>OY829495.1:0-5279000 GCA_963691745.1 Ditula angustiorana
CTAACCTAACCTAACCTAACCTAACCTAACCTAACCTAACCTAACCTAACCTAACCTAACCTAACCTAACCTAACCTAACCTAACCTAACCTAACCTAACCTAACCTAACCTAACCTAACCTAACCTAACCTTTTTTTTTTTTTTTTTTTTTTTTTTTTTTTTTTTTTTTTTTTTTGTCCAGGGAGGAAAGCTTTTAAAGCTTCACCCCGGCCTGGAGCAGCCGGAGGATATGTGGGAGTCTCCCCCCAGAGTGGGGGGCATACCCACTAAAACCTCCCTGGGCGTCTCCCTCAAACCGGCTTTCTAGCAGGCGTCGTGGGACCGAGACATGCTCCACGACGCCTGACCGGCGCCCCAGCCTACGTGCCGGGGCTAACCCGCGCCAAGGGAGGGGGAGGTCGGGGACGCCGAACCTCCCCCCCAGACCGTGAGACCTAGCCTACGGCGGGCAGGGGTGCTCCACCCCCATACCCGCAGGCCTCACTGGGGAAGTTGGCGGGCAGCGAACTGTCTCCGCCGCCTCCCCCATCGTCTGCGCCGGAGCGGGTGTGCGTCGACGGCCTCTTCGCGCACCCGCTCCGCGGCCTCTTTCTGGGACATGATGTCCTCGCAGAAAGAGGCCACTCCCTCCCACGACCTGTCGCTGTCCAGCATGGCGGCTACCACGCTGGGCAGGGAGAGGTCGCCCCCTATCGTCGCCACCAGAGCGCGGCGCTGGGAATCCCAGGCGCTGCACACCTCGAGGGTGTGCTGCGCCGTATCATCCCCCGCGCCGCACTCATGGCACGACGGGGTCGGCTCTCTCCTTGCGACCCTGTGCAGATAATGACCGAAGCAGCCATGCCCGGTCAATATCTGCGTGAGTCGGAAGGAGAGGGACCCGTGCCGTCTCAGGGACCACTCGGAGAGGAGCGGGCGGACAGCCTCTATGGTTCGGATTCCATAAGAGGGGTCCGCCAGGCTCGCTTTCCAGCGGTCCCTCATCCTCTCGGCGGCCTCGCGGCGCGCGTGGGCCACCTCCTCCGGGGCCAGGCGTTCCCCTCTCGCCCGGCCCTCGACCCTCCTGGCGTGCGCCTCAGCCCACACCCCCGCCTCAAGCTCCCAGGGGGGTGTGCCTGCGAGGACGCAGGCTGCCCCGAACGACACCGTCACGTAGGCCCTGCAAATTCGATTGGCGACCACCCTCTGTGGTCGCCGCAGCAGGGCCTTGGTCGACTCTTTTAAAGAGTCGACCCATATCGGGGCCCCGTATAGCGCCATGCTTCTCACGACGCCTGCGAACAGGCGTCTGCATGGCGCGCTGGGGCCCCCCACGTTCGGGAGCAGCCTTCCGAGGGCCGCCGCCGCCTTCACCACTCTCGGAGCGAGGGCCCTAAAATGGCCCTCAAAGCTCCACCGCCTATCGAGGTGAAGGCCCAGATACTTGATCTGGGCCTTCACCTCGACGATTTCCCCCCTCACGCGGACCCCCGCCCCCGCGGGGATCCTCCACTCCTGGCCCCTCCCCCCGAAGACGATGGCCTCCGTCTTCGTGAGGGCCACCCGCAGGCCCAGCATGCGGATGCGGTCCACCACCATTGTGGTGGCCACCGTCGCACGCCGGGCCGTCTCCTCGTAGCTTCCACCCCGGACAGCTACGAGGGTGTCGTCTGCATAGCAGACGACTGCCATCCGGGGGAGGAGCGTGAGGCGGATCACCCAATCGAACCCGACGTTCCAGAGCAGGGGTCCCAACACGGACCCCTGTGGAACGCCGCACGCCATCCGCCGCTCCTCCATCCCACCCCCTCTCGCCTGATAGGACACTACCCTGCCTTGTAGGTAGTGCCCTATCAGCCTCCTCAGATAGAGGGGCACTCCATGGTATCGGAGTGCCTCCTCTATCACGCCGTAGGGGAGGGTGCCGAAGGCGTTGGCGATGTCGAGCGACACCGCCATGACCCCCTCCCCTCTTTCTTCCGCGCGCCCGCAGAATTCACGCAAGGCGGTCAGCGCATCCAGCGTCGACCGCCCCGCCCGAAACCCAAACTGTTGGGCCGAAAGGCCCGGCCCTACGTGGACGAGGTGGCTCTGGATGCGGGAGGCGATTATTCGCTCCAGCATTTTGCCCACCTCGTCCAGGAGTACAATAGGCCTGTAGGCCGAAGGAGAGTCAGCGGGTCGACCCTCCTTCGCCAACAGGCACAGCCTCCCCTCTTTCCACACCCGGGGGAACCGCCCAGCCGCCAGGCAGTCGTCGTACAACTGCCTGAGGCGGCTCCCCAGGTGTTTCAGCGCGGCAGGAAGGACCTTGCCCGGGACCCCATCCGGCCCCGGTGCCTTCCTGCATCTGCGCAGCCGGTCTACAGCCCCCACCATTTCGTCATCTGTGACGGGTGGGGGGGCCTCCAGCTCTTCCTCTTCTGCCGCCATTGGCGGCGCCATCCTCGGGACCGACACGTTTGGCGGTCCCGGGAAGAGCCCGGCTACCACCCGCTGCAGCAGCTCCGGCTCTAGCGACTCGATGGGGGGGGCGGTCCGCATCTTATTGCGGACGATGCGGTACGGCCGCCCCCACGGGTCCCTGTCCAGGGTGGCCAAGAACTCCTCGTGCGCGGAGTCCTTGGCCTTGGGTGCCGCCTTTGCCGTTTGGAGGACCTGGTGGTAGTGGTCCTCCTCGGCGGGGGTGTGGGCCCTCCTCCTACGGCACCGCTGATAGGCCCGCCTCGCGCGAATACTGGCGGCGCGGAGGTCCGCCAGCTCCTCCGACCACCAGTACACCCGCTTTTTGGCGGGCATCCGCCGCGCCCGAGGCATCGAGGCGTCGCACACCTCGGTGAGCGACGCCCGGAACTGTCTCGCCCTCTCTTCCACGTCTTCGCCGGCGGGCGGGGACGACCACCTGACCTGGATCATGGCAGCCTCTTCTGCCATATCCAGGTCCAGTTTGGTCAGGGTCCATCTCGGGAAACCCTGACCCGAGCCGGCCCGAGGCTGCACCCCAGGGGACGATGACGCGGAGACCCTACACCGGATGTACCGGTGATCAGAGAGGGTCTCCGCTTCTTCCAGGACGCGCCAGTCCTGGATGCGCGCGGCGATGGCAGGGGTCGCGAACGTTAGGTCCACGATAGACCCCCCCTGCCGCCGCACGCATGTTTGCACCGTCCCCCGGTTTACCAGTGCGAGGCCGGCCATGGCCGCCCAGCCCTCGACCTCCGTCCCCCTGGCGTCGGTGATGGGGGAACCCCACGCGCCGCTTTTCGCGTTCAGGTCCCCCATCACCAAGACCGGCATTGGTGCCGCCCTCCCGACCACCAGCCCCAGCTCCCTGAGGAAGGCCTCGAATGCCCTCAGGGGCCTGTTTGGGGAGAAATACACTCCTATGAGCAATATTTCTCCCCATTTGGCCGCGACGAATCCTTGCCCTCTCTCCTTTATGGAGAGACGGGGGGATTCGCCGAACGCCGGCACTACCACTGCCACCGAGCCGTCCACGTCCCCAGCCCAATTAGATTGGGGGGAGACGAAGTATGGCTCGGCGACCACCGTCGCGTCGACGCCCCACTCCGCCATGGACTGCATCAGCAGATCCTGAGCGCGGGCGGAGTGGTTGGCGTTCGCCTGGAGGAGCTCAAGCGGACGTGCTGGCATTGGCGGTGTCCATGAGCCCCTCCGACGCCGTGTGGCTTACCGTCGCTGGTCTGGGGGCCGGGGTCTGGGCGGCCACTCTTCCTCTGGTTGGTGGGGGGGTGCATTTTTCGCCCCCCATCACGTGCCCGGCAGGGCGGCCGAGTCGGGTGCACAGCGCGCACTTAGGATTCGCTGTGCAGCCCGACGACCTGTGTCCCTCCATGCCGCACCGGAAGCAGAGGTTGCTTCGGTCGGCAGTGGACGGGCACAGCGCCCTCGTATGCCCTGTCCCCATGCACTTGTAGCAGCGCATGGGGAGGGGCTCCAGCGCCTGGACCCGCGCTGCGGACCAGCCGACAAGGAGCCGACCGGCCTGGATGATGGCCTTGGCGGCGGCCACCGGGCATCTGGCCATAACAGAGCCCGTCCCTACAGGCCCCAATCTTATGGTGCCCACCCTGACGCTGTCCGGGTGGCACCCCCCCTTCACAGCGATCGCCTGGCGGACGGACTCCGGCTCCGCCGACTCGTCCAGACCGGAGATGCGTAGGTCGGCGCATTTGGTCGGTCGGGATATCTCCGCCGATTCCCCGACCAACTCCTGTAGTTTGACCGCGAGGGCGTCCGCGGTCTTGGCGCTGTCAGCGCCGCCCACCTCGATCAGCCGCCCCCCGGTGGCCGATAGCCGGACCTTGAGGTGGTCCAGCTCCAGATCCGCCAACTTTATGTTGGCGGTGGCCCGGTCCATGACCGCCTTATATGAGTCCTTGGACTCTGACCTCAGCGTGATTACCACAGCTGAGGTCTTTGGGGCGGTCAGTTTCGGGCCGGCAGCTTTCTTCGCCACAGCCTTGGGGGCGGGGGCTGTCGTCGGTTGTTTGGGGGCCTTTTTGGCCCCCTTTCGGACCACTTCTGTCCACGTTGGGGCTGGCGATGCTTCCACCGGGGGTGCCGGCGCGTCCACCGCTGGTCCGCGTAGTGCCGAGCCCGGCTTGGCCGGGGCCGACTTAGCCGGAGCCGCTTTGGCCTGAGCCGGTTTGGCCTGAGCTGGCTTGGCCTGCGCCGGCTTGGACTGAGCCGGTTTGGCTGGCTTAGTCGCAGGTGGGGTCGCTTTGGCCTGCCTGGCCCGCGATGGGCCTGGGGATGGCTCGTCGGCGGGGCGTCCTGCGGCCGTCTCCCGTCTTCTATCCGCCGCCAACGGGGGGCGGAGGATGGGCTCCGCTGGGAGGCGTCTCTCCATCTCCCCCAGCCGGACGTTGATCATCTCCCCGAGGGAGACGAACAGGTCCCGCTTTAGATCCCCCAAAGCGTCGGCCAGCCCTTCGGGGAGACGTTCCGCGGGGGGGGGAGTCGGCTTCTCCACCGCTCGCGACGAAAAAGCGGTGCGGAGGGCCTTCGTCTCCCTCTCCAGTAAGGCCAACTGGTTCCGCATCCGCTCATTGTCGGCCTTGAGCCGGCGGATTTCCTCCCCCTCGGTCCTGCTCTGGAGGGCGTCCATCGCCCCCATCACCCGCTTGCAGGCCGAGTTGATCCGGCCCCAGATCGTCCCCTTAATGTTCCCACATTTGCCGGCTTCCGCCAACACGGCGAAAGCGGCATTGCGGGCGACCTCAATGGGGTCTCCTTCGTCCGGCTCCCCCTCATCCGAGCTGAGCTCGGGAGCGGGCTCGGCCTTCTCAGCCCCCCTCTTCTTCCCCTTCTTGCCCGCACAGGGCCTCGTGTCTACCGCAGGAGATTCGAGGCGGTAGGCCGAAGCCTTATCCGCCTCCGCCTGGAACTCCTCGAATTTCAGGTCCCGAAGCAGGACCCGTGCTTCCGAGAAGCCCAATCCCAAATGGGAACCGATTGCGGGGGATTTGCCCCCCCGACGCGCCGTGCTTACTTTCGGCCCCAACTCAGGCCTCGGGTTGTAGTCCGACTGGACTAATCCCCTCTTCGAGGGTCCGGAGACATTCTCCATTACCTCGACCTCGACCACTTCGACGTCGACCTCGACCTCATGTTCCGAAACCACATGCTCCGAAACCGACCCTAGGCCATTCGGCACAACAATGCCCCCCTCACCCGTTTCGCTGCGATCTGTCGCCGCCGCCGACATTTCGCCGTCAAAAAGTCCAACAAAAATTCCGGAACGGTCAAGTCCGATCTTTTTTAAGGACGCCGGATTCCCAGAATCCGACACTTGACCTCCAGCAACACGAGAATTGCTAGCCTCCGAGAGGCGCGCGGGGCACCCAAAGGTAGCCCTTTAGTACCCCCTTACACCCCTGTTGTCCGATTGGACACGCTCCCCCGACTTCTCCGGTGGCGAATTTTCTAACGAAAATTTTCCACCGGAAAACGCAAAGTGCAGCGCCTAGTGTGACCGATGAGCAATCCACTCAAAAATTTCTATCTCCCGAACGGGATGTCCGGGAGACGCAATTCTAAAGAGGATTACTAGTCCCACTAACCGCGCAGATTACCCAATGAAAAAACTTTCACAAAAGAAAGCCCAACAAATTTTGGAAATTTTCCAAAAATTTCGGGCGAGTTGTGTTATCTGGGATTTCCGAATGAAATCCCAGCCGAATTTCAAAAATTCGGGCCTCCGAAACTAACGGTGCTAGAAGAGCACCGTTGAGGCAATGAATTTAAAGACACAAACGAACTCCCCGAATACGTTGAAAAATCCCCAAAAAGATCAGCCGAAAAAATGTTACGAATTTTTTTCGGTCAGCGACCGACGAGAGTTGAAGTGCCGATTTGTATGGGATAAGTTACAAACTTATCCCTAAAAAATCGGCACTTTTCCTCCTTCTGCTGAGAGGTCCCTATGGGACTTATAGAGGGGGCCGACGCGTCGTAAAACGCGTTTTCCGAGCCTCTATAAGGCCAAAGAGAAAGAATGCAAAGTCCTTAAGGGACTTTGCAGACAAGGGATAAAAACAAGAATTACCAACTTAAGGTTGGTAATTTTCTGCGCCTTAGCAAATGTGACGAGCAACTCACAAGTTTTTGGTAACTCCCGGACAGAAGGTCCGATCGCAACCAAATAAAAACTTGCGAGTAGTACTCGTCAGGCACGGCTAGAAGAGCCCAAGAAATTGAAACTACGTTAAAAGGGGACAAAGATATGGGGGGGGAAAAAGCAAAAGTTTACGAATAAAAGCAAAAGTTAGGAAATACAAAAATTAAATTCCGAAAATCGACCGCACGGAGTCGATGCAGACTTTCGAAATTTAAGAACTATGGAACTACTGAAGCTACGTTAATACAACAAAGGCTAATATTTAAAGGATCAAACAAGGATACGAAATGCAAAACGACAAAATTCTCTCAACACTCCCTCTATTAAAATCTCATGAAAAACCAAATGCTAGCACCGGATTTTCCACGAAATTTTACCTCAACCTAACCTAACCTAACCTAACCTAACCTAACCTAACCTAACCTAACCTAACCTAACCTAACCTAACCTAACCTAACCTAACCTAACCTAACCTAACCTAACCTAACCTAACCTAACCTAACCTAACCTAACCTAACCTAACCTAACCTAACCTAACCTAACCTAACCTAACCTAACCTAACCTAACCTAACCTAACCTAACCTAACCTAACCTAACCTAACCTAACCTAACCTAACCTAACCTAACCTAACCTAACCTAACCTAACCTAACCTAACCTAACCTAACCTAACCTAACCTAACCTAACCTAACCTAACCTAACCTAACCTAACCTAACCTAACCTAACCTAACCTAACCTAACCTAACCTAACCTAACCTAACCTAACCTAACCTAACCTAACCTAACCTAACCTAACCTAACCTAACCTAACCTAACCTAACCTAACCTAACCTAACCTAACCTAACCTAACCTAACCTAACCTAACCTAACCTAACCTAACCTAACCTAACCTAACCTAACCTAACCTAACCTAACCTAACCTAACCTAACCTAACCTAACCTAACCTAACCTAACCTAACCTAACCTAACCTAACCTAACCTAACCTAACCTAACCTAACCTAACCTAACCTAACCTAACCTAACCTAACCTAACCTAACCTAACCTAACCTAACCTAACCTAACCTAACCTAACCTAACCTAACCTAACCTAACCTAACCTAACCTAACCTAAACCTAACTAAAGCAAACCTCACTGAGGAAAACCTAACTTAGAAAAACCTAACTGAAAGATAACCTAACTCAGTGAGGTTTCCTTTTGTTAGTTTTGCCTCAGTAAGCTTTGCCTCAGTTAGGTTTGCCTTAGTTAGGTTAGCTTGTTTGCTTCAGTTAGGTTATCTCTGAGTTAGGTTATCTGTCAGTTAGGTTTTCCTCAGTGTGGTTTTCTTTTGTTAGGTTTGGCGCAGTACGGTTTGTCTTACGTTTGTCTTAGTTAGGTTAGCTTGTTTGCTTCAGTTAGGTAATCTCTTAGCAAAGTTACCTGTCAGTTAGGTTATCTGTCAGTTAGTTTATCTGTCAGTTTGGTTTTTCACAGCTAGGTTTGCCTCGGTTATGTTTTCCTTAGTTAGGTTTGCCTTAGTTAAGTTAGGTTAGGTTATCTATCGGTTAGGTTAGCTTCAGTTACGTTTTACTGTGCTACGTTTTCTCTCAGTTAGGTTAGCTGCAGTTAGGTTATCTTGCGTTAGGTTATTTTTAGTTCAGTTAGGTTATTTCTGAGTTAGGTTATCTGTTATTTAGGTTTTTCTCAGTTAGGTTTTCCTCAGTGAGGTTTGCCTTAGTTAGGTTTGCCTCAGTAAGTTTTGCTTTAGTTAGGTTTGCCTTAGTTATGTTAGCATGTTTGCTTCAAATAGGGTATCTCCTAGTTAGGTTATCTGTCAGTTAGGTTTTTCTCAGTGGGATTTGCTTTAGTTAGTTTGCGTTAGTAAGGTTTGCCTCAGTTATGTTTGTTTTAGTTAGGTTAGGTTAGCTTGTTTGCTTCAGTTAGGTAATTTCTGAGTAAAGTTACCTGTCAGTTAGGTTATCTGTTAATTAGTTTATCTGTTAGTTAGGTTTTTTACAGCTAGGTTTACCTCAGTTATATTTGCCTCGGTTATGTTTGCCTCAGTTATGTTTGCTTTAGTTAAGTTGGGTTAGGTTATCTATCGGTTCCCCCCCGACGGATGCCCACCTTGTCGTGGTGGGGGGGCTCCCCATTGCACGTCTTGTGTCCGACGTGCAGCGGGGCCAAGAGGCAATCCAGAGAGGGGCCGCTCCCGGTACTCCTCTAAACCAGCAGAGGGGACTGGTGATGCGGCTGCGCTTCGGCGCGGAGGGGCCCATTTGGGTCAGGTGGGACCAGTGCCTTCGGGGCACCTTGAGGGTATGGGCTTGAGTGGTAGCCAAGGCTGGAGGTTCCTCAGGGCGAAACAGGACTGCTCAGAGGGGGCAAAGGTCTTTCGCCCTGAGGGGGCTCGAGCGGCGGCTGCCACTCGGACACGGGTCCATGGAGGGGCGCGCAAGCGCATAGAGGTCTGGATGCGGGTCCGAGTATCAGCTAATGCTGGAGGTTCTTCAGGGCGAAACAAGACTGCTCAGAGGGAGCAAAGGTCTTTCGCCCTGAGGGGGCTCGAGCGGCCGCTGCCTCGGACACGGGTCCAGGGAGGGGCGCGTAAGCGCAAGGAAATCGGGATGCGGGTCCGGGCTTCGGCTAATGCTGGAGGTTCTTCAGGGCGAAACAAGACTGCTCAGAGGGGGCAAAGGTCTTTCGCCCTGAGGGGGCTCGAGCGGCGGTCGTCGCCCGGACACGGATCCCGAGATCCTGAGGTAGGGGGGAGACAACCTCATTATAAAAAAAAAAAAAAAAAAAAAAAAAAAAAAAAAAAAAAAAAAAAAAAAAAAAAAGGTTATCTATCGGTTAGGTTAGCTTCAGTTACGTTTTACTGTGTTAGGTTTTCTGTCAGTTTGGTTAGCTGCAGTTAGGTTATCTTGCGTTAGGTTATTTTCAGTTAGGTTTGCTCTGAGTTAGGTTATCTGTCAGTTAAGTTCACAGCCAGGTTTACCTCAGTTATGTTTGCCTTGGTTATGTTTGCGTTATTTAGGTTTGCCTTTAGTTAAGTTAGGTTATCTATCGGTTAGGTTAGCTTCAGTTACGTTTTACTATGTTAGGTTTTCTGCCAGTTGGTTTAGCTGCAGTTAAGTTTTCTTGCGTTAGGTTACTTTCAGTTCAGTTAGGTTATCTCTGAGTTAGGTTATCTGTCTGCTTTAGTTAGGTTTGCCTCAGTAAGGTTTGCTTCAGTTAGGTTTGCTCTAGTTTGGTTATCTCTGAGTTAGGTTATCTGTCAGTTAGGTTTGCCTCAGTCAGGTTTGCCTTAGTTAAGTTAGGTTAGGTTAGGTTATCTATCGGTTAGGTTAGCTTCAGTTACGTTTTACTGTGTTACGTTTTCTCTCAGTTAGCTTAGCTGCAGTTAGGTTATCTTGCGTTAGGTTATTTTTAATTCAGTTAGGTTATCTCTGAGTTAGGTTACCTGTCAGTTAGGTTATCTGTTAGTTAGTTTATCTGTCAGTTAGGTTATTCACTGCTAGGTTTACCTCAGTTATATTTGCTTCGGTTATGTTTGCCTCAGTTATGTCTGCTTTAGTTAAGTTAGGTTAGGTTATCTATTGGTTAGGTTAGCTTCAGTTACGTTTTACTGTGTTAGGTTTTCTGTCAGTTAGGTTAGCTGCAGTTAGGTTATCTTGCGTTAGGTTATTTTCAGTTAGGTTTGCTCTGAGTTAGGTTGTCTTTCAGTTAGGTTTTTCTAAGTTAGGTTTTCCTCAGTGAGGTTTGCTTTAGTTAGGTTTGCCTCAGTAAGTTTTGCCTTAGTTATGTTAGCATGTTTGCTTCAAATAGGGTATCTCCTAGTTAGGTTATCTGTCAGTTAGGTTTTTCTCAGTGAGATTTGCTTTAGTTAGGTTTGCGTTAGTAAGGTTTGCCTCAGTTAGGTTTGTTTTAGTTAGGTTAGGTTAGCTTGTTTGCTTCAGTTAGGTAATTTCTGAGTAAAGTTACCTGTCAGTTAGGTTATCTGTTAATTAGTTTATCTGTTAGTTAGGTTTTTCACAGCTAGGTTTACCTCAGTTATATTTGCCTCTGTTATGTTTGCCTTAGTTATGTTTGCTTTAGTTAAGTTAGGTTAGGTTATCTATCGGTTAGGTTAGCTTCAGTTACGTTTTACTGTGTTAGGTTTTCTGTCAGTTTGGTTAGCTGCAGTTAGGTTATCTTGCGTTAGGTTATTTTCAGTTAGGTTTGCTCCGAGTTAGGTTATCTGTCAGTTAGGTTCACAGCTAGGTTTACCTCAGTTATGTTTGCCTCGGTTCTGTTTGCGTCAGTTAGGTTTGCCTTAGTTAAGTTAGGCTATCTATCGGTTAGGTTAGCTTCAGTTACGTTTTACTGTGTTAGGTTTTCTGCCAGTTGGTTTAGCTGCAGTTAGGTTATCTTGCGTTAGGTTACTTTCAGTTCAGTTAGGTTATCTCTGAGTTAGGTTATCTGTCATATAGGTTTTCCTCATTTTGGCTCAGTAAGGTTTGCCTTAGTTAGGTTTGTCTTAGTTAGGTTAGCTTGTTTGCTTCAGTTAGGTAATCTCTTAGTAAAGTTACCTGTCAGTTAGTTTATCTGTCAGTTAGGTTTTTCACATCTAGGTTTGTCTCGGTTATGTTTGCCTCAGTTAGGTTTGCCTTAGTTAGGTTAGGTTATCTATCGGTTAGGTTAGCTTCAGTTACGTTTTACTGTGTTACGTTTTCTCTCAGGTTAGCTGCAGTTAGGTTATCTTCCGTTAGGTTATTTTTAGTTCAGTTAGGTTATCTCTGAGTTAGGTTATCTTTCAGTTAGGTTTTCCTCAGTTAGGTTTTCTTCAGTGAGGTTTGCTTTAGTTAGGTTTACCTCAGTTAGGTCGGCTTTAGTTAGGTTAGCTTCAGTTAGGGTTGTCTTGCGTTAGGTTATCTATCAGTTGTGGACAAATTTCGGGAAAAATTGTTTGTTTTCAGAACCAATCCAAATTATAGTTTTTGTTCGGTGATTCCAGCTTCTCTGGTTTTGCAGTTAGGAATTTTTCAAGCCTAAGCTGTATTTCCCTTTTGGAAATACAGTCAGCTTTTAAAATATTTTCGTAAATTTAGCTAACTTTTAATTTTTCGAGGCTTATAACTTTTTTTTTTTCATTTAGAGTCATTATGTTTGCGGCGCTAGCCATGCCATAGAGTCCTCTAGCAACTCTCTTTTGTTTGGTAACAATTGGACATTCGGTTCATAAGTTATTAAAAAAGAGTGTGTTGCTCGTAGCTTTTTCACAGGGGCTATTATAATACCAGTTTTTTTTTAATAACTCGGTCGATATCCATCCGATCTCACTCATTCTTATTGAGTTTATCTTCTATTTTTTGGCCGCTGCCGTTGGCGGCGAAAAAACGAGCCCTCCACTCCCACCCGTCAGTGGCAACCTTTGGTATATCACCTCGGACTGTAGGTATTTAAGCGCTAACTTCTGAAATATTCATCGATTTCACTCAATTTTTCTGCGATTTATAAAAGAATGCATGCTTTAGTCGATCGGAAGTTAATAGATTGCTCTGACACACCCCTAAATTAGAATATAAAATTTTAAAGCCTAATTTCCTCGAAAAACAGCTTACAAACCTGGAAAAATCCACTTTTGGGCAGTTTTTTCAGCGTGATGCAGGTGAAGGGTAGTGCCTGACATGGGACCTCTTCTGGCGCATCTTTTACCGTTCAAACAGACTATTCTGTAAGGGTTTCTTTGGTGATGATGATGAGTTTAGTTAAAACGGAAAATTTTAAATTAAAATTAAATTTTTTTAAAACTGTTACCCGACTATGGAAAACTAAAAAGTTAAAAATAAGTTATGATTGATTACTATCATTGTCCTATTTTTGTGTTTTATATTACTGTTAATTTAGTTCTGTTTAAGTCTTCTGACAGTCTTTCATTAATAACGTAATAATTCAAATCCAATGCGGTGGTCGTGCGTCAACTACAACCAGCAAGTATAGCAAATACGCATGATCACGGCATTCGATTTGTACTATTACGTAATGTGACACTGCCAGGAAACTTAAGGAGAAATAAATTAACAGTAATATGAAACACATCAAAAGACTTGCCTTACTTTGTAGGACTATGATGGTAATCAATAAAATTATAACTTATTTTTATTTTTTTAGTTTTTCTGTAGTCGGGTAACAGTTTTTAAACTTTTATTTTTATTTCCTTGTCGGTGGTACGACCTTGTGCACGGTTCCGTCGGATCGCTACTGTTGTGAATACTTGTTACTGGCTTATCTTAATTATTCCTTTTATACTGTTCTAAATATGTATCTTTTTTTGATTTGTATTTTGTTCTGTTTGTATGACGTTGACTGAAGCACAATAAATAAACTATCCATGTCAACAACATGTTTCCCTACCTAAATTCTTCTAAACAGCTTAAAATCCCAACAGCTACCACCATATTGCTCGCTAATCCTGCCGCTAAGCAGGAGTGCGATTTTTGAATCTCACCGGGTGACTAAAGCTCACCCAAATAGACGTTTTTCATAGAGATTCGGCCATTTTGGCGAGCTGTAGTCACCTGGTAACATTCAAAAATTGCACCCCTGCAGTGCTTGCGCTGTTGTGTTCCGACGCGGAAAGCAAGACAGCCGGTGCTATTACTGGCGCAAGAGGTATTCCATCTTAGCCATCTGGGTTGACAATGCATCTGCAATATCCTTGGTGTTGTAAGTGCTTATGGGCGGTGATGATCACTTACCATCAGCTGACCCACTTCCTCGTTTACCTTCTATGTTGTATAAAAATAAAAACCCAACAAGAGGCCAAATTTCAACTTTTTAAGTTAACTTAGATGATAAGAAGTGGGTTAAGTTTTTTATTTAATTGTCAGTCAGTGCTAAAAATCAGATTTTTAAACGTAAAATATCTCAACAATCGTTTGAGCTGTATTTATGACAGTTTTTAATTAATCTAGGGGGGTTTTGATAAATAAATCAAATTCTATGTGTTGATGTTGATTATGAGTTATGAAGGGGCCAGCAGAGGCTTCAGATGGTTGTGTATGGTTTGTTGACGCACGGCTGCTGCGTTGTCAGTCCCTTTTCTTGCACTTGGTTTGACTCGCTAGCGAGTATCTAGACATTACTAAGTACCTTTAGGTAATAGCTTTCATTTCTGGAGCCGGATTGAAGTTCCGTCCACCTTAAAACTGTACTGTGGAAAGCAACATAATTTATTTTATCTACACACATATAGACTGGTCCAGTTTTCGGCGTTTTGCACTTCTAGCGGCATTTTGGGAAACATTTGGCCAATTGTGTTTTTTTTACTAATTCGGACCTGCTGAACACGAATATCGAGGTTGGCATTCCCGAATTTTGACCGGAAGCTCAGAATTCAAGATGGCGGCCAAGATGGCGGGCGCTTTCTTACTAGTGCGATTTTTTTTCGTGTAAATGCTGTTTTCAGGTTTATTTTTATCGTAGAATGCGAAAACAATTGTTTTAGAATGTTCAACCAATTATTTAACCCTGGCAGAAGCTCAGAATTCAAAATGGCGTCCATGATAGTGAACGTTTTCTCAATTTTTCGATTCCGGACCGACCTTTCGTTTTAAGACTGTTAATCGGGTTATATTTGTCGAATAATACGATTATGATAGTTACACAGTGTTTAAGCAACTGCTTAAACGTTAGAGAATAAAAAACTACCCCCAAAACATGAAATTATTTTCAGTGGAATGCCCCTACATTTGACAAAGTTCATGTTTTGAAATGGTGTTGCATGGATAATCTTTGTCTATTTATTGTATATATTTGCCGATATTTCTGGTTTGGCCCTTAGTTTGACGTTTGATGAGTGAAAATAGGTTGTTGAAGCTATTTATTACTTCTAGGTAAATGCAATAATATACAATATGTGCCGCGAGAACAAGTAAACTACGCTGCCCGAAGGTAATGACGAATGACATATCTATTATAATACCAGACTTTTATAAATTATATTAATCATCATCCTCATCATCCTCATCATCATCATCTTTTCACGAATTTGTACAAAGTCCGGAACAGAAACACATTGAGGTACACTTAACATAGCCTTTCGGAATTTGCAAAACTTTGTTGAAAAATCTTTTTTTGCAACCGCAAAGAACAATATTTATTGGTAGCAGCCTTTAGAATGGGTTCCAGCGTGATGAAAATGGGGATGTAGCCGTCTATTTCTTTCTTTCATTTGTCCTTAAAGACCAGCAAACAACACCGATTTCCTCCCTCGAAAGTTTTCACGATAAAGGAGACACATGAATTGTTCTGAACGCAGTGGCAAGTACTGCAAAGCAAACTGTTGTGTCTGCTACACACAATGTCTTTCTATTGCTCCATTATCAGTTGGATAAAATACATGCAAATGAAGTATGGTTAATGAGTGGAAATGCAAGAAAGAGAGTTTTTGTACCTGTTCATGACATACATAGCCAATGGTGAGTTTCTTACCAGTTGACTTACCAGTGAAGAGTTTACCGGCCTTTCAAGCGATCACCGGGAGTGATGTCACATCATGTTTACATAGTTTCTATTACAAGACAACAGCTTTTCAAGTGTTTCAAAAGCAATTCTCTGTGGTCCTCGCTTGGCTTCGTGCTTTTCAATCTGAGAAGCACGGTGCGATTATATCTTATACGACAATATTGTGCAAGGTTTGTATTACTTGTAAGTTCAACTTACTTTGTTATTATTACCGACGTCGACTTGGCTCGTACAATTTAATTTGGTTTCTATCTTCTTTAGGTAGCTGACTCAATAGTTTCAACTAACGTTGCGCTTATTTGGTCAAGTAAAAAACCCAGAGTCTGTTTCGCTGATCATAGAACATATTAAATGAAATTACTACCAAACTTCCGAAAGGGAGAACGGTCACCTGCCAGGCCCCTTTCTGTCACCAATTACAGACTGCAGATATAAGAAAGAAATAGACGGCTACATCCCCATTTTCACCACACTGGAACCCATTTCAAAGACTGCTACCAATATTGTTCTTTGCTGTTGCAAAAAAGATTTTTCAACAAAGTTTTGCAAATGCCGAAAGGCTATGTTAATGTGTACGTCAACGTGTTTCTGTTCCGGACTTTGTACAAATTCATGAAAAGATGATGATGATTAAATGATTTATATAATTTTTGAATAGTCTAGTACTATAATAGATATTTCATTCGTCATTACCTTCGGGCAGCGTAGTTTACCTGTTCTCGCGGCACATATTGTATATTATTGCATTTACCTAAAAGTAGTAAATAGCTTCAACAACCTAGTTTCACGCATCAATCGTCAAATTAAGGGCCAAACCAGAAATATCGGCAAATATATACAATAAAAAGACAAAGATTATCCATGCAACATCATATCAAAACATGAACTTTGTCAAATGTAGGGGCATTCCACTGAAAATAATTTCATGTTTTGGGGGTAGTTTTTTATTCTCTAACGTTTAAGTAGTTGCTTAAACACTGTGTAACTATCATAATCGTATTATTCGACAAATATAACCCGATTAACAGTCCTAAAACGAAAGGTCGGTCCGGAATCGAAAAATTGAGAAAACGTTCACTATCATGGACGCCATTTTGAATTCTGAGCTTCTGCCAGGGCTAAATAATTGGTTGAACATTCTAAAACAATTGTTTTCGCATTCTATGATAAAAATAACCCCGAAAACGGAATTTACACGAAAAAAACCGTACTAGTAAGAAAGCGTCCATCTTGGCCGCCATCTTGAATTCTGAGCTTCCGGTCAAAATTCAGGAATGCCAACCTCGATATTCGTGTTCAGCAGGTCCGAATTAGTAAAAAAAACACAATTGGCCAAATGTTTCCTAAAATGCCGCTAGAAGTGAAAAAATGGCCACTTTTGAGAAAAGTGGACCAGTCTAATATCATAAATACTTAATAACGCGTTCAAAAACCATAGAAAATGACCAGCATTATTACAACCAATGTTATTATAAGAATTTTCTTGTCTGTGGTAGTACGTAATCTGTTCTTTATTGGGTAGTATCTCTTAGTAGTCTGTATTTATTGGTGATCACATTACCGATATCTCGTGACGTTATGAGTTTAAATTTGGAACAGCTGTCAAAATTCAAGTTGGTCTCTATTCTAGTATCCATAGCTATTAAAACAGTTATCGATACGAAACGTCAACTCAGTATGATTTTTTAATTTCAACGCACGACATTTGATCTCGAGTGACATGACAATAGAGACTTCATTCTCTTGTCTATGATTTAAAAAAACGTTCGTCTTGACGGATAGATCGAATTGCCGCCATACTTGTTTGTTAGTTTTTTGCTGTTACGGTTTTTTGAAGTTATGATATGTGTGTAGATAAAGTAATGTATGCAACTGTATATAATTAGGCCTTAAAACACTCGTGTGATCCTATTATGAAACTCGCTGACGCTCGTTTCATAAAACCACACTCGTGTTTTAAGGCCTCTCATTATATAGCAGTTGCATAAAATACTATTAATTCACTCCACTAGACGATGGCACTAATTAAAAAAAAAAAAATCGGTTCTGTAGGTAATAATTATCGGTTATATAGTTTGAAATCCAAAATTATCAATGTAGATCAGAATGTTGACGGTTCTGCATCGACATGTCTGTCTATAAAATATTAAATATCTGCGTTGATATATTGGTACAAAATTTTACTGTTACATACAGACATAGTGAAACTATTAGTAGTCTGTGTTGAAAGTAGTTGTCTTGTTTGATTTCGAAATCCTAAAAACAGTACTTAGGTCGCTATTATTCGTCGGTAAAAAGAATTAACAACTACTTCAGACAGCATGTCATTTGTATCGAGCCGAGTTACATTAAAGCAGCCATTGTATTTGAACGACGACCTCTGCGCCGAGCCCGCCGCTGAAGGAGCGGGTCGTTTATGGAGAATTACATCGACTGTAACATTTGCGTCCATTATCGAGTTCCTCGAGAGAGTAAGTGGTCGATTTCTCTAAACGTGGAAGCAATCAAACCGTTTATTGGGAACGGAGCCAGCGCTCCATGAAACAATGAGACGCATTAACCTCTCGGGCCCTCCCCCGCCCGCCGCCGCGCCCCGCAGGCTGCGCGGGCGCGTATCAAACGCGCGGCGCCCTCGAGCCGGAGTGGCGCCGGAGCAGCGATGCCACTCCAGTAATTGTTCGCTAATGGCCACACGATCGGAAACAGGTTGAGGGGCTACTGTGAATATTGGCAATAAGTCTTTTTCAAACATATAAATATATTCGTTGCAATTTACTTCTTTTTATTTCTGTTCAAACAAAAAAAAAATTAAGACGCAAGTAAATCGACTTCATGTCTCGAAATTTAAAGCGACAAAGTAGGTTCTTGATTTTTCGTAATTTGAAAAATAAAATTGTAACTTCTAATCTTACTCAACGAAGTGTAACCCATACATTGTCTTAGCGCGTTTCCCCGTTTCTTACTGTGGGGTACGCTGTGACCGCGGTCCCAGATGTTGGCAGGTCAGGTTGTTCATCAGGCGTGACTGCCATCTGACTTCCGCAACCCCTATTACAGGGAAACTAGACTGATAGGATCACGGTCACATATTTATTTGCACAAATGTGCAGGTTTACTCACGATGTTTTCCCTCACCGCAGGAGCGTTGGTTACTATTGTGCATAGGTAATGTTTAATTACGCGATATTGGAAATTTACTATTTTGGTGTTTTGCTCTTTAGATGAGCTGCTCACGAGGGCTAGCCACTGGGCCACCAACGCTTTACGAATCTTAACCCGAATGTTCACAATTTCATAAGCTTATTTACGACGAAACGATAAACTTGTGAGGTTTTTTTTATTTTACTTTTTATGAAACATAGGAAGGCAAACGAGTAAGTAGTTCTCCTGATCGTAAGTGATTAGCAAGAAAGATGGTGGTAGCGATCCGGACGGACCTTGCAAAAGGTCCTTCCACCCGCAGAATATAATAAAGTGATAGCAGCAGCAGCCGCAGAATTTAATAGGATAGAACCCAAGGAGGTTTCCTTTGTTTAATAAAATTTTAGAGAGGTTACATACACGTCGCTGTAATCGCATAATAAGATATACCTATATCCAACTACTTTGATTTACTGCGGTTCAAGTGCGCGAAAAACAAAAAATGAAGAAGGTCTCGACTAGACAAGACGAAAACCCGCCCAATAATTTATTGACCCGGCATTCCGTCGGGGAAATGCCACCCAGTGACAGCCGACGTGCGCTTTTAATCAATAACAAATAGGTATGTAGGTATAGCAGTTTCCGGTTTTTCAAAAGTTCGGAAGCTTAAGTGTTAGACTAATTGAGCAAATCAGTAAAAGTTTGTCATTACTAAGTGAAATTCGATATACCTGCAGTTTTTTTTACAAAATCTTAACTTCTCATCTAATAAGCTTAGCTCAGGGAAATTTAATCGATTTATACTTCTTTAAGTATCGTAGAATTTAATACAATTTTTGGTTTTAATGTTCAGCTGCAGTAGTAGCTCGTATTTCTTCGTGCGCCGCTCGCGCTACGCGAAACGCTAAGCGGATAACTCGCGGCGAGTGGTTAATGGCGACCCATTACTGGAGAGCTGCGTGTTCCAGCTGTCGGCTCCGTGTCCCGCGCTCGCGCTGCCGCGGCCGGGGCGCGACACAGAGCGGCGCGGCGCGGCGCCGTGTCGCCGCACGAGGCGGCCGCGCTCGAGACGTATCGAGGGCGGCACTCTGCACGCGAGGACGACCGCGGGGCGAGGGGTGGGGAAGGGAGGGACTAGTCCTCGAGGTGTTAAAGGTTATTCCGGAAGGCGTAGGGTGTTCTGGATTTTCGATACAGTCAGAGTTCATGGTCACCGACCGCTGCGCTGTGAGTTGTTCCATCTGAGAGCATACGAACGGCAGGCCCCAGCATCGTGTCCGAATGAATTGTTTAAGACAGTAACAATTAGCGGCACTCAGCGCGGGGTTCCGGCGCGACGCCGCCGCCGCTCAAAGCGCGTCGCTAATGGCCGCAAACAATTACCGCTCGTCGGGGTGCTCCTCGGCGGAGAGAGCTCTAATTTGGCGGCTTCCTTCCTTCCGGCGGGCGCAGGGGCGCGGGGGCGCGGGGGGAGCGGGGGCGCAGGCCGGAAGCGAGCTGATCTAATCGCGACTTTCCTGCTTGCTGCGAGCTCTTTCATCTGCGGCTCCGCAGCGGGCGTAATGGATGCAACGCATTTCGGGAAACGAACATTTTATTATCTCCACGTCTATAATACAAGCACCGTACAAACAGTGGGTCTCAAGACGACTCATTGATGGGCAATAACTGCACATCACACACAGGTGAATGGGTAGGTACTCCAGGCACTGAGTAGGGTCGTGTTGCCACTACGGCCGTCTCAATATTTTGTATTGTTGAATCAATTTTTCACATGAAAATATATTAAGCAAAGAATGTAATAAATGTGCGTGACAACCAATAGCCGACGGCCTGATGAGACATACTCACCGCGTTATCTTCCAAATACTTATTCGGTTTTGAGTTTTCAAGCACGGCAAATCATCGACACCATTTCACTCTCTTGGGCAATTTCTTCACGTGCCCGTTGCGGATTTGGAGCTTCACAAGCACCCTTAAACGTATTTACAGAGGCGTGCAGTTTTCCTTGCGATGTTTTCGTTCACCACAAAGCTCAAGGTTAATTACAAATTAAAAACATAGAGATAGGAGCCCGGGTTTGAAACCACGGCCCTCCTGCGAAACGCAAGGTCTAATCAATGGGTTGCCATAGCTTTTAAACGAGAATAGGTACCTAATAAGCACGGTCCAAATAACCCTCGAGCCGCTCCGAGCTTCAGATATGCATTGCTCCCCTGAAAAAAAAAAAAACTTAGATCATGGTAGATTTGTGACGCAATTCTGAGCGAGGAAGCTGACCGGCGGCCGGTGCGCGGCAGTGAGCGGTGCAGCGCTGGCCTTCGAACAGCGATCGCTCGCCGGCGATAATGACCACTTTGATGTGACGACGGTGGGGGGGGGGGGGGGGCTGCAGCGCGACGGAGCGCGGGTAATGAGGCGCGCGACGTCGAGCGCACAAACGTTTCTTCATTTCCGACGATTAGCGACCACCCTGAGTCGCTACAGAGCCCGGGGGGAGATAATGGGCGCTATTATTTTATGTTCCGGCTTCGAGAGACGGGAGGGGGGGAGGTGCGGATACAATTGGCTTAATTCCCGTCGAAGAGCGACAATGGCGCACGATGATCGAGTTAATTGGCTGGAAGAGGCGCCGCCGGCGGAGGTGCGTCTGTGGCTTGAAGGCGTGTGGGTACTCTATCCATTCCAGCGCATGTGCTGTACATACAGCTACCTAAAGTTGCCAGTTTTAAAGTATCAACGATTCCAGGAACGCAGCGTCTTGTTATCCCTAAAAACACTCGCCAGCAGGATTACTGACTTAAAGATCTTGTCATTGTTCTTTAAAAAGTTTTGTCTCTTTCGTTACAATGGAAAAGGTCAATAATGCGACGAACAGTTTGTAAGGATCACTAATTCCGGCGCTCGCGTGCTGCCAACGGGTCGGCCCTCGGAGACGCGACGCTGAGAGCCGGCGCCGGGAGACCATGGGTCGCCGTCAGCCGACGTTCGGACACAGTACCGCGGAGGACATCGGTTACGATATATTAATGTGGACTTTGATGAAACAATAGGCAAGGGTGAGACCGCTAACTAATCTGGAGTTTATACTTTGCAATCATCCACAACGCATAGCGCAGAGGGCATGGCGGGTATTTATTTACGAGTTACAATTAGCGCCTTACTAGAACTCAAACCAGAATGAAGGATTGAATGGACTTTTATTATTGTTGTTACCAAAATGAAGACGTTTTGAAGCAAAGATAAAGTAACGTTATATCTATACTGTGGTAACGTGGACGCCGGGGCGAGTTGCCAGTTGAGCTGTAGAAATTGACATAATCATGACATACCCCACCTAAAGGAAAAACGTATATCTGCGCAAAGCAAATGAGTCTCTACATTGTGTATTTTATAAGGTTCCGTACCTGAAAAGGATAAAGGAATCCATATAACATCACTTCGTTATCCGTCTGTCTGTCTGTCTAGTCTGTCTGTCTGTCAAGACCCTTTTTTTAGGAACGCGTGAAGAATTCGAGTTGAAATTAATATCTAGTAGGTATTCAAGTCTGCAGTCCATTCGAGCTGTGAAAAAATTAAACCGTAAAGTAGTTACATCACAAAAAAATATTTGTGATTACAAACTTATACGTACCTAGTTGCTCTTGGTGTGTATGGGGACTACAGTTATCCAATGTCAATATTAAGTTTGTTGCTAAATTCAATTTATCCTTTTTTTTATGCAACATAGGAAGGCAAACAACCAAGTGGGTCACCCGATGGTAAGTGAACACCACCGCCTCACCCGCAACACCAAGGAGATTGCAAATGCATTGCCAGCCCAAAGGGCTAAGACGAAATACTTCTTGTGCCAGTAATTTAACCAGCAGTCTTGCTCTTCATGCTGGAACACAATAGTACAAACACTGCTGCTAGCGGCTGGTGCTTATATCTTTTCGTTAGAGTAGTGTTTCGGTGCTTATTACATTTATACCAAACCCTCGGTCCACAAGTCCGACTCGCACTTGGCCGGTTTTTTCTATAAGCCGTAACAAGTATTTATTTAAAAGTTTTAAGCTCTTTTTCTGGCGACACGATGCTGAGACGTTAAATGGCTGTAATCCTCTAATCTTTACGGCAAATAAGAATACCAAATTCGCACCTACCGTGACACGTAACTTGCGTGTAGCGTAGACAGGGAGAGCCCGCGCCGCGCCGCCCACATACCAACAGCATACCAACACCGTTGAGCCCAATGTACCGCGAAAATTACAATTACTTCTCTTTGACAAACTTTCACATTTTTGTATGAAAAACTTCATAACAACTTATGTAAAATTGTAGCACTTGTAATGTTCGTAGTACGTATAGGGGCTTAGTAGAGTAAAATAACGAAGAATATCACTTAAATAATACGTACTACAGTTCACACGCACGGCACTGAAATGCGCCGTAACGACACGCTAATGTTCATGCAATAGTGATCAGGCGAGCACACAGAGACTCCCGGCCACGGGCACCACGACTGCTCTCTCCGCGAGTCCGTGATTGTGTTGCGGCGCGGGGTTTCGGTGATGGCGTAAACATAAACGGTGCGTATCCTTTTCCCGATGCGAACTAGAATAGACTACTCGTGGAAGCCGCAGCCCGCGCGGCCGCTCTCATGTGAGAGGAGCTCAGTCAGTGCCCACCTGTGGGCGCGCTGCGGTGCGCTGCAGATGACTGATGAGTGCTCACATCTTTTGAAACCTTGTAGATACCGTCCGCCTCTATCCATAACATGGTAAGTGTATCTCCGACAGTACATAGCAATGAAACTGGTCTGGAAACTCTAAGCAGGTGTTACTAACTAATATTTTGATGTCAAATGTAGAGTTACATACCTACCTACATCGCGGCCAGTCAATTACTGCTCTGAAGCACAGTATTATACCTAATGAATTGTATGGCGCCGCTATCCGTATGGAGGTGCTTAATTCATACCCGTATCATGTAGGTATATGTCGTGCTTTGAACTTTATAATTTGAAATTAATTTTAATGCAAATTGACTTCCTTTAAATTATTTGGAGTGACCGGTGGTATGTTCTTAATGATTTTTTCGTGTTCATTGTTCGTCCTTCGTTTGCAAGCTTAGCGGGGCCGTAGGTAAGTGTGCGTGGACTATGGATTCCATACGTTATCATAAATGTTAGCATGTGCCCCTGTGCCTAGTCTAGTCCCAGGTAGAAATGGTGATTTAATATATTTGTATATTTATAACATAACATTTCAATATAACTTTTTAAGTTCCAACTTACGCACTTGTAATAAATTAAATCTACTTACTGGACTTGACTTATTATGGCTCTACAGCCTACACCTACTTTCATATTAGCAAGTAGGAACCGAGGAACTAACTTTTTTGGAATGAAAATTATGCCTAACGAATATTTAAATGCTTTGTAGAATTTGGTATTTTATACAAAAAAATTCTAGCAGTGTTACGTCAGGTAAACAGTAGCTCACCTCGCGAGTCAACATGTTATAATGTCGCTGTGGCCACCGCGTGCGCCGCCGACGACGGTCGGCGAGCGAGTCCCGCGCGCGGCGCGGCCGCAACCCCTACCCCTGCGCCGACCAATCCGCGGTGAGGGGCGGGGCCAAGAGTGAATCAGGGAGATAGAACACTGCACGGGAGCGAGCGAGGCGGCTGCGAGGGCGCTAGCCAGTCGCCGAGTTGGCGCGACACGCGACAGTGACACGCGACGCCTTGACGAGTGAGCTCGGTGAGCAGACTCCGCGGTCCGACTGACTCGGTGACAGTGCGATCTATCAATTGATTGGATAAATGTTCAAAGTGTTGTAAAGCATCGGAGCGGCAGCGGTGCAGCGAGCGATGTCGTCGCCGCGGCGCGCCGTGTACAGCATCGACCACATCCTGGGCCGCCGGCCGCGCGGTACGACTCAGCACGACTCAGCTCGACGCAGCACGACATATAACAGACATGTCGTGTTAGGGTCGTTAGCACACATCTAGCAATCAGCAGAACGGTTCTGATCGAATGCCTAATGGTTTAAGTAGCACTTTAAATGAAGCAAACAGCAGTGTCGTGTATTTACGATTACCAAATCACTGCTTGCACAGAATTAGGTACTTAGTTTTCGTGACAAAACAGGAAGTGACTTGCAATATTAGTTCCGAAAATTCGAAAGTTTCTGTCATAAAGAAACGAGTGGTGTGATTAACAGATCGGGTGACGACCCACCCTAGCTTTGCATGGGTGCATTTAAAAATGAAAACTTAATCGGAATATACTGTACAAAAAAAAAGTTAAATAACCCTCCCTTCCGGTCGCACTTTGGTAAAAATCTCTAGAATGACAATGAAAACCTTATCAAAATCTATTCTGTGGTTTAGAAGGAGTTAAGCGGCCAAATAGACATAATGAGGACCGAGGAAAGATAGGAGCAGATAGAGACTGTTTTATACTATGTAAAGACAACTCATCTAAGTGTTCTATAAATGTAAACAATAGTGCGGCAACACTTCAGCGCGCATTTGAACTTGTGAAGTTTGCGGAGCGAGAATGTGACACGTTGTCCCTTGCGGCCGTCACGCTGTGCGAAACTTTCGCTCGGCTAATACAAGTCAAACAGCCGCCCTTCTGCGCTGAAGTAGTGAGGCAGTGGGCAGGCAGTACACATACCTACTGACGGTAATGAGAGCACTACGTTTTTATTGTATTTCTCTAAAATCATAATAAGTACTGTATTGATTATTTTTCCGTCCTTCAATGCCCCTTGAATTAATATGCACCACAATGTTTCGCTTGACATTGGTCTTAAGACAACCCCGACCGGCGCCGGCGCCGGCGACGAGCTTCACGTTTACTTCGGTACGGATTTCGTCGGCGAATTAAAATCAAGTATTGTTAGTGTAAGGAATCCTTCGACTATAAGTATGCTCCACGGAGGATCACGTCAAGTAAAATGGTTCGACTCTACCTGTGCCCGTTACAATTTTTTTGGCAACATAAGATGCGACAAAAATATTATTTAATTACTTTAAGTATGAAGTCACAAAATCAATTAACAATAATGGATTGCAAATGGCAAAACGATATGTAAGTAATTCTAGTAATGCGTCCAAACCTGAGCCGAGCGCTGACCCCGCGCGGCGGCGCGTTGCTCGGCGCGTTGCTCGGCGCGTTGCTCGGCGCGCGCGCCAGGCGCTGCGGCACAGGACAGCAATAAACCATTTGAAAAGATCAAAGTGGGTATTCTAAATCCGCTAGCAATTCTTCAAAACAGTATCATAGACTTATTGAAGCGGTCTTGACGTTGGCAAGTGATTTTGTGCAATTTGGACCATAATTAAGTTGCAGGCACCGCCGAAAGCGATAGTGATTAGGACGCGGAAATCTACTATCCTGTCCTGAAGTTTTGTTTCAATATTAGTGTCCTCGAAGAAGCTTTGTCCAGTTTCTGGGGTCCGTACTCTCAACTAGGAGCCCTCATAGTTTCGCGATGTCCCTCAGTCCGTGTTTCCCCAACTTAGCTAGGCGAAACTTTGTACAAGAAAGCTGTAATTTTTCATGGATTTCCGTATTAGCACGTATTAGTCACGCCAATAAAGTGGAAAAATTAAATATAAAAAGATTTTTTTTTTTAAGCTTACTTCTTTTACAACTGAGGATGTTTTTTCTTTATCGTCTACCCCATGGTATGAGGTGTCATTTTTTTTTATACAACATAGGAAGGGAAACAAGCAAGTGGTAAGTGATCACCACCGCCTTTAGACACCTGCAACAACAAAGAGAGTGCATCTTATCTTTTCTTTTATATGTCTTTCAAAAATATTGTGCAAAATATTAGACTACAACAATTATTCCATTAAGGGATCCGTTTGTTAAATAATAAGCTTTAAAGTGATGATTTCTGTTAAATTGTCTCCCCCCCCCCTACCAGCTAACATCGTTGTTTTTCGATATGTGAAAAAAAAGCGAAGGTAGAACATAATGAAGTTAGAAAGAAAACTGTCACAGATAAGTGAGCTTTGGAAGTTTGCGAGTAATGAGCTCATTACGGAAAAATTGCGGGAGACCGACTCGAACTTGGCCGGTGTGTTATTATAGTTTATAACAATTAGAACTCTCTTTTAGTTGCACTTAGGTAGGCACTCGACAGTAACCGCGTGTTTGTGGCAACAGCTACTCGCAGAGTCACATGGCTCGTCCAGCGCTGGTTGCTGTTTCTTTGCTCGGACTACGGTTTTGGCCAAGATCCCAATTGAACCGGTCAAGTAAATGACCACCGAGACCTGGTTAGGTAGAGTTGAACTGCGGAAAAGTTAGCTTTGTGTCATATTTAGGTATAAATGAACAGAAATGCTCAATGTAGAGCAATAAAAAATATTCAAATTATTTATTTCAAGTTTCTCAGACTCATACAACAAATATACACTATGTCTAATTAAATAAAACAGTTAATACAAAATGAATAATAAAGCAATAAAACGAAGCAATACAATAACAATAAATATGTAGAGCAAGATGTCTATTTTTTTAATATTAGAAACGGCGAATTATTAATTATGTACCATTACAATTGATAGTAATTAATTACAATAATAATAATGATTTTGCACTAGCGACCCGTCCCGGCTTCGCGTGAGTGCAATTAGGATGTACCTAGTGTACATAAAAACATTCCGTATTTTTCCCAAAATCACAGAGAAACTCGTATCAAAATCCATTGCGTGGTTTAGAAGGAGCAGGCAGCCGATGATATACGGACAGACAGAAGCGGATAGCGACCCTGTTTTATACTATGTAATAACAAGAATTATCCTTTTTTTGCTGCACCAAAGCTACTACTTTAACAATTTAGTCGACCATGAAATTGCTTCACTTTTCGACCGTATATAACAAAAGGATAGGTGCATAAGTGGTCAAGCAACTACACTACACAAATTATTACATAGTAAGAAACAAATAGTGTCACAAGGGACGGAGAGTGTGAAACAAATGCTGTTCTCGTTGCTTTACATCGGGCAATGCTATTGTTTTATATTAACTACTCTAGGCCGCAGCAAGTACCAAAAGTAAAAACTGACCGACTCAGAGGAAACTTAACCCCACTTCATTCATCTATACCCAGCAACCGGTAACACGTTGTTGACCAGGCATGGGCTATAGGAACCATTGCAATTAAACCTGCTTACAAATGAATAAATACCGTACGTCAAATGATTCACCCTTTTAAGAGCTACGATGCCATAGACACTCACACACACACACACACACACACACACACACACACACACACACAGACAGACAAGTCACACAGGTTTCGAGGTTTCCAACGCCTATGTAACATAAATATGTTAAAGCAACCCGAAAATTGTAAATATTTCTCCGTGTGACCGCGCGCAACCGGAAAGGTCACGTTTGCCGCGATCTGTAACAACTTCACTTCAGAGTTTTAGGATTCTTGTTCCTCCGGCACTGAAGTTTTATAACTGATGCTGCGATATAGAAAACCTGACAAGTGTGAGTCGCGTTTCGCCCTCTCTGGTTCCGTATACGTACAAATATGTGAAAAATCCTATGTTACTTTAAATGTTATCATGGACATCTTATAGGTTTTCCGGTAATCTACTTGAAAAGAACTATTTTCTGTTTTAAATTAGATTTTTAACTGCTCTATTTTCTTTTTACCCGACTACGGCAAAGCCAAAAGGTAGGGTTATGTTTTTAGCAGTATATGTATGTTTGTATTTACGTATGTTCCACTGTAGTGCCTAAACGACTGAGCCTATTTTGATGAATGAGGTATCAATCGGTCTGTAATTGTAGTCTGGGTGGCATAGGCTATATTTTTTGGGAACAAAATGAAAATGACGAATGATATATCCAAAAAAGAGGGGGTCTAAAAAAATTTTTTTGGCTATCATGTCGTCATGGATATCAAATGAAAGAAGAGTAAATTCGTATTAGTGGCAGGATTAGCGAGCAAGATAGTGGTAGCGATCCGGACGGACATTGCACAAGGTCCTATCAACCTCAAAATAATTGCTAAACATTGCTCTAACGAAAAGATAAACCGGAATGACGAACAAACTTAACTTTGCTTTTGGAAAATTGTTCGCAGGTCGCTGTCGATTTACAATGTGTAAACATAAGTTAGTAATTAAAAAAAAAAATTGACATGTGGTAACTACAAAATTAAATTTTTCGTACAATTCCTTTCAATTTTCAATTCCATTCCTTTACTTGGGATTCTACGTCATCGGGAAGTAGTACCGTATATAGATTTTTGATTCACTAGCGAATGTCTTAATATGTGGCATAAACGGTCATGTTTCTGATTGCGTTGACTTAATAGTTTGATTTTTTCACACCTCCAAGAGATTACAGACTTGAAAATTTGATATTAAAATCAATTTGTTCTATGCGTTCCTGTTCAAAACGGTCTTGACAAACAGACTATCCTGTAAGGGTTCCTTTGGTTCTCTTTGATAATGAGTTTAGTTAAAACGGAAAATGTTGAAATAAAATAAAAGTTTAAAAACTGTTACCCGACTACGGAAAAAACTAAAAAGTAAAAAATAAGTTATGATTGATTACTATCATTGTCCTATAGAGTAAAGCATGTCTTTTGATGTGTAAGATATTACTGGTAATTTACTTCTGTTTAAGTCTTCTGGCCGTGTCCCATTAATAGTGTAATAATACAAATCAAATGCCGTGGTCGTGCGTATTTGCTCTACTTGATATTTGTAGTTGACGCACGACCAAGGCATTCGATTTGTATCATTACACTATTAAAAGGACACTGCCAGAAGACTTAAACAGCAGTAAATTAACAGTAATATCTAACACTTAAAGATATGCCTTACTCTATAGGACAATGATAATCAATCATAACTTATTTTTTACTTTTTAGTTTTTTCCGTAGTCGGGTAACAGTGTTTAAACTTTTATTTGTGATAACTTTGTTCCTTTTTCTAAATAAAAAGTTTTCTGTTTTATTTTTAAATTTGATTTTAGGCCCAGTGGGGAGTGGTGCCGTCCTGTGGCCCGTTTCACTAAGCTACAAGTTACAATTTTACAAGTCTAAACCGGCAACATTGGTCAATAATGACCAATGGCAATGGGCATAAGGACCAATGTTGCCGGTTTAGACTTGTAAAATTGTAACTTGTAGCTTCGTGAAACGGGCCACTGCTGGCACGGCTGTTTACTAGCGTTCTGTAACTGTGACTTACGGCCGCATAATGTTCTGCGTTCCCATCGCTCGGCATCAAACTGATCTTTCGTAGCTGGTTGCCAAGCAGGAATAAAAACGACGTTTCCACGGAACAAGTCTCAGACACAGAATATTTTTCCTTATACGTATATCTAATCACAGTTTCCAGGGAAGAAAGTAATTTACTGTGTGTTCCCTTTCGTGTACAGAAAAGTACGCAAGTATCGTGACAGATTCGTTAATTTTATGTGCCTTTTTAGAGTTTTTGATTTTTTAAACATTCCGAGTCTTTGTGGAATCTTTTTGTATTGGCTAATGGATGCAATATGAAGACATTTACTATCAAAATTAATTATGACTTTTATATTGCTGTTATTATAATTTTATTCTTCTCTGTACGACTTGTAGCGCATAACAGTGTATCACTATGGAAGGATCCTATGTCACAGGGTATCCTAGCATAGGACCCTTGGTTGAAATTTTTCTGTAAAGTAAATAAATAAATAAATATCTCGGGACAATTTACACCAATTGACCTAGTCCCAAACTAAGCAAAGCTTGTACTATGGGTACTAGACAACGGATAAACATACATATATAGATAAATACATACTTAAATACAAATAACATCCATGACTCAGGTACAAACATTCGTATTCGTCACACAAATATTTGCCCATACCAGGATTTGAACCCGGAACCTCTTGCACAGTAGGCAGACACATGTGCCACTGTGCCATACAGGTCGTAAAGTTTTATTGGAATAAATCCTGTTCATTTGCATTCATTTTATTTCAAATTGAAAGGGTCTAGAACGGCCCAGAATCCAGTTTAGTTGACTGTACAGTCGCTACAGTTTCCTGTTGGTTCTCAGGTGGTCCTTAAACCAGTAGACGAGACGCTAGGAACGAGATCACAGTGCTCGTGCACCGTAAGTGGATCGTCCGCATTATAGATCGCGATTTAAACCGATTGCGAGCGTCGGATCCGCTATGATTGGGAAAAGCCCCGCGCACTCGACGGCCCACGGGATGCAGCGCGCGAGGCACAGCGTACCAAAGTCAAATTCAAATCAAAGTACCAAAACAAAGAGCATTTTAAATTGACTGACTTATTTTAGAGGTTGGACATTACAATTCTTGGTCGTAACTCTAGATTGCTGAAAACTTCGAACTCGATAGCAGTTTACGGAGTCAAAGTTTTAGTAAAATTTAATTTAATTTATTATCTTACTACGATAAAAGAAGCCCCCTCATATTTAGTACTCTGACTTCTCTCTTATAACACCATTTCTTACTCTCTCAGTCAGCTTGATCCCACTCATACTACGCAGAGAACGCATCTCTACGGCATTTATTTTACTCCTATGCTTCTTCTCGCAAACCCAGCTTTCATTTCAATACATCAACGTGGAAACTAACACAGCATCGTGAACGGCCGAACGTCGTAAAAGGCACGTTTGGCTGTTCACGTTGCTGGATGCGACATTCTGGCTGCTCACAAAAGCACACAGAGCTCCCAATTTCCCGCTTTCACTCTCCTTTCAATGTCTTCATCGTGCTTTCCATCCCCAGTAGACATACTACCTAGTACACAAATTCTTTCACTTGTTCAACTCTTTCAATACCAATCTTTATTACACATTCAGAAACCTCTTCATTCTTCTCTTACACCATTACTTTCGTTTTTGTAACATTAACTGTCATCCCTTAAAGTCTTCCAAGTTTATATCTTCGAAAAAGCCTCCATACCTCTATACAAAGTTTTAACCCCGTTTCTCTCGTTTTAATTGTGAAAATCCAAATACCCTTAAACACGGCGGTATTCATTTATGCTCAATAGTTTCTAATTTTCAAGTTTCTACCTTTAAAAAACGCCGATACCTCCATACAAACTTCCCCCTCCCCGTGTTACCCCTTCAAATTAAAAATCTAAAATCTCTGAAAGATCTCATTATTTATTTTTAACTATCTCCTGCCCGCGGCTTCGCCCGCGTGGCCTACAGAAAACAAATGTCTTTTTTTTAGAATCAAAAAACTTATAAGTGCTCGCACTCCCTCTCATATTTTCACCGCTCGTTTTGCCCCCTTCCAATGTAGAAATCCAAATACCCTAAAACAAACAATCATTTTGAAGTTCCTATTTTTGAATAAACGGATACCTCCCCTCCATACAAGGTTTCACCGCCGTTTCCCACCCCTAAAATGCAATAGTCGTAAAACACTGAAACACATAATTATTTTTTTATGATAAGTATCTAAAATCAAATTTTCAAGTTCCTATTAAAAACCCGATACTTCCATACAAACTTTTACTCCCCGTTTCCCCCCTACAAATTTGAAAATTCAAAAACCCTGTGCCACATCATTATTTATTTACGATAAGTAGCTGTATTTCAAAATTACAAGCTCCTATTAGAAAAAATCAATACGTCCTTACAAACTTTCACCCCCGCTTCTCCCCCTTTAAATGTAAAAATGCAAAAATCCGGAAATACGTTATAATACTTATAAGCTATTTATGATCAGTAGTTCTAATTCAAATTTTCATGTTTATAACTTCAATCATCAAAGACTTTCATACAAAGTTCAACCCCCACCCCCCGTTTTCCCCCTAAAGGTAAAAAATACCAAAAATGGTTTCTTAGCGGATGCCTACGTTATAAAATAAACCTATATTCCAAATTTCTGCTTTCTTGATTCAATAGTTTCGGTTGGACGATGATCGCAAATCAGTCAGGACATGTTTGCGCGTGGCAGACAGACAGACAGACGGATAGACGGGTGGCAATAGAGGCTTAGTAATAACACGTTGTCACGTACGTTATTTTTACTTCAATACAAAAAAATTGTGAATGAACAACTCAAATACAAAATTTCATCCCCCTTTTCCCCCTTAAGGGTTGTAATTCCAATAACACACGATATACTTGTTGCGTTATAAGCCTAAATAATAAATGTAGTGATTTTTTCTGTGAAAATGTAGGCCTTTCCATACACAACTTTATCCCCCTTCTCACCCCTTCAGGGGTGGAATTATCAAAAACACTGAGACCCGTATAAATTATTTTTTTTACGTTAGCCTAACAACAAAATTTCAAGATCCTAACTTCAAAACTGACGGACTTTCATACAAACTTTCATCCCCTAATTTACCCCCTTAGGGGTGGAATTTCCAAAAATCCTTTCTTAGTGGATGCCTACACTATATAAGGTATCTATATGCAAAATTTCAAGTCTCTAGGTCCAGCGGTTTGGGCTGTGCGCTGATATATCAGTCAGTCAGTCAGTCAGTCAGTCAGTCAGTCAGTCAGTCAGTCAGGACTTTGAATTTTATATATATAGATTTGTGTGAAGGGTAAAACATGTCCCTACAGATAAGACTTTGTGAGTGAATTTCTACATAAGTATATTGCTATCTTTAAGTTTTCTTTCTTTTCTTGCTCTTGTGGAGTTGAACTATGCAAGTGAATATAAGTGTCTTATTGATTGGGTTCCAACGTTTTACTATAACTCTCCACTATTTAGTAGTATTTTATTAATCATACGTTAATAGTTAAATGAAACTGATCTGGCTCTCATTCGACTCAAAATGTGGTATACTTCCTTTCTCTTTATTGACTAGTAAAATAAATGTTTGAAAGAACTTGAATGAACTTTAATTGCAGATAAGTATGGCTACAGAACGGATTTTAAACAATAATATAAGTTTCACATATTTAACCATCAATGGCATGCAAAATAAAGAACCGAATTGAACTGAACATGCTAGACTCGTCTCATCAAGATACGTCAAAACATTACAGCTTTCATAAGGATTGATGCGAGATTCTTTCCGTATGAACCGAGAATCGGCCCGGTGTTACAACGTGTCTGATCCGTCGTCTCGTGTTCGATCGCACTACGCCACGCCGCAACGCGCCGCGCGAGCGCGCCGGCGTCGCGACGCGAGCTATCGAATCAAGCGTCGCTAAGTGGCGACATTAAATGCCAGTTGCTCGTAATTAAGTGAACATTTCGCGCGACATCAAACGGGATCCGCCGCGTTTTACTTTGTGTGGCGCGACACTCACGACGATCGCTATTTGCGATATTAACATGTTCGCAGCGGTCCGATAGAGTTGATATGAAAATACCATGTAAAAAATTTGATCAGCTCGTTCGTCACACGAAACGAGTTCTGTTTCAGAGGCAGCACTTATGTTGTAGTCATGTCGTAGTGCAACTTATTGCCTTATGACGGAATAATTTAGTTTGCGAGAATTTCATTACGGCTGATTATTGCGTTGACTTGATGGTGAAAACAATAGACGCTTAAGTTTGCTGCCAGTGTTTTGAACCCCGAGTAAGCGAAGGGTTCTATAACTAAATCGCCAGCATAGCGAGATAATACTAGTTAGAAAAATTAAACCATATTTTTGGTTATTATTTAATCTTGATATCTGTATTTTACATTCTTTGGGTATTTCCAGAATTTTATATCTATGTTATTTTTTGCTTCCATAAAAAGAACAATTTTTGTGTTATAATTATAAATATATGGAATTCGCAAAAAGATCGTCAAGGTCGACCTTGACGATCTTTTTGCGAATTCCATATATTGCATAAAATGTATTGCAATTTTCAATAAGAAGTAAAAATATCTAATCTAAACTAGTCTGTTTGAAGCTAAAACACTCAATGTTTTACAAATGGTGGTAGATCCAGATTACAGGTCATTTTATTATTTAAGTAATTAGTTTACATTTCATCTTCATTTCATTAGCTGAATGTACATTTTAACTTTGGTTTGCTCCTACTGACAACATGGCCGCCGAATCAAAATATAAGACAACCATTGAGGATCCGGCATTTAACAAAGAGGGGCGACAATGGACAAGCCGCGTTACTTCGCTTATGTATTTTTTCATTTTGCTAAAGAAAGATGAGATTAAAGTAACATGTAACTATTGTCAATAACAGGACTTAGCGACGATGACCTTCTAAACTATAGACTATGCACGCTGCACAATATCAAAATCATACATGGCACACGCCTCTAACGTCACAAAGTCCGCCATGACTATTACAACGCAATTGGAAGTTTAATTGATAAGTGTCGGCTATGGGTATGAAAAGAGCATAAGCGACGCTATTTGTGTGTCTGGGATTAAAAGTCAAATACTGCGTTTTATTCATTTATTTATCTAATAAGGTGAACAGAAATGGGCTCAAAATGTTAACATTTTGACGGACATTACGGCGTCAGCTAATGTTCCTAATTACCTTTAACCGTCACCGAGGACGCTTAGAATGTAATTTGACGTTTGGCGAAACACCCTCGCGGTAATCGCTTCACATAAATTGCAATTTATTATGTGCTCGTAAACCGAGCGACAATGGAGCGCCGCGGCAATCAGCGCTCCTTCAATTAATTATTCTAATTAACGTTGTTTGAAATCAGAGTGTTGTCAAATAACGTGTAGCGCTGGTTGGAGACGAGAGCACGGCGCACAACACGGGGCACTAAGCGCGGGGCACAGCTGCGTGGACGGCAGCTGGCTATTGCCCGAAAGGACACCCATCCAACCTTCTGCAATATCATGAAGCTACGTAATGACACTAATGACAGTCCTCATGTGCATGTATGATCGTACTATTAATGAGGTCGGAACGCGGTTCGAAGTAACCTGACTCGTTCTGAACATGCAATTGGAATTAGATTCTCAACGTGACGTTTGGCTGGCCTGTTGTTTTGTACGGATGTGAAGCACAAGGGCTGAGCTGAGGATTAGCTGGAATCGTTTAAGATTATGGTGTTAGCGCCGCATACTCCGTTAGACGGATAAAGTTCCCTATACATAAAGTTTCAGAGCTAATAGGCAAGATGCAACTTATCCTGACAATTAAACACAGAAGGGTAACGTACTCGTATTGTGGTGACATATTGCAAAACCATCAGTACTCGATTACTCCAGACGACCATGAAGGGTGAAGTATCCGGTAAACATTAGAAATCATGGCTCCAAAACATCCGGATCCGGAAGTTGATGACAAGTAACACGGTGAAACTATTCCTCTGAATTGTCGTAGGGAAGGAAGAGTTTGAGGAGCTGACTGGCAACTTTCAGTGATGGAGAGGCGCGTACGAAGAGTATGCACATTATCTTAAGAAAAGGACCCCGAACAGTGGCAACTTATAAGCCGTGTAGATATCAATTGGGATGGTTAATATTCCAAGCAACGGTCGTCGTGAGCCGCGCCCGTCGGCAGACCCCTCCGCGCTTTGTGCGCGGCTAATCTCTCAACAATCGCTACAAAGCTGCTGTAAAAATAGATTTACGATAAATAAATAGTGCGCGGAACATCAAGTGACGTGAAGTGATTTGTAAAAAGAGTATTTAGTTCTGCTCGGGTGCGCGGGGCGACCCTGCGGGCGCGCCGCATGCAACTCTAGACCTTACACTATGCACTGAGACTGGATTTTAGCGTGTGAAAGGATGTAATTAGTCTGGTTGTGGAGTGTTCTCAGGGCTATAATGCGCTATTATACTCGGCCTCTGTCTGCGACTCTGTTAACATCATAACGGAAAACACACGTTTCGATTATTGTCAATTTAATAACAAAGTCGCGTTAGATCAGTGCAACGCAAGTTTCATGACTATTTAGACCCAGAATGGATGCTAGTGTGGATACAGGCGATTTTGTTGCCATCAACAACTCATTCAATGTTATACCTATCTGCGCACCTATCTAAGATGTCATTCATTGGATGATCAATATTACAGGTTTCAGGTTACTGATAAAGAAATAGACAAGTGTTCGCGATGGTGTGTATTTTGGGTTTACCTGTGTTTTCCTCAAAATAAATAACGAATAAACAATGAACCAGACAGCGACGCGGGTCGCGCTGGTGGGAACAGTGTTCACGGCCGGGGGCTTGTTCCGCGCATTAACTCGACTTAACGCTAAGCCGAACAGATAACTGACATTTAATTTAATGCCGTTACAATTTAATTTGTTTATGTTACAATTGTAGTCCTATTGTCCGATTTGTGTTTAGAGAAGCGATGCAGCGTGTGTGTGCACGGCGCTGGCTGCTCATTTTAAAAACGATCGTCAACAAATAATAGCATGTGAATGTGAATTACTTCTATGGTCGAAGAATCTCCAAACAGTACAATACTTTTTAGTAATTCCCATCACAAACAGAGAATAAGTTACCTACTTAAAAGTGAAGTAGTGGTCATCACCATCCATCATCTCTCAATAAACTATAGGTGCATCTAATATTAGAATATTATTTAACTAGCACTTCCGAACAAAAAAAAGCGATTTTATAAAGGTTTTTAACCGCTACACCAGCTTGCGCGGGACTTTATCAAATTCCAAAATTTTATAAAATATATATGCCTCGCTAAAAATTCTATTGGTCATAACTTAATACTTACAAATTAACGTTTAGAACCAATAAACGTTGAAAACCTAGAAGTATATGTAATTATGGAAAACATTGGACTTCCGGTTCTTTTACAAAATAGGCAGATAAACGAGCTAGTCAGCCACCGCCGCAACAACAAGGAGATTGCAGATACGTGGCTAAACCAGAGGACTGAGATGCATGGAATACCTCTTGTAAAATCTTGACATTGCTACTGTCAAAATCAAATTTAGAAGCTTATTACTTTGGCTAAAATCTGTTTTACAAAAACAGTAGAGTTTGTAGTTATACTTGTCGCATAGCGACTTCATGTTTAGGCTCCAACAAAATGTTCCGCAAAACGATAATGTCAAGACAGCGCGGCTCGTGTTAGCGATAACAACATTTTTTATTCCTTGCCGCTTTTATTACACTACACAAGACAAGATACACTCATTTTTATATATGGCATGCTAACATTATCATCATTCAATTTTTTTTTGTAACAGATCATGTAGAGCTCAAAAGCGAGACCGGGGCGCACTCGCCCTCGGACTCCGAGCACGAGCCCGAGCCTGAGCACGAGCATGACCACGAGCACGAGCACGAACATGAGCACGAACGTGAGCACGAGCAGGAGGCGGCGCGCGAGTCTCTGGATGCGCTGGACGGGATGGACCCTGGCCGCCCAAGGAAGGTAACTTGCTACAAGCGCTGTCCGCTGCTGACCTAACTATTGCTTGACTCGATTTAATACTTTAGGGTACTATACTACCGCATCAGTTGGGACAGGTCCACAACCTAGTAGTTTATATGGGACGAGCGCCGTTGTTTAACTACAACTATCGAACTACTGGGTAGCTCATGTTCTGTCATGTGTTGTGACGTTGGTTCCACATCTATTCAGAAGCAGAAGTGTTACTAACGTGAATGCCAATATAATGTAAAAACTACGCCAACCATTTCATATTCGGTACAACAGTTCTGAAAAAATAATGAAGTTTTGCTATACGATATCTTTTACTCGTATAATGATTCTAAAGAGACTTTTTGTAAATATTGTTAGTGATTCCTATGTGTAGTCAAATGTAGAGAGTAAAACAACACTGTACAGCTAGGCATGGCAGGTTGAAGTGTACTAAAGGGCGCTAGAAGACAAAAGGAGTGGGATTCTTTTCTTCGGGAGCCCTTTACTACACCTGAACTGATTTGGCGTGACCTGATCAGTCTGCCCTCGTGTCGGCGGGGACTGTATGTCGCGCTGGTGTGTCAAGCAGGTGCGTCGCAGCCGCACGACGTTCACCACGTACCAGCTGCACGAGCTGGAGCGCGCCTTCGACGCCACGCAGTACCCCGACGTGTTCACCCGCGAGGAGCTGGCCCTGCGGCTCGAGCTCAGCGAGGCGCGCGTGCAGGTACCCGCGCTCACTCGACTCACACACCCGCCGCGACAACTCGCCGCCATGCAGCCACGCGACACCTAACATACCACAGCCTTAGGTCAACATTAAGATCCGCAAAACCAAATGGAACTGTTGCAAATGACCGAAAGAAGAGTAATGATGGTTAATGATTCTCGCATTCTGATTTTGCTTTACGAAACTAAAAACAATAATTGGACCCGGATAATTTGTAATAGATTTATACTTGTGATTTTGTGGAGTTTCTATCCTACGCAACCACTAAACCTGTCGGTGCTAGCACTGCCGCCGCCCGCGCCCGCGCGTCGCGGCGCGCGGTGCTTGCGGCGGCGGCGGCAAGAGGCCAGTAATTAGCATTAGCTCCATTCTGCGTGGCACAATGCGCGCAGATTGGCTCTCCGCAGCGCAGCGCCGAGGACCAGTAAGGGATTAGTCTCGTAAAGACTCTTAAAGTTTTATTTTAGTAAGCATTTTTTGATCAAAGGTTGCTGCTAGATGCTACAGTGTTACTCAGTGATACTTTACTACATATTTGGTCCTAAACTGAAGGCTATATTTTTTATCTTGAAGCAAATAAGTTCACATATGCGACGAACATATAGGGTGGCAACCGGTCGACCACTTCAAGGCAAAAAACAATATCGTGCTTATTGTGTAAAAACAAACCTCTATACCTAGTCTTAAAAAGAACTGAGCGTTCGATTTTTTATTACGATTACAAACAAGCCATATTTATATTTTAACCTTTGGCCGCATATAAAGTTCCTTTTTTGTCAAACTCATTCTATTACCAGAATAAAAGTATGTTGCACTTACAAACTCCCTTTTTATCATCTGCTGGAAATCACAGACAGACAACGGTTTCAAGCTTTTAAGCCTTTTTTCTGGGTCGGGGGTAAGAAGTAGATTTCAGGCCTGATTAATTTGGCCGTACCCGTACCCATATATCGCATGTCAACAAAGTCGACCGTCTGCAATCAGGAACTTGTTTCAAACCGAGCATGCCAGTGACGCGGGTACTGGTCGGTAACCACCTTAATGCCGCCTCACTACCTCGGGGGCCGCGCGGCGGACGCGCGTCATTACGCGGCATTTTCCGCTAAACCCGCGGAGCCCCGGATTACCATTTAGCCCACGCGCTGTGCGGCTCCAGCGGCCAATTTCACGGAAAAGAATGGACTGGATGCAAAGCCTGTCGTTAGAGTAAGAGGCTATAATTATATTTGAGTTGAGGGGCAGCGGAGCTTAATGACTGCAGTTTGTTTGTACTTAACTATGGTTAGTCCTGCAAGTTTGTCGTACTCGTCGTAGCAGAGTGAGCGATCCTACGAAAAACGACTTGAAACGAATTTAGAGCGATTATTTTTATGAGATTGCTTAAATTTGTCGACTGACATAATAAAACGTTTGTTCTCTAAAGCAACACTAGATAGCGACCTGCGACGAGGAGCTTGATGTAAATAAAACTTATAGGTTATACTTCATAGCCTTGACGACGCTGAAAACTAGACATTCACCTCTTTTACATACACGAGTATTGTAGTCGCGGCGCCAGCCCAGTGTAGCGCAGCCGCACCACCAGCGCGGGTGACATGTTCCGTTCCTACGAGCCTCTCCGCCGAGGGGCGCGGCCGCCTCAATACACGGCGGGGACTTATTTTTAATCTGTAAATGATTAACCTCTTCCCGCAAGTGGCGTGCGCGGTAATCCCGCTCGAGTGGCGCCATCTGTCGCGGCTCGTTAGCGCGTTTGTCTGGTCATAATCGCGCTAATTACTGCGCGCCATTACGCGCGAGGACTAGACGCAGTCTGCAGTCGCCTGCTTCTACTTTGATTTCACTTTGTTACACAAGTCATATAGTGAGCTCAGCCCTCGGTGCTTCGGAGTGGTTGTTGATACACGATTTAGTGGTCTAACTGCATTAGGCAGCACAAGCTGCACCGGCTAATAACCGGTCAGGCTCCCGCAAGTCGCCGACGCAAATTGCTCTAATCCACTCCATCGGCTACCCACGATGACTTAAAAGCCGCTGAAGACCCAAACACCACTCTACGGCGTCGCCGCAAGGTGTCATTTGCATTGCGAGGGATGGAAGTGAAGATTTAGTACTTAGAGGTTCGAGAACGGCGTGTTGAAGTGGCATGAAGAGGGCGCGAGTGGAATGAAGAGCGATCGAGCGGCGTGGCGTTGCGTCGCGTTGCGTCGCGTGGCGTCGCGTACGTGGTTCCGCCGCTAATTGCGCGCGCGGCTCGAGAGCGCTGTAATTGATTCTAGTTTCCGCGTCAGTGCACCGTCGATTGAGTGATACATTTCATTTGAAGCACTTTTCAATAAAGCACGAACTGCCCTCGCTTTTGTTACTCGAACCCATTGTTTGAATTCGCCGCTGTCTGCAAAACAAATTAAATTTTGAAGCAAAGGCGAATGTCGAAGCGTGAAGTAAATATTTGCCATTTACGTTATGTGTTAACAAATAATGAAGCAGTTGCATAGCCGAGTAGGTACGTAACGTACCTAAATGCTCAATTGTGTACAAACGAACCTCAGCCGCGCGGCGGCGTGGAGCCGCGCAAGCGAACAGCCCGTGTCGGTTAATCGCCGCCATTAGCAGCGCGAGAATTATGAAATTATACCACTTTTTCCTCACAATGTCTTTTATTAGCGCAATGCGGCTCGACTAGCTCAATTTGTTTCTATTCTCATCCCCGCGCCGACCGAAAGTGCACCTTGCGCCGAGACGTCACAGTCAACTGTGGATCGGGAGAGTGCCGGTGTGGAAACCACGTATGCGTAATTGCTTTTCATTACGGGTCCATTGTCGTCGCTGGCGGGCTGGAGGGGGGGGGGGGGCGATGGGGGGGAGCCAATTGCCGACAGTTACACAATAAAAGAATTAAAAGTGAGCCGCGAGCATTGTCCGCGATGCAGATTGTGCGATTCAGGACTTGGCGCTCGTTTTGTGGTGAATTAATTAGCCCCGAGCGGTAGCGCCCTGGCGCGGGCGCTCCGGTTAGCCAACTTTACATTCGTTCTCGGAACATGGCTCTGGGCTCGGTGGTTGCAGCGTGTGTTAATGTGCTAACGAGATAGTGAGCACCTTCTCTACCTTCTAGATTTGTCATGTAAGCTATTTTACGACATCTGTTTCTGTAATTTTGCTATAATCATATTAATAACTTTATCTATGGTTCAAAACTCACATTGTATGAAATGGATCATTCATTTTATATGGAATCGTTTAAACATTATGTAACAATCGTTAGTTAAAAAATAATAGCTTTCTATAATGTTAAATACCTTCTAAAAGTAAATTACATTGAATTAAATTTAAATAAGTCAAATCAATGAAACAAAACTGAATGAAATGAAACAAAACAAAACAACAACAGTGTGGCAAAGGCCGCAAATGATCTGACCGTTACGTTGTAAAACTGCTAGTCGGTAGAGTTTTGTTCGGACACGAGCAGAACTGGTCGGGAGTTACGATTAGGGGATGATGCTTTATTGTGCGGTATCAGTTAGGTTTAACGACTGGTCAATTTTTTTTTTTTGGGGTCCGTCATAGTACGCATTCAAGTACGTGTAGTAGCACGTTACGGCGTGTGTTGCAGCGCGTTGCGGCGCCTGTTGCAGCGTGTTGCGGCGCGTGTTGATGCACGTTGCACGAGTTGCAACGTGGGTTGCGTGCTACAGCTTTTGCGTGTTGCAGGTGTGGTTCCAGAACCGGCGCGCGAAGTGGCGCAAGCGCGAGAAGGCGCTCGGCCGCGAGCACGCGCCCTTCCTGCACCACGAGCACGGTGAGTCGTCTCCCCAACGAGACAGACAACCGGTTTTTTTAAAGAATAAGGAGGAAAACGAGCTTGTGGGTTTTCCTATGCCGGGAAGCCCAATACAGGTGCGGTTCTTAGCCGACCTTTATTAGCCTCTGAATTAGGTAAACATTCGTACGAAGTTAAATGCACAATTTAAATAGCCAAAAATAATTACACAAAACTCGAAACTATTGAAATATTATGTCCTAAAGCTTTAAAGTCAAAACATAATATCGATCTAACCGTATTATTTATATTTCTTTCCTGGATTCAGGCTCTAGATGCTTCGTTTTGATACGATTATTACGCCCTGCCATATAATCAGTGTAACTCTTAACATATTATTCATTCGTATCACATTTAAAATTATTTTTTTGTATAGAAACGCTTCACTCGACATCGTTCGGTGTAGTCGGTGTCTCCGCAGCGCGACGTAATTACCGCCGCGGGACGCGCTAACAGCCCCAATCGCCTCGAACACTCCCGAGCCGACGTGTACAATTAGAACAAACGCGCGCTTTTTCCTGATCGCCGATACGCCGGTAAACGGCATTTAATGAGCGGCGCGGGCGATACGGGCGGTTGCTGGTTAGGTGTCATTACCGTACACGCGTTTAATATTCTATTGAATTTTAACTAACTTATTGCGCGTAATTACATGTCGCCAGATTGTGTCGAAAAGAGCTATAAATCAAGAAAAGTTCGAGTCTTATTTGGAAACGATTTTTTAGTCGTCACACGCATACGTATGGCCAGTGTACGCCACATTTGTATTTAGTGTGGTGGGAATGATGTCCGTCCCACAAGAACACGGCAACTTCGGAACACTTTAGAGCGTCTCAACTTATAGATGAGGCCCGTGTGGCAAAGTTTACGGGCTACGGGACTTACGGGATAGAATTGAGTATTGAGTAATATCCAGAATTAGTATCTCCAGGATGATTCTTAACGCTTTAGCTATCAATTCTTATGTACAACTTGTGGTACAACAATCACGACGCTCAGATCTGAAGTAACAAATATAATGGCGGAAAAACCAACACATCAACTGACTACATATTTGATATTTTCCTTGTGTTTGATTTTTCAATATTTATTCGGAACGGCGCCCCCATAATTAGAATGAGCCCAATCGCTCCGGCCCTAACCACATTGTTATTGTGTCGATACGCAAATGACAATTCATTATCACAAACATATCATTACCGAGCTTCATTACCGCTCGTTTTTAGGATTTTGGGCGGCATGCATTGCGCGCTCGACCGGGAAAGTACCGGTATTGTTGGCAGATAGTGTCTAAATTAGGGCAGCAGTGTACGGGCGCGTGGGCGGCGGGTCGCTGCGACGCGTCGGGGTGCGCGGCGCTAATGCGCGTATAATGGCGCGGTAACGACGCGCGACAATTTGCCGTGGAATGATTGTCGCGACGGCGGCGCACGAGCCGCTCAGCGCGCCGGGTGTTTATTTCGATACTTATGCTCAGTACTTATATTTTGGGTTTCTGCGTCTTGAACGAATACGACAAAGCTACTTTAAGGTGCTTAGGTTTTATAGTAGGTGTCGAGCAAGAATTTTGCCGTAGGTAGGTACTTATTTGATTGTTATACTTAGTGAATAAATACAGAACTAGAAAGTCAATTAAATATAATATGTATGTTTATGCGGTCATGCGTTCGAGAAGACTAACAATAGCTACTTGTCAAGAGACTGCTAGTTTAATGTCATTATTTAAAATACATAAAGCAAATAATTGCAATGTACACCGGTGGCAGCTCTATTGGCAAACTGTCGAAAAGATGTTACCCGCTTTTTGTCCGATGCTGCACAAATTGACCCCTTAAAACTGGAAGCCATCGCTTTGAACATATTTCCCTGTAAAATAATGTAGAAGATCAGAGAAAGTGTCTCCAGTCCTCATGCGATATGCCCCCTCCCTCCGCGCCCACACTCTCCGCGTCGTAGACATAAGCTCTGAGGTGTCGCGGCGTCTCCGCACGCATTCAAACGACAAATCATTTTCCACGTAAGCTTAACAACTTATCAGACGGTAAAGAAAATAACACACGACATTTTCTCTTTGTTATTTTGTAAATGCCGCGGTAATGGGTTTATAATTTTGTTTTTGATACGATTTGCGTTAGAAATTGTACGTCGACACGCACCCTCGGTTTATGTTTTAACAGGATATGTTGCCGATGACATGGAAGTGATAACCAGCTCGGTGACAAACCCTTTGTTGTGTTCGTGTCGGCGTCGGAGCGATAGCGAGGCGGTGCGAGCCGACAGGTGGCCGCGCGCAGCACCTGCGACGCCGGCGAGCGCTGGGCGCCGCGGGCGCGGCTCCGTCAGCTGGCAGCTTATCGCGCAGCCCGTTATCAGCGGCGCGGAGCGCTGACTCTCTATCGACGCTTTGTGTGAACGCGCAGCTTTCAGTTCAGCTGTAACTTCATGAAGGGGCAATGTCACATTTAGAAAGCTGTTGACTTTCATGATATTACTTTATTATGTTTACAGTTCAAAAAGAGCGATAGTTGACTGTGTTAGTTATTATCTTAAACGTGTAATTTATTCCAGCAGTGAGCGACTGGAGCGGCGTGGGCGTGGGCGGCGTGGGAGTGGGCAGCGTGGGCGTGGGCGGCGAGTGGTGGGCGCTGGGGCTGGGCGCGCTGGGCGTGCCGCCGCTGTGGCCGGCCGAGCCCAGCGCCTTCCGCGCGCTACTGCACAGGTATTCACCCCGGTAAACACTGCTGACATCTAGCGCTGGCGGCTGAGCGGCTTCACGAGCTGACGACCTCAAGTTCGACTCGTGGGGCTGCTGGCAGGATCAGTACGCAGCTCTATTGATAAGAATTTTTTTGATAAGAAAACCTTGAATGTAGAGTCAATATACATATAAAAGTCGGTATAATAAAGGTTTTATCAGATTTGCACCCGACTATGACAAGGTGCAAAGGTGTCAATTCCTTTGCGCATATTGCAAATAATTTAATGAAATAAAATAAACTTTTGTAATCACATAGACCGACCGTCGTGAAGATCCCTGGGGAAGGCCTATGCCCAGTAGTAGGCGTCTTCCGGCTGATATGATGATGATGATGATGACGAATCACATAGGATAGACAAGTGTTCAATAATCATCCGGATGCAACGGACGTTTATTGCACACTTGTCTAGTCAACTGGCGAGGAGCCTGTGTGGCGCGTGGTGTGATGGTCGGGCTGCGCAGGTACGTGCTGTCGCTGCCGCCGGCGCTGCCGCCCGCGCCGTCGCCCGCGCCGCGCTCGCCGTCGCCCGCGCGCGCCGCGCCGCGCGCCGCGCCCGCCGACCCGCGCCTGCGGCTCGAGCTGCCCGCCTCCAGCAAGGTGCACACGTAGCGGAGCCTGCGCTCGCCCGTCGAACTGTTCGGGGCCGGCTCAGCGCCCTAGTTACACCCGGACTGTGCGCTGATACGCCCCGTGACTTCGATTCGCTTGAATGAATATTATGGAATCATTTTAACCTTATAATGTTGTTTTTAAATGTATTATAGTTAACGATTTTCAATATAAGTTTGTTACGGTAGGACCTTGTTACTTTGATCTCAACGCACTCGGCAAAGTGTTTCTAGTCGTGGGTGAAGGAGGAAGTGGACGGTAGCGCTCCACTCTCGTGTCGCACGCGCAGTGTGTGCGGACGCAGCAGTAGCCGCTAGTGTGTGTGTTGACGCCGCGTGCCTTACTGCGTGACGCCGCTCGATGACTTCGGCCTTCGGCGAACGAGAGCGGGGTCTTGAAGCAGTCGTCATTTCTGATTACACGGTTTTGAATCTGAAGGACCTGTGAATCACGATTTGAACTGTTTCAGTGTATTGTTTGGATAAAAATAATATATCATAAGTATCAATTTTAAATTAAGTTACAATAAATTTCATTCCACGATAAACTGCACATTCCATGAGATCTCATTCTCTTACATATAGAAATGTTGAATGTCAATAATTTATATTAAAAGTATTTGTAACGAGTGAAAGGTTAGCACATTTGTGTTCGTTAGATGTGTGGGACCTAAATGTAAATGATTTGATAAAGATTATATAAATAGGTTTGTTTAGATGCTAAGCAGAGAGATTTAAGTGTACATAAGTAACTATAGTCGTTGTACATAGTGTAAAGCGTAGCGCAGTAGAGTAAGGTAGAGTAGCGGTAGCGAGTTGCAATAATGTGTCGGTTTGTGTAGACGGTACAATATATCACGTGAGGACTGCACGCCGTTGTTTTATTACTTTTCCCTGATATTTATTATACAATTGCTCTGAGGATTATCGCGCATTAGGTCACAGTTGTTATTCATTTAGTATCAAGTTATAGTCGTAATTGTTTGTCCGCTATGAGAAGGTACTTGAAGTACCGCAGGCAACGCAGCTAAGCGGTTTCTGTCTAGCTCAGCTATAAACCGTATGTACGTGCACTGGGCTCGGCTGCAAATCTAAAATCAATCGGCACGAGCTCCCCCCCCCCCCCCCCTGCAGCCCGCAGATTAAGGCCGCCAACAAAGAACGTGGAGTGTTTGAAGACAGATTAATTCGGGAAAAATTCGGGAGCGAGCCGGCTGCGCGTAATTTAATAACTTTCGGCGGATCCGCGTGTTTGCTCAACATTCTGTAATTAAGTTTCGAACCACACGTAGCTGTGTTAGCCCAAGAAGCTAATTTTTGTTTTGAGTAGCGACCTTTTTCAGGAGGTCAATAAACTTTTAGCAGAAATGTTAGCGTGCGAGTGTCTGCACAGAGAAAAAGTAAAAGCCTCGAGTCATCTCTGCTGCCACAATGGGACAAATTATCAATTGTGGGCTAGGCAGTCCGTGAGACTTAGAATATACCTCATTCTTTTGTCTTCGAAGTTGTTCTTTCGTGTTTTACTAATTGTTTGGGATTCGAACCTGCAGCTTCTAAGTACCTACTCGTAGTTTCTTCAGTTAGGATATCCGGTCAGTCAGCGGGTCAAAATACAATCATGTCCAAACAAAGGGTCGCTGCAACGTCACAAATATACTGCAGTAGGTAGGTAATAAACAGTGACCCTTGCAGTTGCATCGAGTCACGTCTCGCTCCAACAGCACCTTGCAACGTGGTTGTCCGCGACCGCTAAGCTCGTTGGCTAACTGCGAGCTTAGAGCTTATCTCCCGCCGAACAAAAGCTCGTCAGCCTCCTCCGGCGAGCTCGTGGAGCGAACCGCGATTAATTTTGAAATATCGCATCGGAACGAGCCCCGCTGTTTGCGCGCCACTCCGCGCGCCCAAATTTGATTCTCGGCGAATTGGACGGCCACTTGACATTAATGCGTACGCAGAATTAAGCTCGGTTTTATATTGAGTTGGTTCAAAAGAGTTATGTTTGAGTTGTACACTTTATTTAATTAATGTAGAGCTAGCCTTTATTAGTATATTCCATACGTAAGATTGGGCGTTACTTGTCAGGGATTCGTTGTTTTTGAAACAATTAATGAACATTAAAATCAGTTTATAATTAAAACTAAATCGAATAAAAACCCACAGCCAATCATCCTTTCTTGCTGCCCAAAAGCTCCTTACGTCCTATAAGATAGTTGACTAAGCTTAAATCTTTAAGCCACCCGAAGCCTTGCATGGGGCGCGCGCGGCCATTGCGCTAAGTGGCCGTGTGACATCCAAGACGTCAGTTGATCAAGTGACGCGGGGCGGGGCGGCGGCCACGCCCACCCGCGCCGCGCGCTAATTGGTCGCCGCAGCCACCTGCGACCTGCGGCGAGGCACGTTGTGATGTCATTAAGGCAGCTATTAGCGGCCGGACGCTTCGCTGCCGAGCATTGCGGGCCATTCTCCGTGTCTCTGGGGTCAACGCGGGACCATAATGATGATCGAATAGGTGAGCGTTGCAGAACGGCGAGGGATAACAGCTACGATAGCCTAAGAAGTCAATTGATTTTAACACTGGAATTGTGCGAGCTATTCCCTTATTATTCTTTGAGGATATAGTAGCAGTAGGTATATTACTAATTTTGAAGTTTAACAAAACATTTCCGATTTTTATTTCTCGAATGTTATGTCCACCTCATAGCACTTTTGACAGTTTCTTTTTCGGTGTAGGTACGCATGGAAAAGATCCATGATTTGACAGGTGAGCTTTTTACGATCAGCGACTGTCACCGACCTCGAGAAGCCGTAATCCCTACGAAAGGGACACCAGGGTAGCAACTTCGTTTTGTAAAGTCCTCGCCGAATCTTTCGAACTTTTCATTCGAACACCTCGCGAGAAGTGGTGATATAGGTCCTATATGATACAGTAAGTAAAATATCGTTTGATTAGGTATTCGTTTAGTGTAGCCGTGGTCCACCAACAAATAATTTGCTTTGCCACCCGAGCCGGAGCACAGTTAGTTATCGACAGGCTCATTTCATTTACACGTCATTAACCGTCAAGGCCTATTTTCACATACAGGGCAAGCTGCTTTACTAAAATTTTCAAAAAACTGATAAAGTATTTTCTTGGTCTGCTGTAGCTTCTCTACCTAGATAAGTAGTTACGAGTATATTACCTGCGGACTTAAACCGATACTTTTACGGAATGCACTATCATGTGGTGCGTATACTCAACCGTGGACGCAAAGATGCTGAAGAAGAATATTACATGTATTGCCATGATGCACTTTAACTTTCTAACCCCGAACCGGCAGGTGTTTTTATAACTCACGGATTTGTACCTACTCGCTACATGCAGCTGACAAGTTTGCAATAAAGCAAGCAAATTAAGTCTTCACAAAACAAAAGCCCTGTAACTCAGTAAGGATCCAATCAAGCGCTCCCCATTCAGAACAAACGAGTCGTCACGGGTCACCGGCAGGACTCGGGACTCGTTCCCGGCGGTAACCCGGAGACAACGGGTAACGGGCGCGGACAATGCCTGTCTCGCGCACGCGGCTACTGACAATTAAAAGCAGGCAATTATTTTAGCTATCATTATAGCTAGTTAAGATTGGAATTGGAATGAAGCGGCTCGGTTTGACGCCGTGAGGTTGGAATCGGCGGCGCGCCGCGGGGCGGGGCGGGCTACCTCGAGGGAAGCGATGTGACAGTTAAGACGCGAGTGCTCTGTAGTTTCGTTTAGAAAAAATATATATTCTTACTAAGTATAGTAAATACGAAATGATATCCGAGATCAAAATTTGGGGCTCGCAGATGACAATATCTGATGCCTGAAATGGTCAGGCCTTGAACTATCATGTTCAATAGACTTATTCATTCCTCATGATTTTGTTTCCGTCTGACAATAACATTCACCAGATCTTGATAGTTATGTATGACAAATTAATTTTATCAATGTTGCATTGCTAAAGGCATTGGTAAAGTAGGTGGCATCAGCGAATAGCGTTGTTGGGAAGAATACTTTTGCAAAACATGGAGCGAGCAGCTCCCCTCCGCCGCAACCCCAGTGTTTGTCGACGGCGTTAGAAGCAAAGGGTTTCAGGAACAATCAAAGTCGTAATTCGAGTTTCATTTGATCACAATATGCATTTTTTACTGAATAGTAAACTTTTTAGTGAATGTTATTAAACAAACCTAATATGTTTGTATTCTGCAGAACTTTAAAAGAAACATGAAAGTTTTTGGTTTTCTGCAAAATAATCATTGAGTTAAAATAAACTAAGAGAATGACCAAGTTGGCAAATGAAGTTTTGGAGTGGTGGGGGAGCTTCCGTCACGATTTGTTTGTTGTCACCACGCGGCGCGGTCGGCTAGGCCTCTAATAATATTAACAACTATAATGTACACAGTTATACAATAAATTTATTCTCATTCTCATTCTCATTCTTATTCTCATTGAATAAACAAGTCATCGACGTACCTAAGTATTTGTACGCTGACGTTAAAATATCAAAATCGGTAATGTAGGTGTTATGTACAAAGTTTCTGTTCAAATATAAGTTAATTTTCCAAAACTTGGTGCACCAGCTCGCCGGGCGCCGCCCCGACCCCGCGGCGGCGCGATATTAAGTTTATTCAGCGACTGGCGCCCTCCGCCGCGCGGCCGCTGTTTGTTGATGTTTTAATCTTGTGTCATTCCTTTATATTAGCTCGTAATAAAACATTTATTGGAATTTTTGAATCGCGGCGTCGCAGCCGGCGGCGGGGATTACCTACCGATATTGGCGGGGGCGGCCAAAGATGGAGTTAGGATAGAGTCACGGAATGTAAAGAGCAGTAGAGCAGTATCCTAACCTAAGGCCGTGCACAGTAAACTAAACACCCCCCCCCCCCTCGACCCGCTGCACCCGCGACTGCTTCCGTCGCAAAGCTCGCTTATATTACGAGTTGAGGTAAGTTGCCGCGCGTGTCTGTGTGAGTGCTTCTTTTTGGACATTTGTAAGGAGTTGTTTCGCTGCCCCAGCAATACTTATACGTACTGATATTACTGCGACCTGGTTGGACGACTGGTTTGTGAGTAGCAGTCGTAGGCACTATTGCTATTGTATTGTATTGTTATTGTAAACGTGGTTGAGACGTTTATTACTCATGTTGGATTTCGTGGCCTCAATCATGGTTCTAGTAGAAATTAGTATTCTTAAAAGCATTTTGTACCGAACGGCTAAAAATTATCCCCAAAGACAGCAACGTTAAGGTGCTCCAGCCCCTGAATAATCTATCATCACTACTCTTCTTATTATGACCATCATTTTCGGGGCGTTGTTGGCATACCTATAAAAATTAGGTTTAGATAGATATAAATTTTTCGATTTTGTTTAGATTTGATAATACATAAGTATTATTAGGGGTTTTATACTAAACAAAAAGTAAAAATATTATCAAATCTCTAACGAATATTAAAAAAAAAACCAACCCAATTCTGAGGCGTGCCAAAATTGTACTGTACTAGACAATCATAGCTGTAGATTAAGATTTAGATGTGGAAAACGTTAGTGCCATTTGTGTACAGAAAATGCCTGGTACACCATCCTCTTCTCATGTCCATTACTCGTCTCACCTATCGCAGTTCCTAAAGTAGCAGCACCATCGCGTACCCTGCTGCTCGGGGCCGACCGACGTATGTTCCCACAAATTATACTTAGCACAATAGTGCGGCGATGATGCTCTCCTCTCAATGTGTGCATCCACTCAATTATGCGCCACAATCGGAGTTAATCAAGAGTCGACCGGCGCAGTGGAGTGCGCGCTCTCACGGCGCCGGCGCAGCAGCGCTCAGCTGCGAGCCGCCTCAAGGAACGCGAAGGGATTAAATTGACCTCCAGTTCATTTGCATGCGAAAAGTTGGGTGTGGGAATGTAGGCGATTTATTTTGAGTTAGTGAAACGTCGATGACTTTTAAGAAACGTTGGCGCGTTATTATAAATTAATTAGAAGTCAGTTGAGGTGTGAAAGCTTCCTTTGTCCACTCGATTCTGTTTTTGACATCGCTTGTATTTTACAATAAGACTACTCATTGTTAATAACGTGTTTTTTTTAACGAAAAGTGTTGTGACTTCGAGCACTTTCTCGAATCTTTCGATTTACAGGACAGAAGTGATGGTTACCAAGTAAGAAGGACCCAATGCCACTGAAACCTCATGAACCTCGAAACATAACAGGTTGAGTTTGCAGAGCGTTCGCGCCGCGCGGCGTTTATACTGATTCCGAAGTTTAAAATCTTCGATCCGTATTAAACTGATCCCATTGAAACTTTGTGCGAGTTCGCATAAGCAAGGAACGTAAAGTTGTAACTTTAGAGCATGCTTTCCGAAATCAGTATTGAAACTGAATAACATTTTTCTAGTTTGCTATGGTAAAGTAAACAAGATCGGTAAATAAACTTGGACTACATTTTAAACTTCGAAAAATGTATGCGCGTGCGGCGTCGTACTATCAAGCGGCGCTTGTAGCACATCAGGTGTAATTAGAGTCGTATTACGGCGCCACTCGAAGTCATTCATCAATGTAAGTGATTCCGCAGCATTAGCGTTGTCGGCTGTCAGCTGTCGCGGCCGCGGCGAGTGTTACCGATCGCCGGTACGCTCGGCTCCACACCTCGCTGCTAGCGCTTTACACAATACATTTTTTTATGAAATAGTAAAGAAAACGAGCAAGTGGTGGTAAGTAATCATCACTGCCAATAGAGCCCCGTAATACCAAAGAAATTAGGGATGAGTAGCCAACTTAAAAGGACAAGATGGAACACTTCTTGTTTAATAATCTTTAAGGCTGTCTTGCTCTACACGCCGAAACACAACAATGCAAGCACTGCTGCTTAGCGGCTTAGCAAGAAAGATGGTGGTAGCTATCTGGACGGACCTTGCACAAGGTCCTACTACCTGCATGTGTGATAAGATGAATGTGTAAAATGTTAGCAGCGAGTCATATCCGTGTGTAACCTAAGAATTAGGTAGAGCCGTTTTTCGAGAAGCACCAAGTTCAGCTTCTTTGGTGCTGTCGTTAGCATAGCGCGCCGCTCGCCTCCCGTCCGTCTTCTGGCAGAACCAAGGTTGCTGTCTCAAGTGCATCATCACATGTGCATTGATTGTCCAGTTAGACTGGAAGAAGGGACGTCGCCGAACCCACGGTAAGCGCTTACGGCCAGGCCCAAACACTGCGGTGTGAAGACGCATCGCAAAAAGGCGTGTCATCGCAATGCGACGCAACGTAAAATGTATTTAACTTTCCACGATGCGTTGTGCGACGTCATACCATTCTACGGAGCGTCGTCGCAACGCAGTGTGGTGGTCTGCGCACCTAGCGTGAACCTTCTCGACATGCGTTAACTCGCTACGTAACTCAGTGCGTCTCTCCTACTGGGCGAGTTAGAACGAGACGCACTGAGTAAAGTGGCGAGTTACCCGTGGCGGGAAGGTCCGCGCCGTGCACGGACCCGCCGCGGGCGAGCGTACCCGCGGCGGGCGACGGAGCCGGACTTCGTTATCGCGCGCACTCAACACTCATGTCTGTGCGCGCGCAAAATTGATACATTATTTATAATGATCGACTAGCCCTAGATTACGCATATTAATGAAAGTGTTTTCGTGTTCCGATAACGATCGCTGTCATAATAATAATATAATGGATTAGTTATTTTTTGGCACGTTTTTAATAACGGCTGGGCTTTCCCCTGCATTATCTAATTTCACATTACGGGCTGATTTTTTTTACAGTTTCATGATAAAATCCAGCAGTACTCTTTTCCCAAGTTTCAGCTACATATGTATTACCATCTTCGGCCGTACAAACAAATACTACGCAGACAGAAAGTTTTTGTTTATTAAACAGGGACGAAAATACAGCCACAGCCAAGTCGATCTCGGACACGTAGGGTTTCGTAAAAAAAACGCCAAACTTTTTCTGATTAAGTATGTATGCATACATATAAGCTCTACAAATAGTTAAAAGATACTCGAGCGCTGAAGTGTCGCCACGTGCGCGTGCGCCGGCACAACGCAGGTGCAGCAGCCGTTAGATAACCTCATGTGCTGACGGCAGACGTTGGAACTAACGAACATTGCTCGCAAACTTATATGATGGTTCTATAATTACGAAGACGGTGGCGCCCTCGTTCAAATGCAGTGGCAAGTTTGCAGCGCGAGGGGTCGCACCTGAAACAATACCTCTTCAGGTGTTAATGTTTGCTCGATAAACAATAATCTAGGCGATTATGATTATTAGAATCGAAATATCACAAACAAACCAATTCGATAATTTTGTATGTTTTAGAAATATTCCGTCCGATATTTTTTAATTATAGATTTTTTATTAAGGATTGTTGTATCTTTGATACTGATTCAAATATTGTACACTTACTGTGTTAAATTGTTAAAATTATAAATATTTAAGATGTAAAATAACATTGTAATTTTAATTTATTTAAAAAATTACACTTCGTTGAGTTTCTTGCCGGTATCTTCTCATCAGAGGTTTTTCCGAACCGGTGGTAAATTTTATAAAATTCATAAGTGCTACCTGTAAGCCTAATCTGAATAAAATATTTAGACTTTGACTTTGACTGATCCAGAATAATATCTCGATCGTAAAGTATTGTAAAAATCATGTGTTAACTTTAATACGACAATTTCGTTACCATGGCAGGTACAAGTTTTTCTTTAATTATTTGAATTAATTTCCCAGAGGAAACAGCGAGGTCAGCCGAGTAACAATCATTTGGACTTTAGAAATACTTGTTCGTGTTTCAGCGCCTGTTATTTGTGTACACCTAGAAAAACTCTGCAGGCAATCCGCGCGAACCATACACATGTATTTCGCTCTCGCATACGGCGCGTCAGTATTATTCATATGTGGCCCTACTTGCAGCACACAATGAGATTAGCTCGTTCATTTAGTCGATAGGGCTCAATATAATATTATTACACAGCGCATATTAATAAAACGCGCAGTAATCGCTGATGGATGGAGCGATAAGCCGTATCGGGGCTCAGCGAGCCGCCGGTCTGCTGGCCAGTGACGTCACTGTTGGCCCTGACCAGCGAGTCGACAGTGGCCAAACCTTTGGGTTTCTAACGAATGTGGATGGTAGGACCTTTCTGGGTTGGCGATGTATCTGCAATCACCTTGGGGTTGCGGTTGTCGATGGACGGTGGTGATCACTTACCATTAGGTGATGATTTGATTTGATTTAATTAGCTTTATTTCTCAATATAAATTACAATTATGTATTCACATAGATGATGACGAGCCACTAGTTTGTTTCCTTTCCTATTTGTAAAATAATGTAATGACTGATGACCTTAGAACTATTTATTGATATTTAAGAGATATTGTGATTGGTTTTGTATTTAAACCTAAACTAAATATTTTATTTTGGGGTCGTGTTACATGGGATTGATTGAACACAGCGCATTGAAAATATGGCAGTGTCTGACAAGGTTAGTAGCTCGATTAGTAAAAGGCGAGGAATGCCGAGCTTACAGTTTCCAGTTCTGCCAGTTGACCAAGCGTTTCCTTTGTGTTGTTATTGTGTCTATCATTAAATTGAGTCAACGTACCTGCAATAATTGAGACAGTTTGCGTAATAATGTTTAAAACAAACTGACGTTGGGAAACAGTAAATACAGTAAGTTTCAACAACACAACGAGGTAGCTAGCCAAGATCAGAGGTGAAATTGCTTGTGAAAAGCAAATCCATCCCAGCCCTAAAATGTGTCTACGTCTGTCGTCCGCGACATGGTGCAATAACACGTACAAGTAGACAAGCATCCAACACGGCTCTCCGCCGCATTACGCGTTGTTGCATCCTCAGTGTTTACCGCCAGGTCGCGAACACCCTGCGCTCGGTTAAGCCAATCCGCGTGTAATTGGTGCGATCAATTATCCCCTCCCCCCCCCCCGCGCTGCACCGCCCGCGCATGCAGGGATTATCCCCACTGCAGCGTCCGGCTCGAAGAACCAGATTGGATATTTTTAATTCGCCGTTAACGAGACAAATTGATCGCTCACCCTGCGCCACGGAGGGTTAATTGGTTGGCCAGAGGACTTTATAGGTTTGTTTTATTGCACTAACGATCACTTTTAGTATAATAAGGGAGCATTGTGGCTCAGTGGACCATAAGGGGGTTCAGAATAGGCACGAACAAGTTATTGAAGGACTAAATGTCAAAAGAAGAAAAAAGAGCGATATTTTTTAAATCTAGAGATAGAAGTTAAAAGCAATGTTGTATCCTCCCTTCTAACAGCAGTCAGGTTTTTAACTACGTTTGGACCACGACCACAGATTTGGTAGGTCAGGTTATCATATTGGAGCGCCTGTTGCAGGCAAACAACAGGGAAAAGACGCCATGGTTACTCTTTCATTTACACGAATATGCAAGTTTTCTCGCGATATTTTCCCTTACCATAAGAGAGTTGATTACTGTTAACACAGCACTTAGTTAATGTACATAAGTCAGAGACTCATTGGTATCTAGACACGCGGCAGCGTGTCAAGCCAAGTTCAAGCAAAGGAACTGGCCAGCCAGCGCCGAGTGTAATATTACACGAACCACTTGGTGCCACTTTTGACCCTTCTATAACTCAAAACCTCTTTAACGTAAATACATAAAACTACGTGTGTTTAATTATATCAATAAGGACATCTAGAAGCCCAAATTTCACGAAGCTAGCTCAAACGGTTATAAAGATATGAAGATCAAAAAGTCGTAAATTTTTGCACTGACTGACTGACTTATAGTACCTAAACCTGACCTACTTCCAGATGACCTAGAAGGATGAAATTCGAAATTTGGCCAAGTCAAATCTAACCTACTTTAAAATCTCACATTTTTAAAATAACAGCAATTGTTATAGGTATCCAATAAAACAAAGAAATAGAGTTTAATACTTGTTCATAATCTTATTTTGTTCCTATAAATACATATTTGGATTTTGCATAGAACTTGGCACTCATTTAGATCTCCATTCTTTTTGCGGCGAAGCCCACAGCCAAGTATAATTGTTGTATTGAACTTGGTTCTTCTTTTTTTATTACATTTATATTTTTGGTGGGATATATAACATCAGCATACATTTGTTGTCGCTTGTATTGACGAACATAAGCCCTTGACGTTTTACGATGTGTTAATTACATTATAATTCAAAATCGCGTCTGCAGTCTCCTTGATGTTGCGGACGTCTCTGAGTGGTTGTGACCCCTTGCCATCAGGTGACCCACTGGCACGTTTGCCTCCATATTTTAATAAAAAACATAGAGCAATTTCTCAGTTAACGAAGGCTCGTTACTGCACTCGTTAATTGTTATAGTCGTAGTTAGTGCAATCGGCGACCGCGGCGCTAACGAGGTCGTCTTGCAACGCGGCGCACACGCAGCCGAGATGCTTCGCCTGCTGGCCGCACTGCGCCTCCTGGCCGCCGCCGCCGCCTACGGGGACGGTGAGCAGTATTCAATATACCACGGGGCTAACGGGCAAGCGGCTCACATGATTGTAGTAATCACCCGAGGAATCGTGAGCGGCTTACTGACATTTTAGAAGATAAATTAATTAACATCCTGGGACAATTTACACCAATTGATCTAGACCCAAACTAACTAGGCCCGCCGCTAGCTATTTGAACGCCCTTTCGCAATACCGATTATGCCGCCTCAGTTTATCTACCATTATCCACGTTGAGCTTGTCAGAAAAGATGTTGATTGTCTCATAAAGGGTGTGATAAAAGAAGAGAATTGCCGTCCGCGTGCGGTGCACGCCTTGCACGTCCGCTTACGGCGGACCTGAAACTAACCAAAGCTTGTACTGTGGGTACTACAAGAATGGTTATGTAAGCAAGTCACTGGTTTATTATACTTTCACTACTCGAGGTTAACCTAGCGGTTGTAACACTTCTGCTGCCGTCCCCCAGACCCGCGGCTCTCGCACATGCGCAGCAGCGGCGGGCCGATGCCGGGCACGCTGAGCAGCGTGGGCGACAGCGAGCACGTGCCGCCCGTGTACCGGCCCGGCTCGCAGGCCTACGTGGTCTCGCAGTTCGTGAAGCCCAAGCCGCCGCACCAGTACTGGGAGGAGGAGACCTCGCTCACCCTCGTCCCCGAGAACAAGAACTGCTTGCTGTGCGAGACCATGGACACGGGCGCCTGCCGCGCCATGCCCTCGTGCGTGTACTGCGAGCTGACCGTGACGGCGCTGTGCGAGCGCTCCACGCCGTGTCTGCGCTGCGCCGGTCAGTAGCGATTTAGCGCAGCCTGCTAGTCGCCACCAGGTGTTAAGTTTAAAGGGGTTCCATAGGCTGACGGTCCGTCAAAGACGTGACTAGAAAATCAGCGGTAATAGTGGGAAAATGCATATATCTTCGCTTGTTCTTGGAGGTTTTTCCTGATCCCGCCTAGTGTTGAGAAAGACCCAGCCCGATGCTTGTTGCAAAAAGCTACCTGATTTATGACAACTAGTGATTACTTCTTTATGTCTATGAAATGAAAAACCATCTATTGAGTTTAACTTTATTTATTTGTGGTAGGTACAGTCCTTTATTCACAAGAGATATTATAAACTCACGCGCTTGTTACCGAATTAAGCCGTAAGTGTTACGACATGAGGCACTTCCCTTGAAACTCATTCTATATTGTGGTTGTTTTGTGTCTGTGTCGCAGTGATCAAGAACCCATTCTTCAAGTGCATCCCGGGCGAGAAGTACATGGACGAGTGCGACTCCTGCCGCTGCATCGACGGCCACTCCGGCTGGTGCACCAACCAGTTCTGCGAGTTCCGCGCGCTGCACCTCTACGCGGCCAAGCTGTCTGACGGGGAGTTCTACTAGACCTCGCCGACATACAACAGATGACCATCCAAGAGATCGGGTCAAGGATTGTTTGAACCGCTCGAAAGAATAAATTGTTGTCGATGAAATACTGCAACCAGACGATCATGGATAATGACCGTTTGTTTTTAAACTAACTTACGGTTGCGTTTTCTTAGATGGTTGTCTGTTGACTCGGTTTTAAGTAGCATAACTCTCCGGTCACACTAAATATGTGTATTCTTTATTGAACTAAATAAATTCTCCGTCGGTTAGTTATCTGGTTCTTCGACTGTTGAGACTAGGTAGCAAAAAAGTATTACAACAAAATGAGCATCCACAACATAGAACTAAGTGATTACCTGAACAGCTGGCAATGCACACAGTTGTCTCTTTCTAATTAACCCAGCAAGAAAAGACACACTCAACAACAAGGGAAAAAACAAGCACGCCTGCTGGCGCTGGCCGTGCTGGTGTTATCATTCTTTAATCTTTGACGGTAGACTCGTACACGATGGAAAAGTATACCAGATTCTGTTTTGGCCAAGAGTTGATGACCGGCATAATTTATTTCGTCAATGCAAACACTATTTGTTAATTAGTGTGATTAAATAGTTATTAATCATAACTCCTTATCGCATCATAATCACATACCGAGCACACTGGCTGCACAAACTATCTCATCCCACCCTCGGAAGCCGCACGTGAGCCTTCATTATGAAAACAGCGCACAATGGCCGCGCGCAGGCGCGAACAATGCGCTAATTCATACTCTAGGGGATTATTAATATTATATTTATTTTGATGAACAAAAAACTATTCGCGGATTTACGGCTTCCCTTCAATAATGCTCATTTTAGTATAAGCTATAATGTAACATTAATAAGTACGTACATGTTTGGTATGACAAAGTGTGCGGCCTAAAGATAAAAGTATGCATGAAACAGGGTTTAGTAGCTCTAGGGCGACAAAATGACGCGTTACAAATGGACCGCCCTGTCGTGGGAACCACACAACGCTCCCAACTGGAAATTAAACGCTTTCTTACACAAAATAAGTAAACGGTGCCTTTCACCAGTTTAATATGAACACGCTTCGAGAGACGATGAAAATCATTGTCACCTTCGTATTTTCAATCAGTTTGCGGAAGTTCGCTCAACCTCGACTTTACATTAACTTCCTTTTATGAGGTATCGCTGCTCCTTCAAACGCGCCGACTAGCCGGAACATGAACGTAAATGAAGTCGGTTAATAATGTGCTATTGATGTTAATGCGTGCATTCTCTCGTATGTCCGTTTACATGTGTTACCTTTAATTGCTTACAGTAAAGTTGAGTTTGCTATGAAATCAGCTTAAAGATAATTTGCAACTTTTTTTGCAATATTTTGATAATTTCGACAGCGAATGGCGTAGTTTATGCATCTTACGACATAGCATTTTAGGGTTGTTATTGCTTACGTTTGTAAAGGATTAGGTGAGAGTGACGCGCTGGGTGGGCAGGATAAGGCGGGCTTAACTACCGAGGCGACAATAGCGCATTACCGCATTGTCCAAGCTCGTAGACACCAGTAGTTAATTAGTTTTTAAGTCGGTTAAGTTCATGACTACCTAAACCTAAACAATACTTTTTAAATCAGAAAGGTAAGCTTAACATTCTCAACAAAGGCTTCTTTAGTTGAGCAATCGTACATTTCTGCGTAAATATTTAAAAGTACCAACAAAAGATTTAAAATGGGTATATTAAAAGCCTATGAGTTGCTGAAAAAAATTGTCCCCTTTCTTTGAAATGTTTGATATTTATATTTCCGTTGGCAATTGACATAAAAGTGATGACAAAAAGGAATCGATATAGTATCCATTACGCGCATAAAGGCGTCGCGGACAAAAGTGCGGTTGGCGCGCTTTGTCCGCGCCGCGGATGACGCGTCAGTCAGTCAGTCAGTGAGCGGAAGTGAGCGCGTCGCGATCGAGTGACAACTTAGGTTTGAAGGTAAGTTATATACGCGACACTTTGCTGGATGTGACTACACACATTTATAAAGCAAGCTTAGACCTGCAGCTTCGCCCGCGTGAGATTATACGACATTAATAATATCATAATGTATTCAAGACATGATCTATCTGTCTGCCTATTGCATCTAAATCCGTCTAGCCGTTAATGCGTGATGAGGAAGAAACTGGCCGGATTTAGTTTATTCATTAAAGTAATTTTCTCAATTCAATTCAATTAATTCACAGGAACGTTTACGGTTGTAAAATTATGAAAAGTGTGCATGCAAAATCTTAGAACTAACTAAAACTCAAAAAAATAAAATAAAATATTTGTTGCGTATCCGGTGCAACAGCTAAAATAAGTACTCTAAATTACCTTTTCATTATAAATATTGGTGCATTCAAAAAATCTCGCTCGGAGTGTCAAAAATTAGACAAAAACAGCACGTCAAAACAACAATAACAACTGATTCAAAGTCGACATCATTTCAACATTCTGTTACACGCCCGTAGGTATACATAATGTCTATTCTAGTACGGGCGCGTATTTGGGCAGTTTTTTGCAGTAAGTAGTGTAATTACATCGTAAGGGCGGCGGCGCGCGGGCGACCGCCCGCCGCGCTGTTGTGCGCCCTTAGCCGCGCTACCACCGGCTCCATGCCGCACGGTACTCGCCTGATGCCGACAAACATTACATCGATGAGCTTTTGTATGAAAGCACTCTTTATATTACTCCTTGAGTGGCCCTAACGTGACCGGCTAAGTTTAGTTTATCTGAATTTATCTCTATGTTCGTCTCGTTCTAATAACACTAGTTTAACAGAGACGCAAGGGGGGTTAAAAAACCTGGGCCTGTTGCGTTCGGGTCTCAGGAGGAGTTGTAATTAGGATTGTTAAGAATATGACATACGTGTGTGAAGTAAAAAATGTGTGGATTATTGCTAATGAATTAATATGAGTCATTAGTGCCCGTGCGTACTATTATGACGTTTTATGGAGCTTTTTTTTTATTAAAATCATCCGTTTAACTGTAATTCAGCTTTAAAAATAAAATAATGATTATGATGGCCAATTTTAACTGACTACGCTTACCTAGAAATAGAAATACGAATAGTAATATTCATAGATTAAGACGTTACTTTGCGGAGGTCGCTAAATTAACAAATTTCAAAAATTAAAGGTTTCGCAGAGTCGTAAGGTAATTTGTTCCAATTTGTTAATACGACGAGTAACCGTATTCTGATAAACGTATGAAACAATTCTTTTAGCACAGACACAAATTATATTTTGAGTTTTCACTCAATTCCACGTTAAGTAAATTAGGTTCAACAGTGCGCTAGCGATGAAGATTGCATTTGTATATTATAGTCGTTGAGCACAACAAGGTAAAGAATCATATTCCTAAGCAAAACTCGAGTGCAGTTTTCCGTCGAGTTACGCGTGACTCGGCGTCAATAGTACCGCAGCGGCGCGCACGCAGCGGGTCGCTATGAAATATCAATATTGCGGCTTTGTCGGCTCACCTCATTACTAATATAATAACATGTATTATTAACAACTGCCTACCCCTTGTAAACTTTTCACCGTTCCAGTAATGAGCGTAAATATAATAGTTATTTTAAAGTCGTATTGATGTTTGCTGAGACGTTAATGTATTTCAGAGGGTTTTATTTAAAACAAATTGAATCTTGAGAACACTTTAAAAAGCTTTCGAATAGGGCACAATATCCTTTTCTTTATTTCGTTTTTTCTTTGAAACCACATTAATAGAGCACTTTTGTCATACTTAACAGTCGATATCAATTGAGTGGGATGAAACCAAACGGAACGTGAAGCCTACACGTCGGTGACAGATGTGTGACACTGCGGTGGAAATCGCACAAATGGCCCACAAACCGCATTCTCACGCGACAAAAACGACGGCACCTGAGAAAGGCCAGCGACAAAAAACACTACAGATTACAAAAAATACTACAATCGTGTTGTATTGAGATGTCGGGATACACCTCTAAGTTGTTTTACAAAAAAAATTAGAGCATTGATCGCAGTTAATAAATGTAATAAATTGTATGTTAATAATATGGCATCATGTGTAGGTTTAAATCTTTTTCGAAACGCTTTAGCTCTGCAGAGTTTAGTTTCCCATTAGGACAAAAAATTGCTCAAAGAAACGCCCAAAGAATAAAATATCTCAAGGCAATGGCGAAGGCCAGGAAACCAAAAACGAATTGAAATCGTTTCTGTGTATCAATGTCAATTTTAGTTTTAGTTAAAGTTATTTATTTTAATGTCTGTATTATATTATATTGTTTGCTATTCCCCCTATTAAGTCTTAGGATAAGTATTTCAAATTCTAATTGTTATAAGTTAGAAATCAAATTATGCACTTGACTCCAAAAATTCGATAGTAACCTGTCCTTCTAAATCTGGAATTATGGTCACGATGAAGACCAGCTAACATCTACTTACGGAGGCTAAGTTGCTAAACGCCGGCAAAAACTCAGCGATTCTTGGGATCACTATCTTCCTTGAGCAGGGGGGATCACTTCCCACCAAGTGGCCCGCATGCATTTTTCTCCCTTTTCAATCCCCTACCTAATCATCATTAGTGCTAAATGGTTTCGTAATATTTGCACGGTTTTTAAGAGATTATCGTTCAGAACTCATCACCATCAGGTTAGATTATATTAGTTTTAATACATTTTTAAAAGGTTTCCCTAAAAAAATTCTTTAGGACAACCATTTATTAAGAATTTCGTTATAGCCTCGTTGATTTTGCGTATGCCACAGGTGTACTCGTAGAGTTGTATGCACCAGTGCACCTCTAGCACGAATCTTCTCGACTCGCGTTAACTCGCTACGTAACTCAGTGCGTCTCTTTCTATCTAGCCCAGTAGAAGAGAGACGCACTGAGTTACGTAGCGAGTTAACGCGTAACGAGAAGATTCGTGCTAGGCGCACAGATGACTCGCTGCCAACGCTTCAGTCGTCACTTGTAATCGCCGAGTATTTCGGCGCTTGGCAACGAACAGCAACTATTTACCTACTAAATATTTAATGAAAGTAAATGACGCCTTCCGGGCGTGAGTGTTCCGCGAAATATGTGTCAATATTGTATTAGGAATTGTTATGAGATAATAATGAATAATGGAGCCTATACTAGGCAGAACGCACATCCTTTTATATTTAGAAAGACTGAGCAATGCGGCGTTTGTTCAGTCCTAATACAGATGTATGTATGTATACATTATATTATTATAGGTACCACATATTCTCGAAGTACCTACCTACTTGGCTAAGCACACAGCTTCTTACAGAATTTAACATAATATTGGACAAACTTGAGTAGAGTATGTTATTTCTTTTAGCATTTCAATCACTTGGTGTTTCTAAATAGATACGACTTAAGAACCTTCAAGAAACCCATTATTTTCTTAAGGCCGGCAACATGCTAGCGAGTTTTCTTTTGTTGCAGTTGTCTATGGGCGGCTCTGATTGTTCACCATCACATGAACGTCTGTTCGTTTTCCTCCTCTGCTATAATTAAAAAAAACTGGACTGAATTATGTGTTAGACATTTTATAAGGCAAGATTTATACGATACAAACTCTATAAAACTCTGTTTTTGAAAAAAGAAGGGGCTTATAAGTGTTACGTATCGTGTCTATCTATGTGTCCCTCTGTGGCATCCTAGCTCCCAAATGGATGTACTGATTTGAATTAGTTTTATTTATTTAAGGTGACTTAATAGAGAGTACTCTAAGCCACGATTCAAAAAAATCGGTTCAACCGTCTGAGGATCACCATATGTTGTATACAAACACGAACTGTCCATCGCTAATGTGTCGTCGTGTTGACGGATACTGACGCACTTGACGTTTGTCCATCTTCGGCCGCACTTACTGTCGTGCTCAATGCACATCAGATAAAACAATCTATAGAGATACTATAGTCGACCATAAAGCTAATGCCACGTCTTGGGCAATATAATTAAACTTTTGTTTACAAGTAGAGTGACCAACCCCATGTGCTTATTTTATAGTACATGTATTGTAATCTAAAATTATAGGATTTAAGAAAAAATACGGGACATCGCGCCTATGTTACTTTGAGTATTTAAGATTGAGATGCCAAGCCGTATTATCACCTAACAATTTTTTCTGACAATTTTAGCGGGGGAGACGGGTCTAGTGTTGCCCGATGGCTGGGAAATTCGGGATTGTCCTGGAATTACGTGTCTTGTCCCGTGCCCAGGAATTACACTTTATAGTCCCGGACTTCGAGTGTTACTATATTTTCAGAGTTCCTTACCTCAAAAGGAAAAATCCGAAAACTGTAAACAGTATCGGAAGTCTCCAGATGAGATATCCGAATAAAATCACAACATGCTGTCGGCAGCACTGCCACGAATGCCATGATGTCAAATTTTGAAATGTTTACGTTATGTCTGTCAAAAAGCTTATTCATTTATTTAAAATGTTTTTGGTGTTGTAAATAATAAATTAATTGTGATGAAAATTATTTACGTGTGATAAAAAATCCGTCTTTAGTGAAATTTGAAGTTTTTGATAGCCGTTTGAAGGTAAATACAGCACGATTAACCATTTTTGCAGAGATCGCTTTCGCGATACGGACTAAAGCAAAATGACACACGATATCGCGGCGAACTGATTTTTATAAACCGTTATGATTTAACTCACGGTTTTAGGTCATATGCATTGGCAGAGGGGAATGAGTGCCTTGCAACGTCCAGTGGCTAAATTGTCTAAGCTATGTTATGATATGGTAAGGCATGCGTGGTCCTGTATTTCCCTTATTAAAATACAGGACACGGCAAAAATTATAACTGAAAAACATGACGTCCTGTAAAATACTTACAGGACAGTTGGCCACCTTATTTACAAGTCTCTATTACTATTGCCAGCTTAGGTTGCCTGCTGCGAAGACGTATCGATCCCAAATGGCAAACGGATCCCACTGACTGACACTCACTGTCATCATACTTGCGGATGGTTGGACCTTGTGCAAGGTTCGTCCGGATCGCTACCGCCATCTTGCTCGCTAATCCTGCCGCTATGCAGTAGTGCTTGCGCTGTTGTGTTCCGGTGTGGAGAGAAAGACAGCCGGTGCAATTACTGGCACAAGAGGTATTCCATCTTAGCCCTCTGGGTTGGCAACGCATCTGCAATCTCTTTGGTGTTGCGGGTGTTTATAGGCGGTGGTGATCACTTACTTACCATCAGGTGACTCACTTGCTTGTTTTCCTTCCTATTTCCTAAAAAAAACTTAACAATAGTCTGACTAGCTTACTCGTCACAACTGCCTGAAGCGGATCAAAAGAGTTAGTTAAATTGTCTCAATCAAAACTGCTACTTTAACATAACACGGGGAAGTTTATTCATAAACCTTTACCCTATTCATTAACATTCGCTAAACCCAGTTTAGTTAACACATGTTTCTTCTGTATGTCATTGGGACGTTTGTCCATAAATGAAACGAAGAAAACAGATGCTAGTCAAAAGAGGTTTTATTAATAAGGGGTTAATCTACTACACGAAATTGGAATGTCTATTAGATTCTTCTTGGCCATTTAAAAACGTTTCTTTACTCCTCCTGCACCATGATTTCATGAAATAGACAATTATAGAATACTGAGTAGCAGTGCGATACAACACCTTTTAGGTGCCTAAAGGTGTCCGAGACTCTGAAAATAAACATAGCCCCGATCTGTAGGGTGTGGTAGGGTACGGGTTACACAACTTTAGATACAATTCACAGGTTAACTAGGATTAGTAGTCCACCACCTAACGTTGTCACCGTGATAACAATAACATCACCTATCACTGAAAATGTCATAGCAGCGCCATCTGTGGAGAAAAATAGACAACTAGTGTATTAAACAATTTCTTCCTTATCCATAAAAAAATTACCAACCTCTTTTAACTAGCATTTTTATGTTTTGTTCTTTTCACTCGAGGGCAAACGTCATACACAGGTTTACGAAGCGTTTATAAATAAGGGGGTTTGATGTTTAGATAATCTGGCCTTGCCTCGTCATTCGTTTTGATAAAGAAGCAGAGCAAAATTAATTTCTGGTACGTTATATTATTGGGTTTTTACGTTTAAGTCACTTAGGTAATCTCGAACGAAGGCTTGCGTGAACAACAGCCGACCTGACATTTGTCTGTCCGCGGCGGCACTATTTATACAGAACTCGTCGGTTCCCCTCCACGCTACGGGACGTTTAGCACACACTGTTACTGTACACGAGACCTCACTTCTTGTATCCCAAATGTTGTGGTAACTTTTGTTGTTGTTAACTATGAAGGGTTTTATATCGCGCATTTCATAATAACCTTTTCAATCCCGACTTATTGAGCCAAAATGCACATCTGTTTACGGTAAGATCCTCCCGTAAACATGAAAATAGCTTGATACATCAGAATTTATGTAATTGTTAAAATATAAGCGATATAAAGAGATCAAAATATGTAGTGCAATGCATGTGGTGTGGATACTTTTCCTGTGGAATTGGTCGTATACGAGTCAAGTGTTCCGTCCCCTCGACGGCAACACTGCAGCAGGCCGCCTGTGGATGTGCGCCCGCGTGCGCGCGCCGCGGAGTGGGGCGGCGACTGGAGCTGAAAGCGGCGCGCGCGCCGGGGCAAGCGCCACTGTGGAAGGTTAACTGTCGTTAAGCGACAGATTAAATGGTATTTTATTGGGCTTTATTGAGGTGATAATTAAATAATTGCCTGATTAAATGAACGAGTTAAGGAGGTATTATAAACAGACAACATTTCTGCGGGCTAACAATTGGCGCCTAAAATCAATTCGTGTTGATGATCTTCATTCTGAAGACCCATTTTTATGAGGTAGAAAATAACTATATCAGCAATAACGGAAAAACAGGAACTAATCTTGTTAACGCCCTATTTCGAATTGGTTTTAGTTACTGCGATACATTCCTAAAGTCTAGGGCGGTGTAAATGTAATTTTTAGCTGATCTTATGTAATCAACAGCAACAACAACAACAACTACTCTTTATTGATTCACACAAGTAAACAAAAATAAAGAAACACAAACAGTAATCCTTTTTTGTTTAAATACATTTAGGTATTCTAATTTTATTTTTAAAGTGTAATTGGATCACTTCGTGTACCTATATACTTCGTAGATAATTATTAATTATACTCTCTCGCTATGGATTCACTAACGTCAGACCGGTATAATAAATGTACTCTTTATGGAACGTTTAATTTAACAGTGAAGATTTTCCGGTTACATAATGAATACTTTTAAATGAAATGAAATGAAATGAATATTTATTTGCAAAAAATGTAGTAAGTGTATCACGTGTTTGATATATAAAAAAGTTTCATACATTTAGACTTCAATAAGTCATGCAAAACTTTTAGTACATGCATACAAAATAGGCAATTCAACTCTTTTTATTAATCATTTATCATTAATGTGTATTTTCAATGTTTCAATCAAATAATGTCATATCAAATAAAATAGCTAAACTAATAATTATCATGAAAATAATGTACAGCAATTTAAAAAGTCAACAATTCAGCATAAAATTGCTAAAAGAAATGCTGAACGATCAGAGGCTACTATTAGTGGTTTTCTTCAGAGACCTTACGGTCAATTTAGCATTATCCTTAAATTTCATAACCCTTCCACTGATTTGTTTACATTTCAACTTAAAAACTATATTGAGTTCAACTAATCGTTTATTAAATACGTATGAAGATTGAGCAAACTCAAGTTACCTTCAAACAAACTCACAAACAAAGAGACGTCGTCTCATCTCCATACAATTGCATCTGAGAACTCGCATCGCTCGGAAGATGTGGTGAGGAAGTAAGAGTAATTGTATTGTATTGTAGCAGTAGATGTATTTATGCGTAATATAGTTAATCTTATACTTACCTAGGTAGTATACAGAACATTAATAATATTTAAGTGACAAGGTCAAATATATATTAGACATTGTGTAGAAAATTGTAGGAACTCTCATTGGGTTATTTCAAAGGGACTATATCTCTTAATTAAACCCAGTTCTTGATGTATGCAAGTTTGTGGTGGCACGCACACACAACATACAATTCTATACCGAAGTGACAAGAGAAAAAAGAAGGCACGGACTAAACAATACCAACGTATTAACAAATAATCGTAAGGACATCTGCTAATGTTGGCTGTGTTGCCAACAAGAAGGCACGGACTAAACAATACCAACGTATTAACAAATAATCGTAAGGACATCTGCTAATGTTGGCTGTGTTGCCAACAAGAAGGCACGGACTAAACAATACCAACGTATTAACAAATAATCGTAAGGACATCTGCTAATGTTGGCTGTGTTGCCAACAAGAAGGCACGGACTAAACAATACCAACGTATTAACAAATAATCGTAAGGACATCTGCTAATGTTGGCTGTGTTGCCAACACATTGTCTTGTCATTGCTTTATTTGTCCGTGATATTGATGACCAGACATCGTAGCAGGTGGCAGAGTAACCAACAAATTCTTAGCAATGCATTTGAACATCAATTAAAAAAACATGGCATCACTCACGACAACAAACGAATGTCATTATGACACGTCATAACAACGCACTATCGTAATTAATGTTTTTAATGACAAAATTCAAATAATACCTTAACCAAAGTTAACATTAATCATCGGCTAACCAACGAGAGCGCCACCAGCCCCCACCCACACACGCACACTGAATTGCCCACGCGCATCGCCCAACACAGCGCGACTACAGAACCACCGCAGTTAGAGCCCTCGCATCGTCCACTTAACTCCACAACACAGGTCAGCTGTAACCGGGCCCGCGACCAGTGCGCCGCGACCTCTAACTGGGAACGCAGCGTTATGTGCGGACAGGTCAGCGCCGGCCGGCGGCCCCGGGCTGTAGTTAACAGCTTACGGCGCCTTATTTAGCGTCCCGCGGTTTCAGCGGCTCGCGGTCCGGTGCGGGAGCCGGACAGTTACACGATAAAAAAAAAAAAAAATTTTAAATTCCCTAATTAATAAATATTTGCGGGTGGTATGTTGTACGACCTTGTGCAAGGTCCGTCCGGGTCGTTACCACCATCTTGCTCGCTAATCCTGCCGCTAAGCAGCAGTGCTTGCACTGCTATGTTCCGTCGTGGAGAGCAAGACAGCCGGTGTAATTACTGGAAGAGGTATTCCATCACTTCGTCCGTCCGTCCGTCCGTCCGTCCGTTCGTCCGTCTGTCTGTCTGTCTGTCTATCTTTCTGTCTGTCAAGACCCTTTTTCTCAGGAACGCGTGGAGCTACCAAGTTGAAACAAATACCAAATACTCAAATCTGCAGTCCCTTGAAGCCGTGAATAAATCAAACTTCTAAGTCAACGCAATTAAAAGATACGGCGAGATACGATTCATACATTCGCACTTAACAACCTATAGGGTACATGCCGTTGGCATGTGCACATACTTATACTGATAAATAAATAGTTAATTACATTAACATCAACAACTCGGACAAAAACAGTCATATTGGATGTTTCTAATATCTATCTAAATTGCTGAAACTATTTTGGAATGATTGGGCTTGTTTTTTCTTTTCAATTAATTACTATTAACGCAGATACTTTTTAAATTATTATTTCATGGATTCAGTACTTACCACGGCGGTAATATTTTTAGATTGAAACAATTGGAAATTCGCCTCGTTATAACGTAACATTACACTAGTTTTATGTTTATTCTTAAAAATAAATGAAAATGGGTGGGTAGGACCTTGTGCAAGGACCGTCCAGCTTGCTACCATAATCTTGCTCGCTAATCCAGCGGCTAAGCAGCTGTGCTTGCGCTGTTGTGTTCCGGCGTGGAGAGCAAGACAGCCGGTGACATTACTGGTACAAAAGGTATTTCAACTTAGCCCGCTGGGTTGGCAACGCATCTGCATTTTGGTGTTGCGGGTGTCTATGCAGGGTGACAATCACTTACCATTAATTAACCCACTTGCTCGTTTGCCTTCATGTTTTTTTTAAGTGCAGGCTCCGCCACTGCGCCGCGAGCCGCGCCAGACTCTCACCAAATAAGCCCTCTCGTGCGCAATCTGCAACATTCTATTAATACCCCGCCTCTCGCCACGCGACAACAGACCCTACCACACCACACTACGATTCATTACAGCTTGTTGGTTCACCTCGAGTACTAGTAATAACTGTTATGAAGTAATAAACCTTAATATAGTGACAGTAAGATTTTAATTTGGGTGTCGGAGTAGTTTTAATTTTCTCTTTACCTGCGGTGTTACAATTTGTACGCTTGTGTGCATTTACTTTTAAAAACACTGCGTTTTCTGAGATTTTCAGTTCTGATACAATCTAAATGTTTGTTTGAACTTTGGATAAAACAGTTTCTCTTATGATTACATACTATTAACAAATCAACAGCCCAACCTTGACGTAATGTCGAATAGGTACAACATTTTAATTACTTATTATCAGTTAGTGGAATATAAAAAAATTAAAAACATGAACAAAATACGGTTGCAGGTTCGTCCGTATCGCTGTCACCATCTTGCTCGCTTACCGAGCCGCGAAGCAGCAGTGCTTGCACTTTTGTGTTCCCGCGTAGTGGGCAAGGCAGCCGATGAAATTACTGGCACAAGAGGTATTCCAACTTAGTCCTTGAATTAGCAACGCATCTGCAATTTCCTAGGTGTTGCAGGTGGTGATTGCTTCTTGACCGAGATGTCGCTGGGGTGACGCAGTGGAGGCGGACCTGCGTCAGCTTCAAGCTAATAATTGACGTCAAAACTGAACAGGATTGGGACAAGTCTCGCGCTCTCGCTTCGGTGGCTAAGAGCCTTCTCGGGTCATTCTACGCTAACCTAGTTAGCTGGTTGAACAAAATGTATCAAACAAAGATACCACCAGTTATCTGTATTATCAATGATGTTTTGTTTTGAAACCTATTAATTAAGAGCCTTGAAATAATCAAACAAACTGTTAACCATAAACATCAGTGGCCCGTTTCACTAAGCTACAAGTTACAATTTTACAAGTCTAAACCAGCAACATTGATCAATAATGACCAATGTTGCCGGTTTAGACTTGTAAAATTGTAACTTGTAGCTTCGTGAAACGGGCCACTGATCTGTTCAACAGACTGTTCAATTTTTCCTGAAAATTTAAGATTTCAGCTTTTCCAACTCAACACCCGCGGGCTGCGGCTGCAAGGCCGGAAGAACCCCTCCATCGCACCCCCCTCCCCCCCTCCGCAATATTTAATTTGCACTCTAAACTTTCAGCGGTTAAAATGAAATTTGTTTCGCCGCACTTTTAGTAAATACAAAAATAACGCGACGTGCCTCCACAGCAAAAGCGACCCTGCGTAAACCAATTAGAGTATCTACCGCCGTTATTAAAAACTTCGGTCGCATACGTTGTTTATATTTGAAATCTCCTGAAATGGAAGCGCGATGCATATCTGCCTCTCTCGCTCTGGCTCGGAGGGTTACTGCCTAACGAGCGCAGCTGTCTCGTTCTGTCTAATTCAGTCCACACGTGTTGTATTTAGTCAATAGGGTATTTTGGTCGGGTGTTGTGTAATGCAGGCAGGCGTGTCGTAGCGTGGCGTGGCGTGGCGTGTGGGACGCGTGAGTCAATGACTCGGGGAATGCACCAAATAAGGAATCCACCTGTACGAGTAACATCGGTGTTCACCTCGACTTTGTTTATTTCAACGAAGTTTTTAGAGCATCTTTCAAATCCAATATCACCTAAGACGGACGATCAGACGACCGGATAGCCTAGTAGTTTGTGACCCTGACTACGAACTTATAGGTTGTGGGATATGTATGCATTAGTACAAGTTTTGCTTAGTTTGGGACTAGGTCAATTGCTTGAGCGCCGAGATTAGTTGTTTATTTAAGGGCGTTTAATTGGTCACGTTAGTTTGAAACTTCAGAACATAGAGGTTCGTAAGAGTTCGTAAGTCCCGTGCGCGATGTTGTCATTTGTACTAAATCATTCTATGGTGAAAAAGCAGTGTGAATTAGTTAGAAAACTATAGAGGTAATGTTAGAGGCAACCATCCTAGCAAACTTTTTTGATTCATACCAGACTTTGAGTCAAATCTCAAATTTTGGTATGTATCAAGAAAGTTTGGAAAATCAAGAAACATTGGCAAACATGATCAAAACCAGAAACAACTCTACATTTTAATAGCTACCAACGTGACATGTATGTGCCAGTGAGTTGCACCGGGTAAATGGTACACGGACTGACGAGTTGGCCTGAATCGATGTAGAGGACCTAATTACATCCGAATAACACCTTTAGCTCTGCATGACAGACGGACGGACAACCAACCCACCTAGAGTGAGTCATGTTTGGAGCGCGCGTATTTACGGCTGTTGGAAATAAAACGTTTCATCACAGAGATGGGTGCGGATTGTTTGTATTGTAACGACGTCGGCATTTTTAAGCGATTTCGGTAAAGCCAAAAGGAAGGGTTATGTTTTTGATTGTTGTTTGGGTTAACGAGGAGTTTCTCTAAGTTGTATGTCTAAGGTAACGTGTCATAAGAAGCTTTACTCCCGTGTTACTTTCCACTTATAAGGGCGTTAGGCATCATGGCTCACGAGAGAAATGTGGATGCCGGCGAGAGTTCATTGATCTCGGAGTATCTCGGCGGAGGTAATCTCATCCCATCAGCTTACCTGCATGCTCGGGTTCCTTTCTGACCAATCTCGTGGAGAGCAAGACAGCCGGTGCAATTACTGGCACAAGAGCTATTCCATCTTAGCCTTCTGAGTTGGCAACGCATCTGCAAAATCTTTGGTATTGCGGGTATCTATGGGCAGTGGTGATCACTTACCATGATATGACCCACTTGCTCGTTTTCTTTCCTATGTTGTATAAAAAATATATACCCGTATTTCGATTAGGTACCTGATAGTAAGTAATGACCATTACCTATAGACGCCCGGAACACCAAGAAGATTACAAATGCGTTTCCAACCCTGAGGGCTAAGATGGAATACCTCTTGTGCCAGTAATTACACCGACTGTCTTGCTCTCCACGCCGGAACACAACAGTGCAAGCACTTCTGTTTAGCAGCTGGATTAGCGAGCAAGATCGTGGTAGCGATCCGGACGTCGCTTGCACTAGGTCTTACCACCCGTAAAAAAAGAATGAAATTCATATTAAAGTTACTTTGCAGTCTTCTGTGGCAGTCGTTGGGTGCACATGGAAAAGGCGTCTCCGTGTGAACCCGGATGTTTTGAGCGCACTCTAAGTATTATTGGGAGACAAAACCGAGGGCGGGCGGCGGCGCGCGTCACGCCGTGGCACCTCGCCCGCAGATTAGCGCTTCACGCACTTACTTCACTGCGATCCACTAATAAAACACATTTTTAATCTACACTAAAAAATCGAAGATTAGAATGACATAATTTCTATTTTGAGAGTCACTACTCCCAAACGTTTGTATCAGACAGTCTTACTATACTTTGTCGGTTTTAAAGTTCAGAAAAAACTCATCAACGATTTGGAAGTTCCTCTCTTTACACTTGACCTATAACATTAGACTGGCTAAACCAGAGAACGTACAAACAGTGACTACGAATTTATTATGCCATCAATTTTGCCTCAAGCACTAATATATAATTAAGAATATTTCAAATGGAACGGACCACAATCTTTATTTACGTAGACCACAATTGCTATGAGACCATTTTTGGCTAGAAATACAACTATGGTTTTTTCACGCCTTCCTATAGGCTATCTTTGCCTTCGGACTTACTTACGCTGGTAACCGCAGTTGACTCTATCTAGCTCCCTTTTTTTATACAACATAGGAAGACCAACGAGCAAGTGGGTTACCTGATGGTAAGTGATCACCACCGCAGAAAGCAATGAAAACGAAGCAGCCAAGTTTGGAATGGAACAGAGCATCCTGATGGACAATCTACACATTGAATAGTTTATATGAGTAGTTAAGTACTATCTATGCGTTCAACCATTATTGCATCAGAAAGACAAGCCCGGCTAAAACAGGTCAGACGTCCGGCATTGCCATTTCTAATACTCACTTGCACCATGAGAATCTATATACGATCTAATCAAGCTGAACCTTCATTTTTACCGAAACAACCAGCTACGTAAAGGGCTAAGTAACAAACACGTGCAACTGATAGTTAGCAATTAGCGAGATCAGATAAATGCCTGCAAAATTGGAGTCATACGCAAGACCATTTTAGAATTAATAGATTTAGGCGTTACTCTGCGGAGGTTCATATTGATAAACTATAAAATATAAACTGGATTCGAGGAGTAGCAGGGTTCCAGTGTAAAGATCTTTTCATGTTGCTTTTAAAGACCCCTAGTTTATATCGCTTGGTGCAAAAATGCTGAATAACAAAGAACACCATAGTGGAAGGTCAGGTGGAGCCAAGCTTCCAGCTCAGCTGTTCCCAGGGTGACCAGTATTTAAAGATTCGTCCGATCAACCGGGCTGCTGGAGTGTGTCAGTGGGGCGCGTGGGCGCGTGACGCGCGCCCCGATATAGCCGGTGTTCGCTTTCACAACAGTGCCATCTGCGCGCGCGCATGCCGCGGAGTTAGGTGTAATTTGGGGAAAAGTGGGACTGCGCCTCTACATGCGATGTTTAATTCGATTTGAAATGAGTTTTTTTTTTTATACAACATAGGAAGACAAACGAGTCACCTGATGGTACGTGATCACCACCGCCCATAGACAACCGCAACACCAAAGGGATTGCAGATGCGTTGCCAACCCAGAGGGCTAAGATGGAATACCTCCTGTGCCAGCCATTGGACTGGCTGTCTTGCTCTCCACGCCGGAACAAAACAGTGCAACGACTGCTGCTTAGCGGCAGGATTAGCGAGCAAGATGATGGGAGCGATCTGGACGGACCTTGCACAAGGTCCTACCACCCGCAAAATGTTATGATTGTGTTGAGCTTTTCGGTAAAGGAAAACTTGAGAAAAACTGCACATATTCTGGAAGTAAATCAATGACGTGTATGCTCTTTCATCCCCTTAAGCTACCCTTATTTATCAAAAAAAGTTGCCTACGTTCGTCTCCGGGTATCAAATAATCTATGTAGCAAATTTCATCCATATCAGCTCACTCGTTTAAGCGTAACAGCCGGGCAGATAGACAGACTTTTGCACTTAATATTAAGTCGAGATGCATTCAAAATGTAAGTTCAAATCTATAGGTAGACCAAAGAGCACCTTTGTATTGTATTCTATTGACATCTTCATTTGTAAGGCCGACTGAAAAGGTCGTAAGATAACTTTGTATCATTATCTGTATCAAATTCGTAGTTACTTACTACATTAGAAAGTATTAAAATCTATCCACCTCCTCACGCCCTGCATGTCAATTAACGTCTATAACGTTGTATTTATTAGTCAATCAGTGCGTATAACTCTGTGCTGCGCGCGCGCCGCCCCCGTTACATTCGCCACCGACTCGTCGCGACATTGTTCCCATGTTGGCACTTAAATCAATCAGAGCCCAATAACGGCAACAGGAGTGAGCTGAACACGGGAGGACGGGGGAGGAAGATTTAGGGTTGCCCACTGCAGAAAATAGCAATCTTTGTATCCTAACTACTTGAATTATGCATGAGAAATATTAGAGCGACATAATAATTTAACTGCTTGTTAGGGTTCCGTAGTCAAGTTCCGTAGGCATTGTCCGTCCGTCCGTCCGCAGCTTGGCTCAGAGACTTTTAGTACTAGAAAGCTGTAATTTGACATGTTGTTTGACACAATAACATTTAGAGTTAAAAAAAAATTGCGTACTTCCCCTACACGTTAAGTGGGGATTTTTTTGTCCATCCCATGGTGTGGGGTGTTGTCGGAAAGTTCTCTCAAAAATATTATAGGTTTGTGAATACCATTTTTTGACTAAGGCATCCATTTCGAAATATTAAGCTTTAAAGTACTAATTTTTGTTAGAGTCATGTCCCTCCTCCCCCCCCTTGCTAGCTTAATGGTTGTTTTTGGATATGTGTAAAAAATGAAAAAATTCACCGTAGTTAGTATATGTGACGAAATTAAAAGGTAAACTATCACAGCAAAGTAGGCTTTACAAGTTTACGAGTGATCAGGCAACAACGGAACCCTACGGACCCTGGGCGTGTCGCGACACGCACTTGGCTGGTTTGGATTTTGTTCCTCTTCTCCTACCTGGTCAAAAAAGCGCTGATATAAAATAGAATTACTTATGGATCAAGAAAAAAAGTGCGCAGCCCTATAAAGCCGGGCGGCGCGTGGCCGGCGCACGCGCCGCGGCAATTACCACTAACGAACCGGGGCCCGTCGCTGGGCCACTGAAATGCGCAATCTGGGGACAATGTGATCAATCTTGTTACATAATTAGTTATTAGTGTGACTGTGCGTTAAATCGATCGTGTGATGCGGCGCGGGCGCGGCGCGCGGCAGTTTACAGCCTATGTAATGATTTGTACAAGTTTTCCTATCTATTCCACCAGAATGATTTACTTCTTCGCCTAAATTTCTCTTATAATTAGCTCTACAACTTTGCTAGACTTTTTTGCTATCGCCTCAAAGAGTTCATAAGTGGCGACCGCGTATCGCTGATCGCAGCGCAAGCTGACCCGCTACAAGGTGGAGGTGACGGTTGCCGGAACCTGCTGGATGCGAGCAGCGAAGGACGGGGCGTTGTATTGAGGCGTTTTTTGGTTCATCACTTGAAATGATTATCAACAATGTTGAGAAACAAAAAGGTTTAGCTATTTTTTTACTAAAATATTTACCTGGTACGAAGTCAAAATAAATCTATCCTATTTCTCGTACGTAACTGCTACTTGCCAAGTGGGCCAACTGAGCGGACGGAAACCAGTATTTTGCGAAGGTTTGTAGTGAGCTTTATTATAATAATATGTACTATACGTTCCCAAATAGGTACAAACGTAGATTACATTTTTTTTCTGGCTATTGCTCATAATTTAAAAAAAACTGTATCAAAATTTGTTCAGCAGCTTGTAAGTAACGATGCCGCAGACAAACAGACTGACACACGAAAAACTCATAATACCCCTCTTTTTCGTCGGGGGCAAATAAATAAGGGATTAAATCGCCGCTGCCAAATCACTATTACTTTTATTCCTTCAAAATAAACATTAGCGTTAAACAGTTATTTAATTGGCAATGAAGTCGTCACTGTCACAGCGCGTTCCCACGGCGGCTCTGTTGTGGAGGGCGACCTGCGCGGGGGCAACATTAAACGGAGCGAGTTAATGAAAATATTTTATTAGCCGGGGGACGTGACAATGTGCTGCGTACGGGCAGGTTGCTGGCTGGAAATAGTCCAATTCGTTTTGGGTTTGTTTTATATAAGTGTTATTTTAATCCCCCAATGAATAAAGGGGCACGTCCAACTGTCTTAATTGAAGTTAGGGCTACGGCAAGCAATTACAATCTAAAACTGCAATGCCCACAACGAATAAGAAAAAAAATATTTAAATGTGTATTAAGAGCCAAGTGCGATAAAAATACAGTACCTAAGTATTATACCAAACTAAGGACCCAGTGAATAAACGATGGGGCGAGGTAATACTTTGGCATAAATACAGTGTTTGTAAATAAATTACAGAATCTCTACCACCTTTGTAAACAGTCCAATCCAGTTGAAACCAGTTTTCTATTAGGCTTCCGTATTCTAAGAATGCCAAAGGGATCCCATTATTGAACTTACTACGCCATCTCTTTGTATGTTCGTCCGTTTGTCCGATCTTTGAAGGATTCTATCTTTTGAATCGTAATAAGTAGCCGGTTGAAAATTTCACAGAATACAAGTTATTTTGGTGAATTATTGTCAAATTATTAGAAGAAACAAAGGACCTATATTAAAGATACGCGTTTTTTACATTCTAGTTGTTGCTCTATCGTAAAAATGTAACATATACAAGAGTTAAACTTGGCCTGATTATGGGGCAAACTCTAAAGTGAAACAACAAACATTGGTAGAAACATAAAAACTAGAGATGGGCCGACTATGAGTTTGGCCGACTAGCCGACTAGCCGACTAATCGGCTGGGAAAAAGCCGACTAGTCGGCCAAGCCGATCATTGCTTTCGCTAATGTTCTATCGGAATATGTAACGTTCGACGTGCCTCATGTTCACGCGCCGCATATACGGATATGAAGGACCAGGTTTTTTTTTTCATTTTACATTTTCTTATGATATTGTCTACGTACTACTCGGCATTACATAGTTTTTTTTAATTAAACAAAGATCAGCGAACTACTTAGCTAAGAAGCGACTGATTCATCGAGGCACTGCGGTATCTTAGACGAGAAGATGTTGCGTAGCTTCCCGAACGCTACCTAACCGAGTCGGATTCGATGATTGACCTCTTTGGTGAAGTTGGATCTACTATCTATCTACTGGACAGTCTATCCCAGGTATACATACCTAATCCCTTAACAACCAGGCAGGACGAGGGCGTTCGACATGATTTTCATCTTGTCCACGTTCATCTTAAGACCAACTTGCTTGTAGGCTCTGCTAAGGTAATCGAGCATTATACTAAGGTCCTCCATGGTCTCAGCCATGACTACTATGTCATGGGCAAAACGAATGTAAGCGATATATTCGCCGTTTACGAGTTCATTGATTTTCAAGTTCCAAGTCCTCCCAGAGAAAAAATCTCCCTGTTTATCTCCTCGCTGTAGCAAGATAGGCTTCGAGGTTTGGTCCTGCAGTTGGACGGACGTATTGGCATGTCCCTACAAACTCTTCGGCACTTCTATGTCGGTATAGTCGACCAAGAAATTGCTTGACCACTTTTCGACCGTATTACAAAGGGAGAAGGTTCAAAAGTGGTCAAGCAATTTCTTGGTCGACTATACATCGCTAGAGAGACTACATTAAAGCCCAGGTCGCAATTGAATCGAAGGCTTTCTCGTAGTCCACAAATGCTAAACAAAGGGGGAGGTTATATTCTTTGGTCTTCTACATAACCTACCGCAGCTCGTGTAAGTGGTCCACGGTGCTGAAGCCTTTTCGAAAACCGGCGTGTTCGGGAGGCTGGAATTCGTCGAGCGTGCGCATGAGACGGTTCGCAATGACTCTCGAAAATAAAATAATATTCAAACATGGCTTAGCAGTGAGATGGGCTTATAATTCTTCAGCAAAGTATTATTGCCGTTTTGTGAAAGGAGCACCACCATACTTCTGTTCCAAGCATGCGCATAGGCACTAAGAACCGGTTCACCCTCAGGATGCCAGCGCCTTCAGGAGTTTAACTGTAATTTGACGTCGTCTGGAATTTGACATTTTTAAGTTGTTTGAGAGCCATACTAATCTCCTACAATAAAATAAAAATAATGGCCGACTAGTCGGTGCTTTTTGCCGACTAGTCGCCGACTAGAAATATGGCCGGATAGTCGGCTTTACCGACTAGTCGGCCACTAGTCGGTACATCTCTAATAAAAACTGACCAAGTATGAGTTGGAGACGCGCTAATTATCCAAACAAAATTAATGAAAACTCAACTTTCATAGTAACTACTCTACATATAACATAACACAAATATATTGTGTGGCACAGCGAGCCTCAGAAGAATCTTAACACTTAAGGACCTTGTCGTAGTAACGTATGAAATGAGAATTGCTCGAACTTGTCACATTACTGACAGCGACAAGGTACTAAAATGTTCAGCTACTTCTGAGGCTGACGGTACACTTGACTGGTCTTTAAAAAGTTGCGTTTATTTCAGACTTGTAGAATCCATATATAAAAGCAATTATGGGTTAGTTTGAAAACAACTGAATCCCTTGACATAACTTTAATTAAGAAACTGGAACAAATTGTAATTTATTCCAGTTTCTTGATATGGACCTCCGCAAAGTAACACCTGAATCTATTAATTATTTACAACTTTAATTATACTTACTAAAATATGTGTAAGTATGAAAGAAAATCTTAAAGATTCAGTCGTTTATATTAAGTGTTTTGATTTTATATACATGATGAACATACTAGTAATGCATGAAGGTTTGCGCCTTTGATTGCCGAACGATTGTATACGAGAGATGGTCCTGGCAGCGGGCCAGCGTGTAATAGAGCCATTGGCTGCCATCCCACCATATTACAAGTTTCAAATGAATTGGAATTGTATTATAATTTTTTTTTTTAATTAAATGCATTTGGCCGCGGGACAAATCCTCGAAAGTATAAAAAAATTGGGTGAAATTCAATAATTCACAAATTTCTTAATTCAAACTCTTCTCTTGCATTTAGAACTGTATAAGTAACTAAACCTTCAGCTGGTCTCGGTAGTACCGCCACCCATTGAGTTCGTTGAACGTTTCTGGCAAATATAACATTTTATCTTGCTCTGTGTAACGAACTTAACGTTCGTTCATTAATCATTCTATTAAGGAACTTTATTTCAGAAAACGCAAGTTATTAATTAAACGTAAATGAGTGATAATAGATGAACGTTACAATTTGGTGCCGAGACCAGGATAAAATCAATGTACTTAAGTATAACTATGATCTCATTACGGCGATCGGATGCTATCACCGATCCACCATAATTGCGCCCGCGGCGATCAGACCTCGATAAACTAATAATGCCTCATACACTACTGCTGTGAGAAATACATCACCAGCTGAAGGAAATGCGAGCTTGTTGGCGGAAGATAGGGTTGATTACGGCTTGGCGTGTAGCTGCGAAGAGATGGTGACAGATCAGTAGGCAGCTTGCGGATTAAACTACAGACTGCGCGCAACAGATAACTCACTGGAAATATAGGTATTAGCAACTCATCTACAGTCCCCCGGGGTAAAGTTAAATGGGGTAAATAACATTAAATGGATATTTTACAAGCTTTTATTTAACTAAACTTGCAATATAAGTTGTCCATCTCAAAACATGCAAGTCATTTTTGATTAACTCCCTGTGGTCGGATGTTTCTAGATGTTGGTGTGAGTAGGTCCAATGACAGCGTTATAATAAAGTATTGTAAACAAAAAAGCTTGCAAGTATAAAAAAATGTTTTTTTTGGCAAAAACTTATTATCTGACCTCCAGCGCAGTGCGCGTGAGTTTCTGAAAGATAAATTATGCCTCAGAGCGTCTCTTTATAACTAGTATCAAGAAGTGATGTACTGGGCGACGAGTTATAAATAATATGCGTTTACAGTTACAACGGTTGACTGTAACGTAATAAAAAAACATTACGCTGATATATTTATTAGATATTTTAGCGAACGGTCTTATAGCGAAGAGTCCTGACCAAAACCTCAAGAGACTCTCGCTAGAAGGTTGGATCAAGGGTCAGACTCAAAAGGCGATACTCTTCGACACGTCACGAATAGTCACGAGATTCCTCACTCTGCAGCCCTAACCATCGGTAGCTTGAGCCCTGCCCTGCTGCTGGCGGCACTCTAGGTTAGGTTTTTATAATGTTTCTTTATTTTGTACTGTAGTGTTTTACTACTCTTTATAAAAATAGTGCAAAAACCTAGCCTAAGATTTTAAATAAATATACATGAATAATAATAAAATAAAACAAAATTTTAATATCTATATTATAGTATAAGTCATTGCCCCATCAATGTCACAGCACTGAAGACTAAATAAGTGTGAGGTTTATAACGTGAACCCACACTAGGATCATATTAATGCAGCTGTATCAATCTGTGCGCAGCTCGGCCAATTACTGCTCGGCGCGTGCCGCGGACAATAGATCCCCCCGCGACGACAGCGGGCCGCTTGCACGACGCCCGCTCGCCGAACCGTCGGCCGGCTTTTGTGGCGCCGGGCTCTGCTCGGACCACTTATATAACCCAATCAAACACGCACTTCGTAACCGCTGACGCAAAAACAACCTCGACAACCAACAATGTAGGCCTTTTTAAGGTAAGAGTGAATGAGGCATCTTCTGGGTAAACGTGTATGTCTTCCTTCAGGTCTTGTAAGATTGAGGTCAAATCAAACGCATACCCGTTTACAATTTATCTGCTGCGGGCGGTAGGACCTTGTGCAAGGCCCGTCCAGATCGCTACCACCATCTTGCTCGCTAACTCTGCCGCTAAGCAGAAGTGATTGCACTGTTGTGTTCTGGCGTGGAGAGCAAGACGGCCGGTGTAATTACTGGCACAAGAGGTATTCCATCTTAGCCCTAAGAGCATCTAGCACCAAAGAGATTGCAGATGCGTTGCCAACCCAGAGGGGTTGGCAACGCATCTGCAATCTCTTTGGTGTTGCGGTTATCTATAGGCGGTGGTGATCACTTACCATCAGATGACCCACTTGTGTCTTGTTAAAGAAATATTAAAGAAAGAGGGGCGTTCTAAGTCTGAAGCTTAACTAATTCTTTGACCTGATGCATCTCCTGGTCGGTCTTACCTGGTGCTATTAGTCCATTATGCCAAAAGCTTGATACATTCAATTTTACATTCTTATAATTTTTTCTTTAATTCTAGTTCTCTATGTATGTTATGTGTATGTTCTTTATGTTGAGTTTTATTTTGAGCTTACTGTCGAATTGACAATGTGTATTAGGACTATATGGGATCAATCTCGAGAATATAACCGATTCAACAATAAAAATAGTAATTGAAATCGCGTAACACATACTCGTACACAAAAAAACAGAACAGTTGAATTGAAAACCTTCCTATTTGAAGTCGATTAAAATAGATACAAATTCGTAGTAGTCTTTAAATAGCTCCTAAATCGTTCTATTTACAGGACTAACAAACAACAGTGTCAATTTACTGGCGATCAACAAATATCCGATTATATCTGACCTTGAACCTTGCGTGGGCGCTGCCAACTAAATACTACTCCCTATATGAAGAGTTTACAGTCACCCTAGTCGATTTCAGGGCCATTGTAGAACCTTGTGGCAGTGAGGTTGTTGTTTTATTTTCACATTTACAATGAAAACTCATAATGAGATTTATTTCGAAAAAGTTCACACTTCAGGCTGTCCTACTTATTGTTCACGCAATAAAAGGTTTTTGATTTGATTGGATCAATTCGTAGAAAAATTACGTATGTGTTACGGGTATGAATGAAAAATATATAATGTATCACGGACGCAGAAGCGATGCTTTGCACGTGAGCACACGGCACCGGTTTCGCGTAAAAGCAAGGTAATTGGTTCTAGTTTGCTTATAGTTTATATGGAGCGCCACAAAGAGAAGCCTGAATCTATTATTATCAAATCGCGATTAGAATAGGATTGGATAGTAACGTCAACATACTATCATTTCATAGATACGTGTGTAGGAATGAAGGTTGACGCAAGTCTATGGAATGACGAGGTGTGCTGACGTTACTTTCCAATCCTGTTCTAATCGCGATTTGATAATACTTATCTGTAGGTTTTTGTACACAAAGTAAGTTTTACACCCATCTATTAAGTACTGTTAAGAGACAGTAGCAATGGGATTCCTTGCGGAGGTCGGGCGCAGCTTCCGAGTTCCGAGGCGATCGGAAGTGCGGACTCCGTGCACCGCCACGCCCCGCGGGCCGCGAAACGCGCGGAGTCGGCCCGCGCCGACACTGCACGTGACAGACCTGTCACATCCTTTTCTACACGCGTCATCATGCTACGAAACTCTAACTTACTAACTTACTTCTAATTAGCCCAATTTGAGAGAGACGTTTTGAAGTACGTAGCGATTTAACGCGTGTCGAGAAAGTTAGTGCTCGGGCCCCTATCCCATGAAACTGACTTGTTTCATGTAACAATTTAAGTCTGGCAATAATGCCAATGTTTTTATAAAAAAACTGTTTGAGTTAGTCATGTCATGCATACCAAATTGTCGTAGTCATCTGTCAGTTTGGTGAAATAGGGCCCTACAGAACTTAATTTTACAGTCCCATCCGAAAGAAAGCACCAAACCGGGCATGAATGTAGCTTTCATTTATGTGCTTCGATGTCGTTAGAGAAACACGCTGAGAAATCATTGTTTTCCCCCTCCTCTCCCTACAACAACAACAACTACAACAAATACTCTTTATTGATTCTCACAAGTAAACAAAAATAAAGGAACACATAGGGAAATTACTCTCCCTTACTTTGGTTTTCTTCAATTTCTACAAAAACGGTAGGACTGAGGAGTTTACTTTTCAAGTACCACATCATCGTCGATAAATTACAACTATACTAAAAGTATAGCGGTAACATTAATATTTTTTTAAATACAGCCATCAACATATTATAAAATTATAAAAGAATTACACTTTTTCTTTCTAGCTCCAATTATAGGAAAATCAGAAGATTTGTGATAAATTAACTAAAAATGTTAAATACCTTATACATTAGGCTACAATATGACACCTAATTCATTATAGTAGTAGCATTGGTTCCCGAATTACAGCTCATCACGTCTGACTCTACAAAACAAGTGATGAAGAGGTGATCACAGCGAGCCCTGGCGCCCGCGCACCTCCTGGCCCGCCGCGCCCCTCCCCCCACTATTTATAAAGCGCACTTCACACGCCGCGACACGACACGACCCTAACTTAACGGATCACAACAAGGATTACTTTTTGTTCGCGATTCAATGACATCGCTCGACAGTTATGGCGTTTAGAATACTTCAGTACGCTTTTCAGTTTATCACTTGACATTTGTAATAATAGCTGCAACGTTTTAATCCTCTTTTATGAACTCTCCTTTTTTAATCCTCAGCCAAATGGGGATTTATAAGTGGTCCATATATGGCATACTAACTATGTCATAGAATTTAATAATGCGTACACCCTAGCGCCATTGATATTTATTGATTTCAATTGACATGTTTATTTGTAATTGGAAATTGTAAAAAAACTTTATATTTCAAAATATACGGAATCTACGACAAGATCGTCAAGATTGGTCGTCGTGTTTAGTAAATTATGTTAAAAGCGCTCTGGAGAATTAATATTATCAAGTTTTACCCAGGGGTTAACCGTGCCGGTTGAAATATCAATGCAATAGTTTTAAATAGTGTATTTTTCTTTTTTTCCTTCAATGCTACTCTTGCAAACTCCGTTTTTCCATTTTCATTTCAAGACCAGCTAAACACGAGCACGCGGCTGTAAGCGAGCACATTTTACGTCCGTTTAATAATGTGTCGCCGTGATACTGTAGCTGTCTTGCTCTTTTTCACTTTCTAGAGCGAGAAAGTGACACAATCACGGCCTCTTATTTCCGTAAAACGTTGCACGTTTACAAGCCCCCCTGGGCATGCTTAGTTAAAAGTAAGTTTTGCACGCTAAAGAACTGGACTTTTGTTCGCAGCATAGCCAGCTACTTGTATTCTGACCAATATAAGAGATGCAATCTACAGCGGAGACCTCGTTAGGAAGAAACCCATTGTTTTAAACTTTAACGATGTTCAGACATAATTAATAATGTCCATCAGGACCTAAACACGATCAGAAATTGTATGATTGTAGTGTATTGTAGTGTAGTGAATTGATGAATGTAGTTATGACTCTTTATTGCACATAACAAATTACAGGATAAAACAGATGTACAAAGGCGATCTTATCCTTATCTTAATTGGCTATGGATGAACTCCAGCAAAGTGCTTGGATATTTTTTATTACATAGCAATAAGCTTCCTAAGTAACCCCAAATAATATCAAATTTTTTGGTTGCCTCATTTAGTTATAAAAAATAAAAATATTTTCTGAAAGCTGGGATGGTGTAAATACTGACTACCCTTAGTCCAACACTTCATCCATAGCCAATTGTTTATTAACCTCGTTGTTTTGATCGTATCGCAACCGCCGTGGTCACGAGTAGACAATGTATTGTTTAAGTCCTGATAGATATTCTAAGCTATCGATGGCACCAAAACCCTTTTTACCCGACAACGGCAAAGCCAAAATCCATGTAGATAATAAAGCAAAAAATTCTAACGAGATTTCAAAACGAATCCATCCGTCCGTCTACTGCAATAGCCACTGCATCTTTAGACGGATGTATATGTAGGTCGCGTACAAGAGGCCAAGCTAGCCTTAGCTTGCGTAAAATAAAAAGTGGGATTAAAACTCCCATTTTCTTACTTTCATAAATAAAAAGAATGAATTTAACAAATAGGTATTTGTGTGACCCCTTCTACAAGTCATCAATAACCACACTGAGAGCAGGTAAAAAACAATACAAACCCGCAGCATTAATTAAAGCTAGCTGAAAGCATTCCTTCACCCATTGACAAAGGGCAGCCGCGACGTCCGCCCGCGCGCCGCTGCACCTGCCGCCGCGAATAGCGCGGCCAATGCACCCTGCATCGGCTGCAACCCCCACTGATGTTCCTCTAAACACCGCAAACTACGCACTGTATGCTGTACATTTCAGTATTTCAAAAGAGGTAGCTATAAACGATAGCGAAAAACCAGCAATGAATGTGGCGTTAACCGATAAACGTTAGGATGGAGAATCAATCACGAAGGTCGTTGTAGAGGTATTGGTATGTAATTGAGGGTGATCAATGAATGGTTCGCTAAATATATCACTGTCGCACTGAACTTCGCTATTGAACTCATTGTATTAATAGTTTATAAACAATAGATAATAGATCAATAGCGACTAGCGCGGCGCTGACACTCGTTGATCGGAGTATGCGATTATGAAGTGCACTAGATGCATCCAGCAATTGCTTGCAGTGAGCTTAGCCTGCTTAATACAGGTATGCTTACTTACATGTAGAATTTAAATCAATTAACTTAATTTAATAGTAATTTGCTCATAAAAACAGTTCCCAAATTTACAGCTGTATGTTCGTTTGTATACATTTTTACAATATTATTTGAATATCGATCGGTCTAAATTGATTGTAGATCGAACAATTATTTATCTCCAGAAACAATAAGCTGAATCGTAATTTTCGTTGGTCGCAATAGTTTAGTTCGATCAGGGTTCTAAGTTCTGTAACAAAAATGTTAGAAGGAAATTAAAACGTTATTGCTTTAAGCTGCTGCGGTTCCTAAAAAGGGCTCGCCATCGCCCGAGTTGTGTCAGCGCACGCGCGAGCCGGCGCCCGCGCTAGCGCCCGAAAAGGCAGCGCGCACGGTCCCCGGACCCAGGGGTCCCCTGGAAGGCGGTCCTGCGTCCCCGAAGGGTGGTGGACGGACCCGGCCGGCTGGGGGTGGCCGCGAGCGGCGGCGCGCGCGACGGCGCGGGCGGCGGAGCGCGCGCCTTGTATGGGCGCGTCGCCGCCGCGCAGCCGCGCATATATAAGCCTCCGCCGCCTTCCTCCGCCGCACTCGCAGTCTCGCTGCCGTAGAGTCAACATCCCGCGTCCCGACACCCAACACAACCGCCAACATGTGTGACGACGATGTTGCCGCGCTCGTAGTAGACAATGGCTCCGGCATGTGCAAGGCCGGTTTCGCCGGCGACGACGCGCCGCGCGCCGTGTTCCCGTCCATCGTGGGCCGCCCCCGTCACCAGGGCGTCATGGTGGGCATGGGTCAGAAGGACTCCTACGTAGGAGACGAGGCCCAGAGCAAGAGAGGTATCCTCACCCTGAAGTACCCCATCGAGCACGGTATCATCACCAACTGGGACGATATGGAGAAGATCTGGCACCACACCTTCTACAACGAGCTGCGCGTCGCGCCTGAGGAGCACCCCGTCCTGCTGACGGAGGCCCCCCTGAACCCCAAGGCCAACAGGGAAAAGATGACCCAGATCATGTTTGAGACCTTCAACTCCCCGGCCATGTATGTCGCCATCCAGGCCGTGCTCTCCCTGTACGCCTCCGGTCGTACCACCGGTATCGTGCTGGACTCCGGAGATGGTGTGTCCCACACCGTCCCCATCTATGAAGGTTACGCTCTGCCCCACGCTATCCTGCGTCTGGACTTGGCCGGTCGCGACTTGACCGACTACCTCATGAAGATCCTCACCGAGCGTGGTTACTCTTTCACCACCACCGCTGAGAGGGAAATTGTCCGTGACATCAAGGAGAAGCTGTGCTATGTTGCCCTGGACTTCGAGCAGGAAATGGCCACCGCCGCTGCCTCCACCTCCCTCGAGAAGTCGTACGAGCTTCCCGACGGTCAGGTCATCACCATCGGTAACGAGAGGTTCCGTTGCCCCGAAGCCCTGTTCCAGCCTTCCTTCCTGGGTATGGAATCGTGCGGCATCCACGAGACCGTGTACAACTCCATCATGAAGTGCGACGTCGACATCCGCAAGGACCTGTACGCCAACACCGTCATGTCCGGTGGTACCACCATGTACCCCGGTATCGCCGACAGGATGCAGAAGGAGATCACCGCCCTGGCTCCCTCCACCATCAAGATCAAGATCATCGCTCCCCCGGAGAGGAAATACTCCGTATGGATCGGTGGTTCCATCCTGGCTTCCCTGTCCACCTTCCAGCAGATGTGGATCTCCAAGGAGGAGTACGACGAGTCCGGCCCCGGCATCGTCCACCGCAAGTGCTTCTAAGCGTCCAGCCTGCTGGCCGGCGGCGAGGCTGGCCGCGGCGCGCGCCCCGCGCCCCGCGCCCCGCCCCGCCGCCGCGTGTCGTGGTGTTTGTGCTCTCGGTTCCCAGTGGGAACGCAAGCATTTTGTACGTTGTACGTAGTGATACCTGACAGAACTGAACATCTAAATATAACGCCATCTTATATTAATGTAATTTATTGTAAAATTTATATAAATTTAATTTCTTTTTTATTTTTATTATACTCGGGATCGTTATGGATCTCACGCCAAAATGTAATTAATAAATAAACGGTTAATTTATTTATTTTAATTACAATCATTTCTTTTTATACACTGGTCTACTTTGGTTTTCATGATTAGGGATCCCCTCTCCTTCGTCGTTGACGGCCATCCGTCACGGTGTAAAGTTTCACGTCGATGAGACGCCGAGGCGGCGCCCGCGCCGCCGTTCGCCGGGCGGCGGCGGTCGGACGGCGCGGGCCGAACGCCTCCCGTACGGGTCGCGGTTCAGAGGGCGCCGCATTTAGAGGCGAGGCTGCTCCAAATTAGCCGCCGCCGGCCCTACCATAAATAGTAAAGACAGCGCTCGAGCATTCTCTAATTTTATCGGAATACCGCGGCGGCAAGGGGAACCTGAACCGCGGCGCCGTTTCCGTAAATATCGCGGAGTAAAAAAAGCTATGGGTTCAGCTGGTCTATTCATAGCGACTCCCGCTGGAGCGTCGCGGGGGCGCCGGCGGCTCCACGCGGCGCGCGCGCCGGCCTCATGTCGCGGCTCTCATGGAACAGTATTATTAGACGAGCACGCGCTCTTGTTTTGAAATCGAAGGTGTGACGCTATGGACACCGAAGACACGAACGGTCCACGGCTCGACTTCGCGCGTATGACATTCTAGTTCGCTGACAACACTTCGCGTTATTGACTCGTGTTATTACGTTACCATTTCTCAGTTTCTGTTGTGACTCGTCGGGTTTGTTGGGCATGTTTGTTACGAACAGCTTGGAGCAGATGTAACAACGGAGTGCTCTAAATATAGACGGGTTGTTAGTCTAAAATGGTGCGCGGCGTGCGCGTGCGCGGGCAGGTTCACGGATGGGGCCACGCACTATGGCTGGTGTTCGTTTATTCCTTGATTGCGGCATATTTATGCGTTACTACTTTACGACCGGAGATGTGCTTTGCGCACCTGCTTTGTTTGCCTGCAGTGTGTCGTACTTTATTAATTATTTTTCAGACCCAAGAAACGGAAGGACACAACACAAAATTCTTGTTGAAAATTAATTTGTTGTAAATTTTTTACCCACTTCTTTCTGATTGACTTCTTAGAATATAATAATTGTATCGGCTTCCGGAACAATCAAATAACTTAGTAAAAACAAATTGTTGGTGTCAGTAAGGTCATCCTTATTGGTGATTGTTTAGAACAGTTCTAAACTGGGTCGTGTCTGGATTAGATAGAACATTTTATTAGATTTTTCTTTTAGTAGGCTCGCGGGTAAATATCTGGATCGAGAGCTTCGTTAGTAACAAGTATTCAATTAAAGCTTTTATTTTGGTCAAGTGCCCGATGATTTTCATTGGTTTCGTGTGATTTGATTTTTTTTTAAATTTACTATTGTGATTCTGCCGCAGAGCGCCGGGGTACCCCTACGTCTGCTACCATCAACAGCTTCCACCTCTCACATTCTGCAGCAGCTTCTAAGCTACTTTTAGTATTCAGTATTTTTTTACTTTGACTGGAATCGGATTATTTACATAAAAGGGTTACGGTTAAAGATATACTGTTATATTTATCTCTTGGCATAAATTTTCTAAAAAGACAATATGGCTCAGAGCAAGAGTTTTACATGAAGTGCGAAATTCAGTGTTAACTATAACACTCCCAGTCACGACGAATCAACTGAGATGTTGAAATTATTAGCACATTCTCATTTACATCCTTTTTAATTTCATCTGAAGCAGCTGCCGGACTGCTGGCCGAGTGGCTTACTTTCATTAATACTTCATTTTGTAGAAATAACTATTCAACAACTGCCAATAATTTTGTATTGCGATTAACTCACATCGTTTTCCAGATTTTGTGCTCGTTTCCAGCTTAACTAAATGTATTTTATTTCTTTCTTTCTTTTTTCTTTTTTAAAGTATTTTGCACATGCTACGCAACGTCAAACAAACGACCTTACAGAAGATTTAGTAGGTGTTTGAGGGATCGCCCGTTTTAGGGTGATATATCACTCCAGGCCAATTCCTACGGCAGTAAGAGTTTGACAACATCCGAGTTCAGATTGGAGAGCACGAGTGGCTGCGAACTGTTTTGTTGCCTTACTCGCCTTAATGTAACAAAACAAGAAAGACAGGAACATTCTAATCCATCACTGGTCAGGAAAGTATGGTAAAAAGCTGTGGACTCCTCTTTATTGAACAAGAAGGAGAACAAGCATCCGGATCACTTGATGGAAAGTCATTACCACCGACCCTAGAAAGCAGTAACCCCAAGAGAGTTTGATCCGATTCCGACCTTTACAATCCCTGATCTTTGGGCATCTTGTCCTCAACAGTCACCGTAAAAAACGCACAATTAACAAAACTTACTTACAGCATCAATTAGACATTTACTTTTTTTCCATGTTGAGTTAGGGTTCCGTTTTGTCGATTGTACCTAAGCTTGTACCTACTTAAGATCGTAAGCTACTATTTCAAACCGATATTCAAATTCCAGCCTTTAAAGAAGATAATAGACCCTTCTCTTGAAGGCCCCGATGTCGAAACTATTAGGGAACAGCGCTGAAGGGAGTAATTAGATTCCACAATTTTAACGTACAAGGCAAACAATGCAGGTTGAGACGTACAGTACTCGACCGTCACTCATCGAAGTGGTGACAAAGGAACTTTTATTGTTAGCGGGATATGCGATAGTAGAGCACAGTGGCACGCAGCAATTTAATTCGATCCTCAGAGCACTCCTCAGATTCTATGAATCAATAAGAGAACCTACGTCTCTTCGTAAAGACAGGAGATTCAAGCGATCGGATATCAGTTGAATACAGTCAAGTTGGAATATAAGGTACTGGGGCTCATAGGTGAGAGCAGTACTCAATATGCAGCCGCACCTAGGCCTTTTACAGAGGAAGAAGTCTTAAACTATTTAGCTCGCCAAGTTTCATTAAAGCTAATTTCGCTTCTTCTTCCATTGAACGTTATTCGATGTGTCAACGCCGAGGACTTCAATACTGAATTTAACAAGCGGACCTTGTATTTGGTGAACACGCATACTTGTGTTTTCGAGGGGTTGAAATTAACAAGATTCACTCTACCCTATCCCAAGACTCGTTCATGAGACGTCTATCTCCGACACGAGTTTAGATCGGCACGCATTAGGAGTTGTATTAGAAATGCTAGTCTCTAGAACTGGCTGCACTATTATTGGGCTGCCGCCGTCAGACTTGCTGGCACAGCGCGTAATGGCACCTTGTCATAATAACAATTAATACTGACTACTTTGTTTAATTAGAAACATTAATAGACGAGCAGCCGCGCCAAAGGGCACCAGCCCCAGTTTTGAAGCTTCTGATGTAGCTTTGATATTCAAATGTATGCGTAATCATTGCTAATAATATGTCAAATACAAAGAAAATCAAAGTCGAATTAAAGGCGCAACAAAAAGACAATAGAATACAATATGCTGTATTGAAAACCACATTACAATTTAAAAACATAATTAATAGACGTAAGAAGTAGGAAGTAATTAGAAGAAGATTGAGACGTCTAGGAATAATGGTATCCAGTCACAAGTCCGAAACTGTTTCCCTATTTGCAGAAACACGACATTTCGCAATCAACTTTGTTTTTTTTTGCATATTCGACTGTGGATTTCTTTAAAGCGGCGGTTTTTTCTAAATGAGACGCTCAAATGCAAGCGGAAGGGGCCACAGTACCCTTACTAGTTATTTATTTAATCGTATGGCATCAATTCAACAGTCGTTCCCTAGCAATAATTACAATAAGAAAAGCTAGAACTCAGTTATATTAATAAATTTGAATTCTGTATCCACTGGATTGCGTCATTTTCCAGGGTGAATAAGTCCGCTGGGTTGCCGTCGTATTTCGTGAGCGGGCAGTCTCGCAGGATATGGTTGACGTCCTGAACAGCAGCACCACACTCGCACTCTGGCGACTCTCTCCAGCCACACCTGTGCATAAAGGCTCGGGAACGTCCACAACCAGTTCGGAGCCTATTAAGCTGGCACCAGTGTTTTCTGGGTAGGCCAAAACCCGTTGGTTTTAGTGTAGGGTTGATATCAGATCCTGCGCCTTCTGGTGGGTGGGTCTTCCACTCCTGCTCCCATTTTTCAGATAGATTGAAATTGGTGCTTATGAGATCCTTAGCAGTCTGATAGGGCGGATGCCGGGACTTCAATCGATGGGGTGGAGGATTGGTGAAATCCTCGTGGACGGGTAGATCGGGATATGCCAAGATCTTCTGCGCTTCGCGGAGCAATGCCCGCTCTCTTCTCAACTGGGGTGGTGCTATATGACTAAGCATAGGTAACCATTGCAGTGGGGTGCATTTGATAGTCCCTGAGATGCACCTCATGGTTTGGTTTAGTTGTACGTCCACTTGTTGCACATGCGCGCTATTGAGCCAAACCGGCGCGCAGTACTCCGCAGCAGAGAAAACCAAGCTGATACCACTGGTACGAAGTACATCCGCACTAGCTCCCCAGGTAGTACCCGCCAGTCTATGCAGCATATTGTTCCTAGTTTGAAGTTTCTTCCCTAGTTTACTGGTATGCGGCGCATATGTAAGGCTGCGGTCGAGAGTCACTCCCAGATACTTTGGCGTGGGATTGTATTTCAGGGTCGTCCCTCTAAATTTTACGTTTGGCTGGAATTTTGCGTGTTTATTACAGAGGTGGAAAGTTGTAACCACTGTTTTGTCGGCATTGGGTACTAGACGCCATTTCGTGAAGTACTTGTCCAGGGCCTCCAGGTCTTTACCCAACATCTCCTCTGAGAGTCCAAAGCATCTGTGCTGACTTGTAATGGCAATGTCATCAGCATACATAAATATCCGACTCGAGGTCTCGGGTATGTCGTGCGTATACAAGTTGAATAACAATGGTGCCAAAACTGATCCTTGTGGTAGGCCATTATTAAGCTTCCTGACACGACTTTGCTTATCCCCGAGGTGTACAATGAATTCACGATTGCTGAGCATGGCGCCGATCAATCCCACTATTCTCTTACAGGGCACCGCCTTCATCAGTTTGTAGACGAGTCCCTGTCTCCATACGGTGTCATACGCAGCCGAAAGATCGATTAGTACTGCGACTGTCTTCTCTTTTCTTTGAAACCCAGCTTCTATGTGGGTTGTTAGAGACAGTACCTGATCTGTACAATCTCGACCACTGCGAAAACCGGCCTGCTCAATTGGGATTTTTTTATCTATCAGAGGGGCAATGCGGTTGTAGATCAGCCTTTCCAAAAGTTTGTAAACACAGCTTAGGAGTGCAATAGGTCGATAGCTCCTTGGGTCATCTGCGGATTTTCCTGGCTTCAGCACAGCTATGATCTTGGAGCGGTTGAAGTTGGGTGGTAACTTGCCACGGTGGAGGATGTTTGAGTAAAATCGCGTGAGCCACATCCTACACCTTGGCCCAAGGTGTTTTAAAAATTCATTGTAAATGCCGTCGAACCCGGCTGCTTTGCCGCATGGCAGTTTCTTTAATACCTGGTCTATTTCTTCCTGGGAGAACCCACTCGATAGTTCATTATCATTTTGTAGGAGGGCTTTAATCTGCTTCGCGTGTTGTTTAATCGCTTTTGTTTCAGTTTTTTGACTCTTCGCCCGAGACACTTCAACCATTCTATTTGCTATAGCGTTTGCCAGCGGCATTGAGGTATTTTTTGAATCAAAACCAGATCTGCCCGATAGTTTATTTAGAACTCTCCAAGCTTTTCTACTGGAGGTTTTAAAATTCATGGACTCGACAGTCTGCATCCACTTGTTACGACGGTTTTCATTCAGGGAGTTTAGAAGATCCTCGCCCATCTCGTGATTTTCAGTTCGTTTAAACTCCCTATACAACTCCTCACTCTCCTTAGACCAACATGGTATGTACTGTTTTCGAAATCCTCTGGGGATGTTCTTCCTAGCAGTGGTAATAATAAGTTTTGTGAACCGATCGTAGCTTTCAGTTTCGGGAGGTATCCATCTAATAGCAGCCTCCATTCCCTTTCGGAACCCCGACCATTTTGCCTTTTCAAAATTCCACCGTGGGAGAGGCATTGAGTTCGACAAAGGAATTCTGATACCAACCTCAACAAGCACAGGGCGATGCTGGCTGTTAGGGAAGTCCCCAAGAATTCTACGTGATGCATGTACAGGCACTCCATTCTGGTCACGGGTGACAAATGTTAAGTCCGGGTTGTAATCCCTTTTCCATCGCCCAGACCTAAACGATCCCCTGTCTTTAGCATCGAAGACCAAGTGCAGACTGTTATTTTCTGCCCATTGTGCAAGCCGAATTCCATTCTGGTCATTGGTGTTGTATCGCCACATTGTATGGTGGCTATTGAAATCGCCAGCGTACAGACATGGGTGTGGGAATGCAGGCAGTTCAGTCGACCATGGACGAGTGGGTGGTTTATATACATTTACAATATTGAGTTCCCTGACCTTAACAGCAGAGGCGTAAATGTCCGGCCCGCATAAACAATCCTCCATAGCGACATTTTCCACACCATTCTTTACATACGTAGCTATTCCATATTGTGCGTGGTTAACAGCGTGTTTGACAGAGTACCCAGGAATGGTTCCTCTCCTCAGCAGATCTTGTTCATCCCTGGCGTGAGTTTCTTGCAGAAGCAGTACGTCGATGTTATATTCAATTAGAATCCTGTGGAGAACCTCACATTTGGCTAAGCTAATGCTTTCTATGTTTAATTGACAGACTCGGGTGATGGGCCCGATGTCTCTGGTCGGTTGACTCTTAGAAGAGTGCATCTGTGCGCATTGGAACATATTCGAAAAAATCTCAAAATCTCATCGAACGACTGTAAGGTGCTGTGAGGTCGTGTATAACAACAGGTACAGCAGCCAAAAGGTTGTTGCTCGTTTAGCGCCACCCAGGGGATACGTGTAGGGTATTGGTGGCAATTCCTACGGACGTGAGCAACATTCATCCCCCACTAGTAAACATAAACTATAAAAATTAAAGGAGCTGATAAGTATAAGATAATGTGAAACTGAAAACTATGTATTAAATGTATTATGGTAATGATTTCATTAAATTACATTCCCAGTCACCCCACAACCGCTGAGAATCAAATGAAGAGAACTTCCTACTTCCAAAGCATTTGTAAATACCAAACGCAACTAAATTACAGAACTGTATAAAGCAGCTCTTGGTAGCAGCGACGCCACACTTGCGCCAAGCCTCGCGAGCCCACGCACTCTGACGTCAGTTAGCGACGTTAAGCGCAGCTGTGGCGCCGGTATAACAGTTCATAATCAGCCGACACGGAATCACTGGAATCCTCGAAAAGTAATTAAGTGTCGAACAACTCCAGCCCATTCTATTTATGAACCTACTCTGACGATGCAACCTCTGTGCCTCTTATCACCCGGGAGTAGATACCATTTTTCAGTAGCACTGGATAGAGGATTACTATAAATGGCATAATATACATTGATCTTACCACGATTGGTTTACGAACGTTTAATGACGGCAGACCCTTGTTGGTTTGTGATAGAGTCGTTTTCCCAACGGTTTTGTGTTGGAGGGCGGGAGCGAGCTGGGCTGGAAAAACACGTATTAATGAAAGGTTCGGCGGCGACGGAGGCGCGATGTCGCCCGGGATTTTATTAGATCGTTTCACATGATGACGTTAAATAGCGTTTGTGTTGGTGTGAATTTGGTTCAATCAAGTCTTTTGGGGGCGTGTTTGTCCTCGTGAACCTGCACGGGGCGCCGCAGTGCACCGCTATCATCTTCCACTACCAAGAACCTCCGTTTCTCTGCTGGATTGTTCCGCCACCCTCGCAATGACTTCGCAATGCTGGAACGAAACCTTGAAACCCTGAATGGAACGATACAGTCCGTTGGTGAATTAAATATTTATTTTCAAAATCTACAAGAGTCACATGTAAAAGTATAGAAATGTATATGAAAAAGAAGTTAATGACCTAAGGATTCTGCGAGACAGAGCTTAAGGTTTTGTCCCGATGCGGGCTCAGTGTGGATTGGGAACCTAACACACACTAATTGCTTTGCCGTTGTGTGCAGGTTTCAAAATATTAACCACCACTAAAAAGCTCATGATGAATTTGGAAATAAATTTGGCACATCAATTATGAAAAACTCTGGTGTACGAGCCTGAGTTCTAAACCACGACCCTATTGTGGCAATAGTCATCATTAGGCTACCACGGCTTCGTGCAATGTGTGGCGCCATGCGAGTCTGCTTCTTCTTCATCTTCTTAATTTTTTTTTGGTGCAAGTGACTTACCGCTCAGATAAAGGTATGCCAAGAGCTTTTATGATTTCTCAAGCTGAAAAGCGAAGCCAAAAGAAATAATTGAAGAGGAGTTTTCCCTATATCGAACACTCAATTAGCAGATAAAATATTCAAGGCCTCTGATTAAAAATGGTTCTATGAAAGTTTCATAATGATATTAGCATGGGGTCCCAACTCAAACAAAATATAATTAGTCTGAATGACGATCCATAGATGGCATAATAGGTAGCATCTCTAAATTAGCATGTGTTAAAAGTACATATAAAAATAAAAAAGGCTGGTAAAAAAAATCGGATTGCTTATTTAATGTCTAAAAATGGCTATCACATGAATTTGACACAATATTTCATAAAATTATTATTAAGTTATTACAATGATTATCACCATAATATTTAGCTATTCATTTAACGTTGTAGTATTACACAATGTTGCTAGGTGACGCTTATAGTATTTTATGCAACTGCTATATAATGAGAGGCCTTAAAACACGAGTGTGGTTTTATGAAACGAGCGTCAGCGAGTTTCATAATAGGATCACACGAGTGTTTTAAGGTCTAATTATATACAGTTGCATACATTACTTTATCTACACACATATCATAACTGCAAAAAACCGTAACAGCAAAAAACCAAAAACGAATGACAACTAATGGCCGCCATGTATATTAAAAAGGTACTCTGTGATTCGATCTATCCGTCAAGACGAACGTTTTTTTTTAAACCATAGACGAACGAATATAGTCCCTATTGTCATATCACTCGAGATCAACTGTCGTGCGTTTAAATTAAAAAAAACATACTGAGTTGACGTTTCGTATCGATAACTGTTTTAATATCTGTGGATACTAGAATAGAGACCAACTTGAATTTTGACAGCTGTTCCAAATTTAAATTCATAACGTCACGAGCATCACGAGATATCGGTAATGTGATGACCAATAAAGAACAGATTTACCTACTACCACAGACAAGAAAATTCTTATAATAACATTGGTTGTAATAATGCTGGTCATTTCCTAGGGTTTTTGAACGCGTTATTTAGCCTTTATGATATGTGTGTAGATAAAATAGATTACCTCCATAGGCACTGCCGTCACCGTCAATATTGTGACGTAGATGACATTCGCGCCTTAGCATTCAAAATTTCGCACGCGGGACTATGAACTTCGGTGGCGTAGTAGTTGATTCTACAGCGGTCTACAGAACTGAATGACCGGAGCTGCGGAGTTCAAATCCCATACCGGCCGCATTCCAAAAGCGCTTTTTGTTTGTTTATAAGGGATTTTCTAGACCTTTCCTGTATGTTCTGAAGTGTATTTCTCGAAAACGAAGAATTTCTATAAAATTAAAGAAATTCTAAAATTATCGAGAAATCGAGCATACTGGAAGGTTCTAGAAGAAAACTATAGGGTATATAAGCGCACGCCGCGGCCGGCTGAGGCAGTCAATTTGTTAGTTTTTTTTTTTAGAAGAGGTCGAAGGGAACGGTTTTTAAAGGAAAAAAAGCGAAACTGAGTGCTAAGTGAGAAAAGTGTCATAAGTGAATAGTAGTGCAAGTGAGATTGGAAAATAATGCATTTTGTTGTGAACGTTATTAGCGTGGAAATTAGTGCTGTATTGTGTTTTGTGTTTTTTAGTAATTAGTGAATAAATCCCGTGAAATTCGATACAAGAAGACTATAATTTCAATCCCGAACCCGTAGCTCGTAACAATATCCTTTGGTAGGTAGATGTCATTAAAGAAGCGTTAACGGGTTGTTTCTGTTTTAGATTTCCCAACGATGAAATAATTGAAAACGTATTGATACGACACGCGACACCATCCAACATGCAATTGGACACCCCAATTGCTTCATTTTGTTCAAAACGTTTCAAGATGAATTCATTATTTATAAACAGATTATAAAGATCTACAAAAGCTACACTCTAAAAAGTGAAATAAAGGATGTATATTATTTGCAATTATAAATGGTATTTAGTTCAGTGTTATATTATAATAAAATAAAATAAAAAAACTTTAGAAACTATTGAAGGAAGAACAAAATTATTTGGAGTCTTTGATATTAAATATTAACACGTTCGGCGCCGGTGACACATATGGTGTGACCAATAGAATCATACCCCTATTACGTTGACACACACGGTGTGATTTTATTTTTTCTGTCTGTCACTCAGCCAGTTCACAATACACGTTTTTTAAATGAAGTGTACAGTAAGGTAACCTAAAAATGAATATTATTCTGCCGTGGTTACTAATTCCATACAGGGTGTCTCATTTAAATCGGTCAGTATGGGAAAGTCTGAAATTATAAGACATACGAAGATCTGTTCTTAGGAACCATGTCATCGATTTTAATAAGAAGAAAAACTGCATTCATACATTTTAAAAAAAACCTGTACTCAGCTCGGGAATCAAACCCGGTTGTTTTGAAAAAATAAACTTACACTATTTCTATTTAGATGTCGATTGTGTAGGTCTTAAGCAGTAAATGGCTCTATGAAACATGATGTTTAAAATGAATAAAATGCATTGTTGTCACATACTTTCATTTATTTTAGTAGGTGTTGGAAGTGATCGCCGTGACAATATTCAGCAAGTCCAGGCATGTAAAAAAACGGCTGTCACTTCGAACACCTATTTAAACAAATTAAAGTATGTGAAAACAAAGCATTTTGTTCATTTTAGACATCATGTTTCATAGAGCCATTTACTGCTTAACACCTACACAATTGATATCTACATAAATAGAAATAGTGCAAGTTTATTTTTTTTCAAAACAACCGGGTTCGATTCCCGAGCTGAGTACAGGTTTTTTTAAATGTATAAATGCAGTTTTTCTTTTTATTAAAATCAGTGACATGGTTCCTAAGAACAAATCTTCGTATGTCTTGAAATGAAATGCAATAATTATTTATTCGCAGAATATAGTGAACATAAGATGTAAATACATTATATCAGTACTTTAATATTCTACCGGAATTCCGGTGTGCAAATTGACCTTAAATTAAGTTTATATATATTTTCCTCATTCAAATTCATCTATAAAATTCAAAATTTAACATTTAAACATCTTATAGTTTCAGACTTTCCCATACTGACCGATTTAAATGAGACACTCTGCATATTTGAAATTTTACAAATAAAATTATATGCAGCGGGTGACACACCCTGTGTGATTATTATGTGTTATTCTTTTTGTCTGGCAATTGTTAATATAAAAATATATGATTAACAGTATAGTAAAATCCTCCAAATATCAATTGATGTCTGGTGTGGTTGTTTCTAATTCTCATTGTTTGTTATTTGAAAAATATATTTTGTACAATGCCGGTTGACATATACGGTGTAGTTTATTATTTCATACTCCTATGCTGGTGACACACACGGTGTATCCAAGCAATTCATCCACCTATGCCGCTGACATACACGGTGTATCAACGCAATTCATGTTCATATGCCGGTAACACACACGGTGTGACTACATAATTCATACTCCTATGCCGGTGACTCACGGTGTGTGATCGCGGAGATTTACTTGCCGTTTTCCTCCATTTTAGTGTTTATAGAATATTTTTATATTTGTAAATGGGCTCGACTATATCATAAGACGTGAAATGCGTAACTAACGATTTATATGTATGTAGGACCAGTAAAAAACAATACCATTTCGCCTTTAAGCAATACCGGATAGCACATCGTGTGTGTTTTCCTACTCTTATGCCGGTGACACACACGGTGTGATCGCGATAATTTCAACCGGAATAGCGTAGTGTTAGTGAAACGGTGACGACGTTGGTCGCATTAACATCAAAGCGTTATGTATAAAAAAATACGCAAATTGTTATTAAATGACTGAAGAGTTATATTGCTGTTTTTTTTTATATCACAACTAATTACAAGTCTAAAATCCATATGGCCCAAAAGATGTATCTAAATTCAGTCGAGTGGAATGTGCATCACGTGTCAATTTTTGTAATTGCAATTTCAAAGAATTGTAAGTAAGGCTTATGAGTTGGTCGGAAAGTGAGTGAGGGCTAAAAATAATATCAGTTATTTGAAAAATTGAGTAAAGGAACTGCCTAACGCCCATTGTAGCTTATCAAACGGAAATGAAACTGTTGTAAATAGTGAAATAACATCTTAGGTAATCCATAACAAAGTATATCTGCATGCCAAATTTCATTTCAATCCCTTCAGCTGTTTATGCGTGATAAACATTCAGACATGAACTCTTGCCCATTTGTAATAATTGTGGGATTTGTTATTATGAAATTAAACTACGTAAAAACCTATTTTCAACGAAACTTAATAAATTATCATTTTATACAGTTTGACGCTGCAATAAGGTTAGAAATCCAACAAAAACAAATGGTCAATACTAGTGTGAATTTATTACATTACCGTCAATCTGGTCTCATATGTCAGGCCATATTCGGCTACCTACCATTTATTTATAGTTTGACACTGACATTAATGGCTCATAATATGACGTTGGTCACGCGTTAGTCTCAAGAAATTTGTAAAATAATGCCATCTATTCACACTACGATGTACTACTGAAGAAGATACTTTTCGACGTTACGTTCCAACGGTCCTGTTACTTACGCCATTTTTCCACCCAACTAGGGCAAAAAAATTGCGCTCCCTATTGCGCTCCTTAGAGACGTACCAAAAGTTAGTATGGGATGCTGTCTCTGTATTAGTATAATATTATTATCCTCTGTGATAATGATACGTATTTATAATCAGACATTCTCAAATGCAAGTTTTAATTTCGGTCAACAAAATTAACCAAAAGTAACACTGTATCCGAAACCCTGTATTTTGGCTGGAACTAGGTGAATCCAAAACTACGGTTAAACATTGATTATTGAAAGTCAAAGACAGAGTATTTTCATTTGGATTAGGCTTACAAGCATCACTTATTAATAACGTGTGTCTATTCGAGACCACGGCTGTTGAGACATGGCCGAAACGTCGAGGTAAATTATTATAGTATTTTATGCAACTGCTATATTATGAGAGACCTTAAAACATGAGTGTGGTTTTATGAAACGAGCGGCAGCGAGTTTCATAATAGGATCACACGAGTGTTTTAAGGCCTAATTATATACAGTTGCATACATTACTTTATCTACACACATATCATAAAGGCTAAATAACGCGTTCAAAAACCCTAGGAAATGACCAGCATTATTACAACCAATGTTATTATAAGAATTTTCTTATCTGTGGTAGTAGGTAAATCTGTTCTTTATTGGTCATCACATTACCGATATCTCGTGACTGCTCGTGACGTTATGAATTTAAATTTGGAACAGCTGTCAAAATTCAAGTTGGTCTCTATTCTAGTATCCACAGATATTAAAACAGTTATCGATACGAAACGTCAACTCAGTATGATTTTTTAATTTAAACGCACGACATTTGATCTCGAGTGACATGAAAATAGCAACTTCATTCGTTCGTCTATGGTTTAAAAAAAATGTTCGTCCTGACAGATAGATCGAATCACAGAGTACTTTTTTAATATACATGGCCGCCATTAGGTGTCATTCTTTTTAGGTTTTTTGCTGTTACGATTTTTTGCAGTTATGATATGTGTGTAGATAAAGTAATGTATGCAACTGTATATAATTAGGCCTTAAAACACTCGTGTGATCCTATTATGAAACTCGCTGACGCTCGTTTCATAAAACCACACTCGTGTTTTAAGGCCTCTCATTATATAGCAGTTGCATAAAATACTATTATCTACACACATATAATAACTGCAAAAAACCGTAACAGCAAAAAACCAAAAACGAATGACAACTAATGGCGGCCATGTATATTAAAAAGGTACTCTGTGATTCAATCTATCCGTCAAGACGAACGTTTTTTTTTAAACCATAGACGAACGAATGAAGACCCTATTGTCATGTCACTCGAGATCAAATGTCGTGCGTTTAAATTAAAAAAACATACTGAGTTGACGTTTAGTATCGATAACTGTTTTAATATCTGTGGATACTAGAATAGAGACCAACTTGAATTTTGACAGCTGTTCCAAATTTAAATTCATAACGTCACGAGCAGTCACGAGATATCGGTAATGTGATGACCAATAAAGAACAGATTTACGTACTACCACAGACAAGAAAATTCTTATAATAACATTGGTTGTAATAATGCTGGTCATTTCCTAGGGTTTTTGAACGCGTTATTTAGCCTTTATGATATGTGTGTAGATAAATATATTTTTATAGCTTTTAAGTCCCGATAACGTTATAAATATGTGTGAAAATCGCGAACGTTAAAAACAATTTATCACTTATTAATATCGGAAAACTACCGCTAAATAGTAATCAGTTGCGGACATAATATTATAGTAGTGGCTTAGAAACGGCATTCCCAGCGCCACCGTGTACCTACTATCTCAAAGAAGCTTCATGAAATAAATATCGTACACAAATATGTCCATTTTGGCGTCCATGACGCCCGCGGCCGCAGCCTAACTAATTAGTTTGCGAACTGTTAATGAATTTGCTTGCATCCCATCACTCGCTCCGGTTCCCAACTATTTGGACAAGTACAGTTTGCCGCGATTCGTGGTATCCCGTCTAATATTTAGTTGTTAAATTCATTAATCTGAAGCGAAATTTGAAGCGTTTGGAGTAGTTGTTTTTTTAATGAACTTTACTTACATCTGACTTTCTTACATTCTTGTTAAGTACACTTTCAAATTTGTAACCTTTGTTACTGGTTTTGTACTTTTTATAAAAAAATAGGTAGGTACAATTGTTTCCTACATAGATCCGACAAAGAGACAAATAAATAAAAAATATCGTTTTATTTCGGCTGGAACCCGAAATCAGACCCCTGCCAAGTGTACTGTAATGAGTTAACGCGTGTCGAAAAAGTTAGTGCCGGTGCACTGTTAACTTAGTTGGTACCAAGTTGGTACCGAAACTAACTACCAAGCAAGAATCTTCTCATTACGCGTTAACTCGCTTCGTAAGTCAGTGCGTTTCGCTCCGTCTCTAGTTAGAGCGAGGCAGCGTTGCCAGACGTCCCGATTTTGGCGGGACGTCCCGTTTTTTAGCCCAAAATGAGATGTCCCGCGCGGGACAGGCTCAGTCCCGTTTTACGGAGATACTCGACCAGAAAGTAACCTAGATGGTAGTCGTTTTATGGCAAAGCACCGTATTTTCATTAAAAAACATATTCTATAGCTGTTTATCATCACTGTAAATTTAATTTGAAACTCAAATACGACGATACGTAAAAAAAATCTGCTGATTATTTAAGCTATTTATGTTATGCGTTTATTTACGTTACGCGGGAGCGTTCGATGAATTAGTCCCGCTTTTTTATACAGAAGGCTTCGAAATCCCGCTTTGCCGGAAAATAAATCTGGCAACACTGAACGAGACTTACTGAGTGTCGTAGCAAGTTAACGCGCGTCAAGAAGATTCCTGCTGGCAGTGTATACTCCGCAGGGCGGTCGGCAGTACCCAAGCAATCCGTTCCGAAGCAAGCTGTCTCCTGCCACCAATTACGGGCGACTTGTTGCTCCCGCCGGTACACGACGCTGTTCCGTTAGCTAACCCATGCCAACTTCTACAAGCATTACATGTATAGTCGATCAAGGAAAAACATTATTGACAACAATATATTGACGACCTGTATGGCACAGTGGCACATGTGTCTGCTTACTGTGCAAAAGGTCACGGGTTCAAATCCTGGTATGGGCAAATATTTGTGTGACGAATACGAATGTTTGTACCTGAGTCATGGATGTTATTTATATTTAAGTATGTATTTATCTATATATGTATGTTTATCCGTTGTCTAGTACCCATAGTATAAGCTTTGCTTTGATTGGGACTAGGTCAATTGGTGTTAATTGTCCCGAAATATTTATATTTATTTTATTTTTAATACGGTACTTTTAATATTTTTAACGTTCAAAGTGAAGGAATTCGTTAGAAAAAGAAAAAAATATACACAATTGATAAACCTATAAATAATTATAATTGGTTTTGCGTAGTATATAAGCAAGATAATTGGTTCTTATTTGCAGAAAAAAAATGGTGTTAGTTTTTCTGAAATATCGGTTTTTTTGCCTTCTTTCGACATAAATACTTTTAATGACGATTTTCAAAAGTTTTGCAATTTAATGCTGCCATTATGTTTTTTGCTCATCTAACTACCTGATATAACCATATGATACCTTCTCACTCTCTCAGTTATGGCAATGACGCAGACTTACTAACTCTACGAGGCCAGCGGGCGAGAGTTGATTAAATTCGATACTATCCGGTTAAAGTCATTACAATTCCAATAACGCAATTCCCTTGAAAATTAAGTGTTATTGGTCTATTTTCGCTCCAGTGGGCAACAATAGCACAGCGACTTCAAACAGCTCCGAGCGCGGGGTGGGGGGCGGGGGGTATTGTCGGGACGGGCCGCGACCCGCCAAAGCGCGGGTTAATTGACGCGACGACAATACACCTCCTCCTCCACCCCCACTTTTTATTAATTCCACCCCTTAACAACTGAAATATTTTGAATGGCACCTGATCCGATCAGAGGCGCTTTGAGTTTGTGCGCTGGCGCCGGGAAATCATTTTCATTAATGCTGTTAAATGATCAACTTACGTAACAAACGCGAGCGCGCCAGGCTTCCGGGACAATACGCTAAGTCGCCTGTTATGATCAGGTATTTAATAATTAGTTTGTACTCGGAGATGTAGCGCTTTCATTAAATTGCGCGCCTTTATAATGGCTAGCAATTGGTCCCTTTGTTGCGCATTTTTTGATCTTTGAGTACCCTCGACTGGATACATCCAGTCGTTTATTTATAAAATCGTAATTCGTAGCTACACATTCGGAGTTTTGTTCGAAATTAACACACAGATATGAAGATGAATAACTTCAGCAACTGTATGTAAAATATTAAAGCTATCTGATCCTGAAATGTTATCATAATCAAATAAATGTAACTATATGGTTTCTCAATATACACATTCCTAGAAAAAATATAAGCATTTTCGAGTCAATTAAAGCTCATGGCTCATGATAGGCCACGAAGAAAGTTAAAGTTTTTAAAAAGTTTGAATTTGACTTGAATCCATGATCTGTAGACACGGGTTAAAAACTACGGCTTACAACTTGTTTTGAAGTTCTATACAATAATATGTAGTTATCAGTTCTAATCAAAGACGTACTTGTATAGTTCTTAATTTTCGGACACTGAAACAAACAAAATATAGCCTATGTCACCCAGACTGCCATTACGAACCGATTGATACCTCATTCATCAAAATCGGCTCAGTCGTTTAGGCACTACAATGGAACATACGTAAATACAAACATACATACACAGACAGCTAAAAACATAACCATTTCTTTTGGCTTTGCCGTAGTCGGGTAAAAAGTAACTAAATATTTTCACTTCGTAGTTAAAACGCAGTGTCAAGTTAGCTAATTAAGCACAATCCTGTCCATGTTAATTAGTTTTAAGTATTTCAATAATCTTGTAAAAGGCAGTCCAAGTTGGCCACAGCGGACGATCCAGCCGTCGCTAGCGATTCAGTTAAGGGCAGTAGTTATAGACCAAGCCTAGGTACAAGCGCATACTCTTCTAATTTAAAAACCGAACTTAAGCTCTTTCCCACGTATCAAGTATCAGCTGAGTTCTGAGCCAAGTACGGCGCTAATCCGTATTCTTGTGGGATCGTATGAAGGAAAAAACTTCAATAAAAATATTTAAAAAAACTCGGAAAGAAAACAGAAAAACACAAGCAGCTTCAGCCAAATCGCCTAACGCACTCCCAGTCGCTCAGTCATACCCGTTCGTTCACAATAATCTTCCAGTCATTCGCTCGTTTTCATCAGTGGTTCACTCGCTTTGCAAACATTACCACATGAAACCAAACTTAAGCTTGAACCCGGCTGAGTTGTGAGGCACAATAACAACATACGAATAAACAATGGCTATGGGTTAAGGTTAAGAGAGTAGAAAACATTATCGGCGTTTATATCGAGAGCGGTGGGTACAGAGTCTTAAGTTTGGTTTATAACTACCACCCTTTAATTGTGAGGGTACACCCCTCCCGTTTAGAGGGGTAATGATTATTAATATAGTTGAGCGGCAACTTGTGTAATATTGCGCGCTCAAACAGCGCGGTCGCCGAGACGCGGGGTGATTTACTCCAACTTTCATTACATTCAGATTAATTATAATAGTTTTAGATGTTCATGTATAGAAAAGGACAAGCGCCCACACGGAGAACTCAAAGGCGCCTGTAAGAAGGACATTGGATTCCAAATCCCATGGAATCCCAAGAGTCCCACTGAAAATCAGCGTCTCGGTTTACCGAGGCAGTATGCCGAGTGGGGCCTTTTTGTTTCTATTCAACGTAATGTGTTGTTTTTGTACTCTGCCCGTGTTGTGTGTTTTTGTATGTTTTATGTTGAATAGTTTTAAATGAATGTTTTTTCTTTCTTTCTTACTTTCAAATACCTAACGGTAAGAACTGACGTTGTCTTTCCTGTGGCCGTGACCTAACCGGTAAAGTTAATTTCATCTCTATCTGCGTCTCTTTCCTATGGCACTAGTTAGACAAAGACGCAGCGAGGGATAAACTAAACTTGGGCCATCATGAACGACCGCAGTCGTCTAACTTTATCGGTTCCGGTATATACAGACTAACACACACACATTTCCACTGTTTTTGCTATACTTTAGCTGTTTGTCTGTCCCTGGTAAGATACTCCTTTCATCCACTTAACGGTTAACTGGAAGAGATCCCTTAAAGGGATAACTTCGTCTTTGTACATCACTGTATCTCTTTTCGTCATTTATGTTTTTTGTACAATAAAGAATTTACATACATACCAACTTTAGTGCATATTGCTTACGTGTGTTTCGACGAATACAGATATATTGATTGATTAATTACACACATACAGTCAAGGAATTTAATTCCCTACCCATTTCGTTGAAATGTCGTATGACATTCGCAATGCCTTAAGGTCGATACGTCAAACTAACGTCTTGCTCTATAGCTCTTATGGTGATAGTTTGCTATATGCTATTGAACCTTAGGTGGGTTGGAAATTTAATTCCTTGACTGTACATATAAGTACACAGTAATCCAGAACCATGCAACTTAGGATAATATATGGCTATATTTTTTATGTAATAGGAAAGCAAACAAGTAAGTGGGTCACCTGATGGCAAGTGATCGCCACCGCCCATAGACAATCGCAACACTAAGGGGGCTGTAGATGCGTTGCCAACCCAGAGGGCCAAGATAGAATACCTCTTGTGCCGGTAGGTATACAACCATATGAAAGAAAATCGTTTACTATCTATCCTTATTTTTGCAGATATATACATAATAAACCCGTTTTAAATTAAAAAATAAAATTGAAGGAAAGGTCGACCTTTTCCACTGAATTAAATTTCAAAATCTGTCTTTCTCCCTCTTAACATTACAGGGGCGTCGAAGAGTAAGCGGGTTACGTGATAGTGAGCAACCACCGCGAGCTATGGACACCAGCAGTATCAGAAGAATCGCAAGTGCATTGCCAGCCTATAAGCTCGTATTATATCTCGTTTTCTTTGTTAATCCGTGGCAATTCTCAAATTAGGTTCCAACAAAAGGTGCGGGGGCCGCGGCCCATTGTGCTGGCGGCCGGGGGCGGCCCTGAACTAATACCGATATCTGGCACTAGTCATAAGCGCACACAGGCGGCACAAACACCCCGTAATTGATTCTGCGCAGGTAGCCGCGAGCGCGCGCCGCCGAAAACCCAGCGTCGTCGGGTAACGGCTGTGTGGCGGCAAGATAAAAGTATGAATAAATACACACTGTGGACAAACACTATGTATTTTTTTTCATACAAAAACCCACCCTCCATTGCACACAACACACTGATGCAGTTGTTTTGTACGTAAATAGGAATTATTTCGCGGAGTAGCAAGGTAATTCGTTTCAGTTTGTTGATATTAATCTAAAGTAACGCCTGTATCTATAAAACACCATGGGACAGTTTACACCAATTGATTTAGTCCCAAATCAAGCTGCGAATGCTTAAAAAACAACCAAAGCTGTTTGTGCTAGGTGCTCAAAAACAGATAAACATACTTAATTAGATAAATTCAATGTATTGTATGTCATACTAGAATATAACGAAAGTTAAAATCCGAAGCTAGTTGAGACAAAAGAAAAAGACCAATGTTTGACATAAAAGCTCGTACCAACTAAACCAGCGGGCGCTCGCACTAGCAGCGGAGATTTAATATAGCGCGGGTTAAGGCGACGGCAAATACCGCGCGATGAGCGCCCGCAAGGGGAAGCGCTTCGTCGTCGCGGCTCATTCAGACTCGTTATTGCCATTTTGTTGTGAATTCAACTCAGATGTGCGCGTGCGATGCCACTGGCGCGGAAACATTGCTCATGATCTACTTGATTTTTTTTTTACTTGATTTTTTTTTGTAGTTACATTAAATTAATAATACTGCATTAAAATCAAGTAGTGCATTATTATCTATAAACTTTTGCGTTATTTGCGTTGCTTGTATGATTTATGAATATACAAATGTTAATAGTACCTATTATAAATAGACTAGTTACTAGTTAAATTGACAGTTCTTTGTTCTCCTGTAAGTAAAAAATAAGTATAAAGTCAATATGGCCAGATTTGGCAAGAGAACTTTCGCGCGTAGGTATCTTATCTCTCCGCACCGCACAATTGGCTTGCCCTCGGGGACTCCCCAAAAAGCGGGACTGCGCCCGTCCAGTGCGGGACATTTACTTAAGGCTAGGAATCGGAACGTCCCGCCAATTGGGACGCCTGGCGATGGTGGTAGCCACGGAAATCAAAAAACAGAGGAAGTGTTTTAAAGCATTATTTGTACCCGTACCAGTGTCGCCACATGCACACACTTGTGGATATCATCTTATACTACACTACTAAAATAACATAATCTTGATTGGTTAAAATTGTCAAACGATATAAGACAAATGGTACACAAGTTTTTGTAAGAAAATATATCTTATGGTAGTGAAACTAAGGTTTACTTTTTATTAACGTCAAACTGATTATACGACATTTTAATCTGTAAACGTCAAAAGAAAAATTTGGCGTCGTAGTTCCGCTACTCAACACTAGATGTCACAACCGTAGCGCAGGACCTTCCAGAGCGAAATAGTCATTGCAGTCAATCAATAATGAACTTTATTGTAACATGCAGTCAATCAATAATGAACTTTATTGTAACATGTACGGTTGAATTTTGACTAAATGTTCTGTTAAATTATTAGTACAATGAAAATAACTAAGATTTTTATGGAATATCGTTAAAATCGTACTTAACGGTGGTAGAAACTACCCCATTTTGAAGATTTATACTCCTACTATGGGTTTTGCACTCTAAAACTGAACAATAGGCATGGCTAGGGAAAAATAAGGTATTTCGCGAGACTAACACCTCCACGTGATGACAGAACACGACTGGGAGCGGTTTAGCGGAGGTTACGTACAACAGTACGTAATGTTGGCACGCGCATCACGCGTACATTGCACTTCCCCTGTTTTCTGATTTCCGAGGTGGTAGCTGCATATTTTTCCTTCATAACATATTTTTGTAATCGATTTTACGTACGATATATTTTTAAACATTCAAATTAAATTGAAAACGCTATATAATGGCAACACAAAGAAAAATGAGGGTAATGGCAGGACTCAAATTTGCAACCTCAGCATTCCATGCCTTGCGTTCGCCAGTTTCGCCACGTTACCACTAGTGGTGTGTGGGTTAATTTGAATTACCATACCTATATCTATACATTTTGTTTGACATTACTTGTGGGGCTGTAGGAAGTATAAAAGTAGTTGCTTCTAATGACGACTGAATCATCGTTCTCAGCACCAGGTGACAATGAGGCGAAAAGCGAATAGCCACACAATATACATAAAAAAATTAAAATGTAGTATATTTTTCTTCACCTAAAAAGCCGGCATCGCCTTAAGCATGTGTCTGCGGATATTTTTACAAACGTTATTAGCGTCGTGGGGCACGGGCAGTGGCAGGGGGAGGGGGGAGGGGGGAGGGGGCTCAGCTTTCCTTATTAAACGCTGCTCAGGGCCGTGGAACACTCGGTGACGCTGCGGCGAGCGCGGCTGGCTTTCACACGAGAGTCAAGAAAAAATGAACTTTTTTTTATTGAAATCACTTGGGTATTCATGACTATGCTAGTCGTTTTGTAGAATAGAAATAGAATAGAAATGATTTATTTCTCAGATGAAGTAGAGGAGTACAGTTTAATCTCGCTTGTTTTTTGATAAAATTAGGATAACATTAATCTTTGAGGTGAAAAAAAAACGCGTCATTAACTATCGGGTGCCATTTGTGACTATTTATTTTTAATTAAAAAAATATTGGCGTTGGTATAATATGATTTGTAATTCTGTTTGTCCTCGCCGGTGACGCCTTGTAAAATTCAAGTTTTATTTTAATGTTTTCAGGTGTTTCTATCTTCACTGCTAGAACAAACATTCTTTGGATTATACTTGCTTGCTTTTCTTTTCAGATATTATAATTTGTATTCAAATTGCGAGTTCTAATACGATACAGCTTAAAAAAGGAAACTACGAAGACAAAGAAACTGATTTCCTACAATCATAATGAGTAAAAAATATAGTCCAAAAATTAGACTAGAGTATTTGATGGAGTGGCTGGCAGCCCTGCGCGCACGCGGACCTTTGCCAATAAGACGTGATTTGTCCGCGCCCGCGCCGCGCAAACACTCATTTACATCTCGAGATCCGCAGATAACGGACTCTAATTGAAAATATTATGTACCTACTACGTGTTTTTATGTAGAGCTATAAGTAGGTATTACTTAGAAGATAGTATGCCATTTTCTTAAATCTTTCGCTAGTAGAAGGACTGCGTTCGGATTGTTTTACAACCGTTATTGCATGTTAACGAAACCGGTTCAAGCCGAGTCGGACTCGCGTACCGAGGGTTTTGTAAGATCTTAATAAGCACCGGACATTAGTTTTGCTTAACTTTGCCGTTGGAAAACTGTTGGCCCCATATATTGACTTACGACACGGTGAGTTTAACAACTGCAAATGAGTTGGTTAAGACAAAAAAAAATCTTTTTTGACGTGTTCGTCTATAAATTTACTGTTTTTTTCCTTTACTTGTGCTGTAAGACATTGCTTCTTGCCAATTGTCATGATTTTACGTCAACGGGAAGGCTTTATAGGTTATTTTCACTTACAAGTAAAAAAATATGCGTCATAAAGGGCCGTATCTTTCGATTGCGTTGATTTCAAAAGATCATCTATTGTTTTTTGACATCTCCAAGTGATTACAGGCTTGAGTATTAGATAATTATTTTAACTTGATACCTAGACGCGTTCCCAATGAAAAGGGTTTATGGTTTTGACAGACAAACAGACGAAAAATAAAATGCTAAATAAAATAAAAGTATGATTCAAATTCTTTGGTTCTGACAATTAAGCCCTTTTCGTGTTTATTGTTCGTTGCAATAATGTCAAATATAAGTATCTAAGTAAAAAAAAAGTATCTTTCAAATAAAGTTAGTATTTTTCAAATTTAATATAAATTTAATATAGTAATGATTCTAAAATAATGCTACTGAATGAATTATAACCAGAAACCCTTACAAAAACCCTTAAAACCATCTTTAATTGACGTTTTAGCAAACACTGTCACCCCTAACTCAAACATGGGCCAAAAATCGGCAAATGTTGAGCCAAAAGGCAAAAACCGAGCGAATTAAAATGAGACAGGCCGCGGGCGCGAACGTTTTTACCCGGCTGCCACCAGGCTATCCTACTACGCTGACAAGTGACACGTGACAACGACAATTTGGCATACATGGCGCACTCGAAGAACTCTTCAGTTTCTGTGCACCAAGCAAGAATAATAAATAACTTTATCTCAGTGCGTCTCTACCACTAGGCTAGTAAGAACGAGACGCACTGAGTTAAGTAGAGAGTTTATTTTTATGAAATAGGAACTCAATATCTAGACATCCGCAACACCAAGGAAATTGCAGATGTCGCAACGCACCCAGAGGACTACGATGAAATACATCTTTTGCCAGTAATTGCATCGGCTGTCTTGCTCTCCACGTCGGAACACAACAGTGAAAGCACTGCTGCTTAGCGGCAGAAGTGAGCAAGATGATGATAGCGATCCAGACGGGCCTTACGTGTCTATAAGATTCCTGTTAGGTGCACTGTACTACCGGGATTAAATAGTGGATCCGCAATGTACTCGGAATTGTCGTTGTCGCCTGACATGTTGGTTGGTGAAACAGGGAGGGTATGTTTCTAATGAGCGGGAATTACTGTGAGCTCAGCAACACAAACACGGGGACAGGCGAGCAGATTTATATCGAAGGCTTTGTGCGGATCAGGCACGCATCGCGTGGTTTGGTATTACGTTCTAATAGCGATTATTTAATGTTATTAGCGTAAAACTTAGTTATTTTTTTTTTTGCAATAAACTAATTATTTACGTAATTGAAGCTGAGTTATTGCTCGAAATGTTAATGTGTCAATTGATAAATAAACTTATGGTAAACTAGCGGACTCCCGCGATTCGTTCGCGGAAAATTAGTAGCCTATGTCTGTCAGGGATAGTGTAGCGTTCTATTAGTGAAATAATTTTTGGAATCGGTTCAGCGTTATAGTTTCAGTGATTATCTCCTGCAACACACAAACAAACAAAAAAACAAAGTTTAGTGTATTTTAGAGTAAGTAGATAAGTGTAGATTGTTGATGGTTTGGGTTTGGTTCATAATCTTCGGTGGTAGAGCCACATTGTACGCAGTCACTGGTTGCAGTAGGGATGGCCGGGGTAACACCACACTCACACAGAATACCGGCGTGAAGTAGTACCTAGCTTGCGTTTCGTACGGTGAGTGAGAGATCCGGCGGCTCGCGGTAGGCGACGGATCAGCGGTTTTCCTTGGGATTACTTCCCATCAGCTGAAACGCATGCTCGTTTACCCCCAAATGACATAACAATGTACATGTTTTTTGCTTACGTTCGTTATTTACAGGCAAAAGTATAATGAACTTTCTTCATCGGTTTCCGAGACGTGTCCCTGATACACAAAAGTCGTAGGAAAAGTGCGTAACAAATTGCTTTCACTCTAAATCATTTATTCGATATTTTATTTTTATCATAGCTACGAGAGCGCTACTTTATCGCCATCTGTTGCATGGCCGCGCAATTATCAGGCAACTTCTGGCCGCTGTGCGGCGGCGTAATGATCACGCCGCAGTTTGAACATGACTCGTTTTCAAGCGAAACAGTTTTCGTAATGCTGCCGCTACTCAACGCTAGATGACGCTAGTATCCTTAAAATAAATCAACTGGAATTGAAATTGATGGTATATTAAATTGAAATTCTGTAGTTTTTGTTTTTTTAAGTTAATATTAAAATAATAATATTGAAAAGCTGTTTTTCGGCCTGTGCTAATATTTATGATTTAACTTTCTGCCAAGTAATTTGCACTTACAGTAGGGGAAATATATTCACGTACCACCTTAGAACCCATCGCAATGACGCGACGCGTTAAACGCCAGGCTATGTCATACGAATGTCATGCGTATGTCTCTTCGACTAGGTTCTACGGTGGTACGTGTTTCAATTTCCTTGACTGTACCTACCTAATGAAAATCGTCACTTTAAGTTCGCCAAGTTATGAAGTCACTACAAGCCAAGTTTTGGAGCGAAGATTTGCCATTGTGACGTTTAGCGTCGCAAATAGGTAAAAAAGAGATAAATGAATGTAACACCAAAAGTAAATTAAAAACAATTTATTGTTACATAAAAAAATATATTATTATATCCGGCTAGGTCGCGGGTAGTTTTAAGATTTATGAGTCTGAGCACATCGTTTTAAAATACAGGTCCCGGAATGGGGTCACTTCCCTGCAGCGCACGTAGACCTCTCGCAGTAGCGGCTGACTCGTATCTCCGGAACTCCGGATTCCGGATGTGTAGATCCGGATCAACGGGGAATGATTCGGCCGGCCGTAATCCTCTTAAAGGGCTCCAGGGCAAACCCCAAACTACAAGTTTAGACATAGTCACAGATGTGACTACTGTCTCAAACTGCAGACTTGTGTTGTGGCCGGCGCGGTGTGCTTCGGGAAGCTGCAAGTCGTCCAACGCACCACTGCGCTGGGGCCGACGCAATGGAGTTGCCGCGCGTGCGAATGAATACGAGTTATATAATAGACAGAGAGTTATACAGGCGGTTCTTAGAGCTAAACGCCGTTTTTGTTCAAAGAGAGATTTCAAATTGAAATATGCAATTTAATGTCAGAAAGCGAGTGGTTAATCTGTACTTGTGTACTATTATTAATTCTGTACTTTTGTTGTAAACTACGATGTCGTTTCAAAATTACTCTACAATCCATCGCAGTGGTGTATTAAAATTAGACACTTGTCACAAAAATGATGCCAAAAATACAGTCTAACCAACAAAATTGGCTAGTGTAACCAGTTAGTCTCGGCTTCAGAATAAAACTCTGTGGCAATAACGCAGGCCAATAAGCCGGGGGGGCGTGGCGGGGCGCGGGGTGTCCGGGGGGGGGGGCTCATATCTCCAGCAATTACGGCTAAACAAATGAGAGCTAACGAAATTCACCGAAGAGGGATCAACGGAACAGAGTGACGGAGCTGTGTTGGTTTATTTTTTTGAAGTCAGACACAAAAAGAGGGGTTTTTAAGTTTGCTTGTATGAGTGTGTGTGTGTGTGTGTGTATGTGTGTGTGTGTGTGACGTAACTGTCTGTGGATTTGTAAATATCAAACTAGTTAATCCGAATTAGATGCGGTTTTTATTTGAAACCAGTTTTCGTTCTGGATTTTAGCGATGTTTGGTGGTAAACGGTTAAGCGGTTTATTTATTTATAACTTATTTATTTAAGCTTCATTGTACAGTTTACAAAACAAATGAAATTGACAGACTTTATGCCAGTAGGCATTCTCATTCATTCTTAACGGTTTCGATATTTAACTTTGAGATACGTCGGGGTTATAACGGGGTTATAAGGCTTTAAAGGTATTTAGAAGCCTATCACATATGTTATTAATAAATTCTAAATTTTTGTCTCTGTATTATTTTGACGTCAAATAAAACTGAGTCTATGTCTATTAGCTACGGTTAAAATTTTGTTTCGGTAACAGTTCATTTTGGGTCTCATGTTTGTGAATTCGTAAGCCTGAAAGGTAAGAAATAGGCTTCCAAGTTCCAACTTATCATTACTTTTCTGGGCTTTAATTTATATGTATTATTACAAATCTGTTATGTTATCCAATGGGGAGTTAAATGTAATTTCAGTAAAATCAAAGAATTCCGTGCTCTACAACTCCGAAAGTCCTTAATTCGGGCCACTAATTGTAGCTTTGCGGGTCCTCCCCACCCCTGTGCCGCGGCAAAGGGCTGTGTCGGGTGTTTCAGGTTTTTTCAGCGGCTTTGACTTGCAAATTGTCGCCGCCCGCCGCGTAATTAAAAATCCGCCGCCGACAGCGCCCCGGCGGCGAGTAGCGGAACTAATGGGCTTTGTCTCTACCGCTGAAGTGCGATTCATTGAATGCAGTGATAGCTTTAACTAATTATGTTTTAAATTAGTTATTGTTGGCAGCGTTCCTCGATAGATGGCGCTCTTGTACTATTTATTAAGTGTTTAACGTTAAAAATTAATTGTTCTGCTATGCATCTTACATACTTGCCTAGGTCCAAATATAGCCTAGCTACAATTAATGTATAAGAGATAAAAAGAGCTGTATTGAGATTTTTATCGAATGGTTCAATGATGTTATTGCCGACGTCTTAAGTATAAACCCATCATTGCCGACAAGACTAGACAATAGTAAGTAAACCGGACTAGAAATCAAAAAGGAAACATAAAATTAGCGCCAACAGTTTTCTCAGGAAATGCGGCTACAAAATCCTATACCTAGTCTTCGCATTTCTGTCGTGAGGTCCTGTGGTAAGGTCCACAGCGCTCTTTCCAGGAACGCCTTCCCCCGATACAAATAGCCGCGGCAACATTACAATGTTGATGATGATGGCGGCTGCGTCGCCCGCGCTTGTAATTAGCGCGTCGCGTGCGCCGGACCATTTGTCCGCTCGAGTCAAACGCGGCTCAACACAAGCGCAGGAGGAAACGACGATTTAAAATCTGTGACTTACGAGCCGGTGTGGTGTTGCTGCATGCTGATTATATTTTTCGAGATGTTAGAAGCTTTATGGAATTCGAAGAAAAACGAGCATGTGGGTCACCTGGTGGGAAGTAATCACAGCCGCCCATGGGAGCCAGCAGTGCCGAGAAAATTGCTGATCGGTTGCTCGCCTTTGGGTACGGTTAGCCTCAGTAGTAGCTGTAAATTTTAGTACCTTTGTCACTGTAAGGTGAAACATTAGAGCAACTCTCATTTCATAAGTTACTACGACCAGGTTTTTAAATATTTAGCTACTTCAGAGGCTGTACCCCCAAAATGTTAAATAAGTAACTTTATTAGCGACTCGCTCTTGCACACGGGCACAAAAAACTTGATCAGAATGTAATTGTACATACATTTTTTGTTGTACAAAAACAAAAAATAACAAAATACAAACAGACACATGTAAAAGAGCGAACTTATCCCTTTAAAGGATCTCTAGTACTGTTATATTTTATCTTATAGTGGTAGGTAATACTGCAGGCAGTTGCTAGTTGTAGTACAATGGGCTGGCTCGACCGGGGTGCCTAGTACCACACTCTCACAGCATACCAGAGTACCGTGCTTTGCTTCGCTTTTGAGCGTACACCGTTTGACAACTTCCAAAAAACCTGTGGAACATATAGCGACTCTCTTCGAATTGCATTTTCTAGATTTCAGAAAAAAAACAGGCAAGCAAACCGACGGCCAAAAGCTGATTATTAATTATTCAAACTAACAATTAATAATTTTGTTTGGGCAGTTCACCCCACTCATTAGCGGCCGAACTAGCGGCGATTAGCGCGCGTCGTTAGCCGCGCGGCGCCGCGCGTCCGCCGCGCTGTTGCTGCTAAACGACTAATGCTGCAATTAGAGGCGGCGAGCCTGTTTGTAGTGCGACTGAGCTTGAAGGGTAGCTCCAGCACAGCTACTCGCATTGTGTGAATAACAAGCAGTCAGTCAAATAGGTAGAAGACAGCAAAGTGATCAGATCTTACGGAAAGTGTAAGTGAGTGCTAAGTGAGAAAAGTGTCATAAGTGACCAATAGTGCGTTGTAAGTGAGTATGTAAAATAGTGTATTTCTGTTGTGGACGTTGTTAGCGTGAAAATTAGTACTGTATTCTGTATGTTTCACATTGTTCAGCAAAATAGTGAATAAATCCTGTGAAATTCGATACAAGAAAGATATAATTTCAATCCCGAACCCGTAGCTCGTAACATCTCACTTGCCTTAGGAAATAAACGACATTCTAACCTAATATAACAATTTGTGCTTTTAAAAATATCTTTTAGAACAAATAAAACAAATCGAGACAATAAATAGACGAGGTGATTCATGATATGTGGCATTAGAATATAAAGGTGTCTTTTAAACGGCTAATAGGTATAGTCGATCAAAAATTTCTTGACAACTTCGACCGTATTACAAAGGTAAAAGGTTCAAAAGTGGTCTAGCAATTACTTGGTTGACTATACGTAGTGATGTAACGGAGGCAGATCGTACTCCTACGAGTTGCTGCCTTGAAAAATGATAGTAGGCAAGTGGAAAAATAATAGTGAGTGCGCGCCATTCAGTAATTAATGCACGAAATAATATGAACTAATGCGGTAATTAACAGGATTCAGTTTGTTTACACTAAGTTCCTTATCTATGAAACATTAATCAAAACCAAAATACTGTTTTTCTAGATCTTTGCCATGTTATTGCATCACCTGCTCTTATTTGTTCTGTTCTTCGTCTCTTCTTAAATAATGCCGCCTATTGTGTACCTATTTTTTTTTTCTCTAAATTTGTCTAAATTTTGTGGTGATGAGATGGATTGTATTGTATTGTAAAACATTTAATTTTTCATAGTAGAAGTTTATTGCATAATTAGGAAGCAGTATAATTCTTTTTACAAAACCAATTGTTCCTCACAATCGGCTTCGCGTCGGTTTCCTCGCGATTTTAGTTAAACTTGTAATGCAATCGAGAGCTGCGCGGAAATGGAAAACTTAACGCGGTTACCGCGCAGCGGCGCTGGCGCACGCGGCCGGCGGGCGCGGGAGCGGCAGCGGGGGCGGCTGTGGGCGCGCGAGAAAGTGATACTAACAGCGGGTGGTTTGGTCACAACATACATAATTACGCATTATCATCGTAACTTGATTGAAAAACGCGCAAAGTGTCCCTGATGTGGGACAGAAAGAAAACGATGCTTTGATGCTGATAGTCTGACCTGTCAAATCTCGATTCATAGTTAAAAATGTACCCTAAATATGGCTGTAAACCGGGAAAAGCGGTATGAAGATGGGTTGATTTAAAATGATAAAACATGTAAATTCATTGAAGACTCCCATTCAAATACTTAACAGTTGTTTATTTCGTTGCTTATTTTCTAAAGATTAATGTTCGTGATAGGTCAGATGAAGACGTTAGGTCAGAATAGCAAATATCGCGACTTGATATGGTTTTATAATAATGTGTATTGATAAAAATTTAATAATTGTATAAATGTATTAATTTAAAAAAAATATGAAATGTGGTTTTATGCAATAAAATACTTTGACTTTGACTTTAGAATTACTAGCGACTAAAGTGCCGCCCGCGCGCCGCCCGTGGCTCGCAGCGCCGGCGCAGGAAGCCGCATTCTTCGGTTCCTGCAGCTTCCCTGATGACTGCTGCGCTAATTGTCGCCGGGATATCCAATTCTTACGCGTCGCATCTCCTCTAACGATGTCTCAGGCGGTTACGCGGTTTACTTGAGTGCACTGCACTGCACGTGTGTAAAGGAAATTATTTTAAGAAATCTTATAAGAAGAATAATATTTTTTATTTTTATTTTATTTTTATTTTTTTATTTTTTATTCATTAAATTTCACAGCATAACAGTAAACCAAAGCACTATGAAACTAAAATAAAACAAATTTTATACAAAGGAAACACATAAGAACAAAGGAAGTAAGTAAATAATTACAAATTCACAGAAGAAGGTTGTACATCCATCCTCTCGCAGAACCTCAAACATTCGTTACGCACATCCAACCATCCACTAGCAAACAAATCACAGCTAGGGGCCAATTCGAGGAGCGAATTTATTAAGTGCAAAGCTCGAACAAGCGGGGAATTCTTGCGTGACACAGTTCGCGCAGCCGGGGCCGCCAGTAACCTGCGACAACGTGGTCGAAAGAGAAACCCAGTCGGTGAGGGTACATGCAGACGCAGCAATTGAGCCACCAACTCGGGACAGTCGGAGTCACCACGCAATATACTACTGGCCACAATAAGCAGTCTATAATGTCGCCTCACTTCTAGTGAGTTAAAATCCAAAACGCCCAGCAAAAATTTTGTTGGGTATAAAAATGGGTAATACCCATAAATTTTTTTATATAAAAAACGTAAGAACACCTTTTGTACTCTCTCCAGAAGCAAGATATAAGTTGTTTCATGGGGGTTCCAAACAACGCAGGCCGCTTCGAGCTTGCTTCTGACGAGAGCAGTGTAAAGGACTTTTATGGACCTGACATCAACAAAGTCCCTAGTATTCCGAATGACGAACCCTAGCCGTCTATAACAATTAAGAGTCAGCGCGTTCATATGCTCGTGAAAATTAAGGTTCGCGTCCAAAATAACTCCCAAATCACGAATAGTGTCAACCCGAGCTATTGATTCCGAATTCAGGAGATAGTTATTAAATAACGGTTTACGGGCTCTACTAAACGTTATTAGCGCACATTTCGCAGTGTTAAAGTGAAGTCTATTATCTATACTCCACTGGAACACGCGATCAATGTCGTTTTGCAGTGACTCACAATCTGAAATATCCTGCACGCCATAAATTAGCTTAAAGTCATCGGCATAAAGTAAGCATCTAGCGTACTTGGGAACCAAAGCCAGATCATCGACCATAACTCCGAAGAGCATCGGGCCCAGTATCGAACCCTGGCTGACTCCAGAACGAGTATGGTAAGGCTTTGAGACAAAGCATCCGTGCTGCACGTACTGCTGCCTGTCACGTAGGTAGCTGGCAAAGAATCTGAGTAGTTTTGGTGAAAGGCCAACGTTACACAACTTGTTCAGAAGAACATCATTGTCTACCCGATCAAACGCTTTTTTAAAGTCGAAGTACAGCACGTCAACCTGAATTCTGTTATCCAAATGATCCGAAATGGAATCAACCAGGGTCAAAAGGTTTGTCTCCACTGAACGCCGAGACCTAAAGCCATGCTGAGCGTCACAGAGTAACGGTTTTAATTGTGGCGCAACAGTTCTATTTATGATGGATTCAAATAGTTTGGCTATCGAGGATAGGATGGCTATTGGCCGATGATCTTCAACTTTGCTCGTACCACCAGATTTGGGAATAGGCCTCACACGGGTAACTTTCCACTGATAAGGGTACTCGCCGGTGTCGAGAGCCAAGTTGAAGATTTGAAGAAGCGGCGGTATTAACCATTCCTTGCATCCTTTCAAAACAAATGGCGGAAAATTGTCGGGACCTAGGGAACTTCGAGATTTCAGTCGGTTTATACTAGTTTCTATATCCAGGGATGTTATACATTCAATATGGATATAGTTAGCATTACTAGTGAGATCCTCGCGAATGATCTTTTTATAGTCTAGTAAGGGTTTATTCGGTAAAAATACCGAAGAAAAGAAATCAGCGAACGCCTGAGCCGTTCCACTACCCTCGTATTCCTTCCCTTCGTAGGTAACACAAGACTCGAAACCACCTTTAGATTTTAAGCCGCTCACGTGTTGCCAGAAAGCGCGAGGATTGCTCGTGAGCCTATTTTGAATATCGCTAATATAGTGATCATAGGCAAGCGATATTCGCGCCTTAAGATCAGTTCTTAGGCTGGCAAAGGTACGGTACACTGCATGATCTCCAGAGCGCTTCCAGTCTCGGTGAGCTTTAGCTTTCCTCGAAATATCCTTGATTATGTCAGATGTAAACCAGACTGGATACCGCCTGCTTGGAGAATTAGGCCTTGTTTTTCTGGGTACACACTCGTCAAAAATACCGTAGACTACCTGATAAAACATATCTACAGCAGTGTTAATATTACGGGACTCAAGAACGGCTTTCCATGACACTTCGGATAGTAATTGGTATAGAAGCTCATAGTCACCTTTAGCGAAGTTCCAGTCAAGGTTAGAGTCAACATTACTAGGCTCCAGTAAAACGGGATATTGCTGAGTATCGATGAGAGGTACAGAAATCCCAAGCGGTGGATGATACGGATCCCGATGAGGCACTAGTCCATCGTCCCCCGTGTCACTGACCTTTGCACCACAAGTCCGCTCTCGTACTAGCACCACGTCTAACACTCCTCCAAACGCATTCAGAACTTCATTCTTCTCTATCATATTACAAACAGTAGTAAAATAACAAAAGTAATTTAAAACACTAGCTGAAGTATACTTAGGGTTCATATTTAGGTCACCAACAATTAAAACAACACCGTTAATAGAGTCAATAAAAGATTCAACCCTCTGAAAGAAACGCATGTAAACGTCGTCTATAGAGTTAGGTGGAATGTATATTACACACACATGACAAACGGTTCCCCGCACCACAAGAGATACCCATAGGTCCTCGCCGTCGGCAGTCTCGAACTCAGGTCTGCGACGTAGAGCAATACCCGGTCGGGCGGCCAATAGTACGCCTCCTCCATGTCGCCCAGTGGCGCGATCCCGGCGCAGTATGCTCCATTCGCTCTCCACAAGTTCCGAGTCTTCTACTGATTCGGAGAGCCACGTTTCGGTAACACCAATGAGATCACTCTCAAGAGCAAGAACTGACTGTCTGAAACTTTTTAATTTGGTATTGAGGCCTCTAACATTTTGATACGTTATGAAAAGAGACGAGTCAGTGGGACAATCACGCGGAATTATTGTCACTCTCCTGCTGCTTGACACTTTGTCCTCGAAATAACCACTTCTTCACCATCGCATTTTCAGGCCAGACATCGGCTGATAGGCATTTCTCATAGAACGTCGCCGGGACACCTAATTTATACGATTTGTAGTTTCCCCTAGACTTCAGCTCCTCCACGGTACAATTTCCATTGGGGCACAGATTCTGTAAGTACTCTCTAACGTCATCGGCACTTGAGAGCATATTCCATAAATGAATGTGCTTACGGTATTCGACAGCTTTGAGAGAAGTGATGTTGGGGCCTGCAGTGCAACGTGTAGAGGTAAGTCGTCTCTGTTTCCTCGTTTGCACAACCTGCAAAGCATCTTCTTGGGGACTGTCATTCTCTATTGTCTGCGTGCCATCGACTAAATTGTTCGAGTCGGCGCATACAGGAGACACTACAGGAGGCAAAACAGTGTTAGATGGCTCAGACATAGGGATGCAGCTACCGCCACCAGCCAGCTCACAGCCGTCATTTGGAGAGCGACCACATATACGATGGCGAGTACCTGACGTCCTACCCGACTTCACGACCTCATTATACTGCAACGGCAAGGGCGTTGCAACAGGCGGGTTCCGAGACATGATGGATTGCTCCAGTTCAGTCAATCTTTCGCTGATAGCTTCAACCTTATTTGTGGATAAGGTAAGAGCGGAGTGATACCGGCTTATGGTAGCGACAGCATCGGTGAGTTGTTCAGTCAAAAACGTTATCTGCTCACGAAGTAGCTGGATTTCCAGGGAGGTCGACATCGACATGTCATGGCGCTGTGGGGGCGGAGAGTGCGAGACAGAGGCGGGCCTCCTTAGCGTCACATTTTTGATACTAGCGGGCGTCCCAACCGGTGTTTCACAGTTCCTGCCGCCCTTTTTGGTCGCACAGACACATTCTGGACAAGCCCAAGAGGCTTTCTCGACGTCCGAAAGGGTTTTATTACTTACCGCATGCCTCCACCATACACTGCAAATATTCTTCGCCCACCAACAGCTCCGCACAGCAAGCGCCGCAGAGCATACTGTTGTTCAAATCCTTGCTCATGCTTTCACACACTGCACAGATATAACACAGAACCTTGCGGTACGCTCACACACCCGTGGTAGCAGCAAAAGTACCAGGACCGCAGAAAGGACCGCAGAGCGCACAGTAGACGCGGCGGATGCGCACAACAGGCGACCCAGCTGCAAGCTTCTCGCACGCACTCGCTCACCACAGTACAACGGCGACAGGGACGCAACACAGCTCGTAGCGCCGCGCTCGTAGCACACAACACGGCGTAGCAGATAAAGCGGCGGCGTAGCGGTCACGATAAAACTTGCCCGAAGCGAAGTACCAGGAACACAGAAGCTCGATCAGCAGACAAATGTGCACTAGTAGTGGCAACTACCTTCAACTTATGCACTCCTATTTTCCCGCGCGAATTAATAAGTATAAATTTAAATTATTAAATAAAGATAATTAACAAATACGGGCACTAAGGCACGTTTACACCTTGCGGTGGTCCGAGAGGGGAAAAGGAAGTGCATGTCGGGTCACGCGCAATGTAGATATTTGCCGTGCAAGGCGCGGGGGGCTACACTTGACTCTGATAAAATTACTTCAAAGCTAAATATTTCACAAACAGATCCCTAATCGAAAAATTGATTTTGCAAATATTTTTAAAAGACCGTCAAACTACACGTTACACTATAGGCGGACGGACGGACACGGCGAAACTACAAAGGTTCCTTGTCAAGACTGTGAAATACTAAAAACTGATGGATTTTTTTATACATTCTTGTCATAAGTTACATGGGAACTACAAATAACTGACCTTTAAGATAAATGCATATTATTGCAAGTATGTAATATAATATGCCATATTGCATAGGTACTTGCTTGCATGGTTGCTGCATTGTGTGCACGTTTGCTTGATTCAAACTCAAATCAAAAAATTAAACAAATCTACGCGGACGAAGTCGCGAGCAAAAGCTTGTTTCAAATAAATCTTTACCTATGCCAACTCGAACTTGACCGTTTCCAGTCACAAAAAAAACAATACCGACCACTCGCTGCGCCTTTCAACCTAGATTATGCTCTAAATAACTACAACACCATCATATTCATGTAAAATCGACTTTATGTGAACGTAGTAAGAGCTACTGATCACAAGCAAAACGTAAGTTATTTTCAAACGATAGTATTAAGGGTGATTATCACGCGATTCGGGTTTTTACAAAGCCACTTAACACCTCTAAAGCGTAATAATTCCCGACCCTATGCTTTGGTAATACGGGTCATTAAAACAACATGTTAAATTGAGTACTTTTCAAAATAATCTTGATATATTTTGAACCTAATGCTGTTGCAATAAGGGTGGATTTAGATACTGTAATTGGCGTTCAATAAGTATCAGTAATAGGGTATAATGCGACTAAAATTATGTTGTTAGTCGTCGGCTGCCATACAAAGTTTTTACATATTTTATTTATTTAAGTAGGTACGTACAATTACAAAGAATATCATGCTTTATTCAATTCCACATTAGCGAAAAATATGTAGAATTAAACTATCTAAACGAATATCATTAATCCGTAGTTAAAATAAATATGGAACTCTCAGATTGCGTAACTTAAACCATTTTTATTTTCAAATTTAACGTTCAATTATTTACATAATATTTCTTACACGGTAAATGTTACCACACTGTTCCCCAACTATAAGTGGAAAAGATTAAAAAACAACTGCGAATATTAGAAAATCAATTTGAAAACTATTAGAAAAATACGATGGACCCTTTAGTTAGTTGGTTAAACACTGCTGTAAACTAGGCCCGCGAGGCATATGGAAAAGTTCTTACTCATTTTATAGCAAATCCATGTCAAAAATATAAAATTGTGCGGTGGTACCGAAACCATGGCACGTGAGTCAGCTCGCACTTATCCTGTTTTATAGGTCTCTAGATAAAAACGATTGAGGTAAATAATTAAATTCTACGCAAATAAATTATTCTTTTTTTAATTTTTTTACAGTGTATTGTGTGGCAGCCGGAGTTGTGTGACCGAGCGACTGCGCTCACCCGACGCGCCGTGACAATGCTTCGTGAGCCGGGTACCAGCGGATTATGCTCACGCGCACTGCTCTGATGGTTGGTAACGCTTCCTTATTAATACTCGTAACTCGTAAGTTATTTCATATCACGGACGCCTGCGCAGGCGGCTGCGGCGCTGCTGCAATGCTGCCTGCAACTACTGTTGGTATCGAGTTGGTTTGCTTGTAAATTTGTGGTAAGTTTGGTTGCGCGGAGTGGAAAGTTAATTTGTTCCAGTTTGTTAAAAAAAACTTGATACACAAGTGAAGAATATTAATGCTTGGTTTTAATGTAATTCTAAATAATAAGTGCTTTCTCAATTCCAATTCCTACTTTAATTATTACAGTAAATCAGTTACAAGATACTTATTAACTCGGCAGGTGTCTGCGATATAAAACAATGAAGGACCTATTAGGCCCCCCTGTCCAGCGGGGGGAGGTATATTACGTTAACTGGGCCTGCTCCGGCGCGATGAACGTAGTTTGTGCTCGTTTCAGTCTCATTAGCGCGGAGGCTCAACGAGTGGAATTACAACTGAGAGACTGAAGTGTTTCTGTTTAGCAACGGCTTGTTACTAGATTAAAATAAATGGATAGTAAATGTTGTTGACGTCTTGTAGTGTACCGGAAGACGTATACCCGCCACAAGGAGCGACCTGGTGATGGCTGCGGGAACCCCCGGGGCGCGAGCCGCGCACGACCGGGCCTTTGTGGGGATTTTTGGGAAAGCCCATGTCCAGGAGTTGACGTTTTTTGACTGAAATGATTGTGATGATGGTACTTCAAAGGCGCTCAAGGAATTTAACGAACGCTCTGAAGTCAGGTTTTCAATAAAAAATCCTCAATAAAGAACTAAGTTAAATGGCTTTTAAAGGTTTTTGAGCGTACTAACAGTACATTTCAGTTTTCAAGCTACTGGGTTTTAAAGATAGCTATTACAATGCAATACTTAGTGCATCAAACAGGCATGCGGCTCACCTGCCTTGTGATCAACGCCGCCACGTAACCAACGGGATCCGAAGAGAATCGCTAATCACATTACTCGCCTTTAAGCATACCTAGTGGGCCTATGGATCTCGTACACAGCGTACGAAACGCAGTACTAGGCTACTACTTCCTACCGGTATTCTGTGAGGGTGTGTGCATACTTTTTAATTTATTCTCACAGAAAGGTGAAGGTATTTATGACCATACGGTTATGGTGAGCATGGCGTCACTCAATAGGTTTAGATTTAAGGTTTTTTAATTTTAGTTTTAAGTACAGGGCCTTGCTGAAAATCAGCGCTTCTGCTTGCAGCAGCCTATGCTGAGTGGGGTCCCTTTCAGCAACAACTGTGTTATTTTCTAAATTTATTTTTCAGCTTCCTATTCTGTGCTGAATAAATAAATAAATATTTTCTTTCACTATTTATTTTTTCCTATTTAAAATACCGGTAATGGAAACCTTAGGTGTTACTAGTAAGCTGGCATTTGGACTACACTAGACTGTCATCCTGCTTCCTAAATGTCAACCCTTTTTCAACCTCCACACGTCAATACCGTTACAATTGAACGCGAAAGAAACAAACCGTCCGTCGCCGTCCCGCCCCGGCGGCTAGCTGCGTCCCGCTCCCGCTAAACGCATTAAGCATCCATTTTTGTAAGCGCTCCGAGCCCGATCCAATTTCAAACTCATTTGTTAGAGCATAAAACAATTATTAAAAAACGCCGGTGATTTGGAGAACAATTTTTGCCGTTTTAGCCAGTTAGCGGGCCGGGAGTGGAGTGGGGCCATTAGAGGGGCTCACTCGTACGTTTGTTGACAAATTTTTGTGATAATATTGTTAAAATGGGCCTAAAAAATCAGTCAAAAAAAAATGCGGTTGGATGGACCTTGTGCAAGGTCCGTCCGGATTGCTGACACAACCCAGCCGCTAAGCAGCAGTGCTTGCACTGTTGTATTCCGGCGTGGAGAGCAAGACAGCCGAAGACATTATTGACACACGAGGTATTCCAACTTAGCCCTCTGGGCTGGCAACGCATGTGCAATCTCTTTGGTGTTGCAGGTCCCTATGAGCAGTGGTGATCTCTTAACGTCCGGTGACCCACTTGCTTGCTTGCTTTCCTATTTTATAAAAAAAGAACGACTAAAATGGGCCTTAGTCGGGCAAAAAATTTTACTGTTAACTTTTTAATTAATTTGGTTGGCGCAATAAAGCCAATTTTAATATACAAGAAGGTCAAAAAGCCCCCTGAGTGTCAGTAACAACTTAATATAATGAAAATTAAAAATTTATTTTGCAAGTAGGCCTTATAGACTTCTTTACATGTCTGAGTTGAGGAGGCCGAAACAATGGAACATATCATATGTGATAGTGCGGCCCTCGCCAGAACAAGAATGAAACTCCTTGGTAACGGATACCCCGAACCAGGAGAATTCAAGGCACTACCGCTAAACCACATCTTCCGCTTTATGGAGGAAGTGGAAAAAGCGATGGAACAAGTGCAAAGGAGGGGTAAATATACACAAAAGATCCCACTGGGTCGAAGTGTATCCGAAAGGACCCCTAGTAGATATGATAGGATAAAACATGTCTGAGCCTACCAGCGCTTCGGAAAATGGAAGATTCTGCTGAGAAGAAACGCCGCAAGAAACTCAGCAGTTTATCTTTTAATTCTTTTCTTTTCAAAACAAGAGTTAATACAAAACAACGCCGCATTTTGGTAGATTTTTTTTAAATATTGTGTTTTTCAAACTTTGAACTCGACTTGTCGAATTTTTCAAACCAAGGAACGTTTAATCTAGAAACCGAATTTGATATCGCCAACATCGCTGGCATCCGATACTATGATTATGACGTATCGCGAGGCGGAGACACACCGGGCGCCCGACCGGGGCACACTGGCGCCGCGGGGTGCCAAGGGCGCCGGGGGTCCGCAGAACTCGTTATTTAATCTTAAATATATTTTATCTTTTTATTTTAATTCTTTAATACTATCACCTTTTGGCTGAATATCATCGTCGTAGTGTTAAACAGTGTCTGCCATGTTGTGACGTCACTCGCGTCGACACTATGCACTGTCAACGGTCATACCAATCGGTACTTTTCAACATTTCAACGTAGATGTGTTTTCTGATCGATACAGCCAATACTAATTAAACGCAAATGTTTTTCTATCGGAAAAATACGTCTATCAGAAAATGGCATCACAGACCTGAATAAAATCATTTCGGCTACAATTGATTAATATTAATAACAAACTGGAACAAATTACCTTGCTACTCCGCGAAACCAGTGCCAGGCTCGTGCAAAATAGCTGCGTCTGTGCGACACATATATGTTCATGCTTTTGCATGGGTTTTTACCCACCCTCCTCCGCTTCCACACGAAACAACATATATCACACAGACCCAACTACACACCACCACCACTAAACACTAAAACTACACGATCGACGCGCGTTTCGCCTCTATACGAGGCATCATCAAGATCGACCCATACGACCGTTCGCTACTTGAACGAATGGCGTACTGTAAATATTAATAAAATTGAAAAATATTATTACTGTCTATTTCTGTTTAAATAAAAAAATAAGTGAAAAGTTATCATTTTTCGAAACTTAACTAAGCAGTGTATTTTAGCCTATTATGACATGTTAGGCTTGTAAACCACGTAAACATGTCAATTTGGAAAAAAAATAGTCTCCGATTCCGTCTCACTCTTGACCGCGCGGCCAGCGGGTGGCGGTTCGGTCCCGGCCCTAACACTGTTATTCTGATCGTATCCTCAGGCTGTGTGTTTGAACTTGCATGCGCAAGCTAGGGAACTGATGGGAATTCAAATGACTTCCAAAGCATTATACTTGCAATAACCTCGTTACACCCGCTGCGTTCAGATGTAATCAAAATAAAAAGATTATAATATGTATGAAATGGCTTTATTTTTTTAAATAAAATTTGTTTTTAGGGTTTCGTACTTCAAAAGGAAAACGGCAATTCTCCAGCGTTTTCACCGTTGCTTATCAATTGACAATATTTTGTCAATTTTGTTTTTAAACATTCAAATAAACTTAAATGCTAATGACTACAGAAAGAAAAATTAGGGTAATGGCAGGACTCGAACATGCAACATCAGCATTCCGTGCCTTCCGTTTGCCAGTTTCGCCACATTACCAACTAATTTAGCTGTATAGTATTTAGTTGGTAGTTTAGTTTTTTAGTCGGAAATTTCGATTAAAAAAAAAATGTTTTGTTATTTTGTTTGTTTTTTGTGTTTGTTATAGCTTAACGTTAGGTATTCCTAACGTTTAGCACTAATTTCAGCTAAAACTAGTATGATCTCCAAGTACAGCTTCTGTTCTTGTCTGAAGTCCATGTTTAAAGACCTGTATTTCAACAATTAACGAAGGAACGGTAATGAGCTACGGTGAAAACGCTGGGGAATTACCAAATATCGGAACCCTTATAGGTTTTCTTTGCACAGGCTACAACTGGCACTGTAAATGCGGAAGTAGAGTTGATCAGATACAGTTAGCAATTGGAACTTAATTCTCATCCACAGGAAATACATATCTGCGAACTTTCTGAACTTGACCAAGCTAGCAATAAGTCTTGCAGTAAGGATTTACTTGCTGTAGGGCTTCGGTGCGATTATACGCAAAAGAACTGCCTCACTGATGCGCCGCGTGCGTTGCAGTCCGAACGGCCTTCGAAACCCTGCTGAAAACCCCGCTTGCGCGTGTTGAAAACATTGGAACTCCATTAGAGATGCAACGGATAGTTGTTTGGCCGGATACCGGATACCGGATACCGGATATTCGGCCTGATCACCTGCCGAATATCCGGTATCCGGCCGCCGAATATTCGGCCGGCCAAACGATACCTACATTTTAGTTAGGCGGCGGGCGCGTCGTGCAGGTTTCAACCTGTTACGTGTTGAAGGTTCGCGCGGACCGTTTTCTAAGCAAGAAACGAGTTTTATTAGGTTAGTGTACGGAACTATTTGCTAATGGCGGCCGCGTATTGGCAAGCGCAGCGTAGGACGACCAGCCACAAGATGGTCCGATGACCTCGTACAGGTGGCAGGAAGGCGCTGGTTGCATTCTGCTTCCAACCGGCCACTTTGGAAATCCATGGAGGAGGCCTATGTCCAACAGTGGACTTCTTGTGGCTGAGATGATGATGATGATGATGATGACGGAACTATTTCATTCGTATGCAGTACACGTGCGCCCGCCTATTTTGCTGAATAGATAAGTTTAATTAAATTGTACGTTAAAGGTAATACTAATACAAATATTAATAATTTAATGTTGTTTTCTTGTATATGAACCATTTTTCAAAGTTAAATACCAAACAGAATCACTATTCGGTATCCAGCCGGATAGTGCGCAACTATCTGGTATAGGCCGGATACCGGATAGCAACCGGATATCCGTTGCATCTCTAAACTCCATTCATTTGGAGTCCAGAGCTAATGTTTAAAACCTTTTTCAATTTTTGACTTTTACTTCAACATAGCCTGTAAGTATTATCTTTGTAACTAACACAATGGACCATTTCTGAAATAAATTATATTTGAATATTTTGAATTTGAATTTTTGAAATCAGTTTTTAGCACCCATTAGCAACAATATCTTTCACTAAATCGTCAACGTTATAATTAAATACACATTATAGTCGGCAATGCGAGCTTTAGGGTGACTCTGGTTAGGCTATGGCCCCACCAGATTCGAGCACAAACTTATGTTATTGTGTGTAGTACACGCCAATATTTTTTTTTTCTTTAATTAATAACAATAACATACAAACACATTTAAAAACATCGTTAAACCTGGACCAGGTTTGTCTCGATGTTTCGTTCCGCTACAAGATTAAAATTTTTACACATACAATAACAACACAATCATAATTCATAAGTCATCGCATTCAGAATTACACCGGATCACAAAATGAGTAGTACATTTACCCTCTTTCGCATTAAAATGTTACAATAGATGCACAGGCAGTCGGCGCGCCGCTCAGAACTATACATATACATCTGTATGGCAATTTTTTAAAAGTTATGTACCATTTTGTTATTTAAACATTATGTGCACCATATTTTTAGAATCAGCCCATGAAAATGTTGAGCATAGTTGTCTTTGCAAATGTCAGTAATATAATGGTGCTGCTAAACTTGAGCGAAGACGACGACTTTTTTTTTTTATAAAAAAGGAAGGCAAACAAGCAAGTGGGTCACCTGATGGTAAGTGACCACCACCGTCTATAGGCATCCACAACACCAAGGAGATAGCAGATGCGTTGCCAATCCAGAGGGCTAAGATAGAATACCTCTTGTGCCAATAATTGCACCGGCTGTCGTACTCTCCACGCCGGAACACAACATTGCAAGCATTGCTGCTTAGCGGCAGGATTAGCGAGCAAGATGGTGGTAGCGATCCAAATGGACTTTGCACAAGGTAATGCTCAAGTCTTACAGCACTCTTAAGAATTTTGGTCGATTAGTCTTCGTCCTTAAATACGGAATCAGCGAGATCACGAGGGGGCCTTTAGCTGGTAGATGTTATCTCGGGGCCCAGCCGGCAAATTACAGAACAACCGATAGATAACGACGTAATAGAGAGCTCGCCCAATGCTCAAATGCTCTGATTCCATTATGCGCGCGAGCATTGAGAGACGGTGAGGCGTGTGATGCAAGATTTACTGTAGCGATTTGGATTTTCATCATTGTGTTAATTTCGTTTTAAAAAAAGGATAATTAAACTTTCTTTACAGAATACCGGCGCCAAGTAGTAGCATGATTTTGCACTGTGAGTGAGAGATCAGGAGGCCCACTGAGAGGAGGGGGGATCTTAAGGGAAACGTGTCAGTGATTTTAATTGGGTCGCTGGTTCCCCTGGGCGGCGGTGACTATTTCCTATAGGGTGATCTGCGTGGACTAAGTGCTAGTTTAACTCCAGTGTCCGCAAAAAAGCTTGATTCGGTTACTACATATTAAAGCGAAATAAATAATGTTGCTATCTTATAAGTAGATTTTAACTGGAACCCAACCAACCAAAAATGTATAGACTATACTTTTTATTTTAATAAATATATTAATAACACCAAAATACCAGATGCATAAATAAATAAGTCCTAAGTAAGTCTGTCGTAAGCCAGTAGTAAGGAGCTCCAAACGGTTTTTTAATACTATCCCAAACTTGAATTTGAAATAATTAGGAGCATTACCTTTCACGTTACGCACTGTGCTTTGACAAGCGAAACACGCGGACAAAAAACATTTGTCAACCGCGAACCACAAATTCAGCAAAACAAATCATATTGCATCGCCGTCTCGCTCGGAAACAAGTCTCTCTCGCACGGCTCCCTGCAAACTCGTTAGCGGCGAATAAACGCTGTAACACAATAAAAACACAATACAAAAAACACACAATGACATTGTTACCATTCCAACAGCGCAGCTCCCCAACTCTTATCCCTAAATGTTCAAGGTTGATATTTGCGTGTTTCACTTATAAAAAACTTGGTAGGATTACGTGACATTTGTTTGAGGCGTTCACCCAATATGTTGCTTCAGCGACGAATGAAATTGTAATTTTCTTTTTTTAATTGCATCTAATTCGGCTTTCGGGGGGCGCACAATAAAACGAGTTTTAACAAGATGACAATTATGTTTGAGCTTTATTTAAACTGTAACGAGAAACGTAACTAGATTTAAAGCTTGATTTCGCGTAGCTTTTACCATGTTACCTTTAGAGTAAATTTAAATAAGGTAAAATTTATTTGAAGAAATTGGATGACTTTAGCGACACGAAGTGGCATGACTTAAATAATTATTTATGAAATACCTCTATATTGATTGGTTACACGTACTTTAGTCCGATATAAATAACAATTATCGAGTAAATAGCCCTTAACCGTACTGTTAGGTTAAAAATGTCTGTTAAAATAAAGTTTAAATTAAGACAGTTAAAAATACATGAAAATAATTATATTAAAAAAGTATCTTAAAATACTAATACTAAAATAAATGATTAATCGCAAAAAATATTAACGGTCATTATCACTGCGTACCTCACTCTAGTTGACCTAAATTGTAAGTTCCTGAGTTTACTTAATTCTTTTTCTAGATTTTTTTCTTTGCAGAAAGTTCTTGACAATAATATATTCAATAAAATTATATTTCCTAGTCAAAGTAGTCTTTTTTGTATACATCGTTTAAAACGCTTGACGGCTTATCGACGTTTTGCCCAGCAAAAACATTTTCTACCAGCTAAACCTTACTTAACCTGCTTTATACTTGTAAAAATGTCTGCTGAAAGAAAAGGAAATATTTCATCGACCGTATATTTACACATTTTTAGTATAAGCATGGATTAATGTCTTTCTAAGGTCACTGGTCCACCTGGTCAGCTAACACAATTACTTAAAAACGTATTAAATTACAAATGTTTACTTATTTCACAGTCGATATGTTTCTTAAGGTGTCGCGTTACCATTCAGTTCGGCATCCACAAAGCTCGCGGCCGCACAAAGCTTGTGCAAGCTCACAAAGCTATTGATAACATCCGTAACTCGGTATCTGATATTTAGACTGCAGTTTTTGTCAAAGATAATGATTATGATACGTTACTTCGGCTTAACCACAATAGATTGTTTGACGTGGTTTTGAATTGTTGCACACTGATTTCAGTATTTGATTTCTTTTAAACATCGTTATTGTAGCTTCAATATTATTTATAGGCAATTTCCTTAGTACAGAAATCTTAAAAATAAACACATTCATTATCCTCCTTAACATTGCGCAGTCAGGTAAAAAAGGCAATGCATTCTAAACAATGTCTTTGTAAAATTAGAATTAGAATTGTAGGTATAGAAGAACAACTATTTCAACAACTCAATCCATAGTCGGCTTGCTTGAGAAAATTGCGAGAAGAATCTTAAAGCATTCCTTTAGGTACTCAGTAAAGAATATTTTTGAGAGAGGTAACTAAGCGAAACAAAATATAGAAATCTTTCCTCTCTACCTACTTTTAACCACACTGGGGTTGGTATGTAAAAACGAACGAATATAAACCTAAGTTTTAGCAATTTTTCATTCGAAGCAACTTTTTATTAATTCATCACAAAAACTTGTACCTATTGTGATTTATTTTCGTGCAGCTCACGACAATTAGTTCAAAAGGTAAATAAGCTTAGATACTTTTACGATTATTATATTCGATTGTGAAAAAAAATGAAAGCAGATCTATTCAGACTCAAACTTCAAGTTGATCTCAACAAACACGCAAAAAATTCTTCCAAACTTCAACAAAAGAATTTGGCATTATTAACACCTCTCGGCTTCATTACTTACGAGGGCTTACCGCGAACGCCTGCGCATAATGCTTTCAACTCAAGCGCTACTCACGCGCACAAATCCTTTTACAACGGAAAAAAAGGTTTTTTTTTTCGAGTTTTTGTCCGAGCGCTACTGTAGCTGACCATTGGGCGGTTTTGTGTCGGGTTTCAAGCTTCTTAAGTTGCAAGAAGTACTCCAAAGTGACCATTACGTTGTTATTGTTGGGTTGTGAATGAAATAGTACATTGTGTGCCTTAAGGGATTTATCTAAATATTTCAGATAAGTACTTACAAAGTTTTTCATTTGATGTTCTGTTGTTGTTATTATAGTTAAATGTCAAAAAAAGAATTGTACTCATGAGTATGTGTAGTTTTTAATTTCAAATTGTTTATTAAAATTATCTTGGTACATGTATAAACGACAAGTTGTTAGTAAGCACTCACTGATCTATAAGTAATGGACTTCTAGTCAACCTTTAAAATATGGCCGCCTCAAAAGTCGAACAAAAGTACAACAAATCGACGACCGCTCGCGCTGTCAATCTGTCGATAATATTATTTTGTAAAAAAACCAATTTACAACTAAACTTACTAAATTATTATTTTATGCAGTTAGACTTAAAGTTGTAAATCCAATGACTATGAATGGTAAACTAAAAATTTGCATTTGTAACATTGGCTTCAACATGGTATTCTCATGTCGAGCCGTTTTTCTGCTGTCATTTAGTATGACACGTACATCCACGCATTATAATATCATTGTAAGCACTACATTATATTATCCGTCTATTAGTTAGTACAAATCTTGCTATTACGGGGAAGGGGGGTGACGGGGGTGCGGGGTTCGCTATTCTGCGAGTCAACTGGGATAAAGTCTACATACCTACGTAATCCTGTTTATTGGAGGCAAGACTCCTTCACTGGGTTTGGCACCAAAAGAGATACAAAGGAACCCCTGTGCAGCAACTCCGTCCGTCCGTCTGCCAGTCTGTCTGCTAGCTGGCATCGCGGGGGTTCATACCGCACCTCATCGTTGCTCTGTCGAGTTGCTGCGTATGCCAACTTCATATCAAGTAGGGGAGAGTGTTATATGCATTATTAAAGTAGAGGGCAGCACTAGTTCCGCTGGTTTAACGTTGTAGTTTGTGAACTGTCATTTTTCTATTAAACGTGTTTTACCAATTAATACATTTGAAGTGTATTAATTAATTACCTACTCAATCTAATCACGATATAACAAATACTTTCTTTATTATCACCTGCCTGTTAAAATTATAACCTACGTAACACTCCATAACTTTACGCGTTACGTAAAAAACGGCGTAACAAAATGGCGTAACTGGCGACGTAACGGGCTTTTAGAACAATAACTGATCAGCTCCACACATCGCAGGTGAGCGGGGGGTGGAGGGGGGGTGAATTCGATTCCCGGCTATTGAAAAGTTTCAAGGGGCGAAAAGCTTCGACAAACGAAGCTAAGTGAATTTCGTGCCCTCGGATGACGCAGGGCTGGACTGCGAGCTTTTGCTTTTTTTAAATAGGACGGTAAACAAGCAAGTGGGTTACCTCATGGTAAGTAATCACCACCGCTTATAAACACCCGCAACACCAAATAGATTTCAGATGCATTGCCAAACCAGAGGGTTGCGATGGAATACCTCTTGTACCAGTAACGTCACTGGCTGTCTTGCTCTCACACCGGAAGCATGCAAGCACTGCTGCTTAGCGTCTGAATTGTGATAGCCATCCGGCCGGACCTTGCACAAGATCCTACCAGCCTTAAAACTAATTATAAGTAAATATGAATTTGCCTTATAAAAGAAGCTTTTTATTTGGAGTCAGTACTATGTAAACCACTTGCTTACGACTGCTTTGCTGGGGCATTAGAATTCATACGAATCGCATAATTTCTTGTTTTTTCGTGGCTAATAGACATTGAAATACAACAGTTTGAACTTTTGACATGAGATCTGAAAACGACTTCAATATGGAAAATAAAGGCAATTTTGTTTTATATTTCTTATAGACATTGTTAATCAACCGTTGCAAGAATTTAGGGAGCTCGTTGTCTATCAGACAGTCAGGGAAGGCTTTTATAATATGTACAGAAGATGAGAAAATTGGTGACACCAAATAAATAAATATTATTTTATTTTTTTAAAGGGTGGCCCAGTGCGGCCCTGGCGCGGCTTGGTTCCAATTTTTATCAATCCCATTTCATTTCCCCTTACGAAAGTTTTCCTCCAATTTCGCGCGCGCCCCCGCCCCGAGGGTTGCGACGCGACGGCAAAGTATCGATATCGATAAAGTCCAAGACTTAACGCTATTGGTACAGATGCCCCTTGTTTCACTGAGAAACGTTTCACAGAATGTATAATTTAGCAGAAATTTTATTTGACGAACACCTGCTCCTGCTGTCGTTTTTTCAGGATATCTTATATGTGCATCGTGTCGGTTCTCGGTTAGGTTAGGGTAGTGTTTTATCCATAACTAAAATAAAAACGTCATTGCAGAAAAACAGTGAAATGGACGGTGATAAAACAGGGTAAAAACGCATTGACAGCAATTTAAAACCGATTTAGCAGTCATACTGTAAAAAATACTATTTAATAATCATTTTTAGACAGTTCTAGCGACCAGTCTCTGCTTTGCATGGGTACAATTACGATGTAAACAGTGTACATAAATTTAAATTAATTAAAAAGGAGAGGCCGTGTCTTTTTTGAAAATAATCGATACTCTGATTCCTTTGTGATTCAACATAATTTAGACTACAAACATTTAGCAATGCTAAGGCACTTTAGTTACAATTTTTTGAGAACTTCAAATAAGAATGCTCTTTGGATATGCTATATGCTGAAAAGAAAAGCGGTCAAACATACACCATTATCCTTTGGTTTGGAAGCTCTTTTTTAGCCTACCTTCTTTTTTTATTTGTTTGTAGGTCGCGAATTTCGAACCAGTTTCAGTAGTCTAATTGACTTGAAATTTTGGTGTGACTTTGTTGTGTTTTGTATTATATGGTGACAGCATTAGGGTGGTGGTAGCCTTGAGCATTTACATGTGACGAACATTCTAACGAATGTTACAAAGCTCATAAAATACACAGGAAACAAAAGAAACAAAACGGCAAAGAGCGTGCGGGTGTTTGAAAAAAAAACGGCGATGTTCAATGTTTTGTTACATGCGAATGCTCAAGTCTATCAGCACCTTATTTAAACACTATCAGCAAAAATGGTTGTATTTAAAACACATTTTGTAAAAATTTTTTTTAACAAATCCACGTTTACGCACAACTTATCGATAAAGTATGTCGACACGGCGAGCATCCCTAGCACGAACGTTAAGGTGTATCCGCTCGTGTCACTCCGGCGCTGCCGCGTCCCGGCGCCGCCTTATTAGGCTCTAACTAGCTGCCAGTTAGCGCCGCGGCCGCGGGTTGCGGGACCAAAAAATACCTTTTTTTTGATACAGTATCATACACACTTAGGAAATCTTCAAGAAAGAAAGAAAAATCTTTTATTCAGCTTAATATTCTTTAGATAGTATAAAACAAAGACGCTGTCCGCCCTTGTCTATACCCTCATACTTTGGGCCGGTCACTCCTTCTAAACCACGCAACGGATTTTGATACAGTTTTCAGAGTCAAATAGAGATTTTCTTACGGAAGGTTTTAATGTAAGTGTACATCCTCGTTGTACTCGAGCGAAGCAGGAGCGGGTCGCTAGTCGTTCGATAATATTATTTAGGTAGGTAGCCAAAACTGAGATAAATTGATTGATTCATTGATTGACTGCCTTCACTCAGCAATGCAGTCAGCATGGCAATGCCAGTAGCGCTGGTTTTCAATGGAGTGCTGACTCCATTGAGCTATACGGGACAAGTTAGTATAAAGAAAAAATAATTGGATTAGGTTGTAGAGGTAGTATAAATGGACAAGTGAGGTATTTATTTTTTTCTTGTCAGTAGGTTAGATAATCTCTAATTAATGGCCAGCTTTAACTCACCTCAGACCCGTGGGCCTCTGGACACTTCGGTACTAAACGCAGTAGCAATCTACTACTTCACGCGTGGTATTGCCCCGCTCGAGCCGGCCCGTTTGTACTCCAACAAGCTACAGTGTGGCTGTTGACATGGTAAAAACGGTAACACTAAAACACTGTCATAGAACAAAAGGTTAGGTACATAACGAGTGCTTTTGTTACAAAAAAATATTAAAAAAACCATACAACAGTCTTTGAAGTGGTAACATTTATTTAAAAAAACATACACCAGTGGGTAATGTAACAAGCAATAGCTTCCCTTAACGAGGTTACGTCTAATGAAAATTTCTCTCAAAACAAAATGGCTGCCAGTAAATTTAATTTCCAGGAACTCTTTTCGTTTCCAATTTATTCCACCGGCGCAGCAATTATAAAGTTACGGTGAAATGTCAATTTTTGAGAATTATTCTTCGAAAGTAATACGTAATTTGGTTTCGGCTATTTTTTTGAACCCCAACGCAAACTTAATAGGTTAAACCTGTACGTATGTATATGTCTGTGGCATCGTAGCTTATAAACGGATTAACTGATTTTGAATTAGTTTCTCCGAAGATAAATTTTATAAATGTTGATTTCTCTGGCGCCTGTTTGTCAGATATTTATGTTCAAATTCTGTTAAGTGATAGGTAAATAAAAATACCAGGGAACTGAACATTTAACCCTAGCAAAAGGTTCCCAAGTGGCCCATAATCGCTAAATAGGCTGTAAAGAGAAGCTATAAAGCATTTCTTTTTTTGTCCAAAGGCTGAATTTGGCGTCCTGGACGATGCTTCAGGCGGAGGATCTGCTTCCTGCGTGTGTATATTTTATGATTAAAATAAAGAAAATAAGTTCAGAACTTAATATATTATGATCTATGAATCTCCTGCTAATCTAGATTCGCTAGTTGGGCGAAGACTTCTCATTTCACCATCTTAAAATTACGAGTTTTTAACTTATTCATATCTCTTCTATGGATGTCATTTTCTTTCGAAATCCTGTACACAAAAAATATGCACTATCTTATGGGCTAATGGTTAATTTAATAGTCACATACTCGTAGTATATAAGTAAGAGTGTAAATTCAGAACATGTACTCTGTAAACATGCTTATAAGTTTCATTTTAAATTATAATTTTAAACTATTATCTTTCACAAGCCCTTGTTATTTCCAACGCGACACTCGGCTGTCTTTCTAACACTCGTAGCGTTACTTAAGGGCTACGACCTACGGCGTAGCACCTGCTACGTAATACTTCACTAAAATCTAACCTAACGGCCGGCGCTGGATCAGCAACTATTTTAGGGTTGCTGGTCCTTGATGACAACATACTACAATCATTGCCATAGGTTAAGGTTTAGAGGGTGGAAAACGTTGTCGCCGTTAGTATGATTATATTTTGACCTTGATTAATATGATTTTGACCTAATTGAAAAATTTACAGACCTGAGCCCTAACTCCGTAATCACTTTATTGTACACTTGGATAAGGTGCTTGGCTTATTTAATACAAATAATACATATTAACTTAATAACATATTTACATTGGGAAAATTAACACTAATACAAAAAATATATATATTTATTTACAGCAAGAACACGTCGTCCAAGTTTGTGCTACGAGGCATGGACCCCAGAACGCTGGCGCTATTACCCCGCTGTTTGGCGAGACTGAGCCTCTGGGCAAAGTAGGCGCCATACTCGGCACTCACCGCGAGTTATATATTCGTTCCATTCGCGGTAGAGACCCTTGGACCGTAGGCTTCCGAGGCCAAGAAATTAGTCAAAGACATTGGCACAAAACTGGTCCACGCTTCTGGAGACCTCAGAGCTGGCGCCTACTTTGCCCAGAGGCTCAGTCTCGCCATACAGCGGGGTAATAGCGGCCCTAACACAACGGCTCAAGTTTAACTTAACCCCTCCTGCGTCTTTGTCTAACCAGTGTCATAAGAAGGGTACGCACATAGAGGTCAATTAAACTTGTTTAGTCACTGAAGAGTTCAGACAAACTAACATTAACCTTGTCGTCTGTTGAATACTCATTTACAGTAATATTTTTGTGATCTGTATAAAATTAGAGCTAGTTTGAAGTGTGAATGTCTCCAACAATACAAACTTCAATAGACCTAACATTTATCACATTTAATCCTTATTAGCGTTCCGCAACCAAATAGTAAAAATAGTTAATATTACGTTCTGTCCGTTCTTCTATCTGTCCGTCTGTCCGTGTGTCTGTAAGATAGACTACTGAGACTCTGTTGATAAAAAGAAGGTATTCTTTATGAACTGCTATACATATTATAATGAAGTAGGTACCTACATAGTAAAATGTTGTTTTTTGGGTTACACTCCATAGACGTAGTGAAGGACGAAAAATATTCAGCATAAATAAGCAAGTACTCGAAAGATATCTCTGAATAGGTCTTTAAATATCTGCCATCTATTTTAGTTTAGTCTGCCATGTATTTTTTTTAAGTTGATATTTTGTTCTTGTGCGCAAGTTACAAGTCGCAAAGATGTGTGCTCCTGTAACATTTCAACTATAGGGTGCAAATTTTTAAATATCTCAAATTGTTTTGAATAACATGTAAGAAACAAATATATAGGATATTTGGGCTTCCTAAAATAAGCTTCAACTCAGCACCATAAAGTTGAATAGCGGTAGTCCACGGAACCCTGAGTTTATCCGTGTTCGCCTCCACTTGACCGGGTTTGAATCACTCTATAGTTACTCTATACTTGCCGAAAGGCTTGAATGACGAATGAACACTCTAATCCTTTTTCTCGGAACTATTGCTGTTCTGGTCACTCATCGAATGGATTGAATGCGTGAACGGGAGCAGTGATATGCTTTGTTATTTTATTATTATGGTTTATGGGTGAATTTGTTATTCTGTTAATAATGTTCAATGTGACTATATTTAAAGTTACCACTTGCTCTTTTGCCTTCCAAATGTTGTGTAAAAAAAGATTTTTTGTCGAGTGTTTGTGGTTCAATAACGCATAAAAGACTAAGCAAGGAGACAGGTGTGAATAAAATGCAACAGACAAATAAACTTCGTTTCAAATAAACACATACCTACAATACTTTTGTCGTTTAATAATGCTTCGTCCTATCGGGATATCAAACAATAATAATAAGCAGATATAAAATGTAGCACAGAATAGAACCATGTGATGATTTCTCACTGAATACTGTCATGAAGATTCTGCTCTTGTTACAGCATTTCGTAAGAGTAGTCGGTGAGTAAAATATCCAGAGGGATCTGTAGGTCGGCAACGGATCAGTGATTCCCCTAAAGCCGGTGCCCATGGGCGGTGATGATCACTTGTCATCAGGTGACCCGCATGCTCATTTCACTCATAATTTAAAAAAAAATTATTTTGACATATTTTATTAAATCTTAGTGATATAATGTAAGCGGCGCGTCCGTTTAGAAACCAATAAGCTTAAGCTTAGCTTAGCTTAAGCTTTATTCATTATACAGTTTACAAATCAAATAAAATTGGCGGACTTACTGCCATTAGGCATTCTCTTTCAGTTAACCACACTATAAATAAGAAAATTTTAACATGGTTGCACAGAAAAGAAAAAGAAAAAATCAACTAGATATCTGTGATAACCTCTCTGTTTGTGTCCATAGAACAAACAGAGACAACATCACAGCTATCTGTTAGATGTAATACCTGGAATTATTAGAAAGCTACCACCATCTTGTTCGTTAACCCTGCCGCTAAGCAGCAGTGCTTGCACTGTTGTGTTCCGACGTGAAGAGCAACACTGGTGTAATTACTGGCACGAGAGGTATTCCATCTTAGCCCTCTAGGTTGGTAACACATCTGCAATCTCCGTGGTATTGCGGGTGTCTATAGGCAGTGATGATCACTTACCATCAGGTGACCCACTTGCTTCTTTTACTTCCCATTTTATAAAAAAAAGGAAAAAAAGAGAGGTGAACCAGACCCGAAACAGCTTAATAATAAAACAAAAAATTAAGAACGTAAATTGCATTTAACATGTTTACAGATAAGATCTACGATTTAGCAGAGTCACTAAATGCAATAAAAAAAGGCTCGTGCCATTTCAAAGGCCATTAGCTTATAAATCCGTGCAGATATTAAACATTTGACGTTATTTATTACTAAGCTAATAACGTAACGTAGCAATGTTAAAGGTCAAACTGACACATTGTTTGAAAAGTAATCAGAAAAAAAATTTGGGTTTCCCACTTTTTTGAATGTAATACTCGTCATATTCATTTTGCTCACAAAAAATATAGCCTATATCACCCAAACGACAATAACGAACCGATTGATACCTCTTTCATCCAAATCGGCTCAGCCGTTTAGGCACTACAGTGGAACATACGTAAATACAAACATACATACATATACTGCTAAAAACATAACCCTTCCTTTTGGATTTGCCGTAGTCGGGTAAAAACAACGAGTAAAGTCAAAGTCAAAGTCAAAATATTTTATTCAGATTAGGCTTACAGGTAGCACTTATGAATGTCAAAAAATTTACCACCGGTTCGGAAAAACCTCTGATGAGAAGATACCGGCAAGAAACTCAACGAGGTGTAATTTTTTAAATAAATCATAATTACAATGTTATTTTACTTCTCAAATATTTATATTTTTTACAATTTATCAATTTAACACAGCAGCTGTACAATCTTTGGAGCCAGGGATCGCCAATACAGATCGGGATCATTTCCAAACATCCTTGTCCAAGATATAGTCATTGACTTTATAATACGCCCGAGAAATTAATGTCTTCTTGACAATAGATTTAGTAACAGAAAGAACAAGTGCCTCACTCCATATGATGAAAATAAAATTTGCAACAGGATTACTAACACCTTCGTCGTAACATCAAGGTAACAAACAGTATACGTATAAGTAATTTCAAATGAATCAAGCTAGTGAAAGTAGCTGAGATCCCTTCTGCAACTATTAACAACTGATGATCTAGCTACACTGATTTTCTTAAATGATAGCTAAAAACACTCTCTATAAATCATCTTTCAAACAGAAATATAAACATTGAAATAAAACAATTAAAACGAAAAAATTAAACAATTTTTTAAAGGTGAATGGGCATTTTTGTATGGGCGCTGTCCCAACCCTTGTATACAATAGTGAGTAGTATGGACGTGTAGTACTCGGTGTAGGGATCATCATAGGCTATGTTTCGAAGACCAGGTGTCTGCAGCATTAATCATTGTTTTGTATGAAAAAAAAAAAAAAACACCAAATTAGACCTATGATCCCATTACGTTTTTTACTTCTAGTGGCCTCAGTAATGCGTGGTTAAAATCTTTCGGCTATATCTCGAAAATGATTTTACAGACACTTTTCATACAACTGCTAGTACAAAGTGAGGTATAAAATGGGCTGTAGCTTTTTCCCTGCAAACATCTCGGTTTTGCTGTCATATAAAAAAATTAAGCTCTTATTGAGAGCTTTCTAATAAGATATAGCACAACTGTATACAGCACTTGGGACAATTTGCCCATTCTCCTTTATTGCAATGTCTACAAGTCGCGAAAACATAAGAAAATACTACAGAAACATAAAATCAAAAATGATTCATTTACGTATTTCAGAGTTAAGATGCTACAAACAGAAACCCTTATTTTAAGCGGAGGTTAAATAGCACCACATCGAACGATTTCTGGCATTCCCCATACAACCATAACCAGCGACTTTGCCCAGGTTTTTAGTCTACCTTCAGTGGCTCTACCATGACCGGCCAATTTCAGTTTATCTGAGTTTTTCTCTATGTGCGTTCCTTTCTTATGAGACCAGTGAGACACGCAGGGAAGGATAAGTTAAACCTAGGCCGGTCATTAGGGATATAGCGAAGGCTCCCAACCGTTTTCCTGACCAGACGGCATCTAAGCACTATAATGAAACTGATGCCAGACTTACACAAAAAAAAAACACTTCACTATTTGTTAAAGAAACGAAAACCAGCAACGGCACGCAAGCAACAAAAAACGCTTTAAGACAACCAGTCTCGTTAAATGCATCATTTTCTACTCTCCCAAATTAGCGTCTATCAAAGCAAATTGCCCAAATCAAGCTATCGCGTTGGAGCCAACATTTGTCCAAACTTTAAAAGCGTCTCAAACATTTGCTGAGTCACCCAATCCATCACGGGATCATTATAACACACTCTCAAATTAATACCTGCCCACTGCAAGACAGATTCGAAAAAACCAACACCCAGTGTAAGCCGACCTCCTACCCGCATACTGGGGGTTCAACCGTTTGCGTTTCGAGGGATCATTTAACACAAGCGGTGGCAATACGGCCTCATTATTGATGTTAATTTTTAGGTTATTTAAAAAAATAACTACAAATGGTATTTAGAGTGCTTTTGGAAGCGCCATCGATATATTTATGGACAAACTTGTCATTTTTTTGCGTGTAATTACTGTCATTTGCTGGGAAGTCGGCAATTTGACAGATTGCTGCTGTCTTGAGAAATTGCGTCTAATATGGGTTAAAATGCATTTTGTTGTTTTAGCTTACTGTTTATAATTTACTATTGTTATCGAGGAGAGCGAAGTTCGGTGAGCAGGTGTAGAAAACTACAGACCTCAACAGACTACAGTTGAATATAACATTTTGAATCACCGTGCTTTTAAAGAAAATAACTACAGACACAGGTACAAACCAAATATTTCTCGATGAAAGTTTTGTTCAGCTAAGAAAAACCTATAATACTTCTATTTCAGTTATTTTTTTTATTTTTATGAAATAGGAAAGCAAACAAGCAAGACACCCGCAACATCGAAGAGATTACAGGTCAGGGTCAGTAATAATCCTGCGCCGCAATTAATACTGCTGTAATGTGGCGATACTGGCAAAACGCAAAGCACGGAGTGCTGATGTTGCAGGTTCGAGCCCTGCCATTACCCAAATTTTTCTTTGTGTTGTCATTGCATAGCATTTCAATTTAATAATATGAATGTTAAAAAAAATTAAAATAAAAATCGAAAGTAATTTCGGTTACAAAAATTTAAGTATTGCTGTGGCAAATTGGCCTTTATTGCGAAAAAAATCTCAGTGGCCTAGAATTTATTTTGTTTAACTGCGCTACGTATTTAACCAGCCTCTTCCATTAAGGTGAGTCATTTTCCAATTACGTCAAAGTGGAAATAAAATCTAAAAACAAGTCACACGAACATCAGACATTAAAAGAATTGAATCAAACACACCTCAAGCCACTTAGCGGCCGCCGGCCAGTGAGTGCATTAGGAATTATGGTTTTTATAAAGGAACAAGACGAAGAAGCACGTTATCTTGAAATACTGATATTAGATAAACTATTTTAAGTTAATGAGTACGTTGTTGCCTTCCAGTTGTACCCCAAATCATTATCTTTTAAGCTTATATGAGTCTAGTTACCAGGAATTAATGTTTTTTGTGATTCGATAGAAATATCATGAACGATTTAACAATTACCTATAATCATCACTCAGGGAGCCAAACCCGCAACCTTCGGTTCCAACCCATTATAAGGTTGCAGGTTCAAGCCCTGAGAAGCCAAAACTTATTCGCCTAGTCGCCGTTTGTGTCGTCATCATTGTATATATTTAAAACCATCTCACTATCAAATGTCATCACCGATGGTCAATTGGAACAAAATACTTCCCATTTTAACAGTAATGGTAAAATGAGAGCAATGTTACCACTAGTGGTAATATATGAGGTGTTTTGTTCCAATTGACCACCGGTGGCAAAATCGTTAATAATTTGAATGTTAACTGTTTTACTCCATTATTTTGTAGTCACAGCTTCAAGCTATATATAACATCATCATCATCATAATCATCTCAGACACAAGAAGTCCACCACTGAACAAGCCTCCTCCATGGATTTCCAAAGTGACCGGTTGGAGGCCGCATTCAACCAGCGCCTTCCTGCCACCTGTATAAGGTCATCGGACCATACATGACATTTGACCATAAAATTGCTAATAATTCAAAAGTCACTTAACGGTATTGAACTTTTGGGAGCAAATAAATTAAGAAATGTTTCATTTTTACACTCGCTGTCAATGAACTATTTACGGCTGACGCGTAAACGACCACTTCGTGGTCAGCCAGGCAAACAAGCAATTGAATTCTGAATCCTAAGTTTAGCCAAGTCATCGGACCGACGAACAGCTGAGTAACTGCTTCTTAGGAGTCAATCTGGAGCGTCGCCGGCTGCAGGGGCACAATGTCGCAATTAGCGGCCGGAGCCTGCCCAATCGAGTTACGATGGTCACTCGGCCGCAGAACGGTCAGCTTGCAGGCGCAGTAGAGTAGGGTTTATAAGAAACTAGCAACTTCGTCCCGGCTTCACACGGGTAGGTAAAAACATCATTAAATGACAGTGAAACCGCATCTAAATCCGTTGCCTGGTTTAGAAGGAGTAGGCGGCCGAAGACAGGAGGATAGAGACTGTGCTTTATGCTAAGTAAAGGAGATAAAAATAAAGAAGAAGAGAGGAGAAAGGTAAGACGAGTACAGTTGGTATCAGAAGTAGCTGAGCAGCGAGGAAGACTTGGCTGTTAACAAAATAGCCGTTAGTCATGTCATAGTCACAAGGGGCCCCATTATCCTGAACTGCCCCGGGCCTCCAGCAGTCCAAAGACGGCCCTGGCTATGATTACAATGTACCTAACACCTCGTCGCAACACGGTTGTTCTGAAATTTGGATATTAAGATTTAAACTAGAGGTGATGTTTCTCTATTTCAGATATTTTGAAATGTATGCATTTTCAAAATTTTTCTATTACACATTTCAAAAGCAAACTTCTGCTACTGTTCTGTCGCATTAGGCGACGGTTCCAAAGACGCGACAAGCGCAGTAACTAGCGCCCGGTCCACTCTCGGAGTTGGATAGATTGCGTATTATGTGCCAATACCGTGACTAACTATGTGATATTTTAGCCTGTTAAGTTATAGTTATGAGGGACATACGAGATTTGGTTTCTAGCTCCCAATTTTGGGCACTCATCGTCTCGCCAGCGAGATATTTCAAAAAATTACGGATTTTGAATGGTTTTGACAGCTCCTTTGGACATATCTCCAATGTGACTTTATCTGTACTCAAATGTGTAAGTTGTAATTGCTGTTGGCAGACCAAATAAATAAAATAAAAATAAAATAAAATAAATTAATCTCTACTGACGCGTAGACGCCTAAAGAGTATCAAACGCGATTACAATTCGCAGTGGACAGTCATGATACACTTTTATTCAGTATTTTCTTATGTTTTCGCGACTTGTAGACATTGAAATAAAACAATTTAAACGGTTTATATCGCGTTAATGCTGGTTTCTTGCGGTGCATTCTTCTCAGCAGATGCCACTTCCGAAGCGCTGGTAGAGTCTGTAGTCTTATTGCGTTAATTAGAACGATTTCATAATTTAGTTTTTTAATTTTTTCAATTCTTTGTATTCTAAGTTTTTTTGTCAGGCTTCCTGTGAACATGGGACCTGTAAAGGGCTCGAAACGTCGGGAATTAGATTCGTTACAATACACGCGATATAAACCGTTTAAATTGTTTTATTTCACTTTTATTCACTTGAATATGCAGATTTTTTTACGATGTTTTACAATGTTTGTCCGCACTGTAAGAGAGTTGGTTAATGCAGTACTTAGGTAATGTACATAATAATATGTCAGAAAAACTCATCGGTACATGGCGACCGCTGGAGATCGAACTCGGTACCTCGCGATCACGAGTCCAGCCTCCTAGCCGCTAGGCCACCAACGCTCTACGCAAAAGCTCAAAGAAAATCTATATTTAAATTAATTACGTAAATGCCACTAACAAGTTATTATTAACCGCCCCCTCTGAGATCCAATCTCGGCAACAATAACGTCAAAGCAACTCTTTTAATAATTAATTAGTCCGTAATTGCCCCCTCTGCCCCCCCCCCCCCTCCCCCACGGGATAAAGGATGATTTAGAGATCAAAGTGTGACAACGACAGGTGCCTCGGGTGACCATGCAGTGATGCACAAGCAAATAAAGTGTTCTAGGGGTCCGTAATAAAAAGGCAAATAACTAGGTAAGAGCAAGTCGGGCCATGTTTAGTGTAGGGTTCCAAAACGTAAAGGCGATTGTAATAAAAAAAAATGTTATAGCTTTATATTTTAACAGTGTTTGTATGTTTTATCCTTTCTTAGCTTTTACCAACCATGCAACAAAGATAATTTTTGTTGTGATTGTATTTGTCGAATACACTATGAAGAACAACATAATTTTTGCGCTCGTTAAAACTCCAAATAACTTTAAATAAATTTGAATGATAATGACAACACAAAGAAAAATTAGGGTAACGGCGGGACTCGAACCTGCAACATTCATTCGCTCTCTCTCTCTCTCTCTCTCTCTCTCTCTCTCTCTCTCTCTCTCTCTTTCTCTCCCTGTCTCTCTAAATAACTGACAAACCGAAAATACCCCGTATCTCCAAAAGAAGATGATTCTACATCATCTTCTCCGTGACTATTCTAGTTTGGAATTCATTTTATTTACTAACCTCTTATTAAGAATAAAATTACAATCTTTTGTTACTAAAAAATGTTTTATTTCGTCCATTTGAGAACAAATGTCACAATGACAGATAACATAACACATGTCAAGTAACAAGTTTACTCAGCTTTTATGAATAAAACGATAAAATAATTAAATTAATTGCAGCATAAAAATAAAGCGTTTAACATGTTCCAGTGGAGGACACTGAGCTTCATCTACACATAAGTAATTCGTTAAGCAAACACCAAATATATTTTTAAACGATTTTTAATACAAGGTTCTTGTTATCAGTACTTATTATACCAAATCTGGAAACATTCGGGCAACTGAGTCAAACAAAATTGACTTGCGAATTTTTTTTAGTAAACATACATGTGAATTCAAATAAAAAAAAAAACTTTTTTTATACAACATAAGAAGGCAAACGCGCAAATGTGTCACCTGATGGTAAGTGATCTCCACCGCCCATAGACACCCGCTACATCAAGGGGATTGCAGATAACTTATAAAAATATCCTGAATAGTTCCGGAAGCCTGGCTCCCCGCGCGCTGCCTTCCAGCGCCTGATACGTTTTCAGACGAGGGTCCGGGCTGGGCTAATAGTTGCGGTGGATTTCAGCCGTTCCGGGGTTTGATTATTTTACAAAATTAATCGTAGGATATTACTTAATGATAGAAAGCGTTTGTGAAATGATATGATATGATATAACCTAAGTGAAGTCATATGTCATGCATGTATTTACAAATTACCTACCTTACTACTCCGGAAAACTAGTGTCATATACTCGTACATACTTGCAAAAGCTGTTGTATGCTATTTGTTTATGTAGCGAACGGTCGTATCAATTGATCCCCTCTGAGCTTTCTGGGTTGGCAATACATGTGCAGTTTCTTTGGTGTTGTGGGTGACTATTGGGCAGTAATGATCACTTACCATCTCATTTGCTCGTTTTCTTTCCGATTTTATTTATAAAAATTAAGTTCCTAATTAAGTAAGATAAATATTTATGTTAGTCTTTAAGGCATCTTATGAGCCTATGCAAAAAAGCGTGGATGACCCCGTCTAACATGGATGTCTGTAAGTAATTAAGGAAGAACTGGATAACAACAGAATCGTGGACCCCACAACGATCCAGAACAGAGAGCTCTGGAGACAACAGATTAGGAGAGCCGACCCCAAATAGAAATGGGAAAGGGCCAGAAGAAGGTCTTATGAGCCTATGCAGGCTGAAATAAAATGATTCTATTCTATAACAAGCCGTTTTCGGCTAGGTTACGAATGAAACCCAGGGCCACAAGCAAGGTACCGACTGCCCTGGGACTTCGCCGGCTGAACCAATCAGCGTCGGTAATCGGCGCTTTAATGCTGCCTCATATAACAATTACGACTGTGATGTCGACGCCAGTCGCAGGGCGGGCCGAGTATCGATACACATTTTTGATTCTCATAGTGATAGAGTCGCACTGTCACAGCCAGTTACTGACTGCAGTCAAATGGGCCGGCTCGACCGGGGTAGTATCACACTCTCACAAAATACCGAAGTGAGGTACTTAAAAATACTGGCTGATATCAATTATTCTTTGTTATGTTTTAAATATGTCTCTTTATATTTTGTTTACATAGTAAAGTTGCAATTTTTTTGTCTGTCCTAAAATTTTTATTATGACGTATTTTATTGTCATTTTGTAATTTTTTAGAAAAGGTTTTTATATACACTACATTCCGATTGTAATGAAGCCGGGGCAGATCATTAGTTTTTGACATTTGTATTTGGTTCTGTTCTGCTGGCTTTTTCTTTTCACACGTTCAATTAACTCTTCATGTAAACAAAATGTATTCCATCTTAAATTAGCCCTAAATCCTTCCAAATATCTTCAAATCACAACAATACTCATTTGAGTTAGTTTGAGTAATAACAATACTATGACAATCCTCGTAGCCTTCTTTCAGGGGTTAAAGTCCCAGCCGATATCGACTCGGCACATCACTTCTCAAATTGTTCTGGGCCCAATTTCATAAAAGCGTCAAGCGACAGGTGACAGTGACAATTCGGTATAGATTACTTACCCACTATGATGTTAAGTATGTAAGTTTGTAGCGTTACTTGTCGACACAGTAATGTACGGCGAATTGTCACTGTCACTTGTAACTTGTCGCGTTTATGAAATTAGGCCCCGGTCCTAGCATACTAACCCCTGCCTCCCACAACCCGCCGGAGCCTGGCGCCCGCAGTTAATACCAATCAATCGGGAACGCAAACTCGTTAATTTGACGATGAATACGTAATTAACGACTGGCGGAGGCTGAAGGATGATGGGTTTCGGCGAAAAGTGGACTTGATTTTTGAGCAACGTTAAGAAATTGGCACAAATTACCTTGTTATCGGATTTTGGGTTATTTATTGTAACTTTCTTTAGTCTCTGCAAGGAAAAGCTTAACTTTTTTTTGTTTGTAAATTATATAAGATATTTAAAAAAAAATCTGTCCTGCCAAATCTGGGATCATAGTTAAAGTGTACTTTGACTTGAAAAATGGAAAAATGTGCTACAAAGGAGATTATTAATTGTACAATATTATAATCTTTTTTTATTCTTTCCTATCTGTCTTTTAGGCTTATTATTGGTTTTCGACAAGAAGTGGTAAGTAGAAATTTTAATTCGGGGCCACTAAGAACTCTATCACAATTAGTCATCGTTATGACAGTTATGGCATTTATGGTAAAAAGTCAATATTACATTTAATGTGAAAAGGTTTTCAGTGGTCCAAAAATCAGTCAGCTTTACTGCTTGTTGTTCTTATCTAACAAATAAATCAGCTTCCGCGCGGAGTAAGGGACGTCGCCATGAGGTTACCGGAACTGAAGTAGAGATTTCCGGGACCGGGCATAGACAGATCCATAGTAGAGTAAAAAATGGTGATCACGTTTGGTTTGACCAAAACTTAACTACCATTTTTTCACCCGCAGACGGGTTTACGATTTAAATAGCAACAAAGTTTTGATCAAATATATTACTTGACAGATTAGCCCGATGGGTAGTCCATTGTCAACAGGTAGATCAAATAGCATTACAGAATAGAACAAATTACCTCGCTACACAGCAAAACCAGTGCCGTGCAAAACAGATGCGTCTGTGTATATAGTGTAATGACTGGAAATAAAAAATATTTAATCGTAATTTTACTTTTTACATCACATTCAATTATTATTACTGATTTCGTGGAGTAGCAAGATATACTCGTTCCATTAGTTGAAATGACATGGTAACACCTGAACCTAATAATTATTGAAAACTAAGACAAGAGATGAAATGATGATGATGATGATGAAGACAAGAAAAGAAGAAACATCTACTAACCACTGGAAGACGTGAGTCAATTTGATCATCCTTATGTGCTAGAGGTCATCACAGATCAGTGTCTACGTACAACAAACCAATTGGCTTCGTAATAGTCCTTTAATTAACTGCATTTGTGTAAAGCAATCAGCGTGCGAGCAAATTGAAAGCTGCGGCGGTGCCGGCTAACGCAATCGCTCGTCAATAATGCAGGCGGTTGCAACCGGATTAAACCGGCTTTTTGTTGCTGGCGACAGCTCTGCTGCGGGTTCCGCGATTCCCGATACTCAGGGATAAGAGGAATGTTTTTAAAGTTCTTTCAGTAGAATTTTTTTTTTTTAATTGGAGAGAACTTTGTGAGTCGCCACACCAAGAAGATTCGTTGGCACCCAGAGGGCTGAGATGGAACACCACAGCGGGGCGATTCTCGGTTTATGCGAGATTCATCTCGCATGAAAACAACTGTCAAATCCCATTGAAAGCTGTCATTTTTTGACGTATCTCGCACGTGAGATGCATCTCGCATGAACCGAGATTGGGGTTCTGGTGCCCAGTAATGGCACCGGCTGTCTTACTCTCCAAGCCCAAACACAACAGTGCAAGCACTGCTGCATAGCGACTGAATTACCGAGCAAGATGGTGTTAACGATCCGGATGGAACTTGCATAAGGTCCTCCAACCTCCTCCTCCTCTAGGTTGGCAACGCATTTGCAGTCTCCTTGGTATTGCTGGCGTCTATGAGCGTTGGTGATTACTTACCATCGAATGACCCATTTGCTCGTTTGTTTTCCTACTTATATATTTTTTTTTATTCAAAGGTTCTCATGTGAGCCCACGTGACCCAGAGTGAGAGCGGCCGTTAATGAAATTGGTCGTCGCGTGCGCCGTTAAATATGCAACGCCAATCGCCGGAGTGCCACCAAGGTTAGGGAACGCCGGTTTCAGTAATTTTGAGTTTGTAGGACAATTAAAAACACTTGTATATGTGGTTTTATACATTTCATCGACTTTAAAAAAAAGCACATTATGCCTTTTTCAACCGACTTTAAAAAAGGAGAAGGTTCTCAGTTCATTGATTTTTTTTAAGAAAGATTGTTTTTATTGGAATTACCGTGAGGTTAAGTCGAGATTTAAATAAATGGCACATTTACGTATTATCTACGCTAATATAATAAAGAGGTAAACTTTGTTTGTTTGTATGTAGGGGGTAATCTCTGGAACTACTGAACCGATTTCAAAAATTCTTTACAGATAGAAAGCTACACTATTGCTGACGGGCATAGGCTACTAATGTCACGCAAACGAAGTCGTGCGCGTCCACTATTAAGTTATAACTAGAAACGAACAAGATTTTAAAATTTAAATTAGACACTATTTATTTGGTTAGATGTTCCAAGAAATAAAGTGACTAAGACTTCTAAACTCTCCTTTTTTTAATGACGTTGATTACGTCGATGACGAGATTTTGGTTTATCGTTAATTTGAGGGATATTGTAAACTGACCCTAAAGTGGTCCACCAACGACTTTTTTATGTGTTGAATAAAAAAAAGTAACATGCGTACTTTTTTTAATCGCTATTTATGTAGGGGCTTTGATCAAAACTGAACATGTCAGCTCCATTACAAAACGATACATCTAAACATGTGTACTTAATTACCTAACCAAAACAATAATAAAGAACCGCACTCAAACAAAATGTTACGACCGAACACGGCAACATAAAACAACAATAGTTTGTCAATAAGTCATTACTGCAGCAAACGGTTAATGTACTTAGCCGCCGTTCGCTCACTGGCACAAAAGAAACGCACAAAGATCCAAGACACAAAAAAATAAATACCAACCACCCATTGGCTGCACGCCGCGTGACGTCACCACGCCCCGCCCCCTAGCAACGGTCTCCACACCTGAGATGAGAGGGAGAGAAACGCGCTGCAATGTGACAGGGATGGGTAGATATTGATGTTCGAAATATGAAATTCTTAACGGTTTTATGTCGCCATCACTGTTAGTTCAAATTCAACTTAAGCTGTTTGCGATTGAGTTGGTTTTTGGTTGTGTTTGGGTTGAATTTATGTTTTTGTGGGTAGTCGATGTGGTCAGTTGGAAAAGCTGTTATTGTTTGGTTACGGGTTAACCGATTTGGTTAAATTTGTGTGTTAACAGGCAGATGTCCGGCGCGGCGCTCTCGCTCTAACGCCGAGCGTGCGAGCGGGACAGACGCCACTAATTAGTGGAGTATTGATTAGTGTGATTGTTTGAATTGAGTTAATTAACATTATGCCAGAGTAATTGCGTCGAAAAACAGCTTCGGCTTCCAGTCTATTGAGTATGATTTTTAATTTAAACTCACAATCCGTGATCAGGTTTTTTGTTAAAGTTATTATGTAGTAAATAGCTCTCAAGCAATAAGCCCGCCTTTTGGTTAAGTACTTTGTAATAAGGATTTACCTGTAACTCTACATGTTGTTCTTATACGATGTTTGACAGTGAATTAACTGTTATCAATTATACTGTACATTTATTGAGGCAATTTTATTTTTAATTTGCCAAACAACTGAAAACAAGCACTGAAATCAAAATTGAGTTTAGTAGGTAGGTACTATCTACAAACCAATATTTTCATAAAAGTTTGACAAACCTTTCTAGCTAAAAAACAGACTTATCACTCCTAAGCAGCCATAAACGCCTAATCTCCAACTCGCAACTAATAAAAACTCCCAACAAAACCTGAATAAAATCGCGCAACACCTCGCACAATAAACCCAATCAGGGGAAAAACTATCCGGGGGATGCTAATGCCACAAATCACGACCCGAAATTCGCACTTTCAATGGAGCCCAGGCCACGCCCCCCGGGCCCGCAGGCCGGGCGCCAGTACCCGCCGCGACTCCACGGGCGATGGAGGCCTCCGACGAGCGTTACGAGCGTGACCGCTCCGCGACCAACAGCCCGCGATCTCACATGAGCACCCCGAATTCCACCTCTTCCATCAACGTCACCGACAGCCTCACGCAGCACCAGCAGAACCTGGAGACCCTCAACCGGATGGGGATGTTTTTCCACGCGCAGCAGATGCATCTCAACCAGTTGGATGCTGTGAAGTCCCGGTTGCTGACGCAGGTGCCGGCGGCCGGGCCGCGGCACACCATCGACGCCATCTTGGGTCTGAGGGCGAGAGATGAGGAGGCCGCGGTCTCGCCGGACCCCGTCGAGAGCGCTGGTAAGTCTGGAAACGCGTTTGTTTGGCGGAGTGACGCATCTTGATTTGTTGTAAGTTGTGTCCTTTTTCGACGGATTGTGAGAATGTGGAATTTAATAATGTTACAGTTGTGCTGGAACAAGTGTTTTAGTGGACAGTAAAACTTAAATATCTAAAGTTCGGCATTCTAATATTAAAAAAAAAACACAAGTGTTACTATTTTAACCTATTTTCTGTGCATAATTAAATGTAAAGTCGCTAAATACTCTTTAAGGTAAAAAAACTACAAGAAATCACTTTTGACAATAGATTTATGTCTGTTGATCTGTTTGACCTCTTCAGCTCTGTATACGTATCTGCTAACTGTACAAGGACCTGGAATTTAATCGAGAGACAAATATTGACATCCGAGCCAAAAGTTCGATGTCCAATTGTTACCAAAGAAAAATATTTTCTTTAAAACATACTCGATTTGTGTCCTCTTTCATACCATCTAATCATTATACCGCCTATATATCTCTTTTATTACCCAAGTTAAATTAATAAAAAAATAAACTAAAAATCGTATTTATGTTCTTAAAAAAGTGGGTGGATGAAATTAATGGTGTTGAAAAGTAAAGTATTCCGTAAGAGGATCGGCTTCAGTTTAACTTATTATTATTTATTTTAGTTGGTACGGTTTCCGATTACGGGCCTATCGGGACCCGGCCATTTGAAAGGCATTCATGGGGCCGAAGCCAACATGAAGAAGCCTTTGGTAACCATTTAATATAAATGAGATGGTTATTTATTTCATTATCTTTTTAACGATCGTACCTATTGTGAATTTTTATTTTCGACATTCTAAATATAATGTAGATTTTAATAAGTAATATATAAAGCTAATCCAATCAAAGACTTTAGCAAATTACTCTTTGGGAAAGTTCCCGCCGCGCGTCGAAGTCTTTTCCGCCCGCCGCTCGCTGACGGGAACAATCATAGCTATTTTAAGTTACAATACAATATGCAATACAATATGTTTCTAACATAAAACTACCGTGACCTCTGACATATTAATAAAACGGATCACTCACGTAGTTCTAAGTAGAGAAATGCCCGACATGTTTGGTCGTCGTCGCGCCACCGCCGCGGGGCTCATGATTAAGGACCACGGACTAGTCCGAAACATGTCGGACAATATGTTTCATTGAATACCACATTACAATTTCAAAGAATTACATATAAATCTTAAATACAGGTATCCGAAAAGCGGTTTCATCGCTTGAGAGCGATCTCTTCCAGACAACCTTTGGATAGAGATAAATATTAAAACTAAGACGACAAGAACGCAAAACATGTTCAAAAATACTAATATCAAAATATCGAGTAAATATTGTAAAGGTGCTCACACATTAATATAAGGCTAATTAACAATATTACATTACATACAATTATTTTTAAATTATTACATCTTATTCTATATTAGTTATTTTATTTACTTGCCTGTAAATGCGTCTCAACGACGGCAGCGGCTGTAACAATTTCGATGAAATTTACAATAAGTGTTTATGGGGGGGAATACTACCTAACTAGGTCTCATTAACCGGTTCGGAAAAACCTCCGATGAGAAGATACCGGCAAGAAACTAAACAAAATCAATTTTTTTAAATAAATCAAAATTACAATTAACATCTTAAATATTAAAAATTTGACAATTTAACAAAGTAGGTGTACAATATTTGGAGCTAGGGATCGCGAAGGGTTGGGCTATTCACATCTGTCCTACAATGAGTAGGGAATGTCATGTGTCAACATTTTAAATTTTATTGCATGAAATTGGATGCGGTTGTCACAGTGGTATCGAGGTCTGACATTAAATCTGGTGCATTTTTCATCTTGAAATGCCGCCTATTTGCAAATAGCGGTCGCCCGCTACTTCGTTCACTTAGAATTAGTAGCCTATGTCCGTCAGGGAAAGTGTATCTTTCTATCTGTAAATGAATTTTTGAAATCGGTTCAGTAGTTCCATAATTAATAGATTCAGGCGTTACTTTGCGGAGGTCCATATCAACAAACTGGAACAAATTACCTTGCTACTCCGCGAAACCAGTGCCGGGCTCGTGCAAAATAGCTGCGTCTGTGCGACACATATGCAGCATTTTTTTTTTGCATGAACATATATGTGTTGCACAGACGCAGCTATTTTGCACGAGCCCGGCACTGGTTTCGCGGAGTAGCAAGGTAATTTGTTCCAGTTTGTCAGTAGTTCCAGATGTTACCCCCCTACATACAAACAAACAGACAAACAAACAACGTTTACCTCTTTATTGTAGTGTAGATTAGGAAGTAGGACTAGCGACGCGCGCCGGCTTCGCACGGACTCAGTTAGGATTATAGGATTCATAAGTGCTACCTGTGAGCCTAATCTGAATAAAAATATTTTGACTTTGACTTTGATGTAATGTACATACCTACATGAAAACCTTCCCTAAAGTAAATTCTTAATGACTGTGAAAGCTGTACCAAAGTCCGTTGCGTGGTTTAGAAGGAGCAAGTAGCCGAGATTAGGCGGACAGACAGGAACGGTTTTTTTTTTATACAACATAGGAAGGTAAACAAGCAAGTGGGTCACCTGATGGTAAGTGATCACCACCGCCTATAGACACCTGCAACAACAAAGAGAGTGCAGATGCGTTGCCAACCCAGAGGGCTAAGATGGAATACCTCTTGTGCCAGTAATTACACCGGCTGTCTTGCTCTCCACGCCGGAACACAACAGTGCAAGCACTGCTGCTTAGCGGCAGGATTAGCGAGCAAGATGGTGGTAGCGATCCGGACGGACCTTGCACAAGGTCCTACCACCCGCTTAAATAGGATAGCGACTCTGTTTTATACTATGAGATTATTAATAAAAACGGCTAACTATTAGACTATTTAATGTTTTACTCTGCTGTAATAGTTAGATAGAAAAGTTTAGTTACTAGTCTGCCGCCCGTAAAAAAAGTAATGTTTTTGAGTGTACGTATGAATGTAGGGATGTATGTCTATTTCTTTGGCACGCTCTGTAGCATAAACGTCACGATGGAATACTGTGAGGTATCGTTTCAATTATCAGGATTGATTGTTTAGCGTAGCACGCGCTACTTTGCTACGCCGTAGCTAGTGCTACGCACAAGGGTCGTCTCAGAGGATAACTCATACAATTAATATGAAGGGATTAGTTAACAGATGTGATGTATAAAAAACATTCCGTAAAAAACATCTCCAATTGACAGTGAAAACCGTAGCAACATCCGTTGCGTGGTTTAGAAGGAGAAGGCAGCCGAACATACACTGTGAAAGTTTGGGACAGACAGCCACAGATAGCGACTTTACTTTATACTACGTTAAGATAAAGATATTTATATTTATCTACACACATATCATAAAGGCTAAATAACGCGTTCAAAAACCCTAGGAAATGACCAGCATTATTACAACCAATGTTATTATAAGAATTTTCTTGTCTGTGGTAGTAGGTAATCTGTTCTTTATTGGGTAGTATCTTTTAGTATTATCTCTTAGTACGTGTTTATTGGTGATCACATTACCGATATCTCGTGACGTTATGAGTTTAAATTTGGAACAGCTGTCAAAATTCAAGTTGGTCTCTATTCTAGTATCCACAGATATTAAAACAGTTATCGATACGAAACGTTAACTCAGTATGATTTTTTAATTTAAACGCACGACATTTGATCTCGAGTGACATGAAAATAGCAACTTCATTCATTCGTCTATGGTTTAAAAAAAATGTTCGTCCTGACGGATAGATCGAATCACAGAGTACTTTTTTAATGTTACGGTTTTTTGCTGTTACGATTTTTTGCAGTTATGATATGTGTGTAGATAAAGTAATGTATGCAACTGTATATAATTAGGCCTTAAAACACTCGTGTGATCCTATTATGAAACTCGCTGACGCTCGTTTCATAAAACCACACTCGTGTTTTAAGGCCTCTCATTATATAGCAGTTGCATAAAATACTATTATGCAACTGCTATATAATGAGAGGCCTTAAAACACGAGTGTGGTTTTATGAAACGAGCGTCAGCGAGTTTCATAATAGGATCACACGAGCCTCTCATTATATAGCAGTTGCATAAAATACTATTAACAAACTGCTCGTTTGCGCGAGCCCAGCACTGGTTTCGCTGAGTAGCAAGATAATTTGTTCCATTTTGTTGATATGGACCTCCGCAAAGTAACACCTGAATATATCTACACTAATCTACACTATCTACATCTACACTAATATAATAAAGAGGTAAACTTTGTTTGTTTGTTAGTTTGTTTGTATGTAGGGAGTAATCTCTGGAACTACTGAACGGACTTCAAAAATTCTATCACAGATAGAAAGCTACACTATCCCTGACGGATAGGCTACTAATTTCACGCGAACGCAGTCGCGGGCGTCTGCTAGTTAATTACATTTATATTTTTTTATGGTTAAGAGGGGAAACAGAGATTTGTATTTACTTAATGGGAAGTGATTGCCGCTGCCCATGACCACCATGGCGATCACTTACCATCAGGTGACCACTTGCTCGTTTGCCTTCCTATGTTGTATAAAAAAAGACAGACAGACTTTCGTATTTATCCGTGTTGATGTGTATCATTAGTTTGGATGAAACGGGCTCACGAAGGCCCTCTGAGAAATGAACCTGTGAACATAATTACATTATTATCTTCCAGGTCTAGCAGGTGTCCTACTTTAACTTAAAGTTTAATAAAAAAGAATTAGGGCTGTCGACCACTGCGCGTGCTCTGCGAGGCGCTGCTTTACCAAGAATATGAAATTACTTATTACGTTTGTCGGGACTTTAACGCAATAATATACCTACTGTTTACTTCCACTTCAGTCTGCTCGTGACCACGGCCGCTGCAATGCGGCTGACACATCGAGGTAATTCAATAAACAGTATATTATCGCGTCAAATGTCCCGACAAACGTGATATGTGTGAAAATCGCAAAAATTTAGAACAATCGATTATGAAATTAGTTTTGCGTTTAAACACACTGACCTATAAATAATGGACTTCTAGTCAGCGTTTCAAAAATGGCCGCATCAAAAGTCGATAAATCGACAATCGCTCGCGCTTTCAGTCTGTTGGACCAAGGGCGCCGCTGGCAATACTATTATTTTGTAAAAAAGCCTATTTACAATGATACTTAATAAATTGATATTTTATTCAGTTACACGTAAAACTGTAAATCCAGTAACTAACTATGAATGGTAAACTAATAATTGGCATTTGTAACATTGGCGTCAACCTGTGTTCTCATGTCGGGCCGTTTTTCTGCTGTCATTTAGTATGACACTGTACATCCATGCATTATAATATCATTGTTTAAACAGCATTTTAATAGCTGCTGCGTAAAGGGTCAGTTACAGGTGTTATTTTATTAATAAAAGCAACTACTCTACTAGTAGACAGCTGTACCGGTGGGCACTCTATATCTTAAAGCTATGCTCTGTCAACGTTGGAGCAATCGACATGCTTCTCTATTCCCTGCCTTCTCTTTGACCTCCTGAAGGCAGGGAATAGAGAAACATGGGGATTGTTTGGACGATGAGAGAGTATAGCTCTTAGATATAGAGAGTGTTCACAGGTACAGTCAAGGAAATTGAAACACGTACCACCGTAGAACCTAGTCGAAGAGACATACGCATGACATTTGTATGACTATAGCCTGGCGTTTAACGCGTCGCGTCATTGCGATAGGGTTCTAAGGTGGTACGTGAATAAATTTCCCCTACTGTACAGCTGTTGCCCTTACATTCCACTGTAAATGCTCAACACTTAAATTAGCAACGTAAACAAAAACTACACACGCTTCATTATTTATGAAATTAAAAAAAAACACAACAATTAAATCACATTATGAACTTAAAGGTGAAAAATTATATTTATGTAAATGCATGTGATTAAATACAGCAGAACATAACAATATTGAAAAGTTTAGAGTGACGTTACATATTAATTAATAAATATTTGAACTACTTTTGTTTTAATCAAGAACTGGCAGAAATCGTGTGCACGTGATTATGGGATCTGAAAAAACCAAAAATCTATTAAAAACACCCAATGTGTTTGCGCACCTTATCCGCTATATAAATTACTAGCATACATGCATACATAAAATCACGCCTGTTTTCCAGAGGGGTAGGCAGAGACCACGGATTTCCATTTGCTACGATCCTAACATATAACTTTCGCTTCACTCTCATGACATTCTTCATGCATGCTCGCCGGTTTAGTGTCCTGACATGACTGATTATATTATACATATAGTTTGTCATATAATATTTCTACGTCTCGGTTCGCATAGCGCGGCACTGGACGCCGGCCCTATCTGTACATATTACATGAGCGGTCAGCCGTAATGGACTTACAGCATGTAAGCCCTTTGCACGAACAAGCACGTGTCGTAAGTGATAGCACCCTGGTGACACTGCTAGCACTTACCAGACACGTCATATTAACTTATATTATATGCTCACGCCTGCTTCCCTTTGGGGTAGGCAGAGACCATAGAAGACCATTTGCTTCGATCCTGGCATACTTCCCTGGCTTCCTCCACTCACATTCCTCTCTTCGTACATGCGGCGGTTTCGGGTACTTCTAATTTGGTCTGTCTTTAGGACGTCACCAAATTGGTCGATGAATGTATCCCGAGGCCGTCCTCGACCTACTTGTCGAGTCACGTGAACTTATTTCAGTAGAAAATAAAAATACATTAAAAGACGAGCAGAAGAAATGTAGTTTTCCTCTTATGAAAAAAAGAAGGGAAAATTTTTGAGAATGTACTTTTTTATACAATAGGAAGACAAGCAACCAAGTAGGTAGGTAGACACCCGCAACACCAAGGAGACTGCAAATGCGTTGCCAACCCAGAGGCTAAGATGGAATACCTCTTGCGCCAGTAATGTCACCGGCTGTCTTGCTCTCCACGCTGCAAGCACAACTGGTTTTGTTGGTGCGCGATAATTTGCTCCAATATGTTGATATGGACCTCCGCAAAGTGATATGGATCTATTAATTATTAAGAAGACCTAGCGTCAAAATGCACTCTTCCTACAAACAGCGATAACGTTTTCCACCCTCTAAACCTTAACCTATAGCCGTGGCTTTTGGTATGTTGTCATTATGCCTGAATACTTAAGCTTGTATGTTTTGATTTTTTAATATTTTTCATAGATTTGACAATATTTGCTTCAAAAAGTTTCATACCAAACAAAACGCGTAAATACTTTAAAAACTACAAAGGACATCAAAAACTCAAAATTTTAAAACCCAGTTCTATGGCATAATGACAACTTACAAAAAAAACAAAGTTCTAGGTTAAGGTTTAGAGGGTGTAAAACTTTATCGCCGTTTGTATGGAGAGGCTGTGTACACAATAGTATGTATGTTTGTATGTAAACTCTTTATTGTACATAATAATAAAAAAACAGTTTACAAGAAAATAAGTAACATGTGTGGCACAAGAGGTATTCCATCTTAGACCTCTGGGTAGGCAACGCATCTGCAATCTGCTTGGTGTTACGGGTGTCTATAGGCGGTGGTGATCACTTACCATCAGGTGACCCACTTGCTTGCCTATTTCATAAAAAAAAATAGATGTACAAAGGCGAGCTAGTAGTAGGCGAATAGTCTAAAGTACTATTATTTCTTAATTCGAAGCTAAGATCAATCAGTTTGGCAACCGGACGCTGCGCCGCGATCAGTCGGTAGCGGATCGATATTGCGCCGAGTGTTGCGACAGCCGTCGAGCGCTCTGCGTTGACGGGCGCATCCGGCGCTTGGGCAACGTTCTGATAGCTCATTTTGTAAGTGTTTGTGGGATACATTAGAGAGGTGTGATTGTGAACACACGATTTTTAGGGTTCCGTACCTCGAAACGAAAAGGAACGCTGTGTCATCACTACATATGAAGTAAAGTCGATTTCCATTGCTGTCTTTCCACATATCTTCCGATGCTTACTCCTTCTAAATAACGCACCTGATTTTGATACGGTTTTACTCAGGTTTTACTATTATTTATAACGGTTTTACTGTTGTTTCTAAGGAAGTTTTTTGTCGACATTAAAGCTAATTGTACAGTCAAGAAAATTAAAACACGTACCACCGTAGAACCTAGTCGAAGAGACATACGCATGACATTTGTATGTCATAGCCTGGCGTTAAATGCGTCGCGTCATTGCGACAGGGTTCTAAGGTGGTACGTGAATATAATTTCCCCTACTGTACTCGTGTGAAGCCGGGGTCGGTCACTTGTACATTATTATTATTTATTCAACATTTAATTTTATGGTAAAATAGACTTAGACAATACATTTTCACAGAAACAATATACCAAAATATAATAATAATTATTAATAATATAATATTAGTAGGTTTTATACACGGAAGAAAAAAAACGGGGGAAATGCAATGTACGCGTAATGCCCGTGCCAACATTACGTACTGTTGTACGTAACCTCCGCTAAACCGCTCCCAGTCGTGTTCTGTCATCCCGCGGAGGTGTTAGTCTCGCGAAATACCTTATTTTTCCCTAGCCATGCCGTATTGTTCAGTTTTAGAGTGCAAGAACCATAGTAGGAGTAAAAATCTTCAAAATGGGGGTGTTTCGTACCACCGGTAAGTACGATTTTAATGATATTCCATAAAAAATCTTAGTTATTTTCATTCTACTAATAATTTAACAGAACATTTTGTCAAAATTGAACCGTACTTCATTACAATAAAGTTTATTATTGATTGATTGCAATTACTATTTCGCTCTAGAAAGTTCTGCGTTACAGTTGGTACAACAATGTTGGGTGGGGACACTGTTTTTATCGATACATGTATCGATGAAAGAAATTAAGTAATCTTTATTATGTAATCATCTGTTCATTTATATACATAATAATATATCTGTAACAAGTCCGTGTCTGTACATATTTTTTTTTGAGAAAAACTATTACTAGGGCTATTTATAAGCGCAATAGAACCCAAAACTACGATTTTTAGAATTATTATCTGTTTGTCTGTGCGTTTGTTTTGCGTCTAATCACGTCACAGATTTGATGAAGGCGATAGTTGAAAAATATATAAATGTTCGCATACATCATTTGTTGAAATTAAAATTAAGACTTTCGAAACGCCAGTTCTTTAACAAATACGTTTTATTTCAGGGACAATGCATAAAAAATTTAAATGAAACAAAGCGCGTTTTACTATAACCCAATACGTAAAATGATACGTTTCGTATCGATAACTGTTTTAATATCTGTGGATACTAGAATAGAGACCAACTTGAATTTTGACAGCTGTTCCAAATTTAAACTCATATCGTTACAGAAATCGGTATACAATGCCAATTAAAGTTCAGATTTACCTACTACCACAGACAAGAAATTTCTCATAATAAAATTGGTTGTAATAATGCTGGTCATTGCCTACCTCCTTGCACCGTCTTTCTGAACGCATTATAGAGCACTTATGATATGTGTGTATATAAAATAAGTTTTACTACAAAGTATACACACCTTTACACGTGTCGTGTTTCACTTTCTAGAAGTATAAACGTGTGAAGTGTGAATAGTGGTGGGTAACAAGCATTTAACTTAAAATTGCACTTTTTGCCGTCAAAAAAGTATTTATTTATCGCTTACTTTTTTTAATTATAGCCTAAATTTGTAACTTTAGGTCATGGTAGACCTTTTATACATAACCTAATACAAGTAAGGCTGAATAGACTTCATGCTGTTTTATGTGAAGGCAAAGGCAGGCGGGTTTGAAGTCGAAACATCTTAACATGTCTGTCTATAATGTCATAGAATAGAATATAATTAATAATTCAAAATGAACAACACCGATGTCTGGTACAATATTTTGTGTGCGATGAAAGACATCGATATCGATAGATAGCTAGCATGGCTACAACCCGTCTACTCGGTCTGTCAAAACGAACCAAAACCATGTGTCACTTTGAATTTTTAGTACGAAAGCCGGCCGCAAAATTTCTTACCTACTTGATACCGCGATATCCGCTTAGAAATCCACAATCTGTTTTACTTTTTTGTATCTACCAGTAAATTTCTGACGATGAATTTGTTTTCTGATGATGTGATAGTCATTTCAGGGTAGTCACTTGGGTAAAATACGCCCCAATTTTTGCACCGAAAGTGGCACTTTACAACTTTTGCAAGTCCAGAATTGGCAAATTATTACATTCAGACTTAGCATCTTTTTTAATGAGAAACCGTTGTGCATTTCATGGCGGTATCAAGTAGGTACAAAATTCTGCGGCCGGCTCTTCTACTATTGAAGTGAAGTTGTTTTAAGTGACATCTAGTGTTGAGTAGCGGAACTACGAAGCCAAATTTTCATTTGACGTTTACATATTAAAATGTCATATAATCAGTTCGATGTTAATAAAAAGTAAACCTTACACGTTACTCATAAGGTATGTTTTACTTACGAAAACTTGTGTACCATTTGTCTTATATCGTTTGACAATTTTAACCAATCAAGATTATGTTATTTTAGTAGTGTAGTATAAGACGATAACCACAAGTGTGTGCGTGTGGCGACACCGGTACTGGTACAAATAATGCTTTAAACCACTTCCCCCGTTTTTTTTCTTCCGTGGTTTTATAGTTTGGTTGTACTCGTATAGCGTGTTATCTTTATGCAATTGAAGCAAATAATCACGTTCCTGCTGTAAAATTTGATCACAATAACATCATGAATTTTTCGCATAGTCCTGAAACTTGGTGACCTTCATTTGACATTGCAAGTTTTCGTACAAATGACTTCAACGTGCACAATTTGTTATCATCATCTGTGACCATTTGATTAAAATGATTATCATTACTACATTTCATCATGATTTGACACTTAGTAGTTTATAGATTCAGGCGTTACTTTGCGGAAGTCCATATTGATACTAATGGAAACAATTTCTTTGCTAATCCGCGAACCCAGTGTCAGCAATCGAGAAAAAGACAACGCCTGTGCTGAATATCTCATAAAAGAAATAAGACAAACAACACAAAACGCGACCGCAACCCAACCACCAACACCAAAAATACCACTCGACACCTGTTTCACCTCTCCACGAGGCATCATCAGGAGCTATTGACCTCTCTCTCTCGGTTGTCTCGAGTGTTAGTTAAATTTAAATGTAACGTTCACAAACTCAAGCTGAAATATTATTTTTTGATTACTCAATACTTCAAAGTCATCCATATCGTTACTAAATGAGAAATTGAGCAAGACCGTAGCGGGTCACACTCAGTGTAGGGTTCCGCAACTTCCGTACTTTATTCCAAGTGTGCGTGGTTATTTATTGCAATTATGTTTTCTATGTATACATAATATGTATGTACTTGCATCACCTGCTCAAGTTTGTTATTTTTTCGTGTCTCTTAAGCCAAATGGTTGTCCGAAAGAGACCGCTCTTAAGCAATAAGACCGTCAATTGCTTACTTTGTAAACAATTGACGGTCTTATTGCTGGTGATCAACTTCCCATAAGGTGAACAACATGCTCGTTTCCTCCCGATTCGATTTAGAGAAAACAATTGAACTGATTTTGATAAAAGTTTGCATACATAGCAGACATAGTAGAAAAAAAACCGGCCAAGTGCGAGTCGGACTCGCACACGAAGGGTTCCGTAACATTATCTATAAAAACGAGAAAAATTATCACGTTTGATGTTTGGAAGCCCCCTTAAATATTTATTTTATTCTGTTTATTAGTATTTGTTGTTATAGCGGCAGCAGAAATACATCATCTGTGAAAATTTCAACTGTATAACTATCACGGTTTATGAGATATAGCCTGGTGACAGACGGACGGACGGACAGCGGAGTCTTAGTAATAGAGTCCCGTTTTACACTTTGGATACGGAACTCTAAAAACATAGACAAAATTTTTACTACAAAATAATTTTGGTTTCGCGGAGTAGCAAGGTAATTTGTTCCAGTTCGTTGATATGGACCTCCGCAAAGTAACGCCTGAATCTATTAATTACAAAATAATGTTCATACTAGCAGAGCCTCGGGTATGTCTTAGTTTTTAGTTTTTCACCCCCTTCCCCCCCCCCATTGATCGCTCGAAACGGGGTCGCCGAGGTCGTTATAATTTGTGTGAAATTATTAATTAGCCCATTAACCTTATCGGCGATCGCGCGTGCAGGTTTCCTAATCCTGCTTAATTTCTCCTTGTTATTGTTTTATTTCCGATTCGTGATTACGTTCGCTATTTGTTTGGTTATGAATTTAATTGGGTTTAGGGCGGGTGTTTTTAGGAATTCAAAGGGTGATATGTACAAATGTTTAGTCTAAGGGCGGTAGATATAAACACCTCTAGTTCCAGCTTCATACTAACACAGTACGAAACTGGTATTTGAGCTCGGTTTATTACTAAGACCCTTAGTTAGAGCGTTAGTGCTGGAACCTAAAGACTTAAGTTTTTAAGGTATTTCATTAATAAAATGTTACCGAAAAACCTGTAATTTTTAAATAATCTCTTGCTCACAATGCACCGGAGACGCTAAAACGATTTAATCTACGTTAATTGTTTAAATGATAATAATATGAAATGACGACACAAGGCGGGTGGTAGGACCTTGTGCAAGGTCCGTCCGGATCGCTGCCACCATCTTGCTCCCTAATCCTGCTGTTAAATAAATAAATAAATAAAAATCTTTTATTCTCAGACAACAAGGCCCATAGTTTGTTAGTTACAATAATCTTATTAAACTAAATTAGTAAACATTAACAAAGGCTGAGATAGTTAAACAGCAGTGCTTGCGCTGTTGTGTTCCGGCGTAGAAAGCAAGACAGCCGGTGCAATTACTGGCACAAGAGGTATTCCATCTTAGCCCTCCGGGTTGGCAACGCATCTGCAATCTCTTTGGTGCTGCGGGCGTCTATAGGTGTTGGTGATCACTTACCATCAGGTGACCAACTTGCTTGTTTGCCTTCCTATTTCATAAAAAAAAGACAAATATTGGGCAACTGGCAGGACTTGAACTTGCAACCTCAGCATGCCGTGACGTGCGTAAATAAAAAATCCAAAAACAAAAATCTAAAGAAATTTCGGTTTCGGTAAGTTAATTGTTGTTTTAAATTTTTATTGTGCGTGTATTTCTGTCTACCTCTCCAGAACGGAAATTTGTGCGTAAAACGTGTACGTTTACTTGTGTGTGTGTTGATTAAGGCTGTGCTAGTTGGAACAGAACACTTTACCACGTTTAGTAAGGCTGTGGCCAGTGAGGCGGCGGAGAGGGCACGGGGGCAAGCTTTGACATCAAATTGTTAAATCTTAATCAAGTTAAAACTATAATAATATAATAAAAAAACAATACCTAACTGAAAAGAGTAGTAAACCAAGCTATAATGTAAAGAAAGTTTGCTTTGGAATTATAGACAGCACCATCTTAATAATTTTACTTAAATAACCTTAGCGATTACAGATATTGATATCTACATAGCTCAAACAAACTTTCTTTATCAGGAACTTGTTCTATTTATAGGGTTAACATGAAAAAAAAAATTGCAATAAAAACACACAAAAATTGTTTAAAAAATCTATTTCAAATACAAATGACCAAGACTTTTCGTTGTGTTATCAAAGCGTATAATATTTATACATAAAATACGTTTAATTTGGGCACAAGGTCAACAATTGTTAATTGTGACTTTCCTGTTTTAATTAATATAAATTAAGAATCCAAAGACTCTTAATTTATTAATCGACTCAAGCGTTACTTTGCGGATTTACCGTCAAATTGGAATAAATCACCATGCCACTCCGCGAAACCAGTGCTGTCCACGTGCAAAACAGCTGCGTCTGTGCGACATATATTGTTTCCATGCAAAAACCCACCCTCCTCCGCTTCCACATGAAACATTACACTGATTATTTACCAATTTTACAAAGGATATCACCCCGCTCTTACCAACGCCCTGCCCTTACATTCCATTAATAGTCCGAGCGCGCCCATTATAGGCCGGGCGCCGGCGGCGGCGGCCACCTCGCCGCACCGCGATGATTTCGCGTCGGTTTGCATCCCGCCATGATTGGAAGCCATCGTTCGAATCAAGCGAGTAATAAAGTCAATTTCGATTCAGTTAGCTTTGTTTACTTTTGCTGATGAATTTTCTGCACAGTGGTGCTCTTGTTGGACATAATTGTTTTTAAAATTAAAGATAAATTGTTTTTCTTCGAAACAAACTTGATGGGATATAGAATGCAGTGACAAGTTTTTCAATTAGACTTTTTTAATAAGGCAGAAAGTAATTTTTAATTCATCAATGCGTTTCTGTTTGATTTGAATATCATTTTATTGTAGGCTGCATAGGCATATAGATCATAATAAATAGATATAATACGTCGTTAATAACTTAATTTAACACGTGAAGTCTGTACCGTGAGCACTTTCGCAGTGTCAGTTAACCGGCCTCGGAACTGCTGGAATGCGACATCTTTCGGCCAAAACTCCTCTCTTGTGAAGGTTGACAGCTGGTCAGTCAGAATTCTCACCACAAATTAATTAAAATTCACGTCATGGCGGGACTCCAACCGCTCGACCCTCAGAGTGAGCTTGGTCTTCACGCTCACTTTTAAGCAATGGCACTTGATTATAAAAGTATGTTATTTTTATATAAAAATTCTAAGCGCAATTTCTTTACATTTTTCATTTTGTTATAGTAGAAGTAGATAGTTTTACCTTGAAAAATCAATAATGTAATGACCCTAAAAATACGGTGCAGGGTATGATATTGTGGCGAAATGGCAAACGCAATGCTGAGGTTACAGGTTAGAGTCCTGCCATTACCCTTGATTTTTCTGTATCGTCATTGAATAGCATTTAAATTTAATAGTTTTCATTAATTTACAGTTACGATGTTGTGAAACAGTTAAAATAGCAGGATACTTAACGTTTCTCAACGGCGCTGTCGAAGCCAAACCATTACCCAACTTTTCGCCGAGCTTAATTAAAATTATAGCCGCGATCTCAATTAGCCCCGGACAATCGAATTACGATTAACATGTCCAGTCATTAAGCTGTCACGACGCCGTGCAACCCGATACGCGCCTAATCACGAACGGCTAAGATCCAGAATCAAAACATCCACAGAGATTCGAAAATTCATTACTGCCGACGAGCTTTAATATGCAGCAAAACGACAAATCTGACATATGATTAGGGTTGCCAGTAAAAACGGCCATTATGAGCGAGTGTTGCCAGATTATCGATAATTATTACAAAAAAAAGCAGATCCTATCATGATAATGCGCCTCTTAATGCGTTGCCCATAATATTTTTATTTGTTTTGTCGGTCTGTAACACTTGTAATCGGGCTTAGTGATCTTAATGCGTATAGCTGTCTCCTTCTTTGAGGCGTGCGAGAGCGAGACGGGGGTCTGACTTTTGATCGCTCAATCAATTTGTACTATTTGTCACTTCGGTTTATTTCTTAATCGGTGTCGTAAGTGACAGTTGACATATAAATACGTATGTTTGTGAAACACACGTTTTGTTGGGCGTATTGTGTGTAATTGGTGGAGCAGTGCTGCGCCGGAGTAAGTGTGGGAGTCGGAATCAGAGCGATTCGTGCGATAAGACATATTGGGACTTCAAGGTTTGTATGTTGATCCAATTTTAATTGGTGTTCGATTTAATTATTAGCTATAACGAGTTTTGTTTATAGGAATGGTACACAAATTATTTTTTGTTTTAATTGTTTTTGTTAATATGTCTATCGTTTTTAAAAGTAATGGCAGTAGCCGTCAATCATATTGAAATACCAGCGGCAATTTTAGATTTTCGTTTTTTTTTTTTGCTTTGTTTTATCTTAAAAAAGCATTTCATCTTTACATAGTCTAAAACAAAGGCTCTATTCGTTCCTGTCTGTCCTCATTTCTTTGGCCACTTATTCCTTCTAAACCAAAAAACTAATTTTGATACTGTTTTCATTGTCATTTACAGATGGTTTTTATGTACAATACATTTTAATAAAGTTTTCATTAGTAAATTGCAACCGTGCGTAGTCGGACTGGGTCACTGATTTTATTTATTTTAATCATCATCATCACCATCTCAGCCGAAAGACGTCCACTGTTGGACACACGCCTACCCCAAGGATCGCCACAACGACCGGTCCCGTGCTGCTTGCATCCAGCGGGTTCCCGCAACGATCACCAGGTCATCGGTCCACCTTGTGGCGGGTCTGCCCACGCTGCGTCTTCCGGTACGCGGCAGCCACTCGAAAACACTGTGGTCCCATCGACCATCCGTTCTGCGAGCAATGTACCCCGCCCACTGCCACTTAAGTCTAGAAATTCTTAAGGCTATGTCGGTGACTCTGGTTCTTCTGCGGATCTCTTCATTTCTGATTCGATCTCGCAGAAAAACTCCAAGCATAGCCCTCTCCATTGCCCTTTGAGTGACGTCGAGCAACTTGGATAACGAAATATTAGGCGTCATTGGCCAAATTGTTGTTTTTTAATATTTCAGGAGTAATGCATTCATAGCTAGTTTAATTTCATGAACCCACCGCGCTGTGCATGTCCGGCGCACAGTGGGGCGCGGACAAAATAATAGGAGTGATGAATGCGTTGTTTCCGAACACCATTATCCGCGAAAATGTTTGGACCGAGCGCAGACAAAATAAGGTTTTTTAGGGTTCCGTGGAAAAAAGGCCCACCCACCCGTATGTATGTGTGTTAGTCCTTACCAGCGGCATTTGGCGCTGTCACTAATGACATCGGCTTAAAATTTAGAATAGTTGCAAATAATGTTGATTTAACTGTATTCAAAGAAACATGTTTGGAAAAATACCAACACACTTTGGAAACGGGGTGAAAAGGGATTACATTATCAAAGTGAGGTGATTTACTTATGTCAAAGTGGGGTCTCAAATGACAGGATTTGATCTAGATTCTAGTTTTTTACTTGCTTAGTTTCCGAAGAATAGTGAAATAAGGCAAAAAATACCACCCCGTCCCACCTTAACCAGTGGTTTGTAAAGCTAAATTTTGGATTCTTCTTCTTGCTGTAATATTTATGACAATGGCCTTCGTCGGCAAATAACTAAGCAAGATAATAACAAGTCACTAAACACATAATTATTACTTCCAAAAAGGCCTAGCAATGTTTCATTTACCTTAGTAAGTTTTGATTTTCGACTATGTTGCAAGGATGGAAACATCGGGACTTAAAAAAGATAATTAATTTAAATGTTATATAATGACAAAGACAGAAAAATTAGGGTAATGGCAGGACTCAAACCTGCAACATCAGCATTCCGTGCCTTGCGTTTTCCAGTTTCGCCATGTTACCACTACTATATACCCTGCGAATTTTTCAATGTGTTTCGTTTTTACGGTCAATTGCATTATTGATTTTTTAGGGTATAAATTACTTTGTCACTAATTGGGTTCAAACAATGAAACAGTTGATTGTAGAGTTACTAAACTAAAGTAAAAGTATAAACGCAAGCATAAACAAGACTTCCATTAAGTTGCAGGCTGTACCCAACGCATAAGTTTCCTTCTTTACACAAGTTAAACGCGCGGCTCCGCTCGAACACAAACATTCGTAACAATTAGAGCGCACGGAAGCCGCTAGATGGCGCGATACGCGATGACGAATGATACGCGCTAGTCCGGGCTTCGGCCAGGGCTGGGGGTTATTAAAAAAATTGTTTCCGTATGTACGTACAATTAATACAGTACAATACAATTCAACTAATCTCTATTGATCACCAGAAAACAGTATAAAAAGGTACAATTTAGAGAGAAAATATAACGCACAGAAAAGACGGTCTTATCACTATATGCGATCTCTTCCAGACAACCGTTAGTTTTCTCTTGCTTGCAATCACAGAAATTTTGAATGTTTGGATTTTTAATACTGAAGAATCGTGAAAATAGTTTTCAGTTTATAAATACTCTTAAGAAAACAACCCTCCCTTATGGCGGCAGTCGGGTGAAAATGTTGAATTAAACTTTCGCAACTGTGGCATTGGCTTCTCTAGATAATATAAATATTGGGGTAACAACGACAAAACAAAAAAAAACTTGTTTATGGAAACTAGATAAAATATATATTTATTTTATTTTATTAGGACAAATAGAACAAAACATTAGTTTTTTTAATTTTGATTACTTTTTCTGTTCAACCCTGCGCCGAACAGGATGGTATCATTGTATTTCAAATATTTTGGACGGAAGATCGTGCGAGTGAACCACTGGGAACTTTTGAAGCAAGTAAGACTAAGCCAAACACAGTTTTGTATGAATACAAATAAATAAATATATTTGGGACATTTTGCACCAATTTGCATTTTGTTGTGTTCCGGCGTGGAGAGCAAGACAGCCGGTGTAATTACTGGCACAAGAGGTATTCCATCTAAGCCCTCTGGGTTGGCAACGCGTCTGCACTCTCTTTGTTGTTGCAGGTGTCTATAGGCGTTGGTGATCACTTACCATCAGGTGACCCACTTGCTTGTTTGCTTTCCTATTTCATAAAAAAAATGATGGATGTTTGTTATATACTATTATCACGCCTACTGCTGCCTATTCGTTCAAAGTTTAAACAAAATCCATGTTTTTAGTTTTAAAATCTAGAAATTCTGACAGATTTTTATAACAATGACCACGTTACCAAAATCTAGCAACGGTCAGACGCTTTTTGAGCTTCCAATATTTTCTTTATTTTAACACGAGCTTTTTGTTAAAATCTTCAGTTTAGTAATATTCAAGATCACGACGATGCCTCGTATACAGGCGAAACGTGCGTAGATCGCGTAATGAAAGTGTATAGTGGTGGTGGTTTATAGTTGAATCTGTGTGGTTTATGTTGTTAAAAATGTGGAAGCGTGGGTTTTTGTATAAAAAATAGTATTTTATGCAACTGTTGCATAATGAGGGGTCTTAAAACACGAGTGTGGTTTTATGAAACGAGCGTCAGCGAGTTTCATAAAAGGATCACACGAGTGTTTTAAGACCTAATTATGTACAGTTGCATACATTACTTTATCTACACACATATCATAAGTAAATAATGGGTTCAGAAGCCATAGGGCAATGACCTGCATTGCTACAAGCTACTAGTGCTAGGTACCTATTAAATATCTATAGACTGTACACATTAAAATTATGTAATAAAAAATTAATTTGATCAAAAATAGAAACAAATTAGAAAAAAGCTCATAATAATATTGGTTGTTATAATGCTGGTCATTGCCTACGGTTTCTGAACGCATTATAGAGCTTTTATGATATATGTGTAGATAAAATACATGACGCACCCGTTTGACACGTGCACAGGTTTCGCGGAGTAGCAAGGTAGTTTGTTCCGGTTTGTTACTCTTCTATAATAGATCACTGCCAGACAGTACACAGGGTGCTCGGCGTCGTATTAGCATGAACACGGTATTTGATTTACGCCGGCGCTGTAATTGCGAGCCGCGGTATGATGTATCGCCGCACTCGAGCGTGCTAGTGATAGTAAGAAGTTGTACAGTCAAGGAATTTAATTTCCAACCCACCTAAGGTTCAATAGTATATAGCAAATTGTCACCATAAGAGCTATGAAGCAAGACGTTAGTTTGAAATATCGACCTGCGAATGTCAGACGACATTTCAACGAAATGGGTTAGGGAATTAAATTCCTTGACTGTACAAGCTAACACGACCAAGGAGGTAGCTGTGCTTTCCGAACCTGGAGAAATGTTGCCTTTTCTGGACATGTTTCTAAAAAGTCTAAGTTTTTTTAGGGTTCCGTAGTCTCTACATGGAACCCTTATACATAGATTCGTCATATTCGTCCATCCGTCCGTCCGCAGCTTAGCTCAGGGACTCTTAATACTAGAAAGTAATTTGACAAGGATATATTAGTCACGCCGACAAAGTGGTAAGGATTAAATCTTGAAACTAAATTTTTTTAAGCTACATTTCTTACACGTAAAGTGGGGATGTTGCTTTTCTCGTCTACCTTATGGTTTGCGATGTCGATGGATAGGTTTCATGGTTCCTGCCAGCTTGATGGTTGTTTTTGGGTATGTGAATAATTTTCGGTAGTAATATAAATTACAAAGTTAAAAGGAAGGCCATCATAGCTAGGTGGCTTTATAAGTTTACGAGTAATAGTGGATCAACTTGCAAAATGTACTTGCTACCAGGGAACCACCTTGTGCGCGGCCCGACACGCATTTGGCAGGTTTATGTGGAGCGTATTCGCGAGGCTTGCGTTACATCGTTTTGTATTCGCGATATTGTAACAAATAGCAATTGTGGACAAAAACTTAAAATACCTTTTTTCATCTTTTTACGAGTTCTTCCAATTTTGACAAATCACACCAATTGACCTAGTTTCAATCTAAAGACAAAGACTATGGATACTAGACAACGAATGTACATTCTTATATAGATAAATACATGCTTGAATACATATAACATCCAAGACTCGGGTACAAACATTCATATTCATCATACAAACATTTGCCCCTCCCCGGAACCCGAAACTTCTAGCTTCATAGTCAGTGTTGATTTTAGTCAACATGCCCATTGTTCCAGGCGAAGGCTCGTGCAACAGCAACGACGGCTTCCACCCGGACAAGTCGCCGGCGCCGTCGGACGAGGACCCGGCGCCGGACGGCAAGAAGAAGCACCGCCGCAACCGGACCACCTTCACCACCTACCAGCTGCACGAGCTGGAGCGCGCCTTCGAGAAGAGCCACTACCCCGACGTGTACTCCCGCGAGGAGCTGGCCATGAAGGTCAACCTGCCGGAGGTGCGGGTCCAGGTCAGTCTCTACCACTTTTTTAATGGTTTTTGTCCAACGTAGTAGCACAGAATAAATAATAGTACTAACGTACAGAATCTTCTCTTTTCGACCACCATTAAACGAATTCCATCAAGCACAAAAAGTTCGTATTACTTCATTAACATTCGCCAGGCGGCATGCGTCAAAAGGAAGGCGCTGCCCGCGCCCGCCTTCCCCCCGCAATGCCCTGGCGCACCGCTAGGGTTGGGCTGCTCGCTATAATACTATCACAACGCGCGACACAGTAGACCCGTAGCGCTGAATTATTTTGAGGGCAAAACCTTCAAGAATTCTAATGTTTGATAAAATCTTGTCTGTGGATACATTTGCATATAAACAAAATATATTTGCGTTTTTGTGTCACATCCCGGTTATGCAGTTTTAGAAATTTGATTATTTGTAGTGGATATACACAATTCAAATCAAAACTGACAAAATTGATTTAGAGTTCAAAGATTTAATGGTTTTGTATTTTAAATAGCCTGTCTAGTGTACAAACCTAGTTTGTGTCATCTTCGTCCAGCGAAAACTGACTTGGGGTCAGTACATTAAAAACTTCGACAAAAAAAAATTACAATTCCAAAAACTGGTACCATATACCTCAGATCACTTAAATATCTCTATTAGATAAATTTGTGCCAAATTAAAACACGAACTTTTAATATTTCAAATTTTTTTGCTTCTCCAAGCTATAAATACTTAAAAAGAATATTACAATTATTAGAGTTTACATATCCAATATCATAAATGCATAAAAGATGGACACTGTGAATTTGTGTCATTTTCTTGCATGATATATTAATGAAAATAATAACAAAAAAGTCAGCGGTCGAAGCGAGTAGGAGCGAGCGAGAGGTGGCGGCAACCGGCAGCGGGGCGCGGGCGGCGTGACATTCGGTCCGTCTCGATCGGGTACTATACTTACTATTTACAAACGAACACGCGCGGCGCCTTCGTTCGGGTTTGCATGATTTCTTCGCGAAGCGATAATGTAATGTGCTGAATTACATTCCCTTTTTAACCGACTTCAAAAAAAGGAGGAAGTTTATGTATGTTCACGGATTACTCGAAAACGGCTGGACCGATTTGACAAATTCTTTCTTTATTTGAAAGGGTATACTTCCAAATTGGTCTCACTGCCACCAAGTTTGGATCTGATGATGGGATCTTAGGGGAATCGAGGGAACTCTTCTAAAATGATATGCACACCTATAGCGATTTGGATATTTTAGATAGTAATTTGTGCTTTTGCTCTCAGAAAACACCATTTGGTGAAGTGGAATTGACGATAAAGACTACAGACGGTCACCGGAACTACTCAATAATAAGTATTTCACAGGTGGCGATACGGTTTTTTAAATATAGTTGCTTAGCAGTTTAAGCTCGTTGCAAGGCATATGGTAAAGTGGAGCTGATGTTGAAGTACCAGGAGAACTCCTCAACAATTATCGCCCCAGCATTGGGAAAAGCAATATTTTGTAAAAGGTGGTGAGCAATTTACATTAAATTGTAACTTAGATAAATAAACCGACCCACTAAAAAGCGAAAAAAAAAAACTGAAATTAAATTTAAAATGCTAAATAATGAATGACAATACAAAGAAAAATTAGGATAATGGCAGGATTCGAACCTGCAACATCAGCATTCTGTGCCTTGCGTATTCCAGTTTCCGCCACATTAATAAATAAACGACCAAGTTGAATAAGATAACTTGATTAAGTTTCTCATAGAAGACATCGAGGGTAGTTTTCCCAAAGAAAAAAAAAATCAATAATGTAATGACCGTAAAGACGAAACACATTAAAAAATTCGCAGGGTATGGCAGCGGTAATGTGGTCCTGCTATTATCCTAATTTTTCTTTGTGTTGTCATTCATTATATAGCATTTAAAATTTGATTTGAATGTAAAAAAAATACATAAAGAAAAATCGAAAAAAATTAAAAAAAAAATAATTTCGATTACAATAAAAAACTGACTTCAAAAACAACTAAAAAGCAAACAATAGTCTGTTAAGTACATCTATATCCGATTAACGATCTGGCAATAAAAGTTTATTCAAACAATTTCATGATAGAATCGGAAATCGGATGAAGATGTATGTAACGGATTATTCTTTGCTTTTTTTAACATAAAACTACCGTGAGACTCGGACATATTAATAAAACGGATCACTCACGTATTTTTGCGTCGAGATTCTCTCTCGACGCAAAGAAACGTGAGTAATCCGTTTTATTAATATGTTATTCTCTGCTCTTCAGTTTTTTTGGTTGTTTTTTACTTATACCGCTTTTTGATATGTTGGTTTGTTCACGTCGAGTCACACTCTCAACTGTCACACTGTGACTCGTTGGGCATATTTTTACTAAAATAATCCCAACCTGTCTCACTGTTACTAGATGGGACAGTATTTAATATTCATTCCCAACGAGTCACACCCATTGTGACTCGTTGGAAATACTCTTTTCAAATTAAATTTAAAATGCTATATATAATTAATGTCAACACAAAGAAAAGTTAGGGTATCCTGCCATTACCCTAATTTTTATTTGTAGCATTTTAAATTTAATTTGAATGTATAAAAAAAATACAAAAAGACTAAATATCAAATACTGTCCCATCTAGTAACAGTGTGACTGGTTGGGATTTTTTTAGCAAAAATACTTCCATCGAGTCACAGTGTGACAGTTGAGGTTGTGACTCGTTGGGAACAAAGGCTTGTACTTACTAAATATGCCAATCGTTGTTTTCAAGGTATTAACAGTGGTAAGAGGTAAAAACAATTTGTGGATCATAATGCAGTATTTTTATATTTATAATAATATATAAAGCACAAAATAATCGTAAGCCTTAAAAGTTTTAATTTTTTTGTTACATAAGAAATCTTTTTTTAGGTCCGTGTTACAAACACTTCAATTCTTTTACACATAATATAATTTTACCACCGTCGCCTTCGCCGTAATAATTGTTAATTGTCATAATTGTAGTTTTTATGGGATCACTTTCATTCCCATTTTTTTTCTGAATTTTGAAAGTCAGACATTGATACACTTATTCTTTGTGTTCATACTTGTCGGTAATGATCATAAAAATTAGAGGCCGTCATTGCTAATAATTTCTTCTAAAATCACTTTTAGTCTTGAACACTACTTTTCAATTTCACAAAACAATCATATACTATCTATGACAATGTCAAACAAAATTTAAGAACTAAATCACAGTATACCATTATTTTAAAACCTATAAAGTTTTAGGGCATTTTCATAAACTATTAATATTTACATAATCATACATAATCTTAATTTGTCGTGTATCACATATTTTAATATCTTCACTATTTATGCCATTAAATTTGACATTGCAATCATTTTCATATTCTTAACTACTAATGAACAATTTTTTACCAGCTTTAATAGATTTATTAAAAACAAACAACTCAATATTTAAATAAGATACCTATGATAGATAGGTACAAATTGGTATCAGCCTTAGGAGATTATTATTTGTAATACCTTGTACTTGTAACAATTTGTAATAATATTATTTGTAACCTAATACTTTAATTTTTAATTATTTAGTATAAAGTGTCGTTAATCAGTCTCATTTGTAAAGCGAACTTAGTTAAAATTTCGGCACGGTCCTTAAAACAGTCTACTTTTCCATCATCCCTAGCAACGCTCGATTCAATGAACTTTAATATTCCTTTTTCTTTAACGATCACAATATTTACGTCCAGTATGAGCCCACATACAACACATTTATTACTTTCAACTTCCATTTTAGTATTTCACAGCTTCATATTTAATTCGCAACGCGGCCACATTGCACTTCGCACTTGTCGCAACTCGCAATCGAATGTAAACAAACAGCAGGCACGCGGCCTCGCCGCGCCCCGCCCCCCGTTCCCCGCGCGTGAATGCTTTCTCTGTCCTTCGCGCTAAAAAGTTTTCGTCTTTCAACTGTATCTTAAAAATAAGATTTCATGAATAAAATCGACACAAATTGTGAATAGTGTTTCGTTACACCGTAATAATAATAAAGACATAAACTCTAATAACTTGAATTTTCTTTTGTGACTTTTACAGGGTGTTTTACAAAAAAAAAATAAGTAGCTAGAAATACCATGGATGAATTCGACACAGAATACTTTGTACAACAGATATCATTGACCTAAAACATCTAACACTTATTTGACCAATTGTAATATTCTTTTAGAATCTAGAATTTAGAATCGCTACTAAGGCGACATCTTAGGTAGTGACTAAATAACTGTATTTCCATCGACAGAGATGACACAAAAGGCTCATGTACGTCGGTTACAACTTCGTCATCATCATGAAAGTAAAATTTTCATCTCTAATTTTCTTTTCATCCGATATTGTTAGAAAAGACAAAAACCTGAATTACTACTTATGCACAACCCTAAACTGACACAAACTCATGTGTTAGGTTAAGTAAATGGTCAAGAAACTATATACGAAAAAAAACTAACATTAGTATTTTTGAAACCTCAAAACCCAGCGCTACGCGTCTACAGAGTGAGCAGGCGCGCGCGCGGCAAGCCGGCAACCTACTGCGATTAACCTATGCCATAGGTGATGCGGCGAGCGCACCTACAGTGCGGAGTGGAACCCCCCTGGTAGTAGTGTGAAGCTCGTTGAAGCATTTGTAAGCCTTTTTGTTCCTTGTCGGTACTGTCTGTCGGTTGCCGCGCGCCATTATTGTACAATAATGGCGCGCGGCAACGCCGACTGCTAGCGTTGCCGGAGTAACACACGCGGGCGCATGCGCAGGCGCCGATTGCACTACTCAACTCCGTGCTCAAAGCAGCGCCGCAGTGTGACTTGTTTGCAAGTGCGATGGGACGGCTGATGATAGAGTGCCAGAGAGTGGCGGAACGTGAAATGCCTGAGAGCACGAAAGAGTGATTTAAATTGTCTTTATTTATTTAGATTAAGTACTTGTAAATTTTTGCCGTTTTGGCTCTTGCTGTTAATGTGCTTTGTTAAAAATAAATAAACAAATAAATGTCAAAAAGACCGCAGCTCAGCATATGCTGTAACGCAAGTCGCAGCGCTGATTTTCAGCTGCGGCGCTTTGAGTAACGACGGATGGACAATTATTGGGAAGAATTGAGCCGGTCTACTTTTTTAATGGGTCCCGACTGTTGAAGTTCATGAAACTATTGCAATGGTGTAGTTATTCAACACTAGTCAACAGAATGCTAGACGACTGGACTTCTTTTTTTCTTTTCAATTTTTTATTTACTTTTTACGCAGTGGGTTTTTTAATTATTTAATTAACTTTCTTTTTATTTTACACTTTTTAGTTCGAATTAAGTGACAATGGTTGCTAACCAACTTTAAATCGTTATAGAGCCTAAATGGTTCGTCAACTTTATTATTTTTTCTTTTTTACAATATGGCATCTGATTGTCACCATATTGAATTTTGGTTATTGACATTTCTTTAGTGACACTCGCAGGATTACGACAAATCGATTGACGTAAGAATCATCAAAATCGGCCCACGCGTTTGGTCTCTAGAGCGCCACAAAGGAACAAACATACATACATAGGCTGATAACACATTGTCCTCCTTTGCGTCGCGCAGTCGGGTAATAACCTTACGCCTGGTTTCTATAGCTTGCTCTTACTGAAGGGTTTACTTACTTTTATTTTTTTAATGTTTCTGGTAGCATTTTCGTATTTCTTCGTTTAATTTCAATCATTCAAAAGTTGCATGATCATGACATTGAGTTCCTGGTTTTTGGGAAGCCTCCCTCGCCGCTCCAGCTGCGCCAAGAAAAGGCGGGGGCCTCTCCGCTGGTAATTACAAAAGGGTTGCCGACTCGGACAAACAGACTGACAGCGCAATTAAACATTCGGACCGTCCCCAGGGCTGCCAACTGGAAGAACAACGAAAATCGTAGTAAACGAGTCTAACGCTTTAGAGATGTCCATGGGTGTCGGTTGTTACTCACCATCATGTTATTCGCTTGCCCTTGGTCCTTTAAAAAAGTAAAAAATATAATTTGGCAAAATGCAAAATATATGTTTTTTCATACATCGTCGGCGGCAAGCAAATAACCCTTGTGACACCAAAAATCCAAAATTAGTTAGGCAGCAAAAGTTACATTTACTGCCTACACAGCAACTCAATAAGCTCTGGAGACCTAACTTAATTACCAGCAGGAACACAACAATTCGGCAAGGTGAAGGTCCTTCTCGATACAAGCTGAAATTCAAGAGGAAAATTGCACAATGCCCTATCTCCCGTAAAAAATAAAATGTAAAGGTATTTGAGCTTACTTGTATGAAATGTAACTAAAAAGGCCGTCAATTTTTATTATTTAAGCCCGCTTTAGTAGCGGGGTCTTGCAAGAAATTAAAAAATTGATAAACTTGTTTCTGAATGACGTTTGTAGCAAAACTTCGAAACGATTTTGAGAGTTGGCAACCCTAAAGTTCGCCGCCCTGAGTGTTTACTCGCAATAATAGAACACTTGTACGTCAGAAATTTCATTACTACAATAAATAGCAAATAACTGCAAACTCAACTTTATCACGATTTTTCTTATCTTGAGTTAATGACCAGATCCTCAGACAAATACAAGAAACACCACACTAAAATGCATATTTTTAGTGGAAAGGTATTGAAATATTACTTTACCTAATTTAAAATTTAAGCCAGTTTATCATATTAGTTTCCAAATGTCTCAAAGTTCCGAATCAAAGATCAAACGAGCTGAATCCGTTAATCCCCCAACCGCGAACTATCAAATTAAACTCCATTTAATATCAAATTGAAAACTGAGTGTATTACGCTAAACGACACTTCGCAAACATCGGACTAAAGGCAATAAGGGTACGGACCCCTGCGATCCTAACATATGTCAAGCGTGCCTGCGACCAGCCCTCGTAGACCTTCCACCCCCTCTTACATTTGAGAAGAATAAAACAACGCAACGGTATCAGAGAGCGTTGGCACAGCTCTCCGTAGCTTGGACGTTCCGTAATTGCTTTCTTACGCCAAGATAAAAATGCGCACGGGGCAAGCTAATTTCGTTTTTATGGTCCCAAGTTAGGAGTGCCGAGGGCTGGCTGGTCGGGTTGTTGGCTAAATAATGCGGTTGTCGGTAATCTCGCGTCGGGGCGCCCGCGCCGCGATAGAGTAAGCGCAAAAAGTTTTATAGAAATTGTTGGATTATCGTTGACGGGATGAATTACCTTTATTGTGGAGGACTTGGGAAACAAAGTGGTGCTTTGCACTCACGAATATAAAGGGAGCATGCGAAACGCCCTCGTCAGAGTCGCGATTTGTAGCAGCAGAGCACCTTTGGTACCATATGCTTGCTCGCTAATCCTGCCGCTGCTTGCACTGTTGTGTTCCAGCGTGGAGAGCAAGACAGAGGTAGACCATCTTAGCTCTATGGGTTGGCAACTCATTAGCGATACTCCTTGATGTTGCCGGTGTTTATGGCGGTGACCACTTAGCATCAGGTGACCATTTGCTCGTTTGTTCCTATTTTATTTAAAAAAAAACCTTACGTTTGTTTTCGTCTAGTTTCGAGGTGTCCTATGTATCTATATCCGACCGCAAAAACGATGGAATGCGACTCCTTTCAGCCAGGATTCCTGGCCCATGATTTTCATGAGGGCCTACATTTGGTTACTCACGCACTGTTTGATGTGCTGCATGTTACAAAATAAAAGTATCTATCAACTTTAATGGGTCATTTTGCTCATGCATCCACTAATAACTGCATAGCTGCATTACGACCCGTCATGTTACTATGGTCTGCTATGGTACAAACGTTACTCCAACCTTTAGCTCCCGACCCGCACGTCTCAGCGCTGCATCGATGAGAGATCCTTATCGGTCGCAGGTCGCAATCTGATCCCGCATCAGCCCGGCTCCTTGCGATGGCAACCGCTCAGCCGTGAAGCCATTGTGGTACCCTTTACTGTCACAAGATCTGGAGAACTAAGTAATATCATAATTAAATTGTTTCGAACTTTCGATACGAAACGTCAATCCAGTATGTTTTTTTTAATATAAACGCACGACATTTGATCTGGAGTGACATGAGGATAAGGACTTCATGCGTAAGTCTATGATTTAATAAAAAACGTTCGGCTTGACGGATGGATCGCATTGCCGCCATTACTGTTGCCATTCGTTTGTTGGTTTTTTGTTGTTACATTTTTTTGCAGGTATGATTTGTGCGTAGATAAAGTAATGTATGCAACTGTATATAATTAGGTCTTAAAACACGAGTGTGATCCTATTATGAAACTCGCTGACGCTCGTTTCATAAAACCACACTCATGTTTTAAGACCCCTCATTATGCAACAGTTGCATAAAATACTATTATTTAGATGGATACGGCGTAATACAGTCGCCAAGGAGTAAATGAGAGGGAGAGAATACACGTATCCACTATTGAATGCCGGCAATTTAAGAACTCTTTGAGTGAGCCGTAGATTGTCAGTCACTTATCAAGTCGTCACCAGTCAGCTAGTGAAATAGAGGCATCAAAAAGGGCTTAAAACAGGCTAAATAAGTTTCACAGAAGTCTCAAGAATGTTTTAGAAAGTCCTAACAATATAAATTGCTCACAAAAACAACAAAACACGCCATTTATTCGCAACAGACGAAACTGGAACGAAAACAAAGTAGGTACTCGTGAGTACATCTGCGCTCAATAGGGCTGATGGTTATCCCCGCACGCTCGACTGGCGCCCAAACGATCTAATAAACGTTTTTCTGCCCTTGTGACAACCCTAACGTAACCTTCAACGCAAACTAATTTGGACTTTGTTTCTTTACGCATTATATTTAATTTAGTTTGTTAATTGTTTTTAAGTGTAAAGTGCTCTTGAGAAGTGAATGAGTGTCCTAAATGCATTTAAGTCACAATAATGTTTTGTGCTTTATAAAGGACTTAATGCGATTTTATCCCTTTTGGGACAACAATTAGCTTCACACATTGTCTGTCTGGGGCTAACGTATGCTGTTACTAGCAAATTGACTGCTAAAATGTTAATGTATAGGTAACATCTCCTTTTTAAGTTTTGTTCGTACCAAGTATTTGCCTTGCCTCCTTTGAACCTTACCCCCTTGTAATACAATCGGAAAGTAGTCAAGCAATTTCTTGGTCGACTTTACAATTATTTGTTTAAGTAGTGGTAGAGTCATACTTAAGCCAGATTCTGGTTGCAGCGGGAATGGACCGGCTTGGCTGGGGTAGTAGCACACTCATAGAATACCGGCGTGCAGTAGCTCACAACTGCGTTTCATACGGTAATTAGAGGTCTAAAGGGAGATCACATTAGAACAAATTACCTTGCTGCTCCGCGAAACTAGCGTCGTGTACTCACGAAACATCTGCATATTATATATTTTTCATGCAAAAACCCTTCCTCCGCTTCCACAAGAAACAGCACATATCACACAAACTCAATTATTAACCCCCACCACTAAACGATAACTACGTGCGGTTTGCCTCGTCACGAGGCATCGTCAGGACCTTTAACATGCAATAAAGCAAACAAGTAACACTTAATGAAAACATTAGCACACAATGTAATAAAACGGTAGGTTATGATGTAGCACCGCAATTTCACGCAGATGAACTATTAGGGTGAGCGAGCACCGCAGCGAATCAGGCGAATAAGCGAATAACACTGTAAGCCAGCGCGTGAGACGGAACAGCTGCGGCACAGGCCTTGCTTAAGTGTTTGTCTGTTGTGGTACAAGAAATAAGCATTGTGTCATCACTTTAACAAAAGGCAAGCAAGCAAGTGGGTCCTGATGGTAAGTGATCACGTAAAACCAAGGAGATTGCAGATCCGTTGCCAACACAGAGGGCAAAGGTAAAATACCTCTTGTGCCATTAATTGCACCAGCTGTCTCCCTCTCCACGCCGGAACACAACATCGCAAGCTCTGCTGCTTAGCGGCTGGATTAGCACGCAAGATAGTGGTAGCGATCCGGATGAACCTTGCACAAAGGTCCTACCTCTCGCGTCATTAAGGAATTTAGAAAAAGATAGGGTATTGGAGGGGGCTCGGAGTTTATCTGTGTGAGAATCGAGCTCCGCATAAGTACCAAAGTGACTAATATAGCTCTAAGAATTGCTAAACTTAAGTGGCAGTGGGAGAGGCACATAGCTCGTAGAATAGATGGTCAATAAGGCCAAAGAGTTGTCCAGAGGCTGAAGCAATCCTATTGGTGGATTTTGTTCTATACTACTGTCTATGTTTTTCCTCCTTCCTGTTTTTTTTTGCATTTTTTATTTGATATGACATCCGTCACAATAGTGCCACAGTTGTAAAAATGCCACTTGACTAACTTACATTACGGTTCAAAAAGCTCTTTAAAGGTATGTAGACCTAATCCGAATAAAGTTAAGAGTTTGACATAGATATTGAGAACAACCATTACAGTTAAATTCTTTAGGTGTGTTTTCTGTTTTCCGTGCTTAAGGTACTTAAAATAAGGTTAGCAAAATAAGTCACGTAACTCGGCAAATCAACCAATCAAATCAATCCTTTGAGTCTCCACAGATACAAAAGATTCACTTGATTGGTTGATTTGCCGAGTCACGTGACTATTACGTTTACCTTATTTTAAGTACCTAGAGAAATAAACTATAGCGACGCGTAAGGACAAAATCTACTAATAGGATCCACTTTTCCATCCCTCACAGTTGACTTTATAAAAATACAACCAAAGCCAGCATACAAATACTTACAATGTCAAATATTCAAACTTCTATGGCTGTAGTACAGTCAAAGAATTTGATTCCCTACTCATTTCGCTGAAATGTCGTTTGACATTCGCAATGCATTAAGTACGATATGTCAAACTAACGTCTTGCTCTAGTTAGCTCTTATGGTGACAGTTTGCTATGTGATATTGAACCTTAGGTGGGTTGGAAATTAAATTCCTTGACTGTACGTTACTGATGCGCTAAGTGTTAAATGAGGTAAGCGGCCGCTGCGCCGGCGTCGCTTAGACAGCAATTACCAACTGTTATAACTTAATCGTCGGCATTGCCAAAAATTTGTATTTAGCTAGAAGCGACACGCTCAAAGCAAACAGAACTGTGCAGTGCACCGCTTGAAACTCTTCAAATAATTAATAGATTCCGGCGTTACTTTGCGGAGGTCCATATCAACAAACTGGAACAAATTACCTTGCTACTCTGCGAAACCAGTGCCAGGCTCGTGCAAAATAGCCGCGTCTGTGCGACATATATATATACTCATGCAAAAACAGGAGGATAAGAGAAAGGGAAGTGATCACCGTGGGGATGAGCTGACCTGACAGACATCGCTGAACCGTTGCCCCCCTTATTCCCACCTCCATGGTTGTCGGTTCAAATTTAGCATGCAATGAGCTTGACGGTACAATTAGCTTGCAACACTAGTGATATCACACGCGCTTTTCCGACCCTGTGACGATAGTTTCATAACCCTTTGAATCTCTTATGATGTGTATATAAAACAAAGTAGTATTGTTATTAATAAAGTCAGCCAATATAATATTTGTGTCAAAGCGATCTCTTCCAGCGCAGGTAAGTACGCAGCGCGTGAGGCGGCTCTAACTGAATTAACCGCCCACCGGCGCGTGTCAACTTAACTTGCACTGCAGTGTATAGCACACTGCAGTGTACCTGGCAAGAATCTTCTCGATACGCGTTTACTCGCTACGTCACTCGGTACGTCTCTCTCCTACTGGGCTAGTTAGAAAGAGACGCGCTGAGGTACGTAGCGAGTAAACGCGTATCGAGAAGATTCGTGCTAGCTGCACAGTACTTACCAACGCTTACCAATACACTTGCTGTCACAATAATGTTGTCACAACACAACTATAGTTAATTTCTTTGGGAACTTCAAATAAGGTAAACAAAATTGTCACGGGACTCGGCGATTCAACCAATCCAGTCAACCTTTTGGATCTGTGGAGACACAAAAGATTGATTTGATTGGTTGATTTGCCGAGTCACGTGACTTTTTTTGTTTACCTTATTTTAAGTACCTAAAGAAATAAAATACAGCGGTTGTTCTCAAACTTTCTTCAGATTAGGTCTACATACCTTTAAAGAACTTTTTTGCACCGTAATGTAAGTTAGTTGATTGTCATTTTTACAACTGTGGCACTTTTGTGACGGATATCCTATAAGAAATGCAAAAAAAACAGGAAGGAGGAAAAACACTTTAATATTCTACACTTGTTTTTTATTTTGTAATCGTCCAAAATCTGAGACTAAGAGACTTGATAAAGCATAGGTGTATCATCGCTCCATTTTATTTGTTCTCGATTTTCGATAGATTATTCAATAAAAACCCTGTATAATGCAACGTACAGGGTGTAAGTGTGGAGTAATATACAGGGTGTGTGGGACCGCGCGGCTGGCGGCAATCGCGGGAAATTGCGTTGATCCCGATCGCGGCGCCTGCCCACCCTGTATAAACGATGGCGTGAAGGTGTAGATGCGGAATGAATACATTTGTTATCTACACTAATCTATATCTGCACCACTATATGAAGAGGTAAACTTTGTTTCTTCTTCGGGAAAAACAGTATTTCATGTTGTAATTCAAAATATTATCTGTCAGTTAAATTCATTAAAATCCGGTCGGTAGTTTTTATTATATAACCACAAATGGCAATGCATGGGAGTGTTTAAACCAGTTTAAACTTAATATTTTTAATATTACTATTTTCATTAAAAAATTTATTAATGTGATTTTACTCATTGGGTAACGTACTTTCGATATCAGTTTAAAGTTTTCTGCTGTTATATTTAAAGATTAATCGCCTGGACACACTTAGCAATTACAGCCTAAATAACAGGTTGTGCATCTTTCTTTGGTGTTAAAAACAACTATCATACCGCTATTACAATATTATTGGAGAGTAACGTTAGCACACTGACATTTCAAAGATATAGGAATGAAGTTTGACGCGAGTCTACGAAGTGACAGTGTGCTGACTGACTTTACTCTCTAATAATATTCTAATCGTGGTTTGATACAGTTTAAGCAACAAACTTTTTTTATCGAACTCTTGCGTGTATTTTTTAGTATCTATATGTACCCAATCTCTTTATCAATGTGTGGGAATATTGCTAGTATCTTCGGTATCTAAGGGGTCTTGTTTTTATGATATGTTTTAATTATAAGTTATAATTATCAAAATCTTATAATGTTTTAATTAATATTTCGTATCTACATCCAAAATACATCTACAGCCTTCTGTCTTACAATCCTCGTGCTTTCCGCTCGATACACCTCACTTCAATACATCCCTGCAACTAGCTTCAAACTCTACTCCGTTCTCATAAGATTCAAGTTTCAGTAAGTAAAGCAAATTACCATTTTGCTGTAATGAGACGTAAGACAAGGTAGTAAGGTTCATTCTGCGGCCAGTTATCTCTTGGAGAGGTTTTAAAACCATTTCATTGGGTGAAGTAAGCCCAGTGCTACAGAACAAATAACGTACAGAAACTTCTCCTTTACGACCGCGATTAAACGAATCCCAACTTTATTCACACGCTCAAAAAGTTCGTATCACTTCATTCACCATGCGCCAGGCGGCGCGAGTCAAAAGGAACGCGCCGCTCGCGCCCGTCTTCCCCCCGCTACTCCCGGCGACACGCTAAAAGTCAAAGTCAAAGTCAAAATATTTTATTCAGATTAGGCTTACAGGTAGCACTTATGAATGTCAAAAAATTTACCACCGGTTCGGAAAAACCTCTGATGAGAAGATACCGGCAAGAAACTCAACGAGGTGTAATTTTTTTAAATAAATCAAAATTACAATGTTATTTTACATCTCAAATATTCAAAATTTAGGGTTAGCTAGGGTTGCGCGGCATTCGTTTTCAATTACACTGACACGGCGGAGGAGAGCGAGCGGGCGCGCGGCTAGCCGACAGCCTACTGCGATTTGCCTATGCTATAGGCAATGCGGTCGAGCGTACCTATAGTGCGGACTGGAACCCTTCTGCCAGTACACCTAGCATGAACGTTCTCGACACGCGTTAACTCGCTAACTCAGTGCGTCTCATTCTAACCAGTCCAGTAAAAATGAAACGTACTGAGTTACGTAGCGGGTCAACGCGTATCGAAACGGTTCATGCTAGGTCCCTCTAACCAACATTATGTCAGGTGACAACGACAATCCAGGGTACAATACATATTCCACTGTTTTAAAAGGTGTTCTGTGGTCCTGCTGAAAGAATTTAAAAACCCTAACGATCCTAGTTCCAAGGCATCCTAATAACTAGACAAAATCAAGTATATAGGCACTGACCTACAAATGATGGACTTCTAGTCAGCGTTTAAAATATGGCCGCATCAAAAGTCGAACAAAAGTACAACAAATCGACAATCGCTCGCGCTGACCTCGTCGTCAACCTGTATTCTTATGTCGGTCTGTTTTTCTGCTGTCATTTAGTATGACACTGTACATCCATGTATTATAATATCAATATGTATAGGTTAAGTATAGAGCAATTTATCTTGATTGGAGACAGCCCTAATATCGAGCTATTTTTTACCCGACTGCGCGAGAAAGGGGGGTTATTAGTAGTGTAAGTTTCGCGATCCGGTCGACAAAGAGCTTTACAACGAACGGAAATATCAAGTTTAGAGTTCCTCGCGACACGGAACCCGCCATTACACCATTCACGATGTAATAATGATTATTATAAACCTTTGTTTATAAACCAGCGTGGCTTGACCCCTGGCTGCACTACCCGCTGTATAGACCAAGGGCGCTCGGGGCTCAACTTAAACTGGTCCTTTTTATATAAGTAATTGAATTATTGAATTACCCCTACAGTTTCCTGTTTTTTTGACAGGAAGGAGACGTCAAATTTTAATCAAATTATACAACAAAAGTTTAAGGTTATGATTAGGTTCTTTGTGGAGCTCACTATTGATTAGCTAACAATGGGCAAGTGAACTAGCAAAGGTCTAAAAACATCTATAATGCTTTTAATGAACGTTTTTTGATCATTTTGTCACTAACTGGAGTATTAAAATATCTTTTCTAATATTGTGTACTAATATAAAAAGTGGCAAATTGGACTAAGGAATAAATAAGTCAAAGTGTAATTCATTTTGGAAAGTAAGGACATACGAGTAGGTACATGACCATTCCGTAAATGAGTGATTCTTCATTCATTTATTTAAGAACTCCATTATTCATACTTCCCTAGAAATGAGCTATGGTTAAAACAACACACATTTTTTTGTAACCTAAATTTCTTTAATATTTATGATATAAAATGACAACACAAAGAAAAATCCTGAACACCTGGTAGAACTAGAACTTGCAACCTCTGCATTTCGTGCCGCCCTTAACCAATTCCGCCAAAAAAAAAAAAACAACACACACAAAAAAATCACACATTTTCCACTTGCTAAGAAATTTGTATAATTTCCCTTTTCAATCTTACTTCGTGATTTCCCACAGTACTAGAACTATAGATTTTCCTTGCAGTCCACGCTTCCAAGGATCATAATCCTATTCACGAACAAACCTTGTTTAGTAAAAATACTAATTGAGATCCAGGCCGGCTATTCACGGCCAATTCCAAGAGATATCGTATGACGAGTGCTAAGCGCCGCGACGCCATTTTGTTTACAACAATGGCGGCTTGCGCAAGAGCAAGCGGATTACCCGACCAATTTGAGTCCATTCAATACCTATACAAATCGGCCTGCACTATCAAAAGATACGCAGCCAACACAATTTGAGCTACCATGAAGTTAAAGTGAATCTTACTACGCAAGTATTAAAGATGGAGATTTGATTGTAAGGGGTGGTGGTGTGATGGTGACATTCGAGCTGGCCATGAGAAGGATGTCTTTCAAAGTGGCCGAAAGTTCTGGGAAGTTGCTCGGGTCTTGGGTAAAGGTTCGAGGCGGTGACATCAGAAAGATTAGCTGTTTGGAAAGTGCCGAAGTTGTTAGATTTACTTGTTTGTCACATTTTTGGTAAGAATTCAGCGTTGTTTTCGCAATTACACAATATTTTACCTTTTTTTAAGAGGAAGGCAAACGGGCAAGTGGGTGACCTGATGGTAAGTGATCATTACCGTCCAAGTACCCACAACTCTTGTGCCAGTAAGTGGTGCGTGGTGCGAGTGAAGATGTAGTAAATAAAATTGAAAAAGGTATGGGCGTTTGGGCGTGTATAGAGGATGGACGAAAGAAGATTAACGAAAAAGCTGTATGTATGAAGGAAGAGAATATTTTAAAATGGGAAGGGAAAGATCTCGGTAAACGTACTCCGATCAAATCGGAGACATTCTGGAGAAAGACCAGGTCAGGAGTTCCCTAAACCGACGAGCAAGCGTACTATCCTATTTGTCTAGCTTTTTTACCATCTCCATAAAAGGTATTTTCGATTCTAAAATTATAAAAACCATTCGCCGCAGCGACCTTACGAATTAACAGCAAAGCAAATCGCTTCTAATTACATAATTGCTCCAATTAAGCGCGCCGAGCGCCATCTCTCGTTTTATTAAAGACTTAATTATACTAAAGTAAATGAAAGATTCTGCAAACTTGGGCTTCCACGATCGCAAAGGTTTTATCCACTAACCGGCTCAGCACAACTTGGACCGTGATTCAAAGTGTCACAGTCCTTTTTGGGATTGAGTAGGAACGTTGGTTAGGACGTTTTGATGTCGGTATGTTTGAGCTGACAAATACTAATTAACCTCTTAGCAGCACAAGTATGGCGACGGCTTCTGTGCGGAATTAAATTAGTGAGTTAGCGACTTTGTGCGGAGTCGGACTTTGTTCGAGGTGTTTGGACGGCGCGCTTGCAATTAAAGCCGAGGTGTTTACGTGTAACGGCTTAATAACACATTAGAAGCCAACTGCGGACGTGAGGCTCCATAAACCAAGCCATGTCTTGCACTCTATTCGACATACAGTGATATGCAGGGTGTAAACGCGTTACATGGCTAAATCATTTATTATTTATATTTGTCATTAATTTTTAAGTTGCATAGGCCCATAGATAACCTTACCTTATAGTCCAACAATTTAACAATGCATTTAATTAAACATCTTTACGAATTGAAAGTCTTAAAGTTAAAGTCAAAGGCAAAAATCTTTATTCAAATTAGGCTCACAGGAATCACTTATGAATGTCAGAAAACTTACTACCGGTTTTGAAAACCCCCTGTAATGTCATAATTTTAGGTAATGGTGGAACCCTTATATTTGATTACCCATTGATCGATTTAAAATTATGATACCTATTACTAAAAACTGTGCCTAATTAACTTGATTATTTTACATACTGCAGAAGCGAGGCTAAAACTACTCATGGTTTAATTATTTCTATCCCTGCTAGGTACTTAGAACGTACCATACCTAACACACTATTTACATAAAGTCGGCGCAGAAGCACAATAATTAAAAACAACTCTGTCTGGCATTCAGAGCTTAAATTTAAACAAAATCCGTCTACCAATTAAAAATAAAGCGGTCTCCGCCCTGGCGGTACAATAAGTCAATTAACGCGGCGCGTCTGCCTACCTCTATATAAATGTATGTATAGCAGGTATATAGCTCTATACATAGCGTATCGCTGAAGGAATTTTATTGAACACCCTGTATGATTTGGTATATTTCGTTTACATTCGGTGAAATTACTGACAAAAGAGGTATACCATCTTAGCCTTCTGGGTTGGCAAGGTCTGCAAAGTTCTAGCTTTGGTGTTTATGGGCGGTGGTGATCACTTACCGTCAGGCAACCCACTTGCTCGTTTGCTTTCATGTTAAAAAAGTTGACGTCTGAGTTTATTGACAAACTGAGGCCCTTCATGCCCTAGGTACACTACAAAATTCAGACGGCATTTTTTAACGAATGCATCATTTCTCTGAAAAAAAAATTGTAGAACTATATTCTCGCCATGGTTTCGTTGGAAATAAGACAAATTTTATCCAACCAATGGTTTTTTGATAGATAACAGTTTTATTAAAGTACCAACTTTAAATAAAGTTTTTATTTCGCAAAAAATCCTTTTCAAATAATGAACACAAATCTACCTTGAGCATGATGATTGACAGAAAACCACACAGACTAATTGAAATGCAATTTTTTTTAATCCCTGTCAAATTCGTGAACCAGCTTCTGACTGGTGATTCTCAAATGCTGATTCCACACAAGGGCAGAATAATGAGACAGCACAGTACTAATACAATTTAAACGCGCACGCTAAGACAGAACAGTACCTACTGGCAATATAGCAATCAAGGCAGGACAGTTAATAGCCAATCGGCTATTTTTCGGACAGTTGGCTTCCCTCCTCGCCACCTTTTCCAATCAAATGTCCTGTGGTTGAACACACATGAACTCAAGGGCAATACAGTGCAGGGCAGTGCTACTCGCCGTTTCTGCTAGTTGACCAAGGGCTTGATTTGAAGTTTTGACAGACCTAGTCTTGTATGATGATGCTTGCAGAGGCCCAGCACCCCCTCGGTCCTTGCACCCTAGGCTCCAGTCTAATAAGCCTCTGGGTAAATCAGGTCCTGTAGTTGACTGATCTATATTTGAATGCCAATGTCTTTCTATCATTACATTATAAATTAAGGTATCTGTTCTGTTCTAAAACCACCACCATCACAGGTTTTAGGTAATGGTGGTGGGTTCCACCATTACCTAAAATTATGACATTACAGGGTGTTTTCAAAACCGGTAGTAAGTTTTCTGACATTTCTGCTTGACTTTTCAGCATAAGATGGAGCGCTGTCTTAAAGTTGAGCTTATGCTCTTGCATTTAAAGAGAAGCAGGGCTGGTTCAGCTAATAAACAAACACGTCCCTCATTACTTGCAACCCGACACGTGACGTCAGCGACGCAACGCTCATCTCGAGGCCACGTGGCGGCACGTGGCAACAACCAGGCTTGTCTGACCCCTCGCCAGCTACTGCAATTTGGAAAAATCTGTGTTTAATATCCAAAAGTGATTTTTATTTGGATTTATTAGAAATTATTAAGGTAACTTTTAAAGTATTTCAAAGTTTAAAAAATTTGCTAAATTTCTATGCCGATTTGAAACTTGTCGTGTAGCTACTATTGGGTGTAACTTGGCTTTAAAGTTGTGAGTCTCCTGCGGGTTTAGTTGGGAGGTCTAGTTATGGTGGTAGGAAAATAATAAGCTATTTGTTTTTGACCGTTGATCTCAAGCTTTGTAGCGGATTGATTCAGCGATGCGGGGGAGCGTGTTTGCCTGCCTTTTAGTTAGCCGACCGTTTCTTTGTGTAAACTTAATATAAAGTTAATGATTTTTTTGTAACTGACTACGGGGAGGTTATAAAGCAGGAACGTCTATCAATGAAGTTGATTTGCCACCCTAAGGTTTAACTTTATAAATTAAGGTTTATTAATATAGGTATTTTGCTTAAATTCTCTGATCTGAACTGGTAATTGTAAGTTACTAGGAGCTATCTTAAATAGACTGATATTACAAACTTAGATCAAGCTTTTTACATACTATTTGCTTTTTGCATTGGGAGTAAAAATTGCAAATACATTTCATAAGTATCAGTTCACCTGAGAGATTATACACTTTACAGATTGTTTATAAACAGGCGTACAGTACAATGAATAGGTATAAGTATTACAGAATAGTATTATATAGTTTTTGATAATACCTGAACAGAATAAGCAACTTTACTAACGGCTATTGTTGTAGATCATTGTCAAGTACGACACATTCTTCAAAATCACGTTTGACTTTTAATTTCTATAGAAACGAAATGCCAAATGCGATCCAGAGTTCGCTTCGATACTTGAGAACGATCTATAACTACAGGCCTAAAACTCACTTAGCGTCATTACTCCGCTCGCAACAATGTAGAGTTTTTTTGCGAGGGTGCATTAGCAACAAATGATTGCACCCTCCGACTGCGGGAGACAGACCGGCGACAATCGCGGATATGTTGTTACACGCGTTTAGATTACAGTTACATTATAATTAGGGTCGGTTTGTCGGTTTATTCGTCATTACTTCCCATGATGAATAGGAGGGTTGAAGTCAATGGGTAACTCTCTTCCTCTCTCAGTAGTGCATTAGTTGTTCCATGACCTCGAGGCTATGCAGTCTTTTACACAGCCAAAAGACCATCCAATGCTAGATAAAGAATTTTGAATGCGATAAAAGTCTTCCTACAAACTTCTACCTAACTATTGATTCCGTGCTGTCTTTTCCCAGCGGCTTCCCATAACCCACCTTAGGTAGGTTCACCCAATGGGAGCAAAGTTTACAGTAGCAGTACACGGTCATCACTTAGCAACTTTTATATCCCAGTTCCCAGCTGGTAGGGCATCAGTTCTATGAACAACCAGCCCGATTTACTGCACCCTCAATGCCCTGAACCATTAAGATTAGTTCTCAGAACCACCAACCAGTTTTTACACGGATCTGCTCAATTCTGGTTCTTTTCAGAACTCAACTCCTTTTACGTACATGGTTAATCGCTATGCTCGAGAAAAAGACAAACAATCTTTCTCTAGGAAAATAAAAACTGTTAAAAGTTTGTATTTTAATGTCTAAATTCTACATTGTTACCACCAACGTTCGAGCGTCCGAGCATTTGAGCGCTTTTTATTTTCCATTTGAAACGTAATCTGAAATTCACACGTTTTTTCCACGATTTGGCTAGATTACCTATAAATTTGGAGTCATTAACCTTGTGTACCTAGAAATTACAAAGAATAGCTCGGCATGTATCAATATCAATTAATCGTCTGTATGGATTGATGCGGCCGCTACGTTGTCCTCGAAAGCGGTTAAGTAATTTGTTTTCGATTGCTTTTTAAAGCGCAGCTTTTGTGCCGATGAATGTAACAACTCTATTAGGGAGCTTTTAAATTGATTCCCACAAAGCTCTGCGTTTGAAAGCTTTTAACTGTATTCGGCGACATTGTTAGTGACATTGATATTTTACCTTTGTCATGGCGAGTTAATAAATGCTACTCGTAATTGTATTTGCTCGGGATTTTATTACATCAATAGAATTAATACGCTGAATTCGCTGTTTACGACTGGCTTAAGTTATTGTCCAAAGAACCAACTTGCTGAAATTATTCCACCTTACACGTACTTGCAATGTCTTTCTTGGCGTGAATGCGAGCAGAAATTACCTAAGGAGACTGATAGATTTGAGTATCCACTTGTAATGAACATTCTATCGAATTTTACAAAGCTTGCGAGATAAATAGGAAAAAACGACGACCGGCGTGCAGGCTTTTAAAACGGCGAATGCTCGCTATTCTGTTACAAGTGAATGTTCAAGTCTATTTACACCTTAATTTAGGTCTTTCACGTGAGCGATAGATTGTTACGTTTACTTTTGTCACCTTACTACGCCAAATCCTCACATAGTTATCGTGTCTTCTAGCGTTAACGCCAATAACCAATAAAGCGTCACTTTATCAAGGTACGGTCACTGTTTTGTTTTGTTGTTTTGTAAATTGTTTTTTTTAGCTAATTGCCAACTTCAAGTAGGCATTAAGTTGCTGGTGTATTTAACGACGGGAACAATTACAGGAAATATTATGCACATTTAGAGTCCTTAATAACAAGGCAAGTGTATGTTTGTTTGTTTGTCCGTCGGCGCGCGGGCAGCGCAATTACGCGCCTTGTGCAAACAGTGAGACGCTATCGGGGTGCGCGAGCAGGCTGTGCGGATGAGGGTGCGGATGAGTATGAAAGTGAAGATGGAGTGCGGAATGTTCGAAATTATTTGCATGTTTGGTATTTTTTGTTATTTAGCATTAGACACTGAATATGATATTATTATTATCTTAGTTTCCGTTGGGTTAAATTAGTAAATAATTAGTTATTGTTTCACAAGAGCTGTAATAGAATGTCTATAAAATTAATGACAGGTTCATACATTTTCGGTGCCAGTAGTAAACGAAATTCTTACCTTAAATGTCACGTTTTGTCACCTAAACAGCGTTTATCACCTCAATCAAACAAACCGATGTTTGTAAAAAGTAGAAGCGATGATGGCAAAAACTGAAAGTTATATTCCAATGCTGTTTACTACTTTATTCAAGTATACATAACAAATGGTTTGTACGAGTTTGTTAATCTGGGTTCTCATAAAAATCGTAATTCAGCTAAAGAGGTTCCTTTCAAACCAAATATCTCTAACTACATTGTATTGCTATTAAAGCTGTGATAAAGAGTATGAGAATGCGGATGAGTACCCAGCCTTACGCAACCCGCTAAGATGATTCTGCGAGTTTTATTGAGTCCCGCGATATTGGCATCTTATCGTTTCTTAAGTTTGTTGAGTGCTCGCTCACTCAATAACTCCCTGATGTACATGCGTTGCGTATTCATTAAGGCTTTTCTTGAAAATACACTCACGGACAAACAAATCGGGCCACTGTGCATTTTTCGAACAAACGAGGGTAGATTGACGCTTTGGTTTCTTGCCTAGAAATGCTTTGAGTGTGGTCCAATTAGGGTGACCAACCCTGAGTGCTCATTTTACAGGACGTAATATATGATCTAAAATTACAGGGTTTATGAAAAAATAGGGGTTCAAGTTGTTTTTGGTATGGTAATGGTCCTGCATTGCCAAAATGATGGCTGAAAAACGGGACGTCCTGTAAAATACAGGACAGTTGGCAACCCTGGGTCCAATGACATGCTGACCTTCGATAAAGGAGGTGAAAACTTCCTGTGCATCTAGCACGAATCTTCTCGTTACGCGTTAACTCGCTACGTAACCCATTGCGTCTCTCTCCTACTGGGCTAGATAGAAAGAGACGCACTGAGTTACGTAGCGAGTTAACGCGAGTCGAGAAGATTCGTGATAGGTGCACTGATCCAACAAGCAGTTCATACCACAGCGAGAGTTTGTGTCAGAATTTGGATCTGCATACCTTTTATTGTTATTTTAGACATGTTATATACATTGCACAATTATCAGATTTAATCAGTTGGATATATTAGAAGCTCTGAATCTCCTATATTGATGCTCAAGGGGTTTAACAGTCAAGATACAATTACGCATCTCTGGACAAAAAAATAAGGCGACAACTTAATCTCATTTGTTTGAAAAATGCACTGTGGGCTGTTTTTTTTATGAAATAGGAAGGCAAACAAGCAAGTGGCTCACCTGATGGTAAGTGATCACCACCGCCTATACACCCGCAACACCAATAAAATTACAGATGTGTTGCAACCCAGAGGGCTAAGATGGAATACCTCTTATGCCAGTAATTACACCGGCTGTCTTGCTCTCTACGCTGGAACACAACAGTGCAAGCACTGCTGCTTAGCGGCGGGATTAGCGAGCAAGATGGTGGTAGCAATCCGAACGGACCTTGCACAAGGCGATTTCTTCGTCGGTGAGTGTAATAAGAAGTACGGTGTGTAAAAAAGATTGATATTGCTAGAAATGTAAAGGTATTCATTCGTTGCTGGTTTGGATCTAATAATAAATAATAATTCAGCCGTTATTCCGTACACCAAGTATCTCTCGCGTTAATGTTCTCCTTGTGCTATCAAAAAGCTCCCCCCCCCCACATTGCGAGTAAAACCCATAAAAAGCTGTTACTTACGCCTTATAGAGCTTAAATATCGTTCTAATGAATGGTGTAACTCTACCCACAAGCCCCGAGATGATCACCAATAACTTTAAACTCTCCTCATTCGGTCTTAAAATTCAAATTAGCTTACACAGAGCGGCACGGTTAGGCCGTTTCGATAGCGAGAAGCGATAAACGATGGGAAGATAGAATGAAATCAAGAGATGAAGGGAAAAGGTGCAATGTAAAATTGAACTTTATTATTTTGTGGTAGAGTTCGTTTCGCCTTTGTGTGAAAGTAAGGTGTGGGATAGTTTATTCGAAATTAAACTCTGCTGAGTGGTAACAAAGTCAATTATTGTTTGAGCCGGTTCGTTAAGGGGGCTGTCTGTCGAGAGTTAATTTAGTTGTGGATTAACTGGGTTTGAGTGATTGATGTTTTGGGGATAGTTCGGATCTGGGAAAAGGGCTGTTGGTGCTCGGCCTTAACAGGCTCACATGAACAGTAATTAGGTCTTAATCGTTTTTGTATCAATTTGGGAATAATTCTTAGCGATACCCTTATAACCATTTTGGTCGCCGTGTAGTAACTATAACATCCTTGTGTTACTACACTAGTAACAAATCTAGTCGCTGTTCCTACACGTCGACAAGAAGTGAGGAATTTTTGAAACATAATACTATATTTTGGGGCTAAAATCACACACGACCGTGAAGAATAGTTTAGTTAATTCAGTTTTTTTTTATTCAGTCAATATAATTACATCATAAATTGCACAAAATGTCAAATTACACGTTTTTATATCGAGATCGTCAAATTTCATAAAAAACATTAATCAATAAAACTAAAACAAAGTCATATTCGAATGTCAGCATAATTAAACAAATATTAAAACTATTAAATACTAAAACTAATCAAATTAATTTTGGTATGTCAACATAATAAAAATAATAAGCATTATACACTAAAACTAAGTCAAAATTAAAATTAAAATTGGAATGTCAACATTAAAAATTCGTCTCTAATAGGGATCAAAAATAAATAAAAAAGAAGAAGAAAGAAATAAAACATGAAAATGTCAAATTACACTTGTAAAAACTAAACAAAAATGTCCAAATACTCTTTCACTGAGTACAATGGATGATCCAACAAAAGGTTCTTCAGTCGGCGACCAAATGCTTCGTCACAATTTAAGTTTCTTAATTCAGCGGGTAGATACTCGTAGTAGGTAATATTAACGATTATTGAACTGCGACCACAATTTGGGTGCACATTATTTCGTTACCGAAGTTTCAGTCGCCACGACCAGATTTGGTTGTATGGGTAAGAATTAGGTTAGAAAGGGCAATCGCCAAGGATTCAGTCGCCTACACATTACCAACAAATGATCATACGGTCATACGAGATTGGCAGCGGCACAAATTACGGTAAATGCCATTTTTAACGTTGTGTACGTCGCTTAGTTAATTCTTTATGGTACAAAAAACAAACAGGTGGTAGGATAGGACCTTGTGAAGGGTCTGTTTGGATCACCACCACCATCTTGCTCGCTAATCCAGCCACTAACAATGCTTGAACAGTTGTGTTCCGGCGTGGAGAACAAGACAGCTGGTGACATTCCTGGCACAAGAGGTATTCCATCTTAGCCCACTGGGTTGGCAACGCATCTGCAACTTCCTTGGTGTTTTAGGTGTCTATGGGCGGTGGTAATCACATACCATCAGGTCAAGTTAAATAAGTAAATATAATTTGAACGCGCACGCCCAGTCCGGACAGTTTATTAGTCAGTACTTATACAATTTGAACGCGCATAACACTGTCCGGCAGGCAGTGACAGTGTTATGCGCTGCAGTGCCGTGAAGCAGTTCAGTTGCTGCCTCACTGTACTGCCTCAATGTTCTGCCCCGGTTAGAAATCAGCATAAGGGCTACAGGGTTTGGAAGCAGCTTTGATGCATTTGTACGATGAATAATTGCCTACCATTCCAGAGGTTGCTTATCTTGTGTAATTAATGCCTTTAAATATCCTTATGTATATCCATGCCAAATTACAGCTTTCTAGTACCACAAAGTATATAATAAGAGTCCATGAGCTAGGCTGTGGCCAGACAGACGGACGGAAATGGCGAAACTATAGGGTTCTTTGTTGACTACGGAACTCTAAAAAAAGACATATATTTCAGAGCAGAGATCCATATTTTGTTAGTATGCCTTAACCTGTTGTAAGTACTTACATATTTAGTGCAAATCTTGGAATTTGGAGCAATACAAAAACTCTTCGATTTAGACACGTCCAATTGTCATTGACACATTTCACCTGTAATTTAAAGAAATAGATTCTGATGTTAATAGAGGCAAAGGAACACGTGGGTCATCTGAACTGATAATCGCCGTCCATGGAGACCACCAGCCCCAAGGACCTCGCTGATCTTTAGCAAGCCTAAGTTCATTTCATTTCATTTCGTTTCATTTATTCATTGTCAAGTCATGTACATTATAAATATGGAGCTTACATTGGCATAAAGTCAGCCCATGACTTGAAGTTCCTGGCTTTAGGCATCAGAGCACCTAGCACGAATCTTCTTGACACAGCTCATCTCGCTACGTAACTCAGTGCGGCTCTTTCTAACCAACCCAGTAGGAGAGAGACACACTGAGTTACTGTGGTTACGTAGTCTGTTGACGCGTATGAAGAAGATTCGTGCTAGGTGCACTATAGTCACTCGCCGTACGAAACCAAGTAGTAAGCTGTTCTTTTTGAGAGAGAGTGTAGTACTATCCTGATTGAGGCACCATCTCAACTACTTACTGTAACTAGCAACTGGTTAAATACTCATACCGTAAATTAGGCGAGCTATATTTTATTCTGTTGGTCTAATTTGAATAAAGATATTTTGATTTGGAACTCCATAGGATTTCGCGATGCATCTAAAGAAGGTTTATCGTTCGCTGTAAGTCTACATCCCACCTTTCTATATATTGGAACGGCAACAAACAGTTACCTAATCTTGAAGGAGCCATCACCCCATCGATCCCGATATCTCCCCTCTCGCTCTACAAACACGCAAAAGAAACAACACTCATACAAGAAAAACGGGAGCGAGCGAGACAGCATCTGACTTTAAATGCAGCCTGCGGACCCGAACTTATCCAATAATCGCTGTTGTTCAACCCCGAGGGGCTCAAGTGTTGAGTGGTTGATAAGCGGAATTAGACGCTGTTGTTCAGAGTTAGAGTTGTTTTTTGTTCGGGGGCGAAGTTAATATTGTTTTGTCAAAGGGGGAGAGTGAAGCGGCCTTAATGATAAGGCGGGCCGTCATTATATTGTCAGCGACAAGCCCGGAGTCAAAGAAGTCGGAGATTCGATTATAAGTTCCATGTAGGTGTTCGCTCTTTAAAGTTGGTTACCTACGGACAGGTAATTGACTTTTACCCCGTGGGGCGGCGGATACCTATTGTAAGTTTTAAAGCTTTGTAATAATTCTCCGAGATATTTCACCTAGCTAGAATCATTTTTATTGTAATTACAGAACTTTTTTACCTTTTTTAAAGGCCTTAAGTTTAAAATTTTTTAATTTGAATTTGAAGCCGTAAGGTCACTTTTTGAGATCTACTTCGGGTAGGTAATTAATGGATTTTGAATAAAATACCTGCCCGTTTGAAAGCCCAAAGTGCGTGACGTATGTGTGTGTGTGTTTGTGTGTGTGAGAGAGAGAGAGAGAGAGAGAGAGAGAGAGAGAGAGAGAGAGAGAGTGTGTTTTAGCCATATTTAGTATCTAGTGGCAAACGTTGGCATATCTTCGTCTGCTAAGAATTGAACATGCCAAATCAGCCGCGATCATGTTTAACATAACGCCGTTGATTTCCCGTCGGGGTAGAATACGGCAGGCTCCCTGAACGCGCTCGGCTCCGGTTTCGCAGTTTCCGATGCAATAAGGGCCGTGCCGCGCCGGATCCGGCCGGGGCACACCGATCGCATCCGACGTTCCCCGGAGGGAAGTCTTCGGCACAATAATACCTTCGGGAACGGAGAGTTTGGCTGTTAAGATCCTTACTGACGTTTGAGATGTAGCGGAGATCCTGGTTATTTGGACTCGATTTATTTGATACAGTTTCTTATTAAAGGTCGTCGCTTAAAATCGAACTCAAGCCCCAGTTTCATGCTATGGCAGTACGTAACTCGAACTTAATTCAAAGTCAAAGTCAAAGTCAAAATGTTATTCAGATTAGGCTTACAGGTAGCACTTATGAATGTCAAAAAATTTACCACCGGTTCGGAAAAACCTCTGATGAGAAGATACCGGCAAGAAACTCAACGAGGTGTAATTTTTTAATTAAATCAAAATTACAATGTTATTTTACATCTCAAATATTAAAAAAATTACAATTTAACACAGCAGGTATACAATATTAGGAGCCAGGGATCGCCAATACAAATCGTGATCATTTCCAAACATCCTTGTCCAAGATATAGTCATTGATTTTATAATACGCCCGAGAAATTAATGTCTTCTTGACAATAGATTTAAATTTTGTATCATTTAGTTCAGTTATGTTTCGTATATAACTACCAGGGAAATTAATGGACATGCCCCTTACGACAATTGAAATTTCTACTGTCGATATGTTTGCAGTGCATTATTTATTGTAATGTACCGAAGCATGTTTTGTCTATGTTTAATTGTGTTTCGTTTAGCTTTCCTGTCAACTCCACAGAAAGTAAACTCTACTATTCACTTCTCCTAAAATTATTATATACAGACGAGTAGGTTCTTCACTCTTTACATACGTAGTAAGTATAAAGTCGCTATCCATTCCGGTCTGTCCTAAATCCTTACAGTGTAGTTTACGGCCGCCTTTTCCTTCTAGACCACGCAACGGATTTGATACAGTTTTTACTGCAAATTAGTTTTTTTTTTTTTTTAAGATTTTCATGCACATTACATCCCGATTGTACCTACCCGTGTGAACCTGGGGCAGGCCACTAGTCTAGTATATAACCATCCGTATTGTAAACACAACGATACTGTTGTAACTAACTATCACTTATCTATTGTTGGTTTAACATTTAGACGGTTCTTAACCCTTACAAGCTTTCAAGTTACTAGAATGGAATATTTCGTACAAACAAGTTGTAATAGTTACATATAATAGTTGATTGTATGTATAATAAAGTTTGTCAAAAGAACACCATTTAATACACATTTAGTGTATCATTAAAATACTTTTGTCAGTGTATTGAGTCACAGTCACTGATAGAACAGTTACCTCACATCCTTTCAAATTATTCTTATTTGAATGTAATAACGTATTTTTTTGGAAAAAAACCGCGTGACACCCACGAGGGAGTAAACCTCTTACTTTTAATAAAACAGTTCATTTCGTCGCCGCGCAAATATCCGCGCCGTCGCCCCGCCCGACGGAACCCTCCGCGAAATTGCTCCGCAGCGCCGCTTCTCCACAAATTGGTTAACCAGAAAGAGACTAACTTGTACGTTCTATAGCCGTCGTTTTAAGCGTTAATACCTATAGTTAAGATTTTTGGAGCATGTTTTCGATAATCCTATCCTACTGATGAAATGAAATATTTTATTTGCTGAATATTGGCTTAAAAACTATAAATTTAGTACTTAATATTTTCCCTGCAATACTCTGCTAAAAATAGCATGCAAAATTTCCAATTCATAACTTTGTTGTTTGTTAACCATCAAATAACAAATATTCATAATTATAGTTAATATAAAAAAAAACAATTAATTGCGTATATTATCAAGATATTATAACAATGGTGATGTTAAAAATGCTACAGTAATGATGATACCAAGTAATGAGCCCACTTATAATGTGTTTACCTGCTAGAAAGCTCAGATTTCATTTGCCTATTTTTTATTCTATCAAGTCTAATTTCAAAATTCCTCAATCGTCTGTCTAAATTTAGAGCACTGAATTAAGCCACGTCAAAAATATAGCAAGACATTATTAAGGACAGCAGTGAGACTAGAGTAGTCAAAGCTAGCACTTTCTCTGTCGACCGTACCAACAACCGTCAGCAAAAAACTTGTACTAACATTTCTTTTACTAATTAAAGAAACTGTGTCATAACGCAGAATATGTAGAGTGAACATAAAAAGCTAACGCAGGCGATCGCGATAAGGGTCCGTGCGGGAATTAAAACAACAGTGAACAAGCTGCCCCATTAGGCTGTGACCGACGCCGGCGCGCGTTCCCATTGCCTTTACGGGAAGACACTTAATAATTATAATTTTACTACCCACCATAATATGATGGATGAATATTAAAGTGAGTCTACTTGTTATAATGATTTTCGACATAAATAAATATTAAAAGAATTTAGTGAAATTTGGTATGAAGATGTTGGCCAGAAATGATGTTGGCCAGAAATAAACGTAAAATAAAAGCGCCTCGCACTATACTTATTTCTTAAATCAGCTTTATATTTTTTAAGATGATTGTACTTAAATTCACAATGTGAGAAAAACAAAAGGATTTCATTTAAATTATTTTTTGCGGGTGCTAGCACCCTGTGCAAGGTCCGCCTGGATCGCTTGTGCTCCGGCGTGGAGAGCAAGACAGCACCGGTGCGATTACTGGCACAAGAGGTATTCCATCTTAGCCCTCTGGATTGACTCCCATAGGAGGTTTATTTTCAAATAGATGGTACATTTTCTGGTAGGGAAGTTTCCATGAGTGATTTTATTGGTGGAAATAAAGGTATTCCGAAAATGGACTCGGGCCTATTCATATCAAAAAATGCAAATCGTAGCCACAGTAATGAATCCTACCGCACCGTGCCGTATCGTACCATACCATACCATGCCGCGTCGTGCCGTGCCGTGCTTTGCCGTGCCTTGCCGTATAGTGGAGACTCGTGCGAGTGCCTAAACTGCGCTTGGGCGGCTAATTTAATTTTTATAGCACGCGGTCGCGTGCCGCAGGGCTGCCAATCGACGCAAATTAATTAGTCATTACAATAAAAATAATGATAAATTTTATGTGAAATACTTACTAAGTTCTACCCGTGATTTTGTCTGCGTGAATTTTGTTTATAGTTAGAGCTTTTGCAAGCAACTTTCTGGAATAAAACCAGTGACCGTATTTACAAACTTGGGGTCTAATTGACAACCTGTTCATTTGTGTGCCTTATTTGGCTCCTGTTCCTTAAATGCGTACCCCAATTTCAAAGAGTTACACGTAGTTTATTGTTGAGTTTGTGTGACATTTATTATTTAGTGTGGAAGCGGAGGAGGATGGGTTTTTGCATTAAAAAATATCACACAGTACTGGTTTCGCGGAGTAGTAAGTTATTTTTTCCTATTTTTTACTTAGTACACTTTACTAGTTTTTTTACAAAACACATTGAACAAGAAACAATAACAGTTTTTTCATTTTTTTTCGTTAATTTAGGGTGTTTTAGGGGTTTAATTTTATTCCATTTTACAATGTTTATGTTAACCCGTTAACTAAGGAGATGTCAACAGAGCGTACTGATGAACATACAGACAAACTAGCTATATAAAATCTAGTAATATAAAAGAGAGCTTAGCTAGACGTGAACCCTGGAAGGAGTAGGGGGGGGGGGCGGTGATTACCACGTTATTGGTTGGATTGTAGACGGGACCCACTAATTAGTCCCGGGGGTCCACTTTGGTGGTACAGCGGTGGGGTATTGGTGGTACTGTCCACCGCAAAGCTAGAACGTAAATAAACCCAACACTTAACACCAAGTAGATATTTTTGGGTTCACTTCAGCTTCTTTCTTTTGCTGCTTTATTCTGTCTTCTTTTTACCCGACTGCGCGGCATAGAATTAAATTAACGGGCTCCAATCTTCCCAATAATGGGTCCCGACTGTTGAAGTCGGGTCTTGTTAAATATTAACTAATCATACAGGTTTGACTGGTAAGATTGGCCATCGCCTTCTGCATGTACCTTCGTCACAGTCCATTCTCAAATGGTTCTGACAGAATATCAGCGCTGCGGTCTCCGCAGCATTAATGCTGAATCAGCGCCTTTTCTTTCCCACAACACATGGCTTGCCGCATTTGTTACCTTAAGCTGAACACTTTAGTATGTATAAAACTGTAATTTTAGTCAAATTGGATATTGTGATCATACATCTCTACTCTTACTCCGTCATACTCTGAAAATTGTGTTTTATTTTTCTTCTGATTAATGCCTTATCTGTGTTGTGGATGAATAAAGTTCCTTTCCATTCTTCTATTCTATTTTATTCTTAAAGTTAATGAAACTATTAATGTTGTAGTTATTCAAGATTACTTAACAGAATTTCAGACTAGGTACTGGACTTGTTTTACTCTTTTTGATTTACTTTTTACACAGTTGAGTTTTAGATTTTTTATATTTACTTTTTTTAGTAACGTTCCTACTTTCTTCTACTGCTAGCTATAAATGTTCATCCAGTTGCCTTATCATGTAAACGAAATTCTAACCTACAAACTGATCGCCTAAATAGTGTTTGTCGCACCAATAAAATGAATCGCGGCTGTAGTTAAACAGAAGATGTGCTTTAGAATGTTTTAAGAGCTTCGTACATACTGACTAACTTACCAACTGACAGATAACGCACAGTCTCAAGTACTTAGAATAGAAACGTACAATTTAGAACATGTATTTCTTAGAGAGTGTGGAGCTAGCTGTATACCTGCCGAGTAATATTTATGGAAATAAAAACTCCCAAAGACATCGACACAGTTAACAGTAATGCCCTAACACCAATTCCAGCATTTTATTTAATGCAATAAAAATCAAGCGAATGAAAAATCAATTAACTTCAATCGCGACAGCACTCAGCGACCCTCTTAAAAACACATGTTACCCCCATCAACGACGCATCGAGTCAATTCTCCACTCGATTAGCGCTAAAACACAACACAAACTCGAATAACTCAATTACGCATACAAGGACACGATCAAATCATATTCAAATCCACCAATCAGGGCGCGTCGTTTTGGCGCGCAAATCTGACATCTGTCATATTCGACCGCCATTGTTAGCGTTCCTTTTTTGAAACGTGACAGTTGGCGCGGGCGGTTATTTTGTTTTTCGATTTCGACGTTTTATTCAATCAGCCAGTGTTGTCACAAATAGATGTAACAGTCCCACTCTGCGTGATATAATTTAGTTAGTGGGTTTTGTTGGGGTAAATAATAAAAAATAATGACAATCTTTCTTAAAATAGGTGTACATTAGTAGGACAGGAGGTCTACCCTGTAGCTCGTTAGCTAAAGGGTACGATAACAAACTAAGACCTTATCGTCAGGTGTTTGAATCACAATTTAGATACATACACTTTTTAATAATAGATCTTTACATTTTAAGACGTGTCAATGGCATTTCATTTGTAAGTGTTACTGCTATTTTTGGACGATTTCAATGCGAATATAATAAATACTTTTTACTAGACTATAATTTGAGGAATTAAACAAAATGTACTGAAAATTGTAGTTTGACTTACCTACTTGCTATTGCGTCATTTTCTGATTGAAATCCATCAATTAATAAAACATCCATAGTGCTACTAATGCTCTAAATAATCATTATTCATTATCACCAACAACAAATACCAACCCCTTATAAACTTAAAATAGATGCTCACGATACTGTTTATTTGTTAGTTAGTTTACGATAGTATCGATTTTCAAACAAACTTAAGCTTATTAAGAAACAAAGTCGATTAAGAAGTCGCCTAAACACACCGCAAGTAATAAAATGCTAATTTATAAACGCCTTGTCTAACTTTTTAAGTTGCGAGTTCTAAATTAAAATTACAAAGCCATCCATTGCCAGAACTTCGGCGGTAAGTGTTAATATCACGCAGGAGGGTAGTCGCGTGCTTGGCGCTTGTTAATACCCATAACTGCGCTCGACAAATGTCTACGCTAATTCTTGTTAATTTTTTCATTGGCGAATTAAGGCTGCGGGGTATTTATCGCTGTATTCACTAATGGACCCTTTATCCTCGTGATTGTCATTCGTTTTCTCTTTTAAAAACAAAATTTAGTTACTGTCTAGACGGGACAGACTTTATACCAGAATTTATGAAACCTATTTACCGTTATCATGAGTAGATGTAGTAGTAGGTAGTAGGTAGGTAGATGCCCTCTGGGTTGGCAGCGCATCTGCAATCTTCTTGGTGTTGCGGGTGTCTATAGGCGGTGGTGATCACTTACCATCAGATGACCCACTTGCTTGTTTGCCTACCTATTTCATTAAAAAAAGTACCAATACAGCATACTTCTCGAATTTTTCCGTTTATATCCGCCGGCCTCTAGCGTGTTAAATGCTCTAAGTTTGCCACTTACTTTAGAAAAACAACACCAGTTTTTGTCGATCATCACCAAATCAATCATTTGCGCTTCCAATCTAAACATCATCAACTGAAACACGTCCACTCCTATGAAAAAAGTCTTCTACAATGCTTTGAACAATACCTCTCTTCAGATCCTACCGATTATCACCATATTAACAGCATTAATTAACATCAAGAATCCCAAAAAGCAGCCAGTTCTTACGAATGTTCATCGTCGTAGCACTCCAAATTATAATTTCAAATGTACAAGTTGGTCTCAAACACCACCAACCTTGGACCAACGTTGGCGCCAACAGCCGCGCGCGGCACCAGCCGACACCATCCTTCATCTACCAGGGCTGTCTCCTCTATATTTATTGCAGTTGTAAACTTTTAACCTAATTAACGGCCTAATTGGGAGTTAGCGTTATTTGGTTAGCACGTAAGCTTAGTTGGAATGTTCACTTTCGATTTTACTTTACCATTTTATAGACTCAATTGAAGTACGAACTGAAGTTTTTCAATAAGCCTCAGACGACGATGTTAACCAATCGAGACACCAATTCAATGCCGATTCAACATTTTCTTGTGTTGGGTGTGCCGGCGCGAAATTGTTTGTCAAATGTTTTCTTTGGATATTTTTTGATTTCGTCTAAAATAGTTGTCCGCTGATTAGATTAAGTTTTTGGATTAATCATAAACCATTAAACAAAGTCTGACCTAATGTACTCTCTGAGAAATTTATTTCAAATATTTCTCCAAGGCAAACACTAGGTACATTAATATACTTTATTAAATTTCATTAGTATAATGGAGCCCACCCTACCACATACACTAAGCTTTATTCTTATAAATCTACAGAATATTAGTACGTTTTTTGTGTAGTATCACTGTTGGCGCATTGACAACCTTGAGCTTTCTGAATAAATATCGTAAATATGGTCGCACGATCAGCGACACGGCACGCCGACGCCGCGCGGTGACCGCGTGACACTCCGCGACCGCTTCATAATTTTATTGCTTGCCCCTCGACTTGATTAGCTACCACTAATTAGTTAATAGGACGTAGTATTCCGAATAAAAACTTGAAATTTCATAGCTGTACATTAAAAAAATAGTTAAGACTAGAAATGTGAATGTAAGTTTCAGCTCGTTTAATTTAAGCTATTAAAACAAGAAAAATTGTTGTGACCCCAAAATAGATCCCTGGGGAACATCCAATGTTTAGAATGATTTTTAATGGAAACATTAAATTATTGGTGCATTATTTTACGAGTATTAGTAATCAATTTATTTAACTTAGTAAATGTATAATCATAACTAAGTATAAAATAGCGATTGAGATAACACAGGATACTTTGATTCCGTATTTCATCGTCCATTTGAGATGGAAAGGCAAAAAAATCCTTAATGTCTTACTGTCAGACAACAACATTCAACGTGTCTTTCTGACTTTATTTTACCTTGACAGAGCGCACTACATTACCTTTGCAGTACATCCAAGCCATGAAACTATTTTGGTTTTCTTTCGAAACTTGTTATTCCAAACAACAAGTCAAGTTTGGGGCCGTCGTCAGCTGCGCCGACACCGCGATATATTATCGCGAGCAAATTTAATACGTTTGACAGAAGCATCGTCGCATGTCGGCGAGGAATCGAACGCGTCACGCGACGCTTTTTTACCGTTTCCCGACCCCTGAATATATCATTTCACACTACAATTTGACACTACAATCGTACCAAGTGTCTCCAATCCTGGCAATCGAATGTAAACTTTACCCCTCTCTCTCTAGGATGTGTGATTGTGTGAGGATGTCTTCGGTTTAAGGGTGGATGGCACAATGATGGTACACCGTTTATGTGATTTAGCTCGTGTTTCGTAGTTCAGTGTTCGAAGTTAGTTTTGTTTTGTCTGCACTGACGTGTCGTCTCTGATTTATGCGTCGTAAAGCCTCGCTCTTTAATGGATGATGGCGCATCAATTACGGAGTTTTGGGCGGTTTGATCGTAAACGCTCTTGACAACTTCTGTTTCGAGGGAACAGACAATCGATATTTTGACAGTCATGTAACAACGTTTAGTAATGCTATTTCTTTTCAACGACTGTGTACCTACTGACTCTCACGCAATGACAAGTTTTGCAGATTGCTACCAAGATCTTTTTCATAGCAAAATTTAAAATAAGTTTACGTCAAACTTTCAATTGGTTAACAAGAGTAACCAAAATTTGTTAAGTTCCAAACTGGTCGTTATAAAGCTTTGTTGTTTAGTTTTACTGTAAAAACGCAAATCTTGTGTAGCGGATACCTTATTATTTCATGTGCAATCCTATTTGCCGTGGGGTACCGGCTTAGAATAGTACTTCCCCATCTCTTCCCATGGGTGCCGTAAAAACCGGCTAAGGGGTTTCTTCTCCAGAAGGTGGGCAGCAGCGCCTTCTGCTCGACACGTAAATACTGCGCTCGCCAACCCGCTTGCCAAGCGTGGTGAGTATGGCAAAACCCCTCCAAAGGAAACTAAAATGACTTCACAACAAAGGACCAGGCCCCCAGTCCCCGGCGGCTCCGCTATTCCGGGCCACGGTAGCAGCCTCGGTAACGGCGGAGCAGGGGGTGCTAAGAATCCCCGGCAGACGCCCGGCTACCACTCCCAACCCAAAAGACGACTGGCCCTGGTAACACACAACATTCGGACACTGAGAACTGACGAGAAGCTAATCGAGCTGGAAGAGGAGATGAGTAGGTTACACTGGGATATTTTGGGGTTATCCGAAGTCCGTCGAGAGGGTGAGGACACGATAACTCTGAAATCCGGCAACCTGCTCTTCTACCGGGAGGGTGACAAGCGGTCCCAAGGTGGTGTTGGGTTTCTCGTTCACAAGTCCCTTGTAAACAACATTCTCACCATCGATAGTGTGTCGAGTAGGGTAGCGTACCTGATACTCAGAATATCTAAAAGGTATTCGCTGAAGGTCATTCAGGTATACGCGCCGACCACGTCACACTCCGATGAAGAGGTAGAGGCAATGTATGAGGACATTAGTAGGGCCATACATACCTCTAAGACCTATTTCAATGTTGTTATGGGGGACTTTAATGCAAAGCTGGGCGAAAAAAGTGATAGTGACCTGAAAGTGGGGCTATTTGGTTATGGACAACGGAACCAAAGGGGTCAGAGGTTGGCTGACTTTCTGGAGAAAGAGGGACTCTTTATGATGAACTCTTTCTTCCAGAAGCCACCTCATAGGAAATGGACCTGGTTAAGCCCTGATGGTTCCACGAGAAATGAGATCGACTTCATATTGACTACTAAGAAACAGATATTCAATGATGTCTCCGTGATCAACATGGTTAAAACCGGAAGCGATCACCGCATGGTTAGAGGCAAATTGAATATCGATGTTAAACTTGAGAGGTCTCGTCTTATGAAGTCCACGCTCCGTCCTTCTCGCGCCCATATCCAAAACCCCGAAAGCTTTCAATTGGAACTCGCAAATCGCTTTGAGTCGCTAGACAGCTATGCATCGGTGGACGAGATCAATAACAGGTTAGTGGAAACTGTCCGTATGGTTGGCGCTAAGTTTTATAAGCCCAATCGTACCAATAGACCACAAAAACTCTCAGACCATACTCTCGACCTCATGGCTGAACGACGCTTGTTGCAACTGCAGTCCTCTCACGACGCGAAGTCATATAGACAGCTCAATAGACGCATATCAAGTTCCATGCGGCACGACATCCGAACCTTTAATACAAATCGTATTAAAGAGACGATTGAGCGGAATAAAGGCTCCAAAGTGTTCGCAAAAGACTTGTCTATTGGGCAGAGCCAGCTGACGAAGCTGAAGAGGGAGGACGGTAGTATAGCGTCGACCAAAGCAGAGGTGCTGAGGGAGGTTGAGAGGTTCTATGGACAGTTATACACCTCGGTCTCAAAACCTGTTAGCAGCCTGGCCAAAGATCCAAGAGCCAAGCTGACCCGACACTATACCGAAGATATCCCGGACATCAGCCTGTACGAGATTAGGATGGCCCTGAAACAGCTTAAAAACAACAAGGCGCCGGGCGAAGACGGAATCACATCAGAGCTTCTGAAAGCGGGTGGAACACCAGTACTTAAAGTCCTTCAGAAGCTCTTTAATTCCGTGGTGCTCGGAGGTGCAACGCCAGAAGCATGGAACAGAGGGGTGGTGGCGCTGTTCTTCAAGAAAGGGGACAACACTTTTCTGAAGAATTATAGACCCATCTCGCTTCTGAGCCATGTTTATAAGCTGTTTTCCAGGGTCATCACGAATCGTCTCGAACGCAGGTTTGATGACTTCCAGCCTCCCGAACAAGCCGGCTTCCGAAAAGGCTTTAGTACCATAGACCACATCCACACGCTGCGGCAAGTTATACAGAAGACCGAGGAGTATAACATGAGACGTGGGCGGTGCTTGAGTCTCTCCAGCGATGCCGTATTGACTATCGGTATATCGAAGTGTTGAAGTGTTTGTACAATAACGCCACCATGTCGGTCCGAATACAAGACCAGAGGACGGAGGAAATTCCATTGCAAAGAGGTGTGAGACAGGGAGATGTTATCTCTCCGAAACTGTTCACCAACACAATGGAAGATGCCTTTAAGCTTCTGGAGTGGAAAGGATTCGGCATCAATATCAACGGCGAGTACATCACTCACCTTCGATTTGCCGACGATATAGTAGTCATGGCAGAATCGATGGAAGACCTTAGCACGATGCTCGAAGACCTCAATCGGGTTTCCCAACGGGTGGGCCTTAAGATGAACATGGACAAAACGAAAGTCATGTCGAATGTCCATGTAGTGCCCACCCCAATAGCAGTAGGAAACTCAACTCTCAAAGTTGTTGACGAATACGTCTACCTAGGACAAACAGTCCAACTAGGCAGGTCCAACTTTGAGAAAGAGGTCAATCGTCGAATCCAACTCGGCTGGGCAGCGTTCGGGAAACTGCGAAATGTCTTCTTGTCCAATATACCTCAGTGTCTGAAATCGAGAGTGTATGATCAATGTGTGTTACCAGTGATGACTTATGGCACTGAAACGTGGCCGCTTACTATGGGCCTTATAAGAAAGCTCAAAGTCACGCAACGAGCTATGGAGAGGGCTATGCTTGGAGTTTCTCTGCGTGATCGAATCAGAAATGAGGAGATCCGCAGACGAACGAAAGTAACCGACATAGCCCAGCGGATTAGCAAGTTGAAGTGGCAGTGGGCAGGGCACATAGCACGGAGAACTGATGGCCGATGGGGTCGGAAAGTTCTCGAATGGCGGCCGCGTATTGGCAAGCGCAGCGTAGGACGACCAGCCACAAGATGGTCCGATGACCTCGTACAGGTGGCAGGAAGGCGCTGGTTGCATTCTGCTTCCAACCGGCCACTTTGGAAATCCATGGAGGAGGCCTATGTCCAACAGTGGACTTCTTGTGGCTGAGATGATGATGATGATGAATCCTATTTATTGTTGTATAATCTTGGCTGCTTTTTATCATACAAAAATATTAGGAACGCAAGACTTAGGGTCGCATAGGTATATTCTGTGAAGGTGAAGGACAATGGAGTCGTTTAACCAATTAACGCGGCAAATATTTCAGTCAACATTAATAAATATCGGCACGAAATAAGCAACAATCTTCAAGATTAGTCCAAGCTAATTAAAAGAAGGAAAAGTATAAATCATTTCCATTTTTCTCTTTTTTCTATATCAAAAATAATCTGATCATGTCAATTCTAGCCTCTCCTTCATCTTTTCCAGGTGTGGTTCCAGAATCGGCGCGCAAAGTGGCGGCGGCAAGAAAAAATGGAAGCGGCGCGGCTCGGGCTGTCAGAGTACGGCTGCGCGGGCGCCATGCCGCGGCTCGGCGGACTCGGCCTACCCGTTGATCCGTGGCTAGCGCCGCCACTGCTCACTGCGTTACCTGGTAACTATTGCATAGCTCTCTCATTCTTACTTATCACAAAAAAAAAGATTGAGAACCAGTGTCGTGATACGCAGATTGTACCGTTGCTGTTTGTAATTCTCAGTTAGAATATTGAATACTATAGTTGTCTTATTATGATTCGTAGTGCAAGATAAAGACGGTCTCTTGCTACTGCTGCTCACTCATTGCCCACTGTGTTACCTGATTGAATACACGTCACGTTCTAATTCTTAACGTACGATAGGGACAGCATGCCAGCTTACTTCATGCTGCGTGGTTCTTGCCGCCGCTGCAATAAGACTATTTGCGGTGAGGACATTAAACAATTTCCTCATATCAGTTTTACACCTTTTAGAACTTTGCACAATTGCCTCAGAAACACTTAATTTCCTTTAACAACACAGCTGGTGGATGTGGAAGAGTTACCTTAGAAATTGCTGCATTCCGATCGTAAGCATTTGCGCTTACAAAGTGGATTCAAGACCTCGTTTACTAAAATACAGGGAACTCAGACCATTTTTAGTGCTCAGGGAATCTCTACTTACAAGTCTGTCTAAATCAGCTATTACATTTCTTTTTATGTAGTGGGAATGGTTGCCAAAACTCGTACAGCAGTTTCTTGACAACTTTACCGTCTTAAGGGTACATGACTCGAGTTCTCGTCTGCAAGTTGCATGACATTGCGGGCTACCGAGGTATGATGTGATCGATCGATTGATCGAGCCGCGCAATGTAATGCAACTAGCATGCGAGACCTCGCTCCATATCAGCATCGTACTCCAGACTCAACCAGCGTCCTCCCGCAGGGTTCCTGAGCCACCCCCCCTCCGGCTACCCGAGCTACCTGACGCCGCCGGCGCCGGCGCCCGCGCCGCCCCCCGACCCGCGCTCCTCCTCCATCGCCGCGCTCCGCATGAAGGCCAAGGAACACGTCGAGAGCCTCAGCAAAGGCCTGCAGATGGTTTAATGTAGATCTTAACTAGCTTTACGGTTGCTATGTATGTAATTTTAGGCCGAAAGAGACTTTTGATAATTTGAGTGGACTGGAGGCACATTTGCGGCATACAAAGAAGTTAATCCTGACTACCTCAAAACTGTCATCTTACACCCATAAGACACGCATCAGGATTTACCTGTTTACTGGCCGCAACTGTAGTTTTACTAATTGGTTTGTGTTTTGTTGCTAGCAAAAAGGTAACATAAGTTCCTAGGATATACATTTCTAAGATTCTGTTGATGAAAATGATATAATTTTGGTCATGGTTCTTACACACACGTGGCGTTGTAACAATGACGTACGTCATTATTGTAAAATGCCTCGTGGCTTTATTGGAAAAGAACAACAAACAAGTCACGAAAAATGACAAAATACTTTCAAATTATTGTCACCGTGCGTGATGGGCTACGAAGATCCTTATGATTTGCAGTAGCTTTAAAAAATGCTGTGTAGTGTTGTTTTTGAAGGACGGTCCAATACTGAAGCCTTGAATCCAACTAAAACACTGATTTCGATCCTCGTTGCTCTGAACAAACTACCGTTGTTTGTTCTTCACTAGCCATAAACGCAGGACCATGACCAAAAGTGCCTCGGATCGGTAACCTGAAAAAATTGTCCCATTATTGTAATACTGATCAGAGAGGCTTAATTTCTGCAAAACTGTGAGAATCGTGCTCGACTATTCCTGTATACCCTTGTGACGGTGACGTACTTATTGGATGTATATCCAAAACATTCCTTGTAACTCTCGTAAGACCAAAGCTGTTCTGATAAATCAATGCCATTATAAAGATATGTAATATGAACTTAAAACTGTTATTGTAAAAATGTTATCACCGAAATTCCCAAAAAAAAAATGTTTTTTTGAACTTTAAACATTCTATATTAATAAAGCGGATCACTCACGTATTTTTGCGTCGGAAAATGCCCGACATGTTACGGACCAGTCCGTGGTCCTTAATCATGAGCCCCCGCGGCGGTGGCGCGACGACGCCGCGGGGGCTCATGATTAAGGACCACGGACTGGTCCGAAACATGTCGGGCATTTCCCGACGCAAAAATACGTGAGTGATCCGCTTTATTAATATGTCTGAGTCTCACGGTAGTTTCATGTTTAAACATTCTGATTAATAAATTTAAATAGTATGCAATGACATCACAAAAGCATTTCGTGCTGTGCGTTAACAAAATCCATGTGCGCAGTTATGTATACTCTTGAAGTAAGTTTTGGTTTCGGTTGTAAAAACTAGTTTCGGTCATACGCTACCCGCCAGACACTGCGAGTTTTCAAACGTGCTCTGTTGTAACGGTCGTTGCATTCGTACATTATTTTATTCAGATCTCTGAAACAGTATTTGTAATTATAAGACTTGTGCGTGAAAAAAGCAATACTTTAATATTATTTGGATAGCTCAGACTCTTTGTAAATAATATGGAGCTGTCACACAATATTCCTTTAGTCGTTGTATAGAAACACGCGTTAGAAGCGAAACTGTTTTGTAAACAATTAAACCATGGACAGTCATCCTACTTTATCTCAATTTATCTCTATGTGCGTCCCTTTCTTATGACACTAGTTTGACGCAGGAAAAGATAAATTAAACCTTAGAACTACTGTAGCAGATATATAGACATTCATCTGGAAGAAGTCAAAAAAATCAACATACAATCCACATAAACAAATTGGAACCATTCATTTTGCTGCTCCGCGAAACAGTTGTACAATTTCGCGTAGTAGCAAGGTAATCTGTATCATTACCATGAGTTGTTATCGAAAATCCTTATAATGTTACTACAGTTGATAGCGGTTAAATACGCTCTCAATTGTCAGTGAAAGAGTTAACCATAGTCGATACGGTATTTTTCGATGACATGTGTCAAATTTGTGACTCATGGTACCAATATTCTACGGCAACAGCTACAAAACTTTAGTCACTAGCGCTTTGATTTCGATAGGTCATTTACCGTTGTACTCGTACTAGCGATTTTTAGTTCTCTACGTGAGCGTTAGAGGCGCTGCACAGTTCCCCAAAAATCGTTTACGGCGTCGCTACCGAATACGGTTACGGCTAGATGCACTGTACTCATCATGGTAAGGGTACTGTTCTAATTTATTAGCGGTTTTTGAACAATTGAACTTTTGAAATATTTTGGAATTAATTTGAAGATTTAACTTGGTGTCACTTCTATCGTGTGTTTATAATTTTTACTCGTACGTTAGGCTTATCGTACACCGGCGAGTGAACTAGAAACTTATTGTAAATATTGTTTGTATGAAATTGTACATTTATTGTAAGACGTAGTTCTATTTATACGCGTATAAATATAACAATCAGAGTGTATCGATCTAGGTATGTAGGTTTCTTTAATAAAAAGTTTTCAGATATTGTTTACTTGAGCATAGTTGAAAATATACACTTTTCATTTTATTCCTTTAAAATAGTGTGAAAAACTGTAAAAAGTTTTTTTATTTTCGTGACTGTTTTTTGTTCCCCTAAGAAGCACATGTATAGTTGTAAAATCCCGTTAGCTACCGTTAGTTGAAATAATGTCTGGTTAGCTACCGACAAAATGCAGTTAATAACGGTTAACTATCCGATTGCCACCAAAAAAAGAGTACTCTCTTTGTGGTTGATCACCGTAATTATAAAATAATAATAACACAACTAATACTATAAAAAACAGGCCAAGGGCGAGTCGTACATTCATTCAAAAAATAAAACCTTCCCTTCTAGCGGCAGTGGGGAAAATGCGGTTAATTAAGCGTTAATAACGAAAAATTTATTTTTAACCGCTCGGTTAAAATAGTTAACAACCGGCTTCGCCTCTCTATAAATACAAGTTCAAAATGTCATGTTTCTGATTTTAGCACTTTAGGCTGTGTATTTTCTGTCAGTCAGTCAGTCAGTCAGTCAGTATGTGTGTATAAGACGTTGCTCACTTCACGGTTAGTCCCCACTTCTTACCGCAGCACTGTACATACTAGGCTAAGTATATAATGTATCGTAGAGTAATATTTATGACTGTATATATATCGGTGTACGTAGATGCATAAATACAATAATATAGCGTAAGGAAAATATCAATATAGTACGAGAGATTAATAAATAAATGTGTTCTTACAAGTTTGGTCTTTTATTAACTAACTTTTTTTGACTTTTTTATGTCAAAGAGAGGCAACCGAAGTGATCATCGCCGCCCAAGGGAACCTGCGACTATTGCCGATTGCTGATCTATTGCCGATCTTTAGGCTAGTCCTTACGATGTTTTCCCCCACCGTAAGAGGACTGGTAGGACTTAGTATCTACGGTTGTGTAAGTAAGTTAAAGGAACTCATTGGTACAGTCAAGGAAATTGAAACACGTACCACCGTAGAACCTAGTCGAAGAGACATACGCATGACATTTGTATGACATAACGTGGCGTTTAACGCGTCGCGTCATTGCGATAGGGTTCTAAGGTGGTACGTGAATATATTTCCCCTACTGTACATGGCAACCACTGGGGTTCGAACTCTGTACCTCAAGATCAATTAGGTCTTCGATGCTCTAGTTGAGTTGTTCCTCAATCAAAGTCGAAGTCAAAATATCTTTATACAGATTAGGCTCACTCAGGGAGCATTTATGAATGTCATAAAATTTACGATCGGTCCGGAAAAACCTCCGATGAGCAGACCGCTGATACCGCGACCGGCAAGAAACTCAATAACTAGATTAAATGGTAAAGAAGTGCTAAGAGTAAACAGTTTTTTGTGCAAAGTGCATATACACTCCTACCGTAAAGTCATGACAACGCGTTTGTTAACTGCTGCTGTATATTATTTTTGCATACAGTTTTAAAAGAATAGATTTGCATAAACTTTATATAGTTCGCTAGTGTGTGAAGTGCCCTATCGATTGGTTTTTGTACAATTAAAAACTGTCGTAAATTGAGTGAGTTACTAGTGAAAAACTATTTTGCATCGCTGCGTGATTGCACACGTAACTGACCTACGACAATTCGCGGTACGTTCGAGGCGGCCGAGACATCGCTCGCCGTGCCGCAAACCCGCTTAGTGAAAATAATATCAGTACCTACCCATCGACGGCGTATGCGCATGCAGAAATTTGCTTATTTTATAAGTAAGTAAATTAAGTTAAAACATGCCATATATGTGCGGTGGCTGTAAAAAGGAAATTGGTCGGCGGCGAGTAGTATGTCCAAGGTGTGAATCAAGCTTCCACCAAACTTGTGTTAATTATAAAGGCACACAAACACTGCCGTGTACTAAAATTGCAGCAGACTGGCTGTGTCCCGATTGCATGTCTCGGTGCCGCCGCGGTGGTGACAATTCTAGCACTCCCGTGCGTGCTCCAGCGCCGCAGAATAACCCGGATCCGCACGATAACTCTGACAGTAGTGGGGACACTGACGCTTCGGACCCTGGATTGGAGGCACTGGACTCTGTCGTAGCCGTTCAAACCATAAAACTGGATGATAATATTGTTGCCGCGATTCAGCTCGAGATCAGAAACTCGCTTAAAAGCGAAATAACCAGCACGATCAGCGCGATTCTACAAAGCGAGCTAGCTCCCATACGCCAGGAACTTGCTGACCTGCAGCAATCACTCGATTTCTTTAACAGCAAATACGAGGAGCACGCGCAATCAATTGAAACGATAACTAATAATATTGCCGTTATTAACTCCAGCGCCGGCTCTTTTCAACCAGCCCTGTCAACTTTGGAAGATCGCGTTAATGAGCTGGAACAACAGCTTCGAGAAGCCAATCTTGAGTTTCAAGGCATCACTGAAAATAAAACCGAAAAGCTGCGTAATTTGGTCCAACGGGTTGCTTCCATCGTCTCTCATCCCTTATCAGACGCTGACATTATTCATTGCACACGGGTTGCAAAAATAAACCGCGATAACGACAAGCCACGCGCTGTGGTAGTCAAACTGAAGAGCAGGCGGTGCCGCGACGAGTTCTACTCCGCTATCGCCAGATATAATAAGGGAAATCCAAACAACAAATTAAATACGTCACTTCTTGGAATTGCGGGGACGGGTGCGCCGGTTTATGTATCGGAACATTTGTCGCCGTATTATAAAAAACTGCACGCCGCCACTCGAATCAAGGCAAAGGAACTGCATTACGAGTTTGTGAGGATCCGCTACGGACGCATTTACGTAACCAAGGACGAAAATAGTACTAAACCTATTATAATAAAGAACTACGACAGTTTAAACTTACTCTGAATCACTTTGTGTTGTTTTTATAGTAGAATTTTTAAATTTTTATAGCACTCTTGAATTATTTCCTTTTGCATAAGTATATATATATATTTCTTGTTATTTCTGTATATCTTGCACCGTGGCTTTAACGATATATTACCAGAATGTAAGGGGTATTAAATCGAAGACAACTGAAATTTACGCTAATATTTTAAATAATAACTATGATGTAATTTGTTTGAGTGAAACCTGGCTAGATGATTCAGTTTTTAGTGCGGAATTTTTTGATAACCGATATATTGTTTATCGTAGGGACAGATGGGCAGAGTTTATGACTAGGTTTAGGAAGGGCTATGGCGGGGGTGTTGCATTGGCAGTCCGCAATGACATTTGGTCAGAACAAAGGATTGATTGGCGGTCTGGCGTTGAGGATATCTGGGTCAGGTTGCGCTTGAATCACCAGCATATTAATATTTGTTTATCGTACCTTCCATCTTACTTGCCAATGGAATGCTTTACGAGTTTCATTGATAATTGCGAAAACATTATGAACGCTAAGTCTCAGGATTATTTTCTTATGATAGGAGACTACAATTTATCCAATGTCAGCTGGAAACCACAGTCTACTGGTCTTCATTATACAGTTCCAGTGGATCCTAAATCAATTTACTTTTGTAGTCATCTGGATCGCAGTAATCTTATCCAATTTAACTCGATCACTAATCAGAATAGCAAACTGCTTGACCTAGTTTTGGGCAGCGATGGTCTTCAGTGTCAGGTATTGCCAGCTCCTCCTCTGAGTAAAGTCGACACTCATCATCCGCCTATAGCTGTATCCTGTAATTTGCGAAACAATAAACCTTTAAAAGAGAAAAGGTTTCTGAGTAGATACCAGTTCTGGAAGGCTGATTTTGGTGCTTGCACGTCGGACTTGGCCGGGGTGAACTGGGATGACTATTCAAACCTTGATTGCAATGAGTTTCTGGAAAAGTTTTACGAAATCATCTGGATGACAATAGAAAAACACGTTCCTAAGTCTAAAAGTCGGTCGTCTAATTATCCTAAATGGTTCTCTAACTCCCTAATAAAACTTTTTGTGGAGAAAGACAGATATCACACTAAATTTAAAAAATACGGCAACCCTCGTGATTACGACATGTACTCATCTTTAAGATCTAGAACTAAACGCGCACTTGATGATTGTTTTAAGGTTTATATCTCTAATATTGAGGATAACATTCCACGTGACTCTAAAATGTTTTGGAGATTTGTCAATTCGAAGAAGACCACCAATGATATACCCAAATGTATGGTTTATAACGACACTCATGCAAGCAATGGAAATGATGTCGTGAATCTTTTTGCTTCATATTTTTGCTCGGTTTATAGCGTTCCATCTTCTGCCGGGTATGACCCCAAGTTTCCTTCAGCTACCAGCACTCTTTCCTCCATATCAATAGATAAAAAAAGGATATCTGATAACCTCAACAGTTTATCTATAGACAAAGGACCCGGCCCGGACAATATTCCACCAATTTTTATTAGATCTTGCTCATCTGAACTTGTTAATCCACTCCACATTATTTTTAATAAGTCTCTTGCATCTGGTGTCTTTCCTGAAGCCTGGAAAACGGTTAAAATTATACCTATTCACAAATCAGGAGATAAAAAAGATGTAAAAAACTACAGGCCAATAAGTATAATCAGTGGTTTTGCTAAAGTCTTTGAATCCCTCGTTTATACTTACATGTATGATCACTTCTGCCCTATGATTAGTTCTAAACAGCATGGCTTTGTCAAGGGCCGTTCCACAACATCTAATCTTCTCTCCTATTCACATGACCTTTCTTCTTCTCTCAATGACAGATGTCAAATGGATGTTATATACACTGACTTTGCGAAAGCGTTCGACAGAGTTGATCATAAAATCCTCTGCTTGAAGGCTGATAAGCTCGGTGTACATGGTTCTTTACTGCGCTGGCTTCATTCTTACCTTCTCAACAGGTCCCAGCTAGTGACGTTGTATGGTTATGTATCCCATCCATTCGTGGCAACATCGGGTATTCCGCAGGGTTCCAATTTGGGTCCCCTCCTGTTCGTAATTTTTATAAATGACCTCCTAGGTACCTTATCTTGTAGCACACTAGCGTATGCTGATGACATAAAAATATATGCTTCAATAAAATCCTCGGACGATTGTTGTAAGTTGCAAAGTAACCTTGGCAGTTTGCAGCAGTGGTGCGTCGAAAATAATATGTCGCTTAATATAGAAAAATGCAAGGTCATTACTTTCACAAAGAAGAAATCCATCATTCGTTTTTCATACAATATTAATGGAACAACTTTGAAAAGCGTCAATGTCATCAAGGACTTAGGAGTGTGGTTTGACACCTCTTTGTCATTCCGTGATCATTACGATTCGATAATTCGTAGAGCTAATAAAGTCACGGGATTTATTCTTCGAGTTACCAAACCCTTCAGGAGACACAAAACAATACTCCTATTATATACCACGCTTATCAGAAGCATCTTGGAGTACTGTGCTATAATTTGGTCGCCTTTGTATAAAACGCACATAGAGCGAATAGAATCTACTCAGAAGCGTTTCATTCGTCGGTTAAGTGCTAAATTTGGTGTCAGGAAGTCTCTCCCTAGTTATGAACAGAGACTCACATATTTTAACTTGAGGACCCTTGAATCCCGACGCAGGATCGCGGACCTAGTAATGTGCCATAAAATATTAAACAATAAAGTGGACTCCCCCGACCTGTTAAGCCATTTCTCAATCCGTGCCATCAATAGGCCTAGTCGCTCTCAACACCTGTTCTCCGTGCCGCGGGCTACAAACAATGTATTTTACAATAGCCCCATCATGCGCATGTCACGTTTCTGTAATGACCTGTTGGAAAAACACAAAGATTTGGACATTTTCACTAATAGCATTAATACCCTTCTTAACGTAGTGAACAATGATCTAGAAATATAGCCATTTGTTTTATATCAGTATAATAATAGGATAACTTTTGTTAAATGAACCTTTTGTTATGATAGCTATAGATGCATGCCTTCTGCATGTTAAGTAGCTTTTTTTTTCTCTCTTAGTTAAGTTGCATGAACTTTACAGACACTTTATAAATGCTGTGCGTAGTTGTAATTGAGTTACAGACTGTCACATGTTAACCACTGTATGTCTATTGTCTATATGCTTATGTTTGTAATTTGTAACTATGCCTTTTGAAATAAAATAAAATAAAAATAAAATAAAGAATACACAATAAACTGGAAATGGAAAAGAAACTATTAAGTGTCGAAAGTTGCTATACCTTGGACATTCGTATAACCCGCAACAACTAATATCGGTTGCTGCAGCTAATGTTCCAAGGAAAGAAACAAACTGGAACAAATTACCTGGCTACTCCAAACCAAAGCAAGCTTCGCGGAGTAGCAAGGTAATTTGTTCCAGTTTGTTGATATGGACCTCCGCAAAGTAACGTCTGAATCTATTAATTATTCCAAGGAAAGATCCAAGGTCGCCACCACCTAACAGATATAGAACATTCTGGATCAAGAACCTTCGTCAGTGGTTCAGCATGAGTACAAAGTCTCCCTTCCCTGCAGCAGTTGATGGAGTAAAGTTTTTTATTTTATTTTTTAATAGGAAGACAAACAAACAAGTGGGTCACCTGATGGTAAGTGATCACCAACGCCTATAGACATCCGCAACCACAAAAAGATTGCAGATGCGTTGCCAACCCAGAGGGCTAATAAAGATGGAATATCTCTTGTGCCAGTAATTGCACCGGCTGCCTAGCTCCCCATGCCGGAACACAACAGTACAAGCACTGCCAGGATTAGCGAACAAGATGGTGGTTAATAGGAAGGCAAACAAGCAAGTGGGTCACCTGATGGTAAGTGATCACTACCGCCTATAGACACCCGTAATACCAAGGAGGTTGCAGATGTGTTGCCAACCTAGAGGCCTAAGATGGAATACCTCTCGCGCCAGTAATTGCACCGGCTGTCTTGCTGTCCACGCCGGAACACAACAGTGCAAGCACTGCCAGGATTAGCGAACAAGATGGTGGTTAATAGGAAGGAAAACAAGCAAGTGGATCACCTGATGGTAAGTGATCACTACCGCCTATAGACACCCGTAATACCAAAGAGGTTGCACACAACAGTGCAAGCACAAGATTAACGAGCATGCAATGCAGTGTTCGAAATGATTTAAATTTTGATAAGTATTTGTAGGTTGACCATGTAGATGGGTACTATCGTCAGTATAAAACTTTGTTGTAATTTTTTTACAAAAAGCTTAGTTATATCTATGTTTTAGTAGAATTTAATTTAATCGGTCCTGAGAAATACAGCGGATAATAAAATGTAATCATGTTCTTATACGTGAATTCTACGTTCCCCGCCGCGTCTTTGTGTAACATATCCGCTTTCTGTCCGTTTGTCACACCTGCAAATCAACACCTCGACAAAACGCACTTTCTTAGTAGATACTTTAAGCGCAAAATTATTATACACTTCTAAAAAACAGCTGAGCACCATCTTACTCACGCGATAAAGTCTAATTTTAAGTGACTCTACATTATTGGACTGCAGTTTCAATGTTTGTTATTTGGTAAGTAGTTGTAATCCCTGAAACTAATGCAGTTGTGCAAAACCGCCAAAGCTTTGCCAAAACCAACTTAAATCTTCTTCCTATTTGATAAAAAATAGTCTTATGTGATATGTAATACGTGTGATTTTCTAATAATTTTGAGGTCAGCAGCTGCAAGCGGAATACTTAGGGTACCTATTGTTAAAAGGTGTTATTTTCGACACAAAATATTTTTTGTTTGTTTGTTTGCGCAAATCTCGAGTGCTTTTGTTCGTGTTTTAAAGCAGTTTTGAAGATTAAAAAAGGTAAGATACGCCGACACAGGCAGATTATCTTCATCTATGTGTGTGTGTGTGCTCATTATACATTAAGTTCAAAAAGAACCGTATTTAAGAAATATCTGGCCGGAGCTAGGACGCCACAGCGGAACAGACACACAGAATGACGGGCATACAAACAGATAAAATATCACGATTGTAACAGCCTATTCTTGCATTGCGTCAAACACTTAATATGAATGAAATAAGTAAATAATTATTATCTAAGCCATTTAAGCTACATATACTCCATAGAGTCAGTCCGTTCTACAATCGATAGGGTTGTTTAATAAAATGTATAAATCTTAAATTATATAAAACGTTAACTAATTAAATAATTATAACAATTTGGTGTTTACTTATTTTATCCGACTGCCGCCAGAAGGCAGGGTTATGTTTTTTATTTCCCTGGTACTCTTTCTTCCAATTTCCGTAATTTTACGGGTATCTATTGGCAGCAGTAACTGCTTACCGTCATGTCGCTCGCTTTCTTGTTGTCCCCTTATGATTATAGAAATGTAGGTGTTTCTGTTTGCAACACCTTGTTTTGTAAACTATGTTTTTCCGCCGACTGTACCTTCCTTTCTCATTATCAGAGCAAAGAGTTGTTTTATTCCGCTGAGACGAGTTAGCTTCTAATTTCCCATTTACTACGTTTCATCCTCCCAAGACACTTTAGAACCAACCTTAAACTTCACTCACAAGGTTTAAACTCCAACGGCAAAATCCAATTCAAAATCACACTGAATACCACGAGACATTTTGAGCTCTAACGGTCGGGGTTAAGGTTGTTTTTTGTGTGAATTTGTAAAAGCTGTTTAAGCAGCCGTTTGGCCGGAATGAAGGAAATAAGCAGTTTTAATTGCTCCGCGATTATTCCTCGTAATTGTTGCCGCGAATTGAAGTCGAATGCGATTACCTTTATGAGAGTGTTGTGACGGGAAGTGCCGGGAAGTCAAGTGTGCACTGGAATAGTTCAGGTCGGGTCCAGAGAACCGGATGTAACCGGATGGAAACAATATTGATCACTCAATCCATCAATCAAGTCAAAGTCAAAATATTTTTATTCAGATTAGGCTTCCTAGCACTTATGATGTTGTTGATGACGGAAGCCTCGGTGCACGAGTCCGACTCGCACTTGGCCGGTTGTTCATAGAGATTCGGCCACTTTGGTGAGCTTAAGTCACCTGGTGAGATTTAAAAATTGCACCCCTGGTCAGGCGCGGCTCACTTTACGAAGAGCTACAGGAATACCGGCGCACCCCTGCACTGGGGCCGGTGCGATGGAATACGAGTTATACGATAGACAGAGAGGCATAGGTACAGTAAGATGCTTCTTATGCCTAAACGCCGTTTTTGTTTGAAGTAAAACTTCTGAACTTGTACCTACGACTTATTTTATTAATTATTCGTTTATAAAAAAAAACATAGGTACTAAAATTATTAAATACAATTTAATTATTATTTACACTTAAGTACGATATTACTTTAGATTTTATACCTTTACAACTTAAAACTATTATTTTTCTTACTTTAATTTTAGAAAGAGATACATAATAAATACCTTTACGATTTAGTTAATTAATTAAGCTTAAGCAATAGTTATAGGCAGTTGCATTAGTCATAAAATATTTAAAAATGCTGAACATGCAACGAGATTGTATAAAATAAAATAAGTAATAATTCCCAAAATTATATGCCATCATATAATTTAACGGATTTTTTATAAAAAGGTAAATCTTGATAAACATTTTATAAATATTTCAATAAACAATAATAATAATTCTATAATAATAAAGCACTTAGTTCTTATGAAGTCCTTTTCACTGCCATCTAGCTTTGAGTAGCCAAACTAAACATTCAACCAGTTTTTAGTTTATGAATCCTGTATTTACCGTATTTTCATAGAATATTTCTCTTAGGTATATAATATTTCATTTACTCTTATCGTATCAGTGTATTGCTACATTACTAATACCTATTTAAATTAATTGAAAAGTTTTTTTGTTCGGAACAATTTCTTGCACACAGTGCATTTCAAACAATTTCTTATCAAAAACAATAACACCTCTTTGAGTTACTAATCATAGTCACTTACTATTATAAGCAAACAATTAATTAACTTCGGCATTTAGTTAAAAATAATTCGAAATAATTTATCCTATACGTTATGTGTGACAGCGCCATCTAGTGTTGAGTAGCCAAACGTTGTGGCTGTTTAAGCAAGCTGCGGCTTTGCTCTTCTCTGATGATTTCCGCTAGGGTGCGCGCGGCGACGTCCATGTCTTTGAGGGCGATTTTACTGAAGGTTAGCCGCAGGTGCTGCGAGGGGGCGCTAGTGTCGTATAGGAAGGCTTGACCGGGTATTAACATCAATCCTCGTTTGAAAGCAGTTTCGAATACCTGGAATTAAAATTAACTGTTAATTTATAGTTAGTAGGTAAGATTTATTTTTTACATTCATGAGTTCCGTTTTCGTTTACAAAAACACCCTATGTTCAATCGGGTAAAAATCTCGAAAAATAGTGGCACATTTACTAAACTTATTGCTACATTTTCTATAGAGTAGAGCCAAGTTACTTTTACCAGTAATTAACGGGTATCTAATCATTACCAAACACTCTGTATAACTCCCGTTTTTTCCGCGGGGGAAGGGTTATAAATACTCTGTATAACTCCCCTCTGTTTTCATGGGGGGAGTTAAAATCACTCTGTAAAACACTTTATACAACTCCCTTCTTTTTCAATTAGAGGGGGGGGGGGTAAAACACTCTGTATAATTTCCCTCTCTTTCCGTGAAGTAGGGGGGAGGGGGTTACAGTCTGTATAACTCCCTTCCTTTTCCGTGGGGGTTTAAACCACTCACCATGTTGTAGACATCGTCGACGCCGCGCACGCGCAGCCAGAGGAACAGCCCGCCGCTGGGCGCGACCCAGTCGGCCAGCGGCTCGAGCGGCGCGAGCGCAGCCTGCAGCGCGTCGCGCCGCCGCCGGTACAGCGCGCGCGCACGACGCAGGTGCGCGCCCAGCGCGTCGCGGTTCGAGATTATGCGGTGGATTAGACACTGGAACATAGCGAGGAATAATAAGGCGGCTTAAAAGTAAACCTAACTAAAGCAAAAAACTAAATACGAACTAAACAGTAGTAACACTCGTGGTAACGCTCGTATAGTAAAGTTGTGGTATCAACTTCCCTATTTGCGCTAGTCGCTAGTCCGAGTAAAGCGAGGGCGAGCGCTGTGACATCGTCGAACGCAGCGCTGACACTCTTGGAGAGCAACACGGCAGTTTTCACAACGTAAATATTATTCTTATAATTGCGTCACCGCTGTAAATCTGCTAAGCGCCGAATCTTCAGCAAACATAAAAAGTAAATATTGTCAAATTTCAAAGTCACGCTGATGCTGCGCCCGCGCCGCGCAAGATGGATCGGAGATTACTCTGTTTGGGAAGGTGTGACAGGCAAACAACTTGTTTTCAGCGGTTGCGTCTTTTGCGTTAGACTCAGTTTAGGTTTTTGACATGAGATAAAAGAATTTTATTCGCAATGTCTAATTACCAATGCCTTGATAACAGCTTTTTAGGGTTCTGTAACCAAATGGTGGAATAATAAATCCTTTGTTTCATTTCTGGTCATATCCACCAGCAGCTTAATTGAGACAATATATTCTCATTATATCGACGACGCGCGACGTCGTTAGCACGACATAGCGTGATTAGCTATGTCATTCAGTGTATCTCTATCTAACTAGCCGACTACGAGTGAGACGTATTGAGTGACAAGCGAGAAGAGAAACACGCGTGCTAGCAGTTCTGGAGCTATTAAATACGCCCATGGTACATAGGCACTGGTGTCGTGTTTTACGTCGTCATCGTCATCACTTCGAGCAATTCTCCTCTTATGTCGGGAATTTGTCTCTACCTTCTAGACACGGTAATTCTTTACGTGACTATTTTCTCTTGCTGACTTAAGTCAATGTGCATTTGTGAAGCAGTTCCTCCTGCATGTGCAGCTCCACACGCTGCAGCATATTCACCATCTAACTTTGGCTATTTGCCTTCCTAATTCCCTCCACTCCTATCTAAACGTGCTCTTGCTTACCTGAGCCAATGTGCAGCTCAACACGGTGCAAGAAGTTCTCCGTCCTACGACGGCCATTTGCCTCCTTAATTCCCTCAACTTCCTTCTAGCCGTGGTCATTCTTTATGTGATTCTCTTTCTTTTGCTAACCTGAGCCAATGTGCAGCTGTGCAGCAGTTCCGCCTGCATGTGCAGCTCGACGCGCTGCAGGAGCGGCCGCGGTGCGCTCAGCCAGCCGCCGCGCAGCCCCGCGCTCACCACCTTCGAGATGGAGTCCAGGCGGATCACGCGGCCTGCCACGTCCAGTGACAAGAAGGACGGCACCGGCTGTAGCAACAAACAGCAAAAGTGGCAGCTTGCAGTATTCAGTAGGGGTATATTTTACCAGTGATGATTGTTGAGACATGCTCTCGGTAGACGATTGGATACTGAGAGATTAAATAGGGTCAACGCTGCCGAAGATCATGTTTCAGGTTGATAGCATTAGTATCTAGTTAGTGAAATAAATATCCCGGCGTGACAGACAGACTGACGAAATTGCACCACAAGGATGACTTTTTACAAGATTTTATTTAACGTGCGTTGCCACTTAGTATGTGTTAATCAAATCTTGTAAGCTAATTTTTACCAACTTTCAGTAGTTGGATTGTTTCCAAATTTGGTATTTACATATGTCAGTCTGATGACAACGCAATCATTAAATAACGTCAATCAAAGGGCTTGTTTAAAGATATAAATTTTTAACAAAATAAACATATTTGGTACTTGGTACGGAAGCTTAAAATCTGATATCAATTTACCTCATCATCAAAATTCAAAAACATGTACGGGTCATCCTCCAAAATCAAAAAGTCGTATTTGCAAGCGAGGTCGTAGATCTGTCGTCGGCGGTGCGCCGGCAGCGTGGTGCCAGTGGGATTGTTGGCGGTCGGCACCAGGTATATGAGCCTTGGCATGCGGAGCCCGCGCGACAGCCGGTCGGAGAGGATGGCGTCTAATGTTTCCGGCACAAGACCATGAGCGTCTTCGGGGATGCTGATGATTTCTGGGCAGTAGGGTTTCAGCTGAAAGAGGGTTTAATTATTGGACATCAAAAAGAGAGCATTGTAACATTTAATTTCTCAAGGATTTTCTAGTGATTTAGCTGTACCTACAGACCTTTTTCAATCCTAAACTAGATCACTACTTTGTCGCTAAGCTGAATTTTTAACTAATTTAGAGAATATCGTCATGTAGTAAAACCTAAAACTACAACATTCACACTCACAGCAACATGCACGCCAGTGTAAGTAAACTCCGTTAAGAGAATGGGGTCTCCTTGATCCAGCAGCAGGTCAAGCGTCTGGTAGATGCCGTGCTGAGCTCCGTTAGTGACGATGAGGTCTCGCTGCAGCGGCGGTGGCCGATGCAAGTCTTGCTGGAAAGCTCGCAACTCACTCAACAGCGCTGGGAGCCTGGTGATAGAAAAAAAATTGTTGAAACAGAAGAAGAAACAAACGTTTATGATGTTGTCTCTGATGAAGAACCATTTATAATTACACTAACCCCTGTGATGGAAGATACTGCAGCGCCGTCGACAGCTCTTTCCCCTCCATATGCAGCGCTCCTCCAGCCGTCCAGCCGAGCTCTAGTCGGTTGAAGGGGAACACCTCTTCATTAGGCATACCCTCAGCTAAGGATATCATTTGCCGTCCTACGCCGTAAGCCAGCGTTGCTGTAAAAGATTAATTGTTAAATATACTGTACGATACGGTCACTATAATCCTAGAAATTTACTATTAAACTATATAAGAGTGGAGTAGTAATAAAAGGTTACAGGTGACTAGGATTTGAAAAGGTTAAGAATTGAAAAGACGATAATCGAACCAAAAACGACAAGGGCGACGAATTTTTAAAGGAAACCTGCACCCAGATTGGTAAAGAAAGTCTGAAGAAGGATACAAAATATATTATAGTAGATGTAAATAAAAACAAAGAGAGTGCAAAGATAAACGGGCAAAAGCACAATTATGCACTGGCCTACATAGCAACTAACAATAATAAGCCACTTATACGAACGTATTTTTATTACGACTTACGTAAAAACCAAAGCTGGGCCATAATAAGAACAGATTTCATAGCCATTTTATGTAGCCAACTTTTAACTCAACTTTATGATTAATTTATGAGTGTAAGTACATTTAAAATGTTATTAATTTATTATGCTTCAAGACTTTCTTGAATTGTTACAGGTCTTGTAGGCATTTAAATAGTAACAAAAAAACAAAATACTTTGTTAGAATATTTTTTTCTCTTTACAAACGTGGTTGTAACTTCGGTTTTTTGTCAGTTAACTACATTTAATAAATCTTAAGTACTTAAACAAAAAATATGTCAGTGGACGTCTTGATTCGTCATTCGCTGAGAGCAGTTGATTCATTCAACCGTAAAGATAAACCTCGGATGATTTATTATTTGTGTCGTCGTTCGTTGTTATATTATAAATATTATGTACCAGTTCGCTCCGGTTTTTAATCTCTTTCGTTATCTTTCAATAACTGAATGAAGACGATGCCTGGTTTAATTTCTGTTCTCGATGTCATCACTCTGACTTTGTAAACCATCTTCAATTTCATAATGAATTATAATCAATAGTTGTATGTAATGCGTTATATCATGTAGGTAGTATGTCTTAAGATGCCCACGGAAGACTAGCGCCGTATTACTTAAACATACTTCTGCGTTATGCTGTCTGGGTTATGGTGCATTTTCGATGTCTTAATTATCATCATCATCATCATCTCAGCCACAAGAAGTCCACTGTTGGACATAGGCCTCCTCCATGGATTTCCAAAGTGGCCGGTTGGAAGCAGAATGCCACCAGCGCCTTCCTGCCACCTGTACGAGGTCATCGGACCATCTTGTGGCTGGTCGTCCTACGCTGCGCTTGCCAATACGCGGCCGCCATTCGAGAACTTTCCGACCCCATCGGCCATCAGTTCTCCGCGCTATGTGCCCTGCCCACTGCCACTTCAACTTGCTAATCCGCTGAGCTATGTCGGTTACTTTCGTTCGTCTGCGGATCTCCTCATTTCTGATTCGATCACGCAGAGAAACTCCAAGCATAGCCCTCTCCATAGCTCGTTGCGTGACTTTGAGCTTTCTTATAAGGCCCATAGTAAGCGGCCACGTTTCAGTGCCATAAGTCATCACTGGTCTTAATTATAATTTCATTAATATGTTCTTCTAGGTGCCGAACGAACTATTTTCTTTTTTCTTCATTACTTTCTTCGTATTTAGTTTGGCTTGCATCTTCATTCTTGCCCTTTCCAATCGTTTCAATTTTTACAGTTTTAACGATTAGTGATGGGGTTGGTGAACTTTTAAATCTACTCAAGGACGTCGTTACGATAAAATAGAGATAATTAAGATAAAGCGGTATTACTATTTGCGACGTATTTATAAAATGAATGATTTTAATTAGATGATTAAATACATAGATCGCAATAGCATTGGATACATCGCCGGGGTCACTGAAGTTCAATAATTGAGAATACTCGCGTATTCATTCTTGGAATTCCCCATTCACAAATATTATTGGTATTGATACTAATGTTGATTGTATAGTAGTAAAATATTTGCACCGATTCGTCTTCCAAATTGTAAGAAAAGTTGGTGAATACTACATTTAGTCAACCACACTAACATTCTTTTGACAACCCCAGAAATAAAAGTGAGGAAATAGCATAAATGTACCTATTTCTAATTAGCTTTTGCCCTAGATTACGTCTGCGTTGATTTTGGATTGCACAAGTTTTCTAGCATCCTACATAAATAAAATAGTTTTTGGTCCTTAATTCCATCTTTTATTTTAGCTTCTTATCTTATCTTAGTTATATTTAGATTTAAAGTTTGGTCTTTAGTTTTATCTGTACATATTGTACTTTTTTCTTCCTTAATTATCATGTCTAGGATCACATATAAACGACATTAACAATTCCACCTGTGCTTAATTTCTTTAATGGTGGAAAAAATCCTTTCTTAGAGCTGCCATTAGACCCACTATCGATAGTTCACCATGAAGATCAGTAAAGAATTCAAAAGTATTGTTGACAATATCGATACTGTCTACGGATCTTTAATCTATCGAAAGGGTATCATCACCAAACATCTATTCATTTCGTTTCATCGTTTCAGCGATCGGGACAAACTCTAGGAGTGTCAATAAACTTACTCTTTTGATGTGTAATATGTACCTTCGTATTAGGTCCTTATCTATACTGCATCTTGTTATCTATTTGCTAGTTGTGTCTTTTGACATTGTCACTTCATTCATAAATAGCAATATATTTATTGAGATTAAACTCGCCTTGAGATTCAAGGCGAATTTACCCTAACCTTACCTTACTTTATTTATTGCAGTATAATTAACTAAAGCGAAAGGATATTTGGATGTCACACATACAAATGTTTGTTCCTCAATCACGCTTTAACGGCTGGACGGATTTAGGTGTAATTTGATGGAGAGATAGAACATGTCCTGGAACATAGGATACTATATATCTCGAAAAAATCTCGTAAAAAAAAATCCCGTGAAATGCACAAAAATTCCGTGCGGTCGAAGTCGCAGGAATAAGCTCGTTTATAATAATCACACTAATATCGTGCGAAAGTTCATGTATGACTTAGTATTCTGTTGCTGCTTCACGCTGAAACAGCTGAACAGATTGGGATGAAATTTGATGCTTTCAGTCAGGATTGACTTAACGTAAATGAAAATGAACTTAAAACAGACAATCCCTTTTTTCCTGAAAGAAACTCACACGTGCGGAGCCGCGACTAAACACTAGTTTTACTAAATTAGGGAGGCACTTATGTTAGAGTGTGACGTTTAGACAACAGTAATAAAATATCCGTCACCTACTGAGCCTCTAGATTATTACAAATTATACAGAAACCTGCAAAATTTCGGTGATTAGCCTTGAACTGGGCAGCTCGTACAATGTCACGGGAGGCGTGACATCAGTGTGATGACGTATGTTTTTGTTTCATCGTCCTTATCTAGTTATTGTGATACAGGGGCATGCGCACGACACGGGCCTAACTAAATGTGCATTCAAAATAGTTCAAAAGCAGCTAAAAAAAACGTAAATGTTGGCGACAAAAAAGCGTAAATAATTGGTAATTAATGGCGAATTAAAAGAGCAACAAAGGAGAAAAATAAACCGTAAACTTTAAGAAATATTTAAAGAAAACTTTTAAGCGTTTTAAATATATCTTAAATGTTAGAAAGAATTGCTGACGGAGACAAATAAAATTTATAAAACATATTTGACCACCACCAACCATACTTCCGCTATTAATCTGTCCCCTACAATAACATTTAAGACATACATATTTCAAAGTAATAAATTAATTGGTTCCGGCGTTACTTTGCGGAGGTCCATTTCAACTTCCAGTAATATTATATTTAAAAGGCTTTGAGATGTTTCTATCTACTTTTTTTTTATACAGCATAAGAAGGCTAACGAGCAAGTGAGTCACCTGATAGTAAGTAATCACCACCGCCACTAGATAACCGCAACACCAAGGAGATTGCAGATGCGTTGCCAATTCAGAGGGCTAAGATGGAATATCTCTTGTGCCAATAATTGCATCGGCTCTCTTGCTCTTCAAGCAAGCACTACCGCTTAGCGGCAGGATTAGCGAGCCAGATGGTGGCAGCGATCCGGACGGACCTTGCACAAGGTCCTTATCCCGCAATACTACTTTTGGCTTGTTTTTCTCTTCTCAGTTATTTCTATTTTACGCAGTTGGTTTTTTCTTCACCCTAGGTACTAGCCCTGTGGCCCTGACATGACTGGCCAAGTTTAGTCTATCTGCGTCCTTTTCCTATGATACTAGTTAGACAGAGACACAGGGATGGGTTAAACTAACCCTGGGCTGTGATGTTAGGGCCCCTGGTAGACATATTCCGAACAACAACAATTAAGTAGACTTACTGATCTGCCTAGTTAGAGCAGGTTCTCTCCTGGCGGCTCTCTGACTGATAAACCTTCCATAGTCTTCCTCCGTCAAAGGCCTATGGTCACAACTAGGCGGCTCGTCGCTGTAAAACTTGAAAATGTCATCCACCTCCTGAGAGTACCCTTGCTGGAAGACCAGGGAAGCGGAACGGGGGTCTAACAGTTTCTTGAAAACTTTGGTGTATCTGTGAAGATTTGCCGGCGCTAACATTTTTGCAACCAATACTTTCCGGTAAGTTAAAGTTTGTGAGTCGGATAAATTAATTGATTTTAAGTGCTTTTTATTTATTAACTTGTCGCTATAATAGAGGCACAGTATTCGCGTCGACGGCTCTGCTTGAAATGCGAACTCAAAGATAATTAGCAATGACGTGCTTCAGATAAAAAAAATGTTTGCTTTTCTCGTGCGATAGGGTTTGTTATTAAAGTATGCAGTCAAGTGCAAGTTGGAGTTTGTAAGGATAGAGTTCTATTTATTCTTTCTTAGTAATATTATCTGCAATCCAACGTAATTGAAATGCCAAGCGGATGTTTATACCGTTACATACTCCGGCATCAATCGCGTCTCTTCATACTCGTATTTTCTTATTTTTCTCGTCATTTTACCTCTTACCTCACTTTTAGTGAATCATAGTTATTTCATTTGCTCTCTGATTTCCAATAAAACTGCTAACTTTTCAGTGATGATGTGCCAATAATTGACGTTACTTTCATCTCGCAACATCCAGATAGATAGATATCTTTATCAGCATAGAATAAGTAGGTACATGTCGTTAGGTGGTACGGAGACAATAGGTAGCTTATTCTGGTGTCTGTATTATTTATTATACTAGCATGCAAAAGTTTTAATACTTTATGGGAAATTTCCCTGTAAGAGGAAGTCCTATACATTGCTGAAGTTTTTATCCGACAGCATCTGCATTATCTTATTTCTAAATTTATTTAAAAGTAGCTCCTGTATGTAGCAGATTGTTAAAAATTCAATTCAAGCTTGTACAAAATCGTATTATCATTCAACTGACTTGGGCATTCGAATTAAATACATAGCATTGGAGACGTTCGGAAGGAATTTTGAAATGATAACCTTGTCCTGGTGGTGTATGCTATAACGGCAACAGGCATGGCTATTTGTTTCCAAAGTGCTATTTTTTTTACTCTCTAATAACATTAAACATTAATATGCTGAACCTTAATCACATTGTTTCTTTGACCTGCAGCGCGTGGTCACTGATAACATTGTGTTTAGAAAAAGATTATTTTTCCCTACTTTGAAATTTCACCAAAATATTAGAAATTTTATCGTCATGCACGCATTAGTTTTCCCTGTGAATACATATGTTATTTGTCTATTATTTATCCTCCTAATCCAATTCGATCATGTAAAGTACCTTACAATAGAGGCATAGAAAAAAGCAGTTGCCAGAGGAGTATGTGATGGAGCCAGGCAACTGCTAATTTCTGCCGAAGAATAATTATGTATACCTATTGCTTTTCACAAACAATGTAAGGAAATCAAAACGAAATACTTATGTAATGTAACAAGTTCTGCCTTTTTTCTCAATTCTGGTGGTGTACGGTAATAGTGCACTCATTGTTTTATTTACACTCTTAGAAGAACTTATTTCAATGTTTTTAAAATACGAAACAAACTTATTTTTAATTCTTATATTATCTACTGCGAAGATATTCGAGCATCATTATTAAAAGCAAAAACAAAAATACCGCACAATGTTTTTTCTTCCGTTTGACTCTACTAACACCAGTGGCCGTCTGGCTGACTGGGGGTTTTCTATGGTCATTTTAATTTAATATTTAAAGCATAACGCAGCGTTCAGGAATGAATTCCCATACTTACATTATCGACCAAGTCCGGCAAGAATCGACGTCGTCCGTAAATATCAAACTTCGTGCCTTGTTTTTTTAAAGCAACACGAACATTTCCTAGTATGTTTGAGAAAAGCAAATCTTCGTTGTTACTATGTTCTTTCCCATCACAACTGAAGGTTCTCTTGTTGAACTATTCCTACGCTAATCACTATCAAGATAGCGGCATATGTTGTCGCCACTATAATAACAATAAATAATAACAAGGCCATTTATTCAAAGCTTTTGATTAATGTTAGGATAAATGCGTTTGATTTGTGTGTTGATTGAAAAGTACATAATAATATAATGAATAAATCCAGTGCGCAGTTACAGTCCAACAGTTACGAGAAGGTTCTATTAGGGGTACCTCAAGGAAGTGCGCTTGGGTCGCTGCTATTCCAAATCTATCTAAATGAATGGCCTGAATATTTGACGAGCCAGTGTATTGTTTGCTGATTAATGACGCCACAATCTTATTTTCGGTAGATAACAGTTTATAAAAACGTCAAAATATTATAAGTAGCACTTTAATTAAAATTATAAAGTGAGTTAAATTATTACAATTATTTGACCTTAAAGCAAATAAGACCAAGTTTTTTTTACTATGATTCTTTTAATTTTTTTTTAGGTTAACCATTCAAGTTCTTAAATATAAATGCTATGTAATAACATCACAATTAAAAACCTAATGTAATGGCAGGACTCGAATCTGTAACCTCGGAATGCTGAGGTTTTTCTCTAGATTTTTCTTTGTGTTGTGTTACATAGCATTCAAGATTAATTAGGTTAATTAATTGAAATATTACAGCTGTTACTTTGGAGTTAGATGTGTTAGAAGCAGGTATTCGGCTAAAAGGCAGCAATAAATGCAGAAAATTGGCTATTATTTGTTTTTATTAATACGGCGCTTGTCGCGTGACCCCAAAAATGCGTGCATACTTACCTATAATTATATTTTAAAAATAGCTTGAATAAGAGATATTGACTACATGACAAAACCAAACCGGGGGGAGGGGGCGGCTATAGTGACCAAGCGTGGTATTTTGATGACTCTCCCCCCCCCCCCCCCCCCTGAATGGGTCACAGTATGGGAACGTTCCCTAAGTATGTTGTTGGGGAAGGAAGCCGATCAAATATTATTGCGGCGGTGCCAGCGCACCCCTTGCGCAGTTTGAGTACCGCGGCATTGCAGATAGGTAATTAGTAAATGTCGAGGTAACGTTTCTTTTAATTGAATAGATAACAGAACCGATTAGCAGAAACACTCCCTTTTTCATTATCACTATTATCTTTATTTTCAACTGAAATTTTTAAGCGTCTTTGTGAATCGAAAAGCAAATATCACCCCCTTCCCTACTACATTTGTTTCTGTTTCTTATTAAGTATCTGAGCTTATTGTTAACAAACAAACTCTCGCGCACCGAGAACTCCATACAAACTTAAAAGCACTGAACATACATTGCTCTAACGAAACGATAAACTACAAAATGATGAAACAGATAGTTCATTTTTGATCAAAAACCAAGAATCCTGTCATTGTAATACTTGTAATATTTGAAACTATACTGATAATAGAAAAAAATCGGTAAAAAAATGAGTTTTTGTTTTTTCCTTGTTTTTTCTACATATATTTACATAGTTTAAAAGATTACAGGCAGTAAAATGACAGAATTCTTGGTTTTTGAAACAATAAAGTAGGTAGGTACCAAAGCATTGTCACTGATCGTTACTCTTTTGTCAATCATCCCTCATTGGCTCTGAGAGATGTTGTTGAATTGTTTGTTGGAGTTGTTTGCTTTTGGCGTTGAATCACTCAACTGAAGAATTTAAAATAAACTGCGTTGTAATTTTAACTTTCTTATCATAATTAGATCTAATCATTTAAAATTATACCGCTATCAATGACGTCACGAAAACATGGAGTTAATGAGTCGTAGAAAATATTTAATCAAAATGACAATCCAGTACAATGAGAGATAGTAGGTAATTAAAAAAAGTGTATTGTCCTAGTGTATCAAAAAAATAAGAACAATTCTTATGAAATTTCCTTGTTATTTAATGCAATGTTTTTACAAGTTGTGTGGAAGCCGTATCTAAATCCGTTGTTTGGTTTAGAAAGAGTAAACGGCCTAAGGTACGATGTGGACAGACAGGAACAGATAGTGAAAACAACGATAGTTCCGGAAGCCTGCACCACAGCTGAGGGCCTAGGTCTTGGAGCTGGTGCGACTGGTGCGACTGCGCCGAGGAGTGGACGCCGCGCTTCCATTGGTTGGGGTACCGGCTGCGCTGGACGGAGGGAACAGCCTGGGGAGAGGAGACAAATGAACCAATTAGTACATTCAGGCGTTAGCTTTCTTGTCCATTTCATGAAACTCGAACAAATTACCTTGCCATTCCGTGCAACCACTGCAAAACAGCAACGTACATATTTTTTATGCAAAAACCCACCCTCCTCCGTTTCCACATGGAACAACATACATCACACAAACTCAAGCACTACCGTAATAAACTTAAAATAAGTAAACGATTTAAGCGCTTTTCACTTCTATACGACGCATCAACGGGATCTCAATTACTACGACCATTCGCTATTTGAACGAATGGATTTTGCGAAGTAGCAAGATAAATTGTTCCAGTTTCTACAAATGCACCAGCTTAGTCTCCAGAGGAGAGTCAGGGATGAAGGAATGAGAAAATTTTGCGGGTTAGTGTGAGCAAAGAGCAGATTTTAGAAAAAAATCGTATTCTATTTAGGAAAATAATAGTTGATTGCAATTTTCTAAGTAACATCAAGGAGAAAATGGTGTTGCGAGCTTTAAAGTCTCTCTAAGCTCACTTTCTATCAAACGATCTATGAACCACGAACAACAGTTCGATAAGATTGTTTTATTCTCTTGACCAGTGAGCTCATAAAAAGAAGACACTTAAATATTTTTGATTATGCAAATGGTTTAATCGGTCCCGTGCCAGATTTGACAACGGCCTACCTCATAGCGCGTGCGTACGCGTCGGTCATCTCGTCAACAGGCGCCAGCGCCTCCGCCTCGTAGATGCGCAGTGCCAGGTAGGGCGCGCCTGCCGACACTGCGCTTGTCATCTGTTTCACCAAATATCGATGTCATATTCTTGGACTTTCATAATGAAAATGATAATGAAGAATAAAAACAATATTTTGCACTTAGGGCATATATAAGCTCTTCTAAATGTCTGAGTCTACCAGCGCTTAGGAAAATGGTTATCACCGTGATGAATGTGGCCCTGGTGATCACTTCCTGAGAGACTATCACTATCTCCCTTTTCTAGATATTGTTTTACATCGGGTTTGTTCTTACCGCTTCTCTGTTATTTTCCATTTCTGCTAGTTTCAGGTTCAAATCATGCTTCAGTCCCTTCATTAACACGAAGTCCTTCTCTAAGATGCCTTTTAAACCTGAAAAAGCTGCTCATTTGAACGGTAGGTTAAGGTTAAGTTTTTATTATTTCTTAATTTTATCATTAGGTTCATAAATGGTGCATATCAAATTATCTATACTGTACATCGTCACAGAAATAGTATAATCAAATAAAAATAAACATGGAAAATAACAATATTATTCAAAAACAAACAAAAACAAGTACTTATAGTAATTATTAATCACAAAGAGATCATGGATTGGAGACAGTAATTTAGAGGTTGAGCAAACTCATTGAGACACCTCGTTTAGACGCTAAACCTGTATTAAATTTGAAATGGTTGTGGTATAGATAGATAGTAGAATAGTTGTATTTTAAGGAGATCAGCTATTTACCGGCATTTTCCAATAGTTTCTCTAAGTCTTCGGGAGGTGCTAGTGGCGGCAGTCGCAGGGGTGAGGGCGTGGGAAGCGGGGACACTTGCGTCCGGGGGGTAGCAGGCGCTGAGGAAAAGGAATTTCGATTAATTTCATTAAATGGTTCCATAGAACAAAATGTATGTCTTATAGTTTCAAACCTTTCCTTTATCGATCCATTTTGATCATTTTGTTTTGCTTTGAATGACCTATAATAAAATTTAATAGTGGTACCGTTTTCGAGCCAGCCCATTCGTCGGATATTCTTGAGCGTTTGCACCGTTTCTTAAATTGCCAAAATGCCCAACGTTCTGCAGCAAATTCAACGAAAACTAAGTAGTATCAACTTTGACTGTTCTTGCCTGAAGTGTATGTTTGTATATTTCGTCAATTCATTAAGCAACGGGAATTAGGAATGGTGAATATGCTCGAGAATGTCGTAGTACAACCAGCACAACCTACTTAGGGAACGTACCTGCCCATGACCTACCCAGGGGGGGGACTCTTAAAAATACCACGCTTGGTCACTATTGGGGGTCTTTGGTTTTTGCCACGCAATCATCCTTCCTTTCCTACAGATATAGGAAAATTTCGCCGTTTAATGCTGTATTTTCAAATTTTAATTATGGGTATGCGAGCATACCCATAATTACATAAAAGTCAATTTCATTATAACTGTCTGTTGGAAAAAACTGATTTTAAACCATAATTATGAACTACTACGAGTAAACTAAAGGGGAAGGGGGGTCTTATCATTTACTGCGAATGGTTTCCGAGGGGGGAGGAGGGGTTAAAATTTTTAAGAAATGGTTTACGTAGTATGGGTACGTTCCTTTACCGCTGCTTCGTGTGTTATCGGCTCTGGGCGCCGGCTCGTCGTCGGGCAAGTGCCAGGCTTGCGGGCGGCGCGCGCTGCGGGAGTCCCCGGGCGGCGCGCGCGGCGCGGCCGGCGCGCCCAGCGGCACCGCGCACGCGCAGTCGCAGCATGATACCAGCAGCAGGCAGCGGTGGGACAGGGAGAACTCACTGGAACAAGTAAACCGAAGGTGTATATAGCAATATCTATCAACTCTGTTGTTATAGCAATATCTATCAACTCTCTTGTCCCTTTAACAACTTTATACAACATAGAAAGGCAAACGAGGAAGGAATTGCAGATGCGTTGCCTACCCAGAAGCCGAAGATGGAATATTTCTTGTGCCAGTAATTGCACCGGTTGTCTTGCTCTCCACGCCGGAACACATCAATGCAAGCAGTGCTGCTCAGCGGCAGGATTAGCGAACAAGATGGTGGTAACACAAACAGACCTTGCACAAGGTCCTACCACCCACGAAACCTTATCTAGCAGGTGCATATTGCTGCTACTGTGTCCTTCCTGCGTGTTCGGAGGCACTGTCTTATGTACAGTGCCCTGGAGTATCTCACGTGTCCATCAGCTCGGTGGTCCCCTCGTCCTCATCCAGAAGCTGCAGGCCACCGCCGCGCGATCGCACTACGCTGGACCCTCGTGACGTACTCGGAGATTCCCCATCCTCTACAGTCTTCTGTAGCGCTGGTCCTAGAAACATGAGTAAGTACGAATATGTCTATTTAGTGGAACGAGACGTTATCGTGCCTGTCGTATTATCCTTATTGTAAACGTGGTCCCGAGTGGATACTGATACTTGAAACGACAAGATGAACATATATTATCTGTTAGTTTAGCGACAAAATTAAAACTTCTAACTCTCCCATCACAAAGATGTTAACTGCCTGTGAATGTATCTTAACGAAGATGTCATTCGCAGTTCCAGGCCTTAGTATTCCAAATTTCGCACGCCTTGACAAGAAACTTAAACTATGAAAACCGTAGCTTATTCCTTTCAAATTATATATCATACTGTAAAATATTTTACCAGGATGTATGCTGTACGCTCCAAACTCCACTTTCTTTCCGAGGACTCCCAAAAATGGGAACTTGATCTTAATCGTCTGCAGCAGACACTCCTCATTTAGGTCCCAAATGTTCAGCCACTAGTCAAAACAGTTAAAATATCGATTTCTCAAAAAAATACAGCCTATGTAACAAATACTCTCATTGAGTCTGCTAATACTTAATTAGAAACATGTTGACTAAGCCCAATCTTTTGGTTTAGAGATACAATCTTGCAGATTTATTGGTAGATCGATGCTAAACTACGTGACGAAATGCTATCATGAAATTAAAATCTTTATTGCAAAAGCAAGTAAGCCGATTAGAGTCGGCACTCATAAAGGATATTTTCTTACTGGCGGTAATAACATTAACTAAAATCAAAACCATTCTAAATGTTATTCTGGCCCACCTCGCTGGAGATTTAAATAGTTTTTTAATGGAACAGACATGAAAATGAGCATACAACTTGATGGGAATTGAAAACTGTCGCCACCATAAAAACCAGCGACGCCAAAAGAATCGCTTATCCGCTGCCAACCTTTAGATCCCTCACCCCTCGTAAGCCTCCGGTCTTACTCATCATACGAAACGCAGTAACAAACCACTACATCACGCTGGGGTATTTTGTAAAAGTGTGGTATTTTCCCGGTCGAGCCGACCCATTTGTGCAACCAGCAACAGTGGCAACAGTGTAGCTCTACCACTATAAAAACCCAACAGCAGTAACAGTGGTAGAGTGCCAGCTTTTGCTGATCCGAAAGGATCTCAAGAAAAATGACTCAAGTCCACGACTACTTACACAGTTACTGCAGAAAGCCATGACAACCTCCATGTCTGCTATAACCTTCACATCCAACACGGCAACGCGGCCTGGCGCAGACAGCTTCGCAAATGGCGTGGACTAAAAAAATTTTAGTGGTTATTGGCGATGACTAAAAAGTTCCTAAGAGCTGTTAGAAAGGCTTTGGCGTTGAGGCAGGCGCCACGGTACATAAGGACATTCCAACCGTAATGCACCACCAATTGCATCGATCTGTAATGTCAAGACCGAGGCTGCCTCGCGTTAAAGAGGGAAATGTCAGCAACATGTAACACTCCCTTCAGACAGATGGGTTGTTCGAGGTTAGCAGATCAATAGGTATATTTACCTGTGTAGTGTCCCACAGCCTCACGACGCCGTCTGCGCTGCCAGTGGCCAGCAGATGAAGTGTCGGCACCACGTGGAAACAACTCACCCCCTGTAGCAAAACAGAGTGGGAAGCATGCGATTCTGTTGATTTTATTTAGTGTCATCAGCTATTCTGTAACAGCAGCTAATTTTAGAACTTCAGTTTATCTAAAATCCATTTCTTAGCGGCTGAAATTCAAAAAGGCAAACGAAGACTTGGTTTAAACTTTGTCATATCATTATCGTCTTCAGCATATAAACTTTTCTCTGCTGCGAACAGAACTCTTCTCTTAATGAGAGGTACCAAGGCTAGCCTTTTGCACATTGGGAACTATTGCTTTGCAGGTATTTGAAGGTTTCGTCACTAAAATTTTAGGGTAAAATGTGTTGGAACCAACGACCCCGTACTTGAGATACAGTTGATTTAACCACCAATTGCTACGGGTACTTCGGTTATTCTGGGAAATTGGACGCTTCCTCCATTTCCAAATATAAAACAAAGGCTGTCTCAAAATGTTTACAAATTATTCTTTATCCATTTTGCTCAACACCTTCTCTTACCCTCTGCACTTTAAACACATAATCATCTAGCTTCCCCGGAGCGTGCCGTGCCCTCACGCTCACTCCCGAATCGTGTGAGCAAGAGAACACGACGTCTCCCGAGTAATAGATGCGCCGCACTGCGCGTGCGTGGACGCGGCGCCATGTTGAGATGCTGCAGTAGCTTTTGTGAAGGGGGGACGACAGCTCCTAGAAACATTAAATAAAATTTTTTAACACAATACATAGAAGTAAACAACCTGGAACAAATTACCTTGCAAGTCCGCGAAACCAACGCTAAAGACGTGCAAATTAGCTGCGTCTGTGCGGTATATATATTTTTCATGCAAAAACCCACCTTCCTCCGATTCCACATAAAACAACATAAATCACACAGACACAGCTATAAACTACCATTATACACCTAAACTACACGATCCTCCGCTTTTCGTTTCGCCTCCATACGAAACATTGATGGGATCCCAGATGGTACGACTGTTTCGTTAAACGAATTAATATAGAAGTATTTCTGAATAAGGACATTCATAGATTCTGAAAATGTTTAACAACCATAAGTTCACAATTGAAGCATTACTTCGGTAGTCGTGTTTTTGTATAGGTAATCTTTGAAGCTGTTAACAGCGTCTTTTATGGGAGCTGGTAAGCTATGAACTGTCCTGACTGAATTTGAGATGCCACTCTGCAGGAATACCACTGCTGTACAGAAAAAAGGAGGTAGCCTGAATTACTTTTGCCATTGCTAAACTATTCCAAATTTAGAGGTCACTCGTTCTATATTGGTTACCATCCAGAAGTAGCAGCTGGCGTGATCCCCTTTAGCTGGAAGAAGCATGCGTCGCTGCAGGAAGCGCAGACGCGTGATGTCACCGCGAGCTGTACCTAGCGCCAGCTCCGGCTGGGGGGCGCGGCGGGAGGGGGGTGCATAGGCCAGGCACTGGGAATGAGAAGGAACCAATTTTTACTGTGGATTTTACTGAGGAGAGCACTCAAGCAGGTTCTATAGACTGTTTCGGTTTGACGAAATATTGTAACCTATGAGCCTATGACATTTAAAGACCAAAATTATGTAGTGTGTGCTATTTGATGATGACTAGCAACAACCTATACATGCTAAGTGTCCAGAAACCTACTTATCATGCCCAAGAATACATGCCGTTAAAGTAACTAAGGCTCGCTGATGCGAGCAGCACAGGACTGGCCGTCTTGGAGACCCTTGGGGAAGGCCTATGGCCAGCAGTGGACGGCTTTCGGCTGCTATGATGATGTTTTTAGAAAATAGGAAGGCAAACAAGCAAAAGGGTCACCTGATGGTAAGTGATCTAGTGATCCAAACACCAAAGAAATTGCAGATGTGATACCAATCCAGAAGGCTTAGATGGTTTATACCTCTTGTGTCAGTAATGTCCCGGCCGTCTTGAGCTCCGCGCCGTAACACAACAGTGCAAGTCTACTCGTGACCACGGCCGTTGAAACATGGCCGAAACGTCGAGTTAAATTAACAATATACTTTATCACGTTAAAGTCCCGATAACATTATAAATACAATAGTGCAAGCACTGCTGGTTAGCAGCTGGATAGTGATGATAACGCTCTACACACAGGTCTGAATTACCGTGGGTATATGCGGCAGACCGGTGATGCAGTAGGACGGCGCGTGCGCAAGCGTCGCTGCGTCGTAGATCGTGAGGCTGCGGTCTGATGCAGCCAGAAGGAGGCTTTGCACGTCCTGGAGGCAGATATAGAGAACGTGACCGCAAAAGTGCGTGCACACCTACATATAGCTTGAAAAAGCGAAATTTCCTTAGAGATATTGACTACGTGACCAAAACCAACCCCCCCCCCTATCAAGCGTGGTACTTTGAAGACTCCCCCCCTGAATGGGTCACGTAATATGGGTACTTTCCCCAACTCAGTTTGAAATGCTCTCAATATCATAAGTTACTTGTCCAAATCATAAATTAGTCGTATAACTGAACTGCGGCCCTAGAATGATCGCCTAACTTTAATGTATCTTTGCCTTTATCTCTGTCTAACTAGGCTCATAGGAAAGGGACGCACATAGAGATAAAAGGCTTCTGAACTCACACTCATGTACACAGCGTCGGTGATCCAACAGTTTTTAACACGTTTGTGTATTCCAGTTCGGTCGAAAAATACCTGAAAAAAGAGAAAACTTTAATAAAAATGAAACTAAATTAGACAAACATTTTAACTAAGAACCACTAAATAAATAAATGTAGTCTTTACGTTTATGCCGTTAAGCAGCAGTGCTTGCACGGTTGTGTTCCGACGTGGCGAACAAGACAGCCGGTGACGTTACTGGCTCAAGAGGTGTTCAATCTTAGCCTTCTAGATTGGCAACGCATCTGCAATCCCTTGGTGTTGCGGGTGTCTATAGGCGGTGGTGATCACTAACCATCAGGTGACCCACTTGCTTGTTTACCTTTCTGTTTTATAAAAATAAAAAAAAACAATCTTGCCTAACTTTTGCTCAGCTGTGAGTTTCTTGCTTGTGATTGGTTAGCACGATCATCTGCAATATGTTACCTCGTAGCAGTGCAGCAACTTCAGCTGGCCGTCGTAGAGACCGACCCGCCCGCCCTTCGTCACCACCGCGTAGCAGAACGAGTCCTTCGTCTCTATGCCCACAAACTTCACTATGGTCTCCCGCTGAAATAAATACGAAGGAAACAAATGTAGGTCTACCTGTCACTGCCTTAATGTAACCTCGTTGAGTTTCTTGCCGGTATCTTCTCATCAGAGGTTATTCCGAACCGGTGGTAAATTTTTTGACATTCATAAGTGCTACCTGTAAGCCTAATCTGAATAAAACATTTTGACTTTGACTTTGAATGTTTCTCTTCCAATTACTTCGTCTTCTTTTTGCTGTAGGTACCCTTCATGTTTTGGCTGCTTTATGGCGATACAGTTGTGCGCTGTACATTTACGTATTGCATGTAAATATTTTTATGCATGTATTTTTATTTATACGTATGTTTATACCCTTTTATTTATTTATTATTTTCTATGTAAACTCTTATACACGCTTATTGTGAGTGTGTTTGGTTCTTTTTAATTGGCACTGCGAGTTGTATAGTCGACTTAGAAATTGCTTGACCACTTTTCGACCGTATTACCGTATTACAAAGGGATAACGTCCAAAAGTGGTCAAGCATTTACTTGGTCGACTATACTTAAGCTATTTAAATTCTCACCGTATCTCTGTCCAAAGGTTATCTGGAAGAGATCGCTGCTCAGCGATAAGATCGCCTGTTGAATCCCATGTAAAATTTCCCTAAATAAAGAGTATTTGTTGTTATCGTCAAAATGTCAGTTAATATCAGTTTCATATCGGTTTCGATTGCGTAACACGTGTCCCGCAGTCTCGTCCAGCGTGATGGTGTCACTGGCCAGCAAGCTATCCAGCAACTGGCTCCCTCAGCTCTGTACCTTGCAATGGGGCAGTTTTTTGACTCGCGCCTCCCGCAGTGGCGTCCAGCGCTTGCCGTTCGCGCCGGCCAGCAAGCTGTCCAGCAGCTGGCTCCACCACACGCGCCCGGCGCCCCACGCGTCCAACCGCTGGAAGAGCGCATGCGCGTGAGGCTCGAACTTGTGGTGTCCTAGAATTGACGTGTGCGGTGGAAATGATGATGAATAATTTGGGTGGGAGGACCTTGTGCAAGGTCCATCCGGATCACTACCACTATCTTGCTCGCTAATCTTGCCGCTAAGACGCAGTGCTTGCACTGTTGTGTTCCGGCGTGGAGAACAAGACAGACCGTGCAATTATCGGCACAAGAAGTATTCCATCTTAGCCCTCTGGGTTGGCAACGCACTTGGCACGCGTTGGTGTTGCGGGTGTCTATAAGCGGTGGTGATCACCTACCATCAGGTGACCCGCTTGCTTGTTTGCCTTCCTATTTCATAAAAAAATGAAATACAAAATACGTGTATTTTGGAGAACCAGCTGGTTCCGCAATCACTCGTCTGACCAATAATTAGCAGATTTAGGCGTTACTGTATTTATATCAACACGTATTTCATTCGTTAAAGCAGTGAACGGTCGTACCATTTAAAATCCCGATGATGCCTCGCATAGATGCGAAACGCGCGTAGATCGTGTATATTCTGTTTGTGATTATGGTTAATAGTTGAGTCTGTGTTGTTGTATAAATGTTATATATTGCATAAAAATACATATACATAAGTATGTCGCACAGACACATTCTATATCTTACGAGTATGTAGGTACCTACTTCTTAGTACCGAACAAATTGTTTTCTTTCTTTCTTTAGACGCCGCTGTTTTGCACGCCAATGATTTCGCGAAGTATGAAGTAGCAAAGCTAATTTGTTCCAGTTCGTTACTCGAGTGACCCCATCCCTATCCCACCAAGCTGACAGGTGACATGTGCTAACGACAATTCAGCATAATTACATGGCCTAATGTACTTTAAATTTTCACTGTCGCCTGACATATGTTTCGTGAAACAGTTAGGGACCTGTCAGGTCAAAAGCGTACTTCAAATAAAGAAATGGCCGATGGGGTCGAAAAGTTCTCGAATGGCGGCCGCGTATTGGCAAGCGCTGCGTAGGACGACCAGTCACAAGATGGTCCGATGACTTCATTCAGGTTGCAGGAAGGCGCTGGTTGCATGCTGCTTCCAACCGGTCACTTTGGAAATCCATGGAGGAGCAAACTGGAACAAATTACCTTGCTAATCCGCGAAACCAGTGCCGGGCTCGTGCAAAATAGCTGCGTCTGTGCGACATGTATATCACACTGCACCACTGCACTGCACTGGCACTGGTTTCGCGGAGTAGCAAGGTAATTTGTTCCAGTTTGTTGCTATGGACCTCCGCAAAGTAACGCCTGAATCTATTAATTAATTCATGGAGGAGGCTTATGTTCTTGTGGCTGAGATGATGATGATGATGATGAAATAAAGGAATGGAAAAAGTGCTAGGGTGACGTTCACAGTGTCAGTGGTGGAAGGAACAGCGTTACCGAATATTCGATTGATGGCGGCGACGAACCCTCGTCGGTCGAGACAGCGCGCGGCGGCCGGCGCGGGCGCAGCCGCGAACTCGATGCCCTCCTCCGCCGCAGCCGCGCGCATCACCTCCTCCACCCGTCTGGAGTATCAGGAGTGAGATGTTTGAATCTCACCGGGTGACTAAAGCCCGCCAAAATGGCCGTTTTTCATAGAGATTCGGTCATTTTGGTGAGCTCTAGTCACCTGGTGAGATTCAAAAATTGCACCCCAGGATGATGAGTCATCGACAGTAGTTCTCATGACCGGTCAAGTTTAGTTTATCTATTTGCGTCCTTTTCTTATGACATTAGTTCGAAGGGACTCAGAATGGGTCAATTCCTGAATTCCGGAATTTGCTTATACTACAAATTCCGGAATGCCGGTTTTGGCACATACTAAAGATACCAGAATTCCGGAATTGGACCATACTAAAAATTCCAAAATTGGCCACACTAAAATTCCGGAAGAGTGTACACTATCCCTAACCTGTCAATGTCCTGCGACTTGGTCCGGTCGGGGGCCTTCCGGAAGGCGCGGCGCAGCTGGCTCAGCGCCGCCGGCGCGAGCGCATCCAGCAGTTGCTTGGACAAGCTGTCGTCCTCGTCATCGTCACTGCAAACAAAACATCGCAGTTATCGCTCAAGAGAGTTCTTTTCCAAGCAACAATTAAGATACAGGAGTGCAATTTTTGAATCTCACCGGGTGAGATTCAAAAGTTGCATTTGAATCTCACCGGGTAACTAAAGCTCATCAAAATTGCCGGTTTTCATAGAGATTCGGCCATTTTGGTGAGCTCTAGTCACCTAGTGAAATTCAAAAATTGCACCCCAGGAGTGCGTGATGAATTATTTCCCAAAACATTCTGTAAAAATCACAAATAAGTATAATTTGCTTTACTCACCACAATAGACTTTCTTCAGAACCACTTTTTAATAAGGAGTTTTTATCGAAATCGAAACCTTCGTCGTTCAAAGATTTGACAGACATTTTCGGCTAAAAACTAAAAGTTACAATTATTGTCTGTTATCTGTTATGCCAATAAAACCAAGTGTAGTTACCAAAGTTACACTATTTTTATAACAGAGCCATCTAGCGGTGAGTAGTGGAATTATTTTCAAAAGCATGAAAGTTTAGAAAGCTTATAAACAAAGCGCGGTTGTCGTATACATATAAAAATTAGAGATGGCGGTAATAACCGATTTTTGTTATTTTCATGTTTGCGTTAATAATTCAAAACTAATGCTGTTATAATAATTGATAATAACGTGTCCTAACTAACCAAAAACTTATAAATACCACATGATACCACCGACTTGCTGAGATTTAAGTTATATTGCCATTTCGACTTTTATTTATTCATATTTGATGTTACATCTGACAATAATACACTTTAATATTAATATTATATGCAATAGATTGTCAGTGTCCTTATAAAAATCGTGTTCCAGCTTATGCTTAACCCTGCTACACTAGATGGCGCTTTCAGCTATACAGGGGGGATTTTCCATCAAAAAGATGTATTTTATATTAAAGGAATATCACTGGGCGTTGATATGGTTTCTTTAAGCGTTATTATTAAAACTACAAACTAACCTAGCTTTTCTGCCTTCAGACGGTTCCTTACTCGTCACCACAATACAAGAAAAACACCAAGAGATGGCGCTGCGCTAGCGGAATTACTGTTCAATGTATGGTATGCAGACTAAGTAGACATTGTCTTCGTACCAATTAATTAAAAAAAGAATGACAATAAACTACCTAGAATGTCCAACCTTCTTTTTATGCAAGTCGTATAGGTTGAGTAAATAATTATAAATAAAACAGCAAGATGAACATTGTCTATTTTATTGTACGTATGTATACTTAGGCCTAACAGTAATACTAGTCGATATATTACATATGCAGGGCGAGCGAGGTTCCGCAGGCAGCCTGTTCCTGACAAACGCAACGGAACAGTAAAACTGACAGTTTCACCGTCAATGCAAACGTCACGGGACAGTAAAACTGACAGTTTTACTGTCAATTCAAACGTCAAGGAACAGTAAAACTGTCAGTTTTGCTGTCAATTCAAACGTCACGGAACAGTAAAATTGACAGTTTTGCTGTCAATTCAAACGTCACGGGACAGTAAAAATGATAGTTTCACTGTCAATTCAAACGTCACGGGATAGTAAAACTGACATTTTAACTGTCAATTCAAATGTCACGGGACGGTTAAACTAATAGTTCCACTGTCAATGAAAACCTCAGTAAAACTGGCAGTATTGACTGAAAAACGTTGCGAACGAAGAAAATCATCAGTTTTACTGTCAGGTGTTTTCATTCAACAAAACTGTCAGTTTAATTGATAGGCAGTCAGCCAGTCAGTTAAATTAACAATTACTACCATTCAGTAAAACTGACCGTTTCACTGATAAATGTCACCTTTGAAGATAAATTTACAATTTTGAATGACAAACGCTACTGTTCATTAAAACTGACAGTTTTATTGGCAATTATTACCTTTTTGTGACAGTTTTACTGACGAGAATTGACAATAAAACTGACAGTTTGCTGACCGCCTGACGCCTCTTTCGAATTATTATTCTCTCTATTCAGCTAATAATAATCACTCAGTCCTTTACTTACACAAAATTCATTTAAGCAACAAAAAATACGCCAGTTTTTATATAATTTTTAGCAAAAATTAACCCAAAATGATTAAAATATCGCTTTGGTTTGATTTCTTAAAATAAATGCAAAAATATTCCACAACATTTATTAAAATTAAAGTTCTTTAATGGTACATTTATAAAAAAAGGACGGAAGAATTCACAGAAAAAGCAAAATACAAAGACTAAGAAAATTAAATAGGAACTATCAACCACTTCAACTAATTTATTATGGATAAAAAATATTTTAATTCAGTGGCCGCCAGTTTCTCAAAAAATACAAAATTTTGATAATTCTTATCCAAAAAATGTTACAACTATACAATTACACAAACAGTATACTTTGGGTTGGATGCCGTATACATTATTTATTACCACAATTATTTATGACAAGCCCCCAAGAAAGGGACGAATGACTCGCTGTCACATTTACTCCAGAAATATTCGAAAATTGTCTGATATTTAATGATTTGCATGAAAATTTTATGGTACGGGCACAAGACATGACAAAACAAGACACACTCTTTATTGCAAACCAAACGGAAAATAGTTTACAAAAAATCCACTTAAAAACAATTTAGAATGTCCGCGATCGTGTCCCACTGTTGAGAAGAGGCCTCACCCTCAGATTTCCAGTTCCCTCTATTTTACCAATCTCTGGCTACTCATTTGAAAAAACTAACTTTTCGAACACTATTTTGTATTTTTGCAATTTAATATCCAAATGCTTTTCCAGTGACTTAATAATAACTAAAAATATTTCATATGACACTATTGTAATAAATGTGCCCGAACCAACAAATTCCCTTTTCACTCTACACATCTACACTGTATTTGGAATGTCAAATAATACCTAGTACTCTATACGTTATCATTTGTAAATACATCAATTAAAATCTAACTAGAACTATTTAATACTTTATAATAAACGTACCTATCCTTAAGAAATAAATAGCTTAATAGATATTATTACAATCATTATTAATTATTATTGTACGACGCGTATACATATTTTTGAGTACAGCTCACTTTTTTTAAACTTTATTTTGTCCCCAAGGACTTGCACTTCGTTGTCGCCCTAGTGACATTGTTTTTCACTATAATTTTTGTTAATGACCTCGATCGTCACGTCACGTCACCAAGTCAGTATTTAAGATGAACTAGTTTAATTCCGGAGGTGATAGGTCGAAATTACCCAAGTCTCTAATTTTAGCCGATGGTAGTATACAATTCAAGCTTCTTTAATGTGAATTAGATTCCATTAGCAACTAGTTCCAAAATAATGATGAAGCATGTACTTATAGGTACAGACATGTTTTTAAGACCTTTATCACAAACCATCAGCTTTTGTCCTATTTATAGATTTTGTAAAAATAACAATTATAACAGTGGCACTTCACTTTATGTATTGTCACGTTTCGGTTATTGCATTTACTTCACTTATGAGAAAAACTGTTTTAATGCATTTCTCTTCGCGAATCGCTGAACTCAAAACAAGAAGTGAAGCTCCACCATAAGAATTTCATTTGACCCCATACGACTTCACTGTTACCCCATCTGAAATTACCCCATAGTACATCATTCTATAATAACACAGTTGTACATTACTGATATATCAAAATATCGCTCGAAAACTCTTTCAATTTCCATTTTTTCGTAAAATTTCATTGTTTAAATTTTTGTGTACAAAACGTTATTGACCTCATAATATACCACCTGCATTTGGCTACAAGAATGCAAGTTAAAACTACGTAAAATGGTTTTTATAGAGCGCCACGTTCGTTAAAACAGGACAAGTTTTATTTCAATTATGTCATTAATTAACGAAAAATATATCCCTTTTTGAAACTGGACTTGTACAAGGATCACTAAGACTTTTCCTACTTCGTAACCAGTTACGAAGTTAGTTACGAAAGAACAGTTGCGATGGCGGCCGAAGAGATCCAGTTCCGAGGTACCAAGTCACATCAACGTTAGTATTAGCGTTGACAGTAATAGTAATGATGATATCTAGTTAAGTTAAACGGCGACGTCAAAAGGTTTCGACAAAGTTCTGTCGATTCTACAATCGTTGACGCTAGTAAAGAGGCAACTTGTCTAGGTTATTAGTATAGGAGTTCTAAATTTCGACTGTTGTAAGGTTTCCTTCCTGGATCCCAATTCTCGGTACATGAGAGATGCATCTCACCTGCGAGATACGTCCAAAAATGACAGATTTCAAAGGGATTTGACAGTTGTTTTCGTGCGAGACAGATCTCGCATGATCCGAGAATCGCCCCGCTGATCGACACGAAAACGTTGGTACAAAAAAGTCAAAAGACTTTAGTGTGGATTTTTTTAACTCAACAATGTCTACTCTCTACTCAGTAGAGTATTTAGAGGTATTGTTCTTATTTAAGTGGGAAATCCAAATAGGTTAGTCTAAAACTAAAGTATAACAAATAAGATTTGTTTTAAAGAACAGTGTCATAATTTTTTGTTAACCAATTACGAGAGTTTGGAACCCATCAGGAATATCTCTGTCACAACATCCATGGGGTATTTATTATATTTCATTTTATTATCTTATATCGCTACAGCATTCATCTGACTGATAATTTTCATAGTTGTAATTAAAAGGACCTACATAAAAATGTTATTAGCCAGCGTGTATAACAAAGTTCTATATTTCAGTTGTGACACACAACGAAGTCACAGAAATAGTTCGAAAATATGGTATAATGACATTTCTTTAGCTTGGCGCAGGATGGCACTGGTATGTTGATATTTTAGAGTATATCATATTGGGTGTAATAATCTTGGCTACTAGTGGAGTCACAAGAATAGTCCCGGTGATCACAGCTTTATTCGCGTTGGGCATAGTAACCTTTTATGTCACAATTGTTGTCACAGGTGTATTTCTTTACATCACAAGTGTTGCTAACGTAGTCGTTTGTGTATGATTTGTCACAAATGTATTCATTGTCACAAGTGTTGTCCCTTATGTCACAAGTGTATCCTCTGTCACAGGTGTAGTATCCGTGGCGGGTGCATGCTCACGGCTGCTGCGGTCAGTAGACGGGGCTGTGCGCGTCATAGTTGAGCTGCAGGTAGGGCGGGATGGCGGCGGACAGCTCAGAGGCGCGCCGGCGCAGCGCTGCGATGCTGTGACCGCGCCAGACCTCTTCTTCGCCTTCGCCGCCGTTGCCTAGAAAAAAGGAAATAACGTAAAGTGACATATTTCGTACGTAAATGTTCTACGCTGTCCTATTTAGATGTTATTAATTGTACGGTTTCTCGGAAACTGGCCCTAAGTAGATCCTTAGATAATTTCACAAACCATGTCAGTTGAGGGTATGTGGGTTTAAAAACCAGTTAGACGGCAAACTTGGTATAGTTGGCCAATTTCATTACACCCCCCTTAGATGAATATATATAACAATCAGCGTTCGTATCATTTTCATTAAGTCGGATTGTTGTTAAAACGCCGGAATCTGTGAACACCTTTTGTGACGAGTTGGCATATTGGTACTGTGCTGCAAATGATTATAGTATGTCTCTACCACTAGATAGGGCTAGTGTCGAACATTTACCTGAGGCAGTGGGGGAGCCGTTATTCCCGCAGTGCATGTGAGGGGGAGTGGGGGAGCCCTCCACGCCGCCCTGCTGCCCGATGTTGTTGCAGTAGGACATCATCGTGTCGCCTGCAAAGTTAATCGTGAAATAGATATTTTGTGCAACGTCGGTGGTAAAAAAGCAACGGCTTGATAGCAAGAAATTACCATGCCTACTTTTGTAATACCAAAGGTATCACTCATGTGTTGCCGAGTTTACAGAATGAGCTATCGTGTAGTATTTGCAGGGAAAAGAGAACATTTTTAATGCTAAAACTACAATTCCATGTGTCCTGGAGACCTAGCTTACAGATAGGAACTCATTATTGTGAAAGAAATGTTATTTGGCTGTTTTTGAAGTAATCTAAATGGTATATGGTGTTGATGCAGTCAGTCTACAGTCAAAAGAGTAACATCTTGTGCTGGTATAGTGTTGAACTACCATTGCCACTCTACTTATAAAAATTTAAGACTTCCCGAGCGAGTTGAGGGTATAGTGCTCCCAGTACGGCTGATTGGAGGCGACAGAGCAACAGCACAGGTTGGGTCAACTTAAGGCACAGTCAAGTAAGACTCAGCAAACGAAGTGACCTTAGTAGGGTTCGCTGAGACGTCAGAATAACTTTAAGTAGGATTGACTAAGACTTATCGAGCGATTTAAGCAAGTAGTGCCCTAGTAAGGCTGGCTGAAGCCGTCAGAGTAACGGCATAGTCTAGGTCAACTTTAGGTAGGGTTGACTGAGACTCACCGAGCGAGTTGAGTGAGTAGTGCTCCTGGTAGGGCTGCGCGCTGACTGAAGCCGTCAGAGTCAGAGTAATAGCATGGTTTAGGTTAACTTCAGGTAGGGTTGACCAAGACTCACCGAGCGAGTTGAGCAAGTAGAGCCCCGGTAGGGCTGGCTGAAGCCGTCAGAGTAACAGCATGGTTTAGGTCAACTTCAAGTAGGGTTGACCGAGACTCACCGAGCGAGTTGAGCGGGTAGTGCCCCTGGTAGGGCTGGCTGGAGGCGACGGAGGAGATGGGCAGCGCGGGGTTGAGCTCGGCCGACAGCTGCGGCAGCGCGCCCACGCCCGCGCCGAACCCGCCCATCGACACGCCGCCCTGCGACAGCTGCCCTAGACCTGGGGATGGAAAATAACTAAGTGTTTATGTATTTTGAATACGAAAGGAAGACAAACGGCTCACTGAAACCACTAACCTCAAGAAAATTGCTAATACATTGTTTTAAGGTCTCCTTACATTTGAGCCAATTAATATAGAATATGTGAAGACAGTTGGAAGAATCTAATTGACGACGTAATAATCATCATTATTATCGTTAAACAAGAAAATGGAGTCTTGCATAAAATGAATACTCATTTGTCACTAATTGACCCTTATGTCTATATTACAGCTATTTCTAGCATATATTAGAAATAATCACTAATTTCTTACAGACTTTCATCCGTCTGTCTCAAACTATTGCAACTCAGAGTATCTTATAGATGTGTTTTGTAGCATATGTCATAAACTATTTTGCCCGTAATATGAGCAAAATAGTCTGTGACATGCTATGTCACAGACTAAGCTGGACTCACCAGCGGGCATGGACCAGGGCCGGTCGCCGAACACGCCGGGTGCGCACACGTCGCCCCCGAACGGCGGCAGTCCGTGCGACGGCAGCAGCGAGCCCGGGGAGCGGAACACGTTGGTGCTCTTCTTACGCTTCTTCCATTTCGCTCTGCGGTTCTGGAACCACACCTGGAAAGGAGAGATACTGTCAGTTTTTTGAATACTTTAGAGGAAAACGAGCAGGGTCACATCAGTTATATGATTTAGTCACACAAACTGATTCACGATATGCGACAAATTGCAAGCATTACTCATTTCTGGACAAAAAAGGGAAAAGAGAAGCTTGAACGAAACGCGATATGGTTACTGTACTTACAAAGTAAATGTAAATTTCGTTTACAAAAAATTTAAATTCCCTCGATTACTATTACTATGGGCGAAACGGCCTTTTTTTATGAAATAGGCACGAAAATAAGCAAGTGGGTCACCTGATGGTAAGTGATTAACACCGCTTATAGACATTCGCAACACCAAACACCAAGATGCGTTGCCAACCCAGAGGGCTAAGATGAAATACCTCTTGTGCCAGTAATTACACCGGCTGTCTTGCTCTCCACGCCGGAAAACAACAGTGCAAGCACTGTTGCTTAGCGGCATGATTAGCGAGCAAGATGGTGGTAGCGGTCCGGACGGACCTTGCACAAGGTCCTACCACCCACAAAACCCCCACAAGGTCCTACCGACCTCATGGTTTTCTTAAAACAAAGTTTTTTATTCAAATCCGGACCTTTAAAACAAAAGCAAAAAACCTGCAAACCGACTGTAGTATTAAAGTATTCACCCCGACGAGGGGCGGGCGTTCATTTGGCAACTGTCAGGCGCAGTCATTATTTATCGCCGGATGTTCGCTGCTTTATTCAGTGCTGGTTACGTAGCACGAGCCTTCTCGATACGCGGTAACTCGCTACGTAACTCAGTGCGTCTCGTTCTAACTAGCCCAGTTGGAGCGAGACGCATTGAGTCACGTAGCGAGTCAACGCGTGTTGAAGGTTCGTGCTAGGTGCAGTTACTGTTAGCCACCGTCGAGGTGAAAGGCACATGGCTGCCTGTTCACTTTAATGGCGATTATGTATTTGTATTTCTGATGTTGAAGAAGTATTAGGCGCTGACAATGTATTTAATACTAGCGGAGCCTTGTCCGCCAGGGATGGTGTAGCTTTTTATTAGTGAAAGAATTTCTGAAATCGGTTCAGTAGTTCCAGAGATACATCTCTCCAAACAAACAAAGTTTACCTCTTTAATATATTAGTGTAGATGTAGACTAGCGACCCGCCCCGGTTACGCACCGGTGCCTTCTACTAACGTAAACTTAGCATATATTGTACAGAAAAACCTTCCATCAATAAGCATTCAATCATTCAAAAAATTCTCTAATTGACAGTGAAAACCGTCTCAAAATCAGTTGCGTGGTTTAGTAGAAGTAGGCGGCTGAAATTACGATGAGGACATACATACATAGATGAACGGATTGTTACTTTGTTTTATACTAGGTATGTCATTATTACATTGTCATTGTTTGTCATGTCATTATTTGAATAAAATTTAAATTTGAATTCGCACGTTTGCCATCTCCCCGGGGAGTTGCGAAGCCCCAGCGCAGTGGTGCGCCTGGCGAGATTTTTGCGTTATGATTATGAAGTAATTCGAGCGTTATCAAAGGTATAGAGGTATCCTTTCCAATCCGTCCATCCAAGCAACCCCACATGAAAAATCACCGGTCACTTTTCTATTTTTGTCCGAAACCGGCTCGTCCCGGGGGACCGGGCCGGAATCAATATCCAGGGAAATGACGGCCGATTTGCCGTAATCCCGGACCATTTGTCACCGTCCGGCGGCCGGATCAGCGGTGGGGTGAAGCTAATCGGCGATAGAAACTTAAAGCTTTAAGATTTCATTAAAGAAAGCTATTATCAGTTTATAAATTAATTAGGTGCACTGTTGTGTTCCATCGTGGAGAGCAACAGCCGGTGAAAACACTGGTGCAAGAGGTATTTTTTTATTTGCAACTCTGCATCTGTAGTCTCCTTGGTAATCGGGAAAAAAATCGACTGCATAATAATATCATGCAGATAATTTTAGTGGACAAATGTATCCACTGTGATCAGCTTATTGATTGTTCTTAACGTAGTAGTCTACTGAAATCTCTCAGGGGATCGTGATAAACATATCCTCTTGGATCCTGGAATCCCATAGATCCCGGGTTCCTGGGTGTTAAATATTTTAGATTTAAAAATAACATTTAAATTTTGATTTATTAAAACAATTACACGTCGTTGAGTTTCTTTCGCGTCAGAGGTTTTTTTCGAACCGGTGGTAAAATGATATTCATAAGTGTTTTCTGTATAATAAGCAAAATCTGAATGAAGATATTTTGACTTTGACTGTGATAGCGTTCAACTGAATCACCAGGGGGATCTCTTATGACATATTCGTCCTAAATAATCACCTGAGTGATTCATCCATGACTCAGTTGAGTTTAGTGGGTAACGCGAGGATTGTTTTTGGTCAAGGATGTCGTTAAGACGTTCGATAAAACTTTCACGAGGATGACCCAGTTAGCCTGCGGTCGCCATATTTGTGTGTTTTTAAGCAATCAAAATCTTCAAAAGTCCCACAAATTAACGACCACAATTTGAGTTGTGGAAAAATATTTCAATATCGAGATGTGAACCCATTACCCCGAGGTGGCAACAGTTAACGTGGCTGCCGTTCTGTTGATCGAACCCATTAGCACTGGTACGGTATGTGGTGTGGGATTCGGCATGAGCGGTAACGGGGGCGGGCGCGGAAGCGGTAGAAACTGACTGACTCATAGATCAATGCTCACCCAAACCGCAGAGTTTAGAAACTTAAAATTTGGAATATAGGTTTCTTAAGAGCTGTAAGTGCATTTAAAAAAGAATTTAGCGGAAATCAACTCCTAAATGGATGGAATAAGGGTTACAACCCCTAAACCCTTTGTATGAAAATTCGTCATTTTTACAAAGAATACACATTTTGGCTATTAATGCAATTTAAAAAGATAGGTATTTCAGCGTTTACGTAAAAAATTTAATTTTGCCTTGCAGCTCCGCGATTCATGGAGTTGTATGCTAGAACATAGTACTGCTTACGTGTATATAAACAAAACTGCTGTAATGTTGTGCATTTGTGTACCAAGTATCGACAGAATTGGTTCACAGGTTAAATTTTTGTCGGTAAACAATCAATCGTTCCCTTTTTTTTTTACCCTTCACGATGTTTTTCCATAGGACCAACTTTCCCTATACCCTGTCCAATGAATAGAGAACTAATACGAGTTTCATATTGGGACTGAATACTCTGTAAAAAGTTAAGTGTGGTTATACTTAAGATAAAAATATACTGATCGAGTTGCACTCAGACGCAGCTATTTTGCACGCGCCCGGTACTGGTTTCGCGGAGTAGCAAGGTAATTTGTTCCAGTTTGTTAATATGGACCTCCGCCAATTAACGCCTGAATCTATTAATTAACTAAACATTGTCAAGACACCAAAAAGCTTATCAACACATTCCGCTTTTCCCTCGTCACTTGCGCCCCGTCGCGAGCGCACGACGCGCAAACAGCGATCGCTAACTGCGCGCTCACGAAGAAACGGGACGCGCCGTGAGCGAACCATTACGGCTGATGAAAGCGGGAAGTGTTACTAGATACCACCTAGATACGGTTCAAAAACTATATGTATATTATCAGACTGCAATCAGAATGAGAAATATCGTCAGCACAGTATATACAATATGACGTGTACAATTTATGCAGACGATTAATCTTAAGGCGACATATCTCTCTTTACATCTTTCTATGTGTGCAATTTCTTTGCTCTACTAAGCCTCTGAGATCTCTTCTGGCCGAAGGGTGTCGCGTTCCGGTGGTTTAGAGTCAGCCTGCCACTGGAGAACTTGGCACCAGAATCGACGATGTAATGGAACCAGGCTGAATGGTCGACAAAAATATTTATATCTTTTTTTTTTTAAGCGACCCGCTCTAGCTTTGAACCTTACAATTGCAATACACGGGTAAATAAAAACCTTTAGTAATAAACTCAAAACGTCAGTGAACAGCGTATAAAAATCCGTTGCATGGGTTAGATGGGGTAAGCGGGCGAAAATATGTGGACAAACAGCAACTCTGTTTTTACCGACTGCCGTTGGAAGAAAGGGTTTTTTTATATAACATAGGAAGGCAAACGAGCAAATGAGTCACCTGATGGTAAGTGATCACCATCGCCCATAGATACCCGCAACACCAAGGAGATTGGAGATGCGTTGCCAACCCAGAGGGCTAAGATGTAGTACCTCTTGTGCCAGTAATTGCACCGGCTGTCTTGCTCTCCTTGCCGGAACACACAGCGTAAGCATTAGGTACTGCTTAGCGGCTGGATTAGCGAGCGAGATGGTGGTAGCGATCCAGACGAACCTCGCACAAGGTCCTACCACCAGTAAATTATATACTATGTATATAAAAGACAAGAAAGATAAAGATGTTTGTTAGTCTGTAAGGTTTCTCTATGGATCCTTTGTAAGTAGTTTGTAATAATAAATGATTTTATTGTTCTATTAATATTTTATTATTGTTAACTCCCAAAAAAGCACAAAAAGTAATCTTAAATCATCCAACATAATTTCAAAATGGTTGTTGATAACATAAAGCCGCGTCTACACTCGTTGCGGGCAGTGAGCAGGCAAGGCGCGTGCGGGCAGTAAATATCAATGTAGCGCGGCTTATGGCGGCTGCGGCTGTATAGCGCTTTATACCGCTATATAGCACTTTATACCGCTATATAGCGTTTTATAACGCTATATTGCTTTTGGATATCCTATAGAAATGTTAAGTTGCTTGATTGTCTTCACTCTTCTTAGCTCGAACAGAGTTTGGGAAACCGTCATTGCGAAAAATTTTAGAAGATATTTCTTTTAAGAACGAAATAGATACAGGTTCAACAAACTGGAACAAATTACCTTGCTACTCCGCGAAACCAGTGCCGGGCTCGTGCAAAATAGCTGCGTCTGTGCGACATCTATATGTTCATGCAAAAACCCACCCTCCTCCACCACCACCACTAAACACTAAAACTACACGATCGACGCGTGTTTCGCCTCTATACGAGGCATCATCAAGATCGAACAGTACGACCGTTCGCTACTTGAACGAATCGCGTACTACAGATACAGGTTCTCAATTCTGACGTTCTTCGACATTCATCTAACATTCGAGATTTGTCAAAAATGACTTAGAGCTCTTTTTATCATGTTTTATCTGACGACAGTGGTGTATAAAAAGGCCTGGCATATGGAATTGACAACGATGAAACTAGCTGTTAATATCTGCGCATTTTTTGCATTGTGAATAAAATCGAAAAAACAGGCCAAACTTTTCTAAAACGTATATTTTTTTATGGAAAAAGAGGGCAAACCAGGATGCAGGTCCTGATGGGTAGTGATCCCATGAGAATCAGCGACATGAAGAAAATTGCTTATCAGTTGCCTTCCTTAAGATTCTCTTACCGTACGTAACGTAAATAACAAGATACTACTTCACGTGGGAATTCTGTGAGAGCGTGGTACTACCTAGGCCGGCCCGTATGTGCTACAACCAACTGTCTACAGTTTCGCTTTACCACAGTTTAAAAAACCGGGATTGTCGTGTATGTACCCAAGCGCTGGTAGGCTCAGACATGTATAAGAGCCTTTATGGCCTACTTGCAAAATAAAGTTTTCATTTTCGTTTTCATTTTCATTATCCTGCTTGATGTTAATTTTGGGAGACTTCTAGACATTGGTAAGTATTTGAAGGTTTTTTCCCACAAGATAACTTTAACCTTCAAAAACCTATTAATTTTTAAGTTCATCCTATATGTGAGCGTTAAGCGTTAGGTATGTTATTACGCAACCAGTCGACATAATGTCGTGCGCGAGTTTTTATCGCGGGGGCGTGGCCGCCCTACCACGCCCGGCCAGCGCTGCACAAACTTTGCTTTTTATTTGCTTATTACAATTCAAAATTCAAAAGTTTATTCTACAAATAGGCCACAAATAGACGCTTTAACATGTAATTTTTGTTCAAATAAAATATTAATAAATCAAAATAGACAAAACAAAATTTCCGGAACAAGCAATTTCATAGATATCAAAACACTTAAATTACTATAGAGTGAAGAATAAAAGGTTAGATGTTCGATCGTGAATTAAGGTCAAAGGGCAAATTAGGTAAGAATATACTTAATTTTGCATATTTTTTATGTTTTAATTGAGACAGTTAACCATGTTTTTTGTTCGCAAATGGCAAAATGACGACTGATTATGGGCACGGGCACACGTAGTAGTGTAGGATGTGCTATCAAAAATTAATCTCTCATGTATTATTTGTGTTCGATTTTTTTTCTGCCTATGCATAGTCGACCAAGTAATTGTTTAGCCAGGTTTGAACCTTAGCTCTTTGTAATACTATCTGAAAGTGGTTAAGCAATTTCTTTGCCAGTTGTCCGAGAAATTGATTGATTGATTGGTCGTCTAGTTATACTACTCAATAATTACAGATACAGAAGCAAACGAGTATAAACCAGACACAATGATGTCAACTACTGGTACAAATAATATGGTTCCACCGCCTACTTACATCTATATATACTTATCTATTTCTCAACAATTGCATAGAAAAGATCGCTCCTAAGCGATAAAACAGCCCATTATCTGCCTTGGCAATTGTTTCTGTATTTATATGTATTTTGCATTATTTTATGTGGTGTTTCAGTAAAGCTTAACTCTGTAACTCTGGGGACAGTAATATTCAAAACTACAAATATTATACGCCCTCACTGCGTTTCACAAATAATCTAGGCGTAAAATCCAACGATACAAGAATAACCTAAAAAATTATCTTGAGTGCAGATGCAAGAAATGAAGAAACACCATTGAATTACACTATTTATTGCATTATTCCAGAACTGTGAGATGGCAAATGCTAAGAAGTGTATATTTTAGGCACTAAATTACGTCATCACAACACTATTCCCAAGGGAGACAGGCGTGCTCAATTATTTATGAGCATCACAGAGGCTTTGGTGCATTCGGACTTATCCGAAGCTGCCACTATAAGTCCCGTAGTTATAGTATAATATATAGTTACAGAAAGTGTACGACGTTGCTGCAACATTGATTGAAAGATTTGATTACCAATTGGAATCCTCGCAAGTAGAGTATTGATTTGCCGAGAATCCTAGACCACCAATAAATGTATAAAAGACCCTTATTTTACTGAGTATCTGTACAATGTGTCTAAAATAAAACCTAATTATTTAAGCCGGCAACAAACAAGATTGCAGCTAAAGTTAAATTACTTGACACGTTCAGAAAGAAAGTGAAAAGTTTGAGAACACGTTGAGTTTCCGGCTGGCGGAACCGGCGGAAGCTTTAGGGATGTGCTGCATCGAGCTTTTGATATGTCCAACTATTTTCTATAACTTATGTGCACACGTAATAAACTTTTAATTGAATTCATTGAAATAAGTATAACATGTGACAATAGGAAATTATGGGTTGGTAGCCGGGAATGACGATTAGTTTTTTTGTTTAAACTGGTGGAAATTAATGTGTATGTTAAACCAGTAATACAAATCTTTTCACTCATAAAGACATGCTACTTGTGACTTTTTAATCGTATTTGTACAACAATTTCCTGTGGAGAGGTAAGGCTTCTTCAGTGTACAGATTTGGTATCATTGATAGCTTAGCATTACAATGAAATACACTAAGACAATGGTCTGAAAATGGTCTGCTTATGAGTGAGAACAGTCATGGCCGTTCGTCAGACTGGCTGTAGTTGACGTCTGTTTGTGCATAAACGACGGGCTTTCGAAGTTTCTTTTAATTGAATCTACATAAAGTGTGCTAGTTCTGCGAAATAAACGCGACCTTAATGTGTATAATGAAAGAGTAACATTTATATAAGACTATACAAATATTACGTCGAATAAAACCCAAATGTGCCCTATCCAGCATACCGCCTCGGTAAACCGAGACTCTTGAGATTCTCTATTGCCTTTGACACATAACTACTTAGCTATATTATTAAGTAGCTACGTATGTATGGAGTTATATGCCTGTAGGAGGTTCTACTATATCATTTGTCATCTATGGCTTTAAGATAGAATCACAATGCAAAGTAGCAAACGATAACAAACACAGCAATCTTTTCGCTTCGACCAATCATAGAGAGCGATATGCAATTTCTGCGTTTTATCGCCTGCTACATTGAACTGTGAGTCATCCACCGTTACCTTAATCATTTGTTAACGTTCGTAATATTATTTTCGATACTTTTTTCATCGATAGTTGCAACGCGCATCCCTGAGAGCAGCGCGCTTGCGCGTGTGTGTATCGAGCGGTAGCCATGTACGCCTTTATGTGCTGTGGCGATCAAAATAAACGCCTATCGCCTTTTACAGTTATTCCTTCTCGACTACGTTTATAGGGCGAAGAGAATTTGCTTTATATTACTTTCAAAGGACGGCTATTGGTTTAAGTGATTTAGAAGCTGATCTTAACTAATCATAGAGACAAAATAATGGAAATTACCAATGAAGAGCAAAGAAAATATCATTTACCTTTTATCGTTATGTACGTACACTTTATCACAACAATGAAAATTGCATTTACTCTGTACTGTATACACTTAATGCCTAAATTATTTTAAAGTAAAGCGGTAAATGTAACAAAGAACAGATAGTACAAAATTAATACTATTTTCATTGCTTTATACTAGCCAATTTCATCTTTATTGATTAACCTCCTTATTCATAAACGCTTCGTAAACATTTGTTAGTTAACATTTTTATGTATTTATCTGTCATTGTGACGTTTGCCCTCAAATGCAAGGGACAAAACATTTGTTAGCTTATAAAGATTGTTAAGTTTTTATGAATAAGGGGGTTATTCTTTAGTTATCGACACTAATATTTCGATAAAGAAAGAGATTGTCTGTCAGCGTCAGGTACAACAAAGCACAGGCGTATTATTATAGTGAATATAGTGTTTTGAGGTTATTTAACTTGGCCTTGAAACGTTTGACCGGATGTAGTATTTTACAAATTCTCATTTAGCAAGCTTCTTGTTTTCTACTAAAACCTTTCACATATCCTAAAAGTATTCCCGATTCCTTTCAACATTCAGATTTGAATGGAACTTGATAGTTGTTATTGACACATCTTGAATGTGACATGATCTCAATTAAATGAGAATTGCCCCCCAGATAGAGACGAAATAAGTGTTAACAAATGGAGGTTTAAATAAATAAATAATAAGCGTAAATAATAAGTTTAGTGAGCGTTTATGAATAAAATTGTTAGTTTGTCCTATAATTTATTCTCTTTTTGACAGCTCCTTGCTAGTTACACCACAGAGGGAATTGAAAACACCTGTCAAAGAGAAAATAAATTCTTCGATAGATTATACTTTTAAATAGTAACAAGTAGTAACAAGAAGGAACAAGGGAGCTAAATTAACCGGAAATGACGATAATGCACAGAAAATATGTAGTAAAATTATTGAGTCACGTACCTACCGGCCGTTTTAACACTGACATACAAAATGGACGATCACGATTTCAGTCCCAAATTAGGAAAACGTTTCTCAACAAACTGACGGTAAAACCATAAAATTACACTGCTATTTCATATCTTTTGGTTTCATCACAAAATACATTGCAAAAATCTATGATAGGCCACAGAGATTCTTTGGCAAAAGTTCTCTTTTGAACGAGTCTCTGGAACTCAGTTTACAAGCACTAATCAATGATTTCTTTATATTTTATATTGTCTTATATCGGTTAAAATAAAAAACCTCCTTCTTATTTTGGTATTTCAAAAGACTTACTCTCTGTACCTACTTTTGCATATCAGAATTTTGGTGTCAATTTTTCCACTACGATTTGCTATCTAAGTCTAGTCTCTGCATTCTGTAGAAGTAAATCTCGTATGGTTATTTTAATTATCTGTCAATAAACCATTTTAATTTTATTCTATTTTATTCTCTAAACACAGGCTGCTGAAAACCGCTGCTAAACTCTAATTCCTATCTATAAATTAAGTGACCCTGTAAATCTTATGTACCTATGTGTTTTTCACTATAGAAAATATTAAAGATTCTTGTTCTATGACTTGATCTTTAAATCCACATAAACCCCAGGGCAAAGGTTCTCAGATTTCAATATGACACTACCTTCATTAATCAAGTCATCGGGCGCGGATCCTTCATCGCCGGGATCGAGATGATCCGCAAATCGCTCGACATATATCACGCGGAATTGTTATTTATTGCTGCGGTTCCGACGCCTCTGCGATTTGCGAGGTTTAGAATAGGGGTCTCGATAGCTTTTTTTAAGTTTTTGGAATATTTGTTGTTAGTGTAATTATTATTAGTATAGTTTTTTGCGGGTGGTAGGAATATGTGCAAGGTCCGTCCAGATAGCTACCATCATCTTTAAGGTACCCAAGGTACTGCTACAGATTTTTTTTTATAAAATAGGAAGGCAAACTAGCAATTGACACCTGATGGTACGCAACACCAAGGAGATTGCAGATGCCTTATCAACCCAGAGGGCTAAGATGGAATACTTCTTGTGCCAGTAATTGCACTGGCGGTCTTACTCTCTACGCCGGAACACAACAGTGCAAGCACTGCTGCTTAGCGGCAGGATTAGCGAGCAAGATGGTGGTAGCGATCCGGGCGGACCTTGCACAAGGTTCTACCACCTGCAAACTTGAGCACTAGTAGAAGAAACATGCAATAGTTTCGTCAAAATAGTCCAATCTTTTCCTGTTCTTTCGTGGTTCGGGTTGAATATGAAACGCTTTCTCTTAAACGACTAAAGCTGCGAATACAATGGAAGTATAATATCAAGTAAATGAAAATGAAATTTAAATTTAAATTGGAGCGCGACAAAGGCAGTGACAATTTAATAAAAGCTTTCAATTTGGGATCCGAGTCGCTCTGTTTGAGAAGTTTTGTGCTTTCGCAAAGCTCCGGGTTTAGGCAAGATGGCGGGGGTTAGGAAGTTACAGCTTGCGCAGACAGTTATTTCTGTATTTAGAACTAAGGTGTGACCCGGTTTCACTTGTCATGAGCTAAGGTTCTACGCTAAGAAGGTTAAAAATGTATCCTTATGGTACGACTTCGTGCGTTCGGCCATTTGTCTGTCATAGCATATATCAGTTTAAAATTTTCACGATTTTCACACATTTAGCGTCAACGGGATTTTAACGTGATGTAATCATTGTTAATGATGTCGATTTCTGGCACAGTTAATAATACATACTACCTTATTATACTACAAATACAAACTCCAGATTTTGAATACAGGAGCATCCTCTAGAGAGTGCGGTACAAACGCCCGGTTTTGGTCAGCAGTGTATTTTTTATTAAGCTTATATCAGAAAAGGATGTGGTACTGAATGCCCAGGTTGCAGATTCAAGTCCTGCCAGAAGACCAGATATTTTCCTTAAAATTTTTTTTAACGCTTTTATTCTTTTTACACCACTACCAGCGCTTCGGAAAATGGATGCCGCGAAAAAGCGCCCCAAGAAATTGAGAACCTTGACCAAACTGGAACAAATTACCTTGCTACTCCGCGAAATCAGTGCCATGCTCGTGCAAGATAGCTGCGTCTGTGCCACATATATATTTTTCATGCAAAAACCCACCCTCCTGTGCTTCCACACGAAACAACTTATATCACTCAGACGACTTGAACGAATGGCGTACGTTTATTGGTGGTGGTGTATAGTTGAGTCTGTGTGATATATGTATGTTGTTTAGTGTGGAAGCGGAGGAGGGTGGGTTTTTGCATAAAAAATATATATGTCGCACAGACTCAGCTATTTTGCACGAGCACGGCACTGGTTTCGCGGAGTAGCAAGGCAATTTTTTCTAGTGTGTTGATATGGACGTCCGCAAAGTAACGCCTCAATCCATTGATTATTCAGCCTTATCGATGTCTTTTCATTGCTTCTATTATAATTACATCAGTTGTTTTTATTTCAAGCCGAACTAAAATCAAAGTACCCCCTAAAATTTGCAAGTACCCATTGTTATTAACGCTCCCCACCGCTGGGCGGCCGCCAGGGCTGCCCCGCGGGAGTTTTAATTCTCTTTGCGTGTCGCTGTCAGCCCTGAGGGACGCTATGTTTGTCTAATGGCGCCTTTCTTTGGTGGTTTAGGGTCCGTTGGAACTTTGGTCTGAGCTAACCTTGGTGTAAATTAAAGAGTGTTTTTTTTCCAAATTTCTTTCATTTTTTAGTTTAATGTTAAACATGCAAATTATTAAAACGATATGCAATGACAGCCCAAAGAAAAATCTTATTCTTTGTGCTGTCATTAAGCACGCCTAGTATTTAAAAAAGTTGTTTATTTTTCTTCACGAATTGGATAAAAAATAATGAAAAAAAATGTGTTCCGGTTTTTAGTTCTTGTTGCTATATCGGCAACAGAAATACATCATCTGTAAAAATTTCAAGTTTCAAACCATCACGGTTCATGAGATACAGCCTGGTGACGGTGACAGACGGACGGACGGACAGCGGAGTTTTAGTAATAGGGTCCCGTTTTACCCTTTGGGTACGGAACCCTAAAAACGTGTTTTTTGTGCAATCAGTGGCCCGTTTCACTAAGCAACAAGTTACAATTTTATAAGCCTAAACCGGCAACATTGGTCAATAATGCCTGGCATTATTAGTTCAGACTTGTAAAATTGTAACTTGTAGCTTCGTGAAACGGGCCACAGTTGGCTATTTGACCATAGTATTGCTAGTGTAAAACTACTGTGAGACTCGGACATATTATTACAAACGGATCACTCATGTATCACAACATGTAACATGTAACATGTCATGTAACATGTAGTTGTCCAACATGTAAGTTGGTAACGTTGGGTTGGTCATTGGGTAGCGCTCCTTTTCTTAATTTATCTCCTCTGTAAGGCAAAGGAATTTCTGTCCATACAGTCTTGGTGAGCGTGGCATCACCCCATAGGTTTAGGTTTAAGGTTTGTTAATTTTAGTTTTAGTTTTTTTAAGTTCAGGGCCCCACTGAAAATCAGCGCTGCTGCTTGCACCCTCAATAGTGTCATTTTGTACCTTTATTTTTTCTTATCTGTTTACTGAATAAATCTTTTCTTTCTTTCTTTCTTTCTAACATGTCGGGCAATTCTCGACTTTAAAATACGTGAGTAATTCGTTTGTATTAACATTGCTAGTGTCTTATGAAATAAAAACTTTTTTGTTTGACTTACGCTGCTACAGTGAAGGGGTGATGGCGGATCACGCAGTCAATTAGGCGCGCGCGCTGCTAATCCAGCGGGGTAAACGCGTAAGTCTGTTTGTCGACCGCGTTAACTGCTAACTTTGCATTATAATTTTTTTGTTCTTGCTAATTAGTTTCTTTGTTACACTATTTGGAGCCAGAGATCGGCAATGCAAGTTGGGATCATTTCAAAACATCCCTGTCCAAGATATAGTCAATAATTTAATAATACGTCCCAGAAATTAATGTATTCTTGATAACAATGTGATATAAGTATCATTATCCATTGTCTAGTACCCATAACATAAGCCTTGATAAATTTAGGATTAGGTCAATTTGTGCAATTGCTGCCAAAATGTTTTTTTTATGCCGAAAACTACAAAATGGCCACTCAATCAAAAGCTAGTAATACCTGCTTCCCCCTGATATTACCCAAAGGTGATAACCCCGCCACTTTCTTTTTACGTCCCATGACCGTCCCATAAACACTTTTCTCAATAAAAGATAATGTCCTAAAAATAAGACGGACCCCCGCGACGTGATTTAGGCACCATTTGCAATAAAAGCGTATTGCGGCTCAGCAGATAATTCCAGGGGCTAATAAAAGGACAGGGTTCGCTCCCGGGGGAGGCCATGAATACTTAAAGATTTCATACCACGTTCATATGGGTTGGAAATATTCGCGGGCTAGGAATGTTCTAAATAAAGTACACTCAACGAGTGGCCGGCTAGACTGACGGTTGGGGTAGATATAACACAAAATTAATACTCGTTTATGACTATTAAGTGTGTTAACTATAACGTGTAAGATAATTAGAAAAATTTTATAGCATTATGTGAAGAAATCTATCTTGTATAGTTTGTTAATTTGTATGTATGTAATCTTCGAAACTACTCATTAAATTTTTTAAAATCTTCTACTAGTACGTATTAAGAATGTGTTTTTAGGATTGACATCCTACTAATATTATGAAGATGTTCGAATGTTTGGATGTTTGTTCCTCAATCAAGCATTATCAGCTAGACGGATTAAAATAAAATTAAACAGACACACAGATAAGCCAAAAGCCATTAAGAAACTGGATGTGCTATAAGTAAGATAAACTCATTGGTACACGGTGACCGCGGGGAATCGAACTCGGTACCTCACGATCGTGAGTCCAACCCCTAGCCACTCGGCCACCGGCGCTCTGCCCCGGTCTTTCAAAACTCATTACCAGTAAGTAATAGCTTCGGTCGGGGCGTTCAATCTCGGCCCGCGCCCCGCCAGGTGCGCTGACGGCGGTCATTAGGAACACCTTGCTTCGTTGGACTAGCTGGACCCTTCTTTTATACGAACTTTATATGAAAACTAAATAAAAAAAAACTTAATCGCTTAACAGTACTCGTAATTTACACGTTCAATATAACCTATGTCTTACTAATATTATAAATATTATAAAAGTTGGATGTTTGGATATTTAGATGTTTGGACATTTGGATATTCGTTCCTCAATCGCCCATTAACGGGTGGACGGATTTGAATGAAATTTGGCAGACGGATAGATCATTACCCGGATTTAAACATAAGATATTTTTTATCCCATAAAATTACTCAAAATCCCGTAAAATGCTTAAATAAAACCACGCAGGCGACCTGTGTAAAAGCTCATACTTATACAATATTGAACACAAACATACTTTCACACTTGCACGCACGTTTGTTGGAAAGCTTAATTTTGCGGTGAGCTATTTTTATATTAAATTAATTAATAATTACCACGATGACCACAGTTTCATCTGGTGAAAAATCACGATGAGTTTCAGGGTTTCAGGTAATGTTCATAGACTATGGTCGCTGCAGAGCCGACCTAACGATTGTTTCCACCAGAGATACGCGAGGATGCGTAGCGAGGGATGTGTTTGTAAGAGCCAATAGAATCGCTTCATTTACCTCGCCTCGGTCAGCACAGCTCTGGTGGAAACGGCTCATTGGTTCCTTGCAAACACATCCCTCGCTTCGCATCCTCGCACGTCTCTGGTGGAAACGCAGCCTCAGTATGGTATTATCAAACCGCGATTCGAACAGCATTAATGAGCAACGCCAGCACACTGTCATTTCATAGATATAGGAATGAAGCTTGACGCAAGTCTATGAAATGTCAGTGTGCTGACGTTACTTTCCAAAGCTATTCTAATCACGGTTTGATAAGTTATAGTCCTTACGCAGGTTCCAGTTTGGAATCAATCCAGTATCAAACTGAAACTCGACTACGGTCTGCAACAACTACCCTTAATACAGTAACCGCTGATTTCAAAAAACAGATGCGCAATTTCAATTCCTACTCCACTTTTTCACAAAAAATGCCCGTTACGCCCCTTTGTTTCAACTGTCACCTCTGTGTGACACAGAATTCGGGCGCGTTTCCTCCGCGGTGACAAACAAATTATTATTAGTGGAGTAAGTTATTGCGCGATAAATCCCGCCGGGCTAATGCCCCTAATGCGGGATGCGCGGCGCCGCGCTGTGCGCCTATATCGATACTTGCTAGGCTACTCTCTAATCATTAGGCTGTTTAATATTATATAAAAAAAAATATTTTTTTCTTAATCCACAAGCTTAATAATTCATCCACTATTTTTTTAAAATGGACATGAATATTTTTATCGCTATTTTCTTTTTGACATTCTAAACTGAAACTATACATTTCCAATAAATAGGTCAGTTGACCGTGGAGGCGTTTAACTGCTAAGCATAATTTTAGTAGTAGGTATACATCCCTATCTAATTTCTTTGACCTGGGGATTTGGTTCAATATGCTTGAAGCTTGCTGTGCTATTTATTGTTGTTTTTTAAACGTTTTTCTTTATGTTAAGTTAGTACTTATGACTATGATTACTCTGTAATCTTGTTTTGAAAAGAGAAGAAAAAAGGCATAAGCTGCTGAGTTTCTTGTGGGATTCTTTAAGGCCTACTTACAAAATTAATTAATAATAATAAATTCTTTTTCATTTGCTCCCATATTTAATAACGATACTTAGTGCGCAGCTACTCAAACTCGCGAAATTTGCTCAACTCAATATTTTGCTCAGGTTGATTAAGATTTCTAAACATTTTCGTGCGTTTTTGGTTTAAAACTGAGGTGTATAGGATTTGAAACTTTAGAGAAGTTAGAAAGAGTTTTTGGTCATATGAGGCAGCTGGGGAGTTATTTTGTTACTATGTTTGAACGTTTCAAAGATTTTTACGGATAAAGTTCGTAATTATAACAACGAATAAATGTTAAACGACAAGTAAAGAGAGTAAAAACTAGTGCCTAACAAAATGAATCAATACCATCTCGTTAATACCTAAAATAGAACTGCATTCAACCAAACCGTATGAATAAACAACCCATCTGATTTACCAAAACTCTACCGCATTAAACCACGAAAGCCAAAAAGGGATCACAGCCAAACCGACCGAGCAATGCACAAAAAAATACCCTGAATAGCATTTGTTTAAGTAAATACGTCACATACGCCCATACTCTACTGGCTGTCAATAAAGAGCATCCATTTTACAATTAACGAGTAGTCAGAATTAAAATGGGCCAATAATTAATGAGCATAAAAAGATTTCCTTGTTTCCGTCGGCAGTCTGGCGCAAGGGCGTATAGTTCGCTGGTTGCAAATGGAGCATAGACGCATAAATGATCACGAGTTTTTTAAATCGTTTGTGCTTTTACAGTTTATTTTGGGCTTTCACTCGAACTATACGTGAGCATTCGGTCAGCAAAATAAAGCTGATTTTGAAGGTTTTTATAGCGTTTCGAATACAATTTGCGAGATCCTTTTACCGGGCAAGCTGATTTTTAATTAAACTTTTAGCAGATAGATGTTGCTGGCTTTGCTTTACGCTAAAGACGTATTTTTAATTAGCTGAAGTAAATTGACGTTTGCGGGCGGACATCGGATGCAATTACTCCATTATAGTTTAAGTACAGTACTTTTCATGTAAAAACTTACCCTAATATCACAAGTTGTATAATATTCTCACGTATGTATACTTTTATGAACTAATGGTTTAAATACGAAATATTCACATTGACATCTGTCAATCTACTCCAGCTGATTAAAAACTACTTTAAGTGAAAGATGATTTCCTTGAAAGAATTTACCATTATGTAGAAGGGCCGGTTGCACCACTCTCTGATAAGTTTCTCGTATTATAATCCAACAGATATCTGAGATGTTGTCTCTGTTAGTTCCACGGACACAAACAAAGACGAAATCACAGATATCTGAAAAAAAGAATATCGGGAACTTATCAGAGAGTAGTGAAACAGACCCTAAGCCTGTGTTCTTTCCTGAGATTTAAATGATTTTTGAAGCATAGACTTCGAGTCTTTGGTGAGCAGTAAAATAGGACCTTGGGATGATCGAAAACATGGACTAATAGTATCTCTGACAAGCGTCACAGCCTGCCATTCTATTAATCGGATTCGATAAGACCCTCTTATGCTCTGTCCTACTTACAAATTTATTTAATTTTAATTTTCAAGTAAACTTGAATCTATATTTATTATTTTATCGACACGATAAACCAAGTAAGCCACTGTCCCAGCCCTACGCTATACATCTTTTTAATAATGTAAGGCATCAGCAAACAGAGCACGCGCCACGCTTTATTTTATGTTTATATCTTTTTATTTCTCTTGATTGTGATTTTAAAAGCAATATACGGTGTATGAAAATAAGAGTAAAGCGTTGATTGTATTATTTCTTTTTATGAAACAGGAAGGCAAACAAGCAAGTGGGTCACCTGGTGGTAAATGATCACCACCGCCTATAGACACCCGCAACACCAAAGAGGTTGCAGATGCGTTGCCAACCCAGAGGGCTAAGATGGAATACCTCTTGTGTCAGTAATCACACCGACTGTCTTGCTCTCCACGCCGGAACACAACAGTGTAAGCACTGATGCTTAGCGGCAGGATTAGCGAGCAAGATGGTGGTAGCGATCCGGACGGACCTTGCACAAGGTCCTACCACCCGTATACGCCCGTATCTGTTATTCAGTGATGGTTGCGTTTTTTTCTATTTTACGTTTAAAGCAAACGCAATCGGCATGTCAATGGAAAATGTTAAAGGTGAGGTATTCAGACCTATTTCCTACAATTTTACGTTCTGATAAATTGATAGAGGTTATGTAGGTAATATATTATCAATAACTTTATGACAATTTAACTCCTAGAATAATGTTGGGTTGGTCAAATAAAAATAAAGGTTATTATAAAAGTTAGTATGTCTTTCGTGCTATTTTAGTATAGTTTAGTTTATATTAAAAATTATAAAGTTGCATTATAAATCGTCTAATCTGTCAAATTACCTGGTTTTATATTTTAATCACTAAAATCGTAGAATTATTATAAATTAAAAGCCAAAATAAAAATAATAATTTTGTATAAAACGCAAATATAAAATTTTAAAAAATGACGTTAATTAAGTTCCTACCTATTTTATTGGTTTTTATACGTTTTATTTAAAAACCAGATAAGTTACCAACGATTTCAGTTACGATATTATATTCCAATAAAATTTCGTTACTGAAGGTCCCCATTGATGATCGGACCAGCGTGAAGACTATGTCGGTGTGGACCAAAACCCAGACTCATGTAAGTACCTATACCTAAGGCACTTTTTAGGGTTCCGCGCCTCAGAAGGAAAAAGGAACCCTTATAGGATCACTTCGTTGTCCGTCTGTCTGTCTGTCAAGAACGTCCTTCTCAGGAACGCGTAAAGATATCGGGTTGAAATTAATATACATACATTGTTACATTTATAAACCGAAAAATCTATAGGGTACTTCCCGTTGCCCTAGAATCACGAAGTTTGGCAAAAAGCAAGGTTTCATAGCATAAATAAAGCAATAAATCTGAAAACTATAAATTTGTAGTCACAACACACAAAAAAAATGTTTTTTCTTACAAACTGGATAACGTCATGCATTAGCTCGCGCTTCGCCGCGTCATGTAGTTAGTTACATTTACTTCACATCAGATCACAAAATTCACAAATAGAACAATAATTTGCGAAAATAAACTGATATTTCCACTTGGTAAACTGACAGCGATCTACGTCCATGTAATGTAAAGTTTGTCCCTCAATCCAGATTATCTTTTCGTTAGAGTATTGTTCGGTGCTTATTAAGTTTATACGGAACCCTCGGTGCGTGAGTCTGGCTCGCACTTGGCCGGTTTTTCTTGTAATGTACTGGTAAATAAATCATAATGTGCCCAGATGAGATCAAGTAAATTTATAAACCAAATACTTTAGCCAAATCCATTTACTGAAGAAATGGATGTTTCTCAGAAACGCTGGCGGAGAGTTCTCATGGCCGGTATTTGCTCGGCGCCGTATTTATATAATACGGATGCGAGCAAACATCGCCGACTAGTGTTTGCAAATACGCGGCCCACATCTTACGGCGTAAAACACGACTTGGCTCAAACATACAGCTAAGTTAAGTATATTGTATACTAAGTATTGTCGACCATGAAAGTGGTCTATCAGGGTAAACCATCCAATTGTCGGTCTCCTTCGATAATGGGCACTTTTGGTGCCAATAAATGGGCTGTTTACCCGACTTAGCATTTGGGGCCGTTCTTTAACTAATAAGCTAACATGTTTTTTTTTCTATAATTCGAACCCTTTTTGCCTCTTGGTGAGAGTTGGTGAGATATAGCGGGATCATACGTACTGAAGTATGGTTACACTAAAATAGCTCTGTGGAACAATGATCGTGGTCCTTGCGCGTCCACCAACGCGTGCAACGGAGCCCACAACGTTAAGGCGCCTTCCCCAAGTAAAAGCGAGACAGAGCCAATGAGGTGCGGTGCCGGCACTGCAGTGGAGTGGAACATAGTGATGGTTCAGAACACACAATCTAGTAAGTACATATGATGTCGTTGGCGGACCCTATCTCTCATACTCACGAACCTTTCATTATTTTAGCAGATACGCCGTACAATTTCATTCAACTACTTCCAAAGCCAGCACGATTAAACAACAACCAAGGAAGCCTTCACTTTAGAAAACAATATTGAAACATATTCCACATTATTCGTCAAAAACCTTTATTATTAAACAGTTAGAAAAGGGCGTAAGTGCCAACCAAATGTAATGGAGATACGCCATTGCAATTTTGCGCTCCTGCCCGCGGCTCTTCGCGCGCCCCCGCGAGATTCCTGCGCCCGCGCCGGTTAGGTGTAAACGCAGTGTTTGACTTTAGTTTTTTAGCTCTCTTGCTTTTGAGGTATGTCACGTTCTGTGCGTAGACTGTCAACTTTGTGTATTGGTGGAAATAAATACGAAGTGAAACTGTATTATATATTTCATCTTTTACGTCCTAATCATGTCTCCTGGTTACCCAAGATTTATGGGTTTTAAAAAAAAAAAATAACAAAATTGTATACTTTATTTTTAAATTTTTAATAATCACGAAACTACGAAACTATTTAAAAACAATTTTACTTGGTTCTTATGTAATTACATAATATCATTAAAAATGAGAAAGTCAAATATGTGACGATTTCTTTTTAATCATTTCGCTTTAATCGGTCGATCGATGGTAATTTTATACAAAGTGAGATTAGAACAAGTTATAATTGATAACCTTGACAATACCCGAATGAACTACGTTCCCATCAGAACTAAAAGAAACCAAAAATGTGACTATAATAAAAGTTACCTTTATTTTTTTCCATTCAAAAAAGGAAATAACATTATCAAATTCAATAAAATACTCTTTGTGAATGAAGTTTATGGACCATTAACACCAGAAGCTGAATCAGTAAAATGGTCAACAGGAGTTAATAGCTGTTAACGATAGAGTTGACGATAGAGCGGCAATTTTCACGGACACTACTACTATTGGGTGACACACAGACAAACGGATGTAGCAACAGTTGAAACCCCAGTGTTTGTAGATGACACAATTCAGACTTAACACTTTGTGATTCAGACATTCTCGCTTACTTTGAAACTAGTTTGAATTTACTTAGAGTTCTGTAAACTTGTTGATTTCTTCTCGGTTTCTTCTAATTGAAACCCAGTGGATGACAAACTGGGCCCTAAAGCAAAAGAACTCATCAAGCAAAGCAATTTTCTATACCATAAGCCTGTTTGGATCCTAAAATATTCTCTTTTTTTCGGTATCGGGCTATAATTATCCGATAGTCTGATCCAATGAAATCTTTGATGTTTCTACGTTCACAGTTGGGACACAATTTATTTAATCTTTCATCAGTTTTTTCACCTTGTCATCGTTTTGCTCTTCATCTAATCTAAGCTGCTTACTTGTTACTTATGGAAGTTGTTCTCCACAGAAACCGTCAGTATGTCACGAGTGTTAACGAATTACAAATATTAGTTACCAAACGACACAAATTAGGACTAATTCTTAACGCAAAGCGACTTAAACAGAAACTAAGTGCTTCTACAAGCCGTATAGTAGTTAGTTTACGAGCTACTAGCAGTATTATCGGCTAATTTGTAAGTTCTAAGCGCTAAGAAGGAGCAATTGACGCCAATTTTATATCAATAATTGCTTAGTTAGGTATAACATTGTAGTTATCGACTGGACTATTTGTCTGTGTGTTAAAGTAAATAGACATAGCAAGTAGAGCACCGTTTTTACATTGTTGTCAATTGATAGCAGAGTTTTTTATCACAAGCTTTCCAATTGATGTTATAATTATTATAGTTTTAAACAAAATTTTCTATTACCTACTTACCTGTATTAATACACGTAATGTGTACCTACGGTACAACATTTGGTCGACCGACTCTATTTCTGAAACTAATGAGTGAGTTTAACCAGTGTCACTAACTTCCTTTATTTAAATAACCAAATATGAAGTAGTATCTTCTTTAACATTTGTCACGCAGCTACGAGTATACTTTTCTTTGCAAGTTTCAATATATTTTTCACGCTACTCGCCAGAATACTCTTAACATGAACACCCGCTATATTCACCCCTTCTTTTTTGTTTATTCATATTCCCGTTTATTTTATCGTCTCTATTGTTAAAGGTCGATCACAAAGCCATCAATATTATAACCTCTTGTCACACTCCGGTTTACAGCCCAGCCCATAAACACGGTAGTTCGCAATAAAACCAAGCAGCAAACGTTTGCCGACCACCCATTCACTTTAATGCCACATGAAATATCAGTGACGTCAGAAACTTTGGGCTAAGGAAAAAGGATGCAAGTTAGAGTGAAAAAAATTTTACCACCAATTTTGAAAATTGAATATTCGAAAGTGATAGCTTTTTGTTTCTCAATTTAAGGGTGTTTAGATTTGTATAATTTTTATAGTTTTTTTTTTCAATGAAAAAGATTTTAGTGTTTGCGAAATGAATGTCAAAATTAAATAGATATAACTGTTTTGCATAGTTTTATTAATAATGAAGATTGCAACGGTAGAAATCCTTGCGAAGTCGCAAACTATTTGTGACAATTTTCAGACTAAAGGAAACTTTTAATAGCATCTTAAGCAAGAGACATTTTTATTATCGTCTTGAGTGACTTTTTCATTGTGAAAAAGCGTTTATTTTGTTTAAATACCAGAATACTTTCATACAAAGAGCAAACCCAATACGTTGTTTCAACTAAAAAAACTCAGTTTCACCTCAAAACATCGCGGTAACATATCGTCAACACATCGCCAATCGTAGTAAAGAGTTGCTACATTCATCACTTTCTTTTACTCTAAGTTAGTAAAAGACAGTACGACGTCTCAGGTCCGGTACTACGTTGATTCGTGTATAAGCCCGAAGGTTACCCAGGTAGCCAGCCCTGTGAAATATATCAGACTAGTGCAACTTTTGGCCGCAAAGTGCGAAGTGGAGTCGCTCAGGGCTCAATGCTAGGGCCACTTTTTTTCAACGGATGTAAACTGTAACGGTCTCGGTATGTTTGTTTTGGTTTTGAATTTTATTTCGATAAAGCTTTTAGTCGTAAATTTTATGGAGCTTTTAACCTAGGTCAGGTAGCGTTTGAAGTTTCCATCGCGAGCGCTGATTAATTTTAGCCACGATAATGTCCTAAACATGTCGATCAAAATTCGACTAAATTGTAGTAGCATGACAGAATATTTTTATTATTAGTACTGACCTGCACTCTGCTCTCGGTGAGGCCGATCCTCATCGCGATCTCTTCCCTCATGAAGATGTCAGGATAGTGGGTCTTGGAGAAGCATCGTTCCAATTCGTTCAGTTGTGCCGGAGTAAACCTGAGAGGAGAAAAAACCTTGAATTTGATGGTGAAGTGGTATTTTGATTATGAAACTTAGAATGTACTGGACGTCCTTAATGTGGGAGTGTGAAAGTAATCTACAATACCAGCAAGAAAGAAAAAACAAAAATTATCTTCGTAGCCTGTTTTTAATGGCAGGTTAGCCCAAACAAGCCAGCTTTACACAATATATTGAACTTTGTAGCACATATCGACAGATGGATAATGATCATAACGTCAACGTACGTGTAGACATGTTTTATGAAGTTGCTAAGAACAATAATCGATCACAAATACTAAATAATGTCAACTACAAGTCGCAAAGGGTCAATGTTATAAAGCGTCAAGTTGTGTTGTTGGAGAAACTGATAGATACACTTTTGTTAATTTTCCTATAACAGACCTTTATTTTTCTATTTCTAAAAAGAACGAAGAAGAAAGTAATTTTCAAGAACATTATTAAAGGCTTTGCATTCAAGACTCTGTCAACCAGCTGTGTCTGACAAGTCACTTTAAATAGAGGTTAATTTGAGTGGTTGTTCATAATGTCGCCATACTTGGAACTGTTGAAGTGTTACCTAGTCCGGTGCCTCTTCTGCTTGGCTGGCTTGTCGCTGTCGGAGGCGGAGGAGGGCATGCTGACCGGCACTGTCGCCATGTGCTGCTGGTGGATGCCACCTGGAAACGCACTTTCATGTCATCACAGTATGGTTTGTATTGCTTTGCTGTACCTTGTTTTTTTATCGTGAGAAAGAACTGTTCAGAAGACATGTGTGGTTATTTAATAGGCTCATTCGGGCTGGGTGTAGAACATTCATTCGCAAACATTCGCATGTTACCTACTACTAGATCATAACATGTCCACTACTGTTTCAATAGCGGGTTCCTCTAGCTTGTGGCTAGCAGAAACAGCAGTGTATGTCGTACGTTGCAAGTGGCCGGGTCAGACGTGATTCGCAAGATACATTGTTCCTATTATGAACATCTTAGAGCGCTTGACTATTAGGCGTCTTGATAACCGTGGTTTCTACTGTTCTACGACTGAAGTTTGGATAATCACAAAATTCACAGCAGTGTCCACTGTTGTTTTGATAGTGTTCTTCTAGCTTATGGTTAGTAGAAGCAGCAGCGTATGACGTACCTTGCAGGTGGTCGGGTCGGATGTGGTTCGCGAGGTGCAGGCGGGCGCCGAGGGCATGGTGGCGCTCGAGCCCCGGCTTCAGGTCGTGCTTCTCCTCCGCGCACGGCTCTTTGTGACCTGGGGAACAACTGGAATTCAAGACACGGACGGATTTACCTATACATGTAAAAGGGTTCCGTGACTGACTGACATACAATAGAACGTACAACTTAAACCCATCTAGACATCTAGCATGTAGAGATTTGAAAGGAACATGTATTTTAGGTAGAAATATTTGAAAATACCGCCATTAAAGGGAGTCAAACTTGTGTTATAACACACGCTCGCTCTCCTGATTGTATGTAATTGTAATCGCTGTTTTTTTTTGTTGAATTTCGCTTTTGTTCGTGTCGTTTTTATTTTTGTTTTAAGTTAATTTAGTATTATGGATCTCAAGGGCCCCACTGAAAGAAAATCAGCAGTATGCTGAGTGGGGCCCTTTTTGATTCTGTTCAACACAAATGCAACTCTTCTAATTTAATATTTTTTATCTTTATCTACACTAATATAATAAAGAGAAAAACTTTGTTTGTTTGTTAGTTTGTTTTTTTGTTAGTTTGTTTGTATGTAGGGGGTAATCTCTGGAACTACTGAACCGATTTCAAAAATTCTTTCACAGCTGGAAAGCTACACTATTCCTGACGGACATAGGCTAATAATTTTATGTGAGCAAAGTCGCGCGCGTCCGCTAGTATAGTATAAAGTAAAGTCGCTAGCCGTTTCTGTCTGACTTACATTTTTAATATGTATGTTCGGCCGCCTTTTCCTCTTGTAAACTTTCCAGGAAGCTTCTAAATTAAGCCTACCTATTGATTTCTTTGAGATGATCTTTTAAAAACCAGACAAGTGTGTGTCTGACGCGAAACCTCTATGCGTCCCTCAGAAATGTGTTTTGACAGACAGAAGGACAACGAAGTAATAAAAAAAAACATTTTATTGCAGGCGGTGTCCATATAAGCGTTTAGTACATTATTATCTTAAAAAGTAGTAATCCCATAAATATTCTTTTTCCTTTTAAGGTACGGAACCCTAAAAACTAATTTAAATTGAAGGAGTAAAGGTCAAATCTACAAAATTCCATCCATGACTCACGAAATTAGGTAACCCATGAGGTCAGATAGTTTTTTTGTTACACAGTATTCGTTTTACGGCTTTCACACCGCACTACAATGGGTACTGTTTGCTGTAGCCATTAATGATGGCTACTGTGGATGGTTTCCGAACATTCCGATGAGCCAATGAGTAAGTAACGTTCGATTCCGCTTCTATATTTAGACGACTTTATGGTCGGAAGGTTCGTGTTTGTTAAAACCTTGTTCCGTGATGATCTAAGACGGTAAAAATCCTGTTTGTTTTGCGGGTGGTAGAACCTTGTGCAAGGTCCGTCCGGATTTCTACCACCATCTTGCTCGCTAATCCTGCTGCTAAGCAGCAGTGCTGGCACAGTTGTGTTCCGGCGTGGAGAGCAAGACAGCCGGTGTAATTACTGGCACAAGAGGTATTCCATCTTAGTCCTCTGGGTGGACAACGCATCTGCAATCTCTTTGGAGTTGCGGATGTCTATAGGCGGTGGTGATCACTTAACATCAGGTGACCCACTTGCTTGTTTACCATCCTATTTTATAAAAAAACTTCATAAATGTTAAATTACATTTGTTCCATATTTTTTGTAACCATGAGCAGGGACAGCGATGGCATGATGATGATGATTTGATGATGATGATGAACAGCGACAGTGATTTAGGTAAGATTTTTCATTTACAGTCAATTTTAATTTTAATTTATTTTTAGTTTAGTTATAATTGTCTAATACTTAATTTTGTTTAGTATTTAGTAAATATTTAGTTTTGAGTACTAATACATATAATAAAACATAAATTAATATTTAAACATTCTAATAATATTGTAGGTTGTATTACAGTTCCCGGCAAACAACTTGAGCACTGACCTTGACTTCGCAGTAGCTATTTCTAGTACAAATGTTTATTCGACATACCCGGGCGAATATTAGGCGTTTTAACCGCCATCATTGTCAGCAACAACTTATTGACAGATTTTTGAAGGTATGGTGATTGTCGAATTAATTTGTAAATCAGGTATTTCTCCCGGCAAAGCGACGGTATGTGACGAATGTCAATGCTAAATGCCATCCCTTTCTTCAAAATTTTGTTAAAATTGTTGCCGATAATGTCGGCGGTTAAAACGCCCGAATATTCACCCACCACCTCCACTCGATTTATGCTCAAAGTTGTTTGCCCGCATCTATATCTTATAATATAAGGCAAGTTATGTAATGATTTTAATAAATAACTAACTGTAGCTCTATGATGTTTGCTATAAACGTTATATTGTTTGTACCAGTAGTTGACGTCTTTATCTGTCGTTTTGCCTCGTAAGTTTCCGTATCTTTTCGTCAATTATTGGACCACTGTCATAGACTGGTACTCCCAAGTAGCGCACAAACGGTGTAAAGGCTGTATAGTAGCTGTACATCAGTGATCGCCTTTATACAGCTTCTAAGCAGCCTTAATACCGCTTGTGTGCCATTTAGGCTATAAGGCTGCTTTTCCACCAGTGATGTGCGAGGATGCGTAGCGAGGGATGTGTTTGTAAGAACCAATAGAATCGCTTCATTTACCTCGCCTCGGTCAGCACAGCTCTGGTGGAAACGGCTCATTAGTTCTTTGCAAACACATCCCTCGCTACGCATCCTCGCACATATCTGGTGGAAACGCAGCCTAAACCTTAAGGGCTATCTTTGACTGCTGATATTTGGAATAAAAATGTGAAATACTAAAAAAATTATAGTTGTAGAAATGCTAAATTGAATTTCGAATTTTATAAACTATCTATTCTGTCTGTCTGTTGTTCATTTATTTGGTAAACATTTGCTACTAACTTCTCGATTAATTAGAGACTTGAAACTTAAAGCATAGCTACAAATTGTAAATATTAACACTGTCCCTGCCACTAAGTGCTACGCGCTACGCCTGTAGCCCGTTGCACCACTTTTCCTACTTAATAGCTCATCAACACACACACACACACACACACACACGCGAGATTGAGAAGCAAATTATTAATTAAATGGGAAAAATAATGAATTAAATGATGGATAAGGTTTTATAGTTGTAGAGTCACACTGAAGCCAACTGGTTGCAGTATGAATGGGGCGGCGCGACCGGGGCAGTATGTATTACCACATTCTCACAAAATACCGGCGTGAAAAAGTAGCTTACTACTGCGTTTCGTACGGTGGCTGACATATCCTGAGGCAGCAACAGATCAGCGATTATCTTATGGTCGCTAGTACTTATGAAAGCGGTGATCACATTCCATCAAGTAAGCGCTATCGCGGGATCAGTTAACCGGCCACGGAACGCGACACCTTTCGGCCGAAGCTCTAGAAAAAATCGTCATAAAAATTACACCGACTTTTGAGTACTTTTTATGGAAAAGCGAGGAAAACCGGCATGCGGGTGTCACGGAAAGTAATCACCCCGGAAGCCTGTGACCGTAAGAATCGGTGAGCCGTCACTGGTAATACCTACTACTGCAGCAGTAGGTGTTTTGTAGGGTGGTACTACTCCGTCTGTTCGTACAACAACCAACAAATAGAACAACAAATAGAAAGTTGCTCTAGAATGGATGTTTACTGTAGCTATTAAAGATGGCTACTGTGGATGAGTTTCCGAAGATTCTAATTAGTAGAATGTTTGTTAGAGTAGATTTTTTGTGCTCGTTTTACAAGACTAACTGTTTCTCGTGACTTTCTATGTGTAGATAAAAAAAAAATACTTTTTGTTACAGAAATTTCTTTCGATTTATTTTTAAAAGTAAAAAAAATTAAATTATTAAATTTAAAAGAAATGCTATGAAAAACCGTCTCCAGTTTGGCGAAAACAATCTTAAAATCAATAATGCATGCCTAAAAACGAAGCACATTGAAAAATTGGCAATGTCTGGCAGGTAATCTGTGGCTTAATTGGTAAGATCGTGGTATGGAATGCCGAAGTTTCAGGTTCCAGAGGGTGGATTTTAGCATGAGAAAAATAGGTAGGTACATGCATATTCGCTTAACTGGCAAGAGCGTGGTACGGAATGCCAAAGTTTCTGGTTTCAGAGGGTTTGATTTTAGCCGGACACAACCCGGAGCACCTACCATAAATCTTTACTACACGCGTTAACTCGCCACGTAACTCAGTGCGTCTCTCTCCACTGATTCAGTTAGAACGAGACACACTGAGCTATGTAGCGAATTAACGCGTCTCAAAAACATTTGTGCTAGGTGCACAGGTAAGGTTACCAGTGGCCCGTTTCACGAAGCTACAAGTTACAATTTTACAAGTCTAAACCGGCAACATTGGTCGTTATGCCCACTGCCATTGGTCATTATTGACCAATGTTGCCGGTTTAGACTTGTAAAATTGTAACTTGTAGCTTAGTGAAACGGGCCACAGATCGTCAAATAAGTTATCTTTACAAAATCGTTTATTTTCAATAAATTTTCTAACATTGATCCCTGACAATTACAAGTTTTCCCTGTTCTCCTGACAAGCACAAAAATTACGAACATGTCAGGAAAATTCCTGTCATTACGAGTTATACACAAATAACCAGCGTGCTCATTGACGTCCCTATTCTATATATTTTTTTATATACAACATAGGAAAGCAAACGAGAAAGTGGGTTATCTGATGGTAAGTGATCACCTCCGCCCATAGACACCACCAACACCAAGGATATTGCAGACGCGTTGCTAACCCAGAGGGCTAAGATGGAATACCTCTTGTGCTAGTAATTTCACTGACTATCTTGCTCTCCGCGCTGGAACACAACAGTGAAATCACTGCTCCTTAGCGGCTGGATTAGCGAGCAAGATGGTGATAGCGATACGGACGGACCTTGCACAAGGTCCTACCACCCGCAAAGTAAAGGTTAAGTATAATCCCGAAAACACAAATGAAGAAAAAGAGCCCCAATTATTAGCACGAATTAGAAACGACTAGAAGCTATTTTAAAGTTCTCGCAAATTAGTAAGTACCCGCTAAGTTTATTCTTTACTTTTCCTCACGAAATTTTTAGGGTTCCGTACCTCAAAAGGAAAAACGGAACCCTTATAGGATTACTTCGTTGTCCGTCTGTCTGTCAGTCAAGACCATTTGTCTCAGGAACGCGTGGAGGTATCGAGTTGAAATTAATACCAAATGCTCAAATCTATAGTCCCTTGGAGCCGTGAAAAAATCAAACTTCTAAGTCAACGCATCAAAAGATACGGCCGTTTATGCTTCATGTCTCATACATTCGCTAGGCACATCAAAACCTATGGGGTACTTCCCGTTGACCTAGAACTATGAAATTTGGCAAGAAGCAAGGTCTCACAGCACAAATGAAATAATAAATCCGAAAACCGTAAATTTGTAGTTAATACACACAAAAAAAAAAATTCCATCTTACAAAGCAAAAATGCGATACTAGATGTTGTCTATGACGGAACCCTCGGTGCGCGAGCCCGACTCGGACTTGGCCGGTTTTTTAGTTACAAGCGCCTCAGTTATCGGCCGTCTGAGTAGCAAAGTTAGAGAAGACACGAAATAGAAAATTCAAAGTGTCGTAAAAGTGCTTGCGGGGATTCACTCGCCACAACTTCGCCCATTCGTTGGATAGCGGGTTTTGATCGGGCGTCGTGAATGTTAGCTAGACTTTAGAGTTGGGAGGCAATTGGGTAGGACCTTGTGTAACGTTCGTCCGGATCGATACCACCATCTTGCTACTAAGCTTGCACTGTTATGTCCCGGTGTGGAGAGCAAGACAGCTGGTGCAATTACTGACACAAGAGGTATTACATCTTAGTCCCCTGGGTTGGCAACGCAACGCACGGTGGGTGTATATAGGCGGTGGTGATTACTCATCATCAGGTGACCCGCTTGCTTGTTTTCCTTATTTTTTTATGAAATAGGAAGGCAAACAAACAAGTGGGACACCTGATGGTAAGTGATCACCACCGCCTATAGACACCCGCATCACCAAAGAGATTGCAGATTCGTTGCCAACCCAGAGGGCTAAGATGGAATACCTCTTGTGCCCGTAATTACACCGGCTGTCTTGTTCTCCTCGCCGGAACACAACAGTGCAGGCACTGCTGCTAAACGGCAGGATTAGCGAGCAAGATGGTGGTAGCGATCCGGACGGACCTTGCACAGGGTCCTACCACCCGTAAAACACCCGGATTAGGTAGGTTAAACATTATTGGTAGGTATCGCTTAGCAAAACTCCAATCAAGGCACGAGTCAGGGTGGGCACGTAGTTAAAGTTTGTCAGTACAGGGTCCTAAGAACCTCAAAAAGTCAAATGGAAAAAAACTTAATTAAGCGACCGCTAATCTCATCTGTTAACAGTTATTCCAGAACCTTATTAATTCCAACACAATTTCACCAGCTCCCCCTGGTGTTTGCAAAGCGAATTGTCATAAACCCGGGATTAGCCGGGGCGCGGGGTCGACTCCCGGACAATAAACCGGCAGCGTACGGATGGGGCAGTAATGGTTGTTTAATGTTATTGGTTTTTGGTAGTGCGAATTTTGCCGCGCTCCCATTTGAATATTTCCACAGTTATTTTTCTGCCGCGCAAAGCAGAAAGAACGTGCACTAAGTAAAAAGTTATTTGTGTTACAAGGGGACAAAGTAAAATTTTGTTCCTCGAGACGGAAACGGAACAGTAAGGGGACAATTTTTTTCGGTCAATTCCGGTTATCTAAACAATTCTCAATATGAAAAACCAAAACATACTCTTTCTGAAAAAAGGGTTAGTAGGTTTTTTTTTTAAAAGTTCAGACGTGAAAATGAAAAAGGATTTATTCCAATACAGTTTCAGTGTGTTTTCAGTGTGTTTGTCTGACATTTAATTTTGTATTATTCTGTGTAAATTTTAAGATTGTTAATAAAGGTGAATTTGTTATACAGTTTTAGAGAATATTTACAACCAAAGGCTCTATACTAGGATACCCAGTGCTACAGGATCCTGAGGGATGGAACAACCTCAAGTGTCTAGTGGGCTGATATTAAAAAGTAGAAGGAGACAGCACTTATGCAGCCCCATGGCGCACTCTCCAAAATAAATATTTAAAAAAAAAACGTGGTTTTGAAAGGTGGTTTCATACTAAGTCTCAGTAAAAAGTAATAAGTAGGTAAAGTAGTTAAGTTTATGGTAAGTAAGTTTAGTAGGACCTTGTGCAAGGTCCGTCCGGGTCGCTACACCATTGTGCTCGCCAATCCAGCCGCTATGCAGCAGTGCTTGCACTGGTGTGTTCCGACGTGGAAAGCAAGACAGCCGGTGCAATTACTGGCACAAGAGCTATTCCATCTTACTTGCCACGCCAAATCGTCGCTAAGTTTTATTTTTATTTTTTGTTATATATTTTTGAAGTGGCAGTGGGCAGGGCACATAGCACGGAGAACTGATGGCCGATGGGGTCGAAAAGTTCTCGAATGGCGGCCGCGTATTGGCAAGCGCAGCGTAGGACGACCAGCCACAAGATGGTTCGGTGACCTCATACAGGTGGCAGGAAGGCGCTGGTTGCATGCTGCTTCCAACCGGTCACTTTGGAAATCCATGGAGGAGGCCTATGTCCAACAGTGGACTTCTTGTGGCTGAGATGATGATGATATATTTTTATGTATTTTAGTCTCTAAGGTATTGTTTATGGGCTTTTTTCGACTGAAAATAAGTAACTTTTTTATATGGTAAACGGGAGAAGTAACCTGTAGGGGAGAAGTGGCATGAAAAAGCCAGGTTTTGAAAAAGCCACTTGCATTATTTCGGTAGTTTCGGAACGAATGTAGTACGAGTTTTTATTTTTAAGTGGTGACACTGAGTTCCCGTCACCCACAAACATTGGGCAGTTCCATTACACCGCCGGGCGCCGGTGCATCAAGTCAAAGTTTTCGGCACCATAAAGTAAATACTTTGTTTTTATTAATTTGTTTTTTGGCATTTTATTATGAACAAATATATGTACGTGGGTTGTGGGATGGGTTTGTGTATGTATTTAGCCTTGCATCTACGCCATAACTGAGCTGAAAGTTTTGATTTTGTTGTTATTTTGAAGATTATATTTATTTTAAGAATAAGTTATGAAAGAGCCGGCTTTTTCATAATTATTTCTCTCATAACTCTGTAATTAAAGAGTAAATAAAATATAATAATATCCACTATATGCTATTTCATATTAAATTGAATTATTTAGTTTAGAAATTGCGTTACGAATAAGCCTGATCCAAAAAAAGCCGAAAGACCGAATAATTGACAATTGAATAAAGAGTCACTGAATTTTTGGAGAAAGGGCACTCCATAATCAAAACTGCACTTAATTTTTTTTTTTAGACATTAAATTAATTGCTATTTCGCATAATTTACACTTAAACGTAAAGTACTTCTGACTGGCTCTTTCATAACCTTTTGTCAAAAATGAAAAGAACAAGATGACAATGCATTTATTTGACAGATGTATTCTGACGCTGCAGCCAGAATCCTCTCCTTGGGAGGGAACTCCTCAACGATGAAGGGTATTAAAGTGAAACTTCTTACACCCGTGACAATTGGTACCGGTGGCAACGTAATATTAAAGTGTCACAGGCAAAAACTCTTGTAAATCTTGTTCTAATTTAATTTTTATCCGACTGCCGCCAGAAGGGAGGGCTATGTTTTTTATTACACACTTCAGCAATAACTTTTACATTTTACGAACCCATTTGAACAACTAATATTTTATTTGAAAGAAATTACCTGCGATGCATTCTTTTATAAATTTATTAATTAATGCATAAATAAGTTAGTTTCAAATAATATACATACGGACCGCTTGGGATACGCTTGACTTTTAAAAAAAGTAAATTATAAAAAAAATGTTCCGCTATGGGCATATACAGGATGCATTATAAATTAAAAAACTAAAATTAATAAAAAACTCACCTCCTAGAGCAGTGGCCGTGAGGTTGTTGAGCATGGCCTCAAAAGGCCAACCCTGGCCGCCCCCTATGTCGACATTGTTCCGTCCACCGCCACGCAAACCATCCCCCACCACACCTGATAACGCACCAAAAAAAGTCACAAAATGTTCCTCTCAAAATCACACGCCACTAAGCATCGGTGGAAATTTTAAATTTAGGACCCGGGCACTTTAAAAAAAAAGGCGGCACACAAAAAAAATCGCCGGCACTCCCGCAAAATGTCAAAAACGACAAAATTCCAGCGAAAACCCGCCTTAATACAAAATAATTAGCGCTATATTACACCCAATTAGTTTTAATTACAACTCCGTTCAAACTTATTTACACACTTAATTTTTGTTATAAAATTAATATAACCCGTTTAGTATCAATTTGTATAAATTTGCAGTTTGATTGGTTCGCCCTTAAAATGATCGCTTAATGTGGAAACCGACTGCCGACTGCTACAAAACAGATAGTCACCATATTGTCTCTGGGCTTCCCTGGCAGACGGGCCCCACAGAGCTCCACCCGTCTCCCTCTAACACCCAGAGGAACCTATAAGCTCGTCTCGCCTCCCGCATGCGTGCATCAGTAATGGATGCTTACATTTTGTTTACGTTCGATTTGAACAAACGAATAATCTATTATTTCATTCGTGCCCGTATTATTGATACTAGCCTCTCGCATTCATACAATATTAATACACCAACAATCGTACTATTTTCTCTTTCCAACGCACGCGATCCAAATCCAAAGCTAATATGTCCGTCTCTCTCCGTTTCAAGTTTCAAATATCGAACGGGAAACGGCCGGTTCGCCGTCGACCAATGGGAGACTTAGAAAATCACTTTGAGCCGACTAGGGCTGTCCGCTGCGAGATATTGAAATATTATCGCTATAGCTGGGCGTTTCGTTTTATTGTAATGGAAAAAACAAATAGTAGTAGCTATAACTGTATAGTCCGGATAAATAAGGGTACTTGAAAGCTGGAATATTTCAGGCCGCTGCGAACGGACGCGAGTGCGAATTCTTGTAAGAGCCTTTAATTTTCGGACGCTACTGAATAAGGAATGCCGATCGGCGCACGACCTTTTTGCGCCCTTGTTTAGGAATTGAACTTTTTAGTGACGTCGGATCGTCGGCATTTTTTGTTTAAAAAGATGAGTTGGACACGTCAGTCGGGCTGAGTGGTGTCGATTTTATTTTGTTTGAATCGGATTTTAGAAAAGTAACACTGTATTTAAGAAAATGGGGGCGACTTTGATGGGTTGATATTGGGTTGGCAGAAATGAGACAAGTCTATGGACGAGTGGAAGAAAGCAAGGGAGGCCATTGCCCAACTGTGGGACGCTATTTAGGATTCCAAAAATAAAACGTATTTGATTGTCATTATGATCTACTTACATCCAGCGTGGTTAATTTTCCAAGACACGTTGTTTTAATTTCGATTTAAGCAAGAAGTTCAAAAGTTGGTAATCATTTTGATAGCTCCTTTGAATTGTATATTTATTTGTATGAAATGATAATGACTTACGACTTAAGTACCCTAAAACAGAGCTTACACTTAGGGCTTTCTTTGACTTATGTTTATATATTAACATGTGATAAGCACTTATATTTTGGACAATATTTCGATTGATTGCATTTTCAATCTTATTTCAAGGCAAAAGTTGTGAAGATCGTGCAAAAACTAGGTGCCAATGTTTAATAGTTTAACTTAACTAATTACTTTTCTTTTTCTTTTTTATTTGGATTAAATAAAATGGGTAACACACTCAGTGTATCACAATTGATAAAAAAAAATATGTCAAAGTTCCTTTCAGATCATATTTTAGTATAATGTACACTTGAATTAAAAAAAGTATTATTTTAAAATGTTATAAATAGATTCCGATGTTGTTTAATAAAAAAATAACACAACCTGGGGCCTGTACAATTAAACTTACAACAGCTACAATTTAACATATTTGTCATGTTTTTGTCAGAAAAACTTCACAATTATTTGAAAAAAAAAATACAACATAGCTGTTGTAATTATAATGGAACAGGGCGCTGTACTTAAAATCTTCTTCTTTTGTTCGATGTACCTAACTACTTATGTATTTCAAGTTCAAACGCTAATTTGAAGCAGTCCTCTAGTCTAGTTAACGCTTTAAATTCTAAACAGGTTGGCAACGCATCTGCAATCTCCTTTTTGTTGCGGGTGTCTATGTGTTTTTGTTGTTGTGGCTTTATTTTATTTTTAAGTAGTATTTTATTATCTACACACCCTGTAGCATTAAAGGTAGTACTTCTGATATCAGTTAATTTATGAGAGTATTTAGTATATGATAGCCTACCACGGTCCCTAAATTATTTTTTATTTATTTATAAAATAGGAAGGCAAATGAGCAAGTGGATCACCTGATGGTAAGTGATGACCACCACATATAGACACCCGCCAGCAAGGAGACTACAGATGCGTTGCCAACTCATAGGGCTAAGATGGAATACCTCTTGGGCCAGTAATTACACCGGCTGGCTTGCTCTCCGGAACACAACAGTGCAAGCACTGCTGCTTAGCGGCTAGATTAGCGTGCAAGATGGTGATAGCAATCTGGACGGAATTTGCACAAAGTCCTACCATTGGAAACAGTGTTGCAGAGACCCTGGTAACGAGAACACAAGTAGGCGGTCGTAGTCTTTTCGTGACCACGGTCGTTGCAACGCAGTCGAAACGTCGAGATAAATTAACAATGGTTTCGTCGGTTTAAAGTCCCGTATGACGTTATGCGAATATGTCTAAAAAAACCAAAGTTGAAAACGATTTAACATTTTAAGTTGTTTCGCAAAGTCTGTTAAAATACTTTAACAAAATATAAAAAAAAAACTAAATGTTCCACCCAACTCTACTTACGGTACCGTACCCGTAGCGCTACGGTGCTACGGCGTAGCTAAGTTACGGCGGAACCCTCCACATTCCTCCCCCCTCCCCCCTCCCGCTCAAAGAGATGGAATTTGCAATTTCTAAACATAGCTATGTTTGTATTTATAGCTTGGGAAGAATTTATGCATGTACGTCAGTTGAGGGGGTTTATTAATATTGGGATTAAAGGTAACAAAGAGAGTTTATAACATGAATACTCAACCCTTGTAGCCTTTGCCTCAGTATCTCTCAGAGATAACTTGAAAAGATGTGACTCACACAGTGTCCTTAAGTTCATTTCCTTCTACTTCTTTGACTCCTGATTATTCATTTACTAGCGGACGCCCGCGAGTTCGTTCGCATTAAATTAGTAGCCCATGTCCATCAGGGATAGCGTAGCTTTCTGCTTTTAAAATAATTATTGGAATCGATTCTGTAGTTCCAGATATTACCCTCTACATATAAAAATAGAAGCAAAAAAAACATAGTTTATTTGTTTATCATATTCGTGCATAATAAATGTAGATTAGTGTAGATAAATCTAAGTTACTATCCGTTAGCTCTTGCTCTTTGGTTAAAAGTTGGTAAAAGTTAGCTGGATGAGATCCCTTCACGAGATAAATTCGTCTTGGTACATCACTGTATCTCTTTTCTTCATTTATGTTTTTGTACAATAAAGAATTTACATACAAACTTAGCATTCGCAACCTCAGGCCACTGACCTATAAATAATGGACTTCTAGTCAGCGTTCCAAATATGGCCGCATCAAAAGTCGAACAAAAGTACAACAAATCGACAATCGCTCGCGCTTTCATTCTGTCGGACCAACGGCGCTGCTGTCAATACTATTATTTTGTAAAGAAACCTATTTGCAACGAAACATGATAAATTATTATTTTATGCAGTTAGACGTAACATTGGCGTCAACCTGTGTTCTCATGTCGGGCCGTTTTTCTGCTGTCATTCAGTATGACGATGTACAGTCAAGGAATTTAATTCCCTACTCATTTCGTTGAAATGTCGTCTGACATTCGCAATGCATTAAGGTCGATACGTCAAACTAACGTCTTGCTCTATAGCTCTTATGGTGACAGTTTGCTATATGATATTGAACGTTAGGTGGGTTGGAAATTTAATTCCTTGACTGTACATCTATGTAGTATATTATCATTGCCTCAGGCCTTTGCCTTAGTGTCTCTCTTAGATAAACTTGAAAATTTGTGGCTCACACCGTGTCCTTAAGTTCTTTATCTACACACATATCATAAAGGCTAAATAACGCGTTCAAAAACCCTAGGAAATGACCAGCATTATTACAACCAATGTTATTATAAGAATTTTCTTGTCTGTGGTAGTAGGTAAATCTGTTCTTTATTGACGCTTTATTGGTCATCACATTACCGATATCTCGTGACTGCTCGTGACGTTATGAATTTAAATTTGGAACAGCTGTCAAAATTCAAGTTGGTCTCTATTCTAGTATCCACAGATATTAAAACAGTTATCGATACGAAACGTCAACTCAGTATGATTTTTTAATTTAAACGCATGACATTTGATCTCGAGTGACATGAAAATAGCAACTTCATTCGTTCGTCTATGGTTTAAAAAAAATGTTCGTCCTGACGGATAGATCGAATCACAGAGTACTTTTTTAATATACATGGCCGCCATTAGTTGTCATTCTTTTTAGGTTTTTTGCTGTTACGATTTTTTGCAGTTATGATATGTGTGTAGATAAAGTAATGTATGCAACTGTATATAATTAGGCATTAAAACACTCGTGTGATCCTATTATGAAACTCGCTGACGCTCGTTTCATAAAACCACACTCGTGTTTTAAGGCCTCTCATTATATAGCAGTTGCATAAAATACTATTTCCTTCTACCCCTTTGACTTCTGAGTATTTAATAATTACTATGTAAGTATATGAATAAATATACGTATATGTTCTTGCGGGTGGTAGAACCTTGTGCAGGGCCGTCCGGATCACTACCACCGTCTTGCTCGCTAATCCTGCCGCTAAGCAGCAGTGCTTGCACTGTTGTGTTCCGGCGTGCAGAGCAAGACAGTCGGTGCAATTACTGACACAAAAGGTATTCCATCTTAGCCCTCTGGGTTGGCAACGCATCTGCAATCTCTTTGGTGTTGCGGGTGTCTATAGGCGGTGGTGATCACTTACCATTAGGTGACCCACTTGCTTGTTTTCCTTCCTATTTCATAATGAAAAAAAAAAGTAATTATATGAAAGATACAAAGTTCTTAGCGCGTTTGAAAGACGTCCCGAAACAATCTGTGGCAGTTTTGCACGAATAAACAAGAGAAAACAAGCTCGACGCCATTTGCAACGAGTTTTGACTGACAGGTTAACCCACTGACCTTGGGTTAACCCAAGTGAGCCCGCTTTATTATCAACTATCGCATTACCTATGACCTTGTATTGTCGACCGAGTAATGGGTTGACCTTTTTTTGGCCTTATCCCTTTGTAATACGGTCGAAAATGGTTAAGCAATTTCTTGGTCGGCTATACCACACTTTGACAGTTCTAAATGGTTGCACGTCAAGGAATTCCTTGCTTGTCTTTACGCTAGTACATACATACATTTAATGAATTAGTAGTGAAAGAAACGCACTGTAGCCAGTTGCTAGTTGTCGTACGAATGGGCCGGCTCGACCGTGGTAGTACTTCAGTCTCACAAAATACCCGCATGAACATCTATTGCGCTTTCGTAAGGCGAGTGAGAGATCCAGAGGCCAATAGTTGATGAGGGAGTCCCTTGGGATCGCTACTTCGCATAGGCGGCGAGGATTACTTTCCATCAGGCGATCCGTATGCTCGTTCGCCTCCATACCACAGTATACACAGTATATACTGTGTCCATACTGCATGCAATTAAAAAAATACGCCATTCGTAATAACAATTCCTAAGCCCCCTCGAAAGTACTGGTGAAGTCAAAAGCTTATGAACGTATTTTATTACATTTTTAATCCCTGAAGTGGTGTAATTGCAACATATTGCACCCCTACCCCACGCCCTTCACCAGGCAATATACGGGTCATGGGCAAAAAACATCCCGAGGTATGTCTAGTGGTGCACAGTGGACCATGAAATTGTTTTACCACTTAGGCCTTCATCCGAAATCCGTATCCGCTTCGAACTCGTCGTCGAAGCATCGTTTTATCACGTTAACTCGTACTTTCAGCGCTTAAAGATTCCCCCTTACAGTTGGCGAGATTTGTATTGTCCCATTTGACGTTTCCTAAGCGACATATAACGTAACGTTAGCACGTTTAACGAAACTATAACGAAGAAATAGCAGGCACTTGTGTTTTTAACGATCAGAAAATACATTTGCAGAATTTTCTTCTCTAATACATTGTCTTTTTTTATTTTGTATAATTCGTTTAAAATTAGTAACCAATGTACGATTTGGCACAAGAGGTATTCCATCTTAGCCCTCTGGGTTGGCAACGCATCGCAATCTCCTTAGTGTTCCGATTGTCTATAGGCGATGATCACTTACCATCAGGTGACCCATTTGCTCGTTTGCCCCTTTAGGCAATAGATGCTCACTGCTGGACATAGCCTCCTTTAAGGATCGCCACAACGACCGGTCTTGTGCTGTTCGCATCCAGTGGGTTCTTGCAACGATCACCAGGTCTTCGGTTCAGCTTGTAGCGGGTCTGCCCACGCTGCGTCTTCTAATACGCGATTGCCACTCGGAAACTCTTTGGCGCCATGGCCATCTTACTAGTACTAACTTCAGAAGTAGCTGAACGCTTTAGTACTTCGTCGCTCTCAGTTAATGAGACTATTCGAGCAACTTTCATTTCATACGTTACTACGACAAGGCTCCTAAGTAGGAGGTCTTAGGTAGGGTGGTAGGACCTTGTGCAAGGTCCGTCCGGATCGCTACGACCATCTTGCTCGCTAATCCTGCCGCTAAGCAGCAGTGCTTGCACTGTTGTGTTCCGGCGTGGAGAGCAAGACAGCCGGTGTAATTACTGGCACAAGAGGTATTCCATCTTAGCCCTCTGGGTTGGCAACGCATCTGCAATCTTCTTGGTGTTGCGGGTGTCTATAGGCGGTGGTGATCACTTACCATCAGGTGACCCACTTGCTTGTTTGCCATCCTATTTAATAAAAAAAAAAGCTCTTAAGTTTCTAGCTACTTAACTGACTATACCTGCAAAAACCTATCATTTTCTTACTTTTTAATTAACTGCCTTACCTGCAATCCTGCAAGGTTTTTAATGTAGTATTCAGTAGTTTTGTTTTGTCTTGTATCAAGTACAGTCAAGGAATTAAATTTCCAACCCACCTAAGGTTCAATAGCATATAGCAAACTGTCACCATAAGAGCTATAGAGCAAGACGTTAGTTTGACATATCGACCTTAATGCATTGCGAATGTCAGACGACATTTCAACGAAATGGGTAGGGAATTAAATTCCTTGACTGTATAGACCGGTATCTGAGCCCCCGTTTAGCCAAAGATTAAGTGCAGATTAACCTTAGATTAGCGCCTGCCAACTCTTCCCTCTTTCACTTAGTGTTAGCCGTAATGCGTTTACTTAAAACTAATGCTGTTAGGGAAACCAGATCGAGCTCCTCGAGGAATCTATTAGACGGGAAAGGGCCTTCTGAGATATTTCCATAATTCCATCTTTACATTGTACTAGCGGACGCCCGCGACTTCGTTCGCGTGAAATTAGTAGCCTATGTCCGTCAGGGAGAGCGTAGCTTTCTATTATTGAAAGAATTTTTGGACTTGCGAAGATTGTCCCCTTCCGATATTATAACAAAGTCTGGGGGCACGGCAGTGCCCCCGCCAAGTCGAGCAAAAAAAAGCGGCACGGCCGTACCATCCTTTTCTCGAAGCAGTTCAGGCCATTTTTTTTATTTTACTATAACTAATATTTATCTTATTTCACTCAGTCCTAAACTAAACCAAGCTTGTATAACTTATAACGTTTATCGGGACTTAAACGCGATAATAAACTGTTTATTAACTGTTTATCAAGTGCGGGTAGTTCGTAAAACTCGCGCGGCTAAACAGCGGTGACACCCTCTACTTCAGTCTGCTTATGACCACGGCCGCTGCAACGCGGCCGAAACGTCGAGGTAAATAAATAAACAGTTTATTATCGCGTTTAAGTCCCGATAAACATAATAAGTATGTGTGAAAATCGCGAAAGTTTAAAACAATCAAGCTTGTATTATGGGTATTAGACAACGGGTATACAATTTTTTCTATTATACAAATTCTTGGTTGGCAGATTGATAGCTAGTTGCTAATAAATATTGCACTTCACTTCATATGGATTTCAGAATTATAAAGTAAATAAAGTATTATTAGAGAATTAATATTCAGTGTTCATAAATACACTGATACATCTGAATTTAAGGGATCGTTCTATTTTTAAAACATTACCCCACATCTAATAACACGAACAAACAAACAATAAACCAAATACCCTATTAACGCGAGTAAGCGATGATTTTTAATAAAAATGCCCCTGCTTTTAATATCCGATATGCAAGGGTATCTCCTTCTAACTAACTTTTAAAACAACATAAAAAATAAAAAAGACAAACAAAATAACACCCTGTAACTTTGAACAAAGAATACACTTTTATTTGCACCAAGTCTCTACGGTGCCTTTATTAATGCCAATTAAAAAATAATCTTATGTGAACAAAGTTACGGTTCATTGTTGTTTGAAAATTGTAGGTTCTTAAGGCGAAGTCAGGCAGGGTCGGTCGCGACGCATCGCAGCATAAAACCGCGCGTAGTTTATTATAAGTTAATACGCTCACACCCGCCTTAACTCCGCGGGCAAAACGTACACTGGCGGACATTGCAAAAGACACACTTTATTCTAATTTTTTAGTTTATTTTTCATTTATTTATTTAAATCAGAATCTGTATGTTCTTCATAAATACATGTTTTACGAAATAGGAAGGCAAACAAGCATGTGGGTCACCTGGTGATCACCACCGCCTAAAGACACCCGCAACACCAAAAAAAAAAAGATAAAGTCGTTTTATTGGTAGCATTAAGGTGTAGTATCATATGTTAGTACATACGTTACACAAAGTTAAAACATAAACAGGGCTAAAATTAAACATTATAATCGCTATCAGTTACTAAAAACGTATTCTTTAAACTTTTCATGTAATAACTACTTGATAGACATTAAAAAACTATTTAAATAAATAAATAAATATCTCGGGACAATTTACACCAATCGACCTAGTCCCAAACTAAGCAAAGCTTGTACTATGGATACTAGACAACGGATAAACATACATATATAGATAAATACATACTTAAATACAAATAACATCCATGACTCAGGTACAAACATTCATATTCGTCACACAAATATTTGCCCATACCAGGATTTGAACCCGGGACCTCTTGCACAGTAGTATTTGATGCATAATATTATTATAACTCACACACTATCCGCCAATTTTATTTATAATAAATGGGGGGGGGACATGCAGGTTACCTGGTGGGAAATAATCACTGCCGCTCATAAGAACCAGCGACCCCAAGAGAACTACTGATCTATTGCCGAACTTTAGGCAAAATGTAGACTTTCCGTACGTAGCTTAACCGTACGAAGCGCAGTTTCAATTAAGCTAATACTTCACACCAATATTCCGTGAGAGTGCGGCACTAGCGGCGTGAGTGTTCGAGCCGGAACATTTGCACTACAATAAAGAACTGCCTAAAATATGGCTCTACAACTACTATGTAAATCAGCTAATTAATATTAAAAAATACTAGTTAAAATTAAAATAAAAATGAAATACACGTAAATAAAAAAATGTGTGTTTCCCTTTTTTTGTCCCGCAGTGCACCTCGCACCCCGGTTTAGCCGCTCTATTGTAATAAACTTACACGGTTTTTAACTCCGCTAGCCGCGCGCACCCTCGCACAAAAACATCACCATGTAGATATTTTTTTCGACGCCGGCCGCTTAGTTCGGTACCTACAGGGTGGTCTATAAGTCTCTGTAGCTAAGTTAGTGAATAAATGTCTATGATTTTTTTTAACAGCTTAATAAAATCATTGTTCTATATTGAATTTTTTGAACCGTGTCTAAACACTAAAAGTTCACGATCTGCTATCATGAACCCTCTAATCGGGTTCTCTATATTTTCGCCACAAAGCAAAAAACTGCTACTACGGTCTACAAGTGTAGCGCGTAGCTCTACGTAGCAGCAAAGAATAAATAATAGTACGGGCAGCCTCGGAAGTAGCCGAACATTTTAGTACCTCACAGATGTCAGTTAAATGACAAATTCGAGCATCTGTCATTTCTTACGTTACTATGACAAGGTTCTTAAGAGGAGTGTGAACCCAGCCCCAAAAAGCGCTCCCCATAGAAACGGCGATAACGTTTTCCACCCTCTAGACCTTAATCTATGGCAAAGATTTTAGGTATGTTGTCATTATGCCTTAGAATTAGGTTTGAATGTTTTGATTTTTTAAATATTTTTCATAGATTTGACAATATTTGCATTTTAGGAGTTTCGTACCAAACAAAAAAGCGTCAATATTTTTGAAACTATTAAGAATATTTAAAACATCAAACATACAAACCTAGTTCTAGGGCATAATGACAACATACAAAAAAAATCATTACTATAGGTTAAGGTTTACAGGGTGGAAAACGTTATCGTTTGTATGGAGAGCGCCGGGTTTACACTCCTCTTAAGTGTTTAGCTACTTCTGAGGCAAACTGTACTAGTACAAAAATTTGATTACGAACAAAAACAGCGTTTTAAAATAAAAAGCTTCCAACTGATCTTTAATTTAAGTTTTCTGTCGCAAAAAACGTATCGAACGCGTTAGCGTTAACTCCTAAATTGTATGGAAACATTTTGTTGCAAATACGCGCCGCTAGAGGCGCTGTCTCTGCTCCCATAGTAATTGAGAAGTTTATTGTAACGAAAACTTACACTACTCAGCATTCCTTTCTGTCTATCGTACAGCTCGTATTCATTCACACGCTGCAACTACGCCGGCCCCAGTGCAGAGGTGCTCCGATATTCTTTTAGCTCCGCGAGGCCGCGCCTGGCAGTTAGTGTATGCCAGTGGTTATAGTGTGAGGGGACAGCCGGACCGTGCGCCGGCGCCGCGCCGCCGTTCGATTAGCGGCCGGCCGCGGCGGAAACTTCGTCCCAGAGATGCAACCTCAAACAAATACATCGATATCGATAAAGTTAGTTAGTTTAAATTTTATTAACGTGATTTCTATTCCAACAATTTTAAACAATATTTATTTTAACTAACGGTTTTAACTTTTCTTCAATGGGCAAAGAGGACGTTACTGTTGCGATTTATTAGATAACAAATTATTATATATTATTTAACAAACCGTCATAAAACCGTAGTTGTAGCCGGAAAAATAAAAGAAGTTTTGAAAACTCCACAATATGGCGAGAGGTTTAAAAAGTTTTATAGATCTTTCAATTCACCAGGAGCATTATCTTGTATAAAGTCGGCCCGTTAACATGAGACCTGAAAACGCTTGAAACGCCGGAGAATTAGATTCATTACAATATACGTGATATAAACCATTCTTATTGTTTTATATCAGCTCAAAAAGTACACTAAGCAAAATTTACTTCACGTTTTAAAAAAAAACATGCTAATAATCGTTTAAGTCAATGCAAGTACCTAACTGTAAATCCTCGGGTGATTAAAAAAAAATTAAGCGTTCAAATACTTGTAGTTGACGGATAACTCAAAGGAGAAGTGATATTAATTAAGCAATTAATAAAAATATATTGCGGTAAAACATTTTGCAAAGTTACTCGCACTGACTGTTTGCGTTGAGTTGGAGGTTGAAAACATCGACATATCGATATCGACACTCCCCACCCCTACCGCGTAAGAGCTAAGCCCTGTTTCCCCCCGGGAGCTAATATATTGTTATTTGCGCATCCACCTATATTCTACATCTACCGGCTTCTGCCGAGTTCGTCTAATTTACGCGGGGGCTGCATTTTATATGCTGACAGTACTTTAATAAGCGCTGTTTTTTGGTGAAAAAACGAGGCAAACGAGCTTGCGGGTCAAGTGATCAAAGCATCAGACACGCATTAACAGTGCGTCTCTCTTCTACTTGGCTAATTAGAAAGAGACGCACTGAGTTACGGAGCGAGTTAAGAGCAGTGTGAAACCAGCCCCGAAAAGCGCTCCCCATACAAACGGCGATAACGTTTTTCACCCTCTAAACCTTAACCTATGGCAATGTTTTTTGTTATGTTATCATTATGCCCTAGAACTAGGATTGCTGACACTGGGTTCGCGGATTAGCAAAGCAATTGATTCCATTAGTATCGGTGTGGACTTCCGCAAAGCAACACCTGAATCTATAAACGATTTTACAGGTGTCTACGGGCGGCTGTGATTGCTTACCATCACGAAATCTAACAGCTCGTTTGCCCCTTATTTAAAAAAAGCATTCTTGGTCAAGACGCGAGGGGGCTTAAAGCCGTAATTTGCGCTCCATCATCCAGTAATCCTGCGTTTTATAAATCAGGGTAGGTAAAGCTGCCTGCGCGCCGTTTGTATGCCGGCTTACCGCGCTGATCTACTGCGCCGCGGCATGTTTATCATGAGGCCTGTGTTGTTTTGACATAAACAACCGACCAAGTTCCAGTCGGACTCGCGCACGAAGGGTTCAGTACCATTATCTATCAAAATATTAATTTTATTCTGCTTTTTAGTATTTATTATTTATTTATGTAAGCTTCATTGCACAGTTTACAAAACAAATACAATTGGCTGACTAAATGCCAGTAGGCATTCTCTACCAGTCCACCACACTATAAAAAAGAAAGTAACAAACATGGGTGCACAAATAAGAAAAGTAAAAAAAAACTGATAAACAACAAGCTACCTATCAAGTATAGTCGACCAAGAAATTGCTTGACCACTTTTCGACCGTATTCCAAAGGAATAAGGTTCAAAAGTGGTCAAGCAATTACTTGGTCGACTATACCTACTAACTAGTATTAATCGAAATACAAAACGTATTTGTTGTTATAGCGGCAACAGATATACATCATCTGTGAAAATTTCAACTGTCTAACTATCACGGTTCCTGAGATACAGCCTGGTGAGAGACGGATGGACGGACGGACGGACAGCAGAGTCTTGGTAGTAGCGACCCGTTTTACCCTTCGGGTAAGGAACCCTGAAAACCGACCAAGTCTGTGTCGGGAAACGCGTAGCAAGGGGTTCTGTAGTGGCCTGAGCGTCTTGTGTAACTTTTTATTACAAATAAACGCAACGAACGCGTTACAGTTAACTTCTCAATTACTATGGACGCAAAGACAGCGCCTCTAGCGGCGCGTATTTGCAACGAAATGTTTCCATACAATTTAGAAATTAACGCTAATGCGTTCGAGACTTTTTTTTACAGAAAACTTACACTAAGGACTCTGATTACTCGTAAACTAGTTAAGCCTACTTAGCTGTGGCAGTTTACCATGTAATTTCGTTAAATAGAGGGTGTCTCATTTAAATCGGTCAGTATGGGAAAGTCTGAAACTATAAGACGTATGAAGATCTGTTCTTAGGAATCATGTCATTGATTTTAATGAGAAGAAAAACTGCATTCATACATTTAAAAAAAAACTGTACTCAGCTCGGGAATCGAACCCGGTTGTTTTGAAGAAAATAAACTTACACTATTTCTATTTAGATATCGATTGTGTAGGTCTTAAGCAGTAAATGGCTCTATGAAACATGATGTCTAAATTGAATAAAATGATTTTTTCATACATCCAAAAATAACCATTAAGATGGCTGGCATTTGACTCTAACAAAAATTAGCTCTCTAAAGCTTAATACTTCACAAATAAATTCCTTAGTCGATTTTTTTTATGTCAACTATATTTTATTGTGGCTCTACCACCATTTGAAATCAAGTAATAAACAGCAACTATTAAAATAAGCTTATTAAATTGAAACTTAAATGTGACGAAATACAAAAAGCTATAATTTTCGTGTCACTGACATGTATTGTACAATTGTATTAAATAGTGCCTGAGGCTCTTCCCATGGACCCCATTATTTCAAATAAGTATAAATGTTTGTCCGTCCTTGTTAAGGATCGTAGTTATAGATCATTGTCAAGCACGACCGCGTTCTCCAGATCAACGTTAGACGATTTGACGTGACATTGCGGCCTTGAATACGCGCCCTTGAGAACGATCTATAACTACTGGCCTTAAACTTCAAATGGAGCAACGTTGACGTGACTATTAAAGACATTAAATAGCAAGAAATAAAAAAAAGACTTCGTTTTGTTGCAATTTAGTATGAAGAAAGAGTTAATCTTATAAATATGAGGTAGGTGCCTAGACTTCTATTTCACCAACTTGACGGTGAAACATGACAACGACAATTTATAATACAAATCCATTACGAATACACTGTTTAAGCTCGGCAATACAAACAGTAATAACGACATAATATCTCACAGACTCAACTATAAACCACCACTAAACAATAAAACTACTCGATCTAAGCGAGTTTCATAGGTTTTTGACTTTGACTTTGACTTTGACTTTCACTTTGACTTTGACTTTGCATGAAAAATCTATAATCGCACAGACGTTAGCTTTTGCATGAAATACATGACGGTGGTTTCGCGGAGTTGCAAAGTAAGTTCCAATTCGTTGATATATGTAGAGTCTATATTATAGACTTCCACAAAGTAAAGCCTGATTTTATTAATATGAAAATGAAACTGCAAAATTTAATTTGCAAGTAGGCCATATAGGCTCTTTTACATGTCTAAATCTACTAGCGCTTCGGAAAATGGAAGATACTACTGAGAAGAAACGCCGCAAGAAACTCAGCAGTTTACTAAATAATATTCAGGATAAACGTAGGCGTCTACTAAATGAAATAACATTCAGTGCGTTATTATAGTTTCAAATTAAACGCAACAATTCATCGCTAACAGGAGTCGAACCCAATATCGGAGAGCAAAGGTGCATTTAATAGTGGCTTGATTGATGTTTATTAGAAGGGGGCATGTTTCAATTCCACCCCCAAAACACCACCCTACCCTTACCATTACAACAAAATAACCACCACTTTAAATCTTTAGGAATAACGTTCAGTATAACATAGAAACAAGTTTCAGAACGGTAAAATTAAATTTGTTTAGAAGCGTTTAGTATGTGTCACCCATTTGTTACCGTGGTAGTCTTAATACTTAGTAGATTTAGAGTAGATTTTTGATTGGTTTTTGATTGGTTAGCTGTCGAAGGTAACTCTGTCTGTCTGTATGCATGCCTGGTCCCCGTGAGAATGCTTAATTAGGAGATATTGTTGCGTTTGATGTGATGACGATTGGCGTGTGCTTTGAGCGAGGCGCAATATTCTAGTATTAGTTTTAAAATGAAAAAGTACCTTGTCTCTGTTGGTCCCCGCCATCGGGGTCAGGCCATCCGTGAACAGATGCGTGAGAACTGAGGTTATTTTCCAAGAGTAACATAATTTTCAATCCTACTCATACATATTTGAATCTTATTACCTTACTAATATTATAAATGCAAATTCAATTCAATTCAAACTAATTATGTTTGGATATTCGTATGTTTGGATATTTGTCCCTCGGCCACGCATTAACGGCTGCACAGATTTGGATGAAATTTGGCAGACAGATAGATCATGAACTGGATTAAAACATAAAATCCTTTTAATCCTGTAAAAATTTCGTGATATGCACTAATTCGTGCGAGCGAAGCCGCGGGTAAAAGTTCGATCTTTATTAAAGTACTGGGATGATAATTGTAATTACTATACCCTGGTAGGGTCTCTTACCCTAAACTTTTTTTTGCGGGTGGTAGGACCTTGTACAAGGTCCGTCCGGATCGCTAACAACATCTTGCTCGCTAATCCTGCCTCTAAGCAGCAGTGCTTGCACTGTTGTGTCCCGGCGTGGAGAGCAAGACAGCCGTTGCAATCACTGGCACAAGAGGTATTCCATCTTAGCACTCTGGGTTGGCAACACATCTGCAATCTCTTTGGTGTTGCGGGTGTCTATAGGCGGTGGTGATTACTTACCATGAGGTGACTCACTTTCTGGTTTTCCTTAGGTATAAAAAAACTATAAACCTAGGCAAAAACCATTACTTTCTTAATAACAATACTTAAAAAAATCAGCTTAACAACAGCCCATCTGCACGTGACGAAGCAATAAGGGCGCGCCCACACGCGCAAACACCGCTTTATTCCCCGTGTGAGCGCGCCTTTGTTACAATATCTATAATGCCTTATGATTATGAATAAATAATCAAGTTGGTGTAAGGGGTGTTAAAAGTGAAATGATTAAAAATGGACGATCATGCTTATGATGAGGTCAGTGACTCAATAGAATGCAGCGTTCTGTGAGTCAAAAATATTGTACCTTTATCAATTAAATCTGCAGCTAAGATCTTAGTTACTACAGCTAAAATCTTAGTTACTGCAGCTAAGGTTTTGATTACTGCAGCTAAATCTTAGTTACTGAAGTTATTGTCTTATACCGCAGCTAAGATCTTAGTTACTGCAGCTAAGGTCTTAGTTACTGCAGTTAAATTTTAGTTTATACAGCTAAGACTAACTGCATGCAAGGTAAGGTCTTAGTTACTGCAGCTAAGGTCTTAGTTACTGCGTAACTTAGCGGAGGTCCATATAAACAAATTGGAATGAACCATTACCTTGCTACTCCACAAAAACACGTGATGGTTCTAAGGGAGTATGTAGTAAGTTTATTTGTTCCAATGCAATAATACAAAAAATAGAGATATAGAGACATATAACAAATAGAGAATTTAAAAGAATAACTCGTAAATAATTATCGATGGCTATGAGCGTTTAAATCGAAAATCCCACCCCAGTAATTTAAATACAAACAATTCCAATATAAATTATCCTTCCCTGCCCACCTGTCAGCGGTATCTGTCATGACAGGCGCACGCGCCGACACGCGCCGCGCCCCCGCCGCCGGCGCGTAATCGCTGTTGACATGCGTAATTAAATACATACGATTTATCTCATCCCTGACAGCTTGACATTTATGTTATTCGACAGGTAGAGAGTTTATAAAGAATATTAAACTAGTCATAAGCTCTCCATCCAGCCTCCCACCGAATCTCAGGCATTCCCGGCACAGCTAAGCATCGAGTTGCAAACACATCATATTCTTCTTTTTTTACATATATAAAACTGGGAAGGTAAAAGAGCAAGTAGGTCACCTGATGGTAAGTGATCACCATCGTGCATGACACCAGCCACAACAAGGAGACTGTAAACACATTGCCAACCCAGAGGGCTAAAATGGAATACCTCTTGTGCCGGTAATTTCACCGGCTGTCTTGCTCTCCACGTCAGAACACAATAGTGCAAGCTGCTGTTTGGCGGCTGGATTTGCGAATAAGATGGCGGTAACGATTCGGACGGACCTTGCACAAGGTCCTACCACCCACCCTATCAACCATATTGTTTGTTTATACTCTTAAGACCATAAAATATAATTTCTTCTGCCACGTGTTATTACTTGATGTACAGGATGTATTTATTAAAAATAGAATTCCTTGTGATCGTCAAGTTTAATAACTCTTGTATTATATTCAGTGATACAGCGTGCTCCGTCTGCGCGGAGTTGCCAGGAGACGAGACCCCGGCTCTGCAAGAATGCGGCGACACACGAGAACAAACTAACTCCGGGACCGGTGTATTATTATTATTGCTATGTGAGTAAATAAATATCACATTGAAAATAACACGTTTTTATCATTCCTGTCATCAAAAGTTATTGTAAACCATTTTGTTTTGGATCATCTATACACAAAACCGAACAAATAATGTTTAAGGATGTATATTAATTCAAAATGCCTGTCCTGATGCAAAATCACTCTAGAATTTGCAATCAACCGCGCTGTCGTGTTCAGCACTAAAATGTAGAATGCCTTTTCAAAATTGCTCATTATCACCAGAAAGCCAACTTTTCAATATCTAAAACTATTGATTATGAATATCAGATCACTTTTCATGAGGCACTCTTATGAAAAGCTGACCTGGCGAATCTTAGAACATTCAAATGCGTCAAAACCTTGCTTGAAGAAATACTCCAGATAAAGTTCTATGATAATAATGTTTGGTTCAACGAATGGAATAAAACGACGAATTCACGTTGGTCTGCTCTCGTGAACCCCTCAAGCATAATAAAGCTTGTTTTCTCGTGTTTGAAGTTCGTTGTCTGCCTTTATAAACCTGACAGAACTTTGCGTCGAGCGTTTGAAACGTTGGAAAGCCATGTTTTTTGTCGAAACACTTGACGTATGTTGCCAGACTCGGTATTAATTCGCAGTCCCGGCAGCCATCTTGGATCTGTCACCGACGTTGCTGATTGCTTCATCTTATTGCGGAGCTGTACCTACTTTTTATTAATTTAATCTGAGCATGAACACGCAGAATGTTATGTCATATTGACAGCCGTGCCATAAAGTACTATTATTTCAAGAAGTGACATCCACAACGTCAATAAAGTTTTATTTTATTTACATTACTTATTTAAACCATTACGTGATAGTTCACATTGTATTTAAGGGCAGCAACGTAGTGTACATACACATTGTAATATGGCATTTCCGATTAAAGCCAAAGTGAGTCGATCTTCACTACAATGTACTTGCTATTGGAATTTTTTAAGAAGATCATCGAAAAGTCATCGATAGAATCTAACAGGTACGGTTATGTAACAATAACAGGAAAAGTATCCTTTTGTACAAATTTTAATTCATTTAAAAAACAATAATACAAACACTTGATAAGCACTTAGCAGAAAAGGGACCGTTAGAGTATTTTTTAACTTATTAAAATGGCTGAAAACTCTTCTAATCTATAAAGTCCATTCGATTTTTTTTATTTTCTTATAAATATTTTATGCAACATAGGAATGCAAACAAGCAAGTGGGCCACCTGATGGTAAGTGATCACCACCGCCAATGGACCCGCCAACACCAAAGGGATTGCAGATACGTTGCCAACCCAGAGGGCTAAGATGGAATACCTCTTGTGCCAGTAATATCTGAGCATCTTTCTTTCAAATTCATTCACCGCTACAATTTTTTTTAAGTTATAAAGTCTTTTGTCTTGTCTCGTGTGGGACCTCCCACGCGCCGGTACGGCGGGGCGCCGGAAGCACACGGTAGCTGATACCGCACTTAGCGCGCATGCGCGAACAGCAGGCTGTATACCGTGTACAGGATGATGGGAGATGACAGTGACAAGTCTCTTAATGTAACCTTTTTCTAAAAAGAAGGAAGGAAAACGAGCAAGTGGGTCACCTGATGGTAAGTAATCACTACTGCCCATACATAGGCACATAACATCAAGGAGATTGCAGATGCTTTGCAACCCAGGGAGCTAAGATGGAATACCTCTTGTGCCAGTAATGTCACCGGCTGTCTTGCTCTCCACGCCGGAACACAACAGTGCTAACACTGCTGCTTAGCGGCAAAATTAGCGAACAAGCTGGTGGTAACGGTTGCAGTGGACCTTGCGCAAGGTCTTCTTACCATCCGTAATTCGTAAACATGTTGGGTACAAACGCCTTTGTTTTCATGTGGCGTAGATGTCATGTGTTAAAACCGACTTCAAAAAAATGGAAAAAAAATCAACTGAATAGTTTTTTTCATTTTCTCGTATGCCGTTATTGCTTGTCTCGGAATGTAAGTACAGATATAGCTTTGTTCAAATGTTTATAGTGGTAGAGTGACACCGTAACTAAAGGAGTGGCTCTACATGGGGTGTTCCATCTTAGCCCTCTGGATTGGCAACGCATCTGCAGTCTCCTTAGTATTACGGGTGTCTATGGGCGGTGGTGGATACTTACCATCAGATGGCCAAGTGAGTCATTGTTTGCTTCCGTATTTTATAAAAAATGAAACAATTAAAGCATCTCGGTTGACCTAACCAAACACTGCGAAAATGTTTAAATTTACTGTGATGATCAGTATCTGCGCTGACGCACCCTGTGCGCGTGTAAATGAGGCGCGCACGGCGGCTCATTCACACGTAGCGCCCGCGCAGGGAGCCGCGACCGATTTCAGTCACTATTTTTAAAATAATAAACTCATACATTAAAAGATGGATGATTCGGAAACGACAGATGTGCATAAATTGTACCTACTACCGCGTACTACCACGGTACTACGCTGATCGAGCCAGCCCATTCCTACAGCCAGCAATAGGCTACAGTCAAAGTCAAAGTTAAAATATTTTTATTCAAATTAGGCTTACAGGTAGCACTTATGAATGTCAGAAAATTTACCACCGGTTCGGAAAAACCTCTGATGAGAAGATACCGGCAATAAACTCAACGAGGTGTAATTTTTTAAATAAATCAAAATTACAATGTTATTTTACATCTTAAAAATTTTACAATTTAACGCAGTAGGTGTACAATATTTGAAGCCAGTGTGGCTCTACCACTACAAAAACAATCGATTGTTTTTTTACCAGATTGTGGCAACAGGCACCATTTATTTATACAAAAACGGTAGAGGTACGGTGTGAAAATCGAGAAAGTAAAAAAAATATCCCTTTTTGGGTCGCCTAGCTCTCGGCCTAAGTCTCTCGCTGGTCCGCGGCACCCTAAAACCTAAAACAACGCGTCTGTGGGAAACTCCGGCGCAAACACGCCGTGGACCTTTTTGAGTCTAAGAACATTTTAATTAGGCGGCTTAAAAAGTTTTTCAATACGTTTTCACCTTTAAAAGTTGTAAATGGTCTATGATGCCAATAATTACACTATCGGGGAAATATTTGAATCAACTTTGATCATAGTACGGATCTGCATCACAAACGGATTGGCAGACGAACAGAAAAACACTGTTTTTAGAATTTTAGGAGGATTATCGCCATATATTGTAGGCACAGGCTTTTTCAGTATATATCATTATTTTATTATTCCGTATGTTAATACTAAAAAAAGTTAGTTCACGTGTGTTCTTTCCATGGAAACCTTCGTAGAAAGTTTGTATTTCATTACAATTCTTGTTACTGTAAAATCCTCAAAAAAAGAGTAATTTGTATGTAAAAGTGGTTATTTTCCATCTATAATCTTTCAAGAAAATCTGTATCAACAAATACGGACAAATCCGTACTAACGCAATACTGCTCCTTTTACTTCAGGACTTACTTAGCGTTATGTATCTGAACATTATACTGCTCCTTCATAACAGTCATCTATGATTATGAAATTAATCGCAAACAACAACAACAACAACGAACACGAAAACATTACAGATACTCGTAATACAACAGGTAATCTTACCGACAGCGATCTCTACCAGACAACCTGTCTCTCTAAATGACTATAAATACGCCAGATAATGAACGAAAACTCAAAGGAAACTTCTTAAAACTAGAGATACAGCTCTCCCGTACCACACAAAAATATAACATTTAAAATAACGGGCGGTTGGAACAACAAAAAGTTAGGCAAGCGCAATAATTCACCGGTTAAGGCGCGAGGGTGGCGCCCTCTGTATAAATCAGAGATGATTCAATATTAATGATGTTTTAACCTTAGTGATTTATCGGTTGTGGCGCAAGATGGCGGCGGACGCGGGTTTGTTGCGGAACTTGAAAAGTCGCACTTTAAAGTTTGATGAAAATTAGATTTAAGGCTGCTTTTCCACCAGAGATGTGCGAGGATCCGTAGCGAGGGATGATGATAAAGAAGCAATGAGCCGTTTCCACCAGAGCTGTGCTGACCGAGGCGAGGTAAATGAAGCGATTCTATTGTTTCTTACAATTGTTTCTCGCTACGCATCCTGGCACGTCTCTGGTGGAAACGCAGCCTTAAGGCCTAATTTTTTCACAGTTTTTCATCTCAAAAAATGTCTAAACCCTTTAAACTTGCTGGTGGTAGGACGTTGTGTAAGGTCCAACTTGATCGATACCACCTTCTTGTTAGCTAATCCTGAAGCTTTCTGACCGTTTTCCTGAAAATTATAGAAAACTGTAAAAGAGCACACGATATAGGGGATGAGGGGATGAAACAGCGCGTGGAGGGGAGGGGAGAGTAGCGTATTTTAATGTACTCACACAAGTAAAAAAATCTTGAATGAACGTACTACTAAGCTGCAGTGGCTTCACTGGCTGTCTTGCTCCACGCCGGAACACAACAGATTGCGTTCCAGTGTAATGAGCAAGACAGCCGGTGAAATTACTGGCACTAGAGGTATTCCATCTTAGCCCTCTGCGTTGGCAACGCATCTGCGAAACATCCTACTACCTAGGTGGTACGGATATCTACGGGTGGTGGTGACCACTTAGCATCAGATGACATATTTACTTGTTTTTCTGCCCATTTTATATTTTAAAACAAGTTATATTTTTTTCTATAATTTAACTGTCGCTGCTTCTTCTCCCGCGGCCCGCGGCCCTAATCCCCTGTTTTTGTTTATTGCTAATAAGGTATCGGCGCAAATTGCAGCGCGAGGGGACCTTAACCGACGGTACCACCGGCCTTTATGAGGTGATCTTAGGGCGTTAAAGAGATTTCTTTAATGCCCTAACGGTTACATTATTGTGTCGACATGTTCTACAGATATTTTTTTATAGGTTCTTATTTTAACTTCACCTGTTATCTTGGTTAGTATTTTTTTTTAATACAAAATAGGAAAGCTAACTGGCAAGTGGGTCGCCTGATGGTAAGTAATAACCACCCCCATTGATACCTGGACCATCAAGGAGACTGCAGATGTGTTGCCAACCCAGAGGGCTCAGTTGGGATACCTCTCGTACCAGTGTTTGCATCGGCTGTCTTGCTCTCCACGCCGGAACACAACAGTGCAAACACTGCAGCTTAGCGGCTGATGTTTGGAAAAAAAATGTTAGTCAATTTTGACTAACTTCCAGCGGTCGGAATATTTCCAAATGCAATATGTCTTAGTATAAGTTGGTTAAAAAAAACTAACGCGCCACAGGCGAAAACTGGTGGTTAAATACTATATTTAAAGCATTAAAAGCAACGACAAAACTAATTGCGTTACTAGTATTTATAATAATTCGCTTTTAGGGTGGCCCTTCCTGCGCCGGCGCCGGCTGCCTCCTATGGAGAGTGCCGCGGGACGCTAATATGGCAGTAAACGCTATGAATAAAAAAGAATTAAAATGCCACCCGCCATCTTTGTGTTGTGAGAAAATAAGTAGAGAAGAAACGTGAGATGGGAAACTGTAGCAGTGACTGCCACGCATAGTACATTATTTGAAAATCGGCAAATTTGTTTCTACAATTAACATTTGTTAATAATCATTGGGTTTAACGTTGTGGTTCTTTACCAGGTTGTTTTATCTCTTTTTTTTACAGTGTTATATGACTGAAGAGTCAGATCTCTCTGAGGAGTCTTACCTTTCAGTGGAAACTGTTTTGGCTTATGTAGTACCAGCATCATATTTTTAATTTTATTTTGTCATATTTAATGTTGTTTGTTTCCTAATAAAGAAAAAATATATGACTGTGTACGTAGGTATGTTTAGACTGTAGATGTAATATTGTAAAAAAATAGTATTTTTGAATAAAGATTTATTTATTGTTTTTACAGGTAACGCAACGACAGTTGAGGGCACGCACACAGCTGCAGGTCCTGTGTGTACGGAGACTTTCGTTCCAATTTTAAAATTCTTGTTTTGTATTGTATTCCGCTGTGTAGTGTGTCTAATCGTTCATCATTGTTGTTCGACTTTTGAGGCCATTTTTTAAACGCTGACTAGAAGTCCATTATTTATAGGTCAGTGGACATAATAGTAAAGTTTTTCATACAAAAATGTGACAATTATGTTAAATTGTAGCACTTATAACTGTTGTGGTACCAGCGCCAGTTCTCCGCGGCGCGGGTGCAGCCAGGAACGAGCGGTTGGCGCTGTTAGCGTGCGAGGTGCGAACCGCGCAGGCACTCACGCGCAGCCTGCGCGCTGCAGTGGATTCACGTCACTGACATAGAGCACGAAAACAACGGTTTTACCAGGAATGCGATTTTTGAACCTCACCAGGTGACTATAACTTATGCTTATTAGGTACGTATAGCGGGACTTAAACGCGATAATAAACTGTTTATTTATTTACTAAAGCTCACCAAAATGGCCGTTTTTCATAGAGATTCGGACATTTTGGTGAGCTTTAGTCACCTGGTGAGATCCAAAAATTGCACCCCAGAGACGTTGGTGGAAATTTTCTGTCACAACCAACATCTCCAACCTATTAATCCTGAGTAAGTAATCTCATTAATATCTTAAATTACTGTCCTACTAATATATTTGAATGGAAAAGCAATGATGTTTGAATTTGTTCCTCACGCATTAACGGCTGAACCGAATTCGATGCAATTTAGCAGACAGATAGTTTGTGTCCTGGTTTTAAACATAGGATACTTTTATCCATAAAATACATACAAAATAGGTAAAAAAAAAAGGTACTATCATGCGGGTGAACCCGCGGGTAAAGCTTCTTTATATCATAAAGTGAATTCTTTACAATCGGCTCACCATCTATAAGCACTGAAAGACACATCAAGTGTCTTGTTTTATAACTGTGTTTTTTCGTTGTTATTTTAATTGTGTTTTTACCTACCTGTATTTTTTTTAATAACATGGGATGGCAAACAAGCAAATGGGTTACCTGATGGTAAGTCATCGCCACCACCCATAGACACCCGTAACACCAAGAATTGCACATACGTTGCCAACCCAGAGGGCTAAGATGGAGTACCTCTTGTGGTCAATCTTTTTACTTTTTAACCGACGAAAAAAAACGGAGGAGGTTCTCAAGTCGACCCGTATATTTGTGTAATGTAAACTTATGTGTGGATTATTCAATTAATAAAAATACAAAAATAAAGTCACGAGACGGCAAATGGAACCACTGTCGGTAGTAGCAGTGCTGTGCTTTGAGAGTCACGACCGGGCGCCGTAAAGAGCACGTTTGTTCGGTTGCGCTTGCTTTTTACACGTTTTTAGAGCACGGTCGAGTTCTACATACAGACATACAAACGTACGTTTTATCACCGCTTTGAAATTCGTGACGTCACCGATAATTTCAATACAGTCGGGAAAAAATTAAGCGTCTTTTAACAGTAAAATCAAAACAATATAAAAATGAGAATCATCATAAAAAAAAATACGCAGAAAGTCTACAGTATACAATTTAAAATATATTAAAATTTTGGGGGTTCAAATTGTTTGCCAAAACTGTCCGATAATCTTTAAAGATTCGCAGCCGACAATGTAACTCTTACATCTACAACCCAAAGTATGGAACAGTTTTACATTTACTAGTTTGTCTTTCTTGTAAATTTAATGCTGAATGCATGGATTGATTTGGATGAAATTTGGCAGACAGATAGATCAGTCCTAGAATAAAACACACTTAGGATACTTTTTCTCCCGTAACATGCATACAAGTAAAGTATCACACAGGCGAAGCCGCAGGAGTGCGGTTTTTGAATCTCACCGGGTGACCAAATAAAGCTCACCAAAATGGCCGTTTTTCATAGATATTCGGCCAGTCTGTTCAAACCCGGTGAGATTCAAAAATCGCACTCCATAAGACTAAAGCTCACCAAAATGGCCAAATCTCTATGAAAAATGGCAATTTTGGTGAGCTTTAGTCACCTGGTGAGATTCAAAAATTGCACCCCAGGTGACTAAAGCTCAAGAAAAGGGCCAAATCTCTACGAAAAACGGCCATTTTGGTAAGTTTAGTCACCCGGTGAGATTCGAAAATCGCACACCTTAATATCTCGTATTTAAACTTCTGTATACTTTAAATATTTCAGATTTTTCTCTTTAAAGATAAAGATAAAGATAAAAAGTCATTTATTCAAGTAGGATTTAGAAAAATCACTTTGGCATCGTCAATAAATTTGTGCTGTCATCTAAACAAATTTCTCATGCACATTAAACGAGATACCAATTCATTATAAACACAGAATTACAAAAATAAAAAACAAAAAAAAATTGTGCGAAGTCCTATAAGAAGGGCAATGCCTTCTTAGAGAACTGAGTCCTTTAGAAACAGTAAACAACAAAAAAAAAATGGAAGATTCTCAAGAACTATCTTATCATTTATGTAATCCTTAACACAATAATAAGCTTTATAAACTTTGTTAGTGATAATATGAAATTTTTGGTGCGCAAGTCAGACTCGCACTTGGCGGGTTTTTGATTCACGGAGCCAATGAACCTATTAAGGAATGCTAGATTCCTAGGACGCCAAGTGGAGCGGTGCTAAAACACCGGCGCGCTAACTGAACCATATTCGGTGACGCTCTGCTTGCTCAACAGTTCACGCTCGGGACAACTGAGCGACACTTTTAGTTTGTACTTCCGCTTAAAGGGTTGACCAAAATGGTCATGTTTTAAGTAAGAATATTGTATTCAAACTGATATTGTAAACGCGACTGTCTGTCTGGCTTTTATGCTTAAACAGCTGAGCTGATTTGGATGATACCTGGTTGGTGCAATTTTTGAATCTTATCAGGAGACTAAAGCTCACCAAAATTGCCATTTTTCATAGATTTGGCCATTTTGGTGAGCTTTAGTCTTATGGAGTGCGGTTTTTGAATCTCACCGGTTTTGAAATGCGGCAATTGTGATGAGCTTTAGTCACCTGGTGAGATTCAAAAATTGCATTTGAATCTCACCGGGTAACTAAAGCTCACCAAAATAGCCGTTTTTCATAGAGATTTGGCCATTTTGGTGAGCTCTAGTCAGCTGGTGAGATTAAAAAATCGCACTCCAGGGATAGTTTTACACATGAAAATGGACATAGGGTAATTATTTCAAAAACCTATCCCCAGTGGCAGTAAAATAAGGGATGAAACTTTGTATGGCAAATGCAGACCGATAGGATCGTATTGTCACGTTCAGCGAGGTACATCAATACACAGTTGGTATGATTGTTTGCTATAGTACTTAGGTATTACAACTGCATTACTAGACGTAGGTTGAAGAGATCGTATAGTATATCATAGTGAAGACCTGTGCACCTAGCACGAATCTTCTCGATACGCGTTAACTCGCTACGTAACTCAGTGCGTCTCGTTCTAACCAGCCCAGTAGGAGAGAGACGCACTGAGTTACGTAGCGAGTTAACGCGTATCGAGAAGATTTGTGCTAGGTGCACAGTTTTAACCTGAGGGTCGAGCGGTTGGAGTCCCGCCACAACGTCAACTTTACGTCCTTTGTGGTGCGGCTGCCGACCGACCATCTGTCGACCTTCAAGAGGCAGGAATCCTGGCCGAAGGGAGTCGCTTTCCGCCGTTTTAGCAGACGGTAGATGGACTCCCCGAAACCGCTCGATTAAAATCTTTATTAATCGGTTTCCCATCTATAATTCTGACACCACAATAAACCACCTGGTACTAAAATCACCGACACCAAATCAACCAGTATTGATTACAGATCCTGATTAATCATTCCAAACAGCCCCCTTTCGAGATGCTATTTATTATGTACGATTAGAGGGTATTTACTGAACTTTCCACTAAGACCTCTCAAACATATCAACTTACTTTTGAATCAGAGGTCTTTCTGCGTTGGTTATTGTAGCAATGAAGTTCAGTTTAAGTTGAACTGCGTAATGTATGGAATTGGGTTGAAGCGATGGATCACATTATTCTGGGAGGTAAACTGACGTCATAATGGGAGATTCGTGTCCGCTAGTCCCGTGGGAGGGCGGCACTAGAGAGGAAGTGCATTGTGGGGTTTTTGTTTTTCTTTTGGGATAAGAAGGGGGAGTGGGGAATTGAGTATTTTTAATGATATTCTGAAGGGAAATTCTCTTTTGTATTTGGTACAACGGTTAATTGAACTTGCAATGATAATTTGCAAGTCACTTTTGACTAACTTCTAGTGGTATGATTGTTTCCAAATTTGGTATGTACATGGAGATCTGATGACAATCAAAACTAAAGTTCTTAAAAACTTTATTGATTAAACTTTGTCGTTACGGACTTGAAAATATAGTCATTTGTATAATAATGTTATGTTACGGAAATAAATGACTTATTGATTGATTGATTGGGTACTCTCATTTTTTTTCGCAATTGGAAAAAATATAATGAAAACCAATGTGTATTTAGATTTTCCAAGATCATTATTTCTTGAAATATCTATCACGAAACCTTAATATTTTTATAAACATTTTTTTAATGACCAACAAAAATTTCAAATATTTAAGTATGCAATTTGGTTTGTGAATGGAGCACCATACAAATAAATTTTGTAGCTGAAATAGACTTAATAAGACAACATAAAAAGGAAAGCTTAGTTTATTTATTCACACAATAATATAAAGTACACGAGACATTGCACAATATCACGAACTATAAGCTAAATAACATCTCGTCTTATCCACACTACTCCCCTCACATCCGATTCCTCAGAGACAACGCACTTCATTTGTTCCTGCACTCCCATACATACACAGACACACAGACGGACGGACACGGAAATTTCATTAGGGCTCTATTTGGGGGTGATTTTCTCACAGAATACCTATTAATAATGGCGGGGAGAGTTGAGGCCCGTTTACATTATGCTCGTTGCCCGCTGCGTGTAGTAATCAGCCGAGTTGAAAGTCCAGCTCGCGGACCGAGGCTTGCGTACCGCAGAGCAACTCTGTAAATAGATATAATGTTCGCCTGAAACACAGGAATAGCCTAGTTCAGGCATGAGCGTTTCTTTCCTTTTTGTATGTTTAGACTATACTTAGATGTTATATTGTAAAGTGATCATCATCATCATCATCATCTCAGCCACAAGAAGTCCACTGCTGAACATAGGCGTATAGGTGTATGATCAATGTGTGTTGCCAGTGATGACTTATGGCACTGAAACGTGGCGGCTTACTATGGGCCTTATAAGAAAGCTCAAAGTCACGCAACGAGCTATGGAGAGGGCTATGCTTGGAGTTTCTCTACGTGTTCAAATCAGAAATGAGGAGATTCGTATACGAACGAAAGTAACCGACGTAGCCCAGCCCATTATAAAGTATTTTTAATAAAGATTTATTTATTTTATTATTACATACACATTCCTCCCTTCTGAGTAATAACTGAAAAGTCCCAACGGCCGCTGCACCCCAAGATGGAACTTTAGATTTTTTTTCTTGCAAATGGCTGATACCTGCCCCTTATAAGTAACTTTCAATATCAAAAAAACATACGTTTTTGTACTCGTATCGATACAGTTGTAGTTGCGGCTTTTTTTTCTGAAGTAAATTTGCTTTTTATTTATATTAATTTGCGTTCGTAATTATTTATTATTATTATTTTAATACTAGTAGTCCTGGGGTGCAAAATTGCACCTCTGGAGTGCGATTTTTGAATCTCACCGGGTGACTAAAGCTCGCCAAAATGGCCGGTTTTCATAGAAATGCGGCCATTTTGGTGAGATACAAAAATTGCATTTGAATCTCACCGGGTAACTAAACCTCACCAAAATAGCCGTTTTTCATAGAGATTCGGCCATTTTGGTGAGCTCTAGTCACCTGGTGAGATTCAAATTTGCACCCCTGTACCACAAAAATTACAAGTGCTACGATTTAACATATTATTTGTGTCATCATTGTATGGAAAACTTTACAATCATGTCAAATTGTGGAACTTGTAATTGTTAAGGTAAAGGGGGATGTTTCCCAAGATAATATGAATAAACTTGAAATATTATGCATTTTAGCTGCTTTAGTACTATTAGCGCCATCTACTAAATATACTTAGAAATAAAATGACACGTGATACGTTCGTGCATTACGCAAGTGTTTCAAAATCATTCCGCTAGGTGTCAGTTACATCAAAACAAAATTTATTGTTGAAGTTGATTATAGCTCCATCTAACGGGGAGTAGAGTAACATCTACCATCTTATAAGCGTGATTTGCTGCTAGTCTTGCTATCCATCGCTAGATGTCAACAAAAAGGTGTTTTAAGTAAAATTTTGTTTTTATTAATACTCAGTGGGTTTCTTATTTTTTAAATGCTTTTACAATAAACCCTGCTGTTTACGTAATGTTCATGTTCAGTAACACTAGCTTATACGTAATTTATTTTTACTTCAGTCTGATTTTAAGATTCATCTAAACCCCTCATAATTAATATTTTTGCTTGTTTTTTACCCGACTGCCGGGAGAAAAGAGGGGTATTTAACACACTCTAACGGCTTGTTTTGGTAAATACATACCTAATATAGATTATGTGGTGATACGTAACCTTCAGTCCGCAAGTCCAATTCGCACTTGGCCGGATTTTTTCAAACGAACATTTAAAAATGTTTGTATAGTTGTAGCTGTAGGTACAGTTTTAAATTAGTCCTTATTTAGGCCGACCGGGGTAGTGCCACACCTCTCACAGAATACCAGCAAGTGAAATGAAAAGAAACATGGATGTGATTTTGGTGTGCGATTTTTGAATCTCACCGGGCAACTAAAGCTCACCAAAATGGCCGTTTTTCATAGAGATTCGATTTTTGTGAGCTTTAGCACAGACTAAAGAAGATTTTTCCTTATTCTGTGGCTTTAGTCACCCGGTGAGATTCAAAAATCGCTCTCCTGGGGGAGCAATTTTTGAATCTCACCGGGTGACTAAAGCTCGCCAAAACGGCCGTTTTTCATAGAAACGCGGCCATTTTGGTGAGCTTTAGTCACCTGGTGAGATTTAAAAATTGCATTTGAATCTCACCGGGTAATTAAAGCTCACTAAAATATCTGTTTTTCATAGAAATTCGGCCATTTTGGTGAGCTCTAGTCACCTGGTGAGATTCTAAAATTGCACCCCAGGTGACTAAAGCTCACTAAAATAGTCTAATCTCTTTGAAAAACGGCCATTTTGGTGAGCTTTAGTCACCGTGAGATCCATCAATTGCATCGCTGTTCGGATCGCTGGCTCCTATGGGCATGGGGATCACTTCACGTCCAGCGACCCTCAAGCCCGTTTGCCTCTCTTTTCCAATAAAAAAGCGATATCTTTAGGTCATAACACAGAAAAGATAATCATACAAATAGTATAAGACTGCTTTGCGGGTATTATCGTAATCAGTTACATCAGTGTCGTGCTGCGCGCGCGCACGGTTATTGGGCGTTTACTGGACCACGCTGATTGCTAGGAAACCTGGAACTGACCAATATTGACGTTCCGCAACTGCTAGTTTAGGTTATATGACATGTAAATGTACACGCACATCATCTTTCCGGCTTTTTCAAATTGCAAGGAAGAAGAAAATTAGTTTAAGTATGACGTACAAAGATTCAATAAAAAATTTGCTACTATCCTTTTTTTTATACAACATAGAAAAGAAAACGAGCAAGTGGGTCACGTGATGGTAAGTGATCACCACCGCCCATAGACACCCGCAACACCAAAGGGATTGCAGATGCGTTGCCAACCCAGAGGGCTAAGATGGAATTACTTTAGCGATCCGGAAGGACCTTTAACCCCGCAACTGCCACTGCAGCACTGATACAATATTTTGCTAGTTGCAAATGTATGTGTATGGATCTGCGCCACAGATTATATAGAAGTTACTCCTCTGCGCGCTCGCATCTCGGCCTAGATCGCGCATGCGCAGAGGGGGACCCGAATCTCACGGTAATTACTCGAGGAGGTGCTAGATCTCTGGTATAGTTAGCATCAAAAGAAGCTGTACATACTTACGGAAATATTGAATTTATAATGTAATTTAATTGCCTGTTAAATCCACTATTAAATTTCCCCTTTTTCTCTTTTTACCCCCGAAGAAAGAAGAGGGGTAACAGGGGTTATGGAGGATAAATGAGGGGTCCACGGAAACAACATGTCTAGTCACTTTTATTTTTAAAATGGAATTCTAAGCCCGAAATGTAGTTCTTTGCGACCTCCACATTTTGAAATTAATATCTCATTATCCCTCTGACGTCCCCGAGCTAAGGTTCAAAGTTGAGACCACGGAACTCTAAAAAAAGCGCTAGGAGGATGATGAATGGTGTTCGGAACCCGGTGTGACTGTACGCAGGTATTGCGCGGTGGCTCACACTATACATTGCCTAACCTAGCCACAGGCTAGGCCGGCGCGTCCAAGGTTACCTCGGTAAGGGTATCTAGGTCTACTGCCATTTATTAGCTGAAGTCTAAACATTTGACTAACATGAGAACTAAAATTTGTTTACAGAGTTGCAACATTGGTTTTCATTGAGAATGTAACAGCGTAAAAACGTTAAAGGGTAGCCCATGCCTTGAGCTGCCCAGGGGTGCAATTTTTGAATCTCACCGGGTGACTAGAACTCACCAAAATGACCGAATCTCTATGAAAAACTGCTATTTTGGTGAGCTTTAGTTACCCGGTGAGGATCAAATGCAATTTTTGAATCCCACCAGGCGACTAAAGCTCACCAAAATGACCGCATTTCTATGATCAAACGGCCATTTTGGCGAGCTTTAGTCACCCGGTGAGATTCAAAAATCGCACTCCTGAACGGCTAGCAGGCGTACTCGTTTTGTTGCTTATCGCTCAGTGCCTCTCTCTCCAACAGGACTACTTAGAAAGATACACCCTGAGCGACAAAGCGAGTCGCGGTGCGCTACGCTAGCCAAGCTGGTTGTTTTATAGTCCGTTTGTGTTGTTAATTAACCGACTTCATTTTATGTTTTTGAATATTAAGTTTTCTACACGAACGCTGCCATTTTTCACGATCGCTGGCACTGTGTTAGCAAGTGATTGATTTCATTAATAGCAGCATCACTGGAGTAGCAAGTAATTGATTCCAATAATAGCAGAGAGACAAGTTACTCTCAGGTCTTCTTGTTAGTGTCACAGAAGGGACATATAACAAAGTTAGAGGCTAAATTGTTTCAAAAATGCCCGTGAAAATCACTTTCTTTTAAACGGGAAGTCATCAAAGTAGGATTAATGTAACATATAAGAAAGTTAATCATGGCATAGTGATTGGAATGCGAAAGTAATCTACTTATTATGCAAGTGCAGGTGTTATGTCACGCGTTTACTGTCTAATGTGGAACAGATAGACGGACACACTCAACTATGGGCACAATCAGCTGTGAGCTCTCAACAGTTATAAATACTTAACTTGGGATGTATGTATGTATAAAAAGTCAGGGGTGCAATGTTTGAATCTCACCAGGTGACTAAAGCTCTCCAAAATGGCTGCATTTCTATGAAAAACGGCCACTTTGGCGAGGTTTAGTCACCCGGTGAGATTTAAAAATTGCACTCCAGATCTTATATGAAAACACCGAAACAGTAATAGAGATGCCAAGGATGCAGCATGTCGCTCGTTCTTTGAGTAAATTATTTAAGAGCTGACATAGCTCTAAATGTTACCTACTTCGAGAGTATGTCGCACATGTCTGTCAATTGACAGCAGAACGTCGGAATGACGTAGAAGTGCGAGTCGACAAGCTATCTCGCTACACGACGTGCTACCGGATCGCGACAAAGCACTATCTCGCGCCTCCGTGTCGATTCTCGCGCAAGTCATCACGAGAACGTTATGACCCATATATCAAAATCCCTTTGCCCTTATCATTCTTGATTATCACATCGAAAAGAAATTTTCGTCACACTGACCACTCGGCCTGCCCACTGCCGGGTTACGTAAGCCGCGCTTTCTGCCCGCGGGCGGTAAGAAAGTTGCCAGGCTTTCGGAGCTTTTGGTATGTAAAGTACTTTGACAAAATTGCGAGTGGCTATTTAATAAATAATTGAATGGACTATCGAGAGGGTTATCGTAACCATTGGTTGGTTTATGAGTTACGAGTTAGTTACAAAACACTCGGATTGTTAAACGATTTATTTTGATTGTGTTATAATCGATGTAATCGTAACCAGTATTTTAAATTGAAAACTGTTTTGTTCCTGGTTCAAGCCAAGACGCCGGTGCAATTACTGGCACAAGAGGTATTCCAAACTTAGCCCTCTGGGTTGGCAACGCATCTGCAATCTCTTTGGTTTTGCGAGTGTCTATGGACAGTGGTGATCACTCACCATCAGGGGACCCACTTGCTTGTTTGCCTTCCTTTGTTATATAAAATAAATAACTATAGCCAAGTCAAGTCATAAGTCAAGTCATAGCCACCAACTATACAAAAGAGACAAACATACTTTGTAAGTTCTATTCTAAGCCTTGTTATTCACATTTTCTCTTGTACAGTAACTGCCATTGTTATAATAGATAATAATGTACACAATTAGCACTAGTTACATCCTGCAAGACCCTTTTCTCTAAAACAAACAGTAGGAAACCTGCGCGCAGGTGATAATGGGAAGTTGCGTAAGAGTAAGAAAGTGGCCGCGCATTCCGCGACGGGTACAGTCGGACCGATATTTGAGGTTTGACCTTAAATTATACAGAAAAAGAAATATTTACAATATAATCTTTACATGGGTAGTATAAAGTAAAGTCGCTATCAGTTTCTGTCTGTCCTAAGGCTGCGTTTCCACCAGAGACGTGCGAGGATGCGTAGCGAGGGATGTGTATGTAAGAACCAATAGAATCGCTTCATTTACCTCGCCTCGGTCAGCACAGCTCTGGTGGAAACGGCTCAGCGGAGCTAGATTTTTGCCCATACAAAACAAGCGAGGGATGTGTACGAGGGATGTGTGCGAGGAATGTGTGCGAGGGATGTGTGCGGGAGATGTGTGCGGGAGATGTGTGCGAGGGATGTGTGCGAGGAATGTGTACGAGGGATGTGTGCGAGGAATGTGTGCGAGGGATGTGTGCGAGGAATGTGTTGCGAGGGATGTGTGTAAGGTTTGCACCGCACCCCCGTCGACACATTTCACAGCAACGCATCCTCGCACCACACTTTAATGCACATTTTCACAGCTCCGCTACACATCCTCGTATGACACATTCCCCTCGCACTTCTCTGGTGGAAACGCAGCCTAAATCCAGTGTATATAACCCTAATTTTTCTTTGTGTTGTCATTCATTATATAGCACTTTACTATACTTTATACAAAGCTTTGTACGAACTTCATACACACTTTAGATCAATAAAACGTCTTATCAAATTTAACCATCCGACTTCCGCTTCAAAAACATAAGCAGGGTCATAGGGAGGGTGGGTTTTTGCATGAAGATATATATGTGGCACAGACGCAGCTATCTTGCATGAGCACGGCACTGGTTTCTCGGAGAAGCAAGGTAATTTGTTCCAGTTTGTTGATATGGACCTCCGCAAAGTCACGCCTGAATCTATTAAAGCCTAAAACAAGGGCTCCGCTACTAGCGAGTGAGCCCACCCGCACCAACGTGGATGACGAGGGATACACGCCGGTGCTGAAGAAAAGCAGGGCTCGCAGGAAGCCTCGCCAGAGCCAGTGCGGCACCGCCGAGCCGGAACAGAACTCCGGGCTGCGAGCTGCCGTACCGAACACGGCGCTCTACGTGTCGCGCCTGCGCCACTCCATGACAGTCGACGACGTCGTGGAGTACGTCCGCCGGAAGTCCGGCTACAACCTGAGGGTGTTCCAGCTTCGTCCGCGCCACTACGTGCACTTCGCTTCGTTCGTGGTGCGCGTGCCGCGGCCGTTGCTGGAGAGCATCTCATGTGCGGACTTCTGGCTGAAGGGTGTCGTGTTCCGGCGGTTCAGGGGCAGCCTGCCACTGGAGAACTTGACACCAGAATCGACGATAAAACGGAGCCACGCCGAATCGTCGCCGAAATAGTTTTATTTTTTATTAGTTATTTAATTTTATGTATGTTAGTCTGTAAGGTATTTGTCTATGGGCCTTTGTAGCCTGAGAATAAATGATTTTATTATTATTTATTATTATTATTAATTATTCAAAAAAATGACCAAATGTAGGGGTAAAATTGAATTACAATGACGTCATAGTTACGATCACTCCAGCCACATAAGTACAACGAAAATTACAAGTGCTACAATCTACATCTACACTATTATAATAAAGAGGTAAGCTTTGTTTGTTTGTTTGTATGTTTGTAAGTAGGGGGTAATCTCTAGAATTACTGAACCGATTTCAAAAATACTTTCACTAACGGAAAGCTACACTATCCCTGACGAACATAGGCTACTAATTTTACGCAAACGAAGTTGCGGGCGTCCACTAGTATGGCATAATTGTAAAGTTTTTCGTACAAAAACGTGACAACTATATTAAGTTACTAGCGAACGCGAGCGACTTTGTTCGCACGAAATAAGTAGCCTATGTCAGTCAGGGATAGTGTAGCTTTCTATTAGTGAAAGAATTTTTGGAATCGGTTCAATACTTCTAGAGATTACCCCCTACATACAAACAAACAAACCAAATTTACCTCTTTATTATATTAGTGTAGATTTAGATTATAACAGTTGTAAGTTTTGTATAAAACCCAGTCACTTTTCTACAAAATAAGTAACTTACGTTTAATCAATTTATTCCATTGACTGTACGTCTAGAGAAGATCAAATATGGGTGCGCAGGAGTGGCAGGGTCGAGGAAAGTGTGACGTCACGCTGTCTCGACGCCGATGCGTTACGACATCCGACGAGTGTCACACGGCTGGCTCAGTGGCTTTTTATGGAAAAGAGAGGCAAACCAGCATCCGGGTCATCTGATGGGCAGTGATCACCACCGTGTATAGATACCCGCAACATCAAGGATATTGCAGATGCGTTGCCAACCCAGAGGGCTGAGATGGAATACCACTTGTGCCAGTAATTGCACCGGCTGTCTTGCTCTCCACGCTGGAACAAAACAGTGCATTAGCGAGTAAGATGGTCCTACCACCACCAGGCTCTAAAAGACAGCATTCACTTCATCATCAGTCAATATTGATGTCAGCCGCAACTTAGATGAATTTCACAGGTAAAGATTTGCACAAGTTTAACCAATGGTATTATAATACATGGATGTACAGTGTCATACTAAATGACAGCAGAAAATCGGCCCGGCATGAGAATATAGGTTGACGCCAATGTTACAGATGCAAATTATTAGTTTACCATTTATAGTCATTGGATTTACAACTTTACGTCTAACTACATAAAATAATAATTTAGTAAGTTTCGTTGCAAATAGGTTTTTTACAAAATAATAGTATTGACAGCAGCGCCGTCGGTCCGACAGACTGACAGCGCGAGCGATTGTCGATTTGTTGTACTTTTTTTGACTTTAGAATCGACCATATTTTAAACGTTGACTAGAAGTCCATTACTTATAGGTCAGTGAGTTTAACCCCATAATACTGCAAATAAATATGAATAGTAAGTTTTTGCCCGCGACTTCGTATGAGTAGATTTTAGATGCGCATAATTTCACCACCTATTAATTCCCTTTATATGGTAGAATTTTCAAAAACCATTTATTTGCACCTTCACATAAAGAACAAATTTTTCAAATTTAAAGTATTAATTTTTAGCTTCAGGCTCAGTCAGTCTGTCAGTCAGTAACCCTTATATATGTAGTTTATGTAAAAATAACCTAAAACCATTAAATTATGAATGAAGACGATTATATCATCAACTAAAAGCATTAGACAATTTCTTTAAAGGGAAATCGACAAAGTATATAGATTTAGTCAACCAATTAGTAGTCTAGGCATCTATAGAATCTTTTCGCAATAAATTACGTAATGACTTTTCATAATAAATGTTATAAGAATACAGCGAAGATTTATTGTGACAAAGTTGTGCGGCCAGAATTATTTAACAATAAACTCTCTTATCTCAAATGATCAACTCTTATTTAGTAAAACAAGTCTCAAACAGTTTATTTTAAGTCAATCCGAGGACCATAAAACCCACGCAGCTGCTATAAAGACCTATATCAGGACTTCTCGTCCTTTTTGGTAGGAAACATAAAAAGTTTGGTAAAAAATTAAACAAGAAATAGAAAATATTAGACAGCACAGGGTAGCATTTAGAGATACTAAACTGTTGAAGCTATCAAAATCATTGATCCAAATTTAAAAAAACTATTTAGTCTGTGGTAACGGTTTCTTGTTTCATTAGGTTATGGTCCCAGACCAGCAATTTAAAATTCAAAATCGTAGTAAAAAAAAGTTGTCTCTCGTTGTCAACAGTTGTGTTTTTAATAGGCTAAAACCAGCTCAGACTGTCTTAAAAAAATATTGGACTATAACATAGACCCTTACAGGTTATCCAACGAGGTCTGAGGTCACGATCACTGATGTGTGTACGGTGCTTTTCGTTTGAATTTTCAAATTTTTGTTTTGTGTGACGCGGTGTAACCGTGTGTGCAATCATTCACCCGAACTCTATACTCGTAAGGCCCACGTCAAATTTCGTTCCATGAATTTTGAACCATATCGTTTGAGACAGTGAGTTCGACGACAGTTTGACATTTGTCCTATATATAGGACTTGGGCCTTACAAGGCCATAGCTCGCAATTGAGCATTGTATTTTTTCCTTATACTGTTGAGCTTCTTCAAACAGAAACTTAAGGAATCCGGCTGTATAGTTTAGAAATAATACAATAAACAAACATATGTGCAAACATCTACAAACCGGATTACAATCATTGCTCAAAACAATTTGACGTTTCCCCACAATCACTGATTGGGCGTTGCGAAATTAGTTAATACCAATTCGTTCGATGAATCATGTTTTTTTGGCGAATATATATTTACATCACCGTAAGTAAATTACAACGCGTAAAACGGGGCCCGGGGTTACAAGTACTTTGCCTAATTGTTCTACACTGTTGCAAAATGTAAACTCGCAATATTTGACATAAAACTACCGTGACATTCAGATATTTAAATTAATTTAAACGGATCACTCACGTATTTAAAGCCGAATTATTCCTTGACATGTTTCGGACCAGGCCCCCAATTCTGGCGCTCATCAAGATTTATCCTACACTCGAGATATGTCAAAAGGTATAGATTTTGAAGGGATCTTACAGCTCTCTTGACATATCTCGAGTGTAACTTCATCTCTGCTGACGCGAGAATTGCACCGCAGTTCGTGGTCCTTACTCATGAGCCGTGACTTGTCAATGACTCTAAATCATCATCATCTTCGTAAGGTCCACGGACTGGTCCGAAACATGTCAAGCAATAACTAGTTAGCTTCAAAATAGCAGCAATGGTTAATTAAAATGGGGTTTCCTAAATGAAGTAGAAGTGAACGCGCGGCACAGTTGCACGGCGTCGTTGGCAAGTAACTGGTCCGCGACAGAAACGGCTCGTTTCAAAACTAAGCGACTTTATTATACAATTGCGGTAATTACAAATAAGTAAGTTTTGAGCATAGAACAATAGGGCCATGGAGCACGGAATGGCTCCGACGTGATTTGTTAGGTTTGGGCACCGAGCCTCAAAAAGCTCTTTCCGTACAAACAGTGATGACGCCATTTTGAAATCAACGGACAGAGCCTGATTTACTCACAGGCTAATTAGGCTAGAGCCTAGTTTGAAGGACAAGCAGGCCACTTTGTTTGTATTTATTACTGGCCATTGTGAGACCTCGACACAGCAGCCCAGCTCGGGGAAAAATCAAGGAGTCAATCGTTCGCTGTCCGCTGAGGCTGCTGCCACGAGGTCACCTGTATATCCATAGTTGTACATTCATAACTTTATTTTAATTCTATTAGCATATTAGTCTCCATCTTTCTTTTAAATACATACAGTCCACTAGTTTGTGACACCTAGGGCACAAGGACCGAAGAGGCGCTGGGCCTTTGCAAGCACCACTTATTTATGGAAAATAGGGCTGGGCGGGCGCTGGAAGTACAGGTCGGATATGTTCGTAGTTAGGCTAAGGCTGTCAGAATTGTATATCAGACCCTGTAAACTGATCACTCATGTATTTAAAGCCGAGTTTTCGCTCGACATTTTAGACCATGTCGAGCATACCGAAATAGCCTGAGTGATTCGTTTACTTCAGTATGTCTAAACTTAATGGTATTTTATGGTGATAACGTCTTCCACCCTCAAAACCATCATGATTGTGAGTTTAAGTATGCCGTTATATATCAGAATTAGGTTTGTTTGTTTTATTTTTTTTATTTGCAGTTTATGATTTTCACACGAAACCAGATAGTGTCAACATTCACAAATCTACAAACAGTATAAAAAAATGAACACTTACAAAATAGGTCTAAATAATGACAACAACATACGAGTAGAACATCAAACAGTAACCACCTTGAACTAACTACCAGCAATTATGTAAAATGCTGTCTTTGTACAAATGAACACATCTCGCACTAATTCCTATGAGTTAATTAGGAAATCCAAGTACTTATCTATATTGCAAATTTTTTTTTATTTAGTATAGGGGGCAAACGAGCAGACAAGTTGTTATTATGTGCCTAAGATGATGTGATTTATTCAAGGTTTTATTGAAAAATTTAAACGCTGTGTAATATAATATACTAACAACCGTCGCCGAAGTAACCTAGAATTGTATTTAACTATGTATGTTAGTTTTTAAAGTATTTATCTATGGGCCTACGCAGCCTGAAATAAAATTTTATTTCTTTATTATTGTGCAATTATTTTATTCTGAGCTTGGTCGCCACGTTACTGCCATTTCCTAATCTCTGGTCATCGATTTGTGTGTAAATCTGTTTTCTTTTAATAAACTATTTCTTATTACCTAACCAACGGATCGAAGTAAGAATTCCAAGTTGAAGAAAAGCACGAGACGTTACCCCCGAGTCCCTCCCTGCGGCAACCGGCGCGCGCGCAGTCTCCGCTCGACCGCCGAGCGCCGCGCACGCCCTGTACCACGAACCACCCTGTACCAAGTGACTGTAAACTTGCCAACTTAAGAAGTTACGATGAACCATTTTTCTGAAAATGTGATTCAGTCGGAATCCGGTTTCTAGATTGGCTGGGATTTTTGTGTTGAAACTGTTAGTGTTTGTGGAATTTTGAATTTTTAAAAGGCGTTTTTAATAAGGTATGTGCTTTTGCTTTTTTTTAAACTTAAAAATTAATGAGCACTCAGTATTTTTTTAAGAAATCAGTGTAACTAAATTGTGTTTTAAGCTAGTGCATATTGTCATTAATCAAATTGTTTAACTTAATCATTAATTATGATTTTAAAAAAAATCAAGTCGTGATTCCATACATATACGTCACGTCATATAAAGCAACTTTTTGCAAAAATACAGTAGCGCATTTCACGAACGCACGCTGGTACACGCTTGCGACTATCCGCGATACTGCGATTATGCATCTGAGCCAACCGGCACGCAGTTTCTATTCTTTTATAATAGAGCTAGTGGTAAAAAGTTAAATTAATTAAAACCACTTTGACTTTAACAATATATAAGAGATACAGCGCTTTAGACCGTCAGCCTATCATTAATTATTGAACTGGTCAAAATGCGACAGGGATTGTGCATCGGATTGTTCAACTGTGAGACTCCGTTTTGACGACTATGCGACTACCTAGCGACTTTTTGTAGCAATGCAGGTGCTATTCACTTCTCCATACAGAGGCGAATAATTGACAAGTGATTTGATACAATCGTGTACGGTTTCGAGATTTTTCGGGATTTTTCCGACATTTTACACTACCGACAAAACACAAAAACTTATCACCAATGCCAAAATATCGCGACCACTTTGGTCCTTCTCTCTTCTCCTTTTCAACCTCCACTGTTCATCATGAGACCAACTATACTTCGTGCTTCGTCCTCCAGATTAGTAACCTGAAAAAAATACCTACATGATACACATGTAGTAACGCATTGACAACCGGATTGCCTAGTGGTGACTATGAAACTAGAGGTTTCGGGTTTGATTCTTTAATTGACTGCAATATTTCCGGGACAAATTAATGAGAATTAGTTGCTTTGCAACTCATGACGTCACGGCGGCGTATAACTCACTTATCGCTATCCCGTGGGAACTATGCATTTTTATGAGATAAAAAGTATCTTATGTGTCAATCCAGATTATAAACCATCTGTGTGCCAAATTTCATCTAAATCCATTAGTAGTTTTTAAGTTAAAGAGTAACAAACATCCATCCATACTTACAAACTTTCGTGTTTATAATATTAGTAGGATAGGATGGAGGAGCTCTTCAAACAATTAGCTTACACTACTCATTCTGCAACAAAAATCTTTACATATCAATAAGAAGAGGATCACGGACACTTTCGCTGCGATTCAAGGACATAAATAGGCCGTTCGCAGCCGGACGACCGCGCGATTGCGAGATTGCGACATATTACAATAATTGTCCTATTTCGCTTTCGCAAATTCCGATCGCACCGCCTGTTGGCTGATCGACGTCATTGACCTGAAAAAAAAAAGAAAAAAACAGTCAATTTCTTGCGGACAGACCCTCTCCTCGCCACCAAGGGAACAATTTACAAAATACAACTTTAGAATAGTTTGAACGGTAGCTCGTCGATTATTTATTGCAATACTATTGTAAAATGTCGTTATGATAAATCGGATATATTATTCAAACAAAGTTATGCAAATAAAACCCCATTTATAACTCTCAATTTCTCAAAACTTAATCCCGCAGTTAAATCAAAATAAAATCGAAAGTGCGCAATCGACCTAACGTTGCGTAAATACGTACCGGTATCGCATAGCTTTCGGTTAATTATACAATGTCGTTACAATAATGGCTGATAAAATGTCTTATTAAGTAGCTTAATAGAAAGTCTCTCTTAATGGCCAAAGAGGCGGAAAGCGATTTATTTGGAAACGTTTGATAATTGTACATTGTTGGAGTCCATCGGAGAATGTATCGCGTGAGGGATTTCGTCTGACTCGAAATCATCGAGTGTTTACATAACTGGGATAAACCATTGTTAATGATTTAAAAAACTGTTTTTTTTCGATTAGTTTAAACCTATAAAAATAGACACGACTAAGAGATCTTTAAGTAACGAGTATATTCCTTTCTTAACGGCAACGCACTTGCAATTTTCTGTTTTTGCAGCGGGGCGATTCTCGGTTTATACTAATTCATCTCGCACGAAAACAGCTGTCAAAGCCCTTGGAAATCTGTCATTTTTTGACGTATCCTGCACGTGAGATGCATCTTGTATGAACCGAGAATTGGGGTCCAGGTCTTGCTTACCATTGCGTGACCCCCTGCTCGTTTACCTCCTCAATTATAAAAAAATAACCTCCCACTTTTCCAGCACTTTGCCGGCCTAGAGCAATAATGCAATATTACTTGTTGAAAATAAAGCCTGGATCTATCACGGTGTTCACTTGTGCGTAGGTACACTCAAGCATGCATGCGCATGAGCATTCTAGAATGCTCTGCTTACTTCGTTGTTCTTGGTCACTTAAATGGTTGCCATACGTCAGGATTTGTCCGAACATATCCGGATTTTTGACCCTTTGTCCCGAGGACTTGGCAAGTGTCAGGATTTTTAGAAATGACCTCAAAAAAAATGAAAATGTTAACGTAATATATTTGTTACAAAGTTTACACAGTTTTAATTAATGAAAGGATACATAAAAATAGTAAGTAATCAACAATAAGAATAATATTTATTTCAAAACAATTTAAAATAGGATAAAAATAGGATATATTAGCTAAAGAGATCTAAATCAAAATTTGTTTGCTTAAAACTCTAGTTACAAAACTGTTACAAGAAATGACAGGATTTTTATCAGGACATTTAATATTTCTATATAGCAACCCTAGTCATGTATAACCTCTTATTGTTTAACAACTAGCGACCCGCCCCGGCTTCGCACGGTCACAACTGGAACGTAATGTGCATAAAAACCTTCCGCCTACAAAAGAATATATAAATGACACTGAAAACCGTATCAAAATCAGTTCAGTGGTTTAGGAGGAGAAGACGACCGAACATACACTATAAGGATTTAGGACAGACGGGGATGGATAGCGATTTTATACTATGTAAAGGTAGAAAAAAAAAAAAAGAAGATGGTTCTCCTACCTGCCTTGTTTTTTCGTGAAATTATTCTCACTGCATCATTAAAGAACATGGAAGACATTTTTTTTATAAAATAAGAAGCCACCACCGCCAGCAGACACCCATAACTCCAAGGCAAATGCAGATGCGTTGCCAACCTAGAGGGCTAAAGTCGAAGTCGAATACCTCATGTGGCAGTATTTTAAACTTTAATATAAATTTTAGTCCACAAAACTTTTATAAGTTTACAAGCGTATTTTATAGTTATTTAGGCCTTTTAGGCTCTAAAATGCTATATAATGAATGACAACACAAAGAAAAATTAGGGTAATGGCAGGATTCGAACCTGCAACATCAGCATTCCGTGCCTTGCGTATTCCAGTTTCCGCCACATTACCGCTAGTAATCTAATCCGCTAATCCTGCCATTACCTATATTTTAGCGGTAATGTGGCGGACACTGGAATACGCAAGGCACGGAATGCTGATGTTGCAGGTTCGAATCCTGCCATTACCCTCATTTTTCTTTGTGTTGTCATTCATTATATAGCATTTTAAATTTAATTTGAATGTAAAAAAAATACAAAAAGAAAAATCGAAAAAAATTTGAATTAAATAATTTCGATTACAATGCTTTTAGGCTTTCTCTACTAGATAAACTCTTGACTGCAAACTTCGTTACCTAAGGACTTACATGTTTAGCAATATTAAAGACTAGCGGACGCCCGCGACTTCGTTCGCTTGGAATTAGTACCGTATGTCCGTCAGGCATAGTGTATCTGTGAAAGAATTTTTGAAATCGGTTAAGTGGTTTCAGAGATTATCCTCTACATACAAACAAACAAAGTTTACCTTTTTATTATATTAGTGTAGATTAAACTTACATATTATCTCCGTTTTATTCGAAATTTCACGCCAAACTGTTTACTGTTAAAGTTCCATTTACATTTCCATTAGTGTTAATTAAATAATTTTTAGTTTACTTTAGTTTATTTATTCAGTGAATATAAAATTACATTATAAATTGCATAGAACGTCAAATTATACGTTTTACATTGAGATCGTCACAAATAATTAATGATATTGGCGAATTATAATATTAGTTGAAAAAGGTTAAAAAAGCGAGAGTCTTTTTAATTGATATTTTAACCTTGCGAATACTTTAAGCATTGACCTAAAATAATAATCCGATTTATTGATAAATAATTCATAAATATTTCCACGAGATGTCGCCGAGTTCCGGTTTTCTCTAATTTTGCATAGCTTTCGAAGAAAGTTTGTATGACAGGTGTTAGCAGGTGTGAAGTCATTGTGTGGGTGTGAAGACTACTATTGTATGGTCGTTTTGGGCGTGTGTTAGGTAACTTAGGTCGGAGACAATGTAATGTGGACTGACAGATACGTACATACTTAATCGATCGCATAAACTTGGACCTTGAGGCGATCCGAGCCTGGGCGGCTGACTTCGGATTAAAGGTCAATGCTGGGAAGTCGCAGGCGATTGTTGTGGGAAGTTCTCACTTCATTTCAAAGTTGTCCGACCTGGTGATGCCTGAGTTAGTGTTCGACGGAACACCTATTCCTTTCTCATCTACGGTGAAAAATTTGGGCATCATTATGGATAGGACGCTTTCCTGGTCAGCACATGTTGCCGATGTCAGTCGCAAACTGTTTGGGTCGCTTCACTCGCTTAGACGCCTACAAAATTTCCTCCCTCTGCATACCAAGATCACGCTTGCGCGCTCTCTCCTTCTACCACTTCTTGATTATGGCGATATTGCCTATCTCGACCTCTCTGAGCAGCTGCTTGACAAGCTTGAGCGACTCCAAAATGTGTGCATTCGTTACATATTTGGACTTCGCAAATATGATCATGTGTCCCACTTCCGCGCTCAGTTGAATTGGTTGCCAATTCGTGCTCGCAGAAATGTTCATGTCCTGTCGTTGCTTTTTAACGTCCTTTTTAATCCGCAATCCCCTTCCTATCTTAATGAAAGATTTAGTTACATGGCCACCGGCTCCCAGAATCGGTTACGGTCGAGTAACAATCTTTCTCTTGCCTTTCCTCCTCACAAATCTAAATCCTACTCTAAATCCTTTTCTTTGCATTCTGTCAGATTGTGGAATCAACTTCCCACTGACATCAGGCAGTCGCAGTCGGTCGCCTCTTTCCGGAGTAGTTTGAGAAAGTACTGGCTTGACTCTTCCTCTTAATGGTTATTGTATGTCCTCTGACTTATGTATATGTATTTTATATGTAGTTTATGTACGTATATATCTATCTGTATTGGTATATTATTTTAAGTATGAATATTTTATGTATATGAAGTTTAGTAGGTTTTGCTTAGTTTGCTTTTTCTTTATCTTTTCTGTGTGTCTACTCTAGATCTTGGGTCCTGTCAATCGCTCAAAGGTTAACTGGAAGAGATCCCTTAAAGGGATAAGTTCGCCTTTGTACATCTGTTTTGTCCTGTTATCTGTTATTTTATGTGTTTAGTTCAATAAAGAGTCATACATACATACATACATACATACATTGCAGTTAGCACGTAATGTAATGTTTGCATTGCATCAAAACAAATAAAACATTCGGCCATTTGAAATTACGTAATGAAATAAATATTATGAGGTATATTATTTAATTAAGATTGTGCTCAGGACAAACATTAATGTTCATCATACAAACATTGGCCTCTATGCGGGTATCGAATGGACAAATAGACGAAACAAAAAGGTACCAAATTGAGATTTAGGGTAGGAAGATATTATTCTGGAAGTTTTTTTTATTTTTTACCCGACTACGGCAAAGCCAAAGGGAAGGGTTATGTTTTTTACTATCTTCGATAATGTTTCAAAAAAAAAATCTCGATTTGCATGACACACCAGGTACTTGACTCATATCCCTGGCTCTAAATAGTTTAATAAATAAATCATAAATGCTTAAGATGAGAAAAAGAAATAAACCATATACATCCTTGCTTGTAGTAAACAGCAATCTAACCTAAAATATTAGTTTTTGCCATCAAAATATTGTTTATTAAAAATTCTAAATCAACAATTTATAAATAATCTCTTCTATTTACAGGCTCAATTTGTTTTATTTAGGCCATAAACACTGCTTAGATGAAAAAAAGTATAACATATACTTACTTACATAAAAAAAAACAAGTAGTATGAACAGACTATACATACACCGCCATCGGAAGGGAGAGTTATGTTTTTAATTAATTTCTTGCCAGTAGCTTCTCATCAGTGGTTTTATCCGAACCAATGGTAAACTTTCTCACTCTCCTAAGTGGTTTTCGTCTAGTCTAAGAAAAGACATTTTGACTTTGACTTGACTGAAAAAGAGTAAATACCTGATCTGGCATGAGTGGCCCGGAAGCAGTGCACCGATTTCCTGTGAGACACAAATATGTCTTAAATACGCGGAGCGTGCGCGCCTCACGCGACGCGGCGCGGGCGCAGCTATGTGGACCAGTGGGTCATTAGTGTCCACTGTCGCACGGTACGAGACCAAACCACGATAGATAGATAAATTCATTTATTTCTTATTGGAAATTATATTAAATTTAGAATGTCAAAGATAAAAAATTCAAAATAATAAAAAACAAAAATGTCTAGAAAATGTCAAAAAGTCAAAAATAAAAAATCAAGAAATATAATATGTCACAATAAGCAAAAAATAAAATGAAACTGAAACAAAAACAAAACAACAATAAGGTAAACAAAATAATAATAATAAAAAAAACAAAGATGTCTAGAAATAAGTCTACAAAATGTCAAAATGTCAAAAATAAAAAATCAATATATGTCATAATAAGCGAAATAAACAAGTATAAATATTGCTCAAAGATACATACAAGATACATGATCGAAGATTTGTTTTTATATAAAATAGAAAGGCAAACAAGCAAATGGGTCACCTGATGGTAAGAGACGACAACCGCCTAAAAACATCCGCAAAACCAAGGGGACTGTTGCGTTGTCAACCCAGAGGGCTAAGATGGAATACCGGTGCCAGTAATGTCACCGGCTGTCTTGCTCTCCACGCCGGAACACAACAGTGCAAGCACTGCTGCTTAGCGGCTGGATTAGCGAGCAAGATTTTGGTAGCGATTAGGACGCACCTCGCACATGGTCCTACCGCCTACAAAGAAAAAAAGGCGGGAATATTACGTATTTTAAACCCCCAACGCAGAGTGGTGGTATCAAAAAGGTTGACTGGTTGAGAATGTCTCAAGGCATTAAGTCCGCCTTTTGTACATTGTGCTTTGATATTCTTCCCCGGGACCACGGCTTTGTCGTAAAAACCGCATTGAAATCTTTTCATCGATTCCGAAGCTAGGCGGCCACAGAAAGACAGACAGACAAGAGGTTTCGGAGGTCAATTTATAAACACAATATATCTCTGTCCTCACCTGGTCCTTAATTTTGCCGTTAATCGAAATTTATCTGACATTGATAGGTCAAAAAATTAAAGACGTCAATCGGGTTTGCAGTTATTTTGACTTATCTCGAATGTGACTTCATCTCTAATGACGTGATGATCACATCTCTCACAATCAATGGTCGCACATGGAAACGCGTCGCCTGCAGGTGCATTGACCGCGGCTGCGTTTCTCCCTGCGCGTGCGCCTCATGCATGCCCACCTTGCCCACTGCTGGGCGAGGCTGTGGGCGGTGGAGTGTGGACGCTGTGACAAGACAGATGTTATGAATGTGTTGTGGCATTCAATTCCATTTTGAACTATACATGTGATCAACAGTCTTTAACATACGTTAAAAGGATATTACATGAATGTATGTTCCGCCACAGTGTGGCATGCAAAATCTTACACTAAAATTACAATAATGTCATGCTATTAGCCTAAGTTTACAAATATGTTTTTTTAAATTAAATAGAAATACATTTTGCAAAATAATTAGGTATAGTCATAATATAAAAGTCATGTCAAATAATAATTATAGTAATAAAAAATACAAAATTTATAGCATTATTAAAAATAGAAATAAATTAAATTAGATGTCAATCATATATTTTCTCAAAATATTCTTTTAAGTAGTAGAAAGGTCTAGTGATCAAATAGCTTCGCAGCCTCTTTGAAAAATCATTTAAATTATCACACTGTTTAATATCGTTACTTAAAAAATTATAAATTTTTATCCCATTGTACTCAATACTTCTTTTAAAATGAATATAATTATTGCAATTGGGCAATAAAATATCCGTGCTATTTCTCAAAACATGTGCTTTGTTCTCGCCTTTACATGCATATTTAAATTTGTTTTTAAAAATAAAAATGCTTGCCAAGTAAATATTATTTATCGTTATCTTTACGTAGTTTAAAACAAGACGATATCTGTTCCTGTCTGTCTTATATCTTCCTTCTAAACCACGCATTGCATCTCAATACGGTTTTCATTGTAATTTTTTTTTTATGAAATAGGAAGGCAAACAAGCAAGTGGGTCACCTGATGGTAAGTGATCACCACCGCCTATAGACACCCGCAACACCCAGAAAATTGCAGATGCGTTGCCAACCCTAAGATGGAATACCTCTTGTGCCAGTAATTACACCGGCTGTCTTGCTCTCCACGCCGGGACACAACAGTGCAAGCACTGCTGCTTAGCGGCAGGATTAGCGAGCAAGATGGTGGTAGCAATCCAGACGGACCTTGCACAAGGTCCGTCCGGACCTACATTTAGAGAATTTCTCAAGAAACGTTTTTATGTACATTTCATTTCGCTACCATTCTTGCTCGCTAGTCCACCCTGTACGCAGCAGTGCTTGCACTGTTGTGTTCCGGCGTGGAGAGCAAGACAGCCGGTGCAATTACTGGTACAAGAGGTATTCCACCTTAGCCCTCTGGGATGGCAGCGCATCTGGATTCTCTTTGGCGTTGCGAGTATCTACGAGTATGGGTGTTGGTGATCACTTACCATCAGGTGACCTACTTGCTCGTTTTCCTTTCTTTTTAGATAAAAAAAAGGAATAAAATCTAGTTAGGTCTCATTTTTGAGAAATTTTTTTTTTTAAGCAGAGTACTATTGCTCAAGTATTAAAATCTAAGCAAACATTTTATTCGACTAGCTTTCTTTTTCTTCGCAAATTATAACGGAATAATGACCATAATCGATTTCAAGATCTCCACAGAAGAGCTAAGTTTCTCTAAGTCATACAAATTAAACCGCACCAACTAGAAAAAATGTAAAAATACATAAGAGTCGATGACCTCACACCCAATGCAAACACTGCGATCGGGTGCCGTACAGGCAACACCAAAAAAAATTACGTCATTGTTGTTTTATCCGAAAAAAAGTTGTTATATAATTTACCTCGATGACTTCTAAACCACAAAAAGACTCAAAACGTTTACGATAACGTTTTCCGTCCATGAACCTTACGCTTCATTTAGATTAAAGTCTATTTTTTAGTCATTGAGCCAAAAATGACGTTTAGGTGCTGCCTGTTTCTTACGTTTCTTAAATAGTGATGCGCCACAACCGATATTTATCGCACGCAATCTTAAAACACGAAGAACAGTGCAAGCATAACAATATTTTATCTTTGAACTGTCATCAAACATCGTATACCGTCATAAACATCATGCTTGATGCACTGAAAGGGCTCGAATCACACGATACAAATAAACCGTTTTAACTGTTTTATTTCAATGTGTACAAGTCGCGAAAATATAAGAAATTATTATACAAACTTAAATCTTATATGTATAAACCAGCAGCATATTAAAAATCACAGCAATAGGTTAAGATTTAAAAGGTTGACCTTACCGTCGTCTGTTTGGAGACCGTTTGGTGAACGATCCTCTAAGCGGTTGACCGCTCCGTAACAAACCTCCGCTGCATAATTTGGGCGCCGACTGTACAAGTTTTTTATGAACTTTCGCTCGGACCGGTCGGACTTTCATCGTGTTCTGTTTCGCGCTAATTGGAGTTGCGCAAGAGTGGCCCGGCGGCGATGCGCAGGCGCAGGACGGTTGCGAAACAAGGAGCGTGTTCCTTTTACTACGACGGTATTTACTGAGTAATTAATTAATTTAATTGATTAAGTCAGGTTATTGTTCATGCTAATTTTGTGTTATATTGGCCATAAACTATTTGAATCCCCGACAATGCTATTTATTATATTAGTATTTATTGTTGTTTTTTTTTGCGTATGTGTGTATCTCATGAACTATTGTGATGTTTATGTATATTGATTGCACTGTAATCTTGTTCTGAAAAGAGAAAAAAAAATAAACTGCTGAGTTTCTTGTGGCGTTTCTTTTTAGCAGAATCTTACATTTTCCGTGCATGATGGTGGTAGCGACCGGACGCACCTTACACAGATTCTACCACCCGCAAAACCCGCATCTGATGGTAGATGATCACCACTGCCAATAGACACCCATCATCAACATCATATCAGCCGGAAGACGCCCACTGCTGGACATAGGCCTTCCCCAAGGATCTCCACGCACGCAATAAACACCCACAACACCACAAAGACTGCAGATGCGTTCCACCCCTTTGGTTAGCTCTCTGGCTAAAATGAAAGGTAAATTTTTGTAACAGAAATTTCTTTCGATTTTATTTTAAATGTTTTTAACATTCAAATAATTAAAGTAAAATGCTATGTAATGAGCGTTAATGTGGCGAACTGGCAAACGCAAGGCACGGAATGCTGATGTTGCAGGTTCGAGTTCTGCCATTACCCAAATTTTTCTTTGTGATGTCATTACATAGCATTTTAATTTAAGATGAATGTTCACCAGCTGTCTGAAATAATGCAATACGGAATTGAGTATTGCATTATTACTCAATTGAGTATAGAGCAAGGTCAAGTGCATAATAAATGATCCAACTCCGTAACCCCAACTTCCAAATGGCCGTAACGAAATAGCGCGTTACGCGTCAATTGTAACGATTTCACAAAACGCTAATTCGGCCCAATAACTATTAACTCGAACACGTTTCTGTGCTATTACGAACGTTATAATTAACGTTTAGGCGGTTAGTGGATTAACTACTCTATGTTTACTGACACAGATTGCCGTTTATAATTCCTTAACCGTAACTCCCGTTTTTAGGGTTCCGTACCTCAAAAGGAAAAACGTAACCCTTATAGGATCACTTTTTTGTCCGTCTGTCTGTCAAGACCATTTTTCTCAGGAACGCGTGGAGGTATTGAGTTGAAATTAATATCAAATATTCAAGTCTGCAGTCCCTTAGAGCAGTGAAAAAATCAAACTTCTAAGTCAACGGAATCAAAAGATACGGCTGTTTATGCTGCATGTCTCATACATTGGCAAGGCACTCAAAAACCTATGGGGTAATTCCCGTTGACCTAGAACTATAAAATTTGGTAAGAAACAAGGTCTCACAGAACAAATAAAATAATAAATCCGAAAAGTTGTGTTGTAACTTTGTCTATAACTCTTGTAATGTCTATGTTTGTTATTGTAATGTAATGTATGTAGTTGCTGTAATTGTATTATTATTATTATTATTTTGTATTAATTTCACTTTCGTTCGTGTCGTCACTGATTAGGTTAGTTTAGTATTAAGAATCTCAACGGTCCCACTGCAAATCAGCGTCTCGGCTTTACCGAGGCAGTATGCTGAGTGGGGCCCTTTTTGTTTCTATTCAACACAAACGTTTCTGTAATAATTGTACTCTGTGTGATGTGTGTGTGTGAGTTTTGTGTTGAATAGTCTTAAATAAATGTTTTTCTTTCTTTCTTTCAGAAAACCGTAAATTTGTAGTTAATACATCAAAAAAAAATTTGTTTCGTCTTACAAAGCAAAAATGCGAAACTAGATGTTGTTGATGACGGAACCCTCGGTGCGCGAGTCCGACTCGCATTTGGCCGGTTTTTTAATGCCTTAACCGTGTAACTCCCGTTTTTTTGCTACTTTGGTTGTTGAGTCAGAAGCGTTGAGTGACTAAGCGAGTGGCAGCCACATGGGCTAGCCGTTTAAATCAGATTCGTCCTACTAATATTTAAGAGCGTCGGTGGCCCAGTGACTAGGGGACGAGTTCGATTCCCAGCGGTCGCCATGTATAGTCGACCAGAAATTGCTTGATCACTTTTCGACAGTATTGCAAAGGGATAAAGTTCAACAGTGGTCAAGTAATTACTTGGTCCACTATACCAATGAGTTTTTAACTTACGTATAGTCGACCAAATAATTGCTTGACCACTTTTGAACCTTATTCCTTTGTAATACGGTCGAAAAGTGGCCAAGCAATTTCTTGGTCGACTATATGTAATATGTAAAGTCAACTAATTTCATTCATAGGCTACTGTGGAACGTTGTCGCAGTGTGTCATCGCCGGGATATTAGGACATTTATTCAGGAGTCATTATGACATTTATTGTGAAAAGGTACTACAGCGGCCAATGGATCAAATTGATTGTCTATTCATTACTTAAGTACTGTAGTAGTCAACGTGAGGGAAAACATCGTAAACAAATCATTATCTATAGTAAATCTACGTCATAGTATGCATATTAAAAAAAAGTTTCATTTAACAGGAATACACAGAATGATTTCGGAATACGAAAGTAATTTTGGCAAACATCTATTGATTTGTTAACAGTATCGACCGCAAACTAAACTATACCAGTTTTATGCAAAAATAGCTTTATTTTATGCTAGTTACGAAATGTACTATTTCAACTACATACACAAAAACAGATAGTTAATTGTTTACTAGCAGTCAACGGCGGGAACAAAGTAGGCTTGTATACATTCTTGTATAAACAAAACCTTGACCCTTGGTAATACTTCTACTTGTTTATGAACGCCCGCTTGGGTTTAAAACGGAGGTAATAGTACTTTATTGATAGTAACTTTACTGTGCTAGAGTGACCGTGAAGGTCATGCTACAGCAATTAAATAGATTAATTGTTATAGATTTTTTATTGGAAAGGGAGGTAAACGCGGTATTTATCTGTTTAAAAGGAAAAAAGAATAAAAATTCCTTTTTAAATAAAATGCTATGCTATGTTTGCAAACGAAGGCACGGGATGCTGATGTTGCTGGTTCAAGTCCTGCCATTATCCTAATTTTTCTATGTGCTGTCATTACATTTTAATTTAATAGTTTGAATGTTAAACAATTAAGAAATAAAAAAATCAAAAGTAATTTCGGTTACAAACAAAATCGTTTAAAACACACAGGCTGAAAGGGACCCCACTCAGCATTTGCTGCTCCAGGCAGTAATGCTGATTTTCAGTGGGGCCTTCAGTAAGAAAATCTCTAAATAACAGTGAAAACCGTATCAAAATCCTTTGCGTGGTTTAGAACATACACTATGAGGATTTAGGACTGACAGAAAAAATACTACGTAAAGAAGAAATTGGTGACACTATAGTACATTTTACTCCTAGGGAGCCCTAGGAACTAAATGTGCTATAGTGTCCCCGAAAGCAGGAATAAACACAAGAGTCAACAAGGTTAGAATAATCAAAAGTTTCTAAAGACATAAATTGCATTGCAAGCATTGCTAAGCAGCAGTGCTTGCACTGTTGTGTTCCGGCGTGGAGAGCAAGATAGCCGGTGACATTACAGGCACAAGAGGCAGTCTATCTTAGCCCTCTGGGTTGGCAACGCATCTGCAATCCCTTTTGTGTTGCGAGTGTCTTTGGGCGGTGGTGATCACTTACCATCATGTGACCCACTTGCTAGTTTGACTTCCTATTTTTTTTTAAAGAAATTCTTGAAACTATGACTAGCACTGCCTTTATTTACAAAACCTTATGTATGTACAGTCAAGGAATTTAATTTCCAACCCACCTAAGGTTCAATAGCATATAGCAAACTGTCACCATAAGAGCTATAGAGCAAGACGTTAGTTTGACATATCGACCTTAATGCATTGCGAATGTCAGACGACATTTCAACGAAATGGGTAGGGAATTAAATTCCTTGACTGTACAAAAAATTTAATACATAAGTTTAAGGAAGTGATATATTTAATTCACTTGTATCTCCCACGTCTTGTCAACGTACAGATAACATTAATCAAGTCATAACTATCACTAATGGAGCAGGAACAGACACACTAATGTGACACAACTGGCCAATCAGAGGCCATGGTTTAGAGCGAATAGTTTTAAACAACCAATCAGAGGAAAGAAAGCGGATATTTTTAATTAATACGAGTTCCTGGTTATATATTTGGTTTAAACTAGAGATGTAACAAATATGGGTTAACCGAATTTAAATAATCGGTTACTATTCAGTTCAAAATGTACCGAAACGAAAATTTTGCCGAATTCTTCGATTATTTTTTGCGCAGTATTGATTCTTGATTGTTTTACCGTTTTTTTTAATATACAACATAGGCAGTCAAACAAGAAAGTGTCACCTGATGGTAAACGATCACCACCACCCATAGACACCGCAACACCAAGGCTATTGCAAATGCGTTACCAACCCAAAGGGCTAAGATGGAATACCTCTTGTGCCAGTAATTTCACCTGCAATTGAAATTACCTATGTTGTTTTTAATTTTTTTGAATAAATAAAGGCTATATATCCAGGGGCGTAACTAGGGTGGGGCAGGCAGGGCATGTGCCCTGGGCGCCAAATAAGGGGGGGCGCAAAAAACTAAATTTACTAACTACCTATTAAAAAAATACAATCCAAATTCGTATACAAGGCCAAATAAAAGTCTTTTGAGGATCATTATATCGTTATTGTATCTACATTTATTCCAGACGGGACATAATTTGTGGTACTTTGTTTGTTTTACATACATTACATTACAAAATTAGTAAAATAATAAAAAAAAGTGTAGATATCTGTTTTTAAAATAATTTACAAAGGGAAAGGGGCGCAGTTTGGATGCGAGCCCTGGGCGCCATTTTACGTCGCTACGCCCCTGTATATATCTAAATCCGTCTAGCCTAAATGCGTGATTTACGAACAAACATCTAAACATAATTTATACTTATACATATTCATCACCTTTCTATTTATAATATTTGTAGGATTTGTCATCCCATGGCAAAGTACTATCAACAAAAAAATATGTTTTAAAAATTAAATGTTTATAAACGTTTTTATTCTCTTGAGTAGTCAGCCATTAAAATGCAATAAACAGACGGACTTACTTTCACATTTCTCATTAGTTGAATAAGTTTTATTTGCATAACTAACACCTGCTCAGATTGGTTTTTAATTTTATTAAACGTCGATTAGAACAGGTTTAACTATAAGCTTAAACCGTAACTTTAAGAGGAATGAGAACCCAGCGCTTTCCATACAAACGGCGATAACGTTTTCCGGCCTCTAAACCTTAACCTATGGCAATGATTTTTTTGTATGATGTCATTATGCCCTAGAACTAGGTTTGTGTGTTTTGATTGTATAAATATCCTTAATAGTTTGCAAAATATTCACGCTTAATGATATTGTATGAAACTCCTAAAATGCAAGTATTGTCAAATCTATGAACAATATTAAAAACGTCAAAACATACAAACCTAGTTCTAAGGCATAATGACAACATACCAAAAAATTATTGCCAAAGGTTAAGGTTTAGAGGGTGGAAAATGTTACCGCCGTTTGTATGGGGAGCGCTTTTTGGAGCTGGGTGCACACTCCTCTTAACTTATGTTATAAATGTGAAAACGGGTGTTTGTTGCGTTTAGTTCTAATTTATTTATTAAATTCCCCAATGTTAATATTTTGTTAAGTTGCGGGTCTACCTTGTGCAAGGTCGGTCCGGATCGCTACCACCATCTTGCTCGCTAATCCTGCCGCTAAGCAGCAGTGCTTGCTTGCGTGACACTTGCTCGTTTGCCTCTCCACGCCGGAACACAACAGTGCAAGCACTGCTGCTTAGCGGCTGGATTAGCCAGCAAGATGGTGGTAGCGATCCGGACGGACCTTGCACAAGGTCCTACTACCTTGACATTTGCTGTGACAACACTTTTTTTATTCCTAACGAAGGAATAATCTCAATAAGACTAATAAAAGATAGAGTGTTTGTTAAAAAACAAGTTTTTTTTTTTAACAAAGCTTTGTAATCGCGGTAGAGCCACACTACAGCCATTTACTGGTTGCAGCACCAATGGGCCGACTTGACCAGAGTAGTACCACTGTCACTGAATATCGCCGTGAAGTAGTAGCTGGTTACTGCGTTTCATACGGCTAACATTACAATAATGTTTTACTGCAAGTTTCAAACACCCGTTGATGTCTTTTCAATCGAAATCCCTTTCCATTTTATTTTTTGTCAAAAAATCGTTTTTTTAAACAGGCTGTTTTGTTGAGGGTACTTTATTAGTGTATTGTCACCATTTCTACATATGCATACCAAAGCTCAAGTCAATCCGACCACTGGAAGTAAGTCAAAATTGGCTTGTAAAATTTTACCCAAATACACGAGTATAGTGTCAACAAATACACAAATAAATGAATAAACAAACTAACACAGTTTTTTGTAATCAATATTTCTTTCGTTTTTTTTTTAATTTTATTCATACTTATTTATTTATTACAAGATTTAGATTTTTCTTTGTGTTCTGAATACATATCATTAACACTAGCACAAGTTAAATAAAAGCTTAAATAAGTTAAAAAACCAAACTAGCTGTGTGTTCGTCTGTCACCTCGTCATTACGGTTTCTCCGCGACCGCAGCTTTCCCAGCTTTCGCTGGTTCGATTCCCGGCGCAGGCAAATTGATGTTATTTGAACAGCTTACTGAGTGACTTTTATTTTGTGGCTCGCTAAGGAAAGTAACAGTATAATCTACATCTACATTAATAAAATAAAGAGGTAAACTTTGTTTGTTTGTATGTAGGGGGTAACCTCTGGAACTACTGAACCGATTTCCAAAATTCTTTCACAGATAGAAAGCTACACTATCCCTGACGGACATAGGCTACTAGTTCTACGTAAACGAAGTCGCAGGCGTCCGCTAGTATCAAATATTTATTCCTTTTTTTATATTTACTACGTTTAGATACGACTTTTTTTATGTGACGCGTGTGTGTCTTTTAGGATTGCGTACCCAAAGGGTAAAACGGGACTCTATTACAAAGACTCCGCTGTCCGTCCGTCTGTCTGTCTGTCCGTTTGTCACCAGGCTGTATCTCATGAACCGTGATAGTTAGACAGTTGAAATTTTCACAGACGATGTATGTCTGTTGCCGCTATAACAACAAATACTAAAAAACAGAATAAAATAAATATTTAAGGGGCTCCAAGAACAGACATGAGTTTGTTGCCGTTTTTATAGATAAATAAATAAAATAAATAAATAAATATCTTGGAACAATTTACACTAATTAATGTTACGGAACCCTTGGTCGGTTTTGTTATGTAGCAATTATAAAATAGGAAGGGAAACAAGCAAGTGAGGTCACCTGATGGTAAGTCATCACCACCGCCTATAGACACCCGCAACACCAAGGAGATTGCAGATGCGATGTCAACCCAGAGAGCTAAGATGAAATACCTCTTGTGCCAGTAATTGCACCGGCTGTCTTACTCTCCACGCCGGAACACGACAGTGCAAGCACAGCTGCTTAGCGGCTTTTTCTGATATTTCCTGGTATTTTTTTAATTTATGAGTCATGTAATATTTTAACAAAAATAAGCCCACTTACATCCCACAGCTGGGCAAACCCTCACTTTACCTTGACCCGTACAATTTCTATAGAGAACGACAACATAACGAAATAAATCATTCAAACACATCCAACTTTAGTACCCAAGGTCTTGCCCACGCTAACCTCAACACCTTGATAAGACCTTAAGTCGAACCAACAAGAATTGTTATCCTTTGTTCCAGCTTCAATTAACTTGGTATTACATTATTATTAAATCAAAATACTTTACTGACTTCGCCTTAAGGTTCAAGTTGCGTTGCCTCGCTTCGATGGTGTTGTGGTCCCATTGTTTCGCAAGATGCGTTTTGGTACCGGTTTCTGTATTTGGTATCCGGTTTCTGGTATCTAGGAAAGATTAAATCGGTTTCGCAACTTGATTGTTTTCTGAGGAATGTTGGTGATTCACTCTTAAGAGGAGGCTTGTCGTCCAATGTGGCCGTTGTAGTTTGAATTGTCCCTCTGTGCGGCTATGTTAAACTTATGGCGTTGGAAAGGATGCACGGAGAGATAAATTAGGCTGCGTTTCCCCCAGAGATGTGCGAGGATGCGTAGCAAGGGGTGTATTTGTAAAGAAGCAATGAGCCGTTTCCACCAGAGCTGTGCTGACCGAGGCGAGGTAAATGAAGCGATTCTATTGGTTCTTACAAACACATCCTTCGCTACGCATCCTCGCACATCTCTGGTGGATAAGCAGCCTTAATATTGGGTGTTGGGGCGTCCGCTAAGTCGCGCAGGCGCACGGAGCGGGTGCAGTCCTATAGCAAAATAGTATGAGAGCATCCGCTAACTCGCGCGGGTGCGGGTGCGGGCTGATACTATTTGTTGGATAGGCGCGCACCCGCTCCGTGCACCCGCTTGTAGCGGACGCTCTTAGGGCCACTGATGACTTTTTATGGATCTTAAATAGATGGAACGATGTGACAAAAATTGTAGCAGTTTTGAGCAAAACATCACAATAGTGTTAGTTTTTTTAAATTGTTTTTATGAAAACAAACTACTTATTTTATTATGTTTTTAATCATTAACTATGCTTTGTTACAGGTAAGGCTGGGACCCATACAACCTTAAAATTCTTCACAGTAAGTTTTCGAGTTTTCTCATAAAAATAGTTATATTTTCAAAAACAATTTTAAGATACTTCATTTTCAGTGTATCTTTAATCGCACAGTACGAGTATACAGGGATCACAAAAACAGACTGATAGACTAACAGTCTGTCAGACTGACCGACTGAAAGCATATTTTTATAGTCAGGTTTTATTTATTCTTGATACATACAATAACTAAAATAAAAACCTACTTTAAAAACATGCACCGTCGTTTGCCTTCAAAAAAAAATTCCTAACATAATTATTATTACAATTTTATTTTTACCGAAATAGTCAAGTAGAATCCCTTTTTTGTAGTTAACGAGTATAATATGGTTAAAATAAGGTATAATTACAACGATAAATAAAAAATATTAAATTAAAATCACACGATATTCACTGAGACTTAAAAAACATTCATCGCAAAAAGTAACAAAAGTACATAGAGTAGTTAAGGTACATTGTGGTTATGCAGATGTGGTAGGCGGTTCACCTTGCGCCGGCGCACGGCGTAGGACGAACACTGGCGGAGTGTGGTCGGAACATTTACATTGCGAGCTTTAAGCTCAGTACACTCAGCAGCAGATAGGAATAAACAGTCGAAGGGGTAAACAGTCCTCGTATGGAGGTAGGTCTATAAGAGATCACTCTCTGGGAGGGTGTTATGCTAAGGGACTTTCGTCCAAGTCAAAGTCAAAGTCAAAATATTTTTGTTCAGATTAGGCTTACAGGTAGGTACCACCGGTTCGGAAAAAACCTCTGATGAGAAGATACCGGCAAGAAACTCAACGTGATGTAATTTTTTAAATTAATCAAAATTATAATGTTATTTTACATCTTAAATAATTAAAAAATGTAACAATTCAGGCCAGGGAGCCAGGGATCGCCAATATAAGTCGGGATTATTTCCAAACATCCCTGTCCTAGATAAAGTCATTGATTTTATAATACGCCCGAGAAATTAATGTCTTCTTGACAATAGATTTGAATGTTGTATCATTTTGTTCACTAATGTTTTTTGGAATTTTGTTGTAAAATCTTACGCAATTTCCCATGAACGACTTATTGGTTTTAGCCAGTCTGTAAGTTGGAACTTAAAGCTTTCCCGTATTTCTAGTAGCCTTTGGCTTGGCACCACTAGCACGCTGCTATATCTCAATGCCTGGTGTCCACAGTGTGCTAACCCTTCTCGTCACAGAATCAGCACAAATCGTCTCGATACGCGTTAACTAGCTACGTAACTCAGTGTATCTCTCTCCTACTGGCAGGGGGGTTCCACTCCGTAGTTTAGGTACGTTCGACTGCCTTGCCAACCGGGTTGGCAAATCGCAGTAGGTTGAGTAGGTTGTCGGCTCGGCGCGCGCCCGCTCGCTAACTCTTGCTGTGTCTGAGTAATTAACACAAATGCAGCGCAACCCTAACGTGTCGCGAGGCAGCCTTTGAGGCGAGCCGACTGGCAAAGGTGTAGGAAATAATACGAATTTTTTTAACCATTTCAATAAGGTTTCTGTATGTTAGTACCTACTATTATTTATTCTGTGCTATCTATCTATCTATAGTGTAAACGTCTTGCTCTAGTATAGTAAGGTATAGTATAGTTAAAACGATAGCTATAATTTTTTAAGTACTACTTTAATCTGTACGCAGAAAAGTGCTATTCATCTAGATTTCTAGCGTTTACACGGCGATTAGGAGAAAATAAGATTTAACTGCCTTCCTTTACAGAGTCGGTGACAGACACGTTATTAAATAAATTGCTCATAATGACTACATATAAATCTAAAAATCTAACTTTCTGTCAAATATAAATAGAATATGTGCAACGTATGTATGTATTTTCACTAACAAATTGTGGATCAAGTTGTCTGAATAAATAAATATAAATAAAATAAAAAGTATGTCAGATGACTACGCATTGTCAAACTGAGGTTGAAATAAATTCCACTGCTAACATAGTGGTGGTTGTAACAGCTCTTCATGAGGTAACGGTCCCAGTCTTTGACAGCGACCCAACAATTGACGAGAATGTACAGTACCCGGCCAAAAAGATTGCACATCGGTCTTTGGAAAGAGACATTTGGCTGTTTACGAAGATTTCCGAACACTGCCGACCGTCCATCAATCATCGTATTTATTAAGTGTTGTTTCATACCAAATAAATACTATACTTTATGGACTTAATTAGTTGACGTCAAATCGATGACATGTAAACTTTCAATATCTATAGAGAGTTATTGCAACTACTAGAAAAAGGATAGTATAAAAATTATGTATTATTTTGAAATTGAATATAATATTTAGACCTATTTTTTTATAAGTATTGTAAATCAAAATATTTTAAAAATTCTCATCTCTTTCCATTTCACTATCTGTGCTCTTAATGTGGTCAATATTAGTGTCACTATCAGCCGTATTTATTACTAGTCTATCAGTGTAACAACATCATAGTCTTCCTTTTTTCGGTATTTCTCTTTTACCTAAAAATGCCGTCGTACAATTTAGAGTCGAGGGGTTTCAACAACTCTATATTATATATTTTCAACTAAATGCGTCCGTACCCCACTGGATCTGTACAACGACTGACGAACGTCACATAGGTAGTGTGCGACAACGCTCTATGAAGCCGAAATTTGCCGAGTCTCTTTCCAAAGACCGATGTGCAATCTTTTTGGCCGGGTACTGTACGGTAAAACGAGAGTTAAAATGAAACGCAATGGTATCAACTATTGGTACAAACAATGTGTTTACATGTCAAGCACTGGTACGGTGACCTTAAATGCAATTATAGTGGTAGAGCTGCACTGAAGCCAGTTGGAGGTACCTGTACCCATGGACCGGGCCGACCGGGGTAGTACCACACTCTTCAGACAATCATCATCATCATCATTCGATCATCTGTCGACCTTTATGAAGCAAGAATTCTGGCCGAAAGGAGTCGCTTTCCATCGTTTTCGCGGAGGGATGCTGGACACCCCGAAACTAGGTCACACGTCGCCGAAGTAACGTGCTAATTTTAATGTTTTAATGTTTTGTCTTGTAAATATACATGTTAGTCTTTAAGGTATTTTTTTATGGGCTTGTGCAGCTTGAAATAAATAGTTCTGTGGTTGTATACCAGAATACCGAAAGTAGCCGAAACCGGAAGAAACAGGAAGTTACCATTCATAACAAACTTATTAGGTGGGAATGACCTCGAGTAATCTGTCCGTCTTTACTTCCGCTTTGCTATAGTTGAAACCATTAACCTGATCTCTTCACCTTCAAGATTAAAAAAAACATACAAAATGATACGTAACACTTACTTAACATGTTAAAGAACAAAACAAACATTAATTAAAACGAAAACATTCTCGAGACAATTGCGAATGTAAATCAGCTCCCACGTCGCACGCGTCGCGTCCGATGCGCCCGCGCAACGCAACGCAACGACCTTCGACAATGTAATAGTCCCACGAAATAATTAAGCACATAATGTGTTTCGTAATCTACTATTGTAGTAGCGTAACTAAAATTATCTTTACAACATCATTAATTTCTATGCCTTTTATCAGATTAGTTGATTACACTGACACGAGTGGCCCCAACATGACCGGCTTGAGTTTATCTCTATGTACGTCCCTTTCTTATGACACTAGTTTGACAGAGGGGGAGGGAGGGATCTGGAGTGATAAATTAAACCTAGGCCGGTCATGTTAGGGGCATAGAGGAGGGATGTTATTTTATTTTTTAATGGAAAAGCAGCCGAATGAGTTTGATGATAAAACTGACCTTTGCAAGTAGGCCACAATACAAGCCTTTACAAGCCTAATCCTACCAGCGCTTTCTACTTCTACACTACCTCGGTTTATTTCTTTTTTTTTTCTTATCTTACAAAACCTAAATATAAAACTTAACCAATAAAATGACTTAAAACCTATGACCCAAAGGAAACTATAAACTAAAAAAAATGAAAATAACGCCCAAGCGGTAAACTTTTTGAATAAAGATTTTTTATTAAAAAATAAGTATTTTTTGCGCGATGTAGCCAAAATTGCGATCTATGTTTTATAGCAAATACTTATATTACCAATAAAATGGCGAATAATATTAAAGGGAAATTGAAAACAATAAATAGCGTTCAGAAGCCACAAACCACCCTAAAAGTGTCCCTGATACGTTGTCGGACTTTTTCTATTCCGGCGAAGAAAAAAAACAGTTTCGCTTTTTAATATTGATAGTAAGTCTTGTAATGGTCTCATAATGACATGTAACAAGTATTCTTCACTATTACGAGTGAATGGAACGTAATCTCATTTGTATTCAGTCCAAGGATCGAGTTACAATCGAATGATATAATCGTATCGTTCGTCTTTAGAATCGACTAAAAGTAATACAACACAAGGTTTTACGTTCACTGCAGTTTATATTAGAATTCAGACTTAATGTAGTGGCTGATAGGGTCTAAATTTATTAGTATTAATGCAATGGAGATTGGTCTTTTAGAATAGTTGGGTTTATTTATAAGTTGGCAGTGAGTTAGGGAAAACAGGGAAGTGATTTAGAGGTTTGGTCAGGTTCCGATTAGACTTTAATAGGAGATTATAGCTGTATTCACACTTAAATAACGTTTACTTCTTTAGCTTGCTGTGCTATTTATTGTTATCATTATTTATTTTTTGTGTATGTGTGTATGTCATGTACTATTGTGATGATTGTGTATATTGTTCTGTAAACTTGTTTTGAAAAAAGAAATAAGAAGTGAATTTAAAAAATCAAAAACCCAACTGCGTAGAAAGTAAATCAAAACTGAAAAGACTGAACCAAGTCCAGTGTCTGAAGCTCTGTTAAGTAATGTTGAATACCTACACCATTGCCATAGTTTCATGAACTTCGACAGTCGGGATCCATTATTGAGAAGATTTGAGCCGGTTTTTTAATGGGTCCCGACTGTTGAAGTTCATGAAACTATTGCAATGCTGTAGGTACATTAAAATTTATAAAAACGTTAAAAAATCTTTGAATAACAGTGTAAACCGTATCAAAATCTGTTGCGCAGTTTAAAAGGGCCATCCGGTACCAGGACACGAACGAATAGCGACTTTATTTCATACTATGTAAAGCAGATGAATATAATTTGACGGCCGGATAGCCTAGTGGTTAGTGACCCTGACCATTAAGCTTGAGGTACCGGGTTCGATTCCCGGGAGGGGGAAATGTTTGTATGATGAATACGAATGTTTGTGCCCGAGTCGTGGTTGCTATATGTATTTAAGTATACATTTATCTATATAAGTATGTATATCCGTTGTCTAGTACCCATAACACAAGCAGCTTTAGTTGCTTACTTTGGGACTAAGTCAATTGGTGTTAATTGTCCCAAGATATTTATATTTATTTATTTATTTATAATGAAAATAAGGATAGTAGAGCACTAAAACAAAGGCGCTATCCGTTCCTGTCTGCCTTATATCTTCGGCCGCTTACTCCTTCTAAACCACGCAACGGATGTTGATCCCGTTTTAACAGTCATTTAAAGGTGAATGGGCATTTTTGTATGGGCGCTGTCCCAACCCTTGTATACAATAGTGAGTAGTATGGACGTGTAGTACCCGGTGTAAGGATCATCATAGGCTATGTTTCGAAGACCAGGTGTCTGCAGCATTAATCATTGTTTTGTATGAAAAAAAAAAACACCAAATTAGACCTATGCTCACATTACGTTTTTTACTTCTAGATTGCTTCCTAATTGTACCTATACGAAGCCGGGGCGGGTCGTTCGTTGTTTTCATAAAAGCAACGGCCTACCTGTATACTCGACCAAGAAAGTGCTTGACCACTTTTGTACTTTAATCCATTGTAATACGGTCGAAAAGTGGTCAAGCACTTTCTTGGTCGACTATACATGATTTAAACTTAGATATTAACTTGTGGGAACCCAAAAGAATAGATATTTATAATTATCTTAATATGACTAACTAGTAATGAACTATATCTCATTGTTCATAGATATATAAATATCAACTAATTTTTAAAACGGGATACCTGCGCGTTAATTAGGAAATGCAAACCTGGTTATTTTCTTTGAGAATTAACCGGTTTAAACCGGTTTTCTTTAAAGAAAATGATCGGGTTTGCATTCCCTAGTGTTAATATCATTATAACTTCAACAAAGTAAATCTGTTCGTGTTAATCCAAAGCATTTATTAACGGCATCCACCGCTACTTTCTCTATACGCACAAATAGTAATAAATAACAATAAAACTAATATGCACATAAACGACAATGTGTCTGTTCGTCACTTTCACTGCCCGGTCCGGTTCACCGAGCCACCCATTCATTCATTCAATCATTCGTTCGGTCACGACTGACAGTACGATTTGTTTTGCTTAGGGAGAGTAAAGTTATTTGTTAGTTTGTGAATAAAAGGTTAGCGGTGAAAGATTTGCACCTAATAATTAAACGAACGATTTGTGCTTTTTAATTTCATTTTATATTGATTTCAATCCTTACTTACCTTTTTTTTTTGATTAAATTATCTTTCGCTAGAGATACCAAATTACCAACATAAATTGCTAAACTATGCTACAGAAATCAGTACAAATTATTTTATGCCAGAGATTTCAGTACTGCTTATACTGAAGATATTTTTGTTTCATATTATTTCATTTTTGCGTGTATTGACATTTTCACCATTTGTGAGTTTATATTTTTATTGTGACATTTGAATTTTTAATTTTTGACATTTTGAAATTCTTCTAGACGTTTTTCTAAATATTTTATATTATTATTTTGTTTACCTTTTTGACGATCTTATTGTGAATTTGTTATGCTTGACATTCAAAATTTAATGTAATTTACAATAAGTAATAAATGAATCTAATTAAATCTAATCTATCTGCATAAATTATCTTACGTTAGAGATTTCAGCACTGCTCATGCTAAAGATATCTGCACAAATTACTTTATGCTAGACATATAAGCACAAATTATTTTATGGTAGAGATACCAACACAAATTACTTTATGCTACACCAAGGAGATTGCAAATACGTTGCCAACCCAGAGGGCTAAGATGGAATACCTCTTGTCCCAGTTGCACCGGCTGGCTTGCTCTCCACGCCGGAACACAACAGTGCAAGCACTGCTTAGCGGCAGGATTAGCGAGCAAGATGGTGGTAGCGCAATACTCTTCTGGCTAGTTCGAGTGGCAGTCGGGTAAAAAACTATTTCACGGTAAAAAACCACATCTACAACTAGTATCTATACGCCTACAAAAACGTATGTTTTTTTAACTGAAAGTGCGCAAAAATCGTGAATGTTGAAAGAAAGACGTTATTTGTTGTTAGTTTCCTCATACCGCTCGATCTTTTATAGTTTTTCTGATCGCGGGTCAGTGGCCTTCTTCACTTTCGTTGGCGTGCGCGCGCGCACCTCTGACCTTGACGTCGGATCCGATCCAGTTCGTGAGGTTATAAAAGAAGCGTGAATTAGGAAAGTTTTGGTGAATATTTATATCAACTAAGTTTGTTTGTCTCACTAATAACAAGTATAAATGCGAAGTTTGTGTAGTATTTTTTTTACTACTATTCTTCACTAAAAAATGGCTGAACGGATCTGCATGAAATTTGGAGCAGAGACAGCTTATACTCTGGGTTAACACAAGCTGGAATATATCTCCTTACTACTCTGCGAAATAAGTGTTGTGTTCGTGCAAAACAGCTGCGTCTGTGTGATATATATTTCTCATGCAAAAACCCATCCTCCTCCGCTTCCACACGTAATAACACACATCACATAGGCTCAACTATAAACCACCACCACTGTACACTTAAATTACACCAATATGCCAATGTTACAAGTAGCGTGCGGCTATACCCATATTAGATCCGGATGATGCCTCGTATAAAGGCGAAACGCGCGTAGATAGTATTATAGATTTTCGGTGCCATTTTAAAAACCTCTTTTACTTATTGAGTTCAAGTTCGTATTCTTAATTGGAAAATGTATTCAAACAATTGGGATCATGTCGGCGCCATTCAGAGCATGCGCAGTAAAAGTGAAATCATAAATCTGTCTGTCTGTCATCATTTTATTGTGTAAGGCGCGCGTTGTACTGCTAGCGAGCGGCAGTAGAGCGAGCTTGCGAGCTTCAGAATCCCAGTCTTTAACCAATTGTAATTTTTAACGTAAAAGTACCGTAAAATTTAGATTTTTTTTTATATACAACTTAGGAAAGCAAACGAGCAAGTGGGTCACCTGATGGTAAGTGATCACCACCGCCAATAAACACTCGCAACACCAAGGAAATTACAAATGTGTTGCCAACATAGAGGGCTAAGCTGGAATACATCTTGTGCCAGTAAATGCATAGGCTGTCTTGCTTTCCACGCCGGAACACAACAGCATAAGCACTGCTGCTTAGCGGCAGGATTAGCGAACAAGATGGTGGTAGCTATCCGGACGAACTTTACACAAAGTCCTACCCGCAAAATAAAACGTATTAAAATAAACCGGACCACTCTCGTATTTTCTCTCGTTTTCCATCTTGTCATCTTAGTTTTAATTTCTATCTCTATCCAAAGGTTGTCTGGAAAAGATCGCTCTCAAACGATAATACCGCCTTTTGGATACCTACATTTAAGATCTATCTGTAATACTGTCAAATTTTAATGTGGTGTTCAATAAAGCATATTGTATTTAAAGTCGAATCATTGACAAACTGGAACAAATTACCTTGCAACTCCGCGAAACCAGTGCCGGGCTCGTGCAAAATAGCTGTGTCTGTGCGACATATATTTATTAATGCAAAAACCCACCCTCCTCCGCTTCCACACAAAACAACATATTTCACACAGACTCAACTACACACCACCACCACTAAACACTAAAACTACACGATCGACGCGCGTTTCGCCTCTGTACGAGGCATCATCGCTTGACTTATTTCGGATCAGTTCGTGATCCTTACTAAGAAGCCCTGCGGTTGTATCTCGACGATATCATCATTAGGACTTGCTGCTGGTAAGACCCGGCCCGACCCGGCCTTAAGGCCGAGCCACACCAGATGTATATACGCACGTGTCTGCTCAGCAAGCCAGAGCCGTGCTGCATACGCACCTAGTGTGCCCCGGCCTTTAAACAAAGATTTCGCGTTCCGATTTACGCATCACAGCTCATAACCCCGTCACAGGTTCCCATAGAAAGGTTAAACGCGTTACCAATCGATTTTGCATCGTATTGCGTAGCCGATACAGTCGCGGTGTTTACTTTCCACGCTGCGCGTGCGCCTCGATTAGCTTTCTATGAAGGCAAATTAATGAAGTATTGTTGAGTTGATTATCAAAGAAGTTAAGATGTTTGTTTTTTGTTTGTCAAAAGTGGTTGATTGTGATGCCGTTATAATGACTGTTATTTGTAATACTCACTCACTTTTCACAATAAGTTATCTTTAAAAACGCTAATGGTCTTTATTAAAAATCTTAGTGTAGATTTTTTTTTTGTAAAATAGGAAGACAAACAGGCAAGTGGATCACCTGACGGTAAAATGAGCACACGGGGTTGGTCACCCTAACTTCACCTATTGCTTGAGCTTTCTTTTGAAAGAAAGAAAATTTACTAACCCTATATGGCACCTTGTATTAATGAGATAATTGCTATTAATTGCTAACTATCACGTGCTGATTTCACACGGAGGCCGAACAGTAAGGCAGTAGAGTGGACAGAATAAATAATATAACTAACGTACAGAAACTTCACTTTTTCGACCGCGATTAAACCAATTTCAACTTAATTGACACGTACTAACAGTTCGTGTTATTTCGTACGCATTCGCCAGGCGACGCCTGCGTCCGCCTTTCCCCCGCAACTCCCTGGCGAACCGTTAGGGTTGGACTGCATTCGTTTTTAATTACTTTGACACATCGAGAGCGCGCGAGCGGGCGCGCGGCAAACCGACAACCTACTGCGATTTGCCAATCCGGCTGGCAATGCGGCCGAGCCTGCCTAAACTGCAGCGTGGAGCCAGTGGGCTTTGCTTCTACTTCACTCTGGTATTCCATGAATATGATACAGCCACGGTCAAGCCGGCCCATTCGTACTGCAATCAGCAACTGGCTAAATTATAGCTCTATCAGTCTGTACTACCTGTCTGTCTGTACTGTCGGTACCATAACCTTCACTTAGTAGCCGATCAGTCAATATACAGTTGGGTTAATTCCATTTCTACTATCATTCATCAGTCTATACTACTGACGCATGCCTGAAATGAACATAAAGATCATGCACTTCATCAGTCATATTCCACTTACTCATTAATCTCTCGCGCTACCTTTTCTTTTCATTCACATTAAAAGATAAATCACGTGTGCAATTCGTTTGTTAATTGCGCTGGCGCTGACGTTTAATGGCGGCCATCTTTAATTCGCAGCTGTCAAATTGGAATGAAAGTGGCGGGCGATTGGTCACAGCTCGGTAGATATAGACAATTCGAAGAGGCATAGTGTTACGTCAAGCTATAGAGGAAATAAAATACTATACTGCATTTCATACAATGTATCGTTCACATTAGATGATTAACACGACCAATTATAATGGGCATGCATGGCATAAAAAAAAGCTTAAATCAATCAATCAATCAATCATGCTAGTAAAATATTTTAGACTAGCTTTTGCACGCGACTTTGGTCACTAACGTATCTAACTCGGTTACTAAGGCGGCATAAGGCGTGTCAAGATGAATAATTCGCTTAATTCGAATTAGTCGAATAATTCGATTCGCGGGTGGTAGGACCTTGTGCAAGGTCCGTCCGGATCGCTACCACCATCTTGCTCGCTAATCCTGCCGCTAAGCAGCAGTGCTTGCACTGTTGTGTTCCGGCGTGGAGAGTAAGACATCCGGTGTAATTACTGGCACAAGAGGTATTCCATCTTAGCCCTCTGGGTTGGCAACGCATCTGCACTCTTTTTGTTGCTGCAGTTGTTTATGCGCGGTGATGACCATCAATCAGGTGACCCACTTACTCGTTTGCTTTCCTTTGTTGTATAAAAAAACTGTGAAAACCGCATTTGATTTTGTGTGGTAGTTTTTGTGTGATGTGCGTACAAACAGACAGACAGATAAAATTGTAACGATATTTGTTTTGGCTTCTTTCTATATATAGCTCTTATAAAGATCTCTTATATTATTTTGTCTTAGGGATCAGGGATTCTCTTGGTATTGCTGATTCCAATGGGCGATGGGTATTACTTCCCATCAGGTAAACCGCATGCTCGTTTGTCTCCGTATCCAAAAAATAGCATAAACATACTTTGTTTTACTCAGTCGATTAAAATGGCAAAGGAACAAGAAAAATCTAACAATCATTCTTCACTGCTTAGTATCCGATTTACCAATACAATCGAAGTCGATTGTCCAACACTCTGATTACAACTGCCAATGGTTTTTCTACAAAATCGATATATTTCCTTTGGTCTATTGCACGCCCAATGTTCTCACGATTGTAGTCAAAGTTTAGAAGTTGCAAACTTTGTAAAACCACAGAATAAATAATAGTACTAACGTACAGAAACTTCTCTTTTACGGCCGCGATTAAACGAATTCCAACTTTATTCACTCCCGGCGACACGCCAGGGTTGCGCGGCATTCGTTTTGATTTACACTGACACGGCAGGGGCGAGCGAGCGGGCACGCGGCAAGCCGACAGCCTACTGCGATTTGCCTATGCCATAGGCAAGGCGGTCGAGCGTACCTATAGTGCGGAGTGGAACCCTTCTGGTAAAACTTCAGATCACGTGAGATTCTTGTGGTATATGATAATAAGATATCAACGATTTATCTTGATATCTATATAAGATATCATAGAAAGATCTAAGGCTGCCGATCACCTGGCAGACATAGAGCATCTTGGCTGAACAACCTTAGTCAGTAGTTTGGCATGAGTACAAAGTCTATCTACTGCGCAGCAGTTGACCAATAATCAACCTGGATTTTCATCAATCTGGAACAAATTACCTTGCTACTCCGCGAAACCAGCGTTTGTTGATATGGACCTCCGCAAAGTAACGCCTGAATCTATTAATTACTGGATTTTCATATTAAGGTGGTAGTTACCAAACTTATCAATGCTTAGGTATACGTACCTATTCAATATAGTTTACGAATATTTTATATTTATTCTATTACAATAACCAACTTATATTTAATTAAAAAATATCAAGACCCCGCATTTCCCCCGCTCGAGGCAGCGTGCCCAAAATGCTTGCGGCATTACCTCGCTGCACGACCAGGCTCAGGCTTTGGGCGAAAAAAGACCCGGCCCTCGGGTCACCAGAGACGCCGACCAGTTTGACTGACACCTCTTGCACCAAGTTTTTGGTGTCGGATGACTATGGCCCCAAAGTTTCTATTGCAAGTGCCGCAAATATGTAATTAATTGTTCTTTCGTTAATATATTACGTATACAAACTCTTGCACATAATCATTTGCGAACACACAGGCAAACGCAGATAATGGTACAAACACGAACTTTACACTTAAAGGGATCTCTTCCAGCTAACTTCGAGCAAAAACGAGAAGATAAGATATAAACGATAAGTACGTATTCTTACTTACTTACTCCGATGGTTTAGCGACCCAAATTGAGTCAATTAGCCTCCAATAAGAAACTTTGCCGCTTTTGGCGTTCTTGCGCCGCGCATACCTACTTACATATTTATATATTTATTATTTATATTGCAAAATATCAAGTACTCGTTGCAGTTTTTAAACAGCAATTGTGTGTATGAATTACTACGCCATTTGTCAATCCGATTCGACCATTTCATTTCCAGCATGAGAAGCCTTATACAACAACTTTCACTTCCAAGACGGCGAGAGCTCCCAAACATGGACACTCCACAGACGAGGATGTTGGTGGTCAAGCTGGCCAATGTTTGTGGAGATATAACCAACATTGGTTGAGGATTTCTGAAAAGCTTTACAATGAAAGAAAAACTGAAAACTGTCATTAGATTTTTTTATACAACATAGAAAGGCAAACGAGCAAGTGACAACCTGATGGTAAGTGATCACCACTGCCCATAGACACCCACGACATCAAAGGAATTGTAGATGCGTTGCCAGCCCAGAGGGCTAAAATGGAATACCTCTTGTGCCCGTAATTACACCGGCCATCTTGTTCTCCACGCCGGAACACAACAGTGCAAGCACTGCTGCTTAGCAGAAGGATTAGCGAGCAAGATGATGGTAGCGATCCGGACGGACTTTGCACAAGGTCCTATCACTCGAATCCTTCCGTTTTTTTTACCACCAGTGTAACTTTGACACACTCGCCATTTTGACATACTCCACTGGTAGGGATTGTGGCTTAAGTGGCCTAAGTGTAGTAAAATACCCTCTTTCTACGATAGCTGTATTGAGTTTATCAAAGGCCAAATTAAAAAAAAGGAACAAAATTCATAAAAAGTATAAAAATCAATAAACTTATAAAAATGGTTGTGCTGACGGCACATTTCTCCCCCTTTATAGCGCCAGTGATAGACGTGATGTTTTGAATAGTAGAGGAACATAAAGGTTGTCACTTTTGAAATCTATTGCAATGTTATAAATAGGCGAAGGGCCGGAGAAAGATTTTCCAAGAACTGGTATTTTACCTTACAAATCTCAACGTCCAAATTAATAACATTTCACTTATACGATACAAATTTAGCAACAATATAAACTCAATATCCAAATCACTTTATAATGCGGCCAATTACGCCAATCGTCAGCCAACACCTGCAGATTACTATCAGCCATTAAATATTAAAACCAATCTTTTTTTACTATCAAGCGAAAGTAAACAATATTGCGGAGACCAATATGGCGGACAAAAATGACTTTTCGCTTCGTTTTCTCTTTCACCAAAACTTGTTTGACTGCCTCACAGCCTTCCTGGGTTTTTGTTACGCATATTTCACAATTCCACAAGATTCTTGTATACCTCTAGATATTTAATTTGGTATCCACCTTGCGTCACGAGTGAAAGAGTAAAACAATAAATCACAACTGAACAAACTGGAACAAATTACCTTGCTACTCCGCGAAACCAGTGCCGGGCTCGTGCAAAATAGCTGCGTCTGTGCGACACATATATGTTCATGCAAAACCCACCCTCCTCCGTTTCCATACGAAACAACATATATCACACAGACTCAACTACACACCACCACCACTAAACACTAAAACTACACGATCGACGCGCGTTTCGCCTCTATACGAGGCATCATCGAGATCGAACAGTACGACCGTTCGCTACTTGAACAAATGGCGTACATACGCCATTCAGTACGCAGGTTTTTGCATGAACATATATGTGTCGCACAGACGCAGCTATTTCGCACGAGCCCGGCACTGGTTTCGCTGAGTAGCAAGGTAATTTGTTCCAGTTTGTCTATTAATTATTTAAATCACAACTGATTTATTGTTTTACCAATAGTTTACTCAAAAATGTTCGAGGAACATAATTATTACATAGTATTTTCTTATGTTTACGCGACTTGTAAACATTAAAATAAAACAATTAAAACGGTTTATATCGCGTGTATTGTAACGAATCTAATTCCCGACGTTTCGAGTCCCTTACAGGTCTCATGTTAGGCGATATAAACCGTTTAAATTGTTTTATTTCAACATAATTACAGTTCGAAGAACATATTTTTTGACTTGCTACTAGCCACTCGCCTCGGCTTTGCACGGGAACAATTAGAATGTAAGGCACATAGAACCCTTAAGTAAAAAAATAAACTAAATGCAGTGAAAACCGTATTAAAATTCCTTGCGTGGTTTAGAAGTAAGCGACCGAGATAAAGACAGACAGGAACGAATAGCGACTTTGTTTTATACTATATAAAGAAGATATTCAAATAAGATTGAGAACCACCATCTTGCTCGCTAATCCTGCCGCTAAGCAGCAGTGCTTGCACTGTTGTGTTCCGGCGTGGAGAGCAAGACAGCCGATGTAATTACTGGCACAAGAGGTATTCCATCTTAGCCCTCTGGGTTGGCAACGCATCTGCACTCTCTTTGTTGTTGCAGGTGTCTATAGGCGGTGGTGACCACTTACCATCAGGTACCCACTTGCTTGTTTGCCTTCCTATGTTGTATTAAAAAAAAAAGTCCTCCTTTTTTGAAGTCGGTTAAAAAGCAAGTTTTATGATGATAGAAAACTTGATTTAATGTAATGCTGTTTATAGATTAGCTATATGTTTCGTGTGGAAGCGGAGGGGGGTGGGTTTTTGCATGAGCAAATATATGTCGCACAGACGCAGCTAACTTGCACGAGCACGGCACTGGTTTCGCGGAGTAGCAAGGTAATTTGTTCCAGTTTATAGAAATGGACCTCCGCAAAGTTACACCTGAATCTATTAATTCATACCATTCGTATCTTTACCACTTTACGAAATAGCAGTATGAATGGGCTGGTTGGACCGGGGTGGTACCACACTCCCACAGTATGCTACTGCGTTTTGTACGGTGAGCGGGAGATCTAGAGGCGTATTCGCACGCTTAGTATTAAAGTGACCCATTTCTGAATAATACACGTCCCAAAATATCACCTTAATTAAAAGACATAGGCTTTAATTTTGGGAAATATCATATTCAAAATTGAGTCGCTTTAATTCTAAGGGTGAGTATTGTACGAGGGTGTCTTAAAAGCCAACAACGGATTAACGAATTTTTTGGCGTCACTGGTTCATATGAGCAGCGGTGATCACTTCTCATCAGATTACCCGCGTGCTTGTTTGCCTTCCTTTTAAATAAAAAAGGTAACAAAGGGTCACCCCATTACCTAGTCCGTCTTACATCAAACATTTACCCTAGTTTTTGTCGTTACCCAATTTTAACTTATAATGTAAATTATGAGTTAACATCTATTTCAAAACAGACGAGTAACGCCCTTACCAAAATTAACTAATGTCTTGCGTTAACAGAACCTCACGTTTCGAAATCTCGGTTAATTACTGACGAACTATAAGTTTATTGCCCTCTGACGTAACCGCCTGACCTCCGCTGTAATGCAGGGTCGACGATCTCTTGCACTTGACCCTGATGAGGTAACTTAACTATGGTTGTTATTACCCGACTGCCGTCTGAAGGGAGGGTTACATTTTTGAGTGTAAGTAGGAGGGTATAGCAATGACTGAACCAGATGAATGATCGAACGAGCAGATGAAACAGAAGGTTAAGCGAATGGAAGAGTGAAGAAAGAAGTACGACGTGAAAGAGCTAACACTTGTAAAAATAATTTTAATGGATGTAATTAGATTCAGACTGTAAGGCTCCTTCGAAAATATACAACAGTTTCGACAAATAGTTGTTTTTCTTCAACTTTCGCGCTACATTACTGTAAGTAATATGCTATAGTGCTGTGTGTGCGGGTGGTAGGACCTTGTGCAAGGTCCGTCCGGATCGTTACCACCATCTTGCTCGCTAATCCTGCCGCTAAGCAGCAGTGCTTGCACTGTTGTGTTCCGGCGTGGAGAGCAAGACAGCCGGTGTAATTACTGGCACAAGAGGTATTCCATCTTAGCCCTCTGGGTTGGCAACGCATCTGCACTCTCTTTGTTGTTGCAGGTGTCTATAGGCGGTGGTGATCACTTACCATCAGGTGACCCACCTGCTTGTTTGCCTTCCTATGTCAGATTTGTCTTGAATGTGCGAATGGGCGATGTAAACTTTTAATATGGCATATGCAAATCTTAGATGTGAACGGGAGGGACAATTTTTTCGGTATTAAATGAAAGCTAATGAATAGCCGATTCTTAATACAGAAATTTAATGCATTACTTGCGGACGCCTGCGACTTTGTGAAAGATCTTTTGGAATCGGTCCAGTAGTTCCAGACATTACTAGCTACATACAAACAAACAAAATGAAACAAAGTTTAGCTCTTTATAATATTAGTGTAGATTAGTGTAGACTAGTGTAGAGTGTAGACAGGTGGAAATTAGTGCAGACATAGATAGATGCTTGCCGCGGACTAGAATTCCAAAAATTATATACCTGACATCTACCACACCATTTGACAGGAAGCGACGATCTAGTGGGTGATGGACCCATGCATCAATCTCGCTTCCTGCATATTCATAGCATTTTATGGACAGTAGCCGAGCCGTTAATAGGAAACATTAAGATAAACAGGCAAATCTCAACCAGTCCGACTTCCCTAGAAAGTGAAACGGGCTGCGCGCGCGCCGGTCGACACACAGCCACACATACGGCCGGCTCTCTTTCCGGCAGAGCGAGGTAAATATAGGATGGGTTACTGAGGCTTACGATTAACATACTGTGCCAACGCCAGTGGGTTGCTGGAATTACTGGCAAAAGAGGTATTCCATCTTAGCCCTCTGGGTTTGCTAACGCATCTGCAAACTCCTTGGATAGCTACCACCATCTTGCTCGTTAATCCTGCCGCTAAGCATCAGTGCTTGCACTGTTGTGTTCCGGCGTGGAGAGCAAAACAGAGCCGGTGTAATTACTGGCACAAGAGGTATTCCATCTTAACCCTCTGGGTTGGCAACACATCGGCAATCTCCTTGATATTGCGGGTGTCTATAGACGGTGGTGATCACTCACTTACCATCAGGTGAGCCACTTGCTCGTTTGCCTTCCTATTTCATAGAAATAAATAAATAATCTAAGGTAACCGTTCCAGTTTTTGACACGCGCGGGGCATTCGTTACCAGTATTTGACAACGACCAACCAAAAGTACAACCAATGATGTCAACTATTGAGAGTTAGAGGGTTTCAGAGGGGTAAAATGCCGGCAACGAATCGGCGACTCTCATATTATTTCCTGGTACACACAGGCGTCATTCGCCGTAAACTTATTTTTGTACCGTCACAAAACTTTTGACTGATACAAAAACTCTCCACCAGAAAGTTGTTTTCGGTGAATATGGAGAACACACTGCGAATATTTCTATGAAAATTTGAGCTGCCCGATTGGAGAAGGACCTGCTTCTTACAGGTTGTGTTCCGCTTGGTAATTAAGGTCTCTATGGTCATAAATCTCTATAATATCATTGGGTCTATAATTCATTGAGGAAATGTTCAGTGCAATCACTTTCGTCTCTTATGCTGCCTGCACGATAGCTCGTCCTGCGACGTCGGTGACGCGCGAGTGTTGCAAGCTGCACGCATCTATTAACTGAGGGAATAGGATCCCATGCTTGAAAGACATCACACATCATTTATTTGTTAAATTTCTTTTCTCTCTATAATCAAATTTAAAAGTACATATACATCCAAACATAATGTTTATACAAGTTCTAACAGAATAGCACCAGTTTCACAAATACTAGTCCAGATAGTATCTAATCTCTTAGTCTGGCTCTCACAAAGTCAAGGCCCGGTTTCATAAAAGTCTCTAAGATGAAGTTTCAAACCAATGAACCGAAATTTTAATTAACCCAAACTAAACCTTAAAGTCTTATACCTAGTACATACATACGTTTACTTTCACTACAATTTTCTATTTAAAAATAAACTTGCTTCCTGTTTTACGGTAGCGGTCTTCATAAACATATACTTTGCATACTGTAAGACCTTTAAGAAGTAGAACTTAAGGTCCACTTCACGAACTTCACCTGTAAACGTAACGTGGTGACAAGCGTTTACGAAGTAACCTGTGGCACATGTAAATGTAACATTTTGTCGTTTTAATCTTTTCCTTATAATATATTATAATGGTTTTCGTAACATGCGTGAAGAAATCGAGGCAAGAACGTAATTAGTTTAATGTACATGCTTTATGTTACGTGGAGAGGTTTTAATGGTGTTGTTATAGTGGCTTTCATATGAACTGTACCAGGGGGGTTCCACTCCGCACCGTAGGTACGCTCGACCGCCTTGCTTATGGCATAGGCAAATCGCAGTACGCTGTCAGCTTGCCGCGCGCCGCTCGCTCGCCCTCGCCTTGTCAGTGTAACTGAAAACGAATGCCGCGCAACCCTAGCGTGTCGCCAGGAGTAGCGGGGGGGAAGGCGGGCGCGGGCGGCGCGTTCCTCTTGACTCGCGCCGCCTGGCGCATAATGCATGAAGTAATACAAACTTTTTGATCGTGTGAATAAAGTTGGAATTCGTTTAATCGCGGTCGTAAAGCAGAAGTTTCTGCACGTTACTTATTCTGTGACTGTACTTGCTCAGAAACGTTCCATTGAGGCTATTCTCAGTAAGTACAACCTTAAAACTAATAATGACCGACTTTTCAAATCCTAGCTAATTTTTTTAAGGCTCGAAAGATTTTTCGAAAGCCTTCTTTAAAAAAATACCCATAAGTTTCGCAAAAAAGAAATCAGGAGTTACATTAACAAAAATGCGATTGGCCATGGATTAAAAGAGAATCCGTGAGATGGAAGGAACACAGTCCAGTAAATAGTTTTTTTTTAATCTAGATTCAGTTTGCAAAGCAATGGCACTTTAGCTGTAAGTTATAAATGTATTTAAACGCAATAAACAACCCGTTTGGAGTTTGCTGAGTTATAGTTATTTGAGAAATTAAAACTTTCCTGTTTTTTTTCATTTGTTTTCGCTGATTTTTACATAATTTAATTACAAAACTGTTATTCGTGAAGTGTTATGCGTTAATATAGAAAAGAAAACCAATGTCCGTTCGCGAAGAACGCTGATATTACAACGCTCTACTTCCCAAAGAGAATCACTACGCATGGTTACACTAGCGTACTCCGTAAACGCTGCTTACAATCCTACCTAGATCTAAAACGCGAAAGTCTGTCTGAACCCGTTTAGATTAAATCTGGCCCAGGGATAATTTGACACCGGGGACGGACATAGACTACTTTTTGTAAAATGTACCCCTAAGTTATATTTTAAAAGCCAATAAAAATTCTGTATTCTACTAGTGATCCGCCCCGACTTCGCATGGATAAAATGTATAGTTGACCAATAAATTGCTTGACCACTTTTCGACCGTATTTCAAAGGGATAAGGTTCAAAAGTGGTTAAGCAATTACTTGGTCGACTATACATAACTAACATCTTAATTGTGCTTGTTCAAAGCAGAGGAGTCTTATTAAAAGTTTATGCTTTCGTCTTGGTGAAATCAACTGTCAAATTTCGGCAAACATTATCAAACACACAACAATGTGACAGGTGGCAAGTAATAGTAGATTATATCTAGTGTTGAGTAATACCTTACATCAAGTTCTATCAGCCGTGACGATCGTTCGAGGATCGGCTCAGAATGTGACCGGTTTGGGTTCGATGCTCGGTCGATTATGATTGCAGGTGAAAAGAAAGTTATTTTACGGATATAAAAAAGTGAGCCTATTGTTTGGGACACGTTAAATATGCAATTGATTCACAAATGTGTCTTCATACAATCAATCAAAGTGCATTTTGGGATAATGGTACCAGTCATTGACAGTTATTCAATAATTGATGAGAAGATTTGAACGACCGGATAGCCTAGTGGTTAGTGACCTTGACTACAAAGCTTAAGGGTCCAGGTTCTATTCCTCGGAGGGGCGAACGTTTGTATGATACATACGAACGTTTGTACCCGAGTATTGGATGTTACATGTATTAATATTTAAGTCTATGTTTGGGACTAAGTCAATTGGTGTTAACTGTCCTAAGATATTTATTTATTTATTTATTTATCCGTGGTGTAGTACTCATAACATAAGCAGCTTTAGTTACTTTATTTGGGACTTTTAAGTTAATCGGTGTTAATTGTCCCACAACATTTAGTTATTTAAGATGCAGAAAAATACGGTAAAAAAAACGAAACTAATTTGTTGTTTTTATTTTTCAGGTAAGACAACAATGAAACAGTAGTCGACCAATGAAAAGTTTGTATTTTTAACATGCAGTGCAGTACGATTATGAATTAGATATGAGCGCCGAGGGCCAACTCCACGGCGGCGTTGTAGTCTCTAAATTTCTTCGGCGGCAGCGGCTTGCCGCGACGTGGCCTTTATGCCTTAGATTGTATAATATATCAGTGGCCCGTTTCACTAAGCTACAATACAATTTTACAAGTCTAAACCGGCAGCATTTGTCAATAATGACCAATGGCAATGGGCATAATGACCAATGTTGCCGGTTTAGACTTGTAAAATTGTAACTTGTAGCTTCGTGAAACGGGCCACTGGGGTCGATATCTAGATATGTGAAAATATTCACAGTAAGTAGTAGTATAGATAACTAAGTGGAAAGCTAAACTGTCACAGCTTAGTAGGCTTTAGAAGCTTACGAGTAATCTAACAATCCTCCGTATGAAATCAGCACAAGTTATGGGTTCGTGCTGCGGCGCTAGGATTGATATCGTAAACAACACAATTTGCACCAGCTCTGATCTATAAATCAATAACATCCAACTGACCCAGTTGTATCAGGAACCGCTTTCACGATTAACCGACGATATTTAACTAATCGTGACTTAACTGACGGTCGACCTGCGGTTAAAATAACTTGGCAAGTGAACGGCTGACCACCGTAGTAAAGTTAGAATTACCCTATTTGAGATTGTCGGTTGAATTGTTTACTTTCTGATTATCTATGTTGACCGAAGAAAATTTTGTTTTTTTTTATCACCATATTGGTTGCACGAATGACCGACTTGACCGGGGTAGTACACACTCTTACAGAATACCAGCTTAAAGTTGCTTGCTGTTGTTGGAGGGGGGGTTTGGGGCTAAATTCCGGCAATGTATTAGCAATTCTCTTGGGATCGCTGATTCCCAAGTACAGCGGTGATTACTTCCCATTAGGTGCCCCGCATGTTTTCCTTCCTTTAAAATTTATATCCATCGGTGTAAAAAATAAAAACATAAAAAACAAAAAATAAAATAATTACATACAAAAAGTTATGTTACGATTAGGATTATTACCGCCGGGAAACAGGCGTGACTTTATGTATGTATGTAAAAAGTTATGTAAGATAGTTCAACTCTCGTTCGCGATCATTTAAATAAGAAACTAAAAATTATATGACACACACAACTATGTTGAGTAAATAGATCGGTTAAACTATGTTCAGGCGATGCCTTAAAAAACGCCTAATTACCACAAAACGTAGTTTCGTCTCCGAAGGACGTTGACTGGAGACTGTGATATTGGCTAACCTGATTGATCCATACTGTATCCTTATACAAACGTGACGCAATCCCGGCGCGCGCGCAACTCGTGTCCGATAGCCAGCCACGCATGTCAGTAACGAATAGCTCAGCGTATTCGTTATTTCCTTACTTGCAGGAAAATCCGGGAAAATCTGAGCAAATGTTCAATGACCACATCATGGTTTTCGAACGGATACGTAATTGTATATTAGACGTACAATCTATCAAGAAATTGCTTGAACACTTTTCGACCGTATTGCAAAGAGTTAAGGTTCAAAAACGGTCAAGCAATTACTTGGTCAACTAAATATGAGCTAGCACTTTCCGCAAACATCCTGTATTTTCAACGCAAGAACGCTTAAAACATTGGTTGAATACAATTCGTCATTTTTGTATGGAAAAGCGAAGTCCTCTAGATAAGTCGTCGGTTGGGATGTCATCCCATAGAACCTTATGACAACCGTTAGGTGTGCCGTGCTAAGAACTGCACGCCGACTGCTAGCGGACTGCTCAATGGGTTTTGAAGATTCGGTACAATTACACCAACTGTCCAAAAACTTATTAATTTGCTTATGATTATGTAAGTATTCATATTTTACAAGTAACAAGCTTAGTTAGGGCACAAAGTACATTTAGGGTATTATATTCAGGCTATTCAGGGTATTCGGATGGTCGATGATGTCAAAGAGTTCTAGCGTGGGCAGACCCGCCACAAGGTGGACCGACGACCTGGTGCTGGCTGCGGGAACCCGCTAGATACGAGCAGCGTGGGACCGGGCGTTGTGGCGATCAATGGGGGAAGCCTATGTCCAGCAGCCTTTTGGCTGATATGATGATGATAATGACGAACAGGCTGTTCTTAATTAAGTGCTGTATTATTGAGCACTAATAATTTGCGGATGGTAGGACCTTGTGCAAGGTCCGTCCGGATCGCTACCACCACCTTGCTCGCTAATCCTGCCGCTAAGCAGCAGTGCTTGCACTGTTGTGTTCCGGCGTATAGAGCAAGACAGCCGGTGTAATTACTGGCACAAGAGGTATTCCATCTTAGCCCTCTGGGTTGGCAACGCATCTGCAATCTTCTTGGTGTTGCGGGTGTCTATAGGCGGTGGTGATCACACTGATCACTTACCATCAGGTGACCCACTTTCTTGTTTGCCTTCCTATTCCATAAAAAAACAATAGAAATGAGTGCTCAATAATACAGCACTTAATAAGCAGCTGTTAGAAAACAGCTATTTCTTCAGGAATTTACTAATCGCATAAAAACTGCATTCAAACTGCAATTTTGCAGCTGGCAGGCAGTTTAAACGGCGCGACCTATATCGAGGTAGCTATGAAGTCATCCACGGAGTCACTCACATTACAAGCGTGTACGGCCACCGGAGACTTCCTGTGGACAATGTCGCCATCGATTAGCTCTCATTCTTTGGCGTCGGATAAACATAGCGTCGCGTCTAATGGTTGCTATTGTCTCGATATGGGATTGTGCACAGTTGAGTCAAGTCTAAATATCTTATAAGGCTTCAGCACTTGTGAATGTCAGAAAATTTAGGAATCGGAACAAACCGCTGATAAGAAAATATCGACTAGGAATTCAATAAGGTTTTTTTTTAATTAATCAAAATTGCAATGTTATTTTGTACATACATGTTAAGTGTTGAACCAGTCGGTGTAAACCGTACTCTATTTGGTAAGTGATCCCCATATGGCTAATGCAAGTCCGGATCATTTCCAAACGTCCTCGTAAGGCTGCGTTTCCACCAGAGGTGTGCGAGGATGCGTAGCGAGGGATGTGTTTGTAAGAACCAATACAATCGCTTCATTTGCCTCGCCTCGGTCAGCACAGCTCTGGTGGATACGGCTCATTGGTTCTTTACAAACACATCCCTCGCTACGCATCCTCGCACATCTCTGGTGGAAAAGCAGAATAAAACTAGTGTCTTCTTGACATTAGATTTGAATTTTGTATCATTGTATTTAGTTTTTGGAATTTTGTCGAAAGATCGTACGCAATTTCCCATGAATGAGTTATTGGTTTTAGCAAAGATCCGTCCGGATTGCTTCCACCACCCTGCTCGCTAATCCAACCACTAAGCAGCAGTGCTTGCACTGTTGTGTTTCGGCGTGGAGAGCAAGACGGAGAGTAGTCACTTGCGGTTGCAGAATGCCGGGCCGGCTCACCAAGAGTAGTACCACACTCTCACAGAGTACTAGCGTCACGTAGCAGCGTGCTACTTCGTTTAGTACGGACGCCCAGTGGCAGGACCTAAATGCCGGCCACGGATCAGTGATTCTCTTACCACTACCTTCATTAAAAAGTGTTCATACGTGATTCCTGTAGGTCTAATCTGAATAAAGATATTTTGACTTTGACTTACGTAACTTGTTATTCTTCGAGTTTCGAGCTACTTTTACTGACTGTACAGCGGGCAGTGGCAGCTCAATCTGTAAAGTCAATTGCCTTCCATTGTTTCATCTTGAACGGATAGAACGGCGACCCAGATAGATCTAGGTTTATGTACCTTGTGTAGCCAGCCTCAGAAATGGCTTAACACTTAAGAACCTTGTCGTAGTAATGAGTTAAATGAGAGTTGCTCGAATTTGTCACATCACTGACAGCGACAAGGTACTAAAATGTTCAACTACTTCTGAGACTGGCCGTACAAGCAGACATTAAGATTTCCGTAGCACAAATAACTTTACAAAGTATAAAACCAACTGTAAAGGCACACCCCTTTACAGTTTAGTGTATCATAGTAGTATTTTTTTTTTCACCCGACCCTTGCTAGAAAGAGCGTTATGTTTTTCGAGTGTGTGTGTCAATAATAGACATAGGTACGTATGTCAATAGATTTGTCTTCATCGTAAAAGTGAAATAGGGTAAATATCCTAAAAACCCTGTAAAATGACGTCTGAAAACAGGGCCAAGAAACAATTTAATAAATCATACATTATATGAATGAGCTTTAACCTAGTAAGGCCCAAGCTCCTACATATAAGACAAATGTCAAACCGACGTTGAACTCACTGTCTCAATTGATATTTGACGTGGGCCTTACGAGGTTAATAAGTGAGCCCCCTTTTCATTCGTTCACGGATTATGCACCCATTGCATTTATAAGCGCCCTGGATGTTTCGAGCCTTTTCACAAATCTAATTGCCATAGAATAAGTTTTCGCTAAACTTTAATTTAAACATTTTTAATAAAAAACTTTATGATGATGGTATATTATTATACATTTCTCTTAATCTTAAATCTGCATATTCAGACCAAAATTCAAGTCATTTTGATCACTAGAAGTAACTTAAAAACGACTTGCAATATTCGAACTAAACATAAGAAGAAGGTCGCAATATCTAAATTGCATTACCTTATCCGATCATTCCGAATCAATTTCCAAAGTATAATTTATCTAAATTCATCCTCAACAAGCTACTCGCGATATTATAGCAAAGCTGGTTAGGCTATGGCCGCCATTCCAATCGTAAATCACTGGACATTAGACATCAACCGGCTTTCCAATACGCTAATACCTAGAATCTAGCGCAGCCGTAACATACTCAGTGCTGCGCGTGCGACTCTAAACCAATATATGCAATAAGAACATTCGTTTTAGAACTAAGCGTGAAACGAAGGTACAGTGGCGGATCTACCAGCAGGATGATTAGGCCTGAGCGAATTTGGGGACCAATTTTATTTTTATTAAAAAAATATCTGTTACACCTTATTGTAGAAGTGGGGGCGGCAAAAATGTGTAGGCATTTTTTTGCGGGTGGTAGGATCTTGTGCAAGGTTCATCCGGATCGCTACCACCACCTTGCTCGCTAAAACTGCCACCAAGCAGCAGCGTTGTGTTCTGGCGTGGAGAGCACGACAGCCAGTGCAATTACTGGCACAAGAGGTATTCTATTTTAGCCCTCTGGATTGGCATCGCATCTGCAATCTCCTTGGTGTTGCGGGTGTTTAATGGGCGGTGGTGTGGTGATCACTTCAGGTGAGCCACTTGCTCGTTTGCCTTTTATGTTGTATTTAAAAAAAAAACATACATACTTTACTGAGGGGTACAGAGTATTTGGTAGGCAGACCCGACACAAGGTAGACCGACCTGATGATGGTTGAACCCGCTGGATGCGAGCACCGCTGGACCGGGCTTGTGGCGCTCTTTGGGGCAGGGCTACCCAGCAGTGGACTGAGATCGACTGAAATGAATGATGATGAACCAAGCTCTGTCATTTCCTTGTAAAAAAACTTGCCATTGCTTTTGTCATTGTGAAAATAATAACCCTATCAGAAATAACACTTTCGTATGTGCTCTATCGAATAGTGCTAGTTTGTTCCTTTGCCTTATGTCATACAGTCTAGTAGCATACCGACATGCGCGTTTCATACGCCGCCGTTGCAGAACGAATGTGAGCAGCGCAGCCGTGCGCGTGCGCAGCGGGACAATTTACGAGATACACTTATTTACGACCATTAATTGGGATTGTGGAGCGAAAGTGAGTGGCTGTGGTCACGGACAGAAGCTTGTGAAATAATTAACATATTTGTCATTACTATTTTTTTTTGCGGGTGGTAGAACCTTGTGCAAGGTCCGTCCGGATCGCTACCACCATCTTGCTCGCTAATCCTGCCGCTAAGCAGCAGTGCTTGCACTATTGTGTTGCGGCGTAAAGAGCAAGACAGCCGGTGTACTTACTGGCACAAGAGGTATTCCATCTTAGCCCTCTGGGTTGGCAACGCATCTGCACTCTCTTTGTTGTTGCAGGTGTCTATAGGCGGTGGTGATCAGTTACCATCAGGTGACCCACTTGCTTGTTTGTCTTCCTATTTCATAAAAAAAAATGCTTGATTACTATACTGTTACAGTGGTAAAGCTACACTGCTGCCAGTTGCTGGTTGCAGTACCAATGGGCCGGCTTGACCGGAGTAGTATAATCAACAACAAAAGTAAACGGCATTTTAGCACTCTGTCGCAGTGACAATAATACCGCTATTATAGTTTGATTGCGTCGTTGTAGTTTTTTTTTATGAAATAGGAAGGAAAATAAGCAAGTGGGTCACCTAATGGTAAGTGATCACCACCGCCTATAGACACCCGCAACACCAAGGAGATTGCAGATGCGTTACCAACCTAGAGGGCTAAGATGTAATACTCTTGTGCCAGTAATTACACTGGCTGTCTTGCTCTCCAGGCCGGAACACAACAGTGCAAGTGCTTAGCGGTAGGATTAACAAGCAAGATGGTGGTAGCTATCCGGACGGACCTTGCACAGGGTTCTACCACCCCGTTTTTGTTATTCTCCTTTCATCCATCCCCTCTTTATACAAATACAACATTGTAATATGAAAACGTTGCTCAAACCAAGCGATTATCCGGCATTTGTTAATTGGGGAGCGGCAATTGAAACCGATTGCAACCGCAACAAACAATTTGTTGTATATTTATAAGCCTGTTGTTCATGTAGATTATACAATTATCGTTTTAGTACGTCCTGTGTTTCAAAAGTTTTAGTTACAATGTTTCCATTTCACGGTTTAAACTTTTCAACAAACTGGAACAAATTACCTTGCTACTCCGCGAAACCAGTGCTGTGCTCGTGCAATTTAGCTGCGTCTGTGTGTTAGATCCCGATGATGCCGCGTACAGAAGCGAAACGCACGTCGATCGCGTTGCTTAGTGTTTAGTGGTGGTGGTGTGTGGTTGAGTCTGTGTGATATATGTTGTTTCGTGTGGAAGCGGAGGAGGGTGAGTTTTTGCATGAATATGTCGCACAGGTGCAGCTAATTTGTACGAGCACGGCACTGGTTTCACGGAGTAGCAAGGTAATTTGTTCCAGTTTCTTGAAATGGACCTCCGCAAAGTAACGCCTGAATCGTGCAGTCAAGGAAATTGAAACACGTACCACCGTAGAACCTAGTCGAAGAGACATACGCATGACATTTGTATGACATAGCCTGGCGTCTAACGCGTCATTGCGATAGGGTTCTAAGGTGGTACGTGAATATATTTCCCCTACTGTACTTGAATCTATTACGAGTAATTATTTAAACTTAAGTTCAGTTAATTAATTTTCACTAGCGGCTCACCCCGGCTTCGTACTGGTACAATTAAGATGTAATGTACATAAAAACCTTCAATATAAAAATCTCCAAATGACAGTGAAAACTGCATCAAAATCCGTTGCGTGGTTTAGAAGGAGAAGGCGGCCGAAGATATGAGGCAGACAGGAACAGATACCGACTTTACTTTATACTATGTAGATAGATAGATAGATAGTTTATTTGTGAACATAGGTAAAGATTTTGTAGCCGTTTATATGTTACCTCGTTGAGTTTCTTGCCGGTATCTTCTCATCAGAGGTTTTTCCGAACCGGTGGTAAAATTTTTTGGCATTCATAAGTGCTACCTGTAAGCCTAATCTGAATAAAATATTTTGACTTTTGACTTTTGAATCCCAAATCCTTCATTAGAAATTCTATACTATACATACATACATACATACATAATACGATACATATATCGCACGCTTAGTATTAAAGTGACCCATTTCTGAATAATACACGTCCCAAAATATCACCTTAATTAAAAGACATAGGGTTTAATTTTGGGAAATATCAAATTCAGAATTGAGTCACTTTAATACTAAGCGTGCGATATACTATAGATATTATTTTTGTATTTTTATTTAGAAATACCTGGGGATTTTTTTGAAATTCGAGTGCTCGACGACTAAAATATACGCTCGCGTGTTTGATTGGCCCGCGGCTGGCGATTGCCGAGCGCTCGAAAGTCAAAATTGTCACCCTAATTCACCAAGTTGACAGGTGACATGACAACGACATTTCGACGTACATTGCTAACTCGAAGATTGCTGGGCTTAAATAGTGGATCCGTTATGTATTTTGAATTGTCGTTGTCACCTGACATTTGTTAGTTTGGTGAAATAAGAGCCAGTTAGTCAAGTGACATTTTTTGCAACAATGGACGTGTTCGGTTTTATGTTATCGTGTAGGGCATCGCGTTATGTGGAACCAGTTTTGAACTGCGCAAGAGTTAGGTTTAACTACGGGCGCCTGTGGTACAATCTTGAATAATCTTGACAAATATCGTCATAAAGGTTAATTGACAAACCAATACCCAAAGTATGCCTGGCCTCAATTTCACAAACGCGACAGGCTACAGGTGACAGGTAGCGTTACTTGTCGACACAGTAATGTACGGCGAATTGTCACTGTCACCTGTCACCATGAAATTGGACCCAGGAGCCAATTTCATAAACGTGACAGGCGACAGGTGACAGTGATAATTCGCCGTAAATTACAGTGTCGACATGTAACGCTACAAACTTACAGACTTAATAACATCATAGTGGGCAAGCAATGCACACCGAATTTTCACTGTCACCCGTCGTCTGTCACGTTTATATGTTTTGTAATGTTTGTTTGTCCGCACCGGCTAATACCGTATTGCTATTAAGACATATTTAAAAGATTTTGAAGGTTTTTCTACTTACATTGCCAAATTTTTTTTTAAGGCTTGTTTTTCTCTTTTCTGATTTTTTTTACGTGGGTGAATTTGTTTCTATTAATTACAAGTTTTTATAAAAGTATGTTAGTTTGTATTTTTAGTTCTAATTTTGCATGACAATTTTGACTCACTTCCAAGGGTGCAATTTTGAATCGCACCGGGTGACTAATGCTCACTGAAATTGCCGTTTTTCGTAGAGATCAGGCCATTTTTGTGAGCTTTAGTCAGCTGTTGAGATTCAAAAATTGCACCTGAGGTGTCGAATTGTTACCTTTGATAAACTTATCGTGTAAACAAAACTCTAACCTAAAATTTCACTTTTTATCACCTAAACATACTTTATCGCCTAAATGAATCAAATCGAGGCTGTAAATAGAACATTTTATTTATAATTTGTTGCTTTACAATCTTTTATTCATGCAATAAACATTATTCTGATGGCAAAAACTGAACTTTTAGGTTAGAATGTTTGACTACTTAAAACAAGTAAAAAGAATATAGTTTAGGACTAATGTCAATGCAATAATAAAATACCTTCAACAAAAAAACGCATTAAAAATTATATAAAAAAAAAACTGATAAAAAATGCTCCTACCATAATGTACGGAATGAGACCTAATGTCGAAACTACCTCTTATTTTGGCCTGGAGTGTAGAACCGGTAACGAGCGAGACGCATCTCAAACACGCGAACAAAAACTCCCGCGCAGCTCCCGCCGTCAGCCGCAAGTCACGAGCGAGAACGGTCCAATGTGTGTGTAGAGTGTAGCACTAGAGTGCTTTTCCTTTTGGAACATATACTGATCAAAATAAAATAATACCCACTCAACTTTTCCTGAGAAAAGAAAATACAAAAATAAAAATAAACAAAAATACAAAACAAAATTACTTATAAATAAACTTAAACAACTAATGATAATGATAAGGAAAAATGCTTCTATTCGATAAATGAATACCTAGATGATAAATTATAATGTTAAAATATAAAATGTTATATATGTCATTATAACTGTTACCTTCTTTTCTGTAGTATTTAAAAGTAAAATGTTAACCCTAGAATTTAGTAATAGTTTGTGCAATTTATAAATGTATAAATATTATTATTATTATAGTCATGTGCAATAGTTTTGTAATAAGTTGCCCTCGCGTCGAAAGTTGCTGTGCCCGACAGGGTCCACGATGAACACATAGCTTAAGATGACATCTGTAACATACATTGTGGAAAAGCAATAAAGTATTGAGAATACAAATATGTACGTGCCAAAGCATATTTTTATATACTTAGGGTTTTATTAATTGTTTGCACATTAAATTTATAAAAAAAAACCCAATTTCAAAACGTACATTGTTAGAAACACATGCTTATTTTCATATTTTCATTTTACAGAGAAAAGCCAAGTGGGCCTATTTTTTTTGAGTAGTTTAGCTATAGCTTAAATACAGTGCGTTAACGCATGAGACTTTTTATTCCGTAAAAATGCAAAGTTCCCGCTAGTAGCCGCATTCTACGCGGACGAAGCGCGAAGTCACGGGCAACAGCTAGTAAGTATATATGTACAATATGTACATAGAAAGAAAGAATTTATTTATTTATTTAGCAAAGAAAAAACCCGAACAAAAAAAAGATAGAAAATTACACTGTTGATGCTACAGAGGACTTTTGAAGTTAAATATAAGCTTGTAAAAACATAATCCCCTATTCTGAAGGCAGTGGGGTAAAACTAACAACCGAAATCGCTTCGGTGCCGTGACTTGCCCCGGACTACCCGGCGAGCACAGCCACCAGGCATGTCGATCTAAGTTCCTTCATAATTAACATTTTCTACGGAATCATGCGAGTGTATACTTAATTTGGGTGCAGTTGAGTCATAATTGCTGAAACCAGATTTTTCGTTTTAATTTTTTTAAATAATTTTAAGCGCATCTGATTGAGCTATAAACGATATTTATTTGTATGTATGTATGTTCGAAACCATTACATATTTGAAACAAAAACTTATTTAAATTTGTTTCTTGCTATAGCATATTATAGATCATCATCATCATCAGCCTATATTCGTCCACTGCTGGACATAGGCCTCTCCCATGGCACGCCACTGAGCACGATCCTCGGCCACTCTCATCCAGCTCTTGCCAGCCGCCTTGCGAAGATCATCGCTCCACCGAGTCTGAGGACGTCCCACGCTACGTTTGCCGATCCGTGGTCTCCACTCAAGAACTCGTCTACCCCAACGGTTATCGGTTCTTCGGGTTATATGGCCGGCCCACTGCCACTTCAGCGTGCTAATGCGGTGGGCTATGTCGATGACTTTGGTTCTCTGTCGGGTCACTTCGTTTCTAATTCGATCTTTTAGAGAAACTCCGAGCATAGCCCTTTCCATAGCACGTTGAGCAACTTTAAATTTGTGGACCAGCCCTACAGTGAGTGTCCACGTTTCGGCACCGTATGTCATGACGGGCAGGACGCACTGATTGAAGACTTTCGTCTTTAGACTCTGTGGAATTGGCGATGTGAAGACTCGACGCAGTTTCCCATACGCTGCCCATCCCAACTGTATTCTTCTGTTGGCCTCTTTCTCGAAGTTGTTTTTACCCAATTGCATAGTTTGCCCGAGGTAAACATACTCCTTAACAACCTCGAGAATATTGCCCTGAACTGCAATTGGTTCCGGACTTACATGTTCATTGAACATAACCTTGGTTTTATCCAGGTTCATCCGAAGACCAATGCGTTGAGAAGAATCAGCTAGGCCATTCAACATATGTTGCAAATCTTGCAGCGTTTCCGCCACGATGACGATATCATCTGCAAATCGTAAGTGTGAGAGGTACTCGCCATTTATGTTAATGCCCCGCCCCTTCCAGTCCAGCGTCTTGAACATATCCTCCAATGCATTTGTGAACAATTTGGGGGATATAACGTCCCCTTGTCTCACACCACGATGCAAGAGGATAGGTTCAGACTGCCGATTCTGGACTTGGACGGCCATAGTAGCGGCGTTGTACAGACCTCTCAACACTTGGATGTATCGCCAATCGACTTGGCATCGTTGCAAAGATTCCAGAACAGACCAAATCTCGATCGAGTCAAAGGCCTTCTCATAGTCCACAAACGCTAAACACAAGGGCTTATTATACTCTTCGGTCTTCTGTATAATCTGCCGCACTGTATGGATGTGGTCTATGGTGCCGTATCCCGATCGAAACCCGGCCTGTTCGGGAGGCTGGAACTCGTCGAGCCTTCGCGCAAGACGGTTCGTGATGATTCTCGAAAACAGCTTATAGACGTGGCTTAAGAGTGAAATGGGTCGGTAGTTCTTCAAAAGAGTTTTATCACCCTTTTTGAAAAACAGCACGACAACACTCTTACTCCACGCCTCTGGAGTTCTCCCATCAAAAAGAACAGTATTAAAAATGTCCTGGAGCTCCTTCATTATAGGTTTACCCCAGATTTCAGGAGCTCAGTCGTAATACCGTCTTCTCCAGGGGCTTTTCCATTTTTAAGCTGTCCGAGAGCCATCGCGATTTCGTCCAGGCTGATTTCTGGCAAGTCTTCCGTAAAGTGGCGTGTTAATGCAGCTCTGGACTCCTCATTTTCGGGATCAGGTTGAGATGCATGCGTAGCGTACAACTGGCTGTAGAAGTTTTCAACTTCCGAAAGAATCCCAGACCTGGAAGAAACAACTACTCCATCCGTAGTGGTCAGCTTCGTCAGATGACTCCTCCCAAGAGACTTGACAAAAACCTTTGATCCCCGATTTTGCTCGATCGCTCGTTCTATTGAACGGGTGTTGGAGCATCGGAGATCGTATCGTACGAGTTTGCCAATTCTCCTGTTTAGAGCATGTCGTTCTGACGAAGTAGCTGGTGGGTGTTCACGTCGTTCTTCCATGAGTCTAAGTGTTTCTTCCGAAAGCTTCGACTTTCTGCCTTTACGCCGCAATTCGCAAAATCTCACACCTTCCTCCCTGAGGATTCCGACTACATTCTCGAGGGCCCGGTCAATGTCAACGCTATTTGTGGTTTCCAAGGCAGCGAATCGGTTCTCCAGATTAGACTGGAACTTTTCAGATCCGACTATAGTTTGGAGCAGAGTTGGTCGGAGCCTGGATTTCATCAAACGAACACGTTCAAGCTTAAAATCGATATTCAGAGAGCCTCGCACGAGTCGATGATCGCTTCCGGTATTAAACCTATTGATCACTGAGACGTCCCTGAATATGCGCTTCTTGTCCGTTATGATGAAATCGATCTCGTTTTTAGTCATAGTGTCGGGGCTACGCCATGTCCACTTCCTTTGGAGCTGTTTCTTGAAAAATGAATTCATCAAGAATAGCCCCTCCTTTTCGAGGAAGTTGACAAGCATTTGCCCCCTATGATTCCTGCTACCATAGCCATGGGATCCTACTACCGATTCGCCGCAACTCTGTACTCCCACTTTGGCGTTGAAGTCTCCCATGACAACGTTGTAGTGGGCCTTGGTGGTGAAGTGTAGGGCCTTCGATATGTCATCGAACATATTTTCCACCTCATCATCAGAGTGCGCCGAGGTCGGTGCGTAAACCTGCACAACCTTGAGGCTATACCTCTCGGTTAGCTTAATTACGAGGTACGCAACCCTGTTCGACACACTCGACACTTCTACAACGTTGTCACAGAGAGCTTTATTCACCAGGAACCCTACGCCGCCCTGGGACAGCTGGTCTCCCTCTCGATAATATAAAAGGTGGCCTGATTCAAGAGTTACCGTGTCCTCCCCCTCTCTTCGGACTTCGTTTAACCCAAGAACGTGCCACCTTATTTTCTCGAGTTCGACTTCGAGTTGTGCCAGATGCTCGTCGAGCCGTAACGTGCGTCCGTTGTACGTTGCCAAGGTCAATTGTTTTCGGCGGCATTCCGTAACCCGGGGATTCTTCGCACCCCCTGCCCTGCCGTTACCGTGACCGCCGCCTTGATCAGGAATAGCAGGGCGGCCGGGAACTGGGGGCCGTGGTTTGTGTTGACTTGCCATTGGTCAGGGTTTGCTCTAATTGCCACGCTGAGCAGGCGGGTTGGCAATCGCAGTATATTCACACCGGTATCGCTGCTGCCCGACACCGGTGGGACCGATGTGTACGTGGTCATAAGTCTCTTAGTCGCCTTTTACGACACCCACGAGAAGAATTGGGGGAGTGCTATTCTTAAGCCGGCACTCCACGGCTATTATAGATAATAAACTTTTATTTACCTAACACCACAAACGCAAACTAAGAAAGCAATCTTCCGGAACAAGAAGTTTTCCTTTAAAACCGCCGAGCTTTCTCTGGGCCTGCGTGCGCGCAGGTCGCAATGTCGCGTTACTACAGTAATCGTAATGTAATGACTGTAACGAACGACTCAAATTTTCGTAATCGAAATTTACACTCCGATTTTTTTTTAGACGACGTCAAATTTTATTAGCGGTAATGTTATGATTAGATCTATACATACGAGTATAATGAATCTTAAAATCCATTAACCTATTTAGGCTGCACGGCGGGCCCAAACAAACCCCACACACACCCACACACGCAAACACATAGATACTCTTGAAAAACGTACCACTCTCTTCTAGCGACAGTCTGGTAAAAAAAATACCTAGGTAATTGACTGATCTTGTCTGCTTTCCGTGTTTATTCAGACGTAATGCGAGACGGTCCTAATAATGCTTTCTCCGGCGGATCATTACCCGTAGCAAGGCTGACGGTGTCGGGTGGTACAGGAAGTCTGGCGAAAGTATAGATCTATAGATCTTATGCTATTGTAGACAATGAGAGCTGAGATGCTACTCGATTCACTGAAAGTTACGATGAACTAAGATTTTTAGGGTTCCATAGTCAAAAAAGGAATTCTTTTAGTTTTATAGTTTCTATCTGTTGGTATGTCACAGTCTTCGTTCTTCATAACTGTCAAAGTAACAGCTCTGTTTTTAGAGTTTCGTACCTCAAAAGGATAACCTCATAGGATCACTTCGTTGTCCGCCTGTCTGTCTATCAAGCGCAAATAAAGTAGAGCAAAGTCTCAAAGGACAATGTAAAGCAAAAAACCCGAAAATCGTTAATTTGTAGTAAACAAAAAAACGTTAGATTACAAACTTAGATTTGCACTTGAAGAATCACCCGTGACTTCTATTGACGTGTGAGAGGACATTTTTCAACTACAAAGTTAAGTATGTCTTTAAATCCAGCGAACTATCTACATACAATACGGAACCCACGGTGCGCGAGTCAAACTCGCACTTGCCTGGTTTTCCTTTTCAATTTATTTTATATGGGAAAGCAACTATCTTATCTTTAGTACGTTCGTAGTTTCTAGTAAAGAAACACCTTCTAAACAAAAGGTTTAATAGCTGAATCAGTAGGCACACTTTCTCCAAGACAATTGGTGTTTATCGAAGGTGTGCGTCTGTGTGTTCCCTTAACAAAGTGTCACGTTCAATTAAACATGAAAGCAAAACGTGACACGGATTAAGACAGTAACGGATAAAGGTCCCTGTCTAAATCTCTATGTCCTACCAAATAAGTTCGATTTTCCTTTGGCTCAGAGACCTTCCGCTAATAACCTAACTTACCTAGAGAAATAAATAAAATATTGGCTACGTACTTGCTAGTTGTAAAAGCGACTTTGTTAGAATGGTGATAAAGTTTGATTTACGGTAAAGTGGGAAATCGGCAGACGTGAAATTAAAGATTAGTATCAAATTAATGGCATAATTATTTAATGTTACACAGAATATTAACGTACGACACGTGTTATTTAACATTAGCATTGTTATAATAAACTAATTTTAGAGGATAAAATTGCGTTTAGTTTTGTAGGGTTCCGCCGTCTGTCCATCCGTCTGTCACAGGGCTCTTTCAAACGAAAGAGCTACAATGACCTATGATGTAAATAGAGGAAAACAAGTTAGCAGGCTACCTTCTGGTAAGCAATCACCCCCGCTCATACGGACCAGAGACCTGGCGTTCCCGGCCTTTTGGACCCTCACCGTACGAAACATACCAAGTTAATAGTTCACGCCGGTATTGTGAGTGTGGTACAGTCAGCGTCAAATATACTAGAGCGGGCAAGGTGGTCAAAAATATAACACGCCCGAGCGTATTTGACAATAGAGTCGAGTTCAGATATTTTTAACACCTTGCCCGCTCTGGTATATTTGACGCTGACTGTACTATCCCGATCGAGCCTGCCAGCTAACCGGCTACAGTTTGGCTATACTGTACTATACACACAGACACACACATTCCACTTAACCCATTTTTGTGTAGAGTTCAAAAACTTACAAAAGAGGTATTAAGTAACCACAGCTGTGTTACGTGCTTCGAATTTGAAGCGAGTAAAGTGTGAGAAAACGCAGTACCGTAATAAACAGATAATAGAGGCTAGTGCTGTGCTCCGGAGACGAGATAACCGGAGAACATCCGGAGATAAACTTGTTTTTTTTTGTGAATAATAAATATTTTAATAATAATGTAATGTTTCTCTTTCAATTACTTCGTAGAAGCGTAAAATAGAAGCTATTGTGTGGAGGCTGCGTCTCGGCTTGTAGGATTAATGTACGGGGTAGCGAGCGGAAAGAAGTTTGTGACTCTTTTGCTACAAAAAATGTATGGTTCAATTGATGGACTTCATGCCACACAACTTTCAGGGAGATCTAAGAGTCTTGCTGGCGTCGACGTAGCGAATAGAGTTAACTTAAATAGAAAACGGCAACGCCAAGAGGATCACTGGTCCGTTATCGGCCTTTAGTCTCCGCACACTGTGAGCCTCCAGATATCTCAGCTGCCGTACGAAGCACAGCAGCAGGCTACTACTTTACTCCGGTATTCTGTATAAAGTTGATGAAAAATTTAATTATATAAATGACACGCAACGAACGACGCATTGCGCTGATATATTTTACTAATTAATTAATGATATATCATTAATTATTCAAAACCGATATTAATTAACCGATATGTTGCAATTTAGTAATTAGCAAAAATGACTTAGTTTATAACATTTTCGCTATTTGCGAAAGAATATTAACGCGGCGTGGACGTAGATGTTAAATTAAACAGAGCTTTACCAAAGCTAGTCAGTCAACGAGCGCGTACTTTGGGCTGTGTGAACGTTGAAACTTACCTACCATTCGTTGTTCCTCGTCGTTGGAATATCGCGGACAATCGGAAAATCGGGCTGGTGAATATTGAAAGTGACCTTCCGTTGTTTATGTTGAAACTTCGCGAACGAGCTCGAACTTCTGACTGTGTGAACGTTAAAACTGACCGTTCGTTATTCCTCGTTGTTAAAAGTTCGCTAATATTCACCAGTGGGCGGTGCTAGAATATTTATATCGAAGAAAGGTAGGTACTGCGTCATAGGCCGCTTATAGATTTAGTCGTAGTCGGTCTGTCTGTCAATACCCTTTCCTCAGTAACGTGTGAAGGTATCGAATTGACATTAATATCAAATACTCAGGTCTGCAGTCCCTTGGAACTGTAAAAAACTCAAACTCAACGCCGCATATTTCATATATTTGCAAGGAAATCGATAACCTATGCATAGGGTACTTCCCATTGAACAAATAAAGGAAAATATCCGGAAATCCTAAAGTAGTTCATCATCATCATCATCATCATCTCAGCCACAAGAAGTCCACTGTTGAATATGGGCTTCCTCCATGGATTTCCAAAGTGACCGGTTGAAAGCAGCATGCGACCAGCGCCTTCCTGCCACCTGTATGAGGTCATCGGACCATCTTGTGGCTGGTCTAAAGTAGTTACATTGTAATAAATAATAATTGCAGATATATGTGGGGACGACAGTTACCCAATGGCAAAGTTAAGTTTGTCCGCTAATTCAGTTTATCGTTTCGTTAGAGAAATGTTAGATACTTCTTAGGTTTGTACGAAACTATCGGTGCGCGAGTCTGACTCGCACTTGGCCGGTTTTTTATTTTCACAGACATTATACTCTCGTGAAGTAGAGAAAATCACTCCAGATAAATCTTAAGTGTCGAAACAAAGGCACTGTTATCTCTAAGCCTTACAAGTTTTCCCATACGTGACTATTGCCCCAGAGTTGTATAACATATGTTAATGCTAACACGTTGTGGGACGAACAAAAAAAGTGGAACGCATTTCGGCGTCTTGCGACATCGCTGTGGAGAGGATGTGGAAAAATTAACCCTTTATACCAGACTAACTTCTTTTTTTAACATTCGGAGACTATACATCGCCAATTAATACAATTAGACCGTGGAGGCGTTATAGGTAATTAATTTAATATTAAAGCTCCAACCTGTCCATCCAAGATTAATTTATTCAGTCTCTATTACACGTACAGCTACGTTTTAACTTAATTTTCATATTCTTCTTGCCTTTTTCCAGATGGCGCTTTCCCTGCTGGCATGCTTGCTACTGCTGGCCACGAGCTCCGCCAGAGCGCAGAGCCGCTGGTCCCGTCAGATCAGCACCTACACCGCGGACCTCGGGGACTGGGTGCCGCTCCCGGGCCCCGTCGAGCAGCCCACCTCCGCCGAGAAGAGACAGGCCGTCGCCGAGCCAAGGATCCTCGCGGAACCCTTCCCGTTCCCAAGACCCACCGGCTTCAACCAAGACTTTGCATCCAGAAACTACTACCAACCGAACAGACCGCTATATCTGCAGTCCGTTCCGTCCGTACCGTCTGCACCACAGAATTTCCTCTCTGACCAAGGTTTCGGACAGAGCATCAGATTTGGACTATCCCAGCCTAATTTCCCTCTTAGCCAGGGTTTCGTCTCTCCGCAGTTTAATTTCGATTCCGTACCGCAGATCAAAGCTAGACCACCAACTGTTCCGACTAACCCTATCAAGTTCGAAAATTTCCCGAAGGCGAACCTGCCTTCGCCTCAACCGAAACAGTTCCACAACCAAGCTCCAAAGAAACCGCAAGCACCGAAATTCGTCGATGGCTACCGACTGGAAAACGCGAGCAACGACTTCGCTTTCAATCAGAAAAAGAAACAACCCCAGTCGCTGCAGAAGCTTAAGTTTGACGCGCCGAAGACAGACACAATCATACCTAACAAATCAAAATTAGAAAGAGAGGAAGTCCAATTACTGTACGTACCAGTAGAATCTTTGAACAGAGCACAATTCAACTTCCGAAGCCCGGTATCAGGACCTCAAGTCGTGAACACAGATTTGTACTCGCAAGGCTTACCCAAGCCAAATCCGATCAAGCACACGTTCCCAAACGACTTCCAAAGAGCTGTGAAGCCGGTCGAGAATATTCATTTCGGACAGGAATATTTCAACTACAACACGCAGGTGAAGGAGTACGACCAGGTACCAAAGTTCTCGACTATCACGACGCCTTTCCCAACAGCACCACCGACTACACCGAAACCAAAGAAACTAAAGCCTCACCAGCCTCCACTGGCCGTGTTCCTGACGAGAGAAGCTAGACAAGGGAACCAAGTCAAAGTAAGCGATGTACTTTCATCTCTGAAGAATGCCAACACTATAGCCGTGTTAGACTCAGTCAACCCTCTAAACGCACCCAAAGTCTTCATCGGACCTTCAACGCTGACGCCTCCGGAAAACTTCGTTAAATTCGAACTGCCGTACTTATCTAATATCGAAAACAGCGATAACAAACTGAGACAGTTGCCGTTCTTTGTCGCTCCACTGAGCTACCACACCCCTGATGGATTTGCCAAGATTCCATTCCCTTCACCTCATGTGGGGTCTGTCGTGATCAATTCACAGATTAAAGACGCAACGCCAGTGACTCTGTCCACTCCAGTCGCTGATGTTATCCCCAATTCATATGTCGCATCACCGCCTGCGAAAAAAGCACAAAGTCCCGTAACTCAAAAACCAAACTTTAGTTACTACAGTACTGTTGCTCCAGTGAAGACTAACGCTCCTGCTCGGCAATCAGAATTTTATTCGTTTGAGCCACAGACCGTCACTTCTATCAGACCTCCTAAAGATGAAGGTATCATCACAGTACCACCTAAAACTGGCTCGTATTTCCTTAGCAATGTCAATTCGCAGTACAACCCTCAGCAGTACGTGAATTTCCCATCAGACAACCACTACAATGGTCAGGAGCAAGTGAAGCCTCATATTTATAAACAGCCGGAAGCTACAACGACGCGTGCACCAAAAACCACCAGCAAACCATCTTCGACGTACTCCAGTCAGCTGTTAGAAACCCACAATCCATATTCAATCAACCAGGCTTTCCACTTCAGCACTCCATTGGACTACAACAACTTCTTCGACGAATACAAAGAAAACCATTCCACACAACAGTTTAAGCCGCTGCCTTCGTCATCAGTTTCTCCAACTCCGAGTTCTACCCCGAGCACGACGCCGAAACCAGAAGTCGTTACCGAAAAGCAAACGTACCAACAACAATCATCACCTAATTACTTACAAAATTACACGCCGGAAATCCATTACGAGTCTGAAATTCAAAACTCGAGATACCCCGTTTATAACTCTAATGAGTTCACAACCCAAACTGAGTACCAACCAGAAACAGTGAACACGAACAACTTGTCTACGGTTAGCAGCGCCAATCCGCCTACAGACAGCCAGTACGTGGATACTCAACCGTCCACACACGACGACCCAGCTGATGTTAACGAAATACCAACAACCGCGGCCGGTGCTAGTGTCCAACCAACTAGGACGCCTTTCTACAACCAGTATGACATTAGCAACAACTCAAACGAAAGCAAAGAAAGTTCCTCAACTACAACAACAACTACTACCACCACAACAACTAGAAGAACTCCGCTACGAACCCGTGGTCGTCCTCGCTACACAACTCCAAGAACTGATTCCAATGAATCTACCACTAAATTCACTGCGACTCGTAGACCATTGCGCGAAAGAAGACCGCTGCCGACTAGACCAAGATATGAACCAAACAAGATAACTACAGAAAAGCCTGTAAAAAAACCCGTAGATTCAAGTGAAAGTAGCACCAAAACTTCAATCCTCTCCAGCAGGACTAGGACAAGAGGACGAGTTCAGTTCAAGCCTTCAGATAGCGACGAAGGACAATATAACAGGAACAAAGGCAGCAGCAAGGAAGAAGATCTAGCGTACCAGAGAGACATCTTGCACCAGAACTATCCAGTCACCTTGATGGAGAGAACGAGCACCGTAGACATCGAAGCTATCACGGAACCTTCGCCCAAATTCTCTTCTACGAAAAACGTCGAATCACCAGTAACTTATGACACCGAAAATGCGTACACTTATGAAAGAGCAGCTGTTAGCCAACCTAACGCAAACTCCGCGTCAAATGAGCACACCTTCCCGTCAAGGTCTGAGGGTCGCACAGAAACACCCTACGTACCGTATGTTCCATCCACTCGTGAAGAGTATGTCTATCATTCAAGGAGCAGTTCAGCTCCCGTTGACGCTATTTCATACGACGAGACATCTCCAGAAATAGAAGATAACTTTGGAAAACAAACAACTCCTGTTCCAAGAGACGAAAGTTCTGAAGTCAATTCTTACGCCACGGAGCCGGCGAGCCCAGTAACTGAACAGAACTCTCCTAGTTACTCTGTCAGCATCAAACAAGAACAGGCCGAACAAGAAAATGAAGATGCTAAATTTTTGAGTCAAGAAGTGAGCCACGAATCTGAGCCTGAAGAAAAGGTTCAAACTACGCCATCCTATAACAGAGTACGTGTCCGACCAGGCGTCATCAGACAGTACCACCAAGCGTCAACTGAAGCATCGAAAATTAAAGAAAGGAAACGTCCTGTGCAAGCAATTACGTACAGGCCTGCCTTCTCTGGGCGTCGCACGACCATGCGCATTGAAGAGATCGGTGAAGATCTGAAGACCAAGCAAGTCCACGCTCGTCCTGAAGTTCAGGAACACAGACACCCGGTATACAAACCGGAGCCAACCACTGAGCCTCCAGTCACATCAGCATCACAGGAATCCACAACCAAGCGTGGTCAATTCCGGCGCAGACGACCAACGTACACCACAACCTCTACCGAGGCATCCAGTACAAAGAAAACAACGTACGAAATAAAAAACAGGTTCAGAGGCCGCCGACCCACTGAAAAGCCTACAGAAAAGCCTGAAGTTCAAACGAACGCGTCATCAACAACTGTGAGGAACACCCTCCACAGCCGATACAGCAACAGACCAAGACTGTCAGAAAGATACAACAAAAAGCCTGAAGTTGAAGAATCTGAAGATCAAGAGCCCAATTATTCTATCAACAGACCGAAATTTGCTGAGCCCGAGACTGACTCATGGTCCCCAAAAATTTCAACTGATTCTTTCAAACCTTATAACCCTAATGACATCATCGACGACAGAAAAGACTCCACGCCCGAACAAGAAACTGAAGACGATGGTGAATTAGACATAATAACAGCTAGGAACGAATATGACGATATACTAATTTCGGTAACACCAGCGACTAACCGACTAAACAAAAAGATTCCCGATATCCCACCGACTTTAGAAGCATTAGTAGAACAGAGTAAAGTAACCAAGAGCGACTCGCCGGACGCTATGTCAACTTTTGAAACCATGTTAGAGGAAGTGATGAAAAGTTTAGAAGAACAAGATGAGGACGAATACACGACGAACGTGATGAAGCACAAGGGTGGTGAGATTGGAGAGATCCCTCCGGAGAGGATAATTTCATCGGGGGACAACTACTCTAAAGCGACGCAGTCGGACGACACCACGACTGTGGAGCCAAGCACAGATGGCTCCGGTTTTTTAAATGAGGTAAGCATACAGTTATCTTCATATCTATAGTTGATTTGTGATATTCACCCTTGCAAGTTATTGGGTTACAAAATTAATTAGGAATAATCATAAATGTAAACATTAATTAACCCATAACAGTTCAAAGCATGAAAAAAACTACCAAAGCGCAGTACGCTCATGTTTGCCGTTTTGGACAACAACATAGTAAAGAAACAAAAATATCACACGGATTGACAGACCTTCACGCATTGACGGTATACAAACAATGGCAATGTTCTAACCGTCCTAACGTTTTTATGTGCTACAGGTTTGATGTAACCCGACATAGTAATTAACGAACCCTACTTCTTTTTACTTATCACAACAGCATTAACATGTATCTCTTTCGTTTCCAGGACGAGAAGGACCGCAAGGGCCGTCGCCGTGGCTTCTGGAAGAAGGTGAAGGTGCGCCCCGCCACCACGGAGACCATCGAAGCCGCCGAGTCCCAGTACTACTCGCACACCGTGAACAGACTTGGCGAGCCCGTCAAACCGGGCAAGACTTCGTACGAAAAGGCAGACAAACTCGACAAACCACAGAAAGTCACCACTTACAAACCCAGCTTCAATATTAAAGACATCTTCTCAGACGAAGAAATAGACGTCATACCAACTGTGGATATCCCGAAAATAAACCCAGACGTTAAAATCGAAACGACAACAGAAACTAAAGTTACTAGCGAAAATGTTTTACAAAAAGAAACACCAACGGAAATGTCGCCTGGAGATTTGGACCTGGGAACAGGGTCACCCGATCCTTCTATTATAGAACTGACTACCACCACTGAAACTACGAACGAACCGAGTGAAGTTGACAGAAGCGATGGCTTCAGCTTAATGGATTATTTCTTCGGAACCACTTCAAGCGGTGATGAAAATGAAGGTAAAAAAGGAGACTCAGAAACAAAATCAACAGAAAGTATTGAAGTAACAACAGAACCAACAAAGCTTAAGATAATGACCACAGAAACTAGCAGCAACGTCATGCCTGAAGAGATCACAGATATTCCCGAAAGCGATGACAATGCAGAAGCTGTTACTGAATTTACTGAGAACAAAAAATCTAATAGTACCGAAGCTGTAACTGAAACGAAGAGTGAAGTTACAGAGAAGTCAATAGTGAGGGTTGAGTCGTCGTCCGTTTCTAGTTTTATGGACCCAGCTAACGTCGTCAGCACATCGATGTCTACAGAAGTGTCCCACGAAACAGAGATCTGTTTCCGAGGCAAATGCATAAAAACCAGTAAAGACATATTATAAAGCAGATGTTAACAAATATGGTGCTAAAGACTGTGTTCAAAATATAGTGGAATATCGAATTAGTGAATTTTAAAAGGATATTTTAAATTTAGTAGTTACTAAATGATCTTACCTTTATTTATTAGTGTAGGGTAAATATTTAATGTGGTGAGATTTTGTAAATAGTACAGATTCACTCTTTACTTGATTTCACCAATTTATGAAGTAGCTTAGGACTTGATACACTTTTAATTTCTGTGGCCACAACAATTAAAAGTTTTGCGATTTGTAATATATTATTATCGAATTTTAATTAAGTTAGTGTTAAGATCACGTTTTTAAGTATTTTTTACATTTTGTATTATAAATATTTCGACTGAAAATATTTGTGTAACCATAACTTTAAGGGAATAGATTATTTTTTGTACTTATTATTTATTTCTTCTTATTATTTTTGTACACTTCAAGGGCATTTTCTGAATATGTTTAAATTCAAAAAAGAAATATGATACTAATAGCTACTGTGTACCTACCCTCCCAAAGCTTAAGTAATAAAATAAATACATAAATATGTTATACTCAATGCTTCTACTCGCTAATGTCACTGCCTAAAGTGTAATTTTGTATTAAAATGAAAATAAAATAACATTAAAAATATTTTACTGTTTTTCATTAAACCATTTGGACAAGCGTTGCGGTTTCCATAAACTATAACAATCAAGGAGACACAAAAGTGTCTCAAAAATAAACATATACACTCGGACTTACTTTTAGAAGATACGTTTTTTCTTTACATTAGTTTCTGAACTTATGTAAGAAATTTTGAAGTTGGTTTTAATTCAAGAGTTATATTATATATTTATTTGATTATATTCCAATATAATCCAAAATGGGGGCAGATCTGATTATTTACAAAAATGCACCACTCTCAGTGTATAGTCAACCAGGAAATTGCTATACTTACCACTTCTCAACCATATTACCAAAGGATAAGGTCCAAATGTGGTTAACACACAACTAGGTGAGTTCTCTGTTCTGGACGATTTTAGCTACAAAGCAGGATACCCTTGCTACGAGCTATAAGTGTAGCATGTAGCACTATGTGACAGTTATGTGATAAGCAATTACCTAGTCAATTATAAAATCACCAGCCGATTAACAGAGGCAAAGGACTCCAGCAGCCCCGGACAAAAGTAAGAAATGCTACAATTTAAAAATTTTCATACTAAATTCAGTTTATGATTGACAGAGCACAAAAAATCTGTTGAATTGAGAACCCCATTTTTACTTGGAGTCGGGTAAAAATTAAATAAATATGTTACATTGTTTTGACGGCCGGATAGCCTAGTGGTTAGTGACCCTGACTATGAAGCTTGAGGTACCGGGTTCGATTCCCGGGAGGGGCAAATGTTTGTATGATGAATACGAATGTTTGTGCCCGAGTCGTGGATGTTATATGTATTTAAGTATATATTTATCTATATAAGTATGTATATCCATTGTCTAGTACCCATAACACAAGCAGCTTTAGTTGCTTACTTTGGGACTAAGTCAATTGGTGTTAATTGTCGCAAGATATTTATTTATTTATTTATTTATTGTAGCACTTAAGTTTTGTGGTATTCTCCAGTCCAATTGCTAAATGACTGTTGAGTCATCATCATCTCAGCCATAAGAAGTCCACTGCTGAACATAGGCCTCCTCCATGGATTTCCAAAGCGACTGGTGGAAGCAGCATGCAACCAGCGCCTTCCTGCCACCTGTATGAGGTCATCGGACCATCTTGTGGCCGGTCGTTGAGTGTTATGGACAAAATGATACTTAACGGGCTTTTAGTGATTGGACGACAGTATTGGCCCCAGATCTCCACACACATCTACATAATGTCAAGAGTAGTGGTTGTGCAAATCATTTGACCTCAAGTGTTCAAAAATAATCCCTATTCAGCTACTTACAGGATGCTTCTAAACAATCACAAATCCAGAATAAACCAGGCTGACATAATGATAGCTTTAGATATTGGTAAACTTATCACTTGTAATAGTATTGGACAGTAGTGCCATATACTCAGTTATTCTTCAACACTGACACAATAATCAAGTAATTGATGGGGCGGAGACGTTCCTTACTCAAACTTTAGGCTTCTGATTTCACTCCACTACTTGGCAATCATCATCATCAACAAAGCCACCATTCAAAGCATCATTTAAAATGACCAATTTGTTCTTCCGCAATTCACTGTCAATGAACATTCTCCGTTCTTCTCTCGTACGGCGTTCTGTTACCTTCTCCGGGGTCGGTCGCTCGACAATACCTTTAGTAAAGGTATAGATGACTGTTGAAGAATCTCCGTCAATGAATGCCAAGTTGATACTCGGACCGGTTTCGATAGTACACAGATTCTCCTGCAATTTGCCAATATAATCCATGTTTACGTCATCATAGGTGGGGACAGGGACGTAAATGTTCATTTTCTCGCTTTTGCTAGGCCGAGCGACGATGTACAAGGTATCCACATCTCTATTGTAGCAGTATTCAGTATCGTACATTAGTTTTTCGTCAATCAAATACAAGTAGAGACAACACGCTAGGGATATTTTCACATCGGAACTGCAGCCGAGAGAACGCATGTCTTCTTTTATTTTTGCTTCGATGTCCATGGTCTACTTTTATTTAATTCCGAATTAAAATATAACTTCTTCCGGTCCTAAACATTCAAGTAAACATAACATAACCTCCAAAATACGATATCAACAGTTAAGTGTCAATGTCAGTCAACAAAAACGTTTTGTTTTGTTCAACTCCTATGTAAACATGCGAGTTTTGATAATGAACATTTTTCAAATTAAAATACGAGTAAAGCAAAACGTCAATGCTATTTTGCCAATTACCATGTAATGAGTGAAGCATTCATCATTTTGTCGTTCGTGTGCATTGTTATTTGTATTAAAACATTTATTTGCTCGGTGCAAATTTAGCTGGTTTGCCATCTAGCGGTGAGTAGTAGAACTTTTTAAAATGCTATGGAGCTGCCCTCTATAGAAAAATTGAAAAACAATTTAGCTTTCATTCAAACTACTGCCAAATATGGCTTAATAGATAACTCAATATGTAAGCGTTATGCAAAAGAATCGTTAGATGGCAGCATTAACAAAGTTTAGATAAATTGTCGCTAGGTGTCATCTGCAATGCTTAGAATATAGCTCTTGTAATGTGAATATCTATGATAATTCTTTAATTACGAAACGATTTTTATTATAAAAAATGTTTTGTAAATACTATAGTAGCACATATTATTTGATCATTTATTGATATAATCATTTTCATAATTTTTACAATAAAGCCATTTATTTTATCCCCCTTTCTGACGAGTAGGTAATGGTTATGATTTTTTTCATAATCTCATCACCATAGGTTACTCGCTGAAACCGTAAACTTTTCAGTAATGGTATACAATTGTCATACAGAAGTTTTTTTTATTATTAAAATTAATAAGTTTATACGATGATTCTATTGAAACCTGTAAACTCTGGATTTTTTTATTGAAAAAGGAGGTAAACGAGCAAGCGGGTCGCCTAAGCAAGCGATCTCCGCTTCCCATGGGCACCAGCGAACCCAGCAAACACTTCAATATGGAAAACGAAACATACAAGAGATGTGATAAAGTATCCATATTTTAATGATTTATCACAAAATATTATATCAAATGCGAGGGGAAAGCCTCTTTTCTTGTAATAAAACTAGATATTTAATCCCTTTTGGAAATAAAGCACAATTTCGCAACATATGATATAAGTCAGGATGGCCGAGCGGTCTAAGGCGCCAGACTCAAGGATTCCTTGCCTACTATGTAGGTCCGAGCTGTTCTGGTCCTCTCTGAGGGCGTGGGTTCGAATCCCACTTCTGACATAACTTTTTGTTGTTTTTTTTTTCTTACTCGACTGCCGCAAAAGGGAGAGTTTTGTTTTTTGTGTCAGTGTACAGTCAGCATCGACACTGTACTTTTAATTGTACTCTTATGTAAATGGTGAACAAGATAACATTGTACAAATACTGTAGGAGCTTGTCCCAGGTTATTTATTTCTAGTGGACTGTATTTAATTGAAAGGCCGGTTCTTTATCTTCAAGTTTAATTACAAGCACTCGCACAACACCATACAAAGAGTTTTTTGACAGAGAGAAAACAGACTAAAAAATGCCACAGATATTAAAGTGCTTATTAAAAACTATTAATGTTGGCTGTATTGCCAACAAATACGTAAGTATACATATTAATTATTAATGTGATAAAGTAATAACAATGGTGTAATTTAACTTCAGCTATTTTGTTCTTACGCTGATTATAACCTCTATGCTATTCTATGCTATATATGTATATCAATTCCCCTGGGCACTTGACGCGGTCCGAAAAAGGCACCTTTGTATGGCGCGCAAACATTCATTATTTATTTATATTACATAGACATGGTGTATAAACAAACACAAACGTCATTTTGCTTATGTAGTGGTAACTTAGCGTATTTTGTATGGTGTGGACGACCATAGTAAAACTATATAAGTAAAATAAATATATTATATCAATTTTAAAAATTTAACAGATGGTAATTAAAGCGAACTGTTCCTTCTACGTATAAATAAAAAAATGAATAGACAATTTTCGAAATATGGAAACATAGGCCAAAAAGGTACTTCCCGTACCGGGAATCGAACCCGAGCCTCCTGGGTGAAAGCCAGGTATCCTAGCCACTAGACCATACGGGAGATAGCAATAGAAGCCAAATTATTATATTTGATCGGCATTTACAAATAGTACATGTTACATCGTCACATCATTCAAACATTACTATGATTGATTTTTAACCCCTACCGAAAAAGTAAGTAAATAAGTAAACACTTTATTGTACATAAAACACGGTACATAACATTACAATTAAAATAAAATAGTACAAAGGCGGGCATATTCCTGTAAGGGATCTCTTCCAGCTAACCTAGGATATTTTTTTAAAGGGGGTATTAAAGTTTAGTAGCATAAATTATGGTTTTCAATTGAACCCCTCATCTAGTAAGTTTGTACCAATCGCAACGGTGCTGCTGCCAGGCCAACATTATATTATTATTAAATCCAAACCAACACCGTTTCACGCAATGCAGTGCCGGCGCCGCACCTCACTAGCGCTGTCTCGCTTTTACTTGCGGAAGGCGCCATAACGTCGTGCGCCCCGTTGTTCGCTTTGGTGGACGCGCGAGGGCCACGATCACTGTTCAACAGCCTTTTATTCAATCTTTATAGGAGTTAAATACTATGCTTGACTGACAGTTAAGATTTAACTGGAGTGCGATTTTTTAATCTCACCGGGTGACTAAAGCTCACCGAAATTGCCGTTTTTCATAGAGATTCGGCCAATTTAGTGAGCTTTAATCACCCGGTGAGATTAAAAAATCGCACTCCTTATCATAGTAATTATAAGCTGACATGCCAATCTTCTTGACAATACGAAACATCAATACAACCCCAACATAAAACCTCTTTTTCACTTCTCACGCTCGTTAAGTCTTTCTTTATGCTGGGTGCTGCACAAAATCGCATTTTGTGCACTAGTGCATAAAAATGTTGTCTTCATCTAGAGTAAGACAAATTAAGCCTTACAGGCCTCGCTCGTCCCCGCCGTGTCAGTGTAATTGAAAACGAATACCGCGCAACCCTAGCGTGTCGCCGGGAGTAGCGGGGGGAAGGCGGGCGAGGGCAGCCTCATTCTATATTACAATACTCTTTGCGGGCTTTGACTTGCGCCGCCTGGCGCATGGTGTATGAAGTAATACAAACTTTTTAAGCGTGTGAATAAAGTTGGAATTCGTTTAATCGCATCGTAAAAGAGAAGTTTCTGTACGTTAGTACTATTATTTATTCCGTGCTAAAGTGACTTCTGTTATGCCCTTGTTGTACAATCTACTATTTTTTTAAACTCTATTAAAAAGGTAAGTCGTCTATCGAAAAAAGCTTATGTTTATTATAATAATCCTTTCAATTTAAACCCTAATCGGCACAAAATACGGTCTTAAATTTAAAAGCCTAACAATCATTCATAAGGCATAAGTTATATTGTGGTAGCGCATCTTTAGTCGCACAAAAGAGTTACGTGTTTTGACACGTGTCATCATCGCCTCCGTGGCGCAATTGGTTAGCGCGTTCGGCTGTTAACCGAAAGGTTGGTGGTTCGAGCCCACCCGGGGGCGGTTGGTTTTTGCTTTTTTTGTTTTCCATTGTGTTTGTTATAATTTTCTTTGTCCACTACTACTATTTAAGATAACTTCAGCGGTTATCTAGTCCTATATTGAGTAAGCGTATTTCTGATTTTGTATCTTTTAAAACAACAGCCTGTGTCTCTTCATAATTATGTAATGCATCATTGTTAGCAACTAGCTGATCCAATAGACGTTATTTGTCCATTACCGGGAAACTTTTCTAATTTTTTTGCTCATAAAAAACTAATTAGAACTTATACAAACAATTTAAAACCAAAAAATGACGAATAAGCCCAGCTGTTCTCAAGTGATTCCCTTACCAACGCAACGACGAATTTTATTTTGATTTATTTATATTTATTTATTCATAGATAATATACAGATTATTTTTATCACTGTTCGATTCATATAAACGGAATAGAATATCGTTGTTAAGATCTGTGTTTATCGGAATGCATACTAATTATCTACAGTCGGAATTTGATATGATGAGTCACTTTAGAGTTTCTGTTTTAGCTTTTTATCAACAGGATACACAGTGCTTTATGGCTAAGATTCAAAGTTCAAAATCGTACGTCTATCTTTTCGAGAATAAAATGTGAGGAAGGTGAAAAATTAATTAAATTAAATAAACTTAATAAATGGCAAAACAGCGTCAAGTCAATATTTATTTTTATTTCGTAACATGCTGTGGCCGTTATGCACTTATGAACTGAGTTTTCACACTCTTTGTCAGAGGGGATATAGCTCAGTGGTAGAGCATTCGACTGCAGATCGAGAGGTCCCCGGTTCAAACCCGGGTGTCCCCTGGCCTCTGCCTTTTTGTTTTTATTTGGTTACCCGATACAAATGAAGTTTTCGATTTCAAACGAACGATTTTAAATACAAACATACAATACTAATTATAATAAGTATTTGTATAATCTGTGATACATATTTTATTGTTTCTTTGCAGAAATACAGGTACTTACAAGTTACTAATAAATGCAAAAACATAGGCTATCTTATCGCTCAAAAGTGATCTTTTTTAACCAAACAACCATAGATTATTACAAACCGCTTATTAATTAGCGAGGTGTAGTTTTTCAATAAAAATGTAGCATTAAAAAACATTATCAAGGGAGAGAAGCATTTCGGAACTCGATTCGCACTTGGCCGAATTTTAGGGTTTCGGACCCAAATGAAATGGCAAAAACGGAACACTTAGATTGTCCGTCTGTCTTTCTGTCCGTTCGTCGCTGCCATCTTACTCGAACGCTATTGGGGTTGATATAATTGATAAAATTTAGGTGTGTTACATTCTGTGAACTGCGTACAATGAAGTAGTCAATTTCTCTGTTTCGTACGGTAGCTGAGAGATTGGGGAGCCCACAGGGAGGGGCCTCTAAAGGCCCTATATAAAATTCTAATTATATTTCTATTTCTTGATTTAAATTAATATTAATTTTTATTAATTGTGTTCATGTGTACCTAACATTAGATTAAGTTTTGAATGTAAACTATTATTAACATAATGTATGACCCGCATAGATGGTCGAATTTTAAATAATTCTAATTCTATAGAGCGGAAACGGATCAGCAATATTTTTAGGTCACTGAGTGCGATTTTTGGGTCTCACCAGGTGACTAAAGCTCACTAAAATGGCCGTTTTTCATAGAGATTCAGACATTTTGGTGAGCTCTAGTCATCTGATGAGATTTAAAAATCGCACTCCTGGTGGAAGTGGGCTTAGCGAAGCGAGGTTTATTACACAACAAGCGAGAAACGTGTGCGAGGGATGTGTACGGAAGTGCCGTTTCACAGCTTCGCTACATATCCTCCCTTGCCCATCTCCGCCGGCAACGCTCACGACGTTTGATAGCTTCGCTACGCTTCCTCGCACCGCTCCGCTAGCTCGCACAGTATAGGCAGAAACGCTCAAACCCTTAGAACATAAAATAAATCTTCTTTCTATGATCAGAGGTGCAATTTTTGGATATCACCAGGTGACCAAAGCTCACCAAAATGACCGAATCTCTATGAAAAACGGCTATTTTGGTGAGCTTTAGTTACTCGGTGAGATTCAAATGCAATTTTTGAATCTCACCAGGTGACTAAAGCTCACCAAAATGGCTGCATTTGTATGAAAGCGGCCATTTTGGTGAGCTTTAGTCACCTGGTGAGATTCAAAAATTGCACCCCTGAGCTCATAGACTAGGAGAAACAGTGTCTTTCTCAGCTTGAGCGTCAACAATTACCGAAAATTTCCGAACAGTTAACTTGATAGTAAATGGCTTTTGTACACCTAATTTGAAATTAATGAAAACCAAACGCAAGTTAAACCGTCACTTAAACGTCTACCCTGTCTAAAAATTCTGTGAACGGCACTGAACATCAAAGCAAGACTAGAGGTGACATTTCAAAAAGGAAAAGCTTCGGTAGATGAGGAAGGACTTGTCTTCTATTTGGATACCAGATCTTACTTACCCCTAACCGGAGGAGGGTAGGTTTGCTAAAGAAGTGTAGGAGTATGTTTTTGACACTGTGCTTATTCCCCAAAAATATGTTTGAACTTGATTTATCCAATGCTTTTGAAAAAATACTCCAACAATGTATGAGATATTGTAACCTAGACCGCTTCATAACTACGAAACGCGACCAAAGATTTTTTCAGTTTTGGTGCATTAAGCTCGTACATACTGATACTTTATACCACGTCATATTCAGCCATTTCCGTTATCGTTTTTTTTTGGCAACGATCAAGGGTCTTTAAACGAGCTGAACTTCGAAACGCGACCAAATATTTGTTCAGTTTTAGCAGAATTCACATGAGTGCAACCGGTACTTCCTTTCTGTACTTTATTCAGCCATTTTACTTATCGTTTTTTTTGGGAACAATAACTGGTTTTGCAGGCGCCATATTTCGATAACGCAACCACTTAGCGCAGGCAGACCGACATATTTGGCATCACGGAGTTGCCCTTTATCTTGTGAGCTTCCGATCAGCCATATTGGTGATCGTTGCCAAATTTGTCGTGACCTCCCGTAATATCAGACCGTTTCACAGCTTTGCTAGACATCCTCGCTGACTCGCAACCTTCACTACTCCGCCCAATGGAGTTGTGACACAAAATTCACACTCTGTAGCTTCCGGCTTTCGGTTAGTTGGTGCTCTGGCACACAGCTATGATCGTGACAGGTTCTACAATGGCTTGATTGGCTTAAAGTATATCAATGGCAATTGGTTGCCTACGAGTTCCGTCATCGGGTTTTAGAGTTCCGTAGTCAACACAGACAAACCAACACAGACTATGGTAGTTAAGCAAGCAACCCTTCTTGTTTCGCCACCCAGCAAACAGGGACCAAAAATTAAATTAAAAAAAATATTTAGGTACCAAAAATAATTCAGTCAAATTGAGAACCGCCCCTTTTTTTGAAGTCGGTTAAAAATGGCGTTTAAATTAGAAAAAAATCAGGTAAAATAGTTATGAACTGACTTTTAGTAACTGTACGACTAATTCGCTAGATATGATATAGCAGTCGTGGCCGAGTGGTTAAGGCGTCTGACTCGAAATCAGATTCCCTCTGGGAGCGTAGGTTCGAATCCTACCGGCTGCGGATCTTTTTGCAAATATTTTTTTTGTTTTATTTTACTACTGTTTCCTTATCAAAGTAATATGTTGTTAGTACTTGTGTTCACACTTAGCCTGTTTAGTAGAGTACCAAAAAAGGTATTATACTTTATACAATTTTATACAAAACACAAACGACGATAAAAATAAAATGTCAAAAGGCACAGCTCGTGGTGTTCCCTAGCGGCAAAGACTAGAGAATATTTTTCTAATCCTGTGCTAGCGGTCACCCATCTAAATACTGATTGCTTCCTGACTTTTTCTGAATTTAGCTCATCAGTTAACAAACTCGTTACTAGATGGCGGTATGCAATATAATTCTGCTATTAGCCGCTAGAGTGCGTTTATTTACGTCCGTTAATTTTGAGAAGATTTGACATCATAATTCACAAAACAAACCTTTTTCTGACGGCAGTCGGGTAAAAAGTACTTTTAAAATGTTTGCCGAGCAGTCTCGGAGTGAGATTTTTGAATCTCACCGGGTGACTAAAGCTCACCAAAATGGCCGTTTTTCATACAAAACAAAAAAGCGTCAATATTTCTTAAATCATTAAGAATATTCAAAAAATCAAAACATACAAACCTAGTCTAACACATTTGTAATATTAAGTTTGGATTTAATTTTAACATCACTGAACAGTAGTTTGGTTAGTTTAATAAAACTGTCTATCTGCCTGTTCAGGATAAAACGTGGCGTTAACTTATTAACTGTTTATTACATTCTAACCTTCGTCAAATTTCACTACAAATTGAAGAATTCAACCGATACAGAACCGGAAGTTAATGCATCCGTTTCTTCCATCGAACAGATAACCATTTAATTTACTCCGAAGCTAAAATTCAGTAGTTTGTTCAGTCGCGTGCGCACGCAATCTTCAGGCAGTTCCCAACAAGTTAGTAAGTATAAAGCAAACACTGCGATTAAAATTTGATTAAAATGAGGAGATTCTTCTTGAATTATTCATTTTAAAATTAAATGCACACTTTAATTAATTCTATGGACATCTATGTCTATCTCTACCATGCATCTAAATGTTCTAGAGTGGCCCAAACCGCAGTTTGGACTAATTTCTCTGTTTTCTGTGGCTTTGGTGACTGCACTATGTAGTTTAGTGGAGAGCGATTTTTGAATATCATCGGGTGACTAAAGCTCATCAAAATGGTCGTTTTTATAGACTTTCGCTCTTTTTTGTGAGCTTTAGTCACCTGGTGAGATTCAAAAATTGCACCTCTGTGCACGACTTTTTGAAACAACAGTAATTAAAAGCGATTTTTCTATTCACAAAAATTACCAATGTTATTTTTCTTCGTTAGCATAATAGACCGAAAACAATTCTTTACTAAAACCAACATTTCCATACTCAAAACTTCCTAGTTGCAAACTACTAATTTGATTCCACATACTCGTACTTACCAGCGAAACCAATAACTCTTTTATGGCGGCAGCCGGGTAAAAATATTTCACCGATCGTTTTTTTTTTATTCCCTTTATTAAGTCTTTATTCCAAATATCCTAGGTTCAAAATGGTGTGGGCGCCGCCAAACATTGCGCAGACGTGCCCCGCGCACACGCAGCTCACTGCCTGTTCGTCCTTCGCCTACGTTTATCTCAACCTGATCCTTCAGCTGTATGGGGACGCGTATGACCGGAGGGTCCAAGAGAAATTGAACATCCAGGACACTGTGGTGGATGAAGAAATTTACGACTTCATCGTGGTGGGAGCCGGATCTGCTGGCTGCATAGTGGCGAACAGACTCAGTGCTGTGGAGGAATGGAAGGTAAGATTTGAATTTTTTGAATTTACAACAAAATTCCAAAAAACGTTACTGAACAAAATGATACAAAGTTCAAATCTATTGTCAAGGAGACATTAATTTCTCGGGCGTATTATAAAGTCAAAGACTACATTTTAGACAGGGATGTTTGGAAATTATCCCAACTTGTATTGGCGATCCCTGGCTACAAATATTGTACACCTACTGTGTTAAATTACTGTCCAACATTGAAATTTTGATTTATTTAAAAAATAACAGCTCGTACAGTTTCTTGCCCGTATCTTCTCATCAGAGGTTTTTCGAATTTAATGACATTCATTAGTGCTTCCTGTAAGCCTAAGCTGAATAAAGATATTTTGACTTTGACTCTGAATAAGCGTACAAATAAACATCCAAAAAACGAATATACGGATCGAATTGAGAACCTTTTCGGTATTTTTTTTTGCCTTTTAACAAAATAAACACATCAAATAAATATGTGCTTAATTCGCCGAACAAATAGGGTACAAATTCAGGGTGGACTTACCCTACTTTTCATCCTGGAAAAACGCTAAATTCCCGCGGGATAGTGATAAACGAATTCTACGTAAAATCTAGAGCAGCAACTAATCTCGCTAATATTATAAAGCTGAATTATTTAAATGTATTTCGGTAGGATTAATGTTGTTTTTTTTTAACTTAAACGTGATGCAATGTTCAATGTTGCAACGTCGAACTATTAGGGTTAAAGTCAATGTAGCATAAATCCTCTTCAAGTTATTTTAATATATTGTAAAAATTGTTTGCGTGCATAATTGACACTTAAGGTTAGTTGAGTAGCATTAAGCTAACATAATTATGAAAAGAATAATTCATACAATCCAGATTATGAAGTATTTCTGTGATGTGTTATATAGTTTATTCAATTATTAATTTATTAAGTACATAAATACTTACTCAGAGTTTAACTGGAAGAGATCCCATAAAGGGATAAGTTCGCCATTGTACATCACTGTATCTCTTTTTGTCATTTACGCTGTTTTTTGTACAATAAAGCATTTACATACATACTTACATAAATATTAGTCCAGCAAGCTACAGAAGCACTTAAGATTTCAGCTGACTTGCACTAAATGAAGCAAAATTGTTAAATCTGTTTACAGCCCTAAATTTAGTACTAATAATCACATGAGATTTATACAAAAGAACTGTCATTTATCGTCTTAAATATAGGATACTTAGAGTACAGTACCCTTACTTTAAGTTTGTCCCGTAACTTAGCATTAGTCGACAAAAGATCATTTTTGATTTACATTGCTTTTGTCGACCACTAAAGCTACTTGACCTACTATGTAAAGGCAGCCGTGAAATTTGCTTATTTTATTAACTATGGCCACAGCTTATAGTATATGTACTTATATTATATTCTATAGCATTGACAATGACAGCCGAAGTAAACTCTAGAAAAAATTGATACTGTATTTATTATTTATTTATTTATTTTATTTATAAATACACTCTACAGCATTACAGTCAGTGACCAACGCACCATAAATCTTAAACTAAACTAAATTAAAAACTCAGTAACAATCTATATTTAACTATTAACAATGTAAAAAAAACTATAGGTACATAATAGTATTTTATGCAACTGTTGCATAATGAGGGGTCTTAAAACACGAGTGTGGTTTTATGAAACGAGCGTCAGCGAGTTTCATAATAGGATCACACGAGTGTTTTAAGACCTAATTATGTACAGTTGCATACATTACTTTATCTACACACATATCATAAGTACTCTATGATGGGTTCAGAAGCCATAGGGCAATGACCTGCATTGCTACTAGCTACTAGTGCTAGGTACCTATTAAATATCTATAGACTGTACACATTAAAATAATGTAATCAAAATGAATTTGAACAAATATAGAAACAAATTAGAAAAATTCTCATAATAATAAGTAAGTAAGTAAGTAAGTAAACACTTTATTGTACATAAAACACGGTACATAATATTACAATTAAAATAAAATAGTACAAAGGCGAGCATATCCTTGTAAGGTATCTCTTCCAGCTAACAATATTGCTAATAATATTGGTTGTTATAATGCTGGTCATTGCCTACGGTTTCTGAACGCATTATAGAGCATTTATGATATATGTGTAGATAAATTTTGTTTGCACACTCGATTGCCTTACGCCCATTCCCTTACAGAACCTCAAACATTCCGAACACACCGCTGCCCATCGCCACGCAAACAAGTCACATTCAGGTCATTTGTATATTTAACGTTTTGGTGTAAGTGAACCAGTGTGCCCAACCTAACCTAACCTTGCAGAAATACGTTTTCTATCCGTAAATGGTCTGTTACTCTGTTGTACTTAGTCAGCAATCAAACGCGTTCTTCAACAACCGCAGGAAGTCTATCAGAATTCAGAATGTAATTACTAATTACGCCGGTATTCTTGTTAGTTCTACCCAATCTTTACATAATTAAATTACTATTTTTTTTTTTACTTTTTCACGATTTGCACACATTGAAATAAACAAACTAGAACAAATTACTGCTACTCCGCGAAACCAGTACCGGGCTCGTGCAAAATAGCTGCATCTGTGCGATAAAATATATCGCGGAGTAGCAAGGTAATTTGTTCCAGTTTGTTGATATGGACCTCCGCAAAGTAACGCCTGAATCTATTAATTATTCATTGAAATAAAAAAAAATGCTTTATTTCGTGTGTATTGTTACCTCAACATTGTAACGAATCTAATTCGAGACATCTGGGCTTATTTCTAGATTTTTATTTTTATGTTTTATTTTTTTCCAATTTGTTTATTAATATTATTATTGTTCTTTTAATTTTCTTGACGATCTTTTTGTGAATTTTATATATTTTGACATAAAATGTAATGTAATTTTCAGTAAGAAATAAAAGTATCTAATCTAATCTAATCATCAAGACCTATTCAGGTCTCATGTTCACTAGCAGACCCCCGTCTCTCGTCGTCTTGTCTTCGTCGTGCCCGTGAACATATACCTGAAAAGGGCTTAAAAAGTCGGGAATTAGATTCATTACAATACGCGAAACAAACCGTTTTATTTATTTTATTTCAATAATTAATAAACTCAGGTCTTCTTTGGCCTCCTTATCAACAAATTGAAACCTTGCTACTTGCTTGGTTGCTGGCTAGCAAGGCAATTTGTTTCAATTTGATCAATGTTGTCATATTGCTCTTCAGGTGTTGCTATTGGAAGCAGGACCCGAAGAGCCTGATGTGACGTCAGTCCCCGGGTTGTCAGTAGCCCTGATCAATTCGAACATCGACTGGCAGTACAAGACTATGCCGAGCCGCTACGCCTGCCTTGCTTTTGAGAACCACCAATGCCAATGGCCTAGGTAAAGTAACTGCAATACATGGATTTAGTTCGCCTTGTACGTCAGACGGATCGTTCTCACACAGAACCTTAAGAGCAAGTTTTTTATTACAGCTAACTTCTCAATTACCTACTACAGTGGCCCTAACATGATGACCAAGTTTAGTTTATCTCTATCTGCGTCTTTTTCTCATGACACTAGTTAGACAGAGACACGGGGAGGGGTTAAACTAAACCTGGTTTGTCATGTTAGGCCCGCTGAAACGGTTTCGAATATGCGCTGCTCTGCTAGAGGCACTTAAGTACTTGCACTAAAGGTACTGATCCGGATGACTAAAGTTTATACTGGCTAGCCGTACTTCAGCCACTCCTTACTTATAACGTCTGTCGGAACTTTAACACAATGATACAGTGTTTAAAGTCCCGATAGACGTTATAAATAAGCGTGAAAATCTCGAAAGTTAAAAACAAGACACACATTACGTATGAAAAATAATGTTTTGGAAACACCTTGAGAATCATCCTGGAACAAATAATCCACCATTTTGAAAATGAAAAGGGGAAATAATTTCAAGTATAACAAATTAAAGTTAAACTAGATGTTGAAAACGAATATTCACATGTTTCAGAGGAAAAACTATGGGCGGTTCGAGTGCCATAAACTCCTTCGTGTACATTCGGGGCAACCGAGTGGACTACGACGGCTGGGCCGAGCAGGGCAACCCGGGATGGAGTTACGACGACGTATGTATCAACAGGGCTAGACATGCAATGACTCACTTAGATCAGAATTATCTTCTCCTGCTGCTCTAGAGACAAAAAACATTGTTTAATTCTTTAGGCAATGGAAAGCAGAAGACAAACGAAATATGTATATCTCGTGACTTGGGAAACTTGCTAATAGAGTTAATCTTTTACATCAAAACTATTGAAAATTCTTTAATTTCATTCGCTGATTCGTGAAGTCATCATGTTTTTTGTTTACCTTGATCTCCCCCTCAATCAAGGACATTTGTTTTATAAGATGGTGTAATCTTGATGTATTTATTGAAATCAGTATCTAAGGGAACAGTACTAGGGCGTCTACTATACCTAGCACTAGTTAACCCCTAATTTTACAGAGTTAAAAAAATATACAGTTCCAGATTCGTTAGGTTTTATGAGTCCTTAAAATTTTACTACAATAAAGTAAACCATGACATAAGTATACCATGATTATACATTTTCAAATGAAGGGTTTTATTGCAGCAGTAAAAGTTTCTAATTTAAAAGTGTAAATCTCAGGAATAAGGGCTGATCATACTTATCCCGTACTTTCGACGTACTTTGAGCCTTTGGCTTTGGTTAATCACTATTAACCTCTCCTTTAAAAAATACTTAACCCTTCCTTTTGACTTTACCGTAGTCAGGTAAATATTTGTACTTCAGTGCCGCGGGTAAGCGCCGACTATATAACTTGTTTTTTACCGATTTCAATTTGTCGCAAAGCATGACAATTGGTTAGAACTTAAAGCTGAAATGTAATTGTAAAGAGTAAGAATTCGTAATGAGTTAGCTAACTGATTCCAGGTGCTGCCATACTTCAGAAAATCCGAAAAAAATATGAACGTTGAAGCATTGAATCACAAATACCACGGCGTTAGCGGAGAGCAGGCGGTATCGAGATGGCCCTACGTAGACATACCTTCTCAAATGATCACACATGCCTTTAACGAGCGAGGGTTACCTTTAAACGACCCAAACAGCCACGACCAGATCGGAACCATGCAGGTGCAAAACATTGCAGACGAAGGGGAGAGAGCGTCTGCCAACAGAGAGTTTATAAGACCAATTAGGTATAAAAGAAAGAACCTTACTGTGAGACCAGAATCAGAAGCTGTTCAGATACTGTTTAACAAACATAAAAGAGCAACCGGCGTCAAATATATCAAAAATGGTAAGACATATACTGCCTTTGCAACTAAAGAAGTTATAGTCAGCGGCGGCGCTATCAATTCTCCCAAACTCCTCCTGCTTTCCGGTATAGGACCCAAAGAGCATCTGGACGACTTACACATACCCGTGATTGCAGACTTACCAGTTGGAAAGAACCTTCACGATCACGTGACGTTTAATGGTATCGTCGTAGCCTTATCTAACAAAACGGCTACAACTGTGAGCCAGAAAGAAATGGTGGAAAAAATCTATGAATACAAAGAGATGTCATTCAAGAGGGGTCCGTTGTCTGGGAATGGACCAGTGAGCAGCGTATCATTTTATAAAACTGATCCTCATTTACCAGCTCCGGACATACAAGTTCAAGTGGATAGCGTGAATTTGAGAGAGTATATAAGAGAGCCAGCGACGTATGCCGGTCTCACGATCTTCCCAACTTCATTTTACGACGCTGTTATTCCAAGAGTCATGAATCTGGTCCCTTACAGCAGAGGGAAACTAATGCTGAACGCCAGTGATCCTCACGGTCATCCACTAATTTATTCCGGATACTTAGAAGATCCACGTGATGTGGAAAGAATAGTAAAAGGTGTGAAAATGGTTCTCTCATTGGAAAACACTGAAGCCTTTAAATCAAGGGGAGCACGTTTCGTTAGAACTCCTTTGCCTGCGTGCAGAGGTTTAAAATGGGGGACTGATGCTTACTTCGAATGTTTAGCAAGATCTTATACATCATGCCCTTACCATCCTGTGGGATCGTGTAAAATGGGCCCGAAGCACGATCCGACGGCTGTGGTTGACGCTAGACTTAGAGTGTACGATGTCAAAGGCCTGAGGGTGATTGACGCTGCTATAATGCCAACGGTGAATCGAGGGAACACCAACGCACCATCCCTTATGATTGGGGAGCGAGGAGTAGCGCTAGTTTTGGAGGATTGGCTGCATAACTATATCCATTGAAATCTCGCAGCTCTTTAGAATTACATGAGCCCTTTTAAATGCTTTGTAATGCTGATGGCGATAATTTGTAAGCCTTGCCAATTGATATAATGTACTAGGAACAGGAGTGACTTTGCTAATTTGGTTTTAATTATGGGTCTTCTGATCAAAATAAGAACATTACTACACTGACCATTTGTGTTTGAAGATTAGTTAGGAATAGTTGCAAAGGAACTCCGTTTTACGGCACATTATTTTGTTGAATTAGGTTGTTTGGTAATGGTATAACTTAGTCACTAAAATAAAATCCACAAATTATTAACATTTTTTTATTACCTCTTTCTTAATAATTATAATACTGTTAATATAATTACAAAAGTAGAAAACAATTTATAGTTCATTATTTTACCATTTTACTTGCTAGTATACTACAACAATCTTTAAGAAGACAAGCCGAAATGGCGCATAATGAGCAACAATCTCTACATCATTCGAGATAACAAACCACTGATTTTTAAAATTCACGGTACAATCAATACAAATCATCCAAGACTCTCAACAATATTCGACAAGTCCTAACGGACATAGCTTAGTGCAGCTACCGAACGCTAGATGGCGTTAAACGCCGAAGCCGTTTCCAAAATAGCCGTCCAGCGGCAGCAACGGGGTTGCAAATAAACCAACAAAGGTATTCCTTTCTCTTGTTTTTCTTCGTTTACGGGGTTCACTTCTCCGGAAGCTTGATCACCGGCATCTGGGAGCATCCCCAGTTTCTTTCACAGTGATCAATGAGATCTCTTTCAGAGTCTGTCAACACTGAGAGGTCAATGTCTTGGCTGTCACTAAAGGGGTCCGTATATGGATAGTGGACCAACACGCAGCTGAAGTCAATGACTGGACTGCAAAATCCGAGGATCTTGCGCATTTTGGCTTCAGAGTCAACCTGTGGACAAAGAAAGATCATATTAGTATCGTTTGTAGTATTCAGAAGACTTAAAAAAATAAGGATCTCTACCGTTCACTCGTGTACAACAAGAACAACTGTTGACATGAAGTTTGGGGTAAAATTATTCTCAGATTTTAATTAGTAAATACTTTAAGTTAATTCAAGTTAGTTACCAGTTGAGCTAACCACGGCATTATCAAATCAGTGTTTACATTTACCAAATTATCTATTTCGTAATATTTAATTACAAGGTCGTTGTCATGTTGTGTAATCTGTTTAATTGGAGTACTTAATTTGATGTTAAGTAATTGATGTTTTTCTTAACTTAAAATAAGGAATATAAAAACGGAAATTACCTTAATAACGTAGATATCGTTTTCATCGCAGAAGGCTTGCAGCAGCACTTCCTGCATGTGTGTTGCGCTGTCGCCAGGGGGCGCTTCTGTTGTGAAGCAGAAGAGGGCCCCGTTGCTGTTGCTTGACAGGTACTGTATGGCCGGCAGAAGCCCCACAGTCAGCCTTTTCTCTATACAGGCTCGCCTGAGCACCGTTTTGATGCACTGGCCAGTTGGGCTGGAAGAAAAATGTTTTTTAGACATTTTGAATTTAATTCAAAACTCTCGCCGGGGACTGAACTTGCACGTCCAACCGGGATCTTTGTCACTGCAATACTAAAGATTTTAAGTTTGGAAATCTTTTTTATTTCAGACCTAGATTTGAATTAGGTAGTACGTATGTAGTTCAATGACTGACATAGTTACTATGTTCAAAGTGAGTTGACTGAACTACGGTCGAAAAACTTTAAATGGGTCAGTTAGCACTTTCTGGTTTTCGGAACACTGTTCCACAAACAATTAAAAATTTACAGTAGCTAAGTGTCGAACGTTAATTTTCTTGTTTGACCCACTCAGTAATTTCTTCACGTGAGTCTATTGCACAATAATAGTTGATTGTGAGATATCTACCTCTTAGCCGCAACTCCACTGAAGCTCTCCATTTTCACTGGTACCACTGATTCCTTGTACATGTTTGATAATTTTATGCTTTTCAGTTCGTAATTGTCACTAATCTCTTCAACTTTCCGTGTGAAAGTGGGAATTTTCACTGCAGTTTCACTAACAACGTTGTAATGCGAGTTCACTATCACTTTGATTGACTCCGGTATCACTTGTTGAACCTTGAATGGGTTATGTCACAATAATTTCACAACTTCGCGAGCAAATCCGACGTGGTGTTGCTTCGAGCGTAGAGCGAGTATTGTGGCCTCAAGTGACGCGGCTCGCCTTTTTATCCTCTCAGTCGCGCATGCGTCAAGCGACGCTATCTAAGTTTGTGTGCGTGTGGCGTCTGTCCAGTACCAATGGAGATTCCTCGAAATTTCCCCGTATTTTCGCTTGTATGCGTGAAATTCTGTAGTAACAGTGCACTGGTGTGTTAACAGGGCAGATTACTTCGCATGTGTGCTTGAAACATTTCTCTGCGAGTTCGAAATCAAGTTGCAACGTGTCTGTGTTTATGTCCAGTGAGGTTGCTACACCCTGCCCCCCGCTGTTAGTAGTTCAACGGACGACAGAGGGGTAAGTGGCTTGGAACGTATCGTATTTGAGGTTATGCGCTTGTTTGTGTTTGTGGCGCGTGGCCGTCGGAATTCCCAAGTGGATTGGGTTTTGGCGGCGCGGCGATTAGGAAACCATCGGAGGAAACTGAACGGATACCGGGCTTTACGCGGTGCAGTAGGGCCTTGGTGGAATTTTGTATGTTTTGCTATTTGACATGTTTCTGTGTTGTAAGTTACAACTTGTAACTCCTTCGGCTTCTTGGAAATAATCTTAGTCTTAACTTTGTAACCAAATCGTGAAGGGCTTACCAAGAACTTTCATGCAAATAAAATAACGAATGAAAGCAGTCCTTGCTCTTGTTTCTATACAGACCACAGACCGCTAAACGTGTGACCCCAATTTTCAACGATATCCGATATAACATTCCTCTTATCCGTTCAAAGATTACCTAGAAGAGATCCCTTATATAGGTAAATTCACCTTTGTGCATAACTACATCTCGATTTATCATTGGTATTTCTGTACAATAAAGAGTTTACATATATTGAACACAAACAAACAAGTTTCGACCGGCATTGTCCTAAACCGTACCAGTCCTCCCTTCGCTTTCAAAAGATGTGTTTTTGTTTTCTTTGAACACACTTGGTTCATTCATGTCTTCTCCCTTCAATCAATTTTACTAGATTCAAGGTTGCTGGCTGTTCAGTTTCATCTTTCTTTCATCTTTCAAAAGAGTTACTCATCTCATTGATACCATTACGAGTTTACTAACATATTTGTCGGCACTGGTTCCAATAAGATTTTCACTAGTAAGAACATAAGATGCTTTAAAGAACAAAAGTGTTTTGCCACTAGATTGTTACGAAAATATGACATAACATAATAAAATCGAATCAGTCCTAACCTTCATTTGTTTAATAATCTAATTACCTCATTAGGTGCCCAACCTTCTCAATGCCAAGCCCTAATCAGTGTTTACTGTTATACAACTGTTAATAGTCCCTCATGTCTTGACGATCAATGTCCAACTATTAAACAACTATTAGTCAGCTGGCTATGAGTGATCATTGTTTACTAACATAGCCTGGGACCTAAAGGGCTGTGTTGTGTCAAGCTCGCGGAACTATCATATTAGGTCAAAATCAGAATTAAGTTTGCATGTGTCTCTGCTGTAAGCGATGGTAGAGGGTCTGTAGTCCAAAATTTTTCATCTAGTGTACATCTGCAAGCAGCGGCGCCTGGCCTAGTTTTAGCCTATTCAAAGAAAGCAAGTTGAAGGTACCCAAGTCTTTAACTTTTGACCACAGGATAGATAACTTTTGTTTTTACTGCAATATTAACTCGTTTACCCAAAAAAAGATCCATGTTTTTTTTTACTTTATTTCGGTCGTTATGCAATATGATTGTTGCAACTAGCGTACTTGGTAAATAAAAGAAGCATTTTCGCGATCAATTCTTTCTTCTGTTTGGATTTATTAGTGTTAAATAATTAAAAACTACAGGAGTAGGCTACTCGATCTGGACAAGGGTTTTGAAAAGCCGGAAATCTTGCGGTAGAGACTAGAGACCCGGACATAGATACTTTCGGCTGATAATAAGAATTTCTTATCGGATTTGGACATTGAATTGGTTTGGTATCTAAAGTTTGCAAACCCGGATGCTTTCCGAACACTTTCTGAACTAGGTCGCGTTTCTGGGATATCAGGATACAGTCATTTATGTAGCGCCCATCGAACAATGATCTGAGTATATTTTCAGATAAAAACAAGTACCTACGAGAGTTTATAATTATAGCAACCAACTCAAGTTCAATGTTAGAAATAGTTCTCTCTAAGGCATGTCACTGTTCTAAGTCATTGAACCTTCAGGCTGTATCAGCTGCATTTCGTATACCTTCAGTCACTAAAGTATTCCCATCTATTTAATCTACTATTTTCGGTGTCTTCTTTGGCAACATAATTCTTGCCGTGCATGGTATTAGAGCACCTATAATGCTAACCAGTTCCTTACAACCTTAATTACCAAAACCATTCTACTACATAGCTTAAGTTTAATTGATATTTCCGAATTATGAGTTGTTTGGAATTCCTTATCGATATAGCACTTAATGTTGGGTTCAAAGTTTTAAACTAATCGAATACGAAAAAAGTGGGATCAAAGTTAATTACGTAGGAGTTACTATCAACATAATCTGTCAATTCAATATTTTCTTCAACAAAATATTAGGCGTAGTCATTTTTTATGAGATTTAGATAATGAGATTTAAGGCTTTTGTTTCATTTTCTTTGTTTGCGAATGAAGTTTGGAAGGAACCAATTGCGCACATTGTAATTTGCAAATGTGTGTTACAACTGTTACAAGTACTCTTCCTGCACTGATGGTTACAATGGTCGAGTGGTCACTGACCACCGAATGCTTGAAGGTCATGATATTAGCCTACTTACACTCTTTACTTAATGAAAATTTCCACAACCATTTGGAAATATTTCGTGTTGTTTATAATTGAAACTACTGGTATTGCGAAAATCCCCACATTGAACTTCCCTAGAGATAACGGTTAATTAGTTATTGTTATCATTATCAATAATACAATTCAGCTCTGGGGAATAATAACAACAAACAACAAAGTGAATTCCGAGTAAATCGCCTCCTACTTTCCGATAATCTATTGTGAGTGTTTCAGTAGATGGTAAATAAATGAAATGACAATGTTTGTGTGGATATTAATCCATAGCCACCTTGATGCGAGCGTTCACGAACTAATCTTAACTGGAACAAACTTGCATTGTCATGTTCATTTTAGCGCTCACGTCAATTATCGCCGTAGAGACGATATTTTATTACAATTTCAAAATAGGTTGTATTTTTTTAATAAGAAAGTCATTTGTTAGCGCCTATTATTTTGTCCTAGTGCTGAGTAAGAGCCTTTTTTCTTGACCTTCACAACTTACGGTGTAATGCAACGTCAAACCTCGAAGAATATTGCTAGCATAAATATTAGTCTCTCTGGTGTTTAAAATTTTCATGTTAACCTCTTTGCGTTTATAATATCGGGCATTTCCTTCTATTTCACCAATGATATCCACCATATTCTTAGTCTAAAGTAGTGTTAGCTGTCAATATTGGACTCTCTTCTCCTTGTCAATAATTCCTCAGTTAGTCTTAAGGAGTTGTCTTCTACTCCACTCCTTCCCTATATCATGACCACAAACATGTCGTCAACATAACACATACTCTCAACTCCCCTATTCTTAATTCGTGAGCGATTTCCAACCCTTTTTGATTCGCGGCATTAGATGCTTTAGGGAAAATGACGAAATGAGCTGAATTCAGTCTGCAAGCAAATACTAGTTACAGATAATAATTAATTAAGTTTCCGTAAACCTCTCTATCAGTTACTCTGAAATGTTTATTTACAGACAATAATATTATGAGCTCGTGTTTAACTTATTATTGCGGTTACCAATGGGAAGTCCATGGTTTGTTATTTTATTAGCTAAACCGTAATCTTTTACTCTTCCATATATTTATCCTTCCTTGAATTGGAATACCGGTTTTCCTTTATTTAATTAGGAGGGAAATCCTAATAACGAGTTATTGTCACGCTTGTTTACATATTTCCGTATTAAGTTCCAATAATTGATTAAGAAATTATGTTCAACATATATACTTTAATATATGCACATAATAACCATATACACGACCCAAGCTTCTACAAAGATAACAATTAAAAAACCAAACACGCTTTGTCATCCAGTAAAAACAAGCACACTTACAAATATCCCGTAATTTTGGAATTGTTGTGATCTTTTAAAGTCAGTCGAAGAAATCAGTCCATAACAATATTATCATGAACATAGACAAAAACAAACGCGATAACAATATAGATGATGTTTATTACCATATTAAAGTTCTCTTCTGGACTTAAAGAATCAAAAAGGTCACCTGTAGGTGTATTTGTTCAAAAGCCTTCTCTGACATCCCACTTTTTCTGTTAGTGGTTTAAAACATAACCTCTCAATAACCTTTAACCTTCACGCTGTCTGTTCCGATCGATCCGCTTCTCGCTAAGCCGAAGGCCGCGACTTTGACCTAATAACTGAATTCGAGGAAAGCCCTTGTTTAACGGAATTCCAGCTATCAGAATATCGGGAGCTATTAGTTTTATTCTTTCATGTTTGAATAATAAATCGGGCTGTGGAGAAGTGATTAGCTGTATTCCTTTGGGTTTTAATCGATATAAGGAAATGTCAACTCCTACTGTAATACTAGTTGTTCTATGGTCTCTGATGGTGCCTGCCTTGTAGTGACATCTACATCGTCCAGCCATGTTATACATATATTAACTTCCACATTCCTTTAAACCTCTTGACGTTACAATTTCCAAAAGTCCTTCCTAAATAGACCTATACATATACCCTATAAGGATTCACACATGTTTCAAATGTCACGTCTCTAGGTCCAGCTGTGAGCTGTCCGTTGTCTATCAGCCGACCAGGAAAGCCTTTAACATGATAGATAGAACATAATAACGCACTAATATGACTAGCTCTAGAAAAGCAAATACGTATTATCTTAATTAATTACCACTATTTATCATTTCTATGCGATAAGATTATTTGGCATAGCGACGCTCCATAGACCATGATACATATTTTATTCGCCACTTTTGTCAGTTCTTATGTTTTGATAGAAACCGATGGTGAGTACTGATATCAGATCAGTTACATATTGGAGTCATTTTAAAATATAAAAACTAAAGTGAACCATAACGGATTCATCATTGTGCAATTTTGATAATACGTATGTGTCAACACATATATTCGTCTTGTCGATTTTATATCTGATCAGTCTAAAGCTGGGATAAGAGATAGTTCATATTGACATGTAATGGAGTGTCAATAAGGAAAAGGAAACTATAAAATAATTCGCAATCCACCTCTGCCTGCCCTCATATCTTTGGCTGCTTACTCCTTCTAAGCCACGCAACAGATTTCAATACGGTTTTCTCCGTCTTTTAGGTTTTATTAACCCATGCGAAGTCGGGACTTGTGGCTAGTCAGAAGTAAAATTAAAACCATAGAATTAGCGTTAGTATATACGGAAAGCAATACCCACTTGACTACAGTTTACCAATTTTCCATTATCTCAGGTACAACATACGATAAAATTATCGATAAATTAATTATAGCTAAGACATTCACAGGAAGGGGCTTAAGTACCTGTCGTGATTATCAGCCATCGTTTACTGAGTCATTCTACCAAAGACTAAGTGTATCATTTACATTTAAACAGTAGATCTTAAAAATATTTTCATTTAAGTCATTTTATTACTGACTAGCTGACCCGGCGAACTTCGTACCGCCTAATTATTGGAGGCATATTTGTTCACCGTTTAGACCTACCCTGGACTACGACAAACATTTTAAAACCAAAATCAGCTCAATCGGCCCAGCCGTTCTCGAGTTTTAATCAGACTAACGAACAACAATTCATTTTTATTTATATAGAAGATTATTCCTAAAATCTTCGGAATTTTAGAGCTATATTAAGCGACAGCTTTCTATTGAGTAGCTGTCGTTCAAAACAGTTTCATCATTCTCGTGGTTTTAATAAGCCTTGTTAATATTGGGAATCAGAAAATATAGTGCGACAATCCTACGTTTTTTTGTTTAAGATCTTCTTTTTATTAAATTTAATACTGGTGATCTTCGATCGATGTGATTTCCTTGCTAGGGCTGGTTTGAATTATTGTCTATTCTCCATCCATTTGTATTGTCAACTTGAGACACCTCTGAAATGTATTAAATTGTATGTTGAATTCAAGCTAATTAAACTCAAATATCTGATTGGTTTATCGTTTAATTATGCACTAATTTTAATTTATAGCTAGACACATTGGAAAGAATGTCATGTTTTTCTGTGAAACTTCCTTCTCAGTTCTGGTAGATTTCCACGGTACATTTTATTTCATTGAATTGATGCATGAGAATTAAGAATAAAAATTCTAATGTTAAGTATTATGTGTTGTTAGTTTAAGTTATAATATCCAGTCTGTAGACCAAATATTAAAAAAATATCTTATCTTTTGAACTGAAAAGTTTCATGAAATTGGCAACCCGTATCGCAAAGCCACGTCTCCACATTGTAAATACGAACTATTTGCGATTTTAGCGGTATCATCCAGTTTGCTTATCTTATCTTATCAGAGATAACATCGCACACGACCTAGCATAAAACAATCAGAACTATCTCAAATCCTCAAATTATCATTTCGCAATATTTTATTTCATTGCGCATAAATATTTTCATGGCGCCGGCCAGGTTAAAAATAAAATGTCCGAAGAATTGCGCCTCCCGACCAAAACATGCGGAAAATACGGCTTTTGTTTCGCAATCTATACTAAAACCGAAACCGAGAGGATAAAATAGAGTATTATTTTCATTTAAAAGAGAAATGACAATAAATGAATATTTCTAAAAATACTCCTGTACTCCTGTATGGTGTCAATGACCTTGCCAATTTACCCGAACCACTATTGCAACATACTGTGTAATCAGCTGATCCGCTGGCCACTTATACTTTACATGCTGATTTATACCTACTTCACCACAGATTAAGATACACTTTGAGTGCGTACGCGCTTCCAACTCTGCTCTAACGGTCCAACAATTACGGGGGTCACAAAATCCTTACTATTCGTTCCTCAAGGCACACTTTTGTGAGCCCAAAGCTTCAAATTACTGCCTACCTATAAGCGTTTAGTGCTAACATACAGTATTTTTAAGAATGATACAGAATTACATAATAAATCTCAAATGGGTAATAATCGGTCTTGTTAGAACATATTACCTTTTACAATTTTTATTTTCCTAGAAATATAGTTTCCAATCGCAAATTCAATATTTAAAATCTCATTAAACAATTTCGACAAGTAACCAAACAGGTCCATCCACGAAATTTCCGGAGAAAAACAAATGACGTTCAAAAGCGAAAAACATCTGCCTGAAAAATATCACTATCATTTATCACATTGGGGCAATTAAATGCAAGCACGCTCTTCAGAGTCGTAATTGTTTTGTTTGATATTAATGTTATCAATGACGCGTGGACAAATGCGAATAACGTAAAACAATAGGAAATGTAGAAATAGGGAAAATAAATAAATAAAGGAAACATGAATAAAGGAAAGAATCTATAAACGCGCCTTTAAAACTACGATAGAATCCTTAGTAGGAGGTATAAGGCAAGGCATATATGCATCAAATCAACTAACTACGTACTCATACCTTCCATAGATACTAAGATACAAGTAGTACAGAGAAACTATAAAGAAGTGACTAAAGTTAAAAGTCTATTAATAACTAAAATAGTGAGCGCAGCCTTCCCATTGTGGCGCAAGATGTGATAGCAAAGAAAGACGCAACGCCGTGAAATACCAGCCGGGCCAGGATGTCGAATTGGTACTCGTAAGCCTCATGGTTGGAGAAGAGACCCATAACTCCTTTATATCGCATTTTCTCTTTGCTCAAACGTAGCTAGGAACCAACACGAAAATAATTTCACGCTTCCAGAACGGTCTACCATACCAGTGACGTTCACAACAACTACGTTTATTAAATGTTTAATTATGAGGTCAGGGCTCTCATTCGACGTCAAAACTGCAATGAATTTAGACTCATTTACATAGCTAATTCTAATTTCTGGCAACTCGTTCAAAACAAAACGTGTATTCTTCTTTAAATTCTATATTTAAACTTTCTACAGTTTTTCCCACTTTATTTTTCCCCAACGCATTTCTGTCTTAAGACGATATTCGCGAAGCCAACCTGCGTCAGCGCCGCCTGTGACCCAATTGTCTTTCCTCGTCACGAAACTCGTTTGCGTCCGTACGTCCGTACCGGGTTTTAATAAGATGTTATCGTGCTTCAATTTTTTGTTCTCTCGTGTCTACAGTTACTTTTGAAATAAGTTTTTGGCTGGAAGAGAGAGGGATACTTATCGAGAGATATTTAAAATAACTGTGCACGTAATTTTTGCCAGTATCTCAATTAGGTTATCCATCAGTGCACCTCGGGTAAAAGTATCTGTATTTTTCCCCGAATTTTTTTCTACAGTAACGTAACCGTCCCAGTGCTTGTCAGGCGTAGAATTACCAGTAGTTGACAGCATTGTCTCCTGTTTATACTCGTTTGTTTCCGTATCTTATCATCAATTATTGGGACACTGGCAGTGACTGGGACCGTGATACTATTACCACGTCTAACTCAATTTTATTTAACCTGAAATCAAACAATATTAGTTATAATATACCGTGTACAGTAGGGGAAATATATTCACGTACCACCTTAGAACCCTATCGCAGTGACGCGTCGCGTTAAACGCCAGGCTATGTCATACAAACGTCATGCGTATGTCTCTTCGACTAGGTTCTACGGTGGTACGTGTTTCAATTTCCTTGACTGTACATTGCAACAAATCTAATTCCCGACGTTTCGGTGTGCTTTCACGGCCAAACTAGTTTATATTATTTCACCAACGTCTACAAGTCGCATAAACACCAGTTATTATTACACAAGTTACAAGAAGACATTGTGTTTGTAAACAAAAATCATTTAACTGTCATTGATCTCGTTTAACATAGTGACAATAATAATGATTGATCTACGGATCCACGTCATTTGGAGGCGCGGTCGTCATACCACGTGTCATATGGGTACAAAAACAAAAACAATCAGCCATGAAAAATAGAATCATTACTGATGTGACATCCCAGACTGCGTAAAGAAAATGCTTTACGTCGTCATGATGCTATTTCCAAGGCCTCTAATAATGCGTTGCGTATATAGGGAACCGTAAGTAGATCGGATCATAGAATCTCTTCTGGACAAGAAAGGTCCGTTTAGGTTGTCTAACAACTTACCACTACGTAAGATTGAGATCACACGCAAGCCCATCTGTTATAAGAAAGCTCACCTTTCAAGGAAAGTCGTCCTGTCAATTTTTTCGATTACTATGAGATCCTTTTATAATCCTTAGTTCCTGGGGAGAAACAATTAAGAACGTAGCCACAGGAACATAGTTATCAAAGCAACAGCTCGCGGAAGTAATCTGTAGAACAGTTTTTAATACAAAAAGGTTACAAAATTACGTGAATGAATTACAATGTACATCACGGATATCGGTAAGGCCGGTCGGGTATCGGGGATTTTCTGGCGTACCGAAGTTTCTACCGCCAGTCATTGCGGATTCCAAACCAAATAATTAAACGAAGTGGTTGGTTACAAGGGTACTGCTACTGTAGAAATATTTTAGTACACACGGACCTGAAAAATGAAAGGCGATTATGTGAGCAAGCAACGTAATGAAGGTGACGTGAATTGGTGATGTCCTGAAAACCTGAGTACCCGAGCAAATATGAATACAGGAGTATGTGTTGAGGAAGCGAGGGAGGTATACCACGACTGGAGAAAATGGCGTTCTGTAGTCCCTGCCAGCCTTGAAAGCCCTTCTAACAAATGTTTTTAGAAACATAATGACAACAATAAAGAGTCATACATAAATACAACATTGATTTCAGCAAAGATTTTCCGATCCTTCTAAAAATACTCTAATGATTCTCATGTGACGCAGACAAGGTCGCTAAAAATAATCATCATATTATACCAATGCAGTATCACTAGTATCAAAATATTCATAGATTTTTAGGATTCCTGACCTAAGTGACAAAAGCTAAACCCTTATAATATCGTCCTGCCGGTCTGTCCGTTCATGTCTGTCTGTTTAAATGTGTTGAGTATCTTTGGACAGGTATTTAAAAATGATATAAAGTTTTCTACTTTTTATTTCATTTAAGCTAATAACTAGTGAGTTCTTGTCTAACTTTTCAGCTAGAGGTAGGTTCTTAAAAAAAATTCAAGACACTAAAGGAGAACTAAAGACATTCAACAAAAATATTTTGAGCAAGATATGTTTTTATAAAAATATGAAATATTCGGAATCTTCAATTACCAACAAACTAATATTTGCTAATTTAAAGAAGATTTAAGTTAATACTATAAGGTTGAAAATCTTTATTCTATGATACCCGGGGATGAGCTTATGCCTGTCCAACATACTTATATACAAATGACCGGTTACTTAAGTACTACACAACCGCAGCATAGACATCCCAAAAAACTTGACGCGGTGTATGTCGATGACATATCAATTTTGCCGACTCGTTTAGGGAAATCACGAGTAACTATCAAATGTAATAAACAAACTTGTTATATTTAAACTCCAGTTCTAACGAAGTAAGTAAACTTCGGAACTTCGCATTAGTCATAAGCTATTTAATTATGCGGACATCGCTTTTTGATTGTCACTGTGACTCGCCGAGTGTACCTAGATACTACATAATTGTACATAACGTATTGCATACACATTATTGTTATTTTCATCATCTTTGTTGTTTACTGGTCCTATGTCAACCAATTGTAAAAAGCATAGGCATTTAGGACCAAAATTTAGTAACTTTGGTCCTAAAAGTTAATTTCCCAAAATTTCAAAAAGACGTCCTTTAGCTCATTCTTTTTCCTTAATGTCGCAGGTACCGCAGTAAAATAAACCAAGGAGGAAAATAAATAAAGTTTAACAAACTTAAAACGCAGACTCTAAATCAAACAAAGACTTAGTATCATGTGATAAGTTCAAAGTGATCTTAAGTAACCGCGAAGAGGTTACTGATAATATGTCACATACATAAACAATGATGTAGCAGCAAATTAATAACACACGCAGCGGAAAGATCATAGCTTTTGTTTAACATATACAACCCGACCAAATTGAAAATTGCTTTGTCCCTATAGACATTCCTTAATACTTATATTTTTAATTTAGTCGTATAAATCAATGTCGTCTAATACAGCACGTGGTTTTAGATTTACAAAGTTATCGTCTGCTGTTCATAGAGAGGCTACTATCCTTTATTTATTGTGAAATCAGAACAAGTAGCGGTTAGTTACTAATTTAGCGGCAGTAAGAGATAAGTTTGGTGATATAACGACTTTGCGATAAAATGCATGCGACACGCCTTCTGCTAATGATTGAATGATTTGACCGACAAAGCATGGGTTGTCAGTCACGATCCTGTTAACACGTGCCTCTTTTTTTTGAAGTAAGTGCTCTATCTCCGCACTCGATGAGGTCAAAAAGGCCTGCACACGACTCTATTTGTCAAGAAAGTCAGAGCTTGGTTAGATCTGTTTGACCTCTTTGAATTCAGTTACTTCTGTTGCTTTATGTCCATCCCCTACAGAGTTTATTATGCCTAAAATGTACTCAAAAATATTCAAATTTAATTCATTTTGTCCCTCATTTCATCCAATATTTTTAGAGATGAACTATATTAGTGAAGCCTCAGGCATACTGTTGGGTTGTGTTAACTTAATAATCATTAATTAACTTAGTTTAGGTTTCTGTCTGACTTATCTAATTGGTCTTAAAAGTATTTCCAACATTTGGGTTTAAAAGAGTGGAAACTTCATCTTATTATGAAGTTTCTTTACGATGTAGTAACATTGCTCTAGTATCATTTATAGAATAACTTCGTAAGTACGTTTGATTTTGATTTTCATACATGCATCCTGTAATTGGACAGAAAAGTTATTGGTCTAACCGCCATATACAAAGATATATTAATAATCAAAGTCACTTAAATCTCTTTTTAAATGTAAATGGGAGCCAATCGAGAATGAACACCTGGCTGAAAGAGACCAGCTGCGCCCATTTGAAATCAGCGACTTCAAGAGAAGAGAGAAAGAGGTTTGTTGCTTGCTTTCAGGTCAACTGGGACCTTCGTAGGCCTTAAATCGTTAAGTGTTGTTTTTTTACTTCAAAAGGATGATGTTGATCTTTGACATAGCATAGTGGAACAAATTCTAGTATCATTTTTAAAGCATCATTCATCACTCTTATAATCATTGGAAAAATGTTAACTTAAAAACGTCATCGGCCTGAGAGAATCAACTCTTTTATCTATAGCCAACGGCACACCGCCACGCCTTTAACCCTGCCCATACAAAATAGCCTTTAAATGTCCCAGTACACGGTGGAAATTAACTGTTCCCGTAACTATTATCACTGATAGAGTTGCTAATTGGCAAACAATGCACGCGAGAGCACACGACACTACTTCGATAAGATAACTAGCGTAATGTCGCCGTTAAAACTATACTTAAGTAGGTATAAAATTTTTTTTTGGCGGCCTGAATGTCTCAAATCGTAGTCCTCGCGAGAGGTACGGGCGACTACGATGGCTTAGCAAGTAAAATGAATAAATGCATCATAAAGGTTATAATGAAGATCGAAGGGTCCATAAGTAGGTATACTATTAGTGTAATTTGACATTCCATGCAATTGCATGCAACAAATGCATAAAATGGAATTTGATTTGAATTTAATTTATTTTGTGCATTCGCTGGTTAAATTATTAGCACTGCGATCCAACGTGGAAATGCAGCCAACCTTTCTGGAGGCTGTACCGCAGGGGGCAGATTTGGGAGATATTTGTACAGATATATAAGTTTTTTTTTTATTATGTTAATTTCTTATAATTTAAATTTAAAATGCTATATAATGAATGACAACTCAAAGAAAAATTAGGGTAATGGCAGGATTCGAACCTGCAACATCAGCATTCCGTGCCTTGCGTATTCCAGTTTCCGCCACATTACCGCTGCCATTACCCTAATTTTTCTTTGTGTTGTCATTCATTACATAGCATTTTAAATTTAATTTGAATGTAAAAAAAATACAAAAAAAAATTGAAAAAATTTAGAAATAAATAATTTCGATTAAAATAATTCTTATAATTTGTTATAATGCTTTTATTGGTATTACCCCATTTATAATGTGATTTCATATCGACTGAATAATAAACTAAACTATTAAATAAACACGAATCAATAGATTGAACTTCGATCCTGACTAAACTCTAAAACTAATTATTTGTAATTTATAGATCCCTTTTTGACACCTGTCTTAAAGAAAACCACGAAGTTTTGCTTGTATTCGTATTATCAAACCGCGATTGGAATATAATTGGAGACTAACGTCAGCACACTGTCGTTTCATAGACTTGCGTCAAGTTTCATTACCATACATAATTATGTATGAAAAGACAATGGGCTGACGTTACTCTCCAATTATATTCTAATCGCGCTAATTCTAATAAAATGACAGATTTAGAGCTGTCATTTTTATCTAAACTTAGTTTCTAATCTGCATTAACCAATTTAGAATTCTAGCTGATGAAAATTTGTTGTATGATTTAGATACGTCCAGATAGTTGCATGCCTCTATCAGACACATAGATGCATGGTGAAAATGCGATATGATAAACCAGCGCCAGCTTTCGATAATCGATCTCTACCTATAGTAAATAATCATTATTATTTACGATAAGATTTAGATAAAAAATGGCGTCGCGATAACCTAGACGATTAAAATTGGAATTTTGTCCTGTAATGATGAAGCAGTCAATAGGTTATTGCGACGTTAATTTAATATTATTATTATTATTCAGATGTATTTATGCCCTAGTTTAGAGTGTTACAATATTCACATTCATCATCATCATCATCATTTCAGCCGAAAGACGTCCACTGCTGGACATAGGCCTCTCCTAAGGACGTAACAATATTCATATTATGAGTAACAAAAGAATATTAATTCGAAATATAAAACTTTTAAAACCCTAAATCGGAAGCAGAGCAGAGCTCTTAACGTAAGTTTTCTGTCAAAAAAAAGTCTCAAACGCGTTAGTGTTAACTTCTAAATTGTATGGAAACGTTTTGTTGCGGATACGCGCCGCAAGAGGCGCTGTCTCTGCTTCCATAGTAATTGAGAAGTTAACTGTAACGCGTTCGTTGCGTTTATTGTAACAAACACTTACACTAGACGCTCTGACTTCAAGCTACCGGTGGTTAGGGTACAGGACTGCAGAGTGAGGAACCTCCTGATTGTTATTATTAATTGTTACAGATATCATAAGCCTACTTTAATTACCTTTTGTATACCGTCCAGGTGTTATTTTACGTTTGAATACCTACATTGGAATATCTAAACAGTACCTTATTGTTCTCAGTTTGTCCTTAACTTCGCTTTTATATCACTTAGTATTAGTAAGAATACATAGATGAATGTTAAATAATAATAAACCATTTTATACCATAAAATGTTCATTTAAAGGGACTGTCTCGCTATCTTGGCCATGAACTCACAAAGTCACTTTAATGTCGCTGGAAAAATATATCTATTAATGTACATACATTCTTTCCAAATGTGTTTAAGTGTCAAATAAATAAGTAAGAACGCAGTAATATAAAACAACGCTTGAAAATTAAAATAAAACAATTTGAACGGTTTATATCCCGTGTATAGTAAATTGTTGTAAAGAATCGGATTCCCGACATTTCGGGCCCTTTTCTGGTCTCATATTCACGGACAGACTGACAAAATTGTTAAAAAAAAACATCTATTTGGAAAAAACTGTTAAAATTGAAAAAACTAAAAATAATGAAATACTACCTCCTCTTAGGAAAATGGCATCTACTGATAAGAATGCACCGCTAGAAACTCAGCAATTTAATTCTTTTTCTACCAAAAAATAATGAATTAGAAATAACGAACAACAAAAAAACACAATCTAAAAGAATCTAAATGAAAATACAACTCTAGCAATTCATGCAATCTACGAGCTGCGAAAATATAAGAAATTATTATCAGTTGAAAAATTGAAAATCCTTATCCTGTTTCATTCCAAATAAATTTGTATCAAGCAATTTATAAATTCTCATGTCACCTGCTTACAGAAGGTAGTATTAAATTCTTATTTAACTTTAAAAGCAAACAACACTGTATCCATTCACTCTACGGATAAAATACCCTAAGGTTATTATTGTGCCTTGCGGGACTCCCCTCAGAGCAAAGGGAATCCCGATATCTTTGGATTTGCATTTTAGCTCTACTGCATGATGAATAATAAGGTCTTCTTATCGCTGGCTTCAATTAGCAACAGCAAAACAACAGGCATTACTTTAAATGATTACAAAGTATTCTCTCATGTATACAATTTTAAAAAGGCTTCGTTTCTGAGGTTAGGGTTGTTTTGTTTCTGTTTCTTATCTTCTTCTAGTGCGCTTATTGGAGTTTATTTTGTTATGTCCTCATTGTCACTGCCTGCTGTTCAGTAACAGTAACAATCTTCAGTACTTTAGTAAAACAATTATAATCAGAAATACGTGCTAAGGGTTTGATTTTAAACACAAACTATTGGTTATTTGTGTCCATGGGTTGTTAATGTTGGTGCTTAATGAAATGTTTACAATCCAAAGGGCTTAGCTATGGCTATTATGGTCAAATCTCTTCAAGAATTAAATTGGAATACATGTAAGAGGCATATGCTCAGCAGTGGATGTTTAGACATGCTGAGAAAGACAAAGAATGAAATTTAAGATCAGCAACCATTCTCGACCATCTGACAGTAATAATTTTAGTCACATGTTTGATATTCGACAAACAAGGTTTACCAAGTTTCGACAATAAAGAAAAAGAAGTATAATCATGAAGTGTTTCCAAACTCTATGTTTGGAGTAAGGCAAAAGACCTCAATAAAAATTGACTACTCCAATTTAGAATTCGAGATCCTGAAGCAAAATCAGGTTTGACGTCAGAAGTTTCGCTTTCGGCGCGTGCGCGGCCGCCGGCCACGTAACGGTTGCGTCCACGTGACGCGGCTCACGGGCATGCGCGAAACACGGTCAAAGGTGACACAACATAACTAATGGACGATAAACCTTATGCGTAGACGTAATTTAGTCTCGTTGAAAATCTAAATTTTTGGGTTTAAGATCCGGACGTGGATGTGGAAATCGATTATAGAAAGGATGTGCGAACAATTTGAAATTATATCTAAACTTTTAAATGTAGAAAAAGGCACATGATAAAATAAGGACTAATTTAGGAATATCCTGGGTTCTCTAAATATATGATATCTATGTCTTAAAGGGCTGCAGCTCCAAATAATCTACTAAGTATAATATGCCGTCAATCAACTGGGAATTCTGAAAATTGATAGTTAACGATAATCCATTTAAAATCATATCGTACACATTTATCTTTAAAATGAAACTGAATCTTCTATTGTATGAAACGAACTTTATCACAAACTGTGTTAAGAGTCAAGGGCAATCAATTCAAAGTAAGTCAAAATATCTTCATTCAGATTAGGTTTACAAGAAGGACCTATGAATATCAGAAAATTTACCACATGTTCGGAAAAACCTCTAAGAAAATACCGGCAAGGTACTCAACAAGGTACATCGAAATTAATCGATACACTGAAATCGAATGAGGCTACCGTAATCGTCCGTAACACAGTTACTCGGCATACTTTGTCGACGTTGTAACAGTTGTATTTTACGTATCACGTGCCTAATTTCATGTCTGTCCCGTACGACCTCATTAACAGTTTACACAACGTCTATATTGAATGGGCTTTAGGCTTCTGGCGCCAACTTTATAAAGATCTGTCAGCGCATCTCTTCAAGTTTCTAGGTTCAGTTCAATTGTTGGTATTAAATATTAATAAATAGCTTCCTTTAACCATTTCCTCTTCTCCTTAATCAGTTACTTCAGTCGATATTAGTCAGTAGTCATATTATTTTTAAATCCTCTTCATATCTTAAAAAGCAAATATTTCGCAACAAACCATATCGCAGCGTGTGTCGTGTGGACAAGTGCAAAACAATATACATATTAGCACGATGATTCATTGCTGTAATCCGTTTAAAAAGCAAAACATCTGTTGCAACGTTTCTATATGTTTCTTCATCCTTTACGTGGTGACATACAATTTGTGTTTAATTTAAAATAAACACAGCATTTGCTTATTCAATATCTTATTCATTGATGAAAGTTGAAACTTAGAGACGTTCGAGTTTAGACAGACGCAATTCGGGTTTACATGCGTGCTTATACTTAGCTCCGTGACTATACCCTATCTTGTAATTGGTAAAGATACCAAATTTCCTTATGACCCACTGATAGAATCTATGCCAGTTTCGACGTACCAAAAAAACAGAAAGTGTCTGACTCTCTTAATACTAAATTACTGAGCTTAGCTTGCAAAAAGGAACCCCATATAGTTGAAACTAGATGGGGTCTTACAGTTGCTGTAAAATGAAAGCCCAAAATACAGTTAAAGTTCCGGATGTACTTATGGTAAGCTTTGTTTGAAAACATTACCTAATGAAATATTTAATGTTTCTGTAAAAAATATTTATAGCAAATTAAATTATACATTTCAAACTTTAATTCTATGGCAGACAAATATATCCACAAAATACACAATGAAACAACAAGAAGAACAAAATCTAAAGTCCAAGTTTTTGTCACCATTATACTAACAATAGGTCTTCAAGACCAGCCAGAACTTTTACAGAGTATCACCATTATCACCAACCCAACATTATGGGCAGAAACGGTCGAAATTCAAGGATCTTGCGTCTGTATTTCCAGAAAAGTACAACTTTGGCCTTTTTAAGGTAAGAGTGAATAGGCATCTTCTGGGTGAGCGTGCCACATCTTCGGCCTCGTCTTCATTTACCATCAGGTGAGATTGAGGCCAAAGGCAAACCCATTTTAATAAAAAAAAAATACAAAAGAAATCTTTCGCTGATACGGCTGGTGTTAAAAGTGGGTTATTTTGCAAATATATTGTTTAAGTTTCTTAAGGATGTAAGTAAACGTGCCACATTATGCGTATAACGGTATTTGGGGCCGGCTAGACAGCGGAGTATGTCAAGGCAGCTGTCGCGTTCACGAACCCGACTCTCTGACGTCGTGCCACTCCAATTGAATGAGTTTATAGTACGTTATATTACAAACGAAACACGTGCTGTATGGACAATTGGGCAAATATTAAAGATGATTTTAATAATGATGTTCATGTAACTGAACATGTAAACATGATCTTATCGGTTTGGTTTCCTCGCCATAAGAGTTACAAAGGTCAGCTGGCACTAGCTCGCTGTATTGTATTACCTGACCTGCCAAATCTAAGATCATGGCCGAATGAAGATACCGAAAAATGCAGTAGGATAGTGATGATGATAACATCCACATAAAGCTGGTTTTGCAGAATTATCTGCTGGTAATTGGTTTCATTAGAGCGGTCAACTTTAACTGCTTGTATGTAGATAATTTAAGTAGTGCGTAGTTGTAATCCTATTCACACAAAAAAAATCACCAATGTAATGCAAGAAGACATTAAAACTACTTTGCTCCTTATAGTTTGCTATCTGAAGCTAGAAACAAACTCTATCGTATAGGACGCAAATATCTGGATTCATTAATTAACTAAACTTAGAGTATAAAGTAGAGAATTCACATTATTTCATTATGTTCCTGCTTCTCTGTATGTTTGTACCATCCATCTATTTCTAACAGCTCTTATTAGATTAGATCCACCTTCACTTAGAAGCCTCCTTCTCCGCACCCGACGGTCCAATACCATTTGCATCCACTGCCGGCTTGTCGGCAGATTGTCATTCTTCCGTTCAAGTCGTTCCATTTTTGTACAATGTTGTTTATTTAAATTTTCCTCTAAACGTTACAGAATTTCCTATCGGTCGACGTTGGCGTTCCCCGAGCTGCACCGTTATCCTTATCAGTCGTCGCCATGCGTGCCAGTTGCCGACATCCCGCGCCGGCACGGGCGGCACGAACTGTCCGTCTGTCATTACTACGCAAATGTGTATAGTTGGTTTTATAAAAAACATTGATTATTTATCAAATACTTGGTAAACAAATTTCACGATTAGGAAGAAACCAAAAGTTATTACAAATTGTGGTCAAAACTTGCGGTCAACAATACGCTGATAGAAAAATATGTATCGTTATGATGAGAAAACATTTAACTTGCACCAAACAAAAATGTTACAAGTATCTCATGACTGAAGTACATATTGCCATGGATTGTTCAAATTTAAAAAGAGACAGATCAGTTTTGCAAATTATTTCAAAAACTAGCGATAATTTCTCATGTTGATTATCATGACTTTGGCTAATTCTAATCGCCACACAAAGATATCTGCTTCTAGTCCAACTAGCATATCTAACTAGCCTAAGTCTAGTCTAGCTAGTATGGTCATAGTTAATGCTTTCAGCAGTATTCAGTAAGTAAAAAATAAGTTTTATCATTGAATTCGTTACATTTTCTTTCAACCTTCCTCAACAACAGCGCAATGGAAGATATTTAATGCGATAATAGTTGCTAGCAATGCTAATCTATTCACACGTGTTATCCTAGATAACACTTTAATATCTAATGTCTATTTATTTCGTTTCATATTTAATGAGCATATCTTTCAAAAATTATCGCCATTGCTCTTAACTTAATGAATCGATATAATTGAAGACTTCTTGTAATAGTTAGTAGTTTTTAACATCGTCTAGTTTCACAATCACTTACCAAGTGAAAATCACCTGAAGTCCTACCATGCTGTTTAAGTGTATAGTGGTGGTGATCTATAGTTAAGTCTGTATGATGTACGTTGCTTCATGTGGAAGCCGGGTGGAGTTTTGCATGAAAAGTATTTATGTGACACAGACGGGGCTGGTTTGCTCGTGCACAGCAATGGTTTCGCGGAGATGCGAGGTGCTTTGTTCCAGTGTGTACGTTTAAAATTCCAATAAAAACAATGGCAATTGATTGAACTGTACACTAGTTCATGTTCTACGTAAATCCGGACAGATCTGCGCATCGTTGTTATCTGTAAAGGGGGAGGCGATGGCGACGCCAGCGTTTGTTGACATCTGTTCTGCATTAGGACAACAAAACAAAATATTATGTGTTTACGCAAATTGTGAAGCTAAAAATATACCACTTGTGACATTACGGGATTCCCGGCCAGAAGGCGAAATGAAATACATTACCTTGCTCTCCGCGGTTTGGATGGCGGAGTAGCCAGGTAAGTTGTTCCAGTTTATACTAACCTAAACTCCGCAAAGTAACGTGGTATTAATTATGGATTCGTAACTGGGCTTAATTTCATAATCGCGACCGGCAACAGGTGACAGTGACAATTCGGCGTACATTACTGTGTCGACAAGTAACACTACAGACTTAACATCATAGAGGGCAAGCAAGTTAGAGTAGTAGTGGCTCGACCACCTTTTTTGGTCAAAATTGCTCGCGTTGTTGGCGATCTTAGGGCAACATAAGATAACTATACACAAGTTGATAACGTACCTCAAAGCTAGGAAAAATCAAAATGAACAAAACTTCCTAATTCGTAAAGCACTTGCAAATTCAACTTTACTGAGCACGCCATAAGAACCTCAGTAAACAACCTAATCACCTGATTCATTATCGCCACTGTGTCATTGACCCTCTAGGTCGCTCGCACGCGACCTATTCTGACACAACATTCAAAACAATGCACCGCCGTCTCGCTCTGGCCCGTATTGTGTGACAGAGACGCCGTCACGGTTGAGTGACCGGTAGACGTGAATAGGGCGGGTGAGTCAACTGCGGGCAGGTCGTGACGTGTCGAGGAATGCCATGGCGGTTAGAGTTATGAAATGAGGACAAAAACACAATGTCAGTTAAAATATTCGATGGTATTCTTCCTTTTTTTAAAGAAAGAAACATTTTTCAAGACTATTCAGCACATAACACACATACACACATCACACAGAGTACAATTATAACAAATAGTAACGTTTGTGTTGAATAGAAAGAAAAATAACCCCACTAAGCATACTGCCTCAGAGAAAAGCAAGCATCCAGCTGGAGAATGGGGAATAAGGGAATGTTCATTAATTACGTAAGGCTCAAAAGTGGGAGGGGGTGCGGCAAAAATCACGAAATATCACAAGGGGGGAGGGGTTGTGAGATATTACGTGTATTTAATTTTTCATTGAACGCGCGATTTCTAAACCGAAAAGTGGCGTGTAAGCGAAAAATTTTAAGATACTATGTACAAAAAAACACGTAATTTTTTAGTCTTAAACCTCACCACGTATCACTAGGGGGTTTAAATAATGCTAAAATATCACATGGTTAATGGACGACCTCTAACCTGCCCAGCAGTATGAGCTTTCATATAGCCGGCAGTAAAGCTTTTCTCTGGCCATCTGGTAAAGCGGACATTCGCCTCGTAAACGCCTTACTAGAAATGTGAAATGTGTCTATCGTCAATGTCAAGTACATACATTGGGGATCTACATTCTTGGGTTTGCTGATACAGTATACCTCAGAAGTAGCTTAATACTTAAGAACCTCGTCGAAGTAAGGAATGGAATCGGGGTTGCTGGAGTTTGACACATCACTGACAGCGACAAGGTACTAAAATGTTCAGTTACTTCTGAGGCTGAACGTACAAATAGGCGTCGGACATTATTTATTATCAAGTGGCCTGCATTCACGTCTTCCATAGGAGGGGGAGCCTAAAGATCGCCAACGTATAAATAAAGATAAAGATGAGCCGCAGGCTGGTTTAATTTCCTTTTCCGTAAAGAAAATGGTCTGGATTCTATAGACATTTCATATGACTCCCGACATAAAACAAAACTCGCCAAAAATATCGTACACTTTAGAGATCCAAATTGGTGCAAACAATAATTAATTTCTGCAGACCACATCATAGTTTAGAAATCGTATCTAAATAAAACGGTATTTTTCAATCTGGAAACCGTGGCATTGTCCCAAATATTTATTTTACTTCGGTTTCTCCTGACACTGACAAAAGTATTTTAAGATGCTATGCAGACATTGTCACATGCTTCACACATGTGACTAGACAAATAACTGCTCAAACCGAAGCTCCCTGAAGAAGCCTCTGTCTACAGATGGTGTGAAATTCCTGCGTTGCTTTAAGGCTAAAGCTACACCAGAGGTCGCACTCTTGGGGGCAAGATTATACTTCTCCTCGTGACCACCAAGGCTTTCTACCATCCTCTAAAAGCTTAGTGTGGCCACTGACCTTCGCTTTACTAGGACATTTTTATTTACGTGTTAGTATTTGATAGTGATTATGAGTGGTGATTGTTTTAGCGTTGGATGAATTACAGTAGGTTCAGTTTACCAAAAAACCAGTCGTCATCAACACTTGTCCGAAATGCGCTGTTGAGCGAAGAGATAAAAGACGCCAGGTATACCAGGATACAAGGCACTGAGTCCTTGTTTTCTGATCATGATTCGGTCAAGCAATGAAGCTAGCATCAATCTTGAAGAGGCTTAGACAGACGGAATGATTATTGACGTAAATGACCAAGGTAGGCCATAGAAGCGCTTGTCTGTGTCAATTTTGGTTCACTAGTCTAAGGAGGTCAGTGGCTCTGCATGTTCGCCTAAATTTAACTTATCTGTATATGTGTCCTTTTCTTATGACACCAGTAAGACAGAGCCGCTGGATAAATTAAACATGTGCAGTCATGTCGGCCATTGAGGGCACTTCATGAAGGTCATGTCGACAGTTAAATATAGACTCCAGTCGTCACAAAGTCAACAATTGGCCTAGATGTGGGTGTGTCGGCGGCGCAGGCGTCACGTCAAAGTCAACAGCCTAATTGATAAGTGCGCAGAAACATTTCCATGACGGCAGTGAGGGAGAAAACGTTCTAGAGATCTTGATTCAGACAGTACCTTACAATAAGCACGGACTCTAAAAGTAATAAAGGCTTCAGAAAATGATGTCTGCAAATAGGACACAGGAGGCGACTGAGTCTACTCAATACATTGTCTTTTTAACCCCAACACAAAAAGAGGAGTGTTATAAGTTTAACATATGTTTGCATATGTCTGTTTGAAGTATCAGAATATACAAGCCCCTAGACACACGCTCTCAAGAAACCCTATGTGAGCCTCATGAGAGCTGCAAATCTGAGTAATTTACTTAAGAATTCAGGATCAATGACCAGCAACAGTATTTTCACACAGTTGCGTAAAAACATCTCTCAGAAGAGGCATCAAGGAACTAAGCAATGGAAAAAGGACCGGCGGTAAATTTTCTGAATATAGGCCTAATCTGAATAAATATTTTGACTTTTGACTTTGACTTCGAATGCCAAGAGTTCGAGGTACCCTTACAATGCCAGTGACATTGTAAGCGAATTGCTTTCCATTGTCACAATGTTTAACTGTTTCTCTCTCGCTTCAAGTTTGAAATTGTGCATTGAATAAATATTAGTGTTTTTATAAAACCGTAAATAAACGTAGAGTAAAGCCCAGATAAGTACTGTTTACTGTTGTTTCAAAAGACTGCACTGCTGACAGGGGGCTTTAGGTACAGTCAGCCTCAGAATAACTAAACAGTTAAAAACCTTGTCGTAATAAGTAACGAACGAAATGACATTTGCTCGAATTTTTTACATCACAGACCGCGAATTCTGGCCATTATAGAACATTTTGACAACACTGTATGTCATAATGAACTTTCATAATAGACGTTTAAAATGCGTTAGAGTTAAATTAAGAATGATGTTATCGCGTTAAAGTCCCGATTGACGTTATCAATATAATTATTGCCTTAGGTCGGGTCCTAGTAAAATTACATTTTCTAAGGAAACTATTTCCTATTCATTTTCTTTATTTTCATAACACTTTCTTTTATTGCTCAGCGAAACCCGGAGCAACTCAAGAGCGTAAAACGAACTTCTTAGTAAGTTCTGAGCTTCGATCTTGCATCATTAAGAATCAATATAAAAATATTCCATGAAATGCGAGCAGAAATCTAATAAATTGTAATTCTTGAGCAAATATTTCGTCTCGAAGATAAATGTCACGTGCAGGTGTTTCTACGGACTCGTTTGCTATGTTTAACATACTTTTTATTTACTTCCTAACAGTTGTAAAATCTCCATGGTGCTCATTGTACAGGAACGACTACAACCCTTAACAATAAATAGTTGAATTAAAGAGGAGGAATCATGATTTGCATCCCAACCAGGAGTCTGTATGGCTGTATACTCTCTTACTTATCCACTCAAAGCTGATAAAAAAAGCTGACAAGATGATTTTATTCTTTAAAATACTTACCCAATGTGAAAATGAAATAAATTCCACAAAATCCGTCTTTTAACGATACAAAATGGAATCCCCGATAACAGTTATGTTTATTTATGCCAATCGTGACTTTATGCCCGTGTCAGCAACCATCATTCATAAAATGGTACCCAAATTGGAAGAAAATTACTTCGCATATCGCGCAACCAACCCAAACTGTTTTGGTTTTGCGGAGTACCAGGTAATTTATTCCAATTTGATTTGAACGTCCACAAAGTGACGTCTGAATCTACTACTTAATAAGGTGATAATTTTGATAATGATGACTGATGAAGGTTTAAAAATAAAATAAGTAGAAACACCTGTCTGTTTGTTATCGCGCTGTGAATCCCTCCACGTGGCGTAACGAGGCACGTAGTTGATAAACATGACGTTGTGTGCTCTCGTCTTATAGCTCGTCGCAACAATCGCTTAAGCTTGTTTGCAATTGGAAAGAACGCGATAGTTGGCAGGTAGAATAATGAAAGATCCTTTCTTTTCCTGTTTGATTCTGTACTAATAAAGATAAGATAGGAACCCGAGGGTGGTACGTCCATCTGTCTGGCACACCTGAATGTTTCAGACAGTACTGAACTATCGGCTCAAAATTTCAAAATTTGAAAGCTAGGTACAGTCAAGGAATTAAATTTCCAACCCACCTAAGGTTCAATAGCATATAGCAAACTGTCACCATAAGAGCTATAGAGAAAGACGTTAGTTTGACATATCGACCTTAATGCATTGCGAATGTCAGACGACATTTAAACGAAATGGGTAGGGAATTAAGTTCCTTGACTGTACAACTATGCCATAATTTTTCTAACTTATGTACATTAACTAAGTGCTATAGTAACCAACACTCAAATATTAAGGAAAACTATCGTGAAGAACCTGCATATTTATGTATACCCATGATCCAGTCTGTTCGGTTTCCCTGTAACAGGGGTTGCGGAGTCAGATGGCAGTCGCTCCGACGTAATAACCTGACAGCCAAATCTGGGATCATGGTCAAAGCGTATCCAGAATCAAGAAACTGGAAGCGCTAAGTGACTGAAACGTGTCTGGTTTAATTGTGGAGCCGGAAGGTTCCTGGACTATACAAAAAACTTCAGAGTGCTAAAAACCCGAGGACACCAAGCAATAACAATCCTTTTGCTTCCAGATGGCTCGCAAAGCCCTCCTCCTCCGGCACACCGTAACCTCGCGGGCGCACCTGACGCCGGAGCTGGCGCTGCGGCTGATAACCCCCGCCTGCCCGCTGTGGAGCGCCAGGGAGGACCAGCTGCCCTTCGCGGACCCCTTCTGGGCGTTCTACTGGCCCGGGGGACAGGCCACTGCTAGGTAGCACCCTTCTAGCCAACCTCCCTTCTAGCGGCAATCAGATCCTGTCATCGAAATGAGAAAACTATAGAACTGTGTACAACGGAGTGGCAGAGTAACCAACCATAGTTTATTTGGTAGACTATGTTGGACAGCCTGAATAAAACTGTATGTGCCAATTGTCAAGTAAACAGCTCTGCATTTTGTACGTTTTACATTGGCGTCATATTTTTAGTTCTGCTACCCGACGCCTGTGTCGCTGCTAGTTAGAAAACTTAGAAGCACTTTATTCACTTACGATAAGTTTCTAAGTTGAAGCAATGGCTAAATATTGAAAGCCCCTCTTCGCCTGCTTCTCCCCGTCGCAAAGTGGTGACGCTAGGCTTGTAACAATCCGAACAAGTAAGCAGATCTATTTCTATTGTCTTCTTATATCGATGGTTTCTGACAACACGACGCTGATTCTATTTTAAAATCAATGGCAAGATAGCGATTAGGATAGAATCGTACGCAGATAAACGATAAGAGCTGCGCAAGATCACGATTATTAAGAAAATTGTTTTCAAATAAACTGTTGTGCAATTCAGAAACTCAAAAATATTGATAACAATAACAATCCAAGCATTGCATAAAAACGGCTTGCTATGTTAATTGATGTTGCAATATAACATATGCCATAATATGACATGGTGCTACAATTTCAGCGAACTAATATTAAAATTAATAATTAAAACTGACATTACCTACGGTATTAAAATGCTATGTAATGACAACACAAAGAAAAATTAGCTACGGTACTCAAAAACAAATAAACGTTATGATCAAAGCGTGCCGCGAATAAGAAACGGGACAAAACGCTAAGAGAGGAGGAAGAGACAAAATGTCAACTTGTCCTAGCTAAAGTCTAGTCTACTTTCATGCAAAACTGAAGTTTTAGAAATGAAATGAAATGAAATGATATGAAATGAAATGATTTATTTTGCAAAACATACACAGGTGTTATAGATTCGTACATGTCAGTAGAAATTAATTACATGAAAGTATGTCCCGCCATAAATTGGCATGCAAAATCTTAATCTAATTTTAATATTCATTTAAATTATAAAATGGTCGCGTAGTCAAGTAGGATTTTAATTTTTTAGAAAATTCATTAATATTATTCACAACTCTAACTTAAGTACTGGCACTACGTTTAAGATGTGGTGGTGACCACTGTAAATAAACTTACTTTGCCTCTAATGGTTTAATAATATCTAGTCAACACACCTCCGCCGCTGGAGCAGAAAGAACCTCTTCGTTGGAGAGGCTGACAAGGAGCTGTCTTAGCAACCGCTGTAACAGCGTTGTCAGTACATTGCAGATAAACCAATATCTTTTCCGATTATCTTTTCTAACGCCGACTGTATTTATCACTATATTAAAGCTGCTAAAGTTAAGAAGCCTTATTCATTTGGAATCAGATTCGTAGAAACCAGAAACAAATTGTTACAAATTATTTTGCTACTCCGCGAAACTACGGTTTGCTTTCGCGGAGTAGCAAACTAATTTGTTCCAATTCGTTGATATGGACTTCTGCAAACTAACCCCTGAATTTATAATTATTTGAATACTAATTATTCTGAAACAAGTTTTTTTAGAAGCCTCTGTTTTAAGTAAATCATAAAAACATAATTGTAACATCGTACTGGGGGGCAGTCTGGTGGACAAAAGAACAGTAATTATGTATATTAAAACGGTAAAAAATGTGAAAACCCAGTCTCTGTTTACTGCAATTGATATTGACATAACAAAAAGTCATAAAAACAGAGAACCATTTAAACACAGACTTTAAAAACTTAAAGTCAAGGTCGATATTGCCTCGCTTATGGCATTCGACTTGATCTGTTTCAATTTTTAATGTGCGTTAGTTGCTAATAGTGACTCCACTAGGGTTGTCAAGTATATGCAAACAATTATTTATATTGCGTGGTTGATATCGCGTGTATTCTTGACGTTTCGAGCCCTTTACGGGTCTCAAATTTACGGCCAGACTCAGAAATGAGACCTGAAAAGGGCTCACTACGTCGGGAATTAGATTTTTTAAGATGCACGCGTTATAAACCGTTTTAATTGTTGACAAGTCGCGTAAAACAAGAATTTGCTCTCTAAAGTTCCCAAAAATACTAACAAAAAAAAAACTTGTGTTATTACACAAAAATATGACTTTTGATATTACACAAAAATATGACTTGTGATATTAATCAATCAATCTTGCCACTAGTCTGCTTAGCAAATATGCTACAACATTGATTGATTTGTATATTGGTAAAAGTTATGCAATTTACAGGTCAAAATTATTATACAAATTTGATTACTAACAAACGTTTACGAAGCGTTTTTGAATAAGCGGGTAATTGTTGAAAGTAGCTAAACCTAATTGCCAACCCTAGTTGCTACTGGTTTTGTAATTTTGCATAACTTAGCCGCGTGGTTTCCACCGAGTGTCCTCAGCACTGGCTGCGAGGAAACTCGCGTGACGTGGGCACCTCACGTTTACCTGTCTCGGGGACCCGATTCCACCTGATTTACATAAATAAATACAACTCGGTAAAGTTAGCAGCGTCAGTACTGCGTCATAAGAAACTTAGGAACTCGTGTTTTTGTTTTCAACATTTTGCAAATGTTTGCCCTTTGACTACGTATGAATTTATTTATTCCAACCATAAGCATGGATATACCCTCAGTATATGTCAAGCGTACACACGCAAAACTGTCAAAATGGTTAACTTTGGTGTGCGTTAATGTAGTAAAGCCTGTAAATTAATAAGAGAACGTAGATTATACTACCTTAATGTACACCAAGGGTCACCATTTTGATGTTTCATGTGTACACGGTGTCCATTGAAGAGGAGGTTTAGAATATGTAGAATTTTCTTTTCGGCTATTTTGTGTGTTTTTGAAAATAGTTTTTTTTTTCGATATCTATACTTTATTTTAAAGTTTTATTCGTAAGGTTTCATTAGTTTTATTACCATCAACTAATTAATAAACTGAATGTAATCTAGCAGAAAACAAGTTTAAAAGTTTAGTTTTTGAAGAAAAAAAAAAAGAAATGATTTTTATCAAAATATTTTATGAAACAATCGATTTAAGGAAAACCAAATATATAGGATATTTTCGAAAAATTTTAACTCTGTTTTCAAATAAGTAGTGGAAGAAAAGAGGGAAGGAAAACGAAGCGGAGAAGATCGTGAAATAGTTACTTAGATCAAATGGAAGATCAAATAGGTGTTGGGGGGAGGGAAAATAATATTCTTAAGTTTTTATTATTTCCGTGTATTAGGGGAAACCATTTGCTTTCTTTGCTTTCTTTGGAAATTATTTAAAATGTCTCATTTGGGTAGTTCTACAAACTAAGGAATTTTCGGCGGCCCAGCTAAAATATCATAAAAAAAATTGATACAAACTAATTTATTTGTATAACATACTGTACAACATACCTATGCCTAGCTGGTCACTAAAAATGATGGAGATTAAAAATTATTTTCTTGACGAAATTTCAATTCAAAACGTAAAATTTTCAGGATCCTGGAGTGTCCCACAAGCAAAATAGGATTGAAAGTGTACTGTGATTTATTTACTACGACATTGAGGCCATAAATGAAACAAGAATAAAAAAAGGACTTTTTTTTTCTTACCTGGGAGACATATTATTATTTTATTGCACCAAAAATATTATAAAATCCTGTTCTAGAATTTGTCCCATCAGTTTTATGTCAGGATCCTGTTCAATGTAAAATAAGCGAATATTCAATATTCTATTGGCCGAGCGACGTTGTCGTTCGGATGAGTTGGTTGTGCATACGAAAAAGACAAAGAATACCACCTATCTCTTTGCACCTAGCGTGTTGTTTAGCCGGCCCGGCACAGTTAACGGAGGCAATCGCGTCGTAATCAGTCAAGTTCACAGAATTCTGGTAAGATATTTACTTACGAAATAAACATAATAATATGGTAATTTTAGCATTTTTATATGTAAGTTGCTTACACGAAGGCTTAGTTCTGCTTAACTTTGGTTAAATGTTATAAATCGATGATTTTTTTTAAATATAATTCAAAAATTCTCAGGAACCTGGTCTCAGGATCCTGTCAAATTAAGACCCAGGATATTGAGAAATCTCCAGAATCATCAAATTACTGAACAATTACAACAGATAAAAGGTCAGAGGAAAGCTATAACTCAAAAAAGAAAATTTTAAGATATTGTTAACGTGCAAAAAAAAAAGAAAATATAAAAAAAAAGTTAAAAAGGAGGTAAAATAAAATAGACAACCGAAATCAAAAGAAACATAGAGATAAAGAAAATAAATTAAAAATAACAAAGAAAAATAAGCACGAATCCAGTGACTATAAGTGCGTTATTTGTGGTATTCTCTATAGCGAAGATACGACAGGAAATAACTGGCTCCAGTGACTTTAATGCAATAATTGTTATTTATTTGTAAAAATATTCAGAAATAAACGTTAATTTCTGTTGATTTTCGACTTAATCCTCAGTTTTCTGGTTATATTCTCAGTTTCCTGTTACTTGATTTTCTTGAAATGGCCATAAATATGAAATTTTGAAATATTTTGACTGTTCCACTTAACATAGGCTGAAAGGTGTTGTATTCTTTATGATAGACTATGTTTTGCAACCAGAATGGGAAAAAAAATGTCGGGCCGGATTCAGACTCATTTTCGTCCTTCGTTTGTAGAACAACCCATTTGTTAAACTTAAAGAAAATTTTGAAGGATCATTTGAATTTTTGAAGATATTGTACGCATTGCTTGAGAACTGTATTTCCCCATATTCATAACTTTAAAGAAATGAATGTTTCAAGTACCTACTTACAACATTTTTAATTCTCCAGTCACGACTCAGGTTTTTACGTTCAACTTCACAACTTCACGTCAATTCAGCTTCTTTTATCAATGAAATTTTCTCAGAAACGTAAATCTTGAGTTAAAATACACTGCAAGCAAAAACCAAACTAATCTACTTCTCCATACGATTAGAACTCAAGTAGAATCGCTCTAGCTTAAACATTCAAAATGGCGCCCATTTATTTGCCAATGTTAAATAGAGCCTTTGGCGTTGGTTGTAAGGTACATAATAGCTTGATAGTTACATGACTCATGTAGTGGGATTTCACGAATTGCCTTATCGAAAATACATGATACCCGATCATTACAGTTTAATTAAGTAGTTCCAGGGAATTATCAAATAAATGAGATTATTGTTATCTAAATGATTTATTAATTGTTAGTCGTTTACAGTTGGATAATTCAAAGGTAAATAAATAGACTTTAGCACGTGTTTTAATTGACATTGGGTGAACGTTTCATACATTGAAATTTTGTCTAGGTTTTGGTATTCCTTAAACATACGCCAATTCTACACAATGAAATTTTTTTCGGTTACAAAAAAGGTCTATTTTTATGGCTTTTGAGGATAGATATTTAATCATATGGAATAATTAATAAAATACAACAACAGATCCATGTTTTAAACCAATTTCTTTTAATTTTTCGTCTTTACATTTCTCTGAATATATAACAACTTAAACTTTTTATTATCTAAATATAGGGGAAAATAAACCGACAAACAAACCAGAAGATTGCGTACAAAGCCTCGAAAGCGCTCTCCGCAACGTTTTACACACTTTAAACCTTAATCAAAAACCATTATTTCTTAACATGCTACTGTTATGCCGTAGAACACGGTTTCAAGGCATTGAAATTTTATATTATATTCTTCATAGGTTTTATAATATTTGGATTCGGTTTAGGAGATTTCAACAAACAGATTTATAATTGAAGAAAAAACAGTTGACACCTCTGGTGACCTAAGGGCTGGCGCGTTCCTCGCCCAACGTATTGGCATTGCCATTCAGAGAGGTAACGCCGCCAGCCTTTTGAGCACCCTTCCCAGAAACAGCGGCTTGCGCGATTTCTCATTTTAATTTTAATTCAAATTAAAACTTTTCTATTCTTTTCTTTAATAACTTTGTTTCTTTTCTAAATTAAGAAAATTTAAGCCAACAAACCCAACAAAGACTATTTTCAAAACTGTAAGGAACATACCTCTTAAGGCCCACGTCAAACGTTCTATGAATTTTGAACCATATCGTTTGAGACAGTGAGTTCAACGTCAGTTAAACATTTGTCTTATATGTAGGACTTGGGCCTTACGAGGTTAGAAAATCAAAATCTACAAACCACATTTTAAGCCATTAGAAATCATAGGTACAGTTAAGGAAGTTAATTCCCTACCCATTTTGTTGAAATGTCGTCTGACATTCGCAATGCATTAAGGTCGATATGTCAAACTAACGTCTTGCTCTATAGCTCTTATGGTGACAGTTTGCTGTATGCTATTGAACCTTAGGTGGGTTGGAAATTTAATTCCTTGACTGTACCTACTGCTTAGAAGATGGCAAACGTTACCGGTTTTTGTATGTAGTTAGAGCGCTGAGTTTACTATAATCTAATATTATATACTTTGTGCTATAATCTTAAAAAGCTTGTAAAATGATTCATGATACAATCTTCATAGAATCATCTCCATATTTGGTCATTCAACAAAACCACTCCATTGATAACATAACCAACACAACCCAAATTCCAATGAGTCACCAGGACCTTATCAAGAGAGAGACCGACATACACTTTCACTTGAATCAGAGAAGGAGAAAACACAACCAGCTTTTACTTATATGCGAAACAAAGAAGGGTATACAACTTTCAGTTTCAGTAGAGCAGGAGAGCGTGTTAGTGAAGGAAGGAATGAATTGTGTGTGGAGTTAGAGAGGGATAGCGTGCGTGAGTCATCCTGAAAGTTGGGAATAATAAATTGCTGAGTGAGTCATCCTGAAGGATGTTTCGTGGAAAAATGGAGTTTGTTTGAAATTAGTGTCGTTTGGGAATAGTCGAATTTAATGGTCTGCAATAAGATGATAGAGGGAATGCTGCAGAGACATTATTTGTATGAAGATATCTTATGAATTCAATGTATTCATAATCTTGAATATTATTTTATGTTATGAACGAGTCTTACTTCGTTCCCTTTAGTTTACAAAGTAAATACGTACTTATATCAGCTATTACAGACGGTCAGGCAGACATTGTTGCCTCAGTTATTGGTGTCCATTTGGACCATTCGCGTAGGTAACTCTATGAAGCAAGTTCCAAAATGATTGCAATATTTTTAAAAATGTGAGTGTAGGTCACTTGAAACTACTTAGTGGAAGTGGAAATTTCCACATGCAAACAAGACGATGAATTTTGGCTCTAGAAATATGATTTTGTATGTTTTGATAAAAAACATTAGACTTTGATATAAAACAATTCAAAATTGAGAGAATATTATTAAAACATGTAAGATTTTTTGGATTTTTTAAATTCCAATATGCACCCTTAGAATTAAAGCAACTCAATTCTGAAAATGATATTTCCCAAAATTAAACCCTATGTCTTTTAATTAAGGTGATATTTTGGGACGTGTATTATTCAGAAATGGGTCACTTTAATTCTAAGCGTGCGATATGTAAGATAACGTATGATAACGATCGTGTGTCTTCGGCTCATCATCATCACTAATTGACAAAAATATAAAGAAAGAAAACACAGACACATAACTAGGAGAGGCAATGATGTCAAAACAATTTCCCCACGTGTCAAACATTAGTTACCTTATAATAAAAAAAAATGTAAATCTTCGACCAAAATCTTATAAGGAAATAACAGAACGATTACGAAAAATACATCTCGAAAATAAAAATGCCTTGCATATCACGATCAAAGGGGTGATTATAAAATGGAAGTTTATCCTGTCGCATTATTATTACTCAATAACTAAACTGTCGAAGCGGAATTTGACAGGTGACCCGCAGCGGTGTCGCTGACATTAGTCACCATGTGACATAACTTGCTGAAGGTCGCGCCCTGCGACCGCGCCCGGCGCCCTTGCAAGTAGAATCGCCACATTTTTGAAATTTTTAAGACATGTCTTGACCTTAAAAAATTCTAATACCAAAGGAATTTTATTAAAACTGTTTAGGTTTAAATTCTTTTATACTCACATTCTTGCAATAAAAAAAATGAATTTAAGCTAAAAATGAAATAAAAAAAACTAACTGCTGACTTTCTTGCGGCGTTTTTTCTCAGCAGAATCTTCCATTTTCCGAAGCGCTAGTAGATTCAGACATGTAAAAGAGCCTACAAGGCCTAATTGCGAATTTTTTTTTTAATTTTAATTTTCATGCAACCGATTAAGTTCGAGTCAAATATGTGAGTTCTGTGACTGTGACAAAACATAGTTTTTTTAAATGATCAATATATTTAGGCGTTATTTTGTGGAGGTCCCAATAGTTAAGTACTTCAAATCAACGAACTGGACTAAATTACCTTGATACTCCGCAAGCGAGTCTGCTTTGCTTTGGTTTCGCGGAGTACGTCGGTAATTTGTTCCAGTTTTATTTTAATGTAAGTATTTATCAAAAACAACCAGTGAATGAAAATATGGGGTCCAAAATGTCGGATCAGTCCGGAAAAATCGAAAACTGAACTTATAAAATAAGAAATAGGAAAGAGGTTGTAATAAAACAGTATATAAACGATTTCTATCAATAACAACCCTTCCGAGCCCTTTTTACCCGAATCTGTAGCCTTATTTATGTAAGACAAGGAAAAAACTAAAATTCCCAGCAAAACCCGCAAAGGGTTCAATGATTTTTACCTTTATCCTAAAAAATACTAAATAGACCTGGTAACCCCAGCCATGACACAATTCCCCCAAGGTCACAACCGCGCCCCCGCGGGTCAACGCCCGCGACCTTGACCTTCCCACAGTACAGCTGAGACACAGTAAAGCAACTTTTCCTTTAACACTTGTATTTTACTATATCGCGTAGTAGGTACAATAATAAATAAATAAATAAATATAAATATTTTGGCACAATTACACCAATTGACCTAGTCCCAAATAAATACAATCATCCGCACCAATCACTAATCAGCCGCAGAAGTAGCTAAAGACTTACGAACCTTGCCGTAGTAACTTAAGAAATGAGAGTTGCTCGAATTTGTCACATTACTGATAGCGACAAAGTACTAAAATGTTCAGCTATTTCTGAGGTTAACCGTACCTACATAACTAACTCGAAGAGTTTTCGTATTGCCAGGCTTAAATCTTTGAATACTTAAGTTTTTGAATTGTCATTATCAACTGACATAATGTCAGTTTTAAGAAATCGGAACCGAGTCTCATGTTCACGGGTTCATGTTCTGCCCGAGAAACTTGAGGCGTATCAACATTTGTCGCGGGGCTCCTTTCTACCAGACTGCGAAGAAGCTCAAATGGAAGGTAATGATTTTATGGTTCTACAAGTCGCGGGGGCCCCATAGCTCGGTGGGCCATCATTAATAGGCCCCTAGCCCAAGCCCTTATTGAAACACAGCTACTGTTCCTTATTTCACATTGTGATATTTTATGCCTCGTGCTTACTCGATAGATTGTATCTGAATTTTCGTGGAAACGATTTCCATGAAATTTGGCATGATTATTATTTGATGTAACGATGCCTGAATTTGCTTTACAACTACAAAAAATCACCGGAGCGTGACACACTCAGCTGTATAGTTTAGTTTACAACATATTATGTAATTGTCTCTTAAACATTTAACAAAATATACAGCGGCTCTACTATGACCGGCCAAATTTAATTTATCCCTCCGCGACTCTATCTTTCTAGTGCCTTGAGAAAGGGATGCAAGGAGAGATAATGAAAATGAAAATGAAAAAATTATTTTGCAAGTACGCCATATAGGCTCTTTTACATGACAATGTCTGAATCTACTAGCGCTTCGGAAAATGGAAGATTCTGCTGAGACGAAACGCCGCAAGAAACTCAGCAGTTTATCTTTTTTCAAAACAAGACATAAACTGACTTGGGTGCTCTCGTTAGAGACAGCGGACGGCTTGAGGTAGAATTACAAATAACTATTGTAATTATTTTTTTGGAAAGTACGTACAAACAACAGCAAGCTTAACTGCCCAATTGAGAGGGAACTAGGAAAAACTCTCTATGCTCAAAGGGGATGGATTTATCGACTTCATAGTGTATATTATATGCCGTTCTTTAGAAAAAATACACTTTCTCTCAGTTCCGGCTTTAATGGTCACTGAAATGTGTGTACTTGACTGTGTATCGATTGTTTTAGATTTTTTCTCATCCCAAGGTATGGAGATTTTATGTTACTAATGTCCTTTAGGGGTTAGGGAATAACAAGGGAACAAGAACAGCAAGTCCCGCCCATACAAATAGGCCGAGTTACGAAGATGCCTTTTTTTGTGATGTCGTGTATCTGTAAGAGAATAGTAACTTATTATGTAATCTATGGTACTAATAATACTATATCATATTGACATTATTATGTCATATCTCCGGGATCATTTATTAATGTTATCTCAATAGTCTGAGTTTTATGAACCACAAGGTTAACAATTCTGCGTATGCATGAAATAAGCTAGCGTTATGTTATCTATCTACACTATTCTACATTAGTCTACACAAACTACCTACACCATTTTTTTTGTCGTGGTTGAAAGCTTAATGACTTCCCCCTGCCTGGAGCGGTTCGGGGGATATGTGGGACTCTCCCCCCAGAGTCCGGGCAGACCCTAACTAAAACCCACTACGGCGTCTCCCTCAAACCGGCTTACAAGCACGGGGCCTGGAACATGCTCCACAAGAGTCTACCTACACCAAGGTTGGCTAATTGATTTTACCAGCGGGCATTTTTATTACACGGTGGCGGCCCCGGTTCGTCAATATCATAGGCAGGTAATACTATATTCTCATAAATAAGCAAATTATAAAAATGTGCGTAAGCAGAGTCGCGGCCGGCTGGGCTTGGCGGACAAATTCAATTGTCTTTTTGGCCGGCCTTGACCTACACTCACAATAATAAACAGGGAAACTTGTTTGTTGGTTTGTTTAAAGGGGGTATCTCTGAACGGATTCCAATAAATATTTCACTAATAGAAAGCTACACTATCGCTTACGGACAGACGAAGCTACTAATTCCACACGAACGAAATCGCGCGCGTCCTCTAGTAAGTTATAATACTTATAATCGATTTAAATAATTTCTAGTAAGCTGGTGCATATCGATAAGCTATTGTCACATTGGTCGCAGTGTGGGTGATAGCTTATCTGACCTCAGAAAATGGTACGATAGTTTTCGAAGCCATAAAGATGGACAAAGATCGACAGAACGATGTAGAAGCATGGGCGACGAAAAAATTTTCATTTTTAATTTATTTTATGTTATAAAGTAATTGATCACTTTTCGACCGTATTAAATAAATAAATAAATAAAAAATAAAAAATCTTTTTTGCCAACAACAATTTATATTAAATCACAAGTACATAAAACTGCGGAACAAGAAACAATGGAAGTTTGGCAATGGGTGCCAGTCTCAGCATGTGCTGGGCTCGGTGCCCGGCGCTGATTTTCAGAAAGGCTGGTTGATTGCAGCCCCAGCCAGTAATCAATTTAAAAAAAAGTGATACAAAGAAATACGGTACAAAAAAGTGATCAAGCAATTACTTGGTTCACTATACATCTACACTCGGTGGTACAATAGGGGGTAATCTCTGGAACTACTAAACCGATTTCAAAAATTATTTCACTGATAGAAAGCTATACACTATCCCTGATGAACATAGGCTACTAATTCCGCGCGAACGAAGTCGCGGGCGTCCGCAAGTCTGTTTATATACTTAGATAATGTTGAGAGGTAGGGTCTATAAACACTGGACGTCGAAACCGTTTTAAAAATGGCATCAAAAGTCGAAAAATATTGCGATAAATCGACAATCGCTCGCACTGTCAGTCTGTTATATCGTTTTGGATAGAATTGTAGCTTTTCGCGACAAGATTTCTCCGAAGCGATCTATTCTCATGCAAATCCAGTTTCCGCGAACCAGTTCTAATATGCTTATAGGCGAGCTAGCTTCTCTGAACAAGCTAAACTAATTATAAAGCGTTCAGGGAAACTGCCTCGAGAATTAGACTGAAAAAGTTGATGGTGTGCAAGAAAAATGAGGGAAGGAAGAAAGAAAGTCAAAATCAAAGTCAACACGCCTTTTGGGCTACAAAAAGACAAAAAAACACGGCTCTTGGAAACCACAACTTTTTTTATTATTATTTGTATTATAGTGGCCGTAGTAATACACATTATGTGAAAATTTCAAGTGTGTATCTGTAACGGTTCTAAAGTTACAGCCCTACGACGGACGGACGGACAGCAGAGACTCAGTAGGTACCTACCCAATAAGGTCTTGTTGGCACCCTTTGGGTTTTGAACCCTAAACACGGTATTATAGTTTATACTACCAATTTCCAGACATATTAAGCAAGTACTTACCTTATTTTTGACAACTTTCTTCAACTTTTCACATCCCTAGCTATGCTCAAGTACCAGCGTTGCCAGACGTCCCGATTTTGGCGGGACGTCCCGTTTTTTTGCCTAAAATTAAATGTCCCGCGCGGGACAAGCTCAGTCCCGTTTTACGGAGATACTCGACCGGTAACCTAGATGGTAGTCGTTTTTTGGCCAAGCACCGTATTTTCATTAAAAACATATTCTATAGCTGTCTATCATCACTGTAAATTTAATTTGAAACTCAAATAAGACGATACGTAATAAAAATCTGCTGATTATTTAAGCTATTTATGTTATGTCCCGCTTTCGACGAATTAGTCCCGCTTTTTTATACAAAAGGGTTCAAAATCCCGCTTTGCCTGAAAATAAATCTGGCAACGCTGTCAAGTACCCATTTTCCTCCTCTAATTTTCCAATCCCTAACAAAGCCCCATTACAATTTCTTTATTTTCCAACTGTACTGGGACTGTGCAATAGACGTAGGTGCCTAATTTAATTATCAATACCGCCAATTACCAAGTTAACCTGACACCTCGGGTACTGCGGTTTCATTCATTATTCTACGACGCGGACATGTGAAGAGGGCGCAAGTTAAACTGGTTTTTTTATTAGAATTTTCACGGAAGCTGCTCTAGAGCATAAATAAAATTCTGCGAAGTTGTAATTTGCTACGTGCATTTTTCGGTTAATTGTTCAAATATTATTAACGTCTTGGAAAAGTCTGAATATTGTGTAGAAACAGTTCCTTCCTGTTAACACTTTAAAATTCCTTGCAATGCGGTTAAATATTCGTTTTGAAAAAACCAGAAAAAACGCTTCCATAATAAAAAACTTACCAAATGTTATAAAAGAGTGGCGCCATCTCTTGATGTATAGTTAAAAGTTAGCTAGCGCCATCTGTTGTTGAATAGTCTTATAAGACTTGTTAACGCCATCTAGTGCTGAGTAGTTGTTTCCAATTTTTGTGGGAAACATTTTTATGCTTGAACTTCTTTAAAATAGTTTTTTTTTTCGTGAACAAATAATATCGAATAAAATATTTTAAAGGCAGTTAAAAACAATACAAATTGATCTTTTAATTTTTGGTTTTCAGATACATACTCGACAATCCAGAAATCGTCAGAAATCGCAAAATATTGGATATTGGCTGTGGTTGTGGTGCTGGTGCCATTGCAGCAGCAAAAATGAAAGCGAAAAGTGTGATGGCCAACGATACTGACCCTAGTAAGTTAAAAAAAGCAAAATTTGGAGATGCCGGGGATCGAACCCGGGGCCTTTCACATGCAAAGCGAACGCTCTACCACTGAGCTACATCCCCTGTTGAAAGAAGTGTAAAATAGTCGTTTCAATTCCACAAGGTGAATTTAAAGTATTTTGATCACGTGATCCTATTTTACAAAATATACCTGGGAGTATCCCAGCCAAGTTTAAGATTTACTATACTATCCTAACTAAATACATACATATACTTACATAAATTACATAATACTAACAATATACTTATTGTATTATAAATGCGAAAGTGACTAAAGAATGGATTAACAAACGATACTTTTATTCCCGGAAAAAGGAAAGTTCCTATGGAATTGGCCGCCACAGCAGGATTATAAATAATTATCTTGCAGGGAATGAACCACAGGGAAAAGAACCTTTAGCTTCTTTTCTTTATCCTTACATAGTTTAAAACAAAATCACTATCTGCTCCTGTCTGTTCTAATTCACTATTCTCTGCCGCCGCTTATTCCTTTTAAACCATGCAACAGATTTTGATATGGTTTTCACTGTCACATAGCGAATTATTTGCGAAAGTTTCTATGTAGGTACTATAAAAGTCATGATTTCGTAATGTTTTGTTGATTTACAGATTTCTGCTGTCTAATTTCTGTGGTATTAAAGCCAAAGGAGTGAACAGATTTAAAAGAATTCAATTTAAATGCTATGTAATGACAACACGATTAATAATTAGTTGGTAATGCGACGGAACTAGCAAACGCATGGCACGGAATGCTGAGGTTGCAGGTTCGATTCCTGTCATTACTCTAGATTTTTCTTTGTATTGTTATTACATATCAATTAAATATAATAAATTGAATGTTCGCCATAAAAAAAAGTCGAAAGCAGTTAGAAAGATTCGAAAGTGTATTTTCTTAAGCAGTTTTCAATGCATTAGTTTCCAGCCAAGTTTGATAATTTTCTTATATTATGCTTTCCCCAGATGCCCTGGCAGCTACAGCCATCAACGCCGCGCTCAACGACGTGTCCGTCAGCACGACGAGCGCCGACCTGATCGGGACACGTGTCGACTGCGACACGCTTCTCGTCGGCGACATGTTCTACGACGAACAGTTCGCTGAGACACTGTTCGCCTGGCTACTGGGTCTCAGGGGAATCACTGTGAGTAATTAAAATTAAATCCAGGCGTCACTTTGCGGAGGTCCATATCAACAAAATGTAGTGCGATTTTTGAATCTCACCGTGATCATCAAAACTTACCAAAATGGCCATTTTTCATAGAGATTTGGTCATTTTCTTCTAAGCCTATTTTGGTGAGCTTTAGTCACCTGGTGAAATACAAAAATTACACCTCTGGAACAAATTACCTTGCTATTCCGCGATATATTTTCCACTCAAAACCCACCCTCCTCCGCTTACTTGAGCGTGCAAGTAGCAAATTTTCTTACAAATTTATCCGGATGATGACTCGTATAGAGGCGAAACCTCAACTCTCGTTTTTGCTTATAATATTGTTTATTCCGTGGTTTTGTCTAGGTGCTGATTGGTGACCCCGGGCGGCATGGCCTGACAGAGCGCCGCCGGACGACGCTGTCCCTGCTGGCGCGGTATACACTGCCGGCCGACAGCTGCCTGGAGAACCGAGGGTTCACCGACACCACGCTATGGAAACTTAAAAACTAATGACTACTTTTTATATACGAAATTTTAGGAACCGCGATTTAAGGAATTCCAACTTTTTTGACACCTTCCCCCGCAACTCCCGGCGACACATTAGGGTTACGCTGCATTCGTTTTCAATTACACCGGCAAGCCGACAACCTACTGCGATTTGTCTATGCTGTAGGCAAGGTGGCCGAGCGTACTTACAGCGCGGAGTGGAACCCCCCTTGCTTAAAGGTCGATTTTGTTCGAAGTGAGACTTCTGTACTTTGTACTATTATTTATAATCTAGTCGGGGGTTAATAAAGGTTCCACAGTGGGCCACAATCACGATACAAATGATACCATACATACGAGAGAGCGCATCGAGTTGTTGTGAGAAAATATTCTACAATTTCTCGAGGGGAGGTGAGGGAGCAAACACGAGTACATCAACTCGTAGCTATTCACGCACACATGCAAATAGATGAAAGAAGTGCTAACAGCCAAGTTCTAATAATTATAAAAGCGAAACCAGTTATAGCCTCGTAAGGCCCAAGTCCTACATACAGGACAAACGTCAAACTGACGTTAAACTCACTGTCTCAAACAATATGGTTCAAAATTCATAGAACGAAATTTGACGTGGGCCTTACGAGGTTCAACTGGTAGTTTATTGAAGAAAAATATGTAGATAATATTTTCAGTGTGCGATTAGAAGAATAATAAAATATCACGTAAAAATAATCTTACTTTATTTTCTTATCAAATTATGTTATTACAAATATTGCATTTTTAATATAAAATGCGTTCGTTGCGTATTCGTTGTTAAAAAAGATTATGTTAATTTATTTTAATTGGATGGTAATATAGAGCGAGGACAACTTAGCCGAATCTATAAATTACATCCTATTCGTTAAATACAAAATTAATGTCCAAATTTAATTATTTATAAGCAATAATAATCAGTTTACAAAATAAACAACTCCTTTGGCAGGCCCTTTCCTTTTGTACTTTAACCGATAAGTAGACAAACTTTATCTAAAAATACTTTATGATATCTAAAATATGTACATTATTTATTACCGTAAGATACACTAAAAGAAACGTAATTACAAAATAATTTATTTTAGCGCCATCTGGAGGGCGATGGCAGAACTTCTTCGTTAAACAAAAAGAGATAGATATTACAAACATCCTCTTAGACGCCCGGCGCTAGTTCAATACACTACGTAGTAAAAAGAGGCAATGGCGCCACCGTCTATGTAAAACAGACAAGCTTGTATGCAAGTTGTTAGCTTCATTTCTAATAACAATCATTCTATCTAAATGCCCAAGAGCTGTATTGTAACAATATTTCGAACAAAGTAATACACTTGATTGTTTTGTAACATGAATTTGCACAATAATTGGAGTTTCAAAAAAAGTCCTCCTGAATTCTTTTCGATGTCATTTTCTATATTTGGCCATAGCAACCAAAGGAACTTGGTAGTTTATGTGGCCAAGTTTAGAAAAAAACGACGGCTAGCACCGGGCAATGCCAATCATTAAGCGGCCCCAAAAACAATTTAAAATAGTTTGCCTGATGCTGTCGCAGATAACGTCTGCATCTTTTTGTTTATAAAAGTATAATATTGGAATAGCCGCTCATAGTCATAGCGAACAAAAGAACAGAAACGTACTAAGCCAAGTTCTTGATCTAACTCGTAACGCCAGCGTCATACGATGCAGTTTAGGGTTAAACTGAAGCAGTTTACAAATACTTTAGAAGCTGACAAGACCCAATAGCCTTGAAATTAGCTAATTAAAACGTAGCTGTTTCAAAATCTATTAATTTTATCGCAATAGAAAAATTTGTTAGTAACTTGATCATATTTTGAAGGTCGTTCGAAGTATTTCTTTATTAAACTTTGCAAACTGTTCATCATCATTATTTAAGAAACTAGGGTGATAAAATTAACAAGACTTAATTATTGTTCATAATATATATACATAATATATAGTATACTGGAGCTTTATTAAGTTTATTTTAGTGACCTACCGGTTCCTATGAAAATGCACCCAGATTTTTCTTCATAGCTTGTCTCTTACGTCCTTACAAACCGAAAGGAACGGTGAATTGGCTCTTGTCAGTCTCCTAAAAGCTTGGCGATGTACAAATACCACTGCATTATTGACTTGTATGTGAATATATACGTATATACATTAGCACTAAGTATATGTCATCGCTTCCAGTTTATAATGAGCCAGTAAAAAACGATCACTATGCCGAATCCAGAGTCCATTTGCTCCCAGATTTTACCATATGGTCTCTCAATATACTGTGAGTGTGATATAGTCGAGTGAAAGATCATTATACAATGGAGGTGATAATATACTTGTCTAATATAACATTACAGATGTTTAAATTATCCAGAATAACATTATTGAAAATATCTACAATTCTAGACTTGTAATCTAATACATCAAGATCGTCGGCTAGCACTGTCTCCAATACACTGTGACAAAACTGACACCAGGGTGAACATTTCAGCGTTTGAAACCGCAGTCATTATTCTCTACGAGATATCGACCACAGAGATCGCCGTAATCGAGTTTTGATTAAAACAGTTATTTTTTTGAGCACAGTTCAGTTTATGTAACAAATAGACGTCATCAATCAACAAATCATCATTCTTGTCGCCAATATCCAACAAAGAAAATGACTGCGGTAGAAACTCCAGTACATTCGCTCGCAATGCTTTGTGTCCATTGTACTGAAACACATGGAAGTGCATACGTACCTAGCTGCCGGGCAACACCGGCTGCGTACACGTTGCGTATACAACGCGGCTCCAGCTATCTTATTTCAGCTCTACGAAACGAGCTGCATACGCATCTGGAGTGGCGCGACTATAACTAGGAAGTAAAGCTGCTATATAAACATTACAGTTGATAGTTATGCATGGTGTTGGCATATAGTGAGTGTTTGGAGCGTGCGGTGCGGCCGGAGTAGTGGGAATACGCGTCTGCGTCCTGCGCGTGCGGCCGCATGATCAGCACCGGCTGCAGCGCCAGGGACTTGCGCGAGCCCGCGACGGAGGCGACGTCGGTCACGTACGCGTTGTTCACTTCACCTGGAAAAGATAAGGGTTAATAATTAATAGGTTTAGGCGTTACTTTGCGGAGATCCATATCAATATTTGCATATTTTGTTAAGTCGCACGTTTGTTCTATCTTTCTTTAATAAACTGGTAAAAATTAATCGCCATTTCGCGATGTAGCAGTTTGTCCCAGTAATTTGTCCCAGTTTTTGGGTTATTTGTGATTGCTTTATGCATATCTTGCGTTATGTTTGTTATTGTTTTCTGTTGTTTGTAAACATAGGTATAACTGTTTATGCGGTTAGTAAAACATTATGCTACTGGCACTACATTTGGCCTGTTGGCTTACACAATCAATCAAAGTAACAAAGATTAACAAGACCAACAATTGGAATACAATGAAATTAAGTGCAATCAAGTTTATTTGCAAAACAGAGACATATTATAAGGATTGCAAAAATTTCATAATAATACTGAGCATTTTTAGCTTAATTTCCATATCTGCATCTTAGTTTAAGGATCAATTTTACCAAATAGTTATCCAGAAATAATTACACCTTTCCGCAATAACGTCATTTTCGATTTTTCTCTGTAAGTTACCATAATATCACAGCGATGACTCATTGCAACAGGGTTCTATAGTGGGTCAGAATCCAAATAGGTTGAGAATCTTGAAGATTGACTACCTTTTGCCTCAACACGCTGCTCTATGTAGTTAGTGTTTGGTTGTACACATTGTTGAAATATTGCATTGTAACTTAGTTTTATGTTTCTATAATAAAATATGCAGGCCTATTATTAGCAATGTCATATGAGAATTAATGTTTGCGCAAGGTTAGTTACGATTTTTGTAATAAAATCTTCGCCATAGGTCAAGGCCCTGAGAATCGTTCCAAATTAAATCCTATTTATGTACATAAATAAAATATATTTTGACAGCCGGGTGGCCTAAGCCTAGTGTATATGATTCCCACAAGGGGCAAATGTTTGTATTATGAATACAAAAGTTAGCTAATGTATAATAATTCAGTATTTATAAGTTTATCTGGGAATAGTTCAATATGCGCTAACTGTCTCAAAGGAGCGGGCGAAGTTTTGAATTTGAAAACATTAATTATAAATTATAACGCACCGATTGCAATGGTCAAATAAAACAATTACTACTTTAATTATTTTAGTCGAGCCGATAGAACCGAAGATTCAGGATTTATTTTGCTAATACCGGTTCTTTTTCCCGAAAGGAAAGAACCGCTCGAGCTCTTATTGATTACTTATATAGGGCTGATTCACACTTAACTATTTGCAATCAGCTTTAGAGTGTCTTTGATTTAGTTTCAAAATTTACAAGTCAATCAACATAGCAGCATATTTCTTTACAAAATCCATTTAATCATGCAAAACGTCCCCATTTCACCCAAGCGAAAACACTCGCCAAAACTCAATTCTAACCCTTTGGCATAAAGTTGAGTTATACTAAAAGGAAACGTAGGACCTTGTAATACTGGGCTAGGTACCCGTTAGCTTAGCATATTCATGAGAGGAGATTGCGAACGACGAGCGACAGACTGGGCTGGCCTTTTGTCTACGCGGGCGCAAGGACGCCAAACGTGTTCTGCTGATCGATGTGCATTTCTTGAAATATGTTTAGGCTTATGTTTAAAGATTTTTTATCATGCGACTGGGGCATAATTCTATCCAGTATTAAAATATAACTCTATTAAAAGTCATTGATGAAGGTACCTACCATACCCCAATCGATCGACCGTCGAGGGCCGATTGACGGTCGATCTTTCATCTGACAAATGGTCGATCAATTAATCGATTATGAGTCGATACAGATCGAGCAGATCGATTCAATAAAGTAACAACAGTGAACTGACGAAACGATTTAGACTTGACATAAGGTGGCGAAAGAAAACGTCAAACAATACTCATGAATTAACATTAAACTATTAAAGTATTGTTTTATGAATAAATACTATGACTATGACTAACTACCGTGAGATTCAGACATTGAAATAAATGACTGGTCCGAAACATGTCAAGCAATAACTTGGTTTTAAATATGTGAATGATGCATTTATTTATTTTAGTAATACTCATGTTTTAAAATGAAAGTATGAATTTTGTACACAAACGCGTTTCTTTTGCATAGAAGATGACGTTATTACTATGTGTTTTTCACTTTCTTACGTGTTTAGTAATAGTGCTTAGACCCAATAGTCACTTAGTAAAGTAAAAAATAAAAAGTTTTGACATATATTTAACAATTGGTTATGTAAATTAAGATTACAAACATCAAAATCTTGGCACTTAATAATAAAACCACAATGTAATGAAAACAGAAGGACGTATCCAGGAGATCCCAAACAAGGCTAGACCTGTGTCTTTAGGACCATAAAAGTACAATGTGTATTGTGTACGTACACTAGGTGCGATATGTCATACTACTCGTACTGGTATGAATATTAAATACGTAATTGTGCCACAAAACATTCACTTTCATGACACGGAGCCGTGGCAGTCGGTAGGGAATCAGGGTGGAACTGCTAGTTACGCAACTACGTGAATTCATTATCAAAACAATGCGCCAAAAAAGCGTGTCGTGTTTAAATTTTTGCAAAATTTCAATGAGAACTTACTTTTTTTGTTATTTTTGGTAAGATGTTGGTTTTCTAACTATTCGGACATTTTTCACTTTCTGAATATTTGTGAATATTCTACATTGTTTCTACAATTTCTGTTTTTTTTTTTTTTATATTTAAAAGCACCTGAAAAATAGGCTCGCCTGGAGGACCCAGTTTTCCAATTATTTGATGAAGAATTCTGTTTATTTAGGAACTTGGCTCAATTTTCTGTAGCACGCTGTCAATGGGGTCGTTGACCAACATTACGATAGCTTCACGGTGGGTGCCTGGGATTGGTAATCGGACGCATGATTTCTCCATTAAACACGAACTTGGCCCTCGCCATTGGCAGAACTGGATATTCATGTTGTTAATAACTATGTACCGGATACGCCAAAATATTGATGACTTTTAATTGCAACTAAATATCTCCGCGTTTTTCGTACTCATTTTGTAGCAGGTTCAGTTGTCTCTTTCGATCTATTTAGATACATTACGTCTGTGGCCTTAACCTAACCGGTCAAATTTAGTTTATCTGAGTTTACCTGTATATGCATCACTTTCTCATGACACTGTAGTGTGGGATAAGTTGAACCTGGGCCGGTCATGTTAATTCCACTGCATTTTTAAACTCTACTCCAATCTGCAGCTTTTAAAACAGGCACCAAAAGGCTTCTTTATATCTCGTGAAGATGAGTACAGTGAATAATGAAAAACAGCGTTACATTCTAAGTGCACTCAAGTCGAGTACTAGCTAGTACCGTACCCTAGGGTTTCCAATACCCTGCATTTTTAGTGTACACAACGCCAGGATCCCGAGATTGGTCATACTAGTATTACCATTATTGGAAGCCCTGCTGAGCACACAGCTTGCTCACCTTTGTACAGTGACGGCGGCGGGTACGGGCTGTCGGGCTGCAGCCGCACGTGCCGCGTGGCCAGTATGAACGCCAGCGCGGCCAGCACGATGCCGTCCAGGCAGCCGATGACGGCGAGCAGGTACGCCCAGCGGACGTGGCAGCGACCTGGAATGTCCAGGATAACTAATATTAGCAGATGAGTCAAAGTCAAAGTATTTTATTTGTAAACATAGGTGAAACTTCCTTAAGGCATGATATCCGCCTTTTGTACTTTCTATATTTTTTGTACTATCAAGTTTAAATAAATAAATAAACTGGTTACAGTGGCGGTAAAAAAATACATAGTTAGGTAACGCTATGCTTTTCCTGTCAGCATACAATCATCCAATGAATTTAAAATGCAGATTATTGGTTAATTAACACATAAATCACGTTCTAAGATATTAGTAGAATTGAAATTGTCATGAAAATAATCAGAAAAAAATGAACAGTAGCTACCATTAATAAGTAACGTCAATAATTTATGTTTCAGTCTCTACCGACAATAGTATCCGTTTTAGCTCAATCGTAAAGTAGCGCATGAATCTATTAATTACTATGGATTATCCTTTCTTTTAAAGAGTGGTTACCTATGTTGTACTGGTCAGCTGTGGGCCCACAGGTCTCTTGCACCATCGGCTCGCTCCACGCCGCCGGGAACACGCAGACTCCTGCGATCATGCATGCCGCTGCAACAAGAAACACCAGGTTCAGTTATACAGATATTCAATAGACCGCGATAGGGAATATCACTTAGTAATTATATTGTCTTTGAGGAATAAAGGGCGAGAAATATCTGAAATTTAATGCTCTTGAAGAATTTTGATTAAAGCCCTCACAAATCATGATAACCAAGACAAGGAAGATTCAGAACTGGTTGCGTTCCATCATTTATTTAAAAGAAAAGGTGGCACGCAAGAAATTATGGAGAATGACGAGGATGATTTGCGTTTAATTTATTAATTAAAGGATCTGCTAACCAAAGAAGATGCTAAAATCAAGGAGTTATACAAAGCTATATTGAAATATTACTTTGCGCTTGTCGTTTAGATATAAATGAATCATATTTTTGTTTGAATCACTTTTTGTATGTTTAGACTAGATGTTATAATGTAAAAATAATTTTGAAAAAAGATTTATTTATTTATATCAAAAAATGTAAAAGGCACTTCTATATGGTCATAAGTAGCTGGGATCACAAGAAACAATCAAAGAACATATCCAAGATGACTTCAAAAGGTAGGATTAGCTTAATTGGTGGGCTGACCAATATAATTACTTCTACGTCTCACAGCCATTTTCGATATATCATGAAAATTTATGAAGCTCCAAGTCTTGTAACTATCACCTATATCATCTTTCGAAATGAAAAGTATTAAAATGTATGCAGACAAAGTCGTAAACTGGTCTCTAGACACTGTTGCAAGCAGCTTGACATTTGTTTCTTAATTGTGAAATTGTCATAAAATACTAATTTCCTGTTAAATAAAGGTAAAAGTGTGTTGAACCGGTCTTGGAAGATGAGGTAAATCGCAAGAGTTCAACAACATGAGAGTAAGTGAAAATGTAAGTATTGCAAACCGCCGCACGCCACTCCCAACTACGAGTTCGAAGCAATCTTGGACATTGTCCAAGGTACCTACATGGTTCTATGTCCTATGACGTTTTTAGGATTCGTACCTCAAAAGGAAAAAAGGAACCTTTTTTATGATTATTTCGTTGTCAGTCTGTCTGTCAAGACACTTCCTCAAGAATGCGTAGAGGTATTGAGTTGAAATTAATATCAGATGTGTACTCAAAACTGCAGTTCCTTGGAACTGAGAAAAAATTAAACTTCTAAGACGACGCAATCAAAAGATAAATCATACATTCGCAAGCATAAACCTATAGGGAACTTCCAGATGTTGCAGAAAACAAAGAAAAATAGAAAATACAATAAATGGAAACGTCATCAATTAACTCCCGTGAATCGCTTCGAAAGTGCTCAGTAATTACACGGATGACTCCGGCCGGACCTCGACGAAAGTGACGATAGAAAACGTTCTGAACCAGTGAAGATGCAAATCGTTTAACGGTCTGACTCATTCTATACTATGCTGTCACTTCTAGATGCTGTTTCATCTTACGCTCCTATTTAAAGGAACCAAATAGGCTAGTTTTTAGGGTTCTATCCGTACCCGAAGAATACCAACGTGTCTTTATTACTAGGTCTCCCCTGTCCGTCTTTCTGTCCATCCGACTGCCACAGGACTGGACTTTTTAACACACATGAAATTTTCACGGAGTGCGTTGCCGTTATAATATAACAAATAATATAAATATAAATGGTAAAAATTAAAGGGGGTTCCCGTATAAGAAACCTGTTTTTTTATTGTAACGCCATCTGTTGTAGAATGTCTGTGTTAAAATCGGCGTTTTTTGGCAGTGGTATATTGCATGGAGCTAGGGAATTCTTAATGTACGAGTCCAACTCACTTGAGTAGTTTTTTTATTTACCATAATAATGTTTTTACTATTTAAAACATGATGTATCTCATAGTAAATGTAAAACAAAGTACCTAGCATAATAAGTATTGTTACTCCAACCGACCAATCTTATCGTAAAACAAGTACAATACGCAACTGTAATTCTTTAGTTGCACTTCCTACACACTTTTCACAATAGCAAGTAATCCCACGTTAACAACGTTATGGCAAACTACCATTAATTTTTTTAACAATAAACAATTCCCCGTTACCAGTTGAAGTTTGCAGAAGCGGCTTTATAGATGGCGCTGTCAACGTGCGAAAAATCGTCTAATAATTTTAGAACTTGGCCGTCATTGTGCTGTGTACATTATTTAGATCGAATGGCAAGTGATGAAGATTTAATCGAGCGCACGCGAGTGAGACAGCGTCGGCGCAGCGTTGAACGCAGCGATGTTACATTAAAGCCGAGATTCTCAAACTTCAACTATTGCTTCGTGTGTTATATTTTTAAGTTTATCACAACTTAGAAATCGCAATATCAATAATTTCTTTATTAATTTTTCGAAACCTTTGTTATTGATGATTGATTTTTCATGATTCTATGATTTGACTGTTTGTACGTTCACTCGCTGTCAAATCGTAGGTAAATTTAGTGAAAGTGAAAATGGCAAACCATTGTCATGAGCATGAGCTATGATAACTATGATATGCTCGGCCAGGAGGTGTGACGAATTCATCGCGTTCTGCCGCCGTGGAGCATTAATTGCCTGCGTTTCCATTAGAGATTGCAATCCGGATTCTTCGAAATTCGAAAATAACCGAAAAATCCGGATTTTCAGGAGTTTTGTAAAACCGGTTTTTGGGACTCAAATTCGGTTTTTTCGGATTTTCTCAAAATTAAGATAAAACGGAACTTCTGGATAAAACTGAACTAGCATGTGATTTAAATGTGATCGATAAAGGAATATACTGTTTAGAAATCTTTTGCTAGAGTGCGAAATAGTGTTATAAGGGAGAAATGTGACTTAAAAGAAGATGTAGTGACTAAGATAGAGAAATAAATGTTGCGTTGGTTTGGCCATGTTGGAAGGATGGATGAAAGGCGATTATGTAAGCAAATTTATAAGGGTGATGTGACTGGGCGAGTTGGTCGAGGGCGTTCGTTGATCAAATTGGCTACGTCCTAAAGACAGGCAGAATTAAAAGTACTTGGAACCGCCGTGCATGTATGAAGAGAGCAATGTGTGTAGAGGAAGCGAGGGAAACATGCCAGGACTGGAGCAAATGGCGTTCCGCGGCCTCTGCCCACCCCAAAGGGAGACAGGCGTGAGCTTATAATAATAATAATAAAAAAATCTTTTGCTACTACTGCTTTATCCCCGGGAAAAAATAAAAACTAAAAATGACAATAATGCTAATATATCGTAACCTATGCACATAAAAAAATCCAAAAATGCAATCATTACAATTCGTCAAATTTCAGTTATGTAGCCCAGTTCATTTTTTGTTTGTGATTTTAGTGACCCTATATCCGGTCAACTTTACTTGCCTTTTTCTTAAAAACTAAAGGTAGTATCGATGCGGGAGTTTCAATCTAGTGCTTGGAATTATATAAAGTAACGATTTGTACAATAAAAAAAGAGTTTTAACAAAATTGGAATTCATAAAACACTGTTGAGTACCTAACCTTAAACATTAGTTTTTTTAAGAATGCAGTTTTATACAAAAAGGTGGATACCTACATTATCTTACGTTTTGTTGCATTTGATTTTATGTTATGTTCGTTTATGACTGTGTTAACTAATTTACCTATATAAGGGAAAAGGAAGATGACTGATACCCAACGTTTTTTGTTTATTTTATTTCAGTTTTATCAAATAACCTTAAAACTTCGAAAAATCCGGATTATCCGGATTTTAATCAAAGGAAAATTAAGAAATTCGGATTTAAAAAAGATCCGGATTTTGCAATCCCTAGTTTCCATTAATGGAGCATTTGTCATTGAATGGGCAATGACTTGGTCAAATAAAAGTAAAAGTTTTCTATGAACGGCAAAGCGGCTAACATGACTGGACGGGGGGTGCAATTTTTGAATCTCACCAGGTGACTAGAGCTCACCAAAATGGCCGAATGTCTATGAAAAACGGCTATTTTTTTAAGCTTTAGTTAGCCGGTGAGATTCAAATACAATTTTTGAATCTAACCAGGTGACTAAAGTTCACCAAAATAGCTGCATTTCTGTAAAAAACGGCCATTTTGGCGAGCCTTAGTCACCGCACCGGTGAGATTCAAAAATCGCACTCCAGAGGTGCAATTTTTGAATCTCACCTGGTGACTAAAGCTCACCTAGATGGCCGAATCTCTATGAAAAACGACCATTTTGGTGAGCTTTAGTCACCCGGTGAGATTCAAAAATCGCACTTCAGGTTTAATTTATCCCTCCCTGCCTCTCTGTCAAACTAGTGTCATGCGAAAGGGACGCACATAGAGATAAACTTAGATAATCTTTTTTTATAAAACGTTTACGTTTTCCATAAAAAAAATGTTCTGAGTGAAAAATAAATAAAAAATAATAAATATCTCAGGATAATTCACACCAATTGACCTAGCCCCAAACTAACCAAAGCTTGTACTATGGGTACTAGACAACGGATATACATACATGTAGATTTTAGATAAAATAAACCCATTAAATATCAATTCACATTTATTTTAATTATTAGTTTCCAAGCAAAATCATAACGTATTCCATTGACGCCGCCATTCTCGAGCCCTGTCATTGCTACAAACATAGACCACAAATAGTTTTTTTTTAATTTCCTACAACTCGGCCATCCTGCAGTTGTATGGCCTCATACAACATACATTAAGTATCTTAGTAGGTAAAACAAATCAATAACAACTCAAAACATATAAAGATAAACAGAAGAGAATCACAAACAACTTAAATTTTTTCTATGTCATAACTAGGCACCAACGCCTATTTCTACTAAACTTATAAGAAACATTTTGGACTTTTACGGCACGAACTTGCTATATGGTTCATTGTTCATTCAAATCTGGCGGTTCCAGCAGCCTAGCTGTATATGTCATATTTTTCTTCCATATTGTTACCGCGTAAATTTTTGTCCGTTCCCGAAAACTTTATATACTTTCTTCGATCTGAGACAGCCCCTTAGCTGACTCCATCTCGTCACCGTCAAATCGCCTTTTCTTGTCTTATTTATAATCTCATTTTCTCCCTTGACACCTTTACCACCTTGAACACCTTGAACACCTTGAACACCTTGAACACCTTGAACACCTTGAACACCTTGAACACCTTTAACACCTTTAACACCTTCAACACCTTCAACACTTCAACACCTTCAACACCTTTCATCTTTCACCTTTATTGACATCTTGTATCAACTTTAGTCGCCTTGCTTCAACTTTAAGTATTTTTTCACATGCTGATAGCACTGCTGATAGTGTCCATTTTGAATTTTTTGAATCCGTAGAAATTACCGTTTTTGAGTTACCTATCGACTTCTCAGCAGTTCATTTTCCATCCCGACGAGCCCCCAAATGGAGATTTTAGATAAAATAAACCCATTAAATATCAATTCACATTTATTTTAATTATTAGTTTCCAAGCAAAATCATAACGTATTCCATTGACGCCGCCATTCTCGGACCCTGTCATTGCTACAAACATAGACCACAAATAGTTTTTTTTTAATTTCCTACATACATATATAGATAAATACCTACATACTTAAAAACATATAACATCCAAGACTCGGGTACAAACATTCATATTCATCAATTCATTATACAAACATTTCCCCTCCCGGGAATCGAACCCGGTACCTCAAGCTTTATAGCTTCAAGTTCTATTACGAGTTATATTACCTACTTAAAAGAGACCTTTCGTTTCGTCTCTGCAATCCCACATGGTCTCACGAAGCGTGACTAATGACTTCAAACATGTAATTTGTAATTGAATTGTGTATGCATACGAGTACTAATTAATAGAACTCAATTACTGTGTTTGTTTTCTTGAGTAAAAGTTGCTTGCGCTAGGGTCAACTGCTCTACAATGAACCACTTAACTTTCTGAATTCTCGTGAAGACTAAAGAAGTTTTAATATTAAATTGTTTTTAAAATTAGTGGCCGTAATACAAACACTAACCTAACACTCATAGGAAACGTACACCCGTACCAGGGGGGTCGCCTTGCCTATGGCATAGGCAAATCGAAGTAGCCTATCGGCTAGCCGCGCGCCCGCTCCCTCGCCCCCGCCGTGTCAGTGTTATTGCAAACGAATGCCGCGCAACCCTAGCGCGTTGCCGGGAGTAGCGAAGGGAAGGCGGGCGCGGGCGGCGCATTACTTTTGATTCACGCCGCCTGGCGCATGGTGTATGAAGTAATACGAACTTTTTGAGCGTGTTAATAAAGTTGGAATTCGTTTAATCACAGCCGTAAAAAAGAAGTTTCTGTACTATTTATTCTGTGCTCGTACCTACTTTAGATTTGCGGACAACTTGTTGCTTGGCCTATCTTCCCTGAGGTCATTTTGGTTCATCGAACATTATGGTTAGGAGGGGGTTGAATGCCTATAAGGAGATTTTGCTCTGAGGACCACCGCTCTGAATCGTACTTTGGGCCCTAAATCAATTGGCTGTTGTGTTCCGGCGTGGAGAGCAAGACAGCCTGTGTAATTACTAGCACAAGAGGTATTCCATCTTAGCCCTCTGGGTTGGCAACGCATCTGCAATCTCTTTGGTGTTGTGGGTGTCTATAGACGGTGGTGATCACTTACCATCAGAGACCCACTTGCTTGTTTTCCTTTCTATGTAATAAAAAAGGGCCTAAATTATTCTCTAGTGAAGGAGAACGCGGCCCAAGATGTGAGAAAAGACAAGAGCGGAAGCGCCTTTGTTTGATGCTAATGATAAGGTAAGTTGAAACACTCCTAATCATCATCATCGATTCATCGAATAACGACACCAAACTTGACTCCAAAGTCAAAGCTAGCATTTTTTTCTGAGCGGCAGGAGTCGATACTTTGAAACCTGTCGCGGAGTTCAAACTGCCTACCGGGCTTCTTGGGCTCAGGTAGACGTGTATAACATTCGTACCAATTGGCATTGCTGTGAGCCTAACATGACAGCCCAGGTTTAGTTTAACCCTACCTGTGTCTCTGTCTAACTAGTGTCATAAGAAAGGGACGCAGATAGAGATAAACTAAACTTGGCCAGTCATGTTAGGGCCACTGTACTCAAAACTGTAACACTCGCCATACAAACATGCCCAATAAGCCCCGGGCTATAAATCCACTTGTATGTGTACTGTAAGCCTTATATTGTGATTATCATAAAATAAATAAATGGACAGGTACAAAATATTATTGTTTTCTTTGCTCTACATTGACCATTTCTATTGATTTATACCTTATGCTTATATGAAAACGAGTCAAGGCCATTATCTAACTTTTAATACAGTCCATTAGCGATCAGGTTTCCAATGGCTTGTTTTAGAAAATCAGTTTTCTCTCACTCTCTCGATCGCCACTTTCTATAATTTCCTGCGGTCATTTCGGATTATACATAGAACTTGAATCTAGATTTCTTTTAGAACTTGAAAGCAGGGAGAGCTGTTGATTCCAGCTATAAAACATCTATGTTGTAATTTTTTTCTCGTTTGTCGCGCCCCTAACATGAGCGGTTCTATGTAACTTAGCCCTCCCTGCGTCTCTGTCAAACTAGTGTCATAAGAAAGGGACGTACATAGAGATAAACTCAGATAAACTGAACCTGACCGGTCATGTCAGGCCACAGCACAGCTTGCTAATTTGCGACTATATCAATTTCATTGGTGTATGTACCTAAATCACTTTAAAAAATGTTTGTTACGATCTTTGCCTCCTCATGTCGTCCCTTCAGGCTATATATGTAAGTCCCACAGCTGGATACTGGGCTTCTCTCACAATAGAGGGCTTGGCGTTAGTTCCCTCGCGGGCCCATTGAAGATTGGGCTCTTCACAGCTACTCTAAACTGCAGTGTGTGCAAGCTTTCTTACAATGTTTTCCTTCATCAAAAAGCTCATGGCAAACAAACACAAACAAATGATCAATTAAATTTCGCATATTAAATCTGAAATACTTAGAGGTATGAGCCCGGGTTCGAACCTTTGCGATCACTAGAGTGTGATATGATATGTGAAACGGTAAACGCAAGGCACGGAATGTTGATGTTGCAGGTTCGAGTCTTGCCATCACCTTAATTTCTCTGTCATCATCATGTCACAAGAAGTCCACTGTTGAACATATCCTCCATGGATTTCCAAAGTGACCGGTTGGAAGCGGCATGCAACCAGCGCCTTCCTGCCACGTGTATGAGGTCATCGCCGTCATCGGACCATCTTGTGGCTGCTCGTCCTACGCTGGGCTTATTTTTCTGGGTAATTTTTCTGTGCTGTCCTTTTATAGCATATAAATTTATTTGAAATGATATTCTCTAACATCGCTGAACTCAACTGCAACGCAGCGCTGAGTCTCGCTCGCTTGCACTCGAATCTAGTACGGATTCAGACTTCATCGCAGAATCGTTGAAAGCAACAATTACGTTAGAAAATCACACAACTATAGTCCGTTTATGTTACTTGGCCGTTAAAAGAATATCACGCCAAACTTAACGGATATTTGAAATTAAGCGTAATTTCACACTCCATTTTAAACGATTCGTAGAGTCGCTTGCGCAATCAGTGCACTTGCACGAACTGCAATTAACGTAATAAAATGGTTAAAGTTTTTTTGTGGCGGAGACTGTGAAAGTAACCCAATTATACGTAATAAATAGTTCGCGTGGGTTTTTAATTGTTTATATATACAATTATACACACAACATAGCTTAACACAGATTATTAATTTTACTGTAGCCTGGGCTTAAGTAATATCATTGCGTTTTGGACAGAACATGTTAAATTAATTACGTTTCCCACTCGCTTCACTCAACTTTAATGCAAATCGTAATTTCCGGACAAAAGCGTGTAAAACACTTGTATCAGATTTCATAACTAAGTTATGTACCGGTTATATAACGGCCATCTTCTCACGAGCGCCATTGTCCGTCGAATATTGGCCCACTGCGTGCCCCACTTTTACCAATCATATTTGTTCTAGTGTTGCAATTACTATTGGGGCGAAATTAGCAATAATTAATTAAACACCGAAATCATCGATAGGCGATAGGTATTTGAAGTTATTACTGTTGGTTACTATGTACTTCATGTTTTGATAAAACAGTTTTGTAGTAAAGTTATAAAGTCGCCAAGTCGTCACTAACGGTGCATCTATTTGGAGTACTTCGTCTCGTCTGTTGCCCTCAACGATATTTAAGTACTTACTAGATTGAATGTTCTAAACCATTACTATGTTCCATGCCACTTCAGTGCCGGCACCCACCACATATCACATATAAGTGGCGACCTTAACACTTCACACATTGTAGTCAGTGGCTAGATGCAGAATCAATCAAGTCAAGACCAGGGACCACACTCCCACAAAATAACAGTAGCTTGTTATGTTTCGTACGGTTGATAATCAAGCCTCAAGACGACAACCAATCTGAGACTCTCTTGGAGTTACTTGGTTTCCACGGACAGCTGTCATCATTTTATTCAGCTGCCACACAAAAAACCGCTTTGATATTAGTTTGATTGGGCCGGAGTTAAGACCACAGACAGACCAAAACCTAAGACAGAGGCTACAAATTCATAAAAACACCCCTCTTTCCGTAAAAGCACCAATAAAAACAACCCGTTTACACACACAATTTTTATTGACATCAACTTTAGTTAGTTTACCCCGCCGCGAATTCCTCAGGAGAAGGCATGTGCGCGCGCACCCTGCTGCACCTGTCCTGGTCTATATTCAGACTCTTTCTCTTGCAAGCTATCTCCTTCTCCAGGTCGCCTCTGTATTTCATCAGCTCACTCCTTATACTCTCCGCTTCCCTTACCTTGTTTTTCAAAGACTCTGCCGTCTCTTTTATGAATTTATGTTCAGCTATGAGAGCGTACTGAGCTTCATCCCTGCAGTTCTCTACTCCAGGTCTATCGTAGTTTCTAGAATGAAGTCTCGTCATGGACAGTTTGCAGCTCTCATCGATTTTTCGTAAAGACTCTTTCAATTGGTCTATAAGGTTTTCTATATCAGCCGTCTTCTGTAAATTCTCTTTGAGGTTCCCTTCCAAATGTTCACACATCTGTTCAGTAGCTGATACGGCTTCTGCTAACGCCGCGTTGGTACGTTCCGCTTGTATTTTCATATCCTGACCACCTTTTATAATTGCAGTCATCAAATCTCCTCTTAATTCTTCAGACTTCTTTCTCACTTCTTCGCAGTTCCTGAGGCTCTCTCTGCAGTAATGCTCCCAGTATTCTAAAGTAGTCGCATTCTCAGGCCACCTTGCGACGCCAGGATGATATAATATCAAAGTAGACTGTGGTGTCATGCTTAAATTCTGCCGGTCTAATTTCAAACTGACCATTTTGTCGCTCCAATCAAATTCAATGCTGACCTTCGCGGCTTTGTTCCTCTCCATTTGTTCTTCAACTTTTGCGAGGGTTTCAGTAAACACTCTTCGGATTTCACCTACTATTGCTACTTCTTTGATTAATTCTTGTTCGGCGTCATCTCTCACCAGATCGGGTTCATATCGATTCGTTCTTAGCTCGAGACATTCCTTCGAAATCGCCTCTGGCAACATTAAAATCCTGCAAGCGCCTTTAAGTCGAGCTCTGTACTCGTCCAAAGTGTTGGTCTCATCAGTAATAGCTTGTACCATTTTCTCAACTTCTATCTGCCAGGTCCTCATATCTTTGACTCGTTTCTTTAACTTGTTATTAGAGTCATTATGTTTGTCGTTAATCTTATTAAAAGCGTTCTCCAAATCCTTTTTCGTTTGTGCTTCGGCTGCTCTAGCTTTGTCAGTAGCTCTCGGAGTCAGGATATACTCATTGTTCTTTCTCCATTCTCCAGTGGAATACCTGGTGATGGAGTACTTGTCGACCACTGGTCTGACGCCAGTCATGCCTGCTTGTGGGGTCCAGTCTACGTGACCCGCTGCCCAGGGTCCTACAGGCCCCATGCCGAGAATATCTCCACTGGTACTATCTGTAGGCTGTGGGAGGTACTTAGGTGGTGCTCCTGGAGGGTAAACCTTAGGCTCTGGGGGTTGAACGCGGCCAGGAACGTACGGGGAAGCGTGGGGATTCTCTACCCTCGACATGCCCGCTTGCAAATATTCCTTTTTATCTTCTTTAGCTATCCCAGAATTGGGGCAAATGTAAGGGCAAACCATTTTGTTGGGCTCTCCAGACGCCATGATGACAGAAATTTGGGTATTCGAATCGAATGGATATTAATTGTAAAGAAAATAACTTAAAAACTACGAGCTGTCGATTAGCAAAAATAAATTGACAGACTGGTTTTTTTTGTAGATGGCGTGATCACGACCATTAAAATGGCCAGTATCTTTCTTGTAAATATTATTTAATGTCACCGACTTTTTAGTGAGAAATCGTTCGATTAAAGTAAAATCGCTGTTTCTTTTCTAATCAACGCGAAAAACCAAAATATTTTTTATAAAAATATTGTTGAGTAATTCTCCTCCATAAAAACTTCTTAGATATTAATTAAGTTTATGATGTCTCGGAAAGAATTTTAATCAGATTATTCTCAACAAAATATACACTTGCCTTGTAACAAAACTTTACTAAACAATCCATTGAGGTCGTACCCCATCGCCTGTTTGCCTGATTCATTCGATTATAGCTCTTTACTACCAGAAAATACGGTGCAGCGACATTTTATAGCTATAACTGCACTAGACGCGTGGGAAATGCCTAATGATGCTATTGTTTTTTCTGCATTTACATCGTTAAGTTACGCTTTGAAGTAAGAGGGGAGTTAAAAGCCTACGCCCACAGCACGGCGTTTAAGAGCGTTTTTTGTGTTCTTCAAGAGAGCATAAACGCAACTAAACAAATAACATTTCGAAGATCAGGGAAGCCCTTTGCAGTGAGATGCTGTAGTTTTAGTTTGCAGTACGAAAGGTCACCTCGACTAGATTAGTATCACCCTCTTTGAGTGTAGCATCAACAAGCATCTGCCATACACGGCCGATAGCTCTTTGCCAAGTGACTCTGCTACCATAACCCAGCGTGTTGAATTAACTTTCAAGCGCTCGATAGTCGCCAGCCGCGGGGCAATCAATTACGCGAGCGTATAATGTTAGACGGCATTGATTGGCTACGAAACTATTTTTAACATTCCGCCCCCACCCTTCTTGCCGCGCAGGCGTTATACCACTTAAAAAGTTACAGTTCCCGGCAGTAAATATTGCACATTGGCTAGTTCGGCTTCGTATAGCGTCGTCTCTGTCGCACGCGGGTGAGTAAATACAAATCACCTGATGATAAGTGATCACCACCGCCAATAGACACCTGCAACACCAAAGGGATTGCAGATGCGTTGCCAACTCAGAGGGCTAAGATGGAATACCTCTTGTGCCAGTAAGCACCGGCTGTCTTGCTCTCCACGCCAAAACACAACAGTGCAAGAATTGCTGCTTTGCGGTAGGATTAGCGAGCAAGATAGTGGTAGCGATCCGGACGGACCTTCCACAAGGTCCTACCACCCGCAAAATTTTTACATGGGAGTCAACAGGCGGTCTTATCGCTAACGAACGTTATGTTAACGTTAGGGAATTGATTAGTTGCAATACATAACGCAATATAAGGCGTTTCACGTTCTCTTATTTCAATGCGTTGACCTGCATTTAATCCCGTTTTCGTGTACATGTAAAGCGTAGCCTTACTTTTCGCACCATTAAAAAGTTACAAACACTTCGAACGCTGTAACAGAGGGAATTTGAATTCATCTAACAAATATAATTGGTTTAATTATTAACCTGTTGCTTTAGAAAACCTTCAAGCAGTAACATAACTTTATTTATTCACAAATACACATATTGAAGGCAGTGAAGTTTATGAAAAAAAAAATCTAAGTTTGGGTTGGATAGACAACTACATCGGGGGCTTTATAGCCAATGCATATGAGCAAATGTTCGTAATGTGTGTATGTTCCGGCAGTCACTAAATAATCAGTGCTATAAGGCTGCTTTTCCACTAGAGTTATGCGAGGATGCGTAGCGAGGGATGTGTTTGTAAGAACCAATAGAATCGCTTCATTAACCTCGCCTCGGTCAGCACCTCAGGTCAGCACAGTGCTGTCGGAAACGGCTTATTGGTTCTTTAAACACATCCCTCGCTACGCATCCTAGCACAGCTCTGGTGGAAACGCAGCCTAAGTGGCTTTTAGTCGCCTGCGAGCAATATGCATGAATTGTCGACAGCGCTTTTAGTACAAATCACTGCTGAATGCCCATATGCTAGGTGTGACTTTTATTCACAGAGTACCGTCTCCTAGATTAACGAAAACTAACGACATTTAGCGACGTTCACTTATATTAAACGTCTAGGGCAAAACTAAAGTTTTACTGTTGCTGTACCTACAGATTTTCGTCCATGTTAGGACTGTTGTCACCCTGTCACAACAGTCCTAGCCCTGTCATAACCTTCTTTCTTTCTTTTCTTATGACACTAGTTTAACAGAGAGGGAGGGATGAATTAAACCTGGGCCGGTCATGTCAGGGCCGCTGAACCGTATAATGGCTCGTAACTCTGTACCATAACATTACACAGGAATTGGAGTCTAACCGCATCGCTTCCTTCCTCGGTACCTTGGTTACAGCGACGTACTTAGCACTCCGCTCCCCGACGCCTTTCACTTTTGGAATCAGTTATGACACTGTTGTAAGATTCTTGACATTATGTAGCATTTGTTTACTTCTGATTTGTGTCATATGGTTAGGCTAGATTAAGAAGTTCGATCAAGTCTTGAAGTAGTTAGTTTGGGGGCGGCGGTGATTGGAGAGTAGGGAGTAACGTGTGGCTGTATAGTCGACCAAGTAATTGCTTAACCACTTTTGAACCTTATCCCTTTGTAATATAATTTCTTGGTCGAGTATACAGCAGTCGACTAAATTTTTATCGGACATGTCCGTATAACCGCCTATACCAAAACTATAAGACATTTGTCCGACTTATAAGACTGCGGGAAAACGAGGTCGATATTCTTTGTCTTATAAATTCAGACAATGGCGGAGGTTAATGGTATACAAACCATAATCCAGAGGTTCGAATTATGTACGTGCGTACAGTTTCTCCCATAGGACAAACGTACCATAATCTTCAAAAAGTTAAATTAGAAAACAGTAACATTTTGTTAAATCTAACAGACAATTTATTAATTCTAGAAAACTGATATCAATTCGCCTGCTAAATACAACAATTTAGAATCAATTAACAAATCTAGTAGCCCGCCAGTTCCGAGGCAGATGGGTAATGCGAACGCACCATGCCGCATCTTTCTCTGTCTATATTCAGCGTCTTCCTCTTCGACGCTATGTCCCTTTCCAGCACAATTCTCTTCTTCAACAGATCGCTTCTAATCCTCTCAGCATTGTTCAACTGACCGAGCAATGACGTCACTGTTTCATGGATCTTTTTGACCTCTTCTATTAATCCCAGATGAGGTTGATCTCTGACACTTTCGCCGTGAGGTCGCCAATTGTTTCGATTATCCAATCTAGTCTGAGCCAGTTTCATAGCAGCGTCCATCTTTTGAACTGAAGCCTTTAATTCGTCTATTAGAGACTCCATATCAGCGATTCTTTGGAGCGTGTTCCTTAAAGTCTCCTCCAACTTGGTGCAAAGTTCTGACGTTATAGCGACGGTCTCTGCTAGCGCCATGTCAGTCCTATCTGCTTGGTTCCTGAGTTTCCTTCCACCACTGACAAGGATTGCACCCAGACTACCTCTTAAATCGCAAGACTTCTGTCTAGCTGCTTCGCATTGTTGCACGTTCTCTCTGCAGAAGAACTCCCAATACTCTAGAGGCGCTGAGAAGTCACCGAATCTTGTTGAACCTGGTCTGAACATAATCGTAGTTGATTTCGGATCAAGACTCAGATTAATAGACTCTGTATTATAAGCCATAGCTTTATCGCACCAGTCGTACTCGATCCTATGTTTAGCAGCTTTATTAATAGCCATCTGCTGTTCAATTTGATCAAGAGTATTCTTGAGAGTAGCTCTCACTTCGCTCACTAAATTCATCTCTTTGATCAGCTCTTGTTCTGCTAGATCGGCCACTAAATCTGGCTCAAACCGGTTAGAGCGGAGATCTAAACACTCTTTAGATATAGACTCAGGCAACATTAGTACTCTAGTAGCTCCTTTCAGCCGTTGTCTTTCGATTTCAAGCAATTCAACTTCTTCCGTGATAGCTTTGCAGGCTCTTTCAACCTCTACTTTCCATCTGAAGATGTCTCTAGCTTTCTGCTTTAGCCGTTTATTGTTTTCCAGTTGCTGCTTATCTATATTACCGAACGCTTGCATTATGGCTGTCTTAGCGTTATAGTCTACGATGTTTGATTCCGTTATACTTTCAGGGTCGAGTACCTCATCATTATGCTTTCTCCATTCGGCAAGAGAATATCTGCTAATAGAGTATTTGTTCACACCAGGTCTTGTGCCTGTCATGTTGCCAAGCGGAGTCCAGTCTACCGTACCATCCTGTCCTGGCTTTAGATTAGGAAGATACTCTTCACCAGAAGGTGCTGGTCTGACCGTTTCTTGCTCTTGAAGCTGACTTGGAGGAGCTTCAGCTAATGCGGGAGCGGTTTTCGCTTCTGCCACCTCTTTGGCTTCTTCTTGCGCCTTTTCAGGGCTTTTGTCCGACTTTTTAAAAGCGCCGATGTCATTGCACACTTTTGGACACTTGTCGTCATCGGGGAATGTGGTCAGTGGTGCAGCCATTGTCAAATAATCAATTAAACTAAAATAATGTTCAATAAAAATTTCAAACTCTTATAAAAATGTAATGACAACTGACAATTGAACTGTGACATTTAGACATTACGAGTTACACTTAGACCACACTTAGACAGCTATTTAGTTCCAACTCTAAGGTTGACAATGATATGTTACAGACCTTTTTATACATAATTAAACCTGTGGATTAAACACAGGCCGTAAATGTCGGCCATAAACAAATAGACGGTTTTTTTACTGTGATGAAAAACGGGCTTCGTAACTTTGTCACATTAGCCCATAGGGCAAACAATAGGATGTTAACAAGGAGTGCAAGCGTTGCAGCGTTGTTTTGTCGTTCTCAAATTGCACTTTAAAAAAATCATACCGGCACAAACCAACATAAAAACTTTTCTGTTTGGCATCAAATTGGACAGGGCTAAATACTGCTAAATAAACCAAGCAAAGAACAATAATTTCAAATTCAAACTGAAAAGGCATAGCATAGCGAAAATTAGATGGACAGATTGGTGTCACTGTAACAATCGACGGGCCAATGTTATGAGAAAATGTATTTCAAATGACACTTCCTGCAATAATATATCTTTGTTTTGGTCGGACTGGGTTTCGAATGCAAGTTACTCCACTTTAGCAGTTATAGTGACCGCTTGATTTATGTAATTTGTCGACACGACATGATATGACACGCTCTATGTAAGAACCCATTTCGTTTTGTGGTTAACTTTTACTTTCGTTACAAATTCTATGTTACAATATCAATGTCACCACTATACTTTTACTATTGTTTTGTAGGTAATTTATTGACGATGATTTGGTCCCTAAGAAGTAAACTCCTCAGTCCTACCGTTTTTGTACAAAATGAAGAAAACCAAAAGGGAGATAAAAGGGGGGAGTAGGGCGGGAAACAATCATTTCTCAGCGTGTTTCCCTAGCGACATCGAAGAACACATATGAAAGCTACATTCATGCCAAGTTTGGTGCTTTCCGGATGGGATTGTATTTCAAGCTTAGGACTAATGTTGAGGGGAATTTTACAAACCTACGTTCATATTACGGCCATTGGTAGAGCAGTTATATTTCAGTAAACGATAGCGCAAAGAGATGGTAGAGCGTTTTTAATGGGAAGTGATCACCGCTCCCAAAAAAACCAACCCCAAGAATTGCCGCCTTTAGGTCACCGTCGTAGTAAGCTACTACTTCGTGCTTTATTCTGTGACAGAGTAGTACCTACTACCCTGGTCAAGCCAGCCCATGCGTACTGCAACCATTTCTGCGGGTGGTAGAACCTTGAGCAAGGTCCATCTGGATCGCTACCACCATTTTGTTCGCTAATCCAGCCGCGAAGCAGCAGTGCTTGCACTGTTGTGGTCCAGCATGGAGGTTATCTTAGCCCTCTGGATTGGCAACGCATCTGCAATCCTTGGCAACTACAGTGTGGTTCTACCGCTACCAAATGGCGAAAGAAAAATGTGTGCTATGGAAGTAGTAATAGTAGTATAGTATTCAATCTTTTGTACGCCCTATCTAACTCAAAAGTGGCCATTCACACGCAAGTCTTTTTGTAAGGTCACTTTTACATTGTACGCCTTAATTGATATATTCATCATAGGCGTTGAACTCATAGTGACGGCAGGGGGGTTCCATTCCGCACTGTAGGTACGCTCGACCGCCTTGCCTATGGCATAGGCAAATCCCAGTAGGCTGTAGGCTTGCCGCGCGCCCGCCCCCGCCGTGTCAGTGTAATTGAAAACGAACGCCGCGCAACCCTGGCGTGTCGCCGGGAGTAGCGGGGAAAGGCGGACGCGGGCGGCGCGTTCCTTTTGACCCGCTCCGCCTGGCGCATGGTGTATGAAGTGATACGAACTTTTTGGGCGTCTGAATAAAGTTGGAATTCGTTTAATCGCGGTCGTAAAAGAGAAGTTTCTGTACGTTATTTATTCTGTGGTGATGGATATATCCGTCTTTGGTGTTGAAAAGGACGATTATGACCTCTCGCTTGCACTGTCAGTTCGTCGACTCCATCTCTCGAGTATTGGCTTACATTCAACACCATTTATTATCTTAAGACGGTATCAATGCTCAAAGCAGCTCTGTAGTAAAAGCTTGATTGAAGGCTAAAGCGAAGGTGAACTCGTTTGACTGGTTTTTTTGCATGGTTTTTTTTTCAATCAGATTCTGTAGCGTTGAGGCATATTTTTAAGTATTTACGAGTACTTAAAACCTATGGTGTTCATATACCAGCAGAATTATAGCATTAGAATTCTACTGAATTACTACTTCTAGAATTCTTCTACTTAAGAGTAATTCTCATGTCATTTCCATGGACGACATTTTTCAAACCTTTTTCGTATCCTGTCCTAAAGGGTCATTTACACGGAGCGAATTGCTTCCATTGCGGGCTACCAAGGTATGATGTGAAGGAACCGCCGATCAACACCCGCAATGTATGCTACGCACATACGAGAACTCACTCCATCTAAATAGCTTCTTAGGGCTACAACCGTTGACTGTTAGCCTTTACCCCTAAGATAGTGAATATTTTGCCTAAGGTACTTATACTTACTTAATTATATCATCATCATCATCATCTCAGCCACAAGAAGTCCACTGCTGAACATAGGCCTCCTCCATAATTACATGACACCACCTAATTATATGACACGACTCAACTCTATTGGCGAGCGTAACGTTGCCAGGCGTTCGGATAAAACCGGACATAGAGTTTTTGAATGCGTGTCCGGCCAATTTAGACGGTGTCCGGCTTTTGTTAGGCTTTTTGCATTTCAACTGGCCAGTCCCATCGCATCAGCATCGCTACTAAGTCAAAAATTCTTCAAGTTAAGCATGTATGGCCTTTTTACCCAAGTGTCCGGCTCAACTGGCTGGGCCCAATTTCATAAACGCGACAGGTAACGACAATTCGCCGTACATTACTATGACAACAAGTAACGCTACAGACTTAACATCATAGTGGGCAAGCAATGTATACCGAATTGTCACTGTCACCTGTCGCTTCTCGCGTTTATGAAATTGAGCCCTGGCTAGGTTAGGACCTGACAACCCTAGGCGGGTGCAAATGCAATAGCAAGCTACGCAAGTGTAGGTCTTTTTGGGCTCTTCGAGTGAACAACTACTTTGGCTACTGACTGTAAGTTTTAAGTACACTGGTTAGGTATTGCTATTAGGTAGACGTTTATCACTATGTTAATTAGGACACCGCGTGCTATCGGCCAAGATCTCTAGTATTGCTACCGTTCAACTCTTTCCCGGTCACATAGCGGTCTGGTGAACCCACGTATGAGGTCACGACTTGCACACTTCTCACGTACCTATCTGCTGACTAAGTAACGTTTTTACGGCTAACAGACATTATAAATAGCTGTGATTGCTGACAATTTTTTTTCCCTAGTACTTAAACAAGGAACCCTTCGAGTTTCGCCATGACAGTCTGTCTGTATATCACAGGCATTTTACTCTCATAAGTGCTGGAAAAATGGAAAGTTAAAATTTTGTCTGATTATACTAGATCGCTACAACGTTACGAAATGAGGTTTATAGAAAAAATAAAAATGTTGGTTATTTAACTGCTTGTATGATAAATAATTTAATAAAACGGGTGCGATATTTAGTTATTTTTGCGTAGTTGGATGAATAAATTTCTGTTTTTGCACCCTACCAAAAAGTTTTGAATTTCTTATCTTTCAAAATCAATGCTGCCAACTTAAGAATTTTACTAGGTATTTCCGAAAAGAGTCTACTCAAACGCGTTCCATCATAGCGCCACGTGACGTTGCTTTGCAACTTTACTGAGCTTTACCATTGGTACGTCTACAAAACCCACAAACAAAACCGGATGCAACAATTTAGTCATTTATTTAATTTAATTAAAACAAATTATGTTAACGTAATGGTTACGCTACGTGGTGCTTGAATTTTTTGCATAATTTAATGATGATTGTTAAGCTTAATAATATTGCATTAAAAATTATTTTAATTAATACTTGAATAAATTTTACTCGCATGATTGCGTTTTCCGGTTATGCACACTTCGACGTAAGAGGTTTTTGTTTTAATGTCATTATGAGGCATTTGCATGACTTCTTCCGCGTTGTGAAAGACAAAGAGTTCCGTTTCGTCAACTTTCATGTTTCTGTAAAGGCTTCTATGATCTCGGCTGTTTACTTATTCTGTTTGTTAGTTGTCGGCTATTTATTTGGCAATTGGTGGGAATGTTAATTAGATATACCTACTATATGAAATCGTGTTCTACTATACATATAGAATTTCACTTTCTGTATTTTCAAAGTTCTAACTACCTAACTGGAACTGAAGGAGGAACTTTACTTAAATTAAGAGATATGTATTTGTGAGCTGTGTTTCCATTAGAACCGGTTAAATGATTTGGTTTACGTTAATTGCTTTGGTATTTAACACTTATTCGTTATACCTAGTCTTAGTAAGTGTCTATATTTATCATTTGCTGTCCATAACATCAGAGTCAGCATGTCGGGTAAAGTAGTATACCTAAGGTAAGTAAGTAAGTACATATCTAATTGGATTCGTTTACGGGACATGTCATTTAGCTATCGCCGCACCACGTTACATGATATTGCATGTATTTAATCCTGTTTGTGAGACGGTATTACCTATTTACGGCAGTACTTACTCGTAGTTAATACCGACCAATAAAAGTTAACAATAAATTTTTAGGAAACGAATACGCCCAATAGTATTTATTACGTTGTACTAATAATTGTAATTGGTTAAATAATTAATGTAAATAATTTCATATTTAGTTACTTATGTTATTGTCTTTCACCAAATTAACGCTGTTAATAAATTTTGCTAAACTAATTTAAGACAATAAACTTATCCTGATTAGTAACTACATACTGCTAGTAAATACTAGAAACAAATGGTTTTAACACTGAATTTTAAATTAATATATTCTATAAAAATTAAGATTCTAGAATTTTATAATATGTATGAATTTACTAAAATTGTAACTTTCCTACTACCAAATATTTTATGTTATTTTATTCCATCTTCAAGCTTAGGCGCAACCAGGCATTAATCGGATAGTTTCAACACCACCAATTACCCGGCTTGATATTTTAAATGCGGCCTCAATGTTGGCAGGTCTGAGTCAGGGATCAAAATTGCGGGAATCTAGTTTCGCCACACCTGCCATTGCCTCAACCGGATGTTAGGGCATACACCCGTCTCCGCAATAACGCAAAATGGCTAGTTGGATTATTTATTAACTTCCTTTCGTACTTCACTTTAACTCTAAGAATATGGCCTGCTATGTAGGTATGTACTCATAATAAAAATAGTATTTAAGTATTTTTGTATTAATCCAGCTTACAGTTAAGTAGGCAGCAGGTATATTACCTCACTTTTTGTGAGATTCAAATGTCACCACAGTTACTGCAACTGTCACTTGAAACCTTGATATTGTCGCACAAATGGAATTCTTGTCATGTTGGGAGTTGTTGTCTTGATATTCATATTTCAGTTACAATTAATTGCTTGAAATACAATTAATTCCTGGACTAGGTACTAACCCTGCATTGTTTTCGCATTTCCATATTTGTAGTATTCCTCAGTAAAATTAGCATCATCACTTAATAAACGTAAGCCGGTATTGCTTTCGTATACTAGGTACTTCCTTATTGTAAATGATGTAAATCAGGTTGATTATTTTCATGTCATCACGTAGTTTTACTAATTTGAATTTGACTCACCAGACAAAAGTTGTAGCCACCCGCAGATGTGGAACACTGTGGTCGACTGACAGAAGAAAAAAAGCAGCATTGTGCATATGGTAAACAGAGCTGCGGCGACTGCCACACCCACGAGGACGGTCGCAATTTTGAAGACGAGCCCATTTATGGAGAAAAACTCATCCAATCTCCCTTTGCAATCATCCAGAGCTTCATCAGTTCGGCAAACCTGCCACAAACCGAACTTCCTCGGATACTCAGTCTCTAAGTCACCAATCCACTCCGGAGTAACGAACGCCACAACGCTTATAATCGCATAGCAGATCGTAAAAATCGCCCAAAGTACACCAATAGCTTTCGAATTTCTGACATAGTTTGTCGCGTACAAATGTGACGAATCCACGTACTCGATTTTAGAACCCATTTTTACGAATGTATTTCACAACACAATAACTTGTGACACTTAACACATATTGTTGTGATCGTTAGTGTATTAATATCGTTGTTGTAACTGCACTGTTTCCATTCATGTCTTGAAAGGCACCGTCGAGGACACAAGAAACACGACACTAAACTAAACGGCTGCAGCGAAATACTAGCCCGAACACAACCTCTCGCCGCGCGCCATTCCGTTGAGTGGGGATGGAGGCGCAAACCTGACCTATTGACTCTCCTCGCTCCTCTGATCCCATTTTAAAAGGTTTCTTTCGGTTAAAACGACACGCTTTCTTCAAATTACATGATTGAAATTAATTATCACTTGAATTGTTTACGCTTTAAGCACGTTAAGGCGTCACTTTGAAGTGCAATTGGAAATTGTTATGCTTTTGTTTATAAACAATTATGCGCATTCAAGAGACATCTGGGTGCAAAAATGTGATATAAAAATGTTCAGCGCTAGCGACATCTAACGTGATCTATATACTTCTAAATACATTTTATGAAACAACACCTCGCAATAATGACTCCATGGCTGCGCTAGCGCCATCTATCCGTTTTTTCACTTTAATAACCAGAAAAGTCTTAACATAAACTTTGTTAAGAATTTTAGGAATATAGCATTCACATAGCATTCAATAAAAATTAATTAAGCAAACATTTTCTTACGATGTCAATGAATCATACTTTTTGTTTTTACGTAAACGTCACAAGATGAGTCTACTTAAACTTGTCACTGTTTTGACAGTTCAGAAGTGAAAGAAATGTAATTGCACATCCGAACGAAATGTTTGTTTTCACTAACATTTTATGCATATTTTAAGCGAAATCCTTTCAATTCATGTTGCTAATTAATATTCCCTCTCTCCGTGGTGCTTGCGTTATCGTTTCAGTATTCTAATGTGATGTAAATGTGGTAAATACTTACTGCAAAATGTCTGGAAGAGATAAGTGGGTACGCCGGTTTTCTGTAGATGAAACGGCGAGGCATAAAAATGGTTTTACTATTTACAAAATCACCTCTGTGGTAAGTGTTGTTAATCTCCTTACAATTCTACTTAACAAGTTTTTACATTGCTTCGTTCAGAAGCGACTTTTTAAGAATTTAATGAGTCTAATCTTGGTTGCTAGTTGGGAATGGTTTTCCTTTTAATTCCTTCCTTTTTTTTTCCTTTTTTTTTAACCAATAAAATGTTTGCTTTTAAAATTATTACAGCTTATATGAGCAAACTAAATATGACTTAAACAGTATAGGTAACTTATTGACCTAGTTAAGCAAGTTTTTAATATTATTTTTATCTTCTTTAAAATCGATCAAATCAATGATCATTGTAATTGTAAATTGTTGAAAATATCCCCATAGTTAAAAATGTTCAGGGGAATATCCATTTTACTACATTTTTTAAAATCTTATTGCGCAATATGTTTATCCTGAGATGATGCATTGCCACTGACAATATGCAACAGTGATATTGTGTACTGGTGATTTAACAGTGTGCTTGAAGTCCCCATTTCCCGCACTGGTACCATGTGGAAGGACAGCCCCGGACCTCCCATATTGTGTCCGTTAATCTTTACCTTTAAATAGTATAAAGTGGCTATCCATTCCTGTCTGCCTAAATTTTTATAGTGTATGTTCGGCCACCATGTCCTTGTAAACCATGCAACGGATTTAGATACAGTTTTCACTGTCATTTAGGGTTTTTTCTATGGAAGATTTTTACGTACATTACATCCCGATTGAAACGGTCTGAAATAAATGAAATTAAATGGAGCATATTTATAATATTCAGGCAAGCAAAGCAAGAGCTACTAAACCCTTTTGTTACTTTGCTGAGGTTGTTATTTGTTAACATAGGATCTTTAAAAAGTTTACGGTTCCATCAAAACAAACAAATTATTATAACAAACAATATATTCGGAACTTTAATTGTATGAAAGACAAAAGAATGTCCTTTAAACAACTAGCATTTACCAATTTTAACCAGTTTGGTTGAATGAGCCGAACATATTTACGTAGCATTCGCTCGGGCTGACAAATGATCTGATTTTTATTTCACTTCTCAAATTGCATCACTCCTATTAAGTATGATTGATTTTGATATCATTCAAACAAAGGTTTCTTTTTGGCATTGAACAGGGAATCATTTTTAGGAGTATTGTTCTCCTAAAAATGAGTTTTAAGTCAATATTGTACACCCGAAATGGGTAACCGTTGGAATTGGAACCTAACACTAGTAAATTTTTAATACCATCTATGTAACACAGTTAAACAATAAAGTTTTTTCTGTTCTATTCTATTCTATTCTATTGTAATTCATAATCATGAATAAGCAAATAGACAATAGTAATATTGAAGTTTGATTTACTTATTTATGTTACAATGCCTGCCTTTCAATTAGTGGTGAGCCAATCTTATATTATGTTGTATTAGCATTATTGACCTTGGCATGGACAGAATTGCCTTGAAAAACTGTTTACGTCAAATTTATTAAGCAAAGCCTCTGTATTGTTGACTGGTTTTTGTATTGACATAAACATAATAATATTGTGGATAGAACTACTTGGCTTGACTTTCTATTATAAAAAGTTATTGAAATTATGGTATGCTTAGATTCTTATATGTAAGTTGTATCATGGAAAGCTTCCTAGCTAAATAATAGTATTTTATGCAACTGCTATATAATGAGAGGCCTTAAAACACGAGTGTGGTTTTATGAAACGAGCGTCAGCGAGTTTCATAATAGGATCACACGAGTGTTTTAAGGCCTAATTATATACAGTTGCATACATTACTTTATCTACACACATATCATAACTGCAAAAAACCGTAACAGCAAAAAACCAACAAACAAGTATGGCGGCAATTCGATCTATCCGTCAAGACGAACGTTTTTTTTTTAATCATAGACAAAAGAATGAAGTCCCTGTTGTCATGTCACTCGAGATCAAATGTCGTGCGTTTAAATTAAAAAATCACACTGAATTGACGTTTCGTATCGATAACTGTTTTAATATCTGTGGATACTAGAATAGAGACCAACTTGAATTTTGACAGCTATTCCAAATTTAAATTCATAACGTCACGAGATATCGGTGATGTAATCACCAATAAACACAGACTACTAAGAGATACTACTCAATAAAGAAAGATTTACCTACTACCACAGACAAGAAAATTCTCAAAATAACATTGGTTGTAATAATGCTGGTCATTTTCTATGGTTTTTGAACGCGTTATTGAGAAATTATGATATGTGTGTAGATAAAGTTAATTACTTACATTTATATCATGTTTTCCTGGACATAATGTCTATGAAGACCATTTGGTACAGGCAGACCCATAAATATCTGAACAATTTAGTACATATTACACATAGTTCATTTTGATACAGTTGACTATAAAAAGTTAAATACTTGGTTTTTTTATGTAATGTAAAAGGGAGGTAAACCAGTATGCAGGTTAAGTGACCGCTTGTTGTCCATAGGTACCAGCCACCCCAATAAAGCTGTTTATCCATTGCTGGCCTTCATATAATAATAGTCAGAAAACCTTCTCTTGAAAGTCCCAATGTCCTAATGTAATTGAGTATTATGAGATAGTAGACAGATTGATTTATTTGTATTGTCCTTTTTAGGGTTCCGTACCCAAAGGGTAAAACGGGACCCTATTACTAAGACTCCACTGTCCTTCCCTCCGTCTGTCCATCTCTGACCAGGCTGCATCTCATGAATCGTGATAGTTAGCCAGTTGAAATTTTCACAGATGATGTATTTCTGTTGCCGCAATAACAACAAAAACTAAAAACAAAATAAAATAAACATTTTACAAAGAACGTGATTTTGACTTTGACTTTGAAACCATTGTTTGTGTTCCAGCTGTTCCCGATCGAGTCCCCCGAGGCGGTGACAGTGGTGGCGGTGTGGAAGCGCTACAGCGACGTGCAGCGCCTGCACAAGAGCATGCTGGCGCTGCACGCGGGGCTCCATCTGCGCGGCGGCTGCAGCCCCATGCCCAAGTTCAGCTACTTCCGCAGGTTCCAGAAGGAGGTTGGTGTCTGTAATAGACATTGTAACTTGTAATACTTCAAAAACATGGCACAAATGTCTCGGAGATACATTTAGTTAGAAACTAGATGATACACTTCATTTTAGTCTATCCATTTGAATAATTAATAGATTCATGCGTTACTCTGCGGAGGTCCATATCAAAAAACTGGAACAAATCACCATGCTACTCCACGAAACCAAACCACTGGCTCAGACCGACGATATTTTTAAAGACCTGTTTTTTTTACAGACTTATCTATTTCCTTTACTCTTTTGTTCCTTTAAATCAGGAAGTTGGAGTAAGGCCACTGTGATCTCTAATGAAATAACAATGGACAGTAAAAAACTTTTTTTATTATCTGTTCCCTTCCCATTAGATTTCTTTGTACCATAACTTTAGTAGTTCATCTGTTTGTGTAAATCGTGGTCGTCTTTTTTTTTCGTTGTCTCTGAGTTTCCAATAAAACGGTAAGTAGATACATAAAGAAATCAAATTAAGACAGGTACAATTTCTTCAACGTGTATCTTAGTCCTGATAAATATATTTCGGAACCAAAAATAACTTTTTTTGTCGTTTTTTTGTGCATAATGTATCGCATTGAATTTCTAAAAACCCTATTGACATATACATACGTATCGACACATAATGTAGATAATGATCACTACATAGTAGAAAGCAAAGTCGCTTCCCGCGTCTGTCTGTCTGTATGTATGCTTAGATCTTTAAAACTACACAACGGATTTTGATGCTGTTTTTTTTAATGGATAGAGTGATTTAAGAGGAAGATTTATATGTATAATAACATGCTTAATATATTAGAGAGGCACTGATAATTTCAAGATTTCTAATGTGAAGTCGAAAATAAACACATTTTTTGCGCTTCAAATACATATAAGTTCTTAAATACAATATAACATCCGCAACTTGGGTAGAAACGTGTAGTTTTCAAAAGTCTGGCTTTAAAGTTATAATAATCACAAGTTTTCTCCTGTTAACAGAGCGTAGCGTGAAACTGTGAAATCATTAGACTGAATTAGTATTGTTACATGTAAAAACTAGCGTCCCGCCCCGGCTTCGCACAAGGGCAATTATGATCTACATAAAAATCTATATATATAAAAATGAATCCCTATTTCCCTTGGTCACGACATCACGCCTGAACGGCTGGACCGATTTCGGTAATTCTTTTTTTGTTCTGTTCGTTATTATCAGGAGAAGGTTCTTATGAAAGAAAAAATCAAAAATCTGCTCATTTATGGCGTCTAAGGCGGAACAAAGTTCGCCGGGTCAGCTAGTCTTATATAAAAAAATATTGAAAACCGTATCGAAATCCGTTGCATGGTTTAGAAGGAGTATGCGGCTACACACATGAGTACAGACAGGAACGGATAGAGACTTTGTTTTATATGTAAAAAAGATATAAAGATACAGGAAATCTATAGTTGCATATAATAAGCATTCTATGCAACTAACGTATTCTGATGGCCGATGGGGTCGAAAAGTTCTCGAATGGCGGCCGCGTATTGGCAAGCGCAGCGTAGGACGACCAGCCACAAGATGGTCCGATGACCTCATACAGGTGGCAGGAAGGCGCTGGTTGCATGCCGCTTCCAACCGGACACTTTGGAAATCCATGGAGGAGGCCTATGTTCAACAGTGGACTTCTTGTGGCTGAGATGATGATGATGATGAACGTATTCTATTCTATTCTGAGTAAAAAGTGTACACAAGGTGCTAAAAAAGCCAATACGTTTTACCGCTAAGCAGCAGTGCTTGCACTGTTGTATTCCGGCGTGGAGAGCAAGACAGCCGCTGTAATTACTGGCACAAGAGGTATTCCATCTTAGCCCTCTGGGTTGGCAACGCATCTGCACTCTCTTTGTTGTTGCAGGTGTCTATAGGCGGTGGTGATCACTTACCATCAGGTGACCCACTTGCTTGTTTGCCTTCCTATGTTGTATATATATAAAAAAAAAGTTTGTAAATATAAAGTAAAAAAGATAATAAATTTAATTCCCGTTTAATTGTACCTCTGCCTACCGCTAGCTGATCTTTACGGTACAGTCAACAAAAACTTTATTAAAAATTATATTTTTGACAAAACTTTTTTTTTGTTGTTTCAGGTGATCGAAGAAAGAGCTAAGGCTATAAAGAAGGTTCTAGAGTTCATCGCTGAACACAGACTTTTGTTCACTAGCACAGAGTTTGTCAACTTCCTGCAGGTAAATTGTTTTAAACTTCCTGTATACCTGTAAAACTTAGAGTACTCATACTAAAGTCTGTTTTTTAACCCGAAGACTACATTGATAGGTGGCTAATATGTGGAAATTCAAAAAAGTTTTGGGATGAAATCGACGGCCCCCACGTAAAACATCGAAACTCAAATTTGACGTTTTTTTATTATTAGCGTAATCAGCTTCCATTAGGCTATACATATTTTACATTGATTTAAAGAAAGTTAAAAAAAAAGTAATATTGCCGGAAATTTAATGCTTAAAACATCGAAAATAATGTCACATTCCCGAAGTAGTTTATCGAAAGTCTAGATTCGATTATTTACGCGGTAACGGGTGAGGCGTGGAAAACACGAAACTACCACTCTCGAGAGTTTACGTTATAACATTTAATGTTAATTATACCTTTCCTAAACTGGACTCTTCAGAATCGATCATCTTTTTACACTTGAACTTCTTGCGGGTGGTAGGACCTTGTGCAAGGTCCGTCCTGATGGTTATCGCCATCTTGCTCGCAAATCCAGCCCTATGCAGCAGTGCTTGCACTGTTGTGTTCCCGCGTGGAGAGCAAGATAGTCCGTGAAATTACTGGCGCAAGAGGTATTCCATCTTAGCCCTCTGGGTTGGCAACGCATCTGCAAACTGTGATGTTGCGGGTATGGGCGGTGATGATTACTTACCATTAGATGACCCATTTTATACTACACTGTGCCACACTAATATAATAAAGAGGTAAACTTTGTTTGTATGTAGGGGGTAATCTCTGGAACTAATGAACCGATTTCAAAAACTTTCACAGATAGAAAGCTACATTATCCTTGACGGACATAGGCTGCTAATTCCACGCGAGCGAAATCGTGGTCGACAGCTAGGATTATACATATTTAAAAAAAAATTAAAAATATAAATGTCCGTGTCCGCAGAGCGGGTACCCCGAGCCCGCGGCCGCCCGGCCCGGAGGCGTCATCGAAGCCATCCGCTCGGCGCTGCAGCTGCCGCTGGAGCACGCGCCGCCGCTCGAGTACCCGACGTCCGACGACGAGCGCAGCCCGCAGCGCGCCGGTGGGTTCACACTGACGAGCTGGCATGACGAGACGAGACGAACACTCTTTATTGAAAACCACACGGAAAATAATTAACAAACGTTCATTAAAAAACTTTACAAACTTAACGATTGGCGGTCTTATCGCTTAGAAGCGATCTCTTCCGGACCAACATTTGGCAAGAGAGACACGACAAAAAATTAAGCAGGTGGTGCGAGTACATTTTACAGTTAAAAAACCTAATTGCAGTAAATATAAAAATATTAAAAATAAATAAGATACAATAAAATACATTCTAACATAAATATATAGATAAAATAAACATACATTAGTAAACTAATATATACCCAATTATATAAAAAAAAATCGGATATTACCAATAAAAAGTCGACAAAGTAGCCCTATGACCCTAGGGATAGCAGAAACCTTAACTGCGCTATGGAAGAGACAAATAGTGCTCTTTTAGTTGAGCCTTGATTATAGTACCTAAGTGACTTATTAAGCCTGTCTGAGATTCACCGGTAAAGAATTCCATAATAGAATAGCCCGAAAAGTAAAAGAATTTGAACATGGTAGCAGATTCCGTAACATCTGTGCACCTAGCACGAATCATCTCGATACGCGTTAACTCGCCACGTAACACAGTGCATCTCTTTCTGACTAGCCCAGTAGAAGAGTCGCACTGAGTTACGTAGCGAGTTAACGCGTATGGAGAAGATTCGAGCTAGATGCTCTGGTAAGTCGACATACTGGTAGGTCAACGTACTGGTGAGTTGAAATACTGGCAGATTCTGCAGCATCTTGGTAATTCGACATACTAGTAGGTCACTATACTGGTGAATTAATTTACTAGCAGATTCTACAACATCCTAGTAAGTCGACATACTGATAGGTCAACATACATACTGATGAGTTAACATACTGGCAGATCCTGCAACATCCTGGTAAATCTTAAATAGGACTACCTAATACTTAACAGATTCCGCAACGTACTGGCGAGTTAACATACTGGCCGATCAATGTATTCCGCAACATACTGGTAAGTTAACATACTAACAGATTAACAGATTTTACAAAATACTGGTAGTCAACATACTGGTTAGTTAACACCAGTAGATTAGCAGATTCTGCGACATACACTAAGTTAACATACTGGTGGTGGACATACTGGGTGGGTGGTACTGCGTATACCAGTGTGATCCTCAATCAGATGGATACCTGGTTCAGCAAGTTTCGTTGGCAGTTCATTGCATTGTTGGAATGCGGCAAGTATTTTCGATTTGTACTTAACTATGTTTTTCATAACCACACAATAAATATATTTCCTTTTTTTTTTCAGCCTCCACACACCAGCAGCCTTCTAAAGACGAGACCGACTTCGCGGCGATCCCTCAGATACCAATTTACGAAGCGGCCAACGTTGAGATGCGACCCACAATGCTCTCAAACTCCTTCGAGTCCCTCAACTCTCTCGATTATCTCAACGACGACCTGTTCGACGAGATCAACGAGATGACAGTCGAGAAACGAACCGCCGTCAAAAAGAAACAAGCGCTCCCCGACCTGATAAACTTTGACGCGCCGTCTTGCTCCAGATTCGACGGTTACCAAACGCCTAGAACTTCCGACGCCACTTCTGTCAACTCAACTGTCAGTGACAGGAGCAGTAGCAGGCTGTCGCTTTACAGTAAACAGAGCGTACTGTCCTTGTCTAATGTTGAGAGTAAGGCGAAGACGGAAGACAGTTACGTGTTCGAAGCGGGATATATGCTGAACCTAGCTGCCAGATGCGAGGATGCCGGCGACTATCAGAGGGCTTTCGAGTGCTACAAGTCTGGTATAGAGAAGATGCTCATAGGAGTCCAGAGTGAGTATTCCGATTTAAGTTTGAAGGAAACCATTCTTCCTTAGATGGCTTGTGGTTTGGCTGGCTCCAATCTAACACTATAACTTCTGTATTAACTAGCGACGAACTACTATAACATACATGTCGTAGCGGGGGAGGAGGGATGAGGGTTCGTTCCCTTCGTCAGGATCTGGTTCCACGGGTCCCAAGGTGTAGGTACTCGAGTGGTGAATAAAGGAAATAACATGTTACAATGCGGCCTTGTATTTAACGAAACAATACTGAATTAAATCACAATGACATGATGTTAATCTAAACGGAAGACGAACCGACAGAATCTTTAGGCAGGTGTTGTCTCTTCGACGGTTCGAAAGAGAATCCCACTCCAGCCCGGCGAGTCTGTCACCGCAACCGGTAGTTACGTCACACGGCGTCCGCCGCCATTTTAGATCTTTAGTACTACGGCAGTCAAATGACGATCTTGTATCGCGTAATTATTGTCATCTCCGGCATACATAAAAACTGTCCATAAAAAAATATCTAAATGACAGTGAAAACCGTATCAAAATCCATAATTATATCATTTGCCCCATGTACAGTCAAGGAATTAAATTTCCAACCCACCTAAGGTTCAATATCACATAGCAAACTGTCACCATAAGAGCTAACTAGAGCAAGACGTTAGTTTTACATATCGACCTTAATGCATTGCGAATGTCTGACGACATTTCAGCGAAATGGGTAGGGAATTAAATTCTTTGACTGTACGTAACATGCGCTTAAAAGTGGATAGTACAGGAGACCGAGAGGACTGTTATTTTTTTATTATTATGTGCAATAAAGATTTAACATACATGCAGTCAAGGAAATTGAAACACGTACCACCGTAGAACCTAGTCGAAGAGAAGTACGCATGACATTTGTATGACATAGCCTGGCGTCTAACGCGTCGCGTCATTGCGATAGGGTTCTAAGGTGGTACGTGAATATATTTCCCCTACTGTACATACATACATACATAGGATTCCTAAAACGCCTCTAGTTTCGAATCCGACTCCGAAAGTTCGGAATTTCCGATTGATTTTATTCCTCCGACTCTGACTTCTGCTCCGATAATTTTGAATAAGAAGAAGAATAAAAAGATTTATTGCCCCAAGTTGCTTTAACAACAAAAAAAAACAGCATAAGAAAAAGGAAATATAAACTGCCTTACAGTCCGGTCATTGTTAGATTAGCAGTATTGTATATAGATTGTATTTGTAATTTGAATCGGAATAACGAAGAGCGACCGCGGTCAGGGCAGCGGACAAGTTTCGACTTGCTGCCGGGGATGCCCGGGGAGAGACGTGGGCGCGAGGGGATTCCCCGTTTTGTTGTGATTGTTTGTGACTTGAGAATTAAAATTGTTAGCAACGTTTAAGTGCATTAGTATTTATAAGAGACTACGGCTTGGACTTTGTTTTTTTTTTTACAAAATAGGAAGGTAAACGAGCAAGTGGGTCACCTGATGGTGAGTGATCGATCACCAACCCCCACAGACACCCACAACAGCAAGTGGGCTAAGATGGAATACTGCTTGTGCCAGTAATTGCATCAACTGTCTTGCTCTCCACGCCGGAACACAACATTGCAATGACTGCTGCTTAGCGACTGAATTAGCGAGCAAAATGGTGGTAGCGATCCTGACAGACCTTGCACAAGGTCTTCCGGTTCCGACAAACCATAACGTCCCTACTTAAATTAAACCCCTTTCAGATGCCCCTCCTAGTTAACGTAACGCAATATATCGCAATTTTATCGTCGTAAGTGAAATTCCGAGAATTACAAATTACTCGGATGTTTGTTTTGAGTACTTGTGAGTGTCATACAAATCTTTATTAATAATTCACTACAGGATGCGGCGTAGGTTAAAAGCAGTTAGCGTTTTTTTTTATAACAAACTAGAGGCAAAACATTGCAGTTCAGATTTTTTTATGAAATAGGAAGGCAAACAAGCAAGCGGGTCACCTGATGGTAAATGTTCACCACCGCCTATAGACACCCGCAACATCGAAGAGATTGCAGATGCGGTGCCAACCCAGAGGGGTAAGATGGAACACCTCTCGTGCCAGTAATGTCACCGGCTGTCTTGCTCTCCACGCCGGAACACAACAGTGCAAGCACTGCTGCTTAGATATTTCGCGTTTTAGATATTACACAGCTTGGGCAACCAGTGGCCCCGACATGACCGGCCTAGGTTTAATTTCTCTCTCCCTGTGTCTCTGTCAAACCAGTGTCATAAGAAAGGGATGCACATAGAGATAAACTCAGATAAACTAAACTTCGCCGGTCATTTCAGGGCCACTGAGATTTAATCATTTTGCTATTCAGACATTTTGAATTTTAGATGTTAGGCAATAAGTCAATGTGAAAACACTTTATTGCATAAAAACACGTCATAAATTCCTAAATTATAAAATTTATACAATCAATACATTTTGATTATATTTTAAACCATGTCAATTAAATAAAATTCAAATAACTTGCCAATACCTAACCACGTATTCAATGTCAATAATAATTAATTGCAATAAACTTTTTTGTTATTATCAATATGTTATACTAGCGACCCGACCTGGTTTTGCACGGGGTCGATTAGGACATGAAAACTTGCAAAGAAATCTCTTACTGGCAGTAAAATCCGTATCAAAATCCATTTCGTGGTTTAGAAGGAGATGGCGGCCGAACACACGCTATAAGGATTTAGGACAGACAGCAACGGATAGCGACTTTACTTTATACCGTACTAGCAGACGCCCGCGACTTCGTTCGCGTGGAATGAGTAGCCTATGTCCGTCAGGGATAGTGTAGCTTTCTAACTGTGAAAGAATTTTTGAAATCGGTTCAGTAGTTTCAGAGATTACCCCCTACATACAAACAAACAAAGTTTTCCTCTTTATTATATTAGTGTAGATAGAAGATTAGCTTTGCATTTTGGTTATCAGATATATTGCTTTTTAGATATACCGTTTTAGACATTTGCTACGGCATTATGCGTTTTAGATAACCCGCTCATGACGGGTTTTTCTTTCTAATTTTTTTTTAATTGGATTAGCTATTAACCCAAAAATAGCCAATATTTTATGACTTAGGTCGCCAGTCCGATCCGTATCGCTTAACAGATAAACCTTATCGCTACTTGTTGGCTTCACTTTTATTCAGCACCTTACAACGTCGCCACATACCAATGGTTTAAAAATTATGTACAGCGGTTAAAATAATTAAATAAATACATAAAATATATAGCGGTTTTATAGCTGTGAGTGTCCAAAGTGAAGATGGATTTTCTACATTTATGTCAGTACGTGCAAGAATACGATATTGTTGATGGTAGAAGATGTAAGTTTTGAACATAAAATTACCGTGAGACTCGGACATATTTATTAAACATTTTTTATTAATAAAAACGGATCACTCACGGATTTTTAAGTCGAGAATTGCACCGCCACGGGGGCTCATGATGAAGGACCACGGACTGGTCCGAAACATGTCGGGCACTTCTCGTCTTAAAAATACGTGAGTGAACCGTTTCTATTAATAAGATGTAAGTTATTTTTAATTTCTTAGTACACAGAATTGTGACTGACACATAAAACATTATTACATACTCGTAGCTATATTTTTAAATCATATTTTTTTTGATTCGTATTGAAATCGGCGTCTCGGTTTACCGAGGCAGTATGCTGGGTGGGGCCCTTTTTGATTCTGTTCAACTTAATGTTGCTGTTTTTGTAATCTGCCCGTGTTGAATTGTGTTGAACAGTTTTTAGTAAATGTTTTTATTTATTTATTTTGTTCAATAAGAATAGAATTTTGTTTACCCTTCCCGAGTGCCAAATATTGTTTCTTTTCAACTAAATATAACTTTCTGAATTCATATGTATATTCTATCTCTCTTGGGGCAATTTTTTTATGAAATAGGATGGCATACAAGCAAGTGGGCTACACTGGTGGTAAGTGATCACCACTGTCTATAGACATCCGCAACACCAAGGAGATTGCAGATGCGTTGCCAACCCAGAGGAATAAGATGGAATACCTCTTGTGCCAGTAATTACACCGGCTGTCTTGCTATCCACGCCGGAATACAACTGTGCAAGCACTGCTGCTTAGCGGCAGGATTAGCGAGCAAGATTGTGGTAGCGACTTAAATACAAATAACATCCATGACTCGGGTAGAAACATTCGTATTGGTCACAAATATTTGCCCATACCAGGATTTGAACCCGGGACCTCTTGCACAGTAAGCAGACACATGTGCCACTGTGCCATACAGGTCGTCAAAGTTGTTTAATTTCAATGTCTATAAGCCGCGAAAACACATATTATTAAATTTTTGTAACCGAAATTTCTTCCAATTTTTATTTTTAAATATTTAACATTCAAATTATTAAATTAAAATGCTATGTGATAACACAAAAAAAAATTAGGGGTAATGGCGGGACTTGAACCTGCAACATCAGCATAACAATATTATTAGCAGTAATGCATTAGCTTAGCGGTAATGTGGCGAAATTGGCAAACGCAAGGCACGGAATACTGATGTTGCAGGTTCAAGTCCTGCCATTAACCAAATTTTTTTTTGTGTTGTCATTACATAGCATTTTAATACATTATCATGTTCAACACTTTATTTTGTTTCCCAGCTGACTCGGATTCACAAAGGCGCGCGTTGATCAAGGAGAAGACTAACAAATACTTGGCGTACGCCGAGGAGATCTACAAAAACCATTTGTGCGACGCTGAAGAGAGTGTAAGTTTATATTTATATTTCAAAATGACAATAAAAAAGTATCAGACTCGTGTAGATTCTCTACACAATAATTAGTGAATTAGGCTCCAACGAATTAGAAGTTTCCTCAAACAGTTAATCCTTTACCAGTCCCCAACGAATTAGAAGTTTCCCCAAACAGTTAATCCTGTACCAGTCCCCAACGAATTAGAAGTTTCCCCAAAAAGTTAATCCTTTACCAGTCCCCAACGAATTAGAAGTTCCCCCAAAAAGTTAATCCTTTACCGGTCCCCAACGAACTAGAAGTTTTCCCAAAACACACACTCACAATTTCACACTCGTATTTAATATTGCTGCGTCCCGTGCGGCTTCCAGCTGGTCCCGGCGCGCGAGGCAACGTCCCGGCTGCATTGCCCCGTGCCGCTGTCGATGCTGCGGCGCGCGTACGACGAGCTCGGCCTGTACCGCGTGCTGGCTGTCGTGGCCGACACCATGATGCTGGTGCTGCACAAAGGCGAGCAGGCCTGCTACGCCATGAAGGTATTCTTTATACAGCATACGAAGGCAAACAAGCAAGTTGGTCACTTGATGGTAAGTGAACACCACCGCCTATAGACACCACAACACCAAGGAGATTGGAGATGTGTTGCCAACCCAGAGGGCGAAGATGGAATACCTCTTGTGCCAGTAAGACTTCGGATACACGCTAATTCTGGCATCAGTTCAGTCCATCATTCTGGTCAGAATGACGAGAGAATTATCGTATAACCTGTCTCGCGTCGTGTCAGTCTGAACTGATCGTAACCGTGGCGATTTGTCATCATTTTGGCATCAGTCAAAACTATACCGGAATGACTGACTGAACTGACGCTAGAATTAGCGTGTAACCGAAGTCTAATTCGACTGTTTATCTTTTTTTTTTTCGAAAATCTAGCATGGTTTGCTATCACTTCACTATCATCTTACCATTCATGTTCAATTATAATTCAAGGTATGTACAATTAGGATGCATAGAAAATAATCATAATTTTTTAACTTTCAGGTCATACAAAAAATACCGAACAACCTGACAGAGTTCGACGAATACTTCCTCCAGAGAACCAACGAGACCCGACCGTTGGTGCTACCCACCAGTATCCCGTACATGGTGCCTCTACACGCGTACATCGAGACAAACAATCTCATATTCCTCATACTGTCGTACGCGCCGGGAGAAAAACTCGTCGACTACATCAGAAACTATGTCAAATCCGCACCAACAACGCCAGCTAGAGAACTGAACTTAGAAAACGTTTTTAGTGAACCAATGAAGAAAGAAGCGAACGATAATACTAGTTTTAGTGAAGCTAAAAGTGATATTAATGTAATTAGTGATAAAGTTAGTGATGTAGGTGTTGACAATGTGTGTGAAAATGAGAAGCAGAGTGTTAACAATAATGATAGAGATGAGGTAGAAGAGTTGGTGAAGAATTCGCAGCGGCTGTTGCAGAATGTGGATAAGGTGCTGAATGAGGAAAGGGCTAAAGAAGTGGAAGAGGTGAAGATAGAGGTGACGGGAGACGGGAAAGATGTGAGGGGTGCGATGGAGTCGCCTAGTCATTTTAGAGTGAGTATGAATGTTTGTTTATTGCAAATTTTAAGTGGCAGTGGGCAGGGCACTTTTTATGAAATAGGAAGGTAAATGAGCAAGTGCATCACCTGATGGTAAGTGATCACTACTGATTACCACCGCGAATCAAAGTCAAAGTCAAAATATTTTTATTCAGATTAGGCTTACAGGTAGCACTTATGAATGTCAAAAAATTTACCACCGGTTCGGAAAAACCACTGATGAGAAGATACCGGCAAGAAACTCAACAAGGTGTAATTTTTTAAATAAATCAAAATTACAATGTTATTTTACATCTTAAATATTTAGAAATTCAACAATTTAACACAGTAGGTGTACAATTTTTGGAGCCAGGGATCGCCAGGGATAGACATCAAACTGATGATGATGTAATGTGACAACGGAGACTTAGTAATAGGGTCTCGTTGGCACCCTTTGGGTGCGAAACTCTGAAAGTGTTTACTTGCTTGGTTTAGATGTCGCCGGTGCCCCGCAACGTGATCCCCCCCTCGGCGATCTGCTCGTGGGGCGCGCAGATACTGACCGCGCTCGAGAGCCTGCACAACGCCGGCGTTATTTGCAGGTAAAATATCATCATTATCATCATCATCTCAGCCACAAGAAGTCCACTGTTGGACATAGGCCTCCTCCATGGATTTCCAAAGTGTCCGGTTGGAAGCGGCATGCAACCAGCGCCTTCCTGCCACCTGTACGAGGTCATCGGACCATCTTGTGGCTGGTCGTCCTACGCTGCGCTTGCCAATACGCGGCCGCCATTCGAGAACTTTTCGACCCCATCGGCCATCAGTTCATCAGTCCATGAGGAGGTCCGCAGACGAACGAAAGTAACCGACATAGCCCAGCGGATTAGCAAGTTGAAGTGGCAGTGGGCAGGGCACATAGCACGGAGGTAAAATATATTGCATATTATTATTGTTCTTGTAAATATATTGTACCAGCGTTGCTGCACTCGTCTTGTGTAACAACACATGCTGAGTGGAGATCCCTTTTTTGGTGGCGAATTGTGTCACCATCGATAGTTAAGTTATTCATATTCTGTGAGTTTCAAATTCAAATTCAAATTATTTATTTAAAATAATCATGGTACATATAAACGATGAATTGTTAGTAAGCACTACATAATATCTATGTGTTAGTTTGTACAGATCAAAAAAATACTAAACTATTGACTCGACATAATAATATAACGCCTAAGCGCTCACTACAAACGAAAATAATACTTAGTACACGTTTATAACTAGGAATGCCTAAACTAGGATACAAAAGTAGCCTGTGTCTTAGGCAATTGTTTTTATAAATGGTGGTACTTTAAGAGACTAAATAAAAAATACTTTCTTTCTTTATTATTAATGTCTTGCTAATGACCCATTCTGCTTTCGCATGGATGCAATCGAGATGTAATGTACATAAAAACTTTCCTTAAAAAAAATCTCTGAATGACAGTGAAAACAGTAACAAAATCCGTTGCGTGGTTTAGAAGATGTAGGATTACTACCGGATAGCCTAGTGGTTAGTGGCCCTGACTAGAAAGCTTGAGGTTCCGGGTTCGATTCCCGAGCGGCAAATGTTTGTATGATGAATACAAATGTACTGTATGTATTGTACTTGAGTCGCGGATGTTATACGTATTTAAGTATATACTCGTATTTATCTATATAAATATGTATATCCGTTGTATATCTAGTACCCATAACACAAGCAGCTTTAGTTGCTTACTTTGAGACTAGTTCAATTGATGTTAACTGTCCCAAGATATTATTTATGTATCAAGGAGTAGGATACAGTGTAAATTATGACATTTCCTAACTGGTGGTAAATTTTGCCACACTCATAACGCACCCTTAGAATTAAAGCGACTCAATTCTGAATATGATATTACCTAAAATTAAACCTTATGTCTTTTAATTAAGGTGATATTTAGGGACGTGTATTATTCAGAAATGGGTCACTTTAATTCTAAGCGTGCGATAAGTGCTGGAAGCTTAACCTGAATAAAGATATTTTAACTTTGACTTTGATTATCGTCGCATCTATCATTGAAATATCTCCCCTCAGAGATCTGAGCGCGTCGAACGTGCTACTGGGCGACGGCGGGCAGGCGTTACTAACTTACTGCGTGGGGCGGCCGCTGGCCGTGTGCCGCGCGCGGCTGTGGGCGGCGCCGGCGCCGCACGCCGCGCCCGAGCTGTACGGAACCCTGGACCACGACGACGGTGACGTCACATGCGACTACTGGAGCTTTGGCGCCATCATGTACGAGCTCGTCTGCGGATTTGTGAGTATAATGAATATATTATGAATATATAATATGAATATATTTAAACAGAAGGGAAAAACAAATTTTTAAACAGTAGTGCAAGCACTGCTGCTTAGCGGCAAGATTAACGAGCATGAAGATCGTAGCGATCCGGACGGACCTTGCACAAGATCCTACCACCGGCAAAATTTATTGGATTTTTTTCTTTTATTTGTGCTGGACACGTACAAAACAGCTGAGTCTGTGCAACATATTTTACATGCAAAAACCCACTGTCCTCCGCTCCGCATGAAACAACATCGCACAGACAACTATAAACACTGACCTTCTAGTCACTGGACTTCTAGTCAGTGTTTAAAAAATGACGTATCAAAGGAGGCTAAAAAGAAGACTAAATCGACAATCGCTCGCGCTGTCAGTCTGTCGGACTGACGGCGCTGCTATCAATACTATTATTTTGTAAAAAAAAACCTATTTGTAACGAAACTCAATAAATTATTATTTAATGCAGTTAGACGTAAAGTTGTAAATCCAATGACTGTAAATAGTAAACTAATAATTTGCATTTGTAACATTGGCGTCAACCTGTATTCTTGTCGGGCCGTTTTTCTGTTGTCATTTAGTATGAAACTGTACATCATCATAATATCATTGACTATAAACCACCACCACCGTACACTTAAACTACACGATCTACGCGCGTTTCGCCTCTCCACGAGGCATCGACGGGACCTTGAATAACACGACTGTTTGCTTGCAGCCGCTGTCGTACTACCACAAGAGCGCGTTCACGAGCCACACCGAGCTGCTGCTGCCGGACGGCCTGCCCGTCGAGGTCGCGTCGCTGCTCACTCAGGTACTTTCGTACGGGCACAGAATAAATAATAGTACTAACGTACAGAAACTTCTCTTTTTCGACCACCATTAAACGAATTCCAACTTTATGATCAGGCACAAAAAGTTCGTATTACTTCATAAACATTCGCCAGGCGGCATGCGTCAAAAGGAAGGCGCCGCCCGCGCCCGCCTTCCACCCGCAATGCCCTGGCGCACCGCTAGGGTTGGGCTGCTTACTATAATACTATCACAACGCGCGACACAGAGTGAGCGGGAGCGCGCGCGGCAAGCCGGCAACCTACTGCGATTAACCTATGCCATAGGTAATGCGGCGAGCGCACCTACAGTGCAGAGTGGAACCCCCCTGGTACGGGTCGCGACCCGACCAAGCACCAGGGTCTGACAATTGTCAAGATAATTATCGAGATAAATAATATAGGTTGATAATTATCTTTGACTAGCTTTTTCCCGCAACTTCGTCCGCGTAGACTTGTTTAATTGAAACATGCTATCTACAATATTTCCTGGACAAATTAATGAGAATTACTTGCTTTGCTGCTCATGACGTCACGGCGGCGTATAACTCACTTATCGCTATCCCGTGGGAACTATGCATTTTTACGGGATACAAAGTATCCTATGTGTTAATCCAGGTTATGAACTATGTGTGTGCCAAATTTCATCCAAATCTATTCAGTTGTTTTTATTTTATTTTATACAACATAGGAAGGCAAACAAGCAAGTGGGTCACCTGATGGTAAGTGATCACCACCGCCTATAGACACCTGCAACAACAAAGAGAGTGCAGATGCGTTGCCAACCCAGAGGGCTAAGATGGAATACCTCTTGTGCCAGTAATTACACCGGCTGTCTTGCTCTCCACGCCGGAACACAACAGTGCAAGCACTGCTGTGCTGTGCTGTTTTTACGTGATTAAGTAACAAACATCCAAACATACAAACTTTCACATTTATAATATTAGTAGGATAAGTATGAGTGAGGTTGATGAGAATGATATTCCACTCATCAATTTAATTAAGTAGTATTTACTTAGTTGAATAACTTTCCGTATTTTGGTTTGCAAGTTTTTATTAACGAAATTATAAACAAAAAAATAATAAAAGATTTCCTAGTACCTTCTTCCATTTGACCGTAAAAATCCAACTGCCTTCCTCCCTTGTCTTTCCATTTTTGTAAAAAAAATACTGTTTGTGTGTGACAGCTGCTGACGTACGATCCGGCGGAGCGTCTCGGCAGCGGAGGCGTTGCCGACATCAAACGGCACCCCTACTTCAAGCATATTGACTGGGACCAAATTTTGGACTCCTGGGTAGTTCCCGGATGAACGCAGCATCTAACTTCTGTTTTATTCTTTATGACACTTAGCTAGTGCAGCAATATCGTACTATCGATAGTATTGTCGATAGTATCGTGACCCTGAAAAATATCGATAGGCCTATCGATATTGTGACTATTTTTCAAGGTCAACTGTCGATAGTCATGCATCACTGCACTAAAAGTCTAAGTCAGGGGTTGCTAGCGTTACCGAACACCCTTTAAAGGTAACTTTTCGTAACGGTATTTGCATAAAAATACATCGGCACCGATGCAACATTTTAACGTCAACGCGGTAACGTTATTTTATTTATCGTTATATTATTTAACGTTATATTATGTAACGTTATTTTGTTTAAAGTTACCCAAGCGACGTTAAATCTAATCAGTGCACCAAGCTAAAAACCTCGACATGCGTTAACTAGCTTTCACATAACATGCCTCAGGGCGTCTCTCTCCTTTTTTGACCTAGACTGCTATTCTCTTAATAGCTATCGGCAGATTCCAAACATAAGTGACCACCATCTTGCTCGCTAATCCTGCCGCTAAGCAGCAGAGCTTGCACTGTTGTGTTCCGGCGTGGACAACAAGACAGCCGGTGTAATTACTGGCACAAGAGGTATTCCATCTTAGCCCTCTGGGTTGGCAGCGCATCTGCAATCTCTTTGATGTTGCGGATGTCTATAGGCGATGGTGATCACGTAACATCAGGTGACCCACTTGCTTGTTTGCCTTCCTATTTCATAAAAAAAAACTGCCAGGCGCCATAAAGTCAAAGTCAAAGTCAAAATATCTTTATTCACATTAGGCAGGATTTTCACCATCCCAAAAACTTCGAGTTAGTTATGTATGCCGCATTGGCATTGTCACAATTATGTCACTGTTAGTTACATTACCATAAGGGAATTGTACTTGGTCATATTACGACCGTTGTGGTCTTAACTGGGTCATACTAAGCACGATATAATAGAGAACTGTCAATCTACGGCGCCATCTATCGGGAACTTGCGCGCACTACGGCCACAATCTGTTCAGATAATTTTAACTATATTATAATGGATCAATTTCAATTTTAACTTCATTGGTCACAGTGATATTTAATCTTGATTAATATCACTGTTTAACCTTAATTGGTCAAGAAATAAAATAAACACGCCAATCGTTATTTATGAAACTTTTTTAATTTGTTATCTTTCGTTTTGACAGCATTTAATTGTTTTTATTTTAAGTTTTTTCTTTGATATTTATATTTTTTAGACAAATGAGTGTTAATCATGTTACTACAAGTTTTAATTTTCAAGCGAGTTTCATTGATTTTAGATCAAATTTAAAGATCATCCTGAATTATAGCTCGTTTTTTTTAAAGTGACAAATATTGTAAACAATTCTGGTAAGTATTTTTTCTTAAAATAAATAAAATTTAACAAATATATTACAAAACAAATCATTATATCGCACGCTTAGAATTAAAGTGACCCATTTCCGAATAATACATGTCCCAAAATATCACCTTAATAAAGACATAGGGTTTAATTTTGGGAAATATCATATTCAGAATTGAGTCGCTTTAATACTAAAGGTGCGAATTTCAGTATAATTTATTTGTAAAGGGCTATTAATATTTCTTATTGTAGCACTATTGCAAAGAAAGCCTTAAGTGCCAAGATTGTTTAGAACGTTACCCATCTTAAAAAAAACGTGGTACCTATACATTTCATACTGAAATCTAACGCCATGCCTCATTTTGTTATTCAACTGTTATTTAATTTAGACTTATATTAATTAGACATAGCTTTCTATGTTTAACATGTTATTTGAAATACGAGTAAGCTAGCTGCCGCAAAAATCTCAAAAATGTATAGTCGACCAAGAAAGTGCTTGACCACTTTTCGACCTTATTACAAAGCGATAAAGTTCAAAAGTGGGCAAGCAATTACTTGGTCGACACCATTAGTTATTGCACGTCTCCCAGAGGCAGGACATGATGAACTGTAAACCAAACTCATGACTAGAGAAATATGCACGAAAGAGCGAGAAATATGCACGAAAATTGGCAGAATATGCGAAATTAAATGATACATTTTAGGAACTAAAAAAGGAAGAAAAGTTAGTTTTCATTTCTTTTTTTTTTAATCAGCATACAATTAGTAAATTATCCTTCGATGGGCGATAATAGGTACAGTACCATTACATGCCATTAAAATTATTTAATGTTTTTGAAAACGTTAACAATCAAGTATTTATTGTTCCAAATGTTCAGTGGTAAGATTGTGTTTTGGATCATTTAAAATGTTTTTATAACTAGAAAAAAAGTTAAATATGCAAATGCATATAATCCGGTCTCTACTCATGACAGTCATGAGTGTCATGACCATACAATAAATATTTTGATTGATTGATTGATTGATCAGTGAATTAACCGTTTTTGTATCTAGACCTCTCAAATATGGTCAGTGTTTCTAGCCTACAGAGAACTGAATCTCTTGGAAGAATCCCATACAAAAAAAATTAAATGAACGTAGGCCATATAGGCTCTTTTACAAGTCTGGTTACAAGATACCAGCGCTTTGGAAAATGGGCGATTCTGCTGAGAAGACGCGTCGCAAGAAACTCAGCAGTTAAGAGGAGTGTGAACCCAGCGCTCTCCATACAAACGGCGATAACGTTTTCCACCCTCTAAACCTTAACCTATAGCCATGACTTTTTTGTATGTTGTCATTATTCTCTAAAACTAGGTTTGTATGTTTTGATTTTTTAAATATTCTTAATAGTTAAAAAAATATTGACGTTTTTAGGTTTTGTATGATAATCATCATCATCATCATCATCATCATCATCATCATCTCAGCCACAAGAAGTCCACTGTTGGACATAGGCCTCCTCCATGGATTTCCAAAGTGGCCGGTTGGAAGCAGCATGCAACCAGCGCCTTCCTGCCACCTGTATGAGGTCATCGGACCATCTTGTGGCTGGTCGTCCTACGCTGCGCTTGCCAATACGCGGCCGCCATTCGAGAACTTTTCGACCCCATTGTATGATAATCCTAAAATGCAAATATTGACAAAAATCTATGAAGAATATAAAAAAAAATCAAAAAATCATTGCCATAGATTAAAGTTTAGATTGTGGAAAACGTTATCGCCGTTTGTATGGGGAGCGCTTTTTCGCGCTGAGTTCTCACTCCTCTTAAGTCTTCTTTTTACTTTTTGAAAACAAATGAGTAAAGTTGTATATACCTTGTTCAGGAACATTTTGTTTGCCTTAAAACATGGTCCAAATACGACATAGTATTGTGTTAGGTAGGGTTCCGTCGCGGTGAAAGGAACATAGTGTTTGGTAGTGATGTTAATGACTTGTTAGGTCGTTAGAGAGTCCATTAGTTCTGTGAGTTTTTTTAAAATTCAGAACCCCTTTGCCCTTTTGCGAGATTCTACACGCACACGTGCGTGGGAGAATATTGTGCATTTTGGCCGCCATCTTTGATTTATTTATTTAATCTTCATTGCAGAAACTTAATTATAAAAATTAGTCGACTAAGTAATAACTTGACCACTTATGAACCGTATCCCTTTGTAATACGGTCGAAAAGTGGCCAAGCAAATTCTTGGTCGACTATACAAAAGGCGGACTTTATGCCTTAAGGCATACTCTACCAGTCAACCTTAGGGCAAAGGCAAACGTTATTTCTCCCGGCAAAGCTTGGACGTATGTCAAATGTGGTTACCAATTGCCAACCCTTTAAAATTCTGGCAACAATTGTTGCCCACAATTAAGGCGGTTAAAACGCCCGATTATTCCCGGAGGGGTAGGCAGAGACCACGGATTCCCACTGTTTTCCAAGGCTCTAACAGTGACCTTGAATTAAAGATTAATTGCAGTGAGATCGCCATCTGTTCATCAGATATATCGGAACGATCAACGTGCCCAAAATTTGAACACGACCATCGTCAAGTGCTTGTTCAAATATTTTGAACACCCTAGCCGCTTCTTTATATCTGATTGATTATATTTTCTTCATATAAATAAATCTTTCCGATAATTATATAATTTGCCCCATGTTCAGTCAAGGAATTAAATTTCCAACCCACCTAAGGTTCAATAGCATATAGCAAACTGTCACCATAAGAGCTATAGAGCAAGACGTTAGTTTGACATATCGACCTTAATGCATTGCGAATGTCAGACGACATTTCAACGAAATGGGTAGGGAATTAACTTCCTTGACTGTACCTCAAAATTTACAAGTCCTACCAATTTGACATACTTACTTGTAAAGTTTTTCATACAAAAATATGACAAATATGTCAAATTGTGCCACTTGTAAATTTTATGGTACAGGGCGCTCTGGCGATGCAAAACGAGTCGTGTGTGAACGCCCTTAAATACCATTGATTACCCTGGAGTGCGATTTTTGAATCTCACCGGTGACTAAAGCTCGCCAAAATGGCCGTTTTTCATAGAAATGCGGCCATTTTGGTGAGATTTAGTCACTTAAAGAGATTCAAAAATTGCATTTGAGTCTCACCGGGTAACTAAAGCTCACCAAAATAACCGTTTTTCATAGAGATTCGGTAATTTTGGTGAGCTCTAGTCACCTGGTGCGATTCAAAAATTGCAATCAATGTTAAAATATTTAGTCTAGATATATTTATAATTGACATGAATTTATTAAAATAAGTTTATTTACATACTTAAAAGATTGTATCGTCAATTTCAATGGTTAGACATTTTAGAAAATAATACATATTTGTAATGAAAAGTCAAAGAGTCAATAGTGTTAGATGGTTTATTGGAATAAGGTTCTATGTCACATTTTTTGAGCATTGGTAAAGTGAACTGACAAAAAATTGATATAGTGGGTAATATTTTATCCTGCATATAGGACAAATGTCAAACTAACATTGAACTCAACTCAAATTCATAGAACGAAATTTGACGTAGGCCTTACGAGGTTATTATTATTATTTTTAGTCCACGTTTAAAAGCAAAACTTAAAACCACTAACCTATAAATAATGGACTTCTAGTCAGCGTTTAAAAAGTGGCCACATCAAAAGTCGAACAAAAAGTACAATAAATCGACAATCGCTCGCGCTGTCAATCTGTCGGTCCGACGGCGCTGCTGTCAATACTATTATTTTGTAAATAACCTATTTGCAACGAAACTTAATAATATTAATACGTAAAATTGTAAATCCAATGACTATAAATGGTAAGCTAATAGTTTGCATTTGTCGCATTGGCGTCAACCTGTATTCTCATGTCGGGCCGTTTTTCTGCTGTCATTTAGTATGACACTGTACATCCATGTATATAATATAATTGCTTAAAACAAACTGTAATTTGACGAGCGATTGCTACTTTAATGTCATAGATAATTTAACAATAAACTGCAAAAAACTGTCTAACAAATTAAAAAAAAAATTGGATCCATTTTTTTATTCCGCTGGGGCCGTACTCAAAACTTAGAGAGGTTTAAACTAAATTAAAATCATGCTCCGCCCCCTCCACTTTTAAAGGGGATTTGAAAAGAGTAACCTTGTGTCTAGTCAGCAGTTTTTAACACAGTCCGTTTTTAACTTGGTGCTTTTTATAATAAAGATTAATTTCGAATGCACTTGAAATTGGTGCATAGAACCTTAATTGCGAAGCATAGAGAAAGCGGTAGCCTAGGCGAGAATGTGTTGTTGGAAATTATATGAACCCGGGCACACTCGGATAGCGTTCGCTTATCGCGGAGTGGCTTCCTCCTTCTGTGTGGTTACTTCCTCACTGGAGACCAATGCGCAATTACTTAAATCAAAGAATTTCGGAATCCTAATCGAAACCTAAAAGTATTATCAGAAAAATGTATTTATTGAGTAGATTTAGTACAAATTATAGCTTTTTATATCTTATATACTTTTAGTTATAATTGTGTAAAATGTTATTAGTGATAGGTTATGTAGGATTGCTTGGCTTGATCTCAGTTTGGTTGCTTGTGTGCTGCTAGAGGGCGCTTATGTCAATAGGTGGAAATTTGAAGTAATATATTGAAATGGGACACAAAATGAAGTTTTATTATTTGATTATAGCATAAACCTTATCAAAACTGTCACTCCTTTAGGGCTCCATACCCAAAGAATGTCAAAGGGACCTTATTACTAAGCCTAAGAGTAACGCCTAAGTTTGCGGGTGGTAGGACCTTGTGCAAGGTCCGTCCGGATCGCTACCACCATCTTGCTCGCTAATCCTGCCGCTAAGCAGCAGTGCTTGCACTGTTGTGTTCCGGCGTGGAGAGCAAGACAGTCGGTGTAATTACTGGCACAAGAGGTATTCCATCTTAGCCCTCTGGGTTGGCAACGCATATGCACTCTCTTTGGTGTTGCAGGTGTCTATAGGCGGTGGTGATCACCTACCATCAGGTGACCCACTTGCTTGTTTGCCTTCCTATGTTGTATAAAAAAAAGTTTTAAGGATCGTGTTTTTATTACAACGCCATCTGTTGAAGAGTAGCTTGTATTAATCTCGACGTTTTGATAGAGGCATTTTGTTGTATGCGATTGAAGCAACTCACATTTTGACCTATGTAACCCAGGGGTTGGATACAGTTAGGGGATCTAGTTACACACATTCATTTACATGAATCTGCAGGTTTCTTCATAATGTTTTTCCCTTACCGTAGGAGCATTGGTAACTAAACTACAGTACTTAATAAAACTCGGAATACCTTAGTATTCTTAGTACATGCCCTCTATATTACAATACTCTGGTCCATCCCCGCCCCCCTAGGCAGATGCAGGTTACTTCGCGAAGCAACAATATCAGCCCACCACTGCACTGGGGCCGGCGCCGCCTGCGAATGAATACGAGTTATACGATAGAGAGGCATACAGGACGCTTCTTATGCCTAAACGCATTCTTTGTTTAGAGTAAAACTTCTGTATTTGTACCAGAGCGTAGCTACCGCCGTATCAGGATCCAAAACCATTATCTTCTATTTGAGCTTCGCCGCAGTCGGGTAGAACCGCCCCCGACAAATTTTGATACAGGCCCCGTCCAGAGGTGCAATTTTTGAATCTCACGAGCTTTAAAAAACTCATCAAAATGGCTGTTTTTCATAAGGTTCGGCCATTTTGGTGAGCGTTAGACACCCGGTGAGATTCAAAAGTTGCGCCTCAGGTGACTTAAGCTCACTGAAATGGCCGAATCTCTTTGAAAAACGGAAATTTTGGTCAGCTTTAGTGACCCGGTGAGATTAAAAAATTGCACTCCAGGGCTAGCTACGTTGACTTGTTGTAGTATCATTTATTCTATGACCAAGCAAGTCACCACCATATATACATTGTTTAGAGTGTGAAAACGCTTACATCATTCGAAAATAAGGTACTAGCGTACACTTATTTAAATTCTGCATCGGATCAAGACCGCATACCTCGCGAGGCCAAACCATTTCTTCTGAGGTGATCAACTTGTAAACAACTACTAACACATAATAAACCTTAAAACATCAGTAACTAAAGTTTAAATCTGGTTACGCTTATGCCCCCATTCACTTAAGACGCGATTACGCAAAATTCTACTCTAACTTAAACGGCGTAAAGGTGACTTAAAAGTCAACTTAGATCCTTCTTAAAGGTAGTCATAAACTTCACGCTAATTTCAAATTTATCGTCAACACTATTAAAGTTAAAATAGCAAGACGGTGATAATGTTTAAGTTACTTAGTATAATCCTATTTTATGAGAATGTATCAAGAGATTGCTTTATTCATACTTAGCTTAACGACTTTCAAACTTATTGGCATTATACCATTAAACTATTTTAGTTTTTCTATTAATCCAATCTCGTAGCACTTTTATGTAGACGAGATAAGGTAGAATTTTGAATAACCTTAAGTGTTGAAGTTACCAATGCTACGTTGGCATTCTCAAACCGAATCTTCGGAGAATGCAAGACGCCGATTGGTTCTCAGCAGTAGTTCCTTCGTCGACGAAAGGCGCGAACGTTCCGCGCATGCGTCAAGTCGACGCCATATTGTGTTTTTGAAAAAAGAAGTGTTTTCTTGTGAACAAATTACAAACTTTGACGTTTAAAGTTTAAAAAAAATAACTTTTAAGAAACTTCAGAGTGAAGTTTTGTTATGCCAAGTGTTTTTTAATTGGAATTTACCACGTAGGTTTGTTGTTGAAACGGGTTTTTGGCCTGCTGTGTTGTATTTAAACTAGCATAATTTTATGATTATTGTTTACCTGCATTAGGAACTTGAAAAGTGAGTTATTTTGATCGTGTCTTATTGGATTCTACTTGGAAAGGTGAGATATTTTTAAGTTTTATGTTATAAAATCATACAAAATACTTACTTCTTCGAAACGCAAGCAAACATACTTCGGTGGATACGTGCCATTGGTATCGGCAAAGATTCTTGCCTTATAAAGCACCTAATAAATAAATATGTTTTTTTCCGACCTAAAATGGTAAAAGAAGGAACCCCTTACGTCTTGTTTTTTGTCTTGTGACTAATCTACCTTGACATCAGTTTTAAGGTAAACAAAAAGCTTAAATTGGATTCAGGAAGTAACTTAAAAGTTGTAAGGACGTTTGCTGTGAGCTAAGTTACCTTTTTAAAAAGCTATAAAATATACATCCTCTTTAAAACGGTTAATGTATTAGGTATGCAAATGTTTCTTTTAAAATTCTGCTTGGTATGCAAACTTCTTGCTAATGGAATTATTGGTGTAATAAAAAATGCTTATGGCAGTATGTTTTGCTAGTCTGTGGCTTCATTGAATTATAAAATGGAACGCAACCCTTTGCGGGAGCGGAAATAAAAAGAAACGTGATCTGTCAAACAACTGGGGGGAGGGGGGTCTGAATAGAGTGACCATATTAGAATCGGGACAGTATTAACATTAAGTATGATTAAATTAAGTTTATCTGTTTTTTTTTAAGTAATTAAAAACTACTTTAAAATTTGTAGGGTAGACTTCAAGTAAAGTTAGTATAGAAAAGATCTGAAATAGCCGTGTTTCAAAGAGCTTCTCAATTTTATATCCTTTGATTAAATTGAAAAATCATTATTAACTCGGGCCTTTGAATGGTCTAGGAACGATAAACAGAACTGCAGAGAAAAATCAAGCAAATTTAAATTCTTTGAACATTCTCGCGGTAGTTTATTTCTAATTAAAGTCATTTATTTACCCTCAAGTACTATTTACAGCAGATATAGACATCAAGCTTAAGGTGAATTGCCCTGTAAATCAGAGCACAATCGCGTAAAAAACAGTATTTTAAACCAGAAAACCACTCGAATTAATAAAATGTCACTACATATAGCCACAATAAATAAAAAATGTGAAGATTTTGAAATTACCGCCTCATCGGTGCGATGCGATCCACCGTAAACACATCCTTTTTATAATTAATTGAATGGGCGTTACCTTACCGAGGTCCATAATAATAAATTGGAACAAGTTACCTTGCTACTCCGCAAAACACACTCCACGATAAAAGCTATTTAGCAAGGTACCTAATTTGGGCCTATGTTACTTCGCGAAACACTCCGAGACAAGAATTGTTTCGCGGAGTAGCAAGGTACCTAATTTGTTACTTTGCTACTCCGTAAAATACAAATCCCGCGAAAGAATTTGTTTCAGAGAGCAGCAAAATAATTTATTTTAATTTATTAACCTTTTTTATTGGCATCAAAACCTTTGCAAATCTAAAATTTAAAGCAATTCAATTCAGCAAATTATAAACAACTTAAGTATGTATGACTAATACTAGCTTATCAATGAACGCACCTGTTATTTGAGAACAATTCGAAGACAATTCGACATAAATTACCTCAAGGAGATTAAGGTCAGGTTGCGTAAACTTGACAGTAATGTCAAGTGTCATAATTGTTTTCTGAATGAAGTATGCGTATGTAAGGCATGTAATTTGAGAGTAATTGATAAATAATTAAATGGGAAACGAAACTTGTGCCATTATTATTTCGCACCTGGAGTGTTGAGACACCGTCTTGTGAGTGAAACTTCATTTGCTATAATTAGTAATCGAAAAACAACAATGGGTTATGGGTATGAAGGCCCAGTGTTATTTATTTTTAATTGCAGCGTTAAGTAAGAATATGTCAACAAACTTCAATGGAATGTAAGTTAGATGGACAACGTTTGTGAGCAGGATACAGTACAGAGGCAGGGGGGGGGGGGGGGGAGCTATACAGACTGTGGGCCGATCTTGTTGAGGCCACTGGGGTCTCCAAAGATTTCCTTCCCCGTAAAAATGGATAACTTAACTAATAAAATATTACAAAACAATTCATAATTTGCCTCAAGAGTTTCTTCCAAATCGAAAGAGATTACGCGTTAACGTATTATTAATACGCTTTTAACTACTGCCTTGGTTGTAATAGTTGATAAAAAAAATTTTTTACACATTTATCAAAATGTACGCGCACATTCCCACGAAAAGTTACAAAGATATACGCTTATCGTACCTACAATTTCTCTAAGAATATGTTATTATGGGCGTATCCGCCGCTTCTAAGTCACATACCTGGTCACATTTACGCAACAAAAACCTAACAAAATACTCACGACGGGAGGCAAACAATAAATTTTGCAAACACCGCGTAACTACCTTTTTCTCGGTCGAAGTTAAACAACTTTCCCTTGCATAACCATGCAAATTTACGCACATACGCTAATCTCAGGGTGTATCTTCTATCGCCACTCCCAAATTGGCCGGTCATGATAACATCTTTACTTATTAAAATACGTGGAATAATAATTATTAAATTATGCATACTTATACTTTAAATTGTGTAGGTTTAATTAATAGACAAATTAAAACGTCGGAAGTGGGTTGCGTTTTTGCCTTCCTTGTGTCTTGTAAGTAACACTTTGAGTATTTAAAGTTTTCAATTAAACACTGCATTAAATTAAAAACTAATTAGCTCAAGTAGTATGCTTCGGTTTCTCCTATAAAACTGCAGTTAACTGTTAAGTGCCAATAATAATTATGCCTGTGAGTACTAAGAATGGCTGAATTCAAATATCCAAGTACCCTGGAAATCGCCGGAATACCGCTATTTGCTGCACAATAATATCAAGAATTTTGCTGGTGCAGGTGTGGAGTTTATTCCCAAGTTATGGTTAATTAATTAATTCTATTCGATTTTGTCCATAGAGATACAGAAAATGAACTTAAACTAGTGATATAACTGTTGAAACATGGATTAAAGTCCGAATTTGTATATTACACAGTTACACAATAAATAATTGTTCAATATCTATTCACAATGCTAAGCTAGACCCGAAATTTCATTTGGCTCATCACTTTTATCCCACTATCGTAGACAAATTAAAACTGGCTCTGGAGTGCGATTTTTGAATCTCACCGGGTGACTAAAGCTCGCCAAAATGGCCGTTTTTCGTAGAAATGCGGCCATTTTGGTGAGCTTTAGTCACCTGGTGAGATTCAAACATTGCACCCCTGGTTATAAAAGTCTGTAGGCGTGCTGTAGACTGCAGTCATGATACAAAATTACCAAGCCTCAAAAACAATTATGAAGCTGTCACAAAACATTTTAACTAGCGATTGATTGCAGTTTACTAAATATCTTAGCGGTGTTTACACACGATTGTTACAGCTGACAGCCTCCCACGACGGATCCCAGGCCTATCACAATACCTATTCATTGCTTAAAACGCACCAGGAATGTAAAACTGACGCGGTGTAATTGCTCTCGTTTTTTAACCAACAATTGGGGTCAAAGGACTCCGCCTACATTTGAAAAGAAGGTTTTGTTTAGTTATAGTATAATGAAGCCCTTTGACCGAGGGCCATGGATCGTGGGAAACAGGAAATTGTTTAGCGGTCCGAAGATAGTTCACTTTTCAATTGGACATAGCCCAAACAGCACTTTAAACACGTGGAAAAGTGTTGTAACTTCAGTACACCAGGGCTACCAGAGTCTAAGGCTGCTTTTTCACCAGAGATGTGCGAGGATGCGTAAAGAGGGATGTATTTTTAAAGAACCAATAGAATCGCTTCATTTACCTCGCGTCGGTCAGCACAGCTCTGGTAGAAACGGCTCATTGGTTCTTTACAAACACATCCCTCGCTACGCATCCTCATACATAACTGGTCGAAAAGCAGCCTGAGCGTCAACACGCTCTAAACGATAGAATACAGAAAAGGAGCGAAAACCCGATGCTGTATGCTTTTACGCGTTATACGAGTGAGATCATCTGGCTTGCCCTATGCTTCTGTATCACTAGTACGCCGTGAAATAGAAACATAACGCTTCCAAATCGTTACTTATTGGATCATCCCAAGTAAGAAGCTTTTCTTTCCTAAATGTTGATAATGACTCGTTTTCTAAATGTTGACATATGTAATGACAGCAAAGTACTTAAACTGTTATAATGACAAGCCGTTTCTCGCTATTGTGTCTCCTTCGTGTAGACTATTAAGAAAAAGACGGATATATCGACAAAGAGAGTTGCGACCGCTTGTCCCAGCCATGCAGACCGAAACGAACGCTACTAGCCCTTTAGAAAATCTTTAATAGAAATCGTGACAGCGTAATAAAGCGCTGCCCATTAAAATGATAACTAGAGAAACTTTAATTATTAATGAAAACGTGTCGTCAATGCGTGAATTGTACTTGTAGACCACTTGGAGACGTGCAGACAACACATTTCGTTGGAAAATGACCTATGTTACAATTCAATCAGAAATACACAGCACAGCACCTATACAAATTGATTGTTGAGTTGATAATAAACGCTGAATTTCTGGTACCGTTTCTTCTCGGTTTACTTTACTATCATCCAAAGTACTGGAATCAGACATGAAAAAGCCTACGAAATAGCCTACATGTAAAATTAAGGGTTTTATCGCTATAATGTTTAAACTTAGAACAAATTCTTTTTTAATAGTAACTTTTACAGACACAGCATACATATTCAAAACAAATTCAACCTCTTTACATGAAAAATTACATCCTCCTCTCCCTAGATCAATCGTCGTACGGCAAGTTTTTGAGAGAACTCATCATCATCAGCAGCAGCCGTGTTGAGTCCAGTTTGGACCCAGGCCTCCCCTGATTCTCGCCATCTTGTTCTGCTGCGTGTTTCTCGACTCCACTGCTTGTAGGCGTCTTTTTAGATATTGCCAGACCACTCTGATCTATTAGTCATTCAGATTTTTGCTTCCCCCTTGGGGCCGCCACGAGAGTACTAACTGGTGCCATGTGAATAAACATTATAAGAAGTGTAACTGCATCCTTCACGATGTGAACATAAAAATACAAACGCTCTATTGAGTTTGACTTAAACACATCAAAAAAGTTTTTTCTAGTTGAAGTTCAAACTAATTGAAGCATACAAATGGGCTTACGTTACAAAGCACACATACGCCCTTCTGACGCCTTCGGCTCGATCGTGAGAGAACGCGTTTCTCGTCTGGCGTCATTATGCATGGGAAGATCTCAATTTCCGCATTTTCCATAGATAACTATTGTATAGTAAAGTCACGTTTTGTAATTAGTTTTGTGCTATGCGCGTTTTTTGTTCGGCATCGTTTGCAACTTTATACATGTTGTTAACGCTACACTCTCAGGTATGTGATAACAAATACTATTTGATTCCTTAGTATTCTGCAGCTGATTACATTTGTATTGCATTATTAAGATATGATACTTTTAATCATCAAATGTGATTGGACATCATGAAATTTTAAATATTCGATTTCAATGTTACCATGCCAACTTGTATTATTCTTTTAACAAATAAATTCCATTGAATTGAACCAGTTGAAACATAAATTCAAAAAGCCTAGTACCATATCACCGTCGCCAGTCGCCAACTCGTCACCAAATTGTAGCTATTGTCATAAGTCACTTTTATTGCAATGAAATCAATGAAAAGTTTACTATATCTACATATTTATGATATCATCCCGTATTGTGTAGACAAAATTGGTAGGAAAGCGAATTCAAATAGATCCCATTCAGTTGCATGTGGTGTTTGTGATGTGTACCTATACGTATAATCTAATAAGGCGGAACTTTCTTCCAACAGCGCAAATTACTAATTAAACCGCAGAGTTGACTGCCTGAGCAACACCAGTAAGCTCACGTCTGTGATATCATGAAACTCAGGAATGACCTCATTATATTGATATAAGGTCGCACTCAAGAATTTGGGAGCCCACCGGTGACGCTAAAGGCTCCTGACTAGAGCGCTGATGCTATGAGCATCGCTGATGATCTCACAAATAGCAGTGATAGTGATACCTACTTCGTTTGAGTATTGCAAGGTTGGGTGGTAGATACGCGTTCATTATTTGTTTGAAGGACCAGCAGGCCTTTTAACTGATTGATACTACTGGCCGTCCTGAACCTCACGAGGTTAGGTTAGCTAGCTAGCTGGGCTGCTATCACGTAGCAGCCCAGCTAGAAGAAGCATAAGACAGTCGTTCGCCTTTCGCTGGAGGCTGCTGCCAAGAAGGCACCTATCCATGCTTGTATACTTGTTCATGAATTAAATTAGTACCTATCATAGTTGCATCACTTTCATCTTTACTTTTTGAGTCATATAGTCCACTTAGTTTGTCACGTTGCATATTCTAAAAATCGTTGTTCCATTTTAAAGCTGTTGCAAGTAAAAATCTAACAGTTGGCACAAAAATGCCAAGATCTAAATCAAAGTTTCCAACCTAGATAATGTTAACTAGCTACTGTATAACTTTCTGTTTCGAAGCCGCGGGGGTATGACCACCTGCCACATTTGGCTCGTGCTGGTGCCGTTAGCGGTGAACGTTCACATATTTGGCGGCGAGGCAGTGCGTTGCATTTTTAGCACGGCGTCTGCGCAGCGTGCAGCGCACGCCCTAAATTACTTGGCAAAAAGTAGATTGGTCCTTTAGGTGAATTATACACGATTTTTAATAGTTTTTGGTGTTGATGATAAACTACAGTATATTTTTATCCCCGTTTATAAAACTTAATGCGATTTTATACAAAAAATGTATTCCCATATAAACAAATATTTTTTGTCCTTTTGATGTTTCATACATAACATAATAATATTTTAGGAGTCGCATGTAAATGTTTCCCAGCGAGATTTCGTCCTAAGATCAACATCCAAATCTCGTGAGATCTTAAAAAGTATTTCGGGTTTCATCTTTAAACGGAGGATATGGTAAGAACTGACACATTGTCTTAAAAAGGGATTAACGAAATCTTGCAACGAAAACGGAAGGTCTTCAATTTCATGGATTGTACGAATCTTTGTTATAAAGAATTCGTTTTAAATACCTATACTTTTTCCTTGTTACATAGTTCTACATTTGACATAGCGCTTGTCAATATAGTAGGTATCACTCAAATTGTGACTGTAAAGATCACAAAGAAGTCCGCTTTCTTCCGTAAGATTCATAGTTTTCAAATCTTTAACCTCATAGCTCAGCTAATTAATACCTTGGTGATTATTGTTGCACATGTCACAGCGGCCATGTTGCTCTCATGAACAACAGTCTTAGATGATGTTATGTCTTGCTGAAACGTTCTATCAAAACGTCTACCAGTCCAGAATCACAGCTCACAATGAATACAGGTCCGATTGTGTAACAAACTATTGTTCTCATCTCGTTTCGCTACAACACCATAAGTCATCGTAACTGGCAACCATACAATGGTATTTACGCTAGCGATTGGAGATAGAGTTTATTAATTAACGCTATGGGAAGGTGAAATGAAGAACACCGAATCGTAGTTGGCCAACGGGGCCAGCTTTCCCTAGCCTTAACAGAAACTGGCAAAAGTAAAGAATTTTAGCAGCAGGCATTTCGGAACTGGTTCCAAGACAAAGCTATTTTTATTAAAACTAGTTCTAAGGGTCTCAATCTCCAAGATAGACTTCTAAACGTCACAGAAGGTTAGCTATACATGGTTGGTGAATATTTGGAACTATGTTTTTCTAATAAAAAATTACTGAGTCAACTCTTGGGAAAACCAAGTATTGTAATGAGTTAAATTAATAGAATTTGTTATCCTTCTCGTTTAAATTTCAAAGAAGACAGTGAGAGCTTTGAAATGTCCATATATTCAGCCGCAGGCCAGTATCACGATATACCTGTCCTGTAAGTTGTTCATATGTTGACACAAACAAGTTTAAAAATGGTTTCAAGTTGGGGACATATACACCTCGATTGCAAGTTTATCGTAGATACATGTAGTTGTAGTACTTAATAAGCAATGGTTGCAAATGATTTACAGACTTTGATGCATCATTAACAATTTTAATACGCGCTGTAGTCGGAACCGGCTCATCTTGCTAATCCGTGTTTATTTAATAATGTTTGTCAGGTGCCGTCCTAGAGTTAGGTATAAAAATATTTAAGTTTAAGTCTACGGTCAATCTTAGTTTGTCTGAGTTTATCTCTCTCAGTCACTTTGTTTTGACACTAGTTTGACAGAGACGCAGGAAGGGATTAGTTAAACCTGGGCCGGTCACGTTAGGGCCACTAGATTTAAACCACCTTCACTGTTGTTTAAAATAATCAGGGAACCTTACCACAGATGATAAAAAAAGCTTCAGCGCCTTTATTATCTCGTCGAAAAAAGCCGTATGAAAAAAGGTACAAAGTGGTACATGGTTTGGTTTATTTTATGTATTCCTTACAAATTGTGTAGAGAAAAAGATTTCTAAAAGTGTCTAAAAAAAAAGTTAATAGCCTAATAGCGTCTCACGCTGATGCGCAAAAAAGTATCCAAAAGCGCAAATAGATTCCCACAAAACCTAAAATTGACCGAAGAGTTCAAAAAGAAGCCACGAACTATTCATTCAGCTCTATTCATTGAGTGTTGCACTTCATAACTATACAAACGGACAGTTTAGCAATTACCTAACATAACGACAAAAACGACCATTAGATAATTACAACACACCTATGGCGGTTTTACCGCCTTTTTAAGGTTCAGTATAAACTTTTAATGGTTTTTTATAGCCCACGTTACTTCTTATAGCGACACGGCACCGATGCGTCAAGTATGACATAGAAATCCTGCGATCTGATTGGTTGACTGACAATTTCAACCAATCAGTTCGACACATTTGGGTTTTAAATGTTGCGTCGTCGTCGTGTCTGTCCAATGAAGTATGAGCCGAAATACACGTGATAAAACTGTTAAATACTCAAGTAGTTTTATGTAAAAGGGGGATAGTTAATAAAGATACATTTATATACGTTCAGTCAACAAGTCAAGTCACTATTTTGTTAACTAATGAACAAGGAGCCATTTTAGCACTATTTATTACAAGTTTTACTGTCTTTGACACTTTGACAGCAGGTTAAATCAACATAAACGACCATAAACAACTGTCAATTTACTTGTAACATTTACACTTCTAACCATCGCCGCCTCACCAAATGCAACTACAAAACAAACCATATTATGTCTTCTAAATAATATTATGCCCGTGGTTTTCAGTAAAGAGTCTTGTCATATTTGCTTGTCACTTTATCAGCATAATGCTCACATCTAACTATAAACGCAAGGCTGTTTAGAAGTCAACAGCTACAGAACCTCGTCCACAGAACCACTTGACGTGTTTCGACCATGACGCAACGGACAGGCACGCGGGACCGGTTTGCGGAATCTAACCTGAACGCGTGGTCACTCTGGCAAATTGCGGCTTTTTTCTTTTGGAATTCTTCTGGTGTTTTATAAACGGCCAGTGCTTAGAATGTTTAGATAAAATTAGCTAATGGCGGAAAGAGATATTTAACGCGTTGGATGAATTCTAACTATGTAATACCTAAACATTATAATGGTATAAGTACCTAGTACTTAAGGGATAAATGGAAAAGATTTGTTGTGTTTTTATGACTGTTAATGTGGATCAAAGTTAATAATGGTTGTCGCAGGTGTGGCCTGTTCATATTATACAAATAAGTGTTAATTAATGCACAGTTAAGATTTTTTTAATTTGACAATTTTTGCACCTCATCACTGCACAATACAATTACAGAATAGATAACAGTAATTCAATAGGGATTCATTTTGTCTGAACCAGCGTGCAGCTAAAGTCTTTAGAAATATTTGATATGATAGGTTTTTGTGTTGTGAATCTGTGTAGCATTTTAATTTGTAATTAGGCGAAAATGTTCAATTTTAAACAAAGCTCCTAAATAAATTAATATAAAAGAACAACAACAACAACAAATACTCTTTATTGATTCACACAAGTAAACAAAAATAAAGGAATACATACAGGGAAAATAAACAACAACCATAAGAACAATACGGCGCAGAAGTGAACTTTTCCTCGATTGTAATTGAACATTTATTTATTACTAAAATATCAACAGGCCGCAACTGCGACTAGCATTATTAATCAGGCTAAATAGAAGTAAAATCTGTATTATTATAACACTAGCTTTTACGCGCGACTTAGATCGCGAGAGGAAACCTCAAGGCCTAGAGAATTGAAAAATAGGTATTTGAAAAATCTATTGCTGCCTCCATCTATCATGCCTCCCCCCGCAGAGCGCAATAGAGACAGCTGCAGCTTGGACTGAAAATACCTATTTAAAGTACACAAAATTCAACGATTCCCAGACCCCTGATTCCTTCTCCAAAACTTAACCGATTTAACTACTTTTTTCATTAAAAATTAAAGAAAGGCTTTGGCAGTGTTCCTATTTTTTTCCCTTTTTAAATAATCTAGTAAAATTTGTTTTCTGGATGTATGAACGCAGCCAAAAATCTGGCCAATTTTTTAAGTTTTTGAATGTTCATATCTCTTTTAATAATTAATTTATTGAATAAAGGAAAACATAGGGACATGCATAATAGTGGCCATCGATTTTTTGGAAAAAAATAATTGCTCTATTGGCATAATCCGGAGAGGAAATAGGGGACGACGTTTGAATGGAAAGACGGCCCTTGTGTTTCCTCTTAATTGAATCAAGCAAACGTACACCCAACATGCAATCTACAATATTTCCTGGTCAAATTAATGAGAATTAGTTGCTTTGCTGCTCATGACGTCACGGCGGCGTAGAATTCACTTATCGCTATCCCGTAGGAACTAGGCATTTTTACGGGATAAAAAGTTTCCTATGTGTTAATCCAGGTTATAAACTATGTGTGTGCCAAATTTCATTCAAATCCATTCAGTAGTTTTTACGTGAAAGAGTAACAAAAATCCATCCAAACAAACTTTCGCGTTTTTATAATACATTTATAATATTAGTAGGATTTATAACTGGGCATACAAATAGGCAAGTACGTGATGAATTACAGTATCTTTGATAACGAACTATAATTTCATATTAACTTGTCTTTTTGCGTGATCAATTAAGTTTTAGCCTATCTATTAAAACATGTTTAAGATTTTTTTGAGATGTATAACTCGATTGACCTAAATAACTTACTTTTTACTTCAAACTGTAACAAATTCTTAAAATTACACAATTTGTAATTTCAGTCCTCAATTAAGCACTAATGCCAGGTTCTTAGCAACATTCCATACATTGCCGCTGCCTTGCCACATATCATTAAAATCTGATAAGACTACGGCACAAATTCCAACCATAATCAATGGGAATAACGTTCCTATTCGATCAATCTAGTTTTTTATGCAGTGTGGAAACAGTGAACGGCAAGAATTGTGCCAATACAATATTTTTATAAACATACAACTTTATCTTTGCGGGTGGGTGAATTTGGAACTATAATAGTTTCAAACTAGTTCTAAGTAATGTTGAGTTAACAGCGCTACTATTGACTGCAGGAGACGGTTTGTGAATTTTTTGTTGACATTTTGCTCTGGCTTCTGGTGTCAGTGATTTTTGATTTCGATTAGTGATTCAATTAATTAGTTGAATGATTGATTTTTATGATGTAAATCCGGATCTTGTTTCGTAGTTAGCGTGTTTAGTTAACGGTAGTTATTAGTTACACTGTCAATAATTTAATAGAAAAAAAAACAAAGATTAAATAGCTTAGGAATGTGTTAACAAATAAGACGTTGATAGTGTTGATCTGTTGATAGATGCTGAGTTAAGTATTCAACAAAATAATAGTTTTATCTGGGCCCAATTTCATAAACGCGACAGGCGAGTGACAATTACTTGTATGAATTCCTTTTGTCGCAAATACAAATAAATAGTACAAAGTGAGACAAAAAAAACTGTCAGAAATATTTACAAGTAATATGCAACATCGTGTCACATTGAAAGCAAACTAATAAAAAAATATTGAATAACATAACCGAGTAAACTAGATTCCAATTTGCAATCGCAATAAAAATGCCTAACTTTAAATATAAAAAACCAGTTTGCTTAATTACCTATTACAACTATATGTCTTGCGTTTATTACTATTCCAATATACACCAAAATGGCGTAAGTGTACAAAAACACGTAATCAAAACATAGATTTAATTAAAAGCGCTAAGATTCAAATTGGTATGGGTTCATTTTACTTAATGCACTTTTAAAGATGGCGGTAAAGTGCCATATACGATATAAAATACATTAAAATACTAGATTGAGGACGTATGGTCTATTAGAGGTAGCCTTCTATTGCTATGTTGGGTACTTGACATATAAATATTTAATCAAAATATGCAGCCTCAATAAAAAGGATTACCATTTTTAAAATGTTCTGTTTGTGACTGGAAACATCAACGTTTAATTTATTTATTCAGTTACTATAAAGTGACGTTATAAATTGAGTAAATGTCAAGTTACATGCATTTATACTAAAATCGTAAAAATTTGAATCCGTTATTACGATAAAATAAATTTATAATATCAAATTAAAAAACTTGTAGCCATCATTTCGGATCGTCAGGATTGCAATCTAATGCTAAATAAATAAATCATAAATAATAAATTAATATCTTGGGACAGTTAACACCAATTGACTTAGTCCCAAAGTAAGCAACTAAAGCTGCTTGAGTTATGGGTACTGGACGACGGATATACATACTTATATAGATAAATACATACTTAAATACATATAACATCCACGACTCGGCCACAAACATTCGTATTCATCATACAAACATTTGCCCCTACCGGGAATCGAACCCGGTGCCTCAAGCTTCATAGTCATGGTCACTAACCACTAGGCTATCCAGCCGTTAATCATATTTAGTAATAATGTCCGTATACAAATAAAGATAGAAAAGTCAAGACTAAAATTAAAACAATGACAAATCAAACTTAGATAGGTACATACTAACTTTATACTACGACCACGGACCGGAAGACGAAGTGTTGGTAGGCCTCCCACAAGGTGGACCGACGATCTGGTGAGGATCGCTGGAAACCGGTGGATGCGAGCAGCTCAAGACCAACCGTCGTGGCGATCCTTGGGGAAAGCCTATGATGAGGCTGATATGATGATGATGATGATGATGATGACTTAAACTTTTTAAGCTATTATGGATTTTATCAAAATGATAAAAACACAGTATTTGATTTATTAGTGTCACAATAACGGTCTCCAATTGTCACTGCGGGAATGTCCGCAGGTTAATTGAATCACGCTGGCATGGTCACCCTATGCGGCGTTCCAATATTTAAACTACGTACCGCTTTAACTACCAGCTGTCAGATTTTGACAGATCTCCCTCAGGGAAGTGTCAAAATGTCACCGTTGGTAGGAAAAACGATCCAGTTTTAATATAGGAACGGCCCAAAAGTCGGTTCCTAATTTTATTACAAAACTCCATTGAATTCTATTCATAGACGTATCCATATTTTGACGGCCGGATAGCCTAGTGGTTAGTAACCCTGACTATGAAGCTTGAGGTACCGGGTTCGATTCCCGGGAGGGGCAAATGTTTGTATGATGAATACGAATGTTTGTGCCCGAGTCGTGGATGTTATATGTATTTAAGTATATATTTATCTATATAAGTATGTATATCCGTTGTCTAGTACCCATAACACAAGCAGCTTCAGTTGCTTACTTTGGGACTAGGTCAATTGGTGTTAACTGTCCCAAGATATTTATTTATTTATTTTATATTAATTATTAAACCTGCATTTTTATCTGATATATTTAAAAATCATACCAGGAAAGAAAGCTAGTTCTTTGACATAGCTGCTGCAAAAAGTAGTCATGATTAATAGTAGATTACTGACCGAGGGCTGAAAGTGACTTAATGCATCGAATACTCACTTTGCAAACACGAGATGAAGACGTGTACTAAGTAAGTGAAGAATTGAAGATCCACGATTCCAAATCGTGAGTCGCTCACATACGCAGGCCACAGAAGGTCGCCCAGTAATTACGGGTGCTGATAATACTACATTACATGCCACCTGGCCCTATGGCGTAACCGGCCTTGTTCTTGCGTAGATGTTACTCTTGGGTCACTTGGGTCACATGCTATGTGTATACTACACAGGGTCACAGTCTGACCTGTAGGGTTTCTTACAAATCAGAACCCTGTAATGTAACGAACCTTATAAGTACTAGGCTCGTCAACCATCCGTCCGTCCAATCCTTAAACTCGTAAGGCCTACGTTAAACTTCGTTTTATGAATTTGAACCATATCGTTTGAGACAGTGAGTTCAATGTCAGTTTGACATTTGTCCTATAAGCAGGACTTGGGCCTTACGAGGTTAAGGGTCTCTATCTTTTGAAATAAATGGGTATTCGGTAGACAGGTACAGAGTACATATTACATGTTACTTTGTGGGATATCCTGACAAATAATAAAAAAATACACAACTAACAGATTAACAGTAGAAGCATCGTGATATTTCAATAGTTTTTTTATTTGCTGTAGTATCGTAAAAACGGTAAGTGCTATCACTAAACTTGGCATAGTTACAGTGCCAAATATAAAAAAAAAGAAATACCGATGAAGTGTGAGGCGGTCTCGCGCTATTAAGTTTTTTTTTACTAATAACGTGAAAACTTATGGTGGTATGAAACCCTTGGTATGTTACCCCGACTAACGCCACATGTACAGTCAAGGAATTTAATTTCCAACCCACCTAAGGTTCAATAGCATATAGCAAACTGTCACCATAAGAGCTATAGAGCAAGACGTTAGTTTGACGTATCGACCTTAATGCATTGCGAATGTCAGACGACATTTCAACGAATGGGGTAGGGAATTAAATTCCTTGACTGTACAGCTTTTTTTTAAATTTGATAAGTCTTATATCCCAGCTTTTCTACCAGAGCTAAGCTATGCGCGGGAGCAGGACCCCAATTCTGGCACTCATCGAGATTCATCTCGCATCCGAGATGTGTCAAAGATGATAGATTTTAAAGGGCTCTGACAGCTCTTTTTGGCTTATGTCGAGTGTGACATCATCTCTACTGACGCCAGAATTGATCCGCATGTGTTGAGCGAGAAAGAAGGCAAATGTATCGTCCGATCGTCCCGTATGCCAACGAATTTACCACATAAAATGGCAAAGGTACAAACCGCCACACAATCACGGTGACGTTTAGAGGTATTTATGTTTAAACACAAGTCATTTAGGGTAATGTTGTTGCGAAACGTCATGGTGTGTGGTACAGCACAGCAAGATAATGGTGCTAAACAATTTAACATAGTTTAAGGTCTCTTTCATCACACAAAGGTCGTAAAAGTACCCAAAATGTCCTCTTTACCTGGTTTCGGTAAGGAATTGCAGGGTTTACCTGCCAACGATAGCAGGGGGGTTCCACTCCGCACTGTAGGTATGCTCGACCGCCTTGTCTATGGAATAGGCAAATCGTAGTAGGCTGTCGGCTTGCCGCGCGCTCGCTCGCCCCTGCCGTGTCAGTGTAATTGAAAACGAATGCCGCGCAACCCTAGCGTGTCGCCGGGAGTAGCGGGGGGGAAGGCGGACGCGGGCGGCGCATTCCTTTTGACTCGCGCCCCCTGGCGCATGGTGTATGAAGTAATACGAACTTTTTAAACGTGTTAATAAAGTTGGAATTCGTTTAATCGCTGTCGTAAAAGAAAAGTTTCTGTACTATTATTTATTCTGTGACGATAGGAAGGTCACTCCGATGGGATGCTGCCCATTAAGCATAATTTATATCTGTACATCTTAAGTATAGTATAGTATAACATTAAGATGATCGCATCGCTCTCCGGCCTTGAGGAGATGGGCAAAAACTTGTGTAGGATATTAACAAAGTTTTTGCGGAGAATCGGATAAACGAAATCGTGTGTCAGATTAATTGAGGGCGTCTCCAAAAACGATACTGGGACGATAATATACCTATTCGATACTAGAAATCTGAAATGACGTAAGGGACATGTACGTAAATGTCCCTTACGACATTTGAGATTTCCATTGTCGATATTTAATTATGAAATACTGGCAGTTTTTGCAGAATTTAGTTTTCAACGGTTTTTAAATATAATAGAAATAGTAGTTTTTAGTATTTTTAACCAAATTCAGTTTTACGCTACGCAACGCCACTGAGTTTGGGGCCGGACATCGCCGGATGCGTACGCAGCACGGCTCCGGAACACGCGCGTGCACACGTCGGTTGTAATGTATGGAATTAAATTTAAAGTTAAATAATTATATTTAAGTTAAAGAATTGCATGGTTCACGTAGTAAAAAAATTTTAATTTGAAATGTACCGTGTTTATATATGTACAATGCCTGATCGGCTACTAAAAATACAGGCTTCTAGTTTAGTCCACAACGAAGTTACAGGGGGTCGAAAATGGCCTGAACTGCTTCGAGAAAAGGATGGTACGGCCGTGCCGCTTTTTTTTGCTCGACTTGGCTGGAAAAACGTTCATTCTGCAACAGCCTAATAGAAATAGACAACGTTGAGGATAATTAGTGTCAAATAAGTCTACAGCTTGAAGAACAGTTTGTGCCAAATTGTAATGATGGCCAAATTAGAAATGGGAGAAAAAATACAATTCGTCTTCCATCTAATGGCGTACTGAGGTGTCATTAAATCATTAAAGAGGTTCCTACCACGTGGGTGCCAAAACTAAAGGTAATTGCCTCGGATTTGGGTTCCGCAGTTCGCTGATTCACCATAATATCACCTTAAAAACGACCACTATATGGCCTCTGACAGCCAAAGCTCTCTGGATCGACCGCTCTTACAATGTCCCACCAAAGAAAACACGTTTCAAATATGCAATTTGGTCTGAATTCGCCAATTCGATGAGTTTCTTCTTTGTCGTTTCGGCAGGCATTCTAGAAAACTTGCGATGTAAATTTCATGTACTTTTGTAAAAAATATTCCAGGTCGGTTATGATAAACTAAATCTGCAACAACCGTTTCACACTTGGCCGTTCCAAAAACAAAAGGAAGCCAATTTGCATAGATTAGTCGAGCGTTCCGCGTGAGTCATCGATTTCATGCTTTCTGCGGAGAAAACATGCGCAGGCGCAGGTGAACTAATATTTGGTAATGTTTTATGGCCGCTGTCACTTTTAGCGAGTACTTCATATGATGACTAGGCTTTTTAAAGATTTTCACACCTAATTATTCGATTTTATATGTGTAAAAATAAAACAGGGTGACCAACTTTTATATAATCGAATCCGGGACGTTCTTTCAGCGGGCCACACCGGATTCGTATTCGTTCGAATTTTTCATGTTGACATTCCAATTTTAATTTTAATTTTGACTTAGTTTTAGTGTATAATGCGTATTATTGTTTTATTATGTTGACCAATATCAATATTGATTAATCAAGTTTAATTATGCTGACATTCCAGTATTAATTTTGTTTTAGTTTTATTGATTAATGCTTTCTATGAAATCTGACGATCTCAATATTGAACGTGTAATTTGAGATTTTATGCAATTTATAATGTAATTATATTAACTGAATAAATAAATTAAACTAACTAAACTATGCAGCACGGCTCCAGCTCGCTGCGTAGAGCTGTTACGTGCACGCAACGCAAGCGACGTGGCATCTCAATATATAATTCCATGCATTACAACCGCCGCGTGCACGTGCGAGTCTCCGGAGCCGTGCTGCATACGCATCTGGTATGGCCCGGCCTTGTACTCTCTGCGTTGGTAACGCATCAGGAGATTCAGGAGTCTCCGTGGTGTTGCGGGTGTCTATAGGCTGTGGTGATCACTTGGTCCTTTGACTTCCTATTCTTTTCTTTATCTTTTCAAAGTATAAACACAGTATAGATATAACCAGTAAGGAATCTACTTACAAACGCTCGGAACCGACGCACGCACACAGACGCACGCTCAACACGGCCGCTAAGGCTGCTAAGGCGGCCGTCAGTCGCGTTAGCAGCCTTAGCGGCCGTGTTGAGCGTGCGTCTGTGGGCGTGCGTCGGTTCCGAGCGTTTGTACGTAGATTCCTTACTGGTTATATCTATACTGTGGTATAAAGTAGAGTCGCTATCCGTTCCTGTCTGTCCTAAATCCTTATTGTGTATGTTCGGCCGCCTTCTTCTAAACAATGCAACGGTTTTTGATACAGTTTTCACTATAATTTAGACATTTTTTGCGAAATTTTTTTATGTATAGTCGACCAAGTAATTGCTTGACCACTTTTGAACTTTATTCCTTTGTAATACGGTCGAAAGGTGATCAAGCAATTTCTTGGTCGACTATTAATTACTTCCCGATTCGGGGAGCGTTAGTTAAACATAAAAATGATACCATTTCCAGTTCATGCTAAGCTGGCAGCTCAGTTGGCACTGGTTTTTAGGGTTACGTAGTCAGATAGCAAAGAACCCAGCCCTGGGGTCGTCAACTAAAACCTCAAATCTATGTCAAGCAAACAATTTTAATTACTAAGCTTATATTTTTTGTAAGAAATTAAAAGTATTTGTGTCGGTCGGCTCTTTATTTAGCTCTGACCAAAACTGGCAACTCCTATGCGGAGTAATCTACCTTTAATTTAGTCTTTATATGGACCGAATGTAGGGTTGCCATATGAAAAAATTAAATGTCCTGATAAAAATCCGGACATAACCCTAAAAATCCGGACATTTCTTGTAACAGGATAGGATAAATTGTTTTAAAAGAAATATTATTGTTTTTGTTGATTACTTACTACTTTTATGTATCCTTTCATTCATTAAAACTGTGTAAACTTTGTAACAAATATACCCCGTAAACATTTTCTTTTTTTTATGAGGTCATTCCTAAAAATCCTGACACTTGCCAATCCGGACAAAGGGTCAAAAATCCGGACATGTCCGGACAAATCCTGACGTATGGCAATGGCAACCCTAACCGTATGCGGTATGAGACCATAACGTCTTGTCAACGATTTGCAAAATAATCTGTTACAGGTATTCCGCTTACAAATCAAATGGCACGAAAGTTTAAAACAGTTGTAAATATTCAAGTATGTTGAAAGAAGAATTACTTAAGTCTGTTTAAAAAATATATTGAATGAATGAATGAATGAGTCGTTTATTCACAAGAATATATGGTGCATACCAAGATCTTAAGGCCAAGATGGTAAACAGTGCTTCCCACAATATATTCAGAATAATAAAGCGAGTAAAATTAGTTTAAACTATATGACGTTTCATTTCAAAATAATATCATTAGTCTATACATAGCATGTCAAAGTTTAAAATAATAAGTAAATCAAAATTACTAAAAACAAAGGCAGTAAAAAATATTGTTTTCTAATGCAAATAAATTTAAAAATGCTATACATATAATGACAAAGAAAAAATAGGGTAATGGCAGGACTCGAAATTGCGACATCAGCATTCCGTGCCTTGCGATTGCTTGTTTCGCGAAACTTGTCATTATATAGCATTTAAATTTATTTGTAGGAAGTCGCTGATCCGTTGCCGAACTCTACCTACTGAATCTTGCTTTAAGGCATAAATCCGCCATTTGTACATTGATTGTTAATTTTGAGCAATTAGATACCTAATAAATAAGTAAACTTTAGTTACAACGTAAAAATCTGGCAGTTGAATTTGGACCCGCTTTCAGTGAATCGATTGATTCTAAGTTTAGTATTATCAAACCGCGATGCAATAGAATTGGAGAGCAAAGTCAGCACACTGTCGTTTCATAGACTTGCGTCAAGCTTGAATCCTATATCTGTGAAATGGACCCCAATTCTCGGGTCATGCGAGACGCTATCTCGCATGCCACATACGTCAAAAATGACAGATTTCCTTGGGATTTGACAGTTATTCTCGTGCGAGGTGAATCTCGCATGAACCCAGAATAGGGGCCATAACAGTGTGCTGACGTTACTATTAAATACTATTCTAATCGCGATTGATCCTTAAAGTATGTTTATTTCATGAGTACCTAATGACAGTTAAAAAAAATACCGTCAACAAAAAACTTACAAAAAACTACTTAAATACATGGCCTAGATGTTTTATAAAAATCTATGACGGTTTTTTGTTTTTACGTATGTATGTACTAGCCTAGAAATAGCATTGTTTGTATGTATGTCGCTTCCCACAGACGATAGGTGCGCGGTAATTAAGTGAAAGTCGTTACGCGTAAGTTTGGTCTGTCTGTTCTGCCGTAACTCAGAAACTATTGGCATGCTGGGCAGTACCCCGTACCACAAAAATTACAAGTAGGTACTACAATTTTACATCATTGTAGAGCTTTGCATACAAAAATGCGACAAATATGTTCAATAATAGCACTTCAGGATGATTCAGGGTTGAATACCTTAAGACAGTGTTTTTAAACACAGTGGGTCGCGACAGTGCTACGCGACAGACACGTGCAGACATAGAGACAAATAGGCAGACTTCAAACTTGTTTTTGACAGTATTAATTTTTAGTGTAAAGAGGAAAAAACAGAGACAGACTGACGAACGAATAACCATAAGAGTTTCTTTTGTATCATTTTGACACAGGAATATCAAATAGGGGTGACATATTTTGCACAGTGAATCACCAGCCTCGGTAGCGCAGTAGGCAGCGCGTAAGTCTCATAATCTTAAGGTCGTGAGTTCGATCCTCACCCGGGGCATAACTTTTTGCATTTTTTTCCTCTTTAAAATTTTTTCTTCGCAACCTAACAAGGCCAAAAAACAGGTTTTGCTACTAAATTAATGTCGCAAGCGATTTACACGCACTGCACTAGGCGTTCATTACGAAATCGCACGCAATATGTTAATCTTCTTCTTAACAATGAGGACCTGCTATTCCAGTCAGCCCACATTCAAGCTTAACGCTATGCGTAATTGTTTACGTTCTCCAATAGTAATGAGAACGCAGTGAAAGGTGTTTTTCTTTGATTGATTACAGCGCCACCTTTTGACGGGTAGATGTACTTGGGCTAATTAGTGTTTCTTGTTCCAGGTTTCGGCGTTCACGGCACGAGTGACATTCATAACGATGTAAGAAACTTTTAAATCTTTTTTGAAGTGTTTAAATTTCATAGTAGGTTTTTGAGAAAAATTAAATAATGAATTGCATGTTAATTATTTTTCTTGCAAACATAGAGCTATCATTCCTTATCGATAGGCCATCTTCAACGAAATTTATAAACGGATGGTGTGCTTACAAGTTTGGTAATAACTCTTTGCTGAAACAACTTAACTGACCATTTTATAACCCCCCTACCTTATTATCTATGGCATACGACTCAGAATCGTTTGTTTTTAAGTTTAGCAACTGCTAATTCGTTGGTGAGCTGGAAAACTCAACATTTCGGCTCCTTTTCTTATCCTTCGATCTTATAGCCAAGTAACAGAGGTCAGAGTCGTTTGTTTTGTTGTTCAACAGGTGCAAATAAGATCGGCGGTCTGGTCAAACAATGACGGCATTATGTAAACCGCTTAAGGTCATCGTAAGGCCGTGCAGATTGTGCTTTGGATATTTGATTTGTTTTTTTAGAGATCCGTGAGAACTTTCTTTTATACTTATACAATATTTAATCGGAACATACCTTTTTAGCAATAGTTCTATCTTATTCAATATCTTAATTTAAAAAGTCTTAGCTAAGATTCTTTTTAGAAAAAAATTAAAGCTGCAGAGATAAAAATGGAAATAACTGACTAGAGTCGTACACACCTATAAATTTGTAAAATTTTGTGGAGAAAAAATGAATTTTCGTTATGATATTTTTATAATGTCCTTTCCAAGCAAATGTTTATAGTTAGGCCAAATTAATATTCAGCACATTTCGTTATTAATGGAATCAATAACTTTGCTAATCCGCGAACCCAATGTCAACGATTGTGAAAAAAAACTATAAATCTATAAATTGTTTAAGCACATTTGTTTATTATTCATGCATAATTACATACGATATTTGCATCTACCGTGTATTTGCATGTTCACTTTAAATTGGGAAAGTTTGTAAAAATTTCTAAGTACAAATACGAAACAAATCCGTATTCGTTTTCGAAAGTAAACTCGCTAACTAAATAAATTTAAAATTCACAATTAAACATGATTATAACGTGAAAGTACTGTAATTGTTACGTGACGTATTCAAACGAAAAAAAGTATTTTATTCACATATTTTTCTATTGTGTAACTTAATTGTTTTTGGGTTATTTATATTTAAATATGTATATGTAATTGCGTAAGGTTGTAAAAACATGCGCATTTTTTATTTTTAAGAAAGTTAAGGCACCTAGTTAGTTAATCATGATTGATAACGTTATGTGCAAAAGAAATCAGTATAGAAAAAACTTTTCATTGACCAATTACTGCTGTCCTGACGTGATGGTTGTCAAGTAGACATATTTAGATTTCTATTAACAATCGATTATCCAGCCTAGTAGTTTGGATACTAGGCACAGATTTCTTATAATGAAAGGGACAAGCTAACCTATAGTCTTCACTGGACCCATTGTTTATTCTTTGTAGAATTCTTGAATAAATTTGCAGATGTGTGCAGGCTCCATCACGATGTTTTCTGTTTTCTTAAAGTTGTTTTTATTTCCGAAGTCAATTCATCCTATAAATTCTGGAATGCAAACGATAATAGAATAAAAGCCGTATACGTGTTGTAATCGTAAGATAGCTGTTTTTATTGACGATACACACACAAAACACATTTACAAGACACAATTGTTACAATTACATCGGCATCGAACCTACATACACATATCATATTTCCTGCTAGCGGAAGTGAGTGGCAGCGACAAACGACTTGCAAGATTTAACCCTTTAACGGTTTGGCATTATATTAAATTGAACTTTTTCTATTTTACTTTATGACTGCAAACATCTTGCCACTAACCACTAAAGGGTTAAACCGGAAAGACAACCGACACCGGAACGAAATGTCGTTGTAATGACAAATGAATGAAGCAAGTTCCACAAAGCTTTTTTTTAGTGATGATGCATTAATCGTAGTACTATTTATTAATGGTTTTGTTTCACCTTCAGCGAGCTTCTAACGTCGCTGATTCATTGTTCCTTTAAAGAATAATACTGACAAGTTAAAAAGCTTCTAATAAAGTATACAAATAGGTTCTAATGTTTGACACATTTAACGACAAGTCATGTGCACGACATTGACCAGAGCGTGACTGAATGCATAGCCAATGCGCCGGCGCAGATCTGTTTCGAGTCATTGTGACCATTGGCGCACTTGTACTAAGTGTTTGTACTAGGTGTTGAGGTCTTTGGAGCCTTGGTTTTGGCCTCATTGATTTCATTTTGCACTTGCAGTTAGCAAGTTTTTTTAAACGTCATAATTAAATATTATTTCAGGTTATGAATAAACTTAATTATTTTTCCTTACTGAGGAGTGAATGCGATTAGCGCTTAAAAGCTCAAAGATTCTATGAAATGCAAGACGATGGTACTTAAGTATCAGATTATTAACAGGAGTAAAGCGATACGAATAGATAAAGTAAAAGAGTAGATAATAGATTTCGTGTCCTATCCTAAGAACTGTTCACAATTATACTAGCGACATAAAGCGTTTATATTCACAAGTTGACGCAAAAAAAATAGTATTTGATTCTTGAACCAGCATTTTCTTTTGTGCCCGTTCCTATGGAGATAGTGAGACCCTGCTGTAGTGAGGCTTTTGGTTTTTATTGATCCAAAAACTCTCTATTGGTGTTCAATGCGATCATCTCGCGAGCGTAATGAAATCTTTTGGACAGGACCTGAAGTTAGACCTTTTAGTATTCTTATTTTAACGCATACCTTGCTTTTATTATGTTCTTTAATGGTGCTTGATGCTCATACTAGTCACATTTAGCATTTCACAGCAACTTCAAAATATATGAGGAAACATAGTTACAATGAGTGAGTAGTGTAGACAAGTCTGTTTCAAGGTCCACTGCAATTATGTGAAAAAGGTTATTTTTTTAAGTATTTTTCCCAATAGCCATTATATCACTCCATCTACAGAGACATCTTGACCAATGATCGTACTTTCGATTACGAAGAAAAAGCAGCCTGCCGTCAACGGTACTTTATAAGACCACCCGGCGTTTTGGCGAAATCAGCTTTTCACTGTTAAGTCGTCAAGTAGGTTGCAATTATAATTTCTTTACGTGTTCTCGGCTCGAGTACATCATCAACGGTCTTTTTATGGTGCTGGTGGGTTTATACCTTGTTGCAAGACTTGACAAAGTGGTTGGTATTCTGAGATACAGTTAATCTGCGATCGAACCGGAATGCTACTCTGAGTTAACAACTTTAGTCTTTATACTGTGGCATAACAGTCACCACATCACATATGTCGTCGCCATTATTGTCGAGACGCCCGTGGCAATAATTTAAGACGTATTTAAAACTTAAGTAAATGACAATTTGTTAAATAAACTTCGTCCAAAAATGTTCACGCGCAGTTTCGCTCCCTGTTTTGCCCTCATGAGCGACGCGCCTGACCTTTGGCTGGGTCACAGACAAGAGACCAGTTAGGTTACATTGCAGGATTCCCGTGGTCACCGACATGACAACGACGGGTCCACAAGTAACTTTATTAGTACTCCCATGATTTCACCCGCAGCGTGTGACCTGTACGACTAGCGGGCATACTCATTTTCTCGCTTATCACTTAGTCTCTCTCCAATTCAGCTAAAAGGAAGAAGACGCACTACGATTTTGTTGTCACATATTTACATTTCAAGACTGAAGATATGTAGCTTCGTAGTTTGTTGATTATGGCTTTAGCAATACAGTCAGTGAATTAACAATACTTAAAGATCTCCAGCAAACATACAACAGTTACAGTAGGATATCTAAACTTCAGTTGAAGATTTTATAGTGTCCGGAGTGCCATTACATTCTGTTTTCCTTGGCTTAGTTGTCTCTAAGAGCACCAATCCTCAAAATTTTATGGCTATCAAAAACCATACTCCAATTATTTCTGCCTTTTTTCGGCATCAGAGGAGTTTTAAGTCACTTTGGTTATGCAATCAAACAGAGCTAAAGGGTTTGTACTGTAGTATTGAGTACCAATACTTTAACTACTATTTCCTGGTCTCAAATCTGACAAAGGACATATTCTCAAGACCAACTTTAAAAATTAACCAAAATTTTAGACCAGGTTTTCCTCATTTGTGTCATTTTTAATTCTAGCTCTACTATTTACAGTACACGCAACACACACACACACACACACACACACACACACACACACACACACACACACACACACGCAGTTTATTTTTTTTAGGCATGCGCTTATGAGTCGGCAGCAATACATATAGACAGCTGTACCCTGTTTGATTTGATGAGTGAGATAAATTAATTTTATGATTATGTCTGATAAGAGTGCGATTAAAGATAGGAGCCGCATTGTCGACTTTAGCGTGATCGATGCTCACCTCATAGAATGTTTGCATGCTGAAGTTAGATATTTATACAAAAGCTCAGTAACACAGATCATTACCCAAGTGAAATCGGCTTAGTACTTATTTGTCAAAGCTAAGTAAAACGTGTCGCAAATAACATTTCCAAACAAGCCTAATGTTGTCTAAATATTAGCCGGTTACCGAGGCGTCTTTAACACCGTTTAGACGAGTATTGCGTCATTTCTTCGGCTGCATTTGCGAAACGTGTCGTGATACGACCTTGGCGAGTTAGCGTAGGTCGCATCTCATTGTTGGTAATTAAACACCTACTTAAGTTCACACATGGTTCACGGTGCATAGATACCTTAATAGTGTCAAGAACTTAGAGAGAACAGAAGCTTCTTCTACATGTGCCAGCCAGTGCTAGCTTTCTTAACCAACAATACTTATATTTTTGCGGCTTCTAGACACAATTTAAAGAAAGAAAGAAAGAAAAAACATAATATACATTTAACCCTATTCAACATAAAACATACAAATACACACAACACGGACAGAGTACAAAAACAAAACATTACACAGCATTCAAACAGCATCAGCAGCATTTAAACAGTTTATATGGCAACTGTTTACACGGTTTATTTTAACGGGGTAATTGAAATGTAGGGGAATAGATTCGTTACTATTTACGCTTTATAAACCGTTTAAATTGTTTTCTTTCGCTGCATAAACACATTATTGATCATTATTTATTAATGTCAATAGGCAGTCACTACCAGTCAACCACAATATGCTTAAGAATGTCATGCGTGTACAAAAAGCGGCAACAAAGTTAAATGTACGTTTGAGATATTTAGAAGTATATGTATTTGGTGGTTCTTTGTTGGTTACACACTCGCATAAAGCACTTATTCACGGACACGGAGTCGATATCAGTCAATTCTTCGATTGCGATTCGCTTCGCGTCTCGCTCTCTTAGGGTGCGGCACCTGCACTTTCATTCATTACACAACTTTTGTTGTCGGATAAAACTCGGTCGTATTCTTTGAGTAAAGGACCAGTTTTGGCTTGACAGTGATCGAGGAATTTGTGTCTTAATATATAAGGTACAAGGTTGGGAAGGAGAAAGAGGAAAGATCAGAAATAAATGTCACTGTACTGAAGTAACACTTTTTATGATCTTTACTTAATCCGAATATGGTTTTCTTTGTTTAAAAACCAACAATAAGTATAAGAATAAATATACCTTACGTACGTACGTATTCTGATTATCTGACAAAGAAATTCAAGCTATCAGTCTTGCGTTACTATTCACTTGAAAAAAATCTTACTTGACTATTAGATCAAGTATGATTTTCCCCACCGTTTTACGTTCTGGTAGTTTTAAAATTATTAATTACTCCTTAAATAAAAGAAAACGGAAACGAGCGTTGATGGTTTAGTGGCTAGGAGTGTGGACTCGTGATCGTGAGGTTACCGAGTTCCATCCTCGGCTGTCTGCGTGTACAAACACCAACGAGTTATTGTTAGCTCCCATATTTATTAGCATACATTTTTAATTTCTGTTCGTTTTTTTGCCTTTTTATATAATTTTATATACTTTTCTAGCTCACATGTCGCTTTGCTGCTCTCTTACTATGTTGAATCACAAGCTTACAATTACAGGAACAAAAGTATGAAGAGGTACAGTCAGCAACGAAAGTCCATGAACACATCCTAATTTCCAAAACACCTGCACACTATAAAGTTCCATATGTTACTGAACAGGCTAATGTACAAATGTCTGTGGACATTTGAGAATAACAAAAGTCAATAAACATCGATTTTTCAATAGTCGCTGAACATGTCTGACTACATAATTAGCTGATATGTACAATATCAATAGTCGCTGAACATGTCTGACTGCAGAATTAGCTGATCTATAAATTATCAATAGTTGCTGAACATGTCCGATTGATTAATTATTTTAAGGTTACACTCCAAATGAAAGAGATGAAACGCTAACTGACAAGTGAGTACTCTTCTCAGTGATTGTCAAAATTCAAAATTCGAAGAGATGAGCTCAGTAAAAAATAAATAAATTTAATCTTATCGCGTATCGTCAATGTCATACTGGTTCTATTATGTCAATTTCTCACTTTACTTGTAGTAAGTAACATATTCATTGACCCGAGATAAAATAAAATAAAATCTTATGTCATTTAAAATAAAGCTCAGTTTACCTGAATACCTTTAAAATCAATAATGTAATGACCGTAAAGACAAAGCACATTGAAAAATTTGCAGGGTATGGTAGTGGCAATGTGTCGAAACTGGCAAACGCAAGGCACGGAATGCTTAGGTTTCAGGTTCGAGTCCTGCCCTTACCCTAATTTTTCTTTGTGTGTGTTATACATATATACATATACAATTCAGCGACTTTTCCAAATATTTAAACAATGGTAGTGTTCAGCGACTTTTGTAATTGAGCTGTTCAGCAATTTTTGGAATTATGCTGTCCCGTAATTTTTAAAATTACGCTATTCAGCGACTTTTGTAATTAGGCTGTTCGGCAATTTTTGGAATTATGCTGTCCTGTAATTTTTGGAATAGCGCTGTTCAGCGACTTTTGGTATTTCATGGTGTAAATGTAATTTTGCTCTTAACGCAGTTCAACGACTTATTGACAAATGACCTGTTTAGGGACTTTTGTAACGTTATTGTGTTCGGCGACTTTCGTTGCTGACTGTACCAATAAATTTCGCATAGAGGCATCTCAGTATTGCGCACACGGTGGCAACGTTTGACAAGTCCATTCTTACTTTTCACACGCTGAACATTTTTCACTACATTACTTACCATGTCTCAAGTGTCAAGTAACATTGATATAATAGTCATGTCATAACTTTGTCAATAAAGCAACCCACAAGTCAAAGTGTCAACTGGAGGACAGTGGCAGGTTGGTAACCGCCAATGTTTTTCTGTGACAACTTCTATTGATAAATGATTATTTATGACAACGTGACTTTTACGTAACGTTTGTTGTGAATATTTTCTTGGCTTTTTATTTTCATCACAAGTTTACGAAGCGGTAGCAGCCGTGACATACTTTCTCTTCAGGGCTAGTTATTAATTTGATTAATTATTCCCTCAATTCGCTGGTTGCGTTGCGCAGGATCAACAACAATAGATGATCTGTCAATGTTGTTTTAGTATTAGAATTCATAAGTGTAAATAAGATCATTATCAAACAGTAACAGTTGCCGCTGTTATGATTTCTAGCAACATAACAATGCTCTTACAAATAGTTTTGTATTCATTTTAGATACTCTGCAACAATGCGTTATGTTGGATTAAAAAGATGTTTTAACAAAATCATAAACTGCCTTTGTTACAGTCGGTGCGGGTTACATTAAACAGCCTTAAAATAATATTAAACATTCAAATACGTGTAGTTGACGGATATTAGAGGGAAGATGATATTAAATAACCAATTAGTACAAATATATTGCGGTAAAACATTTTGCTAAACCTTTTTTAAGGCCGTTCACTACCGGAGTTTTTAAAATTACCGCATTGACTGTATTAAAATCGCTCCAGTATTTTTTAACACTTGAAAACTTTCTTATTTTCATACATTTATCTCGCAACCATACCGGCTTTTTAAACTTGAACTATCGTAATCGTTTTTTGGGATAGGTTGTACCTCAGTATGTGGATAAAAAATGGACTCCACGCGAAATTTTTAATAAAATACCCATACACGCTTAGAAATTAGCTATATGGTGCAGGTGTGTTGTGTGATGATGCGTGGATCAGGAAAGGTAGCATTCCATTCATTGACCTTTACACCCTACTAGTACGTTTTCATTGCAAGTAACTAGTTAATTACTTCGTACAAATGATTAAAGATATTTTTTGTGAGCGGCGCTTGCACTTTTTACCTAAGAGATATGTTTAATTTTTGACTTCACTATGTAATTCCGTGAATTCAGCTTAGTTTTTTTAACTTTCATTTATTAACATAAAGGTATGCCACGGCTCAAAACGTTATTTAACCAAGTAAAACAATAAAACTGATTTAGACCCGAAATGTCTTCTTGGAAACAAATAACTTATTTACTATTATATTGTTACCTAAATTAGTTCCTTATTATGTTTATATATGCGCGAAAAGTATTTATATAATTAATTTGCTACACGCACACTTGACTGAGGAGTAAAAGCAAATTTCTAATAGGAAACTTGTAAAACGAAATTAACTTCAAGTTAACATTATTTATGTTAAATGAAAGTCTTGGTAGAACAACTTTACAGTAACTTAGTGCTAGGTTTTTGGTTCAATCAAGCGGTTAAAATACAAGGTCATGTAGTTTCTGTATTAACAGAGTCAATGTGACATGTTTAGTAAAAACTTCCTGGTTTTCGCTAATCTTTTGATGATGATGGCATTCGAATCCGTGTTTCGTGTTCGCGTTTTCGCAAGGACAAAAGTGATGCATTATAAGATATATCGTTTGGATCAATAATTATAAATGTTTTTACAACATCCATGTTTCGACTTGCAAAATCTGTGGTTTATCATCTTAATCAATTTAGTTACTTAATAATCAAGTTAGTTAATTCATCCGCAAGAACTAATACTTTATATTTTACTTATACTTTTAATCTCCAATGACGTAGTGGTTTTGGTTACTAGTATCAGGGGTTAACCTCAAAACAAAAAAAAAACAAGAAAAAACTTTGATGAAACGGTTAAATTTCGTTTAGTTTTGTAACCGATTTTGCCTGTAAAACCCCCGTTAATCTCCATAGCGTTTCGGATTAGCACCAGTACTGAAGAGTCCAGCACTCTTGGCCAACTATCATCGTTTAATGGCTATGATATTTGTTATACTTGCTTTGTTACACTAGAAAACAAGCCAAATACCCCTATTTACACTTCGTCCATATCCTGCCATTCCATTACCAACAAACAATGCCACATTTAATTGCAAGAGACGATGCTATCGACTGCCATTGTCTCGCCAATCTGCGATCTGTAGAAAGCAAACTGATTATGTTTTATTTTATGGTTTTACTTGGAATCAATCTGCACCATGGCTAAGTGCTATGAGAATCTTTCACTTTTATCTTAGATTAGCGGCGGTTATTTATTGATATGACCGTGAATTTAACGGGGAATACTAAAGATAAATACTAAGACTACATAAAGAAGAGGACGATGCGATCCTTAACCGCAACTTTTCTACAAAGATAAGTCTGATTGACTCAGTTTTTCAGTGACTATCTTTAATACTAGCGACATTTCAGAGCATTCTAATAGTGGTAGAGCTAGAACCATGCTGTAGCCAGTTGCTGGTTTCAGTACTAATGGCCGGCTAAATCGGAGATCAAACTCTCAAAACATACTAGATTAAATTAGTAGCTTGCTACTGCTATTCGCATGGCTATTGAGAGACCCGGAAGCCTAATTAAAGCTCAGGTTAAGGAATTCTTTTGGGGTCGCTTTTTCCCGTGGTTGACGATTATCTCATCCGATCAGCTGACCCACATCCTCGTTTGCATCAATTTTCCATTAAACAAAGAACATCGTAGACAGTGAATATCATGACACTGTTTACTTGCATATTAACACCTGAACTCAACATTTGTATAGGCTAACTGTTAGAGGATGAAAACCTTCATTGTGTTAAATAAACCCTGTGATGTGGTCTATTGGCAGTAGTGTCCTAGCAACGCTGTTACTCATCACAATGTATATATCGCTTGTGCCATGATTTTTCTTTAATCTCTAATATAAACTTTATGCAGTAGTTAGGGCTAACTCGTAGACTAGATGGATAGTCCAAGGAAGGTCGTCATGAAAGAGACAGGGGAGTGCCACTGACATGCCATAGAAAAACCTCGCCCAGGGCTATTGCTAAAACCTCCGTTGTTTCCATGTCAAGCATTTTACATAACCAGCGAACAGAGTCTCCGGCACGCCTTGCACACGTCGGTAATGTCGCCATTAGCATGAGAACGCCTGCTGACATGTGTCACTTTCCTTTTCTAGTTCCGTCCCTGCGGAGGGCTAGGATAGGTGTCGCTGGTGGCGCGTGCGCCTTACCGTCATGTTAACAGCTTGTTTAAAAAAACATTTCGGACTGACTCCATAAGGTTAAAATACAAGCTAGGGTTACATTTTAAAATAGGTACAAAATTATTTCACTTTGTGAAGGTCCATCCAATGTTGAAGCAGCGGGAAGTCCTACTGATTACACAGCACCGACAGGATGCTGTTGTTGTTGTTGGTGGGGTTTATACCCCTCAACATAAAAAACCGACCAAGGCGAGTGAGTTGTTGCTTAATTTATAGTTGACATTATAAATATCTCCAAGTTTGATGCTTATATCCGTTACCGTGTTCAAAATACAGATAGTACAAAAACTGTAAACAAATCACGTTTCATGTACAGAGACTTCCATTTTTATATGTTTTGTATTTTAAAATAGTATCAGGTAAGTGGTTGAAATGTCCACAGTACCTGCATATAATAGAGGATTTAACAAAAATAATATAATAGACAAAACGTAAAAAGAAGGGGTCCTAAGCAAGAGACGTGGCTTCTCTTTTATTTAACACATTGTTTTATCTCTACAGATTCTACACACATTTAGCCGGTTTTCTTAATGAACTGTCAACGACTTCGTGTAGTTGTATTTTGGTCAAATTGAACTGAAAAGTACACAAAAAAAAAGAATTAATATAAAGCTGTACTTGACGACATATAACAGCATAACATAAAAAGACGACGCTTAACATCTCGTTTCACAATCGTACTTTCTGTATCATAAAAGTACAAACCCTATCAACCTTGAAAAATCAGTTTTCACCTTTCTTGCCGGTCTTGCCACCAAATTGTATTAGATAAGAACTTTCGATACAATTCGCAAACAAAAAGCGAAGCACTTTCGTTGTATTTTGTGGGCATTCTCCCCGCGGGCAGAACGCACGTACGTCCTACTTCGGCTGGGGCGCTTTCCAATCGATGCGAATTTTGAATAGGCGTGTAATTGATTTTAGCGCCATCTGTTATTGAGTAGTGTGTGACACTTATAGTTTGTTGAACTTTAGTATTTTAATTTTTTACTTCAATATTAGTTAGTTAAAATACGCCATTATACCCAACGATATTATAATGCATGGATGTACAATGTCATACTAAATGTTAGCCGAAAAACGGCCCGACAAATGAGAATAGGTTGACGCCAATGTTCAAAATGTACACTCTTAATTGACTTTTTATATTTTCTTTAATTTCAACTTTACTACGACGCCATACTGTATAAAATGGTATACAATTATCATTTACAAAGTTTTGTCGCAAATAGGTTTTTTTATTATTGCATTTCTAAAAATATGTCTGGCAGCTTGAACTTATAAAAAAAAAACATTGGCATTGAAATGGCGGTTCTCTTGTCACAATGAACAGAGACTAATAGAGTCGCAGTTCTCCTAATTCAACAATTAAATATTTTAATTTTAGTTACTTGTAGAAACTATTATTAGTTTTAATTTTATTAATAAAATAATGACAATTAAATGTACTTTGAAGCATAAAACTAATTAAAAAACCACCACAAATACCATTGAAATGAAAGAATGAATAAATGGCTACCCACCTACTGAACTGTACATTGAAGATTTAAAAAAAAGAACCACCCAGGGCGACTTAAAATGAGTAACTGAACGCAATAAGACCATTTAAAAAAAAATGTTTGTTTGTTTGAACGCGTATCACGTACAAACCGCTGAACGTATTTTGATGGAATTTTCGCATGCCTATTCAAATAAATCCAGAATACAACGGAAAAAATTAAAAGATTGTTTTAGACTCATGAAACTCAGTATCCATACTTACTATTTAAAATTAAGAAACACCTGTTTCAGCATTTTTTTCAAATCCCTTTCAGAAAAGCAAAAAAGTGAAATTAGTGTTTAAAAATACTTAACTTCATAAAGCTTATAAATGCAATGAAGTCCATTCGTCTTTACTGAAACTCAACACTTTAGTCCTATTTCTGTTAATGTTCCAAAATTTTATTTTCTAATTGATTCCAAATGTTACAAGTCCCAAAAACTTTATTAGGACTCTGTTATATTTTCCGAATATTTTTCAAAATGAAAGCAAAAAAAATTGGTTGACCTAGGTAAAATTAGGTAGGTAAAATTCTTGATTTCTAATTTAAACATTCCTAATTTTCTACTAAACTAAACGTAATTTGGGGCATATGGAAAACAGCAAAATCAGGCATTTAATAAGAATTTGCATGAATATAAAATTAACATCCAAGCGGCTCTATAGTTTCTTTGTTCTGAATCTTTCAATCATTGATATGGTAACTTAATTCGAATATAAATGAAAGACTGAGCAATTAATTACTTCTGAATTATAACACAATAGATTATTTACTGAAAATACGATATTCCATCCTTTCTTTTGGCTTTGCTACTGTAATTTTTACATGTTTTCACAGTGCAGTATGGCATTTTGACAGATGCGCCGTCGCACGGAAACTGACAGCACAATTCGCACCTTTAGAATTAAAACGACTCATTTCTGAATAATACACGTCCCAAAATTTCACCTTATTTAAAAGACATAGAGTTTAATTTTGGGAAATGTCATATTCAGAATTGAGTCGCTAAAATTCTAAAGGGGCGAATTACTCCTCTTTTTACTCCTCTTTCGATAAGGCCATTTTTTAAACACTGACTAGAAGTCCATTACTTATAGGTCAGTGATTATACCTGATTAAACTCATAATTAATTGCTGTCGATGATCCTTAATGTTTAAGCAGCTCACCTGGCAGCCTGCTAGCAGTAGCACCATCCATGTCGTATAATAATAAACACATAAATGCAGTTTGCTACTGTATGTTCGGTAAGTCTTCACAGCTAAGCAGGTGACAACTGACCAGATTTTGACAAAAAATATTACGGAGAGCTGAAAATCTGGAAAATATAGTTTGATCATGTAAACGATAAAACCTCTTCTAGGCAGTGAAGCCGCTAACAGAAGATAGTCACACATAAAATTATCTATCAACTTTTTAATAATTAATGACTAAGTAAATCAGTACTTAAGGCACGTACCTAATAATAATAAGAATTTGTTTTTTTTTGTGATTTTTATGTATAGCGTTTGAGTAAAACAAGTGTAAAATAAGCACGTGGTAGGCATATAGAATCTTGTAACACCAGAAGTATCATTTGCACGTTGCCGACCTTGTGTGGGCAGTAAAAGAGATTTCGTTTGATTCCCACACAACAACTTAAAAGTTAAAACACATTCATCTGCACTCGTCTTAAGTAGGTAATAAAATATATTCTAACCTAAAATTTTAGTTGCCACCATACTACTGCTTATTGGTTAAATATTTCATCTATCGATTCGATCAATCGATCTAACTTTCTATTGACAGGAATTGAGTATACTACATTGAGCTGGGTATACTATAATTCTGCCTTAGCCACCATAGACTTACTATTGAGAAGACTAACGCCGAGCGTGTCTCCGAAAGGGACAGCAAATACACACACATGAATATTTAGGGTTACCATCTTTAAGGCAGTTTTCCCTGGGGTCATTTACGATGTCAATAAAAAAAACAATCTTTTTATAAATTGAAAAAAGAAGAATTACTTTTGGAAAATGTTTTTAATAATTAACAGGAATTTATAAAATCACTCTTAATAATAATAATAATGGTTAGTTAGTCTCGACCAACACCTCAAGAGACTCTCGCTAGAAGGTTGGATCAAGGGTCAGATACAGAAGGCGGTACTCCTGGACACGTCACGAAACCCACACTGTAACAATAGATTTCGGTCAAAGTGTTAACAACACATTCTGGAAGATTCCAGTAGGTGCAATCCATGATTCCCGTATATGTGGTTCGTGGGGGAATCTGGAAGTTAAATCCAGAATACACTTCACGGGGCTTCATTTCATACAGCATTTGAGTCGACCTCCGAGTTACACGAGTGCATATTTTATCTGTGTACTAGTGTTTTATCTCGTAAAATAAACGATTAAATGAATCAAAATACTAGACTAACATGCTTTACAAAATAGGGTCCTGTATAAGTTTTTTCTATACCAATATTTCATCAACGTACTATTTACCCCTTAACGTGGGGTAATGTTCGTGGGAAAAAGTGACAACACTGAGTTTTAAGGTTATGTAAAAAGCACCAACTAAAAATGCATAAAACAGCTTTTATTTGATCTTGAAACACGTTAGGATGTGTATGTAAAGCGGGAAGAAACCACACAATATGAAACATCTGTTCTAATAAGTCAAATAAGATCAAATTTTTAAAAACTTCAGAGTGAAAAGATAGTTCATCAATTTTCGATTCACTGTCACTTTTGCAGCCTAAAACAGAACATCGCACCATTCTGCAGACTCGTTATATTGTTCTTAACGCCTGTATAAACAATAGTCCACGTAATTTTAAATAAATCGGACATTTTTTGTAATTTTTCCGGTAACATGGATTGAGCTTGTCACAAAACGTCAGTCAAAGTCTGTTTAGCATAGAAGTATGCCTAGCAAACTTCACCTTGAAAAAATTAAACATGCGATGAGGGACAAAACATATCAAGCTCTGTCTCTTTTTTTCACAAGCAAATTCATATTTATATCTTATTCTTGTGCAAATGAAAAGGAAGACGTCCATTGTTCTATAGCTTTCTCTTTCTACGCAGCACAACCAAGAATGCAATGACAAACTATCGATGAAGCGAGGCGTCAATTATTGTGATCATCGTGCGCGGGAGTTGCGCAACTCACGAACTATGGAGCTAGGGCTGCCAGGTGTATAAAAAACGAGTAAAATGGTATCAGAAACTAGTAAAAAATTACAATACAATACAATTCACAATACGATCTAAAGCCCAGAAAATGAGACTAATATTACGCATTAATGGGAAAGTAAACCACTAGATTTACATCAAATGTGGCAGATAGATTGACCATGCCAAGGATTACCACGAAATATACTTTTTGCTCACAGAATGCATTTCCCTAAGATGATTTCTAATGTTTTCCATTCGAATGAGTTGTCGGGATCTTCACATAAAGCCCATGCGTTATGATTATGACTTAACATATCATGACAACCCTAGACATTGCGTGTAGGCGATACTTCTCCATACTATGGGGTTCACCTGTTTAAAATCATTATTAATTTTAGCAGCTACCTGCATTTTTCTGAACTTTTGGCCTCATTTTTAATAAATACAAGGATTGTTGCCCACGACTGCCTTCATTCGTATTGTGTATCCATCCTACTCAAAAGTGCAAACATTTTAAATGTTAGATGACGATGCATAGCATACTTTTATATGTATGTATACACATTTAATATTTGCCTCAAGCCGGTCGTTTACATATTCCATTTATACTAAACGGTTTACCCTTGAATTATTGACAAACGTATCATTTCGTAGAATTTTCATTACACCGAGAACTGTTTTTTATTAAAACTTTTTTGCATGGTCATAAAAGTAACTTAACCTTTGTTATTGATGTTTAACAGTCTTCAATGTTTATTTTTTCCCGGGAGAAAGTTATTATAATTCTTGTAGGATCCTTTTTTATGATGCGACGTTTCAAAACGAAGATGGAATTTTAAGGCAAAAGAACGCAAGTTCATTTTCATGGAAAATATGACACAGAACCCCAATATTTATTTTGCTAACAGACAAACACGAACCTCTAGGCTCTTTCGTACTTCAAATTACTTAATTATTAAGTACAAGTCTAACTGCTACAATTCAAACTATTAAGTATTAACCTTCAAACATACTTAATTTAACTACACGTTACAATCACAACATAACAAGTTATAAAAACATTGAGTATAACAATATTGAGTGTCTACTCGTGACCACGGCCATTGAAACATGGCCGAAACGTCGAGGTAAATCAACAATATATTTCTATCGCGCTTAAGTCCCGATAATGTTATAAATATTGAGTATAACGATCTGTTGGCAATTCTTAAAAGCATAAAAACTAACTATTTTCTTGGGTTATTAACGCAGGTGCGTTGATCTGGTCATGTTTCAATGACCTTGATCGCATATATGTGGGTATTTACTAGCTTGCCGGCTTCGCTCGCGTGGGTAAACAATATCCCTACTTTTAACTTATCATCTTGCTCGCTAAGCAGCAGTGCTTGCAGTTGTGTTCCAGCGTGGAGAGCAAGACAGCCGGTGCAATTACTGGCACAAGAGGTATTCCATCTTAAACCTCTGGGTTGGCAACACATCTGCATGTTGTAGGTGTCTATGGGTGGTGGTGATCACTTACCATCAGGTGACCCACTTGCTCGCTTGCCTTACTATACATACATACATACATAAAATCACGCCTGTTTCCCAGAGGGGTAGGCAGAGACCACGGATTTCCATGTTGCCTTACTATGTTGTATAAAAAAAAATTGACATGAATAAAGACGTCTTCTGTCATGCTTTAGAATAGAATAGATTAATATTTTTTGGTCACAATTCGATAGAGACGAGGACGTATTAAAATAACAAGAGAAATAAAAACAGTAAACACATAAAATGCATTAAAATTTAAAAAAAAATTTGAAGGTGTCGAAAAATACCAATGTCTGATTTTCAATACGGTCCTTTCGAAGTAATCCTAAAAATTATAGCATTAATATTAAATAATATTAATACTGACACAGTGACAAGCATCATTATAAAAAATAGCATTAGATAATTTATGACTATAAAATAAAAGTAAAACGTACTGGTTAAAACTAGTGACCGACCGAAACATGTTATTTTGCCGAAACCGAAACCGAAACCGAAGGTTCGGTTTCATTGTAGTTTCGGCCGAAACCGAAACCGAAACCGAAACTGAACCTTTTATAAAAAAAAAGTCCTTAAAAAATCGAAAAAATGTTAGTAAGCCCGTTTTTTGCTAAAATTAATATCTCGCCGACCTATAATTACAGGTTTCTACTTTCAAAGATTTATCACAATGAAATTTCAGCACAGTTACAGAGGTTCTGTTTGAAAATTTAACTACCCTATAAAGTGAAAAAAATACATTATTTATTTGTTACACAAAGTTAGCGATTTTTTAATGGTGGTATAAAAATAAAAGTTTAAAAACTGTTACCCGACTACGGAAAAAACTAAAAAGTAAAAAATAAGTTATAATTGATCACTATAATTGTCCTATAGATTAAGGCATGGCTTATGATGTGTTAGACAGTACTGTTAATTAACTTTTGTTTAAGTCTTCTGGCAGGGTCCCATTAATAGCGTAATAATTCAAATCCAATGCCTTGGTCGTGCGTCAACTACAACTATCAAGTACAGCAAATACGCACGCTACGCTATATACGGTACCAGTTTTTAAACTTTTATTTTTATTTTAACATTTTCCGTTTTAACTAAACTCATCATCATCTCCAAAGGAACCCTTACAGAATAGTCCGTTTGTCAAGACCCTTTTGCTCAGGAAACCCGAAATCAGGAAATTCATAAAACTAAACTTAAAACCTAGTGTTGCCTCTACTAGCCCTAATTACAGCCTCCATGCGATCCTTCATTGACCTCACTAATGTCACGACACGTTCTTGAGGGATATCATTCCACTCCTCGATGACGGCGTCCCGAAGCTGTTCAATGGTGGCAGGGGCAGTATCACGAGATCTCACCCGCCGTTTCAGGTCATCCCAAAGGTGCTCTATGAGATTCAGGTCAGGACTTCTCGCTGGCCACTGCATCACAGAGATCCCAACCTGATCCAGATAGTCCCGAACGATCAACGCCGTGTGGCAGCGGGCGTTGTCGTGTATAAATGTGAATTCAGGCCCGACAAAACCAGCATATTGGACCACATGGTCGTCCAGGATCTCTGTGATGTAGCGATGAGCATTCAGGGACCCCTGGCAACTCCAGTGCGGGTGACGCACACAAGGTCGGTTTTGCCCTGGGTTGAAATACCGCCCCAAAACATGCAGGATCCTCCTCCGTAACTGACGGTCTCTTCAATGCAGACTTATGAGAACCGTTCCCCCTGCCTCCTGTACATTCTTCTACGCCTATCATTGCAGAAAAGGCACACTCTCGTCTCGTCGGAGAAGAGGACAGACTTCCATTGGTCAAACGTCCAATCCACGTGGTCTCGGGCAAACTGAAGTCTGATGCGTCTATGCTCTGCTGTCAATTGCGGGCCCGTAGCAGCCCTACGGGGCAGCATTTTTTTCTCTCGTAGCCTTCTCCTGATTGTAGAGACGCTCACCGACGTCCTCCGAGCTGTTCGGAGCTGCTGTTGCAGTTCAACAGCATTGGAGAATCGACTCCGCAATGACGTCGACACAATATAGCGGTCGTCCCTGACGGAAGTGCAACGTCGTCTCCCGGATCCATGCTTTCTGATGTAGCCTCCAGTCTCCTGGAACCGCTGGTATACTCGAGCCACCCGAAAACGGCTTAAGTTGAGTTGCCGAGCAACATCAGCCTGCCGTAGTCCTGTTTGCAGTAGTGCTACCACTTGAGCTGCTTCTTCAGCCGTGGTATCAATTTTTCAAAGTTTTTCCTTACTGGAGCTGTTCAGGTGTGACCTCTGTGATGTCTGGATAGTAAATGACCCATAATTCATCGTTACCCCCACTTTTATACGTATCCAGGGTGGCACAATTAGTGATCCCACTAATGAGTATTTCAGTACTTTTTTTTTAAGACGCCAACATTTCGTGGTCATTGTTATTATGGCAAAGAACGATCCTTGTTTTTAAAGGTCATTAATTGTATAATTGTGCTTTCAAATGATACTAATACTAAGTCAAAATTACAAAACGACGCCATATTGCCAGCCGTGCCGAGCGCGCCCGACGTTAGCCGAGCGCGACCCGAAGGTACGATGTTGTAAGTTTCGGCGCGGCCGAAAGGTTCGGCCGTTTTTGGCCGAAACCGAAACTCGGGCCGAAACTTGATTTTTTGGCCGAAACTGGCCGAAACCGAAACCGAAACCGAAATTTCGGTCGGACACTAGTTAAAACACTTCAGTTGTCGAACAAAAATTGCGAAATAAAATAGTCTTTGACATTGGCTAATTTATCTAAAGCCATAAAAAAAATTGTAGCTAGATTATGATCCAGCGAGATTCTTCATACTTAATGGCTTACATCTATCGAGCTAATAATCTTAAGTAAACGCATAACTCTTCCCGGGCATTCACTTGCGCCGGCGCACATCGCGTGACGTCGCTTAAAATGACCACTTTTACTTTTGCATCGTTTAAATATAATTTAATGTTATGTAGAATTTATCAGTTTCTTTGGGTAGAGTCAGCGTCAAATATACCAGAGCGGGCAAGGTGTCAAAAATATCTGAACTTGACTCTATTGTCAAATACGCTCGGGCGTGTTCAGATATTTTTGACCACCTTGCCCGCTCTGGTATATTTGACGCTGACTGTAAGATAAAAACTTAACTTACTCTAAGAATAGTTGTAAGACACCAATAGAAACTTTTTCAGCGTGACTTAAGACAGCGAGACATTCTCTTCCAGTAAAGTGAAGTGACATTAAAGAGGTGTCAAAAAGAAACGTTCTAGCTACATTACATTTTACACTTTTGAGAAAATAAAATACTTTATTTCTTCATCATTTTTGTAACTTCGTATCGCCACGGTTTTTAAAATATTTTTTTGTTTCGTTCTATTTACTGAAATATTTTATTAGTAATCTGAAACCACGCTTTTATGTTTATTAGTGGAATTATTATTGCCACAAGACAAATTAGTAAATATTGGTTGGTTCGCACTTAATTCTAAATAGCAGCTATCTCAACACTCATCATCATCACATCACTCTATCAAAGAACTCGTTTTGTTACCTGACGTTACTAGCACGTAATAGAGTTGGTCAACACCGAATCAGTAATAATTGGTTTAATAACGATTTCACGGTAATTTATTCCGCGCGAGCAAATCGAGCTAATGTAGTTTCATAACGGTTTTTATGAAATTGATATATGAAATTGATTAATCACAGGAGATTGCAGACGCGGAACCTCTTAAAAAAGAGCACTAACGGTTTCCATGAAATTTTCCTATTCCGAAACGCCCACATTTATTCTGGCCAGGAGTGCGATTTTAAATCTCACTGGGTGACTAAAAGCTCGCCAAACCGGCCGTTGTTCATAGAAATGCGGCCATTTTGGTGAGCTTTAGTCACCTGATGAGATTTAAAAAATGCATTTGAGTAACTAAAGCTCACCAAAATAGCCGTTTCTCATAGAGATTCGGTCACTTCGGTGAGCTCTAGTCACCTGGTGAGATTCAAAAATTGCACCCCTGATGAGTAAGCAATCCTTAAAAGTTTCAGAGATATATGCCGTTGTGACAGACAGACAGACAGTCGAATAGAGGGCGTAGCACCATAAAGGTGCATTTTCACTGACGGCACTGACGCAGATCTAGGCGTAGTAGAGAGGTGCGTACATCACATCACAGTGTTTTAAATCGGGATCAGTGGAAATCTCGAGCACTTTGATTGGTTAATTTACTGTACTTCCTCTCCTTCTTCTGCAGGTGCCTCTCCACTACTAGAAATTGGCCGTTAACTCTGCGAATTTGTGGCTTGTGCCACTCTGAAGCTGTTCAGCGCTTGTGGCACCCGTCCACTCTCTTATGTTCCACAACCATGACTTTTTCCTTCGTCCAGCACGCCTTCGACTTTGTCCATCATAGTTAATTGAAGAAGTTAGTGCCCGTCCTGCCTAAACACGTACCCGAGATACTGAACTTCCTCTCCACTCCGCCGTAAAGGGAACGAACATTAAGGGTTTACTATTTACCTGGTTGTTACGGATCACTAAAACACTTCTCATTCCGTTTTTAGTCTTTACCAATTCCATTGACCAATCGATTACGTGTGTATGCAAATTGAAAATCGCTAGATTCGGCAATTGGAACGAATGGATGCTGTGTCATAAGACACGTTCCCATTTCTGGTTGCAGCTCTTCCGGGACAGGAAGTGCGTGACTATCGTGTATTTTAATAAAATACAGATTTAGGTCCGCAAATGTACTTCCTGTGGACGACAGCGAAATATCTATAGCCTTGTAGTTTTTGGTTTAGTTTAAAAAAACAATTTGAATGTATTAAAGTCGGCCACAAAAGCCCTAGCTCGCTAGCTTTTGTCTCAGACAGTGTATTGAATAGACTGACTGGCGTTAGCGCAACGCCATCTCTTGGCATGTAAAAACATATGGACTCATGTATTTATTAGTGGTATTGTTTACCTTGTAATTTTTCTGCATTGTTTTTGTATGGTTTTCAATATACAGTACTTTTATAATTTTGTATTGTACATGGCCCATAATAAGGCTGTCTTTCAGTTTAACTCAATTATGAATCCAACTCTTAGAACAAGCACATTAAACACTGTATACTAAAGCAAAACATTGCAAAAACGCGCAAAATTGATAAAATCACACACAATTACAATCATGGAAAGTGTACTCTAAAAACAGACGTTATGTAATTCTATTGTTGGCATAAGAAGGGCCATGGAACGGCCGTGGAAGATAAATGAAACAGTTATCGCAAGAGGTCGGCAAACCGCGTTTTTTAGACCTACAATAGCAGAAACTCTAAGGGATCGCCCTTAGGTACCAATACAGGATTAGGATTTTAGGATAATCTGAGGGAAAGGCAACAATAAGAGGGCAAAGACGAGCAAACAACAAGATCACGGCTGTATAAACCTTTTTTCTTTCCACTTTTAACCCTGCGCAAAGCCTGTTTTACCTGTACAAAAAGTACTACTTTGACATAAAAAAACGACGGTCTTATTTTGCAGCCAGATTAATTTTCTGTCCTTTTTTCCTTTTTAGACTTTGGACGATTGCCACTATAAATATTACTGCCAAATGCAGGTATGTCTTTTATAACAAAAGTAGAAATTATGGCACAATCCATAATTTATTAGCCAGCCTGTTGACCGTGACCGCTTAGCAAACCAATATTAAATTTAATCAAATTCCTTATTAAATAAGCTGATCAAAGTTTTCTGTTTTAAAAGCCACATTTTTCTCAGCCAGCCTCGCTATCGCCGATAGCATCTATTTCCTACTAATTAAATCCCGTAAACCATAAGACAATGGCGGAAGCAGTACTTCCTACTTAACAAAAACCGCAAACGCAACAACGAACCTTACGCTTGTAAAAATAAAACAAAATCAATCGCCAAGTTAACTTTGTGTGTTCGCTTGCAACTCTATTTGGAAAATTTGACATTGAAATGTAGCCCTTAAGTGAAGGGAGTTAGATTGATGGGAACGCTGGCTTTATGTTGGCGTTAGTAACAGCCATGAAGTCGACAAGGCGAATCGGTTGGTTACGACGCTCCGCGGTTGTTACGGTCAATTTTATGCAATTTTCAATCAGTTCTGAGACCGACATCTGTGTATTGTTAGTTAATTTTGTGAGTGTTACAGTTTGGTGCCGTGACCAGGCTTGAGTTCAAAAAAGTTTTTTGCTATTAAACGAGTAACCCGAGTTAGCCGAATAAATGGATTTTCAATGAGCTAGCGGTACATAATTTTATACCAAGTCGTGTCACATTTTATTTACCACCAGTCATTAAAATACTCGCATTTATTAAAGTTTAAAACTAAAACCATCGTAGAAACTTCGTTCGTTCGTTACAAATTATAAAAATAAATAACCATCTTTGCGTACTACAGTCAAAAAACGATCAAAACTCCTTTCTAATTATACTCAAAATTAAAAAGCAATCCAATATCTAGCACGATTTGCATAATAAAATTACCAAAAGCATTCCCTACACACAATGACACTAGTTACAACAGAATCGTTACAAATAGAACAATAATGGTTGCAACTCGCGAATTCCCAAGCATTGCAACTCGATAAGAACTGATTTGTTCGATAAGAAGCAATTAAATGCCGCTACTCGACAACAGATGGCTCTTACGAAATGTTACATGATAATTGATTTTGATATTTAAGTATATTGAATTGACATTAAGTTGACGTTTCAACGACGATAATACACTTGTTACGGTAAAACAACCGTTAAATTTCTGCTTTATGTCAGTTTTAATTAAGTTAATAATTATGGGTGAACTAGTCTAAGGGGGCTTTTTGTGGATTCCCTATGTCTTGGAAAAATTTATTGTGTAATTTGATAAAAAATCCATAAAGCGATTTGGATAAGAGATGGGGTAGTTAAGAAGTTAGTCCGCAAGTTGGTATTGCGTTAGTCAGCGATTAAAATGCTCAGTTTTAAAATAATGCGATCGAACCGTTTATAAATAAGTAGCGAAAACTAAAAAAATGCAAAAAAGATATTCCGATACCGGGAATCGAACCCGAGCCTCCTGGGTGAGAGCCAGGTATCCTAGCCACTAGACCATATCGGATGATGACTATGGTGCCGAAATACGTAAACTGGATGTAAAATAATTGAATAAATCTCTTAAGGCGTGTACGCGTGGTAGCTGGGTACAGATCTCTGAAGTTTTTTTTTATATTTTAGGGTACACTTGAAGCAAAATAAAGTAGAAACTTTTTCTGCTTTCCATTTTCAATCCCTAATGTAATAATACATCTTACAACCACGTTCCAGGTCATTAAATAACAACTTCCAGCGGACTTTCTAAGAAATTCCAAACAATTTGCTACCTAGTTATTGTTATAACAAGCTGTAAGATTGTTCCAATCTGCCGCCGCACCGGCTAAATGACAGCTTGTTAGATAAACCTGTCAATTTCCAACTAATTTGAAGCCTGCTTTCTTTATAAAGAAAATAAAAGTGGAAAAGTTGGAAATAAAACTTTCAATAAAATTTGATACTGTTTAAAACGAATTGAACATGTTTATCAGTAATAGAAAAAAAATATATTTGAAATAATCCTGATTCCAATTAAAACAAATGAACCCACAATAAAAAGATAAATAGCATTTATTTGATTATAAGTAAAAAAAAGAAACAATTTTTATTTTGCTTAATTAACCAAAACAAAAAAATTAAGCATAGAGTTAATTCATTGAAAAAAAAAATAGTTTATAACCTAGTATATTTTTATAGGGAAAAAGCATAAAAGTGTTAAAATAAAAGTAAACATAAATAAATGATTTTATGCCAACAAAAAATCCTTTGGTGGAATCGTTGAATTTTGTTCTTTGTTTGAAGTTAGCCGTGAACAGCACGGTAGGTAATAAAGCGGTTCTAAACACCTAAGTACTAACCCAACACTTCACAAGTAAAGCCTCGGGGTATAATATAATAAAATAATAGCGTAATGGTGTACTATCGCCATAATGGGCTGATTATCTGTCCGTCCATCACATGACTTTCATTACTTTCACTTGACAATGGTTGTATATATATATTATATCTTCTGTCTTATTGTTTTTACTGGGTTTGATTTGAGTGAGTTGTTAATGGAATTTCTCGTTTCAATAGTTAATATATAAAAGGAAAAGGGTTTTGTTAGGTAACAGGTAAACTTTGATGAATAAAAGGATATGTAGACAAAAGATTTGAAAGACGAGTTTGGAAGCATTTATACCTGGGGTGTAATCTCACCAGGTGACTAGAGCTCACCAAAATGGCAGAATCTCTATGAAAAACGTCTATTTTGGTAAGCTTTAGTTACCCGGTGAGATTCAAATGCAATTTTTGAATCTCACCAGGTGACTCAATCTCACCAAAATGGCTGCATTTTTATGAAACACGGCCATTTTGGCGACCTTTAGTCACCCGGTGAGATTCAAAAATCGCACTCCTGCTTTGCATTTAGAAGAGAATAAATGCGATTTTAAACAAAATTTCATGATTTTGTATAGGAATTGTACACGTTATTACACGATTGACTAATATCACCGGCAAAAATTAAAAAAAATATATTTAAGACATATTTCAAGTCTTAAAAATCCTAGTAAAATACCGTTGACAGTGACACAGAAATACATGCAACATTATACAGTGTCCAAGTTTTTCTATCGACAAAATTAAATTAATGAAATAATTAATCATTTACTCAAAGAATTGGGTTTTGTTTACTTATTGAGACACCTGTAGCAATATATACCTATAATACATGAAACTTGGACACTTAAGTTAAGCTTAAGATGGACTTAGGATACTTTTCATCTCGCGTAAAACCAAAGTTCCTTTGGTAGTAAAAAACCTCAAAGTTCATTATGAAATAATTTCGCAACCCCGACATCTCAGTCCATTGACGCGTCGCGTGTGGTTCTGCCATGATGGCCGCGTTCCGCAACGTCTTTATCGCCTTAGCAATAAAGATCAAATTAGAATGATATACGCATATGAACAGGTGGACACTTTCGCCGCATTCCGCAGCGCGTGCGCAATCGGACACGTGTTTAATGACGATTGGTTGGGAAGGGGTCCGTTAAACCGTGATAGATTTGACCGTAATTAGATCCTAATTATGTGTATCTCGGGATAGAAGGAAAGAGAAAAAGGAATAGACCTAGAGTAAGTTATATTTTATCTCACTGCATACTTTTTTTTTTGCGGGTGGTAGGACCTTGTACAAGGTCCGTCCGGATCGCTACCACCATCTTGTTCGCTAATCCTGCCGCTAAGCAGCAGTGCTTGCACTGTTGTGTTCCGGCGTGGAGAGCAAGACAGCCGGTGTAATTACTGGCACAGGAGGTATTCCATCTTAGCCCTCTGGGTTGGCAACGCATCTGCACTCTCTTTGTTGTCGCAGGTGTCTATAGGCGGTGGTGATCACTTACCATCAGGTGACCCACTTGCTTGTTTGCCTTCCTATGTTGTATTAAAAAAAAACTATAAAACTAAGTCGCTATACGTTCCTATCTGTCCTCAATTATTAACCAAATTTTGACTTAAGGTTTTATGTACATTAGGTACACCCTTGCTATACCTGTCCGAGGCCGGGGCGGGTTACTAGTCGTCAATAAAGAGGAAGATTATTTATAGAGAAGTTTGAAGGGAACTACCTAAAGGTTTTAATGCTCACCAAGAAGCCCGTTTTTCGTAGTATAGATTCGGTAATTTTAGTGAATTTTAGTGGCCTGATGAGATTCAGAAATCGCTCTCCTGGCTGAAATCATGATTTAAGAACATATGATTTTAGGGAAACTGTTATTGCTTTGACTTGTACTGTTACTACTAAATTTCAGTCTGTCTACGACCATCAGTTCAATAAATATATTGTTTGTTATGTAATTTTTATATATAACTTGTTTATGAGACTTGGACATTAATGGGTTGATCGCCTATATAATAAAATATATACTATAATTATTAATTATTAATTTTAACACATAGCTACGCGTGTTTTTTGCAATCGTCGACGAATGCATGGCTGATTACTATTTTGAGGAAAACGTTTATTAATTTATTACAATTAATTATAGTTATCCAACTCGTGTGTGTGATGAGTATATTAGCAATAATTATTACAAATAAAAAGCATTATGCTTGCATAACTACGCACTCTATGTCTTGTTGCGTCGTTTAAATTATTTGAAAAGATTTTAAGAGCTATTTTATTCATGCTGTACAAACGCTGGTAAAGGTGAATGGGCATTTTTGTATGGGCGCTGTCCCAACCCTTGTATACAATAGTGAGTAGTATGGACGTGTAGTACTCGGTGTAAGGATCATCATAGGCTATGTTTCGAAGACCAGGTGTCTGCAGCATTAATCATTGTTTTGTATGAAAAAAAAAAAAAAACACCAAATTAGACCTATGCTCACATTACGTTTTTTACTTCTAGTGGCCTCAGTAATGCGTGGTTAAAATCTTTCGGCTATATCTCGAAAATGATTTTACAGATACTTTTCATACAACTGCTAGTACAAAGTGAGGTATAAAATGGGCTGTAGCTTTTTCCCTGCAAACATCTCGGTTTTGCTGTCATATAAAAAAATTAAGCTCTTATTGAGAGCTTTCTAATAAGATATAGCACAACTGTATACAGCACTTGGGACAATTTGCCCATTCTCCTTTCTAATTGATAAAATACTAAGTGATTTACTGAATATTTGCAACTTTTTGGTGGCAGAGTGATTGTTTTAGGTTAGTAACGTATAAAAAAACCATTTATTTTGCTAAAAAATGACAACGAGTAAAATGGTTACCGGCTGTAAGGTTTCTAGTGATTAAGGTTGTCTTTTACAATAATTTCGCTTATTTATATCTTTTTTATTTTGTTTCAGATTAATCGATACGACGAACAAAACCTAAGGACGAACGAAAGTGGTAGTGAACTAAACCAAAATACAACCAAAATGACGTCAACTCCAAAAGTGTCTTAATATACAAACGAAGAAAAACTTGTGTAGCAAATTGAACGAAAATGAGTGCGAGCCAAAGCTGATAATAATATAATTTTCCAAAATGGCGTCGTTAAAAGTGACATTGGTGTGTGTTGTGGCGTGTTGTGCTGTGAGTGTGTTGGGACATGTGGCACTCACATACCCTCCTGCTAGGAGGTTCGATTTGGATTTTTTGGACAATTCCCGAACGAAGCCGCCTTGTGGGATGCCTAAAGGTAAAAACTTGATTTCTATTTACTTAATAACCTAAAGTGGATTTATTACCGAATTCCCTATGCAAATTAAATGTATCATTTTAACTAACCTAATATAACTTGATAAAAGACAAGTTTCTGAAACAAATGATTTCATTCATTCATTTATTTTACCAAAATCTTATTTTCTACCGAAGCTTAATATAACTTTAAAAAATTGACATGAATTTAATAAGCTTCTCTTCGGCAAGAAGTTTGCAAAATAAAAATTTGTTAATTAATATGTTCGGTGAAATATATTTGACCACGATCTTAAATGACTTCTTTTTGGTCGTGTTTAGATTTATCGAAAATTAGAGTTTAACTGCAGAAGTGCAAAATAATTATGTTCAATTTGTAACTTTTATATAAAATTCACTCATCACGTATTGCAAACTTTCCCATTCAGTGTTGTTTGATGACATGATATGTTTGGAATTTTAATAAATAAATAAACAGCGATTATCTATCAGAGCCAGACTATTGAAGGAATTTATTGTATGGGTAGCACGGGCCTTATGACCTGCTTGTTTGAAATAAAGTAATTATTGTTATAGAATGAATTATTTGCGAGAGGCCTAAGATTGTTTTTACTTCGCTCCAATCTGCTAAAAATAGTACATTGTTGTGCTTGTAACGTAACAGTAAACAAACCGCGACCAAGCCGTCAATAAACACGCGGTATCTTGAGATGTTAGCTCATGGCCAAGGAAGACAGGTCAGGCTTCGCTACGCTCCCTTCTGAACCTAACCAATAAAGTCGGTTTTGCACCTAAAATTTCGATATTTTAAATGTCGACGTTTTAACCGTAGATATTTTATTTTTCGACATTTTAATACGAAACCCAAATAACTATAGACATTTTGAACATTAGATTTTTTAATCGTGTGACATTTAATTGTTCGTCAATATAATGATTTTCGATATTTTAATCGTTCATCATTTAAACTTTCGAGATTTTAAACTATGATGTTTAAACTTTCGATATATTACTTTTCGAAATTCAGATACAAACGCACATCAATAGCATCGTTAGACAAAGCCACCAGCGGCCCTAACATGATAGCCCAGGTTTAGTTTAACCCCTCCCTGTGTCTCTGTCTAACTAGTGTCATAAGAAAGGGACGCAGATAGAGATAAACTAAACTTGGCCAGTCATGTTAGGGCCACTGTGTGGAATAGAGACGCAGGCCTGTCTTTCTAGGCTATGATAATGTTACGTACCGTAAGATTGCAGTGAGTCAGGGGTCAGTGACCTCGGGGATGCTGCGGTGAGATGAGCCAGTGAATGCACTTTAGTGCCCAGCTCGTTGTTAACCAACGACGGCGCGGCCTCGTTTGAAAAATGAAATATTTAGTCTTGGAAGTAGGCCGCGTAGGCTTTTTTACAATTTCATGCTATAACTTTTACAGTTGAAAATTCAGCGAAAAAAGCTTTTTTCTTTTTTCGTGTCTCTTTGAATTCGTGGCTTTTGTACGAGTTATCTTTGTAATTTATATTTTAACATTATAATAGATAACAAATCAATAAAATAGTAACTTACTTTTAATAGAATTTTAAATAACAATTATAATTGCGAAAACAGGGATATTCTATGAAAAAACACCGAAGTGAACTTTTATATTTAATTTAAACATAATGAAAACTGATTAGTGATAAAGAAATCTTAGTAACTATGGAAACTTGTCCATCAACTTATTGAAATAAAATAAACAAATTTATTCAATCTTAATGTTTGGGCCACAGTTCGCGGCCGTTTACTAAAAGCCTGGTTTTTATTAAAACGGGTGGCCATATCAATGAAACGTATTCTCGCTGCATCATTTACAATTTTATATATTTTATTTATTATTTTATATAGGTATTTAATTGCCACATCAACAATAATAATTACAGACTAGGTCCTTTAATACTATATTGTAGCATAACTAAAAGTAAGTACCTAATCTTTGTGTGTAAGATGTGAAACTATCATACTCATCTGACTTAAAAAATTCTTATACTATGTTTTTCCTACTTCTGTATAAAACAAGTTTTTTTTTAAATCATGACTGCCCCTTAAGACAGCCAATAAAATGGCGTGCGGCTCCCGACCCCAATTTTCGCACTCTTCTCCCAAGCAGTCGTGGCCGAGTGGTTAAGGCGTCTGACTCGAAATCAGATTCCCTCTGGGAGCGTAGGTTCGAATCCTACCGGCTGCGGATCGTTTTGTTTCCTTTTTATAAAATTGTATAAATGAAGAAATAAGATGTTTTTTTTTTAATAATTGCTTTTATTAAACATTGTACGCTCCATCGTATAATTTGTAATCCAAGCTTAATAGCAAGGACACTTAATAAAAAAAGCGGTCTACATTATAGCGTAAAGGAATTTAACAATGAATAGTAGTGAATATATTTACACTTGATAAGACTATATATAAATAAATATAAATATGATTTTTTTTATTGCAATTTCCTGTTATTAATTATTTAATTGACATGTTTTAAAATACATAAATTAGTATGAGTTTATAAAAAAATAATTCATTGTATTACTTTATTAATTAAGGAATTTATGACGTGTGCTTGAAAGCAATAAAGTACATTGACTTTGACTTTCTGTACAAAGTTTTAAAAGAGATAGTTAAACGAAACTTTGTTTTTTTTTTACAATTATCCAAATTCATCATGTTTTAAGGATTCCACTACATTTAGTCATACGATTATGGAGTTTATGAGCTGATCCTGATATCGCTAACAATAGAAGAGCTAATAAGTTTCATAATTGTCTCATTTTAGTACGTAACACTTCAAACTTATATCAAACTGTAGCACTTTTATGCTCCGTACCATAGAATAATGTCCGTACACACAAATCTGTCTACCTTTATTACGGATCAAAAGATACACCCTGTGTGATAGACGCAAACCAACAGACAAATCAAACAGCCAGACGGACAGACACCGGAGCCTTTAGGGCGATAATTATAAACATAAACAGTGGCCCTAACATGACTGGCCAAGTTTAGTTTATCTCTATCTGCGTCCCTTTCTTATGACACTAGTTAGACAGAGACACAGGGAGGGGTTACACTGGCACCCTTTTGGTGAACTGTAAAACCGATTATAGCAATGAAACTTCCCGTGTGAAATTCTGGAAAATAATATTTGTGAAATCCCATTTTCGATGGAAAAATGGTCGAGTCACTGACCAGAAAGTACTCGAAAAACAAACAGTAAATTCAGCAGGTAACTTTCACAATAATATAACTAATTTAATTGTATGAATTCACCACAATTATGTCACGTTCTCCACAAGCCTAATCTTCATATTACGTATTCGTCTACACTAATATTTGCTTGAGCTTTGTTTTTTGTTTGTTTGTATGTAGGAGATAATCTCTGGAACTACAGAACCGATTCCGATGTTTTTTCACTATAAGAAAGCTACACCAGACCTGACGGCCGTGGGCTACTAATTCCACGCGAGAGCAGTCGCGGGCGTCCGTTAGTATGTTATAAAATTGTAACTATCCAATGGCTGTATACGAAATATTGCATAAAAAATATATGTGGGGTCTTTATTAAAACAAATGAAGCCAAACAATTAACTTTAAAAAAATATATATGTGTCTGTCTTTATGTTTTTACACGCATCACGCAAAATTACTGATCAGAATTGAATGAGGTTTTTACAGTTGCATTGCGAAGCAAACGAACAAGTGGGTCACCTGATGGCAAGTGATGTATGTATGTATGACTCTTTATTGTGCATATGACATAAAATAACAGATTACAGGACAAAGGCGATGTTTCATCTTGATACGCGTTTTATTGCTAAATACCAAACGACGCGTACCTAGGAAGTCGCGGGAAAAGCTAGTTGTGAAATATATCTGCTGTTATTTTCCTATATGCCTATAAATAATATTTATCCTACAACAACCCAGCGTTGCGGTAAACAGGAAAGACACGTTTACCGATCACCGAAAAGTTAATTTTCAGAGAAAATTAATAATACATTTTGATTTGATGAAAAATGGTACATAGAATCCAAATAAAAATATTTAATAATCTAACCTTGGAATTTTCACATCACACCTTTGAACGGCTTCACAGATGTGTGCAGATTTCATCAAGGTTTTTTCCGTAGATTTATTATCTGATAAAATAAAAGGTAATATCACTTAAATCGAACGACGAAAATCCCATCCAGTGAATTGCACTCAATACATTTCATGAATTCTTTGAAGGAAGGTTTTTCCCAAAGCCGAAAGTTACGAGCCCCCCCATCCCTTAAAAGGAAATTGTGAAAATTACATACGCACATGTATGCACCTTCAAAAAACATGATCCTCCCTTCTGACGACGGTAAAATACGGTGTTTCTACCGAGTTTCAACTATTGAAGATTTATCTATAACGAGTGGTCTACTCGTGACCACGGCCGTTGAAACATGGCCGAAACGTCGAGGTAAATCAACAATATACTTTAGTCCCGATAACGGTATAAATTTATTGAAGATTTGTTTTTTCAAGTTTATACTACTTTTTATTTACCTACCGGATTGTTACCGCTAACCCGTTTGCCACTAAATAAAAAAACATTATGAAAAGCGAACACCAAATTGGTTCTTTGTTCGTAAGATCCAAGCAACAAAGCCCTGAACTAAATAAACATGGACTTCAAACCTATAACACCTCTTTTCAAGTTATGTCGAGAGTAATTAAGGTAACTGTCCCAATCATTGACAGTAACCTAGTGATCATTGACGAGAAGATACGAAAACATACGAGTAAAAAGGAGACAACGATGGCAACTACTGGTACAAACAAAGTCCTACGTGTGTCAAACACTAGTACAGTTACCTTATTCTCTGTTTTGCTTTAGGATTTAAAGAAGTATATTTGATAGAGAATAAATCAAAAAGGCATTATTGATCTTTGAATATGCGCGCGCAATGGCGCCGTGGCAAGTGGTGAACTCTGAGGGCCAGCACGTCATGCGACCGTGTGGCCTAATGGATAAGGCGTCGGACTTCGGATCCGAAGATTGCAGGTTCGAGTCCTGTCACGGTCGATGGCATCTTTTTGTATTTTTTATTGTTTTTTATTGTTTTGCTACACCAAAACTGGCTTATTGGGTAGTTTTACTACAGGCTTCGCAAATTGTTTTTTAAAATTGATTTTCTGATATGTTGTTCAATATAATAAGTTTTATTTTAGATATTCGAATAAAATCGGCATCTAATTCGAATTCTTTCGATTCGGTTTGTGGCGCTATCAGACCTAGCGCGCCATAAAATATAATTTCAGTAACAGAGTTCAACTGCAAGCGAATCAAAGCGAACGATTTCGAATCTCCATACATTAACACAACTAATGCAAATTAACTATTTCATTTCATTTTAATATATTGCTATGCTACAGGGTTTATGTTGAAGCCATAAATTATTGATAATAACTTTTGTACAGCATAAATATGTCATAAAGATAGTTTGATAAATTTGAAATGCGTAATGGACTAGGCTGAGTCAACCTATGGTGCTATGTTATACTGACTCATGTTCTAATGGTTGCTGTTTGTACAATTAACAAATTAGAACCCTGTGGTGCAATTTTTGAATCTCACCTGGTGACTAAAGCTCATCAAAATGGCCGAATCTCTACGAAAAACGGCCATTTCGGTGAGCATACGCAGTCAAAAATGATAAGAGACGTATTACGATTTGGTTTATAGTGTCACTATGACATAGTTCCCCATGGTGGGTTGATTGGTTGATTGTCATTGCAATATGAACATAATAATTAGTTTGGCTAAGGCAGGCATGGGCACACTTTCTTATACGTGGGCTATTTACAAACAGAATCTTAGGGGGAGGACTACTAAATTTTGAAGTGATATTAAGACTATCTATAAATAAATAACTAGATAGCCTTTGTAACCACTAAACTAAACAAACCCTACGACGTTCCTGCGACTGTCCTCATGAGCGTACCCAGCTTCTGGCCTAGGGGGGGCAAGTCAGATGCTAGATTCGATAATCATCGTTCGTCATCGATCGTCGCGCACGGTTTTTTGGCAATTACACCATGCATTTTGCCAGTGTCTACTGCGCGGTTTATTTAAAAGTTAGAGCACATGTTCTGCGAGATTTCCAGGGGGGGGGGGTCGGCTTTTTTATTTGACCAGTGACGTGGTCGGTCCCACTCCGCCTGCCTCGCTACTAATACAAATATTCGTAATAGTTAAGCATGTCCGACCTTTTTACCCAAGTGTCCGGTTAAACTGGTTAGTCTGTCCGGCTATTCGGGTTTAGGACCTGACAACCCTAGCTGGACTTATAGCATTAATGATGGATTATCAATGAAAGTTGTTAACCGTCGTTCGGTTTGGGTACACCTAATGGCAGAGAATGTCAGCAGGGTTATGATTGACCATCAGTCCACCTGTGGGAGGCTTCAGCACTCCCTTTACGATGCGAGGGCCACTCGAAAACCCTTTTCCCCTACAGGTTATTGGTTGGTTGGTTAAATACGTTCAATGACAACACAAGGAAAAGTCTTTGGCGTCTCGGCATCCATACTTCAGCCAATGGCGTAGCTTAGTGACCATAACCCCGAGGCAAAAATAAATTGGGGCCCTATTGTCAAATTATATAATAGGTATGTAGTTCTGGTGGTCGTAGAATATTTGCGAGGACAGCTAGAGTTAGGAGTTAGAGGGATGCTGGCCAGGGGCCCCCTGAGCTTGAAACCCTTTGAGCTATGATTATTTCGGTGCCTATATTGTTCTGCGGATCCGGGTAGTTGGTATTACTTTTATGTCGATATTTTTGGCTGTATTATACCAATTAGGGAATGCAAACCCGGCTATTTTCTCTAAGAAAAAGGAGTTTTAACCGGTTATTCCTTAAGGAAATAACCGAGTTAGCACTTTCTCTCCGAACCTAATTTCTTTCTATGATGAGCACCTATGCCGGTTTGTTAGATTTAGAGCAACAAGTTTTATACTAAAACATGCATAGGTTAATAATAAGATGATCCCTAAGAAGTCCATAAGCAAGTTATTATCTTTAAAGTAAAACCATAACTTCAGAAATCTTTTTACAAAATACTGCTGACCCAAAAGCCAGTAGATTATGTCACTGTTATACAACAAGAAAATCTGGTCACTAACTTAATTATTTACCCGATTTAATTTGCTATGGGAAAATTACATAATGTGAGAAATTGTTTGGTCGCTAGTAAATAGCAAGCAATATGCAAAGTTCTCACGTATTGAATTCGTTTCGTGACGTATTGCGCCATCTATGCGCGAATTAGCAAAGTATGTCGTCATGTCAATATTGTTCTGTTTTTGCTACTCGGTGATAGATGGCGTTGATATCAAAACTAGGCCTTCTTTTTATTTGTGTTGGTCTGTGAACTAATGGTTTTTTTTGATTTCAGGCTCATTGAAAACGTCGTTTTTGGCGGGATCAACATTTACAGTACATTGGCACTTGGCATACGCACACAGAGTAAGTGATTGAAAATTTCACATAATTTGTTATCTGCCCGGCTAGCTCAGTCGGTAGAGCATGAGACTCTTAATCTCAGGGTCGTGGGTTCGAGCCCCACGTTGGGCGAAATTTTTTTGAATTTTGTTTTTTATTTTTTCAGGGAGGATTCAGTTTAAGGATCTTGGACTATTTGGAGAGGCCAGTCTTAGATTTGACTCCAAGAGCAGCAGGGTCAGAGTTCGTCCGAGATGATGTTACGTAAGTATTTTTTATTTACTTTGTGGTCATTTTAACGGGAATTTCTTTAAATCGGTGAAATCGTCTGTCTGTAAGGTATAAGTGTTGTTCTCAGTTTATGATTTACCTAAGCATAAAAAAAACACCAAGAATTGCTTTTAGACTGTACGAGCTAGTTGATTTGAACTTAAAGCATTTTTTTCTTATTAATCCTCTAAGTTTAAATTTAACTCGCCGCGTAAATTTTTTTGTTACTTTGACGTCCTGGTGAAGTTAACCTGAAAATTAATTTTGACTCTCTTCTACTGGTCCGATTGATTTGAAAAAGTATGTGAATGAAGATCTGATGACCATGCAGTTTAAATGCAGTTTAAATAAAACAATCATAAAAGCTTGTAATAATTCATTTTTTAATAAGTTCATTGCGCGTTGCTGTTTTATTAAATTGTTTACCACAATTCCAAGTCATTGTTAAAACTGGCACTTAAAATTGACAGTAAAAACTGACAGTTAAAACTTACTGTTCTTCTTTATTCTTTAATGGAGGCCACGAGGCTTGTACCAATGTCAGTATGGAACGAAATTGTTCAGTGTGGGCAGTAAGAACCCCCCCCCCCCCCTCCCCCGTCGTGTTATTACCCATCGGCCAATTATATCCCATATAGGGTAAGATATCATTGACCGATGCCAATGGTGCACCGGCCCGAGCACTGCTCTTCCCCCGGAGGAGTCCATAAGGGAACCGCAGCACTTGGGCACACGAGGAGGAAACCCGACACGCACCCAAACTTACTGTTCAAACTGACAGATAAAACTGACAGCAGTCACAATTGACAGTTAAAAATCATCGTCCGTAGCTACACGGTAAAATAAACGTTGTCTAACACTTCCAGCGCCCAGAAGTACGAGGTCCGGCTGCCCAGCGACTTCACCTGCGAGAACTGCACCCTCCAACTGCAGCGGGAGGCGGGGGAGTGGGGGGCAAACTACCGGTTCTGGTCCTGCGCAGACATTGACATCCTACAGCGTAAGTATTGTCTACAGCCTTAGAACAATAGGTACCATTACTGGCACAAGAGGTATTCCATCTAAAACCTCTGAGTTCGCTAAGCATCTGCAATCTCTTTGGTGTTGCGGGTGTCTATGGGCAGTGGTGATCACTTACCATCAGGACCCCAATTCTGGCACTCATCGAGATTCATTCCGCATTCGACATGTGTCAAAAATGACAGGTTATAAAGGGATCTGATAGCTCTTTTTGGCATATGTCGAGTGTGACTTCATCTCTACTGACGCCAGAATTGCGCCGTTGGTTACCCACTCGCTGTTTCGTTCGCGCGTTTGATGGTGCTAAAGCGCTTCCTTGACATCTATATGTCGAATCGAGAATCGCCCCCTTAGCGCTCTAACCAAAGAGAAGTCTTTATTTAAAGTTATTATAACTTAAATAAGTATTTCACCATTTCGTATGCATTTTAAAACCATCGGCAAGTTTAAGCAAAAACTTCACTAAACCAAAATTAATTAAAGTGCAAATTAAACCAATTTGCATTATAAATAACTCAATTAGTTAACATGGCGACAGCAAGAATGTTGCCAGCTCTAAGACAAGAATGTTGCCAGCACTCATAATAATGAAATGTAAATATTTTGACAGCTGATTAGTTTGCTATTCCAGCTTTGCATTAAATAACCCAGAGCGTATACAATACTTAATGCAAAGGAGTTAAGAGCGGAATTCGAACTGGTACCGTCAATAATTTAGGCTAATTATAATGCAATGATAATAATATTAAATTATGCATTTATTTGGCCTTGCATTAGAACAATGTGTTTAGACATGGTCGAATAAATTGAGTTATTGAGCTTTAATCCTATCTCTAGGTTAATTGGTACCGAAAGACGAAGTATGTATGTAGGTATGAAAAATTCTTTATTGCACTTAATAATTAAAATAACAGTTTACAAGAAAAATTAATTACATCTACAAAGGCGAACTTGTGCCTTAAAGGGATCTCTTCTAGTAAGCCTTCGAGAAATTGACAAGACATTAGAGTCAAGACCAAGAGTAGACATACAAAGAGACAAAGAGTAGATAATAGAAAAGAATAATAAACACCAACATTAGATACATATACAAATACATATGTACAATATACAAATAAAGTGCGAAGCGAAGTAGTAGCGTAGCCATCCCATGAGGTGGAATAACGACCTGGTGAGGATCGGCAGACTCTGACGGGTGCCAGCAGCACAAAAGCGATCGTCGTGGAGATTCTTGGTGAAAACCTAGCCTTGGGTGAGCGTTTTCCGGCAGGAATGATGACAATGAAACGGTTTTATGTCGCATATAAGCAGTCGGTCAGTGTGGGAGGTATACCGACGATGTTATTATTGTATCCAAGTTAATAAGCCGTTTTGGTTGATCGTTCCAGGGAAGGACTACCACGAAACGTGTTCCGGCCACGGCTTCCACATCCTCGGGCGCTGCAAGTGCAACAAGATGTTCACCGGCTCCCGCTGTCAGTTCAGCGACGAGTGCTCCGAGGACAATGACTGCGGGCTGCGCGGGAAGTGCGTTGACATCCAGGCCACCGAGGCGCCTAGCAAGATGTGCTATTGCCCGCATGGCTTCTACGGGAAGGGGTGCAATAAGAGTGAGTAGCTTTCCATCTGTTCTACCTTTCCTCGCGACCTCATCCTTGAAGAGTATAACTAATTTCCGCCGCCCTTTTATCCCCTTTATGGTGGAATGTCCAAGAATCCTTTCGTCCATTTCATATATGTCTCTAGGTACAGGGATTTGGGCTGGGCGTTATCAGTCAATCACGGAAGCGTTTTATGTAAGCGTAAAATGAAATTATTGACAATCATAAGTACTTCATGTAAGCCTTATGTCTAAATATAAATATTTTCATCGTCTTCGTCTATGATAGATTCTACATCTCTTTTGGGAGTGAGAGTCCTCGTGGCGTTATAGATCGTTTAGCCTCGGGCAGAGTCCAGGGGCAACTTGTTCAAGGTTGCCTGCATCTTGACCGCCGTCCTGTGGTAATCGAGGATATTTTAACTTTGAATCTATACTAATGTCTATAGTTACGATAGATATAAAACAGAGTTCGGTTACTTACTGACGGAAAACGCACAGTCTCTAAACCTCAAGATAGAAACATGAAATTTGGAAGATATGTTTCTTAGGAAGTGTACCACCAAGACAAGTGTTTCAGAAATTAAACCAATAAAGATGTTAAAAGAGGTGGTCAAATGACAGGATCCTGTCCAAGGAAAATCGTCTTTTCTAGAACCAGGTTATAACCACATCATTAACCGTTACCATGTTTCCCAGAGTCCCCCTGGAAGGACCGGAGTCTGAGCCTGGAGAAGTACAGTCGGCGTGAGCTGTCTCCAGACTTCAAGTTGTACTGGCGCGTGGTTCCGCAGGAACACGAGTTGGAAGTCATCATGATCGTCAACGGGACTTCTTACGCTGGTCAGTACACTCCTTATCGCATTATATTTTATGTGTCTTTCGCAAGGCATTCACATGATGGTAAACAACGTATCGATGCACGCTCGCATCACCAAACGTATTATTGGCGCGTTGGCTTTCTTCCAGGATAAGCTGAAGTTCTAGCAGTGAAGTCCATTCGACTTTTTTAAACTCTGGAAACAATTTACATGCAAGAAAGCATTATAAAAGCTATGATATTTGACTGTGGTTTTAAGAATCCCAAAGTGTAAGGACTCTGAAATGCCCTTGCATTTAAACTTAGGCTTCGTTGTTTTTGCTGCACCAAGTTTTAATTACATCGTTTTAATGTATGTTTTCAGGTATCGGTTGGAGACCGAGTGGCTTGACAAAAGAATGCAAAAACTTCCCAGTTTTGGGACCCCCTCTTGTGGATAAAAGTAAGTATAAAACATCCCAATGTAAATCGATTATGTACAGTATTAATAAGTAATTAATATTTTGGGACAGTTATCTAACACCAATTGACGTAGTTGCAAAGTAAGCAACTTAAACTGCTTGTGCTATGAGCATTGGACAACGGATATACGTAATGACCGATAATCTTGCGAATATATCGTCAAATTGCAGTGATTTATAGAAAACTCAAACCATTTTATTTATCATTAGCAAGCACACCGAAACCCGAACCACTGCCAGAACCAGAGCCGAAAGCAGAACCGAATGCGGCTCCTGAACCGAGTCCAGAACCGAAATCAGAACCGGAACCTAGCGCCGAACCTAAAGCTGAACCCGAGCCTTCCCCAGAACCTAAATCGGAACCCGAGCCCTCCCCAGAACCTAAATCGGAGCCAGAACCGACCGCGGAACCAAAAGCAGAGCCAGAACCGTCAGCAGAACCTAAACCAGAACCGACATCCGAACCAGAAACGACAACGAAACTGTCTGAATCCGATAACAGGAATAAGAGAGTTGCTATGCATTCTTTAGATGGAATTGATTTTAAGAATCTAGGCGATGACGTCACAGTTAAGACTAGCGTGTCTTACAAAGTGTCTAGTTCTAAAGGTAATTTTTATTTTTGCTCTAATTTGAAAATCGTCTATAAAATCAGGACATGATTAGAATCGAAAAATGTCTAGAAATGAAAATGTTTTTGTCGCAAAATACAATTGTAACAAGGAGGAATAATCTGTTTAACATGTTTGTTTTTTTAAATAGCTTCAAGTCGAGCAGTTATTTATTTGCTCCAAATCTTGTAAATCGATTTTGTTTCAATTTCAATTGTTAGATTGCGTTGGTAAGCATGCGTACAGTCAATGACAATGCAATAGCCAGCAAAAAAGTCTGTTGCAATTTTGAAAAAGGACTTATTTTACGTAGTAATTTGATGTTTTTTTAAAGGTCGACGCAAACGAGACGCCGATGACAGTAAGTACAAATTTACTAACGGTACTACACCACGGTATTATCGATTAAAGCGTAAAGATTATTTTGAACACGTTTCTGTTCTTAAATAACTTAACGTGTTTAAAATTCTCTATTCACAAGGGACTAAATTTAAATTGGAATAAAATTAAATAGCACTTTACAAACACAGTGCAGGCCTCCTAGCACACCACGGCTAAATATTAAAAACACTAATGTAAATATATTTAATGAGACGGAACAGCATAAGTATTTTAACTCATGCACGTATTGAAAGGCTTGTAGGAATTTTACACGAAGAATAAATGTAAGAGTGATTAATTTTAGATACTGGTTACCATTCACCTGCTAATTCGGGAAATATTAAGACAAGTTGGCTAGTACTAGGAGTAATTTTGTGGCTAAACTAATTCAGTGGAAAATGGATCTCTTTTCTGTTGTGGTATTGAGTGTCAAGAATGGAAAAGAATACATGAACAAGAATCTACAAGCGTGCAAGCTTTTAGCCATCCCAGTTTTGTACACTTAGTATATTTTCATTTGTGATATTCTGAAAACGAAACGAAACTAAACTTAGCAGCACAGTCAATTGTCTATTTATACTTACAAGTACTTCAGTTAATGAGGTTTGTTTCATCGAATATCCGTAAGCAGCTACTTCGACTCGACATAGACTCCTGTTTTTTGTAAAATTCCTAGAAGCCTTTAAAATATTTACGCTGTCTATTGCCTTGCACAATACCGCATGGTCACCTTTACTTTGCAGATGTGGAAACCTCAACCCATGTACATGACCATAAGCTAGACAATCCCATACCATCCTTAGAGCCTAAGCCTTTACCCAAAAATAGATCTAAATTTATACCTAAGTCTAAAAGAGTAACTTCCACGACTCCTACTACTCCAGTACCTGTAACCACGCCAGAACCTACTTCTGAACCTACCGCTGAGCCTAAAGCGGAACCAGAACCTAGTCCAGAACCTAAATCAGAACCAGAGCCCACTTCTGAACCAAAAGCAGAACCTGAACCGTCCCCGGAGCCTAAATCTGTTACTGATCCTACACCAGAACCAAAAGCGGAACCCGAACCTACTGCTGAACCCAAAGCGGAACCCGAACCTACTGCTGAACCCAAAGCGGAACCCGAACCTACTGCTGAACCCAAAGCGGAACCCGAACCTACTGCTGAACCCAAAGCGGAACCCGAACCTACTGCTGAACCCAAAGCTGAACCCGAACCTACTGCTGAACCCAAAGCGGAACCCGAACCTACTGCTGAACCCAAAGCAGAACCCGAACCCACAGCTGAACCTAAAGCAGAACCTGAACCCACAGCTGAGCCTAAGTCTGAGCCTGAACCGATTTCAAAACTTAAAACAAAACGCATACCTCGTCCCAAAATAAAAGCAGACCTTAATGCTCTACCAGAACCTACTCCTGAACCGAAATCAGAACCCGAACCTTCCCCTGAACCTAAATCGGAACCCGAGCCTACCCCAGAACCTAAATCGGAACCTGAACCTACTCCAGAACCTAAATCAGAACCAGAACCATCCCCAGAACCCAAAGCAGAACCGGATCGCGACACTTTGCTAGTGAAAGGACTTAAAGAAGAAGCAGGTAATGCACTAGCTTTGCACAATTTGAATATTCAATAGCATACATTTGTATTTACTTTCCTTAGTGAAAGAGACAATAAATCTAACCATCGCGATCGCCATCAAATATATCAAAGAAGCCGACATGTCCAGAAACATTTAAACATGACTGACAAAGGCGTTGGTGTGTGTTTAGGTGTTTTGAGCGCCTCAATATTTTTTTAAATGGTTTACTCAACAGAAAATTTCCATAAGTACAGCTGAAGAGATAAAAAAATCACACCATTCTGTGGTGAAGAGAACTACGACTGTTACTGTTTGTAACACGATGACATCTTTTACAAATATACTTACTTACAGTCTGTGAGTCCATGATCTTAGAAGTTTTTTGGATTTCGTTGAAAAAATCGGATACGTTACTGATATATAACGATACTTTCCGACGAAAGCCAAAGGTTGTTTAAGATTTTACGGACTGTAAGGTAACCTGGGATCACTACGTAAATTAATCCTATGTGTGCTATTGAATATTTTAAATTTTTGGTTGTACAGCAATTTACCACAATGGTCGAGGGTGACTAATTTAATGCATGAACTCTTATCTGTTTTAACTAGCACTTGTTTTGATTTAACCTTGTATTTTTTTTGGTATTTTATTAACCATCATATTTTGTTCCTGTTTAAGTAAGTATACTACCAGTATCTTGTCAATGACACGAGATTCGTATTACCTACATTCAGTAGCACTGTAGGCTTCTAGTAAGAATTCTGGAGCTTTGCTTCGCCAAGCTTAGCCTTTGCTTTCCCTATTTCCTCTTCTATCCTTTTCCTTACCTCAGTTTCTTTTTTTTCTTGTGTTTTTTTACCTTATTGACTGATTTTTTAATAAGGTGTGTGTTCCTTGTTCTTGTATTCTTATTTTCTTTCATAATATCTAGGATGATGGTCTTTATTTTACTTTCTTCGTTGTCTAATAAATATTATTTTAGGTTGGTTTTAATTTTCTGATCCTAATTAATTAATTAACAAACAACGCTCTTACTGCCCTTCTTTTACTGTCGTTCTTAGTAACGATTTAAGAAAATCTTTTCAGAAATTACGTCATTACTTCTGACATGGCAGTTAATTCAATTTCATCCTTGTACAGAATAATTTGATCTTGAATGTTTTTAAAATGTTTTGTACATAAAAGTTGAACTTACACAGCTTGTTCGTGATAGAACGTAACAATATGCTTAACTGTGTATACATTTCCAAGAGGGTGTCCTAAGAAGTAATGTCTACCGAAAGCCTTAAAAATCAAACCATCAAATTCTATGACGTATGACGCGTGGTCTCTCATCAGACAGAACTGTTGCCAGTTTTTTGTATTGATCCGCCAACTCGTTGCCTGCGGGCGTTTTCCCAGATAAACGGAATTCTATATTTGCCCAGCCCCAACAGAATATCGTGTACCATCTGTAACTTGTAATACTCGTACTTAAACATAAGTAGTAATGAAATGAAATACTTCTTGGGACATTCTGAGCTTCGTATTGTATGGCTAACGCAACATCGTTTCCAGGTTACTTCCCGGCTCACGAATATGTGCCTAAGTTCGATTTTAATCCCATGGACTGCACGGACTTGGTCATCGGAACCGCGCGAGGCAACTACCATAGAGTACTGGACTACTATACTAGAGATAGGTAAGGCAAAAGAGAATGGTGCTCGCCCTCTCTCTGGCAAGCTGTGAAAACCGTCTAAGGCTAAGAACGTATTTTCCTTTTAAAAAAAAACTATGTCTTTGTCTTTTCTACTTTTGATTGGTTTTGATCCTGGGCACGGCTCTAACTGTAACGTTGCCTCACGATTAGGTCAACGCCTCGTGTGGACACCTTCTGGGGCGGGCATGATGACATCACGGCGGCGTCCGGCTTCGAGGAGAACGGAGTCACCACCATCATGTTCCGTAAAAAGTTACAGGTATGAATTTATTGTTTTATTTTTCTTAGATACAAGGAATAGACATAATGATAGTGGTGACTCAGTAAAGGGATATTTTGACTTCGTTTCAGGCCAAAGAGCCGACAGACCATTCCATAGTGGACGAAGCGATGCACGTGATCTGGGCTCGCGGGCAAGAGTTGGGGCAGTACCGCCACGCGCCGCCCTCCGGCTTGGAGCAAGGCAACGCGGCAGTCAAGGACTTCTACCGACAAGACGAATTGAAGTACCACGGACATGGCAGTCAGAGAGGCGTGGCTAAGATCAACTTCTTCGGTAAGTTTAAAGACAACTTGTTCTTTAGGGTTTCGTATCTCAACCGGTAATAAGAAACCGCTATTGGATCATTTCGTTGTTCGTCTATCAAGATCCTGTTTCTGAGTAACGTGTATCAAGTTAAAACCAATATCAAATGCTTAGGTCTACATTTGGAAAAAAGAGGCAAACGATGGGCGGGGTCTCCTAATATGAAGTGATACTCTCCGCACATGAGAACCTGCTACTCCAAGGGGGTCGTTGATCTGTTGCCAAGAGATCCCTCCTTCCTTCCTTCGAATATAAGAATTTAAAGGAAGGAATTTAAAGATAATTTGGGGTTTGGGTTTGATCCATTCAGATCACCGCATTTTCTCCCGCATTAAAAAATATGTATAGAGCTGGGGTGATCCAAGTGATAAATTAACCAAACGAAATGAAAGTTTCGTTAGTGCCACGTAAACAACCAAATTAGACAACTACCATACTAAATGACAACTTGAAGTATGGTGGTTAGTTTTCTACACGGCAGAAATGAAATGCGTTTTAACAGCACAACATTGCAACATGTTTTTCTATCTAATTTTGTCTTAGGGAGTCTGATAAGTTCCTGGTAAAATGTGATGAGATGGTACCACAGCTATCTGTAACCGAAACTGATCAATGAGCGGTCAAACGGGTCCTTCAATAAGCTCTAATCTCTCTTTAACAGAAGAAACCAAATCAGCAACCCTTGGCGGCATCATGCCACTGGCAAACAAGTGCGGCGGCTACTTCCAGCTGCCTACGAACTGTGAGCTCTCCAACAACTCCTGCGACTACTACGCCAGCTGGGAGTACCTCGGACAGAAGAGGGGGAAGGACTCGATCAAGTTCACCATCGTGACCAAGGATACCAAGATGTGGACTGGGATTGGATTTAGCAAGGATAAGAGGATGGTAAGAGTCAGAATGTTTTTTGCCTGTGATTTTTTGGATGCCGTATTTTTGCGTTTGGAATATTTTAATTGTGTGATTTAGGTGTAAGAGGCACGTTACATGTCATTAAAAATGATTCAGAAAGTAGCAGATGTTTAGATGGTTTGATATTAATGTAAAACGAGCTGGAAGCATATTTGAGTATTCAAATACTTGTATTTTTGGCAGTATTGTCCTGAATAAGGGGTCATGTCTATCAATTAAATAACCAACACCAGTAAAAAATGACATGATAAAGATAGGTACCCTTAAAAGCAAATAACCTTCTTATCCTTTTTTTTCTTGTACTTGAAGATCCAGCTGAAATTTTAATTTACTACGCATTTTTGGTGCATAAAGCGGTAATTACACTAAGTTAATCGTCCTATGAAACATGTGGTAACCGCACCAGTGCAAAGAGCTCGCCGCACTACCTATGGCATAGGTTAATCGCAGCGTGTTGCCGGCTCGCCGCGCGTGCGCCCGATCACTCTGTCGCGCGTTGCGATAGTATTACAGTAAGCAACCCAACCCTAGCGGGTGGAAGGCGGGCGCGGGCGGCGCCTTCCTTTTGACGCATGCCGCCCGGCGACTGTTTATGAAGTAATACGAACCTTTTGTGCCCGATCATAAAGTTGGAATTCGTTTAATGGTGGTCGAAAAGGAGAAGTTTCTGTACGTTAGTTGTATTATTGACTCTGTGCCCGCTCCGTCGCCAGTCGCAGTCGGACGCCGTGCTGGGCTGGGTGGACGCGCGCTCGGCGCGGCCGTTCGTGATGGACACGTGGGTGTCGGGCTACGGCGCGCCGCGGGTGGACGCGCGCCAGGACCTGCGCGCCGAGCGCGGCCGCCTGGCCGACGGGCTCACCTCGCTCAGCTTCGTGCGCGCGCGCGACACCGGCGACGCGGCGCAGGTCAGTGCTGACGCGAATCCTTCCTGCTCATAGGTATACTGGGAGTACGTGTGAGCGGTAAGGAATCTACGTACGAGACGCTCGAAACCGGCGCACTCGCACGGACGCGCGTTCGGCCCGGCCGCTGGTTTTCGCGGTGCTGTCGGTCGCGGCTGTCGCGTCGAGCCGAGAGGACGCGCTTGGCGTTTATCGTTATCGCGTACGCCCGAGACGGATGCCACGAAAGTATTGCGTCGTAATATGACTGTTTGAACTCGAGCTCGAGTGCTTCGAAACCGGAGCTTTAATTGTTTCTTATTTCTTAAAATGTTGAAGTTTTTTTAATTTCCCAAGTTTATTTGTAAACTCATTGATTAATTTCTTTATTTGATCCTTATAGAACCCGAGTGAACGTTGTTATAAATAATAAAAATATACTTACTTAAAAAAAAGAGGACAACCCTAACGCTCCACCGTAGGTATCTATCTCAACAATTACAATTAATTGATTTAAGGTTTTGCAATTTTCACACATATTTATAACGTTATCGGGACTCAAACGCGATAAAAATATATTGATAATTTACCTCGACATTTCGGCCAAGTTTCGACGGCCGTGGTCACGAGTAGACTGAAGTGAATGGTATTAGATATATCTTTGAATAAATCGTCGGACATTGTGAGCATTGTGTCGATGTGATATGCCGGTAGAAAATAAACTAGACAAAGTGCGGGTAGTTCGTAAAACTCGCGCGGCTAAACAAAAGTAATACCCTCCACTTCAGTCTACTCGTAACCACGGCCGTCGAAACATGGCCGAAACGTCGAGGTAAATTATCAATATATTTTTATCGCGTTTAAGTCCCGATAACGTTATAAATAATCTGATTAAGGTAAGGTGAGTCTAGTCAGAAGAGAAACGACTCTACCTATTTAATATTTAAATTTAAGAACTAGAAGCTAGATTTAAGAACCCGTACGTTTACAAAATGGTTTTATTCCAGGACCTAGCGTTCACGGACACGCAGTGCCTATACATGATGTTCATCCCGCACGGCGGCGCGTTCGACCCGGTCAACAAGCGCATCAGCAAGCATGCGCACACGCCGCTCGTGTCCGAGCACCGCGTGTGCATCAAGCCTTGCGGCCCCGGTGAGTGCTCCTGGCTGGATAGTGTGAAGCAGGCTTTACAAATGTTTATGTTTATACAGGGTGGAAAAACGTACGTCACCTTGTGCACGGTCCGTCCGGATCGCTACCACCATCTTGCTCGCTAATCTTGCCGCTAAGCAGCAGTGCTTGCATTGTTGTGTTCCGGCGTGGAGAGCAAGACAGCCGGTGTAATTACTGGCTCAAGAGGTATTCCATCTTAGCCCTCTGGGTTGGCAACGCATCTGCAATCTCTTTGGTGTTGTGGGTGTCTATAGGCGGTGATGATCACTTACCATCAGGTGACCCACTTGCTTGTTTGCCTTCCTATTTCATAAAAAAACAGTTTTACAGAATGACTGGCCTTTGTCACGGTAACCGAGCGAGTGGGCCGCGGGCCGAACAGGTCCGAACCTCTCTGTAAGCCGGCTGGCTGGTAAAGAGCATTCATTCTTCTGAAGGCGTTGACATTCTTCTTAAATTTCCAGAACCAGCTGAAGAAGAGTCAACAACAGAAGCCCTGCTGCCCGGCCAGACTGCCTACACGATGCAAATCCGCATCACGGGTCTGGCTGACAGCTTCAAGGCGCCGGCGCCGGGCTCGCAGGAGTACGAGGAGCTGCGCCGCCAGGTGGTGGACAACCTGGCCAAGGAGGTCGCCAAGAACAAGGGCTACCACGGCTTACAGCTCAATGGATTCATGCAGTACGTTCATTTTTTGTTTCTAGGCTTATCCGAAGTATTGACCTCGTAAGGCCCAGGTCAAATTTTGTTCTATGAATTTTGAACCATATCGTTTGAACCATATCGTTTGAGACAGTGAGTTCAACGTCAGTTTGTCAATTTCTTCTATATGTAGGACTTGGGCCTTATGAGGTTAAAGGTTGCCGTGTCCCGACCGAAAAACTATGTCTGGTCGCGGTCACGGCTGATTTTGGGCCGAAATCGAAACTCAGGCTTGGGATTGGTCGGAAAAGTTTCGGGTTTTTTCGGGCACGCTTCGTGATTTTGCTTCCTCTGAGTACTTAATCATCATAATGATCGAATGTACCATCGAAATTAATGATTTTAATTCAATTTCCCCACCAATCAACGCAAACATGTTTAATATTTGACGACCGGATAGCCTAGTGGTTAGTGACCCTGACTATGAAGCTTGAGGTACCGGGTTCGATTCCCGGGAGGGGCAAATGTTTGCATGATGAATACAAATGTTTGTGCCCGAGTCGTGGATGTTATATGTATTTAAGTATATATTTATCTATATAAGTATGTATATCCGTTGTCTAGTACCCATAACACAAGCAGCTTTAGTGGCTTACTTTGGGACTAGGTCAATTGGTGTTAACTGTCCCAAGATATTTATTTATTTATTTATATTAAACACTACATTTCAGACTATTAAGCAATTTGACCATCATTTAATTTAAGAGCTTAGCTTTTGTCGGTGGAATAACCGCCATTTCTCTCTATCTCCTGTCAAGGACCTGACATACGATATGACAACTCTCTCCTTGACCATAGACAATATAAAAAGATGTTTGAAATTTTTAATTTTATGAACTCGTTTCCAGAAACGAAACCAAAGCTATTATAGCCGAGCTAACCCTGAAAAGCATCGAGAGCAACACCATCGAGGGCTCCAGCGCGCGCTCGCTCGCTCCCGAGCAGCGCGGCGAGGGCGACAAGGACAGCGGCCGCGCGCGCTGGGAGCGCGTCGTGCGGGACACGCTGGCGCAGGGCCGGGTCGGCAACCTCAACGTAGACCCTGAGTTCCTGGTGTTCGAGCCGCAGAGCCGTGAGTATAACAATAATAATTTATCGAAAATCTTTCGGCGTTTAAGAAGCGGGAATTCGGGCCGAAGGGAGTCGTTTTTCGTTGTTTTCGTGGGAGGATGCTGAATACCTCGATTTTTTTATGTATTACGTTAGTGCCAAGTAGATAAAAAATTAGGTAACCGATGCTTCAAATTGAAATTTAGTGTGATGGTTCCCTCATTTAGTTATTTACACGGCAGCAATTTTTAAAATTATTTAAGTATATTTATTTTTGAGTTCATCAGTCAATTTCGCTCGAAAGTAATTATTCAAAAACAAAGATTGATCCGTTAAACATAAGCTATTAAAAATTCCATCACCCAAGCTCTCAAATTATATTTACTTACCTTCTTTTCTCCCAGTGCTCTCGACTCAATCGATCCCTGACCAGCCCGGAAACGCCCGAACCTTCTTCGGTCTCGCGGAGACCAAACTGTACGTGGTGGTCGGCTGCGTGGCTGCATTGATACTGGTAGCGCTACTGCAGGCCGGCTGTACGCTATACAGGAGCCGCAGCGGGAAGAGAAAGGTGAGTCCACGCGAATGAGTCCTCGGGCCAATAAGAGAAAGAAAGAGAGAAGGTTCTAGGGACCACGGACCGGGAGACGGGATGTAGTAACCCCCTATAGGATGGAGCGACAGTGACGATATGTCGGCAGTCGCCACACTCCGATCGATACGTTCAACCTCACCATTTGTCGCGGGAGGGTTCGGAGTTTAGTTACGATCTGGAGGGGACGACCTCGGGTTGGATCGGGTGGTTTTAATTAATCAACGCCCACGTTTTTCCAGGATCAATTGATTCCCAACGCCGCGTGGAAGGACTATTCCACGGCGAACACCAATTACGCGTTCGAGCCGTTCGAGAACGACGACAAGTACAACAGCACGGCGTCCACGGCGCCGCTGCGCGAGCGGCCCGCGGCGGCGCTGCGGCCCCGCGACCCGCCGCCGCCGCGCCCCGCCAGCGGCAACAAGATGGCGCCCAAGTCCAACGGCCACAAGATGGCGACTAACGGCAAGATGGCGCCCAACGGGAACGGCAAGATGGCGCCCAAATATCCGAACAGTGCCGCGCAGTATTATCACGAGACGCGGAGCTTGCAGCGGCCGCGGGGCCCGAGCCAGGGGCAGGGGCAGGGGCAGTACGGGTGAGTTGGATATGGCGTCATCCTTATCTGTACATTAAAGGCTTCCCCGGACAGAGTGACACACAACGCGCACCCTAAAGCCAGAAATCCTAGAGACTTGAAATTTGGAACGTGTGTTGTGTGCACTAAGAAAGTTTTTTTGGGAAAAAACTTCAGGTTGTTAAAAACGGGGGTCGGGGGAGGGGGAAGCTAACTGAAAAAACAAACTGTTACCCTTTTTTGCTAAATACGAACGGATTTTTTAAAATTAATTTATTATACACGCAAAAAAAAACAATATATATGACTCTATTTTCCAGAAAGTAAAAGCTTGTTTAAAACTTTTCAATCTCTTCAAAGGTCTAGTTACTTCTCCTGCTTATTACTAGCGTTTTGAAGAAAAAGTTCATTGGCATGTGACATTTTTGAACATTTTTCATACAAAAATTAATATTTTAATGGGCTTAATGTCCCCATGCCCTAAATACGGTGAATAGCTTCCCCACATAAACACAAAGGGGTGAATCAATAAGGGATGAAGCGAGGATGAGGCCTAGCGAAGTGGCCGGGAATTTCGCGCCCCCTGTCAAGCGACCGTGTGGCCTAATGGATAAGGCGTCGGACTTCGGATCCGAAGATTGCAGGTTCGAGTCCTGTCACGGTCGAACGATTCTTTTTGTTTCCCTTTTGTGATTTTTATTTTTAAGGTCAGTAGAAGTAGTAAAATAAACAAAAAATCTAAATTGTTTGTTTGATAAATTTTTATTTTTACTAGTGTTAAAAATTTCAACAGTCATTATTTTTTTAAATATCTTGCAATCTTGTTCATAAAGTTGCGTTTTTAAATTAAAAAAATTGTTTTGAAATTAGAACATTTTGAAATCGATTAAAAATTTTATTTGTTACTGATTTTTACTTTTTTTATAAGACGGATAATGTACTTAATTGATTCAGCTTTGTTTGGACAGAATACTAAGATTTGACAGAATAAATAGTACTAGCCAGCGGCTTTAAAAAATGTTGACTATTCTTAAGCAATATACATAATTTAATCGAAAGTAAATTTCGATTACAAAAATTTCTTTGCAAAGTTTTGTCCTCCGGTTCCTTAACCTTTAATTTTTTCCCAGCTACTCCCTGCGTCCGGAGCGTGCAACGTACTCCCTCCCGCGCGGGCGCGACGCGGCGCAGCCGGACTTCTACTTCATGCCGTCGCAGCGCAAGTACGAAGGTGAAGTGGTCAGGGTGTACGTCGACTACCGGGACAGGGACCAGAAGGGGGGGGGGGGGGGGGGCGATGTGAGATCACTCGCGGGGGCGGGGCCGAGATGTGGCTAGAGGGGATGTATGAGTGGTTTTCAAGTAAATCGGCAGTTTAAGAGGGATATTAGGCATGGCTAATAAATTATACTTAACATAAAATGGCTCTTAATGGAAAATATTCTTTTCTTTGTGAAATATAAAATTCAAAGCGCGTCAAAAATCTGTAAACGGTCCCCTTTCATTTTTAAACAAATAGTATAATTAACTCATCTTTAGGTTTGTGTATATTTTTCCAACCATACAGGGTCGCAATAGTTTTTTTGAGCCAACCGCAAATTATTAAAAAACACGCACAAATATATTGCCGTCGCACGTGCATCTGCTGAACAGCGAAGTCTAGGGAACTAATATTCATATTCATCATACAAACATTTGCCCCTCCCGGGAATCGAACCCGGAACCTCTAGCTTCATACTCAGGGTCACTAACCACTAGGCTATCCGGTCGTCAACATCATAACAGTGGTTGGTTAAAAAGTTTTAAACTTTTATCAATAAGGACGGCACCCGTTTGCCGTTAAGAATCTCTCTCGACTTATTAAATAAGATGGGAAATAAATGGAAATAGATGGGTAAATAATTAAATAAGATGGGAAATCGGGTTCAAGGTTTTTTCGGCAAAGGCGGTGTTTTACTGTCAATTCTTATGTTTAGTAATAATTTTGTATGGGTATATTGATGATTGTATTTTGTTTATGGTTGAAAGCTTTAAAGTAGTTAGTTGGTTGTTATTTTTTAGAAAAAAATGTGCCAGTGAATTGTATTGGGTTTGTAAATATTGTAGATTGTAATTAGTCGCTTTTATATATTTTTTATTATGATTATATGTATTTTAAATATTTTTAATATCCTTTTGGCAGCTGTTATTCTTATATTGTTGGAAATATTAAATTGATATTTCAACTGCCAAAGGGTTTTGGAAATATTTTAGCATTGACAGCATGATTTTTTGACGTGTATACTTTTAAAATATAATACAATTAATTTAATTACGGTCTAATTAAAACATATTTTCATTTAATTAATTTTTTACAAAAGCTTAATCTTTAATTTTAACACAGTAGTTTTAAATTTAAAATGCTCATAATTATTAAATCATAATGTGTTTAATATTTGTATATTATTTAATATGTTATTTTGCTTACAAAAACACTTTAATATTTTGGGACTTTAAAAAAACCTTAATTTGAATTTTGAGTCATTGTAACACCCTGTCGTAAATAATCCTTATGATTTTTATTGTAAAAAGGTCCTATAATGGCTCAGAAATCATTTTTTGAAGACTGTACTTATGGAAAATATAATTATATTGAGCTCAGAATATTAACGGTTAAATTAACAGGTAACTTTGATTCTACATATTTTTTATGTGAAACTGGCTTAGCATCGCACTTATTTTTTTTTTGCACTTAGATATAATATTGGCGTGCCTGTTGTACATATTATGCATGCTATTAATATTTTATAATGTTCCAGCGAATGTTATGATTAAAATTATTTTAATTATTTAATCTTCTTATTTTAACATTTGTAACATTACTAATTACCGCTTTTAGTTAGTTAAAAATCTAGCCATTGTCAAATGGTTGAAAAAATAATGTTATAGCTTAATGCACTCGATGTTGTTATATTATTATTATTAACAAAAATAACTTTCTGTAAATAATTTTCTTGATATTTATTTGAATTATTTATTTTTTTGCAGATTTTTGACGGAGTTAAGGGAAGGCGATAATTTTTAGTTACCAATAATTATTTTCTCTTGCACCGAACAATTTTATTTACATTAATTAAGACACTCCCACTTTTTTATATTATTACTCCCAAACCAGATCTAGTCTCGATTCACAGTTTTAAAATAAGTTATTACTTCACCTCTTATTAATATTTTTAAGACAAATATTGTAAATAGTTGCTGTATATTGCGAAATATATATATTTACGATGCAATAGCGTGGCGGGTTTTAAATAATTAATTATAAACGATGTACCTTCGAAATATAGGAATATTTTAAGTATAGATTATAAATCCAAGAGAATCGAATATGGTATTTAATTCACGACTTATTTTGACCTTTTGAATGTCTGCAGAAGATTAAATTTAAGCAGTTGAAAGATGTTTTATTAACTTATAAGGAGACAATAATGATTTTATTTATGGTAATTATTTTAAAGGTTTATTTTATAGGAATAAAACCATCAAAGATATGAGCAATATTTGCTGTTAGCAATATTTTGTAAAATGAATACCAACGTACAGCTTAGTTTTAAGTTAGTGTTTATTTGACTTACAAATTGTTTTTAAATAGGTAATTTAAGTTCTGATTCAATTAAGCCGATGTTTGTTATTACGACGTTGTTATATCGAGATGAAAAATTAAATATTAATAAAATACTTAACAGGCAGATTTAAAATGTTAGAATATTAAAAAAAATATTTTGATGCGCAAGGCTGTTTTAAAAAAAACGTCATACTACTTTAATGTGATTTTTAAAAGGATTTTAAGTTACTTACGGTTTTTTTGTATATTCTTAGTTTTTCTTGCAGCGGAAATCTGAACAAAATAAGTTATTTCTAATTTCCGATTTAAAAAAAAATATTCCAACTCTTAATTTACACACATGTTTACTTTGTATATAATGAATGTAGTTTAAATAAATTTTATAAGAATGATTATATAATTAAACTAATGTAGATTAATGCTAGAAAATATCACAAAGAGATTCGTAGATTAGTTTTTTATCACAAATAATTCAATCAAAATTTGCTCACATTAAATGTATGTAAAATAGACAAAGTATTAATATTTTCAAGTAATAATACAGACACATTGATCAATAAAATCATCTTATAGAAGTCTGTATACAATATGTTAATAGTGTAGAAAATTATGTATACAGAATAATTAAAAAAAGTAAGGAAAATATTTAATAGAGACTTACTGTAAACTAACTGAAAAGATATACTGGACCTAAGACTATAATTGTGAAATAAAATAATTTGTCAATAAAATGTTTCATTATTTAATAATTATTACATTACTAGGCGCCGGCAGTCAATCCAAGCCCATTACAAACATACTCACACACACACATACATTGTCTATTTAGTATTCATTGACCACGGTAGCGTTATGGCCGAAAAGTCAAAGAAATCATGCATTTTAACCGATGAAGTATTGTTTTAAGAAGTTTATCTACACACATATCATAAAAGCTAAATAACGCGTTCAAAAACCCTAGGAAATGACCAGCATTATTACAACCAATGTTATTATAAGAATTTTCTTGTCTGTGGTAGTAGGTAAATCTGTTCTTTATTGGTCATCATATTACCGATATCTCGTGACTGCTCGTGACGTTATGAATTTAAATTTGGAACAGCTGTCAAAATTCAAGTTGGTCTCTATTCTAGTATCCACAGATATTAAAACAGTTATCGATACGAAACGTCAACTCAGTATGATTTTTTAATTTAAACGCACGACATTTGATTTCGTGTGACATGAAAATAGCAACTTCATTCGTTTGTCTATGGTTTAAAAAAAATGTTCGTCCTGACGGATAGATCGAATCACAGAGTACTTTTTTAATATACATGGCCGCCATTAGTTGTCATTCTTTTTAGGTTTTTTGCTGTTACGATTTTTTGCAGTTATGATATGTGTGTAGATAAAGTAATGTATGCAACTGTATATAATTAGGCCTTAAAACACTCGTGTGATCCTATTATGAAACTCGCTGACGCTCGTTTCATAAAACCACACTCGTGTTTTAAGGCCTCTCATTATATAGCAGTTGCATAAAATACTATATTTTTCTAGCCTTGTCAAATTATACTTTAAGCCTTTTTCTTAAAAAAGAAGATATGGTCTGAGTGACCAGCAAAATATTCCTTTTACAAGTGAAATCGGATTAAAAGAGCTATTTTAATAACCTTTTTGTAATCGAAATTTACTTTCTTTTTTTTTAAACATTCTAGTTAAATTTAAATGCTTTATAATTAATGACAACACAAAAAAAAATTGCGAAACTGGAAAACGTAACGCACGGAGTGCTAAGGTTGCAAGTTCGAGTCCTGCCGTTACCCTAATTTATCTTTGTGTTGTCATTATATAGCATTTAAATTAAATAAAAAAAATGAGGATAATTTAAAAAGAAAAAGTTACACGGTTACAACAGAATAATTTATCCAACAAAACTTTATCAATTAGATGCGAGTACAAGCGCATTAGTGTGTTGCTTGATGCAAGGTGAAAATAAATTAAATTCAGTTTTATTTAAACGAACCCCGCACCTCCACCAATTTCTCGGACGGCAGGGTTTCTAAGGGTGCAATTTTTTAATCTCACCAGGTAACTAAAGCTCACAAAAATGGCCAATCTCTATGAAAAACTGTCATTTTGGTGAGCCTTAGTCACCTGGTGAGATTCAAAAATCGCACTCCAAGGCAGCTAATTAAGCATTTCAAAGGCTTAAATATAGATGTTCATCTTTGTTGTCTTGATCTTTACAGAGTATAAAACAAAGTCTATATCTGTATCTGTCTGTCCTAACATATTCGGCTGCTTATTCCTAAACCACGCAACGGGTTTTGATAAGAATTTCACTGTTTTTTCGACTTTCTCTTAACCTTTCGGGACCCTCTGTCGATCAACTTTGTTGCAATTTTGAATCTTGTCAAAAAATACAGGCTTACTGTAAAAAGTTGACTGACGCCGTGCAAAGAGCAACATACTTGGCCAACCATTAAAGAGGGAACTGAGAGAAATTGCCTATGCTGGTAAGCACGGCAATCAAAAAACAGGGGAAGTGCTTTAATAGTATTTTATGCAACTGCTATATAATGAGAATGACACTCGTGTGATCCTATTATGAAACTCGCTGACGCTCGTTTCATAAAACCACACTCGTGTTTTAAGGCCTAATTATATACAGTTGCATACATTACTTTATCTACACACAATCATAACTGCAAAAAACCGTAACAGCAAAAAACCAACAAACGTATGACAACTAATGGCGGCCATGTATATTAAAAAGGTACTCTGTGTCTGTGATTCGATCTATCCGTCAAGACGAATGTTTTTTTTAAACCATAGACGAACGACTGAAGTCGCTATTTTCATGTCACTCGAGATCAAATGTCGTGCGTTTAAATTAAAAAAAACATACTGAGTTGACGTTTCGTATTGATAACTGTTTTAATATCTGTGGATACTAGAATAGAGACCAACTTTAATTTTGACAGCTGTTCCAAATTTAAATTCATAACGTCACGAGCCGTCACGAGATATCGGTAATGTGATGACCAATAAAGAACAGATTTACCTACTACCACAGACAAGAAAATTCTTATAATAACATTGGTTGTAATAATGCTGGTCATTTCCTAGGGTTTTTGAACGCGTTATTTAGCCTTTATGATATGTGTGTAGATAAAGCATTATTTGTACCGGTATCGGTGTCGCCACACGCACACACTTGTGGATATCATCTTATACTACACTACTAAAATAACATAATCTTGATTGGTTAAAATTGTAAAACGATATAAGACAAATGGTATACAAGTTTTTGTAAGAAAATATATCTTATGATAGTGAGACTAAGGTTTACTTTTTATTAACGTCAAAGGGATTATACAACATTTTAATCTGTAAACGTCAAAAGAAAAATTTGGCTTCGTAGTTCCGCTACTCAACACTAGATGTCACAACTGTAGCGCAGAACCTTCCAGAGCAAATAGTCATTGCAGTCAATCAATAATGAACTTTATTGTAATTATGTACAGTTGGTTTTTTTTTAATTATTAGTACAATGAAAATAACTAGGATTTTTATGGAATATCGTTAAAATCGTACTTAATGGTGGTAGAAACTACCCCATTTTGAAGATTTATACTCCTACTATGGTTCTTGCACTCTAAAACTGAACAATACGGCATGGCTAGGGAAAAATAAGGTATTTCGCGAGACTAACACCTCCACGGGATGACAGAACACGACTGGGAGCGGTTTAGCGGAGGTTACGTACAGCAGTACGTAATGTTGGCACGCGCATCACGCGTACATTGCACTTCCCCTGTTTTCTGATTTCCGTGCTGGTAAGGGATCGATATATCAACTTCATAGTGCAGACTATATGCCTCCCTTTCGAAAAATGACACTTTCTCGCAGCTCTGTCTTTAATGATGACTTATGTGTCATCGATTCAACGACGTCAGTAGGCACCGAGGGGTTATATTTTGATTTTGATTGATTTTGGTTGATTTTGATTGATTTTGATTTTAGAAAATCGCCCCCATGTGAAGCCAGGACGCGACTTTAGTTTTTTTAAATGACGAAGGTGTGAAAAGGGGAGGGGATTGATAAAAAACGAATAATTCAACAATAGAATATTCAATAGTATATTAACAGTATGTAAAATCAATTTTAATAATATCACATTGCATTTTCATGTTAAAATACATTATTACACCGACCCCCTATAATAAACATTATTATGTATTATTATACATTATTTATTAATAATTGACAATAATAAACAACAAAATTCTATCATCTACATAATTTCACAACTTAAGTCAAAATATTGTCAAAATACATTCATATAAAAATCCGGGAACGGAAGGGCACACTATTTTTTACATTTTTTTTTAATTTTTTAAATGAAAAATATGCAACATTTAAAATACTGTTATAATGTGTAAATTAAACTTTTCATCTAATGGCCTCTCTTTAATGACCCCCCTTTAGCCCCTTTAGTAAAAAAAAAACATGTTTTAAAATCCTTTAATTTTCAATAAGATAGAATAAGCAACATTTGAATACCATTTTTAACTGAACAACCGATACCTTCTTACTAATTTGCTGAAATATAACGCTGTGTTGTGACAGACAGACTGACGCATTAGCTTAATGATAGTAGCTTTTATATTTTTGGCAAGGAACCCTAAAAAGGAAAAATACATCTTTGATACAGCTGTAACAGTTTATAATTTGCTATTTGCGCTCTTGACCGGCTTCCGTTTTAACAGCCAAGTGTCCTGCGAACAAAAACAACCATTAAACATACAGATATTCGTAAATATTAAACACTCATTTTTTTATGAAATGAAATAGAAAGGCTAACAAGCAAGTGGGTCACCTGATGGTAACTGATCACCACCGCCTATCGACACCTGCAACACCAAGGAGATCGCAGATGCGCTGCTAACCCAGAGGGCCAAGATGAAATACCCCTTGTGCCAGTAATTACACCGGCTGTATTGCTCTCTACGCCGTAACATAACAGTGCAAGCACTGCTGCTTAGCGGCAGGATTAGCGAGCAGGATGGTGGTAGCGATCCGGACGGACCTTGCACAACCCGTAAAAAACACACACACTACTTGAACACTAGCTTGAAATTAGCAACTTATGTCAAGGATAGTGTAGCTTTCTATTAGTGAAAGAATTTTTGGAATCGGTTCAGTGGTTCCAAAGATTACCCCCAACATACAAACAAACAAAGTTTCCTTTTATTAATATAGCGTAGATGTAGATAAACTTGATTAACGTGAGAAATGTAAGAATAACACAACTAAATTTAAAATGCTTAAATGTATAAAAAAAATACAAAAAGAAAATCGAAAAAAAAAAAACGATTGCAAAAGTGTAAGAATATTCAGGGTGGAAAATTTGAATGCCACATGGATGGCGACTACCTTAAATACTGGAAATAGCACATTCTGTGTAAAGGTGACTTTCCTTTATTTTTAAAAGAAATATATTCTGCATTAATGGATTTATGAAAAATTGCTTGTCTTAGTCGGGACTCGAAACGGGAGGGACTTGCTTTAACATGCTAAATTTGTATTTGATTATTCATTACAATTCATTATTATTTTGTGATTTTTATTTTCGCTAGTTTAATATTGTGTTTTTGATATAATTTATTCTTAATTAATTATATTCCTTCTGACGATCTCAATGTGAATGCACATATCTTACCATTGACTAATTTATATTGTAATTTAATTAAAATTGAGAAATAAAGCAGAAATCAAATCATATCAAGAGGCCGTTCAAGTATTACGTAAGATCTATAGGGGGGCGGGGGGGAGGGGCTTTTGCTTATTTTTGATGACATGGGGGGGGAGGGGGTGGGGGTCTAGATGGTGATTACGTCAGCAGTAGTTATACACTTTTTACACATATATGGCAACCCCACCTTTTTTTACACTGATAATGCTATTCAGAATTTAGGCACCAAGATGTTGAATCGATGAGAACGACGTAGGCATTCCAAAATCAGATGAAAGTAATATGACGAACAACATTAAGCACCAAACATCCAATGTCATCAAAAACTTAGAACCTTGGATTCGGGTATCATGGACTGAAGACTGTTAATTGGAATTAATATGTATATCTACCGAAAATTTTAACGAAGTTTGTTTTGTTCATAATATTATTTAAGATTATAATATTTGTACCTTAATCTTTATTGAATACCGTGTTAATAAAGTTGGTTTAAATGAATATTATCCGCGTCAAACTCCTCCATCCTAAGCCTAATTTCTTATATCTGCTTCTCATGAATCAATTAAAAAGAAACAGAATATATTAAAAAATGCATATACGTACCAATGTATACGTAAGTATGGGGGGGGGGGGGGGGTAAGAGCTTTGATTACTTTTGCTGACAAGGGGGAAGGGGGGTAAATAATTGTAGTAAATCTGCTTACGTCATACTTGAACGGCCCCAAGTTCTAGTGGTGATCGATCACTGTACAAATCTCTTACTACAGCTGGTTACAACGTGTAGAGTAACGGTGTACTTACCGTGTAAGAAACATCGAAGCCTCTCTTTTTGGTTTCGGCCTCCACTTCTTTCACCAGCTCTTCGGCGGCCTCTTGGAAGCGGCAATTGGTGTTCGCGTAGTGCGCCGTTATAGCCTTTCGGTACCTCTGGAAGACCAACAGCCATTTCAAAGTCAAAATATTTTATTCAGATTAGGCTTACAGGTAGCACTTATGAATGTCAAAAAATTAACTACCGGTTCGGTAAAACCTCTGATGAGAAGATACCGGCAAGAAACTCAACGAGGTGAGTGACATTGATATTTTTAATGGGAAAGTAGCGATGCGGCAATATATCGAAGTATCGTTACTATTGTTGATAGTATCGTGACCTCGAAAAAAGTCACGTTATCAATAGTATCGATAGTTATCTGATAGATTATGAGTAAATTAAACCAGGATCACAATTAGAACAAAGGATTTAATAAAGAAAAGTAATTTGCACAGGTTCGTCGACATTATAACACAGCCAAGTGAAGTTGGCAAGGAGGCGCCACCAAACGGCGGAATGCGAAACTAAAGTGACATCTTTAACTGTTTGGTTTATACAATATTTATTTCTAACATTATCAAATCTAATACTATGGCTAGGCATCAATACTATTGCTACTATCGATAGTATTGCTTTTCGATAGTATCGATACTATCGACAGTATTGATAGTTTTACCCCATACTATCGATAACCACCAATACTATCGATACTATTGATCGAAAATATCGATAGTACTCGATAAAAACTATCGATACTATTGATATTGTTACTATTTTTCAAGGTCAACTATCTATAGTAAAATTATCGATAGTTCAGCAACGGTATGCGAAACTAAGTTTGTTTGTTTGTCCTTGTTTCACATAATAAGGGATTACAGACGGACTGCTTTTACACTTCAAGTCAGCTGCAAAACCGCAGTTTGGACAAGTTTGGAGATCAAAATAATTATGTAATTAATTAGTTTATTTGTTTATATCAAGTTACAAGACACATTTATATATTAACACTGATTATTACCACTCATATTATTTATAATTGACTAGCGGACGCGCGCGACTTCGTTCGCGTGAAATTAGTAGCCTATGTCCGTCAGGGATAGTGTAGCTTTTTATTAGTAAAAGATTATTTCCAGAGATTACCTCCTACATACAAACAAACAGACAAAGTTTACCTCTTTATTATATTAGTGTAGATAGTGTTAATAAAATACTGGCATTAAGTCCGCCAATTGTATTTGTTTTGTGAACTGTGCAATGAAGCTTAAATCAATAAATAATAAAATAATAATTTCAATATTTCCGGGATGTGGCACAGCTCAGCGTATTCAGAGCACTGCAGTGCCTCATATATGAATAGTCAAATCTGTTAGCTGTTATCCGCCGAAGTACGAAGTCGAGAATGTATGTTGACGATTGTCCGATCCTAAAGCAAGTCCCAAGGTACCCACCTTGGACACGTTGGGGCCGGAGCCGTGCACCAGCAGCGGGTGGAAGAACACCGTGTCCCCCGGGCTCATGTCGAGGTACACGCGCTGGTGCTCGGGGGCCACGGCCTGCTCGTCCAGGATGCCGTGGTACAGACGGTTCGAGTCCTGGAATACGGTATTCCACTCAAAACTCCTCAAAGTGGCATAAAAGTGCAAAATACGGTATTCGAATGACTTCTTTCATTCTGAAATTGATAGAATTTGTAAATAGAAAAAAAAACTGTGTTTTCAGTTTTCTTCTACGATCACTATTTTCCGAAATATCACGAGTAATAAAATGACAACGGCCGTGCGCCGCGAAAACGCTCTATCGCGCTCATACAGCGGGAATGACGTCACACTCGAGATTTGTATGGAGAAAACACTAAAATAAAAGGTGGCCCACTAGCATATTTTCCAGCTTTCCATAAAAAAAAATCTAAACTTTCAACGATCTAACCAAAAAACTACTATTTTAAACAATTCATTTGAATTGTAAAACAATATTGCATATAATGTAGAACTAGTAAAGGAACTAATGGATCCCTAATGTAATTCTTCAGATAATTGATATTTTACAATATGATAAGTACTTAGTTACTTATCATGATAATAAAAAAAACACTCGAGTTACGTAACTTAGACGCAAAACGTATGAAATAAAATTTCTAAAATCTTCATAAAAAAAACAGCGTTTAAAACAAAAAATAATAATAATATTATTCATTTGCAATGTAAATGTGGCTGTCAGATTGAATTCTTGACAAACAGAATTTTTTAATTATTATTAATTTCTACAAAAACAATTTCATCCTAAATATCATTAAGTATTGTAAACAAGGCGACGCGATTCTTCCAGAAAGCAATACCACTAGGTATTGCTAGGTATCAAAACAAAAACATAGTTTTTAGGTAATAAATGTCCCTCCCTGGTGTCCCGCGTGCGCGGCAGTCCCAACAGCCTTCTAACTGCTGTAATGGATAATCCAGCCAATACCATGCCATAAGGCAATGGAACTCTGTTCATTTAGAGTCTAGAAAATGTATAAATAACATTTTTTAAGAAAACACTTGATGATTTGTGGCTACTAACATATTTATTTAAGTTTATTTTTACTACTAGTTACTGCTATTACTGTTACTAACACCATATGGACTTTATCTGCAATAAACGATTTTATTTATTATTTATTTAATTTAAATGACTACATTTATTACCTAAAAACTATGTTTTTGTTTTGACAAAAATAACGCTTAACAAAATGCAATAAACATTAACTCCGTATTGAGGCAGATTGTTGATGACTCTAGTACTCCTCCTATATTCTTCATAAAGTTGTCGATAGTCGAAGGGCAAATCACTCTGTGATCTTTTGGTGGGGGTATGCGAATACGATACGTATACGTAAATGCGTTAAGTTCTGCCCGATCGAAGATAGATTTGCCCTTCGAGTATTGGTAAATCACGTATTTTAGTGTTTAAATTAATAATCATTTGTTCAGCGATCGTAGCCGCCCGTACCCCTTGCGAGGACTACGATAAAAAAAAAGGACTCCTCCTAACCGCTAAATAATGAAATTTTAAAAGCGTTTGAAAAAGGATGTAAAAATTGCAGAATCTTTTCAAAAATGTGGGACTAAACTTGGAAATTGTTTACATTGAAAGGACGTTATTTCAGAAAGTCCATGTTATATTTCATGAAATAAAAATGATAGTAGAAAAATCAAAAACACAGTTTGTCTTCTTTTAACGATTTCATTGAAAAAAAATTCGCGGATGGCAGGACCTTTTAAAAAATCCGTCCGGATCACTACCACCATGTGGGTCGCTAATCCTGCCACTAAGCAGCAGTGCTTGCACTGTTGTGTTCCAGCGTGGAGAGCAAGACAGCCGGTGATATTCCTGGCGCGAAGCGTATTCCATCTTAGACCTTTGGGTTGCCAACGCATCTGCAGTCTTCTTGGTGTCTATGGGCGGTGGTGACTTCCAATCACGTGACTCACTTACTCCTAAAACAGAACAATGTATTTCTTTGTCTTACCGGCGCCGTTCCGTGGTCATACAGTTTATCCTGCTTGTGGGAGCCGGGGATGACGTACAGACAGCCGTTGTCCAGGTTCACATGGTCAATGGCCGTCCAGGCGGCCATGATCCACTCCGTCGGCCGGAACGGGAAGTAGTAGAGGTCCTTCAAATAATGAACTTGTCTTAAAAAAGTTTCGGTCGGAAGATTTTGCAAGACAACCCTTTGGCGTTGGATACCCGACGTGTACCTAACCTTTTATTTAAATCACAATTCGATCAAGTATTTAGTATTTATTGTCCAAAAAATGTGTACAATGGTTGTTACATGAACTAAAAGTTTCAACAGCTTACCCATTGCGTGTCTAAAAACAGATAGGTGCAGAATTTGAAGGTGGACTCTTAGGCTGCGTTTCCACCAGAGATGTGCGAGGATGCGTAGCGAGGGATGTGTTGGTAAAGAACCAATGAGCCGTTTCCACCAGAGCTGTGCCAACCGAGGCGAGGTAAATGAAGCGATTCTATTGGTTCTTACAAGCACATCCCTCGCTACGCATCCTCGCACATATCTGGTGGAAACGCAGCCTTACACTAAAGGATAGATAACGGAAGGACTTGGTGAAACCGGGTGCTTTTAACTACTGAACCCCAGCAAGTTCGCCGTCGTTCGTTCTTCTCCTTCCTACAACATATATTATTGTACACTTCAGTATACTTTCGCTCTGGCACATAACATAACTTCGCAGCCTTCCTTTTCTTTGACATCCTCCCTTATTCAGTATATTTTATAGTACAACACTTTCGCGTATACCATCACCTACCATCTGTCTCAAAACAGTTCTGACAGAACACCAGCGCTGCGAACCTCGCAGCATTTATGCTGAGTCAGCGCCTTTCTTTTGGCACAACACATTAATAATAATAAATATTGTTAAAACTTGACCTAAGATTTTAAATAAATATAAAATAATAATATCATATCTTGGGACAATTTACACCAATTGACCTAGACCCAAGCTAAGAAAACCTTGTGTTATGGGTACTAGACAACGAATATAAATACTTATATAGATAAATATATACTTAAATACAAATAACATCCATGACTCAGGTACAAACATTTGTATTCGTCTCACTAACATTTGCCCATACCAGGATTTGAAACCGGGACCTCTTGCACAGTAAGTAGACACATGTACCACTGTGCCATACAGTGGCCCTAACATGACTGGCCAGGTTTAGTTTATCTCTATGTGCGTCCCTTTCTTATGACAATAGTTAGACAGAGACACAGGGAGGGGTTAAACAAAACCTGGGCTGTCATGTTAGGGCCGCAGGTCGTCATTGCCATCCTAAGTTTTAGCTTTAATTTGATTGTATTCTTCTTTTCTTTTTATTTTAAGGATTTATATGTTGTTTTGGTATTTGTTATTACCTACCTTGTTCTGTGTATTGTGTTGTGGAAAAAATAAAGTTTTAATTAAGCTACCTGGTGCGGGGGATGGCGGCTGGTCCCCGGCGGCTTGTTGATGAGCATGCTGTGCATCACGGAGATGTCGTCCCCGATGAGCTGGGCCAGCACATCCAGCAGCCGCGGGTTCTCCGTGTAGCACGAGAACACGTCGTCGTAGTGGATGTCCTGGGCCTGGACGCACGGAACCATTCAACGCATACTTAAGAACAACAACAAATACTTAAAACTACCGTGAGACTCGGACATATTAATAAAACGGATCACTCGCGTATTTTTATGTCGAGAAAGGCCCGACATGTTTCGGACCAGTCTGTGGTCCTTAATCATGAGCCCCCGCGGCAGTAGCGCGACGACGACTGCGTACCGAAGCCCTGACAGCTCGGCTGCTCGGCGCGGGCTCCGGCGGCGCACAACTACCTTCGTTTGCTTCAACACGTCGGGCATTTCTCGACGTAAAAATACGTGAGTGATCCGTTTTATTAATATAACAACAAATACTCTTTATTGATTCACACAAGTAAACAAAAAGGAACACATACAGGGAAATTTGACATGGGATACAACAGGCGGTCTTACCAATATTCCTTAGCCAAGAGACAGAACAAATAACAGTAGATACTTACTAACGTACAGAAACTTCTCTTTTTCAGTGTTCAAACTTTGATAACAGGCACAAAAAGTTCGTATTATGTCATACACATCGCTAGGCCAACATTTCTACATTTTTTATCTGCAATGGATTCGAATGAGCATATTTCGAAACAAAAAAAAGTTTGTAGCCTTCCTTGTGTCGCTTTTACTTCTAACCATCGGATTTTTTAATTGCTTCTTTGGACATAAACATATTTCTAATGGTCGCCTTCAACGATTTTTCACTTGACTTCCATTCGACTTGTGGGTCGATACCTTATTCTGGTATTCTTGGAATGGGCTAATTCCGGGAATTGCGCACCCAAGTCGAATGCAGGGATCCAGCCTTCGAGTCAGGGGGGAGATCACATAATCCAGGTCCAGTTGGGGCATAGTTATCAATGATATTAGTAAAATTTACAAAAAATTCGATGTAGTAGAGTCTAAATTCTAGTCCCAGTTTAGGATGGAGTGATTACCCCAATGAGGTTCTCCCAGGATCCACTCCTCCCCTTTACATTGCAGCGAAAGACCCCGCACGGAATTTAGAAAAAAATGGTCAATTTAAAACTTTAAAAATAATGTGTTTCGATGAATACGTAATAGTATTTTATGCAACTGTTGCATAATGAGGGGTCTTATCACACGAGTGTTTTAAGACCTAATTATGTACAGTTGCATACATTACTTTATCTACACACATATCATAAGTACTCTATGATGGGTTCAGAAGGCATAAGGCAATGACCTGCATTGCTACTAGCTACTAGTGCTAGGTACCTATAAATATCTATAGACTGAACACATTAAAATAATGTAATAAATAATGAATTTGAACAAATATAGAAACAAATTACAAAAATTCTCATAATAATATTGGTTGTTATAATGCTGGTCATTGCCTACGGTTTCTGAACGCATTATAGAGCATTTATGATATATATGTAGATAAAATATAAAACTACCGTGAGGCTCGGACATATTAATATAATAAAAGAAACACTCACATACCAATTTCAAATACGGGAGTGATTCGTTTATATTAATATCATTCATAAAATACTCGAAAGGCAACCAAATCGTATGACTAGAACACTTTCATTTTCGTTTAATTTCCGAGTCAGGATCATCTTACTTTGTTGATCAGGTCCTCGCCTGTAGCTCCGGTGGGTATCAGAGACGGCTCCTTCACGATTAGTATCCCTCCCTTGTCCGTCACACCCTTGCAGAGCTGAGAGAACCTCTGTCTAAATTAAACAAAAAACTATTAATTACTAGCGACCCCGGTGCACTTAGGAATATAGGATACACATAAAAATCTACATTAAAGAATCTCTACATTACAGTGAAAACTGTATCAAAATCCGTTGCGTGGTTAAGAAGGAGAAGGCGGCCCATGGATAATCCATGATAAGGCAATGGAACTCTGTTCATTTAGAGTCTAGAAAATGTATATATAACATTTTTTAAGAAAACACTTGATGATTTGTGGCAACTAACATATTTATTTAAGTTTCTTTTTACTACTAGTTACTGCTATTACTGTTACTAACACCATATGGACTTTGTCTGCAATAAACGATTTTATTATTATTTTATTATTAATAATAAAGAGTTACCCCCTTATTCATAAACGCTTCGTAAACGTTTGTTAGTTAACATGATTTATATCTTTATCTGTCATTGTGACGTTTGCCTTCAAACGAAAGGGACAAAACATTTGTTAGCTTAAAAAGATTGTTAACTTTTTATGAATAAGGGGGTTAGGACAGACAGGAACGGGTAGCGACTTTACTTTATACTATGTAGTGATAGTGATAAATAATAATAAAATAAAGAAGATAAAGCTGAAGATAGTACACACCAGTTAATTTCCTACCCATAGCACAGAATAAATAATGGTACTAACGTACAGAAACTTCTCTTTTTCGACCACCATTAAACGAATTTCAACTTTATGATCAGGCACAAAAAGTTCGTATTACTTCATAAACATTCGCCAGGCGGCATGCGTCAAAAGGAAGGCGCCGCCCGCGCCCGCCTTCCCCCCGCAATGCCCTGGCGCACCGCTAGGGTTGGGCTGCTTACTGTAATACTATCGCAACGCGCGACACAGAGTAGCGGGCGCGCGCGCGGCAAGCCGGCAACCTACTGCGATTAACCTATGCCATAGGTAGTGCGGCGAGCGCACCTACAGTGCGGAGTGGATCCCTCTGTCCATAGGGGCCCAAGAAGTGCCTGATTTACCTACAGGCTAATTAGGCCAGGCCTGGGCGCCAGGACCAAGGGGGTGCTGAGCTTTCGCAATAACCACTATACAGAATACAGGGGTTGGTACAGATAGGACATGGGGGGGGAAATACATAGTTAGCCTAGGGCTGTCAGATCTCTAAATCTTGTGGGTGGTAAGGGATCGCTACCGTCTCGCTCGCTAAACCAGCGTGGAGAGCAAGACAGCCGGTGCAATTACTTGCACAAGAGGAGTTCTATCTTAGCCCTGTAGGTTAGCAACGTATCAGCAATTCCTTTGGTATTGTGGGTATCTATGGGCGGTGGTGATCACTTACCATCAGATGAACCTCTTGCACTTGCCTTTTTCAAAAAAAAATCAAGTCCTGGGCCAGTGTAGACCAGGGCCCAGCTGTCGAACGGCACCTCGACTAATAGTTGTAACTCTAATAATTTATTCACAAGAAGCACTTTTGAACGTCATAAAAGTTAGGTACCACCGGTTCGTAAACAACCTCTAATGAGAAGATACTGCTAAAAAACTTAGAGGTGACATTAAGAAAAACCAAAATAATTTAATTTTTAACATCTGAAGGTTTTAGCACGGTAGGAGCCAGGGTTTGCCAATACAAGTCAGATCATTTCCAGGTATAGAAGGCTGGAGGAACCAAACCTAAATTTCCAGAGCACCTATTATTATTCTGGACAGTGTAAATAAAATACTAGGCCAAATACTACTCTTCCAATACATAAATAAATAAGTCTTTATTGCTGTTGTCATTTGTTTTACAATGTTGATTTCTTTTTTTCATTTCCAGCTTGTCCCTCGACAAAGGCCTCTTCTAGTGACTTCAAAATTTTTCTGTCCTTAGCCATTCCATTCCATTGTAGACCAGCTACTTTCTTGAGATCATCTATCTTCCCATCGTTTTCTCTGTCTTCCTTTTATCCTTTTTCCATCTCTGGGGTACCATCCCCCGTCATCTGGGGTCTATTTCTCTTTTCTCTCTCGCAGCAGTGTCCTGTCCATCTCCACTTAAATTCTTTACAGACTGTCTGTCCATTCTTAAACTTTGTTAAACTTTTTATTTTGTCTAATCTTACTTGGTCTCTTCTTTTATCTCCAATAACACTCCTCTCTATCCCATTCTGACACACTTTTATTTTTTTGTGATAACTCTTCTGTTAAAGCCCTCTTCCAATACAACCAGTATCAAATATATTGGAGTCAAAAATATCTCAACACTCCTGAACGTATACAGTACAATACAGTCGAGTTCAGATATTTTTGACCACCATGCCTGCTCTAATATATTTGATGGTGACTGTACCAGTCTATAATTATTTAATAAACATAATTTAAAACAATTAACTACATAAAAACTAAATACTGAAATTTTAATTAAAATATATCAAAAAAAGAAGACCCCCTTGGCATGGTACCGAAAATACTGGCAAAATTACCTCTCTGTATAGTTAAGCTTATATGCTGTGCGAGGTAGCTGCCAGCTATGGTACGAATAAAAGAGAAATCTGTCCAATGCAATAGTGTGTGAGTTCATGTTTAGTACAGAAACATTAACAGGAATTCTCCACATAAACTTACTTGCAACTGTACAATGTCGAGAAGTCAATCAACTCCTTGATTACAAGGAAACCGTTTTTGGCCAAATACTGTTTTTCTTCTGCCGATAACTTGTAAGTTTGGGGTAGCTCTGCCAATACACTGGAAATAAATAAGCAAATGTATAACTAACATTGGGGCCGTGGAGCCCGCACATAAACTTTTTGGACAGCTAAAAACAAAATTGATTGAAATCTCACATGACCATAGGGCTGGTGCATTTCTTGGCCAACGTATTGGCATTGCAATCCAACATGGAAATGCAGCCAGCCTATGGGCACTTTACCGCAGGGGACAGACTTGGGAGATATTTGGACATATAATTAAGTTTTTGTAATTTTTAATATTTATTATTATTATTTATTCAACAAAAATCATACAAGCTTACAGTATACACCAACACGCTATTAGGTTATGTTGTTCATATTTCACTTGTTTTCTAATAATTATATTCTAGAGTACCTAAATAAAAAAAAATGTACAGCAGAAATAGCTAAACACTTGAAGAGGTCAAAAAGATCTTAGCAAGCTCTTTAATATACTCTCTTGACTAGGTATAGAGTTCTATAGTTCTATTTGACCTCTTGAACTGCAAGGTTGGATCCAGCCTTCGAGTCAAGGGGGATCACAGTAGAAGTTAAGCTAGGACTGGGTCATCAATGGGATCAGAAAAATTGGCAGCAGTCGACCTGTACCCAGCCCAGGGGGCGTGATGAGCCCCAGGACTCTCCTGGGTCTGCCCTCAACTGTGTGAACACCGCACAAGTATTATTAATAATGTGTTTAACGCTAGCTTATACCTGCAGCTTTGGTTGCGTGGGTTAAGTTATATCGTAGGGGAACTACTTTTCGATGGGGATAAAAAGTAGTTTATATTCTTCTCTGACCTTTCAACTAGTCCTATACAAAAATTTAAGTCATTTTGACTATCCGTTACGATGTGAGGGAAAGACAAGCAGTCAAGCTAACTTTTGTATTTAATTATATCAGTATGGATTCGCAGTCGTCGCATGCCGAGTTTTTTTTCATGAACGAATTATAATATATATTCTTTGCAAACACCAATAACTTCATTAAAAAAAATGAAATAGAGAACTATCATATTATGTTAAAAACCGAAATAGTCAAAACTAAATCTACAATTCTCTTCACCATTTTAAATTTAATTAAAAGACAGCTAAATTTATGTTTCGACTTCGTGAAATAAATCACTAGGTATATTTAAATACGTAATTAATTACTTACTTCTTTGGTATAACTTTGACTTTAGACGGTTGAAATTCCATTTTGTTTTGTAGAAGTAGGATTTACCTAGTTAGCTTTCACAGTGTTATCAAAGTTTTAAACTTTAAGGCACTTAAATAGTTTCAAAACAGGATGTGACCTACGGAATTCGATGTTCTAAGTTCACTGGACGTTGTTGTTCTATTATTCGTGTTAATAGAGTTTTATCTATATCATTAATTACTATTTATCTAATTTGACGTTAACAAGATTGATGCCCTTTCGCGATGTATGTTTCTGTGATTGTAAGTAAAAATATTACGATAATACTTCGAACAAAAACAACAAAACTTTTGACATGACGTTGAGTTGACGTAAGAATTAGAGTTGCCAGAAAAGAAATGTAATAGTCGCCACTTTCTAAGAATTTACGATGGGTTCTGCATAATACGACATTCCACTCAAAAATCGAATGGCTTAAAAGTGCAAAATTGTGGTAGGCGACAACTAAAAACATATTTATGTCCAAAGAAGTAGGTAAAAAAACCTGATATTTAAAAAAATACTGTGATACAAAGTTACAAAGATGAGGAAGAGAAGAAGTTTGTTTTTGTTTCGAAATATATCATTCGATTCCAAATAAAAAATGTAGAAAATTTTGTGTTGGCTTCATACAAATCACTGCGAGCGTTTTCGCGGCGCACGCCCGTCGTCATTTTATTACTCGTGCTATTTCGAAAAATAATGATCGTAAAAGAAAACTAAAAACACAGTTTTTCTTCTTTTAACCAACTCTATCAATTTTGGAAATAAAAAAGTCATTAGGATACCGTATTCAGACAGGGTCGCAAAAAGAACTGCAATAAAAAACAGTGTGCGTCACAGCCAAATTTAAACGCCTTGAGATTGTTTTTAGCATAGATAGTTATTAAGGGAATTTGTCATAAAATTCATAAATCTTGTGTTCAGTAGTTGTAACTTCATAAAACCGACCTCTTTTTCTTAGGGGCGGGGGGGGGGGTTCTTTGTTAGTGGCTCTCCACAATGTAACCCTGCAGTACGACTGGGCTGGTTCGGCCGCAGCCCAAGTAGCACACAAGTGCTATTAAAGCTGTATAGTAGCTGTACAGAAGCGATTGCCTTTATACACCTAATATAGCTTTTATAGCGCCTGTGTGCTAGTTGGGAGGTAACACACCCTCCCAGATTACCAGCGTGATGTAGTGCCTCGCTTCTGTGTTTCGTACGGTGAGAGATCCTGACCTAAAGGCCGGAAACGGATCAGCGATTCTTGGGCTTGCTTGGGCCTATGCACCAGCCATGAGGTGACTCGCGTTCTCTTTTCATTTCTTTTTCCATAAAAAAACATACGACCATGTCGTATGGACATCGTATGTATGTTCATAACGTCAAATTCGACCTTTGATTGAAAAACAAACGACGATATTAAATTAACGATTTTTTAAATTAAAGCAATCTCTCGAGGTTATCATATTATATTAAGTAAACAGTCATGAAGCTAGCACCAACCGTTTCACTGTGAATGCTAATTTGATATTTTATGTTAAGGATCTAACCTTAGTGCCTCTCTCCCATACAAACCGACATCAGGAAAACAGGTTGTATAAGTGACTTGACTAAGTACTAAGCAAGTAGAGCGCTAACGGTCAAACCGCGTAACTGCGTTTGTGGCATGTAGATAACCAAATGAAGGTGGATTTACAATACAAAGTGAAAATCGTATCTCTGCAATAAAAACACTAAATGCTACAACATCTACGCTTGTGGGTGCCTTCATATCGAAGATCGCTGGGATTTTATCATTCGTAATTTTGCATTGTTAACCCAACTTTAGATAACCATCATACTAAGTCAAAATCGCCGCAATATCGCAGCGTTCACGCCAACCTACACGCGTGCTCACTGCGATCTTGCCCAAGCCAAGAAATCGCCGTAAAATCGCACGTTTAACTCCGTTTTTAAGGATATTTACGAGTATTGATTGGTGATGAATTCAAGATGTTTTTTTGCCAAGATTCGTCGCAGACAGGTTAGTGATTTTCGAGATATTCGACATTAAAATTAAATGGCTAAATAGCTATCATAAAAATGTCAGGGTTTTCATTAAAAGTTTTAACTTTTGTGTGAATATTTTCATATGGGTCGTTTCCACAAGAGCTGCCACTGAATGAAATCATAGACATTTTCATACACTTTCGGTGGCAGTTGTTACAAATGGACCTATAAGTACAATTTCTATGATTTTTTCTATTTCGAAATCTTGAATGTAGCAATAAAAGAACCTTCGTGATTTTGCTCGAAACAATGTGACAGGAGTTTATTTTATAAAACAATATTGTTATAACGTCATAAAAATATTACTCTACTGTCAAAACATAACTGTAAGATCTTGTGCAGATATTTTCCCTCTGTCCAGGAAACTGTCAAAGCCACCTAAATCTAAAGCTGGATTCACAGGATTGTGAATCGACCTTAACAAGTTCATAAGAAAAATGGCAGATCCTGTTGTCCTCTTCGAGTGTTCAGAAACTTCTCCTGTCAACTGTACAAGCTTCGAGATTCAATTTGCATTAGATTCTTAATTACAGTTAGTAACTTTTTAATATCGTACAATTTGTCATCAGTAACCTTCGTTCGGAATGTATGGTATAGAGGTAAAACCTGTAGTTATAATTTTGTTTCGCACACCCATGTTACATCACTGTGACCCTGATAGATTTTATAACACTGTATGTATTATTAACATATTTTCCTATCTGCCATATTGTACAAGACACGGTACACGGCGTATAAATCTCAATTGTGTACCTTATACATTAAAAGTAAATTGAATCTGGTGACCGGGCGGAAGAATGCGGCAAGCGGGCCCGCGCACTCCGCTTTGGCGATAAATTTTTGCCGAAAACGCGACCTGTAACCAGTCTTTGGGACCCCCTGGGGGTCGCGTCCTACAGACTGAAAAACACTGGATATTATTTCTTAGTCTATACATATAGAAGAGTTCCGGTACTGACTGACAGGCAACGTAACTACAGCCTAAAACGCTAAAGATATAAACTTGCAGAACGTGTATTTCTTAGGTTGTGTAGGTGCACTAAGGAAAGACATTATTAAATTCCACCATTAGGGGGTCAGGTCTAGTTAGTAAATAGTCTAAACATGTACATAAGCCAAACTATCCCTATATATAAACTGACTCAATATAACGCAAAGCATGCATCGTTGAACATGGAAACATGTCAAGATCCTTAGCGGGTGTAGAGGAAAAAAAAGGATTTTTGGAAAATCCACCATTAAGTAAGGTTGTTAAAAAAGAAGTGTAATTTAATACGTAATATTTTTGTCTTACAAATAAAATAAAGTATCCAGTTAAAACATTTTATTGAGGGTCTTTCGCAAGATTGTTGTGAAAAGCGTGGTTTTTGGGGTGTTATTGATTGAATTGATTTTTTACCATTATAACGTGAAAATGCATTTTAAATTCAGAAATAAGTGGTGCTATACTTCTGATAGGGCATTTTCAGGCATTTATAAGGTACGCTTTCCTTAATTTTAGCCGGTGAATAACTTTTCTACCTATCACACTCACTTAATATTCTACTGTCTTTCACTGTAACGATTTCTTTAAATTGATAAATTTTCACTTTAATTCAATATGCCACTCGGATATTAAAGTAATATTACTTAAGTTAAAACGGCCGTACAAGTTGACGCGCGCTCCCTGTTGATTTAAAAGCTGGTCGGCTTAGAGTAAGCTCCAGTAAAGATAGGAAAGTTCCACGCCTTGTCTACAATCATGAACAGGAAGGGCTTATTAACAATGAACTGGTCCGGCAAATTTCTAGAGGTCATCATCGCTGCACTCGACGCCGCTGCCACGGTTCCTTCCTCAGTTACCTCAATGTCAGCCTTCTGTAGCACGTTAGAGACGTATAAATTATAATCAGATATATGCGGAAACTGTGCTTGGATACTATCAAACATAGTCTTCAGCCCCATGTCCATAAGCAGTTCTTTTAAATTATCCAAGTCAGAAGAGATCTTAAACCTCGGGATCCTCACTTCCACAGTGTCACCTGGGTATCTGTTGAGACTATAGAATATTGTCTTCAGGCTTACGCGCTTGAGTTGATCCATCACACCAGCGATTGTGTTACCACTGTATGGTAGGATAACTAGCATAGAAAACCTATCTTCATTCCCATATGGAAGTTCTAGAACCTTCGCCTGGATTGGATCAATAGCTGCAGTTTGGAGCGACTCTGTTGTGTGCATCATTCTTACATAACCAGCCTGGTTGCCGCTTTCATCATAAAAGGCAGCCGTCTCCGTCCTTGAAGGTTCGAAAGGGATACTCCATTCTCCTTTGAAATAAATCGCGTCAATTAAAACGAGAAACACGCCTTCTATATCGCTCGGTGAAACTATTTCCTGGATGGTTTCATGGGTAGCTTGACTGACGTAGCTATTGATGGTTGATGCCACAGTTTGGAAGTTGTCAAAGGGTAGGATCATGATGTTGGTAACGCCTGATCTGGTTAGTTTTCTTTGGTAATCTTCGTAGACCGGCATCGATTTGTCAATGAAGACAGTAGAGCTTCGTTCCAAGGTAGTTCTGTCATTGGACGAGGTGATCCTTTTAACGATATCCAAGAATCTGTTGTTGAAACACTTATGTGGGTGTCGGCGGAGGACTTGGTTGATCTCTGTCAAGGTTATCCCGTCTGCTCCCACAGATATAGTGGAAAGGAGCGTCCATATCGACAGAGGTGATGCCACGAAATGATTCTCAGTTTCGTGTCCTAACCTCTGGATAAGATCCGTGGAGAATTCGTACACAGATCGGCTGAAGAAAGGGCTGGCCTTCTCCTCTACACACTGTCCGCAAATGAATGGCAAAAGGATGACCAATAGGTATAATGAAGTGGCCATTTCGATTGAAAGCGAAATGTTGAATGGCCGTTTTCTGAGTAATAATTTTTGTGCTTATCAGTTGAACCTCGATAAGAGGTCAAGAGTTTGTCCCGAATGCTGGTGAATTAATGTTTTATCAAGAAATAAATGTTTTTTGCTGTTTTCTGAGACAAAAAACAACGAAATTAATAGTTAGGCGGTTTAAAGGTAGGTGGTTGTTTAGTTAGGAGCTTCGTTAAACAACGTATTTGGATGTGTTAATCAACTAGGTTAAGGCATTAAGAAGGTACATCCATATTTATCTGGTACTTTTCGATAGCTACTTCAAAAGATTTTTAAATTTAAATGTATTTGTTTTGATTGATTTCTTTTTCTTGTTATTGTATTTTGTCTACGTTGAATTCTGATCAAATAAATAATATTATATTCTACATATAAAACACTAGTGGATGCCCGCGACTGCATTCGTGTAAAGTTAGTGGCCTATGTCTGTCAGAGATAAGACATCTATTAGTAAAATAATTATTGGAATGGGTTTACTAGTGTCAGAGATTACCCCCTACATACAAAGAAATAAACTTTTCTTCTCTATTACATTAGTGTAGACTAACTGGAACAAATTATATTTTTAAACATAGTTACTGTCATAAATTTAAAGAAAAGTAAAAGACGTGTAGACTGCAAACTTTGTGTGTCATTATGGTATGTACCTACTCGTACTCAGAATTCTGTCGCATTGTAATAACAGTTCATTCTCATTAAATATATTACTATTTAACATTAGTTCATTAATAACACAGTCCCATATTTTTAACACAAATTTACTCACGTCACCTACTCAAGGCCAAAAAAATATCTATGAATTAAACCTTAATAACAGGTACAGTCAGCTGCAGGTATTGCGACACAGTTGAAGAGGTAAAAAGTCTACAATCGACTCTATTGTCAAGAGAGTAAAGATTGTTTAGATCTATTGACTTCTTCCAGTGTTCAGCGACGTATGCTGTCGACTGTACTTAGGAACGACATAAGTCATACCAAAACGGCTAGCTTGCGTGCTCATTTTGTAGCTTGTCGGTCAGTGTGTCTCTCCTACTGGACTAGTTAGAAGAGACGCTCTGAGAGACAAAGAAAGTCGCGGTCTGCCGTGGCAGCCAGACAGCTGTACCGAAAGAGGTCAGTGAGCCGGGAATAAACTTGTAAAAAGATCACATTTTCAAGGTTTTTTGACTCAAAGTTTTCAATTCAACTTCCTCTCATACCTATACATTTTGAATATATGAACATATTACATTTAAATAAATAGGTTGAGCGCGGTTGTTAGGTTTGTATGAAATTGTAAATTATTTATAGTATAGTAGTTTATTTTAAATAATTAAGAATCCATAGTACTTAAGTATATTAATTTACGAGTATGTAATAATGAGTAATAATTGTTAAAATAAATAAGAAGACTAGAGTAAAACTATCTACGTAGCTTGTTCCAATTTTATTTAATAAATATCCTCGTAATATTAAATTGAAATGAACTTTGAGATAGTATTATCCACGTGGTCAAATTAAAGTTAATTTTAACTGGGGTATTTCCATATAAATTACAAGGATGACTAATTATTTTCAGGAAAAACTAATCCTAACTAATTATTACTCATCTATCAATTTATGAATAACTTCCTGGTAAAGTAATAGTAGGTAGGTTCATCCTATATCGGGGCAATGGGCCCCCAAGATCGATACCTAAATGCGATCCTTTAATGTTTACAAGTCGCGAAAATATAAAAAAAAACAATAGTAATTAAGAATCTATTTTTAAAAGTTGTCTGTAGGTAGAGTTCAAAAGATAAGTTATTAAAGATAAGATTGTTTAACTCTTGAAATGCCAGCAGATGAGAATTGCACATAGGTATTTAGAGGTTTTCTATTGTTGGAGCCAAATCCTGGTCTAAATTGACTCAAAAAAACTAGCGGACGACAAAAAATGCAAGTCGCGAACGTTATAATCGATAATTATAACCATGCGCATGCGCAACTTTGAGTTAACCGAAAAAGACCTAAGTTAAAAGTTCAAAGAACCATTTAAGATCTAATTCTGAAGGTGGAAGATTGAAATCGTAATGTATATACTTCGTTTCAGGCTTATTTCCTTTTGAAAGTAATAAAATAGTTTACTTTTGTAGTTTCGTAATAGTTCGTATCGAACTTAATAGCGTCATTCTTAAAGCCAAGTTGCTTTATCAAACTACAGTTAATTTGTTAGGGTTCCGCAGACACCAAGGAACCCTTATAGTTTCACCATGGTCTGTCTGTCTGTCCGCGGCTGAGCTTAGAGACTCTTAATACTAGAAAGCTGTAATTTGTCATGGTTATACAATTATATATATTAATCATGCCGACAAAGTTTTAAAATAAAATCTTTGAAGAAAATATTTTTTACACGTAAAGCGGGGATGACTTTTCTCTTCTATCCGTTGACGTGGAGTGTTGTTGGATGTCGTTAAAAATATTCCAAATGTGTGACCACCATTTTTAGATTCAGTTATCCGTTTGTGAAATATTAAGCTACAAAATGCAATTTTTCAGTTAAATGGTCGATTTTGTATATGTGACACAATTGGGATGTTGACAAAAAAATAATAATTAGTCCATCTTTTAGAACGCCAGAAAATAGTAGATACGTATTTTTTCTTTTGCTTCTAAAACTTAAAATAACAAAGTTACAGAGCGGCGAAAGTTCGCGCCACGTCATTATATCGTAAAATTTTTACGAATCGAGTGACGTCACGAGCCCCTACTCCTGAATTTGAATGTGCTGTATCTTTGTCAATATTATTCGTATGGACAAATAAAAAAATACGTATCGAGTATTTTTCTATAATCTAACTGACGGACTAATTAGAATCTTGTTGTTTTAACCCAGGAGACATCCCTATTTACGGCAGTAACTAGTATGTATAACGATAACGAAGTTAAATAGAAAACTGTCACAGCTAAATAGGCTTTACAAGTAAATAAGTAATCGTAACGGAACCCTAAACTGCGCGTGACCCGACGCGCACTAGGCCAGTTTTTTCTGACTAAAGTGAGCGCATGCTCAAGCTTTTAATATACATGATTTTGTATGTATTTAATGCTACAAATTACACAGTTTTTTTTGTCATTTGAAAAAATTAGCGAGACTGTTAGCGTCTTGGCCGTCGCATTTGCACGCACTGTGATTTTAAACACGACAGTTAAACAAGGCTGTTTCCTCAAACACTATGATTAATAGCTTTTAGGAAGACTGCGCCGGCGCATAAATTTGGTCGTAAATGTTGGTGCAGGTCACGTATTCCATAATTTATTATGCTTCTTAGATTCACTAGGCAACTAATATTTTTTTAAATCATTGTAAGGTCCCTGAAGCTTTTTAATGTTTTATTATTTATTTTGAAATCTAAATTTGGATTTAAAAATTAACAATCTACTAGCGTGTTTCATTGGATATTAATAATTGCGTATTTTATTGACTTCTTTTAATTAAGTAATTAGAATTTTTATTATAATACACGTGTAATTGATTGTCTTATAATAATATAATAAATCATTTATTCCGACCAACGGGACAGTTTTGACTATTCATTACATTAAAAAAATAGTTAATTATAAATTTTTTAAACTAAATAATTATTATAAGTATCTTTTATTATATGGTACATATTACTTTGTACTTAGAACAAAATATGGATTTTGTTAGTAAAAATAAAGATATTTCAATTTTATTTACAAAGTCTGGGCCGTGCCCTGTGCGGTCAATGAAGCGAGACGTGATTAGGTAAATGAAGCGAAACGGCCAAGTTCGATTGACAGTTTCCAGTTGATTTGATCGTCATCTACTTATACAGGGTGTCCTACGGCTATACTACACGAAGGAAAATACCTTTAATATTGTAGATAGGAAAACTTACTAAAAAATTCTAACCTAAAATTTCACTTTTTGTCACCCAAACATCCTTTATCGCCTACATAAAACAAATCGGAGCTGTAAAAAAAGATCCCGACGAATTGAGAACCTCCTCCTTTTTTGAAGTCGGTTTATAAGAAAGGTGATTTACAAATTTTTGCTTTACAATGTTTTATTTTAATAATAAACCATATTTGGATAGTAAATCTTAAATTTTAGGTTAGAATGTTATTTATTAATAAAAACTGATGAACTGAACTGAAACGTATTTTATTAATATGTCCGAGTATCTCGGTAGTTTTATGTTAGAATTTTATTTACTACTTAAGACAAGTAAGGATGAATATTTGTTTACTTTTCCCAGCGCTTTTTCCTGTTTCTAAATTCTGGGTACCCTTTGATCATGATCCCGTGGCAGGTCAGGTTATTACATTGGACCCCTCCCCGCGCGAGTAGGTACAACTCGCATTTGACCGGTTTTAGCCAATCCTGGTTTTTGAAAGGCCTAAAAACCGGTTTGCGTTTCTTTTTTTGCAAAGGGATTGAAACATTGGGATTATGGTTCATTTACACATTTTCATCTCTTTAATTACGTATAATTCAACTTCATACTTACACAAGCATAAAACTAATGCTTTCTGAACTTCTTTACCAGTTAAACCAGTTTGCTACCAGACCAGCGCTTACAAACCTACTTATCTAATCTGGGCTATCATCAAACAGATGCTAATAAATTCAAGGGACCATTTTATCTCGGAACGTTGACACTAGGCAAACAAACGCGAATTTTTCACGCAGCTTAAACCTAGATAGTGCGTAGGACCGACATGGCCGGCAATAAAACTTTAAAATTCCTTATCACATTCTCGCATGATATAAATTCAATAAAACACACTGTCGCCTCAGTCAACAACAGGACTTCCTGACGCGCACAACGCAAAATGTGGTCTCACATCCTCTTGCTAACAAGCTTGTGTTGTTTTACTATCGCGGCCAAAACATGCAACCAAAGGACCGTTACGACCTACTTTAAAAAGCCTCTATATGTGTTTTCTACTGAGATTTTGGACAGAGTGACCCAGGAAACTGGGGGACATTTTGTGTTTTCTCCAATATCTTCTTGGTTCCAGTTGGTAAATATAGCAGAAGGCGCGAAAGGGCGGACGTTATATGAATTATGGAAGGTTACGGGAGGACATGGAAAGCCTTGCATGAAGAAGATGCTAAGGTTGATACTTAACCGGGCGAACAAGGAACTGAAAATCAAGAGCCAAAGCTTGGTGATCGTGGACAAGCTGCTAAAAGTTAAGAAGATATTCAAAAAGAAACTGGAGCTTTCAGACTCTGTTAAAGTGGCGTCCTTAGATTTTGATAAGCCAGAAGCATCAGCAGATAGAGCTAACAGGATCATATCAGAAGCCACTGAAGGCGTCATTGCAGATGTTATTGATCCTGCTGACTTCAATCTAACAACGCTTCTCATGAGTGATGCTATAAGTTTTACCAATGCATGGCGAAAACCTTTCAATCCTTCTTATACTAATTTAGAGACGTTTTATAATGAAAGAATACCCATTGGACAAGTCAAAATGATGTCGCAGATAGGATACTTTAACTATCAGAAGTTAGATATAATTAATGCTGAAGTCCTAGAACTACCTTGTAAGGATGAAGACTATTCTATGCTCATATTTCTACCAACAAAAGGACACATCTATGACTTATATTTTTACCTCAAACGTATAAGACTAACTACTCTCTACAACTTATTCAAGAAAAACGGTGATAAACTTGTGAATGTGAAATTGCCTAGATTTGAAATAGTGACTGAGGTAGAAAATTTGCCGGAGCTAATAAATGATATGGGTGTAAGAAGGATCTTTGATCCTTTTCTAGCTGAGTTAAAGGGTATAAGTGATTATTGGATAAATGTATCAGGTATGACACAGACAACAAACATCAAGGTGACAGAGGAAGGTGTAGCAGCCATAGCTGACGCAATGATCTTTGACGATGCAGAAACGATAGATTTTATAGCAAATCGGCCATTCGCTTTTATGTTGATAAATAAACCGGCAGAAATTCCGCTCTTTGCTGGGATATACTTAGAACCTTCCGTGTATTAAACTCATCAAGTGAAAAATGAACATAAACGCATATGAATACAGTTCAAACTCGTAGTAGTTTGGTTGTAAAATAAATATCGTATTCCGGTATTTGCTGCGACTGAAGGTCGCGAGTCGCGTGTAAAGGATAATGTGTTTTTTTAAACTGTCAATATTGAAATTATCTAGACTCTATAATTAGGAGTGTTAACAGACTTTGGACGAAATATCACATTGAACGCTGATTTAATAAACTTCGAGGCTTCGGATGTTTTGCTCGGAAATGAAAACTCTATAGTGCCACGAATAGTTTGTCTTATACTGTAGTTTTCTTTTTATAAATATGGTCATGAACAAAGTGAATTTTACCAATGGTTGACATAACTGTCTCTTGTATTAACTCAAATATTTCAGCACTTATACTAATTAATTATTGGTTCGCTACCAATGCCTGAAACCGTTATCTTATATCTTTTCAGTTCTTTTGGTCTTTTCTGTATGAAAAGAAGTGTTTATAATTCGTTTTTAGGGTTCCTTAGTAAATAAAGAATTGGTATAGTTTCGTTATATCCGTGCGTCCGTCTGTGTGTCACAGGCATTTAACTTTTAATAAGTGCTAGAAAGCTAAAATTATTTACAAATTTAGATACATTTAGATGACTAAAATTTATGAAATAAACAGCGGAGGTGATTCATACGAAATGGATGTATATAATTTTCATATCGTAATATAGCATTTTCTCCGTGATAATATTTTAGTGAAATTTATTTCTGAAGAATATAAATATTAGTGTAAGATAATCCCTGTTACAAGAAAAACCGACCGACAGGATCATGGTTGCCATTCATTTAAGTACACAAATATGTAGATTTTCTCACGCTCTTTTTCTTTACCGTGGGATGTTGGTTACTATAGTACTTGGGTAACGTATAGTCAACCAAGTAATTGCATGACCACTTTTGAACCTTATCCCTTTGCAATACGGTCGAAAAGTGGTCAAGCATTTTCTTGGTCGAGTAACATTAGTTAGGGAAAGTTACTGGTTCATGGCCACCACTGGGGATCGAACTCGGTATCTCAAGATTAAGAATCCAGCCCCTGTCACTAAGCCACCAACGCTAAATGTAAAAAGTCACTAAATTTAAAACTACATTAATAAATTTGTCGCCAAAACTTTCCCAAAAAGCAACAGATCTAGCCAAAAAGGCGCAAAAGTGATAATGGCAACACTGCTTAAATGTCAAAACCTTTGTTCATGGCCTTGCGATGAATGTGTTAGAAACATTTCTTAACTCATACATGGAAACCTTTTAACCTGAGTTTAAATCTGTTTACCCGACAGTCGTCCTTAACTTAACTCATGTAATTAATTAATTACCTGTCTATTTAGAACAGATTGCGAACTAACTGCCTCGTTAACTAGGACTTATAATTATTTGTCGTTTCTAGGGTTCCGTATAAAAATCCGCAGAAGATAATTAAACACAAAAGAGATGTTTATTTGTTTATAAAATGTTTATTTGTTAATAAAAGCCAACTGACCTGCGCCTGGCTTTACACGGTTATTACAATAGATGTATTGTAAAAACCTCACGTAAAAAAATAAATGACAGTGAAAACCGCGGGTTGCGGGTGGTAGGACGTTGTCGCTACCACCATCTTGCTCGCTAATCCTGCCGCTAAGCAGCAGTGCTTGCACAGTTGTGTTCCGGGGTGGAGAGCAAGACAGCCGGTGTAATTACTGGCACAAGAGGTATTTCTTCTTAGCCCTCTGGGTTGGCAACGCATCTGCAATCTCATTGGTGTTGCGTGTGTCTATAAGCGGTGGTGGATACTTACCATCAGGAGACCCACTAGCTTGTTTGCCTTCCTATGTCATTAAAAAAACTGTATCTAAATCCGTTGCATGGTTTAAAAGGGGTAAACGGTCGAAAATATAAAGACAGGCAGAGACGGATAGCAACTTTGCTTAATACTATGTAAAGATAAAGATATCGCACCCTTAGTATTAAAGCGACTCAATTCTGAATATGATATTTCCCAAAATTAAACCCTATGTCTTTTAATTAAGGTGATATTTTGGGACGTGTATTATTCGGAAATGGGTCACTTTAATTCTAAGCGTGCGATATGTAGAGAAAAAGGAAAAGATACAGAAGAGTCATTAATCTGTGATGTGATCGAATGCTTAAGCTCCGGTTATACCGTAGTTACTTAATTTATACTTAACTGGTGGTATTTGTGAGTTCGGCCGTCAAATGTAAGTTTATGGCCGTTAGAATGTTAATTTATAACGTTATCGGGACTTTAACGCGATAATAGTATTTTATCTACACACATATCATAAATGCTTAATAACGCGTTCAAAACCCATAGAAAATGACCATCATTATTACAACCAATGTTATTATAAGAATTTTCTTGTCTGTGGTAGTAGGTAATCTGTTCTTTATTGGGTAGTATCTCTTAATAGTCTGTGTTTATTGGTGATCACATTACCGATATCTCGTGACGTTATGAGTTTAAATTTGGAACAGCTGTCAAAATTCAAGTTGGTCTCTATTCTAGTATCCATAGCTATTAAAACAGTTATCGATACGAAACGTCAACTCAGTATGATTTTTTAATTTAAACGCACGACATTTGATCTCGAGTGACATGACAATAGGGACTTCATTCTTTTGCCTATGATTTAAAAAAACGTTCGTCTTGACGGATAGATCGAATTGCCGCCATACTTGTTTGACACTCGTTTGTTGGTTTTTTGCTGTTACGGTTTTTTGCAGTTATGATATGTGTGTAGATAAAGTAATGTATGCAACTGTATATAATTAGGCCTTAAAACACTCGTGTGATCCTATTATGAAACTCGCTGACGCTCGTTTCATAAAACCACACTCGTGTTTTAAGGCCTCTCATTATAAAGCAGTTGCATAAAATACTATTATGCAACTGTTGCATAATGAGGGGTCTTAAAACACGAGTGTGGTTTTATGAGTGTGGTTTCATAAGAGGATCACACGAGTGTTTTAAGACCTAATTATGTACAGTTGAATACATTACTTTATCTACACACATATCATAAGTACTCTATGATAGGTTCAGAAGCCATAGGGCAATGACCTGCATTGCTACTAGCTACTATAGACTACTATATACTATATTAAATATCTATAGACTGTACACATTACAATAATGTAATAAAAAATGAATTTGAACAAATATAGAAACATATTAGAAAAATTCTCATAAAAATATTGGTTGTTATAATGCTGGTTATTGCCTACGGTTTCTGAGCGCATTATAGAGCATTTATGATATAATATGTGTAGATAAACATTGTTAATTTACCTCGACGTTTCGGCCATGTTTCAACGGCCGTGGTCACATGTAGACTTGAGTCTAGTCTCAACGGCCTCAAGTTAAGAGTAACTTGAGGCCGTTGAGACATGGCCGAAACGTCGAGGTAAATTAACAATGTTTTTATCGCGTTAAAGTCCCGATAACGTTTTAAATATTTGTGAAAATCGCGAAAATTTAAAACGTTAGAATGCTTGTTTTAAATATTTATTTAATGTTAAGGATATGAAATGTGTTATATTTGGAGCGAGTCAATCGATTTTTTGACCCACCTCAGTAACTGTATGTAATTTGTGCCAGCTTGTAAAAACATCTTTACGTCACCCCGGACCGTTAGTGGCATTTACCGCCCGCTGGGCTCTCACAAAATCCCACTTCCCGGCCAGGGGAAGACGTAAACTTTTGTACACACCACGGGCGTTAATAAAGAAAGCCTCAGATCGCATATTTATTGCCCTCGCCTTCGGCTCGTGCGTCAAATACTTACGTTCTGAGGCATTCTTTGTTTTACCGCCCTATGTGCGTAATGTACTATTAAATTGTATTTTTTTTGTGTAGTGTACAATAAAGTGTATTTTTACTTGTATTGTGTTTTAACCTTGTAGCATTCATTCTATGGAATTCTTCGTAGAAAATCTGTATTTCCTTAACATTCTTATCACTTCAAAATCTGTACAGCGGAGCAATTTGCATGAAACCAGTTATTTTTAATCTTTAATTTTCTATGACAATCTTTACAAATGGCAACATTGCAAAATTTAATGGCGCCGGATCAATATAAGTAGCTAATTAATGATTATTCTGTGGGACTTCTATGTAACACGATCCGTTTGAATATCCAATAATCAATAATTGTTACTAACAAATATGGAACTAGTTTTCTGAAATAAATGATTTTTATTTTATTTTATTTTTTATTTTTTAATATTCATATTTAATAATCCTACTATCCTACTAATATTATAAATGTGAAAGTTTGTATGTTTGGATGTTTGTATGTTTGGATGTTTGGATGTTTGTTACTCGATCACGCAAAAACAACTGAATGGATTTGAATGAAATTTGGCACACATATAGTTTATAACCTGGATTAACATATAGGATACTTTTTATCCCGTAAAAATGCATAGTTCTCACGGGACACTGATAATAGTGTGTTATGCCGCCGTGACGTCATGAACAGCAAAGCAACTAATTCTCATTAATTTGTCCAGGAAATATTGCAGATTGCATGTTTCTATTAAACAAGTCTACGCGGACGAAGTCGCGGGCAAAAGCTAGTTTAATAATAAAACGCAGAAAAACGGATCTTTGAATATTCGGTATTCGTTTGTGGGTGATTTCTTTTGTTATTAAGTAAACCTTGCGGACGAGCGTTCGCTGGGTCCAATTTCATAAACGCGATAGTCGATAGGTGACAGTGACACTGGGCCCAATTTCATACTCGCTACATGCAACAGGTGACAGTGACAATTCTTGCCCACTAATATGTTAAGTCTGTAGCGTTACTTGACTTGCTGACACAGTAATGTACGGCGAATTGTCACTGTCGCCTGGTGCCGGCCCAGTTTTATAAACGCGACATGCGACAGGTGACAGTGACAATTAGCCGTACATTACTGTGCCGATAAGTAACGCTTAATGACTTACAGACTTAACATCATAGTGGACAAGCAATGTATACCGAATTGTCACTGTCACCTGTCGCCTGTCGCGTTTATGAAATTGGGCCCTGGTGGCTGGCAGAGATGGTTTTTTAGACAATTAAGTCACGTTTTACTAATAATCATAAAAATGGCGAAAGACAGCCTAAATTTAAATATTCATAAGTAATAAATAAAATCATAATTAGGCGCCACTGTTGATGCTTAGATCTTATCGTAAGATTTTGTCTTATTTTTTATTTATGAGTACTTACCTACTTAATTAAAGTATTAGAAATATTGTAAAGTCTGAGTTATTTCCGACTTTTATTACCGTCTGATCACGTAGATTGTAAGTAAATAAAACATGTTCTGAGCAGTCATTTAAACATTAAATGCTTTTATAGCCATTTTCAAGATAATTAACTTTAAAGGTTATAGCAACCGCAACTTCTGTAGAGATTTAAAAAAAAAATATTAAAAAATATTTTTAAAACACTGTACAAAATTACACTATTGATGTTGAAAGGGACCTCAGCATATGCTGCTGCAAGCAGCAGCGCTGATTTTCAGTGGGTCTCTGGAGGGGGATTTTTGAATCTCACCGGGTGACTAAAGCTCACCAAAATAGCCGTTTTTCATAGAGATTCGGCCATTTTAGTGAGCACTATGTCACCTGGTGAGATTAAAAATTTTTTTTTTTTTTTACAATATAGGAAGGCAAACAAGCAAGTGGGTCACCTGATGGTAAGTGATCACCACCGCCTATAGACATCTGCAACAACAAAGAGAGTGCAGATGCGTTACCAACCCAGAGGGCTAAGATGGAATACCTCTTGTGCCAGTAATTACACCGGCTGTCTTGCTCTCCACGCCGGAACATAACAGTGCAAGCACTGCTGCTTAGCGGCAGGATTAGCGAACAAGATGGTGGTAGCGATCCGGACGGACCTTGCACAAGGTCCTACCACCCGCAAAACCAACAATTTGCAACCCGCAATTGCACCCCAGAACCGCATCAAAATCCGTTACGTGGTTTAAAAGTTACACTAAAACTACAAAAAAAAATCGGATAGACAGGAAATATAGCGACTTTTTATTATGTGAAGATAAAGAAGTTGTATGTTAAACGAATAAAATTAGGAGATTCATTTACTGACCATAAATAAGGTAAAATAATCGATAAAAATCGCGTTGTTTTACTAATCAAAATGTTAACCTTTTCAAACAGGTTTTATTTAACGAGTGCACATTTTTAATGTATAATTCAGAATCGTTAATTAACGAATAAAAATATAAATAGTGTTGTATCAATATTAAAATGACAGTTAATATTTGCATTTTCGTTTCATTTTTAGGGTTCCATATATGAACTGAGAAATTAAAGTTAGTTTAGTTGAGACATCTTTGCCTGTGAATATTGTCGCATTCACTTTTTTCTTGAAAACTATCAAAGTATAGGAGAATAAATGTTGTATTAATCTAGATAATTATGTATTCCACAATATAAATTTCAGGCGAAAATTAGGTTTGCTTTCATAATGTGGCAAAGGATTTTTTTATAAATTACCCTTGAATACCCTACTTTCAAAAAGTGCTTTGCTAGAAACACATGCTTATTTTCATATTTTCGTTTTAACAGAGAAAAGCCAAGTGGGCCAAGGGCTAGCCCTTTGAGTAGTTTATAAGTAGTTCTTTGACCCATTTACCATAGTTTTCATAATGACTTTCTTTGTTTTGTTTATGTAACATGCAATAGCATTGGTACTAGTTTTTTTAGTTTAGTTTCTTTTTTTATAATTGATTACTTGCTAGGGCTGCGATCAACCAGCCCAAGGGGCCTTTCTGAAAATCAGCGCCGGGCACCGAACCCTGCACATGCTGAGACTGGCACCCATTGACAAACTTCAATTGTTTTCTTGTACCGCAATTTTATGTATTTGTTTCTGAACTTAAATTGTTGTTGGTAATAAAGATTTTTTTCTTTCTTTTCTTTCTTTCTTCTTTCATTAAACGTTAAGTAATTGTGTGGCCCTAACATGACCTCTTAAGTTTAGTTTATCTCTATGTGTGTCCCCTTCTTATGACACTAGTTAGACAGAGATGCAGGGAGGGATAAATTATCTTATTCAGTTATTAGAGTCGCCATTAGCTTGTCGCCAACTAGTACCAGTTCTTAACATAAAACTACCGTGAGACTCGGACATATTAATAAAACGGATCACTCACGTATTTTTACGTCGAGAAATGCCCGACATGTTTCGGACCAGTCCGTGGTCCTTAATCATGAGCCCCCACGGCGGTGGCGCGACGACGATTTCTCGACGTAAAAATACGCGAGTGATCCGTTTTATTAATAGTGCCAGTTCGTTCAATATGCTTAAAGCTTAATAGATTCAGGCGTTACTTTGCGGAGGTCCATATCAACAAACTGGAACAAAATACCTTGCTACTCCGCGAAACCAGTGCCAGACTCGTGCAAAATAGCTGCGTCTGTGCGACATATATATACGTTCATGCAAAAACCCACCCTCCTCCGCTTCCATACGAAACAACATATATCACACAGACTCAAATACACACCACCACCAATCACGCGTCGATCGTGTAGTTTTAGTGTTTAGTGGCGACATATATATGTCGCACAGACGCAGCAAGGTAATTTGTTCCAGTTTGTTGCTCAAAGCTTGCTGTGCTATTTATTGTTATCTTTAGTTATACTTTATATGAAGTATTGAGATGATTGTGGTGCTCTGTAATCTTGTTTTGAAAAGAGAAGAAAAAAAAGATAAACTGCTGAGTTTCTTGCGGCGTTTCGTCTCAGCAGATTCTTCCATTTTCCGAAGCGCTAGTAGATTCAGACATGTAAAAGAGCCTATATAGTATATATGTATTCATGGTGTTCAATAATAAATCAATTTAATGAAATAATTCCTTTATTTGATAACTTTATTAACAACAATTCGTAAAGATTGTAAAATATAATATTTAGTCTAATATCACAGAAATAGCCTCAATAAAATTAATTGTTTAATCTTAAAAAATACTTTTTAACCATCAACGATATACCTACATTATTATATTCACAAACTACTACTAGGTTTAAGATTAAATTTTCTTGCATTGACATCGCAAAGGTTAAGATAAGGTATAATTATGTTTTTGAATGGACGCTATTTGTAAAGCAGTTCACAAGCAATACAAGATATATGTACTTAATACAAATACTATAAAACTAAAACAGATTTCATGATAAACGAAAATATAAACATTTAAAATCGAAAACAGTATCCGTAAACTTTAAATTCTTTGAACCTTTATAAAACTTTTCCCCAGGGGCGTATTTACCCTAGGGTCATCCAGGCCATGGCCCGGGGCGCCAGGCTGCTAGGGGCGGCAGCCGCCCCTAAAATGAAATACTTTATCGTCATTTAATGGGGCGCCGAAGCTAAATGGCCCGGGGCGCGAAATCTTTAAATACGCCTCTGCTTTTCCCAGAACTTAAGAGGAGTGTGAACCCACCGTTCTCCATACTAACGGCGATAACGTTTTCCGCCTTCTAACCTTAACCTTAGCCATGATTTTTTTGTATGTTATTATTATGCCCTAGAACTAGGTTTGTACGCATTGATTTTTTTAACAGTTTCAAAAATATTGACGATTTTTTGTTTTGTATTAAACTCTTAAAATGCAAAAAATTGGTAGGTAAATCTATGAAGAATATTTAAAAAATCAAGACATACAAACATATTTCTAAGGTATAATGACAACATTCCAAAAAAGCATTGCCATAGATTAAGGGTTTAGAGTTTAGAGGATGGAAAACGTTATCGCCGTTTGTAGGGGTAGCGCTTTTTGGGGCTGGGTTCACACTCCTCTTAGTTATAGTTTCTGGTATTTACAGCTTCATATTGAAAACGTATTTAAAGCTGAGGGACTCAGCGACCGCTTGACCGCTAGCGTTACCTTCTAAACTGTATGGAAACATTTTGTTGCAAATACGCGCCGCTAGAGGCGCTGTCTTTGCTTCCATAGTAATTGAGAAGTTAACTCTAACGCGTTCGTTGCGTTTATTGGAACAAAAACTTACACTAGACGCTCAGGTCGAGCAATAACTCTGCTTTAACTGCGCCAACCGAAGAGGTTTTGTATTACCGGACTTAAAAAGTAGCTACATAGTATTTTCTTATGTTTTCGCGACTTGTAGACATTGAAATAAAACAATTTATACGGTTTATATAGCGTGTAAATTTTTTTTCAATTATTTTTAAAATTGGGTAGTTTGTATTCTAAATTTTTTTGTCAGTCTGCCCGTGAACATGGGACCTGTAAAGGGCTCGAAACGTCGGGAATTAGATTCGTTACATTACACGCGATATAAACCGTAGAAATTGTTTTATTTCAAAGTAGCTCTCTACATAATTTACTCGGAAATGTCATTGTCGCCTGACATACTTTAGTTGGATTATTAGGGATCAAATCAGATCGACAATTTGTTATTCTAGACTAGCTCTACTTAGCTAACCTAGCTGTTTTTATACAACTAAGATAAGTTCTATTAACCTTTTACGGACCACGAATCTTTGCGATTGAGCTTGATATTTGTATACATACATATACATAACAATATGACATAAATGTATACAGTCAATTCACCCATATTATATATCTTACATTGCTAAAATATACATTAAACAATTAGTGTAAGTTGGTATAAATTCGTAAATTATTTAGAGTATTTACTAATAATTTCAAAATAATATAAAATAATAGATAAAATATAACACAAAACAACCCTTTATTTATATGCAAAGCCTTTTTTTACCTTAAATTAGACATTTAAATTATAATTAAAATAATAATATAATTTAGCACCATTCAATTCATTTGCTCTATTATTTATTTACGTTAGTTTATTTATCTATTTTAAGTTTACGAATATCTTTTCAAATTCATTGACTTGACGGTTAAGACTATAAATATCCCATTTTAATCTTGGGTCTACTAATAATTTTTAATATCACCAATGGCATTCAACATAGAGTAGGTACTCGTTTTTGTAATACAATACACGATAAAACAGAACAACAACTCGATTTACAAAATGAAAGGAAAATATTTGCCATTTCTGGGGTGCAATTTTTAAATCTCACCAGGTGACTAAAGCTCACCAAAATGACCATATCTCTGTGAAAAACGGCCATTTTTGTGACCTTGAGTCACCCGGTGAGATTAAAAAAACGCACTTCTGTTATCCTCTAAACCAGTGTTTGTTAACATGTGGCCCGCGGACCCCTGGGGGTCCGCAAGCATATGTATGGGGGCCCGCAGTCTTATCTATGGACCATTTAACAATCATAAATAAATGCCACCAAAAGTCTTGTAATCGCTACGCACGCATATTTTTTAGTAATTTGTAGTACTAAAATAAATGGTCCGAAATGTATTGCTGCATTTTTTATTAAGGGGGTCCATAAAATTGTACTTGATTTCCTAAGGGGTGGACAAAAAAGGTTAAGAAACGCTGCTCTAAACGGTACTGCACTGTGCTCGAAGACAAACATAGCTCAATCTCACTAACTAGGACTAGTCCTAGAGCGAGCGAGCGAGATTGGACCTTCGACGTCGAGAACAGCGCTTTTGCGCTAAGGGAATCAGCTCTCTCGTAATTTTACAATTTCGCTACAACCTTATCAAACAGACAACCTTCATTAAGTATTATAGTTATTATTCAACTGCACGATAAAATGAACTTTAGTTTCGGAAGTTCACATCCGCTAGGAAGACGCAGCTGTTTATTGAAGCGATTCTTTGTAAATGTTGTCGTTATTATAGGTTGTGTCATTCATTCACATAATTATGCAACGACGATGATTCAAAACATCACGGTGTTTCGACAAAGTGACACTTTGTTACTCAACGCTGGTAGAAGTGACAGAATAAATGGGTTTGACATTAACACACACACACACACACACATATTATGGGTTTGACATGGGTTCGTTCAAGTAGCGAACGTCGTACTGTTAGATCCCGATGTTGCCTCGTACAGAGGCGAAACGAGCGTCGATCTTAGTGATTAGTGGTGGTGGTGTGTAGTTGAGTCTGTGTGATATATGTTGTTTCGTGTGGAAGCGGAGGAGGGTATATATATGTCGCACAGACGCAGTTAGCTTGCACGAGCACGGCACTGGTTTCGCGGAGTAGCAAGGTAATTTGTTCCAGTTTGGGTTTGACACTAACGATCGACGCATTTTGACGTTTGCTTTCACCAGCTTACGTTAAGTCTATAAGTTTGCGGTTGTTAGGACCTCAAAGCTCAAACAAAACCGTTCGCATTGTCACCGAATTCGGTAACTCGTGTCGCTTCACAGGACCCTGAGTTGTAGTCAGTTGCCTCTGTATCGGCAAGGTCGTGGCCAGCTTGTTCCGGTCCCACACGACTCATTGGAAGGCGAAGATCATAATGAGTAAGGGTACGGCGATGACACAGACCAGGTAGATAGACGTCCGAGGTTCGCATTCGGAGACGATTACGAACTGCTCGTTCCAGAGGGAGTCGTTGTCACGGAGCGGCACTTCTAAAACCACCTAGAACAAAGAGCATAATAACCAGAAAGTCTACAGCTTGACAAAAAATCTTCCTAAGCTGTTGCACCGCTCTTGCGTTGTCTGCTATAACATAAGGGTTTCCTGTGATGTTTTTTACGAGAAACTTTAGATCATTAACACATATAAGCGAGCAGCAAGCAGGCAAGTGTAAGTAAGAGAAGAGAGGGAGTGGGGAGCGTCTTCGTAGATTGAACTGCCTACTGGTTCGGTCAGAGATAGATTCCGAAAAACATTCTGCAGATTTCCAAGACAAGTGTTTTAATCCAACAACATTCCGCTAGAAATTCGATACAGCTAACAAATGAATAAACTTTGTGAACTGTTTTAGGAGTTGTAAGGAGCTCTAAAGTTATTCAGTTTTCTAAAGCTAGGATACTCTTCTCCTCACTGTCAATTACCTTCTGGCTGGAGAAGATATCCAGCAGCAGGTCACAGCGGTCGGTGCTGTTCTTGCACTCACGAAGCGCAGTCTTCGCGACCTCGTATCTGGTCTTCTGGAGCTCGAACTTAGCTCTGATGAAGTTCCTCTGAACCTCGTTTTCGGAGTTGAACACGAAAAAGTAGTAGCCATTAGCTGGGACTCTGAAAAAGTAGGATTATTTTTAAAATAATTTGTAAAGAGGTTCACTGATGTCGGTTTAGGATATTGTCAATAATGACCCTCCTATTTTCATAACTAACGACGTAGAAGTTTTTTTTACAAATAGGCTGACAGTAAAGAGAAAGGGTCGTATACGAGAAAGAAGTAAAAACAAAGAAATCTAGCTTTAAAGTTCTTCACTTGTTGAAACAGAAGAGAAAAGAAAAATGATGATATTGAAGTAAAGAAGCATATTCTAACGCGAAAGCGCTTTTCATGAATCTATTTGGATGGATGAGCCTATTCAATACCGATCAGTTTTGCTTTGCTTGAAAAGATCACAAGATTTTGCAGTAGTTTAAGTGTACTTACTGAGGTTACTGCTACCCACCTGTAAGTAAGAGCATTGGCTTTGGAAGCGGCCAGACTGTGAGCTTCATCAGCCTCCTTGCTACAGGAGATGTGCGGCGTGAGGGGCAGGTTGAGGATGAGACCCTCACACTCCAGCAGAGCTTCTTCGGAACTGGAGAATGAGGACCAGAACTCGGAGTTGCTCATGTCGAAGGCGGTAGTCTCGTTTATGTGCTCGTGGTGATCGGCGTAACCATCCGGATCTAGACCCTGGAATTGAGGTTATAATGTGAGAGTTGGTTTGCTAGAAGGGTGGCCTGTTGATCTTAAGGTATCGAATTCGAGCCCCAGCGATCGTTATGTACTAAGGAGTTTTTTTTTACTGATGTGTATTACTAGAAGGAGTTATGTTGATCAAGAGTTGGAAAAGGTTCAGATTATGTCGTACCGAAAGACTAGGTAAAGAGCTGACAATGTGACAATCGATAAGGAAGCTTGGAGAGCACTGCATCGACAAGAACGAAAGCCTTAAGTTAAGATAAATATTATCTAAGTATACTACAGTACTACCAACCTACGTACGAGTACGTACTAACGCTCTGCGAGGAAAACATCGCCAGGAAGTCCAATAGGAGAAGTTACCTACCACTCCTAAGAAATAAATCTTTACTCAAATGAAATGTAGTGCACTCTCACTAGTTACTTCACTAGTACGGATCCGAAAAATGACAGTCATAGAGGGAATGTTTTGTATTGTATCGCTTCTATTTTATTCCTATTTGATAACCAGGTATCAATCCTAACGATCTGATTTACTGGTCACAAGGTTTTGGAGGTCAGATGGAAGTTGTTTCAATGTAATAACTTTGCTAAATTTAGGATCATGGTCACAAGTCTACCCCGAGCGATAGAACGGGGAATAGCACTAGGATAATAATGACGATGGAAGTGTCTCACCTCTTCAGCAGCATAATCCCGCGCCTCATCATCCTCATTCAATTGTTTCGTTAGCTCAATCTGGCCGAGCATCAGTTCACGTTTAACTCGCGCGTCTTCCCTAGCATCTCTTCGTTTCTCTGAAACATAATATTTAAAATGATGAGCATACTTTTTAGATAAAAATAAATTTTCAGTTTTTTTTAATTCTCGACATTATAAAACATGTTACCTATGTAAGGATTTTGACCAGCTACCTATTATGGTTCACAAGAGACAGCTCCTTAAAGGTAGGATAGATGGACATACAGATGGTCTTTGGGGATGACATCCTAAAAAGTTAAGTACCAAAGTAAGGGTCTAGGTTAAGGGTAGACCCATAGCTTCATGGAACCCATGACAGCACGGGACAAGAAGACAAAAAGGAGGCCACGGACTCGCAGAAGCGGCATAGTTTGACCCGCAACATGACGGACCGGCTAATTGGTCACCGGACGAAAATGGACGTGTGAATGTTAATAAAGATTTTGACTTCATATCTCCCCCCTTTGTTAATTATCGCAACTGTACTGCTATTGTTAACTGTTGTTAGATACGACAGTCAGCTGGAAGGTTATTAACCTAACAGGATGTATGGACATCCTCTTGTACAAATATCTAGCTATAGACTTTCGCCGAACTCTCTTGATAAGCAAAGTATACTTTGCTTCTAAAGGATCTCAGATACAATGCCAGTCTTGGGATATCGTCGGGTTGAAATGACGTTGCACTCACGTTGTCTCTGGGACCTGGTCTTCTCCTCATCAATGGCTTCCACCAGCACCTTCCGGAGTCGATCCAGCTCCTCCTCGCTGCCCTTCACTGCGGCCATTATGCTTGATTTGTGGTCCTGAAAATTAATTATGAGCATAAAATATAACAAAATTTTCCAAGGACTTATAATGTGCTTCAATCGGAAATTGCTGATTCTTTGATACTAATTCAAACTAATACTATAAAAAAAGCGAAAGTCTGTTCGTCTGTCTGTCAAGCTTTTACTCTTAAACGGCTGAACCGATCTGGACGAAAGGTACAGAGACAGTTTAACACCCGGAAACGGACATATGCTACTTTTTTCTAAACCTTCGCCTAAATGCTAAAGTTGTACTAAACTAGTTATACTAAACTTTGCTAAACTTAGCATTCAGGAGTCTAAATGCTAAACTGCAAAACTTTTGGAACGGAAGAAGTTGCGGGAACAGATCATCTTGACAGGGCGGACAGAGTTGCTTTTCATCAGTTGTAACAAAAAGTACATATCGCACGCTTAGAATTAAAGCGACCCATTTCTGAATTTTACACGTCCCAAAATATCACCTTAACTAAAAGACATAGGGTTCAATTTTGGGAAATGTCATATTCAGAATTGAGTCGTTTTAATTCTAAGGGTGCGATATTAGGTTTACTCTTTTATCTACAAGAAGGCGCAAATGAGCAAACGGGTTGAGTAATAGGTAAGCAATCACCGTCTCTCATAGAAGACACCTACAAGATCCGAAGAATCCGAGCGCGTTATAACGCGCGGTCCTATAGGACTTTAAGAAAGAAATAAGCTTGTTTCTTGAAGGTTATCTAAGTCGTGCCAGAAGTTTCTTGCTTCTACAGTATTATAGGTTTTTGTGTTTCTACTCTTTGCCTTTTTTGGGCGAATGCCTAGGTGGCTAGCTTTAAGATTAGATGCTGACTGACTGACTTCCTACCTGCTTCGGATACTCAACGCCCATGGTCTCATGCAGACGTTGTAGGACTCTGGTCCCTCTGGAGCCTAGGGCTTGCAGCTTGCGTAGGACGTCTTCAAACACCTCCTTGGAGTTAGGGTCTTCTTGGTTGCTCTGAAAGGAGGAAATAGGGAGACATAAGTTTAGTTTTAAATACTTTTGACCTCACACGGAGCGAGTGTAAATTTGAGAGTATTTAATGATGTTGGAAACCATGGTAACTCCGCAATGTAACGTATTGACCTCTTCTACTCGCAAATGTGTGACCAAAGGATTTTTCCAGGCATAGTAACCTTATGAATAGGCTTATTCAATGTTCAATGTTTATTCTTTAATCTGTTATTGTTTACTGTTAAACCGGTTGTCTGGAAGAGATCGCTCTTAAGCTGTAGGACCGCCTATTTTCTACCTTTCTACTTCGTTTATTTGTTATCTTTGTATTTTTTGTGGTGTATTATAAATAATATTTGTTGTTGTTATTCATTTTGTTTAATGTTTTATATTTGTTAATTAGCAAATAATCTTTGTTTGACATTTATCGATTGTTGTATGCTCACAGCAAAGCGTTACCACAACTGTAACTAGTTTTTCTTATGTTTGGAAATAAATCACTTTGATTTTGACTTTTTATTGCAACGCGGTCGAATCGTCAGGTCTTAAAAGAGATATAGTCCCCGGTAAACTTCTTGAGCATTGACCTTGACTGCGCAGTAGCCGTTTCTAGTACAAATGGTTATGCGCAAACATACCCCTTCAACTCAATTTAAGCTCAAGATGTTTGCCTGCAACTATACATAAGATGTACATAAGTCGTTGCTAAATCCTGTTGTTAACAATAAAATATTATGTGAAAGTTGTTATTTAACTAAATCAATATTTGAAGAAAATACCGTGCCTTAGTTATAATGCCAATAAAAATGATTGTAGTCTTATGATTATAAGGCTGCGTTTCCACCAGAGATGTGCGAGGATGCGTAGCGAGGGATGTGTTTGTAAAGAACCAATAAGCCGTTTCCACCAGAACTGTGCTGACGGAGGCGAGGTAAATGAAGCGATTCTATTGGTTCTTACAAACACATCCCTCGCTACGCATCCTCGCACATCTCTGGTGGTAAAGCAGCCTAATGAAGTATCTAATGTACGGGCTGCTTGCCACTTTGAAGCAAATAGAATCATGATAATTATGTCAGGTTCTTGCACTTTGCACTTAGGTGCGAAAGTGACTGTTATGTTTGTCAGAGTTCAACTGATGTTAGTCAAAATTGATTGAGATGATGCAGATTAGAAAAAAAATGTCCAAGTGTTTAATGCCCTGACGCTTGGTAGTGGGTGGTGTTTGGCTTGTTACTATCATGATCTACTTAGAATACGTCAAAATTAGAAAATGGCAAATTTTGCCAAAAAGGCTTTTTTCCCAAAGGCAGAGCCTTGCCGTTTAGCAAAATGCCGGAAGCATTCTGGGCACGTTGTCCTGGGCGAGTGAAATACGAGGTTGTGATCTTTTGTATTTTACGTTTCTTGCAGTATCTACTTATGTATTACGGTAATTTCACCGTTGCTCATTACTGTTTCTTAATTAATTGACGAAATACCAAACGTTTAGCACCAATTCCTGCTAAAACTAGTATCAAAACCGAATACAGCGTCTGTTATTGCCTGAAGTCCATGTTTGTAGATCAGTATTTCAACAATTAATGAAGGAACGGTAATAAGCAAAGGAGAAAACGCCGGAGAATTACCGATAAGATTGATGCTATATAAAATAGTTTTGAAGCTGACTCTACGTAAAGAAAACAATAAGTTCATACAAGCAACGTCAATGAACAGCCACAATTATTTGCGTAAGGCAAACGACACCTCATTCACAGCACTAACCCCATTTGCAGATAATACTTCAATAGACAGTAATCTTATCAGAAGATGGATGGAAACTTCCATGCCCCAGTCACTTTCATTTATTCTATTTAGTAACATATTTAAATTATTCTTCACTTTGTACAAGATAAAGTCTACGAAATTTTTACGATTTAATATCTAAAGTGTTTAGATAACTTTTCAAAAGATAACAATCTTGCTAGTAATCATTAACACTGCGAACTTTTGCAGTATTTATTGTTACACATTGTTATACATTATTTGCACATTCTAGTTGGCTGCGTACCGGAAATTATCTTATTTACTTACCGGTGTTTGTTCAATGTTAATATTCGCAGTATCATGTTTCAGATCTTTTCCAGTTTCTACTTCAATTCCGTTATCCACTCCTAAATAAGACTTTTCAGTCGTGAAAACTTTGTTTGTCATTTGTGTTGTAGTTTTTTGTTCTTCACTTGATTCTTTGCTGTCATCTTGTTTTGCAAATGTATTATTGTCATTTGGTTTCGAACTTGTAGTAAATATATTGATATTATCGGGTTTGGCAGTTGTAGTAATTTGAGTTTTTGAGTATTCTTCATTGAGTGCAGTTTCTTGAGTTTTTGCACTTGATCTCGAAGTCTCTGTTTTGTTTGAAAGTTGTTCACTGGTGTTTCCATCAATATCTGAAAAGTAAAGTAGGCTAGTATTGGTATTTTTGCACTACATAACAACACACGTCACTCTGCTGAAAGTATTTTTTTAAATCAAAAATGAATAAATTTTTGTTTTTTATGTGTTGGCTAAATAAAGAGTGTATTTTATCGTATTGTAGATGGACGCAAGTACGGGACAGTTGTATCTGTAGATAAGCAAAACCTACGCGAGCTCGTATGAAATGCAAAGTACAATACAATAACTCTCTACTGACCATGCACCACACAAAAACAACATGAAAAGGTTTAATTTAGACAATATTAATATAAGGCATACTATTGTATGCCTAGCGGATTCCTTTCAGACAACCGTTAGCAATAAAATATTATGAAGAAAAAAGCAGATAAAAGTAGAAGTTGCAATAACAGACTAGTACAATAAAGCTGACCTTTAAACGACAGCCATTTCCTCTCATCCCTGTCCACATTGGTGTCTCGGTGGCGATGCAGAGCCGGAAGCGATATCAGATGAGGCGGAGGTTTGTAGTGCTTGAAGGTTTCCGTCTTAGCTGCTTGACGAAGGGCGTGAAGGCGCTCCAGGATTTCGCGAAGTTCCTGGGTGTTAAGGGTTTCTTATGAAGCATAGGTCTCTATCAGTGTTGTGCAAGGCAGTATAGCAGCATTCGTCGACATGAAGTCGACGAGAGAATTTCGGCAAGGTCTGTCCGGATCATTACTACCATTTTGCTCGCAAATCCAGCCGCTAGGCAGCAATGTTTGCATTATTGTGTTCCATCGTGCACAGCCAGACAGCTGGTAAAAAACTGACACAAGAGATATTTCATCTTAGCCCACTGGGTTAGCAACTTGCCAACGCATCTGGAATCTCCTCGATGTTGGAGGTGTCTAAGAGCAGTGATGATCGCTTCCTATCAAGTAACCCAATTGCTCGTCTTCCTTTCTATTTTATAATAAAAAAACCCATCGTCTTTTATCATCATAGCTCTAAGCGTAAATCATTATTTATTAAATAATTTGATTGATTTTGGTAAATTAATTTTTAATTACGTGTTAAAGATAATTATTCTGTCTACAATACCTTAGGATCGTGATCGGTAACGTCAAAAGCTGGTACCGACTCGCTTGACGTGACATTGGTAGTGTGGCGAGGGTCGTGGAAACTCACGCCAGCTTTATGGCGCTTCATGGTGCCTGGTGGGTGAAAACGGACATCAAACAGATGAAAAAATATTGAATTATTCCTGAAGCCTGGAGATGAATACAGTAAAGAAGAAAGTCACCAAGAAGAGGATACCACGGGAGACTTAAAAGATATCTGAATGAACTAGCAGCAATACTAGAGACAAAGAGAAACTTCTCAAAAGAAAAGACTTTTCCGCAGACTAGATAATTTAAATGAGTAGCTGCTAACTGGTTTTTTGCTACCACATTCTAACACATTCCACATAATATTGCGCTTACACTCAATCTGCTTCACGAAACTGATTGCAGATATCGAATACAAAACAAAATATTTTAAGGTTTGAACTAAAATTTACAGCTACACTTAACCAGCATCTTCACGTATAGGATTTGTGACTGGTCACAACTGACTTATACTTACCCACAACATAAGAACGCTATGCTATTCCTCCCATGAAGAACCAGTAAATCATTATTATCAACTTACCGGGATCATTGGCCTTGCCGTCAACTTTCTTCAATTCCTGGATCTTCTCCAGCAAGCTCGTGTTGGACAGCAGACCCAACTTGTTGGCTTCGAGAAGCTCGTCGAGCTCCTCAGAGGAATCGTCTCCAATGTACGCGCACTCTTGGAGGTGCTTGTAGCCTTTGATCATGATGAGAGAAGCGCCGGGCCACCTGGTAAGTGGTGTATAACAAATATAGTCATCATCTAAGGTCCGGTAAGTCCGGTGATCAACGTAACATAATTCAATATCGATTTAATCGCACGCCGAAAAACAGAGGTAAAATATTGAATCTTTCATATGCAATGAACTGATTGGTCTTGTACTGTTACCTTATCAATGCCTAAAGTAAATATGTAAACGTGGTCAACCTTGTGCCATAATTGTTTGAACCATACAAAACTGATCGAAACAAACTATCGGAATACAAATGCAACACTGTTGTTATTCTTACAGCTACAACCGATATATCTATTAATCCTTTGTTTGATGTCCTCTTTATCCACCCAAATACAAACAGATATGAAGTTTAGTTGCGGCTGTTCACATCTAGCACCATCTATTAATTCTATAGCAGTTGTAAACTAGACAGATTAAAACCCTGATTATATTGAAACCTTAATTAATTTAAATCCATCCTGCATTTCACAATTGAAGTACAATATTTGTTCCATCTCTTAGTGTTATTCCTGTCTTCAGTAATTCCAAATAATTTGATGAAAGTCCTGTGGTATCAACAACATAAATTATCATTCCTTTAATCTTCTCAAGCTATTCAATGAGGTTAATATTTTCTTTGCGCTGCTCAACAAACAGTATTTGTCCTTTCCTGTCCTGTCCTGTCTCGTCTCGTCTTGTCGTGTCGTGTCGTATCTAACGTGTCGTCACTTGCTTCATCTTGGCTGACCAGCCAAAACGGCTGCGACTAGACTTTGTCTTATCTTGCCTTGTCCTGTCTTACCTTACGCAAGCAGAGACTGTGACGGTGGAACCTTTCAACAGGTAGAACCCCCAGTATTCCTTCATGTCATCCTCCAGCTCCAGTTCCCTAGTCATGGCTACTGGCACCAACTCCTGGGATAGCTCCGGAGCTCCTGGCAGCACGAATGCGTTGAAGGTTGTGTTGGATTTTACGACCTGACGCTGCAAGGAATAAAATAACCTATTTTATTTGATTTTTTTTTATGAAATAGGAAGTCAAACAAGCAAGTGGGTCACCTGATGGTAAGTTTACACCACCGCCTATAGACACCCCAACATCGAAGAGATTGCAAATGCGTTGCCAACCCAGAGGGCTAAGATGGAATACCTCTTGTGCCAGTAATTACATTGGCTGTCTTGCTCTCCACGCCGGAACACAAGAGTGCAAGCACTGCTGCTTAACGCCAGGATTAGCAAGCAAGATGGTGGTAGTGATCCGGACGGACCTTGCACAAGGTCCTACCACCCGCAAAATTGATTCGAATCGATTGTTCATTTCAAAGTGTATCCCTTCGTTTATTTCTCTTTCAAGTGAAAACACAGCAAAGAACCGATTCAAATTAACACAGAGATACTCAAAAGGTCAGAATGGGTTTAAAGACTTCGGTAGAAAGGGGATTTCTATTCCAAGAAGAAAAAAACGGTACTCTTAAGGCTTAGTTACACGGAGTGAGTTTCCGCATGCGAGTTGCATTACATTGCGGGCTACCGAGGTACGATGTGGTCGATCGGTCGATCAAACCCCGCAATGTCATGCAACTCGTATACGAGAACTTTAAATGGTTAAAGGAGAAGTTGGAGAAGGATAAATGGACCTTTAGTCGGGTGAAAAGTTTCCTAATATATACTAATATAATAGTATTTTATGCAACTGTTGCATAATGAGGGGTCTTAAAACACGAGTGTGGTTTTATGAAACGAGCGTCAGCGAGTTTCATAATAGGATCACACGAGTGTTTTAAGACCTAATTATGTACAGTTGCATACATTACTTTATCTACACACATATTATAAGTACTCTATGATGGGTTCAGAAGTCATAGGGCAATGACCTGCATTGCTACTAGCTACTAGTGCTAGGTACCTATTAAATATCTATAGACTGTACACATTAAAATAATGTGATAAAAAATGAATTTGAACAAATATAGAAACAAATTAGAAAAATTCTCATAATAATATTGGTTGTTATAATGCTGGTCATTGCCTACGGTTTCTGAACGCATTATAGAGCGTTTATGTTAATGTGTAGATAAAAGAATAATAAATCGCGTTCTAATTTATGAAATTGAACCTTATCCAATGAAATACTTACACGCGCTGAAAGTAATCTTCAGCCATTCAAATAATCTCGAAGGATGTTTTATAACACGTTTTATCTCGTTTAATAAATATAACAATATATGCCAGACTTACAGACGATAAACATTGAGATAAGCTATCTTTCGGTGTTGTGTAATGTTTGATCTCATATTTAACATTCGTTTGAAATTATCTTGGGCAGTTCAAAATCAAGGCTACGGAGAAAGTTATGAGTTGACGTGTGAATCATTAAAAATGTAACGAAAAACTATTTTTTTAACGTTCTTTGAAAATTAATTGAAAAAAAAAATCTCAGGACAATTCACACCAATTGACCTAGTCCCAAACTGAGCAAAGCTTGTACTATGGGTACTAGACAAGGGATTTACATACTTATATAGATAAATACATACTTTAATACATATAACATCCAAGATTCGGGTACAAACATTCATATTCATCATACAAACATTTGCCCCTCCCGGGAATCGAACCCGGAACCTCAAGCTTCATAGTCAGGGTCACTAACCACTAGGCTATCTGGTCGTCAAATGCAAGTAGGCAATATTGTTCTATTTCATGTCTACCAGCGCTTCGGAAAATGGAAGATTCTGCTGAGAAGAAATGCCGCAGCTTATTCCTTTTACAGATTACAGAGCAATATCAATTATGTCTCTAATAAACAAGTCCTTAACGTAATGATTAAATACTAATAAACAGCAAAGTAATTAATAGGTTCAGACATAGTTTACAGAGGTCCATATCAACAAAGATGAGAAAAAGAAAAGGATGGGTTTTGCATGAATAGCATATTATAAGTCACAGGTACAGTTGTTTTCCAGATTGTTAATATACATATAGCACAGCGAAAGTATACAATAAAATAAGATGACTGTACCAATGCTTGACAGGCGTAGAACATTGTTTTTACCAGCAGTTGACAGCATTGTATCTCGTTTTTATGGGAGTAAGAAATAGTAAATACGGAACACAACAGTGCAAGTTGTACCGGAACCTAAATCGTTCTTTTTTAAATATTATTTTATTTGTTTTTGATTTGTTTAATTCTTTTGGATTTTAGATGGGAGACTTTATTTTTGAAATGGAGATTTTATGGGGAAGTTTTTATTATTAAGTTATTCGAGTTTGTATGGGGAGTTTGTTTGATTTAATCGCTTAAAACTAGTACTTAAAATTAACTGAAGATTTAATTGAAGATTGATGATTGAAGATTTGGCCAGTGATTCGTCTAGTGGTGATAACCCTGCGTTGTGATCCGTAAATAACCTCGGTCCTTTTAGTGCGTAAAAATGGTACCTATTAAGCTACAGATGAACATCCTACATCTTAGAATATCTTATGATCTACCTATTTAAGTAACGTCTAAATATTACTGAGGCTTACGAGCGTTGAACGTGAAATAGATTCAATAATAACATCAGTCGACAGATACGTAGTTAGAGGTTGATTTATAAAGATTATAGAAATAGGCTGATTAGATGTTTGATATCATAATGATGAATTCTAGTGATTTTATTAGCAAATATGTTTTTGTGGTAAAGGAAGTGCCCACTCCCCGCACCTTCCAGTGAGACCGTCACATTACTTCGTCTCTCCTCCACTTTTATTATTATTTAAAGAGAGAGAGAATTGGGTTCTGCCATATTTATGGAACAGTTTCATAACCCAGTATTGATTACAATGTTATAGAATAATATTATTTCATAGAAATGCATAAAGCAAAAGTATTTCTTTCATATATTTTATTCTTGATTATTTCAAATAGGATAAGGTAATTTAGCTTCTCTCTCTGTAGTTAGCAAATATTACCAGCACTTCATAAGGGAGTCTATTGAGAAGAAATGCCGCAAGAAACTCAATAGATTTGACTTTATCAATCTAAAGCAAGGATAATAAGAATCTTTGTTCTTATAGTGAATTAACATTATAATATCAAGTTCTTGGTTAAAGTCAATAGTATTATTGAAACAGTAAGTACGATGAAAGTAAGTATGCTGTTGATACTTCATTTGATTATAAGTACATACTTTATAATAAAGTTTAGTCCTGTAGACATTAAATAACTTATGTCAGTTAAACCATAATATTACTTTCACTAAGTAAAGTATAAGCTTTCTAGCCAAGGTAGGGTTTTCATCTACCAAAAACAGTATACATCAAGTCTATGTTTTCTATAGCTTGAACAAAGTCATATTTTGACTGTAGTGAAGGATATCTGATTGATAATGAATGTATTTGGTCAGACCTTAATATAGGACTCCCCTCCGTTTGGTAGTAGGAATACTAAGCTTGCTTTGCTTCGCTAGGAAAGAACAAATATATGGGATGGTTTTGTTTTATTTCTTAACAATTCCAACCAAATGTAGTATAAGGTATTTTTACTGTAAAATAGCACATTGTTCATGCTACAGAATCAACCAATAAAATCCCATCTTAGGCTAGAATTGCTCACACAAGATAATTATATTATGGTAAATAGTTGAAGGTAATTATGGTAAGTAATTAAAGTTAAGACCTGAAATAAATGTCCAAAAGAAATTAGGATTTCCATCCGCTTAATGACGAACCTACGCCCTATGCCTACACTTAGAGAAGGTTCCTATTTCCCTAAATTAAGCTAAGGTGTTAACAAATCTAGAGGACTGGCCTCACATTTAAATTTAGTGTGTGTGTGTAATGTTGTTTATTCTCAGTGCAATGAATAAACCCCTAACTCTAACCCATTCTCGATGCAAGGAATGGATTACTATCTATTCTAAAACCCTATAAGATGCGAGGTTCGGGACTACCTCTATAGACCTATACCTAAATCCCGGTGTTACGTCTGGGTTGGGCCCCCACACAACCGAGAGGGTTGGGAGAGAAGAAGGGCCCCTGGATACCCCTACACAAACGAGTGAATATATACATATATAGATCAGTACGGTCCACAGCAAGCTGGACCACATGAGAACCTCACTGTCTAGACATCCTCATAGTGGACCAACATTCCCGTGTGTGGCGAGCTCACACAGGAAATTAAACATGATAATCAATAAAGTTTATCATGAATGAAAACCCATGCCCAAAAGAGGCCACATTTTGGGGCATCCAACCGTTTGGATTCTAAATCCAGAGGACTTCGTTGTCACCATGTTAGGTATCCGTCCAAAGGATCGCTCCGGTCGAGCCATGAAGTTAACACTAATGCAACAGCAAAATGCAAGTTTCATCTTGCCAAGACATTTACTTTAACACTAATTGAAGTTAAATTCAAACAAGTGAAACAATTGTAGGATCGCTGAAATACACACAATACACTTTAGTTTTAACAAATAATACAGTTAAATAGGAAAGATCTCACCAATACCGTAGCGCAGTTTCGTTCGATTCGGGTGTGAATATAATAATGGTACTTCAATATGGTATGTAACGTAACACACGTCCACATGGCTTGAATGCCAAATAAGGAATAATCAATGGAAGATCCTCCGCACGTCTACTCAGTACGCCAGACAACAGTAAAAAGCCCCGATTCTCGCTTCTGTGGTCTATTTATAGTCTCAGAAGAGCGTTTTAGCTTCATTGGCTACTTTAGCATCAGCGTTTTGGCTTCTTTAGCTATTTCAGGGACATTAGCGTCTGCGTTTTGGCTTCTCTAGCTACTTTAGGGACATTAGCGTCTGCGTTTTGGCTTCTCTAGCTACTTTAGGGACATTAGCGTCTGCGTTTTGGCTTCTTTAGGGACATTAGCGTCTGCGTTTTGGCTTCTCTAGCTACTTCAGGGACATTAGCGTCTGCGTTTTGGCTTCTCTAGCTACTTTAGGGACATTAGCGTCTGCGTTTTGGCTTCTTTAGGGACATTAGCGTCTGCGTTTTGGCTTCCTTAACTTCTTTTGCGTCAGCGTTTTGGCTTCCTTAACTTCTTTAGCGTCTGCGTTTTGGCTTCTTTAGCTATTTTAGCGTCTGCGTTTTGGCTTCTTTAACTTCTTTAGCGTCTGCGTTTTGGCTTCTTTAGCTACTTTAGCGTCTGCGTTTTGGCTTCTTTAACTTCTTTAGCGTCAGCGTTTTGGCTTCTTTAGCTATTTTAGCGTCTGCGTTTTGGCTTCTTTAGCTACTTTAGGGACATTAGCGTCTGCGTTTTGGCTTCTTTAACTTCTTTAGCGTCTGCGTTTTGGCTTCTTTAACTTCTTTAGCGTCTGCGTTTTGGCTTCTTTAGGGGCATTAGCGTCTGCGTTTTGGCTTCTTTAGCTACTTCAGGGACATTAGCTTCGTAGGCGCCAGCAAGTCTGACTCCTTATATGGTCATATTTTCAGGTTTGTTTACCTCCTTATATGGTCATGCCTACAGACTTTTGTTCGTACTGAAATGACCGCGCCGGACTAATTGCCTAATGTTTATTTAGCCACTCAGCGACAAATTGTTAACGTTATAGATAGCATTTAAGTAGTTAAATATCTTAAGGTAGATGCCTTATAGGTGCTTACTGTGCGAGTAGATCATACATCTATTAAAGATTTCCCTACAAAGGGGATTCTAAGTAGCATTACTGGTGCATATATTGTGGCGGGCCATATCTCAAGAAATAATATAATTGATTTATTAATACTTTAGTATAAAATATATTTGTGAACGTGACGGGCTGCTGAACCCAAAGCCAGACCGTTACAGCCAACCCCCAAAATGTTACGCAGGTGTCTAGAATATTATTCAACCGGAGTACATTTTCTAAATCTCAATGTTCACAAATATACATAAAGAAATCTTCATCTGTTTGTTAGAATTTCTCTACATATGTATAACTTCAATTTATTGACATTTTACCCCAAGATTTACATGTAGTGTGTTTTTATACCAAGTCCATAGTGATCACAAAACGGATTGCAATACCAAAATATGATAGATCAGCCATGAATAACCATCAGTCTTCACAAGGAGATTCTAGCTCAAGTGTGGGACACTGGTTTTCAAGCAGCGCAACCCTAATGGTAATGCATCAGTTTATCCAACCCGATCCTGCATTGCTTTTATGGATTATAGATTGGATCCCCCAATACATCCCTTTCTCAAACTAGCTTAACGTTTCTAGCTCGAAAGATACCTATCCGGTGGCCATATATCTATTCGATATTGTTTTCCAAAATCATAACCACTACTTTGTTGGAGAATGTGCGCAAATGAAAATCTTTAAAGAAAAGAGCTGTTGCATTTGGTAAAATACAGATTTAATATAAAATCTGAAATGTGTTACACACCTCTAATGCTGAGTATTCTGGTACCGTTCGAACAACTCCCTCTTATAGATTTCTATTTACGGAGTAGGTATTTAGTCATGGGGACTATGGTCATGTGGAGTAGGAATTCTCTGTGGGCAGCCTAAAATGCTGACAATGTCAAAGTTGACCTGATCCTAACACCAATTCCCACAAAGAATTCAGATGTGGTGCCTCGGAGTCAAATGCCAACAAACCGTCTTCACTTCTTTCAGAGCTATAAAAAATGCGAGAGCCCTCGTAAAATTATCTAATGCCATCCATTAATTACTTCACACACTCCCATTTATTTCTATCTTAAGCAAGTATCACATAACCGCATTCAAATATCTTTCTTCACGCCACGCAAGCAAGTCAACAGCACAACAAGAAATGAAAACTATTATTTTTCTAAAATAATTAATGCCCTCCGGTCGAACAACCATCCCAACACACCAACAATTCAACTGAGTACAACTTAGACAACCAGTGCAGGAACCCGTCCACATTGACGCAACCCCCCTTTTATAGAACCCAATTACATAATAATTATGTACCGTCACACTATATGCTATCTCGCCTACGTACTGATTTAAAATGTTTAATTTTATTTTAACATTATGTTTACATGACAAAGCTAAAAGAGAACTTGCATAATGGAAATTTTTATTTTTTATTTTACTTTATTCTGTTCCTGATTATGCATAGAAATGGTTTTATGTTATAGCGTCAATGTGATGACACAATCCTTCAGTATATTTTGTATGAAAATCACCAGTAATTATATTTATGAAAACGATCAATTACTTACTCACAAAATCGTTGGCTTTGGCTATCGTATTTTAATGCAATAACTCCAGTGGTTTATAATAATTAGGTACCTCTTATTTATAAATATTGATTGTATGTCTATTTCGAGTATGCTTAAATCTATTCAAAGTTTACATTGCCAATCGTACAAATTGGCTACTTCTTAACCTATCTTTCTCCGAAGGTTGTCTGGAAGGAAATGGCACCTCGAGACAAGACCACCTATTGACCACTTTGTAAACTGTTATGTATCAGTCTACTGTCCCCTTGTTCGAGCTATGTTCACACGTGTGAATTAACACGAAGTACTTGCTGTTTTTGTACCTGTTTCGTAATTTATGAATGAAGTCATCACTGATTCACTCCCTGCTCCTTATATTACTTAATTAATTACCCTAAACATTGTTCTCTCTTACGTTCCAGATCATATGTTTCGCACCTTTAGATTTTCTTTAACGTACTGTCGTTTAATCAATAGATCTATATTATAAATATCATGTCTTTATTGACCTTTGTAGTAAGATAGTACCCTTTCTCAGAGCGAAATAAATAAGATATAGGTAATGCTTTCGGTCCAGTACCGAAATAGTCTCTAACACCAACTTAATTACTTAAAAAAAAGTTTAATTAACTTAAAAGTTATAAGAGGTTTATGTTTCGAAAGTAGTGTTATTGGAGTCGAACCAATACTTCATACATAAATAGCAAGTATAACCTAAAACTTGGGTCGAACTGATACCTAACACAAATCATTCACCATGAACTAAAAATTGGAACTGAACCAATTACTCGCTACCACTGCATAATAACAGCAGCATGAGAATTAAAACCCTGGGATCAAATCAATCAGTAACCCAACATGATTTATAAATTGGGATCGAACCAATTCGTAAGTAGGTACTTATCACAAATAAAACAAAATAAATTATAAATTGGGGTCGAACTAATTCGTAATTAGATACTTTTCACAAAGAACACAACATGATTTATAAATTGGGCTCGAACCAATTCGTAAATAGATACTTTTCACAAAAGAACACAACATGATTTATGAATTGGGATCGAACCAATTCAAGGTAGGTGCTTATCACAAATAAAACAACATGAATTATAAATTGGGTTCGAGCCAATTCGTAAATACGCTACGTACGTTTCGTATATATTATCCTCTGTCTTTTACTCAAAGGTTAGCAAGAAGACATCCTTTTAACTGATAAGTTTGCCTTTCTACCACTATTTCTGTTTGTCTAAGTATTTTTAATCGATTATGTAGCATAAAAAGTTTACATACAACATACATAACGCAGCAAGAATCTAAAATTGGGATCGAACCAATTTGCACAGTCCAGTTACTAAACTATGTAAAACTTAGCGCATTAAAACTTAAAAAGGCTAAGATCTATTATTACTCATGATAAAATTGAGATCGAACCAATTTGCACAGTCCAGTTACTAAAACTTATATATTATCCTCTGACTTTTACTCAAAGGTTAGCAAGTAGACATCTTTTTAATTAATAAGTTCGCCTTTCTACCACTATCTGTATTTTCCTATGTATTTGTAATCGATTTTGTAGCATAACGAGTTTGCATACAACATACATAACGCAGCAAGAATTTAACATTGGGATCGAACCAATTTACACAATCTAGTTATTAGTGACTATGTAAAACCTAGAAAACAGAACCTAAAATTGTTAAGATCTATTATTACTTATGATAACATTGGAATCGAAACAATTTGCACAATACAGTTATTAAAACTATGCAACTAACACTAGTTTTAGGACCTAAGATATTAATATCTATCTTTACTTATGACTATGACAATACCTATAAAACTACTCATCCTATTTCTTATCGCAAAAACGTCTGCTTCCAGTGGAAGCCTTCCACCCAACTTCAGACCGTGGTGACCTTAAACCCCGACCTTGACTTTGATTGGTTAGATACAATTAATTAAAATGTAAAAGAACGAATGCAACACTCGGACCGCGTTATTTTTTTTCCGCTTAAATACTTTAGTAGCGTACAATCCTATAGACGGCACTAGCAACAGCGTCGGATATCCCCGAAAAGTTCAAACCCAGATACTAATGGTTGTTACCTTAAATGCCAATAAAAGGGGCGTTTACCTTATTTAAATCTTAAAAGACAACTTCTCGTCCATCGTAACGATTTCTGGCTCTAGCCTAGCATAGCATATGCATTTCGTTCCTAACCTATGCGTATTGTTTCTACTAAACAATAAAACATATCACCTCTTTTTTTTTCAACTAAAGCTTAATAGGTGCACATAAAACAAAACCCTACCTTGTGCCGGCAGTCGGGCAAAATTTATTTCGAAACGGTACGAGGCTTAATACAATTTACTACTAGTAATACGATTCGATAGCTTTTGTATTTTTATTTATTTATTTATACATCACAAGTAATTGCGAGGTCAAGGTAAAATTTTCCTACTTATCAAAAAAACTCAGTCTCGGTAGGAGACTTGGCTAAAAGACCTAGTATCTAGGCTAAAACTTAAAATAAGAATTAGAAAATTTTAATTAAATAAAATAGCAAACGTGGCTGTATGGTTAAAAATCCCTTTGCCTTCCTAGGAGAGCAAAAATAGAAAACCTATAATAAAATTGTCAAAAATGTCAAAATGACAAGCGTCCTAAACACAGGTTAGAGAGATATTATGTCCTAAACGCTTTGTTGATTTCGATTTCATTTGTTATTATTACTTATCGCCATTAAAGAAGGTGAAGAAGTCATTAATTACTTTTACGATGTGCCGTAGCATAATCATGCCGTAGCATAATTATGTTCTGATGCTAAATTTGTTTATCCGAATACCTACTTACAACCACACATTGAAGATGGACGTGCTATAACAAGCCGCTTATGCAGTTTAATCATCATCAAACATGTACGGAATGGATACGTTATGTATAAAACCCCGTGAGAAAACCAAAGTATCCCTACAAGTCTAGGTACCTTAATATTTGTAAGTATTTTACCATTCACTTATTTCTTAAATATGCAATATCAATAGTGATTGTGAACCTTAACCTATACTCACTAAACAATCAATATGCAATACACACTCTCCGATAATGTAGCCTACTTAAAACTAAGTTAATCATGCTCCTTACTTGTTTCAGGAGTTTGAAGATAATAATTGATTATTCTACCTAATGACAAAGGAATGATTATGATCCTATTTTTACTACTACTGGAGGCACAAAAGCAGGTTTTAGGTGTTGCAAAGCACAAAAGCTTTGCAACACCTAAAACCTGCTGCCAAAATGTGATATCTATGCAATAAAACGGAACCTAATAATATATCAGTGATTGCTACAAATGCTACCGAGATGTCTTCAAAGCTATGGGAGAAGTTTGATGCTTTGTACTCGATGTTTTATTACACTATGCATTAACCTAAAGTGATATATCTAAATTATAAGTGTTGCCTTCGGATTTTATGGCTATGAATGTTACTAATTTGATAGACATAATTTGACATAGGTGCGTAACTCATACTTGCTATTCCATTACTTGACGAATGTAACCCGTTAATTAAAATTTATTAATATCTTCGCTTTATACCTACTACTCCAATTCTATATTGATTTGTGAAAACTAAAACTGTACATGAGCTAATGGAAAACCTTCTGCAATAAGTTATAAAAGTATTTTTTCATACATGAGTGTACGAGGGAGTGCGCAGCCAAGTATTTTCAACTTGGTTGAGACTTGTACTTTCTTGCTTAACTTACTGATTTGGGGAGTTATGCAATACCTTTCCTTTCTCTTTGTTTAAACTGGTGAAATTAGATTGCTAAGGGTAACTTATACAATAAATGCTTTACCTTTTTTATGTTTCCTTATTCATTCTAACTGAACCCTACAACATTGTATATACATTGCTTGTGTATCTTATTATAATACTGACATGAAAGATACCAGGAACCACTTTATGATAGTAAAACATTGTGAGGAAACCTTCAACACATTGGTGAAGTAAACTATAATTATGAGCAAAGTACCATTCCACTCAAAGACCTCACAATACTCTTCCAAGTCTAGTTTTCTGATCTTACTTGAACTACTTTCATCAAAATAAAAAGGTAAGTTTTTTTTTTTCTCAACTATTTATGGTAAGAGGTTTATTAACCATGCTTATTTTGAAATGAACCACTGCTCACAATAATATCTACCTACTTGCAATCCTAAAACCTCCCATTGCTTACATCTCAAACTTTATCCTATGACTTATGTTATCATTATATTGCACATATTGTAAAGAATATGTTGGTAATCTTAGAATGGAACTTAGAATATCTTAGTAGTCATTATAGTAGTCGCCTTAAAGTTATATAGGGATTCCCTGTAATTTTAAAATAAAGTATTGTTCTATAGTTAGTAGTTTGATGGACAGACAGAACCCGTAACCTTAGGTATTCTCATTTTAAGTAAAATTGCAACCCCCCTTTTCCTCAATTTTACTTACCCTATTTTAATGCAAACTTATATTAATTTATCAGTTTGACAAGCAGCCAGAAACTTAAATTTTCATTCTACATAGCACTACATACATACAACCCCCCTTTTCTTCAATTTTACTTATCCAATTTTGAAAATTTTATTCAATTTTAGATAATGCTTATGTACAATTAAGAGTTTAATTACTTACTTTGTCTGTTTGCTTAATTAAATCTTGAAACTTTCTACCAAGTTCACTAGGTGTTATACATATACCTATTCTTGTGAATGTAATCTAGTTAATAGACTCCACATACAACATACTTTTCTTCTTTTACTACGACTACTCCTGTACCAGTAGGTTGTTATATTTTCGTTTTCTTGGTTTTGCTGACTTTTAACCAAGCATACTTAAATTAGATTTACCTAGCCTTTTTACTTTGTTGATTCGATACTTTCTGTTAATAACAACTAGATAAAAGTTACCGAACGACCAGTCAAATAATTGTCAGGCTAGTTTCGCTATTGTCCCTGGGTCCTAAGACCAGGGTGCAACTAAGTCACACCTATAGTAATTTTACTCTTAGGCAATCGATTCATAAATATAAATAACTATACTAAGTAGGTAAACGCAATCGCTGGATGCGAGCAGCAGAAGGCCGGTTGCTACAGCAATCCCTGAGAAAGCTCATGACCAGCAGCGGGCGTGCCCTAACCGATATGATGATGATGATGATGAACACAATGAAGCATTTCCTACATAATTACACGCCTAACATAATATAGCCTACACTTTAGTGCAATTAATTAATTAGCAGCTGTGCTTTGGAACTGATATAGAATCTGTGCATGTTACTAAATTACAAAGCAACCCCCCGTTGATAAAACTTTATAACTGTTGCTTTGTCTAAGACTGCGCCCCACTCGTCTAAACAAAATCTATTTCATAAAATTTTGTAAACATATAACTGCCCTGTTCATTAAACATGATAATAGACTCCAAAGAGCTGAACCTGAGAACGATCGGTATCTGTTGTTCAGTTCAGATTGATGCAACAACCAATACAATACCTACAACATACAAAAATTACATTCTTACTTTTTACAACCATTTTACTCCTACCTACAACTTTCTATGCATGAATAAAGGTCCCTACATAAAGTAAAGACTCCCACAAACGACCAGATGTATCGAGAAACCCAGCGTTGTTGATACGTTTACGTCAACTAAGACTTCAGCCACACGTACGAACATACTACCTATTTAACAAACGCTTGTTAAATTCGCATTATTAAATAAAACTAAACCATTAGATACGCAATTTGTTTGACAAACATGAATAAAACGAAACAACTTGTCGAGTCCAACACGCAAGACCCGACAATCACGTCTGACCGTCTAGTTCAGTCGTCTGTACCGGCCCTTACAAAACATAAAATTAATTTTTAAGTTTGCTTAAATACCGATACATACTATAATTTCTATACACGACACGAACTTCAATGAGTGCAATACTGTCGGCAAACATTGAAATATTGAAATACATTGATTTTGCTTACGTTCGTTTTAAATACGGAATGAAGCGTCTATACACGGCTGATTAAATGAATGCTTATTGGTTTACCCGCTATCTTATCTATGCCTTATTTGTATCTTGTTGATAGCCTACCTGCATTCAGTTTTCTATGGAGAAAAATCTTATTAATGTAATTAATTTTAGTGAAATTACTAACAGAAGTAAATACAGTGCTTTTCTGAAGCAAAGCTACGTGAATGGAAGAAACATAGCTATAACATCCTGACAAATGATGTTAATTTGTAGAACAAGAGTTCTGCTGTATAAAATCCTTGCTTCAGGTGACCCAAGCATGACCCACAAGATGACCCACGGATGTCCCACGGAACTTTACGCAAACAAGATGCCTAATAATTATGATTGTAACGCAAAGGTTGAAAATGAAAGTGAAAATTTAATTTGAAGTGTTGCGTGACTCAATACCATTTCATAAATACCTGTGACGTGTCTAATCTAAAACGAAAATTGGTTTCTGTAAAACGTTTAAAGAATAGTTTCCTACTTTGAATTTACTCATTTATCTCCCTAATATTCTACCTAGAAATATCATTTTCATGCACTCTCCATTTCACAAACAACAAATTGTGGCCGAATAAATCGACCACTAAATTAAATCAAACAAACTCAATAAAAGCTAAGTACCCTAAATTATAAACACTAAATATCCTAGTCACGGCAACCCATATTTGTACCGGGACTCCCCTCCGTTTGGTAGTAGGAATACTAAGCTTGCTTTGCTTCGCTAGGAAAGAACAAATATATGGGATGGTTTTGTTTTATTTCTTAACAATTCCAACCAAATGTAGTATAAGGTATTTTTACTGTAAAATAGCACATTGTTCATGCTACAGAATCAACCAATAAAATCCCATCTTAGGCTAGAATTGCTCACACAAGATAATTATATTATGGTAAATAGTTGAAGGTAATTATGGTAAGTAATTAAAGTTAAGACCTGAAATAAATGTCCAAAAGAAATTAGGATTTCCATCCGCTTAATGACGAACCTACGCCCTATGCCTACACTTAGAGAAGGTTCCTATTTCCCTAAATTAAGCTAAGGTGTTAACAAATCTAGAGGACTGGCCTCACATTTAAATTTAGTGTGTGTGTGTAATGTTGTTTATTCTCAGTGCAATGAATAAACCCCTAACTCTAACCCATTCTCGATGCAAGGAATGGATTACTATCTATTCTAAAACCCTATAAGATGCGAGGTTCGGGACTACCTCTATAGACCTATACCTAAATCCCGGTGTTACGTCTGGGTTGGGCCCCCACACAACCGAGAGGGTTGGGAGAGAAGAAGGGCCCCTGGATACCCCTACACAAACGAGTGAATATATACATATATAGATCAGTACGGTCCACAGCAAGCTGGACCACATGAGAACCTCACTGTCTAGACATCCTCATAGTGGACCAACATTCCCGTGTGTGGCGAGCTCACACAGGAAATTAAACATGATAATCAATAAAGTTTATCATGAATGAAAACCCATGCCCAAAAGAGGCCACATTTTGGGGCATCCAACCGTTTGGATTCTAAATCCAGAGGACTTCGTTGTCACCATGTTAGGTATCCGTCCAAAGGATCGCTCCGGTCGAGCCATGAAGTTAACACTAATGCAACAGCAAAATGCAAGTTTCATCTTGCCAAGACATTTACTTTAACACTAATTGAAGTTAAATTCAAACAAGTGAAACAATTGTAGGATCGCTGAAATACACACAATACACTTTAGTTTTAACAAATAATACAGTTAAATAGGAAAGATCTCACCAATACCGTAGCGCAGTTTCGTTCGATTCGGGTGTGAATATAATAATGGTACTTCAATATGGTATGTAACGTAACACACGTCCACATGGCTTGAATGCCAAATAAGGAATAATCAATGGAAGATCCTCCGCACGTCTACTCAGTACGCCAGACAACAGTAAAAAGCCCCGATTCTCGCTTCTGTGGTCTATTTATAGTCTCAGAAGAGCGTTTTAGCTTCATTGGCTACTTTAGCATCAGCGTTTTGGCTTCTTTAGCTATTTCAGGGACATTAGCGTCTGCGTTTTGGCTTCTCTAGCTACTTTAGGGACATTAGCGTCTGCGTTTTGGCTTCTCTAGCTACTTTAGGGACATTAGCGTCTGCGTTTTGGCTTCTTTAGGGACATTAGCGTCTGCGTTTTGGCTTCTCTAGCTACTTCAGGGACATTAGCGTCTGCGTTTTGGCTTCTCTAGCTACTTTAGGGACATTAGCGTCTGCGTTTTGGCTTCTTTAGGGACATTAGCGTCTGCGTTTTGGCTTCCTTAACTTCTTTTGCGTCAGCGTTTTGGCTTCCTTAACTTCTTTAGCGTCTGCGTTTTGGCTTCTTTAGCTATTTTAGCGTCTGCGTTTTGGCTTCTTTAACTTCTTTAGCGTCTGCGTTTTGGCTTCTTTAGCTACTTTAGCGTCTGCGTTTTGGCTTCTTTAACTTCTTTAGCGTCAGCGTTTTGGCTTCTTTAGCTATTTTAGCGTCTGCGTTTTGGCTTCTTTAGCTACTTTAGGGACATTAGCGTCTGCGTTTTGGCTTCTTTAACTTCTTTAGCGTCTGCGTTTTGGCTTCTTTAACTTCTTTAGCGTCTGCGTTTTGGCTTCTTTAGGGGCATTAGCGTCTGCGTTTTGGCTTCTTTAGCTACTTCAGGGACATTAGCTTCGTAGGCGCCAGCAAGTCTGACTCCTTATATGGTCATATTTTCAGGTTTGTTTACCTCCTTATATGGTCATGCCTACAGACTTTTGTTCGTACTGAAATGACCGCGCCGGACTAATTGCCTAATGTTTATTTAGCCACTCAGCGACAAATTGTTAACGTTATAGATAGCATTTAAGTAGTTAAATATCTTAAGGTAGATGCCTTATAGGTGCTTACTGTGCAAGTAGATCATACATCTATTAAAGATTTCCCTACAAAGGGGATTCTAAGTAGCATTACTGGTGCATATATTGTGGCGGGCCATATCTCAAGAAATAATATAATTGATTTATTAATACTTTAGTATAAAATATATTTGTGAACGTGACGGGCTGCTGAACCCAAAGCCAGACCGTTACAAAGTACTGCTGCTTTGTGGTAGTAGTAGCGAGCAAGATGGTGGTAGCTATCCGGACGGACCTTGCTCAAGGTCTTACTACCCGCAGTATGTCCCTCAGTTCCCTATTTAGTGGTTAGTTAAGTTTGTTGCTGTTACAAGGTACAAACCTGGCACCAAGTTGGCGATATCTTGCTATCAATTAGCCGCATGTCGGTCATGCTCATCGGGTACATCTGCGCAGAGAACACCCGGTATCTGGAGCAAAGATAATTCTATTTAGTATAGTTAACATAGATAACATTGGTATTAGAGAATTGCGCCGTTTGGGTTCTGGCGCTTTAATAATACTCAAGGCTGAAGAAGCGGCGGGTGACACGGCACAGAATAGCAGTGCTAATGAACAGAAACTTCTCTTTTTCGACCACGATTAAACGAATTCCAAGTTTATTAACACGCATAAAAAGTTATTATTACTTCATACTCATTCGCCAGGCGGCTCGCGTCAAAAGGAGCGCGTCGCCCGCGTCCGCCTTCCTCCCCGACTCCCTGGTGAAACGGTAAGGTTGCGCTACATACGTTTTCAATTAGACTGACGCAGCGAGGGCGAGTGGGCTCGCGGCAAGTGGCAACCTACGGCGATTTGCCTACTCTGTAGGCAAGGCGGCCGAACGTACCTACAGTGCGGAGCGGAACCCCCCTACCACAGGGGTGATATTCGTGAGTGATCCGTTTTATTAATATGTCCGAGTCTTAGGGTAGTTATATGTTATATATACATACTGTGTTCTTATATAATTTGTCGTTCTTTGTAAATAAAAAATGTTATATGGGTTGTTCTACAAACGAAGGACGAAAATGAGTCTGAATCCGGCCCGACATTTTTTTTCCCATTCTGGTTGCAAAACATAGTCTATCATAAAGAATACAACACCTTTCAGCCTATGTTAAGTGGAACAGTCAAAATATTTCAAAATTTCAGATTTATGGCCATTTCAAGAAAATCAAGTAACAGGAAACTGAGAATATAACCAGAAAACTGAGGATTAAGTCGAAAATCAACAGAAATTAACGTTTATTTCTGAATATTTTTACAAATAAATAACAATTATTGCATTAAAGTCACTGGAGCCAGTTATTTCCTGTCGTATCTTCGCTATAGAGAATACCACAAATAACGCACTTATAGTCACTGGATTCGTGCTTATTTTTCTTTGTTATTTTTAATTTATTTTCTTTATCTCTATGTTTCTTTTGATTTCGGTTGTCTATTTTATTTTACCTCCTTTTTAACTTTTTTTTTATATTTTCTTTTTTTTTGCACGTTAACAATATCTTAAAATTTTCTTTTTTGAGTTATAGCTTTCCTCAGACCTTTTATCTGTTGTAATTGTTCAGTAATTTGATGATTCTGGAGATTTCTCAATATCCTGGGTCTTAATTTGACAGGATCCTGAGACCAGGTTCCTGAGAATTTTTGAATTATATTTTAAAAAAATCATCGATTTATAACATTTAACCAAAGTTAAGCAGAACTAAGCCTTCGTGTAAGCAACTTACATATAAAAATGCTAAAATTACCATATTATTATGTTTATTTCGTAAGTAAATATCTTACCAGAATTCTGTGAACTTGACTGATTACGACGCGATTGCCTCCGTTAACTGTGCCGGGCCGGCTAAACAACACGCTAGGTGCAAAGAGATAGGTGGTATTCTTTGTCTTTTTCGTATGCACAACCAACTCATCCGAACGACAACGTCGCTCGGCCAATAGAATATTGAATATTCGCTTATTTTACATTGAACAGGATCCTGACATAAAACTGATGGGACAAATTCTAGAACAGGATTTTATAATATTTTTGGTGCAATAAAATAATAATATGTCTCCCAGGTAAGAAAAAAAAAAGTCCTTTTTTTATTCTTGTTTCATTTATGGCCTCAATGTCGTAGTAAATAAATCACAGTACACTTTCAATCCTATTTTGCGTGTGGGACACTCCAGGATCCTGAAAATTTTACGTTTTGAATTGAAATTTCGTCAAGAAAATAATTTTTAATCTCCATCATTTTTAGTGACCAGCTAGGCATAGGTATGTTGTACAGTATGTTATACAAATAAATTAGTTTGTATCAATTTTTTTATGATATTTTAGCTGGGCCGCCGAAAATTCCTTAGTTTGTAGAACTACCCATATGCCTCCCTTTTGAAAAAAATCAGAGACAATCAATACAATTATACATATAGTTTGTGGAATACTGATCACTGATTATTTATGGATTGATGGTTCCGATGGTGGGCTGATCACTTTCCATCAGGGTCCCCGCATACTCATTTTCCTCCTTATTCCATAAAAATCACGAAATTAAGTATCACTTCGTCTAAAGACTCAAGTACTTAGTCTTAAAATTGTCTTAAATTTGCGTTATTTTTACACATTTATAACGTTAACGGAACTTTAACGTTAATCATAAAATCATTGTTATTTTACCATGTTGGCCGGTTTTAACGGCCGTGGCCACAAGAAGACTGAAGTATAAGTATTGTCGTGACTAAGCCTGTTAAGTTGAAATATGGCTGAAACGTCGAGGTCTTTAGCCTCCGTCTAAAGGTCCATTAAAAGACCTTAATAGCCACAGATAACCACGAGTGTTGCTAAATACGTCATTTCAATTCTATAATTTTTATTTTTATATTTTAATTTATATTCTTCGCGATAGTAAATTCTAGTTTTATCTTCGCAACGTTAGTTAATCCGATTACAACGATTAGGGTAGATTTTATCTAGATCATAAAATGCAAGTAGTGCAAAGGCTGAAGGAAAATATTTGAAACATTTTCGATAGATTATTTAACCATTGTGACTGTCACAGAACCCTCAAAGTTATTATAAATTCACTAGCAATGTGCCTCGGCTTCGGAAAGGTAGAATCAGTATGTAATTTACATAAAAACCATCTATAAAAAATCTCTAACTGACTGTGAAGTCTGTATCAAAATCCGATGCGTGGTTTTAAAGAAGTAAGCGGCTGAAGGTATGAGACAGAAGACAAATTTACACGTTAGATTAGTCATATTCAACTTTTTTTTATAGGGGCCACAAACAAGTTTCAGTCATGGTGTCGAGGACCGCAAGCAAAAATTATCTCTGGCCGCAAAAATTATAACGGTGCGAAAATTAAAATGGTTTACCATTTTGTAACTTCAGGTGGGCCAATAACAAAGGCCTGGAGGGCCGCAGGTTGAGTATAGCTGTGTTAGATGATTGAATATACGTCATTGTTCTCCTAGCACTTTTTCCAATCTCTTAAGACTATATTCTGTTCCCATCGATCTCCATACAAACGGCGATAGCGTATTCCACCCTCTAAACCTGAAGCTGTTGCCATTAATCTATATATATATGACGGACTGATATATCAACGCACAGCCCAAACCGCTGGACCTGGAGACTTGAATTTTTAATATGCTAACAGTTATGCCTTAGAGAGTTATGTTTGATACAAAAAATCGAAACATTGAAACCTAGTTCTATAATGACATAACATACTATACCAAAAAATCATTGTCATCGGTTAAGGTTCAGAGGGTGGAAAACGTTATCGCCCTTTGTATGGGGATTGGGGAGCGCTTTTTGAGGCAGGGTACATAATCCTCTTAATTCAGGGCAGGCTGGTGTACTTTGGTACACAATTGTGGTTATTTTCTGCACTAGACAAAAGATTTTTCCAGGTCTTACCGTAAATAAAGAGGCACGAATATAAACATACTGGGCAGTAGAATGAGCAGGGCCAGAAGTCTGCAGAGCCGGATGGGCCCCCGGAAGCAGGACCGGTTGGCCAGGTGGCTGCAGTAGCGGGTGGGCCGCGGGCGGGGCACCCCAGCTGTGGGCAAAATGTTCATCAGCAAAAAGTTCTGCGGAAAAACGCTCGCCAAACGATAGGTATCGTTCAACATTTTCCTAACGCTTTTTCTTGGATCTTAATTCGGGGTACTCTTGGACCATGATCCCAGATTTTGGGAGGTCAGTGGCCCGTTTCATGAAGCTACAAGTTACAATTTTACAAGTCTAAACCGGCAACATTGGTGATTATACCCAATCCCATTGGTCATTATTGACCAATGTTGCCGGTTTAGACTTGTAAAATTGTAACTTGTAGCTTAGTGAAACGGGCCACAGGTCATACAAAAAACAAAAACTTGCATTTGAATTTAATTTAAAATGCTATATAATGAATAACAACACAAAGAAAAATTAGGGTAATAGCAGGACTCGAACCTGCAACATCAGCATTCCTTGCCTTGCGTTTGCCAAAAAGAAAAATCGAAAAAAAAATTGATCACAAAAATTTTACTTCCATTAAATTTGTTTCAAAATGTTTTTACAAGGTTTTTTTTTAACAATCAGAATTTAATAAACCACACTTTACCTATTAATACTAAGACGGGTAAAAAATACATTACGAGAAGAACACTGACGTTAAATAGCAGTACCACTGTTCATTTCAATGGCGGCTGAGAGTGCTCGAATATAAAAAAAAATGCATTTATTTCAGACCATGTTGTCCATATATTAATATATGGGCTAGTAGTTACCATCACATGACCCGCTTGCCCGGTGACCCCTTCACATAAAAAAATGAATTTAAACCAAGCTCTGAACTAAACTTACCTTCCAAAGGCACGAGTTCATTTGGATCCATTTTGAATAACTTGACACAAAACACGTTCACATAGTTTGTTTGATCACAACACTAACACAATCGACACGTGTCCATTTGTTATTGTAATTTGTTGTAAATTTAAAACAAGAACGCTTGTTACATAACAAAATAACCTGTTAGTAAGAAGTACATATAAACGAACTGATATTTCATAACATAGTTATCCTAATATATTATATATATATATATATATATATATATATATTTATTTATTTGTATTGGCAAGCGCAGCGTAGGACGACCAGCCACAAGATGGTCCGATGACCTCATACAGGTGGCAGGAAGGCGCTGGTTGCATGCCGCTTCCAACCGGCCACTTTGGAAATCCATGGAGGAGGCCTATGTTCAACAGTGGACTTCTTGTGGCTGAGATGATGATGATGATGATATTTTTTATGAAATAGGAAGGCAAACAAGCAAGTGGGTCACCTGATGGTAAGTGATCACCACCGCCTATAGACATCCGCAACACCAAAGAAATTGCAAATGTGTTGCCAATCCAGAGGGCTAAGATGGAATACCTCTTGTGCCAGTAATTGGGATGTTGACAAAAAAATAATAATTAGTCCATCTTTTAGAACGCCAGAAAATAGTAGATACGTATTTTTTCTTTTGCTTCTAAAACTTAAAATAACAAAGTTACAGAGCGGCGAAAGTTCGCGCTACGTCATTATATCGTAAAATTTTTACGAATCGAGTGACGTCACGAGCCCCTACTCCTGAATTTGAATGTGCTGTATCTTTGTCAATATTATTCGTATGGACAAATAAAAAAATACGTATCGAGTATTTTTCTATGATCTAACTGACGGACTAATTAGAATCTTGTTGTTTTAACCCAGGAGACATCCCTATTACACTGGCTATCTTGCTCTCCACGCCGGAACACAATAGTGCAAGCACTGCTGCTTAGCGGCAGGATTAGCGAGCAAAATGGTGGTAGCGACCCGGACGGACCTTGCACAAGGTCCTACCACCCGCAAAAGCAATACAAACATAAGATGGGAAATGAGACTTGAAGAGGACTCAAAACGTCGGGAATTAGATTTGTTACAATACACGAGACCGTTTTATAATTGTTTTATTTCAATTTCTTAAAGTTGCGAAAATAAAAGAAATTACAGTCATAGATAAGTTTGGTTGTATAGTCGACCAAGTAATTGCTTGACCACTTTTGAACCTTATCTCTGTGTAATACGGTCGAAAAGTGGTCAAGCAATTTCTTTGTCGTCTATACTTGTGCTAGAAACGCGTATGTTAAAAGCTTTGCAAATAAAATACATTAGTTAAATGAGAGATCAAAAGACAATATTTAATCATTAAATGATTAGTATTCCAGTAACTTAAGATATGTATTGTAATAATTATAACATTGTAACACTTATCTATTAAACGAGGAATTACTGCGAATAACGTATTGTTTACGTTACGAAGTACTTAATGATATACTAACTATTATAAGTATTTATGTAAATGCCTTTCATTACTAATTAGTCATTTATGTACTTTTTATGTACATCTTGGGACCAATTTCTCCAATTGACCTAGTCCCAAGCTAAGCAAAGTTTGTGTATCTGTACTAGAAAATCAGGTGACCAAACGTATATAGATAAACTAACGAGCTACCCCAGTTTCGTACGGGTTTAATTGGGACATAAAAACCTTCCGTAAAAAATCTCTAAATGACAGTGAAAACTATATCAAAATCCGTTGCGTGGTTTAGAAGAAGGCGGTAGAACATACACTATAAGGATTTAGAACAGACAGGAACGGGTTGGGACATAAACATAAAATACATGACTCAAGTACAATCGGGAAGTACTTATATACAAAATAGCGACCCGCCCCGGCTTCGCACGGGTACAATCAATTTTAAGACTCATTTTTCTACACCTTCGGTTACATTGTTCAAATTTTACCAAGGATCCCTAATTTTTTTCAAAATGAAATGTAGCCTATGTCAAATTGGAAGAATGTAGCATTCTATTGGTGAAAGAATTTTTTAAATCGGCCCAGTACTTTTTGAGCCTTTTCATTACAAACATACAAAAATAGGTACAAATCTTTCCTCTTTATAATATTAGTGTAGATAAGTTTCGGAAAAATCACGTGTTCCACGTAACCAAAGTTTTGTGTACCTATAACACAAAAAAGTGACTACCGAACTATTTGTTACAACTTACCTAACTCTTGATTTGTAAATAGCTCATCAAATGTTTATCAGTAGCAAATAGTTTTGCTAGTTTAAACGAACTTTGATTACCATTAACCAAAATCACGAGTGACCAAACTAGTTTCGTTGTCCCTTTTTTTCAGTGTAATAAAGATCCTACTAATATTATAAATGTGAAAGTTTGTATGTTTGGATGTTTGTATGTTTGGATGTTTGGATGTTTGGATGTTTGTTACTCGATCACGCAAAAACAACTGAATGGATTTGAATGAAATTTGGCACACATATAGTTTATAACCTGGATTAACATATAGGATACTTTTTATCCCGTAAAAATGCATAGTTCCCACGGGACACTGATAAGTGAGTTATACGCCGCCGTGACGTCATGAACAGCAAAGCAACTGATTCTCATTAATTTGTCCAGGAAATATTGCAGATTGCATGTTTCAATTAAACAAGTCTACGCGGACGAAGTCGCGGGCAAAAGCTAGTAAAGAATATATAAGATAAAGATGTACAGATATTGGCCAGTTAGAATTTTATTATATTTGACAGCGTATTAGTTTACAACGTTTATTTATACAATTAAATTGGTAATTTATTTAGCGAAGGCCTTTTATTTCAGGCATCTGATATGCGGTTGGGACCTTCTTGCTCCAAGTTCTGCACACTAATCGCTTGTTTAAGCTAATTTATCTACATAAAATAGAGAAAATAGAGATTTAGCTTTCTGGCAGAAGTCCTTAAGTTTTAATTAAGCCATTTTTTTGTGCAGTAAAATTCAAATAAAAATTAATAAATATTTTCCATTTTTCTCATGAACGCGTGGAGGTATTGAGTTGAAATTGATATCAAATACTCAAGTCTGCAGTCCCTTAGAGCCGTGAAAAAATCAAACTTCTAAGTCACCGCAAATAAAACATATGGCCGTTTATGTTGCATGTTTCATACATTCGCAAGGAACTTGAAAACGTATGGGGTACTTCCCGTTGACCTAGAACTATGAAATTTGCACTATGAACTATGGCAAGAAGCAAGGTCTCATAGCACAAATAAAATAATAAATACAAAAACCGTAAATTTGTAGTTAATTTTTCGTCTTACAAAGCTAAAATGCGAAACAAGACGTTGTTGATGACGGAACTCTCGGTGCGCGAGTCCGATTCGCACTTGGTCGGTTTTTTAGCTATACAACTATTTCACCAAGCTAACAGGTGACATGTCATAAAGATTCGGTATAGATAAGGCTTAAAATATTCGAAGAGTTTTTGTATTATTCCTAAAGTACTTCTTCATGTCGTTTTGTGGTGATTAATACAGAACGTGATACGTAACGATAGATCCGTGAGTGATCCGTTTTAATAATATGTCCGAGTCTCACGGTAGTTTTATGTTAAAAATTAATACAGAATTCTTGTATTGTATGGTATTTAAATTTGAACTAATATAACTAGAGAACAGCTTCACCGATAGCAATGTGGTTTGTACCAATTTAAATAGAAAATTACTGCCCAAGGAGTGCGACTTTTGAATCTCACCGGGTGACTAAAGCTCGCCAAAACGGCCGTTTTTCTTAGAAATGCGTCCATTTTGGTGAGCTTTCATTACCTGGTGAGATTCAAAAATGGCATTTGAATCTCACCGGATAGCTAAAGCTCACCAAAATAGCCATTTTTCATAGAGATTCTGTCATTTTGGTGAGTTCTAGTCACCTGGTGAGATTCAAAAATTGCACCTCAGGTTATGGGCCACAAGAAAACGCGGACGCAGCGAGAGTAAACCTAGCATATGATTAAACCACGCCCATTGACAGCGCGGCTAAATATTATTATCGCATCGAACAGTGAGCGCTTGGCCTTAGATAAGCGGTCAATGACCTGTAATGAACGGGCACGAGTATAGTTCATGTTTTTGATAAACTCAAGAAAATCCTTATTTATCCTTATGCTAACTTCTGTGACCTTGGTTAAGATAAAAAATCCAAAAACATTTATTTGTAAGCACTGACTTATAAATGGACTTCTTGTCAGCGTTTAAAAAATGGCTGCATCAAAAGTCGAACAAAAAGTACAATAAATCGACAATCGCTCGCGCCGTCAGACTATCGGACCGACGGCGCTGCTGTCAATACATTTTTTTGTAAAAAAAAACCTATTTGCAACGAAACTCTAACTCTAACTATTAGGCGTAAAATTGTTAATCCAATGACTTTAAATCGTAAAACTAATAATTTGCATTTGTCGCATTGGCGTCGACCTGTATTCTCATGTCGGGCCGTTTTTCTGCTGTCATTTAGTATGACACTGTACTCTGCAGTCCCAACGTACAGTCAAGGAATTTAATTCCCTACGCTACCCATTTCGTTGAAATGTCGTCTGACATTCGCAATGCATTAAGGTCGATACGTCAAACTAACGTCTTGCTCTATAGCTCTTATGGTGACAGTTTGCTATGTGATATTGAACCTTAGGTGGGTTGGAAATTAAATTCCTTGACTGTATCTTGTGATTGTCTATGACTACGCTATGTTTAATTCTAAATAGATAAAGTTTATTTTTCGTTCATAATTTGTCATAAAACCAGCAAATTGATTTTAGTTTCGTTTTTTATGCTTCCTTATGCTTCTTTATGTTTTCTTAATCTTTATAACATCTTTATATAATAGGGATATTTTTTTATGAAATAGGAAGGAAAACAAGCAAGTGGGTCACCCGCAAACCAAAGAGATGGCAGATGCGTTGCCAACCCAGAGGGCTAAGATGGAATACCTCTTGTGCCAGTAATTACACCAACTGTCTTGCTCTCCACGTCGGAACCCAACAGTCCAAGCACTGCTGCTTAGCGGCAGGATTAGCGAGCAAGACGGTGGTAGCGATCCGGACGGACCTTGCACAAGGTCCGACCACCCGCAAACTTATTATACTTTAAAATATAACATACTAGCGGATGCGCGCGACTTCGTTCACGTAAAATTTGTATTAGTTGCCTATGTCCGTCAGGAATAGTGTAGCTTTCTATTTGTAAAAAAGTTTTTCAAATCGGTTCAGTTACAGAGATTACCCCCTACATACAAACTAGTAAACAAAGTGTAGGTTAGGTTTAGTTTAAGTTTTTAGTTTAGTTTGTTTTTGGAGTAGCAAGGTAATTTGTTCCAGTGCATCTAGCACGAATCTTCTCGATACGCGTTAACTCGTTACGTAACTCAGTGCGTCTCGCTTCTACTGGACTAGTTAGAACGAGACGCACTGAGTTACGTAGCGAGTTAACGCGCATCGAGAAGATTCGTGCTAGGTGCACAGTTTGTTAAAGTTTACCTCTTTATTATATTAATGTAGATAGAAGTAGATGTAGACTAGTTACTCAGATATTCATATATTATGTATATTTAGAATCATCAGTCATGCTGATCTGATGATCCAAGAGAAAAATGATAGATCAGATAAATATGTCAACGTCTCGAATTTGAAAGAAAGCTCTCAACCCCCCCCCCCCCCCACCGTTGTTTCATGTACTTAAGATATACTTAGATAACCACGTCAATAAATCCATACTGATACTATAAATAAATAAGTCTGTCTGTAAAATACAGTATCATTTGACGATTTAATAGCCTAGCGCCGTTACCGGTTAGTGATAGGGACTTTGGCTAAGAAGAAAGAAGTTGCGGGTTCGATTCCCACAAGGGGCTAATATTTGTATGATGGATCTAAATGTTTGTATCTGAGGTCTGAGTCGTGTATTTTATATGTATTTGTGTATATTATTCAGAATTATATTGAATATTGTATATTAAATTCTAATTACTAAAACGAAATATTTGACGCTTGCTTGCATGTCAAATACAAGTGCAAAAAATTATTTTTTATACAACATAGGAAGGCAAACAAGCAGGTGGGTCACCTGATGGTAAGTGATCACCACCGCCTATAGACACCTGCAACAACAAAGAGAGTGCAGATGCGTTGCCAACCCAGAGGGCTAAGATGGAATACCTCTTGTGCCAGTAATTACACCGGCTGTCTTGCTCTCCACGCCGGAACACAACAGTGCAAGCACTGCTGCTTAGCGGCAGGATTAGCGAGCAAGATGGTGGTAGCGATCCGGACGGACCTTGCACAAGGTCCTACCACCCGCAAAAAAAGAACACATTATTATAAGACTATAATTATATTTTACTTGTAGAGACTCTAGCGCCATCTAGTTTAGAATGGAGGAAACCAACTGATATGCGCCAACGCTAACGAAGTTTCGTAACACGGACGCATATACATATACAACTTCCAACTTTCATCCTTCGGACTTCGTTCCCCAGGCATAACACCCGCCTGGAGAGAGATCTCTCCATTGTCTTACTTCCACATACTGTATCCTTACAAACAATATTATAATGCATGGATGTAGCAGATACGTTGCCAACCCAGAGGGCTAAGATGGAATACCTCTTGTGCCAGTAATGACACCGGCTGTGTTGCTCTCCACGCCGGAACACAACAGTCCAAGCACTGCTGCTTAGCGGCAGGATTAGCGAGCAAGATGGTCCGGACGGAGCTTACACAAGTGACCAATTTCATAAACGCGACAGGCGACAGTGACAATTCGCCATACATTACTGCGTCAACAAGTAACCCTACAAACTTACAGACTTAACATCATAGTGGACAAGCAATGTTTACTGAATTGTCATCTGTCGCCTGTCGCGTTAATGAAATTGGGCCAAGGTCCTAACACCAGCAAATATCATATCTCATAAGACCTTTAGTTGCGCATAATTACCACTTATAAGAAAAATGAGGCAAACTGTTTTTTATATCATTGTTTTTTATAGAAAAAATACTAAATACTTAGGAAGTAAATCAACGCTGCTCATGGGAATCAGTGACTCAAAGGAATCACTCATCCGTCGCTGGCTTTTAAATGTCACTTCCAGCCCGTGCGGGCCTCCGGACCAATCACTGTCCGTACGAAACGCAGCAACAGACTACTACTTCACGCTGGTGTCCTTCAATAACGAAATTATACTATTTTGTATACATTACAATTAAATTTAAATTTCTATAAAATAGAAAGGCAAACAAGCAAGTGGGTCACCTGATGGTAAGTGATCACCACCGCCTATAGACACCCGCAAAACCAAAGAGATTGCAGATGCGTTGCCAACCCAGAGGGCTAAGATGGAATACCTCTTGTGCCAGTAATTACACCGGCTGTCTTAAATTTATTTATGATTTGCTTGCCGACAAACGGCAGAATACATGTTCTTTTATGCCATCTTTTTTTGTACGAACTTGAATTCTGGCAAAGAAATTCCCACCCCACAACCCCAGTCGAGATGGTCCATCCGTCTTACAACCAGGAACTGGCTATGTTGTGGCATATTATTATACGAGTAACAGTAATATTTACAAATAATAATAGAGTAACCTAGAAAAAACTGTATTTTTTTTAAGATAATATCTGGAGTCGATAAGAAAAATACAGCGTCTGTCTGTGTGGCACGTACGGAACAGATAAACTTTGACCTCATTGAACAAAAAATAATGAAGGCATTTTTATTTATAATTATTATATACGCGTATAAACGTAAAGAATCTATGTACGCACTAAAAATAGTATTCTAAGAGTTTTCCTTGTTTAACGTAAATCTCTGATTTAAACAAAATTTGCATAGGTACGCAAGAAATCTTACAATTCGACGAAACTGATTAGTTTTACCCGTGGCATTGCCTGCATAATTTTATTTATGCGTTTTACGGGATTTTACGGTAATTTATGCGACGGTATTTTATACGGACTGTTGTGTTCCGGAGTGGAGAGCAAGACAGCCGGTGTAATTACTGGCACAAGAGGTATTCCATCTTAGCCCTCTGGGTTGGCAACGCATCTGCACTCTCTTTGTTGTTGCAGGTGACTATAGGCGGTGGTGATCACTTACCATCAGGTGACCCACTTGCTTGTTTGCCTTCCTAAGTTGTATAAAAAAAAATCTTATCCACCAAGACTGTAAACCTTTCGTCTTTATAGATCCTATCTAGATCATATTCCGTACGAAACGCAGCAGCAAGATATTTCAAGCCGGTATATTTCAATGCCTTCCTATGTTGTATAAAAAAAAACGGTGTTTTAATCTACGACATGATCTGTCTGCCTGCCAAAATTTCATCTAAATCCGTTCAGCCGTTATTGCCTGATTTAGGAACATACATCCAAATATCATTACTTTCGTATTTATAATATTAGCAGGAATGGGGTTTCATTTTAATAAAGTTTTGCTTTGATCAGCTAGTAATTCTACAATTTTACGTAGTTTTTATTAATGTTGTTGACCCAAGAAGTATTTTTCTACCGAAATATCTCAATCGAAATACCACGCGGCCCCATAGTGTACCATTTGACAATTAAAAACAAACTATACCATTCAAATTCCGGTCTTAACACAAGCTGCGCAGGAGCGGAATCAAAACAATAGATCACAATACCACAGTAACATGCGTTTTCGTAATAAGTTTACACGCGATCCTGTACCTTATGGCGGTAGAGTAGAGTTCACAGTTTCAACGAAACGCGTTTAGTTACGTTTGAGCAGTAAGAGACCGTTCGGTTCGGTGGTTACGCGCAGACTACTTATCGTGTGATAAAATTATCTTGAACATTAGAAATAATGTAAATAGACATTGTTTAGTGATAATTCTGTTTTACGGAATAGGGAGGCAAACGGGCATGCCCTGCAGCACTGGGTACAAACAAGCTGGCAATGAGAAATGAAATAGTTTATTTGCTCAATGTACAGTTGACAATATTGAAAGATTCAAAATTAACTTTAAATGTTATGTAATGACGACACAAAGAAAAATCTAATGTAATGGCAGGACTCGAACCTGCAACTTCAGCGTTCCGTGCCTTGCGTTTGCTAATTCTGCCTAATTTCCAACTACCAAATAAAAATACAGTAAGAAATTTTTGTTATAAAAATGTAAAGAAATATATTGGCTTCACAAATGTTTTGTGTTTAGTCAACAAATACGATAAAAACCCGCCAAACGCAAGTCAAACTCGCGCACCGAGGGTTCCGTACTTAATAAGCATATAACATAGCTCTAACGAAAAGATAAACTGATTGAAGGACAAACTTAACTTTGCCGTTGGAAAACTGTTGTCCCCATACATCGGCATAAGTTGCGGCAGTTTACCAAATGCAAATAAATTTTTAATGCCTAAAAATTGTATTGTGATTGTAATTACATGGTTTTTGAAATTTTCGTTTTAATTGTGCTTGCTTGCATTGCTTTTTCCTGAACTTCATGATTCTAGGTCAACAGGAACTAACCTATTTCGATTGCGTTGCGAGTGTCAAAATGTGCGACGTAAATGGCTGTGTTACTAATCTTATTTGACAACATTGATTTGTACGTTTGATTTCTTCACAGGTCAAAGGAATTGCAGATCTGAGTATTTGTCTTTCAATTCAACTTGATACCTCTATGCGTTCCTGAGAAAAAGGGTCTTGACAGACAGACGGACAACGAAGTATTCATTATACGGGTTCCTTTTTTCCTTCTTTATTTAAGCAATCAATTTATTAGGCACCTGATGCACAAAGGACCGCATTAAAAACATCAAGAACTATTGCTTCTTATTTTCTATCAGGAGTTTAGCTTCTCTAGCAGCGTCGCCATGTTTATACATCATTCTTTTAAATTACTAGACTGTAAAAGATACAATTAATTTGTAATTTTAAACTTTTGGATTTTATTTAGTAACGCCACGTTATCTAAGTCAAAGTCAAAATATCTTTATTCAGATTAGGCTTACAGGAGGCACTTATGAAAACCTTTGAAGAGCAGATACCGGCAAGAAACTCAACTAGGTGCTATGTTATAAGACAGCAATAATAGAAATAAAGAAAATATCACAATTACCTAGTCTTGCTAGAGTCAATAACGCGAATTGGACACTCTGATGTTGAAAGCGTCAATTCACGAATTACTGCAGAATGAAAATGGATTTAACGTATTTCTAGAAGATGGAGACGCAGGCTACTGGACTGATAGTTGAGGACTAGACAGATGCATAGGCTGGCCACTTGCCAGTTGGATCGATGATATCGCTAAGGCATAAGAAAAGAACTAAGAAGACTAACTTAAGGTAGAAGTTGTTTCGCGTTTGCATCGTAACGCAGGCAGTCCAGCAGTGCATAGCGTTGGTCTGATAATCATAATGACACGAATTTAAGAAACCGGAAAATGTGGAGAGATAACGATTAAATATGACATGGCAATATGAATTCACTACAAGTTACACTGCTGGTTATTTTTTATATATGCAAAGTGACAATATTTTGAGAACAGTCATGGTATCGTTAGTGTGCCGTTGACTGGGCAAATCATGATGATTTCTGATAAAGACCGCTATATCAAACCGCGGGCGTCCGCGACCTTCAGTCAGAATCGAATTAGTCAGTGATTGGCCGTCCAAGAGATCGCACGCTTCTATCAAGGTGAGTCTATATTTTGCCTAGTGACAGTATTATCTTGTTGTTTAATTCTATTCAGTGACGTTAAACGTGTTTTAGGTTGTTTTGTGAAATTACCATATTATCGCCTATCCTTAAACATTTGACTCCTAAAATTTACGTCCTCGTGTACGTTACTTTGAGCTAGCATGAGCTATTCAGTGAAATGATTGTTAAATTGAGTAGGATAGCCTAGTGCAGGGGCATCAAATGATGAACCGGGGTCCGAATCTGGACCTACAACTTTGCTGATTTTAGCAGGACAAGTCACGGTATCCAACAGACCGCAACAGTCTTTTGCATTTATAAAACGGACCCCCATAACACTAATTGGGGATCCCAGTAGGGTTACCAAGTTTTTTTTCTATCAAATATAGTATTTTCGAAGCTATTACCTTTAAAAATATAGTAAAATTATGTACTTTATTTTTTAAATGACACGACAGATTAATGTTTTTATTTCGCGCGCGATCCACGGCACGTACCTACGTACAGAGCGGGCATGAGTTAAGGCTGGGTTCCGCTTTACGCAAAATATAGTAGTTTCGCCTACTATAATTTTAGAAATATGGTATTAGATCTCCTAAAATAGTAGGATACTATGTTATAGGGTTGGCAACCCTAGGTGTATCCATTAGGGCCTAGTTGGTAAGCACCGCTTTCATTAGCACACACAGTATTGGCATATTCTCACCTAGTTTTCCAAGGTGTCTAGGTATAGTGACACTGTTTGCGTCAACGCTAGTAGAAAAGAAATGAGCATATATGGACTTGAGTTAAGCACAGAATAAATAATAGTACAGAAAGTTCTCTTTTACGACCGTGATTAAACGAATTCCAAGTTTATTAACACGCTCAAAAAGTTCGTATTACTTCATACACCATGCGCCAGGCGGTGCGAGTCAAAAGGAACGCCTTCTCCCCGCTATTCCGGGCGACACGCTAGGGTTGCGTTGCGCGGCATTCGTTTTCAATTACACTGACACGGCGGGGGCGAGCGAGCGAGCGCGTGGCAAGCCGACAGCCTACTGCGATTTGCCTATGCCATAGGCAAGGCGGTCAAGCGTGCCTACAGTGCGAAGTGAAACCCCTTGCGTTTACGCTGACAAAGTGTCCTTTGTTTAGTTTTCCTGGATTATCAGGATTGCCTTAAAATGAGAACGCGGCCATCATTGCTGGCGTGCCAATAATGGCACTGTTGCCAATAATATGGAGATATGTAATTAATCGTCATGCTGCAGTAGCAGCTATTGTTACGGTTTTTTTAATAAGATATTTCTAGGGTTCTAGAGTTAAACGGCAAAACGGTACCAGCAACTTCGACCTGCCCGTCTGTCTGTATGTCACAGCCCGTTTACAGGGACACTCTAGGGGCTATACTGATGATTGAACGGTAGGGTGTCTTCTGTGATTCGTTGTATGAAGTAGTAAGTATTACATGAAAATATAAAATTAAAGATAACAAAGAGAGACGTTAATGAGAATTTTTATTATGCACGGATTTATTATTTTGCATATGGGCTGATCTATTAGCCCACGAAGTTTCGGCGTAGGTTTTAGGGACATCCTGTATACCTACACACACAAAAGAGTTCTGTTACTGACCAACTGATAGACAACACACAGCCGAAACTTAAAACTAGAAATATAAAACCTTGAGGTGCACTGAGATATTTTTTTTGAAATCGCACCATTAAATAGCGTTAAAAGGGGAATAGAATTTAGCATGTAATTAAAATTACACACAGACGTAGCAGCAGGCATAAGCTAGTAAATCCAAAAGCAATGGAATTTAACAAAACGGCCACGTATGAACTAAAACATCAATAAGTGATAAAGTGCATACAATAACAAAATAACCCTATAATCAAACCTGGTTGACGATAACTAACGTTATCTTCTTTATTTTGCACCTTGTTTATCTTATAAATTGTTATTTGTTACGCAAGTTTGTCATAAATGATTAACGTGACCATTTATTTATTTTGTCAGACCGGGACACATCTGCGGAAATATATAATAAAAAAAAGTTTTTAGTGTTTTACAAGTATTTTATTATAGAATATGGAATGACACAAAATAATCAACGCTCTAAACACAAAATTGTTAAGTTGTCATGACTTACTAAGCCACCAATAGTGGATAGTGGCGTGTCGGGCCACGCATTTCGAGCGGAAAGTTTAAAATAAATTTTAAACTATCGTTGGGTCTGCTTGCAAAACCGGGACTATGTTGGCTTCACTGGGGACACCGGGACAGACTGCCTGAAAGCGGGACTGTCCCGCCCAAATCGGGACGTATGGTCACGTTATAAATGATGCATGTTTGTACATACGAGTATATTTTGTAAAATTTTGTTTGTCACTGTACTTACTAAATTAAGGATAATGGCAAAGGTGATCTGTAAAAACTCGACTAGTCTTGTAGAGTTATGCAAATGACACTTTATTTCTTTAGACACCTACTGTAAATAAGGAAAAAAACAAAATTTACCTCTTTGTAATATTAGTGTCGATTAGTGTAGACTAGGGTTGCCAACATTTTTTCGGTTGAATATAGTATTTTTGAGAATAAGCTAAGAAAATATATAGTATTTTTTGAAAAGATGAAAAAAGGCTAAGTTTGTTATCTATTTATCTATTTTAATAACGTGACAAGTGCTCGAAATATAGTATATTTACGTACTATATATTAGTTCAACAGTACATAGTACGGAGAGCCGAAATATAGTAAAATACTATATACGGTTAGCAACCCTAGTGAAGACTAGTGTTAATGCGTGCTAACCAATTACTTAAAATAAACGGTAACATCAATAATGATATCTTATCTTTCCTTTTTGACTTTCCAGATGGCTCGTCTCCTCTGCCTTGGTGTGCTAACAGTATCTTCTCTCCCATTCTTGTACGTGGGTTACGTGCTGTTCCTGAAAAGCCCTCCCCCTCTACCTGAGTTCGATTACAACGCGTGGTGGGGACCCAATGCGCTTAAAGAAAAACAGGACACCAGCGTCAGGAGCTTTAAAGTGCAGTTCAGTGTTACTGTAAGTCATGGTTTACAATACCGGGCTTCTGTTTGTGAAGTATAGAAGTTGAGCACAATCCAGTTGTTCATTACTTAAAGAGAAACAAAAACAAGAGAAACACTTAAAATCTAATACATAAAAAAGAACTGGCCGCGGTTTTACCCGTAACACATACGGCAACCCTGCGCCTAATGGCTAAGCTGAGCATTCGTGCGAGGAAGCGAAGAGCTGACAGGAGACTATCACCTCTCTTAGACGCCCACTGGGCTCTTTGAATAGCTCATGTGCAACTTCCCCAAGGGCCAAGTGTCTCGACACCAAAGACCACAAAGTCGTATTGGTCGCTGAGACACCTGTTTGCAAATCCAGGCATTGTATTTCAGTCTTCTGTTCAATATGGGATACGTAAGAGAAGATATATCTGGTTGAGGCTCCGCTTTTATATCATGGACAGTGTTTAAGAGTGGTACTTATACAAATATGAGAAAGTTTGACTAAGTGTTTGTTCTTTTTAAGAGTACCGTTGGTTTTGCCGATGTAGTGAACCCCAAACTTCCATATCAATTCTGTAAGCCCTCTGCCAAACACAACATTAGTTATTTTCTTCACTTGGTAATTTAGTGTAGTTACTAGTTAGTGTTATGGTAAATTTGTCTCTGCTAAGTAGATGAGAGTCTTCTAACCGTTAATTTCTAAATTAGATGGTCAGCGAGCTCAAAGAGCGTCTGAAGAACCACCGTAAGTGGACACCTCCGTTGGAGAACATTGGCTTCGAATACGGGTTCAATACAAATCAGCTGGACAGCTGGGTGCAGTACTGGTCGGAAAAATACAACTTCCAGGAAAGAGAGAAGTTCTTCAACAAATATCCGCAGTTCAAGACTAACATCCAAGGGCTGGATATTCACTTCATCAGGGTGACGCCTGAGGTACGTACAATTAACGTTGACAGTGGCCGAACTAAACGGAATTTTCTTAACTTTACTATTCACATTGGTCTTATAATCGTATAATGCTTTAACTGTCTCTGAAACACGAATTTATTCTTGTAAATACAAGGTTTATCTCCAAATAATTTATAGTAAGTATTGCCTTTGCGGTAAAGTTGGATGTTAAATGTCTGTATCTCAACAGTTGTCTAGGACTGATTGATAAATGACCGCCTAGTATTATCTTTTTCAATAATCTTTGCATTGTAACTTCTTTCGACTTCTTTTTCTATTGCTTGGTTTTCTGCAATTGTAGAATATTTGTATTGTGTTGCCCTAATTGTTTCTTTGATGTAAAGTTATCCTGCGATATTTCAGGTTCCAGCGGGAGTGGAAGTGGTTCCCGTGATCTTCCTGCATGGCTGGCCTGGCTCCGTTCGAGAGTTCTACGAGACGCTGCCACTGGTGACTGCCGTCAGCAAGGATAGAAACTTTGCCATCGAGGCCATCGTACCCAGCCTGCCAGGATACGGCTTTTCTGATGTAAGATTGTCGTATTTAAAACCTGTATCCAGCTGTGTGTTCCGTCAGTGATGACGAAATTTAGGAAAAGAAAACGTACAAGGGGGTGCAGGAATAACTGCCTCCAATGCTCAAATGCAAATGGTAAATGGTTGTCTTAAGCCGACAAAGTTAGAAATACATTTGAACATAATATAAAATCATGAGTCTGATAAAAGCTTGACTGGTACAGAATGTGATAAGGCATTATTAAGTCCGCGTTTCGTACAGTTTAATACGGACAAATTCTTTTTTCCAGGCTGCCGTTCGCCCAGGTTTGGGAGCAGCGGAAATGGCCATAGTGATGAGAAACCTGATGCAACGCTTAGGGTTCAAGAAATACTACGTAGAAGGTGGTGATTGGGGCGGCCTTATTGGATCCGACTGGGCTACTCTGTTCCCGAATGTAAGAATTTTTTTATTGTTTGATTAAAAACAAGCGCCAAAAAATTAAGTAAATGAGATTCTGGTAAGCATGTGTCCGAAGGCTTGGTTGAGTGCTATTAAAAGTATAGTTTTTTAAGTTTGATCTACGTCATCCACGAATCTCATTTCATTATTTTCAAAAGTTCAAAAAAGGAGTTCAAAACTTTATAGATAAAAATGATAGCACTGCAGATAATTATTGTTTTCATAGTAATTACTAATTTTATTTAAATGTATCTCTTCCAGGAGGTGCTTGGCTTCCACACCAACATGGCCTTTGCTACGTCCAACGCAGCTGTCCTTCTGAACGTTATTGGCAATTACTTCCCATCTCTAGTTGTAGAATCTCGTCTAGCAGACCGCATGTATCCAATGGACAAGTTCGTGGCCAAAATGGCGGAAGAGTCCGGATATATGCACATCCAATCTACCAAACCTGATACTGTTGGTAAGTAATATGACTTAGCTCAAAACAAAAATTTTAAAGGAAGGATCAGCAACTTAAAACAGAAAAATAAGATTCAAAGAGATCACCTGTTTCATTTGTGTATTGCTTGAGCGAGTTTGAGAGGCCGGATTCTGCCGGTAGCCAAATCCCTAATTGTTTCCTAATTTATTCCACCTCAAGCTCCTCTTTCTGCACAGATATACCGGTCAGCCTTAGAAGTAGCGTAACATTTTTGTACTTTGTCGCTATCAGTAATGTGACAAATTTAAACAACTCTCATTTCATTCCTTAGGACTACAAGATTCTTGAGTGTTAAGCTACTTCTGAAGGCGGCTGTACCCCAATTAAACGATAGCTGTATAGCATGTTATTATCATTTTGATGTAAATTAAAAAAAGAAAGTAGCCTAGAGCAGTGCCTTGAGGTAATCTATAATCTAATGAAAATGCAAGTGAAAATTTTATGGAACTTAGGGATGCTAATTTTTTTTAGGATGGATTCTTTTGCATATTATTATATGAGATCTTCTCTTTGCCACTAAATTGGATCACTTTCACGTTGTTTTATTTCAAAGCGTTCTAACAGAAGTGCTTGTGATATTTGTAAACCACATAAATAAAGTAAAACATATTTTATTTCATCACCAGGTGTAGCCGTTTCTGACTCACCTGTAGGCCTTCTCGCCTACATCTTGGAGAAGTTCTCAACATGGACCAAGCCAGAATACAAGATGGAACTCGACGGTGGACTGGCCAAGCACTGGACTAGGGACCAGTTGCTGGACAACCTCATGTGCTACTGGACGACTAATTCTTTTACTACCTCAGTGAGATTGTACTCTGAGACGTTCAATAAGAGATACTTTGGACTGCAATTACAAGAGTAAGTAAAGAATCTAATTAAAAAACAAAATTGTCAACAGTTCAAGGATCACCGGCATTTTCTTTATTAGAATGGGTCTTATTCTTTGGCGTGGCATTTCAAAATGTATCATTTGATTTAATTATATTTTCACTTGACACAGATTCAACTTCACGTTATCGTCTAATAATCATACTGTATCTAATAGTGCATTTCACTAACTGTCTTGTTTTCTACAGGATTCCAACGACAGTTCCGACGTGGATAATTCAAGCAAAGAATGAACTAGCCTACCAATCGCCAAGGCAGCTGAGGTATAAATACTTAAACCTGGTCCATGCCAATCCCATCGAAGATGGTGGCCACTTCCTCGCGTTTGAACTCCCGAAGGTCTTTGCTGAAGATGTGCTGAACGCGTTGACGGCATTCAGGAAGCTGAAGGGTCAGAAGACTGAGTTGTAAATGAAGACTGGATGAGAAATAAAGCTGAATATCTAAAAAGAATTCGTTAAGTTGGAATCGCTGCTGAATAAATATTAATTCTCCTGTAGATGTTTGTATCTGATCTTGAAACATCTAAATAAGTAAAGTGAGCAGATTGAGGGCCTGTTTTGCCAATTTCTGATAAGGTCCTGGGATTATATTCAACAGATATTTAATTATGTTGATTTCTTTGATGCTGTCTTTGTTTATTCTATGGAGACAAACAGAGATAGTATCACAAATATCTGTTAGATATGATATCGAGAACTTAACAGAAACAGGGCTTTAGTGTTGAATCTAAATCACTATAAATATAAACAATCTTTAGTATAAATGATGAACAAGTAATGACTGGCTCCGGTTTGTTGATGCCTTGTTAGAATAAGATTGTTGCAATTTGTGAGAGCTTGTTTTAATAAACTTTTATACCTTATTGTTACTTCTTGCATTTTAAATTATCTTTCCTTATTCCTTTCTTATTGCGCTCTCCATACAAAACGCAAAAATGATTTCAACCCACCCTTAATCGATAGCCATGTTTTTTTTAGTAGGTTGTTGTTATTCTTCGAACTAAGTTTGGATGTTTTGATTTTTTTAATATTTAAAAAACATTGGGGGTGGTAGAGCCTTATGCAAGGTCCGTCTGGATCGCTGCCGAAATCTCACGTTACCACCCAAGCAGCAGTGCTTGCACAGTGATACTCCGGCGTGGAGAGCCAGACAGCCGGTGCAATTACGTTACAAGAGGTATTCCATCTTAGCACCCTGGGTTGGCCAACTCCTTGATGTTGCGCGTTTCTATGAACGGTGGTGATCATTTACCATCAGGTGAGCCTCTTGCTCGTTTGCCTTCCTGTTTTATAAAAAAAAGATGTGATAATATTTGCGCTTTAGGAGTTTTATACAAAACAAAAAGGCATATAATTTTTTTAACTAGGCATTTAAAGATAATTAAAGATATTGTCATCATTATTATTATAATGTTACACAATTCTAATAAATAATTGTTTTTGTATGAATTGGTACCTATTTATTATCAGTAACTTGATGTAGATTATAATTTCTAATTTATGTGTATGACATGTTGAATTTTTTACAATAAGTAATTATGTTTACATTAAATTATACGGTCGTATTGTGTAATAGGGTAATTTGAGTTTAGGTTAAAGCACCGGACATTGACATTTTTATTGTATAAATGAATAAAATACAATACAATAACCAATAAACTTGTTTTGAAAAGAGAAGAAAAAAAAGATAAACTGCGGAGTTTCTTGCGGCGTTTGTTCTCAGTAGTATATTCCATTTTCCGAAGCGCTAGTAGATTTAGACATGTAAAAGAGCCTATATGGCCTACTTGCAAAATAAATTTTTCATTTTCATTTTTCATAACTATTTTAAGCTGGTTCGCTAAATGGAGGCTAAATGATTCGAAATTGAAGGCAGCAGAGAAACGGAAGAGAATTTAATATTAAAAACCACAGATAAAGCATAAAAACGGGTAGAAAGCAGATAGGAACAAGAAAACAAATCATAATTAGAACAGGCAGCCAACATTAACAAACAAGATTAATTTATATTTCAATCTTTAATAAATGCAACTTGCTAAAAACATGGTCATATAACATAATTATGTTTCAAATTAAATTTGCTCACCACATCTTGGCCGTATCACAAAGGAATAACGTCCAAAAGTGATCAAGTAATTTCTTCTTCGACTGTATTATACTCGTATATGTCGTTGACTTAATTATAACCAGAATACAACATCTGAGTGTCTTATCATTCATCATTTTTTCTACGACATTATTTAAAAATTCTATAATTGCCATACTTATGACTCAAACAGGATTACCCAAGTTTAATTTATCTTTCTCTGGGTCTCTTTCTTATAGTACCAGTTAGACAAAGCCATAGATATAAATTAAACTTAAATTAATAAAATAAAATAAATGATTTCATTGATTGATTGATTGAAACTTGGCCGGTCATGTTAGAATTGAGATTTACGATATTGATGTCTATTTGCTCATTTTTAACATGAAACTACCGTGAGATTCACATATACTGAGATAAACGGATCACTCGCCTATTTGAAGCCGAGTTATCGGATATGTTTCGGACCAGTCAGTTGTCCTTACTCATCACTTCTTGTGTCATCGTCAAGCCACGGCTGCGGGGGCTCATGAGTAAAGGCCTCCGCTAAGTCGCGCGGGCGCACGGAGCGGGTGCACGCCTATAGGAAAATAGTATGAGAGCGTCCGCTAACTCGCGAAGGTACGGGCTCAAACTAATTGTTCGATAGGCGTGCACCCGCTATGGCACCCGCGCGACGTAGCGTACGCAAGGACCACGGACTTGTCCGAAATATGTCGACCGATAACTCGGCCTTAAACTTTTCGATGCCCACGACCCATTTTTTTTATGAAATAGGAAGTCAAACAAGCAAGTGGGTCACCTGATGGTAAGTGATCACCACTGCGTATAGACACCGCAACACCAAAGAGATTGCAGATGCATTGCCAACCCAGAGGGCTAAGATGGAATATCTCTTGTGCCAGTAATTGTACCGGCTGTCTTGCTCTCCACGCCGGAACACAACAGTGCAAGCATAACGGCAGGATTAGCGAGCACAAGGCCTTACCACCCGCCATATATCAGCACCGGAGGTTCTACGCCAATGACCTATAAATACGTCAACACGTGCAATACAAAAGTGACCTACTAGTATTCGCATAACGTTCGAATTCGTAACTTACAAAAAACGGCTTGGCGTGTTAATCATGTCTTTGTGTTTGACGTGGAGCTGAAAAGGTCCAATACGTCAGTGATGATCCATTTACTTCAATAATATGTGTATTGATCATTCATAGATTCAGGCGTACTTTGCAGAGTAGCAAGGTTAGTTCCACTGTATCCTGATCATATACGCAGTTTGTTGTTTTCAATTGTTCTAAAAGCATTAACAGCTGTAAAGACGTCCGTCGCCAGCACTTTAGGTGCTTCTAGTGCTATAAAGTGTCCCCCTTCGTACAGCACCGTCACGTTCACGATATTTGGGAATTTGAAACGTAATGCAAAAGGCAATTGGTATGATATCTCGTACTCCGTTTGCATCACCCATGTGGAGACTGGAGTTGGGCGGCTGAAAAAGAAGGTTTAAAACTGTAACAAGTGATATAAACTACTCAAAACAAAATGGGGCCAACTTGACTCTTCTTTGTAAAATTAAAATATGATAATAAGTATTTCTTGCTAACAAGCACGTTTTGAAAGTAGGGTTTTATTTTATTACATGTGTAAATAATTAATAAACCCCTACTACATAAATATGCTTTTTTTGTTTTACTTAGAAAATTCGAGTGGGCCCTATTTTATTTTGACTAGTATAATTTTTTTTCCCTTTCCCCGACCCTTTTCCCACTTAAAACACGTGAGTGCTCCGTTTATTCATAAACAACTCACGAATAAAATCTGTATCGGTTAAGTAATTCCCTCATGCCATCTCTATACAGCCTGAAGGAAGTCACCACGCTCCTTGGGGTCCAGTACATCATCAAGATATCCAAGAGTTGATCCTTGGTAAACGACTTCATGCCACCGTCATCTTCGTTTACGTTGTGATAGTTGGTACCCATGAATATCTTCTCGAGGTGGTACGCTAATAGACCAACGGGAGATTCAGATATTCCTACACCTAGAACAAAAAAGGCGTGCAATATACTCCCACCGGTTTATTTAATGAGAAATAGAGAGGACTGCGTGTGCAGGAAGCAAGAGAAGTATACCAGGATTGGAGCAAGTAGCGTTATAATTTAAGTACATTATTTACCATCATTAACCCAAAGAGATAGGGAGAAGCTGGAAGCGTTTGAGATGTGGTGTTGCAGAAGGATGGAGAGAATAAGCTGGACAGAGAAAAAGACTCACGAGGAAGTGCTGAGAATGGTATAGAAAAAATATATCGTTTTAGAACCATTAAAAATAGGCGAATATGACAGTTTCCTAAAAACATCTAAGGGAAGGTTGAAGGGAAATGAGGAAGAGGAAGACCTTGACGCACCTATTTTGCTCAAGTATGACATGTCGTATCATGAAGTCAGCTCCTTGACGGAATAAAGAGATAAATAGCGGTTACTTCACCGATAAGAGCTTTGCTCTTAAATCATATTTATGTTGATGATGATGATATTTTAAGTTGTACATTAGAACAGTCAGAGAGTCAGATTCATAAACATGAGCATGCTCTATACTACGGAACTTACCAATGGTATCAGGCTTAAAAACTTGCATGTAGAAATAGCCCCCTTCTCTTGTCCAAAGAGTTGGGGTTCGATTGATCCTCGCATATAACGGTGGTTCCACCAGCCAAGTAGGGATCACTGCTGTTATCACCGAAGTCAGCAAAGCAAGTGGATGCTGGAAAAAACCCATTAACATTAAGATCGATTACACGTGGCAACATGTGACAGCAGACTTTTTGCGGGTGGTCGGACATTGTGCATGGTCCGTTCGGATCGCTACCACTAGTACTTTTTGAAACATTACAAATAAAAAACTAATAGTGAGCAAGATTCACGAAAACATTCCGTACAAAGCGGATATGGACTTTGACGACACAGTCCATATTGTCACTAGTGAAATGGATGGATTTAAAACTAAGATTGTTTTTATTATTTTGTCTACACATATATCATAAATGCTCTATAATGCGTTCAGAAACCGTAGGCAATGACCAGCATTATAACAACCAATATTATTATGAGAATTTTTCTAATTTGTTTCTATATTTGTTCAAATTCATTTTTTATTACATTATTTTAATGTGTACAGTCTATAGATATTTAATAGGTACCTAGCACAGTAGCTAGTAGCAATGCAGGTGATTGCCCTATGGCTTCTGAACCCATCATAGAGTACTTATGATATGTGTGTAGATAAAGTAATGTATGCAACTGTACATAATTAGGTCTTAAAACACTCGTGTGATCCTATTTTGAAACTCGCTGACGCTCGTTTCATAATACCACACTCGTGTTTTAAGACCCCTCATTATGCAACAGTTGCATAAAATACTATTATGCAACTGTTGCATAATGAGGGGTCTTAAAACACGAGTGTGGTTTTATGAAACGAGCGTCAGCGAGTTTCATAATAGGATCACACGAGTGTTTTAAGACCTAATTATGTACAGTTGCATACATTACTTTATCTACACACATATCATAAGTACTCTATGATGGGTTCAGAAGCCATAGGGCAATCACCTGCATTGCTACTAGCTACTGTGCTAGGTACCTATTAAATATCTATAGACTGTACACATTAAAATAATGTAATAAAAAATGAATTTGAACAAATATAGAAACAAATTAGAAAAATTCTCATAATAAAATTGGTTGTAATAATGCTGGTCATTGCCTACGGTTTCTGAACGCATTATAGAGCATTTATGATATATGTGTAGATAAAATACTATTAATACAGTCTTCTTACTAAAATATTCTACATTTTTTAAATCTGGATTCCAATAAGCATAATAGTTCGAAACAAAAAATTATATTTTTGTCATTTTTGTAACTTTATACGCTATAACATCAAAAATATCGTTTTTTGTTCTTTGGACATAAAAATATTTTTTTAATGATGATCTACAACAGTCTGACAAACTTATTCCACTTGCTTAATACATATTACATGGTACCTTAAAAAAACCATTTATTTACCACTACTAAGGCAAGGTTTGTATGGAGCCCCAGAACATCGTCAGGGTATAGCGTCGCCAGGTCAGTCGCCACCACCCCGCCCCAGTCTCCAGCCTGAACGTAGAACTGCCTGTGACCTAGCCGGTCCATGAGGTTTCTCATGATGACTGCGATTTGAGGAGCGCCCAGGCCGGTTCGAACTGGTGCCTGGAAAATAACTACTTGTTTAAATCAAATGGGGTAATAGGTTATTTTAAAGGGAGGGCCTGGTGCCTGACGCTATGGCCGATGCGCTGACGCAGAGTCGACACTCAATTATTATAGAATTTCGAATCGGTAGCCCAACATTCTGGGTGGGCACTAGACCATCCTGGGGTGCCCCTCCCCCTATATACGCCTATGAAAATACAGGGGCGACGTTAATAAAGTAGCTTCAAGGCAAGGCAAACATTTCTAAATTTTTTGAATCCAATTGATGTTTTCACAGGTTAGATAACCTAAGGACAACATTTTTAACATAAGGACAACTAGATAGTTGTCCTTATGTTAAAAATATAGCTTAATATCGACTGTATTATTTAAAACATTTTTTTTTATGATACAGGAAGACAAACAAGCAAGTGGGTCACCTGATGGTAAGTGATCACCACCGCCTAAAGACACCCGCCCTACCAAAGAGATTGCAGATGCGTTGCCAACCCAGAGGGCTAAGAAGGAAAATCTCTTTTGCCCGTAATTACACCGGCTGTCTTGCACTCCACGCCGTAACACAACAGTGCAAGCACTGCTGCTTAGCGGCTGGATTAGCGAGCAAGATGGTGGTAGCGATCCAGACGGACCTTGCACAAGGTCCTACCACCCGTAAACCACAATTTCAGAACTATCAAAGTCACCCCATTTTACGGTACTTCTTTAAGTCAAGCCTTGTTTAAGTGACCCACTTGCTTTGCCTTTCAATGTTTAAAAAAAAACAAAGTAAATATTATATTGGCTTACGTCAGAAAACCCAAAACCAGGCAGGCTCGGTGCTACCACCTCGAAAACAAAGTCGTACCGAGGGTCCAGGGTTGTGAGGAGGGGAATCAGCTCGTAGAACTCCCTTACGCAACCTGGCCAGCCGTGCAGGATTAGAATGGGCAGGACTTTGATTCCTGGCGATACCTGATGAGAGATTTTGAAGACGTAGAGTTATACTGAAGCCAGTGGTTGGTCGCAGTAGCACTATTTATTTTTTCTATGATTAGATTAGTGCACTTATTAAGGTTCGCAATTCCGGTTTTTTTAGTACGGAATGGCGCACAATAGACTAACCCACTAATTCATAAAAGTTTATCAATCTCGAGGGTAGTAACACCTTAAAATTAATAATGTAATGAACGTAAAAACGAAACACATTGCAAAATTTGCTTGGAAGTGGCTCTGTAGGGTAACTGGTTGACGCATAGCATGGAGCACTAAGGTTGCAGGTTCGAGTCCCGCCAGTGCCCTAGATTTTTCATTATGTTGTCATTATAGAGCATTTAAATTTGATTTTAATGTTTAAAAAAATAAATTAAAATCGAAAGTAAACTTCGATTTTTAACATAAAACTACCGTGAGACTCGGACATATTAATAAAACGGATCACTAACCACCGCCGTCGTCGTCGCGCCACCGCCGCGAGGCGCATGATAAAGGACCACGGATTGGTCCGAAACATGTCGGGCATTTCTCGACATAAAAATACGTGAGTGATCCGTTTTATTAAAAAATTTCGATTACAAAAGTTATAATTGTTTTCTTTCGTCGCCGTGTGCAAGCAGCTTTAACTCAACATTACCTTAGGTTTCACCCAGAGGAAGTGAATATCCAATCCCTGTACATTAGTCATGTAGTTCTGGAATTGGTTGAAGAAATGTTCCCTTTCCGTGAAGTTGTATTTCTCCGCCCAGTAAACTCTCCAGATGTCCAGCTGTTTGGTGTTAAAGCCATATTCGAAGGCAACGCCATCTAGCGAGGGCGGTGGGGCTCGGAAGTTATTCAATCGATGTCTCAAGTCAGAGATCATCTGTAACCAATAAAGTTTATGTAAAAATAATATTTAATCTATTTAGTTTTGTCAGTATGTCATTTTCTCAAGTAGCTACCGGTCATACCATTTCAGATCCTGATGATCCTGTAGAGGTATAGTAACCTTATTCGTAAAAGTTTACTGGCCTTTTTAATCGACTTAATTACTTAGTTGCATTTTTTAAAATGTTTGTGATAAAAATACCTCAGACCTCCGTCATTAAAAACCGATAAAAAAAATTGTAGAAAGAATTTAATAGTACTTCCTGATTCTGGAAGTAGGTATATTAAAAAAAAAGGAAAAATATAAAAAAACAAAGCGATTTTTAAATAGTTATGTTTGTTTATGTACTTTTAGCACTCCGATTAAATCACAGTTTATGGAGTTAATGTAGAACAAATGAAAAATTGTTTGTTGACAACAAAACACGAAAAATGCATATTAATAAAACGGATCACTCACTTATTTTTACGCCGAAAAATGCCCGACAGGTTTCGGACCAGTCCGTGGTCCTTAATCGTAACATTTCGGGCATTTCTCGACGTAAAATACGTGAGTGATCCGTTTTATTAATATGTCCGAGTCTTACGATAGTTTTACGAAAAATATAGTAGGCAATATCCGATGGACCCCAAACTAGGCTTAGCCTGTATCTTGGGACCCAGAGAGTCAGTTAACATTGTGAAATATTTTATTAATCTTATCTATAATAATGACATGGAGCCAAAAAAAAGGAAAGAAAGGTATTTTTTACACCATGACAGTTGGTATTTCAATAAAAAAAACTCTTTTAACTATTGTTTTTTTATTTTGTTTAATCAGTAAGTTGAACAAAATTCTTACCTCTTCACTGAACGTCACTCTGAATTCCTTGACACTGGTGTCATTGGTCCCTCGCAGTTCTTTTGGACCCCACCACTCCTCAGGGTCCAAGTTTGGTAATGGGCCGTCCTCCCATCTTTTGAAGAGCCATACTGCTGCAGCTACCACTAAGGCTATCGTGGCTAGAACCTTAGCCATCAGACAACTGAAAAAATATTTAAAAGATATAAAATAGGATGGAAAACAAGCAAGTGGGTTATCTGATGGTAAGTGATCACCACCGCCTATAAACACCCGCAATACCAAGGAGATTGCAATTTTTAAATAAATTAAAAGCAAGTAATTTAAAATTAAAACACAGTAGGTGTAGTTACGTCACGGACACTTGCGAGCTGAGGGCGGAAATTAATAGGCTTGAATGTTCCTTAAGGGACTTAAGTAACAAATATTTAACATCTCAGAAGCAAATCAGTGAACACATCCTGGCGGCGGACGAATTGTTGGATCTATGTCAACAGAATGAGCAGCGCATCAAGTTATTACTCGCGACGCCAACTGCGTGCGACTGTGATTGTGGACTCCAGCAGACTGAGCCGCCGCCAGAGAGTTTGCTCGGTCGGCCTGAGGCCTCCAGCGCCAAGTCTCCCCGTGACGGAACTCTAGAGGATAAAATCTTCTGCAAAAATGTAAATAGAACCCTAGTGTTTTCTGATAGGATAGGAAAAGGCTTTGGCAAAATATTATATAATAAGGTACCAAACAGCTGTGTCATAAATCATTGTATGCCGAACGCCTCTTTTAAACAAATAATTGAAACAATTATGCATTCCCAGGTGACCAAACAATCAACAATTGTGTTAATGTTAGGTGACGGGGCTACCATTCGATATTCAGATGTCAAAACTGGGTTCGACTCCCTACTAAAACTGGGTGCAAAAAACATTATTATAGGTGCGTTTCCCTACTCAGCTTCTCAATCTCAATGTAATAAATCCTTATATCGTTTAAACAAATTATTGTTTAAGTTGACGAACTGTCATAGTGAAGTTTTATTTTTTGACACTAATAATCTTATTAGTGAGTATCAATTTACTTCTGACAAGCTTGCTAAATCCTTAGCATGTTTTATTAATTCCGTATTCGGAAATCATCCTCCTCCCCCCTCCCCTGTTAGGACGACATCTCCGACCGAGGACTTGTCTTTAAACTACCTACTACGACAATAGAGAAGCTAAGTAGTTTAACATTACTTCATCAAAATATAAATCGCTTTTCTGGCAAAATATTAGATTTAGAATTATTGTCTGAAACTATAGATCTAGATATTATCTGCTTAACAGAAACTTGGCTAAAACAAGATATGATGAAATTTAATGTTAATAATTATGTAGTGGCCAGCGCGTTCTGCAGGGAGTCCGCGGCAGGAGGCGGCTGTATTATCTTGTTTAAAGATCATTTAAAGTTCAGAGCGCGAAAAGATCTGTCTGGCCTCTCTGTGGAACGTGTGTGTGAGATCGCTTGTGCAGAGACGGATCAGTACTTAATATTGTGCATCTATAGACCACCAACTTCAAATCTTCCCATATTTGTTAATGCTATGGAAGATGTTCTAAGGAAATCTGTAAATGGTAATAAAAAAGTGGTAGTCTGCGGAGACTTTAATATAGATATTTTGTCACAATCAGTTGAAAGAGATCAGTTTGTGTCTCTTTTGAAGTCATTTAATTTAGATTGCTCTTTTAACGAACCAACCAGAGTCACACCCACTTCGGCCACATGCATAGATAACATTTGTTTAAATTGTAGATATTTGGAGAAAGCTATTATAAGCGGAGTTCGCTCGGACCATAAAGCGCAATTAGTGAAGCTGCCTCTGGCGAAGGGCAGTACAGATCGAATCATAGAAGTTAGGCCGTTAGATAAACATAGACTTGATCGTCTCAAAACCAACATCGCGCAAAAAATTACCAATCTAGAAGTAATCTCAAACGATCCCAATAAACATTTCAAAATACTCCTAAATACCGTGTGTAAAGAATTCGATAAAACCTGTGCTAAAAAACGTATTAAGGTAGGAAGTAAATTAACATTTAATGAATGGGCTACGACTGGAATAAGAAAGAGTAGGAACGTCTTATATGAGCTGTATGATAGAAAATCCTGTACTACTGACGAACGCTTCCACCAATACGTTAGGGATTATTCAAAATTATTTAAAATCGTATGTAATAAAGCAAAAGCAGCACACTTAAATAATAAAATAAAATTATCAAATGATAAAGTTAAAACAGTTTGGAAAATAATAAATACCGAAACAGGCCGACGAAAAAACACAGACTCATCTATTTCACTAAAAATAAATAATACTATAATAACGGACGCCGTTAAAGTAGCTGACGAATTTAATACACACTTCTCAGAAATTCCCGCCAAAACGACAAAGTGTCTCGCGTCCTCTTCAAAATTCGCTGAAGCCCTATTAGAACAAAATGTTAGTATCCAAAACATTAGTCAATTCAAATTTACAAAAGTCTCTCCTTTCGATATTCTTAAATCCTTTAAATCATTAAAAATAAAAAAAGACGGAAGACTTGTGGGGCGTATCAGTCAAGGTTTTACATGCCATCTTGGACGTCATTGCGCCAACTCTGGCTACCATTTTTAATAACTGTATAGACGTAGGCGTATTCCCCAATCTAATGAAATGTAGTAAAGTAGTTCCTATCTTTAAATCAGGTAATAAGGATAATCCTTCTGATTATCGCCCAGTGTCCATTCTACCAGCGTTTAGCAAAATATTCGAAAAAATAATGCTAACGCAAATGATTTCTCATTTCAATACAAATTAAATCTTACATTCGCAGCAATTTTGATTCACTAAGGGTAGATCTACTACAGATGCAGGTCACAGTTTGATTGAATTTATTTTGCAAGCTTGGGAAGAGTCGCATGACGCCATAGGTGTCTTTTGCGACCTTTCCAAAGCATTTGATTGTGTAGACCATGACACCTTAATTTGTAAATTAAATTTCTATGGCATTCGTGGCATCTCTTTAGATCTAGTCAAGTCTTACCTAGTGCAGAGAAATCAGAAGGTAGCGATAAATGGAGCAATATCATCGGGATCTGTGGTCGAGATGGGAGTGCCTCAAGGATCAATTCTTGCTCCATTCCTGTACCTTGTTTATGTAAATGACCTTACATATATGGTGAGCCGAAGATCAGGCATCGTCATGTTTGCTGACGACACTTCTTTACTCTTCAAGGTTAATAGGAAAGATACTGAATTCATTGAACCCAACGACACCCTGTCCAAGGTATCTGAATGGTTTGCTGCCAACAACTTAGTATTAAATCCTAATAAAACTAAATGTATTAAATTTTCATTGTTAAATTCAACTAATATAGTTTCAGTCTCAAATATCAAATTAGATGGTCAAACGATTGAATTCATAAAATCAACTGTGTTTTTAGGAATAACACTCGATTCTAAACTGCAGTGGGGTTCCCACGTCACAGCGATAGCAAGTAGGTTGAGTTCAGCTGCTTTTGCAGTAAGAAAAATTCGGCAGCTAACCAATGTAGCGACGGCACGGTTGGTCTATTTTGCCTATTTTAATAGCATTATTTCGTACGGCCTTATTTTATGGGGATCTGCTGCAGATATTGAGTCAGTTTTCATTTTGCAAAAAAGGGCAGTTAGAGCAATTTATAATATGGATACTCGTGAGTCATTAAGGGAATTTTTCAAGGAAATAGACATCTTAACCCTACCGTCGCTATATATTTTTGAAATAATCATGTACGTGAGGAAAAATATATGCAATTTCCCTACCAACGTCGATAAGCCAAAGGCTACTAGAAATACAGGAAAGCTTAAAGTTCCAACTTACAGACTGGCTAAAACCAATAAGTCGTTCATGGGAAATTGTGTAAGATTTTACAACAAAATCCCAAAAAACATAACTGAACTAAATGATACAAAATTTAAATCTATTGTCAAGAAGACATTAATTTCTCGGGCGTATTATAAAATCAATGACTATATCTTGGACAAGGATGTTTGGAAATGATCCCGATCTGTATTGGCGATCCCTGGCTCCAAAGATTGTACACCTGCTGTGTTAAATTGTTAAATTGTAAAAAATTTGAATATTTGAGATGTAAAATAACATTGTAATTTTGATTTATTTAAAAAATTACACCTCGTTGAGTTTCTTGCCGGTATCTTCTCATCAGAGGTTTTTCCGAACCGGTGGTAAATTTTTTGACATTCATAAGTGCTACCTGTAAGCATAATCTGAATAAAATATTTTGACTTTGACTTTGACTTTGAAAATGCGTTGTCAACCTAGAGGACTAAGCTGAAATACCTCTTGTGCCAGTAATTACACCGGCGGTCTTGCTTACCACGCCGCCGGAACACAACAGTGCAAGCACTGCTGCTTGGCGGCAGGATTAATAAACAAGATGGTGTTAGCTATCCGGACGAACCTTACACAAGGTCCTACCACCCGCAAAAAACCAAAAAAATTGGCCCAAAACTAAAAAATATAGAGGAATTGCGCGCACTAGTGGAAAAAGTTATCGCCGTTTGTATGGAAAAAGGTCCCTCTTTCCATACAAATAGTTTTAATGACTAATTAATGGTTTTGATCAATAGTTTTAATGATTTTATGGTTGTTCCGGTTTCTATAATGTGTAAGTTGACTTTTAGTGATTATGATTAGGTCTAAAGAAAGACATGTTTAAAAAAAAATATGTTAATAATAATAACTTGTATATTGCTACACCCTACTAAGGTCCATGTATCGCTCACCTATTTTAATTTGTAACATCTTGTAAAACCATCGTTGCAAAGAATGAATGAATAAAGAATAAAGAAAAAAAAAGGCGTTACTTTGCGGAGGTCCATTTTAACAAACTGGAAAATATTACCTTACTACTCCGCGAAACCAGTGCCGTGCTCGTGCAAGTTAGCTAGATCCCGACGATGCCTCATACAGAGGCGAAACGCGCGTCGATCGTGTTGTTTAGTGTTTAGTGGTGGCGGTGTGTGGTCGAGTCTGTGAGATAAATATATTGTTTCGTATCGAAGCGGAGGAGGGTATTTTACATCAACTAACTTGCACGAGCACGGCACTGGTTTCGCGGAGTAGCAAGGTAATTTGTTCCAGTTAGTTTTAATGACCCCCAGTTAGACCACAAGCGTTTTAAAAATTGTATACTATCTGTATAGTGGCAATTCCCTGTATAATTACTAAAAGTTGATTAGGTATTAGGCTAATGGTGTTACTTAGGTATTACTTACTGCAAAAACTGATACTAACCTAACTGACTAATTACTGGCACAAGAGTATTCCATCTTAGCCTTCTGGATTAGCAACGCATCTGCAATCTCCTTGCTGTTGCAGGTGTCTATGATAGTCACTCACGATCAGGTGGCCCACTTGCTTGTTTGCCTTGCTATTTTATAAAACAAAAACTGACTATTGCGTTTACCTTTTGGAAAATAAACACGCACGTCTTGTTCGTTCAAAAGTGTACGGTTAACTGTTTGAAGTATTAACCTGAAGGGTCAATTGGGATCAGTATTTAAATTAGCATTACCATAAACAGTTTCCACACAAATAATTTAAATATCTAACTAGTTGAAATCATCATCACATGTCTTAAGAAGTAAACAAGATTTTAATATAGACTTTTTGTCATCTTAACAACAACAACAAACACAACAAATATTCTTTATTGTACACCACATAAATATACAAAGAAAACAAAGACATACACTTAACATAGTTTATCGCCTAAATGAATTCAAATTCATTTATTGTATGAAAACGGGTACAGAAGGAAAGATGGTAAAATATAAATTAAGTAAACATGACCGTAATCTACCATAATGTCATGGTGTACAATATTTTATGGTCAATTTAAGTAATTTTACTAAGTTCAATAAGTTACAATGAATGTCAGAAACAATAAACTAGATATGGAGTACGGATAATGTCAAGAGGTTATAATTATTATGATTTACAGGTAATGTCAAGAAAATGTAAACAACAAGCATGAAAATGTAAACATGAAGCAAAATCAAGCTTAAAGAGAAGAGGTGATTTATATATTAATACAAACGGATCACTCACGTATTTAAAGTCGAGAATTGCTCGACATGTTTCGGACCAGTCCGTGGTATTTTATCATGAGCCCAAGGACTACGGATTGCGGGGCGATTCTCGGTTTACGCGAGATGCATCTGACGAGCGAGATACGTCAAAAAATTACAGATTTCCAGGGGATTTGACAGTTGTTTTCGTGCGAGATGAATCACACATAAACCGAGAAACGCCCCGCTGGTCCGAAACATGTCGAGCAATTCTCGACTTTAAACACGTGAGTGATCCGTTTGTATTAATATGTCCGAGTCTCACGGTAGTTTTAGGTGATTTTCAATTTTATGCTTAGTAATGTTTTATTCAAACAATAAACAGTATTTTAAGGGCAAAAAGTGAGTGTTTTAGTTTAGAATGTTGTTTACCACTTAAGACGAGTCAGGGTGAACAGACTTTAGTCGATACTACGTAATCAACAAACATAAGACGTAACCGAAGAAACTACGAGACCATGAGAAAACTAGTTTAGACAGAAGGGCATACAGTAGGACGCTTCTTGTGTATCTAAATGGCATTTTTCTCCCAAGAACTGTACTCGTACTATTATAACTTTTATGTAATTTATATTATTATGTATGTCTTTCCCATTCACGGGACAATAGTGCCCCGGACCTTTGGGAGGCGTGCGCGGAGCCGAAGCCAACACGTAGAGGCCCTTTAGACAATTTAATGAAATGTGATGGGTACACCGGACGGATGCTGTCCCTGCCCGCATCATAGGGAAGATTTATATTATTATTGTTTCAGGTCTGCTAACTATTAAATTTATTTAATTCAAACTATGTATGTCTTGTGCTGTATCCTACATGCCACTCCTACTACATCACACATACTCTAGTTTTAGGGCCGCTCGGTAAGTCAGGACAGTTGTTAATGGTATGAGAACGTCTATAGTGATGTAACCATGAGAGTCGACCAAGTAACTGCTTTCACTTTTGAACCTTAGCTCTTTGTAATACGGTCCAAAAGTGGGTAAGCAATTTATTGGTCGACTATACAATCATATTCATTTCAGTCATTGCACCATAGCAGTGACTGGTGTATAGCAACTTATTCGGGGTGTTTCCCCTCGGTTACTGTTGCGCAACCCAAGCAAGGGCTCCACAGAAAACCAGCGTTGCTGCACTCGTCTCGTGTAGCAACACATGCTGAGTGGAGATTCCTTTTTTTGTGTCAAATTGTGTCACCATCGATAGTTAGGTTATCAATATTCTGTAAGTTTGTTTTTGTAAATGGTGGTGGTGCTTTATGAGACTAAATAAAAATATTTTCTTTCTTTCATTCTTCTTTCTTATTAATTATTAAAGTCCCGTTAACGCCATAAATGTGTAATTTACTACAGGATCGGAAAAAACTCAGATGAATAGATAACGGTAAGAAACTCGTTTATTGTGATAATGTTCACCTATTAACCTATTTACTTTAGACTTGGTTGTTATTTACAAGCCGCTATCTGTACATAGCGTCATGTTTTGCTCAGTCATAACACGTAACTAAAAAGACAAACATTTCATTTTAGGCTGTCCGTGTCACTTTTATAAGCAAAGCAACAGTCTAAAATAAATAGTCCAAATGAGTCACAATTTTAGTATCAAAAAATCTGGGTATAGTTGCCATTAAATATTTTACCGAATGCATTTGGCAATAGATTCGTGCTCAGTTTAGGCTGTCATGTTAAAAGTGACCTGTTCCAGACAACCACTTGGGTTAGAATATCACAAAATTATTAATCCCTTGAATTGAAGGAAATCTTCTAAACGTTTTTTGAACCCATTTTTTTTGTTTCCAATATTTCAGTGGCACTTGTTATCCTTCGGTAATTTATTTATCGTACACTTTTTAAACACTGATGGTGTTCATAAATAAGTCAATGGGTAAGATACGTTAAACTTGTTGTAAGTTAGGTGAGAGAAGAGCTACGCGAAGCGGGACTCCGTCGACCCAGAGGGCGGAAGAGCCGTTAGTAAAATTCACAACTGAAAAAATGCAAGTAAAAGAAATTATCAATGGAAAAACTGCAACTTAAAAAATTACGAATTAGGAAAAATAAAAAAGATAACTTAGCTTTAAAGAAAAAAGACTAAAGGAAGAAATGTTCTGAATAATTCCCCTTCGAAACAGCAGACGACTAACATAATAAGAATCAAGTAGTAGTAGGAGGAAGTACTAGTATTTACAAACAAGTTCATGGTTTTCTTGTATATATTTCTCAGTTTTAAAGTGGCAAAAAAATACATTTTCTTTAACATAAAACTTACGTGAGACTCAAACATATGAATACTAACATATGAAGACGGATCACTCACGCATTTTAAAGTCGAGAATTTCCCGACATGTTTCGGACCAGTCCGTGGTCCTTATCGTGGTCCATGGTTCGTGGTCGCGGGGAACATGATTAACGACCACGGAATGATCCGAAACATGTCGGGCAATTATCGACTTTAAATACATGAGTGATCCATTTGTGTTAATTTACATTTCCTTTGTCTCTTTCAATCATAAACACCTTCTAAACTCATTGCTATAAGTAGATTCGTGCGATACTTTGCGTAGGTTTCTATATCAACAAATTGAAACATTTGCATCAATTTTATAAAAATGGAACCACTGACACTTGTCTTATCTTCAACGGTCAAGGTTAGAATCAAGCGGCTTCAAGTCAGGACCAGTCACTAATCACTTTATGGGATACGCTCCTCTAACCAGTCTAGTAAAAACGAGACGAACTGGTTGACAAAGAGTTACGTTGTATAGTATACAACTCAGTTTAAGCCGGTCGGCCGGCAGTGCTTTTTGTTTCGTTGTCTGGAGCGCACGCGCCGCTCTCTCTTCCAAGGTAAACAAAACCATTATGTCATTATTATTCAACAAAAACATGTTACTTATCATTATTGGTCGAAGTCGAAGGATTTTTTGTGTAGAATGTGGATTTTAATATGTAGGTGCTTAATAAGATCGCGTGTAAAGTTATGTTTGTTTTTATATGCGTAAGTATAATATGTTCTTTTCTAAGCAATAAGCGTGGAGGAAAGGGACAAATGCTTTATATCAACGATAAACTCCAGTATGCTCGTACATTTGGTAACAACCATGTTTATTGCCCGACTGCGGCAAAAGTTTTTTAATGGTAGAGACACACTGTAAGCCGCTGGTTGCAGTGGTAGTTTGCGGGTGGTATGATCTTGTGCGATATCCGTTCGGATCGCTACCACCACCTTTTTCGCTAATCGAGCCGCGAAGCAGCAGTGCTTGCACTGTTGTGTTCCAGCGTGGAGAGCAAGATAGCCGGTGAAATTACTGGCCCAAGAGGTATTCCATTTTAGCCCTCTGGGTTGGCAACGCATCTGCAATATCCTTGGTGTTGCGAGTGTCTATGGGCGGTGGTGATCATTTATCATGAGGTAACTCACTTGTTCGTTTGCCTTCTTATGTTGTAAAAAAAAGAACAATACTGATCTGCGCGTTCAAATTATTATTAGTATGCCTCCATGTTCTGTCCGCGTGTGTAATTAATTAGATTAGCATAAGCGCTAAGGTGCATTATTTAGTACTATTTGGAGCCATTCGTTGAGTATTTACTTTAATTGTACGTCCAATTGCACATACGAGTACATAATGTAGTGTTAACTAACCAATTTTTGTTTATATGTACCAGAATTTTTTGAATTCGAATTAATTCGTACTCCCTAATTAAAGATGGCACGACTACTCTTCATGGTGCCACTGTACGCGATCGCAGCAGTCGCGATATACTACATCTTCCTGACGACGCCCCCGGCCCTGCCTGACCCCGACCTGACCGCGTGGTGGGGCCCCAGCGAGCTGAAGGGCAAGCAGTACACCAGCATCAGGCCCTTCAAAGTCACTTTCAGTGAATCTGTAAGTTAATTTTAACATAAAACTACCTATTAATAAAAACGGATCACTCACGTATTTTTAAGTCGAGAATTGCAGTCGTCATCACGCCACCGCCGCGGGGGCTCATGATTAAAACCACGGACTGGTCCGAAACATGTCGGGCAATTCTCGACTTAAAAATACGTGAGTGATCCGTTTTTATTAATATGTCCGGGTCTCACGGTAGTTTTATGATTAAGCTACCTATTCATCATCATCATCATCATGGTATTTGGTTATTTTTATGACGTTCATAATGGCTTCCTGTAAGCCAAATCTGAATAAAGATATTTTGACTTTGAGTTTCACTTTGACATGGTATTTCATCGTCGAGCCACGGCCAAGAGGGCTCATGAGCCCTCAAACTCAAAGTACTCATGAGTAAGGACCAGGACTGGTCCGAAACATGTCAAGCGATAACTTGACTTTAAATATGTGAGTGATCCTTTTATTTCAATACTATTGTCCGCCCCGGCTCCATACGGGTTCAATTAGGTTGAAATGTACATAAAAACTTACTTATAAAATTATCTAAATGACAGTGAAAACCGTATCAATATCCGTTGCGTGGTTTTAAGTAAGCGGCCAAAGAAAATGAGGTCAGACAGGAATGAATAGCGAGTTTGTTTTACGAGTAGAGGTGGGCGTTTTTAGAATAACGATGCGCGTTATCGATGCAAGGTTTGGATGCGCGCATCGGATGCCATGTGGTACCGATGACAGATGCCGATGCCATCTAGTTTTTGTCAACGTAACTGTCGATCGTTAGCGCGCATCGTATCATACTATCAAATAGCGCTGGGGAATCCCCGCAATAGTAAAGTAGTCGACGTGCCTTCGCAACTCCCGTAGGTGTGAACGAGATGAGACTATCACGGAAGAATCCCATTTCTTTTACCAATAACGAAACAAAAACACACACACCACAAAACGAGCATCTAGGCGTATCGCCATCCTGTGATACTTGGGTGACATTGGCTTGGCATTGATGCCGGTATCGATGCGCGCATCGGATGCGATGTTTCTGATACGGATGCGCATCGATATCAAAAATATCTGAAAACGCCCAAGACTATTTACGAGTATACCACGTAAAGATGTCAATAAGTGTAGAGAATACTTGCAAGTTCAGTTCCAATAACTTCAACTTCACTTTCAGATGATCAAAGACCTGCGTGACCGCCTAAAGAACCACCGTAAGTGGACCCCTCCACTGGAAGACATCGGCTTCGAATACGGGTTCAACAGCAAGCAGCTGGACAGTTGGGTGACGTACTGGGCTGAAAGGTACAATTTCGAGGAGAGAGCGAAGTTCTTCAACCAGTACCCTCACTTCAAGACTAATATACAGGGGTTGGATATCCACTTCATCAGGGTTAGGCCTGAGGTAAGAAAAATATCTTCGCGACGTCGCACGTCGCGTATGCGATTAATTAATAAATCAAAGCATACGAATCTAGTTCTAGGGCAAAGTGACAACATACAAAAAAATCATGGCTATAGGTAAAGGTTTAGAGGGTGGAAAATGTTATCGCCGTTTATATGGAGAGCGCTGGGTTCACACGCCTCTTAACCTTGCAGTCTGCAAAAAAAAAGTACCACTAAGTCACATTGCAGGCGTGACCGCTCGCCCTTCAAAAACAATGTAAAGGTATACCTACCTGTAATATGTTACAATGTTATAATATAAAATATTAAATTATCTGTGTGCCGAAACAATCAAAAATGAACTCAAAGGTGATTGGGGCACGAACTTTGCCAAAGAAAAGTTTACAAATATTCATTATGTCTTAAAGCGTTCCATTTAGGACATATTTTGTTACTTGGACTGGTTTTTTCCTTTCATTATAACGAACTAGCAGACGCCCGTGACTTGATTGGCCAGTTTTGGATAACATGATAAATTCTTCCCCCTTTTATCCGCATAATGTTAGAATTTCCAAAAATATTCTTAGGTCAATGGTAGCTTCGGATTTCAACCATTTGCGGGCCAGAGACGGCCCACGGCCCGTAGTTTACTCATCCCTAACCTAGTTACGGAAATTCAAAAGCGTCTTTAATTGATGTTAGGTACCAGCTGGAGTAGAGGTGGTGCCAATGCTGTTCATGCACGGCTGGCCAGGGTCCGTCCGCGAGTTCTACGAAGCCCTTCCTCTCCTCACAGCCGTCAGCAAGGACCGGAACTTCGCCATCGAGGCTATCGTGCCCAGTCTGCCTGGCTACGGGTTCTCTGATGTAAGTATTCTTCACAGTCTGTTCATCTAAAGGTAAGATAGCTTGGAGGTTGGCAAGGGTAGGACATTGTTTTTTACCAGTAGTTGACATCTTTGGCTCTCGTTTTTTTACTCGTTTCCGTATCTTCTCGGCAATTATTGGTTCACTGTCAAAGGCTGGAACCGTTACGTTACTTGTGTAATCTTATAATGTAAACATAAAATTTCACTTTTTGTCACCGAAACATCATTTATCGCCAAAATAAAACAAATCGAGGTTGTGAATAGAAGAGGTTATCTATAATTTGTTGCTTTAGAATGTTTTATTTTGGTTAAAATAATAATTATATTGCATATATTATCGGCAATGCCATTATATTGTTCCTTGAGTCACTCAGTTTCACAAATTAAGTTGGTTGGTGTTCCAGGCAGCAGTTCGGCCTGGATTTTCAACAGTGGAGGTGGCGGTGGTCTTCCGTAACCTGATGCACCGCCTCGGTTACAAGAAGTACTACGCCCAGGGTGGAGACTGGGGCAGCGCGATCGGCTCCAACATGGCTACCTTGTTCCCTGACGTAAGTAAAACAAAGCCAGCGGGACCCGAATACTGGAGGCAACTGCTCCATCTGTGGACAGTTGTACCTGTGGACAATCTCTAAGTCGCAAAGCTATACTCTCTCATCTTTAGAGCCATCGGTATGTTTCTCTGTTTCTTGCCTTCTCTTTGACTTCCTGAAGGCAGGGAATAGTGAAACATGGGGATTGCTCGGACGATGAGAGAGCATAGCTCTAAGAAGAGTGCACACAGGTAGAGGAATTGCCTCCAATGCCAATGCCAATGACGGATATATCAGTCAACGTGTACAATTAGCAACTGACATAGGCATTACCATTTATGGTTAAAAAAATTACCTACAAAAAAATGCTTAGCGTGTGAATAAGGACTTTGTATTCGGCGTGTCGTTGAAAACATTAAAGAGCTCTCTAAAATCGTAATAGGTTAAATTTTTGCATAACATGTATTGTGTTATTATGGCGGTATAAAAAACAAACAATGAAGTATGTTTAGCCAAACACAAAAATAGGTTATACTCGTACAGGGAAATACTGACATGTAATTTTTATTATTGATAAAGTGTCTGTAATGGGAGTGTTTTGTCATATATTCCGCTACTAATCTATTAGCTGTTTAACCTGATGGTTGAATTATTGTGAATACCTTAAGGCATTAGATCTAAGTTTCTGTGATGTGCAATAATGAAATAATATCGCTAAACATGTCTCGACAGGCAGTTACAAAATAATCGTAACTTACTAAAATGATTTCCTGATAAATCGACGGGCCGTGGTTGACGACAAATTTATTTACTTAACGATACCAGGATAATCAGAAATAGGTATGGCATATATATCTTATCACTAGCCTGTCCTTGATCGAGTAATAATTCATTATCACAATGCTTTTTACTTATAAGAGCATGAGCAATTGAATTGTTAGGTCATGGCCGTATTCTTGCATATCATCTTGCTTCATTACGAATATGATTGTGTATTCTGTCATTATTATTTTGTAAATCAAAGTAGTTTTACTAGGTACCTACACAAAATAGTCAGAATCTTATAATTTTGGATGAGACTTTCTGATTCTAACCAATTTGGTTTTAACATTATTCAACTTCAACTATGTTATTTTGCAGGAGGTCTTAGGTTGGCATACCAACTTTGCCATGGCGCGGAACACCTACACCAATACCATGACTGTCCTCGGCGCCTTCTGGCCGTCCCTCGTGGTGGAGCCTCACCTCCGGGACCGCATGTATCCGCTCGGCAAGGTGTTCTCTTACCTGATCGAAGAGTCAGGGTACATGCACATTCAGGCAACCAAGCCTGATACTGTTGGTAAGTTCATCTTTCTGCTTTTATCCGTTTTTAATCCTTAATTTGGTAGGGCAGGTTAGCATTACGCTGGATTTTGCCCGCATCTTCATCCTAGTAGATTTTGGATTACATCGTACTTTCCACCCTCTTAATCCTTTAATGCTGGAATTTCAAAGTCATCCTATCTTAATGAACCCTGACTTGACTGATACATCCCTTAAGCTCCCTGGCACCATACACGTTCCAAATTCCATTTTTCTATCTTCATCAGCCTAGGGTGTGGATTGTCAGACAGTCAGACAATATCGAAACTCTTTTACAAGTATGGATAAGGTCTCGCTGCTAAGCGAAGGTTCCCAACTGTTAAACTACATAACTGCTGCTAAAGTCTATAATTAATAATAATGAATTTGTTAAAACCTAACCCGTTTATTAAATGTTACATCTAGGTGTTGGCCTTTCTGACTCCCCCTCTGGTCTCCTGGCTTACATCCTCGAGAAGTTCTCAACCTGGACCAACCCTGAATGGAAGAAGCGTCCTGATGGGGGGCTGGAAGTGAGGTTCACGAAGGACAAGTTGCTAGATAATCTGATGCTGTACTGGTCTACGAATACTATCACCACATCCATGAGACTCTACGCTGAGAGCTTAGCTAGCGCTACAGCAAATCTAGTAACTGGGTAAGTTTGAGGTTTTATTTATTCTTATTTATTTATTACTATATTCCAGAACGAATATTGTTTGTTTTAGTCGCCATCATTCTCAACAAAAGCTTTTTGACAGAATTTTAAAGGAATGGTGGGTGTTGGATTGATCTGTCTATACAAATTGACCTTTCAAACCGTGGACACCCGAGAAAGCTTCGGTTCATTCCAAATGTGGATACTAATTGCCACTTCATTCTTAAAAATATAATAATTGTTGCCAGCAGTGACGGCGGCGGTAAAAACGCCCTCTCAATGTCAGTGTAAGGATTTAACTTTGATATTTTTACTTCTTTTCAGACATCCATCATTCGTCCCTACCTGGGTCATCCAAGCCAAGCACGAGTTGATCTACCAGCCACCGAACTTCATAAGAAAGAAGTTCCCCAATCTGATCGGAGTGACGGCCATAGAGGACGGCGGTCATTTCCTGGCCCTGGAACTCCCAGAAACCCTGGCCAAAGATGTACTGAAAGCTGTCAGCGAGTTCCGCTCGTTGGACAGAAGCAAGCTGAAGACTGAACTGTAGATTTATTGTTAATACAGTGTTTGTTTTTATGTTGGTATTTTTATTGTCATAACTTTAAAAATTGCGTAATTTGAGCGGCAGTGGGCGGAGCACATTGCTCGCAGAACAGATGGCCGATGGGGCCAAAGAATTTTCGAGAGGCGATCGAGTACTGGAAGACGCAGTGTGGGCAGATCCGCTACAAGGTAGACCGACAACCTGGTGATTGTTGCGGGAACCCGCTGGATGCTAGAAGCACATGACCGGTCGTTGTGGCGATCTTTGGCAGAAGCCTATGTCCAGCAGTGGACGTCTTTTGGTTGATATTACAATGATGATGGTTTCAATTGAAAGTTAAATTGCAGCAACAGAAGGACAACGTACAGAAAAATGAATGTTTGCTTTCACATTATATCTCGATTCCATGTCGTAACTGTCGTAATTGTTATGTATATTACTGTTGGAAACGACAGTTAACTGGGAAAGACACGATATGAGCCTAGCAGGATTTTAACTACTTGCTACAGCTAAAATCTTAGGTACTGTAGTTAAAGGTCTTAACTTCAGTTTCATATTAGTATAAAATTGCAACTTAAGCTCGGTTTAAAACTATGAGCCGTTACTGTAGCTAAGGTCTTAGTTACTGTCACTTTTTTTTCCTGAAATGAAAATGAAAAGGGTTTATTCCAATAAAACTTTACAGAAAGTTTTCGACCAAGGGTCCTATGCTAGAATGCCCTGTGTTATAGGACTCTTCCTTAGGGATGCGCTATTATCGCTATATCGTACAAAGAAGAATAAATAAGAGCACACAGACAAAACAAGTAAAAAGTAGTTACATATTCATTTGATTACGAGCAGACACTATTGCTGTGAATAATACTCGTGAGTGCGTCCATGGATATAACCTTGTACAGATTTACATTAAAATAACATTAAAATGTACTTACACTAGGTTAAGGTGCTATATTTAACTGACAATAACTTCAAAACATCGGCTCTGTCTGTCGAAAAAGATTACAACTAACTATTACAAGATCCTTATGCGGAGGTCACACTAATTGCAATGGCAAACACTGTGGTGTGGATTATCGCAGTAATAGACCCTAAACGTAAGCGTAGTTACAACTCAACGCCCTAATGTGTCAATGGCTTTCTTCTTAATGCCTTTTCACTTTAGGCGATAAGGGGTCATCCATAAATTACGTCACACGAATTTTGACATTTCAATCCCGCCCTTCGTCACGCTTTTTCCTACCTCTTTAACACGGGCTGTCACGTTTGACTAGACCCCCTCCCTCTATAAGCGTAACGTAATTTATGTATGACCCCTAACTCGGGCGGCGGTATTTTTAGCACTTCAATAGTATATTATGCAACTGTTGCATAATGAGGGGTCTTAAAACACGAGTGTGGTTTTATGAAACGAGCGTCAGCGAGTTTCACAATAGGATCGCACGAGTGTTTTAAGACCTAATTATGTACAGTTTCATACATAACTTTATCTACACACATATCATAAGTACTCTATGATGGGTTCAGAAGCCATAGGGCAATGACCTGCATTGCTACTAGCTACTAGTGCTAGGTACTTATTTAATATCTATAGACTGTAAACATTAAAATAATGTAATAAAAAATGAATTTGAACAAATATAGAAGGAAACAAATTAGAAAAATTCTCATAATAATATTGGTTGTTATAATGCTGGTCATTGCCTACGGTTTCTGAACGCATTATAGAGCATTTATGATATATGTGTAGATAAAGAGATTTAACGCGATAATTACTGCTTGTGTCACACTGACATTGTTTCATTGTGCACCGCGAATACACTTTCACACGTGATTGTTTTCTGACTGGAGTCAAATGAGTATTGGCGATGATGGACATTGACGTGAATTTGTAGTGTGGCTAGTCAGTTTATCGCCTTCATTTATTTGGTTAATTCTTGCCGTTTTTAATGAGGTTGATAGGTTGACGTTGTCCGTAGTGAGGCCCCAGCATTAATAATAAGTTATATGTTTAAACTACGCCTACTGTGTTACAAGATGGTCCGATGACCTCATACAGGTGGCAGGAAGGCGCTGGTTGCATGCTGCTTCCAACCGGCCACTTTGGAAATCCATGGAGGAGGCCTATGTCCAACAGTGGACTTCTTGTGGCTGAGATGATGATGATGATGACTGTGTTAGGGTATTCATATACATGCAAATGTATGTATGGAGCTTGTTAAAAAAACTGGTTACTGGTTGAATTAAGCTTACACTGAGGGCTTACAGGAAGCATTTTAGAATGTCAGAAAGTGTACTACCAGTTTGGAAAAAACCTCTGAGGGAGAGGTACCACCAAAGAAATTCAACGAGGTGTATTTATGGCCGTGGTTACTCGTGACCACGGCCATTGAAACATGGCCGAAACGTCGAGGTAAATCAACAATATATTTCTATCGCGCTTAAGTCCCGATAATGTTATAAATATGTGTGAAAGTCGCGAAAGTTTAAAACAATTCAACGAGGTGTAATTTTTAGGTTTCCGTAGTCTCTACAAGGAACCCCTATAGATTCTCCATTCTGTCCGCAGTTTAGTTCATACACTTTTAAAACTGGAAAGTCTTAATTTGGCATGAATGTACGCCGAGAAAGTGGAAAAATAAACTCTTGTTTTTTTTTATGATACCTCTACCCTACACGTAAAGTGGGGATGTTTTGTATCCCGTCTACCCCATGATGTGGGATGTCGTTGAATAGCTCTTTCAAAAATATTACGGCATTGTGAAAATATATTTCCGATTAAGGGATCCGTTTGTGAAATTTTAAGCTTTGGAGTGCTCTATTTTGTTAGATTTAAGTATCCCCCCCTCTGCCAGCTAAATGGTTGTTTTTGGATATGTGGTAAAATTCTCTATATAATGAAATTCAAAGGAAGACTATCACAGCTAATTAGGGTTAGCAATTTTACGAGTAATCAGGCAAATACGGAACTCTACACTGCGCGTAGCCCGACTCGTACTTAGCCGGAATAAAAAAAAAAGATTTCAAGTTATTATAATTGAATATTGCCAGTTAGAAACAAGTTATAACAAAATTTATCAGGAGAACAAATTCCCATTTATTATAATTCTGGTAGTATTGCAAAAATAACCCCGTCTGGATTCACGTAGATCCCCCTTTCGCGTCATTGCGACAGGGTTCTACGGTGATACATAGAAGAGTTTCCTTGACAGAATCTAAAAACAGGAAGTGTTTAACTTTACAGTGACCTAAGTATTATCTACAAATTGTTAGTAAGTAAATAGGTACGCCGCCGAAATTTCATGAATATGGATAAATCAGATAGGTACGTCGTTTAGTTGCAGTGTGCGTGTTTTGACAAGTTAATGCGAAGAACCTCTTTTTTATTTTTAAACTCAGTTCAGAATTTTTATTTTGTTATCAGTCTAATGTGATATTCATTTTGGGTCGTTACGAAGCCGTCCGCGAGTTTGACCCGCACATGTCCGGTTTTTTTACTAAGGGTAAAAAGTAAGAACATATCTTGAATCATTAATAGATTCAGGCGTTACTTTGCAGAGGTCCACATCAACAAACTGCAATAAATTACCTTGCTACTCCGTGAAAAGCTGTTTAGCACGTGCACAGTACTGGTTTCGCGGAGTAGCAAGGTAATTTGTTTCAGTTTGTAGATATCTTAAATCGTCGCGCTTTATGGCAATACATTGTCATTTAAAATAAAGAGAAAGAATTTTAAAATTCCTTCTATGCCATACTATTTCTATGGTCATGATTGACCTTAGTTATTGACTTGCTTGTTTGTTGTCCGCGTGATAACGATGTACAGTAAAGGAATGCAAGGGTTTGTTAGTATAGTGCACTCTATTACAATGTAATATGGTGCAAAAGTAACAAACCTTAACCCCTGGACTGTACCACACGGTACTAGTTAACCATTATGTGCTCAGTGTAGGGCAGTCAGTTTGTGTAACTCGTTCAGCTGTGTTGTTCTGTGGAGTGAAGTGTGTTTATTAATAGTTCTAAGAATCTCTTTTTTCATGCTTTTGGAAATTATTTTTTACTCTTTTAAAAGGCTACGTAAGTTATTTAATCTTTGACATTAGGTACCGGGAGCAAAAACAAATAAATTTTTGTACAATGCAATTACTTCAAGAAGTGGCTTCGGATGTTATAGGAAATGACATATTGAATAAAATCGCAGTACGCGGTAAATAGCGAAGTACTTTGCTGTCTTTAGATGAAGGTCAAGTATCATGTAATGCTTTAAAGACGGAATGTAAAGCAAAAACTTAGGTACTAGATATCATACTAGAAAATAGACGTAGGTACTTGAAAACATTTTAGTATTTTTAGTAAAACTTCGGTGAATTCGGTAATGTAAACGATTCGGAGAATGAAAAACCAAAATATGGTCTGAAAAAAGGATATGTTGGTTTTTTTTAATCGCACAACTACCACCCCTAGATCAGAACATTAATTATAAATCATAATAACCGCGAGCAGATCACATGGCCTTTCGCCGTCATTAGTACTGACACCGCTGTCGCCGGCGCGTACCGCTCGTACTTGACTTAACGTCGCTGACAATGACAGCGGGACCATACAAACATATGAACACTTGCTCATAATATACATCAACTACAAAAATTACGCCGAGAAGCTGCTCCATGTGCTTCATGATAATAATTATATCCGAGGGTAGTTACACCTTTAAATCAATAACGACCGCAAAAAGGAAGCACATTGAAAAGTTCACAGTGTATGGCAGTGGTCTCTGTGGTTTAATGTAAACACGCGGCATGGACGCCGAGGTTGCAGTCTCAAATCCTGCCAGACACCCAAGATTTTTCTTTGTGTTGTTATGGCAAACATGCTATTATGTTTAAATGTATGTTATGACATACATTTAAAAATAATAGCATGTTTTGTGTATAGCCATCCGTAACACCAAAGAGATTGCAGATGCGTTGCCAACTCAGAGGGCTAAGATGGAATACCTCTTGTGCCAGTAATTGCACCGGCTGTCTTGCTCTCCACGCCGGAACACAACAGTACAAGCATTGCTGCTTAACGGCAGGAATAGCAAGCAAGATGGTGGTAGCGATCCGGACGGACCTTGCCCAAGGTTGTTACCAGGCGCCGTGGGACCCGTGATTGCACCACAACCGCGCCTGAAGTGCTGGAGCTTCTGCGCTAATGGAGGGGGGAGGGAATGGGCACTGAACTCTATATAACAGACAAGCAACTTAAATTAAAAATACCTTCAAAGATCAGTAGTTTAGCTGATAACCTACATTGAGGTTAAAGTCTGATAGTCATTCTAGTCATGTTACTTGTATCTTATCTTACTTTTATATCGAATGTCTGCATCTATTTGTATTTGATTTCGTAACATTTAATGTAATGAATGAGTAACCACCCCTGTCGGTTTAGTTTTCCTGTAACAAGGGTTGCGGAGGTCAGATTTGCGGGTGGTAGGACCTTGTGCATGATCCGTCCGGATCGCTACCATCTTGCTCGCTAATCCAGCCACTGTTGTGTCAGGCGTGGAAACAAGGTATTCCATCTTGCAATGTCTCGTTGAAAAGAAAATGGTTTTAAAATATTGGTTTGAAATCGGTGGTTGATTGAAGGTTATTTGGTTAGATATTTATCATTCCTTTCAAGTAGAATGACTAGTCAAAATTGTAATAAATATCTTGCACTCTTCACTTTGTTTACAATACGACTTTGACCAGGAAGTACAAAGTAACTGACACAGAAAATCTGAATCGTTGATGGCATTAAAAATACACCTACCAAGCAGACGAGTACAAAAAACGACAGTATTCTTTGCACCGTGCCAACGCTCACTGTAGCCGTTGTGTAACGGACGAAAAACATTTTTGTTGAAACGTTCGAATTAATTATAAATTTGGGTCAATTAGCTTTTTTACGCACACGAATCCGTCCGCAACATTTTCAAGACAATTGCAGATTTTTATTAGTTAAAATTATTTTTCTCTTATTTCATCCATTTAACCATCATCGTCGTGTCCGCCGAAACCCGTCCACTGCTGAACATAAGCCAACCCCAAAGATCGTCACAACGCCTGGTCCTGCACAGCTCGCATCCAGCGGGTTTCTGCAACCATCTGTAGGACACCGGTTATATAATTATATTTAGCCAACTTGACGCGGCAAAAGGCAAAAAATCGTAAGTACACAGTAAATGTAAACTAGACTTATTTTTGCACTGACAATATTAATAAATTTGAGAGCGATTTCTATTCCATATTCATATTTATATTTTTTATTTATTTATATTACTTATACAGACAGGAGGTGATATAGTTAAGTTGTGAGGCTACTTGACACCCAGTGAGAGCACTATGTGTCAAGTGCTATTGATATTTGTTTACAAAATTGGCTAAAAACCGAGTTTATTGACGTTATTATTCAAACTACTGCTAAGCTAGTTTTTCTGAGGGAATCGTAGCCGTGATACAGGAAATATGCCGCCATATTTCCTGTATCACGGCTACTAATGGAGTTACGCTTCAGTGAACCATATTATGAAGTTTTTTAGCCTATGTGCATTAGCGAGACGCAGTGGGACGCATAATGATCGTAAAAAAAAATATCTTGGTAGAACTTGCTCCAAATTAACCTAAACTATGCCTCAAACTTAAACTATGGTTACTAGACAACGGATATATAATACATATTTATAAAGATGAATACATACTAAGGGTCGTAGTTTTCAAACTGAACTCAAACTCAAGTTTCACAATGAAACTGAAGCTTGAGCTCGGTTTAAAAATATGATCCTTGGATTAAATACATATTAATAATATAACATCCAAGACTGAGAAAAATAAATTCAAATTTATCATACGAATACTTACTCATCAGTGGAATCGAACCTAGAATCTCTATCTTCATGGCCAGGGTCATTAACTACTAGTCCAGGAAACTTCTTGTACTGGAGGTCTGTTTTAAAAAACAAAAACCTTTCGCGGACCAAATGGTACCGCTGGTGGTTCTGGACTTCGGGTGAAATGCGAACATATGGAGAATTCATAGTCAAGATTAAAACGTTTTTTCCAGCTCCATAATGCTCAAGGCCCTCCTAACCCTGGTCTGCGGAGTAGCAGCCATATTAGCGGTGCTATGGTTGTTGGTGTGCAGACCTCCCGATGCTAAGGATCTGCCCAAACTGGACCCTGAGCAGTGGTGGGGACCCTTGGAGCGGAAGGGCAAGACTGATACCACTATCAGACCTTTTAAAATAGAGTTCAGTGATCAGGTTAGTCCTTAGCTCTTTTAAGAATATTGAGTATTAAGCAAAAAATGTAGAATTCATCATCATCAACCAATGAAGGCTGAATAGCAAAATTATAATACAGTGCTGAAGTACAATCAACTTATTTACAACATGAGCAGAAATTAACAGTGATATAAATTATAATGTAGCTTTTGCCAGTAGTTTCGCTCGAGTGTGGGTCGAATATATCCCACGAGAAATACTGAAATACCGGTATTAAAAACCGTATCTCTGACCTATTCTTGTACAAAAATCAAGTCATTCTGAGTCTGAATTTGTGACTCTGTTACGACGTAAAGGGAGAACAATCAAAGTTAGATAATAATGATTCATTCATATTTCATTTATTCATCGTTAATTGTGTTTTACATGTAGGTGTTATTTATTATTTTGCATGTCATTATACAGTAAGTATCGGCAATTGACGTCATTAAATTAATATTTGGACAATGATTTAATATGAATCCACTTAAATTTAAATACGTTAATACGTACATATTATAACGTAATGTCTGTTTTGCAGATGATCAAAGATCTAAAGCAACGCCTGGATAAATTCCGTGCGCCACCTCCGCCGCTCGAAAGCGTAGCGTTCAATTATGGTTTCAACAGCGCACTGCTGGAAGACTGGCGGACCTACTGGCGCGACCAGTACGACTTCCAAACCAGAGAACAGTTCCTCAACCAGTACCCGCAGTTCAAGACTAACATACAGGGCCTGGATATACACTTCATCAGGGTTAAACCTACGGTAAGGGTCTGTGAGTCACCAGTGCCCTAGCAAGAACCTTCTCGATAAAATATGCAAAAGGAGGCAACATAAGGCCTATCAGAGAGCACCTGGTCGTCAACGATTCAACCCGCTCTACGTTATATACGGTCAAAGGGCAGGAGCTGGTACTGTGGTGCACCGGCCCAAAGATGGGAGAAATATTCCATGTGCGACCTAACTTGTGCCTTATAAAGTTGAAGGCGATGGGTTGAATTGAAGTGCACCGCTCTGCCAAGTACGTGAAGTTTTTTTGGAGGCAGCTTAGCCTATCCTTCTTTCTACCACTACGCAACTCAGCGCGTCTCGTTCTTACCAGCCCAACAGAAGAGTTACAAGACAAGACAAATACTCCTTATTGATAACTTATGGAAGAGAGTTTACAAAAATCCACTTTAAAACAATTTACAAGGCTGTAAATTACCTGTATTGAGTTACGTAGCGAGTTGACACGTGCCAAGCGAGGAAGTTCATGCTAGATGATCATGGACATGGATCATGGTGAAAGCGTACCTCGAACTAATAATCTTTCTTTTTGGTTTCTTGAAATATTATTTAACAATAATAAAATGTCTCACAATGTTAACCGACTCGTTGAGTCCCAAGATACAGGCTCAGCCTAGTTTGGGGTCCATCGGATAATACCTACTGTTTTTCGTATTTGGTGTCTGTGGTTTTCGGTTTTGACGACTGGATAGCCTAGTTAGTGACTTTGACAACAAAACTTGACATTCCGGGCTCGATTCCCGGGATGCGCAAATGTTTGTAAAAAGAATACGAATGTTTGTATCAAAGCCGTGGATGTTCTTTGTATTTAAGTATATACCTACATATTTATCTACATATGTAAGTACGTTTATCCATTGCCTAGTACCCATAACTAACATAAGCAGCTTTGTTTGGTCTTTAACTTTTGGACAAGGTCAACTGGTGTTAATTGTTCCAAAATATTTATTACTATTAATATTTTAGGGGTAATTTTGGATTGCAGGTCCCAGCAGGAGTCAAAGTTCTGCCTCTTCTCCTGCTGCATGGTTGGCCAGGTTCGATCGTCGAGTTCTACGAGGTCATCCCTCTGCTGACGCGCCAGGCCGCTGGTCACGATTTCGCCTTCGAAGTCATCGCGCCCAGCTTACCGGGCTTTGGATATTCTGATGTAAGCCTTTAGGCCTAATCTCGCTAATACTCGTGATTATAAGCATAGCATATATAAATGTTTTCCTCTATTTCTATATCATTGACTGTACCTTTTGGTTTGGTCCCTGCAGGCAGCTGTTCGCCCAGGGTTGGGTTCATCCCAGGTGGCGGTGGTGCTGCGAAACCTGATGCACCGCCTCGGCCACAAACAGTTCTACCTGCAAGGTGGCGACTGGGGTGCTATCATCGGCTCCAATATGGTCACGCTCTTCCCTGATGAAGTCCTCGGCTTCCATACTAACATGGCTCTCGCTAGGGTAAGTATGATGCCCATCGTCATCATCATCAGCACCAATATCTGCATCCCCATGGTCATTGTCATCGTTATCAATATAATCGGGTTTGGAAACTGAGCGTTAAAAAAAAACCATTCATATCCTTTTTTCAGAAAGATTATTAATTGTTTTAAACTTTCGCGACTTTCACACATATTTATAAATATGTGAGAAAGAGTATTTTTTTATACTCAGAATCATTTAGAGTACCGGGATTCATCAAAAAGAAATTATCCCAGTTGTCTTGCTCTCCAAGCTAGAACACAACAGTGCAAGCACTGCTGCTTAACGGCTGGATTAACTAGCAAGATAGTAGTTGCGATCCGGAAGGACCTTACAAAATCCTACTACTACCCGCAAAACCTACTAAGGATGGGTTATTTTATTAAAAATTTTATTGATTTTCATTCCAGAATACCCGTTCTAACATCCTCATGTTGGTTGGGATTGTCTTTCCATCCCTCATCGTGCCGCCACACCAGGCTCACAGGATATACCCACTGTCGGCCTACATCCAGGATATGCTCCTGGAAACTGGATATTTCCACATTCAGGCCACCAAGCCTGATACCGTTGGTAAGACATTTTATCCTCCTTATAGCGCTTTTTACCTTTTTTATTCGGGGTACGCTTTATGCATAACCATACCAAAACATATGTCTACTTTCACAAAAGAAAAGTTTTGGCCGAAGGGTGTCGCATTCCGGCGGTTCTGTGGCCGGTTGACTGACACTGCGAAAGTGCTCAAGTTACAGACTTCACGTGCCAGTAATTAAGTAGTTAATAATTAAGTGCGAATTGATATTAGTCGTCCAGGTATATTTACCTATGAGCCTAATTGATTCTATTCTATTCTATAACAAATCGGGGCCCTAGTGAAACAGAGGTTTAGACTTTAATAACAGGTACTTTACATCCAAGTACAAGGGAATTAAGTATAAAATAGGTTTTTCGCTTTTCTACGCTCCTGTTACGTCCTAGCTTGACCGTTAGTAATGCGTTTTTATAAGTACGAGTACGTCCGAGTCTCACGGTAGTTTTACGTTAAAAACTGTTTCATAGAAGTTTACAAAACACTTTTTGCTAAAATAAATTCCAAGGTCTCCGTAGACCATTGATAATTTTATAATCTCCTTTCACCTCTTTCCTGATCGCACCTCGTCTTGGACCTCCTTAACCCGAAGGCTGAATCTGCCCTTGTGTAGCCCATACTCTTGCTGGTTTAAAGACGATGAAGCATTAAATAGAATATTTTTCCAGGTGTTGGCCTGACTGACTCCCCACTTGGTCTTCTCGCTTACATCCTAGAGAAGTTCTCCACGGGGACTAGAAAAGAGTTCCGAGCCAGGGAAGACGGTGGTCTTCGAGAGTTCTATACCAAGGACCAGTTGTTGGACAACCTGATGATCTACTGGGCCAGTGGGGCCATGACCACAGCTATGAGGCTGTACGCAGAAAGTGCGAGCAAAGCGCATACTGCTTTGAGTGTGGATAGGTAAGACTTGGGAATAATATGTTTTACTTCTCTTTTGGAAACAAGATTACAGAGCAATATATTATGTATTAAAAATATGTCTATAGTGAGTTAGAACTATAACTGCCGCCGGGGTAGCAAGCTTCCGACTCGGTGCTGGCCCGACAAAACTGCATGTGTTCATCTATATGAGTAATTGTAGCCGTGTGCGTGTGTGAGTGCGCGGGGCAGGTAGGAGGACGCAAAGCGGTGAGAGAGGCCTGTCGTTAACCGGCATCGACACCGGCGCAGTGGAAAAACGAAGCCACGGCGCCGGTGCGGGTGCACGGCCATGCCGGTGCCGTGCCGATGCCAAGCCGGCTAATGGAAAAACGCCCATTCCCATCTAATTAATAATAGATCCAGGCGTTACTCTGCCAAGGTCCATTTCAACAAACTGGAACAAATTGACTTCTTCTTTAAATTTCTAGGAAAAAAACTAACTCAGTAAGCTGCTACTTTATGGTATCTTCTCATCATAGGTTTTTCCGAACCGGTGGTAAATTTTCTGAAAGTCATTAGTGCTTCCTGTGAGTCTAATCTGAACAAAGATGTTTTGACTTTAATTTTCTGATTCCAGTTTCCAGACCCCAGTACCTACCTGGGCACTGCAAGCTATCAACGACTTCTACCATCCCCCCACCATGCTTCGGTCAAAGTTCATCAACCTCCTGAACGTCACCGAACTGCCCGACGGTGGGCACTTCATAGCCATGGAGCAGCCTAGGACATTCGCTGAGGATGTCTTCAAATCTGTCAAGGCTTTCAGAAAATGGCGTAGCGACACAGAGAATAGAACTGAATTGTAGTTTGGTGTTTGACATTTTAAAAATTGCTTCGAGTCTCAATTTTTTTTTATACAACATAGGACGGCAAACAAGCAAGTGGGTCACCTGATGGTAAGTGATCACCACCGCCTATAGACACCTGCAACAACAAAGAGAGTGCAGATGCGTTGCCAACCCACAGGGCTAAGATGGAATACCTCTTGTGCCAGTAATTACACCGGCTGTCTTGCTCTCCACGCCGGAACACAACAGTGCAAGCTTGCTGCTTAGCGGCAGGATTAGCGAGCAAGATGGTGGTAGCGATCCGGACGGACCTCAATGACGTAATGACAACACATAGGGCCTTGCTTTTACCAATTAAGATAGAGTGACTCCTCCTGTTCATCATTAAGGTATTGTATGTATGTAAACTGTTTATTGTACATAAGCACTTACAAATACACAGAAAAAAACCAAGAAGTGGTACAAAGGCAAACTTATCCCTTAAAGGGATCTCTTCCAGCTAACCTTTTATTGTTATCCAAAATGTGACTTATAGATAAATTTATACAGAAGTAAGAAAACAGGCTGTGCCATTTTTTCCATAATTTCATGTGCTCAACGAGGTGTCATAAATATTAATATGTCAATATGTATATTCATAATATCACCGGTCCTTTGATTGTCGTTATAGTCGGATTCTACTTTTATACCTACCAAAAATGTATTATAATAAGCTAATAAACGTTTAAATGTAATAAACTATGAATATGTCTTTATCATTTCACAATGTTTAAATGAAAATTAAGTAAGTAAGTGAAGCAAGTTGCGTGTCAGGATCGTAGCAAATGTAAATCTGTGGTCTCTGCCTACCCCTCCGGGAAACAGGCGTGAATTTATGTATGTAAATAAAAATAAATACTACTAAATAATCGAAATGTTTTATTTTATTCGAATGACTATTCACTTGAACCGCTTTAACTGACGCTCCAACGCTTCCATGCAGAATCCTACATTATGGCAAAGTCAACACATTCAAAGGGGATTTCACTAAGCTCTCTCCACTCCGTACGTCCTCTGATTGGCTGCCCAGCGCCCCGCCCTCAACCAATCACAGACCGTCGTAGCAACCCCTTCGAAATTCAATTACGAGTCAGTTGAGTTACATCCGTGATACTGTTAACAGTTTTTGATAGATCCTTAAGAAGTGAATAAAAGTGTTTCTATTGTTAGTGAAGACATACTGGTTTATATGCCCACCGTGACGAGTAGTACAGGAATTAACGGTAAAGATATAAAAAAAATTTTTGGGTTTTTCCATTTGAAGTTGTACAGTCAACGAATTTAATTTCCCACCAATTTCGCTGAAATGTGGCCAGACATTCGCAATGCATTAAGGTCGATATGTCAAACTAACGTCTTGCTCTAGTTAGCTCTTATGGCGACAGTTTGCTATATGATATTAAACCTTAGGTGGGTTGGAAATTAAATTCCTTGACTGTATATACACCTAAAATTAAGTTATATTTTTCTGTCTAAACTATCCGTTTTGTTACGAAAAATACACAATTTTGACATTAATTGTCAGTTTGGTGACGGCCACTAAACTCGATAACGGTACTTAACTTTAAATAGAGAAATGTGCTTTTACTAAGAAGTAGTCCGGCTGAAGCTTGTTTGTTTTCCTTTATAGTTTAATTAGAGCTGTAGACTGTAGCTTAATGGAGCCAATTGCACTATTGCAAGGCCCAAGTCTTGCGTAAAGCTGTGCAGAAAACCTTCGAAATCTAAAGTCAAGAGGGCTCGGACGAATATCGAGCGAACGGATCGCTTCGTATGCGGCGGGAATTGTTAAATTTTCGCAGTTTTTAATTTATTGCGCCTAAATAGTGTCACTTTTTATTAATTCGAGTAGTTTTACGTTAGTAAAACACTGTTTTTACACGACTGTGTTCTGATTTTGAGAACAAGAATTTTAATTTTAAATAAATATGCACTTAATGTTTCAATCGACGTTTACGTATTTAATGCACAATTATTTAAATTCAGCAGCTTGAACAAAACACAGTGCTTTTAAGTTAGTGTTTTACTACCGGAAAACTACTTGAATTGATATTAAGTCACACCATTTATCCACAATAAAATAAAAACGCCAAAAATTGGAAATTCTCGCCTCATACGCAGCTACCACCATCTTGAAATCTTAGGAATTATCTTTGAGCAACTCGCATTTCAAACGTTAACTACGAAAAGTTTCATTACAATATACGCAATAACGCGTTAGGTGCATTTTTTTATGAAATAGGAAGGCAAACAAGTAAGTTGGTCACCTGATGGTAAGTGATCACCACGGCCTATAGACATCCGCTACACCAAAGAGATTGCAGATGCGTTGCCAACCCAGAGGGCTAAGATGGAATACCTCTTGTGCCAGTAATTACATCGGCTGTCTTGCTCTCCACGCCGGTACACAACAATGCAAGCACTGTTGCTTGGCGGCAGGATTAGCGAGCAAGATGGTGGTAGCGATCCGGACGTACCTTGCACAAGGTCCTACCACCCGCTAAATTGATCAGAGAGCAGCATAAAAATCTTATAATTTCCTCTGTAGGTATGGAGTTTCAGCGAATAAGTCATCAATCATCATTTGTTTAAATATAACGCGTCCGCTGATAGTTGCATCCTGTAGATAGCATTCTTTATTTAGTTACAGTGTAGTTATACTTGGAATATTTAATAAAAGTAACGTTTAAGAGGAGTGTGAACCCAGCCCCAAAAAGCGCTACCCATATAAACGGCGATAACGTTTTCCTCCCTCTAAACCTTAACCTATGGCAATGGTTTTTTGATATGTTGTCATTGTGCCTTAGAACTAGGTTTGGATGTTTTGATCTTTTTAATATTGTGCATAGGTTTGACAATATTTGCATTTCAGGAGTTTTGTGGCGACTCTAGCGCCATCTAGTGTTGAGTAGAGGAAACCAACTGACGTGCGCTAGTTCGCGCCAACGAAGTTTCGTAACACGGACGCATATATACAACTTCCAACTTTCATCCTTCGGACTTCGGTCCCCAGGCATAACACCGCCTGGTGAGAGATCTCTCTATTGCGACCTACCTCTACATTGGTGACCCTCGACAATGGACAAAAACGCAACCTTCGACGACTTTCAAGACGAAGACGCAGTCTCACAGCAAGCCAGACTACCGCACTGTGCACCACTAGCATGCTGCTATACCTCCATGCCTGGTGTCTACAGTGTGCAAACCCTTCTCCTTCACTACTGATACGCTCTCCAACGAGGATCCTGAGCACCAGCAACTCAACTCCACAACGCTCTCCGACGCGGATCTGAGCAACTACGGAGCAACAATGCTCGCCAACGAGGCTCTGAGCAACCAAGCAACCTGGCACTTGCAAGCGCCCACATGACGCACAGACTGCACTGAATTACGCACCAACCTCCGGTTTCAAAAGGGGGGCTGGTGTGGCGACTCTAGCGCCATCTAGTGTTGAGTAGAGGAAACCAACTGACGTGCGCTAGTTCGCGCCAACGAAGTTTCGTAACACGGACGCATATATACAACTTCCAACTTTCATCCTTCGGACTTCGGTCCCCAGGCATAACACCGCCTGGTGAGAGATCTCTCTATTGCGACCTACCTCTACAGTTTCATACGAAACTAAACAGCGTCAATATTTTTGAAACTATTAAAAATATTAAAAAAATCAAAACATACAAATTTAGTTCTAGGGCATACTGACAACATACAAAAAAATCATGGCGATAGGTTAAGGTTTAGGGGGTAGAAAACGTCATCGCCGTTTGTATGGAGAGCGCTGGGTTGAAAATTGTTTCCGAAATATTGTTAATTACAGTTTTTGAATTGACATGAGAATTATCCATACGTTAAACATATTCTAAGTTTCACTGGGTCCCTGCGACTTGGTCCCCTCTAAACAGTCATAAAAGAATAACATGAGGAAGAGATGAAGTGTCATGTCTAGCCCAATCTAAATAAAGTCATTATGACTTTCACTTTGATTATGCCAGTGGCAGTATATTAGTGTTGTGAACAGGTAACCAGAACGCCATGGCTTCGGACCAGGAGTCTTGTTCCGATGAGGAGCCAGACAGTGAGATGCTGAGCGACGATCTCTGCCTTCCGGACAGTGACGACGATCGCCAAACCAGTATGACCATGCAGGTACTTCTTTATGGAAAAAGGTCACCTGGGAACCAGTGGGAACCAGCAATCGCAAGAAAATCGCGGGTGTTAACCTTGTGCAAGATCTGATCAGATCACTACCACCATCTTGCTTGCTAATCCAGGCGCTAAGTAACAGTGATTGCACTGTTGTCTTCCGTCGTGGAGAGCAAAACAGCCGGTGAAATTACTGGCACAAGAGGTATTCCATTTTAACCCTCTGGGTTGGCAACGCATCTGCAATCTCTTTGGTCTTGCGGAAGTCTATAGGCAGTGGTTATCACTTACCATCAGGTGACCCGCTTGCTTGTTTGCCTTCCTATTTCATAAAAAAAAAAAAACATAATTTCTAGCCGGTAACTTGTCATTAGTAGTTTTTCCGAACCGGTGATAAATTAATATGACATTCATAAGTACTAGCCTTAGCCTAATTTGAATGAATATAAATACTTTTGGAATGTGGGATTTTAGTTAACTTTCAACTTGCACTGTTGTCTTCCGTTGTGGAGAGCAAAATAGCCGGTGAAATTACTGGCACAAGAGGTATTCCATTTTAACCCTCTGGGTTAGAAACGCGTTTGCAATCTCCTTAGTGTTACGGGTGTCTATGGGCAGTGGCGATCACTCCATCAGTTAACCCACTTGCTCGTTTGCTTTTCTATGTTATAAAAAAAATCTGATCCGTCTGTTTAAGTCCCTCCTCGCTCATTCTCTCCAGATCCTTCACTCACCATATTAAACGCACCCTCTACTATAAAAAAAGTAGCATAGGCTACTAGCTAATGATGGTGTTCTGTAGAAGTGTGACACTGATGGTGGTTGAGTCGACTTAGTCGTATTCCAACCAGGAACTGGCTAAAGTGTGGCTCTCTATGTCATTTATACATACTCGTATGTATGTTAAAAGCAGATCGTTGCCTAAAACGAATTTCTCAACAACCTAGGGGGCTACAGGCATTTATTATATTGCTGGAATGCTTGTGCACAAAAAAAACTACACATAATATTCAGTTTTCATTAATAGTCTTTAATTCTTAGAGCCTTCACGAAGACCTGCCTCCTCTGAATTCTTGCCTCCTTCGCCCTCCTCGCAAGCTCTTCACAAACTGCCGAGAGCGATGGAGGCAGCAGAACGTGAGTGGGGCGTTTGCTGAACTCCGACGGCTGGTGCCGACCCACCCACCTGATAAGAAGCTGTCTAAGAATGAGATACTCCGCATGGCAATCAGGTATTTCAAGTGGCTTCTTGCCGTCAGACACAGTGGAGCGAACAAAACTAAATGTGACCTTAAATGTGAATTATGTGACCTCAGGCCTATTGTACAGGCTTAATTGCATACTTATCCAATCCTTACTGATTCAAAGCTTACTGTACCTACTATGGAGTATAAAGTGCTAATATTATTTTACTTTCATGTAAAAACTCTAGCAAAATCAAATGGGTCACCATTATAACCAGTTAAAAGAACGTAATTGCATAAATTGGACATGGTTTAAAATATCTAACAATGGTACTCTTTACGTTCTTGAATTGACTGCAACGTACAAAACAAAATGACTAGGATTCAACATTAGTGAAAAAGAACATTATAATACATCATCTCACGCTTCTCACGATGATTCGAAGTCAAATATTAAAACTTACATAACCATTATCTAAAATTGAATAAATCGAAGCTCTAAATGAACTTTTCATTTCCATCTTTTATTCCACCAGGTACATCGGTCTACTTTGCGAAGTCCTAGAATGGCAGAAGAACCACGGACTCACCAACAAAGAGAACACAGCCCTCGCCATCAAATGCGAGTCCCCTCTCAGCCCCCAATCCCGCCGCCTCCGTCTGAAGAGGCCCTACTTCGAGGACGAAGGCCCTCGAGCGAAGATATTCCTAGAATCTGAACAAAATAAATACGGCAACGAAGAAAACGAAGAGAAAAGGCAGAGGAATTTTTCCTGCGCTAAAACAGAGTTCATATTCGGGAGAGACCATTTGCGAGTCCTCAGGAACCATTATTATTTCCCTCCAAGGTGGCGACAGAATGTCCCTTTCAGGAATCTGACTGCTGATAAAAATGGGAATAACTTGCTGATGATAGCTCCACAGAATGGTAAAGATGAGAAAGGTTTTAAGGAGAAAGACGATGGTAAAAATGGCAAGTGATCTGATGCAATGAATGGGTAAATTGTAATTTAAAATGGTGTGCTTCAATAAATGTGTCATGAACATAGTTGTTATTTCTGTGATCTGTTTTAGAATTAACTAGCGTTTTTATTTCATTACATTGTTTAAGTTGATGTGTATTTAAATGGCAATGTATTATTTTATTACTCCTAAGATTATCCATTAGAAATATAATAAATTACTTTAACGAATGTAATAATTATAATTTTGTTAATAATACCAATAAATATCGGTTTTTTAATTGAAGTAAAAATATCTTTTGTGCTTTCATTTCTCAAAGAAAATCAACCAAAAGGAATTATTAATGTCAAAATGCTTACAATGTCTCTTAAAAAAATGATCAAATACTTAGAAAATATGAAAAAGGAAAAGAAAGGTAATGGTCCAATACTTGACAGTGAACCAATAGTTGACTAGCAGGTACGGAAATATACGAGTACAATCGAGACACAATTATGTCAACTACTGTTAAAAATAATGTCCTAACTACACACGTGACAAGTGTTTATTATTAGTAGGTAATGTGTTTATAGGTAAATTGTATGGTAATTTTCCACTGTTTTTGATGAACTCTTGGTCTTTGTCTGTCCCTGCTATGATACTCCTTTCATCCACTCAAGGGTTAACTGGAAGAGATCCCTTAAAGGGATAAGTTCGCCTCTGTAAATCACTGTATCTTTTTTTGTCATTTATGCTTTTTTATTGTACAATAAAGAATTTACATACATACAAGCACTGGTATCGTAACCTCACCTCTAATTTCTGTATGTTCTCGGTATCTTTGTTTTTTATTTACAATTAATCAAGCCTGGGTGAGATAAAACACGATAAAGAAATAAAGTACGTCAAACTCTTAACATTTAAATTTGTTCTTACAACAAAAAAATTCTAAAATTTTAAACACTTTAAATAAAAAAATATCAGAAAAGTAGCTCGTCGACCAAACGACGACCTAATATTACTTTTAACTCAAGGAAGATTTTTCAGATATCGCCGGGTGAAATATCAATTGTCTTAAGAGACATTAAGGAACATAATATTGTCCATTACAACATTTGAAATTTCCACTGTCGATATCTTAGTTTGGATTTGCCTATGTACATCATTAAGTCCTGTTCTGCGTTCTCCAAGACCGAATAGCCTCGATGCCTTTAAAGACATCCTGAGAGAATAACTCAGGGCATTCGAACGCAGGGAAGTGTCCTCCATGAGTCCACTGGCTGACTCCGACCAAATTGAGAAAATGGTATTTGAGGAGTTTGGAAGGAGAGTTGTAAAGTTCTTCTTTGGTTTGAAGCACCCAGGTTGGAACAGGCGAGGTGTGACTGCAAGAAGAAGGGAACAGATCATTTTATGATTACGTAAAGTCTTACGCATATTGTAAACACGTAGATTAAAATAAAAAAAATGTGATGCAATAGATTTGAAAATGAAAACATCATGCCATGTAAATAATTTTGACATCCGCATGCGTGTTGAACAAGCACGTAGCATGACCTAAGCAATTTTTACCCGATTGATGCCATTAGGGAGGGTTATGTATTTCGATTGTAGGTAAGTATGTTTGTATATTTATTTATCATAAAATATGTAAAAAAAGAGGGAGGGCGGTTTTACCTTAAAACTTCAAGTTTATTTGAAAGGTTTTTAAGTTGTTTATGTCTATAACTGCTCAAACACTCTGTTTTTGGATTAGAACCTCTTTTGCTCTTTTCATTATTGATTTTATATGATCAACTCAATTCAATTTAAATCTCATCATCATCATCATCATCATTAAATCCCACCATAGAATCTTTCAGATCCTATTATTTGCACTATTATAGCAAATAAAATTTTTATTTGATTGCTTACTCGGACAATTTCAAATCCCTATTTTTCTTAGAAAACTCCTCCGCATACAGCCTCATTGATGTAGTGATCTTTCCAGTAGCCCAGTACAGCATCAGGTTGTCTATGAGCTGGTCTTTGGTCCAGCGTTCCGACAAGCCACCGTCTGGTCGAGTGCGGAATTCCAGCTGAGTCCAGGTGGAGAACTTCTCCAGAATATAGGCGAGAATGCCAGCAGGAGAGTCAGATAGGGCGAAACCTGTTGGAAGAGGCAGGAAATAAAGTGGATGCAACTAATAGTTTCAAAGAAGTAGGTATCTACAGTGGAATGTAATACAAGTTTGCAATGAATCTTTAGCCATTGTTTTATTGATAAATGTGGTAGTTAACATCAATTAATAGATTTGGCACTACTTTGTAGAACTTTCATATCAACAAAAAGGGACAAATTACCTTGTTATTCCGCGAAACCAAATGCGATTACGCGGAGTAGCAGGGTACTTACTTTGTTCCAGTTTGGAAAACATCACTTTAAACTTTACGAAACTGCGTACTTATTACCGGTGGTTAATGGTCGTTGTTTATTTCATTCTGCCTCATCATATCATCTGGTTTAGGCACTTCAAGGATACTTCTTTAGCGCACGCGCGTCTAAACAAGTATTATCAAATCGGTGAATAGCTTACGTTAATGATTGCCGAATAGCTGAAGTGTACTTGGCTTTGCAGTTATGGTTCTATATTTTGTTCTGAAGATGGCATGGTACTTATTGTCTTCACTTACCAACAGTATCTGGTTTGGTAGCGTGTAGGTGGAAGTAGCCAGTTTCTTCCAACAATTTGGAGAAGTAGGCAGACAGAGGATACGTGTTGCTGGTGTGTGACGACTCGATGGCCAGGGACGGGAAGTAAGCACCGAGGAAAAGCATTAACATAGATTTCCCACTCTGAAAGACGCAGAAAAAGAAGACTTTAAGGTTATATATGTACCGAATATTTCCTTTATAAACGCTTAGATTAGCAGCCTTCTATACAAATTAGTCATAATAATCTTCTTTATGTTTAGACAGACAGGAATGAATAGTGACTTTGTATTATACTATGCAAAGAAATTTATGATATAGGATAAGATATACACATATCACGAAAAGAATAGATGTAATTGAAAAAAGTATTTTACCATAGCCATGGCCATATTGGTGTGGTATCCTAGTACATCATCAGGGAAGAGAGTGGCCATGGCGGAGAGGATCCCCGCGCCCCAGTCCCCGCCCTGGACGTAGAACTTCTTGAAACCAAGCCGGAACATCAGGTTCCTCATGATGACGCTTATTTGTGGGGTGGCCAGGCCAGACCGAACAGCTCCCTGGAAAAAAAGTAGATAAATTTTCAAAGAGGTACATAATGAGTTTTTACAACTTTGGCATGTGCGGTGTTCGTAAGTTTACTGTTAATACTCCAAAGCTTATTTGTATGTTAAAGCATCTATTAATTTACCTCGGTATTTCCGTCGTATTTCATGAACAGATATACACAAAATCTATTGTCAAGAAGACATTAATTTCTCGGGCGTATTATAAAATCAATGACTATATCTTGGACAAGGATGTTTGGAAATGATCCCGATCTGTATTGGCGATCCCTGGCTCCAAAGATTGTACACCTGCTGTGTTAAATTGTAAAAATTTTAAATATTTGAGATGTAAAATAACATTGTAATTTTGATTTATTTAAAAAATTACACCTCGTTGAGTTTCTTGCCGGTATCTTCTCATCAGAGGTTTTTCCGAACCGGTGGTAAATTTTTTGACATTCATAAGTGCTACCTGTAAGCCTAATCTGAATAAAATATTTTGACTTTGACTTTGACTTTGAACACGAGAAGACTATAAAGTTACCAAAACGTCGAGGTAAATAAAATATGTTATGTGCACTTGAACGCCCACACACAACACAAATAATAGCGAAAGTCATAGGATGCTTTTTCTACGCTGATGACATATCCCTAGTAATACCTTGCCAAAATGCTGATGAAATAACCGCTAAACTGGATTCAACCTTAAAGACTATATTTTCTTGGCTTAAAGACCACAACTTGTGCGTAAATCTAAAAAAAACTAATCTTATTCAGTTTAGGCCTCATCAAAGACCAGCTTTGGATGTTAAATACAAATTCTGTGACACAGAAATGGAGCTAGGCAGTGCATGCGCCTTACTTGGCATACAAATAGACGAACACACAAACTGGAAATGTCATATCGATAAAGTCGCTGCAAAATTATCAAGATTTACATACGCCTTAAGGGAGATAAAAAAAAACAACGACTTGAAAACTGCAGTATGTGCATATCATGCTTTTGCTCGGGCTTGGCTGCAATATGGTAACATACTTTGGGGTAATAGCACCGGTGTAGGCGACTTGTTTTTGTTGCAAAAGAGGTGCATTAGGATATTAAGTAACATTAACAACCAGGAATCCTGTAGACCTCATTTTAAGAAGCTTAGAATATTAACGCTTACATCCCTGTACATTCTCGAGACGTGTAAATTCATCCGAAAGCATCCCGACCTATACACCCAAGCCAAAGATGTTTATAAGGGTTTCCATAAATTGCGTCATAGAACTAAGCTGATAGTAGGCACACCTGTTAAACTAAGAATCTACGCTAAGGGTCCCTATGCTATGTCAGTGAGAATATGCAATAGATTACCAAAAGATTTATTAGAAGAAGAAAATTACCGCACATTTGTAAAACGGCTAAAGAATGTTTTAGTAGTTAAATGCTTTTATACGGTAAAAGAGTATATGGAGAACTAAATTATTTGGCATTAGTAAAAGTAACATATTAATATTAGGTTAAGTTAAACGTAAGTTGTTGCCTCGCCCTAACAGGGTCCATGTAGCACTGTAATATCCAAATATTGTCATCTTGTAATACCATGGCTGCAATGAATGAATAAATGAAATGAAATGAAAGTTTCTTATTAAGTGACCCGTTTGCTCTTTTATCTTCTTATTTCATAAAAAAGGGGGCACAACTTGTATTAGTCGAAAGGCGAAAGATTTACACTTCATATTTCAGAGTATCATTTAAAACAGAGAAAATAATCAATCACTTGTTACTAATAGAGTGAAAAAAGACCCTGCTTGGTTCGAATTTGTCAGTACATACATCAGAGAACCCATATCCAGGAAGACTGGGCACGATAACTTCGAAGGCGAAGTTGTACCCTGGCGTGTGGCGTGTCAGAATCGGTATGGCCTCGTAAAATTCTCGCACTGAACCCGGCCAACCGTGAAGCATCAGGAGAGGCAGGACCTGCACTCCTTCTGGGACCTGTAAATTGATGGATGATTTGTATAATATAAGAAAAGGTCTTCATCATAAACGATCCTAAACGGTAATTTAAAATGAAAAATGATGTGAGAAACCTAAAGATGATTATTTTTGAATACCTATCTAATGACACCCCACCTAACATAGTTCGTCGACTTTAATTTTTTCCTTTTTATAATATGGCATCGGATTGTCGCCATAGTGAAGTTTAATTATTGTCATTCATTAATGACACTCGCAAAAAAAAGACAAATCGATTGACACAAAAATCATCAATATCGGCCCACGCGTTTGGTCTCTAGATCGCCACAAAGGAACAAACATACATACATACCCTCCTTTGCGTCGCGCAGTCGGGTAAAAAAGTTCTTCATCGCTAACATTCACATAAGATATCCAATGGCAGAGCTACTCTGGATGCATATACAGCTTGCTTCCTAGTGCTGCATGGAGATACGCTGCTGCTAATGCAGCTCTACAAATCTAGGTTGAGCCGCTTAGCACATGCGACGCGTAACGTGACCCTAGTATCCCGGTGTAGCTTGGCCCTAGTATCCCGTACCTGACCAGCAAACGCTTTTTCGTTCTATAAATAAACTCTCTCTCTGTTTCTCTATCTCTCGTAACATCATGAATTGGCAATGACGCTGACGTAATTATAGGTCATTGAATTTCCTTAACTACAATTTAATAATTCTTACCTCAGGTTTAACCCTGATAAAGTGAATATCCAAGCCTTGGATGTAAGTTTTATAGTGCGGAAACTGATTTAAGAACTGCTCTCTTTCTTTAAAGTTGTACTGGTCTTTCCAGTAATCCAGCCAGGAGTTGATCTGACTGCTGTTGAACCCATAGGTAAAGGCGGCATCTTCGAGAGGAGGAGTCCAGTTTCGGTGGTTACTTAGACGCTGCTGAAGGTCTTTGATCATCTAAAAGTAACAAAGGTGTTAGAAGAGAAAGTAAGAGCAAATGAAGGCTTTCATTTAGTCAATGTAGCAGACCAAGAAAGTGCGTTTTCAATAGCGCAATGTCATTTCATCATCAAAAACGTGATAAAAAAATATTTAGTGTAGAAACTGAAAAATTGAAAATGCAAGTCAGATCGCACATGAAAGGTTTTGCTTTACTGTAAAATATTGAACGCCGAAGAAAACCACGTTCCTTCTTTAAGTATGTATAAAATTAAAGGAGCCTTTTAAACACACTCTGTAAAAATTTGAAGTGTATATCTATTGCGGTACAAAAGATACAGTAATGTATGGATGAACAGACAGACAGCGGAGCATTAGTAGTAGTTTAATGGCACTTTTTGGGTACAGAACTCTCAAAACGAATATTATCATGGACGATTTATCATGACGATAAAACTGTTGTTTAAATTGCTTTATAAAGATGACATTTAAAATTATGATACGAATTTTGTGAATGAATCATGGACATGATTATCAGATTTTTTGTAAATTGTCTTCAGTGATCTTTTTTTAATCAATTTGCATAGAAGGTTTTCATGTATATTTAGTAGATTCTAATTAAGTTTCCGTATAATAGAGAAGGGATTTTTTAAACCAAGTCTTAAAAAACGTTTTTCCACATTAGTAAACTGCACCCACCCGAAGCCAGGACGAAGCATTTGTGTATCTTTATCTTTACATAGTATGATCTTTATCTTGTTTTTTTCATAGCAGAAAACAAAGCTGTTATCCGCTCGTCTCCACGTATCTTTGACTGCCTACTCCTTCTAAACCGCGCAACGGATTTTGATACAGTTTTCACTGTCAGTTAGTTTTGAATTACAGGAAGGTTTTTATGTACAGTAGGGGAAATATATTCACGTACCACCTTAGAATCCTATCGCAATGACGCGACGCGTTAAACGCCAGGCTATGTCATACAAATGTCATGCGTATGTCTTTCGACTAGGTTCTACGGTGGTACGTGTTTCAATTTCCTTGACTGTACATTAAAATACGGTGTGAGACATTAGAGAGAATGATATACATATAAGGTTTATGGAAATACTTACGTCATCATTAAATTCAACCTTAAACTGTCTGATACTTGTATCTGCCTTCCCCTTCAGCTCATTGGGTCCCCACCACTGGTTTTCATCTAGTTTGGGCAGTTCTGGCTTTGGCTTCTCCTTTCTGAAGAAGAAGAAATAAACGACCAGAGCCGCTATCGCTGTCACTATGCAGAAGCACACCATCTGAACATGTAAAAAAATCGGAGAATAATGTATTCATTTCTTAACCAATACAAATCTAGGAATAGAACAAAACTAATAATAAAAACTAATTTAAACTAAAGTATATAGAACTACGTACAGAATATAATAGTCAAAGTCAAAATGTTTTATTCAGATTAGGCTTACAGGTAGCACTTATGAATGTCAAAAAATTTACCACCGGTTCGGAAAAACCTCTGATGAGAAGATACCGGCAAGAAACTCAACGAGGTGTAATTTTTTAAATAAATCAAAATCACAATGTTATTTTACATCTCAAATATTTAAATTATTTACAATTAAACAATTTAACACAGCAGGTGTACAATCTTTGGAGCCAGGGATCGCCAATACAGATCGGGATCATTTCCAAACATCCTTGTCCAAGATATAGTCATTGACTTTATAATACGCCCGAGAAATTCATGTCTTCTTCACAATAGATTTAAATTTTGTATCATTTAGTTCGGTTATCTTTTTTGGAATTTTGTTGTAAAATCTTACGCAATTTCCCATATATTATAATTTTCAATAAAATGGATCACTCACGTATTTTTACGTCGAGAAATGCCCGACAAGTTTCGGACCAATCCGTATTCCTTAATGATGAGCCCCCATACCATGTTAACATGTCGGGCTTTTCTCGACGTAAAAATACGTGGGTGATCCGTTTTATTAATATGTCCGAGTCTCACGGTAGTTTTATGTTAAAAATTACATACAGAATAACACATTATTTAAAATTAATATGGTTTCATTGTTTGTGTTTGTATCACTAGGAAATTTTATTTACAATCAGAGACAAAAATGTTTTTCAACGAGTAGAACTGAGAAAGTGACCCACAACTTTAAACGATTTATTTCAAATGTAGCTAGTTGTTATTGAAAAGTATGGTGACTGCCCCAGTCTTTGACAATGACCCAGTATTTGTCCAGAAGATACGGAAACATACGAGTAAAAACGACATACTGATGTCAACTACTGGTTAAAGCAATGTCCTACACGTGACAAGCACTGGTGCAGTTACTTTAGTATAAAATAGTGTTAACTAGTGTAAACTTTACCTTGTAAATAAACAATGTTCGTACAACACAACACTATGCGATCCAGTGACCAACTAATCTGTCTAAACACCAACTGCCTAAATATGGAGTTGTTATCAAACCGAGTGACGAATTCATCCGCAAAATTAAAAACACACTGTGTGATAATAGCGTCAAGGTTAATTTTAAAATGGGTTTTGGTTTTGCAGATGCAAAATTGTGCTGGTTTTATGACTCGAAATAACTGAGGGCAAAGTCTATGGGGCTTATCACAATCACTGCTTTTTTTATAGTATAGTCAGCCTGAGCGGCCCTAACATGACAGCCCAGGTTTAGTTTAACCCCTCCCTGTCTCTGTCTAAATAGTGTCATAAGAAAGGGACGCAGATAGAGATAAACTAAACTTGGCCAGTCATGTTAGGGCCATAGAGGTAACTTAACGCTTGAGAACCTTGTCGCAGTAACGAATCAAATGAGAGTTGCTCAAATTTGTCACATCACTGACAGCGACCTGACCTACTAAAATATTCAGCAACTTCTGCATCTTAATAGCAAAAGGGTTGAGGTAAGGATACCTATGTAGTAGAGATGCGCCACTTGTTGGGCTGCTTTCGTATTCAATAGGTTCAGTTTTTTTTAAGGTTCTGTACCTCAAAAAGAGAATAGAACCCTAATAGGATCACTTCGTTGTACATCTGTCTGTCTGTCGAGACCCTTTTTCTTAGGAATACGTGGAAATATCGAGTTAAAATTAACATCAAATACTCAAGTCTGCGGTTTCTTGAGCTGAGAAGAAGTCAAACTTCTAAGTCAACGCTATCAAAAGATACGGCCGTATATGCTGCATATTTAGAAACTCGCAGGGGAATCAAAAACCTACAGGGTACTTCCCGTTGACCTAGAATCTTGAAATTTCGCAAGAAGCAATATCTTACAGCATAAGTAAAGGAAAAAATCTGAAAACCGCAAATCTGTAAGTTTCATCAGACGTGTGAGGACCACAATCATTGTTTCGAAATGCTATCAAGTGTAAGGCTGCTTTTCCACCAGAGATGTGCGTGGATGCGTAGCGAGGGATGTGCTTGTAAGAATCAATAGAATCGCTTCATTTACCTAGTTTATTCATTTAATGCAGGAGCTGATCCCATTATGTGTTAGTAACAATAATTACTTACAAAACTATGTTAGTGCGCAATATAAATTAAATTTTGAAATTGAATTTATAATGTTCATTATCTTTACTTTGGATGTCAAATAGCAAAAATAATAAAAAGAAATGGAAAAGTCTGATGTATAATTATCATAATTCAAATTTAAAAATTAAAATTGTTAATTAAATTAAATTGTGTGTCGTCGAATAAATTATATTAGTGTAGATAAGAAAAAGAAAAGAGAGGCGAGGAAGGTATCATTTCTTTTTTTTCGGTCTGACAACCGGAATTTTAAATAAATGAATTCAGTTTTTCGGCCGGAATTAAGTAGTAGCTCACTCTTACGTTTCGTACGGGATTGGATTTCAGAGAACAGATATAAATCTACACTAATCTACATCACTTTGTTTTTTGTTTGTTTGTATGTAGGGGGTAATCTTTGGAGCTACTGAACCAATTTCAAAAATTCTTTCACTGATAGAAAGGTACACTCTGGAGTACGTTTTTTGAATTTCACCGGGTGACTAAAGCTCACCAAAATGGCATACTAATTTTACCCAAACGAAGTCGCGGGCGTCCGCTAGTAATAAATATGAAATAAACACAAATTAGCGAATTTGGCCCTAAAAGTGTGATAACACCCGCAATAAAATAAAAAATAGGGTAACCAGCCCCTGGTGTTTAGTGGGGTACTAACAATCAATTTACCCTTGAGTGGTGTTCATATCAGGCACACCAGAGAAGGGAGTTTTTCAGATGAAATGTAGAAGATAGATGCGTTGTATGAACAAAGTATGAGTCTATGTGATTTCAAGTTGAATTTGTTGATTGTACATGTTTTTTTGTGTGTGAACTGGATTTTTAATTGCTAAAAGAATATACTTACTTATAATGTTCGTCGAGATTTGATGATAAATTAACTGGAACTTGCAACGTTGGAACTCGAATTTAATTTCACTATGAAGATAAGTTGTAGGTAAGGAAAATATATTAAAATGATTAATTGAAAATAAAATTCCGGACGTATTTCAACTTTTGAAAAAAATTCCAGATGAAAACAGTTGAAAAGTAAAGAACTTATATTTCTGACGTATTATCGTTTTAGCTGGGCAGTACTAAAACGCAATCACGTTCTTTAACTAAGATATTTGGCCAATCTACTGTTAGGCCAAATAATAGTAAATGTGCGCATAGATGCATGTGCAAGCGCAACGCCGATAAACATAGACACGTACCTATTTACGGAGATAATCCAATTATTTCTTATTTGCGTTTTCAAGTTTGGTCACCGAAGACCAGTCCTGTCATTTTAATCTGTCAGTTAAAACTGATGTAAGTAGGATGAAAACTGTCAATGCAGGTAGGAAAGTGATAATATTATTATTAATAGCCTCATCATGCATGACATTGTTTTAGAAAAATTTGACAATCTCATTTCATTTCATTTATTTTATTTTATTTTGACTACAATTTAATGTATTATTTACTATTTTATTTTGTTATTGTATTTAGTTCTATTATTGTATAAATGTTTAATTTTGAATTTTATAGATCAAATTGAATGAGAAAAATATGTATTAACTCAATTCAAGGTCCATTTGCACATCGGAATATGAAAGAACTGGTATAATGTCACATGTACTGGTACATCTTGTGTTCACTATATCCTGCGAATAAATAATCATTTCATTTCATTTCATTTCATATTAGTTTGCTTTGAAGAGTACGGTTTGAAGCGATAAAACAGCTTATTTTTAAGTAAAGTACGTCATAGTTCTATTAACTATTTCTGCCTTATTATTTTGAGGAGTCAAGTATGTGGAGTGTTGTGTGTAGGATAGGGTGTTGTCTATAGTATTCTATAGTATTGATGATGCCTCGTATAGAGGCGAAACGCGCGTCGATCGTGTAGTTTTAGTGTTTAGTGGTGGTGGTGTGTAGTTGAGTCTGTGTGATATATGTTGTTTCGTGTGGAAGCGGAGGAGGGTGGGTTTTTGCATGAACATATATGTGTCGCACAGACGCAGCTATTTTGCACGAGCCCGGCACTGGTTTCGCGGAGTAGCAAGGTAATTTGTTCCAGTTTGTTTATAGTATTCTAGTTTAGTAAAAAAAAGTATTTCAAATCAATGTATGACGTATCTAAAACTTTTTTTAATCTAAAGTCAAAGAGGATTTGTCATATCGTTGCGTTGCGACACGTGGCTCGGCGTCGGGCATCATTCATATGTATGAAGGAGATGATTTGATAGTATGGGAAGTCATACAATTTGTATGGCGTGCGGCGATGAGATTTAATGTCAATATGGTAACTTAATTACATTTTGATTTTATTTATAAGGAAGATCCTGTTGTGGTAGAAAAACGCTTTAGCTAGTAGCTGGTTGCAGTCGAATTCGTTTTTAGGGTTCCGTACCTCAAAAAAAAACTCTATTAGAATTACTTCGCTGTCCTTGTGTCTGTCTGTCAAAACACTTTAAAAATTTGATTTACAAAATTCCGAAGTGTGCTGTCGCAGCATTCAAAACACTCGTTTAGGGTATTAAAATATGACGAGTATTATAAAAGTGCCAATATCTCGAAACCTCTAAGATTTTCTTTTAGATCAAATTTGCTTAATCTGATATTTCATGAGCTGCTCTATCAGCCCTATTAGTATTGGCTTAGTTTTAGGGACACCCTGTATGTGCATGTTTTTGATTGTAACAACCACTTTGACAGATAATCTGGTTACTCGTCATTGCGATCTTTTTATGCTAAGTAGTATGACTACGTTTATGGTCTATGCTACCCGCTGGTTATAGGTAACTACGTCCCCGCTGTAAAAGGCACCACACACCATTTCTGTTATCAGCAGAACGCACGCCCGCTTTGCAGTAACACCCTATACTTCATTCTATAACGCGCTAAATCAGATTTTACACTTCAAAAGGACATAGTTCCTAGTTGGCGCCAACGAAAACTGAGACTTATTAGTAACACAAAGAGTTGTTGTCCAATGTGGTATCCAAATGGACATATTCCCTTTTCTGTCTATGCTTTTGGGAGCCATCGTTTGTGCGTTGTATATCTAGAGTTCCGTACCTAAAGGTTGCCAATAGGACCCTATTAATAAGGCTCTGCTCTGTCCGTCCGTCTGTCACAGGGCTGTATTTTTGAACCAATGGATAAACACTTGAAAATTTCATAGAATGTATATGCCGCTGTAACAATCACTAATATAAATAAGAAATTAAATGAGGTCCTTATTTGTATAAGAAAAGTATATTAGTATGTAAATTTCTGTAACCGAAATTTCTTTCGGTTTTTGCTTTTAAATGTTTAACATTCAAATTATTAAATTAAAATGCTATGTAATGACAACACAAAAAAAATTAGGGTAATGGCAGGACTTGAACCTGCAACATCAGTATTCCGTGCCTCGCGTTTGCCGGTTTCGCCATATTCCCGCTTAACTGACAAACTGGCAAACGTTAGGCACGGAATGCTGATGTTGCAGGTTCAAGTCCAGCTATTACCCTAATTTTTTTTTGCATTGTCATTACATGGCATTTTAATTTAATAATTTGAATGTTAAACATTACATACCATTTTTATATTAGTAAGTGTTCATATATGGGGTCCAAGAAATTCAATAATTCACTTTATTTTAACTAACTTTAGTGCTGAAATTGAATCAAAGTTGATAAGCAAGTAGAAAACTTAATACTCCTATATTCTGTCGGTAGCAAAAGTGCAAAAAAAAAATTTAAGTAGTGACTTATTTTTAGGGGTGTGATTATGAGAATTGAATACGTTTCATTGGTTACACATATTACTTCTGTTAACGGATGATTTGGTTTATTGATATACTATTAAATTTTACTTAAAAAAGAGGGGTTTTAAAATTACATCGTCAATTTTATTGTACCACAAAATACCTAAATAGCATTTCTATAACAAATTTCATCGAAGTACAATGTGTTTTTAAAACAAGGATAGTTTTTAAATATCTAAAACATCATTAATCTTTTCTTATTATTTGAGATTAAAAATCCTAACAGTTTTCAATTTGGTGATTTTACGGTTTTTCTTTTGTTTTATCTGATGCTGTCACGATTTGGGGATTAAAATTACTCAAACTTTTAATTGTTTTTTTCCGGGACTCGGTTTTGCTAATAAGCGGGGAAAAGTAATCTCTTTTAAGCAACCAAGATATGTTTGGAGATCCGCTTAAACGATTTACATAAAAAATCTTGCAAATAAGAATTTATTTTGTTGCTCATGGATTATAAGTTTTATAAAGTTGTATGTATGTATGTAAATTATTTATTGTACAAAATAACATAAATGACAAGAAGAAATAGAGTGATGTACAAATGTGTTGTTTTAGTTTCTTAAAAAATGTTATTAGTTGAAACGTAGTAGTTCTTACTCGTTTTGAAAATTTAAAATGGTGATATACATAGTTATACAAGAGAATTTGAATACATTGATAATGCGACGGCAAAGCAAAGGTGCAAGCAAAGGTGAGGTGAAAATGAGATATGTCAAAAAAATTTTGTCTCTGTATTATTTTTGGTGTCAGTTAAAACTATGTCTATGTAAAGCATAATCGATGGAAATACAAAGACAACCGATCTAAAGCGTCGAGACGAAGCTAAAGCAAAGCTGAAAGTGATTTAAAGGCCATAAAGGAAGAGTTAGGTGAAAAGAACCATTTTAGTGTACACAGAGCTGCATACTGCACTCACGATGCCTAAATAATAATAAAAAAAACAACCTTATCTCAATTCATTCATTCATGACCCCCTAATGATATTATAATATTAATATTTCCCATCCGGGGCACGTGTCTTCCCCTAAATGGCACCCGTCGTTCGTGCCCTATCGGACACTTGACTTGTGTCAGGGATAATACCCATGGGAAATGGTACCCTATTTCTGTTAATCCTGAAATTATTAACGATAATAGCAATCGGTTTAGATTTTTGGAAAATAAATAAAAGATACGTGCTGATTTCTCCCTTCAATAACAATGCATAAAACATTAAAAAAAATGACGTTTCCATGTCATTATTATAAAGCATGTTTGTGTTTGTTATATTCTATTTATCTTTTTGTTTTTCAAGTCACTATATTTTAAAGTACCTACTCGAATAACTTGTAACTTGGTGTTGTAAATAAACTATTATTTTATTTATACTTATTCCAGAAAATTACATGTTTGCCAAATTGTAATGGTATTTAACAGAAGGGAATTATGTGAGAAAAAAATTATGAGCAATAACACATTCTTATTTATTACATACGAATGATAACGTACCGATATTCTGAATAATTATTTTCCAGCCGACTTTTTATTATCCTGAGATTACAATTGAACTATTTAAGAAGAATCTTTTAAAAGTTCATCGTACAGAATCCGATGGATTAGGTAAGGTATTTCGGTATAAAATAAAGTAGCACTTATGATTTGAAATCAAGGTGATACTTTTAGCTTTAACTAAATCGATATAAAATAACTGTAACTACTAGCGACATCTCTTTTTAATTGCAATGAAACTAAGCCATCAGAAACACTTTGGTGTATACTTTTTTAGCAATTCTAATACCCAAGGATAGATGGCGCTCTCATAACATTTCAGCCGAGAGAGTCAGTCGTGCAGTCACTTTTGTAAGCTTGATACAAGTTGCGATAGTTTACGAGTTTACCAACAGATGGCGTTTTGGCTTCGTTCACTTTATTGATCGCGATGCTGCCTTGCAAATGGGTACTATAACTTGAAAAGTAATAACTTAACTACTATATTATGTACTAGCGACTCGTCCCGGCTTCGCAGGAGTACAATTAAAATGCGATATACATAAAAACCTTCCTTAAAAAATCTCTACAGTGAAAACCGTATAAAATCCGTTGCGTGGTCTAGAAGGAGGAGCCGGCCGAACATGCACCATAAGGATTTAGGACAGACAGGAGCCGATGAGGACTTTAAACTACGTACATAGTGATTAACATGTATTTTAAAGAGGATCTGCGACCCTAACATGACAGCCCCGGGTTTAGTTTAACTCCTCCTTGTTTCTCTAACCAGTGTCATAAGAAAGGGACGCAGATAGAGAGATAAACTAAACTTGGCCAGACATGTTAGGGCCACTGTACTGTTTGTTACGACAATAAACGATAAATGGCTTTTCATTTACTAAGGTAGAGCCACATTAGAATTAGTTAGTAGTTGCACTAGGACTGGGCCGATTCGACCGCGCTAGTACCATAATCACGCAAAATACCGGCGTAAAGTAGTAGTTTGGTACTGCGTTTCGTATTGTGAGTGAGAGATTCAAAGATCCACAGGGGACTTAAAGGTCGGCAACGAATGAGCCATTAAAGTTACGGGTAGTTCCCATGGATGGCAGTGTGCCTTCCTTTTCCACACAAAATATTATCATATATTCAGTTTTATTTATTAGAGCTTCTTAGGTAACCTGCCTTCTAAAAGTGTTATAAGCTTCTTCAAACACATTTTATTCGTTATGGCTCATTATATAGATATCTGTACATGTCATAATGACAAAAATATTTTACAATAGGCTCTTTTACGTGTCTGATTCTATCAGCGTTTGGGAAAAATTCTGCACACTCAGCAGCTTATTTTTTTATTTTTATTTAATCAAATATAATTTTACAGCATCTTAAAATATATTATATTTATTCTTTTTTTTTCATCGTCATCATCATCTCAGCCACAAGAAGTCCACTGTTGGACATAGGCCTCCTCCATGGATTTCCAAAGTGGCCGGTTGGAAGCAGCATGCAACCAGGGCCTTCCTGCCACCTGTATGAGGTCATCGGACCATCTTGTGGCTGGTCGTCCTACGCTGCGCTTGCCAATACGCGGCCGCCATTCGAGATTCTTTTTTTTTAGCTTATCTTTTTGTCTTCCCTTTACCTAACATAACCTAATATAGAAAAAATACTGGAAATCGTGATTTAAAATGGGCAATTGTTAGGGTTGAAATAAAACAATATATTTAACAAATCAATCTAAACTATTTAGGTATATTTATTTTCTATCATTTAGGCATTTTTTCAGCGCTTACATAAAACCATGTATACTAGAAAATATTTTAAATTAATTACTTAAAATTTTAAAGTAGTAATTTTGATGATTATTGTCAAAGAGTTATTGTCTCGTCACACTGTGATGGCATAAAATGACTTAGTTCTAAATTAAATTTAAGCATATTCCGAATTGAATTTTATGGAAAAAACTTACGGTCCAATTCTGGTAATCCAGAAATTTAATATAAGACTGTGTCATTTTGAATCAACGTTTTCCCCGTTTTATAATCTGCCGTTGTATAAGATTATAGAGTATTATGAAAGGAGCTGATTATAATCCCGAATTGAGCAAAATGCAAGAAATTCTGTTTTTTTACAGGAATAATTTTATAAGATTGATCGGTCTGAAATGTTCCCTTTTCTATCGTTTGCAATCCAGTTTTTCTGGAAATTTTATGATAAATATATTATGAAGAGTCTGAATTAGTTTGACATTGAAACCTCAGGAACGTTCTTCCTTTTAATATTAGGAAAAAATCAGCGATTTCGTAATTTATGCAACATTGACTTTAAAATGACCGACCTTAAATTACAAATTGAAGTGACAGTGAATTCGTTGCAACACTTAAATTAGCAGGAATGCAGAGGAATACTATACTGTAAAAATTTATCTTTTATATTATTATAATTGATTATTTTGTACAATCTAAAGTCTTTTAAGGAAACACTAAGCTAGTTAAAGCCTTTCTATCTTAATCTACGTTTTACGCTATCCGAGCTGTTTGAGACAAAGTTAAATACGCCATCATTATTTTAAAATAAAAACCATGATGAACCACAAATCTTCATGATTATGTTTGAGTGGATTAACAACGACTCAAACAGCTTTCCATAAATATAAAAAAAAAACATAAAATAATTAAAATTACATAAAAGATTTTTCAGGCATATTCACGCCTAAAAAAAAACGCTTGTAGTTAATTTCATACAAAAACAAAACTTACTGGTGCTAATATTTGGAACTACAATACAGCTGAAATAATTTTATTCTACGAACAGGCACACTTCTACCACATCACAATATTTGCTAAAAGGCTAAAATTAACGTATTTGCCTATAACTACCGTTAGATGGCGTAAGTACATCGATTCATCTTCAAGTGCCATCTAGCGGTCAAAGCTAAGATGCAGCGTATTTACGCAAATTGACTAATACAACAGAGACGTAGCAAAAGTGATCAATAATTCAGTAATTTTGATCATTTTTGGTACAACTCCGTCAAAATTTACACTATTACAGAAAAGCCAGAGGGCAATTAGTCTTATTGTAATGTGAAGTCAAAAAAAGGCATTAAACTTTTAATATTGATGCTTCGTAAAGAAGCAAAACACGTGTAAAATGGTGTTGAATGTTGGTGATTACAGTTGAGTTTGTGTTATACATGTTGTTTCATAAAGAAGACTATTTTGCAAGAGTATAACCCCCTTATTAAAAAAAATTAACATCCCTTTCATTTGAGGGCAAACGTCACAATGACAGATAAAGACATAAAACATGTTAACTAACAAAAGTTTACGCAGCGTTTATGAATAAGGGAGTTAGTATATTATGTAATATAGCACTGTTTTCGCAGAGTAGAAAGACGATTTGTTAATTTATGTACCTCCGCAAAGTACTGCATGAAACTCTTAATGTGTTATATCGACTTCTACAAAATCAAGTTAAAATATAGATATATATTTAATTATTCAAGTTAAAATAGTTCCGTTTTGGGTATAAAATTTACGTTTTTATGTCGTACTCATGTATGTTATATTTGAGGAGTGATTTTTTAAAAGATTTACTTTTCAATGACGGACTGACCGGTAGGTAGTTTGTAAAACGTTAGGCCTAAATTTGGATAGCTAACATTGACAGAATACTAGGATAAAGTAGCAGCGTGCTACTGAATTTCGTACGGTGAGTGAAAGACAGACCCATTGTGGGGACCTAATAGCTGGCAACTCATCAGCGATTCTATTGGTCTTACTGGTTCCCACGGATGATGGTGATCACGTGCTACCAGGTGACTAGAATGCTCCTTTGCTTCCATTTTGTATTTAATAAAATGTGATGCAGTTATCACATGCGATGAGAATGTATATTACATGTATAATAAATTCTTTTGACTTTAAAAAATATTATTTTACAACCGGCGACTCCATAGATTTTAGAACCACGGTATGTGCTACGAAAAGTTCTAAGCCTAACAATCATATTATTTTTATACATGTTTTCACCGGCAGCAGTTGTTAAAAAATTAAAATTAAAATTCATTTATTTTCAGGTAACAGACCCACAGAAAATTTAGAAATAATTAGGAAAATTACAAAAATTACATTTACAAATAATATAGTTATACCTTTTCATCATTATTCTCTTATGGCTTGTGTACCTACTGATTTAAACAAAAAAATGAGTCCTCATAATTGATAAAAGAAATCCTTTTTGAAAAATCACTCCCTATTGGATTAGTCACTTTGTACAAATAAAGACACTTATGACATTTATGAAATAATAAAGACATGTAATTAGTTTGTTTTTTTATTAACTGGCCTTTTGATATTTCGCTTTTGTTTTCACTTTATTTACATATACTTTATTAATATATTTAATACACTACTGCAAGCAAGCTTCAAGTGAACAAAAGAAGCGAGATCTATTTTTTTATTATTTTTTTAATAATACGTAATTCATTATTATAAAATCTAGAAAATGTAAAAATTCACAACCTATTATTTGTCTATTAATTTATTCTGATTATGAGTCAATTATTATTACCCATTATAGTTTTTTGCAAATAACAATTATTATTCCTAGCCAGCGTTTTAGATTTTATTATATTATGGCTTTTATTTAGTTTGTGGGACCTTCGCCCTACCTTAAAAAAATCGTTGATATATTCTTTTACTTATTAGCAAATAATATGCTTTTTTTCCAAATCTATGCTATTTTTTTTAATAATTTGGTTTAATAACGTTACATTGTTTGATTCATAGTAACAATTTTTTCTGATGTTTTTTCCTTCTTACAAAATTATAAAAATTTAATGGTGTTACATTCCTTCTTACTTAACACACGTCGTGTAATCATTAATTATCTTTGTTATTTAGTTTCAATTTTTTCTTTGTTACTTAAGTCGTTGTGTTTTTAATTATTTATTTTTTAAATTGACAAATGTCAATGATTTGCAAATAACAGGTCTGTACTAAAAATATCTGTAAATGATAAAAACTTATGCAGTTTCAAAACTTAGCCTTATTCATAAAAGTTTTCCGACCTTTTTAAACTGAAATATGTTTTGTTCCTTTCGTTTGAAAGCAAACATCACTATGACAGCAAAAGATAAAACATGTGTTAGCAAATGGAGGTTTACTGAGAGTTTTTGAATGAGAGGGTTAGCGTCCAAATGGATTAATCCACCAATCCATGTGAAAGCACTACAAATGGATCAAATGGTCTATGATTTTTTTCTGGGTTGGACTGAATACATCCATCCTAATATAATTGAATGAATCCAAATGGATTAATTTAGAAATTAATTATTTTAGGCGTTTCTTAAATGGATACATTCATTTAATGTGAATTATGTGAACACATTACAATGTTTCTGTCATTTTATTTACTTTAAATAAAACTAGTGACTTGCCCTGGCTTTAAAAGGTACAATTAGGATGTTATGTACATAAGAACCACCATTGAAAAAATCTCTAAATGACAGTGAAAACTGTATCAAAATCCGTTGCGTGGTTTAGAAGGAGTAGGCGGCCGAAGATATGAAGTCAGACAGGAACGGATAGCGATTTTGTTTTTCTATGTAAAGATATTCAAATATAACATTTGAAGCTTTTTATTAGCTTAGTTATTTGCTCTAATATTTACCTTTACAATTTGATTTAAACTCTTTCAGTTTTTTAGTTTTCAGGGTCTTAAACTTTCGCGATTTACACACATATTTATAACGTTAAAGTCGAGGTAAATTAACAATATATTTTTATTTCGTTTATCTACACACATATCATAAGTGCTCAATAACGCGTTAAAAAACCATAGAAAATGACCAGCATTGTTATTATAAGAATTTTCTTGTCTGTGGTAGTAGGTAATAGTATTTTATGCAACTGCTATAGAGGCCTTAAAATACGAGTGTGGTTTTATGAAACGAGCGTCGGCGAGTTTCATAATAGGATCACACGAGTGTTTTAATGCCTAAATATATACAGTGGCGTACATTACTTTATCTACACACATTTCATTACTGCAAAAAACCGTAACAGCAAAAAACCAACAAACAAGTAATGGCGGCAATTCGATCTATCCGTCAAGACGAACGTTTTTTTAAAATCATAAACAAACTAATGAAGTCCCTATTGTCATGTCACTCGAGATCAAATGTCGTGCGTTTAAATTAAAAAATCACACTGAGTTGACGTTTCGTATCGATTACTGTTTTAATATCTATGGATACTAGAATAAAGACCAACTTGAATTTTGACAGCTGTTCCAAATTTAAATTCATAACGTCAGAGGATATCGATAATGTGATCACCAATAAACACAGACTAGTAAGAGATACTACCCAATAAAGAACAGATTTACCTACTACCACAGACAAGAAAATTCTTATAATTACATTGGTTGTAATAATGCTGGTCATTTTCTATAGTTTTTGAACGCGTTATTGAGCACTTATGATATGTGTGTAGATAAACTAGCTGTTGTCCGCGTAGAATCCGTTTATTGTATCTTTCGAGAAATTGATACTTTTTGGGATAAAAAGTACCTACCTATGGTTATTCTCGAAATGTAAATATCAAGATTTCTGTTCAACTTCTTCCGTCTCAAAAATTCAGCAGTTTGTCATACAAAGTTTCTTCCCCTATTTCATCTCTGTGGGGGTTGATTTATGAAAAAAAAGCAGCCTATCCCCGAGTATGAAAGTATCCCTGTACCAAATTTCATACAAATCGGTTCAGCCGTTGAAGCGTAAAAGCTGATCAGACAGCCAGACTTTCGCATCTATAGGTTTAAATATTGTCAAAGCGCTTTCTTGGTTGAATGATGAAAAAAATCTTGCTTTACGTTGTTTTAACTAAAAGTTGCAAGGTGTGTCATCGTGAATTAACAAAAAAAAATAACAATAAAGTCCAACGTTGTTATTAATTTTTAAAAATAACACTTAAGCTACCCGAATATCACTTAATGTTAAAAGTATGGAATTAGTTGGATTTTAAGATATTTTTAGGGGTTCAGTACCTTAAAAGGATAAAAAGTAATGGGATCACTTTGTTGTTTGTCTGTCTGTCTGTTTTTATATTGACCTCACACAATGATTCGTGCGACTTTGAAATAATAACAACTGTTTACAATTATAGTGTTAGAACATACACATTTTTTTTATTAATTAACTGAGAAAATTAGGCGAAAAGATCCATACGTTTACCATTAAGTTCTAGTTCAGAGTACCATTCCACAATAACAAAACAAAACATAGTAATACAACCGTACAGAAGAGACACTTCCTTATAAATGCACTTCCCAGCCCAAGTACATACATGGGTATAATAGCTAGGGCTGTCAAATTAACTATTATTAAATAATGTACAATTAGTTAATTGTTAGCGGCTTTTTGATGGGTGTGTCAAATGTATACAAAGATATTATTCATTAATTCTTTTTTTTATAAGCTACTATACTATCCGCACTTTTCACACAGCGACGCTTAACACACAAACATTCATTCTCTAAGAATTGTATGTACATCATAAGTATTAATTATGCGCTAATGAAAAAAAATTGTTCCCCTAAAATTTAATTCTATTTAAATATTTTCTAATTACGGATTCAAGGAAGGAATTATGGAAGATTCTGAAGACGTAAATATTAATTTGTTGCAATTTCTTGTAAATTTAAAGTAAATGGTAGAACGATCAAGAAAGGGAACCGTTTCATTTTCCATAGGGACAACCCTACCAAACTTGTATGGACATGGACACAATTATATTTTTGAGCAATAATGGAACGTTGTCAAATTACCCCATCCTGAGCACTGTGGCGGCCAAGTAAGACTCCCCTATACGGCAGTACGAGGTTGTGATGTCCGCTAGGCGGTAGATTGTTCGTGTTATGTGATTTGTGTAAGATACTAACGTAGTCAATAACTATTTCAATGTTACTAACAAATCTGGACCGATTAGTAGTCTGTAAATAAAATAATTTGAAATTTTGAATTTTAAAATTAACAATGCCAATCTCAAGGCTAGTACGGGCCCCATCAGTACCCCATAAGATTCCATAAGATTTACCGTTCAATTATATCAAATTCCAATTTAATTAATTAATAATCAAATTTTAAATGATTTCAATTTGTTTCAAGAAGGCCATTGCTTTGCAGTGGGAAACAGAAGCCATGCATTAAAAATTCCCAGTGGACTTGTAAGTAATCACAAATAGTTATCAACACCATGACAAGGTTCCATATAGGCTCAAAAAATGCAGTCGGTGATATTGCAAGCTGGATGTCGAATTGTAAATAAAAAATAACATCAGCGGAAAATTCCCTTTTCTTAGATTTCTAACATTTACATTTTCTGTAAAATTAAGTAGTACAAGGGTTATGGTAAAATATTTGTATGAGTATTATGAAAAATATTGAGATTATTAGTTAACTACGAGATGTCCAATATTTAAAACGGACAAAAGAAGCAGCTAAATAAACTTCTAGTAAAATCTCAGAAAGTCAACAGCATCTAGACTAGATAAATAATGACAACAAGGTAGATATAAGTATAGTTAAAGTATTATTGTCTTATTTTTATTGTCATAGAGTAATTATTGAAGCTCATTAAAATATCCATCATTAATTACGAATTAGAGAGAATAAACTTTTTACTAATGGGGAATCAGGAAATATAATTCTTCACTAACTTTAAGAATCTAAAGGGATATTTAATTTAGAGAGGTAAAGTATGGACCACTGCAATCTTAAAATAGATAAACTAAAGTTTTAGAGATATGACGTTTCTAGGATATGCGAGTACATTTATTGTATTAAAGGGTCTGCCAATAGAATCTGTTAAGAATTTAAACAGAAAACATTCTGACCATAAATTGCATCATCATTCATTTACAGCAAAGACAAATTTTGGTTTTTGTACAATGCAAATGGCGAGTACTTTAAAATATATCTAAAGAAAGTACCCAATAGTGTCCTTGTTTATACGTTAAACAGATTCTGTTAGCTAGCACTTTAAAGTTGTCAGGGACCACCGAATACGAGGTGGTTATATTAATAAAAAATCGTAATAAGCACAGCCAAAATCTTGCGGTGGACTCGATTTACTTGTTCCTACAAATACGGGTACTACATCGCATTTACTTCGACCTCTCATCTCAAAAAGCCCATCTAGTACATCCTACTTATCAATTTTAACAATCCAAAACTATTTATTACTTTTGGGATTTTCATTTCGTCATAAATCTGCCATTACACCCATTACCTTTTCGGCCACTAGATTCTTTTCTCTATTCATTTCTGTCTACAACTATCCGAAAACATTCTAAGTAAACACGCCGTTGCCACTGAGAATTAAGTTAAACGACTCTTTCTTGCTCATCTTTATTATGTCTGAGCTGTATCAAAATATGATCACCTCGATTATGTGTTGCATCTACATCTAAGCCGCTTACCTTTTAGGTGACAGACTCTGGACATAATTCGGATCCATTTCATCCAAATCCTTCCCTTTAGTCTCTGGGACACAGCACACTACGAAACACAAACCTCCGACGCTAATTGAGGCGTACAACCAAAAAGCCCCATGGAGTCCCAAAGCCTGTTGAAAGTCAACGAAGGTCTTAACCCCAACAAAGGCGCACAGATAGCTAAAGGCGGTTGCCATTGCACTTCCGAATGCCCTATACTCCAAAGGAAAGAGTTCTCCTATCAATAACCACGATATAGGGCTCATGCCTAAAGAAAATGCTATTGTAAACACTAGAACACATAACAAAGGTATCCAGTCATTTTGTCCAACGGTTTGGTGAAACATTACGTTCTGGATTCGCTGATTTCTATGCACTTCTTCATAGTACGCGTAACTCCCAAAACCAGCTAATGCCATTGACATTAGTACGGAGCTAAGTATCAGCAATGGTAAACGACCTACTGTGTCGATCAGCAGACCTGAGAGACAAGATGCTAACAGTTGCACGAAGGAAACGGCTATGGCGACTCCATGTGGATTCATTCCACCGAAAGTCTTGCGGAAAATTGGTACGGCGTAAAAAGAGAACGCGTGAGCCCCAGAAAATCTTTGGAACATCATAAGACCACACGTTACCAGTATGGGACCCAGTAATCTGTTCATAGACTTAACATCCAACGAGCTAATAAACTGACTACTAGACATTTGACTCTGTCGTTGGCTAAAGTTCTTACTGGCTAGTACGTTGGTTCTGATTGTAGCTAGTTCTTGAGCAACATCGGAGTTCGGGCCTCGTAACCATAGCAAACTTTTGTACGCTTCCTCGTCTTTTCCGATTAGCACGAGATAGCTTGGCGTCTCTGGTATATAGAGGACGGTACAAAACAGAAGTAAGGGAGCAGCGGATATGCAAAGAGCGAGCTGTTGCCAGTCCAAGTACGCTCCGATGGTGAAGGAGAAGAGGACACCAAGATGGCCGACGATCTTGAGTACAGCGCTCAAGCAGCCGCGGATATCTGGGACTGATATTTCACTGATGTAGACCTGAAATGAAGAAAAACCATTGTTAATAGATACGATGCTAACGCTATAAATTTACACGAGATGACCAGAAGTGTAAATAAAACTGAATCATTTATTTTGCACCTAGGCCACACAGAACAGGCTCGTTTACCAGTATTTTTCTTTTAGCGAAGAGATGAAGTAGCGCAAACTTAGAGCTTTTATACGTATGAAAGCTCTAAGAGCGCAAAGAACTCAGAAGCTTATTCCGTAATGACCGTAAAGACGAAACACATTGAAAAATTCGCAGGGTATGGCAGCGGTAATGTGGCGGAAACTGGAATACGCAAGGCACGGAATGCTGATGTTGCAGGTTCGAACCCTGCCGTTACCCTAATTTTTCTTTGTGTTGTCATTCATTACATAGCATTTTAAATTTAATTTGAATGTAAAAAAAATACAAAAAAAAATCGAAAAAATTTAAAAATAAATAATTTCGATTACAATAACTTATTCTGATTATTTTCTATCTTTAGAAAACAACATTACTTATAGAGTAATAACGACTGCTCAAGATAAAGATGAAATGAAAGCACGTTGATTTTGTATTGTTGATTCAGTTGGCAACCACAAATGTAATATCTCAATAGCCAAATCAATTTTATTTAACAAAAAACCCAACTGCGTAAAAAGTGAATCAAAACTGAAAAGATTAAAACAAGTCCAGTAGTCTGAAGTTCTGTTAAGTAATGTTGAATACCTACAACATTGCAATATATTCATGAACTTGAACAGTCGGGAACCATTATTAGGAAGATTTGAGCCGGTCTACTTTTTTAATGGGTCCCGTTGCAGGTTCGGGTCCAGCCATTACCCCAATTTTTCTTCGTTTTGTCATTACATAGCATATATCTGGGCACATTTTATAACCATATATTTCCAAAATTGAGTAATGTATTTAAATTATCCTCACTGTATTCTAAGCCCCTTATTTCACTCGCTAAGTTATTTAAACGTCAAAACGAACTCGTCTCAAGCCCTAAGCCTCCTAACAGGTAACTAATTCCAAGTTTCAAAAAGCAATAAAACTTTAATAACAAACAAAGCTGTTTTAATTTCATTCCAGCGTACTAATAAATAATAATTATATCGTAAACAAGAAACTTCGGCGTTGGAAGCAAATTTCCCGAATTAGTCGTTACGAAACTTGGCTCGCTATGGAAAGAAAATGCTTCAAACTTGGACGAAATTTTCAGACTAGATAAGTAGGGTGCGATTTGCTAATAATATAACCCAGTCTTCTAAGGAATGAAATTATGGACAATCATACAAAAAAAGACCTTTTCAGTAGAGCAACGAATTGTGATTTTGTCGAATACCGCTACCATGAGTTGCTATAGAAAATTCATATTACATTACTGCTACTACAGTCGAGAGCGAGGAAACACGCTCCAATTTACCAGTTAATGAGTTAACTCATTAATAGATTCAGGCGTTACTTTGCGGAGGTCCATATCAACAAACTGGAACAAATTACCTTGCTACTCCGCGAAACCAGTGCCGGGCTCGTGCAAAATTGCTGCGTCTGTGCGACACATATATGTTTATGCAAAAACCCACCCTCCTCCGCTTCCACACGAAACAACATATATCGCACAGACTCAACTACACACCACCACCACTAAATACTAAAATTACACGATCGACGCGCGTTTCGCCTCTATACGAGGCATCATCAAGATCGACCCGTACGACCGTTCGCTACTTGAGCGAATGGCGTGAGTAAACTACAGTCGATACGGTATTTTTCGATGACATTTGTCAAATTAGTGAGTACCGATGTTCTTTGGGAACAGCCAAAAGCTATTTTAATCGCTAGCGCTTAGATTTCGATAGGTAATTACAATTAAATGTTCAACTCATACTAGCGATCTTTAGTTCTATAGTGCTGTGCTATTTATTGTTATCTTTTTTTTACTGATTGTGTATATTACTCTGTAATCTTGTTTTGAAAAGAGAAGATAAAAAAGATAAACTGCTGAGTTTCTTGCGGCGTGTCTTCTCAGCTGATTCGGCATTTTCCGAAGCGCTAGTAGATTCAGACATGTAAAAGAGCCTATATGGCCTACTTGCAAAATAAATTTTTCATTTTCATTTTCATTTTTTTCATTTTCATTTTCATTATAAGTGACCGCTGGAAATTCACTATACAAATCGTTTACGCCATCGTTAGCAAGAACTGTCACTGTCAACGTATGTTTTATTGAAGAACGTTCGGTAACTACGCCGTGGGTTTCATTTTCGAGTAGGTTAACCAACGACACGCATTATTTGTTGATTGTTACATAAAATTGTGCTACTTATAGTTTGTATATGTCTTAAAAAAGATCAATATGTTCGCGAAAGCTCCATGATTTGGTATCTGGTATCTGGCCGAATATTGTAAAGCATAGAATACCGAATAGTACCCCAATACTCGTGGCATTTTTATATTTTAGTACAGAACCCTTCACTAGTAAGTCTGACACGCACTTGGCAGGTTTATTAAACTAACTATGCCTACACCATCACTCGCTTAGCAACAATATTTTTATTTCCCAAAAAATCCGACAAGTCAATTAAAAGGTTCTTGCGAAGGTCGCATAATAAAGATCGAGGAATTTTGTTTGATGTCGTAATTGAATATTGTTCCAGAACTTTCTGTAGCTCCAGTAAATCCAATATGGCCACCGTGGCATAGCGCCGGAGTATGCGGGCTACTTGAAAATTAGTTTCTTTCGATCAGTGTTTCCCAAACTGGTCATATATCGACTTCCCTGCCCTAACATGACCGGCCAAGTTTAGTATATCTGAGTTTACCTCTATGTGCGTCCCTTTCTTATGTATTTATTATATAATATGGAGAACCGAGTGTTTCGGCGTGGAGAGCAAGACAGCCGGTGTAATTACTGGCACAAGAGGTATTCCATCTTAGCCCTCTGGGTTGGCAACGCATCTGCACGTCTATAGGCGGTGGTGATCACTTACCATCAGGTGACCCACTTGCTTGATTGCCTTCCTATGCTGTACAAAAAAAAAGGACCCGTGAGGTTGTCATACTTCCAAGGGGTCTATTTAAAAAAACATGTAGTCCATGAGATGCAGGAGGGGGGGCGGGGGGGGGGGGGGTTATATAATTTTTCTTCCAGGAAACGTACGTTAATGATTCGTGGTAACGATAATCATAATAACATAATCTAACATCTTGAAAGCGTATTAAAAAATATTATTATCACTATGTAAATATACATTTTTATTTATTCAAAAATGGGAAGTTTCAGTGCTTTCTAAAGAGTAATAACGCGGATCACTCACGTTTTTCTAAGTCGAGAAATGCCCGATATGTTTCGAACCAGAGTGATCCGTTTTATTAATATGTCCGAGTCTCACGGTAGTTTTATGTTAAAAAGTAATATATTCGTTTGGAAATTATAGTATAATGACCGGAGAAGAACTGGTCTATTTTATTACTAAGCAGAAAATACTCTTAGATTAAAATAGTCAGTAAGTCAAAGGGGTCTACGATAAAAAAAAGTTTGGGGCCCTTTGCTTTATAAAGATTATGGCCGTAGCTTTATGTCTAACTTCTAAAGTTCAGTTTGCTTTGACAAGAGGCTTTGTAGATAATTCTTGCGGCCTGTCGGACTATTAGGCTTATCTTGCTGATCTCCATTTAATTATCCGTTTTGAGGGAAATTGATTATTTGTTGGATGTAATTGAGCAGTGGGTTAGACGCTAAGTGGATTACAAATGGCCCAGGGCTCCAAATCCTGGTAACGAATTTATTATCCCCAATTATCCGTGTAGCAAAGATTAAAGATGCTGTAGCAGCTACAGTGTATCTAAACGTTTAAAAGGGTATGGGAACGACCGCATTTACCATCCCTTTTCTATGTACGTATGAGTCTGTATTGTATAGTCGACCAAGAAATTGCTTGACCACTTTTCGCTATTACAAACGGATAAGATTCAAAAGTGGTCAAGCAATTCCTTGATCGACTATACGTAACACATAAAACTAACATATTACAGGACTAAACAGATGTGCAAAGGCGACTTATCCTTTTAAAGGATCTCTTCCAGTTATTCTAAGTGGTTGACAGGACCCAAAATTTAGAGTAGACACACGAAGAAAAGTAAAGAAAAAGTACATACTAAGCAAAATCTACTTAATCTCACAAAAATACATAAAAATAGACATACTTAGGTTTTACCTCAATTCCTAATAATACTTGTTTTCTGTCTAACTTGTGTCATAATTGATGCAGTTTAGTAGTATTCAAACTGTTAAACTGAGTAGTATTGCCATACCAATCTAACAGTAGCAACACAGCACACTGACATTTTGTGTCATTTGTTAATGTACAGTACCCGGCCAAAAAGTTTGCACATCGGTCTTTGGAAAGAGACTCGGCTAGTTTCGGCTTCATATAGCGTTGTCACACACTACCTATGTGACGTTCGTCAGTCGTTGTACAGCTCCAGTAGGGTATGGACGCATTTAGATGAAAATATATAATATAGAGTTGTTGAAACCCCCCAAATTAAAATTGTGCGATGGCATCTTTAGAAAAAAGAGGAAAACCTTTCCCAAAATTATTAACAATGTTTATAATTATTTTGCAACCGAAACTGACATTTAAAAAATGAGGATGACATTATAAAGTATTATTTGAAGAAGTTGCAAATGCCACAGGAATTTCAAGAATAACTTTGAACGAAGTCAGTACTGAGACATCTTCCACTTCAGTTAAGTTCATCATTCCGAAAAAAGGGAGTCCAAAAAGGCAATTAAGATATGGTCAATTTTGATTATGATGTTGTTACACTGATAGACTAGTAAAAAATACGGGTGATAGTGACACTATATTGACCTCATTGAGAGCACAGATAGTGAAATGAAAGGAATTGAGAATTTTGAAATTTTCGATTGAAAAATAGGTCTATTTTATTTTATTTCAAAATAATACATGTTATAATATCCTTTTTCTAGTAGTTGCAATAACTCTCTATAGATATTCAAAGTTTACATGTCATCGATTTGACGTAAACTAATTACGTCCATTAAGTGCAGTATTTATTTGGTATGAAACAACACTTAATAAATACGATGACTGATGGGCGGTCGCCAGTGTTCGGAAATCTTCGTAAACAGCGAAATTTCTCTTTCCAAAGACCGATGTGCAATCTTATTGGCCGGTTACTGTAATTTGTTGTGGTAGGGTACAGTCAAGGAATGTAATTTCCAACCCACTTAAGGTTCAATAGCATATAGCAAACTGTCACCATAAGAGCTATAGAGCAAGACGTTAGTTTGACATATCGACCTTAATGCATTTCGCATGTCAGACGACATTTCAATTTCGAAATGGGTAGGGAATTAAATTCCTTGACTGTACAACGAGACACAGGACTATTGCTTTTTCTGTTACAAGCATGCAATCTCTTTGGGTAGTAGGTTCCTGATGGTTGAACAACGTACCTGCGATAGCATAGTAAGTATGGAACAGCAGAATCCTCCCAAGAAAGCTGTGATGCACATCATCCGAACAGACGTCGCCAGCACCGTTAGCAGCCAGGACAGACTGCACGGTGCTGCAGCCAGGGACAGCACGCGGCGGCGCCCGTGCCTCATGGCAGCCCCACCCGCCATTCCCCCGAAGAGTGCCCCTGGAAAAACAAAAAAGGATCACATTCAGCGGTTAGTAGGGTAGGACCAGTTTGCTGGTGGTAGGACTTTGTACAAGGTCAGGGGTAGCTACCACCATCTTGCTTGCTTATCCAGTTGTTGGCTTGGTGTTGTTCCGGCGCGGAGAGTAAGACAGCCAGTGACATTACAGGCACAAGAGGTAATCCGTCTTAGCCCATAGACAAGACCAAAGAGATTGCAGATACGTTGCCAACACAGAGGGCTAAGGTGGAATACTTCTTGTGCCAGTAATTTCACTGAGTGTCTTGCTATCCACATTGGAATAACAGCACTGCTGTTTAGCGGCTGGATTAGCGAGCAATATGGTAGTAGTGATGATGGACTCTGGAAAAGGTCTAACACCCGCTTTCCGCACCCGTATCTTGATGGTTTGCATCATTTTACGTGGCATCCTTACGTTCTGGAGCACGTTTTTATTACTCACTATTTAAGAGGATATCTTTGTGTAATTTGTTAATATTTACAAAAATATGGATGTCAAATGACAGTTAAATTGACAGTTTTGTGAAGCACCAGCGCAATCGGTTTCGGTACTCGCGTTTGAAGGCCATTCTTCCCTTATTCACGTGATCGGTTAGAACCGGATAAATTCGGTTAGAACTGGTTAATTTCGGTTTGGTTTTCAGCGTAACCTATTCGGAAAATGAACAAAGGTTCCATCGATTTCATTTAGCGATATTTCATCAATACCCATTACGGATAATGGACATGGCGCGGCTTTCTAATAAACGAACCAGTTTCGATCGATGCGTTTCGTAGTTTAGTCACAAGAACCTATTTTTAACTAAGTAATGAAACTGTCATTTCGATTAATCGTTATGTCAGAAATTAAAATTTAAAGTTAATATTTTTGAATACAGGTAAGTAAAATTTACCAAAACCTTACTTAAGAATGGGACCACAGTTATCCTATCGGAAAGTTAAGTTTGTCTCTCACTCAATTCCGTCTATTTTTCGTTACAGCAGTGTTCAGTGCTTATTAAGTTTGTACGGAACCACCGGTGCGTGAGTCCGACTCGCAATTGGCCGGTTTTTTTTTATGTAACTACAAAGTTACGGTTTCCTTATTTTTTGGTTCTAGATAAACGAGAAGTACCTCCATAGGTTTTTCATTGCCTTGTAAATTTAAGAATTATGCAGCATAAACGTCCGTATCTTTTGATTGCGTTGACTTAGACGTTTGATTTGTTCATAGTTCCAAAGGACTGCTGATCTGAGTATATGACATTATTTCAATTTGACCAACAGACAGGCGGACAGACGTGATTCTATAAGGTTCCTTTTTTTGAGGAATGGAACCCTAAAAATGTTATTATCCTACCGTTTATTATATATTTTTTGATTATTCCTATTACAGTTACGTGCCACCACAAGGCAACAAAGTCATCAACATACAGCGTTTCCCCCGCGCAATATCGCGGCAGCTTTTCTCTGACACCAAGAGTTTCCCTCAACAATTCCGTTTCATGCCGACTTTATATTAAACCGTATGTAATTCTCCCCACAATTTGACCAGTTTGCATTCCTCGGGCGTTGAATTATTTCGCGTTCTGGGACAATAACAGTTCGGCGTAAGCCTGGGGAACATCTATATTACTACAGGGGTGTCATGTGACATTTTCTGCTCTGTTACGCTAAAAAATGGTATTTCTTTTATTGTTCTTCTTATAAATTGTGTAATGCTCAATATTTATTTACTACTATGAAAATTAAACACAGAAAAAAAATAAAAGAGCCATGAACGAAAAAAATAAAATAAAAATGAAAGTTTTTCTTATGTGTAACAGTGATGAAAAATCAATGAAACATTTTCTTACAAATGCGATGCCACTACAGCTGAAAAAAAGTGTGCGTCGGCCGGGAATCGAACCCGGATCAACTGCTTGGAAGGCAACTATGCTGACCATTACACCACCAACGCACTTGACTGTTTCTGTTAATTTCAAGCAGCAATTTGTCACTGCATGTTTCCATCTTTAAATACAAAGAATTAAGCTTAATTACTTCATTGACTTTAAATGGCAGGTAATTAAACTAAAGTGTTTTGAAAATGACATGCGTCGGCCGGGAATCGAACCCGGATCAACTGCTTGGAAGGCAACTATGCTGACCATTACACCACCAACGCATTTAACTTTATGAAAGAAATAAAGGTAGTACTTACATTTATCACAAACACTGTTTAATGTTTAAACATGTGTTTCAGCCACATTAATATGACCTTTTTTTGTATAGCTATTGTAACTATTAAGAAAATGAGCAAATGTATCGATAAAACGAAAAAAACACGTGTTTGAAATATGAACTTTTTCGCATGTGTAACAACAACGAAAAAAATTTGGTCAAGTTTATAAAAATAGTATTTAATTACCCAAGAAAGATAGCGACGCAAGCCACGAGGCTTGCTGATCTGTCAGCTGGAAGTCCCTCCTGGTCGCATTTGCCCCTGGACCCTGAAGGGATGCGATGGCAGGTGAACTGTACCCCTTCCCCAGGCCTGCTGAGAACGGAGCCAGTGATACCGCAAGAGCAGCTATGACCTGAGGGAGAAAAAGTTCATCAGTTCTTATTTAAAATGTTATTTTAATACAAGTCGTATTTTTTAACCAAATGCAAAACAAGAACGTAAAAGATAGGATAGGAAAAGAAATACAAAAAAATTAAGTCGAATTGAAAACCTCCTCCTTTTTTAAGTCTATTAAAAATGAAGTCAAATCTCCGTGAAAATATTTCAATTGTGTCAAGTAAGTTTTTCTGCAACCTGTGTAGACACTCTGGCCCCGTCTCACCTCCATGGAACTTCGGTTAAAGCAGGCGCAGCAGCTGAAGCGGCCGAAAAGCTCAAAAGCAACAAATGTAGGGGTCTCGACTCCGAATATAACTTTATTCCATTCGGAGTCGAGACCCTTGGTCCGTGGGGTCCTAGCGCATTAGGCCTCTTCAAAGAGATCTCGAAGAGGCTGGTCGACGTCACAGGTGACCGAAGAGCTGGCAGCTACCTCGCACAACGTATAAGCTTAGCTATACAGAGAGGTAATGCTGCCAGTATCTTCGGTACTATGCCACGGGGGCCTTCTTTTTTTGATTTATTTTAGTTATAATTTTAGTACTAAGGTTTAGTTTTTATGTAGTTTGTTTGTTTTATTATATCTATATTGTGGTTGTCAATAAATTGATTTTTCCAGTTTTTCTTATATCTTTACATAGTGTGTTTATATCTTTACACTAGTATAAAACTAAGTTGCTATTCTTTCCTGTCTGTCTTTAATCCTTACAGAGTGTGTTCGGCCACTTTCTCCTAAACCACGCAATGAATTTTGATACGGCTTTCACTGTCGTTTAGAGATTTTTTTAGGGAAGGTTTAAGAAAGGTTTTTTATGTATATTACAGCCCGATTGTACCTGTGCGAAGTCGGTAGTCCATCGTAAGATCATAACACTTTTATATAAGCTTAAAGTACCTTCAGAGATTTCAAACGCGCAATTTTTTCGCCGATTGGGCTTCGAACCAAAAACTTCTAGCTCTTTTATCGTGGTCACTACCCAAGTACTAAACAAAGCACTATTTAATCTGTATGAATTAAAATTACTTTTTTCAGGATAAAATCCATAATGATGTTAGTTACAAGCTTAAAACAACGTTAGCGCCATCACGTTTGTATAGCTACAGCAAGATTCCATGACTCCTCACGTGTCCGGTTAGGATTTAATAACAAGCATATAAACTTTCTGTAAGAAAATCTCTAAATAACAGTAAAAACTGTATCAAGATCCATTGCGTGGTTTAAAAAGAGAAGGCAAAAATTTAGGACAGACAGAAACGAATACTCTGTAAATAACGGCAAAGATAAAGCCTATCCATCTCTTATAGCTCTTGTGTGCTACATGAGTAACCGCAAGGCGATTCGATCAACCTTACCTTCAGGTTCAGCTATCAGTTTAATAGGTAGTTAATATAAATAAAACCACATTACATTCCCGGGCACGTCCCCGGTTCGCGCCAGCTATATACTTTACATGCTAAACGCTTGTATACGGAATATTTGGGATGTATTTTGGAATACAACTGCTATATAGACAGGTTTCGGTAGAACTTCATGTCATGCGCATAATTGAAAACGTGCGCCTTTTCCTATTACAGTCAATATCTGATCTATCTGTCAGGGAAAAGGGGTGTTATAAGTTTGAAATGTCTATTTTTCTATCTGTGTCTATCAACGGTATCTATGAACTGATTTTAAGAAAGCCAGATTGCTTTATATTATGTTTGGTGACCGACGCATTAGCAAGACTAGAGATATATAACTTTTGAAAATGTGTCAGGGTACATTCACAGTTTTTAGACTTTGTAATAATTATGCGAGAAAAGTACAAGAGGTCAAGTAACAAATAATTTAAAGTCTCATGATTTAGGCAGCGCAAGTGATTATAATTTTATATCATAAATCGCTCGTCAGTCGATTAAATTACATTAGGTTATAAATTATAGAAATTAACTTTTTAATTATAAATAACTTAGGACCTTAGTTATGGTTAATTAAAACTTTTAAGGTCGATGTGTTGTATTTACGTTCCAGTTAGGCTTACAAAAATCACTTACGACTGAAAGTAAATTTTGCACCTATCCTCAAAAACCTGTAATGAAGAGATACTAGCAAGAACTCAACGAAGTATCACTTTAAACGAAAGCAAAGCTTAAGTTGACAAAGGCTTAGAAATGAGAGAAACATTTTTTTAATAATTACCAAAACATAACATTTAATTAACTCTTATTTACACGTAAATTAAACAAGTATTAATTAACTTTAAACAAGCGCAAAATAACCTCGCGCCAAAAATGCTTTTATCGTCAACAATATTGGGCATATAAAGTGACGTAAACGCGTAATTATGTTGGAAGTATGACATTGAGTGATGTTTTGGAAGCTGTTTATATCGAGGATGTTTCCCGGGTCGCCGAATCGAAGCCGTTTCGTGTAAACATAGCAATAAATGTTCATTAGAAAATGATGAATATGCAGATATCTGATCATTGAACTTCCATTAGGCATCGTCTGGCGTTATCTTTCTCTTTACATAGTATAAAACAAAGTCTATATTCATTTCTGTCTGTCCTAATATCTTCGACCACTTATTCCATCTAAGCCACGCGACGGATTTTGATACGGTTTTCACTGTCATTAAGATATTTTTTCCCAAAAGGTTTTTATGTGCAGTACATCCTAATTTCACTCGTGCAAAGAGATCCTGAGCACTGTGGCGGCCAAGTACGACTCCCCTATCTTGCGGCAGTATGAGCTTGTGATGGCCGCTAGGCGGTAGATTGTTTGTGTTATGTGTTTTGTGTAAGTTACTAACGTAGTCAATAACTATTTCAATGTTACTAACAAATCTGGACCAATTAGTAGTCTGCAAATAAAATAATTTGAATTTGAATTTGAATTTGAAAGACGGGCCGGATCGCTAGTAGTATTGTAGTCATTTATTTCAGACTAACGACCCGTACATGAAAATCTTTTGTAAAAAAATCTAGATTACAGTGAAAACTTTGTCGAAATCCGTTGTGTCGTTGCGTGGATTAAAAGGAGTAAGAGGCCGAAGGCATAAAGACAGACAGGAATAGATAGTGATTTTACTTTATACTTTACTTTAAGGGATCTCTTCCACAAACGTTTTAGTATATAAACCTTTTTCTCTTTATGTTGTGATACTTCTATGTTGGCGTTATGCTTTAGCTCTTTATAGCATGCTTTATTATTTTATTCATCTTGGTATATGTTAATATTATTTATGTGTACTATTATTATTATTATTCTTTTCTAAATTTAATGTCCCCACAGTACGCTGTCCCATACAACCCACTGGCTCCACTGAAAACCAGCGCTGTTGGCATTGCCGTGCTGACAGCACTGCTGAGTGGAGGCCATTTCGGCTATACAATGCTGTCCATATTTGTAATATGCTTGTTTTATTTCTGTTTTGTATTGTAAGCTGAATAAACGAATTTTCTTCTTCTTCTTCTTCTTCTATAAATCCATAGCGTACAGTAGTTTACTTAGTTCTATGTTAGTCAAATAGTTTATAGATTCAGGCGTTATTTTGCGGAAGTCCATGTTGATACCAATGGAAACAATTTCTTTGCTAATCCGCGAACCCAGTGTCAGCAATCGAGAAAAAGACAACGCCTGTGTTGAATACCTTATAAAAAAAATAAAACAAACAACACAAAACGCGATCACAACCCAACCACCAACACCAAAAAATACACTCGACACGTGTTTCACCTCTCCACGAGGCATCATCAGGAGCTATTGACCTCTCGACTGTCAGTTGACGAAACCGAGAGAAGCCGACGAAGTCGAGAGGTCGAGAGGAGAGGTGAAACACGTGTCGAGTGTATTTTTTGGTGTTGGTGGTTGGGTTGTGGTCGCGTTTTGTGTTGTTTGTTTTATCTCTTTTATAAGGTATTCAGCACAGGCGTTGTCTTTTTCTCGATTGCTGACACTGGGTTCGCGGATTAGCAAAGAAATTGTTTCCATCGGTATCTATGTTAGTCAGTTTGTACAATATGTATAGGCACCGTTGCTTTTAGTAACTTAGCGTTTGCAGCAGCTTTTAAAGCAAAGGTTTTTAATATAATGAAAAAGGGGACTAAACTAGCACGGGGTAACTTGATGGTAAGTAATCATCGCCGTTTATGGGAACCAGCGACTAGAAAAGAATCGCTGATTCATTGCCATCTTTGAGGCCTTCCTTCTTCGTTGGCTTCTGGATATCTCACTTACCGTACGAAACGCAGTAGTAAGCTACTTCATGCCGGTATTCTGTGAGAGTGTACCCCGATGGGCGGCTGTCGGGTAAAAGGCTCCTCAAACCAATTCATCTGTTGTTTTATCTGTCGCCGTCGTAAAATGTTTACCTCCTTAAAGTGTGTAAACGCTTTTTGCATAATTACCTGGGTAAAATTTAATTTGACCTGTTAAGTCTCAAGGGTATCTTGAGGATTTACGGCTCTTGCTTAGTAATGAGGTACGCGTTATTAAAACTTAAGGTAAGGAAACAGACTGTTCCGTTTTTCCTTTTGAGGTTCGGAACCTTTGAAAGTGACTACACGTGTTCTGTCTGTATACAGCCAACCAAATTGATTCATGGACCACTGGGACCACTGTAGAACGTCCAAATGTGTCATCGCTGAGACGTTATGACATTTATTCAGAAGTCATTGTGACGCTTATTGTAAAAAAGTTCTACAGTAGCCACTGACCTATAAGTAATGGACTTCTGGTCAGCGTTTAAAATATGGCCGCATCAAAAGTCGAACAAAAGTACAATAATCGCTCGCGCTGTCAGTCTGTCGGACCGATGGCGCTGCTGTCAATACTATTATTTTATAAAAAACCTATTTGCAACGAAACTAACTTAATTGTTATTTTATGTAGTTAGACGGAAAGTTGTAAATCCAATGACTATAAATGGTAAACTAATAATTTGCATTTGTAACATTGGCGTCAACCTGTATTATTATGTCGGGCCGTTTTTCTGCTGTCATTTAGTATGACACTGTACATCCATGTATTATAATATCATTGACAGTAGCCTATGAATCAAATGGGTTGAGTTTACCCTTAAAACAATGTATAGAATTGTTAATCAGTATTGGTGAAAAAAACTTCAAATGGGGTCCCTATGCCGCAAAACCAAAAAAGCAAAATCAGGACAGGCCCTTTTTGGACGTAACTTTTTACGAAGCTTTAAGCTAGCGGCTCGTTAAGCCTTCCTAATGAGACCGGGAGCTTTTATTCGACGCTGGAATAACTTGATGTGGTAATAACGTGAGCTTACGATCAAATGTAATGCTTGGAACATATGTTTGTGACTATAATAAAGCTTGGTATATCTTGAAATTTTAGGTCGCAAGTTCACAGTTAGGGCTAGGTACGGTTAGCAGTAAGAAGCAGTCAAAGGTGAAGTCAAGTCATAAGATCTTCAGTCAGATTAGACTTACAGGAAACACTTATGAATGTAACATAAAACTACCGTGAGACTCGGACATATTAATAAAACGGATCATTCACGTATTTTTACGTCGAGAAAAGCCCGACTTTCGGACCAGTCCGTGGTCCTTAATCATGAACTTATGAATGTCAGAAAATTTACCACCGGTTCGGAATAAACCTCTGATAAAAAGATACCGGCAAGAAACTCAACGATGCGTTATATGGCCTACTGTGAAACATTATCACAATAAATGGCAAACGTATATTAATACATTTAATAATTACTTAAATACAAACATATGTTATCATGTTTATTTTATGAAATAGGAAGGTAAACAAGCAAGTGGGTCACCTGATGGTAAGTGATTACCACCGCCTATAGACACCCGCAACACTAAAGGGATTGCAAATGCGTTGCCAACCCAGAGGGCTAAGATGGAATACCTCTTGTTTTATTTTTCTTTTTTTTTTCTTTTTTATACAACATAGGAAGGCAGACAAGCAGGTGGGTCACCTGATGGTAAGTCATCACCACCGCCTATAGACACCTGCAACAACAAAGAGAGTGCAGATGCGTTGCCAACCCAGAGGGCTAAGATGGAATACCTCTTGTGCCAGTAATTACACTGGCTGTCTTGCTCTACACGCTGGAACACAGCAGTGCAAACACTGCTGCTTAGCGGCAGGATTAGCGAGCAAGATGGCGGTAGCGATCCGGACGGACCTTGCACAAGGTCCTACCACCCGCATTGTATGTTAACATAATTTTATTTTTGTCACCTAAACACCGTTTAACGCTTAACTAAAGCAAGTCGAAACTGTAAATGGAAGTAGTATAATTTGTTGCATTAGAATGTTCTATTTGTACAAAAAACAGTATTTTATCGACAAAAACTTAAATAGGTCAGAATGTTGTTTACTACTTTTGTTTGTTTTGTTTGTTTATTTAAGAATGAATATCGTTCAGGCTATCAGGTCATAGATGGAGAAATAGCTAATTGCAGTCACAGTCAAAACTGGTATTATTTTAAAACCAGAGCCTAGTCTTATCGCAATGTTCGCTGAACATGTTAAGAATCTCACAAATTACTGTTTCATAGTGCCGCTCGAGCCAGCTGGCAGGCAGCCTGCACCCTTAGGATCATAACCGTGAACATCGCTATAACTACATCCGACGTGACCTCAAATCCTCATAATCTTGCGAAACTAAGAAAGAAACTTTGAGCAAACTCTTCAATATACCACGTCTACCTAAGAGGCTTAGAGCCAATGACGTATTAGATATAGAAAACAGAAACCGTATTGAGAGAAATGATTCTCAATTATTTTCAAGTAGGATTTTATGTAGAACGGTATTGTATTTTCCATAAATTGTAGCTTTCCATACTGTTATCAAAACTTATATATTCTTTATGTATGTAATTGTGTTTCTCTTGCACCGCCCTAAACCTTTTCTGACTCTGCCCAAAGGCAAAACTGAGAGGAAAGGTATTAAGTCTGTCTTTTGTACTTTTTTTAAACAAGAAGGTAAACGAGCGGGTGAGTCACCTGATGGTAAATTATCACTATCGCCCATAAACATTTGAAACACTTAGGAGACTGCAGATGCATTGCCAACCCAGAGAGCTAAAAAGGAATACCACTTGTGCCTGGAATGTCAATGGTTGTTTTGCTCTCCATGCCGGAACACAACAGTGCAAGCACTGCGCTTAGCGGCAGGATAAACGAGCAAGATGGTAGTTGCTGGATTAACGTGCAAGAGAGTTATAATGAATAAATAATTATAAGTTTATAAAGGTTCAATTCAAATTGCTTTTAACCCTTTTTCCATCTTTCGTTGTGTCACTGCGATATTCGTATACATTTTATGTTTTGAGAGTCGTCGTGCCGTAAGCGTAAACTCGTAGTCGAGACCCCACTTACTGTTAAGTGCTTCTAACATCCTCTAACAGAGAATATTAAATCCGACGAGCCTTATGTTGACAATGTCCGTTTAATGGTGTTTATTTACTTTACGTTATAGTAGATGTATACACAGACATTCCACCTGTGGGAATTTATTCATTAACCTAGTATAAGATGGTGTGATAATGTATACTGTTTGCCTCATCATGTGAATAAAATTCTAATCTAAAATTTTACTTTTTATCACCTAAACAGTTTAGAAATGAAACAAATCGAGGCTTTAAACAGAAGAGGTAATTTATAAATAGTTGCCTTAGAATGTTTTATTTAAACAATATTTTAATGACACTACAAAACACACTCGGTAAAAATTCAGACAATGCAATTTACAAACACTGTATTATCTACACTAATAAAGAGGTAAACTTTGTTTGTTTGTTTGTATGTAAGGGATAATCTCTAGAACTACTGAACCGATTTCAATAATTCTTTAACAGATTGAAAGCTACACTATTCCTGACGGCCATAGGCTACTAATTTTACGTGAACGAAGTCAGGCACGTCGGCTAGTCTTAAATAAAATTATAAATACGCAAGTCTGTCCTTTTAAACTAAGTGAAATATGGCATAGGGACAGTTTGACACCGGGGATCAGAAATACGCTACTTTTTTTTAAAAACCTACTTCTTAGTGATATGGGGGATAAATCTTTGTACAAAAAATACTGAACTCCTAAATTTAGGACAGAAGTTGCGTGCAACAAAGAATCCTGACAAGGCAGGGAGATATTTGCCTATCGGAGAAATTCTTCTTCTAGACCTATAAATGAATTCACGGGCAACAGCTTCTTTCATAGAACTATAACAATTTATTTTCATAAAAAGGGTAAATTTACAGTTGTGATCTTTTATCCTCATACCAAGGTTAAAACGTTACTTCTAGAAAAGATGTTCAGCGAAAGTTCAATACCCGAAGCCGCATAACTAAGAAAGTAAATATTCCAAGGCGGACAGAATCGGCGAAGCGTGAGAAATCTTGTTAAGAAAACCGACGTCGAGTTCAAGATAGCATTATTTTTAAACGAGGATTCCTTATAATGTAACGCGATTACTGAACGGACCACGAGATTTTTATTAAGCGCGTTGAAATTGTTATAAATTAATGTGCAGTTGGTCAGTATCTGTTTTAGTATTAGTTTAAATTAGTTTTAAGATTTTGCATACCAAACTGGCTAGTCATGCCTAGTTCTTACTCATTACTGACATGCAGTTCATAATTGGTAACACTTATGTTCTTGCGAATAAACTGAATTGAATTGAATTTCAAAGTCAATAGTATTTTATGCAACTGCTATATAATGAGAGGCCTTAAAACACGAGTGTGGTTTTATGAAACGAACGTCAGCGAGTTTCATAATAGGATCACACGAGTGTTTTAAGGCCTAATCATATACAGTTGCATACATTACTTTATCTACACACATATCATAACTGCAAAAAACCGTAACAGCAAAAAACCAACAAACGAGTGACTACAAGTAATGGCGGCCATTTGATCTATCCGTCAAGACGAACGTTTTTTTAAAATCATAGACAAACGAATGAAGACCCTATTGTCATGTCACTCGGGATCGAATGTCGTGCGTTTAAATTGAAAAAATCCAGATCCTCCCAGAAAACCACCAAAGTACGCAACCGAACATTCTTCCTACGTGTCTAATGTACAAGTTGTTGGTGGCAAAATACATCCCAAACACAACGGAGATGTAAAAGCCATAAAAAAAAATTGAAAAATCATACTGAGTTGACGTTTCGTATCGATAACTGTTTTAATATCTTTGGATACTAAAATAGAGACCAACTTGAATTTTGACAGCTGTTCCAAATTTAAATTCATAACGTCACACGGTAATGTGATGACCAATAACACATATTACTAAGAGATACTACCCAATAAAGAACAGATTTACCTACTACCACAGACAAGAAAATTCTTATAATAACATTGGTTGTAATAATGCTGGTCATTTTCTATGGTTTTTGGTCGCGTTATTGAGCACTTACGATATGTGTGTAGATAAATTATATTAATTTAGTAACGAAAATTAACCATCATCTAAGAGGTGATTTGTTTTGTTATTTATGACACTATTTTTTATGTTTTAGAAAGATTGTATACTCTAATTGAGTACATTTCTAAACAAGTTTAAGTAAACTGCAACCTTTTACTAGCGGCTTTGCTCGCGCTACTAAGTAAGCTATGTTTAATTCAGGACATAATCTATCTAGCTTTCAAATTTCATTTTAGATTGAGGAACAAACATTAAAACATCATTATTTTCACATAGTCAGATTTCAAAAAACATAAAATTATGTGAAATTTTATAAATATTTTTTCCGGTTTTATTTAAATTCTTCAAGACATCAATATTTAGGCAGTGATGACTTGTTAATAACAGCTACGAATATTTATTATGCAGCTGTATTATATATAAACTACCACTTTTGATAGCAATAGATGGCAAATTCCAAGTTAATTATGTACTTAAAAAGTTGGAAAATAATGTGCGTCGGCCGGGAATCGAACCCGGATCAACTGCTTGGAAGGCAACTATGCTGACCATTACACCACCAACGCATCTGTTTAAGGCTATCAATGTGTGAATGCCATCAAATGTTTAACAATTTATGTTTATTCAGTTGGGTCACAAGGTTTAATATTTAATATTGAGCGTAAGAAAGTTAATAAATTCATTGCATTGATCAGGGGCGTTGGTGGTGTAATGGTCAGCATAGTTGCCTTCCAAGCAGTTGATCCGGGTTCGATTCCCGGCCGACGCACACTTTTTTACCTAATGTTACTTAAATTAAATACATTACACACCACCCTCTTACTTGAAAATTGCAGATGCGTTGCTAACCTAGAGGGCTAAGATGGAATACCTCTTGCGCCAGTAATTGCACCGGCTGTCTTGCTCTCCGTGCCTGAACACAACAGTACAAGCACTGCTGCTTAGCAGGATTAGCGAGCGTGATGTTGGTAGCGATCTGGGCGGACCTTGCATAAAGACCTACCACCTGTGGCCCGTTTAACGAAGCTATAAGTTACAATTTTACAAGTCTAAACCGGCAACATTGGTCATTATGCCCATTGCAATTGGTCATTATTGACCAATTTTACCTGTTTAGACTTGTAAAATTGTAACTTGTAGCTTAGTGACATGGGCCACTGCACGTGTTTTTGTTGTGTCAAGTGCCGACGAAAGACTACCGTCATGGTACTTAACCGTGCCATGGCATACTGCTGAGTGGGTACCTTTTCGATGTCATAGAAGTTATAAGTTTACCCCATTTTCTTCTGAGCACAGATCTAGGCTACAGATTGGTTAACTCCACGGCACAGAATTTGATTATGGAGTGTTGTTTGCTATTCATAATCTGAGTGCTAAAGAGCTGAGTTGATTGACCGGAGCAACCCCGACTGAAGCTGTATGATTAATGCCCATCCACTGCCGATAGCAGGCTATTAATTATAACTAGTGTACCCGTGCGAGTCAAAAGAGACATACAAATTAACGTGAAAACAGATATACCATACAGTATTGTAGCCATGGAGGAGGCCTATGTCCAACTGTGGACTTCTTGTGGCTGAGATGATGATGATGATTGTAGCCAGTTACTGGTTGCAGTATGAATGGTCTAGCTCGACCGGGGGTAGTACCATACTCTACTTTTTTTATGAAATAGGAAGGCAATCAAGCAAGTGGGTCACCTGATGGTAAGTGTACACCACCGCCTATAGACACCCGCAACATCGAAGAGATTGCAGATGCATTGCCAACCCAGAGTCTTAAGATGGAATACCTCTTCTGCAGTAATTACACCGGCTGTCTTGCTCTCCACGCCGGAACACAACAGTGCAAGTACTGCTGCTTAGCAAGATGGTGGTAGCGATCCGAACGGACCTTACACAAGGTCCTGCCACCTGCAAACTCTTCCAGTTGCTCCCTGCTTTTCATACAGTGATTAAAAGATCCAGGGATCTACGGGATGTTTGGTGGCTAAAGACGGGAAACGTATCAGCGATTCTCTTGGGATGGTTCACATGGGCGACAGGAATTGCTTCCCATCAAGTTACCTGTATGCTCGTTTATCTCCCTAAAAGTACTCTTCTGTGTGCTTTATTCTATCAATGGTTTAGAAACTCATAGATCAAAACAAATTTGGTTCGCTCTTATTATCAAGTAAAAAGAATAGATCAACTCAGAGAAATCAATTGACCTATTTCGGAACAGCACTTGTAATTAAAAAAAATTGCTTACTTTTAAAACCTAAATATAGATTAGATTAGATTAGATATTTTTATTTCTTATTGAAATTTGCATTACAGTTTCATTCAAATGTCAGGATTGTGCCAGTGAGCTTATCTGACAGTAAGTTAGGTACGTTTTTATGCCTAAACGATTGTTCATAATAAAATCCTGAAATACATACAAATGTAGAAGATAAATCAGTAGCTGGAAGTCTTACCATAGACACTAATTATGTAGCCTATCTAAGGCTTATTTTTCCTGAAAATGAAAAAAAGTGATTGAAATAGCAAAAGATGGTTGGAAATATTCGTAAACGCTTTAAGCATATCTCTTGGACTCGGCTGAAACGGGCCTGAAACAATCCTTGATGCGGATTGAATTATTAATGCACCACCGAACATTACTAAAACAGTCGCCGTATTACACGCCATTAGCAACTAGCAGATGGTAAAATTACAGTTCAGGACGCATTTAATCTGTATCACTAATGATTTAATAGTTGTTTGTGCGCTTAATTAAACCCTACCAAGAGTTAACATGAATAATATAATATGTTAAAATAGTTTATGAGATGTTAAGAGGAGTCTGAACCCAGCGCTCTCCATACAAACGGCGATAACGTTTTCTACCCTCTAAACCTTCACCTATAGCCATGATTTTTTTGTATGTTGTCATTATTCCCTAGAACTAGGTTTGGATCTTTTGATTTTTTAAATGTTCTTAATAGTTTCAAAATTATTCTCGCTCTTTTGTTGTGTCTGAAATTCGTAAAATGAAAATATTGTCAAATCTATTAAGAATATTTAAAAAATCAAAATATACAAACCTAGTTCTAGGACATATTGACAACATACAAAAAAATCATTGCTATAGGTTAAGGTTTAGGGTGTGGAAAACGTTATCGCCGTTTGTATGGGGACCGCTTTTTGTGACTGGGTCACACTCCTCTTCAGACGGCTGCTTATTGTTGTTGTGCTGTCTAGATCACTCTCCAAAGTCATTTTAGATCGTACAATTCTACTGAATAAAATATAGTAAACAATTTTACCGTGTGGTTTGAATAAAAGAGTATTGGTATTGTTTTGTCTTGTCTTTACAAACAATTAACACTTATTGTCTATTTGATTACAGAAACTAATTAATTTTAAAACTCAAAACGAAACTGAGTTTTTTTCTATTTTTCTTCTTGACTTTTGTTTAGAATTCAACAAATTCTCGATACGAAAATAAACTTGGATCATGTTTTCAACCCCCAATGCAAAAAGAGGGGTTGGATAAGCTTGAAGCTTTTGTCTGTTAGTCTGTTTTCTAGCTCTGGATCCAATATGCTGAAATCAATACATTTTCGTTTATTTCTTACCTGACTTAAGTGTGATATTTCTTAGTCATGTTTGGTTACAAACGGGTAAGCGGATCCAAGCTTTTGTTTAAAAAAAAGGATCGGAGCGAAATTCAAAGTTTTTATAAGATTCTTGAAAAAGTGTGCGTCGGCCGGGAATCGAACCCGGATCAACTGCTTGGAAGGCAACTATGCTGACCATTACACCACCAACGCATCTAGTAAACTTGATTAAAATATATTTTATCTAATTGTGTGGTTCTACTAACGATGCCCCTCTTCTGTATTTATTCAGCTTGGTGCTGTTTGAATTATAAAGAAGATAAACACATTACCCTCCTTTTGCGTCGCGCAGTCGGGTAATAAATAGAGTCAATTTTAACCTCAATACACAGATGCGTTGGTGGTGTAATGGTCAGCATAGTTGCCTTCCAAGCAGTTGATCCGGGTTCGATTCCCGGCCGACGCAAATAATTTTCTTGAGAATTAAATTTGATTACCTGGTATTTAACATTAATAAGTTAGTAATTAAACACGTTTAATTATTACGCAGCTGTAGTGAATTAGAAATTAAATTACTTCTTGTTTAATTTTATTAATTCCATTGTTTAAAACCATCTGTAAATTAACACAAAGAGTCAAGTGCGTTGGTGGTGTAATGGTCAGCATAGTTGCCTTCCAAGCAGTTGATCCGGGTTCGATTCCCGGCCGACGCACATTTTTAAATAAAATTATCGTTTGATAAATTCCTATAAATGATTTAATTCCTTGTATAATTATGATACGTCAGCCAAAGATTTCTAATAGATAACTGCATACCCTAAAGATTTTCCGCTGTTTTTTTTGTGCTCCGTAACATTCGCTAGAATGTTTATTACAAGTGAATGTTAGTCTATCACCACCTTAAGTGAGTTACTTTTTTTAAGCTTATATTTAATTTAATTTTAAGTTACGAGGTAAGTGAAATATCTGGGTAATTGATTTGTTTTGTGTCCGTACTGTCGGTATATGGGCATAATTACCGACATTAGGGCAATCTGCGTTGTAATGACCGACCTCTTCACATTGAGTTATGCCCAGCTCACTATAGGGTTGAACATGACGCAATTTCTTGATTTATAAAGTTTTTTTCAACAGGAAGGCAAACACGAGCAAGTGGATCATTTGGTGGCAAGTGATTACCATTGCTCATAGACGCCATAGATACGTTGCTAATATAGAGGGCTAAGATTAAATACCTTTTGTGTCAGTAATTTCACCGACTGTCTTGCTCTCCACGCCGGAACACAACAGTGCAAGCTAACAATAGGGTCAAACGCATTTTTTTTTAATTAATTAACACACTGCTAAGTTGTTACAGCTATATGGTTTTGTTTAAAGCATTTAAAAACCAGTCAACATGGGCAATGTAAGCAATAAAATCATTGTTTATTATCAATTTATTCGTCGTTTCTTATTATACCAAACTTTTTTGTATAGTTATAACTTTAAAATGATTTCAACAATAAACGGACAATACACATAAAAAAATAGCCCTCTGGGTTGGCAACGCATCTGCAATCTCCTTGGTATTGCGGGTGTCCATAGGCGGTTGTGTTTACTTACTATCAGGTGACCCACTTGCTTATTTGCCTAACTATTTCATAAAAAAAGTGTTGTTTTCATTGTCAACATTGCCAATTTCTATTGATTTATACTTTACCAAAGCCAAGTTGTAGTTTGGCTCCATCAATTCTTTGTCTAACTTGACACCCCTAATTATTCTGCCACTGGTTCTGTATAGACTCTAAAATGTATAAACTGTGTAGTACTTAATGTGAAGCGATTTGGCCCAGAGTAAGGTTGAGGCCGTACTTACATATAGTTGTACTATCACATCTATACATCCATTATAGCTTAGATCCGTCCTCCATCAAAGGAAGCCACGCGATACTGGTAATACGTCAGTTCTTCTTATCGACTGTACTTTACAGTTCATGCTAGGGAATGGTACCGCAAAGAAAATTTTTCAAAACACACGGCACGGGGTTTGAGTTACCCTACCCAGTACCCTGAGTTTCATTGTCATTATGTAGAATTTATATTTAATGATTTGAATGTAAAACATTAAAAAAAAAATTGAAAGTTTCGGTTACAATTTTTTTATCTTATCTTTATTTTTTTTTCCTTTAAACTAGCTTTTGGTAGATACTTAAAGCGTTATAAGAAAAAAACAAAATTTATCTTGCTTTACAGAGTTACTTTTCAGTCAGTTGAATTTTTTGTTGCCTTTTCCTGAACGCCTTAAACATAGTATTTCTGAATAATGCAATGAATCTACAATTCTTTGGTTCCCTCGAAATATCTAAGCTCAATATTTTAGTTACAGTAATCATGGAATCCAATGTAAAGCTTTACCCGTAGAAACTTGGACTTTACGAAATAGCAGATTATATCTTGGACAGGATCCCGGCTTGCATTGGCGATCCCTGGCTCCAAAGATACGCCTACTGTGTTAAATATCTAAGACGTACAAATAACACTGTAATCTTGATTAATCCAAAAAAAATAACACTTCGTTGAGTTTCTTGCGGGCATCTTCTCATCAGAGGTTTTTCTGACATTCGTAACTCACAAGGGCTTCCTGTAAGTCAAATCTGAATGAAGATATTTTGACTTTGACTTTAAAGTAGCGAGAATGTCTGAAGAACCTAAAGAATGCCAATTCGAATTGAACGTTGACTAATTATCATTTGTATTGACTTACTTGTGGCAGATGTCTCGTCCGACGGGGTGCCGCTTGCCCGGAGCACTTCCCGTTTGGGACTTCTACTGTCTCCTCCCTCACCGGCCTCGATATCGGAATGTTGTGTTTCTCGAAGTATCCATTCTGTATCATCTGGTCCAAGGAAACCTCCAGCTCTCTAACAGGCACAACCTTGCGTCCGCACACGGGATCATCCACGATCATCTTCCTGTTACAACCAGAGACTTCAGAAAACTTAACGTTCTTCTTAACCTCGTCCCCTCGTTTCCTTGGCTTTTCTGGGGGATCAGTTGTCCAATATCGTGCGTTTTTCTCTGTCAAACGTAAAGGTTTACAGACGGCTACGTTTTTCGTGGTTTTCAATTCGATTTTAGGTTCGATTCTGCGTTCGTATCGACGCTCTTCTGGAGTTCTTTTTCTATAAGGCTCGTAAGATTCTCTGGGTCTACGTCGTTCCTGTTCGATTCTGAAGTCGTAATAGTCCTTTTTTCTATGGTGTTGCCGTTCTTCGTAGTAGTTGTAGGTTCTTGGTAGAGAGTTGAACTTGTTGTCGTAAGTCGTGGGTAGATTAAGGTACTCAGGTCGTATGGGTCTTAATAGAGAGAGTCGGCCTTGAGCCTCATCGAAATCTGAATAGATATCTTCGTATATGAAGCCGTTTCTTCTCCTCGGCCGTTCTGAGCGGTCGTTACGGGTCCCTCGATTGTATTGATACCTCGGTTCGTAGCGATCGTACCTTCTCTCATACCTATAATCCACCTCTCTTCGTTCGTATAACAGTTTTTCTCTGGAGCCGGCCATTTTGGTTTTATTGGATGGTCTCCGCCTGAAAGGGAAGGCATATTAATGAGGGTTCAAAGATCTTTGGGACAGCCGTGGCGTAACTTTACCTTTAAATTGGACTCAGTTGGACTACATTTTGAGGCATATACTAAAAGTACTCCAAACGAGTCAAAGTGAAAAAAAACTTCAATTCTAATCGTCTTTGAATTTTACGTAATTCGAAGGCAAACATTAGAATAATTATGAGTTAATATTTTTCTACGATTTCATGTCGCAATCGTATTACGCAAATAAATTATAGTTTTAGTATAGCCTAGTGGTTAGTGACCCTGACTACGAAGCTAGAGGTTCCGGATTCGATTTCCGGGAGGAGCAAATTTTTACATGATGATATGAATTTTCGTGCTTGAGTCGTGATGTTACATGTATTTAAGTTCGTATTTATCTACATCTACACTATAATATAATAAAGAGGTAAACTTTGTTTGTTTGTTAGTGTGTTTGTATGTAGGGGGTAATCTCTGGAACTACTGAACCGATTTCAAAAATTCTTTCACAGATGGAAAGCTACACTATTCCTGACGGACATAGGTTACTAATTGTACGTGAACGAAGACGCGCGCGTCCGCTAGTAATATAATAAAGAGGTAAACTTTGTTTGTTTGTTTGTTAGTGTGTTTGTATGTAGGGGGTAATCTCTGGAACTACTGAACCGATTTCAAAAATTCTTTCACAGATGGAAAGCTACACTATTCCTGACGGACATAGGTTACTAATTGTACGTGAACGAAGACGCGCGCGTCCGCTAGTATTCTATAAGTATGTATATCCGTTGTCTACCCATACTACAAGCTTTGCTTAGTTTGGGACTAGCTCAGTTAGTGTAAATTGTCTTCATGATTATCTATTTATTCGGATTTATTCTCAAACTTACTATTATTTGTATTAAATTTCATCTCATGGCAATAGTACGAACCTCTATGTATGTATAAAATATTGAACACTTGGCCTGAGCCAAGTTTTTCATAAATCAATAAGCTACTGTGCCAAGTTACTGACTCGACAGCATAAGGTTCTTTGTTTATAGATGTATTCAGAGTGCAATCTTAATTCTATAGGGAGAAGGTCGTGTTTTTATTTACTATTTAATACAACACAGTTGGGTATTAAAATACTTTAAAGCAAATGATGAGAAAGTGTAAAATAGTAGATTTTTTAACGAGGGATGAAAGACACCTACACACGAGATGTTTTGGCGCATGAGCGGAGCGAGTGCAAGCTAAAGGAGGGGAGGCTGACTAAAGGAATGCAAACGACCAAATGGGTAATCTGATGGTAAGTGATAACCACCGCCCATAGACACCCGCAACACCAAAGGGATTGCAGATCTGTTGCCAACCCAGAGGGCTAAGATGGAATACCTATTGTGCCAGTAATTGCTCCGGCTATCTTGGTCTCCACGCCGGAACACAACAGTGCAAGCACTGCTGCTTAGCCTGCACCTTGCCCAAGGTCCTACCGCCCGCAAAATGTATTTTCGTTAGAGCAATGTTCGATGCATCTTCGGCAATAATGTTCGATGCTTAATTTTATTCGGAAACCTCGGTGCGCGATTCCGACTCTCACTCGACTGGAATTTTGATGATTTGATTTTCTCTAAGCAATCTGTTTTAATACTTCTTCATTTATGTTATCTACGATCTATGATTGTTACATAGATTTTGAATGAGTTGTGAAGTGCCACCCTACCATATAATAGCCTGTCGCAGTAAACGCGTTATTAGACCACAACGGCAGTATTTATGTGTGTATATTCATGTATGTGTGGCAATACGAGTAAGCAAGGCAATCTGCAGGCTCGACACGCCTTGGCACGTGTCGGGCTTAACGGGAGTATGTTAGACTCGACAGTGTTTCAGCGCCTAAACGATGATGGTTTTAGTTAATTTACTCCTCGATAGTAACATGCTTCTACTTGTTTTTCTTAATGAAAAAGGAAGGCAAACAAGCCAATGGGTCACCTTCACCTGATGGTAAGTACCGCCTATAGACATCCGCAACACCAAAAAGATTGCAGATGCGTTGCTAACCTACAGGGCTAAGATAGAATATATCTTGTGCCAGTAATAACACCGGCTGTCTTGCTCTCCACGCCGGAACACAACAGTGCAAGCATTGCTGCTTAGCGGCAGGATTAGCGAGCAAGATAGTGGTAGCGATCCGGACGGACCTTGCACATGGTCCAACCACCCGCACCCGTTTATGTCGATTCATTAAGCTTATGGGTCTTTATAATTGACCTTACTTTGATATTTTTCCAAATATGCTCCCACTGTCATCCTACTTTATTGTATACCTACGAAATTACGAAATAAAAGTTTTAACTCTACTCGTATATTTAATAAACATGAAACAATTAAACTACACAAAAACTAAATAATAAACAATAATTCTAAAATTATAATTAAAATATATCAAAAAAAAGAACGCCCCCTTGGCATGGTACCGAAGATACTGGCAGCATTACCTCTCTGTATAGCTAAGCTTATACGCTGTGCGAGGTAGCTGCCAGCTCTTCGGTCGATTGCGACGTCGACCAGCCTCTTCGAGATCTCTTTGAAGAGGCCTAGTGCACTAGGACCCCACGGACTTCATTATTTCATTTGATAAAAATGTAAATTCATTTAATTTACAACTGTTTTTTACCCGACTGTTGCCAGAAAGTAAGCTTATTTTGCATTTTTGTCCTTAAATAGGCCGTACTTTTAGAGACAAAGCTTTATGTTTAAAGGCGGTAAGGGCTGCTACACCCTCGCGGACGTTGAAAATAAAATTAACCGCATGTCTGCGCCGGGCCTTAAATCGGATTTTCCGGATTCCTACCCGGAGGGCTAGAAATTGAAATTCTAGTAAATTTAGCGCAGACTTTAATTGTAGTTATTTTCCATTCCAAATAACAATATGGACGTGACACACCTTAACTTTAACACAAGCCAGTAATCCTGAAATTCTGTCTTCACGGTTTGTGTTGTTTTATGGTTTTTCTTTAGATTTATAAATACACACACTAAAGACACATTTACAAATAACGTTGACGAGACTTTAATGCGATTCATCCTCGTGACCGCGGCCGTTGAAACATGGCTGAGACGTCGAGGTAAATTAACCATGATTTAATCGCGGTAAAGTCCCATCAACGTTATAAATATATGGGAAAGCCGCGAAAGTTTAAAACTATTTACACAGAAAAGAGGGAGGTACAGTAGGGGAAATATATTCACGTTCCACCTTAGAACCCTAACTCAATGACGCGTCGCGTTAAACGCCAGGCTATCTCATACAAATGTCATGCGTATGTCTCTTCGACTAGGTTCTACGGTGGTACGTGTTTTAATTTCCTTGACTGTATATAACATTTGATAAATATAACACTATTATGAGCATAAAGCATTGCATTGGTTTGAGAGTAGGACCTTATGCAAGGTCCGTCAGGACCGCTACCACTATCTTGCTCGCTATTCCAGCCGCTAAGCAGCAGTGCTTGCACCGTTGTGTTCCGGCGTGGAGAGCAATACAACCGGTGACATTACTGGCATAAGAGGTATGCCATCGCAGCTTGTAATGCCCGCCTTCCACTGGAGTCATTTTAAGAGAAGTGTGAATCCAGCCAATGGCAATGATTTTTTGGTATGTTGTCATTATACCTTAGAACTAGGTTCGTATGTTTTGATTTTTTTAATATTCTTCATAGATTTGACAATATTTGCATTTTAGGAGTTTCAAACAAAACAAAAAAGCGTCAATATTTTTGAAACTTAAGAATATTTTAAAAATCAAGACATACAAACCTAGTTCTAGGGCATAATGACAACATTCAAAAAAACAATGGCTATAGGTTAAAGTTCAGAGGGTGGAAAACGTTATCGCCGTTAGTAGAGCGCTGGGTACACACTCCTCTTAAACGGACTCCGTATGGAGCCCGTTCGCTCGCAGTGGCAGGCGGGCATAAGTGAATTAACATTGGAGTATTATATAAATGGCAATAGTATAGTGAAACTAAGCTGAAAGCGTCACAAAGGGCTGATTTGCCACATTTTACCTACTTTCTTACCACTGTTTGTTCAAACAGTTACCGTGTTCTCGCGACTGTCGAAGTGTATGATTAACGCCAGCATTGTAAGTATTTTGACATGTCTTGGTATAGCTTGTCTTGAATGTATGAAAGTTTATGTTAGATAGGTAAAAACTTAGGAGCAGAGCTGTTAACGCCGTAAAAAACGTGGTAGCGTTATCGCTGTTGGCAGACGTTAACGTTAAATTGTTTTTAACGTTAAACCATTTACCGTTATTTCTAAAAAAACCAGGTAAATGTTCATACTAATTTGATTTAATGTTATTTGGGTAACGTTACAAATAATAAAAAAAATATTTATTTTCAGGCTGCGAAGGCCCATTGACTAATACCTTACAGACTTATATACATTAAAATATAATAGACTAACATACAATTAACAAAATAATTATAATGATACGATACCAAGGTACCGTTAATTTTTTAGTACCGGATCGGAGGTATTTTTATGGGAATATCGTAACGAACTTTACCCTATAATGGGAATTTAATAACGTTAGTTAACAAGCCTGGCTTAAGACAAAAAAAATGCATAATGTAAGGATTTTTGTATACATTCTATATTTCAGCATGGAATACTTCCCACATGTTGTGTAAAAAAAAATTGGATTTTTTTTTTGTAATTATTTTATACCTTCACGTGAACCTTGTCAACAGAATTAACTTCAATACGCTAACCAGCCGCTTCCTGAGAAAAAACAAAAGAATCAAAACGTGACTTGTTAACACAATTTCTTTTTTATGGTTCAAACAAAAAAAAGAAAATAACCTTGTTGGTTTCATGGCTTTGTTATGTCCATAAAATTACGCCTTTCAATCTGCAAACAAAAAGCCCCACAGCATTGGAAAGGTCTTTCAAAAAAGTTGTATAACCACTTCGCCGAATTGAAAATGTCATCTTTTCAACTCCACTTCACGGAACCCGACTTCTTAAAAAACAACACCCTTGTTTTCATTTTTCCAAACGTCTACAATAACAATTGTGAGTTAGTGATGAGCGGAGTGGTCGGAAAATTTCGGCATTCAGCCATTCAGTAAAATTGAATTATATTATGTATTTTTGTGTTTGGCCGAATTATTTACGTAAGGTTTAGTGGTCCTTAGAATATTAATTTACTCTGAGGTCGTTAAAAATAATTAATCAAAATATAGAACATGAAAAATCGAACACGAAACGCAGAAAGATAAATGGTACCTATACTATACATATATTACAATTAAGCTACCTACATAATTTCAGTAATTTATCTTGTCTATTAAAAGACTATCCTAACCTTAAACTATAATAGGATCTATAAACCAAAGTTTTTTTATGTCAGCAGCCGTAAAAGACTGGCACAAGGAGAATTTATCCTCCAGTGCAGCTTTATCTAACTAGTTCCACAATTAAGGAACACGCTGAATTTATCCAGTCATGTCAAGCCCGCAGGTTTGCTAACTAAACTAATATAAAAAAGCCATACATACGGAAGTCTGTACCAGCAACACTTTTACACCAAAAAACTCTTTAGGTCTACCGATTAACGAATATAACTTAACACTTGTGATAGATACCAATAATTATAATGAAGTAAAGAAATACCTAAAGCTTCATTCTGTTACAAACAAATCATTCTCCTTTTTAAGCCGAAAATTTCAGCGGAATATTCATATTCGGTGAAATTCTGGTTCGGCGCGTCTCTAGGTTGTTATCTAGTTTTTTTTTAATTTCCGCGCAGAAATGAAGCGTATCGTATCTGGAAACGGGTAACAACTCGCCTGCGCATTTCTATGTGCTTCCGCCGAGACCTGATATTTTTAACGAGTACTGCTTTAATTGTGGACTACAATTATTTTTCGCTTTTTACTCTGTTTTTTACAACCGTGTCGAGAACTCTTGTTGCGTTATAGGTCACGCACACTACTCTATGTCACGTTTGCACCGGAGTATCGTGCGAATTAAAAAAAAATGTTTTATTTTGTCGTGTGTGTGTTTTTTGTATGTTGTCATTATGCCCTAGAACTAGGTTTGTGTGTTTTTATTTTTTAAATATTCATAAGAGTTTCAAAAATATAGACGCTTTCTTGTTTTGTATGAAACTGTCAAAAAGATTGTCAAATCCATGTAGAATATTTAAAAAATGAAAACAAACAAACCTAGTTCCAAGGCATAATGACAACATACCAAAAAATCTTTGCCATAGGTTAAGGTTTAGAGGGTGGAAAACGTTATCACCGTTTGTATGGGGAGCGCTTTTTCGGGCTGTGTTTACACTCCTCTTAACTCGCCACGTATCTCAGTGCGGCACTTTCTAATGAGCCCAGTAAGAGAGAGTCGCACAAAGTTACGCCGCCCGCGTCCGCCTTTCCCCGCAACTCCCTGGCGACATGTTATAATTGCGCTGCTTCACTTTTTCAATTACACTGATACAATGAACGAGCGAGCGAGCGCGCGGCGAGTCGACAACCTACTGCGATTTGCCTATGCCATAGGCAAGCCGGTCGAGCGTACCTACAGTGCGGAGTGGAACCCCCCGCTAATAGGCTCCGGACTTATTTAGTCATTTACTATTGACCCGATTCGTTTACTTTTTTAACTAATTATAATAATGTTAATAAGCAAGCAACACAGCTAGCGTGTTAGTTTACAGCAGCGACTTGTTAGTTTAGTCGTGTTAATGACTTAATTATCTTCCCCGAAAGTAATAAAGAAGGAACGTATCGTTAGAATATTTTTAGAATCTATTCTAGAATTTAGTTGGATTTTACGCTCCTATTAAGTTAGCTTATCTTATATTATTAAACTAGATATTACTCGTGACTTTATATGTAATAAAACAATGAATTTTACCGTATTTGACGCTTTTAGAGTCGCAGTTATAAACTCAACTCAAGTTCCAGTTCCAACTGCAGTTAATATAACCAAACTCAAGTTTCAATTCCATACTATGTTATAATGTGAAACTGGAAGTTGAGTTCGGTTTAAAACTACGACCTTAGTGTTCAACGTTGATAATCTTTGACTAACATACATACATATCGTTAGATTAGCTAATTACGTAATGAGGCAGAAGGTCCCTTAAGTAGGGACTGAAAAAACCAACCGACTTGGTATTACATGGATCTCACAACTTTTTACGCTAGAAGAACTGAGTGCGAGACTTGATTTTTTTTACAAGTTTTGTTTTTGATGGCATACATATATCTTGTAATTTGTAATTGAAATCGGGCAAAAATAAACTTTTATTTCAGGCTACTTAGGCCCATAGAAAAATACCTTATAGACTAAAGCCTGGTAGAATAATTTTAACACTACAAAAGAGAACCAGCCATATACACCACATTTTGTAATGTTGTGTTCATACTGGTAAGAAGGTGCTCATTGAGTAGTTGTGTAGGCTGTTAAACTACTCACTTTAGTATGAACAACAAGAAAAATCTGGATCACTACCACCATCTTGCTCGCTAATCCTGCCGCTAAGCAGCAGTGCTTGCACTGTTGTGTTCCGGCGTGGAGAGCAAGACAGCCGGTGCAATTACTGGCACAAGAGGTATTCCATCTTAGCCCTCTGGGTTGGCAACGCACCTGCACTCTCTTTGTTGTTGCAGGTGTCTATAGGCGGTGGTGATCACTTACCATCAGGTGACCCACCTCCTTGTTTGCCTTCCTATGTTGTATAAAAAAAAAGATGTGCGTCGGCCGGGAATCGAACCCGGATCAACTGCTTGGAAGGCAACTATGCTGACCATTACACCACCAACGCATCTGTTTTTACACGAGTAAATATACGAATATATTTTCACGATCGCTTGATACCATCGTCATTATTTATTCAGCTGAAGTAAATTTTTTTTTCGCTAACTTTTCTTCAAATACCAGTACAAGCGAGTAACGCACTCAATTATATAATTAAATTTGTAACCCTCCCTTCTAGCGGCAGTCGGTTAAAAATTAATTAACTCTTTATTACCACAGTACAAATGATATTCGAATAAATCCGATTAAGTTTTTAAGAACACAAAAAATAAACAATTAAAATTGTTAATAATGTTAATTAAAATATGTTTAAATGTAAAATAACTAAGCTTAATTACTTCACAGACCTTAATTACATAGTAATTAAACTCAATTACAGAAAAATAGTGCGACAAATTGCTTGGAAGGCAACTGTGCTGACCAATTACCAATAAATCTTATTTGGACATTAATTGTTACTTTAAGTTTATAATTGACATATAACAGAAGATTATTATTATTTAGAACTACGTTTTTGTAATTTCTTGTTTGTAAATTTTGGTTGAAAATAACTTTAAATTGAGTTTCTTGCGGCGCATTATTCCCAGCAGATGTCATTTTTGGAAGCGCTGGTAGAATCAATACTTAGTCTAATTGCTTTTATTAAAACGTTTTTTTTATATTGGGTTGTTTGTGTTTTTAACTATTTAATGAGTCTGCATGTGAACATAAGACCTGAAATGGTTTGAAACATTTATTATTACAATAAACCGATATAAGCCGTCCAAATTGTTTTATTTTTATTTCTACGAGTCACGACAACATAAGAAATTAATAGAAATTAATAGAATTGCTGCAATTCACATGCTGAAATAAAAATACTGAATCTGGAATAAAACAACTTCTATCTTTTACTGTTCATTATTCAATTAAAGCGTAGTTATATCGTTTTTGTATCACCTTTCTATTCAAGTTATTAGTTGTGAAAATTTTTAAAGTATAAACAGAATTGTATAAACAAAAAAAAAACTAAAAAGTACATTTTTAACAAATAAATATTTCATAATTTTCCGCCGCTAGTCCTTAAATTCTCATTTGTTTAATCAATGTTAAATGAAAGACAATAAAGCTTAATTACTTCACAGACCTTAAATGCCAAGTAATTAAACCCATTTATAACGAAAAAGTGTGCGTCGGCCGGGAATCGAACCCGGATCAACTGCTTGGAAGGCAACTATGCTGACCATTACACCACCAACGCCTCTGCCTAACATCACACATTTTTCATAATTATCAGTAAAATTTTAATGACTTTTCATGGTTGTTTGTTCAGTTGTGTGGAAGCATTTCAGTAGAGACTTTGAAGCCGTGGGCATACGACACCGTAGAGGTTACACAATACAATACAATACGCATTATTGAATATCACATTACAATTTCACAGAACTACAGAAAAATCTTAAATATAGGTATTCCAACGGCGGTCTCATCGCCGCTAAGCAGCAGTTCTTGTGTTGTTGTGTCCTGGCGTAGAGAACAAGACAGCCGGTGCAATTACTGGCACAAGTGGTATTCCATCTTAGCCCTCTGGGTTGGCAACGCATCTGTAATCTCCTTGGTGTTGCAAGTGTTTATGGGCGGTGGTGATCACTTACTATCAGGTGACCCACTTGCTCGTTTTCCTTCTATGTTGTATAAAAGTTACAGTTTCTCTGCGCGTTTATTTTTTAAGCTTGTTTGTTTGTTTGTTTTGTTTAAATGGGGTATTGGTATGTTTGTTATTGGTATAGTGGTATGTTTGCATAATACATATCGGAATCGACTGTTGTATTGAATTTGGAACAATACGGCTGACGCATTGCAGGCCGCGTCGTTGCCAGAATGGAAGCAATTAATATGTTACTGCAGCATTTGTGAGATGCCAGAAATAGTTACAGCTTGTATGTTTACTGTGGCTCTGTCTGTCAAAGTCAAAGTCAAAGTAAAGATTATTTCGTTTACGTATCTTTCGCGACATATTTACTAATTTTTATTTTGACATTTTCTAGACACTTCTTTACCCTTTTGACGATCTTATTGTGAATTTATTATGTAATGACATTCTAAATTTAATCTAATTTTCAATAAGTAATAAATGAATCTATCTATCTAAAGTATGCCGTACGACTCTCCGATTGAACCGATGTTAATAAATTTGTTATAAATAACTAGTTTCTTTGCGCCTCGAAATGTTTTATGTCGACATAAAACGCGATGTCGCTCGGGCAACACCATCGCTCGATTATATTTATCGACTTTTTACCGCACTGCGACATGCTACCGGCGCTAGTGATGTAACAAATTCGTTTGCGTTTTTTTTATACAACATGGGACGGCAAACAAGCAAGTGGGTCACCTGATAGAAAGTGATCACCACCGTCTATAGACACCCGCAACATCAAGGAGATTGCAGAAGCGTTGCCAACCTACAGGGCTATGATGGAATACTTCTTGTACCAGTAGTTACATCGGCTGTCTTGCTCACCATGCCTGAACGCAACAGTGCAAGCACTGCTGCTTAGTGACTGGATTAGCGAGCAAGATGGTGGCAGTTATCCAGACGGACCTTACATCAGGTCCTACCACCCACAAACCAAACGGCAAAAGCAACGGATCACAATTCTCTTGCACCCCTGTTATTCTCTAAGCACATCAGCTTTTAGCTCGACTTCGTGGTATCGCTCTGTCTTGGTCACTCATGCTGACACACTTAAGCAAGACAAGGCGCTGCCCCGCCATCAACCTCGTCTCTGTTGTGCTTAGAATCACTTTCCGGCGCACCTAACACCAGGGGGGTTCCACTCGTCACTGTAGGTACGCTCGACCAGCTTGCCCATGGCATAGGCAAATCGCAGTAGGCTGTCGGCATGCCGCGCGCTCGCTCGCTTGCCCCCGCCGTGTCAGTGTAGTTGAAAACGAGTGCCGCGCAACCCTAGCGTGTCGCCGCGAGTAGCGGGGGGAAAGCGGGCACGGGCGGAGCGTTCCTTTTGACTCGCGCCGCCGAGCGCATGGTGGCAACTTTTTGTACTTGTGAATGAAGTTTGAATTCGTTTAATCGCGGTCGTAAAAGAGAAGTTTCTTTACGTTATTTATTCTTTGCAACACGAACCTACTCGATACGTGTTAACCCGCTACGTAACTCAGTGCGTCTCTCTCCTACTGGGCTAGATAGAACGAGACGCACTGAGTTACGTAGCGAGTAAACGCGTATCCAGAAGGATCCTGCTAGATGCCCTGCTCAGATGCACGTCTAGGGTGACCAACCTTGTGTGCTCATTTTACAGCATTTTATATATGAACTAAAATTCCAGGGTTCATGGAAAAATACGGGACAACGTGGTTTAGGTATACTGCCAAAATGATAGCTGAAAACGGGACGTCCTGTGAAACATAGGACAGTTTGCCACCCTACGCACGTCATTAGTCAGTTGAGCCAGTTGACCTCTCAAATTATATCGACAATTTCCCATCCCTACGCGTCTTGCTGCTCGATATGCGATCTGTCACATTGCGAACTCGTCACCGCATTACGACCGCGACTCCATTTTACGACCTGCCCATAGTTTTACTGTACGTAACAAATATCGATTCCACATCACTATGGATTCCATATTGTTAGCACGCTGCAACTTAAACCTAACCCTATGCAAAGCTGGGTTGAAGATTCAATTCGCCAGAACGTGATATAGTGCTTTTCAGTGCTGGATGATAGGGTTTTTTAGTATGACATTGTTTGAAGTTATTCCGAAGGCTAATTTCAAATGTCACACGTGACATCTATTAGAGTGACAGGAGATGTCAGGAGTGCTGCGGTTCCCTTATGGACCGGGGGGAGAGCAGTGCTTGGGCCGGTGCACCCTGGGCATCGGTCAATGATTTCTTAGCCTACATGGTGGGATATTGGCCGATGGCTAATAACCCGGGGGGGGGGGGGGGGGGTCTTACGGCCCACACCGAACAATATCGTTCACTACTGACATTGGCACAAGCCTCGTGGCCGCCATTAAAGAAAAAGAAGAATAAGAAGAATATTCCTTGTAGATTCTAGTGTAAATTTTGACAAGCACCGCGCCGCGTCGTCTTCGGTGTGTGGTGGGTACAGTCAGCCCCAGAAATAGCTGAATATTTTAGAACCTTGTAGCTATCAGTGACGTGATAAATTCAAGCAACACTCATTTCATATATTATCAAACCGGGATTAGAATTGCATTGGAGAGTAACGTCATACATATAGGAATGAGGGTGGTGGGACCTTGTGCAAGGTCTGTCCGGATCGCTACCACCAACTTGCTCGCTAATCCCGCCGCTAAGCAGCAGTGCTTGCACTGTTGTGTTCCGGCATAGAGAGCAAGATAGCCGGTGTAATTACTGGCACAAGAGGTATTCCATCTTAGCCCTCTGGGTTGGCAACGCATCTGTAATCTTCTTGGTGTTACGGGTGTCTATAGGCGGTGGTGATCACTTACCATCAGGTGACCCACTTGCTTGTTTGCCTGCCTATTTCACAAAAAAAAGAAACTTGACGCAAGTCAATGAAATGATAGTGTGCTGAAGTACTCTCCAATGCTATTCTAATAGCAGGGTGTGCGAACGGCAGTGATTACTTACCATTATGGTCGCCTCTTGCCTGTTAGCCTTTTATATTTCATTAATAAAATATTTATATCCCAAATTGCACAAACTAAAATATAAAAAAAACTCTCAATTTTTGAACAAACTTCTGTTCCAGTATTTATTATTAGTAGAGCTTTGGAACAAAGCCCTAATTTCGATACAAAATGTCTTAATTGCTTTTATCGATACGTCCAAAAACAGCAGAGCCCTTGTTGTTTGGGGCTACGTACAAATGAAGGGCCAAGCCATTTTAGTTCTACTTTCATTAATATTGATACAGGCTGTTATTAAAAAATTGGTGGATTCGGATTCGAATGCTTTGTTTGATATTAATTTGTTCTATTGTTATGGTTGATCAAAGAACAATACAATAAAGTGACGATGTTTGCAATTTAGGCCGAAGAAACATCTGTGTAGAGTCCAAATTAAAATATCTCCGAAAATCACTCGAAAACCTTAAATAATTTAAGGCTAAGATTTTCGTAAATTTCACTATATTTTTTTTCTGCAATAAATATTTTTTTTATAATAGTTACGGAAGGCACATGGAGTAAGACTAGTTGTACTCTAGTACAACTAGTCTTAGAACTATAATAGGAGATAGTGTTGCGAGTATGTAAAATTAATCATTACAGACAAGTTCTAATTGTAAACATGCTGTAAGCAATTGTTAAATGCGGACGAAGTGAAAATGTGGGTTTTTAGTACTATTAAGTGGTAATATCGGTGTCTCAATAATATGGCGTCTCCTCTGGAGAAATAATTTTAAAACGTCAATTATTGCTTATTGAAATACGTTTCTGAAATAAAGCAAAGCGTTGACTGCGGAACAAGAATTAAGCACTCTATGACTTACGAGTATAACACCGTTTTAGACTCTTGTTTAATGCAAATAAATTGATTGTTTGATTGATTGGCGAGATAATTTTTTTTGCTTTTAAAAACATAATTAAGATTTAAAGCAACAACGAAAGTTTAATTTCTAAGCCTTATTTTAAGCCAAAGTGAATTTCATCAACATTAAGTACTTGGTAGACAAACTATTGGCAAACTCTAACAATTCCCAGAGTGCGATTGTTATAATCCACAAAGTGATTTTCAAATCCCGATAACTCAAAGAGGGGTTTTTATGACATCTCAGATACTTTCTGTGTATGAAAATCAAAATCAATAATATATCAAAATCGGTTCCTTGTTTATTTATAGGTCAAGGTTCAGAAACACCCAAGGTCTTAAAACTAGGAATATTTCACTATATTGCGCCGCAAGGCACACAAATTTGTCAGGTTAGGTTAGCTTAATATTGAAAAAGGTACAAAATATTAACGGTTTATGAAATACTGTAACTCTCTAAATTGAACAACTTGTGAATCTACTGGGACCCGGTAGTAACTAAGCGATGTCAAGTTTTTTACACCTTGGTTGACAATGTCCTATTACTGGTTATGATTTCCAGCACTGAAATTGAGTGAAGATTTTAGCATGTTGTAATTAATTGTAATCAGTGCTTGATCGCTGTGAGATAAAATTCGTGTAAGCTGAAATAAACTATTCCTGGCACGCGGTTTTATTCCCAAGGCTGTCAAATAGATATTCTTCCTCCTTAAAACAAATTTGATGTACCAGGCCCGCATAAAAGAACGCCGTTCCGACATCTATTAGATTATCCAGACAGAGATAGCTGTATCACCGTGAACATGCATTACGCAAATGTAGGACAGAGACAAATATTGAGTTATACGCTCCCGTGGGACTCACAAATTGACTGGAATGGAGCGCTTGCGATATTTTATTCTATTTTCTTGTACAATGGCGGGGTATTAAGGTTTTTTCAGAGGTTTCTTGCTTTAACAAAATGCATTTCTTGGCGTGGTCTCATTTTGTTACCATCGAGGTTATTTTACTAATACGTAGGTATTATTAGGGATTCAAGAGTTTTTTTGTCTTTGTATTCTTTAGTTGAAGGTGGAAAATTGTCTGTTGTAGTACAAGTACTTTTAATGTACTTGGTAAATTTTAATGGTGGTAGGACCTTGTGCAAGGTCCGTCCGGATCGCTACCACCATCTTGCTCGCTAATCCTGCCGCTAAGCAGCAGTGTTTGCACTGTTGTGTTCCGACGTGGAAAGCAAGACAGTCGGTGTAATTACTGGCACAAGAGGTATTCCATCTTAGCCCTCTGGGTTGGCAACGCATCTGCAATAGCCTTGGTGTTGCGAATGTCTATATGCGGTGGTGCTTACTTACCATCACTTGACCCACTTTTATTTGCCTTCCTATCCTACTAATTTGTATTATAAACGCGAAAGTTTGTAAGCATGGATGGATGTTTGTTACTCTTTTGCGTAAAAACTACTGAATGGATTTAGATGAAATTTGGCACACACATAGTTTATAACCTGGATTAACACATAGGATACCTTTTATCCCGTAAAAATGCATAGTTCCCACGGGATAGCGATAAGTGAGTTATACGCCGCCGTGGCGTCATGAACAGCAAAGCAACTAATTCTCATTAATTTGTCCAGGAAATATTGCAGATTGCCTGTTGGTTGCACGTTTGCTTGATTCAATTAAACAAGTCTGCGCGGATGAAGTCGCGGGCAAAAGCTAGTGTGGTATAAAAAAAGCAATGCACGCGCTATTGCCCTGTCGTTGCAAGCGTCTCTAAGCGGCGCTTATTACTTTTGGTATACAACAATAATAAAATAAGATATTCAGAATAGATTTTACTCGTATAAGTCTTATACCAACTTATCCGACTGCGCCAATGCGAATCGCATTAAAATTCCGGTTATATCTGGTTTAATCCGGCTCGTACCGGGTAAAACCGTCCCGGGTATAAGTGAAGGTGAATTAATGCTTCAATCTGATTGAATCAGTTGGATGAATCGGATTGATTAGTAGTGCGTTTGATTGAGTGGAATTGATAAGGGTTTTTTATGGCTTCATTTGTAAATACGATTACAATGTGTGTGTGTGTGTGTGTGTGTGTGTGTGTGTGTGTGTGTGTGTGTGTGTGTGTGTGTGTGTTGTCACTGTCAGATATATTGGTGGGAATAAATCATCCTGTACAAGTAACACTGTATACATTTTAGTCTGAATTTTCTTTGCCAAATTAACATTTGCCTGAATTAATTATCCAAAAAGTAATTTTCTTAGAAATGTTTTAAATAAAAGTAAATTCAATCAAAATTATCTTCATTCAGAGTAAGCTTACAGAAAGCACTTTATGAATGACAGATACCACTGTTTTGGAAAAAAATATCTGATGAAAAGATTCAAATTGTAAAACAAAATCATAATGTGATTTATTGTAATCGAAATTGTAATGACCATAAAAAGACGAACACATTGAAAAATTCGCAGGGTATGACAGCGGTAATGTGGCGGAAACTGGAATACGCAAGGCACGGAACGCTGATGTTGCAGGTTCGAATCCTGCCATTACCCTAATTTTTCTTTGTGTTATCATTCATTATATAGCATTTTAAATATAATGTGATTTTTTACATCGTCGTTGTAGCCATTAACCATTAATCATTTAACTATTTGAAGCCAGGGATCGCCAATGCAAGTCGGGATCAGTTTTAATAAGACACTGAGCATTCTAAATATTTAGACAAAACACGGTTTGTTTCGAGATAGGTTTTTTTTTTTATGCTAGGGCAAATTTTCAAATAATGCTATCGTATTTCCGCAAGATCGCTATAGCTCCGTTTGTAATGTAGCATGATGTACTGCGAGCAAGTGGAGTTGGCTTCGGTCCCGAAGATGATGGAGGGACTTCTTACACCCTGGTCTCTGCCTACCCCAAAGGGAAACAGGCGCGAGCTTATAATAATAATAATAAAAAAGTAGGGCAAACGAGAGCTTATAAAAATAATAAAAGTTAAAAGCAGAGTTAAAAATATAATCAGAATATTAAATATAGGTTGCTATTTCAGACTTGACACATTGTTGAATTGCTTCGAACATTTCCTTGAAATGTTTTAAAACTCTTTATAGAAAAGCTTTTAGTTAAACTTAAATTCCGTTTCCGCTTAAATACCCAAAAAAACTGAAAGATCCGGGTCCAAGTTCGAACCCGCGACCCTCTTGAGACGTGGCAGGCGGAATTAAAATGGAAACTTCGACTGATTCATTTCAAACTTCGCATAAAAACTCGTACTTTCTGAACAAATTATGAAACATCTGTTTCTTTGTTTGTCAAAATATTTGAGAGAAAAGAAAAGGGACTTTTTTGCTGAAAGTAACGGTTTCAAGAAAGTATTTAGTTATAACGTAAATCTGAAATCATTTAAGTTTTTTAAAGAGATAAAATAAACAATTGTCTAGCCTTAGTATTTATTTCACCTCAACCTAAATTCTTCTTTATGTTACGGCAAGGGCAAAACAATCCTGCCAGATACAATTTTTTTTTGTGTTGTTATTATTACATATCATTTAAATTTCATAATTTGAATGGTGTACTACTACGAACTAAAAAAAAAAAGAAGTTTGGGTTATAAAAAATTTCGACAGGAACTCAACAAAAATGAATATATTTTTCAGCTGAATCAACAATAGTGACCGACTGAAGTGATAATAAAATACTTAAGGCTTAATATATGCGTTGGTGGTGTAATGGTCAGCATAGTTGCCTTCCAAGCAGTTGATCCGGGTTCGATTCCCGGCCGACGCACACTTTTTCGTTATAAAGGAGTTTAATTACCCGCCATTTAAAGTCAGTGAAGTAATTAAGCTTTATTACTTTGTATTTAAACTTATTAAAATGTAGTGACAAATTAAGGATTGAAATTAACAGAATACGTCAAGTGCGTTAGTGATGTTATTTTTTTTACGATATCTTGTGGGAATTTTTGCCGGTAGATAGATTCTCATCAGAGGTTTTCTGAACCGTTGATAAATTTTCTGACTTCAAAAAAGAAGAATAAAAGGGATAAGCTGCTGAGTGTCTTGCGGCGCTTCTTCTCAGCAGAATCACCTATTTTCCGAAGCGCTGTTAGACTCATACATGTAAAAGAGCCTATTTACTTGAAAAATGTTTTTACATTTTCATTTAATTGTACTTGTGGTGGGTCTAACCTGAGTTAATATATTTGGACCTGATTTGAATAACTTGTTTTTTTTATGAAATAGGAAGGCAAACAAGCAAGTGGGTCACCTGATGGTAAGTGTACACCACCGCCTATAGACACCCGCAACATCGAAGAGATTGCAGATGCGTTGCCAACCCAGAGGGCTAAGATGGAATATCTTTTTTGCCAGTAATTACACCGGCTGTCTTTCTCTCAACGTCGGAACACAACAGTGTAAGCACTGCTGCTTAGTGGCAGGATTAGCGAGCAAGATGGTGGTAGCGATCTGGACGGACCTTGCACAAGGTCTTACCACCCGTTATAAACCCCCTTATCCATAAATGCTTAATAAAACTGTATTACTTAACACATGTGGCAATTCTATCTGTCATTAGAACATTTGATTTCGCATAAATAAAACAAATTGTATTTAAAAGAGTTTCGTAAACTTTGGTCTTAAGTTTAAGGTACGTATTTTCTTCTTAAATTAATTCTCCTTAAACCTCCCATAAACTGCCTCTTAATAGCATGCTAAGTAATTTAAGTATAATAAGTCATTGTGTGACCAGCCCGGTGTTACTGACGTCTGATAGATGTCGGTCTTTTTGACTAATCACCGACTTTGTGAATTCCAGTAACTTCGAAGTTTGGAAGTACGAACTTCAGGCCCATGGCTTTTATAAAATTTAGTAAAATGGAATGGCGGATTCAAACTTCTTGGTTAAATGTTCAAAGGTTTAACATTAATAAATTGCTTGTATTAAACGCGAGAGTTTTGTTATTTGATTATTTATAAAATTATTTATAGCATCAGATTATTACGAGTCATTAATCTAAGATATACTTTCATTGCTATGTGATAGCATACATTATTTGTAGAGCCTATATGAAACTTTGTCATAGTTAGGTCATTGCCTATGATTGTTCACAACAGGTAGCAGAAACAGAAGATTTTAATATAACAGCGTTCCACAAGGTGTAGTGGCCAAACAAAAATTCTCCTAGAAAAAATCTCCAAGAGAGCTCATTATCAGTTGAAAAGCTTCTGAATACATTTCTAGATTGACATTGAGGTCTGTCGGCAGGTTACTTGAGAATTTTGATTCTTAACCTAAATATTTTAAGCATTTCTATGTAATTTCACAAGTAAACCGTAGGAAAAACGTTTTCCATTCTAAATCTTTTGTGTTAAATTTGACAGCGTTCAAAAGACCTAGACAAATCAGTCTCCGGGAATTCTTTTGAAACCGTAAATGTAATACGAAAATTCAGATTACTTGACAGTTCTTCTCGCTATAGATTGCCGTATAAATTTTATTGTCCAACTGACATTACAAAGTATGTTCAAATGCTTTCTTTTAATCTTTATTTAGATCGAACCAACCACAATAAAAAGTAATCTGCGTATATATCTACCTATCTTAGCATATACCTAATAAAATGTCAACTGGCTGATGTCTGTAAATAGGAGATATCTAAGAAATAACAATATGAGGAACTTTATAAGAGCAAAATACCTCCAACCCTCTCACTAAGCAAACCAACGCAACAATACTTTAAGTTTACGTCGATGTTCTCCGAGTAGACGTTAATGTCGTAAAACGTAACAATTATAGTGTTGAATATTATTAATTAATTACAAAGAAAAGTGAAAATTATACAATATAATAGGGTTGTAGTGTTGAATATATTAGTGTGCTTCTCAGCTGAGTAAACAATAGTCATGAATAACAGTTTTTTAATTGCTTGAGAAAATATGTACAGTTACATAGATGCGTTGGTGGTGTAATGGTCAGCATAGTTGCCTTCCAAGCAGTTGATCCGGGTTCGATTCCCGGCCGACGCACATTATTTTCTGAACACTAGAGTTTAATTACCTGGTATTTAATATATAAGTCAGTGAAGTAATTAAGTTAAATTACTTTGTATTTAACCATGAGTCGTTACTAGTTGCAAGACTGCTTAAAATTTATTGAATAAGCCAAGTGCGTTGGTGGTGTAATGGTCAGCATAGTTGCCTTCCAAGCAGTTGATCCGGGTTCGATTCCCGGCCGACGCACACTTTTTATTACACCTTCTTTAATTTAATTACCATTTTTAATAAACCGTTACCATAATTATTAAAATTTTCTCTTCTCTGTATTTTTTGTTTGTTTTCTTGTGGAGTGCACAATAAAAAGTGTTTGTCAGTCATGTACTATTTCATTTTCATGGTATATAAATAGTTACTTTAGTTCATTGCTTTTAAATCTGTGTGGTGACCCCCAGGGGGTCCTGAAACCGCAAAAACTGATCGCCGGAGCGGAGTAAGCCCGCCTGCTCGCCACCGTACTCGGACCGTAACAATTTACGGTCCTAAGGGGTCGCTAGATTTTTTTACTTAAAAAGGGGACGCGTATTCAAAAAGTTTGAAAAACACTCTATTTGTTTCATTCACAAACCTTTTGAATCAGCGAGTGTTGAGTTTTCAAACAAGTACCTAACAAATGATAAGCATACGAAGACGCCGGAAGCAGCTAGTTTAGTTCAATTGTTTTGCTTTTCCCTCGAAATCTTATTAAAGCCCGCAATTAATCAAACTTGGCAAATAATTATATTATTCGGCAACAAAAGGCATTTGGTGAGGATCGCCATTGAAATGTAACGTTAATTGTGGAAAACCGGCATAATTTGAATGTCTCAGGTAGGTGGGAGGGAGATGGAGAAACTTTTAAATTAGTTCTGTCCTTGAATATGAAAACTTGGACTAATTGAAGTGTGAAGAAGAAATTGAATTAAGTATAGCAAAATTGCCAAGTCAGGCAACAGTAGGTGCGTAAAATTTTAAAAATCCAAAAACGTTTCAACCAAATCAAAATGCAATTCACAAACGAGGCGGTTTTTAAAATAATTTTTAACACCGTTTGTTTAATCTTAAACTAAGCTAGGCTTGTGTTATGAATACAAAACCACCAATTAACATATTAACTTCCATACCTCGGACATAAAATTCAACATACGGAATCGAAATTGGAACCCGAGAACTTTTGGCTTTGAAGGTCATTAACAACTAAATTATCTGGGTGTCAATGTATGTTAATAGTTTAAACTTACACAAACACCATATTGTCTTTATGCATGTAAACATATCGTCAACATACAACGCCATCCTTATTGACGCAAACTTTTGATAGATATAATTGTAAGCCAGTTAAAAACACTTAACATATTACTTATGTTTATTCCCGGTATATCTCACTTTCTAATATCACTTGGCACAAATAAATTTGCCTACAGCAGACGGCTACAGAACCCTAGACAGTTTATATGGAGCAACACACCTGGGGCCCGCAATACTGTCTCAGAGGAGTTTTGTAAATCCACAATTGAGTATGTAACAGAAATTGGGGAATAACGATCCATTCTTTGCATGTTCCAGTTTGTTTATATGAACCTCCGCAAAGTAACGCCTGAATCTATTAATTTGTATTAATTAGAGAGAGAGCAATATATCCAAATGTGTGTATATTTGTTTGAAACCCGTTAAATTGGTTTGTTTGTCGTGTTTCAGATTCGTGTAATCACGATTTCAGTTAAACACATTTTCGAGGATGAAGATTAAATTGGAAATTAAGCTGAAAGTAAAAAATACGAGATGGAAGATTTTTCGCACGTATATAATGGAGAACGAGTGAAATAATCCTGTCAAAGTAGTTAGCTCAATTCCCAAACATAACAATGATATCATACTTACTCTCCAGTATTCTGAAAAACATATTATTGTAATTGAAAATTTTGACAGTTTTTTAAAGATGTTTTAATTCGGTATGTAAAATATTGATTTAATTTTCTAATTGATAAGTAAATACTTAGGAATTTATGTTAGATAGCCTGTGTGACATAAACAAAACAAAATATCTGTTAATTTTACTGAAGAAAGGACAATGCTGAACAGAATATGTCTACAGAATAGAAACGTAGCACTAATATGTTATCAGTTCGCAGTAATTTTATTATAAAAGGTGCATTAAGAGAGGTAATTCATATTGAAAATAACTGCGATGTTACATAATTGATCCAAGAAAAGAATATGAATATTAATAAAGATAACCCTGCTGAGGATCGTTAAGGATTTAATAAGGGTTAAAAACTACCAGCGCGAATAAAAAATGGTTTTATTACTGTTAGAATTAGAAGAAAACACTACAACGAATGCTATGCTATGTTTCCTCCGTTAATAAGAATTTATATTTTTTGAGTAATTAAATTGAGTGAGTTATGTTCAGATTAGTACAAATGTCAGAATAGGCCTTAAATACGAGTATAATAAAGCTATCTGCATTGAGGTGCAATTTTTGTTATCACGTTTTTCATTTTTCTTCAGCTACTGTGCCAACAAATACCTTTAGAAGTTTTCACGTGGAAATTAAACTAATTTCTAAAAAGTTATGTCTTAAGAGATATAGCTCAGGATATGAAATTCTTTGTCGGACAGTTATTATCTTCAGTGCGAGATGAAATCAACCAGAGGCTGAGCATGTAACAACTAGATATTGATTTTACTACGAACTTACATCGACTATCGCATCCAAGGCATGACAGATTGGCTTTCACTTTACACCACACAACCTTACCATAATGAACAAAGAGTGACAAGAAAAAAATAAGGATGTCGTTTAGGAATTTGGTGATAGATGAGGTTAGATAACCGTCCGCATTGCGCTTTTTAACTCACTGTTGCCCAGCTTTTGGTGGGTTATGGGAAAGCGGTGTGAAGGTGGTTAAAAAAAAGGAAAACTGTGATTTGGTTTTTTTTAATGCTGGCGATTGTCACGCCGCCCCGCGTCCGTACAGCGGCCGCTCGCCGCTTCGACTGAGCCTACCCCTATGCGGGGTTTTACGTATACTTATGTGTTTACATCTTAAATAGGGTGCGCATAGAGTAGCTGAGTTGCCAGAGAGATTAACCCGTGGGGGAAAATTGGGGAGCGGTGTAAACTGTATTTTTATCTGACTAAGCCAAAGCTGGAAAAAAGGGGTGCGTGATAAGTAATCAAGGATGGTCACAACGTTGGTTGTTAGTAACAGCAGCCCAGGTGAAATTTGTAAAAATTTATACTTTTAAACGGGTATAAATAAAGTAACCATTACAAACGTAATAGATACATAATTACATAAGTAGTAGTTTAGTTACACTTGTTGTTTTTGCTCATCACTCTGTGTACCATGCAATACTCTGTGTGAAATGACCTTAGTTTTACGTATACATATAAAATATAAAGTTTCAATTCCCGATGGATTGTTAAGAACAATTTGATGAAAACGGTACGGCTTTTACCTTTTTGGGGCTTATGTAACCTCTGAATGTCCTCTGTACAAAATACGCAAGACTAAAAAGGAAACAATTCTACATTCAGCATTTAAGATGATCAATAAACTGATTATCATAATAAAATATTAACATGCTGATAACGATAGAAGTGCTTAGTGACTATAAAGAAAAATCAAAAGACAAATAAGATATATTGAAAGTAACAAGAACCATGAGGGTGTTGGTAAGATATATAGAGATGCAATAATCATTGCGACCAAACAATAATTTCGCAACAAACATACGTCGACTTCTTAACTGATAAAAACTTAAACCTGTTTTGCTTTGCACAGTTGGATAGGCACTCTACTTAAATAAAGCTGTAGTAAAATTGAAGTGTAAAAATAAAGTATCAAGCCATAATATAAGTCAGGTAAGTTACCAAAAACCATCTGAACAAACACAATTTAATTTCTTGTAAATGCCTTAATAGTTATGTGACAAAATGTTTTATTTCAATAAAAGTGTCATCGGCGTTGGTGGTGTAATGGTCAGCATAGTTGCCTTCCAAGCAGTTGATCCGGGTTCGATTCCCGGCCGACGCACACTTTTTTTTAGGATTGAATCCACGAGCAATCTTCATCATATTTAATTTTTACAAATTGAATCTTAAAACGTAAGGGCCTAATGTTATTTCTTAAAGTATTCTTTAAATTTTGTTGAAGGTTGCGAAAATTTTCATGCGTATTTTTTCTAATGCCTTCCTTTTCACTAGTGACGTCATGGGAACTCTTTTCCGTAGCAAAACAATCACAATTGAAGTTGATTTAAAAATAATTATTACGTCATAAATAAGTCTTATGATGGGGTGCGTTCCGTGTTTCCTCTACGTATGCCCACGTCCTGCGGTTTCCTTATGGACTCCTCCGGAGGGAAGAGCGGAGCTTAGGTCGGTGCACTCTCGGCATCGGTCAATGATTTCCTAGCCTATAATTATTATGATTAGAAATCATGTGCAGATGGCTAATACCATCACCATCCCTAACACCATCCTGGCGATGATTGCAAGTAGCGACGACTGCCCGTACATTCAGCACTGTTATGTACTCCATAAACCCGCGAACAGATGCTGAATGTAGCGGTATTTGTCTTAGATTAAGTGTGTGTAAGTTCTGTGTGACTAACTTAGTGTATAAGGCATTGTTACTAACCCAATATGGATCCAGGTCCGAAATAAATGATTTTTTTTTTAATAACCCGACGTGTGCCTTAGGAAGTAGCTTATCATCTCCACCATATTTCAAACAAACGGATACAACATTTTCCTGGTAAGTGAAGAATCTATAGAACAAGTTGAGGTAAAACTAGTAAATATTAGTCATTACAAGTTACAATGACTCTATGCGATGTCTTTAAGTTTTAATTACAGTTAGTTTCAGTATTTTATTACCGCTCTAGAAAACCACACAGAGGGTACATTTGTAATTAATTCAGTAAACATTAATATTCAAAGTTTGTAAGTGTATTCTTTAGAAACCTATAATAGGCGTTATTGTGAAATAATACATAACCAAACTATTATGAAGACTTGTCAGTAAATGAGATAACAGTCACGAAATATAATAGCAAGTGTCAAGTTACAATTCCAAAATAGTGTATTTGTGCCTGATTTTCAATCGTCGTCTTTGTACGAAAACCATGTGACTGAAAACTCAAGAGCAAATAAAGAACTTATCAAGGAGAAAACCATTTATCTGACATAAAAGTAAAGAACATAATTTCAAGAAAACTAACTAATGGTTGTAATCCTGGACTACGGACCACGTAATGGGATACGAAATTCATTTCCGCAGCAAATCACTGAAGAGTATTCAATAACAGTACTAATTTATAAAATTATCAAGCCATTGTAATATACATTCTGCAGAACAATAAAAACCGTGTGTGCCATATAAACTGCACTACATTAAAACCATACCACGACACTCACATACACAGTTATAAGCGGACAAAATTCTTAACAAGTGAAACAGTATTGACAGAATACTTGCAAATAACGCTTTGATTAGTACAAAATGTATGTATCAAAAGCTATTGAAGATAAATTCCAGAATATTATCTCCCGTACGCATGATTGTTTCCTGTACTTTTTGGTGTTCCTTTGGATAAGCGTCACAGCTCTTGCCATTATCACTTCGATTTATGGTTTGATCTCCTGGATTCTTATCCCCAAATGGAGAATGTTTCATAACTATGTCTTGCAGAACATTATCTTCAGTGGTTCCTTGCATTTGCTCACGCCATTCGCATTAGCTAGTCTCGGGAACTGTTATCTATGTATTTTCTTTCAAACTGTATTCAATCATTGGCTTATTATAGCCACTGCTATGTTTTATATTGATTTTGTCAAGATCTTCAATAATTCCATTGAGTATCGGTATTTGAAGGCGAATTTGTTTGCTTGGACTCTACCTGTGTTAGTAACTTTGATGATTATTCTTTTAAGGCTTCATGGTATATACTTTGGTATAGCAACTTCGTGTTTTAATTTCTTATTATATTTGAGAGTTTTATATGCTTTATTTAAATCTGAGTCTGCTATAGTGTCAACGAAAAATACTAAACTTAGATTGGCTTTGATTGCCACTTTAGCATTTTTGACAACGGGTTTAGTCATTTATTTGCCTGTATTGGTGATGATTATGATAGATGATCATCAGCATAATGATTTGGGGGTGTTGGGTTATCTTGTGGTTAACTTGGTGTCGGTGACGCTGATTTGCATTTACTTTTGGATGATGAAATATAATAAGGAGGTATGGAAAGAGTTTACAGATTTGAAAAAGGCAAGAAAATTGAAAAAGGACAATTTCAAGACATGAGTTAAATAGATAGGATCTTTCATTTAATGTATATATAAACATGTACACATCTTACCCTAGATAATTATTTCACTCAAGTGGATATTTATGAGTTAGCATCTCAGTTTAGTAACCTCAGTTAGACTTATTTTATCTCACTATTATATTTTTTTAATGTAAAACTATTATTAGGTCAAGGAATATTTTTTTAAATTGTCTTAGAGGTTAAGTGTGAAATACTTCCTGTAATTGAGTTACGACAAATTCCTTTAAAAAATAAAACTTTAAAATAAACTTTTTTTCTTTGTCTTTTTAGTAACTTAAAAAAGTGTGCGTCGGCCGGGAATCGAACCCGGATCAACTGCTTGGAAGGCAACTATGCTGACCATTACACCACCAACGCATCTGTTCTGCTCTTTAAAAATTATTATCTTAGTCATAGGGTTTTATACAGTACTGTGTTTATTCAAGTGGAAAATAGTCAAGTACGGTGGACATTAACAACTTCATTACAAGTAACCTTGCCTGAATAACGCACACATTATGTAAAATTATATAATCAACCATGAAGTTATTTCACTGCCCTAAACTTTAATCCGAGTATCATCTGAATTCTGAATATCGTCAAAAATCAAATCAAAACATTGTCAAATCAAAACATTCTAGAGAAAAGGCAGGTCTGGAGTACCCTAAACCGACGAGGATGCATAAACAATGTTATGAGAGTAAGTGAAGCAAAGGTTGTATGTCAGGATCGTAGCTAATAGAAATCTGTGGTCTAAGCCTACCCCTCCGGGTAATAGGCGTGATTATATGTATGAGTATGAGTTATGGTCTATTTTCACTTTCAAGTTTATGCAATCGGCAATTGCAGGCTGCAACAATCAGCATTTGTCAAAGGGGCAATGAGACGGCAGATGTGTTGCCAATCCAAAGGGCTAAGATGGAATACCTTTTGTGCCAGTAATTTCACCGGCGGTGTTCTCTACGCCGGAATACAACATTGCATGAACTAAGTTGCTGTTTAGTGGTTGGATTAGCGAGCAAGATGGTGGTAGCTATCCGGATGAACCTTGCACAAGGCCCTACCCGCAAAAGAGGGTCGTTTGCCTCCCTTTTCCATAAAAATGTATGTTTATTAACTTTGTTAAAATTGACTAAAACTTCAAAATACTTAACTAACTGTATTGTGCAGAACGATTAAATAAATAAATATGCTGTTTACATGGATCGTGCTCAAATACAAGAGGTATAGTTTGTTTATTATATGCTTCAAAACAAATTAGTCATTATTGCTGCTTTCCTGTTATTTGGCTCAATGGACGCACAAACATACTCAACATAGGTTCGTTCATCTCATTATTCTAATGGCAATGCTTGCTACTATTTTTGAAAGCAGAAAGGTGCAAAAAATTTGATTGACTATAAAATTTTCAAACGAATTACTTCGTCCCGGTTGTACCCACAAGATAATGTTAAATTGTTATTCTTCGTTTAACTCCTCAGTCAGATTGATTTTTATAAATAACAGAGAAGTTTTTATGTGGCGTTGCTGATACTTAAGAAAAAATCATCAAAAAGTTAAATGTGCGTCGACCGAGAATCGAACGCGGAAAACGACAACTACTTGGAAAGCAACTATGCTGATTATCATTAAACCGTCAACGCACTTGACTGTTTCCGTTAATGTTAAGTTTGGACTTGTCACAATATTTATCCATGTTTAAATACAAAGTAATTACGCTTAATTACTTTAAATGCCGGGTAATTAAACCAAACTCTTAAGAAAGTTATAGTAATTGCCGGTTCCTACGAGTATAAATATCAATAAATAAAATGGTATTTAAGTAAATATCACATAGTTTTATCTACTAACAGTTTTTTTTTACACATTTCTATGAAAGAGTAGTGAGAAAATCCGTCAGTGTTTGACGCCTTGTGTACATAAAACAATTCATTGTTTAATACAGAAAGTCAGCAATAGTAAACTTTAAGCAGTGTTGTGTTACTATTAAACAACATTTAAATGTAGAGTAATTAAGTTTGATTACTTCGTTGACATTAAATATCAAGTAATTGAATTACTAACAAAAAGTGTGCGTCGGCCGGGAATCGAACTCGGATCAACTGCTTGGAAGGCAACTATGCTGACCATTACACCACCAACGCATCTGTGCATCTGTATGTAAGAATTGAACCTCAGCAACCGAAAATCTTTGTACAGGTGTTACTGAGTTCGTCATAGTCCGGACCAACATGATGTAATAAAAGGTCTTTATTCAAATTAATTAATTGTTAAAGATTTTATTGTCGACACAAAATTAATAAAGATTTTGTCTGAACGATGTTAGAGGGACTCATTATTTTGGCCAAAAGACATTAAAAATAAAAATAAAAAAAACATTTTGCAAGTAGGCCATATAAGCTCTTTTAGATGTCTGAATCTACTTGCGCTGCGGAAAATGGAAGATTCTGCTGAAAGAAACGCCGCAAGAAGCTCAGCAGTTTACCTTTTTTTCTTCGCTTTTCAATACAAGTAGCATTCACAGATGGAGATGCTCCCATGGGCAAAACACCCGCTCTTGCACTGCTCGCATCCAGCGGGTACCGGCAACCATCACCAGGGTCCAATTTCATAAATCGGCAGGCTACAGGCGACAGTGACAATTCGCCGTGCATTACTGTGTCGACAAGTAACGCTACAGACTTACAAATTTAACATCATAGTGGGCGAGCAATCAATTACGAATTGTCACTGTCACCTGTCGCCTGATGCGTTTATGAAATTGGGCCCAGGTCGCCGGTCAGTCTTGAGACATCAAAATGACACAACTAAACTAATTAAGTATTATTTAAAGAGAGATTAAACAGCTGTAAATACGGAGTCAGATTTTTAAAACAATAAAAAGATATTCCTTTAAGTTAGATATATCTTTAACAATCATAACTTTGAATAAACACATTTTTTTGGAGAATTTTAAATAAAAGCTTTGTATTTGTAAATGAAGATTATTTGAAAGATATACGATAAGGTCATCTACGTGCAAACAGCCAATCTGAATTCCGGGACACTGTAGAATACGATCGCAATGAATAATCGCATAATTATTATGACTTTTTATATGAAAAGTAATCATAAAAGGTTGTTTAAAAAAAAATATTAGCCTAGAAATTAAAACTGGTTGTCTGTAACCTATGCCTTTATTCCGTGACCTCTAATTGTATTTACTTCTAATAAAGATTTAACTCATAGTATACCTATCTGAGGTAAACACAAGGAAAAAGCTATACATATAATATTAAACTCAAGTGCTTACAGTGAAATCATTTAAACTGAAGTTTTCCTTGATTAGTCAACAATACTCGTTTGAAGTGAACTGACGTTTAAGTTACATTCATTGTCTTTATGTTCAATTCAAATAGGTACTGACTTCTTAATAGTAAGATTTTATGAAGAAACACCTAATAACAAGATTAATACGTACATTTTCAATCTAGTGAAAAGAGATGCAGTACTAGATAAAGCTATTCCAGTGGACCTGGACAACAACTGGTTAATTTTCACAAATCAATCAGTCAGGACTGATGGTCAAGAAACAATCAGTCCTCAAGACCAGACGAGGGAAAATCGTGGCCGAAGTTATGGTTGGTTCATTGAAACAACTTGCTAATGACAAAGAACTACAAAGGGAAGCAGCTTAAGAAGGACACCAGGTGATGATTGAAGACAATGTTAAAGACTTCTACTATGAAGCAGGAGTTTAATGAAACCAAGCAGTTGATCATCAACTACTGAGCAACCACTATAAATAGCCTTCAAAAGATATCTTGTGTATGGTAAAGGCCTCGTCCACAGCTTCATACAATAACCAGTTCCTGAACCAGTACACCAGTTGAATTCAAGGCACTATTGTTTGTAACACATCCCCCTTTTTGTGTTGAAAATGAAAAGCCTACAGGAGTAACTAATAAAGGAGGAGAAGAAGAAACATAGAAAAAGAAAGAGAAGAAATGTATATAATGGGTCGAGGCGTAGTACCCGAAATTACCTCTTGATAGACAAGATAAGAATTCCCTGGCTGGCGGTATCTAACATATATTTCGTGAAGTATTAAAAACAGTAAGACTTATAGACCAAATTCAAGATGTATAGTAGAGTATCCGCTTTAACAGCATACTACAGTGAAGTAGCTCCTTCAAATTTGCCAAGAAACGTTTTGCTGCGGGTCTGTTTCTTCTTTTTGTTACTTCTTTTCGCGTCCGCTACTGCTCTGGCAGTTGCCACTTGCGTACTTGTTATTTTGTCCTGGTTTTCTTAAGATTGTTGTTTTACGTTTTTAATTGGCTGTTTTGGTTTATCATTGTGTATTATTTTATTGCCTGTGATTAGTTCAGCAAGGCCTATTCTCGCACTCTTCTTACTTTGTTACTTGTTATTATTTGTTACGGGAAGTTCATCCGGTAACAAGGTTATACCATCCTTAGATTCCTTGTCATCTATTGATAATTTCATTGATACAGCATTATTTATAACGCTTTTAAATAAAATGAATACGTCATTAATGAAATCTATGTTTGCTTTATTAAAATCAGGTGTGTTGTAACTCTTTCCTCTTAAACAACTGAATAAACAAGTGTAAAGTTTAACTTTAAAGATTTTTCTTTTATTCGTTGTTAAATTACAGTGGATTGAACAGAAGCGTTGGTGGTGTAATGGTCAGCATAGTTGCCTTCCAAGCAGTTGATCCGGGTTCGATTCCCGGCCGACGCACAATTTTTGTTATGGATGAGGATAACCATAAAATTTTGTGTAGTTAATAATAGGTTCTGTATTTAGGTATCAATAAATAAAGATATATATACCTAATTGTTTTTTATTGATAATACTAAATCACACGTCAAAATTTACAGGTTGTCTAAAGGTACCCTCACAAATTTAAATTGAACATTAAATATTTTGGCACATGGTGACTATTTTGTATAGTTTTTCTTGTGAAATTCAACCCCTAGGGGGTGGTATAATAGGGGTCATAATTTTGTATGAAATTCAGTCATTTCTGAAATTAAACTCATTAAAATTTACACCTTAAGCGGCTTCTCATCAAAATGAATAGTTCGGGATGGAATAAACTAAATCAAGACTATATAGACAATTAGACAATCTGTGAAGACATTAACTTAATTCAAGGAATTCGACTAAAAATGATTTACGTGGCCTTGAAGCTAATTTTTAAAAGTCACCCCTACATTTCAAAGCTACCCCATTCTACGGTAGGAACCAAACTTACACAAACCATATAAATATTTTGTAATTAATTCTATTACTATTGGTGTACATTCGAATTTAGACTTTTATTGTAAATGAAATTTTAAACTTCATAATTTTGGAATTTAGTTAAAATTCTTGCATGTTGAGGAATATGAATGAACACTTTTATATTTGCATGCTGTATGAATACAGCTGGAAAAGATGGAACAATATCTAACATACTATTAAGACATGTAACTAACCCTTTTTCTGCAAATAAATATTATCTTATCTTATCTTATCTTATCTTAAACGCAGCCGCGGGCAACAAGTTGTGTGATACATTTATTAAATTATCAGTTAGACAAAGCTAGCATTAACTGCACCCCATATAATAGAAGGGGTTGGTTCATATTACATAGTAGGTTTAAGTTCCACGCTTTAATTAAACAGCTTCTAACTAACGAACCGTTTTCAAAACGTCAGTCAAATCTGAGGTTTCAAAGCCGTTGTAACAGTAACAAGTGTTTTGTCTCCCTCTTACACGAGCAGTTTGGTATAGCTCTCTCTCACACAGACTTCAGTCGCACTGCTGTAATCTATCGATTGAGGCGAGGTGGTACAAGGGAGCTATTGTTTGGGGATGGATCTGAAGATATTCTTAAAATGCTTACAATGCGACGAAAAAATCGAAAAAAATTTAGAAATAAATAATTTCGATTACAATAATTTTACAATGCGACGGCAAAATATTATTCAAAATACAGTAATAGGAAAAGTTTATGGTGTAATAGACAACATCGTTATAAACAAACATCGGTAACAAAACAACAGTTTTGTTACCGTAACCAAAGTTTTGTTTACCTATTACACAAAAAAAGTGACTGCCTAACTCTTGATTTGTAAATAAAGCATCAAGTGTTTATCAGTAGTAAATAGTTTGGCTAATTTAAATGAACTTTGATTCATGACTGACACATCTTTTTAGTTTATTTTTGTTGTAAATAAATCCCCATTAAGTCAAGATTTAGAATATATTGTAGTGTGATACGTCACACGCACACTCTCTCACCGTATTGCCAATATATAAATGTACTCAATGGTTCCTTGACACAATAAAGACAGCTATCATCAACATAAGTTGTATGTATGTATGTATGTATGTATGACTCTTTATTGTACTAAACACATAAAATAACAGATAACAGGACAAAACAGATGTACAAAGGCAGTTGTATCTTTTAACGCCCCACATCACAATGTACATAGAGAAAAATTGAAACTTAGGTAGTTTTCTCGTGTTTATAATTGCTCATTTGAATCCAGATAAAAAATGCAGAAGATTTTATTGTGAGACTAATTACTTACAAGTTGTCAGTATTAAAATAAATGCGATTTTGTTCTGGCTCCATGCAAATCACGAGTGTGACGTTATTGCCGCTGTATGTAGAGCGATAGAGCGTTTTCGCGACGCCCGCTCGTTGTCAGTTTATTACTAGTGATATATCGAAAAATTAAGACCTTAGAAGAAAACTAAAAACACAGTTTTTCTTCTTTTAACCAATTCTATCCATTTGGGAAATAAAAGCGTCATTAGAATACCGTATTATCTTGAGATGTGTCTGAGGCTGTAACCTCTTGTGTAGTCAGCTTACAGTGCATGCCGGGCCACCTCGTATTACGAAATTCTATACAATGCAGGGGTTATGGGGAAATGAAGCTTCTGTCCTATTCATCAAGGTTTTTATTAAATCCGTCTAAAGCAGAGGCCTAAACATGACCGGCCAAGTTTAGTTTATCTGTGCGTCCCTTTCTTATGACACTAGTTTGACAGAGAGGGAGGGATAAATTCCACTTGAGCCAGTTATGTTAGGGCTATAGAGATGCACAGATTTATTGGAACTAGCGTTTGAAAAACCTGAAAGGAACCGGTTTTTTACAATATCTGTGATATTATTTTTCCGAGTTTCATTTGATACATTTTTAAAGATTGATTTAGGATACTTTCATGTATGCATTTAAATTCTTTATGGTACAAAAAACATAAATTACAAAAAGAGATACAGTGATGTACAAATTCGAACTTATCCCTTTAAGGGATCTCTTCCAGTTAAACTTTGAGTGTGTGAAAGGAGTATCATAGTAGGGACAGACAAAGAGTAAAGCTAAAAAAAGGTAAATTAACATATAATAAGCACTATACATATAATAATATACCAGTTATAAATAAATAATGAAAACTCAAAGGAGTAGAAGGAAATTAATTTAAGGATTCGGTGTGAGCCACATCTTCAAGTTCTCTTTAAGCGAGACCACGGATGGCGACTATCTAAGGGAAGTTGGTAACCGATGTTTTTAATATCTAGGTAAAAATCTGAACAAAATATGTTTTTTAATGGATTTTTTTATGTACGTTACTTCTTTATTCACTCGTTCGTTTCGTTTATACACTTTGTTAACATAATGCCTTTGTGAGGTGAAATAAACATTTTTTTTATTGTGCCCATGCGCAGCGGTGCGCATCGCTAGTGGATTTATAAAGCAATTAATTTCGAAAGCATTTCTTCAGTTAAATATAGCTGTAATTCATGATAAATAGCGCCCACAATACCTCAAGAGCCACTTGAACTCAAGCGTCCAGATACAAAGCATTATTTTACTTCTTTGAACTCTCACAAGTGGTTAACAGGACGATGATTTGTTCTTTCAAGTTGACCAGTATTTTTAAACCACGGCTTAGAAAAAAATCTATATTATAACGGAGTGAGTTGAAAAAATGAATACCACTTCTTCGGGTAACACTTTAATTATGAATTCGTAACATTTTTAGTACAAATTAAAGGTCTCACATACGTTATTTTGTATATAAATTACAATTAAAACATTTAAGGACGCGTCACGGGAGAGAACCATAGACTTATTATGGGAAGACAGAGGTCGTGCGTGTCTCCGAAAGGGACAGCAAATACACACACATGAATATTTAGGGTTACCATCTTTAAGGCAGTTTTCCCTGGGGTCATTTACGATGTCAATATAAAAACAATATTTTTAAATTGAAAAAAAGAATTACTTTTGGAAAATGTTTTTAATAATTAACAGGAATTTATAAAATCACTCTTAATAATAACAATGGTACCTAATTAAAGCGAAAAAAGTTAGAAATAATTATGTAGTAAACCCACACTGTAACAATAGATGTCGGTCAAAGTGTTGACAACATATTCTGGAAGATTCCAGCAGGTGCAATCCATGATTCCCGTATATGTGGTTCGTGGGGGAATCTGGAAGTTAAATCCAGAATACACTTCACAGGGCTTCATTTCATACAGCATTTGAGTCGACCTCCGAGTTACACGAATGCATATTTTATCTGTGTACTAGTGTTTTATCTCGTAAAATAAACGATTAAATAAATCAAAATACTAGACTAACATGCTTTACGAAATAGGGTCCTGTATAAGTTTTTTCTATACCAATATTTCATCAACGTACTATTTACCCCTTAACGTGGGGTAATGTTCATGGGAAAAAGTGACAACACTGAGTTTTAAGGTTATGTAAAAAGCACCAACTAAAAATGCATAAAACAGCTTTTATTTGATCTTGAAACACGTTAGGATGTGTATATAAAGCGGGAAGAAACCACACAATATGAAACATCTGTTCTAATAAGTCAAATAAGATCAAATTTTTAAAAACTTCAGAGTGAAAAGATAGTTCATCAATTTTCGATTCACTGTCACTTTTGCAGCCTAAAATACAACATCGCACCATTCTGCAGACTCGTTATATTGTTCTTAACGCCTGTATAAACAATAATCCACGTAATTTTAAATAAATCGGACATTTTTTGTAATTTTTCCGGTGACATGGATTGAGCTTGTCACAAAACGTCAAAGTCTGTTTAGCATAGAAGCATGCCTAGCAAATTTGACCTTGAAAAAATTAAACATGCCATGAGGGACAAAACATATCAAGCTCTGTCTCTTTTTTTCACAAGCAAATTCATATTTATATCTTATTCTTGTGCAAATGAAAAGGAAGACGTCCATCATTCTATAGCTTTCTCTTTCTACGGAGAGAACGGGAAAAATGTTATGCTAAAAAACAAAATGGCGAGTGTTAAATCTTTTTTTCCTATTTTCCTATTGGATAGCGCGCGGGCGCTCGAATTTCGCGGGCACGGCGTGAGCGTATGACAATCCTGCTCTGCGCGTCCCTAGAACTGCCAGCTGAGCCGACAGATGGCGCTATAATATCATTTTTTCCTTAAATAATTATAGGTGACATCCTTAACGCCTGAAAGAAATAGGTAGGTGGAAATGCTGTTTTGCTTTTATTTTTTATCAGGCGTTTAATGCGAAAATTCAGTTAGTATTTACTCTAATTTTTCTTTATGTTGCCATTATTATTTTAATTTATTTAAATGTTTAAAAAAATGTACGTTTAAATGTTGTTGCGAGTGGTAGGACCTCGTGCAAGGTCCGTCCGGATCGCTAGCACCATCTTCCTCACTAATCCTGCCGCTAAGCAGCAGTGCTTGCACTGTTGTATTCCGGCGTGGAGAGCAATACAGCCGGTGTAATTACTGGCACAAGAGGTATTCCATCTTAGCCCTCTGGGTTGGCAACGCATCTGCACTCTCTTCGTTGTTGCAGGTGTCTATAGGCGGTGGTGATCACTTACCATCAGGTGACCCACTTGCTTGTTTTCCTTCCTGTTGTACTTAAATACATAATAGTATTTTATGCAACTGTTGCATAATGAGGGGTCTTAAAACACGAGTGTGGTTTTATGAAACGAGCGTCAGCGAGTTTCATAATAAGATCACACGAGTGTTTTAAGACCTGATTATGTACAGTTGCATACATTACTTTATCTACACACATATCATAAGTACTCTATAATGGGTTCAGAAGCCATCGGGCAATGACCTGCATTGCTACTAGCTACTAGTGCTAGGTACCTATTAAATATCTATAGACTGTACACATTAAAATAATGTAATAAAAAATGAATTCGAACAAATATAGAAACAAATTAGAAAAAATTCTCGTAATAATATTGGTTGTTATAATGCTGGTCATTGCCTACGGTTTTTGAACGCATTATAGAGCATGTATGATATATGTGTAGATAAATTATATAACATCCACGACTCAGGTACAAACATTCGTATTCATCATTCAGACATTTCCCCCTCCCGGGAATCGAACCCGGAACCTTGAGGTGAGGTTGAGTTTTCTAGTCAGAGTCACTAACCACTAGGCTATCCGGTCGTCATACCATTATATCAACAGCTTAACCACAGTAAATAAATACAAAACAGTACCGAAACTAGGCCCATCTGTCGAGATACAGACTGTGGAGGTAGTCACAATAGAGAGATCTCACACCAGGCGGGTGTTATGCCTGGGGACCGAAGTCCGAAGGATGAAAGTTGGAAGTTGTATTTATGCGTCGGTGTTATGAAACTTCGTTAGCGTGATGTAGCGCATGTCAGTTGGTTTCCTCCGCTCTAAACTAGATGGCGCTAGTCGGTACTCATACTCCTCTCAAACTCCTCGATCGCACGTTTGGGAACTTTGCAGGAGTGGAAACTTGAGCATCACAATTTTTGTACCTGTTTTTATAACGTTGAGAGTTTTTTTTAAGCGTTGTCAGCTAGCAATGGTTTATAGAACAAACCAATACAACTTTGTTTAACGAAGAATTGGATGTTTACGAGTATGTAGCTATAAAAAAGTTATGAAAATTATAAGGTCAAATATTGAGATTTTTTTACAAAAAACTATTAAAAAATAAATAAAAAAAGCAACTAGAGCAAATATGTTCCAATTGGCCCCAACTATGTCCCGTTTTAATTTGTCAAATACTGCCAAATATTCAGTATACTGTGGTTTAACTATGTTATATCAACATTTCACGTGAACTCTACCGTGACCCCCCACGAATGCAATCTGGTGACAATGGCGATCGTCGTCGAGATCGCTTCCGGATCATTGTGATGGTGATTGGTGATGTCATCATTTTCCTATTTTGTGACTATGTGGTCTGTAATCTATTTTTCCGGATGTTGATGGTTACGGTATGGCTTGGTTAGTTTACTGTCTCTTGCTTGCGTAATTTTGTATGTTTTGTAAATTACAAGAAAACACTTTTGAGTTCTTTAAATTTAGTCTAATTTGACAGTTACAAACATAAAATGTATTTTTAACCGCTTCCTGTAATTCCGACATGTCCTGCTCATTTTAATTTCTCCCTCCCTGCGTCTTTGTCAAACTAGTGTCATAAGAAAGGGATGTACAAGTGCTTTTGCGGGTGGTAGGACTTTGTGCAAGGTCCGTCTGGATCGCTATCACCATCTTGCTCGCTAATCCTGCCGCTAAGCACAGTGCTTGCACTGTTGTGTACCGGCGTGGAGAGCAAGACAGCCGGTGTAATTACTGGCACAAGAGGTATTCCATCTTAGCCGTCTGGGTTGGCAACGCATCTGCAATCTTCTTGGTGTTGTGTTTGCCTTCCTATTTCATAAAAAAGCTAAAGTCAGACAAACCAAACCTTAAATAATTAATAGATTCAGGCGTTACTTTGCGGAGGTCCATATCAACAAACTGGAACAAATTACCTTGCTACTCCGCGAAACCAGTGCCGGGCTCGTGCAAAATAGCTGCGTCTGTGCGACACATATATGTTCATGCAAAAACCCACCCTCCTCCGCTTCCACACGAAACAACATATATCACACAGACTCAACTACACACCACCACCACTAAACACTAAAACTACACGATCGACGCGCGTTTCGCCTCTATACGAGGCATCATCAAGATCAAAGAAACAGTACGACCGTTCGCTACTTGAACGAATGGCGCACTGACAAACTAAAACATTTTTCTTTAATCCCGCCTACCGCCAACATTTTTGCACAACTACCCTTATTATTTTTCTCAAAGCCTACCCTCAAAATTTAAAAATAAAACAAAAGTACCCCCGTATATTATCACAAACTACCCACATAATTTATCTCAATCTCAGCTACCCCCATTGTTAAAGACAGAATTTAAGCATACCCGCAATAAAGGAGAAGAAGGAAAATTAACCTGTTCATTGACAATGGATCCCGCGTTGTTGTACCTAACTATTTCCAAACCAAACCAAACCAACCAAACTTGGCAAGTCATGTTACAGGGTGTCCTCACCAAAATTCAAAATAAAATCCCTGACTTTCCCTGTTTATTTTGCCTAATTTCCCTGACCAACCATATCCATATTTCGCACGCTTAGAATTAAAGTGACCCATTTCTGAATAATACACGTCCCAAAATATCACCTTAATTAAAAGACATAAGGTTTAATTTTGGGAAATATCATATTCAGAATAGATTCGCTTTAATTCTAAGGGTGCGATTTAAGCAAGTATTCCTTATTTAAAAAAAAATCATTAATTTTTGGTTTCTTTAACGTAGGTAAGGTTTTTCGTAACCCAAACAATAAGTACAGAACGCGAGAAGACGAAAAACTTACTAATGGAAAAGGACTAAACTTTAATGACCGAAGATTGGGAAAGTGTGAGGAGCCAACAGTAAGTTTCAGATTACCCTGACTTTCTACGTCATCCCCTTGATTTCACTGACTGTCCCTGACCACCTTGAGCGTTCCTGACTTTTCCCTGACTCTCTCTGACTTTCCAGAAAGTAGTCCTCCTGTATTAGGGCCACTGTGATCAGGTTGACTTGTATGCAAGTCAACCTGATCACAGTGGCACATATGTGGCATATATGCATTTGATAGGTCAATTGGGGTAAATTGTTCCAAGATATTTATTTATTTATTTTATTGGGGTAAATAATGAAAAAAAAAAGTAGGGTTCACGAAATTTAATTAAAATTTGTAACACATTCTTAAATTCGAAGGTTTAAGTACAAATTATTTATATAATAGGTACCTATTTAACAGTGTACGATGGCAACACGTTTTTGTATAAACATTAACATAAATATTTTTACGTATTTACAATTCTATAATATATTATGTACAAGTTTCACTAGATATAATTTTATTGTAAACATTATAATACTATAGTTTGCAAAATGCAAGGCACCAATTTAGCACCAATTCTATGTCATATAGAACCTTCATACTATTTCATGAATAATCGTAGGTAATTGTTTTGTAAATTTTTCGAGATACAGTTTTTTTATTTAATAAACACATCCTGTATAATGAACGTACCTTACTAGATCACCAACTGTAACTAAATATTCAAGGCAATTATTATTAACTAATTACTTTAAATATTTAGTTTTCTTGAAATAGCAGCCTTAAATGCTATGTAATGACAACACGGAGAAAAATCTAGGGTAATAGCAGGATTCGAACCTGCAACCTCAACATTCGCCACATTACTACTACCATACAGTGCGAATTTTTCAATGTGCTCCGTTTTTACAGTCATTAGATAGGTACATTACCAAAAAAAACGAACGATTTCGGTTACTAAAATATGCAGACTTATTTGTATGTAATATCAGTTTAAAGGTCATTTACCTTTGATTGAAATACCTATTCCGATTACTGTTTATAATCTAACTTTGTAACAAATATCAATTATATTTCACACTTTAAAACACAATACTAAAAATTACCTTTGGTATAGTCGACCAAGAAATTGCTTGACCACTTTTCGACCGTATCACAAAGGGATACGGTTCAAAAGTGGTCAAGCAATTACTTGGTCGACTATACATGTTATCGGATGTCATTATGGTATTGAGGATTATACTCAGCTAAAGTGGAACACAAGAGCTATAGAAGTTGTATAGTAGTTGTATAAAGGCGATCACCTGTATACATACAGCTCATGATCATACGCAGCTACTTTTTTTTGTGGGTTAATCTGCATTCAGTTTAATCATACTGCAAGTGGATGAGTTGTTTGATGATTTGGCATGAAGAGTGTGTCCTTCAGCCCTAACATGACAGCCCAGGTTTAGTTTAACCCCTCCCTGTGTCTCTGTTTAACTAGTGTCATAAGAAAGAGACGCAGATAGAGATAAACTAACATTGGTCAGTCATGTTAAGGCCACAGTAAGGGCATCTCGCATCTACTCATACGTCACCGCGTCTTCAACGACTACAGTATGGGCTTTCACTTGGGCAACTACTTGGGCGTATTTTTTTTATAAGCTTTAAATTTAAGAGAACTTCTTCAAGTTCAAGTTAAAAGTTTCTTCAGGAGACTGATATATAATTTGTGCTGAATAACAGATGTTCAACAATCAGTTATGCGCGTCAAACCAGAGTAAAATTTTTGAATGTATAACCATATTTTCTTTTTTAATGTGAATAGTTAAGAGTTTTATATTCATAGTAGACAAGAGGGTTAAAGAAGAATTTATTTGATTTCAATTTACAATAGTACAAAAAAGGAACCAGCCTTTAGGTTTCTCTTTGTAATTTTTTTAAAGTTATCAAATTGGAATAAAATATCTTGCTACTCCGCAGAAACAGGAGGTTTCGCGGAGTAGCAAGGTAATTTGTTCCAGTTGTTGATATGGACCTCCGCAAAGTAACGCTAGAAGCAATTTTTTTTGGTGTCTGAGGTCCACTGGTAAGTTTTAATCACAATGGCCGTAAATACATAACAGTTTTTAATGTATTTGATAACATGTACCAAAGGATAACTTATCACATCATAAAAATTGTTTGTGCCACGTAGATAATCAAATTAACCAACCATTTTTCTCCGAATTTACATTTAGTGTGGAAGTTCTCTGATTTCCTTATCTACACGGCAGAAACGACAAATTAATATATATTTTACAGGATTTTGATAGTTATCTGTTAGGAATATAATTATTTAGTGAAAAACTCACTGGTTTAAAATAAATGCATAGAATTTGTTATAAATTTCAATTTAAGCATTTCACAATCAACAAATTTGAATGCTGGAACAAATTTTCCATCATAACATGTATTTAATTGATAACGATTAAATATCAGTGCCAACTTTAACACTAAGTCCGTTACGCATTTAACTAAAATATTCATAAATTTATTATATTGATATATCACTACTTTCCATACTTATTCATATTATATACAGACTGTTAAATAATTTCTTGGTAATCTGTGAACTGTTGATAAAGTGTACCGATTACCTAACAGCCTGTATATCTCAAGTTCAAAGTTTAATAAAGATTGAGTTTTTAATTATATACATTAAAGCTAAATGTGTAACGAGTTATCTTAAAAACAACTTCTTGTTTCTTATTTCATACCCGTCATACCAAAGCTCTTGACCGTCTTAAGCTATCATCTACTCTATATTTACATTTAACATTATACTAAAAAGTATGCGAAGAAAACATAGTCCTCAGATCTGTATAGCCTTGGTAGCAACAAGCATTTAGCCTCTGTTCATCCCCATTAGAGTCCCACTGGTCTTAACATGGCAGCTCAGGTTTAATTTGTCTTTCGTCCCTTTCGTATGACGTTAGTTAGACAGAGCAGTAGTGAGGGATTAATTAAACTGGGGCTATGTGTCGGCTAGAAGCCTGAATATTACTGGCACGTTTCGTTCTTTAAAATAATCTATGACTCTTTTTACGTAGTTTTTAAAGTTTTCCTACTTTTTTGTGTTAAAAAACGTAACAAGTAAGAGTCATTAACACACAGTAACATTTTAATTTATCACCTAAATATGCAAGTTGCTATGCCATTTAAAAAGTTATTCTACAAACACTCGATTAGAGAATCTCCACGAATGCAAAGTCTTATTGTGAAGAGGAACTTTGTACAAAGGCACAAATTGGTATCTAGGTATAATTACAACAATAATACTGAACTAATACACGAATGCAGACGTAAATACTCTTAACCTTAACGTTAGGACAAACCAGGATTTAAAACAACATGCTCAAGTCATTCAGAAGCCAAGCTAAAGCTTACAATAGCTAGATATTATATCTTGGTCTTGGCTCGGTTATTGTTTCAACATCACCTAGCTAGATTGTGTAGAACAGATACCTCTTGATACTTTCTACGACGCAAATTATAAAGAAACAGCTTATGAATTTGTTATTGAATAAAAGGATAAACAGTGAACTGTTGATACTTTGTGTACATAGCTTTATAGAAATATACTTATAAGTCTTATAACAATGCCACGCGGGTTTTTGCATTTTTCACTTTAGTTTGTTTTTTAATTCAGAGTCTAAATTGAAATCTCCATCCTATAAATTTTTTGTCATTTCCTATATATAGCTAAATTTCAATTTATTCTCCTAATTAAAAAACAGACAATGGTTATTTATTTGTTCTTAAAAAATATTCGGAAAACATGGCATCTACACTAAAATAAAAATTCACGATTTATCCAATACTTAACCACTTATATTGATAGTAATAGTTCATTGTTTTTCTATTGTCTCTTGATAATTTGTGAAATCTCTCAAGATTGAAAATAAACCTTTATAAGTGAGGTAAGGTTGATTTCAAAATTGGTCAATTTGCCAAATAATATTTACTGTCTGCATCGACGGAAGACTGGGGCATTATCTTACAGATAATCTCATATAAAATAAGCTATTTACTAGATTACTTATCTAGTAGCCCAATTGTAATAAATACAATACTTAACAATGGCTTAGCTAAGACGATGTATCACAAAGAATTCAGTCTGCGAAACTTTATGACAAGATTCTACCTTTTTTTGTATATTTCTCCTAAAATTACTACATAGTGACTTTGTGCGTTCTAAAACATACTGGTTTACTGCAGAGCTAGTACGGTACTCATTTTCTCAGTTATCGTCCAATGCATCCTAATACTAATGGATAAGTGAAACGAATGCACCGAGCAGTTAATAGAGTACTTAGCAACGATGCTAGCGGCTCTGCACATAAACCGTCGACTGTATTCTCTGTGACCATAAAACTACTTTACTCGTATACTATCGATTAATACAAAGCGATTCGACATATTTCGGGTCCATTTCGTCGATTTCACGCCCCTTCGTTTCTGGTACGAACAGAATAACAAACAGCAAGCAAAGTACCGAGATGCCCGCGTACATCCAAAACAGGCCGTACAATCCTATGTGTTCTTGGAAATCAGCTGCAGTTTTGACGTTAATAAAACCGCAGAGATGACTGAAGCTTGTGGCCAAAGCACTACCCGTACTCCTGAACTCCAATGGAAATAGTTCTCCTATTAATAAGGAAGATATCGGGCTGATGCCTAACGAAAACGCGATCGTAAACGTTAACACACAGAGCAATGGAATCCAATCATACGACCCGGATTCCAAGTGTATAACATCAGTGGAGTTCCTGACGACTTCTTCGTAATACGCGTAGGAACCAAAACCAGCTAGCGCTATTGACATCATAACTCCGCTTACCAAAAGCAGAGGTAGCCTTCCAACGTTGTCTATAAGCATTCCAGATAAGCATGATGCTAGGAGTTGGACCACACTGGTGGCTATAGCTCCACCGTGAGGGTTCATCATTCTAAAGGTCTTCTTGAACATTGGAACAGCGTAAAAATTGAAGACGTGGGCGCCAGTAAATCTTTGAAAGAACATGAGACCACAGGTTATCAGGACTGGTCGCGTTAGTCTTTTTGATAACAAAGCCTTTAGTTTTCCACTGTCGTGACATCTCTTGCTGGCCAGTATATTTGTTCTTATAGTAGCCAATTCTTGCCCTATGTCAGCGTCGGGGCCCCTCAGCCATTGGAGAGCGTCGGATGCTTGTTCTTCTTTCCCTCTTAGCAGTAGAGAAGAGGGAGTTTCTGGTATGAAGAGGAGAGCGAAGAAGAGCAGTACTGGGGCTGCAGCTACTACCAGAGCGAGCTGCTGCCAGTCCAAGTAAGCTCCTAAAGAGTAGGAGATGAGGATGCCGATTTGGCTTAGGATTTTTAGCACTGAACTCAGGCATCCTCTGATTTCTGGCACAGCGATCTCTGTGACGTATACCTGGGGACAAAGAGAAAACGTTTGGTATTGGGAATAAAGTAACCAGATTGAGGACTATTGATCATAAGGAGTCGCTAACGCAATAAGAAACGTTATTGATGTACTTGAAGTAGGAGCGAAAAATAGAAGCTTGCCATTGTTTTAGAGATCCAGAGGCCGGCAGAGGGAACCTAAATTCCTGTAACGGATCAGCTTTTCTCTTAGGATCGCGAATCGCGGCTATATAGGTTTTTATAAGCGGCGATGATCGTTTTGCATCAGATTTGCTGCGTGCTCGTCTAAAGAAACCTCTAAATCTTATAATTTCCAGGGACTTCTCGCGTAATTATGCAAGCAAATAAATGTTTAGGAAGATATGCTTGTGAACGATAGTTCGCAAACTAATATTACTATAGCAGTAGCGACATAGTTTATCGATGCTTTTAGAACCGTGTCGCCAGCACCTTAAGCTCTACTTTTGCATACTCTCAACACAACAAATCCATTAACATACGGTATTTAACGCGTAAAAATTTGTTCAGGTAAATTAACGACACTGAAACACGTTTCACCAAACGCTTCATACAAATTACAAAGTGATTAATTACCATGAAAGTTGGTATGTCTCGTAGCGAAAACAATAATATTGACGACTTCAGTTAATTTGCGTTTAATGTTGCTAATTTTAATTTAAATACCAAAAGTACGATTACGTAAAGATTTCCTCTCGGAATTAGCCGACAAATCGCATGCTTAGTATTAAAGTGACCCATTTCTGAATAATACACGTCCCAAAATATCACCTTAATTAAAAGACATAGGGTTTAATTTTGGGAAATATCATATTCAGAATTAAGTCGGTTTAATTCTAAGGGTGCGAAATATACTTTTAGGCTTACATTGCTTCTTTGAACTATTACATGATACTTGACCTTCTATCTAAAGGCAGTAATGTACTTCGCTTAATATTATTTACTATGTCATTTTTTTTAGCAGTTAAGGTAACTTCTTGAAATAACTGTACTGTACAGTCAGCCTCAGAAGTGGCTATAAGCACAGAATAAACAATAGCTAACGTACAGAAATATTAAATGAATTCCAACTTTATTAACACAAACAAAAAGTTCGTATTACTTTATAGAAATTGCCAGGTGGCGCGAGTCAAAAGGAACGCGTCGCGCGTGTCCGCCTCCCCCCCGCTACTCCCGGCGACACATTAGGGCTGCAGCGTAATCGTTTTCAATTACTTTGACATAGTGAGTGCGAGCGAGCGGGCGCGTGGCGAATCGACAAACTACTGCGTTTTGCCTACGCTGTAGGCAAGGCGGCTGAGCGTACCTACAGTGCGGAGTGGACACCCTACTATAACTAGCTAGAAGTAGTATAATGACGATTTCGGGAGGCAATGACTAATTTCTTTCTTTCTTTTTTTGTGGAAAATTAAGACAATTGAGATTCTTTTTAATTGCATTCTGTTCGCGCATGCAGCCTCGTCAGATTTTTTGACTTTAATTGGATAAATACGTTGTTTTAACTGTCACACTTTTTTATAAAGCAGGAAGGCAAACGGGGAAGTGGCTTATCTGATGGCAAGTTATCACCAGCACCCAAAGACACATGTGACACCAAAGATACAGCAGATGCGTTGCTCACTGCTGCTTAGCGACTGGATTAGTGAGCAAGATGGTGGTAGCGATCCGGACAGACCTTGCACAAAGGTCCTATTACCCGCAAAAAATAACAGCAGAATAGAATAGCCAGGTGGTAGTTCAAAACTTGACCCTCATTTGAAATAGGTACAGTAATAAATACATTCACGTACCACCTTAGAACCATGTCGCAATGACGCGACGCGTCAAACGCCACGCTGTGTCATACAAATGTCATGCGTATGTCTCTTCGACTAGGTTCTACGGTGGTACGTGTTTGAATTTCCTTGGCTGTACTTACCTACAAATGTTTGAAGACTTAAGTACTTGCAAGTATATACATTTAAGACTTTACGAGGGTTCTAGTGTCTGACAGTTAATTCATTATGTACCTACCTACATTATGTTAAATTGACATGTTGCTGAGGTTAATAACCTTAGAATTGTTAACGTTATAACGATACGTAAAATTTTAATGGTAGTTAAATTTTAACAGGTTAATTATCGACCGAGCTCATTGTTCGTAATGATCCGTTATTTAAGACCTACCTACCTACTTGTTAATTACACGTTTGCATTATTTTATAGTTAATTTTTATTGGTTCCACATGGTTTGTACAGTCGATCAAGTAATTGCTTGACCACTTTTGAACCCTATCCCTATGTAATACGGTCGAAAAGTGGTCAAGGAATTTTTTGGTCGACTATACATAAGATTTAAAGTCCCAACATTAATATTATTATACTAACATAATCACACAGAACAAATTCAGTTTTTTTTTAATGAATAGGCACCTTAAACGTTTAAGGAGATTTAACTACATTTATTAACGGTCACATACTACACACGGTTAAAACAAACACGAAGCTTTAATAATTCTTATGTTTGTCAAACTCTTAATAGTATGTATGTATGTATGTATATAAATTCTTTATTGTATAGTCAACCAAGTAATTGCTTGACCACTTTTGAACCTTATCCCTTTGTAATACAGTCGAAAAGTGGTCAAGGAAATTCTTGGTCGATTATACAAAAAAAGACATAAATGACAAAAAGAGATAAAGTGATAGACAAACGCGAACTTATATCTTTAAGGGATCTCTTCCAGTTAACCTTTGAGTGGATGAAAGGAGTATCATAGCAGGGACAGACAAAGACCAAGAGTTTATCAAAAACAGTGGAGAATAGTTTTGGGTTTTTGCCACACAATCCTAAACAAGTGAGAGTCGGACTCGCGCACGAAGGGTTCCGCACCATTATATATAAAAGCAGCAAAAAAAATCGTGTCTGTGGTATAGGAGCCCTCTAAATTTTTTTTCATTTTTTAGCATTTGTTATAATAGCGACAACAGAAATACATCATCTGTGAAAATTTCAACTGTCTAACTATCACGGTTCATGAGATACAGCCTGGTGACAGACGGAGAGACAGACAGCGGAGTTTTAGTAATCGGGTCCCGTTTTACCCCTTGGGTACGCCTCAAAAGTAAAGTAAAAAGATTAGCATCGCAGGAGATCCTTTATTTCTAGATAGATACACGCTTTACGTAATTTCAATAAATAATTGTGACTTATTTGCCTCATTAATCTCATTATCGTTGCCTGCCTTTCGATATTTTATCTGTTATAGACATTTTTTAAGCCAATTATCTTAAACATATTAATCTCTAGAAATTCCTTTTTTAAAGTCTTAATTAAATCGATTTAAGATTGCTCATGCTGGTGACCTGAGTATGATTTTTGATTATGTATACATCTATGAATTCAAATCAATAAAATAATGTAAAGTATAAAAACCTAAACTGGAACGAATTACCTTGCTACTCCGCGAAACCAGTGCCGGGCTCGTGCAAAATAGCTGCGTCTGTACGACACATATATGTTCATGCAAAAACCCACCCTCCTCCGCTTCCACACGAAACAACATATATCACACAGACTCAACTACACACCACCACTACTTAACACTAAAACTACACGATCGACGCGCGTTCCGCCTCTATACGAGGCATCATCAAGATCGAACAGTACGACCATTTTGCAAACCGTATCAAAATCCGTTGCGTGGTTTAGAAGGAGTAGGTGTTCAAAGATATGAGGATAGAAAGGAATGGACAGCGATTTTGTCTTATACTAAGTCAAGATTAAGAAGAAAAGAACGCCTTGTACAATCAGTCTCAGTAGTAGCTAATCCTTAAGAACCTCGTCGTAGTAACGTATAAAATGAGAGTTGCTCAAATTCGTCACATTACTGTCAGCGACATGGTACTACAATCTCCAGCTAGTTTTGAGGCTGAACGTTCGAGCGTTTTGAAAAATGATGTCAAACTCAAACTCCAAAGTTTTGACTAACATATATTTTGTTCCTTTAATTCGACGACAAATGTCACAATGACAGATAAAGACGACACACGTGTAACTAATGTAGGTTTACTAAGCGTTTATAAATTAGTGGTAAATGTTTGAAATATTAACCATTCTTTGCACCTGTATGTCTCAGACATACTTTTTACTAACATAACAGATAACCGTTTCTAATAACGATCTTTTGTTACAACATGGGAATGATTTCCACGACGGTAATGACAGCGGGGGAATGATGTTGATGGTAATGATTAATGGACAATATTGAGAACCGATATATAAGAAAATATATGCCAACGATGACATAATAGTCTGTTATGCATTGTTTTATTTTTATAGGTTTAGGTTGATGTTTGGTATATGGATTTTCCGTTAAACAGTGTTTCGTATTTATCCCCTATCCCATATAATTGCACCGGCTGTCTTGCTCTCCGTGCCTCAATACAACAGTGCAAACACTGCTGCTTAGCGACTAGTTTGGCAAGCAAGATGGTGGTAGCGATCCGTGTGGACCTTGCACAGTTTTACCAGCAGACAGTACTGTTTTTCTATCTCTTGCCATCTGGGTTAGCAACGCATTTGCTATCTCTTTGGTGTTGCGGGTGTCTATAGTCGCAGCTGATCACTTACCATCAGGAGACCTACTTGCTCGTTTGTCTTCGAATTTTATATTGAAAAAAAGTAACTAACCTGTGTGATCATGGTAATACAGCAGACCAGCATACCGCCACAGAAGGACGTGGCAGACAGCATGTCGACGCTGGTAGAGAGAGCAGTGGCCAGCCAGGTGAGCGTGTATGGGAGAGCGGCCACCAGCAAAATGGTCCGCCGGCCCAGCCTCATGGCCATTCCGCCGAGTATACCGCCCACTAGCGCGCCTGTGGACAAAGGATAACAATACTAATTAATCATTACCATCATATTAGGCAAAAGAGGATCCAAACATCACTGGAAATATTAAGTCAGTTTTAGAGTTTATATCTATTGTAAAAATACAAGAAAATTTCAACAAAATCATATCAAATTTTCGTTAGTTCGATCACTGTATCTCTTTTTGTAATTTATGTTTTTTGTACAATAAAGATCTAATTTTTAAATTTGATTTATGATAATTATGATCCTTATGTATTTGAATTTTCCATTTCTTTTTATTATTATTTTTCTATTTGACATCCAAAGTAAAGATAATCAACATTTTAATTGTAAATTTTAATTTATATTGCGCACTAACAAAGTTTTGTAAGTAATTATTGTTACTAACACATTATGGGATCAGATCCTGCAATAAATAAATTTGAATTTGAAAGAATTTTCATACAAACATACATACATACTGTAAATAGGTAGAGATCAACTGCAAGCTTTGACTTATACATTCTTTAATTGACGAGTCAAATAAAACCTAATTATTAACTCGGACGTATTCAGTTTTGTATCAATGAACACCACGAACGGTAGTGACACCGTTCAAAATCTATACTAAAATCATTCCCCGATATTTTCCGTCTGCCATCAAATCATTACCTTCCACTATCAACTACAGTATTACTTTACGGCTCATCGGTTTTTATTGCGGTATTTGGCCCAGCGGTTTTAGTTTAGCGGTTGTAGAGAAATGACGTTTTGCGAGCAGATATTGGCGACCCCAAATGGTAATGACGTAGTAAAGAAATATTGTATAAATTGTTCTAAACTCTCGCGACTTTCATACATATTTATAACATTATCGGGACTTTAGCGCGATAAAAATATATTGTTGATTTACCTCGACGTTTCGGCCATGTTTCAATGGCCGTGGTCACGAGTAGACTTCTCTACTCGTCTACTCGTGACCACGGCTATTGAAACATGACGCCGAGGTAAAGCAACTATATATTTTTATCGCGCTAAAGTCCCGATAATGTTATAAATATCGTATAACTCGTAACACAATTAAAACTCCTGTCAAATTGTACAGTAAGACATTGATGTGTCTTATTTACCTTGGCGTTTTGGTTGTATTACAGCAGCCTTGGTCAGAAAAAGACTAGTTTGACTGATCATGGTCTGAGAAATCTTGGCAGAGATATTTACTAGTTATCACGGCCGTTGCATTTAATATTAGTTAAAGTGGTTACATGGTTACTGATAATATAACATAGATAGAGAACGAGTAAGATTTTTAACATAAAACTACCGTGAGATTCGGACATATTAATAAAACGGATCACTCACGTAATTTAAAGTCGAGAAATGCCCGACATGTTTCGGACCAGTCCGTGGTTCTTAATCATGAGCGGCGGTGGTAACATGTCGGGAATTTCTTGACTTAAAATACGTGAGTGATCCGTTTTATTAATATGAACGAGTAAGATGGGTTTTTATGGAAAAAGGAGGGAGGTATCATACGGATCAACTAATGAGAAGTGATTATGTAGCCTATGGGAAGCACTGAACTCAAGAGAATGGCTGAATCGTGTCTATAGCTCCATAAGTGGACCTCCGAAACTCTTACTCATCACTGAAGCATTAAACAACGGTTGTAATACTGATTTTTTTAAATATAAATAGGAAGGAAAACGATCAAGAGGGTCACCTAATTGTAAATAATCACCACCGCCCGTAGACATATGAAATACCAAAGAAATTGCAGATGCATTGCCAACCCGGAGGGCTAATGGAATACGTAGTGTGTCAGTAATTTCACCGGCTGCGTTGCTCTCCACGCCAGAACACAACACTGCAAGCACTTTTGCTTAGCGGTAGGATTAGCGTGCTACAAGGTGGTAGCGATCCGGACGGACTTTACATAAGGTCTTACCACCCGCAAGATATCCGCTCATTCTCCAGTGTCAGAGGGACTTAGTAACAAAGGAAATATCGTTAGACAAATTCACGTAGACCATCCGTCCCCGCTTAAGAGGAGTGTGAACCCAGCCCGAAAAAGAGCTCCCCATACAAACGGCGATAACGTTTTCCACCCTCTAAACCTTAACCTATGGCAATGTTTTTTTAGTATGTTATCATTATGCCTTGGAACTAGGTTTGTATGTTTTGATTTTTTAAATATTCTTCATAGATTTGACAATATTTGCATTTTAGTGGTTTCATACAAAACAAAAAAGCGTCAATATTGTTGAAACTATTAAAAATATTTAAAAAATCAAAACATACAAACCTAGTTCTGGAGCATACTGACAACATTAAAAAAAATCATGGTTCTAGGTTGATGTTTAGAGGGTGGAAAACGTTATCGCCGTTTATATGGAGAGCGCTGGGTTCACAATCCTCTTAAATCGGCAAAAATAGCCGCCGGAAAAACAAAAAGCGATCGGTGCGAATTTATTTCTGCTGTAACCTAAATACTTGGAGCGATTGTCAAACAAAACAAAACAATAAAATGTAAGAACAATTGCTCGTTTTAATTGATGACTGACGTGATATATTGCCGTCTGGTTTGAGAAGTGACTGCAGGACGGACACGGATTTATGCTTTAGGGTAATTTTGCTAAAACCGACAAAGCAGAATTCAAAGTATTCTCAAGTCTTTGTGGGCTAGCACAGCAATATAAGTAGACGATTTCTTAAGAATTTGAAAGTTTGTGTTGTTTTGCGGCTAAATGAAAGACTTAATTAGAGAAAATCCAAGTCCGTTGGTTCTTTTTTAGCTACTCCAAGGAGTAGCTACTAAGTTCGAAACTCTTTCCGGGGAGGAGAAATCACCGCATTTCTCTATCTTTTGCATTATCGAGGTCTAAGAGTTAATAGTGAATCGAGATATACATGTATAAGTTATTAGACTAGAGTATCCACAGGTAATACTAACTCACAGTAACACTCTATACATATTGAGACAATTCCATTTTTAATTATCGCAGGTTTTTGACAGAAGGACACATTGAAACCCATTTTATTCTAGTGAAATAAAAATTTGAGTACACTTCTGACCATGGCCTTTGCAATAACAGCCAAAACGTCATTTTTTTGTGCAATATAACTGCTTTTTAGTAAACAAACTTTGCGGGTGGTAGGACCTTGTGCAAGGTCCGTCCAGATCGCTACCACCATCTTGCTCGCTAATTCTGCCGTTAAGCAGCAGTGCTTGCACTGTTGTGTTCCTGCGTGGAGAGCAAGACAGCCGGTGTAACTAATGGCACAAGAGGTATTCCATCTTAGCACTCTGGGTTGGCAACGCATCTGCACTCTCTTTGTTGTTGCAGGTGTCTATAGGCGGTGGTGATCACTTACCACCAGGTGACCCACTTGCTTGTTTACCTTACTATGTTGTATAAAAAAAAAGTTTGAAATCAAAGACATTGGTTGATATTCGTACTATTTTTACAAAGGGCTCAGAAATTATATTATTTATAGCAATTATTAATAATCAAACTTTAAAAGAAGTTTGCCTCTATTCTGTTCGTAGCTTTCTATTATGTTGCGGGTGGTAGGACTTTGTGGAAGGTCCGTCCGGATCGCTACCACCATCTTGCTCGCTAATCCTGCCGCTAAGCAGCAGTGCTTGCACTGTTGTGTTCCGGCGTGGAGAGCAAGACAGCCGGTGCAATTACTGGCACAAGAGGTATTCCATCTTAGCCCTCTGGGTTGGCAACGCATCTGCAATCCATTTGGTATTGCGGGTATCTATGGGTGGTGGTAATCACTTACCATCAGGTGACCCATTTGCTCGTTTGCCTTCCCATGTGGTATAAAAAAATTGAAAGAATTTTTGGAATCGGCTCGGTAGTTCTAGTGATTACCCCCTACAAACAAACAAACAAAGTTTACCCCTTTATTGCACTGCTAGCGGACGCGCGCGACTTCGTTCGCGAGAAATAAGTAGCCTATGTCCGTCAGGGATAGTGTAGCTTTCTATCTGTGAAAGAATTTTTGAAATCGGTTCAGTAGTTCCAGAGATTACCCCCTTAAAACAAACTAATAAACAAAGTTTACCTTTTTATTATATTAGTGTAGATTAGTGTAGACTACTAAGTGTAGACTAGTGAAGATGTAGATGAAGTGTAGATTAGTGTAGATGTAGATTAATGTAGATTTTTTTGAATTTTTTTTTATACAACTTAGGAAGGCAAACAAGCAGGTGGGTCACCTGATGGTAAGTGATCACCACCGCCTATAGACACCTGCAACAACAAAGAGAGTGCAGATGCGTTGCCAACCCAGAGGGCTAAGATGGAATACCTCTTGTGCCAGTAATTACACCGGCTGTCTTGCTCTCCACGCCGGAACACAACAGTGCAAGCACTGCTGCTTAGCGGCAGGATTAGCGAGCAAGATGGTGGTAGCGATCCGGACGGACCTTGCACAAGGTCCTAGCACCCGCAGATAAAGCGTCAACTAAACATACTATTATTTAATTTAGGAATGCAACCGCAATGCAACAAATCAATCGCGTAACCGATGAGGCGAACCGATTAGATCATAATGGGAGCGACTAAATTAAATCCTGATTGATGTCTGTCGACTTTATTTACGACTGGTTAGTTTATTTAATAAATAGAACTAAAGTTTTGTTTTAATTATGTTTAAAACTAGCTTTTGCCCGCGACTTCGTCCGCGTAGAGTTAATTGAATCAAGCAAACGTGCACCCAACATGCAATCTGCAATATTTCCTGGAAAAATTAATAAGCATAAGTTACTTTGCTGCTCATGACGTCACGGCGGCGTATAACTCACTTATCGCTAGCCCGTGGGTACTAAGCATTTTTACGAGATAAAAAGTATCCTATGTGTTAATCCTGGTTATAAACTATGTGTTTGCCAAATTTCATCCAAATGCATTCAGTAGTTTTTACGTGAAAGAGTAACAAACATCCATCCATACTTACAAACTTTCGCGTTTATAATAATTAGTAGGGTACTTTTAATACAAGAGTTTTAATGTCATAATGTGTGGTTGAATGGTTTATAATTATCATATCATGGGATATTTTTTGTGAAAATGATGCAACGGTTAGACGGGATTTGATTTGTTTTGATTTGATTTGATCTTGACGATGCCTCGTATAGAGGCGAAACGCGCGTCGATCGTGTAGTTTTAGTATTTAGTGGTGGTGGTGTGTAGTTGAGTCTGTGTGATATATGTTGTTTCGTGTGGAAGGGGAGGAGGGTGGGTCTTTGCATGAACATATATGTGTCGCACAGACGCAGCTATTTTGCACGAGCCCGGCACTGGTTTCGGGGAGTAGCAAGGTAATTTGTTCCAGTTTGTTTAGGCGGGATTTATTCTGAAGAGACGCAGTTCAAAAAGGTAAAAATTTAAATAAAGTTATAATAAGTAAGTAGTTTTTATTATTTATTGGGGGTTTATTGCACAGTTAATAAGGTAAGTAGACAAGTGATAGGGAAATCAGAGCGAGACAAACATATTTTAGTATTTATATTTATATTTTTTAAAATGAAGGTTTCGGTTTCCTCTAATAACTTATAAATCTCGATATTTGAAATTAAAAAGTAAAAAATATTAAATTAAATCCACAAAAACCTTTTGGTGAACTTTAAAAAGTTATCATTTTTTAACCACTGAATACGTATTTAAGTCATAATAGATTTATTCTTCAAACTTAACCTTGTGGAAGTCTTGTGGAGAAGCTATTGCCCAGCAGTGGGATACAAATACGGGCTAATAAAAATAAAATAGAACCTAAGTGGAAGTTCCTAATGACATGTGTCGAAGGAAGGTAATGAAAACAATTCAGATATTGTACGATTGGAATGTGAAAGGCTTAAAATATAGCATGCAGAGCTGGGTATATTTAGCGCGGCATGGCGTCTACGTTTATTTGTGTCTGCGTAAGATTCGATGATAATCTGGACCATTTCCTTCGCGGGAAGAGATTTACGGCTCTAAGCTGTTTCGCTAAATATTGCCAACTGATATAGAACGTATACTAATGGTGAGAAAAGATTAAAGAAAGAGAAGAAGACGGATCAAGCAATAATGGAAAAAGAGGTTTTTTCACTTACTTATTTTTTTATATTTACAACTTACTTTTTAAATACCATCCATTTTAACAAACTTTTATTTGATTTGCAATGATCGTATGTGAAAGTTGTCCGTTATATATTCATATTCATTTATTTATTTCAAAATTTGGAAGCAAACTATGACTCAATTCCAAGTGAGCACATTAAGTACCCCCAGCAAAAAAAAATGCATTGAAATTAATTAACACAAAAACTAATAACTGAGCTTGTGACGTTTGAATTAAATATTTTAAAGTCATTCCCTTAGGTAGATAACAAAAATAATGACATGTCGACATATGGTAATGAAAGTTTTCAAAATAGTTTTTAATAATACGTGCAGTGAATTATGGCGTCTGCGCATTATTTTTTGCTTTAAATTCGATGATAGCTGGATCATTTCATTCGCGGGAAGAGATTTATAGCATAATGCAAGATGTTGAACTGTTGAGTTATTTATCTCTTCAAATGTTTATTTAGCAAATTTATAAACAAGTTCTTGGCGAATAAGGGGTGTATGTACGTCTGTACAATCATACTTGTATCTATGTGAACAGCATAAGCCATATTGTAAACTAAAATAAGGTTGTCTTATTTGAAGAAAATATTTGTTTCGTATAGAACTTATCTTATGTTTATGATTGGATAGGTACTATACTTTGTTCAGTATTTATTTTTGTTATGTAAGTGCGAAACGAACACATCAGAGGAAGTTTTAAGGTCGCGCTTATAGCAGAAAAACTCACCGAGAGCCGCCTACGATGGTTCGGCCATGTCATGAGGCGCCCCGAAGACCATGTCGTAAAACAGGCCTTAGCACTGCCAAATAATAAGAGAGGTAGAGGACGCCCACTGGCCACCTGGTGGTCCACAGTGGCCAAGGACTTAGAGCTTGCCCAAACAAATGTTTCGACAACTCAGGACAGATTATCCTGGCGCCGCAGAACGAGGAGAGCCGACCCCAAATAATGGGAAATGGCTAGGACAAAGAAGAAGACTTTGTTCAGTATTTGCACAAACAGAAGGACACTATGAGAGGATATAGTAAAGCCCGATGCTCCAAACAAACGTTGTCCCTTTTTTCCTCCCTGAATTGTGTCCCTGGTGCAATTATTTACGGATACGTTACTCTATGTTTTGAGTTTTTTTATATTATGATGTTTCAAAACGAATTTATAAATTAAGTCTTCTGGAAATAAAATTTAGTATAGTATTTTTGCGTTATATTAATCACTTACCAGTCAGCCAACAAGTTATTATTCAAGTAGAATTATTGCATTTTAAACGACGTCATGTAAAATTTATTCAAAATAATATGATAAATATTATGTTAATAATTGTTCGTAAATGGCACAAGAATTAATAACAACGAAGCGTGAAATTTTAAATTACGGTTATTGACAGAAATTTGCAAATTAAACATTCATTTTATCTGATTAATAGTTATTCACAAATCACTAATGACCCGCCCAGCTTCACCCTTCGCCCAGGTACAGTCAAGGAATTTAATTCCCTACCCATTTCGTTGAAATGTCGTCTGACATTCGCAATGCATTAAGGTCGATATGTCAAACTAACGTCTTGCTCTATAGCTCTTATGGTGACAGTTTGCTATATGCTATTGAACCTTAGGTGGGTTGGAAATTTAATTCCTTGACTGTACAAATAGGTTTGTCCTCATATCTTGTGCCGCCTACCCTTCTAAACCACGCAACGGACTTTGATACGGTTATCGTAGTCTTTTTTTTTATGAAATAGGAAGGAAAACAAGCAAGTGGGTCATCTGATGGTAAGTGATCACCACCGCCTATAGACACCCGCAATACCAAGGAGATTGCAGATGCATTGCCAACCCAGAGGGCTAAGATGGAATACCTCTTGTGCCAGTAATTACACCGGCTGTCTTGCTCTCCACTCCGGAACACAACAGTGCAAGCACTGCTGCTTAGCGGCGGGATTAGCGAGGAAAATGGTGGTAGCGATCCGGACGGACCTTGCACAAGGTCCTACCACCCGCAAAAGGGAGGGAAATTTGGAGAGTTTTCACTAAAGATTTTTCACGTTCTAATTGTACCCCTACGAAGCCTTGGTGGGTTCCTAGTATACATCTACACTGTCTACTTTAATCTATACACTAAACTACAACTACACTTAACTATATCTACACTAATCTACACTAATATAATAAAGAGCTAAACCTAGTTTGTTTATATGTAGGGGGAAATCTCTGGTGTACTACTGAACCGATTCCAAAAATTCTTTCACCAATAGAAAGCTACACTGTCCCTGACGGACATAGGCGAACTTCACGCGAACAAAATCATGGGCGATCGCTAGTATGAAATACTTTTTATACGACCATCTCCATCTTAGCCCTCCGGGTTGGCAACGCATTTGCAATCTCTTTGGTATTGCAGGTGTTTATAGGCGGTGGTGATAACTTACCATTAGGTGACCCACTTACTAGTGTACCTTCCTATTTTGTAAAAAAATAAATTAAATAAATAAATACAAACTTAATCAAAAAGGTCAAACTGCCTATATGCAACATGGAGTAGGTACTCTAGGTACAAGGTAGAAGGTTTGCTAGGTCTGCTATAGGTACCTACTTTATTTTTTATTTAGGTATTTATTTTATGTAAACAAGACATGATATTATAATCTTAATTTTGAACTTGAATGACGAATTTTAATATTAATTACTGACATATTATATTAATTAGTAACAGAATTTATAAATTATAATTGGTTTGAATTTTGGCCTATGATTTTAATTTCGATGCGTTGTTCAATTGATGGAATTTTAATAAATTAATGTATAGTTGGATAGAATTGGAATCACTAGATATAAGTTAAAATAAGTGTAATTGTGTGCCCTTACAGGGTGACATGGATGGACCTGTGATATTGACTGTAACTATAGATGCAAGCGGGAATCTTTCCGAATGTTTCCCAGGGAATACTTCCCGTAACATTCGGAAGCATTCCGAAACATTCGGAAGTTTTCGATGGCCGAAAAATACGAAAATTTCGTTAAAAACCGACCAAGTGCGTGTCTGGCTCACGCGCCGAGGGTTCCGTACAAACCTAATAAGCACCAAGCATTGCTTTAATGAAAAAAGAAACCGAATTGAGGGACAAACTTAACTTTGCTATTGTAAAACTCTTGGTCCCATACGTACTAAGTGCAAATATAAGATTGTAATAAATACAAAATGTGATGTAACATACCTTACAAGTTTACAGTTTTCGGACTTTTCCCTTTACTTGTGAAAAAAGTAAAAAATGTATGTAATTCTGAGGTTATTACTCATTATTTACACTATAAGTTAAGAATTATGATACATAATTATAAAATATGTAATTCCAACTTCCAATAGAATCACTGTTTAAATAGTAAGTAGTGATGCAGACCGATAAAATTACCCTGGTAAAATACGGTAAAATTCACTATTTTTCATACTTACTTCATTACTAGCACAAGTGGTATTCCATATTAGCCCTCTGGGTTGGCAACGCACTGCAATCTCCTAGGTGTTGCGGGTGTCTATGGGCGGTAGTAATCACTTTCCATCAGGTGACCCACTTGCTCGTTTGCCTTCCTATGATGTATAAAAAAAATTGGTAAGAGTAACGCGATAGAAAGAGATGGAAATTCGACAGGGCTGTGCGAGCTGAATATTTCTTTCATCTTAGAAATAATTCTACACTTCAGCTTGATTTCGAGGTACCTACCTAAGTACCTTGCTTAAATTACTTAACTGTAATTCAACACGAAGAATAGGCGAATAAACTGAACGGCGCGTGCGGCGTTTTACAAGCTCTCACACACAACGCAAGTAAACGAAATCAAAGACGCCGTGCGCCGCCGCCGACGCCGTGCGCCGCCGCCGCCGCCCCGGCCCGCCAGCTCTGCGCGCCGAAAACTTCCTTGATTGATTCCATCTTCGGTAATATTCGGAAACATTCCCAGGGACGTATGAGGTGGGGAACTATTCCGGGAGGGGAGGAAGTATTCATTCCGTTTGGCCTCGAGCTTCGGGCTGTCATTTTTGAATGTTGAAAGGCAAAGGTATCTTGGCACATACAATCATGTTTTATATAACACACGCCGCAAACTATCGGTATTTTACGCGCCTTTTTGTTAAAATTACTTACGTAATTTTGCAACCGTATGTACATTACACGCAGTACGTCCGTAGTTAGTAGGGGAAAAACCTAAAAGTAGATATCCACTGGATGGTTCTGGCAGGCGATTACCGATAAAGACTTTCTTTGTAGAAATCCAAAACAAAATAATAAAAACTACGACGAAATTGTTTTTAAACACTTAATAAAAACATCGTTTTAATCATTCCAATCCTTACATAGGTACATACCTACATACTCGTGCACAAAAATAACCCTACTACTGTTATGGTATTCTTTTATTGTAAAATTAACAAATTAACAATGAACAAGTTACCTGGGCCCAATTTCATAAACGCGACAGGTGACAGTGACAATTCGCTATACATTACTATGTCTACAAGTAACGCTACAGACTTGTACAGACTTAACATCATAGTGGGCAGGCAATGTATATCAAATTGTCACTGTCACCTGTCGCCTGTCGCGTTTATGAGATTGGGCTCTGGGACTAATGTCATAAACGTGACAGGCGATAGGCGACAGTGACAATTCGCCGTACATTACTGTGTCGACATGTAACGCTACAGACTTACAGACTTAACATCATAGTGGGCAAGCAATGTATACCAAATTGTCACTGTCACCTGTCACATTTATGAGATTGGACACTGGTACTAATTTCATCGACGCGACAGGCGACAGGTGACAGTGACAGTTTTCCGTACATTATTGTGTCAACAAGTAACGCTACAGACTTAACATCATAGTGGACAAGCAATGTACACCGAAATGTCACTGTCACCTGTCGCCTGTCACGTTTATGAAATTGGGCCCTGGACTACAAGCGTTGACTACATTCAAGACGAGGATGTACGTAACAAGTATCTGTATATCTACGCTTTTCTACATAAATTCATGGGACAGAAGAAAAACACACGGCGGCTAGGTTTTTAAGTTGCGTATTCGATCGAATATAACAACATAAGAAAATCATGATTAAATTACAAAAATTGGTACATAACTTGCCCTGACATAGGTAATACGATAAATATTTATGTTTTATTTACGCTTTTTTAACATCAACACGGGCGGAAACTTAATTTACCTACTGGGAAGTATTCCCAGGCAAAGACGAAAACTTCCTTGATTCCTTCGGAAACATTCGGAAACATTCCCAGGGACGTATGAGGTGGGGAACTATTCCGGGAGGGGAGGAAGTATTCATTCCGCTCGGCCTCGGGCTGTCATTTTTAGTGTTGAAAGGCAAAGGTATCTTGGCACATACAACCATGTTTTGTAATAATACAAAAAGCCTGATCCTTTTTTTAAATCTATGTTTTCAGTGATCATAGATTAATTTGATGATGATTAATAAAGATGAAATGCTGATGTTACGCATTTTAAAGTCTCTGGGAGGTTGTTTAACCAAAGTCACATCGCCGACGAAAGACTTGACTAGCGGTCGTAAATAGTCGTAATATAAGCCTGATTGGATATTATATGTATGTATAATTTCATACGGACATTTTAAAATAAAAATATATCACTTTAATTCCAAAATGGCCGAACCATGAACTGATGGACTGCGCGCTGTGAACAGCACAAACGGTCTAAGCGAAAGACTCGAATTAAACGCCTCTGTCTCTTTCTAGTGTTGACATCATTAGAATCGAATTTCCTGTCACTTTTTTTAATTACTCGTTCTGAAGTAGAATGACTAAATGTATGCACCCTTATGATTAAGGAATGTTTTCTGTTAAATATAATAAAAGAGTCCAACTCGCACGTGACCGGTTTTATTACTGGGAAAGTTTCCGAGTAATCGAAATATTCCCGGAAGTTTTCCGGAATAATTCCGAATATTTCAGAAGTTTTGCAACTATAACTGTAACACCTCATATGAACGTACATGACATTACAATTGAATAAATGAAATGAAATACTTATGTAGCACACAATGAGTTTATATAGCACTTAGAGTTGCTGGGGTCACAAGGAAATTGAAGTGAAAATCTTGCAAAATCTAGGTGCCAATGTGCGTTGTTTTGAGTACCAATAAAAGAAGTGCTTGCCCTAGATCCTATACTTTCTCTCGTAAATACTGAAATCAATTATTTCATGCCGCTGTGACGGAAATGTTAAACACCAGTATACAGGCTTCTAATACAGCTTCATAGCAGTAACCTAGTTTAATACGCTGTTGTACGGTCAAGTGACTAGGTAACTGAAGATAAAACCTTTTCACAAAATATTCATATATGTGTATATTCATATATGTTTTTTTATATGAAATAGGAAGACAAACCAGTGACGCCCACATAGCCTAGTGGTTAGTGACCCTGACTATGAAGCTTGAGGTACCGGGTTCGATTCCCGGGAGGGGCAAATGTTTTGATGAATATACGAATGTTTGTGCCCGAGTCGTGGATGTTATATGTATTTATTTAAGTATATATTTATCTATATAAGTATCTCTAAGGGACTGCAGACATGAGTATTTGATATTAATTTCAACTCAATACCTCCACACGTTCTTGAGAAAAACGGTCTTGACAGACAGACAGACAGACAGACGGACAACAAAGTGATCCCCATAAGGGTTCCGTTTTTCCTAAAGAGGTACGGAACCCTAAAAAAAGATTAGAATCTGAGCTTCGCAATAGCTTTATCATTTGACTGCACTGTGTAACTGTATAGTAGACATACGTATTTTCGACATACCTACGACGCAGGCGACCTCCCTGCCGTTTTATGACGTATTATACAGCGTTCTGGGTAATTGCTATAATAGCGTAAGTGGACGGTATGATTTATTGCTAAAGGCTCCCGGCGCAGCCATAGTAGGCATACGCGGTACCTATACGCAGCACAGGAGACCGCACTGAGAATCAAAGTCAACATTCAATATTTTTTGTAATAACTGGATATGTGGTAAGCATTGCAAAAGTTATTGAAGATAAGTTTGGGTATAATAGAAAGGGGAATAACAAGTTAAAGAATACAGATATCATCATCATCATCTCAGCCACAAGAGGTCCACTGTTGAACATAGACCTCCTCCATGGATTTTTAAAGTGACCGGTTGGAAGCGGCATGCAACCAGCGCCTTCCTGCCACCTGTGTGAGGTCATCGGACCATCTTGTGGCTGGTCGTCCTACGCTGCGGTTGCCAATACGCGGCCGCGATTTGAGAACTTTTCGATCGGCCATCAGTTCTCCGTGCTATGTGCCCTGCCCACTGCCACTTAAACTTGCAATACAGATGACAAAAAACTGCCAAGCTGAAATGGGACTGGGCCGGAGATGTCTGTCGGCACCTACAGAGGTGGGCTCGCACAGACACTTGGTGGGTGCCGCAGAACGGCCAACGACGAGGCAGACCAAGAAAGTGATGGCGGGTTGACTTGGAAGGGTTTGAAAAGGCATGGGCTGACAAAGCGTCAATCAGGGAGCTGTGGAAATCTTGTGGAGAGGGCTTTGCCCAGCAGTGGGACATAAATATGAGCTATTAAAAAGTCTCCCAGGTCAGCTCCCTGCGGGAGGGTTCCCGTGATGCTGGCTGCTTTTAACAGTCTAGCAAATCTTGCACACTCATATGTATATTTAGGTAAGGAGTGAAAATCTAAAGGCATATCTTACGCGTAAAGTGAAAATGTGAAATACGTATCATCTCGCTTTTATTAAACTTCTATCTCACTTAGGTAGACGTTGTTAAAAAAAGATAAGTGCTAAAGTTATTGCACCTTTCTTGTACAATATTGTTGGCTGTATTGTACCCAGTTGGTCTTCGATGTTTCAAAAGAGAATAGACAGATGTTTCGAAAGTTAAGAAACCATAAAAAATAATAAAACTACTATAAAAATAAATCACGTTTTCGTTAATGCTTTACGACTGTTTTACAACTAACAATCTGCGTTCTATGAACTAGAATATTTGACCGCGTTTTATTACTGTGGGCCTTATAATTATGTACCTAACTTACGTAATGTTCAAATAACAGTTAAAGGCATAAAAATTTATACTTTTGTCATATTCTTAGTAAATAAGCTAAGATCTTGATAGGTCCTTTGTCGGATTCTTAATAAGTTTGCGGGTGGAAGGACCTTGTGCAAGGTCCGTCTGGATCGCTACCACCATCTTGTTCGCTAATCCTGCCGCTAAGCAGCAGTGCTTGCACTGTTGTATTCCGGTGTGGAGCAAGACAGCCGGTGCAGGAAGGCAAACAAGGTAGTGGGTCACCTGATGGTAAGTGCACACCACCGCCTATAGACACCCGCAACATCGAAGAGATTGCAAATGCGTTGCCAACCCAGAGGGCTAAGATGGAATACCTCTTGTGCCAGTAAATTACACAGGCTGTCTTGTTCTCCACGGCGGAACACAACAGCGCAACCACTGCTGCTTAGCGGCAGGATTAGCGAGCAAGTTGGTGATAGCGATCCGGACGGACCTTGCACAAGGTCCTACCACCCGCGCCATGCTCATCTCAAAGCTACCAGCAGCAGTACTAGGTCGCGACGAACAGGTATTATTTAATAAACGTAGAGTGAAAAGTTTCTATAATTTAAAAAATAAATGTTGCCACACGTGTGACCGGTGCCATTAACAGCCGTAAAGGCCGCCGTCCACTCGCCCCGTGCAGCACGTGGCGTTAAGGGTAACGGGTCACTGTAATTACGCCGTATAATGTTTATACGAACGTTTAATTAAAGCATTTTTACGTGAGAATATTAAACATGATTCTAAGTCTGTTTGAGGGAATGTGGAGTGCCAATTTAGCCATCGGCTCTCTGAACCTCGGAATAGACAAGCTCAAAATGGCATATGACTACTTTAGGGTTTTCTGGAAGAGATCTCAGTTAACAGATCGCCTGTTGAATACCTTGTAAAATTTTCTTATGCATTTTTAATGTGTGAATTCATAAAGACTATTTTTGAAAGGTCTGCTGAAAAACATGCCTAACAAAGTATGAAACTGGAATTTGAGAACTGACTGACTGACTGATATATCAACAGACAGCCCAAACCGCTGGACCTACAGACTTGAAATATTGCACATAGATACCGTACAAAGTGTAGGCATATATTAACAAAAAAAAATTAGAAATTCTACCCTTAAGAGGGTAAAATAGGGGATGAAAATTGGTAGAAAAGTCCGTCAGTTTCGCAGTTAGGATCTTTAAATTTGAAGATAAAGATGTAAACAAGTCGCAAAACGGTTTTTTTAAACCTCTCGAACGTTCCCTGGCGATCGAAAATAATATTTCTGTAGAACTTAGTAATGAATCGGTCAGTAAATAAAGTAAATTGGCGTGACCGAACAAACGCCGAGTACAAACTAATTTGCTAAAACAATTATGTTGTCTACACATAACAAATATGAACGAGACGTCTTGGCTAGGAAAACATACCTAAATTCAAAGATTTTCTGGAAGAGATCGATCTCAAGCGATCATATCGCCTTTTGGGCACCTATATTTGAAAGAAAGAAGAAATAAGGAAAATAAATAATCATTTGACGTTTGACATTTGACGACCTATATGGCACAGTGGCACCTGTGTCTGCTTACTGTACAAGAGGTCCCGGGTTCAAATCCTGGTATGGGCAAATATTTGTGTAACGAATACGACTGTTTGGTTCATGGATGTTATTTGTATTTAAGTATGTATTTATCTATACATATATAAGTATGTTTGTCTGTTGTCTAGTATCTATAAAACAATATTTGCTTAGTTTGGGACTAGGTCAATTGGTGTAAATTGTCCCAAAATAATATTATTATTACTAAAAACTATTCAAGATAATACACACACATACAAACATCACAGAAAGTATAAATATAACAAATACATATGTGTTGAATAGAATCAAATAGCCTATGTCACCCAGACTACAATTACGAACCGATTGACACCTCATTCATCAAAATCGGCTCAGTCGTTTAGGCACTACAGTGGAACATACGTAAATACAAACATACATACATACATAGGCTGCTAAAAAGGGCCTCACTCGGCATACTGCCTCGGTGAACCGAGACGCTGGTTTTCAGTGGGACCCTTGAGATCCTTAACCCTTTGAACGCTTTTATATCTGAATGAAGTGTTCACTCACACACCAAGCACTGTTGCGTTATAAAAACAAAAAAAAAACAAATAAAACAATTCATAATAGATTTTATTCATGATCAAAGTACACCTTCACTCCGACCTTTTCAGTGGTTGTTGGCGTGGTGGGCACAACACACGACCACTTTATAGGTTCTTAGCGTTCAAAGGGTTAATATTAAACTACTTAACCTAAATCAATGACGACACGAATGAAAGTTGATTGAGTACAGGGTGTGAAGTGAAGAGGTGGTTCAGAGTATGTAGGCACATTTTATTGCCATTTCAAGTAAAGAGCTTAGCTTTATATGCTATACTTTGCTATTTCTATGAGCTAACCACTCGTCGGTTTACGTCATGGACCAAATAGTCAAAGTTCAAATGCTTACGTGTCACTTGTCAGGTTTTGAACCTAATTACCAGTTTAATTATCACTAATCAGTTATCAGCACACGTCACCACTAGCGCCATGCCATTTCTGACACTGCCTTTTCAAATAACTGACATCGTGATAACGTTTTACTGACGATATATTGAGTGGTTAAAACATTACTTTAACTACTTTCGAGAAATGTTGATGATAGTTAGAAAAACCGGTTTGGTGATTAATATTTTAAAAACTACTGGCAGAATAAGCGAACTTACGATTTTGCACTATCGCTAAGATTTAAGAGATTTTTTATTTATTTATTTAGGTACTCTAGAATAGAATTATTAAAAAACAAGTGAAATATGAATAACTTAACCTAATAAAAAATACTAAAACTTAATGATACTCGTATGTACAAATATCTCGCAAGTCTGTCCCCTGAGGCAAAGTGCCCATAAAGCTGGCTGCATTTCCTCGTTGGAGCAGTCAATGCCAAGAAATGCATCAGCCCTATGGTCATGTGAGATTTCAATCTATTTTTTAGTTTAAATATCGTAATTAATAGATTCAGGCGTTACTTGCCGGAGGTCCATATCAACAAACTGGAACAAATTACCTTGCTACTCCGCGAAACCAAGCAAGCGCGGAGTAGCAAGGTAATTTGTTCCAGTTTGTTTAAATATCGTGTTGAATTGTTAAGTTGGTTAACATTAAGTAAGAATAAAAACGAAATTTTATTTCCACGTGTAGGTCAAGCCATTTGAAGTGGACATTATAATCTTTAGACTAATATAATAAAGAGGTAAACATTGTTTTTCTGTTTGTTGTTCATTTGTTTGTATGTAGGGTAAATCTTTAGAACTACTGAATAGATTCCAAGAAATATTTCACTAATAGAAAGTTACAATATCCCTGACGGACATAGGCTACTGATTCCACTGAAGGAGTTGCAGTCGGCCGCTAGTAAATAAATAAATTTATATAGATAGTGATAAATTATCTAAGTAGTAATATTAATTAAAAAGTGATCCGACAGAGAACCAAAGTTATCGACATAGCCCACCGCATTAGCACGCTGAAGTGACAGTGGGCCGGCCATATAACCCGAAGAACCGATAACCGTTGGGGTAGACGAGTTCTTGAGTGGAGACCACGGATCGGCAAACGTAGCGTGGGACGTCCTCAGACTCGGTGGAGCGATGATCTTCGCAAGGCGGCTGGCAAGAGCTGGATGAGAGTGGCCGAGGATCGTGCTCAGTGGCGTGCCATGGGAGAGGCCTATGTCCAGCAGAGGACGAACATAGGCTGATGACGATGATGATGATGAATATTAATTACCGACATTTGCCTGTGACTTCGTCCGCGTTGATTTTGGATCATAAACTAAATTCCACGCCCATTTTAACCCCTTTAAAGGTGGAATTTTTAAAAATCCATTTTAAGTGTGATATATTTTATTGTGATTATGTGATATATGTGTCTACACTCCTGAGAAAGACATGTTCCTTTTATGTTTATATCTTCAGCTTCAGCGGTCAAGGATGTACAGTCAGCCTCAGAAATAGCTTAACACTTCAGAACCGTGTCGTAGTAACGTATGAAATGAGAGTTGCTCGAATATCTCCCAGTACCGACAGTGACAAGGTACTAAAATTTTCAGCTATTTCTGAGGCTGATCTTACTTGTCAGTCAGTAGCGGAATTTTTTCACATATTTATAGGCAGAATAATCAGAATTGTCAATATCATTAATATGTCAAAAACGCGTATTCACTTTAAAACCGGATGTTCACCTATTTATTCTTCTAATAAAACATCTGTCAATGACATTTTTAGTAAACAAAACGTTTTCATCAACAGATGTTTCCAGTATTTGGTGAAATTAGTGGAAAATCGTGAAATCCACAAATGACGCACAACTGTATGTAACAGTCAATCCTCATAAATTAGTAAATCACGATACATTTTTTACTGTAATATTGTGCGGCAGTTTACTGAACACTTGTATTCTAGATCGAAGGTATTGCTCAGAATTAACTTATCCTAAATTGCCTTTACATTTATTTAAAGTATTTACATTTATTTAAACAATTTAAAACGTATAAGCGTGTTTTTTTTGCAATTATATAAATAAATTAGTAAGATTATAATAATATATTGATATAGTAATGATTATGTATAGTTTAAATTAGTTTAAATCAGTTTGTTATTATCAACTTTAAGATGTAATTAAGAATAAACATTGGCATCAGTAAGACAACTAAAAACTATTCACAAAGGCGGTGGTGATTACTTACCATCAGGTGACCCACTTGCTTGTTTGCTCTCTATTATAAAAACAACTTTAAAAATCCTATGGAAATGCGAGCGGGACTATTGCTCTTGAATTAAGCTTGTACTTTTAGCTTATTTGATATAGGACCACATTACTCTGCGCAGGCGACTCGTGCGTGGCTAATTTGCGCTATTGTTTAAGCTACCACACAGGGGGTTTATAGTACCTTGTTTATGGTACAGTCACCTTCAAAACCGATCACTTCACCGATTTTTTATTCATCATCATATCAGCCGGAAGACGCCCACTGCTGGGCATATGCCGTCCCCAAGGATCTCCACGACGGTCTCGTCTTTTGCTGCTCGCATTCGCCGGTTTCCAGCGGTCTTCACCAGGTCGTCGGTCCACGTTGTGGGAGGCCTACCAACACCTCGATATACCCAAAAATAATTCATAATTAATTTATCTATAATTCAAAGTCCACTGATTGACTGACTGATATATCATCGCACAGCACAAACTGTCTGAATCTACTAGCGCTTCGGAAAATGGAAAATTCTGCTGAGAAGAAGCGCCGCAAGAAACTCAGCTCAACTCAACCTTCTGCCATCTTCTATGAAATTCGATTATAGTATATGTGAAGCCAAAAAGATATTTGTCTTGTTTATAACCAGAAATAAAATATTAAGTAGTAAATTTTTACATTACTTATTTGTATTTTATGTTTATTACTTTTAACGTTGACTGTAACTTTAACACAACATAATAATATGTTACTTTTGATTAGGAATTAATGGCGTAATGTATTTTGAGTGCATTGAACTTTGTGTTTATAGTTGAAAATCATTTTTCGAGCCTGTAAGGGTATGTTTTTATAATATCACAAAGTGAAATAAAGTCTGATGTAGTAAAGTCAGCCTCAGTAATAGGTTAACACTTAAGAACCTTGTCGTAGTAACGAATGAAATGAGAGTTGGTTCAATTTGTCACATCACTGACAGCGACAAGGTAGTAGAATGTTCAGTTACTTCTGAAGCTGACATACAAACTACAGCTGTGGCCCTAACATGACTGGCCGAGTTTAGTTTATCTCTATCTGCGTCCCTTTCTTATGACACTAGTTAGACAGAGACACAGGGAGGGGTTAAACTAAACCTGGGCTGTCATGTAAGGGCCGCTAACGCGACGTTTTTACGAAACTCCTTGACTGAAAATACATGCTTTAAATGAAACACTATTACATTTTTGCATTATTATCAAAGGTTAACTTATACCCAGACTGCATTCCGACTGTAAAGCAACCGGTGACTGCACGTGCAGTTCAGTTGTAGTTCAGATGCAATTGGCACGACAATATGACAACTGCGTATTTGTTGCATCGAAACGCAATTTAACCGTACGGGGAATTAGCAGTAAGCTTGCAGTGCTTACAATACTGGCACTTGAGCCAGTAATACATAATATTTTGTCGCGGACATCAACAATATATTATTCCTTTCTAACCAATGTGTGTGTGTGAAAGGGATGGATGCATTATGTCCGCGACAAATGGCAATGTGCTAGCGCTTCAAGTGCAGTTAAATCGCAGTCACTCCAAACTACCTGCTACATCTCAATGCAGTTAAATTGCATTTCCGTTACGACACACACGTAGTTATTATACTGTTGTGCCAATTTCATATAAACTGCAACTGAACTGCTCGTGCAGTCGGCGACTGCGTTACTACTGCTGCAGTCAGTTTGCAGTTGGAATGCAGTTCATCTGTGTAGGGCCATAGTTAAAAAAAAATGTATAATCAAATTCACTTACCTAATAAACTTAGGCTAGCAATCCAACTGGCTTGCTGATCGTTGACAGAGAATCCTCCGTTGTGAGTCTGATCTTGCAGCGATGCTATCGCTGGTGACATATAGCCCTTGCTCAGCCCTGCGGCGAACGGGCCGAGCGAGACGGCAAGAGCTGCAAGTATCTGCGGGGGAGGGAAATAGCGATAAAGTTCTTTGTTAGAACTGTCACAAAAAAATCAACTGAGAGAAAAAAGTTTTATAAGGTGGTTTGGTAGGCTTAATCTTTATCTGTGTGTTTGTCTATCTTTTGTGAGATTCTAACTGCTAAACCAAGTGCAGTCATTTGAAGACTTCTAAGTCAATAAATAAGGGCTGGTTAGTTAGTTATAGTTGGTTAAAATTGGTTTAACAACATGGATACAAAAAAAGTATTAGTCTGGCTGTGAATTCACAGCTTTTGTGACATTTAATTTAAACTTAAGCATGCTTTTCAAACAATGCCATAAAACAAACCCGTTGACATCCAATTTACAGAACATTCACAATTTATTGATATTAACATCCCTAACAAGGAAAGTAACCATTAACCATGTTCGCCTGTTTTTTAACATTAAAACTCCCAAAAGTAACAACGAAGTGAACATAACAAAGCATAAATCTAGGTTGAGACAGCTACAAAGATATATGCGACGCGGACATAGTATAGCTTACATACAGGACGTACAGGGAACCGATCAGCGTTTCCAACACCCTGTTGTGAAGTGTAAATGGCTAGGGATGTGCCTATTGTCGATAAATCTAGGAGCTCTGCATTTTTGCTGTCGGCAACACTGGCAGTAATTTTTTTTTTTTAATTCTTTTTTTTATATTTTGAAGATGTTCTTTTATATGATACATATGTCACTAGTTGTTGAATAGCCGTTCGATAAGAGTCCTGAAGAATTTAAGTTGTTTAATTTGTTAGCAACATTTGTAAAATAATAAAAAAAAGCTGTTAAAATATAACTGACAATTTTTTTATAAACAAGTCCCATACTTCACGGAGCGTTTGTTTGAGCAATATAAACAGTACTATTTCAGAGTTGAGAGCCTTTTAAATTAAATTTAAATGTTATAAAGTACCTATAAATAAGGTATCATAATTATGCCTTAATCGAATGGACAGATTTCAATAGATTTTTTATTTGAACTGTTGTGGTTTCGGAGGTTGTGTTGTCTCTAATAATCAAAATAGGTTGAGTACTTAGCTTCCAATACAGGTAGTTAGCTCGTTTATAGTTTAAACATTAAATTTTACAAACCGAAATTACTTTCGAATTTTATTTTTAAATGTTAAACATTCAAATTATTAAATTAAAATACTATGCAATGACAATGATTTAAGGTATTTTTATATTGAAATTTTAATATACATTTAAATCTGAAGATATCAGTTTCGTACTGCGTCCTAAAATAAGAAAATAAAACTCCATTTGTCCATATTTTTATGGACCAAACCAAACAGATTTTTAGGGCCACCACTGAAGCTTTTTACAAAAAATTACATTATTGTTTTTTAATCTCAATTATTCCTGTACTTCGTGTTTATATTTGTTCATATTTTTATTCTAAATCGACATTGTATGGTCTATTACCGCTTCTATAGTAGCAGTGCCATGTGTTATCGTATTTATAAACTGAATTAACTTATTTTGTAACATAAGTTTGCATTGATTACGTTTATAAACACGTTTCGTTTTATTTATAGAATACAATAAATTAGTGATTCGTAATTAGGTTTTCATAAATCAGTGTTATTGTAACCACTTCAGAATGTAAGTAGCATCTACTAACATTGTGTACTTTTATTCAATGCTGTAATGCATAATAAATGATAGAAAGTTATTTAGTATTTTCTTATGTTTTCGTGACTTGTATACATTGAAATAAAACTATTTAAACTAAATTTCTTCTCAGCAGATGCCACTTCCGAAGCGCTGGTAGAGTCTGTAGTCTATTGAGTTAATTGGAACGATTTCATATTTAGTTTTTTAATTTTTTCAATTATTTTTCAAAATTGGGGAGTTTGTATTCTAAGTTTTTAGTCTTTAGTCTGCCCGTGAACATGAGACCTGTAAAGGGCTCGAAACGTCGGGAATTAGATTCGTTACAATACACGTGATATAAACCGTTTAAATAGTTTTATTTCAAAAACATTTATTTGTTCTCTTACGTTATGGTTTTCGTTACGTTTCGATAAAAATCCTTTGGTATTAAAAAAAAGATAAAATACTCCTGAAAGTAAGACCTTACGGCTCTGTTGTGTTTATAATTTATATATGTTAGTGTTCATTTCATTTTATTCACTGATCTACTACTCATTATTATAGACGCCTTAAATTAACTTTATTTTACTAGCGTACATTATTTATCATCCACCATTAGATTTCACGATTGCTCAAATCTTAATAATAGATCGTTGTTTCAGACATGTAAAAGAGTCTATATAGCAAAAAAATCATTTACATTTTAAAATAATTATGATCAATGATATAGGCTAAAAACAAAAACGTAGAAACATCAATATCGATTCTTTATTTATGGTAAATATGGTTTAAGTACAAATTAATAAGATTATTATTGATTTTTTTATCGATAAAATTAACAACATCCCATCACTATGCACTTTATCTGAAAGCGTTCGGATTGTACCAATATTTCGGGCAGGTCAATGCCCGACACACTGCCTCACATTTCCACTAACAAAGGAAAACGACCCCTATTATACTGGATTACGATTCAATTGGCTGCACTCGTAAATTGGTGTTATGACACACACCAACAAACGATTTAACGAGTCACAATAAACCCTATTACAATGAATTATGGGCCAAATTGAGTGCATTTGTAAATTGGTGCGATGACAGCCTAATATTTGTCCCAAGCAACGGTTAAACAAGCCGAAATGAATCTTATTACAATGTACTATAAGCCGATTTGAGTGCAGTCGCAAAATGGTAGAATATCGTCAATTATGTCAGCGATGACGGATCGTAATCGTAACATCATTGCGTTATCAAGTTTGTTGGATGAATAGATGTAACTGCGTTGACAGAAAAAATTGTGGGAATTTCTGAAACTGGGACACTGCTAGGACGTACTGTATTTTGGGTACATAAAGAACTCACAACACAGATGGACGGCCTAGTGGGCATCTACCCACTAGCACAGAATAAATAATAGTACCAACGTACAGAAACTTCTCTTTTTCGACCACCATTAAACGAATTCCAACTTTGTGATCAAGAACAAAAGTTCGTATTACTTCATAAACATTCGCCAAGCGGCATGCGTCAAAAGGAAGGCGCCGCCCGCGCCCGCCTTCCACCCGCAATGCCCTGGCGCACCGCTAGGGTTGGGCTGCTTACTATAATACTATCACAACGCGCGACACAGAGTGAGCGGGCGCGCGCATGGCAAGCCGGCAACCTACTGCGATTAACCTATGCCATAGGTAATGCGGCGAGCGCACCTACAGTGCGGAGTGGAACCCCCCTGCCACTAGCCCTAGGGTATCTACCCTAAATACTAAACTAGAGCCCACTGGTTTGTATTCATGGGAACAGACATTTATGTACAGCCAGCCAATTTGATCCATAGGCCACTGTAGAACGTTGTCGCAATATGTCATTGCTGGGATATTATAACATTTATTCAGAAGTCATTATGACGTTTATCGGGAAAAGGTTCTACAGAGGCCCATGGATGAAATTGGTTGACTGTACATCCTATTATTTTCTTAATTATTAATGCGAAAAGTTATCAGTTTGATATGCTATCACGCATTAACAGCTGGACGGATTTAGATGAAGTTAGGCACACAGTTAAATAATGTCCTAGACTAAAACATAGGATAACTTTATCCCGTAAAATGTACAGAAAGAAAGTAACAGTGCGGGTGGTAGGACCTTATGCAAGGTCCGTCCGGAACGCTACCACCATCTTGCTCGCTAATCCCGCCGCCAAGCAGCAGTGCTTGCACTGTTATGTTTCGGCGTGGAGAGCAAGACAGCCGGTGTAATTACTGGCACAAGAGGTATTCCATCTTAGCCCTCTGGGTTGGCAACGCATCTGCAATGTTTTTGGTGTTGCGGATGTCTATAGGCGTTGGTGATCACTTGACAGGTGACCCACTTGCTTGTTTGCCTTCCTATTTCATAACTAAAAAACAGGCGGGGGAAACCGCAGGTAAAAAAAAGTGATATTTACTCGAATGTTGCCTGGAAGAAGCTTGTACTACGGGTACTACACAATGGATATACATATTTACATACTTAAACACATATAAAATTCAAGACTCGGGTACAAACATTCATATTCATCATACAAAAATGTCCCCCTCCCGGGAATCGAACCCGGAACCTCTAGCTTCATAGTCAGGTTTACACCACTAGGCTATTCGGTCGTCCAAATGTTTTGTCTCACCTGTGTCCTGTAGAAATTGGTTCTTCCATCGTTCGTTCTTCTTATCATAACCCTGGTCTCCGCGTTCGTCATCTTTTCGTCGATCGCCAAAAAGCTTTTGTCGCACATAAATACACCGGGTTCTATATTTAACACCTTAGTTTTAGGGTTTACTTTCGTGTAAAACTGTTCGTCGCTTGCGTCACTTGGTGTTCATCATGTTGCGCTGTAACAAGGAAATAGAAGGTGTTAGAAGTGAAAAATCAATTAAATGCCGTTTTCTTGATCGCTAATCCCGCCGCTAAGCAGCAGTGCTTGCACTGTTGTGTTCCGGCGTGGAGAGCAAGACAGCCGGTGCAATTACTGGCACAAGAGGTATTCCATCTTAGCCCTCTAGGTTGGCTACGCATTTGCAATCTCCTTAGTGTTGCTGGTGTCTATAGGTGGTGGTGATCACTTGCCATCGGGTGACCCACTTGCTTGTTTGCCTTCCTATTATATATAAAATAATAAGTATAGAAATGACTTTCTGGAAATTTTAACAATAAGAAACAATTTTAACGGTTTATATTGCGTAGTATTTTATTTCAGTGTCTAGAAGTCGCGAAAACATAATAAAATATAGAATTAAGCATAATGAACTTGCGATCCAACGTGGAAATGCAGCCAGCCTTATGGTCACTTTACCGCAGGGGACAGAGTTGGGAGATATTTGTTACATATCTTAATTTTTTTGTATTTTTTATTATTAGGTTAAGTTTTTCATTTTTGGTTGTATTCGTATTGTTAAATATTAAATAACTAAGTATGTTTAACAAATTGAAAATTATTTAAGTATCTGGACTTGGATATCACAACGAAACACCGTCAACATTAACATCAAAAATATCGAAAATGAACAAAAGTATAATAAACTTGTTAATTCTTAACAGTCACTTTTTAAATAGGTTAGTAGTTTTATTGAATATATTTGGCCTCATTGTAATGTTTTTGGTAATTTATTCTGATTGCCATTGTTAACAATCATTCTACTATTTGTATTGTTTTAAATAATAATATATTCAATGTCGAAATTGGTGCAATAAATAAATAAATATACTTAAATAGTTTATTATCAGACTACATAAAAATATATAACATAACTAATTAATAGCACGTTGCTTATGCGATAATATGTGACCCAATTTCACGGTGTCTAACATTCACCCCCAAAACTTCTGGTCCGACAACAAATCATGGAAGATCACTCCATTAAGTACCATGACTTATTCAAAATTTACCATACGCTTACACCAAAAAATCTACTTACAATTGTCCTTTACGCCAATTTTAATTATAGTACTGAAACAACTGCGTGTCGGGAAGACGTAGATATTACTGAAAGCATTCAGACTATTGAATGGGTGACGACCATTGATTATCCATCAAAACAATTATTGTGTGGCTGATACGTCGATGGAGCGAAAAGACGTAAGTGGCAAAAACACTTTTAAGGCTTAGCTTGGAATTGTTAGAAAAATGTTTCGATAGTGGAAATCTCAAATGTCGTAAGAGACATCATGGGATACGTCCTTTACGACATTGAAGATTTCTACTGTCAGTTTGTTATTTCAATTAAGATGTTTCCCTCACGCTTGAGAGAATCCCTTTTATTAAATGATGCCTTAGTTAAGAGTGGTTTTTTGTACGTATTCAAAGGTTTTTCAACTTTGAAGGAACCTACGTTTACCCCAAATGGTTTTTACAGATTACCATGGAGAAGAGAAATGCTCAGTGAGAAGATTTTGGACTTTTGAGGCTATGAGAGATTTGTAACAAGTTAGATTTATAATTACTGTGGGTTACCAAGTTTTCAGAAAGACTTCGTTATGACTGACTGAGAAGAAACGCCAAACTGAGTATTTTGTCGTCAAATAGTAACGAAAACAGCGACAAGACAAAAACTCTTTATTGAAAACTACACGAAAAATAGTTAACAGACATCCATTAAAGAACAACTTACAAAGTAAACAATTGGCTGTCTTATCGCTTAAGAGCGATCTCTTTCAGACAACCATTTGGTATGGAAGACGATAAGTGGATGGAATGCAAAGGTCAAGATTTCCTAAGAAAGAAAATGTTTCATTTAGAATAAAGGTATTTTGCTCCATAAATTAGGCTCTTGACCTAAGCTAAAGTCTATTGTGCTTAGTTTTAAATAACTATATTTAATATTATTATCGATTGACGGAATTTATCTCGCAAGATACGTTAAAAAGATATGGATTGCGACGTTTTGACCGTTTTGCAACGGCCGCGGTCACGAGTAGATTCAACCAATTTGACGTTGATTTTGTATGTTTTCTACATAAAATATACTAATAATAAAATAACTAATAATAGTAAATTTTAATAATAGGAATTTAAATGACTAATTACATTGCTTGAAAACTGGAAATTTTCGTGTTTAGTATGAATAAATTAAAATTGAATTTCAACAATAAAATTATATTCCCGTGCGAAAATTCAGACTGTTTCAGTACTTACCAATAAAATAATTTTATGTCACTTACACTACTACTCTTAGCGGGCATAAAAACAATAAGCAATAAAACAAAAGACTGCCGGGTGAAATATTGAGATGACGTAAACCTCACGTAGGATATTGCACTTCGTTTAGAAATAATGGTTTTTACGACAATTTGTTAACTTAATTGCTTTAGCAAAACATACAGTGATAAGTAGGTATCTACATATTTCTCTTATTTAATAATACACAGCAAAGCTTAGGTGACACTGCACTCTCTAATTTAATACAAGCATTTTAAAGAGGAATGTAAGTTTTGATACAACAAACTTATTTTAAAGAAAGGAATTCTAGTGCATTCTTATTAATTCTGTCACCAAATTTAGACAAAATGTAATTATGACCACATAAATTAGACACTCAAAGATATCAAATGAACACTAATGAATTAAAAGCTTTTTTAATCGGTTAAAAAAAGTCGTAAAGGTCATCTACGCCATAGTTATTTAATTTTATGCCTTGATAAATATTTTATGATAATATAAAAAAACACCCACTAGCAGGCTAGACCTGTAAGTAGATATTTTAAACATTATTTTATTACGTGCTATACTTGTAGGTGCAAATTTTATGATTCCAATAAAATATTATTATTATGATAACTATTAAAAATTCACTGTGTACTAAACGCCATTTTATTACAGTGGTAAATATTACCAGTTTCCTTTTTATCGATCATTAAATTAAATGCAATATCAAATAGTATTTTATTAAAAGTAATAATATAAGTAATTTGTTAAGTTTTTTATTATTTAAGATGTAAAATACCATTGTTTGTATGTATGTATGTATGTATGGAAATCCTTTATTGAATAAAAAAAACATAAATGACAAAAAGACAAACTTATCCCTTGTATTTTTGATTTTAATTTTTTTGTTTTTATTTATTGTAATTTGGATTTATTTAAAAAATTCCACCTCGTTGAGTTTCTTGCCGGTATCTTCTCATCAGAGGTTTTTCCGAACCGGTGGTAAATTTTACCACATTCATAAGTGCTTCCTGTAAGCCTAATCTGAATAAAAATATTTTGACTTTGACTTTTTTTTACTTTAAAAATTATTGTTGTAGATGTATGTACTTAATACCACAGATATATGAAAGATTATGTCAATATATGTTTTTTTTTATACAACTTAGAAAGAAAAACGAGCAAGTGGGTCGCCTGATGGTGTGATCACCACCGCCCATAGACACTCGCAGCATCAAAGGGATTGCAGATGCGTTGCCAGCCCAGAGGGCTAAGAAAGAATATCTCTTGTGCCAGTAATTGAACCGGCTCTCTTGCTCTCCACGCTGGAACACAACAGTGCAAGAACTGCTGAGTGGCGAAGCATGCCCTTTATGGGCATATTTATGTTAAAATTTGACTTGATATTATAGGATACTAATTACAAAGAAAAGCATTATCTTTGGTTTTGATATAATGTAAAATAATGTTAAATAATTATTTATGTTGCATCTGCATGCATCTCGCATTTTACAGTATCAATACGTAAAACCACAAGAGTCAGAAATCCTATGTAGTATCATAATTCCCATCTCGGGGTTTCCCCGTCATATTTATTCTTAGACTCGGTAATTCTCATTTTACCAGCTGTAACGCCATAAACAGATAAACACATATCCTGTACAAACACTTTTGTCTTGGAAACGTTAATGTCTGTTTTGAAAATCAACATGAAACGAACTTTACCTCGATCCGGTTTTACCCCGGATGTTGCTTACGTCCGGTTCGGAAGTTTTCCTTTAGTTTAGTTAGTTTTGATTTAAAAGCTTACAAAATTTCAAAAAAGCTCGTCATACAAACGGCGGCTGCGCTAACGTTTTCCACCCTCTAAATCTTAACCCATATCGGCAGCGGAAATCTCAAGTGTCGTAAGGGACATTAAAGAACATGATGCCTCTTACAACATTTGAGATTTCCACTGTCGATATATAAGTATTTTTGAAGTATGGTGTTGTCATGCCTTAGAACTAGCTTTTCTTCTTCTTTTTCTTTAATGGCGGCCACTAGGCTTGTGTCAAAGCCAGTAAGTGAACGATATTGTTCGGTGTGGGCCCTAAGATCCAAGTCGGGTTATTAGCCATCGGCCAATGATATCCCACCAAATAGGCTAAGAAATCATTGACCGATGCCCAGGGTGCACCGGCCCGAGCACTGCTCTTCCCCCCCGGAGGAGTCCATAAGGGAACTGCACTCCTCGTGTGCAGTTGGACTTGAAGGTTTTGATTTTGAAATATTATTTATAGATTTTACAACATTTGCAAAACTTACAAGGCTAAATCTTAAGAATAACAACAATGTATTTAAAACCTCATGACTTGTAGCTTAAAATTTAAAGGAAGGGCAATGTTACCGTCCGTTTGTATGGAAAATGTGAGAATACAAACTCACCTCCATAAAAAAAAAATGCAACCAGTAACTCATTGCATCTTGTTATAACCGATTCGCAAAACGCAAAACGCAAAACGTAAGAAGCGTTGTTCGTTGTTCTTACCCTCTGGCTTGTAAGCTGCCTATTGCTTACCACTTACCCGTAATGTTTACCTTACGCCAAAACACTGTCACATTGCAATTGACAGTGTTTATTTACCGCTGACAGTTTGACAGCTGTTGAAACAATGCATTTGTTAGGTGTTGAACAGAGAGACTTTGTGCAGTTAGGAACTATGTTTGGAAACGGATATTTGTGAATAAAAGTAACTAATACAATTCGGTAGGTATTATATAAAATTATTTGTTTGATTTTCTTTCATTTATTTTTATTTATTCATTCATTGCAGCCATGGTATTACAAGATGACAATATTTGGATATTACAGTGCTACATGGACCCTGTTAGGGCGAGGCAACAACTTATGTTTAACTTAACCTAATATTAATATGTTACTTATACTAATGCCAAATAATTTAGTTCTCCATATATTCTTTTACCGTATAAAATCATTTAACTACTAAAACATTCTTTAGCCTTTTTACAAATGTGTGGTAATTTTCTTCTTCTAATAAATCTTTTGGTAATCTATTGTATATTCTCACTGACATTGCATAGGGACCCTTAGCGTAGATTCTTAGTTTAACAGGTGTGCCTACTATCAGCTTAGTTCTATGACGCAATTTATGGGAACCCTTATAAACATCTTTGGCTTGGGTGTATAGGTCGGGATGCTTTCGAATGAATTTACACGTCTCGAGAATGTACAGGGATGTAAGCGTTAATATTCTAAGCTTCTTTATTATTGTTGTGGGTGCAAATTATTTGTTATGTCACGAAATGGTTGATTTGGATGTTGTGATGATGTGTGTACTTAACTGTATTCCGGGCCGTCGTATTTTTTAAATATTTCTTTGAGTTTTGAAAATATTTTTTTGTTTTGTATGAAACTATTCGAACGCAAAAATTATTAAAAGTATGAAGAATATCAAAAAAATACCATAATAAATTATTATTATTATTATTATTATTTATTTATTTCTGAAACACTTAACACTAACAGTTAAACCTTACGTGCTAATGTTAACAATTAAATTATAACTATGGGTTTTAAACAAAATATCATACAAAAAATCATGGCAATTGATTAAAATTTCGAGGGTAGGAAACGTTATCACCGTTGGTATGGAAAGCGTTTTTGAGAGTACAAAATCCTCTTAAAACCAGCTCAAAATAACATGTTGTTTACGGACAATTTTACTCATCTGTCAAATAGCATTTGCGTGTTAAAGCCTTGAATCAGTCCGACTAAATATAAATTTTATGACGTCTGCCTATACCATTGACCTACATGTCAGCGTTAAGACATAAATAGTCAATGTCCTCTTAGCTAAACAGAAAATTCAACCTATGAACACTTTAAAAACAGAGGTGCAATTTTTTAATCTCTCCGGGTGATTAAAGCTCACCAAAATTGTCGAATTTCTATGTAAACGGCCATTTTGGTGAGTTTTAGTCACCCGGTGAGATTTAAAAATCACACTCCAGCTATCGTTTATCGCGCACATAAACGCTTTGGTCACTCTCGCACACGCATACTGGTAAGAACGGGATAAATGCTTTATGTTATCGATAAACTCAAGCGTGCTAAGCCCTCAGGTTGATTGCAAAATATGACTTGTTTAATTTAATGCCGTTATACACTGAAAGTGAGATTAAATTGATTTAAGAGATTTGAAGTAAACCAACGTTGAATATTATTATTAATAAAAAAAACTATTGTTTTTATAAAGACATATTTTGTTATTACTCTGCTTATTTCTAGTATTTTGTAATTTAGCTAAGTTATAAAACACTTAATTTTGTCAATCAAAAGGGTTAATGATTATAAAAATAATAATTAGAAACACCTAATTATGATCATCATAGCCAGTTTTTCCAATAAATTAATATTAACATTATCAAAAAACCATTATGTTTTGAGTTCAATGTATGTAACATTTTTGGCAATTTAAATACCTACATTTGGCAGTGCCAGCTGAAGTTTGTTGTCATTCGCCCAGGCCAATGGCATTTGATTATTTTTAAAATGTAGCCCAAACATAATTAGACAGTTTCGTTCTATATTTAGAACAATCGCCCGATTTGTTTTAAAAAATTTTTTCAAGGTATATATGAAATTTGGAAGGTAGGTTTTATTAGGCATAGGTAAGTTATTTGAATAGTATTTAATTGACGTGGCTTTAAAATAATGTGTGTTGATAAAAATTGATTAATTGTAAGAAGATTATTAGTTTTAGAAATTTATGACATGCTTTTATGCAATAAAATATTTTGAATTTGACTTTGACTTTCGGAATTAAACGTCACATTCTTCACAGCATGCTCAGATTACGGAAACAAAATTAAAATTATTGTTCATAGTCCAAATGTTTGTATTGAAACGTTTACGAGCTATTCAGTCTGCGCCATAACGTTAATTAAAATGGCTTTTATGGGTCCGTGTGATGTGTGCATTGGGCAAGAATGCACCGTATGTGGTGCACGGGATGAAAGGCAGAGTTTTTCTACCATTTTTTACCTTTTAAACTAGGTCCAATTTCATAAGCGCAACTGCCGGTGATGACAGTGACAATTCGATATACATTGCTTGCCCACTATTATGTTATGTCTGTAAATCTGTAGCTTCACTTGTCGATGGAGTAATGTACAGAGAATTGACACTGTCACCTGTCGCCTGTCACGTTTATGAAATTGGGACCAGGTCCCGTCGTAAGTTTAATACAGTTATGATTGCAATGCACTAGAATAAATTAAAAGAAAGGTACTTTTCACATAAAATATTAGAAAATATTAGAAGTGCAGCTTCCATAGCGGGTTTTAAAAATAGGCTTAAGCAATGGTTGTTATTAGAGTGTAACATGTTTTCCGACCACAATGATTATTTTAAACTGCCATTTACAGTGTAGTAAATGTAATAAACATTATAAATATAATTAAATAGATTACCGCAGTATTTTAAATATGTCTGACGTGTAACATTTGTTATTAATAAAGAATTTCATTTCATTTCATTTCATTTCACATAGGCTTATACAATCCTTGAATCATACTGCGTAGCACTTCTCAGCTTTTATATGTAATAATATGTATATGCTCATATATACCTACATGCATCTAAATAATCCGTTTTTTTACGTCGCTGCAGATACTTAGGTATGAAATTAATACAGTACCTAAGTTTTTTTTATTGACAAATATATTCATATACTAATAAATATTATTAATGTGAAAGTACCTAATGATGTTATGATTTATAGTTTCAATCGATAAAATCCCGTAAAATACATTGAAAATATCACGCGGGTGCAATCACGGATAAAAGTTATCATTTCAATCATTGTATTTTGCTTAAATTTATATTGTTTTTTTTTCTTTAAGAAAATCTTCGCATATCCAGCACAGGAAGTAAAAAAAAACATTTTTTGTTTCTTGCCTACTAGCCTCTACATACATACAAACAAAGTTTACCTCTTTATTATATTAGTGTAGATTACCTACGAATGACTTTTTTTTTGTAAAATCCCCTTTAACTTGGACCTCACCAAATGCGGAAGTCGGCTCTTCGATTCCCAGATGTTGGAGTTAGATAATAACTTTGTTTAAATTTACTCATAAACTTTAGATATTGCTTCAACCCATTTATTTTGAAATTTAAGGGTCGGTAAAAAGTTTAAAAAACCGGATAAGAGCGAGTCGGACTCGCGCACTAGGGTTCTGTAGTTGCCTGATTACTCGTAAACTTGTGAAGCATACTTAGTAGTGATCTTTTTCCTTTCAGCTTCGTTATAACCTTGTTTTTTTTTACATATCCAAAAACAACCATTTATGTAGTTGGCTTTAGACACTTGACTCTATAAAAAAATTGTACTTTAGAGTTTAATACTTTATAAACGGATTCCGTAATCGATTTTTTTTTCAACAATCCTGCAATATTTCTTTAAGACCTATCCAACAACACCCCACACTATGGGGTAGACGCGAAATAAAACAATCCACTTTATATATAGAGGAGATACCCTAAAAAAATATAGTTTTTCAAGATTTTATTTTACCACTATATTGGTGTGAATAATACAATATTATATCCATGCCAAATTACCACTCTACGAATACCAAGAGTGTCTGAGGTAAGCTGCGGACAGGCGGACGGACCGACATGGCGAACCTACAAAATGTAAGGGTTCCTTGTTGACCACGGAACCCTAAAAAGGGCTCTATTGTAGAATAGTGGATACAGTACATCGCTTCTGTTCCTTTATTTTTAAATAGTATCAAACAAGGTCGCTAACCTTTCCAATCTGTCTTCTTTGTCTCATCGGCCGCTTAACTCCTAAACCGCGCAACGGATTTTGATTCGATTGTACTATAATTTAGAGACTTTTTTACAGAAGGTTTTTATGTACAGTCAAGGAATTTAATTCCCTACCCATTTCGTTGAAATGTCGTCTGACATTCGCAATGCATTAAGGTCGATATGTCAAACTAACGTCTTGCTCTATAGCTCTTATGGTGACAGTTTGCTATATGCTATTGAACCTTAGGTGGGTTGGAAATTTAATTCCTTGACTGTACATTACATCCTATTGAAGCGCGAAGCCGGGGCGGGTCGCTAGTTTTTATCATAACGCATCAATACGTGTAATTTTAAAATCTCATACGATCAGATCCTTCAAGTTAATTTAACATGTTCTTTTTTCTTCTAAGTGGTGGTTATTAAGATGAGATATATCGGCAAATTGGCCACGTAAAGTGTCCGCATATGGGGCACTTTACAGTCTACGATCAAGATCGTACGCTTTTTTTAAAAAAAAGAAAGGTAATCGAACAAGTAGATCACCTGGCCCCCAATTCTGGCGCTCATCGAGAATCATCTCACATTTGAGATGTGTCAAAAGTGACAGGTTTTGAAGGGATCTGACAGCTCTTTTTGACATAACTCGAGTGTGACTTCATCTCTACTGACGCGAGAATTGCCCCGGTAGATACCCACCCAAGGAGATACGTTGCCAACACAGAGGGCTAAGATGGAATACCTCTTGTGCCAGTAATTGCACCGGCTGTCTTGCTCTCCACGCCGAAACACAGCAAGCACTGCTGCTTAGCGGCAGGGTAAGATAGTAAGATTATGGAAGCGATCCGAACGGATCTTGTACAAGGTGCTATCACCTTTAAAAAGCATCGGCTTGGTCTTAAAGCAATATTATTCATACATACTGTGAGGTCAAGACCCTTGGTAATTCACAAAGGTCGTCAAAGGGTATCCCGAAGACTTTAATTTCCTTCGACTGATACGAGGCAGAATAACCAATCCATCACTGCTGAAATTCATTTCTCTACAGGTACCGCCACCCATCAGAAATACTCTCCGCCCCCGCCGACGTCCCCTATTTGCAGTTCCCAATACACACACGGTCGCCCTAGCTACTAGTCCCCTATACCTGGCACTGAACCATATAAACTGCATAGTTTTGTATGATCCTACACTGGACCTGTTCTCACAGTCGGAGCCGAGGCTGCTGGCTGCGGCTGCTCGCTATCTTGAGTCGGTCGCCGCCCCCAGCACTGTGTGAGTGAGCAGTGCTGGCGGCGACGATCGAACCAATACTTTACATTTATGTACGCAGTAAATAATTGTTATGTTTTAAAATAATTTATTATAAAATGTATAAGAATGTAACCTATAACTTTCATGTGTGGCATGTCTGTAAATGTAAGTTAGTTAATAAATAAATAAAATAAAATAAAAAGACTGAAGTGGTAATAAATAGTGCAAATAAAATATTCTACCAAAAGTTTCTTCTCATGTATGAACTCTAAAACTGTTGTGTTCCGCACAGCGGAGCTTTCAGCAATGTAGGAGTTGCTTATTGTCAGTCAGTCAGTAACGGAACATCTTAACATGTGACGGCCGTATAGCCTAGTGGTTAGTGACCCTGACTATAAAGCTTGAGGTACCGGGTTCGATTCCCGGGAGGGGCAAATGTTTGAATCATGAATACAAATGTTTGTGCCCGAGTCGTGGATGTTATATGTATTTAAGTATATATTTATCTATATAAGTATGTATATCCGTTGTCTAGTATCCATAACACAAGCAGCTTCAGTTGCTTACTTTGGGACTAGGTCAATTGGTGTTAATTGTCCCAAGATATTTATTTATTTATTTTATGTAGAGGTTATTATTAATTGTCACTAACAAATTAATAAAGTCATGTTACGGCCGCTGTCGTCATTTTCATACTGTGTTACTTGTAAGTGTCACATAAAATTAATTATGTACAAACACAAGTCAATGAATGAGGAAAATGTGTAAACATTGTGTACAAATTAAATGTATGTAACAATTCCTAGAAAGCTTTAAGTACAATAAACGCTGATGTTTACCTACAGCGCTATTTGTTTCCACCTTTCAAAGTATAAAATATATTTGTTTGTAAAAGCTATAGTAGTATGGTAGCTGAACTATTAAAAATACACACTCGGAAAGTTGGAACAATGCGTGTGCCAGACAGCATATAACATCTAGATTTATTTCCATTATGCAGTTGTCTCCGCTAGCCATAGGGTGTTCATAGAGATTCGGCCATTTTTGTGAGTTTTTGTCACCTAGAGTGCGATTTTTGGATCTCACCGGGTGACTAGAGCTCGCCAAAACGGCCGTTTTTCAAAGAGATACGGCCATTTTGGTGAGTTTTTGTCACCTAGAGTGCGATTTTTGGATCTCACCGCGTGACTAAAGCTCACCAAAATGGCCGAAAAATGGCTATTTTGGTGAGCTTTAGTCACCTGGTGAGATTCAAAAATTGCACTCCTGGCCTTAAATACTACATTTCGTCCGTGACTAAAATTTTGTAAGTCGGATTTTTAAAACATGCCATTACCTTGTTGAATTCGTATCGTGTCGGATAGTATAAACTGTCATTATATTAATCGAGCTGTCATTACCGCCGCCCTCGCTGTAATGAGGCGATGACGCGATACGCCTTGGATGCGGTTCCAAGTTTAAATCGTAAATTAATGCTTCTTTCTACCATTTTTTGCGCGCTGGTAAGAGCAGCGTTTTATTTTAAAAATAGTACATTGTGCCCTAAGGGAGCAAAATGATATATTAGGGGCATGGGTGGTGTATTGAAATCAGAGTTCGAGGAGTCAAAGCTCCAAATAGTATACATTCACTTACTGTGTTATAGAATTAATATTTGAGGTGTAAAATTAACATTGTAATATTGATTAATAAAAAAAATACAGCTTATTAAGTTTCTCGCTGTTATCTTCTCATCAGAGTTTTTTCCCGAAGCGATGGTAAATTTTCTTTCATTCATAAGTGCTTCTTATAAGCCTAATCTGAATATCTATAGATATTTTCACTTTGACTTTAAGAGAGAAGCGCCTAAAATCCACTACTGGCTGTATATACATACGCTATCTGTATTCGATCTGTCTAGCTTTTACCATGTGAAATACAATAAACTTGAAAACTGAGTATTCAGTAAAGAATTTGTATTCTGACGCTTTTATTGGCTAGCGGCATTCGCTTAAGAACATGATCTTGGCAAGCCCGGTTACTGTCATGTTCAATTCAGGTTCCCTGGGTGTCAAATGGAACAATGCTCACCGCAAAATTTCCATCAAGTCTATTCCGGTGTGAAAGCAACACGTATATCAAGTTACAGTACTATCCAACTTATTTATAGAAGCTAGGTCCACTATAAAATTACAACTTAAGTATCCCTGACAACCTCGGAGCTGGTTAGGGGTTATATAGCAGCTGTACAAGTGTTTATAAGACTTTACGACCGATTCCTGATATGATATAAGCCTTACAATGTTTTTTACTTCGTCAATAAAGAACAGTGTTGGCTGTGTATGTCGACGACTTTATGTTTAGACGAAGTTGTAATTTGGAATGAGTGACGATGCGGATTTTATCTGTTGCTCAACTTAGCTTACGTTGTCTAGTTTTAAAGTTTAGAAAGGTTTAATAAATGTTAAATTGTAGTTAAACCTTTGATAACACTAGAGTAATGTCTTTCCTTGGCTTGTATTTTTAACTATTACAAAGAGGGTCTTATTAAGTTTAAAATGTATGTAAAAGTTTGTCTATCTGTACGTGGCTATGTTGCTCTAGATTTGGTAAAACAAATTCTATGTAATTTTTTTATTTGTTTGCCAAAATAAAGCGAGATGGTTTTTAAATTTATTTGGTGAAAAAAAGGCAAGTGTTTTTTGATATATTAACTACAGTTTGGATTTAGATTTTAAAATATATCGTCTCAAGGTCTCAAAAATTTTTAAAGCTAAATTTTAAAATGTATGGTTTTAACGACTTCAGAAATTTTTGGTAGGCCATACGCAGTACCATTCTAAGGGACGAGCCTACTTTAAATCTGTTTTTGCATAACATTTTTGACCAACTAGGTCGACTCATGCGCAACAGATGAAAGTGAGTAGGTGGGTCATAACCATAAATCAAATGGGTTTGTGGACATAGACTAACAGTGTAAACTGACAACAACCAACAGACTTTTTGGTTTCTAATTCGAAAAGAAATACATACCTACGTATAATAGAATAGATCGTATGTTAATCCTCTTAATCTTCGGATATTTGGAAATTAAACGTGGCACGGAACGTGACAAGTTCGATTTCTGCCGGATAACAGAGGTTTTCATTGTGTGGGAATGTTATAAGGTGAATTTTGTAATTTTAATGTTATCTTTTTACATAATAGAAAACAAAGTCGCTTTCCTTTCATATCTTCGGCCGCTTACTCCTTCTTTTTTTTTATACAACATGGGAAGGCAAACAAGCAAGTGGGTCACCTGATGGTAACTGATCACCACCGCCTATAGACACCTGCAACAACAAAGAGAGTGCAGATGCGTTGCCAACCCAGAGGGCTAAGGAATACCTCTTGTGCCAGTAATTACACCGGCTGTCTTGCTCTCCACGCCGGAAAACAACAGTGCAAGCACTGTTGCTTAGCGGCAGGATAAGCGAGCAAGATGGTGGTAGCGATCCGGGCGGACCTTGCACAAGGTCGTACCACCGCACAAACCAGGAACCAAAACCTAAACCAAACCAGGGAACGGATTTTGATACGGTTTTCACTTTCATTTAGAGCAGTAGTTCCCAAACTTATTTTTCTCGTGGACCAATTTCAAAATTTTACTGGTGTCGGTGGACCCCCTGCTGCTACATTTCTACCCCCAGCAAGTCTCCCATGGACCCCTAGGGGTCCACCTGGACCACTTTGGGAATCACTGATTTAGAGTTTTAGAGACTTTTTACAGAAGGTTTTATTTACATTGAATCCTTATTGTACCCGTCTAAAACCGGGGTCGATATTGTTACAAAAAAATCGGAAATAAATTTCTGTTTCTTTTTTCATCATCGACATCATCATTTCAGCTGACAGACGTCCGCTGCTGGACAAAGGATCTCCCAAGGATCGCCACAACGACCGGTCTCATGCTGCTTACATCCAGCTGGTTCCCGCAACGATCACCAGGTCATCAGTCCACCTTGTGGCGGGTCTGCCCACGCTGCGTCTTTTTTTTCTTTTCTTTTTGCACTTGCGTAATTCGGTTAAGAGGAAACACAAGGGCCGTTTTTCCATACAAACGTCGTCCCCTGTTTCCTCTCTGGATAATGCCAGTAGAGCAATATTTTTTTTCCAAAAAATCGATGGCCACTATTATGCATGTCCCTATGTTTTCCTTTTTTTAATAAATTAATTATTAAAAGAGATATGGACATTCAAAAACCTAAAAAATTGGCCAGATTTTCGGCTGCGTTCATACATTCAGAAAACAAATTTTACTAGATTATATAATAAAAGAAAAACATAGGAACACTGCCAAAGCCTTTCTTTAATTTTTAATGAAAAAAGTAGTTAAATCGGATAAGTTTTGGAGAAGGAATCAGGGGTCTACGAATCGTTGATTTTGTGTACTTTTAATAGGTATTTTCAGTCCAAGCTGCGGCTGTCTCTATTGCACTCTGCGGGGGGAGGCTTGATAGATGGAGGCAGCAATAGATTTTACAAATACCTATTTTTCAATTCTCTAGACCTTGGTGTTTCCTCTTAAGTATGAAATTGAGTGTAAACAGTTGATATAGGTACTATACCAACTTGCAAAGTACTTTTCCAATAAGCAGTGGCCACACGTGCATCCCTCACGTTGGGCGCTGCAACTGCGCACGCGTCGCGTGACCCTAAATTGAATAATGGTCAAGTTCGATTGACCCGTGATGTAACATGACCATGGAAGACGTTCTCACGATAAAAGAAGACAATTATATGACCATTGACTCGACATGCTAAGATTCCGAAGTTGCGTTTATCAAAATTTTCATTTTTCCTAAAACTATTTTCTGCCATTAGAATTTTTTTAAATTACTGAAGTAAATAAACACATACTTTTAAGTTAGTCGATATATATTCCGTAGCATACGTTGTTATCGCGGATGCAACTATTACGTTTTGATAATACTAACAAGATACTTTATGTTTCAGTAATGAATGTCACATCGTTGTCGCACCCGCTACTTCACGTATGTTTCTGAGTAAACAACAGGTGCCAGAGGTGCCAGGTGACTAAAGCTCACAAGGAGGGATAAATTAAACCTGGGGTGCAATTTTTGGATCTCACCAGGTGACTAAAGTTCACCAAAATGGCCGAATCTCTATGAAAAACGGCCATTTTGGTGAGCTTTAGTCACCCGGTGAGATTAAAAAATTACATCTGTTAACTAACAAAAAATATTTGAAAAATTGTTTAACATTAAAACAGCAAACCAATCAAGATAATAATGATTGTCCATTTGCGACACCATTCATACTTATCTATAAGTCCTAACCTGATCATAAAATATGTCCTTTACGATGACATTACGAGCCAACAATGATCATAACCGACCATTGTGTTTGTTGGTCACCAATTGACTGAATAACTAATAATTCATGTAACTCATAATAATTTCCTTATAACCGTTTGATGTGGTTTGATATAATATAACATCAAACCATAGTATTGGGTCAAATCTATAAATATTGTCCCGGTTAAAAATAAACACGAATATGGAAATGAATTTTTTTTTATATCAAAAATTAACACTTAAAGAAAGAAAATTAAAATTGTAATGACAACACAAAGAAAAATTAGGGCAATGGCAGGACTGCCGCTAGCGGCAGTATGGCGAAACTGGAAAACGCAAGGCACGGAATGCTGATGTTGCAGGTTCAAGTCCTGCCATTGCCCTAATTTTTTTTTGTGTTGTCGTTGCAATTTTAATTTAATAATTTGAATGTTAAAAACATTTAAAATAAAAAATCTAAAGAAATTTCGGTTTCAAAATTTAAAAAGAAAGAAAATATTTATTTCAGAAAAGAATAAGAAACAAAGAAAACAGATGAAAAATAACACGGTTGATGCTGATAAGGACCCCACTTAGCATATGCTTACAGTCAGACCTTATAGGCTCTTTTACATGTCTGCGTCTACCAGGGCTCAGGAAAATGGAAGGTTCTGCTGAGAAGAAACGCCACAAGAAACTCAGCAGCTTTTCTCTTTTTTTCCCTTTTCATAACAAGATTACTAGATAAAATACGTAATTTCTATAGTACCTACTTAATCTAAAGAATCAATATTAAAGAAAATTTTATAAGAATAAATAGCACAGCAAGCTTTAAGCATAATGAATGAACAATATCAAAGTAGATTAGGGGTGCGATTTTTGAATCTCACCGGGTGCCTAAAGCTCACCAAAATGGCGGTTTTTGCAGAGATTCAGCCATTTTGGTGAGCTTAAGTCAACTAAGGTGCAATTTTTGAATCTCACCAGATGACTAAAGCTCACCAAAATGGCCGAATCTCTATGAAAAACAGCCATTTTGGCGAGCATTAGTCACCCGGTGAGATTCAAATATCGCACATCTGGTGAGATTAACAATTGCACCTCTGTTTTTAAGAACGTCATATGGGCTGGCATGTTCAGATTTAATCAAAGAATAATAAATGAAGATTTAAAAAAAGGAAGTCATACTGTAAAAATGTGAAAGCTACAATTTTACACAAGTGACTTTGTATAGTGATATAACTGTGGTCTGTGGTTGTTTCGGCTCGGCCGAGTGTGAGGCATCGGCGGTTTTGCATTGCTGCGGTTTTAAATATTTTATACGGTCTTATTATACAGCACTTCCCTATTGTAGTGGTTTTTGAAAGTTTCCTTACAGATACATCAATTAAAAGCGTGGAAAGTTGAGCATTTGCGGTCTAGTGCAGAAAACTGTAATTTGCGACTGGCTTTGTAACATCCTATCGAAATAACTACACTTTTTAATGCAACTTGCAGTTACTGTCACAAGAGGTATTCCATCTTAGCCCTCTGGGTTAGCAACGCATCTGTAATCTCTTTGGTGTTGCGGGTGTCTAAAGCCGGTGGTGATCACTTACCATCAGGTGACCCACTTGCTTGTTTGCCTTCCTATTTCATAAAAAAAATAACTTGGAGGCAATTGGGCATGCCATCTGATGGAAAGTGATAATTTCCGCCCATGGGGTTCAAAGAGCTCAAGTGAATTGCTGGTTCGTTTGGTAATAAATATTTTGGAAACGAGTTCATTATTAGTTTGGAGTTTATTAATTGTAAGAAACTATTTTACCTATAAATTTGATTCGCATTTTTACAAAAAAATGACTAGAAACGTAAGGAGAGTTATTTATTTATTTAAACTTAATTGCACAATACAAACTATAATATACAAATGGCGGACTTAATGCCATAAGGCATTCTCATTATGGTTATCTTTTGTTATTCCAGCTGTCTATAGCCCAATACAGCCAAGGGAGATAAACAGATTTAGAAGCTTAATGAAAAATGGCAATATTATAAAAAAAAACAGATCCATCCCCTAAAATAAAAATTATCGGGTTTGCTTTCATAAGGCACGTATTTGTAGATACATCGCTCAGTTACAACGTTCTGAAGTTCGCATTTGACGTTTAATTCCAATAGAAACGAAATGTCAAATGCTATCTTGAATACGCTACTGTACTGGAGAACGATCTGTAAATTCAGGCCTTAAATTGAAATACAATTTGATAAAAATGTAACTTTAGACATCGTCCAAACAAATAACTATCAAATTTAACTTTCCGAAACAAAATATCTGAACGTCATTTCGTAACTGAAACTGTATAGGACCGCAGTATAACAGTGTAAGTCGTAAAACCGGGATTTATTGCGAAAGTAAATAAATAAGAACGATGGAATTTAATACGGTTTTTTATTGTTCAATATTTTATTGTTTCACCTGGTTACATAATTGTATTTCTGTTATGTAACCAGTGAGTTAGGAAAGCTGATTAACCTATCTTGATTATAATAAGAAAATAGATACTAAAATTATTAGATAGGTATATTTAAAATTTTTGTAACCGAAATTTCTTTTGATTTTTATTTTTAAATGTTTAACATTCAAATTATTAAATTAAAATAAAAAAATATTTTATTGTCATTACATAGCATTTTAGGTGTATTTTTTTAATAGGTACATAATTTGTTTTATTTCACATAATTGTAACCGTGCAATACGGCGGGTTACTAGTTTTTTTTATGAAATAGGAAGGCAAACTCGCAAGTGGGTCACCTGATGATAAGTTATCACCACCGCCTATACACACCCGCAACACCAAAGAGCTTGCAGATGCGTCCAACCCAGAGGGCTAAGATAGAATACCTCTTGTGCCAGTAATTACACCGGCTGTCTTGCTCTCTACGCCGGAACACAACTGCACTGTTGCTTTGCTAACAGTTTGTGCATTTTTTAGATAAATCTAATATTTGCTACCTTCACGCTCGCAAATGCCAAACCCTTTCATGTTTTCTTAGTATTTTAATTCAAAAGTTAACTTATTTACCGGTTTGATTTATCACAGTCAGTTAACTGAAGTACCGGGAAACCGGTACAGCAGTTGAGCAATAAAGAACTATTTCCAACGCTTCGGAGAACGCCCTTTCATGACGGTTCCACGGATTTCCGAAACGCTTTTAACTTAGAAAAACAGTTATTTTATACAGTTTCTTATGTTTTCTAGATGGCTTTTTGTTGTAAATGTTTGATGGATTGTTCCAAACTTTAACTCTAGTTAGTTAACTAGCCTTTGATAAAACCTTAGTTGTTTAGTTTGTATGTATGTATGTCAATTCCTTATTGTACAGTAGGGGAAATATATTCACGTACCACCTTAGAGCCCTAGCGCAATGACGCGACGCGTTAAACGCCAGGCCATGTCATACAAATGTCATGCGTATGTCTCTTCGACAAGGTTCTACGGTGGTACGTGTTTTAATTTTTTTGGCTGTACAAAATAACATAAATGACAAAAAGAAATACAGTGATGTACAAAGGCGACCTTATCCCTTTAAGGAAAGGGTTTAGTTAAGACTTAGGAGACTCAAAATCATTTCACGGTTTACCATTTCATAAAAACGTTTCACAAAATGATAATTTTCTAACATGCTAGACAGCCGGTGTAATCACTGGCACAAGAGGTATTCCATCTTAGCCCTTTGGGTTGGCAACGCATCTGCACTCTCTTTGTTGTTGCAGGTGTCTATAGGCGGTGGTGATCACTTACCATCAGGTGACCCACTTGCTTGTTTGCCTTCCTATGTTGTATAAAAAAAATGCTTTTTTCGAAACTTTAAATATTTCATGATTTTTACAACATAAACCTAACCTGATATAGGGTTCTACACGATGCTCCTGAAATAAATCCTGAATGTTTACAGTTTCAGGAAATAAAAGCAGTTTGCCAAACGGTCAGTTTGTGACTGGTTTGTGAAAAGTTTTTTATGAAATGATAGGTCACCACATTTCACTCATAAAAATGTGCAGAGGGATAACTGACGTCCAAAAATTGTTTGAAGCCTGTTAAAAAATAGTAAAGTGTGATCTCATATTGTCGGGGCGTTTTGTATAGAGCATTTTTGCAAAACTAGCATTGCATCGATAGCGATAGTTCATGAAAAAAGAAAAAATACAGTTTTTTTTATACAACAAAGGAAAGCAAGCAAGTGATCACCACTGCCAATAGACACCCGCAAGGCCGAGGAGATTGCAGATGCGTTGCCAACCCAGAGGGCTAAGATGGAATACCTCTTGTGCCAGTTATTGCACCGGCTGTCTTGCTCTCCACGCCGGAACATAACAGTGCAAGCACTGCTGCTTAGCGGGATTAGCGAGCAAGATAGTGGTAGAGATCCGGAAGGATCACACAAACACGAAAACACACAAAAAGACATTAAGTTGTAAGAAGTGTCTTGCGTATGTCTTTGTCTATAGTACAGCTCGTATTCATTCACACACGCGGTAACTCAATTGTGCCGGCCCCAGTGCAGGGGTGCGCTAAAGCTTTTATCTTCGCGAAGTCTGATCGACCACAAACTTCCCTCAAACTCCTTGGCGCCGATTTATCTAGAAAATGATAACAAACCTAAAATAATCATTATTGAGGGTTTCCGGCCTATCGAGTGTCAATACAACTTATCAAGTTACGGAGATAAGGCAGAACTGACAGGCAGACATATTATGTTTGGTTTTAGATATGAAACTCTCTCAAGTGTGGTAGAGACACGCAAAGGCAAGGAAGACTGAATAATAATTTCGTCTATTTATATAAAGTATATAGTATATACCTACAAGTACATTGTTTCATGAAGAACGACAAAAAACAAGCATGTGGGCCCCTTGAAGGAAAGTGATCACCACCGCCTATATAGACACCCGCAATACCAAAGAGATTGCAGATGCGTTGCCAATCCAGAGGGCTAAGATGGAATACCTCTTGTGCCAGTAATTACACCATCTGTCTTGCTCTCCGCGCCGGTACACAACAGTGCAAGCACTGCTGCTTAGCAGCAGGATTAGCGAGCAAGATAGTGGTAGCGATCCGGTCGGACCTTGCACAATGTCCTACCATCCACGTTTCTCTTATGATTTTTCATTTTGAATGACCGCTGAAGATATATTAAGATTTATTTCATTTTATCTCTTAGGATGCGAGCCTAAGTTAAGTTTAACTGTAAGTTTGACCGTTAACTGATGCTTGTGAGTTACCGGCTACCGGCGCAAGCGCAGCTTCTGCTGACGCTGCATTTCCACTGTCATATAAAAAAAGTCAACGTTCAATAAGATGTATGCAACCTGGAAATGATCTGCTTCTGCTTAATGTTACTTCACATATTATATTATACTAGCGGATGCGCGCGACTTCGTTCGCGTGAAATTAGTAGCCTATGCCCGTCAGGGATAATGTAGCTTTCTATGTGTGAAAGAATTTTTGATATCGGTTCAGTAGTGCCAGAGATTACCACATGCATACAAACAAACTAACAAACAAAGTTTACCTCTTTATTATATTAGTGTAGACTAGAGTGTAGATGTAGACTAGCGTCCCGTCCCAGCTTCGCACAGGTACAGTCAGAGAATTTAATTCCGTACCCATTTCGTTGAAATGTCGTCTGACATTCGCAATGCATTAAGGTCGATATGTCAAACCAACGCCTTGCTCTAGTTAGCTCTTATGGTAACAGTTTGCTAAATGATATTGAACCTAAAGGGGGTTGGAATTTAAATTCCTTGAATCTCTAAATGACAGTTAAAATCGTATCAAAATCCGTTGCGTGGTTTAGAAGGAGAAGGCGGTCGGACATACACTAATTAAGGATTTAGGACAGACAGAAAACGGACAGCGAGTTTACTTTATACTATGAGAAGAGAACATATAAAAAATTATACATTTTGTGGGGTGTAAGACCTTGTGAAAGGATCGCTACCACCATCTTTCTCGCTAATCCTGCTGCTAAGCAGCAGTGCAATTACTGGCACAAGCGGTATTCCATCTTAGCCTTGTAGGTTTTCAACGCATCTGCAATCTCCAGGTATTGGGGGTGTCTATAGGTAATGGTGATCATATACCATCACGCGACCCACTTGCTTGTTTTCCTTCCTATTTTATATAAAAAACATAATATCCAGCATGGGATACTATCAATGATATTATAATACTCGTACATGGATGTACAGTGTCATACTAAATGACAGCAGAAAAACGGACCGACATGAGAATACAGGTTGACGCCAATGTTACGAATGCAAATTATTAGTTTACCATTTATAGTCATTGGATTTACAACGTTACGTCTAACTGCATAAAATGATAATTTAGTAAGTTTCGTTGCAAATAGGTTTTTTACAAAATAATATTATTGACAGCAGCGCTGTCGGTCCGACAGACTGACAGCGCGCGCGATTGTCGATTTGTTGTACTTTTGATGCGGCCATATTTTAAACGCTGACTAGAAGTCCATTACTTATAGGTCAGTGGATTCTATAAATATTATTGTATTGATTTTGAATTATTACTACTTTTAAGAGTATCGTATCGTACTACAATGGAACCGAACAGTATCGGGTATCAATAACAAGGCATGCTTTCTTCACAGCACAAGCTGCTTTATGAGATTACATTCCATTCCTTTTACACTCCAACCAAACAACAACTCACCTTCTTCCCTTCCAATAGGATCCACACCAACTGTATAACAACATTGTATATTAACAACTTTATGGATGTAGCTGTGTTAAACGAGTTTCGATTGAAAAACTATTGTGTTAAAGTCTTTGGTGTATGTCTGTTGTTGCTTGTTTTGGTGGACATCTATGAGCGATGCCACTCGAAAATGCACTCGTTTCGGTCGTGTATTTTTGGTGCACAAAAGACGGAGCTATTTTCGTTTTTAGTAGGCTGGTGAAAGTTATTGGTGTTTGAACGTTCTTTTAAACTACGATCATAGGTTTAAGTGTAGAAGAGTTGCCCGTCCTACAGTATATACGTATAACCTTAAAGGGAAAGAATTTGTCCCAAATCGCCGCCAATAGGGAAGGTGCCCAGAAGGCTGGCAGCATTGCCACGTTGGATGGCAATACTGATTCTTTTAGCAAAGTATTGCCCATGCTTCTAGTCACGGGAGGCCTCTATAAGGCGAGCCGATAAGTCTTTGTATGTGTATATCACCAGAACCTGATATTTAAACTAATGCGATAATTAAGAACAAAACATCCCTTTTCATTGTAAAAATAAGGACAAACAAATTATAAAACGAATTCAACAACAAATACAAAACAAACTGTTTAACGTAAACACATTCTGTTTCGAAGGTACTAATTGTTTGTTTACAGGTAGGAATTCCATTACTATGTAATCGGTTTACTAATTGCAATTTGCTATTTATACATAGTATATAAAATTTAAAAAAAATTGTTGTCTGGATGAGACCGCGTTTAGCGATAAGACCGCCTATTGTGTGCCTTATGTTATTTCTCTATATTGTGCCTTTTCGTATTTTGTGGTGTTCAATAAAGAGTTATTGTATTGTATATGGCCGACTTTTGTATATCACTCTAATATTGAGTTTAATACTTAATTTTTTTTTATTACACTGACAGTCCAATCTTAATTTGTTATAGTTTTAGTGTTTATTGTTACACTGGTCTTTTTTAAATATGATTATGTAATTTTGACGACCTCAATATAAAAACGTGTAATTTGACATTGTATGCAATTTATAATGTAATTTTATAATTATAATAGAATAGAATAAATTTATTAATTCAGGTTGCATAAGCTAGTAGATAAATACCTTAAAGACTAACATAAATATTAATAAAAAAAGGTCGCACGAAGAAAACCTTCTTTTCGAAGTCGGTTAAAGATACTGACAAACTTACTATTATTTCTTATCATAATAAAACATGTTTTTTCTGCTTACCTGAAACAAAAGAAAAAAACATAAATATATTTGGTAGCCTGATAACGTAACATTTTTAATGACGCAAGTTAAAGTTTTTCTATATAAAATAAGAAAGCAAACAAGCAAGTGCATCACCTGATGGTAAGTGATCACCACCACCTATAGACACCCGCTACACCAAAGAGATTGCAGATGCGTTACCAACTTAGAGGGCTAAGATGGAATACCTCTTGTGCCAGTAATCATAACAGCTGTCTTGCTCTCCACGCCGGAACGCAACAATTAGCGGCAGGATTAGCGAGCAAGATGGTGGTAGCGATCTGGACGGACCTTGCACAAGGTGCTACCACTCGCAAAATATTTTATTATTACTATTTTAATTCGTATATACATATTAACGAAGAAAGGGCGTTTGGCCTAGTGGTTGGGGGGGGGGGGGGACTCCTGATCGTCAGGTACCGAGTTCGATTTCCAGCGGTCGCCATGTACCAACGAGTTTTTCTTGCTTATGTACATGACGTAAGTACTGTAGTAACCAACGCTCTTACGGTGGGGAAAAACATCGTGAGAAAACCTGCATATTCATGTAAATAAATGTGTTACATTGATACTGTCTGTCCGGATTCCCTGTAACGAGTACGGAGGTCAGATGGCAGTCGCTCCGATGTAATAGCCTAACTAGCCAAATTTGGATAAAGCGTAACCCAAATTAAGAAACGGGTAAAAACGCCCGGAGTATGATGATGAATATTAATATTTCTCATATAATTAGTATTCTTACATACGTTTTTTTACAGTAGAAATCAAATCGAAACTAGCTATTGCCTATTATTTATGCCGACAAGGAGGCACGTGCTATAAATTACAAAGATACAGAAAGACTAGACGAGGTAAGATTTTTTTTTTACAACTTGATAGACGTAGTTAATAAGCAAACATCTGTGGCCCCTTCCACTAAGCTACAAGTTACAATTTTACAAATCTAAACTAGACTAGACTTAGACTAGACTAGACTAGGTTTAGACTTGTAAAATTGTAAGTTGTAGCTTTGTGAAACGGGCCACTGAAGTAAAATGTAAATAAATAACTTCCGGGCCCAAGGTTAGGTAAAGCTAAATTAAAAATACCAGTGCTCTTTTCAGCCTTTTTTTTTAAATTGGGAAGTAAACGAGCAAGTGGACCCTGATGGTCAGTAATCACCACTGCCCATAGACACCCGCAACACCAAGCAGATTGCAGATGCGTTGCCAACCCAGAGGACTAAGATAGAATGCGTCTTGTGCCGTAAATTTCACCGGTTGTCCTGTGAACTCTATCTTACCCCTTTGGGTTGGCAACGCATTTGCAATGTCCTTGGTGCTGCGTTTGTTTAGGGGCGGTACTGGCGGTAGTGATCACTTAGCATCGCTGATACACTTGCTCGTTTGCCTTCCTATATTGTATAATAAAAATCTTCTGTAATTGAATGATTCTTTAGATTTGTACTTTTTTATCGTTCTCTGTTTTTTAAGTCATTTCCAGCAGCTATATTTTAGGCTAGAAAGCTCTAAGCTAACCGGGCGTGGGAAAACTGGTTGTTAAACCCACTTATGGTTTGTTAGCGAGGCGCGAACAATTCGTTATACGCAACTAGGGATAGCGAGGTTGTGCCATATTATTATGAATTGTACGGGTGTATTGGCGAAATATTGGTAAACTGCTTCATTTGGCATACTTAGTCGTTTTCCACTGACACGGTCAATTTGTATAAATTGGGAAGGATACCGACGTTGTAACCGTTTGTTGGCACACAGAAAAAAATAATTTCACGATACTACCTGAATGACTGGATATATTTTTGTAAAAACTGGGATATTTTTCTTCTGTAAAATTTGGTTATACAGTGAACTATTTTTACGTACAATCAACTATTTTGTTGTAAAACAAACAATTTTTACTTTTAGAAGTTACAATTTGTTTGTAGCTAGCGATGTTCAATTCTAGCAACTTGAAAGCTTGTAAGTTATCGTGTAAATGTTAAATCAAAAATAAACCTATTTATCCATACTAAACAATTTTATGAGAGGCAAGTGGAAATCTCAAATGTCGTAACGGGTATTAAGGGACATGTCCCTTACGACATTTCAGATTTCTAGTGTCGAATAGTAAACTACAACAATTGTATTCATTAGCGAATACTCGTTAAAGTGATCAATAATTGTTTTCCTGTACAAACCGTTGTCTGTAAACAATTTTAGTTGAAAGTTCGGAATCAATAAAGAGTAATTGTATTTCACAAGATGGCAAAAACATATTGTCAAATGAAATCACCGGGAAAACCGCTAACTGGTAACCGCAGAGCGATATTATCGAAACGGTTAAGAGAAACCGCTCAAATATTATATTAAAAAACCCTCCCAGCCTCAGGTAGATTGGGAATTCCCGGATGAAAGTGGGTTTCTATTTTTCGCTAGTTTATTGTAGGTAAGTAGGTATAGTGACAAAAGATCTTGATGGCATAAAAAGTGCTTGCGCAATTATTAATTTTTGACTTGACAGATACAGTTATGTTTTTACTTTGTATTGATTGAATGTTAATTCGTCTTTGTAGAACAAAATGATATTATAATGCATTGATGTACAGTGTCATACTAAATGACAGCAGAAAAACGACCCGAAATGAGAATACAGGTTGACGCCAATGTCACACATGCAAATTATTAGTTCACCATTTATAGTCAACGGAATTACAATTTTGTGTGTAACTGCATAAAATAATAATTTATTAAGTTTCGTTGCAAATACGTTTTTTACAAAATAATAGTATTGACAGCAGCGCCGTCGCTCCGACAGACTGATAGCGCGAGCGATTGTCGATTTATTGTACTTTGGTTCGACTTATGAGGCCATTTTTAAATGCTGACTAAAAGTTCATTCTTTATAGGTGAGTGTTGTAGAATTCGGTATCGACGTTACCTCGGGTTGTAGAATAATTAGTTTATTAATCTGATCGATCCTTCGATCCGATAAAAAAAAACGGACGCTGAATGTCATAGAGTCTAAGGTATGCTCATTTTATTACAATTATTGCATATCCGGAAATAGGGTTGGCACTTACAAAATTTGGTGTTTATCCGGTAAATGTTATTTTTTAAATAGTAAATTTTAAATGCAAAAACTTATTTTTATTTTAATTTAAATCTCTTACAATGATGAAGGCAAAGTGCACAGTTTTGAGTCAAGACACACAAATATTTGACGTCTGTCAATGTAAATAGCTTATTTTAACTTATGTTTCGACAGATAAAATTATCTTTATCTTTGGCTATTGGTGGAGTTTAAAATGAAAACTCAGTTTACATTATAACTACATGTAATAGATAAGCCAGTTAAACTACCAATTAATGTTAAGTACCTCATAATTAACCGATTAACGCATTATGAATGGTTATGAGTTTACGCAGTCGTGGGTGGTAAAAAAACTGACCAGTCCCGATTTTGTTAGTAAATTTTTACTAAATAGAAATAAGTTTTGTGAAAAAGGGATTGGTTTTTGTATTATTGTAATTTGAGAAGTTTTCTATTGTAAGTGAATACAAAAAAACAGCTCTACTGAATACAATAGATCACAATCCTACTTAATATTATAAATGCGAAAGTAAGGATATCTGGATATTTGGATCTTTGCACTAGTTTGCACTGAATAAAACAGTTTTGTAACACGTAACCAAAGTTTTGTTACCTCATCATCAGACTATATTCGTCCACTGCTGGACATAGGCCTCTCCCATGGCACGCCACTGAGCACGATCCTCGGCCACTCTCATCCAGCTCTTGCCAGCCGCCTTGCAAAGATCATCGCTCCACCGAGTCTGAGGACGTCCCACGCTACGTTTGCCGATCCGTGGTCTCCACTCAAGAACTCGTCTACCCCAACGGTTATCGGTTCTTCGGGTTATATGGCCGGCCCACTGCCACTTCAGCGTGCTAATGGTGGGCTATGTCGATAACTTTGGTTCTCTGTCGGATCACTTCGTTTCTAATTCGATCTTTTAGAGAAACTCCGAGCATAGCCCTTTCCATAGCACGTTTTGTTACCTATTACATAAAAAAGTGACCACCTTACTACTAGTTACCTAAGAACTATTTGTTACACCTTACCTAACTCTTGATTTGTAAATAGCTCATCAAATGTTTATCAGTAGCAAATAGTTTTGCTAATTAAAACGAACTTTGATTACCATTAACCAAAATTACGCGCTATGGTGCGCGCCGCGAGTACTGCCACCAGCTCGCGTCCTCGCGGTCTGAGTGTTATTCTTGGGACATCGGGAACGAACAACCTCACGAGTTGGCCCACCAATTCAGGGCAATCCGACATGCCACATAAAACCTGGCAAACGTAAGCAATAGCACAGAATAAATAATAGTACTAACGTACAGAAACTTCTCTTTTTCGACCACCATTAAACGAATTCCAACTTTATGATCACGCACAAAAAGTTCGTAATACTTCATAAACATTAGCCAGGCGGCATGTGTCAAAAGGAAGGCGCCGCCCGCGCCCGCCTTCCACCCGCAATGCCCTGGCGCACCGCTAGGGTTGGGCTGCTTGCTGTAATACTATCAACGTGCGACACAGAGTAGGCGGGCGCGCGCGCGGCAAGCCGGCAACCTACTGCGATTAACCTATGCCATAGGTAACGCGGCGAGCGCACCTACATTGCCGAGTGGAACCCCCCTGGCAATAGGCTGTAGTTCCGCCTTACTTCCAGAGAGTATAATAACACAAAACAAATGAAAAGCCAGTAAGGACCAGACGAGTATAAATAAAATTAACACACACTAACAGCGCCTAGTTGAAGCAAATTGCAAACAACGTTACAGTATCTTATTGCATTGAACTAAACCATATATTTGCTCGCCTTGAGTGAACTGTTAACGTTGTTGGTATAGTCGCCGGCTGTTTAAACCTGCTGGCTCCTATAGGAGCCGATATAAGATGTGCTTTAGTAACTATGGCACCAAGGCGAGCCAGACGATCGGAGTGAAAACAGACATGAAGTTTTGTTTATTTCTTTACTAGCTTTTAAATTTCATTAACGTATTGAAATGTGTATTATATAAACACTAACCCGTGAGGAAGGAATATTTCTGTCTGATTCTTACGTTTGCAAAGAACACGAGAAAAACAAGTTTTTGCATGCGCAAGCGATTAATTGAATATATTTTTTAACATTATAAGTAAACTGAAATAAAACAACCGAAAAGCATTTGTGTCGTGTAGATAACTAACAGACTAGTTAATAGTAAGAAAATAAATAAAGAAAATATTTGTTTCATTAATAAATTAATACCTCGAGACAATTTACACCAATTGATCTAGTCCCACACCACACAAAGCTTGTACTGTGGGTACTAGATAACAGATATACATACTTATATGAATAAATTCTTAGATACAAACATATGACATCCAAGACTCATTCATCGTTATCATACAAACATTAGTTCCTCTCGGGAATCGAACCTACAATCCGGCTATCCGGTAGTCAATTTCAGTGTCAACAAGTTAAAAAACCTAAGAAATATTAAAACACAATATTTTTTAGAAATTGGCACTGACATACACAACGATTTAATATCTGTGAATTGTAATGTTTAATGTATACTAGGTCAAACACATTTAACTCCCACAAAAGAATACCTTATAAGTGAAACAATGCTAAACTAAGAATTAGTTAAGCATTGCGTTAAAACCGTTACCTTGTTTGACGAAACGCAGACAACTTAACATAAGTAAGCATAACTAAATGGTAAAGATAACAACAGTATCCTCTCGAATTTTTTCATATGCAAAACGAATATTCATTTAGACAATCTTCCAAAATACATCATCAACGTAAATATTCATGAAATCATACCATATATTTGTGTAAGGTTATGTGTTGTATGTATATTCCTACAGATACATGATATTCTTGATATCTTTAGTCATGAACCTGCACTACGTATTGTTTAACCTGATGGTTGACTGGTTGAGAATACCTTAAAGCATTAAAGTCGTCAGATGTACATTTATTATTGTGTTGTGCAATAAAGCATAAATAAATAAGTTAGAAGTGGCAACGGAGGGAAACAAATAGTTTTGAATGAGAATGAAAGAGGAACTAACGATATTAAGCACACAGGAACCAGGCAACCAGGCAACCAGGAGAAAAACAATAGGGTACCTTATAATATAAGACACGATAATTCCATTGCAAATATTGGAGAAAGAATTAAGGATAGAAGGAAGAAGAGGAGCAGACTTAGAAGGAGTTTTTTTTTTTTATACAACGTAGGAAGGCAAACAAGCAAATGGGTCACCTGATGGTAAGTGATCACCACCGCCTATAGACACCTGCAACAACAAAGAGAGTGCAGATGCGTTGCCAACCCAGAGGGCTAAGATGGAATACCTCTTGTGCCAGTAATTACACCGGCTGTCTTGCTCTCCACGCCGGAACACAACAGTGCAAGCACTGCTGCTTAGCGGCAGGATTAGCGAGCAAGATGGTGGTAGCGATCCGGACGGACCTTGCACAAGGTCCTACCACCCGCAAAAGAAAGTTGGTCAAGTGAAAGAAAAGGCCCGTGTCGTGTCGCATAAAGAAGTCAAAGAGCTAGCAATCGATACGGAAGCTTGGAAAGCACTCTACGACTAGACCAAAGGTCTTAAATTTGAAAGACACAAATGAATAGTAAATGTATTAAAGACAGACTTGCCGTCTGACCAATCATTCGTCACAGATCAGCTGCTTGTAAATATAGTCGGATGAAAATAGACACTAACCGTCCCAGATGCAGTTGCATAACGTTCACACGACGTTATTATACACATGGTATTATGAGACTATATGGAAGGCTGATGGTAAGTAATTGCTGTCATCTAAGGACACTTGAAACAGATTACTATGCCTAACTTTTTTTTCTAAAGTCTCAATCACATCGCAAAGTAAATCCTCTAAGTTTACTTCATATAATCATACGGCATAAACACTTCTCGTACTTTCATTGTTTTTTTTTCCGAAAATTCATTCTAGCTTAACCTAAACCTACCAAATCATGCCAAATGGTAATTTGACCAAAAGTCCCAAATGCGTATGTGCTAAAAATTGGTTTGGCAAATTAAAGTACTGTCATAAGTTAGTTGAGACAAATATTACACCGACACGGCAATACACCGTTCTATACTCCAAACCATCTTGGTTCTGCAAGAACTTCTTAAGAGGAAACCTCAAGGCCTAGAGAATTGAAAAATAGGTATTTGTAAAATCTATTGCTGCCTCCATTTATCAAGCCTCCCCCCGCAGAGCGCAATAGAGACAGATGCAACTTGGACTGAAAATACCTATTTAAAGTACACAACATCAACGATTCGTAGACCCCTGATTCCTTCTCCAAAACTTAACCGATTAAACTACTTTTTTTCATTAAAAATTAAAGAAAGGCTTTGGCAGTGTTCCTATTTTTTTCCTTTTTTAAATAATGTAGTAAAATTTGTTTTCTGAATGTATGAACGCAGCCGAAAATCTGGTCAATTTTTTAAGTTTTTGAATGTTCATATCTCTTTTAATAATTAATTTATTGAAAAAAGGAAAACATAGGGACATGCATAATAGTGGCCATCGATTTTTTAGAAAAAAAATATTGCTCTATTGCCATTATCCAGAGAGGAAACAGGGGACGACGTTTGTATGGAAAAACGGCCCTTGTGTTTCCTCTTAATGCCACCGTACGCGTACGAGAGCATGGTAGTTCCAACGTTTTTTATCCAATAGGAAGGAAAATGAGCAAATCTAAATCACTTGATCGTAAGTGACTCCACCTAAAGACACCGTAATACCAAGGAGATTGCAGATGCAAAGCCAACCCAGAGTGCTAAGACGGAATACCTTTTGTGCCACTAACTTCACCGACTGTCTTGCTCTTCACGACGGAACACAGCACGCAAGCTTTGCTTAGCGGCTGGATTAGAGAGCAAGATGGCGGTAGCAATCCGGACAGACCTTGCACAAGGTGTAAAACGTGACCCCTAGTTGTAAAACGGAAATAACGTCGTTAGCGCATCGCTTTAATCTTGAATAGAGTTAGTTTCTATGAGGATCGTATAGTTTTCCTTGTAGGATATTGATTGTCACTAGTCAAGGAACTATGCGAGATATTTCTGCAGAACTGTGCATCTAGCACGAACCTACTCGATAACTCGACAGTGAGTCTCTCTCCTACTCGGCTAGTTAGAACGAGACGCACTGAGTTACGTAGCGAGTTAATCAGAAGGTTTGTACTAGATGCTCTGATGCCCTTTAAGGATAGAGTATTTTTCCTTAATAATGTTTCATTTCCGTGTTGCAGAATATTTTTAACTATGTTTATCATTAGTGAGATTTTCAACTGTCGGAAAATTTCCCTTTGTTTTTATCAGACTGCATGCTTAGTTGCTATCGAAATAGTATAAAAAACGAGTAGTAAAGCATTTTCAAAAAAGAGTTTTCCAGATAACCTAAAGTTAAGATATAGATAGAGGGATGGTACACGTAGAAATCAGCAAAACATTTGACATCCGCCGATTCTTTGTTTCGGGTTTGCCTACACAGATTTCTTGGTTATATTATCTTTGAAAACTGTCAAAATTTAACTCGATATGACGTTATAAATTGCTACACAGCTACTAAACCAATTATTTATTTCCCTTTCGCTCAGTTTACTTTCTCCTCAAACTATTTCTGTCTGAACTATATGTTCCTCGTCGTTACCACATCATTTCGGGGCTAGCCGCAACCTTAAAACGGGTTAATCTTCATGTTTATTTATACTTTCGTCTTGTTGAAACATTTATAATAATGACTTAATAAATTGGAGAGTTATAGCTTTTGAGGTGTTAAAAAATGGCTGTTAACAATAAGGGAGTTAGAGCTCAATTTTAAATAACTAAAACACATACGTATTATTTTTCTTTAATATAAAAGTATAAACTGGCTAGAGAGTGGCTGCTATCTTACCTGTTGGTAAGTAAGAAGGCCTAAGTTGTTAGTTTATTGGTTCGGGGACCAGCCGCACATTGGCTTAAATAGATTAATATTAATTAAAAAATTGATAATATATTTTGTCCTTTCACTAATCTTGAAAAGAAGCATAGTTATTCTAAATAAAATTAGGTGAGTAACGTTGTTATGCTAACTGTTGAAACTGATCCAATTTGCTACATTTTACAATACCCCGATGCGTAAGAATAGATAGCGGGTGGTAGGACCTTGTGGAAGGTCCGTTCAAATCTTGCTTGCTAATCCAGTCGCTGAGAAGCAGTGCCTGCACTGTTGTGTTCCAACGTTGAAAGCAAGACAGCCGGTGCAATTACTGGCACAGGAGGTATATTATCTCTGCTGTTTGGGTGGCTACGCATCAGCAAACTCCTTGATGTTGCGGGTATCTATGACGGTATTGATCACTTCAGGTGACCCACTTGGTCTTGGTCACTTTGCCTTCCTTTTAATAAAAAAAATTGTGACGATGAATTGCAGTTTGTCAACCCAGCCAAGGTAACTGTCGGACAGTCGGTCAAACCGTGACTAAAGCCTTAAAAGTGCATCTTATTGGTATCCGTTACACTTCAAGCATGTTAAGGTGTTGACAAGCGCTAAATTATGGTCAAACACGAATCTTTAACATAAAACTACCGTGAGACTCAGACATATTAATAAAACGGATCAATCACGTATTTTTGCGTCGGGAAATGCCCGACATGTTTCGGACCAGTCCGTGGTCCTTAATCAATTTCCCGACGCAAAAATACGTGAGTGATCCGTTTTATTAATAAACACGAATCTGTTGAACTTCTGGCTAAATAATACACTATAGCGGACGCCCGCGACTTCGTTCACGTGGAATTAGTAGCCTATGTCAAGGGGGTTCCACTCCGCACTGTAGGTGCGCTCGCCGCTTTACCTATGGCTAGGTTAATCGCAGTAGGTTGCCGGCTTGCCGCGCGCGGCCGCTCACTCTGAGTCGCGCGTTGTGATAGTATTATAGTAAGCAGCCCAACCCTAGCGGTGCGCCAGGGTATTGCGGGTGGAAGGCGGGCGCCGCCTTCCTTTTGACGTATGCCGCCTGGCGAAAATTTATGAAGGAATACGAATTTTTTGTGCATGATCATAAAGTTGGAATTCGTTTAATGGTGGTCGAAAAAGAGAAGTTTCTGTACGTTAGTACAGTCAGCAACGAAAGTCGCCGAACACAATAACGTTACAAAAGTCACTAAACAGGTCATTTGTCCATAAGTCGTTGAACTGCGTTCAGAGCAAAATTACATTTACACCATGGAATACCAAAAGTCGCTGAACAGATTTATTCCAAAAATTACAGGACAGCATCATTCCAAAAATTGCTGAACAGCCTTATTACAAAAGTCGCTGAATAGCGTAATTTCAAAAATTACGGGTCAGCATAATTCCAAAAATTGCTGAACAGCTTAATTACAAAAGTCGCTGAACACTACCACTGTTTAAATATTTGGAATAGTCGCTGAATAGTATACGCATAATTACACACACACAAAGAAAAATTAGGGTAATGGCAAGACTCGAACCAGAAACCTAAGCATTCCGTGCCTTGCGTTTGCCAGTTTCGACACATTACCACTACCATAGCCTGCAAATTTATCAATGTGCTTTGTCTTTACGGTCATTACATTATTTATTTTAAAGGTATTAAGTTAAACTGAGCTTTATTTTAAATGACATAAGATTTAATTTAATTTTATCTCGGATTAATGAATAAGTTACTTACTACAGGTAAAGTGAGAAATTGACATAATAGAACCAGTGTGATATTGACGACACGCGATAAGATTCAATTTAGCCTGACCTATTTTTTTTTCACTGAGATATGCTCATCTCTTCGAATTTTGAATTTTGACAATCACTGAGAAGAGTACTCACTTGTCAGTGAGCGTTTCATCTCTTTCATTTGGAGTGTAATCTTAAACTATTTAATCAATCGGACATGTTCAGCAACTATTGAAAAATCGATGTTTATTGACTTTTGTTATTCTCAAATGTCCACAGACATTTGAACATTAGCCTGTTCAGTAACATATGGAACTTTATAGTGTGCAGGTGTTTTGGAAATTAGGATGTGTTCATGGACTTTCGTTGCTGACTGTACTATTATTTATTAGCTTACTTTTAGTGAAAGAATTTTTGGAATCGGTTTAGAAGTTCTAGAGATTACCCCTACATACAAACAGATCAACAAACAAAGATTACCGCTTTATTATATTAGTGTAAACTAGTGTAGACTATAGTGTAGGCTAGTGTAGATTAGCGTAGATTTGAAACTTTACTAAATGTCCACGCATATATTAAAAAAGAACGAGCTGAAACAGGGCCCTGTTTCAGCTCGTTCTTTTTTAATATATATAAATTAGGAAGGCAATCTAGCAAGTGCGTTATCGGATAGTAAGTGATCACCACAGTCCATAAACGCCTGCTACACAAAAGAGATTGCAAATGCGTTGCCAACACAGAGGTCTAAGATGGAATACCTCTTGTGCCAGTAATTACACCGACTGTCTTGCTCTCCACGCCAGAACACAACAGCGCAAGCACTGCTGATTAGCGAGCAAGATGGTGGTAGCGGTCCAGACGGACCTTGCACAAAGTTCTACCACCCGCCTCAAGATGGTGGTAGCGATCTGGACGGTATATTTTTTTAAAGGCTTTCACTTCAAATACCGATTGTTTAAAAGTATTGGGCAACAAAAAGGCTAGGAAAAGCGTGACTAAATTATATTATTCATCTACTAATAACCTTTTATTAAAGAACTCAATCAAACCCCTATAAACAGACCACACGTAAGTTAATTCGTATAAACCAACGCTTCAATACCATCATAATACTGAAAAACATTCAAATTTCACTCTTACTCACACACATTATGTGTTATTGAATTCTGAAGCGTCAGCAAAAACGAGGATCCAATGACTTAGCGTTATGTTTTCTTAATAAACATCTTACACACGCGGAGTATAGTTTTTATGAAAGTATAAACTAATCTAAAATAAACCATAGCTTTCTAAATTTAAGGTTTTAAATCGACTTGGTGTGTAATTCAAATTAAGGGTGAAACGAAACTTGAATCGACTTTGGTGGTCGAGTGCTTGAAAAAGTTGTCATTAAAATGGATTTCAAAAATAAAATTTAATAAAGTTGTTGATGGTTCTTCTGTTACATACAAATATTTTTTAGTCATATGTCATCAGGAAATATGACATTGACATGATAATATGTTTTTGTAGCCGAAATTTCTTTCGATTTTTATTTTTAAATGTTAAACTTTCATATTATTAAATTAAAATGCTATGTAATGACAACACAAAAAAAAATTAGGGTAGTGGCAGGACTCGAAACTGCAACCTCAGCATTCCGTGACTCCCACTGCTGGGCAAAGACCTCACCACAAGATTTCCACAACAAAAATATTTCAAAATAATATATTCAAGTTGGAAACTTGCTATTTTATTCATAAAATTCTAAATTAAGAAGAAAAAAAACAACAATAAAATCTTATTCTAAACTAAAAGATAAAAAAATGCCCCAAATCGCCGCCAATAGGGAGGGTGCCCAGAAGGCTGGCAGCATTGCCACGTTGGATGGCAATGCTGATTCTTTGGGCAAAGTATTGCCCAGCCATCTGGTCACAGGAGGCTTCTTGATTTGCTAGCTGTACCGTTTATAAAAACTTTTTTAAAGTGTTGACCGGAAGTTAGTTCATTTAATTCAAGAAATTGAGTTGATTGCCCAAAATTGTTCTAAATGTTAAATAAATTAACAAGAAATTGAACTCTATTGGATAATTGTTAACGTTTAACTTGTCTCTATAAAAAATTCATTAATTTGGCTGTTGAACATCCACTTTAAAGCCACGTTTGTTTGTGTGTAGGTTTTGCGGGTGATAGGACCTTGTGCATGATCCATCCGGATCGCTACCACCACCTTGCTCGCTAATTCAGCCGCCATTTTAATTTGTAACATCTTGTAAAACCATGATTGCAATGAATGAATGAATAAAGAACAAACAAAACACTGCTCTGCACTTCCACTGTTGTGTTCCGGCGTGGAGAGCAAGACAGCCGGTGCAATTACTGGCACTAGAGGTATTCCATCTTACCCCTCTGGGCTGGCTACGCATCTGCGATCTCCTTGTGATTGTAGGTGTCTAAGGGCAGTGATCACTTACCATCAGGCGACCCACGTGCTCGTTCCCTTCCTATGTTGTTTAAAAAAGGTAAAGATATTTAAATTTACAACCTTACTTCAGCTGTACCGTTAACCATATTAGTTTCGGTTAAATCCGCCTCCGCGTTTAACCGAGCATTACTCGAGTAAATAAATAACTAACAAAAGCGGTCATATTCCATTCACACACCATACGTGTGAGCCGGTACCACTACCAGTTTGTCTAACTGTACCAATATTATTTGAACCAAAGGGCTTAGAGAACTTATTGACAAGAAAGCTCACTCTACTTCCATTGTAGGGATTTAACTTATATGAGACATCATACCCTATTTTAGGAATTGATTTGGATCTTAAAAATGATGCAAATAATGATGAATGAGGTGGCCCCTTTCAGAGTCAGCAATTGCTTTTTTTTTATTTTCGTACTATCAAGAAAATATAAACTTCATGGTTAAAAATTATTCAAAATCAAAACAAGGTCTTATGAATGTCAGAAAAATTACACCGGTTCGGAAGCTTTTCTTAAAACATACGCGTACATACTAAAAAAAATTCTATCATAAGCGTTTGTTTGTTTGTGATTCACTTCTAGTGGGGGCGGGGGAGAGAGATTTTTTACTTTTATTAGCTGAGTGGTGTGATTTTTTTACAATTCGAGTGGTTTGATTGCGGTATAAACGCTGCTGTGTTTCGCTTTTGGAAGTTAAAACCACTAATTTTAAATACTCTGAATGATGCGTAAAATTCGGCCAAAACATGAAATGTGACATAATTTGAAATTCGTAACTTAAACTTCCCATCTGTATCCTGATGCAAAACGATTTGAATTTCGATTATTTCTAATGAAGTTTATTGAATTAATACCAAATGATAGTGAATAATTAACTGACGTCACCGTATCGTGTTGTTACTATGACGGAAAATATGTTTTGTCATTCCGCATTACAAAAACATTAGAAAATTTACCTATAGCAACGAGGGTAAAATTATTATTTCATACAATCTCAAATTCAGGGATATTATCTCTATTACGTATGTTTGGTTTGGAGTTAACGAGAAAAACAACAACAAAGAAATACTCTTATTGATCTACAGAAATAAATCGACACAAATACAGATGGGCACATTTTGTTGTACTTAATAGTGTTCAATATAGATTTTGTCCACAGTTTATGATCTTCAACTGAATATAAAGAAGGGAAGAAAGAGAAAAAGAAAATGATTTATTCGGCGACAAGAAAAACACATCGGATGAAATAATAACTATAAATAATAATAAATATGTAGCTAGTGTGAATATATATTTTTATTTTAAAAAATTAGCGAACGCAAAATCAAATTAAGTTCGAATCGCATTTTTTCCCTCCTGTAGAATGACTATATGTCTGATATGTTTTAAAATAAAACTACCGTCGAATTCAGACATATTAATTAATTAAAAACAAAGGATGTTACATTAAATTTTATTAATCTGTTTTCAATATATCCACAGTTGAACTAATTGAATTAAATAAAATTTAAAATACGGGTAGTTAAAGGTAATCAGGGAAAAAAACTAGTTAAAACGATATGAATAGTATTAAAAGAGAGGATAATAATGGCCAAGGTTGACCTTGACCACGGCCACGATACTAATTTAAGTGGCCTCGCTGCGAACATGCGCTGTGGCATTTCTAAGTCAATATTGTGGAGTTCTTAGCATTGTATTGTGTCATTTGTGTCATTGCACTCCGATTTGTGTAGAATACTAATAACAGAGCTGGCGCATGGACTTGTCTTCTATCGTGATTTGGTAGCCGATGTATATGAGCAAATGCTCATACTGTGTATGTAGAATAAGTCTAATACTACATGGTTACGTCCGAAGTATAAGACGCGTTTTTAGTTTTTTTTTTCATAAAATAGGGAGGAATGTGTATAGTCGACCAAGAAATTGCTTCACGACTTTTCGACCGTATTACAAAGAGATAAGGTTCAAAAGTGGTCAAGCAATTACTTGGTCGACTCATGCCTCATTCATGTGCATAATTGAAATTAAAAGGACAGAAAACATCATGAGGAACCTTGCACGCATTTGCGATTTAGTGATGCAAGTAAGTCCCCATTCCGCACGGTCCGCATTGAAACTATAGACCGGCTTTTTTACATTAAAGAATGTCAACAACGTCAACAAAATACTTTTTATTTGATTCACACAAGAAAATAAACCATACAAACAATACAACATACATACAAGGAAATGAAACATTTAACATTATTAACTAGATACTCATCCCAGTTTCGCATGGGTAAATTAAGTCGAAAAATAAGTTTTGTTTGCTATTAATCTATTAATTGTTGACGGTACTTTATTTTTGCATTAGTACTTTATCTGCGTTCGCATACCAAATTTAAGAACAATCTGACCACTGGAAGTGAGTCAAAATTGACATGCAAGATTTGAACTAAACATGCTCTATAGGTATAAACTAAAGCTTATCAAATATCAGTGTAACAGAATTATTTTACGAAACAGTGATAGGCGCCATCTGTAGAGTTATTTTTAAACAAAAAAGCCGCATTTTCTTTGTCTCTTATCGTAACGATCATTATAAAATTATCAGAATTAATGTTATCGCGCGTTTTATCTAGAAAAACACTTCACACAACACTTCCAGATCCCGGGATGCTGATAAGAGATAATCGTTCGCCATTAAAGCGATTCGGGAGCCTTGTTAAATTAATTACCGATTATTTACTGGTAAAAGACTTTAACTGCAAAAATTAATAGTTAAAAATTCGTCCTTTTTGATGATGGTAATATTATAACGACTAAAATAGCACAGGTTCCTTAAGCTACACGGCGGAATAGTACTAACAAATGTCAACAGATGGCGCTTTTCGTCAAGAACTGGGCCCAATTTCATAAACGTTGACCTGTCGCCTGTCTCGTTTATGAAATAGGGGCCTGCTCTCTATACCACAAAAATTAAAAGAGCAACAATTTGACGTGTTTGTAAAGTTTTTTTGGCCAAAAATGTGACAAATATGTATAGAGCTCTCGTGTCGCACATATGGTGTTTTTTTGCAAATAAATATTTCCGATTCTTATTCTGAAAATAATTTATTGACAGCCAATTGTTACTAGGAGAAAAAAAAACAAAAAAATAGCAAGTCAAATACAACGTTATCTAGAGGTACGTTCATAGTCTATTACTGATTTGTGTGGACATAATCTATACAAATTTATCAATAAAGTGTAATTAATAGGTATGAGTTATCTTTTGTTTACCGATAAAATATTTTAAAAAAACTTGACAAACCAATAACGTTAACGATAACGTTAACGACGACGTTAACGATAACTGTAATTTTACTGTTTAAAATAATATGATTCTGCTTTGGCACGGGGGTTTTTCGCTCATTCACCAACTTACACCTAATTAAGTAATTTTGTTTATTTTAAAGCGATAAGACTGCCTATTGTCTGCTTTATTAATTTAATTCGTTACCTTTTTCATGGTTTCGTACCTCAAAAGAAAAAACGGAACCGTTAAAGGATCACTTGTGTCTGTCTATCCGTCTGTCACAGTCAATTTGCTCCGATACTATTCTACCGAATGAGCTGGAACTTTGAACCTATGTGTAAGTCGGGGCCCCAAAAATTTACGTAAATAAATGAATTTGAAACATAGAACTTTGGAAAGTAATTTAGATAATAAATAAAAAGTTTTGCAAAATATAATGCATGCCTTATCAAATGAAAGGGCTTACTGAGAAAATCTCAAAAAAATGTTTTTAAAGATAAATAGTTTTTAAAGTTTCTCAAGAAAATAGACGAAAATTTACCATTCCGCCTTATCTCCGAAACTACTGCCTACACTCTCCATGCCAGTTTAACTAACACTTAACCGTTTTTTTTTGTAGTGTACCAGTGTTTAGAAGCCTTTTTAAATGCCGGTCCTTTCTTTTATCCTTTTAACTGTACCGACCGTTTTAAAATTACCTGCAATATGACGTCAAGCCACCTGAGCCATATTGCCACAGTACAAAAATAAAGCAGTACCGAAACTAGGCCTGTTTGTCGAGATAGATACACGCTCCGGTAGAGCGTTAGGGTTGTCTTCCTAATTATTGTAAAACTTAAAAGTTATATTGTTATTATTTATAACAACATTCACTTGGGTTCTATAATGATCAAATAATGAAATGAATTAACGAGTTTACAAATAAAATTGGGTAATAAAAAAAGTTCAACATTTTAGGAAGTAAGAAAAATTAAAGCTCCGGTTTGAAGAACTCGAGTCCAAGCAGCTATATTATTACGACGCAATACTTTTGTGGCATGTTTAAAATGATCGCGCACTGTCTCGGGCGCACGCAATAACGATAAACGCAAGCGCGTCCACTCGTCTCGACGCGGCAGCCGCTACTGATAGCACCGCGAAAACCCCTTAGCGGCCGTGTTGAGCTGGCGTCTGTGTGAGTGCGCTTATTTCGAGCGTTTGTACAGTCAAGGAATTTATTTTCCAACCCACCTAAGGTTCAATAGCGTATAGCAAACTGTCACCATAAGAGCTATAGAGCAAGACGTTAGTTTGACATATCGACCTTAATGCATTGCGAATGTCAGACGACATTTCAACGAAATGGGTAGGGAATTAAATTCCTTGACTGTACATAGATTCCTTACTGCTTATATTTATACTGTGCCTGAGCCATATTGCTTAGCAATATTACAGTTAGCGATTACACTGTGATTGTCGTAATAACTTTGCAATATAGCGACAGGATGTTTTACAATTTTTGAATACGTATAGTCGACCAAGAAATTGCTTGACCACTTTTCGACCGTATTGCAAAGGGATAAAGTTCAAAAGTGGACAAGCAATTACTTGGTCGACTATACATGGTGTTTGTTGTTTTTTTATTTCACCGTGACGGTTTACTCATGCGATGTGATTTTGAAAAACTATTGCAAAAGTCACGTGTGGTCTGTATGTAGTTATAAAGTAACAGTCCCATTGCTTGACACGTGGAAATCGTTTTTACCAGAAGTTGACATTACGTCTCTCGTTTTAACTTGCATAGTTTCGTTTCGCTTCAATTATTTGGTCTCTGGCAAAGACTGGGACGTTACCTTACCTAGTGTGGCCTAGATTTTCATTAACTTGTCCAGGAAATATTGCAGATTGGATGTTGGGTGCACGTTTGCTTAATTCGATTAAACAAGTCTACGTGGACGAAGTCGCGGGAAAAAGCTAGTTTTATATAAAAAACTCACTATCTCTTGTTTCCTAGCCAGGGTCACTAACCACGAGACTATTCACTCATCTTAACTATAGTAATTAGAGTTAACTTTATTGTTTACACTATTTCATTCATAAGAATCTCAAGATGACCTTTAGTCGATGACATGAACATGGCCGACGATTGAGTAATGACCGAATCGGGCATAGAACAAACATCTCAGGGTTTCCCAGTTACGCGTCTTGGTATGCGCTTGCGCGTGAGTGAGAGTTCGCTTCCGATTTAAAGGCAATTAAGAAACGCGTCGATCTGGACGTTCTTTTATTGATTCACCTACGACAACGATGTTTGACCAATTATACACATACATGTAGCGTAGATCTTCAATGAAACCAACCAATGACCGACACTGTTGTATATTTTAAACTAGAAGACGCGCGCGACTTCGTTCGCGTAAAATTAGTAGCCTATAGATGTCCGTCAGGGGTGGTCAGGGATAGTGTAGCTTTCTATTAATGAAAGAAGTTTTGAAATCGATTCAGTAGTTCCAGAGATTAACCCCTACATACAAACAAACAAAGTTTACCTCTTCACTATCTTAGTGTAGATGTAGACAAAAACCTTGCAACCACTATCGAGTTAATTTAGAATTATATCACACGTCTTTCTTCTATCACGTCGTACGTCTTTCTCCACTCTTCAATTCGCTCAATCCTCTATGTTTCATATTCTCATTCGATCATCATTCATCAGGTACAGTAGGGGAAATACTTTCACGTACCACCTTAGAACCCTGTCGCAATGACGGGACGCGTTAAACGCAAGGCTATGCCATAGAAATGTGATGCGTGTGTCACTTCTAGGTTCTACGGTGGTACGTGTTTGAATTTCCTTGACTGTACATTCACTCCACATACTTACATAAAGTCACGCCTGTGCATCTAGCACGAATCTTTTGATACGCCTTAACTGGCTACGTATCTCAGTGGGTCTCTCTCCTACAGGGCTTGTTAGAACAAGCCGTACTGTGTGACGAAGCGAGTTAACGCCTGTCGAGAAGATTCGTGCTAGGTGCACTGTTTCCCGAAAGGGTAGGCAGAAACCACGGATTTCCACTAAGCTACGATCCTGACATACAAGCTTTGCTTCACTTAATCTCATAACATTTTTCATGCATGGCCGTTGGTTCAGGGTACTCGTGACCTGGCCTTTCTCCAGAATGTCTCCGATTTGGTCAGAATACGTTCCCCTTCTCATTTTTACATCGACTCTCCCTTCATACAACCTTTTTGTTAATCTTCTTTCGTCCATCCTCTCTACATAGCTAAACCATCTTAACATACCCTTCTCAATTTTTATTACTACATCTTCATTCACTCCGAATTTCTCTCCTTTGCCATTTTTGACCATCTGTATAGACGACCTAGTAATTGGATATCCACTTTTGAACTTTATCCCTTAGAAATACGGTTGAAAAGTGGTAAAGTCTTGGCCAACTATATTTACATATAAAGACTTTCGTTACTGACTGAATAACTGAATGACTGGGAAAAGTGACATTCGGAACATTTAACATGTACCAGTTTTTTTTACTGCACATCTGTGCACCACATCTCCGCAGCTAGGCTGTAGCCTAGCAGCTCAGGTAGCCTGGCAGTTCGTCAGAACTGCCTGCCGTCTGCAAGCGAACTGTACAGTCAGAACTAAACTGCATTAACTGCAAATGTCGACTGACTGTAGTGACCCTAAAGTGTATGTATGTTAGGTGAGTGTGGAATCTATTAAACCAAGTCTATGATTTTAAATCAATGACCGATAATAATGTACATTGTCATCCAACGTTATGTCAGAGATGACTCATCTGACAATACTGCAGTCTCCATTCAAAACGAGTCCAATGTTTATACTTCTTTTTTATATAACTATTAGATAAAAAGATAGAGAAGCTATGACACGTAAAAGAAGATCTAATTTCTACATACTTAGTATATAAAGTTAAGTCACTATCCGTTCCTGTCTTAATTTTCATAGTAGACTTTGATACGGTTTTCACTGTCATTGAGAGTTTTTTTTTCGGGAAACTGCGAAATGTCTTCTTGTCCAATATACCTCAGTGTCTGAAGTCGAGAGTGTATGATCAATGTGTGTTACCAGTGATGACTTATGGCACTGAGACGTGGCCGCTTACTATGGGCCTTATAAGAAAGCTCAAAGTCACGCAACGAGCTATGGAGAGGGCTATGCTTGGAGTTTCTCTGCGTGATCGGATCAGAAATGAGGAGATCCGCAGACGAACGAAAGTAACCGACATAGCCCAACGGATTAGCAAGTTGAAGTGGCAGTGGGCAGGGCACATAGCACGGAGAACTGATGGCCGATGGGGTCGAAAAGTTCTCGAATGGCGGCCGCGTATTGGCAAGCGCAGCGTAGGACGACCAGCCACAAGATGGTCCGATGACCTCATACAGGTGGCAGGAAGGCGCTAGTTGCATGCTGCTTCGAACCGGTCACTTTGGAAATCCATGGAGGAGGCCTATGTTCAACAGTGGACTTCTTGTGGCTGAGATGATGATGATGATGATGAGAGTTTTTTTAACGAAAGGTTTTTGTGAACAATTCACCTTAATTATAGGCCGCTAGTTACATAGTACAAAAAAAAGTCGCTGTCTGTTCCTGTCTGTTCTCATCGTATCCACGGCCGTTTACTTCTTCGAAACCACTCAACGGACATTGATACGTTTGTCACTGTCAATAAGAGATTTTTCTAAAAGGTTTTTATGTATATTGCTTAAGTATTTTTGACTTTCCAGCGCTCGACACTCTCCAACCGCGGGTCAATCAATGCCGGCTAAAATATACGCTCGCGTATTTGATTGGCCCTCGACTGGGGAATGTCAAGCGCTCGAAAGTCAAAATCAACCCGCTGGAACCGGTAGTTGGTGAGTTGATGCACTCAGACAGTACACACTAGAGAACAAATGTTATCTAACTGTTACCGACTTGGTTTGGTTTGTTACTTCACAAGTTAAAGACTTAAATGTGGCTAAGAACCTCCTTATTTAAACCAGTTACTAAGAAAACACACCACATTGAAATTGTTTGATCTGATTCATGCGAGGCCACAGACAGACAAACAGACAGAAGGACAGAGAGATTTCAAACATAAACTTAATACATTTTCGGTATGTTGGAGATTAAAAATGGAGAACGTAGAAGGTCAGTTACAAAAACAATAGGATAATTCGAATGAATAGTTAAATAACCGGGCTTAGTGAAACCAGGTGAAACCCAATTTTGGGCATTTCTTTTTCGCAAGTAATAAAAGTAAATACAAAAGAAAGGAACAATATAATTGGCAAAAAACTAAGAAGATCTTTCAGAGCTACATCTTGGATTCATTAAATCATAATTTTACATCCAAATCTCATTTAGTGCAAAAAGTTCGGTCCCATTGTAACGTAATAAAAATTGGATCTTGCAGAGCTACAAAAACACAAAAGATATTTGAATGCCAGTAAAAATAGAACATAAAACCTTGTGCTAGTTAACGGGCAAAAAGTCGGAAAACCAACTGAAAACAGCTGCGACTAGCTAGAGTTAGTAAACGATGGTCGTTGATGTAATCTATCTCATTGGGCTGTTTAAATTAACATAGAAAGTGATGATCGTTTTAAAATGACAGAAGGTAACGGAACATTATTTCGTAATTTAACTCTTGCATTTGACAGTTTATAATCTATATTGAATCTAAACATATCTATAAATGCCGCCGCAGGGCTTGAATGACATATTTATGCGGATAGTTATTTCAGAAAATTTTGCATTTAAACGATTCGTAGAACATGCATTTTCTTTAGAAATCTTGTTAAAGCTAGCACGATATTGATTGTATAGGTGCTATTTCTTTACTTTAATGCCATTAAAAAATAAGATCAATATAACGTAGTGTAGAGAACAAGTTGCCTTGACTTAAAAAAAATCTTTGTGTTATCATTGCATAGCATTTTATACAAGCTCTTCACAAGTCAGATGTAAAAAAAAATTGATCCCTTTGAGTGTGTATATTTTCGCCAAAATTCTAGCATTTTTTAGCTTAATAGCTTTAGCGAATCATTTACCGAGAATAAATAAACAAAAAATTTACTTAAAGTAAAAACGAAAGAAGAATTCACATTCTTCACACTCGACAAACTGCTTGAGAAATAACATATAACTTTAAGATATGTCCGACTATCTTACTCCAATAAGATTAAATAAAATTGTTGCTGATAACAAATATCGAGTATCAGAATACTTGATAAACATTAAGTTACAAAGTCGTGTACCATAAAATGAGATTTAATTTCAGATTATACTGAACTATAAACTCATCCTGTAGTAAAAACATAACGACTTGAAACTGATGAAAATAGTAAACTAGCTATTTAAGCATTAAGCAAGTTCTCTTAGAGCTTAATAAATTCTTAACGGTTTAATGAAATAAACCGAGAAATTTAATAAATAAGACACTTTGTTCATACAGTAATGGGATGTGAATTTTTAAATATCACGCATAACAAATACTGCGTTTATAAGCGCTTGCGGTTTCGTATAAATAAAATTAAGGCCATAAATACTAGGAAAACTAATACCTATAAACCAAACGAGGTTAGCAACAGACTGTTATCTATCTACTCTACTGTATTGTCAACAATTTCTAAACGAAACTATCTCAAAATTTTAACATTGGCTGATATAATCGCTCAATGTTTTTAAGTAACCAAACAAACTTTCCAGTTAACAATCAATCAAAAACTTCCCAATGTATAATATAATGTAAACAAAATGAGTCAGTTACCTTATCACTGAGGTTTAACGATTTGCCGATAAAGAAATGTAAACATATCCTAAGTTCAAGTACGATTTTACTATCTCCGGTGATTAAATTTACATTTAAAACTAAGCCGTTAAAACTTTACTACTACATCCTTTAATTAGAAACCAGATAAACGAATGTAGAATAGCAAAAGTTGCACCGGCGTTTCGAATATCTCCAGTACAAAACAATAGTGTCATACAGATTTCAAAACCACTCACCATGCAACTCAGCATCCCTGAGGACCACAACACCAATCACTGTTTGACACTCAAACCGTAACCAGAACTGTATTTAAAACACTCTACCAAAATGACACCCTTGCGGCACTCCCGGTGGTGAATATAAAAAAGTCGCTTTTTTAAATCGATTTAGACACGTGCGCTTGAGTCTATGGACGCGTGCTCCACAATAGCTGCCGGCTTGAAACTGACGAGTCGAACAAGCTGCGCGAGCGTCGACTGTTTACTAACCCCATGTGCAACGAGTTCCAACGCTATCAACGAATCAACTACCTAATCGCCAACGTTTACAGCACCTTTTTCTTCGTTCCCGTTTTTATTCAGATGTTTATCTGTGTTAGTAAGTCGGACACATGTATTTGTCATTTATATGAATGAATAAACTGTGCGCATAGAGCTTTCTGTTGCCGCGTTTCGTTATAACCTTAATTAATGTTTTCTTCCACTTGTCGGAGTCCTTCGGGTTTCGAATTATCATGCAGTGAATCATACATTTCATTATTTACGGTGGGATCTTACGCTCGTACGCGTACGAGATTGGTGCCGATAAAATTTCTTAGAAGATGTAATGTTAACATTAACAGTGATTAAATTTGTTTAATCTCAATATCCAGTACTAAGAAATTTGTAACGCGTGGCATAGTTCCAAATTGTTATGACTTTACGGAAGACAAAAGAAATTTCTTCTACTGTTTCAGATTGACGTGTGTTCAAACAAAGAGTGTTTGTTTTCTTGAGTGCATTCAAATGATTTTAGAGCTCTAATAACCTTAATTGGTAGTTACTTAATTAGGTTTCGGTATCAGCATTGTTTCGTATATTTGGCGGAGAAAATTTTTGTAAGTAAGATAACTACGTAGGGCATCGTTTGTACCAGTAGTTGACATCATTGTTTCTCGTTTTTACTTGTATATTTTCCTATCTTCTCGTCAATTATTGGAATACTGTCAATAACCCGGATCGTTACTTTACATGATATTTTCGCAGTTCTTTCATAAAATAAAGCAAACAACGTTTAATTAAGAGCCGAATCGAGATCCATGATCATCTTCTATAATTAGCGGTCACTTAGTGGCCTAAAGTGGTGGGTGGTGGTGGTAACGAAATCGTCGATTAATGTCAATGACATGTTTGCCAACCAAGTTAACGTTTAGACAATATTTAAGTAAATACTCAAGTTTAGCCTAAGCAGCCATGTTACCGCAAATTCGCTCTCCTAGTATCGTTTACGCACTTTTTAGGGTTCCGTATCTCAGAAACCGTTAGGATGTAGGTCTGTTTGTTAGTCTGTACAGTCTTTTATTTTTATCTGGCCATTTCCATTCTGATAAGTCCCACTGCTGGGCACAGGCCTTCCCCCACAATGAAAGGAGTTGGGTGTTAGTTCTCATTCCCGTGCCAGCCAAAGTGTGATAAAAATGACAGACAGATAGAGATGAGAAAGAGCTAATTAAACCAGAAATTTTGTGAATGGATTGCTCGCGATAGTTTTCTTCCGAAGAACTCGAAATAAACAAACTGGAACAAATTAACTTACTACTCCGCGAAAATAGCATCGTGCTCGTGCAAGATAGCTGCGTCGGTGCGACATACATATATCTTCATGCAATAACCCACCCTCCTCCGCTTCTACACTAAACAACATATATCACACAGACTCAACTATACACCACCACCACTAAACACTAAAACAACACGATCACCTCCGCAAAGTAACGCCTGAATCTTATAAATTAATTAAACTCGAAATAATTTAAAATACAATGGAAGCCACAGTGGAGGAAGGTAAGTTTTTCCATGAAAAATATATAAGTCCCACAGATACAGCTCTTTTGCAGGTGAGTAGACGACAACAGTTTCGCGGACTAGCTAGCTATAATTGGTTCCAATTTGTTAAGCTATTTGGGCTATAAACTTTAAGGTGCTTTTTGTGGAAATTCATATTTAAATTCAACTGGAAGGAACTAATATGGCCTTGCATCACTCCGCAAAACCAAATGATTCGATCCAATATATTTGATGGATGTACATCCCGGTTAAAGGAGATGTATCCCGGTTTACGATGCGGTGTCCCAATGATCCAGTTAGAGGTTGTCCTGATTTTTGACTCATTGCCCGGTATTATTTCTGCTGATTGACCTCCATAATTCTGACCTCATTTGCTTGCAAAACTTTTGGTGCTTGACTTTTCGCGTAGAGTCATCTACTCCACCACCAGTTTCGTTTATTTTGAAGTAATTATTTTTTGGTGTACAGTCAAGGAATTTAATTTCCAACCCACCTCAATATCATATAGCAAACTGTCACCATTAGAGCTAACTAGAGCAAGACGTTAGTTTGACATATCGACCTTAATGCATTGCGAATGTCAGACGACATTTCAACGAAATGGGTAGGGAATTAAATTCTTTGACTGTACCCTCCGGAAAAACTGTCCACCACCAGTGTTGCAGTATTTTTTTTTATAAAATAGGAAGGAAAACGAGTAAGTGGCTCACCTGATGGTAAGTAATAACCACCTCCCATAGAGACCCGCAAAACAAAAGAGATTGTGGATGCGTTGCCAACTTAAAGGGATAAGAAGGTTAACTGGAAGAGATTCCTTAAAGGGATAAGTTCGCCTTCGTACATGACTGTATCTCTTTTTATAATTTATGTTTTTTGTATAAAAAAGAATTTACATACATTTACATTCATAAGATGGAATATCACTTGTGCCAGTAGTTGCTCTCCACGCAAGAACACAGCAATGCAAGCACTGCTGCTTAGCGGCTGGATTAGTGAGTAAGATGGTTTAAGGTATCTGGACGGACCTTGCACAAGGTCCTACCCGCAAAGGTTTCGCGTTTCGCAAAGTAGGTAATACCTGAATATATTAATTAGAACTACCAACTTTATTCCCTTGGACTTCGTCTTAACCATAACACTCGTTTAGAGAGATCTCTTCATTACCTGTTTTTAACACGAGAATTTTTTCCGCGTTTTGTGGTTAACCTTATATATAAAAAAAGAATTTAGTAGAATAATAAATATAAGAACAATGACGAATTGTGGTGTTTCAGTTAAATTTACCTCTAACGGTTAGAATATGTCATGTGGTTATGTTTTTGTTGAAATAAATGACCTTCGGCATCTTGTTTTTATTACCTGTTATCATTTTAGTGCATTTGTTAATATTATGACTAGTAATATTGTACCTAAATGCGATAACATTATTAAAACGGATCACTCACGTATTTTTAAGTCGAGAAATGTCCGACATGTTTCGGACCAGTCCGTATGGTCCTCATGAACCCCGCACGATTTCTCGACTTAAAAATACGTGAGTGATCGGTTTTATTAATATGTCCGAGTCTCACGGTAGTTTTATGTTATAAATGCGATAATGTTTGGAAATTTGGAAGTTTCGATGCTTGTTCCTCTATCACGCATTAACTGCTAGACGGATTTTGATAAAATTTTGTAGAATCATGTCATGGATTAAAAACATGAGGGTGTGCAAAGCCGCGGGTAAAATTTTGTAAATAATATGAATATGAATATTTTAATTCGGAGACTGAATCAACAGGTGTTAAAAAGGGGAAGTAGGTATCAAAAAATGTATGGGATAATAGTATTTTATGCAACTGCTAATAATGAGAGGCCTTAAAACACGAGTGAGGTTGTATGAAACGAGCGTCAGCGAGTTACATAATAGTATCACACGAGTGTTTTAAGGCCTAATTATATACAGTTGCATACATTACTTTATCTACACACATATCATAACTGCAAAAAACGTAACAGCAAAAAACCAACAAACGAGTCGCAACAAGTATGGCGGCAATTCGATCTATCCGTCAAGACGAATGTTTTTTTTTAAATAATAGACAAACGAATGAAGTCCCTATTGTCATGTCACTCGAGATCAAATTTCGTGCGTTTAAATGAAAAAATCATACTCAGTTGACGTTTCGTATCGATAACTGTTTTAATATCTATGGATACTAGAATAGAGACCAAATTGAATTTTGACAGCTGTTCCAAATTTAAATTCATAACATCAGAGATATCGATAATGTGATGACCAATAAACACAGACTACTAAGAGATACTACCCAATAAAGAACAGATTTACCTACTACCACAGACAAGAAAATTCTTATAATAACATTGGCTGTAATAATGCTGGTTATTTTCTATGGTTTTTGAACGTGTTATTGAGCATTTATGATATGTGTGTAGATTAATGTAATAATATCCTGAAAAAAACTGACTTTAGTGTAGTAGGTATTATAATATTTGTAACGCTATAAATGTTATGTTATGTACATAAAAACCTTTCGTAAAAAATCTCTTAATGACGATGAAAACCCTATCAAAATCTGTTGCGTGGTTAAGAGCGTGCAAACAGAGATTTGGCAACGTCGCCTATGGCTGCCAAATATTTTGATGTTTTCATTGATTTATCAAAATTAATGAGTTAAAATACGGAATATAGCAACGGTATGTACTAAAATATTGATAATACATTGCAATAGTTAATACATTTATACTAAATATGTAGTTATAATTAAGTGTAAAACAAGCATTTGGAAACTTTCCATTTGTAAATGTGTACATTTCGGTATAAGTATATAAGGTTTACTACTTACCAACAAATGTAAGAACACAAGTTCTAGTACATACCGTTGCTATATTCCGTATTTTAACTCATTAATTTTGATAAATCAATGAAAACAGCTAAATATTTGGCAGCTATAGGCGACGTTGCCAAACCTCTCTTTGTACGCTCTTAAGATAGAGTAAACGGGCGGAGAGTTTTAAATTACCTATGTAAAGATGATTGATTGACATAGAGCTAAGTTACTAGACTGAATAAAAAAAATACTATTTTATTTTATTTTATTATCAAGATAATGATCTTCACCCAATAATGTATTGTCAAAAAACGACAAAAAAGCAAGTGAGTTTTCTGCCATTCTGTGTTTCCTGCTAGCCTATCAGAATAATGAATAAGAATTTGACTTTGACTTTGACTTTGAAGGTGATTAAATCACCTAGCAAAATAAGAATCGAATGACGAATTTCTTGGTTAAAGGATTTACGGCTTAATTTATTAAAATACAGTGATCGCATCATTGACGGTTTCAATCTTAGGCGCCAAACCACAAAGTTCAAATTGGCAGTGACTTAAATTCGTGGAATTAAATGCACATGTTATGAAAATAAACAAATATCTTGCGACAAATTAATACCTAGTCCCAAACTAAGAAGAACTTGTAGTTCTTTTCTTTACATAATAGGAAGGCAAACAAGCAAGTTGGTCACCTGATGGTAAGTGATCACTACCGCCCATAAACACCCGCAACACCATAGAGATTGCAGATACGTTGCCAACCCAGAGGGCTAAGATGGCATGCCTCTTGCGCCAACAATGTCATCTGTAAGTTATAACAATATCAAAAAGATAAACTAACGATTAAACAAATTTCAATTTTCTATTACAATTATTTAGTCTTATTATTGTATTAATTTATTTTTTTGTAGTTGTTACCTGTGTAATTGGATTATATTTGCATACATTTGTAATGTGTTAAGCAAATAAATAAATGAAATATACTATCGAAAATTATACGTTACTAGCTTTTGCCCGCGACTTCGTCCGCATAGACTTGTTCAATTGAATCAAGCAAACGTGCACCCAACACGTAATCTGCAATATTACCCGGACAAATTAATGAGAATTAGTTGCTTTGCTGCTCATGACTTCATGGCGGCGTATAACTCATGTATCGCTATCCCGTGGGAACTATGCATTTTTACGGGATAAAAAGTATCCTATGTGTTAATCCAGGTTATAAACTATGTGTGTGCCAAATTTCATTCAAATCCAGTCAGTTGTTTTTGTGTGATTGAGTCACAAACATCCAAACATCCAAACATCCAAACATCCAAACATCCAAACATACAAACTTTCACATTTATAATATTAGTAGGATATTGTAAGCAGCTTCATCCTTTACGGAGTCCAACCTTCATATGGAATTAACCGAGAAATGTCTTAAAGTTAATTTAAACCAGTTCAAACTAGTTCAGTTAAGATAACAGTTCACTTATTCGTGAGCCCTTAACTACTGAACATACAAGCTGTGTTTGTGTTTGCCGAGTTAATTTCACGGTTTTAGTTTGGGTTAGGTTTACCTGCGGGTTTGACTGTTTCAAATGTTATGTCAAAAGAAAATGCAAACCGGTTATTTTCTTTAAAAAAACCGGTTTTCGCCGGTTATTCCTTAGAGAAAACAACCGGTTTTGCATTTCCTAATGGCAAATTTCAAATTGCACGCGTACAAAGTCGGGGCGAAAGCTAGTTTGAATATGCATTCAATGGCCGCGCTAGGAACATAGAAATAGTATAGCGTTGAAAGAGTAATAAAATTGAAAGCAATATTTTAATAGCTGATTTCTTTACTTGAAATGGCAATACAATGTGCCAAAAAGAGACGATTACATACTCTAAACCTCCTTTTGAACTGACGACCTTTAACACACCGAAAATGAAAAATGAAAATGAAAATGAAATGAATGAAAATGAAAAATTTATTTTGCAAGTAGGCCATATTATTATAGGCTCTTTTACATGTCTGAATCTACTAGCGCTTCGGAAAATGGAGGATACTACTGAGAAGAAACGCCGCAAGAAACTCAGCAGTTTATTTTTTTTTCTTCTCTTTTTAAAGCAGATTACAATGCAATATACATAATTATCACATTAGTACATGGCATACACAGGTTACATAAAAAAAAAGATAACAATAAATAGCACAGCAAGCTTTAAGCATACTGAACGAACATCAAACATCAAAATGGTTATTTTTGATGTAACGTTAAGTCTACGTTTTTCTTATTAATTTACAGGTTTTACTACCTTAACGTACACCAAAGGTAATCATTGTTTTGGGTGTGTACACTTGACATGTAGGGAGGCTATATCCATGATTTAGTTCTCCATGCAAGGCTAGGAATCTCGATTGACAATAAATGCACGACATATCCCTAAACGTTATAAAAACTTAAAAGAAACCGTGTGAAGAGAAGAGGCGGAGAAAATGAGCCAAGTTATGTCTTGGTCACACAGAGCGAGCTACTGGAAACAGTCAGCTACTACCTCTGTACTTGCAAGCAGTGGCTACCCTTTGGCTGGGCAAGTACACAGAGTAATATATACAATGAATTTGTACAGTCAAGAAACTTAATTCCCTACCCATTTCGTTGAAATGTCGTCTGACATTCGCAATGCATTAAGGTCGATATGTCAAACTAACGTCTTGCTCTCTAGCTCTTATGGTGACAGTTTGCTATATGCTATTGAACCTTAGGTGGGTTGGAAATTTAATTCCTTGACTGTATTAGTATACAGGAATACATTTTTCTTACTAGCTAGACAATATAAAAGTTAACTACGCGTATGGTCTAGTAATTACTTAATTTCTGAATTATTTAATTATATTATTATTTTAGTAATTATTACTAAATAAATAAAATAATATTAACTAACCTTATGGTCACCCGACATTTCACAAGTTGTATACTGTTTATATGTCAGATAAGTCAAAATGCATAGCATAATCAGTAGGGCGACAATAATTTAGATTAACACTTAAATTTTGAATTTTGAAAAACTATTTACAGGGTGGATTATCGCCATTTGTATGGCGAGCGGTTTCTAAAGCTACACAGTCCTCTTAAAGAAGAATTCGTATGGTTCTGGGAGTGGAATGTATATGACACTCGTTTTTCCCTTTATTTCACAAAAAACACTTACCCTGCAAGAAAGAAGCCTAATTAAGAAGCTTAATTTTGCGGGTGGTAGGACCTTGTGCAAGGTCCGTCCGGATCGCTACCACCATCCTGTTCGCTAATCCTGCCGCTAAGCAGCAGTGCTTGCACTGTTGTTTTCCGGCTTGGAGAGCAAGACAGCCGGTGTAATTACTGGCACAAGAGGTATTCCATCTTAGCCCTTTGGGTTGACAACGCATATGCAATCTCCTTGGTGTTGCAGGGGTCTATAGGCAGTGGTGATCACTTACCATCAGCTTACTCAGTTGCTTGTTTTCCTTCCTATTTCATAAAAAACATATTAGCGTAGTAAACCTTCAGTCCGTCTCTGTCCATACATTACATATTAATAAAGCGGATCACTCACGTATTTTTGCGTCGGGAAATGCCCGACATGTTTCGGACCAGTCCGTGGTCCTTAATCATGAGCCCCCGCGGCGGTGGCGCGACGACGACTGCGTACCGAAGCCCTGACAGCCATACATTGCTGCGCCCTTCAGGGTTTCAAATGTTTTGATGTACTTATACGTTAATGATACTGACACACAAATTGCAATTAATAAACAAAGAAACCTACTGTAGCAACCTCAGGGACCAATTTACAAGCGCGACAGGCGACAGTTGACAGTGTCAATTTGCCATACATTACTGCGTCGAGAAGTAACACACACAGATTTAGCATCATAGTGGGCAAGCAATGGATACCGAACTGTCACTGTCACCTGACGCCTGTCGCGTTTATGGAATTGAGCCCAGATCATCGAATTATTTAATGTTTGAGGCAGCAACTGGCGACAGTAACTCGCGCTGTGTGTCCGAACCGTTACTCAGTACTCAGTACTACGTCGAAGGGTAATGGTTGCGCTTAACGCATTGCCTTTTAGATGACACTTACTAAGTTGGCTAACCAGTCCCGTTTAGAAATTGGTTGCATTCATAACTACATAAGTGTTTGATGTTTGCCTAACGAGGTGACGGCGTGTTAAATAAAGCTTTTAAAAACGATTCAACTGACCTTTTTTTATAGTATAAAGAGGTAAACGAGCATGCGGCTCGCGTGATCGGAAGTGATTAATGCCTCTCAGTGTTCCTTACATGACTGGCCAAGTTTATCTCTATCTGCGTCAATTTCTTATGACACTGGTTAGACAGAGACGCAGGGAGGGGTTTAACTAAACCTGGGCTGTCATGTCATATGAAGAAGCGTAAATGTGTGCGATAGGTAAACGCTAGCGTGCTAGACCAGCAACCAAATGATCCGTTGCCGATCTTAAGGTCCAAAGTAGGGAATGCAAACCGGTTATTTTCTCCAAGAAAAACCGGTTTTAACCGGTTATTCCTTAGAGAAAGGAACCGGTTTTGCATTCCCTAGTCGAAACGGTCGCCGGATCTCTCACTCACTGTACGAAAAGCAGTAGAAAGTAGAGAGACACTGTAGCCGGCTTGACTCGGTAGTATCGTTGCAAAAATTTGCAAGTACAGTCTAGGAATTTAATTTCAAACCCGCCTAAGGTTCAATATCGTATAGCAAACTGTCACCATCAGGGCTAACTAGAGCAAGACGTTGTAGACATATCGACCTTAATGCATTGCGAATGTCAGACGACATTTCAACGAAATGGGTAGGGAATTAAATTCCTTGACTGTACATATCCTGGCATTCCTGGTTATGGTACCACATTTATTGCTGGTAAAGTGTCTCATAAAGATTATTAAGTGCGTAATTAATTACTGTAGGTATATATACTATTTAAAATGGCATTGTAAATCGGGTATAGATTGCTTGACATAAAATTACGATTTCTTATCAGAACATTTGATTACTTAATATTATTATAGGTAATTTATCTTTATACATGTATTAGTATTTAGAAATAGGTATTTCTTTTAAAGCACGATTCCAAAAGACGCCTTTAGCAAATACTTGTTTAACATTTTAATTCCCTTTTAGGGTTTTGTACTCAAAAAAACGGAATTACTAAGACTGCGCTGTCCGTCTGTCCGTCCGTCCGTCTGTCACCAGGCTGTATCTTAAAAACTGTGATAGATAGACAGTTGAAATTTTCACAGAGAAAAACAAAATAAAGTAAATGTTTAATGGGGCTCCCATACAATAAACTTGATTTTTAACATAAAACTACCGTGAAACTCAGACATATTTAACATTAAAAATAATGAAGCAAACGAGGGTAGTTGTTCGCCGCCGCCCGAACCGCCTGTGCCGAGTAGCCGAGCTGTCAGGGCTGCGGTACGCAGTCGTCGTCGCGCCTCCGCCGCGGAGGCTCATGATTAAGGACCACGGACTGGTCCGAAACATGTCGGGCATTTCCCGACGCAAAAATACGTGAGTGATCCGTTTTATTAATAATAAACGTGATTTTTTTTGTCGTTTTTATAACATAATGGTACGGAATCATTCGTATCCATCTTAGCCCTCTGGGTTGGCAACGCATCTGCAATCCCTTCGGCGTTGCAGGTGTTATTATTTATTTATTATTTATTTATTTATTTCTGAAACACTTAACACTAACAGTTAAACCTTACGTGCTAATGTTAACAATTAAATTATAACTATGGGTTTTAAACAATTATTATTATAACCGGATCGAGCTAGGCGTAGTCACCGATTCTAAGAATCTATTAGCCAATGCTATAAAGCTCCGTTCGGTGCACGAGAAGGTGTCTATGGGCAGTGTTGATCACTTACCTTCAGGTGACCCACTTGCTCGTTTGCCTTCCTATGTTGTATAAAAAAAGCAACATCAATGCATGATTAGTTTAGATCAAAAAGAAAGAAAGTTTTTTATTCCTCTTGCTTGTATAGTCGACCAAGAAATAGCTTGACCACTTTTCTACCGTATTACAAAGGGATAAGGTTCAAAGTTCAGGTGTTCAAGCAATTACTTGGTCGATTATAATATTATTTATTCTGTGGCCGGAATCGAAGTGTTACGTGGACGCACTCCTGCGCATTACGTGAAACAGTGTCAACAGGCAATGATCTTGTCGATCCTGACGCCGGAACACTTGATGTGCGGAGGTTCAGGGAACTCAGCTCCTCGTACTGTTAAGGGGGACACGCGAAACTTATACACTGTTAAGGCTCCGTGCACCATTGTCTTATAAGTTTCCGATATAAAACAAACTGGAACAAATTACCTCGCTACTCTGCGAATTGATAATTTGTTCCAGTTTGTTGAAATGGACCTCCGCAAAGTAACGCCTGAATCTATTAATTAGTTTCCGGTATCGTTTCGTATTGGGATGTAAATTGCTAAATAAGATATAACTTGCTTTTGACAAACTGGAACTAATTACCGCTATTCCTTGAAAATTATTACAGTTCAGTAGGCTTTACAAGTTTACGAGTAATCAGGCAACTACGGATCCCTCGGTGCGCGAGTTCGACACGCACTTGGCCGGTTTTTATGTCGTCGAGTCCCCCACAGCCTGAGGCCTCTTTATCAATTTAGGCGACCTTTCGCTTTGTGGGCCAAGACTTGGTGTCAAGTGCATGTCAACGACATCAGATCATTGACTGCTTCGTATGTACCAACAGACAAATTTGTCAGCACATTTTAGCAACAACAATATTATTTAATCAAATCATAACCTAGAGGTTGGTTTCTCGTACATTGTTTCGTAAATGCGTAATAGTACATTACACCCTGAGGGTGTGTTTGTATGTCTCAGATCGCAGGAACTTGGTATCAATTTTACAGGTGTGTACACAATTTTACGTCTTCCCCTGGTAAGGAAGCGGAAATTTCTACTCGCGTAGCGGGCGGTAAATTCCTACTTACGGTCCGGGGTGACGGACAGGATACCGATTCGACTATTTTTTTAAATCAATTTTACGCGATATCTCCGCCAACATAAAAAGATTTAATTTTTTTTTGTATTGAATTTGTTATACTCGATGTTATTTTTATTTACTTTTAGGAAAAAATCTACATACAAATACCAGACTCATCAGAAACTCTAGGTATGAAGTTAGTTTTTAATTCGAAAAAGCTACTTGATTAATTACTGGCACAAGAGGTATTCCATCTTAGCCCTCTGGGTTGGCAACGCATCTGCACTCTCTTTGTTGTTGCAGGTGTCTATAGGCGGTGGTGATCACTTACCATCACCTGATGGTAAGTGACAACATAGGAAGGCAAACAAGCAAGTGGGTCACCTGACCCACTTGCTTGTTTGCCTTCCTATGTTGTATAAAAAAAAAAAAGCTACTTGATTTATTTCTTAATGTATAAAGCATTTTTTTTAATATAATATTTTCTTACATCTACACTCTACACTAATATAATAAAGAGGTAAACTTTGTTTGTTAGTTTGTTTGTATGTAGGGGGTAATCTCTGGAACTACTGAACCGATTTCAAAAATTCGCTCCCATAATATACATAGCTACAGTATTCCTGACGGACATAGGCTACTAATTTTACGTGAACGAAGTCGCGCGCGTCCGCTAGTGTTAAATAAAATAATAACCTTTGCCTCCTAAATTCCCTTCTTTAATACAAGTGTATCACTGTATCTCTTCTTGTAATTTATGTTTTTTTGTACAATAAATAATTTACATACATTTTTTTTTATACAACATTGGAAGGCAAACAAGCAAGTGGGTCACCTGATGGTAAGTGATCACCACCGCCTATAGACACCTGCAACAACAAAGAGAGTGCAGATGCGTTGCCAACCCAGAGGGCTAAGATGGAATACCTCTTGTGCCAGTAATTACACCGGCTGTCTTGCTCTCCACGCCGGAACACAACAGTGCAAGCACTGCTGCTTAGCGGCAGGATTAGCGAGCAAGATGGTGGTAGCGATCCGGGCGGACCTTGCACAAGGTCCTACCACCCGCATACCATACATACATGTGTATGAAAAAAAAGGTAATCTTCCAATGTACCCCTCCGCCTCAACGTAACATAATACTTAGAATCCTGGCGCCAGATTTAACCTTATCTTTTTTTTATCACCTCCTTTATCACAAATTTTTGGACCCTTTCAACATTCTCGAGCTATCAGACAGACAGACCGACATCTTGGAAATGGGTTGTAAATTATCTCATTTATGAGAGATCGTCTTACAAAGATGATTTGTTGACAGGACATTTTTTGCGGGAGGTTGGACCTTGTGCAGGGTCCGTCCGGATCGCTACCACTGTCTTGCTCGCTAATCCAGTCGCTAAGCAGCAGTGCTTGCAGTTATTAACTTTTTTATTTTTTAGCGGCCATAGTAAAACACAGTATTTGGAAATTTCATGTGTCTACATAAAGATAGCCCTGTGACAGAGGGACAGACAGACGGACAAATGGATAATCAAAAGCAATAGGGCTCCACTTGCTTTGCCCCTCCCCCCTCTTTAGTTCCCTATTTGCAAAGAAACTGAAAATATTTTAACCGACTTCAAAAAAAGGTGGAGGTTCTCAATTCGTCGGGATCTTTTTTTTTGGAGGTATTTTCCCCGATTACTCGAAGACGGCTGGACCGATATAAAAAAATCATTTTTTTAAAATCACGAATGAAATTTATGAAATTGTATGAATAAATTTGATCTTATGATTTAATCGGATATTGGATGTAAATGATGATAGGTTGTTGTTTTTTGAAGGTGTTTCATTTTTTATTATTATTTATAATGAGCTTAAGAGGAGTGTGAACCCAACGCTCTCCATACAAACGGCGATAACGTTTTCCACCCTCTAAACCTTAACCTACAGCCATAATTTTTTTGTATGTTATCATTATGTCCTAGAACTAGGTTTGTATGTTTTAATTTTTTAAATATTCTTAATTGTTTCAAAAACATTGATGTTTTTGTGTTTTGTATGGAACTTCTAAAATGCAAATATTGGCAAATCTATGAAGAATGTTAAAAAAATCAAAACATACAAACCTAGTTCTAAGGCATAATGACAACATACCAAAAAATCATTGCCATAGGTTAAGGTTTAGAGGGTGGAAAACGTTATCGCCGTTTGTATGGGGAGCGGTTTTTCGGGCTGGGTTCACACTCCTCTTAAGTAAGCAATATCTTTCTGTAATATCAAACCAAGAACATTAGTTGCTTTTGAAATATACCGCTGTGATTGTCAGATTAGCGGGTCATACATAACGGTATTTTTTTAAGTTTTTTAACGGTACCCTAAAATTTGATAAATCATTTATTTCAATTTATACTTTGCGCCTTCCTAGTCGAACCTGCGCCGCTATATCTAAGTAATTCAGTTTTAGTAATTATCTTTTATCTTATCTGCGCCTGCGCCGGAGTGGATTGGACAAAAACTACCGTTGTCTTCGTCGCACTTTTTGCTGCGGCATTTTAAGAGGAGTGTGAACCCAGCGCTCTCGATACGAACGGCGATAACGTTTTCCACCCTCTAAAACTTGACCTGTAGCCTTGATTTTTTTGTATATTATTATTATGTCCTAGAACTAGCTTTGTATGTTTTGATTTTTTAAATACCTATTCCCAAAAGTTTCAAAAATATTAACGCTTTTGTGTTTTGTATGAAACTCCTAAAATAACATATTGTAATCGAAATTATATATATTTTTTTAAATTTTTTCGGTTTTTCTTTTTGTCAAAAAATAAGTTGCCAAATTATAATAGTAGTTTATGTAACTGCTATATAATAAGCCTTAAAACACGGGTGTGGTTTTATGCAACGAGCGTTAGCGTTCTTTATTCAGTTTTGCCCTCAAGGTCATTGAAAACACCCCTTTTTTTGCGTCGGGGGTCAAAAAGAAAGTTGCCTTAGGGTGTGCACCCCGGGTTTTATTACGCAAAATAATTTCTTCCGGTCTGGGGGCGCCTTAAGTGTTCGTTCCCACACTACGCGGTCAGACGGAACTTTAAGAAACAATGACAGGTGTAGGTTATTTATAGTTTATACTAGGTTTGTTGTTTACAGTTGTAACAACTTAATTTGCTCACAAGTTGTTAAATACAAGGTTTATGCAACTTGCCTAGTTTGTTCGTTTTGTTTGTATGTTCGGATGAAATTTTGCAAGTGAACTTTGACCCACTTCTAGTAATCGGATTGACTTGAATTTTGGTAAAAATATTAAATTCTTAATGTATTTCACATGTTAACTTTTGTCATATTTTTATATGGATTTATTCGTTTAATTTTTTTTAATGTGAAAAATGACAATAAAATCTAAAAAAACGGATTTAATGCTTTAAGACAATCTCTACCACTCAATTTTAGATCGTAACTTGTCCTAGATTCAAACAACAGATTACCTACGATAAGTTAATCACATTTTCTATGGAAAACCGGACGTTAGTGAACCTGAGGTTGCTTTTTTTGGGTTCCGTACCCAAAGGGTAAAACGGGACCCTATTACTAAGACTCCGCTGTCCGTCCGTCCGTCCGTCTGGCCGTCTTTCACCAGGCTGTATCTCATGAACCGTGATAGTTAGAAAGTTGAAATTTTCACAGGTGATCTATTTATGTTGCCGCTATAACATTAAATACTAAAAACCAGAATAAAATAAATATTTACTATAGATAATGGTACGGAACCCTTCGTGCGCGAGTCCGACTCGCACTTAGCCGGTTTTTTAGTTTACCTACTCCTAAAACCATATCCATTTTTTTTATAAAACCGTACAGTGAGTAGAAACCAGTTTAAACCAGTTACTCGATAGATGGCGCACCGAGCTTCGGTTAGAAAGGCGAGGGTTTCAATAGCAAATGAAGAACTGTCGCGACTCAAAAATCGTCTGTTAAAACTGTAATAAAGTAACATTTTACGCTTACATGTATGTACATCGTTTAGGTATAAAAATAGACAAATTTCACGACAGCAAAAATAATAGGACATGTTAAAAATGTATTTTCAGAAACATCTCATAAGATTCATTTCGCAATAGAACGAGTTTGTCACGGTGCAATGTTCAATGACCTTGTGACGTCATCAGTCATTGACACGCGCAGTGAAGGTACGTAGAAACTGAAGGCATAATTTGATGAGTTCGATACCGGCGTTGGTGGTGTAATGGTCAGCATAGTTGCCTTCCAAGCAGTTGATCCGGGTTCGATTCCCGGCCAACGCACGCGTTTTTGCTTCTTTTTGTATTTTTTTTGTATTGTTCGTTTATTTCCTTAACTTGTATTGTTTAATAATAATCGTTAATTTGAAAATAAACCGTGATACACAAATTTTAAGGTTTTTTAAATTATTTGTTGTTTTTTAAAAGCACTGAAAATTTTTAAGAGCAAATCCATCAAGTTCATCGACAAAATCCATTGTTTATACTCTTTTTAATTTTGTGAAATTACAGAGTTAAAGCCGAAATAGCTGGAAGTAGGTAGTCTTTACAAGTAGTTTATTAGGTAATTCAAATTCATGAAAATGGTATGGAAATTCCAAAGATCAAAATTCAGAGTTTTCCTTATCGAAGGAGGTACGAGTATTTATAGCAAATCAATTTCATGTGTTGTATTTCAGAGAAGTGTTGGCATGAATTTCACAGTGCTATTACTGTAAGCATGATGCGTAATGTATTCACGGCACTGAACTGATTTGGATGAACAGTCACGAACCACCTGCAGAAATTATTTTCAGGAAAAGCATACGATCAGCTTCACAAGTAGCTAAACAATTTAGTACCTTGTCGCTGTCAGTGTTGGACAAATTGAGCAACACTTATTACATACGTTACTACGACAAGGTTCTTAAGTGTTGAGTTACTTCTAAGGCTGATTGCACCGATGGAAATAAGGCACAGCCGCACGGCCGCCGTGGCCGTTTGGTTTTTCATCTTCCGCTCAACTTGGCGAAAGCATTGCCGTGCCCCTAGTTCATTGTTTTTTATGGGAAAATGAAGTAAACGGGAATGCAGGTCACCTGATGGGAAGTTAAAAATGTTAGGAAAGTTTTAAGGCTGTAAAAGGCATATTATTTCTTTTATCGCTATGTAAAATCGCAGAACTACGCTATCTTAGACTAAATTGTATTTGTTTAGAAAATAAGCTTTTGTAAATTAAGTTACTGAAATCACAAACTGACACTGCAGTCTTTCAAAAAGTTTAATTTTTAATTTTCTGGAATAACATTAAGACTTTTTGTAGTCTGTTGAACCTATTGGGTAAAGTTAAGAAAAAACAGGTGTGTTTATTTTGCAAAAAAAAAAAAATCATTTCAAAACAGTTTCACCACATACCCAAATCTCAGAGGTGACGTCGCGCATAAAAGCTAGTAGCTATATATTTTTGACGCGGTCACGAGCAGACATAGTTTTTCTGTAAACCCGGAACCGAGTGACTAAATTTTTCTAACGAAAATCGTAACAAGTTTTCAGAAAAATTACAAATCTATTAATATTCAGCACATGTTAGTCATTGTGTCGGCATTGTCTTTCTTGTGACGAACAAATCGACCAGTTCAATGGTCAGGTCGTTACGTTCAGATAAATATTAAGGGTTCAGTATTATAATTTGGAAAAAATGAGAAAAATAAATACATTTTATTTTAAACAACATAGGAAAGCAAACGAGCAAGTGGTTCACCTGATGGCAAGTGATCACCACCGCCCATAGACAACCGCAACACCAAAGGGATTGCAGATGCGTTGCCAACCCAGAGGGCTAAAATGGAATAACTGTTACGCCAGTAATTTCACCGGTTCTCTTGCTCTCCCCGTCGAAGCACCGTGCACCTAAAGAAGACAAGGAAAAAGATAAAGACGTCGAAACTTTTTTTATAGGGATATTAATACAAACAAACGGATCACTCACGTCTTTAAAGTCGAGAATTACCCAACATGTTTTGTTTTGTGTTGTTCTTTATGGGGCTTGAACCCTACGCCTACGCAACCCTAAAACATCACAAATATGACAAACCTTCAATGAATCGGTGACCAATTTATTACATCTAAAAAGCTGCCGTCGCATCCAGGGTTTTTGCATATACTTGCCAGCCAAACGTCCCCCAGTTCAATCCAATCCCAACCTTGTAGTAATAACCATTGGATTGAATTCCGATTGTTCATTGATTGAAACATACTCCCTTGTAACATTAGTATTAGCTTAGGCCGGAAACGATATGGCATTGTTTAAGTTTGGAGTTATTGGTTCGGATGAGCGAATTGATAGTCATATGGGAAAACCAGAGTGTATTTTCTAAGGGGCGAAAATACCAATTATGTTCAAGGAAATCTTTAAACCATGTTCATAATATATTTTGATATATTTTAGTTTAGCTATACAATAATAACACATTAAAAAATTCTAAACTGGACATAAATAAATAAAATATTTTTATTTCAGACCGGTTGACCCATAGTGTGTTAGTAACAAAAAGACTTAGAAGCTATGTTAGTAATAATAAAACAAAGTAAAGGAATGGTACCACAGACGGATCATACATTAAAAACCGTCGTAGCTTATTTGGCCCTCCCAATAGCCACGCTAACCCAGTACCCAGAGAGCGGGCAGTCGAGGCGCTCCGCCAACACTCTGAGGAGGCCGTTGCCGCTGCCGCGCACCCGTCTCAGCAGCGAGGCCACTCTTTTTCGCCTGATGGCATAAAAGTCATCTAATATTTTATTTATTTATTTATATTCATCCTTGCTTGTAATCTGAAATTTCATTTTTCGCCACCAAAATATTGTTTACTAGCGGCCGCCCGAGCCGCCCGCGGTTCCATTCGCGTGGAATTAGTAACCTATGTCCGTCAGGGATAGTGTAGCTTTCTATTGGTGAAAGAATTTTCGAAATCGGTTCAATAGTTCCAGAGATTACCCTCTACATAAAAAACAAACTAACAAACAAACAAAGTGTAGATGTAGGTATAGATAGATGTAGAAGATGTAGATGTGTAGATGTAGATAGAAGATGTAGATGTAGATAGAAGATGTAGATGTGTAGGAGATGTAGATAGATGTAGATGTGTAGATGTAGATAGAAGATGTAGATGTAGATGTGTAGATGTAGATAGAAGATGTAGATGTAGATGTGTAGGAGATGTAGATAGATGTAGATGTGTAGATGTAGATAGAAGATGTAGATGTAGATGTGTAGATGTAGATAGAAGATGTAGATGTAGATGTGTAGGAGATGTAGATAGATGTAGATGTGTAGATGTAGATAGAAGATGTAGATGTAGATGTGTAGATGTAGATAGAAGATGTAGATGTAGGTAGAAGATGTAGATGTAGATGTGTAGAAGATGTAGATAGATGTAGATGTGTAGATGTAGATAGAAGATGTAGATGTAGATGTGTAGATGTAGATAGAAGATGTAGATGTAGATGTGTAGAAGATGTAGATAGATGTAGATGTGTAGATGTAGATAGAAGATGTAGATGTAGATGTGTAGATGTAGATAGAAGATGTAGATGTAGATGTGTAGATGTAGATAGAAGATGTAGATGTAGATGTGTAGAAGATGTAGATAGATGTAGATGTGTAGATGTAGATAGAAGATGTAGATGTAGATGTGTAGATGTAGATAGAAGATGTAGATGTAGATGTGTAGATGTAGATAGAAGATGTAGATGTAGATAGAAGATGTAGATGTGTAGGAGATGTAGATAGATGTAGATGTGTAGATGTAGATAGAAGATGTAGATGTAGATGTGTAGATGTAGATAGAAGATGTAGATGTAGATGTGTAGATGTAGATAGAAGATGTAGATGTAGATGTGTAGGAGATGTAGATAGATGTAGATGTGTAGATGTAGATAGAAGATGTAGATGTAGATGTGTAGATGTAGATAGAAGATGTAGATGTAGATGTGTAGGAGATGTAGATAGATGTAGATGTGTAGATGTAGATAGAAGATGTAGATGTAGATGTGTAGATGTAGATAGAAGATGTAGATGTAGGTAGAAGATGTAGATGTAGATGTGTAGAAGATGTAGATAGATGTAGATGTGTAGATGTAGATAGAAGATGTAGATGTAGATGTGTAGATGTAGATAGAAGATGTAGATGTAGATGTGTAGAAGATGTAGATAGATGTAGATGTGTAGATGTAGATAGAAGATGTAGATGTAGATGTGTAGATGTAGATAGAAGATGTAGATGTAGATGTGTAGATGTAGATAGAAGATGTAGATGTAGATGTGTAGAAGATGTAGATAGATGTAGATGTGTAGATGTAGATAGAAGATGTAGATGTAGATGTGTAGATGTAGATAGAAGATGTAGATGTAGATAGAAGATGTAGATGTGTAGGAGATGTAGATAGATGTAGATGTGTAGATGTAGATAGAAGATGTAGATGTAGATGTGTAGATGTAGATAGAAGATGTAGATGTAGGTAGAAGATGTAGATGTAGATGTGTAGAAGATGTAGATAGATGTAGATGTGTAGATGTAGATAGAAGATGTAGATGTAGATGTGTAGAAGATGTAGATAGATGTAGATGTGTAGATGTAGATAGAAGATGTAGATGTAGATGTGTAGATGTAGATAGAAGATGTAGATGTAGATGTGTAGATGTAGATAGAAGATGTAGATGTAGATGTGTAGATGTAGATAGAAGATGTAGATGTAGATAGAAGATGTAGATGTGTAGGAGATGTAGATAGATGTAGATGTGTAGATGTAGATAGAAGATGTAGATGTAGATGTGTAGATGTAGATAGAAGATGTAGATGTAGGTAGAAGATGTAGATGTAGATGTGTAGAAGATGTAGATAGATGTAGATGTGTAGATGTAGATAGAAGATGTAGATGTAGATGTGTAGATGTAGATAGAAGATGTAGATGTAGATGTGTAGAAGATGTAGATAGATGTAGATGTGTAGATGTAGATAGAAGATGTAGGTGTAGATGTGTAGATGTAGATAGAAGATGTAGATGTAGATGTGTAGATGTAGATAGAAGATGTAGATGTAGATGTGTAGAAGATGTAGATAGATGTAGATGTGTAGATGTAGATAGAAGATGTAGATGTAGATGTGTAGATGTAGATAGAAGATGTAGATGTAGATGTGTAGATGTAGATAGAAGATGTAGATGTAGATAGAAGATGTAGATGTGTAGGAGATGTAGATAGATGTAGATGTGTAGATGTAGATAGAAGATGTAGATGTAGATGTGTAGATGTAGATAGAAGATGTAGATGTAGATGTGTAGATGTAGATAGAAGATGTAGATGTAGATAGAAGATGTAGATGTGTAGGAGATGTAGATAGATGTAGATGTGTAGATGTAGATAGAAGATGTAGATGTGTAGGAGATGTAGATAGATGTAGATGTGTAGATGTAGATAGAAGATGTAGATGTAGATGTGTAGATGTAGATAGAAGATGTAGATGTAGGTAGAAGATGTAGATGTAGATGTGTAGAAGATGTAGATAGATGTAGATGTGTAGATGTAGATAGAAGATGTAGATGTAGATGTGTAGAAGATGTAGATAGATGTAGATGTGTAGATGTAGATAGAAGATGTAGATGTAGATGTGTAGATGTAGATAGAAGATGTAGATGTAGGTAGAAGATGTAGATGTAGATGTGTAGAAGATGTAGATAGATGTAGATGTGTAGATGTAGATAGAAGATGTAGATGTAGATGTGTAGATGTAGATAGAAGATGTAGATGTAGATAGAAGATGTAGATGTAGATGTGTAGATGTAGATAGAAGATGTAGATGTAGATGTGTAGAAGATGTAGATAGATGTAGATGTGTAGATGTAGATAGAAGATGTAGATGTAGATGTGTAGATGTAGATAGAAGATGTAGATGTAGATGTGTAGATGTAGATAGAAGATGTAGATGTAGGTAGAAGATGTAGATGTAGATGTGTAGAAGATGTAGATAGATGTAGATGTGTAGATGTAGATAGAAGATGTAGATGTAGATGTGTAGATGTAGATAGAAGATGTAGATGTAGGTAGAAGATGTAGATGTAGATGTGTAGAAGATGTAGATAGATGTAGATGTGTAGATGTAGATAGAAGATGTAGATGTAGATGTGTAGATGTAGATAGAAGATGTAGATGTAGATGTGTAGGAGATGTAGATAGATGTAGATGTGTAGATGTAGATAGAAGATGTAGATGTAGATGTGTAGATGTAGATAGAAGATGTAGATGTAGGTAGAAGATGTAGATGTAGATGTGTAGAAGATGTAGATAGATGTAGATGTGTAGATGTAGATTAGTGTAGAAGTGTAGATGTAGACTAGTTACTAGCAACCCGCCCGGCCGAACAATGCTCTAGCGAAAATAAACTCTATCGACGGACTAACTTACGAAGTGATCCTGCGACGGGTTCCGTCTTTCTTTTGAGGTACGGAACCCCAAAAAGACTGCAAACCCGGATAAAAAAGTCTTTAATCCATTTCACGGTGGTCCTTTAATTATTAAAATTGAGACTTTCGCGCGAAACCAGCAATTTAAATGCAAATTAAGAGTAAAAGCAATGATTACCCCACATCGACTGCTTCCTTTTTTAAATCCCCGTATCTAATACATTACGTATTACCAAAACCAACAATGCGTTGCTTATTCATAAAGTTGATTTTTATTTACGGGATTCAGTAAGATAAGAGGTTGTGGAAGTAAGTGGCAGAAATTAGGGTGCGTACAGCCTGCAGGGTTCGTGTCCGTCAAATTAGTCGCAGTGTGTGGGCTTCATTAGGATATGACACCTTATGAAATTATAGGCTGAACATTGTTCGAGACATCAGCCTCAATTAGGGGCATACAGACTGACTGCATTTTAACTGCAGCGTCTGTAGCATTGCGGGTGTTCAGACTTCCAAGGTAAAAGGTATAGTCGACCAAGAAATTGCTTGACCACTTTTCGATCGTATTACAAAGGCATAAGGGTCAAAAGTGGTCAAGCAATTACTTGGTCGACTATAGAATTAAAGGTTAGTGATACTTTTACTCTATTTTAATACCTTACGTATTCATAAGTTAGTTATATGTAATTTTTTGCTATACTCTTGCTCGTTATCTATCCCTGCTATGATACTCCTTTCGGTCACTCAAAGGATAACTGGAAGAGATCCCTTAAAGAGATAAGTTCGGCTTTGTACATGGCTGTATCTCTATTTGTCATGTATGTTTTTTAGTGTATAATAAAGAATTTACAAACGTACTTTATTATTATTTTTGTATTTTATTTAAAATCTTAGGCTAGGTTCTTACAATGTTTTTACAAAAAGTAATGAAAAAATATCAATACAAAATATAGAAACACTAAAAAAGCCTAGCCTAGAGTGTCGCCGGCAGCGGGGCAGGGCTCAAGCTACCGGTGGTTAGGGCTGCAGAGTGAGGAATCTCCTGACTATTCGTGCTGTGTCCAGGAGTACCGCCTTCTGAATCTGACCCTTGATCCAACCTTCTAGCGAGAGTATCTTGAGGTGTTATTATTATTATAATTAGGTAGTATAGCCTGTGCTGTCCCACTGCTGGGCAAAGGCCTTTACATACATACATGTGGGAATGCTAGCAATACTGAGTGAACGACTGATGTAAACGAGCGAATGACTGGAAGAGATTTTGTGGCGGCAGCTAACAAGTGACGACGACAACGACGACGACGAAGAACGACGAAATCGCCAACCTCTCCAGCACCACCAACGATGACGGCGCACGAGTGTGACAGCCTACAATATTTAGAAGACCTTATTCAGAAATACAGCGCTCAAGATGACACGTACAACGTAAGCAGGTTTATCCAAGACGTCGACGAAAATGCAGAGATTTTCGGCTGGACGCCTGCACAGCAGCTGATCGCCGCGAGGCGCAGTTTGACGGGGACCGCAGCGCTGTGGGTTAAAGCCGAACAACCGTTTAAGTCGTGGGATGACTTAAAAACAGCGCTAAGACGAGAATTCCCCGACACGGTAGATCAAAAGACGATTCACGAATTAATGGCGGCACGTAAGAAGAAAGATGACGAAAGTTGCATGGATTACGTCTACACAATGCGCGCATTAAGTAAACGGGGTAAGATGCCCGACTACGTGGCGATCCAATACATCATCGACGGGATCGAAGACATTGATACAAACAAAATGATGTTTTACGGCGTTACGAGTTACAGCAACCTAAAGGAAAAAATTAAGATCTACGAAATTATCAAAACCAAGACGAAGGCGACGAAGTTGCAACACGACAAGGAAAGCAATTCGAAACGAATGTACACCGGCCACTACGACGAGCAGTGCTACAGCTGCGAAAAAGAAGGAAATTACATTTCCAGTTCTTGCACGCTCATAGAAAAAGGTACGAAATCAGCTGTTGCGGTGCAGTATGGCGGCCATGACGGCGTAAGCGCATCGAGCGGAAACGCAGCGGCGCGAAGTTCGCCGCGAATGAATGTGTGCATTCGATCGGACGTTCGTTCGAACGGATCGAACGAGAACAAAACCGAGAACGACGGAAAGAGTATGGCGGCCTATGACGTCACGACAAAGATGGCGCCACCGGCGGAGACATCTGTCAGTTGTGACAGGATTGACTTTGACGGTTCATGTCAGATGCACAGCAATGGCGGTGACGGCGTAAACATTGCGGATCGGAAGCCAGTGAAGACGAACTATTTGTGCGATCTAAGTGATGACGCGAAAGTGGGCTCCAGTAGCGATTTTGTGTCGGAAGGTTGCTACTTGTTGCTAAACACGACGGACGACACTAACTACGAAGCAACGCCGCGCACGGAACTTTGTGTGACGCAAGCGCAAGTGTTATCGCCGGGTCACAACATAACGAAGGTTGATGTTGACGGAAAAGGTTTGAACAACACCTACCAACCGAATAAGACGCGTGAGGCTCCGGTCCAGTTTAAGAATATTTGTAAGGATGACGCTCGGACGGCTCAGCAACCACGACGGCGGGCTAAGCAACCATTAAAGTTGCAAAATGGAAGTCGGTGGATGTACCACAGAAGCCGCATAAAAGGTCAGCCCTGCCAGCTCAGCACACGTATGGCTGACAAAAGGACGCCCTATGGGCCGTGCTTCAAACTGAAGGTTTAGTTTATGTATGATAATGATGATGGTACCTATTGTTTGTTTTTGTTTGGGTCATCAAAATTGTTTAGATGGTTTATGTTATAAAGTTGGTTTCCTTTTGTTTAAAGAATTGTTGCTACATGTTTAAATTATGATTGTTCTAAGATTGAATTGTTAAAAGTTAAGGTGTACCTAGTTTAAGATGTTATGTTGTTATGTTGTGTTTATGAGGTATGCCTGAGGACAGTCATAGATGTAGGATGGCCGAGTGTGGGAATGCTAGCAATACTGAGTGAACGACTGATGTAAACGAGCGAATGACTGGAAGAGATTTTGTGAATGAACGGGTATGACTGAGCGACTGGGAGTGCGTTGGACGATCGATTGGTAGCTGCTTGTGTTTTTTGTATTTCCTTGATTTTATTTTTAATTAAACTTTTTAATATTTATTATTGAAGTTTTTCCTTCTGCAATCCCACATACATATTACTAATAAAGATTTTGTCCTCTCGAATAATTTAAACAAAGATATTTTGACGTGACTTTTATCGAGAAATCATTAAAGAAACCAACAGAGAAAACCACTTCTTCGGTTAATAATTCATCGAAATTACCATCTCGATATCATCTGTACAATAAACAAAAGTTCCCAGAATGATTATCAGTATACGGTAATTGTTCTGGCAAGGAACTCTCTACGCGAAACAATGAGTCAACGTGGTTACCCAGATGATTAGACTAAAATACATGCATACAGACATGTATGCAGTCACTTTTGCGGGTGGTTGAACCTTGTGCAAGGTCCGTCCGGATCGCTATCAGCATCTTGCTCGCTAATCCTGCCGCTAAGCGCAGTGCTTGCACTGTTGTGTCCCGGCGTGGAGAGCAAGACAGACGGTGTAATTACTGGCACTAGAGGTATTCCATCCCCTTTGGGTTCGCAACGCATCTGCAATCTCTTTGGTGACCCATTTGCTTGTTTGCCTTCCTATTTCATAAAAAAAATGTTTCCTGCAGGGGTAGACAGAAACCACAGACTTTCACTAGCTACGATCCTGACATACCTTTGCTTCACTTACTCTCAGAACGTCGTCCTTTGAGGTGCGGGTGCCGACCGATCATCTGTCGACCTTCATGAAGCAGGAATTCTGGCCGAATGGAGTCGCTTTCCGTCGTTTTCGCGGTCGGTTGCTGGACACCCCGAAACTAGGTCACACGTCGCCGAAGTAACGTGCTAATTTTATAGTTTTAATGTTTTGTCTTTTAAATATGTATGTTAGTCTTTAAGGTATTTTTTCTATGGGCCTATGCAGCCTGAAATATATGGTTCTATTCCATTCTATGACATTCTTCATGCATGCTCGTCAGTTTTTTTTAAACCAGCGGGGCAATTCTGGCTTTAGTAGAGATAAAGTCACTGTAGAGACATGTTCAATAACAGCTGTCAGATCCACATAAAATTAGCTTCTTGTTATATCTCGATTGTGAGATTAATCTAGAAGAACACCAGAATTGGCGGCCTGCCCCCTGTAACACAAAAATTACAAGCGCTGCGATCCTACTTGATACTAATATTATAAACGCGAAAGTTTGTAAGTATAGATGGATGTTTGTTACTCTTTCACGTAAAAACTACTGAATGGATTTGGATGTAATTTAGCACACACATAGTTTATAACCTGGGTTAACACATAGGATACGTTTTATCCCGTAAAAATGCATAGTTCCCACGGGATAACGATAAGTGAGTTTAACGCCGTCGTGACGTCATGAGCAGCAAAGCAACTAATTCTCATTAATTTGTCCAGGAAATATTTCAGATTTTATGTTGGGTGCACATTTGCTTGATTCAATTAAACAATACCCAGACGAAGTCGCGGGCAAAAGCTCGTACCCTTATAAATGTGTCTGCATGCATGCATACATACATAAAACAATGTAGAGCTATAACAGAATTATACTAGTATGTCCTCCCTTGTACGGCAATCTCATATTACCATAGCAAATTGTATTGCTCATTCAAGTCGGATTAACATGTTCGAGCTCGAATTAAAATGTCATGTGTGAATAAAATCCTCTAGTAACATTTAAATAATAAAGCTGTATGAGAGTAACTTTAATACGAACAGTTCTTTAAATGGCTTAAGGTAATTTAGCGTGAAGGGTTTTAATATTAAGATAGGAGGAGTTTTAATGGAGCTTTTATATGAGTGAATAACGTTATAATAATAAATAATAATATAAAATCATTTATTCTCAGGCTACAAAGGCCCATAGACAAATACCTTACAGACTAACATAGGTACATAAAATTATATAACTAAAAAATAAAACTATTTCAGCGACGGTTCGGCGTGGCTCCGTTTCATCGTTGATTCTGGTGTCAAGTTCTCCAGTGGCAGGCTGCCCCTGAACCGCCGAAACACGACACCCTTCGGCCAGAAGTCCGCACATGAGATGCTCTCCAGCAACGGCCGCGGCACGCGCACCACGAACGAAGCGAAGTGCACGTAGTGGCGCGGACGAAGCTGGAACACCCTCAGGTTGAAACCAGACTTCCGGCGGACGTACTCCACGACGTCGTCGACTGTCATGGAGTGGTGCAGGCGCGACACGTAGAGCGCCGTGTTCGGTACGGCAGCTCGCAGACCGGAGTTCTGTTCCGGCTCGGCTGTGCCGCACTGGCTCTGGCGAGGCTTCCTGCTTCCTGAGAGAAGAAAAGCAGGTCTTCTGCACCAGCGTGTAACCCTCGTTATGCAGACGCAGCGCAAATAATACAATACAATACAGTAATTGTATTGTATCTATCGTCAATATTGGCGTGTCCAATCAGACCATGATCCTAGGTTTTAGGTCAAGAAAAAATAAGTAATTAGACCACCCACGGCTTACTTTACAGGCTATTGTCTAAAAGGAAGTGACTCGGGTCCTGTAGAAACATACTACGGGTTTGCCCAGTGCCCGCACTTTCTCGGAAGCGATTTGACACACGCAATACGCACTCCTGCGCACGTCGTATCGATCGCCTACAAAGTTCGAGCGAGTTCGAGCGATGAATGAATCTGCGGGTTGTACGGTTTACATAAAAAGTTAAACGAGTATCTTTAGTCTGATTATTTATTTCAAAGTGGTATTTTGTGTTTGTAAGATTTCTTTGTTATCGTTATAGTGAGAAAATAAAATGTATATTAAAATACTGGGCTGGCCATATCTGCCGCATGCACCCAAATAGATGGGCATCGATTGCCACCCATTGGATGCCACAAGATGGTAGTCGGCGACGGGGCAGGCCGAGATGGAGATGGCGGGATGATCTGGACGCATTCTCAATTGACTGGCCAGAGATTGCTAAAGATAGAAGGAACTGGAAATCCGAGGGAGAGGCCTTTGCTCAGCAGTGGGAGTAGTAGGGATTCGCCGGTTCTGGATCACTTTTTTTTCGCTCAAAATGGCGGATTTGGGGGCAAAGAAATCTAAAAAAAAAAAAAAAAAAAAAAAAAAAAAAAAAAAAAAAAAAAAAAAAAAAAAAAAAAAGGTCAACACCCCATTTAAAGCGATTGGACGGGGTCTCATCACGCTCCGCCCACTCCTTCACGTATATATGTACTTCCATTGCAACATAATACCAACACTTAATCACATACTCATAAAAGGATAGAGACCCTTTCCTTTGTTTCCTACTCACCCTTTGTTACGTTCAACTTCTTACCTGCGCCCACTTGGGGGTTCGGTGCCGACCTTTTTTTTTTCCTGGGTACCTGATCGCCCGCCACGCTCCGTACAAATAAAATACCATGTCTTTTCGTAAGTCCACTTTCAATTCATTATTCTATCAGCATATAAATATCCTATCGCATTATTCGCAGTACACTTTTATTCGTAGCCTATAACTTTTAGGACTATCATAAATCTAACCTAACCTAACCTACATTTTGGAGAAATTCAAACCTAACCTAACCTACATTTTGGAGAAATTCAAACCTAACTTAACCTAACCTACATTTTGGAGACATTCAAACCTAACCTAACCTACATTTTGGACAAATTCAAACCTAACATAACCTAACCTAGGTTTTGGAGAAATTCGCAAGCCATAACTTTCAGGACTATTTTAAATCTAACTTAACCTAACCTACGTTTTGGAGAAATTAGTAAGCCATAACTTTCAGGCCTATCTTAAATCTAACCTAACCTACGTTTTGGAGAATATTGTCACGCTATACTTGGTTTGTACTTTTGATTCGCAACTCGATGTTTCGTGGACATATCTTTTGACAAATTCTTATTTTGCAAACTACTTATTTTATTCTGAATCCATAACTTTCAGGACTATCATAAATCTAACCTAACCTAACCGACGTTTTGGAGAATATTGTTACGCTAAATAGTAAATGGTTTCAGTTAAAAACAAGAATTTTGTTGCTTTATTGCTTTTTACTTCTAACCTTATTAAGTACTCCTTAGAAATACTAGTTTTAACGTGTTTGTTACGCAATTCGATTATTTAAATACTAGTCAAAACTTGTAGGATTGCACTATGTACAAAGGATATTAAGAACGCAGCCTTGTGTTTCGCTTACACAGTAGGTACTATCCTACATTTTGTGGACATATTATATAGCTAAAGTTTATTTTATGAATATACATATAGACAGAGAGTTTACATAATACAGTAAACGGTTTCAGTAGCTTTATTGTTTTCTTTGTATCAAACGCACCACGATCTTTTATTATTTAATTACTTAACATCAATACACTATGCAAAGAGAGCTTTTTGAAAAAATAGCTAGTTTGAACGTGTTCACTAGGCGAACCGTTTACCTGACCATCGTCAATAAGAGGAGCGTTATGTTTTTTTGAGTGTATGTCTTTGAAGATACTGGTTTAAACCTGCTAAATTGCACTACGCATAAAGGACCTCAAGAACGCGGACGGCATTGTATAATTGCTTTATTGTTGTCTTTGTATCAAAAGAACCGCCGCTGTCTTTTGTTATTCAACAAACCGCGTCTGGGGAATACGAGTTTATACCTGTTCAATAAGCGAAGCCCTTCTTTAAAAAAATACCTGTCCCAACTCGTAGGGATTGCGCTGGGTATAAAAGCCCGCCATCACATCTCGGCTTCATTGCGCCCCAAACAATTCTCCGAGCAAGATCTTCCAGTAAGAGAGTCGTGAGTCGTGAAGTTTAGTGCAAGGTTGCTGAAAGCAGTGTTTCGTTGCTGAAATGGATGTAAGTATGTAGTCATAATTTTATGTGTGCCCACTTATTTCAGATTTTGATTGATTGTAACATAACCTTCATCTATGTTTTATGTGTGCCCACTTATTTCAGATTTTGATTGATTGTAATATAACCTTCATCCATTTTTGTGTTTACCATGTAAATCTACTTTGAAGGACCGTTTGAATAACGTTTTTATTTTGTTACAGGAAAACACATTTAAAAATTATTACTATCCCGACGACGAAGCAAGTGATGAAGAAGGAACGTTGGCCTATAAAGTCAAAAAAGCTATTGCTAACACTAACAAGAGGCCTAATAACAGCATAGATGGCTTCTTTGAAAAACGGAAGAAAAGGAAAGTTGCTGTAAAGTCGTCGAGCGTCAGCCAAGCTACTGCGGAAGGCGTGGCTTTTATAAAGTCCAATAAAGACGATGCATCATACGCCTCACATCTTATAAAAATTGAGGTGTATGATGCGCGGAAAATAAAAAATGTTCCGCCAACGGAGCATTGGAAACATGCGGAAGTGCGTGTTAAATACTACGCGCACTCCGAAGAGGATGCTCACGTGGAATCCACAAGAGATGTGATTTACCAAATCACCAAACAGTTAGCGGAAAAAAGTGATTGTGTCAATTACGTTATAGACAATACAAAATAAGTGTAAAAGTAGTTTTAAGATCTTCATTTGTTCCTTTTATCTTTTTTTACTCGATTGTTTGCGTTTTGTTTGTTAATTGCTTTATAACTCGTACCGAACATTTTTCTTTGTATAGCGAACACCTTTTGTATTCTAAGCTTCCTTTCTAGTTATTATTTTTCCGACAAAGAGTCATTGTCTTTCATATTAGATAAGTAACACAAGTTCCAAGCGCCGATGTTCATTGTATAAATAGACCATAGCCCGCTTTAAAAAAAAACACATTCTAACGAAGACGTAATAATGGACGGACAGAGCTGCAACTTCTTCGACCAACAACTTGAACAGCTTACTGAAGACCAAAGGCTATACGAACTCTGCGAAAAAGTGGAACAAGAATATTTTAAAACGTAGGTTACTTACCTTTGTTATAATTCTGCTTTTGTTATAATTGTGCTATTGTCATAGATATCCATCCTACTGAATCATGCTTCAACTCATTTGATGCTAATAGTTACCTTTGTTATATTGTGTCATTGTAATGGATACCCATCCTACCGAAACATGTTTCAACTCGTTTTTTGCTAGTTGTAGCTGGTAGGGGTGGATTTTAAGGTATTTAAACCGAATGCCAGTTGCTTCAAATCATTTGTTACTTTTCTCGCGACGGCATAAGACTAGTTCTATTTAAGATGTATTTCAATTTGGATCTATCTCAAAGTGAAATTGCAAGCCTAGATAAATCTTTGATCTTGTCCAAATTCCATAATTTGATACGATTATGGTATTTAAAAAAAGTTTTACCACTTTCGTGGTTAGAGGATACGGAGATTATGCCATATTTCACACCATGCAGTGGACACATCATACACACTCATCAATCTGACACATCCGATGAAATTGATGGTGTACTGCCAATGCAGGCATATTGTTTAAATTGTAGACGAGAAATGAGTTAGTATTAAACTTTTAGGTGTTTTTGTTTATGTTATAATTGTCAATAATTTGTAATATTAATAATTGTTTTATTTTTGCAGATCTTTACAAGTTGGCCGAGGAGGTGTAAATAAAAAAAGATCAGCAATGTCTACCGTGACTGCCGAACCACCAACAAAGAAAAATAAACCTTTGAACAATTCAGCTAGCTACGCTGCTGTGGCAACGTCAACAGTATCAGTTGGACACCAAAACGTGAGTACAGAAAGTAATCACAAAATTGAATGTCCTGTGTGTCACGTGTCAGTATCTAGAAAATATTATTCCAACCACTTGAAAAGTAATACTCATAAAAACAACGTGATAAGTTCTGACAAGGAATTTACAAACGTTCAGTTAATTGAAAGCGCGTTCGGGAATAGAATAGTTACTTACAGAATTTTACCTGATTCCGTTACTACCAATGCATTTGAAACACCAGAATTATTTTTGCATAATATCAAGGGAAAAGTGTTTAAGTTACTAGAACGATCCATAGCAGAACAAACTGTCGTAAAAGTAAATTTCATTCTTAATGCAGACTTTACACAACAAACTAAGCAACTTAATAATGTTTTTGACTTTCAATCGTTAAATTACGTCGTTTGCAAGGGGGACGCCACAGATGGTATTTATGCATCACTTGTAACTGAAATTGTTAACAAAGTAACCAATTTTGAAAAAAAAGACAGCGGATGGAGTTTAGTTAAAATAAAATATTTAGACATGAATATCAATAAATTCAATCCTTTGCGTGGTTCATCTTACATAAACTTACCATTGGATATAAAAAACAAAAAAGCAGTTATCAACGTTAAAAACAAAGACCATGAATGCTTCCGTTGGGCTATACTGTCAGGTTTATATGAGCCAAATAACAACTCTAACAGGGTCTCGTCGTACAAATTGCACAGAAATAAATTGAAATTTGAAAATCTTTCCTTCCCAATAAAAATAAACGATATTCATAAATTCGAGAAAATGAATGATCTAAGCATTAATGTTTTTGGCTTGGAGTACGATTCGAAAAGCAAGCAAAATAAAGTCATTGGTCCGTTACACTTAACGAAAAGTAGGAAAACTATCCATTTAAACTTGCTGTATTTAAATCACGGTACTAAGGGCCATTATTGTTACATAAAAAGTCTATCGCGATTAGTATCAAAACAAATGACGACGTCAGAGCATGCAATCCACTTATGTGATGGTTGTTTAATTTATTTCACTTCACATGAAAAATTGCAGAAACATCAAAAACATGACTGTTTTCATGTATGTACAAACTTACCCTCTGAAAACGATAGTAAAAGAAACTGGTTTAATGAATTAGTTCCCTCTAACCAAATATCATTCAATAACTACGATCGTAAATTGAGGGTCCCATTTGTTATATATGCCGATTTCGAAGCATTTTTAAAACCCATTGAAACTTGTATCAACGATCCGAATAAATCCTCAACAACCAATGTTCAGGAACATGTAATGTACAGTTTTGGATACTATATTAAATGTTCATATGATGACAGTTTATCTGTATATAGAACATACACAGGTCAAAATTGTGCCGAATCATTTATGAAATTATTAAAAAAAGATTTAGAGAACATTTGCAAAAAGAACACTTTTGTAAAATGTCCTTTGCCCTTAACGGAACAAGATAAAGTAACCATAGCACAAAGTGATACCTGTTTCATTTGTGAAAAAAAATTAAATGAAGAATTCATTGTGTCTCATAACCAACATACCGGTGCTTTTGAAGGAGTCGCTCATCCATCCTGTTCTGAGAAATATCGAACCCCTAATTTCTTACCTGTGTTTTTACACAATTTGAGTAGCTATGATGCTCATTTTATTGTACACGGGCTTGGATTTGAAGAGGGGGACATAGAAGTTATCCCACAAAACAAAGAAAAATATATTTCTTTCTCCAAGCAATTTCACATCAATAACCATGTAATGAAATTAAGATTTCTTGATTCCTTAAAATTTATGAGTAGCAGTCTTGATAAGTTAGCCAAAAATTTACTGCCCGATCAGTTTCATGAACTTCGGTTAAATTTTCCATCTGAAGAAGACTTCAAACGCTTAATACGAAAAGGAATATATCCATATGAACATATGACATCTTTTGAATCATTAGAATTGGTTAGTCTTCCCAATCACGATGATTTTTACAGCTCATTAAATGATAACCACATTTCAGAAAATGATTATAAACATGCACGTGACGTATGGAATCACTTTAAATGTAAAAACATGGGGGATTATTCAAATCTTTACTTAAAAACTGATGTTTTGTTGTTAGCAGATGTGTTTGAAAATTTTAGAAATGTTTGTAAAGAAACATATGGATTGGATCCTGCACAATATTACACGGCACCTGGATTAAGTTGGGATGCTATGTTAATGTCTACTAAAATTAATCTAGAACTTCTAACGGACATTGACAAAATTTCTTTTATTGCAAATAACATAAGAGGTGGTATTTCTCAATGTAGTAACAGACATGGGAAAGCTAATAATATATTTATGTCTGAATATGATCCTACGTTACCATCTTCATTTTTGATGTATCTAGATGCAAATAACCTTTACGGTTGGGCAATGTCACAATGCCTTCCCATTGGCAAGTTTGAATGGGTGGATAATAATACCGATTTTAATGTTTCTGATGATGCTGAACACGGATACATTCTAGAAGTTGATTTGGAATACCCAAATAACTTACACGATTTTCATTCTGATTTACCATTCTGCCCAGAAAACGTTTGTTTAGGTGATACCAAAGAAAAAAAGCTGATTCCTAATTTAAATAACAAAGCGAACTATGTGATTCACTATCGAAATCTAAAACAATGTTTAAAATCTGGTTTACGTTTGCTAAAAATTCACAGAATTTTAAAGTTTGAACAAAAGGCATGGTTAAAGACTTACATCGATTTAAATACACACATGCGTTCGTTGGCCAGATCAGAATTTGAAAAAGACTTCTTCAAACTCATGAACAATTCTGTTTTCGGTAAAACTATGGAAAATATAAATAAAAGAGTGAATGTTAAATTACTTAACCACTGGCAAAACCACGGAAAAACTCAAGGAGTTCAATCTTTAATAGCAAGACCTGAATTTCACAGCCTTTCTATATTTTCGGAGAATTTGGTTGCAGTACAGTTGAAAAAAACAAAAGTCTTGTACAACAAACCTATTTATTTAGGATTTTGTATATTAGATTTGTCAAAAACTTTAATGTATGAATTTCACTATGACTTCATGAAAACCAAATATCCAGATAAACTGAAATTGCTTTACACGGACACGGACAGTTTGGTATATCAAATATTTACGGATAACTTTTACGCTGATATACTAATAGATCTAGAATCTTACTTTGATACTTCTGATTATCCTCCTGACAATCAATACGGTTTGCCATTAGTAAATAAAAAGCAATTGGGTTTTTTTAAAGATGAAAATAATGGTAAAATTTTTAAAGAGTTTATTGGCCTTCGATCAAAAATGTATGCAATGGATGTACAAAACGAATTTATAGCAAAAGCAAAAGGAGTTAATAAATGTATTACTAAAAAATTTAACATTGACAATTACAAAACATGTTTGTTCAAAAAAGATAATCTGTTGTGTGAAATGATGCGGTTCAGGTCTATAAAACATGTTATATTTACACAAAAAATAAACAAAATATCTTTATCACACAGTGATACAAAACGATATTTACTAGAAAATTCCACTGACACGCTTGCTTGGGGCCACTACAGAATAAAGGACATTCAGTGTTAATATTACTTTTCTGTACTTGCGATTGTTCCTAAATTCGTAACAATTTTTTTTGTAATTATTGAGTATGGACTGGTAATAAGATAATAGAAAGTTGTAATTTATGTATAATTTAAAAATTTCAGAATGTTTTTAGACATTTTTTTTTTTATAAATTTAAGTTTTTTCTTTGTAGTATTATGCATGGGCTAGTAATAAGATTACAGAAAGATGTAATTTACTCTTTTTTTTTAAATTAAATAAAGTGTTTAGATAAATTTCATGTGTTTTTATTTAAAAATTATTCAGGTGTGACAAAACTATATAACCTTGTTTGGACTTAAAAAAAAATCATTAGTGTTTTAGTACTTTTAGATTCAACACGTATAACAGATTTATATAATGATTCACTTTTGTCACCCTTTTACGGCCATTGTTGCTGGTCCCAGTGGGTGTGGAAAATCAAAATTTGTCACAAACTTTTTAAATGATTGCAAAGTACTATGCGATGTAAATTTTTCGGAAGTTATTTGGTGTTATGATGAAATGCAACCTTTGTACAATCTGGAAAATGTTAATTATAGTCAAGGAATACCTGATATTAACATGTTTGATGGGAAGCAACCTAAACTTCTTATTATCGATGATTTGATGAGGGAGTCAGATGGACGGATCGTTGATATTTTCACGAAGGGTAGTCATCACAGAAACTTAAGCGTGTTTTATATTACACAAAATATATTTCACCAGGGACGAGGTCAACGTGACATCTCGCTAAACACAAGTTACATTGTATATTTTAAAAATCCTAGAGATAAAACTCAAATACGATACTTGTCGCGACAAGTTTATCCTGAAAATTCAAAATTCGTGGATGAAGCCTATAAAGATGCTACTAAGGATGCCCATGGATATCTCATGATTGATCTGAAACAAAATACAGATGACTTATGTCGTTTCAAAACTAAAATATTTCCGTTCGATAAAAATTGCACAGTTTACATTCCTAAAAAAGGATTTAAATATAACAGGAATCAACAAGTTTTAGTCAGTTCTAAATGATGCACTCGAGTGTGAGCACATATAAACACTTACTTGAAGCGTTGCAAGTACTTAAACCAAAATATCGCACGGCTTTACTCAAAGCTTGTGATGATGATGAAATCAATATTATTTGCGAGTGTATTTATAACGTGCTAAAAGGAAAAATTCCATTAGAAAAAAAAGAAAAATCTAAATTAAATAAACACAAGAACATATTACGCAAGCTAGTTTCAAAGGGAAAACAAAAACTAAGAAAAACTATCATCATTCAAAAGGGTGGTGCATTTCTACCTGTTATTTTAGGTGCAGTTTTAAGTGCTTTAATAAACTCTTTATAACCAAAATGGAGAACACAAAAAAAATGCTTTTGGTAGAACAAGATTTTATTGAAAGACTTAAAAATAATGAGCTATCAGAGAACTCATCGTCTCGTCTGGATGGAGAGATGAAAAAAATATTGAAAAGTAAAATGGATGATCGTGAAAAATGGGCATTATATTCCCAAGCACTGCAGCGATTTTTACATTTTGCCGAAGCAGATCGAAAGCCTTTCAAAATACCAATAGTAATGGATGGAGTTGATCACTTAAACAACCCCAACAGTGACTTAGATTCAAAGGTAAAAAAGCAGGAAAATGCAAATAATGACTCAGTCGCAAGCCCAACTTTGCTGGAAGATGATGTTCCTGCTACACCACCACTTAATAAAACGAATCAATACTATCCTGTGGAATTAACTCCATCTCATATCGTACAAGGAATACCGAAATCTTATCGATCGAAAACCCAAACTTTAATGGACATTATTATCCTTAATAAAAAAAAAATTTGGTGGAAGACAGGAGGGGAAGTTGTGTTAAACAATCGAGTGATCCCAAATAGCAATATTGTCGATCTGATAAACGATGTAACAAGACCTCTAAAACGCGCAAAACCAATAGGTTGGGAAGAATTTGCATTGGTTTTAAAAGATATAGGAGTTCCTACATTTTGTATTGGTAATCCTGCTAACTTGGAGTATATGAAGAGAGATTACACCAACGAGTTTCGCGCATCATCATCATCTTCTAAAAATACAAGGGATTCATCATTTAAAGTAAAAAACGCATCTACACCTATTTCTGCTAAAACAATTGAGTCGACCAAAAAGAAATTAGATTGGGAAAAATGGACCCCCTATTAGATATAAATAAGATTTACTACGATGTGTCCAACCCAGCTGGTTACAGTAGTATAGATAAGTTAGCGAAGGAAATGAAAGGTAATATGAGCAAGGAGGAAGTAAAAAAATGGTTACAGTCTCAGGAAACGTATACTTTACATAAACCTGTCCATCGACGATTTACTAGGAATCGATACATCCTATCTAATTATAATGAACTCTGGCAGGCTGATCTCAGTGATATGCGTACTTATAGTCAATATAATGATGGATATAAATATATTCTTTGTGTTATTGATGTTTTTAGTAAATATGCTTTTGCAAGAGCCATGAAAAAGAAGGATTCAGAAACAGTTAAACAATGTTTTGAAAGCATATTTGCAGAAGCCAAATCTACCCCTCGTCACATCCAATCCGATAAAGGCACAGAATTTGTTTCAAAGGTGGTAAGAGACTACTTTAAAAGCAAAAACATTAATTATTACACCACTAATAATCCAGACATTAAAGCAAGTATAGTTGAAAGGTTTCAAAGAACTCTTAAAATGAAAATGTGGCGTTATTTTACTCATAGAAATACTTACAACTACACTAATATATTACAAGATCTTCTTCACTCTTATAACCATAGTTATCATTCTAGTATCAAAATGCGACCAATTGATGTTAATTTTAATAATATCATGACTGTTTGGTGTAACTTATATGATAGAAAAAAAGACAAACAAATTTCATTAGAAACCACACAACTGAATGTAGGTGATCATGTTCGAATAACTAAATATAAACACATATTTCAAAAGGGTTATGAAACTAATTGGAGTGATGAAATTTTTATAATTGATGCAATCATTAGACGATCTCCGAGACTTGTTTATACCTTAAAGGACTTGGATGGTGAACCAATCGTAGGTACATTTTATTCTAAAGAATTACAAAAAACAACTTATCACCCCTCCATGAAGTATAAAATTGATAAAATAATACGCTCTCGGCGTGTTGGTGGCAGAAAGGAAGTGTTAGTGAAGTGGCAAGGTTATCCGAGTAAATTTAATTCTTGGATTCTTGCATCAAACTTAGAAAAAATATGAGTGAAGGAAGTTTTTATATAACTTTGTTAAGCAATAGCTCGACGGCTTATTATACTGATAATACAACAGCCCATTTCATGACCAAACTACCTAAGACCGTTAAATTAGAAGGAGAATGGGTTGTTGGTTTAGTGGAATTTCAATACCCACGTTCCATGTACAATGTTCAAGATCAAGAAAATATCATCTATATAAAAAAGAAAGTACGATTACCTAATGACAAGTTTGACAAAATCATAGATATAAAAACTCACATACCTGCTACTACATATGATAGCGTTGACACTTTCCTTGACGCGTTCAATGAAAACCCGCAATTAAAAAATAAGGTGAAATTTAGGTGTGATAAAATATCAAAAATGGTGGCTATAACTGCAACTGAAGATATAACATCTATCATAACATCACCGATACTGAGTTTGCAGTTAGGTTTCAAACCACGATCTAATTTAAAACAAATTTCAATTGGGAAAAATCCAGTAAATTTGTATTTAGGGTTACCATCACAAATATTTGTGTATACCGATATCATTGAACCGCAAGTAGTGGGGGATGTTATAACATCATTGTTGAGAATAATTCCATTGGATCCAACTCAGTTCGTTTATGGAGCTTACAAAATGCATGTCTTCTCACCTGCTCATTATGTACCTGTTTTACGTAGAGAGTTCGATACGATTGAAATAGATATAAGAACGACTACCGGTGCCAGAGTACCATTTCAATTTGGATCTTCTTGTGTGAAGCTACATTTTCAACGAATAAAATGACTCACAAACGATCGTCTGCCTCTTGTCCATATGAACATTATTATTTACATCAAGCTGGCTCTGGTGTAGGAATTGTCTATAAAGGTGTTCCATTTCAACGAGGTCATGGGATTGGAAGCTTTTTGGGTGGGCTATTTAGGTCTGTGATTCCTTTGTTATCCAGTGGTTTTAGGGCTGTAGGGAAAGAAACATTAGATGCGGGGATCGGCCTGCTGTCTGATATGGTAAATTCACGTCCTATGGAGAGTTCGATCAAGTCTCGATTCAAAGATGCAAGTGCTAACTTAAAAAGAAAAGCTGATGAAAAAATTGATTCTCTAATGTCAGGATCTGGGTATAAAATGTCAACTAAAAGACGAGAACGACTCATTCCGTTAAAAGCATCACGACGAAGAGGAAGTAAAAAAATTAAAAAGTATAACGTCGAAGATATATTTTCATATTAAATAATGTCATTCTTACATAATCATTCATGTGAATGTGCAAAATCTGAGTTAGATATATTTGCCCTGCCGTCAACTCAAACCAGTATTGAAAGTGGACAATGGGTTCATTACAAACCGATTTCATCTTTAAACGACGACGGCCCTATAGAATTTCAAGTTCCCGGATCAGGTGATGACTATATTGACTTGTCACATACGTTACTGCATGTCAATGCAAAAGTATTGAATCAGGATGGTACAAATTTAAAAGCAGATGTCCAAGTTTCGCCTGTTAACAATTGGTTGCATTCCCTTTTCAATCAACTAGACATATATTTAAATCAAAAACTCATATCACCTCCGAACAACACATATGCCTATCGTGCTTATTTGGAGAATCTTCTTAACTATGGTCCAGCAGCCAAAGAATCTCATCTAACTTGTGGATTGTGGTACGAAGATACTGCACATCATATGGATGCCGTTGACGCAACGAACAAAGGGTTTCACAAAAGAATGGAATTTGTGAAAGAGAGTAGACAAGTTGAAATGATTGGTCACTTGCATGGTGACATGTTTAACCAAGAGAAATTTTAAATAAATGGCGTAGAAATGCGTGTTAAGTTAGTGCGCTCAAAAGAAACATTTAATCTTATTTGTCATCAAGATAAAAAATTTAAAGTACAAATAATGGATGCTAGTCTTATTATAAGAAGAGCAAGAGTCAACCCTAGCGTTTTGTTAGCCCATCAAAAAGTACTAGCGTCAACAACTGCAAAGTATCCTATAACAAGAGCGGAAGTTAAGGTTCTGACAATACCGGCAGGTGTGCAAGGTAAAACATTAGATAATATATTCCTTGGACAAGTTCCTAAAAGATGTATTGTCGGTTTTGTCTTAAATTCAGCGTTTAACGGTAATTTAGCATTGAATCCTTTCAACTTTCAACATTTTAATATGAATTCATTCAGTTTGTATGTAGACGGTCATGAAATACCTTCTAGAACATTACAACCATCATTTAGCTCTGGTTTAATAGCATCACCATATCACACTTTATTTTCTGGGACTGGCATTCATTTTCACAACGAAGGTAACGCAATAAGTAGAACAAACTACGGAGACGGATATTGTTTGCTATGTTTTGATTTGACTCCTGATTTATCTGCTAGTTCAACGTCACATTGGAATCTCGTCAGACATGGAAGTGTTCGGTTAGAAGTTCGCTTTGATTCGTCTCTAAGTCAAACTGTTAACTGTATTGTATACGCAGAATTTGATAATGTAATTGAAATAAACAAGAATCGTGACGTAACTGTGGATTATAACAGTTAATAAATACTTTGTGTTTAATAAGGATACATCATTTGTTCTTAAACGTTGTTAACAGAATCATTTATAAGCTGCTAAATTTATATTTATCATGGATACAAATGAAATACAGCTCTGTATGAATAAAATAAGTTCCAGTTTTAAATCAAATGTTTTTGCTGCAAACCGATTGCCTATTTGGGTAAATTTACCTGCTTTTATTATAAGCAATTTAGATCCCGACTCAAAACCGGGGTCTCACTGGATAGCTATACACATTGATATTAATGGCATTGGTGAATATTTTGACTCATTTGGTCGAAAACCTACAGGTAGTCATAAGCTATTTTTGAAAAGAAATTCCAGGAGATGGGTTTATAACCACAACTCATTTCAAAATCCTTTTACCTCGGTCTGCGGGGAATATTGTTTAGTCTATCTGTATTTTAAGATTAAAGGAAAAACTATGTGTGACTTGGTAAATGTGTTTACTGAGAGTTCTCTATGTAACGATCTAATTGTAAGAAATATGTTTAAGTCTATTTTTTTGAAATAAACAATTAAATATAAAACAAACTCTTTTATTGTTCTAAGTTAAGTCTACATTTTCGTCAAGGGAAGTGTATTTGTGAATAAAACATAAAAAATGTAACATGGTATTCATTAAAACTTTATTCAAAGTCATGGCTATGGTCTATTTATACAATGAACATCGGCGCTTGGAACTTGTGTTACTTATCTAATATGAAAGACAATGACTCTTTGTCGGAAAAATAATAACTAGAAAGGAAGCTTAGAATACAAAAGGTGTTCGCTATACAAAGAAAAATGTTCGGTACGAGTTATAAAGCAATTAACAAACAAAACGCAAACAATCGAGTAAAAAAAGATAAAAGGAACAAATGAAGATCTTAAAACTACTTTTACACTTATTTTGTATTGTCTATAACGTAATTGACACAATCACTTTTTTCCGCTAACTGTTTGGTGATTTGGTAAATCACATCTCTTGTGGATTCCACGTGAGCATCCTCTTCGGAGTGCGCGTAGTATTTAACACGCACTTCCGCATGTTTCCAATGCTCCGTTGGCGGAACATTTTTTATTTTCCGCGCATCATACACCTCAATTTTTATAAGATGTGAGGCGTATGATGCATCGTCTTTATTGGACTTTATAAAAGCCACGCCTTCCGCAGTAGCTTGGCTGACGCTCGACGACTTTACAGCAACTTTCCTTTTCTTCCGTTTTTCAAAGAAGCCATCTATGCTGTTATTAGGCCTCTTGTTAGTGTTAGCAATAGCTTTTTTGACTTTATAGGCCAACGTTCCTTCTTCATCACTTGCTTCGTCGTCGGGATAGTAATAATTTTTAAATGTGTTTTCCTGTAACAAAATAAAAACGTTATTCAAACGGTCCTTCAAAGTAGATTTACATGGTAAACACAAAAATGGATGAAGGTTATATTACAATCAATCAAAATCTGAAATAAGTGGGCACACATAAAACATAGATGAAGGTTATGTTACAATCAATCAAAATCTGAAATAAGTGGGCACACATAAAATTATGACTACATACTTACATCCATTTCAGCAACGAAACACTGCTTTCAGCAACCTTGCACTAAACTTCACGACTCACGACTCTCTTACTGGAAGATCTTGCTCGGAGAATTGTTTGGGGCGCAATGAAGCCGAGATGTGATGGCGGGCTTTTATACCCAGCGCAATCCCTACGAGTTGGGACAGGTATTTTTTTAAAGAAGGGCTTCGCTTATTGAACAGGTATAAACTCGTATTCCCCAGACGCGGTTTGTTGAATAACAAAAGACAGCGGCGGTTCTTTTGATACAAAGACAACAATAAAGCAATTATACAATGCCGTCCGCGTTCTTGAGGTCCTTTATGCGTAGTGCAATTTAGCAGGTTTAAACCAGTATCTTCAAAGACATACACTCAAAAAAACATAACGCTCCTCTTATTGACGATGGTCAGGTAAACGGTTCGCCTAGTGAACACGTTCAAACTAGCTATTTTTTCAAAAAGCTCTCTTTGCATAGTGTATTGATGTTAAGTAATTAAATAATAAAAGATCGTGGTGCGTTTGATACAAAGAAAACAATAAAGCTACTGAAACCGTTTACTGTATTATGTAAACTCTCTGTCTATATGTATATTCATAAAATAAACTTTAGCTATATAATATGTCCACAAAATGTAGGATAGTACCTACTGTGTAAGCGAAACACAAGGCTGCGTTCTTAATATCCTTTGTACATAGTGCAATCCTACAAGTTTTGACTAGTATTTAAATAATCGAATTGCGTAACAAACACGTTAAAACTAGTATTTCTAAGGAGTACTTAATAAGGTTAGAAGTAAAAAGCAATAAAGCAACAAAATTCTTGTTTTTAACTGAAACCATTTACTATTTAGCGTAACAATATTCTCCAAAACGTCGGTTAGGTTAGGTTAGATTTATGATAGTCCTGAAAGTTATGGATTCAGAATAAAATAAGTAGTTTGCAAAATAAGAATTTGTCAAAAGATATGTCCACGAAACATCGAGTTGCGAATCAAAAGTACAAACCAAGTATAGCGTGACAATATTCTCCAAAACGTAGGTTAGGTTAGATTTAAGATAGGCCTGAAAGTTATGGCTTACTAATTTCTCCAAAACGTAGGTTAGGTTAAGTTAGATTTAAAATAGTCCTGAAAGTTATGGCTTGCGAATTTCTCCAAAACCTAGGTTAGGTTATGTTAGGTTTGAATTTGTCCAAAATGTAGGTTAGGTTAGGTTTGAATGTCTCCAAAATGTAGGTTAGGTTAAGTTAGGTTTGAATTTCTCCAAAATGTAGGTTAGGTTAGGTTTGAATTTCTCCAAAATGTAGGTTAGGTTAGGTTAGATTTATGATAGTCCTAAAAGTTATAGGCTACGAATAAAAGTGTACTGCGAATAATGCGATAGGATATTTATATGCTGATAGAATAATGAATTGAAAGTGGACTTACGAAAAGACATGGTATTTTATTTGTACGGAGCGTGGCGGGCGATCAGGTACCCAGGAAAAAAAAAAGGTCGGCACCGAACCCCCAAGTGGGCGCAGGTAAGAAGTTGAACGTAACAAAGGGTGAGTAGGAAACAAAGGAAAGGGTCTCTATCCTTTTATGAGTATGTGATTAAGTGTTGGTATTATGTTGCAATGGAAGTACATATATACGTGAAGGAGTGGGCGGAGCGTGATGAGACCCCGTCCAATCGCTTTAAATGGGGTGTTGACCTTTTTTTTTTTTTTTTTTTTTTTTTTTTTTTTTTTTTTTTTTTTTTTTTAGATTTTTTTGCCCCCAAATCCGCCATTTTGAGCGAAAAAAAAGTGATCCAGAACCGGCGAATCCCTACTACTAGTGGGACACAATTGCAGGCTAGCAATATAATATAATACATATTACAATTAAGAGTCAAATTACTAATTGCATTATCAGTTCGTCCATAACTATGTCTACATTTATGATTATATGACTATAATCTATATATTAGGATTTAATGCACATTAAAACATTTGGTAAAAAAATCTATAAATGTATGTACAAGTAAAAAAAACCTTAAAATCCATTGCATGGTTTAGATGAGTAGGCGACTGGAGATACGATAAGGACAAACAGGAACGATAAGCAACTTTCTTTTAAAAAAGAAATAAAAATAAATAAACATGTATTTTTCTTTTGAAGTATATTTAGCACAAGCAGTTTCTGTTTAATTTGGAACTAGGTCGATCAATTAGTTTAAAATTTAAACTAATTGATCGGTTGATTTAAACTTTAAATAGTCCCAAGATATTTATTTTATTCCCTTTTTATGCGCACTGTACTAGTCTTTGTGAACTCACACATGCGCGCGAGAACGTGCCGGCCACATGCGCGCGCGCACGTCGCGCAGCGATCACGATTGTTTATCACCTGTCAAAGCGGTCCGTTTTTTTACAAGTTTTGCTGGAGTTTCAAATTGGCGTTACGGTTTTTTACAAGCTTTTATTCAAAGACAAGTTTTCACCCACTTCTGACAAACTGACTTCTGACCTCACTGCTAATCCAAATGTACTTAGATACCGACAGGAAAAAAGCTTCTTGATGATTGTTCGAAAAGCTTCCATACACCGACACAAACTTTCATAAATTGTTTTAAACTTTTTTTATACAACATAGGAAGACAAACAAGCAAATGGGTCACATGATGGTTAGTGAACACCACTGTCTATAGACACCCACAACACCAAGGAGATTGCAGATGTGTTGCCAACCCAGAGGGCTGATTACCTCTTGCGCCAGTAATTTCACCGGCTGTCTTTCTCTCCATGCCGGAACACAACAATGCAAACACTGCTGCTTAGCGGCTAGATTAGCGAGATGGTGGTAACGATCCGGGTGGACATTGCACAAGGTCCTACCACCCACAAAACTAACTTAAAATCTTAAAAAGTCATTAAAAAAACTTTCGCGATTTCCACATATATTTAAAACGTTGACGGGACTTTAATGCGACAAAATCATTGTTACATAGCGCGGTTTCGGTCTCTGTTGTCCCTAAGATCATTGGGCTTCTTACTTTGTCGACTTCTTATACGTTATTTCTTAATTGATTTGTATTTTTCCGTATATATGTTTGTTTATATTAGTTTATTAATGTATGTTTATTTTATCTATATATTTATGATAGTATGTATTTTATTTTATTTATTTCTATATTTTCTGCAATTATTTTTACTTTAAAAATTGTACTTGCACCACCTGCTCAACATTGTAAATTTTTCGTGTCTCCCATGCTAAATGGTTGTCTGGAAGAGATCGCTTTTAAGCGATAAGACCGCCAATTGTTTACTTTGTAAATTGTTTTTAAGTAATGTTTGTTAACTATTTTCCGTGTGGTTTTCAATAAAGGGTATTTGTCTTGTCTTGTCTTGTCTTGTTACTTAACCTTAAGAGGAGTGTGAACCCAGCGCTCTCCATACAAACGGCGATAACGTTTTCCACCCTCTAAACCTTGACCTACAGCCATAATTTTTATGTATATTGTCACTATGCTCAGGAACTAGGTTTGTATGTTTTAATTTTTTAAATATTCTTAATAGTTAAAAAAATATTGTCGCTTTTTTGCTTTTTATGAAACTCCTAAAATGCAAATTTTGTCAAATCTATGAAGAATTAAAAAAAAATTAAAACATATAAACCCAGTTCTAAGGCATAATGACAGCATACCAAAAAAACATTGCCATAGGTTAAGGTTTAGAGGGTGGAAAACGTTATCGCCGTTTGTATGGAGAGCGCTGGGTTCACACTCCTCTTAACGGCCGTGGTCACGAGAAGACTCCACCAAGCCCACGTGACCACGGACGTTGAAACATGGCCGAAACGCCGGAGTAAATTAACAATTATTCTATCGCGTTAAAGTCCCCAACGTTATAAATATAAACTTCCATAGTCCTAATTCAAACATTAAGTATGAAACGAACAAAATAAAACTTTTTTTTTAAACCTAGCAGATTCGTTACACAGATTACTTTAGAGTTTGAAGGATATTTCGACACTAGAAATCTGAAATGTCGTAAGGGACATGTCACTTAATGTCCCTTACGACATTTGAAATTTCCACTGTCGATTTAACATACCAAGAAAGCAAGTCAGACATGTTGTCGCCATTCTTAGAAGCGAGACGCGGAACAAAAACATGTGCATCGAAGTCATTGTGTGTATGTATGACTCTTTATTGTACTAAACACATATGTGTGCTCGGGATTCCCATTGGAGACAAAATAGTAAGTGTATGTGGAATTGTGGATGATGTAATGCTTCCTGGTACCAGCTGTGACGCTTCACTAGATCGTAACAGGCACAAAAAATGCAATTAGTCATTATTTTGAAAAACTAGCTGTGCTCGCAATATCGATACTAGAAATCTCAAATGTCGTAAGGGACATGTCCCTTAATGCCCCTTACGACATTTGAGTTTTCTGGTATCTATATCATCAGGAGTGCGATTTTTGAATCTCACCGGGTGACTACAGCTCGCCAAAATGGCAGTTTTTCATAGAAGTGCGGCCATTCTGGTGAGCTTTAGCTACCCGGTGAGATTCAAATGCAAAATAGCTGATTTTCATAGAGATTCGGCCATTTTGGTGAGCTCTAGTCATCTGGTGAGGTTCAAAAATTGCACTCATGCGTCGAAAAAGTTCGGAGTTACCCCGCGAGAACTTAGTCTTTTTCAGGAATATAAAGTATTTTGTGTGTTGATACAGAACATGCTAAATGTGTGCTAAATTCATCAAAATCTGTTCAGCAGTTTCCGCGGCTAGGTCAATAATATCTTCAATTGGTGAATAGAATAGAATAGTATTTTATTTATTTATTTTTGTATTTGTGTCATCTTTGTGGCGGTGGTCTTTATGCGCGTACCACTCCTGTGTATGCGTAAAGTTCTCTCCGACCGGCGATAGCGATTTGCCTTTTGAATATTGTTCAATCACTTAGCAGTATTGATTTTTTTTTTAGTCTATTTCCTAGTTTACTAACATTAGCGATAAGTTACTAACAAATTATATGAGACAATGATTCTTGAAATAAATGATAGCCGCCCGTACTCTGCGCGAGGGCAATGATTAGCTAAAATACAGAACTTAAAAAAAACGTTTTTTATTATAGTATTTCATTGAATAAATTTAAAATCCGCCACAGCCGTTCTTTATTTAGTTATAAGGCGTTAAAAAAAACTATAATTATCTACAAATTACATTTTGCGCATACGGAAAACTTAGAGATGAAATCCAGTTTCGAATCTACAACCATCAGCTTGAGAAGCGGTAGGTCAAACCAATAGGATACCACGCTTTTAAAAGACTATAAATCAATATAATTCCACGACCCTTCCTTTGTTTACCCAACTCTAAAAGCAAAATATTTATTAAAAGATTAAGTTTCAACGAACTCCCGGTACAATAAATAGCAAAAACGGCGCAGCGGGAGAGCAATTTGTCATGCGTGTGTATACCGCCTAAATAAACATATCGGGGTTCGATTCGGTTCAAGATATGAACTTAAGCGGGTGGTAGGAGCGTGTGCAAGGTACCACCACCATCTTGCTCGCTAATTCCTGTACGTGCTTGCACTGTTGTTCCAGCATGGAGATCAAGACAGCTGGTGAAATTACTGGCACAAGAGGTATTCCATCTTAGCCCTCTGGGTTGGCAACGCATCTGCCAACCCAAAATATCCTTAGTGGTGCGGGCATCTATGGACGGTGGTGATCACCATCGAGTGACCCACTTGCTCGTTTGCCTTCCTAAGCTAGGTATGTTAAATAATGCTTATTTTCATATCATCATCATCATCTCAGTCACAAGAAGTCCACTGCTAAACATAGTCCTCCTCCATGGATTTCCAAAGAGACCGGTTGGAAGCGGCATGCAACCAGCGCCTTCCTGCCACCTGTATGAGGTCATCGGACCATCTTGTGGCTGGTCGTCCTACGCTGCGCTTGCCAATACGCGGCCGCCATTCGAGAACTTTTCGACCCCATCGGCCATCAGTTCTCCGTGCTATGTGCCCTGCCCACTGCCACTTCAACTTGCTAATCCGGTGGGCTACGTCGGTTACTTTCGTTCGTCTGCGTGCTTATTTTACAGGGTAGAATTGTACAGCTACCGTTTGAACGCCCGCTTCGAGACAAAAGATTGATTTTTGACTTCAATTCAACAGCTTATCCTTTTTTCTTCTTCTCGTTTCAAAACAAGATTACAGAATAATTAGGTACAGAATAATAAAAAAAAACTAATCGTTACTCTCTCACACTTCAGCCCGCGTCTCTGTATTTTATCTTTTCCGCCGAAAGCTTTCATATCGGTTACGGCGAAGTTTGGCGGGTTATGTGTTTGCCGCGTTGATTGTGAACGTGACATCGTGGCTATCTCAAAGTTAACTTAGTATTAAAAAATAATCTATACTCAGAAATGAAATTCGAAATCAAAACTTGGGGTGTACAGATCGGCCATTCTCAGACGTTCTCACCGTTCCTAATTACCTACCTATTTAGCATCAACTTTTACTAAAATTAAAATGAAAGTCGTAAATTTCTCATGTTATTCTAATTAAGCATTGCAAACAGATCCTGAATATGACTTTGTTCCACATGGTGCCTAGAAGTTTTAGTACTCTAGGCGTATTTACAGATCTATTTCTTTTTTTTTCTATATTTACATGGTATTAACTCCCTCGCTATCCATTCCTGTTCGTCCTGATATTTTCGGCCGCTTACTCGTTCTAAACCACTCAACGGATTTTGATTAACTTTTCGCAGTTATTTAGAGATTTTTTTACAAAAGCGTTTTATTTTTGAAGGTTATTATAATACATCATCATTATCGCTCATGTATACATTGTATACAATGAGTATTCTGCCAAATGTTACAATTACATCACTCATTACACACCCCTTTCATTTAAGAAGTAAGTGTGTATTTATATTTTTAATTAAACAAAAAATAAATAAAAAGAGATACAGTGATGTACAACGGCACACTTATTCTTTTAAGTAATCTCTTCCAGATAACCTTTGAGTGAGTGAAAGGTGTATCAAACTGGGGCATCATAGTACATACATATTACCATACAACATGCATGTACAGTAGGGGAAATATATTCACGTACCACCTTAGAACCCTATCGCAATGACGCGACACTTTAAACGCCAGGTTATGTCATACAAATGCCATGCGTATGTCTCTTCGACTAGGTTCTACGGTGGTACGTGTTTCAATTTCCTTGACTGTACATACACCATGTAGTGTAGGTACCTACCAGTTTTAGTGTACCAGTTTCTGTGTACCAGTTTGCATCCCAATAGTCCACGGTGTCCCGGATATGTCCCAGCTGCACGGTGCAGCGATTGGCGGGACTTGACCCGTTTTGCTCAGCCTCTTTGGGATGCGATGCAAACGAGAGGTCGGTTTTCGGATGGATCTTAAGAACAACTAAACTCTAATGGAATCAGATATCAAAAGTATCTAAGGGACTACAGATGACTAGCCGCTAAGCAGCAGTACTTGCACTGTTGTGTTCCGGCGTGGAGAGCAACAGCCGGTGCAATTACTGGCACATTTTATTTTGATTTAGTTGTTGTATATTGGATTTTGTGTGTTATTGGAATGGTGACGCAATTTATTTTTAATTTGAAATCATGTTATTGTTTTTTTTTAGGTGGATATTTGATAAACATTTGAACGATTTCTTTATAAATTAATTAATGTAACTTGACTTTTAGAGAATTTATCATTTAATTTTATATTGACTAAATTAATAATCTAAACTACTTAAACCAAACTTGATTTTGAAGAAGAAAAAAAAAGTAAGAAGAAAAAAGATTTATTTAAAACTATTCAACGTAAAACATACAAAAACAAACAGAGCAAACAAACTCAGCATACTGCCTTGATAAACCGAGACGCTGATTTTCAGTGGGACCCTTGGGATTCCTTATACTAAACTAACACGTATGTGTTAGTTTAGTATAAGGTACATTAAAAATACAGGTACATTAAAAATTTTAAAAATCAAAAAACCCAACTGCGTTAAAAGTAAATCTAAACTGAAAAGACTAAAACAAGTCCAGTAGTCTAAAGTTTTGTTAAGTAATGTTGAATACCTACATCATTGCAATAGTTTCATGAAGTTCAACAGTCGGGACCTGTTATTGGGAAGATTTTAGCCGGTCTACATTTTTAAACGGGTCCCGACTGTCGAAGTTCATAGAGCTATTGCAATGATGTAGGTATTCAACATTACTTAACAAAACTTTAGACTACTGGACTTGTTTTAGTCTTTTCAGTTTAGATTTACTTTTAACGCAGTTGGGTTTTTGATTTTTAAAATTTACTTTTTTTATTTTACAGTTTTAAGTTCGGCTTAAGTAAGAATGGTTGCTAAATCAAATATCTATCCAATGATACCCCACTCAATGTAGTTCGTCGATTTTAATTTTTTTCTTTTTCACAATATGGCGTCTGGCTGTCACAATATTGAATTTTGACTCTTTTCATGTCTTCAGTGACACTCGCAAGATTAAGACGAATCGATTGACGCAAGAATCTTCAAAATCGGTCCACGTGTTTGGTCTTTAGATCGCCACAAAGGAACAAACATACATACATACATATATAGGCTGATAAACACGTTACCCTCCTTTGCGTCGCGCCGTCGGGTAAAAACAAATGAGCAATGACAATCTACACTCTGTGGCCCGTTTTACAAAGCTACAAGTTACAATTTTACAAGTCTAAACTGGCAACATTGGTCATTATGCCCATTGCCATTGGTCATTATTGACCAATGTTGGCGGTTTAGACTTGTAAAATTGTAACTTGTAGCTTAGTGAAACGGGCCACTGATATCTCCTGATATATCTCGCGACCTAACCCCTCTCTAACCCGTTTATAGCTAAAATCGCGTTAACCGATTAACAACCCATCGCTCTCATTCCGAGCGGAAGAGCGAGAAAGTGGGCCAAATTCGAGTCGACATCGATAACACCCCTCCAGAACTTAACGAGTCGTAATGTACCCTACAGCTTGCTGATAAGGTTGGGGTTTGAGTAATGAAAAGAGTGTTAGTCATTTGACGACACCGGGTAACCCAAAAAGTGTCGTAATACGTGTAACCTTGTTACGTTTCCCATGTGAATCGTTTGCATAGGTGTTTTTTTTAACGTCATCATCATCATCATCATTTCAGCCGAAAGACGTCCACTGCTGGACTTAGGCCTCTCCCAAGGATCGCCACAACGACTGGTCCGTGCTGCTTGCATCCAGCGGGTTCCCGCAACGATCATCAGGTCATCGGTCCACCTTGTGGCGGGTCTGCCCACGCTGCGTCTTCCGGTACGCGGCCGCCACTCGAGAACTCTATGGCCCCATCGGCCATCCGTTCTGTGAGCAATGAGCCCCGTCCACTGCCACTTAAGTCTAGCAATTCTTAAGGCTATGTCGGTGGCTCTGGTTCTTCTGCGGATCTCTTCATTTTTTAATATATACATACATAAAGTCACGCCTGTTTCCCGGTGGGGTAGGCAGAGACCACGGATTTCCACTTGCTACGATCCTGACATACAACACCTACGTCACCAAGGAGACCGTAGATATTCATTGCCGACCCAGACAAAATTATTATATATGTATATTATTGCATTGCAACAATTTATAAGCATTTTTCCAATTTCATAAAAGCGACAAGCTACAGGTGACAGTGACAATTCGCCGTACATTACTGCGTCTACAAATAACGCTACAGGCTTACAGACTTAACATCATAGTGGGCAAGCAATGTGTACCGAATTGTAACTGTCATCTGTCGCAATGTCAGCTTAGTAAAATGGGGTCCCAATTTCAATTTACTGCATTAATCCCTTAAAGAATGTTCCGCCCCATTTGGAGCCAAAGGGCCTTAAATAAATATTTCCATGGCATTACAAATATTCTTCAATAGGTCTTAATCCCCGATATAAATACAGCTTGATTAAAAAAAGTCAAGTTTTAGTCCCATATGTAAGAAAGGGTTCCGTAGAAATAATAAAGATTTATGAGAAAATAATAAAGACGACATGAATATAGTTAACGTGATTAGTAAATAATTAGTAGGTTTATTCTCCTAAATTGCTGGCATTTTATTTGTTCGTATAAATTCAATACTCTTAATACTTGTAAACTAACCAATGGAACGCTAAAACTAGTATACAAAATTGACTTTACAACTAAAGTTAGTCAGATTATCATGTTTACGAAGAGGAAATATCTACAAATCCGCAATTTTTTGCGGGTGGTAGGATCTTAAGGTCCGGCCGAATCGCTACCACCATATTGCTCGCTAATCCTGCCGTTAAGCAGCAGTGCTTGCACTGTTGTGCTCCGGCATGGAGAGCAAGATAGCTGATGCAATTACTGGCACAAGAGGTAAACTAAATCTAACCCACTTGCTTGTTTGTCTTCTGTTTTAATAAAAAAAATCCTGGTGGCATAGTGCCCAAAAGGCTGGCAGCGTTCCCTCATTGTATCGATCGCAATATACTAACTCTATGCACAAGGCACCTGACTGTCCTTAAGTCATTACATATGTGTAAATAAATCATTAAATTTAATGATAGTCATCACCAATTTTTTTTATTAAATGAACTTGATTCATCATCATCATCATCATCATCTCAGCCACAAGAAGTCCACTGTTGAACATAGGCCTCCTCCATGGATTTCCAAAGTGGCCGGTTGGAAGCAGCATGCAACCAGCGCCTTCCTGCCACCTGTATGAGGTCATCGGACCATCTTGTGGCTGGTCGTCCTACGCTGCGCTTGCCAATACGCGGCCGCCATTGGAGAACTTTTCGACCCCATCGGCCATCAGTTCTCCGTGCTATGTGCCCTGCCCACTGCCACTTCAACTTGCTAATCCGCTGGGCTATGTCGGTTACTTTCGTTCGTCTGCGGATCTCCTCATTTCTGATTCGATCACGCAGAGAAACTCCAAGCATAGCCCTCTCCATAGATCGTTGCGTGACTTTGAGCTTTCTTATAAGGCCCATAGAACTTGATTACCATTAAACAAAATCACTAGTGACCATACTAGGACAGTTGCCTTTTTTTCAGTGAATCAAAACCTTCCAAATTATGAATACCTATAATTAATATGTATTGGCATAACGATACAATGCAGTCAGCAGTGCAGCCTTATGAAGTTATGACCACCTTTTTTTTATTTTGGAGTGACGATAATCCATTTACATATATGACACCAATAGAGGCGAAATCCGGAACATGGCGGTGACTTAGAGGATATTTCGCACCCTTAGAATTAAAGCGTCTCAATATGAATATGATATTTCCCAAAATTAAACCCTATGTCTTTTAATTAAGGTGATATTTTGGGACGTGTTTTATTCAGAAATGGGTCACTTTAATTCTAAGCGTGCGATTTGTAAATTTAGTTTCTTTGGTTTAGATTAAATAGTTTAGTTTATATGTTTGTACATCTTTTATATCCTTTTATTATTAAAATATTCCTTCTTTTTTTTATTTTAGTAAAATAAGTCAGGGGTGCTAGCGTTTCTTTCGCTGCCAAAGGACCCCTTATAAAGGGCACGCGTAAGCCAGGTGCAGAAATGCATGGATATTGTTGAGTATTGTATCACATTCTTGAATGACTGTAGGTCGCGATGGGGTGCCCATCAGGTTGGTAAAATAAACGTATAGTCTTTTTCTTATAGATAGATAGATAGATATCTTTATTTGCATATAATAAGTAGATAAATCGAAAGTCATGTTAAAGTGTTAGTAATTGCCATTGAAATTAGAAACTGTGTAACAATTGTAACTGTTATACATGTAAAGAAACAATATTTCTTTAATTTGTACCGCGCTTGTCAGTCGGTAGAATAGAACCCATGTACGCATGTACTCCATAGATGGCGCTGGGAGTAATGACAGCCAACTCGGTTGGGAAAGCAGCTTTTGTTTGTAGTTGAGAGGACCCACCGTGATTGAGCATATTTTTTGGTTATCGTTAAAAGTGATTAAAAGGAATTGACAGTTTGATAATAAACTTTAAATGTCGTTTCTTTGTTTTCAGGTAGGATAGTATGATTTAAGTTAAACAGTGTAATTGTTATTGTGTGTATGTAAGTACGAAAATAAAACTTTGTTTTCAGAGCAACGCATTGTTAATTTGAAAATTACAATTCCTGATAAGTTGAAGATATTGTCTTATATACATGTAAAATATATGTACATTCTTTTGTCTACCCCTGCGGGAAACACGCGCGACTTTATGTTTTAATGTATCTTTTATTTTGACATACTTAGTATTTTTTATAAAATACGAAGGAAAAAAATCAAGTGGGTCACCTGATAGTAAGTGATCACTATTGCACATAGATACCCGCAACACCAAGAAGATGGCAGATGCGTTGGCAACCCAGAGGGCTATGATGAAATACCTCTTGTGCCAGTTATTGCTCCAATTGTCTTGCTCTCCACGCCGGAATACAAAAGTGCAAGCGCTGCTTAGCGGCAGGATTAGCGAGCAAGATGGTGGTAATGATCTGGCCGGACCTTGTTCAAAGTCCTACATCACAGAAAATAATCAATTCTTTCAATTTAAAATACACACGAGGTTAAGAACAGATGTATTTAACCGTTTCAAAGCTATCTCAATCAGGCGGCTGTTCTTAAAAACTGGTACAATTCCCAAACAAAAACCGAGGCTTGGTCACCCTATTACATTAGAGTAGGTCTCCATGATTCGCTAGTTTGTATACTCCCTTGTGGTTGGGGTGAAATCAATTGTTGTTGATTGCGCTTGCTCTTTTATTAGACTAAAAAAAGTTAATCTGCATTCAAAATACGCTATTAAAAAAGCTTTTCAAATTATTTGAAATGATTTTGCGGGTGGTAGGACCTTGAGCATGATCCGTCCGGATCGCTACTACCGTCTTGCTCGCTAATCCTGCCGCTAAGCAGCAGTGTTTAAAGCTTTCTGTAAATCATTTTACACTTGCAGGCTGTGGATCGACTGAGGGCTTACAGCGCCCTGCGTGTCAGTACTACATGTTTACAGCCGACTGAGGAAGGATATCACCTTGGCATCCGAGATTCTGGCTCGAATGGCGGGAGCTGCGGCAGCTTTCGGTAAGCTGAATACGTGTTTGGGACTCTCATGATCTGAAATTACAAATTAAAATTTTGATCTATAAAGCAATAGTCCTGCCAACACTCCTGTATGCCGCAGAAACTTGGTGCTGTTATAGAGCAGACATCAAGCAACTAGACTCCTTTCACCTTAAGTGTCTAAGGTCAAATTTGCGCATAAAGTGGCAGGACCGAATCCCAAACACGGAGGTTCTACGTCGAGTGGGAATGTCTGAAGTGGAAGCACTCATTTTAAAGCACCAACTGAGGTGGGGTGGCCACATCTTGCGCATGGACGACGGTAGACTGCCGAAAGCGGTGTTCTTCTCCGAACTTTCGTGTGGGAGACGTAAACATGGGGGGCAGCACCTACGTTATAAAGATGTGCTAAAACGCAACCTTGCAGCTTGCCACATTGCAAGTGATGATTGGGAGAACCTTGCAAAACTCAGACCGGAGTGGCGCCGCAGGGTTCATGAAAGGGTGGATCTTTTCGAGCAAGCACGTCTCGAGGGTCTAGACGCAAAGCATTTGTTACGGAAGAGTCAACCCGAGCCCTCCTATGCCTATACTTACAACTAAGCTGGCCAACTCTTTTGTGCAGCATGTAATCGCGTCTTTAAAGCAAAGTTAGGATTCACAAGCCACGTTAGAGCGCATCACAGAAACAAACCGGACTGAACCAAATGTAGGAGTCGCCGTCATCGGATACGGTGTGGAGGACATGATGATGTGTACCGGATGTTGTTGAAATGATTGATCGATTATTGATGATGTTGAAATGAAATACGTTTATTTAGTTTAACATTGGTTACACGGTGACAGATGGTAGGGTTGCTAAAAATGCTGAGCCTCTACGCTTTACCCGCAAATGTAGGGGTATGAATCTGTAAACAAATGGATGTATTGCTGAGTTTGCTTGTATGTTGATTCTATTATTCGATATTTTTGCTAAAAGATGTCATCATCATCATCATCATCTCAGCCACAAGAAGTCCACTGTTGGACATAGGCCTCCTCCATGGATTTCCAAAGTGGCCGGTTGGAAGCAGCATGCAACCAGCGCCTTCCTGCCACCTGTATGAGGTCATCGGACCATCTTGTGGCTGGTCGTCCTACGCTGCGCTTGCCAGTACGCGGCCGCCATCCGAGAACTTTCCGACCCCATCGGCCATCAGTTCTCCGTGCTATGTACCCTAAAAGATGTCGAACAAACCTTATTATACAAAGGTACCTGTTGACAGTCGAGCGCGGAAATAATACAAACAATACTCGTATGAATTAATAAGAATATTATATTTAAAAAAAACTTGTATGGGAGCGAAAAAAGACAATATCAAAGGAAGACGCACGCTTAACAAAGAAAAACTCAATTTTAAAAAACTGTGACAATTCAGGCTATTCTACTATGAGCCTGTCGCTAACAGTGCCCGAGTTAGAACCTTCACCTTCCTTATCAAGGGCTTGTATAGTCGACCATGTAATTACTTGACCACTTTTAAACGTTCGTAATACGGTCGAAATGTGGTCAAGCCATTTCTTGGTCAACTATACAAGTATGAATGTCGATAATGATAACAATATAGGTAACTTAGGCATTAGCTTTAATTGGAGGGAAGACAAAAAGACTTCATTATTATCGCTAACCGAGTCATTAGGACAATGAAGCTACAAAAAATGGATATGGGGAGTATTCTTTTTTTTATGTACAACTAGCGAACCCGCTAGCGAGCGCGCTAGCTTAAGTGCGCGAGAATGGGCGATGCGCCGACATTAAATCCGACGCCGTTGTGCTTAGAGAATAACAGTACAGGTTTATTTATCTAGGATCCTGCGTCGCCATCAAACTACTGTTACAAGAAAGGGACGCACATAGAGATTAACTAAACTAAGACAGTCATGTCATGGGACACAGATATGGCAATTTTTTTACATAAAATTTAACTAACGTGAGACTCGGACATATTAATACAAACAGATCACTCACGTATTTTAAAGTCGAGAATTGCATTTAATACGTATATAGATATGGCAAAGTTAGCCATAAAAAACATCCTAGAATATTTTTCATTGCCTCCTCCATTTTCACCTCAAATAACCTCGAGGGAGTGTGTGAACAGGCCATACGCGTCGGAACATAACATAAACTATTGCAAAAATTAATGTTTTAAGTATTCAATGTTTTAAGTTAGCCGACAAATAAATTGTTTAAGCACTGTTCGATCTTATTGCGAGGGGATACATTTCAAAATTGGCAAAACAATTACCTTCTTGGTCAATTAAATAATACGTATAATATATACTTCATTTTTTCTAACAACCCTGCTTAATATTATAAATGTGAAAGTACTGACGTTCGGACGGTTGTTCCTGAATCACGCGTAAACGGCTAGACGGATTGAAGTAGATGAAATTTGGTTAACAGGTTGCCTTTTGGATTAAACGTAAGATAAGTACTTTCTGCCCTTCAAAATATAGTTTCCTTAAATATTATGCACAGGCGATGTCGCTAGCAAAACAACCGGATAGCTAAGTGAGCTTTAAGGTGCCGATAGACTTGAACATTTACTTGTAATGAGCGTTCTAACGAATGTTCGTGTACGGGTACAATCAGGAACGAAGTGGTTCTGCGAAGAATGCACAAAAAGCAGGAAGATCTTGAAACTATGCTTTATGTTTGAGGCGTTTGGGGTCGAAACTCTGGGGCCCTGGGGGCCAAATGCGCGCCGTCTATACAAAGACTTATCGGCGCGCCTTATAGAGGCCTTCCGTGACCAGAAGGCTGGGCAATACTTTTCCCAAAGAATCAGCATTGCCATCCAACGTGGCAATGCTGCCAGCCTTCTGGGCACCCTCCCTATTGGCGGCGATTTGGGACAAATTTTTTACCTTTATGTTTGGAAAAAGATTTAATTGTTTTTTTTTTCTTAATTTGAAACTATGAAGTCCGGAAAGTTGCAATATCTTGGACATAATAGCACGCAACAACAAATCAGTTGCTCCAACTAATATTTCAAAGAAGATCCAACTACTAACTCCGATCACTTGACAGACGTAGAACAGCTTGGCTGAAGAAAGTTCGTTAGTGATTCGACATGAGTACAAAGTCTATCTTCTGCGCAGCAGTTGACCAAGTTAAGATTGCCTGAACCTTGTGCAAGGTCCGTCCGGCTATCTTGCTTACTAATCCTGGCGCTAAACAGCAGTGCTCGCACTGTTGTGTTCCGGCGTGGAGAGCATAACAGCCGGTGTAATTACTGGCACAAGAGGTATTCCATCTTAGCCCTCGAGGTTGGCAACGCACTGTTTTGTTACAAGTGAATGTTCAAGTCTGACAGCACCTTTAGTGGTTTGTGACCTTGATTACAAAGATAGAGGTTCCGAGTTTGAATCATGTTGGAGTTCAAATAGTTGTATGATGAATATTAATGCTTGTACCTGAGTCTTGGATATTATATGTATGTAACTTTGTATTTTCTGTATAAGAACGTTAATCCGTTGTCTATTAACCCATAGAACCCATAGAGCTTTGCTTAATTTGGGGCTATGCCGATTGGGATAAAATTCCTCAATTTTTAGGGTTCTGTCTGTCTCTCAAGACCATTTTTCTCAAGAACGCGTGAAGGTATTGAGTTGAAATTAATATCAAATACTCAGTTCTGCAGTCCTTTAGAGCCGTGAAGAAATCAAACTTCTAAGTCAACACCATCAAAAGATACGGCCGTTTATGCCGCATGTTCCAAACATTCGCAAGACACTCAAAAGCCTATGAGGTACTTCCCGTTGACCTAGAACTTTTAAATTTGGCAACAAGCAAGGTCTCATAGCATAAATAAAAAAATAAATCCGAAAACAGTAAATTTGTAGTTAATGCACACAAAAAAAAAATGTTTAGTCTTTCAAAGCATAAATGCGATACTAAATGTTGTTGATGACGGAACCCTCGGTGCGCAAGTCAGACTCGCACTTGGCCGGGTTTTTATGTTAAAAAACTAGTAAAATAATACCAGAAAAAAACAAAATAAGTTACTCAGAAGTATGTTCAACTTCATCATCAAAGAGTTCTCCATAAAAGCTCGAAGTGTTATCTTACAAAAGCTAATTTGTCAGTTTGTGTTTGTTATCTCAAACCCCAATTATAAGTTATTTGTTAGGGTTTCAGGTTTCCCTTGAAGTTTAAAAAACAATGTTTTCTCAAACCTGATATCGGCGAAGTGGGCTCAAAATAAATTCGCTTTTGTTTACTTTCGTGACGTAATGCAGATTTTGGACAAACTAATTAGTGAGGGAGCATTATTACATTTTTGCAACCAAAGTTTCTTTTGATTTTTAATGTACTTTGCAGTAAATTCACTGAAAAAAAGGGACAACCGAACTAGTTTGGTTACTCGTGACATTGGTTAATGGTAATCAAAAGTCGTTTAAATAAAGCAAAACTATTTGCTACTGGCAAAAGGGGGCAGGAAGGCGCTGGTTGCATTCTGCTTCCAACCGGCCACTTTGGAAATCCATGGAGGAGGTCTATGTCCAACAGTGGACTTCTTGTGGCTGAGATGATGGTGATGATGATGATTTGCTACTGATAAACATTTAACGAGTTATTTACAAATGAAAAGTTAGGTAAGGTTTAACAAATAGTTCGGAAGTCACTTTTTTGTAATACGTAACAAAACTTTGGTTACGTGTAACAAAACTATTTTTTTCAGTGTTATTGTCATAATTAATATTGTATAAACAGCGAGTTTAAAAAAAATTAAGTAAATTTCCCTGTTAAATATGTAACCTATTAATTTTTCAGGTAAAAAATGGACCCATTCAATTTGAGATATATGAAAAGAATTCGATTCACACTGGGTACTATCGGCGCCTGGCCGAAGCATATATTTGAGGACTCGGCGACTACAAAACCATCAACGTTGACAGCTGTACGCAGATATGGCTACACCAGTTTCTTGTTCACTATTTGCTGCATAGGGATGGTAGCCCAGGCGATGTACCTGATCACGAACAGTGGCATTCTAGGTTTCTACGACTTGGGTCAAACGTGGCTGACTCTTCTGCTGTGCTGCGGTTACATTGTAAGAGAATTAATCTACACAATTTATAAATTACTAGCGAACGCGCGCGACTTCGTTCGCGTAAAATTAGTAGCCCATGTCCGTCAGAGATAGTGTGGCTCTCTATTAGTGGAAGAATTTTTGGAATCGGTTCAGTAGTTCCAGACATTAACCCCTAGATACAAACAAACAAACGAACAAACAAAGTTTACCTCTTTATTTAGTGTAGATAAGTGTAAAAGTGTAGATGCAGAAGGTGTAGATAGTGTAGATGTAGTCCAGTGTAGATATCATCATCATCATCATCATCATCATCATCATCTCAGCCACAAGAAGTCCACTGTTGAGCATAGGCCTCCTCCATGGATTTCCAAGGTGACCGGTTGGAAGCGGCATGCAACCAGCGCCTTCCTGCCACCTGTATGAGGTCATCGGACCATCTTGTGGCTGGTCGTCCTACGCTGCGCTTGCCAAAACGCGGCCGCCATTCAAGAACGAGTAGATATAGATTTATATGTATAATTTCGCCATCTATCTCGGTGGCATATTAGACCCGTAGCGCTGAATTATTTTGAGGGCAAAACCTTCAAGAATTCTAATGTTTGATAAAATCTTGTCTGTGGATACATTTGCATATAAACAAAATATATTTGCGTTTTTGTGTCACATCCCGGTTGTGCAGTTTTAGAAATTTGATTATTTGTAGTGGATATACACAATTCAAATCAAAACTGACAAAATTGAATTAGAGTTCAAAGATTTAATGGTTTTGTATTTTAAATAGCTTGTCTAGTGTACAAACCTAGTTTGTGTCATCTTCGTCCAGCGAAAACTGACTTGGGGTCAGTACATTAAAAACTTCGACAAAAAAAAATTACAATTCCAAAAACTAGTACCATATACCTCAGATCACTTAAATATCTCTATTAGACAAATTTGTGCCAAATTAAAACACGAACTTTTAATATTTTAATTTTTTTTGCTTCTCCAAGCTATAAATACTTAAAAAGAATATTACAATTATTAGAGTTTACATATCCAATATCATAAATGCATAAAAGATGGACACTGTGAATTTGTGTCATTTTCTTGCATGATATATTAATGAAAATAAAAACAAAAAAGTCAGCGGTCGAAGCGAGTAGGAGCGAGCGAGAGGTGGCGGCAACCGGCAGCGGGGCGCGGGCGGCGCGACATTCGGTCCGTCTCGATCGGGTACTATACTTACTATTTACAAACGAACACGCGCGGCGCCTTCGTTCGGGTTGGCATGATTTCTTCGCGAAGCGATAATTTAATGTGCTGAATTACATTCCCTTTTTAACCGACTTCAAAAAAAAGAGGAAGTTTCTGTATGTTCACGGATTACTCGAAGACGGCTGGACCGATTTGACAAATTGTTTCTTTATTTGAAAGGGTATACTTCCAAATTGGTCTCACTGCCACCAAGTTTGGATCTGATGATGGGATCTTGGGGGAATCGAGGGAACTCTTCTAAAATGATACGCACACCTATAGCGATTTGGATATTTTAGATAGTAACTTGTGCTTTTGCTCTCAGAAAACACCATTTGGTGAAGTGGAATTGACGATAAAGACCACAGACGGTCACCGGAACTACTCAATAATAAGTATTTCACAGGTGGCGATACGGTTTTTTAAATATAGTTGCTTAGCAGTTTAAGCTCGTTGCAAGGCATATGGTAAAGTGGAGCTGATGTTGAAGTACCAGGAGAACTCCTCAACAATTATCGCCCCAGCATTGGGAAAAGCAATATTTTGTAAAAGGTGGTGAGCAATTTACATTAAATATGCAATTGTAACTTAGATAAATAAACCGACCCACTAAAAAGCAAGAAAAAAAAACTGAAATCAAATTTAAAATGCTATATAATGAATGACAACACAAAGAAAAAATTAGGATAATGGCAGGATTCGAACCTGCAACATCAGCATTCTGTGCCTTGCGTATTCCAGTTTCCGCCACATTAATAAATAAACGACCAAGTTGAATGAGATAACTTGATTAAGTTTCTCATAGATGATATCGAGGGTAGTTTTCCCAAAGAAAAAAAAATCAATAATGTAATGACCGTAAAGACGAAACACATTGAAAAATTCGCAGGGTATGGCAGCGGTAATCTGGTCCTGCCATTATCCTAATTTTTCTTTGTGTTGTCATTCATTATAGCATTTTAAATTTGATTTGAATGTAAAATTTAAAAAAAAATCGATTACAATAAAAAAAACTGACTTCAAAAACAACTAAAAAGCAAACAATAGTCTGTTAAGTACATCTATATCCGATTAACGATCTGGCAATAAAAGTTTATTCATACAATTTCATGATAGAATTGGTAATCGGATGAAGATGTATGTAACGGATTATTCTCTGCTTTTTTTAACATAAAACTACCGTGAGACTCGGACATATTAATAAAACGGATCACTCACGTATTTTTGCGTCGAGATTCTCTCTCGACGCAAAAAAACGTGCCTTAGGAGATTATTATTTGTAATACCTTGTACTTGTAACAATTTGTAATAATATTATTTGTAACCTAATATATTAATTTTTAATTATTTAGTATAAAGTGTCGTTAATCAGTCTCATTTGTAAAGCGAACTTAGTTAAAATTTCGGCACGGTCCTTAAAACAGTCTACTTTTCCGTCATCCCTAGCAACGCTCGATTCAATGAACTTTAATATTCCTTTTTCTTTAACGATCACAATATTTACGTCCAGTATGAGCCCACCATAGAATTAACCAGAAACCGCCAGCGCGCCTAAAACTGAGGCAACTAAAACCACTCTTAAATGGAGTGGTTGCGCTTTATTGCGCTTAGTCGCTCCTTTGCAAGTAGCGCGTCATGACGTATTGTACTAATGCCAATTTTAATTGTAAAATGCCGTCTTGTGTCGTTCCTTCCAGCAAAAATGCTGCTGGACATACAAAAAAACAGGATAGGATGACATTTCATCTGCTAGTAGCTCTTTTAAAAGTGAATTTATTTAATTATTTAATTTATTTTACTTATTGTGATTGACTTGGAAAAGAGGGCGTCCATTTTGTAAGTGTTGCCAGTGTAGTCAAAAATGGGATCAACCGTCTAAGTATGGGGAATCGGCCCCAGACGTCAATTGATTGCCCAGATTTATTGGCCCAGATATAAGATGCTGATTCACCAAATATTAACCCTAAAATGCCACAGGTTTACGAGGAAAAAAAATATTTTTATTTTATTTTATCTAAACTACAGAACCGATTTTTATGAAACTTGGATAGAATACGTAAGTAAAAAGTAAGGTTTATTGGTAAAAAAATATTAATATCCAATTGTCATTTTAAATTGTAATATTTTAATTAGAATTTTTTTTAATTGTTCAGAGATAGGGACCACCACCAATTTTCATTATTAAGTTGCTTAAACTAATATTCCATAACAATTTTTTTTTCAAAAATATTAACTTGGATCAAGAGGGTGAAAATACCGTGTGTATGTGAATTATATACAACAACCGGGAATAACATATCGACCGTCGCAATTTAGAACGTGACGAATTGTTAAAGAGGATGATTAATATTATTATTAGCTGCATGCGGCCGGGTAGTACAGTACCACGAAATGAAAAAAAAAGGCGGGAAACAGAGCTTTTCAATATTAGGTGCATTCAAATTGATTTTGCAATGAAAAAAAGGGGACATTATATGAAAAATATTTTTATCTCTTATATTCGGAAAATGGATAATATATGGCGGCACATTTGCGGAAAGTAAACATCTCATATGTAATAGGTGTCTTTCACCCCTCGTTAAACAATCTACTATTAAAGTCGCCAAGATCAGAAATGTATACTTTACTTATTTTTTATTGGCGTCCTCTTTCCGCTGGTGCGGTATTTTGAAGATAAAGCTTCGGAGTGAATTGCTCATCTATCAAATTTATCAAGCTGTTTCAACAAAGTATGTTGAATTAGTTTTGTTAAGTTTATTTTGTTAATTATAGATTCAGGCGCTACTTTGCGGAGGTCCATATCAACAAACTGGAACAAATTACCTTGCTACTCCGCGAAACCAGTGCCGGACTCGTGCAAAATATCTGCGTCTGTGCGACATATATATATATGTTCATGTAAAAACCCACCCTCTTCCGCTTCCACACGAAACAACATATATCACACAGACTCAACTACACACCACCACCACTAAACACTAAAACTACACGATCGACGCGCGTTTCGCCTCTATACAAGGCATCATCAAGATCGAAGAAACAGTACGACCGTTCGCTACTTGAACGAATGGCGTACTGACAAACTGAAACATTTTTCTTTAATCCCGCCTACCGCCAACCTTATAACCTTATGTGGGTATTTCGTAATAATATATGAGGGTACTTTTGTTTTATTTTTAAATTTTGAGGGTAGGCTTTGAGAAAAATAATAAGGGTAGTTGTGCAAAAAAAGGGTGGCGGTAGGCGGGATTAAAGAAAAATGTTTTAGTTTGTCAGTACGCCATTCGTTCAAGTAGCGAGCGGTCGTACCGTTCCTTTGATCTTGATGATGCCTCGTATAGAGGCGAAACGCGCGTCGATCGTGTAGTTTTAGTGTTTAGTGGCGGTGGTGTGTAGTTAAGTCTGTGTGATATATGTTGTTTCGTGTGGAAGCGGAGGAGGGTGGGTTTTTGCATGAACAAATGTGCGACACATATATATATATATATATTTATATATATATATATATATATATGTCGCACAGACGCAGCTATTTTGCACGAGTCCGGCACTGGTTTCGCGGAGTAGCAAGGTAATTTGTTCCAGTTTGTTTATTTTGTTATTAATTATACCGAGTTTTCTTTAAAAATGCCGTAGAGTTCTTGCCACTTCTTCTCACGGAGCTTTTAAAGTGGCAGATAAAAAATAAAATATTTGTATTTTTGGAAAGAATAATAAAAAGATTTAGGCTTAGACTTTGAATGATGTTTTATTATTTGTATGACTGACTAAACTTAACTAAACGACTTTAAAGCAACTGGGTAAAATGATTGAATACTGGTTGTATACAACGTTAGTTAGTACCCTATGCCTTAATAATTATATTTGTTAAATATTTTTAACAAGTGTCCTGGGTGGGTGCAATGTTTCCACAAAAAGTGTGGAACTGCTCACGAGCTGGCAACATTACGCGGGCGGGGGGCGGGGCTTGCGCGGGACGTGCGCATTGCATTTGGACACAGCGCCGGGTATGACGTTTTAGTTGAACGCGCCTTCTAGTTAATTCTATGGAGCCCACATACAACACATTTATTACTTTCAACTTCCATTTTAGTATTTCACAGCTTCATATTTAATTCACAACGCGGCCACATTGCACTTCGCACTTGTCGCAACTCGCAATCGAATGTAAACAAACAGCAGGCACGCGGCCTCGCCGCACCCCGCCCCCCGTTCCCCGCGCGTGAATGCTTTCTCTGTCCTTCGCGCTAAAAAGTTTTCGTCTTTCAACTGTATCTTAAAAATAAGATTTCATGAATAAAAACGACACAAATTGTGAATAGTGTTTCGGTTCACCGTAATAATAATAAAGACATAAACTCTAATAACTTGAATTTTCTTTTGTGACTTTTACAAGGTGTTTTACAAAAAAAAAAATAAGTAGCTAGAAATACCATGGATGAATTCGACACAGAATACTTTGTACAACAGATATCATTGACCTAAAACATCTAACACTTATTTAACCAATTGTAATATTCTTTTAGAGCTACTAAGGCGACATCTTAGGTAGTGGCTAAATAACTGTATTTCCATCGACAGAGATGACACAAAAGGCTCATGTACGTCGGTTACAACTTCGTCATCATCATGAAAGTAAAATTTTCATCTCTAATTTTCTTTTCATCCGATATTGTTAGAAAAGACAAAAACCTGAATTACTACTTATGCACAACCCTAAACTGACACAAACTCATGTGTTAGGTTAAGTAAATGGTCAAGAAACTATATACGAAAAAAAGCTAACATTAGTATTTTTGAAACCTCAAAACCCAGCGCTACGCGTCTATATGCTGATTACGGAGTATTCAGCCGCCGCGTGCGCATTCATATTGTATTAGTACTGCCCTGTTCACTCTGCTGCCCTACTGTTCTGCCCTCGTGTGAAAACAGCATTAATGTGTCGGTTTTGAAAAATGCAAGTTAATTTTGATTTAATTCCAGTAAATTTTTGTAACCGAAATTTCTTTCGATTTATATTTTTTTAATGTTTCACATTCAAATTATTAAATTAAAATGCTATGCAATGACAACACAAAGAAAAGTTAGGGTAATGGCAGGACTCGAACATTATTGATTTTAAGGGTATAACTACCCTCGGTGTCATCTATATGAATAATGTGATGACCGTAAAGACGAAAGACATTGAAAAATTCAAAAGGTATGGTAGCGGTAACGTGGCGAAACTGGCAAAGGCAAGGCACGAAATGCTGATGTTCCAGGTGCGAGTCCTGCTAGTACCCTAATTGTTCTTTGTGTTGTCATTGCATAGCATTTTAATTTCATTTCAATATTGATATTATTACCAAATTTGGTATGCAGACTCTACGGAAATGTAATATTTTTTAATATTATATCATTGTTAACAAAAAAGATTGTATTAAAACTTATTTTATTCATAAAAAAAAACATGTTTCAGCAAAGAGCGACGTTGCCTACATTAACTACATATCAAGAGATTGTTAAAGAATTTTGTTCGAAATTTATTTTACTAAACGGCAAGAATAAGACGGATTATTCAGCAAAAGTAAGATTATGTGACATTTATTTGTATTTATTAAATAAACTATTCAGTCATAACATGAATGATTGCAATGATTGTACACTTTTATTTTGATAAATAGATTGGTTTGCTTGGTAAATAATTACGCACAAACAAACAAAATTAACATTACATTAGAATTCATACCCTAATAAGGCTGAGATAAGTAATTTCCGCGTGCGTACGCGCCGCCGCGAACATTCCAGACGCGCTGTAGGTTTGGGAGCCCCTGGTCACCTGATGGTAAGTGATCACCACTGCCCATAGACACCCGCAACACCAAGGAGATTGCAGATGCGTTGACAACCCAGAGGGCTAAGATTAAATACCACTTGTGCCAGAAATTGCACCGGCTGTCTTGCTCTCCACGCCGGAACACAACAGTGCAAGCACTGCTGGATTAGCAAGCAAGATGGTAGTAGACATCCGGACGAACCCTGCACAAGGTCCTAGCACCTACAAAGCAGTCACGACAAGTTCAACCCAGAGTTAACAAGATGGGCTAAACCACGATCCATTAAGCCTAAGGAGAGATTTTGCCTCCCTTTGCGTGTTCTACCGTTTGTATAACGGGTTGTGTTCTGTAGAACTATTTGACATGATGCCAACAGCCACTTTTTACCATCGCACTGCTCGCCGTAGACAGGGAGTTCATCCTCACACTCTGGAACCACAATGGTCACGCACAGTCCGGTTCAAAAGATGTTTCTTTCCGAGGACGCTTCGGTTGTGGAATGAGCTCCCTGCTGCGGTTTTCCCAGCGAAGTACAGCATGAGGATCTTCAAGAGGGGTATTATAAAGTTCTTGCAGGGTCGGCAACGCGCACGTGATTCGCCTGGAGTTGCGAGCGTTCATAGGCGGCGGTAATTGCTTAACATCAGGCGAGCCGCATGCTTGTTTGCCACCGACGTGGTATAAAAAAAAAAATATCATTTAAAATATAAAGATTCTTTTTTCTTTTCGAGGTACGGAATAATAAAGAACTAGTTTAGGTTAATCTTTTCTTTATTTCAGATGTGCAAAATGGTCCATTTTATGTGCGAAATCGCTGGGATTATAGGGCATATACAGATATACTCTTGCGCAATCGTTTTCAATTTGGGACCTGTCATCGCTAACTATAGATCTGGAATGCTCAGTTCAGAGAAACCCGTGAATGGTACCTATGAACATTCCGTTAAGTATGTTTTACCATTTGACCAGAACGGCGGTGTTGCGTGCGTCGTTATAGCTTTATACAACTTTTACGTGTCCTACAACTTGTCAGCTATGTTCTGCTGCCATGATCTACTGTTAATTGTGATGGTGTTCCACATTTGGGGACATCTGAAGATTCTCGAGCACAACATGACCAGCTTCCCAGGACCGAGGGTTGATATCAATGGCAATACCCACGTGTACAGGTACACCAATGAAGAAAGCAAAGAAGTGGCTGCTCGGTTGAAGAAGATTATTGAACACATCATAATGGTCCGAGAGTAAGTAATATCATTCAGGATCGAGTCGAGACCCTTGATCCGTGGGGTCCTGGCGCTTGTGTTTTATGAAGGACCTCTAACCACCAAGTCGATGTGACTGCTAACCAAAGAACTAGCAGCTTTCTCTCGAAAATAATCATTATTATTATTAAGTACATCCACATCATATATGTATTACAATCAAGAACATATTAGCTGGTTATAGGTACATTAGTCCGATATATATACGACAATTGAGGAGTACATAGCATTGACTATACAGCGAGTTAATAAAAATTCTATTACAAAATGACAATCAAAATTAGAATGTCAATGTTCATCTCAATCCGACTAGGGAATGCTTTACTATGCTCTTTGGCATGACATGAAGGCTTTTTATTTAAATTCCAGGAGGGCTTTGTTTTATTTTATAGTATCTTTAATTTAGTTTTGACTAGCTTTTGCCCGCGTAGACTTATTAAATTGAATTAAACAAACGGACACCCAACATGCAATCTTGAATATTTCCTGGACGAAATAATGAGAATTGGTTGCTTTGCTGCTCATGACGTTACGCCGCGGCGTATAACTCACTTATCGCTATCCCGTGGGAACTAAGCATTTTTACGGGATAAAAAGTATCCTATCTGTTAATCCAGGTTAACTTTGTGTGCCAAATTTCATCCAAATCCATTCAGTTGTTTTTGCGTGATAAAGTAACAAACATCCAAACATACAAACTTTCACATTTATAATATTAGTAGGATAGTAGGATTAATATTTATTTGTACTTATCCGATCCAAATACGTACATACTAATATTATATATGTGAACGTCAGTTTGTTTGTTACGTTTTCTCGCCCTAAACCCTACATCAATTGTTGATAATACTATGCAGATATTGTGTTTAAAATACAACATACAATACAATCATAAAGTAGAGATCTAATAAAAACAGCACTACACATTAAATAATTTTCAGGTACTTAATACTTAGCCTATATCTAATACATTAATTTCATCAACGCTGTAAACGCGACCACTTCACAAAAAACCTTTTAATTAATTTATTTATTAATTATTAATTATCCTATAACTGTATTAAACATCACCATCTTGCTCGCTAATCCTGCCGCTAAGCAACAGTGCTTGCACTCTTGTGTTCCGGCGTGGAGAGCAAGACAGTCGGTGCAATTACTGGCACAAGAGGTATTCCATCTACGCCTATTGGCAACGCACCTGCAATCTCTTTGGTGTTGCGGATATATATGGTGTGATCACTTACCATCAGATGACCCAATTGCTTGTTTTCCTTCTTCATAAAAAAAAAGAATATTATAAGTGTAATCTGTGATTCTAGGTTCGTAGGAAGAACTTCTGAAGCCTACAGTTTAACGTTGTGCGTCTACTTCGGCTACAACCTAGTTGCTGGCTGCGTTCTGCTTCTGGAATGCTCTTCACTGGTATTTTTTACATCATCTTTTTTTTATTCACACGTCAAGTTAACATTAAACAGGGTTCCCGTCGAAATGAGAAAAAGTATAGAACTGTGTACAACGCAGTGGCAGAGTAGCCGACCATAGTCTATTTGGTAGACTATGTTGGACAGCCTGAATAAAACTGTATGTGCCAATTGTCAAGTAAACAACTCTGCGTTTTGTACATTTTACATTGGCGTCATATTTTTAGTTCTGCTATCCGACGCCTTGTCGCTGCTAGTTAGAAAACTTAGAAGCACTTTATTCACTTACGATAAGATTCAAAGTTGAACCAATGGCTAAATATTGAAAGCCTCTCTTCACCTGCTTCACCCCGTCGCAAAGTGGTCACGCCAGGCTTATAACAATCCGAACAAGTAAGCGGATCTATTGTCTTCTTATATCGATGGTTCCAGTACAAAAAGCGTGTTCTTCTATTATAAGGCCACCAATTGTCAATCTCAGCGTATTCGGTATTGGAACGGAACCCTTTGTGTGCGATCCGAGTCTCACTTGGCGTCCACTTCAATACTCCAAAACGTACCTGAATCTTGACAAAGGGCACGCTCATCATCATCATATCAGCTGGAAAACGCCACTGCTGGGCATAGGCAGGGGGTTCCACTCCGCACTGTAGGTGCGCTCGCCGCATTACCTATGGCATAGGTTAATCGCAGTAGGTTGCCGGCTTGCCGCGCGCGCGCGCTCACTGTGTTGCGCGTTGTGATAGTGTTATAGTGAGCAGCCCAACCCTAGCGGTGCGCCAGGGCATTGCGGGTGGAAGGCGGACGCGGGCGGCGCCTTCCTTTTTACGCATGCCGCCCGGCGAATGTTCATGAAGTAATACGAACCCTTTGTGCCTGATCATAAAGTTGGAATTGGTTTAATGGCGGTCGAAAAAGAGAAGTTTCTGTACGTTAGTATGTACTATTATTTATTTTGTGGCATAGGTCTTCCCCAAGGATCTCCACGACATTCGATAGTATGAGGCAACCGTTTCTAGAGAAGGGAAATTAATTATAGGAAAAGATTAAAGTACTGCTTTATTTTATGTTCCAGGATCCAGACACATTGGGGTATGGTATAATGGCAGTTGTCACGTTTCAACAATTGATTCAAATATCACTGGTGTTCGAGATCATTAGCTCCAGGGTAAGACCGTAGCTCGTCACTCGGTTAACATAATCATTCCTGCTAACGGGGTACTTAGGCTGTGTTTCCACCAGAGATATGCGAGGATGCGTAGCGAGGGATGTGTTTGTAAAGAACCAATGAGCAGTTTCCACCAGAGCTGTGCTGACCGAGGCGAGGTAAATGAAGCGATTCTATTAGTTCTTACAAACACATCCCTCGCTACGCATCCTCGCACATCTCTGGTAGAAAAACAACCTTACTCCAGGTTCTGATCGGTTAACGAATCGGTCCCTAAGCTACATACCGGTGATGTCAGTGTTAACAAAAATCAACAGATGACACTTGTCGTCTCAGGAAAATTTGTGAACAATACTGATGCCCTCTAGTACATACCTTGGGAACAAAAAGTTAATCCCGTCTGCAAAGTGTGAAAGTAAACAGTCCAGAAGGTGATGATTTTGTATGAGGTCGTATTTAAAAAAAAAATTACTGTAATAACGTACTGTCGATATCAGTTTGAACTTTTTTTATATCTGTTATATTTACAGAATAATCGCTTGACTACACTTAACTATTACACCCTGTATACGCCTATGCCAATTTGTTAAACATGTTTAATTCGCCTCTTCTATTGCCTGCTTTAAGCTAATTATAAATATTTTAACAGGGTGATGCTATTATCGATGCAGTATACGGTTTGCCCTGGGAATGTATGAACAACAGCAACAGACGAACGGTGTTGCTGCTCCTCCAGATTGGACAGCAGTCTTTGTCGTTGAAAGCTGGTGGCATGGTGCCAGTTGGGGTCCAAACTATGGTGGCGGTAATACTCATAATTCAGCTCATATGATAAATGATAAAAAAAATACAAAAAGAAAAAAAAACGAAAAAATTTAAAAATAAATAATTTCGGTTACAATAAAAAAAGACATTTTAACTCGTCGCAAAGGCGAAAGATCCAGGGTGTCCCTTATATAGTAGCAATTCATGGTCATATTATTAACTCAAAGTCAAAATATCTTTATTCAGATTAGGCTTACAGAGCCTAATTTCATAAACGGGACAGGCAACAGGTGACAGTGACAATTCGTTATACATTGCTTGCCCACTACGATCTTAAGTCTGTAGCCTTACTTGTCGACTTGCGTATTGCGAATTGTCACTGTCACCTGTCGCCTGTCGCGTTTAGGAAATAGGGCCCTGGAAGCACTTATCATACAATTTACCACCGGTTCGGAAAAACCTCTGATGAAAAGATACCGGCAATAAACTCAACAAGGTGTAGTTTTTTAAATAAATCAAACTTACGATGGTATTTTTACGTCTTACATGTATGACTTTATTGTATTAAACACATAAAATAACAGATAATAGGACAAAACAGATGCACAAAGGCGAACTTGTCCCTTTAAGGGATCTCTTCCAGTTAACCTTTGAGCGATTGATTGGACCCACATACACGTAGAACATATTTATTATTATGTTATGTGACAATGAAATATATTTTATATGTAAATATGAAAGGTATTCTCTGCCAGCAATTATTAAAATTAAGAGGAGTGTGAACCCAGCGCTCTCCATACAAACGGCGATATAACATTTAAATAACATTTAAAAAATCAAAACATACAAACCTAGTTCTAAAGCATAATGACAACATACCAAAAAATCATTGCCATAGGTTAAGGTTTAGAGGGTGGGAAACCTTATCGCCTTTTGTATGGGTTCACTCTCCTCTTAAAATAGTGTGTATTTCATTCTCATTGTTACCTGACATGAAATAAAAATTCTTTTGTTTGCAGATTTTGAAAGCGTCATTCTCATATTTCTTGATGCTGAGAACATTTGCCGATAATTGAACAAAATGTCACTTTACTTATTTCTTCGACAATTATAATATGAAGCACTTAATATAGACAACACTCACTTTTCGGTAGAATAGTTAATTACTAGCACAGTCAGAATTATAAGTTTATTACTTACAAGACAAGACAAGACAAAATAGTCTTTATTTAAGCCACACGGAAAATAATTAACAGGCATTAATTAAAAAAGTACCGAACGAACGAACCGACATAGCCCAGCGGATTAGCAAGTTGAAATGGCAGTGGGCAGGGCACATAGCACAGAGAACTGATGGCCGATGGGGTCGAAAAGTTCTCGAATGGCGGCCGCGTATTGGCAAGCGCAGCGTAGGACGACCAGCTACAAGATGGTCCGATGACCTCATACAGGTGGCAGGAAGGCGCTGGTTGCATGCCGCTTCCAACCGGTCACTTTGGAAATCCATGGAGGAGGCCTATGTCCAACAGTGGACTTCTTGTGGCTGAGATGATGATGATGAATTAAAAAACAATTTACAGAGTTAACAATTGGCGGTTACTTACGTTAAGGTTCTTTGTTAATCATTTGGTTTGAATAAATCACATTCAATATTTCCATGTGTTTCAGTATTCAGTATTTTTTAGTATTTTTTGCTTCATTTTACGGAACCCTGTACCGTAAAACGGTACCGAGTTAGGGAACGTACCCATACTACCTGAAACATTACTTACAATTTTAACCCCCCCCCCCCCTCGGTGACCACCCGCAGTAAATGCTAAGACCCCCTCCCCCTCTAGTTTTCATATAGTACTTTTTTATGAAATAGGAAGGCAAACAAGCAAGTGGGTCACCGTGATGGTCATTGATCACCACCGCCTATAGACACCTGCAACGTCGAAGAGATTGCAGATGCCTTGCCAACCCAGAGGGCTAAGATGGAATACCTCTTGTGCCAGTAATTACAGCGGCTGTCTTGCTTTCCACGCCGAAACACAACAGTGCGAGCACTGCTGCTTAGCGGCAGGATTAGCACTGCATATAATATGGTTTTAAATCAGTTTCTGCTAACAAATAGTAAAAAAATGGCTTCTATTTGTCTTTAAAAACGGCCCTTGTGTTTTCTCTTAAGAGGAAACACAAGGGCCGTTTTTCCATACAAACGTCGTCCCCTGTTTCCTCTCTGGATAATGCCCATAGAGCAATATTTTTTTTCCAAAAAATCGATGGCCACTACTATGCATGTCCCTATGTTTTCCTTTTTTCAATAAATTAACTATTAAAAGAGATATGAACATTCAAAAACTTAAAAAGTTGGCCAGATTTTCGGCTGCGTTCATACATGCAGAAAACAAATGTTACTAGATTATTTAAAAAAGGAAAAAAATAGGAACACTGCCAAAGCCTTTCTTTAATTTTTAATGAAAAAAGTAGTTAAATCGGTTAAGTTTTGGAGAAGGAATCAGGGGTCTACGAATCGTTGATTTTGTGTACTTTAAATAGGTATTTTCAGTCCAAGCAACAATAAAATATTTTGATTTTGATTTTGATTTTGATTTTGTCTCTTTTGCGCTCTGCGGGGGGAGGCTTGATAGATGGAGGCAGCAATAGATTTTACAAATACCTATTTTCCAATTCTCTAGGCCTTGAGGTTTCCTCTTAGAGTGCGTGACACCTATAATAACAATCTAAATATAGCTTAAAAAAACTCGAAATTTCTCTAGAGATATTGACTACGTGACAAAAACCGAACCTCTTAGTGACCAAACGTGGTATTTTGAAAACTCCCCTCCCCTGAATGGGTCACGTAGTATGGGCAGGGGGGTTCCACTGCGCACTGTAGGTACAGTCAAGGAAATTGAAACACGAACCACCGTAGAACCTAGTCGAAGAGACATACGCATGACATTTGTATGACATAGCCTGGCGTTCAACGCATTGCGTCATTGCGATAAGGTTCTAAGGTGGTACGTGAATATATTTCCCCTACTGTACGCTCGACCGACTTGCCTATGGCATATTTTATACCATGTGAAGAAAAAGACAAAAACAAAGATAGAGCGTCTAATAAAGCCATTGCTCACGACCAGCGTAATATATAGTTTATAAGATTACACGAGAGGGCGTAGTCGCTAACAAGGAACTGGCCGCGGGGATAGTTTTAAGGGCAGGCAATATGACAATATTTATTTTCATTTTACTATGAACACAAAAAGAGTTTCGTTCTTGGCCGACTCAGTCAGTCAGCTGAAGATAACAGTAATTTGTCATGATAAATTTGTGACTCCCCCTTATTGGAGGAATTTTCGAAAATCCTACCTTAGTGCATTAAAGAAAAAAAATACCTAAGTTTTGCTATGGAAGACATTTTCCAGTACGTCACGGTATGCAATTACTTCCATAAGTGTAATATACGTGACGTAACGGAACACATAATTAGACAATTTTTTTGTCATTTTTGTTAAGTAATATAAACGAGTATTACTATGAAAAACCAAAAAGTACTCTGTCTAAAAAATAAAGGTACGTAGGGCTTTTTTGCAAATCTCTAGGTACAAAGATAAGGGTATAGGGAGATTGTTGCGGAAGCCTTTTGTTTCGATTACTATGAAAAATCATTTCACTATGATCATTTATGCTGATAAGGATTCACAGTTAAAGTTAGGCAGTAGACACTCAGCGCCATCTATCTCGCCGCATTGGAGCTACAAACTTACGATAGGAACTAACACCGTGCTCGCTTCGACTAAGCGCGCAGTAAATACAACGCCATCTGGTTAACATAATAAAGGAGAATGGGCAAATTGTCCCAAGTGATGTATACAGTTGTGCTATATCTTATTTGAAAGCTCTCTATAAGAGCTTAATTTTTTTATATGACAGCAAAACCGAGATTTTTGCCGGGAAAAAGCTACAGCCCATTTTATACCTCACTTTGTACTAGCAGTTGTATGAAAAGTATCTGTAAAATCATGTTCGAGATATAGCCGAAAGATTTAAACCACGCATTACTGAGGCCACTAGAAGTAAAAAACGTAATGTGAGCATAGGTCTAATTAGCTGTTTTATTTTTCTCTTTTTTCATACAAAACAATTACTAATTACAATTCTTAAGGTAAACCACAGTCGAACAGTGCTTTAGGACGAGCTGGCAACGTACTACTTTAACTTTTGACACGTTAGGTCATAATGGTTATTTATTTTCGATCACGTTGATGACTTAAATGACAAAGGCTTATTTCAGTTTGAATGAACGCATTTCGTTATGACTTTTTAGTCAACGGAATGGCAACGTCGCATACATTAGGGTGTATTATTACACTTAAGTTTTATTGAAAATTTTATTTTTTATTTTTGCGTCCCGCGTCACCCCTGCAGACACCTGGTCTTCGAAACATGGCCTATGATGATCCTTACACCGAGTACTACACGTCCATACTACTCATTATTGTATACAAGGGTTGGGACAGCGCCCATACAAAAATGCCCATTCTCCTTTCACGGAGTGGTTTCGCGAAGTAGCAAGGTAATATGTTCCAGTTTGCTCCTTTCATTTGGTTTCGCGCCCTGTAGGTAGATATTAAAATACAACAATTTGTAATTGTTGGTATATTAGTATCCCGTTTATTGCAAGGAACCTAGTTCCCAACGTTTCCAGGAGAGCAATTTTTAATTCTCACCGGGTGACTAAAGCTCGCCAAAATGGCCGTTTTTTATAGAAATGCGGCCATTTTGGTGAGCTTTAGTCACCTGGTGAGATTTAAAAATTGCATTGGAATCTCACCGGGTAACTAAAGCTCACCAAAATAGCCGTTTTTCATAGAGATTCGGCCATTTTGGTGTGCTCTAGTCACCTGGTGAGATTCAAAAATTGCACCCCAGGGCCTAATTTCATAAGCGCGACAGGCGACAATTCGCTATACATTGCTTGCCCACTATGATGTTTAGTCTGTAAGTATATAGCGCCAGTACATGTTAAGTGTAAGTACACACCCGAAACTGTCAAAATGTACCTTTGGTGTGCGCCAAGATAGTAAAACCTGCAAATTAATAAGACAAACGTAGATTATACTAACTTTATCTACACACATATCATAATTGTTAAATAACGCGTTCAAAAACCATAGAAAATGACCAGCATTATTACAACCAATATTATTATAAGAATTTTCTTGTCTGTGGTAGTAGGTAAATCTGTTCTTTATTGGGTAGTATTGACTGTATGAATTTAAATTTGGAACAGCTGTCAAAATTCAAGTTGGTCTCTATTCTAGTATCCACAGATATTAAAACAGTTATCGATACGAAACGTCAACTCAGTATGATTTTTTAATTTAAACGCACGACATTTGATCTCGAGTGACATGACAATAAGGACTTCATTCTTTTGTCTATGATTTAAAAAAACGTTCGTCTTGACGGATAGATCGAATTGCCGCCATACTTGTTTGTTGGTTTTTTGCTGTTACGGTTTTTTGCAGTTATGATATGTGTGTAGATAAAGTAATGTATGCAACTGTATATAATTAGGCCTTAAAACACTCGTGTGATACTATTATGAAACTCGCTGACGCTCGTTTCATAAAACCACACTCGTGTTTTAAGGCCTCTCATTATATAGCAATTGCATAAAATACTATAATGTACACCCTCACAGATCAGCGCACTATGGGACGCCTATTGGATTCAGTATGTTTTTTTAAACAATAAAAATTATTTAAAGTTAAAGTTTAACGTGACAGACCTACGGAAAGAGAAGACTGGGTCGCCCTCGTACCACCTGGAGACGATCAGTGGAGAGTGAAGCTGCATCAACTTGTCTCAGCTGGAGAGAGTTGGAAGTAGAGGTGCTGAATCAGAGCAGAGGGGGGGGGGGGGTACCTATTTATTTATTTATTATTATCGAATTTCGAAATAACATGATCTCATTGTTCGTACTTAAAAATTATATTAGATATAACAATTTTCACAAGGTGTACCATTATGGGGCAACACACATGGTCAGCAATCATCCTCAGAATGCTGTTCTGGCTACCTCTTACTCTACTCAGCAGCGACGCTGACCTTTTTCGCATATTTGCTGCAAACCCGTCTGTGCGAGCCTCTGCAAACATGGCGGACGCACTGCAATGTCAATTTATGTCCCTGATGAGGGATAAAAGGATCGCATCATCAAACATAATTTGATGGCAAAAACTGAAACATTGCAGACTGGTAATAAATGTTATGTAACTTCACCTTAAGTGACCATCATTCGGTGGGTTGTTCCTATAAACCACTTCACGGTATTACTACGTTGAAAATTAAGCTCTAAAGTGAAGTCTCTAAAGTTTGAATCGACTTGGGTCTTCGTTTAGAATATGCCAACGTTGATAATCGATATGCAGATTGGACAACGCAATAAATGCAGTCACGCGCGCGCATTCCCCTACAGTAAGATCGATTTGTGCAGACATTTTGTTTGTTTGTTTGCAAACATTGGCCCACCTAAGAAAAAAGTTTTTTTTATAGGAAGGCAAACAAGCAAGTGGGTCACTGATGGTAAGTGATCGCCACCGCCTGTAATCTATAACACCAAGGAGATTGCAGATCCGTTGCCACCCTAGAGGGCTAAGATGGAATTACCACTTATGCCAGTAATGTCAGCGGCTGTCTAGCTCGTCACGCCGGAACACAACAGTGCCAGCACTCCTGCTTAGCGGCAGAGTTGGCGAGCAAGATGGTGGTAGCGATCCGGGCGGACCTTGCACAAGGTTCTACCACCCGCAAGTCTAATACTCGTATGTAGACTTTAAGACGATAATGATGATAGTGATCATCATGATGGTGATGATAAATACTGAAAGCAGTACCAGTGAAACTGTACCAGAGCTTGACACAAGTATTATATTGTTTTAACCAGTATTTGACATCATTGTCTCTCCTTTTGACTCATATCTTCGTCAATTATTGGTCGACTGTCAATCACTGGGACCTTTACCTTGCTGACAATGCATTAAAATTATCAAAACCGACACGTATGTAAGGAAAAAAATGGTTTCTTTAATAAAACTACATTAAGAAATTTAGTGTTTATTTTCTTATACGGTGTTAGTTTAATAGGTACTAATATATCCTACTGAGATGCGAGTGTTGCGTATTAAGTGCTTAAAAAACCGGCCAAGTGCGAACTGGACTCGTGCACTGAGGGTTCCGTTATCAACAACGTCTATTACCTATCGCATTTTTTGCTTTGTAAGACAAAACAATTTTTTTGTGTGCATTTACTACAAATTTACGATTACCGGATTTATTATTTTATTTGTGCCGTAAGACCTTTCTTCTTTTTTTTTTTTTTATACAACGTAGGAAGGCAAACAAGCAAGTGGGTCACCTGATGGTAAGTGATCACCACCGCCTATAGCCACCGTCTTCTTCCCAAATTCCATAGTTCTAGGTCAACGGGAAGTACCCCATAGGTTTTTGAGTGCCTTGCGAATGTATGCAACACGCGGCATAAACGGTCGTATCTTTTGATTACGTTGTCTTAGAAGTTTGATGTTTTCACGACTTCAAGAGATCTGAGTATTGATATTAATTTGTACTCGCTACCCCCACGCGTTCCTGAGAAAAAGGGTCTTGACAGACAGACAGAGGGACAACGAAGTGATCCTATAAGGGTTTTTCCTTTTGATTTACGGAACTCTAAAAGTGGGAAAATATGTGATTTTTTTTAAATATTTAATTGATTCGCCAACAGAACAACGCCATAAGAATTGAAGTGTTAATCTGAACTAACTAAAACTAACTATTTTTATTATATTGTTTATTTGTGTGAACAAATAAAGAGATTTGTTGTTTGTTGTTGTTAAGTGACACTTTGTGAAGCCGTTGTTTAATTATCAGCAAATGTTTTCAGCATCAGAAAATATGAAAAAGACGTTTTTAAAATCTGTAAACAAAAAATTGTTATTACACTTCTGTAAACCTTGACAATTACATACAACCACATATATATTTACATTATATATATTAAATTAAAATTGTAATGACAACCCAAAGAAAAATTAGGGCAATGGCAGGACTTGAACCTGCAACATCAGCATTCCGTGCCTTGAGTTTGCCAGTTTCACCACACTGCCTCTGCCATACCCTGCGAATTTTTAAATGTGTTTCGTCTTACGGTCATTACATTATTGATTTTAAGGGTACAACTACCCTCGGTAACAATGAAAAATTCGCAGGGTATGGCAGAGGCAGTGTGGCGAAACTGGCAAACGCAAGGCACGGAATGCTGATGTTGCAGGTTCAAGTCCTGCCATTGCCCTAATTTTTCTTTGGGTTGTCATTACAATTTTAATTTAATAATTTGAATGTTAAAACATTTAAAAATAAAATCGAAAGAAATTTCGGTTACAAAAATTATATATATTATTTTAATAAATTTTGTAACCAAAATTTCATTCGATTTTTATTTTTTTAAATGTCTTTAACATTAAAATTATTAAATTAAAATTGTAATGACAACACAAAGAAAAATTAGGGCAATGGCAGGACCGTCCTGCCATTGCCCTAATTTTTCTTTGTGTTGTCATTACAATTTTAATTTATTATTTTAATGTTAAGTTAATTTTTCACGCTTCAAAATTTCGTAGTAGGTATTTGGTAGGTACCTACTGCGATCAATGATTATTAATAACGTGGAGTGGGACATTTTGGAGTGCCTGAATATTATAGATATAGTATGAAAACTTATTTTATATTGCACAATTAAAGAAAAAAGGGTAGGTATACAAGATAATATAAACACTAAAATAAATTAACTACTCTAAACCTAAAAACCTAAATCTACAAATATCCCCTAAGTCGTTATCACTGGGCAGGGTGCCCATAAGGCTGGCAGCATTTCCTCGTTGTATTGCTGCCGATACGTTGGCCGAGGAATGAGGCAGCCCTATGGTCACCGGTGGACCGTATTAAAGAAGAAGAAGAAGATAGCCTCGCTGTTAGGCAGAGTAAGAGTAAGCCCCAACAGCATTCTAAAAACAATGGCGGGCAGATTCGACTGTCCAATCCTGGCTTGGTGGGTTGGACAGATTAAGGGTGTAGCCCAGTTTGTAATTTAAATAAAAACCTTTGTTTAATTATAAGTCTTACTAATCTAGATTTAAGTCAATTGTTACTAACACTACGGATCATGGGTCTGAAATTAAGAACTTATTTTTTTATTTATTTATTAATATTTTTTTTATCGAGCCAAATAGTTTATGGGCTTCGGGTCCCCACGGTCCTAAAGTTTCGACAGCAAAAGCCGCAAATATACAGCTATCGGCTAAGTTTGAATATTTGCGGCGTTTTGCTGTTCCAGCCGTTGTAGGCGCCGCGCCCGCCCTTCACGAAGTCGTGCCGAGGTGGGACGGCGCTTATCTACACATGTATAAAAATAAATTTTTTATCTACACATATATCATAAATGCTCTATAATGCGTTCAGAAACCGTAGGCAATGACCAGCATTATAACAACCAATAATTATTATAAGATTTTTCTAATTTGTTTCTATATTTGTTCAAATACATTTTTTATTACATTATTTTAATGTGTACAGTCTATAGATATTTAATAGGTACCTGGCATTAGTAGCTAGTGGCAATGCAGGTCATTGCCCTATGGCTTCTGAACCCATTATAGAGTACTTATGATATGTGTGTAGATAAAGTAATGTATGCAACTGTCCATAATTGGGTCTTAAAACACTCGTGTGATCCTATTATGAAACTCGCTGAAGCTCGTTTCATAAAACCACACTCGTGTTTTAAGACCCCTCATTATGCAACAGTTGCATAAAATACTATTAAATGGCATTCCCAGCAAAAAGCTAAAAACTGTGCAAAGCATTAACATATGCTTATTACGATTTTCAAAAACCCGCCTTCTATAATCCCTAAGAAGCAACGGCGATTAAAAAAAACATAACCCTCCGTTTTGGCGGCAGTCGGGTAAAAATTATTGTACCGAATTTCAAAATTCTGTAACAGCAACGGAAAAGTAAAACACATTTCGCGTAAACACGTTAATAAAAAAAGTATTCGTCTAATATTTGTATCTTTTAAAGACAAACACAATCGTAGCAAGTGGAAACCCGTCTCTGCCTACCCCACCGGGAAACAGGCGTGACTTAATGTATCTATGTATACATAATTAGTAAGAAATTCGAATAATAAAATATAAATAAAATAAATAAATATCTTGGGACAATTAACACCAATTGACTTAGTCCCAAAGTAAGCAACTAAAGCTGCTTGTGTTATGGGTACTGGACAACGGATATACATACTTATATAGATAAATATATACTTAAATACATATAACATCCACGACGCGGGCACAAACATTCGTATTCATCATACAAACATTTGCCCCTCCCGGGAATCGAACCCGGTACCTCAAGCTTCATGGTCAGGATCACTAACCACTAGGCTATCTGGTCGTCAAAAAATTCGAATATTTCAGGATAAAATGTTTTAAGAAATGTCGTGTACCATGAATATACAGTTTTGAAACAAAGACGGCTAGTTTATTTTTTGACTTTTTTAGTTCGTATTATTATTAATTAAATTAAAAATTAAAAATAACCGCATTACCGCAACCATGGTTTGGACCCCAACTGGCACCATCTCACCGGCTTTCACCGACAAAGACTGTTGTATCATCTGGAGAAGCAGTAGCACCGTTCGTCTGTTTCGGACGTCCATGCACTCCCACGGTAAGTTGTATCCAGCGATGATAATAGAATCGGCCTGTTAAAAAATAGTAGTTTACTTGCTATATAATGAGAGGCCTTAAAACACGAGTGTGGTTTTATGATCACACGAGTATTTTAAGGCCTAATTATATAAAGTTGCATACACTACTTTATCTACACACATATCATAACTGCAAAAAACCATAACAGTAAAAAACCAACAAACGAATGAAAACAGTAATGGCGGCAATTCGATCCTCCGTCAAAACTAACGTTTTTTTAAATCATAGACAAACGAATGAAGTCCCTATTTTTATGTCATTCGAGATCAAATGTTCGGTTTATATTAAAAAAACATACTCGATTGACGTTTCGTATCGATAACTGTTTTAATATCTATTGATACTAGAATAGAGACCCACTTGAATTTTGACAGCTGTTCCAAATTTAAACTTATAACGTTACAGAAACCGGACCTGTAATGACCATTAAAGTACAGAATTACCTACTACCACAGACAAGAAAGTTCTCATAATAAAATTGGTCGTAATAATGCTGGTCATTTCCTACGGTTTCTGAACGCATTATAGAGCACTAATGATATGTGTGTAGATAAAAGGACTTTTAATAGGTAGCGGTGCATTTTAAAACTGACTTTTTTAGACCTCCCTGGCCTTAAATCAAAAACCGTTGAACAGAGCACAACAGAAAAACTACAGATGCATTATTCTTATTTAAAGTAATTCCCTGATTAGAAACTAAAACAAAAAAAAACGTCTTAAAACTCCAAACTACCGCTTTCCTGTCATCAGTCCATAGTATCATTCCCCTGATCGGTGGTATATTAAATATTACCAACCCCACTGATGACAGGGTGTCGCTTGGTGGATGCAGATGTGGTATGGAGAGATTATCTTATCTTATCTAATCTTATCCTATAAACTAATGTAATGTAAATTGTAATTTCTAATGGGATTTATGCCTAAATAAATAGCTATTTTATTTTATTTTATTTATTTATAACCCTGGCGAATACTTTTCAGTGGAGAATGAGAAACAAGCTAAGCTAGTTTAACTTACTAGACTAGACTAATTTACAATTTATAACTAGTATAATTACACTAGACTATTTCGACACCAGCAATTAACACTACGCTAACTCGAATTTTTACTATTTTGCGTTTTTTATGCCAAGTTATTTACTATAATTTAACGCATCTGTTCACCAAATTTCGTCACCAAATTTTCAAAAACAAAAAAGTTTTGATACTCAGAAAACGCCAAGTAGATATACTTTTTGATATCACCCGGTCTATAGGCCGCTAACTCTTTTTAGCCGAGTATGCGCGGGGACCGGGCGAGGGCATGATCTTTAAAACTACCCTAAGTATCAGTTGTCGTTGTGTAACTCGTCAGCATTTTGTGATTACTGAAAGTTTATTTGCAACGTTGAATTAAAATTTATAGTATTCATTTGTAAAAGCAGTATATTACGCTCGTTACTTATTATAATAAACAAATATGTCTCGAAAACGAGCTAAATATTTAGTGGAACTAGGTAAAGAGAAACACCGCGGCTACACCCCGGAAATAACTACGCTAAGTAATATTTGGCGTTGTTTAATATGATTCAGCATTTTTTATTTTGGAGACAAACACGGCTAATTTGTGCTAAATTCAAAATTAAGAAAACATGTTAAAAAATAATAATCACTTATTTTATAATCGATACTGAATAAGTTATAGTAAAATCATCATTTAAATAGGTTTACAATTTAAAAAGTTATCGTAAGTTTCCCTTTAATTGGCTCTGGTGTAAAGTTACAATTTTTAAGTTAGCTTAGTGTTAATTGCTGGTGTCGATTTTACAATTTACAACTTAACCAAGCTGACATACCTTTGAGCAAATAAGTTCAAACACCACGGATAGTTGAATTAATTGTTCATAAAGAATCATCGTAAGCGCAAAATACTTTGCCAACGCGTCGTAGGTCTAAAAAGCAAAACATTACAGTATAATGTGGTGTTCAATAAAGCATTATTGTATTGTATTGTATTGTATTACATTGTATAATACTGTGTTTTTGAACCTTTAGGATCGCGATCCCTTTGTTATTGTTTAAAAAATCTGACGACCCCTTAAGACCCTACTAATGCGCAAGCAGGGCGCACTCTTCTCTAGAGGTCAATTTTTTGCGCGACCCCTCTAACAGGGCTTTTGGACCCCCAGGGGTAACGCTCTACAGATTGAAACAAATGTGCTCCCAATCAGCAAGCGTGCAAGCAACGATGCAAGCAGGCATGCAAGAAAAGATGCAAGATGGCATGCAGGCACCCATTCAATCAAGCAAACATGCAATCGGGCATGTAAGAAAGCATCCATGATGGCAGCCAAGTCGGCGTGCAAGCAAGCCTGCAATCGGGTATGCAAGCAAACATGCAATCAAGCATGCAAGATGGCATTCAAGCAACTATGTCTAAGCAAGCATACAGTTGGACATGCAAGAATACATGCGGCATGTCAACAAGCATGCAAATGCCACATGCCAGCAAGTATATAATCGGGCGTGTAACCAAGCATGCATTCGCTATTCGGGCATGCAAGCAAGCATGCAATCAAGCATGGAATCGAACATGCAAACAGGCATGCAATTGGACATGCTATCGGGCATGCAGGATGCCATGCATTAGTTTCGGAGCTTATATATAACATATTTAAATTTGGACTTTTGGACCTTTGCACCATATCAAACAAAGAAATTACCAGCGTGGAACACTCCAACAGCAAAATGCAATCAGATACCAGATGAAATCCGTAGTAAACAAATAGCGTCATGCTGTACGCTTCTGAAGTTTTGGCTACAAAACTGAAATACGTTTTTAAAATATTAATACAATGTAGAGAAGTAAGTGAAAATTAGGCTTTAACAAAAAGAGAATAAGTTTCAATTCCTGCCACTATTTTATGAAACTGTGTTCATCCGGATTGCTACCACCATTGTGCTCGCTAATCCAGCCGCTAATCAACAGTGCTTGCACTGTTGTGTTCCGGCGTCTAGAGCAAGACATCCGTAAAAAAAGCCTTCTATCAGAAAATCTCTAAATGACAATAAACACTGTATCTAAATCCGTTGCGTGGTATAGGAGGACGGACAAGGGGGCCGATGATAAACTATAAACATTTGGGACAGACAGAAATGGATAGATATTTTATGCTATGTAAAGATAAAGATGATCGTATAAGGGTTCTTACAAATACTAACAAGTACTTACTCCTTTATCACTTTATAGTGTACGATAATCTCTTTTAATCCATTAGTTACCTCTTCGATTTCTTCCTTAGAATATCGCATACGCCCAGTTTTGCCTTTAACAACAATGCCTGGCCGTGGAAAATTGTTTAAGTTGTGCTCACAAATGTTCAGATGACCCCAAATGTGGAACACAAACACACAAATCATGAGATCCTGGCCAATTAGCATACATCCCATATTGTACGAAACGTACCAGTTATACAAACAAGTTATCGAGTAGCAAATAACATTGTTCTGGTCAAATGGCAAGAGGTAAAAGACGGACAATTCATAGGTACTATTCATAGGTCTCCCTGAACTGAACATTCCAGCTTTATAGTTAACGTAGAGAGGTTGAAAGTTGAACATGAACGCGGCCATGTACATCTGGAGGTATGCTATTGCCGTCCCTATTTCGCAAATGTAGTTGACTCTGTTGTACATCTGAAACAAGTAGTAAAAGCATGTTTATCTACACACTACTCTGTAATGCGTTCAGACACCGTAGGAAATGACTAACATTATCACAACCAATTTTGTTATGAGACCTTTCTTGTCGGTGGTAAAATCTGTACTTTAATAGTCATTACAGTATCGATTTCTGTAACGTTACGAGTTTAAATTTGGAACAGCTGTCAAAACTCAAGTGGGTCTCTATTCTAATATCCATAGATATTAAAGCAGTTATCGATACGAAACGTCAATTCAGTATGTTTTTTAACGCACGACATTTGATCTCGAACTTCAAAGAAAAATGACTTTGGCTGCTTACCTCATAAAATATACCTATATGTTACAAATGTTAGCTTTCTAGAACTTTCGTTACTATTGTAAATGGTTTTGAATACTTTCATTTCACCGATTGTGCGTTCAAACGTTACCTTTTGATTCTATACATCATAAAAATAATCACGTTTTTAATAAATTATAAATAAAATTGAATCTTACTTTTTCTGCGAAATCTGTTTTATTACTGTGGTGTATTAAGTGAAACTTCGTAACAAATTCTTTAATAATATCTTGATATGCAGCTTGTATGGGCAACGTGGCTCTTTGCTGAAACATGAACGATGTTTACTGGTACAATAAAGTAAATTGTATAAAAAACCAGGCCAAGTAGGAGTCGGATACGCGCACCGAGGGTTTCCTCCTTAATTGCCAAGTTGAAAAAATGCAGTGAAAACTCTTTAACACAAAGTATGTATGCCTTGGTTACACACACGCGATTGGGAGAGGTTGGTTGAGGTTACGCTGCACTGTCTGATAGTGTCTTGAGGTCATTATTTTATACTAGGGTGTTTAATTTTCAACTTTCGATTTTCTTTCACTTTGCATGAATTCTTATTCTCTCTGACGTATAAGGTTTATATGCCAAAAATTGATAAAATCGATAAATATTTAGAGGTTGCACAACATAAATAAATTTGCATACTAAAATACAGTAAGTGATTTAAGTTAGTTTGTCTTTGTAGAGGAGTGCTATAAGTGTGTTAGTAAACCTTCTTTATTTTATTGAACTTTAAAAGCCATTTCGAAATAAAGGCATAAACCTTACACTCAATATGCGTATTTTTCATTCTATACCTTATTATTTTGTGCAACCCCTGAATATTGCCTAATCTTTTTGAAATTTGGCATACATATTTTTATGATCAACGAGACTCGAGGGGCGAGCAAAGCCGGGTAGAATATAACATTTTTTTTTACCCATACCAAAGTAAACACACTATGTATAAACATTACCCTTCTTTGCTTCGCGTCGTCGGGTAAAATAAATGCTTACAATTGTGTCTTAGCAAAGTCACAGAATAAATAACGTACAGAAACTTCTATTTACGACCGCGATTAAACGAATTCCAACTTTATTCACACGGTGAAAAAGTTCGTATTACTTCATACACCATGCGCCAGGCGTCGCGAGTCAAAAGGAACGCGCCGCCCGCGCCCGCCTTCCCCCGCTACTCCCGGCGAGACGCTAGGGTTGCGCGGCATTCGTTTTCAATTACACTGACAAGGCAGGGGCGAGCGAGCGAGCGCGCGGCAAGCCTACATCATACTGCGTTTTGCCTATGCCATAGGCAAGCCGCTCGAGCGTACCTACAGTGCGGAGTCGCCCCCCTGGCATAGTTAAAATAAAACGTTGCTTACAATATAAACAAAGCACATCAACAGGGTCAGGTATGTTTGGCCTGAATCGATGAATGCCAAAGTTTCCTTGTTTTTGATTAAGTACATCGCCTGAGCAACCATTCCCAAACAGCAGATCGTGAACAGGAAACTGGTGTAGCCGTATCTCCTTACTACTGACAGTTTTGTGGTCGCAGAGTCTGCAAGTACGTGGCTCGGCCATGCTCCGATAGATCTTAGAGTGAATCGAACTCTTTTCATATATCTCAAATCCAGTGGATCCATTTTATATCTGGAAATAAATGTAATTTAGCCTTACGATATTGTTCAGGAAAATCTAGTTTTATCGAATAATTAGGAAATAAGTGATTGAGACCACTGACAACGAGGTGGTCCTATGTTTAGAAGGAGACGAAGACACAAAACCTGAACGCACATACAACACGCACAAACGCACGCAGACGGACGCTGATACAATATCTAGCGTCAATTAATATGAAGACCCAACCCCGGCAGGAGTGAACGAAACCAAGAACAGATCAAAATAAAAAATCAAAAAGAAAAGAAAGAAACAAACCCATTAGTCTAGAATTCTGTTAAGTATTACTATTAAATAACTGCACCACTGCAATAGTTTCACGAACTTTAACATTCGGGAGCCACTATAATAGTGGTTTCTATCTCAATAGTTGAGAAGAAATCTTCTCAATTATTGTGATAGAAACCAGGGCTGGTCTACATTTTTAATGGTCCCGACTGTTAAAAGTTTATGAAACTATTGCAATGGTGTCGTTATTTATTTCGTTAAAGACTGAATAGTTTGCCCGCAGATATCCGACAGGAATAAATTCAAAAATAATTTAAAAAAATGTTACTAAATACTAAGTACTTAATTAAGATTCAATAGTGTTTAATAAAATAAGATCCCGCAGTCAAACTGACACATCAGTTTTGTGGGACATTGACATGTAACATTCGCATAATATGAATAAAATAAAATAAATAAATAATTTAATAATACTTAACAGATTTCTAGACTAATGAAGTTGTTTTTTTTTTCTTATGAGCTTCCATTGCTTTTTAAGCAGTCGGCGTTTTAGATTTTTGAAATTTACTTTTTTACTTTGAAATTTTTTGATCGGATTAAGTGAACGAAAATTAATTTTCATCAGTCATTATTTAAATAGTGACTAATTTAAAAGTCGCTATCCGTTCTGTCTGTTCTCATTTCCCATCGTATCTCCGTATATACTCCTTCTAAACCACGCAACGGATTTGATACGGTTTTCACTGTCATTCAGAGCTTTCTTACGAAAGGTTTTTATGTACAAGACATTTTAATTCTACCCGTTGTAATTTAAGAGGAGTGTGAACCCAGCCCGAAAAACCGCTCCCCATACAAACGGCGATAACGTTTTCCACCCTCTAAACCTTAACCTATGGCAATGATTTTTTGGTATGTTGTCATTATGCCTTAGAACTAGGTTTGTATGTTTTGATTTTTTTAACATTCTTCATAGATTTGCCAATATTTGCATTTTAGAAGTTCCATACAAAACACAAAAACATCAATGTTTTTAAAACAATTAAGAATATTTAAAAAATTAAAACATACAAACCTAGTTCTAGGACATAATGATAACATACAAAAAAATTATGGTTGTAGGTTAAGGTTTAGAGGGTGGAAAACGTTATCGCCGTTTGTATGGAGAGCGTTGGGTTCACACTCCTCTTAACGAAGCCAAACCTCAGTTGATATCGAGAAGCTGTTTCCGAACTAAGGGTTGACATGCGTCTATTTCCCTATGCTAGAAGAAGTAGGTGTTCAACTTACCTAGGCATTATTTTTAATTGAAACACCTGCGAGAGTACAGACTTCATAATTATCGCCACTAAGTGTGGAACAAGATCAAAGGAGCTACAGTTAAGTGCTCTTTAGGGTTCCAAAGACACTGTTAAAAATTTGATATTTTTTTGTTGCTAAAATGTAAACATAATATATGATAGATACGCATATCGATACCTTGGGGCTAAAAGGGCTTAACCGCCAAAATGAAATTTAAATGTCATCTTACTCAGTTTGTTTTTCTCTATCGATCTGTATCTATATAGTTAAAAAAGTTATAAAATTCCGATAAAAGTGACGCCCCCTGTTTTTGACTTTTTAATTAACTATGTGGTGAAACAATTGAAACAATTCACTATACTCTAACTTTTGAAACATGTGTTTTCAAAATTATAAGACATTGGGTCATTTTAGCTAGAGCCAAACTTTTATTTGCGTCTCCTAAAGTGAAATCCTAGTCAGCGGGTGATAGGACCTTTTGCAAGGTCCATCCGGATCGCTACCACCATCTTGCTCGCTAATCCTGCCGCTAAGCAGCAGTGCTTGCACTGTTGTGTTCCGGCGTAGAGAGCAAGACAGCCGGTGTAATTACTGGCACTAGAGGTATTCCATCTTAGCCCTCTGGGTTGGCAACGCATCTGCAATCTCTTTGATGTTGCGGGTGTCTATAGGCTGTGGTGATCACTTACCATCAGGTTACCCACTTGCTTGTTTGCTTTCCTATCTCATAAAAAAAATGGGTGGTATTTTGTACGGAACCCGTTGCTCTTGCCCAGTTTTTATAACTCCTTCATTTCTACCTCCACCTTCTCAGGGTATCCTCAAGGCTGGTTTCTTGAATAAAATACAAGCGTGAGACTTATATTGGCAAATAACGCACGACGGTATATTGAAGAGTTAACTCATCACTCACAGGCATGTCCGTCGAACTGCCGTCGCGAGCGTTCATTTGTCAAATAGTTTCAATGACTTACCTAATTATATTAAAAACGGTTGTATTATCTTCGCCGATGATACTACACTTATCATAAAGGGTGACAACAAAGACCAATTTGAATTAAACATGAACAAAACGATAGCCGACACTGTCCTGTGGCCAGTGTAGCCAACCCTACAGTTTTACCTGTAGATTTTTAGTTTAGGCCTCGAAATCTACAGTTTTTTGATGAAATGGAAAATCAAGAAGATTTACAAATTGAAAACGAGATAGTAGCTAGTGATACTATCGAACAATGTGTCATCAGCGGCTGATCAGGTACTATTTCATTGTTATGGATGGACCTTTATAAGCTGATGTAAGTAAACTTCCTCAAAAATCGCTAGTTACATTTCCTAAAGTGTTACAATATTACAATACTAGCTTTTAAATATTACTAATTTTATTTGACACTAGCTTCTGCCCGCGGCTTCGCCCGCGTGGCCTACAGAAAACAAATGACACCTAAATTCGAGAACCCCGAAACATCGTTATTTATTTATGATGAGCAGCTGCAATTCTAATTTTCAAGTTTATTTTTATTATTATTATTATAAGCTCACGCCTGTTTCCCTTTGGGGTAGGCAGAGACCACAGAACGTCACTTGCCCTGGTCTTGGCATATTCCCTCGCTCCCTCCACACACATTCCTCTCTTCGCGCATGCTCGGCGGTTCCATGTACTTCTGGTTTGACCTGTCTTCAGGACATCACAAATTTGGTTGACAAAAGTACGTCGAGGCCGCCCTCGACCAACTCGCTCAGTCACATCACCTTCATAAATTTGGTAACATAATTGCCTTTCATCCTTTCGTTCAACATGCCCAAACCAACGTTACATTTGTTTCTCTATTCTAGTCACTACATCTTCTTTCAGACCTCACCTCTCTCTTATAACACCATTTCTTACTCTCTCAGTCAGCTTGATCCCACTCATACTACGCAGAGAACGCATCTCTACGGCATTTATTCTACTCCTATGCTTCTTCTCGCAAACCCAGCTTTCATTTCCATACATCAACGTGGAAACTAACAAAGCATCGTGAACGGCCGAACATTGTAAAAGGCACGTTTGGCTGTTCACGTTGCTGGATGCGACATTCTGGCTGCTCACAAAAACACACAGAGCTCCCAATTTCCCGCTTTCACTCTCCTTTCAATGTCTTCATCGTGCTTTCCATCCCCAGTAAACATACTACCTAGTACACAAATTCTTTCACTTGTTCAACTCTTTCATTACCAATCTTTATTACACATTCAGAAACCTCTTCATTCTTCTCTTACACCATTACTTTCGTTTTTGTAACATTAACTGTCATCCCTTAAAGTCTTCCAAGTTTATATCTTCGAAAAAGCCTCCATACCTCCATACAAAGTTTTAACCCCGTTTCTCTCGTTTTAATTGTGAAAATCCAAATACCCTTAAACACGGCGGTATTTATTTATGCTCAATAGTTTTAATTTTCAAGTTTCTACCTTTAAAAAACGCCGATACCTACATACAAACTTCCCCCTCCCCGTGTTACCCCTTCAAATTAAAAATCTAAAATCTCTGAAATATCTCATTATTTATTTATAACTATCTCCTGCCCGCGGCTTCGCCCGCGTGGCCTACAGAAAACAAATGTCTTTTTTTTAGAATCAAAAAACTTATAAGTGCTCTCACTCCCTCTCATATTTTCACCACCCGCTTTGCCCCCTTTCAATGTAAAAATCCAAATACCCTAAAACAAACAATCATTTTGAAGTTCTTATTTTTTAATAAACCGATACCTCCCATCCATACAAAGTTTCACCCTCGTTTCCCACCTCTAAAATTCTATAGTCATAAAACCCTGAAACACACAATTATTTATTTATGATAAGTATCTAAAATTCAAAATTTCAAGTTCCTATTAAAAACCCAATACCTCCATCCATACAAACTTTTACTCCCCGTTTCCCCCTACAAATTTGAAAATCATAAAACTCTGTGACGCGTCATTATTCATTTATGATAAGTAGCTGTATTTTGAAATTACAAGCTCCTATTAAAAAAAATCAATACGTCCTTACAAATTTTCACCCCCGCTTCTCCCCCTTTAAATGTAAAAATGCAAAATCCTGAAATACGTTATATGATCAGTAGTTCTAATTCAATTTTTCATGTTTATAACTTCAATCAACAAAGACTTTCATACGAAGTTCAACCCCCACCCCCGTTTTCCCCCTAAAGGTAAAAAATATCAAAAATGTTTTCTTAGCGGATGCCTACGTTGTAAAATAAACCTATATTCCAAATTTCAGCTTTCTTGATTCAATAGTTTCGGTTGGACGATGATCGCAAATCAGTCAGGACATGTTTGCGCGTGGCAGACAGACAGACAGACGGATAGACGGGTGGCAATAGAGGCTTAGTAATAACACGTTGTCACGTACGTTATTTTTACTTCAATACAAAAAAATTGTGAAGAACAACTCAAATAAAAAATTTCATCCCCCTTTTCCCCCTTAAGGGTTGTAATCCCATTAACACCCGATATACTCGTTTCGTTATAGGCCTAAATAATAAATGTAGTGATTTTTGCTGTGAAAATGTAGGCCTTTCCATACACAACTTTATCCCCCTTTTCACCCCTTCAGGGGTGGAATTATCAAAAACACTGAGACCCGTATGAATTTATTTTTTTACGTAAGCCTAACAACAAAATTTCAAAATCCTAACTTCAAAACTGACGGACTTTCATACAAACTTTCATCCCCTAATTTACCCCCTTAGGGGTGGAATTTCCAAAAATCCTTTCTTAGTGGATGCCTACACTATATAAGGTATCTATGTGCAAAATTTCAAGTCTCTAGGTCCAGCGGTTTGGGCTGTGCGCTGATATATCATTCAGTCAGTCAGTCAGGACTTTGAATTTTATATATATAGATAATGTATCTTTATGACTTTTGATTTTTTATTTGATTAAAACTTGATAATCACATGATATTTTTTCTTTGTTTTTAAATCCCTCTATAAAATGTATTCTATTTATTACCATCATCTACACTAATATAATAAAGAGGTAAACTTTGTTTGTAATTTTGTTAGTTTGTTAGTTTGTTTGTATGTAGGGGGTAATCTCTGGAATTACTGAACCGATTTCAAAAATTCTTTCACAGATCGAAAGCTACACTATCCCTGACGGACATAGGCTACATTTTATTTTGATTAAAAAAAGTTTTTAGCTTTAAATTTTAATATTTGCAAATCAAGTCAGTAAGTTACATACGCAAAATGGCCGCTTTACCGGCCTGCGCTGAGCAAATTAATGGATGGCTCATACTAAAATAATTTTTAATCATTAAAAAGTCAGTCAATAATCAGTCAGTCAGTCTGTTAGATTGTTCGTCTGTCTGTCTGTCTGTCTGTCCGTCCGTCCGTCCGTCTGTCTGTCTGTCGGTTTATCTGTCAGTCAGTTTGTCTGTCAGATTGTCCGTCTGTCTGTCAGTCCGCCCGTCTGCCCGTCTGTTTGTCCGCCCGCCCGTCCGTCCGTCCGTCCATCTGTCTGTCTGTTTGTCAGTAAATTTATCAGTCCGTCTGTTAGATTGTCCGTCTGTCTGTCTGTCCGCCCGTCCGTCCGTCCGTACGTCCGTCCTTCCGTTTGTCCGCCCTTCCGTCTATCCGCCCTTCCGTCCGTCCATCCGTCTGTCTGTCAGTCCGTCCGTCAGTCCGTCCGTATGTCTGTCAGTCCGACCTTCCGTCCGTCCGTCCGTCCGTCCGTCTGTCCGTCCATCCGCCCGTCTGTCCGTCCATCCGTCCGTCCGTCCGACCTTCCGTCTATATGTCTGTCTGTTTGTCAGTAAATTTGTCAGTCAGTCTGTTAGATTGTCCGTCTGTCTGTCTGTCCGCCCGTCTGTCCGTCCGTACGTCCGTCCTTCCGTCTGTCCGCCCTTCCGTCCGTCCGTCTGTCCGTCCATTCGCCCGTCCGTCCGTCCGTCCGTCCGTCCATCTGTCCGTCCGACCTTCCGTCCATCTGTCTGTCAGTCTATCTGCCAGTCAGTATGTTAGATTGTCCGTCTGTCTGTCTGTCCGTCCGTCCGTCCGTCTGTCTGTCTGTCGTTCTTTCTGTCAGTCAGTTTGTCTGTCAGATTGTCCGTCTGTCTGTCAGTCCGCCTGTCTGCCCGTTCGTTTGTCCGCCCGCCCGTCCTTCCATCGGTCTGTCTGTTTGTCAGTAAATTTGTCAGTTAGTCTGTTAGATTGTCCGTCTGTCTGTCTGTCCGCCCGTCCGTCCGTCGGTCTGTTTGTCTGTCTATCTGACAGTCAGTCAGTTTGTTTGTCAGTCAGTCTATTAGCCTGTCACTCTGTCGGTCTGTCAGTTAGTCCGTCAGTGTGTCAGTCTGTCAGGTGTTAGTCTGTTAGATTGTCCGTCTGTTCGTCTATCCGCCCGTCCGTCCGTTCGTCCGTCCGTCTGTCTGTCTGTCTGTCTGTCAGTCAGTCAGTTTGTTCGCCTGTCAGTCTGTTACTCTGTCAGGCTGTCAGTTAGTCCGTCAGTGTGTCAGTCTATCAGGTGTTAGTCTGTCAGTGTGTCAGTCTGTCAGTTAGTAATTCTTTCAGTCTGTTAGTTTATCGAGTCAGCTAACCTGTCAGTAAATCTGTCAGTTTGTCTGTCAGTTTGTCTGTCAGTTTGTCTGTCAGTCTGTCTGTCTGTCGGTCTATCTGTCAGTCAGTTTGTCTGTGAGATTGTCCGTCTGTCTGTCATTCCGTCCGTCCGTCCATCCGTCCGTCCGTCCTTCCGTTCGTCCCCCCTTCCGTCCATCTGGCTGTCTGTCTGTCAGTATATTTGTCAGTCAGTTTGTTTGTCAGTCAGTCTGTTAGATTGTCCGTCTGTTCGTCTATCCGCCCGTCCGTCCGTTCGTCGGTCCGTCTGTCTGTCTGTCTGTCTGTCTGTCAGTCAGTCAGTTTGTTCGCCTGTCAGTCTGTTACTCTGTCAGGCTGTCAGTTAGTCCGTCAGTGTGTCAGTCTATCAGGTGTTAGTCTGTCAGTGTGTCAGTAAGTCAGTAAATCTTTCAGTCTGTTAGTTTATGAGTCAGCTAACCTGTCAGTAAGTCTGTCAGTTTGTCTGGCAGTTTGTCTGTCAGTTTGTTTGTCAGTTTGTCTGTCAGTCTGTCTGTCAGTCTGCCAGTCAGTCTGCCAGTCAGTCTGTCAGTCTGCCAGTCAGTCTATAGACCAGTCTGCCAGTCATTCTGTCACCCTGTCAATTAGTCCGTCAGTCGGTTATTTTGCCCATCTGTCATGTTTGTTCATCTGTCATTATGTCAGCCAGTCTAAAAGTTTGTCAGTCTGTCTATCAGACTGTCAGTCAGCCTGTCAATCAGTCTGTCAGTCAGTCTAACAGTATGTCAGTTCGTTTGTCTGTCTGTCAGTCAGTCATTCAAAAGTTAAATTTTAGCACACCTATAGATATTGCGAGCCCGAAGGGCGAGCTCCGTGTATACACGAGCGTCAGTGTTCTTTGGAAACACTAATGAGTATCTTGCGAACCCAGAAGGCGAGCGGCGCTGTGATATTAGCAAACATCTGCTCTGCCTACGCACTTACTTTTGCCTTTCAAGCGAGCCCGAAGGGCGAGCTCCGTGTAAGCGGGCGCACCGAAGCTTTCTTATAAAGAGAATACTCTAGAGTAACTTGCGGTTTGACGCTAGCAAGCAAACCTCCTATCTCCATGAGCAAGGGCGAGCTCCATGTAGGCGCGTGTGACAAAGCGTCCCGTTGATGAAAAAACTCTTGAGTAACTTGCAAGCCCGGAGGGCGGGCGGCGGTGTGGCGAAATCAAGCAAACCTCTTATCTCCGCGAGCAAAGGCGAACTCCATGTAGGGGCGTGCGATGAAGCGTCCGTTGATGAAAATACTCTTGAGTAAGGAGGGCGAGCAGCGATATGACATTAGAAAGCAATCCCCTGTCCTTGCAACCCCCCTCCCTCACTACCCAGCGAGCCCGAAGGGCGAGCTCTGTGTAGCCACGTGGGATCGTTTACTTTTAGTGGATACACTAATGAGTATCTTGAGAGCCTGAAAAGCGGGCGTTGGTGTGACATTAGCAAACATTTGCACTGTTAATGCCCTCCTATAGCGAGCCCGAAGGGCGAGCTCCACCTAAGAACGTGCGACAAAGTGCGCCTTTTAAAAAAAAACCATGGAGTGTCTTGCGAGCCCGGGAGGCGAGCGGCGGTGTGACGTCAGCAAGCAACCGTCTTATCTCCCCCTTGCAGCGAAGCTGAAGGGCGAGCTCCGCGTAGGCGCGTGCGAGAAGCATTCCATTGATGGAAATACTCTTAAGTAACTTGCGAGCCCGGAGGTCGAGCAGCGGTTTGACGTTGACATTCCCCTATCTTTGGCTCCCCCACTACCCAGCGAGCCCGAAGGGCGAGCTTCGTGTAGCCACGTGGGACAGTTTCCTTTTAATGCCAACACCAATGAGTACCTTGAGATCCTGAAAAGCAAGCGTTGGTGTGACATTAGCAAGCATTTGCACTGATTACGTCCACTAAAGCGAGCCCGAAGGGCGAGCTCCGCCTGGAAACGTGCGCCAAAGTGTACCTTTGTTGAAAAAACAATTGAGTGCGAGCCCGGAGGGCGAGCGGCGGTGTGCCGTTAGCAAGCACCCCTCCTATCTCTCCCTTTCAGCGAGCCTGAAGTGCGAGCTCCGTGTAGGCGCTTGCAACGAAGCGTCCCTTTGATGGAAATATCAATGAGTAGCTTGCGAGCTCGGAAGGCAAGCGACGGTGTGATGTTAAGTAAGCGTCCTCTCCGTCTGGGACAATTCGTCGCACGCGCCAACACGAAGCTTGCCTTTCGGGCTCGCTGAGGGGAGAGGGAGCATGATCATAGACGTTGAGATCATACGCGCCTTAATAGAGCGCGCCTTTCGGGCTCGCTGGAGTGACGACGTAGATAGTGGGGGTTGTTTGCCAACGTCACACCGCCGCTCGCCCCCCCGGGCTCGCAAATCACTCAAAAGTATCAACGAGACATTTTGTGGCACGCGCCTGCACGAGCAGCAAGGACAAAGATATGAAGATGCGAACTTGAAAGGCGAGGAGCTGTGTGATGTTAGTAAGCATCCTCCCTGTCTGGTACATTTCGTCGCACGCGTCTACACGGAGTTCGCCCTTTGGGCTCGCTGGGGGGGAGCAGGGGCAACGATGTAAGGTTGCTTGCTAATGTCATATTGCAGCTCGCCCTCCGGGCTCGCAAGTTACTCAATAATATTTCTATTAACGTTACAGCTGAGGTTAATTGCTAACGTCACACCGCTACTCGCCCTCCGGGCTCGCAAGTCACTCAAAAGTATTTTTAACAACGAGACACTTCCTCACACGCGCCTACATGGAGCTCGCCCTTTAGGCTCGCGGGGATCGGGAGGACCTGCTCCTCCCGACCCCCCTGCCCCTGGGCAAAGATATGGGATCACTCAAAAGTATTTTTATTAACTAGACACTTTGTCGCACGCGTCTATACGCAGCTCGCCCTTTGGGCTCGCTGGGGGGGAGCAGGGGCAACGATGTAAGGTTGCTTGCTAACGTCATACTGCAGCTTGCCCTCCGGGCTCGCAAGTTACTCAATAATATTTCTATTAACGTTACAGCGGAGGTTAATTGCTAACGTTACACCGCTGCTCGCCCCCCGGGCTCGCAAGTCACTCAAAAATATTTCCAACAACGAGACACTTCGTCACACACGCCTATATGGTGGGGCGGAGCAGTGGCAAAGATATGGGGATGCGAGCTCGGAAGGCGAGCGGTGGTGTAATGTTAGTAAGCGTTCTCACTCTCTGGTACATTTGGACACGTGCGTACATGGAGCTCGCCCTTTGGGATCGCTGGGAGGGAGGCAAGGGCAAAGATATAGAGATGCTTGCTAACGTCACACAGCCGCTCGCCCTTCGGGCTCGCAAGTCACTTTAAAGTATTTTCACTTCGTCACACACGCTGACACGGTGCTCGCCCTTCGGGCTTGCTGGAAAGGGGGGAGGAGAGGGAAAGATGTAGCGATGCTTGCTAACGTCATCCCGTGCTCGCCCTCCGGGCTCGCAAGTTTTTCAAGAGTATTTCCATTTACGGGACGCTTCGTCGCACGATCCTAAACGTCACACGCGCCTTCATGGAGCTCGCCCTTCAGGCTTACTGGAGTGGAGACGGAAGTAGGGGGAGGTTGTTTTCTAACGTCACACCGCCGCTCGCCTTCCGGGCTTGCAAGTCACTCAAGAGTATTTTCATTAACGGGGCGCTTCGTTGCACGCGCCAAGACGGAGCTCGCCCTTCGGGCTCGCTGAAAGGAGGGCGGAGGTAGTGCGGTTGCTTGCTAACGTCCCTCGCTCTCCGAGGTCGCAAGATACTCGAGCGTATTTATTACCATCAACGGGACACTTCGCGATAAAGGAATGCTACGCGGACAAAGTCGCGGGGTAAGCTACAAAGCTATTTTAAATAAAGTCGCTATCCGTTCCTGTCTTTCCTAAATCCTTATAGTATAATGTTCGGCCGCCTTCTCCCTCTAAGCCATGCAACGGATTTGAATGCGGTTGTTACTGTTTTTAGAGTTTTTCTGCGGAAGGTTTCTATGTAGGTAGATTACTTATTGATTGTACCCGTGCGAAGCCGGGGCGGGTCGCTAGTTAAATAATAAAAAGATAAAGCTGTAGATTTACTGTTTTTTAATTTGATATTACAGTTGTCTACAGTTTTTTTCTGGCATATCTACAGTTTAGCTCTAGGCTGGGGTTGGCAACACTGCCTGTGGCTAAAAAACAACAACTTAAAAATTAATTTAGCAAAGACAAAAGCCATGCAGTTCAGCTCTTATCGTGCCAACCTGGTGCCCTTACAAATTAGACATGATAATTCAAGTATAGAATTAGTGGACTCGTTCAAATTTTTAGGATTTAATACTGACAAAAATTTGAATTGGAAACATCATGTGGATAAGGTCTCCAAAAGGCTCAATCGCTTAAAAGACTTAGACAGACGGTTTCAGCTGATGCAGCTCTCACGGCTTACCATGGTTACGTCTCCTCGGTCTTAAACTAAGGCATATTGCTGCGGGGAAACTCCGTCGACGTAGAGAGGGCGTTCAGAGTGCAGAAGAAGTGTGTACGCTCGTTGGTCAATGCGTGGTCTCTTGACAGCTGTAAGCCTTTGTTTAAAAAGCTCAATATACTCCCACTCCCTTGCCTATATATAAAAGACGCATGACTCCTGGTCATAGAAAACCCAGACTATTTGACTCACCGCAGTGAAACTACAGCAAGACATACAAGGGCTCAATACAGGAACCTATTATACCAGCCTCCTTGCCACACTTACATCTATAGGAAAAATTGTTATAACATGTGTATACTCCTGTATAATAATTTGCCAGACGAATTTAAATTAGAAAATAATAAATCTTTTAAATTTAAGTCTTAGACATTTTAGCCACGGGACCTCGCAAGGCACGCATTCCCCTCTGCCAATGCATATGACCTAAAACCGTGAGTTAAATCATAACGGTTTATAAAAACAAGTTCGCCGCGATATCGTGTGTCATTTTGCTTTAGTCCGTATCGCGAAAGCGATCTCTGCAAAAATGACTAATCGTGCTGTATTTACTTTCAAACGGCTATCAAAAACTTCAAATATCACTAAAGACGGATTTTTTTATCACACGCAAATAATTCTCTTCACAATTAATTTATTATTTACAACACCAAAAACATTTTAAATGAATAAGCTTTTTGACAGACATAACGTAAACATTTCAAAATTTTACATCATGGCATTCGTGGCAGTGTTGCCGACAGCATGTTGTGATTTTATTCGGATATCTCATCTGGAGACTTCAGATACTGTTTACAGTTTTCGGATTTTTCCTTTTGAGGTAAGGAACTCTGAAAATATAGTAACACTCGAAGTCCGGGACTATAAAGTGTAATTCCTGGACATGGGACAAGACACGTAATTCCAAGACAATCCCGAATTTCCCAGCTATCTGGCAGCACTAGACCCGTCTCCCCCCGCTAAAATTGGCAGAAAAAATTGGTAGGTACGGCTTGGCATCTCAATTGGTTAAATCCTCAAAGATTTAAGTTAACCAATTGGCTCCAAGTAAATTGTTTTTATAGCATTACGGAATATTTGACAAAACAGGAGATGACTTAAAATTATTAAAATTAGATTACAATTATTAAAATCATGCATGACATGCAATAGTTTGCACACCTGCTTGCGGGTTGAATACAAACAAGCTCCAACTTTTTATTTTTAAGATCCTGTGGCCGTGTTCTAGCAAATAAATGATTTCATTTCATTTCATTTCATTTCTAAGAACTAATTTTCCTAATTAGTGTACAAAATAACATTTTGAGATAAAAATTGATGCGTTCGATTTAAGATATATGAAAAGAACTCGATTCACACTGGATTCTATCAGTGCCTGGCCGAGCCACTTATAGTTTACCAAAGCAAAGTTAAGTTTATCCTTTAATTCACTTTTGTTTTCGTTAGAACAATAGTCTCGTATACTAGTGTCTGGCATCAGTGTAATGTTAAGTCGGTCCTGTTATTGACAGTGTCCCAATAATTGACAAGAAGATACGAAAAAATCATCATCATAATCATTTATCATCATCACATTCATCTTAATCATTTATTAATCAAAATGGTATTTAGAGTAGACGTAAGTTAAATTTCACATTTAACAGTTATAGTTAAATGTGAAATTTAACTCAATCAAATAAATACGTGGAAATATTGTGTGTGTTTTCTATATTCAAACAATGCGTTTTACAGAAAAAAAATAGTGTTAAGTAACTTACTTCGAATATACTGTGCTAACAAATTTATATTCTGTCGAAAAGTCAGTGTTGCTTAACATGAAAATTGTTAAAGAAATAAGTTAAGTGACATTTTGTTGAATTATTGTCGTTGTTCAATTATCGGCAAATGTTCTCAGCATCAGGAAATACGAAAACGATGCTCTCAAAATCTGTTAACAAAACAATGCTATTAATTACGTGTCTGTAAACAATGACAATTAAATACAACTGTTTATGTTGGCTGGAATTTTGGCAGGTAAATAATGACTTTACACTTTATTTTATCAATGTTGTGTAATAAGGTTGAAATAAGTAAACGTTGACGCTTTACACATTCAGTAAAGCATTTGTGAACATTTTGCAAACTACCGATGATTATTATAAACTAGCGGACGTCCGCGACTTCGTTCGCGCGGAATTAGTAGCCTATGTCCGTTAGGGATACTGTAGCTTTCTATTGGTGAAAGAATTTTAGGAATCGGTTCAGTGGTTCCAGAGATCCCTACATAAATAAATAAATAAATAAATATCTACAAAAAAACAAGCATAAATAAAAGGAAAGAGATTTTATGATGAAATTATCACGAAATTTAACACGCCGCAAAAACATTTATAACCGTGTATGGCGACCAGAAATGTCAGTAAAAAAGAAGACACGGAAGTGATCAGATCAAAAATAAAGTGAAAATGCACAAAGTAAGCAGATAAAGTGTACGAAGTAAAAAATATTGCTTTTTTATGAGTGTGTGGAAAGTAATTTCCGCTGTGAACATTCTTAGTGCGGAAATAAGTATTGTATTCTCTGTGTGTTGGTCGCTATGTCCATCGTAGTGAACTGATCATGTGAAGTTAGATACAAGAAGGCTAACATTTCAATCCCGAACTCGAAGCTCGTAACAATATTTATGAATTGAAACATCGATATTACCGCCGCCATAGTTTGGACCCCAACAGGCACCATGCCGCCTGCTTTTACTGACAGAGACTGCTGTGCGATCTGGAGGAGAATCAACGTGGTTCGTCTGTTGCTGTTGTCCATACATTCCCATGGTACACCGTACGCTGCATCGATAATAGCATCTCCCTATTAAAACAATAAAAATCAGCAGAGTCAAAGTAGGAGCATGCAATAGGCGAGGTGACAAAAAAATCAGTTAATGAAGAAAAGTTGTTTTAATTACAATGGCTATTTCCTGAACTATCACGACCAGTAAAGCAACGCGTCCAAATTCTCGCGAAAACATTCATATTAATGTGATATTAATCGACATTTGTTAATACTGCTGCCATGTAGCTTAAGGGATCTGTGTTACACACAGTTTATTTAATACTATATTGAAATAAACGAATGGAAATCCGTGGTCTCTGCCTACCCCTCCGGGAAAAAGGCGTGACTTTATGTATGTATTTACTCATGTATTTAAGACTAAGTTATTGCTTAACATATTTCGGACCAGTCCGTGGTTCTTACTCATGAAGTCATGAGCCCCCGCGGCCGTGGCTCAAGGGTGACTGCAGGCCTGAGCTTTGTCAGCTCGGTTGTTAAGTGCAGGTGGCGCGGGCGGCGGTGTGGTGAACAACTACCCTCAAATGTTTGTTTCTTTGTCAAATAAAGGGTTGCACATTACACTAACCACATCACTCTCTGTCGGTACGCTATGCCATGATTACTTTATTCTATTAACAGATCGTAGCCTGGTGTAAATGGGTTGATGGCAGCAATGGAAGCTAACAATAACTACGAGACGAGCTACGTTCACTTACCTTAGAGCGAATGATCTCGAATACCAGTGATATTTGAATCAATTGTTGAAATAAAACAAATGCCATTATACCATATCCCAGTGCGTCAGGGTCCTAGAACATAGAGGTAAGAAATGCTTTTCACTTATTAAATTTTTTTAGTATGCCCGTTTTAGTATGAACTTTCATATTATTCTGAACCTTATTGCACCTAATGACAAGTTTAAAATGGTAACACGCTAAGGAGCGAAAGAAAGATCAGAAGAGAGTAGAAAAAAAGAGAATGTATAAGTTACCAGTGAAGAACCTTCCAGAAGCAGAACGCAGCCAGAAACCAGGTGAAAGGCTAAGTAAACACACAGCGTCAAACTGTATGTATCAGAAGTTCTTCCTGTAAACCTCCAAACGAAGATAAATAAATCAATATTTTGGGACAACTAAGACCAATTGACATGATAATAGTCCCAAACTAAGAAATAGTTATACTATGGATTCCAAACAACTGATAAACATACGTATATAGATAAGTTACTGTTAAATTCACATAAATTCCGCGACTCAAAAAGAAACATTCATAATCATCAGGCAAACATTGCCCCTCGTGGGAATCGAACCCACAACCTTCGGTTTTGTAGTCAGGCCCACTAACCTAGGCTAACCAATCGTCAAATTAGATTATCGGATAAGTTTTTCGATTAAAAAAAAAACATTTTTAGGACAACAAAAACGCTTTTATTTTGTATCTGACCTTGATACATTTCTAATTTGCGCCAGTACCTGTGATGTATATACTTACTCCCGAATCGTAATAAAGTGTTTAATAATTTCCTTTAACCGAGCAGCCACTTCTTTGCTCTCTTCGTAGGTGTACCTGTACACGTGGGTTTCGGCGTTGATATCAACACTCGGTCCTGGGAAGCTGGTCAAGTTGTGCTCGAGAATCTTCAGATGTCCCCAAATGTGGAACACCATCACAAAGATCAGTAGATCATGGCAGCAGAACATAGCTGATAAGTTGTAGGACACGTAAAAGTTGTATATAGATATAATAACGCACCAAACACCGCCGTTTTGGTCAATTGGTAAAACATACTTGACGGAATGTTCAAAAGTACCATTTACGGGTCGCTCTGAACTGAGCATTCCTGTTTTATAATTGGCGTAGAGGGGTCCCAGGTTGAACACGACAGTACACGAGTAAACCTGCAAGTGCCCTATAATTGTGGCGATTTCGCAAATGTAATTTACCCTGTTACACATCTGAAATAAAAAACAAAGATTAAACCAAAACGAGTACACAGGGGCGCTTAGTTAAAAATGTTTCACACGTCATAAGTAACTTTGTTATAAATGGTGGTGGTGGTTTTGTTCCATATGGATCAGTATGCGGAAGTCCGAAACGATTAGAAATAGGGTTTGTTGAGAGAAACTATTACGTCTATTTTCATCTAAAAAGCAATAAAAAAATATTTAAAAAACTAATGCGCCATTTGAGAGTCGTCCAAGTCTGTAATCTAGGTACATTACGTTCCGATTTTACCCGTTTAAAGCCGGAGGGGGCGCTAGTTTTAAAATAAATAATATATTCAGTCTTACTTTTACTGCAAAATCCGTCTTATTCTTGTGGTGTATTAGAATGAAGTTTGAAACAAAGTCCTGAATATTTGCTTGATATGTCTTTAGTACGGGTAACACTGTTCTTTGCTGAAACATGAAAGTATTAAGATTATTTAATAAGCAAAATAATTGCTGCAGTAACTATGATCTTAAAATCATTAGTTAATTTCTTAGTTCCGAATCTAAGATCTCATTTAGGTACTACAAATAAGGTCTTAGTTAGTCACTACAGAAAAGATCTTAAAAACTTCAACTAAAATCGAAGTAACGATGAAGAAAATATATTGGGACAATTCACACCAATTGACCTAAACTAGGCCAAGCTTGTACTATGGGTACTATTCAACGGATATACACACTTATATAGATAAATACATACTTAAATACGTATAACATCGAAGACCCGGGTACAAACCTTCAAACAATCATACAAACATTTGCCCCTCCCAAGAATCGAACCTAGAACCTTTAGCTTCATAGTCTGGGTCACTAACCACTACCAATCAATCAATCAATCAACAAATCAATCAATTTATTTATTTGAATTAAACAAGAGTCAGATTCAGATTTTTTGTTCAAATGAATAAAGATCATTACATTTACAAGCAGCATTGTATCATCGGCAAAGAGGACGCAGCTGTCATTTACTGTCCTGCTGTTCCAACGACGCAGCTGTACGTGTTCCGGCTGCATTACTCTACGAAGGTTGAGAGGTCGTAGAGTATATACGAGTGAAGACAAGTTTTACCCTGCCCGTCCTGTCACAACGTCATTGTCACATCCTTTGTGGTGCGGCTGTCGACCTTCATGAAGCAGGAATTCCAGCCGAAGGGAGTCGCTTTCTGTCGTTTTCGCGGATGGTTGCTGGACACCCCGAAACTAGGTCACAAGTCGCTGAAGTAGCGTGCTAATTTTAATATTTTGTTTTATTAATATATATGTTAGTCATTAAGGTATTCTTTCTATGAGCCTATGCAGCCTGAAATAAATAGTTCTATTCTATGCTATTCTATTTATTGTATTAGGTTAATCGTTAAGTTAGTTCAAAAACAGCAATGGACTCAAAATACTGCCCTGTGGTACGCCAAATAAATTAGGTTTATAACTAGATTTAAAGATTATTTTGTCATGGCCAATTAATTTAGCAGTTTCTACACACTGTTTTCTATTCTTCAGATAACTGACGAGCCAGTCCCATGCAGGTCCTTATAAACCGTATCTTATAATTTGTTTAGTAATGTCACATGGTTAAATGCCTTATTCATGTCTAATAAAACTACAATTATCCGAACTTGTTTATCTTAACTTGCAGTAACTATCTTTATTAAATGAAAACATACTAGAGCTGTTGAACAATTTTTCCTGTAACCAAATTGATCATTGCTTAAAATTTCCTTTTTTTTGGAATAAATTTTAATAGTTTATTGTTCATATTTTTTCCACGACTTTAGAAATAACTGGAATAAGAGTAAACTGTTTATAATTGCTTATGTCCGATTTAGGTTCCATTTTATGTAGGGTGTAGTTTGGGTTCTTTTATTTTGTCAGAAATATGTTATAACAGCATGATTTGCTTTGGTACTGACTCTTTCTTATTTGTAGATTCAATACAGAAAGTATTTCGTTTATCAGCTATAACTATAAGGTCGTTTATTGCGTTTGATCCGATTATAATATCGTTAATTTCGTCATGGTTTGGCTTCATATCCCAGCTCACGAGGCTCTACGTATGTTCTTTGATTTTTTAATAAATTGGTAATTAGAAATTTGAATAGTTTTATAAAGTAATCTTTATAAAAGCCTTTCGTAACTCTTATATTGCTTTAAATGTTCTTTATTTTCTGGATACTAGACTATCCGGTCGTCTTAGATAAAGATCTAAGTTTCTGTTAAGCTCATAGAATCAAGATTTTTCCTAGACCAAATGTTGCTTTTTCTCAGTTTAAACCCGTTGTGTTTGTAAGTCTCGCACAAAGTGGACGACGATCTAATAAGGATCATGAAAAACCGATGGATGCGAGTAGCACAAGACCGGCCGTCGTAGAGATTCTTGGGGAAGCCCTGTGGCAGCGTTTTCCGGCTGATATAACAATGACGATGATGACGATGAGTTGATATCTGTATTGCCATCGGACCTACATACTCATCACTTACTAACTAGTCACCCGAGCAGATGGTAAAAGTAAATAAAAGTATATTACGTAAATAGGTAGGTATATTAATTAGCTTACATTATACACGCAGCACAACAGAAGAGTCAGCCACGTTTGACCCAAGTCGACGAATCCCAGAATATTCCTGTTTTTGATCAGGTACATCGCCTGAGCGACCATTCCTATACTGCAAATAATGAGCAAAAAGATGGTGTATCCATATCTGCGAATTGCTATCAATGCTGGCAGTTTTGCGGTCGGAATGTTCCCAAATTCGTGGTTCGGCCAGGCACCGATGGAACTCATTGTGAATCGAATTCTTTTCATATATCTTAAATCGAATGCATCCATTTTTATGAAAATGTTATTTTGTACACTAATTAGGAAAATTTGTTCATAGAAATTATTTCGAAAATGCACGCATGCGACCGCGGCTCGACGGACATGCCCGTGAGTGATCAGTCAACTTCGTATAAGTCAGTACAGTACAGTATAAGTCTCACAGTAGTATTTTATTTAAATTAAACAAACATTATTATCTTAAATCAATATTTTTATAAAAGAATGCAGCCTTGTGGATACACAAACAAGGTCAAGGTAGAACAGAAGGAGCTGTAAAAATTGGACATGAACAACGGGTTCCGTAGAAAAAACCGCTAATATTACTGAATAAAAGCTCACTTTGAAAGACAAAAATCATTAATCACCAACTATTGACTGAATTTTTTTACTAAATATATAGCTTTTTTCACTTTTATTAGCCACTAATGCATACAAACCTCAAACAAACGGCAATCTAATAATAAAAACAAATGGAAATATGCTTTGTGATTTCTTTATACTAACTTAAAATTTTCTGTGCTAGGGAAATTGCAACATGTTTATTTAAAGTGTTTCATATGAAAATAATTGTAGAAGTAAGTAAAGTGGCACTTTGTTGAATTGTTCAATTATCGAAAAATATCCTCAGAATCATCGAATATGAATCAGGATACACAAAAACGATGCTCTGATAATCTGTAAAAAAACAAAACTATTCATACATTTTCTGTAAACAATGACAATTAAATATTTTTTTTTATTCTCTTACACATAAAACATAAATTATTGTTAGGATACTAAAAGTCATAGATTTAAACCATTCATTCAATTAAAGAAAGAAAAAATAAACCATGAAATTGGCCAAGAAGCATCTCACAGCGAAAATAAAGGAAAAAATCTAAAAACGGTAAATTTTTAGTTATCCAATGGCAAACTTAAGTTTATCCTTCAATTCACTTTTGTTTTCGTTAGAACAATAGTCTCGTATTCTACTAGTGTCCGGCATCAGTGTAATGTAAAGTCGGTCCTGTTATTGACAGCGACCCGATAATTATCAAGAAGATACGAAAAAAATTGCCATCATAATCATTTATCATCATCATATTCATTTTAATCATTTAATAATCAAAACTGTATTTAGAGTAGACGTGAGTTAAATTTCACGTTTAACAATTATAATTATATATTAAATTTAACACAATCAAATAAAGACGTGTGGAAATGTTGAGTGCGTTTTCCATAATCAAATAAAGCGTTTTACAGAAAAAAATAGTGTTAAGTAACTTACTTAAAATATACTGTGCTAATAAATTTATATTCTGTCGAATAGTGAGTGTTGATTGATATAAAAATTGTTGAAAAAGTTAGTAAAGTGACACTTTGTTGAATCGTTGTTCAAGTATCGGCAAATGTTCTCAACATCAGGAAATACGACAACGATGCTCTCAAAATCTGTAAACAAAACAAAGCTATTCATTACGTGTCTGTAAACAATGTCAATTAAATACAACTGTTTATGTTGGCTGGAATGTTGACTGGCAAATAATGACTTTATACTATATTTTATCAATGTTGTGTAATAAGGTTGAAATAAGAAAAGGTTATGGGATGGAGTCCAAAAGTTCCCGAATGGCGGTCGCGTATTGGCAAGCGCAGCGTAGGACGACCAGCCACAAGATGGTCCGATGACCTCATACAGGTGGCAGGAAGGCGCTGGTTGCATGCCGCTTCCAACCCGTCACTTTGGAAATCCATGGAGGAGGCCTATGTTCAGCAGTGGACTTCTTGTGGCTGAGATGATGATGATGATGATGATGATGAAGTAAAGGTTGACGCTACACGCATTCAGTAAAGCATTTGTGAACCTTTTTTCAAACTACCGATGATTATTATAAATAGGACGAAGACCAACCTCCCGCGCTAGCAGCTCTATCGCTTTGTCACACAAATGCTAGCTAACTCTTAGCTTAGTTTATTACCTCAGTCAATTTAAAATTTAGTAATAATTTGCATAGAATATCAAATTACACGTTTTTATTTTAAAATCGTCAAAAGTTACATAGAAGAAATCAGAAATCAGAAATATTTATTTACCTAAAATCACGGTGTACAGTGAAGTGATGTCACAATGAAAATAAGTCTCGCGTGTTTTGTCATCAAATGACGTGCAAATATTGAAATAACAATAATAATATTAATAATTAGGATTTGGATGTAATGTGGATTAGAATTTAAAGAATACATTACAAAACACTGAATCACCTAATTTATACACATTCACATTTTATCAGTTCACATGTTTTGTCATCTCATGGCGTGCAATTTTAAATTAAAATCACAGAATTAATAATAATAATATGAATTGAAATGTCAAGAATAAATTAAAATGTCAAAAATACATTAGAAACGCTGAAGCACTTAATATATACACATTCAAATTTTATCGGAATAGGTTCGTATCAGTTCTCCGTGCTATGTGCCCTGCCCACTGCCACTTCAACTTGCTAATCCGCTGGGCTATGTCGGTTACTTTCGTTCGTCTGCGGATCTCCTCATTTCTGATTCGATCACGCAGAGAAACTCCAAGCATAGCCCTCTCCATAGCTCTTTGCGTGACTTTGAGCTTTCTTATAAGGCCCATAGTAAGCGGCCACGTTTCAGTGCTATAAGTCATCACTGGTAACACACATTGATCTTACACTCTCGATTTCAGACACTGAGGTATATTGGACAAGAAGACATTTCGCAGTTTCCCGAACGCTGCCCAGCCGAGTTGGATTCGACGATTGACCTCGTTCAAAAAGTTGGACCTGCCTAGTTGGACTGTTTGTCCTAGGTAAACATATTCGTCAACAACTTTGAGAGTTGAGTTTCCTACTGCTATTGGGGTGGGCACCACATGGACATTCGACATGACTTTCGTTTTGTCCATGTTTATGTTAAGGCCCACCCGTTGGGAAACCCGATTGAGGTTATCGAGCATCGTGCTAAGATCTTCCATCGATTTTGCCATGACTACTATATCGTCGGCAAATCGAAGGTGAGTGATGTACTCGCCGTTGATATTGATGCCGAACTCTCGACCTCATGGCTGAACGAAGTTCGTTGCAACTGCAGTCCTCTCACGACGCGAAGTCATATAGGCAGCTCAATAGACGCATATCAAGCACTTAATATATACACATTCAAATATTATCGGAATACATTAATAATTAACATGTCAAATATAAAATGTTGTGCGAATGTGCGAATTCAGACTTGTTTGAATTATTATTGTAGGATATTACAGAGTCAAATAACAGCTAATTCTACAAAGTATTAATGTCATGGTTGACTTCCAAATATTTTTTAATAGAATAAAAGCACTGATCCTGGAGCCAGTCACGTAATCTTCGCTTAAGTTGCTTAAGAGACAGCTCTCGAAACTGTCTCGGCAATTTATATTATTACCTTTAAACAATTTAGTATTCACCCTAGGTAGTGATAACTTATTTGGGTAACGGGTATTGAAAGCCCATGCACCACTTGTCTGGGTAAACAGTTCAGGATGTGGCTTAACAAAAGTGTCTTTGTTGGTGAGGTCTATATAAAAGTAATTAAATTTATCTGCTATGATCTTAGGGTCCGTAATTGTCACGTTATCGTATTTTATTGTATTTAAGTTGCTAGCAAGTATATTTTTTACGGAATTGCCTGTGTTTTTTTTAATTAAGTCCCAGGATGCCTCGCACTTATTTCTGCTTCGGTCCATGTATTATGTATCTTCTGAGCAGAAGTTATACATTTCTTTAGCAATTTACTATAGCTAACGTATTTTGTCTTAAAAACGTTCCTTCGTGAGGCATAGTATTGTAACCGTAACTTTCTTTTAGCAATTGAGGATACCCTAATTGCTTTTGTCACCCATTTGTTTTGATTCTTACTGGTAACTCTCAACCTTAAGATTGGAAAGCACAAATGAAGCATTGGCATCGTCGTTGTCATAAACTTCGGACCACGTTATATTACCTAAGCTTTGGATAAATTTACTGATATATTCAGGATTTAAATCTCGCTTATTAATGAAACAATGCTTTAGTATTGAAGGTTTGTCTTGTACTGGCACAGTGAGAACTTGGGCTGTGTCGTGGTCATATAGGCCAAATGGAAGAGTTTTTCCTTGAGCCTTTGAGATATTACTGAGGGCCAAGTCTAGGCAAGCACCCTGTCTAGTCGGTACCTGAATATGCGGAGTGTATAATTAACAATGATCCTGTTCAATTCTAGAGTTCCTTTTGATTCCTTTAAAACATTAATGTTAAAATCACCGATAAGAACGATCCTTCTATGCCTTTTTTTTGTTGTTTAGTGAGCAAGTTTTCCGATTCCCGTAGAAATACAATATAGTTGGAATTAGGGGTCCGATATAAACACACTACGCTACAGCCGAAAGTCGGTAGATCAATGCCGCAAGCTTCAAAAACGAACTCTCGAGGCAATTTTCCCATGATTGACAATTCCTTATATTCCACACAATCCCTACAGAAAATACAAACGCTACCACGTCTCATATTGACCCTGCAGAAGGATTGTGCCAATTTAAAGTTTTTTAAGTAGAGATTCCCCTCATCACCTCCTTTGATAAAAGTTTCACTAAGGCATAGGATGTCAATGTGGTCATTAAGTAGTGTTAGTTCATGAAGAGTTATATCAAGAACGTCTTTCTTACTCAGGAACCCTGCAATGCTTTGATGCATTATTTTTAATAATTCTTCCTTAGGCTCGAAAAAAATCAAGTTGGTCAGAGTTTTCATCGCTAATAACGTCAGCGTGTCTTAGATTTACCAGGACGACCAGTCTCCAATAAGCGCGGTTCTGAAAAGTATTCCAAAATGGACCTTTGCTTAAGCCTTTGCTGCTTTGATGAGCTGGCTGTTTGCGAGAGGTTAATATGATGCGAATCCCGGCTCCGGGCCTCAATGCTACTTACGTCAGAGGGGGGGGGATAATTTTGGTCTACAGAACCTTAGTCGAGCTCTTATTTTTATGGGACACATGAAGTTAAATTTATAATCAAGGTAAACTATCTGTAAGTTTATCCTATAACAAATTTCTGCCAAGAGTCCTGAATTATTTAGTGGAGTAAGTTGCACAAAATGACAATTTTCAAAGTTTTTACGAAGCAGTTAAATTTTCCTGTTCAACATATTCTCATTAAGGTGTTTATTAACTGCTATGCCTAGCACATAATAATTATTATATAAAAAAATTATAGTATAAAATGAAGATAAAAAATAAAATTGGAATATCAACATGAATTTCGTCTGCAACAGTCTGCAAATAAAAATAACTTTTTTTATAACGAAATTATCAAGAAATTTTACACGCCGTAAGAACATTTATAACAGTGTATGGTGGCCAGAAATGTCAGTCAAAAAGAAGACATGGAAGTGATCAGATCAAATATAAAGTGAAAATGCACAAAGTAAGCAGATAAAGTAAAAAAATGTTGCTTTTTTATGAGTGTGTGTGGAAAGTAATTTCTGTTGTGAACATTCTTAGTGCGGAAATAAGTGACATTTTCCGCGTGTCGCTGTGTCCATCGTATTGAACTTAACATGTGAAGTAAGATACAAGAATGCTATCATTTCAATTCTGAACTCGTAGCTCGTAACAATATTTATGAATTGAAACATCGATATTACCGCCGCCATAGTTTGGACCCCAACAGGCACCATGCCGCCTGCTTTTACAGACAGAGACTGCTGTGCGATCTGGAGGAGAATCAACGTGGTTCGTCTGTTGCTGTTATCCATACATTCCCAAGGTACACCGTACACTGCATCGATAATAGCATCTCCCTGTTAAAACAATAAAAATCAGCTAGAGTCAGTAAGAGCATGCAACTGGCAAGTCGACAAAAAATTCCGTTAATTAAGAAAAGTTGTTTTACAATGGCTATTTCCTGAATTATCACGACCAGAAAACCAACGCGGCGCAAGCCTCACGAAAACATTCATATCAATTGACTTTTTTAAGACTATTTTATTTAATACTATATTAAAATAAACGGATGGATATCCGTAGTGTCCACCTACCCCTCCGGGAAACAGGCGTGACTGACTGTATGTATGTACTCATGTATTTAAGACTAAGTTATTGCTTGCCATTTTTCGGACCAGTCTGTAGTTCTTACTCATGAGCCGCGGCCGTGGCTCAAGGATGACTGCAGGCCTGAGCTCTGTCAGCTCAGTTGCTAAGTGCAGGCGACGCGGGCGGCGATGCGGCGAAAAATTACCCTCAAAGGTTTGTTTTTTTGTCAAATAAGGGGTTGCACATTACAGTAACCACATCACTCTCTGTCGGTTCGCTATGCCATGATTACTTTATTCTATTAACAGATCGTAGCCTGGTGTAAATGGGTTGATGGCAGCAATGGAAGCTAACAATTACTACGAGACGAGCTACGTTCGCTTACCTTAGAGCTAATGATCTCGAACACCAGTGATATTTGAATCAATTGTTGAAAAACAACAAATGCCATTATACCATATCCCAGTGCGTCAGGGTCCTAGAACATAAGGGCAAGAAATGCTTTCCACTTATTTTATTTTTTTGGTATGCCCGTTTTAGTACGAAATTTCAAATTATTCTGAACCTTATTGCACTTAATGACAAGACTAAAATGGTAACACGCTAAGGAGCGAAAGACAGATCAGAAGAGAGTAGAAAAAAGGAGAATGTATAAGTTACCAGTGAAGAACATTCCAGAAGCAGAACGCAGCCAGAAACCAAGTGGAAGGCGAAGTAAACACACAGCGTTAAACTGTATGTATCAGAAGTTCTTGCTGTAAACCTGTAAACAAAGTTAAATTAATAAATATTTTGGAACAACTAAGACCAATTGACTTGATAATAGTCCCAAACTAAGAAATAGTTATAATTTGCGCCAGTACCTGTGATGTATACTTACTCCCGAATCATAATAAGATGTTTAACAATCTCCTTTAACCGTGCAGCCACTTCTTTGTTCTCTTCATTGGTGTACCTGTACACGTGGGTGCCGGCGTTGATATCAACACTCGGTCCTGGGAAGCTGGTCAAGTTGTACTCGAGAATCTTCAGATGTCCCCAAATGTGGAACACCATCACAAAGATCAGTACATCATGGCAGCAGATGGTAGTTGTTAAATTGTAAGTGGCGTAACAGTTGTACATAATTATTACAACGCACCAAACACCACCGTTCAGGTCAACTGGCAAATAGTACTTGACGGCATGCTCAAAAGTACCATTAATGGGTTTCTCTGAACTGAGCATTCCAGATTTATAATTAGCGAAGAGAGGTACGATGTTGAAGACGACAGTGCACGAGTAAATCTGCATGAGTCCTATAATTGTGGCAATTTCGCAAATATAATTGACTCTGTTAGACATCTGAAACAATAAAGGTTCAAATTCATATGGATCAGTATGGGGTAAACTATGAGATAGAGAAATTTGTTGAAAAGAGCCATAACGTCGAATTTTACGCTAAGACAGTAAATATTAAAAATATATATAAATGAACTAACGCAACGCCCGGGACTCGTTCAAGTCTGTAGTGGGACTTATAAAGACTCCGGATGATAATCCATACTAAAATGTCAAATGCGAAAATGAGTTTGCTGGTTTGTTATCACTTAGCTCCGTAACGGATGAACAGATCTTCATTAAATTTGGCATGGACATAGGTTAGGTCATGAAAACACAATGGGAAAGTTAAATGTCCCCGAGAAATAATGATAAACATATAGGCTCAATTACGCTACCAATTGGCATGAAATAGCTTAGGTCATGGAGACGGCCATAGGATGTTTTTATCTCGGGAAAAGGTCTTGCATGCTTGTTTATATGTCCAATAACATACTTGCTTGCATGCATTCATGCAGGCTTAATTGCATGCCCCCGTGCATACTTAATTGCGTACTTGCTTATGTGCCCGATTGCATGCTTGCTTGCATGTCATCTTGCATGCTTGGTTGCATTTTTGCTTGCTTGAGTGAACAATTGCGTGCTTGCTTATGTATCCCTTTGCATGCCGTCTTGAATGTGGTCTTACATACCAACCTACTTGCTTGTCCGTCCATCCCATCTTACATGCTCGATTGTATAATTGCTTGCATACCATCTTGCATCTGCATCCTTTCATGCATGATTGCTTGAATGCTTGCAGTTCTAATTGCGCGGTTGCTTCACCCCTCCCCATTAAACTTATACCACACGGGTGGCGCTGCGTATAAAAGCTAGTAATTTCCCCATGTGCGTTTAAAGAAATATCAAAGTTGCGTTGTTCATTACTCAAAAAAAAAACAGATTTAAATAAATTAGACATTCGATCTTACTTTCGCTGAATAATCCGTCTTATTCTTGTGGTGTAGTAGAATAAAATTTGAAGCAAATTCCTTAATATTCGCTTGATATGTCTTTAGTACGGGCAACACTACCCTTTGCTGAAACATCAACGAAGTAAGACTATTTAAAATAAGTGATAGGTATGATAAAATAAAAGTTTTAAACTCTTACCCGACTACGGAAAAAACTAAAAAGTAAAAAATAAGTCATGATTGATTACTATCATTGTCCTATAGAGTAATGCATGCCTTTTGAAGTGTTAGATATTACTGTTAATTTTCTTCTGTTTAAGTCTTCTTTCAGTGTCCCATTAATAGTGTAATAATACAAATCAAATGCCTTGGCCGTGCGTCAACTACAACTATCAAGTATAGCAAATACGCACGACCACATAACTATAGTAACTAAATCTTTCTTTCATTAGTTAAGATCTCAGTCCTGCAGCTATGGTTTTAGTTAGTAACTACAGCTAAGATCTTAGTTACTGCACTGAGATCTTAGTTAGTTACTACAGTGGCCCTAACATGACTGGCCAAGGTTAGTTGATCTCTATCTGCGTCTCTTTCTTATGACACTAGTTAGACAGAGACACAGGGAGGGGTTAAACTAAACCTGGGCTGTCATGTTAGGGCCGCTGCTAAGATCTTAGTCGCTGCCCGAAGGTCTTAGTTAGTTACTACAGTTTTGATCTTAGATACTGAACAAGGATATTAGTTAGTAACTACAGCTAAGATCGTAGTCACTGCACTGAGATCTTAGTTAGTAACTACAGCTAAGATCGTAGTCACTGCCCTAAGGTCTTAGTTAGTTACTACAGTTTTGATCTTAGATACTGTACAAGGATATTAGTTAGTAACTACAGCTAAGATCGTAGTCACTGCACTGAGATCTTAGTTAGTAACTACAGCTAAGATCGTAGTCACTGCCCTAAGGTCTTAGTTAGTTACTACAGTTTTGATCTTAGATACTGTACAAAGATCTTAGTTAGTAACTACAGCTAAGATCTTAGTTACTGCACTGAGATCTTAGTTAGTTACTACAGCTAAGATCGTAGTCACTGCCCTAAGGTCTTAGTTAGTTACTACAGTTTTGATCTTAGATACTGTACAAAGATCTTAGTTAGTAACTACAGCTAAGATCTTAGTTACTACACTGAGATCTTAGTTATTTACTACAGCTAAGATCTTAGTCACTGCCCGAAGGTCTTAGTTAGTTACTACAGTTTTGATCTTAGATACTGTACAAGGATATTAGTTAGTAACTACAGCTAAGATAGTAGTCACCGCACTGTGATCTTAGTTGGTAACTACAGCTAAGATCGTAGTCACTGCCCTAAACTCTTAGTTAGTTACTACAGTTTTGATCTTAGATACTGTACAAAATTATTAGTTAGTAACTACAGCTAAGATCTTAGTTACTGCACTGAGATCTTAGCTTTTAACATAAAACTACAGTGAAATTTAGACATACCTATTGAAATAAATTCATCACTTACGTGTTTAAAGTCTAGCTTTGTTTCGGAAATTTTACAGTTTATGTTCGCCTAGTCCATGGTCTTGCTCATGAGCCCACATGATGCATTTTAATACGTAAGTAATCAGTTTATTTCAACGTCAATAAGATCTTAGTTAGTTACTACGGCTTAGATTTTAGTTACTGCAGCTAAGATCTAAGTTACTGTATTTAGTAAATACAAGCCATCAAAAACAAAACTTGTAAAAAAAACCAAGTCTCGCAACTCAGTTCTCTACCGTAAAAAGTTGTGAGATCCATGTTATACCAAGTCGGTTGGCTTATTCAGTCCTTAATTAAGGGACCTTCTGTCTCAAGTTATTACGTAATTAGCTAATCTAACAACATCTTGTAGTGACCACATTAATATTAAAAATCTTTTATGTTTAAATAAATTAGATTGACTTGGCCATCGCATGAAAACACAATGTAACTCACAAACAATTCATGTTATAGTAAATACGCTTGTTTCGATTGTTTTTGTTACATTAACTATAATATGTGTTGCTTTTGAGTTACATTGTGTTTTCATGCGATGGCCAAGTCAATCTATTTTATTTAAACATAAAAGATTTTCAATATTAATGTGGTCACTACAAGATGTTGTTAGATTAGCTAATTACGTAATAACTTGAGACAGAAGGTCCCTTAATTAAGGACTGAATAAGCCAACCGACTTGGTATAACATGGATCTCACAACTTTTTACGGTAGAGAACTGAGGTTTTGTTGTTCCAAACATTTTGTAAATTTGCCTTTTTGTAAAATCTAATATGTCATTTTTCTCTCAAGCAAAAGACCAATATACGCGACCCCACAACTTAAGACACCAAAACCTGTTAGCCCTACCTAGTTCCAGCCTAAAAATATTTCATTCCGGACCATATGTTATGTGTATAAAGATTTACAACAAAATTCCAGCCACAATCAAAGATGTAAAAGATCGCAAACTGTTTAAAACAACATTAAATAAGTATTTACTGCCAAAGTCCTATTACACGCTACAAGAATTCTTTGAAGATAAATAGTATTTGTAGCACTTAGGGATACTTAGGTAAGTTTGCCTGCAATAGAAATGTATAGATATTTATTGTTACCTTAGTTTAAGCATATGTCTAGTAAACAAAAATAAAAAGTACTTATATCCTGTTACAAATAATGACACGACAGCTAATGTTCCGTCATAATGTTTCGGTTAAGTTTTACTTTAGTTTATAATGTATAATTTGCAGTGCCCTTACAGGGTTTTGAAATGTTTCAAATGTTTATGAAAGCAAATAAATATTTTGAGTTTGAGTTTGAGTTGCGAGACTTGGTTTTTTTTACAAGTTTTGTTTTTGATGGCATCTCATTTCTTTTTGTAGATAATCCTTCTTCTTTTCCTTACCGGTACCTTCTACTTCTTAAACACCAACAACGGATTTTCTCAAAACCCACTCTCTGTCTTATTGAGCTTTTCTTATTGCGCATATCGCATTCACATGTGCGAGCGCCGAACTCACATTCACATGTGCGAGCGCGGCGCGCGCAACCTTACTTACACACGTTGCCATGCGAGCTACGTACGTGATCTACCTACGAGCTACATATATATATTTTTTTTTTTTATGAAATAGGAAGGCAAACAAGCAAGTGGGTCACCTGATGGTAAGTGATCACCACCGCCTATAGACACCCGCAACATCAAGAAGATTGCAGATGCGTTGCCAACCCAGAGGGCTAAGATGGAATACCTCTTGTGCCAGTAATTGCATCGGCTGTCTTGCTCTCCGCGCCGGAACACAACATTGCAAGCACTGCTGCTTACCGGCGGGATTAGCGAGCAAGATGGTGGTTGCGATCCGGACGGACCTTGCACAAGGCCGTACTACCCGCCGCCATTTCATATTCATACATATACAGGTACACTGATTCATTCACTGCAAATGTTAACTTTGTTAATCTTAGATATTATATGCGATTACAAAGTTATTTATGCAGTTGGTGTATTTTGAAAACTGGACAGAAATTGCAAAATATTTAGGTTTTTCTTTGATTTATACACTAAACACTAATTGTATTCTAAATTTGAAACTTCTATGTCTAGTAGAAGTGCCTGAAAGTTTTGATGATCGGTCAGTCAGTCAGTCAGTGAGTGACAAATTAAGAAACTTTGACCAGTTATAATTCTTAAACTACTGGTTCAAATTGAATGAAACTTGAAATATACCGTGTTTATGCAATGCCTGCTTTGTTTCTGAAAATACAGGGTTCTAGTTTAATCCACAACGAAGTTATAGGGGGTCGAAAATGGCCTGAACTGCTTCGAGAAAAGGATGGTACGGCCGTGCCGCTTTTTTTTGCTCGACTTGGCGGGGGCACTGCCGTGCCCCCAGATTTTGGTAAGAAACTGCATCTAAGAAGCAAGGCCTTAAGTAGTTACTGTAATAATTTATTTAAGTTTTCGCGACTTGAAGACGTTAAAATGAAACAATTGAAACGGTTTCTATCTCGGATACTGTAACGAATCGAGTTCCCAACGTTTCGAGCACTTTTCGGCAGATCTCATGATCATGCCCATGTACGGTCACGGGGGGACTGATCGTGACCCGAAAAGTGCTGTCACAATGAGTTTATAATTGCGTCGTCATCAGAGCTACATACTTGTACAGGCAAACGACTTGAGCATAAATCGTGTGGAGTAGAAACGACTACTGCGCAGTCAAGGTCAATGCTCAAGTGGTTTGCCGGGATCTGTACTAAATTCAAATCAGCACAAACACTGGAAGTAGATCAAAATCCACTTGAATAATTGATTATTTTCTGACCCATCAACCCTTTGCATCATAGTCGTCAAAGTGGTAAATGAAAGCTTAATAATTATATTAATTAGCTTACAACAAAAACGCAACACGACAGAAGAGTCAGCCACGTTTGGCCTAAGTCGAAGAATCCCAGAATATCCCTGTTTTTGCTCAAGTACAGAGCCTGACAGACCATCCCTATGCTGCACATTATGAACAAAAAGCTCGTGTAGCCATATCTGCGTGCTGCTGTTAATGCTGCCGATTTTGTGGTCGGGGAATCCTCAAATACATGGCCCGGCCAGGCACCGATACAACTCAGTGTAAATCGAATTCTTTTCATATATCTTAAATCGAGTGCTTCCATTTTGTTATTCTGAAAAATCAGCAGTGCACACTTAAAAAAAATAGTTCTTAGAAACAACTGGACAAATTCGCGCTCGCGACCGCGTCTCGACAAACAAGCCCGTGAATATTCTGATTAGTTCAACATGCTGGAGTCTCACGATAATATTTTATTCAAATTATACAAATATTATTATTAAAATCAATATTTGTATAAAAGAAACTAACCTTGTGGATACAAAAAGACGGTGGAGGTAGAATTATAAAAGGCACTATAGAAACCGGGTAATTTTATCAGGGTTTCGTGGAAAAAACCGGTTATGTCAAGGAGTTTAGAAAACGCAAATATAAGTTTTTTATAACAGAAAAGTTTAAATATCTCATATTTAATTTTGCGATAATTTTTGCAACATTATGATACTGTGTCACACCGCTACACCTACGTAGAGCGATTAATTTACGCATGCCCAAGAATAAACCGTAAAACTTTTGCCGCTTCTGTCATTTAGTATACCCAGTTATTGACATAGCGAGACGCCTGGCAAGACACTCGCTTCTGTCACTCAGTCAGTACCCAGCTATTGACATTGCGAGCAGCCGGGCAAGACAATCGCTTCTGTCACTCAGTCAGTACCCAGCTAGAGACATAGTGAGCCGCCTGGCAAAGTACTCGCTTTTGTCACTTTGCAATTTCCCTACCAACGTCGATAAGCCAAAGGCTACTAGAAATACAGGAAAGCTTAAAGTTCCAACTTACAGATTGGCTAAAACCAATAAGTCGTTCATGGGAAATTGTGTAAGATTTTACAACAAAATTCCAAAAAACATAACTGAACTAAATGATACAAAATTTAAATCTATTGTCAAGAAGACATTAATTTAACGCAGTGAAGCGCATCACTGTAGGCGATGGTTGGATCACTGTCTTGTAACGCAATCTGTGAGGGCATCGGTACGAAATGTATACGTCAAGTATGACGTTGCCTGGTCCGACCACTTCCCTCTCATGATAGAGTGTGATTTAAGATTATTACCACCTAAGTTAAAAAATCCTGTTTTAATACCAAATCAACATATAGTATGGGGGGATCGGGGGCCGGAGCAGGTGGCTAGGTACAGTGAAGTATGTCATAACGGGTTAAAATCAATTGACTTCCCCACAGAGTTCAGACACTGCGCTGATAAGTACTGTAGTGAAACTAGGCATAGGGAGGTCATTGATAGATTATATAAAAATATTGTAGATGTCCTTGGTGAGGCCGCAACTGTCAGTAGTAAGTGCAGAAAATGTAAGCCTAAAAGTAAAGTGGGGGGGTGGAATAGGCACGTCAGGGACGCTCATGCGGCGGCCAGGCAGAAGTTTCACGAATGGACACTATATGGTAGACCTAAATATGGCAATTTATTTAATGAGATGTGTGAAACTCGTAAAATATTCAAATCTCGCCTTAAATGGTGCCAAGATCACCAAAGCCAAATTAAAATGAATTATATAGCTTCACAGCACTCCAACAAAGATTTTCGTTCATTCTGGAAGTCTGCCAATAGTATGAAGTTACGGTCTGGCTGCCCTGTGAGCGTAGATGGCAAAAATGACGCTCAAGACATTGCCAACCTCTTTAAGGACCATTTCTTTGTTAAGTCCCCTCTAGGGCCATCGCTGGATGGGGTGAGTGATGCTGAGGCCATCTACCAACGGATTGAGCCTAGATTTACTGCAATTGACGTAGCTAAGGCTATTAAGTCAATTTCCCGAGGCAAGTCCCCAGGGCATGATGGCCTCAGCGTTGAGCATCTTCAGCACGCTGGTCCTCATATGACAAGAGTGTTGGCGATGTTCTATACTTTTTGTGTTAGACATTGCTACTTGCCCGAGCATTTGATGAAAACTATTGTGATACCTGTAGTCAAAAATAAAACTGGGGACTTGTCCGATACCAACAACTACAGACCCATCTCTCTCGCGACTATTATTGCGAAGGTGTTGGACAGTATGCTTAATGCACAGTTAAACAAATACGTGCGTCTCAATCATAACCAATTCGGTTTCCGCCCAGGGCTATCTACTGAGACCGCAATACTGTGCCTTAAGCATACTGTCAAGTACTACGTAGATAGGAAGACGCCAGTATTCGCGTGCTTCCTCGACCTTTCTAAGGCTTTCGACCTGGTTTCCTATAAAATGTTATGGAAAAAGCTGGAAGCCATTAATCTACCTCCTGAAACAGTGCGTATTTTCAGGTACTGGTATGGAAACCAGGTCAACAGCGTTAGATGGTCAGGTACGATGTCTGATCGTTATAGGTTGGAGTGTGGAGTGAGACAGGGGGGTTTGACCTCGCCCACGCTTTTTAACCTCTATATGAACGAGCTTCTCGAGGCGCTCAGCAGCATGCATGTCGGCTGTCATATTGACTCAGTGTGCGTGAATAATCTAAGCTATGCTGACGACATGGTTCTGCTGAGCGCGTCGGCTTGTGGCTTGCGGAAATTGTTATTCGTGTGTGAGACTTATGCCTCTCACCATGGGCTTAGATACAATGTAGCTAAAAGTCAGTATATGGTGTTTGAACCCAATTGCAACCGGATATTTGAGGTGCCTCCCATCAATCTCAATGGCAGTCCCCTGGAAAGAGTGAGGAGCTTTAAATATCTAGGTCATATTGTAACGGCCGACTTAAAGGACAATATGGACATCGAGCGGGAACGAAGGGCTCTGTCGGTAAGAGCTAACATGATCTCCCGCAAGTTCGCGCGCTGTACTAGGGAAGTTAAACTAACACTGTTCAGAGCATACTGTACTTCTCTATACACGTGCAGCTTGTGGAGACACTATACGCAGCGGGCCTACGGGGCCCTTCGGGTCCAATATAATAACGCGTTCCGGGTGATGGTGGGGCTGCCCCGCTTCTGTAGCGCGTCGGGGATGTTCGCGGAGGCGCGAGTAGACTGTTTTCATACAACAATGCGCAAGCGTTGCACGTCCCTGGTGCGCCGGGTGCGGGCCAGCCCCAACTCTATCCTGCGCTCGATAGCTGACAGGTTAGACTGTCCGTATATGAGGCATAACTGTGAAATGCATCTCCCGAGCAGTGTCCTTTCTGCGAGGTAGATGTTGGATCAGAAATGTTCTCTATTCTGAGATTGTATTTCATAAACCTATTTCCTGGTTTACTAACATTAGCGATAAGTATGTATTAACAAATTATATGAGACAATGATTCTTGAAATAAATGATTTATTATTATATTATATTATAATTTCTCGGGCGTACTATAAAATCAATGACTATATCTTGGACAAGGATGTTTGGAAATGATCCCGATCTGTATTGGCGATCCCTGGCTCCAAAGATTGTACACCTGTGGCCCTAACATGACTGGCCAAGTTTAGTTTATCTCTATCTGCGTCCCTTTCTTATGACACTAGTTAGACAGAGAAGCAGAGAGGGGTTAAACTAAACCTGGGCTGTCATGTTAGGGCCGCTGCTGTGTTAAATTGTTAAATTGTAAAAATTTTGAATATTTGAGATGTAAAATAACATTGTAATTTTGATATGTTTAAAAAATTACACCTCGTTGAGTTTCTTGCCGGTATCTTCTCATCAGAGGTTTTTCCGAACCGGTGGTAAATTTTTTGACATTCATAAGTGCTACCTGTAAACCTAATCTGAATAAAATATTTTGACTTTGACTTTGACTTTGACTTAGTCAGTACCCAGCTCTCCACATAGCAAAGCTCCTCTCCGGACAGTAGTTTTTGTCACTCAAATGTAGTATAGTACCCACTGCTTAGCAAAAGCCTGTCCCTCAGACTACCGATTCCATTTATCTGCAGCCATTTCTCAAATATTTCTAACTTCTATTTTTAATATAATGGTACGGAATTTTAACGATAAATCCCAAAGAAAAAATATGATGTTTTTTTTATTAAAACTACGGTTAACTGAAAGAAAATTTTAGTGTTTATTTGCTTGAGTGAGTGAGTTTTTCATACTTGTATGTGAGTGCTTAAATATGAAGAGGATAAACTTTAAAAAAGTATTGTGATACAAATATGGGCAGCCAGTGTTCAAATATCGGCAAATGTTCTCAGCATCAGGAAATACGAAAACGACGCTTTTAAAATCTGTAAACAAAATATTACAAATATATTTGTATACACATACTACTTGTAATTTAACTAAATTGTAATATCAAACTTTGTATTAACATTTGGAAGGTCTCTTTTACAAATTATCAATGAGTATTTTATTATCAAGTAGACTTAGAACATAAGACATTGAGTATAAAAAGAACTTGTACCTTTTAAGAATATTGTCACTTTGAATCATTTATTCATTACAGCTCGGTAAATGATTGCTCACAAGGAGGGTGTAGACGAAAAGGTCGAGAGCAGAAAGTTTAATTTTGGGATTTTCTTTGAACTGTTAGGAGACAAGCACACTAACGGTCCGCACTCCTCAGGGGCAAGCTTTTGGGTACTACTAACAGGGTTCCGTTTTTAGTTTTTTGTTTAAATCTAAAGAACGATGCGCCATAGGAAGTTATGTTAACTGCGTATTAAAGGTAAAAAAAATATCTACAACTTTGATATAATTACCGCAACCATAGTTTGGACCCCAACTGGTACCATACCACCGGCTTTCACCGACAAAGACTGTTGTACAATCTGGAGCAGCAGTAGCACCGTTCGTCTGTTTCGGACGTCCATGCACTCCCACGGTAAACTGTATACTGTATCCATAAGAGATTCGCCCTGTCCAACAAAACACTTTCAATGCTATCTACTACTGGGCTAAGACCCCGAAAGTTAAGCTTTAAAATTAAAATTGATAAAGTATTAGTATTCAAAATAAGAATTAGAAAATAAAAATTAGGGTAAAAGAGTTTAGTTTTTATTTTTGGGGGCCACAATTTGCCGCAAAGAAAAACTTAAAAAACGCAAATAATACCCACCGCAAAAATGGCTTACCTTTGTACAAATTAGTTCAAATATCACGGATAGTTGAATTAATTGTTGATAAAGAGCGATGGTTAGTATAAAATACTTCGCCAATGCGTCGTAATCCTAAAACAGTATAACATTCGATAGACCGCTTTTATTATATTTAATTATCTGTTTATATTAAATCATTTTAAAAAATTAACAGACTTCATACACAGCTCTTTTATCAAAGGGGGTAGATAGATAAATGCTACACTGCTTGACAATGCCTTTCTGCCGTCTTTCCGTGCTTGGTGTCTCCTAGAGATGGGAAGTTCGCTTCCATGCAAGTCACTTTTACGTCGCCTGGCAGACCCTGCGTGTTTTGCACCTTGCTGCAATTCCTACTCCGATGGTAGTTCCAGCCTATGTATCACTCTCTAGATCCGCGACCCTACAAATTCTCGTGCTTGTCGAGAAATCCTTATTTGTTTTATCTAAAACAGGCACAAGGGCGTCTCCAGCTCCAGAGTCAGGGGGGTCACGTAGTAGAAGTTCAGTCAGAACAGAGTCATCAATGAGATTAGATCAATTGCCAGTGGTCGACCTGGACCCTACCTAGGGTCGTAACCCCCATGACCCCCCCTCAATCCGCGCTTGATAAGACACCCAGGATATAAACATTACCAGCGTCGAACACTCCAACAGCAAAATGCAATCAGATACCAGATGAAATCCGTAGTAAACAAATATTGTTATGCTGTACGTTTCAGAAGTTTTGGCGACGAACCTGAAATTATTTTTAAAATTGTATAAATATTAATAAAAATAGAAAAAGTACACATGCGGACATTGAATACAGCTATGAATACGGTCATGAAAATGTTCATCGCGATAGTAAAAAATACTTTTAACAGGCGATTTCAAAGAATTCCCATTCATATTATTTAAGAAATAAATTGCTAGACCATCTGAGTACAGTTATTATTCTATTAAAAAATTTATGACTGAATTTAATGTATGCATAAAATTGAATAACTAAGAAATGTTTGAACACCAAACTATGGTAAAACAAGTATTAAGCACTTTTTGACTTGAACACCGCTTTGTACTCTTGTTTGATGAAAATAAATTGATTGATTGAATAGTAAGTACGTTGATCGGCCCCAGGCAGACCAGCCCCAGGATGTAAGCGGCCGAAGGTACGAGAACAGACAAGAACGGATAGCGACTTTGTTTTATACTATGTAGACATAAAGATAAAGAAAATAAGGTTATGTTTAGTATAAGCCATCTTACAGATGATGAAGTACTTACTCTTTTATCATTTTATAATGTATTACAAACTCTTTTAGTCCAACAGCCACTTCTTTCATTTCTTCATTTGAATACCGCATTGGATCTGTTCTTGCATTTACAGCAACACTTGGCCGTGGAAAATTGTTCAACTTGTGCTCATAAATGTTCAGATGTCCCCAAATGTGGAACACAAACACGCAAATCATGAGGTCGTGACAAACCACCATACATGCCATATTGTACGACACGTACCAGTTATATAGACAAGTGATTGTGTAACAAATAATATCGCTCTGGTCGAACGGTAAAACGTAAAAGACGGAAAGTTCAAAAGTGCCGTTCACGGGTCTCTCTGAACTGAACATTCCGGTTTTATAATTGACGTAAATCGCTCCTATGTTAAACGTGAAGAAGCACGTGTAAATCTGCAGGTGTGCTATTATTGCGGCGATTTCGCAAATGTAATTGACCTTCTTGCACATCTGAAACAAGAGTACTTAAGGCATGTTTCCATCTTTTCAACGCCAAGTACCGATATGCAGGGTGGAAACGAAAAGTGGTCTCACTCGATTATTTATAAACTATACAAGATATCGAAAAACTGGTTACTGATCTTGAAAGTGCTTTACGAGCTCTATCAAACGGTATCGGTTACAAAATAAACTGGATCCATCCGAAAATGTAATGTTTCCAGCTTCCATACATTTAATTTAATACAGTCACAAAGACACTATTTTATCATTTACGTAATTACTTCAAAAGTTATTATACACTTATTAATAACTAGATTTGTATTGTATCTATCTGTATCAGTAATTGCTATGATACACGTGTTTCTACTTCACACCATAATCATCCCGCTCTACTAATAACTATTTTGTAATTATAAACTAAAATGGCTGTAAGGATTTAATTGTTGTGCCTGTTCTGTAACATATTATTGATACCGTTTGCTAGAGCTCTTGAAGCACTTTCAAGATTAGTTACCAGTTTTTCAATGTCTTGTATAGTTTAGAAATAATCGTGAGTGAGATCAATTATCGTTTCCACACTATGAGTTTAACGCCAACGACCGATATAATCGCGCCAATGAACGACATATACGTCAACGTATCCAATTTAAAACTTACCTTCTCGCATTCACATAAGTTTCAACTTCTTTAGTTCCAAAAACATTTTATTATTTCTTCGATTTAGCCGATTAAAATGACATTTAAAAAGGTTAAAAAGAATTTTTGTAAGGAAAACAATCACTTTTTTAAATAAATATGTACATTAAAACTTACTTTTGCTGCGAATTCTGATTTATTCCTGTGGTGTATTAAATGAAATTTCGTAACAAATTCTTTAATAATATTTTGATATCCAGCTTGTATAGGCAACGTTGCTCTTTGCTGAAATATTAACGGTAATTCAGTAAAGTAAATTGTTTAGAAAACCAGGCCCACTATAGATCGGACACGTGTACTAGGGTTTTTGATTGCCAAATCAAGTTGAAAGCCACAAATTCACCGGAACTGTCCTTAAATTGCTTAATTTATAAAGAATTAATTATGTCTCCACTAACTGCTGTCAATATTGAAACAGTAAAAAAATGAAAAACTATTTTTAATTTCCTTGCAAAAGGGATTGCTAGAGGTTTTGTCAAAAACATTGTGTTCGAATTTGAAGCAATAGGCTTTACTAGGCCGTATGAGTTATTTGCTATACTTGATAGTTGTAGTTGACGCCAAGGCATTAGGTTTGAATTAATACGCTATTAATGGGACAATGCCAGAAGACTTAAACAGAAGTAAATTAACAGTAATATCTAACACATCAAAGACATGCCTTACTCTATAGGACAATGATAGTGATCAATTATAACTTATTTTTAAAATTTTAGTTTTTTTCGTAGTCGGGTAACAGTTTTCAAACTTTTATTTTTATTTATTATACAAGTTTAACAGAGCTGCAGGGAGGGGCAGGGGACTTGGGCTGTCATATTAGGGCAGCAGGTTTCATAAAATATTTAAAGTGAAATAGAGAAAACCGAGAGAACCCTACTATACTGTGTGAGCATAACTTAGAAAAAGAACACTTACAATATAAACAACGCACATCAAAAAGGTGAGGCACGTTTGGCCTAAATGGACGAATGCCAGAGTTCCCCAGTTCTTGATTATATACATCGCCTGCGCAACCATTCCCAAACAGCAGATCGTGAACAAAAAACTAGTGTAGCCATATCTCCGTACTACTGACAGTTTTGTGGTCGCAGAGTCTGCAAATACGTGGCCTGGCCATGCTCCGATAGATCTTAGAGTGAATCGGACTCTTTTCATATATCTCAAATCCAGTGCATCCATTATATATCTGGAAATAAAAGTCTTAGCTGCCTTATGATACTGATCAGGAAAATAATGGTTTGATCCAATAATTAGGAAACAAGTAATTGAAACCAATGACAATGGGGTGGTCCTATGTCAAGGAGGAGACAAAGACACAGAATCTGATCAGATTAGATCAGATTAGATATTTTTATTTCTTATTGAAAATTGCATTACATTTTATGTCAAAATATATGGAATTCACAAAAAGATCGTCAATATAATTAAAAGAACAATAATAATGATAATAAACGAATTAAAAAAAAATTACAACATAAAAATAAAAGTCTAGAAATAAGTCTAGAGAAATGTTAAATTACATAATAACAATTCAAGTCAAGATTAAATAATAACAATTAATATATGTTTACAAATATAAAAATGTCAAATTACGTAACAGACACTGACAATAGAAGATGCAATCAAGCACCGATGTACGCGGAGATCTAACACAGGTAGAAATGGACTGAACTACGAAGAGATCAAATAAATTGGCGAAGACGACCGAGACTTAACAAATACTGGAATGAACTGGTCCAAAACATGTGAGGCGAAACTCTAACTATGTGAGTAATCAGTTTATTGCAATATGACTTAGTCTCACGGTAATTTCAAATTCAAATTAAACTAACATTTTATTATCTAAATCAATATTTTTATAACAAAAACAAACCACATGGACATAGAAAGACAGCGGAGGTAGAAGAAAGAGCTACGAAAAATTAATGATGGCGGATGATTCTGTTAAATAAAGTAGTCCAGGAATGTTGGTAACTGGAAAACTTCTTACGTTTTCGCTTGACCACCGTCTCACCTGATGGAAAGTGACGATGAGGCTGAAGCTGGGACGCGGTTACCCAGAAATATGCCTGTTTACTGCCTCTTTAGATGAGTAGATTATATCTGTCGGGAAATACTGAGGCAGGGAGATGTTCCATTCCCTAAAAGTATGCAATGGGAAAGAAGTGAAACGTTTGTTTGTCAAAAATCTTTGAGAAAGCGATGCATCAGCGTATTACTGGTTTTCTTAATAAACATAAAATAATAAAAACTGAGCAATTTGGATTTCAAATGGGAAAATCGACTTCGTTAGCTGCTTTTTCTTTAACCAACAATGTTTTAAAATGCATGGATAAGAGCATGTCAGTTGTGGCAGTGTTCTTTGACATGAGTAAGGCGTTTGATTTTGTATCACACGAAATACTACTTGTTAAATGCGAGCGGTATGGCTTAAGAGGCCAAGTAAATGAGTGGCTAAAAAGTTACCTGCAAACAAGGACCCAGTTTGTAGAGGTAAAAAAATTGGACCTTAACTAACAGGGTGTTGACTCCTTACAGATCCTCTACTAAAAGGATTGAAATTGGTGTGCCACAGGGTAGTATCCTGGGACCTTTGTTGTTCTTGTTATACGTTAATGATCTCTCAAGTGTGACAAAATTGGACTGTACGCTCTTTGCTGACGATCTTTCTGTTGTAATACCATGTTAAGATATCCTCACCTACAATACTGAGATAAATGAATCTACTTACAAAATTGTAACCTGGCTGCACAAGAATAATTTAAATATTAATATAAATAAAACGACATTCATCCAGTAGAAACGGCTACTGCGCAGTCAAGGTCAATGCTCAAGTGGTTTGCCGGGATCTGTACTAAATTCAAATCAGCACAAACACTGGAAGTGGATCAAAATCCACTTGAATAATTGATTATTTTCTGACCCATCATCCTTTGCATCATAGTCGTCAAAGAGGTAAATGAAAACTTAATAATTATATTAATTAGCTTACAACAAAAACGCAACACGACAGAAGAGTCAGCCACGTTTGGCCTAAGTCGAAGAATCCCAGAATATCCCTGTTTTTGCTCAAGTACAGAGCCTGACAGACCATCCCTATGCTGCACATTATGAACAAAAAGCTCGTGTAGCCATATCTGCGTGCTGCTGTTAATGGTGCCGATATTGTGGTCGGGGAATCCTCAAATACATGGCCCGGCCAGGCACCGATACAACTCAGTGTAAATCGAATTCTTTTCATATATCTTAAATCGAGTGCTTCCATTATGTTATTCTGAAAAAATAAAAGTTTAAAAACTGTTACCCGACTACGGAAAAAACTAAAAAGTAAAAAATAAGTTATAATTGATCACTATCAGTGTCCTATACAGTAAGGCATGTCTTTTGATGTGTTAGATATTACTGTTAACTTACTTTTGTTTAAGTCTTCTGGCAGTGTCCCATTAATAGCGTAATAATACAAACCTAATGCCTTGGTCGTGCGTCAACTACAACTATCAAGTATAGCAAATACGCGAGAGCGAGAGCAAGACAGCCGGTGATATTACAGGCGCGAGAAGTATTCAATCTTAGCTTTCGGGGTTGACAACGATCTGCAATCTTCTTGGTGTTGCGGGTGTCTAAAGGCGGTGGTGATCACTTTCCATCAGGTGACCCACTTGCTTGTTTTCCTTCCTTATTCATAATAAAATAGGTGTTAAGTTTGTACGGAACTCTTGGTGCGCAAGTCCGATTCGCACTTGGCCGGTATTTCATTAGAAGTAGGCTAGGTACGCTTTGGCCATGATCTCATATTTGGCAGGCCGAGATATTTATTACATTGGCGTGAGTGCCATCTGACTGTCATGCTTATGTCTCTTCGACTAGGTTCTACGGTGGTACGTGTTTCAATTTCCTTGACTGTACAATGGTCTGCGCGAACGAAGTCGCGGGCAACACCTACAGTTTACATAATAAAATGCATCATAAACGACAACGTCTATAATTCTCCTTAAATAATTAAAAAGTAGTTTATAAATTATTTTTTTTTAAACTAACATTAAATAATAAACATAGATATATTTAGACAGTACAATAACACAAACAGAATTAAAACTATTGCTAACACTAACTTAACCTAAAAAAAAAACCCCACTCCGCATCGCACCTGGCTCAAACGCGCCCATCACGCTTGCCGCGTTGCCCCGCTGTATAGCCAGCGAGATTTGCTGAACCAGGTACGACCCGGAGCGAGGGTCGCAACCTCTGTCCCGCAACCGACGACCTATCTCCCAGACCAACGATTTCGCCTCCACACCCCAGGAGCCGGCCGTCTCAACCGCAACAGGCACGAAGTCGTACGTTGGTTCCAAAGCTGAGTATTTAAGATGCTTGGATTGCGCTGCACTCTCAGCTGCGGACCCAGCAACCCTAGAGGTGTGACCTAAGTGTGATGGTGCAAAGGTACTGACACAAGTTGCATCCCACAGGAGACAACGCCCTCTCCGCCAAGGAACCAACGTCAACCCATCGGGCCTCTTGCCGTCACTACGACTTAATCCCGGTGGTTCCAAAGCACAAGGTACATTGGCAGAAACCATTGCTCTGTGAATCAGACCATTAATTGAATGGTGCCTTGAGAACCGCCCAGCGGATCTTTGGCAACTAAGACCATGGTGGCCATCTTCTTCTACCATCGCCCCACACACGCAACGGTGTTGCTCGCACACTTTGCATCCCAGCCTCAGAGCAACGGCTATCCGGAGACAATCGTTGTCCAACAAAGTGCCAAGGTTAGGCGACGGTAGAGCCTGGAGCCATGCTCCTGACTCGGGCCTAACTGAGGCCTTGAGCCGCGCCACATCGGATCCCAAAGCACCACCAACCAAACCCTCCACAACCTGCCTACAAAGAATCTCGTCCCACTGTCGCTGTCTAGCAAGATTGTCCGGCCGCTCATCACCCGTGCACAACGTCCCCCAAACCGCGAGTGCCTCCGATACAAATGGCACAGGGACCCCGTTGCCATCAATAGGTAGAATGCGAGCAACTAGATCCACCGTACCATGAGCCGAAGCCAAAAACGCGACGAGGCCGACATCCTGCACCCGGCGTACCCCCAGACCACCGTGCCGGACAGGAAGAGCTGCCTGACACCATTGGGAATCATTCAACTGAACATTAATAATGTTCTCCAATGCAAGTTTAAGTGTGTCGTCCACTCTTTTCACGTCATCCTTAAATAACCAAGTCGGGGAGGTTCTTAACATATATATCATTCGAGGCATCGCAAAGCAATGCCTCAAAAGACATAGCGAGACATGCGCCGACAACTGCATGAGATGCTTCTGGGCCGTAACCAGGGCCTGCCTCTTGGCTTCCAGGGCAGAAGCGACTCCCTCTGGAAAAATGGGAGCGCCAAGCAGGGTCACCGCAGCCTTATCCAAAATCCTTATGCCCGGAACCAAGGATTGAAATGCCCCCAAAGTTTCCCCGTTCACTGCACCACAAGCATAAAGCTCGCATTTGCCAGGGTTAACCTCAAGACCTATCTCTCTCAAGGCCGGTAGAAGCTTTTTTAAATCACTCAAAACCACCTCCGGCTGGCCTCCTATTGTACCATCATCCAGATACCACACGTTCAAAGGCGAAGCCAAGTCAGAGATGATTTTATGTATCGCCAGGCAAAACACCAAAGGCCCCAAAGGATCACCCTGCTGAGCACCAACCTGCGAGGACACGGAGCTGCCGCTAAAGTACAGATGACTAGCCTTGTGATAACATTGATGGAGAAAGGGATAAAGAGTTGGCACTTTGTCCACCACCTCTTTCAAGATAGTATCCCTCTCAACACTGTTAAAAGCGTTCCTTATGTCAACCTTAACAATAACAGCACCAATACTCCCGCCAGCGAACGCGAAAGATCGCGTGGCATGTATGGCCGCCTCACACCCCTGAGCAGTACCAAATCCCACTTGTTTATATTTATTTAATATAGCTACCAGACAACAGATGGCGTTATTGGTAACGAAACATGGGTAAATTGATATTCTGTAGCTTGGTATACTTTAATATTGAAATATATTTATGTTTTTGAGCTCAGAATTTACTCTTCTTTCATTTAAAGAAGAAGAAGCCCACCAGTCAGAACTTGTGCGGTACGGCACCGACGGGACCGAGACATCTGCTGCGTCCTGCTGTTCCTACGACGCAGCTATACGTGTCCCGGCTGCATTACTCTACGAAGGTTGAGGAGATCGTAGAGTATATACGGGTGAAGACCAGTTTTACCCTGAGGGCCGAGCGGTTGGAGTCCCGCCACAACGTCAATTTTACGTCCTTTGTGGGATGGGAGTCGCTTTCCGTCGTTTTCGCGGACGGTTGCTGGACACCCCGAAAATAGGTCACACGTCGCCGAAGTAACGTGCTAATTTTAATTGTATTTTAGTTTTTATATTTTTATGTATGTTAGTTTGTAAGGTATTTATCTATGGGCCCTTGTTGCCTGATAATAAATGATTTTGATTTTGATTTTTTTTTTTTTGATTTGATATCCATGAATACATGATAGCAAAAAAAAATTTTTTTTGACTCTCTCTTTTTTGGATATAACATTCGTCATTTTCATTTTGCTCACAAAAAATATAGCCTATGTCACCCAGACTACAATTACGAACCGATTAACACCTCATTCATTAAAATCGGCTCAGTCGTTTAGGCACTACAGTGGAACATACGTAAATACAAACATACATACATAGGCTGCTAAAAACATAACCCCTCCTTTTGGCTTTGCCGTAGTCGGGTAAAAATCAACAGTGCACACTTAAAAAAAATTGTTCTAAGAAACAACTGGACAAATTCGCGCTCGCGACCGCGTCTCGACAAACAAGCCCGTGAATATTCTGATTAGTTCAACATGCTGGAGTCTCACGATAATATTTTATTCAAATTATACAAATATTATTATTAAAATCAATATTTGTATAAAAGAAACTAACCTTGTGGATACACAAAGACAGAAACAGGGCAATTTTATCAGGGTTTCGTGGAAGAAACCGGTTATGTCAAGGAGTTTAGAAAACACAAATATAAGTTTTTTATAACAGAAAGTTTTAAATTTCTCATATTTAATTTTGCGATAATTTTTGTAACATTATGATGCTGTGTCACACCGCTACACCTACGTAGAGCGATTAATTTACGCATGTCCCAAGAATAAACCGTAAAATTTTTGGCGCTTCTGTCATTTAGTATACCCAGTTATTGACATAGCGAGCCGCCTGGCAAGACACTCGCTTTTGTCACTCAGTCAGTACCCAGCTATTGACATTGCGAGCAGCCGGGCAAGACAATCGCTTCTGTCACTCAGTCAGTACCCAGCTAGAGACATAGTGAGCCGCCTGGCAAAGTACTCGCTTTTGTCACTTAATCAGTACCCAGCTGTCCACATAGCAAAGCTCCTCTCTGGACAGTAGTTTTTGTCACTCAAATGTAGTATAGTACCCACTGCTTAGCAAAAGCCTGTCCCTCAGACTACCGATTCCATTTATCTGCAGCCATTTCTCAAATATTTCTAACTTCTATTGTACGGAATTTTAACGATAAATCCCAAAGAAAAAATATGATGTTATTTTTATTAAAACTACGGTTTACTTAAAGAAAATTTTAGAGTTTATTTGCTTGAGTGAGTTAGTTTTTAATACTTGTATGTGAGTGCTTAAATATGAAGAGGAAAAACTTTTAAAAAGTATTGTGATACAAATATGTGCAGCCAGTGTTCAAATATCGGCAAATGTTCTCAGCATCAGGAAATACGAAAACGACGCTTTTAAAATCTGTAGACAAAATATTACAAATATATTTGTATACACATACTACTTGTAATTTAACTAAATTGTAATATCAAACTTTGTAGTAACATTTGGAAGGTCTCTTATACAAATTATCAATGAGTATTTTATTATCAAGTAGACTTAGAACATAAGACATTGAGTATAAAAAGAACTTGTACCTTTTAAGAATATTGTCACTTTGAATCATTTATTCATTACAGCTCGGTAAATGATTGCTCACAAGGAGGGTGTAGACGAAAAGGTCGAGAGCAGAAAGTTTAATTTTGGGATTTTCTTTGAACTGTTAGGAGACAAGCACACTAACGGTCCCCACTCCTCAGGGGCAAGCTTTTGGGTACTACTAACAGGGTTCCGTTTTTTAATTTTTTGTTTAAATCTCAAGAACGATGCGCCATAGGAAGTTATGTTAACTGCGTTATAAAAGCTAAAAAAATATCTACAACAGTGTGACCATATGTGGTAGGATCCTGCCTTTTTGACAGGATTAGACCGTTATTTTGACTTCTGGCAGGATCGGTTGACGTTTTCGAAATCTGGCAGTATTTGGCAGGATAGCAATATGAGCTGGCATATTTGGCATTAAAGCCTTAGACTGGGTTCACAATAGGCATTTGCGAGCGATGAAAACGCAAAAGCGCGGCCATTGACCAACCAGAGACAGCCATTGACGTGTTTTTGCGTTTTTATCGCTTGTAAACTCTGATTGTGAACCCAGTCTTAAAGGAGTAAGTTGCGGTATCGACGAAAGAAAAAAGCAACTTAAAGAACTCTGTTTTGGCATAGAGTAAATGAATTCTTAGTTTTGGCCGTCTACGGTTTTGGAGATTTCCTTTAGCATTTCTTATTGAATTTGTAGCTCATTCAATTTTCAACAGTCACTTGTTTTCCTAATTAGTCAGAAACACAACACACTGTCATTTACGATTTCGTGCGATGCGGATGTTTTGCTGATTTATCATGAAATGCAAATATGAAGGATTATATCGCCCAGAGTGGGAGCAGAATCCTGCACATTCGTCTTGGAAAGCAAAAGTGAAAGATGAAGATCTTGCATTTTGTAAAGCATATAACTCGAAATTGGTGTCTAGGTTGTCTGTAATTTAATTTCTTGACTTTTTCTCTTTGAATTAAATTGTTTTAAGCAAAAGTATAAAAAATAGGTGTCTATTCATTTTAAATCTTAAAAATATTTTGGCATTTTTCCCGACATGTTAAGCATAAGAGTGTGGCAGGATTTGTCAGTTTTCTGGCCTAAGTGGGGCAGGATCTCTAATTTGAAGTTGGTCACACTGATCTACAACTTTGATATAATTACCGCAACCATAGTTTGGACCCCAACTGGTACCATGCCACCAGCTTTCACCGACAAAGACTGCTGTACAATCTGGAGCAACAGTAGCACCGTCCGTCTGTTTCGGACGTCCATGCACTCCCACGGTAAACTGTATACTGTATCTATAAGAGATTCGCCCTGTCCAACAAATCACAGCTTTTAATGCTATCTACTAACTGGCATTAGCATTGAAAATAAGAATTACAAAAAAGAATCAATTAGGGTAAAAGAATTTAGTTTTCATTTGTGGGGCCTTGGGCCACAATATGAAAAAAATTAAAAATACAAATAATACCAACCGCAAAAATTACCTACCTTTGAGCAAATTAGTTCAAATACCACGGATAGTTGAATTAATTGTTGATAAAGACCGATGGTTGTTACAAAATACTTTGCCAATGCTTCGTAATCCTAAAACAGTAAAGTACTCGGTAAAGGGCTTTTATCTATTTATAATAACTTTAATCAAATCAAAAACATAAATGTGAAATGAGAGCCAAGTTCAATATTATGATATATGTCTTGATTGTTGACTTCAACGACAAAAGAAATGAAATCTAAATGGGTGCCAAGTTCAATGGTCAGTCCTGAAAAGTATTTATAACAACATTAAATATTATTTCTTCTTATAACTTAGGATAATATATTTTAGCCTAAGGTCTGACTTCGCTACTTCCCATGTACGAATTATATTATAGCCTTCGCAAGTTCTAAACCTGTTACTTGTCGGTTCTTATTTTATTATTCCGAAAATTTGGCTTGCTGGTAGAAACTAGCCATCGAACATAATAATTCGTTGATTGGAGATTTTACAGATTTTTTTAATTTTCATCTACAGTATTGCTCAAGTTTTATTTTAAAAACTGCATTAAACTTTAAAAAATAGCACTTTAATTGTAGCTTTCAGAATGGTACGATATTTAATAATTTACGCAGCAGTAATTTGCTAAATCTAATTGCTTATGAGCTGATCACTAATATATTCAGGCGTTATTTTGCGGAGGTCTATTTCAACAAACTGGAATAAGCAACTGGAACTGTAGCAAGATAATTTTTTCCAGTTTGTTTAAGCTGATCTATGAGCCCTCGAAGTTTTGGCGTTGGTTTTAGGGACAGCCTGTATATACAACTTTATTTAACATTTTGATTTATTGTTTTCGTTTTCTTTTGCTTACTTCTATTGTTACTCTGTTTCGACAAGTTGTTGCTACTACAATATCTATTCTCTATCCAATCTCTTCGATCCACGGTGGCAAGAATTATCGCAGCGGAACTCCTTATTGAGACAGCCAATGCTGGCTTTTTCAGGCGACCTTTCGGGGTAAGACCCTACACTGCTACACCGCTTGACAATGCATCCATTTTTCCGTCTTACCGTGCTTGATGTCTACAAGAGGGAAGTTCGCTTTCATGCAAGTCACGTCTACGTCACCTGGCAGTCCCCTGCGTGTCTTAAACCTTGCTGTAATACCTACTCCAATGGTAGTTTCAGCCTATGTATCATTCTCTAGATCCACGACCATACAAATTCTTGTGCTTGTCGAGAAATCCTTATTTGTTTTATCTAAAAGAGGCACAACGGCGGATCCAGCTCTAGAGCCAGGGGGGTCACATAGTAGGAGTTAAGTCAGAACAGGGTCATCAATGAGATTAGATCTGTTATAACCAACCTTTCCTGTTTTTAGAAGAAAGTAGTTTTGTTTGTCATGTTGATTTTAAAGTTGTCAACGGCTTTAATATAATGTCTAACTAAGAATTACAATAGATATTTCATTTATATCAAGATCAATTACCAGTGGTCAACTTGGACCCTGCCTTAGGTCTTAACCCCCATGACCCCCCTGGATCCGCGCTTGATAAGACACCCAGGACATAAAAATTACCAGCGTAGAACACTCCAACAGCAAAATGCAATCAGATACCAGATGAAATCCGTAGTAAACAAACAGTGTTATGCTGTACGTTTCAGAAGTTTCGGCGACGAACCTGAAATTATTTTTAAAATTGTATAAATATTAATAAAAATAGAAAAAGTACACATGCGGACATTGGTACAGCAGTGAATACGGTCATGAAAATGTTCATAGCATCGCGATAATAAAAAATACTTTTAACAGGCGATTTCAATGTATTGCCATTCATATTATTTAAGAAAAAAAATGCTGGACTATCTGAGTATATTTAATTATACTATTAAAGAATTCATGACTGAATTTAATGTATCATTTTATTAATTGACTAAAATGTGATACTTTTGAGATTTATTCCTTTTTTATGACTTTTAAATAATTATACTAAATAAAATATTTGAATTCATTGATTAGTAAATGAATTATGCATAACAATGAATAACTAAGAAATATTTGTAACTCAAACTATGGTAAAACAAGTATTAAGCACTCTATGACATGTACACCGCTTTGTACTCTTGTTTGATGAAAATAAATTGATTGATTGAATAGTAAGTACGTTGATCGGCCCCAGGCAGACCAGCCCCAGGATGTGAGCGGCCGAAGGTACGAGAACAGACAAGAACGGATAGCGACTTTGTTTTATACTATGTAGACATAAAGATAAAGAAAATAAGGTTATGTTTAGTATAAGCCATCTTACAGATGATGAAGTACTTACTCTTTTATCTTATTATAGTGTATTACAAACTCTTTTAGCCCAACAGCCACTTCTTTCATTTCTTAATTTGAATACCGCATTGGATCTGTACTAGCATTTACAGCAACACTTGGCCGTGGAAAATTGTTCAACTTGTGCTCATAAATCTTCAGATGTCCCCAAATGTGGAACACGAACACGCAAATCATGAGGTCGTGACAAACCACCATACATGCCATATTGTACGACACGTACCAGTTATATAGACAAGTGATTGTGTAACAAATAATATCGCTCTGGTCGAACGGTAAAACGTAAAAGACGGAAAGTTCAAAAGTGCCGTTCACGGGTCTCTCTGAACTGAACATTCCGGTTTTATAATTGACGTAAATCGCTCCTATGTTAAACGTGAAGAAGCACGTGTAAATCTGCAGGTGTGCTATTATTGCGGCGATTTCGCAAATGTAATTGACCTTCTTGCACATCTGAAACAAGAGTACTTAAGGCATGTTTCCATCTTTTCAACGCCAAGTACCGATATGCAGGGTGGAAACGAAAAGTGGTCTCACTCGATTATTTATAAACTATACAAGATATCGAAAAACTGGTTACTGATCTTGAAAGTGCTTTACGAGCTCTATCAAACGGTATCGGTTACAAAATAAACTGGATCCATCCGAAAATGTAATGTTTCCAGCTTCCATACATTTAATACAGTCACAAAGACACTATTTTATCATTTACGTAATTACTTCAAAAGTTATTATACACTTATTAATAACTAGATTTGTATTGTATCTATCTGTATCAGTAATTGCTATGATACACGTGTTTCTACTTCACACCATATCATCCCGCTCTACTAATAACTATTTTGTAATTATAAACTAAAATGGCTGTAAGGATTTAATTGTTGTGCCTGTTCTGTAACATATTATTGATACCGTTTGCTAGAGCTCATGAAGCACTTTCAAGATTAGTTACCAGTTTTTCAATGTCTTGTATAGTTTAGAAATAATCGTGAGTGAGATCAATTATCGTTTCCGCACTATGAGTTTAACGCCAACGACCGATATAATCGCGCCAATGAACGACATATACGTCAACGTATCCAATTTAAAACTTACCTTCTCGACATTCACATAAGTTTCAACTTCTTTAGTTCCAAAAACATTTTATTATTTCTTCGATTTAGCCGATTAAAATGACATTTAAAAAGGTTAAAAAGAATTTTTGTAAGGAAAACAATCACTTTTTTAAATAAATATGTACATTAAAACTTACTTTTGCTGCGAATTCTGATTTATTCCTGTGGTGTATTAAATGAAATTTCGTAACAAATTCTTTAATAATATTTTGATATCCAGCTTGTATAGGCAACGTTGCTCTTTGCTGAAATATTAACGGTAATTCAGTAAAGTAAATTGTTTAGAAAACCAGGCCCACTATAGATCGGACACGTGTACTAGGGTTTTTGATTGCCAAATCAAGTTGAAAGCCACAAATTCACCGGAACTGTCCTTAAATTGCTTAATTTATAAAGAATTAATTATGTCTCCACTAACTGCTGTCAATATTGAAACAGTAAAAAAATGAAAAACTATTTTTAATTTCCTTGCAAAAGGGATTGCTAGAGGTTTTGTCAAAAACATTGTGTTCGAATCTGAAGCAATAGGCTTTACTAGGCCGTATGAGTTATTTGCTATACTTGATAGTTGTAGTTGACGCCAAGGCATTAGGTTTGAATTATTACGCTATTAATGGGACAATGCCAGAAGACTGAAACAGAAGTAAATTAACAGTAATATCTAACACATCAAAGACATGCCTTACTCTATAGGACAATGATAGTGATCAATTATAACTTATTTTTTAAATTTTAGTTTTTTTCGTAGTCGGGTAACAGTTTTCAAACTTTTATTTTTATTTATTATACAAGTTTAACAGAGCTGCAGGGAGGGGCAGGGGACTTGGGCTGTCATATTAGGGCAGCAGGTTTCATAAAATATTTAAAGTGAAATAGAGAAAACCGAGAGAACCCTACTATACTGTGTGAGCATAACTTAGAAAAAGAACACTTACAATATAAACAACGCACATCAAAAAGGTGAGGCACGTTTGGCCTAAATGGACGAATGCCAGAGTTCCCCAGTTCTTGATTATATACATCGCCTGCGCAACCATTCCCAAACAGCAGATCGTGAACAAAAAACTAGTGTAGCCATATCTCCGTACTACTGACAGTTTTGTGGTCGCAGAGTCTGCAAATACGTGGCCTGGCCATGCTCCGATAGATCTTAGAGTGAATCGGACTCTTTTCATATATCTCAAATCCAGTGCATCCATTATATATCTGGAAATAAAAGTCTTAGTTGCCTTATGATACTGATCAGGAAAATAATGGTTTGATCCAATAATTAGGAAACAAGTAATTGAAACCAATGACAATGGGGTGGTCCTATGTCAAGGAGGGGACAAAGACACAGAATCTGATCAGATTAAATCAGATTAGATATTTTTATTTCTTATTGAAAATTGCATTACATTTTATGTCAAAATATATGGAATTCACAAAAAGATCGTCAAGATAATTAAAAGAACAATAATAATGATAATAAACGAATTGAAAAAAATTACAACATAAAAATAAAAGTCTAGAAATAAGTCTAGAGAAATGTTAAATTACATAATAACAATTCAAGTCAAGATTAAATAATAACAATTAATATATGTTTACAAATATAAAAATGTCAAATTACGTAACAGACACTGACAATAGAAGATGCAATCAAGCACCGATGTACGCGGAGATCTAACACAGGTAGAAATGGACTGAACTACGAAGAGATCAAATAAATTGGCGAAGACGACCGAGACTTAACAAATACTGGAATGAACTGGTCCAAAACATGTGAGGCGAAACTCTAACTATGTGAGTAATCAGTTTATTGCAATATGACTTAGTCTCACGGTAATTTCAAATTCAAATTAAACTAACATTTTATTATCTAAATCAATATTTTTATAACAAAAACAAACCACATGGACATAGAAAGACAGCGGAGGTAGAAGAAAGAGCTACGAAAAATTAATGATGGCGGATGATTCTGTTAAATAAAGTAGTCCAGGAATGTTGGTAACTGGAAAACTTCTTACGTTTTCGCTTGACCACCGTCTCACCTGATGGAAAGTGACGATGAGGCTGAAGCTGGGACGCGGTTACCCAGAAATATGCCTGTTTACTGCCTCTTTAGATGAGTAGATTATATCTGTCGGGAAATACTGAGGCAGGGAGATGTTCCATTCCCTAAAAGTATGCAATGGGAAAGAAGTGAAACGTTTGTTTGTCAAAAATCTTTGAGAAAGCGATGCATCAGCGTATTACTGGTTTTCTTAATAAACATAAAATAATAAAAACTGAGCAATTTGGATTTCAAATGGGAAAATCGACTTCGTTAGCTGCTTTTTCTTTAACCAACAATGTTTTAAAATGCATGGATAAGAGCATGTCAGTTGTGGCAGTGTTCTTTGACATGAGTAAGGCGTTTGATTTTGTATCACACGAAATACTACTTGTTAAATGCGAGCGGTATGGCTTAAGAGGCCAAGTAAATGAGTGGCTAAAAAGTTACCTGCAAACAAGGACCCACTTTGTAGAGGTAAAAAAATTGGACCTTAACTAACAGGGTGTTGACTCCTTACAGATCCTCTACTAAAAGGATTGAAATTGGTGTGCCACAGGGTAGTATCCTGGGACCTTTGTTGTTCTTGTTATACGTTAATGATCTCTCAAGTGTGACAAAATTGGACTGTACGCTCTTTGCTGACGATCTTTCTGTTGTAATACCATGTTAAGATATCCTCACCTACAATACTGAGATAAATGAATCTACTTACAAAATTGTAACCTGGCTGCACAAGAATAATTTAAATATTAATATAAATAAAACGACATTCATCCAGTAGAAACGGCTACTGCGCAGTCAAGGTCAATGCTCAAGTGGTTTGCCGGGATCTGTACTAAATTCAAATCAGCACAAACACTGGAAGTGGATCAAAATCCACTTGAATAATTGATTATTTTCTGACCCATCATCCTTTGCATCATAGTCGTCAAAGAGGTAAATGAAAGCTTAATAATTATATTAATTAGCTTACAACAAAAACGCAACACGACAGAAGAGTCAGCCACGTTTGGCCTAAGTCGAAGAATCCCAGAATATCCCTGTTTTTGCTCAAGTACAGAGCCTGACAGACCATCCCTATGCTGCACATTATGAACAAAAAGCTCGTGTAGCCATATCTGCGTGCTGCTGTTAATGCTGCCGATATTGTGGTCGGGGAATCCTCAAATACATGGCCCGGCCAGGCACCGATACAACTCAGTGTAAATCGAATTCTTTTCATATATCTTAAATCGAGTGCTTCCATTATGTTATTCTGAAAAAATAAAAGTTTAAAAACTGTTACCCGACTACGGAAAAAACTAAAAAGTAAAAAATAAGTTATAATTGATCACTATCAGTGTCCTATACAGTAAGGCATGTCTTTTGATGTGTTAGATATTACTGTTAACTTACTTTTGTTTAAGTCTTCTGGCAGTGTCCCATTAATAGCGTAATAATACAAACCTAATGCCTTGGTCGTGCGTCAACTACAACTATCAAGTATAGCAAATACGCGAGAGCGAGAGCAAGACAGCCGGTGATATTACAGGCGCGAGAAGTATTCAATCTTAGCTTTCGGGGTTGACAACGATCTGCAATCTTCTTGGTGTTGCGGGTGTTTAAAGGCGGTGGTGATCACTTTCCATCAGGTGACCCACTTGCTTGTTTTCCTTCCTAATTCATAATAAAATAGGTGTTAAGTTTGTACGGAACTCTTGGTGCGCAAGTCCGATTCGCACTTGGCCGGTATTTCATTAGAAGTAGGCTAGGTACGCTTTGGCCATGATCTCATATTTGGCAGGCCGAGATATTTATTACATTGGCGTGAGTGCCATCTGACTGATAGAATTACTGTTACACATTCTGTGGTCTCAGTAGGGGAAATTATATTCACTTACCACCTCAGAACCCTATCACAATGACGCGACGCGTTAAACGCCACGCTATGTCATACAAATGTCATGCTTATGTCTCTTCGACTAGGTTCTACGGTGGTACGTGTTTCAATTTCCTTGACTGTACAATGGTCTGCGCGAACGAAGTCGCGGGCAACACCTACAGTTTACATAATAAAATGCATCATAAACGACAACGTCTATAATTCTCCTTAAATAATTAAAAAGTAGTTCATATTTATTTAATATAGCTACCAGACAACAGATGGCGTTATTGGTAACGAAACATGGGTAAATTGATATTCTGTAGCTTGGTATACTTTAATATTGAAATATATTTATGTTTTTGAGCTCAGAATTTACTCTTCTTTCATTTGATATCCATGACTACATGATAGCAAAAAAAAATTTTTTTTGACTCTCTCTTTTTTGGATATAACATTCGTCATTTTCATTTTGCTCACAAAAAATATAGCCTATGTCACCCAGACTACAATTACGAACCGATTAACACCTCATTCAATAAAATCGGCTCAGTCGTTTAGGCACTACAGTGGAACATACGTAAATACAAACATACATACATAGGCTGCTAAAAACATAACCCCTCCTTTTGGCTTTGCCGTAGTCGGGTAAAAATCAACAGTGCACACTTAAAAAAAATTGTTCTAAGAAACAACTGGACAAATTCGCGCTCGCGACCGCGTCTCGACAAACAAGCCCGTGAATATTCTGATTAGTTCAACATGCTGGAGTCTCACGATAATATTTAATTCAAATTATACAAATATTATTATTAAAATCAATATTTGTATAAAAGAAACTAACCTTGTGGATACACAAAGACAGAAACAGGGCAATTTTATCAGGGTTTCGTGGAAGAAACCGGTTATGTCAAGGAGTTTAGAAAACGCAAATATAAGTTTTTTATAACAGAAAATTTTAAATGTCTCATATTTAATTTTGCGATAATTTTTGTAACATTATAACGCTGTGTCACACCGCTACACCTACGTAGAGCGATTAATTTACGCATGTCCCAAGAATAAACCGTAAAATTTTTGGCGCTTCTGTCATTTAGTATACCCAGTTATTGACATAGCGAGCCGCCTGGCAAGACACTCGCTTCTGTCACTCAGTCAGTACCCAGCTATTGACATTGCGAGCAGCCGGGCAAGACAATCGCTTCTGTCACTCAGTCAGTACCCAGCTAGAGACATAGTGAGCCGCCTGGCAAAGTACTCGCTTTTGTCACTTAATCAGTACCCAGCTGTCCACATAGCAAAGCTCCTCTCTGGACAGTAGTTTTTGTCACTCAAATGTAGTATAGTACCCACTGCTTAGCAAAAGCCTGTCCCTCAGACTACCGATTCCATTTATCTGCAGCCATTTCTCAAATATTTCTAACTTCTATTGTACGGAATTTTAACGATAAATCCCAAAGAAAAAATATGATGTTATTTTTATTAAAACTACGGTTTACTTAAAGAAAATTTTAGTGTTTATTTGCTTGAGTGAGTTAGTTTTTCATACTTGTATGTGAGTGCTTAAATATGAAGAGGAAAAACTTTAAAAAAGTATTGTGATACAAATATGTGCAGCCAGTGTTCAAATATCGGCAAATGTTCTCAGCATCAGGAAATACGAAAACGACGCTTTTAAAATCTGTAAACAAAATATTACAAATATATTTGTATACACATACTACTTGTAATTTAACTAAATTGTAATATCAAACTTTGTAGTAACATTTGGAAGGTCTCTTATACAAATTATCAATGAGTATTTTATTATCAAGTAGACTTAGAACATAAGACATTGAGTATAAAAAGAACTTGTACCTTTTAAGAATATTGTCACTTTGAATCATTTATTCATTACAGCTCGGTAAATGATTGCTCACAAGGAGGGTGTAGACGAAAAGGTCGAGAGCAGAAAGTTTAATTTTGGGATTTTCTTTGAACTGTTAGGAGACAAGCACACTAACGGTCCCCACTCCTCAGGGGCAAGCTTTTGGGTACTACTAACAGGGTTCCGTTTTTTAATTTTTTCGTTTAAATCTCAAGAACGATGCGCCATAGGAAGTTATGTTAACTGCGTTATAAAAGCTAAAAAAAATATCTACAACTTTGATATAATTACCGCAACCATAGTTTGGACCCCAACTGGTACCATGCCACCGGCTTTCACCGACAAAGACTGTTGTACAATCTGGAGCAGCAGTAGCACCGTTCGTCTGTTTCGGACGTCCATGCACTCCCACGGTAAACTGTATACTGTATCTATAAGAGATTCGCCCTGTCCAACAAATCACAGCTTTTAATGCTATCTACTAACTGGCATTAGCATTGAAAATAAGAATTACAAAAAAAGAATCGATTAGGGTAAAAGAATTTAGTTTTCATTTGTGGGGCCTGGGGCCACAATATGAAAAAAATTAAAAATACAAATAATACCAACCGCAAAAATTACCTACCTTTGAGCAAATTAGTTCAAATACCACGGATAGTTGAATTAATTGTTGATAAAGACCGATGGTTGTTACAAAATACTTTGCCAATGCTTCGTAATCCTAAAACAGTAAAGTACTCGGTAAAGGGCTTTTATCTATTTATAATAACTTTAATCAAATCAAAAACATAAATGTGAAATGAGAGCCAAGTTCAATATTATGATATATGTCTTGATTGTTGACTTCAACGACAAAAGAAATGAAATCTAAATGGGTGCCAAGTTCAATGGTCAGTCCTGAAATGTATTTATAACAACATAAAATATTATTTCTTCTTATAACTTAGGATAATATATTTTAGCCTAAGGTCTGACTTCGCTAGTTCTCATGTACGAATAATATTATAGCCTTCGCAAGTTCTAAACCTGTTACTTGTCGGTTCTTAATTTATTATTCCGAAAATTTGGCTTGCTGGTAGAAACTAGCCATCGAACATAATAATTCGTTGATTGGAGATTTTACAGATTTTTTTAATTTTCATCTACAGTATTGCTCAAGTTTTATTTTAAAAAACTGCAATATACTTTAAAAAATAGCACTTTAATTGTAGCTTTCAGAATGGTACGATATTTAATAATTTACGCAGCAGTAATTTGCTAAATCTAATTGCTTATGAGCTGATCACTAATATGAAAATGAAAATGAAAATGAAAATGAAAAATTTATTTTGCAAGTAGGCCATATAGGCTCTTTTACATGTCTGAATCTACTAGCGCTTCGGAAAATGGAAGAATCTGCTGAGAAGAAACGCCGCAAGAAACTCAGCAGTTTATCTTTTTTTTCTTCTCTTTTGAAAACAAGATTACAGAGCAATATACACAATCATAACAATAGTTCACATAAAGTGTGAGAAAAAAAAAAAAAGATAATAAATAGCACAGCAAGCTTTAAGCATATTGAACGAACTGGCACTAGTACAGATTGACCAAGAGATGTATAGGGTCCCCAGGTCAAAGAAATTAGAATCGGGATGTATGTGGTCCCTGATCAAATACTTAGTCTAAATAACTTAGAGATGTATAGTCTCTAAGGGTCAAAACAAATTAATTACCTTAATCTATGCTTAGCAGAGGTGTAAAACGCCTCCACGGTCAAATTGTACAATATTACTTGGAGATGTATAGTCTCCGAATGTCAAAAGAATATACGAATAAAAATATTCATGTCAAAAAAAAAAAAAATTGGTGAAAATCCAACAAAATCAGTAATATAACAATAACAACTCAATATATGTCTATATTTAGTTATATATATAAATATAAATAAATAGACAACACGATGAAGTCTCCCACATCAAACCGCATTTAAGTACCTACATTTTAGGCTTTTTGAGAATTACATTAGTCTTTGCAGCATGAATAGTCCGGACCCCGCAAACAGCACCCGATCACGAGTATGACGCGTATCTCAGCCATCGTCTCCCTCAACCATATTGCAGGGAAGGTGGCGACCCGATCAACGACGCCACCGTAAGCAATGCCCTTTAAGCGAGCATGACATACTCAAGCAGTACGACTACAAAAGAGAAATTGAATACGGCTCGTCTGGCGAGAAACATCACAATGTGCTCCAAAATAAAAATTACACTTTAATAGGATGTCATACATAATTAATAGGAATAAAATTAAGTGATAAAAAAAAAGATTAATGCTTAGAAATGTCACAAACATACAATTATTTATTAAAGTCAAAGATATTTAAATAAAATAGTGAACAGCCGATATTTAAATTAAATATTCACGCCTTTAGAACTGGCCAAGTCAAATCGTCGCATATATATTCGTCGACTTTGTAATAAGCTTTTTTCAATAGCGTGTTTTTAATATACCTCTTGAATGCATTTAGAGGTAATTCCCATACATCCACAGGCACTTTATTATAGAACCTCACGCAGTTCCCTAGAAAGGATTTGCTAACTTTTTTTAAGCGGAATTTGGGTACAAAAAGCTTATTTTTATTTCGTGTGTTGAAATGATGGACATCACACAGTTTCTTGAAGGAATTAAAGTTCCTATGCGTATATACAATTACATCATATATATATTGTGAAGCTACTGTAAGGATGTCTATTTCTTTAAAGCGTTCTCTCAGTGAATCACGAGAGCCAAGGTTGTAGATGGACCGAACTGCCCTCTTCTGCAGAACAAAAATGGTTTCAATGTCGGCTGCCTTACCCCAAATCAGAATGCCATAGGACATAAGGCTGTGAAAATAACTGAAATAAACGAGACGCGCAGTTTCCACGCTGGTGTACTGTCTGATTCTTCGTACGGCATATGCTGCAGAACTCAATTTATCAGCAAGATTCGAAATATGTGGACTCCATTGTAAATTTCGATCCAAAGTAAGTCCAAGGAAAACAGTTTCGTCTACTAAGTCTAGTCTCTCTCCATTTAAAGTAATCATTGTATCAACTTGTCTTACATTTGGTAGTGAAAATTTAACACATTTAGTTTTTGCAGCGTTCAGCAGAAGGTTGTTAGCTGTGAACCATTTTAAAACATCTATTAGGGTCTCATTGATGTGACTGTGGTCTTCTTGTTGCCTGTTAACTTTAAAAATTAGCGAGGTGTCATCAGCAAATAGAACTATGTCACATTTATTTCGTACTAGGCTAGGTAGGTCGTTTATATAGACCAGAAAGAGAAACGGTCCCAAAATCGATCCCTGTGGCACTCCAAGCTTCACCGGTGCTCCACGTGACTGCACTCTATTTACGACCACCTTCTGGATTCTCTGGCTAAGATAGGAAAAAACAAGATTCAGTGCCTCAGCTGAGAGCCCGTAGTGCCGTAGCTTGCGCAGGAGTGTCTCATGTTCCACACAATCAAACGCTTTGGAGAGATCGCAGAAGATTCCTATTGCATCCTGCGAATGTTCCCATGCATCGTAAATATGCTTCATGAGTGTTGCAGCTGCATCTGTGGTCGAACGCCCTCTTGTAAATCCGAATTGCTTGCTATGTAGTAATTTATTAATGTTAAAATGATGAAGCATTTGGTTGAGCATGATCTTCTCAAACACTTTACTTAGCACTGGAAGTATAGAAATCGGTCGAAAATTTCCAGGGTCGGATTTGCTGCCAGATTTAAATAAAGGAATAACCTTACTATACTTCATAAGGTCGGGAAACATACACTCGTCTACGCAGTTATTAAATGTAATGGCCAGATACGGTGCCACAATATGAATGACAGATTGGATAACTTTAACGGAAGTACCCCAAAGATCCTCAGTATTCTTAAGCTTCAAGGATTTAAATGTTTTGATGATCTCGTGTGGGTCGGTATAATGAAAATCAAAGTTTAGATTTCTTACATTAGCAACCTCGTTTAAGTAAGAACCAGCCCTCACACTACATGAATTCAGGCCACGAGTAGTAGTTGAAGCTATGTTCGAGAAAAAAAATTCAAAAGTGTCCGCCACATCTAAATCTGACGTCAGTATCTTATTGTTAAGTTTGAGTTTAAAATGGCCATCACGGGGCTTTGATTTACCTGTCTCTGAATTGATAACATTCCAAACTGCCTTGACTTTATTATCAGCAGATTTAACTTTATTACTTATATAGTCTGCCTTGGCGGCAGAACAAACCTTTTTAAATAATTTAGAATATTTTTTTACATAATCAATGAAACTAGCATCTTGGCTGTAGCTCTTCATTTCATACAACTCGTACAGTTTGGTCCTACTCTTATGTATTCCAACTGTGGCCCAATCACTAAATTTTGGTTTGTTTGAGCCGTTCTTGACAGTCTTTAATTTGAAAATGTTTTCAAACTCATTATTTATAACACTAGTTAAATCCTTATATAATATGTTGGGATCACTCGTCCCTATGGTAGGCACAGGAACTTTACAGAGAATATTCTGTTTGAACTTTTCTATTCGACCTACAGTTATAGGCCTGTAGGTTAATTCTAGTTTAGGATTCTGATTGGTGATTTTAAAAGTGGCTTTCTGGCCACTGTGATCCGAGTTAAAACATTTAAATATTGCCACTTCCGTAGCTTCACTCATGCAGAAAATATTGTCTAAACATGTCGCCGTGCTGGCGGTCACTCTAGTGGGCTCATTAAACAGATGAAACAAGTTAAAAGATTTAAATAGGTTCAATAGTCTGACCGAGTTTGTATTTGTTGAGTCTAGTAAGTTAACATTGAAGTCGCCACATACCATGATGAATTTACTACTTTCAAAAATCTGTTTCAGGGCATCTTCCATTACGGCTTCAAACTGGCTAAAGTCTGAAGACGGTGGCCTGTATACGCACAGTATAATGTGATTTTCTAATTCCACACATGAAATTTCGATAACTCGCTCAATAGAAAGCTGAACTATATTTTTACGTTCTTTACATTTAAAATCGTTTTTTAAAATAATCATGGAGCCTCCGTGAATTGCCGACTTTCTAGTGAAGGAGCTACCGATTTTGTAATTATTAAAGTTCAATAATAATTCATGTCGTTTCAGCCAGTGTTCAGTAATGCACATTACATCTACATTAAAAGCATCTAAGAATAAACCAATTTCTATTATTTTGCTGGAAAAGCCTTGTATATTTTGATGAACCAAAATAAGGTTACGTTGCTTTTCCGCTGTCTCACGCATTAGTTTAAAGCCGGCTGGCGGGCCGCGGGGGAGGCCGCGCGCTCGGCGGCTCCGGCCCCGCCGCCGCTGTCTGCTGCGTGCAAGTTCCCAGGTTCAATATTGTATGCTAGCAGCTTCGCTGTTGCTATTTTACATTTTTTTGGTAAATAACATTTGTCTCTATTTAACTGAAAACGTTTTACAAATTTGTTGCTGTCAAAAAATGTATAAGTACTATTAAAACATGTCAAATTATACAGCATAGCATTCAAATTTGAAATTTTGATGTTTTGCTCATAGGATACAGAACCCGAATATGGGAGCGCACATAAAATTATTTTATGAATACCACGTTGCTCGACTATTGACAGTGCTCGTAGTAAGCATTCAAAGTGAGGTTTCGACAAGTCTAGACTATTACCTAACATAATAATTAGCGTTGTGGCCGTGTTAAAATTGTCCTTTGACAGTCGGTCGGCGAACTGCTGAAGACTCGCACCGCGGAGGCATTGATTTACGACCCTCTGCCTCAAAAGCTGGCCCAGCACGGATCCAAATCCCACGCCAATCTCGTCGGAGTAGATGACAGTAGTGGCTGTGGGAGCCGCCGCAGGTGCCGTCGCTGGATTCGTTGTAGCGAGCGGGGCGCCGGGCGCTGGGCGCGCCGGGGATGCTGCGGGTGCCGGGGCTGCGGGCGCCGCACGCGGGGCCGCCGGGGCCATCGGGGCCGCGGGCGCGGCCGTAGGAGGGCGCGCGGGGGCGGGGTGCTGCGCCGGCGTGGAGGTCTCGACTGGCACGGCGCTGCGACTCTCAGCGAGCGAGGTTTCATGCGAACAAATACAAATATGATTATTCAAGAGAGAATCGAAGCGTTCTTCATTATAGCGACACATATCGACGAGCTGCGTCGCGGCGCTCACGTGTTCGCTGATCTCCCGCTTGCTGCTTTCATACTTGGCATTGATATCTCTGAGCGCCTCTTCTAGTCTACTGATTTTGGACTGCAAGGTCTGTGTCGTACTATTATATAAATAATTACTAGCTTCTAATTTACTGCTACTTAATTTTAATTTGTTAACTAAATTACGACGTTCTTTTATTAATTGTACATTTTTTTGTAGACTGTACTTAGAATTTGTAAGCTTTTGAGTACGCCTCATAAACTTCTTTATTTTAATATATTTTTTAAATTTATTATTACTTACAAAATAGCAAGATGCAGTTGAGTCATCTTTTGTCAAGTCGACAGTGGTTAGGATAGAATCCGAATGGGATGTTGTCAGGGACCCGATGCTGGTACTATTTTCCAACATGTCTTCGTACAAGCTTTTACCCATCAGCTCTTCATACAAGCTATCAGTCTCAGCAGTCCGATGACGCTCACATTCATATATTCAGGCGTTATTTTGCGGAGGTCTATTTCAACAAACTGGAACAAGCAACTGGAACTGTAGCAAGATAATTTCCAGTTTGTTTAAGCTGATCTATGAGCCCTCGAAGTTTTGGCGTTGGTTTTAGGGACAGCCTGTATATACAACTTTATTTAACATTTTGATTTATTGTTTTCGTTTTCTTTTGCTTACTTCTATTGTTACTATGTTTCGACAAGTTGTTGCTACTACAATATCTATTCTCTATCCAATCTCTTCGATCCACGGTGGCAAGAAATATCGTAGCGGAACTCCTTATTGAGACAGCCAATGCTGGCTTTTTCAGGCGACCTTTCGGGGTAAGACCCTACACTGCTACACCGCTTGACAATGCATCCATTTTCCGTCTTACCGTGCTTGATGTCTACAAGAGGGAAGTTCGCTTTCATGCAAGTCACGTCTACGTCACCTGGCAGTCTCCTGCGTGTCTTAAACCTTGCTGTAATACCTACTCCAATGGTAGTTTCAGCCTATGTATCATTCTCTAGATCCACGACCATACAAATTCTTGTGCTTGTCGAGAAATCCTTATTTGTTTTATCTAAAAGAGGCACAACGGCGGATCCAGCTCTAGAGCCAGGGGGGTCACATAGTAGGAGTTAAGTCAGAACAGGGTCATCAATGAGATTAGATCTGTTATAACCAACCTTTCCTGTTTTTAGAAGAAAGTAGTTTTGTTTGTCATGTTGATTTTAAAGTTGTCAACGGCTTTAATATAATGTCTAAATAAGAATTACAATAGATATTTCATTTATATCAAGATCAATTACCAGTGGTCAACTTGGATCCTGCCTTAGGTCTTAACCCCCATGACCCCCCTGGATCCGCGCTTGATAAGACACCCAGGACATAAAAATTACCAGCGTAGAACACTCCAACAGCAAAATGCAATCAGATACCAGATGAAATCCGTAGTAAACAAACAGTGTTATGCTGTACGTTTCAGAAGTTTCGGCGACGAACCTGAAATTATTTTTAAAATTGTATAAATATTAATAAAAATAGAAAAAGTACACATGCGGACATTGAGTACAGCAGTGAATACGGTCATGAAAATGTTCATAGCATCGCGATAATAAAAAATACTTTTAACAGGCGATTTCAATGTATTGCCATTCATATTATTTAAGAAAAAAAATGCTGGACTATCTGAGTATATTTAATTATTATTCTATTAAAGAATTCATGGCTGAATTTAATGTATCATTTTATTAATTGACTAAAATGTGATACTTTTGAGATTTATTCCTTTTTTATGACTTTTAAATAATTATACTAAATAAAATATTTGAATTCATTGATTAGTAAATGAATTATGCATAACATTGAATAACTAAGAAATATTTGTAACTCAAACTATGGTAAAACAAGTATTAAGCACTCTATGACATGTACACCGCTTTGTACTCTTGTTTGATGAAAATAAATTGATTGATTGAATAGTAAGTACGTTGATCGGCCCCAGGCAGACCAGCCCCAGGATGTAAGCGGCCGAAGGTACGAGAACAGACAAGAACGGATAGCCACTTCGTTCTTTGCTATGTAGAGATAAAGATAAAGAAAATAAGGTTATGTTTAGTATAAGCCATCTTACAGATGATGAAGTACTTACTCTTTTATCTTATTATAGTGTATTACAAACTCTTTTAGCCCAACAGCCACTTCTTTCATTTCTTCATTTGAATACCGCATTGGATCTGTACTAGCATTTACAGCAACACTTGGCCGTGGAAAATTGTTCAACTTGTGCTCATAAATCTTCAGATGTCCCCAAATGTGGAACACGAACACGCAAATCATGAGGTCGTGACAGACAAACATAGTTGCCATGTTATACGACACATACCAGTTGTATATAGAAGTGATTGTGTAACAAATAATATTGCTCTGGTCGAACGGTAAAACGTAAAAGACGGAAAGTTCAAAAGTGCCGTTCACGGGTCTCTCTGAACTGAACATGCCGGTTTTATAATTGACGTAAATCGCTCCTATGTTAAACGTGAAGGAGCACATGTAAATCTGCAGGTGTGCTATTATTGCGGCGATTTCGCAAATGTAATTGACCTTTGTAGCACCGGCTAGCTTGCGTACATGGGTAATTCGTGCGCAGAGGCATTCGGAGGTTTTAAAGGGGCTTTTGTAGTGAAATCGACACGCAACGCACATTGAAAATTATTTATTCTGTTACCACAAAGAAAAAACTAATCAGAACAGTTTCTAATACGATAATCTAAAATTATAATCTATCGCGTTAACCGATACAGTAACGCGTTGTCGGGCGGACTGCGCGGGAGCGGCGGGAGCGTATAGCTATTGGCCCATTCCCTCGCGGTACGTCAGGCAGCTCAGCCAATGGCGGTGGAGGAGCGGCAGAGGATTCGTCTAATCCGGGGCCGCGAGGAAGCGGAAATGTTTTATTTATTTGTAATCGCGCTACACACTCCCCCTCCAAGTTCCCAGAACGACCCCTTGGGGACTTGGCAACATCATCAGGTTGCGCGGGTCTTGAAAAAATACGAGGGCGACCACGAAGTCGCCGTGGATAAACAGGTCCAGAGTCAGTACCCTGGCCCGGTGAAAACAAAGTCAAATCCGAGCAATGCATTGTACCAAGATCAGTGTTAGTTTGAACGTCAGCAATGACGTAAGAAGTGGGGCTAATAACTTTACTTATACGATAAGGACCATCTCTTTTCGGCATGAACTTCCTGGTTATACCTTTAGCTGCATTACTAAGTAGATGAGTTTTTACCAGAACTAAGTCATCGACACCGTACCGAGCCGACGGACGTCGGTGTTGATCAGCACCATCTTTCTTTTGACCTTGATGCTTATCAGACTTCTCTCTTATAGTACCTAAGTGGTCTATGAACCTCTCTAAATAAGGCGTGATTTGAGGTAGAAAGTTTTCTTTAGAAAGGATAGCTCTTAAATCACGTTGAGCGTCAAACGGGGTCCTCATCTCTCTAGCAAACATCATATAAGCTGGACTGCATCCAGTAGTGGCACAAATAGCACTATTCATGGAGAACCTGATCTCTGGAAGAAACTTAGGCCACGAACGATGATTGTTCTTCACCAGTATGGAGAGTTGAGTCTTGAGGTCTCTGTTTTTCCTTTCCGCTGGATTTGCGTCAGGGTGATAGAGCGGTATTAAATTTTGCTTGATTCCCAACAAGAACATAGTTTGTTGCATCACCGCCGAGACAAACTGAACTCCATGGTCTGAGATGATTCTTCTTGGGAATCCATATCTTAGGAAATACTGTTCAATAAGAGCCAGTGCGCAAACCTCTGCAGTGGCTTCCTTGAGTGCTATAAGTTCTACCCAGCGCGTAGCAGTGTCCTCAATCAGAAGTATCCATTTTTCCCCATCTTCCCCATCAGGTAGAGGACCGAAAAGATCTATTGCCAAAACTTCTCCTCGTTGATTTAAAATTGGCGTCTGCAATAATCCGGCAGGCTTCTGATTGCTTATCTTATACCGTTGACACTCCTCGCATGTTTTAAGGTAATCGGTGATGAATTTACGCATTCCGGTGAAATAATACTTTTGACTTATTCGCGCGAGTGTCCTTTCTATTCCTTGATGGCCCGCAGTTGGAGCATCGTGAAATTCTTTAAGAACAGACTCTTTCATAGAGTTGGGTACTACTAGCTGGGCTTCCTCAGAATCCGAGTTAGGGTTGAAACAATAAAGAACCCCTTGGCTCATAAGATATCCTCTCTCTAGCCATCTAGTTGAGGAAACAGGATCTGAATTTTCCAGGTCTTGAATAATCTTGGCAACTTCTGGATCTTCTAGCTGGGCAGTACGGAGTTCCGTGGGATTCACTTGAGGGACATCAATGATAACTGAACAGATTCCACAGTCATCTTTGGAGTTGTCGTCGCAAACAGGTCGACTTAGTGTGTCAGCTATGACATTGACCTTTCCCGGTGTGTACTCATATTTAATGTCAAACGATTGCAATTTTAGGGCCCACCTTATGAGGCGGCCATTTGGTGATTTATGAGTCAACAACCATTTCAACGGTTGATGATCGCTTCTTACAATGACGGGATGACCGTCAATATATGGGCGAAACTTTTCAACAGCCCAGATCACAGCCAAAGCTTCCCTTTCCGTTGTGCTGTAGCGGCGTTCAGCTGGTGTGAGCAGCCGGCTGGCGTACTCAATGGGATGCTCATTGTTTCCTTCTCCTTGCATCAGGACACTTCCAAGGGCATAGTTACTCGCGTCAGTGCGGAGCACAAATGGTTTGCTGTAATCAGATTGCACCAAAATTGGGGCAGAAGTTAGTCTGGCTTTAAGTTCATTAAAAGCTTGCTGTTGATCTTCTTTCCAATACCAAGGTTCATTCTTCTTGGTGAGCTTGGTGAGTGGTTGGGCAATCGCTGAAAAATTTGGCACAAACTTCCTAAACCAAGCGCAGGTCTGTAGGAATGTCCGTAGATGTTTAAGGTTAGTTGGCTCCTTCATTTCTAATATGGCTTCAACCTTGCTGTTATCTGGCTTGATACCTTCTGGGGTTATAAGGTGACCGAGATATTTCACCTCTTTGCAAGCAAAAACGCATTTCTCACGGTTAGCTCGCAATCCAAATTGACAAAGTCGGTCGAACACAAGTTGCAGATCTTCCAGGTGTTTCTTGAAGTTGTCAGAAATAACCAGGATATCGTCCAGGTAAGCGAGGATGTTAGTGTTTTGGAGACTAGCACCCGATTTGAATTTGTCCATAAGCCGCTGGAATGTGGCTGGGGCATTTTTCAGCCCAAATGGCATTCGAGTAAATCTGTAAGTCCCAAAAGGAGTAACGAAGGCCGTTTTGTCACGGTCAGCTTTGTTCATACTTACTTGCCAATAACCAGATCTTAAATCAATTGTACTTATGTAACAATGCTTCCCTGTCAGCTGAAGTAACTCTTCTATTAAAGGTAAGGGATAGTTATCTGTCTTTGTGATACTGTTAAGTTTTCTGTAATCAACGCAAAATCGAACAGTATTATCCTTCTTAGGAACGAGAACTGCCGGTGAGGTCCAAGCGGACTCACATTCCTCTATTATCCCATCGTGGAGCATCTTTTCAATTTCTGCTTTCATTATGACCTTCTTTGCAGGTGTAAGCCGGTATGGAGGCTCAGAAATTGGTGCATGGTCTCCAGTATCAATGTGATGCTCCACAATGGGAGTCGGTGCTCCCCCTAGACTGAAGACTGCACTATTCCTTTCCAGTACATCGGCTAATTTCATACATTCTTCTTCACACAGCATGGATCCTTCCTCAGCGCGAAGTATACTTGTAGCTGCAATGGCCAATTGGGTGGGAGAGTTGCTTTCATATTGTAATGGATAACACTCACCACCAGGAAAACACCACGTAGAAGAAGCAAAATCCAAGCAGAGTTGGGATGCCTTCAAAAAGTCTATGCCCAACAAAGTTTCATTGTCTTCTGCTCCAGGTAAAATCAAGAACTCTGTAGGTATCACTTTATCCTTAACTTTGACATCCACGGTGATGGTAAGCACCTTTCCAACTTGAGAAGAACCATCAGCTAATTTAACTCTCATTTGCTTTTCACCAAATTGTTGATTGCGTTGTTGTAACAGAGAATAGAGCTTCTGTCCTGCAATACTTTTCTTGGCGGCTGTGTCAATCAATGCTCTTCCACGCATATTAAGAATTTCGATTCCTAAAATGGGACGCTGATGTTTAGTAGAAATGTCTTCAAAAGCATATTCTTCAGTAGTGCCAGGTACCTCATTTTTGTCCATGGGGAATTTTAGCAAATTTTCATTATTTAGTGATCCAAGTGAAGGTTCCTTTACTTCTCGGTGGTATCCTAAAAAATCCACAGATGAAAATATAATTTCCTCAGAGGGCCTTGTTACACTACTGGGACTATCTATACTGTGACACACAGGGGACACAGGTATGGTACTTTTTAGGGGATGATCAACAGACGCCATCATCCCGGGCTCAGTGTCAATGACCTGCTCTGGCTGCATGGTTACCCTACCATAGTTATCTAAATCAGTGCAAAACAATGTACTCTCGGTGTTAGACACATTAACAGGATAACAAATATTATCAGTAGCAGAAGGCTCTGTAAACTGTGTGCACGGGTAGTGAACAACCGATAGGTTATCCCTGGCGATACCGGCGTCGCGAGACGACGTCGGCTTTGCAATAGAACCGTCACCAAAAAAATTCACAGGAAGCGCATACCGAAAATCAGTGAGAGACAAAAAATTGTCTTGAAACATTGCATTTTGACATTTAGGTATAGAAGTAACATGATTACTCACCGGGGAGAGCGGCTTACCAGAGGTCCTTGACCCCGGAGTAGACGAATCCATGCTGCAGTTGACAGAACAGAATGCAGCATTGCATTTATCGCAATTCGCTCGTAAAACTCCTTTTTGACCACAACCATAACAATGTAAAACATTTACGTTAGACATATTTGTATTATTCTTATCACTAGACGTCGTAGGGTCTCTAGAAAGTAATTTACGACACTCATCTTTAATGTGACCGAAACGCTTACAATACGCGCACTTTTTGCTATACGATTTATCACTTATCACTTTCGCGTTCGCGGTACCGGCGCTATTGTTGTCATCAGCTGATCGCTTCGGCGTGAGCGCGCGTGGGCCGCGGGGCGACGCGGCGCCCGAGACGGCGCGCGGAGGCTTCGACACGGCTACGGTGCTCTTCAAGCTCCTGACGTCGGCGGCGACCTTTTTAGTGCCTTCTCCCAATGACTCTTCGATACTCCGTGCTTTCTGTAGCAATATTTTAAACGTCGCGCATTCTTCGCGTTTTACACGTTTCCTTATGCGTTTGTGCAGCAGGCCGTAAACAATATCAATTTGCACTTTCTCCGACAAATCATTCCGCGGTAATTTTGCTAAGAGTGCTCGACATCTAGCGACGTAGATGTGCGTATTTTCGTCACCTTGTGGTGATGCAAATAAATCACGGTATATACGCGGCGGAGCGCGATTATCGCCGTAAGTATATCGTAGACTGTCAATGACGTCGTTCCATGTATTGGTTCCTGGTTTAATTCCTTGCCACCAATCTGCGGCTGAGTGTGTAAGTAACATCGATAAACCTCTTATGGCATTCTCGTCGGTAATGTTTGCACAATCTTTATAAGCTTCGATGGCGTCAATGAAGCCTTCAATGGATTCTTCCGTTGATCCAGCAAATCGAGCTTTACAGCGTGAAAAATTTCCTCCTTCTGATGGAATCGGTGTAGATGTAGACGAAGCTTGTCTGGCAAGAACGCTATCGAGCAGCTCCTTGAAGGCGATGGTCTGGGACCGCTGCAGCGACTCCACCAGCGTGGTGATGTTCTCCCTCGAGAACGAAGCTTCGTCAGCAGATGTAAATCGCTCCTGCGACATCTCGCGACCACGATTCCTTTTAGGCGGCATATTAATAACACTTCGACGAGTATGAGTCCCAAAAACCGAAACAAAAGTCACTTTTTCACAATTTAGCCTCACGCGTGGGCAGCCATTTTGTAGCACCGGCTAGCTTGCGTACATGGGTAATTCGTGCGCAGAGGCATTCGGAGGTTTTAAAGGGGCTTTTGTAGTGAAATCGACACGCAACGCACATTGAAAATTATTTATTCTGTTACCACAAAGAAAAAACTAATCAGAACAGTTTCTAATAAGATAATCTAAAATTATAATCTATCGCGTTAACCGATACAGTAACGCGTTGTCGGGCGGACTGCGCGGGAGCGGCGGGAGCGTATAGCTATTGGCCCATTCCCTCGCGGTACGTCAGGCAGCTCAGCCAATGGCGGTGGAGGAGCGGCAGAGGATTCGTCTAATCCGGGGCCGCGAGGAAGCGGAAATGTTTTATTTATTTGTAATCGCGCTACACCTTCTTATACATCTGAAACAAGAGTAGTAAAAGCACGTTGTTAACGCTAAAGTCAAAGTCAAAATATTTTATTGCATAAGAGCACATGTCAAAAATGAAATAATACATTAAAGTTTATACAATTAATAAATTTTTACCAAACAAATTATTTTACCATGTCAATTTAATACTATTCCTGTAACCTACTTATGTCTAATCAAATATTTAATGTCAATAATAATTAATTTTAATAAATATTTATGTTTCTTATTATAATGTCAACAATTTTAATCCTCAAATTACCTATTCACTATAAAATTCCTTAACGCTATAAAATGCTTTTTCTAATAAGTATTCCTTTAACCTGGAGACATATAAGTTAAAAGAAGGAGCGTCTTTGACCTCTCTACTCAGCTTATTATAAATGCGTACACCTACCGCCCGCAACGAGTTAGAACTTCTCGTCAACCACACAAGGATCGGCCTCATATCACGGCAAGTCTTTCTCTGGTCCGGACGTCTTGCTTTAAATTCATCCTTGTGCTTCCACATGTATTTCGCAATTTCAAGAATGTACAGGCTTCGTACAGTAAGTATTTTAAGATTAATGAAATAATCCTTCGCCGGTGTGAATACTCCGGACAATATTCTAACTGCCCTTTTTTGTAAAACAAACACTCTGTCTCTTTCAGCCGCTAAACCCCAAAAATCAATACCATATGTGAGGATGGAATTAATATATGCATAGTAAGCCATGCACAGATTACTTTGTGACAGTGTGGGAGCAAGTCGAGATAGAGCGAATGAAGCCTGCGCGAGTTTTCCGGTAAGCACTTCAATATGCTTGTCCCATTTCAAGCCAGAGTCAAAGTGAAAGCCTAGAAAACACACTTCCCATACCTGAGGCACCACCGTGTCATTAACAACAATTTTAAACGGAGTCCGATACTCGCCTCTAAGCCGGAAATGTAAAATAACGGTCTTACTAAGATTTATACTGAAACCATTTGCAAACAAACCAGTCCGACAATTCTACTAGAATACTTGTTACTTTTGTCTCCAAGTCACAAAACGTGTCAGCCGAGACAATGGCACAACCATCATCAGCAAAAATTATACAATCACCATCCGGAAACATACTAATGAGGTCATTGACCATTATCAGAAAAATTAAATTTCCAGCGGCTGAACCCTGCGGGACAGAGCAGTCGTCAAGTGCTTCTTCGCCAGATCGTGTGGCGCCTCCGTCGACAGATACAACCTGCATTCTGTTGCCCAGGAACGATTTAAGCATGTTAAGAAAGCTACTCTCAACACCATATCTCTGCAGTTTTACTATAAGGAAAGAATGGTCAACAGAGTCAAAAGCTCGCGACAGGTCGCAGAAAACTGCCGCAGTGAGCTTCTTCGCGTCAAGATACTGAGATACTGAATCATACGTTGGTGTACTGCGCGCGCGGCGTCCACTGTGGATCTGCCCTGACGATACGCGTACTGATAGTTGTGCAGTAGTTGATTGCCCTCAAAATGTTCTAACAGCCTATTACATAGCCCCAATTCCACTAATTTCGACATGGCTGGAACCAATTAGACCGGTCTAAATTTTTTAAACTCTTTACTAGATCCTTTACCCTTATAAAGTGGGTTTACCTTTACTACCTTTAATGAACTAGGGTATTCACCTATTATTGCACACTGATTCAAAAGACCAATATGCATAAATCCACGCCATGAGTTCAACGCCACTGACCGGTTTATGCGCTCTATAAGTCAAACGCTACTGATATATTCGCGCTATGGATTGAACTCCAATGACCGATATATCGGCACTATGAGTTCAACGCCGATGCCCGATATATACGTAAACGTGTCCAATATAAAAGTGACCTACGTGTATTCATATATAAGGTTCAATTTCGTTACTTTCAAAAAAAAGCTTGGCTTGTGAATGACGACTTTTAAACAACTTTTGTTTAGTATTAGTTGTTAAAACTTTCCTTACAAAAGCATTTTATTATTTCCTCCATTTTGCCGATTCTGCGTTAAAAAGTAATTTTTAAAGAGCAAATAATCACTTTTTTAAATAAATAATTACATTAAATCTTACTTTGGCTGCAAATTCTGATTTATTCCAGTGGTGTATTAAATGAAACTTCGTAACAAATTCTTTAATAATATCTTGATATCCAGCTTGTATGGGTAACGTTGCTCTTTGCTGAAATATTAACGGTAATTACAATAAAGTACATTGTTTAAAAAACCAGGCCCAGTGTAAATCGGACACGAGTACGAGGGTTTTTGATTGCGAAATCAAGTTGAATGCCACAAAGTCCCGGAATTGTCCGTAAAATGCTTAATTTATAAAGAACTAATTATGTCTCTGTTGCATAATTATACGCCAGCCATCCATCCGTCCATCTGTCACAGCGGCGTATTACAGCCACTAACTCTGCTGTCAAAATTTAAAGTGTCGAAAATTTAAAAACTATTTTCAATTTGTTTGCAAAATGGGTTACAAGAGGTTTACAGTAGGATTTACTAGGCCATATTATTATAAGTTTAAATTATCATATGTGAGTACCATTTTTATTGCACGAGTTTAACAGATCTGCAGGGAGGAGCAGGGGACTTGGGCTGTCATATTAGGGCAGCAGGTTTCATAAAATATTTAAAGTGAAATAGAGAAAACCGAGAGAACCCTACTATACTGTGTGAGCATAACTTAGAAAAAGAACACTTACAATATAAACAACGCACATCAAAAAGGTCAGGCACGTTTGGCCTAAATGGACGAATGCCAGAGTTCCATTATTGTTAATTAAATACATCGCCTGAGCAACCATTCCCAAACAGCAGATCGTGAACAAGAAACTAGTGAAACCGTATCTCCGCACTACTGACAGTTTTGTGGTCGCAGAGTCTGCAAATACGTGGCTTGGCCATGCTCCGATAGATCTTAGAGTGAATCGAACTCTTTTCATATATCTCAAATCCAGTGCATCTTATATCTATTTTATATCTGGAAATGAAAGTCTTAGTTGCCTTATGATATTGATCAGGAAAATCTAGTTTCATCAAATAATTAGGAAACAAGTAATTGAGACCAATGACAACGAGGTTGTCCTATGTCAAGAAGGAGACGAAGACACAAAACCTGATCACACTGACAATAGAAGATGCAATCAAGCGCCGATGTACGCGGACCCTAACACAGATAGAAATGGACTGAACTACGAAGAGATCAAATAAATTGGCGAAGACGACCGAGACTTAACAAATATTGGACTGAACTGGTCCAAAACATGTGAGGCAAAACTCTATGTGAGTAATCAGTTTATTGCAATATGTCTTACTCTCACGGTAATTTAATATTCAAATTTAACTAACATTATCATTATCTAAATCAATATTTTTATAACAAAAACAAACCACATGGACATAGAAAGACAGCCGAGGTGGAAGAAAGAGCTACGAAAAATTAATGATGACGGATGATTCTGTTAAATAATATAGTCCAGGAATGTTGGTAACTAGAAAACTTCCTAGGTTTTCGCTTGACCATCGTCTCACCTGATGGAAAGTGACGATGAGGCTGAAGCTGGGACGCGGTTACCCAGAAATATGCCTATTTACTGCCTCTTTAGATGAGTAGATTATATCTGTCGGGAAATACTGAGGCAGGGAGATGTTCCATTCCCTAAAAGTATGCAATGGGAAAGGAGTAAAACGTTTGTTTCGACAAGGTGGAATGTAGAACCTAAAGGGATGGAACTACCACTTTCTTCTAGTGGACATAAAATGTATACGTAAAACTATGTTAGTGTGCTTTTATCTGTTCTGTTTTATATCTCTTTTTCTAACGGTTGTCTGGAAGGGATCGCTTTTAGCGATAAGACCGTCTATTTTGTACCTTATGTTAACTCTCTATATTGCACCTTTTTGTGTTTTGTATTCCATCTTAGCCCTCTGGTTTAGCGACGCATCTGCAATGTCGTTAGTGTCGTGGGTGTCTATGGGCCGCGGTGATCACTTAACATCAGGTGACCCACTTGCTTGTTTGCCTTCCCATTTTATAAAAAAAAAGCTGCAGTGTTTGCACTGTTGTGTTCCAGCGTGGAGAGCACGACAGCCGGTAAAATTACTGGCACAAGGGGTATTCCATCTAAGCCCTCTGGGTTAGCGACGCATCTGCAATGTCCTTTAGTATCGCGGGTGTCATAGGCGGGTGTGATAACACCAGGTGACCCGCTTGGTCGTTTGCTTTCCTATTCTATTTTTAAAAATGGAATGTCTCTGAAAGTCTCTACCCCCTTGAAGTAATTGGCGATTTCATCCTTACATTATCGGTGTTTTACTTCCGGGAAAACTACTTGAATTGACAAAAAGACACCATTTGGTCACAATTAATAAAAAGACTGTTCTTTTTTTCAAGATTTAATTTCACTAAAATTGTGACCGAAATTTCTTTCGATTTTTAGTTTAATTGCAGAACATTTAAATTGTTAAATTAAAAATAGTGTGCAATGACAACGCAATGAAAAATTTGGAGCATCTGGCAGGACTTGAACCTGCATTCTATGCATTCCATGCCGTGCGTTATCCGATTACACCATAGTGCCACTGCCAGACACTGCGAATTTTTGATTGTGCTTCGTTTTTCGGTCATAACATTTTTTGGTTTTAAGTGCATAATATGTTCAAAACTCTTGTGAGAAGAGTAAAGTGAAGCCGTTGTTCAATTATCGGCAAATGTTTTCAGCATCAGGAAATATGAAAACGACGCTTTCAGAATCTGTAAACAAAACATTACTACTTTATTAAAAACCACGACATTTAAACATATTAATTATTACTTTAAATTTCGTTTATATTTAAGTTATGTAAAACTTGTTCATGCTTCAAAACATTTATACACGTAAATTATCAAATGGCAATACGTTAAGTGTTTGAGTCTTAGAATTTTCTAATGAAATACAAACTTGTACTTTTTTTAAATATTATTAATGAATCACACACACATTCAAATAAACTTAAATAATAATGACAACACAAAGAAAAATTTGGGTAATAGCCGGAATCGAACCAGTAACACCAGCATTCCGTGCCTGCCAGTTTCGCCACATTACCAACTCCTTTCCCCTCAACCTTCCCTGCAATGGTGATTTTTAGGAAACTGTCATGTCGTAATCAAGTGCCCTATAATTTCCCCTCTTCTGTTTTCAATGGTTCTTAATAGACATATCTTTATTCTTCTACGATTCTCAGGACTTCCTTAGTAGTCCTTTTCTCTGTCCATCTAGTTATAACCATCCTCCTCCAACACATCTCAAACGTCCCAGCCTTTCCTTACATCTTCAGCACTGTATTCTCTAAGTGTATCAACGTCGGACTCGACGACGAGGCATCGCCTAGACTCGCTCACTCGAGCTAGCGTCCTAGAGCAAGACAGCTCTGCCCCAGCGTCGAGTTCATCGCTGTTGCGTTCAAAGAATTACTCTACAGTAACTTTCTAGGACATGCGGAACCCCAAAAATAATTTAATTACCGCAACCATAGTTTGGACCCCAACTGGCACCATCTCTCCAGCTTTCACCGACAAAGAATGTTGTACAATCTGCAGGAATAGTAGCACCGTTCGTCTGTTTCGGACGTCCATGCACTCCCACGGTAAGCTGTATACTGCATCTATAAGAGATTCACCCTGTCCAACAAAACACAGCTTTTAATGTGACCGACTGCTGGGCTAAGATCTAAAAAGTTAAACTTTGAAACTAGAATTAAAATTCAAATCAGAATTGGAATTGAATTAAACATCTTTCAGTCTTAGTGTAAGAGCCCACCGTAAAATTTAGCACCTGGATATCCGTTGATTGAAATGTTATTTCAACAAAAGGTGGAAGAGTGGGGGCATACAACGCCGCAGGGTTGCCTAGAAAAATCAGATAGGTGCAGAATTTTGCAGTGGTATCTTACACTTTCTTCATTTGTGGGAAACCACAATATCACATACCTTTGAGCAAACCAGCTCAAACACCACAGATAGTTGAATTAATTGTTGATAAAGAAATACCGTTAGTAGAAAATACTTTGCCAACGCGTCGTAATCCTAAAAAAAGCCAAACATTTCATCCTCATATCCTGCTTAAATGTATAGATAGATCGGACGTTGTCGATGTATTTGCAAGATTCAAAAAGGCGTGTCTAAATCTATCAGTAATTTAAATTGTACAATTAGAATGTGAATGTGAGAATTGTGGCGGGTCGCTAGTAGTTATTAGAATAACGAAGGTCGCTCAAAAACAACAGACCATCAAACACAGAAAATAGAAATTACCAGCGTCGAACACTCCAACAGCACAATGCAATCAGATACCATATGGAATCCGTAGTAAACCAACAGTGTTGTGCTGTACGTTCCAGAAGTTTTAGCTACGAACCTAGAACATTAAATTATTAATGATAATTTAAAGCAAAAAGTAAGTAATGAATCCTGCTACGCTTACGGAAGACAACTGGTGGCAGTCGGGTAAAATAGATACAAAAGAGAATTGTGCATTGAGTTTGAGGTTTGATTTTTTTACATCTCCGAGGGGTTGCAGATTTGAGTATTCAATATTCTTTTAAACTTGATACCTCCGCGCGTTCCTGAGGAAGAGAGTAATATAAACATACAAATAGGCAGATGGACGACGAAGTGATACTTAAATGGTTCTTTCCTCTTGCTAGATAGCCACAGTTAATAGAAAACTGTGAAAATATCGCTATTCCCGCCTTGAACGAAGCAATCGACCTAAACCTGACTAAAGAATCAATCATGTTTGTTACTTATATGTAGAAGTACCTAGACAAGCAATTCCTTGAAATTTCTAATAGAATGTAGGTAAAAATTATTTAAAGAGACGCAATAGTTATGTTATCTTACTAAGTAAGATAAAATTATATAAAAGTTGTTACATTTAGTAATCTTTATGCGCGAATACTCACGATTGGTACCCAGCTTAACGTACTATCTTAATAGCTACATGTTTGAGACTTTTGACAAATGTAACAAGTACTTACTCCTTTATCGTTTTGTGGTGTATAATAATCTCTTTCAACTCAACAGCCACTGCTTCCATTTCTTCATTCGAGTACCGCATTGGATCTAATTTGCCATTTACAGTAAAACCTGGTCGTGGAAAATTGAGCAAGTTGTGCTCACAAATCTTCAGATGACCCCAAATGTGGAACACATACATGCAAATTATGAGATCGTGACCAGCAAACATACAAGCCATAACATATGACGAATACCAGTTGTATAAACAAGTGAGTGTGTAGCAAAGATAATCGTTCTGGTCAAATGGTAGAAGATAAAACACAGAAAGATCAAAGGTCCCATTAACAGGTCTCTCTGAGCTGAACATTCCGGCTTTGTAGTTGGCGTAGAGAGGTACCATGTTGAACATGAACACACAAGAGTAAATATTCAAGAGACCTACTGTTGAGGCGATTTCGCAAATGTAGTTAACCCTTTTACAAATCTGAAAAAAGAGTAGTAAAAGCATTTTTTAAATCCCCGGCTATCGATTTTTGACAGTAAATGTTTAAGTACTATTTGTTGTTAAAATTATCGTTTTTAAGATATCTTTCAAAGCTAGTCTGCTTCACCAACTAAGCGTTTAAAATAACATCTTTTTTTCACAGAAAAATTTATATTGTTTTTTATAATAACATTAAGTCTTACTTTCAGTGAGAATTCTGTTTTATTCCTGTGGTGTATTAAATTGAACTTGGTAACGAATTCTTTAATAATTACTTGATAAGCAGCTTGCATTGGTAATGTAGTTCTTTGCTGTAACAACAGTTTTCAAATAAAGTAAAGGATAGATTACTGGCTTCCAACCGTGACTTCGCCTGAGTTGAGTTTAGTTTATGCATTAAGTATAGGATTTTTATTCTCGGAATGAAAAGTCCGTCTTCACGGCCTCAGCTATGGTCCTTGCAAAATACCAGGTCAATTGGAGTAATAGTGAAGTCGTGAAAACGTAACAAACAAAGAAACGAAATCAGTTTCTCGTTTATTGTGTTTGCATATTGCACGGGTCAATGAAGAAAACTTAGTGAGGCATACACCAAAATGTTCCACTGTGGCTTAGAGAAATAACAAACTGATTTACTTACAATGAAGACAAAGCTCATCAAACAAGTCACGCATGTTTGACCTAAATCGATGAATTCTAGAACTCCCTTGTTCTTGATTAAGTACATCACCTGAGCTACCAGTGCTACACAGCAGATCGTGAACAAGAAACAAGTGTAGCTGTATCTCCGTACTACTGACGGTTTTGTGGTCGCAGAGTCCTGGCTCGGCCACGCTCCTATAGATCTTAGAAAGAATCGAACTCTTTTCATATATCTCAAATCCAGTGCATCCATTATATATCTGGAAATAAATGTAATTTAGTCTTATGATATTGATCAGAGAAATCTAGTTTGATCCAATAATTAGGAAACAAGTGATTGAGAACACTGGCAACGAGGTGGTCCAATGTCAAGGAGACGAAGACACAAACCCGGACACGCAGACAACAGAAGATACAATATTTAGCGTCAATGTAAGACCCAACCCCGGCAGGAATGGACTAAACCAAGAAGAAATCAAATATATTAGCGTATTCGAATAAGAAGATACACATACTGGACTGAAGTGGTCCAAAACATGTGAGACGAAAACTTTAACTGTATGAGTGATCCGTTTATCGCAATATGTCTTTGTCCCACGGTAATTTTATACTTAAATTAAACTAACATTATTATCTAAATCAATATTTTTATAACAAAAGCAAACCGCGTGGGCACAATGCAGCCGAGGTAGAAAAAGAGTTACGAAAACTTAACTATGATGGATGATTCTGTTAAATGAAATAGTCCAGGAATTTTGGTAACTGAATCAGACTTTTATACGTTTATCTCACTATATAGGCCCCAAAAGGGGATCATAACAAAAATATTAAGTAAATAAGTAATAAAAATATCGAAATAAAATTTGATAGAGATTTGCCTTCTCCATTTCTAATTACAAAGTGGTCCCTTAACTGTGTATTCAATACCGCCTAAGCTATATAGAAGCCGAGCGAAAATCTGATGAGGCATCTCACTCTGATGCAATATATGTATGTCTCGACGAAGGCGTCTAAACTTTTTACTTCCTAGGGATCCATGGTGAGGTTTTCGGCTACCAAATACACATTAGAATAGAATAGAAATAATTTATTTTGAAACAACAACGATAACATTACAGGCTTATCTACACTAATCTACACTAGTCTACACTAATATAATAAAGGGGTAAACTTTGTTTGTTTATTTGTTTGTTAGTTTTTTTGTATGTAGGTGGTAATCTCTGGAACTACTGAACCGATTTCAAAAATTCTTTCACAGATAGAAAGCTACACTATTCCTGACGGACATAGGCTACTAATTTTACGTGAACGAAGTCGCGCGCGTCCGCTAGTACTTTATAAAAAAGGCTTATACATTATACTTACACATACCTTTCCAACTCACTAACCAACAGCTACCAGCAGGCACTTTTCGATTGCAACCCGATATATTTAAAAACTTGATGTCTCACAAACGCTCATCTCCCTTGTAATCTTCTTAACATCTTCTCTATCTTCATCTTTAGACAGTATAAAATAAAGTAGCTTCGATCCTGTCTGTCTGGATCCTTATAGTGTATGATCGGCTAACCTCTCCTTTTAAACCACGCAACGGATTTTGATATGGTTTTCACTGTCATTTAGAGATTTTTTTACGAAAGGTTTATTTACGTATCCTAAATTATTACAATCCTCTTTCGTTTTGTGAATCAAATGAATGAACAACCCAGTAGGAAACAATATCGCACCGAAAGGAATATCGTTCGAATATAGCTTTGGCTTTTCTCGAATACAGGTCTATGCCGCTATGTGAACAAACCATACGATACAAGGTGGAATACTTTTGTATTGTAAGAATAAAAACTTTTGATTATACTTAATTCATTTAATCTATTCTAATAAATACATTTAATAAAAACATGGTTAACACAAATTATGGAACTTAGAGTTTTAGTCTATTTTTTATATAAAATAGGAAGGAAAACAAGCAAGTGGGTCACCTGATGGTAAGTGATCACCACCGCCTATAGACACCCGTAATATCAAGGAGATTGCAGATGTGTTGCCAACCTAGAGGGCTAAGATGGAATACCTCTTGTGCCAGTAATTGCACCGGCTGTCTTGCTCTCTACGCCGGAACACAACAGTGCAAGTACTGATGCTTAGCGGCAGGATTTACGAGCAAGATGGTGGTAGCTATCCGGACGGACCTTGCACAGGGTTCTACCCGCAAAAGTTGCATATAAGAATAAGAATGTTTACTGTAATAAGTACAGTCAGTATCGAAGCAGGCACGGTGTTCAAAAAAAATCTGTGCACCTAGCACTAATCTTCTCGATGCGCGTTAGCTCAGCGCAGTCAGCGCAGTGGCAGGGGGGTTACACTCAGCACTGTAGGTACGCTCGGCCGCCTTGCCTATAGAGTAGGCAAATCGCAGTAGGTTGTCGTATTGCCGCGCGCCCGCTCGAAACAATGTGTCGCAACCCTAACGTGTCGCTGGGCATTGCGGGGGGAAGGCGGACGCAGGCGGCGCTTTCCTTTTGCTTGACCACTTTTAAACCTTTTATACCTTTGTAATACGGTCGAAAAGAGGTCAAGCAATTTCTTGGTCAACTATACATACCTAAAATTAAAACAATTCTGTAACAAACTTTATTCTGCTAGTAATTGTCCCATTCTTTGACAGTGACCCAATAATTGACGAGAAGATACGGAAACATACGAATAAAAATGAGAGACAATGATGTCAACTACTGGTACAAAGAGTGTCCTACGTGTGACAAGCACTGCGACAGTTCCTTAATTATGTATTTGGTTACTAGCATACAAATATAAATTTAAACATCTCTAACTTACAGATCATCTCACAGAAAGTTTTTTTTTTATATATACAACACAGGAAGGCAAACAAGGCTAAGATAGAATACCTCTTGTGCCAGTAATTGCACCGGCTGTCTTGCTCTCCACGTCGGAACACAACAGTGCAAGCACTGCTGCTTAGCGGCAGGATTAGCGAGCAAGATGGTGGTAGCGATCCGGACGGACCTTGCACAAGGTCCTACCACCCGCAAAAGTTATGTTTATAAACTCTTGTTCCAGTTTGATCCAGTATGAAACTGGAACTTTTCAGTTTGTAACCACCACCCTTAGTCTTTATGTATGTGTTGTTATTGCGAATGGTAGGACCTTGTCCAAAGTCCGCCCGGATCGCTACCATCACCTTGCTCGCTAATCCAGCTGCTAAGCAGTTATTTTGCCCATCTACTGCCGAGTCATTTGTTTTAAAGTATAGTGGACCAAATAAATTTAGAGCCACTTTTGAACCTCCCTTTGTAATACGATCAAAAATTGGTCAAGGATTTTTTTGTCGACTATGCCGGCTTGGTACGAGCTACGTACCAAGCCCATACATTTAAGCACACATTTTTTTTCTCTGTTATGGGACGTGGGAATAAAAACTTGCTTTCGTTCTTAGTATCGGCATCGTGTTCAGCTCTCGTTGCTATCTTTGCTCTCTTTGGAGTCTGATTCTCCTGACATGGATATGTTGTAGGCCCAGGCCTCCACTTGGAACTTGTACTGATTCTCAAAGATCAACAGCGGGATCCTGACCTACAAGTCGAGAAAAGAGTTCTATATTGACTGCCATAAAATTGCTGCGTATAGATTGTTTTATTTCAATGACTGCCATAAAGTTAAAGTTTTGATTTTTGGCATAATTTCTATCAGTCATAATGTTGAAAGACATAATTTTGTAAAGTATAAATTGGAATGAAAATTTTCGCGGGTATTATTTGTCGAAAGTCATTAAAAACCTAGTCATACCTTGAATGTCATAATGTATTAAAGTTAAAAATGTCTAAGGTAATAATAGTATTTGCCATAATGATTATTAGGTCGAAACTGCACAATGAGTCAATATATTGACTTCCAAGTTTAAGCTTCATAATGTATTGTTAGTCATTATTATGTTGTTATGCTGACTGTGTCTACCAACTTTAACTTATTGTTTGCACTGGGATCCGGACAAAAATCGACGGAGCCCCGCTTCGCGAAACAAACTTCAATGACTCGCGATACTCTCATATCTAACTTTTTGAAAGCATTTGTACAAATGTTATCTACAACATTTTTTGTTTTATTCAAATAATGAAATGCAATAAGAGTGTTTTTTGCAGTTATAAGGACACTTACCTACTTAAGGAACAGTTATAAGGACATTTTGTTATTCGGCTGTCATACCTTCACTTCGGAGGTATCCAGATTCCACACTTTCGGGTTTCCGACCTGGTATGGCATTCCCACCTTCACGCAAATTATTGTCGTGTCCCTCATACTGCTGATCTGTAAGAAACATCATTAATATCATCACTCAATCAATAATGTAATGACCATAAAAACGAAGCACATCGAAAAATTCGCCGGGTATGGTACCGGTAATGTGGCGAAACTGGCAAACGCAAGGCACGGAATGCTGATGTTGCAGGTTCGAGTCCTGCCATTACCCTCATTTTTCTTTGTGTTGTCATTGCTTAGCATTTTATTTTTAATATCATCACACATTAAAATAACAAGAGTTGGACTTGTGAGGTTATTGTTATTTTAATAGATTATTATGAAAACTCATTGGTACGAAACTGAGGGCTTACAAAAACATTTGAAAGAGAATAAAGTCCTACATATAGAGCATAGCAGGGCATTCGGAACATGGATGCTAACACAAAGAGACAGAAAACGTTTGAGATGTGGTACTGGAGAAGAATGGAGAAGATTAGTTAGACGAAGCGAACGAATGAAGAGGTATTAATAAGAATGAAAAGAAACCTACAATATTGAGCAAGAAGAAGTAAAATATGAGGCACCTTATACGACACAATAACTTTATTATTATATTATGTTATAGTCATTAGCTCACGCTTGTTTCCCTTTGAGGTAGGCAGAGACCACAGAACGCCATTTGCCATAGTCCTGGCAACTTCCTGGATAACTTTACTGCGAAAATTATACTTAGAAGGAAAAAAAGGAAGAGACAAACCTAAAATCTGTTTTACTGATCAAGTAGAGGCAAGGTTCGTGTCGGGTCATACAGAGAGATTAAAGAGCTAGCAATTGATAGAAAAGCTCAGAGAACACTACAGTGAGAAGACCAAAAGTCTGTAACATAAGAAGGATAGTATTGCAATAATGAGATGCTTCTTTAAGGCCGGCTCTCATCAGACTGTAAAAGGATATTAAACCTTATTTTAATACCTCTAGATAGTACGTCAAGTAAGTCATAGAGATCGGCTTGACTGAGAAAATCTCGTGGTAGAACCGGAACAGGTCGTCCGCGGAACGGCCGCGGTCGTAGCACCGCAGGCCCCCCATCCACCAGTGGCCGACCCACGCGTGCCCCACGCGGTCCGACGGCGTATCCGATGCTCGAGGCATCATAAAACCTGACATTCAATTCTCATATTATAAAGGAACCTGCTACCCAAAGGGGTGTCAAAAGAAAAACGGTCAAAGCGAGAGGCACGAAGCATAGTGCTGTGTCTATTTCTACCTGATCACTACAAATTACAACTGACACAAATGTCAATGTTTGATGTTACTACTGTTACAATTGTATCGTGACCGTAAATATTATTATAATTTTGAGTATCAGTGCAAGATTTTATCAGTGTTTGAGTCTGCTGAGTATAAGCTTTCTCAGGGCACTTACCAAAGGGATCGTCCTTAGCGAAAGCGCCGGCAGCCTTCCCAGTGATCGCAGCTGTTATCCAGGGCACGTAGGGGTAGAGCAGGATGTGGCGCGGTGGCGCGGGCGGCCGGCGCGTGCGCAGGGGATCTGGGCATGGAGAGCCACCTAGAAAATATCACTGCTGCAGTTTATTCGTGAGTCTGAGCAATTTCTTAGAGAGTTAGTCACACGAGAAAAAATGGCTCAGGGTTGAAAATTATTCCAAATGCGGCTGTTCAATCAGAACCAGGATCATAGAGAAAGGATGATAAAGAAAAGTTCAGTAGCGATACAAATGACTTAAAAATACGATCGTACATAAATTTGAAGAGACCACACAGAAGTTTCATTCGAATCATTATATCAAGACTAGATAGTCTGGAGAGAGAGAAACCAATGCCGATGAGATGATCCAATGCCCGGTGTGCATGAATAAACATTAAACAGGTTCGTTGTGTATGCGATGCGCTCCATCACTATCTAACCTCTGTCTTTCTCTCTAGATTACTGTCATGAACTGGGTCAAACTACCTTGCGAGAGTGACACAATGGACCAGTGGCCTGTGTGTTCGTGTACAATGTTTGGGGCACCGGAGCGAAAGCCACAGCCCGTGGTACAAGCTATCCGGTCCTTCACTATTTGGGTGCCATTCTGAAAACAAAAACAACAGCTCTTTCTTGATATCGTTTTGACTTACATCATCTCGTATACCAACTTTACGAATAATCATCATTTCGCATAGTTTAGTTTGACGAGTATTGTTGGTTCTTAAATTTCATTGCATATTCAATACAAGAAACCCCCTTAAAAAAACTGTAGACACCCCCCTTATATCTCATGGACCCCAATTTTTTTTTTGCATGGACCCTTTGTATAGTCGACCAAGAAATTGCTTGACCACTTTTCGACCGTATTACAAAGGAATAGGGTAGAAAAGTGGTCAAGCAATTACTTGGTCGACTATACGTTGAAATCGACCCCTGGGATACTTTGGGAATCACACGGTCAAAGTCTCAGGGAAAAGCTAGTAAAAAATTACGGTACATCAGGCTGATCGTATAGGTAGCAGAGTTCTCGTGGTAGCAAGCTGATGCGGGACACCTCTTTCTCTTCCTCTATAAAGTCTCGGGGGACATCTGCAACGATCGAAGATAAAGTCAGTTATGTATCGAACATTTTACTAACAAGTTTAACCCAATCGGGTGAAAATGAACCGCTTAAAAATGTATAATTAGTGGTTGACGAAATATTGGTGACATGAGTGACCATTTGAGTTCAAATTCAGAGCCATAAATAAAAATGTATCCTGTATACTGCGTTTTGTACAGTGAGTGGAAAATTAGAAGGCCAACTAAGCCTAAAGGCTGGGAAAGTTCGGTGATTCTCCTCTGGGGTCACTGGTGCTCCATCACCCGACCACCATCAGATAACTTCCTACCAGATGACCCACATGTTCGGTTGCCTCCATTATCCATTAAAAATAAAAGCCTGTGGGATGTGAGTAAGATTTACCGCTGACAAAGTCGATGTGGTATATCTTTTCTCTGATCTGCGTGCCATCACGCTCTATGAGGAAGTTCTTGAATGGCAGACACACTGGTAACACGTATTCTAGAAGACAAAACATGATTATATTAATAATAATTATGGGTCACTCAGTTTGCGTGTTCGAATCAGGAATGAGGAGATCCGCTTAAAAAGTAACCGATATAGCCCGAAGAGTAGATAGACTTAATAATTGGGACTGGGCGGTGCACATTGCTCGGAGAACGGATGGCCGATGGGACCGACGAGTTCTCTAATGGCGACTTACTAGAAGACGCAACGTAGGCATACCCTAGGTCATCCTTTACTTGCGGCGGTCTTTAAGCGAGGCCTATGTCCAACCATCGAAATCTTTCAATTAAAATTATTGTGTCAATGATGATGATGAAAGCCATCATCATCATCAATCCACTGCTGGACATAAGCCTCTGCCATGGAGCGAAATTGAGCCCGAACTTCGACTTTTCGCACCCAGTCTCTGCCAGCCACTTTGCGCGAATTATTGCTCCTAGCAGAAGGCACCCCACCCTACGCCTGCCAAGACGCGGCCTCCACTCGATAATTTGTCTATCCCACCGGTTATCGGTTCTTTACCAGCTCACTGCCATTTTAACTGGCTTATCCTTTGAGCTATTCTTTTTGGTTCGATGGCGGATCACCTCGTTTTGGATCCTGTCTCAACGGAACTCTGAGCATTGCTCTTTCCATAGCCCGCTGCGTAACTATACATTTATGATGATGAAATTAGTTATATTTATTTGCTCGTCGTAATCATGTTTTTGTAGAACACTTAAATACACAACAGAATCCGTGCTTCAGTCGTGTCAGGGCAGCTGAGATCACTTACTGGACTTGACTGGAGTGATTAGCTTCATAAGAGCGACGCTAGTCTTGGCTCCGAAATGCTTGTACTCCGGATGCAGCAGAACATCTGCCAACGGCATCAACAGAATGGCTGGTTCACACTCGCTCTTCATGTTGGCCAAATCTTGCACTGTGGTGCGGCATTCAACCTCGTCGCGTTCGTAGTCTCCGAAGACTACGTTGCCTCTAAAGTTCAAAGTAAAATGGAAAGGTCACAAATGTTACCTTTAGAAACAAACTAAAAGGAATAAATTCGATAGAGGAGATTGCCTATACAAGTCGAAATCATTGGCTGGTAGGTAACATTTACCAAATGGACGGGGTCTCTAGAATGGGTATCGCTGAGAAACTATTCGCAGAATAATATCGATTAATTCCTCAAAATGATGTTTTTTTTTAAATACCATTACTACTTATCTTGTAATCGTTGTAAAATAAGCCTAACCTAAGGTATACGTCCCAAAATATTTACGGTTTGTCAGAATATTGCATTCTACGAAACAAAACATCTGCGAAACGAATAATCTGCGAAACGGTACAGTAATGGAATGATGTTTGTTAAAACGACAGGTTCCCTTCTAGAAGATGCCGTACATACCTACACATGTGCAATCAGGAAGAAAATTATAAGTTGCTGTCGTACGCTACTTCCGTTCGTAGTAACTCACAAAGCGTAGCCGTCTGGGATCTGTGCTGCATCATCAGCTGTGGACAGCACGAACCGCCTGCTGATGAGGATGACGCGGGGCACTCGGAAGTAGTGAGGGGTCCCATTCTTAACTAAGGAAAAGAGTTAAGTCATTTTAAGAATACCCCATCCTGATGTTCACTTAACTCTTAGTGGTTCATACTATTTAGAAGAAGAGTTACGTTATTTTAAGATCTCGTCCTAATATTCACTTAACTCTACTGCATTGATGCGATTTAGCATCACATTGTCTTTGTTGATTAAATGGAGTTTTACTTATTTAGGCGTTTTCATTTAAAGTTCATTGTTAATCTTTGTGCGGAAATCATGACGGTTCTCTTTCTGCACGAAGGCTAACTAGTAGTAAGTGGCCTTTGTCAAACTGACGATTAATGTCATATTTCGTCTTTTTGTCATGACAAACTGTCAATTTAAACAGTATTCAAATAAAACCTAAGTTTAGGTTATCCAAATTTAATTAAAATGCTTATATAAAACCACAAAACAATGTTTTGATTTTGAGCACCTTTTCTCTAGGCACGTTTTATTCCTCTTTGTATTATGGATAATTGATAATAGGTACCATCACAGCACATGCCATCCAAAGAGAGGCACCCACCACCCTGGATGGTATGTACCCGTCCCACCGGACAGGGGGTAAAGGTGGTCATAAAAATATGTTAATCAAGGCTTAATTGCTGTTTTTGGGATCCAGTAAGATCCCCTGAACAAAACCCTGGATCCTTTACCATGGATGTACTGTAGAGCTCCCAGCCATGTGAACTGCAGTTCAGATAGGGGTCCTTCGTCAGGATCGAAGGCCGGGTCATCATGGCAATCGATGAACTGGCTCCATACCAGAGTTACCCCTGAGAAATAGGTACTACTAGTTTAAAATCATCTTTAGCCTTGTAAATGTAGAAATGTGATTGCTTTGGGCCTAGTTATCTAAAAATTAAGAAATTATTATGATATGAATTAAAATACAGAAGCAAGATAGTACTATCTTGAAATAAAACAATTTAAACGGTTTATATCGCGTGTATTGTAACGAATCTAATCCCCGACGTTTCGACACAGTATAGATATAACCAGTAAGGAATCTACGTACAAACGCTCGGAACCGACGCACGCACACAGACGCACGCTCAACACGGCCGCTAAGGCTGCTAAGGCGGCCGTCAGTCGCGTTAGCAGCCTTAGCGGCCGTGTTGAGCGTGCGTCTGTGTGCGTGCGTCGGTTCCGAGCGTTTGTACGTAGATTCCTTACTGGTTATATCTATACTGTGGTTTCGAGCCCTTTACAGGTCTCATGTTCACGGGCAGACTGACGTTTAAATTGTTTTATTTTAATGTCTACAAGTCGCGAAAACATAAGAAAATAGCACTATGAAAGAAAGAAAGAAAAAAATCTTTATTGCCAACAACAATTTAAGTTCAATAACAAGTACACAAAATTGCGGTACAAGAAAACAATTGAAGTTTGGCAATGGGTGCCAGTCTCAGCATGTGCTGGGCTCGGCGCCCGTCGCTGATTTTCAGAAAGGCCCCTTGGGCTGGTTGGTTTACTATCTTATTATTTTACTGCGATCAAAGTAAATTATCCCCCAGCGACCCGTCCCTGCTTCGAAACAGTGCAATTCAGTAACTAAAAAAAAATCTATTAAGAAACTTGTAAAGAGTAAATACGTATATGTATATACTATAGACACGCCGTACGGAATAGAAACATTGTCACACTAAGTTACGGTACATGGCCGCAACTCAACTCGGCATTTTTGGGTTCAAAGAACAGCGGTTGTCCTTTGAACCGGAAAATGTTATGATGATGAAGAAATTTCACATATTTGGTTAAGTGTGATACAGATGCGTCTGCTTCTCACGTTTGCGCACATGAGTTGTGGCCATGTACCGCAACTCGGTCTGACAATGTTTCTGTTCCGTATAGCGTTTCCAGTGCATACGTAGGGGTCTTTGGTAAAGATCGGATAAAGGCAATGGGATATAGACGTAGACTGACAAAAGGAAAAACAAAGTACCTACAAAAAACTATCACAATTGGCTTGTTGACTAAAACTTTCTATCGAAACTTAGAGTTCGTTAATAGAAGAAAAACTGTGTTTTTAGTTTTTTTCTATGATCACTATTTCATGAATTATCGCGAGTAGAAAAACGATGCAACGCAAACCACGCGAAAACGCTCCTTATAAAACGGTCCTAAAATATGACGTCACAATTTATACTTAAGCTAGTAAATGTACGGAGCGTGAAACTAAAATTTAGTTTTTTATAATAAAATGATTGCTTATAATTATGGTTACTCCCTTAACAAAGCTTGTTTTATTTTGTATCAGGGTTCTAATGAGTATTATTTTAAACAACAAATTTAGACTTTTTTAATAACTTTTGTAACTTTGAATCGCTATAGATCCCAAATAGTATATGTATTTTTAATCCATATTATTTTAAAATGACACTACAGTAATTTTACACTTTCACACTATTTGGTTTAAGGTGTCAAGTACCCAATTATGGTACAATTAGCCTCAGAAGTATCTGAACATTTAAGTACCTTGTCGACGTCAGTGAGGTGACAAATTCGAGCAGGTCTCATTTCATACGTTACTACGACAAGGTTCTTAAGTGTTAAGCTGCATCTGAGGCTGAGTGTACCAAGTAGGTTGTAGAACGTTTTACTAACAGTGACGACAGTTTGAGGCAAAAACATACTCACCAGAGATAACGGCTAAAATCAAAGGTTTCCTCCACATCTGTGATAGTTTAACGTCATAATGCGCCGGCGACGAAACGTAAAGCGAGAATGTTTGTTGTTTACAAAGGAATGGGTGTTGTCAGTGATGGCGGATGTATCTTCAGGTATTTAGGGTTCTCTTGGTTAACTCAAAGATGAGAAGAATGTACAGGTTTTTTAAATTTAAATTACTAAGTCAAACGAGCAAGTGGCTCACCTTACACCTAAACATCTACAACACCAAAGAGATGCCAGATGCGTGGCCAACCCAGACGGCCAGATGATATTCCGACTATTCCGTCTTGTGCCAGTAATTTCACCGGCTGTCCTGCTCTCTACGCCGGAACACATCGTGCAAGCACTGCTGCTTACATACTTACGTTTATAAAATAAAATAACATAATATGAATTCTGCCGTTTGTCAGCGTGCAAATCAAAAATAAATTTACATTAAATTCAAATTAGTAAGTATCATTAACTAGGTATGTCAATTTCATATACTAAGGTAAACAAGAGTAAATTGGAATATTCAAATGATAAAGTCAAATTATCTTCCAAATATTATTTGATTAAATAATAACTTTGACTTCTCTCTACAACACTACACGAACCTTCTTCTCTTGATCAACATAACTTCTAGTTCTGCCTGCTCCTTTCTGTTTCCTTTTACCCTTCCCTCTATAATATTTGCAATGAAATTATTATGTGCCCCCTTATAAGTACTTTCAAATTGCAAAGTGCACAATTTGGCGGCTTATGGCGCCTTGGGCGCCGTCGTAGTTTCTATGCGCCGCGGGGCCACGTTTCGTATGGTGCAGCACAGTTAGGTTTATAGTGCGTTTAACTAAGGCCATGGTGCATACATTCAGACATTTTTTTAGCAACATAGGGAGACAAACGAGATCACCTGATGGTAAGTGATCACCACCTGCAACACCAAGAAGATTTCAGATGCGATGCCATCCCAGAGGGCTAAAATGGAATACATCTTGTGCCAGTAATTGCACCGGCTGGCGTGCTCTGCACGTCGGAACACAACAGTGCAAGCACTGCTGCTTGGCGGCTGGATTAGCGAGCAAGATGGCAGTAGAACTTGCACAAGGTCCTACCGCCCGCCCGTTTCTTGTTAGTGCGCATTAGGGAATGCAATTCCGGTTATTTTTTCGAAGAATAACCGATTTTAACCGGTAATTTCTTAGAGCAAATAACCGGGTTTGCATTCCCTAGTGCGCATTGAGTGAAGTTGCTTATTGGCTTTAAGCACTGGGCTGAGAGAAGCAGACATTGAAAGAAGCTTAAGGGACCACATTCCGCAATAGATTTTATGTTTTAATTTTCATTTGTGTCTTGGGTATTTTTATCAATGTATTTGTAAGGTGAAGACTAAACGTTCATCGTCTTTAAATGGATACACACATACTTGCATACATAAATACACACACACATACACTCGAAAACACATTGATTAGTAAATGCACAAAATTGAATAACTAAGAAATATTTGTACACCAAACTATGGTAAAACAAGAATTAAGCACTCTAGGACATGTCCGCCACTTTGAGATCTCGTTAAATGCAAAAAAAAGATTAATTAAATGATTGATAAATTTAAGTTGTCGTTAGCATTTCTTTTTTAAAGAAATCATTGAAAACCTTATTTCATTTTAGTCAGTTCAAAGCGGATCAGAATTAGAATAGTTCAAGATCCAATGTGTAACTAGCATTAGGTCGTCAACGTACAGCTAACCTATAAACCTGTGATTTGGATGCAGTGCTCCGGCGCATGCATTTCGCTGCACCTTGCATATCAATCGGCGCAAATTGCCGGTTTCCGCCGCCAGATGCCCTCAGAATCGTAAGAAGGTAATGGTTGCCACGTGACGATATGCGATGGGTGTGTTTATTGTTTATGATATGTGGCATTTTGAATAAGCATTGTCTTAACCAACGCTTTTACGGTGAGCGAAAACATCGTGAGGAAACCTACATATTCGTATAAATTAATGTGTAACGATGATGCTGTCGGTCCGGTTTGCCTGTAACAGGAGTTCCTATAATAACCTGATCGCCCAGATCTGGGATCATGGCCAAAGCGGACCCTGACAAATGAAGAAAAGTGCTAGGAGATTGAATTAATAAATACGTACCGTGTTGTTTGTGGAATTCAAAGTCAAAATTCAAATATTTTTGTAGATTTGTAGGTTTAGGATTTGCAGAAAACCTGCATATTTGCGTAAATGAATGTTGTAACCAACGATCCTATTGTTCAGGTTTCCCCGTCACAGGTTACGGAGGTCAGAACTCAGATCACTGTCGCTTGAATGTAATAACTGATGCAAATAGCAAGAATCTTCTCGATACTCTTTAACTCGCTACGTAACTCAGTGCGTCTCTCCCCCACCTGGGCTGGTTAGAACCAGACGGACTGAGTTACGTAGCGAGTTAACGCGTATCGAGAACATTCGTGCTACATGCACTGACCTGCCAAATCTGTGATCACAGTCAAAGTTTAAGCCCAATGAATAAAAGGAAAAATGCGCTAGGTCCATCTAGATAGCTACCATCATCTTGCTCGCTAATCCTGCTACTAAGCAGCAGTGCTTGCACTGTTGTGTTCCGGCGTGGAGAGCAAGACAGCCGGTACAATTACTGGCACGAGAGGTATTCAATCTTAGCCCTCTAGATTGGCAACACATCTGCAATCTCCTTGTTGTAGCGGGTGTTTATAGCCTCTGGTGATCACCTACCATCAGGTGACCCACTTGCTTGTTTGCCTTCCTAATTTATGTTTTTAAAAAAAGAATGATCGACGATCGATGATCCGATAAAGGTCGAACTGTACTTATCATAATTTCTGCAATTTATTAAATCGACTATTGACGACATCGACCTATTGCGTCATGGTAGACAGCATAGGGGCACAATATGCATAACTATTTAGTTCAAATACTATAGTCATCAGTAATTCAATTTACATATAGAATACTGTATATAAACTGAAACTATGTTGGCGGTATTCAGTTGTTACAATATTTTTCGATAAGAAATGGTTCCCTTAAGGTTTTTGCTTCTAATTGGAGTTTTTCCTCTTTTAGGTAAGATTATAATAATTATTTATAAGTTTTTTTAATCAATTTTGCTCTAGGTTTTTTTGTTATGGTGAACAGAGGTAAAGGACATGTTGGTCGCCGTACGGGAAGTAATAAGACCCACCCATGTGATTCTGAAGAGAATCGGGAATCCTTTGCTCCCCCCCCCCCCCAGGTCCTCCTCCACTGTGGATCATTTAATTTTTTACTCATCGTACGAAACGGAAAAGCGAGCTACTTCATGCCGGTATTTTGTGAAACTGTGGTGCCTATTGCCCCGGTCGAGCCGGTCGGCAACCAGTATCTGGTTACCCAAGTAGCACACAAGATCTATAAAAGCTGTATATTGGCTGTATAAAGGTGATCGCTTCTATACACCTACTATACAGCTTTAATAGCAATGGTGTGCTTGGGTACAGTGCGCTCTACGACTATCGTAAAACGTACTTAAAGGTTTTTTAACAAAAAAATTCATACATACTTTTGGTAATTAATAATTATACTGTTATCCCCACATCTTAACCTTTGTCTTTTTTACACAGATACAACAAAGACGCTTTCTGTTCCTATCTGTACAGTCAAGGAAATTGAAACACGTACCACCGTAGAACCTAGTCGTAGAGACATACGCATGACATTTGTATGACATAGCCTGGCGTTTAACGCGTCGCTTCATTGCGATAGGGTTCTAAGGTGGTACGTGAATATATTTCACTTACTCCATCTAAACCACGCAACAGGTTTTGAAACAGTTATTGTCATTTAGCTTAAAAGGAGGTTCCAGCCACTAATATTGTTATGTACGAATAATACTTAATGAAAATAAATCATTTTTCATTAAAACCTACCGCTAAACGAAATTGGAAAACGCAAGGCACGGAATGCTGATGTTGCAGGTTCAAGTCCTGCCATTACCCTATTTTTTTGTGTTGTCATTACATAGCATTTTAATTTAATAATTTGAATGTTAAACATTTAAAAATAAAAATCGAAAGAAATTTCAGTTAGGTACTTACAAAAATTTTAATCATTTTTCATTTTCATTTTCATTTAGAGATTTTTATAGAAGGTTTTTGTGCAAGTAGACACATCCTAATTGGGATGTTGACTAAAAAATAATAATTAGTCCATCTTTTAGAACGCCAGAAAATAGTAGATACGTATTTTTTCTTTTGCTTCTAAAACTTAAAATAACAAAGTTACAGAGCGGCGAAAGTTCGCGCTACGTCATTATATCGTAAAATTTTTACGAAAGAGTGACGTCACGAGCCCCTACTCCTGAATTTGAATGTGCTGTATCTTTGTTAAAATTATTCGTATGGACAAATAAAAAAATACGTATCGAGTATTTTTCTATAATCTAACTGACGGACTAATTAGAATCTTGTTGTTTTAACCCAGGAGACATCCCTATTGTAACCGCGCGAAATTCGCTTTCGTCAACATAATGACGTAACTGAGTGGTATGACGAAATGTCGCAATGCCAAAGTCCCTAAGCCTGGCAGTCTATAAATAGCCGATGATTTCGCTGCCGCAGTTAATAATTAATTTCGAGCTCGTCTCTTGAGTCAGGATGGCCGAGCGGTCTAAGGCGCTGCGTTCAGGTCGCAGTCCACTTCTGTGGGCGTGGGTTCGAATCCCACTTCTGACAAATCAGTTTTTGTTTTTTTATAATTAGAATTTTTGTATCTAGGAGTTTGGTTATTGTCCTTGTTAAAACTGTACACTGTAATTGTGTATTTTAACTATTGTAAGACGATCGAGTGTTTATATTAACCGGAATGGGATATATGTATTGAGATAATAATTATATTGATGTACAAAACAATAGGGATATAGGAATATCACTAAGTCATTTTTATATATTTTTTTTTTAATGTATTTAGGAGGATAATTTAATGTAATTTAATGCGGCATTTATTCCAAAACAACGAGAATGCACTCAAATGAATTTGTTATTATTTTTATATTATAATATATTTTTTTCAATTAACATCGATATTTTTTAATCATCATCATCATCATCATATCAGCCACAAGAAGTCCACTGTTGGACATAGGCCTCCTCCATGGATTTCCAAAGTGGCCGGTTGGAAGCAGCATGCAACCAGCGCCTTCCTGCCACCTGTATGAGGTCATCGGACCATCTTGTGGCTAGTCGTCCTACGCTGCGCTTGCCAATACGCGGCCGCCATTCGAGAACTTTCCGACCCCATCGGCCATCAGTTCTCCGTGCTATGTGCCCTGCCCACTGTCACTTCAACTTGCTAATCCGCTGGGCTATGTCGGTTACTTTCGTTCGTCTGCGGATCTCCTCATTTCTGATTCGATCACGCAGAGAAACTCCAAGCATAGCCCTCTCCATAGCTCGTTGCGTGACTTTGAGCTTTCTTATAAGGCCCATAGTAAGCGGCCACGTTTCAGTGCCATAAGTAACACACATTGATCATACACTCTCGATTTCAGACACTGAGGTATATTGGACAAGAAGACATTTCGCAGTTTCGCAGTTTTCAGAGAAAGAGATCAATCGTCGAATCCAACTCGGCTGGGCAGCGTTCGGGAAACTGCGAAATGTCTTCTTGTCCAATATACCTCAGTGTCAGAAATCGAGAGTGTATTTTTTAATAGGTAAACTAAATGACTAATTTCTGTAGTGAATTTACTTTGAGATAATTTTTATGTTTTCTATTTTCGTTTTTAGTATTGTTTTGTTAACTTTTACATTTTACAACCTGCTGCTAGCGACTTCAACCACATGAAATACATATATCGCAGGAACTTAGTATTTATAACGAAATAAAATAAAATAAAAAATATAAAAAAATCCTCCATTAAAATACTGAAACGAGATCTTTTTGAGAGTTGATTAAGTACACGTTACTTTTTTTTAAGTTTATTATTGTGCTACAAAAAATGTGTTTATAAATAATGTAACCTTACGGAACTACGATAATGAAAGTAGGGAAAAGTTCTTTGTTCCGCGTAGATAACCAATCTAGATAACCACAGTACTTTAAGTTGGCATTTAGTATCTGGTTACTAAAACAAAACGGGAAAAGTCAGTATGTTAAATTACGTGTTATTAATGATATAAAGAACGCGAGTTAAAATCTTAATTTCATTTTACATTCCAGTCTCAACAGAGTTCTACTCGTCTGAGGACCGCGATTGGGAACGCATAGTAGGAGGGACGAAGGCGGCCAACGGTTCGTTCCCGTACCAGGCCTCACTGCGAGTATGGGGCGTGTGGCACTTCTGCGGCGCGTCCATACTCACTCCGCGGGTTATACTCACGGCAGCGCACTGCCTTGAACGGTAACGTATTTATACTCGTACCAGGCTGTGAGTATGGGGCGTGTGACACTTCTGCGTCGCGTCCATACTCACTCCACTGGTCATGCTCACCGCAGCGCACTGCCTCGAACGGTGACGCATTTATACTCGTATCAGGCTGTGAGTATGGGGCGTGTGGCACTTCTGCGTCGCGTCCATACTCACTCCACTGGTCATGCTCATCGCAGCGCACTGCCTCGAACGGTGACGCATTTATACTCGTACCAGGCTGTTAGTATGGGGCGTGTGGCACATCTGCGTCGCGTCCATACTCACTCCACTGGTCATGCTCATGGCAGCGCACTGCCTCGAACGGTGACGCATTTATACTCGTACCAGGCCTCGCTGCGAGTATGGGGCAGGTAGCACTTCTGCGGCGCGTCCATACTCACTCCACTGGTCATGCTCACCGCAGCGCACTGTCTCGAACAGTAACGCAATCATACTCGTACCAGAGTATGGGGCTTGTGGCATCTCTGCGACGGGTCCATAGTCCATGCTCACACCGCAGCTTATATTCACCGCAGCACCCTGCCTCAAACGGTAACGCATTCATACTCGTAACTCATTTTGGGGGGTTAAAATCAGGAACGGTAACACAGGACCACCCTAACCCTGCTGACGCTAAAAACACCATTATTCCATTATATCTATCTAGAGTGGAATAACCCACAACTAGACAAGGCATATCCTCCATTGTTCCCGATCTTCGCTAGTTGTTAAGAACCACGTCCAGATCGTTCCATCATGTCTACTACCCTGTCGTAAGCTACCCATATTATGGCATTCATTCCGTGGCAATTCAGGCTCATTTCTATACGACCGCCTGATATGGCCTATCGCTAACTCCAAAAAACTATCACAGCTTTCATTTTTCAGAATGCGCCCCGAGTACATGAAAGTAGTAGTCGGGACCAACCAACTCCGTGCCGGTGGTAAAGCCTACTCCGTCCGCAAGATTGTAATCCACGAAAATTACGATAACTACGAAATCAAGAATGACATAGGGATAGTTTTCACGGAGCAGGAGATTGAATTCAGCAGTTCCGTGGATGCTGTGGAACTGAATGACGAACCGGTAGAGAAGGGAGAGGAGCTAATCTTAACTGGATGGGGGACTACTTCAGTAAGTATGGCATGACTACAATTCCGTTACTTTATTATAGAGGTGGCAAATGTTGAGGAAGTTAGGATTATAATTAATTTTCGAAAGTCGTTATACGGCAAAGACTGCTTGAAGTAAAACCTATTGTATCTGTGAGTTACCTCTGATTCTGAAAGAAATATAAAATTAGTTTAGATGTTATGGAGAAGAAAAACGATTACAAAAATACCTCGATTTCCACAATTTCATTTTACCAATATCAATAAGATAGTGATTTAGGTGTACCGTTCTTTTCGTACTAAGCTGATCGACATAAAAAGCTTGCCACGCTATTGAGATAGCTCACATCGCCAGGGGCGACCTTTAAAAGCGTGAAATTAGAATAGTTCTTTGACCACCAAAATGTTTGCCGTTGCGTTGAGAAATTTCTTCAGTTTTGGTAATAAGTTCTTCTACATTCATCGCCCTTTTCATGCACAATCAGATTCTATTTATATTTTGACCTTTTATTTCCTCCTCTCTGCAGTACCCAGGTCGTCTTCCAAACGACTTGATGCAGCTGGAGCTACGGGCTATCACGTACGAGGAATGTAAGGAGGCTCACAAACAGATCAACGCCGTCTTCGAGACGCAGATCTGCGCTCTCACCAAAGCTGGAGAGGGAGCCTGTCACGTAAGAAATAGAAATAAAAATAATCTATTGTAGGATCACGGTATACACATAAGTGAAGATGTTACAAGTCTGAGTCTCACATAACCTGCCCATCTGCTGCTGCTCAATCTGCTGCTGCAAGTGTAACTTTGAGAACTAATCTTCTAAAAGTCAAAGTCTCTTTATTCAGATTAGATTTACTGGAAGCACTTATGAGTGGTAGAAAACCACCGGTTCGGAAAAACCTCTGATGAGAAGATACCGGCAAAAAACTAAAGTTCTTCCTTTACTTCGTTGGCCTTCATATAAGGTCCAATCGGTAGTGGTTTTAGTTGGCATTGCATAAGCTATCGTTAAAATATGTACCGTATTGTATCATTCATACTGTCTTTTATTCTACTTATTACAATAATATTAACCAATACTTGACTATAAACTCGAGATCAAACGCCTGAGAATATGCATTTTATAAGAGAACGCCCTTAACTGTGAAACGCATCTTGCTGATTAAAACGTAAAAGCGCGTCATAATAAAAATATGGCACTAATAATTTAGATACTAATACAAACGGATCAATCACGTATTTGAAGTCAAGTAATTGTTCGACATGTTTCAAAGCAGTCCGTGGTCCTTAATCATGAGCCCTCACAGCGGTGGCAACTTGTCGAGCAATTAACTGACTTCAAATACGTGAGTGATCCGTTTGTATTATGTCCGAGTCTCGCGGTAGTTTTATACTAAAAATGTACTTGATGGTATTTCAGTGTAAATCTTAAAGACGCAATCACCCCATTAGATTCCACCAGAAAGAAGTAACCCACGCTTTGTTCCTTAGGGAGACTCTGGTGGCCCGTTGGTCCGAGAGGGTCGTCAGATCGGCGTCGTATCGTGGGGCATCCCTTGCGCACGGGGCAAGCCCGACGTTTACACTAAGGTAAGATACTTTAAGGCATTTTTTTCAAAGCGGAGACGAACGTGAATGCAGGGAAATGCTCACCATTGAAGAATTGCTAATATAAATACAGTTAGAAATCGGGGAAGGGTGGGGATCCTTCCCCGATTTCTAACTGTATATCGCTCACACGTAAATAAACACTGCTTACAGTAACCTCTTTTGCGAACTATGGGCTATACAATATCAGAACTCGAACATGGCACACGCCTCTAACGTCACAAAGTCCGCCATGGCTACGTTATGGCGAAGTTTTCAATGTACAGTAGGGGAAATATACTCACGTACCACCTTAGAACCCTATCGCAATGACGCGACGCGTTAAGCGCCAGGCTATGTCATACAAATGTCATGCGTATGTCTCTTCGACTAGGTTCTACGGTGGTACGTGTTTTAATTTCCTTGACTGTGCAACGAATGTCATGTATGTGAATTTTCCACTGGTGTAGTTGATCAAAGCCTTTTGCCCATACTCGTTTGCATCGGTAAATCATTGCGGACGGAAATAAGAGTTTTCTGTTCACCTCGACCTTTCTTAATTTCAGGTGGAAGCCTTCATGGGGTGGATCGAAAAGACACTTCTAGACGATGACGAGGATCATTGGATGTATATTAAGAAGAGAAATACTAACAGACATCGGAGCATGCGCGTTTTATAATTACAAACATCAACAAAGTTAGCCGATCATTAAAGAGGGATATACCAACTTCATAGTATAGTCGACAAAGAAATTACTTGACCACTTTTCGACTGTATTACAGAGGGGCAAGGTTCAAAAGTGGTCAAGTAATTACTTTGTCGACTATACATATTATGTGCTTCCCTTTCGGAAAATGACACTTTCTCGCAGTTCCGTCTTTAATGGTGACTTAGATGTGTCTTGGATTTTACTTAACATGAATGTTATGAAAAATTACGATGTCAAAAAAGTCGTAATTTTTTGTAGATTTTATTGACAACATATAATACAATGGCGTCAATGACAGGTTTGTCGGCAAGAGTGATGTGTTTTAAGGTGCTGATAGACTAGAACATTTACTTTTAATGGACCCTCTAACGAATGATACAAAGCTCACACAATAAATCTGTGGTGTCAAGGAAAAAGGAGATAAGTACATATACTTGAACTTTTCACTAGGGGCAATTTAAGAAAACAACTGAAGTGTTTTATTAGAAAATTGTAATTTACTTAATGTTCAACTTTATTAGTGGCATTTTTAGTATTTATTTGAACAATCGTTAGTAACAAGAGGCTATTACTAAAAAAAAAAATAGAAAAGAATTTTGACTCATCTCCTTTTTCCTTGACACCACAGAAATGTAAATTAAACAGCGCGCAGCAATCAGCATATCATGAAAGTTGAAACAATACAACGCTTCGCTTGTCTAAAAACGCATGGAACTAGAAAAACAACATCTTTAGTGCCTTGTAGATAACCAAAATGTTGGTTCTCTAATAAGAATTTGGTTCTCTTCGCGGCACAAATGAACAAAGTTTGCTTTTGTTGTTCCATGAGAAACCGTTGACTTTTTATGTTTTTTTGCTTCAAATAAATGAATAATACTAAAGTTTGACTTTATATGGTAAAGAATTGTGTTAATATTGTTTTAAGGTTATTAATATACTTGAGATGAAATATCTGTTTTTATTTTGTTGTTATCAATTTCACTGCCGCATTCAAATGCCAAAGGTGTTTAGATTTCAGCCAATACTCTAATATTACGACATTTTCTAACTAGTGTCATGGAAAAGACGTAAACTAAAGTTAGGCGGTCATTTCAGGTCACAAGTATTTATTTATTTTATTTATTTTATGAAATAGGAAGGCAAACAAGCAAGTGAGTCACCTGATGGTAAGTGATCACCACCGCCTATAGACACCCGCAACACCAAAGGGATTGCAGATACGTTGCCAACCCAGAGGGCTAAGATGGAATACCCCTTGTGCCAGTAATTACTCCGGCTGTCTTGCTCTCCACGCCGGAACACAACAGTGCAAGCACTGCTGCTTAGCGGCAGGATTAGCGAGCAAGATGGTGGTAGAGAGCCGGACGGACCTTGCACAAGGTCCTACCACCCGCAAGTTTAGTGATAATGCTTCCAAAGTCAGAACGCTTCAACTAGAAAACGTACCAGATGTGCAAACTTGTTTTAGATTTAACTAGCGACCGCCCCCGGCTTCGCACGGGGATACTTGGTATGTCATGTACAGTAGGGGAAATATATTCACGTACCACCTTAGAACCCTATCGCAATGACGCGACGTGTTAAACGCCAGGCTATGTCATACAGATGTCATGCGTATGTCACTTCGACTAGGTTCTACGGTGGTACGTGTTTTAATTTCCTTGACGCTACATAAAACCTTCCGTAGAAAAATACTGGAATCACAGTGAAAACCGTATCAAAATCCGAGATTATCAAGATTATTATAATAAAGTTAGTTAAATAATAATAAAACTACTATAGGTACTTAGTATAATTAAATTATCTTTATTTTCTATACTTGCGTAGGATCTAATATCACAGTATTCAGTCGTTTCGGCTGTCGAAGATCAAAACGCAGAAAATCTTTACAAAATTTTTATTTCTTAACTTACGATGCAAATTAAACCTGGAGGCCCAAAATTGGTAATTTCAAGGCACGCTGAAGGTTTGTCAAATGCCATTTACTATGTTTTGATCTAGAACAGCCGGTTTATTGTACACTTTTTAAATATTATTTGCAAATAATAAGAAAAGTTCATAATTTAAAATAGATATCGGCTCATTTTGTAAGCCGTTGCGATTCGGCCAATCGCAGGGCTCGAATTTCTACCAATAGCGTAAAGTCGTAGCACCAAAGCGACATCTATAAACAATTAATGGAAGCTTAAGACAATTCTTATTTATAAGAAAATTAAAGTAAAATGATTACAAATAAGACATATTTGATTTGATTTTACGCTACAACAAAGGGTCCTAATGACAAATTTGTTACGCATCAAAACATCATATTCCATAACATTTAACTAATGATTCAGGAAAACAAGTTTTTTTGGTGGGTTTTTCATACAATAACAAACATATTGTTATTCAAGACCTTTCACCTTTGTATACCATTCTGTAGTCTTAACGTCATCGTTGTTGAAAACCAGATTTTGAGAACAATGGAGGTCGTACAAAGAATGTAACTACTAATAAATATTTTTTGATAGTTTACCACATAAACATGAAGACTTACTAGATACAATATTAGAATAAAATCACCACTAGGTCCATAAAAATAACCTCTACCAATATTAACTTATGTTTAGGTACCTATTTACTCTTAACTCGAGTTACTTGTATTCTGAATTCTAATGATAATGACTTTAATAGTATTCTAAATGCAAAATTAAAAACTCTCTTTTGTTTTCTCTCACTTAATGTCTTCGCTTTGCTAATTTTCTTACAACAACCATTGTAATGATTCTAAAACTATTGAAGTAGCTTCAATTGCCACGTATTACATTGCCTATGAAGAAAAACTTAAAGAATCGACAATAACCCTATTAATTCATGGTTTCAATTAGCCAGTCCATTGGAGTGACTTTTGACCTTTGACCTTTCGACTATCAATGCCGGCTAAAATATACGCTCGAATATTTATTGGCCCGCGGCTGGCAAATATGGAACGCTCAAAAGTCAAAAATCTTCCCGCAAAACGACCGTTCAAAATAGACTTATGAATTGAACCTAGAAATAAAGTTATTACTTACACTTTTTTTATTAAATTGTACATTTGAATATAAGCTTCTTTGCCTTGACCAGAATCCTGCTAGCCGCTTAAGGTCACACCACAACACATATTAAACATGTAGCCCAAATGCAATTTAAATAAGGCGACTGCCAATATATTCTATACATTGCTTTGATCTTACGGAGTTTTTAAAACCGGGCCTAATTTTGTGGTAGGACGATTAAGATTTAGCATTCGTCTCTTTTGCTGTAAAGAAACTTAGAAAGAGTAATTTCATTTTTGAATTAATGAGAAGTTTATACTGGACTTTGTTTAAGCCGCGCCACGCGCCAATAAAGAATGCGTTTATAAATGGCGAAAAATCTCAAGCTCAACCTATTCAGTTTACATTAAACCTCTGTCAGTCTCTGTCAGTGTATTCAGGACTTGACATATCCCAAGTGTAATTTAACCCTCTCTTGACTTTAAGTATCATAAGAAAGCCACTTACAGACTGATAAATGAAGCTTAGGCAATCCATTTGAGCCACTGTCGTGTTTGAATAGTTTAAATACAGGCAGTTGTGAGAGCGGGATTGCATAAGATTGCACGTCATTTGTAAACTCTTTTTTGACAGGTTCGATTATGCAGTCCTGTATAAAACAGAGTCCAGTGGGCATATACATACTTCCTCAGTCACTGACTGAAGGTAAATTATTTGTACCAAGTTTTGTAAGACTATCTGCACTAGCAGCATCGCAGACTTAAAGCATCCGTTCTTTTCGCACACGCTAAGTTATTAGAAAGAGATGTATGCTTAAAGCTATAGTGCTAGGCCCGTTAAAAGAATACATCTTCATCTCAGTTGATGTGGCATGCCTTTAAAACTATCTTCAAATTACATCATTTCCAAAACATAAATAGAAACAATAAGGATAGGTATCCTTATTTTGATCCACAGGTAATCAAAGAACTCTACTACATTATCACTGGTGATATAATCAGAAATGTTATATGTCAAACCATCGGCGTTGTCATAATTACTGGCCTCTGATTTGTAGTCTTTAGAAAAATCTCTGCCGAAGATTCCGAAGTTAAGAAGCTTTTGAGCATCGTTTATTTTGACCGTGACTTCGGTTGTCTTATTGACGTGTTTCTTCTCGAACTTAAAGTGGTTGGTTGACAGAGTGTCAGTTGAGTGTATGACAGGGTATTGTGCTGAATTCTTGAGCTTGAAGTTACCGGTGATTTTGATCTCGTCGAATATAATGTTGGTGTTGTTCACAGACCTGAAGATGAAAGAAAAGCATTAGAAATTACTAAGTATGACCAAAATTGCTTGTGATTGTTTATGAGCAGTTGCTAAGGACCCGCAATGCTGATATGACAATCACAAATTATGATGATGACAAAGTAGAAGCTAAAGATAAATCACAAGAGGATTAAAATGTTGATGATAACGAAAAAGAGAGAATGTGTGAGAGAGACAGAGGACGAGATAAAATGAAATGTAGATAGGGTCATTCACAGGTTATCCATATTTTTTGCCAAAATCATACTAGGGTATGGTAAATACTCCTAAGTATTGGCGGCTTCTCTAATGTGGGCACATCCAATTTTATGTCAATGCAATAATTACTGGTAATCCTATAAAAACTAGTTTCCAAGGACCGGTAGTTTGGGCGCATGCATTGCGCTTTTGATGTGACGCATTCCGTATTCACCGGACGGTTACAACAGACTGTATCGCTACAGGAAACGCGTTCAGTGTGCTAAGTTCCTCAACTTACCCAACATCGCAGGTTCTCTTGTAGCTGCCTATGCACGGGAGGAGCGCGCAGTTCTGTGTGCCGATGTTGTGGTTCCCGCCGTAGGTTTGGATACCTTCGAATACCGCTAGACCGTAGTTGACAGATTGTGAACCTGGGAAAGAAAAATCATGATAAATAAAACATTAAAAACATGACAATTAAGAGGGCTGTTCGAAAGCTATGCAGGCACCGCTCCATTTTTTCGAATACTTGTCGGTTAATACTGTTTTCCTGATATTTGTAACAATCAAATTCCCAGCAATGTTTGTTTAACTAGCAGTTCGAAAAATTATTGAAAAATTATTCTATTATATGGTTATCTATGGTTATCTACGCGGAATAAACGAGACACGCCTCATAACGCAGAAAACCGTTTTAGTACACAATTAGAGATTATTTATCTGGTAAGTTTAAAAAAACTGTTAATCGTACCTAATTAACAATACTTTAAATGCTTCTTTCGAAGTAAACAAGGCTCAAGGTTCTACCAATATCGATCCATCATAATTAATGTAATTAGCGCCAATCGTTGTATCTATGAGGCGACCGAGCCTATCTTGAAACGATTTCAGGTGTTCATGTAAAAACAATAGATAAACTCAAATTTCCCCAAGTGAAAGGTTTGATAACAAAACATGACGAAATGTTTGGCGATTATTGTACTCGCATACTTGCAAGAATACTTGAATAAAACAGACCGAATAAGAAAGAAAAATAACCTCTAGGTGGAGAAAAATTTTAGTTAGTTGTTGTTGTATTGTAACTTCATTCTGAATGTTTATTTTGAAGTTTTCATTTTCTATCTCAATTGAAAAAAAAACCGGCCAAGTGCGAGTCGGACTCGCGCACTGAGGGTTCCGTCATCAACAACATCTTGTACCGCATTTTTGCTTTATAAAACAAAAAAAAAATTTTTGTATTAACTACAACGGTTTTTAGATTTATTATTTTATTTGTGCTGCGAGACCTTGCTTCTTGTCAAATTTCATAGTTCTAGGTCAACGGGAAGATTGCCTTGCGAATGTATGAAAATATGCGGCATAAACAGCCGTATCTTTTAATTCCGTTGACAAAAGTTTGTACAACAAATAATGTATTTCATAGAAATAGTCCAAATCAATACATAAATCAATTCATATCACTATTCTAATGCTTTGTGAAGGATAGAATTGTTTTTCACTAATCTTGAAGATAAAATATCGCGTGATATTACGTCAACATCCTACGTAGCATGGAAACTATCGAATACGTATTCATATTTATGTGTCTTTTAATTATTATTGTTTATTTATTTATATTTATTTATTGCGATATACCTCGAAATAGATTGGCAATTCGAACTGTCCCTCCAGCCATTTAAAGTTTTAAAATTAGATTACTTCAAAGAAGACGTTGTATGTATCAATTCCTTGCAAGCAATTCCTTGGTCGACTATACGTCTTTTATTTGTGTAAAAGTTAAAGTTCTGTTATATATACTGTGGGCCCGAGTAACCCGAATAATTTTAACCACGTGTTTTTAAAAGGTAAAGAAGATATTTACTGAACAGTGAACACTTTGCGGGTAGTAAGACCTTGTGCAAGGTCCGTCCGAATCGCTACCACCATCTTGCTGGCTAATCCTGCCGCTAAACAGCAGTGCTTGCACTGTTGTGGTCCGGCGTGGAGAGCAAGACAGCCGGTGTAATTACTGGCACAAGAGGTATTCCATCTTAGGCCTCTGGGTTGGCAACGCGTCTGCAATCTCTTCGATGTTGCGGGTGTACTCTTACCACCAGGTGATCCACTTCCTTGCCTTCCTATTTCATAAAAAATTGCTTACCAGCATTAGTGGTCTTCACGTAGAAGTGGCAACAGAAGTGTCCATGGCACACTGTCTCCTGAACACCTTGGCCGCTGGCGGCTAGGTCCAGTGGCTTGATGATATACTGGCTCAGATCCTCGGAGTACGGAGTCTTGACGGTGAGGGTTGGATGGATAACGGACGCTGAGGAAAGAGATTTGTTTTAATAATGTCATTCATTTAAGTACCTAAATGATAGACTCAAAGAAAATACAAAAAAAAACAGGGAAATCTGGAAAGACTTGAACCTGCAGCAGACAGAAGAATACAAAGGACAGGTTCCTAAGTTGACGGGGTTCCATTTTTATTAACAGAGCTTTTGAGAATTTTTAACTTACTACACTATTCTCGTTTTTTTGGAAACACTTGTTTGATTTGTCACAATACTAGTTGCTATTTCGCACGTCATACATGTATTAGGTAAGTAGTAAAACATATTTTTTTAAACGAAACAGGTTTCTTGTGGAAAAAAAACGTGTAAAATCAGGACTTTGCGTCAGCACCCTAAGGTTCAATGTCATTTACATGTAATACAAGTTAGTTTTAAAATCAGCCTTGTTGTTGCAAAAACAGGCCAAGTCTGAGTCGGACTCGCGCGTCAAGGGTTCCGTCCAACCATGTAATCAATCTGTTTTATGCATTTAGACGACGTTTGAAGATCGTCTGATATTCTGTTCTGAGCAATTGAGTTCTTGTTACTACCCCCGTGAAGATGATGATGGTTCATGACATTTATAACGTAACGTAATAAATTACGGCCGTGGTCACGAGAAGACCACGTAACAAATATGGGTTAAAATCGCGAGTGATTAAAATAATTTCATGATGCTCTTACTTTCTCCATCTTTCTTCAGTTCAGTGACGATGAAATCACCACCGCTCCTTTGGCCTGCCTTCCCAGCGAAGATCCCAGAAGTGGAGACCAGGCTAGCGCCGGTGGCGTAAGCCCAGGTCGCGAAGAAGTGAGGCGCTGGAGACAAAATTCCGTTTGTTAAAGAAAAGGTCAGAGGAACTGAGGTCGTAATGATCTTTAACACTAAAATTATATTTTATTAGCGACCCACTACGGTTTCGTACGGGTAGAATTAGGATACAATGTGCATAAGAATCTTTTTTTTTAAATGTCTAAATGACAGTGAAAACCGCATCATAATCCGTTTCGTGGTTTAGAAGGACTAAGCGGCCGAAGATATGACGGCAGACAGGAACTCGACATCATTTTATACTATGCAAAGACAAAGATAATGATTATAGGTACTATTTTTATATTAGTACACACCAGCCAGCACAGGTATCTCACTCCGCCAGCTCCCAGCCAGGACGAAGTTCTTCACATCCTTCAGCTCTTCCAGGTTTTGGAGTACCAGGTCTTCTGCCATCAGCACTCCGAATGTCACGCCAAAGTCTGTGATGAAACTGCCGATTTCCGTCGCCGTGACGTTACAGTTTGCGGTAGAGTCCATAGGCTTTCTGTAGCTGGAGATGAAAACAAAACTTCAGATAAAGAGTAACCTGAAGTAACCTCGGACTTATTTTCAAAGCTAAATATCTCGAGAACCGCAAATGCGATTGCCGTAAAAAAATTCTAGAACTATCTCGATTAATTGAGCTATCAAACATAAAAGTCGCGTTGGCATCTCTTTATAGAATCCAGAGATACGAAGGCGTCTAAACTAAAATTCATCTTTGCCTTGCATCAGTGGCTCTCTCTAACATGATAGGCCAAGTTTAGTTATCTGAGTTTATGATTATGTACGTCCCTTTGCACACTAGTTTGAAACAGACGCAGGGGGGGATAAAGTTAAACCTGGGCCGGTCATGTCAGGGTCTCAGGTGGGTAGCCTCCTGAGTAACTTACACAGAAATGATGGCTCCTTGTCGGTTGAAGACCAGGTTGCTTCGGATCAGCTCAACCTTATCTTGGCACCTCATCTTCTCAGTCAGGTGCGAGACGACGTAAAGACCGTGTGCCTTCGCTGCTGTCGAGATGGTTTTCACGATCTGCGAGGAAAATACTCAACATTCAAATAACTACACAAAGAACTTTGAGAGATACAAAACCTGAATTAAGATGCTTATAGACTTGAGCATTAACTTATAACAAAACAGCGAGCACTTGCCGTTTTTAAACGTCTTCAAGCTATTTTTTCCCATATACCTATTCTGTGAGCTTTGTAGCATTTAATAAAATGCTCATTACACGGGAATACTCAAGTTCATCAACACCTCAGCTGGTCTGATGTGGCTTGAGCGGCATTGAATTGAAGCCCAGTGGGTCTAACCTCTGGCCCTAACCCTCCAAGATTAATTTACACCTCCTGCGTCTGTGTCTAACTAGTGCTTAAGAAAAAGTTTTCTACCATTTACGCATCTGCAATCTTCTGGGTGCCGCAACACCAGATGCGTTGCAAACCCAGAGAGCTAAGATGGAATACCTCTTGTGCCAGTAATTGCACCGGCTGTCTTGCTCTCCACGCCGGAACACAACAGTGCAAGCACTGCTGCTTAGCGGCAGGATTAGCAAGCCAGATGGTGGTAGATATAAAAAAATTGGGCCTTTTTTTAAAATACAAACGTACGAGACGTAGGATAAACTGAACTAGACCGGTCATGTTCGGACCTCTGGCCGAAAATAATATTGCGTTCTAAACATTTGTGGCTTCGTAACTTCGCAAAATATTATAGAATTGATAATGTCAGCGGCTCTCAATGACAGTGATAAGATTTAAACAGTCACGCCATGATAAGTCAACTAAAATAGAGTCAGTTCAACTGATGACCTTTTATGTAATCGTTAAATAATAAACAAAATACTATCAACATGCCCCCCGCTAAAGAAAAACATGGCGCCCCTTTTCCTTTGAGAAAAACCGAAGGAGGAAATTCTCGATTCGACGCGTGCTATACGCGAGTTTTTTTAATTAAAACTAACAGTTTTTATTTATTAGAACTAGAATTTTTGTGTTCTTTTTAAATATGAAGTTTTTATTACGTACTTCATCGTAATCATCTGCTTTTGATGAAGATTTCGAGGTTTCCGACACAACGGGTTGTGGCAGCACTAGTATATCCACGTTCTGAAACCAAAACAAAGATTGTTTACAAACGAGAAACCCGAATTCAAACATCTCTATAACTAGCAGCATAAATAAAGATTCCGAGGAACTAAAAAAAAACACGCTTTATTGTTTTGTATGAAACTCCTAAAAAGCAAATATTGTCAAATTGTGAATAGTATTTAAAAAATCAAAATATAGAAACCTAGTTCTAAGTCATAACGACAACATACCAAAAATCATTACCATAATTATGTTCAGGTTTAGAGGGTGAAAAACGTTATCGCCGTTTGTATGGGAAGCTCTTTTTGGGACTGGGTTCACACTCCTCTTAATCGTAGTGCGACTGACTTCATCAAAAACGTATGTATTAGATGACCTTCAATCGTTGATGCAGTAAAGGTCAAGATTAATTAGCACTAGATATAAAATCTTGATAGGTTTTAACCTTGAAGAGAGCTAGGCAACAAAAATTACGAACGCGAATGCATTCTTATCAATGCATACTCGTACAGAGCTTATCAAATTACGAAATATCCAAGAATATGAGTCATATTTTTATGAAATAATCCTACTAATACATATTATAAATACGAAAGCAATGATACTAACGATTTTTGGATATTTATGGATGTTTGTTTCTCGATCAATTATTAAAGCTGGATGGATTTAGATGAAATTTGGCAAACATATAGATCCTGTCTTAGATTAATGGATGGACATAGGATACTTTGTATCCTGTAAAAAGCATAGAAATATACGAGCGAAGCCGCGGCTAAGACCTAGTCTCACGCTCTTGCGGCAGGAGGGGGTTAATGATATAAAGACGATTGGAGTAGTTATCAATCTGGCAGGGAGTTGTTGTCAGTTTATGACAGCCTTTAACAAACCAACCGGGCGCTCTATTACCCACAAAGTATTTCTGGGTGCTCCTGACGCATGTTTGTTTGAATCTGGTTGGTATTTCGACGATAATTGTGTTTCTGTAATATTTATCTTAACCATAATATTATCATGCTCAGAAGTTAGATTAAAACTTCCTCGTGGAAGGTAGAACAAACAAGTCGTTTGAACTATGACTTTGAACTGCTGTTAATGGCTATAAATAGTGTTAATTCTAATTAACCACAAAGCGCCATGTTTGATTTCTAACATAAAACTACCGTGAAACTAAGACATATTAATACAAACGGATCAGTCACGTCTTTAAAGTCGAGAATTGTTCGACATGTTTCGGACCAGTCCGTGGTCCTTAATCATGAGCCCCAGCGGCGGTGGCGCGACGACGACACCACTACCACCACGGACCACGAACTGGTCCGAAACATGTCGATTTTTTTTATGAAATAGGAAGGAAAACAAGCATGGGTCACCTGATGGTAAGTGATCACCACCGCCTATAGACACCCGCAACACGAAGGATTAGTAGATGCATTGCCAACTCAGAGGACTACGATGGAATACCTCTTGAGCCAGTAATTTCACCGGCTGCCTTGCTTTCCATTTTGGATGCAAGCATGGGGGTGTTTTGACAATACTTACAGATCTAGCAGCATCTCGGATGATCTGCGCGTACGCATCGAGGCCTAAGGTGTCCCGTGTGAAGACTCCAGCCTTATACGTGTCCTGGAACAAAACTATAGTTAGTATTACGTAATGCAAACCCGGTTGTTTTCTCAAAGAAATAACCGGTAAAAACCGGTTTTACTTAGAGATATTAACCGGTTAAAACCAGTTTTACTTAGAGAAAATAACCGGGCTTGCATTTCCTAGTTAGTATGTACAGTCAAGGAAATTGAAACACGTACCACCGTAGGACCTAGTCGAAGAGACATACGCATGACAGTTGTATGACATAGCGCGGCGTTTAACGCGTCGCGTCATTGCGATAGGGTTCTAAGGAGGTACATGAATATATTTCCCCTACTGTACCTATGTACATTTTTTGTACATAAACCATAAAGACAATAAATATGTAACCATTTGATGCGAGCCAGACCATAAAATAAAACTTTAAATACCTACCTAAAGCACAACGCAGTTGTGTAACGTACTTCCCATTTATATGTAAAGTGGGGGTGTTTTTCTTATTTGCGCATTACTTTTTGACCTAGTTTGTCATTATAGGCACTTGTTAGCGAAATATTTAGGTACGAATTGTAGTTTTCGTGTAGAATTAGCAAATCCAGGGAAGAAATCACCGCCGCCTATGATTATTGTTAAAAGTTACTTATTAACCCCCCCAACCCCCCAACCCTGTAAATAATGTTTAAAGTACCTCAGACCTTAAATAGTACGTATCTTAGAGCAAATTTTATACGAAAAATTTCACGGATACGGTGCGGAAAATAGAAAAAGGCTTTCTTATTTTATTCTGAAACTTTTTACTTATATTTCAAAATCATAATAATCATAATCATTTATTTATCGCTTTCATGGGTAAGTATTATTACATTTCAGATCTTATTCTATGAATTTTCCCAACATGAAACCCTGTAGTTGAGGGCACTGCAATATACTTAAATATAACTTAAACTCTACTAACACTGTATTACACCGTGTGACTTAATACATCTACAAATTATATAATACTACACTCTGTATCCTAATACTAAATACTTACTTACAGTTTTATTAGCTATCTACTTTATTTATTTATTATTCCTTTTGATACATTACATACTAAAAACCTTAAGTTAAGTAGTATATATTTATATTAATATAAGCATATTATTGTTATTATTTTATTTATCCTATATTATCAATTTAGTTTGTGCATTATTATACAAACCTGTGACGACCTGTTTGGCACAGTGGCACATGTGTCTGCCTACTGTGCGAGAGGTCCCGGGTTCAAATCCTGGTATGGGCAAATATTTGTGTGACGAATACGAATGTTTGTACCTGAGTCATGGATGTTATTTGCATTTAAGTATGCATTTATCTTTATATGTATGTTTATCCGCTGTCTAGTATCCATAGTACAAGCTTTGCTTAGTTTGGGACTAAGTCAATTGGTGTAAATTGTCCCGAGATATTTATTTATTTTTTATTTTTATTTTATATATTCATTACAGCTAGTTTTGCAAATGCTATGAAATGCTGGTGTTGTATTGTTATGTACTTTCGAAAAAATCTTGCAATGTATAATAAGACTTGTCAATAAGGTATCTATTATGTATTGAGTTATTAAATGCTTTTTCATTTTGTTCATTTTTAATGGATGGAGGGATATTATTTTATATTCTTATGCACATTATTATTCAAATGACGGTAAGAATCTGCCTATTAAATAATCTATCATCAAGTCAATTATTCTTTATAGGTACTTATTTGTGCAATCAATCATTGTTTTTTCATGATGGTGGGAAATTGCGTTGTTTATTCTGATTTCATCATAATTACCGGTGTTACCGGCTAACATAATTTATGTCATAACATATAGATTTAGTGCATATAACATCCACGACTCGGGTACAAACATTCGAATTCATCATACATACATTTACCCCTCCCGGGAATCGAACCCGGAACCTCAAGCTTTGTATTCAGGGCCACTACTAGGCTAACCGGTCGTCAAACAGTGTACTTAACCCATAAGACATTCAAAGGTACCCTCGTCGACTCATCGTTAACACAAAGCATTTCACAAGCCTGCTTTTCTTCATAACAATAACAATAAAACAATTATAAAATAGCCTATTTTTAAATCTATTGTAAAATTAAACAAAGAGAAGTAGAGAACAAAAAACTGTATTCATAAAAAAAACATGCGTACGTGACATTGCATGCGTTTACCCTCAACCCACCAGTCAATGTAGACCTATCTTATCAACCACCATACTCGTAATCCTAGCTCAAGTTAGAACGGTTTTAATACAAAGAAAGAATTTTGAGACCCTTATACGAGTCAAATTTATGTTGAGCTCTATTTGTATGGCGCTGTGAGTTAGAGAGGTGTCAATAGATTTTGGTAGGTCCAACCAGTGTTGTTAGACACCTCAGTTGTATGCGGCTGGGTAGTTACCAGAGCTCAAGGTTTAATGGTTATCATGAGGCGAAAGCGTGATAGAGGGTCAGTAGCCGAAGCATTTATCAATATTCTTTTTATTTCTACAGTGAATTTCCGTTCGTGTTTCATTGATAATGTGTATTGGTACCGCAGAAGTAGCTGAACATTTTAGTACCTTGTCGCTCTCAGTAATGTGACAAATTCGAGCGACTCTCATTTCATGTGTTACCACGACAAGGTCCTTAGGTGTTAGCTAAATTTGAGGCTGACTGTACAGTATTTTTATTTTGGTATATTTCTGATCCAAAACAATAAGGTAACTGTCCTAGTCATTGACAGTCACTCAAACTTATTAATTGAGGAAAAGATACGAAAACATATGAGTTCGAGTATAAAGTCACCTTTGAAACAAAAAAAACTAAATTACAATCAGTTCATCCGCTTGGGAGCTACGATACCGCAGACAGACACATAGATACACACGTTAAACTTAACACCCCTGTTTTTTTGTTCAGGGGTTAAAAACTAGACTTGATGTCAATAATTAGTTAAAACAATTCGTCGTGACCTTTGAACAAAATTTAATTTAAGTATACTAATAAATTTGTACTAGGGAAAGACAAATTGCAGAAAATTCTCTAAAGAATATGAAAGTTCTTGGAAAAATTTCACTTTGGAAGTGCAACAATTTCGTAAAGTTGCCGTCTGCGCATCACAGGAATGGACTAATTGCAGGAAGTTTTCAAAAAGCTGACAAATATTCTTTGAAAATTTTCACATTGTATGTGCAAAAAATTTATAAATATACCGTGTCTGTCTGCGCATCACAGGGATAGACTAATTGCAGAAAGTTTTCAAAAAGGTGACAAAATATTTTTTGAAATTTGTCACATTATATTTCTCATATTATTATCACGTTTTAGGGTAAACAACCCTTTTATTGGCACCCAAAGTACCAGTCATTGGCATTAAGTTTTGCAACATTTACACCACCAAAGCCTTGGATTAAAATTGATCGTGCTCATAATTAGAGGGGTGCCGACAATATCTAGGAGCTTTTACTCTAATCTAAACATCAACAGATTTTTATGTTCAACTAAGCTTTATTTAACTGTAACAGAGAGAAAAAATGTTTGGAGATTTTTAGAAATGGACCTTTAACTATCCGTTTAATCTTGTTGGTAAAAATAAATTAACTACCCTCCTACTGAGGCAAAAATTAATGATGGTGTTTTGTATCGTTTTTTTTTAATGACCATTTCACGCTAATTAGTAATTATAGTTTTTTTAAACCGTAAAATACATTGTATTTCTGGTTTAAGCCGGTAATTACCAAGTGGATATAAAAAAAGGAAAATGGAGGCAAAGTTTTACACCGGTATTTTGTCAGAATAGGGTACTATTCGAACAGTACGAACCAACATTATATTACTGCATAATACAATGTATTATTAATTATAACAAACCAGTAATTTAAAACTTAATTAGTAGTTCACATTTTTTTTTACTAGTAAAAATAGTTAGGGTTTATAACTGTTACTGTTAATAACCAACAAGACATATATTAAGTAACATGTTACAATGTATAATTAATTGTAACAGACCAGTAATTTTAAAATTAATTGCTAATTAAGAACTTTATTACTATTCAAAAAAAAAATTATTATAAGTAAAATTTATAATAATGTAACCTATAACTCTCATGTGTGGGCATGTCTGTAAATGTAAGTTGGTTATTAAATAAATAAAAAAAACTCCGTGGGTTAAAAAATAATTAAAGTTTAAAACATTTTTTTTAATGCAGTGTTTTTAAAATCGGTACTTACCGTGGTGGATATTGTGGGGCCCACGAAAACGCAAAAAACCACTATATTTACAAACACCTTCATTTTTACACTAGAAAATACACGTCTACACAACCCGAGACTCAGCGGAGAAGTGTTTGTCAAACTAAAACTAACAATCAACTGCACCATTTGCAACTTAGATTGCGTGTCATTTTCGAAAATGCAATACAAAATCAGCTTTAATACTTTGAATTACAACTCATATGTAAACTAATTGACACGCAAAAGTAAGTTTGTAACACTTTGATTATGGTATCAGCTTAGCCCTAGTCAAAATACAAAATAACTCTATGCTGTAGGTGGCGGCGCCACTGTGTAACAATTTATGTGGAGCTACTATGTAATTCAATTAGTTCCAAATTTTACCACCGAATTAGATATGATTGTTGAGTTTCACAAGAGTAAATTAGTTTGAGCATCCATTACTGCATTGATATGAAACTCTGTTGGTACTGTTTCTTTAAAGACAGCAGTGTATAGGTAGAGTATTAAAATACGTAACTATTTAAGATCTTTGTATTTTTTAATTTATTTAATATATGCCATTCCTAAACTCGTCTAACAACGGCATTAAGAATCTCTCCTTGAAATTATTAATTAAAAACTGACTAAGAACGTGTTGGAAACGCATTAGATCAGGGTTCCGTACCGGTTTTCACCTTTATGATAAATAATGATAATAAATTAAACAAATATCTTGGGATGATTCACACCAATTGAAATAGTCCCAAACTAAGCAAAGCTTGAACTATGGACTATGGATACTAGGCAATAGATAATGATTCAGCTATAGAATCAAACTCTGGTTCAAACATTCATATTCATCATACAAATACTTGCCCCCTGTGGGAATCGAACCCACGACCTCTAGCTTCGTATTTCAGGCTCACTAACCACTAGGCCATCCGATCGTCTATTGAGTTAAAACTGAGTTTTATCATTAAAGGAAGCGCAAAAAAAAGTGTCAAGTGTCAACATTTTCGTGAGCTGTACAGAAGGGGAAATATATTCGAATCACGTACCATCTTAGAACCCTATCGCAATGACGCGACGCGTTAAACTCCAGGCTATGTCATACAAATGTCATGCGTATGTCTCTTCGTCTAGGTTCTACGGTGGTACGTGTTTCAACTTCCTTGACTGTATGTTCTACCTACCAATCAAATTTTATCCATCTCTTCCTAGATACTAGATAAAATATGTATGTCTGGCTGTCTGTCTGTACAAACAGCCAGACATGCATATTTATACTAAACGCAGTTTTTATTTGGAGAGTTTTTTATGCACTCGTGCATTGCTTGCACTATTGTGTTCCAACGTGGAGAGCAAGACAGCCGGTGTAATTACTGGCACAAGAGGTATTCCATCTTAGCCCTCTGGGTTGGCAACGCATCTGCACTCTCTTTGTATTTGTAGGTGTCTATAGGCGGTGGTGATCACTTACCAACAGGTAACCCACTTGCTAGTTGCCTTCCTATTTCATAAAAAAAAACTCATATGAAACTTCTCGACACGCGTTAACTCGCTACGTAACTCAGAGCGTATCTCTCTTTCTAGGCTAGATAGAACGAGACGCACTGAGTTAACGCATGTCTAAAAGTTGCATGATGGGTATACAGAACCCTAAAAAGACAACATCTCTCACGCAAGGCCATGGTCAAACGGACAGGTTATCACAATGTCCACCTAAGATAAAAAACATACAAACACTAGAACATCATGTCAATAACACGGTCAAAATTCTGTAGTAATCGAATTTTGGTGGTTTTTGGTGACATCCGTTCTACCCTTGCTACCCTGGCTTTAACACGACCGGGTAAGTTTTTTTTATGAAATAGGAAGGCAACAAGCAAGTGGGTCACCTGATGGTAAGTGATAACCACCGCCTACAGACACCCCCAAGGAGATTGCAGATGCGTTGCCAACCCAGTGGGCTAAGATGGAACACCTCTTGTGCCAGTAACAACAACAACAACAACAACAAATACTCTTTATAGTTAATTAATTAGTAATTAGTTTAGTTTATCTGAGTTTGTCTCTATGTGTGTCTTTCTTATGACACTAGTTAACAGATAGGGAGGGATATAAATTAGACCTAGGCCGGTCATGTAAGTGCCATTGGCCTTAGTCTAAGCCTATACACTCCCTGAATGTGAGATGAATCTCAATGGGCGCTGGAACCATGGCCAGTGGGCCATCAGTTCCAGCGCCCATGGAGATTCATCTCACATTCGGGATGTCACAAAATCTTTGAAAAAACACAACTTTACATAGGACCTTTTGCAAGGTCCGTCCGGATCGCTACCACCAGTTTCTTTGCTAATTCTGCCGCTAAGCAGCAGTGCTTGCACTGTGTGTTCTGGCGTGGAGAGCAAGAGAGCCGGTGCAATTACTGGCACAAGACGTATTCCATCTTAGCCCTCTGGGTTGGCACCGCGTCTGCAATCTCCTTGGTGTTGCGGGAGTGTATAGGCCGTGGTGATCACTTACCATCAGGTGACCCACTTGCTTGTTTGGTTTCTATTTTATGAAAAAAATAGTAGAAAACAAAGTCGCTATCCAGTCCTGTATGTCCTCATGTCTTCGGCCTCTTACTCCTTCTAATAAAATGAAATGAAATGAAAATTATTTAATCCAGAACAATTAGTTCCATATTAGTAACATAATTATCTATATATATAAAATTCAAAGTCCTGACTGACTGACTGACTGACTGACTGACTGACTAACTGACTGATATATCAGCGCACAGCCCAGACCGCTGGACCTAGAGACTTGAAATTTTGCACATAGATACCTTATATAGTGTAGGCATCCACTAAGAAAGGATTTTTGGAAATTCCACCCCCAAATGGGTAAATTAGGGGATGAAAGTTTGTATGAAAGTCCGTCAGTTTTGAAGTTAGGATCTTGAAATTTTGTTGTTATGCTTACGTAAAAAAAAAATTTATACGGGTCTCAGTGTTTTTGATAATTCCACCCCTGAAGGGGTGAAAAGGGGGATAAAGTTGTGTATGTAAAGGCCTAAATTTTCACAGCAAAAATCACTACATTTATTATTTAGACTTATAACGCAACGAGTATATCGGGTGTTATTGGAATTACAACCCTTAAGGGGGAAAAGGGGGATGAAATTTTGTATTTGAGTTGTTCATTCACAAATTTTTTGTATTGAAGTAAAAATAACGTACGTGGTAACGTGTTATTACTAAGCCTCTATTGCCACCCGTCTATCCGTCTGTCTGTCTGTCTGCCACGCGCAAACATGTCCTGACTGATTTACGATCATCGTCCAACCGTAACTATTGAATCAAGAAAGCTGAAATTTGGAAAATAGGTTTATTTTATAACGTAGGCATCCGCTAAGAAACCATTTTTGGTATTTTTTACCTTTAGGGGGAAATGGGGGGGTGGGGGTTGAACTTTGTATGAAAGTCTTTGTTGATTGAAGTTTTAAACATGAAAATTTGAATTAGAACCTAGTCGAAGAGACATACGCATGACATTTGTATGACATAGCCTGGCGTTTAACGCGTCGCGTCATTGCGATAGGGTTCTAAGGTGGTACGTGAATATATTTCCCCTACTGTACCCGTATGAAGCCGGGGCGGGCCGCTAGTATACTGATATTTGTGTTTTATGTTATCTTGCAAATATTTAAATTTTACTTATAAAACATTTGAACTTTTGTTCTAAATTACTTAGAATTGCTATTTATTATCAAGATAGTAATAGATCGATCAATTACTCATTTAATGTTTTTATTTGATTAAAATGATTAATAAAGTCGGTGATTCATCTAACCGAAATTGAATAAAAATACACGTGTTCAAAAGATGTCACACGTGTACAATCCGATCCTTACTGTGATACTGCTTTCACGCACACATACACACTCTCTCTCTCAAAGGTTAACTGGAAGAGATCCCTTAAAGGGATAAGTTCGCCGTTGTACATCACTGTATCTCTTTTTGTAATTAATGTTTTTTGTACAATTTTTTATAGTATGGGGTGGATGAAGAGCAAGCGGGTCAACCAATGGAAAGTGACCACCGCCGCACTACATATACAGGAACCATGGCGCCCAAGTTAACATCTCTATGTGTGTCCCTTTCTTATGACACTAGTTAGACAGAGATGGAGGGAGATAAGTTAAACCTGAGCCGGTCATGTTAGAGCTACTAAGTAAACTTGTAGAACCTTGTCGTAGTAACGTCTGCAATGAGAGTTGCTCGAATTGGTCACATTACTGACAGCGAAAAGGTACTAAAATATTCAGCTACTTCTGAGGCTGACCGTACTTGTATAGTCGACCAAGAAATTGCTTGATCACTTTTCAACTGTATTACAGAGGGATAAGGTTCAAAAGTGGTCAAACAATTACTTGGTCGACTATACTATTAATTATACTGTGGTCATGAGTTTTTAGTTTTAACGGAGTGAATGTCATTAACGCTTTTATTTTTTACGATACGAGTGCCGAGTGTAATTTGAGCATGAGACGCAGGGAGAGATAAATTGACCCAGTCCGGCAATGTTAACGCCACAGCGACTCCAAGAATTGCTGATCCGTTGAGGGGCTTTAGGTACAACCTGGGGCTGCGGATCTTTCAATTACCGTACGAACCGTAATAACAAGCTACACTTTTTGGTCGACTATACAATTAGCATAGTTCATAACCAAAAGATTTCAACAGTCACCCGTTCCGGGCATACAATATTACAGTCCTGTCTAAATCCAGTTTCTTAATAGTTTCGTGGAGGTAGGACCTTGTGCAAGGTCTGTCCGGATAGCTAACCACCATCTTGCTCGTTAATACTGCTGCTAAGCAACAGTGCTTGCACTGTTGTGTTTAGTGGCCCTAACGTGGCTGGCCAGGTTTAGTTTATCTCTATCTGCGTCCCTTTCTTATGACACTAGTTACACAGAGACACAGGAATGGGTTAAACTAAACCTGGGCTGTCATGTTAGGGCCGCTGGCGTGAAGAGCAAGACAGCCGGTGTCATTACTGGCACAAGAGGTATTTCATCTTAGCCCTCTGAGTTAGCAACGCATCTGCAGTCTCGTTGGTATTGCAGTGTCTATGGGCGGTGGTGATCACTTACGATCGGTGACCCATTTAAGTAGTCGTCTGCCTTTCTATTTTTACCCGACTACGGCAAAGCCAAAAGGAAGGGTTATGTTTTATAAAAAATGACTTGCCAGTCGAATTGTGCTCATTGACATGTGCTAGCCCAATAAATTAAGATTGCCCTAATCACCAATTAAAAATTAAAACTTTCCAGCCGTGCTCATGACAGGCTGGTGATTGTCACGGCGCAGGCGCGTGGCGGACGATAACTTCTGATTATTGGTAAATAAGGATGATAACGATAAAGTTGCATTTAGTTACCGTGTCGAAGATACGACGAAGAGGTCACGTTTCGGACAGCTGTACCGAGCTCAAAGTACTGAGAGTTGCGCATGAGCATAGAACAACATTCGAGCATTTGCAGTTTTTTAAACGCTTGCACGTTGCGCGCTGTTTTTACCCGACTGCCGCCAGAACGGAGGCCTATGGTTTTTCCTGTATATTTTTTTTTTATGAAATAGGAAGGCAAATAAGCAAGTGGGTCTTTTTCATAAGTATTTTGTGAGATTTTAACATTCATTAAAATGCATTCATGGAAATGTATTCTTTTTCTTGATTAATTATTTGTATGTTCCTTTTTTTGACATGTACTTACTATTTTGTACTAAGCGATTTGACTTTTGACTTTGACTTTATGCTCATTACAAGTGTACTGAATTTAAGTCGATCAGCACCCTAATACGGTAATGGCTTGGACAACTCCAGTCCTTAATTAAACCTACCAGGGGTGCAATGTTTGAATCTCACCAGGTGACTAGAGCTCACCAAAATGGCCGAATCTCTATGAAAAACGGCTATTGAGCTTTGTTACCCGGGGAGATTCAAATGCAATTTTTAAATCTCGCCAGGTGACTAAAGCTCACCAAAATGGCCGCATTTCTATGAAAAACGGCCGTTGGCGAGCTTTAGTCACCCGGTGAGATTCAAAAATTGCACTCCTGGCTTTATAAATCGATTGTTTTGGAAACATTCATTTTTCGGACACAGTAAAAATAACAAAACAAAAACAATTTATAGCTCGCCAGTCACCGTAATGCTTTGGTCTGGGACCAATACGCTGATTTTTAGCTGTAGTTCTAACATGACCGGCCAAATGAACTTTATCTCTATGTTCGTCCCTTTCTTATGACACTAGTTTGACAGAGACGCCGACGCAGTTAAACCTGGGCCAGTCTTGTTAGGGTTAAGGCCAATAAGGGGGCTTGGCCCGAAAGGATCGTGAGCACAGAGGGATCCTAACATTCCTCGAAGGAGGGTTCAATCCAATGAATTTGTTTTGGGCCTCAAAAAGTATAAATTACTCCTAATTCATTTAAGCCACTGGCTAAATAATTATGGCACTATTTATATGGGCCAATACCTTACCCACGCTTAGGATGTGTTGAGAAGAGAAGAAAAGAAGCTGGGTACGCCCATGTCTGGCGTTACATTGTTTCTAATGACGCAAAATCGTATTTCTAAAATGATATTTTTCAGTTTAATAGGTTTAACTAATGTAAGGCTTGTGCAATTTGTCCGCCATATACTTATTAAATTACAAAAAAAACGTATTTACTAATAAAGATAGAATAGAATAGAATATAATAGAACAGAAAAACTTTATTGTTTAACTGTGTTACATAGATGGTATTAAAAATTTACTAATGTTAGATTCCAACGGTTACCCATTTCGGGTGTACAATATTTACTTAAAACTAAGGAGAACAAAGCTCATGTATTAAGCTGTGTCTTGTATTGTATTTTTTATAGTTTTTTTTTCAGACAATTTATACAGACGAAAAATCAAAATATTATTTTAAGAAATAGAAACAGTTCTTTATTAACCATATTTTTAAATTACATTTAAATTTCATGTCATTCAGCATTTTTAATTCATTAGGAAGCTGGTTTAAAACTCGAATGGCACTAATAAATGTGCTTTTGGCATAGCTTTTATTTTTCACTAAAGGCAATTTTAAATTGTACCTATATTGAGTGCGTATGTTATCGCGTAGGAAAGCTAGTGTTATGAAGTAATTTTTTACAAAGTTACAGAGTTTTACAGAGTTCGTATATATAAATGGTAGTTAACGTCAGGAAACCTTTCTCTTTAAAAGCATTTTCTGGTGTTCATGCGAAAGATAATTCTCAAGCACTTTTTCTGCAATAATTTTGAAGATTATGGCGGGCAGATTACAATGTGGGTAAAAAAGTTGATTAAATTAGTCCAAACATAATTGCATTTAGGTATCATGCAGATAGTCATTCAACGATCAAGATATATTTATGATATAAAGTAAATTACCCGCATAGCTGCATGCTTGAGGTAGGGTTGCCAACCGTACTATGCTAGTTATATTAGCTATATGTATAGTATTTTACTATATTTCGAGCACTTGTTACGTTATTAAAATAGATAGAATAGATAAATAAATAACAAAATAACACCCTTGCCTTTTTTCATCTTTCCAAAAATACTATAATTTTTGTAGCGTACTTGCATACTTTCTTAGCTTATTCTCATAAATACGTACTATATTCAACCGAAAAAATGTTGGCAACCCTAGCTTGACGTCACGAATACCTAAAGATATTGCCAGAACGTTGTCGTCACATCGGTGTAAAGCACATGTTGCTTCCTACGCAATACAACAATGCAGTGTCATAATATAATCACACAGTGATATCTCCATTTGTAAACATATTATATTATAGTTCGTCTTTATGTGTTATTGTGACGTTAGCCATTTAAGAGGAAACACCAAGGCCAAGAGAATTGAAAAATAGGTATTTGTAAAATCTATTGCTGCCTCTATCTATCAAGCCTCCCCCCGCAGAGTGCAATAGAGACAGCGCATGCTTGGACTGAAAATACCTATTTAAAGTACACAAAATCAACGATTCGTAGACCCCTGATTCCTTCTCCAAAACTTATCCGATTTAACTACTTTTTTCAATTATAATGAAAGAAAGGCTTTGGCAGTGTTCCTATGTTTTTCTTTTTTTATATAATCTAGTAAAATTTGTTTTCTGAATGTATGAACGCAACCGAAAATCTGGCCAATTTTTTAGGTTATTGAATGTTCATACCTCTTTTAATAATTAGTTTACGAAAAAAAGGAAAACATAGGAACATGCATAACAGTGGCCAACGATTTTTTGGAAAAAAAATATTGCTCTACTGGCATTATCCAGAGAGGAAACAGGGGACGACGTTTGTATGGAAAAACGGCCCTTGTGTTTCCTCTTAAAGAAAGGAATAAAACAAATGTTACTTAAAAGTATTACATAATTTTGAGGTTAAGAGAACTAAATCAAAACCCACAAACCCAAATTGCAGGTTTGAAACGTCGCGAATTTTACACATACATATTTATACCGTGATCATCATTCGTCTTTAAGTAATCTGGTAACATACATAAAAAAAGATCCCGACGAATTGAGAACCTCCTCCTTTTTTGTAGTCGGTTAATTAACAATGATTTTATCGCATTACTAGCTTCTGCCCGCGACTTCGCCCGCGTGGCCTACAGAAAACAAATGACTTTTTTTTAGAATCAAAAACCTATGTGCTCTCACTCCCTCTCATATTTTCATCGCCCGTTTTACCCCCTTCCAATGTAAAAATCTAAATACCCTAAAACAAACAAACATTTTAAAGTTCCTATTTTTTTACGTAAGCCTAACAACAAAATTTCAAGATCCTAACTTAAAAACTGACGGACTTTGATACAAACTTTCATCCCCTAATTTACCCCCTTAGGGTTGGAGTTTCCAAAAATCCTTTCTTAGTGCATGCCTACACCATATAAGATATTTATGTACAAAACTTCAAGTCTCTGGGTCCAGCGGTTTGGGCTGTGCGCTTATATATCAGTCAGTCAGTCAGTCAGGACTTTGAATTTTATATATATAGATAGTCCCGTTTGACGTCATAAATACAAACCTAATACGGAGACAAGAGAGAGAGAAATGACATTTCTGTATTTTGTGCTAATACCACAAAGTACATAATACTAGTACCTAGTACTAATACTAAGGCAATAACAACATTATTATTCTTATTCTTTATTACTACGCTTATGGTAATAAAGAATCATGGCTATATTAATAAAACGGATCACTCACGTATTTTTGCGTCGGGAAATGCCCGACATGTTTCGGACCAGTCCGTGGTCCTTAATCATGAGCCCCCGCGGCGGGGTCCGAAACATGTCGGGCATTTCCCGACGCAAAAATACGCGAGTGATCCGTTTTATTAATATGTCCGAGTCTCACGGTAGTTTTATGTTAAAAATCATGGCTATAGTCTAAAATTCAGAGGGTAACAGGTTTAATTTATCCCTCCCTGCGTCTCTGTCAAACTAGTGTCATAAGAAAGGGACGCCCATAGAGATAAACTCAGATAAACTAAACTTAGCCGGTCATGTTAGGGTCACTGCATTGTGTCATATATTATTATAAGCTCACGTCTGTTTCCCTTTGGGGTAGGCAGAGACCACAGAACGCCGTTTGCTCCGGTCCTGGCATACTTCCCTTGCTTCCTCCATACATTCCTCTCGACATACATGCGGCGGTTCCGGGTACTTCAAATTTGACCTATCTTTACGACATCACCAATTAAATTTTGTTCATTAAACACACTGACCTATAAATAATGGACTTCTAGTTAGCGTTTAAAAAATGGCCTCTAAAGTCAAACAAAAAGTACAATAAAACGACAATCGCTCGCGCTGCCAGTCTGTCGGACCGACGGCGCTGCTGTCAATACTATTATTTTGCAAAAAAAAACCTATTTGCAACGAAACTTAATAAATTATTATTCTATGCAGTTAGACGTAAAATTGTAAATCCAATGACTATAAATGGTAAACTAATAATTTGCATTTGTGACATTGGCGTCAACCTGTATCCTCACGTCGGGCCGTTTTTCTGCTGTCATTTAGTATGACTCTGTACATCCATGCATTATAATATCATTGATTAAACAGTACATATAGTTTATATCTTTCCTTTTAACAATAGTCCATTTCCTTCGTCATAATAAGCTCTAAACAAGTGATTAACGGCTTAGCAACTACCTATATTAAATTATTGTGATGTGAGGGGTGTGTGCCTCATTGCATGTAATTGCCCCTAACGAAGTATTATCTTATTATTGACCACAATCTCCTGATAAGAAACTTGGCAAACATGTGACGTCACAGTACCTACTCAATTTGACCTGCAATCGGTCAAAACATGATTAGAGCTAAGTATACTGTATGTTGATTAATGTTTATCTAACGCTCATATTACTCTCGTATCGTAAAAAATAAAAACGCTGATTTATTACCTCCTACGTAGGCCTAAGATGACATGAGTTAAAACTAGAAACTCATGACCACTGAATAATTAATAGTCATCATCATCATAATCATCTCAGCCACAAGAAGTCCACTGTTGGACATAGGCCTCCTCCATGGATTTCCAAAGTGGCCGGTTGGAAGCAGCATGCAACCAGCGCCTTCCTGCCACCTGTATGAGGTCATCGGACCATCTTGTGGCTGTTATTAATTAATAGTACAGTCAAAGAATTTAATTTCCTACCCATTTCGCTGAAATGTCGAGACATTCGCAATGCATTAAGGTCGATATGTCAAACTAACGTCTTGCTCTAGTTAGCTCTTATGGTGACAGTTTGCTGTACGATATTGAACCTTAGGTGGGTTGGATATTAAATTCCTTGACGGTCAGCCTCTGAAGTAGCTGAACATTTTAGTACCTTGTCGCTCTCAGTAATGTGACAAATTCGAGCAACACTCATTTCAGACGTTACTACGACAAGGTTTTTAAGTGTTTAGCTACTTTTGAGGCTGACTGTACCTCTTTTCACTACTTTTACTTTTTATTTTCTTTTTTTTTACTGTATCTCTTTTTGTAATGTATGTTTTTTGTACAATAAAAAATTAACTATCGATAGTATCGATACTATTGATAGGCCTATCGATATTGTGACTATTTTTCGAGGTTAACTATCGATAGTTCAGCAACGCTAATACTAGTCATAGTCAAAGTCAAAATGTTTTATTCAGACTAGGCTTACAGTTATGAATGTCAAAAAATTTACCACGGGTTCGGAAAAACCTCTGATGAGAAGATACCGGCAAGAAACTCAACGAGGTGTATTTTTTTAGTATACTAATGGTGAGAAGACATTAACAAGGTAAACAAGGTTATAATTACAATAAAACCACAAGTTAACATATAACTATTTAATTAACTACTATTGTATCTACACTCAGTACCAGTAGGACTTCGCGGGCACCCTGTCTTCCTTTATGCCCATGGAGTCCATGACGTCCATTTCAAATGTGCTCAGTTTAGCTTGGAACGTGATCTGCAACAGATGTTAAGTTGTTAACATAAATTATAATACTTATAATACTTGTCTAATAATGTAAACAAAATTCTAACCTAAAATTTCACTTTTTGCCACCATAATACTGTTTATTGAATAAATAACTGACTAAGGACTGTAATTTATCTCTCAATGCGTCTCATGCTCATATTAGTCTCGTATCGTAATAGTATTTTATGCAACTGTTACATAATGAGGGGCCTTAAAACACGAGTGTGGTTTTATGAAACGAGCTTCAGCGAGTTTCAGAATAGGTTCACATGAGTGTTTTAAGGCCTAATTATATACAGTTGCATACATTACTTTATCTACACACATATCAAAATCAACTGCAAAAAACCGTAACAGCAAAAAAACAACAAAGAAATGACATCAGTAATGGCTGCAATTCGTCTATCCGTCAATACGATTTTTTTTAAATCATAGACAAAAGAATGAAGTCCCGTGGATTTATATTAAAAAAACATACTGAATTGACGTTTCGTATCGATAACCATTTTAATATCTACGAATACTAGAATAGACCTACTTGATTTTTGACAGCTGTTCCAAATTTAAACTCATAACGTTACAGAAATTGATACCATTAAAGTACAGATTTACTTTCTACCACAGACAAGAAAGCTGTTATAACGAAATTGGTTGTAATAATGCTGGTCATTTCCCACGGTTTTTGAACGCATTATAGAGCAGTAATAATATGTGTGAAGATAACAAACTTAGAAAAAAAAAAATCTACGCCATTTTGTTTGCAGTGTGATGTTACCTTGGTGACAGCATCCGCTTTGGTATCCTTCTCCGCATTCTCTAGATAGAGCTCCTTGCTCTTGAAGTCGATGGTTTCCTCAGCCAGCTTGGGGATTGGTATGATGCGGCTGCTGGCGGACGACACGCGCACCTGTCAAAGGCAAAGTCAAAGTCAAAATTTACTTGTGAATGTAATAAATAACCTAGCCATGTTTCTTTAGCTGCCTCAAAAACAGTTCTTTCTAGCATGACGATCTTCCGTCAGATATACCACGCTCTATTAACTTTACAATAGTCTCCTGTCTAATGTCAAAATCGACATTGGCAAAATTCATTAGAACCCAGAGATAGGAAAACCATATATAAAAAAACCCGGCCTGGCAAATAACAATGATCAAAGCATACTCTGAATGTCTTCACAGAGCAACGGGGTGGTGTTCAATTGAGGGCATTGGATGATAAAATCGAATTTGAACATTATGCTCATAGAAAGAAAGAAAGAAAAGAAAAAATCTTTATTGCCAACAACAATTTAAATTCAATAACAAGTACATAAAATTGCGGTTCAAGAAAACAATAGGCTTCTACGGCACTGTAGTCAGTGAACTGTGTCGATGGTGTGATGATCACTCCAGTTCGCAACACCTTTAAGTGTAAGTGTTAATGTATATTTACTTCGAAATGTACATTGAACTATAATCACTAAATATTATATGTATGTACCCAAAAAGTTAAACCATAAATCTAAGGTAATTATTATGGAAACACTGCTCCATGGCATTGAAGCCATGGCAGTTAAACCAGTTAATGAATAAAACATTAGTCACCTTCTCCCCATCTTCCGTGTATCTCCACTCGATCTCTGTGGGCTTCAGGGTCTCGGGGTCCACCAGCTTGATGTCTGTGGTGACCAGGAGTGGGGCTTCTGAACGTATGGTTACCCCGGGGAATGTTTTATCTTTTCCCACCTGCAATGAGAAAGGATGACATATTTGATATAATGCTAGCAACCCAGCCGGGCTTTGCATGGGTGCAATTTACTAACCAATACTCTATTACACTGTTTCTTAACCTGTGGTCTGCGGACCCCTGGGGGTCCGCGAGCAAATGTATGGGGGTCCGCAGTCTTATCTATGGACCATTTAACAATCATAAATAAATGCTACTAAAAGTCTTGTAATCTCTATGCATGCATATTTTTTTGTAATTTGTAGTACTATAATAAATGATCCGAACTTTATTGCTGCCTTTTTTATTAAGGGGGTCCATAAAATTGTGCTTGAATGCCTAAGGGGTCCATGGAGAAAAGGGGAAGAAATGCTGCTCTATTAGAATGTATTTAATTATACATGAAAAACCTTCTGTACTAAATTTTCTAAATGATATTGTTTACCGAGATTTAGAAGAGTATTTTGGCACTCAGTTTTAAGAGCAATAAAAATATTTACATTGTAATAAACAAACATAGTTAACGATACTCACGGTCCTGAGATGCGTGTTGAGGCCCTCCACGATGACCCAGTTCCTCTCCTGTATCACCTGCACCACGATGCCCTGCTTGCCCTTGTCCTTGCCAACCATCACCTCCACTCTGTCACCCCTGGAACGTCACACAATCAAGGCTAAATCATAAATGACGGAAGAAACCACATTTAAATTTAACCCCTAAATACATATGCTATGTAAAATTCAAATATAGTTTCAGATTTGCAATGCATTCATTTGTTCATTTTATTTATTCGCTTTTTAAAAACTGAAGTATACAGCCTACTGAACCGATTTCAAAAAATTCTTTCACAGATAGACAGCTACACAATTCCTGACCGACATTGGCTACTAAATTTAAGTGAACGAAGTCGCGCGCGTCCGCTAGTATATTATAATGGTACATAGAGATCTGGTAAAGTAAGCGTCTCACCTAAAGAAACTCCACTCGCCGATAGGTTCCAAAAATACTTTTTTTCTATGAACATTGCGCTCGTTTTGCAAACGGAACTGCCCGGTCCACGGGCGGTTCGTGGTGAAACGGTACTTTTTACGGGCTATCTGAGCCTTCGGATACTGTGGATAACCTACAGGATTCTTCCAATACACCTGAAAATAAAAACCAATAATTTTATAGGTTATGTTACGAAAAACTATTTATTTTCGTAGTTTGGTGGTTTAGTACCTGTTCATAGCTTCTTTTTATGTAGGACTCGGGTAAATTGGAATATTTGACGGTAAGGTCACCAACTTTCTTGGAAAGAAAGGTGAATATTCGCATTTTTGTTGTTCCGTAATCGAGCCAATCGAGGCAAACAATTTTGACAGTGACAATTTAAATTTGTGCTGCCCTATTAAAAAAAAACGAAAATTGTAAATGAATTACGCCTAAATAAAAGCTTTCCCTAACAAACCTAGTTAGTCAAAAATGCACATGTTGTTAAATATCAATATTCATAAGTAGAAGTATAATAAAAAACTACTACTTTAATACATTTTTGTTAGCTATTAACTCATTTTTTAATAAATCAATTTAAAAAAAAGGTTCTTTACGAGCAATGTATTACTATATATATAGCTCGTTTTATATTATAAAACTTAATAAAACATTTAAACACATAACATTCAGATTCCATTTAGGTAACATTGGTTAAAATAATAAAAATCAGTTTCAGAAAATAAAATCTGTCTGATTCATTTTACACTTTAAATGCATTGTGGCTGTATGATCATTTGATATCTTTATCACTAAAACGGCTTAAAAACCAAAATGTCAATGTCACAATCCCGAAACTTTTTATTTTAAGTAATTAGAATCATTCAACAAGGAAACTATTTCATGTGGATATTGCTAACCAGCATTCAAGGCTCACAATTTAATATGAACTACTTCATTTATAAAAAATCCAATTTTTTAATAGCCCAAAAACATTGCACACCATAGACAATTGACGTAAATCAGCTGTCCGATATCAGTCGTTGTAGGTGGCAGCACCGCGTCACGTGAATTTTCATGGCGCTGAAGCAGGGCTAGTCCCGACGTCTTGTGATTTCACAAAATTATAGCTGTTTCTAATATTTACTGTAAAACAGCATTAATTTATAAGTTCTAGGTGAGTACAGTATTGGAATTGGGTTTATTTAGTGTGTGTTGTGTGGCTGAAATCGTTTTGCGCGGGACTTGAATGTGTCAAAATAGTGACGGGTATACATGGGGTGGTTTGGGGCGAATTTGTCGAACGTAATAGTGGCGCCTGGATGTCTGGGCGCCAGCGGGCGCCGGACGGCCGGGCCAGATATCGATTCCCAGTCCCACCGCGCCGTACCCCGCGAAACACCACTCGGTTCCCCACATTCGCTGGTTACAGGACGTCTCAGAAATTTGCACGAAATCGATTTTTTCGTCAAAGCAACTATTTATGTTTCGTGCCATGAAGTTTTCTGCGCATTTGCCTGGGTTCTGGCCTGATGTGGTGTTCTAAGGAGTTTTAATTGTAACTCAAGGTCAGTCGCAACTGGTTTAATATGCTATGTCGAATATTGTACGCCCTATAAAATAACGTCTTTCGTATGTGAAGTGGTCTCGTGAGAAAAAAGTTAGTTAGAAATTATCTCTAAGTCATTGATTCCAGCTACTAAGTTGACAGTGGCATGGCAACAGGACTTATGATTATGATTTCTGAACTATCATATAAGAATAAAGTATTTTTTTATATTTTTTTTATTAGACAATAATTGCTTCTTTATCCACCATTTATCATATCGTAGCTAATTTAGCATTGTAATAAGTATTGATCACCTGACCTGTAACACTACAACTGACAGATTATTCTATGACCTCAATTTTGGAATATAAACTAAGTGGTCGGTTTTCCTTAGAGAGTCACATGTTTGTTAAAAATTATCAAATTTATATGTCAAACGAGGTTTTGGCTGTTTTGGTTTTGTGTGTAGTTCACAATCACAATAAATTGAGGATTATATTTATTATTATTTATTTATTCAGAATAAACATGCAACATTACAGGGTAACCTAGGTCATTACTATGTTTGGTTTTTGTATGGTGATATCCAATATGGATGTCTAATGAGTATGAGAGTCAAACTGCACCCAGTTACTGGTTGCAGTATGAGAGTCATACTGTACCCAGTTACTGGTTGCAATTTGAATGGGTACGCTCAACCAGAGTGGTGCCAACTCTCACAGAATACCAGTATAAACTTAGCTACTGCTTTTCATACGGGTACTGCGGGTCATTTGGGTCTTCACATCTGGCACATCAGCAATTGTTGTAGAGTTGATGGTTCTATGTGTAGCCGAGATACTTCCATAATTATTTAATAGGATTCCGTACTGGAAAAGGAAAAAGTAACCTTTATTGGGTCACTTCGTTTTATCATTAGGAGTAATTTTTTCTGTAAAAAAATGTGCAGCAAGTGAAAAAAAATATTATGATCATAATGATCTCGATACTTATTTGGGAAATTTACTGGTGAAGGAAGAACATATGAAGTAATCCATTTATTTTATTTTGAGTCATATTACAAGTGAATAAAACACGATTTTATCACATCATGATCATTAATTGACATTTATACTTTACATTTGGTGAAACTTTTCATAAAAAATTCTAGGAGTTTATTTACATTTGGAAAGTTATAATAAAGAGGTTTTTTTTCTAAAGTTTTATTGAGGCATTAGTGCACTCATGTGACTATGCCAACATATACATATGCATTGAATATGTAGTCTGACATATGAATGAAAGTTTGATCTGTTACCATCAATATCTCAAAGAAGATTTGCACTTTAATCTTTGGATGGTTTTAGTAAAGATGTGGGAGTCAGAGTAGATATGTGTTCTGATAAAATGTTCAAATTTTTAGATGGTGACAGTAAAGATTTCAAAATGGATATGTACACATAATGAACACAGTTTCGGATGATGACAGTAAAGATGTGCGAATGGACATATGCTCAGACATAATAATAATATGTTAAAATGGACATGTGCTCTAACATAATAAATAAATGTTTTGATGGTTACAGTAAAGATGTCGGAGTACTGGGTGATCAGCGCCCCCGGCGACAAGACGTGCCAGCAGACCTGGGACACGCTCAACAACGCCACCAAGTCGGCCAACCTCAGCGTCAACTACAAATTCCCGATCCCCGACCTCAAGGTGAGTCTAGCAAAACGGAACAACAATTGTTTGGTTCGGTTGTACAATCAACAAAACAGAACCCTGACGCACCATAGAACTATGTTAAAGTAAAGTTTTAAGTTAATCGTAACAGGTCTCTTCATTTCGCTTGTTATGTCAATTTGACACTGTTCTGCGGTGGGTCAGGGTTCCATTATGCTGATAGTATACCTTAACACGTTCGCTGCGAAATAAAATCTAAACACACGACGCATGCGCTCACTCAGTGTGGAGGGGAAATATCTACTGCCTCTGCCGAAGAGGGCATAGTTTGAAAATTACTGTTTTCGAAAGAGACAAAATAATAGGCGTTTTTACGTAGGTATCACTTTTTACATCCATTGATACTTTACTAGGTTTATGAGATTTTTATAGGTTTCTAATGCACGGGCATAGAAAAATTAATGTCTTTAAATGGGAAACACAGCAATAGTAGTTGAACACTTTAAGTGTTGTGTTTTGAAACCCCACTGGGTGGAGGGGACCTAACGAGCGGGACCACCAAGTCTCTTAGGGTCACTTGTTCCCAAAAGCGGAGGAGATGACTTCCCATCTGATGTTTTGCTACCTGTTCAGTTAAAAAAAGAGCAGCAAAATCTTTAACAACCAGAGAATTTGATGTAGAATCTCTATTATTGTTATTGACGAAGTATGTTAATTTGTTTATTATTCTTATTATAATAAGTATTCCGTATTTTTAAATGATACATCATCATAAACAAACGATTGTATATTGATTTCTTGCTTTGAGGGAACATTGAATTAAAAATCAATGAATCTTCACAAGACTTCAATCATAAAAATCCGATTTTAGTCATAAAATACTATTTTATTTTATCATGATTTATATCATCCCTGACCAGTAGCCCAAATAATACTTGACTAAATCTAAAAACACGACATTCTACCAAAAAAAAAACGCTTCAAGTCTGTCACGCGCTAAGGAATAAATTTGGAAGCAAATTATTTGGCACGGAAACGCAGAAAAATGTGTCTTACTACCTAGGTATGAAGGTTGGAACTATAAATGTCCCCTCGTTAAGGGAATTCTATTGACACCCTTTGGGGGCCTTGACCTAGAAACATTAAGACCGACAGTATGGATTGTCGTTATATTATTTCACCCTGACAGAATGGAAATATGTGTATTGTAGACCCAAACTATGAGGTTTCTGAAAAAATTATAAGCATCAGATTAAACAAAGACCTTTATGAAAATCTCATAGCTTTCGAGATATTGCTCGTTATTTTTGGTACCTTGAACCAGTCTTTCGAATGCTGCGACATCAAATTTCGGAATTTTATCGCTTTTTAGCATAAACAATTTGAATCAGTTACGTCTTTAATGGTTAATTCCGTTTTTGGCTATTTGTACGCCATAAAGTTAATTTATCTACACATATATCATAAATGCTCTATAATGCGTTCAGAAACCGTAGTCAATGACCAGCATTATAACAATAAATATTATTATGAGAATTTTTCTAATTTGTTTCTATATTTGTTCAAATTCATTTTTTATTACACTATTTTAATGTGTACAGTCTATAGATATTTAATAGGTACCTAGCACTAGTAGCTAGTAGCAATGCAGGACATTGCCCTATGGCTTCTGAACCCATCATAGAGTACTTATGATATGTGTGTAGATAAAGTAATGTATGCAACTGTACATAATTAGGTCTTAAAACACTCGTGTGATCCTATTATGAAACTCGCTGACGCTCGTTTCATAAAACCACACTCGTGTTTTAAGACCCCTCATTATGCAACAGTTGCATAAAATACTATTAAAAAAAATCATTGATACTCATGAAATTAAATTGTGCATTATTAAAAAAAAAGTCGCGGACAGATTACTGTGGGTAAAGAAGTTACTGGGCCATGTACCGTCATTACATTACCCGAGTAAACTATATCGCAGAGATATTGCCAATGCATCATAATCTTTACTTTGAACTGTGAAAAGTTAGATTAGATAAGAGATTAAGTTCAAGATGATTTTAATGTGAAGATTTACCACCTGCTTTAGGTATTTCATCCCCTGAATACTTGAATTATCAGATACCGGATTCCAAATATCCTGACACTATTTAAAAATAAATATCAAATATTTAAATAGGTATCCAAAATTTCGGATGATGTAATTGTGAGAAACTGATTAGAAATAGAATTAGTTTACCTAAGAAAAAACATTAAAAAAATATATTATTGGAACTGAATTGAATTTATACTAAGTTGTTTCGCATTTTTAGGTGCCTTAAAGTCTTAATTGAGTATGGTAACAATGTGCCATCATTTCCGGTACATGCCCTTTTCGATAAAGTAAAACTTTCCTTATTACCGATATTTCTTTTGACTTAGGTTTTTATTTATTAAACATTCAAACTATTAAATTAAAATGCTACGTAATGACAACACAAACAAAAATCCAGGGTAATGGCAGGAAACTGCCAAAAAGATCTCGAATAATGGTAATAATTTTTTTTAACATAAAACTACCGTGAGACTCGGACATATTAATAAAAACGGATCACTCACGTATTTTTAAGTCGAGAAATGCCCGACATGTTTCGGACCAGTCCGTGCTCCTTAATCAATAAAAAAATAATGAGATATAGCATACTTATTACCTACGTTTATCGTGATTTAAACGCGATAATATACTGTTTATTTATTTATCTCGACCGGCCGGATCGGACGGATTTCGGCCGTTGCCATGAGGCCAAAACGTCGTGGTAAATAAATAAACATTATTTAATCGCGTTAAAGTCCCGACAAACGTAATAATTATGTGTGAAAATCGTGAAAGTTTAAAACAAACTATATGTTATCAGTTGTCAACTTTATTTTTTTCAAAAATACACAGTTTCAAAAAGTTCCATGTTTTACTTACATTCTTAACTTAATTACTTTAATCTTAAGTTTAACACATTGTAGAGGCGGGCCTTAAGTGGCAGTGGGCGGGGCACATTGCTCGTAGAACCGATGGCCGTTGGGGCGGAAAGGTTCTCGAGTGGAGACCACGTATTGGAAGACGAGGTGTTGGTAGGCTCCCACAAGGTGGACCGATGGTCTGGCGAGGATCACTGGAAACCGGTGGATGCGAGCAGCACAAGACCGAACGTCGTGGAGATCCTTGGGAAGGCCTGTGCCCAGCAGTGGGCGTCTTCCGGCTGATATGATGATGAGGAAAGGCGGGCTTTGCTAACCCTTCGCTTTGCCGACAGGTGGGGACATTGGATCAGTTGGTGGGCTTGTCTGATGACCTGGGCAAGCTGGACACGTTCGTCGAGGCGGTCACGAGGAAAGTGGCGCAGTACCTCGGGGAGGTAAGGACCTTGCTGTACCCACTTTGTAAACATACATACATAAAATCACACCTGTTTCCCAAAGGGGTAGGCAGAGACCACGGCTTTCCATTTGCTACGATCCTGACATACATCTTTCCCTTCACTTACTCTCATGACATTCTTCATGCATGCTCATCGGTTTAGGGTACTCCTGACCGGGCCTTTCTCTAGAATGTCTCCGATTTGGTCGGAGTACGTTCGCCGAGGTCTTTGTATACAAAAATTTATATACAAATAAATATCTCGGGACAATTCACATCAACTTTTGACCTAGTCCCAAACTAAGCAAAGCTTGTACTATGAGTACTAGACAACGGATATACATACTTATATATATTCAATATCCAAGACTCTGGTACAAACATTATTATTCATCATACAAACATTTGACCCTCCTGGGAATCAAACCTGGAACCTCTAGCTTCATAGTCAGAGTCACCTTGTCGTAGTAACGTATGAAATGAGAGTTGCTCAAATTTGTCACATAACTGACAGCGACAAGGTACTAAAATGTTCAGCTACTTCTGAGGCTGACTGTACCAAATACCGTACCAATAATACTGTACCAAAATAATTGTAATAAACATCCTTTAATTCAAAAACCATGTCGAAGAATAGGGATATTAGTTAAGGTCTAAATTTTAACTTATTATTTTAAATTTTAACTTATTATTCTAAATTTTAACTTTTTATTTTAAATTTTAACTTATTATTCTAAATTTTAACTTATTATTCTAAATTTTAACTTATTATTCCTTAGGTGCTGGAAGACCAACGCGACAAGCTTCACGAGAACCTGATGGCAAACAACAGTAAGTCAGTTTTTTTCAAAATTTTGCGGATTATAATTTTTTTCTCGTGGCACTAAACATTTTATTTGTTTTTGTCAATAAAATTCTATCACAAAGCTGAGTTTAATATTTAAATTAAGAAATAAACAATTACTGTACATTGTTTGGTGCCATTGGTCGGCGTTTAAATGAAGTGAAAATAATAAAGATTAGAATTTTAGACGAATAATGATAAAGTTTAAAGAAAAAGAATTTTGCATGTAAAGTCTTAGAATTGAACCATGGCATGTTTTTGGGCTAGAGAGGAAATAGGCTGTTGAAAGAGAAATTTGCCAGCATGAGAAACTAATTCATAGACAAGAATGAAACTATGTAGAGACAGACAAACATAAAAGCACAGAGTAGTGCGAAAGATTTTAGCATGCGTCGCTGGATCTCGATGGTTATATATATTTTTTTATACTTCCTATTTGAGTTTGTTATTTATGTTTACAAATTGTGTATATTTTGCATGTACATTTTATTTTATTCATTGACTAAAATATGTTAAACTATTAAAATCGAGGAGTCAGTGATTTTTTTTAACATATCTAATTTTCTTATTTAATTTTATTTGCAATACAAATCTTGCACTGTATATAAGAATGTTTGTACGTTCATAATTATTTTATTACACATTTTCACGTACACATCTCATATCACTCGAGTAACAGATTTTTAAATATTTTAATATTTCATTAGTAACACTAACTAACGTGTATTTAAATTTATCAACGAATCTTTGAAATCAACTATAAACCGAATTGAACAAAAATTATTGTACTAATTAACAAATTTAACTTTACTCATCTGTCAATGTTGCTGTTCATACGACAGACGCTAAACTGGTTCGACCGTGAGATGTGGCAACTTTGCCATATGCGAACGGTTAGCGTACATTCAAGCCAAAATCGGCTAAATGTGTCGCTAAAAGTCACTTTGGATATAATCGCATTATTTACAATGATAATCTAAACAAATTAACAATACTAAATGTACTAGACGTAATTTCTAGTCCATAGGCAAAGTTGCCCGACCGTTGTGAAGTTGCTACAGCTGACGCTATATTAGTTTAAAAATGTTGCCTTAGTATTTTCAAAGATTTGTTGATTCATATTCACTTTTTAAAACGGCTAAGAATGTTGAGTGGACAGTGTTTGTAATGTACGAATGTTTTTTTTTAATTTAAAAAAGAGGCTCGTTTACTTGCGACTATTTCGACCTCTTTCACATTTTAAATGCACCGCATCACCGTTTCAATTGAAATTGCATTAGATGTTTCGAATGAATGACTGTTGCTTAGGGCGTCGTTGCACTGTTTAGCAGTATGAATATAAGATCGCCGTAGATTCCAAACAGCGTTTTGGCGCGTTCGATAAAAATTGGATGGTGGTAGACTTGTGCAGTGAATAGTAGTGTCAATTATTCGGTGAGTGTTTTCAATACATACGTTTGATTTGAAATAAGTTTCGTTTTGAACAGCGTCAGTAGTTAGATACGAGCGTATTTTTTCTCTACAGAAACCATACAGCTTTATGTGAAGTAAATTTTGTAATTGACATAATTTTTTAATTTTGTTTTCAAACGGCACGCCATTGATAAAACATTTTTCTTATTTAACGCTTCTTTTATGATATGTGTAAATATATTTCAAAAGTTTGTGTATGGGCACTTTCTAATATGTATTTCCATTGTAGATGATTGCAAATTTAGTATTTGGGATTGCATTTCAGTGTCTGAAAAGTGGAAAAAGTTTTTTGGCAGTGAGTAAATACTTCGTAGTATATGTAAGGCTTTAAAGTTACGCGCTTTTGGTGCTTTGATGGATATCTTGTATGATATACATGTATAGTATTATGCCAGAAGTAAGTATATGTAAGGACGCGTTTATGTACTTGTATTTGTGATAGTGTTAGGATGTGGGTGTATGTGGTATAGTCACAGGATATTTAATTATACTTAATATCTAGACGTTGATAACTTAAAGATATACTTATCTGTTTTAGTTTGCATGTTCGTGGCTTTTTGGCACTTGTCTGATTATATATTTTTTTTTAGAAATTCAAAATTCTGAATTAATTGACGAGATTCAGAATTAAAGTATAATTACGATTTAACTATAGGGTCTGTTTTCTAGAGAAGAATTTTCTAGAGAAATCAATTAATAAATTATTGAATAATTTAATAAAAGTTTTAGGGGTTCAGTTTTTAAACGTTAATTTAATAAATGTTTTGATACTTCTAAGCTTTTGGACGTTATGCTACTTGATTAGGCGTTTGACTGTCACTTTTAGGTCGTGTCTATACATAATTATTCTCTAAATTGTAATGTCGATTTACGATTTTTTTTGAAAAATGTGATGTTTAGTGTATAAATTAGTGATTTGGCTTAATAAAAGTATATGTAAGTGTCTTGGAATAAACTTAACATTGAGTTAAGTTTCTTCAGTCACGATTCCTAGGTTCTAAGTTAGATATTGTAACTGCACAGATGTTTCGGTATAAGATGTACTACTATGTCGTCATACCATTGAAATCGCAATCACTGCCTCACAAGACATTCATAGCTTAGCCATAAGCTTTTACATACAGTCTATGCTTTGCGCTTCTTGATATTATTAAATTTAGTTTCTTTATTTTCCTAAAATTTATTTTTTTATATTCAGCTCCTTCCCTACTAAAAATCCTATTTTTATTTTATTTTCAATAAAACGAGCTTAGGAACAAGAATTGGTGAAGAGCGTTTTATAGGCGTATAAAAGATTTACAACGTCGTTAAAGAATGAATAATTTATAACAATAACACGGTACGAGTCTACGATATCTTTAGTGGAACTTGCATGGATGATGCTAACTCTAGGAGGACGAGTTAAATGACTTATAGGCCATGTTTTATATAGGCTCGCCGTTTGTACTGCGTCGCAAAAGAGAACCAATATTCGCAAATCAATACCACCGTAATATGGTGCTTTATTTGATCAACTATGTTCAGATCGCCTATTTATGAGTAGCGAAACCCTGACGTATACAAGAGACCGTACGTCACCAATTTCCTATACAAATAATTAAAGTTCTAGCTGGCATTCTGTTGAAATGTTAGCTACGGTCTTTGCGAAGCCATTTACATACTTATTTGACGTTTGTATCAGTCTGACCAGGCCATGACGAATCATGTTCAATTTAACTCCTCCGTCTACTGTTTGTCAGTTCGTCATGCCATGCGTTTAAGAGCATCCATCTTGAAGGGACGATGTAGCAAATTCCTTTACACCCTATATCTATCAACTGTAACAACACATTTAAGGATTTTACTTAACATAAAAATGGTTCCTCGCTCTGGTGTAAGCAGCGTTGATGACTGTTAATAAGTTTTACGACAGGTGATAACGTAGGACTTCGCTGCTTTTTTAAGACTAGTGACGTCACGTTAGTTGGAGTTGCGACAAGCCTCTTTATGTTTCAACTGATTTGACGAAGAATGCTGATTAGACTGACTTCAGGCAGATTTCATTTTAAATTAGATCTGACAGAAACTACAACGATAAGAGTATAACATCAAGTATACGATTCTACAATATAAAAGCTTGAAGTTAAATAAGCATACTCGAAAACTTCACTTCCTTATCTTAGATGTAAAAATAACATTACATTACACCTCGTTTAGGTTCTTGCCGGTATTCTCTCATCAGAGGTTTTTTCTTAACCGGAAATTTTCTGACATTCATAAGTGCTTTTTGTAAGCTTAATCTGAATAAACTGGCTTGACTTTGACGATACGTAACCTGTCGAATTAATTCATTAATTTAAACACTAGACTAATTCTTCAGACTTGGGTAGTATTGACCCTGGCATATATAGAGTCGCTCGGGGTCGCTCCACGAAGTCATCGGCAGCAAAAACTGTCTGTTAAGCTTCGTTCAGGAGCTGAGCAGACGAGAGCGGCGCCAACGTCCATATAGGATAGGATATCTAGACTCTAGGCTGTCAGTTGCGAATATTTGGCTCGTTCACTATCAAGGAGGGATGCTCTCGAACTGGCCAACTGTCACGCGTCAGGCATGGACTCCTACGGCGACCCGGGCGGGGGCTCGCCGCCGGCCACGCCCACGTCGCCCGTGTGCGACTCGGCCTATTCCGAGCAGCACGGCTGCCACGAGCCGCACGGCTGCCACGAGCCGCACGGCTGCCACGAGCCGCACGGGCCGGCCGGCTGCTGGCCGTGCGAGCGCGACGACTGCCGCTCGCTGGCCTCCAGCGGCCGCAGCTCGCCGCGCTGGGACGACGACGACGACGACGAGCGCCACCACGCGCACGTGCTCTCGCAAGGTCTAGGCTGGTGCTGGTGCTGGGGACGGTCCCTTTGTGCTCCTGCAGCGAGGCTCGCCCTACGCTTAGGGTTATGGAATTTACAACGATTTGAGAATCTCTATGTTGTACTCACTTAGACACATAGTTTGTGATTGGTAACTGTTGAACATCCGATCCGCGACAGCCATACACTTTTGGCGTAACAGCACATCAGTTAGGCTGCAGATTCCCATTCTCATAGAGCTGTCATTGTACATTGCATTGTCATTAGACCTGTTATCAACTTTGGCATAATCCAGTTCATGTTTTTGAAGAAAACTAACAGCAATCAGTTATTTAATCACTTCAAATATCAAAAAAAGATCCATAAAGAGCCTACGCACATAAGGGACTGTTTTCACAGCATCAGTAATTTCTAATGCCTTCCCTGTCCGGTACTCCCCTTCAGCTCGTACCTAAATAGGTTGTAAAATCCAAATTTCCTACGTACAGCGCTGCCTGCGATTTTATTTCAAAGTCTTGTGAAGGCAGTGATTGCGTGTCAAAATGGTGATAGATGAACGAATAAGTTCGCGTACCTATAGCTCGATGACATTTAATCACCCAAAATTACTCTATGGTCGAATCTATCGGTAGCCCCTGCATACTCCAAAGGAAACAGGCTTCGTACTTAGGGAGACACATGGGCGAATAAGGTCATCGAGATATAACTACTTAACTTACTCGTCCCTCTATCACCCCTTTTAAAGTAAAAAAAATAGCTATAGGTTTTACTTTAAGCAGTTGGCGCTGGCCGTATTTGTTGGTATCAAGCGCCATCCTAAATTTGTATGAAAAAACTTCGCCAGTTTACTTGCGATGTTAACAAAGTTGCTTTTATCGAATTAAGTTTGTAAACTCACAAAATGTAATGTTAATTCCTCTCTTTCCTAGTTTATATTCAACTTTCCGTGTCGATGTACATAGGGTGTAATACGATTAAATTTGCGAGTTAATTTCGTATTGCATTCAAGTTCATCGCCGACATAAAGGTTGAAAAAAATGAGTTTAGGCTGACGCTGTGACACTGGCTAGCCACATCCGTGAAATGTATACACCATTACAGTACAAATATTTCAAGAAGCGACAGCGGCTCTTAGGCTGCTTTTCCACCAGAGATGTGCAAGGATGCGTAGGGAGGTATGTTTGTAAGAACCAATAGAATCGCTTCATTTACCTCGCCTCGGTTAGCACAGCTCTGGTGGAAACGGCTCATTGGTTCTTTAAAACACATCCCTCGCTACGCATCCTCGCACATCTCTGGTGAAAACACAGCCTTATTGTTATTTGAATTAATCGAAGTACATTGATACCTTTAGGTAGAGTGTCAAGTATTAAATGCTGGTTAAAAATGCAATGTAACGAAAACCGATCTTTGTCGACAAATGCCGATATCCAAACTTTAAATATTTGTACTGTAGCACGCTAGTTCAATGCAGATATGATTCCTCTACTTGTCTTCACTCCACTCAGGTAGTTAGAAAGGTACAGAACACTGAACGCGGCATACACTAGTTAAGTTTGTTTGTCACTTCTCAATGTCGCTTTCAACTATAACTATAACCGCTATTTAATTAAGTACTACAATTGTAGAAATAAAGTGAACTTTTTATAAATATTATAAAAAGTTCGCTGCTAAAACGTGTAAGCTTTTGTTGTTTTTAAGTTTTTTTATTTTTAGTTTGCGTCGATGTTTAATTTTTAACACTGTGTATGTCGCCTCTTTTAATTACTATATAAAAAATAAGTTATTTTAGTTTTCAATTAACTGATAAACGCGAATTTTTCAGTTACTACACTTTACACACAGATCCAAATCATTACTTCAAAATATTAATTACTCTAATTTCACATTAGTATTGAAAAATAATTATAAATAATTATTGCTAACTTTTCAATGATCGTAAACTAGGCAAGATAATTGTGTTACATAATTAATTATAATTGAATTATACTTAAACGACATCTTTGAGTTCGTATTCATTTTGATTTGTTTATTCTATTAGTGGCATAACATTTTTAACTGCTAGCAAAAATCTTAAAAACACTGTATTAAATATTTTAATATGTATTTTAGTAAAATGTATTATATAAAAAGATCATGTCTTACAGGTATTTTATCTGAATATACAAAACCGGTTAAATATGTTTTATTTGTATTAAATTTTTTATTTATTTCAGAAAAAAAAAATTGTGAAGTTATTTTTAATTTTTGTTTTTACAAAGTCGACGGGCAAAAGGTTGTTTGACTCGAGTCTATTTTTTTAAAAGCTAGAGCTTTTTAAACGTTCTGAACATTTTTGTGTTTTTTTGCATATTTGCAAAACTTCGCTACCGATTTTTTTAATCTTTAAGATGCGGAGTCAACCTACCGGTTTATTTCTTAACGCCGTAATTATAAGGTTTATTTATATAAGCAGTAATAATGTATATGAATTATGTATAAATGTTATGTGAAGCTTTGCATTGGTTGTAGACAGTTTGGTATGAAAGCATGATTTAAGTGTACATGCATGTTGTAGTATTGAGAACTGTTTATGTGACATTTATGTAACATATATGATGCATGGGTTGTTTTGCTAGAGTTAATTATGCCTCTTATTTTCAGTTTCTATGCACGTGTGAAGAAATGTGTTTATTTTTTTTATTTTTGTACCTATGTACTTTTTACGTTAGGCCGTTTGTATCGTACATGTTGCATGCATTTTGATGGAAGATAAAACTTAGCCGAATAAACCCAATAATCTATCGCATAAATATCTAGTTATTTTGGATAAATTAAGTACTTACATTCGAAAGTTTTGGAATAACGATTCTATAGCTATTTTTAACTAGTTATTTTTTTATGATGACACCATGATATATCTTTACCCTTAGTCTCCTCTTTTTAAGCATGGATTCAGAGGGGGAGTAGGTTCAATCACTCCCCCCCCCCCCCATGGGTCACTACTACTAAATTACCTACGTTAAATAATTTAAAAATAAAAGGAAGTACGAATTATCTTCATTGCTGAAATTTCGTTAAAAAACCTTTACGTTTTAATGTATTTAAATTAAATGCCACAAGATGGTCCGATGACCTCATACAGGTGGCAGGAAGGCGCTGGTTGCATGCTGCTTCCAACCGGTCACTTTGGAAATCCATAGAGGAGGCCTATGTTCAACAGTGGACTTCTTGTGGCTGAGATGATGATGATGATTTTAATTAAATAAAACGCTTTGCTTGCTCACTGGTTTAAGCTATATTAAACTTATAGTAAGTCTTGTAAAATAGGATAGGTACGGTTGAGAGGTTTCTTTTTTACCCGACTACGGCGAAGCCAAAAGAAGGGTTATGTTTTTAGCAGTCTAAGAAAATACTGAACATTCTTTAAAATGTAGATAGCGGGTAACAGAATTTTTTTTATTCTAATATAATGCCATGCGACATGTATGTATAATCAATAATCACCAAAGACGTACTCTCCAGCTGATCTCAAAGATAGAAAGAAATAATTGAGCTTCTACCTAAACGAATAGTTAATTTTCTTATTGTCTGTGGCATTTTAAATTAAGGTCTAATATATTTTTATACTTACGTTGAGTCTAACAAAGCGTAATAGGTAATAGAGTAAAAAATCCTTCGTACCAAAATATTTGCTTAGTACCACATTTGCGATGTACCAGATTCGTAATATACTACAGAAGTGTCAGGTTTCTGGCGTACTATTCCTACAGGACTCCGTACGTTGAATTGTCTATTGTACCACTTATCCTCATGTACTGTCAAGTGCATAAATATCCAGAGGGCTAAGATGGAATACCTCTTGTGCCAGTAATTGCACTGGCTGTCTTGCTCTCCACGCCGGAACACAACAGTGCGAGCACTGCTACTTAGCGGCAGGATTAACGAGCAAGATCGTGGTGGCTATCCGGATGGACCTTGCACAAGGTCCTACCACCCGGAATATATATATATTTATGACCTTAACTGTAGGTACACTCAGCACCAGATATATCAATCTACACGCTAGTCTGTTGCTAAAAGAGTAAGAACTTGCCCAGATCTTTTGAACCTCTTCGAGGATTTAACTACTGCTGCTGTCTGTAGCTGTATAGTCGACCTAGAAATTGCTTGACCACTTTTCGACCGTATTACAATGGGATAAGGTTCAAAAGTGGTCAAGCAATTTCTTGGTCGACTATACATATTTACCTGACTACCGTTATACACGCTAGGTCCATTGGTACAGTGATCTGTGGCAACTTTGCCTATAAAGAGTAACTTTGCCATTACAGATCGGTCAGATTAGGTTGGTTTTGGTGATGTTAACTGTTTTTTTTTTGCGTTTTTATTTATTATTTGACCGTAAGGCAGGACTTAATAACGAAAAAAAAATCATATCGAAAGCTGTTGTCTGAGGTAAAAAAACGAGAACTACAATTATTAACTACAATCCTAATCAAACAACCCGCCCCGCGTCACTCCCGGCCCAAAGGTGCCCATAACGCTCGCCGCGTTACAGCGTTGAACCGCGATGGACAGCCTCTGCACCAGGAATGACCCAGACCGGGGATCTAGACCTCTGTCTCGCAAACGGCGTCCAACTTCCTCAAAAAATTCAAATAAAAATATAAAATTTAATAATATTAAATTGAATATTGAATTGAATATTAAATTTAATTAAATTTAATTTCTGTTGTGGCAAAGTTGCCACCTAGACACACTTGACTGTCATCTGTTAGTTCGCAATTTTTGTACATTAATGGCTAACGAAGTATTTACCTAATAAACGATAAATCTGGTACAACGGAAACATTGTACGGCACTGTTATTTTCCTATTTTGGTATCTACAAATACCCGAAAGAGAAATTGCAATGTAAATAGGTGTTGTTGAAGTGTCTTATTGTATGTAAACGCTGAAGCCGTTGTCCGCAATTGCAGGCGACCTGCCGACCTACCTCACCCGCTTCCAGTGGGACATGGCCAAGTATCCCATCAAGCAAAGTCTGCGCAACATCGCTGACATCATCAGCAAACAGGTGCGTGGATAGAACACTATTTACCTACTAAGACTCCACTGTCCGTCCGTCTGTCACCTGTATCTCATGAACCGTGATGGTTAGGAAGTTCAAATTTTCACAGATGTATTTTTTAACTTACATGGAGAGAATTATTATTTTAACTTACAACATCGAATCAAAATGTATTATTAATAGAACGATCATGGCCCGACATGTTCCTTTTAAGGTTTCTTTAATATAGGGGGTAAATATGCCAGCTGGTTTATTATATGCATAATTTTTGAATATTTGACAGTTTATGTCTGTTCTGTTTTTAACGGTAGTTTGACTATTTATCGTTTTTGTGTACGACGGACGTCGCAGCTTCAACTGTCAGGCGTGCTGTTTATTCTTTAATCTACTTTTTGAAAGGAAAACTTGTAAGCTCCGAAAGAGGGATAAAAATAGCCGATACAATTGTTTTATGTCTTTTAAATTATTTTGTATCAAAATGATACGACGATGGATTTCTTTTTAAACTGATTTTAATTCATAAGCTCTTTGTTGCTGTACTGTTATTTTCGTCATTGACGGCGTCGCTTCAATTTGCTTTAGTTTGGCATCAAAACACCGCGCTCGCCGTTAATGTATCATTTTCCTCCACCGGGACTCGATATTCTATTTTTTTTTTATCAAATAGGAAGGCAAACAAGCAAGTGGGACACCTGATGGTAAATGATCACCACCGCCTATAGACACCCGCAATTCCAAGGAGATTGCAGATGCGTTGCCAACCTAGAGGGCTAAGATGGAACACCTCTTGTGCCAGTAATGTCACCGGCTGTCTTGCTCTCCACGCCGGAACACAACAGTGCAAGCGCTGCCACTTAGCGGCAGGATTAACAAGCAAGATGCATGATCTTCTATATTTATATTGGAAAAATTTCCACAGGTGGGGCAGATCGACGCAGATTTAAAGGTGAAATCGGCTGCCTACAACGCACTCAAGGGTAATCTGCAAAACTTGGAGAAGAAACAGACGTAAGTTGCGATAAAGCAATATTTTTAAAATTCGTCTTATTGAGACCCCATATTCCCATAAAATCAATTTTTTCGTCCGTTTTGAATTCCGTGACGTGTGGAATGTATACCTAAGGTCGTTGGTGACTCATGAGGCTTTAAGGTTCTTGCCGTCGCGCCTGATTTTCTCCATCGATGATGGAGTGAAAGAGAAAGCTGCACTTTGAAAACTTGCCTGTTTCCATCTATAGATAGATAGATATATTCATTTATTTCTTATTGAAAATTACATTAAATTTAGAATGTCAAACTTAACAAATTCACAATAATATCGTGAAAAAGATAAACAAAATAAAAATAAAAAATATCTAGAAATTAGTCTAGAAAATGTCATAATGTTAAAAATGAAAATCAATATGTCGCAGTAAAAATATAAATACAAACACACAAAATGTGAAAATTTCATAATAAACAAAAAATTAAATTTAAACAAAAACAATCGGATACACAATAATAAATCAAGACAATAAGAAACAATAATAAAATGTCAAATTAAATTAAATTATAAATTTTCATTAACAGAGAGTTAATTTTGTCACATTGGTTGTGGCAATTTCGTGTATAATTACTTGTACCGTTTCTTATACTCTTTATACATACATGATTAATGTCGCTGCTCATATACAAAAGGTTATGCTGATTGTATGTTTGTCTGTGCAGCGGCAGTCTGCTGACGCGCAACCTGACGGACCTGGTGAAGAAGGAACACTTCATACTGGACAGCGAATACCTCACCACGCTGCTCGTCATTGTGCCCAAGTATTATTCATTAGTACAGTTTTATTAAGCCTAAGGAGAGATTTTGCCTGTCTTTGTTTTTTTTATACAACATAGAAGGCAAGCAAGTGGGTCGCCTGATCACCACCGCCCATAAACACCTGCAACACCAAGGAGATTGCAAATGCGTTGCCAACCCAGAGGGCTAAGATGGAATACCTCTTGTGCCAGTAATTGCACCGGCTGTCTTGCTCTCCACGCTGGAACACAATAGCACAAGCACTGCCGCTTAGCGGCAGGATCAGCGAGCGAGATGGTGATAGCGATCTGGATGAACCTTGCATAAAGTCCTACCACCCGCACAATCGTGTGTTCTACCGTTTGTATAACAGACTGTGCTATAAAAAGCTGCCCCCCCCCCCCCCCCGGGTACGCCCATGAACGTTTGTGTCCGTTTGTAACATGGCAACCGTCTGGGTCCCAGGTCGATGTTCAACGACTGGAACGCGAACTACGAGAAGATCACGGACATGATCGTACCGCGCTCCTCGCAGCTCGTCCACCAGGACAATGACTACGGGCTCTTCACCGTCACGCTGTTCAAGAAGGTACCGTGCTGCCTGCTATACACCTGTCAGTTGTAGACAAAGTCACAGTATACATACAAGCAGTAAGGAAACTACGTACAAACGCTCGAAACCGGCGCACTCACACAGACGCACGCTCGACACGGCCGCTGAGGGGTTTTCGCGGTGCTGCCGCGTCGCAACGAGTGGCCGCGCTTTGTGTTTATTTTATCGTTATTGCGTGCGCCCGAGACAGTGCGCGATTTTTTTAAACATGCCACAAAAGTTGCGTCGTAATATGGCTGCTTGAACTAGAGTTCTTCAAAACCGGAGTTTTAATATTCTCCTACTTCTTAATATGCTAAAGTTTTTTAAATAACCCAATTTTATTTGTGAACTCGTTAATTTATTTTATTTAGATCAGGCTTACAGGAAGCACTTGTGAATGTCATAAAATTTACCACCGGTTCGGAAAAACCTTTGATGAGATATCGGCAAGAGACTCACTTTCTCGCAGTTATGTCTTTTATTTAGTCATATGTTAGTCATGTCATATATTAGTTACTAGAAGACTATATCCGTCAGGAATAGTGTAGCTTTCTATCTGTGAAAGAATTTTTGAAATCGGTTCAGTAGGTCCAGATATTACCCCCTACCTACACAATAACAAACAAACAAAGTTTACCTCTTTATTATATTAGTTATATATTAGTCTCTGTAACGTGTGTTATTGCGCCTGCGCAGGTGGCGGACGAGTTCAAGCTGCACGCGCGCGAGCGCAAGTTCATCGTGAGAGAGTTCAGCTACAACGAGAGCGACCTCGCCGCCGGCAAGAACGAGATCACCAAGCTCGTCACCGACAAGAAGAAACAGTTCGTGCGTACAGGGGCTCGCTCCGTCCATTTACTCGATAACAAATACAAAAATACAAAATACAAATAATTTATTTGTCAACACAATAGCATCACCATGTTTCGCCATCAGTGGCCCATTTCACGAAGCTACAAGTTACAATTTTACATGTCTAAACCGGCAACATTGGTCATTACGCCCATTGCCATTGGTCATTATTGACCAATGTTGCCGGTTTAGACTCGTAAAATTGTAACTTGTAGCTTAGTGAAACGGGCCACAGGCATACAAATATTTCGCAAGTCAGCATACAAAAGCATGCATGATTATCAAATGTCGACTTAAAATAGTGTTTGAAACAGTTGTCGTATTTCTAAAATAAATTTTAACGCCACAAGTGAATAATGATTAAAGTAAAACTGAATTGAATTAATAATGATTGGATAAAGAAATTGTTGGTTCGGAGCGTAGCAATTTTGTCATACGAAACTAATTTCCCTGTGATTTTGCTATAGAAAATTAATTATGGCAACTTTGCCACATTAGGTTATTTATTTGTGTCAACTTTGCCACACAGAGTAAATTATTGCAACTTTGCCACGTGGATTTTTAATCGAACAATAAACAATATTTTGATGGCAAAAACTGAAATTGTAGTTCAGAATGTTGTTTAGTACTCAAGGCAAATAAGGATGGATAGGGTTTAGATGAATTTGAACCGTGTGTAAGTGACCCACTTGTCTGGTCCCAGGGCCCGCTGGTGCGGTGGTTGAAGGTGAACTTTTCGGAGTGCTTCTGCGCCTGGATCCACGTCAAAGCTCTGCGCGTCTTCGTGGAGTCCGTGCTCAGGTCGGTATAGCTCATCTCTTCTTACGTCTTAAGTCTTAGTTACTGTAGTTAAGGTCTTGTTTGTCTCATATGGACTCAAGGAGCTTCATCAATCGTTTTTTTTTCTAACTGTATCTAACTCTCCACCGCAGATACGGGCTGCCGGTGAACTTCCAGGCGGTGGTGCTGGCGCCCTCGCGCAAGAGCATGAAGAAGCTGCGCGACGTGCTGCAGCAGCTCTACGCGCACCTCGACCACTCCGCACAGTCGCACGGCACCAGCGCGGCCGACGTGCGTACACACGCGCGCACACACGCACACACACACACAGACAGACAGACAGACAGAGAGAGACACAGACAGGCAGAGAGAGACAGAGAGAGACAGAGGGAGAGAGACATACACACATACACACACACACACACACTACTCATACAGACACATCTACTCACACATACACCTACTCTTTTTCTCACACACTTACACGGGAAAGAAGGGGGCGGTAAAAAGTTGACACAGTGGGATCGAACGTTGTCTATGGCACGCTGTGAAGCGTAAATGATATAACGAGACGTTGCACGATGGGGATAGTACTCGTGATGATTCATAATGATTTAATAACACACACTGTCACACACAAGAGCGGATCCAGCCTTCGAGTCAGGGGATGGGTCACATAGTCCAGACAGGAGGTCCAATCCGGACATGCTCATCAATGGAGTAGAAACAGCATCATTGGGGGGGGGGGGGGGGCATCATGCTCCCATTCCCTCCCCCCTGGATCCACGCATGGTCTCATACTACACGAAACCAATTTACAAGATTTCTGTAAACCTTAGAAGACTCAGAAACACCTGTTCCACATAAAGATAATTTGTTTATTTATCTCCCTCTAGAACGCCGAGCTGGCGGGCCTCGGGTTCGGCTCGTCGGAATACTTCCCCTATGTTTGCTACAAGGTCAATGTGGACATGATCGAGAAGGCCTAAACTGCAGGTACAGACTGCTAGTATTATTATTTATGATATATAAACTTTATGTAAACTTGGCAGTATGGCGCTCAAACCTTTGTCATTCATAGTACTAAAAAAGAAAATGTTAACATTTGTCTAGTTGGTGGCGGGCGTGTCCTCTTTCGATTTTGCTTCGAACACTGTAAATTCGTGCTTGTGTTAAGAGCGAGTACACATTGGACGCTTTCAAACGCGCGCTTTGTCAACGCGCGTTTAGAGAACCAGGAGTTCTGTTGATGTGTACACACACATGCAAGTGCGCGCTTCTGGTCAAGCGCACGTCAAACGCGCGTCCACATATTTCCGTACGAACGCGCGTTGCGCAGGCGTCAGCCGCGCGCTTCGAAATACATGCGCCGCCATTTAGTCGTACATGTGATCGCGCGCTTTTGTATAGAGTAGACGCAAGTTGTGAAAATGGAGGTCGAACATTTTGATACTGACACACCCTACTAACGCTGGCTGAACGCCGTGCTGAACGCGGTGTGTGTACGCTATCAACGCGCGCTCAATGCAACGCCGAGCGCCCAATGTGTACCCGCTCTAACACACGTAGGGTTGTAAAGCGGTAAAATTCGGTAAATATTACGTAAATATTTTACGTAAATTATTATATTTCACGGTAAAATACGGTAAGATTGGGTAGAAAAGAATTAAACTACTACTAAGAAAAGTTCCTAGTCCGTGCAACAGATGGAGCCAGTCACTCATTACGACTGATTGGAAACACGCACACAGTATGAATTAGATAAATGACGTCCGCCCAAACTCTGCGGTAATTTTACCGTAATCTATATAAATTACCGTAAACTATCGATGTTTACGCGACTTTTAAAATTACGTAATTTTGCAACCGTAAACGCGCACATGTAGTTTACACCGCTCTCGCTAGATGTCGTTAGATGTCGCTAAATGCTTCGTTACGACACGTTACCAGTGACTTGTTATTAATAGACAGGTTATATCTATACAAAAACTCCAAGAAAAATGATCCGAATGCAGTGGCGAACACACACACATGCAAAATGGTTCGTTTTTACTTTTACGCACACAATAAGTGAACTGTGTAAAAGGGACAACGTGATTAAAACCATAGAACCAAAGAAGACAGCCAGTATTTAGCTGTTGCGAATATTTTTTTCCAACGGACCAATCACGGCCTTGCAGCGTTTTGGAAATTGGAATTGCCCGCAAACACACAGCTTAGGTTAACATGCGCACTGGTGCTATTTAACTCCAATTTGGAGCTCGCTACCGGAGCGCTTGTAACATACCTACCCTTTTTAATATCATTGCACGTTACTGATTGTTGTACGGTTTAATATATTAATAAATATTAACACACGTTGGACATCTTGTTTGCTAGTAAATTCCAAGTCTGGCAGTAATTAACTTAATTGTCTATGCTCGAAAATAGTGGTTAGTGACCTTGACTATGAAACTAGAGGTCGTGGGTTCGATTCCCATGCATACATGCAAATGCTTGTTGAATATGAATGTATATTTATGTCTATCCCTTGCCTAGTAGGCACCCATAGTTCTAGCTTTGCTCAGTTTTAAACTGAGTGCATTGGTGTAAATTGTTCCAAGATATTTATTATTTATTTATTTATGATCTTTCTCTATGGTTGTCATCTTTAGCGACTGACAGCTGTCATACATTAAAGCGCAAGCGCAGCATATCGTTTAGAAACACTATAAAAAAAAAAGAAGATGAGTAAATAGATAATTGAGCTGTTTATTTGCAGGTACAGTTGCCACGCCGTGTCGGCTCGCCTTGCGCCCGCGCCTGCAAGCAATAGTTGCAATCTGTTACGAAATGTACAATAAATTATATTTTATTTAGCGTATTTATCTATCCGACAAATTATTTACCTACCCTGTAACAATAAAATCAATTGCGAAATGTTTTACGTGTACAGTTTTATTTTCAGGTTGATTGTGTTATTAATGTTAAGATTTTTGAATTTGACGGCTTGCTGTGCTGTGTCAAACGCAACAAGGTTACGTTCAGTATTACAGTTTTGTTGCGGTCCACACTAGAGTAGTTGTGTATTATCCATCCCTTTCGGACGCTGTATGATAAATGTTCAATTCAATGTTTATATTGGAGTTAATGAAATGGAAGAAATTTATGTAAATAAGAACATTCCTCATCATAACTTGTGTAGTACATAATAAAATAAAAAATATTATTCAAGTTACTGTTTGTGTGCGTTTTATTGTCAATAAACCTTCATCTCATCAGGATCATCTTACGTTTTGCTTTATGTCTTTCTTGTTTAAATTATAAGAAAAATAGATGCTTCATGTAATACTTTTTTAGTACCGATTGTGTAATGGCATTGTTATGTAATCTTCGACTTGGTAATCATAAAATTTCAAGTATCACAATACAACAAATAATATGATTAGATTGCTCTGTTCTCTTGCATAACAAACCACACCTCCTTGGTGTCTAGGCGGTGGATATCACTTACCATCAGGTGACCCACTTGCTTGTTTGCCTTCCTTATTTTAAAAATAAAACACCCTCTCATTACTACATAGCTTGATCTAGTCATTCTACGCCTTCACACTATGGTACTAACTTTGATTCTCATTATAAAATGACATCAATAGTTTAGCCTCTGGAATGATTTTATTTAGACCTAGTGACCCATGTTGCTACTCTTGGGTACAATTGGGATGTACTTATGTACATAAAATTTGAAAAAAAAAACTAAATGACCGTGAAAAATCATTGAGTGGTTTAGGAGTAACGGCCGGAGATATGATGTGGACGGAACGGATAGCAACTTTGTTTTACATTATGTTAAGATTAGCAGGAGATACATAGACAGAAAAAAGGCAAAAAAGTATCTTCACACTAGTAAGTATTGTCAAAAAATAAGTAGGTTTTCAACATAAAACTACTATGAAACTCTGACATATTAATAAAACGGATCGCTCACATATTTTTAAGTTGAGAAATAAGTAGGTTGATTTAACTTCTGCTGTTAATTGTATGAGCAGTCTTGTATTAATTAATCAAAACAAAACAAATGTTATGACAAAGAAAATTAGTTCAGTTTGAAAGTCAGTTGTGATAGTTTACAAACTATACTTAGATAGTCTTGTTGTGAAAACATAGTGCTTCGAAATTCACAGGTGCTTGTCAGGCTAATCAGACTGAAGAAAGCTTTACTTCGAACGCTAGTTTCACTAATAACTTTAATGTTTTGGTAATATTGAGCTATTTATTAACTGTTAATTAAGCTAGTTGGAATCAAAATACCATGTATTATTAAAAAACTTCAATGTTTTACATACAAATATATTGTTAAAAAACCTTAACTAAGCTTAATTATAATACTGATAGGGTCGCTACTCTTTCCATTCGTCATCCTCTGTCGTTTGTTCGGTCTCCGAGATATTTGATCCTGAAGCATGAGCCTCATCCAACCTCTTGAATAAAGAAGTCAATAATTTCTTATTCAGATGATCTGTTTGGCTTATCTCTCGTATTGGCTGCTGTTGAATCTGTTCTGTATTCTTAGCAGCATTATTTTCTGGTTCTGGCATGATGGAAACAAGTAAATCAGTTAAGTAAATTGATAAAAACAAAAGAACTGGAAACTAAGTACGCCTCGAAATTAGTCATAGAGTATAAACTGGGAAAATAAGGTAGAAGTTAACTTTAGTTAGAAACAATGGCATGTGCTGACTTCTTAATTTGGTGGGATAAAATGCCACTTATCGCGAGAGTACGTTCCATTACACGTAGTTTTAAACTTATTTGACATTTATGGCTTCTTTGTTACTTTAAAAACTGCTAAAGGATTAATGTTAATTCAGTTAAAATAATTTAATTACAGTAATAAAAAGTACGATTCCTTGAAACCAGAACAATTTTGGCCAAATAAAATAATGTTCACATATTTTCATAGTAAATTTTGTAAAGTAACAATTGCTTAGTTATTTTTTTTTGCTGGCCATCCACGGACGACGTTTCCAGCCAGCGACATTATCGGTCGGCTGGTGTATTTGACCAATAAAACCAATAAAAGTTAGTAAATCGCTATTAAAACTGCACATTTCTCACCAAAATCACTCATTTTAAACATTCGTGCTACATCCTAGTGTAAATAATTCGCTAAAGTTATTTCAATGTCGGCAGAGGAGAGTGTCAAAATCTTACATAACTGCACCTAACCTGTATTTTCACAGTCTGATTTTGTTTCCAGAGCCGTAAAAATGCTGGGTCGTTTCGCGCCTGGTATTGCCCAGGTGACGGCGGTGGTCAGCCACCAGCCGAACAGGAATATGGCTACTCTGAAGCACATTTCCATGCGTCTGAAGTCCGTGAAGAACATTCAGAAAATCACCAAATCCATGAAGATGGTGTCAGCTGCCAAGTAAGATATTTACCAGTAGACTGTTCGTGTGGAAAGTTTTACGAGGTAACCCTTTACATTTTTGAAAATAGAACATTGAGGTTTGAGGGTGACACTCAAGTAAGTAGTATTTTTTTAAATCTTGTCAAGGGAAGCTTTCTCATACTACCAATTTTACCCTCGATAGAAGAGGTGTGTCTACACCTACGAGGGTAAGTTTACCTTTGCATTCATCTTGCTCTCATCTGCCTGAACTAGAGTTTTAAATTATCAAGACTAAATTATGCTGCTATCATCAGTGTGGGTCATATTTTTACATTATGTTATTACAAAAAAAAGAATAATTACAAAATGTTTGTTGTGGGACTTTAGCACTAAGTATATGAAAAAAACAAATTATACTTAAGTGTGATCAGAATCTATCTGATATGAATCCGCCTTAACCCTGCAGAACCTCTATAGGTTTTGCGTGCGTGCAGAACTTCTATGTCTGTTTAATTTTTACTATCCACAAGAACTAACATCAGTTAATTTTAGGCTCCTAATTTCAATGGCAGCAACATTCAAGGTCATGGGGTGACCAGTGGTAGATTTACCAACAGGCAAAGTAGGCTTGAGCCTAAAGTGGAAAATTTGTGAACTGATTTTTTTTGCAGTCTCACTTAAGGAAGTCTATCACACATAAGAAGTAGTGGCAAGAGCAGCAAAAATTTAACAGCCTTTAACTGGGAAATGTGCATCTGCTACTGGGGACGACAACATAGTTGTAACCAAGCCTGGATTTAGAGGGGAAGGGGCAAACTGAGACATGTGCCCCAGGCAGCAGTGTCCAGGCGCACCAAAATCATAATATAGTAGTACTTTGTTCATCTTGATAATTTCAAATCCTGATATAAACAAGTAAGAGTAAGTAAGAGCTGGATGAGAGTGGCCGAGGATCGTGCTCAGTGGCGTGCCATGGGAGAGGCCTATGTCCAGCAGTGGACGAACATAGGCTGATGATGATGATGATGATTTTGTTTTTAATGGCTTCCCATCTCTAGGTCGAAATGGATTTCGCCAATTACGACTGTGGTTGACATAGACACACCGGGAGAGCGTATGTACGGTGGGTCGGGTAGGCACTGTAGGATTGGGTGTGTGTGTGAGAGACCTAGAACAATATAAATAAAATAACATTCAGAGTTAATGACGACAAACATAACAGGTCAATATGAAATCATAATATAGCACCAAAATCATAATATAGTAGTATTGTCAGGGGCACCAACCATAATTTATCTCAAACGCTGAAGAGAGCCCCTATTGCTGCCTTGGTTCAAAAAATCGCACATCTGGGGCTGGTTATAACTGGTATACTGTATCACTATTGTCTACGTCTACGTTTCAGGTACACCCGTGCAGAGCGCGAGCTGAGGGCCGCTCGCCCGTACGGCGAGGGAGCCGTCCAGTTCTACGAGAGAGCTGAGGTAAGTGCAATGAGATAGCGTCTATTGGATTATGTATGTATGACTCTTTATTGTACTTAACACATAAAGTAACAGATTACAGGACAAACTTAACCCTTTAAGGGATCTCTTCCTGTTAACCTTTGAGCGATTGACAGGACCCAAGATCTAGAGTAGACACAGAATATGTAATTTTATTTAATGGAAAAGTTGGCCAAAATGTTCACCAGGTGGGAAATTATCTACCCATGGCCCCAAAAAGGATGTATTAGAAATGATATAAGTGATATACATATCGTTTAAGTTTATTAATTTGAGTGTTTTAAAAGTTAACAAAATTTAAGGATGTGTTTTGTTATGTTTTTTTCTTCAGGTCGCCCCTCCCGAGGATGACACTAAGCAGCTTTACATTGCCATGACCTCCGACAGAGGTGAGTCCCCACAATTATCTCTTATTTCGATACTAGAAATCTGAAATGTCGTAAGGGACATGTCCCTTAATGTCCCTTACGACATTTGAGATTTCCACTGTCGATTTTGTATCAAGAATGTACAGTCAAGCAATCTAAGTGTAGCAACCTGCCGAAAGTATGTTGTGGATAGTTTATATCTGGTTTTTTCGTGAAATTGTAGTTTCAGAAAATGTCTGACGAACTGCTCACTGTTATTCTTTGTTACTTGTATGTTTGTTTTGCGCTGCGGAGTGCGTAAAAGCTAGTTTCGGTCGAACACTTGTCGTGGATTATTTGGCTAATACGCTCTAAGTGTTCAATGTAATTTCGGCTGATATATCTTAATTAAATAGTCTTTGACTTAGGTTACCTAAATAATACTGCGAGCGTATTCAGCCGAACAATCGGCGTAGGTAGGTTAGGCTATTTGGAGCCAGGGATCGCCAATGCAAGATCACCGAACATACCTGTCGCAAACAAAGTGTTTGATTTTATAATACGCCCCTGAAATTAAAAAAAAATGTGTAATACAGCAAAAGTAGCTGAACGCTTGATCTGGACTTGATTCAAATCCAGATAAAAAAATTAGAAAATTTTAGTTTGCCAGTAATTAGTTAAAAGCTTACAGTATTTAAATAAACGCGATTAACTGTTGGCTCCACATAAATCACGCTTGTGACTTCACTGGCGCTGTATGTAGCGCGATAAAGCGTTTTCGTGACGCACGCCCGTTGTCATTTTATTACTTGTGATATTTCGTAGAAGAAAGCTAACATTACAAATTTTTTTTTTCTTGTATCCAATTCTATAAATTTAGGCAATGAAAACCAGGGTTCGAAGTGATAATTATAGGTTGATAATTAATTATCTTTGATAAGTATAATGAATGAATAAATTTAATTTATTAGTATGTACTTGATTAACTTCTCGTATTTTGGTTTCAAGTTTTTATCCTCAAAATTATAAGTAAAAAATTAATAAAAGATTACCTTGATCGTAAAATGTGTACAATATATTTACTAAACTACTTGCTTCTAACGTAAATGTTGACATGTCAGTTAAAAAGGATTGCTAGGCTTATATCTGTTTCATAATTATCATGATTATCATCGTGATAATTATCAAAGGGCATGTTTATCTTGATAATTTCAAATCCTGATATAAACAAGTAATTAGGATACCGTGTATTGTTTATATTATATTATGTACCGTATTGTGGTGTTTATATGTATATACCACACACTCGACCGCGAGGACGAACTTAAACATTGGGTAGATGACATCCGGAGGCATGCAGGTGCAGAGTGGATGACTAGAGCTCAAGACCGTGGAGAATGGAGGAGTTTGAAGGAGGCCTCCACCCATAAATGGGCATTAAATTGGCCGCTACGTTGACGCTTGTGTTGTGTCAGGTCTGTGCGGCGCGGTGCACACCGGCGTGGCCAAGGTGATCCGGCTGCGGCTCGCGGAGCCCGGCGCCGAGAACATCAAGGTCATCTGCGTCGGGGACAAGTCGCGCGCCATCCTCACCCGCCTCTACGGGAAGCACATCATCTCCGTTGCCAACGAGGTGGGTGACTGTTTAATTGAAGCTGACTACATTTTTCTAACCCCTTATTCTAATTTAGGCTATTTAGAGAAAAGACGCTCCCCATACAAACGGCGATAACGTTTTCGTCCCCTCTATATCTTAATCAATAGCAATGTTTTTTGGTATGTTGTCCTTATGCCTTAGAATTACATAGACATAGTTTTATTTGACATCAAAATAATTAAGAATTAGGTTTGTATGTTTTGATTTTTTAAGGAGTTTCATAGGAAACGAAAAAGCGTCAATAATTTTAAAACTATTAAGAATATTTGAAAAATCTAAATGTACAAATCTAGTTCTAAGTCATAAAAACAGCATACTGATAAAAAATGGCTAAAGAAGGTTTAGTTAGAGCGTTTGCTCAAAGGGCATCAGATAAGTCGCGCGGGCGCACGCCTATCGAACAAATAGTACGAGCCCGCACCTGCACCCGCGCGAGTTAGCGGACGCTCTCATACTATTTTCCTATAGGCGTGCACCCGCTCCGTGCGCCCGCGCGACTTAGCGAAGGCCCTTTGAGGGTGGAAAACGTTACCGCGATTTGAATGAACAGCCTTTTTGAGGCTAGGTACCAATGATATTATAATACATGGATGTGTCATACTAAATGACAGCAGAAAAACGGACCGACATAAGAATACAGGTTGACGCCAATGTTACAAATGCAAATTATTAGTTAACCATTTATAGTCATTGGATTTACAACTTTACGTCTAATTACATAAAATAATAATTTAGTAAGTTTGGTTGCCAATAGGTTTTTTTACAAAATAATAGTATTGACAGCAGCGACGTCGGTCGGACAGACTGACAGCGCGAGCGATTGTCGATCAGTTGTACTTTTGTGGGCTTTTGATATTTGATATTTTAAACGCTGACTAGATGTCCATGACTTATAGGTCGGTGCTAGGTACGCAATCCTCTTAATTTATGCACATGTTTCAGATCGGGCGCAAGCCGCCGACGTTCTTGGACGCGGCCAAGCTGACGGCCGGCATCCTGGAGTCAGGCTACGACTTCAGCTCGGGCAAGATCATCTACAACAAGTTCCGCTCCGTCGTCTCCTACGTGCAGGATGACCTGCCGCTGTTCAGCCGGAGCGCCGTCGAGGTCAGTAGGAGGCAGTATTTTATAATCTGTGGCTCTAGGGGTTCCAAAGCCTTGCTAGGGGTCTATTCCGACTAGTTTCATTATCAGCAATTAAATAAAATATTTATCTATGTTTAATAAACATAATTTAAAACAATTAAACTACATAAAAACTAAATTTTAAAATTATAATTAAAATACATATATCAAAGTCAAAGTGTCAAAATATTTTATTCATAGTCATAAAATTTACCACCGGTCCGGAAAAACCTCTGATGAGAAGATACCGGCAAGAAACTCAACAAGGTGTAATTTTTTAAATAAATCAAAATTACAATGTTATTTTACATTTTAAATATCTTAACATTTAACAATCAAAAAAAGAAGGCCTTGGCATGGTACCGAAGATACTTGCAGCATCACCTCTCTGTATAGCTAAGCTTATGCGCTGTGCGAGGTAGCTGCCAGCTCTTCGGTCGCCTGTGACGTCGACCAGCCTCTTCAGGATCTCTTTGAAGGGGCCTAGTGCACTAGGACTCCACGGACCAAGGGTCTCAACTCCGAATGGAACAAAGTTATATTTGGAGCCGAGACCGCTGTATTTGTTCCTTATGAGCTGTATATGTTCCATTATTAGTTCCATTGATGGAACTAGTTAGACTTTTTTTCGCAGTAGTTACATTTAATGAAGATGGTTTCCGTAATGGAGCTATCTAGGCTTTGTCAATTGAATAATAATATAACTAGTCGGAATAGATTGCTATAGACCCCAAAAATGTTTCGCCAGAGCAGAGTCCGCCCGTCCGCTCGCCGCATTGTTACGGTGTTAGTTTTATTAATCGAAAGGGGGCGCGTTTTAAAAAAAATCAAGAAACGAACAAGTACTTTTCTATTTCGCGAAGTCAGTGCTTTGCACGTGCAGAACAGCCGCGTAAAAAACTTAAAAACCAAGGTAAATTTAAAATAGTTTCTTTCAAATTTGTCAAGATTGATAGTCTATCTAAATTAATGCATACGGTCGTTAAAACGCGTCTGCTGATAAAGGGAAAGAGTGGTGCCTGCTCGTAGACTAGGCACTTCACACTACTTCAATACAACAATACAAAAATACTTTTTTTTATGAAATAGAAAGGAAACAAGCTAGTGGGTCACCTGATGGTAAGTGATCACCACCGCCTATAGACACTCACAACACCAAGGATATTGCAGATGCGTTGCCAACCCAGAGGGCTAAGTTGGAATACCTCTTGTGCCAGTAATTGCACCGGCTGTCTTGCTCTCCACGCCCGAACACCAGCGCAAGCACTGCTGCTTAGGATTATCGAGGAAGATGGTGGTAGTGATCCGGACGGACCTTGCACAAGGTCCTACCACCCGCAGCACTAACCTAATGTTTTCAATTTCCAGGCCGCTCCGAAACTGGCTATCTACGATTCCCTAGACTCCGATGTGCTGCAGTCCTACATGGAATTCTCTCTGGCGTCCATGCTGTTCTTCGCACTGAAGGAGGGCGCGTGCTCCGAGCAGTCGGCCCGCATGACAGCCATGGACAACGCGTCCAAGAACGCCGGCGAAATGATTGACAAGCTCACGCTGACGTTCAACAGGACGCGCCAGGCCGTCATCACCAGGGAGCTGATCGAAATCATCTCCGGAGCCGCCGCTTTGGAGTAAGCGGTTGATGCAACGGATAACAGTAACTGGTAACTTTGCCATATAACTGGTAACTTTGCCATATAATTGAGGTAACTTTGCCATACAACTGTAGTAACTTTGCCACATAACCAATGACTTAGGTATGGTAATTATCAACGTCAACTACAACAACTTTGCCCTCAAATCCGTCGCCTTTAACAAAAAGTTATTGCGATAGATTTAATTGTGGTAATATTGACGTGCAGGTTTGATTTCTAACCTTAGAGTCTTCTAAATTATGCTAAATACCGATATCTGCAAGTATATTAGAAACAGATATGAAATGTTTGTATGTGCAGAAATATTAGTCGAATTCTATAAAAGGTATCCCATCTTAGTCCTTACCAAATGTAAGACAGTTGGGTCACTACTTGTGTATTCTCGCAGAGAATTGGAATTAAAAAAGGTTAGAAACTAAACGAAACTGTTATCCGTTGTTGCATCTTACCATTTATTTATATTAACTGCCGTTTAAAAGTAATCAAATCAATAGAGAAATGTACGTACATTGCTGATACTGTCGAACAGGTGTTCAATTTTATTTGTAGAAAATTACACGCATCCACTGTCACTGGCTTAAACACCTTTTTTATGAGTATTGTTGAACATTTGTGGGATAAATCGTGTAGTTATGGTATTGGAACTCGAGTTGCGCAGTGGTGGTTTACGAAATAAAGTATCGTTTAGATTATACTTTGGTTTTATTTCACATTAAACCCTCACGAGGAGTATAAAAAAACCTGTTTTAATGGCAAATGTGGCGAGTTTTTTATATTCCTGGTCGTGCTTTGGTTTTTTTTTAAGAAAAAACTTATATCAAAATGGCTATCACATTCCATAAATTCCTTACTCCGAAAGTATAGTTTGCCATAATGGTGCACATTCTGCCATACTCTGGATTTTTAAATGAAACTATTAATTTTTGGGTATCTTTTGGGTACTATTCCATAATCTCGTTTATGCCATCATCCTTCTGCTTGTTAATCTTGGGTTGGCAACGCAAATGCAATATCCTTTATGTTATAGGTGTCTATGGGCGGTGGTGATCACAATTACTTACCATCAGGTGACCCACTTGCTCACTTGCCTTCCTATGTCGTGTAAAAAAAGAGATCATCGTATAGATTATGTCCTGTTTTGTAACATTCCATCTTGCTTGTTAATCTTGCCGCTAAGCAGCAGTGTTTGCGCTGTTGTTCCGGCGTGGAGAGCAAGACAGCCGGTGCAATTACTGGCACAAGAGATATTCCATCTTAGCCCTCTAGGTTGGCAACGCATCTGCAATCTTTTTGGTGTTGCGGGTATCTATAGACGGTGGTGATCATGATCACCTACCATCAGGTGTCACACTTGCTTGTTCCTATTTTATAAAAAGTAAAAATCCTGATGCATAAATTCGGGTTGGTAGTATGCAAGACTGCAAATGAATAAAGAACGAAAAAATAAAAACCAATTTCGATTTTTCGCTGTTTTATAAAACTCCAATTGCACAGCGCTAAAAACACGACACAGAATTACAACTTGATATATTATTTTAATTTTAAATATACGTTATGTGGTACGGCCTGCATTCACTTTTATTCACGTATAAAAGTACAGCTAAAAAAAAATTTCAAAATTAATACTACCAAAACATCATGCTAATGGAAATAAATGTAAAAAAAAGTAGTTTCTCATTTACTATAATGCTTTCTCAAAAAGTTTATTAGCAAATAATAATGTATATAATAATTGTTGGGATAGCTTGCATTTTTGCAGCAAATTTTTTTTGTTTAAATATTTTTACATAGTTTTCATCCTTGGCTAAATGCCCCAGGGCGCCAAATCTTTAAATACGCCTCTGGCCTTTGTACATCACTTTTGTAATTAATGTTTTTCGTACAATAAAGACTTTACATACATACAAACTACACGATACTTCTGCCTATATGTACTTTAGGTATTTCATTTTCGTATAATTTTGAGCACATAAAACTGAATGCAGTCCCACAAAATCCATAGCTCAGTCCTAATTCTAGCGTAGTCATTGTAAAACATAATGTTTTAACTATAAAATACACAAATAAAACGAAAAACTAAACTAAAACTACCGGAGACTCGGACATATTAATAAAACGGATCACTCACGTATTTTTAAGTCGAGAAATGCCCGACATGTTTGGTCGTCGTCGCGCCACCGCCGCGGGGGCTCATGATTAAGGACCACGGACTGGTCCGAAACATGTCGGGCAGTTCTCGACTTAAAAATACGTGAGTGATCCGTTTTATTAATATAAAACTAAACTAAATTAAGAATACCTAAACATGATTACATTCAACTACTATACTTTATAACTTTCGACAAAATTGCTTAATTTTAATGAATGAAAAGTTATAAAATTCAAAAGTCATAATTCGTCAAACGGTTAATTCGATAATAGAGTAAAGGGACAGCGGCTAGTGTCATAAAAAAATAAAACTGCTTTTACCGTAAGAGCGGTTTAAAACTACGTCCGATCCGAATCCGATCAGAACCCGTGAAAACATGGGTCTAGAATACTCGGACCGAATTCGGATATTGCTTACGCACTAGTCTGATCCGAATCCGATCCGAACCCGTGAAAATATGGCTTATTTTCAAAATTTTCAATTAAAGTAAAAACGTCATAGGGAAACATAACGCAAATAACAATGTGCACATGCGCTCGCTGCAACACTGAACTAATACACTGAATGCCTGCCGCTTCACGTCAGCCACCCACGTAGCCCGCCCGCCGCGCTGCCTCTCTGCTCGTACGCAGCTCGGCTTTAACTCGGCGATCGTTCATACAAATAATACTATGGCTACTTCGGTCCGTCAAAAATCTTCTCCGGTATGTAGATTCTAGAATGACGGAAAGAAATCGGATGACGGATATCGGATCTAGTGCGTAAATTACCATAGAAATAGTTCTACGGCTACAACGGACCATATTTTTACGGATTCGAATCGGAAGTAGTCCGAAACCGCTATAACTGGTTACGAACCACCGGTTTCGTACACGGCTGAAGGGTTACAAACTATTGGATCAACCAGGCCCCTAGTCTGCTTTAGAGAATAAAAATCTCTGCTCTTTGAGATTGCGCGCCTTCTCGTTCGCATTTTAAATATTTTGTAGAGATGCGCCGAACATTCGGTAATTATTCGGTATTCGGCACATTTGGCATAATTTTAAATGTTCGTCTTCGGCCGAATTATTAGTTTAGATTGCCGAATATTTACCGAACAATTAATAAACCAAAAACTGTTTAAAAGAGTAATAATATTTATTTATTGAAGTAAGCTTTACTAACAATAATTCTGTAAGGAAATCAAACAAGCAAAATCAACCAGTTACCATTCTATTGAATATTTAGTACTTACTTATAATTTAAGAGAGGTAGATTGTACAAACTGTACGAACCTGTTTTTTAACTGGTGATAAGGGCATCGAGTTGAACCGAATAATTCAGCCGAATATTCGGTTCGGTAAGAGCGGAAGCGAAAATTCGGCCGAACATTCGTATTCGGTGGTATCTAAATTCGGCGCATCTCTAATATTTTGTGATTAACTAGCACTCTATTTGGCAAATATGTTAAGCTTCAATAACAAAGGTTGAAATTATTTAAGGCGGGAATCAAACCCAGTCGTTCGGTCGGACTACATTATATTATATATTTATATATAATTAGTTACAAAAAAACGAATTACATTAATACTATTTACATTGTCCGCCTGCGACCGCGATACCAACCGTCTCGTTATACCTGCAAACAAAATAATTCAATCAATTCTTAAGATATATACTACCTTAATGTAAACATTACCGAAGCCAAAAGTGACCATTTTGTCTATTGGTTGTGTACAGGGTGTCAATTAAAGAGGAGTTTAGAGTATGTAGTCATCTCTTTTTGACACATTGTATTGCCATTTAAAGTAAAGAGATCAGCTAATAAAATATCGCTTTCAATTTTAATACTCGTTCTATGCTATACTATTCTATGGCTCAGACTAGCCCCAAACTCAGAGAAAGTTTGGGCAATGTAGAAAGGAACACCTTCAAAGCCTTTTAAATGTGTCTTAAATGATATAAAAGTATTATAGCCGGGGACTTCTGGCGTGGTCACCGAGTCTCTTTGGTGATCACTTACCATCAGGTGACTCACTCGCTCGTTTGCCTTCCTATCTTGACGTAATAAAGTCGCTATCCGTTCCTGTCTGTCCTAAATCCTTATAGTGTATTATCGGCCGCCTTCTCCCTCTAAACCATGCAACGGATTTTGATACAGTTTAGAGAATTTTTAGGGAAGGGTATTATGCACTCGATTGCAGTCGTGCGAAGCCGGGGCGGGTCGTTAGTTCGGTACTACAGAAGCGGCTGGATGGCTATCACCATCTTGCTCGCTAATACTGCCGCTAAGCAGCAGTGCTTGCACTGTGGTGTTCCTGCGTGGAGAGCAAGACAGCCAGTGCAATTACTGGTACAAGAGGTATTCCATCTTAGCCCTCTGGGTTGGCAACGCATCTGCAGTCTCCTTGGTGATCACTTACCATCAGTGGCCCGTTTCACGAAGCTACAAGTTACAATTTTACAAGTCTAAACCGGCAACATTGGTCATTATGCCCATTGCCATTGGTCGTTATTGACCAATGTTGCCAGTATAGACTTGTAAAATTGTAACTTGTAGCTTAGTGAAACGGGCCACTGGTGACTCTTCCTATCTTTCTATAATAAAGCAAATTCGCTATCCCTTCCTGTCTGTCCTAAAATCCTTATAGTGCATTTTCTGCCGCCTTCTCCTTCTGAACCGCGCAACGGATTTTGACGCGGTTTTCACTGTTATTTAGAGATTTTTAAGTGTTTTATGTAGTTTACAAGTAGAGTGTGCTCGTGCTCACCGGCGACTCGTGCAGCCGGGACAGCTGCAGCGCGGGCGGCGTGCGCCACACGGCCGAGGACGTGCGCTTGAGCTCGCGCCGCTCCAGCGCGGGGAAGATGGCGCGCAGGTCGGGGCTGTGCACGCGCACCGAGAACAGCCGGTCCACCAGGCTCGCGGCCAGGCGCTGCTGCAGCGCCAGCTGCCGGTGCCGCGCCTGAACAACGTCACGCTTCATTAAGCTGTGTACAGATTATGCGCGGCAGCCGCGCGAGCCAGTGTTCGCGTGAACTTTGGTTCGCGCGGCAAATGTTCGATGGGATACAGGTAGACCGCGGCGGCTGCGCGAGGCAAGCGATCCAGCCCGATCAGCGCGTATTTAAGCAAAAAAAACTTGCAATCCAAAATACGAGAAGTTAATCAACTACATACTTAATTAAATTGATGAATGCAATATCATCGTCATTAACCTCATACATTTCATTTTAATTATAAACCTATGTTTATCTTGATAGTTGGGCCAAAATTCTTTTTAGTGCCTAAAATAAAGATGAAAATGTATAAACACTTTTACAAAATTGTAGGTATCTCGAAATATTTTCCTAGTAATATTACGTTAGTTTTCAAACGGGCCCCAATTTTTATTATGAATTTTCCCACCATCCTGGGCTTTTTATTACAAATAATTCTCATTTAGTGCCCAAATTACCACGCGTACCAGTCCCCATGACTCCTCAAAAATATTGTCCACTACGTTACCAAACAATAGTTTTTTTCTTATTCCGACCCCAAATATTTCTATAGCAGTCATCATTCGGGTATGGTATATGTCATTCTGAATTTAAAGATAAAATGTTGTTTTAACAATAAGCAAAAAATATGCGTTAAAGTGTACAAGGGACGTTTTAATAGGCATCAAAAATAATTTTGGCCCAGTTACCAGAGATAATTATCCATGATAATGATCACTTGGAGCCCTGCCCCTCACCTTGGCCAGGCACCAGGCCGGGCTGGGCGCGCGCGGCTGGTCCTCCTCCTCGTCGGAGTGTAGGTACTGGAAGCCGTCGCACATGTACGCGGGCTCCACGGCGCCCGGCTTGCCCGCGGCCTTCAGCGGGGTGTGCACTGCAATTGGAATAATTATGTTTGCGTGAACAACGAACGCTGCGTCAGGGGGGTTCTACTCCGCACTGTAGGTACGCTCGACCGGCTTGCCTATGGCATAGGTAAATCGCAGTAGGCTGTCGGCTTGCCGCGCGCTCGCTCGCTCGCCCCCGCCGTGTCAGTGCAATTGAAAACGAATGCCGCGCAACCCTAGCGTGTCGCCGGGAGTAGCGGGGGGAAGGCGGCGCGTTCCTTTTGACTCGCACCGCCTGGCGCATGATGTATGAACTTCTTGAGCGTATGAATGAAGTTGGAATTCGTTTAATCGCGGTCGTAAAGAGAACTTTCTCTACGTTATATATTCTGTGGCTGCGTTTCTGAAGTGTATTCATACATACTTGTCTCATTATGGAAATAAAATTCCAACCTAAAATTTCACTTTTAACACCACTGACCTATAAATAATGGACTTCTAGTCAGCGTTTAAAAAATGGCCGCTTCAAAAGTCGAACAAAATTACAATAAATCGACAATCGCCCGCGCTGTCAGTCCGTCGGACCGACGGCGCTGCTGTCAATACTATTATTTTGTAAAAAAACCTATTTGCAACGAAACTTAATAAATTATTATTTTATACAGTTAGACGTAAAATCGTAAATCCAATGACTATAAATGGTAAACTAATAATTTGCATTTGTAACATTGGCGTCAACCTATATTCTCATGTCGGGCCGTTTTCTGCTGTCATTTAGTATGACACCCTTTATCGCCTAAATAAATCAAATGGAGGCTATCAATACAACAGGTTATTTATAATGTGTTGCTTTAGAATGTTTTATTTAAAGAATAAACAAAGTTTTGATGGGAAAACTGAAATTTGAGGTTTGAATGTTGTTTAAGACAAGTATGGATAAACATGGTTTATATTCGAACAACGTATCCTTTTGCCCTCCAGGCGTTAAATTTAGATGTCCTATAGCAAAATGTGTCCAAATTTAGTAGTAAATTTATTTGAACTTTGATTTTATTTGTTGTGTCCGGCGCGGAGAGCAAGACAGCCGGTGCAATTACTGGCACAAGAGGTATTTCATCTTAGCCCTCTGGGTTGGCTGCGCATCTGCAATCTCTTTGGTGTTGCGGGTGTCTACAAGCGGTGGTGCTCACTTACCATCAGGTGACACATTTGCTTGTTTTCCTTAATATTTCATTAAAAAAAAACTTACTCTTGTCGGCCTCCATTCTTTGTTTCATCTTCTGTTTCTCGAGGTACTCTTTCTGTCTCTTCTCAATCTCCTTTGCCATTATCGCCGCTTCCTTCTTCATGCTGAAATAAGAACAACTGAATGTAACTAAGTATATTTTTAATATACATTGTAGCGACTCTAGCGCCATCTAGTGCTGAATAGATGAAAGCAACTGACATGCGCTACATGCGCAAGAGACGCTGTCTTTGCTTCCATACTAGTTAAGAAGGAATATTAACACGTTGGTAGCGTCTATTGTAAAAAAAATACCGGCCAAGTGCAAGTCGGACTCGCGCACTAAGGGTTCCGTACCATTATCTATAATTATCTATAAAAACGGAAAACAAAACACGTTTTGTTGTTATGCCTTTATATATTTGTTTTATTCTGTTTTTTTAGTATTTGTTGTTAAAGCGGCAACAGAAATACATCATCTGTGAAAAATTTAACTGTCTATCAATCACATTCAGATACAGCATGGTGACAGATGGACGGACAGCGGAGTCTTAGTAATAGGGTTCCGTTTTACCCTTTGGGTACGGAAGTCTTAACAAACTAACACTAGATGCTCTGTGTGACAAAGTGAGTCGCGGTGTGCTGTATTCTGGTGCTAGCGGCTGCAAGTGTGGTGCTACTCACGCCTCGCCGTCCTCGAGCTGGCGGCGCCGCGCCGCGTCGGCCTGGCGCTGCTCGTCTGCTAGGCGCGCTCGCCGAGCCTGCTCCTCCGCGCGCCGCCGCTCCTCAGTTTCTGCCACTTTGCGCGCCAATTCTTGCTTTTTCTGAAACCATAAAAGAAGAAAGAAATTCAATCCAATCGCATTTCACCAAGGCTTGCAACGAATAGTAAATTCGGCAGTAAATCGAATACCGAATATTCGGCGAGCCCCCTGACCGAATAGCCGAATATTAGGCAAATGTATTCGGCCGGATTTTAGCGCCAATAATTACGAACGTACTTTAATAATAATAAATCGATTATGGCCTCTAAAAAGAAATCGCCTATATGGACATACTTCGAAGATGATGTAATGTACCAAAGACTACTTAAATGATTATAAGAGAAATGAAAATATGAATGAATCGAATTTTTATTTGATTTTACCAATTATCTCCCTATAACAAAATATATTACTTAAGTATTCGGTATTCGGCCGAACATAATAAACGCAGCCGAATAGGCCGAATACCGAATAGTAGCCGAATATTCGTTGCAAGCCTATTCACCCGATCATCGGTCCACCTTGTGGGAGGCCTACCAACACTCCGTTGTTCCTACAAACTGTTCTAAAGGATCCAACTCGCGATTCCAAAATCGTTTAAAACACAAAGTTGTCTTAAAACATCAATCCTATATTTAAGTATTGGGTTTCCGTGCACCGCGACTGGAATAAGAAATAACTTCCTAATTCTATGTGACTGCCTGTTTTTTATGAATTAGGCTAAAACATAATTTTATTTTAAATTGTTTTATGTATGTATGTATGACTCTTTATTGTACTAAACACATAAAATAACAGATAACAGGACACAACAGATGTACAAACGCGAACTTATCCCTTTAAGGGATCTCACCCTAATTATTATATTTTTATGTGTTAAAACTGCCAATAAAGAACTATTATTATATTATATTATTCTAATTGTCTTACCTTTTCGACTTCCTTCATTCTTTCTATTTTCCCTTGATCCGCGTGCGCCTGTTTCTCCATTCTGCAAAATGCAATTAGAAACGTAAGTTTCAACGGTATCAATATAAACATCTCCATCTTGTTTGTCTTTATGTTTACATAGTATAAAACAAAGTAGCTATCCGTCCTGTCTGTCCTTATATCTTTGACCGCCTACTCCTTCTAAACCACGCAACGGATTTTGATACAGTTTACACTGTCATTTAGAGAATATATTTTTGGAAGGTTTTATGTACAGTCGACGTTAAAGAGATGTTTGTTTACACTTTATTACCTTACTAGCTTTTGCCCGCGACTTCGTCCGCGTAGACTTGTTTAATTGAAACATGCAATCTGCAATATTTCCTGGACAAATTAATGAGAATCAGTTGCTTTGCTACTCATGACGTCACGGCGGCATATAACTCACTTATCGCTATCCCGTGGGAACTATGCATTTTTACGGGATAAAAAATATCCTATGTGTCCTGGTTACTAGTGACCCGCCCCGGCGTCGCGCAGATACAATTAGTATATCATGTACGGTCGATGGCAAAGAGATGTTTACACTATTTCACCTTATTGCAATGGAATCCTACTAATATTATAAATGTGAAAGTTTGTATGTTTGGATACAAACTTTCACATTTATACGAAACTCAATCAGGCAAAAACAACTGAATGGATTTTAATGGAATTTGGCACACATATAGTTTATAACCTGGATTAACACATAGGATACTTTGTATCTCGTAAAAATGCATAGTTCCCACGGGATACCGATAAGTGAGTTATACGCCGCCGTGACGTCATGAGCAGCAATGCAACTAATTCTCATTAATTTGTCCAGGAAATATTGCAGATTGCATGTTGGGTGCACGTTTGCTTGATTCAATTAAACAAGTCTACGCGGACGAAGTCGCGGGCAAAAGCTAGATAAAAAATAAGAATCGAAAGAAATCTCGGTTACAAAAAAATTTAATATAAGTATCTTGAACCTTTCTCTCGCGGCAGCCTGCATGGCCGCGCGACGTTCCTTCTCGGCCGCCTCACGCGCAGCCGCCGCGGCCGCCATTTTCTCTTCACGTTTCCTAAAAGAAAAACAGACAATTTACTATATTATGTGGTGGTATAGACGAAATTTTGCGGGTGGTAGGACCTTGTGCAAGGTCCGGATCGCTACCACCATCTTGCTCGCTAATCCTGCCGCTAAGCAGCAGTGCTTGCACTGTTGTGTTCCGGCGTGGAGAGCAAGACAGCTGGTGTAATTACTGCCAGAAGAGGTATTCCATCTTAGCCGTCTGGGTTGGCAACGCATCTGCAATCTCTTTGGTGTTGCGGAGGTCTATAGGCGGTGGTGATCACTTACCATCAGTGGCCCGTTTCACGAAGCTACAAGTTACAATTTTACAAGTCTAAACCGGCAACATTGGTCATTATGCCCATTGCCATTGGTCATTATTGACCAATATTGCCGGTTTAGACTTTTAAAATTGTAACTTGTAGCTTAGTGAAACGGGCCACAGGTGACCCACTTGCTTCTTTGCCTTCCTATTTCATAAAAAAAATAACCTGTAACCCAAAGGAAACATTTATTTTACAAAATATGAAATATATATTCACATTTTTTTTTTAAAGCTTGTTATAGCCGTTGGCCAGTTATTAAACCAACTAAAAATGCAAAAAAATACACTCTCGTTTACCACCTGCGGCGCGTTTCGCTAAGCTACAAGTTACAATTTTACAAGTCTAAACCGGCAACATTGGTCAGTAATGACCAATGGCAATGGGCATAATGACCAATGTTGCCGGTTTAGACTTGTAAAATTATAACTTGTAGCTTCGTGAAACGGGCCACTGGTAGTCAAATCTTTCCGTGGTTTTAACAACGGGAACGGTCATAATGCAATTTAAGTTATACTTAACTACGTAAATTAACTAAATCTTTTTAGTTAAATTACCTTTTTGCCCTTTTTCTTTGGACTTCTCTACCCTTTAACGAACAGTGCGTTATAAGCCTCAGAAGTAGCTGAACATTTTAGTACCTTGTCACTGTCAGTGATTTGACAAATTCGAGCAACTCTCATGTCATACGTTACAACGACAAGGTTCTCAAGTGTTTGACTAAGCTACCTCTGAAGTTGACTATACTATAAGTATGGGAAAGTCCATATCAACAAACTGGAACAAACTCCCTCGCTACTTCACGAAACCAGTGCTGGAGTGCGATTTTTGAATCTCACCGGGTGACTAAAGCTCGCCAAAATGTCCATTTTTCATAGAAATGCGGCCATTTCGGTGAGCTTTAGTCACCTGGTGAGATTCAGAAATTGCATTTGAATCTGACCGAGTAACTAGAGCTCACCAAAATAGCCGTTTTTCATAAAGATTCGGCCGTTTTGGCGAGCTCTAGTCACCTGGTGAGGTTCAAAAATTGCACCCCTGTTTTACAGATGGTTTCGCGGAGTAACGACGCAATTAATTCCAGTCTATGCATGCATATTGCCAGCTGTCGCCATACCGTCTCTGCTGCTCCTTCTTGGCTTCCAAGATGGCTTCCTTCTTCTTCCTGGCGTCGTCCTTGCCTCGAGCCTCGCTCTCCTCCCGCGCCTTGTTGATGGCGCTCAGTTTGGAAGCAGAAGCTGGTACCGCTTTGACTGGCGGCAACTTGGCCGTGGGCTTGGTTGCTGACACCGAAATCTGAGTCAAAATTGTCAATCAAAATACTGGGTTAGAACGAGGCACTGAGTTTTATTTAAATGAAATAGGAAGGCAAACATGCAAGTGGGTCGCCTGATGGTAAGTAATCACCACCGCCTATAGACACCCGCAACATCAGAGATTGTAGATGCGTTGCCAACCCAAAGGGCTAAGATGGAATACCTCTTGTGCCAGTAATTACACCGGCTGTCTTGCTCTCCATGCCGGAACACAGCAGTGCAAGCACTGCTGCTTAGCGGCAGGATTAGCGAGCAAGATGGTGGTAGCGATCCGGACGGACCTTTCACAAGGTCCTACCACCCGCAAAGCAAGTTACGTAGCGAGTTAACGCGTGTCGAGAAGATTCGTGCTAGCCACTGTTAACGGCAGGATTAGCGAGCAAGATGGCGGTAGCGATCCGGACGGACCCACCCAGCAACCCTTACCTGCGCAGCTTTCCCGTTGAATATCATGTTGTTCATCTTAGCGAGCGTGTCAGCAGACAGCACCTGTTTCGTTAGAATCTTGTCCGGAGGCGTACAGTTCTCCGCGTCGACCACGGCGTCCTGCGGTACAAGCGGCTTCATCAGAGTAATGATAATGACTACCGGGATGCAAATAACGTCACATCAACGTAAAACGATATAAATCAATAAATAAATATCTTGGGACAATTTACACCAATTGCCCTAGTCCCAAACTAAGCAAACCTTGTGTTATGGGTACTAGACAACGGATAAACATACTTATATATAGATAAATACATACTTGAATACAAATAACATCCATGACTCAGGTACAGTCAAGGAACTTAATTCCCTACCCATTTCGTTGAAATGTCGTCTGACATTCACAATGCATTAAGGTCGATATGTCAAACTAACGTCTTGCTCTATAGCTCTTATGGTGACAGTTTGCTATATGCTATTGAACCTTAGGTGGGTTGGAAATTTAATTCCTTGACTGTACAAACATTCGTGTTCGTCACAAAAATATTTGCCAATACCAGGATTTGAACCCGGGACCTCTTGCACAGGAAGCAGACACATGTGCCATTGTGCCATACAGGCCGTCGTATATCCATACCTCCATACATCAGACTAGACATAATAAACTCGTCAGTTTTCCGTCAACCAAGGATACCGTGATATCTGAATTCGTTGCAATGGTGTGTGGCCAATTTATTATGTACTAACAATGTTCTGTGACTAAGTTTAATGTCTGCACAAAGAAATTCTTAATAAAATAGCAGCAAAATAACTAACCTTCTTAGCCATAGCTCTCGTCTTGGTCCTGGTGGTTCTCGCGGCCATTTCTTCAAACTGTTGCACCTTAGCTTTGACTGCTGACCTGTAATATATTTCAGGTATGTTTATAATAGAGATGGGCCGAGTACTCGGTTGATACTCGGTACTCGGCGTACTCGGCGGGTTGTTTGATACTCGTACTCGGCCGAATAACTCGGTTTGAATGCCGAGTATACTCGGTTTGAGAAAAGCAATATATTTAGGTAGATATAATTAAAACAACAGTGTGACTACACATAGTCAATCGATAATTAACAAACTTTTTAAATTATTTATCTACTATGACGCGCAACGTGAAGTATTTTGTTTGCAAACTATCAAGTGACTGGTAGTTGAAAGGCGCAGGCGGAATAAGGGGTGTATCAATGCGAGCCGGCCGCTCGACCGACGCGAACCTGTTTGTACTTTTTTACGCGTGAAATGGGAATTTGATTGAACCGAGTTACTCGGCCGAGTACTCGGTTGAAAAAAAATTGAACCGAGTAAAACTCGGTACTCATTACTCGGCAAAAGTGTTACTCGGCGCATCTCTAGTTTATAACAAAAATACAATAATAACTGACGCGACTATATGTGGTGGCAAATTTGTCACCGACACGCCAGGTCGCTATGTCAAACGCGAATTTGAAGTTTAAAGATATTGACGTAGGTCACTTGATGCTCTGTGTCATTCGTCAACTATATGCGTCGGTGGTGCGATGGGCACATCGATATAAGAAGACAATAGATCGGCCTACTTGTTCGCATTGTTACAAGCCTAGCGTCACCACTTTGCGACGCGGTGAAGCAGGTGGAGAGGGGCTTTCAATATTTAGCCATTGGTTCAACTTTGAATCTCATCGTAAGCGAATAAAGTGCTTCTAAGTTTTCTAACTAGCAGCGACACAGGCGTTGTAGACAGTTCTATAGTATAGACAGTCCTAAACAGCGCTCCCCATACAAACGGCGATAACGTTTTCCACCCTCTAAACCTTACCTATAGCAATGATTTTTTGGCATATTGTCATTATGCCGTGGAACTAGGTTTGTATGTTTTGATTTTTTAAATATTCTTCATAGATTTGAGAGCATTTGAATATTAAGAGTTTCATACAAAGCACAAAAGCATCAACATTTTCAAAACTATTAACAATGTTTGAAAAATCTAAACATACAAACCTAGTTTTAGGGCATAATGATAACATACAAAAAAATCATGGCTTTAGGTTAAGGTTTAGAGGGTGGAAAACGTTATCGCCGTTTGTATGGAGAGCGCTGGGTCAGGGGGGTTCCACTCCGCACTGTAGGTGCGCTCGCCGTACCACCTAAGGCATAGGTTAATCGCAGTAGGTTGCCGGCTTGCCGCGCGCGCTCCCGCTCACTGTGTGTCGCACGAGATAGTATTACAGTAAGCAGCCCAACCCTAGCGGTGCGCCAGGGCATTGCGGGTGGAAGGCGGGCGCGGGCGGCGCCTTCCTTTTGACGCATGCCGCCTGGCGAAAGTTTATGAAGTAATACGAACTTTTTGTGCCTGATCACAAAGTTGGAATTCGTTTAATGGTGGTCGAAAAAGAGAAGTTTCTGTACGTTAGTACAGACTATTATTTATTCTGTGGCTGGGTTCAGACTCCTCTTGAGCGTTCTTGGTGTTCAAAGGGTTGAGCACTCACGTCGGCTCTGGCGGCGCGGCATCCTTGGGCGGCGTGGTGAACTCTTCGCTGTTGTCGTCAGTCAGCAGTGACATGTCGTCCGTAATGTTGGGCGTGCCATCTTTCTGCCCCGCGCCTGTAACAACCACTGGTTTTATAACCGTCTTGAAAAAGAGATTAGGTTCTCAATCTGGTGGCAGGTCCGGATCGCTACCACCATCTTGCTCGCTAATTGACATTTCAATTTTAATTTTAATATTGACTTAGTTATAGTGTATAATGCTTATTATTTTCATTATGTTGACATACCAATATTACTTTTGATATTTAATAGTTTTTTATTTGTTTTATTATGCTGACATTCCAGGATTAATTTTGTTTTAGTTTTATTGATTAATGCTTTTTATGAAATTTGACGATCTCAATATAAAAACATGTAATTTGACATTTTGTGCAATTTATAATGTAATTATATTGGCCGAATAAATAAACTAAACTAACTAATCCAGCCGCCAAGCAGCAGTGCTTGCACTGTTGTCTTCCGGCGTGTAGAGCAAGACAGCCGATGCAATTACTGGCACAAGAGGTATTTCATCTTACCCGTCTGGGTTGGCAAAGCGTCTGCAATACCCTTGGTCTTGCAGGTGACTTGAGCGACGGTGATCACTTACCATCTGGTGACCCACTTGCTCGTTTGCCTTCCTATGGTGTAAAAAAAAAAACTAACTAGTTCAGTGACTGACCTTTCTCAATGACGACCGTGGCATCCATGATGGCGGCTTGCGGCTTGTCCAGTAACATAGTCTCGCGTTGCAACCTTTCTAGCACCACTGTAGCATCCATTATTTTCTAAAAAAAAACGAGTTACAGTTGTTTACCCAAGGTGTGAAAATAATTCAGAAATACTAATTTCGAGATGTTGTTTTGAGACCTACAGCTACTTCTTTTATCTTTACATAATACTAGCGACCCGCCCCGGCTTCGCACGGGTACAATCAATTTTAAGACTCATTTTTCTACACCTTCGGTTACATTGTTCAAATTTTACCAAGGATCCCTAATTTTTTTCAAAATGAAATGTAGCCTATGTCAAATTGGAAGAATGTAGCATTCTATTGGTAAAAGAATTTTTTAAATCGGCCCAGTACTTTTTGAGCCTATTCATTACAAACATACAAACATACAAAAATAGGTACAAATCTTTCCTCTTTATAATATTAGTATAGATATAGATAAACTCGCTATCCGTTCCTGTCTGTCCTAAATCCTTATGGTGCATGTTCAGCCGCCTTCTCCTTCTAGACCACGCAACAGATTTGATACGGTTTTCACAAACTTTTTTCTAACCGAAATTTCTTTCATTTTTATTTTTTAAATGTTTACAACATTCAAATTATTAAATTAAAATGCTATGTAATGACAATATAAAGAAAAATTAGGATAATGCCAGGACTTGAACCTGCAACATCGGCATTCCATGCCTTGCATTTTGCCAGTTTCGCCACATTATCGCTGCCATACCCTGCGAATTTTCCAATGTGCTTCGTCTTACGGTCATTATATTATTGATTTTAAGGGTACAACTACCCTCGGTGTCATCTATATGAAACTTTTTAACAAGTTATCATATTTAACTGGGTACCTTTACAGCTACCGTCACCTGACGAGAGATGGCGCCGTTTTCGTTATTTTTTTTTTGTAACCGAAACGGCTTTCACTGTCATTTAGAGGTTTTTATAGGGAAGGTTTTTGCGGCTTTGGCGGTGGTTTGTTTGTTTGCCTTCTTATTTTATTTAAAAATATAAGTTCCTGCTCGGATGATGACGATTGAGTAATACTTACAGCGTTATTCCCGTCAGTATGATCGCATACCCCGTTAGGTAGCACCTCCGTCTTGTCCACACCAATGGTCACCGTGGTATTCGCTAACAACCGCGTTTCCTCCAGACTGATGGCTTCTTGTAGTTTCTTCGCTTTGGATTTATTTTGGGTATCAACAGAGTCGTCAGACAAAACCTCGGTCGCGTTGTTTTTTGTCTTCTTGGTCATCTTCATGGGTATAGCTGGGGATTGGGTGTCAGGTAGGGATGTTCTTTCTTGCTTGGGAGTTATTTCTGGTTCGGGGGTAGCTTCTTTAGGTTTCTGTGCTTCTTTTTCCCTAAAAATGTATGTCGGAGATAACAATTAGTAAGAGATACAAGATCGTCATTTCACTACCGTAGTACTAAAGAAGATCTAAAATGGCGGCGAACGCCGTGTGACGTAACTACAGGCTCGCCGGGCTGGAGTAGGATTCTCTTTCGAACCGTCGAAGAGACAACACCTGCCTAACGATTCTGTCAGTTCGTCTGCCGATTAGATTAACATCATGTCATTGCGTTTTAATTCAGTATTGTTTCGTTAAATACAACGCCGCATTGTAACATGTTATTTCCTTTATTCACTACTCGAGTAACTACGCCTTGGGATGGGACCCGTGGAACCAGATCCTGACGAAGGGAACCAACCGCCTCGGCCATCCCTCATCCCTCCTCCCCCGCAACGACATATAAATATCAAATGAAATTTAATGCACAACATGGTTGCTGCCTTTTTCAGACAGAGACCATTTATCGATGTTATATATATGTGTAAGCTACTCGAAACAATACTATAAACCTGCTTTTTATTTATAAAATGAAAATCTTTACATAGTACAGTCACAAGCGCCAACATCTATACAGTCAATCTTCCATAAATATGTACACACAGACCTTATGCCTCTAGCAATAAGGTTGATGTTTACATAATTTTGACAGGTTGGGAAGGATTGGCATACATGTTGGTGCTCGTGACTGTACTAGCGGACGCCCGCGACTTCGTTCGCGTGGAATTAGTACCCTATGTCCGTAAGGGATAGTGCAGCTTTCTATTGGTGAAAGAATTTTTGAAATCGGTTCTGTAGTTCCAGAGATTACATACAAAAAGTTTACCTCTTTATTATATTAGCGTAGATGTGGACTAGCGGACGCCCGTGACTTGGTTCGCGTGGAATAGTGGATCAGTGATAGTGTAGCTTTCTATTAGTGAAAGAAGAAAAAGATTCTCCAGTGGTTTGGAAACATGGACCGATTTGAATTTCACGTCGCACGTCTGTTTGTATGGAGCCTGTTTGATGTTTAAGGTACAAATTGAAATGTATTTATTTAAAATATAAATTGCTTTACATATTTCGGTCATTAAGTAACAAAACTGCATCTGTTTTTATCTTTTTGATAAGCAACTTATGACAATCAATGGGATCTGAATAAGGTTTAAACTAGAGATGTACCGACTATTGGCCGACTAGTCGGAAAAGCCAATTATCCGGCCAAATTTCTAGTCGGCAAAAAGCTCCGACTAGACGGCTTTTCCCCAGCCGATTAGTCGGCTAATCGGCTCATCTCTAGTTTAAACAGTTAAAAATCCTTACAAATGTAACTTTGATATAGTTACTGAAAAATTCAATTACTTACGCCGCCTTCCCTCGCCTGGTTCTCTTTGGTCGTGGTTTTTCAGCTGGTGACGCTGTAAAACAAAAAACTAAATTGGTTAACTTTCGAATAAAACCATCCCTTGCCAAGTTCGCAAGAAACGAGGATGGCAGCATTCGTGGTGCCGTGTCTTTCTAGTTTTGGGTGAAAATCGATCGTAAATAAAAAAGGGCGATCAACTCTATGCAGCTTGTATAGCACTTCTATGTATACTATTTGGGTTGTTTTTTTTTTAAAGATATATTATGTTTTCAGTAGTAGGTATGTAGCAATTAGAAAAGCTATGTGTATAACGTACCGACGCCATTTTCTTGAGGTGCTACATTTTCACTGTCAGTTGTTGAAGACTCCGATGCTTTCTGTAAGAAATAATTGTTTGTTGAAAATGTTCATCAATTTGGAACAAACTAAATTGCTAATCCGCGGAACTATTGTTTCTTTTCGCTTATTTTTTTGTGTTTCTCATAGTAGTACTAACACATAAGGACCAAGTTGTCAGAAAAGAGAATTTACAAACTAAATTTAGTTTCGTCAGGGGGGTTCCACTCCACGCTGTAGGTATCCTTGCCTATAGAGTAGGCAAATCGCAGCAGGTTCGCTCGTTCGTTCGCTATAAACATGGTGATCACTTACCATCAGGTGACCCGCTTGCTTGTTTGCCTTCCTATTTAACATAAAAAAACCGTGTGAGACGTACCTTCTTGGCGCGGGTCCGCTTGGGGCGCGGCTCGGGCGCCGGCGCGTCGCCCTGCCGGGTGCCGCGGCGGCTGGCGCGCGCCGCGCGGGACTCTGCCGGACAATGTTCATCTTTATCATCACTATCACTACCATCATTACTACATCACTGACCTATAAATAATGGACTTCTGGTTTTTTTTTTTTTAATAGTCTTGTTGGGTGTCCCACTGCTGGGCAAAGACCTCTCCTCTTGACTTCCACATCTCCCTGTCCTGGGCTATATCCGGCCAATCCTTCAAATCGGTGTCCAGATCGTCTCGCCATCTCCGCCTGGGCCTGCCTCGCCGCCGGTAACCGTCATGCGGTACCCACCAGGTGGCTGAATGTGCCCATCTTTGAGGGTGCATCCGGCAGACCTGCCCGGCCCAGTCCCATTTAAGCTTGGCTGTAGTTTTTCCAACGTCGGCTATTCGTGTTTTTGAGCGCAGTGTGGTGTTCCGGATCCGATCGATCCTTTTTACGCCCAGTATGCTGCGCTCCATAGCTCGCTGGCAAACCTTGAGTTTAGACGTCTGGTTCTCGGTCAGAGACCACGTTTGCGCACCGTAGGTCAAGGTGGGCAAGACACACATGTCAACGAGTTTGCGCTTTAGTGTTATAGGAAGGTTGCCCTTCATATGCTCCCTCATGGACCAGTAGCTCTTCCACCCATTTTCAAGGCGTCTTTCGATTTCCTTGTCTTGCCTGTTGCTGAAAGAGACTACTTGGCCCAAGTAGATATACTCGTTGACATAGTGGATCATTTGCCCATCAACTTGGATGCTACGTGCCGTACTTTGTTACGGATTTGTGTCTTTGTTCTGTTCATCATCAGTCCAACTTCAAGGCTCGCCGTGCTTAGTTGTTGTAGCATTAGCTCGAGTTCCTGGGCCGTGGAAGAGAACAGGACAATATCGTCGGCAAAGCGAAGGTTGGTCAACCTTCTCTCACCAACGACAATCCCCTTAGTCTCCCACAAGACCGCCAAGCTTTTAAACACTTCTTCGAGGGTGCAAGTAAATAATTTGGGAGACAACGGATCACCCTGTTTCACGCCACGTTGTATTCGGAACGATTGGCCGGATGATTGCAGTTTTATGTCGGCAGTGCTATTGTGGTAAATGGTCTGTATTAAATTTATGTATGTGGGCTCTACACCCTGGTTGCGGAGGGCTGTGACTATTGCGGAGTGATGAATACTATCGAAAGCCTTTGCATAATCCACAAACGCAAGGTATAGAGTTTTGTTGTGCTCATTTGTTTTCTCGATGATCTGATTGATAGTATGGAGATGGTCAATTGTAGAGAAGCCAGGTCCAGGGACTTCTGGTTAGCGTTTAAAAAATGACCTCAAAAGCCGAACAAAAAGTGCAATCGTCAATCGCTCGCGCTTTCAGTCTGTCGGATCGACAGCGCTGCTGTCAATACTATTATTTTGTAAAAAAAACTATTTGCAACGAAATTTAATAAATTATTATTTTATGCAGTTAGACGTAAAATTGTTAATCCAATGACTATAAATGGTGAACTAATAATTAGCATTTGTAACATTGGCGTCAACCTGTATTCTCACGTCGGGCCGTTTTTCTGCTGTCATTTAGTATGACACTGTACATCCATGCATTATAATATCATTGCATACTATAAAGTAAAGTCGCTATCCGTTATTGTATGTATTTCATTTATATTTGTATTGAACAATGCGTTCGTTCGCTGCCTTATTCCATACAAAAGTATTACCGGCAGGCGGCGCGTTGTCGGGCGGCCTGCGCGCGCGCGTGCTCCGTCCGCTCGGCTCCTCCTCGCTATCCGTCGACTTGTCCTTCGCCAGGACTCTGCGAGACTCTGTGTACAGAGCATTAACCTCGTAAGGCCCAACATATCGGACGGTCAAACTGACGTTGAGCTCAGTCTCGAATGATATGGTTCAAAATTCATACAGCGAAATTTGTGGGTTTAAGGCCCACGACAAACGTAACGCAAGACATTGTTGCAGGTTCGAGTCCTGCCATTACCCTAATTTTTGTTTGTGTTGTCTATTAGAATTTTAAATTTAATTCGAATTTAAATATAAAAAAATACAAAAAAAATCGAAAAGTAGAAAATGTTCTATTACAAGAATTTGAATGTTTTAACAATTAAAAATAAAAATCGAAAGAAATTTTGGTTACAATTGTTTTTCTTACTTGGCACCGGAGCGGCGGGCGGCGGCATTGCAAAATCGTCCTTATTCTGCTCCTCCTTGACCTGAATATCGAGTGTCGGCTCCATTTCCATTGGCTCCGGAGGCAGGGAGATCTTCTCCTGTTTTACTGCACAGAAACAAACATACATTCATAGGCTGCTAAAACTTAACCCTTCCTTTTGGCTTTGCCGTAGTCGGGTAAAAAGAGAAATTATCTACACCAGTGTTTCTCAACCTTTTCCAAGAGCGGACAATTCAAAATCAAACAAAAAACCGCTTGGAAACTTGTATATGGAATACTCATTAGTCTTTTTGACTCAGACGAAAAATGCCAAGCCCGTCAACGCTCGGTCGTGTCGTTATGCCTCATAGTGTTTACTTTTAATATTTATTTCGTCGGCGGACCCCCAGGGGTCCTCGGACCCAAGGTTGAAAAACACTGGTCTACACTAATATTTTTTGTTTGTTTGTATGTAGGGGGTAATCTCTGGAACTATTGAACCAATTCCGAAAACTCTTTCACTTATAAGCTACACTATCCCTGAAATATATGAAATGATGATGATGATGATGATCGCTACAAATTCGTCGTGGGCGCCGGGCCTTACCCTGAACAAGGACTGGGTCGGAGTTCTCCTTGTCGTCCTTGCGGCGTCGCGACGGCTTCTCCGCCGGATCCTCGCGGCGAAGTTTCTGCGTCAGGTTCACGTTCACCTACAAAACAAAATATGTTTTAAATACCGGGTTCCCCACGAAGGGTTTCATACCATCCTACTAATATGATAAACGCGAAAGTTTTAAGTGTGGATGGATGTTTGTTACTCTTTCACGTAAAAACTTCTGAATGGATTTGGATGAAATTTGGCACACACATAGTTTATAACCTGGATTAACACATAGGATACTTTTTATCTCGTAAAAGTGCATAGTTCCCACGGGATAGCGATAAGTGAGTTATACACCGCCGTGACGTCATGAGCAGCATCCTACTAATATCTGTCCAGGAAATATTGCAGATTGCATGTTGGGTGCACATTTGCTTGATTTAATTATACTAGTCTACGCGGACTAAGTCGCGGGCAAAAGCTAGTTATCTACAAAAACGGCAAAAAAATTATGTCTGTTGCATGAAATATTTATTGATTCTGTTTTTTAGTAGAATAGAACAGAACAGCAACGCTAGATGAAACTACCCAGATCGTGCCAGCCCATTTGTACTGTAATTAGCAACTGACTACAGTGAGGTTCTACCACTACTTTATTTGTGTGTCTACATATTTTAAAATTAAAAATAATTAGTGCATATTATTTTACAGATTATTTTAAATTCAACTACTCAGGTGAAATAAATAAAATTATTTACCACCTCATCTTCCTCGTCACTTAAAAGTATTATGTTCCGATTCAGAATCCTGAGAGCGTGCAGATTCTGAACAAAAGTTTAAATTCATATTAGTTTAAAAGTTAAAGCAACAAGTTCTTTTAAACTTTTACCACTTTAAATGCTGATAAATTTTTATTCAACATAACCAAGACATGAACCATGCTAAAATAAAAACCATATGACCATGAAGAACAAATTTTGTCTCAAAATTCAGACAGTGGTGATAGTTCCTTATAGAAAAACATAAAAAATGGCGAATATTCGATAAATATGCTGACTTTGATGTCCTTTTTATGTGATATGCTTTTTTTTTCTCCAACCATTGGGAAAAGCCCCGGATAAATGTAAAGGTCAATACCTAAACTTCAATCTATCAGTAATCATTCACGTTGACTCTTGTTGTCTACCTATACTAGTTGCACTTGTAGACTCAACTTACCTGTTTAGTAATATTATTCTGTGCTTTAACGGAAGCATTCCTCTTCTGCCTTTTCTCCTGCTCGGGGCTCGACATGCCCTCGACCTCCTGCTTGCTGCGCTTGTTCGACAGACGCTTCTCACCCTCCTTGGATTTCTGGACATCCTTTGGAGCACTTTCATCTGTAAATGAGGTTTAACTGCATGTTACTTGAGATGCAAGACTTGTATCATTTGGTAGAAAGAAGCCCTGAGTAATAAAAGTGGCTAATTGTACATCGCAGTGTTTCTCAACCTTTTCCAAGGGCAGACCTCTGATGCAATCTTACCATGACCCATGGACCCCTCAAAATCAAACAAAAAACCAGTTGAATACTTTTATATGCAAGACTCATAAGAGTCTATTTGACTCACATGAAAAATGCCATGCTCATTAAATGCTGGACCATGTTGTTATGCCTTATAATTTTAACTTTTAACATTTATTTTGTCCGCAGACCCCCTGGGATAGGTTCGCGGACCCCCAGGAGTCCTCGGACCCTAGGCTGAGAAACACTGGTGTATCAGAATGTTTAAGGTCTAAAATGATGATGCATAAATAGAGGATATAGCATTATTAATGAAAAAATCAATAAATGGACTCCAAAACAGTGATAAACATATGCATGTTAAGGCTTTAACGCACTGCATAAATAAAGTATGTCAGTTAATGTACTTTTTTGTGTCCATTTAGAAAACAGAACAGTACCAAAAACAAAAATGATAAACAAACAAGCGCAGATACTACTCTCTGTCTGACCTCATAGTGAAAGCATAGAACAGTAAAAATGAAATCATCACTAGGACCCCAATTCTCGGTTCATGCAAGATGCATCTCACATGCGAGATACGGCAAGAAATGACAGCTTTCCAAGGGATTTGACAGATGTTTTCAAGTGAGATGAATCTCGCATAAACTGCGAATTGCCCCGTTGTACACCCTTAGTATATTTTTTAAATTAGACTTGATAAATTTTATTATTTATTTATTTTTTATTATAGCCTTTATTCACTGGAACATTATTATTATATACATTCTTAGTTAGGTGTTACAATTTTATATATTATTATTCACTTTTCAATCTTTAATCTAAATCACAAATTAAATCAAATTACATAAAAACCCTAATTTGACATCGGTAACACATTTGTTTTATTACTATCCTTTTCCAGTTTGCCCCTTGGCATAGGCCTCCTCCAGAGCTTTCCACGTTTTTCGATCCTGAGCTTGCCGTACCCAATAGGGTCCTGCCAAGGCTTTTACATCGTCCTCCCATCTCTTGTGTGGGCGACCCCTTTTTCTTGCGCCGTCTCTAGGATACCTACTAGACTTGATAAATACTAAAATAATAATACAAATGGACAGAGATGTGGTGTATGATAATAATATGCACACATCAGCTTTAAGCTTGTGGTGAATGACAAATAATAATAATAATAAACATTAATCGAGGTTCAAGTCCTGCCATTACCCAAATTTTTCTTTGTGTTGTCATTACATAGCATTTTAAACATTAATCATTTATGTGATTATTAAGCAATTATCAGATAAGTAACACTTTTATACTACTTGTTTATTTTGTGTTTAATAAAGTAAAATTTGACGACCTGTATGGCACATTGGCACATGTGTCTGCCTACTGTGCAAGAGGACCCGGTTTGAAATCCTGGTATGGGCAAATGTTTGTGTGACGAATATGAATGTTTGTACCTGAGTCATGGATGTTATTAGGTTTTAAGTATGTATTTATCTATATATGTATGTTTATCCGTTGTCTAGTATCCATAGTACAAGCTTTGCTTAGTTTGGGACTAGGTCAATTGGTGTAAATTGTCCCGAGATATTTATTTATTTATTTAAATAAAGTATATTTGTGATTTTTATGTGTTATGTTATGAAATATTCGTACCTTCATCTTCATTGATGCTCTGCAGCGTATTCATGAGGTTTTTAGACTTCTGGATTGTATCGCGCTTTCCTCGTCCATTTTGATTCTGGTATTCCTCCGCAAACTTGTCTAAGCACTCGAATGCGACCTGCAACCCAGAGTTGTGATCACTATCGCGTATTTATACAATGTTAGTGAGAAACTTGCACAGTTCTAAAACTCGAACACGAAATTATTTGACAAGATGCCTATACGTCTGTTTAAGTAAATTATCAATTAGGGATATGTACAAAGTCTTCAATTAATACTTTGCTTTAATACGCAGTTGATTTTGTTACAAGAAAAAGCGCTCAAAAAGACTCGAAAGCTTGTAAGCTTTAGTTTATTCTATCCACCATTTTCACACATTTTTGTAACACAAGAACACTTTACCCTTATGTCGTTGTTTAAAGAAGTAACATAGCTGTTGGATATTTCACTAATTTTACACAGTATTTCATCAAAAACGGACATAATTGTGGTAAAAACTGCACTGAAGTAAAAGTTTTACAAATTGACAAACGTCCTAACATTACACATTCGAAAACCGTTTGAAATTGAATTTTGATGTTGCCAGTTGCCGTTGCCATGCATAAAGAAAATGCGTTTCGTTTCTTAGCGTTCTTTATCAGCAACTATTAGTTTTACAGTAATGGTTTTTTTTTTTGATATTTATTTGTTTTAAAAAATTGACAAGATAAATAATAGCATTAATAATAAAGCGGGGTTTGATATTCTTTACAAAACACTTTTAAATATTATAAATAGCAACACTAAGTAAAAACCGGTCAAGCGCGTGTCGAACTCATACACCGAGGATTCCGTACAACTATACGCATAAGTAATTATTTTTTTGGTTTCATTTGGCAAATCAACCCGTGAAAAAGAATTGTTTTTTTTAAACGTGACGTCGTGTAGAATCTGACAACTGGAATGTTTCCCTTTATAAAATAGTGAATAAACAATCATAATCTTATATATATTTAATGTGTTCTGTGTTCTTAATTTTGTTTAAAATTACAAGAGAGTCAGAAGTTAGTTGCTAGAAAAAGATCGACAGCCAGCCGTCCTTGTTTGACTTGGCGTGGCACTCCCATGCCTCTAGATAAATAAAATATAACAGAGCCATAGAATTTAAATAAGTTACAACTGTATAACGGGGTAATAACAATAAATCTAGCCTACAAAACAAAATACTTGCGTAAAACGCCTGTTTTGACCTACGAGCAATAAGTAGCCGCGAGGTAATTGCTTCAAACAAACTTTAACTACTAATAAGCTTGTTCGTATTTGTGTGGATCATGTACAGTCAACCAATTCATAGGCCACTGTAGAACATTGTCGCAATGTGTTGTCACTGGGATATTATGACATTTATTGAGATTGAGAAGTCGTTATGATGTTTATTGTGAAAAAGTTCTACAGTGGCACATGAATAAAATTGGTTGACTGTACCACCAGAAGAAAATAGATTCAATAAACATAAGGCAATAGGTAGGTACTTATACTTACTCTTTGTTACACACCACACAGAAAAAAAAAACAAAAATACAACTCAAAAGCCCTTACAAAATAAACTAAAAAATTACACCTCGTTGAGTTTCTTGCCGGTGTCTTCTCATCAGAGGTTTTTCCGAACCGGTGGTAAATTTTATGACATTCATAAGTGCTTCTGTAAGCCTAATCTGAATAAAAAATATTTTGACGTTGACTTTCACTTTGACTTTTGACTAAATATTGGCGGTTACTTTTGCCAACTGCTGCGTGTAGAAAATAGTATTTTATGCAACTGTTGCATAATGAGGGGTCTTAAAACACGAGTGTGGTTTTATGAAACGAGCGTTAGCGAGTTTCATAATAGGATCACACGAGTGTTTTAAGACCTAATTATGTACAGTTGCATACATTACTTTATGTACACACATATCATAAGTACTCTATGATGGGTTCAGAAGCCATAGGGCCATGACCTGCAATGCTACTAGCTACTAGTGCTAGGTACCTATTAAATATCTATGGACTGTACACATTAAAAAAATAATGTAATAAAAAATGAATTTGAACAAATATAGAAACAAATTAGAAAAATTCTCATAATAATATTGGTTGTTATAATGCTGGTCATTGCCTACGGATTCTGAACGCATTTTAGAGCATTTATGATATACGTGTAGATAAAAGTTGTTATGTTAACCACTACACGCTCATAATATCACTGTGTGTGATGTGTACGTTAACTATTATCATGAAACACACACACTGAAAGGTTTTCTTACGAAACTCCGCGGTAAGTGCGTGCCCAAACGCCACAAAACAACAAAGCTAGAATGGCACTAATTAATCGTAGTAAAATATTATTTTTATCGCGAACTAAATCAGCAGTAAAATATGTCGAATAATGTATTTATTGGGGCTAGTTTCGTGATGTTTTATTCGACAGAACGGACGTTTCTAGGGTCCGTCTGTACTCGAAGGTGCCAACGGAACCCTATTAATAAGTCTCCGCTGTCCGTCCGTCCGTGTGTCATGGGGTTGTACAGTCACGAGCACCAACATGTATACATCCAATCCTTCCCAACCTGTCAAAATTATGTAAACATCAACCTTATTGTTAGAGGCATAAGGTTTGTGTATACATATTTATGGAAGATTGACTGTATAGATGTTGGCGCTTGTGACTGTATCTTTGGAACTGTAACAGATAGACACTTGAAATTTTCACAGTATGTGTATTACATTAGATAAAAGTATATAATGTAACTAACAAATTATGGATCTAAAAGTTATCTGAAAATAAATTGATAATATTAATATATTACTATAACCGCTATGACAACAAGTAATACAAATAAAAAGTATAAAATAAAAGGGTGTGTCCACATAAAAAACGTGTTTTATTTGCCGTTTTATTGCATTTGACTATAACGCCATCTTTTGTCGAATAGCTGTGTTTTTTATCATGAATATATTTTTATACATTGTTATTTGGTTTCTGGGGAAGCTTGTATGAGAATTATCATTTATTTACAATCACATAATATAAAAGAAACATAAAATGGGAACAATAAATTACTTAACATCAAGATTAAAACAAAAGTACCTATACATATTGATATTGAATATTAATTCAGTTTAGCTTGGCTGTAGATAAGCGTTTATTAACCCTTTTTGTCCCCGGACCCCACAGGAAATGAAAGACAATTATATGGACCCCCTTAATAAAAAAAGCAGCAATAAATTTCGGACCATTTATTTTAGTACCTACTACAAATTACAAAAAAATATGCGTGCGTAGCAATTACAAGACTTTTGGTGGCAATTATCTAATTAATAATTATGACTGTTAAATGATACACAGATAAGACTGCGGACCCCCATACATATATGATCGCGGACCCCCAGGGGTCCGCGGACCACAGGTTAAGGAGATGCTGTAGATTATATTTATAAATAAAATTTATAAATAAAATAATAATAACGAATCTTTCGTATCAGCCCATCTAAACTAAAATAATAAAGACGTAAACTTTGTTTGTTTGATAGTTTGTTTGTATGTAGGCGGTAATCTCTGGAACTACTGAACCAATTTCAAAAATTCTTTCACAGATAGCAAGCTACACTATTCCTGACGGACATAGGCTACTTATTTCACGAGAACGAAGTCACCTGAATAAAAGTGCCTCCAAAAAGGCATAATTTCTTATACAGTCCTACTTTTATTTGTCACTAGAAAAGCTTACACAGCACGTCTTGGGACGAGCAAGGCAGCATACACAGCGTCAGTGTTGCCAATTGTTGAACTTAGTATCCACCGAAGTCAACGTCTAAAATCACTAGAAAACTACTGACAAAAACTGCCATTAAAGATTTTTTTTCTAATTATTTTGGGCTCCATTATTCTTAGATCGGAGCCTTACACCAAAACACTAAATTAGGTAAATTCGAATCATAACATAATGTATAAGTACCTCAATATACTACGAATAAATTATTAGTAGTTAATTTCGCACTTGAAAAATCTCCTGAATCTTTATGAAATGCAATACTTAATTTAAGAAAAATTGGTCTCATTCCATTTCAATAGGTAAATGAATTTCTTGCAGTTGGATTAAGCGATTTTACTGACTAAATCAGAATTATCCACTAGAAAAATCAGCCAGTAGCAATTTTTCTCCTCCAAATGGGGGGTCAAAACCACCAGTGGCCCGTTTCTCTAAGATACAAGTTACAATTTTACAAGTCTAAACCGGCAACATTGGTCAATAATGACCAATGGCAATGGGCATAATGACCAATGTTGCCGGTTTAGACTTGTAAAATTGTAACTTGTAGCTTCGTGAAACGGGCCACAGTGGTCCGTTTCACTAACCAACAAGTTACAATTTTACAAGTCTAAACCGGCAACATTGGTCAATAATGACCACAATGGCAATGGGCATAATGCCCAATGTTGCCGGTTTAGACTTATAAAATTGTTACTTGTAGCACAGCAAACTTCTCTTTTTCGACCACCATTAAACGAATTCCAACTTCATGATCAGGCACAAAAAGTTCGTATTACTTCATAAACTTTCGCCAGGCGGCATGCGTCAAAAGGAAGGCGCCGCCCGCGCCCGCCTTCCACCCGCAATGCCCTGGCGCACCGCTAGGGTTGGGCTGCTTACTGTAATACTATCAACGCGCGACACAGAGTGAGCGGGCGCGCGCGCGGCAAGCCGGCAACCTACTGCGATTAACCTATGCCATAGGTAATGCGGCGAGCGCACCTACAGTGCGGAGTGGAACCCCCCTGCTTGTAGCTTCGTGAAACGGGCCACAGTTCTAGTGGAAAAATCACTAAGTTGGCAACACTGCCAGTACAAGCATAAATATATGTTTGCGACGCTGCAAGTTCGCGTCGATCGACACGCGCCAGCCAGGCGCCGGGACACTGCGCCGCGGAAAACTGGGGATAAACTGATGGGTAGGTAATTTACGCGGGTGGTAGAACCTTGGATGAAGGACTAAAGCATGGATATAGCCTCAGCACTTGTCAAGTGTACATAGCCAAAGCTGTCAAAATGGTCACCTTTGTGTGCGTCAAGGTAGTAAAACCTGCAAATTAATAAGAAAAACGTAGAGTATACTACCTTAATGTAAACATTACCATAGCCAAAGGTGACCATTTTGTCTATTGGTTGTGTACGGGCTGTCAATTGAAGAGGAGTTTAGAGTATGTAGTCATCTCTTTTTGACACATTGTATTGCCATTTAAAGTAAAGAGATCAGATAATAAAATATCGCTTTCAATTTTAACACTCCTTCTATGCTGTACTATTTCTATGGATAGAACCTTGTGCAAGGTCCGTTCGGATCGCTACCACCATCTTGCTCGCTAATCCCGCCGCTAAGCAGCAGTGCTTGCACTATTGTGTTCCGGCGTGAAGAGCAAGACAGCCGGTGCAATTACTGGTACAAGTGGTATTCCATCTTAGCCCTCTGGGTTGGCAACGCATCTGTTATCTCTTTGGTGTTGCGGATGCCTGTAGGCGAGTGTGATCACTTACCATCAGGTGACCCACTTGCTTGTTTGCCTTCCAATTAAAAAAAAATATATAAAAATATGTTTTGGAACATACATATTTTTACATTTTCGTTTTGCTGAGAAAAGTTGAGTGCGCTCTATTTTATTTTGAGTAGTATATTATTCCCATACAAATAACAAAATGAGTTTTTTTCAGTCCGTCAAAAACCCGTCCGACTGTACCCGCGTTTGGAATCTCTGCTTTATATCGGCCTTTTTATTGCATTTTCTTTCGGCGCGACTTCGGAACGTCGCGGCCTTTCCACTTACACAGGGTTCTACGCCCTCCGAGCGGCGAGGCGTGTTGGAACCGTGTCGCAATAAAAGCAATCGTTTTTATCACATCATGCAAACGATTTACGGCATCCATTTTGAATTGTAATTTTGTAATTTTACATGATACTTGACAAGACTCGGCATATTTTGAAAGTTATTGAAGTTATTGACATTCGTGGGTAATAAACTACATAAATTAGGCCACTTAACTGAGTTACGATGAGGTGCGGTATTAAGGACAGCGGGGTCTGCGTCTAGAGTCCCTCGGGGGTAAGGGGTGGGGGGCACTCAACGTCAACACCTCGGTATTTTTTTAATGAAATAGGAAGGCAAACAAGCAAGTGGATCACCTGTTGGTAAGTGATCACCACCGCCTATAGACACCCGCAACACCAAAGAGATTGCAGATGCGTTGCCAACCCAGAGGGTTAAGAAGGAATATCTCTTGTGCTAAACATTATCAACAACGATGTGCTTAGATCACTGACCTATAAGTAATAGATTTCTAGTCAGCGTTTAAAAGTACAATAAATCGACAATCGCTCGCGCTGTCAGTCTGTCGAACCGAAGGCGCTGCTGTCAACACTATTATTTTGTAAAAAAACCTATTTGCAACTAAACTTAATAAATTATTATTTTATGCAGTTACACGTAGAGTTGTAAATCCAATGACTATAAATGATAAACTAATAATTTGCATTTGTAACATTGGCGTCAACCTGTATTCTTATGTCGGATCGTTTTTCTGCTGTCATTTAGTATGACACTGGACATCCATGCATCATAATATCATTGGCTTAGAGCGTTGATTAATTATGCTAGCTCAAAATGGAATGAAGAAGGGGTCTAGCAAGGATGACCAACCAGTGTGCTCATATAAACGTCAATAAACAAGTCTCAAATATTGGATCCTACATGCATATGCGACAATAGATTATATTTATAACAGTGAGAGGCATGTGACATTCAAATATTCATCGATTCGTCAGCGAGCGAGCTAAATGCGAGTGCCCGTAGCGGGTGTCAGCTCGGCAGGTGGACGTGGGAAAGGACAGCTGACGACCTATATTTTATTTATGAGCTCGAATCCGGCGCGGCGTAGGGATGGGACACGGATAAGGCATACGTTATCGACAACGATGTGCTTAGAGCGTTCATTAATTGTGCTAGCTCAAATGGAAGGAAGAAGGGGTCTAGCTGGGATGACCAATCATTTGTGCTCAATTTGCTGTATATGTAAAATTACAAGATTTAAGGAAAAATACGTGACTCCGTGATTATGGTTCGGTACAGTATGGCATGGATAGTGTGGTATGGCATGTATTCCTCTTATTAAAATAGAGCACAAGGCCAAACTGATTGCTGAAAAGCGGGACGTCCTTTAAAATACAGGACAGTTGGCCTAGGTCTAGCGTAGTCTCATCAAATCTTATTTGAAGGAAGGGAGGAGGCAATAGTTACGTATCGTTATTGTTATTATTGGTTATTCCGTTTTTTTATAGAATTGTGGAGGCAACGAGCATGTGAGGCATCTGATGGGAAGTAATCCCCGCCATCCGTGGGAACCAATGATCCCAATGGTATCGCGAATTCGTTGCTCACCTTTATTGTTAATATTATTTAAAACTTAGTTTATTTCGACCAACCGGGATCATACAATATTGATTAATTACATTAACTACAAATAACAGAAAAGTCACAACATAAAACAATAAAATCTATTAATCTTTAGGTCCACAGAGTCTCAATATCTCTCATTCACGTACTGTACTAAGCTACTACTTCCCAGATCTTCATTGTTAGTGGCATCTGGACTCTGTAAGGTGACATGTTTCAGAACTACTCAGACTACTACCCTCGTCAAACTGGAACAAATTACCTTGCTACTCCGCGAAACTATTGCCGTGCTCGTGCAAATAGTTTAGTGGTGTTGGTGTGTAGTTGAGTCTGTGTGATGTATGTTGTTTCGTGTGGAAGCGGAGGCGGGTGGGTTTTTGCACGAACATATATGTATTATGTCGCACAGACGCAACTAACTTGCACGAGCACGGCACTGGTTTCGCGGAGTAGCAAGGTAATTTTTTCCAGTTTGTTGAAATGGACCTCCGCAAAGTAACGCCTGAATCTATCAATTACTACCCCCGTATCGATATATTTAATTCATCGATACACCGCCTCCCCTAGCCAGGAAAGTCCAATGAGACCGCGCTAAGTGTTTCCCAAGTATCAGTTACTTGCGAAATACTAAGTCCTAAGAAAAGTTTTAAAAGGATGAACCCTAAATCGGTTTAGCGGAAACTATGTTAATGTATGCAAAATGAACCCGACTCTTTTAAACAGGATGTGACGAGAGACAGAAGGAAAATTCAAATGCAACAACACTGAAAAAAAAGACAACCGAACTTTTTTCTTTAAACAGGAAGGCAAACAAGCAAGTGGGTCACCTATATTAATAAAACGGATCACTTACGTATTTTTAAGTCGAGAAATGCCCGACATGTTTCGGACCAGTCCGTGGTTCTTACACTGGTCCGAAACATGTCGGGCATTTGTCGACTTAAAAATACGTGAGTGATCCGTTTTATTAATATGTCCGAGTCTCACGGTAGTTTTATGTTAAAAAGTGGGGCACCTGATGGTAAGTGATCACCACCGCCTCTAGACACCCGCAATACCAAGGAGATTGCATATGCGTTGCGAACCCAGAGGGCTAAGATGGAATACTTCTTGTGCCAGTAATTGCATCGGCTGTCCTGCTCTCCACGCAGGAACACTAAAGTGCAAGTACTGCTGGTTAGCGGCAGGATTAACAAATAAGGTGGTAGCTATACGGACGGACCTGAAGGTCCTACCAACCGCAAAACATTTGATGATTTATTTACAAATCAAGAGTTAGGTAAGGTGTAACAAATAGTTCGGTAGTTAATTTTTTTATGTAACAGGTAAAAAAACTTTTTATCAGTGAAACTGGAACGAATTGCGTTGCTATTCCGCGAAACCAGTGCCGTGCAACTGCTTTTGATTAGGCGATTAGTGACGCGAGTGACAGTAGCTCTGTTGACTATTGATGAGAAACTAAATCTTAAAGATTTAAAGCCAAAAGCTGTTACTGTTTTGCAACTTCGTCTTTATGCACACCGTGGCACATGTATCTGCTTACTGTGCAAGAGGTCCTGGGTTCTAATCCTGGTATGGGCAAATATTTGTGTGACGAATACGAATGTTTGTATACCTGAGTCATGGATGTTATTTGTATTTAAGTATGTATTTATCTATATATAAGTATGTTAATCCGTTGTCTAGCTTTGCTTTGTTTGGGACTAGGTCAATTGGTGTAAATTGTCCCAAGATATATATTTATTTATTTTTATTTATGCAACATCCACAGTGAAGTATTTTTTATTACATATGAGCTTCTTCGTATATACAACAAACACTCTCACAAGTCAAGCCCTAATGCCGCCTGCGTTGCCCTAACTGAAGAATTTACGATATCCTCGAAGGCTTAGCCAGAACTGAACGGAAGGATTTATCTGTTCCCCTTTTTCCCCCTTCCCTGTTTACATCCTTAGGTCCTTACGGAGTTCGAGCATAGAGTAAATAATAGTGCTTAGTAGTACAGTGTAAGTAAGTGTAAGTTTTCTGTCCCTTAGAGCGGTTTCGCACTACATCTGATCCGAATCCGATCCGAACCCGTGAAAACATGGGTCTAGAAAACTCGTACCGAATTCGGATATTGTTTACGCACTACTAGTCCGATCCGAATCTATAAATTTGTCCCATATACAGGGCTTATTTTCAATTAAAGTAAAAACATCGTAGGGAAACATAATGCACATAACAACGTGCGCATGCGCTTGCTGCCACACTGAAGTAATGCACTGAATACCTGCCGCTTCACGTCACCCAGCCACATACCCCGCCCGCCCCGCTGCCTCTCTGCTCGTACGCAGCCCGTCTTTAACTCGGACGCAGTGCGCGAGCGTTCATACAAATAATACTATGGCTACTTCGGTCCATCAAAAATCTTCTCCGGAATGGAGATTCTAGAATGACGGAAAGAAATCGGATGACGGAGATCGGATCTAGTGCGTAAATTACTATAGAAATAGTTCTACGGCTACAACGAACCATATTTTCACCGATTCGGATGTAGTGCGAAACCGCTCTTAATGTGAGCTTTCTGTCAAAAGAAAACGTCTCGAACGCGTTAGCGTTAACTTCTAAATTGTATGGAAACATTTTGTTGCAAATACGCGCCGCTAGAGGCGCTGTATTTGCTTCCATAGTAATTGAGATGAGAAGTAAACTCTAACGCGTATGTTGCGTTTATTGTAAAAAAAATTACACTAGGACTCTGTCCGAACAAAAAGGCGTTTAGGTAAAGCACCCTACTACGCATCTGTTTATCGCTAATTCGTGTTTACTTGCACTTGCAGCAACTCAATAGGCTAGTATCCTTAAAAAACCATTTATCTAGATAGTCTGTTATTATCAAAAAATATTGGAAACGTATTGTTATATGTAGAAATAGTATAAAAATTTGATATCTTTTCTTTAAATGACAATATGTAAAAGAGATGACTACATACACAAAACTCCTCTTCAATTGACACCCTGTACACAATCAATAGAAAAAATGGTTTCCTTTGGCTATGGAAATGGTTACATTAAGGTAGTGTAATCTACGTTTTTCTTATTAATTTGCAGGTTTTACTACCGTGACGCGCTCCAAAGGTGACCATTTTGACAGTTTTGACTATGTACACTTGACAAGTACTGAGGCTATATCCATGCTTTAGTCTCTCATCCACGCGTATTGTTTCTTTTGTCAAGTCAAGTATCAAGTGCGTTGAAGTTCAGCATGACGTCACACCGTGCCACACTTTTTAGCACAAAGTGACGTCACGAGTCCCTTTGACTCGCTTTTTCTTCGTCAATTTCTATTGAGATGTAATCTCTTGTGCCAGTAATGTCACCGGCTGTCTTGCTCTCCCCGCCGGAACAGAACGGTGCAAGCACTGCTGCTTAGCGGCTGCATTAGGGAATAAGATAAGGTAGCCTTCCGGGGAGACCTTGCACAAGGTATTACCACCTGAAAACCTTCTGTAACGGTAGCCGAGCTAAAAATATTAATAAACCACTTACAGAATCAACAGGTCTGTCGAATACCCGGGGAACTTGTCCGGGATTAAAACCAGCTTTGATCCGGGCCGGTCAGGCACTAAGCCCTGGACCGGATTAACAAACAAACGGATTAATTGGGATTATAATAACACTAGCTTTGCTCGCTGGTTCGTCTTAATAGCATATCTAACATCTATGCCAGTACGCCATGGGTGGTCATGAAACAGGTTTAGAAATCGAACCTAGATCCAAATTGAGTGACAGGAGGGTTTTACTCCGCACTGTAGGTAGGCTCGGCCGCCTTGCCTACAGAGTAGGCAAACCGCAGTAGGTTGTCGGCTCGCCACACGCCCGCTTGCTCGCTCTCGCTGTGTCAGTGTAATTTAAAACAAATGCCCCGCAACCCTAACGCGCCGAAGTTGCGGGGGGAAGGCGGACGCGGGTGGCGCGTTCCTTTTGACGCGAGCCGTCTGGCGAATGTGTGTGAATTAATACGAACTTTTTGGGTGTTCTAATGAAGTTAGAATTCGTTTCATGGCGGTGGAAAAAGAGAAGTTTCTGTACGTTAGTGCTATTATTTATTCGCTAGCAACCCGCCCCTGCTTCGTACGGGTACTTACAATAATACATCTTTCTACAATCCTCTGGTTAGAATGTGCCGTTAGTATAATGAAATGGTGTCGAAACATAATCACGTGTTTAATCCTCACCGCGGTGTGTTCAGGCGGCAGGTGCTGGACGCTCTCCGTGGTCAGCGGCCACACATGTAGCCGTTGTGTGTCTGCCTGCTGGAACTTGTAGGTTGTCTACCTACATGACACTCACCCAGAACGATCTCGTCTCTTTCATAAACTACTACTACACTGGTTTGTTTTGTTTACACTGTTTGTTGGTTTTCATAATTTGTAATTTAAATATTGTTAATTTAATTTTTTAATATTTAATGCTCTTTGATTTCCATTTTGCATGTTGTGCATACTGCTTAGGATAATGTTCTACCTCAATTCAATGTTACCACTTATATTTTTTGTACCCATTTTGAATGTTATCTGTTAAGTGTGCCTTAATAAATAAAATAAAATAAAATTAGGATGTATCTTCTTCTTTGCACAGTATAAAACAAAGTTTATATCCGTTCCTCTCTGTCCTCACACCTTCGGTCACTTACTCCTTCTAAACCAGGCAACGGATTTTGATACTATATGATTTTGATTGTCATATAGAGATTTTTTGCGGAAAGTTCTATATATATACAATGAATACATCCTAATTGTAGCAGAAGCCGGGGCGAGTCGCTAGTTGTACAGTCAACCGATTTGATTCATATGGCACTGATAGAACGTTGTCGCAATGTGCCATCGCCGAGATATTATGACATTCATTGAGAAATAATTGTGATTTTCATTTTGAACAGGTTCTACAGTAGCCTTTAAATCTAATTGACTGCGACAGTCCGTAGGTAAGGGAGGATATATTGTAGAAAATCCCTTTGGGGTACATCTGACAACCCTATAGCTTTCTTAACTTTTTCTATGGCCTTGTTTATTTTTAATTCGTCCCAAATAAAGCCACCTCAAACACCCTGACTGACCCGCCCGACATTAATTTATCAAACTTGGCCAACTTAATTTGAACTTGGCAACTTGAACGCCGCAGTTAATTGGCTGATAACGGCCCCTGACCGGTTTAACTTGGCGACAGTTCTGTCTAGTGATTAATAAACAATTAAACTTAACTATTGACTGACCAACTTGGATTGGTCTAATTGGTGAAGAGGGGATGTTCAAGCGACCTAGTAACAAATGTTGGCTATTCAAACTAGGGATGGTTTTACCTACGACCTACCTTGCGGGTGGTAGGACCTTGCGCAAGGTCCGTTCGGGTCACTACCACCATCTAGCTCGCTAATCCAGCCGCTAAGCACCAGAGCTTGCACTGTTGTGTTCCGGCGTGGAGAGCAAGACAGCCGGTGCAATTTCTGGCTCAAGAGGTATTCCATCTTCTGTCTCTGTTTGTAACTTTTTTAAGTTTTTTTAAGATGCAATACCTACAATTATTAAGGATGTTATTCATAAACGATGCGTGGCAAATTGAATCTTGGAAGATCAAGTAGATAACTATAATTATGGTGAAACTTAATCGTGTTCTTATCAAAAACTGAGGCGAAGGCTGTAATTCGATCGGAATTCAGTTACTCATTGGTTATTGATAATCATTTTAATTATGTTTAAAGAGCTACATGTAGGAGTAAGTTAGATTACATACAGCCAAACAAATTGTTTTCTCAGCCACTGTAAAACCTTTTCAAAATAAATGTAATATTTTAATTTAAATGATTTCTTTACAATTAAGCAAACTAGTAGGTAGGTACGTCAAAAAACACTAACTGTGCGACTGGATTGGTAGTAGAAATCCAGACGGACCTTACACAAAGTCCTATCCTACCACCCGCAGAACCTCAGTAAACATAATATAATCAAGGCTAGCATTATGTTTCTTTTTCTCGCTTGTTACTTAGTTTGTCCTTTCCTATTTCAGGTGGAGTCGGATGCACTGGGCAACTCAACGAGTGGCGGCCAATTATCCGTTTAGGGTCTTTAGACACCAGGGGCGTAACTAGGGTGGGGCAGGCAGGGCATGTGCCCTGGGCGCCAAATAAGGGGGGCGCAAAAAACTAAATTTACTAACTACCTATTAAAAAAAATACAATCCAAATTCATATACATGGCCAAATAAAAGTCTTTTGAGGATCATTTACTCCTTATTGTAGATACATTTATTCCAGACGGGGATAAATTTGTGGTATTTTGTTTGTTATACATACATTACATTACAAAATTAGTAAAAAAATGTGTAGGTATCTGTTTTTAAAATAATTTACAAAGGGAAAGGGGCGAAGTTTGGATGCGAGCCCTGGGCGCCATTTTAGGTCGCTACGCCCCTGTTAGACACTCAGAGGCCCTACGGTACATAGCTTATATCGCTGACATAAAGCATATATCCCTTTCTTACTAGATGGCGGGTGCGAGAGGGATGGAGGCTTTTAGGTGTGCGAGAAACGCTAGCGTGCTACCATAGCAGGAGTCATTTCTCGAAGGTTACAGGTGAGACAACGACAATTTGGTACATTTGGTACTCGAAGAACTGGGCTTAAACAGTAGATACTTTTATTTCCATTAAAGTTAAAAGAAACATAAAATGAGAACAATAAATTACTTAAAATCCAGATAAAAAAAATATCTACTTACCTACATTAATAAGGCTATAAATAGAAAATTTGCCGGTATCTTCTCATCAGAGCTTTCCGAACCGGTGGCAAATTTTCTGGCAATTATAAGTGCAGGCCTACTCTAAATAGAGGTATTTTGACTTGCAATTTATAATTGTTTATTTCTAAACATTGAGGGCAAAATGTTATTAAAAGGGAAATAACAAATTATTGTAAGGAACTTAACCTAATAAAAAAAAACTTTATTGTAGTTATCGCACGCTTAGAATTTAAGTGACCCATTTCCGAATAATACACGTCCCAAAATATCACCTTAATTAAAAGACATAGGGTTTAATTTTGCGAAACATCATATTCAGAATTGAGTCGCTTTAATACTAAGGGTGCTTTATGTACAAATACATCCCAAATCTGTCCCCCACGGTAAAGTGCCCATAAGGTTTGGTGCATTTCCACGATTGACTTTGATGTTATGTATAGGCGACCAAGAAAGGTCAAGTGGACCCTGTTATAAAAATTAATATGTATTTCTTCTAATACCTACATGTCTTTAAAGTAGGATTTTATTTTACTAATTTCGTGCATAATCAATTAATAAAACCCTGCTATAAAAATATGTTTCGGAACATATATGTTTTATTTTGAGTAGTAAATGTTAGTTGATGAAATAGGGGCGTTGTCTAGGGCTAGCCAATTAAGTTTTGGAAACCTACTGATACCTTCTTGAAAGTGTCTTTGAAGAGAACTCACTTAAGAATTAAGACTGTATTTTGTTTAATTTTAATGTTTTATTTTTATCCGGAGAACTGTATACCCGGTGCCATTACCCGGGTAGATTTCTGACGCCTACTTAATGCGGGGAGTAAGCCGCGTCGCTCCACTTTTTACATACGAAATTAATTCCCACGGCCGTGTACCGACAGCAGCACAGTCAAGCGATTATCTGAGCGTCTAGTGTAAGTTTCTGTTACAATAAACGCAACGTTAAGAGGAGTGTGAACCCAACTATGCATAAAAACGGCGATAGCGTTTTCTGCCCTCTAAATCTTAACCTATAGCCATGTTTTTTTTCTATGTTGTCAGTACGCCCTAGAACTATCTATAGGTTTGTATGTTTTGATTTTTTAAATACTCTTAATAGTTTCAAAGATAATGAATTGACGCTTTTTGTTTTGTACGAAATTCCTAAAATGCTGATATTGTCAAATCTATGAAGTCAATTTAAAAAATCAAAACTATCAAACCTGGTGCAACGACTGGAATGACATGATTTCACACAGTCATGGTTACAACCATAGACATTCCCATACCATTAACAACCGTCTTAACTTACCAAGCGGCCCTAAAGTAGAGTATTATGTGGTATAGGAGAAGAGGTCTTTGCCTACCAGTGTCACAAGGAGCTGTTAAAAAAAAAATTGCCTGTTAATTCGAGTTTCTTGCGGACCGTACTGCAAGTTGTTGGGGATTTAAGCGGATAGCTTTAATTGTTTGGAACCGAGGCGAGGATTAAGGAAAAAAACCGTGATCCCTTTTATTTTAAATCCAAAAAACGATACGTTGCTGGAGGGCTCAAATATGAAATGTTGTGACATTTTTTTAATCACGAGTGACTCAGTTTACCTTTGTAAGGAAAGATGATATTTTTTTATTTTATTTTAATCTAATTGGAAATTTAAGGCTCATTTACACTTGGCAAGCTATCCAGTGACGTAAATATAAGCAAGATACGGGCTGCCTACATACATTCTAGAAGTTTTTTTAAATTACCACAATAAAAACAAGTTTTCCTTTTGCTAAGCAAAATGATAGAGCACACAAGTTTTTTTATTGTTGACAAAAGGTTTGCCATCTTTGTAAATTCTTCTTCTTCTTCTAAATTGTCGAAGAGGTCTTTTTTGACCTTTTGCTTTATAACCCCATGTATAAGACTTATTAAATGTTTTTTATTCCTATTGACTGATTTAGTACGTATATCTATTTATTTTATGGAAACGGTGCACGTAAAATGGTACTAGTATTAATTATACTGCGAGATCGATCGATCTAGCGACATGTCGTAACATTATCAAGTTACATATTGTTTCTTCTTCTTCATGTACCTCTTCAATCTTGAAGGTTGACTTCTAGCTTCTTTTACTCATTCTTGTCCATTGCGAGCAGGAACAGCTTCTCGACGGAAGTGACACCGGTCCACTCTCGGACATTGCGCAGCCTTGACTTCTTCTTGCGTTCAACGCGTCTCTTCCCTTCAATCTTGCCCATCATGATGAGTTGGAGCAGCATGTATCTGTCGTGCCTAAACACATGGCCCAGATACTCAATTTTGCGCTTCTTGATGGTTTGCATCATTTTACGTTGCATGCTGAGGCGCTATATTGCTAGTCGCAGGATTACTCGCACAGTGTCAACTCGGCTTAAAGCGTTAAGGGCCATTTACATGGTACGAGTTCTCGCATGCGAGTTGCATGACATTGCGAGCTACCGAGGTATGATTGATTGCTCGATTGATCGAGCCGTGCAATGTAATGCAACTCGCATACGACAACTCGCTCCATGTAAATGGCCCCTTAGATGTGCGAGCTTTTCCCAAGCAATCAGTTACAGGTGTTTTGTTAAATTTAGAACGAAGTCGTTGTGAAAACTGGTTTATTAAGCGTTATGGTAAACAAACTATTAGAATCTGAATTTCATATTATCTTGACATTCGTTTTAGCTAATTATGTTTGACGGTGCGGCCTTAATCGGAATTGCATTCCATTATGGACCACAAGATTATCTATTTCATCGACGGAGCTGATAAGCAAAATTAAATGAGTTTGGTTTATCATTTTGCGGGTGGTAGGACCTTGTGCAAGGTCCGTCTGTATCGCTACCCTGCTTGCTAATCCTGCCGCTAAGCAGCAGTGCTTGCACTGTTGTGTTCCGGCGTGGAGAGCAAGACAGCCGGTGTAATTACTGGCACAAGAGGTATTCCATCTTAGCCCTCTGGGTTGGCAATGCATCTGCAATCTCTTTGATGTTGCGGGTGTCTTAGGCGGTGGTGTACACTTACAGGTGACCCACTTGCTTGTTTGCCTTCGTATTTCATAAAAAAATTAAGGAAACTGTACCAGTGGTTGACACGTATAGGACATTGTTTGTACTAGTAGTTGACATCATTCTCTCGTTTTTACTCTTATATGTACCCGTATCTTCTCGACGACTGTTGAACTACTGCCGAAGACTGGTTATGCCTGTAACCTTCAAGAGGTCGCCTGTTATGATCCTAACATATTAACATCCTTCCAGCTAGGTAATATTTTAATTTCGAAATTAATTATGTTTGGACATTTGGACGTTTGGAAGTTTCTTCCTCAAATACGCAATAACGGCTAGACAGATTTAGGTGAAATTAAGCAGGCAGATAGATCATATCTTGGATTAAAACATAGTTTATTCCGTAAAATGCTTAGAAAATAATAAATAGCTGGCGAAGCCGCGGGTTAAGGCTGTTTCAATATAAACTCATACGAGAATTACAGATTTTGCTATACGAACGTTTAAGTTTGTAGGAGTCCAAATAAATTGGTTTTGGCCAGTTCACACGCGTCGAATGTAAACTAGCTATGACGGTCTGTCCATAAAATGCATTTAAATGTAAATATTTGGAAAAAAATCTGTCGGATTTTAACCAAACAGTCGGAGTTCTGGGCAGGTTGGCGGTTGGTGCAAGTGACTAGCAAGCAGGTGAGTATTCTGGTGTCTCAGGGCCTCCGCTAAGGCTGCGTTTCCAGAGATGTGCGAGGATGCGTAGCGAGGGATGTGTTTGTAAAGAACCATTGAGCCGTTTCCACCAGAGCTGTGCTGACCGAGGCGAGGTAAATAAAGCGATTCTATTGGTTCTTACTAACACATCCTTCGCTACGCATCCTCGCACATCTCTGGTGGAAAAGCAGCCTAAGTATTAATTTCCTAGCACATTTTGATAAGCTGAAGGAGCATGCAGTTGTACTAAAGTCGGATAGATGGCGTGCATTTAAAAAATTAACTAATCAAAATTAGCAGACTATGGGATAAAACTTATTTGCGCTATAAATTTAAATAAAATATGTACAAAGATACAATAGTATAATTAAGTACGTAAATTCAACAAATAAAATATTTAGATTGGGTCCTGCCAGACATCCAAGATTTTTCTTTATCTTATCATTACATCGTTTAATTAAATGTAATCATTTGAATATTAGATAGAAATGTCGATAGAAATTTTAGGTACAAAAATTTAAAACATTTAACTCCTCATTCATAAAAAGTCAATACCTAATCTTTTTAAGCTAACAAATGTTTTGCTCCTTTCATTTGAGGGCAAACGACACAATGACAGGTAAAGACATAAAACAAGGTAACTAACAAACGTTTACGAAGCGTTTATGAATAAGGGGGTTAGACTTTCGATTTTGCTACTTTACTATTTATTTATAAAAGTGGTGAAGCAATGTCTTAGTCGACTATACCGTAAGGTCTTAAAAAGTCAGGTTCCGCTTCCGCCTGTGGCTTGTTTAGGCGCTAGCGCTTAAAAGGAAGACGCTCGATCGTTAGAATAAAAAAACCGATCCAATTTCATTACGGGTCGTTTTATAGAGCGTGTCCTGCGCACCTACAGGCTGCTCCTTTAATTGTTTATTAATTAATTGTGGAGTGTTTGCAGGTTATTTGATACATTGATTTATACTAGTGAAATTAGTCACCTATGTCCGTCAAGGATAACGTTGCTTTTTTTTATTATGAAATATTAAGGCAAACAAGCAAGTGGCTCACCTGATGGTAAGTGATCACCACGGCCTATAGACACCCGCAACACCAAAGAGATTGCAGATGCGTTGCCAACCCAGAGGGCTGAGATGGAATACCTCTTGTGCCAGTAATTGCACCGGCTGTCTTGCTCTCCACGCCGGATCACAACAGTGCAAGCACTGCTGCTTAGAGGCAGGATAAGCGAGCAAGATGGTGGTAGTGATCCGGACGGACCTTGCACAAGGTCCTTCCAACCGCACGAAAACCTTTCTATAAGTGAAATAATTTTTGGAATCGGTTCAGTGGTTCCAGAGACGACCCCTATGTACAAACAAACAAAAAACAAAATTTACCTCTTTATTATATTTGTGTAGATGTAGATTAGTGTCGACAACTTGTGTTAAATATGTTTAACAACTTTAAAACACATCCGCCTGGCGAGAAAATATCAAGAAAATAAACATAAGTATAATTTTCTTCAATGTTATCTTAACAAAAATACGATAAAAAAATGCGAGCCATGTTTTTTTTTATTTATCGCGTAACAATTACAACAAGTACAACTATTTTGTCTACAAAACGGCATGGCTCGATGCGTCGTCACTTGAGATGTCCCGTTAGCAAGATAGTTAAAAAAAAACCTTTATTTCTTACATAAAACAACGTCGCTATTCGCCTGTCTATCTACATATCTTCGGCCGCTTAATCTTTCTAAATTTTGACATGGTTTCACCCTCATTGAAATAAAAATAAGGAAGGTTTTTATGTACTTTACTTTCTAATTGTACCCATGCCAGGGGATTTCCACTCCGCACTGTAGGCACGCTCGCCGCATCACCTATGGCATAGGTTAACCGCAGTAGGTTGCCGGCTTGCCGCGCGCGCGCGCCCGCTCACTCTGTGTCGCGCGTTGATAGTATTACAGTAAGCTGCCAAACCCTAGCGGTGCGCCAGGGCATTGCGGGTGGAAGGCGGGCGCGGGCGCCGCCTTCCTTTTGACGCATGCCGCCTGGCGAATGTTTATGAAGTAATACGAACTTTTTGTGTATGATCATAAAGTTGGAATTCGTTTAATGGTGGTCGAAAAAGAGAAGTTTCTGTACGTTAGTACTATTATTTATTCTGTGCCCATGCGAAGCCGGAGCGGGTCACTGGTATGAAATAAAACTAAAACTGTATTTAAACAATTAATAGATTCAGGCGTTACTTTGCGGAGGTCCATTTCAACAAACTGGAACAAATTACCTTGCTTCTCCGCGAAACCAGTGCCGTCCTCGTGCAAGTTAGTTGCATCTGTGCGACATATATATGTTCATGCAAAAACCCACCCTCCGCTTCCACACGCAACAACATTATCACACAGACTCAACTACACACCACCACCACTAAAAACTAAACAACACGATCGACGCGCGTTCGCGTTTCGCGGAGTACCAAAGTAATTTGTTCCAGTTTGTTGTATTTAAACTCTGAACACCCTGTATCACACTTAGCGGTACAGTTATAAAAGTTTATAGGGCAGTTACAGAGCATCGCAACGCATCAATTGCTTGCATTAACTCAGTGCACCTTGCCTTAGGTGTACCGACATTAGTTACAATTTAAAATGTATGTTTGTTTGTATCTACACGGTTTATTACAGACCAGCTATTGACTTCTTCCGTATTTCACTTTTATCCCTCGAATAGTACTAATGTTATTAATCGAGGTCAAAGTCAAAGCGACTTATTTTATGTATGTATGTAAGTTCTTTATTATACAAAAAGAACAAAAATGACAAGAAGAAATACAGTATAGTCGATCAAGAAATTGCTTGACCACTTTTCGACCGTGTTACAAAGGGATAAGGTTCAAAAGTGGTCAAACAATTACTTGGTCGACTATACAGAGGCGAACTTATCACTTTAAGGGATCTCTTACAGTTAACCTTAGCTAAGACCTGTGTGTATACGTATTCTTGATTTGTTAACAAATAAATATTCTTAGCAAATGGCGTTCTGTGGTCTCTGCCTACCCCAAAGGAAAACAAGCGTGAGCTTATAATAAGAATAAATATTCTTTCTTTCTTTCTTTCAAAGTAAGTGATTAAACTCTTAGAAAAACAATAAAACGCATTTTTATTTTAGTCTTAAACTGCTAATTAAATCCCTGATTACTTTCAACGTTTTATTTTATTTGTGTAGCGCTATTTGCGTTTAACTGTACACATTGCACGTTAAAACAACAAATCGAAATAAAATTAACTTTGATTTTAAACTTTATTTATTGAGTTGTTAGAACTTCAAGATCAATGACCTTTACAAAACAAAGGATTTTAATTGTATTAACACAACCTTACTTTACTTTATGAGATTTCTTTTGCGATGGGAAGCTACTACTACCACAGAATAAATAATAGTACTAACTTACAGAAACTTCTCTATTTAGACCACCATTAAACGACTTCCATCTTTATGATCAGGCTCAAAAAGTTCGTATTCCTTGATAAACATTCGCCAGGCGGCATGCGTCAAAAGGAAGGCGCCGCCCGCGCCCGCCTTCCACCCGCAATGCCCTGGCGCGCCGCTAGGGTTGGGCTGCTTACTATAATACTATCTCGTGCGACACAGAGTGAGCGGCCGCGCGCGCGGCAAGCCGGCAAACTACTGCGATTAACCTATGCCATAGGTAATGCGGCGAGCGCGCCTACAGTGCGGAGTGGAACCCCCCTGCTACTACTTAATAGATACTACTCAAGATAAAATAGAGACCACTCGACTTTTCGCAGTAAAACAAAAAAATATGTATGTGCAAAAGCCTATTTTAATAGGAGAGTTATATTAATAGCTTACACATAAAATTTATAAAATAAAACCATACTTTCAAAACGTGCATAGGTAGAAACACATACTTATTTTTATTATTTTATTTTACCGAAAAATTAAAGTGGACCCTCTTTTGTTTTGAGTAGTTTACTATATCTTTGCGGGTGGTAGGACCTTGTGCAAGGTTCGTCCGGATCGCTACCATCTTGCGCGCTAATCCTGCCTGCAAAAAAAAAAAATTTTTTTTCAGACATCAAAAAAGGTCCATAGATTGGTTAGTAACAATGTGGTCCTTAAAAAAATTTATTTGTGTAAATCATAGGTAGAAGGCCGAGGATCGTGCTCAGTGGCGTGCCATGGGAGAGGCCTATGTCCAGCAGTGGACGAACATGGGCTGATGATGATGATGAAATCATAGGTAATAGGTTTAGGTTTAGCCTAAGCTAGCAACAGTGCTTGCACTGTTGTGTTCAGGCGTGGAGAGCAAGACAGCCGGCGTAATTACTGGCATAAGAGGTATTCCATATTAGACCTCTGGGTTGGCAACGCTTCTGCAATCTAATAATACTTGACCAAACCTCCTGATGTATAATATCATTATTTCTTAACTTCTTAGTCTGAGTGGTCGACCTTGTTAACTGCTTTAAAAAGTGTTCGACACAGTAATACGGCCGACCTGTTTCGCGCTTACCCTCATTTTATTTACTTTTCTTGTTAACTACCGTAATTCAAACATTGTTATTGTATTTAAGTTATCGATTTAAATGTTTTTGTAATATTTTTATCTAAATCGCATACAAATGTCTATGTCATAGGAAGAAACTAGTGTCTAAGACACAGGCTTGGCCTAGTTTAGGCACTAGGGTGTCGCATATTTTGAAATGTAACATTTGGCAAATAAAGATTTTTATTTTTATTTATTATTTATTTATAATCTCTTTGGTATAGGCGGTGGCTGGCGGTGGCGAACACTTATTACCATCAAGTGACCCACTTGCTTGTTTTTCTTCGAAAATTTGAAAAAAATACACAGTCGACGAGGCCAAAAACATCTAGTTATGTACAGGGTGTGCTATCGATCGGCAACTTTCAGCACACGTTCCAATCGGACGCTCCCAATTAGCTGAAAAGAACTAACTTCTGAAAAAACCGACCCGCGTCACTGGCGCCTGTCAGAAATTAGAAAAGTTCCCATCAGACCCTTTTTTAATAAAATCCGAACCAGAATCGAATGAATAAAACGAGTTTTTTTTTTTTGAATAAAGTTTTTCGAGGTTTTAAACCTACTGATTATTTTAAAGGGTTTAGGTCAAAAAAAGAGATTTGAATGCAAAAAAATCGAAGTTAATATATGAATTTTCTATTATGATTTGTAAATAAAGAGAAAGTACCTATTAAACGAGGCCGCTAGTTTTTTTTACTGTCACACATTTTTACGTAAAATGCTTGAATAAGGGAACAATTTTGTATAAAACTGCTGTAGTTTTATTTTATATAACTTCTATTTGTTAAAACAGCTAAAATGTATACCTAGTTTGTTGAAACACAACACATCTTTAGACCCCGTTGGAAAAGTAAAATTAAAAAGTTTTTCATTAGCAATAACGCAATTTACAAGCAATTAAGCAAGCAAGTAAATAAGAAATTTTAAAATTATTTTAGTAAGCATTATTAGTGTTTTTAATAGGCCGCTGAATCAGACAAACAGACAGACAGACGGAAAAACGGAGTTTTACGTCAGCCTCGGAAATAGCAGGACATTTCAGTACCTTGTCGCTGTCAGTAATGTGACGAATTCGATCACTCTCATTTCCTTCAATTACTACGACTAGGTTTTTAAGTGTTTATCTACTTCTGAGTCTGACTGTACCATAATGGTTTATTTATTACGTTTTTGGCACGAAACCCTAAAAATATTACCTAGTGGTAGTAATTTTATTAGGTAATCCATTTTGTTTACTATTACGTCAATTTGGTCAATGTATTTAGGTCGTCCATTTTGTACTCAGCCCAGGGTCCAAGAAGACTGGCCTGTATCACGAAGCACCTAACTAACGTGGATCAGCCTGCCATCTTATGAATTAACACTACAAAGCGTGTATGTATAAGATTTGTTACAATAAACTTCACGAACGTGTTAGCGTTAACTTCTCAAATACTATATGTTGACAATCGGGCTCGGAAATAAATAACACTTGTGAACTAACAAGAATATATATTAAAGGGAGCGGTAAAAGACGATATTAAAGAAGACGTACGATTGACTCACAAAGGCAAAACTAATTTCAAAAGAGCTGTGACAACTTAGGCTGTTCCAAAGAGGTCGTATGAGCCTGCTGTTAACACTATAAGTAGAACTAAAGACATCGCCTCTAGCGGCGCGTGTCCTCAACGAAATGTATCCATTTAGAAATTATCGCTAACCAAATCAAGACGTTTATTGTGACAATAAAACGTACACTTAGGGCTCAGTGCGCCTGCACGAATATTCTCGACACGCGTTAACTCGCTACGTGTTATTCTTGTTAAATATTTAACTAATCATACAGGTTTGACTGGTAAGATTGGCCATCGCCTTCTGCATGTACCATCGTCACAGTCCATCCTCAAATGGTTCTGACAGAATATCAGCGCTGCGGTCTCCGCAGCATCAATGCTGATACAGCGCCTTTTCTTTCCCACAACACATGGCTTGCCGTAGTTGTTACCTTAAGCTGAACACTTTAATATGTACAAAACTGTAATTTTAGTCAAATTGGATATTGTGCTAATCTTACTGCGTCATACTCTGAAAATTGTGTTTTATTTTTCTTCTGATTAATGCCTTATCTGTGTTGTGGATGAATAAAGTTTATTTCTATTCTATTCTATTCTATTCTATTCTATTCTAGGTGTCTCCTTCTAACCAACTCAGTAGACGAGAGTGGCACTGAGTTATGTAGCGGAGTCAACGCGCATCGGGAAGATTTGTGCGTCGCAAATCACGGCTGTAAGGCTCTCTTACCGGGCTAGTTTGAACGATACGCACTGAGTTACGTAGCGAGTTAACGCGCGTCGAGAATATTTGTGCTAGGTCAGGGGGGTTCCACTTCGCACTGTAGGTGCGCTCGCCGCATTACCTATGGCATAGGGTAATCACAGTAGGTTGCCGGCTTGCCGCGCGCGCGCCCGCTCACTCTGTGTCGCGCGTTGTGATAGTATTATAGTAAGCAGCCCAACCCTAGCGGTGCGCCAGAGCATTGCGGGTGAAAGGCGGGCGCGGGCGGCGCCTTCCTTTTGACGCATGCCGCCTGGCAAATGTTTATGAAGTAATACGAACTTTTTGTGCCTGATCATACAGTTGGAATTCGTTTAATGGTGGTCGAAAAAGAGAAGTTTCTGTACGTTAGTACTATTATTTATTCTGTAGCTAGGTAATTTCGCGGAGTATTAAAGTAATTTGGTTGCAGTTTGCGCAGGCCAGTGTTACTGGTCCAGTGCTATCCAGGGTTATCAATACTCCGAAGGCTGAGCTGGCATTACTGCATACGAATTGACTTATCTGTCATACATCAACCCTTTTACGTCCGCATATTTTTGGGTATCGGAGATATTGATCCTGAATGCATAGCGGTTTATAGTTTATAGGGGTGGGGAATGAGTAGAAAATTATGCTGCGGTGGTAGAGTGAGATGCAGGGGATATTGTATGGAAACCGCTCGAATTCGAGATGTTTCAACTGTTCGTTTCAGGTGCGATATATCCATCGCTAATATGTATGTACGTATGTAAATTCTTTATTGTACAAAAAACATAAATTAAAAAAAGAGATACAGTGATGTACAAAGGCGAACTTATCCCTTTAAGGGATCTCTTCCAGTTAACCTTTGAGTTTGTGAAAGGAGTATCATAGTAGGGACAGACAAAGAGCAAGAGCTAAAAAAACATTTAAAATTAATATGATTATATGAGTAAGTATAAGTATTGGGCAATAAATCTTAAATGAATAAATTAATGAAATGTATATGTAAAAACCTTCCGTAAAAAAATCCTTAAATGGCAGTGAAAGCCTTATCAAAATCCGTTGCGTGGTTTAGACGAGAAGGCGGTCGAACATACACTATAAGGATTTAGGAAGGGATAAGGACTTTACTTTACTCTATGTAAAGAAAATAAAGAAAAAGAATATGTTATTAAGTTTTGTAACAGAAATTTCTTTCGAATTTCATTTTACATGTTTTTAACATTCAAATTATCAAATTAAAATTGTAAGGCCTGCCATTGCCCTAATTTTTCTTTGTGTTGTCATTACAATTTTAATATAAAGAATATGTGTTTTTTTACAAAATCAAAGTCTTTTTAGATATTGTCTACACCGTTCGAGGAAACTATTTAAGGTTTGTCCCTTTTGTAACTTATGACTTATGTCATTGTAATAGAGTACAATACAAAGTAACAAACTATAACATTATTCGCCTGTACAGCAAAAAAATAACGCTCTACACATTACTAACAACGCAACTGTAACACAATTTTAACCAAGTATTCGTAAAACAGTAAAAGAAGTTTTAGGGAAAAAAATATTTCGCGTTTCCTTTGCGGAAGTTGGTCGGTTGAATACAGTTCGCGGTGCGTTACTATTGGTTGCAAACAAATAAGAAAAAAATTACGAACTTTTTGTTAACGGTACTTTACTGTTGCATTGTCATTTAAACTACATATACATGCCAAATTTGGAAATAATTCTACCACTCGAAATGAGTCAAAATTCCCTCGTATGCCTCGTATAGAGGCGAAACGCGCGTCGATCGTGTAGTTTTAGTATTTAGTGGTGGTGGTGTGTAGTTGAGTCTGTGTGATATATGTTGTTTCGTGTGGAAGCGGAGGAGGGTGGGGTTTTGCATGAACATATATGTGTCGCACAGACGCAGCTATTTTGCACGAGCCCGGCACTGGTTTCGAGGAGTAGCAAGGTAATTTGTTCCAGTTTGTTGATATGGACCTCCGCAAAGTAACGCCTGAATCTATTAATTATTAAATGAGTCAAAATTGATTTGTGAGGTTTGAACTAAAGGTAAGGTAAGGTTATAAACTAGACAAACATACATAAGTACATCTGAAGTTAAATTAAAGCTCGTAAATAAATATCTCAGGATATATTATACCTACTGACCATGTACAAAATTAAGCAAAGTCTATGAGTATTAGAGTAATAAGCAGTGGATATACATACTCATATAAAATACAGCAGTTAAATAAATAAATAAATGCTCACTTAAAAACAGATTATAACATCTATGTCTCAGGTAAATTTGCGGGTGGTAGGACCTTGTGCAAGGTCCGTCCGGATCGCTACCACCATCTTGCTCGCTAATCCTGCCGCTAAGCAGCAGTGCTTGCACAGTTGTGTTCCGGCGTTGAGAGCAAGACAGCCGGTGTAATTACTGGCACAAAAGGTATTCCATCTTAGCCCTCTGGGTTGGCAACGCATCTGCACTCTCTTTGTTGTTGCAGGTGTCTATAGGCGGTGGTGATCACTTACCATCAGGTGACCCACCTGCTTGTTTGCCTTCCTAAGTTGTATAAAAAAAAAACATGAATATTGATCATACATTTTTTCTCTTACGGAAATCTAACCCGGAACCTCTTGATTTGTGGTCCTGATTAGAGTTACTAAATACACCTATTGTTTAAAGAATCGTGTAAATATATCTTTCAGTTGCGAAGCCTTAGCGATTCTTTCATTAACGACTTTTTTAAACAATGCCTTTGTAAATGTTCAACATTATGACAACATTCTAATTGACTGTGTTTTAATATTATTAATTCTCGGAAGGTCCTAAGGCTGTCAATTGCGAAAAAATGCGAATGCCCCGGTGGGCTGAAAGGAACTTAAAGTCATGTCGCTAGTTCCATATGAGTTCCAAGTGAGTTCCAAGTGAGTTCCAAGTGAGTTCCCGGCGAATGCGAGTATCCAACAGAACAAATAGTACCGCTGGAGAATTTATTCGCATTATAATTTTATGAATGTAAAAGTCCACTTTGCTGCAAGTTTTTCAATTCGCATTTAATTTCGTGTCCGACTATACGTAAAAGTACTTTTGTTTACCGGGCCCTTTGTGGACGCGGTTTAATGGAGGGGGGAGGGGGATGTTGCCACACGTGTAAAAGAGAAAAGGAGAAGCGCATTTCAAACGATAATTATAAAACGGGAAGTGGACAAACGGAAAATTGACAAACGAGAAGCACTTTCCTATACGAACGGTTATGGCCCTCGTACGCGTTTCTGGTCGCAGTATGAATAGGCTGACTCGAATGGGTTAGTATGTACAGTAGGGGAAATATATTCACGTACCACCTTAGAACCCTATCGCAATGACGCGACGCGTTAAACGCCAGGCTATGTCATACAAATGTCATGCGTATGTCTCTTGGACTAGGTTCTACGGTGGTGCGTGTTTCAATTTCCTTGACTGTACTACACTCTCACTAAATACAGGCGTGAAGTAGTATGGCGTTTTGTATGTTTGTTTTTCGACCGTATTACGAAGGGATAAGGTTGAAAAGTGGCCAAGCAATTTCTTGGTCGACTATTATGTGTTAGAATATCGGAACTCAAAATATCGAATGTTTTATATGTCGAATGTTCATTTGGTCAAAGTTGTATTTTCAAAAACAATAAACCTTTCAAACCAAACCTAATTTAACCTGATGGAGTCACGTCACCTTTTAACAAATCTTAAAAGTTTAAATTTTCGAAAAAAATCTATCGATCAAATGAATAAGAGTACATTCGAAATATTAGGTTTCGATATACCTTTAATTTGATAATGTATAGAATGGCTTCCATAATTTATGGTTTTTTTATTAAGTAAAATTTGATTTTTTGTATTAGAAATTTTAATTTATTTTTTCATCATTCAATTAAATTTAAAATGCTATATAATGACAACACAAAGAAAGATTAGGGCAATAGCAGGACTCGAACCTGCAACATCAGCGTCCCATGCGTTGCGTTTGAATGACACAGCAAATTCAACGAGACTTGAATTGTATTTTTTTTAAATTTAACATTAAGGGTTAAATGCGTACCCACAAGTTAGCACCTCGCGTTTTACTAACTTACTAATTTCATAGTAAAGCATTGCTAGTTAAAATAAACCGGTAATTACCGGTTAACGAGCAACCCGCGCTTGTACACACCTGTCACTTCACGTCACCTGAAGGCCCACTACAGTGGCGGACATTATAACGTCATATTTTCTTTCTTTAATAATAAATCATATATCATAAATATCTCGGGATAATTTACACCAAATGACCTAGTCCCAAACTAAGCAAAGCTTGTATTATGGGTGCTAGGCGACGGATATACTGACATACTTGTATAGATAGTACTACAGACTCGGTGGAGCGATGATCTTCGCAAGGCGGCTGGCAAGAGCTGGATGAGAGTGGCCGAGGATCGTGCTCAGTGGCGTGCCATGGGAGAGGCCTATGTCCAGCAGTGGACGAACATAGGCTGATGATGGTGTATCGATAAATAAATAGCTACATACATGTAACATACTCGATAGGCAGCTTATTATTTCTCACATTTTTTATGTTTTACTTTTCTTTTTTGGTGCACAAAAATATTATATATTTGTTACTTTCTTATTTACAGTATGTTTATATATACATGAAAAAAATGTATTATATAATTAAACATTTTTAGTTAAATTAAATTAATTAATTATCATACTCTTTGTATTTTGAATTGTATTGACATGATATGGATTTGGGAAATAAACGTTTATTATTTTAAAAAAATATATATTTCTACTAGTGTATTCACATTGTCCTAAAGTGTATTGTTTAGAAAAACTGCGCCAGCCAGGGTAATGAATTACCTCCGCCGCCGCTAGCCGGGTTTAGCACTCTGCTAAAATATAACGCTTAGCAGGTTGCATTGTCTATGTTCTAGAGTTCCGTAGACTAGAAAAAAGCGGAACCCAACTTTTAAATAATAAAAAAAAATCAACTACAATTCACACCAATTGACCTAGTCCCAAACAAAGCAAAGCTTGAACGGTCATCCTCAGAAGTAGCTAAATTTTAGTACCTTGTCGCTGCACTGTGTGTCGCACAGAAAAAATAATAGTACTAACGTACAGAAACTTGTCTTTTTCGACCACCATTAAACGAATTCCAACTTTATGATCAGGCACAAAAAGTTCGTATTACTTCATAAACATTCGCCAGGCGGCATGCGTCAAAAGGAAAGCGCCGCCCGCGCCCGCCTTCCCCCCGCAATGCCTTGGCGCATCGCTAGGGTTGGGCTGCTATTATAGTAAGCTATCTCATGCGACACAGAGTGAGCGGCCGCGCGCGCGGCAGGCCGGCAACCTACTGCGATTAACCTATGCCATGGGTGGTGCGGCGAGCGCACCTACAGTGCGGAGTGGAACCCCCCTGGTAATGTGACGAATTCGAGCAACTCTCATTTCATACGCTACTACGACAAGGTTTATAAGTGTTTACCTACTTCTGAGGCTGCAATGTCTATACTATGAGCACTAGACGCCGTATTGGTTACTTGGCTCAAAATTTAAGGTGGTATTCATGGGCTAACTCGCTACGTAACTCAGTGCGTCTCTCTCCAACTGGGTTGGTTAGAACCAGACGCACTGATTAACGTAGCGAGTTAACGCGCGTCGAGAAGATTCGTCCTAGATGCTAGATGCTAGATTCAGTAATCTTCGTCCGCCATCGTCGCGCACGGTTTTTTGGCAATCGCACCGTGCATTTTACCAGTGTCTACTGCGCGGTTAATTTTAAAGTTAGAGCATAAGGCCCCATTTACACTTTGATTAGTAATTAGGCGAGTTCATACATGTTCTGCGAGATTTCCAGGGGGGCAGCTGCCCCTCCCTGTCAACGCCTGGGTACGCCCATGGTGGTATTTTATTTAAGTGATTATGCAAAAACTATAGCATGTTGTGTTCCGGCGTGGAGAGCAAGGCAGCCGGTGCCATTACTGGCACAAAAGGTATTCCATCTTAGCCCTCTGGGTTGCCAACACATTTGCAATACCCTTGGTGTTGCGGGTGTCTATAGGTGGTGGTGTTCACTTACCCTCATATGACCCATTTGCTTGTTTGCCTTCCTAATTCATAAAAAAACTTTAATTTAACTTCTTAAATTGGCTAGAAATGATAAAACGTCATTATGACCGTTATTCCGTATCCTCTTAAAAATTGGATTTGGAATAGCTGATTTTTATCTGTGCGCGATTAAAATGGCGGCGTTTTCCAGGGAAATATTATTATCATGGGAATTCTGCGACAAAAAAGTAATCTCTCTAAAAACATCTATAATTGATAAGGTTTAAAATTGATGTTGATTTATGAATACTTTGTATTTTACCCGACAACGACAAAGGAAAAAGGAGGGGTCATGTTTTTAGCAGATATTAAATCGATTGATTAGGTGAGAAGTTACTTGCTTGCTGCAAACTAGGGAATGCAAACCCGGTTATTGTCTCTAAGAAAAAAACCGGTTTTAACCGGTTATTGCATTCTTTACTGCAAACCAGGTCTCGAGAGGTAAGATTTTTTTGGAAAAGGTAGGTTTTGCGGGTGGTAGGACCTTGTGCAAGGCGGGTCCGGATAGCTACCACCATCTTGTTCGTTAATCCGCTAAGCAGCAGTGCTTTCACTGTTGTGTTCCGGCGTGGAGAGCAAGACAGCCGGTGACATTACTGGACTGGCACAAGACGTATTTCATCTTAGCCCTCTAGGTTGGCAACAGATCTGCAATCTCCTTGATGTTGCGGGTGTCTATCGGCGGTGCGATCACTTACCATCAGGTGACCCACTTGCTTGTTTTCCTGTTATACATATAAAAAAGGTAGGAAACGGGCGTGCGAGTCACGTGATGGAAAGTCATCACTGCCACTCATGGGAACTAGCAATCCAAGAGACTCGCTGATGCGTTGCCAGCCTTTAGCTCCTCCTGTGGGTCTCGCCTCCGAGTCTTTTACTCAACTAATAAATGCAAAGTATGCAATTCTTAGTACTTCTTAGTACTCGAGAGTACCATTGCAATTAATATTCTATCCATTAGTACGGAAACTAGAAACTGTCAAGCAGTTTCCAGCCTTCGGGTACAGTCAGCAAAGAAAGTTTATACATAATAATATAAGGGGGTAATTAAGTAGTCAGTAATAATCAGTAATTTATTTGCCCAACCGCGGTTTTGTACAAGGTGTTTTACAATCAAATTACAGAACTGCATCTTTTGTTGAAGAAAAATGATTTAATGAATCTATATTCAGGCGTTACTTTGCGGAGGTTCATATCAACAAACTGGAACAAATTACCTTGCTACTCCGCGAAACTTTTCGCGTTCGCTACTTGAACGAATAGCGTACAATTAAATGAAAAATGATTTAACCTCGTAAGGCCCACGTCAAATTTCTATTAATTTTGAATCAACGTCAGTTTGACATTTCGATGGCAACAACGTATATGATTCTAACTGAAAAATCACAACTTTTACAGGAGAGCAAAATAACGGTACAATTGTTCATAACTTTTTACTCCGTGAAGATAATAATCTGAAACTTAACGCGTATGATTATTTTAATACTTTATATCTATATTTAATATCACATTACTGAAGTTAATTGTAGTTTTTGAGAAAACGCAGATAGGCAGTTTGCCCCTTGTACGTTGGTGCCGTCGATTTGTCCTATACGTAGGACTTGGGCTTTACGAGGTTAATGATTTTCGCTGCTGACTTTACGTGTGCAAATAGAAATGTTAATTTGTAAGTTTACGCTTAACCCGCCGTCCATAATTCATAAGGCACGGCAATGTAAACACTAGTCATTTTGTTAATGTTACTGAGACTGTCTGTCTGTCTACGTCACACCAGTGGCATGCCAAAATGACAGATTTGACACAAAACAATTAAATAAATCTTTATTGATCATCAAATAGCAAAAAAAGGGGAAGAAAGAAAAGATAAGGCACACAGTAATTTCAATTTCAATTAAATTTCAATTTGTTTATTTCATTAAGAACTTCATATAAGTAAGTTTTGTTAGTAATACATTAAAGTTATATTTCTGTTAGTACTACATTTAAATGAATCTAAAGACAAACTAGAACTAAAATAGTTAACTTATGTAGTTATTACAAAAATAAATATTTACTTAAGCTAGTAAATACTCATGGTACAGTCACCAGCACCAATATCTGACACAACAAAGCGTGCATAAATATCTGATACGACTCTATTTCTAGGGCTGGTAGGACGTGTCAGATATTTTTGCACGCTTCGCTGTGTCAGATATTGGTGCTGGTGACTGTACAAGTCTACTCTGTATTATACAGGGTGTTTCCGGAGCAGTCCGAAAGATTTTAACCACGTCTTCCTGAGGCTCTAAGAAGATGAAAACGTTATATGAACATGGGGTCCATTCGGCTTAATTTCTGAGATATTCCAGTTTTTGTAAATTTAATTTATCAAAAATTCTTTAGTGTTCTTCTTCGGTCTTGAGTTATATGAACTAGGATTTCAGAACGCAAATCCGGTTATTTTTTCTACGAAAAACCTGTTTTAACCGGTTATTTCTTAGACTAAATAACCGGGTTTGCATTCCCTATAGGATATAAGTTAATGATGACTTATTTAATATCACTATTAATCTAAATTTTACAAAGCAAGAAACTTTATTGCCGAATATACTCGTTAAGTCACTGTTAAAGCTTAACACATATTTTTGTCAGCTCCGTGAAATACCGCAGCCAATAAATTATATAATTTCAACCCGCCGTATTGCGTACAAAAAACCTCTTTCACACATTCCAATCAAAAAACACAATGCTGGAATAACGAAGCGAAAATTATTTAAACTGTCAAATGGAAGGGTTTTCGGGTCCATTTTTGTCCTAAGGCTAAGCAAATGCTTGTAAGGCAACTTTTTAAACACAAAAACGCAATGCGACATAGGACGTTCCGTTTTACGTAGCGGGAACCTGCGCAGAGCATTCGGGTTAGCGCTTCGGCAGTCAGAGGTCGCGTCGCCCGTGCCTCGAAACACGCGAGCGTATTAAAAAAATTCGACGCGATGTTCGGGATTTGAAATTCGAATGGTTTGTGGAAAAATAAATAATTAGTGAGTCGTTGGAATTGAGTGTGGCTGTGTGAAAAATTGAGTGTTTGGTTGTGTTTTTGACCGGATTTCCTGTCAGTTTTTCAAGTGTTTTTAGTTGCTGATTTGGATACTTACTGCGGCAAATTGAGGTAAGTCCTTTTTTATTTTTAACATGTCCAAAGTATTTCACTTTTCAAAAGTGGATACAATAATAAATAATTTTTTTATATTTAAAATTAATAGTCTTGATATTATGTTCGCATAATGAAATGCAAAGCTATTCTGCGTAAAAGACGTCAAAGGTCATAAAAAATATAGTTCATGTTTATAATCAAGTATATAAATGTATTAATAGTAGAAAATTATTTCGTCTTTAAACGAAACTGTCCTGTATTTACTTTAGTTTTACTATTTTGAAATTTTAAATTACAAAATAACAATTTTGTTTTCTTTTAACCAGACTGTTTTTAGATATCAATTAAGTATACGAAAAAAAATACCTAACTAAATTTTATAATTAGATAACTGAATGTTTCTTACCAAGAATATAATTTACTAATTAATTGTAGAAAAAATAGTGTTATACAAAAAAATTTGCTGTGTTTTACTTAGTTTACGATTTTGAAATACTAGGTAAGTAAAAAAAAAATAGGTTTTATTTATATCCAGACTAACCAGTAATTAATAAAAATAGACGAAAATAAATATTTTAGGACGAGTTACACGAATTAAACTTGTTTCAAACTAAGCAAAGTTTATAATATAGGTTACACTAGACAACGGACATACTTACATTAAACTTATATTTAAACAAGCAACCCGCCCCGGCTTCGCATAGGTAAAATTGGGATATAATCAAATCAAATGAAATCATTTTATTACAGGCATCACAGGCATTTATTCATAAAAATAAATAAAAATAAACAATAACAAAAAAAAAGAATAATTATTCAATAAAATAGATTAAAAATAAAATCATTCCCCTAATAAGCACTGGTTGACGTTGTTTACTTTAGTTGTTAATTTTATATGCAGTTTGCGTTGGTTTAGATTACTATAATCTACTGTAGTGTATGACGTGCAAAAAACTTTCTATAAAAAATCTCAAAACCGTATCAAGATCCGTTGAGTGGTTTAGCAGGAGTGCGGCCAAAGATATGATGAGGACGGACAGGAACGGATAGCGACTTAATTTTATACTATATAAAGATAGGGCTATTTGTATACAAATATTGTCTTAAATACTAAATCCACGACTCGGGTACAAACATTCATTTTCATCACACATAAGTTTGCCCTTCGCAGGAGTTGAACCTGCAACCTTTAGCAGCGTTACCACTGGGGACAATCCTATCATCGATCTTTTGATTAGACGAAAGACATATCATTTTAGTTTTAAATTTATATTCAAGCACACGTTCGAATATAACAAACCATTGAACCTAGAATTTCTCTGAGTTAATATTTATATATTTTGATAAGAATCTCAGTGTCTCTGTTTGCTAAAACTATTCTGCGTCTGTATCTTAGATAAACAGACTTCCATAATGCTATTCTAATATTGACTTAGTTATATTTTCTTTTCTGAAATTAGCTAAGGATTCTAGGCATTGGGTTGATCCCGCAATCAATTATTTTTAACTATCTTTTCAAAGTCAAAGTAAAAGTCAAAATATTTTTATTCAGTTTAGACTTACAGGAAGCACTTATGAATGTTATAAAATTTACCACCGATTCAAAAATACCTCTGATGAGAAGATACCGGCAAGAAACTCAACGAGGTGTTATTTTTTAAATAAATGAAAATTACAATGTTATTTTACATCTTAAATTTTTGAAAATTTAACACAATTTGTTAATTTTGAGTTATTAGTTCATTACGAGTAACGATGTTTTCAGCATCGAGTCAGGATATTTGAAGTTACCTTGTCCACTCGTGACCACAACCGTTGCATTACGCTAGAAACGTGGAGATAAATTAACAATGATTTATCTCGTTAAACTGACTCAATAAATATTCGGGAGATGTGATTATAACCTACTTTTTCTGACTCAGAAAATTATAGAAATTTTCTGGCAATAGTCCTTACGTATAATGGGTTCAACTTTTTTTTAGTTTTAATTTTATGAAATAAAAATTTAAGAAAGAATGATCACCCTACAAATACACAAAGTTAATAATAAAAGCTTTTTTCATAGCTGTCATTTAGAGGTCTCCAGTGCAAAGTTTATGCGAAAAATACTCGTAAATTGATATACTTTATTATAGGAAAGAAATCCTAAAGCGTTATTGTGATATGCCATTATCTAAACCGCTCGTAGAATAACATCGTCAACGTAAAGGAGTCATTTCTATTCGTTCTAAAACAACTTTTATTTGCAAAATTGTGCAATAAAGGTGTTAAACTGTGTGATAATTAATAAACCATGTGCAAACTTCCAACATTTAACAAGTAGCGAAACGCAAGTCTTAAAGCAAATATCGTCTTAAAAGCTTTATTAAAAACATTTCACTTTCCGAGAAAATTCATTTAAGATATTCGTAATTCGTTCAGATTTTCGCCTGAATAAATATTGTCCAATTAACACGAGCCTCCAAATATTTGGACCAATCCCGGCTTCTGACACTGACAATTCAACGAATCGTCTTCAAGCTTAAACAAACGTTGGATAACTAACGCCCGTTTAAGGAAAGTGGATTAGGTATTTGTTAGCGTTTGTCACGAGAAAAATTCCTTTGTTTGTGACAACACTCAATAGTTCATTAGATATTTGATGATAAAAGTTCATTAGTATTTTTTAGAGATGCGCCGAGTTTTACCGAGTAACGAGTACCGAGTTTTACTCGGTTAAATTATTTTTCAACCGAGTACTCGGCCGAGTAATTCGGTTCAATCAAACCATCCCATTTCGCGTGCGTAAACAAGTACAAACAGTTCGCGCCGGTCGAGCGGCCGGCTCGCATTGATACACCCCTCACCCCGCCCGCGCCTTTCAACTACCAGTCACTTGACAGTTTGCAAACAAATACTTCACGTTGCACGTCATAGTAGATAAATAATTGAAAAGTTTGTTAATTAATGATTGACTGTGTGTAGTACCTGATCAGTGATGACCTGATTTACACTGATTGTGATTAACACTGTTGTTTTAATTATATGTACCTAAATATATTGCTTTGCTTAAACCGAGTATACTCGGCATTTAAACCGAGTTATTCGGCCAAAAAACCCGCCGAGTACCGAGTATCAACCGAGTACTCGGCCCATCTCTAGTATGAAAAATAGCATTTTTCATACAATTTTTTTCTGAATTTATGTATACGAGTAGAGTTCCGTTACTCACTTAAACACTGAGCTCATAGTGTCAGTTTTCTTTCATAAAAAACGTCTCGAATGCAATAGAGATAACTTCTAAATTTTATGGAGAGATTTTGTTGCAAATACGCGCCGCAAGAGGCGCTGTCTTTGTATCTACATACATATAGTAGGTAATAACGTTCGTTGGGTTTATTGTAACAAAACTTACACTAGACGCTCTGACTGACTGATTGACTGACGAACATAAGGCACAGCCAAAACCGTTGAAGATAGAGTCATGAAATTTGGAACATGCGTTCTTTTGGGACTGTAGAGGTGCACTAAAGAAGGATTTTTGGAAAGTCCGTCATGAAAGGAATTAAAAGGGGGGTGGAAATTAGTTTGTACGGTCAGCCTCAGAGGTAGCTGAAAATTGTAGTTTTAGTCGCTTTCAGTAATGTGACAAATTCGAGCAACGGTCATTTCATACGTTACTACGACAAGGTTCTAAGTGTTTAGCTACTTCTGGGGCTGACTGTAGCTAATGTAAATTATACACGGACGAAGTTGGGGTCAAAAGGTAGTTGGCAATAGTATTGTAGCTAAGGGAAATTTCTCAAATTTGGAGAATTTTCTTTAAGAAGTTAATGTTCTCGAGAATATACTCTTTTATTACTTAAGATTTAAATTTTTGCGGGTAGTAGGACCTTGAGCAAGGTCCGTCCGGATCGTTATCACCTTCTTGCTCACTAATCCTGCCGCTAAGCAGCAGTGCTTGGACTGTTGTGTTCCGGCGTGGAGAGCAAGACAGCCGGTGCAATTACTGACACAAAGAGGTATCCCATCTTAGCACTCTGGGTTGGCAACGCATCTGCAATCTCCTTGGTGTTACGGGTGTCTATATGCGTTCACTTACCATCAGGTGACCCACCTGCTTGTTTGCCTTCCTATTTCATAAAAAAAGTATAGATTAGTAGTATAGTGGTAGTCTAAATATAGTTTTTTTAGGGTTTCATGTATGAATACACACGCAATTACTTCAAAAAATCAACACTTCGAAACCCACCACAATCACAAACGATATGCATTGTAAAACTATGTACACATAAATTTATAGTCAACGAATAATTTTGAACACGGGAATTCCAATCCATTGGACATGAGGTTCGTTCGATGGACAGTACGTGTGGTTTTAATACTGATTCTAACGGCGCGTCATTTTAGATTTAACCACATACTGTTTCCAATGATTATAAACTAGCAAACCTCCCTGACTCCGCACGGGTACGACGTAATGTACATTAAAATCTCAAGTTGTATAAAAAAAAACAATAGAAAGCTATAGTACTATCCCTGACGGACATGCTACTAATTCCACGCGAACGAAGTCGCGGGCGTCCACTACTACTTTATAAATAAGTTCTGTGGCCCTAACATGACTGGCCAAGTTTAGTTTATCTCTATCTGCGTCCCTTTCTTATGACACTTGTTAGACAGAGACACAGGGAGGGGTTAAACCAAACCTGGGCTGTCACGTTAGGGCCGCAGTAGCGTACAAAATAAGTTAAAAGACAGGTATAGATTTAACAAGTACTTAAACAGAATTTGTAAGAATATCTAGGTAGGATTGCGGTTAACCTAGACTTCATAAAATAAACATAAAACGCGTAGTACATTTTAAAACGCTTTTCATCCCGAATTTGTCGGCGGTACTTATCAAATTTTCATCTAAGGACATCTTATATTTTTCTTTTTTCTTTTTAAGGTAAACGAATGGCTGACATTAAAAACCAAAATGGCCACTGCTAATGGCGCGTTCTGAAAACGTCGCAATGAATTTAACTAGTGCTTGACTTGTGGAAGCAGTTTTATTTTGAACCGAAGTTAATGACTGAATTATAGTTGACTGTTTTTAAGTTTCGAGCTTCTGGGTTACCAGTAATTGCAAAGAAGACTGAGGTTTAAAGATTTAACTGCATTTTAAAGGGGGAAGGAGTCTTTCACAGTTTAGTAGGAAGTTTTAATTTTATAGTTTAGTTCGTTTATTTCTTCATAAAAGTGGTTTAGCTTTAAAATCTTCTGTATTTCAACTCTTGCAATAAAAATTTGACTTTGACTTTCTTTTTATTAGTTTTCTCTTTGGGTTTCTGGTTTCTATGGACGGCGTTAATTATTTCTCATAAAGTCACCCACAGGCTCTTTTTCCTGTTTTTTTTTTAAATACCAATAACTAAGAACTTTCTTTTTGTCTGTTGAAAATGGCAGTAGGGTTTAGGTAAAAAACCTATGGTCTCTTTTACATGTAGTAGTGTATAAATTGTTTTAAACTTTCGCGATTTTATAACGCTATCGGGACTTTAACGCGATAAAAGTATATTGTTGATTTGCCTCGACGTTTCGGCCATGTTTCAACGGCCGTGGTCACGAGTAGACTCAGTCTACTCGTGACCACGTCGTCGAGGTAAATCAACAATATATTTTTATCGCGTTAAAGTCCCGATAACGTTATAAATAGTAGTGTATTAGTCGGCCAAGTAATTGCTTAACTACTTTTGAACCTTATCCCTTTGTAATACGGTCGAAAAGTGGTCAAGCAATTTCTTGGTCGACTATTCAAATGTTTTTTGTTGTACCCTTAAGCAAGTTATAAAGTAAACAAAAGCTACCGATGTCAACCGTGTTCATTTCATCTTGTTATCTCTTGAGGCCACCGGAAAATGATTTTTATATAAGAATTATTAAAAAAATGTTTCACAACCTATTAACTTATCTTACACGGTTATTCGAGTTTAAGAATTAAGTTAACTAACACAAACGGAACAGAACATAATCGCTTAAAGAATAAGGTCCCAAATGAACTGTTTAAATTTATTCACTAAAATCAATAACAGTGGGCATTTTTGAGATAACGTAAACCTTTCATTTTCATACTGAGATAAAATTTTACAACTTTATGATTGCATTTAAATTGCTGTTTGGGAAATGACATCGCTTTTCTTTCCTATGGCAATAAGTTCAGAATCATCTGAGGGGATTTTAGCGGATACCAAGTTAAAGTTGTGTGGAATCGTACACACAATTACCATTTTAAGTTGTTGTTTTATATCTATTTGATAGGGATGGACCAATTCGACTTATTTCGATATTCGGCGTAATAAGTTTATTTTGCAATTCGGTTTTCGGCTAAAATAACTTATTCGTCATACAAAACATGTATTAATGTGTTAATCTTAATGAATAATTATTGTATGTCCTCTGACCATTGAAATGAGAAAACGATAGAACTGTGTACAACGCAGTGGCAGAGTAGCCGACCATAGTCTATTTGGTAGACTATGTTGAATAGCCTGAATAAAACTGTCTGTGCCAATTGTCAAGTAAAAAGCTCTGCGTTTTGTTCGTTTTAAATTGGCGTCATATTTTTAGTTCTGCTATCCGACGCCTGTGTCGCTGCTAGTTAGAAAACTTAGAAGCACTTTATTCACTTACGATAAGATTCAAAGTTGAACCAATGGCTAAATATTGGAAGCCCCTTTCCACCTGCTTCACCCCGTCGCAAAGTGGTGACGCTAGGCTTGTAACAATCCGAACAAGTAAGCAGATCTATTGTCTTCTTATATCGATGCCTCTGACATACATGAAGTCATGCCTGTTTCCTCGAGGGGTAGGCAGAGATCACAGATTTCCACTTACTACGGCCCTGAAATACAACCTCGCCCACTGATTTAAGTATAATACGAACCTACTTGCTCATATGCGTTCCTATTTTATAAAAAAAAAATTGGCATTCGGCTAAATTGCTCAACATATTTCTAACACTTTGTATGCAATATGATTGATAATTAAATACAGTGGGATATTTAAAGTAACCGCGATACGATCGCGATTGGTCACAGTTATAAGATAAAGATTGGTAAATCTATTCATATCTTAATAACTTTAAATATTTGGGAACGGTGTTTTTATGGTTACAAGTTTTTGCCACGGCAACGCTTTGCGTAGAAAATAACTTTGACTTTACTGTTTAGTGTTTATACAACTGTGCGTCTAACTATATATACCGTCAGCATTATAACTATGTATATATACCAGAGACGGGCCGAGTACTCGGTTGATACTCGGTACTCGGCCTACTCGGCGGGTTTTTTGATACTCGTACTCGGCCGAATAACTCGGTTTGTATGCCGAGTATACTCGGTTTAAGAAAAGCCATATATTTAGGTAGATTTAATTAAAACAACAGTGTTAATCAAAATCGAACATCACTGATCAGGTACTATACACAGTCAGTCGTTAATTAACAAACTTTTTTAATTATTTATCTACTATGACGTGCAACGTGATGTATTTTGTTTGCAAACAATCGAGTGACTGGTAGTTGAAAGGCGCGGGCGGGGTGAGGGTGTATCAACGCAAGCCGGCCGCTCGCTCGTTACTCGGCAAAAGTGTTACTCGGCGCATCTCTAATATATACGTTACCAAGACGTCAAAAATATTTATACACCTTTATGCCACTAAATATGCGGGTGGTATGACCTTGTGCAAGGTCCATCCGGATCGCTACCACCATCTAGCTCGCTAATCCTGCAGCAGTGCTTGCACTGTTGTGATCCGGCGTGGAGAGCAAGACAGCCGGTGTAATTACTGGCACAAGAGGTATTCCATCTTAGCCCTCTGGGTTGGCAACGCATCTGTAATCTCTTTGGTTTTGCGGGTGTCTATAGGCGGTGGTGGTCATTTACCATCAGGTGACCCATTTGCTTGTATTCCTTCCTAATAAAAAAAAAACTTTAGTCTTTGAAACTATTTTTCACACACGTGAATTTACTTCAACAAATTGCGACCCCTCGGATAGAAAACGACGGAATAATATTGTATGCAGAAAATTATGTCATTTTAACGTCATTGGTGCCAAAGACGGGAGCATGACTGACACCATTGATAATAAACACGAGATAAGCTCTTCCTAGGACGCCGAAACGTGTGAGCTCAAATTGGTGTTTGACACACCGTTTACTCACTCTTCTAATACAAGTTACAGAACGAGTAAAAGGGACGACCATAGTCTGTAGTTCATTTGCAAATAAGACAATGACACGGATTTATAGATAACGGAAAGATAAGATAAATTATTTTTATAAATGAATATAAATAAGCGACTGTTAAATACATTTAGTTTTTGTAAGAACATTGTCTACTAACACGCTATGGATCTGTAAGTTATCCGAAATAAACTTTGATTAATTTTTTTTATTTTTAAATATGACAAAGAATAATGTCTGATTCTTTTTTAACTTTGCATACAATTTTTTTTTGTATCAATGAGTAAGATAGTCTTAAGTTATACCCCAATGCATCCCTTTCTTAAGGCACTAGTTATACAGAACCACACTGAGGAATAAGTTTTTTTTTATACAACATAGGAAGGCAAACAAGCAAGTGGGTCACCTGATGGTAAGCGATCACCACCGCCTATAGATACCTGCCACAACAAAGAGAGTGCAGATGCGTTGCCAACCCAGAGGGCTAAGATGGAATACCTCTTGTGCCAGTAATTACACCGGCTGTCTTGCTCTCCACGCCGTAACACAACAGTGCAAGCACTGCTGCTTAGCGGCAGGATTAGCGAGCAAGATGGTGGTAGCGATCCGGACGGACCTTGCACAAGGTCCTACCACCCGCAAAGTTATCATTGTGTCCATTGGTTTAACTAAAATAGTTGGCGTAATGGGATTGTAAGGTCTTTTCTTAAATAGTGGTAGTGCCACACTGTAGTCAGTTGCTGGTTTCAGAACTAATGGATCAGATTGACCGGGGTAGTACCACAGACTAACAATACCGGCGTGTTCCGGAGGCCCATTCAAGTTAAGGTCAATAACGGAGTAGCGAATCTCTTGGGTTACCATGGTTACCATGGTCGGCGGAGATTACTTTCCATCAGGTGACTCGCTAGCTCGTTTTATTTCATCATCATCAGTCTATGTTCGTCCACTGCTGGATAGGTCTCTCCCATGGCACGCCACTGAGCACGATCCTCGGCCACTCTCGTTTTATTTTATTTGCTTTATAAAAGAGATCGAATAAAAGACGACTGAAGCCATCGGCATGTTTGCCACGCACCTTGTGTAACCAAAAATGCTACGGTTTCACAGTCTCGTAAAGGCCGCTATATCTTTGCATTTGCAAAAAAAAATCTTAGCCTTCTAGGTTGGCAACGCATCTGCAGTGTCCTTGATGTTGCGGATGTCTATGGGCGTTGGTGATCACTTACCATCATGTGACCCACTTGCTCGTTTGCCTTCCTTCATTTTATAAAAAATCCATTACTGCGTTTTAAAGCAAAAGAAAGACAAACAAACCCTTACTCATTTATTATATTAGCTTGGCTTCGTACTCGTAGTCAAACAGCGCAGCCAACTGGTCCGCTTGTTTGTTTGTTTTGTAAAATAAAGTTGGAAATGACAAAGTCTCCGAGCAACTGCCGTGCAGTGAAACACAACAAGTGACCATGAAAGACGGAACTTAGAGAAGCTGTAATTTTTTAAAAGGAAGCGTATAATTTGCACTATGAAATTAATATATCTGCCCTTTTCGAGCAAAGACAATTTCTCTCAGTGGTTGTAATGGTTGACTAAGTTTGATGCTGTTTCTCCAAACAGGAGCGCTGACATACAGTAGGGGAAATATATTCACGTACCACCTTAGAACCCTATCGCAATGACGCGACGCGTTAAACGCCAGGATATGTCATACAAAAGTCATGCGTATGTCACTTCGACTAGGTTCTACGGTGGTACGTGTTTTAATTTCCTTGACTGTACATACAGCCAACCTTACAAAAATATGTATAAATGTGTCCCTAACAATAAGTCATTTTTACAACAAAATTCTAAAAACATTACTGCACAAAGTTATATGAAATCTACTATCAAGAAGACATTATTCTAGATAATTCTTCTACAAAGATGTTTAGGAATTGTCCCATTTGCATTGGCAATTCCTAGCTCCAAATTCTGTATACCTACTATGCTAATACTTAAGATGTAAAAAAACAACATTGTAATTTTGATATTTGAGAAATGACATCTAGTGTCTAAGTAAAATTGTTATACTAATGTGCCGATAGATGGCGCTGTAACATTTAGTCCGATTCCTGAATGGCGCTATCGAGATTTTTCTTGTTTTCATATATGGTGGCGTCACTGCTTAGAGCTCTCCGTCACTGCGATGATGAAGTTGTGATCATCTGTACGCACATTAAAGCTCTACTTGTTATTGCTGAGTTTCATTCAATGGGTGCGCTCTCGTACACCTAGTTAAGTTTCTTGCCGGAAACGCTTCGAAAAAACGGCTCTCCTACATGCTAAATGTCTCTCTGTTTATCATGTAATTCGTTATTCATTCAAACGCGCTGCAACTCGATCGCGGCGGCCCCAGTGCAGAGGTGTACCAAGCGGTTTGTAGCTTCGCGAAGCGCGCGACGCTCGGCGCGGATCATATTTTGAGTGCCCCCTCTATCGACTCCCTTTACCTAAATATACAGCCCTTCGAAACTGACCCCTTGTCATTTACTAGCTTCACAATCACGAAGGTCCTTATACGGTTACGCAAATTCCATTGGCCGTTTACACAAGAATGTATGAAATCCAAATGGCGTTCGTCATTATAAATAATCCGCAAATCTGTTTGAAGAGGGCAAGAAGGACAGAGGGACCGTCCTACCCGAATGGGACCCGGGTAAAATATAAAGGGTAAAGCTTACCCGACAGTTCGTCCGGTACAAAACCTTACCCTTACGAACTAGTGCTAGAAATGAGGAAAAACATTCACACGTGTACGATAGAATTTTCTTATGTATTTATCACTGACCTATAAGTAATGGACTTCTGTCCATTTATGTTATTTTTTATAATAAAGAATTTACTTACATACATACATACATCTAGTCAGCGTTTAAAAACCACCACATCAAAAGTAGGAGAAAAGTAAGAAAAGTACATTAAATCGACGATCGCTCGCGCTGTCAGTCTGTCGGACGGACGACGCTACTGTCAATGTTATTATTTTGTAAAAAAGCCTATATGCAACGAAATAAACTATTATTTTATTCAGTTAGACGTAAAGTTGTAAATCCAATGACTATAATTGATTATTATACATATATCAATATCTATGTTTTTCATTTATAAATATTTCCATATGTACACAGTCAACTAATTTGATTGGTTGATTTTTTTATTTTGAGATCGCTCTTAAGCGATAAGACCGTCTATTGTTTACCTTCCTAATTCGTTTATTTGTTTTCTTTGTTTTTTTATGTGGTGTACAATAAAGAACATTTGTTGTTGATTCATAACCCACTGTAAAATGTTGTCGCAATGTGTCAACGCCGACATAATTATGACATTTATTCAGAAGGAATATTTATTGCGAAAAGTTTCTTCAGTAGTATGAATGAAATTGGTTGACTGTAACATTTATCGATCGAGCTAACAAAAATCTGGAGTGCTATTTTTGAATCTCACCGGGTGACTAAAGGTCACCAAAATGGCTGTTTTTTCCCAGAGATTCGGCCATTTTGGTGAGCTTTAGTCACCTAGTGAGATTTAAAAAATTGCACCTCTGATCAAAACTGAATCCCTCCGAACAGGAATAATATGTCAAGTAAGAAACTGGAGGAAAATGAATTATTTACCTCTTACACATAATTTTCTGAATAATCATCAAGAAAATATAAACCATATTCTGTTTTTTCCTTTCTATATTTTGAAATAAAAAATACTTTGAAATGCCAGTGTGCTAACGTTACTCTCCAATACTATTCTAATCACGGTTTGATAATATAAGCAGGCAAAACTACCGAATGCTAACCCGGTAATTTTCTCTAAGAAATAGCCAGTTAAAACCGGTTAAAACTAGTTAAAACCGGTAAATACCGGTTATTACTTAGAGAAAATAACCGGGTTTGCATTCCCCAGGCAAAACACGGAGTGCTCTGTTCTTTTGTAACACTAATTCATCCAATAGCTGTATTCTATTCTGTTCTATTCATTTCAATGTCGTCAAGTAAATTTCAGACTTGAAATTCAAAATAAACCAGGCCACTCCTAATGCGTTCTAGACTTCTAAAATCCTCTCCTAGTATTTTCTGCACTCTACATGCAACCCGCAAGACGGATGAGGTACAGTGCCTTCCGTGAAAGCCGTATATTTCAGGAATTTCAGTTTATACCCCGTAAAACGAGTAGTCCGAGAGCGCGGGCGTTTTGGAGCAAGTCGTTGGGGCATGGAGACACGTAAAACCTAATAGGCGTGGGGATGAGACGGTTAGATTTACTTTCGTTGAATGTAATAAAGTTTGTTAATCTTTCGTTGTAATAAAATAATTAAAAAAAAATCATACTTAGACGTTTCTATTGTAACCTTTTATTTCGGTTCAAATTATTTTAATTCAATATCTGCAAGCCGCTAATATGTAAGATTTTTTTTGTTATTATTGATAAAAATTACGTAAAAAGATTCTATTCGTTATGGTTTTTGCATTATTAAGGGTAAAGTTTAATGCATCTACATAAAAACAAAATATAAACTAAATATTAATACTAAAATTATCAATAAGATATGTCATAAAACAAGTCCTCCTTGGCATGGTACCAAAAATACTGGCAACATTAAGAGGAAACACAAGGGCCGTTTTTCCATACAAACGTCGTCCCCTGTTTCCTCTCTGGATAATGCCAATAGAGCAATAATTTTTTTCCAAAAAATCGATGGCCACTATTATGCATGTCCCTATGTTTTCCTTTTTTCAATAAATTAATTATTAAAAGAGATATGAACATTCAAAAACTAAAAAAATTGGCCATATTTTCGGCTGCGTTCATACATTCAGAAAAGAAATTTTACTACATTATTAAATTTAAAAAAGGAAAAAAATAGGAACACTGCCAAAGCCTTTCTTTAATTTTTAATGAAAAAAGTAGTTAAATCGGTGAAGTTTTGGAGAAGGAATCAGGGGTCTACGAATCGTTGATTTTGTGTATTTTAAATAGGTATTTTCAGTCCAAGCTGCAGCTGTCTCTATTGCGCTCTGCGGGGGGAGGCTTGATAGATGGAGGCAGCAATAGATTTTACAAATACCAATTTTTCAATACTCTTGGCCTTGAGGTTTCCAAAGATTAATATCAGCAGTTAACTTACAGACTATTGCAATACCTCTTGCATTTGCTGCTACCAAATCTGTCCTTGTAAAATTTGAGTTTTTTATGACACGGAAAACTAAGAAAATTTTGCAAGTTTGGGGACGTTTTTTTTTACAAATAAAGAAAGTACGTACCAAATGACTAAACCAATAGAGACTCTGGCACCCAACCTACCTCGTGTCTGAATTAACCTAAACATTCATCCCCTGGGATATAAAAACAGAATTTATCCCGTTGTTTGTAATAAAATCTCTTTAGAGCTTTTAATATCGTAGCAAGAGCCGCTTTGCAACATTTATTGCTACTAAGGAGTAATATGAAAATTTGCTAAAGAAAACCTTTTGTATGAGCCAAGTTGGGAATACTTACTCTTACGGATTTTGTGTGGTCCCAGTGTGAGCGGGCAACGCTACGTTCACATGTTTTACAAGCTGTAAGTCAACTTGCAATGTTTATATGTAGGGATAGGACCTTGTACAAGGTCTGTCCTGATCGCTATCACTATCTTGCTCGCTAATCCTGCCGCTAAGCAGCAGAGCTTGCATTGTTGTGTTCCGGCATGGAGAGCAAGACAGCCGGTGCAATTACAGGCACAAGAGGTATTCCATCTTAGCCCTCTGGGTTGGCAACGCATTTGCAATCTCTTTGGTGTTGCGGGTGTCTATAGGCGGTGGTGATCACTTACCATCAGGTGACTCACTTGCTTGTTTGCCTTCCTAATTCATAAAAAAAATAAGAAATGAGCTTTTAATTTTAATATCGAATTAACAATGCAATGTTTTTAATAAATATTATAAATGTACGTATGTAAGTTCGTAACTAAGTAAGTATATGGTCCGTTTTAAATTTTCACCCCATGATGTGAGGTGTCGTTGGATAGGTTTTTAAAATACATTGTGAGTTTGTGAATTAAAATTTTTGATTAAGGGACCAGTTTGTGAAATACTGAGCTTTAAAATGCAAATTTTTGTTAGACTCAAGTGTCATCCTGCCATATAAATGGTTGTTTTTGGATATGTGTAAGTTGACTTTTTGTGATTATGATTAGGTATAAAGAAAGACATGTCATTTTAAATTATGTATGTATGTATGTAAATTCTTTCTTGTACAAAACCATAAATGACAAAAAGAGTTAAAGTGATGTACAAATGCGAACTTATCCCTTTAAGGGATTTCTTCCAGTTAACCTTTGAGTGGATGAAAGGAGTATCATAGCAGGGTCAGACAAAGACCAAGAGTTTATCAAAATCATTGGAAAATTACCATAGATCTTACCTATAAACACATTACATACTAATAAATATAATACCCAAATACTAAATACATAAACTTACTTAGATATAAATAAATACTCAGAAGTTAAAGGAGTAGAAGGAAAATAACTTAAGGACAGTGTGTAATTATGTAAGTAACTTGTATATTGCTACACCCTACTAGGGTAACATCTTGTAAAACCATTGTTGCAATGAATGAATAAAGAATATGTAACAAAAAAACGGTAGTAGTAACTTGTAACATCCTCGCTTACACTGTTACCCCACCTTAACCCTCCATCTCCATTGAGCCGTGGCAGACTTGGCCAAGCAATAGTTTACTTTGTTGACATTGTGTCCACCACTCTAAGTGAATAGGAACTCTAAGCTTGGAGTTCCTTTAAAACATGGACGCAAAGAAAACGCAAAAAAAATCTTGGTCATCTGACAGGATAGGATCTAAAAATGCAAACGTAAGTAATATACAAATGTTCATACCAAAGCGGGCTTCCTCGGGCTGACTCGTCTATCAAAACAGGTTTCAATGTGTGTTTTGTTATCTCACTCTTGCTTGAACAGCAGCTGTAATATGACTTACCCAATGTATTCTTACAAGTTTATTCACACAGACTTCTTACTCCTTGATTATAAAAGTCTTGCAACATGTCAGAGATCTTGTTGAAACTTGCGGCGTTATCTCAAGATGCCGCCACAGCACGTGTGTTCAAAAGACGTAAGCATAACTTCTTAAGTGCACCTAGCACGAATCTTCTCGATACGCGTTAACTCGCTACGTAACTCAGTGCGTCTCATTCTAACTAGCCCCGTAAAAGAGAGACGCACTGACTGACGTAGCGAGTAAACGCGTATCGAGAAGATTCGTGCTAGGTGCACAGGTCGGGACACAAGATGCGTTTGCAGCACGGCTCCAGCTCGTTTCGTAGAGCTGCATGACGTGCACGCAAAGTAAGCGATCTGGCATCTCAACATATAATTCTATTTATTACAACTGCCCTGTGCTAGCGGGGTTCCACTCCGCACTGTATGTACGCTCGGCCGCTATGCCTACAGAGCAGGCAAATCGCAGTAGGTTGTCGGCTCGCCGCGCGCCCACTCGCTCGCACTCACTGTGTCAATGTAATTGAAAACGAATGCAGCGCAACCCTAACGCGTCGCGGGAGTAGCGACGGAAGCAAAATGCCAAAAAACATTACTGAACTAAATGATACAAAATTCAAATCAATTGTCAACAAGACATTAATTTCTCGGGCGTATTATAAAATCAGTGACTATATCTTGGACAGGGATGTTTGGAAATGATCCCGATTTGTATTGGCGATCCCTGGCTCCAAAAATTGTACACCCATTGTGTTAAATTTTTAAATATTTAGGATGTAGAATAACATTGTAATTTTGATTTATTTAAAAAATTATATCTCGTTGAGGTTTTTGCCGGTATCTTCTGAGATTCTTCCGAAGCGGTGGTAAATTTTATGACATTCATAAGTGCTACCTGTAAGCCTAATCTGAATAAAAATATTTTGACTTTGACTTTGACTTTGAAGGTGGACGCGAGCGGCGCGTTCCTTTTGACGCGAGCCGCCTGACGAATGTGTATGAAGTAACACGAATTTTTTGTGCGTGATAATAAAGTTTGAAATTCGTTTAATTGCGGTCGAAAAAGAGAAGTTTCTGTACGTTAGTACTATTATTTATTCTGTGTCTGTGCACGCGTGTCTTCGACGCCGTGCTGCATTTGCAACCAGTGGAGACTGACGTCCCCACTGAGCTATCGTTTCGCGTCGAATTGACAATTAGACCCTATCGAAACGACTACCCGATCTCCCCCGAGGATGCCCGAGCGCGCCCGATTGCGACCAACGCTTTGAGGAAAACATCCGAATTTAGTTTCTTTTGCAAAAATTTACAAGTTTTATGGTTGGAGTTTTCTTTTAAATCACCCCTGGAGGTCTTCGGATCTCGCACTCATTTTGCGAAACGCAGCAACTCCTGCTTCCCGCCGGTATTTTGAGTGTGGTACTACTCGGGTCGAGCTAAAAAAACTTGTTTTTAGTGTTCTGTGCCCCAAAAAGCAAAGTCTGTCTGTCAAGACTCTTTTTCTCAGGATCGCGTTGAGGTATCGAGTTTAAATCAATAGCAAATACTCATATCTGCAGTCCTTTGGTATCTATAACTAGCTAATATGTTCTTGATTGTAATATATATGATGTGGATGTACTTAATAATAAATAAATAAAGCAGTAAAAACAACAAACTTCTAAATAAACGGAACCAAAAAATTCGGCAATTCATGCCGCATATTTCATACGCTCGCAAGGGAATCAAAAACCTAGAGGGTACTTCCTGTTGACCTAGAACCATTAAATTTAGCAAGAAGCAAGCTCTTACAACACAAACAAAGGCAAAAATCCAAAAACCGTAAATCTGTAGTTAATGACAAAATAATGCTATTACAAACTTATATTTGCACTTTGTGACAACAGTTTTCCAACAGCGAAGTTTAATTTGTCTCTCAATATTGTTTATCTTTTCGTTAGAGCAGTTTTCGGTGCTCATTAGGTTTCCACGGAACCCTTGGTGCGCGAGTGCGACTCGCACTTGGCCAGCTTTTTCAAGCGGATCAATCGTTCTGTAACTTGTAACTAGCGACCGCGCAGACTGCACTGAAATAGGTCAAACTGAGCGTTATGCTTTATTAATGCGATAAAATTGATTTATGCCTCCGCGACCGGGGTAGTACCGAGCGGAACTTGTGAAACAATAGGTTTGATGATTTAATGACGTAATGACAGCCAAAAAACTCCCTTATGGTTCAATATTTCGTTTATATCATAAGTATTCATATCATAACATTCGAGCTTTTATTTACCTGCGGTAGGGAATGCAAACCTGGTTATTTTCTCTAATAAACCGGTCATCCGGGTTTAATCGGTTAACACCAGTTAAAACCGGTTATTACCGGTTTTAACCGGATTTTCATACAAAGTAAAACCGGTTTTTCATACCCTAGAGCGACTTTGCCTTCTTGATATTATTTTCAATAGATTTTACGTAATAAAAAGTATCCTCCGTATACATATATGTCTTTTGTTTTAACACTTTTAGTCCAGTATTCTGTCAAGCTGTTAATGTGTGAATGAGGAACCAACATACATACATTTACGAGTCGCGTTAGTAGTTGTCGCAGATGAATGAATAAGAGTTATACGATATACAGACCGGCGTACAGTATACTTTTTTTATACAACATTGGGGACGCAAACGAGCAAGTAGGTCACCTCATGGTAAGTAATCACCACCGCCCATAGACACCCGCAATACCAAGAATATTGCAGATGCGTTGCCAACTTAGAGGGCTAAGATGGAATACCTCGAAGTTCAGTATGTACGATAGATTGCTAGGCAGAGTTGGACCACAGGGAAGATGAATCGGGGATAATAAATTAGACAAATTATACAAATTATATTTATATCCCACCTACGTCCACAGTTTGACTTCTACAGAAATATCTCGTGCATATCGGATGACTGAAGCCTTTACATAAGTGATGGCGTTCATTTTTAGCGTAGGTGTGACGCAGGTACTTTAAAGCTATTTTATATGAGTTATTAAAGTTTAGTTTTAAACTTTAATAACTCCCCCGGGGATGGTAGGGCCTTGTGCAAGGTCCGTCCGGATCGCTACCACCATCTTGCTCGCTAATCCTGCCGCTAAGCAGCAGCGCTTGCACTGTTGTGTTCCAGCGTGGAGAGCAACACAGCCGGTGTAAATTACTGGCACAATAGGTATTCCATCTTAGCCCTCTGGGTTGGCAACGCATCTGCAAACATCTTGGTGTTGCGGGTGTCTATAGGGACCGAAGATACGATCAGGATAGACGGGTACGAATAGCGACTTTCATTGTTTTATACTACGTACAGACAGACGTAGTAGAGTAAGCATGTTGCTCGTAAATATCTGCTTGCTATTGTATACTTTCTGGTAATTGTCAAAATAAATATAAACATAAAACTACCGTGAATTTCGGACATATTAATAAAATGGATCAGTCACGTATTTTTACGTCGAGAAATGCCCGACATGTTTCGGATCAGTGCGTGGTCCTTAATCATGAGCCCCCGCGGACCACGGACTGGTCCAAAACATGTCGGGCATTTCTCGACGTAAAAATACGTGAGTGATCCGTTTTATTATATATAAATAAAAACATACTATACATACAGCCAGATGATCATAGATATAATGTAAAAAGGAAAAGTATAGATAAATAACTAAAGTAGAGCTTTTGTTATTTACTTGATGTGAAAGCGAAAGCAGCGAGTTCAGTTGTTCGAAATTAATATTATGGTGATTTTGTATTGTTTTGTATTGTCAGCTATCCACAAATGATGGAATATCCGCCCGAAGGCATTCCAGTAAGCAACTCCAATTAAGTGTGCCGCGACGATCGGGCGTCTTTGAAATTTATTAGAGCTATTAACCGAAGGGTAACGGTTTGAAGGGGGAAGTGAGATAGTGGTGAGAATGGAACGAGGTATTGTTGGTGCGAGTTTTTGTGGTAACTTTAGCTGGGAATATTACAGAGGCTTGTAGAGTCAGGGCGTGTAGAGTCAGAAAGTTGGCTCTACATGAGATTTGATAACTTTTTGACAGTTCGAGTCATATGGTCTCGTCTCGGCATCATTTTACATGACAATGTTTTTGATGGGATACGGTTTTCACTGTCATTTAGAGAATTTTATACGATAATTTTTTTGCAGTTTTATTAATAATTGTATGCAAGTTTTGTCCCAATTGTAGGCACTCGCCGCAAAGCCGGAGAGGTTCGCTAGCTTCGATTGTCTTAAACGTTCGCGATTTTCACACATATTTATAACGGCCGCAGAGTCTGGTCGTGACCACGGCCGCTGCAATGCGGCCGAAAAGTCGAGGTAAATAAATAAACAGTTTAGTATTGCGTTTAAGTCCCAATAAACGTAATAAGTTAGCTAGCTTGTTATAATTTTAGACTAATGCCAAAATAAAGCTCTTCTTACAATGCTTAACGGTTAGCTACAAAGAGTATCCAGCTAAATCTGCTGTTACTTCCTGTATTTATTTTATCAAAGGTTTGAGGACAAAGGATAGTTGCCATGGAGAACTAGCATTAAAAGTAAAGCCGCCAGCATTAATTCTTAAAGATCTTCCCCACTGACGAAACAAACATCCGATTTGAAAAATAATGCAAAAGTTCGTTGCAAAAAAAATTGAAATGTTCGTTCTGCGTTGCAGCGTCCACACAGCAGGAGTATCGCGCATGGTTGTATGCTTTGCAAAGCTTGCCTATTGTTCACACCGCTAGCGGAATTCTCGTTACTAGCGGTAGCTCTCGGTGTCGATGGGATATTGTAGTATAGATTACGCCCTTGATTAAAATATAGGGTAGGTAACCTTGTAGAACCCAGTTGATAATCAGGCGGGGCACAATTAAAACTTCATAAAATTTGACAGTTAGCAGCGTCCCCTCGCGGCTGGAATGTGAGTACAAAATTAAAAAAAAAACTATCTGTCACTGCTAGTCACTCGTGTCGGAGGCGGCCATTGTCAACTCTGGCTTTGGTCTGCTTGGATGTTGATGCGCTCTTGGTTATCTCTTTTTGTTTACTCATCAAGGTTTTGTTCTAGCAAATTTTATGAAAACTTTTATAAGTAAGAGCTTATATGTATAAGTTTTCATAAAATTTGCTGGAACAAAACTTTGATTGAGTACATTTGGTTCTAAAAATAACACTCACACACGCGCAAGTGCGCATATACACGTATATGTATATATGCCTATCTATAGCTATACAAGTATACTGCATTAGTTCACTTGCCTGACACTAACAGCAGCACTTTCCATATATGCAAGTTAAAACCCAGAGTTGCCACTCTTCTCATTCTATATTACAATACTCTTAGTTGATAATAAGGTGTAACATTCCTAAGATGGTACTGTCAGTCCTTAGCCAATGGTAAGGGTCGAGGACAGCGGTATTGTTATAAGACGCTCTCTAATTGGCGTGCTTTGTTTTACGATGGCTTCTGTTTTATTTTGATTATTATGGGATCTTACGATTGAGAGTAAATTTGAATTGCTTCCTAAATGGCGGCAGACAGGTTGGTAAGGTGGAAATCGGTGACGCAACGCTGGCAGTTAGGTTATTTTTTTAATTATTTTTAGGGTTCCGTACCACAAAAGGAAAAACGGAACCCTTATAGTATCATTTCGTTGTCCGTCTGTTTGTCTGTCTGTCTGTCTATCAAGACCCTTTTTCTCAGGAACGTGTGGAGGTAGGGAGTTCAAATTAATATCATATACTCAAGCCTGCAGGCACTTAGAGCCGTAAAAAAATCTAAGTTCTAAATCAACGCAATCAAAAGATACGGCCGTTTATGCTGCATGTCTCATACATTTACAAGGCACTTAAAAACCTATGGGATACTTCCCGTTGACCTAGAGCTGTGAAATTTGACACGAAGCAAGTTCTCACAGCACAAATAAAATAATAAATCCAAAAATCGTAAATTTGTTGTTCATACACAAGAAAAAACTTTTTTGGTCTTACAAAGCAAAAATGCGGTAGGTACTAGATGTTGTTGATGACGGAACCCTCGATGCGCGAGTCCGAATCGCACTTGGCCGGTTTTTATTATTATTTTGTAGGTGTTCTTTTGTATGATATATTATATCACTAGTAGTTGTTGAATAGCAGATGAATAGAGTCCTGAAGAATTTAAGTGGTATTTTAATTTGTTGGCGACAGTAACTGTAAGGCAAGGTGGTTGTAATTTGAAACCTCTTAACTCCTATGCTATCCTTTTATAAGAGTACAATAAATGTCTCGCTAGTCGGCTTGATGCGACTGACGGTTTTTCCGGGATATTTAGTCATGATGACCAGAAAAGAGTTCGTCCATTTTTGGATGCAGTAAAAGTACTTACTTAAGATTTGTATAAGAACGATAGGAATTCAAAATGGCCTACGCAACATAAAAAAAGGCAATTGGTACTGTAAAAAACAGTATGAGGACTTCTGCTGTAGACCTTCTGCACTATTTTTAACATAAAACTACAGTGAGACTCATGATTAAGGACCACGGACTGGTATGAAACATGTCGGGCAGTTCTTGACTTTAAAATACGTGAGTGATCCGCTTTTATTAATACTTCTGCACTACACTAAAATTGGTTTGATTTTAGGCTAAAATCTGACCAATCCGCATCCCATAGTTCTAGTAGAAAGTCAACTTTCGATCATTCTGATAATTTTTAACATAAAACTACCGTGGGACTCGGACATATTAATAAAACGGATCACTCACGTATTTTTGAGTCAAGAAATGCCCGACATGTTCCGGACCAGTCCGTGGTCCTTAATCAAAATTACGTGAGTGATCCGTTTTATTAATACATTCTGATAATGTTACGTTAACTTGGCCATTGTACCTAATTATACAATACAACATTGTAGTTCTCATGTTGTGAAATTAGTTCAAATTACGTTTACTTCAATTTTATTGCGACCTAACATTTTCAATGACAATTATACGTAGCGTGATTACATGTTATTACTAACAAAGTAACTATTTATTTAGCCTCTGACATGCGTCACACCTCTAAATGTTTTGGTTCCAGGGCCCAATTTTATAAACGCGACAGGTGACAGTGACAATTAGATAGGGATCGATCTAATTCTGGTACTAATAGAGTAGATAGTAAAAACCAATATTACTAATTTAATATTTATACTCCAGACAAATCGCTTAAGATATAAAATTATTGTAAGTAATATAACTAGTTATCCTTTAACAAAATTCCCATCCACCTAATTCAGTAAGTTAACAATCCAACAGAAACTCTGTCCAACAATTATAAGTGAAAAGTTAGATAATTGCCTTCACTTGGAAACCATTTGCCCAGGCCAGCTTTCAAGGTACAAGGTATAAGGTATACTATATGTCTAGTTCTAATTCCAGACAACACAGAAAGGACTAGCTAAAGTTAGTACTTTATTAGTTTGACGTGCCTATGTTTGCTGAAAGTTTAGCTGGTTAAAATCGCTAAGGAATTAGTAGAGGTTGAAGTTAAATTGTTTACTAGACTAAGAAATTTCCACCATAATGTTTTTAAGGTACCTCAAAAGGAAAAACTGAACTTTTATAGGATCACTTGTGCGTCTGTCCGTCAATTTGCTCCGAAACAAGGACCGATTTGGAACACATATTAAGTTGGTGAACCAAACCTAGTGTTCAGTTCTAGCCTCGGAAGTAGCTAAACACTTAAGAACCTTGCCGTGGTAACGTATGAAATAAGAATTGCTCGAATTTGTCAAATCACTGACAGTGACAAGGTATTAAAATGGTCAGCTACTTCTGAGGCTGACCGTACAGTCAAACACAATGTCAAGAAAGATATATTATATGTCATAAGTATAACTCGTATAAGTGACCATTGGAGTCGGAACTGAGAAAAGGCATCATTTTTCAAAAAGAAGTCATCTTAGCCCTCTGGGTTGGCAAAACATCTGCAATCTCTTTGGTATTGCGTGTGTCTATAGGCGGTGGTGATCACTTACCATAAGGTGACCCACTTGCTTGTTTTCCTTCCTGTTTCATAAAAAAATATGCAGTATGAAATGTCTACGCTTGAAATCACTTTCAAGCGTAGACAATTTCTCCCGGCTCACTCTTTAACAATCAGTTAAGTTTGTAGCTGTTTGTATAGTCGACCAAGAAATTCTTTGACCACATTTCGACCGTATAACAAAGGGGTAGGGTTCAAAAGTGGTCAAGCAATTACTTGGTCGACTATACCTAAAATAAGATACATCTCAAGAACTTACGACCAACTAACGACGATGTTATTTGTTTCTGTCCTGGACTAATTCCCCGTTTCCCACGTCCCGGGCGTTTCCAAGAAATTTAAGAAATTGCTACACCGCCGGCAATAGGTTCTGCCGGCGTACGTATATTGCGCGTAACGACAGTAAAGTACTTTATTTAGGACGATTGTACAACGTTTAGGACAAAATTAAATTGTTTCAATTTGCGAGGCACCATTCACTAATATTATTTTCTTAGTATTTCATTAAGAACACAGCAGTTTCTGTGTGAGAGTGTACCCTTTTTTATACAACATAGGAGGGCAAACGAGCAAATGGGTCACCTGATGGTAAGTGATCACCTCCGCCCACAACACCAAAAGGATTTCAGATGCCAACCCAGAGGGCAAAGATGTAATACCTCTTGTGCCAGTAATGGCACCGGCTGTCTTGATTTCCACCATCTTTGCGACCTTTATTCGGTTTTGATCCAACACTATATTTTATGGATATTTAAAATGCTATATAATGAATGACAACACAAAGAAAAATTAGGGTAATGGCAGGGTTCGAACCTGCAACATCAGCATTCCGTGCCTTGCGTATTCCAGTTTTCGCCACATTACCGCTGCATTACCCTGCCATTATCCTAATTTTAGCGGTAATGTGGCGGAAACTGGAATACGCAAGGCACGGATGCTGATGTTGCAGGTTCGAACCCTGCCATTACCCTAATTTTTCTTTGTGTTGTCATTCATTGTATAGCATTTTAAATTTAATTTGAATGTAAAAAAAACACAAAAAAAAAATCGAAACAATTTAAAATGAAATAATTTCGATTTCAATAATTATGGATATTTACTTCAGTTATACAATGTAGACTTAGAGACACTTAGTCAAAGGAGCGCATATCAAATTTGATTAATTCTATGTTTGCGGACGGCGTGTCCTTTTTTTTATACAACATAGGAAGGCAAACAAGCAAGTGGGTCACCTCATGGTAGGTGATCACCACCGCCTATAGACACCTGCAACAACAAAGAGAGTGCAGATGCGATGCCAACCCAGAGGGCTAAGATGGAATACCTCTTGTGCCAGTAATTACACCGGCTGTCTTGCTCTCCACGCCGGAACACAACAGTGCAAGCACTGCTGCTTAGCGGCAGGATTAGCGAGCAAGATGGTGGTAGCGATCCGGACGGACCTTGCACAAGGTCCTACCACCCGCAATGTCCACCCGCGATCTGTCAAATTGTGTTAGCATTATCGAGTAGGGTTGCCAACTATTATTTATTAAACCGAATAGTTGCTTTACAATGTACTTCAAGGGAACGACACTGAAATAAACGAACTTTAGGTCTATGCATCGTGGTTGTATCCTTTTTCTGTCTTGACTAGGATGTTCCAGTAGTTTCAAGTTGTTTTGTTGTTTGAAAAAGTACCTAATTAAGAAAAAATCCTGTAGTTTCGAGTGCGGAGAAAGAGATGAGTATTATGGAACGAATAGTAAACATTTTGTTGTAATTGTATTACATCCACCATCTTACTTGCTAAGCAGCAGTGCTTGCACTGTTGTGTTCCAGTGTGGAGAGCAAGACAGCCGGTGCAATTACTGGCACAAGAGGTATTCCTTAGCCCTCTGGGATGGCAACGCATCTGAAATCCCTTTTGTGTTGCGGGTGTCTATGGGCGGTGGTGATCATTTACCATGAGGTGACCCTTGCTTGTTTGCCTTCCTATGTTGTATAAATAAAATTATATTCAGAATATTAAAACTGTAAAGATACATAAATCTTTGTAACACAATATGGATGCTTCTTTTAATGAAATATTTCTTAGTATTTTCTTATGTTTTCGCGACTTGTAGACATTGAAATAAAATAAATTAAATTAGAATTAAATTCGTTACAATACACGCGAAATATTTCTTTCCAAAGGGTAAAATAACCACAAGGAAATTATAATATCTCCTGGTTAAGTAAAGAAAAAGTTTCTCTTTTTATAGAAAAGTATTTTTTACCGAAAAAAGTTATAGCAACCCTGGAGCCCGAGGACTTTATTTAATTTTGGGGTGGAAATGAAATTAGGGTGTGATTTACATTAGTTATATTTTGGGGCTAAAGAGGTTATATTTCAGCGGTGAATAGTTGAACAAGGGACTAGTCAAAATATTCATAGTCATACAGTAAATTAAGTTACAATTAAATCATTCATCTATAAGCTATACTTTATTATAGTTTACCTTTTTATGAAGGTGTACCATACAATAGCTTCATCCACTTTGTCTACACACCCTGGTAACATGCTGACAAGTGATACAGCGACCCTAAGAGTGTCGCTGATCCGTTGCCGGCATTTCGAAACCACCCATATTTTTGGGTCTCAATTATCGTACAAAACGCTGTAGTAAGTTACCCCGAGTAAGAACTTCAGCATTTGAGAGTGCTACTACCCTGGTAAGCCGGCCTGTTTTAGCCAGTGAACCAAAATTTGGTGCCAGTGACCGGCACATTGGGTACCAATGGGTGTTTATCGTAACGTTTTATGTGGATTCGATATTTTTGTTCGAATTTGTCCGCGGCACTATACACTATCTACGTCTACACTAATCTACACGAATCTACATCTACATCTACACTATCAACACTATAATAATAAAGAAGTAAACTTTGTTTGCATGTTTGTTTGTATGTAGGAGGTAATCTCTGGAATTACTGAACCGATTCCAAAAATTCATTCACTAATAGAAAGCTACACTATCCCTGACGGACAGCTACTAATTTTACGAACAAAGTCGCGCGCCTCCGCAAGTATCAGATAAATTTTTAGTCGAATCGTGTATTCGTGTGTTAGAAATAAATCGATTCAGCAGCCACAATCCAATCGGAACCGGACAACCGATAACGCGTTCGCGCTTCACTAATTGATCTGTCATTGGGTTAATGAACATTTGGAAAAGTTCTAAATAAAGTTTGCTTTTTTGGTCCTTATTGTATCAAACTAACATGGTAGGTGACAGTGACAATTTAGAGTACGTTACGTTTTCAAATACAAAAACTCTTCCTTTTAGCCAGGGACTAATTTCATAAACGCGACAGGCGATAGGTGACAGTGCGAATTCACCGTACATAACTGTGTCGACAAGTAACGCTGCAGATATACAGACTTAACATAGTAGTGGGTGTCTCCTATCACCTGTCTCGTTTATAAAATTAGGCCCAAATATGTCGAATTGTCGTTGTCACATGTCACTCGTCAACTTGGTGAAACAGAGGCCTGGAGTCCACTTAAAGTAGCCGTAACTATATTCCATATTCCTTGGATTGAGGGCGGTGGTGGTTTCGGTCACCATATGACCCGCTTCATTTTTTTTAAGGTGAGGATAATCCATTGACGCATTTCGCCAAAAGAGGCGAAATTCGGGACTCGCCCCCGTGAAGGGGAATACCCAATAAACCTCCTCACCATTTCTCTCAAGCCGGGGTTATCCGGTGCCGTGGGACCCAGGTGATGACACCACTATGACACCGGCCGGTAATCTCCATACGGTTTTTTATAATGAGGTTGGTATGACCCGCTTCCTAGTTTACCTCCCTATAAAGTGACTACCATGACTTTTCTACCAGAAGAAAAGATAGGCTCTGTCTGCCGCAAGTACGATTGTCAAAAACTAAGAAATGTTTTATGAACCAAAGTTTAAAAATGTATAACCATCTTCCTGATTCCGTTACTTCATTAAATGATATAAGATTTACATTGTATCTAAAAACAAGATTAACAGAGGAGGCTTTGTATAGTATTAAGGATTATTTTGACATTGAATTCTAATTTGATTTAAATTGTATAAAATAATCACGATTAATGAGTATAACACACTCACTTTACAATGTATGAACCTAATTTTATATTTAAGACATGTTCTAGTGGATAATTTATGTCAATGGAATAAAAATATATGACTATGACTATGACTATAATTTAAAAGAAACTTCGTCTTGACCAATTTACGTTATCCTTTCGGATTTCCACGCAAGGAGATTGGAAATGAAATTGTACATATTCCTTTTTGTAGCGATATGACAGTTGATAGGGCCGGGCTGTCACTCCCTGTGAAGGGACCGTTTGACGCTTGACTCAAGTTACAAGCGATGGGAGTAATAGTACGGTCAGTCTCGAAAGTAGCTGAACATTTTAGTACCTTGTCGCTGTCAGTAATGTGCCAAATTCGAGCAACTCTCACTTCATACGTTACTTAGACAAGGTTTTTAAGTGTTTAGCTACCTCTGAAGTTGACTGTACCGAGGAGTGTCGGGTCCTCTTCGTGTGCTCAAGTGCTGCGGTTCCCTTATGGACTCTTCCACGGGAGGAGCAGTGCTTGGGTCGATAAACCTTGGGCATTGGGCAATGATTTCTTAGCTTATATGGTCGGGGTATTGTTGGCCGATGGCTAATAACCCGATGGGGTGAGGTGGGTTTTTTGATACTGACATTGGTTCAAACCTCATGGCCGCCATTTTTTTATGAAATTGGAAGGCAAACGAGCAAGTGGATCGCTTGATGGTAAGTGTACGTCACCACCTATAGACACCCGCAACATCGAAGAGATTGCAGATGCGTTGCCACCCCAGAGGGCTAAGATGATTGATTGATTGATTGATTAAAACTTTATTTTTTAAGAAGGAATATCTCTTGTGCCAATAATTACGCCGGCTGTCTTGCTCTCCACGCCAGAACAAAACAGTGCAAGTACTGCTGCTTAGCGGCAGGATTAGCGAACAAGATGATGGTAGCAATCCGGACGGATATTGCACAAGGTCCCCGCAGAACATAGACTTTGCCGCCTATCTCTTGCCCCACCCACCAGGGCCACCAAGAAAATTGTCAACGTAAACACGTCCCGGATTCGCTAAAGGGATAATATAATTTGCGGGGTTATCCCGGACGGCAGTTAGGGATAGTCAAACGTTCCCTTAATGTTATTCCTGCAGGCTGCTCGTGTAAACATCCCACTGTTGGGTAGTGACCGCAACTGGCATGTTCTCACCAAAAACAGCATGGACTAACTTATAGATGTACAATGAGGTGTAACTACAGAATAAATAATAATACCACCATCTTGCTCGCTAATCCTGTCGCTAAGCAGCAGTGCCCGGCGTGAAGAGCAAGATAGCCGATGCAATTACTGGCACAAGAGGTATTCCATCTTAGCCGTCTGGGTTGGCAACGCATCTGCAATCCCTTTGGTGGCTGTTGTTTGGTGGGCGGTGGTGATAACTTTACCATCACGTGACCCACTTGCTCGTTTGCCTTCCTGTGTTGTATAAAAAAAGTACAATTACAGAAGTCTGTCTTTGAATAAGAACGGCGTTTAGGTACCTAGTTATATTTATTTATTTAAACTTTATTGCACAAAAATACAAAATGTACAAAAGGCGGACTTAATGCCTTAAGGCATTCTCTGCCAGTCAACCTTTGGGCATAAACAGAAAGGTTGTGGACGGTGCGGATAGAGAACGAGTAATAGAAACACAATGACAAAATGCTACTACATACATACAAAGCCTATAATACAATACATAGATATAAAGATATACACATATTAATATGTATACTATACATAAACTACATAAATAAATATAGATACAATCTGTCCAGAAGAAATCTAAAAGGAGTTCTGCTTAGTGAGATGCAGACGATCTAACTTTTTGAAAGAGAGTTTGTTAGGGGCTTGTTTAGTGCTAAGGGGAAGAGCATTCCAAAGACGAGTAACCTGAAGAACATAAGAGTTAGAGACGAAGCGAGTACGGTGAGGTAGGACAGTAACCTAAGAAGAGTCCTAACTGTATGCCTCTCTTTCTATCTTATAACTCGTATTTATGCAAAGTTGTGACCCAACACAAAAGTCAAAGTTTCTAGACGCCGAAGCAGTGGGCCTAGAAAGCACCAAGAAACTGCGATGTAATCAACTACGATGCCATAGACAGACAGACGGTTAGACAGATAAATAGGCAAAGGTTATAAACTTACAACACCCCTGTTTACGAGTACGTTGCGTAGGGGGTAAAAAACCTGCATTTATTAATCTTTAACTTTATAGCGCAGTCTTCACATCATAGTTGCTTAGGAAAGATCTTTTTTTAAATATCACATTTGTGGAAAACAGGCATATGGTTGCCTATGGGTAAGCAATAACTGCCGATTATGTACGCATGCAACTCCAGAGGTATCACACGCGCTTTACCGACCCTGTAAGAACCTTTAACTTTAATCTTTGGGGGACAAAATTACCGCTATAAGCCAGCGATTTTTGAAAAATTCTGCTTACAGTTAACCTTTTTGAAAGTTCGGTTTAACGACCACGTCTCCAGTTAACGGGCACGTCTAACGCGCTGTACAATAAGGGACCAAGAGCCATCGTAAAACTAACAAAATGTTGCAGTTTTAATCTAGTTTTAGTGCTGGTGAACGATGGCTGATGTTAGGAAAGGATAACGTCCGTGAACGTTTTATTGACATACTGCTTTACGCAGAAACGTTTTAAGCGACATACAATACCGTCAAACTACCGTGAGACTCGAACATATTAATACAAACGGATCACTCATGTATTTTAAAGTCGAGAATTGCCCGTCATGTTTCGGACCAGTCCGTAGTCCTCAATCATAACCCCCATGGTTAAGGCTCCCGATTATAGCGGATTATGGGCTCATGATTAAGGACCACGGATTGGTCCGAAACATGTCGGGCAATTCTCGACCTTGAAACACGTCATTGATCCGTTTGTATTAATACAATACCATCAGTTTCAATTTTGTCACCAAAACTTCTCTCACACGTTAGCGTTAACTTCTCTATTACTATGGGAATAGTTTGTTGCGGATACGTGCCGCTAGAAACGCTGACAATGTTTCTATAGAGATTGAGAAGTCAATAAGACGTTTGTTGAGACAAAAACTGACACTACAGGTACAGTTTGATTATAGTGACGCTTTGTTATAAGAACATCGTTGGTGGTTAGGGGTTGGACTCGTGGTCGCAAAGTGATCAATCGATGCAAACAAAATGTAGTAGTAAGCTATTACTTCTCACTGGTATCTTCTGAGAAGTCAAAGTCAAAGTATCTTAATTTAGATAAGGCTTACAGGAAGCACTATGAACGTCAGACAATTTACCGCACCGGTTGGGAAAAAACCTGTGATGAGAAGAATGTGGAATTTGTACTATCCCAGTCTAGCCGGCCCATTTGAATCCAACCAAAAATTAGTCACAGTTTAGATATATTTATTAATATTAAATCCTACCAGTATTTTAAATGTGAAAGTAATGACGTTTGGATATTTAGATGTTTGTATGTTTGTTCCTCAATCTGGCATTAGCGGCTAGACGGATTTAGATGAAATTAGGCAGACAGATAATGTATTGAATGAAAACGTAGAATATTTTTCATCACACACTCACGGGTAGCAGAGCAAAAGCTAGTAAGTATGTTATAATGAAACGTATGGATAGATTTTACCTTCATATTTACCTTCTCTGACCTTCAATATTTCACAATAGCATCAACAGCGACTGCCTCTGGGCACCCCACTAGGAATTATAGTCTGAAAGTCGCTTTCTTGCCTTGCGAAGTTTCCACACAATTTCCCCGCTGTACGTAAACTGTGTATAATACACGTCTTTCTGTACCAAAGGTCGTTTATTATTATAGAAAATCTTGACTACTATTCGTTCTCGATTCGATTTAAAAAGTATTAGAATATTCTTTCATTAGAAGGCAAGGCATGCACAGTTGTGTCATTGCCAAGTATTGTACCCCACAATCGCGATCATGCCACGGCCCATGAGACCATTCTAAGCACCATGGACATATGCAATCCAAAGAACGCAAATGCGTTGCCAACTCTCAGGACTAATATGGTATGCCTCTAATTTCTCCGGCTATCTTACTCCCACACTGAAACATAGCAGTGCGAACACTGCTGCTTTACAGATTAGCGGGTAAGACAGTGGTGTAGCGATCCGGACAGACCCTGGACGAGTTCCTACCACCCGTAACTGTTGTGGGTACACTTAAAGTACATTACCGTGATTATCAACGGCCTTTGCCGTTAGTCTGGTCATAGCCGAAGTGACATTTCCTCGTGGCGAGTGATTTTCGTCAGAGGGGTTCCACTCCGCACTGTCGGTACGCTCAGCCGCCTTGCCTACAGTGTAGGCAAATCGCAGTAGGTTGTCGCCTTGCCGCGCGCCCATGCCGCTAGCCATGTCAGTGTAATTGAAATCGAATGCCGCGCAACTCTAACGTGTCGTCGGGAGTTGCGGGGGGAAGGCGGACGCGGGCGCGCGCTTCTTATGACTCGAGCCGGCCAGGCGAACTTGTATGAAGTAACACAAACTTTTTGAGCGTGTTAATAAAGTAAGGATTCGTTTAATCGCGGCCGTAAAAGAAAATTTTCTGTGCGTTAGTACTATTATCTGTTCTGTGTTTTCGTGCACCCATGGTAGGCCCCGGAAGGAAATCAATCGGGACAACAGGCGAGCGGGATAAGATTGAGCGCGTATTCCGCGAAAGTGCGGGAATAAACCGCTTCGTCGGGGATCCTGTGACTTAAAATATAATAAATCGTCATACTAAAAGGTTGTAGCAGTTTTTATCGCGTCAGTCAATTTGTTTGTACTCTTTTAACGATTACAAACAAATTCACTTGCAGCATTTTACCAGGGGAATGTTACGGTAACATTCGACAGAAATGCTGCAAGTGAATTTTGACCCAATTTTACTAGTCGGATTAACTCGAAAACGGTGGTGTGTATGTCCAATGACAATGAATTCAAGATTTCATTTTTCATAGTAATTTTTTCATTGAGTTGTTTTTTCTAAGTATACAGAGATAAGTATAAGACTCGTTAGCCTTTATATATATTTACATCCGTGTGTGTCTATCCTATCTATTAAAGACAGTGGCCTATGTATTAGCAATATAAATTATCTTATTTTTACCAAATAAATCTGAATCTGAATCTGCCTTTTGGTCAAAACTAAACACGAGTAACAAAATCGTTTCAGTATACTCCCCGTGAAGATACCCAACAATCAAACCAACTTCCACATTCACAATATTAGGGCGGGTACAGTCGGTATATCCATAACGCTAACTGCAGTTTAAGTGAAGCACTCAGTTAGATTAGCGTCCTTTGAGCGGCCCGGGCCGGTTGTTCAGTAATCGCTTGCTTGTTTACTGAGCTGCGTTTTGGCGCGAATTGCGGCGGAGGCGCAGTGTCAGCGATATCTTTATTTGGGGGCGGAACTTGCGGTATTCAATTAATTCGTCTCATTTGTTCGTTTGATTCTTATTTCGTCTCATTATGTATTCATCACTCATTACTTATTTGTCTTTTTCGCTATCCATCACTATCTGCTTTCGTCGAATTCTGTAACTTGTCTAAGTTTGGTCAAATTCTGTAACTTAGACAAGCTACAGAATTTGACGAAAGCAAACAGTCTACTTTTTTAATAAGTCTTATTCGTTTTTTGTCAATATCGTCCTTGGTCTCATTCAGTTCATCTCTTTCGTTTTTATCTCAAAAGTTCTTCGACATGTTTGGCACTGTTCACATTCGTAATTAGTCTCTTTTGTTTTTGGTCGCATTCTAAGTGCGTCACGTTCATTTTTTTCGTCTCATTCACTATTTGTGATTATCTTTTCCAATCACACTTCTAGCAATAACACTCACTTCTAAATCTGGTCATAAATGACTTAAATAGCGAATGAGACGAACAACGAATGTAACGAGTAGCGAATATGCCCAAAAAAACGACGAATTAGAAATGAGGCCAAAAACAGAGAGACGAGTAAGGAATGTGAATAAAGATGATCTGCGAATGATATTAAAAAAGAGGCAGACGAACAACGAATGAGACAAAGTAATACTGACGAAAAACGAATAAAACTTATTAAGAAAGAGACAGTTACAGAATTTGACCAAAGAAGACAACGACGAATAGCGAACCAGACGAATAAAAAATTAAACAATTTGTACACATAATTAAGTTTTTGTATTTTTGATATTTTACTTGTATTTATATTGTTAAATAATTAACATTCTATTCTAAACATACAACTAGCCAACCGTCACTGATATGACTGGCGCATTTGATTAACGTCGCCAAATAAATGAACAAACCTGAATAAAGTCAGCCCTGAATAATTGGACGAGGCAATAAATTGTAACGGCACGGCATAAAACAAGCGGCATTATGTGATGTATTAATATTTTTAGCTGATGGAAATGTTTCAGCCGCGATGCTAATTTGGCTCACTTTTATAAAAACAAGGTTTACTCAGTTACTGCAAGGGAGCTACTCGCTTCGAGTGAATTTGTGCCTGTTCAAATGTGATATTTGTTACGTAATTATGATAAAGTTTTATATTTGTTAATTTGCTAATAATCTGGTATTGACATTTATTGGTTTTTGTATGCAGGCAAAGTATATTAGCCTTACCTAACTATGATTTTTTTTATTGCTATCGACGTAACCAATTACACCTAAGTAGATTTGCAAATAAATCACTTTGAATTAGACTTTTTTGACAGCAAAAAAATGGAAATAATACATTGCAGGTGTCTATAGACGGGGATGATTGCTTACCGTCATATGGCCCGTTTGCTCGTTTGCCCCCCTACTATAAAAATGCCCCGCCCGTGATGTATGTAACTGTGTACATGTATTGAATAGTTATAAATCAATATTTTCCTTTCTTCCTTTTATTTTTTTAATGTTGGATCTTGGGGCTACTTTTTAACGTGCGCCAGTCAATGCCGCCTAAAATACGCTCGCGCATTGTGATTGTCCCGCGGCTCGTCAGCGTCGAGCGCACGAAAGGCAAAAATGGACGCGCTGACTGTACCCGCTGGTAGTGCGCCCGCGCCCCTATCTCCGCTGAGTCATCGGCTGCCAACTAATGTTTCGAGTTTTTGTGTACACTACAGTCAGCATAAACAGTTCGTTGCTTAACCCGCCGCCGGTTCATTTTGCGCCCTTGTGCGGGAATGCCTATTCATGGCAGGGTTAAGTTAATCGACTACTATTTCACACTTGCTTAGCGAAATTAAAAGGTTTGAACGCGCAAGTAACGGGTGTATGAGATAGCCATCTTTGTAGAGTAAACCGTGACCATTTTTACTTTGATGTTAATATTAGTGACCCGGTCCGGTTTCGTTTAGGTAGGTACTTTTTTATTTTTTTTATTTACGCATTTTAAGTCACGTTCATTAACATAATTAGGTGTTACATAGTTTTAATTAATATATACTGTACAAAAAAACAGGTTTAAGGTCCATCCGGATCGCTGCCACCATCTTGCTTGCTAATCCTGCCGCTAAGCAGCAGTGCTTGCACCGTTGTGATCTGGTTTGGAGAGCAAGACAGCCGGTGTAATTACTGGCACTAGAGGTATTCCATCTTAGCCCTCTGGGTTGGCAACGCATTTACAATGTCTTTGGTGTTACGGGTGTCTGTAGGTGGTGGTGATCACTTGCCAATAGGTGACCCACTTGCTTGTTTGCCTTCCTATTTCATAAAAAAACAGTGAAAACCATATCAAAAACCTTTGCTTGGTTTAGAACGAGTAAGCGACTGAAGGTACGACAAGGACAAACAAAAACTGGTAGAGACATTGTTTTACATTAATAAAAGATTCATTACTATTTTGGTCATTGCGCATTGCTAATTTGCTAACTAAAGGAGAATGGGCAAATTGTCCCAAGTGCTGTATACAGTTGTGCTATATCTTATTAGAAAGCTCTCAATAAGAGCTTGTTTTTTTTATATGACAGCAAAACCGAGATGTTTGCAGGGAAAAAGCTACAGCCCATTTTATACCTCACTTTGTACTAGCAGTTGTATGAAAAGTATCTGTAAAATCATTTTCGAGATATAGCCGAAAGATTTTAACCACGCATTACTGAGGCCACTAGAAGTAAAAAACGTAATGGGAGCATAGGTCTAATTTGCTGTTTTTTTTTTTTTTTCATACAAAACAATGATTAATGCAGCAGACACCTGGTTGATCCTTACACCGAGTACTACACGTACATACTACTCACTATTGTATACAAGGGTTGGGACAGCGCCCATACAAAAATGCCCATTCACCTTTGCTAACTAAATTTGATAAAATTTACCTAGAAAATAATAATTTAAACTAAGATTTAGAGGGTGGAAAACGTTATCGCCGGTTTTATAGGCGGCGGTTTTTGAGCCTGGGTACAGAATTTTCATGACCTATAGTCATGATTTTTAAGTACAAAAAAACTGTTAATTTGTAAAAAAAAAATACAATTCACCATAAACTTTGCACAATTTTTTTTGGGTCAGTATGTTGTTGGTATAACTACTCAACTAGGTTTGCATGTTTTGATTTTTTAAATATTTATAAATTTGACAATATTTGCATTTTATGAGGATCTTACAAAACAAGAAATCGACAATATGTTAAAAACTATAAGGCATTAAAAACTAAACATACCAAACTAGTTCTAGGTTGTAGCTCATAACAACAGTATACTAGAAAATTATGACTACAAAGCCCAATTTCATCAACGCGACAGGCGACAGGTGACAGTGACATACATTGCTTGCCGAATATGATGCTAGGTTTGTAAGTTTGTAGCGTTAATGTAGCGTCGACACAGTAATGTATGGCGAATTGTCACTGTCATGTGTCGCCTATCGCGTTGATGATATTGGACCCAGGGTTACTAATCGAGGTTTAGAAGGAACAAATTATATCGCCGTTTGTATGGAGAGCGCTGGGTACACAGTCCGTTTACGCCATACCATTTTGAGCAAACGGTCAAAAATTAAATCAGTTCTTTATGCCACAAGGGAGTAAAGTACCTAAATAATTACACAAGTCATATTTTAACATAAACAATGGGCGAATCGTGTCCGAAATAACTGGAAACGAAATTAAACCCTCACTAATTAAATCGGGGTTTCGCACAAACGGCTACAATACACTTTTCTTTCTTTGCCCTTAATTCTTTTAACTGCTCGATTTTAATTAGAATTAAATATTGAAATAAAACAATTAATACAGTTTATATCGCGTGTATTGTAACGAATCTAATTCCTTACGTTTCAAGCCCTTTACAGGTCTCATGTTCACAGGCAGTCTGCCAAAAAACTTAGAATACAAACTACTCAATTTTGAATAAATAATTACAAAATTAAAAAACTAAATATGAAATCGTTCCAATTAACGCAATAAGACTACAGACTCTACCAGCGCTTCGGAAGTGGCATCTGCTGAGAAGAATGCGCCGCAAGAAACTCAGCAATTAGCCTTTTTTCAACCAAAGAACTTTAAAAAAATTACTTAATTTACTTAACAAGAAGTTACATAAAGATAAAAATAAAATTACAAAAGTGGTAATTGAATAGACTGTATAGGGCTCGAAATGTCTGGAATTAGATTTGTTACAATACACGCTAAATAAACCGTTTAAATTGTTTTATTTAAATGTCTACAAGTCACGAAAACATCAGAAAATACTAGAATTAAATAATTAAACAAAATGTCTTGTTACTTCTTCTTCTTTTGGTGCATCTCCAACTAGTTGCGGGTGGTAGGACCTTGTGCAAGGTTCGTCCGGATCGCTACCACCATCTTGCTTTCTAATCCTGCCGCTAAGCAGTAGCACTTGTACTGTTGTGTTCCGGTGTGGAGAGCAAGACCGCCGGCGCAATTACTGGCACAAGAGGTATTCCATCTTAGCCCTCTGGGTTGGCAACGCATCTGCAATCTTCTTGGTGTTATCACGTGACGTACAAACAAACGGAAAACAAAGTTTACCTCTTTATTGTTCACTAGCGGTCACCCGCGGCTTCGTTCGCGTGGAATGAGTAGCCTATGTCCGTCAGGGATAGTGTAGCTTTCTATTGGTGAAAGAATTTTTGAAATCGGTTCTTTAGTTTCCCCCTACGTACAAACAGACTAACAAACAAACAAATTACTGTACATAAGCGACCCGTCCCGACTTTGCACGGGTATAATAAGGCTGTAACAACAACAACAACAACAAGTATTCTTTATTGTACACCACATAAATATACAAAGCAAACAAATTAACGAATTAGAAAGGTAGACAATAGGCGGTCTTATCGCTTAACAGCGATCTCTTTCAGACAACCGGAATATAATGTATATAATGTAATGTTAGGTAAATAAAATCCTTGTCTAAAAATTATTTAAATGACAGTGAATACCGTATCAAAACCCGTAGCGTGGTTTAGAAGGAGTAAGCGAACAAACAGACAAACAGGAAAAGATAGTGACTTTATTTTATCTACACTAATATAATAAACAGGTAAACTTTGTTTTTTGTTTGTATGTAGGGGTAATATCTGGAACTACTGAACTGATTCCAATGATTCTTTCACTAATAGAAAACTACACTATCCCTGGTGGACAAAGGGAACTAATTCCACTCGAAGTCACGGGCGTCCGCTAGTACTAAGTAAAGAAGATATTAGATCATCATCATCATCATCTCAGCCACAAGAAGTCCACTGTTGAACATGGAGGTCCATGGATTTCCAAAGTGACCGGTTGGAAGCGGCATGCAACCAGCGCCTTCCTGCCACCTTGCACCTGTGTGAGGTCATCGGACCATCTTGTGGCTGGTCGTGTATTATTGTAGATAGTATAGATTAAATGAAAATGTCAGATCATTGATCGTAGAAAAGAAAATGTCACTAAAGCTCACCAAAATGGCCGAACCTCTATAAAAAACGGCCATTTTGTTGAGCTTTAGTCACCCGTTGAGATTCAAAAATCGCATTCCAGTGGCCCGTTTCACGAAGCTACAAGTTACAATTTTACAAGTCTAAACCGGCAACATTGGTCATTATGCCCATTGCCATTGGTCATTATTGACCAATGTTGCCGGTTTAGACTTGTAAAATTGTAACTTGTAGCTTAGTGAAACGGGCCACAGGAAGTTCATCTTATTAAAAGTAAGTCTGCCAGCCTCCTCTAACTGAGGGCTGAGTAAATCAGAGGCTAGTTAATAAAACGAAGCGAAGAATATAAATTCGCGACCTAATAAGTCCTCGATACGTCCCGGGAGCACTTAGCTAGGAATTCGGCGCGAAACAAATGACTGTTAACAACGTGCCGCATAGGGATGTCCCGTCGCCAATATTGAGCTGGCAACGTTGCGATATTGCCAATTGGACGCAAGTTACGAAACAGGATACAATCTAGAAGAGCAATTTGTGTAACTGGAAAGTTTTCTTACGCGACATCCAACAAACATTCGACAACAACAAACATTCTTTACTGAACTGACTTTTAATGATAACTGACTTACTTATAATAGACGGTGTAGACGGGTTTCAGGCGATCATGCGCAAGAAGATAGCCTCGCTGTAAGGCAGAGAAAGAGTGAGTCCCAACAGCATTCAAAAAACAATAGCGGGCAGATTCGACTGTCCAATCCTGGCTTGGTGGGTTGGACAGATTAAGGGTGTAGCCCAGTTTGTAATATAAATAAAAACCTTTGTTTAATTATAAGTCTTACTAATTTAGATTTAAGTCAATTGTTACTAACACTACGGATCATAGGTCTGAAATAAACAACTTATTTATTTATGTTTTTTTAGACTAGTGACTTATTTGAAAAAAAGATATGTTAACGCATCGTTGTTGCTTTACTTTATTGATTTACTGAAAAATCAATAGATTCAGGCGTTACTTTGCGCAGGTCCTTATCAACAAACTGGAACAAATTACCTTGCTACTCTGCGAAACCAGTGCTGTGCACGTGCAAAACAGCTGCGTCTGTGTCATACCTATATGCTATGAAAATTATTATGTATCGCACAGACGTAGATGTTTACTGAAATAGTCGGTGAAAAATAACTTGCCATAGTAAACTTATTATTTTTTATTTAAAAAAGAAAAAAAATGACTAGGCAAGGCAAAGGCATTGCCTATGTAACCACCTAAAATCAAAGTAAACTTAACATCAAAATCAAACTGATGTATTCGAAGATTCTGATTAAATTAACATAGACAAACAAGACATGGTTTGATTATTTCAGTCGTTGAAAATAAACATCTTGGCGATGAAGCCTAATGTATACACAGATTAAAGATATTTCGGGTTAGTTTCAGATATATACTTGTCTTACTTATTAAGTTTATCGAGACTTAAACGCGATAATTAACTGTTAAACAGTGCAGCTAGCACGAATATTCTCGACAAGCGTTAACTCGCTACGTAACTAAGTGCGTCTTGCTCTTACTGGACTCCTTAGAACGAGATGCACTGAGTTACGTAGCGAGTTAACGCTTGTCGAGAATATTCGTGCTAGCTGCACTGTTATATTAATAAAACGGATCACTCACGTATTTTTACGTCGAGAAATGCCCGACATGTTTCGGACCAGTCCGTGGTCCTTTATCATGAGCCCCCGCGGCGCGATGACGACTGCGTACCGAAGCCCTGACACTGTTAGACCTGACCTGACATTGTTAACGTAATAAGTATGTGTGAAAATCGCGAAAGTTCAAAACAATCTATATACTTATTTATAACGTTATCGGGAATAAGGTTTCGCGGAGTAGCAAGGTAATTTGTTCCAGTTTGTTATCAGGACTTTAACGCGATAAAAGTACATGCAATTTAGGTTCAGTTCCAGAATAAATAACAGTAAAAGTAAAGAAGTTTTTACTTTGATCAAAAACGGCGTTAAGGTATAAAACTGGCCTACTGTATGCCTCTCCGGTTTTCGTATAACTTGTATTCATTCGCACGCGCGGCAACTCAATGGCGCCGGCCCCAGTGCAGTGGCCCAATATTCTTGTAGCTCAGCGAAGTTAGCTGCCGTTAAGGTACTTAATAAATAGTTTAATTGCTGCGGGGTTGTGTGCAGAAATCCTTATGCAATCACAATCACCTGAACACCACTAAAAAGTTTATGGAAAATCATCATCATCATCATCATCATCATCTCAGCCACAAGAAGACCACTGTTGGCCTCCTCCATGGATTTCCAAGGTGACCGGTTGAAAGCAGCATGCAACCAGCGCCTTCATGCCACCTGTATGAGGTCATCGGCCCATCTTGTGGCTGGTCGTCCTACGCTGCGCTTGCCAATACGCGGCCGCCATTCGAAAACTTTTCGACCCCATCGGCCATCAGTTCTCCATGCTATGTGTCCTGCCCACTGCCACTTCAACTTGCTAATCCGCTGGGCTACGTCGGCTACTTTCGTTCCTCTGCGGGTCTCCTCATTTCTAATTCGATCACGCAGAGAAACTCCAAGCATAGCCCTCTCCATAGCTCGTTGCGTGACTTTAAGCTTTCTTATAAGACCCATAGTAAGCGGCCACGTTTCAGTGCCATTAGTCATCACTGGTAACACACATTGATCTATTGACCTATGGAAAATGTATGATGTTAAACAAAAAACACACGTACAAATTCGCTCGTTATTCAAGAAAAACTCTTACATCATAACACAACTGTAACTTTTATTACAAAATGCCTCCCAGCTTTCTCAAATGCAAGATAGCCAGCTATGCCGCCAATAATATTCAATATCGCATATCCAGCCAGCGTCCATCACTACCCCTCCTCGTGGAATTCGAAAAAAGAACACCGTATTTTTTTTCCGGCCAGCCTCATTCCGTCGAGGCAAACAAGTGCGAAGTACGGCCACTTGTGTACCCGTGTTTTCCCGCTTTTTTATCGTCGAAAGATTTTTTTCTTAAAACGTTTCCTTTTGTGTGGCATAAGCGTTCGTATTGTGTCTCTGGTAATGTGTTGGACTATCGGTGTACTCGAGTGACTTTTAGGTGGCGGAAAACACGTTTAACCCGTATTAAGGACGTGCTCATTATGTTGGCAGCAATGGTGGAGGGTATTGATTTGTACTGTTTGAAAAAAATAAGATGTCGCCCGGAATTTCGGGCGCTCTATGCCGGAATTTCGATAAAATTAAAATGAAATCTGCATTTATAATGTGAACCAGGAAAAAAACATGCCGAGCTTTGTTGAATAAAGGGTTTCGTAGTAATTACTACAGATAAAAAAGCGATTTCTTAAACAAATGATTCAGATAACGCTATTGTTGAAAATTCAAGTTTCAGGTAGTTTTCTATTCAATATTATTTGGTAATAATACTAGTACAGTCAAGGAAATTGAAACATGTACCACCGTAAAACCTAGTCGAAAAGACATACGCATGACATTTGTATGACATATCCTGGCGTTTAACGCGTCGCGTCATTGCGATAGGATTCTAAGGTGGTACGTGAATATATTTCCCCTACTGTACTATATCCGATGATTAAAAAAGTTGAAAAACGTTCTAGAATAGAAAGGGAATAAGAAGAACTAGCTTTTTAGAGCATAGAATTTAAAGTAGTACTTCTACGGAACCTTAAACATGGAAAGGGAATTAGCTAAGTTAATGTTAGTTGTGTGCTACGCATTCTACGAGCTACGGCGTAGAACAGTTCGTAGCACGAACTGCTACATGGTGTCTTTACTGAAACATTGAATTTGTAGTGGTATAGATACACTGTAAAAGCTGTTGGTTGGAGTATAAATTCGCCGGTCTCTGAGGTAGTACCACACTCTCACAGAATATCGACGTTAATAGATTCAGGAGTTACTTTGCGGAGGTCCATATCAACAAACTGGAACAAATTACCTAGCTACTCCGCGAAACCAGTGTCGGGCTCGTGCAAAATAGCTGAGTCTGTGCGACATATATATTCATGCAAAAACACACCCTCCTTCGCTTCCACACGAAACAACATATATCACACAGAGTCAACTACACATCACCAGCACTAAACACTAAAACTATACGATCGACGCGCGTTTCGCCTCTGTACGAGGCATCATCAGGATCTAATATAGATCCGGATGATGCCACGTACAGAGGAATACAGAAAGGTTTTAAAAACATCATGAAAACGGATGAATTATGGCGTTTAGCGTTATGTGTTTAAAGCAGCTATTTCATTTGATAAATTACGAAGGCTTAAACATCGGTAGCCACTTTTTTGGATTTATCGGGATAAAGGATATTAATTGAATTTTTATCCCGTCAGCTTACGGTTTAAAAAAGATGAGCGCGTTTATTAAAATGTGGGTTGTGGTTAACCAGCGCAACGGTACGAACTATCGCCTGTCAAGCGAATGGTTGTGGGTTCGAATCCGATACTAGACAATGGATAAACTTACATATAAAGTTAACCTAGCGATGCAGTTTACTAAGGAACATCGATTATTTTGACGACTTAATTAAAAACATGAAATGTTCTTTATTATAGGAAAACTTAATCAGAATAAACAATTCAAACGAAACGAATACAAACTACCCCAATTCATAATTAATTACATAGTTAATAAGGACGATTTCATTTTTAGTTTCATACTTTTAATTATTTTTTCAAAGTTGGGTAAGTAGTTCGTACTTTTAATTAATATTTATTGTCAGTTTGCCTGTGAACATGAAACCTGAAAAGGGCTAAACGTCGGGAATTACACTCGTTACAATATATGTGAAAATCTGTTTTAATTATTTTATTTCAATGTCTACAAGCCGCGAAAACAAGAAATTATTAATCAAAATTAATTTTACATTAGCTGTCTGTATACAAAATCTTAATGAGAATGAAAACCGCTGAAATTTGTGGTAGCTGTTTACTATTTACTGTAAATAAGTTTGTTTTATGAAATAGTAAGGCGCTTCTTTGCCTTCCTGTGGGTCACCTGATGGTAAGTGATCACCACCGCCGATAGACACCCGCAACACCAAGAAGATTGTAGATGCGTTGCCAACCCAGAGGGCTAAGATGGAATGAGTGGAGTTAGAATGAATGCAGTCAGGTCATTATACTTTAAATTACTTTCTAAATTAAAATCTTCTATAACAACCAACGGTATTTCCATATAGCCTAGATCTCAGAGTTTCAAAGACATCTCTTTTTCTACCGAATACTATTAGCCTACTTTCCTATATCTTGACTTAATTCAGCTAGATGTCGAGATTTCAACGATTTTAAATTAAATTTCTTGAGTTTTTTTTTAATAACTAAAGAAGGCAAACGAGAAAGTAGGTCTCCTAATGTAAGTGATCACCACCGCTCATAGACACCCGCAACACTAAGGATATTGCAGATGCGTTGCCAACCTGGAGGGCTAAGATGGAATACCTCTTGTGCCAGTAATTTCTGAGTCTTGCTTTCCACGCTGGAACACAACAGTGCAAGCACTGCTGCTTAGCGGCTGGATTAGCGAGCAAGATGGTTGCGATCCGAACGAACCTTGCACAAGGTCCTACCTTCCTAACTTTTATGTGAAGATATCTCAATTAAAGAGCTAGGACAGGGGTGGCGAACCTATGGCACGTGCCAAAAAATTGTGGGCACAGCATAACATCCTTCCAAACGATGCTACTTTCCTTTAAAGTGATACTGTTGATAAAACGGTGACTAATGGCACGTCATGGCGCAACCTATAACATTTTTTGGTAAATTGGCACGCAGACGAAAAAAGGTTTGCTATCCCTGAGCTTGGCAAATACCTGGAATTTTCTTTGAAACGAAAACGTGTTGATGACTAAAAAGGATGTCATTTAAATAAATAATTTAAGACAAAAGACAACACAAAATAAATACTCCTTAATTAAAAACCACAAGGAAAAGACGGGTTTTGCGGATGGTAGGTCCTTCTGCAAGGTCCGTCCGGATCGCTACCACCATCTTGCTGGCTAATCCTGCCGCTAAGCAGCAGTATTTGAACTGTTGTATTCTGGCGTGGAGAGCAAGACAGCCGGTGTAATTACTGGCACAAGAGGTATTCCATCTTAGGCCTCTGGTTTGGCAACACATCTGCAATCTTTTTGATGTTGCGGGTGTCTATAGGCGGTGGTGATCAGTTACCATCAGGTGAACCACTTGCTTGTTTGCCTTCGTAATTCATTAAAAAAAAGACAGACGAATTTAGAAATTTTTGATTTTAATGGTTGAAGAAAACGTTCTAAAAGCTTTCCTGCTACTTGCGCAGTTTGTTCTGCGGAGTCGGTAATGTTTAAGTAGTAATTTTGAAGTTGCAGGCGTCTACTAGCGTGGTATTTGCTTCACTAGTCGAACTGAAAGCCTGTTTGCCATCAAGGTGGTTAATTAAGAAAAACTTTCAAAATTATGTATGTTCTGTACATTATTTTTCTGCATTTCTGTTAGTTTGGCTAAAGATTGAATGCTAGGCCGATACATGCTTTTGTATAGGTATAGATAAACATCCAAATTTAAATACTTTTAGATGTTAAAATAAAAATTTAACCTAATTGTCACTATATTTTTTTAGACAAAATGATAGTAAGTTGAGGTTTTGCACGTATTTTCTTTTAACGGTTTCTTCAAACCGTTGGTTTTTTTTACATTCCTGACCCTAATCGGACTTAGCCATTATTTTTTTGCCAAAAATATTAAATAGTAAATAAATAAATTATGAAATTCTCTGACGCTATATTATATCAACGCTTAGATTATAATTTCATACCCTAGTAATTAAATTTGTCTAAATTCTCAAAGGAATTCAAAGTTGTTTTATAATCAGCGGAAACGTAACTAACGGCTCCCTGGGGAGCCCTAAGTTATATAATAAGGCTTTAGTTACATTACAATTTATGAACGAACTATAGTGACAAGCTTTCTACTTCAAGCTTTACTCTACGACTTTTAGTATAATTTAGAAAAAATAGAGAGATAAAACATATTATTCATATTCATTTATTTATTGTACATAACGGCCCGACATTTGAATACAGGTTGACGCCAATGTTACAAATGCAAATTATTAGTTTACCATTTATAGTCATTAGATTTACAACTTTAGGTTTAAAATAATAATTTATTAAGTTTCGTTACAAATAGGTTTTTTTACAAAATAATAGTATTGACAGCAGCGCCGTCGATCCGACAGACTGACAGTGCGAGCGATTGTCGATTTGTTGTTCTTTTGTTAACTTTTGATGCGGCCATATTTTAAACGCTGACTAGAAGTCTATTACTTATAGGACAGTTTTAGCCGGTCATGTATTAGTGCCAATATCATTACACTTTTCAGTCACCCATTTCTTACAACATTTTTTCTTGTTTTAGGTAACATTATCAATTTGCTAGGCAGCTCTTAACTAAGTCATTATTAATTCAAAGGACCTGGGTACAGTTGCCGCCTAATTTCGTGTGCCTTAATTATGCATACGTCACTTCAAGTAGGCCGTAACTCGTGTTAATATTACACGTGCCATCCACGTGTCGTTAACTAACTTAGATGGAGATGTATCATATTATATTACAAGAAGTATTTTATAAATCCGTACGTAAGCTCTATAACAGCTGTGTAGTACCTGTAGAGGCGACCAATTCTGTACAGCTAGTTATACCGCAGAATAAATAACGTACAGAAAATTCTCTTTACGACCGCGATTAAACGAATTCCAACTTTATTCACACGCTCAAAAAGTTCGTATTACTTCATACACCATGCGCCAGGCAGTACGAGTCAAAAGGAACGCGCCGCCTGCGCCCGCCTTCCCCCCGCTACTCCCGGCGACACGCTAGGGTTGCGTGGCATTCGTTTTCAATTACACTGACACGGCGAGGGCGCGCGAGCGAGCGCGCGGCAAGCCGACAGCCTACTGCGATCTGCCTATGCCATAGGCAAGGCGGTCGAGCGTACCTACAGTGCGGAGTGGAACCCCCTATACCATGCGAGTCCTGCTGTTCCAACGACGCAGCTGTATATGTCCCAGCTGCATCACTCTACGAAGGTTGAGGAGATCGTAGAGTATTACGAGTGAAGACCAGTTGTTGCTCGCTAAATCAGCCGCTGAGCAGCAGTACTTGCACTGTTGTGTTCCGGCGTGGAGACAAGACAGCCGATGACATTACTGGCGCTAGAGGGATTACATCTCAGTCCTCTGGGTCGGCAACGTCTGCGATCTCCTTGTTGTTACAGAATAGATGTCTATATACCCTCAGATGATTCACTTGTTTGTAGCTCGTTGGTTGCCGTTTGCAAAAAGAATCCTTGAAACAAATTCAGTATTTTACGAGATTAAAATTAGAAACAACTCGGTTCTAACTGTTAGCATAATAAATTATCCTGAAATACCTAGTTCATTTGAAATATAAGTTAGCTTATTCCCAGTATTACGTAATTTAATGTAATTTACTTTTGTTTCAGGTAGGGGTCGTGTCAATTAAGTTCAAGGTCAAAGTTCAAGGGCATTATGGTAAGTAATTGAAACTAGCGGTCGCCCGCGACTTCGTTCGCATGAAATTTGTCTTGTCATTTGCTTTGTCTGTCAGGTATAGTGTAGCTTTCTATTAGTGAAGGAATTTTAAACAAAGTTAATCACTTTACTAAATTAGTGTAACTAGTATAGATTACGAGAGTTTTCCATTAAAAAAAAAAAAAACGAGCGTGTGTGTGTGTGTGTGTGAGTGACTGTGTGCGTGTGCGTGTAAGTAACTTTTTTTATTTAACTTTCCAATATTTTAAATTTTTGTACCTAACCGAAATTTCTTTCGATTTTTATCATAAATGTTTTTAACATTCAAATTATTAAATTAAAATGCTATGCAAGGCACGTAATGCTGATTTTGCAAGTTCGAGTCCTGACATTACCCTAATTTTTCTTTGTGTTGTCATTGCATAGCATTTTAATTTTCTAATATTTTGTAAAATTTTTGGTTGAAAAAAAGTTCCTTGCAATGCAAAGATACCATTTTTTGCTGAAATACGTCGCTGTGACAGACGGACGGACAAAATTGCACCAAAAGGCTTCTTACTATATCGGTATGAACCATAAAAAACTAACTAACCCGTTCGAAACCGACTGCAAAGATTACTTAAGGATGACTATTGAATTTTTTCCCATCGAAGTTACGTATTTGCGCGTCCGAAGTTTTCTAATAAAACCGCCATTAATGGTACAGTGAGCTGCCGAAGTGGTTGAACTAGCGATGGGCGGTTCCGAGATGTTTTAACTATCGAGAGAACCGCGGTCGTCAAAATATACAGAATTAGGCTGCTTTTCCACCGGAGATGTGCGAGGATGCGTAGCGAGGGATGTGTTTGTAAGAACCAATAGAATCGCTTCATTTACCTCGCCTCGGTCAGCACAGCTCCGGTGGCTTTGGTTCGTTACAAACACATCCCTCGCTACGCATCCTCGCACATCTCTGGTGGAAACGCAGCCTTAGAATCAGAATCGTACAGGCATATTAAGATGGTACTATTAAGCTAGGTGTACGTGACGCCCTGTAAGGGCCCGGCAATATCAGAGGGCTATTAACCCTGACCTATAAATAATGGACTTCCAGTCACCGTTTAAAAAAATGCCCTCAAAAGTCCAACAAAAAGTACAATAAATCGACAATCGCTCGCGCTGTCAGTCTGTCTGACCGACGACGCTGCTGTAAATGCTATTATTTTGAAAAAAAAAACCTATTTGCAACGAAACTTAATAAATTATTATTTTATGCAGTTAGGCGTAAAATTGTAAATCCAATGACTACAAATGGTGAACTAATAATTTGCATTTGTAACATTGGCGTCAACCTGTATTCTCACGTTGGTTCGTTTTTCTGCTGTTATTTAGTATAACACTGTACATCCATGTATTTATAATATTATCATTGGCTATTAAACATAATATATTTTGATACAATCGAGTCAACCGTTAACTCGCTGTTTTACAAAACAATCGTGAAGTTTTTTTAATCGAAATTTACTGCCGATTTTTTCTAAACATTCAAGTAAGTTTAAATGATAATGACAACACAAAGAAAAATTAGGGAAATGGCAGGACTCGAACCTGCAACATCAGCATTCCTGATGAATCGTGAAGTTTTCGATTGTTTGAATCGTTGCATCATTTGTTTATCGGTTTATCGGTCAGTCGGACTCACTTAGTTTTTACAAGCATCGAACCGAGGTGCATGAACAACGATCGACGGAAACCTCTAGCTATTATTAAACTTTGAAATTTAAATTTCTTTATTGATAAAAAAAAAGTTTCAAAATGATTCCAACGATGACATTCCGAACTATGAGCAAGCAACCGTAATCAGCGTCGTGGAAAAGTTAATATTACAAACTTAAATGAAGTAAAGTGACGAGGCTGTTCCAAGTCGGCTGTGGCCCTTGAGATATTGACAACCTGTGCATAGTAGAATTTTCTCGATATTTTAACTCAGTGCGTCTCTCACCCACTGGGCTGGTTAGAACGAGACGCACTGAGTTACGTAGCGAGTTAAATAGGAAGGCAAACAAGCAAGTGGGTCACCTTATGGTAAGTGATCACCACCGCCTATAGACACCCGCAACACCAAGAAGATTGCAGGTGCGTTGCCAACCCAGAGGGATAAGATGGAATACCTCTTGTGCCAGTAATTGCACCGGCTGTCTTGCTCTCCACGCCGGAACACAACAGTGCAAGCACTGCTGCTTAGCGACAGGATTAGCGAGCAAGATGGTGGTAGCGATCCAGACGGACCTCGCACATGGTCCTACCCTCCGCAATTCATCTAGTTACGAAATATTTATCCATCTACCAGCGATCGCCCCGGTTTCACTCAGATACAATTGGGATAAAACGCACATAAAAACGTTCCCTACAAAAATCTATATATCGCAAGCTTAAAATTAAAGTGACCCATTTCTGAATAATACACGTCCCAAAATATCACTCTAATTAAAAGACATAGGGTTTAATTTTGGGAAATATCATATTCAGAATTGAGTCGCTTTAATTCTAAGGGTGCGATATGACAGTGAGAACTGCATCAAACCCGTTGAGTGGCAGAAGGAGAAGGCGGCCGAAGATACACTATAAAAATTTCGGACAGACAGGAAAAAATGGCGACTTCATTTTAATACTATGTAGGACACTGACCTATAAATAATAGACTTCTAGTCAGCATTAAAAGTCGAACAAAAACTACAATAAATCGACAATCGCGCGCGCTGTTAGTCTGTCGGACCGACGGCGCTGCAGTCAATACTATTATTTTGTAAAATACCTATTTACAACGAACCTTACTACGAGTAAATTATTATTTTATGCCGTTAGACGTAAAATTGTAAATCAAATGACTGTAAATGGTGAACTAATAATTAGCATTTGTAACATTGGCGTCATCTTGTATTCTCATGTCGGTCAGTTATTCTGCTGTCATTTAGTATGAAACTGTACATCCATGCATTATAATATCGTTGTATGTAAAGATATAGTATTTTATGCAACTGCTATATAATAAGAGGCCTTAAAACACGAGTGTGGTTTTATGAAACGAGCGTCAGCGAGTTTCATAATAGTATCACACGAGTGTTTTAAGGCCTAATTATATACAGTTGCATACATTACTTTATCTACACACATATCAATACTGCAAAAAACCGTAACAGCAAAAAACCAACAAACAAGTATGGCGGCAATTCGATCTATCCGTCAAGACGAACGTTTTTTTAAATCATAGACAAAAGAATGAAGTCCTTATTGTCATGTCACTCGAGATCAAATGTCGTGCGTTTAAATTAAAAAATCATACTGAGTTGACGTTTCGTATCGATAACTGTTTTAATATCTGTGGATACTAGAATAGAGACCAACTTGAATTTTGACAGCTGTTCCAAATTTAAATTCATAACGTCACGAGATATCGGTAATGTGATCACCAATAAACACAGACTACTAAGAGATACTACCCAATAAAGAACAGATTTACCTACTACCACAGACAAGAAAATTCTTATAATAACATTGGTTGTAATAATGCTGGTCATTTTCTATGGTTTTTGAACGCGTTATTTAACAATTATGATATGTGTGTAGATAAAAGATATTCCTGAGCTTCGATCTTTCCAAAGCCTCTCCTTAGAAAATATTAAAATTTCCATACCAGCTGAAAATCAATATGGCCACTTCTCTAAGAGCCCATCGTAACTAGGGCCCACTTAAGACATCTTAACTAATTTCCCCCGAATCTCCGCCTTATGCTCATCGCTTTTTTATCCATTTGACTACCTTATTATGTCCCCGTAAGGTAGATATCGGTTCGATGGAATTGGAAAGACAGGCGCTTATAAAAACGCTTTTAATGAATACTGCTGCCTATTCTGTCGGAAGGGAGGTATTCTTTCACGTTTTTTTTTCAAGAGCCTCCTTTGATAGCTTATACAGGCCGCCGCGTAAGTTCCGCTGAAGAAAAAGCCTATAGCCCTCTCGGATACGGTTGAAACTTGAAGAGCGTAGGGAGCACTGTACCTTTAGTCTCGAAGTATTTCAGTAGTAAGATAAGAAGTCAAAGACAGTCTGGTTCTTATATTGTCGAGAGAAACCTTCATTATTGCGCTCGCCTAAATTTAACAAAATTTTATGAGGTTACTAAGCATTTACAGAAGCTTTGCTGGAAGTATTCTAGACTAGGCTTTTAGTTAATATTTAGATCGTTCTCAAGTATAAATGAGACGTCAAACTTCATAAGGGGCCATTTAGGCTGCTTTTCCACCAGAGATGTGCAAGGATGTGTAGCGAGGGATGTGTTTGTAAAGAACCAATGAGCTGTTTCCACCAGAGCTGTGCTGACCAAGGTGAGATAAATGAAGCGATTCTATTGGTTCTTACAAACACATGCCTCGCTACGCATCTTCGCACATCTCCGGTGGAAAAGCAGCTTTACACGAAGAGAGTTCTCGTATGCGACTGCATTCCATTGCGCGGCTCGATCGATCGATCGATCACGTCATACCTAGGTAGTTCACAATGTAACGCAACTCGCATGCGACATCTTCTACCATGTAAATAGCCCTTAAGAGTGCCTTATTTAATCGACCCAACTATCCCGATAAATAAATATTAACTAAGGAAATAGCTGTAAGTTTTTGGTGGAGGTATTGCTCTCCACGCCGGAACACACCAGTGCTGCTTAGCAAGATGGCGGTGGCGATCCGGACGAAGCTAGCACAAGGTCCCACAACACGCTTATCCATCGATATTTCGAAATTGGTTTCAAGCAAAATAAGCGAACTTTTTCTCTGTTGAAAATGGCTTGATAATAGGTATTTACTATATTATTACACAAACTGGAACAAATTACTTTGCTACTCCGCCAACTACTGGGCATCGGTCTTCCCCAAGAATCTCCACGACGGTCGGTCTTGTGGTGCTCGCACCCACCGGTTTCCAGCGATCCTCACCAGATCGTCGGTCCACCTTGTGGGAGGCCTACCAACACCTCATCTTCCGGTACGTGGTCCCCAATCGAGAACCTTTCCGCCCCAACAGCCATCAGTTCTACGAGCAATGTGCGCCCACTGCCATTTAAGGTTTGCAGTTCGTAGAGCTATGTCGATGACTTTGGTACACGCATGAAACTATAAACCACCACTTTACACTAACCACTCGATCTACGCGTGTTTCGCCTCTATACGAGGCATCGACAGGATCTAAAATAGCACTATCTTTTGCTACTTGTACGAATGGTATACACCATTATGGGTAAATGTGTATGTTTATCTCATTGAGCCATTAATATCCTACCTATATTGAAATATTAATTACCAGTTTGAACCGTGAAGCCTCCGGTAAGCCGCGCTGGTAATATTACCCGCGGATTACTATCAGCCTTACATGTCGACATTATTACTAGTATTATCATTTAATTTCCACTTAGAAATATCAAATCGCTTTTAAAGGGTTTGCGGGGTTAAATTATGGAATTTAAGTGGTATTTAATGTCAGCACAAAGAAAAAATTGGGTAATGGTAGGAGTCGAACCTGCAACATCCAGCATTCCGTGCCTTGTGTTTGCCCAATGCCGCCACATTAGCAACTACCAGAATTGCTCCACCCAGGGCTTCGGTACGCAGTCGTCCTGCCAGCCAGGGGGCTCATGATTAAGGACCACAGACTGGTTCGAAAGATGGCGAGCAATTCTCGACTTTAAATACGTGAGTGATCCGTTTGTATTAATATGTTAGCATGCTTGCTTTTTCTCGGTTGTCGCTCGTGCATTTCTCTGCTTGTGGGCTAGTTAAAGAGACGCACTGAGTGACAAAACGAGTCGCAGTCTGTCGTGCTAGTTATCCAGGTCACAACTCCCCTGGCGAAGGGTTTCATGTATCATAAATGGGGGAGAACTTTTATTACCTACGACTGTAATGTTCCTCCCTTACCATTGGCGCGGATTTATGTCCTCCCTTAGGCATCACAACTGGAGTTTGCACCATGTCTCTGATGTCAGAGAGGGAGTCTTTTGATGCTCTTGATTAAATTGATAGGGGATTAGGTAGATATAATTGGGTAGATGACATCTAAAACCATTTTTTTATACAACATAGGAAGGCTAACGAGCAAGTGGGTCATCAGATGGTAAGTGATCATCACCGCCCACAGACACTCGCAACACCAAAGGGATTGCAGATGCGTTGCCAATCCAGAGGGCTAAGATGGAATCTTGTGCCTGCCAGTAATTGCACCGGCTGTCTTGTTCTCCACGCCGGAATAGAAAACCAAATGGAGTGAAATTGTAAAATGGCTGTAAGTCGTCATTTTTAAATATCCACTAAAAATATTTTTCTAAACGCATTTTGGGGGTTAAAGCGATTTAAAACTACGAAACTTATGAAAAAATAACTCACAAAACTTACGAAAATTTCAAGCGGGCGGTAACACCTTGTGCGAGGTTTGTCCGGATCCCTACCACCATCTTGCTCTTAAATCCTGCCGCTAAGCAGCGTGCTTGCACTGTTGTGTTACGGCTAGGAGAGCAAGACAGCCGGTGCAATTACTGGCACAAGAGGTATTCCATCTTAGCCCTCTGGGTTGGCAGCGCATCTGCAATCTCCTTGGTATTGCGCGTGTTTATGGGCGGTGGTGGCCCACTTGCTCGTTTGCCTTGTATGTTGTATAAAAAAGAACTTAAATTTCGTGGTCGACTATACATGCCCAATTAGTCGGTTCTTCATTACTTCACACCCTCTTGTTTATCAGTAAGTAGAAAACAACGGAATAAGGACGGTTTCCTTTTTTATAGCCTCCAGAGGGCCGAAAGGGATTTTAGTGCCACCACTGTACTTTGAACTCTTGCGCACCCAGATGCGCACTTTAGACTTATCCGGACAAGGTTCAATTTTGAAAAGCAGAGTCAAGTGAGATGTCAAGATGAATTTGTGGGCGTGTTATGAATTATATGTTTTGTATGTGACTGCCGAGAATCGATGTAGTCTTATAAACTTTAGGTAATAATGTTGTTTTATTAGTTACAAATATGGCGGCGTTGGAGCCAAACCTGAACCACAAAATTGTCCATCGTTTAGTACAGAACTTAGTAAAACAATTGCGTTTGGTAGGACCTTGTGCAAGGTCCGTCTGGATCGCTACCACCATCTTGCTCGCTAATCTGCCGCCAAGCAACAGTGCTTGCACTGTTGCGTTCCGGCGTGGAGAGCAAGACAGCCGGTGTAATTACTGGCACAAGAGGTATTCCATCTTAGCCCTCTGGGTTGGCAAAGCATCTGCAATCTCTTCGATGTTGCGGGTGTCTATAGGCGGTGGTGTACACTTACCTTCAGGCCATCCACTTGCTTGTTTGCCTTCCTATTTCATAAAAAAAACTATAGTCAATTGTAAATGATAGAGACCCCTGCAACCTCGGCCGTTGATTGCTCTTTACCAATTAAGCCACAGGTAGCTCCGCTAGTTGTGACTTTCACTTCACGTTTCTCTCCTTGAATACGGAACAATAAAAATAAAGCGGCAGTGTGTCGAAACTGGCAAACGCAAGGCACGGAATGCTGATGTTGCAGGTTCAAGTCCTGCCATTGCCCTAATTTTTCCTTTGTGTTGTTATTACAATTTTAAATTAATAAAAATAAATATAAATACCTAATAAAATGAATATAGCGATTTTTCGCGCAATAAAAATGTTCTATTATTTCAAGTCTGAAACACTTAAGAGCTTCTCATTGGGTGCTTAACTGGAAATTATGGAGCTAATGAGATTTCGCACTTTGGAAGGCAGGTCCCACTAATGATACTAATTACACTGTATTATTACTGGGGCAATTCACTTTGCTGCCATTATGTCGAGGAGTTGAGTTGGTTCACAGACTCTAGGCGAGAAGAGCAAGAAGATACCGGATCGCTACCACCATCTTGCTCGCTAATCCAGCCGTTAAGCAGCAGTGCTTGCACTCGTGTGTTCCGGCACGGAGAGCAAGAGAGCCGGTGAAATTACTGGCACAAGAGGTATTCCATCTTAGCCCTCTGGGTTGGCAACGCATCTGCAATGTCTTTGGTATTGCAGGTGTCTATAGGCAGTGATGATCACTTACAATCAGGTGACCTACTTGCTTGTTTGCCTTACTATATTGTAAAAAAAAGTTGGTTTACGTTAAAAACTTATAAAGGCCGTTTATTCATTCGAAGTATTTTACATTCAAAGTCAAAGCATACGTGTTAATATATTAATTATTATTAGCCCTCTGGGTTGGCAACGCATCTGCAATCTCTTTGGTGTTGCGGGTGTCTATAGGCGGTGGTGATTTTAATAGGAAGGCAAACCAGCAAGTGACACTTGCTGGTTTGCCTTCCTATTTAAAAAAAAACATTAAATGGAAAGATGTGCATGTACTTAGAAGCGATGTTATTATAGACTATACAGCACATGAGCGTGTCAGACAGAAACTAGAACTAGCTAAATAGCTAAAACTTTCCTCGTTAGAATTTAGTCCCAAAGTTGCTACTAAGTATTTTAAACTTTCATCCTAAGACTTGTCTGTTTTTTATTTTAAGACTGTTATCTCCCAACTTTGTACCTATAAAAATGTGTTTTAGCTGAGTCTAATGGAATGGTGCTCGGATTTTTTTATATGACCTGGATGTCTTTATTATTTTAACGTATTTGTACGGTCAGCCTCAGATGTAGCTGAACATTTTAGTACCTTGTCTCTGTCAGTAATATGACAAATTTGAGACACTCCCATTTTATACATTACCACGACAAGGTTCTTAAGTGTTTGGCTACTTCTGAGGCTAATCGTACTTTCAGACATTGCGTTCCACGGCCGCTGCCGCGGCATGTTCGCTTCGCTCGCTTCGCTTCGCGCTTAATGGTTGCTACAAAATAACTTTATCTACACCTATATCATAAATGCTCTATAATGCGTTCAGAAACCGTAGGCAATGACCAGCATTATAACAACCAATATTATTATGAGAATTTTTCTAATTTGTTTCTATATTTATTCAAATTAATTTTTTATTACATTATTTTAATGTGTACAGTTTATAGATATTTAATAGGTACCTAGCACTAGTAGCTAGTAGCAATGCAGGTTATTGCCATATGGCTTCTGAACCCATCATAGAGTACTTATGATATGTGTGTAGATAAAGTAATGTATGCAACTGTACATAATTAGGTCTTAAAACACTCGTGTGATCCTATTATGAAACTTGCTGACGCTCGTTTCATAAAACCACACTCGTGTTTTCAGACCCCTTATTATGCAACAGTTGCATAAAATACTATAACTCACTCCTCGCTTCGCTTGTAGTCGCATCTAACGTATATCGAAGATAAATTCAAAACGAACAAACCCCTTAATCCGACTAAACGTTTATTTAGGTTCCATGATTATTATAGATTCTATGATTAAAGATATATCATAGGTGCGACGATGAACGAAGCAAGTAATCTCTCCTTTTTCGTCCAATCCGCGGGCTACTACTAGTTTTTTTATAAAAGGTTCTAAATTATTAAATTGAAATGCTATACAATGACAACACAATAAAAAATCTGTCAGGATAATGGCAGTACTCGAACCTGCTAACTCAGCATTCCGCGCCTTGCGTGTTTGCGAAATTGGCAACCATTTAATTTAAATTTATTAATTTAAATGTTAAAAATTAAAATCGGAAGCAATTTCGGTTCAAAAAAAGGGTTCCGATTTTTGCCGAAGCTTTAAAAGCAAGTAAAGCCTCGGGAAAAAGCTAGTAGTTTAATAAATCTTATCTCTAAGTAATTTCCTGTCAATCGGCTGTCAGGGCGCAAGTTTTCAGGATCTTCATAATTTATGACTACCCCGCCCTACAAAGGGTTTATTAATTGACTGGAAGCTGTTTGACATGTTTTTCAGTTTTCATTAAAACGCGACCTGTATTTTAAATAAGTTAATAACAAATTACAGGTTTCATTATAATTCTATCATTTAGTTTTAGTTTTAGTTTAAGTTTTCGACATTGTTAAATTGCTAAATCTAAGAGTTCAATTAATTAATTAAGTTAATTATTTAAAAAAAAAATCTATCAAAGATCAGCCTTGTTGTTTATTAATGGTTGCCTCTTTAGTTTAACTTTTATAAGGTAAAAATCTATTCAAACCAATATATTTTATAAAAGTTAATTCTGAAAATTTTCATGACTCCTAAGTTTTATGTTATAGATAGTCAAAAATATTGTGCCGTTACTAAAATGTTTTCGTAACGGTTTTATAAGGATTTATATCAGTTTAATAATTGTTACAAAACCGCACAGTGTTTTTTTTCTCTTAAAATCGAACATGCTCGTTTTTTACAGCCAGGGGTGCATTTCTGAATCTCACCAGGTGACTCATTCAAATTCAAACACAATATAAGGTGAATAAAATAAAAATGTTCAAGCTCACTTCGAGGGCTCAATAGAGGTAACGCAGATCAGCGGCTCTCTTGAAATCGCAGATGCCCATGACGTGTGCGAGGATCACTTCCCATCAGGTGCCCCGCTTGCTCGTTTACCACCGTATATTATTTATTTTGTATGTTCATCCGTTCTCTAGTACCCATAACACAAGGTTTGCTTAGCTTGGGATAGGGCAATTGGTGTGAATTGTCCCAAGATATTTATTTATATTTAATTAAAAACCGCTAATAGTTTACAACTTGAATCTTTAACCGCATGTTATTAGAATCAAGCTTATTTGCGGTACAAGTGGATTTGGGCCAGCCCGGGGATTAAATACTTACAGAACTACCACGCAAAGTAACGCACTCGTCAAACTCCTTGTGTCATTCACAATAGAGTCACATTTCCAACAATCTGTAGATTCCTTTTTCGTGGTTTTTCTACACGTATTAAGAAATCGCTTTCCGCTGATTGAACCTTAAGTTGGTTGAGTTAGGGTGTAAAGTTACTTGGCGAGGTTTAGTTGAGTGGAAAATTGAAACGTATCCGTTTAACATACATGCGTGTACGCATTTTGGTGTCTTAGTTGTTTTATTTCGGCTTTTCAATTAAGCTTTGAGTTTAAATGATAGAAGTAGTGACAAAACAAAGAAAAATCCTGAAAATAATTAAAAAAAAACAGTTATTATTGCTTCTATTTACTACTACTAAATTAGTAATTTCAACGATCTTCACAAAAAAAGGAAAGCAATTTTGGTTACAAAAGAAATAATTACTTAAGCTTTTAGTTTGAATGCACCTAACTTTACTAACTATTAATACTTCTATATAAAACATTCTAAAATATCGAATATCAGTTTCATAACGCTTTTGTAACGATTTATATCAGTTTAGTAACGGTGTTATGAATCTGCCGAGACCCCCTTCAATTCAGACATTTTTATTTGGCAGACGTCCGGATGTCTCACGCAACAGCCCAATCATTAGTCCATCGTTTTCCTCCCCATAGTTTTAAATGTTTTGGTCCCATCTTTCACAATAGTCTTTATGCCTGGCGGGGACTGCTTCTGCTTTCGTCCCATGGGCGGGCAGGGCCATGTCCATTCCCATTCACGACATACAAATAACAATAATAAATATCTCGGGACAATTCACACCAATTGACCTAGTCCCAAACTAACCAAAACTTGTACTATGGGTTCTAGACAACGGATAAGCATATTTAAATAAATTTAACATCCAAGACTCCGGTACAACCATTCGTTTTCATTATGCAAACATTTGCTCCTCCCGGGAATCGAATCCGCAACCTCTAGCTTCATAGTCATGGTCACTAATAACTAAGTACTCCGGTCGTCCGGGCGTTACAAATTTATTTAATTTAGTCCCTTTAATAAAAGATAACACGAGTCTTGAACACTCGTCCTACTTATTGTCCTGCAATCTGTACGGAAGCGTGGTCACAGTACAAGACAATTGGTTTTTAACAAAACAAATACCGGAGAATCCCTCGATGTAGGGTAACCACACATAACGGTGATATTATCGCAACGCGTTTGGCGAATTCTGGAATGTGTAGTGTGGTGTAAGTCACAGGCAAAGAAAAAATAATAGTACTAACGTACAGAAACTTCTCTTTTTCGACCACCGTTAAACGAAATCCAACTTTATAATCACGCACACAAAGTTCGTATTACTTCATAAACATTCGTCAGGCGGCATGTGTCAAAAGGAAGGCGCCGCCCGCGCCCGCCTTCCACCCGCAATGCCCTGGCGCACCGCTAGGGTTGGGCTGCTTACTGTAATACTATCACAACGCGCGACACAGAGTGAGCGGGCGCGCGCGCGGCAAGCCGGCAACCTACTACGATTAACCTATGCCATAGATCATGCGGCGAGCGCACCTACAGTGCGGAGTGCAACCCCCCTGTCACAGGATACCGTAAACCATGGATGACGGCAACGACGATGGACGTACAAGAAAAAGTATAGTCGACTAAGAAATTGTTTGACCACATTTCGACCGTATAACAAAGAGATAAGGTTCAAAAGTAATTACAATTACTTGGTCGACTAAAACCTAATGAAACCCCTCCGATAACTGGGATAACTCCGATACTCCGATAACAAGGAATATTGGGATATCAGACAATGGTATTATACCATATTTTATGAAATAAGGATAGTATAGCATGCACGTCACTTGACAGTAAGTGGTTACCGCTGTCCAGGGAAACCAGCAATTCCAAGAGAATCGCCGATGTGCTACCCGTGTTTAGGTCCTCCCCATAGTCTCTTACTCACCGTACGCAGCGCAGTAGCAAACTACTACTTCACGCCAGTATTTCTTGTGAGTGGAGGACTGACACGGGTTATTCGTTCTGGCTACAATGTTGATCTACTCGTCACTAAGTGTTCGTAGCAGTTTAGCTAAAAATGAATGCAATAAGCGACACGCGAGAAAATTCAACCGCTTCCGCTTCTAGATTAGACTCGGCATCAACAATTTTATTGCAAAAGTTCGGGCCAGCGCGTCGGCGTTCAGCTTAAAGTGGCAACTTCTCACATTTATGCGATACAAATACAACGTTACGACGAATTGAAAAACGCCAAACATTCCGTCTTAATGGGAATTTAATGAGTGTATAAAAATTTAATGGCGCCATTAACCGGCTGACGACGGCTTGCATCGGAGGACGTTTTGGCACAATTAGTTACTTAGTCGTGTTTAGAAGATAATAAATTAAATTATAATAAAACGATTTTGAGTTGAAAATATTTTTTTTATTATGAGTCAAAATCAAGTAATTACCATTACCAAAATAGTTTATATCACTTTCGTAACGTCTTCGTAACGATTTGTATATGTATAAAAGTTCAGTAACGATTTCATAAATAAACTGATATTAATAGTTAAGAAGCCGTAACGAAACTGATATTAGTTATTTTAGTAACGATAGGTACACAATGTCTTTGATTTTGATCCGTATCTGGTTAAAATAGCCGTTCCATAAAACATTACTAATCACTTGTATGTTTATATGCCGTTGCCTAAACATCAGCTTCACAGAACATTGAGTTTCCCAAACATCGACCACTTCGATCGGAGCAAAATTTACTCTTATTTGAACTCGGTAGTATTTTGTTACTTTTGGGTTTTTTATAAGTCTTTCGACCCGCTTTTGCCTCTTTCGTAATCATCTTAACAAAATCTCATTACGAAATAAGCATTCAGGTTAATCCTATTTAATAATACGAGAAATAATCACCGCCATCTTTGAAAACTAGCAACCCCAAGAATCACTGAACCGGACGTAGCCGGCCTTAACAAAATCACTAAAGCTTAAAATAATAGATTTAATTTTGCCCCATAAACTTTCAATAACTAAGCTCATGTAACTGCCTTGTAACAGTTGTTAGAACAACTTCCGAAGCTATTGTATAAAAATAACTAAATAATGGATTAGCCCTTAGGTGCTTCAAGGTTGTACAAATTACGTGTCGGTCCACTGAACGACACAAGGCCGAACATTAACGTAAACGTTATGGTTTACGTATCCGGTACGTTTTAGTACATACTTACGTGGCCTGCCCAAAAAACCCGTTACTAAAATACTTTTTATCAGTATCGTAACGATTTATATAAGTTTCATAACGACTAAATAAATTAATATTTTTGGGACAATTAACACAAATTGACTTACCTCCTTATTCATAAACGCTTCGTAAACGTTTGTTAGTTAAAATGTTTAATGTCTGTATCTGTCATTGTGACGTTTTCCCTCAAATGAAAGGGACATTTTGTTAGCTTAAAAAGTTTGTTAACTTTTTATGAATAAGGGGGGTAGTCCCAAAGTAAGCAACTAAAGCTGATTGTGCTATGGCTACATACTTTAATAGGTAAAGGTGAATGGGCATTTTTGTATGGGCGCTGTCCCAACCCTTGTATACAATAGTGAGTAGTATGGACGTGTAGTACTCGGTGTAAGGATCATCATAGGCTATGTTTCGAAGACCAGGTGTCTGCAGCATTAATCATTGTTTTGTATGAAAAAAAAAAAAAACAGCAAATTAGACCTATGCTCCCATTACGTTTTTTACTTCTAGTGGCCTCAGTAATGCGTGGTTAAAATCTTTCGGCTATATCTCGAAAATGATTTTACAGATACTTTTCATACAACTGCTAGTACAAAGTGAGGTATAAAATGGGCTGTAGCTTTTTCCCTGCAAACATCTCGGTTTTGCTGTCATATAAAAAAATTAAGCTCTTATTGAGAGCTTTCTAATAAGATATAGCACAACTGTATACAGCACTTGGGACAATTTGCCCATTCTCCTTTAAAAATACTTGTTCTAAGAATCAAGATAGATTTCATTCCCAAGGGCTTTTACAAAGAGCTTTTCAGCTTTTTAACATTTTAAAAACTCAGTACCCTAGACAGTTATCTTTAAGAATATTATTAGCGAACTTATGAATAATTAAGTCTTCCACACTAATATTATAACGCTAAAGAAAGTTTGTTTCTTTCATTCGGCAAGTTTTCAGGTACTCGATCTTAGCTCTCTAAGAGGCAACGCATCTGCAGTCTCCTTGGTGTAACGGATGTCTATTAGCGGTGGTGATCACTTACTATCAGGTAACCAACTTGCTCGTTTGCCTTCCTATTTTATATATTAAAAAGAACAAAGCGTAAGGCAAACGCTTCTATTCTCGGCACTAGCTACATTCAATCTCATTTCAAGGCAACAGACTACCCTACAAAAACTATTTCGCAATATCTGATGTGATGAGTCTACTCGTGACCAAGGCCGTTGCAATACGGTCGAAACGTCAAGGCAATTAAAAAATATTTTATCCCATTAAATACCAGTTTGACGTTATAAATACTTGCCTGGTGCTTCGGGTCGCTTCAACCAAAGGGTTGTTTACCCTAGACTGAACTCAAAGTAAATTTTCGTCGTCGCCGGGCGTAGTTGTACCTAGAAAGCTAGACGAATGAATGTTAAATAGTAATTTATTTAGAGTCAACTGCAGCGTTCTAGCGCTTATACGAGTGTCTCGAACAACTCGGCAATTAAATATGGGACACACGGACTGCTAGGTTGTCAAGTGTCAGCTATAATTTTGTTTGCAAAAAATCTGTTGGGAAGAAATTTCAGTTGTTAATTGACAACTTAGAATTTTTCAAAAGTGACCTAATTAACCTGTGGAGCGCCCTATGATCACAGGTGTGATCATAACTTTTTCTGGCCTATAGCGTCCGATCACACGTGTGAGCATAGGGCGCTCTACGGGTTTGATATCAAAAACAAAAGCCGCTATTCTCACGGTACAAGTCAAGATCTTATTTGTAAGCAACGTAGTTCAACATTAAGTGAATGCATGTGATATCCGTCATTGGCGTTGAGAAGGCTTTTAGATCATTATACGGATGCTGCAAGAAGGAAGGATTATGTTTTTAAAGTGTATGTATGTATTTTACTCCAGGGCATTCTGTAGCTTAAGCAGTTGGCTGGATTTTAACATGTCAGGTGTCATTAGATTTGTCTTGACTGTGGGAGTGACATAAGGCGTGAAAATTTTTAATTTGGCGTCTGTAAATTTAAAAAAAGATGGGAATATTTTCTTATTATTGTAACAATATGGGTTTTAAACGAAAGCTAGTGTATGCTGAAATTTTTACATAATTTACAAAACAGTTCGTTTCACGTGAGGACTGCAAGTACATTAATTCTTTGTTGGAATGAAATCGTCCAACTTGTTAAACTAGAACTGAATCGTTTGGAATAAATTGAATTATTTTCAAAGAAATGCTAGATTTACATTGCATTAGTAAGTCCGAGAGACTCCTAAATCTTATGCCAATTTATTACTCCTCATGGGACTCCGGATCTCATCACTTACTGTTATTATTATTATAATAAGCTCACGCCTGTTTCTCTTTGGGGTAGGCAGAGACCACAGAACGCCATTTGCTCCGGTCCTGGCATACTTCCCTTGCTTCCTCCACACACATTCCTCTCTTCATACATGGTCGGCGGTTACGGGTACTTCTTATTCTGCCTGTCCTTAGAACGTCGCCAATTTGGTTAACGAACACCACCACTTACCGTTATAGTTGTAAAAACCCTTTCGCAAACGTTATTTAACAAAATGTCTGGTTAGCTAATGATAAAATGCGTTTAATAACGGTTAGAGGGTATACTGCGAGAAACGACTAAGCGCATTTATTTATTGATTTGTCTACCAAGGTTTCCACTTCAATCTAACTAGTCTCGTAGGAGAGAGACGTACCGACTTCCCTAGCGAGTTAAGATGTGTCCTAAAGGCTCTTCCTGGATGCACTCTAGTCTATATTAATCTACACTAATATAATAAAGAGGTAAACTTTGTTTGTTTGTATGAAGGGGGTAATCTCTGGAACTACTGAACCGAATCCAAAAATTATTTCACCGATAGAAAACTACACTATCCCTGATGGACATAGGCTATTAATTCCACCAGTCCGCTAGTCTAATAGTCTGAAACGCTGGACGTTCTATCGACCTGTATGTCTCCTAATACCAGCCAAGAAACTTTTTCATCTCGATACGCGTTGTTTATAACTGAGTTTAACTTTAACCGCGGGCCCTTTGCCCTTTTTACCAAGGTTCTAAAGCGAACCCTTTTCTTTACTTACCTCTTCGAATTTAGAATTATAAACCGAGCTCCCACCGCACGAAGCGTCATGTCGCGGGATAAATAAAATTAATGTTTGCTTTTTGTTGTTTAAGGGGGTTCGATTCCCATAGAAAATGTCGGTGCACCTTTTGAAGCTTCTAGGACATTAATTTGAACGGATTTTTTTGGAAATAGTTAGTTATGGATTAATTACTTACGTAAAACCAAACAAAGAGTTGCTTTACCGATCCTGAACTGCAGTAGGATCCAGGAAATTATGATGCATTTTACCGTTGTGGGAGTACAACCGCAACCATGTGTGTGTGATATCTTTAGATGGGTGCGTCAATTAGTGACAGTTAATATAGGTGAGTAAAAACCTATTGACAATTTCGACCAGTCACGTGACCACCTATTTAGTTCCGTGGTAACATTTACATGGGTAAAGATCGTGAAAGACCAAGTTCAAATCTCGTTGTATCTTTTTTTTGTATTTTAAAATTTTCTTTTTTCAATGAGTTTTGCAAAGTATGATATAGTCTTCCAAAGGAAATGATAAAACTATAATTTTTTTTTTCTGATTTTGGATACAACGTAATATGACTCATTTTTATTACAATCTAAATGGAATAAACGTTCGTTTAACAAATAAAGAAACTGCCTTGAATAAAAGGATATGGACAAACTGCAGAAATATCTCAAAAAGGTAGAAATTTAAAGTTTACAACTATGTTAAATTTCATCCGGCTCACACGATTACTGTGGTACTTTTCCACAATAAATGACATGCTGATTCCTTCACAGGGATTGTCACATCTTTAAAATATTTACTGTGAAAAGGTTCCGTGCAGTGGTTCGCGGATCAAAACGGTGCAACTGTGCACTGTATCATACACGCAATGATACTATCCTTTATTTATTACAGAATAAAATTGCCCGCAGTATGGACTCTTATTTATTTCGTTTTACAATTATATTAGGTCGAGTGATAGGATTTTCTCCGACCTGAGAACTTTTTAATGAAACAAACCTTTTTATCAGATTCAGGCTGATATAAGGATAAAAATAAAAAATCTGTGGTCTATGACCTGCCAGAGGAAAAAAAATGTTCGATGACAAAGGGATTGTCTAAGCTATTGCGATGCTGTTACACTATTTACGTGAAAGAAAACCCAGAACAATTTGAACATTTTCCAGTTCTTGGTAAGTGATCTCAAAACCAGCAACCCTAAGATACATATTAATTTATTGCCAGTTTTTAGGTCCCGCCTCTCTCGCTTTCCAAATCAATCAATTAATCACTATTTAAAAAGTGGTAGCTCAAACTGCAACTAGCAAACTGAACTGGTTAGAATCTGACTCTATCACACTAAAACAAGACTTCCACGATTTCACGGTGGACGCTGTGGTTGTCCCTCATTGCTGCGACTAGATCTCTTCGTCGTGCTCGAACTGACCTGCAACAGCTGGTCGCCTGGTACGCCTCGGGACGACGACAACAGGTCAAACGTTATGACGTTTATACTGTGGAAGATGCCGAACGGCCCTTTGCGGGAAGCCACCTGCGTCGAATATCTGCCATGATTTCGTCTTACCTAGAGCCCCTAAACGTATAACTATGCAGCAATAAGAAGAAGCTTTTATGTTGGGGGCTTGGCGCCTTGTCTATGATAAAAGCCATCGTGTACAAAATTACAGAAAAGACAGGTGACCAGAGGCGAAGTTCGTTGCCATCACTGATCATTAACAGTGATCATAATTCATAGGTCTGAGGGCCTGGCCACATGCGACGGCGTGTTGTATTGTACAGGCGCGAAAAAAAAAATTGTGGGCGAACCCATTTCTTTCTATTATGGATCAGGATTGGAGTAATTTTAAGAGGAAATACGAGGTGTTGAAAATAAGTGAACACAAATTTTTCGAGTACTTTAGAATGTCTGTATCAAGATAAAATATATTGTAATCTCCTTGTATTCAAAAGCAACACGTATTTAGAGAACCTGTGGGACCTTTGAAAATGTTAGGATTAACTATAACTACTATAGCTGAGTTTCTTGCGGCGTTTCTTCTCAGTAGTATCTTCGATTTTCTGAAGCGCTAGTAGATTCAGACATGTAAAAGAGCCTATATGGCCAACTTGCAAAATAAATTTTTCATTTTCATTTTCATAAGGTACGCGGTATAGCTGTACGAAATGAAAACATGTTTTACTCGATTGCCGCCAGAAGGGAGGGTTATATGTTTTTCGAGTGTAAGTGAGTATGTATGTATGTAAGTATGTATGTATGTAAGTATGTATGTATGTAAGTATGTATGTATGTATGTATGTCTTTTCTGTGCCATGCGCTGCACCCTAAACGGTTTGATGGATTTTTATTTGTGAGGTGTCGTTGGATTCGTCTTGATTGGAGGGGTGACTAAGCTATGTCAATATTAACCGGCTCACCTGGCAATTTGTCATCTACTACTGCTTTTAAGCTACAATATGCATACAAGTGTAAAACTGGCAAATGGCTTCCCTGGTGGTAAGTAATTCTCCTAAATGCTTCACCTGGTAATCTGTAATCTACTGCTGCTTCTAAGCTACAATGAGCATACAAGTGTAAAACAGGCAAGCGGCTTTCCTGGTGGTCAGTGATTGTCCTAAATGCTTTACCTAGTAATTTGTCATATACTACTGCTCTTAAGCTACAATGCGCTTACAAATGTAAAACAGGCAAGTGGCTCCCCTGGAGGTAAGTAGTTTTCGTAACCGCCTTACCTGCTAACTTGTTATCTACCACTGCTCCTAGCTATAATGAGCTGCGGCACCTCGGCCGCTTGCTATAATTCGTCACATACAATTCTATACAATTAATCGGAGCGCGCAGAACGCAACGCCCCGGACGCACGCTTCGGGCGCCTGCTATGTTTTGTCCTCCTCGTATTTCCTCTTAAAATTACTCCCATCCTGATTCATAATAGAAAGTAATGGGTTTGACCAGAACATTCTTTTTATTTGTCTTTTCGCGCCTGAATAACACGGCGTCGTGGTACAACGCGGCGCCCCACCGTGCACCCGCTCAGTACGGCACCGCGCGGTGTATTTCCACAGCGCGGACCGTAAGTATGCACGGTAAAACGGCGCCGCGCCGTTTCACGGTAACGACTCCGCGCCGTGGACATGTGGCCAGGCCAGATTTCAGGTTTTAGTTATAGTATTATTTAAGTTGTTAGTTTACTTTTATTTCAAGTTTTTAGTTATTTTTCTGTTACTTATTTTTTAAATTTGCTTTTGTATTTAATGTTTCAAGTGTCAGATAATCTAATAATATTAAACTGTCATTTTAGATTTATAGCTTCGTTAATTGAAGGGACAAAAGGAAGAGGAAGACCCAGACTGACATATTTTGAGCAAGTGGAAGAAAATTTTCGAACCGCGTCGTATTGGAACATCAAACGGCTGGCGGAGAAGAAAGAAGACTGGCGATTACTGACAGGACCTGATGATAAACGGTGAAGGGCGGGATGGTTTTTTTTTTGCAAGTTTGATTTATCTGTTTTGTCACAAAATTTACCTCATATTGGTATGAAAATAGTATTAAAGTATACAAACAAATCCCTTTTATATAAGACCCCACTAGACCATGTACCTACAAAGCTCTCAAATTATTAATGAAAAGAGTAATGTCGTATTTTTTAAACAGGTCACATGGAGTATCAAAAGAAATAAACACATTTGATTCAGGCTGATCCAAACAGTGTATTAAAAAGTATAAGCTTCTTCAGAAATTATTCGTTACGGACTTATCAAAAGAGCCTGTTGTATTTTGTATTGTACCTCGTACAAGGCACTTCCTAAAATGACCACTTCCAGTTATGACCCCTTCCTAAATACTATTATTTCATAAAATGACTTCCTGATATAAACATTTCCTGATTTGATCACTTTCCAAAATGAGCATTTCTCGGTGTAACCACTCCCAGTATTTCATAGCGCGACGTGACTTGACTACAAATCTACTAGTGACCCGCTGTTGCTTTGTTCCAATTTCATAGGTTTTCTCAGACTACAAAAGTATTATGATATGGTGCCTGCCTTACAGGTTGAATTTTTAAAACCGTTATCATTTTTGGGTGGCATACCAAAAAGTAAAAAGGAAAGTTATTGGTGCGATTCGTTCCGTCCGTCTGTCCATCCGTCTATCTGTCCATCTACCTGTCATAGCGACATATTTTAGTACATTACTAATGCTATATATTTGAAATGTTGAACAGATTATAAAATTTCCTTACTCAACCGTATTGCTAGTCAAAAAATTAAGAAACATACTTTCGGTTCATCTGAAAATGTGAAATGTATGTCTCTCGATGCTCTCATTTCCTTATAACACTAGTCAGATGGAGCCGCATGCATTTCGGCTAGTACGGAGAGATAAAATAGATTATGTTCAAAGAGAAATACCGTTTTAATAGTAGTAGTAGCTTAATCAATTGAGTATCATTAGCTGAGAAATGGTTTTTGTTGATGTTAAATATAAAATTTGCAGGTACTTCAAGGTCATAAATAAAAAAATAATATCATAAATCGGTCATATCGGGAAGTGACTACAAGTGTTCATATCGGGAAGTAGTCTCATAAGGAAGGGATCGCCTCAGAAAGTGGTCATATCTTGACCTGATCATATCGGAAAGCGGTCATATTAGGTGTGGTCTTCAAGCAAAATCATCTTGATTTGTCGTTTCAGAAAGTAATTAGTTTTAACAGAAAGGGTTAATTTTTTTAAAAAACTTTTTATAAAAAACGCCCAATTCTGGTACCAATATCGGAATTCTAGAACAGAATGTCCAATGTCACTAACCACTGGACTTCTGAAAGGCGAGATTTTAGCCTGTGGCAAAAAAAAGACTTAAAACAAAGTAGGATGGTCAGAATATTACCAATTAATAGGCTTACGTAGTCATCCATACTATATTATTAATGCGAAAGTCTGCCTGTCCGTCTGTCTATCTGTACGGCTTTCGCACTTAAACTACTGAGTCGATTTCGATAAATTTTTGTACAAAAATAGTTTCATACATAATAATACAGGGTAATTTTGACATGAAACGTCTTTAATTTGGACATGAGGGGCTCACAATGCAAAAACCATGTCTGAACGAAATATGTTATGATTAGATCGCTTATTACTTTAAAAATATTGCACATATATGTAGACAATATTTTATTTAATCACATTTTTTCTTCACTTTGTTTTCTAAAACTATAACGTTATGTATCGTCAGTGACATACATTTATTTAGCTCATAATATTTTACTATCATGATTTATTTTAGATTTATAGCTTCGTTAATTGAAGGGATAAACGAGAGAGGAAGACCCAGATTTACGTAATTTGAGCAAGTGGAAGAGAAGTTTCGAAGCACGTGGTATTGGTATATCATACAGCTGGCGGAGAACAAAGAAGGGAGGCAATTACTGAGAGGACCGATGATAAACGGTGAAGGGCGGAATGGTATTTTTTTTGGAATGTTTAGCTACCTATTGTGTCGCACACTAGACCACATATTTGTATGAAAAATTGTTTTTAAAAGTACAAACAATATCCTTTTAGATAAGACCCCACTCGAACGCATTAGTACTAGAGATTGCAAACCGGGCCCGCCCGGGCCCGGTGACCTTTTAGGCACCCACCGGGCCCGACCATTCTTACGGGGCCCGGTCACCGGACCTGGTAAGTAAACCGCGGCGCGCTGCGCGGGAGCGCCAACTCGTAGAATGTACGTTATTAGTTTTGTTTTTTTTTTTTACTATGTGTTCAAATAGACACTATAAGGAGTAAAGAGAAAGCTTGCTTGTTTAAACTTATAAAAATGAATAAATTACTGACACGAATGTTACCTTTCCGCCCATAAGTAAAAGTAATCAATTCTGTAATAAGTGTGATTTTGAGACTTGAGTGAGACTGATTATTGTGATAATTGTTCATAAGCCAGTTTGAAATAAACATCAACCTTGAATCATTATTTTTCCATTCATATACAGGGTGTAATCGTTAAGTGTAGCCAGGCAATTATTCAGTAAATATAACAGATATCAGAAAACTTTAAGCTGATGTCGAATTTACATTACCCAATGAGTAAAATTACATTAATAACTTTTTTTAATAAAACCAGAAATATCCCAAATATTAACTTCGAACCCTGCCATACATTTAGTACGCCGTTCGTTGAAAGACAATATAAGGCCTAGTCATTTAACCATTATAAAATGATTAATGAATTGTTTTAATACAGTTTATTTGCGAAAATAATGAATTTTAAGCACTTTTCTCTTACGACATTATTTGAGGCTGCGTGAGACTTACGGCCGCAAAGGAGAGTTTGAAGTAAATATTTGGGATATTTCTAATTTTATTTAAAAAGTTATTAATGTAATTTTACTCATTGGGTAGCGTACTTTCGATATCAGATTAAAGTTTTCTGATATCTGTTACATTTACAGAATAATCGCCCGACTACACTTAACGATTACACCCTGTATAGAAAATTTTCATAAAATATTTGAAAGGTTTCATCACTAACACACAACCCGGCCGGGCCCGGCGGACCCGGCCGGGTTGGCGACGAATGCAACCGGGCCCGGCCGGGTTCAGAAACATATCGGATTGCATTCTCTAATTAGTACCTACTGTATGGTATTGTGGTTCGTATAAGGCACTTTCTTAAATGACTGCTGCCAGATGTGAACTCTTACCAAATGCAACAATTTTATAAAATGAAGTCCCGATATGAACATTTCTTGATTTGACCACTTTCCAAAATGAGCACTTCTTGATAAAATCACTCCCAGTATTTCATAGCGTGACGTGACTTGACTACAAATCTACTAGCGACCCGCTGTTGCTTTGTTCCAATTTCATAGGTTTTTTTCAGACTACAAAAGTATTATGATATGGCGGTGTGCCTACCTTACTAGTTGAATTTTTAAAACCGTTATCATTTTTGGGTGTCATACCGAAAAGCAAAAAGGAAGCTTATTGGTACGACTCGATTCGTCCGTCCGTCCATCTGTCCATCTATCTGTCATAGCGGCATATTTTAGCACAGTACTAATGGTTTCTATTTAAAATGTGGAGCAGAAATTAATTTTTTTTTGTTACTCAACCTGATTGCTAGTAAAAAAATTATTATCGGTCATATCGGGAAGTGACTACAAGTGGTCATATCGGGGAGTTATAAGGAAGGGGTCTCCTCAGAAATTGGTCATATCTTGACGAGATCATATCGGAATGCGGTCATATTAGGTGTGGTCTTCAAGCAAAATGGTATCATCTTAATTGGTCGTTTCAGAAAGTTATAGAAAAGCGTTCGGATTAGGGGTAGTTTTAAAAGGAAACGGTTTTATCTCGAATGGGTAATTTTAGAAAGTAATCAGTTTGAATCGAAAGGGTTAAATTACTTAGTTTTTTATAAAAAAGCCCAATTCTGGCTGGTAGCAGTTCCTAAGTTCTAGTTCTAGATGTCCAATCTCATTGGCCCCTGAACAGCTGAAAGCCTGGATTATGGGCATGTGACAAATATTCTTGAACTGCAGAGCGGTCATGATATGGTCACTTTTGTGGTTACTAAGCACGGCGCCTATTTTAATACATTAACTATAACCACAGCAATTCCATGGGGATGAACACCGGCAAAATGCTTGGATATTTTTTCGGTACCAAGTAATTAGCTGTTTGTTGTTGTTGTTGTTAGCTTCGTAAGTGAACCAAAACAATATCACATTTTTGGTTGCCTCATTTAATTTAAAAAAATTAAAACGTAAAGTGTCATAAAATGTTGTTATTTTTTACAATTATATGGCGCAACTAAAAAGTCTAATGTTATTTGGGGCACTAATTACTTTGTAATGTAAAAATATCCAAGCACTTTGCTGCAATTCATCCAGAGGAAATTGTTGGACAGATTCAAAAGAAATTATATACGAAAGACAGAACAACAGTTAAAAATCTAACATAAACATAACTAATATTATAAATGCGAAATTCCGTCTGTCTGTCTATTTGTCTGACCAGCTCTCACGCGTTACTGGCTTAGTCTATTTATATATTGACACCTGCGAATGGATGCAGGGTGACTTTTTCTTTTTAAAATGTTCAAGTTTTTTTAATTACCCAATTTTATTTGTAAACTCGTTAATTTATTTCATTATTTGATCGCGCGATCGTTATAGAACCCAAGTAAATGTTGTTCTAAATAATAAAAATGTAACTTATCCATTTTATAAAAAATACGAGGACTACCCTAACACTCCACCGGTGCGTAGGTATGTCAATCTCAACAAATAGGCCTAGTTTCAGTACTGCTTTATTTATAAACTATGTCTATAGGCCTATTGAGCCTGAAATGAATTGATTCTATTCTATAATGGGGGTGGACATTGGGAAGTGGTCGTTTTGGGAAGTGGTGAATTTATTTTAGGAAGTGGTTATTAACTTTCATAATATAAAAAAATCAGTACCTACAGTTCTTTGCAACTTTAGCAACTCAGTGTCATGACTCCATTTTTGAAAACAGAATGTTGCATCTTTCACACTATAGTTGGTGTGTCACAACACATAATAGCTAACTGCTACCTGACAAGTCAGGCAGCCAAGGCCTTCCAGAATGCCCGTGAGATTCCGCGTGACGTCGAAGGCGCATTCTATCTTATTCATGTATTCTGTGATATTATTCAACGATGGCTAGGCGTTTAGTTAGCTGTTGTCTTTGGGTTTCTATCAACGGTGCATCATACGTGTCTTAACTATTATTTTCCTTAGGATTATCATGTGTCTCAACAATAAAAATGCATTACATAATTACCACTTTTCTAGTTTTATTATCTCACAGACTCATAACAGCCCATCTTTTTCATTTCTCTCAAAAGCAGCGTGCCTAAACAAAGTGGCATTGTTGGCGTTGACGTTCTGGTAGAAATAACAACATTGTGCGGTTGACGCCAAAGACTGTTTACTGTTTTCCACCTTATTGCAATGGAATAAGTTATAAAGTGTTTGACGTCGACGGTGTAGTCAGCCAAATTGAACTCTGGGTCTCTAGAGAACTAGTAGCAACGAATGAAAGCAATATTATTAAGACATTTACGATGAAAAGTCATTTTGACATTTATTGGTAAAGGTTCTCAGAATTCACATTGATTGTCTGCACAGACTCGATGTAAGGGTGGCAAAAGCAAAATTCAAAAAATATTTTGATTAGACATACCTACATTCACGCTTCAACACCAATTGTATGTACCTTTCTTTGTTGAGGTTCAATCGGATTTATAAAATATCATATCATCCATCAGGGTCCATTTAACATACTCAAAAATATGAACGACCGCTCTTATAACAATGTATAATTAAAGCGTTGGTAAGTATATACTTTTACCCATGACCGTATCAGAGATTCGCAAAATACTTAGTCCATATAAGACATTTTTCAACTACCGGCACTTTCACTCGCTCGCATTGAGTAGTGCGACACAGTAAGAGTATGAAAAAACTCATAATCATAGGTCATAGGTTAGGTTACAATAACCCCAAGCTATATCAAGGCTCATGAGCTTTGGGGGCCATGGTCAGATAACCCAGTGCCCAGTAGCGGAGTTCCGTCGACCCCACCCTGAGGAACAGAACATCCTTGTGCTCCTACCAGCAGTAGCACTAGAAAATGCTCAAGAGTGGTTATCATTCGATAAACGCAAAGTAGAAGATTAACGTAGGCGGCCGGTATAAATATTTGTGGGAGATTCTGATATTTTGTGAGTTTAGTATTTGGAGAGTCAGGTATTTTGCGAAACTGGTATTCATGGACGTTTTCTGTGGGTAATCGTAACTCCACATGACTTTTTTTTATAAATAAATAAACTTCACTGTTTTGGTCGTAACTCGAATCTGGTATTTAGTGAAGCAAGTATTCTACTCAAGGGAGCTCCACCTCTGCCACGATGCTTCAGCTTATCAGCGAGTGGACAAAGTTCGGCTTTTATGTAAGTATGGTAAGTCCTACCTACTACGGTCTGACGACGAGTGGAAGGCTCCTGTAAGTCTCTATTTTCCACTATACGTTTGGTTTTGCTTTGGTACAGGAACCTTCCGCTCAATAGTCGGGCTATTGCTAGCTCAGGAATCTATGCTAACTATATAAGTAAGGCTCTTCACAAAGACCAATTCTGTATCCAACGTCTAACCGCATCAGACCGTTGAAAATATTATCGGTCAAACCTATGGCAGTCAGCGAGATAAGCTTGGTGGTTATTTAGGTACAGGTACCTTCTATCAGGAACCATAATCCTTAGGATCAGTCCTTCGGTCGACTTATGGTAACCGACCCTGTAATGACATCAGTAGGTCACAAAAGCCAGCAATCATGAGGCACTGGTATTTTAACAACAAAAAAGTTGTAAAGATTTCGAGTAAGGAGTACCTAGGTGTGATGTGTATGATTGATATAACCTAAAAACGTTACTAAGACTTTATCTGAGTTTAGCACCAAAGTCTTTCATGGTCACCAGTTTTTACTACGATAATCACAATCACACTTGTGGGCCTTTATATCTTAGACTTGAAAGCCTGAAATCATAAGAGATGGCTTTTCTGGTCTACACAAGTAAAACTAATAAAAGTTATGTATTTTAGTCATTCGTGTATTCAGGTATACAGAAATTAATAACACGATACAAATATTTTATATCAGTTTTATTGCAGTCTGAAAACGTACGCCAACTAGCTAGCTAACTGCCGCGAAAGATTGTCGCTAGCTGGCGCTGTATAGTTGCATGTGTGTGTGTGACGATAGTGTCTGTATACGCTCGTAAACAGATTCTGCATTTTTTCTCAGGACTGGCACAACAATACCTTCCAACTGTGAAGTCAAAAAATCAACCGTATTCAGATACCTACGGTAACAAAAAAATAATAAAAAAACAGCGATAGGTTACGAAAAATTACGAAAAAACCGTAATTTTTTTTACAGCGCCATCTAACGGGACTTTGTTTGAGAGCGACCCTAGTCGGTCCCCCTTAATAGAATATTTTAAAGAAGATATCGCATTAAATAAGGTACTGAGATAAAACAATTAATAGAATTTCAATATTGATTAGGTACTTATACTTACGTTTGACGGGACTTTAACGTAAGCTAAGCTTTTTAAGGTTTTTTTTTAAATTATTTAATTATTATTTTTTAGCTTTTTAAGTATGTGGGGCTGACGGCGTTCCTAACGCACGTTGAAATACTGTTTTTTTTTTACTGCTGTTTTTGGCGTTCTTATTTACGGTTAATGTTACACTTAAGTAATATCCTACTCCTTTCATCCTTAAAATTTTACTTACCATTTTTACTAGAATTTATTCTAGTAAAAATTCAAACGTCACAATGACTGAATAAAAAAGAAACATGTTCTAAGTAATGTAGGTTTACTGAACGTTTATAAATAGGGGAGGTAGTGTTTTAATTTTTTTCCTCAAATTAATCCTTTTCTAAACTTAATCTATAAGAAACATTTGCATGCTAGTATGAAGAAACAAATAGCGAAATACTCTGCCTTATGTCTCTGTACCACCTCGGACATTGTTTTATGTAAAAATGACTTATTTTATGCAAATAAAGTATTCGATTCCTTTTTTTTTTGTAAAATGAGGGCTTACGTGTTAATCGTACCTTTTGTAGCACATCGCGGCTCTCAACATAAAAGATATCGAATTTATAGTTATTGTTTATTAATAACTATGCCAGGATAGTTTCGATAATGCATTTAAATCGTTAGATTACCATAAAAACGCAATTTGAGCTCATTTTAAACTACAATGCTTGTTGTCCACAAGATTTAATGGAGTTAAAAAAAACTACGACTAAAATGGTTAGTTGAATTAGCATAACTAGGTTCTTATTTTGTTTTATAAACCTTTTAGAGTTCCGTACCCAAAGGGTAAAACGAGACCCTATTACTAAGACCCCCCTGTCCGTCTGTCTGTCACCAGCCTGTATCTTAAGAACCGTGATAGAAAGACAGTTGAAGTTTTCACAGATGATGTATTTCTGTTGCCGCTATAACAAAAAATACTAAAACAGAATAATATAAACATTTAAGAGAGCTCCCATACTACAAACGTGTTTTTTTCCCGTTTTTATAGATAATGGTACGGAACCCTTCGTGCGCGAGTCCGACTCGCACTTGGCCGTTTTTTAAACATTGGCTAATTGGCTCTGTTTCTTATGACCACAGTGGTTATTCGTGATACAAATAAAATATTGAGAATTTAAATGAAAATGAAAATGAAAAATTTATTTTGCAAGTAGGCCATATAGGCTCGTTTACATGTCTGAATCTACTAGCGCTTAGGAAAATGGAAGATACTACTGAGAAGAAACGCCGCAAGAAACTCAGCCGTTTAATTTTCTTAAAAAAAACTGCGGAGTTTCTTGTGGCGTTTCTTCACAGCAGAATCTTCCATTTTCCGAAGCGCTAGTAGATTCAGACATGTAGAAAAGCCTATATGGCCTACTTGCAAAATATTTTTTTTCTTTTAATTTTAATTATTCATGTTTCTTAACATAAACAAATACTTATCTCTACACCATTTCTTAGTATAATAAAACAAAATCGCTTTCCCGTCCTGTCTGTCCCAATCTTCGGCTGTTTACTCCTTCTAAACCACGCAACGGATTTTGATCGGTTAACTTAAGTAAAGCCCCATTTGCATGTAGAAGTGTACAAAACTGTTTTTTTATACAACATAAAAAGGCAAACGAGCAAGTGGGTCATCTGATGGTAAACCACCGACAAAAAAACACGCGCCACACAAAAGAGATTGCAGATGCATTGCCAACCAAGAGGGCAAAGAGCTTGTGCCAGTAATTACACCGGCTGTCTTGCTCTCCACGCCGGAACACAACAGCGCAAGCACTGCTGCTTAGCGGCAGGATTAGCGAGCAAGATGGTGGTAGCGATCCGGACGGACCTTACGGTCCTACCACCCCCTGGTGTCTGTACGAAAACGTTACAACTACATGTAAGAGATGGTTTGCTTAAGTTTTTTACCCACACAGCGCCTCTACCACTAGTAAAACACTTGGAATTAATTATGCAAATATAATATGATTTATGAACTGTCTGTAACGGCCCGTGTGGCACCATTATAACACTTAAGTTACACTAAAACGAATAGCATCATCAAATAGCGCCGAAACATTCGGGACTGTCACCACACAAACATTCTAATATTCATCAACAGCTGTATCTGATGTTTTATTTATTACGACAAAGTAATTAAATGGTTTCATTCAATACAATTAAAATAAACATAGAAAGTCAGGTTATGCGGTGGGAACACGCGAACCGAATCGCATCGAAGATTAGCCGAAGGTTTTATTTATTTATGCAAAAATTTAATCGATTACAGATAAAAATATCGATAATCCATTGACAAACTGGATCTTTGACTGCATTCCTATGAAATGACGGCTTATAAACAAGATTAGTGTCGAGCAAAGCTATTATGAAGGCAATTTTGGACTGTTACGATACGAAAACTCCGTGGAATTGAAAATGTATAGCTTTGTTTGTGGCGCGGGAAAATTGGTCTCGGCTGAGATTGTTAATGTCACATACAAGCTTTTACCCGTGGGCTTCATTAGTTTATTAACTGGTATGGGTGCGTAAGGAAACAAATAGTTGCTATTTCCTAAAATTGGCAACGTCTGCAATCTCCTTGTTGTTGCGAGTGTCTATGGGCAGTGGTAATTGCTCACCCTCCGCTTATCCACTTGCTCGTTTGCCTTTGCAAAAATAATCTCTGAGACAAATCCAGAATTTTACGAGATTAAAATTAGGAACAACTCCGTTCTCGTTAGCGTAATAAATTATCCTAAAATACCTAGTTCATTTGAAATACAAGTTGGCTTATTCCCAGTTTTACGCAATTTAATGTAATTTACGTTTGTTTAAGGTAAGCGTCATGTCAACTAAGTTGGAGGTCAAAGCATTATGGCAAGGAACGTCGTATGCTAGGAGTTGGCAACTCATCTGCAGGTTTTTTTTTTTATACAACCTAGGAAGGGAAACAAGCAGATGGGTCACCTGATGGTAAGTGATCACCACCGCCTATAGACCTGCAACAACAAAGAGAGTGCAGATGCGTTGCCAACCCAGAGGGCTAAGATGGAATACCTCTTGTGCCAGTAATTACACCGGCTGTCTTGCTCTCCACGCCTGAACACAACAGTGCAAGCACTGCTGCTTAGCGGCAGGATTAGCGAGCAAGATGGTGGTAGCGATCCGGACGGACCTTGCACAAGGTCCTACCAAACCCGCGGTTCCTTGACGTCAGGGTGTTATGGGCGATGGTGAACACTTGCCATCAGGTGACACTTGCTCGGTTACCTGCCTATTTTTTTTTTTAACTAGAAGTGTATCAAAAGACCCCAGCAAGGTTTCATCTGAACATGCAAATAAAACTAACGAACACGAAAAGCTAAAAAAACTCCTAGGAAGATGGAATCTGACTGTCTTTAAATTATTCTGTAACATCCAACAATTCAATTTACATGGTAATAATTTCGATTAATAAAGGGAGAAAGGGGGTTGGAGAAATTTAAATCATCAATTTGATGGGAAACCCGTACCGAACGTTTTCAAAATACTTCCGTAACCCTTTTTCTTCTTAACATTCACTTTTAAAACCAAATAAATACCACGTAAGTATCATTAATTTTTGTAACCGAAATTTCTTTCGATTTTTATTTTTAAAGTTAAACATTTAATTACTAATTACTGTAACAATAAAACCTCTTGTGCCGGTGTAATTACTGGCACAAGAGGTATTCCATCTTAGGCCTCTGGGTTGGCAGCACATCTGCACTCTCTTTGTTGTTGCAGGTGTCTATAGGCGGTGGTGATCACTTACCATCAGGTGACCTACTTGCTTGTTCGCCTTCCTAAGTTGTACAAAAAAAAATTAGTAAATTTAAGTGCTGTTATGCGAACACAAAGAAAAATCTAGAGTAATGGAAGGACTCGAACCTGCAATTTCAGTATTCCATTTGGTTACAGGTTCGAGGCCGGCAATTACCCTAGATTTTTATTTTGTTGTAATTACAATAAAAAAGAACATTATATTATGATTATATTGCTATATCCATATTATCTGTTTATAAAAAAAAATTCATAAAACATGATTTAACCCGTTTTCCTTCTCCAAAACAAATCCAATTTAACTCTTCTAGAACCAAATGGACACGGAAATTAATTGTGTCTATAAGTTTAGTTTTTGCCCAAAATATACACGAATTCCACATAAAAAATGGTTTTTTATTGAAAAAAAAAAAAAAGATTTTGTTTCGACGAGCCGGTCCGGACAACAACGACAACTCATAGTTATTCATACAAAGATTTTTTTCTTCTTCTGCCGGACCAGTTACGGTTATGGTATGCTTCTATATGCAGAATAACGAAACAGAACAATGTTTAACAAACTGGAACAAATTATAAAATAAAATAAAAACTATTTACTTCAGGTCAATCGAACTAAAATACCTTGCTACTCCGCAAAACCAGTGCCAGGCTCGTGCAAAATAGCTGCGTCTGTGCGACATATACATATTCCTGCAAAAACCCACCCTCCTCCGCTTCCACACGAAACAACATATATCACACAGACTCGACTACACACCACCACCACTAAACACTAAAACTATACGATTGACGCGCGTTCCGCCTCTATACGAGGCATCATCCGGATCTAATAGTACGACCGTTCGCTACTTGAACGACCTATGTTTCACTGAAAACGGCTTAAACAATTCTGAGATATTAATAAGTTGGCAATAAAACAACAGTTGCAAATGGCGAGCACTCTAACTCATTGCTCCAACTTTTACAATTATCGTGAGAGTTGTTAGAGTTGCCTCCGAGACAGGGCAACAGCACGCGGACGACTGTAGAACGATTAAAAAAGAAAACTATTTTTTTAAATAAATTTGCAATAAGTAAAAATTTTATTTATTATTGCTAAGTCTTTGGATGTACGACCACATGCGGAATTTCAGGTCAATCCAAGCACTGGAACTGGAATTCTCTTGCAAGAATCCCGAAAAAACAAATTATTAGGCAAGTGAACTAACATAGCAAGTTAGGTAAATAAAAACTTGTTAAAAGATTAGAAATTAGTAAATACGTTGACAACTTTAGACGACGATTTTTGTAAGGTAACAAAGTATTGTGGAATGTTACTGTAAGAGTAAAAATAATTTCCACCCGTGTGCATATAAAAGCTAATTTTTGACTCAGGGCTTGGCGTAGAACAGTTGTTGCTGTAGCTCCATTCTTATGTTAAATGCGTGAATAATGTTACCTTGCATTGTAAATTGCCAATTTGTCGAATTAAAATCAATTTTGTAATTATTGACCTGTATGGCATTGTGGCACATGTGTCTGCTTCTTGTGCAAGAGGTCCCAGGTTCAAATCCTGGTATGGGCAAATATTTGTGTGACCAACACGAATGTTTGTACCTAAGTCATGGATGTTATTTGTATGTTAATAATAAGTTAATAATATAAGTATGTTTATCCGTTGTCTAGAACTCATAACGCAAGGTTTGCTTAGCATGGGACTAGGGCAATTCGTGTAAATTGTCCCAAGATATTTATTTATTTCATCATCATCATCATCAGCCCATGTTCGTCCACTGCTGGACATAGGCCTCTCCCATGGCACGCCACTGAGCACGATCCTCGGCTACTCTCATCCAGCTCTTGCCAGCCGCCCTGCAAAGATCATAGCTCCACCGAGTCTGAGGACGTCCCACGCTACGTTTGCCGATCCGTGGTCTCCACTCAAGAATTCGTCTACCCCAACGGTTATCGGTTCTTCGGATTATATGACCGGCCCATTGCCACTTCAGCGTGCTTTTTATTTTATTTGGAACTTTCTAATTTCAGTAGCCGCGTTCGACTACCCTAACCTGCGTAACGCGCCAAGCACACAAGCCTAATGAAATCACTCAGACGTTACGAGTTTAGTGTTGCTTAATAGAATAACATACCTGCTTTATGTAGCTTGTTGAGATTGTAATTGTAATAATTTGTACGCTAATAAATTCACAAACACATAATTACGTAGCCTTATAACAGTATACATTTTTGGAAGGTTATTAACAAAATGGCGACGGAGTCTAAAAAGTTAGGTTAGGTAAGTCACGCTGTGTCAAAAATTTGATTCAACGGTGACCATGGGGCTGGCTCATTCTTCGGCCAACGTATCGGCATAGCGATACAACGAGGAAATGCAGCCAGCCTTATGGGCACCCTGTCCAATGACAGCGACTAACCCCCTGATTCATAAAAAGTTAACAATCTTTTTAATCTAACAAATGTTTTCCCTTACATTTGAGGATACACGTCACAATGACAGATAAAGACATAAAACATGTTAACTAACAAACTTTTACGAAGCGTTTATGAATAAGGGGGTTAGTGTATACATTTTGGAAGGTTGCGAACAAAATGGCGACGGAATCTAAAAAGTTAGGCTAGGTAAACCAAGCAGTGTCAAAAAACATCTTGTTAATTATTCTTCATTACATAGTATAAAACAAAGTTGCGATCGGTTTTTGTTTTTAAACCACACAACGGATTGTGACAATTTACACTGTATTTAAAAAAAAAAAAAATTGTGTACATTACATTCAAACTGTATACGAGTGAAGCGGGGCGAGTCGTTAGTTAAAATAACTTTAGCATATTTATTGTTATTTTTTTTTATTAACATTTTTTTATTATTTACACAGTGGTTCACCTGGTAAGTGATCACCACCGCCCATAGACACTCGCAACCCCAAAGGGATTGCAGATGCGTTGCCAACTCAGAGGGCTAAGATGGAATACCTCTTGTGCCAGTAATTGCACCGGCTGTCGTGTATTTCATATCATTACAATTGAAACAAGTTATTGTTTACAGAAGTAATATTGTCAAATATTGTTGGAAAAAGTAATGACAATAAGGTTTGAAGTTCTAACCTTCGAAATACAGATGGTAATTATGTTTCCAATTCCATTCAGTGAATGATTGTGTAAGAGTTACAACACTCAACAAAATTGGTTTGTTTACATTATTATTAAACTGATTTGACACAGGCCATACTATATCTTATTACTATTACGCTATTACCCAAAATTGTTTTAAACAACCGAGTACACACTTACATTCAAACTTATAAACATGAATTTGGTAAACAAACATTTTACATACTTTGCATATGTTACTTAAAGATAACACACCGTTCGACTTTGGTTCTTCTTGCTTAGCATATAAGGCTATTTCTAATTTAAATTTTAATCGATTTAAACGTAATAGTGAATTAATTTGGTTTAGCTTTCGTTTTATATTAATGAGATTAAGGGCATAGGTCGCCATGTGGGTGACACTTCTCAGTATTTGGCTTTATTATAATTTTACGATCTGTTTTAATTATATATAAATTTAATTAAATTAAAACCGCTGGTGAGCCTATTTGGATCATTAATTATTTTTACAAGCGTTAATTAAATGTTTTTATAGACTTGACTAGAGCAAATTTGAATGTAGGACTCGTTTTATTACACGTTGCATTCTAATCGAGTTTTGGTAAAAATCGCAGATTTACAATAAAGTTTTTTTAAGCTCATCATCATGAATAATTCGAAAAAGTAAGAAAACGAGTGAAATGGAAAATTGATTGAATTAGTAAATAGTTATTTATAACGTTATCGGGACTTTAACGCGATAAAAGTATATTGTTAATTTACCTCGACGTTTCGGCCATGTTTGAACGGCCGTGGTCTACTCGTGACCGCAGCCGCTGGAATGCGGCCGAAACGTCGAGGTAAATAAATAAACAGTTTAGTATCGCGTTTAAGTTCCGATAACGTTATAAATATGAGTGAAAATCGCGAAATTTTTTAAAACAATTTATTATTACACTTGGGTACTAATTCGGTTGTAATCTCAAATTTATTTAAAGTTAAATCATAAGTCATCAATTAACGTCGCCCAGTTAATATTTAAATTATAATATATTAACATATATATGACATAAAATTATGTCTAAGTGCTTCACCTTCGGAATACTAAACTAATACATTTTTCATAACGGCCGTAGATCTGGTGATAACAACTTGTATTATATACGTAAGTTACATAACAACATATTACAATAATAAATAAATAACAATTTTGTATAATGTTGTGAAAAGTGAAAAGCAAGATGCTAAATTTGTAAAAAAAAAAGTTAAAAAGTTAAAGTTTATTTAACAAATGAAGATTTTAAACTTAATAATAAAAGAAAAATGCAATAAATAGTCGAGTAAAAAAAGAAAAATGTATCAGGTGGACCCTAAACTAAGAGCGTATATTTTGACGACCAAGTGTTTTTTTTTATAATTTGTTTACTTCTACGAAACAATAAATAGTGTTTCATTGTTGTTATTGTATGTGGAAAATTATAATTGGACGTCCACTTGACTTTTAACATGTCTAATGATGGCAAAGCAGTCAGTGATTTGGAAACGAAGCAGAAAATACAAGTTTTCGTTTGAATACTGTCTAAAAATAGGTATTGAAGGTTTTTCTCACAGAGGCGAGGTTCTAAATAGAGACACGTGTATGCAAATTTATAACAGGAATGGGATTGAAATAGACTTCAATCAAAACCAGACAGAAATTACGAACAGTAAAAATAGACCGTAGCTTCTAAAACGTTTACAGAGATAGATACGACTTAGAGAAGACGATTAAAAATAAAAACTGGGAAATTTAACAGGATATTTAACAGTGGTTTAATCGTTATACAACGATCTCTCTCTGAAAACCTTTTGAATATGACATTATCAATCCATTTGAAAATATTTTCAGTTTATTAGTATACTAGCGACCCGCCCCGGCTTCGCACGGGTACAATCATTACGCAATCTACCTACATAGAAACCTTCTGCAAAAAACTGTAAATGACAGTAAGAACTGCATTAAAATCCGTTGCATGGTTTAGAGGGAGAAGGCGGCCGAACATACACTATAAGGATTTAGGACAGACAGGAACGGTTTGCGACTTTATTTAAAATAGCTGTTCCTCGCGACTTTGTCCGCGTAGCTTTCCATTATCGCGAAGAGTCCCATTGATGCTAATAAATACGCTCGAGTATCTGGTGAGCGAGGAACGTTAGCAAGCAACTGCACCATACCTCCGCCCCTCTCCAGCGAGCCCGAAGGGCGAGCTCCGTCTTGGCGCGTGCAACGAAGCGTCCCGTTAATGAAAGTAATGAGCTACTTGCGAGCCCGGAGGGCGAGAGGCGGTGTGACGTTAGCAACCAACCTCCCCTACTTCCGTTGCCAATCCAGTAAGCCCGAAAGGCGAGCCCCTTGAAGGCGCGTGTGACGTATAGGATCGTGCGACAAAGCGTCCCGTCAATGGAAATACTCTTGAGTAGCTTGCAAACCCGGAGGGCGAGCAGCGGTATGACGTTAGCAAGCATCCCCACATATTTCCCTCTGCTCCCGCTCCTCTCCAGCGAGCCCCAAGGGCGAGCTCCGTGCCAGCGCTTGCGACGAAGTGTCTCTTTGATGAAAATATTTTTGTGTGACTTGCGAGCCCGAAGGGCGAGCGGCGGTGTGACGTTAGGAAGCATCCTTATTCTGTTGATCGGCTCCCCCAGCGAGCCCAAAGGGCGAGCTCCGTGCACGCGCGTGCGACGAAATTTACCAGACAGGGAGGCGTGACGTTGGCAAACAACCACCACTATCTTCATCCTCACTCTAGCGAGCCCGAAGGGCGCGCTCTATTAAGGCGCGTATGATCCCATCTTTGACCGTGTTCCCTCTCCCCCAGCGAGCCTGAAGCGCAAGCTTCGTGTAGGCACGTGCGACGAAATGTCCCAGACGGGGAGGACGTTTACTAACATCTCACCGTCGTTTGCCTTCCGAGCTCGCAAGATACTTACCGATATTTCCATCAAAGGGACGCTTTGTCGTACGCGCCTACACGGAGCTCGCCCTTCAGACTCGCTGGAAGGGGGAGAAAGGGGAGGTACTTGCTAACGTCACACCGCCGCTCGCCCTCCGGGCTCGCAAGACACTCCATGGTTTTTTCAACAAAGGAACACTTTAGCGCACGTTCCTATGTGGAGCTCGCTATAGGGGGGCGTAAACAAAGCAAATGCTTGCTAATGTCACACCAACGCTCGCTTTTCAGGCTCTCAAGATACTCATTGGTGTGTAAACTGAAAGAAAACGATCCGACGTGACTACACGGAGCTCGCCCTTCGGGCTCGCCGGATAGTGAAGGGTATGAGGGCAGGGGCATAGACGAAAGAGGGACTGCTTGCTAACGTCATATCGCTGCTCGCCTTCCGGGCTTGCAAGTTCATCAGCGGGACGCTTCGTGGCACGCGCCTACATGGAGCTCGCTCTTGCTCGCAGAGATAGGTTTGCTTGCTAGCGTCGCACTGCCGCTTGCCCTCCGGGCTCGCAAGTTACGTAAGTTAGTTGAAATTTTCATGATGTATTTCTGTTGCCGCTATAACAACAAATACTAAAGAAAAGAATAAAATAAATAATTATGGGGACTCCCATACAACAGACAGTAAGGCATGTCTTTTGATGTGTTAGATATTACTGTTAACTTACTTTTGTTTAAGTCTTCTGGCAGTGTCTCATTAATAGCGTAATAACACAAATCAAATGCCGTGGTCGTGCGTATTTGCTATACTTGATAGTTGTAGTTGACGCACGACCAAGGCATTAGGTTTGAATTAGTACGCTATTATTGAGACAGTGCCAGAAGACTTGAACAAAAGTAAGTCAACAGTAATATCTAACACATCAAAAGACATGCCTTACTCTATAGGACAATGACAGTGATCAATTATAAGTTATTTTTTACTTTTTAGTTTTTTCCGTAGTCGGGTAATAGTTTTTAAACTTTTATTTTTATTATTGATAATGGTCTGGAACCCTTCCTACGTGCATCCGACTTGCACCTAGGTGGTTTTTTGTTGTTATTTTTTTCGTCATATAAAGGCTGTTAGGCAAAATTAAATTTTTGGCCAATTAATAATTAACAAATAATTTACTAATTTTGTAGTTAAAAAAAATAGAAGTCTGTATGTCTTTCTGTTTATCTGTCCGTCCGTTCGTTAATCCTTGTGTCCGTCCGTCAGTCCGTCTGTCCGTCCATCTGTCCCTCCGTCCGGCCGTCTGTTCGTATATCTGTCCGGTCGGTATGTTTTTCTGTCCGTCTCTACGTCCATCCGTCCGTCCGCCCGTTTGTCCATCCGTCTGTTTATCCGTTCGTCCGTCCGTCTGTATGTCCGCCCGACTATCTGTCTGCCCGTCTTGACTAACCCACTGATTGATATGCTGACAGAAAACTTGACAGACTGACTGACAAACTAACAGACTGACAGGCTGATAGACTGATAGAATGACAGCCTGGCAGACTAACAGACTGACAGACAAACGAACTGACAGACTGATAGGCTGACTGACAAATAAACTGACAGAAGGGCTGATTGACTGACAGACTGATACACTGACTGACAGACTGACAGAAAAAATGACAGTCTGACAAAATGACAGTCTAACAAACTGACAGGCTGATAGACTGATGAATGACAGCCTGGCGCACTAACAAACTGACAGAGAGACTGACAGATAAACTAACTGACAGAATAATAGATTGACTGACAGACTAACGGACAGACAGTCAGATAAACTGAAAGACTGACGGACAAACTGACAGAAAAACGAACTGACAGACTAATAGATTGACTAACAGACAAACTGACAGATTGACAGATAAACTGACAGACTGACTGAGTGGCTGACTGACTAATGGACTGCAAACTGACTGACAGATTGACACACAAACTGTCAATTTGATTGACTGTCTGAGTGACAGACTGACAGACAAACTTGCAAAGTGTCAACTAACTGTCTGAGTAACAGACTGACAGGATGACTGACAGAAAAAAGAACTGACAGACTAATATATTAACTGACAGGCAAACAGACAAACTGACAGACTGAGTGGCTGACTGTCTGATAACCTGACAGACTGACTGACATAGTAACAGCCAAACTGAGCAACTGTAAATCTGCCTGACTGTCTGAGTGACAGACTGACAGGATGTCTGACAGACAAACTGACAGAAAAACGAACTGACAGACGGACAGACTGGGTGGCTGACTGACTGATGGACAGACTGTCTGAGTGACAGACTGACAGAATGACTGACAGACAAACTGACAGACTGTCAGATAAACTGACAGACTGAATGACAGACAGACAGACTAAGTGGCTGACTTACTGATCGACTGACAGACTGACAGAAAAACTGACAAACTGTCAATCTGACTGTCTGAATGACAGGCTGACAGGATGACTGACAGACAAACTGACAGAAAAACGAACTGACAGACTTATAGTTTGACTGTCAGACTAACTGATAAACTGACAGATAAATTGACGACTGACAGACCGATAAATGAACTGACAGACAGACAGATAAATTGACGACTGACACACAGATAGATGAACTGACAGACAAACAGATAAAATGTCAGACTGACTAACGGACTGAGAGACAAACTAACAGACTGACAGATAAATTGACAGACTGACAGACAGACAGATAAACTGACAGACTAAGTGGCTGACTGACATGGACTAACAGACTGACAGACAAACTGACAAACTGTCAATCTGATTGTCTGGACGACAGGCTGACAGGATCACTGACAAAGTGACAGTAGAACGAACTGGCAGACTAATTGACTGACAGACTTACTGACAAACTGACAGACTGACAGATAAATTGACAGACTGACAGACTGACAAACTTTCAATCTGTCTGTGTGACAGACTTACAGAAAAACTGACAGACTAACAGACAAACTGACAGACTGACTGACAGACAAACTAACATACTGACAAACTGTCAAACTGACTGTCTGAGTGACAGACTGACAGAAAAACTGACAGACTAATGGGTTGGCAAACAGACTAACAAACTGACTAACTGACAAATAAACTGACGGACTGACCGATAAACTGACAGACTGACTGATAGACAGACTGAAAGATAAACTGACAGACTCACAGACTGACTGACAGACAGGCAGACTGACAGACAAACTGACAGACTGACTGATAGACAGACGGACAGACAAACAGACGGACAATCTGACTGACTATTGACTGACTTTCTAATTGATTAGTGTTCAAAACTTGTTAAAATGACTTATCACGTATCATCTTTGTAAAACGTCATTTTAGTATGGGCCAACCATTTGCTTAGCACAGGCCGGTAAAGCGGCCATTTTTCGCATGTAACTTACTGACTTGATTTGCAAATATTAAAATTTAAAACTGAAAACTGTTTTAAATCAAAATAAAATGTAGCCTATGTCCGTCAGGAATAGTGTAGCTTTCTATTAGTGAAAGATTTTTTGGAATCGGTTCAGTAGTTTCAGAGATTACCCCCTACATACAAACAAAAAAACAAAAAAACAAACAAAGTTTACCTCTTTATATAATTGTGTAGATAATGTATTTATAGCTTAATTGTATGGTAATATTCCACTGTCTTTGATAAACTCTTGGTGTTTGTCTGTCCCTGCTATGATACTCCTTTCATCCACTCAAAGGTTAACTGGAAGAGATCCTTTAAAGAGATAAGTTCGCCTTTGTACATCACTGCATCACTTTTACCCGACTACGGCAAAGCCAAAAGGAAGGATTATGTTTTTAGCAGCCTATGTATGTATGTTTGTATTTACGTATGTTCCACTGTAGTGCCTAAACGACTGAGCCGATTTTGATGAATGAGGTATTTGTCATTTATGTTTATTTTGTACGATAAAGAATTACCATACATACATAACAACTGCATCCAAACTGCCATTTTGCAGCTGGATTGCAGATTTTCTATTCCGTGCTGCAGTTTAAAAGCAGTGCGTCAGTAGGGAGTGCAATCCCGGTAGTTTTACTAAGAAAAACCGGTTTTAACCGGTAATGCCTATGAGAAAATAACCAGGTTTGCATTACCTAGTCAGTAATAGCCCCTATCCTTCCACCAAAAACGAACAGATTGTGTTATACACGATACGAAACACATTAACCTTTTATTTGCTCGATAAGACGTACTTCCGGGTGAACAGGGCGTAAATATTTTATGACGATCATTACGTTTACGTTTACGGTGATTGGCTATCGGAATGTCAATATTTTTTAAGCCCAAGGGAGGAAAAGGGAGGTTTGTCATAGTTTAAAATTACCGTGCGCTCGTTTGCCTGTGATTGCGTAAGTATCATTAAGTTGAAAAAACATTGAAAAATTCGCAGGGTAAGGCAGCGGCAGTGTGGCGAAACTGGAAAACGCAAGGCACGGAATGCTGATGTTGCAGGTTCAAGTCCTGCCATTGCCCTAATTTTTCTTTGTGTTGTCATTACAATTTTAATTTAATAATTTGAATGTTAAAAACATTTAAAAAATAAAAATCGAAAGAAATTTCGGTAAAAAAAAAATTATCATTAAGTAAATACGTTAATTTATGATTCATATTTGTTGTATTGTGTTTAAAATATTTATAAACAAAATGGCGTGTCCCGATTTTTCGTCTCTTTTAATGTTGTGTTCGCTACCGCCAAGGTGTCTTTAAATCGCTGTAATACGACATTCTTCGGCCAGAAGCCTGCGCATGCGACGGACTCTAGCAGCGGTCGCGACACGCGCACAAGAAATGAGCTGAAGTGCTCGTAGTGCCGTGACTGTAGCAGAATCTTACTCGCTAATCCTGCCACTAAGCAGCAGTGTTTGCACTGTTGTGTTCCAGCGTGGAGAGTAAGACAGCCGGTGCAATTACTGGCACAAGAGGTATTCCATCTTAGCCCTCTGGGTCGGCAATGCATCTGCAACCCCTTTGGTATTGTGTCTATGGGTGTTGGTAATAACTTACCATCAGGTGACCCTAATTGCTCGTGTGCCTTCCTATCTTGTATAAAAAAAAAACTCTTGCACATATAGTCATTTTCTCACTTGTCGCTCAATGTATCTCGCTCCTACTGTTCTAGTTGGGAAGGGAGGCACTGAGCTTAAAAAAGTCGCTGTGTGTCATGCTACCCGTGTTGCAGGTTGCTCCAGCTTAGGGCTGCTTTTTCACCAGAGATGTGCGAGGATGCGTAGCGAGGGATGTGTTTGTAAGAACCAATAGAATCGCTTCATTTACCTCGCCTCGGTCAGCACAGCTCTGGTGGAAACGGCTCATTGGTTCTTTACAAACACATCCCTCGCTACGCATCCTCGCACATCTCTGGTGGAAAAGCTAATGATGCGGAATCAAAGAGTGTTACCAGCGCCCTTTTCGTCCCGTATTTATCTGGTCCGCTCATATGGCTGTGTAATATTAAACTGAGTCTGTTATGAATTTATACATAGACCTCTCTTCGTCCCAAATTTTAACGGCCCTCAAAACAAGTTCAGCACGCATTGCAAATTAAACCGGCAGGTATATCGACGCCGGGCCGAATATTGGATCAAATCGCCAATGATGCCCGCTCGTAAAGTATCCAATTTGTCAAAGGCGTCATAAAAAATATAATTTGTGAGTAAAGCCAGCGGGCGGCGCGTTAGGGAGTGCCACACGGTCGGACTGCGGCGCGGGGAAAGTGAACCCTTTTCTTAAACTTTAATAAAACGTAGGTACTAGTTCCCAAAGGTTTTTTTATTAAAAAGGAAGGAAACGAGCAAGTGGGGCACCTGGTAAGTGATCACCACCGCTAATCCAGAGAGCTAAGACCCTCCGCTAAGATAAGCGGGCGCACGGAACGGGTGCACGCCTATAGAAAAACAGTATGAGAGCGTCCGTTAACTCGCGTGGGTGCGGGTGCGGGCTCATACTGTTTGTTCGATAAGCGTGCACCCGCTCCGTGCACCCAACTTAGTGGAGGCCTAAGATGGAATACCTCTTCTGTCAGTAATTTTCGGCTGCTGCTTAGCGCCTGGATTAGAGAACAAGATGTGGTAGCGACCCAGAGAGTTGTACAAGGCCCATCTGAACTCGAGACGGACCTTGTACGAGGTGCTCCCACCCGCTATTGACCGCCTGTTGAACTATTGTCTTCTGTTTACATGTGTGAATCAACAAAGAGTTGTTGTTGTTGTTATGGTAATCATCATCACATCACAACACAGTCGCTAAGTATTCAGTGGTGTGTGTATGTATGGTTTTATATTGTACAAAAACATAAATGTCAAAAGGACCTACGGTGATTTACAATGGAAAATTTACCCCTTAAAAATCTCTTCTAGTTAACCTTTAAGTGGATGAAAGGAAGGAGGCTACGCTTAAAGTTTTGTCCTAGCGCATTACGTGTTTTTTCTGAGCTGAAACATATCAAAAACAACGCTCTGCATCTTCTAAAACTAATGTTTTATTTCAATACTTGTATGGATTGCCATTTGGAAATTGAAATGTAACCAAGCTTGTACGGAAACTTAATAAAATGAGGTGTTATAAAATAAACTAAATATCTTGGGACAGTTAACACCAATTGACTTAGTCCCAAAGTAAGCAACTAAAGCTGCTTGTGTTATCAAATAATAGATATTTATAAAACGGCATCCCTTTTTGGCTGTAAGCGTGTGTGAAAGTGCCGGAAGCCTACGTCTGCAACAAACGCAGCAAACGCAATAGCACAGGAAATTCGCAGCAAAAATTTCGTCTGTACGTACTTTAACATCAGTACAGTAAGCAAAAAATGGTGTGATATTTTAGAATCTATTGCATATTAATTAAGGTACCTGTTCAAAAGTGGTAGACCACTTACGTAGCCGGTTGTACAGGGCCGGCCGCTGTCATCGCGACGCCCTGCTGCGCGCGCGCCGACTTATGGTAACCATTCCACTAATATTCCATATAAATTTAAATGTTAGCAAAGAATACGTTGAATAGAGATGTGCCATTACTGTCGTGACAGTTTAGGAATGTCATTTCGCCACCGTGTTTATTTCTTCGCGGAAACTATTAAGATTTTTTTAAACTATTGAATCAGAAATGAGTGCCAGGTGGTTTGTGTGCGTGTGTTTTTCTTATAGGCATAATAAGAAATTTTTGTCCGTTAGACTCAGTTCAGTCCCAAACGTACTGTTGACGAGTTGTTTACAGCTATTAATCCTGAGGAAAGATTCTTTTCAATGATCAAAGTTGAAGACATAAAGTCTCTTTATACGTCTTTTTACCCGACTACGGAAAAGCCAAAAGGAAGGGTATTTAGCCGACTGCGCCATCAGAAGGAAGGGTTATGTTTTACGGTTTTTTTTTGTACGTTTAATCCAAATTTTGGAAGTCGGTTTCGACTCACATCCAGTGGGTGGATTGTTCCCAAATTCGGTATGTGTATGTAGTTGCGGTGACATTCCAATAATAAGCTTCCGGTAACAAAAAACATAAAAGCGAAATTTGTTTGGCGACTAGAAAAACCATATAAATAATATTGTGCGCCACACAAAAAAGCCGAAAAAGGTAAAAAAATCATGAACATAAGCCAGTCAGCGTCAAATATACCGGAGCAAGTAAGTGCTCAAAAATATCTCAACTTGACTCTATTGTCAAAAATACGTTCGGGCATTTTCAGACACTTTTGACCAAGTTGCCCGCTCCGACATATTTGATTCTGCTTGTACCTACACAATGCTTTGCAATCTAATGTTATTACTGAAATAGACGCACACAATCTCCTTTCAATCTTCCACTTCAAGCGTCTTTGTCACTTATCGATAAAAAGATACAGTTCCATTACCAAATTATACCCCGCCTGCGAAAATTAACATCTGCCCTTAATTACTCTCTGCCGAATCGACTCGTATCTCGATTTTGTTTTAATCGATTCCGTAGGTAATCGTAAATCGTCGGGAGCCGAATGAATAATGAGTTATCGTTGTGACCCAGTTGTCTGTTTGAATAGGCTTGTTAGCTAATGGACTGGGGTATTTATGCTTTTTATTTCAATGTTTTGTATAATATCGCGGGTAAGATCTTGTGCAGGATCCGTGCGGATCGCTACGATCATCGGCCGCTAAGCAAGAGTGCTTGCACTGTTGTGCTCCGGCGTGGAGAGCAAGACAGCCGGCGAAATTACTGAAGGCTATAAAATGTTTTTTTTTTAAATACACCACGACGAATCGAAATAATAGTGTTGACCTCTCTTTCTCAACATTTCACAAAATTATTGCGGTGTTAATCAAATAAATCACGTTTATCGACGAAATCACCAAATTAAATCAAACTTCAATCAAATCACCAATTCTTATGCAAAAACGTGAACCTAATGAAAATTATAGTCAATCAGTGTTAACCACTTAATAATTCTCAAAACTAATTAATACGTCTTCGCTCTCATACATAATGTATGAGTGTATGATGTATGAGATGGAATACGACACGAGCGAGAAAGAATTCTTTACTTAATGGTCAATTTGGCTTGATGGATGGTGCGCCACCTTAAGAGGAAACACCAAGGTCTAGAGAATTGAAAAATAGGTATTTGTAAAATCTATTTCTGCCTCCATCTATCAAGCCTCCCCCCGCAGAGTGCAATAGAGACAGCCGCAGCTTGGACTGAAAATACCTATTAAAAGTACACAAAATCAACGATTCGTAGACCCCTGATTCCTTCTCCAAAACTTATCCGATTTAACTACTTTTTTTATTAAAAATTAAAGAAAGGCTTTGGCAGTGTTCCTATGTTTTTCTTTTTTTATATAATCTAGTAAAATTTGTTTTCTGAATGTATGAACGCAGCCGAAAATTTGGCCAATTTTTTAGGTTTTTGAATGTCCATATCTCTTTTAATAATGAATTTATTAAAAAAAGGAAAACATAGGGACATGCATAATAGTTGCCATCGATTTTTTGGAAAAAAAATCTTGCTCTACTGGCATTATCCAGAGAGGAAACAGGGGACGACGTTTGTATGGAAAAACGGCCCTTGTGTTTCCTCTTAAGGTCGTGTGGTTCCACGTCTAGCTTTATTAAAGATGGGATTGGTGATGTCTTCAACAGCGAAGGCGATGGAGAAGTAATCTGGCGAAGAACCAGATAAATAGCGATGACGGCAAACAAATAATTTGACGAATAGCGAAGGTGGTAAAAAGCTATTTTGACGAATAGCAAAGGACGTAAAGAGCTATTTGACGATAATTTAGTAAAGAGCTGTTTTGACAAAAAAAAGTTAGTGAAGCGATAATTTGCGAATGAAGAGTGTGGCAGTTCGAGAATGGCGTAGTTATGAGGCAAAAAGTGATTTTTACGTATTTAAGCTAACTTGTATGATATAGTTGCGTATGTAAGCTGCATTTGTTTTTTTTAGAAGAAATATGTAGTAGTAATTTACTCGTGTAGAGTCTATGCAAATGACCACATCTCAACAAAAGACACACGTATACCTAAAATGTAGTAACTCACACTAAATATAAATAAACTACTTCCGTCACTTTATAGTCGAAAGTGTAACTAGAAATAGAAATCCTTTTTAATGGGATGTATGAATAATATTTTTTTTACTGTAACACTGAATATTACCTACTTTCTATTTTGCGTTTACAGTGCGATATTCATTAATTCTGCAGAAAAATCTGAAAGTATGTATATTTTCTGCTATCATGCGTGAAACAATAAAGTGGATGTTGTTTGCTCGCCTTTCGCTCGACTTGGCGTAGGCACTGCTGTGCCCCAGATTTGTTATTGTTTTTATTTTATTTATATAATATTATACCCTCACAAAAAAGGGCCAGGTCCATAATTTTTTGTACGCCTGCGGGCAGTTTATGGTGATACCTACACTTTTAATAATAACCACTAATTGTAAACTAACACCTGTAAACATAAAGAAATAGATTAATTGATTGATAGATTGAGTGACTGCTAGTCAATGTCAAATTATATGAATGTCATAAAATTAAAAATTTACCACCGGCTCGCAAAAACCTCCGATGAGAAGATACCGGCAAGAAACTCAAGGTGTGTTTTTTTAAATAAATCAAAATTACAATTTTATTTTTACATCTTAAACACACACACATCACACCTTTAACACTGTAGATGTTAACTATTTGGAGCCAGAGGGATTGCCAATGTAGGTCGGGATAATTTCCAGACATTCCTATATTTTGTTGAGAGTTAATTTTTGCGTCATACACTTTTAATTACGTATGATTCACATTAATGTTTTGCTGGCGTTGTAAAACCATTCGTTTTCAACTCTCCTCTACGTTTTACTATTTGTTTAGCATCATCAAAAGCCCTCGAAAGCTTATTGGCATTCCCCGATCCGTTCTTGTGCTTTGAAATATCGTTTTCCCCTTCCCACTGAAGAGCAATATTGTTATAATATTGTAATATACTTGTGCAAGAATGGATTCAGCTTTATGAAAATATTTTACTGACGTCGTGCGATGTGTATTTTTCTTATCCTTTTTCGTCTTGTTAACCTCCTCCGCTTTCGAGTCTTGTTTCAAGGTATATTATGTACATGGGTTAATATTGAGTATATCATTATTTTTCGTTACATGCATGTACTGGTAATAGTACTTTATTAGCTATGCCCGCGTGGCCGCGGCTTCGCTCACATAGCGTGCAGAAATATACTTTAATAAGCCTTTGTTTAACTTCACCTGCTGTATATACTTTGTATTATTTGTATATCATAGACGAACTATAAGTATGTTCAATCAGTTATACCTTTACAGTCGACGAGGTCAAAAAGATCGAATAAAAATTGATAAATACCGTTAATTATCCCAGCCTTCTCCACTGCGGGTGCAATGCAGGTGGTAGGACCTTGTGCAAGGTCCGTCCGGATCGCTACCACCATCTTGCTCGCTAACCCTGCCGCTAAGCAGCTGCACTGCTGTGTACCGGCGTGGAGAGCAAGATAGCCGGTGTAATTACTGGCACAATAGGTATTCCATGTTAGCCCTTTGGATTGGCAACGCATCTGCAATCTCTTTGGTGTTGCCGGTGTCTATAGGCGGTGGTGAACACTTACCATCAGGTAACCCACTTGCTTGTTTGCCTTCCTATTTCATAAAAAAAACAATTATTTTCATTATTCCTGTAAAAAATACCACTCGACATGTTGTCTTTCGCTTCTGTAAGAGGCATGCTCAGGTACTTGAATGATAAATCATACTTCCCTAAATAGTCTGCTCTAAATATAAATTATGATTCAAATTATTCGTTTCGTGCGGTATTCAAACGTCTGTCAAAAGGAATAAACTACCTGTAAGCCTTCTTTTGCTTATGAAATATTTTAGACGTTAAACATTTGTACGGGAAACATTCACTTTCATGACAAAGTTCTGTTTTATTATTCAAACGGAGTGAATACTGAAACCTTAAGGCAAGCTAGGTACCATTTTATTCAGGGACTAGCTTTTGCCTACGACTTTGCGTGGACTTAGATCTTTTTTTTAAATCTGCATTTTTTTAGATCGTAGTCCTCGCATTGGGTATTGGCGGCTGCGATCGTTGAAAAAGATAACGTTTATTTAAACACTTAGATCTGGGTGCGGGTGGTAGGACCTTGTGCAAGGTTCGTCCGGATCGCTACCACCTTCTTGTATGCTAATCCTGCCGCTAAGCAGCAGTGCTTGCGCTGTTGTGTTCCGGCGTGGAGAGCAAGACAGCCGGTGTAATTACTGACACAAGAGGTATATCATCTTAGCCCTCGGGGTTGGCAACGCATCTGCAATCTCCTAGATATCGCGGGTGCTTCCTATGTTGTATAAAAAAAAATTAATACTTAAGGCATGAGGCTACAACTAAACTTAAAAATTGAATATCTTTTCACCTTGTAGGTCGATTTTTATAAAATATTCACTCAATGTTATTCAGATCAAAGCCTCGTTTTGAAGTCGGTTAAAAAGTGTGATTTTTTTTTAAGCCTTTGATGGTCTATCTCCCCGCCTATGTGTCTGTCTGTGGCTTCATAACACCTAATTCTAATTTTTGTCCCAGAAAACTCGCCAAATTAATACCAAACTTCAGATATCGACTTTCTACAGTCAATACAAAACGCGTGCGAAAGTTTCAAGATCTTTACTTACAGATTTTGCCGGCATTCCCTTTATCTAGGTTAAACCAATAACTGTCCGTCGGTGTGTTACTAAAGAGTAAACAGTGCTATTCGATCGCAGCGGGGGACCACGATTTACCGCGGCCGGAGTCGAACCTGCGACCCGTGACCTCGTGTCAGCGATCGTGGGACTAAGCAGATCTGTTTCGTAAGTTTAAGCGATGAGTTGACGGTGCAGTGACGAGATGCTTAATTTAGTTTAGCTTTAAACTTTCACGATTTCGAGTTTCCTTGGTGTTGAGGGTGTCTATAGGCGATTTAGTACTCACCGTCTGGTCACCGGAATTACCTTGCTCGTTTTTACCCAACTACATCAAAGCCAAAAGGAAGGGTTATGTTTTTAGCAGTTTGAGTTTCTTGCCGGTATCTTCTCATCAGAGGTTTTTCCGAACCGGTGGTAAATTTTTTGACATTCATAAGTGCTACCTGTAAGCCTAATCTGAATAAAATATTTTGACTTTGACTTTGACTTTGCGCAGTCTATGTATGTATTTGTTTATACAAACGGCGATAACGTTTTCCACCCTCTAAACCTTAACCTATGGGAATGATTTTTTGCTAAGTTGTCATTATGTCTTAGAGCTAGGTTTGTGTGTTTTCATTATTTAAATATTCTTCAAAGGTTTGACAAAATTTACATTTTAGGAGCTTCATACAAAACAATAAAGCGTGATTTTTTTTGAAACTAAGTACAAGGAGTATTAAAAAAATTAAAACATATTTAAACTAAACTATTTTGAGGGCATGATGACAACACGATTGATTGATTGATTGATTTGCACGTTGTAACACGCAAGTAAAATTGACGCTATTTGAAGCCTACTGTCAGACATTTTACACGGGCAGTCTGTGTGTGAGTTTTACACGGAGGGCCTTTGTAGCAGCTCGCGTTCAATACAATAACATTCTGAGGATGTTGTTGGGGCTGCCGAGGCACTGTAATCCAAACTGGAGCAAATTACCTTGCTACTCCGCGAAACCAGTGCCGGGCTCATGCAAAATAGCTGCGTCTGTGCGACACATATATGTTCATGCAAAAACCCACCCTCCTCCGCTCCACACGAAACAACATATATCACACAGACTCAACTACACACCACCACCATTAAACACTAAAACTACACGATCGACGCGCGTTTCGCTTCTCTCGCACTGTAGTGCGTCCGGCATGTTCGCCGAGGCGCGCACAGATGACTTTTTACCATCAGGCGAAAAAAAGTGGCCTGCTGAGACGTATGCGCAGCAGCGGCAACGGCCTCCTCAGGGTATTGGCGGAGCGCCTCGATTGCCCGCTCTCTGGGTACTGGATCAGCGTGGCCATTGGGAGGGCTAAATAAGCTACGACGGGTTTCAATGTGTGATTACCGTGGTACCATTCATTTATTTTATTTTATTATTACTAACATAGCTTCTAAGGCTTTTTGTTTCTAACACACTATGGATCAACCGGTCTGAAATAAAAATATTTTATTTAATTATTATTTTAAAAGAATCATGACTATAGGTTAAGGTTTAAAGGGGGTGGAAAACGGTATCGCCGTTTGTATGGAGTACAGAATAATCTTAAAGTTCATAATGGTTTGACTGCTCTCGACTTAACAGTTAACTAATTTCAATACCACCAAATAATGCAAGAATGCGTTAATTTACATACGAAAGTGTCAACATAAAATTACAAAGTCGGGTCCACTTGTTATTTTAATTCGGAACATTTTAATGCACTTACTGCCTCTTGGAGTTATGCCGACATGGTACTTCACACTTAAATTCTGGGACAGTTTGCCTAAGATTAAGGTAGTTGTTGGTTTTTTTTATGGTTCTGTATGAAATGAGGATTAAATTAAATAATTTATTTGCTTAAACATGGTATATTTATAGAGAGTTGAGAATGTTATAAAAACTTTATTGATAGACAATAATAGTTATTATCAAACCGCGATTAGAATGTAATTGGAGAGTATCGTCAGCCCATTGTTATTTTTTTTTTATGAAATAGGAAGGCAAACAAGGAGCTGGGTCACCTGATGGTAAGTAACCACCACCGCCTATACACACCCGCAACACCAAAGTGATTGCAGGTGCGTTGCCAACCCAGAGGGCTAAGATGGAATACCTCTTGTGCCAGTAATTGCACCGGCGGTCTTGCTCTCCACGCCGGAACACAACAGTGCAAGCACTGCAGCTTAGTAGCAGGATTAGCGAGCAAGATGGTGGTAGCGATCCGGAAGGACCTTACACACGGTCCTACCACCCGCAAAAATCATGGATCAAGGGTCAGAAGGTGGTACTCCTGGACACGTCACGAATAGTCAGGAGATTCCTCACTCTGCGGCCCTAACCACCGGTAGCTTGAGCCCTGCCCCGCTGCTGGCGGCACTCTTGGTTAGGTTTTTATAATGTTTCTATATTTTGTATTGATATTGTTTTATTGTTTTAAATAAATATACCGTAATAATAATAAATAATAGTAGAGCCACATTGCCGACAGTTGCTGATTGCAGTAGGTACGATCGTCGGGCTCGATCAGGGCGGTACCACACTCTCGCAGAATACCGGCCTAATGTAGTAGCCTGCTTCTGCGCTTCGGACGGTAAGGGGCCCAGTTCTAGTCAAATACCTTCAACTAAATAACATTAGGATAAACAACATAACCTTACTTTCATCTTCGCCGCAGTCGGTTAAGGGCCTTTTAAATTCGACGCTCATTGCGCCGACACGCAGTATACTCTACTTCAATTAATTATGCATTCTATTAATCGGTATTTATGGGATAATTAACGTTTTACTGCTAATACTTAGTACCTCGTTCCGAGGCGCGATAAGAAGATCACGGGTATTACATGTAGCTTAGTAAAATGTGGAAATTGTTTTGTAATTAAATGTGAAGTGTAACAGGTAGTTACGGAATTCTTGGTGAACTAGTTAAGATTTAATTATGAATACTAGTTATAGATTTTGTATAGGAACCAATGATAATAAAAACCGATCGGAAAACTCGATTTAATGTCAAACCAACTTCTTTTGAAGGAAACACCTGTCTAGTAACAATATATAAACAAAGGGTAACTTTTTATTTCTTCTTTTATTTACTGGTAAATTAAGGCTTTACCAACAAAGAATCGTCTTTCACATTTACCGAACTGAATTCGTGCGAATTTAACTAATAAATCGAACTGTCCAAAACTAAAACAAAGATCTAAAAAAAACTAAAAGCCCTTAAGTCTTCGAGACTTTATTTCGATAAGTCCGTACACAAAGTCCTTTTACTTATCCCGGGCCCGCATCTAAAGTAACTCTGATTAAATGTTAATCCCCGGTTAAGACGTGCGTGGAAAATAAATAATTCAATCAGTAGAGAAACTTACGTGACGGGTCATATATCTTTAAGGTTTAGGTAAAATTATTTCTTGTTTTATGTTTAGACTAGTTACCCGCCCCGGCTTCGCTCGTGTACAATCGAGATAAAATGCACATAAAAACCTTTAAGTACAATCAAAGAGTTTAATTTCCAACCCACCTAAGGTTCAATATCGTATAGCAAACTGTCACCATAAGAGCTAACTAGAGCAAGACGTTAGTTTGACATATCGACCTTAATGCATTGCGAATGTCAGACGACATTTCAACGAAATGTGTAGGAAATTAAATTCTTTGACTGAACTATAAAAATCTCTAAATGACTGAAAACCGTATCAAAATCTGTTGGGTATTTTTAAAGGAGAAGGCGGCCAAAGATGACACTATAAAAATTTCGGACAGACAGGAATAAATAGCGACATAACTTTATTTACACTAGTCTACACTTAATAATATAATAAAGAGATAAACTTCGTAAAACTGATTTTTTTTTCTCAAAAAAGCACCACTGGCATGTTAAATTGTAAAGCTACCACAATATTCACTGACTGGCTTTAAAAAACGGCCTTATAAGTCGAACAAAAAGTTCAATGAATCGATGATCGCTCGCGCTGTCAGTCTGTCGTACCGACGGCGCTGCTGACAATACTATTATTTTGTAAAAAAACCTATTTGCAACGAAACTTAATAAATTATTATTTTATGCAGTTAGACATAAACTTGAAAATCCGATGACTATAAATGGTGAACTAATAATTTGTATTTGTGACATTGGCGTCAACCTGTATTCTCATGTTGGGCCGTTTTTCTGCTGTCATTTAGTATGACACTGTACATCCATGCATTATAATACCATTGAGAACATTCATTCCTTTCCGTATCGTTTTTCTGACAGCTAAGAACTTTTTCATAAAAACACTTAATGCACTACTTAAGAAAAGTGATGTCCGAAACAAATGAAACGAACCTCGTAATATGATACATGAAAACAAATATATCCTCCTCCTTCTCCGATTAGTTTCCTTGGTTAAAAAGCAATATCATTTGTTCTTACGTCATAAATAAAACTCGTTCTGTTTTTCCACTCATTTCAAATCGAAAAATACTTTCTCTTAGAACATAATACAACTGGCTAGTTAATCGAATTTCTTCCACAACTTTCATTCCCTTCCCGACGGCTAATAACTTTTTCACTCAAACGCTTGCACTTAACGAAAGTGATGAACGAAGCAAATGAAACTCTCCGTTTTTTCCAGTCAAATGTTAACAAATGATCTTGAATTGTATTTGTTTCTTCTGTGGATGCTTTAAGACACTCAACACGTGCAGGATGGACGTCTGGAATGAACTAGCGGTGTCTGGATGATTGGTGGCCTCTCCGTGAGGGTGAATACAATATCTGCAGTTTGGAAGTGTTTTTGTAAAAAGTACCGTCGTTTTGTTAAGAGGAGTGTGAACTCAGCCCCAAAAAGCGCTCCCCATACAAACGGCGATAACGTTTTCCATCCACTAAACCTTAACCTATGGCCTTTGCCTTCCTATGTTGTATAAAAAACTGCAATTTCTTGGTCGACTGATACTCCTAGGGATCATTTAGGACGTCGAAGCAACAAACGCGATCCCCGCTACGTTCAAAGCTCCAAAATTCTAAACAAACCCTATAATCTTAAGAAATCCCGGAAAGCGAAGGCGACACGGGCCTCGTTAGCCCTATCCCCCATCCCGCGGGATAAATCACGGGAACTTATTGCGCCAAGTTGCCAGCACCCGCGCTAATTTAGAACGCTACTTGGCACATTAAATTTGAATTCGGAATAAAAATTAGGCTTCAGCTTTTGTTTAACCGGATTATTACGATTGTTAACATTAAATTAATCCTGCATATCTGGCTGGAAGAAAATAGTAATGAAATAAAATTAAATGAAATTAAAATTATTTATTCTAGAACTATTTAGCGACCCGTTCCGGATTCGCAAGGGTAATGAAATGAAGTGAAATGAAATGATTATTTATGCGCAGAATATAGTGAACATAAGAATCTTATGTTCACTATATTCTGATGTAAATCAGTACTTTCATTTTCTACCGGAGTTCCGGTGTGCAAATTGACCTTAAATTAAGTTCATATATATTTTCCTCATTCAAATTCATCTATAAAAATCAAAATTGAACATTTAAACAATGATAGGGATTCAAATAAAATAGTAGGCAAATAAAACATTAAATTGTAGTCAAAATAAAATAAAATAAATGAAATGAGATTATGTCAAATTTTCTAAAACAATGTCATGCATGAAGCTATTAATATTAATATTAAACAATGAGAGGACAGGGCGCTGTGTCGACGACGGGCGATCTGAAAATGTACGTACCCGCGAAAGCACTAAAAAAATTACATGATTTGAGCCAGTTCCTGCTTCAAGCATGACTCCTCTAGGTAACTGTTTGCGAGATAGGTAACCACAAGTTATTCAACTTTTGATATATCGAGATCAATTTGTAAAGCACCAATTAAAAAAAATAACGTATTGGTTTTTTTGTTTCAGGTTTGTACCATTCAGATTCACACTTCAGTTCAGTACGTACGTATATAACATGTAATAACATACAGTCAACAACGGAAGTGTAAAAATTCGCGGGTGGTAGGGCCTTGTGCAAGATCCGTCCGGATCGCTACCACCATCTTGCTCGCTAATCCTGCCGCTAAGCAGCAGTGCTTGCACTGTTGTGTTCCGGCGTGGAGAGCAAGACAACCGGTGTAATTACTGGCACAAGAGGTATTCCATCTTAGCCCTCTGGGTTCGCAACCCATCTGCACTCTCTTTGTTGTTGCAGGTGTCTATAGGCGGTGGTGATCACTTACCATCAGGTGACCCACTTGCTTGTTTGCCTTCCTGTTGTATAAAAAAGAAAAAAAATACTTTTTTTTAATAGGAATGAAACGAGCAGAAAGTCACCTAATGGTAAGAACAATGATCACCACTGTCTATTGACACCTGTAATACCTAGATTGCAGATGCGTTGCCAACCCAGAGGGCTAATGGAATACATTTTGTGCCAGTAATTTCACCGGCTATCTTGCTCTCCACGCCGGAACACAACAATGCAGGCACTGCTGCTTAGCGGCAGAATTAGCGAGCAAAATGGTAGTAGTGATCCGGATAGACTCTTTAAAGGATCCTATCACCTTCAAACCTTCAGTCTTATTTAGTGTATGCCTTGTAAAATTATAAACAATACTAGCGGACGTTCGCGACTTCGTACGCTTTCTATTAGTGAATGACTTTTCAGAATCTGTTCAGTAGTTCTAGAGATTACCTCTTTACATACAAATAAACAAAAAAAAACTTTGTCTTTATCATTATGTTTTTTTATGAAATAGGAGCAAGACAGCCGGTGCAATTAAGTATTTCATCTTAGCCCTCTGGGTTGGCAACACATCTGCAATCTCTTTGGTATTGCGGGTGTCTATAGGCGGTGGTGTACACTTACCATCTGGTCCCACTTGCTTGTTTGCCTTCCTATTTCATAAATAAAGGCAAACAAGCAGGTGGGTCACCTGATGGTAAGTGATCACCACCGCCTATAGACATCCGCAACACCAAAGAGTTAGTAGTAGTATTAGCATAGATTATTTATTTTCTTTCGTAGCTAACTTTACAACGGTACGTAAAATTCAACGAATTTATCTAAAATTCGTAGTAAACAATTTCACTGCCATACTCCCTGCTTCATTAAAACCGTGTTCAAAATGCAGCTTTAAAATAAAGATTACAGGGTTAACATTGGTTGGACCTGAAAATTGTAAATGGAACCATGTCACAGTGAACCGTTTACGTGTAAAACGGCGGGTCTTAGACTGCGTGGTTCCTTATGATTGATGACATTCGCGTCTACCTCATACACTGGCTGGCAAAGTTAGAGGCACGTTTTAAATGTAATATTTGTCTAATGTATAGTCGACCAAGAAATTGCTTGACCACTTTTCGACCGTATTACAAAGAGTTAAGGTTCAAAAGTGGTCAAGCAATTACTTGGTCGACTATACTTAAATAATCATTTTTAATAGTTTCTTTTATTTATTCAGTCAATATAAAATTACATTACAAAATAAAAGTACAAATTTACGGTTTTCGGATTTATTATTTTATTTGTGCTTTGAGACCTTGCTTCTTGTCAAATTTCATAGTTCTAGGTCAACGGGAAGTACTCCATAGATTTTTCCCCTTAGGCGAGTTACGTCATTTTCTACTTTCGTAATATTCTCAGTAAGTCATGGTTGGTGGCAAGTCATGTTCTTGATAGGCCATATTCTGTTTTCGTCCTCAGTAAGTCATAGTCGGTAGCAAGTCATATTCGTGTTAGGTCATAATCGCGTTAGGTCATGTTCGCGTAAGGTCATATTCGCGTTTGGTCATAATGCACATAACCTAGTTTAGATTAGGGTCAGCGACACCTAGCGTTCATAGAGTAAACTCGGCTACAACAAGGATCGTCATAACAATAAAAAAGAAAAAAAAACACTAATTATACCTTACAAAAAATAAATAAAAATAACTAAATGCTCATTTACTGAATCTTTTGTTGAATCCATGATCCAACAAAAGGTTCTAAGATAAGTAAGTTTTTTTACCACGTCGGTAAAAAACAAGCATGCGGCCGTGTGAAGTTAAGCAATTACCTCTGCCCACACTCTTGCAACAACAACAACAACAAATATTCTTTATTGTACACCACATAAAAATACAAAGCAAACAAATTAACAACAACTTCAAGGGAATCTCGTGAATATGTTCTCTATGTATGTGCATTAATGTACTTTTGTGAATATTAGGCTAAGGTTTGACATGTAATATAATTATATTTTTATTACGAATAAATTATCTGAATCTGAATCTGAATCTAAATTAAATGGGACCAACCTCGAATATAATTAATTCAATTAAAAAAAGACTCCTTGAAATCGTATGACAATCAATTTCATTCTCATTTTCATTTTCTATATAAATTTCATCCCCTAGTTCACCCTCTTAGGAGTAGATTTTTGAAAACCATACCCGATAATTTGACAAGCGTAGCTGGATAGACAGACAGAGTTTCGCATTTGTAATAATTATTATAAAAATAAAATAATAAAATCCATTTATTTCAGAAAACTTAATCCATATTTGATTAGTAATTGTAATTTCTGAATAATAAATACATAAATAAATATATATACCTACGGACTCCCACGCCCCGCGTGCAGGTCCATGCACCAACCGAGGCCCGCAGAGTCCATTCTGTCGGCTAACACCTTCATGGTCCCGTTGCTACTCCCCCGCAATCGCCGGATGAATGATGCGGACTTTTTGCGCATGATTACGTAAAAATCATCAATCGCAGCGTCCGCAAACATACCAGACGCGCTCCAGAAACGGGGAAGCTTCAACAGGCTCCTGAAGACGTTGTTGTACTGAACGCGAAGGGTATTGTATGATTTCAGCGTGAACTTGACCCATAGAGCACTCGTGTAGAAACTCTGACAGCAAGCTCTAAATAGAGTTAGCTTAATACTTGTAGCACACCGATTGAATCTATGAGCGAGCATGTTACCGCGAACAGACAACGCCCTTCGCTCCCGTTCAATGTCCTTGTCGTCCTTCAGGTCCTCGGTCATAATATGACCAAGGTACCTCACTTGAGAAACACGATCCACAGGTACTCCATTCGGAAAGATTGGTGGCATGGTAAACGGCAAGTTATTATTAGTTATTATACTTTGGATGGAATAAATTCAAGTAAAAAAGAAGAAAACATTAAGTCCTGTGAATTCTTCAAGTTGAATTCTTATTCATCTTAAACCTGTCCATTAGTAAGTAGTTTCTGTCAAGTTTCATCAGACTGGACGTAAGTATTCAATCTAAAATGATTGTTTGAAAAACAGTTTTGAAATTGAATTCAATTTAAGAATAACTAGATGAATTTCGTTCTAGACAACCTTGGTATTTATAGCGATGGTTAGTTCTAATAACTTTATTATTACTCATACATTTATAATTATAATTAAAAATTTTACGTTCCTTTAAACTTGAATAATTATAGCCAAAAATTATTTACTGTAATTGAATTACTAGTATTTAACTGCGGCTTTCTGTGCGTGTAGTATACATTACTAATTATTCTTATAATTAACGATGTATTAGATTTCACAATATTTGTATTTTAGAAGTCCAAACAAAACAAAATGTGTAAATATATTTTAAAGTTTAAAGAATATTTAAAAAAGCAAAACATTCAAGTCTAGTTCTAAGGCATGTTGACAACATACACAAAACCAAGGCTACCTGAAGGTTTACAGGGTGGAAAATGTTATCGCCGTTTATATAGAGAGCGCTTTTTGAGGCTGGATATACAGTTCTCTTAACACTCACTCGCATATCGATAGTTTAAAAAAAAACAGATTTCTCAGATCCATAGATTGTTAGTTACAAAAAACACTTATAAAACTACGTTAGTATGTTACTATTAAAAGGTAAAAAACAAAAACTATTTTAGGGACGTAAGACATGAAGGTCGGTGTATCGGCGGAGAATATCCGAATCCCACCTCCCTGCAATCGTTTTCAGGATGCCATTCGTGCTCCCCCTAATCCGCATTACCACAGAGGCCGTTTTCTTACGTACTGTGGCATAAAAGTCATCTATGCTAGCATCGGCAAACATCCCAAAGGCGCTGCATAAAAAAGATAATTTGTAATAGAGCATGGGAGTAACGAAATAAAACAATGGATTCTGCCAAATAATTATTCGAAATACTTGTTTATTTTGATAATATTATGCAAAGATCAGATGGGTTAAAGAGAAATTATCATCAAAAACAGAAGAGAGTCTTATCTAAGTAGTACTTTATGTATAGCTTAATTTGAACTCGGAGCGTATTTCTCTTGCCTTACAGATGCGGGCTTTACGAGTATAAGAATTTTGCAATGTTATTCCCAGCGATGTGAGAATGGGGTTAATTTTTTTCTCCGGAATTGAAACAAGCAATAGCGGTTCGGGTACTTCTTTAGTTATAATTTTGTTCTATAATAAAAGGGAGGAAAACGAGCATGCCAGTCACCTAATGGTAAGTAATCACCACCGGCTATGGGAACCAGCTATCCAGGAAATCTCTGATCCGTTTGTCCGCTTCCTAGATCAAGTGCGCCTCGTGTGAACTCGCGATCCGAAACGCAATCGCAAGCTACTTTATGTTAGTATTCTGTGTCACTCCCCAGGTGAGCCAGTCCAGTTGCTGTGCAACCGGTAACTGGATACAGTGTAAACAAACTTTTAGGCCGGCAACGCACTAGCAGTCCTAAAGGCGGTGTAGGTGTCAATGGGCGACGGTGATCACTTAACATCAGGTGAACCACTTGTGCGTTTGTCGGCTTTAATATAAAAAAAAAACTGGAACAAATTACCGCTAAAGTTTCGCGGAGTAGCAAGGTAATTTGTTCGTTGATATGGGACTCCGCAAAGTCACAGAATAAATAATAGTACTAACGTACAGAATCTTCTCTTTTTGAACCAAATTAAACGAATTCATACTTTTAAACAAGAACAAAAGTTGGTATTATTTCATACACATTCGCCAGGCGGCTCACGTCAAAAGGAAAGCAACGCCCGCGCCCGCCTTCCCTCCGAAACTCCCGGCGACACATTAGAGTTGCGCTGCATTCGTTTTCAATTACACTGTCACAACGAGGGCGAGCGAGCGGGCGCGCGGCGAGCCGACAACCTACTGTGATTTGCCTACGTTGTCGGCAAGGCAGCCGAGCGTACCTACAGTGTGGAGTGAACCCCCCTGGCAAAGTTAAGCCTGAATCTATTAATTGGATACAGTGTGCCACCGTTAAAATATAAACTCGATATGACTGTAAGTGCCTACATCTCTTTTGATAAGGTTTTGCTGACTCTGAATTTAATCAGAGATAAAGAGAAGCTAGCCGTCTGGCAACCAGCCAACGCCGTCTGCAGTCATCTCACTGCAGATCTCCGTACTATCTCGAATGAGATCTAATGCACGAACTATTGGTTAGATAATCGAGCCAACTGACTAGCACAGACTTGTGGTGAACGGTCATAAAGATGTGACCCAGTCAAACAATGGAGAACTCCTTAAATATGTGGAAGGTACGGTGAATAGGGAAATCTCTCGTCAAGCGGGTGATAGGCCTTAACATAACATCACCGGCGGAACAGCTGTTCTGGTTTCGCCTTTTGGTTGGTTTTCGTAATTTGGTTTTCGTAATTGGCTACGAAAGAAGTTCACGGAATAGCAAGGTTTGTTCCAATTTTTTTTTTGTAATATAGGGCCACTTTTTCGCACCCCAAGTGTACTCCAAAGGTAATCTCCGACAGAAAGGAGCAACGAATTCGTATTAGTAAAGTGTTTACAACTAAACGAGGTCAGGAAAATTAATGACGTGGGAAAGTGGTGTGACCTTGGAGAGAATGTGAAAAAATTGGCAGTTCTCAGAAGTGGCGTCGTGGCAGTGGAAGTTATGGAGTTTTCAGAAAAATATTAATTGACGCCGAACTGTTATCCAGTTCTCAAGTAAAAATAACCTATCAAAGTTATTTAGTTAGTCATTGTAATCCAAGACATTGCAGTAATGAAAAAAGAACCTAAGTCTAAATACTTAACCCGATTTTAATACAACGTGGATACAAAGAAACACACACACGTAATCATTATGACCTGGTCATATCGAGAAGTGGTCATACCTGGAAATTGGTCCTCATGAACTGAAAGGAATTTTATCCCTAAAAATGGTAATAGGGGTACTAATAGACGTGTAGTGATTACATAATTCCTAGATTTCTGTGATGTAAGTACCCCTTCCGGTGATATTTAATTTGGACCAACATCCGCCGACCAGCGAAGCGTGTTCCAGCTGAAAACCGGGGTATTTTCTCTCGGGGCTTCACGCACCGAGGTTGGCGCAAGTGAAGAGATATGAGCGTTCTTATGCAACTGTCATTACACTTTTATCTTTACATAGTATAAAGTAAAGTCGCCATTTTTCTTGTCTGTCCTGATTTTTTTAAAGTGTTCTTCAGCCTCCTTCTCCTTCTAAACCAAGCAACGAATTTTGATACAGTTTTTAGAAATTTTAGGGAAGTCTATGTACATTACGTACTATATGTAAACGTTCGAAGCCGGGGCGGATCACTAGTTGTAAATAAATGGTTATGACTATGATATACAGACAACAATTTTAAAACATTTGTTTTGGCCTCTATTGCTCTTATGAAGATCCTTGACTGAAGGACTAAAGCATGGACATAGCCTCAGTACATGTCAAGAGTACACTGTCAAAATGGTAGCCCTTTTGTGTGCATCAAGGTTGTCGAACATGCAAATTAAAAATAAAAACAGGTTAATGTATAGTCGAACAAGTAATTGCTTGACCAACTTTTGAACCTTATCCCTTTGTAATACGGTCGAAAAGTGGTCAATCAATTTCTTGGTTGACTATACACACAAGGTAACCATTTTTCTAGTCTTGTGTGTACAGAGTGTCAATTTAAGAGGATATTTAGAGTATGTAGTCGTCTCTTTTTGACACATTGTATGGCCATCTAAAGTAAAGAGATCGGCTAATTAAATATAGCTTTCAATTTTATTGCCTTTTTGTAAAGATCCCTCATGATTAATGTTTCTTAAATATCTTCTATGTACAGAAATCGGCCAGTTACAATTTTCTTACATGTGTAGAATGATCAGTGTATCAGAATCATCAATGTATTAGTAAGGATAAGTCCCATTCCGTCCCGCTTTCGCTCAAGCATTGCGCCACACGTCAGTTGAATAAGAGACATCAGTCACAAGTTTCGCCGAAATCCCTTATCTGTCAAAATCCGCGTTACGCCAACTGCGGTCCGGCGGCGGCCATGCTTTGCACGTGATGCGGGATATTACTTTGGGTAAAACGGAACTAGGATTTTACCCTTTTACCTACGTGGATAAATTACCCGTTTTGATACAATGTGCGGGTGGTAGGACCTTGTGCAAGGTCCGTCCGGATCGCTACCATCATCTTGCTCGCTAATCATGCCACTGCGCAGCAGTGCTTCCACTGTTGTGTTCCTGCGTGGAGAGCCGGTGCAATTACTGGCATAAGAGGTATTCCATCTTAGCCCTCTGGGTTGGCAACGCATCTGCAATATCTTTAGTATTGCAGGAGTCTATGGGCAGTGGTGATCACTTACCACCAGGGGACCCACTTGCTCGTTTGACTTCCTATCTTGTATAAAAAAAATGACACTGTTAAACAGCAGCGAGTGATACGAACTAGCTAAGTTAACGATTAAACCCGCTGTTGAGCTATTACTTTATTCATAAAAGTTTAGAAAACTCTCTTAAGTATAATGTTGCGTTCATTTTTTTCGAAGGCAAACGTCATAGTGAAAATGAATATGAAAGCTTTATTTTGTAAGTAGACCATATAGGCTCTTTTACATGTCTGAATCTACTAGCGCTTCGGAAAATGAAAGATTCTGCAGAGAAGAAACGCCGCAAGAAACTCAGGAGATTATTTTTTTTCTTTTCTTTTCAAAATTAGTGCTGTCATTGTGACGTTTTGCGTTTGCCTTCGCTTTTAATTTGTGTACAGATGAAACAAATCGCACGCTTAGTATTAAAGTGACCCATTTCTGAATAATACACGTCCCAAAATATCACCTTAAATAAAAGACATAGGGTTTAATTTTGGGAAATATCAAATTCAGAATTGAGTCACTTTAATACTAAGCATGCGAAATGGTAACTAAAATAGGTTAAGTGAGCATTTATGAACACGAAGGCTAACTCTTAAATTTTGTACCTTGTGTCATTTTACCCGACTACGGCAAAGCAAAAAGGAAGGGTCATGTTTTTATGCAATTGCTTTTATGTATTGTGGTACTAATAATATGATAATAATAATTTAATAAACTTTTTTCTAGCTACATCATCATCCTTCTAGCATATTTTCCAGTTTTTTAATTCTGAGTACGCTTTGACCATGATTGATTCTCATATCATTAGAGATGAAGTAATTTTTTGTATCCTTTTGACATTTTTGCTATTGATTCTATTTTTTATAAGCCCTAGTTATAAGATACATTGTATGTCGTAATGGCATGTTACAGAGACACGTAGAATATAAGTTACAACACCTGTATTATTTACCTGTGACACACAATAAAGTGATTGATTGATTGAAGTCATAGTAGAGATATGTTAAAAAAAACTTTAATTTTTAAATTTTAAATTTTCCGTGGTAAGACAATTCTGTTGTCACCCCAACCGAACACGTACGGGGTAAGTAATTTGCGTCCTTATTGTAGGGCCGTCATCTGATTCATACCCTATAAAAGTTGTGTGATTTTTTCTTACAAACTTTTTTTACTTAAAGGATGAGTTGACCTTTGTATAGTCGACCAAGTAATTCCTTGACCACTTTTGAACCTTATTTCTTTGTAATACGGTCGAAAAGTGGTCTAGCAATTTCTTTGTCGACTATACATCGCTCATCCCTATTAAAAATGTCGGATCTGCAAATCGGTCGGTATTTATACCGACATTATTAACGAATGCTTAAGCAAGATCAGACGTTTTTAATCTACGTATTTCATAAATTATACATTAAATCTAATATTTATTTGCGGGGGGTGAAAGTTACCGTAATTCAAGGTCAATTAATGACATAAACAGAAAATGGCAAATTTGCAGATCCGACATTTTTAATAGGGATGGGCGCCATCACTGTATCTCTTTTTGTAATTTATGATTTTTGTACAATAAAGAATTTACATACATTCATAAGATACATACTTTATGTGTTAGTTTGTTTGTCTGTTTATATTATTTTAACCTCTGATAAAATCCGGCATAACAATTTTTGATCCATTGCCAGTGGTCGGATTGACTTGAGAATCGAACTTTTGAAGTGCTAGTTGCCTGTATAATAATCATTTTTTTTTTATAAAATAGGAAGGCAAACAAGCAAATGGGTCACATGATGGTAAGTGATCGCCACCGCCTACAGACACCCGCAACTTCAAAGAGATTGCAGATGCGTTGCCAGCCTAGAGGGGTAATAATATAATAGAATTATGGTTAGAATTTTAGAAAAAGAAAGAACGAAGAAAAGAAAGAAAGATATATCTATTAAGTAGTTGTTTGTTTATTACAGAGTGTGTTATTACATATTTGTTACATCTTTATGCAAGATAAACAAATGTTTTTTTTAAATATTGGAACCTGTGTAGTTATAGCTATAATCTTATTAGTTATAGCAATTAATACATTCTCGGTATTATTATTTACTTATTATGATCACTAATTCATGTTTGTAAAGAAGTGTGCTTGAAATACTCTTTGATAACTCTTCTATTTCATCTACAATGTAACAAAGTGGTAACCTTTTTTTGTTTGTTTGTATGTAGGGGGGTAATCTCTGGAACTACTGAACTAATTGTGAAAATTCTTTCACTAATAGAACGCTACACTATCCCTAACGGACATAGGCTACTAATTCCCCGCGAACCAAGTCGCGGGCATCCACTAGTTTGTACATATTTATTTGTACACAATTCACCTAACGTAACGTACCAAAAATTTATGTACAGTCAAGGAATTTAATTTCCAACCCACCTAAGGTTCAATATCGTATAGCAAACTGGCACCATAAGAGCTAACTAGAGCAAGGCGTTGGTTTGACATATCGACCTTAATGCATTGCGAATGTCAGACGACATTTCAACGAAATGGGTAGGGAATTAAATTCTTTGACTGTACTAGGTTCCAATAATATTATAATGCATGGATGTACAGTGTCATACTAAATGACAGCAGAAAAACGGCCCGACATGGGAATACAGGTTGACGCCATTGTTACAAATGCAAATTATTAGTTTACCATTTATAGTCATTGGATTTACAACTTTACGTCTAACTGCATAAAATAATAATTTATTGAGTTTCATTGCAAATAGGTTTTTTTACAAAATAATAGTATTGACAGCAGCGCCGTCAGTCTGACAGACTGACAGCGCGAGCGATTGTCGATTTAGTCTTCTTTTTATCTTACTTTGATAGGCCATTTTTTAAACACTGACTTAGAAGTCCATTACTTATAGTTCAGTGACTAGGATCCTATAAAATTCTTGTAGTATTACCTAATATGGAACTATGGCGGTCGTCGCAATACTTTACGGTTTTACGAGGGGTCGGAAACTTTCGCATTCGACAGAAACTTTATTAATTTCAATATTCCGATGTGGTCCAAGAAGTGTTTTACGGCTCGAACCCTCTTGTCATCATTTTGATGGTAAAGACGGAAACCGTTTTGGCTAAAAGTGTGTGAACAACCAGTTACAGCAATTTGACGAAAGTTATTTCGATTTATTTATGACTAGCGGACGCGCGCGACTTCGTTCACGTAAAATTCGTAGCCTATGTTCGTCAAAAATAGTGTATCTGTGAAAGAATTTTTGAAATCGGTTCAGTAGTTCCAGAGATTACCTCTACATACAAACAAACTAACAAACAAACAAAGTTTACCTCCTCGTTTAGTGTAAGATTTATGAGCCTCAGCTGTGTTCGTTTTCGTTTTAAATGAAATAGGAAGGCAAACAAGCAAATGGGCCACCTGATGGAAAGTGACCACCCCCGCCTATAGACACCCACAACACCAGGGAGATTGCTAAGATGGAATACCTCTTGTGCCAGTAATTACACCGGCTATCTTGCTCTCCAGGCCGGAACACAACAGTGCAGGCACTGCTGCTTAGCGGCAGAATTAGCGAGCAAGATGGTGGTAGCGATCCCGACGGACCTCGCATATGGTCCTTTCCGCTTTTGTTTTCGTGGTTGTTTCTGAACCATTTTATTGTTTAAACAAAGTGTCTGGTTATACTTGTCTTTTTGTTTTATTGTCATTTCTGGGATCAAACACGCACGGAACGCTGCGCCCACGCATCACGTAGTTTTCTGTATCGATCGTTATCACACGCGCCTTGAGTTATGTTAATTGGTATGTATTTTAATTGATTTATCTTCGATCTTATTATTTTAATTACTATGAGATTGCTTCAATTCCGGTGACATTGTTTGTATAGTATAGTGACCAGATAGAGACAGAAATATTAATTTGAAAATGATTCTCTCATAAACATAATTTAATTATGTAGGTACTTAGTGGTTGTCATTTAATTAAGTAACGGTCCCATTGTTTGACGTGACCCATTGACGAGAGACAAACGAACAAAAACGAGAGACAATAATGTCAACTACTGGTACAAACACGTGACAAGCACTGGGACGGTTACCTTAATTTTAATTTAATGATTTGAATGCTGAATATAAAAAATTAAAATCGAACTATTTTTTTTTCCTAAATTGAAATCTTAAATTTCTGCGAGTGGTAGGACCTTGTGCAAGGTTCAACAAAGAAACAAACAAACAAAGTTTACCTCTTTATTATATTAGAGTAGATTAGTGTAGATGTAGACTACCTAAAGATATGTATGATAGATATGTTTAAGCAGATCATATAGGTATCTAAAGTTGTAATGAAATGTCAATTTGCAGTTGTCACACGCATTGCATTGCATTACATTGTAGACTCACACACACTAATGCAAACGCAAGGATAAATTGATTCAGCCATAATTACGTGGGACCTCAACAGGATTAAAAGTATAACGTTGAAAAAAAGACTAATAATCTGGGACCCGAGTAATTTGGCGGAAAGTTGTAAACATTTTGACATATTGTGCGGGAACAATGGATTTTTCATACAAATCGCTTTTGTCCAATAACAAGGGATACGCCATTTTGTAAACAGACAAAGGAGGGGAGGGCGCGGCACACTGCTAGCGGGAAGCAATCCATTTCCTCTACTTACCTTCACAAACTCGTATCTATTAGTATTGTGCAGTTGAAAAAACAGCACTTGTACAGTTTAACATTAGGTTGGTTTACCAACTACATAATTTGGGTAGATTCGAGGTTAGGAAAGTAAATGAACCATTTGCACAAATACTAAAACATCTTTTTTTTAATTCTTATTTATCTTTACTTAGTACAAAACAAAGTCGCTATCCGTTCCTTTTTTATTAAAATAGGAAGACAAACAAGCAAGTGAGTCACCTGATGGTAAGTGATCACTACCGCCTATAGACACCCACAACACCAAAGAGATTGCAGATGCGTTGCCAACCCAGAGAGCTAAGATAGAATACCTCTTGTGCCAGTAATGTCACCGGCTGTCTCGCTCTCCACGCCGGAACACAATGGTGCAAGCACTGCATAGCGGCGGGATTAGCAAGTAAGATGATGGTCCTATCACCCGCTTTAATTTGCTAAACTGAAGAATAGTGTAAAGCATTCTAGATCTTTATTAGGTAGGTTTGTAATATATGGTTCTTAAGTTTTTTTCTATCCCGCTGGAATTCCCGCCCCACCCTCGCGTCGGATAGGGAATAAAAAATACCCGCCATCCCGCAGATTGCTCTTCTTCGTCGATACAGAAATATCGTCCATATTACTCACAAAGTAAATATAGACGGGATTTTACTAGCGCTTCTAGTAAAGGTTAGAAGCGGAAGTACTACTTAACTGATGTGTTAACAAAACAATTTCAAAATTGAGCAAATTTCAAAGCGCAAATCTAAGAAAATTTAAAGAAAATTTCTTATTTTTTTGTAAGTTTTCTGGTATATCATTTGGCTCTCCTGGTGAGTCAGCATCCGGGCACTCGCAGATTATACATATCCTGACGCACGCGCACACACACACACACACACACACACACACACACACAAATACCCTAATTCACGCACACTTTTGCACATACATAGTAGAAGTTAGACTACAGATTATTTTCATTTTCATTCATTTCATGAAAACCCTGGACTGGGTCCTGTTCGACCAATGATGCTGTTTCTATCCCATTGATGAGCCTGCCCTGATTGGATCAAGGCGTTAACCCGCTGCGTAACTCATTGCGTCTCTTTCAAACTAGCCCAGTAGGAGAGAGACGCACTGAGTTACGTAGCGAGTTACAGTTTTATCAAAAATATATTGTGCATCGGCAGTATTCGTTTGCGCAGAGAAGCGCAGACCGGTTTCCGACAGTAGCCGAACGTGTGAATAATCCATATTGTACTTTATTTGCAAGCGCAACTGGCAGAGTATTGCTTGCTATGCATTCTTAGCTTTGTCCCGCTTACACAATTCGTACACTGTGGCGCACGGGCTGCCGCCATGTTGCTCCGAAATCGATAGACCAATAAAAGCGCAAGAGTTTAGCGCGCGTAAAATTCTAATACTTTATCATTGGTAGATCGAAATTTCTCGCGCTACTTAAATTGGTCTACTGCGCAGGTACATCGTGGCACAATATATTTTTGGTAACACTGTAACGAGTCGAGAAGATTCGTGCTAGATGCACAGTTTTTGACACGCGTAGGTTGTTGTTTTAAGAGTAGTCGACATCTCTCTGTCGTCTCGTCTGAGTCACTATTAAAAACCAATAAGACTAAACCATCTGCTAACAGTGTATGTCCGCTAAAACCGTTTAGTTAGCAAGATTAGTTAATACGACTTGTATAGCAATCGGTGCTCACGCATCCGACCGCTAACGAGTTGAGCAAGCAGTGGGCGAAAAACGGACAGTTAGGTGGGACGTTCAATGTATACTGGTGCGTGGCTTTGCTGGAAAATAAGCTGTTATAGGTAAAATCTTAAGCCCCTTTTGCATGAAGTCGTGTATAATCCCATCAAAAACATAAATGTGAAATGAGAGCCAAGTTCAATATTATGATATATGGCCTTGGTTATAATGACTTCAACGACAAAAGAAGTGAGATCTAAATAAGTGCCAAGTTTAATGATCAGTCCTGAAATTTATTTATCGCAATTAATATAAATTAACTTTATGAATGTGTACATGTATGCAATTAAATTAATAAATGAAATAAAGTAAAATATAATTTTGTTTCAGTAAAGTTTAAAAGCTGACTTGCACCAAAGACGCTAAATCGCGGCAGATTGATAGAAAAACTGTAAATAAAGCGTTTTAAACTTTTAATTTTTTTCGGTAGTCATCCAAAATAATTGGTAGCTTTTTGTTGGTATTACTTTATTTTTGCATTGTCATCGAATCTACACACTTACACCCAGTCACACACACATGTATCAAATTAAAAAGCAATCCGACCAATGGAAGTGAGTCAATAAAACTAAAAACATAACATTGCAAGTTAAACAAAAGCTTGTAATAACCCTCCCTTTTGGCGGCAGTTGGGCATTGTATAGTAATATCGGTACCTAAACCACAGAATAAATAATAGTACTAACGTACAGAAACTTCTCTTTTTCGACCACCATTAAACGAATTCCAACTTTATGATCAGGCACAAAAAGTTCGTATTACTTCATAAACATTCGCCAGGCGGCATGCGTCAAAAGGAAGGCGCCGCCCGCGCCCTCTTTCCACCCGCAATGCCCTGGCGCACCGCTAGGGTTGGACTGCTTACTGTAATACTATCACAACGCGCGACACAGAATGAGCGGGCGCGCGCGCGGCAAGCCAGCAACCTACTGCGATTACCCTATGCCAACCCCCCTTCCTAAACAATAAAGTTGCACATGTTTGAGCATTGCTGTGCCCTTAAAGGTGACCTTATACCTACCTTGGCTTTGACTTTGAATTTGAAATTGAAAAACTCGAAAACTACGCACTATAATTCGTTGCACGCAGTGTACTACACTCAGACCCGGCTGTTGAAAGAATGTGTTAAGTCATAAATCGATGCGCTTTCGTACGGTGATTCCAGTGCACTTGTGCATTCAAATATGGGATCCGATCAGCGGTTTTTTGAGTGAAAAGCTGTTTAAGTGCAAATATTCCGTTTCGTGTGTGAGCTAGGTTATTAGGTTAATTTTAGGGGCAATTTTTGAAAGTTCAAACTTTCATAAGTCTTAATTTTTGTAGGTTACTAGGAATTTTTGTAGGATTACATTTTTTAGGTCCCTATTTTTGTAGATTCAAATTTTTGTAGGTCTCAATTTTTGTAGGTTCCAACTTTTGTAACTCCCAATTTTTAAAGGTCCCATTTTTTGTAAGTCCTGATTTTTATAGGTCACAATTTAAGATCTACTAGTAAATGTTTGTGTGTTTTATTGAATTATAATAATAATGAATGCTGGTAGTTTACAATTTTTCTATGATTTAACAACATTGTATTTGAAATTAACGTTTTTTGGCTTTATTCCGAAACTAAACTTTTCGAGTTAAAATGTGTGAACTAGTACGGAATCCAAAAATGAACTTATAGATACTGTACGGGACAATGTGGTCTCGCACGCTCTTAAGATGATAGTTGATGATACTGATAATTGATAAACTGTTGATTTTTCTGAACTGATGATTTATTGATAAACTGATACAAGAATGTCACTCTGTGGCGGTCGAGCGTACACTAACTTAATATATTAGCATTAACACAACATAGCGTAAAATGCTGATGGGAGGAATTTGATTATGTGCGGTTTGTACCTACAGACCGTACAGATACTTTGAAATTACTGTTTCTCATCGTCAGTGACGTATTTTTGTATTTTTTTTTCGTTAATCGATGGCAATATTAAATAATTAATGTCTGCATTACGCCGGTATTCTGCAAGAGTGGCGCTACACCGGTCGAGCAGGCCTATTTGAACTGCTACCAGCTGTTAGTTACGACATAGCTCTACCACTGTTAAAATATTTTCGCATAGTTCGCAGCGCGGAGTAAAGAATATAACAATAAATAATATCTCGCTAAATACCGCGAGCGTACACATAACGTCGGTACAGTACGCTACAAAAGTGCTAAGAAAATAAAAATAATTAAATTTTAATGCTATGCCATAACACAAAAAAAAATGGTAATGCCAGGATATCTATCAGGATATATTGTTTGTAATTTTCGAGATTTTCACACATATATAGCGTGATAAAAATATTGTAAATTTTGATCACGTCTACACGGTCGTTAAAACATGGTCGAAACGTCGAGATAAATTAACAATGTTTCTACCAGGATAGTCTATGGTAACTTTTAGCGGGTGGTAGGACCTTGTATAACGTCTGTCCGGATCGCTACCACCATCTTGCTCGCTAATCCTGCCCCTAAGCAGCAGTGCTTGCACTGTTGTGTTCCGGCGTGGAGAGCAAGACAGTCGGTGTAATAACTGGCACAAGAGGTATTCCATCTTAGCCCTCTGTATTGGCAACGCATCTGCAATCTTCTTGGTGTTACGGGTGTCTATAGGCGGTGGTAATCACTTACCATCAGGTAACCCACTTGCTTGTTTGCCTTTCTATTTCATAAAAAAAAATCGAACGGGCGACTTCAGCATTCCAGCTTTTACCAGTTTTGCCACATTACAACTACCACCGAAATAAAGATTGCCGACAACCACCAAGGCACTGGTGGTATGGTACTCATAGGATGTACTCAAAGTAATCACGGCGGTGGTGATCACTTACCATCAGGTGACCGTCCTACTCGTTAGCTCCCTGATTCTTAAAAAAAAATTAAAGGACGATGCTATGCGGGATTAAAGCACTAAAATGAGTGTAGAAAGTGACACTTTCCACCACACTTTGTTAAAACCGTTACCTTCATTAAGCCTATATCTGGAATTTACAAACAAAATACAAATAGACATAGTTAAAAGCATTATTAAACGAGTATATAACTTAAATATGGAGTAACTGCCCGCTGGCTTTCCAATCAAACATTGTTACTTCAGTTGGTTAAAGTTAGTTAGACTTTGTTTATTTGATTTAGTTTCCTGACCAAAACATTGGATCTATTGTTATTATTTATAAACTCGTAATGGTTTCGTGGAAGACCGAGACCGTAATCCAATTTCGTAATAGGAACCTTTGACAATTAACGCTTGCATCTATTTATAGCCTTTTCGAAACGAGTATGTAGCCGATTCGTCTCATCTTTTCTAATGGATTTTGTGACACCCATAACGTTTGATAAAAAAACGACCCAGTGCGATTCGGACTCGCGCACGAATGGTTCCGTACTACTAAATATAAAAACGAGCAAAAAAATTACGTTTGTTGTATGCGAGCTCCCTTAAATATTTATTTTATTCAGTTTTTTAGTATTTGATGTAATAGCGGCAACAGAATTACATCATCTGTGAAAATTTCAACTATCTAACCATCACGGTTCATGAGATACAGTCTGGTGAAAGACGGACAGACAGACGGACGGACAGCGTCTTACTAATAGGGCCCCGTTTTACCCTTTGGAGCCCTAAAAATGACACCATGTAACACGACACAAATTCCAGAAAAGCTGCAGTAGGCAAACACGTACACAGCGAAACAAGAAAAAGATTCAATAAAAAAAAACACAAAGCAACTCCCTCGGGCCCGCGTATAAGCGCTGTCCCAAAACATCGGGACGGAACACTCCTGCGCGCGACTGTATCCGCCCTGGGGACCCATATTTTATATTCCCCCGGAACGTTGCTTATTTTTGTTTTATATCCGGGGAAGTTGGTATCTGGGGCTAACTGTCAAGGTTGTAAGGGGGATTTTTTCGGAATATCTTTGATGTCCGATTTGTTATTGTCAGAAACGGGACTTTGCAATTACTAATTTAGTTTTAAACTTTCGCGATTTTCACACATATTTATAAAGTTATCGGGACTTTAACGCGATAAAAGTATATTGTTAATTTCCCTCGACGTTCAGTCTACTCGTGACCACGGCCGAAACGTCAGGGTAAATTAACAATATAATTTTATCGCGTGAAAGTCCCGATAACGTTATAAATGACTAATTTAGCTTTCTCAAGCATTAAAGTTTTGAAAAAAATTACACATCGATGAGTTTCTTGTGGGTATTTTCTCATTTGACGTATTTTTGAACCATTGCTAAATTCATACCTTTAGATTCCTAAGTAAGCCTTATCTGAATAAAGATATTTTGACTTTGACTTGGACTTTAACCGTGTTACAACGGTCGTGGTCAAGGTGGGTATAAGCTGTCGTGAAACTGCACCACAGCGGATGGCGAAGGTTTAGTAATAGGGTCCCGTAGGAAACCGTTGGGTACGGAACCCTAAAAGTAGTGCCGTTAAGAGTCGAGGTTTAAATAATTTCTAAATCACAAAGGCTGACTAGTAAATATTCATTTTTCTTCTCTGCACGAGCTCAGGGATGAACAATCGGAAGCGCTACTTACCAGGGATGTCAACTTATGGATTCGAAAATTAGTTAGAAATTATGAATTATTAATTAATTCTTAGGAGACTACGCTGTTCCCGTTTCTTTTTATATACTTCTTTTTAAATTGACGATCTTATTGTGAATTTGTTATGTTTGACATTTTAAATTTAATGTAATTTCCAATAAGTAATAAATGAATCTAATCTAATCTATAAAATAGGAAGGCACACGACCAGGTAGCCCTGATTGTAAGTTATCAATTGCCTGTAGACACACGCAACATCAAAGAGATTGCATATGCGTTGCCAACCCAGAGGGCTAAGATGGAATATCTCATGTGCCAGTAATTTCACTGTATGCGTTGCCATGTGTTTTTTATTTACATTTAAAACTTTTATATTGCATTTAGGTAGGTATTAGGTATACAAATTTTGGAAGCCACTTGAAAACTATCATCTCTATACTTTTCTTTTGTTTCTGTATTTGATTTTATTAGTCTCAATATTTACATGCAACATAGACGACCGAATAGCCTAGTGGTTGGTGACCCTGACTACAAAGCTGGAGGTTCCGGGTTCGATTTTCGGGAGGGGCAAATGTTTGCATGATGAATACGAATGCGTTTTCTAGTACCCATAATACAAGCAGCTTAGTTTGAGACTACGTCAATAAAATACAAGCAACTTTAGTTGCTGGCTGGGCCTAGGTCAATTGTTAATTTGGGTATTTCGGAAAATGGTATTTTACTTCGCATTTTGATGATATTTATTATTTAATTAATTAAAGGTTTTTGACAACCCTGAGACGTAGGCGATAACCGCTGTTGCCGATTGCGCCAGCCCTGGAGTGGGAAAAATGTGCCAATTCTAAGCAAATATAAGTTCTAGAGTGGGCCAAGTTGGAAGAGCTGGGCGGTTTGAGTAAATCCACGAAAACATTGAAACTATGCAGGGGGTTCCATACCGCACTGTAGGTACGATCGAGTAGGCAAAACGTGTTAGGTTGTCGGCTTGCGCCGCGCCCGCTCGCTCGCTCTCGCTGTGTCAGTGCAATTGGAAAAGAATGCATCGGAACCTCTAACGTTTCGTCAGGGACTTGCGGGGGAAAGACGGACGCGGGTGACGCGTTCCATTTGAGGCGAGCCGCCTGGCGAATGTTTATAAAGTAATACGAACTTTTTGTTTGTGTCAATAAAGTTGGAATTCGTTTAATCGCGGTCGTAAAAGAGCAGCAGAGCATCACGGAGGTCTCGCTCGGTGCAGGTGGACAGGCACAAGGGGCAGGATAGCATGTGCGACATGGTTTGAGTAGCAGTTCCACAGTTGCACTGGGTATTAAGGCTTGTAAGAAAACCCCACTTTGAGAGTTCCTTGCATCTGCCATCCTGGGTTCGGGTTTTTTACATAGTAAAAAGTAAAGACGCTATCCACTTCTGACAGTCCTCATATTTTCGGCCGCTTCTAAACCACGCAACGGATTTTGATACGAATTTCACAATCATTTAGAGAATTTTGCTCAGCAGGTTTTTATGCACATTACATCCTTATTGTAACCAAGCGAAGCCGGGGCGAGTCACTAGTTTTATTTACTCACCGCTACATCTTGTGTTTTGCTCCGCAGCTAAAACCATCGCGACCCACGGTTCGTTACACATTTTTCCGTCAACGCGTCTGTCTGTCTCACCCCTAATTAGCTCCCTCGCTTTATTTAAGGGTGAGGATTTTAGGCCGAATCTGGATTTTCAGTTTATAGGGTTCCGGAATCAACTTTATGGAGCCTTTATAGTTTCGTCATGTTCGTCAGTCTGGCCGCAGCTTAGTTCAGACAATCTTAGTACATACAAGATAGCTGTAATTTGGCATTTGACAAAGTATTAAATACCTAAATCTTGAAAAAAAATGTTTTTCCTTCATACACGTAAAGTGGAGATGTTTTTTCCTCGTCTACCCCATAGTGTGGGGTATCGTTGGATAGACATTTTAAAACTATTTCGGGTTTGTTACAACAATTTTACGATCAAGGGGGCCGTTTGTTTAAAGTGCAATTTTTTGTTAGAGTCAAGCGCTGACCTATAAGTAATGGACTTTTAGTAAGCGTTTAAAAAATGGCTGCATCAAAAGTAGGAGAAAACTAAGAAAAGTACACTTAATCGACGATCGCTCGCGCTGTCAGTTTGTCGGAGGAACAGCGCTGCTGTCAATGTCATTATTTTGAAAAATTAAACAATTTGCAACGAAACTTAATAAATTATTATTTTATTCAGTTAGACGTAAAGTTGTAGATCCAATTACTATAAATGGTAAACTAATAATTTGCATTTGCAACATTGGCGCCAACCTATATTTTTATGTCGAGCCGTTTTTCTACTGTCATTTAATATGACACTGTACATCCATGCATTATAATATCATTGGAGTCAAGTTAGCCCCACCCCGATCCTCCTGCCAGTTAAACGTTAAATGGTTGTAATGAATAACGAAATAAAAATGAAAACTCACAGCTAACTATGCTTTACAAGTTTACGAGTGGTCAGGCATCAACGGAACCCTACACTGCGCGTGGCCCGTTACGCACTTGGCCGTTTTTTTGCCTGTAAAGATTTCTCGAGTACCTTTAATAAGGTTAAGCCGGAATAAGTGTAATTCAGACGCGTTTAAGAAAGTTAAATGTTTTTGCTTTGCGAGCCGTCCCGAGTCTTGGCTAATACTCCACTTGTGAGATTTCAAATTGGCCTTGATTTCTTTTTTTAGGACCTTTGAAGGACATAAACAAAATGATCATCCTGCGCTTTCTCCCGTTTCTTAATTCGGGGAGGAGTGTGAACCCAGCGCTCTCCATGCAAACGGCGATAACGTTTTCCACCCTCTAAACCTTAGGCTGCGTTTCCACCAGAGATGTGCGAGGATGCGTAGCGAGGGATGTGTTTGTAAGAATCAATGAGCCGTTTCTACCAGAGCTGTGCTGACCGAGGCGAGGTAAATGAAGCGATTCTATTGGTTCTTACAAACACATCCCTCGCTACGCATCCTCGCACATCTCTGGTGGAAAAGCAGCTTTAACCTATAGTTATGAATTTTTAGTATGTTGTCAGTATGCCCTAGAACTAGGTTTGTATGTTTTGATTTTTTTTAATTCTTATTAGTTTCAAAAAAAATTTCGTTTTTTTTGTTTTGTATGACACTCCTTAAATGCAAATGCTGTCAAATCTATGAAGAATATTAAAAATATAAAAAGGTACCAAACTAGTTCTAAGGCATAATGACAACATAGCAAAAAATCATTGCCGTTTGTATGGGAAGCGATTTTGGAGGCTGGGTTCACACTTCTCTTAATATGATACTAAAGTAATTAAATTAGAGATGGGCCGACTATGACTTTGGCCGACTAGCCGACTAGCCGACTAATCGGCTGGGAAAAAGCCGACTAGTCGGCCGACTAGTCGGCCAGGCCGATCATTGCTTTCGCTAATGTTCGAGCGGAATATGTAACGTTCGACGCGCCTCATACGTTCACGCGCCGCATAGGCGGATATGAAGGACCAGGTTTTTTTTTCATTTTGCATTTTCTTATGATATTGTCTACGTTTTTTAAAATTAAACAAAGGTCAGCGAACTACTTAGCTGAGAAGTTTGTATTGTAGTAAAATTACCATTCCGACTGATTCACCGAGGCACTGCGGTATCTTAGACGAGAAGATGTTGCGTAGCCTCCCGAACGCTACCCAACCGAGTCGGATTCGATGATTGACTTCTTTGCCGAAGTTTCTACCATCTAACTACTGGACAGTCTATCCCAGTTATACATACCTAATCCTTTAACAACCTCGAGTGTAGAGACTCCAATCTTTGAGGGAGTTGGCAGGACGAGGGCGTTTGACATGATTTTCATCTTGCCCACGTTCATCTTAAGACCAACTTGCTCGTAGGCTCTACTAAGGTCATCGAACATTATACTAAGGTCCTCGATGGTCTCAGCCATGACTATAATGTCATGGACAAAAGGAAGGTGAGCGATATATTCACCGCTTACGAGTTAATTGATGTCAAGTCCTTCCGAGAGATAAAATCTCCCTGTTTAACTCCTCGCTGTAGCCGCTTATTGAGATTCATCTGACGTTCGAAATGTGTCAAAATATGACAGATTTTAAAGGGATTTGACAATATTTGGCTTATGTCGAGTGTGAGTTCATCTCTACTGACGCGAGAATTGCCCCGCAGATAGGCTTCAATGTTTGGTCCTACAGTTGGATGGACGTATTGGCATATTCATACAAACTCTTTAGCACTTCTATGTCGGTACATCGCTGGAGAGACTGCAGTACAGCTCAGGTCGCGATTTAATCGAAGGGTTTCTCGTAGTCCACAAATGCTAAACAAAGGAGGAGATTATACTCTTTGGTCTTCTGTATAACCTGCCGCAGCGCATGTAACTGGTCCACGGTGCTGAAGCTTTTTCGGAAACCGGCTTGTTCGGGAGGCTGGAAGTCGTCGAGCTTGCGCATGAGACGGTTCGGTTTGACTCTCGAAAATAAAATAATATTTAAACATGGCTTAGAAGTGAGATGGGCTTATAATTCTTCAGCAGAGTATTATTGCCGTTTTTGGAAAGGAGCACCACCGTACTTCTGTTCCATGCATGCGGCGTTCTCCCTTCGTGAATGACGGAGTTGAACAAAGTCTTAAAGGCACTAAGTACCGGTTTACCCTCAGGATGCCAATGCCTTCAGGAGTTTGGCTGTAATTTGACGTCATCTGGAATTTGTCATTTTTAAGTTGTATGAGAGCCATACTAATCTCGTACATGCTAACGTCCGGAATGTCTTTGGTATGTCTTCGAATTCGACTCGGTTAAGCAGCGCTCGGGAAGCCATGCAATGCAACATCTTCTCGTCGAAGATACCGCAGTGTTTGAAGACGAAAGTCTTCGATCAGATGATGAAAGTACTATTTAATTGAAATTTATTCATGTTCATGACGATGATTTCAATTCAATCACCCTGTTTTAAAAATAGTAATATGACCACTAGGTCACCGACTGGCTCGTTTGAGTTCCTATGTCGTATTTAAAATAAAAATAATGGCCGACTAGTCGGTGCTTTTTGCCGACTAGTCGCCGACTAGTCGCCGACTAGAAATATGGCCGGATAGTCGGCTTTACCGACTAGTCGGCCACTAGTCGGTACATCTCTAAATTAAATCTAACTGATAGACATACTTCGCAAAGTGCGCCACGTCTGTCTGTGTGTACTAACCATTTTAATTCATAATAATTAGTCAGTTGCGTTGCCAAGCTCATAGCCCTCAGTTCAAGGTTCTGGTATAAGACTCATTTAAGGTCGAATATAATTAGAATAAAAAAATTCTAAACTAAGGAACTCTTTAAATACACTTTACTATCTTCTTATTGCATCCCTTCTAGATTTCGTCTCATTTAATTTGACTCCCCAACAAAAAACTGCGTTGAAATAACTTCATAACATCTTTGAAGATTTAGTTTTAGTTCTGTTTAAGAACAGGCAGACGGACATAGGCTTGATATTCATAACCATGTCCTCTTTGCGTTGCGTGACGGTAAAAAATAAGGTAAATTCTCAGACCAGTGCCTTCTAAAATGTGATTACTACACGAATAAGGTTAATATCGCGGTAAATTTTACGAAACTTTGAAAAAGAGTCGTTTATCAAAAAAACAGCCGTGCCCAACTTAATTTGCGGTTAGGTTGTAAAAAATCGCTTTACTTGGAAGTTACACCACAAATCTTTGTAATCGAGGGAGGGTATTCAAACGTTTATGTTCATGTAAGAGGTATTTGAGAGAACGGGTGCACTCGACTCTTTTCTTCAAAAGATGGAACGCTGAACGCTTTTGCCTTCCCAATTGCCTTGTTGACTGAAATTTTCAGCTATCCTTGAAAGACTTTGTTTTTTTTTAATAGGAAGGCAAACAAGCAAGTGGGTCATCTGATGGTGAGTGATCACCACCGCCTATAGACACCCGCAACACCAAGGAGATTGCAGAAGCGTTGCAACCCAGAGGGCTAAGTTGGAATACCTCTTGTGCCAGTAATTACACCGGTTGTCTTGCTCTCGACGCCGGAACACAAAAGTGCAAGCACTGCTGCTTAGCGGCAGGATTAGCAAGCAAAATTATTTTACTTTCAATATTTTTATTTTGACCCAGATATATTTTTTGGTTGCTTGTACAGACAGCATCATATTATGTATAAACATCCAAAATCATGCAATTGTTAGGCACACCATACAATTAATATATTTTTTCGAACCATTTGAGCTCTTTAGACGTTACCTCATATTATTATATGAAGCCGACTGTACTAGCAAGGGATTTGAGTCTCACAAAAGCTGTAAAACGTAACTACTCACAAGAAACATGAAGGTTTTACACAAGTTAGTCTTAATTGGTCCTCCAAGGCAGGGCTAGCATGACTCTAATTCGTAAAATAAGTAATTTTTAAAACTGTTTTTTTCGTATCTTAAAGCTGCTATCAAAGTTATCTTGCCTATCCGTCCGTCCGTACCTCTGGCACAATGCTGTGTCTTTGGAACCGAAGCAGGTATTGAGACACTTGAAATTTTCACTGACTGTACTGTGGTGGCTATTAAGGGGCGGGTTTTTCCTTTTTATTTGTAACTTGGTTTATTTAAACTTGAAGTTTTAGTTATTAACTATTCAGACGGTTTGTAAAGTTAAGGTTAATCGAAGTTTTATGTACCTAGCTTGTGCGAAAACGGACGTATACAAGTGTTATAATAATGCACAAGAATAATATTTATTTGACAACCATATTATCGGACTTACAAAAAAATTATCCCTCTAACTTTTTTAAATTGTCGACGATATATTGAAATTTGATGCGCATGTCTTTCCCACAAACAAGACAATTCCAACGATCTCCACCCATCCATCCACCAAGCCATTTCGGCCGCAGAACGTGTCAAAGAACAGAGTCAGATACACGAAAAACAACCCTCTCTTCTGGCGGCAGTCGGATACAAAAAATGGCCCTCATTGTGCTAGTCCGTGCCGCAGTACAGTAGTAAATGCGCAGTATAGTCCCGGTAGTTACCCGGTACAGTCGACTACGAAAAGACGTATAGTCGACAAAGAAATTGCTTGACCACTTTTCGACCGTATTACAAAGACATAAGGTTCAAAAGTGGTCAAGCAATTACTTGGTCGACTATACATACACTCCTGTATTTTGAAATACTTTTGTATTTCCAACGCATTGAGATGCCAAAGTGGATATCTCCATCTGTTACACCAGGTGGGTTTTATACCTTTTTTATGAAATTGGAAGGTAAATAAGCAAGTCGCTTATTTACTTTGTTTAGCGCCAATTGTTTACTTTGTAAATTGTTTTTTAATTAATGTTTGTTAACTATTTTCCGTGTCGTTTTCAATAAAGAGTATTTGTCTTGTCTTGTCTTGTCACCTAATGGTAATTAAGTGATGACCACCGCACAAGGACACCCGCAACGCCAAGAAGATTGCAGATGCATTGCCAACCCAGAGGGCTATGATGGACCTCTTGTGCTAGTAATTTTGCTGAATAATAATATTTGGCATCTTGTTTCAATTTAATAAGGTGTTTTTTTTTATATACAACATAGGAAGGCAAACAAGCAAGTGGGTCACCTGATGGTAATTGATCACCACCGCCTATAGACACCTGCAACAACAAAGAGAGTGCAGATGCGTTGCCAACCCAGAGGGCTAAGATGGAATACCTCTTGTGCCAGTAATTACACCGGCTGTCTTGCTCTCCACGCCGGAACACAACAGTGCAAGCACTGCTGCTTAGCGGCAGGATTAGCGAGCAAGACGGTGGTAGCGATCCGGACGTACCTTGCACAAGGTCCTACCCGCAAAAAAAAGAAAAAGTGGATACATCCATTACGTCAGGTGGGGATGGGGAGAGGCGGTACTAATTCAAAAAAATTTTAGGGTTCCGTACCCAAAAGGGTAAAACGGGACCCTATTACTAAGACTCCGCCGTCCGACCGTCTGTCTGTCATCAGACTGTATCTCAAGAAACGTGATAGATAGACAGTTGAAATTTTCACAGATGTTGTATTTCTGTGGGAATGTTTGCAACACAGAATGAACGACTGATGGAAACGAGCGAATGACTAGAAGAAATGTTTGTGAATGAATGTGTATGACCGAAAGACTGGGAGTGCGTTAGGCGATCGATTAGCTGTTAGCTGTATTTTCTGTTGTTTCCTAAGTTTTATTTTTAATTATACTCTTTTAATTTCTTTAAAAGTTGTGTATCCTTCACACGATCCCACATTTCTGTTGCCGATGTAACAGCAAATACTGAAAAACAGAATAAAATAAATATTTAAGGGGGCTCTTATACAACAAACGTGATTTTTTTTGCTGTTTTTATAGATAATGGTACGAAACCCTTCGTGCGCGTCTCCGACTCGCACTTGACCGGTTTTTTAAGTAAGATAAAAGAAGAACGATTTTCACACATTTTCTCATTTAATTTTGGTTGAAAGATAAATCTATTGCCTTTTAATAGGAAACCTCACGCGAAGCTAAATTTTAACTGTTGATCCAGTTTTTTATCTCTTCTAATTGGGATGCCAATGCAATAGCATTGTTCTTACCGACAAATAAACGAAGGAGATTCTCAATTCGATTCGACATTCGAGATATGTTTTTTAAATAAAATTCTACCGTTTATTAAAATTAGGACAACAAGCTCAACAATAACTATAATATCACTATTCAACATTTTTTTTATGAAATAGGAAGGCAAACAGGCATGTGGGTCACTAGTGTCATAAGAAAGGGACGCAGATAGAGATAAACTAAACTTGGCCAGTCATGTTAGGGCCACTGATAAGGTAAGTGATCACCACCTTCTATAGACACCCGCAACACCCAGGAGATTGCAGATGCGTTGCCAACCCAGAGGGCTAAGACGGAATACCTCTTGTGCCAGCGGTGCATTTGCACCGGCGGTCTTGCTCTGCTGCTCTTGCTCACGCTGGAACACAACAGTGCAAGCACTGCTGCTCAGCGGCGGGATTAGAGCAAGATGGTAGTAGCGATCCGGACGGACCCTGCACAAGGACCTACCACCCGCAGCCGAATCCGAACCGGTGTATATTAATAAATCGGATCACTCACGTATTTTTACGTCGAGAAAAACAGTCGTCGCGCCACCGCCGCGGGGGCACATGATTAAGGACCACGGACTGGTCCGAAACATTTCGGGCATTTCTCGACGTAAAAATACGTGAGTGATCCGTTTTATTAACATGTCCGAGTCTCCGAACCGGTAGTCAATTCTGACATTCAAAAGGCTTCTAGTAAACCTTACATGACATAAAGACAGACTTTTAAAGACTCTTATAGTGTACCTGTTTAACAAATGACAAAAAATAAGGTTTAACTTTTGAAAAGCATGAAGCTGCTATAACTCAAATAAAGTAAAACCGCGGCACGTAATCTTCAGAAGCCCTAACCCTTTTCCCAGAACAACAAATAATTCCACCGAGCTCCTTAAAAACATAATAAATTTAAGTACAAATAACTCACGAAGCTCTCTTAAGCCAGAGAGCAGGAATAAATTGCGGTCTCCGATAATGACTTCCATATCTCGAAAGGGAATATATATCCTTTTAAATTGTGAAATTCAGTGGGTATTTCAGGTGGAAACTCGGAGGGATAACAGGCTACGTTCTCTTTGGTGTTTGTATTCCTAATCACCGTTAAATACTTTGTTTTTGGTAAAAAATGACGGTAAATACTCTTTTCACAGAATACTGGCGTGAAGTAATCACGGTTAAATGCTTTGTTTTGGTAAAAATGACGGTAAGTATTCTTTTCACAGAATACTATCGTGAAGTAGTAGCTCACTAGCAGTATAGCTCAGAATAGTAGATTAATGCCTTGGGTTGGGAAGTAGGCAAATGCTGGCCACGTAAGTTTAAAATTACTGAATACTGCTTTTCGTACGGTGACTAAGAGATTGGCTTGTGGGTAGGGGACCTAAAAGTCGGCAACAGATCTGCAATTTAGAGTCGGCAGGTCCCATGGGCAGTGGTGATCACTTCGATTTAACGACTATTGAAGCACTATCATTTATAGCAACAGCGAGGCGTCACCATAAGTTTATGGTAGCATAGAACTTGCGACTTTAATTTAAACTATACTAGCGACTTGCTCCGGCTTGCACAAATTAAAATCCGTTGCGTGGTTTAGAAGGAGAAGGCGGGCGAATATACACTATAGCGACCCGCCCCGGCTTCGCACGGGTACAATCAATTTTAAGACTCATTTTTCTACACCTTCGGTTACATTGTTCAAATTTTACCAAGGATCCCTAATTTTTTTCAAAATGAAATGTAGCCTATGTCAAATTGGAAGAATGTAGCATTCTATTGGTGAAAGAATTTTTTAAATCGGCCCAGTACTTTTTGAGCCTATTCATTACAAACATACAAACATACAAAAATAGGTACAAATCTTTCCTCTTTATAATATTAGTGTAGATGTAGATAAGAATTTAGGACAGACAGGAATGGATAGCGACTTTACTTTATATAATGTAAAGAAAAGAAAGATAACAATGTGAAGATAAAGATAGATAAAAACATAGGTAGGTATCTATAGCTGTCTGTTCAGATTTCGTATTTTTAGTATTAGTTTGGAGGAAAATAATTTTAAAGTAGCAGGTTAATACCCGTGGCCCGTTTCACTAAGCAACAACAGTTTTACAAGTTTATACCGGCAATATTGGTCAATAATGACCAATGGCTATGGGCATAATGATCAATGTTGCCGGTTTAGACTTGTAAAATTGTAACTTGTAGCTTCGTGAAACGGGCCACACCTCAAAGTTATACAGTATGTAGCTTTAATACAAAAAGTGGCCGAGAGTTCACGGCTGCAGGGGACCGAGCAAATACAAATATTGTCATATCTCGGGGGATTTGTTTAATTTGACACGACGACGCTTTGTGTCACAGAGTGGTAACGTAGAGGCGACTTCTTTACGCTTAATTTAGTTTGACGTGACACTTCGTTATGACTTTTTTGTCAACAGAATCTCAACCTCGTATTCATAAGGGTGTGTTTCACTTAAGTTTTCTTGAAATTTTATTTTTTATTTTTGCGTCTCACGTCACCTCTGCAGACAACTGCGGCCCTAACATGATAGTCCAGGTTTAGTTTAACCCCTCCCTGCGTCTCTGTCTAACTAGTGTCATAAGAAAGGGACGCAGATAGAGATAAACTAACCGTGGCCAGTCATGTTAGGGCCTGGTCTTCGAAACATAGCCTATGATGATCCTTACACCGAGTACTATACGTCCTTAGTACTCACTATAGTGTATACAAGGATCGGGACAGCACCCATACAAATTTGCCCAGTCTCCATTGTTCAGTGCACCTAGCACGAATCTTCTCGACACGCGTTAACTCGCTGCGTAACTCAGTGCGTCTCGTTTTAACCAGCCCAGTGGGTGAGAGACGCGCTGAGTTACGTAGCGAGTTAACGCGAATTGAGAAGATCAATGCCACATATCATTTGACTTCATGGGTTTTTTGTAGAAACAATGAATTTCCAGGATTTTAATATATTTATAAAATATAAGTTGGGTTTGATAAAAAAAGCCTTTAGAGCAGACGATGCAATACATTTTGAATTACCTACTTTCACCCTTTTTTACCCCAAAAACAGTGAAATAAAAAAAATCGTGGTATTAATGTAAAAATGTGAACTAAATCAGAAATGGCGCGTCTATAATTATTATTCTTTGCCGTTCACGCTGCGAGATAGAGATAAGCTAGCCAAATAGAGAGGTAATCTCCGCGCTAGTTTTATGAGTTTATTACTCGGAGGTAAACGACCTCCTTTATTCGGTCGGATTGGATTAATGCAGTACGAACCCAATTCCGTTGGATTGCACAGTTGTGTGATGTGGGAATTGAGTTAAAGGGTTTGTTTTGATGAGGTTTTGTTTAATATCTACTGGCGACCCGACCTGGCTTTACACGGCAGCTTTTGAAATAACACTGAAATGGCATAAAAAACAGTCTGTCATTACCGTTTTTTGCTTCAAATTCTGACATAATTAAATTTTGTAACCGAAACTTTCGATTTTTATTTTAAATGTTTTTAACATTCATATTATTAAATTAAAATTGTAATGACAACACAAAGAAAAATTAGGGCAATGGCAGGACGTCAGCTGACGGTAGCTGTAAAGGTACCCAGTTGAATATGATAACTTGTTAAAAGTTTCATATAGATGACACCGAGGGTAGTTGTACCCTTAAAATCAATAATGTAATGACCGTAAGACGAAGCACATTGAAAAATTCGCAGGGTAGGGCAGTGGCAGTGTGGCGAAACTGGAAAACGCAAGGCACGGAATGCTGATGTTGCAGGTCCAAGTCCTGCCATTGCCCTAATTTTTCTTTGTGTTGTCATTATGTACAATTTTAATTCTGACATAATTATTTCATCGTATAAGACCTATTAAGACATAGACAAATATATTAACTACTAACGATACTAATAGACTATAAAGAGACAGAGAACGGTTGGAGGCTTTTGAGATGTGGTGCTGGAGGAGAGTGGAGAAGATAAGTTGGACAGAGAGAGTAACGAATGAGGATGTTTTAAGGAGAGTGGAAGAGAAACGAACAATATTGAGCACAGTGGAAAACAGGAGGGGAAGAATGATCGGGCGCCTTGTACGACACGGCAATTTCATTGCAAATATTATAAAAGGAAGGATAGAAGGAAAGAGAGGAAGGGGCAGACCTAGAAGAAGTTATATGGATCAAGTAAAGGAGAAGGTTTGTGTCGTGTCGTACAGAGACGTCAAGGAGCTGGCAGTCGATAGGGATGCTTGGAAAGCACTACAGTGACAAGACTAAAAGTCTTAATTTGCGAGAGAGAGATACTCGTAAGACCTATTATTCACTACGCGAATAGGCTGCGTGCTGTTTCTATAAAATAAACTCAAGATTAACTTTTATGACCGAAATTTATTTTGATTTTCATTTTAAATGTTTTTAACATTCAAATTATTAAATTAAAATTGTAATGACAACACAAAGAAAAATTAGGGCAATGGCAGGACTTGAACCTGCAACATCAGCATTCCGTGCCTTGCGTTTTCCAGTTTCGCCACACTGCCGCTGCCCTACCCTGCGAATTTTTCAATGTGCTTCGTCTTACGGTCATTACATTATTGATTTTAAGGGTACAACTTCCCTCGGTGTCATCTATATGAAACTTTTTTTAACAAGTTATCAAGATTAACTACTTTTGGTTTATTTTCTCGTAAGACACAATAAATCCGTACATTCGTATAATTACATGTATAAAGTTGCTATAACCTCGACGCTCCAAGCAGGAATGCCACGCTGGCCAAGAACTTCTTTCCCATTTTTCTTCAACATTTGAAATCCAGCTCGGCGATTGGTTCACGATATTCAGGAAATGACGTGGACCAATCGCCGCTGCCGTACTTTCCCACCAAATACTCTACACCAATCAAAACAACTAAGAGCTGCCATAACGAAAGTGTTCAGCAATTATTACAGGAAGCAAAACGCTTTATACTATCGATGTCGTACCTACAATCGATATTATGAAGCGTTCGAAATAACAGAATTTAGAAACTAATGCATAAAAATATCGAACCATAACAATCGAATGATAAAAACTAGGCAAGCTTGTAACTGTAAACTAGTAACAATGCGGCGCACAAAGTGTGGACATTTTAAATGTTTCAGTAGATAAATAGTTACATTTGTCACCAGCACCTGTAAAGTGTAAATTGACATAAGCAGTCAGTTCAAATATTTCATTAAGAACAAAAGCCTTAAAAACAATGCATTCGCAAACTTCAAAGGAACACTTGTCAAATGTCATTACCATTCCTTGTCATTACCATTTCATTATCATTCCCATTCTTTGTTCGTAGTTCAGGCAAAAAAGTTTCAGATTAAGCTAAGGGCAAGTATTTAAACGTTTTTAAAAAGCCGATTTAAAATAGAAAGAAATGATACGGATTTTTTTTTGTAACAGCATTTAGAAGTTTTTATTTCATTGACAATATGGCAACATGACACTTCTGATGTTACAAACATCCGACCAAGGTTACGATAATTACGGGCTTGTTTTCCAACAACGTTTAAAATTAGTTTTTGTCACAAAACTTCTTAAAGCAAGCTGTTGTTGACTGTAGTTTATTCAAGGCATTATTACTGGAACTAAATACATATACCAAAATGGTTTGAAGTTTATTTGCACGAGTCTACCTAATCAAATAAAATGACAATCAAACATACATAACAATTATAGTTGACTTTTGACAGACTTAGGGCCTCCTCTAAGTCGCGCGGGCGCACGGAGCGGGTGCACGCCTAAAAAAAATAGTAAGAGAGCGTCTGCAAACTCGCGCGGGCGCGGGTGCGGGCTTATACTTTTTGTTCAATAGACGTGCACCCGCTTCGTGCACCCGCGCGACGTAGCGAACGCTCTTAATTCAAGTTTTTTCTAATCTTCAATGCACAAACTTCCAACTTTAAGAACGTACTGTTATCCACTCCAAACAATCAGTCTTCGGTTGACCGGACTAACCGTCATTACCATAAAGTACTGTAAACACACCTGATTAAATAAATTCGGAAATACATTGACAGTTCAATACCAACTTATAACATGCAGTTGCGCGAACTTGTAAATTATTCTCATCGTATAGTGTACCCGCATTTATTGTTGGACAGTGCCGCCGCGCCGGGCAGCTCAGCTAAGTTTGTAATGCAGCAATAAAGAACGCATAGACAAGCAAATGCGATGTCTATCGGACAAACATTTAAACGCGGCTGTTCATTTACAAACACTGAGATCGGAACAGACGAGCATTCTAGACGCCTGATTGTCTGTAAGGAAAATTGTTGAATGCAGGCAGCAAACATGGTCATTATTTTTAAGGGTTTTTTTTTTACAATAGAGTACGTTTTGACTGATGGGATGAATATGGGGTTCTATTTTATTTGTAATAGTCTTGAGTTAGAACGTTATGTCAGAAAGTTAAAACGTATCGTTAAAATGGCAGAACTCGTGGTTCGCAATGCATTATAAATCGAACTATATTAGAAAATTTAATTTTTCATTTTTCTTTTTGATCTACAAGGAAACATCAAATGAAAAAGACAAAATTGATGTCGAAAGGTCAAACGGATAGCCGGTAAACAGAAGGTTGGATATTACCTATGCCTTAAGGCATTAAGTCCGCCTTTTGTACATTTTATTTTTAAGTTTGTGCAATAAAGATTAAATAAATAAATACCTAACAAACCAAAAGCATAGCTTTTAAAATCAATAAGGAGAACCAAAATACGATTCGGATACTTCCCAAACAGAAAAAAGCCGCGTTCCAACCGCCCGTCTGTTTCAGAGTTCGTTAGCCCGAGCGTTTGTGACGCTAATGTGAATTCCACCTTACTTTATCACTTCCTTGTCACTGTTCGTGAGCTTTTATGTACTTTGTGAAATATGCTTATGAAAGTTTCGTGTTGTGCTGAGTGGATTGTTATGATTTGGGAGCTTTTGGGACACGTCTTGGCAGCTTTGTACTGCTCTGTATTCTTCACTTGTGTGTTTGCAAGCTCCTTTAGTGGTTGGTTCTTTGCCCAGTTTCCGGTTTTTGGCAGAAAAAACCAGTTTCAGCCGGAAACTATACGGCATGTTCTTAGAATGATGGAATGCGTTATTGTCTAGATCTAACCTAAAATAAATAAGCAATGCCTAACTTTAGAACAGGAAGAAGGACCAAATTAAATAAAAATAATCATTGAATCGGTTCACATTGGCGGAGATATCGTATAACACAAAAAGCAACCTCCTCATTTAAGAAGTCTGTTAAACACACATATGTACCTACATAGTCTGCTAAAAACAACCCTTCCTTTTTTGGCTTTGCCGTAGTGGGGTAAAAAAACAGCCTGACATACAGTACATTATTTAATGTATAAATGTCTCCATACATAAACTCGTAAACACGCCAATCTATTACGTATGATGAAGAACAGGGCCATAATTACATTAATAAATACACTTATTTCATTATGTTATTTGACGACGAGAAATAAACCGCAAGAAACGGGTCTGTTTACACTGTTCTACTGTTTATGTTGCTTATAATAGAATAGACTACAATACATTTATTTCAGGATACATATTAGGTCTATAGATAATAGTAGTTTATGCAACTGCTATTAAAACACCCTTAAAACACGAGTGTGGTTTTATGAAACGGGCGTCAGCGAATTTCATAATAGGATCACACGAATGTTTTAAAGCCAGTTACATACATTACTTTATCTAAACACATATCATAACTGAAAAAACCGTAACAGCAAAAAACCAACAAATGAATGACAACTGTATTAGATCCATCTAAAGCTGAACGTTTTTTTTAACAAACGTTTATTCTCATGTTACTCGAGATCAAATGACGTGCGTTTTTTATTTAAAAAGTTATTTTGCTCTCCACACCGGAACACAACAGTGCGAGCACTGCTGCTTAGCGGCAGAATTAGCGAGCCAGATGGTGGTAGCGATTCGGACGGACCTTGCACAAGGTCCTACCACCCGCAAAAATCTTTTAAAGTACTGTTGTTTTAAAATACCTAGTTGACGCCACATTTCTAAAATTGTTTAACTCGGTAATTTCTGCTCCTTAGATCTCATATTTTGTTTGGCAACTTGATAACACGGCGTTCGTGTTTAGGCAATCCGATATACTAGAGAGAATAAAGAATTGAAGATTTCTAATGCTAAATTGTATAAGGCTGGCTTTATCAAATTGAAAATTCTTATTTATTTACTACTAGCGTTTGCCCGCGACTTCGTCCGCGTAGACTTGTTTAATTGAAACATGCAATCTGCAATATTTCCTGGACAAATTAATGCTAATTAGTTGCTTTGCTGTTCATGACGTCACGGCGGCGTATAACTCACCTATCGCTATCCCGTGGGAACTATGCATTTTTACGGGATGAAAAGTATCCTATGTGTTAATCCAGATTATAATTTATATGTGTGCCAAATTTCATCCAAATCCATTCAGTTGTTTTTGCGTGATTGAGTTACAAACATCCAAACATACAAACGTTCACATTTATAATATTAGTAGGAAAAACGGGTTTTTTATTAAAGGCAAACGAGCTTGCATGTCACCTGGCGGCGAGTGATCACCTCCGTTGTATTAACCACCAAACCCAAGAGAGGCTTTGATCTGTTAGACTTTACGTCCTCCGTAGGCCTTCGGGCTCTCACCGTACGAAATGCAGCAGCAAGCTACCATTTCACACTGGAATTCAGTAAGCATTCTACTTATGGTATCAAATGTATACATATCTACACATGCAGTGATTATAAATTACCATCAAGAGAGCCGCATGCTTATTTTCACCGTTGCCACGTTGTGTGAAAAAAGTCGCATAGTGTGAATGATACAGTTAACTAAAATAAATTATGTCTAGCGGTCCGTGTCCATTGTACCTAATGGAATGTAAGAAATGTATTCTGACTCCTGTATTTATAACAGTTTTTTCCCCCGACTTCGTACACATCGTATCTCACACATATTTTTTTAAAATAATTATGTAGGTTACGAAAACTGTGCCATTTCCCTACCAACGTCGATAAGCCAAAGGCTACTAGAAATACGCGAAAGCTCAAAGTTCCAACTTACAGACTGGCTAAAACCAATAATTTTAATTTATAATAATAATAATTGTTATAATAATAATAATTGTTTAAAACCCATAGTTATAATTTAATTGTTAACATTAGCACGTAAGGTTTAACTGTTAGTGTTAAGTGTTTCAGAAATAAATAAATAAATAATAAATAAATAAAATAATAATAAATAATTAGTTCATGGGAAATTGCGTGAAATTTTACAGCAAAATTCCATAGAACAATACTGAAAAAAATTATACAAAATTCAAATCTATTAAATTTGTAACCGAAATTTCTGTCGATTTTTATTTTAAATATTTTAACACAAATCTATTGTCAAGATGACATTAATTTCTCGGGCGTATCATAAAACCAATGACTAAGTATGTCTTAGACAGAGATGTTTGGATATGATCCCCACTTGCATGTGCTCCAAATAGTGTACAACAACTGTGTTAAATATTTAAGATGTAAAAATAACATTATAATTTTGATTTATTAAAAAAAATTAGACCTCGCTGAGTTTCTTGCCGCTTTCTCCTCATCAGAGGTTTTTTCCGAACCGGTGGTAAATTTTATGACATTCATAAGTGATTCCTGTAAGCCTAATCTGAACAAAGACACTTGGCTTTAGACTCGCAAATATGTAAGGCACTGGTTTCGCGGAGTAGCAAGGTAATTTGTTCCAGTTTGTTCCACCATATTGACCACCGCAAAGTAACGCCACAATCTTATAACTGATTTTCAAGATTTGCCCTTTAATACTTGTGCTTAATCTTAACTAAGCTTGTATAGTTGCAGGCAAACAACTTAAGCATAAATCGAGTGGAAAAGTTGATTGTGCATACACATTTTACTAGAAATGGCTACGGCGCAGGCAAAGTCAGTGCTCAAGATGTTTGCCAGGAACTGTACTCTTAATTAACGGTTATCGTGCTAAGTATCTACGCGCTATAATCTAGTTTCCGGATAGACAGAGGGATATGATTAGCACCGGAAACTGGGTGTAACCGGATTGCACCGGAATTTGATCTAATTATCTGTAATTTCGTTACGGTGAGTCATAGTCTTCGGGGGTTTGTTTAGTTTTGATCGACAGTAAGTTAAGATTATGCTTACCTACACTACGATTTAGCTAGCGGTCCCAGTTATTGACAGTTGCCCAATAAGTGACGAGGAGATAAGGTAAAGTACGAGCAAAAACAAGAGTGCGCTGTCAACTACTGGTAAAAATAAGTCGAGCATTGGTACAACCAGCTTCAAATATATCGAAGCAGGCATAGCGGTCTAAAATATCTGACCATTCTCTTCAAAGGCAGCAATGTTCTTTGCTCAATTTTATTTCATACTATGGCATTCCCGAAGACGAAGAAAATTCTTTGAATAATCGTACTGTAATAGTGTATGTTTCTTTGAAGGGTCCCGTATCTCAGAAGGAACCCTCATAGGATCACTTAATTGTCTGTCTGTCTGTCTAACGCACACAAGTCAAAACCAGGGTACTTTGCGTTCATTTGGCAATCTGATTTGGCAATAAGGTCTCACACCACAAGTCCTAAAATCAGTAAAAAAACGTACGACATAAAATAGGAAAAAATCATCCAGACTCCATTTCATGATTGACAAACTATCGTCTAGCATATTTGTACGAAACCCTCAGTGCGCTAGTCAGACTCGCACTTCGCTGTCTTTTTTTATCAATTAAACATGTTAAAATGAAAACAAGTCGCGGAATGAGGTCGCGAAAACATAAGAAAATACTAATTAAACATGTTGTTCAAAAAACATAACATCAAATTTTAAACTGGTTAAATTATTATCTTCAGCTTGCAGTTCACCTTTCTCTTCGTTTCCGAGCAACAAGACGGCAATTCCTAACAAGCTTGTTCTACGTAAAGCCTGCATGCCAGATGCTTGACGTAGTGCATGCATGTTCAGAATACATCGCAAATATTTCTTGTAACGTCGAAGTTTTTAATATTTTGGCTGTTTGTTATTAACTAGCGACCTGCCCCGCCTTCGCATGGGTGCATTCTGGATGTAGCGTACGTAAAAACCTTCCGTGAAATATCTCTATATAAAGGTGAAAACTGTCAAAATCAGTTGCGTGGTTTAGAAGGAGAAGGCGGCCGAATTTAGCTATAAGGATTTAGGACAGACAGGAACGAATAGCGACTTTATACTATCACTAGCGACTCTCTCCGGCTTCGAACGGATACCAACGGGATGTAATATATAAAAACCTTCCCGAAGACATCTCTAAATAACAGTGAAAATATTAATAAAACGGATCACTCACGTATTTTTAAGTGGAGAAATGCCCGACGTGTTTCGGACCAGTCACTGGTCCTTAGTCATTAGCCCCGCGGCGGTGGCGCGACGACGACTCATCGCGGGTCATTGGGGGGGCTCGTGAAACAGGAAGGCAAACAAGCAAGTGGTTCACCTGATGGTAAGTGATCACCACCGCCTATAGACACCCGCAATACCAAAGAGATTGCAGATGCGTTGCCAACCCAGAGGGCTAAGATGAATATTTTCAAGATTTTTTCTGGTTTGTACAAGATTGTAGATCTATATAACAATAGCTATATTTATAGAAACAGGAAAAAGAAATGCTGTGTTCATTGTTCCCTCAATAAACAAAATTTGTGTTAACACTATTCGGGGAAATGGAAAGCTTTTAGAGTATTTTAAATTTAAATGAAGGCAAGTATTAAATTTCTCGGTTTACATTGTTAATATTGCATTCAGTGTTTGTTTTCGTTTGTTTTTTAACCATTGACACAAGAAAAGAAGCGTTAGATGTTATCTTATTTATACATCTTTTATATAGTATAAAATAAAGTCGCTGTCTGTTCCTTTGTTTTCATATCTTCAGCATCTTACTTCTTCTAAACCACGCAACGGTTTTGCGGGTTGTAGGACCTTGTGCAAGGTCCGTCCGGATCGCTACTACCATCTTGCTTGCTAATCCTGCCGCTAAGCAGCAATGCTTGCACTGCTGTGTTCCAGCGTGGAGTGCAAGACAGCTGGTGTAATTACTGGCATAAGAGGTATTCCACCTTGCTCAAAGTCCTACCACCCACACAATTCCTGAAGCTAGAGTACTAAAATTACTAATAACTCTTCTTATACTTCTTATTTGTCCTAGCCATTTCCTATAATTTAAGGGTCGGCTCCCCTCGTTCTGCGGCGCCAGGACAATCCGTCCTGTTTTACGACTTACGGGGCTATTCTCGGTTTATGTGAGATGCATCTCGCACGGAAGCAACTGTCAAGTCCCTTGGAATTCTGTCATTTTTTGACGTATCATGCACGTGAGATGCATCTCGCATGAGCCGAGAATTGGAGTCATGGTCTTCAGGCGTCTCGTGACATGGCCGAACCATCGCAGGCGCCTCTCGGTGACTTTCTGCTAATGGCGTTTACATAAAATAGTAGTAGCTAAGTACATTCAATTTATTTGCTCTCTACTCCTAATTGCACTCGGAGCGACAGCCTACGTCAATTACGTTCGTTTGTCTGTTTATCCAACTGTACTTTTCGATACTTTTATTCGTTTCGATGAAAATTATTAAGTTAAAGGTGGGTTCCGTACAATTTACCGAAAAGAAAATGAAAAAAAATAACAAGTAGGTCATAATGGCCTTTTATTTATTGTTATCCTTTTTTACACTTTGTTTGAAGTATTTACCATTGCGATGATTGTATATATTGCTCTGTAATGTTGTTTTGAAAAGAAAAGAAAAAAAAAATGCCGCGTTTCTTGTGGCATTTCTTCTCAGCAGCTTCTTCCATTTTCCGAAGCGCTGGTAGAGACTCAGACATCTAAAAGAGCCCTATAGGCCAACTTGCAAAATAAAAGTTTTTATTTTTATTTCAATTTTCATATTTGTCTGATTGTAAAGTCAGCCTCAAAAGTAGCTAAGCACTTAAGAACCTTGTCGAAGTAACGTATGAAATGAGAGTTGCTCGTATTTGTTACAATACTGACAGCGACAAGGTACTAAACGGCTACTTCTGAGGCTGATCGTACCAGTGCTTCGGAAAATGGAACATTCTGCAACATTTTTTTTTTTTTTGTTTATCAAAATTTCAGTGCAGTACTTATTTTTATTTATCACTGAACCCTAAACCAATTATAATTCTTTCACAAACGGAACACTCAAATGTCAACTTTACCCTTTGACACTGAAGACTGCTACTCATTCAACACAATACAGCACAAACACAATTTCAACAAGCCTTTCCTCCTTATTAAATTCAACTCTATGATCAAAGTTACAACGTCCATTTTAACTTCAGCAGTTTATACAAATACACACAGGGATGTCTCAAAGAATTTCTTAGAACTGTATTTATATGGCAGTAGAGTTTTATTTCCATTGGCTTTGCCATTGGTGTTAGGTAAAGCGCAGTAGCGGCTGTTTGCGAGAGGCGCGCTAAGTGTAAAACGCAGTTACGTGCTTATTTGCCGACACCTTAAGAAAAACCATGAAGTTGTTGTTTAGTTTATGGGAAATCGTATATTGTACCATAAAAGAGTCAGAAGCCAAGTTTTGTAGTGTTTTTTTTTATAAAAATAAATAACAGAACGAGTAAAATAAAAGTACCGGTCAAGTGCGAGTCGGCCTCGCGCACGGAGGGTTCCGTACCATTATCTATGTATATAAACGGTAAAAAAAATACGATTGTTGTATGGGAGTCCCCTTAAATATTTATTTTATTCTGTTTTTTAGTATTTGTTATTATAGCGGCAACTGAAATACATCATCTGTGAAAATTTCAACTGTCTATCTATCACGGTTCTTGAGATACAGCTACAGACGGACGGACAGCGGAGTCTTAGTAATAGGGTCCCGTTTTACCCTTTGGGTACGGAACCCAAAAAACAAGCCCTAATAATAATCCAAATTTGGGTGACGTAGATAGATACACATTTTCTTTTAAATTTAACTTGAATGTTATAGCTATAACGTATTTATAATCTGTTTTTTCAGTATCCATGCTCAAATTGTTGTCTAGAAGAAATCACTCGTGGGTGGGTACATTTTCAAACTCCAGACCTTTGACGTAATTAGTATGGCACTCTTTTGGTAAAAAAAAACATGGAAACAGTGATAATTTAAGAGTGTACCTGCCGGTACACGCTTAAAGAACATTTTCGCAAATGCGCTTGCCCTCTATCATCGCTACCAACATTTAGTAAACAAAAGATGCGCCATACAAATTACACCAATGTTGACCAAAGGCCTACATTTTGAAAATATACCCAGTATTATTTTTCTGTGGAATATAATAATAGTTAATTAATGCATGGGCTTGGAAATCCAGCAATTTGCTATTCCAGTCGAGGCAAAACATGATGTTTTTCTGAAACATCGAGAGAAAATAAAATAAACTTGCTCGCTAATCCTGCCGTTAAGCAGCAGTGCTTGCACTGTTGTGTTCCGGCGTGGAGAGCAAGACAGCCGGTGTAATTACTGGCACAAGAGGTATTCCATCTTAGCCCTCTGGGTTGGCAACGCAACTGCACTCTCTTTGATGTTGCAGGTGTCTATAGGCGGTGGTGATCACTTACCATCAGGTGACCCACTTGCTTGTTTGCCTTCCTATGTTGTATAAAAAAAACATTTTTAACATAAATTGAGTTTTTAGCACTAACAAACATTAGCAATATCCAAATAGTTAATATTTAAGGTAACCGTCCCAGTCTTTGTCAGTGACCCAATAATCGACGAGAAGATACGGAAACATACGAGTTAAAACGAGAGACAAAGATGTCAACCACTAGTACAAACAATGTCCTACGTGTCAAGCACTGGTACAGCTACCTTACTTCTTCGACGAATTAATTCGAGTCGTCCTAAAATGATTGTGTATTTTTTGTTTCAGGTAATTTTGGGCACTGAACTTTCGAGTTACTAAACTTTCTATAGTATAGTTAGTAAGTATTTTTTTATATGTATAAAAGGAGCGACAGACAGGCAGACAGTTCACTTCTCACCCTACAACTCTATTCCACAAAAGGATGCGATAATTAAACATTACATGAAAGTGAAATATGAATAACTTAGCCTAATACAAATACAAAAACTTAATTATATGTACAAATATCCTCACCCTATAAACGTAGGTAACAAAATGGACAAAGTGATTAATAAAATTTATAATAGGAATGTGAAAGTGTGTGTTTGTCCGGCTTTCACTCTTAAACGGCTAAACTGATTTGGATGAAGTTAAATACAATAAGAGTTTGACTCCACCGAGACGCATATAGACCAATGTCACAATGTCAGATAAAGACATAACACACGTAAGCTAACATAGGTTTACGCAGCGTTTATGAATAAAAGGGTTAAACTAGATGATCAACGCGTGTTTCGCCTCTATACGAGACATCATCAGTATCTTTTTACCCTATCACCGACCCAACTTCCAAGCACCAAAAATAATGCTGGCTCTGCAGCAGCCTCAGCGGAAGACCTCAAACGTCGCAAATATACCTGCCTTGGTGACAGCTATATATTTGAGGCGTTTGGGGTCGAAACTCTGGGGCCCTGGGGGCCAAGTGCGCGCCGTCTATACAAAGACTTATCGGCGCGCCTTATAGAGGCCTCTCGTGACCAGAAGGCTGGGCAATACTTTGCCCAAAAAATCAGCATTGCCATCCAACGTGGCAATGCTGCCAGCTTTCGGGGTACCCTCCCTATTGGCGGCGATTTGGGACAGTTTTTTTACCTTTATATTTAGAATAACATTTTATTGTATCTGTGTCGACTTGGCTTCAAAATATTACCGGTTTCATACCCACTGTTTTATACACAACTCGTTACCTTAAGAGCCTTCGCAATCCATAACTTATGATTGCTTACGCTACGTCCTTGGCAATCCCTGAGGGGTTGCTAATGCGGCCATACGTCCCGATTTGGCCAAGACTGTCCTATTAATCATATTGTGTTCTTATGATCTTTCTGCATCTTCAAGATTAAAAGAATTCTTTTAAAGAAAAGATTGCGATCAACATTTTTTAGAACTATCACAGCTGGCAAGAATTGTAATAATGCTCAATCGCGCTCAATAAAGCGCAAATTTTTATAAAACGCGCAGTTTTTTTATCAAAATTATTAAGAGGAGTGAACCCAGCCTCAAAACCGCTCCACATACAAACTGCGATAACGTTTTCCACCCTCTAAACCTTAACCTATGGCCACTGACCTATAAGTAATGGACTTCCAGTCAGCGTTTAAAAATGGCCGCAACAAAAGTAGGAGAACAGTAAGAAAAGTACACTAAATCGACGATCGCTCGCGCTGTCAGTCTGTCGGACGGACGGCGCTGCTGTCAATGTTATTATTTTGTAAAAAAATCTATTTGCAACGAAACTTAATAAATTATTATTTTATTCAATTAGACGTAAAGTTGTAAATCCAATGACTATAAATGGTAAACTAATAATTTGCATTTGTAACATTGGCGCCAACCATCAAAATGAGAAAACTATAGAACTGTGTACAACGCAGTGGCGGAGTAGCCGACCATAGTCTATTTGGTAGACTATGTTGGATAACCTGAATAAAACTGTCTGTGCCAATTGTCAAGTAAACAGCTCTGCGTTTTGTACGTTTTAATATGGCGTCATATTTTTAGTTCTGCTATCCGACGCCTGTGTCGCTGCTGGTTAGAAAACTTAGAAGCACTTTATTCACTTACGATAAGATATAAAGTTGAACCAATGGCTAAATATTGAAAGCCCCTCTTCACCTGCTTCACCCCGTCGCAAAGTGGTGACGCTAGGCTTGTAACAATCCGACAAGTAGGCAGATCTATTGTCTTCTTATATCGATGGCGCCAACCTATATTCTTATGTCGGGCCGTTTTTCTGCTGTCATTTAATATGACATTGTACATCCATGCATTATAATACCATTGCCTATGGCAATGATTATTTGGTATGTTGTCATTGATGGCTGGGTATAAAATAATCTTAACGCGTATCGAGGAAAATCGAGCTAGATGCACTGTATTGTCTAGTTATTTATTCTGAGACCGTACCCTAAAATTACAAATTTATTTTTTAGTTTTGAAGTACAATTTACTTTGTAGAGTTCAGTAAGCACTAAAAAAATTTAAATCCCGGCAAGTACAAGTCGTACTCACGCACTGAGGGTTCAGTAACGTAACATTCAGACCAGACATTTGACGACCAGATAGCCTAGTGGTTAGGGACCCTGACTACAAAGCTTGAGGGTCCGGTTTCTATTCCCGGGAGGGGCAAATGTTTGTATGATGAATACGAACGTTTGTACCCGAGTCTTGGATGTTGTATGTATTTAAGTATGTATATCCGTTTTCCAGTACACATAAAACAAGCAGATTTAATTGCTTACTTTGGGCACCTTTGGGACTAGGGCAATTGGTGTTAATTGTCCCAAAAATATTTATTTTATTTATTTATTCAAGGTGTCCTGACGCAAAAAATGGTCACTTTAGGGATGCGTCGTAATACCAAAGCTAAGCGATTTGGAACTTATCCAATGCAATTATAATTCAACTATTCGTGAGAAGAGGCCACCAGAGCAAGAGACAAGTTATAATGTTATTTGGGAAAGTGGCTCTTGTTATTAACGATCTGGGGACAAAAGACGCAAGTTTTCTGGGGTTATTTATCTGGGGCCTATCAAATATGGTAAGAACAGAATTGTTTAGTTATATTAAAATAATTAGATTGAAAAAATTCCGAAATTTTCTGTCGCAGCACTCGAATGACTGGTTTAGGGTATCAAAAATCACGAGTTTTACAAAGGGGCCAATAGTTTGAAAACTGTGATATTTTCACTAAGGTCAAATTGGTTTAATCTATTGCTTATTAGCTTTCTATCAGCCCTTTTTTAGCCCAGATTTTTTTTATACAACATACGAAGGCAAACGAGCAAGTGGGTCAACTGATGGTAAGTGATCACAACCGCTCATAGACACCCGCAACACCAAGGATATTGCAGATGCGTTGTCAATACAGAGAGCTAAGATAGTATTCCATCTTAGCTCTAAGATCATCTGGCGTGGAGAGCAAGACAGCCAGTGAAATTACTGGCACACAAGAGGTATTCCTCATGTACCAGTAATTTTACTGGTTATCTTGCTCTCCACGCCGGAACACAACAGTAAAAGCACTGCTGTTTAGCGATTGGATTAGCGAGCAAGATGGTGGAAGCGATCCCGACGGACCTTGCACAAAGTCCTACTAGAAGTTTCGGCGTTGGTTTTAGGGACGCCCTGCATAAACTGTGCTGTCGTTGTCACATTTATTTTGTGACCTTTGTCACATTCGTAAGAATGCTCATTACAAATGAATGCTCAAAGACTATTGACACCATTATGAAACGTCACATCAAAAACTTCGTGAAAACCGACAAATTAAAACCATGCATGCATAAACATATAAATGTCGCACAGACGTAGCTAACTTGCACGAGCACGGCACTGGTTTCGCGGAGTAGCAAGGTAATTTGTTCCAGTTTGTTGGAATTTAAACCACTTTCCCCTCGGCAGCACTTGCCCACTTAAGACGCCATATCTTGGGGAAAGAAGCATAAAACCAAACAAAACGGGGAGATGAGAAACGGCTACAACATGTAAATAATCCCGTTAAGGAAGCCAGGTAGGAATTCCCGGGACAACCCGCTTTATCCGGGGATCGGTGGCAATAAAAATCCCGGCAGCTGACGGGTTAATAATGGCCCATGGTAAATACACTGACATAATTCTGTCGTTTTTTACCAGTTTAAAAATGTTTAAAAGAGTTTAAGCGAGGGGAAAATATGAAATATTTTGCGTTTCCCCGAGAAAATTTTGCTGAATAGCAAGTTTTTATTTTTTTGGAGTGCTGGGGCAGTTTGTACAGTTTGTTCTTTGAGTTCGAGAGTTTCATACAGAAGGGTTGATGCCCTTTTGCAAGTTTTCACTTTTATTTGTCGTGCTATTTATAAATGAAAAATAAACTCATTATCTAAAAACGTAACGATTTGAGAACGTAACGGACCAATTTTTTTTATTATTAATAAGGATATTTCTTCTTCTTTTTTTTCAAAGGATTGGCTACTGGCAGTACTAGTAGTGAACCGGGAGCAATGGAAAAAAGGGATTTATTTCAGACTCGGGTAGAATCCATATTTTGGTTAGTATAGTCGACCAAGAAATTGCTTGACCACTTTTCGACCGTATTAAAAACGGATAAGGTTTAAAAGTGGTCAAGCAATTACTTGGTCGACTATACATAAAAACAATCTGAGACCTGAAAAACCTAAGGGACTAAATAAAATGAAATATTTATTAACAATACATTTAGGAAACGGTAAATGTTGGAGACATATTCCATCTTAGCCCCTCTGGGGTGGCAGTCTATGGGCAGTGGTGATCACTTACCATCAGGTGACCCACGTGCTTGCTTGCCTCCCTATGCTGTATAAAAAAACCATTATTAAACATTGGAAGCGTTGGGGGAGGCTTTAGGCGGCCACCAACCTCCATCAGGCAGTCGCCTTCCGTGGTCTCATTTAGAGATACTGGATCAAGGTGTGGCTCACACTGTTTGCTGAGTTCTTTTACTTCTACTTCTTTGACTTCTGTATTCTTTATTTGTTACGACACGACCTCCGCACAGTTACTCCTACGGGGAGTCATAAGTTAAATTTGGGCCAGTCATGTTAGGGCCACAACATTTGCTAATCCACTGCCGGAAGGTCTCAACCCTCCTCGCTCCTCGTTATTTCCAGAAAAATATTTAAAAACATTAAAAGATTTTAGGGTACTTTCGGTTTGTTCGCGGACCTTTCACCCCCTAATTCTGACATTTCCACTAACGTGACCCCATTAGCTTCACCCACGGTCACGATTACACGGCTTACGGTCAGTCGGCAGGTCAGTCAGGGTTAATGCTGGTCCACGCACGCCCCCTGGTGAGACAAGTGGGGTAAGTTAGAGGCGGAAGCGTTAACAGTATGGGGCAACTTGCGCCCTAGGTGTCTAGACAAGGGGGAATTCTATAATATTCTGCCAATGGAGAGCTTGGTTACCCACCCTGACCCAGACCCATGGTGTCCTAGACCATGGGTGTGACAAGGTGACTTTCACACCCATATAGAAACTACAACGTCTGGACTTGACTTAAGATGGCGACATAAAAATTAGTCGAACGCCAAAATCAAACCCACCCATTCTGTCGTTTTTTTTTATGTATTAGTTAGGCATACAAGCAAGTGAGTCACCTGATGGTAAGTGATTACCACCCCCTATAGACACCCGCAACACCAAGGACATTGCAGATGCGTTGCCAACCATGACTAAGATGGAATACCTCTTGTGCCAGTAGTTACACCGGCTGTCTTGCTCTCCACGCCGGAACACAACCGCTCAATAGAAGGTTTCTCATGTCTCAAGGTTTGTGTCGTATCGTAGAGAGATGTCAAAGAGCTGGCGGTCGATAAGGAAGCTTGGAAAGCACTACACCGATTGGTAAAAGTCTTAAATTTACGACGACGGAAATGTAAACATAAGACAAATTTCGCGGCAGGTAGGACCTTGCGCAAGGTCCGTCCGGATCGCTACCACCATCTTGCTCGCTAATCCTGCCGCTAAGGAACAATGCTTGCACTGTTGTGGTCCGGCGTCGAGAGCAAAACAGCCGGTGTAATTACTGGCACAAGACGTATTCCATCTTATCCCTCTGGGTTGGCAACGCATCTGCAATCTCTTCGATGTTGCGGGTGTCGGTGGTGTACACTTACCATCAGGTGACCGACTTGCTTGTTTGCCTTCCTGTTTCATAAAAAAAAACAAGATTTCTAGAAATCCCGCGCCCGTCTCACCCTCACACCACACTATAATTTCACTGCTTTTACTAGATTGAATGTTATTACGCTGATTGCTTTCGGCGCACCTTAGCTTTTTGCTGTCGCTCAAAAGCTCCAAGCTCATTGTGAGGGCTTTAGAGAGGCTGTTACAATGAGCTTTATAGTGATTTTGACATTGGTGAAAGCGAAATAGACTTTTCGTGTCGAAACTCATTGAGTGTAGAAATTTGAAATTTCACGTCCTAAATTTTGGGGATTGTCATCTGTAAGAGCTAGGTTTTATGAAACGGTTCGTTAATAATTAGTTTAGTTTAGTTTATTTCTTCAGTCTATATAAAATACATTATAAATAGCATACAATTTCTAATTAAACGTTTTCATATTGAGATTGTCAAAATTACATGAAAAGTAAACAAAATTAAAATTGGAATGTCAACATGAATTTTGTCTCCAATAGGGATCATCATAACAAAAATAAACAAAAAAGAAGGAAACGAAACAAAACATTACAAATAATATTTATAAAAAATAAATAAAAACGTCTAAATATTCTTCTGAATATAATCAGCTGGCCTCCTGAATATCTGAATGTATGTCACACAGGGTGTTCATCATCATCATCATCATCATCTCAGCCACAAGAAGTCCACTGTTGGACATAGGCCTCCTCCATGGATTTTCATTTGGAGGGGTTTTGCCATACTCACCACGCTTGGCAAGCGGGTTGGCGAGCGCAGTATTTACGTGTCGAGCAGAAGGCGCTGCTGCCCACCTTCTGGAGAAGAAACCCCTTAGCCGGTTTTTACGGCACCCATGGGAAGAGATGGGGAAGTACTATTCTATGCCGGTACCCCACGGCAAGGGTGTTAGTAAAGCTAAACACACACTGTACGTTTAGTAGTAGCTGAACATTTGATACCTTGTCGGTGTCAGTAATGTGACAAATTCGAGCAACTATCATGTCATACATCACTACAACAAGGTTCTTAAGTGTTTAGCTAGTTCTGAGGCTGACTGTACCTCATGTGCGTAAGTGCTGCGATTCCCTTATGGACTCCTCCTAGAAAAGAGTGCTTGGACCGGTGAGCCCTGGGCTCAATGTTTTCCTTGCCTATCTGATGGGGTCATATTATGGTCCAATGGGTAATATCCCGGGGGGGTCTTTCAACCCAATGGGTACAGTTTGACTTATCTCTGACATTGGCACAAGCCACTTGGCCGCCATTAAAGACAGAAAAAAAGAATAGCTGTTCAAATGTTAAACATGTTTTTATAAACTTCTCAATATAAAATAGGGCCCACTCGAATTTTGTCAGTAAAATTAAGCTATAAAAATAAGTGGTTTCTACCAACGCACATATTGCAAGTAGGGTTTTATATTAAGAATGTAATGTGTAAACAATTAATAAAACCCTACTATAAATATTTGCTTTGGCACATACATTTTTTTATACATATTTGTTTTGCTGAGAAAAATCGAGTGGGCCCTATTTCACTTTGAGTAGTATACTCTCAGAGTATACTCGTACATGGAGGTTCGTAATTGTATTAATTGAGTAATGCATTTTTTTAAATTTTTAATTACAAGGTTCTAACTTGTTTTAATCTAAAATACTTGCAGGAATATCCAATTATCAAGATTTTGTAAGAATAAAAGTGTTTTGATGCTGTTCAAATATTTTCGTGTACCTACTTTATTTCATTACTTTTAACGCGCTGGCTACTATCAAACGTAAAAATCTGAACCTTTGGCTTACAAGTTATTTTAACAAACAAAAACAGTTTCTTGTACTTATCGGTTCAATCGTTCAATAAAGTGGAATAGTAAACTTAATTTAAAAGTATTCCTGATTGTATCTCCCGCCCACGGCATTGTATTGAGATCGCATCTCAGTTCTGGGTAGCGATTAAGTGCAGCACATGAACCGAAAGCAAGTTATGTTAGGTTATAAACTACCTAAATCTAAGGCGGAGGGCACATCGAAAGCTGAAGCAGAGAGCGGCAATGCAATTCTGTAACGTACAGTACTACCAGTTCCTTAATAGCTATCCACAATCTTCCTATCGTCCTTCCTTCGTAACTTTTTTTATAGTAGAGGGGGAAAACAAGCAGACGGGTCACGTGATGGTAAGCATTCATCTCTCACTCTTTTTGCGTCTGACAGTATATTTCTTAATCGTGTTTCTAGGAACACGAGGATTGCCGATAGCTATTAAAACTGGATTTACTATAACATAGTTCAAAAATACTAATTCAGTAAAAAAGTCATGTAGGTATTTTTTAAATGCTTAATACGATGTTCATGCAGAATCACCCTACTGATTGTTTTTTTTTGAATATTATTAAGAGTAGTATTGGCGTCATCACCATCATCATCATATCAGCCGGAAGACGCCCACTGCTGGGCATAGGCCTTCCCCAAGGATCTCCACGATGTTCGGTCTTGTGCTGTCGCATCCACCGGGTTCCAGCGATCCTCACCAGATCGTCGGTCCACCTTGTGGGAGGCCTACCAACACTTCGTCTTCCGGTACGTGGTCTCCACTCGAGAACCTTTCCGCCCCAACGGCCATCGGTTCTACGAGCAATGTGCCCCGCCCACTGCCACAGTATTGGAGTGCAGCCCTTATTTCTACAAAGTTCTTCTAGCTAAATATTTTTAAATATGTACGAAAATCACAAAAAAGGGTCACCTCTGTTGCTATTCTCAGCCGGAGCATGTTCGTACGAAGTTTATCTACGCAAATGTGATCAATCATACGAAAAAACCCTTTTTTATACCATAGGTAAAAAACCTCATACTCTGCCGGGGGAAAAACCACTTTTGTTCGTGCCAGCAAGGGTTGAAATGCCCTGGCTGAGGATAGGCTTAGCGAAATGGGTCAATAGCTAAAAATGTTTTTATGAACATGTATTTATATTTATGTTGGGACTGCAAGGTTACGAGGTACCTTCGGTGGACAACGTCACCGTCAAATATCTGCAACTACTAGGTACTATCGGGATGTAATGTATGTAAAAACCTGCCGGAAGAATTTTCTAAACGGCGGTGAAAATCGTATGAAATTCTGTTGCGTGGTTTAGAAGGAGAAGGCCGCCGAAGATACACTATAAGGATTTAGGACAGACAGGAACAGACAGGGACTTTACTTTATACTATATAAAGAAGACAAAGATGGAGAATTAAAAAAAGTATCAACTGTTGCCCATCCCGGACATACAATATAACTTCTACTTATGACTAGTGAACGTTTTTACTCCGCATTTCCTTAAATTTAGGTATTACATGTAAAAAATGCATTAAACCCATAAAATACCTTTTCAATTAGCCAATTTTTTTAAATTTATTTTTAATCTGTTTTCCTCCAGCAATTTTGTTTGATGCGGAAGACAGTTGAACACACGTATTGCGGTCACAAAGGCACTCTTGTTATAAATTGCGTTATTCGCTTTTGAACATACCAAATTAAATTTATACATACATAAAGTTACGCCTGTTTCCCGGACACGGATTTCCATTTGCTACGATCCTGACATACAACTTTTGCTTCACCTACACTTATGACATTCTTCATGCATGCTCGTCGGTTTAGGGTACTCCTGACCTAGCCTTTCTCCAGAATGTCTCCGATTTGGTCGGAGTATGTTCGCCGAGGTCGCCCCCTTCCCATTTTTCCATCCACTCTCTCTCCATACAACCTTTTTGTTAATCTTTTTTCATCCATCCTCTCTACATGCCCAAACTATCTCAACATACCTTTCTCAATTTTTGTTACTACATCTTCCGCATCCATCCCACACTCCGCACTCCGCATTTCTTTCTTATCACCTCATTCTTTACTCTATCTCTCAAACTCACACCACACATACTTCTCAATGCTCTCATTTCCACTGCATTCGCTCGACTTTGGTGTTTCTTGCTTAAACCCATACCACATAACTGAACTCATTTAAAAAGAAACAGTCATCAAATCATTCAAAAAATTTACTGGTACAATTATTAATAGTATTATTGTAATCGAAATTATTTATTTTTAAATTTTTTCGATTTTTCTTTTTGTATTTTTTTTACATTCAAATTTAATTTAAAATGCTATATAATGAATGACAACACAAAGAAAAATTAGGGTAATGGCAGGGTTCGAACCTGCAACATCAGCATTCCGTGCCTTGCGTATTCCAGTTTCCGCCACATTACCGCTAATGTGGCTAGCGGTAATGTGGCGGAAACTGGAATACGCAAGGCACGGAATGCTGATGTTGCAGGTTCGAACCCTGCCATTACCCTAATTTTTCTTTGTGTTGTCATTCATTATATAGCATTTTAAATTATTAATAGTCTTAAAAAGTTCAATGGCACATAGCTTCGACTACACCATGTGATCTTCATCATTAATCATCTTCTTAGCGCTTTTTTCCATTTGTAAATTACGATCAAAGGGTGCACTGTTCTACATGACTTTTGGTGGTAGTTGGAACTGCCGATCAAAGGCGTCGCCCGGTCCGATGGACCCTTCGATCTTCATTTTAACCCGTATGATGTATTTTTTCATTTTAATTTCTAAGTAGTCGTAGTTGCCCGTACCACTCGCGAGGACTACGATTTGAAACATTCAGATCACAAAAAAACTAACACTCCTCCATGTACATCTAGACTGTTCATAAAAATAGGTTGCGTTGTTCTTGACAAACATGCAAGAGTTCATGAAATGCATACCTGGTGGCCACCGTACATGGACCACGACATCGAGCGAGGGCCAATCAGCGTCGATATCACGTCATCTACGGCTGCTGTGATTGGTCAAGCGTCACGGCAAAAAAATGCACACTACCGTCCGGCATTCGCTTTTACCCCTACGGCGCCGACGCCCACAATTATTTCGTCTATATTCAATTTTAAACTCGACTAGATAATTGTTTCGTGCTGTTTATTAAGCAATTAAACGCAACATTCGGAAGTAGCCAAATTTTTATTTTTGCTGATCCCTTGTGCAAGCCGAACCCAGTCAACCAGCTTTATAGTTCGCCGCAAATTTCTTGAGCGCTGACCATGACTGCGCAGTTTCTAGTAAAAATGTATATGCGCAAACGTAACTCCACTCGATTTATGCTCAAGTTGTTTGCCTGCAAGTATACGCTTAGTAAGTATGAAAATGTTCTACGTATGCACAGCCCAAATAAAGTTAAAAGTTAGTACAACTTAAATGAACTTTTTATTTCTTAAGAGTTAAGAGTAAACGATGATAAATGGAAGGTCGAGAGATTATCTCGACCGACCGCGATGGAGCTGTCAACGAGAGTTGGAGGCGTTTAGTTTTAAATTACAATGACTTATGGTGTTCTTAACTATGCTTATACTTAACTTTCAATGTGTAGGATAATAAACCTACTATAAAATTTTATGTGGAGGCACCCCTTGAGGTATAAGCGGTTAGCGTTTTTAACGCTCTAGATCAATGGTTTCCAACCAGTGGTCCGTGGACCACCAGTGGTCCGCAGAAGCCAAAATATGGTCCGCGAATGATTTTAAATTAGCGGGCGGTGAGCCGTCGGTCGCCGTGTAGAACCCCGCGCGTATAAGAAGAGTGCGGGTGGATGCGGGTGGACCTAAATAGTGGTCCCTGCCAAAAAAAAAAATGTAAAAGTGGTTCCTGACCAAGAAAACGTTGGGAACCCCTGCTCTAGATGAAATGCGCGGTCTAGTGCCTGCGGTAGGACCTTGTGTAAGGTCCGTCCGGATCGGGACGACCATCTTGTTCGCTAATCCAGCCGCTAACTGCTTGCACTCTTTTGTTTCGGCGTGGAAAGCAAGACAGTCGGTGCAAATACTGGCACAAGAGGTATTCCATCTTAGCCCTCTGAATCGGTAACACATCTGAAATCCCTTTAGTATTGCGGGTGTCTATGGGCGGTGGTGATCACTTACCATCAGGTCACCCACTTGCTTGTTTACGTTCAGATTCAGATTACATAGGTACTACAAGTTTTCACCGCGACTTCGCTCGCGTGATATTTTTTATGCATTTTGCGGGATAAAAAGTATTTGCTGTAATCTAGGACATAATCTATCTGTCTGCCTCATCTCAATCCGGCCAGCCATTAATGCGAGTTTGAGGAACAAACATCCAAACATTTAAACATCCAAACACCATTATTTTCACATTTAAAATGATGTTACGCGGGTGGAAGGTCCGTATGCAAGGTCCATCCGGATCGCTACCGATTTGTTAGATGAATTCCGCGAACGCATTCTTCAGTTGCAGCAAATTTTAGAGTCGCATTTTTTAGCGAAAGCTTTATTCATGTTCTTATAATTTATTATTAGATGAATTTTGCGATCTCCTTTTTTAGTCACAGTAAATTTCAGAGTAGCATTTTTCAGCGAAAGCTTTTTCTATATTCCCAAAAATTATTATTAGATGAATTTTGCGATCGCCTTTTTTAGTTGCAGTAAATTTCAGAGTAGGGAGCATTTTTAGCGAAAGCTTTATTTGTGTTTGTTTTTTTCTATGTATGTAAGGGCTCCTTTAAAAGCTAGATGCACTAAAGCTGGCACGAATGGAAAAAAAATAACCCTAACCTAACCTAACCTAACCTAACCTAACCTAACCTAACCTATGACCTAGTCCCAGACTCAGCAAAGCTTGTACTATGGGTGCTAGACAACGGATATACATAGGTACTTATATAGACAAATACATACTTTGAGTTTTGGATGTCATATGTATGACGCTTAAATAATGCGATCCTGAAATCCGCTGCAACTAAATATGACTTTCGCAAATTATATCCAACATAAAATATTGATTCGCTAAAAAATGCGACCCTGAAATCAGCTGCAACTAAATAAGGCGTTCGCAAAATATATCCAACATGAAATATTGATTCGCTAAAAAACGCTACCCTGAAATCCACTGCAACTAAATAACGCGTTCGCGAAATTCACCTAACTAACCGTAGAAAGAGGGTCTTTTATTTTTCTTAGGAAAGTTTTTAGCAGCCTAAGGCCGTCAGCCATAGACCCACTTGCTTGTTTGCCTTCCTATTTCATAAAAAAAAAAGATAGGACATTATAGGATCTAACGCAGTCTCCTGTGACTTAGACCAAGTCTAGTAACCTGTCCAAAGAATAAATAATATGACGTTACGTTATGTGTTATGCTTTATGCTTATGCTAGCTAAGGGACCGCATGCTTAACGGATGACAATCGAGCATATCGCATGTCCAGCGATCTACTTAAATCTGAATTATTAACACTTATCTAGTTCCGTTACGGCATAAAAAAAGGAAATGAGATTTTTATGTGAACAGAACACCTAGCACAAATCTGTACAGTCAACTAGTTTGATCGCTGAGATATTGTGACAGTGATCACCACCGCCTATAGACACCCGCAACACCAAAAAGATTGCAGATGCGTTGCCAACCCAGAGGGCTAAGATGGAATACCTCTTGTGCCAGTAATGTCACCGGTTGTCTTGCTCTCCACGTGGGAACACACCAGTGCAAGCACTGCTGCTTAGCAGCAGGGTTAGCGAGCAAGATGGTGGTAGCGATCCGACAGCAACGTTTATTCGGGAGTCACTAAGACATTTATTGTGAAAAGGTTTTGCAGTGCCCTATTTATCAAATTGGTTGACTGTACGACGCAGTAGGTACCTACGTTTCGTTTCTTTTTAACCAAGAGACACCAAGGAGTTTGCAGATATGTTACAAATCCCGGAGGTCTACTTGTTTTCCTCCAGTTTTCATAAAAAAAGGAATGAAATTATCACACCATTTAGCCATGTTTTTTTTATACAACATAGGAAGGGAAAAGAGCAAGTGGGTCACCTGACGGTAAGTCACACTCCCGACACCAAGGATATTGCACATCCGATGCCAACCCAGAGGGTTAAGATGGAATACCAATTGGTATAATTTTTTGTAAGATTTATTTCACACATTTTATGTAAATTTTTTATTATAAAAATGTAATAGCAAAACCGGCGCCATCTCTCGTCAGCGGACGGTAGATATAAAGGTACCCAGTTGAATATGATAACTTGTTAAAAAGTTTCATATAGATGACACCGAGGGTAGTTGTAGCCTAAAAATCAATAATGTAATGACCGTAAACGCAAACCACATTGAAAAATTGTAGCGATAATGTGGCAAAACTGGCAAACGCAAGGCACGGAACGCTGATGTTGCAGGTTCGAGTCCTGCCATTACCCTAATTTTTCTTTGTGTTGTCATTGCATAGCATTTTAACATTTTGTGTTTATATAATACCAAAACAGTTCCACAGATTCATCGGCACGTAAATATCTAAGGAGCTTCGGTTACTGTCTCGTCAATTCCCATCGAAATGTCCATTTATATTTATTATTTACATTAAATTTAAATTTTACAGTAATTCAGACGAAGCTTTAAATGCTCCAATTAGTATGAAATAGTAATCTCTCTTATTATTCTTCGTTAATTGAGCTTTCAGTCGTTAACGCTATTATTTGAGGAGCCATCGATGAGCTTAAATGTGAAGCTCGGAGTGGAGGGCGAACAGAAGGCGAGGGGTCAAAGGTGATAAGGCGAAACTGAATTTCGTATTTTCGTCTTGAATTTTACTTTTTCATTGTAATGACAATGAATTTACTAATTTGTATCGCGTGTATCGTAATGAATCTAATTGCCGACGTTTCGAGCCTTTTCTAGGTCTCATGTTTACAGACAGACTGACACCTCGTTGAGTTCCTTGCCGGTATAAAAGTAGTCATTTCCAGACATGGTGGTTTTACAAGGTGGGTAATGCAAAAAATGGGTCTTATTAAAAGTAGACATTTTATGTAGTAGACATTTTGTGCAGTAGACATTTTACGTTATGGACATTTCGCACAATGGTCATTATTAAAAGTGGTCATTTTTATTTGTGGTCCCAAACCGCCGAAATGAAACACAGTTTTTCTTCTTTTAACAAATTCTATCAATTTCGGAAATAAAAAGTCATTTGAGTATAATAACTTTATTTAGTCGATTTTGGAAAGAAATAAGAGAACTATTGGCAACAAATGAAAATATAATTAGCGACAAAACGAGCATACACTCAGGCGTCACTCAGGGCATACAGCGAGTAGCACCGGCAGCTAAATCTAATAAATGAGTTCCATTACATGGTATTTATTTTTACAGAATACCGTATTGGTGTGAATTGTCCCAATGTTTTTTTGTTATTTACGTCATGCGTATCGGCAGTGTATGGTGCAGTGTACGTATCGTTTATTATTCCTAGCCGGTGGAGGCGGTAAAGGGTGTCCTGGGCTGAGCTTACCCGAGATTATTCGGGAAAAATGCCGGACCTCACCGGCGCGGGACGTCGTCAGATTATCCTGGAATGGTCAGCAGAATCAGTGGTTGCATTTTGTTATAAAGAAAAAAGAAAGAAAGAAAAAACATTTATTAAACATAAAACATACAAGGTACACACGGACAGAATAAAAAAAAAACATTATGTTGATCAGGATCAAAAAGAGCCCCCCTCTGCATACTGCCTCGGTAAACCAAGACGCTGATTTTCAGTGGGACCCTTGGGATTCCTATTACTAAACTAACAACTAATGGGTAATGACGACACAAACGAAAATGGAAAGTGGACTTAACAATAAAAAAAAGAGATCAATAGGTTTTTAACATAAAAATACCGTTAGACTCGTCCGAGGCTTACTAGAAGCCTTTTGAATGGCAGAATTGACTACCGGTTCGGAGACTCGGATATATTAATAAAACGGATCACTCACGTATTTCTAAGTCGAGAAATGCCCGACATGTTTAGGACCAGTCCGTGGTCCTTCATCATGAGGACCACGGACTGGTCCGAAACATGGTACGTGTTTGGATTTCCTTGACTGTACGTGTCTCGTACTTCTTTAATTTAAGTGATTGCTTTTTTTCCGGATTATACGAATTTTATTACAAGATATTCTATTACAATAACAAACTTATATTTAATTTAAAAATATGAGTAAACATACCCATAGCCCACTCCATGTCGCTTCCTACCTGGCAATAGTTTGGCAACTGGGGAGGACTGTCCGCTAGTATCCTCCATAGTGTAGGGGATAGACCTCCATAGTTGCGCCCGTGTCATTTATATTACATGGTACCAAAGGCCTCTTCATGTTGGCTTCGGCCCCATGACCGCCTTTAAATTAACCGGGTCCCCATGGTCCCGTGTTCCCGTACCAACAATAATAATAGTGATGGTTATAGTTTATTTTTGTTGTTTTGTTGGCCCTACCGCCAGTGTGAGGCAATCAGGGCGGGATATAAAGGGCGCGTCGTAAACTGCCCGCGCGAGATTGTACCGGATTTGTACAAAAACTAGTTTTTTAGAACAAAGCTAGTACGGGATTATATTTAGACACGTCACAATCGTTGTTTGTGTTGTCTCCCTCGACATTTTGTTGGTGTTCCCTCGGTTTTTATCTTATAAGGTACCCGAGGGACTTGTAAGTATGACGCTATTAATCATTCGTCTCACAACCTCAACTTTTTTTTTGGCAAACAAGCAAGTGGATCACCTGATGGTAAGTGGTCACCACCGCCTATAGACAAGTGCAACAACAAAGTGAGTGCATATGCGTTGCCAGCCCAGAGGGCTAAGATGGAATACCTCTTGTGCCAGTAATTACACCGGCTGTCTTGCTCTCCACGCTGGAACACAACAGTGCAAGCACTGCTTAGCGGCAGGATTAGCGAGCAGGATGGTGGTAGCGATCCGGACGGGCCTTAATTTTTTTTTGTGACATGGGCCCAGATAAGTCAGAAGTTTAAACAATGACTCTTACATACAATATTAATGTAGAATCAAGACCGGAATTAATCTTGAGTCGATTCACTACTACATAGAACGAAAGGGCGAAAAGGGTTTCAGTAACGTATTATTTGTAACATAATAGGTTATTATCCTTTATTTTTATATTATTGTTATGGTTCACGTGACCGTATAAGGGTCCCTAGCTTGTATGTTGTAACATAAGTTATGTCTATGTTGGAGATTGGACCTCTTAAAATACTTGAACGGCCATTTTGAAATTATTGATTACTGTGAATTATGTTTTTTGTTAGCAGAAATGTTTAGTATCGAATTATAGATAGAATATCCTGAAGAACAGAACGCTGATAGGAAATGAGTTACGGGTGGTAGGTCCTTGTGTAAGGTCCGTCCGGATCTACCACCATCTTGCTCTCTAATCCTGCCGCTAAGCAGCAGTGCTTGCACTGTTGTGTTCCGAGGTGGAGAGCAAGACAGCCGGTGTAATTACTGGCATAAGAGGTGTTCCATCTTAGCCCTCTGGATTGGCGACGCATCTGCAATCTTCTTGGTGTTGCGGGTGTCTATAGGCGGCGGTGATCACATACCATCAGGTGACCCACTTGCTTGTTCGTCTTTCTATTATATAAAAAAAAAGTTGCAAATTTTCTGACATTTTAAAGTATTTCTTGTGAACTTGATCTGAATTAAGATATTTTGACTTGATTTTTCAATTCTTTCGTTTAAAGCTGTCTAATTTCGGAATAGAATGTAGGTTTAGGTATTTTAAGAAGCAACAACTCAAAAATATTAATTAAAGTAACCGTTTGTAATGAAAATTGTGTCTTGTTGTTGCGACTTGAAACGTTGTTTTCGCATAGACAAGCGTATTGCGACCACACAGGGTGTTTCGGTAACGAAAACAAAAACAACCCGCGAACAACATTGTTGTAATCAACGGGAATTAATTTTCTTCGGGCTTTGTGTACAGGGTGCTGCGAAAAGTTTACTTTGTTATAATAATTATCAGTATTGTATGTGGGTGTGAAGATGAGGTGTATGATTTCGCGTAGGTTTGAAAGAAACGTATTTCAAAGTACGTGAGATTCTGCGTAAACCATTAAAATACCTTAGCGTAATTATTTGGAGGTTAATGTAACGGGAGTCTGATATAAATCAGTTTGTCCTAATTTAATACTGTCTCGAATCATCGTTGTCATATTTTTTGTAACTAAGGCAGGACATATTTTAGGTTATGTATGACTTATTTTATTTTCCTCTAAAAGTGGATAGTTTAAGTTTAAATATCGAATAGAATTTCGAATTAATAAATTATTTTCCAATAGATGTCGAGATTTCCAGATCAAAATCTTAAAAGAGAAAAAATTGGGATTACTGTAAATCAAATTTTTATATTAATGATTGAAAAGGCGGTGACATTTTATTCCTTAGAAATTGAAAAAAAAAACGTGTTTCTTATCTAATTTAGTAAGTGGTTTTATAAATTAATTAAATCCGCTTTCAAATAATTTATAAAACAGGAATTATTTATTACTACAGAACGGCTGCACTGATTCCGTGATAATCAAAACAATACAGGCGAAGCCACAGGCGGCAGCTAGTAGCATCTCAGAAAAGTATTGCTCAGTAGTTTATTAGTTATTTGAAGGAAACAATTATGACGTATAATAATAAAATGTAATTTTTAGTTTTACTAAATTTTTGTCTCTGTATTATTTTTATGTCAAATAAAACTGTCTATGTCTATGTCTACGTCACTTTAAGTATAAAATAATCTTTTATATTATTATCTTGTTTCTTTACCTTACCGATTTCTAACAACTCTATTAGTTTTAGTTTCATACCGCTCTCGGTTAAAGGTTAACCGCTCTTCCATTACCCGTTACGTCTTACACAGCTATTTCTTAATAAGCCTGCACAAGGCAAAATTAACAATATTTGACCCATCATTAGTATGCGACCCGCAAGGTTGGTTACATCTGCCTTTTATTAATATATCACTTAACCTAAAACAACTTAAGAGACATACACTGCTTAAAGAAATGAAACTCTATCTGATTCAAAGAAGGTTCTATTTTGTTTGTTTGGGATAGGGTTGTTATGTGTTCGATTTTCAATTGAAAACAATTGACTGAGCGTAAGTGCTAAGGGTAGTTGGTAATGAATTTGTATCGTAGGTGGACGTCTCAAAGCTCGTTTCAGCTTAGTTTGTCGCGTCGTTAAGATACTCTCGTTTGCGAGCCAGGGGTACCCGTTTTCAGTATAATTCGGTCCGCGTTAGAATTAATTTTCTTTTGCGGAGTTTGAATGTATTATTGCGAATTGCCATAAAGGATGCTCAACAAAAATAATTGTGTACGAAATCGTTTAATTGGACCGTAATTCTTAATTACGAGTCGTAATTAAGTGCTAATGTTTTTTTGATTTGTTTAGAATTAGTTTGAGAGTTTTGGGTCCATTATTATTGGTTGTATTATAGTAATCCTTTTTCAAAAGAACCTGAAATACCCTTTTTTCAAGTTTTATTTTGGAAATGGATCAGAATAAATGATTGATTGATTGATTGATTGATTGATTGATAATCCACTAATAAGTCCCACTGCTGGGTACAAGCTTTCTCTCATAATGAGCGGGCTTAGAGTATACAAGTTGGGAAGTTCCCAACATCATAAAAAAAATTTGGTTCTCAGATGTTTGAATGTAGTTATTAAATTGTCAACTCTTGGTAACTCATTGAACGCCTACCTCAATAAAGTCGATTGCTGACAAGTACTGTAATAAAATGACATTTAGAATAATATTCATTTATCTACACATATATCATAAATGCTCTATAATGCGTTCAGAAACCGTAGGCAATGACCAGCATTATAACAACCAATATTATTCTGAGAATTTTTGTAATTTGTTTCTATATTTCTTCAAATTCATTTTTTATTAGATTATTTTAATTTGGACAGTCTATAGATATTTAATAGGTAGCTAGCACTAGTAGCTAGTAGCAATGCAGGTCATTGCCCTATGGCTTCTGAACCCATCATATCATCATACTTATGATATGTGTGTAGATAAAGTAATGTATGCAACTGAACATAATTAGGTCTTAAAACACGAGTGTGATCCTATTATGAAACTCGCTGACGCTCGTTTCATAAAACCACACTCGTGTTTTAAGACCCCTCATTATGCAACAGTTGCATAAAATACTATTATAACGCAATCAACAGTGAAAGAATTATGAATTCTGTTCTCAATCACCCTAGAGCTCGTGATAGATTTTCTATTCAATTTCGAACATAAATTCCGAAAAATTTAGAGGAGCTTTTTGCCTAAATGTTGACTAGCAAGAAAAGTCTTGCGGCTAACCTTTTGTACATTTTGTACTTTCTTTGTAGAATTTACTTTAAATAAACAAATACTTAAGTCATTTTTATCATTTAATTGATTGATTCTATTAGTTTAGGTTAATGATTCGGTAAAAAAAACTTTTTAAAAGTACCTGAAAAAAAGAGTAAAGGACGCTAAGCATGTCAGTTTAAAACTATCTAGAACACCAAACAACATAACTAATTTTTAATTAAAAATTTTAATCGTTTGTGTCGTACAAATTTAAATAAAATAAAGGTTTTACAACACAACAGATCGTGGAAAGTAATTAAAAACAATACCATGCGGCTTTGTAAATTATTAAAGTAATTACTCGAGATGAAAACCCCCCAGTTTTCCTTATTACTGTATTAACAGAACTCCACAAAATCAACAATTCCTTTGCGTTAAAAATTTTGTTTCATCTACCCTTGTCTTTGTCCCAGTTTGTCACTTTGTACCAACGGATTAAGTTCGGTACCAATAAATTAGTATGCGACCCCCGGTTGGCCACATCTGTCGCCCCTTATTAGACCTAAAAAGTTCTATAATTCAATTATCCTCTAAGGGTTGTGTTTTTATTTAATTAATTCAAAGTCATAACCGGGTTCGAAGTATGGAATGCGAAAGTGTTTTCGATTTAAAAGTATATTCGAGTGAAAAGCCATTCTGTTCGATAAATAGTGGACTGTAGATTTATAAGGAAGGCGCTTGCGCCTTGTTACCTGGTGGTCGTTGATCGCCGCCGTACCTTCAGGGGCCCCTGGTATTGGTCCTGCTCCTTGCAAAGACACGCTGAGGCCACAGAAACCGCACTGACCACATTTCTTAGCACTAGGCACTTGCACGCAACAGATTTATAATTTTGAAAGGCAGAGCTCGAAAATCGTGTGCTCTTAGTCGCTAATAAAAAAACGGAAGGGGCGCCATCTACATGGATATGACGTCACATAGTGGAACCGATTGAACTGCGTTTCTTTTTACGCTACACATACACAACTATTACTTAAAGAAACACAAAGAAAAATTAAATGGTAATGTGGCGAAACAGGCAAACGCAAGGCACAGAATGCTGATGTTGCAGATTCCAGTCCTGCTATGCCCCAATTTTTCTTTGTGTTGTCATTGCATGGCATTTTAATTTAATACTTTGAATACATACATGTGCCCTTCCCGGGAATAAAACTCAGGACCTCTAGCTTCATAGTCAGAGTCACTAACACATAGGCTGCCCGGTCGTCTAAAATTACTACATTTTATTAAATTAATTTACGTTCGAAACTCAGTTCCAAACAACCAAACAGTCGATATTTACGATCGATAGTATTATGGAGGATTCCGCTAACTGTCGTAACTCATTCCCGGACAATGAAGAGCGCAATTAGGCTGCTGAACTATTGTCCGGGTGTCGAATGACCCAATGGTTCGAAATCTTCATGACTACAAAGCAAGGGGTCACGGGTTCGAGTCTCGCTATAATCAAACATTTGCATAATGAATACTCAATGTTTGAACTCGAATAATTAATGGACGCTAATCTATTTGTCTATATATAAGTATTTTTTGTTAAGTCGACGTCATAGAGATGTTTACACTTATTCACCTTATTGCAATGGGATAAGGTGAAAAAGTTTAAACATTCTCTTTTTGTAAAGGAAATTTCTTTCGATTAAAATTGTTGGATTCAATTTTTCGTTGCGTTTTCATTACTATCACTTGGAGATGTAGTGATGTTCAAAGGCGAATTTATCCCTTTATAGGATCTCGTCTTTTTAGGGTCTTTCCACACCATTCGGCCCATGTCGTCGCGCGTCGGCCGAGCCGATTGACATCTACTTCGCTCTTATTGCGTAGACATAAAGCGATTTTTGATCGGCTAAAGCCGATTCCGCGTCGATTGGTTTGGGGAGACCAGAACCTACCAGTACCTTTTAGCAGATGAAAGGAAGGAAGTAAGGAAACAATTTATTTGAACCCACGGGTTTTTTTTACAAACGGACGTAGTTTAATCAGGAACACATATTTACAAAAGCCAAATTTTGCATAAACTCTGCGATAACTCTTGTTTTCATGCTCATTTTATTCCGGGGAGTTTAAATAAGCAGGTTCTGGAAGGTTCCTAAAGTCACGATGGGCTTACACTTTCCGCGCCATTGATGCCGACCCTTCACCCTCAGTCGCGACAGCAATTCTATTTTAAAACGAGTCTTTATTAAGAAAATGGTTAGCTTTAGGCACTTTCTTAATTTACGTGTATGTCAAATGAAAAATGTGATCTTTTGCGTTGTGCTCTTACAATTTTGTTACCGGCACCAGGATGGCTATAGTATTATTTGAGCTTTTTTAGCATGTTTTGTTTAATGTATCGCTAATTTAATACCTTTTAAGTCATTATCGTACCAAAGGCGTACATTTTATGACTTACAAAACGAATCGAATTATCTCAATACTTTGCTAACAGAGAGTGCTGCGCAAATTTTTTGTTATCAATTAAAATTTGGTCAGATACAAGTTTATAACTGTTTATTTTACAGTCACCTTTATATAGGTTACTAGCGGACGCGCGCGACTTCGTTCACATAAAATTAGTAGCCCATGTCCGCCAGGAATAGTGTAGCTTTCTATCTTTGAAAGAATTTTTCAAATCGGGTCAGTAGTTCCAGAGATTACCCCCTACTTACAAATAAACTATCAAACAAACAAACAAAGTTTACCTCTTTATTATATTAGTGTAGATGTAGATTACAAAAAAATACAACCATTCTACTTTTCAGTTTTTACACTACCTTATAGTTTCTACGCGCGTCTTTTAAATAGGTACGTCATGAAATTGCTTCTCAAATATGTGCAGGTTTTCTAATGATTATAACCTTCAGAGAAAATAAAACTTTGAAAAGCTCATAGGCTCTTTTAAAGGTGTAGGTTAAACTATTAGCTCACCACGGCTTGTTTTGAAACATTAAACTTGTTTTCAATTTCAAATATTTAACTATTCACTGTTTAGATACGTTTATTTCGTTTTGTATCATTTGACACATTTAATGCTTAGTAATTGTATTTAATTCTTGTTCTTTTTATTTTGTTTTGTGTCATTACGAGCCGTTGGTGACATTTATAAGTCATTTGAAGACCTCAATTAATGTTGTCATTTTGTGCAATTTGTAATGCTACTTTATATTGTTTAATGAACTAATCTCAATTAAACAGTGTTCTCATTATCTAAAGCGCCAAAATACAATCCCAATAAGCTTCCCATTACGACATTAGCGTGGCTGGTTAAATAATAATGTCGTAATTAAAGTTTAATACACCATTCCAATAGGTGCGCGATAACAGTTAATAAGCGATTTTCGTACAATAACATTATTACACTATCCGGGGCATGACCCAAATAGGTTAGTTTGGCCAATATTTGTCGAATATCCGGCGATTGTACGATAAATGTTAATAATTAATAGATTTTGGTGCTACTTGTCGGAGGTCCATTTTAACAAATTGGAGCAAATTACCTTACTTCTTCGCGAAAGCAGGAAAACATTTGACATTCACGCGCTAATGCGGAGTATCAACATAATTTGTCGATATATTTTCAGATTTTTAGTAAAAGAATACTTAATATTGAACAATCATACCATTTAATTTCTTTTTTACCCGCGATCTCGTTCCCGTTCCCGGACGTTCCCAAAACTTTCTCTATCAACGATCGGTTTTGCATACATTGTTGTCAAGTCATCGATGTATCTCGTCAAGGGTTGCTCTAGGACTTTTTTAGGGTTCTGTACCTCAAAAGGAAAACGGAACCCTTATAGGATCAGTTTGTTGTCCGTCTGTCTGTCTGTCTGCCAAGACCATTTTTCTCAAGAACGCGTGGAGGTATTGAGTTGAAATTAATATCAAATACTCAAGTTTGCAGTCTCTTAGAGCCGTGAAAAAATCAAAGTTCTAAGTCAACGGAATCAAAAGATACGGCCGTTTATGCCGCATGTTTCATACATTCGCAAGGCACTGAAAAACCTATGGGGTACTTCCCGTTGACCTAGAACTATGAAATTTGGCAAGAAGCAAGGTCTCACAGCACAAATAAAATAATAAATCCGAAAACCGTAATTTGTTGTTAATACACACAAAACAAAATTTTTGGTCTTATAAAGCAAAAATGCGATACTAGATGTTGTTGATAACGGAACCCTCGATGCGCGAGTCCGACTCGCAATTGGCCGGTTTTGGTATAAATTTTAAGAACGACAGTGAGGCGGTACACTCCATAGAAAGCGAGGTGGATCTATAAGTGAGGGATCCCTCACTTATAGATCAGACATTTGTATTTAACACCACAGGACTTTGCTGCCATGCATATCTATTTTAATGTCTTACAACCTCCATGTTTTTATTAACGTAATGGAAATACCGCAGTAAAGACGATCCCAATATCATTACCCCTATCATTTTATATATCATCATATGAGATGAAAAACATCAACAAAAAAAGCGTGGACCTTAAACCAATGACGGCTTGTCTAGTTTCTATTCTCATTCTACGTTTAATAAAGTACCATTTTTTTTACAAAATAAGTACCTATCTTTACAAAATTGAAAATCATCAAAACCTTTTATCATTCCGTGCATTGTTTTTCTTTTAACTTATCTTCATTTCACGTAGCTATACAAGAAGTTATTAAGGGAAAATTTATTCTTAATACGTGTACTTCAAATATTTATATCGTCTTTTTCATTACCAGGCTTTAAAATAAATAAAAAATCATCAACCAGCAACAAGTTATAACTATGAAATTAAGAAAAACTAATAGTTCCACGTTCCCGACGCCATTTTGTTCCCGCCATTTTTCTCCCGCGTCGCCGGCTGTCAGCCAAGTGACCCGTGCATTTGTCATTCGGGCGTTTTCTGCCGCACTCGTGACAGCTCGGAAATGTTGCCAATTTATATTTTTTATACTTACACATTTCTCGGACGTCTTTAGGTTAAGTGGATGTATTACTTTGGGGAATGCTCATGTTTTATACGTCGACTAAACTTGTATACGGTAGTGTTCTAGTAAGTGTAGTGTATAAGTAAAATTTTTACCTTTGCTTTCATGTAATCAGTTACAATTTGGTGCCGTGACCAGGATGAATAAGATCTCAATTTTTACTCATAATTTTATGGTGGCGTAATACGAGAAAAAAAGTATAGATATTTGTTACATAGAGGGATGTAGAAGTTGCATAAATTCTGAGAAAAGAGGTAATGTTCTTGAAAAGTTCTAAGAGTTTTTGACATAGAAATTTTTGCAATTTTGAAGATTTTTGCGTTTGTATATCAAGAGTTCCACTTGTTTAGCCCCACAGCTGAACGAGTTCAATCGCCCAGCAGTCACACATGGACCCAAAGGGTTTGTCTAATTTGTCTACACTAATCTACACTAATATAATAAAGAGGTAAACTTTGTTTGTTTGTTAGTTTATTTGTATGTAGGGGGTAATCTCTGGTACTACTGAACCGATTTCAAAAATTGTTTCACCAATAGAAAGCTCCGCTATCCCTGACGGACATAGGCTATCAATTCCACGCGAACGAAGTCGCGGGCGTCCGTTAGTATTACATTACCTCAGCACTGTCACAACGCCCTTACGGTAAGGAAAAAATTGTGAGGAAACCTACAAATTTTACACTCTCTGTCACAGATGTGACGGAGTCATGGTCACAATCGTGTCACTAAAAATCAAACCAACAAATTCATAAGGCAAGACTAACCAACACTAATCCTCCATCACAGTATGGCATGGTTCTAGCACCTCTACGGTCGCTTAATGTAGGTTCGACCCGTATAAAGACCTAACCACAACGGCCTTTGAATCACAAATTAATAAAGGCGCATATCACACCGATGCGCAACGCAACGTGACGAAATATTTTAACGTACAAATAAATGAGGACATAAAATTTAATATATTTTATTCTATTATTATGTAGAAATTATTACATTACATGCATGTAGGAATTATTTTATTTATTTTCTACGTGTATGTAATTTGTAACATCTCTTGCGTTAAATAAATGCTATCATTCCTCTTTATTTCTTTGTATAAATCACCATCATAATCAGTTGAAAAACGTCCCCTGCTGGACATTGCCCTCCCCTGGTCCAGCGCTGCTCGCATCCAAGGGGTTCCCGCAATCATCACCAAGTCTTCCGGTTGTCATTTGAGAACTCATTATAAAATAATACACCACGAATAAATTAGAAAAAAACACTTAATAACAAAAATTCTGCTATGTTGCAAACACATCAGTGTGGATGAGATAGTTGATTGGCTCAAATACAGCTGTACTAATGGATGTTTAATGTATGTATGTAAATTCTTTATTGTACAAAAAACATAAATGACAAGAAATATAGTGATGTACAAAGGAGAATTATCCCTTTGAGGGATCTCTTCCAGTTAAACTTTGAGTGGATGAGAGGAGTATTATACTAGGGATCGACAAAAAGCAAAATAGCAACAACTATGAGAAATCTTATTCTTATGTTATCTTTGTATCATTCATGTAAGGTCTGCTGACAGTTCCGACAAACTTCGGTGTGAGATGGGGTACATTCAAGGGTCCACTCCGCATTAATTGGAGGTGATTTAAAATTAATTTCGCGGAAATTCAATTTCCCTCCGAGTGGCATATCAAATTAGTTGACACGTCTAATTAAATAAAAAAAAATTAAGCACCCCTAATTGTGAAGCCCAAAATTTGAGGGCACTTAGATCTTTTGTGCTTTTATTGGTGGACCTTTATCATTTCAAAGTTGGCAGAGGTCATTAGGGGGAAAAAAGTTTTTTGTACGCGGTAATTAAATTTATTATGGTTTCTAATTGACCGGGAAAGTTAAAATTCAGTTATTAATTAAGCAGGCTCGCCCTTTAGAAATTATACGAAAAATAGTTATTAAAGCATGATTTGTTTTATCATTGAAATAAAATTAGATGAAAATTATCAACAAACTGGAACAAATTACCTTGCTACTCCGCGAAACCAGTACCGGGCTCGTGCAAAATAGCTGCGTCTGTGCGACACATATATGTTCATGCAAAAACCCACCCTCCTCCCCTTCCACACGAAACAACATATATCACACAGACTCAACTACACACCACCACCACTAAACTCTAAAACTACACGATCGACGCGCGTTTCGCCTCTATACGAGGCATCATCAAGACCGAACAGTACGACCGTCCGCTACTTGAACGAATGGCGTATTAATTATTGAAAATTATCACAATTAGAGTAAACTAAAGTATTAAAAGTGTCGGAGTTCCATTATTTTATTCATTACATAATATAATAACAAAGTTACTATCCGTTCCTCTTTGTCCTCATATCTTCGGCCGCTTATCCCTTCTAAACCCTGTTTTCACTGTCATTTAGAGATTTTATTACAGAAGATTTTTATGTACAGTCAAGGAATTTAATTCCCTACCCGAGTGCATTAAGGTCGATATGTCAAACTAACGTCTTGCTTTAAAGCTCTTATGGTGACAGTTTGCTATGTGCTATTGAACCTTAGGTGGGTTGGAAATTTAATTCCTTGACTGTACTTATTAGTAGGTACTTGTAATAAAGCTTTTCTTAGTAAATTACACAAAAGGGTGGGTTTTATTCAAAAATTGAATTGAATTGGGTGGGTCGGTGGTAAATTCCTTAAAAATATGTAATTTTTGCATCAGTTTTTCTATGGGGATACCTTAAATTTTAAAATTTTGTATATTTCATTATTTGATTATATATGCAACATAGAAAACTAGACTCAATTATTCGAGCCCCGGCTTGTACAGTTTTTTTTTTTTTTTTTTTTTTTTTTTTGTGACCTGAATGTCTCAAATCGTAGTCCTCGCAAGAGGTACGGGCGACTACGATTGCTTAGCAAGTAAAATGAATCGGTGCATCGTAAGGGTAATGATGAAGATCGAAGGGTCCATCGGCCCGTGCGACGACTCCGGGCGGCAGTTCGAACCACCACCAAAAGTCATCCAGAACGGTGCACCCTTCGATCGTAATTTACTTTAATTATAATTATATGAATATGAATATGATCTAAAGGACTAGCCCTAGTGGTTCCCACAAGCTTAGTCACTCGGTCTGAGAAGGACAGACCGACTGACGAGCGAGAAAATGGAGACCCATGCTAGCCGTGATGATATAATTATTATAAGTATAGGTCGTTTCACAAGAGCTGGGGCCTCATTTCTACGAGATTAATGGCAGTTTCATAGATTTTCGGAGGCGGCCCTTGTCAAACGGTCTATACTTTGAGATAAGAAATGGAGAAAAGCGCTAAGAAGATGGTTGATGATGATGACAAGATATACTCGTAGTCGATGCTATGTGCCATTGAACTTTTTAAGACTGTTAATAATTGTACCAACAAAATTTTGGAATGATTTGATGGCTGTTTCTTTTTGGATGAGTTCAGTTATGTGGTAAGGGTTTATTCTAATGTTATTGCAGGTAATTTCATGATCAAGTCGATGGGTCGAAAATTTTGGGCAATGTTTTAGAAGATGATAGATAGACTGAGTGCTGGTTCCGTCACACGGGCATAAATCGTCAGTAGTTATTTTAAATCTAAAAAGATATTCTTTGTGATAACCATGCCCGGTGAGAATCTGGGTGATTTCGAAAGATGGTTTTATGGTATGACAGAATTCGTTTATGGATGTGAGATTTGGTAGCCAATGTTTGAGATGAGAGCCTGTGGGTGAGTTTTGATAAACGGAATTAGCTTGAGTGAATGATTCTAATTTCCTATGGTGTTTGAAATGGCTGATGGGGAACTGGTTAAAGTCCAAGTCTCCTTGTAGAACCGTGGCTTTTTTGGCTTCTATGTCGGCCTCTTCGTTGCCGTTCAAACCATGATGTGCTTTTATCCATAAAAATTTTATGCTTCTGGAGTTCTTTATGGTTCTAATGGATTTGTGGATACTGTTGACGGTTTTATTGGTACTGTTTCTATTCGCAATCTCTTGTAGGGCTGACATTGAGTCAGAAAGTACCGCTATGTTCGATGTCGGGTTGGTTACACAATATAAACAGGCTTTTTCAATAGCAAGACATTCGGCTTGAAAGACAGAGCAACAGTTGTGTAGTTTTAGTTTGAGTACGACCTTACTGCCGTCTGGATGGTGAACTACAGCTGCAGCTCCTACTTGTCCATCAAGTTTGCTGCCATCGGTGTAGATGCAGGTGTCATTAGGATCGCAATGTTGTTCGATATCTATTTCTGAATTAATTTTTTCTATGGGGATACAAACTCTTTGACTTGGATGCAGGAGCTGTGTTAAAGGTATTGGTTTATCTAGTGTTATGGAATCAGGAAGAAATTTTGATATGCCAGAGTGTTTGGTGAGTTGTATATCAGCGATTTCATTTACTTTGATGTCTAGAGGGATGAGACCTGCTAGTGCAATTGCTGCTGAGGTTGAGATGGTGCGAAATCCTCGGATGATTTTAATGGCAAATCCTCTTTGCATGGATCGTAATGAATGAATAACAGTCTTAAATTTTGTTGCGGTGGCCCATATCTCAGCAGCATAGGTAACGATAGGCTCGATGACATGCTCATAAATGATTGCCACATTTTCAGACTGTATCCCCCAGGTTGGGCGAATAAAATTACAGAGTTTCAAATATATTTTCTGGGCTTTGGCTATTGTATGCTGTGAATGCTTGATAAATTTGAAATGTTTGTCGATTATGACGCCGAGAAGTTTGATATGATCGCTGAATTGGAGTTTAACGTGGTTGACTGCTATATTTGCTTTTCTGGCTTTAGGGGTACAAGACATCATCTGCGTCTTTTCTGGTCCAAAGGTAAGTTTGTTACGAGATCCCCATTCAAAGATCATTCGCAGGGCTTCTTGGGATGAGTTTTCGAGTTCTTTAATGTTTTTAGCGGAGGAAATCAGGAGCACATCATCAGCGAAAGCTTGGATATGGTTTCCTTCGGGTAGTGGAGTTTCGAGTAGACTGTCCATGATTATATTCCAGAAGATAGGACCGAAAACGGATCCCTGGACGCAGCCACGGTTTAGAGTTTTAATTGAGGTAGCATCCGAAAAGTTAAGGGTTGCTGTTCTGTTTTTAGTGTAACTGTTGATAATTTTGTACAAGTTTGCAGGACATTTGATGTGATGAAGTCTGTTCATTAGAGCAGGCCACCATGCGTGATCAAATGCACCCTTGATGTCAAGCGAGATAGCAAGAACAAGTTTCTTTTTCAATTTGGCTTCTTTCATCTGCTTTATGGCTTCGCGGAGAGCGTCAGCCGTAGAGGTCTGTTCTTTAAATCCGAATTGTAGCTTGTTTGATGTGCCGGTTATATTCATGTGATGAGTCAGTCGCTTAGCAATTAGTTTTTCTAGTAATTTTCCAAATATGTTTATTAGGCCGATGGGACGATAAGAGTTAATGTCATTATCACTTTTGTTAGGCTTCAGGATAGGAATAACAAAAGCTGTTTTCCAGGGAGTGGGAAAATGGGATACTCTAATGCATGTATTGATTAATTTCGTGAAGAGTGAAGGGAAGCATTCAATGAAGCACTGACAAATGTCAGAGGTGAGATGGTCCAGTCCAGGGGCTTTGTTTGGGTTCATGTTTTTGATGCTTTCTATAACTTCTTCTGCAGAAATTTCCGGATCGTCAGAGTTTACGGGATTATTAGATGTTGCTGCTCTAATTATTTGCTGTTGGAAGTTGTCTTCTGTGTCATCGGGGAAGAATTTGTTGATAAGTGCTCGTGCGGAGTCATGACTTGAGTTAGTATACTGGTTGTTTCCAATTTGTATGGTAGATGGAGGCTTTGGGTGCGGGTTATTTTTTAGTAGCCTGTTTGTTAGTGACCAGACATTTTCTTTACCCTGCATTGAGCAAAAATTCCGGAAATTTTCTGTGGATACTTTGCGTATGGTCTTGGCATACTCTAGTCGAGCATCCTTTTGTTCTTTGAGGACAACACTGAGATCCTTGTTACCTCGTTTTAGGTCCTGAACGCGATGGTGTAAATAAATTACTTTGCGTTTTAGCGTCTCAAGTTCATTATTCCACCAAGGTACTTTATGTATAGAGGTTTTTCTTCTGAGAGTCCTGTTACAAACATTCGTGATCATTGTAGTAATGTTCTCTACGTAATTATCTATTCCTCTAGGGTCCAGACTGTCGAAGTCTATTTGATTAAGCTTCATTATATTGATTTCTACTTTGAGTTCAGCGGACACTTGGTTCCAGTCGGCATCTTTCGTGTAGTAGCGATAAGTCGAATTAGTGTTTTTCTTTTTAAGGCTTTCTCTTTCTATGCTTAATTTAAAATCTATGGCGTGGTGATCAGAGGACGGGCAAGCATCGTGGTTTACACGCCAGTTTTGAATCAGTATATCAGAATTATTGGAGATGAGAGTCAGATCTACTATTGATGTTCTGATCTGTCCGTTAGCGACTGTTTCAAAAGTGGGCTCAGTACCTGTGTTGCATATATTGAGGTCGTTGCTCAAAAGTAGGTCCATAACATCTATACCTCTTCGGTTGGTACGTTGTGATCCCCATGCTACGTTCCAAGCATTAAAATCACCGCAAATTAAACTGCTTACTGTACGGCTTGTACAGTAAGCAGCATATACATAATTATATACCCATTATAGATATACAAAATAGTATATTACATGACATGTGCAGAACTGTGAAAATTACAGCTATGATAAGAAAAAAGCACATAACAAGCACGTCGGCCGTGCAAAACGTCGCAAGAAAAAATCGGAAAAAATTAGATTTGCTCTCGAAAATGGTATGAACGTGAACACCTCTCATGCCATAATAAAGTTAATGAGGGGTGTCGCTCGGAAGCTGAGCCTAATCCCATCAGGAGGGCTGGGGCAATGTAATTATTAAGGAACGAAGTTTATTTACATGGGAGTGTCACGTAACCGAATTTTAAGTAGCTGCCTTCTGCGCGAGGTGCGAAAAATGTAGGTCGGAAAAAGTTATGGGAAATTCAATTAGTTTAAATAAAAAATCTGTCTATCTATTGTCAACCTTTCTGTTTATGCCCAAAGGTTGACTGGCAGAGAATGCCTTAAGGCATTAAGTTCGCCTTTTGTAAATTTTGTATTTTTTGTGCAAAAAAGTTTAAATAAATAAATAAATAATAAATGATTGTTTATTTTCAACATATATTGCATACAAATAAATTGTCGATAATGTGGTCGTTGTGGTTGTGTTTCACTTTTTTCACTATTTTTATTTTTATTTTCAGGTCTCCTCGGAGCTAAAGGAATGGACAATAAATGTGAGTTTTAGGTGTTTTTTTTCTTTAATAAATAATATTATTTTAATTTATTATTGGTTCTTATCCTCGTGAATCGTACGAAAATCTATTATGTAGAAAATAACAGACTATTAACTTTAACTGTTTATGATAAAAAATGACTGAACATACAGGTTGACAGACAGATAGAATGTGGTGAAAGGGCTAAGATGGAATACCTCTTGTGCCAGTAATTGCACCGGCTGTCTTGCTCTTCACGCCGTAAGCAAGCACTGCAGCTTAGCGGCAGGATTAGCGAGCAAGATGGTAGTAGCTACCCAGACGGACCTTGCACAAGGTCCTACCACCCGCCAAATTTGTTATTAATTTAGTTTATTCCAAACTTCGCACAGACGCACGGCTCGTTACGTTGAACAAGTTTTTTTGTAATTTGTACAAAAATACGCACTTGAAAAACATAATCCTCCCTTCTAGCAGCAGTCGGATAAAAACACATTACCCTCCTTTGCGGCGCAGTCGGGTAAAAAAGGGTTTTATCCGCAAGCCCGTTTGTAGACTGTCAAGTTCTGCTGCCTCAATAGGAAATTCACAGCTAACTAACGGCCTTTAGTATGGCTGTCCCTGTCTCATTAATATCTAATAATGCGCGAGTGACAGGGATACGTGATTAATTTTGCAGGCTGAGTTTCATTAGCTGGATGCTGAATTTTTAATGGCGGCCAGGCTCGGTAGGAAACGGAAGGGAAATAATTATAATGTTACCAGAAGGTTCTCGAATGGATCACAGCCCTGACTGGCAAGATATCGAAGGCAAGGAATACAAAGTACGTGTACAGAAATTTTAACTTCGAATAAAAACTGTGTTTAGGTATAAAGGTCTCACTAACGAATTGCGAGCGACTTTAACGCGAGACGAAAGCGAAGCGGGCTCGCCGCGAGCGCACAATAAATAATGGTACTAGCGTACAGAAATTTCTCTTATACGATAGTGTGTAAACGAATTGCAACTTTATTGACACGCATAAAAGTTTGTATTATTTCATACACATTCGCCAGGCGGCTCGCGATATAAGGAACGCGCCGTCGAGTCTACCTTTCCCCCGCAACTCCCAGGCGAAACATTAGGGTTGTGGGTATACCATTACCGATGCGTCGCCTTTGCCGTATGACATTTAGACATTTCTATTTAAAATTGTACCGTTAACGAGTGGTTACGCCACCAACTGACAATTTAAGTCAAATTGACGTATGTCACGTAACAAAACAGACAGTGTAGATCATTGTTGTAGATAGTATTGAAATATAACTTGAGTTAATGTTAACGGTACAACTTTAAATGTAAATGCCCTTTTACTAGATTTGAACAAAACTTCCCCAAAAATCATTCCACTCGACATTTAATTCTTCATCTCACGAATTAGTTAATCAACCCCCGCAGATAAATCTTAAGTATAAGACATTTCTGAACAGCCTAATCCACTTTAGTGCGCTATTCTCAAAGCGGGGGCAATTTCATTTGGAACATTTTAAATCTACGATTTGCCGAAATGCTCCACAATTCCTTACAATTGGTGATATTTCGAGATTGCGATGAATGGGAGAGGAGATTGAATTTTTTATCAAAAGACTGGTGGTCTATTCTTAAATTTGTACTACTTTACGATGATTACTAACGACCCCTAAGCAAAGCAAATTAATTTCAGATGACAAATGTCAAAGTGTATTTTTAAAACTGTGTAATCAATTGCCGCTGAGCATGTATGGAGAGAGGAGTGTGGAGGAAACTAGTAAGTGTGCTAGGACCGGAGCAAAGGGCATTCTATGGTCACTGCCTACCTTAAAGGGAAACAGGCGTGATCATATAATAGTAAACAATTCTTTGTCCAATATTGTACGGTTTGCACTAATTTGATGATGTTTTATTTATTGTCTTTGGCGGAGGTCCATTTCAACAAACTGGAACAAATTACCTTGCTTCTCCGCGAAACCAGTGCCTCTCAAAAGTATTAAAATATATGTACTTGACACATTGAACATTATATGATTAATTAGTGCTCGATGAAACTAGAGATCGACAAATTGAGCAAAACATGGCAGAATTACAATAAAAAAAGGACGGACTAGCAATTTTTTTGCATAATGTTATAATTACATTAAAAAAAATGTATTTGTACATTTTGTTAGTGATGACTTGAACTGTGACGTCAAAATACCTAAATGCCCACTTTGTATGGAGCGTTTTTGCGAGTTTTTTTTACTGTTAGTTTCCTATTTGTTATATTTCAATTAGTAATTAGAATTACCTAAGAAAAAATCCAAAGTACAGTTTTTTTATTTTTAAGAGTACTTTTAATTAAAAAAAGTATAATGCCTATTGAATATGAAATGAGCCTTTTGGTTTAATAGTATTTGAAGAGAAAACTTATCTTAAATTCCTAAGTATTTAGGTCAATTGTCAATTGGAATTATACCGTATCTGTATCCATTTACCTTTATTATAAGTATTGTTTTAAAAGCTTATGAAACGTTAAGGTTTAAATTAGAAACACTCTTTTAAAGAGAAAGTAAAGCTTCAAAGGAAATGTTATTAAAAATGTAAATACTCTATATCACTATAACGTGTCTTTATTTCCAAGGTTTTATTCCAAAAGGACATATTATTTCAACAACATTGACATTTCAAATGAGGACTTAAACGAGTCAGTTATAATGCCTAAGTTGAATGGGATATTGAAATATATGTTTGTAAGTCTTAATAGAATAGAAAAGAACCATTTATTTCAGGCTGCATAGGCCCATAGAAAAAACACCTTACAGACTAACATACATATTTAAAAAACTAAACATTAAAATTAGCAAGTTACTTCGGCGACGTGTGACCTAGTTTCGGGGTGTCCAGCAGCCGTCCGCGAAAACGACGGAAAGCGACTCCCTTCGGCCAGAATTCCTGCTTTATGAAGGTCGACAGATGATCGGTCGCCACCCGCATCACAAAGGACGTAAAATTGACGTTGTGGCGGGACTCCAACCGCTCGACCCTCAGGGTGAAACTGGACTTTACTCGTATATACTCTACGATCTCCTCAACCTTCGTGGAGTAATGCAACCGGGACACGTACAGTTGCGTCGTTGGAACAGCAGGACGCAGCAGATGTCTCGGTCCCGCCGGTGCCGTACCACACAGGTTCTGACTGGTGGACTTCTTCTTCCTTCGCACCGTCATGAAGCCCTCCTCTATCGGATTCGGTTTGCCACTCTTAGGCCCTCGCGGAGGTTGCGAGGTGGCGGTTAATGACTAATGTAATAATGATTGAAGAATGATAATAATATGACTGTAATTATAAAGAAATGATTTTATGCTTGTTCCGGTTTCTATAATGTGTAAGTTGACTTTTAGTGATTATGGTTAGGTATAAGGAAAGACATTTTTTTATTTATTACCCGACTGCTTTTAATTATGTAAATAACTTGTATATTGCTACACCCTACTAGGGTCCATGTATCGCTCACAAATTTTAATTTATAACAGCTTGTAAAACCATGGTTGCAATGAATGAATGAATGAATGAATAATAAAACAAGTTTGTTTGTATAACGCATGACTTTGGAATAGTGCATCATTGTCGAAGTTTTATGTGCATTTATGTAGGTACTTGAAAAACAAAAAAAAGGTAGTTTAAAAGCTTATTATCTGCTGGGTAAGTTGGATTTTGATTTGTACCGGGGCGTTTCACAAACTTTTTAGCTGTAAATTCATTTAAAAATCATTTGAATCTGACCCAGATTTCAGTAATTAACCATATCTAATGCAAGACTGTGGGAGTTGACTGACCAAAAACCTGTAGGCAAAGAGATCCGTCTAAGGAAATGGCGTTGGATTGGACATGTTTTACGGAGACCCGACAACCACTTGTCCAAACAAAGTTTAACGTGGCAGACCTACGGAAAGAGAAGGCCGGTTCGCCATCGTACCACCTGGAGACGTTCAGTGAAGAGTGAAGCTTCATCAACTGGTCACAGCTGGAGAGTTGGAAGAAGCCGCGCGGGATCGCAGCACATGGGGGTATCTTCTGAGAGCCCTATGTCCCTGATGAGGGATAAAAGGAACGCATCATCATCATCATCTATAGGTTAGGTGGCAACATCGGCATGACTGATGAAAATGTTATGCTGGTATGTCCTTTAACCGAATAAAACTATAGGTTTAATAATATTACTACGATTCAACCCTTTAACTCACGCTAATGTCATTAAATAAATCTACAGTTTTTATTTAAATAGCTCTACGGCTATCTCCGAAGCTGGTCCAGTAGAGTTTATTTTAATCTTGAAAAACCCGTTTCGAATTGAAACTAAAGCTCTCGCAATTCATTTGAAATCCATAATTTTGCGATATTTATTTTTCAATTTTATTTCAAAGTAACGGATGGCTCAAGCGTTTAAAATAAATAAAAATATATTCCAACGTAAGCCTTTTCAAGCTACGAAGTGAATATTTTCAGATCTTTAATTTAAAACCTTATCATAAAAGTAAAATAATTCGACTATTCTACTAACTAACTTAAGTTTGCGGGTGGTAGCTACCACCATCTTGCTCGCTAATCCTGCCGCTAAGCAGCAGTGATTCCACGGTTGTGTTCCGGCGTGGAGAGCAAGACAGCCGATGCAACCACTGGCACGAGAGGTATTCCATCTTAGCCCTGTGGGTTGGCAAAGCATCTGGTATCTCCTTGGTGTTGCGGGTGTCTATAGGCGGTGGTGTACACTTACCATCAGGTGACCCATTTGTTTGCTTGTTATATTTCATAAAAAAAATCGTTTTAGGGTTCCGTACTCAAAGCGTAAAACGGGACCCTATTAAGACTAAGACTCTACTGTCCGTCCGTCCGTACGTTTGTCACCAGCCTGTATCTCAAGAACCGTGATAGATAGACAGTTGAAATTTTCACAGATGATGTATTTCTGTTGCCGCTATAACAACAAATACTAAAAAAAAAAAAAGTTAAAGGGGCTCCTGAACAACAAACGTGTTTTTTTGCCGTTTTTATAGAAAATGGACCCCTTACCATACGGAACCCTTCGTGCGCGAGTCCGATTCGCACTTGGCCGGTTTTTTTAATAAGCCATCAAACTTTACCAAGTGCGGTAGGTCCTGACAAGAATTCCCCTTATCTCACCGGAAACTGAATTACCATACACAAATCTTGAGATGCTGTATGACAAATTTAACTCTGCGATCCCCCAAACTATGTGTGCTTTGGTATTTAGTGAAACATGCGTTTTGTTTTAATTAGGAGTTCGTACAATAAATCTTTTATAATATTATTTGCGGGTGGTAGGACCTTGGGCACGGTCCATTCGGATACCTACCACCATCTTGCTCGCTAATCCTCCGGGTTCGTATATAACTTTGGTCCGTGGGGTCCTAGTGCACTAGGCCCCTTCAAAGAGATCTCGAAGAGGCTGGTCGACGTCACTGGTGACCGAAGAGCTGGCAGCTACCTCGCACAGCGCATAAGCTTAGCTATACAGAGAGGTGATGCTGCCAGTATCTTCGGTACCATGCCAAGGGGGCCTTCTTTGTTTGATATATTTTAATTATAATTTTAGTATTAATGTTTAGTATTTTTAAATTTTAAAGTTTAACACAATTTTTATAATATTACTTACTAATTATCTTCTTAAATTTGTGACGAGCTTCGTTAAAATTACTGGTAACTGATTAAAACATCACAGCTTCCAACAGCAAAAGTAACTTGGTGTCTTCTCCGGAACACACAAACGTAACTCTGCAGGTGGCCAAACACGGAACTAACACCGGTGCGTATTGAAAGCAGAGCAACTGTTGACAGTGGCGCCGCGTTTGGCGGCAAACACAAGTTTGTGTTCCCGGAACATATCGTTGGGATTAGTCAAACAGGTGTGTCATATTTGTTTTGTCTGTTTGTTCTTCAAGTTCCACGGTTTGTGACACGTCCTTAAACTTAGTACAATAATCTGGAGATGAGGAAATCCATTGTAAAGTACAAAGATAAGTTTAGTTTTAGGGTTCCGTTATATTTTCATAGTAGGAGAGCTACACTATATACAGTGCGGCTGTACATTTCAATTCTGGCGTTCATCGAAATTCATCACGCATTTTGAAGAAAAAAACCTCAAAAAAAAGTTGAAATAAAATTGAAAATTTAAATTGAAGTTGAAAAGTTGTAAGTGTAGAAAAAGTACACAATTTTTTTTTGTTTCGTGATTGTTTTTATGATTTCATCGACGTGAATAATATACATGCCAAATAACAGCTTACAACCAGGAGTCGGATTTTTGAATTTCACCCGGTGACTAAAGCTCATCAAAATGGCCGAATCTCTATGAAAAAAGGCCATTTTGACGAGCTTTAGTCACCAGGTGAAATTCAAAAATCGCACTTCTGCTCTTTCTTTTGCAGTCGGTTAGTAAAGACGAAGATAAGGTATACATAAGTTTCCAAAAATAAGCAATAGAAATTCGTATTATCTTTATACCTAAATTTATTCATAGCGTTCTTAACTCTCACGGTTTCGTAGATGCCTCGTGTAAATCTTCCGCGGCCATTCGAATAAATATTGACCAACCTCGTTACGCAGACCTCTCTCAAGTTTATTTGGATTTGTTCTAACCCTCTGTCTTGATTTTGGAGGGTAGTTTTTATCACCCTCGACGTGAAATATGTAAGTGGTGTGTTTGTTGGGAGTTTTAAGAGCGCATTGAACACATTGGGCGCTTTCAAAAGCGCGTTTTGAGAACCAGGAGTTCTGTTGATGTGTACGCATGCAAGCGCGCGCTTCTGGTCAAGCGTGCGTCTAACGCGCGTTCACATATTTCCGTACGAACGCGCGTTGCTCAGGCGTCAGCCGCGCGCTTCGAGATACATGCGCCGCCATTTAGTCGTACATGTGATCGCGCGCTTTTGTATAGAGTAGATGCAAGTTGTGAAAATGGAGGTCGAACATTTTGATACTGACGGTCTGACACACCCTACTAACGCGCGCTCAACGCAGAGCCGAGCGCCCAATGTGTACCCGCTCTTAAACAACGGCGCGGGAGAACTGCGTTTTTTGTCACTATGTAAGGAAAAGGGTGGTAGGATCTTGTGCAAGGTCCGTCTGGATCGCTACCACCATCTTGCTCGCTAATCCTGCCGCTAAGCAGCAGTGCTTACACTGTTGTGTTCCGGCGTGGAGAGCAAGACAGCCGGTGCAATTACTAATACAAGAGGTATTCCATCTTAGCCCTCTGGGTTGGCAACGCATCTGCATTCTTCTTGGTGTTGCGGGTGTCTATAGGCGGTGGGGATCACTTACCATCAGGTGACCCATTTGCTTGTTTGCCTTCCTATTTCAAAACAAAAAAAGAAAGAAAAATATAATATTGTGCTTTTAACTGTCTTGTGCAAGGTTCGTGTGGATTGGTACCACCCTCTTGCTATAATCCAGTTGCTAAGCATAGCATAAATAAATAGTTCTATTCTGTTCTATAGCAATAAGAATGGTCCTTCTCTAAGCGCGTCCGTGACATTGCGCGGGTGCACAGAGCGGGTGCACGACTATCGAACAAATAATATGAGCCCGCACCTGCGCGCGAGTTAGCGGACGCTCTCATACAATTTTTCTATAGGCGTGCACCCGCTTCGTGCGCCCGCGACTTAGCGGAAGCTCTAAGCCTCTTTGTTCATCGTATGAAAAATTTTTTTTTTAAACTATATCTCGATTAGTTTCTCTATTCAGACTAAAGCTAATACTCTTTTTTTTATTAATACAATAATAATAAATTTAAAAATTCTATCGCAGCCAGCATCATGGGGACCCTACCGCAGGGATCAGACCTGGGGGACCTCACCTAGTATTAGTTTCCCTAGTTTAAGAGTTAGTTTAAGTTTTTTATGTATATGTTCAGTTTAGAATTATTAGATTCTTGCCGGTTTGTAAGCCTAATCTGAATAAAAATATTTTAACTTCTTAGTTTTTTTATCTAGTAACCCAAGTTCTATTGAAGAAATAAATCAAACGAGACCTTTAGGCGATAAGGCGTCACATACATACAGGTAAACAAGTATCAGTTGTACGGTCCAGATAGATAAGGCTGAGTGTTTTGATTTCTCTATTTTTATTTTAATGTATCGGCTATCGGTAGAAAGGGTCGTTTTGTTAGAACATGGTCACTTTTTTTTGGGATTCCGTTAGTCATACCGTTTGGGACCCAATTTGGAACCCTTTCACAGTAAATTCCGTATTTGATATCTTTGTCAGTTTTACCGATGGCTCAGCGAGGCCGTTGTGACAAGGTTGTACAGTGGGTTGTAATTTAAGTTGTTATGTCTTCAGGACTCTAATTACGATGACAAGTGTACTTTAGTTTTTTTCTTTTGTCTGCGACAAGGGTGTATTGTGTGTTTGTTTGATTCTTATTATGCTAAAAAAAACAGAAATGACAACCACAGATACAGTGACAAAGGAAAACTGTATCCTTACCGGATTTCTTTTAGCTAACCTTTGAATGAATGAAAGGTGTTTCAAATTAGAGATAGGCAAGGAGCAAGAAAAATTGCAGAAATTTTCCATAAAAAAAGAGTACCTATACATTTTCCAAGTAACACAGCAAGCACTACATACTAAGCTGCATAGTATCTATTTAGAGGTAATCGTGCCTATACAGGTACTATACAGCTTTTATCGCGCTTCTGTACTTCTTGGGGTGAGTGCGGTCATACTATAAGTCAACAAATTAGACCAACCTACGGAGTTTTCACAGAGTGGCAAGGTCATTAGTATTAATTTGTTAATATATGAACCTCCGCAAAAGTAACGTGTATTTAATTTTACTAAAAGTCGTCAGTTTTCCGTCAATCTTCAGAGCAGGGCAGGCTTTGGGTTCGTGGGCATTCTGTATGTTACGTCTACACTAACGCGGAGCTAGATGGAGAGGAGCGGACCGTAATATTCTCAAAATCTAGATCAGTGGAAATTTCAAACTCTATGATTGGTCAATTCAAGGTCCACTCCTCTCCACGACAATAGAAACGTACCCTATGGGGTGATAGACGGACAAGCAAGTTCGCGTACTTACGGCTCGGCGAGCTTTAATCGTTTAAAATTACTCGCGTTGTTTTTAATATGCATCAGGAAGGCAAACGAGCAAGTGGGTCACCTGATGGCAAACGATCACCACTGCCCGATTGACACCCGGAACACCAAAGATATTGCAGAAGCGTTGCCAACCCAGAGGGCTAAGATGGAATACCTCTTGTGCCAGTAATTGCACCGGCTGTCTTGCTCTCCACGCCGGAACACAACAGTGCAAGCACTGCTAGCGGCAGGATTAGCGACCAAGATGGTGGTAGCGATCCGGACGAACCATGCATAAGGTCCTACCATCCGTAAAACGCTGTTCTTGTACTTAGAGTTCTGATATTTTATTCTATTCCAATGGTAGTAGTTTAGGCCGAGCTCAAGTACAAGCAAGTACTCATCTAATTTATAAAACAAACCAGGGGGTTCCACTTCGCACTGTAGGTGCACTCGACCGCCTTGCCTATGGCATAGGCAAATCGCAGTAGGCTGTCGTCTTGCCGCGCGCTCGCTGTGACCAAACTTAGCTCAACGACCCTAAGAAAACTTCAGAAGCGGAGATAGCTGGAGTTTACTCTAAAAACACTGAAATTTAAAACCTACTGAACCACCATCCCTTAAACAATAACTGACTGCACATTTAGCACCTTACAAAATTCCGTAATAACTTTTTCGTAGCCCGGGAGCTACTCGCAAATGAACCAAACAAAAGAGCATAGATTAATGTTGAAACATATTTCATTGTTTGAAACACAATAGATTTAACAAGATATAATAGGTTCAATTACGCCTGCTCGGAATTTCATTAAGTCTTTGTGACCTCCGTAGAGGGCTCTGGGCTGGGAGTTGGAAACGAAAATTTGGGGTTAACTTTTGACGTACCAAAATTGTATGTAGCATAAACTCGACGATATAAAATTAGCTTTGCTATTGGCCAACTGTTGTTTCCATTCATCGATATATGTCGTAAATAATTAATAGATTCAGGCGTTACTTTGCGGAGGTCCAATCAACAAACTGTAACAAATTACCTTGCTACTCCGCGAAACCTGCGCCTGGTTGTGCGCTTGGTTTCGCGGAGTAGCAAGATAATTTGTTCCAGTTTGTATATATGTCGTAGTCAGTTATTGATTTCCGAAACTCTATCCGTATCTTTTGATTGTATTGGCATAGAACTTTGACTTTTTACAGTTTTAAAAAACTGCAAAATTAAGTATACGTTCGTGAAAAAAAGAGTCCAGCAGACTGACAGATAGATGGATAACAAAGTAATCCTGTAAGGGTTCCTTTTCTCCTTTTGAGGTGCGTTACCCTAAAAATGGTTACATGTAATGAGATCTTAGTACATTCATACGCTAGTATAGATTTAATTTTTAGGATATAGTATTTTAAGTTTGATGGATTTACGGGGTTGTGGGTGGTAGAAAATTCAATAGAATGGGGAAGGAGAAAGATTTCGGCAGCTCATCGAACAAAACCCGAAGGAGGAAGTATTACCTTATGTAGAGAAAATTGGTTTCCGATTTATGTCAATTATTATTTTGTTATTAAGGCATATACCACTAAAAGTATAGGATAAATAGAATACAAAAACAAATGTTTTTATTAAACACTAATAAAAATATGTTCATTGTTATTATTGCAATTTTTACAGAATTTATAAGTCTCGCAAACATAACAAATGATTACCTTACTTAAAATGAACTCTCTTATTCATAAAAAGCTTATCAAGCTCTGAACGAAAACGTTTTATGTTTTGTTTTTTTCATTTAAAAGCAAACATAACAATGCCAGATAAAGACGAAGCACATGTTAACTAATGTAGGTTTACTGAGCGTCTATGATTAATAGGGTAAGATTATTCGTTTCTAAATAACACACAGCTCCCGGTCTAAAAAGGAGAGCTCATGATTTACGTGGTTTGGAAATGAACCTATTGTTGAGCGGCCGCTGTGGTGAGAGGAACACTCGATGTACCACATGTGGGTCATAGGCTGATAGATTCACTTAATTCACATTACTGATATAATGAAACGTAACTGAGGCATAGCTTAATGCAATTTATAAACGAAATAATTTAATAATCTTGAAGCTAATACGTATATAAATGTACTAGATTTTGGCCGTAACAACATTTGTCAGTTTAGAGATTACATCTTTATTTCCCCCCCCCCTCCCCTTTGACCCCCTTATCCGAAGAATTTTAAAAATCCATGTTAGTTGTTATTGTCATGAAATCTTACAAGTGAATTGTGACCCACTTCTAGTAGACGTATTGACTTGAAAATTAGTATGTGTTTCAGTTTCAAGCACAATGCACTAATAACGTACTGACATTTTCAAAAAAGTTTTTTTTTAAGAAAAAGTAACAGTTCAAAATGTAACCAGTGAAATCTTAACCCTAAATTGACTCTGCCCGACGCAGGATTAAAGCGAGGGGTTAAAATATTTGTTCACATCGTAGATAACGAGTGAGTTGGGTCCACCTGTCAGGGAAGGGTTAAAAAAAGAGGCTCGGGATTGGTGTTTGAGAGACAATCGGGATTAAACAAAAATTTTAAGAAAACGTTTTTATCATTCACTAGCTTTTTCCCGCGAGTTTGTGTCTCAAGATTTTGAATTACACCATTGAACATTCCACTGTCTAACTCACTAATCCAGCCACTAAGCAACTGTGCCTGCATTGTTGTGTAGGCTGCTTTTCCACCAGAGATGTGCGAGGATGCGTAGCGAGGGATGTGTTATTAACCAATAGAATCACTTCATTTACCTCGTCTCGGTCAGCACAGCTCTGGTGGAAACGGCTCATTGGTTCTTTACAAACACATCCCTCGCTACGCATCCTCGCACATCTCTGTTGGAAACGCAGCCACGGTGTGGAGAGCAAGACAACCGGTAAAATAACTGGCACAAGAGGTATTCCATCTTAGCTCTCTCGGTTAGCAACGCATCTGCAATCTCCTTGGTGTTGTGGGTGTATATTCGGTGGTGATTACTCACCATCAGGTGACCTTTCGTTCGAGTGCAAACGTCACAATGACAGATAAAGACATACAACACCTTTACTAACATAGGTTTACGGAGCGTTTACCACCGGGTTAGTATTTAGCGCTTATCGTTTTTAGGATTCCGTACTTCAAAAGGAAAAACGGAACCCTGATAGGATCATTTCGTTGTCCTTCTGTCTGTCTGTTTTAATTATGTTTTGTCTATACTCAAAAGTAAAGAAGTGTGTTATTTAATAGTGGGCGAAATTAATTTTGTCTAGAATACTGTAAAATACAAATACACTTTGTAGGAGTAAAAGTCAAAAGGAATTAATACAATTTAACAAAATACAGCACATCAATGAACGGTTTTATCGCTTTAGTAATTTCTCCAACAATCTGAAATAGGATCTAATAAAATGTCAAATTGAGCAGCCATTACAAAAGCAACGTAAAACAAAGAAAATAATGATTAAATACAATCTATTATAGACATACTCAATTCAAATACATATCATGAAATTCTATACGAATCAAGAGTAGGTACTGCCTAGAGGTGAACTATGTCGATGATGTTTTGAAATAGCGTGTATAGGTAAGAACATCACTAGCCCGTTTCACGAAGCTACAAGTTACAATTTTACAAGTCTAAACCGGCAACATTGGTCATTATGCCCATTGCCATTGGTCATTATTGAACAATGTTGCCGGTTTAGACTTGTAAAATTGTAACTTGTAGCTTAGTGAAACGGGCCACAGATAGATCTCGAATAAAAGCGCTTAGTTAAAAAAGGTACAAAATCCTAAAAGGAATTAATTGTACAAATACGTGGGTGATGAACGAATTCAACTATTATACAAAAAAATATTCAAATCGCACCCTTAGAATTAAAGCGACTCAATTCTGAATATGATATTTCCCAAAATTAAACCTTATGTCTTTTAATTAAGGTGATATTTTGGGACGTGTATTATTCAGAAATGGGTCACTTTAATTCTAAGCGTGCGAAATATCGGTCGTCACACCCGTTTTATTCGTGGACACTGTAAACAAGCTAGTCAAAAACATCATCAAATCGGACACCAATATTGTTATCCGACATCCCACTTCCACTGCACAAACAAATGGAACCCAAATATTGTAAACAAATTCAACAATTCGTAAACATAACGTTCATTCGACGCATCAACATCCAAAACCAAAGCCAGTAAGTGTCATTTTTAACGTTCCCCGCGAACATTTCCCGACATATCTCTTTGGGGGCGCCGATAAAAAAATAATGTCCAACATTAAGGAGAGAACTTAATTTAAATATTTCTATGCCGGATACCCTCTCGTTTTTTCTTGGGGAAGTTCTGAAGCTATCTCTTTCTGAGGACCCCGATAAGTCACAGGCCGTCGCCGAGAAAATGCCTTTTTAAGTGAAGTCGAACAAAGTTGCGTCCTTTTTTTTTCTCCACAAAATAAGTGTATTATATTATACCTATCTCCATTAGTGGGGTGATTGGGTGGTAAATTTAATGTTGAGTGATTTTAATTACGGTGTTTCGTTTTATGAGGGTTGTTGTCGGAAAGGATTAAAAATGCTTTAATGACTCGAGGACAAAGTAATGGGCTATTACAGTGGGGTTACTAAGATACGGTCAGTATACATAATATGGGTACATTTTTGAGTGGGTTGATTTACTGTTACGATCGTAAAGATATTAAATGGTGATTTAAGTAATTTTGCTCAGTTTAAAAGCCATTATTTTAAGTGATATGCAATGACAACACAAAAATGGCAAACACCGAGTGGCTTTAATATACCTCCTTTTTACCCGACTACGGCAAAGCCAAAAGGAAGGGTTGTTTTTAGTTAATATATAGTTTTATCATATTTATGCCGCTAACGGGACTTAAACGCGATAAAATCATTGTTAATCTACCTCGACGTTTTGGCCATGTTTCAACAGCCGTGGTCGCGAGAGGACAGCTGCCGATGGCCGTTGAAACATGGCCGAAACGTCGAGGAGAATGAACAATAATTTTATCACGTCTAAGTCTCATTAACGTCGTGAAAATCGCGAAGTTTAAAACAATACTTTATTTGTACCCAGCAAATATGACAGAAAAAGTAAAACATCATGAGTAAATGTTATCTTCTATTCTATTTAAAGATTTTTTTATGAAATAGTAAGGCAAACAAGCAAGTGGGTCACCTGATGGTAAGTGATCACCACCGCCTATAGACACCCGCAACACCAAAGAGATTGCAGATGCGTTGCCAACCCAGAGGGCTAAGAATACCTCTTGTGCCGGTAATTACACCGGCTGTATTGCTCTCCACGCCGGAACACAGCAGAGCAAGCACTGATGCTGTTTAGCAGCAGGATTAGCGAGCAAGATCGTGGTAGCGATCCGGACGGACCTTGCACAAGTTCCTACACATAATAAGCATAGATAAAATCGCAGTACTCGAAATATACAAAATGCTGGGGTTGCAGTCTCAGTATGCCATATTTTGTTCTTATTATTTAAGCAACAGATGCCCCTGAATACATAATTATATTTTATAATTAATGTAAAGCAGGAATGCATAGACTTTATTGGAATCAGAGGCCTCTAAGGCAGAAACTATAAGCTAGTTAAAAGTTACCCCAGCAAATTAGGACTTTATACGTTTGTCAGCGGCCCTAAAATGACAGCCCAGGTTTAGTTAAGCCCCTCCCTGTGTCTCTGTCTAACTAGTGTCATAAGAAAGGGACGCAGATAGAGATAAACTGAACTTGGGCAGTCATTTAAGGGCCACTGGTGGTTCTAGAGGGATCTTGTTGGATACTTTTTCTCGTATGTAAGATTTTTAATTAGGTATTTTTGTTTTTATTGATTCACTGGCGGGCCGCATGCCCATAGTCAGCGTCATATGGAAATGAAAATAAAATAAAATGAAATGAAATATTTATTGCGTATGGTATTGTTGTATGGGTTGATGTAAAAAAGCAATCAGAGGAAGCTGAACTATCCTCGTAAGGCCCACGTCAAATTTCGCTCTATGATTTATAAACCATATCATTTGAGACAGTGAGCTCAACGTCAGTTTGACATTTGTCCTATACGTAGGCCTTGGGCCTTACGAGGCTATGGGTATCTCAAAAAAGTCCTAAAAGGATGATGAAAGACTAGATGTTTTAAATGGGTTCTAGAAGAAATGATATCATACAGGTTGAAACTCGCTTATTTTGTATGACTGAGCCGGTTTCGACTAATTATGCCTTGTCTTAGTCGTAAAAAAAGAGAAACCTCTTTCACTCAAAAACATGTAAAATATGTATAATATTTATATTTAAGTAACTCCCGCGTTATTAATATTAATAAACAGTTTTATGTTCTCATTCTCACCATCGGCATCGTTTTTTCTAAAAAAAACTCAAAGTTTTTCAAGTAACCTAGTTACCGAACTAATAAATCAAAACTATACCGGAATAAAAAAGTTTGTGACACAAAAAATGGTTTTTATTGTGATACCACACTTTGGCCAGGCGTCGTGTGCGGCGTTGTAGCGTATCTGATTTATTGAGTTTTTTTTGGTGATTAATTTAAAATTGTAAGTTATCTCACCATACCCCTTCGCCTTAATTGGGAAGTTGTATTGACTAATGTATTTTTAAGAAACGTAATATTTCTTTGAAGATTACAGTTAATTTATAAGTTGATTTAAGTCCTGTTAATTGAGAATGATAGATAAACAAATTGGCTGCCGTATGAGAAAACGGAGTAAGTCATATTTTTGAAATATTATTTTTTGTTAAAAATCAGAAGAACAAACAACAACAACAAATACTCTTTATTGATTCACACAAGTAAACAAAATAAAAGAACACACACAGGGAAATTTTACATGGGATTCAACAGGCGGTCTTATCGCTAAGCAGCGATCTCTTCCAGACAACCTTTGGAAAGAGATACGGTGAGAAATAGTCAGAGTTCAACAGATAAACCAATAAACCGATTATTAAAAATACAGTAACCAATTAAACCGTTAAACCTTGAAACTGTGTACGTAACCTTTACCAAAACAGAGCACTGTTTGACCGACATTGCTTATTTTGACTTTGGTTCTATGTTTTGCTTTAAAACTTGCTTATAAACATTTGTGGTTTTTAGCCTGTAATCGTGTCCCACTGCTGAAGAAAGACCTTTCCCTGGAATTTTCACTTCCATGTATCTTTAGCAATCCCTGGCTAATCATTTGAGACTGCGTCTAAATCATCCTCGTTGTCTATCGGCACCGCCCACAACTTTTCTGTTTATGCCTAATTCTGTATGCCTTTTCTGTTAAGGCATTAAGTCCTCCTTTTGTACATTTTGTTTTTTTTGTGCAATAAAGTTTATACAAATAAATAAATAAACTGGAACAAATTACCTTGCTACTCCGCGAAACCAGTGCCGGGCTCGTGCAAAATAGCTGCGTCGGTGCGACATATATATATTCATGCAAAAACCCACTCTCCTCCGCTTCCACACGAAACAACATATATCACACGGGCTCAACTACACACCACCACCACTAAATACCAAAACTACACGATCGACGCGCGTTTCGCTTCTGTACGAGGCATCATCCGGATCTAATACGACCGTTCGCTACTTGAACGGATGGCCTACATTAAATAAATCCCGGCATCTCCACCTAAGCCTACCCCGTGGTTGACTACCATCTTGTGGCACTGGGTGGCAATAGATGCCCATCTCTCTGGTTACGAGTGGTAGATATGGCCAGCCCAGTTCCATTTCAGCCAGGGGCCAATTTCATAGAAGCGAAAGGTGACAGGTGACAGTGACAATTCGCCGTACATTACTGTGTCGACATATAACGCTACAAACTTACAGACTTAACATCATGGTCACCTGTCGCCTGTCGTGTTTATGAAATTGAGCCCTGGTTGTCTTTTTGCCTATGTCAGCGATACGAGGATTGGAGCAAAGAGCGGTGTTTTGAACCCCATCCTTCCTTTTAACACCTAGAATGCTGCGTTCTTCTTTTTTTCTTCTGAATCACGGTCAAGGATCACGTTTGGGCACTGTAGTTTAGGAAACCTCAAAAATATGACTACATTTTTTTATACTCTGTTATTCTACAGAAAAAAATCAAAACCTTAATTAATAAACTAATATGAGATAAATAAAAAATTCGAATTGTTGAATTATTTTATTAAAAATAAATACAAAATATTTACAAAATTTAACCTAATATTAACTTAGTCACATCTGAAATCGTCAGTCAATGTGTTTTGATCTAATTATGGTAAACTATTAACTACAATGAAGATAGTGCAAAAAGGCAAATACCCCAGTGATTAACACAGAACAATATTTCACAATTTACGCAGTTTATTTGAAAAATTTACAAAATCAATAATTATTTTCTGAATTTTTCGCGATCATTGATCTACTTTGAAATTATTTACATTAAATTAAACCAAATATTAAAAACTTTGGCAAAATACTAACAATATTTAATTGCAGTAAGTATTATTACAAACAGATTATTTCCAGTAGAATAGTCGAAGAAAATAAATTAAATTGGCCTATTTATTGCTCTCTTATTACCACTTTCAATAACAATCACAATTAGAATTATCATTATTTAAACATACCATCATTTTTGCACTCACGAAACGATATACAGTGAAACGCGAGCAATTAAGCCCATGGATGCAATTTTTGAATCTCACCAGGTGACTAAAGCTCACCAAAATAGCCGAATCTCCATGAAAAACGGCCATTTTGGTACACTTTAGTCACCCAGTAAGATTCAAAACTCGCACTCTTGGCACAGAATTAACCCAAACTTAGACAGGACTCTACCATTCTATGACCAAGACCGTTATAACGAAGTTGAAACATCAGGCTTTTAAAAAAGATAAATAAGTAGTTGGTAACTCCTGGTTTTGATAATAATCTGACTATAGACTTACCCCCTTATTCATAAACGCTTCGTAAACGTTTGTCAGTTAACATGTTTTATGTCTTTATCTGTCATTGTGACGTTTACCCTCAAATGAAAGGGACTAAACATTTGTTAGCTTAAAAAGATTGTTAAATTTTATGAATAAGGGGATAGTTGCCTAATCCATGCGCAATGGCAACCATAACGAGTCGTTTATACTGGCAAGCCTTATAAAATATTAAAAGCATTTGTGAAAAATAACATGTCATTAATAGGCTTGAATTCTCAGCGTGCCATGCCAAAATTGAGCTACAGGCGACTTTACAAGAGACTACAAGTGTAATTAATAGATTCAGGCGTTACTTTGCGGAGGTCCATTTCTACAAACTATAGAACAAATTACCTTGCTACTCCGCAAAACCACGCGGCGATTTCGCGGAGCAGCAAGGTAATTTGTTCCAGTTTGACTAAAAGTGTATACTCAGTTTATAAACAGCAATTTCACTACCCTTTATAACATTTTCGTTTGTTTCCCATTCGTCAACGTACAAGTTCTCGCATGACAGTTTCGTTACATTACGGGCTATCCAGGTATGATGTGATCGATTACCCGATTAAACTCCGCAATGAAATGCAACTTGCATGCCAGTGGGTTGATTTTTGACTTTTAAGCGCTTGACATCAGCTTCCCGCGGACCAATCAAAGACGCGGCCCTGATTGACGCGTTGCTGGCCAGTGTCAATCGAAAGTCAAGAATCAACACAGACCTCGTACTATGGAACTGCGGCTATTTACATAGAGCGGCCTATCGCATCGAGTTGCCTTACATTGCGTTGCTCGATCGCTTGATCGATCACATCACACCTCGGTAGCCAGCAATGTAATACGAGAACTCGCCCCATGTAAATGGCCCTTAAGAAATGTATAGTTATAAGTGAAGAAACGGTTAGTGATTGGATTGAAAGTGCCAACAAATTGTGTGTGTTACCCTAGTGCTGTGACTCTTCTATCTTCTGGGGACAGCAGGCTGGGTACGGCTGACTCTTGTTGCCCATTCTAAAGTAGCCAGGCTCTGTGCTTGTTTTACATCTGTAAACAACATACTAATAATAATATATATCTTGGGACAGTTAACACCAATTGAACCAGTCCCAAAGAAAGCAACTAAAGCTGCTTGTGTTATGGGCACTAATCAACGGATATACCTACTTATTTAGATAAACACATATAACATCCACGACTCGGATACAAACATTCATATTCATCATACAAACATTTGCCCCTCCCGGGAATCGAACCCGGAACCTCAAGGTTTGTAGTCAGGGCCACTAACCGCTAGGCTATACTTATTATATTTGATATTAGCTACTGGCCCGGGTACAATAAAAATGTAATTTATAGTCGACCAAGTAATTGCTTGACCGTTTAACCCTTCTCCGTTTGTAATACGGTCGAAAAGTGGCCAAGCAATTTCATAGTCAATTTTTAAAAACTTTCCTTTCTTAATTACAATGTCATGCGTACGAAAATCAGCGGCCGGAGATGTGAAGACAGACGAAATGCCGCGGCCTCGCACGGTTTATTAATAAAAATAAATTGAAATGAATTCTACATAAAAACCTTCAGTGTTTTTTTCTAAATTACAGTTAAAATCTTATCAAAATCTGTTGCGTGGTTTAGAAGGAATAGGCGGCCGAAGATAACGCTAAAAATCAATAGTATTTTATGCAACTGTTGCATAATGAGGGGTCTTAAAACACGAGTGTGGTTTTATGAAACGAACGTCAGCGAGTTTCATAATAGGATCACACGAGTGTTTTAAGACCTAATTATGTACAGTTGCATACATTACTTTATCTACACACATATCATAAGTACTCTATGATGGGTTCAAAACCCATAGAGCAATGACATTCATTGCTACTAGCTACTAGTGCTAGGTACCTGTTAAACATTTATAGACTGTACACATTAAAATAATGTAATAAAAAATGAATTTGAACAAATATAGAAACAGATTAGAAAAATTCTCACAATAATATTGGTTGTCATAATGCTGGTCATTGTCTACGGTTTCTGAACGCGTTATAGAGCATTTATGATATATGTGTAGATAAAGATTATTATAATAATGGTACAATGATGTCAACTACTGGTAAAAACAATGTCCCACGTGTCAACTACTGATACAGTGACTTTATACAAAGTAAGGGTTTTCTTAAAAACTTGATAATCGTATGGAGTTCTTATACATCCGATATTTAATCAGCGGCCCCAACATGACAGCCCAGTGGCCCTAACATGACTGGTCAAGTTCAGTTTATCTCTATCTGCGTCCCTTTCTTATGACACTAGTTAGACAGAGACAGAGGGAGGGGTTAAACTAAACCTGGGATGTTAGGACCGCAGGTTTAGTTTAACCCCTCCCTGCGTCTCTGTCTAACTAGTGTCATAAGAAAGGGACGCAGATAGAGATAAACTAACTTTTTGCGGTGGTAGGACCTTGTGCAAGGTCCGCCCGGATCGCTACCACCATCTTGCTCGCTAATCCTGCCGCTAAGCAGCAGTGCTTGCACTGTTGTGTTCCGGCGTGGAGAGCAAGACAGCCGGTGTAATTACTGGCACAAGAGGTATTCCATCTTAGCCCTCTGGGTTGGCAACGCATCTGCACTCTCTTTGTTGTTGCAGGTGTCTATAGGCGGTGGTGATCACTTACCATCAGGTGACCCACTTGCTTGTTTTACTTCCTATGTTGTATAAAAAAAAAACTTGGCCAGTCATGTTAGGGCCACAAGGCACGACAATTGTACTGAAATTTACAATTAGTCGAGAACATTTTAGTAAATCAAGTCTTAAGTTGTAATGTATCATATAAGCTAGAATGCTGCGGTAGCCCACGCCTGTGCTGGGTTCCGTTGTAGCAACAAAATTGGAATTTTTCTCGAAATTTATGACTAGAGAATTAATGCATTGTACGTGTTTTCCAACGTCTATTTAGCAAACGAGTTTGTAGTTTATAAATAGAAGAAATAATAACACTCAAAGTTGAGACTTTAATTTTTTTTTACGAAATAGGAAGGCAAACAAGTAAGTGAGTCACCTGATGGTAAGTGTGCACCACCGCCTGTAGACACCCGCAACATCGAAGAGATTGCAGATGCGTTGCCAACCCAGAGGGCTTAGATGGAATACCTCTTGTGCCAGTAATTACACCGGCTGTCTTGCTCTCCACGCCGGAACACAACGGTGCAAGCACTGCTGCTTAGCGGCAGGATTAGCAAGCATATGGTGATAGCGATCAGGACGGACCCTGCGCAAGGACCTACTACCCGTAAACTGCTATGTCATTTTGCGATTTTTTTACGAGTTTTTATTGAGTGTTTTGGTATTAAAAAGCACTTAGGCATTTAAAATATGTAAAAAAGAAACGTACTTACGTCGTTCTTTCAATGTATACTTCTATAGTTTGACTTTTTGCATCGTCTTTTGATATTTCTTCGACTTTAGCTGCTTCCCTTTTCTGCCTATTCAAATGATCTAGCTTAATCACTTTAGCTACTCTTTCCAATTTTATTCGTTTCTTTAGTGGAATTTTCAATAACTTAGCTCGTTCAGCTATATTCGCTCTAACATCTGCTATATCTGCTTCTGATAAAGATTCAGTTTGCCATGGTTTTGTGTTGCCCTTTGTTTTTTCAGTAATACTCATCTCGCTATTATCTAAAAGTTTTTGATCCTCATCTTGGACTTCTCTTATATCCGTATTACCTAAAACGGATTTTTTCTGTATCTGTCCTGCCGGCAGAAAATTATATGGGTTGCGTCTGTAATCGTAATAGGCCCATGGGTTGCCTTTGTAATAGTTGTAATTGCCGTAACCGTATGCAGTGCTGTTGTAAGGTTGGTAAGAAAAAGGGAATGGAAGCAACATCGAGGGTTCTAAAGGTTTCTGTGGAGGATAATAGGGTCTCCGATCATAAACTGGTGGATATTGATTAAAATTACAAGGATTGCAAGGAGCTCGTACATGCGGTGACTGCGCATCATACAACGGCTTCTGATGGTAATACGATGCAAGTCTTTGGAAGTTTGACATCGGATAGTAATAAGCTAATCTACCTAGATCTTGGTTTTTTAATACAGCCCCGCTAAAGTATGCAGGTGGAGTTGGTTGAGGTGTCGGTGTGTAAAGACTTGTTTCATAAAGTCCGGTAGACGTAGGCCTGTATTCTGATCCTTCAGGTTTCATATCTTCTGGTTTCCTAAATCCATTGTTATTTAAAGGCTCATACCAATAAGATGTATGACCCAAATTGATATTTCTTAATTTTCCCATGTGGTATGGATTTGGTTCTTTCTCAGTTGCGCTGTTCAAAGGTTCCGTAGCAGCCGCCTCGTTTGGGTTTTCATCCATTTCCTTATAAATTTCTTGGGCCAAATTGTAAATTTCGATTATAGCTTCCAAGTCACTTTTCTTAACTGTGTGTAGCAATTCTGATATTTTTTGTATCTCTTCACCGTTTAAGTACCTGTCGTCTGAATTTTCTTGGGCGGGTACGATGTTTTTAAAATCATCAGTGTTAGCACTATTGATGTGATAAAGAAAATTATTATCCGATTCATATTTCGCGTCATTTTTTTCTGCTTCTTTGGGAATTTCTTTTGGTTTCTCCCATGGACCAGGGCGGGTTACGTTGATGATTGTTCTCGAGCCTGCTGGGACCATGTCGCCGTCCTTGACCCTGATCCTGCAGGTATAGTTCCCGCAAAAACTTTTCGACGGCCATGTTGTGTTGACACTGTACAAGAGACCAGTATCTGGATCTTGGCAGTAATAGCCTGAAATAGAATATTAAACTAAATTAAAAAGAAAAATTAACCCTTTACAGCTGAGACAATGAAATCTTTAACAGAAACCCAAAACGATGCATAAATGTTTTATTGCTATCCAACGTGTCTGGCAAAAATAAAGAAAAAGATCCTGCAATAGCTGGTCTTCTACAATCAGGCCCTCGGTGATTATTACAGACTTCCAGTAGCTTTGATGGCAGTAAAATACTTGGTTACACATTACCATTACAATATAACTAGCGGACGCCCGCGACTTCGTTCGAAGGAATTAGTAGTCTATGTCCGTAAGGGATAGCGTAGCTTTCTATTGGTGAAAGAATATTTGAAATCGTTTCAGCAGTTCCAGAGATTACCCCCTACATATAAACAAACAAAGTTTACCTCTTAATTATATTAGTGTAGATAGTGTAGATTAAACGCAATGATTGGTGGCCCTAAAATGACCACACAAGTTTAATATCTCCCTATACGCGTCCTTGTCTTTTACACTCGTAAAACCGAGCCCGACGAAGGGTTAAGTTAAACTAGACTAGTCACGTCAGGGTTGCTGGAATCATTGGAATATCATCAACAAATTATAACGTCATCATGACTTGGTGTAATCACATAATTGTCAATGATATATCATCGTCATCATCATCAGCCTATGTTCGTCCACTGCTGGATTTAGGCCTCTGCCATGGCACGCCACTGAGCACGATCCTCTCGGCCACTCTCATCCAGCTCTTGCCAGCCGCGTAATGTATAGAGTAACATAAATATTACAAATGGATATAACTCAATAAGGTGACGAACAAATTAAATGAGATAAATTTGTAAATAGATTGTTAATTTAATTAAAATAAACATAAATCATGATAGAATTGTTATAAGTGACCCGTATGTTGGTCGAGCATTGAATAATTGTGACTATTCATTCACCAAACTAGAGAAAGGGTTCTATTTCGTTTTTGCCTTTTTATAATAGCGTAAACCAACAATAATTTAAGTTGAATATTTTTGACTTGTCGTTTATGAATACACGTTTGCTGCGATAAGGTCTAAACTAAGATTGACTGGCAGCGAATGCCTTAAGGAATTAAGTCCGTCGTTTGTACATTTTTTGTGCTATAAGTTTAAATAAATAAATAAACATCCGATGCATTTGCTCTCACTCGGCGCGGGGGAAAATAAGCTGTACTTTCTCTGGTGCGATTAAACGAATTCCAACTTTATTGAAACGCACAAAAAGTTCGTATTACTTCATATACATTCGCAGGTAGCTCGCGTTAAAAGTAACGCGCCGGTCGCGTCCGCCTTTCTGTGGTCTCTATCTACCCCAAAAGGCAATAGGCGTGACTATATAAAACTAACTAAAAATGTTATTTAAGTTAGTCAACATTCACTGCGTGAAAGTACATTGTTAGTGAATCGGTTAAAAGTATTGAATAACATTAATAGGAAGGTAACTCGACTCCTGAGTTACTAAGAATGCGACGCAATATCTGTACAATGTCGGTTTGGTTATCATTTATCGATAATCATATGTATCATCATCATCATCTCAGCCACAAGAAGTCCACTGTTGAACATAGGCCTCCTCCATGGATTTCCAAAGTGACCGGTTGGAAGCGGCATGCAGTCAGCGCCTTCCATCATGTGTATGTTTGGGTCTAAAACGATATTTGGTTGGCAAATGCTTTTCCTATGGGGAAATTAAAGGTCTAAGTCTATAGACCTATATTTTTTGATCACTTAACTTTTGATCATACTCAAGCAAATTTTTTTTAAACGAAAATTAAGATCTTTTATGCTTTGTGCGTATAGGTACTTAGTATATTTTATTGTTCACTTCGTACAATAAAGACAACTATATAAAGAACTAAACCTAATAAAAAATACAAAAACTTAATCATATGTACAAATATGTATCTCCCAAATCTGTCCCCTGCGGTAAACTGCCCATAAGTCTGGCTGTTTTTCCACGTTGGATCGCAACGCCAATGCGTTGACCAAAAAATGCACCAGCTCTAAACAAACTAACTTAGTTATATCAAAGCCTGCACAAAGTAAGTATGTTTTATTGTACTAAGGTAATTTCTTCCAATAAACTACCGTAGGCTATTTTCGATATCTACTCGATTGAGTCTAGAAATTGAATATTGAAAACTATTATTAGTCTCCTTCAACACTGTTTTATAATGAAAATATCCAGTGTCGGCTAGTAGGGGTTATTTCTGTCTTGTAATAGCGGTAATAACCGGCAGGGTGGAGGTTTAAATATAGCATATAGCCTGGCCTTTTATTACATACTCGTATACCTACCTTGAATCTAACTAGGGCTCATGTTTAAGAGGAAACACAAGGGCTGTTTTTCCATACAAACGTCGTCCCCTGTTTCCTCTCTGGATAGTGCCAGTAGAGCAATTATTTTTTCCAAAAAATCTTTGGCCACTGTTATGCATGTCCCTATGTTTTCCTTTTTTTCAAAAATTAATTATTAAAAGAGATATGAACATTCAAAAACCTAAAAAATTGGCCAGATTTTCGGCTGCGTTCATACATTCAGAAAACAAATTTTACTAGATTATATAAAAAAAGAAAAACATAGGAACACTGCCAAAGCCTTTCTTTAATTTTTAATGAAAAAAGTAGTTAAATCGGATAAGTTTTGGAGAAGGAATCAGGGGTCTACGAATCGTTGATTTTGTGTACTTTAAATAGGTATTTTCAGTCCAAGCTGCAGCTGTCTCTATTGCACTCTGCGGGGGGAGGCTTGATAGATGGAGGCAGCAATAGATTTTACAAATACCTATTTTTCAATTCTCTAGGCCTTGGTGTTTCCTCTTAATTATAAACCTACTAGCGTACGCGCGCGATTTCATTCGCGTAAATTTAGTAGCCTATGTCGGTCAGGAACAGTGTAGCTTTCTATCTGTGAAAGAATTTTTGAAATCGGTTCAGTAGTTCCAGATATTACCCCCCTACATACAAACAAATGAATAAAGTTTACCTCTTTATTATATTAGTGTAGATCATAGTGTAGATTAGTGTAGATGTAGATAATATACTAGATTTAAAGGTATGGGTAGTTAGTACGTTTCTTTTAGGATTAGAAAGAACTTGGCAGAACTACATGTGATATCTTTATCTCTACATACATACTTAGCAGGTATAATTTAAAGTCGCTTTTTTTCCTGTCTATCCAAAATTATAGTGTATCTTCGGCCGCCTTCTCCTTCTAAACCACCCAACGGATTTTGATGCAGTATTCATTGTCATTTAGACATTTTTATAGGGAAGGTTTTTCTGTGCATTTTATCTCGATTGTACACGTGCAAAGCCGGGACGGGTCGCTAGTAAACAATGAAGAAATGCCTCAACGGAATACCTTTGTAAATATTTAGACTAGGAACGGGTACAGCTGATGTTAGTTATTGTAAGCCTAGGTTTAGATCTTTGCCTGAGTCCATTGTATGCCCTTGTGTTTGGTTAGGTAGACGCATAATTAAAACACCTTTTACTCCTAGAGATTCGTTCTTGTGACCGACTGAAGTATTTGCTTGCTTTAGCTAAAATCAGATTTTTAATCCAGACCCCTGTTTTTAATAAACTTTATCTACACATATATTATAAAATGCTCTATAACGCGTTCAGAAACCATAGGAAATGACCAGCATTATAACAACCAATGTTATTATGAGAATTTGTCTGTGGTAATAGGCAAATCTGTACTGTAATGGTCATTACAGTACCGATTTCTGTACTGTAATGGTCATTACAGTACTGATTTCTGTACTGTAATGGTCATTATATGATCTCGAGTGACATGAGGATAGGGACTTCATGCGTTTGTCTATGATTTCAAAAAAACGTTTGGCTTGACGGATGGATCGAATGGCCGTCATTACTGTAGTTATTCGTTTGTTGCTTTTTTGCTGTTACGTTTTTTTGCATTTTTGATATGTGTGTAGATAAAGTAATGTATGCAACTGTACATAATTAGGTCTTAAAACACTCGTGTGATCCTATTATGAAACTCGCTGACGCTCGTTTCATAAAACCACACTCGTGTTTTAAGACCCCTCATTATGCAACAGTTGCATAAAATACTATTACAAGTGCTCCATTCGACATAAATGTAAACTTTTTCGTAATAAGACGCGACAAATTATGTCAACTTGTAATACTTGTCACCTTTATAAAATAGGGACCAGAGATTAAATTGAAAATTTCATTGAAATTAAACAATTCAAGAAAAACAACAAACATACGGGTCGAGTTGAAAACCTCCGTTTTTTTCGTCGGCTATAAACGGTTTATATCGCGTGTATTGTAACGAATATAACTCCCAAACATGTCTACAAGTCACGAAAACATAAAAAGTTACTTTGAAATTTCATCCTAGTATTATTATTGACATTTCTCATATAGTTACGCACCTAAGAATTCAGTCTCAATAAAAACACAGATTTTACTTGAATATTAACTAAATTATTCTTATCTTCGGTTCTCCAAATTTTATTTAAAATAATTTAAAATTAAATGATAATAATTTATTTCCAACTTCAGAGGTTGAAGGTAAGGTGAAAAGGGGCTAGCTCTGTTTTAGTTTATTTGTAAACTGAAAACTAACATTTTTTAAACCTGTCTAACCTAGGCACGTATTTCCATAACAATGGTTAGTTCACATCCAAAGAGCTTGTAATTGGATCGAGTGTCGAGTGCATTACGTGTCATAATAAAAAAACACCAACTTTGCAATTCGTGGTAACATGTCATCAACATAACTAGCTCAATTTTACTGACGAAAGTGGATTTCATTGTTGTGAAATATCCTTTGTTAATTTAAATACTATAGACTTCTTATAGGTTTTCCTGTAGTTTAACAGCTTAAGAACCAAATTCTGCATTTTTTTTTAATTTAGAAAGAAATAAAAACAGTTTTTCAAGACTAATCAACACAAAACACACACACATCACACAGAGTACAATTATTACAGAAACGTTTGTGTTGAATAGAAACAAAAAGGGCCCCAGCATACTGCCTTGGTAAACCGAGACGCTGGTTTTCATTGGGACCCTTGAGGTTCCTAATATTAAACTAACCTAAATCAGTTTTTTCGCTTTTTAGGCTTAGTAGTTTTGGAAATAAGGGAGCCAATGGTTAATTTTCGTTTATTTTCTCAAATAAATTCAAAATTATTTTACTTTAAAGACTAAAAAAATATATACATATTTAAAATTCTTATAACGTGCCCTTTCATGTAACATGACACACAATATATTTTGTAAAACTTTCTTTTAATTTTCTAAGTTATCCCCCAATAACGGTCGAGTAATTTTGGAGCAAATTGGCTGTGACAGACGGACAAACACACGAGTGATCTTATAAGGGTTCCGTTTCTTTTTCGAGATACGGAACCTTCAAAACCGTATCAAATCCGTTTAGAAGACGTAAGCGGCTGAAGATATAAGGACTGGCAGAGACAGATAGTGACTTGGTTTTATACTATGTGAAAATTGGGCAGGTATAGTCGACCAAGAAATTGCTTGACCACTTTTCGACCTTATTACAAAGGTGTAAGGTTCCAAAGTGGTCAAGCAATTACTTGGTCGACTATACATGACATCTTCATTCCTTAAAGGTATAAGTTTGCCTTTGTATAGTCGACCAAGAAATTGCTTGATCACTTTTCGACCGTATCACAAAGGGATAAGGTTCAAAAGTGGTCAAGTACTTACTTCACTGTATCTCTTTTTGTCATTTAAATTTTTTGTACGATAAAGAATTTACGAGAAAGTGTAAAATAGAACGTAGAACGTCATTTTATAATAATATGGACAAAAAACATTGCATATTATGGGGAATAATAGCGATTAAAAAATAAGAAACTTATTTAATAAAAAAATGAACCCCCTTTTTCATAAACGCTTCGTAAACGTTTGTTAGTTAACATTTTTTATGTCTTTATCTGTCATTGTTATTGTTAGCTTAAAAAGATTGTTAAGTTTTTATGAATAAGGGGGTAGGTCTTTAAAATTTTCGGCTATAGCAAAATATTAGTCACCATGCCTATTTTGACAACGTTACGTACCTTTAGCGGTGAGCGTGGCGGCGCGCGCGCAGCCGACGCCGCAGCACGCGAGTAGCAGGCACAGGCGGGCGGCCATGTCGCGCGAGACGGCGTAATGCGAGCGGATGCCGGGTTCCGCTGGTAGCCGGTGCACACTGGCCAGCGGTTCTCAACATGTGCCCAAGTTTTTTTGGGGTAATTAAATAGGTAATATTACCCCACGGACCCATTACGACCCTTTTTTTGTGTGAATAATCCATTTACGGATGTCACCAAAAGAGGCGAAATCCGCTGATATGACCGGTACATGTTTAATTTATCTTTGCATCTTTGTCAAACTATTGTCATAAGAAAGGCGTGACGCATATAGAAATAAACTTAGATAAACTAAATTTGGCTGGTTATTTTACAGCCACTGGGGGGATCTAAAGGCAGGCAATGGATCAGCGATTCTCTCAGAGTCCCTGGTCCATTAAGTGGCGGTGATTACTTCCCCTCTGGTGATACCCATGCTCGTTTGCTATGCCATTCCTAGAAAAAACCATAGTTTGTATATACATATATATGTTTTATCAATAAAATCGCTACAACACTAAACGCTTTCTTAAAATCGTATAGACACGAATTAAAAAATTGCTTTATTCAATATTTGAGAACATTCTCCTCAATCCGAATTGCTATACGAATCCAGAACTCTATTTTATAAAGTACTACGATGATGTCGCACGTAAAGATGTATGAGCCTTAGAAATACCAGACTAACATGAGGTTGTGCAGAATATAGAATTATAGCATTATTCTTGTATCAGAGGCTAAGATTCCATTTGGGTCGCTAAATAAAAAGCATATTTATTTTGAATTGTGCGCCTATTTCCCTCACGCTCCTGTAAACATAAAACCATTATTCAATATCCCCTACACCATTACATCTTCCTAAGCTCTCAAACTATAACTAAATAAGAAAGTTATGCATAGTTACGGTCCCGAACTCTAGAGGGCGCTCGCGACGCCACAAACTTGGGCGACACACAACAAAAGAGTTCGCAACTCGCTGAGTGCTTTGCACGAATCTTTTGGACCCATTGCAAATTTCGACAAACGAGTTTGAATGCTTGCTTTTTTATGATCTTATGTGCTGCTTACCTATAATTCATACTAGTAAGTAAGTTATTTATTAATAACTAGTGACTCACCGGCTTTGCAAGGGCAGAATAATTATGTAATTTACATAAAAACCTCCCGTAAAAATGAAAAAACCGGCCAAGTGCGAGTCGGACTCGCGCACCGAGGGTTCCGTCATCAACAACATCTAGTATCGCATTTTTGCTATGTAAGACCAAAAATTTTTTTTGTGTGTGTGAACTACAAACTTACGTTTTTCGGATTTATTCTTTTATTTGTGCTGTACCTTGCTTCTTGCCAAATTTCATAGTTCTAGGTCAACGGGAAGTACCCCATAGGTTTTTGAGTGTCTTGCGAATGTATGAAACATGCGGCATAAACGGCCGTATCTTTTGATTGCGTTGACTGAGAAGTTTGATTTTTTCACGGCTCTACGGGTCTGCAGACTTGAGTATTTGATATTAATTTAAACTCAATACCTCTACGCGTTCTTGAGAAAAAAGGTCTTGACAGACATACAGACAGACAGACAGACGGACAACAAAGTGATAAGGGTTCCGTTTTTCCTTTTGTGGACCCTAAAAACTGTTTAAAATTGCGTTGCGTGGTTTTTTTAAAGGTTTGCTGGTCGGTGATTCCTATCCTCTATATGTCCCTATGTCAGTGGCCTATCTTATAAAAGTTCTAATCATTGAGTAATAGAGTTTGTTTTTCTGTCTGTACTGTCAGTGACTTATAGTCGCGTGCGAGCAATTTGCATCAGTGACTACGATTTCGGTAAATCATAATGGAAGGCCGCCGTCTTCCGTGGCTCGGGTAAAAAAAGAGTTAATTAAAATGAAAGTTTGAGAACCATTGCCAAGGAAAATTAGCAATAGTACCAAACGTGTCATAATACGATAATCATAATCCGATCAACGCATTGTATCTAGCTTACGTACCCATCTATTGTCCTAAATACCTATTGAAACAGGCGCGAGCGTCTCTAAACATTTATTTTGATCGCTTAGGAATGCCGTCTCAATATTTATTTTGATCGAGTAGGAATGATGTGTAGGGTTTGTGGGTAGGACCTTGTCCAGTCGCAGCACTTTAATGACCAAGGAGAAAGCAGGGAATAGAGAAACATATCGATCTCTAAATCTAAAAGCTCTCATCGACAAACTAGAACAAATTTCCTTGCTACTCCGCGAAACCAGTGCCGTGCTCGTGCAAGTTAGCTGTGTCTGTGCGACATATATATATATATTCATGCAAAAACCCACCCTTCTCCGCTTCCACACGAAAAAAATATATCTCAAACAGACTCAACTAAACAACACGATCGACGCGCGTTTCGCCTCTGTATGAGGCATCATCGAGATCTAACAGTACAATCGTTCGCTACTTGAACGAATGGCTTACTGACAAACTAAATCATGTTACTCAAACACTGGCACTGGTTTCGCGGAGTAGCAAGGTAATTTGTTCCAGTTTGTTGAAATGAACCTCCGCAAAGTAACGCCTGAATCTATTAATTACCCTCTCATCGCCCTAGCAATAGTCATGCTTCTTAACTCTTTCTTCTTTTTGACCTCCTGAAGTCAGGGAATAGAGAAACATGGGAATTGCTCGGACGGTATCAGAGTGTAGCTCTAAGCAATTTTGTAGGTGGTAGGACCTTGTGCATGGTCCGTCCGGATTGCTACCACCATCTTACTCGATAATCCTGCCGCTAAGCAGCAATGCTTGACTGTTGTGTTCCGGCGTGGAGAGCAAGACAGCCGGTGCAATTACTGGCACAAGAGGTATTCCAACTTAGCCCTCTGGGTTTGCAATCTCCTTGGTGTTGCGGGTGTCTATAGGCGGTGATGATCACTTACCATCAGGTGACCCACTTGCTTGTTTTCTTTTCTATATTTATTATAAAAAAAATTGGGTGTGCCCACACAGGTAGATACAACAGTTCACTGGTAGAGCAGTTGCTCATAATTTTTGGCTACAGCCTAGTTTTTAGGTAGGTACATACTACATAAATTTAACAAACAGGAACAAATTACCTTGCTACTCCTTGATCTTGATGATGCCTCGTATAGAGGCGAAACGCGCGTCGATCGTGTATTTTTAGTGTTAAGTGGTGGTGGTGCGTAGTTGAGTCTGTGTGATATACAGGGTGTCCCAAAACCCTTCAAAAAAACATATACAGCGTGATAGAGTGAGTGATTGCGAACAACCCTGTGTTTTTCTTTTTTGATTATTTTAATTTTTGACGACGTAGGATCAAAAAAACGAAAGTATTAAAACACGTTTGCTCCCGGTACCTCCCAGCTTTACAATGGATTCCCTCTGACGTCATTTTTACAGTTCTTAGATATCGGTCACAATTTTAAGCCATCAACTTTCAACACTAATCAAAATTGCAATAGGATTCTAAAATGAATGTCATTAAATCTAAATCATTCGTTCCGTAGATTCGTTCATTCAAACGACAGCAACCAGAAACAACAACAATCAACTAAAACTTCTTGTTGCCAAACTCTTGTCTCAAACTGCATGACTAGCACACGTAATTAATATACAATAAGTTTGCATCTCTTTCTGATTAGACCAATATGAAAGAGGGCACAAACGATGACGGCAGAGAAATTTTAAGGCGCATGCTTGCCTTTCTGATTCTGATAACTATTTTGTTATCCCTCTCTAACTTTAATGTGTCCTTTTCCATCGGCTAGGTAATATAAACAGTAAAAGGAGTCTTATGAGCGAAACAACTTAAAAAAGGAGCCATTAAAACATATTGAGTACAAACGTAATTGGACAAAAAGTACCTATCCATTTCGCAAACGTAAACTGGTTAGAAAAGCGGATATAAAGATTTACGCTCACGAAGTGCTTTTTAACGCGTACAGCCACGTAGTCACCGGATATATTCCCGCGTATTGTAACAGCTCGGATTCGAGCAGTGCACCTAGCACGACTCTTCTCGATACGCGTTAACTCCCTACGTAACTCAGTGCGTCTCTCTCCTACTAGACTGGTTAGAATGAGACGCACTGAGTTACGTAGCGAGTTAACGCGTGTCGAGAAGATTCGTGCTAGGTGCACAGGTTACAAGCCGCGCAAATGCTAGAGGTGATTACGTGGCTTGCCTACCCCAAACACAAATGTGCGCTTTAGGCGCTGCCCGAGGTGTGATTAAAAAGTTGAGTCAACAAACGGGCACGCCTCCAAAGCAATAACCAATTGCACTTATGTGTTTGAGGCCGTGAATGCGTTTACCAGAAATAACAAACAAAAACATTTTTGAAACTGTTTATTCCTATTCTCAAAAAGTAGTCCCATAGTGCGCTAGTTAGTCTTATAATGATTGTGGTTGTATGAAATTGGTTTATTTAACAAGCGTATCAATTTTTACTTCAAAACGACAATACATGTTTTGACGTACTTTCGCACTGTGCGGTTAAATAAGGTAATTTGTTGAAAAAGTACATTGCAGCGCATGTAAAACCCTCTATAGGATGAGCAGGGCTTCGACGACATTGGTACTGTTGCTGCATCTGTGGGCGCAGAACTGGGATGCTCGGTTTTTTGCGGTGTTGACCGCGTAGTAAGCGTTGCAGCTCGTTGCAGAGATGCGAGTTATTACAGACGGCACAAACCTAACCACAACGTACCTTCACAGGCAAATGGCCAAGGGTGTAGCCAGGATTCTGTTATGGGAAGGCAGGCGAAGAAAAATGTACCTCCCTAAAATACCTACTTTAAGGTTCGTGAGCATTCCTGCTAATTAACTGCATCTTCTAGGGGGGGCGCGTGTATCCTGCCCGTACCTCGCTACGCCCCTGCAAATACCGTGCGCACATGCACTAAGATGGCTTCGGCGGATGGCAGTTACAGACGAGATTCAAACAGCATCGCCACATATGACGACGATAAACTATAACAAAGTAGCCTAGAACTCTCTTCCGTGATGAATGTGAGCACAGTGGTGCCCGACAGCCCTATTGGTTTGTGGTTTAAGTATGTCGCGTGACTGCGTGACAGAAAGTGAGGACCACAGGACCGCAAGCGTCTGCACCACCGCTGCACAAGTTCTTAACACAGCGGGGTCGGTGACGAACGCGACGACGACGCGATGGTAGTCGTCGTCGCGTTCGTTCGCCTAGCACTATGTCCAGGAATGCTAACGTGATACGCACCTTCTCGACCGACACTGTTGACCTGTACATTAGGATGCGGGTGTCGAGTTGCGTGGTCCATGTCGCCAGCGTAGGAGATGATGCTAACGGTAGTAAGGCAGCGACTAAGATAGGTTGGCCTAACAGCGAGCGTGGGCTACAATTGTGTCTCGCAGCTATCCTAGCCATCGCTCGCAAGATGGCGCGAGCATAGCCGCTTGACGAGGTACTATACAACCTTATGCGAGCTATACACGATCACTATTAACTGACAGTCAAAACTGATTCTGTGCAACATAAGATTCTCCTACTTTCACTGTCAGTTAAAACTGAACTAACACTGAACAGTGAAAACTGACGGTTAAAAGTTTTTTTAGTTAGTTAATAAAGGAATCCCAAACAAAGTCATTACACATCGGCATTTGCGAGTAGCGTGACGTTCGCCGGTCGCTGCAGTCTTAAAGCAGAAGTGGTGACTAGTAGCGGTGCGGCGATGGTTGTGTGCTGCATACGGAGACAAGTACTATGTGCACTAAATAAACGATAACATTGTGATGCTAGGTTTAGGTTTTGCAGGTGGTTGGATCTTGTGCAAGGTCCGTCTGGATGACCACCATCATTTTGCTTGCTAATCCAGCTGCTAAGCAGCAGTGCTTGCAGTGTTGAGTTCTGGCATGGAGAGCAAGAAAGCCGGTGAAAATACTGGCACAAGAGGTATTCCATCTTCGATGTTAGCCTTCCTGTATTAAAAAAAAAATCATTAACTTCACCACCATACCATAATATGTAGTGGATTTGTGTCGGAGAATTAAGAGAACCCTTTATTGTCTAGTATGTGCGTTTTATTAATGTAAAACAATGTCTTATCAATAGCAAAACTTTGGTAATGGCGTAGGGTAATGGAATTTCGAAAATTAGTTCAGGACTTTAGACAGATTGATAGACAGACAAACAAACGGACGGACGGACGGACAGAAGTGCAATCGAACGGCGGCCATTAGGTCAGTCAAACAGACGGACGGACGAACGAATTGGTAGACGGACGGACTGACGCCAGATGGACGCATGAACGGACGCGCGGACAGGCCATTATGACGGTCGGTCTGTCGAGCAGGCGGACGGATGAATGGGCAGCGGGTGTGACGACAGACGGGCTCGGACTGGCCGGCTGGCAGGTTACCAGTCGGTCGGTCGGACGATCGGACGGACGGACGGACGGACGGCAGCCGGATGGGCGGACGAATAGACGGGTGGACGGACTGACGGACGGACGAATGGATAGGCGGACGGACTGACAGACAGACGGACGGATGAACGGATGAGTGGGATCTGAGGACGGACGGCCGTACAGACGGACAGACTGACAGAAGTGCAATCGGACGGCGGCCATTAGGTCAGTCGGTCTGTCGGACAGACGTGCGGACGGACGGACGAACGAATGGGTGGGCGGATGGGCTAACGCCAGATGGTCGGATGGGCGGACACGCCATTATGACGGTCGGTCTGTCCAGCGAGCGGAGGGATGGATGGGCAGCGGGTGTATCGACAGACGGGCTCGGTTGGCCGGCGGCCGGTGGACTCGTCAGTCGGCGGGTCGATCGGACGGACGGACGGACGGATGGCAGCCGGATGGGCGGACGGACGGACGGACGAATGGATAGGCGGACGGACTGACGGACAGACGGACGGACGAACGGATGAGCGGCGGTCTGCGGACGGACGGACAGACGGACAGACGGACGGACGTACGGACGGAAGAACGGACGGAATGACGACCAGACGGACGGACGGACGGAGAAAATAGGGATGAACATGGTCGCTTTTTTAATTATGTTCTTTAATGCATTCGCATATGCATAAAAAATGCCATAATAAACATAAACACGAGTTTAATTTATGACTCTTATAAATTATAATAATATTTGGCACTATGGATGATTATCCATAGTGCCAAATAGTATTTACAATTTATTAACTTTTTAATTATTTACAATTATGGCCTAAAATCTTTATGAATAGGTATCGATTACTTTGAACATAAACAACATGAATATCAATGTCTGACTTTGAATAATATGTAAAATAAGTTATGGGAATGAAAGGGATGTCCTTTTTTAGATGCTTGATCTTATCCTGCAGGATGCAGCAAAAGGACAAGAGCATATCTTTATCTTTCCATCCAGTTCCATCTTAGTTCCTGTTTGAGCTCATATCTCCGGCTTCTTACTTCTTCTAAACCACGCAACGGTATGGATACGGTTTTGACTGTCACTTAGGCAATTTTGTGCAGAGAGTTTTTATGTACGATACATTTTAATTAAGTTTTCGGTGGTAAATTACATCCGTGCAAAGTCAGGGGGGGTCGCTAGTAGACTAGTAAGATTGGGTCTAACTTTGAATTTACTAAAACTCTTTTTTAATCCCTTCCCGGGGGTTAGAATGTGCAAGGAAGGATTCGAACCTCAACCAGCCGCCATGACTAATAAGTTTTTCTAACTTTTGTTATTGCTGTAGTAACGAACGCTTTTACGGTGAGGGAAAGTGTCGTAAGGAAACATGCACATTCATGATAATGAATATGTAACTATCATCCTGTCGGTACGTTTTGCTGCAACAGGGGTTATGGTGGTTAGTTGCATAGAGGTATTGCTAGAATACTTACCACATCAGTTCTGATATTCCTAAGCGCATCAGCGTTGAGCTCGACGTCATAAGGAATTAACGTTAACAATGTCGGTCCAGTACTCCAATTTTGTAAAAGAAAAGAACAGTCATGAAATGATATTTTGACCAATCAATTATAAAGTAAAGTTATCTGAAGATGTCATTAAAGTATTGATCGGTTTTACACTATTTCTTTTTTCAATAGAGTTTAAACTAAAATAAAAATTATACTATTATAAACAATCTTCTTCGTTTTGCATTAGCCCATTTGCTTACTCTGATTGACGTACAATATGAAGTGTAACTGTCATCAGCTGTCATCCTGTCATGGCCAGGTACAAGTTCCTTGTCGATCGACCAAAGAAGATAGTGACATAAAAGAGGATTTATTTAAAATAATCCAACTTTTCCACCCATTCACCACATACAGTGGTATTAGGCCGACCCATGAGCCGACCAAAGTATTGAAACCCCCCTGTGAAACTTTTTACAGTATTCATCATCCCATTAAAATAATAAATATGTTTAAAAAAAGATCCCGACGAATTGAGAACGACCTCTCTTATTTTAAGTCGGTTAATGGTAGTGATGAATATTACCTTGCTCAGCAGTGCAGGTGGTTAAAGACCGGGTGCAGCGACATTGATTAGCACACAGTTTCGGACGTGGATGACAATTAAGGCCAGTGCATGGGTATGGGGGCACGCAAAAGAAGTGTAAACGATTGCGAGGCTTGGCCAACCTGCGTTCAGCAACGGACACGCGACCCCCTGGGTCATGTGGCTTGCGTCGTGCGGTTGTTAAGTGCGGTGGCAAAAGGCCCGCGTGCATCGATGGGGCTAAGGTGGCGAAGAGGCTTGCACCACCGCCGCTATGTTAGTAAAAGATAACTACTATACAATTCTAGTCAAAAATCCTGTTTTTACCACTAAAGCTGTGGCAAATTATTGCCATTGCACCTTATTGGTGAAGTCATTGAAAATGAGCATGAAAAGAACAGTTACACCTTAAGCGGTAAATTATGTTTATTAAATGGTGCAGATCGAAGTTTCAGTGTTTCGTTTTGCCTCCTCTAAAACTTAAACAGTTTTGATCATTCTTTCTGAAATAAAAATACAAGGAAAGGATCAGTGTTCGTGTGTTTTAATTTTTATAAAATATACGCAGATTTTACTCAGTAAATGTATTTTCCGGAGAAAGAAAGATATGATATTTAGTATTTTGGAGAGTCGTAATTAATAAATCATATAAATTATTCTCACAGTAAACAAACATAGCATTTGATAAACATCTCTAACATAGGTAACTACCTAAATCTCATTGCACCAGTGACAAAATGCTGGGAGAATTAAGGCAATTTTTAAAGATAGATCACATAATATTCTCTTATGTATCCTCAGATATTGTAGTTATTAAACTTTGTTAGTACTTATGTTATAAGCTAGCGTTAACATAAAATAACAGCATTAAAATTTACTAATTTCATTGGGCCTTGCGAAGCTACTCTCAACGGCAGACGAACAAATACACAGTAAACGGGTCTTTTTCTTACGACACTCGTCGTCAATTGTCTGCTAATTATTTGCGAATAAAACTGAAACGTAGACTTTATTCATTTAATTAAATGCGAAAATAACTTTCATCTGAAACTAGTAGAACTGTTAAGATATTTCCTGATAATGACTTCTTTCTACCCATCTTCCCATAGTGGCATCAGTCCTGCCCAGGAACAAGTTGCTCGAGGCTTCCCCCATGCACCTTTTCTTCACTCCCTAGAATGTTCATTTCTATCCCTTCCAACTGTGTCTGCAGGTATGATCACGCGATTTTAGTTTTGGTTTCTGTGTAGTCGCTATCGAAAGCAAACGCGACCTTTTCTTGCCACTGACTAAAGAAGGATGGACTTATCCTCTCATCTTCGTTTTAAAATAGTCCTGAACAAGACACACCTAGATCGCCAGGTGTCTCTCGCCAGCACAGGTAAAATCTGTGGTGTTGGCATTTCTAAACGGTTTCCTTATCAGCATAAATATGATACTAAAGCCCATGTCTGAGACATCAAGAGGGTATTTTCTAGTGCGCACTTGTAGATAGATACAATAACGCTGATTATCATAGGGCCGCAACAAAGGTCAGAATCGCCACGCACGTTCAACATAACACGAATATTATACTTATAATAAGGCCTTGGATAAAAGCCTACTGATGAGACATCTTATTAACACCCGCGCTCGCTTTCTCGCCATTTAATGGTAACCCATCGAGTTCCACCGAAGTCAGCAATTCGTAAATCAGTAATTATTCACGCAATATGCAACTCAACAATAATAGAAAAACATTTTGATGTTGATCCGCTTGACAGAGGCTTGACAAGAAACGACAAGACTCGGTCTTGGTTATCATTCGTTCGCTCTATGTTTAAAACATTTTGTTCTGAATGACTGTATGATGACATTTTACATGCATCTTTTATATTGAGTTGGAGAGGCACTAGGCGCAAGTAAAATGTTTTATTTTTTATTAAAATTTTCAAACACAACCAAATTTAAAAAAAAATACATAGGGTTGTTCGCAATCACTTACACTACCCCCCTGTATATGTTTTTTTGAAGGGTTTTGGGACACCCTGTATATTATGTTGTTTCGTGTGGAAGCGGAGGAGGGTGGGTTTTTGCATGAACATATATATGTCGCACAGACGCAGCTATTTTGCACGAGCCCGGCACTGGTTTCGCGAAGTAGCAAGGTAATTTGTTCCATTTGGTTGATATGGACCTCCGCAAAGTAACGCCTGAATCTATCAATTATATACATGAATTTTCCAAGTTTTATAGTTCCGCCATTTTGCACCTAAGCTCATTATCCGATCCAGTTCATTAACGAAGTTAGCCAAGGTTTAGTGCTAAGCTAGTTTGTGCTAAGTTTCACTGCAATCGGCTTAGAAATGACGTCACAAACTTAAAATTGTTTTAAACCTTCGCGATTTTCACATATTTATAACAAAACATTATTTAGAAGGATACGAGAAGCCAAAACAATTATATGTAGAATTTTTGTTAATCTGTCTGTATGTTTGTACGCACATCACTCTAAAACTATGACATAATATTGGAGGCAGTTTTCACAGTACTATTGCTGGAGCTCTAACGTACATCCGGGGCCAATTTCATAAACGCGACAGGCAACAGGTGACAGTGACAATTTACCGTACATTACTGTGTCGACAAGTAACTCTACAGACTTGCAGACTTAACATCATAGTGGGCAAGCAATGTGTACCGAATTGGACCCTGGTGCATGTTCTTTTGATGCAACGCCTAAAAGCCGACTTAGGTATCTACTCCTAAAACTAGTGCGTACAAACTCGCAAAGAAAAATTTGTAGTTAATTACATTCCATTTTTATTTTATTAAAAAACCTCGAACGCAATTCAACAAAAGTTGTCACCTATCTTTTGTTTTTATTCGCCGATCACCAGATTTTTTGAAGCAGGTAAAAAATGTCTGACCGAACTTGTCAATCAGAAAGGCTTTTAAAATAAAGGAGTAACTCAACACCACATTAAAGTCGGCACATAATTTGTAAACAACACATGATGAGGCGATTACACGCTCTTTGGGAGATAACCGAAGGACGGGTAATTTATTTTTTCCACACTCTGGGGTGTGAACCCCCGCTGCGATGCTGAACGAGGCGCCGCACTGTGGTTCGAGCTATACAGATATGTGGACAAAACTTCATATTATTTCATTTATTGCATGCATGTGCCTGCGGGTGTTAAACGATTTAGTTGCAAAATGTACGCCTTTCGTACCAAAATATACCCAAGGTTTTTTTACTAAATTGAGTTTCTCTTTTCGTTCCAACGATGTTAGGCGCTGATATAGTTTGTATGGAAACCTCGGTGCGTGAGTTAGACTGCTACTTGGCTTAAATAATTGCAATTATTTTACTTACAAAGAAAAGAAATTGTTTTATATTATACTTTTAGACGTTTCATTTGTAATGTTCTGTGATTCCAAATATTTTGCTTGTATATAAGAGGTATCGCAAATATCGTTTCGTATAACTACAACAACAAAGATTGATTCACACAAGTAAACAATTCATACAAAAATACACGTAGGGAAATTTCGTAAAACTGCTACTACTATGTGGCTACTAATTAATGATACCTAACTGTATTTCTCTATTTAAGTGAGTTTGTATTTTGAAACCAAATACTAAATATAATTGACTATTTTTGTCCAGACACAATTGGGCGCAACCCTCTGTGCGTTTACATGGTTACCGCCCGCTGTTTGTGAATCAAGGTATATTTTCTCTCGGTCCTTTTAGAACCAAAATCAAGGACCAGACGAGTTGTTTCTTATTTTTTGTTATTGTTTTATGCATAGGATAATTTTGTAAGAATAATATTAAATGTTTTTTGTGCCACTTATTATGAAAACATATGGAAAGTATTCAAAGTAAACTAAAGGCAAGTCAAAGAAAAATTTCAGTGACGACTGGATACCCTACTGGTAAGTGACAATGACTACGGTCCTAGAGGTTTCGGGTTCAATTCTGACTTGGGCAAATATTTATATGATAAATATGAATGTTTATACTCAAGTCATGTATGTTACATTTAAATTTAACATACATGACCATGAAGTATATCTAACGTCATATGCCTAGCATAAATAGTTTTACATGCTTAACTTGGAACAAAATCAGTTTGTGTGTAATAAATAATATCGTCCTAAGATATTATTTAATTATTTAACCTTTTAAATTTTTTTATTCTAACAAATTGGAACAAATTACCTTGCTACTCCGCAAAACCAGTTATCTGCACGTGCAAACAGCTGCGTCTGTGCGCCATATATATTTTCATTTTAAAAACCCACCCTCCTCCGCATCCACATGAAACAACATAGGTACATCAAACAGACTCAACTATAAACCACCACCACTTTATACATAAACTACACTACACTATCCTTGAAGAGTCTTGGGCCACCCAACCACCACCACTTTATACTTAAACTACACTACACTATTCGATTCCTTGAAGAGTCTTGGGCCACCCTGTAGAGGTGTGATGTATGTCGTATAGACGCAGCTGTTATGCACGTGAACAGCACTGGTTTCGCGGAGTAGCAAGGTAATTTGTTCCAGTTTGTTGTTGAAGCTGTCATGTTGCGGAGGTCCATCCGCAACATGACAGCTTAATCTATTAATTATTATTTTTTATTTAAAACGCCTTTAAAAATACATTTATGTTGGTTCGTCATTGGACAGAACTGGACACAGTGTGCGAAAGAGATACACGCTAATAATGCAAGGTTGGTTAAAAAAAAACTTTTTTTACTACTATGACGGCGATTGAGAGACCAATGACCCACTGGGGATCCACAAACTGGACTAATCAGCGAGTCTGAGCTTGAGTCGCTGGTAATAACGACAGTGAACACATCCAAGAAAAAATATCCATATGGGGCCAGTACTTTTTTTATGACATAGAAAGGCAAACAAGCAAGTGGGCAAGTGGGTACCTGATGGTAAGTGTTCACCACCGCCTATAGATACCCGCAACACCAAAGAGAATGCAGATGCGTTGCCAACCCAGAGGGCTAAGATGAAATACGTTTTTTATAAGTAATTTCACCCTGTCTTGCTCTTCACGCCGGAACAACACTACAAGCACTGCTGCTTAGCGGCAGGATTAGCAAGCAAGATGGTGGTAGCGATCCGGACGGACCTTGCACAAGGTCCTACCCGCAAAGTATTCGCTTTCTGAAGTATATTACACCTTACCTTGGTCTATGCTAGAGAAGTCGGCCCCAGGGTACGGGGTCGGATTTATCTACCCGCAAGCCGATAGCATCGTGCTCGCCCGGCGCCTTGCGGAGAGTCAGCAAAACAAGCAGGCGTACTACTACTTTAAACATTACCTGTGGTAATTAATAGATTCAGGCGTTACTTTGCGGAGGTCCATATCAACAAACTGGAACAAATTACCTTGCTACTCCGCGAAACCAGTGCCGGGCTCGTGCAAAATAGCTGCGTCTGTGCGACACATATTTGTATGCAAAGCATATTTTGCATGAACATATATGTGTCGCACAGACGCAGCTATTTTGCACGAGCCCGGCACTGGTTTCGCGGAGTAGCAAGGTAATTTGTTCCAGTTTGTTATTACCTGTGGTATAAATATTTGAAAAGGTTGCACGGCTGGTTGGAGCGCACAAACTCTGTTTCAAGTTGCGGTATTGACTTGTATTTGGAACGGATTCTTTTAAGTTTGCACAAGAGGTATTCCATCTTAGTCCTCTAGGTTGGCGACGCATCTGCAAACTCTTTGGTTTTGCGGGTGTCTATAGGCGGTGGCGATCACTTACCATCAGGTGACCCACTTGCTTGTTTGCCTTCCTGTTCCATAAAAAAAATGCAGTTACCTTTTGTATAATTGGGAAAAAATTTAAAATGCAAATGTTTTAGTACAAAATGAAATAAAACAAAAATATTCCGAAACATTTTTTTATTTTAGGGTTCTATAAATTGTTTATACATGAAATTAGTAAAATTAGACTCTATTTTCAAGACTTGTATTAGTACAAATTCATATTTATTTTTATGATTGAATTCTACTAAGAAAAGTCAAGGCCCAATTTTTTTTTTAGTATACTACATTTACTACTGCTAATACGTTTCTTATTTAAGAAAGTTAACCTAGTATTCCTATAGGTATACTAGGTTATGGTTATATTGCATTTTTTATATTAGGGCCAGAATCTTTGACTCTCTATAGCCGATACAAATAAATCGCCAGTAGTTATTGAATAATAATGACAAACTAATATTTGTGTCGTAAGTGTTAATTAACTTCATTGAAACCCTGACGTTTAAAAATAAACCATTTATAATGTTCTGCGAGTGGTAGGACCTTGTGCAAGGTCCGTCCGGATCGCTACCGCCACCTTGCTCGCTAATCCTGCCGCTAATGAGCAGTGCTTGCACTATTGTGTTCCGGCATGGAGAGCAAGACAGCTGGTGCAATTACTGGCATAAGAGGTATTCCATCCTAGCCCTCTAGGTTGGCAACGCATCTGCAATCTCTTTGATGTTGTGGGTGTCTATAGGCGGTGGCGATCACTTACCATCAGGTGACCCACTTGCTTGTTAGCCATCTAATTTCGTACATTTTATTTTTATACAACGTTGCAATAAATACTGCAATCGCTTAACAGCAATTTGCAAACTCTACAGTTTGAGTTCACGTGTCTGCTGACGCTACCGCCGAGGTGTAGATAGCTGATAATTTATAGTTTTCTTTGATTAAGCACAAACAGCGAATTAAGTGTTTCTCACGAGGCTATTTACATTTTAATTTACATTATAATGTTAATACGGAGGTAATTCTTTGTAAAAGGATGAGTTCTTTTGTATGGCAGACGGTGATTCATTGTGGATAGAGTTCCTGATATTTTAAAAAGAATAATGTTTAACATAATATTTACTTTCTACCGCCGGTCTACCAGACGGGCCTCATCCTAATTTAGCCTTATTTCCCAAAGTTCGCACAAAACGGTTTTGATGATAACTGTCGCGAAAGATTGTCGCTAGCTGGCGCTGTATATTTGCATGTGTGTGTGTGACGATAGTATCTGTATACGCTCGTAAACAGATTCTGCACTTTTTCTCAGGACTGGCTCAGCAATACCTTCCAACTGTGACGTATTCAGATACCTACGCCAAACAAAAACATAATGAAAAAACAGCGTAAGGTTACGAAAAAATCCTTAATTATTTTACAGCGCCATCTAACGGGACTTTGTTCGAGAGCAACCCTAGTCGGTCCCTGCGTCTATAGATATTTTGCAAAAATCATAATCTTAGCTCTTTTAAAACAAGAGTGAAAAGTATCTACTGGGCGAACGAGCTACATTTTCAGTCCCATTTGTTTAAAGTCAGGTGACATTGAAGCCAAACACCACCGTATTACCAATAAAAACAATGCCCCTCCTGGGAATAACCCGAAACCTCTTGCTTCATAGTCAGGGTGACAAACCACTAAGATATCTGTGGCCCGCTTCACGAAGCTACAAGTTACAATTTTACAAGTCTAAACCGGCAAAATTGGTCATTATGCATTGCCATTGGTCATTATTGACCAATGTTGCCGGTTTAGACTTGTAAAATTGTTTTGTTGCTAAGTGAAACGGGCCACTGGTCGTTAAACGTATTATTATACATTAAATTCATGCTACGCTACAAACATCCAACCCAATCAGTAACCCAACCGTAACATCCCGTCAAAAAGCAAACAACCGCCGACAAGATAAAGAAAACAAACCGCCCTAACTTCCACTGAACGCTAATTTTCACACTTCCCAATACCATCCCCGCTAAGTCCTTTAACTGAGCACGCTATTAGCCACTTTGCCAAAACAAAGCACAATCATATCTCCGAAAATACCAGAAACAAATCGGCAGGCGATTCCTATATCACCCGAACAGTGAACACACCTCCATCCTGTATGGGATATAAAGTTGAGTTTTGTTGCTTTTAGCTGTATAGAGGTTGGTATAAGCGGCGATGGTCGAATAGCCCAAAATACAGGATCGCGTGTTTTGGGCACATTTGCCATGTGGGCACGGAAGGCTTCCCGCTAAGTTTAGCACTGTGTTTTAGAGAATTGGCTAGGTATTGTTAATATAAACGCGCCGATAATAATGGCAACTTAAATGATTTATACCAATGGAAACGATTAATAATTTAGTATTGTGACTTCGATTTTGTCGGCAATTGTGGTTTTGCATAAACTTTTCACAGACAAGTGAGCGGTTTAATTCAATTGTTTTACTATTAACACTTGACAAGTTACGTAATTAGCAGCGAGGAACAACAAATCTTAATTCAAGGCAATTGGACCTTTAATTGTTTATCTTTCTGTTGCTATGATGAGTTAGATCTCAATTTTCTTTGTGGTAATGTCATTAAACTCTTTTGCATAAATTTGGCCCTTATATTATTAAGAATATATACTCGCAGCTTTGACAGCATGATATTATTTTCTTAGCATTTTACAGGATACAAAATATACCATGTTTTAATCAAGATCATGGTCTATCTGTCTGCCAAATTTCATCAAAATCCGTCCAACCGTTAATACGTAATTAAAGAACAAAAGTCCAAGCATCCAAAAATTTTGCTTTTTTTTTATAATATAGTAGAGGGGGTAAACAAGCTGGCGGGTCACGTGATGGTAAGCAATTACCGCCGCCCATAGACACCTGCAGTATCCATTTACCCATATTATCCAAACATAAATGCGCGATTAAGGAACCAACATCCAAATAGCCAAATAGATAAACAACCTTACTAACCTACTTATAAAATTAGTAGGAGAGCATATTAGTATTATACTCTTATACAGTCCATCTTAGCCCTCTGGGCTGGCAACGCATGTGTAAACACCTTGGTGTTGCGGGTGTCTATGGGCGGTGGGAATCACTTACCATCAGATGGCCCAGATGCTCGTTTTCCTTTTTATTTTATACTAGCAAACGCGCGCGACTTCGTTTGCGTGGAATTAGTTGCCTATGTTCGTCAGGGATAGGTAGCTCTCTATTAGTGAAAGAATTTTTAGAATCAATTTACTAGTTCCAGATAATACCCCTACATACAAACAAACAAACAAAGTTTCCTCTTCATTTTATTAGTGTAAATTAGGCTGTTTAATTTTTTCAACTTTCGTTTTTTTATTTTCACTTTGCATGAATTCTTAATCTCTCTGACGTATAAATAAGGTTTATATGCCAAAAATTAATAAAATCGATAAAAATTTAGAGGTTTCACAACAAAATGATAATGATATGTGTGTAGATAAAGTAATTATATACAATTGCATACATTACTTCAAAAAAAACTGCAAAAAACTGTAACAGTAAAAAACCAACAAACGAGTGACAACAAGTATGGCGGCCATTCGATCTATCCGTCAAGACGAACGTTTTTTTTAATCATAGACAAACGAATGAAGTCCTTATTGTCATGTCACTCGAGATCAAATGTCGTGCGTTTAAATTACTAAAAAATCATACTGAGTTGACGTTTCGTATCGATAACTGTTTTAATATCTATGGATACTAGAATAGAGACCAACTTGAATTTTGACAGCTGTTCCGAATTTAAATTCATAACGTCAGAGATGTCGGTAATGTGATCACCAATAAACACAGACTACTAAGAGATACTACCCAATAAAGAACAGATTTATCTACTACCACAGACAAGAAAATTCTTATAATAACATTGGTTGTAATAATGCTGGTCATTTTCTATGGTTTTTGAACGCGTTATTGAGCATTTATGATATGTGTGTAGATAAAATTCATAACGTCACGAGCAGTCACGAGATATCGGTAATGTGATGACCAATAAAGAACAGATTTACCTACTACCACAGACAAGAAAATTCTTATAATAACATTGGTTGTAATAATGCTGGTCATTTCCTAAGGTTTTTGAACACGTTATGGAGCACTTATGATATGTGTGTAGATAAATAAATTTACTCGTACAACGACATACTTATTTACAGTAAGTGATTTAAGTTAAGTGTTTGTCTCTGTAGAGGAGGATATTAAGTGCTATAAGTGTGTTACTAAACCTTCTCAATTTGCAGATAAAAAAATAGTAGGATTTGCAGGAATATTAGTAGCGTTATTAATGCCTCTGATTAAATTGCGGTCAACCTAAGTAGTAGATTTTTTTAGTACCCTGTCACTGACAGTAAAATGACAAATTCGAGCAACTCTCATTTCATACGTTACTACGACGAGGTTCTTAAGTGTTTAGCTATTTCTGAGGCTGACTGTATTCGGCTATACGCCATTTGTATAAAGCAAAAGAAGTAAGCCTTCTTTCTCCAATGCCTTTTGAATAGATTCGGGGAAGGAGCAGAAAATCACTGCCGAAGTCGTTATTTGCTGCACATTACGTTTGGTTTTACTTCGGCACGGGGGTTTTCCGCTCGTTCCTAGGCTATATTCGGGTGACAGCATGCCGTGCCGATGTCGTGTGTGAAGTTTACGAGTGCCGCTGTGACCCGAATCAATATATTCGGTGCCAGCCACCATCTTTGATTCCTAAGTAGGTAGGTAGGAACTGGAGTGCTATTTTTGAATCTCACCGGGTGACTAAAGTTCGCCAAAATGGCCGTTTTTCTTAGAAATGCGGCCATTTTGGTGAGCTTTAGTTACCTGGTGACATACGAAAATTGCATTTGAATCTCACCGGGTAACTAAAGCTCGCCAAAATGGCCGCATCTCTATGAAAAACGACCATTTTGGCGAGCTTTAGTCACCTGGTGAGTTTCTAAAATTGCACCATTTGCACCCCAGGTCGTCCACGTACTTCTCTCCCTTGAATAAACCCGGACTGTGTGTTTTAGACAGTAACGAACTGTGAGATTCAGTCATGAGAGCCCTAGTACTATCTAATGACTTTCGATGTACCTACCTACTGATTCTATACAAATAAATATATCTATCTATCTTTCTAGGTGTAAGCTTTCTGTCACAAAAAAGTCTCGAACGCATAAGCCTTAAATTCTAAATTACTATTAAAATATATTGTTGCAGATATGCGCCGCAAGAGGCGCCGCCTTTAATCTAGAGCAAATTGGAACAAATTACCTTGCTACTCCGCGAAACCAGTGCCGTGCTCGTGCAAGTTAGCTGCGTCTGTGCGACATATATATGTTCATGCAAACCCACCCTACTCCACTCCGTACTGTCAGATCCAGATGATGCCTCGTACAGAGGCGAAACGCGCGTCGATCGTGTTGTTTAATGGTGGTGGTGAGCAGTTGAGTCTGTGTGATATATTTAGTTGTTTCGTGTGGAAGCGGAGGAGGGTGGGTTTTTGCACGAACATATCGCACAGACGCAGCTAACTTGCACGAGCACGGCACTGGTTTCGCGGAGTAGCAAGGTAATTTGTTCCAGTTTGTAGAAATGGACCTCCGCAAAGTAACGCCTGAATCTATTAATTAGTAATTGAGAGGTTAAGCCTCGTGTTCGAGGCTTTTAATGCAACCAAAAAATCCACTAGACATTTTAGAGATATTAAAAATATATAAATAAGAGGTATTGATCAACGGATCATTCAAATATTTAAAGCAGAGTTAATAAAAAGAAATAAATTGAAAAAGTTTATTGAATCAAAACTTTATAATAACAGAACGCTAAGACGTTGGAACCTGAGCAAAGATTCCCTGTGTTACAGGATCCAGGTACAGAGCAAGACTTTTTTCGTATAAAATAGGAAGGCAAACAAGCAAGTGGGGGACCCGATGGTAAGTGATCACCACCGCCCATAAACACCCGCAAAACAAAGGAGATTACAGTTCCGCTGCACATCCAGGACTAAGATGAAATACCTCTTGTGCCAGTAATTGCGTCAATAATGACAAAATATCTTACGTTTAGCATCAATTTCTGCTAAAACAGTCTCAACTTAAGGTACAGCTTCTGTTCTTAATTAAATAAATGAAGGCATGGTATTGAGTAACGGTGGAGACGCTGGACAATTTACCGATGATGATGGTTACAGACTCATCTTTAACACGTTCACGTGCGCAGTCGATTTTACAGAATATCGTTGTTACGCACAGTATTTCCCCATACAAAATACAACGACGTCTATAGACTTTGTGATACAACGTAGGTAAAAATAACGCCAATCTGACAGGAACGTTTCTTAACGTCAACTCGCGGAACTAGCAGCGACGTCATAGGACGTTGTACAGGTCCTTGCATGTATGTGCACTCTAGTCATCTTTAGTGAGGGTAAAGTTGGATATAGCGTGGCACTAGTGGTTCCAATTTTTGACATAGGTAATGTAGCACGATGACGTAGCTGATAGACTTTAGTACGGGCGCTCGGCGTTCAGTCACGTTGTATGAGATTTAATTTTTTTTGTTTCGACGGCTATTTACGTTTTGTTGCGCCGTACATACCATTTTTTTACGTCTTATCACGTAGCGCACATGAACGTGTTAAGAATGATTTGCAATTTGTCGCTTGATATTATTATATAGCAATCATACCTAACTAGGCGTGTAGATTTATAGTACTACAATTTGCTAAAAAGTACTACAATTTGAAACTGGCTCTACTACGTCTCTGTTAAAAATTTATTCTTCAACTTTGCCTAGATTGTAGTATTGATTTTATGGTTTTGAAACAAAGCTCCATTTTTGAAACAGAAGCTTACTACTTACATATTTTATGTTAAAGCAATAACTAACCTCAAGTCTTAAATGTCGGTTCGGTTCAAGTTGGACCATAAAAAGAATAAGCTTTCCTTCCCATTTTTACGGCGTGAAATTTAAATCTTAATTTATTATTTAATGAATTTAGGGTTCCTTGTTAAAATGGGTAATTTAAAAAAAAAATGTACTTATATTTTTTTATAAAATAGAAAAACAAACGAGAAAGGAGGTCACCGCCGGCGGGTTACCGCCGCCACACCCGTTACATCAAGGAGACAGCAGATGCGTTGGCAACCCAGAGGGCTAGGATAGAATACCTCTTGTGCCAGTAATTACACCGGCTGGCTTGCTCTCCACGCCGGAACACAAGAGTGCAAGCACTGCTGCTTGCTGAATTTAATTTGCAAGCTAATATAAATTAAGTCCAAAGAGTCTTGTAGATATTCTGTATCGTATTCTGAACGCTTTTTGTCGCGATGTAAATTTTGAATTGAAACGTATGGAACAAAATGTTTTGTACCTAAGGTAATTTTATAAGGAGGAATAACAAATTACACAATATAGACATAGAAACAAATAACTGACTAAAAGTAAAGCTTGGAAAACTAAAATTACTTCAGATCTCCTAGGTGTTGTCCCTGCACCCTCGTTTTCATGATGCTGGCTAGGTTTAACTTTTTTTTAATTATGTTGTGTAAATTATTACAAAGCTAGCGGTGTTTCAAACAAACTGTTAAGAAATAGTAAATTTGTTATATATTTAATTGAAATCTTAAACTTATTTTTTGGTTACAATTAATTTTACGGAACCCAAAACTCAAATTTGAATCGCAACTAACGGCCATTTCTTAGCATTTCCGTTAATAAATTGCCTTAAATTTTAACAATACAACATAATTTTGAAAGCATCCCGTAAACGGACAGAGATTAAAAACGTTTTTTTTTTAAATGGACGACAAACTGATTAATTGGAACGTCCGCTATTTGAAGGTAACGGATTTGGCGGCCTTCTAAAGGATTTCTATAGCTTTGAGTTGTTATAAAAAAATTAGGGGACCTTTCAATTTTTACTGCGATTTTTAATTAATTTTTAAATATTTAAAGCATTTTTGAAATCTTTTTCCCCGTATAATAATTTTCGCATGAAGTTATCGCTTTTGTTAATCTTGTTTCTTTGACTGAGGTCAAATAAAGTGTCGTAACAAGTTTAAAGTTAAACAACAAAAGAAAATTGTTAGTAAAAGCAAGATTTTTGTAGTGCATAATTTTTAAAATAAAACTACCTCGAGACTCGGACATATTAATAAAACGGATCACTCACGTATTTTAAGTCGAGAAATGCCCGACATGTTTCGGACCAGTCCGTGGTCCTTAATCATCGCCCCACGGCGGTGGCGCGACGACGACTCGACATGTCGGGCATTTCTCGACGTAAAAATACGTGAGTGATCCGTTTTATTAATAATATGTGCATAATTACTTAAATGTCAGCATATTTTGATAACAAATCTTACTCCCTACTTACATTGTAAACGCGAAGTCTTACGGGGACGGAGTTTAACGTTTGTTATTCATTCTTTAACACAAAAACTACTAAACGAATTTGAATGAAACTTTACACTATTTTAAAGTTTATACATGAGCATAATATATAGAATTTATTTGCACAACGCAGCGTTTTGAACTTCAAACAAATGAACTCGAGAGCTAAAGGAAACAAATAACGGTAAAACTCAAAACACTAGTGTACCGTTATTAAAACAACTAATATCAGTTGCGTAACAAATTTGTAACATTTTATATCAGTTTAGTAACAATTTCATTACTAAACCGATTTAAATCGTTACATAACCGTTTTTATTTATTTTAGTAACGGTACAGTTTTTGACTTCGACCCATAAATCAGTTATCCAATTGTGAGTTTGTAAATGAAATGTTGGTTACGAAGCAACTTACCTTTAACTTCAAAACTAGCTAACTTTATAATAACAGTAGACAGCGCCGTTATTCTGTTCTAGAACCGGTAATTAACCAACTTTACAGGACTGTGATTGTAACTGAACTTTTTAACTACACTTTACATAAGACATTGTCATACCGAAACCTAGTAATCGAGGAGTTAGTACAACTTAAGCTTTTTAGTAGAGCTATGTCGCAGAGCTATGACTGTAGTATTAGGCTGCGTTTTGACCAGAGATGTGCGAATGCGTAGCAAGGGATGTGTTTGTAAAGAGCCAATGAGCCGTTTCCAGCAGAGCTGTGCTGACCGAGGCGAGGTAAATGAAGCGATTGTATTGGTTCTTACAAACACATCCCTCGTTACGCATCCTCGCAAATCTCTGTGGCCCGTTTCACGAAGCTACAAGTTACAATTTTACAAGTCTAAACCGGCAACATTGATCATTTTGCCCATTGCCATTGGTCATTATTGGCCTATGTTGCCGGTTTAGACTTGTAAAATTGTAACTTGTAGCTTAGTGAAACGGGCCACTGGTGGAAAAGCAGCCTTAAGGTCGATATCTCAAACTAACGTCTTGCTCAAGTTAGCTCTTATGGTGACAGTTTGCTATATGATATTGAACATTAGGTGGGTTTAAATTCCTTGACTGTACGTATCTAGTTTACTAGTAGGCTTAATACCTGGCGCTGACTTTCAGAGGGGTCCGTTTTAAAACCTTTCTCTACTATAAAGGTTTTTTAATCCGTGGTCAACGAGCCCGTAGTAAATCTCAATAAGTGTAATCGGTCCATCTATTTTAATTAGTGTAGTACGATTTGATATATGGGTGCCGAGCTATAGGAATCATTAGACACGGCCTTTCAATGGGTTAGGTTTCAAACTTTGTGACCAAAATCCACTGACCTTTAAATAATGGACTTCTAGTCAGCGTTTAAAAAACGCCCTCAAAAGTCGAACAAAAAGTACAATAAATCGACAAGCGCTCGCGTTGTTAGTCTATCGGACCGACGGCGCTGCTGTCAATAGTATTATTTTGTAAAACCTATTTGCAACGAAACTTAATGAATTAAAAAAATGTAACATTGTATATTTGTGGCTGTTGTTTTCCTAAATATAAATAAAATAAATAAATAAATAAATTATTATTTTATGCAGTTAGACGTAAAGTTGTAAATCCAATGACAATAAATGGTGAACTAATAATTATCATTTGTAACGCCAACTTCCCCCTTTCTTATGTCGGGCCGTTTTTCTGCCTTCATTTAGTATGATACTGCCCATCCACGCATTATAAATATCATTGCCAACATTTAATTCAGGTTTTTATTTGATGGTTACCCTGTGCAAGCTCGTCGGCATCGCTTCTACCATCTTGTTAGCTAATCCAGAATACAATGCAAATTATCTACAAGACTCTTTGGACTTAATTTAATATTAGCTTGCAAATTAAATTCAGTGAGCAGCAGTGCTTGCACTGTTGTGTTCCAGCGTGAAGAGCAAGACAGCCGATGAAATTGCTGGCACACGAGGTATACCATCTTACCCCACTGAGTTGATAACGCATCTGCAATATCCTGTGTGTCCGGTTTCTATGGGCAGTGGTAATCACTTACCATCAGATGATCCACTTGCTTGCTTGCTTTTCTATTTTTATCAAAAAAATGAAGTAGAACATTTATAATACTAAATTGAAATAATAATCGCAAGGATAACTCAAAGAAAAATCTTAGTCACCTGACAGGACCCGGACCTGTCACCTCGACATTCTGTTGGTCCATTTTCACGCGAAAAAAGAACAAACAAACAAGCATAGTTCTACAAGTATAATGTAATTAGAGAGAACGTTACTCATAATCGCTACAGCGCTTTAGCGTTTTTTAGAAATCGTTTGATTTAATCTATATATATAAAAAAAAAATTCAAAGTCCTGACTGACTGACTGATATATCAGCGCACAGCCCAAACCGCTGGACCTAGACACTTGAAATTTTGTACATAGATATCTTATATAGTGTAGGCATCCACTAAGAAAGAATTTTTGGAAATTCCACCCCTATGAGGGTAAAATAGGGGATGAAAGTTTGTATGAAAGTCCGTCAGTTTTGAAGTTCGATCTGAAATTTTGTTGTTAGGCTTACGGAAAAAAATAATTTATACGGGGCTCAGTGTTTTTGATAATTCCACCCCTGAGGGGGTGAAAAGGGGGATAAAGTTGTGTATGGGAAGACCTTCATTTTCACAACAAAAATCACTACATTTATTATTTATTCTTATAACGCAACGTGTATATCGGGTGTTATTGGAATTATTTCTTATATTGAGGTAATGTTTTAAACTATGTTTTTAGTTTTAAGTTAAGTGTGAGTTCCACTGAAAACTAGCGTAGCAGCTATTTAGATACAACTAAAGCTGAGTGGGGCCCTTTTTTATATAAATTTGTAATATCCGTGTTTTAACATTTTGTTTTATTTCTCTCTTGTGTGTCAAATGTGTTTAAAAAAATTGTATTCTATTATATTCTAACCCCCTTATTCAGAAAAAAAACAATTAAATATGTTGTTCCTTTCATTCGAGGGTAAACGTCACAATGACAGATAAAGACATAACACATGTTAACTAACTTAGTTTTTACAACTTTTATGATTAGGGGGTAAATCTACAGCAAATATACCAACGTTTTTAACTTTAAGAAAATATCCATTCAGTACAATTTAAAATCGCCTTGTCTATGACATCACGTAGTCTATGGTTGTCTCGTTATTCTAGTCGATTTAATTGGTAGATTGTCGGAAAGATATCGATTCTCGCCTCCATACATTTACTCAATAATGGACGTTTTGTATGTACGTATGTATGTGTTTTGATAATTTATGCGCGTCTCGTTTGTTTTGAGATCCATTTATATGTAAATTGTGAGGCATGTTTATGATTCCGATACAATTTTGGGGTAGACAGAGCAGATGTTTGGGCAGTATGGGTTTAAGACTATATGACCCATAAACGACCCAATACAAGAAGTGGACGAAATGAATCTTTGGCGGAATATAAAATTAACAGAACCTGTGCTATAACGCGGGGCAATTCTGGCGTCAGTAGAGATGAAGTCAAACTCGAGATAAGGCTGTAAAATCTCTTCAAAATCTGTCATATTTTGACACATCTCGAACGTCAGATGAATCTCGATGAGCGCCAGAATTTGGGGCCTGGTACCTTGATTTAAGAAATGTTAATTATTAGATGCAGGTGTTAGGTATTTTGCCGGGGTCTATATCAACAACTTGGAACAAATTACCAAATCAAATTGTGCAAGGTCCGGATCGTTACCACCACCTTGCTCGCTAATCCAACCGCTAAGCAGCAGTGCTTGCACTGTTGTGTTCCAGCGTGAAGAGCAAGACAGGCGGTGCAATTACTGGCACAAGAGGTATTTCATCTTTACCGTCTGGGTTGGCAACGCAACTGCAATCTCCTTGGTGTTGCGGGTGTCTATGGGCGGTGGTGATCACTTACCATCAGGTGACTCACTTACTCGTTTGCTTTTCTACGTTGGAAAAAAAAAACAATCTCCGCGCATTTCTGCTTTTGCGGAGTAGCAAGGTAATTTGTTCCAGTTTGTTAGGAAATGTTAAAAATAGCAAAGCAAAAATTTGTTCCCATTTTTTCTAAGGCCCATACTCTTAAACACATACATATGGCTGCTCCTACATACAGTACAGGGTTCATTGTTTGAACGAAAAGCAACCGGAAGCCGGAAGTTGCCATCGCGACGACTTCCGGCCGTCGCTTACGCCGCGATCCGTTTTGGCGCGAGAACGGGCTACTACCGGTTTTCGGAATACCTTCTTTTTTCTTTAATTGTGTTAAAAATGGAACGCAAGATTTATTTTTGACAACTGCTATCAGAGGCGCTGTATACGCCTGTCATGTCACTTTTCTGTAGAATTTTGCACTGTAATCAATCTCAACCGTTTTTTTGATTTTAACTATATTAGTTTTATTACGCAATTATATATTTTATTCCACTCAAAACCCAACAAATGGCAGCCACGAGACTTGTGGCAATGTTAGTGTTAAGTAATAACTACATAACTTCTTTAGTAATAACAATGTAACTTTTTCAAACGAAAAAAAACAACTTCGTCCCTTAATTTACTTTAATAACTTGAATTTCCAAAATGAAAACACAATTGTGTAAGAAACAGTCCTTTACAGTATTACCAAAAACATATTGTGCCACGATGTACCTGCGCAGTAGACCAATTTTAGTAGCTCGAGAAATTTCGATCTACCAATGATAAAGTAGAATTTTACGCGCGCTAAACTCTTGCGCGTTTATTGGTCTATCGATTTTGGAGCAACATGGCGGCAGCCCGTGCGCCACAGTGTACGAATTGTGTAAGCGGGACAAAGCTAAGAATGCATAGCAAGCAATACTCTGCCAGTTGCGATTGCAAATAAGGTACAATATGGATTATTCACACGTTCGGCTACTGTCGGAAACCGGTCTGCGATTCTCTGCGCAAACTAATACTGCCGATGCTCCATATATTTTTGGTAAAACTGTACTGTCGCAAAACGGTTCGGACTTCGGAATCTTAAGAAGTCATATCATTTAGATCTAAGAAAAAAAAATAGGCCATGCTCAGCAGGCTCTTTTACATACATATCTGAGTCTACCAGTGTTTCGGAAAATGGAAGATTCTGCTGAGAAGAAACGCCGGGAAAAACTCGGCGGCTTATCTTAAAAAAGGAGATAAGTCGCTTGCAACTAAATGATTTTTAAACGAGAATCAAAAGTAGTACCTACCTACTTCCAGCATTTGTATTTTTACGCCTCAAGAGACGTGTGGCCATTTCAAATTTATGTTTTTACGTAATTCCGACAATCCCGACTGAAATCGCTTTTGTCCAACGAGACCCGGTTTTACCTTTTGTATATAATATTAAACCCAATCTCTCTAATCTTAAAACTGAGGCCGAATCAAAAACATCGTACCGTTACTAACATAATTCATATCAGTTTCGGAACGGTTTCGTAACGATTTATGTCAGTTTAGTAATGAAAACGTTACAAAACTGATGTAAGACGTTACAGAAGCGTTACGAAACTGATGTTAATTTAGTTAAGTAACGGTTTTTTTTAAATTTAAATATAAAAAAAACTGAAAAGGGGCCAAGTTCGCATCTCAAAATAATTCAATACAAGAAAACGTGTATTCCAAAGAACTAGTGGGCATACTTACACAAACACATCCTTATGTAAGCGAGTTTTTTTACAAAAAGGTTGATGTTTATACATGTTTTTAAAGGTCGACAAAGATTTGTTGTGTGCACATTGTCGCTTGTAACTATGCTCAAAGTTATACTCGTGGGAAGCCGATCCAGTTCGCTAGTTAGTTAATAATGCCCTTGGAATCTTGCTTAGTATTATGCCGATTTAAGCAATGGTTGGATTACATTTTTGTAACCGAAATTTCTTTAGATTTTTATTTTAAATGTTTTTAACATTCAAATTACCAAATTAAAATGCTATGCAATTGCACGGAATGCTGATGTTGCAGGTTCGAGTCCTACCATTGCCCTAATTTTTCTTTGTGTTGTCATTGTATAGCATTTTAATGGTTAGTATACTTCAATAGACATTAGTTAGGTTGCGTAACGCACTCTCACGCAGCTTTACTAACACCTTAGACCTAACCATGCAGACATTGGAAATCTTAACCCATAAACAAACAAAAGAGGCTGTGACTAATAATTTTTTATTCTCTTAATTTGAAGAATTCGTAAAAAGAAGAAAAACTGTGTTTTTAATTTTCGTCTACGATGTCTACTTCTTTAAATATTGCGAATAGAAAAACCGACACAAACGCAAGCACCGCAAAAACGTTATATACAAAATGCCTACGTAAGGATGACGCGTTTATAGTCAGTGAATTTGGTTGATAGGTCACTATAGAACGTTGTCGTAATGTGTCATCGCTGAGATATTATAACATTTACTGACAAGTCATTACGTCGTTTATTTTGAAAAGGTTCTACAGTGGCCTATGAATCAAATTGTTTAACCATACACCTTACTAAGTGTTCCTTATCTTTGCTAGTAAATGCGTGGAGCATTAAACTTTTTAATTTATTGTAATAAAGAGAGCTTTTATATGGTTACCATAGTACAACTTATTTTTTTCTTTATCGGGGTTCTAATAATAGAAAATTTTAAACAAAAAGAAAACTTCTATCTAATTTTTTTTCTATTTAATTAGATTCGTACTTTTGAACCGCTATAGCTTTCAAAATATATGTGTTTTGAAAACAGTTTTTGTCGATATGATTTTAAATAAGATTACACACTTTTAAGCCATTTGGTTTGAAGTATCAAATACCCAATTTAACCGTAATCACGTGTAAACGGTTCCAGTCACGCCTTGGGGTCAAGTCGTGAAGTATTGTTGGCAACCTGATACCTCACTTATTAGGGTATTGTGGTCCAACGTTGAACACGTACAGACGAAGAGTTAGGCTGCGTACCCACTAAAGCTGTAAGAGCAATTTGGGTTGAGATAATTTTGCTCATTTAATTAAATTTTTGTTTAATTTCAATTCATTTATTTCATGTAACCATGGTCACAATTTTATTAGTAGAACTTACAATTTAAGGAGTTAGTAGGTAGCTAAAGTGAAACAAAAAATTTACAATAAAATTTAAAATAAGACAACACTGACAGGGGTGTGCAATCCCTCGCAGTGCGACATATAATTCAATATATAATTCAATTAATTAATTGAATATTTAATTTCAATTTAATTTCTTTCTTTCTTACTTTATTTCGATTTAATTTTAGTTTAATGTGTTGGATTTGTTATTACTGTCTGTGTCTGTTCGTTTTAATTTCACTTCATTTGTTTAATCTGATTTGACAGTTTGATTTAAGATTTGTAAAGCCTAATTTATATTTAAGTATAGTCGACCATGTAATTGCTTGACCACTTTTGAACCTTATCCCTCTGTAATACAGTCGAAAAGTGGTCAAGCAATTTCTTGGTCGACTATACACTAACATTAAGTCCATGTCAATTTACTAACACATAATTATGGATTATATTATCTAAAATACATAAATATTACAATATCTTTGTAATTCCCTTGATTCTCTTCTTATAAAGAGTATTACGTATTGTATAAAATAATAATAACAATAATAAGCAGAATGCAAAGAAATCCAGCAATATTAGGATGAAGACCCACTACCACCATCTTGCTCGCTAATCCATCCGCTAAGCAGCAGTGCTTGCACTGTTGTGTTCGTGGATAGCAGGACAGCCGGTGCAATTACTGGCACAAGAGGTATTCCATCTTAGCCCTCTGGGTTGGCAACGCAACTGCAATATCCATGGCGTTTCTGGTGTCTATAGGCGGTGGTGATCACTTACCATCAGGTAACCCAATTGGTCCTTTACTTTCCTTTTTTAAGTATTAAAAAAAGAAGAGATAATATTGTGTAAAAAGAGATAATTTCCTATCTCACCGGTCATTGACATTTGCTGACCCAACGAATAAAATTAAATAATTTAATTTGAACATTTCGACGGATCCGGCGGAATGCCTGAAATCTGTCCGGTCGACATTTTACTGGCGCTACCTGCCGGCGCCTGGGAATCCAATCTCTTACAGCCCACCGTTGGGCACAGGAGACATTGTCAAAACAGTACGCCAATTCAGCAAATTCAACCATAATATGGACAGTCAGCCATCAAATATATCGCAGCGGACACGGTGGTCAAAAACAGCTAAATAATCAAGAGATTCAGACGTTACTGTGAGGAGGCCTTTATCAACAAATTAGAGCAAATCACCTTGCTACTCCGCGAAATTAGTGTTGTGCACGTGCAAAACAGCTGCGTGTGTATGTTTTTCATATAATATCACACAGATGCAGCTGTTTTACACGTACACAACACTAATTTTGCGGAGTAGCAAGGTAATTTATCTACACATATATCATAAATGCTCTATAATACGTTCAGAAACCGTAGGCAATGACCAGCATTATAACAACCAATATTATTATGAGAATTTTTCTAATTAGTTTCTAAATTTGTTCAAATTCATTTTTTATTACATTATTTTAATGTGTACAGTCTATAGATATTTAATAGGTACCTAGCACTAGTAGCTAGTAGCAATGCAGGTCATTGCCCTATGGCTTCTGAACCCATCATTGAGTACTTATGATATGTGTGTAGATAAAGTACTGTATGCAACTGTACATAATTAGGTCTTAAAACACTCGTGTGATCCTATTATGAAACTCGCTGACGCTCGTTTCACAAAACCACACTCGTGTTTTAAGACCCCTCATTATGCAACAGTTGCATAAAATACTATTGTTCCATTTTGTTAAAAATATCTGAACTCGACTCTATTGTCAAATACGTTCGGTCGTGTTTAGAGTATTTTTGACCACCTCGCCCGCTCCAATATATTTGATGCTAACTCGACCTCCGCAAAGTAACGCTAGAAACTATTCTATAGGCCAATTCTCAGTAGGACATAGAGCCATATTTGTAAGGTGGTCAGCTGCTATTTCACCAAAATAACGGTAAGGTATTTTGTGCGAGTGTGGTTCTACCCCGGTCGAGCTGGCCCATTTGTACTGTAGTCAGTAACTGGATTAAATCTGGTTCTACCTTCCGTTCAATTATTTTATTTCAACTGACGCAGAAGTACCTACCTATATTTAAAAAAAAATTAAGTAAAATGTTAAAGTGTTTTACTGTTACCTTAAACCGTACCTACCTGGTACCTTAAATGACATTTTATTTTTTTTACTTTTTTTTGTTAATGATTTAAAAATTTTCGATATAATTATTTTGTATCTTATTGTATGACATTTTCTTTACGTTCTTAATTTTATATCAATGTTGACTTTCTCAACCCTGCTCTAATTATTCTAATTTTGACATTTTAATTTGCATTTTATTTATTTTTGTTCAATTATTCAGTTAGTTATTCAGACATTTGATAATATTATGTATGCTGCTGTACGCTGACTTGCGAAATATTTGTATGCCTGATGGCGAAACATGGTGATGCTATTGAAATTGTGTAACATCTTATTATCCACCTGTACCACAAATAAATGGTTTTGGCTTTTTGGATTTTTGGATTTTGGACTGTTTTTCTTATAAGTACTGTGGCACCATTGTTCTCAACACGCGATCAGTTTATTGTTACCTCTGTCGAACCCCGCCAGTCCGGATTGAACTCTGCGCTTTCACAATAGAACCCGTGTTCGCGTGACCGGATTATCGCAGTCCACGATCGAATTACTGTAAGGAGAGTAATTCCTTTCTTTGAAATGTTTTTTTTTCTTTTGATTCAGTTTCGAAAGTAACGTATCTTTGAAGAATAAACCGGAAATTTTTAATCTACTACTTTTAATACTAATACCTGGATTAAAGAGACCATGGAAAAAAGGTATATAGGGGCAAACATCGAACCTAACTCGCTCATGTCTGGCCCATATTAGGTTTGCTATTATAACAATTATAGCACGCAAACTAAGTGCTTTTGCGGTATACAATAAGAAAGAAAGAAGAAAAGAAAACATTTATTTAAAACTAATCAACATAAAACACACAAATACACACAATATAATATAATATCTCTTTATTGATTACCAAAAACAACGACGACTAATATTCTTTATTGTACACCACATAAAAAATACAAAGAAAACAAAGAAACGAATTAGAAAGGTGGACTAGGTAGACTGACACGAGTAAAAACGAGAGAGAGTTTTCGCAACCACTAGTAAAAAAAATGCTTCACATGTGTCAAGCACTGGTACCTTATTTTATTGTAACAATTCTAGGTATAGTCGACCAAGTAATTACTTCACCATTTTGAATCTTATCCCTTAGTAATACGGTCGGACACCGATAAACCAATTTCGTGGTCGACTATACTGTAAGGCCTCTACATTATGCTGGACATTGTATCCTATTAATTATAATACTATAATAAATGCAACAGTAAGTAATTAGATTTTGATACTTCAATGTTCATTTCCCCACGCATTAACGGCTGAACGGATATAGATGAAATTTGGCAGAGAGAACGATCATGTCCTGGATCCAAGCATAGAATACTTCTTATCCCATAAAATTCCGTAAAATCCCATAAAATGCATAAATAAAATCATGAGAGCCAAGCCGCGGGTAAAAGCTCGTATGAAATAAATATTATGAAAACAGAGAATTCAAGTTATCAAGATCTTTCGACGTCCAACATTTAACTGTCCACTTGCGAGCTTCGCAACTTTACTGCCTAATTAACGCCTAAACTCGCAAATCTTTTTTGACAAGAATAATTTCAATTAACACCAGCAAATCTTTTTTTATGAAATAGGAAGGCAAACAAGCAAGTGGGTCACCTAATGATAACTGATCACCACCGCCTATAGACACCCGCAACACCAAAGAGATTGCAGATGCGTTGGCCACCCAGATGGCTAAGATGGAATTACTCTTGTGCCAGTAATTACACCGGCTATCTTGCTCTCCACGCCGGAACACAACAATGCAAGCATTGCTGCTTTACGGGAGAATTAGCGAGCAAGATGGTGGTAGCGATCCGGACGGACCTTGCACAAGGTCCTACCACCCGCTGGGGCCTAGTGTTTCAACATCTCAAATGTACAAACACAGTTTATACTGCCACAGATTACGCAAACACCGTCCAGCCAATCAATGACGACCACAGATAATCCGCGTGGCATAGATAACGCACGATCAATGGCCCAATTGCAGATTTGGCGGCACGCCAGCGTACAGCGCCATCTGTTACTCTGTGTCGGTGATTGACACGACTTTACTGCGGATTTTGAATGTTTATTGTCGGATAGTGAATGGTTTAGAGGGTAACAAGGAATTGACTGTAAGTATGAGCTATGAATACAAACTGGGAATATATACAGGGTACGTTTCCAGGGTAAATTTCCAACAGGAACGTGCAATAATGCTTGAACGACAAAAAAGTAATTCTTAAAATATGAATATACTAGCGAACGCCTGCGACTTTTTACGCGTAGAATTAGCGACCTATGTCCGTCAGGCATAGTATAGATTTCTATTAGTGAATGAATTTTTAGAATTGGTTCAGTCGTTCCAGAGCCCTACATAAAAACATACAAAAATGACATGCTCTCCTCCGCTCATCGAGCCAAAGAGAATCGCTGATCCGTTGCCGACTAGTAGCCTCCCTCCCGCAACCTTTAAGATTTAAGCTTGTAATAGAAAAGTCATTTTTGACATTAACTTATTCAATGTCTGTCAATTTATTATCACAAAACACACGTTGACGTGCTCCAACTTGTAATAACCCATTCGGGTCGAATATTAAAACAAACTTTTTGATGACTGATATTAACTTAATGGGGTATTCCTGTTATGTCACTTTAATGATAAGGTGGCGTGATACGATTGTTACAAACAAACAGGGAACAGCCTGGTTACTGTGAACAATAGTGCAAAAGTATTGTAGTTGTCCTAACCGCCCAACATTGAACAATACAATTCAGTACAATAGTTTATTTATAACACCAAGTACATAGGTATCAATAGGATCCATTACAATAATACAAAACTTCTGCATTCAAAAAACTAGCGAAAGGCGATATTAATATGACTGTTAACGTCGCTGGTAGATGCGCATCGACCAACGCGTGCAACAGTACCCTTACCATGAGTACAGTGCACCTAGCCGTAACCATACTCGCTAGCGACAGCGTAAAACGATTCGTATAGGAAATTGCACAGCGCCTCTAGCGCTCACTTAGATAACTAAAGATCGCTAGTATGAGTCCAACGGTAAATTACCTATCGAAATCTGAACGTCAGTGTCTAACGTTTTGTAGCTGTTGCCGTAGAATATTGGTACCATGAGTCACAAATTTGACACATGTCATCGAAAAATACCGTATCGACTATGGTTAACTCTTTCACTGACAAATGAGAGCGTATTTAACCGCTATCAACTGTTGTAACGTAATACGAATTTTCGATAGAAACTCATGGTAATGGTACAGGGCGCATGACGTTGACAGTTATATCGCCTTTCACTAGTTTTTGAATACAGAAGTTTTGCTAACCCAGAGGACTAAGATGGAATACCGGGTGGAATCCAACCCGGATCACAATAGTACAAGCACTGCTGCTTAGCGGCTGGATTAGCGAGGATGCCACCGAAGGTCATACCTGTGGCCCGTTTCACTAAGCTACAAGTTACAATTTTACAAGTCTAAACCGGCAACATTGGTCAATAATGACCAATGGCATGGGCATAATGACCAATGTTGCCGGTTTAGACTTGTAAAATTGTAACTTGTAGCTTCGTGAAACGGGCCACTGCTTTTAAAAAATCGTTTATTGATCCAGTGCACTGGCTGTTGTGATAAGTTGCGTTGTTTACCCAGTATAATCAGGGAATCTAAACAGAGGGGTAAATTTTTTTAATGTGATAACTATGTTTGTTAAAGTAACCATCAAGTGGGTAGGTTATCTAGGCGATTAGTTACCCATATACTCGATCAATATGATGGTAGAGGGGTAATAAGTACCTTGATTTACCTCCACCATGCCGCGCGGTGTCCGGCTATGATTTTTTTATGGAATATAAAGGCAAAGGGGAAACTATTGGAAAACTTGGATGAAGGACTAAAGCATGGATATAACCTAAGTACGTGTCAGGCATTCACACACAAAACTGTCAAAATGGTTACCTTTGGAGTGCGTCAAGGTAATAAAACCTGCAAATTAATAAGAAAAACGTAGATTATACTACTTAAATGTACACCAATGATAATCATTTTGTGTATTGATTGTGTATAGAGTGTCAATTAAAGAGAAGGTTTAGAGTAATTGAAGTCATCTCTTTTTGGCATTTAAAGTAAAGAGATCAGCTAATTAAATATCTCTTTCAATTTTATTACTTTTTCTTTGGTATACTATATCTATGGTGAAACCTTTATTATTTTTTATTATTTATTTATTTTTCGATCAACAGGGAGCATAAAACATTATACAATAATCACATCATACAAGAAAAATCACATCAAACAATAAAATTAAAATAAACAATGTCAAATAGGTGTACGTATGTCAATTTATGGTTTTGGACCTCATAAATAACAATTGAAAGAAACACGTAGTCTTCTCGTTGAGATGAAGCCCGGGAATGTCCAATGCTGAATGTATTATCAAACCGCGATTAGAATATAATTGGAGAGTAACGTCAACACACTGTCATTTCATAGACTTGCGTCAAGCTTCATTCCCATATGTATGAAATATAAATAAATATAAATATAAATATCTCGGGACAATTTACACCAATTGACCTAGTCCCAAACTAAGCAAAGCTTGTACTATGGAAAAGTGAAAGTGGGCTGACGTTACTCTCCAGTTATAGTCTAATCACGGTATGATAATATTGCTAATCAACGCATTTTCAGTAACAGTTCATGACCTTAAAAAAACAATTTCATTGTCAGTAGGGATTTTTTTTAATGTTCTCGGAATTTTCTTTCTACGAAAATTCCGTCCCTTACAAAAGTTTCAGCTGCGTATAACGAGGATGGAATCGTTGCAGAAAGATCGCAAAAAGGTGGAATTATTCTCGCAAATTTGTTTATCTACCTTTCTCTATTTATCTTTATCTTCTTATTTATTTAATCTTATTGCACAAAAAATACATTTAAATGTACAAAAGGCGGACTTCTAAACCACGCAACGGATTTTGATCCAGTTTTCACTGTCATTTAGAATTTTAATGGTATGTCTTTATGTACATTACATCCTACAATAATAATAATCTACACTAATATAATAAAGAGGTAAACTTTGTTTGTAATTTTGTTAGTTTGTTAGTTTGTTTGTATGTAGGGGGTAATCTCTGGAATTACTGAACCGATTTCAAAAATTCTTTCACAGATCGAAAGCTACACTATCCCTGACGGACATAGGCTACATTTTATATTGATTAAAAAAAGTTTTTAGCTTTAAATTTTAATATTTGCAAATCAAGTCAGTAAGTTACATACGCAAAATGGCCGTTTTACCGGCCTGCGCTGAGCAAATTAATGGATGGCCCATACTAAAATAATTTTTAATCATTAAAAAGTCAGTCAATAATCAGTCAGTCAGTCTGTCAGATTGTCCGTCTGTCTGTCTGTCTGTCGGTCTATCTGTCAGTCAGTTTGTCTGTTAGATTGTCCGTCTGTCTGTCAGCCTGTCAGTCCGTCCATCCGTATGTCCGTCCGTCCGTCGGCTAGCCCGCCCATAAGTCCGTCCGTCCGTCCGTCCGTCCTTCCGTCCGTCTGTCTGTCTGTCAGTCTATCTGTCAGTCAGTCAGTCTGTTAGATTGTCCGTCCAACCGTCCGTCCGTCCGTCCGACTTTTCGTCCATCTGTCTGTCTGTCTGTCAGTCTATCTGTCAGTCAGTCTGTTAGATTGTCCGTTTGTCTGTCTGTCCACCCGTCCGTCCGTCCGTAAATCCGTTCTTCCGTCTGTCCGCCCTTCCGTCCGTCCGTCCTTCCGTCTGTCCGCCCTTCCGTACGTCCGTCCGACCGACCGTCCGTCCGTCTGTCTGTCAGTCCGTCCGTCAGTCCGTCCGTCTATCTGTCAGTCCGTCCGTCCGTCCGTACGTCCGTCCATCCGAACGTCCGTCCGTCCGACCTTCCGTCCATCTGTCTGTCTGTCTGTCATTCTATCTGTCAGTCAGTTTGTTTGTCAGTCAGTCTGTTAGATTGTCCGTCTGTCTGTCTGTCCGTCCGTCTGTCCGTCTGTCTGTCTGTAGGTCTATCTGTCAGTCAGTATGTCTGTCAGATTGTCCGTCTGTCTGTCAGTCCGCCCGTCCGCCCGTCCGTTTGTCCGCCCGCCCGTCCGTCCGTCCGTCCATCTGTCTGTCTGTTTGTCAGTACATTTGTCAGTCAGTCTGTGAGATTGTCCGTCTGTTTGTCCGTCCGTCCGTCCGTCCGTCCGCCCGTCCGCCTGTCCTTCCGTCCGTCCGCCCGTCTGTCCATCTGTCTGTCTATCTGTCAGTATATTTGTCAGTCAGTTTGTTTGTCAGTCAGTCTGTTAGATTGTCCGTCTGTCTGTCTGTCCGCCCGTCCGTCCGTCATTCCGTCCGTTCGTCCGTCCGTCCGTCCGTCTGTTTGTTAGCCTGTCAGTCTGTCACTCTATCAGGCTGTCAGTTAGTCCGTCAGCGTGTCAGTCTGTCAGGTGTTAGTCTGTCAGGTGTTAGTCTGTCAGTGTGTCAGTCTGTCAGTTAGTCAGTAATTCTTTCAGCCTGTTAGTTTATGAGTCACCTAACCTGTCAGTAAGTCTGTCAGTTTGTCTGTCAGTTTGTCAGTCAGTTTGTCTGTCAGTCTGTCTGTCAGTCTGCCAGTCAGTCTGTCAGTCTATAAATCAGTCTGACAGTCATTCTGTCACTCTGTCAATTAGTCTGTCAGTCGGTTATTTTGCCCTTCTGTCATGTTTGTTCATCTGTCATTCTGTCAGCCAGTCTAAAAGTTTGTCAGTCTGTCTATCAGACTGTCAGTCAGCCTGTCAATCAGTCTGTCAGTTTGTCTAACAGTCTGTCAGTCAGTCTATCCGTATGTCAGTTCGTTTGTCTGTCTGTCAGTCAGTCAATAAAAAGTTAAAATTTAGCACACATAGATATTATTAATAAAGCGGATCACTCACGTATTTTTTTGCGTCGGGAAATGCCCGACATGTTTCGGACCAGTCCGTGGTCCTTAATCATGAGCCCCCGCGGCGGTGGCGCGACGACCACTGCGTACCGAAGCCCTGACAGCTCGCCGCCGCCCGAAACGCCTGTGCCGAGTAGCCGAGCTGTCAGGGCTTCGGTACGCAGTCGTCATCGCGCCACCGCCGCGGGGGCTCATGATTAAGGACCACGGACTGGTCCGAAACATGTCGGGCATTTCCCGACGCAAAAAAATACGTGAGTGATCCGCTTTATTAATATGTCTGAGTCTCACGGTAGTTTCATGTTAAAAAACACATAGATATTGCGAGTCCGAAGGGCGAGCTCCGTGTAGACACGAGCGCCAGTGTTCTTTTGAAACACTAATGAGTATCTTGCGAACCCAGAAGGCGAGCGGCGCCGCGACATTGGTAAACATCTGCTCTGCCTACGCACTTACTTTTGCCTTTCAAGCGAGCCCGAAGAGCGAGCTCCGTGTAAGCGGGCGCACCGAAGCCCGGAGGACGAGCGGCGGTTTGACGCTAGCAAGCAAACCTCCTATCTCCACGAGCAAGGGCGAGCTCCATGTAGGCGCGTGCGACAAAGCGTCCCGTTGATGAAAATACCCTTGAGTAACTTGCGAGCCCGGAGGGCGAGCGGCGGTGTGACGAAATCAAGCAAACCTCTTATCTCCGCGAGCAAAGGCGAACTCTATGTAGACGCGTGCGATGAAGCGTCCCGTTGATGAAAATACTCTTGATTAACTTGCGAGCCCGGAAGGCGAGCAGCGATATGACATTAGCAAGCAATCCCCTGTCATTGCCCCGGCCAACCCCCCTCCCCCACTACCCAGCGAGCCCGAAGGGCGAGCTCCGTGTAGCCACGTGGGACCGTTTCCTTCTAATGCCAACACCAATGAGTACCTCGAGAGCTTGAAAAGCGAGCGTTGGTGTGACATTAGCAAGCATTTGCACTGTTTACTTCTCCTAAAGCGAGCCCGAAGGGCGAGCTCCACCTAGGAACGTGCGCCAAAGTGTACCTTTGTTGAAAAAAACTATTGAGTGTCTTGCGAGCCCGGAGGGCGAGCGGCGGTATGACGTTAGCAAGCACCCCTCATATATCCCCCTTTCAGTGAGCCTGAAGTGCGAGCTCCGTGTAGGCGCTTGCAACGAAGCGTCCCTTTGATGGAAATATCAATGAGTAGCTTGCGAGCTCGGAAGGCAAGCGACGGTGTGATGTTAAGTAAGCGTCCTCTCCATCTGGGACAATTCGTGGCACGCGCCTACACGAAGCTTGCCCTTCGGGCTCGCTGAGGGGAGAGGGAGCATGGTCATAGACGTAGATCATACGCGCCTTAATAGAGCGCGCCCTTCGGGCTCGCTAGAGTGGGGATGTAGATAGTGGGGGTTGTTTGCCAACGCCACAACGCCGCTCGCCCTCTGGGCTCGCAAATCACTCAAAAGTATCAACGAGACATTTTGTGGCACGCGCCTGCACAAGCAGCAAGGGCAAAGATATGAAGATGCGAACTTGAAAGGTGAGCAGCGGTGTGATGTTAGTAAGCTTCCTCCCTGTCTGGTACATTTCGTCACACGCGTCTACACGGAGCTCGCCCTTTGGGCTCGCTGGGGGGAGCAGGGGCAACGATGTAAGGTTGCTTGCTAACGTCATACTGCAGCTCGCCCTCCGGGCTCGCAAGTTACTCAATAATATTTCTATTAACGTTACAGCGGAGGTTAATTGCTAACGTCACACCGCTATTCGCCCTCCGGGCTCGCAAGTCACTCAAAAGTATTTTCAACAACGAGACACTTCCTCACACGCGCCTACATGGAGCTCGCCCTTTAGGCTCGCGGAGGTCGGGAAGACCTGCTCCTCCCGACCCCCCTGCCCCTGGGCAAAGATATGGGGATGCGAGCTCGAGGGCGAGCGGCAGTGTGATGTTAGTAAGCGTTCTCCCTGCCTGGTACATTTGGACACACAGGGGGGGGGGGGCAAGGGTAAAGGTATAGGGATGCTTGCTAACGTCGCACAGCCGCTCACCCCTCGGGCTCGCAAGTCACTCAAAAGTATTTTTATTAACTAGACACTTCGTCGCACGCGTCTATACGCAGCTCGCCGTTTGGGCTCGCTGGGGGGTGCAGGGGCAACGATGTGGGATTGCTTGCTAACGTCATACCGATGTTCGCCCTCCGGGTTCGCAAGTTACTCAAGAATATTTCTATTAACATTACAGCGGAGGTTGTTTGCTAACGTCAGGCAGCTGCTCGCCCCCCGGGCTCGCAAGTCACTCAAAAATATTTCCAACAACGAGACACTTCGTCACACACGCCTATATGGAGCTCACCCTTCGGGCTCGCGGGGGTGGGGAGGAGCAGTGGCAAAGATATGGAGATGCGAGCTCGGAAGGCGAGCGGTGGTGTAATGTAAGTAAGCATTCTCACTCTCTGGTACATTTGGACACGCGCGTATATGGAGCTCGCCCTTTGGGCTCGCTGGGGGGGAGGCAAGGGCAAAGGTATAGAGATGCTTGCTAACGTCACACAGCCGCTCGCCCTTCGGGCTCGCAAGTCATTTTAAAGTATTTTCACTTCGTCACACACGCTGGCACGGTGCTCGCCCTTCGGCCTCGCTGGAAAGGGGGGGAGGAGAGGGAAAGATGTAGGGATGCTTGCTAACGTCGTACCACTGCTCGCCCTCCGGGCTCAAGAGGCCTCAAGAGTATTTCCATTTACGGGACGCTTCGTCGCACGATCCTAAACGTCACACGCGCCTTCATGGAGCTCGCCCTTCGGGCTTACTGGAGTGGGGACGGAAGTAGGGGGAGGTTGTTTGCTAACGTCACACCGCCGCTCGCCTTCCGGGCTTGCAAGTCACTCAAGAGTATTTTCATTAACGGGGCGCTTCGATGCACGCGCCAAGACGGAGCTCGCCCTTCGGGCCCGCTGGAAGGAGGGTGGAAGTAGTGCGGTTGCTTGCTAACGTCCCTCGCTCTCCGAGGTCGCAAGATACTCGAGCGTATTTATTACCATCAGCGGGACACTTCGCGATAAAGGAATGCTACGCGGACAAAGTCGCGGGCAACAGCTATTTTAAATAAAGTCGCTATCCGTTCCTGTCTGTCCTAAATCCTTATAGTGTATGTTCGGCCGCCTTCTCCCTCTAATCCATGCAATGGATTTGAATGCGGTTTTTACTGTAATTTAGAGTTTTTCTGCGGAAGGTTTCTATGTAGGTAGATTACTTATTGATTGTACCCGTGCGAAGCCGGGGCGGGTCGCTAGTATAATAATAATAATAAAAGTTCTTTATTTAGGTATTCACCCATTACATAAATGTTTGTATATACAAATAAGAATAAAATAAAGCAATAAAATTAACTTCGATGCAAAAAGCAAAACACAGTGGGTACAACAGCAATCTGGTCTAGACCATTGGTCATGTTATTTTATTATTCTCAGAGCGGTGCAAGTAAGTGGTAAGGTATTTAGGTAGATCCTTAGTAGGTATCCATGGGGGAAGCCTATATCCAGCTTTGGACGTCTTTCGGCTGAAATGATGATGATGATGATTTAGGTTAGCATAATACAAATGTGTAGGTACATACGTACTATTAACAGCTTATTTATTAAGCTCAGCCAGTGTGTAGCATGTCGCGGCAGCATTGATTTTTCTCTGCATCAAATATTCAGGTCGTCAGCCCGGCTTGGCTGAAGCGTTTCCGACCGAGTTATATTTGTATTTGATAATAGTATACATTTATTATTAAGTAGATTTCCCCCTGAAGCCGTGCCATTTGTTGACTTGTTATCCAGTGCAAGTTGAGCGTAAAATATATGTTACTTAGGTGCTTTTTTGCATGTATGTTAGAATGTTCAATACTGGATAACAGAATAAATAATACTAGGTACAAGTATAGTCCACCAAGCAATTGCTTGACCAGTTTTGAACCCTATTTGTTTGTAATACGGTCGAAAAATGGTCAAGCCATTTCTTGGTCGATTATACAGAAGTCTCTCTACGGACAAAAAGGCGTTCGAAAAAAAGGAAAAGTTTGAAATTAGAATTATGTGCAGAACTGTATTTCCTGTAAACAAGTGTTAGGAGTCTATAGTTTGACCTTTTGCCACAGGAGTGACAACTTTGTTTTATAAAAACATAACCCTTCCTTTTGGCTTTGCCGTAGTCGGGTAAAAAGGGTTGTAGTTTCATTCCTTCATCGTTTCATACCTAATGAAACGAAATATCAAATACGATCTTTAATACGCGGTCGAACTTGATATCGATTTATAACTATGACCTTTTGTGTGAATTTCTGTGGATCAGGTGAAGTCAGACTGAGGTCAAACTCTGACTCCCTTAAGCAACTTTTTTAGGCATTCCACCCCCACCTTCCCCCCTTGTTTCCCAACACTAACTGAGGCAAGCTGGTCTAGTTTCGCATAATTATGCGAAGTTGAAGCAAATTGCCACGCTTTTGTGGCTCGCGGATAAATTGTGAGGTTCTGAGTTCTTTTACAACCGCTGTAATATTACTTATTACTAACAATGTCAGTTGGAATTAATTTCAAGCAATCTACGTCACTTGACCTTTGCAACATTAGACATGATTTGACGCTACTGCTTATTGCCAAAATTCTGTAAAAGTATGTACTACCTCGGTCATCGATATAAAAAGACAATAGATATGCTCGGATTGTTACAAGCCTAGCGTCACCAATTTGCGACGGGGTGAAGCAGGTGAAGAGGGGCTTTCAATATTTAGTAATTGGTTCAACTTTGAATCTTATCGTAAGGGAATAAAGTGCTTCTAAGTTTTCTAACTAGCAGCGCCACAGGCGTGGGATAGCAGAACTAAAAATATGATGCCAATTTAAAACGTACAAAACGCAGAGCTGTTTACTTGACAATTGGCACATACAGATTTATTCAGGCTATCCAACATAGTCTACCAAATAGACTATGGTCGGTGACTCTGCCACTGCGTTGTACACAGTTCTATCGTTTTCTCATTTCGATGACCTCGGTCAAGCCAGCCAAGCTTATAATATTTCGGGCTGTTTTAACCCAAGATTTTGGTTTGAACCATTTTTAATAGGACACCCTGTAGATAACAATAGAGGCATTATTATTTATAACGTTATCGGGACTTTAACGCGATAAAAACGTTGTTAATTTACCTCGACGTCCATCCAGCCGCTAAGCAGCAATGCTTGCACTGTTGTGTTCCGGTGTGGAGATCAAGACAGCCGGTGTAATTACTGGCACAAGAGGTATTCCATCTTAGCCCTCTAAGTTGGCAACGCATCTGCAATCTCCTTGGTGTTGCGGGTGTCTTTAGTCGGTGGTGATCACTTACCATCAGGTGACCAACTCGCTTGTTTGCCTTCGTATTCTATGAAAACAAAAAACTGTTTTCTTGCTTTCTTTTCTTTTTTATCTTCACCAGCTCAACGGTCCATCGCATTGGTATACCGTAGGTATTTTCGTACCGTAGGTATTGGTATTTTTGAATATATCCACGTGCCACCTACTAGAATTCAAAGTTATGTAAGCCAGGGGAATCTAGCGATACACTGACGAGCCTACGCCAACCGGCGGAACAAACAAAACTTTTTTATACCGTTTTGCATAAACTCGGTAATCCCCATACAGTTTCCCAAACATTACCGCTGGCAAATCCTTCCGCGAAGAATTCAAGTTCGTGAAAGTTCGGCGAAGTTCGGACAAGTTCGGAGTTTGGGCTCGATACGCAGGTCGACGAGAGTCCAACGAATTTGGCTGTGAGAGATTTATCGATGGAAGTTTACGTTAGTATGACAGGTTGACGAACGTTAATTGGGTTGACGTTGTTGATTGAATAGTTTAATAATAGCGGGTAAAGTCACTGATATGAAAACAGCGACACTATACGCCTTTAATGTCGTAGTCACAGAATAAATAATAGTATTAACGTACAGAAACTTCTCTTTTTCGACCACCATTAAACGAATTCCAACTTTATGATCAGGTACAGAAAGTTCGATTACTTCATAAACATTCGCCAGGCGGCATGCGTCAAAAGGAAGGCGCCGCCCGCGCCTGCCTTCCACCCGCAATGCCCTGGCGCACCGCTAGGGTTGGGCTGTTTAATATAATACTATCACAACGCGCGACACAGTGAGAGGGCGCGCGCGCGGCAAGCCGGCAACCTTTTGCGATTAACCTATGCCATAGGTGAAGCAGCGAGCGCGCCTACAGTGCGGAGTGGAACCCCCCTGTTGTAGTTTTAAATTGAACTCAAGCTCCAGTTTCATACTCGAACTTGAGTTCGGTTTAAAAAGACCCTTAGACTCGACAGTCTTTTGGGTTCCGTATTCAACAAGGAACGCTATAGTTTCGCCATGTAATTCCGCTCGTCTGTCCGCTGCTTAGCGTACTAGTACTAAATACTTACTCGTACTACTAAAAAGCTATAATTTTGCATAAATATACGAGTTAGTCACCCAAATAAAGTTAATAAAGAAAATCTTGAAACAATTTTTTTAGTGTACAGTGGACCAAGAAATTGCTGGACCACTTTTCGACCTTATTACAAAGGGACAAGGTTTAAAAGTGGTCAAGCAATTACTTGGTCGACTATACAGCCTCTACGCGTAAAGTTGGGATGTTTTTTTTTCGTAGTCAAACGTTAGTAGACGAAGGACTCATCTTAAGATAAATAAATATTTGGCGACAATTAATACCAATTGACCTAGTCTCAAAGTAAGCAACTAAAGCTGCTTGTGTTATGGGTACTGGACAACGGATATACATACTTATATAGATAAAAATACATGCTTAAATACATATAACATTCAAGACTCGGGTACAAACATTCGTATTCATCATACAAAAATTTGCCCCTCCCGGGAATTGAACCCATAACCTCAAGCTTTGTAGTCAAGGTCAACCCCTTGGCTATCCGGTCGTCAGATACATAATTATAATTAATTAGTTATTCCATAACGCAGACATAACAATAGATTTGAATTGTGCATGCTGTTTTCAGTGATAACATAAACAAACAAACTGGAACAAATTACCTTGCTACTCCGCGAAACCAGTGCCGGGCTTGTGCAAAATAGCTGCGTCTGTGCGACACATATATGTTCATGCAAAAACCCACCCTCCTCCGCTTCCACACGAAACAACATATATCACACAGACTGAACTACACACCACCACCACTAAACACTACTGTTCTGTTCTGTGTACTGTTCGATCTTGATGATGCCTCGTATAGAGGCGAAACGCGCGTCGATCGTGTAGTTTTAGTGTTTAGTGGCGGTGGTGTGTAGTTGAGTCTGTGTGATAAATGTTGTTTCGTGTGGGAGCGGAGGAGGGTGGGTTTTTGCATGAACATATATGTGTCGCACAGACGCAGCTATTTTGCACGAGCCCGGCACTGGTTTCGCGGAGTAGCAAGGTAATTTGTTCCAGTTTGTTGATATGGACCTCCGCAAAGTAACGCCTGAATCTATTAATTTTTAGTGATAACATAAACGTTTAGTAAATGGTTCACAACTACATGCAAGACTTATGATAAAGTTTGCGATTTACCGTGAACATAGCACAGAAGTAAAGTCTCAGCCTTCCAAACGTCGATATGCCGATTATTTAGATTCCACGATGTTTCCAAGTTAAATCGAATACAGAAGTCGGTCAAAGAGGGCATAAAACCCGTTATTCTTTAAACGTATCAGCGTCGAGCTCGCCGTCGAGGCAACGTGACCTGGGCCCAATTTTATAAACGCGACAGGCGACAGGTGACAGTGACATTCCCCGTACTGTGTCGACAAGTAACGCAGACTTACAGACTTAACATCATAGTGGGCAAGCAATGTATAGGTACCGAATTGTCACTGACACCTGTCGCCTGTCTTGTTTATGGAATGGGGCCGAGAGTGATATCGCTATCGAATGTTTTGCACTTAGTAAGACCTTGTGCAAGGTCCGCCCGGATAGCTGCCACCATCTTGCTCGCTAATCCAGCTGTCAATTAGCAGTGTTTGCACTGTTGTGTTCCAGCGTGGAGAGGTAGCCGGTGAAATTACTGGCACAAGAGGTATACCATGTTACTGATTTGGCAACGCATCTGCTAACTTCTTAGTATTGCGGATGTCCATGGGCGGTGGTGATCACTTACCCTTCGGTGCCTACTTGGGTCAAAATTCTTTTAGTGCCTAAAATAAAGATGATAAATTGAAAATGTATAAACAACATGTATAAATGTATAAAAAATATCAAAAATGTAATGACCGTAAAGACGAAACACATTGAAAAATTCGCAGGGTATGTGCGCAGCGGTAATGTGGCGGAAACTGGAATACGCAAGGCACGGAATGCTGATGTTGCTGGTTCGAACCCTGCCATTACCCTAATTTTTCTTTGTGTTGTCATTCATTATATAGCATTTTAAATTTAATTTGAATGTATAAACACTTTTACTAAATTGTAGATGTCTCGAAATATTTTCCTAATAATATTACGTTAGTTCTCAACCGGGCCCCAATTTCTATTTTGAATTTTCCCACCATCCTGGGTTTCTTATTACAGAAAAGTTTCATTTGGTACCCATATTACCACTGCGTTACCAGTCCCCACGACCCCTCAAAAATAGTGTCCACTGCGTTACCAAATAATAGTTTTTTTCTTATTCTGAGCCCAAATATTTCTAAAACAGTCATCATTCGGGTATGCGTATGTCATTCTGAATTTAAAGATAAAATGTTCTTTTAAGAATATCAGAATAAGTAAGAAATATGCGTTAAAATGTACAAGGGACGTTTTTATAGGCATCAAAAAGAATTTTGGTCCACTTGCACTTTCGCCTTCATATTCGAGTTATCGCGTATCGAGAACATTCGTGCTAGGTGCCCAGGTCGTCGTTGTTAGGTTTAGAGAATACTCCCCCAGTTCGCATGTCGACCCGATCGTAAATACGGCGAATGGCGTGCCGAGCGATCTACAAAGTTTAGGAGTTGTAAGTATGAAGAATTACATATCATTTTACGGTTATGATCAGATTTAACGCTATTTTTAACGTTACCACTTTGAAGTCGTGACCAATCGTTTCACAAAAAACGTTTCACCAACTAATTCATTTCACAAACTAATGATTTGATAAGATTTTTTTTTCTGAAACAGTACCATCGTGTGAAACCCTATTGGTTAGATTAAGTTATTTATTATTGTATTACTTTAAGTATTAGCATTTATTTTTCTAGTTATTTACGTGTCATACGAATTATTTACGACTTATTTAGGTATTGTGAATTGGATTAATATTCTGACAATCCGAAACGGTGACGCCGTTTTTTTTACTTTGATATTTTTATTTTATTTTATTTAGATATTTAATTTGAACTTTTACGATTTTAATATAAATTCATGTAACTTGACATTTGTGCAAGTTATAATATTGACAGAATAAATAAACTAAACTAACCATCGAATATAATAAAAAAAAATACAGATCAGATCAGAGATCCATTTCCTTTAGTAAGCTAAATTAGTAAACTAGCTTTTGCCCGCGACTTCGTCCGCGTAGACTTGTTTAATTGAAACATGCAATCTGCAATATTTCCTGGACAAATTAATGAGAATTAGTTGCTTTGCTGTTCATGACGTCACGGCGGCGTATAACTCACTTATCAGTGTCCCGTGGGAACTATGCATTTTTACGGGATAAAAAGTATCCTATATGTTAATCCAGGTTATAAACTATATGTGTGCCAAATTTCATTCAAATCCATTCAGTTGTTTTTGCGTGATTGAGTTTCACATTTATAATATTAGTAGGATTAATAATAAATTAGGTCAAATTATAAAATTACATTATACTAGCTACCCTCCCCAGCTTTGCTTAATAAATCTCTACATGACAGTGATGTCGATGTGAATGGGGTCGAAAAGTTCTCGAATGGCGGCCGCGTATTGGCAAGCGCAGCGTAGGACGACCAGCCACAAGATGGTCCGATGACCTCATACAGGTGGCAGGAAGGCGCTGGTTGCATGCTGCTTCCAACCGGTCACTTTGGAAATCCATGGAGGAGGCCTATGTCCAACAGTGGACTTCTTGTGGCTGAGATGATGATGATGATGACATGACAGTGAAAACCGTATCGAAATCCATTGCGTGGTTTAGAAAGAGTAGGCGGCCGAAGCCACGATGAGGACAGATAGTAATGGATAGCGAATTTGTTTTATACTATGCAAAAAGACAAGATATATTTATAATAGCCACTTATCAATATGTTTTAAGGCCAAATAAACATTGTTTGATGCCGGGACTTAACCAGCTCTCAGCCGATAAATAAATAATCAACGAGGTTAAAAGGTTAACTTTATTATTTACTAGTTGTTGCCTGCGACTTCGTTCGCTTGAAAATCGGAAGAACTTAAGAAGTGCATTAAGATGAAACATGCACCAGTACCCTTACCATGAGTACAGGGGTGCAATTTTTGTATCTCACCAGGTGACTAAAGCTCTCCAAAATGGCCGAATCTCTATGAAAAACGGCTATTTTGGTGAGCTTTAGTTACCCGGTGAGATTCAAATGCTATTTTTAAATCTCACCAGTTGACTAAAGCTCACCTAAATGGCCGCATTTCTATGAAAAACGGCCATTTTGGCGAGCGTTAGTCACCCGGTGAGATTTAAAAATCGCACTTCAGTATATCTAGCCGTAACCGTACTCGCTAGCGACAGCGTAAACTATCTGTATGGGGAATTGTACAGCGCCTCTAACGCTCACTTAGAGAACTAAAAATCGCTGAGTCCAACGGTAAATTACCTATCGTAATCAAAGCGCTAGTGACTAAAGTTTTGTAGCTGTTGTCGTAGAATATTGGTACTATGAGTCACAAATTTGACACATGTCATCGGAAAATACCGTATCGACTGTGGTTAACTCTCTCACTGACAAATGGGAGCGTATTTAACCGCCGTCGACTGTAGTAACGTAATACGAATTTTCGATAGAAGCTCATGGTAATGGTACAGTGCGCCTAACACGAATCTTTCGATACACGTTAACTTGTTACGTAACTCAGTGTGTCTCTATCCTAAAGGGCTAGTTAGAACGAGACGAACTGAGTTACGTAGCGAGTTAAATCGTGTTGCAAAAATTGGTGCTAGTTTAAGGTAAATCAGCAACACTATAACCGCATTCGATTTAACAAACTGGAACAAATTACCTTGCTACTCCGCGCTTGTTCCAGTTTGTTGATATGGACCTCCGCAAAGTAACGCCTGAATCTATAAATTATTCGCATTCGATTTCGTGCTGTAACTTTTGAGGGATTCGCGTAGGTACAAATATTGTAGAAAGACAGACATAAATACTAAAAATAACTGTTTAGGCTTCTATTGCTCTTATAAAGACCCCTCATTTAATTTTTTAAGTATCACCTTTGTGTAAATATCGGATGGTTAAAAAAATATTTTAAAAATACATATTTTATCTAACTAGCTATCCGCCCCGGCTTCGCAGGGACACATTAGGCTGTATTTATAAAAATCTTCCGTAAAACAATCTCTAAAAGACAGTGGCAACCGCATCAAAATCCGTTGCTTGGTTACGAAGAAGTTAGCGGCCGAAAATGATGACAGAAAGATGAAGATGATGAAGATGAACGAGATGAGAACAGAAGGAACGGACAGCGACTTTATTTTATACTAGCGGACGCCCGCGAGTTCGTTCACATGGAATTAGTAGCCTATGTCCGTCAGGGATAGTGTAACTTTCTGTCTGTGGAAGAATTTTTGAAATCCGTTCAGTGGTTCCAGAGATTACACCCCTACATACAAACAAACAAAGTTTACCTTTTTATTATATTAGTGTAGACTATGTTATAAGAGATGATAAAGAAGTTAAAATTGTATTGTTTTGCTTTGTAATGCAAAAGAAGAATCTTGTGTCATCACGTAAAACCCGGCAGAACAGTTTTGTTTGCTCGTTATCAGTGCAAATCAAAGTGATTTTACACAAGGATAATTTTACTGAACACGTAAACAACATCAAAGTGAATTTGAATATATATTAGGGGTTTAATTTCAATCTCCTAACCCCCTTATTCAAAAAAAGTTAACAATTTTTTTAAGCCCCTTTCATTTGAGGGTAAGCGTCACAATGACAGATAAAGACATAAAACATGTTAACTAACAAACGTTTACGAAACGTTTATGAATAAGGGGGTAAATCTTTTGTCAGCTTTGATGTAAGTTGTATGGCACGTCTAATTGTTTACTAAATGATTTCACCAATTTCATAAACGCGACAGGTGACAGTAAAAATTCGCCGTACATTACTGTGTTGACAAGTAACGCTACAGACTAACAGACTTAACATCATAGTGGGCAAGCAATGTATACCGCATTGTCACTGATACTTGTCTCGTTAATGAAATTGGGGCCAGGCCACAGAGTAAATAATAGTACTAACGTACAGAAACTTCTCTTTTTCAACCACCATTAAACGAATTCCAACCTTATAATCAGGTATAAAAAGTTCGTATTACTTCATAAACATTTGCCAGGCGGCATGTGTCAAAAGGAAGGCGCCGCCCGCGCCCGCCTTCCACCCGCAATGCCCTGGCGCACCGCTAGGGTTGGGCTGCTTACTGTAATACTATCAACGTGCGACACAGAGTGAGCGGGCGCGCGCGCGGCAAGCCAACAACCTACTGCGATTAACCTATGCCATAGGTAATGCGGCAAGCGCACCTACAGTGCGGAGTGGAACCCCCCTGCCCAGGCATCCACTACTCGCCTGTATTATGGCAGCTACTCGTATGCTCAAGTGACGCTTGTGCGAGATAGAGCTAGTAGGCAGGCGAGAAGTGGCTCAGAGTTTGGCTGTCACTTGTCAATAATCATTTTGGCTCGCCTAGAGCTAGCTAGCTGAGACGTTGCGATCAACCTGCGAGCTTTTCATGTTGCGGCTAAGGCGAGTAGACTTGGGAATGTAAACCGGTAATTTTCTCTAAAAAATAACCAGTTTTTTCCTACAGAAAATAACCGAGTTTGCATTCCTTAGAGAAATATTTATTTCGTTGAGTTTCTAGCCGGTGTCTTCAAAGTGGTTTTTCTGAACGTTTGATTAATTTTCTGACATTCATAAGTGCTTCTTGTAAGCCTAAGCTGAATTAATACTTCTTGGAGTATTGTATGTATATTTAATAGATTCCAGCGTTACTTTGCAGAGGTCCATATCAACATAAAACAAATTGCCTTACCTTACCTAACTGAAAGCGGTTTTGGTTTGGTAATACCAAGGTAATTTGTTCCAATTAGCAGTATAGTTTCGGACTATGTATATAAAATTTGTAGCACAATTTTATATGTACTTTTATAAAGGAGAGGTCAAGTCCTATTTGGTGGGCGGTGTGTAAGTTGTCTTGTTTGCATGTGTGAGTGAACGGGTATTAAATAAGTAATTTCTTTGCATAACGATCAGTTGCAAATAAACAATTGATAAGTGCTCATCGTTTTTTTTTTGCTCAAGCCCTACAAGCAAATCTGAACCTGCAAGGGACAAGTATTAAACGCGGTATGTATTGGTCGAGTAGCTACTGTCCATCATTAATTAAATTAATGTAAACGCAACCACAATGACATTCATCTACTTGACCGGGATTTTTCCTACTACTAATATTAGTAGATTGTGTTGAATAAAAATGCAATTACTTATTATTACTTACTTACCGCGGGGGCCTCATCTCTATAATTTGTCATTACTTTATATTTCGTTTTAGGCCTTAGGTTTTATGTTTACGTATTGTTTTTTGTTTATTTTTACATACCATTAATAAATGAATTGCTTATTACGTTTATCGGGACTTAAACGCGATAATATAATGTTTATTTATTTACCTAGACGTTTCGACCGCATTGCAGAGGCCGCGGTCACGAGCAGACTGAAGTGGATATGGCGTTAAAGTCCCGCTAAACTTAATAAGTATGTGTGAAAATCGCCAAAACTTAAAACAATCGAAAAATGCAATTTTAATCGATTTAACTGAAATTTTTCGTACAATAGGATGCGTTTGCTAGCGTTTCAAAAACATGTGATATCAAATGAGATGTTTTCTTTTACGAATATTGTAAATTATTTTACCGTAGGAACGCTTCTTTGTAAAACACAGGAAGGAAAACGAGCAAGTGGGTAACCTGATGGTAAGTGATTAGCACTGCCCATAGATACCCACAACACCAAGGATATTGCAGATGCGTTGCCAACCCAGATGACTAAGATGGAATACCTCTTGTGTCAGTAATCATCGGCTGTCTTTCTCTCCACGCCGGAACACAACAGTGCAAGCACTGCTGCATAGCTGGATTAGCGAGCAAGGCGATGGTAGCAATCCGGACAGATCTTGCATAAGTTCCTACCACACGCCAATGAAACTGTTGTAGGGATACAGGATTGCTTAGCTTGCGATATGAGTAACATGCTCCCGCTATGCAATCCAGATCATCAGTAGTCTTTCGCCGCTCATACCAGCAACATGTAATATATAAGTGAAATAAATGGAGTTATACTGGAAGAACGCCTTTAATGAAGCACCCAGACGAAGACCCCTAAACTGTTTTTGATTTTGTTTCAAATAGTATGTTCTTTTTGTTACAGCAACGTAAACGGGTACTATGAGCACGGACGAACAGTTCTGACGTCATGGGGACACGCACTTGCCTCCTGCTTGGGGTACTCTGTGCTGCAGTGGTAAGTAATACATAGTAATAATAATAAATAATAAGTACCCGAGTGCTCCCGGGGAAGCCCCCTGTCCCTCACCTCTCCCTTGCCCCGCGGCCGGGAGGAGTGAAGCCTGACGAGGGACAGGTCCCCACCTCTGGCTTGCCTTAGCCGGCCGGTCAGAGTGGAGTCGCGAGAGCTGTATGCTCGAGGGTAGATGTGGAAACATAAGTGGCGAGTTGGCGATAAGTTTAAAGTCCAGTGACACCTCTCTACCCTTAGCCTTCCGCACCGGTGTTGCCTCTGAGCCATTTTATATGTCGCTTTTAAAGGGGGCCCATCTAGCGGAGGGCGAGTCACCGTCTGCCAAGATCACTTTTATTTGAGACATTTTTATTTGGCAGATGTCCGGATGTCTCACGCAATAGCCCAGTCATTAGTCCATCGTTTTCCCCTGTAGTCTTGTACGGTTTAGGTCCCATCTTTCCACAATAGTCTTTACGCCTGGCGGGGGCTGCCTCTGCTCGTGTCCCTATGATGCGGGCAGTAACAGCATCCGCCCGGTGTACCCATCACATTTCATTAAATTGTCTAAAGGGCCTCTACGTGTTGGCTTCGGCTCCGCGCACGCCTCCCAAAGGTCCGGGGCACTATTGCCCCTGAATGGGAAAGACATACATAAATAATAATATAATAACTATTTATTTACACATATTCGGGTCAAGGTTGGTTCGTCAATAACATCCACCCGGTAGGCAATGTAGCACAACACTTCGTTCAACACAAATTTATTTTCAGTTCCCATCTTTACATGGCAAAACTTTATGGAAGGGTTGTACCCTTATTACTGCAGCAGAGACTAATCCTGTTCACTTAGTTGTGCGTGTTGTCTAAATGACAGCCTGAACGCGACTCATAATAAAATGAAAATGAAAATTGTTTATTGAGAACAAAATACGAAAAATACAGTAGGTAATATCCTATGGACCCCAAACTAGGCTGAGCCTGTATCTTGGGACCCAGCGAAACCTAAAACCTAATAATACATAGTAAAACCCCATTTATTTATTACTAGCGGACACCCGCTCGGTAGTTCCAGATATTACCCCTAAATACAAGGAATAAAAAAAAAGTTTAGCACATTAGTGTATTAGACTGACTCACAGTCAAAGAAATTGAAACACGTAACACCGTAGAACCTAGTCGAAGAGACATACGCATGACATTTGTATGACATAGGCTGGCGTTTAACACGTCGCGTCATTGCGATAGGTTTCTAAGGTAGTACGTGAATATATTTCCCCTACTGTACATAGGCTACTGATTCCACACAAACGAAGTCACGGGCGTCCGCTAGTCAACATTATCATACTGACATACGTTCGCACTTCTCACCGAATTAACAATTTAGTAAAATTCATTAACATAGCGTTTCGCCGGTTTACAGTTTTGAATAACTAATTGACATAATTGAAGCACGATTTAGTTTAGCGTGTTGATTATTAGTTATTCGTATAATTATCCAGTTTGAGCTTTAATTGGGGAGTTATTGGCTAACACTCACATAAAGGGCTGCCAAATTTTGATTGACTTCGGATTTTGCGTTAAAACTAATGTAGAGTTAATACCACAGACTATTATGTACTTGCTCTACAAGCCGGAATACAATGGTGCAAGCACTGCGGCTTAGCGGCTGGATTAGTGAGCAAGATAGTGGTAGCGTTCCGGGCGGACGTTACACAAGGTCCTACCAACCGAAAAATATAAGTATCTATAATATGTCATAAATGCTACGAATAGAGAATTGTCATTACGTAAAATTAATGCCATCAAAAACAAAACCTGTGAAAAAGGCCAAGTCTCGCAACTAAGTTCTCTACCGTAAAAAGTTGTGAGATCCATGTAATACCAAGTCGGTTGGTTTATTCAGTCCCTACTTAAGGGACCTTCTGTCTTAAGTTATTATGTAATTAGCTAATCTAACAACATCTTATAGTGGCCACATTAAAATATCAAAAATCTTTTATGTTTAAATAAAATAGACTGACTTGGCCATGGCATGAAAACACAATGTAACTCATAAGCAATAAATAAATAAATAAATATCTCGGGACAATTTACACCAATTGACCTAGTCCCAAACTAAGCAAAGCTTGTACTATGGATACTAGACAACGGATATACATACTTAAATACAAATAACATCCATGACTCAGGTACAAACATTCGTATTCGTCACACAAATATTTGCCCATACCAGGATTTGAACCCGGGACCTCTTGCACAGTAAGCAGACACATGTGCCACTGTGCCATACAGGTCGTCAAATACATATTAAAGTAGCTAAATAAGATTGTTTAGATTGTTTTTTTTTTACAGTTACAATTACTGCTAAATCAGATCAAATGTTCTTAGATTCAAATCGGCCGTGTGCGTAACCGTTCTTTTTGCAAACGCGTAGAAAATAGTACTTTATGACATTACTTACTTTGTAGAGTTGTGCGGAAAGCCAACCTCGCCGACCTAATCCCGCACTATTGCCGACCTATTTCACTTAGGCTAATTGTTATGTTGGCACTAACCGGCATAACCTCGTGAATGGGACGATAAATGAGAGCTAAGGAAGATCCCTTTGTATGAGGTGGAATTAAAAAACATAACCCTTCCCTTTGGCTTTGCCGTAGTCGGGTAAAAATTCGCAGTACTATTACTAAATGATTTAACTTTTTGACAATCCACACAGTACATCTGGTGTAGAATTTTTTTTTATGAAATAGGAAGGCAAACAAGCAAGTGGGTCATCTGATGGTAAGTAATCACCATCGCCTATAGACACCGGCAACACCAAAGAGATTACAGATGCATTGCCAACCCAGAGGGCTAAGATAGAATACCTCTTGTGCCAGTAATAACACCGGCTGTCTTGCTCTTCATGCCGGAACACAACAGTGCAAGCACTGCTGCTTAGCGGCAGGATTATCATAAAATTATAGAATTTTTCAATGTTCGGAAACATTTTCATTGTCAAAAATGTGTTTTCTCTGCGTTAGATATCTATAAAAAGTTTTACTTAGCTCTAAATGCTTATAACTCGACTAATTTATGTCTAGCGCCTGTAACTCGAGCTCGACACGACGACGAGTAGGTACAGTAACCCACAGAAGTGGCTAAACACTTAAGAACTTAGTCGTAGTAACGTATGAAAAGCAACTCTCAGCTCAAATTTTTCACATGACTGACAGCGGCAAGGTACTATAATGTACAGCTAATGTTGGTGTGACATCAGCCTTTTTTAATTATTCCGTCGGAAAGGCGAAGCAATTGAGGAGGATTTAGGATTACATTAAGGTTAAGGTTAATTTTTAATTTTAGTTTTTAAGTTCAGGGCCCCGCTGAAAATCAGCGCTGATGCTTGAAAAGGGTTTCAGCATCAACCGTGTTATTTGTCATCTGTTTTCTTTGTTTCATATTCTCTGCTGAAATAAACATTTTCTCTCTTTCTTTCTAATTCTGAGGCTGACCGTACATGTTAAGGCACTGAATAGAAGTTTGTCGTGTAATGAATCTAGTAATTTGAAAACCTTTTTCACAATAAATGCATAATAAGTTTCCTCAAAAGGCATTGGCATGTCAGTATGCCGTTTATTGCGAAAAGGTGCCACAGTGCGTTTTGATTCCAACTTGTTGACCTAGTTCATGTAAGCAATATAGCTTTCCTTTCCCTAGTTTAAGAGGAAAACGAGAAAGCGGGCCACGAGGTAATAAGTAAGCCGCTCGTAGACACACTAAATATTAATACGCTTTGGTAGTATTTACAAGAGGAACAGGGAAGTAAACTGGAGGGCGAGGAATTTGGGGTTACAAGATTTAATCCCAACTACCCGAAGTTCAAACAATAAGGAAAAAAAATCGGAAATAAAAATGGCACAACAATCAAGACACAAAGAAAACCAGCTTCCTGCACAAGAGCTATTCACAGCTCCGTCATCAAAAGAAAATCACAACAAAATAAATTTAAAAGCGACCTGTCAAGTTAAATCCCCGATTTATCTGACATCCAAATACAAATTTAACACAAAAATGCAAATGACATTGACGAATTTATCACCAACATTTTCTTCGCGTCAAAATACGTTCAATATTCATATTAGATTTTATCAAACCAACCAATTTTAGAGCCGTGTTTATAAAGTAATTTATTTAACATAGAGACATACCATTTATTACCTATTGAACGGTGCGACAAATTGACAGCTTGACAGTTGGAGTGACGCGTTTGAATGCTGAGTAGGATTTGGTGGTGACAGATTTATATGTTGACGCGATGACATTATTGTCTTGAGTTATATTAAACACTTTGGATTTTCATTTTGATGTTCGGTTCGTTTTTTATGGGACTTGTTTGGAAGCTCGTTCTGTGTTGGCGGCTATAATTTGTAATTGGGTTAACTGCCTCAAAGCGAAAAGGAGGCTTGTGTTTTTACCATACACTAATAAACACTAGGATACTGGCTATAGACAGACACAGAGTTCACTGGCGTGAAACCATTTCCGAACATTTTTAATCCGGATGCTAAGTCGAAACGGGTGTAAATCTCATAGATTTAGTGTTTAGTAGTGGTGGTTCATATTAGAGTCTGTGTCATATAATATATTGTGTTTTGTGAAAGCGGAGGAGGGTGGGTTTTTGCATGAAAAATGTGTCGCATAAACGCAGTTGTTTTGCACGAGCACGGCTCTGATTTCGCGGAGTAGCAAGGTAATATGTTTCAGTTTGTTAAAATCTATACATAAATTAAAAGCACTTGTAATAAAATTGTAACAGTCTGATCATCAAAACCTTAAAGGCTCCGTCGGTTATTGGAAGCTAGTTAAAAAGTGAAAAAATATGATTGTATAATTTTATTGCATTGCTTGCTACATGGTCGAACTTGGTCTGATTTTGTCACTTTATTTTCCCTTTTTTCTCGCTACATTCGCTCGCTATTTTTTACGATCGAAAGAACTTGGCTCTGATTGTGCAAATGCCCCGTTTGAACTCAGGAGTTTAAAAATAGCCAATAAAAATCAAAGTCTCGTTCAAATATTTACATTCCAGGTGCACAGATAGAAGAGAAGCTGAATCACTTTAATAATTGCATCGCATTACATATCCACGTTGTCTTACTTATCCTTACCAAAAATATATATTATTATTAGTATTAAAAATACGAATGTAAATCTGTACAGTTTTGTTCAAAAACAAATTTTGATGAATTAGGGTAGTAGAGTATATTATTACCTCAACAAAAAACACAACTTGCGAGCTAACCGAGTAATTTTACATGTAGTTTATATTTGGTCGAAGGATTATCACTGGATGGCTAAATAATAAAGTTTGTAAAAAAGTACGAATTGTTGACATATGTCATTCTAGCTTGTCCTGGTGACCTTAAGAATCGTTTTTCCGTTACCAACCTTTAGGTCCCCTTGGGCCTCCAGATCTCTCACTTATCGTACAAAACTTAGTCGCAAGGTGGTTCACATTGATACTCTGTGAGAGTGTGGTACTACCTTGGTTGATCCGGCCTGTGCGTATACCAACCAGCAAACAGTCTGAATCTACCACTACAAAATTTGCTAATACCATTAGTGACTTGATTGATCCATTATTTTACACTAGTGACCCGCGTTAGCTTTGCGCGGATACAATTAATATGTACGTTAAAAAATTCGTTTTTTTTTCTCTAAGTGACAGTCAAAACCGTATCAAAATCCGTTGCGTGGTTTAGCAAGAGCTTTTCTTCAATAAAAGTTACAAAAAATACAAAAAACCAAAAAAACCACAATTAAAAGTATGTCTTCAAATCAGCGCTAGGTGGAAGAATACCAAGAAGACTCGCAGTATTGAACTTTATATACAACATCTGATCACATTGTACACAGTTTTGACATTAAGACGAGGCACCCGAAAATAATTTCCACACTTGCTCCGCCCATCTCACCCCGCCACCCGCTAGCGAAACTCGTAAGCCGTGCTAGTGCGCCGCTTGTATTTATCATACCTAGGCATACCTACTTTGCTTACAATATCGAAAGGAACACTGAAAAAAAATCGAATGCCTCGTCTTAAATAATTATGATTATGATTGCCTCAAATGAATCGGTTGTACCATTACAATTAGTTAAAATATGATGGCGCTGTTTGAACGCAACTGTGGCTGTAGCTGGCACCGCCTCTGGAAGTAAGGTTTGCGTAATAAATCAATATTTTATTCAATGAAATATTCCGCTTCAGGAATCAGAAGTGAGACGCTAAAGGGAAACTCGTTCAGACGGATTACTGAAGAAAAAACCTTTGAAAGCCGTTAAAAGTTTCTCTATTGCTGTCATAAAAGAGAATCTAGATTTGCCTATTCATGAAAAATATACATTTATTTTATTTCAATTCGCTCTATCAAGAAGGTGACTTTGTTCCTGACCGTACCTTAGATTTCGTTAGGATCTTTTCATACTATACACGCTATACACTGACCTATAAGTAATGGATTTCTAGTCAGCGTTTAAAATATGGCCGCATCAAATGTCGAACAAAAGTACAACAAATCGACAATCGCTCGCGCTGTCAGTCTGTCGGACCGACGGCGCTGCTGTCAATACCATTATTTTGTAAAAAAAACCTATTTGCAATGATTCTTATTAAATTGTCATTTTACGTAGTCAGACGTAAAATTGTAAATGCAATGGCTATAAATGGTAAACTTTGTTCGACGTTTGAGGCTATTTTTTAAACGCTGATTAGAAGTCCATTACTTATAGATCACGGCAGTAATGTGACAACAAACTGGAACAAATTACCTTGCTACTCCGCGAAACCAGTGCCGGGCTCGTGCAAAATAGCTGCGTCTGTGCGACACATATAATATGTTCATGCAAAAATGTGTCGCACAGACGCAGCTATTTTGCACGAGCCCGGCACTGGTTTCGCGGAGTAGCAAGGTAATTTATTCCAGTTTCTTGATATGGACCTCCGCAAAGTAACGCCTGAATCTATTAATTATTTGTAATGTGACAAATTCGAGCAACTCTTTCATACGTTACTACGACAAGGTTCTTAGGTGTCAAGCTACTTTTGAGGCTGACTGTACAATACATTCTAATTAAATTATCGTTAGTAGATTGCATCCGTGCAAAGCTGGAGTAGATCACTAGTTTGTTTATGAATTGTTACCCCACGTTAGTCAGGGATAGTGTAGCTTTCTATTAGTGAAAGAATTTTTGGAATGGGGTCAGAAGATCCAGAGATAACATACAAACAAACAATAAACAAATTTTACCTCAATATTATATTAGTGTACAGTCAAGGAAATTGAAACACGTACCACCGTAGAACCTAGTCGAAGAGACATACGCATGACATTTGTATGTCATAGGCTGGCGTTTAACGCGTCGCGTTATTGCGATAGGGTTCTAAGGTGGTACGTGAATATATTTCCCCTACCGTACATTAAAATTTTATTCGCTTTTTTGTATGCGTGTATTATCAATAAACACTAACCCCCTTATTCATAAAAACTTAACCATATTTTTACGCTAACAAATGTTTTGTCCCTCTCATTTGAGGGCAAACGTCACAATGACAGATAAAGACATAAAAAATGTTAACTAACAAACGTTTACGAAGCGTTTATGAATAAGGGAAGAAGCCACGCGCTACGTGCTAAACTCGTCACCTGCAGTAGGTACAGTCAGCGTCAAATATATCAGAGCGGGCAAGGTGTCAAAAATATCTGAACTCGACTCTATTGTCAAATACGCTCGGGCGTGTTCAGACATTTTTGACCACCTTGCCCGCTCTGGTATATTTGACGCTGACTGTACCTAGTTTTCGCGCTTTGTAACTCATCATGTGTCATTGATTGCATAATATCGTGTGGTTTTTTTCTGATAATATAATATTTTTTTCTTCGTCTTTCTTTCTTGCAAATATCTAAAATAATTACTTCTAATCCTACTGTCTACAGATTTAACGAAATACGTGAAGCGTTTTGATTAAAACGACAAAATACAAATACACCCACGACGCCTGTCTTAAATAATATCTATCCTTATTACCACTTGAACTGGAAAATAAATAAATAAATAGGTACAAAATATCTGTCCGTCGGTTCCACGTACGCGAAATAAGGTCACAGACTAACGGCCATTAATGCAGGGCTGTCCATCAAAGGGCTATACAATGAGCATGGGCAATAAAACAGGGCCGCCCAATCGCGACCCGCGGGCCAATTTCACCGAATCGACACCCCTGCGCCTCTGGAGGGCTCCATGCGGTATGTAGCCATTTATTAAATTGGCCAATTTATTTGGAACCGTTATTTGCCGCGGGATTACGTTTTGGATGTAGTTGGGGATACTGAGGTGTTTGCGGAGGATGTAATTTGTTCCTTTCTTTACATAAGTTGGTTATTATATTTGTGGCCATTTTGTTTTGTAACGTATATTCTTTTAATTCCACCCTGTTACTATGAGAAAAGGATAAAATAAATTATAATACTGTCCTACAAATGCACAAATCTTTTATTTAAGTAAAAGGAATGAAAACGGACATGTGGGTCACCCGAAGAGAAGTGATCACCGGTGCCCATCGGAACCAGTCGCCCTATGAGAATTTTCATTTCCATTCTAACAATTGAATAGCCCAGTAGTTAGTGATCCTTACTGCGAAGCAAAATGTTTCAGGTTTGAATCCCGATAGAAACAAAATTTGAATGATGAATATGACTTTTTGTTATAAATGTAAATATACCCGTTGTCTAATAAATGGTACAAGCATCGTTAGTAGCTTGATTTGTAGGTCAATTGGTGTGAATGGTCCTAAGATATACATATACATTTTTAAATACTTGGTTGAGCAATCATGTAAAAGTAGAAAAGAATCGTATGAGCATACTCATACTTTATATCTCTAAATCTCTTAGGTTTTGTCACATCGAAACGCTTAAATCGCACGCTTAGTATTAAAGTGACCCATTTCTGAATAAAACACGTCCCAAAATATCACCTTAATTAAAAGACATAGGGTTTAATTTTGGGAAATATCAAATTCAGAATTGAGTCACTTTAATACTAAGCGTGCGAAATATTCAAAGACTAGTAATATCCATTCTATACGTATTAGTTATACATTTTGAGGGATAAGTTCGCCGTTGTACCACTTCCTGTATTTTTCTGTGTATGTGTAAGTGCGTATGTACAATAAAGAGTTTACATACATACATACATACATACATATCTGCGTGCGAAGCGAAAATAAAATACAAAAGACAACACAAAAAATTACTCTATACGGTTAATTCCTGTTTATTTACCAAAAAAGTACTAGTACAACAAAAAAATGTCTGCCGGACAAGTTTGCAAGAGCACTCAAGCAACAAGATATGTTATACTTTAAGTGCCTACTCCTTTATATGTCTGCACAGAAGTATTTTATTTACAAGTAATAACATAAAATAAGCACTATCATAACCCAATATGATATCAAAACACAGACCAATAAACAACGACATTTCACCCTAAAAAAGCAAAAATGATTCACTCTCGAATAACGCTCGCCCTAAACCCGTTTACAGTTACCCAGTAATATGATGAGATACGCCGCGATTCCCTGGACAGAGCAATATCCGTTGCTGGCCGTAAATACCCACCCACATAAATATTAGATTGACAGCGAGCAATCTACTGCGAACATTATGTTGTTATTCGTTAAATTGTTATTGCGGACCGAATGTGGTGTCGGGCGGGAGATGAAATTTCCTAAGATTGTGATGAAAATTACATCGTATATAGAAGGTATGTTTCAGTGTAGGTACCTACTGGAAATTGGGGGCTTTCCGAACGGATTTAACTCCGATTTGGTGACAAAAAACGATGTTAAAGCTTATCTTTTATCTTACATTTAAATTGTATTAGGAAATAAGTTTTGTTAAATTTTTGTAATCGAAATTTTTATTTTCATTTTTTCCCAGATAAAATCAATAATGTAATGACCGTAAAAACGAAACACATTGACTTTCTTAAAGTCGTATCTAACGAAGTCGAGTGTTTAGAAAACTGGTAGTGTATAGTTTGACGTAAGGTTGTTTTTCTAAATGAATTGTTACAGCACATACGAGGTTATGTAAGTAAGTGGACGTGTTTACTTTTAATCAATTCTCTTTCACCATTTCAATGGAAAATACATTTTATTCTCGTGTGTATCATACGCAGGCAATTACATAAGCTTATGTTGGGATTTTACGATATTTCCAGGTAGTGTAAGCAAACCTTTATTGCCACCTAAAGTACCAGTCGTCGGCACCTAGTTTTGGATAATTCTAGGAAATTCTCATTCTCCTGGCGCATTTTTTAGGATATTTAACCCAATAAGTACTAAAATAATATGCAAATATTTGACAAAAACATGCCAGGGGAATCAATATTTCAGGCAAATATGCCTAAGCTTGCGCCAGGGAAATGAGAATTTACAAGAATTACACTTTTACAAGATTAACTGAAAATAGGAGTAACCGAACTAGTTTTACCTTCTCGTAGTTTCGTTTAGTAATAATCGTTTATTAAATTCCGAAATCACGTAGGATCCCATTGTCGCTAAATAAAATGTTAAATTTTAATAAAATATTAGTACTTAAAAGTTATATTAGACTAGCGGACGCGCGCGTCTTCGTTCACGTAAAATTAGTAGCCTATGTCCGTCAGGAATAGTGTAGTTTTCTATCGGTGAAAGAATTTTTGAAATCGGTCCAGTAGTTACAGAGAACAAACAAACTAACAAACAAAGTTTACCTCTTTATTTTATTAGTGTAGATTAGTGTAGATCACACACACGCACACGCACACACACACGCACACACACATACACACACACACACACATCCTTGCGTGAAAGATACCTTTTCTTTCTTTCCTTTACAATTTTGTTTTATTTATTTTGGATTTTTATTTTCTTTTTGGTTTCATGTAATATTGTAAGTACTCAAGAATAATAAAATGTTTCACAATGTCAACCGACTCGCTGGGTCCCAAGATACAGGCTCAGCCTAGTTTGGGGTCCATAGGATATTACCTACTGTATTTTTCGTATTTTGTTCTCAATAAACAATTTTCATTTTTTTTTCAGATAGTGTAGATAGTGTAGATGTAGATTAGTGTAGATTAACAGTTAAAAGGATAAGCAGCCAAGTTTCCCATGGCGCTACTTCTCAGCAGAATCTTTTATTTTCCGAAGCGCTAGTAGACTCCCACATGTACTCGTAAAAGAGCTTTTGATCTACTTGCTAATATTTTTTTTGTTTTTATTTTCCTACTAGCTTTTGCCCGCGACTTCGTCCGCGTAGACTTGTTTAATTGAATGAAGCAAACGTGCACCCAACATGCAATCTGCAATATTTCCTGGACAAATTAATGAGAATTAGTTGCTTTGCTGCTCATGACGTCACGGCGGCGTATAACTCACTTATCGCTATCCCGTGGGAACTATGCATTTTTACGGGATAAAAAGTATCCTATGTGTTAATCCAGATTATAAACTATATGTGTGCCAAATTTTATCCAAATCTATTCAGTTGTTTTAGCGTGATTGAGTAACAAACATCCAAACATCCAAACATCCAAACATACAAACTTTCACATTTATAATATTAGTAGGATTTCACTATAATATTAATCACCAATGATATTAAAATACATGGATGTACAGTGTCATACTAAATGACAGCAGAAAAACGGACCGACATAAGAATACAGGTTGACGCCAATGTTACAAATGCGAATTATTAGTTTACCATTAAGAGTCATTGGATTTACAACTTTACGTCTACCTGCATAAAATAATAACTTAGTAAGTTTCGTTGCAAATAGGTTTTTTTTTTACAAAATAATAGCGCCGTCGGTCCGACAGACTGACAGCGCGAGCGATTGTCGATTGGTTGTACTTTTCTTCGACTTTTGATGCGGCCATATTTTAAACGCTGACTAGAAGTCCATTACTATAGGTCAGTGAATATCACGCACGACTTCAGTCACCCCGAAACAAATTAATGTAAGAACAAAAAGTAAATACGCCTACATTTCTTTATAGCAAAAACACGGAAACAGGTTATTATCGAAGACACGAGTAGGTTCAAAGAAAACATTATTGAGTTGAATTTCTTACAGTTTGTTTTTTATTTTGTCAGAAAATCACAAGAAGTCATGAATAAGAGATGTTTCTTATGAAAAATGTACTGAAGTTGAAAAGTTTATGACAGTGATTCTAGAATAATTGGTACGTTCAGGCGATTCCAACGTTAGGTACTTTGCGGAAGTTCAAATTATTTATAAAATTAGACTTAATTGCTAAGATACTCCGCAAACCAATTGCTAATTAATAATGGAAATAGAATACTTATATTTATGCAACGTTAATTAGTTCAATTGACTGATATTCGTTTTTATATAAATTAGAAAGGAAAACGAGCAAGTGGGCCACCTGGTCGTAAGTGATCATCACGGTCATAGACACTCCCAGGCCCCAATACCTAAATAGCTGCAGATGCGTTGCCAACCCAAAGGGCTAAGATGGAATACCTCTTGTGCTAGTAATTGCACCGGCTGTCTTGCTCTCCATGCCGGAACACAATAAGAATGCAAGCGCTGCTGCTTAGCGGCTAGATTCCCGAGCAAGATGCTTGTAGCGATCCGTACGGACCTTGCATAAGATCCTACCACCAGTTAATCATCGGAAAATGATGTCATTTTGGTGGCATCTCCACCAAAAATTCGCCTTCTGTTTATAATGAGAGGTGTGTGAATAAGATTAGCGTTGCCACAGAATAAAATATAGCTCAGAAACTTCTCTTTTGCGACCGTGATTAAACGAATTCCAACTTTATTAACACGCTCAAAAAGTTCGTATTAATTCATACACCATGCGCCTGGCGGCGTGAGTGAAAAGGAACGCGCCTTCCGCGCCCGCCTTCCCCACGATACTCCCGGCGACAAGCTAGGGTTGCGCAGCATTCGTTTTCAGTAAAACTGACACGGCGGGGACGAGAGAGCGAGCGCGCGGCAAGTCGACAACCTACTGCGATTTGCCTATGCATAGGCAAGGCGGTCGAGCGTACCTACAGTGCGGAGTGGAGCCAGCGTTGCCAGATCTATTTTCAGACAAAGCGGGATTTCAAAGCCTTTTGTATAAAAAGCGGGACATAACATAAATAGCTTAAATAATCAGCAGATTTTTATTAAGTATCGTCTTATTTGAGTTTCAAATTAAATTTACAGTGATGATAGACAGCTATAGAATATGTTTTTAATGAAAATAGTGTGCTTGGCCAAAAAACGACCATCTAGGTTACTGGTCGAGTATCTCCGTAAAACGGGACTGAGCCTGTCCCGCGCGGGACTTTTAATTATATGCTAAAAAACGGGACGTCCCGCCAAAATCGGGACGTCTGGCAACGCTGAGTGGAGCCCCCCTGGCGTTAAGCTGGAGGTTAAAAGAGACCACCGGTGTTAACTTTCAAAACAAAACTACAGCAATGACAGCGAAAATTTCCACCAAAATTTAAATTTAACCCAGGTACACAAAAGGATGGAACTGCAGAAAGTTTAGCGTGGACACCGTTTTCCATTGTTTTCGGAGTTGCAAAACTACGTGTTATAAAGCAATAAATAAATTATGAATGTTGCCTTTGCTACTGGATAATGTTTTTGCGGTTGTAGTTTGTGCGTTTTTTTTTAATTCTGTGGCAAAAACTGGCATTTTCATGTTACACTGCGAATGGTGCATAATTTATTGGTAGAAACATAGTTTCAACTGAAACGAAATATCTTTATCTTCTTCTTTTTGTTATCTTTTTCTTTTTTATCCTCTTTGCAAAGTCTTTTCTTTTCATAACATTATAATAAAGTCGTTGCTCGGCTCTGTCTGTCCTTACATTTCGACCGCTTACTTTGTCTAAACCACTCAACGGATTTCGATACTGTTTTCATTATATATTGTAGACATGAATTAATTTAATTGTGTAATAATTAGTTAATAGTTCAGCAATATTCTTTATAAGAATAATATTATTATCTTTAAACAGAAAATCGCTAAATTTGGTAAGTATTTATTTTTTCGGATCGAAGAGAATAAAGTGCCTTATTAAAATCCGTCAAATTGATCAAAAACATAGTCCTATTAAACTGGGATTTTTTAATACTTTTTATGCATACATAAACTTATTAATAACACTTACGCCCAAAAACATACATAATAATATTGTGTTCCGGCGTGGAGAGCAAGACAGCCGGTGCAATTACAGGCACAAGAGGTATTCCATCTCAGCCCTCTGGGTTGGAAACGCAACTGCAATCTCCTTGGTGTTGCAGCTGTTTATGGGCAGTGGTGATCACTTACCATCAGGTGATATTTGCTCGTCTGCCGTCTATGTTGTAAAAACAAAGGAGGAACATAATTTTGCTCCCACAAAACAAAACCCTATCAATCATTATCCTGAAAATTACGGAAGGTGTGGAACATCAAAAGTACACAAATCCCGTATGATATAATGACATTGATCTAATAAATACGTGACATCGATGGATGGCATCGGAATATACGTTAACGAGAGACGGATGGGTTTACGTTTCTATTTAAAAAGGTATAACAATATGACCAAAAATCATACTTGAGCCAAGACAAAACACATTGGAAAATTCGCAGGGTATGGTAGTTGGTAATAACAACAACAACAAAATTAAATAGTCTTTATTGTACACCACATAAAAAATACAAAGAAAACAAAGAAACGAATCAGAAAGGTAAACAATAGGTAATGTGGCAAACGCAAGGCACGGAATGCTGATGTTGCAGGTTCGAGTACTGCCTTTACCCTAATTTTTCTTTGTGTTGTCATTATCATTTAAATACTAACTCTTTATCAAAGACTTATATGTATACTTTTAACACTGAGTTGCTATACTAGTCACAACTGAAAGACAAAGTCTTCAACCAGTTGTGTGTTGCCAGTGATGACATACGCCACTGAAACGTGGTCTCTTACAGCGGGCCTAATAAGAAGGCTCAAAGTTAGCGAGCTGTGCTCGGAGTTTATCTACGAGATCGATTTAGGAATGAGGAGATCCGCAGAAGAACCAAAGTCACCGACATAGCTCTACGAATTGCAAACCTTAAGTGGCAATGAGCCACATAGCTCGTAGAACCGATAGCCGGTCGGGTGGAAAGGTTCTCGAAAGGTATCGGAAGATGAAGTGTTGGTAGGCCTCCCACAAAATGAACCGACGATCTGGTGAAGATCGTTAGAAACTGGTAGATGCGAGCATCACAAGACCGACCGTTGTCGTGGAGATCCTTGAGGAAAGCGTATGCCCAGCATTGGGCGTCTTTTTGGATGATATGGTGATGATGATGACGGGAATAATGAAGATGCAAGATCCGTTAGTGAAATTTCACCATTAAAATCATCATCATCATCTCAGCCACAAGAAGTCCACTGGTGAACGTAGGCCTTCTCTATGGATTCCCAAAGCGACCGGTTGGAAGCGGCATGCAACCAGCGCCTTCCTGCCACCTGTATGAGGTCATCGGACCATCTTGTGGCTGGTCGTCCTACGCTGCGCTTGCCAATACGCGGCCGCCATACGCAAACTTTTTGACCCCATCGGCCATCAGTTCTCCGTGCTATTAAAATAGTTATAAAGAAAAATCACAGTAACTCGTCAGGCAAGTCGTTAATAATTAGGCACTAGACAGATAAACGATTCCAACGCTCCCCTAAGAACGATATACATGATACGAGTATCAAATTCAGGCGTCTTTACCCAGCACAGCACATACGCTATCCGTAGAAAGGGAAGCTTATCTCATCCACAAAGCGGTCAGGAGAAATTATCAATATCTCGACATCGGCGGAAAAATCTGCAGTCAGCCGCACGTGATGCCAATGGCTGAGATTGTGGCGCGTTTACGCTGGCGAGTTGCTGACTATGGCCTAAATTTCATACATTTTTGTAACCAAAATTTCTTTCGATTTTTATTTTAATGTTTTTTTAACATTCAAATTATTAAATCAAAACGCTATGCAATGACAACACAAAGAAAAATTTAAAGCGAAACCGCTAGCTGGCTCGTATGCAGTTAATGAAATTGAAACCACAAGTTCCTTCTATGCCCCTACATAACATGATCAGCTAAGTTGACTTTATCTGAGTTTATCTCTATGTAAGTTCCTTTCTCATGACACTCGTTAAACAGAGACGCAGGGAAGCATAAATTAATCGTAAGCCAGTCATGTTAGGGCCACTCGCCTAACAACTAAGCGTTCCAGTAACTCGCTCCAGTGCACTGGCCTTAACTAGCGCGGCCCCCTTTCTTGGCACGTCCCTACTATCACGTGCTATCACTTACCGAGATATAATTATTCTCCGGCTGAATTTGCTAGCATCCGGTCTGCGTATTCAATTTAGTAGTTTGTAAATTACAAGTTTATCTTGAACATTGGAATGAAAAAGTTATATGGAATACAGCTACAGATTGCCAGCGATATTGCTTTCGTAGTTTTTTGATTACATACCCTGACTTTACTTTACTTCACATACTTAACTCTCTTCCACCTCCCCCCCTTTTTAACCCCTAACTTAGAGGTAGAATTTTTGAAAATCCTTTCTTAGTTCATCTATACACCCCCTTAAGAATGCAGTCATGGTTTTGCAAACTTTTTGTTTCTGTCTCCAACGAGGGCGTGCCGTGTGCTTTTATTTGTCTGTCAGTCAGTCAGTAATGGAACTTTATATATTACCTATAGACTTAGATTGCTTGCGATTAAATCCCGCATAAATGGATTTTAAATAAGACAGGGTACGAAATAGAAATAATTTATTAAAACGGAAGCGGAGCAGGGTGGGTTTTTGCCTGAGAAAAAATATCGCACGGACACAGCTGTTTTACACTTGAGTACACGTCACTAGTTTCGCGGAACATAAAGGATTTTTGTTTTATTTAGCTAATAAGTGGTTTTATAAACGATCCTGAAAGAGTTCTGTTTCAATAATCCGATACGGAACCCTAAAATGATATGTATGAATGTATGAATACAGCTTAACGCTTTCTTCCAGTCAAATGTATTTGAGCATTGCTTCCATATCACGGCTCTCTGCAAATTACAGTTAGGCCTTTATGATCAATGATGTTAGCGACCTGTTGGGGACACACAGTCAGACAGGACGAGAAGCAATAAATCATTTAATTTCATTTCATTTCAAAGCTTTTTGAAGCTTCTGTATGCTTCCTTTATCAAAAGAGAGCTAGGCACCCTGACATGTGAAGGTGGGTCGTTGAAGCTTTTTCCTTTAACGCAACGAAACCGTTTTTCGTCAACAGTCAACTAGTTGAAAAACCAGTTGAGGTTTTTCATCATCATCATCATCATCGTCTTAGTAAATACGAGGTATTGTGTTTTTCGCTCGCGTAGCGTCTCACTCAATACGGCGCGCGACGTGGCCACCACTTAACGTATATGCGATCGTTAATTAGGATATTGTATATATTTTTTTTTTATGAAATAGGAAGACAAACAAGTAAGTGGGTCACCTGATGGTAAGTGATCACCACCGCGTATAGACACCCGCAATACCAAAGAGATTGCAGATGCGTTGATAACCCAGAGGGATTAGATGGAATACCTCTTGCGCCTGTAATTGCACCGGTTGTCTTGCTCTCTACGCCGGAGCACAACAGTGCAAGCACTGCTGCTTAGCGGCAGGATTAGCGAGAAAGATGGTGGTAGCAAAAGCAAAAGTCATAGTAAGTCAGTCAGTCAAAGTTTATAGTCATTAAAGCACCTTTAAGTCGCGTAAAACTTTTGCATGTCCATCATACAGATCACTATCCAACGTAGCGGTGTGTATGATCTCTTATCACAGTATTAAAGCCATGCGTCATTCTTATATGATTCCTTTCGCGTCATTTTCTAACCCGACCGGTGATCCATCATTAGCGTCATTTATATACGAAAGGGAAGGCGTGTTCATCTTTATGAATTTGCTTTTGTCGGTGTATTTGTAATATATTTACTGGGTATTTAAATATATTAGTAAAAGTGGGTTGAGGTAACACGGCTTAAGGTAACCAAACAAGGTTTTTACATAAAATAGGAAAGCAAACGAGCAAGTGGGCCATTTGATGGTAACTGATCACTACTGCCTATAGACATTCAACACCAACGAGATTTCAGATGCGTTGCCAACCCAGAGGGCTAAGATGGAATACCTCTTGTGCCAGTAATGTCACCGGCTGTCTTGCTCTCCACGCCGGAACACAACAGTGCTAGTAACTGCTTAGCGGCTGGATTAGCGAGCAAGAGGTGGTAGCGATCCGGACGGACCTCCTACCGCAATGATCCTTTGGTTACGTAATCGCACGGCAGGGTGACGCCTTGTAAAATCTACAATAGAAACATGCCAATTTTTTTGGCTTTTGTGGATAATAAGTTTTGTTAATTTTCGAAATTATCCTCGAGTCCCAAATTATTCAAACTGATGGATTTGCAGAGTACCCTTAACCCCACTATGCATGATCCGAATTAGGAAGAATAAATGATCAATCAGATTGTATTAACTTTAGCTAGCTTATATTATTTTTCGAAACAGCAGCCAGTTCTGGACCATTAAGTGTTATTTATCAAAAAACTTGCAATAATTGCTCTACTTGTGAACAGTTGTATAGTCGACCAAGAAATTGCTTGACCACTTTTCGACCGTAGGTATTACAAAGAGATAGAGTACAAAAGTGGTCTAGCAATTACTTGGTCGACTATACCAGTGGACACTCTAAATCTTAGAGATATATTCTCCCTTCGTTAGAGCATTCGACATGCTTCTCTTTCCTTTGCTTTCCTTTGACCGCTTGAAGACAAGGAATAGAGAAACATGAGGATTGCTGGGACGATGAGAGAGTATAGCTCTAAAATTTTGAGCGTCCATAGGTACAGCTATCCACTGGTAGACCAATTGCCCTAACAACAAAGAATATTCCGTCTATTCGTCTGTCTAACTATCGCAATATCTGCTAACTAAATGTTTTTTCTGCGGCCCTAACATAACTGCCCAGATTTAGTTTTACCCCTCCCTGTGTCTCGATCTAACTAGTGTCATAAGAAAGGGACGCAGATAGAGATAAACTAAACTTGGCTAGTCATGTTAGGACCACTACTGAAACAACTTGCACTCTCTTTCCTTGCCATCAACTTGAAATAAAACACCAATTAACAATCCGAAATACTGTATTCAACATAAACATTAGCATTGAAGTCAACTGAAGACGCCAATCACTTTGCGCTTTCGCGAAATGAAACAAGAATAATGCGATCAGTTACAGAAGAGCTTTAACAACTGCTTTGAAGTATTCTTTATTAATAATACCTGAAATAAGCTCGTTGGGCCGTCGAGTCCTTGCAAAGCTGTTCTATTTTATGTAATAAATAAAGCTGGCAACCTTGTAAGGCTCCGGTACCACCAAAGCTGTGCGAAAGCTAAGCTGCGCGCGAGGATAAATCCACCAATAGGATTACTTCATTTCCTTATCCTCGCACAGCATAGTTCCGGTGGAAATGGACTTTGAGAAGCAAAGTTGTTTATAAAAGCAGCGAGATATGAGTGCGAGCGATGTGACGAGGAACTTGTGCGATGGACGCGAGCGAGTAAAGAATGCGATACCGCATGCTGTACTACCAGTCGATTGGCGGTGTTTGTTAGAGGGTGATGTGTAGTGTTCGGAACATATCTGATAAGAATTCGCAACGCATCCACGCTCACAGTTTCACAGCTTCGCTACATTCGCACCGCACAACTTCCTCGCACACCACTGGTGGAAACGCTATAACCACTTCACAGCTTCCTGTCATGTCAGCCCCTTTATTCTCTATATGCATCAGCGTCGAGCTTGACTTTGAAGCATTGCTGTCGTGCTCACTTATGCTAACGCGCAAGAGCAAGACAGGGCGATGCGTTGATGTCTTTCTCGACTCTGTTCCGCTTAGAGAATAGCCCCCCTTATGTCGCCCCCACCTACCCGTTGCCTCGTAGGCGTTCGGTCAATTAAAAGGATGCTCTATACGCTCCAAAATATATATTGAAATACCATGATTATTTAAAAAAAACATAGTCATTTAAAAGCCTGGACCTAGGCTAAAACTAAATCGAAGATGGCACGCTTCTTCTAAATACTATAGATCTGCATAACGTGTCACTAACCTCGTAAAACACGCCGTACTTAATATAGAAATAGCATCAAAACTCAAAAATGACTTTGAGCTCTCCCAAGTGACAATTTATGGAAAAAATATCTGATCTGGGTCTAGCAAGGCTAAGTCACAACTTTGACCAGCGCCACAGCTCACCATAGTAAGCCTGTCGCAGTACGAACATTCACTAAGATATGTTATCTAAGTGAAGTATCGAAGCCCTTGCCGCTAAGCGTATCACATTCTGTGTAGCCTTAAGATTTATCGCACTCAAGTAGAAATAGGATTTAAAAGAATCTCGCTTTAAGTCGGTTTCAGTTTGGTGTTCACTGAGCATTGGCTCTAGACAATGCTTAAGAGACCTAAATTCTAGACACAAGTATTAAACAAAAAATATTTGCAGGAAGCGAAAATGCAACGTCCATTCTTAGTTCTATAACTACAAAAATCGAATGAAATCCAATGAGATCGCCAAAGACACTCACACATAAGTGCCCATCAAAGATGGAATTGGAAGAGTAATTTATCGAAAGAGAGGCATATAAACTGCACTACGAAGTCTATATGTCTTAACCAGGTCCCATCATATTAGAAGTTCCCAAAAAAACGAATAGAGACACCATCTTTATTACTATTTAGTCAACATTTTAGAGGCAAGTTGTTTTTCACTTTAGCACATTCGAATTTGTATCTGAATATGTAGTTGGTAAAGGGTTCATCATCATCATCATCATTTCAGCCACAAGAAGTCCACAGTTGAACATAGGCCTCCTCCATGGATTTGCAAAGTGAAAGGTAAACGGTTAACGTTCAGTTAAGTTTGTTGCTGTTTGTTCTAGGCAGGGTAAGATATCTAAAACCTACGGGGGCCAATTTTCATACAAAATCACTTAAGTATTATCTCTCAAACGATAGTCATCAGACTAAATATCGTTTGACAAACGGGCCCCCAAGCATTTGACATTTCAAAGCAAAAATTAACACAAGTTTACTGTGAACAAATCTATTAATCTAAATCTATAAATTATTTATAGTGTACTCTTCTAGAGATCTTATGACATTGACGCTATAAAACAAACGTTTAGTATTTCTTTTTAGGTAAGGAACTAAAGTTATTCAATCATGCTACAAATAAAACATACTAAAAAACTGCAAACTCAATCATCGATGACTTCACGAAATTAAGAAGCATGTACGAAGCACACGTTTTGTCAGTGGCGGACGCAGCTTTTGGTGGCAAAAGGAAATTCCTTTAACCCCTTATCTGATAGGACATTCAGTGAACAGAATTTGGCCTTGTTTGGGATTGGGAGGTTCATCTGGTTAAGAGCGTAGTCCGCCACAGCATTTACTTTTTACTTCTTCAAACCAGGCGACGCCTTCCATGAGATATCATTTAACCCATGGAAAGCTCTCTTCAAACCCTGCCCGTCAGCCCACTTGGAGTCCAAGTAGTGGTCATCCTCGTCTTGCTCCAGTTTCTTCCACTCCTCCTGCCTCCGGCACGCATGGAGCATCAGCTGCTTGCGCTCCTCTTCAGTCATGACGGGTTCCCGGCCTGGCGCACTCTCGGATGATAAGCAGAGTTTCACTGTCACCTTGGTCTTGTCGTTTTTACCTATAAGAGGATAGAGTATAAAGTGTCAAGTCTGAAACCACCCCCGAAATAATTAAGAAATAGCAACCCATTGCAATTAATGCATTCACTGCTGGCATTGGTTTTTGAACTTTCGGCAGATGATGCAAACGCATAATGTCTTATGTGCGTTAGAATAACAGTAGAATTGTGACAGCTATTTTGGAGCAGTTAAATGAAGACTCATAGATGTAAAGTAATTGTACCAGTGTTTGACACACGTAGGCCATTGTTTTTACAAATAGTTGTCATCATTGTATCTCATTTTACGTGTATGTTTCCGTATCTTCTTGTCAAATACTGTCGAAGATTGGGACCGTTATCTTAACATGCGTCGCTGGTACTTGCGTTAATTGAGATTCCTTTGTAAGATTCCACACGAACGTAAAAACAAATTCACAAACAGACAGACTTATAACGCTTTTTTTAGTATCGGGTTGGAAGGTTAAAAAACACCCACCAACTATATACAGGGCTCCATCGTTCCCTTCGTTCTTTGACTTCCTCACACAGTTTATTTTCATGGTACGAAATCATCCCATTAAACACAAGTTGCGTTTGGAGGAAAACAGATATTCGAACAGGAAACACAAATATTTACCTTCCGGCCGCCATTAAGGGCATGTTGCCGGGACTACTTTCAGTATAATCCTATTTGTCATTGATGTGCCAACTGCAATCAAGTAAATGGATGTATTCAAGATAAGTTTGTTCGAGATAATACCAAAAAAAATTAAAGCAAAAATTCTGAGTGCTGGTTGCAGTTGGTTGAACCTTTTGCAAGGATCGCTGGTACCATCTTGACCGGTAAGCAGCAATGCTTTCACTGTTGTGTTCCGGCGTGGGGAGCAAGACAGTCGGTAAAATTACTGGCACAAGAGGGTTTCCATCTTAGCCCTCAAGCTTGCAACGAATTTACAGTGTCCTTGGTATTTCGAGTGTCTATGGGCGGTGGTGATTGCTTTCCATCAGGTGACCCACTTGCTCTGCTTGCAAACCGAGCTCCGCTTCAGATCGGATATTAACATAAAAGTACATTTATTAATAAAGCGGATCACTCACGTATTTTTGCGTCGGGGGTGAGTGATCCGCTTTATTAATATGTCTGAGTCTCACGGTAGTTTCATGTTAAAAAAAGTACATTTCCCAGAATTGCGACCTAGCTAAATCGGTTTTTGCTTCAGTGATCCGCAATATTATAAATTGTATCAGTATTATTAGATAGATTTTAGAGAATGCGATTGCAAACAAATAGATAAATATTGCTTATATATCACACGATAAAGGTTGGGAGTCATAACGATGAATTCGCAACGCAGAAATTTACGATGCGTTGCGAATTCAGCCGATGCGCGATGAGATTTATCTTCATTATGAATGGTTTATGAATGAATTTGCCATCGCAAGTTTCTGCGACACCAAAATCACACCTCATAATGACGTTTTTCCTAACGTAATTAATCATTTCACAAACCGATTCATTTCACAAAGTAATCATTTCGCAAAATCATTTTATTTTCGAAACTTTAAATTATTCAGGATTTATTTCAGTACCATCGTGTAACCCTATATAGGTTAGGTTTGTCTTACAAAAATCCTGAAATATTTACAGTTTCAGAAATGAAGGCATTTTTCCAAATGAACAGTTTGCGAAATGAATAAGTATGTGAAATGTTTTATGACATTTTTAATTAATTTAAGATAAACACAAACTGTACGTTAGGACATCGTAATTTTGTGTTAGGGATTTTTGTTAAAATTATACGCTTTTCTGTATTTTGTTAAATAGATCCTCGTTATCAGAAATCCTAGTATTTGTTGTTGTTTGGACTGGTTGTGTTCCGGCGTGGAGATCAAAATAGCCGGTGAAATTACTGGCCCAAGAGGTATTCTATCGTAGCCCTCTGGATTGGCAACGCGCCGGCAGTCTCCTTGGTGTTATGGGTGTCTATGGGCAATGGTGATGACTTACCGTCAGGTAAACCACTTGCTCGTTTGGCTTCCTATTTTATTTAATAAAAACATATCCCACTGCTGAGCAAAGCGAATTCTTTACAAAATAAAACATACCCAAATGGTCACTCAGCTTGTTTCCACTTAGCAGCTTTTTGCCGCAGGCCCAAAGGCAAGCCTTTGTGGGATCCACGACCTCAGTGGAGGCCTGGGTGCCGGACAAGTCCTCCACGTTATCCAGTTCCATCCTCACGGGGTCGTGGGGTGGCAGGCCAGCTGGGAAAACTATTTTGGTGGCCCCGCGAAGCTCATCCAAAGCACGCGCCACGTCCTTCTGGGTTAGACATTTGCGGAGGTCCACCTGAAAGAAAAACAATCTTTGACATAATTATTTAATCTACACTAATCTAACCTTATTTGCACTAATAGACACTAATCTGCACTAATCTACATTAATCTACACTAATCTACACTAATCTACACTAATCTACATTAATCTACACTAATCTACATTAATCTGCACAAACTTCACTTATCTACAGTAATCTACACTAATCCACACTACTCTACACTAGTATACACCAACCTACACTAATATTACAAAGAGGTAAACTTTATTTTGTTCTTTGTTTGTATGTAGGGGGTAATCTCCGGAACTAATGAACCGATTCTGAAAATTCTTTCACTAATAAAAATTACACTATCCTTGAAGGATATACGCCACTTATTTTACGTTAAAAAAGTCGCTTGCGTCCGCTAGCTCTTATTGTTTCAAGCATTCGCGATTTTCACACATATTAACAACGTCTATCGGTTTAACGCGAATTCGTTTTTTCAGTCTGTCTTGTCTAGACACCTGGAACTGCTAAACTTACATGCTTCTTACTGACGAACTCTTTAGCAGTTTCGGCGGCTTTCTTCAGCACTTCCTGCAGGTTAGGCGGAGGGGCCAGTCCACATCGTCGGCCCATGTCATCCTTGACCTCGAGGTAGTTTTGAGGAGCACAACGTTTAGCCCACGGGTCTTCTAGCTTCAGTTCTTTTATCTGAACAGAAATAATCACAATTTTTTCTTTACATTTACACTAATATAAAGAGGTAAACTTTGTTTGTGTGTTAGTTTGTTTGTTTGTAGGGGGTAATCTCTGAAACTACTGAACCGATTTCAAAAATTCTTTCATAGATAGAAAGCTACACTATCCCTGACGGATATAGGTTACTTATTTCACGCTAACGAAGTCGCGCGCGTTCGCTAGTAGTATATCAAATCGCTATCCGTTCCTAGGAACGTTCGTTAGGATAGAAGAAAAGAGAGGAAAGGGCGGACCTAATAGAAGTTATATGGATCAAGTGAAGGAGAAGGTTCGTGTCGTGTCGTACAAAGGAGTCAAGGAGCTGGCAGTCGATAGGGAAGCTTGAAAAGCACTACACCAACAAGTCTAAAAGTGTTAAATTTGAGAGAGAGAGATCCATTCCTGTCTGTCCTCCTATCTTTGGCAGCTTACTTCTTCCTAACCACGCAATGGATTTTGATACGGATTTTACTGTCAATAAGAGATTTTTTTAAGAAATGTTTTTATGTACACATTCAATTGTACCCGTGCAAGCAAAGCTAGGTTGCTAGTAAGTTTATTGTGTCAAAGCTAAAACATAACAGGTCTGTTAGTGTAGACTATAGATACATTGCAATAAATAAACATACACACATGCTGGTATTACCAAACCGCGATTAGAATACAATTGGAGGGTAACGTCAGCACACTGTCACTTAATAGACTTGCGTCAAGCTTCATTCCTATATCTATGAAATGACATTATGCTGACGTTACCTTCCAATTGTATTCTAATCGCTGTTTGATAATACAGATAAAGCTGAAACATCTCGCTTATTGTGTTAAGTAAAACCCTGTTTTGCTCCAATGTACAAAACCAGAAGCAGAAGGCAGTAATAATAAATTTGGACCCGTGGGAAGTAAGGAGTTTTAGAAGTGCAGCGTTTAACGACGCCTTATTACGTTCGCCTCTACACTCTGCCGAGCTTAATAAAAATATTGGGTTCAAAGTTGTTTAAAATGAAATACTATGTTAGTATATTTGTTGTGATTAAAATGTTAAAAATCATTTCTCTAAAATGAAGTAGTGCAAAAGCTAAAATCAATAGTTTTTTAAGTAGTAATGTAGCGGACATGGTTCATGCACGACACGGATTCTGAATTTGCAGGTTCGAGTCTTGCCATAATGGCATGCCATAACAACAACAACAACAACAATAACAACAAATACTCTTTATTGATTCACACAAGTAAAAAATTAGGAACACATACAGGAAAATTTTACATAGGATACAACAGGCGGTCATAATGATTGCCCTAGATTTTTCTTTGTATTGTCATTATAATTACATAGCATCTAAGTTTTTTAAGGATTTGTATTCGTAAAATAAGTATAACGGGCAATTTTTTTTAAATTTAAGCTTAGATAACATTATGTGGAAGTATTATTATTGTTCTATGTATTGTTTTAGGTAATTCAGCAAATCTGTTTGAACAACTATTTGGTCACTCATGGTATGAGCCTTATTACTGTGCCTCGACCACTGCCTCGACTCATTGGCAAAATTGTCTCCACAACGGAAGCCATTCAAATAAAGCATCTCTCTGGCCAATCAAACATAATACCAAAGAGAAAGAACGTAATCCAAAAATACCTAAAACTACCGTGTGACTCGGACATATTAATAAAACGGATCACTCACGTATTTTTACGTCGAGAAATGCTCGACATGTTACGGACCAGTCCGTGGTCCTTAGTCATGAGCCCCCGCGGCGGTGGCGCGACGACTGAGTACCGAAGCCCTGACAGCTCGGACCACGAACATCGGACATGTTAAGGACCACGGACTGGTCCGAAACATGTTGGGTATTTCTCGACGTAAAAATACGTGAGTGATCCGTTTTATTAATATGCCAAAAATACCTGTTCATCGGTCAACCCTTGCATTTCAGGTGGCAGGAAAGTCCCATGGTCTTTCAATTCGTCCAGCTCAAAGCAAATCCTCGTCACCTTCAGCCTCCCGTTGAATATCGCTGTTATATCCCTAACTACCTCATCCACTGATTTATCGATATTAGTATCGTAAAGAAACTGGTTTTCGTCACCCCTTTTCACTAGTAAGATCACCATTTTTTCACCACTTTTCGTTTCGGCAACTTCGTTCGTCTTGAAAGCAAATATTGATTAAACGGTTGTCATGGTTGCGTGTTGTCTGTTGCTATGGTGACGAGTGGTTTTGTCAATGGTTTTGTAAAAGGTAAAAGCAAATTTAAAGCCATGTTAAAGCAAACATAAAAGAAAATGAAGAAAATATAGATGGACTTCGCAGACTAAGGCTGCGTTTCCACCAGAGATGTGCGAAGATGCGTAGCGAGGGATGTGTTTATAAAGAACCAATGAGCCGTTTCCACCAGAGCTGTGTTGACCGAGGCGAGGTAAATGAAGCGATTCTATTGGTTCTTACAAACACATCCCTCGCTACGCATCCTCGCTCATCTCTGGTGGCAAAGCAGCCTGAGGGCGGTATCACACAAGCGATTTTTGAGAGTAGGCGATAACACAAAATTGATCGCAGCGGCGTCGCAACTGCTCAGTCGCGATGTCGCTACTAGGGGCTTTTACACATAAACACGATACCGTACTTCATTCACCCTTTGAAAACAATCCGACCACTGGAAGCACATCAAAATTTACTTGAAAGATTTGAGTTAAACTTAAATACATATATGTGAAGTGAAATAAAAGCTTGCAAAAAAGGTAAACCCCTTCCCAATAATCAAAAGCAAACTAACTTTCCAGCCTTAGATAACTGTTATTAACAAAAGTTTGAAAGGCTCGCCCGGGCACCGAACTCAAGACCACGAATTTTCCAAACCAGTGACTTCTCGCGCTACATTAAATAAAGGTTCATACGGACACACCTATGTACAATTTATATGTATATTATTGGGTTTCGCTAGCTATGCGAATGATTTTAATCCGAACGAATATAATAAATCGCTTATTTAAGGACGGGTTTGCATTTTTAATGAAATTTAGAGTAACTTGATTTATTTAAAATATACAGAATTCATAAATACCAGTAGGTTCTCATTGTTTATATTAAGACTTGTACGTCTTAATATGTACAGTCACCAGCACCAATATCTGACACAACAAAGCGTGCATAAATATCTGATACGACTCTATTTCTAGGGCTGGTAGGACGTGTCAGATATTTTTGCACGCTTCGCTGTGTTAGATATTGGTGCTGGTGACTGTACGTGTTTGTACAAATGTTTGATAAAATAGTTTTTTTTTTGTGTTGTGGATTTTTGATGTGTTTTTGTATATAATTGTATTGTTTTCTAATGAGGCTGACATGTTCAATCCTGATCAAAGCCCCTAAATAAATAAAGAATTAAAAAAAAAAGACTTGTACGTATACGTATTCTTAGGAAATAAATATTATTTCTTTCTTTTCTTTCTTCATGCTAAAAACATAACCTTTCCTTTGGCTTTGCTGTAGTCGGGTAAAAATATCGTTAAGGTAATTCAAACGCCGTTAGTGGACGCTGGACGCCCGCGATTTCGTTTGCGAGGAACGGACGCTGCGGTTGCAGGTTCGAGTCCTGCCATTGCTCGAGATTTTTTTTGTGTTGCTACATACCATTTAAATTGATAAATATTGTTAAAGCACACAAAAGCAGTCAAATATCCGTGTAAATATTTCTTCTCAAATCTTACCGCCATTTCTATATTCAATTGAATTGATTGTTCAATTCTGAATGCGAACACATTCCGATAGTTTGGTAAATTGTGAACAGCTAACAGTATAAACTTTATTGCTATTCTCGTAAGAGCTAGTTCAGCATAAAACGCAATAATGTTGCAGGATAATCCGGCAAGCAGTTAGAATTGCATAAATTGTACAAGATTTCAAATTGTACATCGATCATTGGAATTTGCATTGTATTGGAAATTGTTGTATTTCCCAACTTTCTCTCTAACTTATGGTAATTGGAGCGAAAAACTGCTGGTGCTAGGACCTTGTGTAAGGTCCGTCCGGATCGCTACCACCACCTTGCTCGCTAACCCTGCCGCTTAGCAGCAGTGCTTGCACTGTTGTGTTTCGGCGCGGAGAGCAAGACAGCCGGTGCAATTACTGGCACACGAGGTATTCCTTCTTAGCCCTCTGGGTTGGCAACGCATCGGTGGTGATCCCTTACCATCGGTGACCCACTTGTTTGTTTATCTTCCTATTTCATAAAAAAAATGTTTTGTAGTGGTTAGCCATTTGCTGGTTGGAGTATCAATGGGCCGGTTCGACAAGGGTAGTACCAACCTCACAGTCACAGGCAGTGAAGTAGTAGCTGCGTTTCGTACGGTAATTGAAAGATCTGGATGCCGTAGCTGGATGGGATAGTGGATTTCATATTTCATCACGATGGTTCCAAGCTAAGTTTGGTGAAAACTGGTTTATAATCAATGATATAATAATGCATGGATGTACAGTGTCATACTAAATGACAGCAGAAAAACGGACCGACATAAGAATACAGGTTGCCGCCAATGTTACAGATGCAAATTATTAGTTTAATATTTATAGTCATTGGATTTACAACTTTACGTCTAACCGCATGAAATGATTTAATAAGTGTCGTTGCAAATAGGTTTTTTTACAAAATAATAGTATTGACACCAGCGCCGTCGGTCCGACAGACTGACAGCGCGAGCGATTGACGATTTGTTGTACTTTTGTTCGACTTTTGATGCGGCCATATTTTAAACGCTGACTATAATAATAATAAGTCGTTTTATTTCGAACTATCTGCGTACTATACATTTATCATGATGTAGATTTAGCGTATGTACATTTTGACTGTTTGCACATTATGCGTGCAGTTAGCATTTTGCGTTTGTACACATTTTCAGCCGAAGCGGGAGAATTTGATGATTGATTTATTTAAAGCAGGGGGGTTCCACTCCACACTATAGGTACGCTCGACCGCCTTGCCTGTGGCATAGGCAAATCAGTCAGATTGCCGCGCGACCGCTCGCTCGCCCCCGCCGTGTCAGTGTAATTGAAAACGAATGCCGCGCATCCCTAACGTGTCGCCGAGAGTTGCGGGGGGAAGGCGTTCCTTTTCGACTCGCGCCGCCTGTCGCATGGTGTATGAAGTAATACGAACTTTTTGACCGTGTTAATAAAGTTTAAATTCGTTTAATCGCGGTCGTAAAAGACAAGTTTCTGTACTAGTACTATTATTTATTCTGTGTTTAAAGTTATTATATGTTTGTTTCAGATATCAGGTGGCAGCACTCACAGGCATGGACACGATATTTCCACCGAAGATCCCGATCTGAGTGAGACCCATGAAAATTCTACGCACCATGGAAAGGTCAGTGAACTTCAATTGACATAAATATATCTAAAATATCTTGTAAAAATATTTAAGTACCTTTAGTGCCCATCTTGTGCACACACTCTTTTAAATCGACGTCAAAAAAGTAGGTTCTCAGTACACCGAAATCTTATTTTAAGGTCAAAATTAAATAAAGACACTTAATAAAATAATAAAATCAAGCAACTAATAAATAAAATCGACGACCTAAGAACCTCCTCCTTTTTTGATGTTGGTAAAAAATCAACCTTTCTTCAGACAATTTAAGAAGAAAACACATTATGCCATAATGGTGGCGAAAGCATATACGTAATGCAACGAGAGTTGAAATAAAAGATCACTTTATACAAAACAGAACAATAATTTCAAATTTAGAACGAAACTCACCTGTAGATACGTGACGTGTTGCAGTGTGCGTGACCTCTACTCTGATGCCCATACTTATACATGTTAAATTTAAAACCGATCTTAATTCTTAGCAAAAGCAATAACAAGTTAATCTTAAACAACTAACTCTAAGCCTACTTTTTTTTATGAAATAGGAAGGCAAACAGGCAAGTGGGTCTACTGATGGTAGGTGATCACCATCGCCTATCGATCCCAGCACCACCAAGGATATTGCAGAAGCGTTGCCAACCCAGAGGGCTAAGATGGAATACCTCTTGTGCAAGTAATTGCACCGGCTGTCTTGCTCTCCACGTCGGAACACAACAGTGCAACCACTGCTGCTTAGCAGCAGGATTAGAGAGCAAGATGGCCGTAGCGATCCAATGCAATGCTTTCTTTAAGTTTAGAATAAGAATTGCTCAAGGCTTTTTAAAGATACACCACAAATGATACTTGCAATTCTCCATTCTTAATTACGACACAGTTATTTCTATTGCAAACTAAACTGAATTCCGTTTCAAACAAACTAATCAAGCTCCTCAGCGGTTCATAGTGCTAAACTAAGCCATACACAATTGAGTTAAAGTCGATTTGAAAAATGGGAATATAGCGGCACCAGTTGACAAATTGAAGTTGCTACAACACTGGGGGTTGGAATTTACATATGCCGCTGTGTCTGTTGTTTCATTTGTTAGAGGCACGCAAGTTATAAGCGAGAGCGAGATAGATCCATATTAGTTAATGTTGTCGTCATATTTCAATAGAGACTTAAGTTATAGCTCCAGTTTTTTTACCAACTCTAAGACTCTAGAATACTTCTGAGATGAATATCAGAATATAATGAACACAAACGAATGAGGAAAGGTATCTTTTTTGTAATCAAATTGAAAAACGGGGTATCGTTAGATAACTAAATGGAAGTAAAGTAAAGCGTTTTGGTTTCTCTTTTGTAACGGAATAGCACTAAAAGTTGGTCGTAATTATTCTTTTACTACAACTGTTTTCTCCAGAACAAAAAACTAACTTAGGTCATTTATAATTAAGTACACGTCAAAAGTGAATAATCCGTTGTTTTACTTACTTAAAATAATTAAAGCCAGTTCTGTAAGGGCTTCTTAACGATTTATTCATGAAATTGTTACATGAAAAATGGTTTTGTTTTTTAACTATAACTACTAGTTAATCTCTATGTGCGTCTCTTTCTTATGCTAATAGTTTGACAGAGAGTGGGATGAGTCAAACCTGGAACGGTCATGAGCCACTGAGGTCAAGTGTATCATTTCTAATGGTCATCATTAACCACACAGTCGATTGTTTTTTGTTTTCACCAGGCCCCCTTTTTCTTTGGACCATAACCTCTTGGTGCGGGTGTTCGCAATTGTAAATTTGAGCTCGCTGCAGGCAGTTTTTATAACACCTCTGTTTAGTACGGCGTTCTAATATGACACGAGGGATAATACCAGTACCTTATGATCACAATTCTACATTAGGTGTTCAAAAAACGCTACTGGAACAATAAGTGTCTTATGTTTATCACGTAAGCATATAACATTTAGCTCTAGTTTGCTTAAAGCCTATTTTAGGCTAGCTGTTTTGAATGTTTTGTGAATATGTTTTGTGTTGTTTCTACTAGCCTTTACTTACTTTTTTCTATCCGTATCCACTACCCTTTTCCTTGTAGGTCTCTAGCTATTCTCTTCGTTCCGGAGCTCTATTTGTCACGGTGTTACTAGCACTTTTAACTATGCAACATATATCGTCAGACCTATTGATATATTACCTCACTTGACATTAATAACTCCGGTATCAATGGACTTCCTTGCCGCTTGGCAGGAAATTTGGCCAAATGCACTGAAATTGCTTATTGCTCTAAAGTGGCGTATCCACGGCTATAATGTATTATTATTGTATAAATGTTTAACAGCAGTTCATTGAAAGTTTTACTATCACATGCGGCTAAAGGAAATCTTTAATTACAAGGTACCTACGTGATAAAATTTTAAAGAAAATGTTTTTTTAAAGCAAATTGTAATTTGAAAAATTGCCTGTCTTAAACAAACTTTCTCATTAACATTATTTAGTAAGTACAAACAAAACCGATTAAAATCCAAATGGAGAACAAAAAGATCCACCTCCCACTAGCAATAATTCGAGAGCAAAGTCGGAAACATTAATTATTGTGTAGCGGGAAAAAGTTGAAAAGTTGCCAAAGAAAATGACAGGGTTCAGTCAAAACCGGTATTTTATTTACGGACAGTCTATTTATTACTTAAATTAGTTAAGCGTCTGGTAACAGACTAATCATGTTAGAAATAAATAATGTTTAAGTGTTCGTTTTTGGCAAAACTATCATATTTAAATGCTAGTGAAAGCAGTTTCCCAAAGCCCACTCAAACTTGGCGCTTTGAGTGGAACTTAATGTTATGTCGATAAATTGATCATAATAAGTAATAATATAATTTATATCACCATGACATACTTAATTGACTTTGTATATCACTGTACCTCTTTTTCTCTTTATGTTTTTCGGATATAGAGAATAAACATACGTGCCTTCATTACATACAACACTGAATTTACTAAAACAAATATTTGTAGCAAATATTTATTTTTCATCGGCCTCGATGTTGCGCTAATCTGTTACTAGATCACTTAATTGCAATTTGACTAAAACTTCGATACTTTAAAGCTACAGGGTTAAGTCTTGCTAACGTTATTTAGATTTGTGTGAACGATCAATAAAAAAATAGACCCAAATTTATGTAATCAATAGATTCAAGTGTCACTTTACGGAGGTCTGTATCAAAAAACTGGAACAAAATAGTTGATAACTTTAAACATTCCTATAAACCCAGTAACAATCCAGGAAGTATACATTTAAAGTAAAACAAGACGCTTTTCCCTTAACAGCGGGATCCTAAAAATAAACATTGAATGGCGAAGTTTCACAATGCCATAATACAATGAGAAGAAACGACAATGGAGAGGGTGCGAACATAGTATGCTAATGTTTGTACGCTGCACAAACGAACGTACGACACACTGGCGACTGAATACAAAAAATAAAGAACGAACACAACACTTTATTGCAGGATTAAATTCCAGCCTTTCTGTATTGCGTGCTACTCAAAGCTAAAGACTGAATTCCATCAATACTTTATTGATGCAAGCTAAAACTTTGTCTTAATTGCATGCAGCGCATCAATGGGCTTAACACGGCTGGCCTGGGTTTAATTTATCCCTCCCTGCGTCTCTGTCAAACTAGTGTCATAAGAAAGGGACGCACATTGAGATAAACTCAGATAAACTAAACTTGGCCGGTCATATTAGGGGCACTGGCATAGCCCTGGCTTGTACAGTCAAGGAAATCCAAATACGTACCACCGAAGAGACATACGCATGACATTTGTATGACACAGCCTGGCGTTTAACGCGTCGCGTCATTTCGAGAGGGTTCTAAGGTGGTACGTGAATGTATTTCCCCTAGTGTACCAACAAAATGAGAATTGAACATTAACCTAATAATAGCCCAGGTATCTAGCGTGTGCAAGTGACAAAATTTTATGGCAGTTGCACAGGTAAGAAAAAGAGACAAACACTATGACGTAGTTACCAGCTTGGGTAAAAAGTCCGCCTTAAAATGAACTCATGCAAAACTTCTGTACCATACTTTGACAAATCAAAAATGGTTTCACATAAATGAGATTTGTTCATCTAGAGTACATTATACAGTAAAGTTATGAAATTTAAATACTTACTTTCTTATCTTTAGGAAATCTATTTCTCTTCTAAGAGATCTCATAAAAATCAGTTTCAGATCATACATTGTACGCTTCACAGACGCTTATAAAATCGCTTCTGAATCCCAAAAACGCAGGAAGACATAGTTTTGACAAAAGTCGCAAGTGTGTACCGGGGTGTGTGGGAAATTATGACGTCATTTTATATGCATGGAAGGCACAGGCGGGCTTACGAGGGAAAAATATGCCAAAGTGACGTAACAGAGGTGTTCCCGTGAGTTACTCCGTGCGACGTGCCGCGGCGCGGTCGTTTTGGGTTCATTACCAGCCTACGGGAAGCGGGATTATGGTTTGTGTCGTTGTATATTTAAGCAAAGTGACAGTTTGTTTTGTAGAATTCAACATGTTTGCCATGGATTTCGGAGATAATAGTAAATAAGATTGTATACAGGCTGTTTTTTAACCAAAGCCAAAACTAAGAGGGATGTTATGGCAGCCTGTAAGCTATTACATCAAACATTGTCCTTAGTAAAATTATCATAGTTTTCGAGTGATTGGCATGAAATTTTTGACACCCTGAAGCAGGCTTCTCGGTTGCTGCGACTAGCGACTGCAAATTTCGGAATTACGTGAATCTAATCTTTGCATAATGTTAAAAAACAACTGTGCTATCGAATGTAATCAAATACTTTTTACACGCCATGATGCTAAGGCGGAAAAAAATTTGCAAAATTGCTTTTTTTTTCATCCAACTTTGTGGGCTAAAGGTGTAAACAGGTGTCTATAGGCAGTAGCGATCTCTTACCATCAGGTAATCCACTTGCTCGTTTGCTTCTTAAACAAAAAACAATAGTCTAACGGTATTTTCTTTAGATTACTTTTTTTATGAAATAGGAAGGCAAACAAGCAAGTGGGTCACCTGATGTTAAGTGATCGCCACCGCCTATAGACACCCGCAAGATGCGTTGCCATCCCAGAGGGCTAAGATGGAATACCTCTTGTGCCAGTAATAACACGCGGCCTTGCTCTCCACGCCAGAACACAACAGTGCAAGCACTGCTGCTGAGCGGCTGGATTAGTGAACAAGATGGTGGTAGCGATTCGGACGGACCTTGCACAAGGTCCTACCACCTGCACATTTCCATCCCACATTTCCATTTTCTATTAAACCTTTTTACATCCTGTACTAACAGCCATGTTTCAAGCAACATTATAATATCGCTGGGCTGATGTTTGGTTTAATTCATGCAGTAATAAACGATAAATGAGTTCTGTCTCTCATACGTCACACACAGGCACGCGTACTCAATTTAAGCAATCTGTTTAAAATTGTAATCCATGCTCGCGACTTTATTTTAATACGAAATAAGCATGTAACTTGACACTGAATAAAAATATTTTTGAAATAAAACAATTTAAACGGTTTATATCGCGTGTATTGTAACAAATCTAATTCCCAACGTTTCGAGCCCTTTACAGGTCTCATGTTCACGGGCAGACTGACAAAAAACTTAGAATACAAACTAACCAATATTGAAAAAATAATAAAAAATTAAAAAACTAAATTTGAAATCGATCCAATTGGGTAATTTGTATTCTAAGTTTTTTGTCAGCCTGTTCGTGAACATGAGACCTGTAAAGGGCTCGAAACGTTGGGAATTAGATTCGTTACAATACACGCGATATAAACCGTTTAAATTGTTTTATTTCAATGTCTACAAGTTGCAAAAACATAAGAAAATACTAAAAATATTTTTTTTATAAAGTAGGAAGGCAAACGAGAAAAAAGATCACTTGGTGGTAAGTGAACACCACTGGCTATAGACACCTGCCTAGGAGATAGAAGATGCGTTGCCAACTCAGAAGGCTAAGATGGAACACTTGTGCCAGTAAATTTACCGACTGTGAGTGCAAGTACTGCTGCTTAGCGGCAGGATTAGCGAGCAAGATGGTGGTCGCGATCCGGACGGACCTTGCACAAGGTCCTACCTCCCGCTGTCTCTGTCATACTAGTGCCTCAAGAAAGAGACATCCATACAGATAAACCCAGATAAACTACATTTGGCCGGTCATGTTAGCCCCTGTACCAGACTTAGAATAGAATAGAACCATTTAGTTCTGACTGCATAGGCCCATAGAAAATATACCTTAAAGACTAACATACATATTTATAAGACAAAACATTCAAACAATAAAATTAGCACGTTACTTCGGCGACGTGTGACCTAGTTTCGGGGTGTCCAGCAAACGTCCGCGAAAACGATGGAAAGCGACTCCCTTCGACCAGTATTTCTGCTTCATGAAGGTCGAAAGATGATCGGTCGGCACCCGCACCACAAAGGGCGTAAAGTTGACGGTGTGGCGGGACTTCAATCGCTTGATCTTCAGGGTAAAACTGGTCTTCACTCTGATATACGCACATCCACATATATAAAATTCAAAGTACTGACTGACTGACTGACTGATATATCAACGCACAGCCCAAACCGCTGGACCTAGAGACTTGAATCTAAAACTGAACCCACTCAGATCCAACATGAATTTTACAATCCACACTCATGCTTAAAATTTTATTATGTTTACATTTTCCCCGGAATTCCTCGAGTGGGAGATTTCGAGCACGCGCCATTTTGCATACAGCCGACCGGAATATGTAATTGTTTGGTGAAATCGCCGATTTTCTGTACCTTTTTTCATATTTCGCGGTCGCAAGTGTTTGTTCAGAATTGGGGAAGCGATTTCCGATTTGGCGTCTTGATTTTTTTACACAGTCTGTGCTGTCTTATACAATGTATATGTCATATATATCTTTATTCTCTAAACGGTTACAACTACTAACTGACGGATAACGTTCAACTAGGATGCGCAATTCCGATATTTTTAGTATGGGTCAGTTCCGGATTTCCGGAATTGGCCGTACTAGAAATACCGGAATTACACATCCTACGTACAACCAACATAGTTATGCCACCTAAGAGTTTACGTGTCAGGTTTCCTCCTCATGTGCCTAAGTGCTGCGGTTCCCTTATGGACTCCTCCGGGGGGAAGAGCAGTGCTTGGGCCGGTGCACCCTGGGCATCGGTCAACGATTTCTTAGCCTAAATGGGAGTATATTGATTAGCCTATGGCTAATAACCCGACAAATCATTAATGTACTTAAAGTCATACATCAAATATGTCGAGCACTAAGGCTTCTTTAAATACTCTAGTAATCCGAATGGATCACTAGCATATTTAACAGAAAATACTAAAATAACGGTTTCACTGTCAAAGTAACCCAACAATTGACGAAAAGATACGCAAATATTGCGAGTAAAAACTTTTAAATTAATTAATTATATTTCGGCGGGTGGTAGGACCTTGCGCAAGGTCCGGATTGCTACCACCATCTTGCTAGCTAACCCTGCCGCTAAGCAGCAGTGCTTGCACTGTTGTGTTCCAGCGTGGAGAGCAAGATAGCCGGTACAAATTGGCACAAGAGGTATTCCATCTTAGCCCTCTGGGTTGCCAACGCATCTGCAACCCCTTTGGAGTTGCAGGTGTCTATGAGCAGTGGTGATCACTTACCATCAAGTGTCCTAATTGCTTGATTGCCCTCCTATGTTGTATAAAAAAATAAGAGAGGCAATGATGCCAACCTGTGCTAAAAACAATATCATACATGTATCAAGCACTAGTAGGCTTGTCTTAGTTGCATAAATAAAAAGTTGCAGATTCCCCGTAGGTAATATTTGTAATAAACTCGTGCGATGGCCTTCTTTAACCTCGTAAAGCTCACGTAAAATTTCGTTCTATGAATTTTGACCCATAATTATCGTTCGCGACAGTCAGTTTAACGTCAGTTTGACATTTGTTCTATATTTAGGACTTGGGGCCTTATGACGTTAAGACACAGTGGCATAATGTACTATTTCGTCTCTGCGCATGACACGTTTAATTCGCCGTTAATAGAGTTCAGTGCGTCGAAAAGAGTAGGAGACGAAAACAAACAATTTCACCCTTAAGCAGTGGGCAATTTGTCGGAAAATCTCGTTCCAGACGCGAGGAGACGCGGCCCGTGTCGGCGGCGCTTCAAAAAACAATTTATGTAAAAACAAGGCGCGGGTAAAGATTTGCTCATACTTGGTACTGCATGAATTTTTTTTTTGTGCGGCGGTTTCTATTCGTAAAACACGGTCTCTGAAGAGGAGTGTGAACCCAGCACTCTCCATACAAACGGCGATAACGTTTTCCACCCTCTAAACCTTAACCTGTGGCAATGATTTTTTGGATGTTATCATTATCCCCCAGAACTAGGTTTGTATGTTTTAATTTTAAAATATTCTTAATAGTTTCAAAAATATTGACGCTTTTGTGTTTTGTATGAAATTTCTAAAATGCAAATATTGTCAAATCTATGAAGAATATTAAAAATTCAAAACATACAAACTTGGTCCTAAGGCATAATGACAACATACCAAAAAATCATTGCCACAGGTTAAGGTTTAGAGGGTGGAAAACGTTATCGCCGTTTGTATTGGGAGCGCTTTTTGGGGCTGAGTTCACACTCCTTTTAAAATTGTGCGGATCAAGGACTTTGCCGTCCAGAGCAAGTTTAGAATTTTTTTATCTTTATATAGTATAAAACACTCTGACCTATAAGTAATGGACTTCTAGTCAGCGTTTAAACAATGGCCGCATCAAAAGTAGGAGAAAAGTACGCTAAATCGACGATCGCTCGCGCTGTCAGTCTGTCGGACGGACGGCGCTGCTGTCAATGTAATTATTTTGTAAAAAAAACCTATTTGCAAGGAAACTTAATAAATTATTATTTTATTTAGTTAGACGTAAAGTTGTAAATCCAATGACTATAAATGGTAAACTAATAATAATTTGTAATATTGGCGCCAACCTATATTCTTATGTCGGGCCGTTTTTCTGCTGTCATTTAATATGACACTGTACATCCATGCATAATAATATCATTGACAACACACAACGTAATTTGACAAGGTTTTCACTGTCATTTAGAGATATTTTACGGTCCTAATTGTAATTGTAGCCGTGCCGCGGGGTACTAGTGTAAATATAAAAATATTGTATTGCAACAAATTTAATTTCCGTCGGTTTGAGCCATTTACACTAAGACTGTTATCCAAGTTGGTCCAAATAAAAAGAAATTGATTTGATTTGACTTTTAGGTCTCATGTTCACAGTCACGGACAGATTTCCCGTCTGAATTCTGCATTGGGGCGTCCGTTTGAACTTAGATTTATTAGTTTTTTTTATATGTTACATCCACTGTAACAACATCCTTACAATCAACTGCGAACAGACGAAGCAAGTGTTTCTGCCTCTTCAGCCGGTCGAGATTAAAGAAGCACTGATTTATAAGAAAACGGATACATAAAAACGGGGAAAACAAACGGAATGAAAGTAAAGTTGGCGTCGTTTTCCTCGACGATGTTATTAGGTGATTCGGTGTTTTGGGACGAAAAAGCGATTTTTTACACTCGACTAGCGCACCTCTAGATTTCAGAAGCCATTTTTTTGAAGCCACACTAACGACAAACGCCCGTTGATTTTCGCGGTGATAAATTCACACATGGTTTGGGTTTTTGAATGAATTTTGTGGGTCATGCACAAGGTTCTACCACCTTATGCTAGGCCCGTCCGGATCGCTATCATCATCATTCCGCTAATCCTGCCGCTAAACAGCAGTGCTTGCACTGTTGCGTTCCGGTGTGAAGAGCAAGACAGCCGGTGAAATTACTGGCACAAGACGTATTCCATCTTAGCCCCCTGGGTTGACGACACATAATATGCAATACCTTTGATGTTGAGGGTGTCTACGGACGGGGTGACCCACTTGCTCGTTTGCCTTTCTATGTTGTATAAAAAAAACACATTGTTTTTTTTATAATTGGTGTTAGAAAATAATAGCACTCGTGTTGAATACTTATACCTATTCATGCAACGTCACCAAATGAGCGTCGAGAAGTCAACAACTCCTGATGATGCCTCGTGAAGAGGTGAAACACGTGTGGAGTGGTATATTTAGCCAAGGTGGTTGTGGTGATAGTAGCGTTTGCGATATTTATTTTATTTTATGTGAAATTAGGAAAATATTAATGTTGCATTAATATAAACATTCAACGCTAGCGCTGCTATTTTGCCTATATAGACCAAATAGACGAGACAAGACAAAATTAAATAATCTTTACTAAAAACCACACAGAAAATAGTTAACAAACATCCATTAAAAAACAATTTACAAAGTAAACAATTGGCGGTCTTATAGCTTAAGAATGATCAGTTCCAGAAAACCATTTGGGACGGCAAAATAGTCCAGTTATATCAATATTATTTTGAACTTTCTCAAAGTTTTCAAGATATCTTGCTTACCTTGTTAGTCTGTATTTTAGATGTATACCCAGTTGACATATAAAATACAGACATCCGTTCCAAATAATTGGTCTCTACGCAGTTCGGCTCTCACGGCGGCGGCAAAAAGATTTAGTGTAAGATCCCGCCGTAACATTCTGCATCTTCCTGTTATTTGATTGAAATGTCAGTTAAATAATAGGTTACACTTGGAGTCATGCAACGTCTCACAGTTGCCTAGAAAAATCTTGCACCAAATACCTTTATTTATTTATTTAATCTTTATTGCACAAAATTAACGATAAAATGTACAAAAGGCCTATAGGCATACAGGCTTTATCATAATTGTTTCAAATACCTTTTTTGAATTGCGTTCATTTGTTTAGAATGGCAATTAAGTGCCATAGAAATGTGATAGATCTAAATAACTGGGAGAAAAAAGGTTGCCACTTCTGAGTCCTGCAATTCTTGGATTGCCAGGTGATAATAGGCCACTAACGTATCGATTTTTATATCAAATTAAAAGTATCATCTTCCCCCATACTGTAAAATAAATTTGCCTGCGTAAACGCTGCCGCACATGGTAGTTAACGGCATTTAAATAAATAATTATGCTAAAGGTAATTGCAGCAAGAAGTAGGTAATTAACCCTGCGGCGTTGTACATGACCCCATGTATTACTTTTTATTTAAATAAAATTTCGATTAAATAACACATAGATTCAAAATTTTACGGTGGGATCTTCGACTAATCGGTTTGGCGACAATGCTCGACACTTGGGAACATACGGGGTGTCAATACTTCAATTAGAGCTGTTTGATTTTTTAAAGAAAAGAGAATCGAGGTGTATCGTGGAACGCAGGTTAGGTGTAAGAAAGATAAAATAAAATACTCCTTATTTTTAATAAACAATATCAATCAATGGTAAGTGACCTTGACTGCAAAGCTTGAGATTCCGGGTTCGATTCCCGGGAGGGGCAAATGTTTGTATAATGAATGCTAATGTTTGCTCTAGAGTCTTGGATTAGTTACTACCCTTAAGGGTAGTTGTGCAAAAATGTTGGCGGTAGGTGGGATTAAAGAAAAATGTTTTAGTTTGTCAGTACGCCATTCGTTCAAGTAGCGAACGGTCGTACTGTTTCTTTGATCTTGATGATGCCTCGTATAGAGGCGAAACGCGCGTCGATCGTGTAGTTTTAGTGTTTAGTGGTGGTGGTGTGTAGTTGAGTCTGTGTGATATATGTTGTTTCGTGTGGAAGCGGAGGAGGGAGGGTTTTTGCATGAACATATATGTGTCGCACAGACGCAGCTATTTTGCACGAGCCCGGCACTGGTTTCGCGGAGTAGCAAGGTAATTTGTTCCAGTTTGCCTAACTACTCAATTTTCTGATTTTAAACATTCCGAAAAGGCATTAATCGCTCTAGTGTAAAGTTGCAAAAAAGCAGATACGCCCTACGGTCAGCCTCAGAAATTGCTGAACATTTTAGTACCTTGTCGCTGTCAGTGATGTGACAAATTCAAGCAACTCTCATATCATTCGTTACTACAACAAGGTTCTTAAGTGTTAAGCTACTTTTGAGACTGACTGTACTGATAAAATATAATTAAATTTATTAAAAAAGCAAACTTTATCTCTTGCATATACGGAATAAATATCCGTATGTTCCATACGAATAGACCGAGTGAACTGGAAAATTCGATAAAAGGCTCCACTACAGAATCGAAACACTGTAGCAGTCTGGATGGAGATATCGCCAACCCTGCCGCCCGCTCCGAGCATTTTGCTTTTAATTATACCGCAGACGTGTTTTAAAAAAAATTTGCACGGTACATTTCTGTTTAGGGTTAGCACTTGATAGTTTTTAGAATTTCGTAACTCGTAAGTAAAAAGAAACCCTTGGATTATTTCGTTTTCCGTCTGCCTGTCTGTATGTTACGTTCGTTTTTAGAAACGTATGGAGAAATCGAGTTGAAATACTCAGGTATGGGGACAGCATTTTGAAATGGCAAAGTTAAGTTTGTCCTTCAATTCAGTTTAGCTTTTTGTTAGAGCAATCTTCGGTGCTTATTTAGTTTATACGGAACCCTCGGTGCGCGAGTCCGACTCCCATTTAACCGGTTTTTAGAGTTCCATACCGGAAAAGGAAAAACTGAACCCTTAGAGGATCACTTCGTTTTCCGTCTGTCGGTCTGTCTGTCTGTTTATATCTTATCATACTTATCTTTGTTGTATTCTTAAAGACTAACATTCTCTTAGCTATGAATCCATATTTCAGCCACTAAGAAAAAAAAAGTTTTTTTTTTACAAAACTTAGTTCTTCTAACAAATTCTAGAAAATATGCCTTAGTCGTAGTAATCTTGAAAACAAATCATATTTGTGCTGGATAATAGTATATTTCTATCATCATACGGTATATTATTTTGTGACAGCTGACGACATTTTCCTTGTACTTGTGTACAAAAATACGTAATATTTCTGTATGTAATATTTCTCTTATTAAATGACGGTCCACTTGATCACGGAGTACGGAAACAACGGAGATGATTTGTTTTTATGTTTTAATAGCTTTTGTTTGGGAGGGAACAAAGTTGAAGTGCTGTTGAAATTTCAATACAATACAATCAATACCATAAGGGATTGGATCGGAAAATGTAGGGCAAGTACTTGAAGAAAAGCTTGGGTCTCCCACAAATCAGTGCTGGGCAAAACACGCAAAGCTACTTGCGTAAAATTCAAATATTTTCTTAATGAGCGCAATTTACAAATTTCCTTGATTATATTTTTTCTCTTCGCGTTATCTTTCTTAGTAATAAATCTAATAAACCAAGGAATCTTTTTTTTAACATGACTTTTTGCTTGATCTGTTAGAAATTTAGAATTCGGTTTTCGGGTGGTAGGACCTTGTGTAAGGTCCGTCCGGATAGCTATTTTACTCATTAATCCTGCCGCTAAGCAGCAGTGCTCGCACAGTTGTGTTCCGGCGTGGAGAGCATGACAGCCGGTGTAAAATGACTGTACAAGCATGTCATTGATATGCACCATACAATGCTTGCATCTTGTGAGAATCGAATCTACAACCTCTACCTTTGTAGTCAGGGTCATTAACCACTAAGCTATCCGGTTGTGACCCAAATATCTATGAACCAAGGTCTCTCCACGTATTTCCAATCTCAGTACCAACTTCCAGTGTGACCCGAAATGTTTTCCCGCCAAATTGCGCGCGCCATTTTGATTGATGTTTCATTAACGTTCCCGGTACCGTGCGCCCAGCACGAACGTTCTCGCGTTAACTCGCGTTAACGCGGCGGGTGGTAGGACCTTGTGCAAGGTCCGTCCAGATCGCTACCACCATCTTGCTCGCTAATCCCGCCGCTAAGTAGCAGTGCTTGCACTGTTGTGTTCCGGCGTGGAGAACAAGACAGCCGGTGTAATTACTGGCACAAGAGGTATTCCATCTTAGCCCTCTGGGTTGGCCACGCATCTGCAATCTTCTTGGTGTTGCGGGTGTCTATAGGCGGTGGTGATCACTTACCATCAGGTGACCCACTTGCTTGTTTTCCTTCCTATGTTGTATAAAAAAAAACTCGCTACGTAACTCAGTGCATCTCTCTCCTACTCGGCTCATCGACGTCATCTATGAGAAACTTATTCTATGTTAATAGTAATTTATAGGCTAAACTAATTCTTAGAGCTATGTTCGGTGCATTTAGTTCATACGGAACTCATTGTACGCGATTCCGACTCGCAATTGGCCTGTTTTTTATTTCCTAGTCAAAATCGTTGTGTAACCTGGTCTTGCTTCGCAGGAGCGCGGCGGCTGGTCGCAGTGGAGCGAATGGTCACTCTGCTCGCGAACATGCGACGGTGGGGTCTCAAGGCAGCTCAGGACTTGCTCATCCCCCGTCGGGTGTCGCGGCGAGCCCGTCCGATACAAGATCTGCAACATGCAGGTGAGATTTTCATCATCATCATCTCAGCTTACAGCAGTCCACTGCTGGACATAGGGTTCTCCTAAGGCATGCCACAAAGCCCTGTTCTCTGTTCTACGCATTCAGTAGCATCCCATCTTGTATAGGTCGTCTCGCCATCTGGCCGGAGGGTGGTCCACGCTACGTTTACCAAGACGCGGTCTCCGCTCTAAAACACGCTTGGACCAGCGGTTATCCGTTCTACGACAGTCTTATTGCGAGTGGTAAGACCTTGTGCAAGGTCCGTCCGGATCGCTACCACCATCTTGCTCGCTAATCCTACCGCTAAGCTGCAGTGCTTGCACTGTTATGTTCCAGCGTGGAGAGCAAGACAGCCGGTGTAATTACTGGCACAAGAGCTATTCCTTCTTAGCCCTCTGGGTTGGCATCGCATATACTTGGTGTTTCGGGTGTCTATGGGCGGTGGTGATCACTTACCATCAGTTGACCCACTTGCTCGTTTTCGTTCCTATGTTGTTAAAAATGCAAGAGTCAGGCTTAGACTTGCTGAAGTAAATTAATAATTACTTAATTGTATAAATTGTAAAACTATTATGATAGCCAAGACATGAATAATTAATTATCGAATAATAACATAATGACATAGGTAATGAAATCCATGTTAATTTTAGGTCTTTCTTTGTTTCACCTTGCAGTGCCCTACCAGGATATAACTGTTACTTATGTTTTTTCTTTATGGTTTTGCAAATAAATACATACTAAATACTAATTGTGTTTATGAACTTTTAAACTAGTATTAACTAAGAAATAGTTACACAGACGGTCGTACGAACAGATAGACGTTCCGTAACAGCCTCAATCAAACTGTTGCCGTCTCCGCGATAATTGGTTCCGTCGTACACTTTAGGCCGTACTTAAAAAGCGGCATAAGAAACATTTACCAGATTAAAGTCAAAGTATTTTTTTTCAAAGTCAAAGTCTAATCTTATAGTAAAAAAATATTGCTTTTCACAATTTACAGAATCTGGCATGCTATGTTTAGAAAACTTAAACCTATTCTAAAGGTATTAAGGTACGATCAGAGTATCAATTTTCAGTTAATTAAGTATTTTACTTATATTTATTCTTCGATTCACCCAAATGAGTGATTGTTTATTTTGAGTGTGCTTGGTTCGCTTTTAATTTACACTGCCTACTTTGATTAATTCTTACCGTATCTCTGTCCAAAGGTTATCGGGAAGAGATCGCTGCTTAGCGATAAGACCGCCTGTTGACTCCCATGTAAAATTTCCCTGTACTTTTATTTTGTTTACTTGTGTGAATCAATAGAGAATATTTGTCGTTGTTGTTGTTGAGCGACTATTTAGTTCACTCCTTACATGTGTATAATTTCATGGTATTTTTTTATGAAATAGGGAAGAAAACAAGCAAGTGGGTCACCTGATGGTAAGTGATCACCACCGCCTATAGACACTTGCAACAACAAAGAGAGTGCAGATGCGTTGCCAACCCAGAGGGCTAAGATGGAATACCTCTTGTGCCAGTAATTACACCGGTTGTCTTACTCTCCACGTCGGAACACAACAGTGCAAGCACTGCTGCTTAGCGGCAGGATTAGCAAGCAAGATGGTGGTAGCGATCCGGAATGGACGTTGAACGAGGTCCTACCACCCGTAAAAAAAATAAAGTCAATTTTAATAGTTTCATTAAAAAACCTACATTATAAAGTAATTCGCCAGTTTGAAAACATCAACAGCATAATATGCGGAAAGTGAGCATATTTTTAAACTCCACTGCGCAACACGCGTTTAACTGTAGTTTAAAACTTTAATTCACCCGAAATTTGGGTATTGCTCCATTTCATTGTTTGCCATCCACTTTAAACTACAATATTAACTTTTTTTACGTTTTCGGCGTGATTGTTATGAAAGTGAACTCAAATTCAGTTTCAAATATTTTATTTCAACAACGTTTTTAAAGAAAAAGGTCAAATTTATTGTTAGTAGAGATTACCTTAGAGGTTAGTACTTGTCCAACGGTGTTTATGTTATTTTCTGCATATAAATAGTATTGTATGTTTGTCAAAAATACTTGGGCCCAATTTCATTAACGCGACATGAAACAGGTGACAGAGACAAATCGCTATTGATTACTTGTCCACTATGATGTTAAGTCTGTAAGTCTGTTGAGCGTTACTTGTCGACATAGTAATGTACGACGAATTGTCACTGTCACCTGTCACCTGTCGCATTCATAAAATTGGCCCCTGTCGCTATCTGAATAGCACTGTTAAGATTTTTGTTGCGTTGAATAATAAGTAGAAAACTTCAAATAAATTGTCATTCGTCTAGCAACAGTCGTTTCATTCATGTGCCAAGGGACGTTTATTTAATACTTAATTAATTATGCTCGTTTGCCTTCCTATGTTGTATAAAAAGCCTAGTTTTTAGCCATAGTGACAACATACCAAAAAACTAAGGCTTATAGGTTAGGAATTAGAGGGTTGATAAAGTTATCGCCGTTTGTATAGAGACCGCTTTTTGAGGCTGGGTACATACTCCTTGTATAAGTTAAATTGTTGTACTAATGTGCCGATAGATGGCGCTGTAACATTTAGTCCGATTCCTGAATGGCGCTATCGAGATTTTTCTTGGTTTTATATGGTGGCGTCACTGCGTTGATGAAGTTGTGATCATTTGTACGCACATTAGTTCTACTTGTTATTGCTGAGTTGCGTTCAACTTCGAGACCCTGGTGCGCTATCGTACACTCCTAAAAAATAGTTCTAAGAAAGACAACACCCAGAACACTGCACTTGGGATAGTCAACTTCACTAACTTACGGCGCTTAAGCATTAAGTTAAAACTTTAAACTAGTACTGTATAACTTTTACTGGCCGGCCGTGTACGTGACAAAGACCAGAACCGTTCTGAGTCCTGCAGTTTATCAAATAAGGACTCGGTCGTAACTTGGTCGTATTCGAGATGCAAATAGTCTTAGAGGTTGATTCCTTAGCGTAACAACGCCGAGCTCGACGTCGATCGCTCCCCCATACAACCGTTTTAGTGGATTTTGGATATTTTTACTTTTAATTAAGTACTAAATAAGTAAATCGACGTTTACCGCTCGATCACTCTGCTTATGCAATGAGTTTTACTCTTTTTTATGGGTTTTGCAGCCCACTGATTTTATGATTTATATGCCTTTGGCGCATTGATGATTTTGAATTTGACATGGCTAGTTTAAAGGGAGTAAGCGTCTTAGATATGAAGGCAGGCAGGAATGGATAGCCATTTTGTTTTATACCGTGTAAAGATAAAAGGTTTCCACCCTCTAGACCGGACCAATACTATGACCGTGACCGGCTCGGCACAGACGCAAAAATAGCAGCTTGCACTTATAGGCTCACACGCGTTTGTACGCCGTCGTACCCGTACTAAACGGGGCGACGCGCCGTATGGTACTCGTTCTGGCCCCCAATTCTGGCGCTCTTCAAGTTTCATCTCGCATTCGAGATGTTCCAAAAAAATGACAGATTTTGAAAGGATCTGACAGCTCTTTTTGGCTTATCTCGACTTCATGCACGTCTGACGTCTGCAGTAAGAGGAAAATTTATGTTCTGCTGTTCCTTCCTTCCTTCAGTACGGTGTACGAATGCGGGCCACCTGCAAGTTCTAGCCTAGCAACGTCTCGAGTCCGGACTTGCGGGGCAATTCTAGTGACAGTAGAGATGAGGTCACACTCGCCATAACCAAAAAGAGCTGTCAGATCCCTTCAAAATCTGTCATTGTGTGACACATCTTGAATGCGAGATGAATCTCGATTAGCTCCAGAATTGGGGGCCTGTGCATAGCGCACCGCAATTGCCGAAGACTAGCCGGTCCGGTTACGAGTCGGTCTAGTGGACGGCAAGTCATAATAATTCATACAAAGAATGCTTTTTTGCATGTGACGGAACGGTTACGGTCCTAGCATGATACGGTCTATTGGGTGCAAACCTAAAGATTCAAAGGTTAGGTTAGGTTTAAGTTCAAATTTTGTAACTCAAGTTACGAATACAGGGCACAGACAAATTAAAAGCAATAGCGAGAAGCAACGAGGTGCGAACTTGGCTTTCAGCGGTGATTAATCGTCGTCGTGAACGGTATTGACGTGTGGAGACGTCACACCGTAGCGTCCACTAAATATATAGGTCATTCTTGGGAATTGAATTCTTCATCTCATTCCCCTGGCGTTTTTTATTTTAATAAATTTCGACCTAGTAACAATAAAATACGAAATTTGATTTAATTATACTGTTACTTTCTGTGCATTTTACGGGATACAAAGTAACCTGCCTTTGAATTAGGACATGATCTATCTGTCTGCCATATTGCATGTAAATTCATCCAACCATTAGTGCTTCATTGAGGAATTACCATCCAAGCATCATTTATATAGTAGTACATATTTATAAAACGATGTCGCTATCAATTCCTGTCTGTTTTCATATTTTCGGCCGCCTACTAGGGATGGGTTATACTTGTTAAATCGCGTACCAGGGCTTAAAAGTACGTCCACCTTCTCATACCAGGTGCAGAAACCAGGTATCAAAATACTTTCAAAGTATTTTCTATCCAACGCAACGAGTCGAATACTTGCTGCCTTGCAAGTTTAAACCTTGTTATTATACTGATAAGATTCAAAATATATATTCCAATCAAGACGTAAAATACTTTAAAAGTATTTTATTTCACGTATAAGCACAATCTGAACCTTATGTGTATGACTATAAGATATAATTTTGTACTACTTTAATTAGTACTTACTTTGAAGGGACAGTATACTTTAATGGAAAAATACTTTTAAGTCTTGCAAGTTTATCGGGTCAGTACCTGGTTGGTATACTTGCAAGGAAATACCAGGTATCAAAACCTGGTAACTTAAATACGCACCATCTCTACCGCCTACTCCTTCTAAACCACGCATCGGATTTTAATACGGTTTCCATTGGCATAAAGATATTTTTTTACTAAAGGCTATTTTTATTTTCTTACATTACATCGTTATTCTATCCGCGCAAAACCGGGCGAGTCGCTACTTAATAACATTTGTAAGATGGTTTTATATGAAATCTCACAAAATTTTACAGTGATGAATGACTTGTCATTATTTATTGGTGTGTATACAATTTGATTTACTGGTGTAAAATCGAGATTTTTTATTTAAAAAAAGAAACAAAGTTATCACAGAAAAGAAAATAGAAGAGTTAAAAATCTAGTGAAAAAAATCACCCAAGCCGCTGTTTCTGGGTAGGGTGCCCAAAAGGCTGGCGGCGTTACCTCTCTGAATGGCAATGCCAATACGTTGGGCGAGGAACGCGCCAGCCCTTGGGTCACCAGGGGTATCGACTATTTTCTTCTTTATTTTTTTAAACAACATGTGGGCGTCGGGTCCCCATGGGCCCAGGGTTTATGTGTAAAATTATTTATTGTTCCTATATAGATTCTCTTCGGTGTGAACACATCCAACCGTGTCCCGAAGTTCAGACCAAGTTCAGAAACTTGTTTCACTTCAAATCACATTGTTCCCGTTATAACATTTCCGTTTCGATAGTTTATCTTGTTCTTGTCCCCAACTCGGGCCCAAATGGAAATCTTACGTACCGGGATAACTTCGGAATTTGAAATTGTTCCTCTGTTACTAGTTATTAGTGTTATTAAAGGTTATATTATGTTCTGTTATACAGCCTGAACTTAGGCCGGGAAGTTACGTAACTTTGGAGGGAACTCAAACGTAGGTGGATCAAAATCAAAAACATTGTAGTCAGCCTCGGAAGTAGCTCACGCCTAACCTTGTCGTAGTGACGTATGTAATGACACTAAAAACTAAATGTATTAAATTTTCATTGTTAAATTCAACTAATATAGTTTCAGTCTCAAATATCAAATTAGATGGTCAAACGATTGAATTCATAAAATCAACTGTGTTTTTAGGAATAACACTCGATTCTAAACTGCAGTGGGGTTCCCACGTCACAGCGATAGCAAGTAGGTTGAGTTCTGCTGCTTTTGCAGTAAGAAAAATTCGGCAGCTAACCAATGTAGCGACGGCACGGTTGGTCTATTTTGCCTATTTTAATAGCATTATTTCGTACGGCCTTATTTTATGGGGATCTGCTGCAGATATTGAGTCAGTTTTCATTTTGCAAAAAAGGGCAGTTAGAGCAATTTATAATATGGATACTCGTGAGTCATTAAGGGAATTTTTCAAGGAAATAGACATCTTAAGCCTACCGTCGCTATATATTTTTGAAATAATCATGTACGTTAGGAAAAATATATACAATTTCCCTACCAACGTCGATAAGCCAAAGGCTACTAGAAATACAGGAAAGCTTAAAGTTCCAACTTACAGACTGGCTAAAACCAATAAGTCGTTCATGGGAAATTGTGTAAGATATTACAACAAAATTCCAAAAAACATAACTGAACTAAATGACACAAAATTTAAATCTATTGTCAAGAAGACATTAAATTCTCGGGCGTATTATAAAATCAATGACTATATCTTGGGCAAGGATGTTTGGAAATGATCCCGATTTGTATTGGCGATCCCTGGCTCCAAAGATTGTACACCTACTGTGTTAAATTGTTGAATTGTAATTTTTCTAAATATTTGAGATGTAAAATAACAATGTAATTTTGATTTATTTAAAAAATTACACCTCGTTGAGTTTCTTGCCGGTATCTTCTCATCAGAGGTTTTTCCGAACCGGTGGTAAATTTTTTGACATTCATAAGTGCTACCTGTAAGCCTAATCTGAATAAAATATTTTGACTTTAACTTTGACTTTGACAGTTGCTCGAATTTGTCACATCACTGACAGCGACAAGGTACTATGTTCAACTACTTCAGAGCCTGACCGTACAGTAAAATAATGAATATAAGTTTAATAACGGTTTCGTAACGGTTTTGTAATGATTTATACCAGTTTAGTAACGAAATGAGAACCGTTACGAAAATGATATTAATTTTAGTAACGATACGGAGTGCAAAAGTGACATCAAGTATAGTAACGACTTCTTTTACTCACTCAAAGGTTCATAGGAAGAGATCCCTTGAAGTAATAAGTTTACCTTTTTACATCACTCTATCTCTTTTTGAAAATTTTACATCACTATCGTAATCGTAAGGTACCAAGTTCGATTCCCAGCGGTGATGGTAAACATCCTAAAAAAACCTGCACGTTCATGTAAATGAATGTGTAACCAAGTTCCTGTCGGTCCGGTATACAATGCTTACGGGAGTCAGATATCTGTCGCTCGAATGTCATAACATGACTGTCACATCTGTAATCATGGTTAAAGCGTACTCCAAACTGAACAAAAAGAAGGGTCTTGCGGATGGCAGGATCTTGTGCAAGATCCGTCCGGATCACTACCAGCATCTTACTCGCTAATCCAGCCGCTAAGCAGCAGTGCTTGCACTATTGTGTTCCGGCGTGGAGAGCAAGACAGTCGGTGACATTACTGGCATAAGAGGTATTCCATCGTAGCCCTCTGGGTTGGCAAGGCATCTGCAATATTCTTGGTGTTGCGGGTGTCTATGCGGTGGTAATCACTTACCATCAGATGACCCACTTGCTTGTTTGCCTTCTTATTTCATAAAAAAAAAAAAGAGACGCAGGGAGGGATCATTGAAACCTAGGCCGGTCTTGTTAAGCCCACAGGTGTGATAGAAAGTGGGGTTTGATAATCTGGGGTAAAGTCAACACTGGGGCAAGACGATCACACAATTGTTATTTTGCCTTAAGTGCTGAAATCAAGATTAATGATAAAATTACTTTGAGTATCCTACTAATATTATAAATGTGAAAAATTATGTTTGGATGTTTGACTTGTTCGTTTGCCTTTCTACGTTGTATAAAAAGAGAATAGAAACAGTCCTTTAATATTGGCTCACGGGCATTCAGTACCCCGTCCCCAGCGGCGTGTTAATCTCGCGGTGGACGGATTAACTTAGTCTGCCCAATTTTAGGTTATATTCTAGTCTAGACTATTGGGAGCAGGGGGCACAGATTGGTAAAGACACAGATGAGTCAATTATTTCATCTTCTTTTTATTAACCCGCGAACAACACAACAGCGGCGTTGGTCACACAAAGTGGACCCAAATATTGATACATACCTCGTTATTCTCTAAGCAAATAACATCGCTCACTCTTTCTAGCGCTAGAGAAAGGCCCTAGCGTCGAGTTTGTCTTTTGATTTAATTTATTTAATATTAATATATAGGTATTTATTTTATTTATTTAGTATTATAAGGGAGAAATGTGGTTTAAAAGAAAATGTAGTGACTAAGATAGAGAAAGGAATGTTGCGTTGGTTTGGGCATGTTGAACGGATGGATGAAAGGCGATTATGTTAGCAAATTTATAAGGGTGATGTGACTGGGCGAGTTGGTAGAGGGCGGCCTCGGCGTACGTTCGTTGACCAAATTGGCGACGTCCTAAAGACAGGCAGAATTAGAAGTACCCGTAACCGCCGAGCATGTATGAAGAGAGGAATGTGTGTGGAGGAAGCGAGGGAAGTATGCCAGCACCGGAACAAATGGCGTTCTGTGGTCTCTGCCTACCCCAAAGGGAAACAGGCGTGAGCTTATAATAATAATAATATTGTTTAATATTTATTGCACAAACTTAAAAAATAAAATGTACAAAGGTCCAACTTAATGCCCTAAGGCATTTCAAAAACCTTCCGTATAAAGAAGTGTCCAACAACTTGTGCACTTAACACGAATCTTCTCGACACGCGTTAACTCTCTACGTAACTCAGTGCGTCTCGTTCTAACTTGCTCAGTAGGATAGAGACGCACTGAGTTACGTAGCGAGTTAGCGCGTTTCTAGAAGATTCGTGCTTGATGCACTGTATGTATCAATATGGGTCTAATTGTTGAAGCGACCTACGCCGCGACTTCCGATCCATTACTGGTACACCTACCCTATATGTATGAAAATTCGTTATTGTATAAAAAATATAATAAAGATAAATATTTTATAGTCATCTATAAAAGGCGAACTAATTCCTTTCTTCCTTCGATTTAATTCAAATAATCTATCACATAGTAATATCGTAAGTGTATAGGGTACAAAAAATAGTGTGAAATAAAGTTTATTTTTAATGAACATAAAAACAGAATGGAAATGAAACTGCAAATATTGGCGTGAGCAATATTGAGATCGAACGTTGGGACTGCTAATAAGAAAATAAAATAAAATACTGTGTTTTAATTTCTCGTTCAAAATTTTGTCTCCAATTATACCTAGAAAGCGTCTCTTTTAAATAAAGGAGCAAAAATAAAAATATAAACGAAATTAAATGTAATTTTTGAGATGAGCTTTTTTATTCTCTTCCTTGCTTATTTTGTCACCAGTTGTTTTTTAGTGGTCCATGACATTATTAATAATTATTTTTACAAGCTTAGTATAATTTCGACACAATATCAGACATAAGAATTTACAGTACCTAGTAATGTTCAAATCCAACCCTCTTCTTTTGGTTTCCGTATTAAGATAGCGACTACATATATCAACGTCATCTTCTCAGTGCTATTTCCCAGTTTTAAATTCAGGGTACGCTTTGACATGACCGAGAATGAATAATAATACTAACGTACAGAAACTTCTCTGTTACGACCGCGACTAGACGAATTTCAATTTTATTGACATGCCAAAAAGTCCCTATTACTTCACACACATTCGCCAGGCGGCTCGCGTCCAAAGAAACGCGCCGCCTGCGTCCGCCTTTCCCCCGCAACTCCCTTGCGAAACGTTAGGGTTGCGATCGGGTTGATTTTCAATTGCACTGATAGAGCTAAGGCGAGCGAGCGGGTGCGCGGCAAGCTGACAACCTACTGCGATTTGCCTACTATCTAGGCAAGGCGAACGAGCGTACCTACAGTCCGGAGTGAGCCCAGATTCATCAGGTCGGGCTATGACATAAGAGCGAATGTTATCTAACCTCCATATCTTTTGTCACAGTGAAACCTGTAGGGTCATGGTAAGGGGACAACTATTATTATTATGAGCCTATTGTGTCCCACTGCTGGGAAACGGCCTCCGCCCTTCCCCCAACGCTTCCTCTGCTCCCGGTTCCTTGCTATGAGAGCAACTACTTATGTTTTATAAAGGAGAATGGGCAAATTGTCCCAAGTGCTGTATACAGTTGTGCTATATCTTATTAGAAAGCTCTCAATAAGAGCTTAATTTTTTTATATGACAGCAAAACCGAGATGTTTGCAGGGAAAAAGCTACAGCCCATTTTATACCTCACTTTGTACTAGCAGTTGTATGAAAAGTATCTGTAAAATCATTTTCGAGATATAGCCGAAAGATTTTAACCACGCATTACTGAGGCCACTAGAAGTAAAAAACGTAATGGGAGCATAGGTCTAATTTGGTGTTTTTTTTTTTTTCATACGAAACAATGATTAATGCTGCAGACACCTGGTCTTCGCAACATAGCCTATGATGATCCTTACACCGAGTACTACACGTCCATACTACTCACTATTGTATACAAGGGTTGGGACAGCGCCCATACAAAAATGCCCATTCACCTTTATTTCCAAATTGATGCAGCTGTGTTTCTTATCTGTGTATATTTGGACATTTGGGAGTACACTGATCGGGTAATCCGACTGACTGTAATTTAATAACGTTCGTGCAGCGATAGCATTACTGTGTGAGAGAGATGGGGTTACAACGCGGTAAATACTGGCATTAGGCTGTCGCTGTGCACACTCACGGACTTTAATCGTTGAGCCTGTATGGAACCTTGTCACAGTGACATTGCTTTGGATGGTTTACGTGGCTACAGATTGGCTAAGGCATTATGACAGGGTTCTGTGGTGGCTTAACAATTAATGTTTACGAACGTACAGCAATGGCGTGGGCATCAAACTAAAATTAAAAAAAAAATACATTTATTCTAAAAAAAAAAAAAAACAGTTTATTTAACAAGTTCTCATTTAATTTAATTAGAAGTACACGTAGCCGCCGAGCATGTATGAAGAGAGGAATGTGTATGGAGGAAGCGAGGGAAGTATGCCAGGACCGGAGCAAATGGCGTTCTGTGGTCTCTGCCTACCCAAAAGGGAAACAGGCGTGAGTATATAATAATAAAATAAAAAAAATCTCAATGGGTTTGGTTAGGTTAGTCTATAGTAGCATGTAAGTCAAATTGGTTAACTGTACATTGATTTGATTTAACTCTGACATTTTTCGTTTCTCTAAATAAACCGAAGTGCGTAAAGGACCGAAATCAACCGTCGATTTTTGTACCAATATTTATGGAGAATGTGGTAAATGCAGTTATCAGATTTTTTTTAAAGTAATGATAATACACCGGGCTTCTTATTAAGCACTAGCTGTTGCTAGCGAATTCATCCACGAAAAATTCGTGTATTTCATTCCGTACGAGTAGTTTTTGGAAAAAAAAAGCAGCCTATGTCCGTCTTCAGTTGTTAAACTAAACAATCCCTGTACCAAATTTCACTCGAATCAGTTCAGCCGCTTAAGAGGTTGGAGAGACAAACCGAGAGACTTGCACTTTTATATATTTGTTTGTAACGTTATCGGGACTTTAACGCGATAAAAGTATATTGTTAATTTACCTCGACGTTTCGGCCATGTTTCAACGGCCGTGGTCACGAGTAGACTGAAGTACTACCCTCCGGTATTATAAATTTATATGTGTGAAAATCGCAAAAGTTTAAAACAATTGATTTACATATTTGTTTGGATTTGGATCACTTTGGAATTGTTTGATCTCGTAATATGGTACAATAGTATTTTTGGTCTCCGTGTACCTCCGTGTTCCTACCATAATTTTATAATTTTTAGCGGTAATGTGGCGGAAACTGGAATACGCAAGGCACGGAATGCTGATGTTGCAGGTTCGAACCCTGCCATTACCCTAATTTTTCTTTGTGTTGTCATTCATTATATAGCATTTTAAATTTAACTTGAATGTTAAAAAAATACAAAAAGAAAAATCTAAAAAATTTTAAAATAAATAATTTCGATTACAATGATACCTATAAGTCCACTTTTTAAGAGACTAACCCCCTTCTTCATAAACGCTTCGTAAAGGTTTGTTAGTTAACATGTTTTATGTCTTCATCTGTCATTGTGACGTTGACCCTCAAATGAAAGGGACAAAACATTTGTTAGCTTAAAAAGATTGTTATTTTTTTATAGATAAAGGGGTTAGTTTTAGCGTGTGTGTTAAAAGACTGATGTCTGTTACGCTGCAGCTCAGCCGGCAGGGTCGGCAATGAACAATACTTTTTGTGTTGCAAGCGTTCATAGACTGCGTTAGGTCATATAATTAGGGGAGCCGGTAAGCCTTCGACGTGATAAAAAAGTTTCCGTGCCAAGTTAAGCTTTTAAAACAACCTCAGTATCAACCGATTCCCAACTTTTTTTCATCCCCACTTATGAGTTTAATCGACTTCGCTGAGGCAGGGGGGAGTACGAGGGGTGAATGGTAATAAGAATTGTTATTTGCTTCCCTTATTGACTGCCGGTGCTTTAAAATCTAATCGGTTGGCACTTTGCATGTTTAAAAGGATCAGAAATCCTTTTGATCGCAAATGGGAAGGTTCAAAACGGAAGACCAAATGACACAATGCGACAGGAGGGGGCTAAGTTTGAAGCACGTATCTTAACGTTAGTATCGTATCTTCGGCCGCTTAATCGTTCTAAATCATGCAATAGATTTTGATACGGTTTCACTGTGATGTAGGGTGGGCTAAAATGGAATACTGATCCGGATGAACCTCGCACAGGTCCTTCCATCCATTACAAAAAAATAAATATATCATTAGAATTATGCTTAGATTTAGGCAAGATTGATATGCGTCTGTCAGCACATTGATCCTCTACAGTGCCTACTTATACAAATTGTCGTAAAAAGACCACATTCTAAAGATAATATATGTTCAGGCCCGTTACTTATACAAAATGCATGAAAATACGCGTTTATCTCACGGACTGGCACTAACTCAGCCGTCCTTGAATAGTAATGAGACCTAAATGATGTCCTATTGGACTTTGAAACGTTTATAGGGGATGCTTAGGGTATAATAAGGTACCATCACGTTTGCTGGAACCTTTTGGAAAACATTTCCATTTTAAGAAGACGCCAGAGAAATTCTCATTTTTTTTTGTACCTGTGAACACTCTCTAAACCTTAAAGCTTTACTCTCTCATCGTTGGAGCAATCGATAAGCTTCTTTATTCCCTGCCTTCTCTTTGAACTCCTAAAATATTCCCTGAATAGAGAAACTTGGGGATTTTTCGGACGATGAGAGAGTATTGCATAAAATTTAGAGTGTCCACAAGAAAAACTGTCCACCAGATAAAGCAGTTGTTCCTAACACTAACGTATTCGTGACGTCTACTGTGTCAAAAACTCTTTTAATTGGGTTATTTGCCAATATACGTATTAGAAACTTTTCCAAATACCTAGGTCATGGTTGATTAATTTTGAAATATTTTTTTACTATCCTGCATTTCAAGAACACTCAAGATTTAATACCAATTCTTGTCCTCAGCCATGCCGCGGCAACATCTCTCTGCTGGAACAGGACATTTGGCGCGAGCAGCAATGCAGCGCACACGACGGCACGCCGTATGGCGGCGAGCTGTTCCATTGGCGGGCTCATCGTGATGACGTCGAGCCCTGCGCATTGACATGCCGTGGAGCGCCGCAACATGGGCAAAGGCCTGAGCCGGTGAGTAAGGAAGGGAGAAAAAGGGAGTCAACGTTGAGACCAGACTTTATAAGCACACTCTCAATAAGGCAGATACGATATTACTGGAAATGCTGTACTCCTCAGTCAAGTAACTGCTGCTAGTGACTTTGCAGTGCTGTGATTCTGCACTGCAGCCAATTGCTACATGATTTCCATTCGCGTGGGTTATCCGCCAAATGCCCAAATGCGATCATCGATTTGAATGACGGCATTCCCCTGGAAACCTCATTGTGTCAAGTTGAGACTTACATTTTAATTTGTCGAGAAGGTTCGCAGTTCGCCGAACTGATGAGTGAGAACTGGGAATTAGTAGAACCAGAAAGAAAAACAAACTAAAATAAATCACCTTGCTACTCGGCGCGTTAATTTATTCCAGTTTGTTGATATGGACCTGCACCAAGTAATACCTGAATCCATTTATTTAAATAAATAAAATAATAAATAAAATAGCAGACACCTTAAAACTTCTCTGTACCACTTCGGCGTTAAACAGATCAGACATGCGGCTCGCCTCATAGTAAGCAATTACCTACGGGCATTTGCGACTCCAGAGGAATCACGCGCGCGTTACCGACTCTTTTAACGCCCCTTTTAAAAACCCTTGCTGTTCCTTTGTGGAAAAGCTCAGCTGGCAGCTCATAAATCACTGATTCTGTAGGTTTTATTTGCTACAAAGCTGCCAGCTACTCGCAGTGCTGCGGTTGCGTGCTGCAGCGCTGTACATTTTTATTATGGGCGCCATTCGCTAACGATGATAACGAAGCACTTCATAGGTTGCTATAGTATTTTTTTATACGAGATAGAAAGGCAAACGAGCAAGTGCGTCACCTGATAGTAAGTGATCACCACTGCCTCCGCAACACCAAGGAGATTGTAGATGTCTTGCCAACCCAGAGGGCTAAGATGGAATATCTCTTGTGCCAAAAAATTTACCGGCTGTCTTGCTCTCCACGTTGGAACATAACAGTGCAAGTAACAGTAAAAAAAACTCTAAATGACAGTGAAAACTGTCTCAAATTCCCTTGCGTGGTTTAGAACAAGAAGGACAGACAGGAAAATATGGCGACCTTACTTTTTATACTATATAATAATAACTATGTGAAGAAAATATAAAGAAGATTCGTAGGGAAGGGTGGGGTAGATCGGTATTATTGCAAACTAAGTACATACAAAGTGAGATTGAAAAATGCAAATAACACTAATCTATTTACTTCTTTGACGCCTCGTATTTACTTATTTTAAACCAAAAGCGGCAGAAGTCTAGTAGCGACAACACACACCAAGCTCCATTTTAACTTTATTTGCTACCTTACAAGCGTACTAAAGATGTTCCGCTACGTGACCTGAGTCACATGGCACGTCGAACGTGGTGCTTCCATAACGTTACATAACGAGCTAGCCTTCCAGCCGTCTTTAACGGATTATTCAATTAGCAAAGACTGCCTTAGCATTTGGTCTGAGAGAATTTTATAATACCTCGCTCAGCTTGTCAGAGTTTCTAAAGGGATTCTGAAGTAATATCTGCGGATTTGATGTATCTAATGCTTTAGTAATTATGACGTGGAAACGTAAATATATTGTATATATACACATATAAACACGTTTATTTACTGATCAGTTTTCAGTTCTAAAAGTGTAATGCATGGTTACTGGAAAATGGGATAGAATACTATGGAATTATGGATAAGAAGGTCACACTTTACGAAATATCTAAGAAATCTCCAATCAACGCAGTATGGTCCATCTTTTTTCCATAGTTACCATTGGAAAGCTCAGCGCGCCTTTACGTTAGAATTCAGTACTCCCAACATGACCGGCCTAGGTTTAATTTATCCCTCCCTGGGTATCAGTCAAAGTAGTGTCACAAAAAAGGGGCACCCATAGAAATAAACTGAGATAATCTAAACTTGGCCGGTCACGTTAGAGCCACTGAGTTCATTCTTCCGGACATTGACATTTTTATAGTATAAGGGCCATATCTTGCAACAATTTTTAGCATTGCTAAAGCTCACATCTTTGTCGCGTCATTGCTTTCCGTTTCAAAAATTAACCACGTCTATGTCCCCGTATTTTAATCAATACTCTAAACAAACAAAGAAATTACCTTGCTATCCCGCGAAACAAAGTGCCGCGAGGGTCACGCGGAGTAGTAAGGTAATTTGTTCCGGTTTGTCGATATGGACCTCCGCAAAGTAACACCTGAATCTATTAACTATTTAATGCTAGAATTCGCTGTAATGCTGTTTTCACATAAGAGCAGAACAATAAGGATTAGAGTAACTAGAGAGCACATTGCTAATACAATTTGAACGCGCACGCCGTGACCGCTGAGATTGTTCAAATAAGTACAATGCTATATATAACTACACTGTACTTCTTCACTATTTTGGCCCCGTCTGAATTCAGCATAAGCTATGATTCTGAGGGAGCCATTAGCTTTGTAGCTTTTGAGGTTCTACAGGTTGGTATTCTGTTACAGACGGCAGCCTTAGATGACGAGGACCGAGTGGTGGTAGCGGTGCTAGCAGCGAGGGTATCAGACGGAACCAGATGTCGGCCTGGAAGCCTAGACATGTGCATCGATGGAAGGTGTCAGGTAAGACAATATAATACAAATAACAACTCTTTATTCATCTCCACACAAAATAAAACGGAAATGTACAATTCAGATAAGATACGTTATGACAATGAATGGTCTTATAGCTTTTCCTGGCAATCTATTCCTGGCAACCCTTAAAAGAAGACATAAAGGAAAAACAGTTTAGAGCAGGTGGTGCAATCACATGGCCAAAAAGTGATTTAAACAAAACAGACTGATACAATAAACTCACAAAATATACACTTAAATATTATATAGTAAATGAATGAGACAAAGTCAGCCATATAATAATAGGACAGATTATGAGAGCAATAGAAAGTGCTCTGTGAAAATATTTCTACAGTAAAACCCTTTCCTAACAGCTAATGAGTGAAACTTCCTCTTTGTTACTGAAATACTGCAATTTAACAATTTTTGAGTCCTTTGAATTAAAGACTGTGATATAAAGGGTGAACAGGTATTTGATTGGCAATCGTACATAGATCTTGTGACTGCATCGTAACTTACCAATAAGAAATAGACCTTACCACAACGGCTTAAATTTGTAAAAGCAGCTGAATTAAGGCCAATGCTAAGCTCAAAGTCTCTTTAAATTAACCTACCTGGTCTTACGCTAATCACTTGAATATGTTTTCCGCAAGTTTCCCAAGATTGTCAGTCAGTGTCAGTTCCAAAGGTTCGAAACAGTACGCTAGCTATGTTTTCATTGCATCTCTGATGGGTTGTGAAGAAATTCACGCAAATTAAGTTTCCACTAAAGAATGCTGATGCCGCACGAAAGATCCACTGATGAGATCAATGAGCTGTAGGACAGGAGAATGAAGCAATCTGATTGGATTGTTATATTAGCATGTGTCTATTATATATCTTTGTATTGCCCTGATGGTTTTTAAGTTTTTTTTTACATAGAAGAGGTAAAACCAAAATGTTGGGTAAGGTGACCTACGTATCTAAGTGTGTTGCCCCGTAGTTTGCAATGTCGGGAAAGTTTTAACGGGTCGTAAATCTAAGCCTTTAGACAGGCTTTGCATAAGAACTGTTTTACCTAGGAGTATGTATTTGTTAGGGTGTAAGCCAATGATGGCTCTAGTTAGTACGCGTGAGACAAATTGCCATACGTTTTTGCTGTTAGAATAAATTAGCTCTGTTATCGGGGAACGTCCAGTTGGTATGGGGGTCGATCCTATTCTCGAGTCTTTATTATCCTGTTAGAGAAAAAACAGGAAAAAGTAGCAGATACAGTTTTATTCGTTGATAGCATTAGAAAATTTAATTAAAATGAAAATGTGAATGTTTCAAATGGAATATTTAATTGCAAGAAATGTAGTCGATGAGACATTTGTTCAATTTCAACTCAACTTCAACATCAGTTTTAAACCTTCAACATGCATTATCTTTCGTTTTAACTGAGTTCATGTTTTAACTCAATCGAAAATACTGTGGGTTTTAAAGTTTACTACGCGCTGTTGCTTCTCATCATTTGAGCTGGAAAGTTTGTTGGCACGCCGTGGTTCTATAGTACAATGGCGACGCTATGTTTTGTAGTATTATTTTTAAATATGACACATACCTAAACATGTTAGGTAACACGATTTATGACGTTCAATACTGCTTTTTATACGGCCAATGTCCATTGAGAGTTAACATAATTCTCACAAACTGATGCCAGCAATTAGATGCCTAGCATCTCAGCAGCGTCATATCGTCAACATAGCTCAGACTGTTCACACAGATATCATCTATATGGGGATCTATTGGTACTCCTCAGCCTTACCATCAAGTCTTTAACGGAAAGGTTGAGGAGCAAAAACAAGCCTTCCTGGCGCATTCCGGAATCTAAGTTACGGCTATTAATATTCGTATTGCCCATTTCACACAGTTCAGTTTAGTTTCCGTGCCAGTGCTTGAAAACTCTCCGATCTATTCCGGAGGTCACATCAAAAATAGTTATTGAGGCTACTCTAACTTGATTAAGCTCACCAATAATCATACAAAGCTCACACAATGCCTAAAAACAATCCTATTATACAATGCAACGCATAGCTCTCTCTGAGGCTGGTCGTGGACTGAATATTTGATCATAGCAATTCAGTTTAATTTATGAAATGTGCCAACGCTGCGGTGCCTGGTTAGGTCCCGAAATGTTGTGATAAATAAAAACGTTCTAGATTAGTTTGGGTCCCAGATGGTCTCAGGCAATATACTTTTTTAATTTGTGTAAATTAACGTGTACAGTTGCTAGAATTTCAGAGTGGAAATGGTGTTTAAATCGTCTCAAAGCGCGCTGTCCTTTACTTTTGTTTTGTTTATATTTTTTAGGCATCTTATGGGAATTGTAATTTAAATAACTTCAATACAAGGAAATTAAAAATTATATCTAACAAAATACACATAAAGCAATCAGCACCCAACTTATTTCTTACTTTCTATTTTATTTTATTTATTCCTGTCGGGTTAAAGGTTTTGGGAACTTTTTCCTTTAATTACTTTTTCGTTTTCAAACTTTTGCCAAGTACTGTAAACGCACAAGTGAGTTCTCATGACTGCAAAATGCTGACAGAGACACTGGTTTCAAGTACTGAAAAACATTATAATCAGTCGTTTTTTCATAAAAGCGTTGTCAGATTTTCCGATACAACATCGATATCGGATGCCGATAGCCAATATCCAACATTCAATACCATGAGATATTCACATATTTCCGATATTATTGGTCCGATTCGATCATTTCTTTGGTTGACGGTGGTTGGCCGTTCACGCACACCACAGAACAAACACACGGCACACAGCCAAAATCATGCGTCCGACATTACCACCAACATTTTGGTGTTGGCTCCGATTTAAGATATCGGATCGGACAATCTGAAAGGTTTTATTTTTAGTACTAAGATTTATCCTTAGCTTAAATATGTGAAACTTATGTAACCATGCTTTTAAGCAAACAAACATTCTAACATCTGAAAGGTAGGCCATTTTTTATACATTTTACATGCCCCGATGTCGTAACGGCTTCCGGATAACGGATAACGATATATCGAATCGAATAATGTGGAAACGCTCTAAATGTCCAAATGCAAGGACCAACTTGTCAACACTTCTTCGAGCTATGGGATCTCCAATTAGAGTCTGTTTAAACCTGTTAGGCAACGTTTAACAGGACAAGTTTTCAAACGGCTGCAGTGGACGTGGCAAAGTTTTGGCACGCTTTGGTACAACTCACCCTTTGCCGTTCTGAACTTTGGTGCATGTGGTGCAACGAGCTAGGGGGTGGGACAACTATAAAAGTTTTTAAAATATGACCAAGGGCAAAATTTGACTTTTCTTATATAACATAGGAAACACTTGTCTCACCTGATGGCAAGTGATCACCACTGCCCATAGACATCCGCGACATCAGGGATATTGCAGATGCATTGCCGACCCAGAGGGCTAAAGTGGAATACCTCTTGTGACAGTAACTTCACCGGTTGTCTTGCTCTCCACGCTGGAACACAACAGTGCAAGCACTTAGCGAGCAAGATGGTGGAAGCGATCCGGACGGACCTTGCACAAGGTCCTACCAAAAATACAGACTGTGTATTGTCAGACAAACAGTTAAATCTTCAATTTTGTAATATCTCAGTCATTTGTGACTTTGAATCACTTCGGTGAAAAATTAATTCCGCGAACTTTCCTCAGGTGTTGAAATTATTTAAAATGGAAATCATTTGAACTTTCCTTGGAGTTTCGTTTCCGATTGACCTTTGGGGGGAACTTGAATTGCTGGTATTAAATATTAAAGCAAGAACGTGAGGCGGCAAGGAGGCGGCAAATAATGAGCAATGGCTTGAAGTGGAAACAACCTTAAAAATATTTCAAAAAGTTTTTTAACATAGCTGTAAAAAAACTGAAATGAAATGTGTCCATCGGTCTGTGAGTTACAATGCCACAGACAGACGACACACAGACAGACCCTTTGCTTGTGCTAAATCATATCTTATTAATTGTACAATCGCGAGTTGCTCAAAGTTCTACAAATTCATAGCGTGTTTATTGTTTTGAGTGGAAACAAAATTATAAACTCATTACAGTTTCTGTCCATTCATGCTAAACAGAATCGAATTAGCTGTATTATCCGCGGCAAGCTGAGCATCGGCAACAGTTGCGTGTTATCGTCGGCGAACATTAATTCGCGTTGCCACTTCGAGACTCTTTTGAATTCGCTCTCGAGAATTTTGGTAAAGAGATTTGACATACATACGGACTTAAGGGATGGTGAGCTAAGTCGGACAGGTGATAATTTCGGTATCCTGCCTTATCAGTGAATGACATTTGATCGATTTTTTTATTTCACCGAAAGTTATCTTCTTACGCAATCGTTACATTTTAAGGAGACCTAAAATTTAATTTTAAAAACACAATGGGCGTACTAAAAGTAAGTAAAACTAAACTAACTATAAATAAAACTACTAATAAAAAAACACTAAAAAACGTTATAAACTTATCCTAAAAGACCTATGGACAACGTGCCCAAAATGCTGGCATCCTTGCCACGTTAACGCCAATGATAATTCTTTTTGCGAAATAATGACCAGCATTTTTTTTTAGTGTCGCCTCGACCAAGCACCCCCATGAAACCTTAACGATTCTATGGGCTCCTGAACCCACAGTCTCAGCGTTTCAACCCCAAAGCGCTCAAACATGTAGCCATTTTCTAAGCAGCCATATTTGCACCTTCAGCGTCAACTCTATTCTGTGACTCAATGGTGACCCAGGAAGATGTGACGGCGCAGAGTCCACGCAAGTGGCATTCTTTACCAAGGGCCGACCCATCTTCCATTACTCTTCAGGATATTTAATGTATTTATTACGTATACTATGAAATGAAATGCGAGATCAAGAATTGAGGTTTACAGATGAGATTATCTGATGCCTGATGTCATCGGGCCTTGATCTGTCTCGTCCAAGAGGTTCATCAGGTGACAAGCCTACACACCTCATGATGTTGCTTCTGATCTGACGATAACATTCACCGGATCTTATCAACCGTAGACCCTAACTGTTCAACTTGGATTTCATTTTGGTGTTTAGGTTAGGTTAGGTTACATGCCAGTATTGAGATCGAATATCTATATATTCATGACTAGCAACCCGCCACAACTTTAAACGGGTACAATTAGGCTTTTTATACATTAAAACCTTCCACAAAAGTATCTGACAATGAAGACCATATCAAAATCCGTTGCGTGGTATAGAAGGGCCGCTTACGGCCCAAGATATGAAACAGACAGGATCGGATAGCAACTTTGTTGTACTATGTAAAGATTGTATTGAATGTCTACATTTGCAATGTTTTGTTCCACTAGATGTTCACCAGTCTCTTGCCCTGTACTTCGCCTGTCCTCCTGCCGCCGCTGATTTTATTAATGGCAGCACCGCAGTTTTGATTTTCTATATTGAAAGGGTTTCCAAATGGAGTATCTTTTGTGCCACAAACAATCCCCCGAACACTGAATGGGGGGGATGCTGACGTATATTAATTATTCCAAGAGGCTCCAGATGAAAAGGTTAGGGAAACGTAATTGAAAATAAAATTACTGAAGTTGCTTGCGAAGAGCGAGGTATAACCATTTTATAAAGGGCGTCTGAAGTTATGTTGAGATAGTTGCTTGTTTAGAAATATCATCAATGCATTGCAGAGTAAATCAGAAGACAAGACAATGGTCATTGGTCACCATCAAATAACATGATGCAACAATTTAGAGACACAATAAGCATTCCAAACACTTTTACAGATTTGACATTTTGAATGCTCACTGCATCCTTCGGTACGTCAACGCAAACGCAGTCTGCATCATGCGTGGACGTCACTTGCCAGTCAAAGGTTTACTTCCACGCGTGGTCACATTGCATGATATAGGTACTAAATATGTAGAAAACGCAAGTGATGTTCGAACATGATGCAGGCTGCTTTCGTTTTGATTGGACTACACGCTGTTTGATAAAAAAATTGATTTCATATGAGCCTATATAAGAATATCTTAACTACTGAGGCTTATAGTTAAGAAGATGTTAGACTAGGCTCAAGATATTTGTTAAACTTATCATTTATTTTTCTCATCGCAGGATGCAAACCGCATTCAGTTCTTAATCCCTTAAATTCTTCAAATTCAAATGTAAACAGCAGGTTTTGTTTGTTGGAGTAGCAACGTTATGTTCAATTTGGTGACGCTTGTATCTAAATTCATTTATTTATAATTTTTCTTCATCTATAAACTAAAGTAAAAGTAATTCTAATTAGGGAACGGGTTGATGTTAATGGTATGTCTTTAGACGCTGATGATACACAAGTATTTAACAATAACATGGCTAACGACCGTTTGAATGCTCACTGAAAACTTTCAGTAATCGTTGCTGATTTTCAACCTGAATAAATTTAAAGAAAGCATTATAAAAATAATGAAGCTGCGGAGACCATAAAACTCAGCGCCGTTCTTTATGCATATTAGTTCATACTTTCTTGGGATAAAAACTACAGCAAAGTTTTTGCTTTTAAATTGTGTTATTCGAAGGACTGCCTTCGTGCAATCAATTAAAACGGTAGACTAAATACTACCTACTTATAAGCTTGGTGGTCTTATTAAAAAAATATTAAGGTAGTTTGTTAGTGACAAATAAATACTAGTCAATCTTCGGTTTGTCAACGAAAAAAAAAAGAACGTCAACGAAAAAAGTAGCAAACTTTTCCAAAAAACAAAGAAGAGAAGAATGAAGATAATACACGTAGATCAAAAATACAACTCATGATCAACGTTACATACCATAGTACCATACCATTACTATATTTGATTTTTTAAATATTATTTTGAAAAAAAAAAGCAGCAGTAAAACGGTTGCAACTGAGAAAAATAGGGACGAGTTTATGTGTTTATCTTGGGGTATTTTGATTAAAATTGTTTAAAAAAACACATTAATTTTCATGTCTTGTAGATTTTTACTTTTAATTTCTGTTTAAAAAAAACTGCTATGGTTACTGTAAAAAAATTACAAAGGCATTTAGGGCAAAAAAAGCCTAATTCAGTGACTTTGATATTATTTTGATGAATCTTATATAAATTTTGTTAAATTAAATTTGACAGACAGACAACGTACCTTCAGAACTTTATTATATTAATACATAGACCAATCAGAAACAAACAGCGTAATCCGCAAACACAAAGTTTCTAACATAACAAACCATCGCCTTAATGTTTCGTCAAAGCAGAGTTTGTAATTATAATTAAATTTTCTCCCGCACTCAAGTCTTGAGACAGTTGCTAGAGTTAAAACAGTATGACATTTGAAAACAAACCTGATTAAATCGGTTTAAACCCGGAAACATATAACTTACTAGCTTATACCATCATCTTCGCCTGCGTAAGTTTATTTTATTGCGTATTGTTCAGGCAATCATGCAAGCGAGCATACAAGGAAGAATGCTAGATGGCATGCAGGCAATCATGCAATCGGGCATGCATTCAATGTCTAGCGGCGACTGGCTACCACAGACAATTTCCTCCTTGTCGATGCAGATCTCTTGGCAATACTAATATAAACATTTTAAATCTGTTAACGTATCACAATTATAAGGGCTTGCGGAGCTCGTAGCGGACACATTCTGGAAATTTAATAATAACTATAAGAAAAGCAAGCAAACAAGCAATAAGGGATGCAATTGAGCATGCAATCGAGCATGCAAGCAACCATGCAAGAGGTCATGCATGTAAGCCTGCAAAAAAGTTTGCAAGTAATTTTGCAATTGGGCATGCAAGTAAGCATGCAAGAGAACTTGAAAGCAACCATGCAATGGGGCATACAAAATAGCGTGCCAGAAAGCTGAAGTAATGAAGATACATTCATTACTAACATCACTTGCAAGATTTAATTAAGAGGTTATTTTAGTGTGGCTCATAATTTCCGAAAATAAGTTTTCTTGGTGTCATTTGTACAAGAAAATAGAATTCCTACTACGGTTTTGGTTTTGTACAAGATAACACCCGATATACTCGTTGCGTTATAAGCCTAAATAATAAATGTAGTGATTTTTGCTGTGAAAATGTAGGCTTTTCCATACACAACTTTATCCCCCTTTTCACCCCTTCAGGGGTGGAATTATCAAAAACACTGAGACTCGTATAAACTAATTTTTTTACGTAAGCCTAACAACAAAATTTCAAGATCCTAACTTCAAAACTGACGGACTTTCATACAAACTTTCATCCCCTAATTTACCCCCTTAGGGTTGGAATTTCCAAAATTCATTTCTTAGTGGATGCCTACACTATATAAGGTATCTATGTGCAAAATTTCAAGTCTCTAGGTCCAGCGGTTTGGGCTGTGCGCTGATATATCAGTCAGTCAGTCAGTCAGTCAGTCAGTCAGTCAGGACTTTGAATTTTATATATATAGATAAGAAAAGTTTCTGTTACAAAACCCGGTATTGTAGTAAGAAGTATTTCTCCTTACCCAGTGCTGGTTATGTAAGCTAGTTATGTACGGGGAACAAGGGGATTGGAGATCGGGTTGCTTTTGACGAGTAACTGTGAAGCAATACTGTCAAATAGTCCGTCTGTTTGTAACATTTCCACTATGGATGCGGTAGACGGCAACTTGAACGGAATATGCAAATCATTAAGTCGCAAGTTGAGAAAATATGTAACTGGAGAACAGAAGTTTTCCTTTGATGTTTATTTTTCTCGTAATGAATAGAGTAATAACCCTACGCTTTGGCGCGATTTAAATTCTCGTTTTTAACTAGCGAAAGCTTTTTTGCTTTAAAGAGCTGTGCTTTAAGAATCATGAAATTAACAGGTACAGTCGAGTACAAAAGATTAATAAACTTTTGCATTTTTTTAATTTAAATGAAATCATCTTATTTCATTTTTGCGAGTGGTTTCTATCACCATCCTGGTGCCAACATCTTACACGCTATCCTGCCGCAAAGCAGCAGTGGTGGCACTGTTGTGTTCTGGCGTGGAGAGCAAGACAGGCGGTGAAAGTACTAGTACATGAGGTATACTATCTTAGTCCTCTGGGTTGGCAACGCGTCTGCAATCTCCTTGGTGCGGGTGTTTATAGGCGATGATAATCACTTACCATCAGGTGACCCACTTGCTTGTTTGCCTTCCTATTGTATAAAAAAAACCTTATTTTCCAGTCGACTGTACACTTCAAACGCGTGGGACTTTCTTTTTCCCAGTATTCGACATAATTGCCTCTCGTTTTACGTCAATTTTCGTGTCTTTTGTCAACTATTGGCACAGAATAAATAATAGTACGTATAGAAACTTCTCTTTTTCGACCACCATTAAACGAATTCCAACTTTATGATTAGGCAAAAAAAGTTCGTATTACTTCATAAACATTCGCCAGGCGGCATGTGTCAAAAGGAAGGCGCCGCCCGCGCCCGCCTTCCACCCGCAATGCCCTGGCGCACCGCTAGGGTTGGCCTGCTTACTATAATACTATCACAACGCGCGACACAGAGTAAGTGGCCGCGCGCTCGGCAAGCCGGCAACCTACTGCAATTAACCTATGCCATAGGTAATGCGGTGAGCGCACCTACAGTGCGGAGTGGAACCCCCCTGCTATTGGTTCACTATCAAGGACTGGGGCCGTTACTATACTTCCTTATTAAGTAACTGTGTTCAAAACCGTAACGACTTCTCTTTTTTCACATCCGTCGCCGAAAACAAACTCCAACGGAGCCATTTCAAATGGCAAATAAAACCAACATCTGTAAACATCAAACAATTTTCCTTGAACTGAGCAAAAGTTGTATTCCATTTGGCTTCGCTTTTTTCCGCAACAAATAGCAGCGGGCTTATGTTCCGGGCCACATAGTTTTAATTTTAAAAACGGGAGCAAACATGCTAGGCTAGACAAAGGACGGCGCCGACTACTGAGGCTGTTAAGGGCGCAAGTCTTGAAGGAACGCGGTGGGCTTTTAAAAACTCCGTAGTACACAAGACTCCATGGGTAGACCCACCACAAGGTGGACCGACAACCTGTGCACCTGGCGAATCTTCTCGATACGTGTTAACTCGCTACGTTACTAAACGCGTCTCTTACTGTACCCTTACCATGACTACAGTACCATTACCATGAGTTTCTATCGAAAATTTGTATTACGTTACTACAGTCGATAGCGGTTAAATACGCTCCCATTTGTCAGTGAAAGAGTTAACCATAGTCGATACGGTATCTTTCGATGACATGTGTCAAATTTATGACTCATGTTACCAATAGTCTACGGCAAAAGCTACAAAACTTTAGTCACTAGCGCTTAGATTTTGATAGGTAATTTACCGTTGGACTCATACTAGCGATTTTTAGTTTTCTAAGTGAGCGTTAGAGGCGCTGCAAACTCGCTAGGTTACTAAACGCGTCTCACTTACTGTACTTACCATGAGTACAATGCATCTAGCCGTAACCGTACTCGCTAGCGACGGCGTAAACGATTTGATGGGCAATTGTACAGCCTCTCTAACGCTCACTTAGATAACTAAAAATTGCTAGTATGAGTCCAACGTTAAATAACCTATCGTAATCTAAAGTGACTAAGTTTTTGTAGCTGTTGCCGTAGACGATTGCCATGAGTTGCCATTACCATGAGTCACAAAATTGACACAATCATGTCATCGAAAAATACCATATTTAACCGCTATCGACTGTAGTAACGTAATATGAATTTTCTATAGAAACTCATGGTAATGGTACTGGCTAGTTAGCTAGATTATTGGTGCTTGGTGCACTGGTGATGACCAGTGAACCGGCTGGATGCGAGCAGCGCGGGACCGGGCGTTGTGGCGGTCTTTGGGAGTCTTGTGGGAGGTTTTTGCGTCCAGCAGTGGACGCCCTGCGGCTGATATGATGATGATGAGCACGCAGGCTATAAAAGCTGTACAGACTTTATCATTACCATTGTCAAAAACCATTTGCCATTGATTTTATAGGTTAATTGTTCATGTCTATTTTGTGTTATATTAGCAATAAGTGTTTTTTCTTTCTTTCTTTCTTTCTTTCTTTCTTTCTTTCTTTACATGGTATTAAACAAAGTCGTTATCCGTTCCTGTCTGTCCTTACCGCGCTTACTTCTTCTAAACTGCGCAACGGATGTTGATATACTTTTGTTGATCATTGTATCAATGTCATCATCATCATCATCATCACAGCCACAAGAAGTCCGCTGTTGAACACAGGCCTCTTCCATGGATTTTCAAAGCGACCGGTTGGAAGCGGTATGCAACCAGCGCCTTCCTGCCACCTGTATGAGGTCATCGGAACATCTTGTGGCTGGTGGTCCTACGCTGCGCATGTGTCAATGTGTTACTCTGGAATGTTTAGAATTGGACGACATGACGCTACATTGAACTGTGCAACTTTTTTCTCCTTCTCCGTTCATCTCATCATCTTTGGTAAGATGCTCATTCTCATTTTTGAAATTTAGTGTTGTCATTTGTTGCCTTTTTTCATCAAAGATAAAATCTTTTTTTCAATACGCCATCGCTCGTCTCTGCCACCGCGGACGGGCCTTATTATTTCGCGTCCCCGTTCCCTGATGATGTCAGGTCGGATCCGGCATTGTGTCACAAGGTTTCAATCCGCGTCTTTCTCTCCTTGTTTAAAAAGGACCGTTAGCCTGCAATAGCGCATTCTTACGTTAACAGATATTGAAATGTCTTTTTTAGAGATAAAAGCGGAGTTTTCCTTCGAGCTCTGAATACATTGCTTTGTATTGCTTTGCATTGAGTTTTGTGAAGCTATTAAAAACCAAAGCGTGCAGTGTCATTTTTAGGGTTCCGTACCGAAAGGGTAAAATGGGACCCTATAACTAATACTAAATGAAAATGAAAATGAAAATGAAAATGAAAATGAAAAATTTATTTTGCAAGTAGGCCATATAGGCTCTTTTACATGTCTGAATCTACTAGCGCTTCGGAAAATGGAAGAATCTGCTGAGAAGAAACGCCGCAAGAAACTCAGCAGTTTATCTTTTTTTTCTTCTCTTTTGAAAACAAGATTACAGAGCAATATACACAATCATAACAATAGTTCACATAAAGTGTGAAAAAAAAAAAAGATAATAAATAGCACAGCAAGCTTTAAGCATATTGAACGAACTGGCACTAGTACAGATTGACCAAGAGATGTATAGGGTCCCCAGGTCAAAGAAATTAGAATCGGGATGTATGTGGTCCCTGATCAAATACTTAGTCTAAATAACTTAGAGATGTATAGTCTCTAAGGGTCAAAACAAATTAATTACCTTAATCTATGCTTAGCAGAGGTGTAAAACGCCTCCACGGTCAAATTGTACAATATTACTTGGAGATGTATAGTCTCCGAATGTCAAAAGAATATAAGAATAAAAATATTCATGTCAAAAAAAAAAAAATTGGTGAAAATCCAACAAAATCAGTAATATAACAATAACAACTCAATATATGTCTATATTTAGTTATATATATAAATATAAATAAATAGACAACACGATGAAGTCTCCCACATCAAACCGCATTTAAGTACCTACATTTTAGGCTTTTTGAGAATTACATTAGTCTTTGCAGCATGAATAGTCCGGACCCCACAAACAGCACCCGATCACGAGTATGACGCGTATCTCAGCCATCGTCTCCCTCAACCATATTGCAGGGAAGGTGGCGACCCGATCAACGACGCCACCGTAAGCAATGCCCTTTAAGCGAGCATGACATACTCAAGCAGTACGACTACAAAAGAGAAATTGAATACGGCTCGTCTGGCGAGAAACATCACAATGTGCTCCAAAATAATAATTACACTTTAATAGGATGTCATACATAATTAATAGGTATAAAATTAAGTGATAAAAAAAAAAAAAAGATTAATGCTTAGAAATGTCACAAACATACAATTATTTATTAAAGTCAAAGATATTTAAATTAAATATTGAACAGCCGATATTTAAATTAAATATTCACGCCTTTAGAACTGGCCAAGTCAAATCGTCGCATATATATTCGTCGACTTTGTAATAAGCTTTTTTCAATAGCGTGTTTTTAATATACCTCTTGAATGCATTTAGAGGTAATTCCCATACATCCACAGGCACTTTATTATAGAACCTCACGCAGTTCCCTAGAAAGGATTTGCTAACTTTTTTTAAGCGGAATTTGGGTACAAAAAGCTTATTTTTATTTCGTGTGTTGAAATGATGGACATCACACAGTTTCTTGAAGGAATTAAAGTTCCTATGCGTATATACAATTACATCATATATATATTGTGAAGCTACTGTAAGGATGTCTATTTCTTTAAAGCGTTCTCTCAGTGAATCACGAGAGCCAAGGTTGTAGATGGACCGAACTGCCCTCTTCTGCAGAACAAAAATGGTTTCAATGTCGGCTGCCTTACCCCAAATCAGAATTTAATTGCTGGAGAGCATCTCATGTGCGGACTTCTGGCCGAAGGGTGTCGTGTTTCGGCGGTTCAGGGGCAGCCTGCCACTGGAGAACTTGACACCAGAATCAACGATGAAACGGAGCCACGCCGAACCGTCGCCGAAATAGTTTTATTTTTTAGTTTTATAATTTTGTGTATGTTAGTCTGTAAGGTATTTGTCTATGGGCCTTTGTAGCCTGAGAATAAATGATTTTATTATTATTATTTTAATACTCCGCTGTCCGTCCGTCACTCCGTCTGTCACCGAGCTGTAGTACCTTATGAACCGTCATAGTTAGACAGTAGAAATTTTCTCAGATGATGTATTTCTGTTGCCGCTATAACAACAAATACAAAAAATCAGAATAAAATAAATATTTAAGGGGACTCCCATACAAGAAACGTGTTTTTTTTTCCCTAGTCTTTATAGATAATGGTACGGAATCCTTCGTGCGCCAGTCCGACTCGCACTTGATCGGTTTTTTGGAAGAGGTAAAGCCATGTTAAAGCTATTGAATGGGCTAGCTCTTGGATAAATAACTAAAGCAGCCAGGATAGCCTTAGTACATGTCAAGCGTACATTAGGGGAAATATATTCACGTACCACCTTACAACCCTATCGCAATGACGCGACGCCTTAAATGCCAGGCTATGTCATACAAATGTCATGCGTATGTCTCTTCGACTAGGTTCTACGGTGGTACATGTTTCAATTTCCTTGACTGTACACACCTAAAACTGTCAAAATGGTTAGGTACCTTTGATGTGCGTCAAGGTGGTAAAACCTTTAAATTATCAAGGAAAAATGTAATATTTGTATTGTTAATCTACAATACTTTTACACTTTGATACCATTCTGTTTTTAATTAGTATTAAAAATATATGTTATTCGTACTTATTTGAGTATATCAGAAATATTTTGTTCGTGTACTTTTTAAACTTTCGATTGGTCATAGCGAAATAAAATTTCGAGTGAAGTTTTTGAACTGAAATGTGTTTTAAATCCGATCAACGGTTGATTAAGTCAGAATGGTAAAATGTTATTCGAATACAGTTGATTCAAAATAAATTTCTTTTTTAACATCATCTGCCTAGAGCTTTCCCGTTTCTCGAAAACCATTTAGTAAAATCTTTTGTTATTCAAATTATTCAAATATTACTTTTGTTTTGCTACTTTTATTAAATTACAATGTATGTAAAATAGCTTTAACATGAGGCATCTCTTAGGTACTTTTCATACGTACAGTTTACGAGGGAGTATCTATCATGAGAGCTCTTTAGTCGTAATATTATTATTTTATTATCATTATTATAAGCTCACGCCTGTTTCCCTTTGGGGTAGGCAGAAACCACAGAACGCCATTTGCTCCGGTCCTGGCATACTTCCCTCGCTTCCTCCACACACATTCCTCTCTTCATACATGCTCGGCGGTTACGGGTACTTCTAATTCTGCCTGTCTTTAGGACGTCGCCAATTTGGTCAACGAACGTACGCCGAGGCCGCCCTCTACCAACTCGCCCAGTCACATTCCCTTTTAAATTTGCTTACATAATCGCCTATCATCCATCCGTTCAACATGCCCAAACCAACGTATCATTCCTTTCTCTATCTTAGTCACTACATCTACATCTACTACATCTTCTTTTAGTCGTAATAACGGCCAAGTAATCACTTTAGACGACCTGCCTTCTGAACACCACTTGATTATAAATTCTCGTCGTCAACTCAACTCCTCTAAACCAGCCGATTACCAAAAGGCCGTCCAGTAACGCCCGGGCAACCGTCCCCGATGCCCTCTGAAAAAGTGATATAACTCCACAACGACCATACCCCAATTTCTTCGAGTATTTTGCATAATTTCATATATTATTTAAGTGGCGACTTCGGGCGATCGTTTGCATAATCCGACCCCTCCCGTGTCCTGGCAGAATACTAATTCGATTGTGGAAGTTAGATGGCGCTGTTGTACAGGAAATTATGGTGTTCTTGAGGCGACACATTTGCGACCTTTTTTGATCGGCCGCGTACGTTTTTGTGGTCATGTGATATAAAAAAAATGAATTGAATCGAATAGGCCTAGTACTTTTTGCACCCGCAAAAACTAGGTATCAGGCCCGGTAGGGGCCGGTAGAACCTTCTGCAAGGTCCACCCGGATCGCTATCACCATCTTGATCGCTAATCCAGCCGCTAAGCAGCAGTGTTTGCACTGAGAGCAAGACAGCCACTGGCACAAGAGGTATTCCATCTTAGCCCTCCGGGTTGGCGCATCTGCGATCTCCTTGGTGTTCCAGTTGTCTGCGGTGGTGTTAACTTACCAAGTGACACACTTGCTTGTTTGCCTTCCTATGCTGTTTAAAACTTATAGGAACACCATTCAACACTTTCAATGCAGCATCAAAAAATCAGGGCTCCCCCCACAGTTATAAATTACCCTGATATGTAGCAGTGACAGCCCTCATCACTTATTCAGTAGCTCGGAATCGAGCCTCCCACACAAATGTGGTGAATTCCCCGATTATCATAATAAAGTAGCGTCTACCCGTCCCTCTCTCCCCCGCGGGATAAGCCCTAAGTGGGAGAGAGAGCAAGTAATCGATCCTGACTGGTTAAGAGGATTTAAAGTTGAAGATAATTGACAGCGAATGTTTATTTGCCGTTTAAAAGGTTTTTCGGTTGAGGTTTAATGTAGGTGTTTAAGAGGGCTAAGAATAATATTATTGTATGTAGGAGGGATCTTATTTATGAAAACAGGTAAGCTGTATACTTTTTTTAGCTTTAAAAAGAACTTGAAGTAAGTAACTTCATGTAAGTGTCACGCCATTCGTTCAAGTAGCGAACGGTCGTACTGTTTCTTTGATCTTGATGATGCCTCGTATAGAGGCGAAACGCGCGTCGATCGTGTAGTTTTAGTGTTTAGTGGTGGTGGTGTGTAGTTGAGTCTGTGTGATATATGTTGTTTCGTGTGGAAGCGGAGGAGGGTGGGTTTTTGCATGAACATAATATGTGTCGCACAGACGCAGCTATTTTGCACGAGCCCGGCACTGGTTTCGCGGAGTAGCAAGGTAATTTGTTCCAGTTTGTTTACATGTAAGTGTTTTAACTTGGACGATCTTGTAATGAACTCTTTGAATCGTTTTGTTTCTTGTATGTTTCTTTGACTGTAAGTGTCATTAACATATTTAAGGTGGTAGGACATTGCTACCACCATCTTGCTCGCTAATCCTGCTGCTAAGCAGCAGTTGCAGTGCTTGCACTGTTGTGTTCCGGCGTGGAGAGCAAGACAGCCGGTGTAATTACTGGCACAAGAGGTATTCCATCTTAGCCCTCTGAGTTAGCAACGTCTCGGTGTTGCGGTTTATGGGCGGTGGTGATCGATCACTTACCATCTGACTCATTTGCTCCTTTGTTTTCATCTTTTACTCAAAAAATATAGATACTAGGAATCTGAAATGTCGTAAAGGACATGTCCCTTAATGTCCTTTACGACATTTGAGATTTCCACTGTCGATATTATGTTCAAAGTCAAAGTCAAAGTCAAAATATTTTATTCAGATTAGGCTTACAGGTAGCACTTATGAATGTCAAAAAATTTACCACCGGTTCGGAAAAACCTCTGATGAGAAGATACCGGCAAGAAACTCAACGAGGTGTAATTTTTTAAATAAATCAAAACTACAATGTTATTTTACATCTCAAATATTTAAATTTTTTACAATTTAACACAGCAGGTGTACAATCTTTGGAGCCAGGGATCGCCACTACAGATCGGGATCATTTCCAAACATCCTTGTCCAAGATATATTCATTGACTTTATAATACGCCCGAGAAATTAATGTCTTCTTGACAATAGATTTAAATTTTGTATCATCAAATGTTAAGTCCGAGAGTTTCATAATCGTGCACTGGAATAAATAGTTTGTAATTGTATTAAGAGGAGTGTGAACCCAGCGCTCTCCATACAAACGGCGATAACATTTTCCACCCCTAAACCTTAACCTATTGCCATGTTTTTTTGTTATGTTGCCAATATGCCCTAGAACTAGGTTTGTATGTTTAAATTTTTTAAATAATCTTAATAGTTTCAAAAATATTGTCGTTTTTTTGCTTTGTATGAAACTTCTAAAATGCAAATATTGTCAAATCTATGAAGAATATTACAAAAATCAAAACATACAAACCTAGTTCCTAGGCATAACGACAACATACCAAAAAATCATTGGCATAAGTTAAGGTTTAGAGGGTGGAAAACGTTATCGCCGTTTGTATGGGGATTGCTTTTTCGGGCTAGGTTCACACTCCTCTTAAAGTATAAACTTTCGCATTATTATTGGTTTTTTAAGTAATTTTTACATAGTATAATACAAAGTCACTGTCCATTCCTGCCTTTATCGTATCTTCAGCTGCTTACTCCTTCTAAACCACGCAACGGATTTTGGTACGGTTTTCACTGTCAGTTAGAGATTATTTCACAGAAGGTTTTTATGCACTATCTAAAATGGAACCCTGACGTACCATAAAACCGTGTCAAATTCACGTAATGAGATAATACTTAGGATAATTAATAGATTCAGGCGTTACTTTGCGGAGGTCCATATCAACAAACTGAAACAAATTACCTTGCTACTCTGCGAAATAGTCTTACTCCCTTATTCGTAAAAAGTTAACAATCTTTTTAAGCTAACAAATGTTTTTTCCCTTTCATTTGGGGGTAAACGTCACAATGACAGATAAAGACACAAAACATGTTAACTAACAAACGCTCACGAAGCGTTTATGAATAAGAGGGTAGTACCTAATGTTAATGTTGGCTGTATTGCCAACAAAAGTAACTTTATTTTGCTGATGTTAATCCAAACAGCGACAATTTATTAAATTTCCAAGCAACTGACAAACCTTTAACCATTTCCACCAATAAAACAGCAATATATTTATCACACGAATCACCCACTCTAGTATGACTAATACAAAATGTGTGATGTGCTTTCTTGCTATAGCTGTCACGTTCTAACTCTACTTTTATGAAAGGGACGCACTGAGCGATTGTTGAGTAACCCTAAACCATAGCAGCCGTATATCCCCGCAAGTGTTGCCACCTAAACCGAAAAATTAAGATCCACGTGAATACAATAAATAAATATAAATATGAATAAATTTAATTAAAGTAAAAAACCATTGAAATTTTTATTACATTACAAATATCATTGAACTGTATGAAACAATAATAATAACCATTGTATGTGCCTATGAATAATTAATTAATAATAGGAAATTAATCGCATGTTTATATTAGATCGTTACTTATCATAAGACTGTTACCTGGGCCCAATTTCATGAACGCGACAGGTAACAGGTGACAGTGACCATTCACCATACATTACAAGTAACGCTGCAGACTTACATACTTAACATCATAGTGGGTCAACAATGTATAACGAATTGTCACTATCACCTGTCGCCTGTCGCGTTTATGAAATTGAGACCTGATGGTTAAGACCTTAAACTAAACTAATATGTTTGTGCTGTTAAAATAAATAATTAGTAAATAGTTAAAGTCCTAGTAAACCCCTTATTCTTTTGAACTAACATTTTTTTTTCCTTTCATTCGAGAGCAAACGTCACAATGACAGATAAAGACGTAACACATGTTAAGTAACCTTGGTTTACGCAGCGCTTATCAATAAGAGAGTCAGTTTTCTAAAAGTCCTAGTGCATGGAAAATAAGGTCAAAATGTGGCTAAACGTATAAAACATTTGCAATTATAATGCTTAGCATACTCTTACAAATAGCCAAATCAGTAACAAAGTCGAAAAGTGGCAACACCGGCGCACCCACACATACGAACCGGATATTTGGACACATTACCGCTTCACCTCACTGAGTCACACACATGAATATTCTATGAGCAATCCTGCGATGCCACAGCGCATTGGGGCAGAGGGTGCACTTAAATTAATGGACTAGCGGAATCCCACGGGTATTTTAAACATTTCTAACAGCGTATTATTTGGCAATTGTCTATGCTGTGCTAATATAAAGTTAACTTTCGATTTGTTTTAAGGAAATTACTGCGTCTTATTTCACATCAATTTTTTTTTGTTTATATGCTTACTCTTGTAAGAGGGTTTATGTCCGTCATCTTGATGTTTTAAATCACTTGTCATTAATTTATTTTGCAAAAATGCCAATCACCACGGTTATTAAAAAAATATGTAATTAAATACTTTATAACTAAATCCCATGGGTCACAATGTAACACCTTTCAAATCATCGTTGATACTATGCTTTTTGTAACCGAAATTTCTTTGGATTTTTTTTTTATATTCTAACTATTAAATTTAATGTAGTGACAACAGACAGAACAACCTAATTTACGTAATTGTAATATCTTTGTTAACAGCTCTAATTTATGAAAAATAGCACTTTTGCAAAAAAAAATAGCCAATATTTTTTACAACATCTCTTACTTAAAAAAAGAAATGTAGTATTGAGTGATCCCTCTGTGCCACAGCACTATGGAGCTATGGCTTACGGGCACACGTGCGTCGCTTCAGCAGAGATTTAGAACGGACTGTTTTGACTGAGACGAGTCTATTTCAAAGGTTTCTTAATTTTTACTTGAGGATGTGATTTGTTTTTGGGACAAAATACATTTTTAGGGTTCTGTGGCTTAATTAATGACTACATTATTACATCAAATGTTTGTATGAATATAGTTTTTGTACACAGTTTTTTTTTTGCGTAAATTGCGACCTCTTGGGGTTGTGACTACGCAGTTGGCAAACAATACTTATAACTTTTAATATTATTAGTTCTGTTTATTAAGGGCCATTTACACGGAGTAAGTTCTCGCATGCGAGTTGCAGTACATTGCAGGCTAACCAGTTAAGTGTTATCGATCGCTCGATCAGGGGGGTTCCACTCCGCACTGTAGGTGCGCTCGCCGCATTACCTATGGCATAGGTTAATCGCAATAGGTTGTCGGTTTGCCGCGCGCGCGCCCGCTTACTCTGTGTCGCGCGTTGTGATAGTATTACAGTAAGCAGCCCAACCCTAACGGTGCGCCAGGGCATTGCGGGTGGAGAGCCGGCGCGGGCGGCGCGTTCCTTTTGACGCATGCCGCCTGGCGAATGTTTATGAAGTAATATGAACTTTTGTGCCTGATCATAAAGTTGGTATTCCTTTAATGGTGGCCGAAAAAGAAAAGTTTCTGTACGTTAATACTATTATTTATTCTGTGGCTCGATCAAGCCACGCAATGCAATGCAACTCTCATACGACAACTCGCTCCATGTAAATGGCCCTTTAGGGACAATTGAGATGTAATGTAAGTACATAAAAACCTTCCCTAAAAAATCTGTAAATGACAGTGAAAACAGTATCAAAATCCATTTCGTGTTTCAGAAGGAGCATGTGACCGAAGTTACAAAGACAGACACGTATATCTACTTCGTTTATATTCATTACTAGCTTTTGCCCGCGACTTCGTCCGCGTAGACTTATTAAATTGAATTAAACAAACGGACACCCAACATGCAATCTTCAATATTTCCTGGACGAAATAATGAGAATTAGTTGCTTTGCTGCTCATGACGTTACGCCGCGGCGTATAACTCACTTATCGCTATCCCGTGGGAACTGTGCATTTTTACGGGATAAAAAGTATCCTTTGTGTTAATCCAGGTTATGAACTATATGTGTGCCAAATTTCATCCAAATCCATTCAGTTGTTTTTGCGTGATTGAGTAACAAACATCCAAATATACAAACTTTCACATTTATAATATTAGTAGGATTCTTCTTTACGTAATAATAAAGTGGTTATTCGTTCCTGTCTATCCTTACGTTGGTATATTTTTTTCTTTTTGAAATAGAAAGGCAAACAAGCAAGAAGATCATCTGATGGTAAGTGATCATCACCGCCTATAGACACCCGCAAAACCAAAAAAACTGCAGATGCGTTGCTAACCCAGAGGGCTAAGATGGAATACCTCTTGTGCCAGTACTTGCACCGGCTGTCTTGCTCTCCACGCCGGAACACAACAGTGCAAGCACTGCTACTTAGTGGTATTTTTTTTACATTAATGATTCCTGTAAGCCTAATCTGAATAATTATGTTGTGATTTTGACTTAAAGAAGATAAATATTTCATGTTTTGTCCCCAGCGCGTTGGCTGCGACCTGCGCGTGGGCTCCACGCGTCGCGTGGACGAGTGCGGGGTATGCGGGGGCGACGGGTCCTCCTGCTCCCGCCCGCGGTACCACTGGCTAGCCACGCCGGGCTCACTCTGCTCCGCTACCTGCGGTGGAGGTCAGTACAGGAGACAATTAAGGCTGCTTTTCCACCAGAGATGTGCGAGGATGCGTAGCGAGGGATGTGTTAGTGGGTAGTTCTACAAACTAAGGAATTTTCGGCGGCCCAGCTAAAATATCATAAAAAAATTGATACAAACTAATTTATTTGTATAACATACTGTACAACATACCTATGCCTAGCTGGTCACTAAAAATGATGGAGATTAAAAATTATTTTCTTGACGAAATTTCAATTCAAAACGTAAAATTTTCAGGATCCTGGAGTGTCCCACAAGCAAAATAGGATTGAAAGTGTACTGTGATTTATTTACTACGACATTGAGGCCATAAATGAAACAAGAATAAAAAAAGGACTTTTTTTTTTCTTACCTGGGAGACATATTATTATTTTATTGCACCAAAAATATTATAAAATCCTGTTCTAGAATTTGTCCCATCATTTTTATGTCAGGATCCTGTTCAATGTAAAATAAGCGAATATTCAATATTCTATTGGCCGAGCGACGTTGTCGTTCGGATGAGTTGGTTGTGCATACGAAAAAGACAAAGAATACCACCTATCTCTTTGCACCTAGCGTGTTGTTTAGCCGGCCCGGCACAGTTAACGGAGGCAATCGCGTCGTAATCAGTCAAGTTCACAGAATTCTGGTAAGATATTTACTTACGAAATAAACATAATAATATGGTAATTTTAGCATTTTTATATGTAAGTTGCTTACACGAAGGCTTAGTTCTGCTTAACTTTGGTTAAATGTTATAAATCGATGATTTTTTTAAAATATAATTCAAAAATTCTCAGGAACCTGGTCTCAGGATCCTGTCAAATTAAGACCCAGGATATTGAAAAATCTCCAGAATCATCAAATTACTGAACAATTACAACAGATAAAAGGTCAGAGGAAAGCTATAACTCAAAAAAGAAAATTTTAAGATATTGTTAACGTGCAAAAAAAAGAAAATATAAAAAAAAAGTTAAAAAGGAGGTAAAATAAAATAGACAACCGAAATCAAAAGAAACATAGAGATAAAGAAAATAAATTAAAAATAACAAAGAAAAATAAGCACGAATCCAGTGACTATAAGTGCGTTATTTGTGGTATTCTCTATAGCGAAGATACGACAGGAAATAACTGGCTCCAGTGACTTTAATGCAATAATTGTTATTTATTTGTAAAAATATTCAGAAATAAACGTTAATTTCTGTTGATTTTCGACTTAATCCTCAGTTTTCTGGTTATATTCTCAGTTTCCTGTTACTTGATTTTCTTGAAATGGCCATAAATCTGAAATTTTGAAATATTTTGACTGTTCCACTTAACATAGGCTGAAAGGTGTTGTATTCTTTATGATAGACTATGTTTTGCAACCAGAATGGGAAAAAAAATGTCGGGCCGGATTCAGACTCATTTTCGTCCTTCGTTTGTAGAACAACCCTAGTAAGAACCAATAGAATCGATTCATTTACCTCGCCTCGGTCAGCACAGCTCTGGTGGAAACAGCTGATTGGTTCGTTACAAACACATCCCTCGCTACGCATCCTCGCAAATCTGGTGGAAACGCAGCCTAAGTGGGGTGCCCACCACTCACCAGACAAACAGCGGTAACGTCTTTCACCCTCTAAAATGAGCCTATAGTCATGATTTTTTTGTATGCCCTCGTTATGTCCTAGAACTAGCTTTGTGTGTTTAGATTTTTTAAATATTCTTTATAGTTTCAAAAATAATGACGCTTTTTTGTTTTCTATGTAACTCATAAAATGCAAATATTGTCAAATCTATGATGAATATTTAAAAAAATCAAAACATACAAACCTAATTCTAAGGCATAATGACAATATAGGTACAACACAAAGGTTTAGAGGGTGGAAAATGTCATTGCCGTTTGTATGGGGAGCGCTTTTTGAGGCTGGGTTCACCACACTCCTCTTAATAGATTCAGGCGTTACTTTGCGGAGGTCCATATCAAGAAACTGGAATGAATTGTATTATGAGAATGCCATTCGATCAAAATCAGCTTTTAGGTGCCTACTCATTGTCTACCATTCGTTAAAGTAGCAAACGGTCATACTATTTGATCCGGATGATGCCTCGTATAGAGGCGGAACGCGCGTAGGTCGTGTTGTTTTAGTCTTTAGTGGTGATGGTGTATACTTAAGTCTCTGTGACATATGTTGTTTCGTGTGGAAGCGAAAGTGATCATTTACCCGCTTGCTCGTGTGCCATAGTCATAAAAAAAACTCTTGTACAAAACAGCTCAAAGGTTTGCTGTCAATGTTTTCATTAAATAAAGAGTTGTTTTATGCGTTAAACATATAAAGCTCTTTTCACAATCCCAACTACATGCCGCAACAAAAGTGTGTCGTGACGTAACAGCTGACGCCATTGTCACAGTATACATATAAACAGTAAGGAATCAACACACAAACGCTCTAAACCAGCGCACTCACACAGACGCACGCTCAACACGGCCGCTAAGGTTTTTTCGCGGTCCCGTCAGTCGCGGCTGCCGCGTCGAGACGGGGGACGCGCTTTGCGTTTATCGTTATTGCGTGCGCCCGAGACAATGCACGATCTTTTTAAAGATGCCACAAAAGTATTGCATCGTAATATGGCTGCTTGAACTCGAGTTCTTCAAAACCGGAGCTTTGATTTTATTCTTACTTCTTAAAATGTTGAACTTTTTTAAATTACCCTATTTTATTTGTAAACTCGTTAATTCATTTCATTATTTGATCGTTATAGAACCCAAGTAAACGTTGTTATAAATAATAATAATATAACTGTTCTTATCAATTTTACAAAAATTAAGAGGACTACCCTAACGCTCCCCCTGAGCGTAGGTATCTATCTCAACAAACAGGCCCAGTTTCGGTACTGCTGTATTTATATACTGTGCTATTGTTCCTTTCTTATAATCTTACACAATTTACCAACTTAAAGAAACATCTTGTCTCTTTGTTCGCAAGAGATAGCAAGTGCCATTTTCTTTTTCCGTGACACAATGGGTAGAAGCGGATAAGTCCGCGAATGCAACAATCAGGGGCATTGTTTAACTCGGTTATGGCAGTTTTGCTTTTGGAGTTAACGTTTTGCAGTTGGATTAGTAATGTAGTGGGCTATTGATTGTTAATTGGATTTGCATGAGCCAAGTTAGAATTAAAGTAATTAAAATAAATGATTAGAAAAAGCCGAGTTAGCTTTGTCATTGCCTATTTCATTGCCAATTTGGATAATAATTCTAATTGAGCTAATTTATTGTCAGCAATCTTCATTGAAAATAAGTCTATAAAACCTCGTATGCAAATTATTTTGGATATGATTGCGGAACAAAGTAGTAAAGTAAAATTAAATACTAATTGTTGCCAGCCAAAATAAATACACAAAACACATAAAATACAAACAATAATATTATTCAGAACATAAATCAAGGTGGCACTAAAAATGCCAGACATAATTACAAAAAAATGACTTGAAAATAATTTGAAACTTTGTTGCAAAGTAATTAGAAAAGAAATTATTATTACAATGTATATGACCCAGTTGTGCTTTCTTCCCCAAACACCCCGATGCTTCTGTTTGACATTTCGCTATAATTTGTCACCAATTAACAGTAAAGTATTGCCGCAATTTGTTTGTCCGTCCATTAACACCGAACTTCCGCTTGCGTTAATTAGAATTACTTTGAGTTTGATTTAATGGATGACTTGCTTAGTTTTGTGTGTTTAAATGTTTTTGCGAATGAGCATTGCAATAATAGTAGTTTAACTAACAAGGGTCGGAAAAACGCTCGTCATTTCAATAACTCACCCCTGTTCGTACAGTGGAGACTTCCTTAATTACCTACCTATTCATATGCTATAATTTGATTGCATTCGACGACGTAATGTAGTAAAAAATAACTAATAGAGAAGCTTAACGATTTTGTATTCAGAAACGGATATTGAAAAGAAGTCACTTTCCCAAATCAAGAACGAGTACCTTATTAATAAATGGAGCTAAATTAAATATAAGTACTACGTATTTTGTGTAAAAAAAATATTGAAAATAATGTAAAAAAATATATCACAAGAAAGTCATTATTGTATATGAATCGATGCATCATTTGAAATATAAGGGTTTTTCGACCCAAGGATCAGGCTTACCTACTTACTTCGTGGAACAAGAATATAGAAAGAAAGAAAAAAGAAAACATTTATTCAGCTGACACAAGAAAAACAAAAAAATAAGAGTTGCTCTTTTGACGCTGACATTATTATTATTTTGGAACTTTTTCTTAGATATAAATATTGTAAACCTCTTTTTATGTTGATAGTACGGGAAAAGAGAAATTTCAAATATAGAATGCCTACATATGCGATTCCATGCTCTTGCTAATTCATCTATACTAATGTTTATTTTACGCCCTTGTCAACTAAAGACGACTCACGGAAAATGTCAAGCCAAGTTTCTAAAAAACGATACACCAAACTCATTTTGTTATAAGTTTCCTATTTTTATCATATGCTACGTTTTAGTCTAAAATACCATGAGGACCATCAGGTGAACCACTTGCTTGTTTGCCTTTCTATTTCATAAAAAAATAACAACAAATATACGTAAATTTACAGATATTTTTACAAGCATGACTTGTATATCGACGTTGGGCGCGAACTGTTCACCAAAGCCGCCTCAAATTTTGATTCCACAGTCGATACATCAACATAGTTAATTGCGAACTCCGGTTCGGTTAATTTATAACTCAGATCCGCCATTAGTCGAAGGGTGCCCATAAATCAGTGGACGAAATTCCTTTTGTCTTTGAGCAACAGTTCTGAGAGGCAGACGGGCGGTTGTGACGGCAAGACGCCGTTGCTTTTGAGTTGTTTTGGACTTTAAGGTAAGTAATGAAATATTAAACCTTACTGGCTTCAAATAGTGCACACATATTGTGTAAAATATTTAAACGTTTAAGATGTATAATAACACTGTAATTATGATCGATTAAAAAAATTACACCTCGTTGAGTTTTTTTGCCGATATCTTCTCATCAGAGGTTTTTTCGAACCGGTGGTAAATTTTCTGACATTTAGAAGTGCTTCCTGCAAGCCTAATCTGAATAAAGATATTTTGACTTTGACTACGTCGCACCGGTACATTAAGAGTGTAACGTACATAAAAACCATACAGAATCTGTGCACCTAGCACGAATCTTCTCGATACGCGTTAACTCGCTACGTAACTCAGTGCGTCTCGCTCTAACTACTCCAGTAGAAGAGAGACGCACTGAGTTACGTAGCGAGTTAACTCGTATCGAGAAGATTCGTGCTAGGTGCACTGTATAGTTCTCTAAATGCCAGTGAAAACCGTATCAAAATCCTTTGCGTGGTTTCAAAGGAGCACTGAAGCGGCAGACTTGAAGATAGACAGGAACGAATAGCGATTTTGCTGTGCACTATATGTCAAGATAAAGACGATAAAGACTAGTGACTCGCCCCGGCTTCGTGCGGTATATTACGTAACGTACATAGACACATTCCGTAAAAAAATCTCTTAATTACACTGAAAACCGTATCAAACCGTGTGGTTTTACAGGTTTAAGCAGCCGAAGATTTGAGGACAGACAGGAAGAGATAGCAACTTTGTTTCTAATTTGTAAAGATAAAGATACTTTATAAAGAAAAAGAAGATTTAGACTTTCCAAACAGCCAGTCTACAATAATTGTGCCCACAGACGATGTTAATTAGGAAAGCCTGAAAGATGCCCCGATAAGAATTAGCCGGCGATGTAATCTGCGCCTTGTTTGAACCGCCACTGAATAATTTGGGGGCATCGATTGACTTCCATTGTGAAGAGTCAATAAGGCTTCAATTCTATCGAGAATTAGGAGGGAAGAATTGTTACTGACGGTTTCCTTTAATCCTTGTTCATTATGACGATGGGCATATTTGGCTGATACGCTTTGAAACAAGAACGATGGGATTGTACGGTATGTAAGCAATGAGGAACAAATGCATGTAAGGGGAATCTTGAAACTATAAGAAATGGTAAATAATTTGTTCCATAGAACCATGTCAATAATTCAATTTACCTACTCGTCGTCCAAATTGGTCCTTAGGCCACTTTAGAATGTAGTCGCTATGTGTCATTGCTGGAATATGACATATATATGTCATTAATTGTGAAAAAGTTCTATGTGTTTACTGTTAAAGGTGGAGCCTCTTTAGATGTGATACCTATAATGTTAAAAAAAAGAAAATTAAGCTGCCTTGTCAGATTGTATGTCGGTGTCAAATAAAAAAGATTATCTTGGAAAAACGTAATGTTTGTACTTCATTGAATAGTTTCTTTCTTCTACACTGCTGCTGCAAGAGCTGATATAATATACGCTCTAAAAGGTTATGGTCACCATACACGTGAAGAAAAAATAAAAAACTATGGAGTTAAGTAAAATCCAAATCTCAAAGTTGGATGGTACCAACTGGGTGCAGTGGAGGTACAGAATGACTGCAATGCTATGTGGGATGGATGGACTTATGGATATTGTTCAAGGGAAGTTATGTAAGCCTGAGAAACCAGCGGTGAGTGGTGGCGACGGAGATGCCACTGCTGCAGCGGCAATGGCTAAATTTAACAACGATCTAGGAGCATACCTGAAGTTGGAAAGTACTGCTCTTTTATTAATTACGAACAATATCACGGATGAAGCACTAGACAAGGTAATCAGGTTCACAAATCCAAAAGATGTCTGGGATGAGCTGCATAGGCTGTATGACGGTGTGAACGATGATCGTCTGTATAATGTATGCATGGAATTATTTCATTTCAAGATGGACTCATCTGATGACATGGCGACTCACATCTCGAAAGCAAAGAATTTGTGGCATAAACTAAATCAGGAACTGATTAAAGCGGACGAAGGGAAAGAACTACCTGAGTTACTTTTAATCTGCAAGATCTTAGATACATTGCCAGAAGAATATTTCTCGTTTAAGTCGAGTTGGATAATGATGTCAAAGAAGGATAGAACTGTGGACAATTTGACCAGTCAACTGTGTGCTCACGAAAGGGCATTAACCATGACGACAACCTCCAAGGAAGATGGATGCGTGTCAAGGTCTTCAGGTGAAGCGCTGGTGGTTAACAGCAACAAGAAAACTGTCAAGAAGAAAACCAAAGCTTTCAAATGTCATTTTTGCGGGGAAGTCGGACATTTTAAGAAGGACTGTCCGAAGAAGGAACGAAATGGAAAACCTGGTGTGACTAACATGATGGCTGTGTTGGTAAATGTTACAGATTGCAAGACAGATCGAGACGAGTGGTATGTTGATAACGGGGCCACGCACCACGTCACGATGAGAGGCGACTTGTATCAGGATTTTTCACGTTTCGAGGAACCGCACACGGTAACTACTGCAGATGGCAAGGAAATTGAAGCATTAGGGAAAGGTTCAATTCTGATGAAGACGAAGAATAGAACATTTGTGATGAACGATGTATGGCATGTTCCGAAGGTTACGAAGAACCTTTTTTCGGTGCTTTCAGCACAAGACGTAAATTCGGAGAGTCTGTTTGAGTCTAGAGGTACTACATGTTCATTCAGCATTAACGGAGAACTCTGTGTGACCGGAAGCAGACAGAAACATGGTGGTTTGTATAAGCTGAATTGCAGACCTGTTCAATCCAAAGAAAGCGTGTTGGTAAATGCAATCGATACGTTACAGCTTTATCATGAACGTATGGGTCATCAGGACAAACGCCATGTGAAGCGAGTCATAGAGCAAGAACTTGATGTAAAGACCAAGGACAGTGGGAGTTTATGCGAAGGATGTATCTTTGGAAAGACACATAGACGGAAATTTGGTGTCAGGGAAAAAGCTACTAGTCCAGGAGAACGCATACATTCGGACGTTTGTGGTCCATTCCCACTAAGTTGCTCAAAATCTCGGTACTTTGTTCTATTCAAGGATGAATTCTCTCGATATCGTTATATCTACATCATTAAAAATAAGTCGGAGGTACCTGAATTATTGCGACTGATGCTAGCAGAAGCGAAGACAGCAGGTCACCGAATTAAGGAATTTCTTAGTGACAATGGCGGAGAATTTGATAACGAGAAAGTTCGTAAGGAATTGAACAAACATGGAATACGACAACGCCTTGTTATGCCCTATACACCAGAACAGAATGGTTGTAGCGAAAGGGATAATCGCACAATCGTCGAGATGGCCAGAGCAATGATGCATGCACATGAAGAGCTTCCTCAAGTTTTATGGGCAGAGTTAGTACAGACGGCTGTTTACATACTTAACAGAACAGGACCAACTACTGTAGAACAAAAGTCTCCGTTTGAGTTGTGGTTCGGGAAGAAACCACAAATAAAACATTTGAGGATCGTCGGCTCAATTTGCTACGTGCATATTCCTAAACAGAAAAGGAAGAAGATGCAGAAGAAGGCAAGGAAGTGCATTCTTATTGGCTACGATAACGACGACGGTTATAGGCTTTGGCACAAAGAATCGAACTCTTTAGTAAGGTCCAGGGATGTCACTTTCAATGAAAAACCATTAGAATCAAAAATGTATACTGAGGATTCTGAAGTATTGAAAGAAGTGACTGAGATGGAAGTCCCTTTATATATCAGAAAGGAATACCAAAAGACACCTACTTCTATCGCTGTAGAAGTGAGCGAGGACAAACCTACTGAAAGGCATGATGATCTTGGGGTAGAAGATAACCAAGATGTTGTTGAGGCTCCAGCTACTAGCAGCGATGAGGCAGAGTTCGAAGATGCGCTGCCTGAGTTGTCGGCACAACAAGAATCTATTGAATTAGAGGGGGAGAATGAGGAGAACGATGGCGAGATCATAGAGCAGTTAGCAAGACATGGTATGCACTTAAGGGATCGGTCTCTCCTCAGACGTCCGGTCAAATTCAATGATTATGTGTCATATGTTGGCACAGATTCGTACGTAGAACCGAATACGTATAAGGAAGCAATAGCCTGTCCAGATAAGGAATTGTGGAATAAAGCCATGATGAATGAAATTCAATCGTTAAAGTCGAATGAAACTTGGTGTCTTGAGAAGCTACCCAAGGGCCGCAAAGCAATTCCATGCAAATGGATATATAAAGTCAAGCTGAACCCTGACGGAACAGTTGATAAATATAAAGCTCGGCTGGTAGTAAAAGGCTTTAGGCAAAGAAAGGGAGAGGACTATGAACAGACTTTCAGTCCTGTAGCCAAGATGGCAACAGTCCGTGCTGTTTTAAGTATAGCAGCAAGTGAGGGTATGAAACTAAGTCAATTTGATGTCACCACAGCTTTCTTATATGGATCTCTATCAGACGAAGAGATATATATGAAGCAACCAGAGGGTTATGATGATGGGACGGGTCGAGTCTGCCTACTAAAGAAGGGCCTTTATGGTTTAAAGCAAGCTCCTCGTTGCTGGAACAAAACAATTCTGGATTTCTTCAAGGAAATTAAACTCGAAGTCAGTGAAGCTGACCCATGCCTATTTAAGAGAGAGAAGGGTAAGGGAAAGTTGATTGTGGCCCTCTATGTCGATGACGGACTAATTGCTGGATCGAATAAGGAAGTAATCGATGAGTTCCTTGAGCAAGTAAAAGGAAAATTTAAGATTACGACAAAGCCAATCTCGTATTTCTTAGGCATAGAGATTGAAACCAGAGAAGGTGGTGACGTAAGAATACATCAGACAGCCTATGTGAACAAAATTTTGAAGCGGTTTGGAATGCAAGAGTGCAGACCGGTGACCACTCCAATAGTGAAAGAAGATGTAGGTCAACGGCCGGAGAAGGTCGAAGACTACTTTCTTACTAATTATAGACAAGTTGTGGGAGCGCTTGCATATCTGATGGTTGGTACGAGACCTGATATCGCGTACGCCGTGAGTGTGGTTTCTAGAAGCCTAGAGAATCCAACTCAAGCTGATTGCGTGAGACTGAAGCGTATACTTAGATATTTACAGTATGCTCCAGACTTGGGTATCCTTTACAAAAGGAATTACAAAAGGGGTAACATAGAATGTTACAGTGATGCCGATCACGGTGGAGATATTGCTACAGGAAGATCAACTTCGGGTGTGTTATGCCTGTATGCTGGAGGAGCAGTATCGTGGCTAAGTCAAAGACAGCAGAGTGTTGCTATATCAACAACAGAAGCTGAGATAGTCGCAGCCAGCGAGGCAGCGAGAGAGAGCATTTGGTTAACGCGTCTGATTGGTGGACTAGTAAAGACAGAAGGTCTACCAGTGCTACATGTGGACAATGAAGCAGCTGTACGTTTAGCTGAAAACCCCGAGTTCCATAGAAGAACCAAACACATAAGAATTCGTCATTTCTTTGTACGTGAATTAGTGACGAATGGAAACCTTATTGTGAAGAGGATCAGCAGTGAGCTACAGCTGGCAGATATCTTTACGAAGCCGCTTGCTAGGCCAAGACTTCAACAGCTAGTGATTCAGCTAGGTCTACACATCGAGAGAAGGTGTTAAAGGTGGAGCCTCTTTAGATGTGATACCTATAATGTTAAAAAAAAGAAAATTAAGCTGCCTTGTCAGATTGTATGTCGGTGTCAAATAAAAAAGATTATCTTGGAAAAACGTAATGTTTGTACTTCATTGAATAGTTTCTTTCTTCTACACTGCTGCTGCAAGAGCTGATATAATATACGCTCTAAAATTTACTGTGAAAATTGGTTGACTGATTTCACATAACATAAATCGGTGTAATTATACGTTAGGGGGCCGTTTCAAAAGTGAGCTTTTAACTTCGTATTTTTCCTATTTTTTTGTTTTACGTGTTTTTTTTATACGTTCTCTTGTTTATATCATTGTTTTTATACAACATAAGAAGGCAAAGACAAGTGGGTCGCCTGGTGTTAAAAGATCACAACCGCCCACAGACACCCTCAACACAAAGGATATCGCAGATGCGTTATAAGTTTAATACAACATTTTGTTTTTATGTATTTAGAAGCAAAAAAACATTTTTTTTTACTTTTTTGCTCAGATAGATACAATGCTAAGTGCGTAGACTGAATTTTAAGTTTATTGCCAATTTTAGTCTCCTGTCGAGAAAGATAACAAAATAAATTTAGCTAAAAAGCGGTTTAGAAAATTATCTACATTTAATAAATTTTAATAAAAATTCAAACAAAAGTAACAAAAAATTAGCCGCCTACGGCAGAACTACTTAGTCTGGTTTTTATCCTCGTAAGGCCCCAAGTCCTAAATATAGGACAAATGTCAAACTGATGTTGAACTCACTGTCTCAAAGGATATGGTTCAAAATTCATAGAACGAAATTTGACGTGGGCCTTACGAGGTTAACATTTACGTTTACTTCCCTTTTCGCTTATTTATCCATGCCGTAGCTTCGAAACTAGCATATCGCATGTTTCGTGCTTTTCCACAGTCAAACGTTATCAAAGGAATTGAAGGGCTCGCTCGTATGAGCATCGGGATGGGTTTCAATGCCCTCAATGAAAGCCTCTGAGGGTGCAACTCGTCATTCATTAGAGGGAACCTGCAGATGATTGAAAATGATAACCATAGATACCTGCATCCCTGTAAACACCAAAGTCAAAATATCTTTATTCAGATTAGACTTAGATTAGCAATTATGAATGACATAAAATTTACCATCCGTTTCGAAAAAACCTCTGATGAGAAGATATATACCGGCAAGAATTTAACGAGGTGTAATTTTTTTAATAAACCAATATTGTAATGTTATTTTTTCATTTTATATTTAACACCGTAGGTGCGTATTTGGGGCCAGGGATAGCCAATGCAATGCATATTCGTTATCACCCGTTTTACACTTCTCGGCACAGCTGTTCTGTCCTTTTCTTTTTTATAACTTTATTCTAATTATTCAATTAATATTCAATTACCATTTTTGTGTTTTTATTTTTTGTCTTTATGTAACTTCTTGTTTGTAATTTTTTTTTATTATTTGGTTGAAAAAAGGCTTAATGCTGAGTTTCTTGCGGTGCATTCTTCTCAGCAGATGCAACTTACGAAGCGCTGGTAGAGTCTGTAGTCTTATTGCGTTAATTGGAACGATTTCATACTTAGTTTTTTTAATTTTTTCAACTATTTTTCAAAATTAGGTAGTTTGTATTTTAAGTGTTTTGTCAGTCTGCCCGTGAACATGAGACCTGTAAAGGGCTCGAAACGTCGAGAATTAGATTCGTTACAATTACAATACACGCGATATAAACCGTTTAAATGGTTTTATTTCAATGTCTACAAGTCGCGAAAACATAAGAAAATACTAAGTTACTTAAATATTTTATTTTTCATACAGTGTAAAACAAAGTCGCTATCCATTCCTGTCTTTTCTTTTATCTTTTATTTCATTCTTATCTTTTCACTGTCGTTTAGAGATTTTATTTACACAAGGCCGTTTGATAGAAAATGCGGCACAATTACCTATTTTTGTAGAGATCGTTTTTGCAGTACGGACTAAAGCAAAATAGCACACGATGTCGCGGCGACTGACAGTTGTGGTCATGTGCATGCGCAGAGTGTAATGCGTGCGTTTGCCGGGTCTTTTGACACTCATTAGCCAGTTACAGGGAGGGATAAATTAAACTTGCCGAACAAACTAATCACTCACGTACCTAAAGTCGTCGAGTTGTAGCTTGACATGTTTCGGACCAGTCTGTGGTCCTTACCCATGAGTCCCCGTGGCCGTGGCTCTAACCATGGCGGTGGTGAGTGATCCGTCTATTAGAATATGTCTGAACCTCACAGTAGTTTATGTTAAAAATTAAACTTTACCGGTCATGTTAGGGTAGCAAGAACGATACAAAACGTTCCAAGATTAAGAGGCTTCACAGGTATAATCTTAATGATGAAGGTAAAGACCCTAACCCCACGGTCTGGGACAATCCATCTCCCAAAAATCTCAAAGTACCCCTTTCTTGGACAAAAGGCCAACATCCATTTATCATTAGGCTCGCCCCTAATTAACAATTGAACGGTCGTGAAGAGGCACGTCTCGGGTCGAGAGATAATCGCCGTACAGTGAAGATTAGGACTCAGGTAGTTGTAAGCTGCTTTGATGTACTGGTTATTTGCAATTGGAGGTTTCGTTTTATCTTGTCGAACAAACACGGCGCTGGTTCGCGGAGCAGCAAGGTAATTTGTTCTAGTTTGTTGTTGTTAACGTTATATAGGCATTCAGTGCCATCAACGCGTATAACGTCATTAACAGATGGAACATTATGAGAAACTTTCCAAAATTGCGCAAAAATTCCAAAAAAATTACCAGTTTTCCAGTTACCAGTTTTTTAAGAAGAAGCAGTGCCTGCACTGTTGTGTTACGGCGTGGAGAGCAAGACAGCCGGTGTTATTACTGGGACATGAGGTATGCCATCTTAGCCCTCTGGGTTAGCAACGCATCTACAATCTCTTCGATGTTGCGGGTGTATATAGGCGGTGGTGTACACTTTCCATCAGGTGACCCACTTGCTTGTTTGCCTTCCTGTTTCATAAAAAAAAGAAACATTATTAGAAACTTTTCGAAACTGCGAAACAGTGAACATGCGAATAGTGAACATTTCAAAAAAAAAAAACTTTTGAGAACTTTCTGCAACTCGTCCATCCCTAGTAAAGTTGATCCACCGAGAAACTATAGACATAGCATACTAAGGTAACGCAACGAGAGATGAGGTGGACGAAAACACACAATTACGCAGTTCATACAAAACAGAACAATAATTTGAAAATTGGAACGAAACTCTCCACACGTGGCATGCTGCTGTGTGTGTGACTTCAACATTGATACCTATACATATTCGACCAAGTACTACAGAATAATCGTAATTACTAGCACATAGGTAGGGTTTGACGACCGGATAGCCTAGTTGGTAGTGACCCTGACTACAAAGCTTGAAGTTCCGGGTTCGATTCTCGGGAGGGACAAATGTTTGTATGATGAATACGAATGTTTGTACCCGATTCTTGGATATTATATGTATTTAAGTATCTATTTATCTATGTAAGTATGTAAATCCGTTGTTTAGTACCCACGACACAAGCAGCTTTAGTTTCTTACTTTGGGACTAGGTCAATTGGTGTGAATTGATCGAAAAATATTTATTTTTATTTATTTATTTTGAGGTGAAGTTAGTGTATATAATCGATACTAAAATTGTTCTGTCCTCTTGAGACGCCATTGACGTTACTAGCTTGTGAAGTCAATTGCGGTTACGTGACCTTTCAAACTGCGTTCATTCGTAGTCGATGTTTCAAAAAATACGTCAGAAATACAAGAAGTCCTTGTTTGATGGGCAGTTAAAGTAATAAGAATCAATATAAAGCCAGTCTTCAATACAGAAACAGCTTATTCGTTTTATAAATTATTAGTAAGTACTAGGTACTAGTATTTGGCGTAAATCTGAGTTGGATAGTAAAACTTATTCCGAGGAGCAAAGATTGGCGTTGAACGTTTAGTGGGAATATTTCTGTCCAATTTTCGATAACGTTTTAATTAAAATCTAATAAACCTAATGTGGAGCCTTTGTTTGTCCATTGTCTAGACGTTTCTTTGGAGTAGAACCAAAACTTTTCGGAATAATGGTCGTGATGTGCCAAGAAAATTACTGAGCTTCGAATACAACTAGTACAAAAGGTCTATGTTTAATTTTTAGTCGGTCAAAATTGAACCCTATCATTCAGACACTGAGTTTAATTTCTGTCTTTTAAAAAGCAGGGATGGGCCTTTAAATTTAGTTAACTTTTGTGGTGGACGCAACGCAGTTGATGTTCAGGATGTCGGCCATTTTGAATAATACGTTGTTTATATTTTTTATGGTATCTAGACAAATTAAAAACATACAAAATGCTAGTTTCTCAGTCGCTAAGTTTTTCAACGGATATTGAAATATCTCGTCATTGTCCTTCTGGTTCTTCTCGTTTCTTCGTTCGGAGTACTTTTTGGCCAAAAGTCATAAATTCAGTAGATCTGGTTATTCCGTTGGAGCGACTGCCATCAGATTCTGATCTTGTAATTGTGATAAAGAAACCAGGCCGATTGGAAAATGGTTACATCTACATCTACATACCAATCTGCACTCGTGTAATAAAGAGGTAAAATTTGTGTTTTTGTTTGTTTGTTTGTACTTAGGGAGTAATGTCTGAAACTACTGAACCCATTCCGTAAATTATTTCACTGATAGAAAGCTACACTGTCCCTGAAGAGCATGGGCTACTAATTCCACGCGAATGAAGTCGCGGGCGTCCGGTAGTATTTATTTCTACTAATACTATCTGTATATTTATACATGATGTATATGCAATTTTTCTCATGATAAGATAAATATCCTCACTGTAAGAGCCTTGGTTTTGACCAATATTTAGACAATGTACAGTCAATTACTTTGATTCATAATTATAGGCCACTGGAGAAATATTTCACAATAAATATCAAAGTTACTTCTCAAGATTGTCGTAATATCCCAGCGATGACGCATTGCGACAACGTTCTACACTGGTCGTTAAATCAAATTGATTGACTAAATAAAATAAAATACTCCTTTAGAAAATACGTTTGTTTTACTTTGAGTCAGACTCCATCCGCCTATTCACCAGCTGTAGTTTATAAGCAGTTATCAGTGAAAATCCAAAGATCCAGACTACTTGGCAACCGTTCGCTTAGGTTTTCTGAACTCAGTTAAAAATGCAAATGAACTGCGCAGACCATTCTCCGTGAACGCATTATAAAGAGCTAGTCGCCGTCGCTAAATTTGATATCTCCTTCAGACCTGTCGTAATGAACTTCCATCTTTATTTACATATTTATGTATTCACGGGAACTCCCTTGGCGTCTCGCTAATCGCTCATTACCGTGGTCCGACGTTCACTGGGTTAGAGTGCTGGATAAGCCTGCCACGGCAGTCAAGATAAAAACACAAACCACATTGATCATTTGCGGGCCGTAGAACCTTGTGCAAGGTCAGTCCGGATGGCTACCACTTGCTCGTTGATGCTGCCTCTAAGCAGTACCTAGTGCTTGCACTGTTGTGCTCCGGCGTAGAGAGCAAGACAGCTGGTGACATTACTGGCAGAAGAGGTATTCCATCTTAGCCCTCTGGGTTTTATGGGCGGTGGTGATCACTAACCAGGTGACCCACGTGCTCGCTTTCCTCCTATGTTGTAAATAAAAAAAATGTACAGTAGAAAGGAGAAATCTCACGATCTCTTCTTACTTTACGTCAAGAGGGCTTCTGGCCTTTCGCCCCAAAAATAAACAATATTTCAGTGGCGCACAGTTTGTTCTACATCTTTGTTTAGTAATTTGGTTTCTGAGAGCTCGCCCTAATGGCTATTTAAACACTGGAAGTTTCATTCTTTGCCTTTATTTGCTTTTTAAAAGGTGAGTTCGCTTCAGATGTTTGCGCTGTTCTTAAACCGGGGGTTGTGAACTTCAATTCATACTAATAAGTCTTGAAGTGAAGTTTTTATCGGTTTGTTGAATTCTCTCACTTTAAAAAAAAGTAAAAGTTTCGCGATTCGTCTGTACGAGTATATTAGGCGTCGTTTGGATATCAAATATGTAAACATAGGATAATAATGACTGACTTTTTTACCCAAAAAGTTAATGAAACGGGATCCCATCTGTCTGATCTAGACATAATTTTCGAAATGTCATAGTAGTAACGTTTGGTTTTTTTCTCCGAAACTCTAAATTTTTAGGAGTTTTGAAATGTTTATGCTCTATGCAATACAATAAAATATGTATTTTGATTTTGATTTTAGAACTGAGGTTAGGTTAAGTTTATTTTATAACAATCCTGAAAAATTAATGGTTTCAGAGATTTTTTTTATTACAAGTAATACTTTCATGCGCTTCGAAAATATGTCTTTGGAATTTATGCAACCCAAAAGAGAACCTAGTGGAAGTCTAGACTAATGTAACCTTTTGTTGCAGGCTACAAGATGTCGCTAGCCGTGTGCCGCGACCGGCTGACCGGATCGGATGCGCCGGAGCAGCTCTGCGACGAGTCCAGCAAGCCCCAGTCCTCGGTCGTGCGCTGCAACACGCATCCTTGTCCTTTTAAGTAAGTAATAAGAATACTTAAGGTCCCATACTTACGCGTAAGTCTACTGTACACTGATTCCGGTTCAGTAAGTTTTATCCAAAAATACGAATGAATTAATTAATGAATGCGCTTGAATTGCAGATAAATATGGTTAATATTTAACAGATCTGAAGCAATAATATAAGTTTCACACGTTCGAAGGGTCTGACTGAAAATAGCGCTCTAATACTTTTAATTGCAGCATAAATGCTGAGTCAATTCCTTTTTTCGAGTGTATGTATGTATATAATTTACCTTAATTTTCAAAAATATTAAATAACGGAATGCAAAATCCAACACATAACTGGGGCATGTGTTGCGACACGGCAGATATCAGCTGGTTCAATTGAGGGAAAGCAGCGTCCCGGAAGACGGAAGAAATCCTGGCTGCGTAATATTAGGGAGTGCACTGGTATCACCAGTGCAGAGCAACTGTTCCGGGTGCCTCAAGACAGGGAAAGTTTGCAGAGCTAACGGCCAACATCCAGTAATGGAGAGGCACTATGCTCGTCTTCCACCATGGAAGGGAAATGAGCGGAACAAATTCCGTTTAACTCGCAACGCAAAATTTCATACAAGCGCCTCCACCGCGAACGAATAAACTTGTACATATGAAATTTATCGTTGAAAATGAAAATGAAAAGAATATTTTGCAAGTATGCCATATAGGCTCTTTTACATGTCTGAATCTACTAGCGCTTCGGAAAATGGAAGATTCTGCTAAGAAGAAACGCCGCAAGAAACTCAACAGTTTATTATTTTTCTTCTCTTTTCAAAACAAGTTGCGTTCGAATTGAACGGAGTCAGTTCCGCTAATATACCTTTCGCGATGGAAGGCGGGCATAAGAAGAAGAACGATAGCTGTTAAGGCCTAGGTTACAGGTCGTGAATGGTGTTTCCCACAGGTGGTACGTGGGCGAGTGGACCGGCTGCAGTGTGACGTGCGGCGGCGGGGTGCGCTCGCGCAGGGTTCTGTGCGCGCGCTCAGCCAACATGACCAGAGCTGACACTTACGAACCGGGTGAGACAAAACTAAACAAATTCTGTTTTACCGCGGAAATCTTTACACAGCATAAAGTCGCAATTTTTTCCTGTCTGTCTGAAATATCTTCGGCCGCCTTCTCCTTCTAAAACACCTAACGGATTTTGATGTGGTTTTCACCCGTCATCATCATCATCATCATCTCAGCCACAAGAAGTCCACTGTTGGACATAGGCCTCCTCCATGGATTTCCAAAGTGGCCGGTTGGAAGCAGAATGCAACCAGCGCCTTCCTGCCACCTGTACGAGGTCATCGGACCATCTTGTGGCTGGTCGTCCTACGCTGCGCTTGCCAATACGCGCAAACCCACCCGTGCAAACTTATTATTAGCAGAGCGGTCCAACGAACAAACGAATATAACTGTATTTTTTAAAAGTAAAATGGTAACTCTAGAATTGAGTAATAGTTTGTGCAATTCAGAAATGTATAAATATTATTATTATAGTCATGTGCAATAATTTAGTAGTAAGTTGCCCTCTCGTCAAAAGTCGCTGTGCCCGACAGGGTCCACGGTGAACACATAGCTTAAGACAACATCTGTAACATACATTGTGGAAAAGTAATAAAGTATTGAGTATTGAATCACGTGATGGTAATCATCTAGGACTACTTAAATGACATAAACGCTAAAAGTCCTAACTTTTGATATTACAATAAATACATCTCATATATTATTCATTTGAAACGCGCTGGGCCATTGGACCAACGGTTTGGACCCTACTTATAACAGCAACTGCAGCTTTACAGCAGAGGGAGAAGTAACCTGGGATCCTGGTTTTCCATCAGGTTCGAGTTCAGACCCTGGCTGCGTGTCACCAGCTCCACGTTCCACGCAGCCCTGCAACACGGAAGACTGTCCGGTGTGGGTGGAAGGACCCTGGTCGGGAGTGAGTATAGATGAGAAGACGGTTTTTAACGATGTTAACCGAGCAGTTAAAAACGCATTAATCGTTATTAACGGTTAATTTATCGGATTTTTCCCGTCTTTGTATGTTTTTCGAGTGTATGTATGAGTCGCACTTGGGCGGTGTTTTATAGTACTAGCCTGTATTATTAATGTTTTAGTTACGTTGAGTGTTTTTCGTTTACTTTAAATGAAATATGAAAACAGAACCCTTTTTGGGTTGCTGTCGGGTAATTAGCCTTTATTAATTGTATTTTATGGATAGTTAGCCAGACTTTTAGTTAAATAACGAAAGCAAACGGATTTTTACGAAAATAGAGAACAAAAAAGGGGGAGCCAACGCCGATTCCCGTTTAATATAGATTCAGAAATTACTTTGCGGAGAAATTGTTAATACCTTCGCGATATCCACACTTATTTATAACGTCTAACGTAACGAAACGTCGAGGTAAATGCGTTAAATTCATCGTATCAAATATTTTGGTGAGGTCCAAAACTGGAAGAAATAACCTATTTTACAAATAGTTATAAAAAACCAACAACACTCACATTATATAAGGCATTAAATAAGGTCCAACATGACATACTTGTTTATTATATGGTACATTACAATAATTTTATTCAATAAGTGACCTCAACTGTCATTGAAAAGACTATAAAAGATATAAAATTAATGGTAATTTGTTGTAGACTTTACATATTTAAAAGGTCAAATATATAATACTCTGTTTTTCGAGATAAGCGATATGTTGCCATGTTATTGCACCACCTGCTCTTATCCCTTCTGTTTTATATCTCTTTTTTCTAACAGTTGTCTGGAAGAGATCGCTTATAGCGATAAGACCGCCTGCTGTGTGCCTTTTGTTTAAATCGTCTATTATTCTACCTTTTTGTGTTTTGTGGTGATCAATATGTTATTGTATTATATAATATAGTCCAATGACGCAATGTTAATCAAAAACGATCCACCAAAAACTTTTTTATTTATTTTTTTATAATATAGGAAGGCAAACAAGCAAGTGGGTCACCTGATGGAAAGTGATCACCACCGCCTGTAGACTCCCGCAATACCAAGGAGATTGCAGATGCGTTGCCAACCTAGAGGGCTAAGATGGAATACCTCTCGTGCCAGTAATTAGACCGACTGTCTTGCTCTCCACGCTGGAACACAACAGTGCAAGCACTGCTGCTTAGCGGCAGGATTAACGAGCAAGACAGTGGTAGCTATCCGGGCGGACCTTGTACAAGGTCCTACCACCCGAAAAACTTAGCTACTCAATTAACTAATGCAAAGTATAAATTTCAAGTAGTTATACCTCGCAGGAGGTAGAAGAAGATTGTAACATAACACTTTCTCCGCTAAGTACGCAACAATGTAAAGTTTTCAATACTTTTAGACTCCGCGAGAAGGTTTATGGTGAAACGGCAGTACCGAGGAAAATATGGACAGGTTTGCTCACTTTACTACTCTCTAGACTTTGTTGCTGAGTGATCTTACGCGAATGAGGAAATTTCTGCAAAGTATAAGTCTGCGGGACTAGCGGGGACATGTGAAGAAAACTTTTTATTAATTATTATTATAATCCCACGCCTGTTTCTCTTTGGGATAGGCAGAGAGCACAGGACGCCATTTGCTCCGGTTTTGGCATACTTCCCGCGCTTCCTCCACACACATTCTTCTCTTCATACATGCGGCGGATCAGGGGACTTCTAATTTAGTGAAGAAAATTTATTTTCGGATACAGAATGAGCAATCTTGATGGGTCAGTAAGGAAAAATCAAAAACTGATTGGAAAGGATTTGTTCCATCCTGAGCACTGTGGCGGCCAATATGCGGCAGTAGGAGCTTGTGATGTCCGCTAGGTGGTAAATTATTTGTGTTATGTGTTTTGTGTAGGTTACTAACGTAGTCAATACCTATCTTGATGTTACTAACAAATCTGGACCTATTAATAGTCTGTAAATAAAATAATTTGAATTTAAATTTGAATTTTGTTCTAAAAAAATAATGGTATCGATTTGAAAGCTGAGAAACACTGCTTTTTTTCGATGGTCCTTGGAAAAGTCGGAAGTTGTTTTATTGTTGATATTAACAGTGTATTTTTCAAGGAACAAAATCTTACCAATAAACATTACGTTTGCGCACATGAGTTGCGCCCATGTACCGTGACTCAGTGTGACAATGTTTTTGTTTTGTACAGAGTATCTAGTGTAAACATCGAAGTCTTTGGGTTCAACATTGCTCTTGTAAGAGTAAAACATTGGTATTCTGCCACAGCCCAGTATCTTTGTTAGTTTATGAAAAAAGAATTAACTTTAGGTTCAAAATCGTTGCCATATTTCTTTAGAAAAAATGTCTCCATCTCTTATAGTTTCGAACTTCCGACTAGATTTCAGACGACCTATCACCAAATTCCACGGCCACGCATTATTAGCGATAATTTTATAATCAAACCAAACTCTTATGAGTCAAGATTTTGAGGTGAATCTGACCAGGGTTCGAAAGCAACGATATGATACAGCTCTAGCCTCTGGCATATTGTTTAGCTTGCATCAGCTATGAATATTGCCGAGCTGTTTAAAATATCATGCTCGCAAGAACAGACTCAAATACAGATGAAAATTGAAAATTCTTTGTGTTAAAAATACATTCTTATGCAATCTTTGCTGGTGGTAAGAATCGCTACCACCATCTTGCTTGCTAAACCAACCGCTAAGCAGCAGTGCTTGCACTGTTGTGTTACGGCATGGAGAGCAAGACAGCCGGTAAAATTACTGGCATAATTCCATCTTAGCTCTCTGGGTTGGCAACGCATCTGTAATCTCTTTGGTGTTGTGGGTGTCTATAGGCGGGGGTGATCACTTACCACCAGGGAACCCAGTTGCTTGTTTGCCTTCCTATGTTAAATAAAAAAATAGCAGTAGTTTTTAGTTGACGGGAGCATAGGGTCCCATACCCTGGGACGTGTCTTTTTGGACCCCAGAAACGGGAAACCCTCGTACAGCGGGACAGTTTTGAAGCCTGTGTTCCGCTGCACTGCACTGTGTATTGTGGCTGTGTCTGATAGTGTTTTAACGTAAACGGGTCCTCAGTGGCCTAGAAATTAAAATATTTGACTATAGGACCCCGGATTCTGAACACTTGACCAAATACTCAGTGCTATTTGTGTTTGAATAAAAATCAATATCTCATGCCGGCTTGCTCCAAATTTAGTATTCTGGGCGGAATTAGTAATACAGCCGCAGTGATGCCCCAAATTTGTCAACTGCGAGGCGTACCAAATAACTGTTTGATTAAAGTTTGACCGCGGGTACAATCAGCTAAGAAAGTTATCTACTATAGTGACCGATCGAAGCTTCATTTACGGCAAATAAATATAACTTTTATTTTTTTGGATATAACATTCGTCATTTTCATTTTGTTCACAAAAAATATAGCCTATGTCACCCAGACTACAATTACGAACCGATTGACACCTCATTCATCAAAATCGGCTCAGTCGTTTAGACACTACAGTGGAACATACGTAAATACAATCATTCATACAAAGGCTGCTAAAAACATTAACCTTCCTTTTGGCTTTGCCGTAGTCGGGTAAAAAATCATGATTCGGCCTTAAACCAGACGAAGCTCCGGCCAAGCTGAAAATCAGCAGTTCGTGAATAGTCGCGCGTCATTCATCTTATTTCGTAAGCTCGGCCATTACAGGTGATGTTCGGCTAACTTCGGGATGAATCGGGTCCGCTCGTGGTTCCATTTAGCTCACTTAAGTGGACGCAATTTTGTTTTGATTTAAAGTTGTCAAGCGAGATTAGCATAGGCTTTAAAGAAAACCAGAGTTCTTCAACGCCTATGGTAACGGCTACTGACGGCGACAGCTACCTAAGTAGCCCCTATTCACCTACTATTCAGCTATTTTAACACTTGTGTGCTAGTTGAGTAGCACCGAAAACTCAAGGTTATTGACTTGTCAGCGTCTACCTATCGATTCATCCACATCCCGCGAGACAAAAGCTATAAAGCAAACTTTTTCAACGACCAAAGTAAAAACTAACGGAACGCCAATAAGGAAGAGTAAGACAAGTAACGAACTTTGCAAGAACCTCTTTGAGTAGTTAAAAAAAAACATTCCAATTAGTCCAAGTTTCTTAGACAGGTTTTTACTTTGGGCAACTATTCCCTCGATGCTCCGGGCTTAACCGACTTCTAGGGGTGAAGCCATGCCCTTAACTGCAGCGGAAAGCGATTATTAAGTAAAGGAAAACATTTCTCTAGTATCTTTAAAGTCAATTTAAAAAACGTATACGTATATAAATATTGTAGTGGGCGGTGCAACTTGCAGGCATTAAAACAGTAACTTTACTCTCTTTACTGTTATTCCACGATAAAACATTGTGTTGTCCTTAAGGTTTCTGCCTCGAGACTCTTGTTTGGAATGGTGCTGTCCTCTATCTTTTACAATTCAAAATTATACATTTATAAAAATGGACAGTGTTCCAAACCGTTATGATGAAGGCTCTATTACAATATCTAGAGACAATCGACACTAATTGAGCTCAAAACTTACGAACGTGAAAAAAAATATACTTACAATTCGAGCCTTGTTTCATTTTGTGTCTTGAAATTGTTATCACTTGAGAAACAAAACAAAAATGTAAACATGGACACGAAACTTCTTCGTCATGGCGTACTATATCAAATTAAGGTTACTACTATGATTAAACCTACCAAATGAGTCCAGAAACGCCTATTTAAATCGTCAACCTGTGGAAATTAACACGTTTATAATGTTGGACCAATGGTCTCAACGTTATAAACGTGTGAAAATCGCTAAAATTAATTTAAAACAATTTATCCAAAATCGCTGTCTCGCAGACTGCAGCCTAACTCCCAACCTAACCGACTTGTTAGTCTGCGAGGTTGCGTTCAAAGTTGGACAGCAAGTTGGAAGTTGTCTTCACGGGTCGGCTCAATTAGTTATACTCTGTGACCCCGTGTTAATAGGGGGAGGTGAGACGGAATGATGAAATGACCTAGCTGTTAACTTAGGGAACCGGGCAGAACGAACGAGAGCTTGTTTCAGGAAGGGTCGTTAGACCAGGAGCCTGTGCCTCAAAACTTACAAATCCTACAATTTTATTTGTCACATTTTTGTATGAAAAACTTTAGAATTATGTCAAATTGTAGAACTTGTAACAACTTCGTCATGCTTTTGGGGACAAATTAGAATCTAATAGGTATCTGTTTTGTTATTGCAATTTTTTTAGCGAATATGAGTCAGTTTTTGTTTTCGGTCAACCCCACGAACAGCCATCTCAAACGGTGATATTCTATCAATATGAACAGAATAAATAATTATGTTAAGAACACGAAAATATAACTCTTTGTGATCTGTAAAAACTGTATTACCTACATATCTACTCTATGTACTCGTTGTTGTTTCTTGAATTAGACCTCCTCAGAGTAACGCCTGTGGCCCCAACATGACCGGCCAACTTAAGTTTATCTGAGTTTATCTCTATGAGCATCCCTTTCTTGTGACACTAGTTTGACAGAGACGCAGGGAGGGAAAAAGTTAACCTGGGCAGGTCACGTTAAGGCTAATGGATCTATTAATTATTTAAAATTAATTACTTTAACCTTTGTCTTTGTTCCCAGTGTTCGGTATCCTGCGGCGAAGGCATTCAAGTCCGCGGCGTGGAGTGCACGCCATCCGGCGGTGGCTGCGACCCTGCCTCTAGACCTGAGATCTCCAGACCCTGCTCCACTGGCATCAGTTGCAGGGACTCTGAAGATTCTGAGGTCAGATTTCCCCTAAACTCCTCAAATGTTACTAATATTTTAAGCTAAGAAATCCTTTGTTCACGACCACACCTATCCTCAGGATGATATTGAAGAGTTGCTCCCTGGAGTAGTCTATCACACCCAGCCACTCATACAGCCGTATCCACCTCCTCAAGCCAAGGCTGAACGACTGATAGGAGAACCTGATGTACCAGTTGAGGCCACGTAAGTACTAGCATATCTGTACCATTAAAGTTTAGTTGAACTACATCAATAACTGCTCAAGAATTCACAAAATTAAACAAGATGCTGTACAAGACTTTTCAATAGTCCTTGGTGATGGGATGTGAGTCTTAATATCGGTGGTTGTTATTTTTAACCCGTGAAAGATCTCCATCTGTTTGTTGCATAATTTTTCAAGGGCCTTTGAGGATTCTCGAGTACAATAAATCGTGCAAAACTTTAGGAGTCTCATGAACTTTACTTAAAAATGATTTCTCTGTTATTCTTAAAATAATTAAATGTGTTTTTCCTCACTGTAACAAAGTTATCCCTGTAGATTGTGATCGTCTTATATCATACTTATCATTATTTTCCTCGAATTTAACTGTACTCGTTATATTATCATTTATACTATCTACTTTATAATTTCACGACCCGGACTCGAGTCACATAAATTAAGCTTTATTCATATGAAATAGAGTTATATTGTGGTCATTGGCGAGTTGTATATTCTTCTCACTGTGTTTCCGTCAAGAGCTCAGAGTATTTTGTTGTTGTCTCTTTCAGCAATTACAAAATATTCTTTGCGTGTGGCTGGTTGTATGTAAGGTATTGTACCTACGAACGATCAAATTTTTAAAGGTTTCACTTTTGAATTCAGAATAACATCACACATTTTTTACAATGAATGACATCGACCCCCTCCATCTACACAGTTCCAATGGCTGCTAGCTATGTTTTGTTTTCTAGCTTATGTGTTACCAGTTGTTCAAAAATGTATTCGATGCACGAAAATCATTTTTGAAGAACTGTCTTCGCAGTTACGTCCTATAGTGGTCTTAGTGTAGATACCATAACCCGAATGTAAAGTTTTTTCTCGAAACCCTGTGTAACGTTTAGCAGTTTTAGCAGTTTGTTAAATGTTCTCACTGTAAATAAATGTACAGAATTCAAATTACAGACGATTTCTCCATAAGGCGAAAAAAATCTGCACAAAACCTTGACTTTTAATCTTCAGATTCAGACCACTACTGTCACTATCCATCGCTTTCACATGAACCTACGATCAATACTTATCTTTTCGACTCTTTGCACTGCACAATCAAGTTTTAACTTCCTTGCACACTTGTAGATACAGTGACAATTGTCTTGCATTTGTTTCTCCTTTCGCTTCCGAACACTTTTCCAAAACTCTTGACTCTTTACAGTTCTGGCACCCACACAGACACAGCGACACTGTTTTCCAAAAGTTTGACACACAGAGTTACAACACATGAAAAATGTTACAAGGCACTTTAATTCTTAATCTCTCAATGTTAAATTTGACTTTACTATGTTCAGATTTTCAGGTGAAACATACGATTGGCGGACAGATAACATATATACACTGGTGCACATACTTCTACATATACCAGCCAGAAATTGATGAAATGTTGAAATAGGACTAGTAGATTTTGTTGTCCCTGAGCACCCAGCATGACCAGAAGCGTGTGAATCTTCTAGTCTTTAATATTAGCATAGCAACTCCTTTCTTTGTAAAATCATAGCATACTGAAACAATAACATAATTTTTTTGCTTACTAGCTACATCAAAGATGATGAATGGAGCCCATGTAGCGTGTCATGTGGAGAAGGGTGGAGGAAGAAGGAAGTGCATTGCAAAATCTTCCTTGAGTTTAGCAGAACGATTGCCAAACTGCCTGACAGCAAATGTATGGGCCCAAAACCTGCTGAGGAAACGGAAAGATGTGTCATGGAACCGTGTTCTATGGCTTATGGGACATCTTTTGGAGATTCTAGTGTCCCTGCATATAACGGTGCTGACAGGTAAGATATATTATTTTTTAATAGTTAGAATTAAATTATGGGATCTAATATGTTCTGCTTTACGACATTATATTACAGTATTTCATTCATTTGTAGTTTCTTTTTCATTCTAATTTCATCTTGATTATTTAATAATGTGTTTAAAATGTATGATATTAATTATTGATTGGCCACCCATTGCCACTTGGTTAATACATTTCAAAAAAATATTAGATAAACTTTATTAAAACAAACGAAGCTTGAATCTTAAAAGGTTGAAGCATTTATTTCATCAACAAGTTTACTTATAACTCCATTTCTCATGGCTTCTCTTACTACATCATTGACTCTCACTCGAAATAGCTCATTGTCAGATGGTGATCCTAAAGTATTTAGAGCCAGTCTAGAACCTCTTAAGGCATCAATATCATCAGATGTACAAGTAACTATCCTTAGTTCTATTAGTGCTATAAGTAGTCCAAATGGCAACATATTTTTGACATCGCTGTCAAATTGTTCCCTTGGATAAATTACATTAATGTCTAAGTTAAATAAATTCGAGAATTTGAGGAAACTTTCATAGTATATGTCTAAGAGATTGTCGAAATGTTGGAATCTGAAATTAGAGTTTGTGCAAAGGAAAAGGAAGTGGACGATGTCCGTCGCCGGATTAGCGTATCGCATTGCTTGGAAGTCCAGAAAACATAGCTGCTGTTCCATTTCCTGGAAGAAAAAGACATCTCTTTATTAAAATGTTATACAAAACAAATCAACACCGTTTTTCTTTGGATCAAAATTGTAAAAAATGTACTAGACCACATAAGTGGGTAATTAATAGATTTATAGTAGTTTTTAATTTATCAAATAAAACTGTAACGGTATGTACTGTACGTAGTAAATAAACCCTCGGTGTCTTTTTAAAGTGGTTTATGGGCCAAAATTCTTTTAAGTGCCTAAAATAAAGATGAACATGTATAAACACTTTTACACAATTGTAGATGTCTCGAGATATTTTCCTAGTAATATTACGCTAGTTCTCAACCGGACCCCAATTTTTATAATGAATTTTCCCACCATCCTGGGTTTTTTATTACAGAAAATTCTCATTTGGTACCCAAATTACCACTGCGTTACCAGTCCCCATGACTCCTCAAAAATAGTGTCCACTGCGTTACCAAAAAGTAGTTTTTTTCTTATTCTGACCCCAAATATTTCTATAACAGTCATCATTCGGGTATGCGTGTGTTATTCTGAATTTAAAGATAAAATGTTCTCTTAAGAATATCAGAATAAGTAAAAAATATGCTTTAAAATGTACAAGGGACGTTTTTATAGGCATCAAAAAGAATTTTGGCCCTTATAATGTTAAAATAAGATACTGTTCATTTTTAGAGCTTACCAACTCCTTAAAAAGTATATTGTTGACCCAGCAATCGCCGTGGCAAAAAACATTAAATTTCTTAGGTTTCGTATAAAATCTTAATATTTCCGTTAATTTAGTTCCTATTTTTCTTAATGACTTCAATATTTCGGAATTATCAACAACTTTCAATGACATTTCATATGACTCTACGTAGTACTTCCTCAGTTGGCTTTTGTTCAAAAACTTAGTGTCAAACATAAAATCTTGGAATTCAGGCTTTAGGTTTTTAAAATTGTCAAATTCCTGATTTTCATAAATTATTGATAATGCATGAAACTTTGCTAGCTCCTTCAGTATTAACTCAACTTCCGTCACATTCAACTGTTCAAATTTAGCTACTTTATCACTCATAATAAAACCTTTTAAATTCATATCTTCTAGTATCAAAACTTCTTGTCCGTCATCAGTTCTAGATAACACACAATCTGGAAACACAACTTTGTCTTCTTCGTTTAGTATCTCTTGTATTTTTACAAACGTTGGTATAATTTTTTCATAAACATTAACTTCACGTTTGTGCAGCTCATGAAATGTTTCTTGTCTTGCAGTATTGACTAGGGTCTTCACAATAACCGTAGCACTGTTTTTTTCATCATTTGTGTCTTTTATTACTACTCGGAACAAATTAGCGATGTAATTGTCACCTTTCCCACACATGGAATCAACGTGATATTCGAAATCCTGTATTCCAAACTTAGAAGCTGCTTCTTCAATAGAACTATGTAGTTCATTGCAATTAAATTCTTCCGGTTCACTTATATTGACGTCCAGAGACATTTTCGCTTCGATGAGTACTGTTCAATTGATATCGGATGTTTATTCAAGACTGATTGAGTATTAATCATCCATGATAAGTGAACATCGATAACTATTGATAAACCTTATCAGTGGTTAAAGTCAGTGGTTGTATTTACTATCAGCAGCTTTGACGTGTTATCTTTCACAAACTGGATTCTTCAAAGATAAACGTGCAATGCAAATAATAAAGTATGTTAGGCATATTATGTAAGGCAGGTTAGGATCGCAGTTCTCGATCCAGCGTTAATGCTAACCAAAACATTTTACTTGAACTGCTATTTTTAATATATTGCAAATACGTAAACTTATTCTTATAAGGCTGATAAAAACGTAAATCTAATTTACATTAAAAGGCGATAAGCTGTAATCCTTACCTTTTTACAGCAGGTCGTTGACCTACGGGACATCGAGTAATATCAGGGTGGCTCCTGGTTCTCCTGGTAAATCCTATTCGTGGAAAGAAAAAGGATACACTAGTTGCAGTGCCTCCTGCCTTAGTGGTGTACAGGTATGCAAAGTTATTTCAAGTTACTGGCGTTGCAGTATCTATTTAAGTTCATACCATTCCAGATCTGGCAGGTCTTTGCCTGGTTAGGACACTTTGGGCGTTTTTCCATTAGCCGACACGGCACCGGCACGGCATCGGCACGGCACCGGCACGGCCGTGCACCGGCACCGGCGCCGGGGCTTCGTTTTTCCACTGCGCCGGTGCCGTGCCGTTGCCGGGGAAGCAAAAATGTATGAAAATGTATGGCGCCGGCGCCGTTGCCGTGCCGTTGCCAGCTAACTTTCACTGTTGCCACGTTCCTGCATTCAAGCAAGGAACCGTTTTACCTACTCACTGTAAAATTTTGACAGCTTTCTCATAGAAAATGTGGCAAAATAAAAATTGATAGCTATCTCGCAAGTAGAAAATTCCGTTGTTTGAATATAGAAACCGGCCATTAGTCAAGACATTTAAAAACAACTATAATCTGCTTCTTGTCCTTCGCTTGTCATTTTTATCCTCAATGACCCCTGTCAATTTTAGGAGCTGATAATCCAATGCGTAAGAGATGAAGACGGGAAGAACGCTTCGCCATACATGTGCGATCCCCTGACTAAGCCTGAGAACCGAGTGAGGACCTGCAATGACCATCCCTGTCCACCAAGGTAACGTAACATAGAAGAATTTAGCGAACAATCAGTGGTGGATTTGTCAAAAGCAGAGTAAAACAAAAATTGTCTCTCCTGTATTTTAAAAAATAAAGACTTGGGTGAAACAGTTTCTGTTTTCTTTTAATAGGCCAAAACTAGGCCAGGCACAGTATATGCGAATATAGACTTGACCAACGACTGTAGACTTACCCCCTTATTCATAAAAAGTTAACAATCTTTTTAAGCTAACAAATGGTTTGTCCCTTTCATTTCAGGGCAAACGTCACAATGACAGATAAAGACATAAAACATGTTAACTAGCAAACGTTTACGCAGCGTTTATGAATAAGGGGTAACTATCGTCTACATGAAAAAATTTTAGGATAATAATTTTGAATTTGATCCAGTGGTCCCCTTTACACGAAGCTACAAGTTACAATTTTACAAGTATAAACCGACAATATTGGTCAATAATGCCTCTGGCATTACTGACCAATAGTAACGCCAGAGGCATTATTGACCAATATTGTCGGTTTATACTTGTAAAATTGTAACTTATAGCTTCGTGAAACGGGCCACAGATGTCTTTATCAAAGCAGTGTAGGTTTTCAAAGGTGGGATAAAGTGACTTTGCTGCCAAGTGTGATACGGTTTTAAGGGTAGCTGCTAAAGCTGCGCCAAGAAGTGAAGCAGTCACAACAGCAGCTAACTCGTTGGCCAATTTGCATCCTGCATGCGTAGATAGGACAATAAAGCAAAAATGAAAATGAAAAAATATGTTGGCACAAATTGGAAAATAGTATTGCTACATTTAATTTACATTATATCTGTGCTAAAATCATTCACATTATACTACAAAGCATGCGATTTCATTTGCTGGATTTTTTTCAGACAGCGCTGATAGAAATTAAACCTGAACAAAAGTTTTGATTTGCTAACGCAGCCATACTTAAAGTGGGCTCTGCAAAGCCTCTGTGAGGGATCCCTGTGCATACTGGTTATAATAAGACAACAAATCTGAAATACACCTCTCCTCTCTGGACGATAGTTTAACACTGGTTTTCATTTAAGGATTCCGTCAAATATTTCGCTTTCCGAAAGGGTTCAGTCTTAATAAAGTTTGTAAACCGCTGTGCTAACGTATGACATGCAGATATGTTATTCAAACTAGTTATTATTGTTGTTGTTGTTGTTATTTTTGACTTCACTTGTTTTAGATGGAATTACACCGAGTTCTCACAGTGCACGAAATCTTGCGGCATCGGAATACAAACCAGAGAAGTTTCGTGTATTCATGAGGTAAGCAAGACTGGGAACGTCATGTGTAACAAAAACTTTACTAGCACATTATCATAACTTAGTGTACAGACAAACATAAGTTAAGAGTGTCGTAGAGCGAAAAAGACAGCTGAGAGGAGTTCTAAAATACATTGTTGTTAATATTAAATAGGAAGGCAAAAAGGCAAGTTGGGTCACCTGATAGACACTCGCAACACCAAGGAGATTGCAAATGCGTTGCCAATCCAGAGGGCTAAGATGGAATATCTCTTGCGCCAGTCGGTCTGCATGTGCGCTTAGTTTTTTTCAACTTCGCAATAAATTTCGATGGAGAATTTTATCAACATTTAGAGATTTTTCCACACGTTGTATATTTTTAATACATTATATTGTTATAATGTAAAACAGAGGAGATAATTATATTTTATGATTATATTTTTAGGATGCGTTTAGTTTTAATAGATATCCGAAACACACAGACAACTTTAAAACGTAAGATAAAACACACCAGCGTCATCAATGTACTCGAGGTTCTTGCTTCTAAGGCAAATACGTGACGATCCCACTTCCCTTTGTCTATACCATTATGTTTCATCCAGGTGACCCGCGGCGGCACAAACACAGTGGTCGTGCCGAACAGCATGTGCCCTCAGCCGCCGCCGCCGGACCGGCAGTACTGCAACGTCCTCGACTGCCCCGTCCGCTGGCACACCGGAGACTGGTCCAAATGCTCCAAGACTTGCGGAGGTGGTCTCAAGCAGAGAGAGGTGAGGAACCTAGTTTAGGTTTCCAAAGCATCGTAACGCATGAAGAGGAGTTAAAAGACCTTCAAAGTCAAAGTCAAAGTATTTTATTTATTGAACATAGGTAATAACATGGTTGGTTTGGAACATGTAATTGTCTCACTATGGTTTGCTCGTAGGCGTACAAATTTTGTGTTGCCACTTTATGTTGAAATGATTTATAGTAGGTCACTGACCTATAAGTAATGGACTTCTAGTCAGTGTTTAAAAAATGGCCTTATCGAAAGAGGAGTAAAAAGAGGAGTAATTCGCCCCTTTAGAATTAAAGCGACTCAATTCTGAATATGACATTTCCCAAAATTAAACCCTATGACTTTTAAATAAGGTGAAATTTTGGGACGTGTATTATTCAGAAATGAGTCGTTTTAATTCTAAAGGTGTGAATTGTGCTGTCATTTCCGTGCGACGGCGCTTCTGTCAAAATGCCATACTGCACTGTGAAAACATGTAAAAATTACAGTAGCAAAGCCAAAAGAAAGGATGGAATATCGTATTTTTAGTAACTAATCTATTGTGTTATAATTCAGAAGTAATTAATTGCTCAGTCTTTCATTTATATTCGAATTAAGTTACCATATCAATGATTGAAAGATTCAGAACAAAGAAACTATAGAGCCGCTTGGATGTTAATTTTATATTCATGCAAATTCTTATTAAATGCCTGATTTTGCTGTTTTCCATATGCCCCAAATCACGTTTAGTAGAAAATTAGGAATGTTAAAATTAGAAATCAAGAATTTTACCTACCTAATTTTACCTAGGTCAACCAATTTTTTTTGCTTTCATTTTGAAAAATATTCGCAAAATATAACAGAGTCCTAATAAAGTTTTTGGGACTTGTAACATTTGGAATCAATTAGAAAATAAAATTTTGGAACATTAACAAAAATAGGACTAAAGTGTTGTGTTTCAGTAAAGACGAATGGACTTCATTGCATTTATAAGCTTTATGAAGTTAAGTATTTTTAAACACTAATTTCACTTTTTTGCTTTTCTGAAAGCGATTTGAAGAAAATGCTGAAACAGGTGTTTCTTAATTTTAAATAGTAAGTATGGATTCTGAGTTTCATGAGTCTAAAACAATCTCTTAATTTTTTCCATACAAACTTCACCACCTCATTTTTCCCCCTTCCTCCCCTTTTTGAAATTTTTTTGTAGCCTAAGTTGTATTCTGGATTTATTTGAATAGGCATGCGAAAATTCCATTAAAATACGTTCAGCGGTTTGTACGTGATACGCGTTCAAACAAACAAACAATTTTTTTTAAATGGTCTTATTGTGTTCAGTTACTCATTTTAAGTCGCCCTGGGTGGTTCTTTTTTTTTAATCTTCAATGTACAGACTTTTGTCTTAACGATTTTATTATATGCAAATATAGATTGGGCGCATATATTTAACTTTTATGTTTGTACATGGTTGTAAATAAAGACATTGCAATTTAGAATTATTTTGATTTCACGGAAATACCACTGGGGACGTGTTAAATAATCGTTTAGTTTACAAAATAAATAATTATAATTTTACATGTTCCCAGTCCAGTGGTACACAAAAAGAATATAATCAGATCTTTAGTGACGAAGTGGCGTAGATACTTAAGTTTGGAAAATGTCCTCTTACCAGCCTCAAAAACCATCATTTCACTCGTGGTCGTGTTGTATCTGAGCTCATGAGCCTCAGCGTATTTTTCAGACTTGTGATGCAGTCTCTCCATGCTATGAAGAAACTTAGCAAAACCATGTTTTATCTCCATAACTGACAATGTTAACTGAAATGGTGGTAAACCATAAAAAAAAAGTTTGGTCATCCAAAACAAAAGCTGTCCAGCTACCAAATTTCGAGTCAGTAGGTGGGTAGTCATTTATTCATTCTTTCATTTCAATGGTATTTGTGGTGGTTTTTTAATTAGTTTTATGCTTCAAATTACATTTAATTGTCATTATTTTATTAATAAAATAAAAACTAATAATAGTTTCTACAATTATCTAAAATTAAAATATTTAATTGTTGAATTAGGAGAACTGCGACTCTATTAGTCTCTGTTCATTGTGACAAGAGAACCGCCATTTCAATGCCAATGTTTTTTTTATAAGTTCAAGCTGCCAGACATATTTTTAGAAATGCAATAATAAAAAAACCTATTTGCGACAAAACTTTATAAATGATAATTGTAAACCATTTTATACAGTATGGCGTCGTAGTAAGGTTGAAATTAAAGAAAATATAAAAAGTCAATTAAGAGTGTACATTTTGAACATTGGCGTCAACCTATTCTCATTTGTCGGGCCGTTTTTCGGCTAACATTTAGTATGACATTGTACATCCATGCATTATAATATCGTTGTAGTAGGTACATTATTAATTGCATTTTTAAACCTACTAATAATACATTTTGTAACAATGTCGTAACAAATTTATTTAATCTTATTTTTCCCATGTCATTCAAAATTATGATAAATATTTACATAAATTGGGTTTGTAGGTCATTAAAATTTGAAAACTACATTTAAACTTACATATTATTTCATATTATGTTTTCAAAATTATTTACTGTTTAAGTACATATAAACCAACATGTCACTTAAGATACACCTTCCTTGGCGCATGATGAGCATAACTTTTTGGCTTTTATCTCAAAAATGATAATTCAGCAGCGAATGATTTCTCAGCGATGCCCCTTATTCTGAACTTCGCGGTCGCAAATCTGGTTTAAAAGGGTATTTTGAATTTGACTGAGAAACACTAGCTATGATTAACTGTTGTTTAAATTATTTATCGGCTCGATCAAGACCACCCATATTTAATATGTTTTTCTGCTCGGCTTCGTATCACAAATGTGTCAAGTATGTAAAGGGATGTGACAAGAAATTAAACATGGGACCTTTTTGCTTGTAAGTAGATAATATCATTAGAAGGATGGATACCTTAATTATTTGTTTAAATACAGACGTCACGCGCTCTGCTATTTGCTGACGGATATGCAAATAGCAGATAGCGTGAGGTCTATTTGCGATTAAAAAGTCTAGGCAGTGCTTCTTCATTCATTCTGCAATTGCTCACTTACTAGGTGGAATGCAAGCAAGTAATGGCGCAATCCCATGTGGTGGAACGTCCCATCTCTTCATGTGGCTCCCCACGTCCTGCGCAGACCAAGTCCTGCAACACCCGGCCGTGTCTACTGGACACTGCGTCTCCTGAAATCTCGCTCGACAACTCTTCGTATATACAACATGATCCGAAGAAGAAAAAAGTAAGAACTAGCTCATCAACTCATCACCAGCAATAGTCGTGAAAGGAGCTGGACAGAGTTCCTCAAAGCTTATTACTGAGAAGACAGCGTAACCCAAAAACCTGCCTCGTTATTTTTGCGAAAAAAGACTTTTAGCTTAGATTCTTCAAAAAGTTAGTTCCTGATATACTTATTTAAATATTACGTATGTTTATTTTATTGTCTATCTTGATATGTTCAGGTGCTTTAAACAAATTTGGTATCACATTTTATACATCTTCACAATTATTAATAGAAATACACTTTATAAAGGTAACTGTGAAAGTGGGGGGCTCAGCAACGGTGTTCTACGGGACCCAAGTGAAGATCAAGTGTCCAGTGAAAGGCTACAACAGAACCAAGATCCAGTGGGCAAAAGACCACCAGATAATTTCGAAGTCGAAAAAACATAAAATCTCGAAGAAGGTACGTTGAAATTAGGAAAGTTCTCAGAAGAGTATTTTTAATGTTTTAATAATTTGATCAAGGCAAAGTCGGACTCAAAAAATGTTGCTCACACTGAATCTGATTTCATTTAATTTCATGCAGCGTTAAAAGCTGGGTCTTCAGCTTGAAACTTCGACTTTTTATTATTCAATAATTCACTGTACTTTAGCAGCAACAAAACTGGTTAACACTCTTGAACATCCACTGGGGTATATCTATAATGATGTCAATATGCTCAATGCCATGCTAGCGGCCTACCTCACTCACTCGGACTCAATTTTTTGTAATATTGGTTCAGTCTTTATACCTGGTGCATCGTTGACCGCAAAGATTACGTTAAAGAATGACACAACTGTATACCGAAGATGCTTCACGTTATCATTTCCCCTCCAGGGTGCACTCCGCATCACAGCCCTCTCACTCCGCGACCACGGCATCTACACATGCGTGGCTGGACGCTCCAGTGCCAACCTGACACTTCTGGTGAAGCCTCGGCCTGGAGAGTTTCCTTCTAGCGAGGAGATAGAAAGACATAAGGCTTTGGATGAACCGTCTTCTCCGCTGGCTGATAGGTCAGTGAGATATCATTCGTGTTATTTATTACCATCTTCTATGTATATCATGTATGAACGAGATCCGTTACTGACAAGCTTCAACTTTACCGTGTTTTTTGGTTGTTGGGTGAATTAAGTGAGCCCTGTTTAGTGGCAAACGCGTAGGGTTGAGATATTGTACTTTGCAAAAATGTTGGGGATACATTCAAAGTACTATTAATTCCAATTGTCTGGAAAATAGAAACAAGCAAATTTTATCAAGAGCCACACTTTTAAGGGTTTGTTATTGTTTATAAGAAATCCTCATAAACCATAATGGCGTGTGTTCTTTGCCGTGTAAGGCACGTGACTATCGCCACACCAACCGGGATTAAGATAATGTTATTGGCTCCTTCTTCATCACGCTAACATGGATTTGTCCACAGCAGAACTGATGCCCGGTACCGGGCCATGATAGGAGGGACGTCGGACGATCAGTCGCACGAGCAGAGGCCTGGCAGCCAGCGGAAGACTTTCAAAGGGAAGCAAAAAGGTAAGTGGGTAGTGCACCTACCACGAAACTTTTCGACACCCGCTACGTAACTCAGTGTGTCGAGTTCTTAATGGCCAGGGGGGTTCCACTCCGCAATGTAGGTGCGCTCGCCGCATGACCTATGGCATAGGTTAATCGCAGTAGGTAGCCGGCTTGGCGCGCGCGCCCGCTCACTGTGTCGCGCGTTGATAGTATTACAGTAAGCAGCCCAACCCTAGCGGTGCGCCAGGGCATTGCGGGTGGAAGGCGGGCGCGGGCGGCGCCTTCCTTTTGACGCATGCCGCGTGGCAAATGTTTATGAAGTAATACGAACTTTTTGTGCGTGATCATAAAGTTGGAATTCGTTTAATGGTGGTCGAAAAAGAGAAGTTTCTGTACGTTAGTACTATTATTTATTCTGTGAAATGGCCCAGTAAGAGAGAGACGCACTGAGTTACGTAGTGAGTTAATGCGTGTCAAGGAAGTTCGTGGAATGTGATCAGAAAGTTTTCATAGTGGTAGACACACTGTAGCCAGGTGGTTGTTAAGCGAATGGCGTTGTCCACACTCTCAATACCGGCGCAGCATGCTATTAAATACGTTTCGTACGGTGAATGAGAGATCCGAAGTCTACAAGGAGGAGATCAGCAATTCTAATAGGTAATGGAAGAAAACTGTTTTTTTTTTCTTTTTTTATCATGTTTTTTGGAATATCAGAAGTAGTAAAATGACAGTGGTCAGGTTTCGCGAAAACGCTCCATAGCGGTCCATACAGCACTAGTTACGTCGAGACTCTTATTATATTAGTACGGAGTCTAACACTAAATCGCGTTTATTTTAATTAGAGATGGGCCGAGTACTCGGTTGATACTCGGTACTCGGCGTACTCGGCGGGTTTTTTGATACTCGTACTCGGCCGTATAACTCGGTTTGAATGCCGAGTATACTCGGTTTAAGAAAAGCAATATATTTAGGTAGATATCATTAAAACAACAGTGTTAATCAAAATCAGGTCATCACTGATCAGGTACTACACACAGTCCATCGTTAATTAACAATCTTTTTCAATTACTTATCTACTTTGACGCGCAACGTGAAGTATTTGTTTGCGAACTGTCAAGTGACTGGTAGTTTAAAGGCGCGGGCGGGGTGAGGGGTGTATCAACGCGAACCTGTTTGTACTTGTTTACGAGCGCGAAATGGGAATTTGATTGAACCGAGTTACTCGGCCGAGTACTCGGTTGAAAAAAAATTGAACCGAGTAAAACTCGGTACTCGTTACTCGGCAAAAGTGTTACTCGGCGCATCTCTAATTTTAAAAAATTCTACGTTTTTTATGTGGAACTTAATTGACATATTCCGAAACCAAAAAAAAAATATTTTCTTCGTCAATATCGTTTGTGTTCTTCTTCTTTTGATATACGAGTAAATACGTTTTTAATAATGATCTACAACAATTTTACACTTGTATGCCATTTTGTTTGTGAGTGGCAGACCGTATCATAAAACTGTATCACATAGGGTAGGATTTATAAGATTTAAAAAAAACTATTTGTTTAACATTTACCGAATTCCTTCGTGACTAGTCAAATATATTTTATTTGCTATTTTTAGTGCTGTAAAGCTGTCATTGCACCCAAGCCAGTACGTCTTGCATTGCTATAAATTTTATGCGAACGATGCACGTCTGTTAAATTTTGAATTTCGTCCGTGCGGAATAAAATCACCAATAATATTATAAATAGCTGTAATAAAAGTTATTGGTTCAGTCTCTTCGAAAAGTCGCGTCGTTGGATTTTCCATTTTTCTAGCGCTTCCCAGATTCTTCGTTCGGGGTAACCTTTGACCACGATCTCAATCCTTAAGAGGAAACACAAGGGCCGTTTTTCCATACAAACGTCGTCCCCTGTTTCCTCTCTGGATAATGCCAGTAGAGCAATATTTTTTTTCCAAAAAATCAATGGCCAATAATATGCATGTCCCTATGTTTTCCTTTTTTTCATAAATTAATTATTAAAAGAGATATGAACATTCAAAAACCTAAAAAATTGCCCAGATTTTCGGCTGCGTTCATACATTCAGAAAACAAATTTTACTAGATTATATAAAAAAAAGAAAAACATAGGAACACTGCCAAAGCCTTTCTTTAATTTTTAATGAAAAAAGTAGTTAAATCGGTTAAGTTTTGGAGAAGGAATCAGGGGTCTACGAATCGTTGATTTTGTGTAATTTAAATAGGTATTTTCAGTCCAAGCTGCGGCTGTCTCTATTGCACTCTGCGGGGGGAGGCTTGATAGATGGAGGTAGCAATAGATTTTACAAATACCTATTTTTCAATTCTCTAGGCCTTGGTGTTTCCTCTTAAAGCAGATCTGGTCGTGGCGACTGAAACAGAAACAACATCATTTGTACCAAAATTCTGGTCACAGATCGCAATAATCTTTATTTTAAGAAATAGGAAGTCAAACAAGCAAGTGGGTCATCTGATGGTAAGTGATCACCACCGCCTATAGACATCCGCAACACCAAAGAGATTGCAGATGCGTTGCCAACCCAGAAGGCTAAGATGGAATACCTCTCGTGCCAGTAATTACACCGGCTGTCTTGCTCTCCACGCCGGAACACAACAGTGCAAGCACTGCTGCTTAGCGGCAGGAGTAGCGAGCAAGATGGTGGTAGCGATCCGGACGGACCTTGCACAAGGTCCTTCCACCCTTAAACTTCCCTTTACGGGTATGGTTTTATCCCCAAAATGATTTTTTATGAAAAGTTTTTATGTACAGTCAAGGAAATTGAAACACGTACCACCGTAGACCCTAGTTGAAGAGACATACGCATGACATTTGAATGACATAGCCTGACGTTTAAGAGGAGTGTGAACCCAGCCCGAAAAACCGCTCCCCATACAAACGGCGATAACGTTTTCCACCCTCTAAACCTTAACCTATGGCAATGATTTTTTGGTATGTTGTCATTATGCCTTAGAACTAGGTTTGTATGTTTTGATTTTTTTAAGATTAGATTTGTCAATATTTGCATTTTAGAAGTTCCATACAAAACACAAAACATCAATGTTTTTGAAACAATTAAGAATATTTAAAAAATTAAAACATACAAAGCTAGTTCTAGGACATAATGATAACAAACAAAAAAATTATGGCTGTAGGTTAAGGTTTAGAGGGTGGAAAACGTTATCGCCATTTGTATGGTGAGCGTTGGGTTCACACTCCTCTTAACGCGTCTCGTCATTGCAATAGGGTTCTAAGGTGGTACGAGAATATATTTCCCCTACTGTACATCACATCCTAATTATTTTCCCCATGCTAAACAGGGGCTTCTCGCTAGTATTCCACAAAAGAGTTCGTATTTCTAAGACATACTTAAACTTGACTTTGTAACTTCACAGATTACCTCCTTTTTGAAATTGCCCTCTTAAAACAGATTAAGGAATAAAAAGCAATAAACTGTAAGAGGATTTTTTCATTAAAATCCACCACCGAAATCTTAATTAAGAAAAATCATAAGTGCCTTGAATGCTGCTTAGAGAACTAGTGACGTACCTTCAGGACAGGCTTGTCGCCGAAATTTAGACAAAAAATAAGTCGCGAGAAATAAACGATTTTTTTTTCATTGCTGCGCTCAAAGTAACCTAACTTGAATCGGTACGAAGCACCGTAACTCATTAAGTAGCTTTGCGTCTTTTTCTAACTAATCCAGTGGAAGAGAGACACGCTGAGTTACGTAGCGAGTTACGGTGTAAACTAAAGATTCGTGCTAAGGCACAGAATCAAAGCTTACGTAATAAACATAAGCTAACGCCATTACGAGTTTCATACATTGACAGTGTTACATAGTTTAGATTTTTAAAAAAAGTTGACTGCAGCTTGGATTAAGAAAAAATACTTATGTTTTGTCAGTATGTTATTTTCGTTCACGTAGCAATCGGTCGAACCATTTACGATCCCGATAATGTCTCGTATGGCGTCACGCGCGTGATCGTGTAGATTGTGTGTTTAGTGGTGTTTATTTTCAAAATCAAGTCGTTTGTATCTCATAACTGTTTTTGTACCATCTCAATCTGGCCGCGAACGTTAGACTTGAAAAGGGCTTAAAACCTCAGAATTTTGATCCGTTGCAATAAGAGTATACGTACGATGTCTAAACCGTCTAATACCGCATTCCTGTATTTAAAGAACGAATCATTTTACCAATCAGTGTTCCATAGAAACTGTATCAAAATTTTACTTAGATTAAGCAAAATCCGTTGTTTGAATATAGGAACGGCTGGGGCGTTACTTGTTTTATGCGACTTATAGCCGAATTTGTCGGCGTCCAATTCGTCGGCCAAAATGGCCTGCCCTAAAAGGAATTTAAAATTGTTTTCATTTGGGCTAGTACCGAGCGTTGTTTACGAAGCTCTAGTCTGCAGTTTCAGTCTAAATCTTAATTAATCTGGTAGATAAGCCCCTGTTAAGGATGCTGCGGCCGCGGCGGTATCTGGCGGCTGATCTTTGCTACCATTTTACGTGCTTTATGACTGTTATAATTTATTTTTTTCAACACCCCTCAAAAGTCGCGCTTTGTTAGTGTTAGCAGAGATTTTTTTATGAAATAGGAAGGCAAACAAGCAAGTGAGTCACCTGATGGTAAGTGTACACCACCGCCTATAGGCACCCGCCACATCGAAGAGATTGGAGATCCGTTGCCAACCCAGAGGGCTAAGATGAAATAACTCTTATGCCAGTAATTACACCGGCTGTCTTGCTCTCCACGCTGGAACACAACAGTGCAAACACTGCTACTAAGCGGCAGGATTAGCGAGCAAGATGGTGGTAACGATCCGGACGGACCTTGCACAAGATGCAATGCAGATGAGAGATGCTGTTAATGCATTAAATCGTGGTGATTTGGGCTCGATAGTCGATTGGGCAGACGTTTGTATGATGAATAGGAATATTTGTCCTCAAGCCCTGATTACACAAAAATTACAAATGCTAGAATTTGACGTAATTATAAAGTGTTTTGTACAAGATGTGAAAAATTATATTGAAAATTAATGGGCGATATGTGTCATCAAGCGATAAATGAATTGTTAAAATGAATGATAAAAATAGTAAGTAGAAGACTACTTCCTTGTAACACATAATATTGTGTGTGAGGGTGGTAGGACCTTGTGCAAGGTCCGTCCGGATCGGTACCGCCATCTTGATCGCTAATCCTGCCGCTAAGCAGCAGTGCTTGAACTATTGTGTTCCGGCGTGGAGAGCAAGACAGCCGGTGACATTACTGGCATAAGAGGTATTCCATCTTAGCCCTCTGCGTTGGCAACGCATCTGCAATCCCTTTGGTGTTGCGGGTGTCTATGGGCGGTGGTCGCTCCATGTATATGACCCTTTAATAGATAGATAGATAAAGACTTTATTCAAACAGCTCTTGACTCGTACTTAGATCATTTTTATTTTGACAGGCAAAATAGATAAAATACGAGACGCCCTCCACAACCCCCCCACTACCAGGACCTCGCCGACCTACAACTCCCAGGCGAGAGACATCTACGACGAAAATGAGGTAAGTACCTTTAATCTATACATATAAAATTCAAAGTCCTGACTGACTGACTGACTGACTGACTGACTGACTGATATATCAGCGCACAGCCCAAACCGCTGGACCTAGAGATTTGAAATTTTGTACATAGATACCTTATATAGTGTAGGCATCCACTAAGAAAGGATTTTTAAAAACTTCACCCCTAAGGGGGTAAATTAGGGGATGAAAGTTTGTATGAAAGTTCGCCAGTTTTGAAGTTAGGGTCTTGAAATTTTGTTGTTAGGCTTACGTAAAAAAATTAATTTATACAGGTCTCAGTGTTTTTGATAATTCCACCCCATTCCACCCAAGCTAGTCCAAAATAAAGAATTCGTACGTTTTATCCCTTCACGTGAAAAAAAACGGTTTTTCATTTATTGCGACTGAAAGTCACTTTTATGTTCACGGGAAGGTTTTGCGATTATAAAATACTGTTTTAGGTATTGTGTCTTGATGACCTGTATGGCACAGTGGCACATGTGTCTGCTTACTGTGCAAGAGGTCCCGGGTTCAAATCCTGGTATGGGCAAATATTTGTGTGACGAATACGAATGTTTGTTCCTGAGTCATGGATGTTATTTGTATTTAAGTACGTATTACTATATATAAAGCTTAATTACCATTATTACTATATATATAGCTCGATTACCACTGACTCACTCACTCACTCACTCACTGGGTCATTGACATGCTGTTTTGGAGAGATGTGAAGGGGTGGGGAACAACTGGAAACACTTTTGTATAGAGGGTGCTCCAACGAGTAGAGAAAAAATACGAAACCGACCTGGACGTGGAAAGGGACTCGATACGAGGTGCGGATCTCGGAAACCGTGATAGGTACGGCCAAGTTCCAAAACAAAAGTCATAGGGAACCGCCGGCCAATGGGTGAGCCGGTCGAAATTTTTTCAAAATGGCCGAAACAAGATGGCCGCCATACAAACTTTAAACGGGAAAATCTCGAAAACCATCAGAGATAGAGGGGGGGTGCTCGACCAAATGTCACTCAGGGGGAGAAGGGCAATTTGGTTAAGTTGAAAAAAATTCAAGATGGCGGATCCAAAATGGCGGCCGAAATTTTTTTTTGTCCGATCGGGATGAAATTTTGCACCCGGGGGCTCTGGGGACCACCGGTTCCGATTCCGGGAAAAGTTTTTCGATTCCGCCATTTTCCAAGATGGCCGCCATACAAGGGAGTTTTGAAAGCGAGCCCGCAGGGCGAGCTCCGCGTAGGCGCTTGCGCCGGAGCGTCCCATCGGTGCTCTCGAGTCGCTTGCGAGCCCGAAGGGCGAGCTGGGGTGTGAAGTTGGAATTGCCCCCCCCCCCCCCTCCCAGCGAGCCCGAAGGGCGAGCTCCGCGTAGGCGCGTGCGCCGAAGCGTCCACTTGACGCGAAATACTCTCGAGTCACTTGCGAGCCCGGAGGGCGAGCTGCAGTGTGAAGTTGGAACTCATCCCCCCACTTCCTCCCCCCTCCTAAGGCAGCCCGACTTTCTTTGGGCTCTATATCGGAAACCGAAAATGCTAGACCCCTCGTGTTGGTACTCTTTCGATTCGTCTCGATGCCATCTCTACGACTTAATGTGAAGTTGGGCCCCCAAACCTGAGGGCACGACACTCTCCGCGGGCCCCGTGGGGCCCGCGGCCCCCACGCGACATCTAGTTTTTACTATATATAAAGCTTAATTACCACTCACTCACTCACTCACTGACTGGGTCATTGACATGCTTTTTTGGAGAGATGTGAAGGGGTGGGGAGCAACTGGAAACACTTTTGTATAAAGGGTGCTCCAACGAGTAGACAAAAAATACGAAACCGACCTGAACGTGGAAAGGGACTCGATGTGAGGTGCGGATCTCGAAAACCGTGATAGGTACGGCCAAGTTCCAAAACAAAAGTCATAGGGAACCGCCAGCCAATGGGTGAGCCGGTCGAATTTTTTTCAAAATGGCCGAAACAAGATGGCCGCCATACAAACTTTAAACGCGAAAATCTCGAAAACCATCAGAGATAGAGGGGGGGTGCTCGACCGAATGTCACTCAGGGGGAGGGGGGGAAATTTGGTGGAGTTGAAAAAAATTCAAGATGGCGGATCCAAAATGGCGGCCGAAATTTTTTTTTGTCCGATCGGGATGAAATTTTGCACCCGGGGGCTCTGGGGGCCGCCGGTTCCGTTTTTGGAAAAAGTTTTTCGATTCCGCCATTTTCCAAGATGGCCGCCATACAAGGGAGTTTTGAAAGCGAGCCCGCAGGGCGAGCTCCGCGTAGGCGCTTGCGCCGGAGCGTCCCATCGGTGCTCTCGAGTCACTTGCGAGCCCGAAGGGCGAGCTGGGGTGTGAAGTTGGAAATTTTAACCCCCCCCCCCCCTCCCAGCGAGCCCGAAGGGCGAGCTCCGCGTAGGCGCGTGCGCCGAAGCGTCCACTGGACGCGAAATACTCTCGAGTCACTTGCGAGCCCGGAGGGCGAGCTGCAGTGTGAAGTTGGAACTCATCCCCCCCTTTCCTCCCCCCTCCTAAGGCAGCCCTACTTTCTCTGGGCTCTATCTCGGAAACCGAAAATGCTAGACCCCTCGTGTTGGTACTCTTTCGATTCGTCTCGATGCCATCCTTACGACTTAATGTGAAGCTTGATAGACAGACCAATAGCACGACACCCTCCGCGGGCCCCGTGGGGCCCGCGGCCCCCACGCGACATCTAGTTACGACATCTAGTTACTATATATAAAGCTTAATTACCACTCACTCACTCACTCACTCACTCACTCACTCACTCACTGGGTCATTGACATGCTGTTTTGGAGAGATGTGAAGGGGTGGGGACCAACTGGATATACCATCGTATAGAGGGTGCTCCAACGAGTAGACAAAAAATACGAAACCGATCTGAACGTGGAAAGGGACTTGATGTGAGGTGCGGATCTCGGAAACCGTGATAGGTACGGCCAAGTTCCAAAACAAAAGTCATAGGGAACTGCCGGCCGATGGGTGAGCCGGTCGAAATTTTTTCAAAATGGCCGAAACAAGATGGCCGCCATACAAACTTTAAACGGGAATATCTCGAGCACCATCAGAGATAGAGGGGGGGTGCTCGACCAAATGTCACTCAGAGGGAGGGGGGAAATTTGGTGGAGTTGAAAAAAATCCAAGATGGCGGATCCAAAATGGCGGCCGAAATTTTTTTTTGTCCGATCGGGATGAAATTTTGCACCCGGGGGCTCTGGGGGCCGCTGGTTCCGATTCCGGGAAAAGTTTTTCGATTCCGCCATTTTCCAAGATGGCCGCCATACAAGGGAGTTTTGAAAGCGAGCCCGCAGGGCGAGCTCCGCGTAGGCGCTTGCGCCGGAGCGTCCAATTCGTTCTCCCGAGTCGCTTGCGAGCCCGCAGGGCGAGCTGGGGTGTGAAGTTGGAATTTTTACCCCCCCCCCCCTCCCAGCGAGCCCGAAGGGCGAGCTCCGCGTAGGCGCGTGCGCCGAAGCGTCCACTGGACGCGAAACACTCTCGAGTCACTTGCGAGCCCGGAGGGCGAGCTGCAGTGTGAAGTTGGAACTCATCCCCCCCTTCCTCCCCCCTCCTAAGGCAGCCCGACTTTCTCTTGGCTCTATCTCGGAAACCAAAAATGTTAGACTCCTCGTGTTGGTACTCTTTCGATTCGTCTCGATGCCATCCTTACGACTGAGTGTAAAGTTGAGCCCCAGACCTGAGAGCAAGACAGCAAGTTGGAGTCACCCCCCCCCCCCAGCGAGCCCGAAGGGCGAGCTCCGCGTAGGCGCGTGCGCCGTAGCGTCCCTTCTGAGGCAGTTCTCCCGAGTAACTTGCGAGCCCGCAGGGCGAGCTGCAGTGTGAAGTTGGAACTCATCCCCCTCTTTCCTCCCCCCTCCTAAGGCAGCCCGACCTTCGTTTGGCTCTATCACGGAAACCAAAAATGCTAGACCCCTCGTGTTGGTACTCTTTCGATTCGTCTCGATGCCATCCTTACGACTTAATGTGAAGCTTGATAGACAGAGCAATAGCACGACACCCTCCGCGGGCCCCGTGGGGCCCGCGGCCCCCACGCGACATCTAGTTACTATATATATAGCTCGATTACCACTGACTCACTCACTCACTCACTCACTGGGTCATTGACATGCTGTTTTGGAGAGATGTGAAGGGGTGGGGAGCAACTGGAAACACTTTTGTATAGAGGGTGCTCCAACGAGTAGACAAAAAATACGAAACCGACCTGAACGTGGAAAAGGACTTGATGTGAGGTGCGGATCTCGGAAACCGTGATAGGTACGGCCGAGTTCCAAAACAAAAGTCATAGGGAACTGCCGGCCGATGGGTGAGCCGGTCGAATTTTTTTCAAAATGGCCGAAACAAGATGGCCGCCATACAAACTTTAAACGGGAATATCTCGAAAACCGTACGACTTAGTGGGGGGGTGCTCGACCAAATGTCACTCAGGGGGAGGGGGGAAATTCGATGGAGTTGAAAAAATTTCAAGATGGCGGATCCAAAATGGCGGCCGAAATTTTTTTTTGTCCCATCGGGATGAAATTTTGCATCCGGGGGCTCTGGGGGCCGCTGGTTCCGTTTCCGGGAAAAGTTTTTCGATTCCGCCATTTTCCAAGATGGCCGCCATACAAGGGAGTTTTACAAGCATTGACATGCTGTTTTGGAGAGATGTGAAGGGGTGGGGTAAAACTAGAACTAAATCCAGGTAGAGGGCGTTTTGATGAGCAGAAAAAAATACAAAACTGACCTGGACGTGGAAACAGACCTGGGGTGGGGAGCGGATCTCGGCAAGTATGAGTGCTAGAGAAAAGTTCCAAAACCAAAGTCGCAGAGAACTGCCGGCCAATGGGTGAGCCGGTCGTAGTTTTTCAAAATGGCCGAAACAAGATGGCCGCCATACAAACTTTAAACGGGAATATCTCGAAAACTGTATGACTTGGTGGGGGGATGCTCGACCAAATGTCACTCAGGGGGAGAAGGGAAATTTGGTGGAGTTGAAAAAAATTCAAGATGGCGGATCCAAAATGGCGGCCGAAATTTTGTTTTGTCCGATCGGGATGAAATTTTGCACCCGGGGGCTCTGGGGGCCGCCGGTTCCGTTTTTGGAAAAAGTTTTTCGATTCCGCCATTTTCCAAGATGGCCGCCATACAAGGGAGTTTTACAAGCATTGACATGCTGTTTTGGAGAGATATGAAGGGTTGGGGTAAAACTAGAACTAAATCCAGATAGAGGGCGTTTCGATGAGCAGAAAAAAGTATGAAACCGACCTGGACGTGGAAAAAGACCTGGGGTGGGGGGCGGATCTCGGCAAGTATGAGGCCTACAGAAAAGTTCCAAAACTAAAGTCGCTGAGAACTGCCGGCCAATGGGTGAGCCGGTCAAAATTTTTCAAAATGGCTGAAACAAGATGGCCGCCATACAAACTTTAAACGCGTATATCTCGAAAACCGTCAGACTTAGAAGGGGGGGTGCTCGGCCAAATGTCACTCAGGGGAAGGGGGGAAATTCGATGGAGTTGCAAAAAATTCAAGATGGCGGATCCAAAATGGCGGCCGAAATTTTTTTTTGTCCGATCGGGATGAAATTTTGCACCCGGGGGCTCCGAAGGCCGCTGGTTCCGATTCCGGGAAAAGTTTTTCGATTCCGCCATTTTCCAAGATGGCCGCCATACAAGGGAGTTTTGAAAGCGAGCCCGCAGGGCGAGCTCCGCGTAGGCGCTTGCGCCGGAGCGTCCCATCGGTGCTCTCGAGTCGCTTGCGAGCCCGAAGGGCGAGCTGGAGTGTGAAGTTGGAATACCTCCCCCCCCCCTCCCAGCGAGCCCGAAGGGCGAGCTCCGCGTAGGCGCGTGCGCCGAAGCGTCCACTGGACGCGAAATACTCTCGAGTCACTTGCGAGCCCGCAGGGCGAGCTCCAGTGTGAAGTTGGAACTCATCCCCTCCCTTCCTCCCCCCCCCTAAGGCAGCCCTGTTTTCTCTGGGCTCTATCTCGGAAACCAAAAATGCTAGACCCCTCGTGTTGGTACTCTTTCGATTCGTCTCGCTGCCATCTTTACGACTGTATGTGAAGTTGGGCCCCCAGACCTGAAGGCACGACAGCAAGTCGGAACACCCCCCCCCCCCTCCCCCCAGCGAGCCCGAAGGGCGAGCTCCGCGTAGGCGCGTGCGCCGTAGCGTCCCATCTGAGGCAGTTCTCCCGAGTAACTTGCGAGCCCGCAGGGCGAGCTGCAGTGTGAAGTTGGAACTCATCCCCCCCTTCCTTCCCCCTCCTAAGGCAGCCCGACTTTCTCTGGGCTCTATCTCGGAAACCAAAAATGCTAGACCCCTCGTGTTGGTACTCTTTCGATTCGTCTCGATACCATCCTTACGACTTAATGTGAAGCTTGATAGACAGCTGTAAAGCACGACACCCTCCGCGGGCCCCGTGGGGCCCGCGGCCCCCACGCGACATCTAGTTACTATATATATAGCTCGATTACCACTCACTGACTCACTGGGTCATTGACATGCTTTTTTGGAGAGATGTGAAGGGGTGGGGATTAACTGGAGCTACTATCGCATAGAGGGTGCTCCAACGAGTAGAGGAAAAATACCAAACCGACCTGGACGTGGAAAGGGACTCGATGTGAGGTGCGGATCTCGGAAACCGTGATAGGTACGGCCAAGTTCCAAAACAAAAGTCATAGGGAACTGCCGGCCGATGGGTGAGCCGGTCGATTTTTTTTCAAAATGGCCGAAACAAGATGGCCGCCATACAAACTTGAAACGGGAATATCTCGAAAACCGTACGACTTAGTGGGGGGGTGCTCGACCAAATGTCACTCAGGGGGAGGGGGGAAATTTGGTGGAGTTGGAAAAAATTCAAGATGGCGGATCCAAAATGGCGGCCGAAAATTTTTTTTGTCCGATCGGGATGAAATTTTGTACCCGGGGGCTCTGGGGTCCGCTGATTCCGATTCCGGGAAAAGTTTTCCGATTCCGCCGTTTTCCAAGATGGCCGCCATACAAGGGAGTTTTGAAAGCGAGCCCGCAGGGCGAGCTCCGCGTAGGCGCTTGCGCCGGAGCGTCCCATCGGTGCTCTCGAGTCGCTTGCGAGCCCGAAGGGCGAGCTGAGGTGTGGAGTTGGAATCTCCCCCCCCCCCCCACTCCCAGCGAGCCCGAAGGGCGAGCTCCGCGTAGGCGCGTGCGCCGCAGCGTCCACTGGACGCGAAATACTCTCGAGTCACTTGCGAGCCCGGAGGGCGAGCTGCAGTGTGAAGTTGGAACTCATCCCCCCCCCCCTTCCTCCCCCCTCCTAAGGCAGCCCTACTTTCTCTGGGCTCTATCTCGGAAACCGAAAATGCTACACCCCTCGTGTTGGTACTCTTTCGATTCGTCTCGATGTCATCCTTACGACTGTATGTGAAGTTGGGGCCCCAGACCTGAGGGCACGACAGCAAGTCGGAATAACCCCCCCCCCCCAGCGAGCCCGAAGGGCGAGCTCCGCGTAGGCGCGTGCGCCGTAGCGTCCCTTCTGAGGCAGTTCTCCCGAGTAACTTGCGAGCCCGCAGGGCGAGCTACAGTGTGAAGTTGAAACTCATCCCCCCCCTTCCTCCCCCCTCCTAAGGCAGCCCTACTTTCTCTGGGCTCTATCTCGGAAACCAAAAATGCTAGACCCCTCGTGTTGGTACTCTTTCGATTCGTCTCGATGCCATCCTTACGACTTAATGTGAAGTTGGGCCCCCAGACCTGAGGGCACGACACCCTCCGCGGGCCCCGCGGGGCCCGCGGCCCCCACGCGACATCTAGTTACTATATATATAGCTTAATTACCACTCACTCACTCACTCACTCACTGGGTCATTGACATGCTTTTTTGGAGAGATGTGAAGGGGTGGGGAACAACTGGAAACACTTTTGTATAGAGGGTGCTCCAACGAGTAGAGGAAAAATACGAAACCGACCTGAACGTGGAAAGGGACTCGATGTGAGGTGCGGATCTCGGAAACCGTGATAAGTACGGCCGAGTTCCAAAACAAAAGTCATGGGGAACTGCCGGCCGATGGGTGGGCCGGTCGAAATTTTTTCAAAATGGCCGAAACAAGATGGCCGCCATACAAACTTTAAACGCCTATATCTCGAAAACCGTACGACTTAGTGGGGGGGTGCTCGACCAAATGTCACTCGGGGGGAGGGGGGAAGTTTGGTGGAGTTGGAAAAAATTCAAGATGGCGGATCCAAAATGGCGGCCGAAATTTTTTTTTGTCCGATCGGGATGAAATTTTGCACCCGGGGGCTCTGGGGGCCGCTGGTTCCGATTCCGGGAAAAGTTTTTTGATTCCGCCATTTTCAAAGATGGCCGCCATACAAGGGAGTTTTACAAGCATTGACATGCTGTTTTGGAGAGATATGAAGGGGTGGGGTAAAACTAGAACTAAATTCTGATACAGGGCATTCCAATGAGCAGAAAAAAATATGAAACCGACCTGGACGTGGAAAAAGACCTGGGGTGGGGGGCGGATCTCGGCAAGTATGAGGCCTAGAGAAAAGTTCCAAAACTAAAGTCGCTGGGAACTGCCGGCCAATGGGTGAGCCGGTCAAAATTTTTCAAAATGGCTGAAACAAGATGGCCGCCATACAAACATTAAACGCGTATATCTCGAAAACCGTCAGACTTAGAGGGGGGGGTGCTCGGCCAAATGTCACTCGGGGGGAGGGGGGAAATTTGATGGAGTTGGAAAAAATTAAAGATGGCGGATACAAAATGGCGGCCGAAATTTTTTTTGTCCGATCGGGATGAAACTTTGCACCCAGGGGCTCTGGGGGCCGCTGGTTGCGATTCCGGGAAAAGTTTTTCGATTCCGCCATTTTCCAAGATGGCCGCCATACAAGGGAGTTTTGAAAGCGAGCCCGTAGGGCGAGCTCCGCGTAGGCGCTTGCGCCGGAGCGATCGGTGCTCTCGAGTCGCTTGTGAGCCCGAAGGGCGAGCTGGGGTGTGAAGTTAGAATTTTTACCCCCCCCCCCCCCCCAGCGAGCCCGAAGGGCGAGCTCCGCGTAGGCGCGTGCGCCGAAGCGTCCACTGGACGCGAAATACTCTCGAGTCATTTGCGAGCCCGCAGGGCGAGCTGCAGTGTGAAGTTGGAACTCATCCCCCCCTTCCTCCCCCCTCCTAAAGCAGCCCTACTTTCTCTGGGCTCTCTCTCGGAAACCGAAAATGCTAGACCCCTCGTGTTAGTGCTCTTTCGATTCGTCTCGATGCCATCTTTACGACTGTATGTGAAGTTGGGCCCCCAGACCTGAGGGCACGACAGCAAGTTGGAATACCGCCCCCCCCCCCCCCCTCCCCAGCGAGCCCGAAGGGCGAGCTCCGCGTAGGCGCGTGCGCCGTAGCGTCCCTTCTGAGGCAGTTCTCCCGAGTAACTTGCGAGCCCGCAGGGCGAGCTGCAGTGTGAAGTTGGAACTCATCCCCCCCTTCCTTCCCCCTCCTAAGGCGGCCCGACTTTCTCTGGGCTCTATCTCGGAAACCAAAAATGCTAGACCCCTCGTGTTGGTACTCTTTCGATTCGTCTCGATTCCATCCTTACGACTGAGTGTGATGTTGGGCCCCAGACCTAAGGGCACGACAGCCAGTTGGAATTACCCCCCCCCCCCCCCTCCCAGCGAGCCCGAAGGGCGAGCTCCGCGTAGGCGCGTGCGCCGAAGCGTCCTCCTGACGCGAAGTACTCTCGAGTCACTTGCGAGCCCGGAGGGCGAGCTGCAGTGTGAAGTTTGAACTCATCCCCCCCTTCCTCCCCCCTCCTAAGGCAGCCCGACTTTCTCTTGGCTCTATCTCGGAAACCAAAAATGCTAGACCCCTCGTGTTGGTACTCTTTCGATTCGTCTCGGTGCCATCCTTACGACTTAATGTGAAGCTTGATAGACAGACCAACAGCACGACACCCTCCGCGGGCCCCGTGGGGCCCGCGGCCCCCACGCGACATCTAGTTACTATATATATAGCTTAATTACCACTCACTCACTCACTCACTCACTCACTGGGTCATTGACATGCTGTTTTGGAGAGATGTGAAGGGGTGGGGACCAACTGGATATACCATCGTATAGAGGGTGCTCCAACGAGTAGACAAAAAATACGAAACCGATCTGAACGTGGAAAGGGACTTGATGTGAGGTGCGGATCTCGGAAACCGTGATAGGTACGGCCGAGTTCCAAAACAAAAGTCATAGGGAACTGCCGGCCGATGGGTGAGCCGGTCGATTTTTTTTCAAAATGGCCGAAACAAGATGGCCGCCATACAAACTTTAAACGGGAATATCTCGAAAACCGTACGACTTAGTGGGGGGGTGCTCGACCAAATGTCACTCAGGGGGAGAGGGGAAATTTGGTGGAGTTGAAAAAAATTCAAGATGGCGGATCCAAAATGGCGGCCGAAAATTTTTTTTGTCCGATCGGGATGAAATTTTGCACGGGGGGGCTCTGGGGGCCGCTGGTTCCGATTCCGGGAAAAGTTTTTCGATTCCGCCATTTTCCAAGATGGCCGCCATACAAGGGAGTTTTGAAAGCGAGCCCGCAGGGCGAGCTCCGCGTAGGCGCTTGCGCCGGAGCGTCCCATCGGTGCTCTCGAGTCGCTTGCGAGCCCGAAGGGCGAGCTGGGGTGTGAAGTTGGAATTGCCCCCCCCCCCCCTCCCAGCGAGCCCGAAGGGCGAGCTCCGCGTAGGCGCGTGCGCCGAAGCGTCCACTGGACGCGAAATACTCTCGAGTCACTTGCGAGCCCGGAGGGCGAGCTGCAGTGTGAAGTTGGAACTCATCCCCCCACTTCCTCCCCCCTCCTAAGGCAGCCCGACTTTCTTTGGGCTCTATATCGGAAACCGAAAATGCTAGACCCCTCGTGTTGGTACTCTTTCGATTCGTCTCGATGTCATCCTTACGACTGAATGTGAAGTTGGGCCCCGAGACCTGAGAGCACGACACCCTCCGCGGGCCCCGTGGGGCCCGCGGCCCCCACGCGACATCTAGTTACTATATATATAGCTCGATTACCACTGACTCACTCACTCACTCACTCACTGGGTCATTGACATGCTGTTTTGGAGAGATGTGAAGGGGTGGGGAGCAACTGGAAACACTTTTGTATAGAGGGTGCTCCAACGAGTAGACAAAAAATACGAAACCGACCTGAACGTGGAAAGGGACTCGATGTGGGGTGCGGATCTCGGAAACCGTGATAGGTACGGCCAAGTTCCAAAACAAAAGTCGTAGGGAACTGCCGGCCGATGGGTGAGCCGGTCGAATTTTTTTCAAAATGGCCGAAACAAGATGGCCGCCATACAAACTTTAAACGGGAATATCTCGAAAACCATCAGACTTAGTGGGGGGGTGCTCGACCAAATGTCACTCAGGAAGAGGGGGGAAATTTGATGGAATTGAAAAAAATTCAAGATGGCGGATCCAAAATGGCGGCCGAATTTTTTTTTTGTCCGATCGGGATGAAATTTTGCACCCGGGGGCTCTGGGGACCGTTGGTTCCGATTCCGGGAAAAGTTTTTCGATTCCGCCATTTTCCAAGATGGCCGCCATACAAGGGAGTTTTACAAGCATTGACATGCTGTTTTGGAGAGATATGAAGGGGTGGGGGTAAAACTAGAACTAAATCCAGATAGGGGGGCATTTCGATGAGCAGAAAAAAATATGAAACCGACCTGGACGTGGAAAAAGACCTGGGGTGGGGGGCGGATCTCGGCAAGTATGAGGCCTAGAGAAAAGTTCCAAAACTAAAGTCGCTGAGAACTGCCGGCCAATGGGTGTGCCGGTCAAAATTTTTCAAAATGGCTGAAACAAGATGGCCGCCATACTAACTTTAAACGGGAATATCTCGAGCACCATTAGAGATAGAGGGGGGGTGCTCGACCAAATGTCACTCAGGGAGAGAGGCGAAATTTGGTGGAGTTGAAAAAACTTCAAGATGGCGGATCCAAAATGGCGGCCGAAATTTTTTTTTGTCCGATCGGGATGAAATTTTGCACCCGGGGGCTCTGGGGGCCGCTGGTTCCGATTCCGGGGAAAGTTTTTCGATTCCGCCATTTTCCAAGATGGCCGCCATACAAGGGAGTTTTGAAAGCGAGCCCGCAGGGCGAGCTCCGCGTAGGCGCTTGCGCCGGAGCGCCCCATCGGTTCTGTCGAGTCGCTTGCGAGCCCGAAGGGCGAGCTTGGGTGTGAAGTTGGAACTTTTACCCCCCCCCCCCCCCCCTCCCAGCGAGCCCGAAGGGCGAGCTCCGCGTAGGCGCGTGCGCCGAAGCGTCCATTGGACGCGAAATACTCTCGAGTCACTTGCGAGCCCGGAGGGCGAGCTGCAGTGCGAAGTTGGAACTCGTCCCCCCCCCTTCCTCCCCCCTCCTAAGGCAGCCCTACTTTCTCTGGACTCTATCTCGGAAACCGAAAATGCTAGACCCCTCGTGTTGGTACTCTTTCGATTCGTCTCGATGCCATCTTTACGACTGTATGTGAAGTTGGGCCTCCAGACCTGAGGGCAAGACAGCAAGTCGGAATACCCCCCCCCCTCCCCCCCGCGAGCCCGAAGGGCGAGCTCGCGTAGGCGCGTGCGCCGAAGCGTCCACTGGATGCGAAATACTCTCGAGTAACTTGCGAGCCCGCAGGGCGAGCTGCAGTGTGAAGTTGGAACTCATCCCCCCCTTCCTCCCCCCTCCTAAGGCAGCCCGATTTTCTCTTGGCTCAATCTCGGAAACCAAAAATGCTAGACCCCTCGTGTTGGTACTCTTTCTATTCGTCTCGATGCCATCCTTACGACTGAATGTGAAGCTTGATAGACAGACCAGTAGCACGACACCCTCCGCGGGCCCCGTGGGGCCCGCGGCCCCCACGCGACATCTAGTTACTATATATATAGCTCGATTACCACTCACTGACTCACTGGGTCATTGACATGCTTTTTTGGAGAGATGTGAAGGGGTGGGGATAAACTGGAGCTACTTTCGTATAGAGGGTGCTCCAACGAGTAGAGGAAAAATACGAAACCGATCTGAACGTGGAAAGGGACTTGATGTGGGGTGCGGATCTCGGAAACCGTGATAGGTACGGCCAAGTTCCAAAACAAAAGTCATAGGGAACCGCCGGCCGATGGGTGAGCCGGTCGAATTTTTTTCAAAATGGCCGAAACAAGATGGCCGCCATACAAACTTTAAACGGGAATATCTCGAAAACCGTACGACTTAGTGGGGGGGTGCTCGACCAAATGTCACTCACGGGGAGGGGAGAAATTTGATGGACATGAAAAAAATTCAAGATGGCGGATCCAAAATGGCGACCAGAATTTTTTTTTGTCCGATCGGGATGAAATTTTGCATCCGGGGGCTCTGGGGGCCGCCGGTTCCGTTTTTGGAAAAAGTTTTTTGATTCCGCCATTTTGCAAGATGGCCGCCATACAAGGGAGTTTTACAAGCATTGACATGCTGTTTTGGAGAGATGTGAAGGGGTGAGGTAAAACTAGAACTAAATCCAGGTAGAGGGGGTTCCAATGAGCAGAAAAAAATACAAAACCGACCTGGACGTGGAAATAGACCTGGGGTGGGGAGCGGATCTCGGCAAGTATGAGTCCTAGAGAAAAGTTCCAAAACCAAAGTCGCAGAGAACTGCCGGCCAATGGGTGAGCCGGTCGTAGTTTTTCAAAATGGCCGAAACAAGATGGCCGCCATACAAACTTTAAACGGGAATATCTCGAGCACCATTAGAGATAGAGGGGGGGTGTTCGACCAAACGTCAGTCAGGGGGAGGGGGGAAATTTGATGGAGTTGAAAAAAATTCAAGATGGCGGATCCAAAATGGCGGCCGAAATTTTTTTTTGTCCGAACGGGATGAAATTTTGCACCCGGGGGCTCTGGGGGCCGTTGGTTCCAATTCCGGGAAAAGTTTTTCGATTCCGCCATTTTCCAAGATGGCCGCCATACAAGGGACTTTTGGAAGCGAGCCCGCAGGGCGAGCTCCGCGTAGGCGCTTGCGCCGGAGCGTCCCATCGGTTCTCTCGAGTCGCTTGCGAGCCCGAAGGGCGAGCTGGGGTGTGAAGTTGGAATTACCCCCCCCCCCCCCCTCCCAGCGAGCCCGAAGGGCGAGCTCCGCGTAGGCGCGTGCGCCGAAGCGTCCACTGGACGCGAAATACTTTCGAGTCACTTGCGAGCCCGGAGGGCGAGCTGCAGTGTGAAGTTGGAATTCATCCCCCCCCCCCCTTCCTCCCTTCTCCTAAGGCAGCCCTACTTTCTCTTGGATCTATCTCGGAAACCGAAAATGCTAGACCCCTCGTGTTGGTACTCTTTCGATTCGTCTCGATGCCATCTTTACGACTGTATGTGAAGTTGGGCCCCCAGACCTGAGGGCACGACAGCAAGTTGGAATACCGCCCCCCCCCCCCCTCCCCAGCGAGCCCGAAGGGCGAGCTCCGCGTAGGCGCGTGCGCCGTAGCGTCCCTTCTGAGGCAGTTCTCCCGAGTAACTTGCGAGCCCGCAGGGCGAGCTGCATTGTGAAGTTGGAACTCATCCCCCCCTTCCTCCCCCCTCCTAAGGCAGCCCGACCTTCGTTTGGCTCTATCACGGAAACCGAAAATGCTAGACCCCTCGTGTTGGTACTCTTTCGATTCGTCTCGATGCCATCCTCACGACTGAATGTGAAGTTGGGCCCCCCGACGCGAGGGCAGCCCGGAGGGCGAGCTGCATTGTGAAGTTGGAACTCATCCCCCTCCTTCCTCCCCCCTCCTAAGGCAGCCCGACCTTCGTTTGGCTCTATCTCGGAAACCAAAAATGCTAGACCCCTCGTGTTGGTACTCTTTCGGTTCATCTCGATGCCATCCTTACGACTTAATATGAAGCTTGATAGACAGACCAATAGCACGACACCCTCCGCGGGCCCCGTGGGGCCCGCGGCCCCCACGCGACATCTAGTTTATCTATATAAGTATGTTTATCCGTTGTCTAGTACCCATAATACAAGCTTTGCTTAGTTTGGGACTAGGTCAATTGGTGTAAATTGTCCCAAGATATTTATTTATTTATTTCTGGTAGTTCAAACTAATAATTATACATTAAAAGCGTGAAAGTCGGTTAAAACTTAAAGTGTATCATTATTTAATATTAATAACTCTTCTATGGGTGCAAAACGACTCAGATTGTAATAAAACCATATTATTATTATCGTTTATTTAGACACAATAAATTAATAACTGCGATATTTTTTAAATTTCCGCCTGAAACGAACCTATCTCCCTTCAAAATGCTCTACGCAGTGAATGTAAAAAATACACAAATATTCGAATATTCGTAGCCTACACTCCATTCCATTCCACTAATATTTGGTCACCAATAATATTTTAACGTTCAGGAATTCATCTGTGACGGGCTTTCGAGTGTAACCTGCATGCGAGGAGAAATCTTTTAAAAGCTGGCCAGTGTTTTATTAACTCTCGTCAGATTGCTAACTTTTTCAGAACTTTTTTTTTCACTATCAACAGTTTGTTAAGCTTGCACTACCGAAAAAAGGAGTTGGCCAAAAGAGCAGGATTCCAAGCCAGGAAATATAAAAAAAGTTGATGGTGAATAGTGTCCAGAGCTTGAATGAAGGACTAAAGCATGGATATAGCCTCAGTACTTGTCAAGCGTACATAGCCAAAACTGTCAAAATGGTTATCTTTGGGTGCGTCAAGGTAATAAAACCTGCAAATTAATAAGAAAAACGTAGATTATAGTACCTTAATGTAAACATTACCATAACCAAAGGTGACCATTTTGTCTATTGGTTGTGTACAGGGTGTCAGTTGAAGAGGGGTTTAGAGTATGTAGTCATCTCTTTTTGATACATTGTATTGCCATTTAAAGTAAAGAGATCAGCTAATATAATATCGCTTTCAATTTTAATACTCTTTCGATGCTATACTATTTCTATGGTCCAGAGAGACCATTGTTTAAGTGAAAGTAATCAGGATTACTATGATGACATGCTAAAAAGTTACGTGAACATGAAAAATCTATTGTTTTCAATGTCGCTAATTGTTTAAAGTAAAAGTAAATAGAAGGAATTAATTACTATATTTTTTTCCAATTTGTTAAACAGAATGACTTAAATCTATTTAGAAACAATTATACAGTTTCTGGCCAACACCTTAAACGCTGAACTTGACTCGCAGTAGTCGTTTCTAGTGCAAATGTGAATGCGCAAGGTTACCCCCTCCATTTGATTAATGCTCAAGATGTTTGCCTGCAACTATACTGTTGACTTTATTCTTCACTTAACAATGTTGCCATATAAATCCCAAAAATGCAAGGTTTTTAAAACATTGGTCAGACTATCATAGTATTATTTCGTAGTGTCAAAAACACATTCTGCCTCTTTTAAATGCAGTCGGTTTTTCAAATTACAAAAAGTTGTTCGTTTTTTTTAATTACATTGATGTTGCAACAAAGTGATTATACGTTTAAAAGATTGCTTAAATCCTCTGCAGACTGATAAAAATGTCTTCATGACTAAATGGAATAGTACCTAAATTTATTTCAAAAAGAGGGTAGAATGTGTAATGATAGTTGAAATTGTATTTAGCATCGTTAAATAACTAAATTTAAGAAATCTTTAAGAAAAAATTTAAGAAAGTTAACTACATAATATTTGTTGCTTAGCTTTGTCCACTCGAATTTCACAGAGTAATAAAAACCTAATAAATTCAGACTATGCACATCACTAAGCGACTACAAAAATACTTGATCCGGTGGCCAAATGTGGAACTAACTTTTTCTCATACTAACTACACGTTTACAGTAAGACAGTGGCGCCGCTTCGAGTTTTAACAACTGTGATTGTATAATTATACTGATTCAGATAATGTTTCATTAGTTTTTCTATCGTCAAGTTTATTGTGTCCTTAAAATTGTCTTCCAGTTTTATTGCTCTCGCTCTGAGAAATGGCATTACGTCAAGACTTACGTCCACTTTAGCTCCATTTCAAGTTTAGACCTAATTAAACCTCTCACAAAGACGAAGTTACGAGTGTTTTGAAATAGGAAATAAGTTTCTTTGAATTATCACTCCCATTACTCGAATTACGGCACACTTCTGATTATGAGATTCGGAGACAAAAGCATCTTTGGCTGTAAATTGTTTTATCTTCCTTTTAATCTGGGTCTTTAAATGCCTTTAAAGTTTTGTTTATGTGATATAATATTTATTACAATATGACTTAACGACCGGATAGTCTAGTGGTCAGTGACCCTGACTACAAAGCTTGAGGTACTGGGTTCGATTCCTGGGAGAGGCAAATGTTTATTTGAGGAATGTTTGTACCCGAGTCATGGATGTTATATGAATTTAAGTATCTATTTATCTACATAATTATGTATATCCATTGTCTAGTACCCATAGCACAAGCAGCTTTAGTTGCTTCCTTTGGGACTAGATCAATTGGTGTGAATTGTCCCAAAAATATAAAATATAATATATAAATATTACAATGCCAGTGAAATGGGATACACATTGGGAAATAATCAATTTACTCTAACATGAAAAAGAGTTCAAAAATTATTGACTCAAATGACAACATCGAACAAACCAATCGTTTACTCAATTAGCGTTCAAACCAAGGTTTAAACCGTCATTATCTGATTTTGGAGTCATTCAATATCGTGCTTACTTCGCCGCAGTTTTATTACAATACAATAATTTAGACAAAATTGTTGTATAGATTTGCAATTTTGGTGGCCATTGGGACACTTCCGATGAAAATCTAGTCAGTGGTTAAAGGATTAAAGAACAAAGCAACAACATACCGGAAAATTACACCGCTTATTTCTCTATACGTTTACAAATTTTGTTGCACCATATTCGATTGTAACAACTGATTAAAATAAACGTTATAAAAACTAGATTATTGATGCCTCTGCTGCCATAATCTGCGCGCATGTCAGTCTAGTTACATCTCGTAGTTTTATTTTGTTACAAACCTAGTTTACACCTGAGTAAAAAGACTGCATTGTGGATTCTATGTCATGGAACAAATAATTTCGTCCTCAAAATTGGTATACCTAAGGTTAACGATGCAAAATACCTGAACCTATATCGCATACATCTTCATGCAACTGTCCCCTCTGTTTGGATGAAAAATATACTACACAAATGGTTGTCACAAGAGAATTGTCAGCACCACCAATCGACACGTTTCGCATCTTATAATTCTAAATGTCCTATCACTTTGTCCCCACGCTGGACCTTATAAAGGAGAGTGCGGTCTCCTCACAGATGTTACCTCCCAAGCCTAGCAGCGCCCCGCGGCTTCTGCCATGTCTCCACTACCTTATCATGCAAGTTCAGGTGAGAAGTTACCAGAATAGAGAATGTTTCGTCTTTTGGGTTCCTCATCGCAAGCATCCTGGTGTATATTTTATTTATTTTAACAAAGAGTTCATTAGGATTGTTTGGTTTCTTTAATAAATGGTATTCTTGCATGGTTTTTATTATTTTCTAGAGGTTATCTTTTGTCGGTCTGTTTTCAGTTCGAGCTCACGGTGCTTCTCATTCTCGATAGAACTTTATTTGGAATGTCATTCAAAATTCCTTCTTTTTAAATTTCATCGTTCTTCAGAAACTACACTTTTCTTTGGTTAACTAACTAAGAATTTAATTTTGTCGTATCGATTTGGGTTTTATTTTTTCGATTCACATTTCCATAATATTTTTTGTAGCTAAGTCATTTTCATCATAGTTAATCGCTTTTAATTTAGTTAGTAGTTTAAGTTTAATAATCTCAAAAAGAGCCCATATAATTGATATGTGCAGATGTTTTGGAATTTCCAGACCATAGGAAACTCGAGAGGTCAGAGGATGGTGGATCCTCTGATAATGTACCAGAACTACGGGACCCCAATCAAAACGCACGTCATCAATCTTGAAGACAAACAAATTGTGTTCCCTGAAGATGATGATTCCGATATCATTATAGTTAATGAAGATTATAATAAGAATGGAATAGAAGAAGGAAGAGTTGAGAATTTAAAGGATAGCGACGACGTTGAAGTTACAACGGAGATTAGGTAAACTAACATGAACTAACGTAAGACCACTTTAGGAAAGTAAATATGACTTATCGACTAAAATTAAGAATTCGAGCTAAAATCGAGTCTGTGAAAGTTATTTCTGATAATAAGTATAAAAAAATTAATATAAATTTTAAAATTGTTCTTTCTTAGAAAACTACGGATGAATTGAAATATTCTTTATTTTTAAGTCAGTTAAAGAGTAATATTGTTTACAGGCCTGTAGAAGCTGTAGATGCCAAAGAATATGTCTGGATGACCACAGACTGGTCGCCGTGTAGTGCGCCCTGTGGACAGACTGGACACCAGATAAGGGGAGCCGTTTGTCAGGTAATTTAGTGTGGTCATCATCATTTCAAACCAGAGAATGTCTGGATGAATTGTAGAATGAACGGTCGCATCCACTACTGTCTGGAAATCTTAGCTAAGTTGTCGGTTCGTCTGGCACTAGGTGTAATTGATTTCAAATAAGACTATCTTATGGGAGTTTAGCAGCGGCGTGAGATTCGGCCTTATTTTAAACACTATGAAGGATCAAATTAAAATTTGCGATACTGAGTTTAACCATGATTGTTACCTACCAAAAGCTCAAAATGTTAAGAGTTATTAATTAAATTAACGCAATCAAATCTATTAGCTTCTATGTAAGTGTACGAAACTGTAGCATTTCCTTCTCAAAGAAAATTAAAAGAGATTTACTCGTTTATGACAATTATTTGCGACAAAGATTTATAGATAATTTCCAGCTCATGAACATGTTTGGGTAATGAAGGCACAAGCAAGTTAAAAGAAAGAAATTAGAGAGTTCCGGGCAAAAAATAACTAAAAGGCCTTTACACACAGATATATCAAGTGTAACTGACTGCGATTAGATCACAAAAAAGCCTAAGATTATCTTGGGTTTCTCATGTTCAAAATTTCTTTAAAAAGCACAAGAAACACAACTCAACGACAACGGTGGAGACGGATGCGTGTCTCTCCCGCGGGCTGACGCCGCCAAGCGTCCTGCTCACATGCGCAGGAGACGCCTGCGCTGCGTGGCGCGCGACGCAATGGGGCGCCGTGCGGTGCCTCGCCAGTGGCTCGGGTAAGTAATGATGTAAGGACTTTCTCTTTACAGCCTCTTCCAGAACTGGTCACAACAACAGAGAGTGGGTAGTAGAAGAAGAAAGGGGACAGTTGGTTTTTAGACTTTGAGATTGATATAATAAAATGTATAAAATAGATAATAAACGATAAAGTTCTTCTACGTGTTCTTAATTAGTAGCCCTAGGGACCCTCGCGTAAGCAGCAGCATACAGCATATGGTAGCATATATAACGGGCGGGATATTCAACACTCAACTACGCCTATTTTGCTTACTGTGATTGATTCTACTTATCTTACCAACATAACTCCTGAGCAAAGCCTAGTAGACCTTTAAATTGCTGATGAGTTTCTGAAGAAACTCCAGTGTCCCAAAGTAGCACTCAGCATTTAATTCAAATGTTGCAAGCTTAGCATCTAGGGTCATAGACTACTCTTTAAGGGATTCAAGATACAAAAGGTGTTGGTACAAAACCCTCATCTAGTAAAAAGCTGCACAACTTTAAATGAAATAATAACGAGTGTATACTATTATATCTTACCATCTCTCGAAAAAATAGCTTAAAACTATTAGCAAATTCAGTTTATTCGCAAACTACTAGCTGAACAGTTGTCCGTAAGATTAGAAGAATTCTGAAGTGCCAACTAAAAATTCATATCTTCCTTTGCCAGTGAAGCTCCTATAATGTCCCAATCACTAATTAAATCAAATCTCCTATCAGCAATAATACGACGCCGGGTGGAGTGCGTCAGTTCCAATGGAACCGTCCTGGCTCCTTCGGCTTGTGATGCCGCCACGCAGCCAGAGAAGACCCAACGTGAGCCACAGCCCTGCAGAGCTACGTGGGCCGTTGGGCCGTGGAGTAAGGTGAGTGAGGAAATTATGTGAGATACCCTGTAGGCTATTATTGCTATACATCATGTACTGACCTATAAGTAATGGACTTTTAGTCAGCGTTTAATAAATGGCCGCATTAAAAGAAGAAGAAAAGTAAGAAAAGTACACTAAATCGACGATCGCTCGCGCTGTCAGTCTGTCGGAAGGACGGCGCTGCTGTCAATGTTATTATTTTGTAAAAAAAACTGTTTGCAACGAAAGTTAATAAATTATTATTTTATTCAGTTGGACATAAAGTTGTAAATCCAATGACTATAAATGGTAGACTAATAATTTGCATTTGTAACATTGGCGCAAACCTATATTCTTCAGTAGAAGAATTCAACATGCCAGGGGTCTTGAGTCTTAATCTACATAACAACATGAGATTGAGATTTTTAGATATTGTGGTAAAGAGTTTGCTACAATGGAATACATTATGCACTAACGTGGTAAAATATTCTATAAGATAAGATAAGATAAGATAATATTTATCTGCAGAAAAAGGGTTAGTTACATGTCTTAATAGTATGTATAACATTGAGGTATCTGAATTATGCCAAGAATATAATAAAGTAGCTTAAATTACCTACCAGATTTGTAATAACGAATCCCATCTCCTTCAGTGCATAGGCCGCTGCGGCATCCCAGGCCGGCAGCACCGCGTACTCCGATGCGTCTGGCGAACCAACCACACGCAGAAACGTCGCAAGGAGCGCAGCGCGGGTGCAGCTTGCGAAGGCCTACGGAGGCCTATCGTGCTGAGACAGTGTGCCGTGAACTGCGAGCAGCAGAGAGGTGAGGATTGGTACTGGAATGTCGTCATCTCGGTGGCTAGGTTTGTGCGGACTGTTGAGAGTTGGTAATTTTTTGAAACCTGTATGTTTAGCACGAGTTGTGTTTATCTCGTTCCAACTAGTCATGGTCATACAGCGAAGTCTTTTATCAGGTAGTACGTTTTCTTTTTTTCTAGTATTAATCGTTCGGTGTTGGTAAAACTCGATGTTATTCCGTGGCCCTAACTAACCTGCCCAGGTTTTTCATATCCCTGCCTTCGTTTCTGTCAAACTAGTGTCATAAAAAAAGGACGCGCATAGAGATAAACTCAGATAAACTTGGTCAGTCATGTTAGCGCCACTGTACACGTTTACCATACCTAGTCTTGCTTGCCGCTTCTCTGGTAGGTTTGAATTTTGACTTGCTGGATTCAACAAGACTCGCCTGTTGATCAACCATTTAAAAACTGATTGACTCTAAATAGATATCAAGCTATCTCTCTATTTTATCATCCCTCACAGTCTTGTACAAGTTATTTTAAGTTTTAAGGGTATGTATATTTAAGTCTTGGGCATTATTTATTTCTGTATCTAAATCTGAATGTCCTCGCTCTCTATTAGTGCTATGATTTTTTAAATAGCTTTCGAAGTTGTTTTAAACTGTTGCGATTTTCACACATATTTATAACGTATAATATCGGGACTTTAACGCGATGAGTTGAGTTGACATGATGCGTCTACTCGTGACAAAACATGGCCGAAACGTTGAGGGAAATTAACAATATATTTTTATCGCATTAAAGTCCCGATAACGATATAAATATGGCTTCCTAAGTTTAAAAAATCTTGCAATTTATGAATAAAGTCGTCTATTGCATTATGTCTGCATTCGTTTTTGTGATAATTGTTGTAAAAATAGCAGTCTTTCCTTTTATATTTCTACGCGGGTTAAGTCACGGGCAAAAGCTTATAAAATCTGGTCCAACTTTTATGCAAAAAAGTTATTGACACCTTTACTCCCTGCGTCGTGTAGTCGTCAAAGCTTAACTACATCTGAAATAGGTCACGTTCGGTATTGAATAATAAAATCAGTATTGATCCAACGTCGACAATGAACGACACGTATTTAAGATTTGCCTTGTCATTCATTGGTGTAGCGATTTATTAATTGGCTTTGTCTATAAGCCCTTCTTTGATCACACTTATAAACACGGTGTCTGATAAAGAAATATTGGAAATACATTCTAATATTTTCGCATACTGTAGAAGATGTGTAGAAGTCAAAAAGTTACGAAGATGAAATTGTTTTAAACTTTCACGATTTTCACACATATTTGTAACGCTATCAGGACTTTAACGCGATAAAAATATATTGTTTATTTAACTCGACGTTTTTGCCATGTTTCAACGGCCGTGGTCACGAGTAGACTGAAGTGGAGGGTATTATTCCTGTTTAGCCGCGCGAGATTTACGAACTACCCGCACTTTGTCCTATTTATTTTCCATCGGCATATCACTACACAGACTCACAATGCTCACAATGTCCGACGATTTATTCGAAGAATATCTCGACGCTTACACCTGCTGATGCCACGAAGATGACTCTATTATCAAGATAGCTAATAACCCGTATTAATCTTTTGATGTTTTTGAGTGCTTACCTACTTTCGCTACTGAATGTACTTGTGAATAATGAAACCACTCTTAATAGTGAATTAGCACTCATGCTTTCACACAACTACAGCACGATCATTTTGTTTACGAATGGAAAAGTTGTGAAACAATATTGTGAAACGAAGGTTCACTAAAGTATACCGTGGTTGAATCTATACTACAAATAATGCTAACAGCTTTTTACATTGCTTAAAGAATTTGTTAAATCACCATCACGTAATTACATCTACTGCTGAATATAGGCCTCTCTCGACGTGCACGACTGAAATCTATAGTTGGTTCGTCACAATTTGTTGACTACCACCATATAACGAAATTTTATTGGTGTCAATGAACTTTTGAGCAAATATCACTGTCTTGGATCATAGCTAAAGTGACCATTGTTCCCGGCAGATGGCGTTTGCCGCGACTCTTCCCGCTTCTGCGAGAATGTCCGCGCGATGAACATGTGCGCCCTCCAGCGGTACAAGCTGCAGTGTTGCAAGACCTGTTACGATTAGATGCGCGAGCGCAGGCATAATAAATACCGGTGTCTCTAAAGGTTCGATCGTTTCAGCCGCAGTTAGCATCCAAAGTACCCACTTTTAATTTTAAAATACAGATTTGATCAGTAGTGTTTTGCAGTTTTTTTTTTATCATTTCTACACGGAGACAAATAAAATGCGCCAATTTACACAATCATTGTCATAAATACTTGGGTAGGGTGAAAAACGCAATGACAAAAACTGAATAAATAGTTAATTAATAGTTGGATTGGATTGTATATAGCTCAAAGTATGTTATTGCAGTTGGTTAGTCCTTGAACGTATTCAATATTGAACCACATTTTTAAAGAAACCACGAGTATTTTAGTTAGGAGCAATCAGCTTCTGCAACATTTATTTATGTTTTTCTCGGAAAAGATTATAATAGTTTTAGGCTTATAGAGATTCTTCAGGGATAATGGTTAGTGGTTCAATATTGAGTTAATTATGACGCCTTATGCAAACTTTGACGATCAATCCAACGCCTTATAATTTCTTTACGACGATCCTACCGACCACGCCAGTTAATACTTTAATAGAAGCACAGAATAAATTATAGTACCAGCACAGGTCTCACTTCAAACAAAAACGGCGTTTAGGTACCTATAAAAGCGTTCTATTGTACGCCTCTCTATTTATCGTATAACTAGTACGGCAACTTAATTGCGGCCACCCCAGTGTAAAGGTGCGCCTGACGACTTATATCTTCACGAAATGCGCCCCTGATAGAAATACGTAGTAAAATACATCAAATTTGCTAATAGACGCTAAAACAACTACTGCCTTTGAAAATCATGTGTTATTCAAAAAACGTTATCAACATTATGTAATGAATGATAATATAAAAATTTCTTACAACATTGACTCAATTTAAAACTCTGGTCTTCTGACCTTGTAAAAAGATGTTTCTGATCTGGTTCCTCTATTTCACCCAACTAACATTATGTCAGATTACAATGACAATTCAGAATTCACTTCAAATTCGGCAATACAAAAATTCTTCGAGCTTGCCATGTATGCTGAATTGTCGGTCACCTGTCAGCTTAATGAAATAGGGGTCTGTATTCCTTAAAACTTCATTGATGACTAATGACTAGTTACCGAAGCGGTTGAAACGATATTAAATTTTATTTTAAAATTTTATCAATTGCAGCAGTAAATAGTACCTATGTTAAGTAATGGTTCTTAAAACTTAATAAAGAGTTCTGAACATAATAACTTGCATTTATAAATCATTCTTGCAGATTAAGAGACGACTGTCATTGTTATTTTAACTGACTGTAGTTTTCGTTGGTGGACAAATACAATTCAACTGATCTATACCCTTACCATGAGTACAGTGCATCTAGCCGTAACCGTACTCACTAGCGACGGCGTAAACTATCTGTATGGGGAATTGTACAGCGCCTCTAACGCTCAGATAGAGAACTAAAAATTGCTAGTATGAGTCCAACGGTAAATTACTATCGTAATCTAAGCGCTAGTGACTAACGTTTTGTAGCTGTTGCCGTAGAATATTGGTACCATGAGTCACAAATTTGACAATGTCATCGAAAAATACCGTATCGACTATGGCTAACTCTTTCACTGACTAAATGGGAGCGTATTTAACCGCTATCGACTGTAGTAACGTAATATGAATTTTCGACATAAACTCATGGTAATGGTACTGATCTTTCTTACTATAGGTTTTTGACTAATTGCGAGAGAAAATGCCATTGTATAAGACGCACGAAATGATAATAGAGATCTAGTCGTAACGTGCACATGATTGAATTGCATGGATGTAATATATTTTTAAAATTAATTAAGCAAACATCGAATTTTTCGGGGCACGAATTGTCATGGTAGGGATTGACAGTTGTATTCAATCGACTTTAACTAATATCGATATACTAGACATCGCAGGTTACGTCAATTTTAATATTAAACAAAATGGTAATGAGTTGATAACTAAGTTAAGATCGGATAGTGTGCAGTGTTATTTAACATTGCCGCCAAGAATGTACATGATAGCAACATATTATATAAATGTCGATTAAATAAAACTAGAAAAAAATACAGTAAATCCTTTGAACATTTTATTCGTGCCCCATAAATTTCGGGAACTGTATTTAAGAAAACGGAATGAATTGAAATTGAAAATGTAGGTAATGATCGAATTGAAAATGTACTTTTCAATGTAATAGTCCTTGAATTGATTAATAAGTAAGTAGGCATCAAAATATTTAGTGAAATGTTTTGTACTATATATTTAAATATATGTAAATATATAATAAATATACAAATGAAGCACAATATACGTTATGCTTAGCTCTCAATCTTGAAAACAGCACTATTATTATAGTCATGATGCAATATTCATATGTAGTAAAATGAGTACCTAGTAGAAATTGCCAAAACGATGCAACAGAAAATTGTTTAAGAATACAGTTGTTTCAAAAATGTACTTAGATAATATAATATTAAATGTCAATTTAGTAAAATACTTCACTTTTATTTTTATGCTGTCAGTGGATAGCCTTGTTTAGGGGATTATTGTATGTATGAAGATAAAGAAACATTTAACATATTTAATATGTATATTGAAATTTATAAAAGCGTCATTTCTTATTATTGAAAGCAATATGAGTCGCTTAAAAATACAATTGTATATAATAATGTTGAAAGTTAATTCGTATAAAACATGACCTATTGAATAGGAGAGTGAAACTGTCATTACTTACTATCATTTCATTAATTTTGGAAAATATTTAATAATATTTAAGTTTGAAGCCGCCTTAAGCGGTGACGTATTAAACATGAACATTCGTTCATGGTTGTGTGTGTGCTGTGCTGATTCGTCATTGGCCACAAGTGTAAATGTGTTCGTAAAAATTTAAGACGGCTTCAAACTTCCGAGCATAATAATTATTAATAATATTTTGCATTAAACTTAGACATAATTATGTATTCAACGACTTGTTTAATTATTTAGTGAAAAATTCTTTTTAAATACGCTATACAGTATTATGATAATACGAAACTATTAGGTAAACAATTTGTTGTCAATTGTTAAACGCATCATTATTATAATTGTAAATAAATTAAATAAAAATATATAAAATAAATGTATGATTTGTGAAACCATGTTAAAAATGCACAGTCATTTGTATTTTCTGTTAAATTTGCTGCTTGAATAAGTGCATTTGATTAATGAAAGAAGTACTTATATGAGTATAGTGTTTTTTTTTAATTATTATAGCCTGTCGAATAAATAAGTTGTCCTATATTCACAATATAAGTTGATTTAATAAACTCTTTCCTCGATAGCTAGCATAAATCACTATGATTCACTACGTAGTAACTCAGCGCATCATTTTCCAATTAACCCAGTAGGAAAGAGACGCACTGAGTGAGAAGCGAGAAATGATCACGCGTGCTAGCCATTCTAATAAATAAAAAAGTCAAACTCGGAAGTCAAAGTTAAGTCGATGACAAATTTATAATAGTAAGACGGGATTTGACTTTGTAAAATTCGCAACAGTGATAAAAAAATAATATTTTGCCGTGATTTAGTCCCGTCTTACTACTTTTATGAATATGAGGAAATGCTCGAAAACTTTTAAATAATTCAAATAAATAAAAATTGACAGTGCCATAAGACGCTACGCTATCTTTTATTCTACATACTTTAAAAAAGTATTTTCTAAATTTGATTATTGTTTAAAAAAAAGAGTTTTTCTGCTGACTGTGTAACCACCGCATACCTCTAAAAGAAAATTGCCCAATTTAGAATTTTAATTTTTAAGTCCCAGTGCATAAGTCCGAAATTGTAAATTGTACCGAAACTTTCAAATATAAATAAAATATATTATATAAATAAGTTACTTAATCGAATTTGTTTTATTTTACTCCACCATATCAATATACTCGTATTATTTTTAAGAGAGAGAGATGTAAACGAGCAGACGGCTCTCCTGATGGTAAGTAACTAAAGGGCGGGACTGACCTTAAAGTCCCCCAGTGGGCCTTTGAAACACTCACCGTACGAAACAGAATAGCAAGCTTCTACTACACGCCGGTATTCTCTGAGAGTGTAGTACAGTCAGCGTTGCCAGACGTCCCGATTTTGACGGGACGTCCCGTTATTTAGCCTAAAATTAAATATCCCGCGCGGGACAGGCTCAGTCCCGTTTTACGGAGATACTCGACCAGTAACCTAGATGGTAGTCGTTTTTTGGCCAAGCACCGTATTTTCATTAAAAAACATATTCTATAGCTGTCTATCATCACTGTAAATTTAATTTGAAACTTAAATAAGATGATACGTAATAAAAATCTGCTGATTATTTAAGCTATTTATGTTATGTCCCGCTTTCGACGAATTAGTTCCGCTTTTTTATACAAAAGGCTTCGAAATCCCGCTTTGCCTGAAAACAAATCTGGCAACGCTGAGTACAGTCTAGTGTAGATATAATATGTATTTTATATAACGATATAACATAGGAAGGTAAACAAGCAAGTAGATCACCTGATGGTATGTGAACATTCAATATCTCAAAAGTATGTACAAAACTCTCTTATGTGCAAAGGGTCGCCGATATTTTTGAGTTTTTTGAGTTTTTTGAATCAATATACGATTTTTACGGTTGACTGTACTACCCCAGTCGATCCGGCCCAATCGTACAAACAGCAACGAACGTAGCCGACCATTAAGAAGAGTGTGAACCCAGCGCGAAAAAGCGCTCCCTATACAAACGGCGATAACGTTTTCCACCCTCTAAACCTTAATCTATGGCGATGATTTTTTGGTATGTTGTCATTATGCATTAGAACAAGATTAGAACTAGGTTCGTATGTCTTGATTTTTTTAATATTATTCATAGATTTGACAATATTTGCATTTTAGGAGTTTCATACAAAACCTAAAAGCGTAAATATTTTTTTAACTATTAATAATATTTAAAAAATCAAAACATACAAACCTAGTTCTAGAGCATAATGGCATCATACAAAAAAATCATGGCTATATGTTAAGGTTAGAGGGTGGAAAACGTTATCGCCGTTTGTATGGGGAGCGCTGGGTTCACACTCCTCTTAAGAAGGGAACTGAGATAAATTGTCTATGCTCGAAAGGGATAGATCAACTTAATAGTGCATACCTTTCGAAAAATGACATTTTCTTCGTCTTCAATGGTTACTTATATAAGTACCCCACTAAACTGGACGTGAGCATCAATTGGTTTAAATAAATGGTCTTAGTAAGTTGACATAGGTACTGTATGTGTCTTCGATTGTACCGATCATCTGTCGACGAAGCAGGAATTTTATTTTTTTATTTTTATTTTATTTAATAGGCTCACAAAACAAATTACAGTCTTTAATACAGTAGTAGGGTAATGCTTACTGTCTAGATCTGGACTATAATTCTAACTATGTGTGCACAGAAGGATTAATAACATTACTTAACAGGAAATGATCGCTAGAGGGAAATCATTTAGATACATAATGTGCTAAAATTAATGTTCTTAAGGAAGACAATATAAGTTAACAAAGTTCTGCAGTGCGCTCGCTGGCCAAAAACCAAAACAGTAATAATAATTAAGTTTATAAACTAACAAACACAAGAAAGTTACGGTAATTTACAAAATATATTGTTAATAATATTTTTAAATGTGGGTAGCTTGTGCTTGAAAATATCCAGAGAAGAATGTTCTGCAACCGTTTCATTGTACAATCGACACATTCTAGTTACGGGATTGTAATAAGAGGTGTTGTTTTTGAAAATTTGTAGCTGAAAGATCCTAGGTGACGGGTTACGTGATTTGAAGCGAGTGATGAAGTTGAGGAGAGAAAGGAGGGAAGGACAGTCAATATGAGAGTGGATAATTTTATAAAGAATCAATAGTTCGCTGCATTTTCTACGAGAGGAAAGAGATGGCATATTGAAGTGTTTGAGCCGGCCAGAGTAGGATCTGTATTCTCTACCCAGCTGGAGCCGGTAGCAAAGAATATTAAGGAACTTCTTTTGTACCTTTTCTATCCTGTCTATGTGAATGTTATAATAAGGTGACCATATTACAGATCCATACTCTAAAATGCTTCTGACCAGGGAATAATATAAATATTTTAAGGTGTAAATGTTTCTAAAGTCCCTTGTCGAACGAGATATAAATCCGAGAAGTTTAACGCATTTGAAGATTAATTGATCATAATGGTGGTGAAAGTTTAATTTTTCATCAAAATAAACACCAAGATCACGAATTAAAGAGGTACGATTTAATGGAAAGTTATTCAAAGAATAATCAAAGACAATTTTTTGTTTAGATGTTGTAAAAGAAATAACGTAACATTTTTCAGCGTTCAAAAACATGCGGTTTGCTACGCACCACTCAGCCACTGTCTTAAGATTCTCCGGCAGAGATACGCAGTCCTCAAATTTCGTGATTGCTCTGTAGATCTTGAGGTCATCTGCGTACAATAGACATGGACACGACAGAACCTCAACCAGGTCATTAATGAAAACCACGAACAGGAGAGGCCCTAAATGAGAGCCCTGCGGCACACCAGATGTGATCGTAATAGGCGCAGATAGATGCCCTTTAATGCTGACAAGTAGACTTCGTTTGTTTAAATAAGAGCTTATCCACCTCAACAAATTACCATGGATACCATAGCCCTCCAGTTTCTTCAATAAAATTACATGATCAACCTTATCGAACGCCTTGGCAAAATCTGTGTATATTGAATCTATTTGTGTTCTCTTAGCAAATGCACTACAAAGATAATTTTTATATACCAGTAGATTACTAATAGTGGACCTACCTGAAACAAAACCATGCTGACTGGGTGAGATGAGTCCTTTAAAATGCGAGTAAAAACTATTATACATAACCGATTCAAAAAGTTTCGCAAAAGTCGATAATATGCTAATGGGCCTGTAATTCTTACATTGGTTTCTATCGCCTGACTTGTGGATTGGGATAATATGTGCAACTTTCCAAGGCGCGGGAAACATGCCGCTTTTAATGGACCTGTTAAAGATGATACATAGAGGAAGACAGAGTTCATCACAGCACTCTTTTATAAATGATGGAGGTATGCCGTCAGGACCAGCACCCTTGTCACAGTCAAGACTTTTGATTTTGTCGCTTATGTCATCAATGCATATGTTTAAATCGCACATAGTGATGTTATGAGATACAGTGGCTGGAGTAAATGTATGAGTATTACAGTCAGCTGATTTGACGAAAACTGATCCAAAATAGCTTGAGAACATTTCACAGACTTCACTCGCATCCGATGAGACCAAATTGTTATATTTCATAGTAACAGGGACAGAGTTAGAGCCCTTTTTGCTGTTGACGTATCTCCAAAAATGTTTTATGTTATACTTAATTGCGTCTTGTACTGAGTCGACATAATTCTAATAGCACTTGTCTATAAGCCTCTTACACCGCGATCGCAAACAGTCAAAATGGTCGTAGTCTCGAAGGTTGCCGAACTTTTTATAGAGTCTATGGTACTTCAGTTTCTCTTTTAAGGCGCGAATTAAGACAGCACTAAACCAACTGGGGTACGAGTCTCCTTTATTTCTTTTCATAGGAGTATGTTTCATAATAATTTCATTTAGTTTATCCTGAAATATTTGCACAGCACCATCGACGTCGACAAGTGACAATATCCGCTCCCAGTCAACAGAGGCCAGTTCCTCTTTAATTTGATCGTAGTTACACTTACGAAAATTGGGCCTATTTTGATGTCTTGAACTAATGGCTTTTGGTGGTGTGAATTCTGGCCAAAGGGAGTCGCTTTCCGTCGTTTTCGCGGACGGTTGCTAGACACCCCGAAACTAGGGCACACGTCACCAAAGTAATGTGCTAATTCTAATGTTTTGTTTTATAAATTATGTATGTTAGTCTTTAAGATATTTTTTCTATGGGCCTATGCAGCCTGAAATAAATGGTTCTATTCTATTCTATTCTGTACTGCAATCAGCAATTGCTTATAGTGTGGTAAAGCGGCGAGAAATACCTGGGTACTTTGATTGTTACTATTTAAATAAACTAAATTTATTAATAAATACAAATAACTGTGTGCGTAAAAATAAATAACTAACAAAGATAAAAACGTTTAGCCTGCAGCGTGTGCTGTCCAGAAATGACCATAAATACATAACCCTCCCTTCTGGCGGCAATCGGGTAAAAAGTCATGGTAAAGAGCTACCCCCTTATTCATAAACGCTTCGTAAGCGTTTCTTAGTTAACAAGTTTTATGTCTTTACCTGTCATTGTGACGTTTGCCCTCAAATGAAAGGGACAAAACATTTGTTAGCTTAAAAAGATTGTTAACTTTTTATGAATAAGGGGGTTAGACTTTAGGTGGCAAAGTGTTCGATGAAAATTTATAGTCTGTTAAAGAGTTAAAAGTCCATTACAACCAAAGATTACAACGTTAACTGGTTAAGAGGAGTGTGAACCCAGCCCCAATAAGCGCTCCCCATACAAACGGCGATAACGTTTTCCACCCTCTAAACCTTAATCTATGGCGATGATTTTTTGGTATGTTATCATTATGCATTATAACTAGGTTCGTATGTTTTGATTTTTTAAATATTCTTCATAGATTTGACAATATATGCATTTTAGGAGTTTCATACAAAACAAAAAAGCGTCAATATTTTTGAAACTATTCAGAATTAAAAAAAAAACATACTAACCTAGTCCTAGAGCAAAATGAAAACCTACAAAATAATCATGGCTGTAGGTTAAGGTTTAGAGGGTGGAAAACGTTATCGCCGTTTGTATGGGGAGCGGTGGGTTCACACTCCTCTTAAATGCAGTTCTAATCAATCTTTCTACTGTGATTCCGATACAACTGCATCAAAACACTCAAACTAATGCACAACGAATGCAAAGCCACGAACAAAAACATGTATCTGATAAAGCGTGCCGCTTCCAACGTCTATCCACAACGGAATTCCAAATTTAAATTGGAGGTATTTCCGTGACGTCACTGTCAAACTTGGCTCTGATTGGCTGGCGGCTACACACGCTCCGCTGCTGTAACGTGATTGGTCTAATGAACAATCGAGTTGATTGTCATAGAGTATATCGTTGCATAGACACGGCAAACAAAGTTATGTTAGTTGAGTAACGTGAGTGGAATGGAGAACGTGTATTGATTTTCGGCTAATGTTTATACAGAGCAGGGGTGGTTTTCTAGACGCGGCAGCGACGAGCTCGACGACGAGGCGATGCTTTGTCCCGCCTATTCTCGCTAACGACATCAAACGCGCGAGGGAGACTGAGTTTGTTAATCACTATGTAAACTCAACCAAATAATGGTTAACCAATTTGAGCTTTATCCGATAGCAATACGATCGCAAAGTGGTTAAACATTTTCTTGGTTGACTATACTTAGCACTCGACAGCTGACACGACATTGTGGTGGAAAGTCACAATAGAGAGATCTCTCTCCAGGCGGGTGTTATGCCTGGGGACCGAAGTCCGAAGGATGACAGTTGGAAGTTGTATATAAGCGTCCGTGTTACGAAACTTCGTTAGCGTGATGTAGCGCATGTCAGTTGGTATCCTCTACTCAACACTAGATGGCGCTAGAGTCGCTACAACTTTTTTATTTTGTCGCATTATGCCACGGTTAAACGCACCGTTAGTTCGAAACTTTTGCAGGTCTTTTATAATGCAATATTTTGAAGCAATTTTATTTAGATTTTTAATTTTTGATGTAGAACACTCTTAATTAAATTTCAATAATATGTAACGACGACACAAAAAACAATAGTGAAGTTAAGCATTTAAATAGTAAATAATCCAAACATAATAATAATAGTATATGTTCTCTTACTTTTAAATCCTTTACAAACACCGATGTTAAAATCAGTAAACACAATTATAATTTTTTTAAAAGTACCGGCAAATTGAAATTTCCTCCTCTTTTTGAAAGTCTTACAAAAATTCGACTCCTCCGTAAAAAATAAATAACTAAAAAGAAAAAAATAATCCCTATAATTCGAAAAAGTTTGAGCAGTGCAGACAGAAACACTTTCAAAGTCTCTTAAAATATGTCTGTATGTATGTATGTAAACTCTTTATTGTACATAATCACTTACAAATACACAGAAAAACACAGGAAGTAGTACAAAACCGAACTTATTCCTTAAAGGGATCTCCTCCAGCTAACCTTTGAGCAAAAGAATGTTATAACTAAGGTATTGCCGACGGGAAAATACGAGATATACGATACAAGTATTTGCCCACCACCAAGTACAGTCAAGGAACTTAATTCCCTACCCATTTCGTTGAAATGTCGTCTGATATTCGCAATGCATTAAAGTCGATATGTCAAACTAACGTCTTGCTCTATAGCTCTTATGGTGACAGTTTGCTATATGCTATTGAACCTTAGGTGGGTTGGAAATTAAATTCCTTGACTGTATATATTTCGTTGTTAGTGTGGTATAACTCAAGTTACAACGTTTTGACGTCGTCTGCATAATTCGATTCTACGTAAACTGCATTTCGTCTATTGAAATTAGCGCAGATGCAATACTTAGACCAGTTGCTCCCAACCTTTTTGGTCAAGAACCATTTTACAAAATTTTTGGAATCAGTTCAGTAGTTCCTGAGATTACCCCCTACATACAAACAAAGTTTACCTCTTTATTATATTAGTGTAGGTAGTGTAGATGTAGATTATTAAATGTTTATCACCAGCAAATACTTTTGCTAATTTAAATGAACTTTGATTACCATTAACCAAAATCACGAGTAACCAAACTAGTTTGGTTATCTTTTTTTCAGTGAAGTTGGCCGAAGTTTGACTATCACTGATATAGACGATTTGCTCGCCGATGCAATTCGCTTAGCCGTTCCGAATGCCACGCTGAAGGGGTTCAGATGAAACCGGATTATTCCAGTTTGATAACATTTATTGAAATGAAACGCTTTCGAACGTCTTCATCGCGTATGATGAAGTTGTAGCTAGTTTCTGATCTGTTCTACAAAATAGTGCCTTACTGTAATCTCAGCTGTAATCTATTCATATAATTATGTCACATATCAAAGCTATAAAAATATTTTTTTTATGGGTAATGGGTCTAAAAAATCTATAAATAATATTAAAAAAAATCAAAACAAACAAACCTAATTCTGAAGAACAATATCATACTAAATAATCATAGCTATAGGTTAAGGTTTAGAGGGTGGATAACGTTACTGCAGTTTGTATGGAAAGCACTTGGTACCGTCAGCCTCAGGAATAGCTGAACACTTTATTACCTTGTCACTGTCAGTAATATGACAAATTCGTGCAACTCTCATTTCATACGTTACTACGACAAGGCTCTTAAGTGTTTTCCTACTTCTGAGGCTGTAGGATCGGGTGTAAAGATATGAGTGCATTCAATATACTCAAAAATATTTACCAACGCTTTTATGCTAACGTCACAGAGTAAATAATAGTACTAACGTACAGAAACTTCTCTTTTTCGACCACCATTAAACGAATTCCAACTTTATGATCAGGCACAAAAAGTTCGTATTACTTCATAAACATTCGCCAGGCGGCATGCGTCAAAAGGAAGGCGCCGCCCGCGCCCGCCTTTCACCCGCAATGCCCTGGCGCACCGCTGGGGTTGGGCTGCTTACTATAACACTATTACAACGCGCGACATAGTGAGCGGGCGCGCGCGCGGCAAGCCGGCAACCTACTGCGATTAACCTATGCCATAGGTAATGCGGCGAGCGCACCTACAGTGCGGAGTGGAACCCCCCTGCTAACGTGTTGTAGCCGAGTTAACTTTATGGCCGCTAGATGTCGCTGACCCTAATCTAAACTAGATATCGTTTGTACACCCGCAACTCCTTAAGATATGCACATACTTCATCATTAAATGATTTGGCATAGCAACGGCGTTTGATAAACAATAAAGTGGTCCTTCGAACCGGATAAAATATTTATCCAAAAATATGTACTGACGCTTTTTTACCAATGCAAGAAGAGCGTTAGTACATATTTTTTTGTACGTTAAATGCATTTTTACACTCGACTGTACATATTAGTCGAAAACACAAACCAGTTCATTCAAAAAGTAGTAACAAACAACACATTCTAAATAAAACCTCAACACCTACATATTTATATATATTTCCATAACAAGCTTTTCGTAGCAAGTTGGAATGCATGTCGTAGAGGAGCTACGTACGTAGCGCTACGTTTTAATCCTTCGTAACAACGTTGCTAGCTATTTTAATTCACTGCTCTTTCACAATAAACTTTAGAATGCTAATTAAATTACTTAAGTATTCCGTTTTTTTTTCAGGCAAAAAAATATTTTTTTTTTATTAAAGCACTAATTACACTTATCTACAATGATTTTTTTCCGGACCGTTAATTAGCTTTCATGTAGACGTATGGCATCCTGATTCTGAAAATAAAAATCGTTTTCATCTATCAGCTTTAGTTTTGGAGATATGACATGTATGTAATGTATAGAAAAATAGAAAAATACAAAAAATTCATACGGAAAATAAAAGCTGATAGATAGAAACGGCTGGTAGATTTAAATTCACTGTGTCAAAAGATAAAAAAAAAGTGAAAAAAACTTCCGGAAAATTTTAAAAATTAAAATTTTGTAACCATGTGTTATTGTTGTATTTAGTAATCAAATTCCAAAGAAAAAAACAACAATAAAATCTTATTCTAAACTTAAAGGTTAAAAAGTATTCAGTTACTTTTGACAAGTATATTATTGAAAACTTAATACAGTTTCAACAACAAAATACAACAATAAAACGACAAGGATATTGCAGATGCGTTGCCAACCTAGAGGCCTAAGATGGATAACCTCTTGTGCCAATAATTGCACCGGCTGTCTTGCTCTCCACCCCGGAACACAACAGTATAAGCACTTTTGCTTAGCTACACTGGTGTGTTAGCGAGCAAGATGATGGTAGCGACCCGGATGGATCTTGCACAAGGTCCTACCCACACCTACGTGCGTCAAGCTCTAGTACAGGTACCTTATATTTACAATTTAAGTAAGTATTTGTTTAAAATATAAGTAAATTCTTGGTTAGATTTAGATACTTGGGTATAGATAATTTAGGTAAGACTATCCCGACGTCAGGCGTTTAATCCAGATCCTATCCCAGATATACCCCCAAGCTGGACTAAGTAGCGTCAGCAAAGATAGCAGAAATATTTTACATTTTATTTTGTAAGGCGTCAAACAGGCACGCGGTTTACATGACGTTAAGATTACCGCCGCTCATAGACACTTAAAGCACCATTGGGACTGCTGGTGCATTGCCGGCTTTACAGCGGAAAGTTCCCTGGTTGTTTGATTCCTTAGTTGCGAGTATGAAAATATTGTATTTTTAATGGAAAATAAAGGCAAACGAGAATGCGGATACCTGATGGGTATTGATCACCGAAGCCTTCGAAAAGGTTCATGTTAGATGCATAGATATCTGAAGTTTTCATCTGTGCTGCGAATTTTGTTTCTAACCGTACTTGGTATAAAACTGTTTGCTTAATATGCAATGCACTGGCCAACGGCTAATACATGTTTGATATTTGTGTGGCATATCGTATTTTAACCGCTCTCCCATTGGTTACAGCATTGGGGAATAATACACAAACTAACATGTTAGCGAGTTTCTTTTTGACTCTTAGAAACTACATGTCTAAGATTTATTAAAACTGCTGCAGATATTGAGTCAGTTTTCATTTTGCAAAAAAGGGCAGTTAGAGCAATTTATAATAAGGATACTCGTGAGTCATTAAGGGAATTTTTCAAGGAAATAGACATCTTAACCCTACCGTCGCTATATGTTTTTGAAATATTCATGTACGTTAGGAAAAATGTATGCAATTTCCCTACCAACGTCGATAAGCCAAAGGCTACTAGAAATACAGGAAAGCTTAAAGTTCCAACTTACAGGCTGGCTAAAACCAATAAGTCGTTCATGGGAAATTGCGTAAGATTTTACAACAAAATTCCAAAAAACATAACTGAACTAAATGATACAAAATTTAAATCTATTGTCAAGAAGACATTAATTTCTCGGGCGTATTATAAAATCAATGACTATATCTTGGACAAGGATGTTTGGAAATGATCCCGATTAGTATTGGCGATCCCTGGCTCCAAAGATTGTACATCTGCTGTGTTAAATTGTTGAATTGCAATTTTTCTAAATATTTGAGATGTAAAATAACATTGTAATTTTGATTTATTTAAAAAATTACACCTCGTTGAGTTTCTTGCCGGTATCTTCTCATCAGAGGTTTTTCCGAACCGGTGGTAAATTTTTTGACTTTCATAAGTGCTACCTGTAAGCCTAATATGAATAAAACATTTTAACTTTGACTTTGACTTTGAAAACAAGAAAATCACTACACGTCTGTAAAAAGGTTTAAGAATATTAAATAGTACTGAACTGCTTTTATCCTGTAAAATACTACATGGAGTGTGTTCTGCGAGGAACCAAATTGTTTTGTATTTACATAAAAGTTAAGTTACCTAATATCAATATTAACATTGATCTTAGGTAAGTTAAACTTAAGTTATGGCTTCGCCCTAACATGGCTCATGTCATGTAGGAATATCTGCTTATTGTCGTCTTACAATACCATGGCCACAAGATGGTTCGATGACCTCCTACAGGTGGCAGGAAGGCGCTGGTTGCATGACGCCTCCAACCGGTCACTTTGGAAATCCATGGAGGAGGCCTATGTTCACCAGTAGACTTCTTGTGGCTGAGATGATGATGATAATGATGATGATGATGAATACCATGGTTACAACGAGTAAATGAGCTATGAGGTCTAAGCTAAGTTTTTAGATTATCATTATTATTTATATTAACAGGAATCTCTTCGACACGTCGTTACTACTCGTAGCCATGTAACTCAATGCGTCTCACTCCTATTGGACTAGTCAGAAACAGACGCACTGAGTTAAGAAGTAAGTTACGGTGTGTCGAAAATGTTCATGCTTCGTGCACTATACATTTCTTGGTCGGTTACGTGAACTCGTGCTAGTTGGTTTAAATTTCTTAGAGCTCGCTGTGCTGTGTGTAGTTATGTATATTTCTTTAACTCTTCTTTTATGTGCTAAGTAGTTATTCTAAATATGTGTAGGTAAAAGACAATGGTATTTATAATACATGGATGTACAGTGCTTTTTACGGCGCTTCGCATCAGCAGAATCATCGAGAGTAACGATGGCGCTATAATTACAAAGATTGAATTGCATTGACGTTCATACGCGCATACGAAGTGATCCGACAGAGAACCAAAGTTATCCACATAGCCCACCGCATTAGCACGCTGAAGTGGCAATGGGCCGGTCATATAACCCAAAGAACCGATAACCGTTGGGGTAGACGAGTTCTTGAGTGGAAACCACGGATCGGCAAACGTAGCGTGGGACGTCCTCAGACTCGGTGGAGCGATGATCTTCGCAGGGCGGCTGGCAAGAGCTGGATGAGAGTGGCCGAGGATCATGCTCAGTGGCGTGCCATGGGAGAGGCCTATGTCCAGCAGTGGACGAACATGGGCTGATGATGATCATACGCGCGCTAGCTTAAACTGTCCTGTCATCCGAAACACATCAACGTCATTGTGATTGCCATAAAACATTAGTTTCTCACACATTCGCATCACGTCTAGTATGGATAAATTTGATAGATTTATCCATACTAGAAATACTAAAATGAAGAATCGCGTTGATATTTGCTAGCTCAGCGCTGAGGCGGCGCGGTGGTAAATCTAATGGAGTACATTCCCAATGCAGCCGAGCCTGAAGCTTTATAGAGGGGTTACACCCACCTTATTTATTTATTAACTACTAGTGGACGCGCGCGACTTCGTTTGCGTGAAGTTAGTAGCCTATGTCCATCGGGGATAGTGTAGCTCTCTATTAGATTGAAAGAATTTTTGGAATCGGTTCAGTAGTTCCGTAGATTACCCCCTACATAAAAACAAACAAACAAAGTTTACCTCTTTATTATATTAGTGTAGAAGTGTAGATTAGTGTAGATGTAGAAGAACCGGCTAAGTGTGAGTCAGACTCGCGCAGAGGGTTCCGTACACACTTAATAAGCACCGAACATTGTTGTAATGGAAAGACAAATGGCTGAATGAGCGAGCAAGATGGTATACCGATCTAGACGGACTTTGCACAAAGTCCTACCCACCTGCCGACTCTCCCCCTTATTCATAAAAACTTAACAATATTTTTAAGCTAACCAATGTTTTGTCCCTTTCATTTGAGGGCAAACGTCACAATGACAGATAAAGAAAAAAAATGTTAACTAACAAACGTTTACGAAGCGTTTATGAATAAGGGTGTATATCTCGAAGAGGTAAAAGAAGTCTACGCGTCTAGTTACTCTTCTACATTGAGTAGGTATATGTTTTGCTGATTCTTATGTTATAAAAGGAAATCTGCAAGGTTGGAACTAAATACTGCTAAGAAGTAGAAATATTTCTAAAGAGTTTCTTGCATTACTCTATGTTGTCATTCATTTCAGAGACATTCGGTGCATTCTGTGATAATAAGTTATCACGTACTACTAACAAATATGGGCATAGTCTGTTTTTTTATGAGACAGGAAGGCAAACAAGCAAATGGGTCACGCGATAGTAAGTGATCAACGCCGCCTATAGACACCCGCAACTCCAAGAAGATTGCAGATGCGTTGCCAACCCAGAGAGCTAAGATGGAATAACTCTTGTGCCAGTAATTGCACCGGCTGTCTTGCTCTCCACGCCGGAACACAACAATGCAGACACAGCAGCTTAGCGAGCAAGCTATTAGACGAACCACTTTGTTTAATTTATTTTTTTATTTAAAGGTACATTATTAAAATGGTATTACCAGCTATACACATTCCCGAAAATTCTATTTGGCGTTGCAGCGAAGAATATGTCCAGGATTTGCCGGGGTCCTATATTATGTAAAGTCGCTGGGGCCGTAAATAAAGATTGCCTCTAATTTATTGAGTTCCGGGACAAACTGTTTACTTTCAGCGTGGGCTTGAAAGTCCTTAGGCCTTGTTTACTGTGAACGACGTTGGCCTAACTTGACAACTGACAGCTACCAAGGGAAGAAAGAAAGAAAATCATTAATGCTTGGATGAAGAACTAAAGCATGGATATAGCTACAGTATATATCAAACGTACACACCCAAACTGTCAAAATGGTTACGTACCTTCGGTAAATATTTACTATTTTTACTATAAGCTCACACCTGTTTTCCTTCGGGGTAGGCAGAGACCACAGAACGCCATTGCCTCCAGTCCTGGCATATTTCCCTCGCTTCCTCCACACACATTCCTCGCTTCATACATACGGTGGTTCCGGGTACTTCTAATTTTACCTGTCATCAGAAAATCACCAATTTGGTCGAAGAAAGTACGCAGGCCGACCTAGACCAACTCGTCCAGACACATCAGCCTTACTAATATGCTTGCAGATAAATATGGTTACATAACAGATAACTCTATCTTAAGGCGTTATTTTGGGAGTTGCATTCTCTTCTATCTAATATTAAAACACAACAGCTCCTAGCCTATCGTAAGACAATGCAACCTCAGTCTGCACCGCCTCCCTACCTGCCCCCTTCCTGCCACGAGTCGTGAAGTTATTGAATATTCTATCGCCACTTGTTCGGAGTAGCAGGTTTCTCAGATTTGGAGGCAAAATGTTGAGATATGGACCTTTTTGGTATCATTCTGTACTGGATTTAGGGTTTATTTTGAATCGCGTGTAAAACAAATTATTCTTAGAAAGATCACTCAAAAATGTCGATTTTTTTCTCTATGTGCGTTCCTTTCTTATGACACTAGTTTGACAAAGATACAGGTAGGGATAAATTAAACCAGGGCCGGTCATAATATGGCTACTAATCATCATTGTCCGAATTGTCACTTATCTGAAAGCCGTTGGCTGTAAAAGAAATCGCTATTCCCGCCCCTAAACAGCAGTGCTTGCACTGTTGTGTTCCGGCGTGGAGAGCAAAACAGCCGTTGGAATTACTGGCACAAGAGGTATCCCATTTTAACCCTCTGGGTTGGAACCCATCTGCAATCTCCTTGGTGTTGCGAGCGGAGGTGATTACTTGCTTGTTTTCTTTCCTATTTTAAATTAAAAGAAAAGGAATTCAGATTTTCCCTAATGCCTTTACCTACCTCATCCAGGATTAAACCGTAATGAACGTGCATTACCCGCAAAACCTAGCATACAGGGTGATTAATGAAGCCGTCGAACTACAAAAGCGGCCAATACCCAACGACGGGAGATACACCGCCTGTGTAAAACGGACATAATGGGCTGGATATAGTTCTGCATTGTGTCTGAATAATAGACGCCTGTTTAGATTTTAGATAATGTAAAGAGTTTAAAACAACAAAAAAATTGCTGCCCGATAACTTACAGGATCACTCGCGCTTCGGTCTGTCTTTCTGTCCGTCTGTCACAGCCAATTTTCTCCCAATCTACCAGTAGATTAGGAGAAAATTGGCTGTAACAGACGGAAAATAGCTCATCAAAGTATTCTTACATATGTGACTTATTCGTAAAATAATAAGCCTAAATTAAATAAAAATGCCACCCAAAGACTATTCCACGCAGACGAAGTCGCGGGTACGGCTAGTATTTTCATCTTTCATTCATACATAGTAAGATAAGATAAGATAAGATAATTTATTCATAAAAACTTTAAATTACATGAAAACAAAAATTGTATAAAGTCCCTGTCCGTTCCTGTCTGTCATAAACCCTCATAGTGTATGTTGGGCCGCCTTCTAAACCACTTTCACTGTTAGTAATAAAATTTATTGCGAAAGATTTTCAGCCACTTTGCTCGTGAACAGCACAACTTTCGCAGAGTAGCAAGGTAATTTGTTCCATTACAAAGTAACGCCTGATTCTATTAATTGTTTTTAAACGGTGTTTACCTAAAACGGGTACCGAACCAGTAGCGTTGCGGCAATATATCGAACTATCGATAGTATAGTTGATAGTATCGTGACCTCGAAAAATAGTCACAATATCGATAGGCCTATCGATAGTATCTTAAGCCATCAAATCCAATACTTTCGATAGGTATCAACACTATTTCTACTATTGATAGTATCGCTTTTCGATAGTATCGATACTATCGACAGTATTGATAGATTTTAACCAGTACCATCGATGGTATTTTATTGATGTAATGTATAAAATAGGAATGCAAACAAGCAAGTGGGTCACCTAATGGTAGGTGATCACGACCGCCTATCGTCACCGCCGCAACACCAAGGATGCGTTGCCAACCTGAGGGCTAAGATGGAATACCTCTTGTGCCAGTAATTACACCGGCTGTCTTGGCTTGTCTTGTAGTATAGGATTTTAATGACTATCGATACTATCGATAAGCCTATCGATGTTGACTATTTTTCGAGGTCAACCATCGATAGTCAAACTATCGATATTTCAGCAACGCTAGTACAAAGCGTGTACTCAATACGTCGACAACATTCACAAACAGACGACAACGATAAATCATACGGTGCTTTTGAACAGCTGTCTTTAGGGTTGGGAATAATCATAGACCTAGCTAGTAGCCCAAGCACTGTAAAAGCTGTATATACAGGGCGTTCCACGGCTATGCTACATCCAGAGAAAGTATCTTAAGTATTGCAGATAGAAAATTTAACTAAAAGAAAACTTCATTTCGATTTTAAAAACAATTTAAACTGCATTCAACGATTTTTGAGAAACCACCTGTCTGAACCGGGAATTGGACCCGCCATGTAAAAAAACATCCGTAATTTTACGATACCGATCAAAAGGCCCAATCCTAAGGATTATTTACCAAATAACATAGCATCATAAATAAAATGAAGATTTTGAAATTTCACATTCCCATATCCCTCACTGCCCCAGCACTATAGTACAGTTCGCTCCATAAATCTCGCGTCATCGCGGCGTCGCGGTTGCAATCTGAAACAATTACCGGACAACTACAAATTCGCGGCACGTGCGAGCCGAGATCGGGTACAGTCCACGCGAAATATCGTTTCAATGGATCTGAGCGTCTAGTGTAAGTTTTTGTAACAATAAACGCAACGAACGCGTTAGTGTAACTTCTCAATTACTATGAGAAGGTAAGTAATCATAACACCCTTCTAATACTTTTCCCATGTATTCATTCAGGGCATTACGCTACCCACGCTTTGAGCATGATCTCTGGATTCTCAGTGGTCCTTATCACTGAAGTTACAAGTGCTACAGCTTAAGAGGATCAACGATTGAAGGTCATCTAATACATACGTTTTTGATGACGTCAGTCGCACTACGCTTAAAAGAGGAGTGTGAACCCAGCCCCAAAAAGCGCTCCCCAAACAAACGGCGATAACGTTTTCCATCCTCTAAACCTTAACCTATGGCAATGATTTTTTGGTATGTTGTAATTATGCCTCAGAACTAGGTTTGTATGTTTTGACTTTTTTAATATTATTCATAGAATTCACAGCATTTAAATTTTAGGAGTTTCATACAAAACAAAAAGGCGTCAATATTTTTGAAACCAAAACAAAAAGGCGTCAATATTTTTGAAACTATTCAGAATATTTTAAAAATGAAAACATACAAACCTAGTTCTAGGGGATAATGAGAACATACAAAAAAAACATGGCTATAGGTTAAGGTTTAGAGGGTGGAACACGTTATCGCCGTTTTTATGGAGAGCGTTGGGTTCACACTCCTCTTAACATATCTGTCACATTACGACAAACAGACATAAATTCTGGAGATAACTGGAGACTGGAAACTTTCTGTAGTTTTGGCCTGTAATGCCCTCGGTGGCCCGAGTACCCTCAGTTTTTTTACATATCTCCTAAGTACAGACATTGGTCATTTACAATTTTATAATTAACAATAAAGTTGCGCCGAGTGTCCCGATCTTCTTGACATTAACTCAAGTGTCCGTAATAGGAATCGTGACAAGATATCGGTACAGTCAGCGGCATCAACCTGTATTTGTGCCATATTCTGAAGTACAAAGTACTGTAATACTTGAATTTTTATTATTTTCACTCGATCACATACTAGCAATTAAAACTGTTGTTTTTATTGATGAGGGGGTTTCGCTTTACCACAGACAGAACTGATGGAAAGTGCTGACAGAGCCGGAGGTGAGACTGGACTTTGGAGTTTTGACTCAACCTGGGGCCTGAACCACAAAAATGACTAGTGTTACAATTTAATTGTCACACTTTTATTTATTTATTTATTTATTTATATTTATATTTATTTTGTATGAAAAACTCTACAATTATGTCAAATTATAGTACTTGTTATTTTTGTGATATTGGGGGGCAGCGCATCGCCAATCAGTCTCCTTGTCTTGGTCTTCTAAGTCCAGCCACAGAATAAATAACGAACGCACAGAAACTTCTCTTTACGACCGCGATTAAACAAATTCCAGCTTTATTCACACGCTCAAAAAGTTCGTATTGCTTCATACACCATGCACCAGGCGGCGCGAGTCAAAAGGAGCGCGCCGTCCGCGCCCACCTTCCCCCCGCTACTCCCGGCGACACGCTAGGGTTGGGCTGCTTTCATTTTGAATTACACTGACACGACGAGCCGACAGCCTACTGCGATTTGCCTATCTATGCCATAGGCAAGGCGGTCGAGCGTACCTACAGTGCGGAGTGGAACCCCCCTGGTCCAGCGCAGCTAGCTGACACATTGTAAGAGAATGCTGTGGCCGACTTAAGGATAAATATAGTTTGTTCTAGAACTTTGTATGAATTGCCATTTGCAATTGTATAGAAACGTCAGGTCCTAATCTAACAATAATGTTAATTAGTTGTAAAAATCCTAATTTAAATAAAATGGCTTTATCTTCTAATAACGTAATTGCACCTGTAGAGAAGCTATTCGGTAAATGTTTAGTGCCAAGCTGAATTCGATCCCAGAAGTCGTCAAAGCGAACGTTCGCATTCGTTTATAAGACACAGTGTACTGACGGACAGAGAGTTACGTCAGTTTTGGTTAGACGTTAAAGATTTTTTTGACGCAAATTCGACACAAACAAACAATATTTATATTAAAAGATTCTGTTTAAAATAACTTGATTTCGTCAGAAGTTAAAGAAACTTGGTGCCGAACAGCAACGGGGCGCGACAACAAATCCTTGGGTTTATAACCAGTACGGTAAGTCCGTATCAACACATCGGAACAAAATACTTTACGTCACCCCGGGCCATAAGTAGCAATTTACCGTCCGCTACGCGAGCAGAAATTTCCACTTCCTGGCCAGGGGAAGACGTAAAATTGTGTACACAACTCGGGCGGTGATAAAGAAAGCCTCAGGTCGCCTGTTTATCGCCCTCGCCTTTGGCTCGTGCGACAAGTTCCTGCGATCTGAGACATTCTTTATTTCACCACCCTCAGGGTGTAATGTACTATTGCTACACCAGCACCGCGACACGGCGATATATGTATAGGTACACGGTAAGTGGCAAGCTACTGAATGATTGAATTAATTGTAACGAAATCGTTACAATTAATTCAATAAAAATAGTTTGAAATAATAATATCAGTCTGAATAATTTAAAGTTTCTCGTAGATGACACCGAGGGTAGTTATACCCTAAAATGAATAATGCAATGACCATAAAAAACGAAGCACATTGAAAAATTCGCTGGGCATGGTAGTTGATAATGTGGCGAAACTGTCGAACGGCACGGAATGCTAAGATTCGAGTCCTGCCATTACGCTAGATTTTTCTTTATGTTATCATAGCATTTAAAAATAGTTTGAAAATAAAAATGAATGAACGAAATGAAAATGAAAATGAAAATTTTATTTTATAAGTAGGCCACATAGGCTCGTTAATAATCAATCGAAATTAATTTGACATGTAACATTATCGTAAAGTGTGTAGCTATTATGTTTTATTATGACATGTGTACTTGTACTAACTTATTAATTTTATATTTTCAAACACAATGTTTATTGTTTCCGGTTAAATGACTATGACTATGACTAGGCCCTTTTACATGTCTGAATCTACTAAGTACTATTTGAATATGACTTTGAATTTAAAGACTAACCCAAAGTCTCTGTATTGCAACTACTCTGTGCAAAAGCTTTCACATTTTAAGGTGAATAGGTGAAAGCCCTGAGTAGTAAAGCTTCCATTTCAATGAGCTCGTCGCAGTCTCGTTTTATTGTTATTGTAAGGTTAATTTCAATTTTTGCGCCATTCTGAAAGCTCCTGAAGAGCTTTTTATGACGTTTGAATCTTTTTCAGGCGTACTTATGCTTTTGGGGCGTTTAGAGAGAGAAATAAATGTGGTAAATTTTCTGATACTCATAAGTCCTGTAAGCTTAATTTGAATTGAAAATAAAATAGAAATTTTTTTTTTTCATTTTTAGGGTTCCGTACCCAAAGCGAAAAACGGGACCCTATTACTAAGACTCCGCTGTCCGTCCGTCTGTCACCAGCGGGGCAATTCTCGCGTCCGTAAAGATAAAGTCACACTCGAGATAAGCCAAAAAGAGCTGTCAGATCCCTTCAAAATCTGTCATTTTTGACACATCTCGAATGTGGGATAAATCTCGAAGAGTGCCAGAATTGGGGGCCAGGCTGTATCTCATGAACCGTGATATTTAGACACTTGAAATTTTCACAGATGATGTATTTCTATTTATTAAAACGGGACCCTATTACTAAGACTCCCCTGTCTATTCGTCTGTCCGTCAGTTACCAGGCTGTATCTCATGAACCGTGATAGTTAGACGGTTGATAGTTTCACAGATGATGTATTTCTGTTTCCGCTATAACAACAAATACTAAAAACTAGAATAATAATAATAACTAGAATAATAATAAGCCAAGTTATTAATAATTTTTCAGTAGCTTAAAACAATTTAGGTCAAATGAGGTTTAGGTCTAGGGTGATCAACTGTCCTGTATTATACAGGATGTCCCATTTTTCAGCTATAATTTTTGCCGTGTTTTTTGATAAGACAAACACTAAGAAGACAAAACTGAACCATACCATACGATAAACGCATTGTTCTGTATTCTTTCCTTGAATCCTGTAATTTTAGATCACATGTCTAGGGATGTAAAGCGGTAAAATTATTGTCGTAAAATTCGGTAAAATACGACATTTTACGGTAAAATACGGTAAGATCGGGTAAAAAAGAATTAAACTACTAGGGGAGACCGGGTATGGTTGTCACACGGGTTGGTTGTCACAGCGGCCATAACTGACAACTGAACGCACGAACAAGTTCATTGGCCAGTGTCGAAAGATCGCGCGAGCCATGCCCCCCTCCGTACCTAGCCTAAGTTCGCTCCGGTACACAGTGACGACACCACGCGCGTTTTCATTTTCGCGCCATCGAAAGTATTTTTTTGTGCATCTGTGTGATATCTCGTAAGTACACTTGAATGTTCCATATTAATATACTGCTTTTTATATTGTTGAAGTGATATTTGTGTGTTTTATTCTGTTAAATGGTTTTAAGCGGAAACATTAATTTGAATTTATTTTGCTAGGTTATATTTTACAATGTGGTTTGGGGCATGTTGTCTCATTTCAACGGGGGCTGGTAGTCACATGTGACAACCAACCCCGTGCATGTCAGCTGGGTTTTATTGTTGGCTTTTTGTGTGTTTTGCTATATAAATGTTTTTTATTTCAGAGCTAATATAATGCCAAGGCGTTATAAACGAAAAACTGATCACGGGCTTTTTTCGGCGGCATTGATGCTACGTGCTGCGAGGGTGGTGAAAAATGAAGGGAAATCAATTAGATCAGTTGGAAAAGATTTTGGAATCAACTACAGAACGTTAACAAGATATTGTCAGAAAATTTCTCCGGAAGACTGATTTGTAGACTGATTATTTATGTAGTTTAGTCACACTAAGATTTTAATTTAACATATTACGTCCAAAGAAATTAATGACTGAGACTGACTATGTTTATAAAATTTGTTACCTTGAGAGATTTATAATTAAATATAAGGAGTTATTAGCTAAAAGCCAATTTAGTTTTTTGAATGTTTTAATTAATGTGACGAATAAGTGTTACGTTACTTTCGTTGTTAAAGTTACTTATATACCTGAAGCATTTAAGTTCAGTTAAATAAAAAAGTTTGCAAGAGATTTTAATTTTTGTTTATTTTATTTTATTTGAGTTTACTAGTAACGAAGAGGTATTTCGTTGTTTTCTGTTACGACTACTCACAAACGGTATGTTTAATTTTAATAAAGAGCTGATTTTAAATAAATACAATGCTTATTATTGTTTTTACTCTTTAATTAACTATGTGACTACCTGCCCCAGCACCTGTGACAACCATCCCAGATACGGGGTTAAATGTCACACTTCTCCTTTTTCGAAAAAAAGCTAATATTTCCTCAATACGTACTTTTAGCGTAAAAATGTGTATGCATGTCGAAACTTAAATAAAAACTCTATTAATTAATGTTTCATTTGTCATCCTTGGCAAAAAGAAAAGGTACTAAAACTGCAAATCATTTTTTTTGTGACAACCATACCCGGTCTCCCCTACTTTGAAAAGTTCCAAGTCCGTGCAACAGATGAAGCCAGTCACTCATTGCGGCTGACTGGCAACACGCAAACAGTATGAATTGGATAAATGTCGTCCCGCCCAAACTCGGCGGTAATTTTACCGTAATCTATAATAATATAAATTACCGTAAACTATCGGTATTTTACGCGCCTTTTTGGTAAAATTACGTAATTTTGCAAACGTACACGTGTCCTGTGAAATAAGCACCCAGGGTTGGTCAGTTTATTTAAGACAAACGTTATTAGAGGGATTCTCATAAATACCCTTCAACATGCAGTTCCATTCTTTATCTGCGAATTTTCAAACCAGACTAAACTAGTTCTAAGAGCACTATTTTAAAAGCACCATCGAGTTATACGAGAATAAATTTTCTACGTCTTGAACTCTTGAACGGCGCGTCTTAAACTAAATAAAGCTGTGCATTTAGCACGAACCTTCTTAAACGCGGTAACTGACTACCTAAAGGGCCTTTTACATGATACGAGTTCTCGCATGAGAGTTGGATTACATTGCGGGCTACAAAAGTATAGTCGACCACGAAATTCCTTGACCATTTTCCGACCGTATTGCAAAGGGAGAAGGTTCAAAAGTGGTCAAGCCAAGCAATTACTTGGTCGACTATACGACGTGACCCTTGGATGAAGGACTAAAGCATGGATATAGCCTCAGTACTTGTCAAGTGTACATAGCCAAAGCTGTCAAAATGGTCACCTTTGTGTGCGTCAAGGTAGTAAAACCTGCAAATTAATAAGAAAAACGTAGAGTATACTACCTTAATGTAAACATTACCATAGCCAAAGGTGACTATTTTGTCTATTGGTCGTGTACAGGGTGTCAATTGAAGAGGAGTTTAGAGTATGTAGTCATCTCTTTTTGACACATTGTTTTGCCATAAAGTAAAGAGATCAGATAATAAAATATCGCTTTCAATTTTAATACTCCTTCTATGCTGTACTATTTCTATGACGCGACCGATCGATTGATCGTGCCGCGCAATGTAATGCAACTCGCATACGAGCAGTTGCTTCATGTAAATGGCCCCTAACTCAGGGCATCTCTCTCCCCCTGGGGTAGTTAGAACGAGCCGCACTGTTAGTTAACTTGTGTCGAGACGGTTCGTGCTAGTGCGTTGTACCTGGACTGCAATAGTACCTTTGCGGGTGGTAGGACCTTGTGTAAGGTCCGTCCGGATCGCTACCACCATCTTGCTCGCTAATCCTGCCGCTAAGCAGCAGTGCTTGCACTGTTGTGTTCCGGCGTGGAGAGCAAGACAGCCGGTGCAGTTACTAGCGCACAAGAGGTATTCTTTCTTAGCTCTCTGGGTTTGCAACGCATCTGCTTTTTATGTACATTGCAAAGCCGGAGGGGATCACTAGTATGTCGTATAAGTTGGGACCCCATGCTTTCAACCTGCACTCGAACCTTAGTATTCTCGTTATTAGCCTTTTCACAACAAAGGCCCGTGGAGTGGAACTGTGATGACGTCATAATTCTGAAATACCCCCACTCCTGTTATTCATGGCGGACACTCGGATATTTTACGGTCATGTTACGTCTAGGGATGGGAGAAGGTCAACGACGATATCGATAAATGTATGTCAGGGTTAACGTCCGTTAACCGTTATTCGTGAACGTATAAAGAGTTGAAAATGAGGTGCTAATTTAATTAATAATTCGTGTTGTATTTTTTGTACGTCTTTTAAGGAATTAAATTATTAGAAACAAAATGCGTAAAATATAACTGAAAAGAGAAAAACAAATCCTAGAATCCCTTAAAACGTTGGGTAATGTAGGTGGACACACCTTTAAAACATTTAAACATCTTTTAAAATGTTTTATCTACACATATATCATAAATGCTCTATAATGCGTTCAGAAACCGTAGGCAATGACCAGCATTATAACAACCAATATTATTATGAGATATTTTCTAATTTATTTCTATATTTGTTCAAATTCGTTTTTTATTACATTATTTTAATGTGTACAGTCTATAGATATTTAATAGGTACCTAGCAATAGTAGATAGTAGCAATACAGGTCATCGCCCTATGGCTTCTGAACCCATCATAGAGTACTTATGATATGTGTGTAGATAAAGTAATGTATGCAACTGTACATAATTAGGTCTTAAAACACTCGTGTGATCCTATTATGAAACTCGCTGACGCTCGTTTCATAAAACCACACTCGTGTTTTAAGACCCCTCATTATGCAACAGTTGCATAAAATACTATTACCGGCGGACTCTCGTAATCTAGACGAACCTTACACCTCACATGTGTAATTGAAAATAAGCAGACATTCATTCATTCATACATATACATACTCGTAGGATAAAAATGGTTTCTAGTACGATACTGAAAGACAACACAAGTAGTTAAGAAAATAATGTTTCTTTTTCAAGCAAACAAAGCTGTTTAAGTTTTTATTATTAATTAATTAATTAAATATTAAATACAGTAGAGTAAGTATGCTGCATATAAAAATCTGCTTGCTATTTGTATACCTTCTGGGAAGACATAGTGTTGGCTATGTTTAACGAAGAAATACTTTTGACTCTGACTTTAAAACTCGCAGTCCAATTTGAACAAAAAAATAACAAATATTCAACTGCGTTACTCCTCATTGACGTTAAAAATCATTACCCTCTGGAGATACTATTAGAGTCGCGTCACGCTGCGTTTGCGTTCAGATTTGCAAACCGTTAGCTTTTACGATAACGCAGTGTACTTGGGACTGTAAAAATCATCGAACCGTGAACTTTACAATAATTTTAACTTGGATAAATTTTAATTGCCTTAAATGATTTTCATGCTACGTTGAATTTGGTTTGCACAGCGCAAGTTGCTATTAGGTGTGGCATTGCGCCAGAAATGGAGGTTGAATCTGTGTTGTAACAGTAAGAAAAGGAATGGCATTGTTTGCTCGGTTCCGTTTTCTTAATTTTAATTTTAGAAATAAACTTACCGCTGTTTTACAAATACAAAAAATTATAATTTTTATGCTAGAATTCAAGTACAAAATAAGATAGGAATATTTATAAAATAACATATTAATTCTGCTGTTTGCCGGAGTGCAAGTCAATAAATAGATTTATTTGAAATTGAATAAAAACTTGGTCATATTTGAATTTGGTGTAAATGATTTCAGAAGGCAAGGTATAATATTTACTAAAATTTATCGCCTTAGTAACGTGGTAAGTTATTAATTAGCAATGGTCGCATCAAATTGTGGTTTCAAATTGCATAATTAATTAAAAAGAGTAATAAATGAAAATTTTATTTTTCAAGTGTTTACTTGAAAAATAAAATATATGGGTTTCCATAAGTATGAAGTGAAACGTTAGTGGCCCCATGGGCTCTTTTACGATTCCAACAAACGGACGATTTTGTCGAGAAGAAGCGCCGCAAGAAACTCGGCAGTTTAATAACGTCAAATGGTCTACATTAGACTAACAATGACAATGATACTTTGTTGTTTTTTGCTGTTAATGTCAAGTGCTTAATGTGTTTGTGCGAATATGTAATGTTTGGGGTTTTTATAAATTTCAAATGACCACTTATCCCAAAGTTTTTACTGTAAGTACCCACAAATATAGCCTTTGTGGTACTCGAGAATGTCTGGATGAGGTACAACATGATTAAACTAAATACGTATTATTTTACTTAATTCATTATTTTATTTATATATTTATTAATGTGTGTATCATAACTGTTATTATTTTGATTAGGTATAATATTTGTTGTTTTAGCTGTAAGTAAATGCTTGATGTTTGTCTCTCCTTATAAATTGTGCGTAAATGGCTAGGTTAGCTGTAACAATGATCTGCTCGTCTTTGTACTATTTTATTATAATTGTAATGTAATGTAGCGAGTGTTATTATCAATAAAGTATTTACTTAAGTACCTAAACTATCGATATGGTTCGGTACATCACTAATGGAAACTTTACAACGGCGAGCGAGCGTCGCGTCACATCGCGATAAAATATTCAGTAAAATGTGCCGGATTTAGTGCTGCGCGTACCAGACGCCGGCGTTATCGACTGTTTACCTCTTGTTACGTCACAACACTATTTATTATTTATCGACACGAGTTTGATTTGTAAGCCGTGCACAACTGGCATTGTTATGTTTTATTTATTCGTTTAGTAACATCAAAGTTTCTATCTACATCCGAAATATCTGAAAGTATTTATAACTCTGTTTTAAAATATATGTCCTTAATACCAAATACATGTTTAATACAAATGTAAAATGCAGATCGAGTAATTTAAATATCTTCGTAAGCTTTTCAGTTATGACACCTGCAAAAAAAAAGTGTGTGTGTGTGTGTGTGTCAATCTGCACTGGAGCCGCAAGCCTTCTCATTGTGTGAGTAGATCAGCATGCAGCAGTACTTTTAAAAGCAATATTTAGTTAAATGCAAAAAATACCTTATGATATGTTTAACCATTTGATGTTAATGAATCTTTCGAAGAATATTTCAAAAGGAACAATTATAGGAACACGTTGTCCGTCTGTCTGTCTGACTGACAAGCATAAATAAGTCAAAACCTAAAGTATACACGTACTTCCCGTTGATCTAGAATCATGACATTTAGCAAGAAGCAAGGTTATACAGCACAAATAAGGAAAAATCCGAAACTCGTGAATTTGTATTTAGTTATTTTATTTTCCTTTTCCATTTTACGGGTGGTAGGACCTTGTGTAAGGTCCGTCCGGATCGCTACCATCATCTTGCTCGCTAATCCTGACGCTAAGCAGCAATGCTTGCACTGTTGTGTTCCGGCGTGGAGAGCAAGACAGCCGGTGTAATTACTGGCACAAGAGGTATTCCATCTTAGTCCTCTGGGTTGGCAACGCATTTGCAATCTCTTCGATGTTGAGGGTGTCTATAGGCGGTGGTGTACACTTACCATCAGGTGACCTATTTGCTTGTTTGCCTTCCTATTTCATAAAAAAATAATAATAAAGCGTGCTGACTAAGTAAGAGACTAGAGTATTTTCTAAGTTTAAATAAAAAAAGAAAATCAAAAAAGTACTTACGTATGTAAGTAAACAAAGTTAACAAAAAAATATCTTCCTGGCTACAAAGCAGAAATATCACATAATAGGACGGGATTGCTGCGTCCGTATGTTTGTTGGCCCAATGAAACAGGACAATCTCCGCCGGCAGCACACCGCAGCTCAACGAAGTGCCGACGACCGGGACGCCGCGGCGCCGGGGCAAAGACTAGTTCCATAGACGGGACACACTACAAACACCACGAGTGGAGACCACGGATCGGCAAACGTAGCGTGGGACGTCCTCAGACTCGGTGGAGCGATGATCTTCGCATGGCAAGATCGCAAGGCGGCTGGCAAGAGCTGGATGAGAGTGGCCGAGGATCGTGCTCAGTGGCGTGCCATGGGAGAGGCCTATGTCCAGCAGTGGACGAACATAGGCTGATGATGATGACTACAAACATACGATTTTTTATTTTAAGCTTACGCGATTTTCACAGTTAATACTTATATATGTACAGATGTTACCAAGTTAAAATCCCGATTAACTTAATAGTTTTATTGATTTACCTCGACGTTTCAGCTGAATTGCAAAAGCCGTGATCTCGAGCGATCAGCAGTAACACCCTCCACGTCAGTCTGCTCGTGACCACGGCCGATGCAATACGGCCGAAACGTCAAGGTAAATAAATAAACAGTGCACTTAGCACGAATCTCGGTACGTAACTCTGTGCTTCTTCGACTGTACACTTACCATGAATACAGTACGTAACCGTAACCGTACTCGCTAGCCACGGCGTCACCGATTTGTATGGGGAATTGTACAGCGCCTCTAGCGCTCACTTAGAGAACTAAAGAGAAAGCTAAGCGCTAGTGATTAACGTTTTGACGTTTTGTAGCTTTTGCCGTAAAACATCGGTACCATGACTCACAAATTTGACACATGTCATCGAAATATACCGTACCGATGGTTAACTCGTTCACTGACAGATTGGGGCGTATTTAACCGCTATTGACTGTAGTAACGTAATAATGAAATTGTGATAGGAACTTATGGTGGCTGGTTAGAACGGAGGCACTGAATTACGTAGCGATTTAACTCGTGTCGAGAAGATTCGTGGTAGGAGCATGGATTAATATCATACTAAAAACATACTTAATAGATTTTGTGACGGGTTTCGGGGAGTAGCAGGTAATTTGTTCAAGTTTGCTAAAAACTTACTTATTTTATTTGTTACTTAATTATTACCAAATGCCCAAACCTTTTCTATGTGTTGTCATCGTTGATATTTAAATTCTTTCTTTCTTTTAAGACGTTGGTTAAAGATCGCAGGGAGGCAAAAATTAAATTTCAGCGATCATTGCAAACCGAAAACAGTCTGTTTTATTTACGGTCATAATCTTTGGCGTTCCCAACTAGGCAGTGTACCAAATACCCTGTTCAGTAAGAAATTTATTACATTAGGTTATGGCTGAAACCGATTCAGCTGAAAGTAACCTTAGCGCAAACGCTTAGTGTTGACTTTGGCGAAGCATGTTTTGGATTGTGATAGTAAAAATTGGAATATCTAGTTGTAGTAGGATATTACAGTGGATGTAGGGGTTTCTATTTACATGTTTTAGTCGAGTCTGTTTATCATGAAGATTAAAAAACAGTTTTTTTTTTTAATTTTCGTTTATTATCTCAAACTTATCTGTAATGCTTATTAACTAGGCATAGGACAACAGGAGACTATGTATATACATATGAATAAAAATGAAATGCTGTTCGTATGTAACCTAGCGGCTAAGATAACGGCTGGACCGAATCGGCTACCTTTAATTTAAAATTTTCATTTTGAAAAAAAAGGAAGAAATTTTTTAAATAAGTCGGAATATTTTTAACATAAAACTACCGTGAGACTCAAACATATTAATAAAACGGATCACTTTTTTGTCGTCGTCGCGCCACCGCCGCGGGGGCTCATGATTAAGGACCACGGACTGGTCCGAAACATGTCGGGCATTTCCCGACGCAAAAATACGTGAGTGATCCGTTTTATTAATAAGTCGGAATATTTTACCTCACCAATTACGTCAGAACTATATCAAAATCCATCCAGTGGCTTGCGAGTTATGATGCTACAGACAGACATACACAGATATATCTGTCAAATATATAACACCCCTCTTATTTGATAGGAGGTTAATAACCTTTCGGTTGGTGATATGATAATAAAACCATCTCTCGATACGACCACCTGTCAATATGACCACCTCCCAATATGGCCATCTCTTGATATAACCATAAAACCATCTCCCGATATGACCACCTCCCGGTACGACCATATGGCCACCTCCCGATATGACCATACGACCATCACCTGATATGACTACTTTCCAATATGACCACCTCGTGATATGACCATATGACCACCTCCCAAACCGCAATCAAGCCCAAAACAGAGTCTTGCCTTTCAAATAGCCTTTCAAACTAGCCTCGTCGTCATCAGGAATGTTCGGTGCTGGCCTCATCTTGTTGGCATAGCTCATGGCCGCCTTGGCGTCTATGACCTTAGCTTGGCGTCCATACGCCCTAAGCGCAAAGATAATGTTGCCTGTAAAGTTAATCTCTACAAAGAACTCTATCTCGAGCAAGTGAAAGCCGTAGCAGACTGCGCGGGGCTTGGCGCACCACCGGCGCAGGCGCAGCAGAGGCTTGGGAGTTCGCCCGTGATGAATCACTTCGAAGGTAACGCAGGAGTACTCGACGGAGTGGTAGATTGTTACCTGGAGCAAACCAATGAACTGAATACGCATAATACGGTATTTAACTCAAAAATCTAATCGCATAAAAGTGCAAAATTGTTGTAGACGACCACTAAAAACATACTTATGTCCAAAAAAGTAGGTAAAAAAAACTGATATTTTAGAAGTTACAGCGATACAAAGTTACAAAGATGACGAAGAGAAAAGGTTTTTTTTTTGTTACTAAATATGTCATTCGAATCCAAATAATGTAGAAAATTTTAGAATGTGAGTAATTAGTTAATAGCTAACAGTATTAAAAAAACACGATTTAGTGTTGGCTCCATACAAATCACTATAGTGACGTCACTGGTGCTGTATGGAGCGCGATAGAGCGTTTTCGCGACGTACGCCCAACGTCATTCTATTACTCGTGATATTTCGAAAAATAATGATCGTAAAAGAAAACTAAAAACACAGTTTTTCTTCTTTTAACCAACTCTATCAATTTAAATAAAAAAAAACATTAGAATGCCGTATCATCCGCAACTTCAAGCGTAAAGTTTCCAATCTTAACGGGAGTTGGAACTACTTGGGGTTTTCGTCTTATCCATGTTCATCTTAAGTATAGTATAATAGTAGAGTATTAATTTAATATTAAATGTAGTAGAGGGAGCATGCTGCACTAAAAAAATCTGGTTACTATTTGTATACATTCTAGTAAGACATAGTAAGGTTTAAATAAAAATTATACAATCTCTGGTAACCTATGTTTAACAAATAAATATTTCTGACTTTGACTTATTTACCTAGTAGTAATATTTATCTTTAATAATAATAATAATAAGCGGAGAGCGAGTCACCGTCTGCCAAGATCACTTTCATTTGAGACATTTTTATTTGGCAGATGTCCGGATGTCTCACGCAATAGCCCAGTCATTAGTCCATCGTTTTCCCCCTGTAGTCTTGTACGGTTTAGGTCCCATCTTTCCACAATAGTCTTTACGCCTGGCGGGGGCTGCCTCTGCTCGTGTCCCTATGATGCGGGCAGTGACAGCATCCGCCCGGTGTACCCATCACATTTCATTAAATTGTCTAAAGGGCCTCTACGTGTTGGCTTCGGCTCCGCGCACGCCTCCCAAAGGTCCGGGGCACTATTGTCCCGTGAATGGGAAAGACATACATAATCATAAAATCATTTATTCCCAGGCTACAAAGGCCCATAGACAAATACCTTACAGACTAACAAACATAAAATTATATAACTAAAAAATAAAACTATTTCGGTGACGATGTTTAGTTTTATTGGTCTATTTGAACTGCGTAGCTTTAGTTATTTTAGTATAGCAAAATAAACATATAAATAAATAAAATATCTTGGGACAGTTAACACCAATTGACCTAGTCCCAAAGTAAGCAACTAAAACTGCTTGTGTTATGGGTACTAGACAACGGATATATAGATAATTACATACTTAAAACATATAACATCCTCGACTCAGGTACAAACATTCGTATTCATCATACAAACATTTGCCCCTCCCGGGAATCGAACCCGGAACCTCAAGCTTTGTAGTCAGGGCCACTAACCACTAGGCTATCCGGTCGTCAACATATAACTTCATTCATTTCAAATCACTCCACACGATTCTATTCGCCCCGTTTTACATACTCACGTTGTATTTGATAGACCGCTTGCCAATCTCAACCTCGGAGAAGTCGACAATGTCAGTGTACAGCTGTTCCTTCATTTCCTCTTTATCACAAGGACCGTATCTTTGCAGATTCCCGAGAGCTAAAAGAAATACATGTGATTATCTTAAATCTCGTTTAAGAGGATTGTGTCCAGTGGCGTGGCGTCAGTATAACCGGATTCCCGTGGCCTTGCTAAATTGTTTTTAATTTTTTGTTAGCTCTAACTCAGCTATACTCAAAGTGTGCTCCGCGGAGCCCTAGGGCTCCACAAAGCCTCTATGAGAAAAAAATCTGAAATCAACCTCTCCTCTTAGGACAATAGTTCATTGCTGTGTTTTATTTAAGGGCCAATATTTCACTTTCCAAAAGCGTTCTGTTGGGGAAAAAGTTTGAGAACCACTGCTCTAACTTATCCGTCATTCTATAGCGAACGTCCGTCATCCCAGCCTTACTGTAAGGGTAAAATTTCACTTTTAGTAAAATTTTACTTTAGTGAAATTTTACTTTAGTGAAATTTTAAGCCACGCGCTTTTAATATTTCACAAACGGATCCCATTATCGAAAAATGAATTTTGCAACACCTTTTAGATACGGTTTAATTTAGATACAATTTTCACTGTCCCCGACGGACATAGGTTAATTTCACGCGAATAAAGTCGCGCGTCTGCTAGTCCTACATATTTTTTTTTTCCACTTACATCTCCTCAGGACAATGTGGTCTGATGCAAGCCTGGTAACGGCTGGTCTCCCGATCCTCGCTACGCTGGTCTTCACCCACTGGGTATACATCCCGTAGTCCATGAACCGGGCAGGGGCGCGGCAGCCGGGGCCGTACACCCCGAAACCTACCTGGAGACAACTTTATTTATTTTATTAATATTCTGACTATTAATTTACTTGACATAACGCTATTGAACGGTTTATATGTCGTGTATTGTAACTAATCTAATTACCGGCGTTTAGAGACCTTTTCAGGTTGTTCACGGGCAGACTGACAAAGATGGCAAAAATTCTTCTAATTTTTTTAGGCGTTACTTTGCAGAGGTCCATATTATAATGAACAAACTGGAACAATTCACTATTATTGAGGTAATTTGTTCAAGTTTTTTTATTTTTATTTTACGTTTTGATCATTTTTCTGTTTTTATTACTTTTGACTAAATTGAGTAGCCCTAAATACTTGAAATCCGAAATATGTCTTCCTTAACAGACTGTTGCATAGTTATTATTTTAAATTTTTAATATAAATTTGTGCGTCATCTGAAGGCCATGATAAAACATACAAGGTTTGCAAAATAATTTTAAAAGATCCTTTTTTTCACCTATATGTATTTGATAAATAAAGTCCTTCTATTCTAAAAGGGTTTAGACTTGCACTTCGAAAGGATTTTCGAAAGTTCCACCAATAGAAGGTCAAAAGAGGGAAATTAGTAGTTATGCATTCCACGCTGACGAAGTCGCGAGAAAAAACTAATTATTACTATAATATGGTACGTACGAGATGCCATCGGTTGCCGATTTTGGTCGCCAGGGCGGCGCCACCGCGCCAAACGCACTCGCCACCGTGCAGCGCGCGCGCACACGTCAGGTGCGTCGGCCACAAACTGCTGGTATCCAACTGTTAAGCAAACCATTGGTGTAGCTATCCTCTAGCACCTGTGCACTTAGCATGAATCTTCTCGACACACGTTAACTCGCTATGTAACTCAACGCGTCTTTCTCCTACTGGGACGAACTGGGACCTGGGGAGAACGAGATGCACTGAGTTGCGTAGCGAATTAACGTGTGTCGAGAAGATTCGTGTTAGATGTTCTGAAGCGGAGCGAGGAAAGCAAATGCTAATGAGAAAGCTTCATTCTCCTCTTGCCGCGCAGCACATCCATTTCATTTGTCGTTTTTTCTCGCTTAACTCCACTTTTAGCATGAAATCACTCGAGGCTGATGAAAGTTCACCCTTAAGGGCTGTCTTTCCGCTGAGCGGAAGCGGACCGAAAATGTGCAGGGTTTTTATACGTTTAAAACACCGCTTGTCTCCGCTTTTAGTATTCAAATTTATAAAAACCAGCACATCTCCGCTACACCCCGCCCTGTGGTGAGGCAACCTAAGCAAAGCACCACAAACACTCGCAGCAACAAGGAGACTGCCAGGGCCGGATTAACAATTAGGCAGAGTAGGCAGCTATCTAGGGGCTTGCATCAACTAAGAGCCCCGCGCGCGCACTAAAGAAATTGAAAATGTAAATTAAAAACGATCGAAAAGGGGCTGGAGAATCGCATTGCCTAAGGGCCCCTAACATGATCAATCCGGCTCTGGAGACTGCAGATGCCAACCCAGAGAGCTACGATGGAATATCTCATGTGCCAGTAATTGTCCCGGCTGTGTTGCTCTCCACGCCGGAACACAACAGTGCAAGCACTGTTGCATAGCGACTGCACAAGGTCTACCACTACTACCCACTTTTTTTCACAAATTTAAGACTTTTGGTCATGTCGGTGTAGAGCTTTCCAAGCTTCAATATCGTCTGCCAGTTCTCCGTGCGACACGACACCTCTTCTCACTTGGTCAACATTACTTCTTCTAGGTCTGCCCCTTCCTCTCTTTTCTTCTACCCTTCCTTCTATAACCACCCTCTAGTTATATTGTTTTAAAACAGTTTTATCGCCTTTTTACGTATGGAACCCTACACCTAACATTGAAGGTAACTCACCCCTGCTCTCCTGTAGAAATGTTTGCATCTCCTGTTGTCCACTAGCTCCATCTCGTGAATTTTCACGACTGGGCTGTCGCAATCTGAAACATAAAGTTTTTACACGGTGAATTTGTATTTGTATACAGGAATCATTATTTTTTATACAACGTAGGAAGGCACAGGAGCAAGTGGTTCAGCTGATGGTAAGTGATCACCTCTGCCCATAGACACCCGGAACACGAAAGGGATTGTAAATGCGTTGCCAACCCAAAGGGCTAAGATGGAATACCTTGTGCCAGTAATTGCACCGGCTGTCTTGCTCTCCGCGCCGGAACATACTATGCAAGCATTGCTGCTTAACAGCTGTTTAATACTTAAGACAAGTAAGAATGAATTTAGTTTATGTTGAGATACTGTTCTACATATTTAATGTGTAGAGGCCAGGATTATGTCCACATACATCATCATCATCTCAGCCACAAGAAGTCCACTGCTAAACATAGGCCTCTTCCATGGATTTCCAAAGTGACCGGTTGGAAGCGGCATGCAACCAGCGCCTTACTGCCACCTGTATGAGGTCATCGGACCATCTTGTGGCTGGTCGTCCTACGCTGCGCTTGCATACATCCACATACATACTTACCTATAATAGTAAAATAGTATACATCAAACCTTCATTTAAGGATAATGCATAAAAACGAAGCTCGATGAAATGTGACGGTGGACCGCAGATAGGGTGTAACGCTGAAACACAACAATGGTATGTATTGTATGTATCTAAAACTCTTTATCTACACACATATCATAAAGGCTAAATAACGCGTTCAAAAACCCTAGGAAATGACCAGCATTATTACAACCAATGTTATTATAAGAATTTTCTTGTCTGTGGTAGTAGGTAATCTGTTCTTTATTGGTCATCACATTACCGAAATCTCGTGACTGCTCGTGACGTTATGCATTTAAGTTTGGAACAGCTGTCAAAATTCAAGTTGGTCTCTATTCTAGTATCCACAAATATTAAAACAGTTATCGATACGAAACGTCAACTCAGTATGTTTTTTTAATTTAAACGCACGACATTTGATCTCGAGTGACATGACAATAGGGACTTCACTCGCTCGTCTATGGTTTAAAAAAAACGTTCGTCTTGATGGATAGATCGAATCACAGAGTACCTTTTTAAAATACATGGCGGCCATTAGTTGTCATTCGTTTTTGGTTTTTTGCTGTTACGGTTTTTTGCAGTTATGATATGTGTGTAGATAAAGTAATGTATGCAACTGTATATAATTAGGCCTTAAAACACTCGTGTGATCCTATTATGAAACTCGCTGACGCTCGTTTCATAAAACCACACTCGTGTTTTAAGGCCTCTCATTATATAGCAGTTGCATAAAATACTATTCTTGCACATGAAATTTAATATAACAATTCACACAAAAAATAAAATAATATGTAGGGGCAACTACTCCACCTGAGGACAGTTGTACAGTCAAGGAATTTAATTCCCTACCCATTTCGTTGAAATGTCGTCTGACATTCGCAATGCATTAAGGTCGATATGTCAAACTAACGTCTTGCTCTATAGCTCTTATGTTGACAGTTTGCTATGTGATATTGAACCTTAGGTGGGTTGGAAATTAAATTGCTTGACTGTACCTGTGGCATTCTCTATGTCTAAGGCTGCTTTTCCACCAGAGATGTGCGAGGATGCGTAGTTAGCATTATTTTACTAAATGCACCAAATTTCAGTATTTTAAGGAATTTTATACTTGACCACATGAGTTTCGGTTTCGGCCGAAACTGAAGCCATGGCCGAAGATTCGGTTTCGGTTTCGGCCGGAAAACCAGTTTCGGTCGGACTCTAGTATTTTTTTAATACTCGAATAGTTTGTTTTTACATGTTTTGAAGAAGGTATGTTTTAATTAAAGTATATATGTACCGTTTACTGTATAGTAAACGGTGTTTTTTTATAACCACACTAGCTGACCTGGCGAACTTTGTTCCGCCTTAGACGCCATAAATGAGCAGATTTTTGATTTTTTCTTTCATAAGAACCTTCTCCTGATAATAACGAACAGAACAAAAAAAGAATTACCGAAATCGGTCCAGCCGTTCAGGCGTGATGTCGTGACCAAGGGAAATAGGGATTCATTTTTATATATATAGATTTGAAAAAAATCGTTAATGGAAATAAAACTGTATTAATATTGTATTATTTCTACGATCATTATTTCTTAAAATATCTGCTCTATTTTACACTATGTAAAGAAGCAGTGCATGTTGCTTAGTAAGTAAGTAGTGTTTTGCGGGTGGTAGGACCTTGTGCAAGGTCCGTCCGGATCGCTACCACCATCTTGCTCGCTAATCCTGCCGCTAAACAGCAGTGCTTGCACTGTTGTGTTCCGGCTTGGAGAGCAAGACAGCCGATGTAATTACTGGCACAAGAGATATTCCATCTTAGCCCTCTGGGTTGGCAACGCATTCTCTTTGTTGTTGCAGGTGTCTATAGGCGGTGGTGATCACTTACCATCAGGTGACCCACTTGCTTGTTTGCCTTCCTATGTTGTAAAAAAAAAAAGTAAATATTGTAAAAAGAAATGGGAAATAAAAATCTAATAACTTTATTGCTCCCGTTGCAATCTTGTTATTTATTTATTTATTATGCAATGCATGTACACACTATAACAGTGAAAATCAAAACGTGTCTATGTCTGTAATGGTGTGATGTTGTGTTATGTCTATATGAAGTAAGTACTTAACCCGAAAAAATAAGAATTATAGAAAAATAGATAAAAATCAAGTTAAGTACCTGTGGCGACTCTAGCGCCATCTAGTGTTGAGTAAGAGGAAACCAACTGATATGCGCTACTTCGTGCCAACGAAGTTTCGTAACACGGACGCATTTATACAACTTCCAACTTTCATCCTTCGGACTTCGGTCCCCAGGCATAACACCGCCTGGTGAGAGATCTCTCTATTGTGACCTAGTTCTACATACCAATGTCCACTTCATCCACATCCAGTTGCACCAGAGCCAGCGCACTGTAGGTGGCGGCCTCGAACTCAGGGTGGAAGGTGTAGTCCCGGATCTTCAGGCTGGGCCCGGAACAGTTCCGGCCCAGCACCACTCGCGAACGGGCCCTGGGTACAGAATACCGCGATTAAACGAATTCCAACTTTATTGTCACCCAAAAAAGTTCGTATTATTCCACGCACATTTGCCAGGCGGCTCGCCTCAAACGGCCCGTGCCGCCCCACGTCCGCCTTCCCCCACAACTCCCTGGTGACACGTTAGGGTTGCGCATCCGTTTTCAATTACAATGACACAGCGAGACCGAGCGAGCGGGAGCGCGGCAAGCCGACAACCTACTGCGATTTGCCAACCCCGTTGGCAAGGCAAGCGAGCGTACCTACAGTGCGGAGTAGAACCCCCTACCCTGGGTTAAAGGATTACAATCAGAATAGAGATAAAGACTAAAATTTTTCAGTTCTCAAAATGTAAAGAATTCTACAAAAGAAGAAAAACTGATTCTTGGTTTTTTTCTACGTTTACTTTTGGTAGAAATATGCGGGTAGTAGTCTATTGTGCAAGGTCCGTCCGGATCGCTACCACCATCTTGCTCGCTAATCCTGCCGCTAAGCAGCAGTGCTTGTGCACTGTTGTGTTCCGGCGTGGAGAGCAAGACAGCTGGTGAAATTACTGGCACAAGAGGTATTCCATCTTAGCCCTCTGGGTTGGCAACGCATCTGCACTCTCTTTGTTGTTGCAAGTGTCTATAGGCGGTGGTGATCACTTACCATCAGGTGACGCACTTGCTTGTTTGCCTTCCTCTGTTGTATAAAATAAAAAAATCGCAAATATAAAGCGGTGGAACGCAACCCCGCGAATGTGCTCTATACAAAACAACATCTACATAGTTATGACGTAACCCTTTAAAAAAAAATACACTATGAGCATTAATAATGGTTACTCCCGCAGTAAAATTATTTTTATTTTTTCTTTTGATTCTAACAATGAAACAAAACATTAAATATTTGTCATTTACCGTTGTATGTATGTATAGGTACCTAAAGTGATCCTTGGGCACTTTGTCGATCTCAGTGGCAGAACCCAGCACCAGCTGCTTCGTCACCAGGATCACCACCGTCGTCACTCGAGTCCGACCTGCACACAAACGCATCAGTGTAGTGTAAATTTTAATGCTATATAATGACAACGAAAAGAAAAATTAGGGTAGTTCCAGGACTCGAACCTGCAACCTCAGCATTCGTTCCTTGCATTTACCTGTTTCGCCGCATTACCACTAAGTACCATACCCTGCTTTTTGAATGTATTTCGTTTTTATGATCGCAGGGTATGGCAGTGGTAATGTGGCGAAACTAGCAAACGCAAAGCACGGAATGCTCAGGTTGAAGGTTCAAGTCCTGCCATTGCTCTAATTTTTCTTTGTGTAGTCATTATATGGCGTTTAAATTTAATTTGAATGTTTAAAAAACAAAAATAGAAATCGAAAGCAAATTTCGATTACTAATATGGATTTTCGTTTGTCCGTTCGTGATACCAAGCTACGCCTCTGGCCTCAGTAGGCTACACAAAGAAAAATTAGGGCAATGGCAGGACTCGAACCTTCAACCTGAGCATTCCGTGCTTTGCGTTTGCTAGTTTCGCCACATTACCACTGCCATACCCTGCGATCATAAAAACGCAAAGAGAATGTAACCACTACGTTTGTAGTGGGGGGTTGCTACGGTCATGATTGAAATATGAACAGCGTTGTCAATTACGTGCCTGGATGATACGGTGGCAGTGTAAACATGTGGTGAGATGACAGTTGCTGGGTGTGGTCACGGACGGAGCAGAGCGGTGATTTTTTTATGAAATAGGAAGGCAAACAAGCATGTCACCTGATGGTAAGTGTTCACCACCGCCTTTAGACACCCGCGACACCAAAGGGATTGCAGATGCGTTGCCAACCCAGAGGGCTAAGATGGAATACCTTCGTGCCAGTAATTACACCGAGAGCGGTGTGAAAAGTGCTTTGTGGATCCTCTTTTAGAGTTCCGTACCAAACGGGTAAAACGGGACCCTATTACTAAGACTCCGCTGTCCGTCCGTCTGTCACTAGCGGGGCAATTCTCGCGTCCGTAGAGATGAAGTCACACTCCAGATAAGCCAAAAAGAGCTGTTAGATCCCTTCAAAATCTGTCATTTTGGACACATCTCGAATGTGAGATGAATCTCGAAGAGTGCCAGAATTAGGGGCCAGGCTGTATCTCATGAACCGTGATAGTTAGACACTTGAAATGTTCACAGATGATCTATTTCTGTTACCGCTATAACAAATACTAAAAAACAGAATAAAATAAATAATTTAAGGGGGCTCCCATACAACAGACGTGATTTTTTTGCCGTTTTTATATATAATGGTACGGAACCCTTCGTGCGCGAGTCAGACTCGCACTTGACTGGTTTTTGGTATCACATTGTGTCACCATCAAAATATCAGCGACTTAGGAGATATTTGTAGAATTAGTTTTTAAATTTAGTTTAGTTTAATTTACTGCTTATATTATCTAATAAACACTTTTTTATTTTATGTGAATACATCCACGAGTTATAATTTGTCATTTTGTTCTTGTCGAATAGTGATAACTACTTGTATGAGAGTATATAAAATATTTTGTATCCATCTATTTTATAGGTCAACTTGTCTCATAGATGAGCCGGTGACACAAAAATAACTTTTATTCATATGTGTATTAAAATGTATATCCTCACGCTTAGCATTTTTTTTTATAAAATAGGAAGGCAAACAAGCAAGTGGGTCATTTAATGGTAAGTAATTACCACCCCCTATAGACCCGCAACACCAAAGAGATTGCAGATGTGTTGCCAACCCAGAGGGCTAAGATGGAATACCTCTTGTGCCAGTAATTACACCGGCTGTCTTGCTCTCCAGAGCATCCGCTCAAAGTCTAGCCACCACCTTACCGAAACCGAGCGATGTTAAATGTATTAAACCACTGCATTACGAACTGTATTTTATTTATTCTGTACAGCTACATAACAAGATAATTGGTTTAATATTTAATCAGTGGCACTTGTTTGCTCTAACTGAATTAATTGAGACAGGACATGCATTTTTATGTACAACTAGCTTCTGCCCGCGGCTTCGCACGCGTGGCCTACAGAAAACAAATGACAATTCATTTTTTTTAAATCGAAAACTTATAAGTGCTCTCACTCCCTCATTTTCACCGCGCATCCAAATCCAAACACCCTAAAACAAACAAAATATTTTGAAGTTCCTATTTTTGGATAAACCGATACCTCCCCTCCATACAAAGTTTCATCCTCGTTTCCCACCCCAAAAATGCAATAGTCGTAAAACCCTGAATATATAATTATTTATTTATGATAAATTGTTTTAAACTTTCGCGACTTTCACACATATTTATAACATTATCGCGACTTTAGCGCTTTTTTTTAGTCGAGGTAAATCAACAATATATTTTTATCGCGCTAAAGTCCCGATAATGTTATAAATATTTATGATAAGTATCTAAAATTCAAATTTTCAAGTTCAAAACCCGATACATACAAACTTTTACTGCCCGTTTTCCCCCACAAATTTGAAAATCTAAAAACCCTGTGCCACGTTATTATTTATTTATGATCAGTAGCTGTATTCCAAAATTACAAGCTCCTATTTAAAAAGAATCAATACGTCCTTACAAACTTTCACCCCCTTCTCCCAATTGAAATGTAAAAATACAAAAACCCTGAAACACGTTACAATATTTACCTACAGAAAACAAATTACTTTTTTTTTAATTATAAAACTTATAAGTGCTCTCAATCGCTCTCATATTTACACCGCCCGTTTTACCCCCTTCCAATGTAAAAATCCAAATACCCTAAAACAAACAAACATTTTGAAGTTACTATTTTTGAATAAACCGATGCCTCCCCTCCATCCAAAGTTTCACCCCCGTTTCCCACCTCTAAAATTCGATAGTCGTAAAACCCTAAAACACATAATTATTTATTTATGATAAGTATCTATTTTGCGGGTAGTAGGACCTTGTGCAAGGTCCGTCCGGATCGCTACCACCATCTTGCTCGCTAATCCTGCCCCCAAGCAGCGGTGCTTGCATTGTTGTGTTCCGGCGTGGAGATAAATACAGCCGGTGTAATTACTGGCACAAGAGGTATTCAATCTTAGCCCTCTGGGTTGGCAACGCATCTGCACTCTCTTTGTTGTTGCAGGTGGCTATAGGCGGTGGTGATCAGTTACCATTAGGAGACCCACTTGCTTGTTTGCTTTCCTATTTCATAATAAAAAAATAATAATTTGGAGTTCCTATTAAAAACCCGAAACCTCCATACCAACTCTTACTCTCCGTTTCCCCTCTACAAATTTGAAAATCCCAAAAAACCTGTGACACGTCATTATTTATTTATGATAAGTAGCTGTATTTTAAAGTTATAAGCTCCTATTTAAAAAAATCAATACGTTCTTAAAAACTTTCACCCCCGCATCTCCCCCTTTAAATGTAAAAATGCAAAAATCCTGAAAAACATTATAATACTTATAATTTATTTATGATCAGTAGTTCTAATTCAAATTTTTATGTCTATAACTTCAATCAACAAAGACTTTCATACAAAGTTAAATCCCCACCCTCGTCTCGTCGTCGTCGCCTCGTCGTCTGTGCGACACATATATGTTCATGCAAAAACCCACCCTCCTCCGCCTCCACACGAAACAACATATATCACCCAGACTCAACTACATGAAAACACAACTACTTAAATATATGGGGGTACTTTTGTTTTATTTTTAAATTTTGAGGGTAGGCTTTGAGAAAAATAATAAGGGTAGTTGTGCAAAAATGTTGGCGGTAGGCGGAATTAAAGAAAAATGTTTTAGTTTGTCAGTAAGCCATTCGTTCAAGTAGCGAACGGTCGTACCGTTCCTTTGATCTTGATGATGCCTCGTATAGAGGCGAAACGCGCGTCGATCGTGTAGTTTTAGTGTTTAGTGGTGGTGGTGTGTAGTTGAGTCTGTGTGATATATGTTGTTTCGTGGGGAAGCTGAGGAGGGTGGGTGTTTGCATGAACATATATTAAGAACCTGATACCGCCATTGAAACTTTTACCCCCCGCCCCCGTTTCCCCTCTCAAATTTGAAAATCCAAAAACCCTGTGACATGTCTTTATTTATTTATGATAAGTAGCTGTATTTCAAAATTACAAGCTTCTATTTAAAAAAAATCAATACGTCCATACAAACTTTCACCCCCGCTTCTCCCTCTTTAAATGTAAAAATGCAAAAATCCTGAAAAACGTTATAATCTATTTATAACTTCAATCAACAAAGACTTTCATTCAAAGTTCAACCCTCACCCCCCGTTTTCCCCCTGAAGGTAAAAAATACCAATAATGGTTTCTTAGCAGATGCCTACGTTATAAAATAAACCTATATTCCAAATTTCAGCTTCCTTGATTCAATAGTTTCGGTTGGACGATGATCGCAAATCAGTCAGGACATGTTTGCACGTTGCAGACAGACAGACAGACGGATAGACGGGTGGCAATAGAGGCTTAATAATAACACGTTACCACGTACGCTATTTTTACTTCAATACAAAAAAAATGTGAACGAACAACTCAAATACAAAATTTCATCCCCCTTTTCACCCCCTTAAGGGTTGTAATTCCAATAACACCCGATATACACGTTACTTTATAAGCCTTAATAATAAATGTTGTGATTTTTGCTGTGAGAATGAAGGCATTTCCAAACAAAACTTTATTCCCCCTTTCACCCCTTCAGGGGTGGAATTATCAAAAACACTGAGACTCGTATAATTTTTTTTTTTTACGTAAGCCTAACAACAAAATTTCAAGGTCGTAACTTCAAAACTGAAGGACTTTCATACAAACTTTCATCCCCTAATTTACCCCCTTAAGGGTGGAATTTCCAAAAATCCTTTCTTAGTGGATGCCTACACTATATAAGGTATCTATGTACAAAATTTCAAGTCTCTAGGTCCAGCGGTTTGGGCTGTGCGCTGATATATCAGTCAGTCAGTCAGTCAGTCAGTCAGTCAGTCAGTCAGTCAGGACTTTGAATTTTATATGTATAGATTATACATTCTGCACCAATCTATACATATAAAATTCAAAGTCCTGACTGACTGACTGACTGACTGACTGACTGACTGACTGACTGATATATCAGCGCACAGCCCAAACCGCTGGACCTAGAGACTTGAAATTTTGTACATAGATACCTTATATAGTGTAGGCATCCACTAAGAAAGGATTTTTGGAAATTCCACCCTTAAGGGGGTAAATTAGGGGATGAAAGTTTGTATGAAAGTCCTTCAGTTTTGAAGTTACGACCTTGAAATTTTGTTGTTAGGCTTACGTAAAAAAAAAAAATTATACGAGTCTCAGTGTTTTTGATAATTCCACCCCTGAAGGGGTGAAAGGGGGAATAAAGTTTTGTTTGGAAATGCCTTCATTCTCACAGCAAAAATCACAACATTTATTATTAAGGCTTATAAAGTAACGTGTATATCGGGTGTTATTGGAATTACAACCCTTAAGGGGGTGAAAAGGGGGATGAAATTTTGTATTTGAGTTGTTCGTTCACATTTTTTTTGTATTGAAGTAAAAATAGCGTACGTGGTAACGTGTTATTATTAAGCCTCTATTGCCACCCGTCTATCCGTCTGTCTGTCTGTCTGCAACGTGCAAACATGTCCTGACTGATTTGCGATCATCGTCCAACCGAAACTATTGAATCAAGGAAGCTGAAATTTGGAATATAGGTTTATTTTATAACGTAGGCATCTGCTAAGAAACCATTATTGGTATTTTTTACCTTCAGGGGGAAAACGGGGGGTGAGGGTTGAACTTTGAATGAAAGTCTTTGTTGATTGAAGTTATAAATAGATTATAACGTTTTTCAGGATTTTTGCATTTTTACATTTAAAGAGGGAGAAGCGGGGGTGAAAGTTTGTATGGACGTATTGATTTTTTTTAAATAGAAGCTTGTAATTTTGAAATACAGCTACTTATCATAAATAAATAAAGACATGTCACAGGGTTTTTGGATTTTCAAATTTGAGAGGGGAAACGGGGGCGGGGGGTAAAAGTTTCAATGGCGGTATCAGGTTCTTAATATATGTTCATGCAAACACCCACCCTCCTCAGCTTCCCCACGAAACAACATATATCACACAGACTCAACTACACACCACCACCACTAAACACTAAAACTACACGATCGACGCGCGTTTCGCCTCTATACGAGGCATCATCAAGATCAAAGGAACGGTACGACCGTTCGCTACTTGAACGAATGGCTTACTGACAAACTAAAACATTTTTCTTTAATTCCGCCTACCGCCAACATTTTTGCACAACTACCCTTATTATTTTTCTCAAAGCCTACCCTCAAAATTTAAAAATAAAACAAAAGTACCCCCATATATTTAAGTAGTTGTGTTTTCATGTAGTTGAGTCTGGGTGATATATGTTGTTTCGTGTGGAGGCGGAGGAGGGTGGGTTTTTGCATGAACATATATGTGTCGCACAGACGACGAGGCGACGACGACGAGACGAGGGTGGGGATTTAACTTTGTATGAAAGTCTTTGTTGATTGAAGTTATAGACATAAAAATTTGAATTAGAACTACTGATCATAAATAAATTATAAGTATTATAATGTTTTTCAGGATTTTTGCATTTTTACATTTAAAGGGGGAGATGCGGGGGTGAAAGTTTTTAAGAACGTATTGATTTTTTTAAATAGGAGCTTATAACTTTAAAATACAGCTACTTATCATAAATAAATAATGACGTGTCACAGGTTTTTTGGGATTTTCAAATTTGTAGAGGGGAAACGGAGAGTAAGAGTTGGTATGGAGGTTTCGGGTTTTTAATAGGAACTCCAAATTATTATTTTTTTATTATGAAATAGGAAAGCAAACAAGCAAGTGGGTCTCCTAATGGTAACTGATCACCACCGCCTATAGCCACCTGCAACAACAAAGAGAGTGCAGATGCGTTGCCAACCCAGAGGGCTAAGATTGAATACCTCTTGTGCCAGTAATTACACCGGCTGTATTTATCTCCACGCCGGAACACAACAATGCAAGCACCGCTGCTTGGGGGCAGGATTAGCGAGCAAGATGGTGGTAGCGATCCGGACGGACCTTGCACAAGGTCCTACTACCCGCAAAATAGATACTTATCATAAATAAATAATTATGTGTTTCAGGGTTTTACGACTATCGAATTTTAGAGGTGGGAAACGGGGGTGAAACTTTGGATGGAGGGGAGGCATCGGTTTATTCAAAAATAGTAACTTCAAAATGTTTGTTTGTTTTAGGGTATTTGGATTTTTACATTGGAAGGGGGTAAAACGGGCGGTGTAAATATGAGAGCGATTGAGAGCACTTATAAGTTTTATAATTAAAAAAAAAGTAATTTGTTTTCTGTAGGTAAATATTGTAACGTGTTTCAGGGTTTTTGTATTTTTACATTTAAATTGGGAGAAGGGGGTGAAAGTTTGTAAGGACGTATTGATTCTTTTTAAATAGGAGCTTGTAATTTTGGAATACAGCTACTGATCATAAATAAATAATAACGTGGCACAGGGTTTTTAGATTTTCAAATTTGTGGGGGAAAACGGGCAGTAAAAGTTTGTATGTATCGGGTTTTGAACTTGAAAATTTGAATTTTAGATACTTATCATAAATATTTATAACATTATCGGGACTTTAGCGCGATAAAAATATATTGTTGATTTACCTCGACTAAAAAAAAGCGCTAAAGTCGCGATAATGTTATAAATATGTGTGAAAGTCGCGAAAGTTTAAAACAATTTATCATAAATAAATAATTATATATTCAGGGTTTTACGACTATTGCATTTTTGGGGTGGGAAACGAGGATGAAACTTTGTATGGAGGGGAGGTATCGGTTTATCCAAAAATAGGAACTTCAAAATATTTTGTTTGTTTTAGGGTGTTTGGATTTGGATGCGCGGTGAAAATGAGGGAGTGAGAGCACTTATAAGTTTTCGATTTAAAAAAAATGAATTGTCATTTGTTTTCTGTAGGCCACGCGTGCGAAGCCGCGGGCAGAAGCTAGTTATATTATAAAATATAATGCTTGGATGTAGTGTCATACTAAATGACAGTAGAAAAACCGTACCGTTAGCGGTAATGTGGCGGAAACTGGAATACGCAAGGCACGGAATGCTGGTGTTGCAGGTTCGAATCCTGCCATTACCCTAATTTTTCTTTGTGTTGTCATTCATTATATAGCATTTTAAATTTAAAACAAAAAAAAACAAAGTTTACCCTTTTATTACATTAGTGACTAGCAACGCGCGCGACTTCGTTCGCGTGACATTAGTAGCCTAAATCCGTCAGGGATAGTGTAGCTTTCTATAAGTTAAAGAATTTTTGGAATCGGTTCTGTAGTTCCAGAGAACCCTCTACATACAAACAAACAAAGTTTCCCTCTTTATTTTATTAGTGTAGATGTAGTAGTGTAGAAGTGTAGATGTAGATGGATAGTGTAGATGTAGATGAATAATAATTGATGAGTATCTGGGGGCACGGCAGTGCCCCCGCCAAGTCGAACAAAAAAAAGCGGCACGGCCGTACCATCCTTTTCTCGAAGCAGTTCAGGCCATTTTCGACCCCCTATAACTTCGTTGTTTAATTATTACTGTAGATTAGTATAAACTAGTGTAGATTGAGTAGGTTTTAGACTCACCTAAGGGGTAAAATAGGGTCCCAAGCCAAGGGTACGTCTCGACTTTCCCCACCCCTTCGTACACGGCGGAGACTGGGGACAAGTCGATCCCGCACGAAACCCTGTGTTTCGGACCAGTTTGGAAGGCAGCTGTATAATAAAGCACTATTATTGTCGACGTTAGTAGTACGTTTCGCGAGTGGTAGGACATTGTGCAAGGTCCGTCCGGATCGCTACCACCACCTTGCTCGCTAATCCTGCCACTAAGCAGCAGTGCTTGCGCTGTTGTGTTCCAGCGTGGAGAGCAAGACAGCCGGTGTAATTACTGGCACAAGAGGTATTCCATCTTAGCCCTATGGGTTGGCAACGCATTTGCAATCTCTTTGGTGTTGCGGATGTCTATAGGCGGTGGTGATCACTTACCATCAGGAGACCCGACCCACTTGCCTGTTTGCCTTCCTATTTCATAAAAAAAAACCGTTAGGGATTAAGACCGAGAAAAACGCAGTGGTTTGACATGGAAGGATATCAGAAAATCTACAAAACTCGAGATCTCGTCATCAGTTATGAATTACAAACAACTCATTAAAAAAATATACCTACTTTCAATTTACGCAATAACAATTCATTACAAAATCTTCAAAAATTATCTAAAAAAATGGACATGAAAATCTTCTTGTCCAACCAGGCCGCATATGCTCTTTTGTACTAGTCTTATTCTTTTTTATATACATACATATATAAAAGAGGAAGGCAAACAAGCTAGTGGGACACCTGATTTAAGTGACCGCCACTACCCACAGACACCCGCAAAACTATGGAGATTGCAGATGCGTTGCCAACCTAAAGGGCTAAGACAGAATACCTCTTGTGCTAGTAATTTCACCGGGTGTCTTGCTCTCCACGGAACACAACAGTGCAAGCACTGCTGCTTATGCTGGTTTAGAGAGTGGTAGCTATCCGGATGGACTTTGCACAAGATCCTACCACCGGCACACCAGTGCTTTAGAAATGTTATAATTCTACTGAGAAGAAGCGCCGCAAGAAACTCAGCAGCTTTATTATCTTTTCTTATCTTTTCAAAACATTACTTACCAATACAAAAAGCATTGACGAAACAATATAAAATTGATTTATAACTCATTATTTATTAACGGACTAAACCACACGCTCACAGTACAATCAAGACAATAACAAACTGAATAAATGAGATGTGAATGAAACAAAAGTGTTTATTTTGTTAACAGATTGGATAAACAAGTGAAATTTTATATTACTTAAAACGTAAACAGTTTCATAGTAATGCGGTGTTGATATAACTACAGTGGAAATCTGAAATGTCGTAAGGGACATTAAAGGACACGTCCCTTACGACATTTCAGATTTCTAGTGTCGATAAGATGTAATCTGTAGTTTGCCCGTGACTTCGGACACATGGAATTTGGAAGATGGAATCTATATGACGACCGAATAGCCTACAGGTTAGTGACATTGATTATGAAGCTAGAGGTTCCGGGTTCGTTTCCCGGAATGGGCAAATGTTTGTATGATGAATACGAATGTTTGTACCCCAGTCTTGGATGTTGTACTTATGTATTTAAGTATCTATTTATTTATATAAGTATGAATATCCGTTGTCTAGTACCCATAGTACAAGCTTTACTTAGTTTGGGACTAGGTCAATTGGTATGAATTGTCCTGAGATATTTAATTATTTATTTTATTTATATTTTACTCATTTTTCATTATGTTGTTCTTTTCGTTACATATTATAATTATTGTGTGTTAAACTTTCATATTGTTTGTCTGTGTGTCCCGATAAATAGAGACCTCCTTTTTTTGAAGTCGGTTAAAAAGAGGTCACTGACGTGGCAGCGTATTCATGTAACATTAAAAAAAATTGCGGGTGGTAGGGCCTTGGGCAAGGTCCGTCCGGATCGCTACCACCATCTTGCTCGCTAATCCTGCCGCTAAGCAGTGCTTGCACTGTTGTGTTCCGGCGTGGAGAGCAAGACAGCCGGTGCAATTACTGGCACAAGAGGTATTCCATCTTAGCCCTCTGGGTTGAAAACGCATCTGTAATCTCTTTGATGTTGCGGATGTCTAAAGGCGGTGGTGATCACTTACCATCAGGTAAGCTCACTTGCTTGTTTGCCTTCCTATTTCATAAAAAAAAAATGCTAATAACTTGTAAACTGTAAAACTTCACATGAACCTGGACTTTCAAAGTTTTCGAAAAAGCTACCTAACCAAGTTGGTTTAGGTGCAAAGCTTAGTTTCAAGCCAATGACGTCGCCATAAAAGCTCGGAGCAGCTCGGATCCTTTTTAAAAAACACGTAACAAAGTTTTTTGAAAATGCTATTTACGTGCTTCATGTTAGCTGTAGAAAGTTAGTTTCGAGGGTGAAACTATCGCTGCATGGAAAAAGAAACGTTACGAGTACGTACGTGTGTGGTCGAAACTTCAATGCCATCAAATCGATTAAGTTATAAGTAATGTCCTATGCAAAAAAAGTGCTATATAATTAATGACAACACAAAGAAAAATTCGCAGGGTATGGTAGTGATAATGTGACGAAACTGGCAAACGAAAGGCACGAAATGCTGAGGTTGCAGGTTGGAGTCCTGCCATTACCCTAATTTTTCTTTGTGTGTGAATAGATGAAACTTTAACTTGTACTATAGTTACTATTAAATGACCTAAAGGCCGATAGCGAATAAAGGCATAGCTCCATTTTTCTACAATCGTATCAGCAACGTTCTATTTAATCTACAAAGTAACCATCAAATATAAACGCCGACAATATCTTACCAGCAGGGGTATTTAACCTCCTTCCATAATACACACGACTATTCCATAAGGCGGTGTCCTAATAGAACGCGATTAAGCGACTGTCGCAAGTTCGAAGCGATTTTTTAAGAGAAACCACCTGTCAAACAAGATTGTCGATGTAGAGGTATTCTAGATGGCTAAAGGGCACTCGCTTTGTTATTCAGGGCGTTTCTTTCTAACAAACCCACGAAGAGAGAGATGTAATAAGTGAAACAGGAGAAAATTAGAGCACTGTTCTGGTCATTCCTGCAATTTAAAAGCAAAGCATCTCGCGACGACGAAGTTTGCCAGCTGCTTAGTCTTTTGTCATTCTGTATTGTTTGATCGCCAAAAAGTGTGTGTAAATAAGTGCCTTTTTGTTCTATTTAACACACGTATTATGTTATATTTATACCTACTCTCTGTGATGTGTGTATGCACCTATGTGTATGTAGAGTGTTGAAAAGTGTCAAAGAAATGGTTTTTTTTCTTCCTTTCTTTGTATATTCTGAGTTGCGTTCGTTTCAAGTGAGATATATGATTTATCAACTAACAGCGGAAACCTTCGAATGATCGATTAAAGGAGTAATTACTAAATATAGAAAGAACCTTATGAGTACGTCATAATTTTAACAGCTAATTATATTACACTTGTTAATTTTTCTAACCTGATGAAATTACCCAAATTGCGAAAAAAAGATGAGATTACAAACACGATTTTATTAAAGTTATAAATGAAAATGTCACACGTAAAACCACCAATGCCGGCATAAAGTAGTGTGCTACTGTATTTCGTACGGTGATAAAGAGATTTGGAAGCCCACGGGGAGCTCTTCAGGTGACTCGTTATTCCCCTTTTTCTATTAAAAAAATCATAACGAGGTGTTTTTGAGAATTATGTAACTAGGCACTGACACATTTACAGAATTTAGAAGATAATTATTAATTCTTGTAATACTCGTAAATACCACATAAAATCTGGTAACAAATAACCCACTAGTTCCACCGAAAAAAGCTATCTGCGATTGCACGGAAAAAAATCGCTTGTTAGCGCGATAGTCGCAAAACCGCGTTCTGTTAGGCCACCGCTTAACTCACGATAAAACACGATGATTATCGAAGACAAAGGTAAGGACCCTCTGTCAGCGATGTCGATAACACACGGACTCTGACGTCACTGTCGACTAACACTTGGGGTGCGATGAAAAAGAGGATATTACAGACATTCAAGTGGCGTTGGAGAAAAAGAATAAATAATAGTACAAATACAGAAGTTTTACTTCGAATGAAAACGGCGTTTTGAAATACCAAAACGCCGTTTGGTTCTTATAAGAACCAAACCTCGTTGAGTTTCTAGCAGGTATCTTCTCATCAGTCAGTCAGTCAGTAAAGGGACTCTTATAAATATAAGACAGGAGACACCAATTTTCTGACTCATTACTCATTTTATAAGCTTTTATCTTCAACATTTTCGCATTGAAAGAAACATGTTCATAATATTTTTTAATATTTTAATAAAAATAGGTTTAAACAGAGAGTTATTAAAAACTTAGTAGCTGCATTTTAATAACAGAACAGAACAAATAGCGGGAACACAAAAGCGCCTCTTTATTAATCTGCTCTTAAGCTTAACACTCGATTCGAAACAAAAAAAACAAAAAAAAACTAGCTACAGAATTCGCTAATTGAGTTGGAACACAAATAAAAATCCATTGCTGAAATCTATTATTCGTGGCAACTAATGAAAGGAGGTGCAATTGGGAAGAGGGAAAACTCTGTGGTAATTCTGTTCCGTCGCCAAGAGGAATTTTATAAAACCCAACAAGTAAAATGCGTAGAATCATTTTGATTATGCTCTTTTTTTTTAAATAGTAAGGAAAACAACCGAGTGGGTTACCTGATGGTAAGACACCACCGCCAAAAGGCACCTGCAACACCAAAAAGATTGCAGATGCGTTGTGAACCCAGAGGGCTAAGATGGAATACCTCTTGTGCCAGTAATTGCACCGGCGTCTTGCTCTCCACGCCTGAACACAACAATGCAAGCCCTGCTGCTTAGTGGCAGGATTAGCTAGCAAGATGGTGGAAACGATCCGGACGGATCTTGCACAGGTAATACTGTTGGTTGAGTACACAATGTCGGCCTGAGGTTCTCACAGCTCGGCACTGCGGATCCCTAAACGGCAGCGCACCGACGCAAGCGCCGCGCTAAACAGACGCGAACTATCGACGGGCTGCTAATGATTCCTACCCAGGGCTGCCTCCAACGTTTCGTAAGCGTGAGCTTTGAACATAAATAGCATCGTATGTTGATAAATTGTTATCGACAACTGGATAGCCTGGGGGTTATTGGTCCTTAGTGAGGCTAAAATAGTATTTTTAATTAGTCGGATTAAACTGACAATTGCGGGCGGACATCGGACGTGTTTACTCCATTATAGTTGAAGTACAGTACTTTTCATGTAGAAAAGTTACACTTCACATGTACAATTAGGATGTAAAGCACATAAAAACTTTCTGTAAAAAATATGTAAATGACAGCTTTCAGTAAAGTACAGTCAAGGAAATTGAAACACGTACCACCGTAGAACCTAGTCGAAGAGACATACGCATGACATTTGTATGACACAGCCTGGCGTTTAACGCGTCGCGTCATTGCGATAGGGTTCTAAGGTGGTACGTGAATATATTTCTCCTACTGTACAGTGAAAATCGTATCAAAATCTATTGCTTGCTTTAAAAGCCGTGAGTGGCTGAAGGTATGAGAGCAGACGGGAACGGACAGCGACTTGGTTTTATGTTGTGTAAAATTAGTAAAACTACCAATAATAGTATTTTATGCAATTGTTGCATAATGAGGGGTCTTAAAACACGAGTGTGGGTTTATGAAACGAGCGTCAGCGAGTTTCATAATAGGATCACACGAGTGTTTTAAGACCTAATTATGTGCAGTTGCATACATTACTTTATCTACACAAATATCATAAGTACTCTATGATGGGTTCAGAACCCATAGGGCAATGACCTGCATTGCTACTAGCTACTAGTGCAAGGTACCTATTAAATATCTATAGACTGTACACATTAAAATAATGTAATAAAAAATGAATTTGAACAAATATAGAAACAAATTAGAAAAAATTCTCATAATAATATTGGTTGTTACGAGTATAATGCTGGTCATTGCCTACGGTTTCTGAACGCATTATAGAGCATTTATGATATACGTGTAGATAAAAGTATTTTTCAACTTAGAACGACGTAATCTTACGATTTAAACCTTTGTCTAATAATATATTGTACTGTATTTTATTATGTTCGTATTTTTTTTGTGACAGCCCTGCATGCGCTAGTTGGCTTCGTTTAACCGAAAGCCTTCGTTGTTATGTTCCTTTGACGACAATCGCTCCTTACCGAAGCACTTCAACCACCTATTCTCTTTTACAGAAAACCTGTTTCTCTGTGAAATATTTAAAATCAAATGGAAAGGGTACAGATTGTTGTATGTACCTTAGGTATGTAACCACCATCTTGCTCGTTAACCCAGCCGCTAAGCAGCAGCGCTTGCACTGTTGTCCTCCGGCGTGGAGAGATTACTGGCACAAGAGGTATTCCATCTTAGCCCTCTGGGTTGGCAACGCATCTGCAATCTCCTTGGTGTTGCGGGTGTCTATGGGCGGTGGTGATGATATACCAGGTTACCCACTTGGCCGTTTGCCTTCCTATTTTTTTAATGGAAGATTAACAGGCAGAGGCTCGCACTAGCTACCGAGAGGAGGCGCTGCGTCGACGTAGAGAACGGTGATAACAGGTGATTCTCTAAGGAAAACAAGCATGCGGCCTACCTGATGGGAAGTGATCACCCCCATCCATTAGGATCTAGTGAGGGTAGAAAACGATAATTATAGGTTAAAAACTTAAGAAAACCTCGTTTTGTACTGATATGCAACTTACGTCATTTTTCGAATATGGAGCGTCAACTTGTCTATACGGACACGTTACTAGTACATGTACGAGGGGATTTACTTAAGTTTTCAAATACTCAGGTCTGTAATCCCTTAGAGCCGTGAAAAAATCAAACTTCTAAGTCATCGCAATCAAAAGATACGGCCGTTTATGCCGCATGTTTCATAACATTTGCAAGAAACTCGAAAACCTATGAGGTACTTCCCGTTGATCTAGAACTATGAAATTTGGCAAGAAGCAAAGTCTCATAGCACAAATAAAACAATAAATCTGAAAACCGCAAATTTGTAGTTGATAAACATTAAAAAAAATTTTTTGGTCTCGCAAAGCAAAAATGCGGTACTAGATGTTATTGGTGACGGAACCCTCGGTGCGCGAGTCCGACTCGCACTTGGCCGGTTATTTGACGTTTAGTAACTCTTTAAAAGAGCATTCAAGCTGGCAACTTTTTTCCTCACAAAAAAAAACAAACCGTGCAAGCACAACCTCCCCACAAAGTTGCTTTGAGTAAAAAGGCAGAATTATGATAATGAACTAGTTAACTCCTTTGCCCTCCTTTGCCCTTAAGCTGGCAACACACTATTAAAAATGGCGCATATTTTAAAAGAAAATTTTTAGCAATTTATATCGCATATAATTATTATTGTAACGAATCTAATTCTAGGCGTTTCGAGCCGCGTCCAGTACCATTACCATGAGTTTCTATCGAAAATTCATATTACGTTACTACAGTCGATAGCGGTTAAATACGCTCCCATTTGTCAGTGAAAGAGTTAACCATAGTCGATACGGTATTTTTCGATGACATGTGTCAAATTTGTGACTCATGGTACCGATATTCTACGGCAACAGCTACAAAACTTTACTCACTAGCGCTTAAATTACGATAGGTAACTTACCGTTGGACTCATACTAGCGATTTTTAGTTCTCTAAGTGAGCGTTAGAGGCGCTGCACAATTCCCATACACATAATTGTTTACGCTGTCGCTAGCGAGTATGGTTACGGCTTGGTGCACTGTACTCAAGGTCTTATAAAAAACTGACAAAATAGTTAAAAACAGAAACTAATTTTGAAATAAATGATTGGAAAAAAACGAAATCGTCTCATATTTAAATAGTAATAACTAGTGGAATCAATTGCCAACAAATATCAGACAGTCGCAGTCTGTATATTAACTTGAAGAAGTACTGGCTTGACTTTTCTTAACCGGATACTGTGTGTCCCTTGAGTGTGTTTATGTTATCTATGGGTTTATGTTCATTGCGTGCGTATGTGTTTTTTTTTACACGTTTTTTTGTCTATGCATCTATTCTTTTGTGTTTTTTATAATTATTTGTTATCTTTTGCCCTATCTACTCTTTTGTGTGTCTACTCTCGACTCAAATGTCCTGTCAATTGCTCAAAGGTTAACTAGAAGAGACCCCTTAAAGGGATAAGTTCGCCTTTGTACATGTTACTTATTTTCTTGTAAATTGTTATTTTTTATTATTATGTACAATAAAGAGTTTACATACATACATAGTAGTGTCCCCGGCTTCGCATGAGTACAATCGGGATGTAATGTACAGTCAAGGAAATTGAAACACGTACCACCGTAGAACCTAGTCGAAGAGACATACGCATGACATTTGTATGACATGGCCTGGCGTTTAACGCATTGCGTCATTGCGATAGGGTTCTAAGGTGGTACGTGAATATATTTCCCCTACTGTACATAAAAACCTTTCGAAAAATGACATGACAATGAAAATCATATCAAAGTCCTTTGCGTGGTTTAGGAGAGGCCGTCGAACATACACTATGAGAATTTAGGACAGACAGGAACGATAGCGGTTTTATACTATGTAGTGATAAAGATATTAATAGAAAAAAACAACAACAACAACAAATCGCACACTTAGTATTAAAGTGACTCAATTCTGAATTTGATATTTCCCAAAATTAAACCCTATGTCTTTTAATTAAGGTGATATTTTGGGACGTGTATTAATCAGAAATGGGTCACTTTAATACTAAGCGTGCGAAATGCTCTTTATTGATTCACACAAGTAAACAAAAATAAAAGAACACATACAGGGAAATTTTACATGGGATTCAACTGGCGATCTTATAGCTAAGCTGCGATCTCTTCCAGGCAACCTTTGGAAAGAGATACGGTGAGAAATAACCAAAGTATAGTCGACCAAGTAATTGCTTGACCACTTTTGTACCTTATTCCTTGGTAATACGGTCGAAAAGTGGTCAAGCAATTTCTTGGTCGACAATACAATGGGCAGTACAAGTTTGAAAATAACCAAACACACAATAAACGCACATAGGAGTTTACGTAGATAATAATAAATAAATAAAAATAAAAAGGAAGTAGTGAGGTATTAAAAAATATGTTCGCAATAGTATGTAACCTTCGCGGTGTAATTTCCGGCGGTGTGTCACCACCGTTAGGGGCGGGCTTGCGGTTAAAGAAAATCTCGTTGAGAACTTCCATTGGTATTGTAAACTCACAATTTGAACACAAATTTTGCTGTTTTGCTACTTTTTGTTACAATGGAATCAGTGAAAATGTTTTAAGGGCCAAAATTCTTTTTAGTGCCTAAAAAAAAGATGAACATGTATAAACACTTTTACACAATTGTAGATGTCTCGAGATATTTTCCTAGTAATATTACGCTAGTTCTCAACCGGACCCCAATTTTTATTATGAATTTTCCCACCATCCTGGGTTTTTTATTACAGAAAATTCTCATTTGGTACCCAAATTACCACTGCGTTACCAGTCCCCATGACTTCTCAAAAATAGTGTGCACTGCGTTACCAAAAAGTAGTTTTTTTCTTATTCTGACCCCAAATATTTCTATAACAGTCATCATTCGGGTATGCGTGTGTTATTCTGAATTTAAAGATAAAATGTTCTTTTAAGAATATCAGAATAAGTAAAAAATATGCGTTAAAATGTACAAGGGACGTTTTTATAGGCATCTAAAAGAATTTTGGCCCTTAAAATATTTGTCTGAAATTCAGAAAAACCGGAAAAAAACCTGTATAATTGTACTATTACGAGTATATTGGTAAGAAGACTTTTCTGATGTATATGAATTTCATTAGTCAATCATACATAAGCACAGAATATATAATAGTACTAACGTACAGAAACTTCTCTTTTTCGACCACCATTAAACGAATTCCAACTTTATGATCAGGCACAAAAAGTTCGTATTACTTCATAAACATTCGCCAGGCGGCGTGCGTCAAAAGGAAGGCGCCGCCCGCGCCCGCCTTCCACCCGCAATGCCCGACATACTATCACAACGCGCGACACAGAGTGAGCGGGCGCGCGCGCGGCAAGCCGGCAACCTACTGCGATTAACCTATGCCATAGGTAATGCGGCGAGCGCACCTACAGTGCGGAGTGGAACCCCCTGATATAAGTAAGTAGGTACATATCAAGGCTGATGGGGAAAAATTTGATGATAAAATGGGAAAATTCGGATATAATGTATAATTGTAATAATTGTTAATTTCGCGGCTAAACCTAAACCTATTACCTATTTACACTAATATAGTTTTTTAAGGACCACATTGTTACTAAACAATCCATGAACCTTTTTTTGATGTCTTGAAAAAAATGTTTTTTTTTTAAATCCCAACCCAGGCGTGTAACCAGTGGGTGACTTAAGAAGATAAAGGATAAAGAAACGGCAAAAAAAAACTTTTGTTGTATGGGAGCCCCCTTAAATATTTATTTTATTCTGTTTTACTTTTTCTCTTTAACACGATTTTAGGTTCACGCTCCATACATTTACTAGCCAAAATATTAAATTGTGACGTCATATGGTCAAGCCCTTTTCACGGGGCTTGCGTTGCATCGTTTTTCTACTCACGAATTCATGAAATAGTTGTGATATAAAAAAAATAAGAACACAGTTTTTCTTCTTTTAACGAAGTCTTCTTCTTCTTTTCTTCTCTTCGTCTTTAAATTTCGATAGTAGAAAAATTTTAGCCAACAAGCCAATTCTCAATTTTAGTTGATATAACGCAGATAAATATGAATGCAGTAAATATATTTCACATAACCCGACGGTTCTCGGAATGCTCAGTATATTTTATACAAACCTCTGAATAAACCAATACGTTTAGGGTCCGTATGTATGCCTCTTATGTATTCGGATGGACGTATCGCTACCACTTATAAAATCGCTCGCATCGTACGCCACGATGTAAGGCACAGGCGGTAGCGTTTTGTGTAACTTTTTAAAAAGGGAAGGCGCTTTGTTATTGTTAAAATGCATGATGAGTATGACAGTTTGTACCTGAGTCTTGGATGTTAGCGCCCGCTAGTAATATATAATTAAGAGGAGTGTGAACCCAGCGCTCTCCATACAAACAGCGATAACATTTTTCACCCCTTAAACCTTAACCTATTGCCATTATTTTTTGGTATGTTGCCAATATGCCCTAGAACTAGGTTTGTATGTTTAGATTTTTTAAATATTCTTAATAGTTTCAAAATTATTGGCGTTTTTTTGTTTTGTATGAAACTTCTAAAATGCAAATATTGTCAAATCTATGAAGAATATTACAAAAATCAAAACATACAAACCTAGTTCCTAGGCATAACGACAACATACCAAATAATCATTGGCATAAGTTAAGGTTTAGAGGGTGGAAAACGTTATCGCCGTTTGTATGGGGAGTGCTTTTTCGGGCTAGGTTCACACTCCTCTTAAACATGCATTTATCTATCAAAGTTTGTATCCGTTGTCTAGTATGTAGTCATAGTACAAGTTTTGCTTAGTTTAGGACTAGGTCATTTGGTGTGAATTGTCCCGGGATATTTATTAATTATAATCTATTTATTCTTAATGCTTTAGGGAGTGAGAAACCTGAAAGCCTACAGGGAGAGGGGGAGGCTAAAGAGCGGTAATTAAAGCAGCGGTTATCTTAGGATCACTGGTTCCAGTGGCAGTGATCTAATCATATCAGAAACTCCGATGCTTGTGGAGATATCCCTTGTGCATAAAACAATAATGTAATTACTATATCAACAGACTCTGACAAACAGACAATAATATTAGTGAAAACTAAATATCCCGTGGTAAAGTTTTATATTAAAACTGAATATAGTAGATACATTGTACGGAATAAAAGCGTTATTATTATAGTTTTAAAACTAACGAATACCAAGTACCTACTTTTTTTTATCCCTAACGCAAAAATTCTCGTTTTATAAGTTTGAAGCTTATTCGTTGACTGTGGCATTGTAGCTGTCGAACGGTCGGATAAATTCATAAAAATTGTTTTATGAAAGGTGTTTTAAAATTGCAAGCGAAATAATAATTGCTGATCTCTTCACTTTACAAGGCAATACACACATTAATTGTCAAAGTTCATTGTCAATCGTCCTATTTGGTGTAAGGTAGTATAATCTACATTTTCTTTAATAATTTAAAGGTTTTACTACCTTGATGCACACCAAAGGTAACCATTTTGATAGTTTATATTGTGTACTGAGGCTATCTCCATGCTTTAGTGATTCATCTAGTAGACCCGTAGCGCTGAATTATTTTGAGGGCAAAACCTTCAAGAATTCTAATGTTTGATAAAATCTTGTCTGTGGATACATTTGCATATAAACAAAATATATTTGCGTTTTTGTGTCACATCCCGGTTGTGCATTTTTAGAAATTTGATTATTTGTAGTGGATATAAACAATTCAAATCAAAACTGACAAAATTGATTTAGAGTTCAAAGATTTAATGGTTTTGTATTTTAAATAGCCTGTCTAGTGTACAAACCTAGTTTGTGTCATCTTCGTCCAGCGAAAACTGACTTGGGGTCGGTACATTAAAAACTTCGACAAAAAAAAATTACAATTCCAAAAACTAGTACCATATACCTCAGATCACTTAAATATCTCTATTAAATAAATTTGTGCCAAATTAAAACACGAACTTTTAATATTTCAGATTTTTTTGCTTCTCCAAGCTATAAATACTTAAAAAGAATATTACAATTATTAGAGTTTACATATCCAATGTCATAAATGCATAAAAGATGGACACTGTGAATTTGTGTCATTTTCTTGCATGATATATTAATGAAAATAAAAACAAAAAAGTCAGCGGTCGAAGCGAGTAGGAGCGAGCGAGAGGTGGCGGCAACCGGCAGCGGGGCGCGGGCGGCGTGACATTCGGTCCGTCTCGATCGGGTACTATACTTACTATTTACAAACGAACACGCGCGGCGCCTTCGTTCGGGTTGGCATGATTTCTTCGCGAAGCGTTAATGTAATATGCTGAATTACATTCCCTTTTTAACCGACTTCAAAAAAAGGAGGAAGTTTATGTATGTTCACGGATTACTCGAAGACGGCTAGACCGATTTGACAATTTTTTTCTTTATTTGTAAGGGTATACTTCCAAATTGGTCTCACTGCCACCAAGTTTGGATCTGATGATGGGATCTTGGGGAAATCGAGGGAACTCTTCTAAAATGGTATGCACACCTGTAGCGATTTGGATATTTTAGATAGTAACTTGTGCTTTTGCTCTCAGAAAACACCATTTGGTGAAGTGGAATTGATGATAAAGACCACAGACGGTCACCGGAACTACTCAATAATAAGTATTTCACAAGTGGCGATACGGTTTTTTAAATTTAGTTGCTTAGCAGTTTAAGCTCGTTGCAAGGCATATGGTAAAGTGGAGCTGATGTTGAAGTACCAGGAGAACTCCTAAACAATTATCGCCCCAGCATCGGGAAAAGCAATATTCTGTAAAAGGTGGTGAGCAATTTACATTAAATATGCAATTGTAACTTAGATAAATAAACCGACCCACTAAAAAGCGAGAAAAAAAACTGAAATTAATTTTAAAATGCTAAATAATGAATGACAACACAAAGAAAAATTAAGGTAATGGCAGGATTCGAACCTGCAACATCAGCATTCCGTGCCTTGCGTATTCCAGTTTCCGCCACATTAATGAATAAATGACCAAGTTGAATTAGATAACTTGATTAAGTTTCTCATAGATGACATCGAGGGTAGTTTGCCCAAAGAAAAAAAAAATCAATAATGTAATGACCGTAAAGACGAAACACATTGAAAAATTCGCAGGGTATGGCAGCGGTAATGTGGCGGAAACTGGAATACGCAAGGCACGGAATGCTGATGTTGCAGGTTCGAATCCTGCCATTACCTTAATTTTTCTTTGTGTTGTCATTCATTATATAGCATTTTAAATTTGATTTGAATGAAAAAAAAATACATAAAGAAAAATCGAAAAAAAAAAATCGATTTCGATTACAATAAAAAAAACTGACATCAAAAACAACTAAAAAGCAAACAATAGTCTGTTAAGTACATCTATATCCGATTAACGATCTAGCAATAAAAGTTTATTCATACAATTTCATGATATAATCGGAAATCGGATGAAGATGTATGTAACGGATTATTCTCTGCTTTTTTTAACATAAAACTACCGTGAAACTCGGACATATTAATAAAACGGATCACTCACGTATTTTTGCGTCGAGATTCTCTCTCGACGCAAAAAAACGTGAGTAATCCGTTTTATTAATTTGTTATTCTCTGCTCTTCAGTTTTTTGGTTGTTTTTTACTTATACCGCTTTTTGATATGTTGGTTTGTTCCCGTCGAGTCACACTCTCAACTGTCACACTGTGAATCGTTGGGAATATTTTTACTAAAAAAAATCCCAACCAGTCACACTGTTACTAGATGGGACAGTATTTAATATTTATTCCCAACGAGTCACACCCATTGTGACTCGTTGGGAATACTCTTTTCAAATTAAATTTAAAATGCTATATGTATATAATGAATGTCAACACAAAGAAAAATTAGGGTATCCTGCCATTACCCTAATTTTTATTTGTAGCATTTTAAATTTAATTTGAATGTGTAAAAAAAATACAAAAAGAAAATCGAAAAAATTAAAAAATAAATAATTTCGATTACAATAACACTCTTTTCTTCAAAACATCCCAAGTAGTCACAGTGTTACTAGATGGGACAACATTTAGTATTTATTCCCAACGAGTCACACCCGCAACTGTCACACTGTGACTCGTTGGGAACAATTCTTGCTGCAAAAAATCCCAACCAGTCACACTGTTACTAGATGGGACATTTTTTTATATTTGTTCCCAACGAGTCACACCCGCAACTATCACACTGTGACTCGTTGGGAACAATTCTGGCTGCAAAAATCCCAACCAGTCACACTGTTACTAGATGGGACATTTTTTATATTTGTTCCCAAGGAGTCATACCCGCAACTGTCACACTGTGACTCGTTAGGAACACTTTTTGGTACAATAAATCATTACCTAATAGTAGACTGTGAAAAGAAAAATCAAACAACGACGAACTGTTACCAGAAAAGTACGTTAGGTTAGGTTTGAACCGCATCACCAACAGAAACGAACTGCTACCAGAAAAGTAGGTAAGGTTAGGTTTGAACCGCGTCCCCAACAGATACGAACTGCTACCAGTAAAGTAGGTTAGGTTAGGTTAGAACTGCGATCCCAACAGAAATAAATTGCTACCAGAAAATTAGGTTAGGTTGGGTTAGAACTGCGACTCCTACAAAAAGTAGGTTAGGTTAGAAAAGAATTGCTGCTAGGAAAATAGGTTATGTTAGGTGAATACTGTCATTTCAGTCTTATTTCATCACCAAACTTATATGATTGTTAGAAACAAATAAAATTAACTGTCTGATCGAATAACAGTGATAATTGATTGGAAATTCGATACTAAGATACATTTCTATAGTTACAGTGTGACAGTTGCGGCTGTGACTCGTTGGGAACAAATATGAAATATTAACCCATCTAGTAACAGCGTGGTTGGGATTTTTACAGCAAGAATTGTTCCCAACGAGTCACAACGTGACACTTGCGGGTGTGACTCGTTGGGAACAAATATAAAAAATGACCCATCTAGTAACAGTGTGACTGGTTGGGATTTTTTGTAGCAAAAAGTATTCCCAACGAGTCACAGTGGGTGTGACTCGTTGAGAATAAATATCAAATACTGTCCCATCTAGTAACAGTGTGACTGGTTGGGATTTTTTTAGCAAAAATATTTCCAACGAGTCACAGTGTGACAGTTGAGGTTGTGACTCGTTGGGAACAAAGGCTTAAATATGCCAATCGTTGTTTTCAAGGTATTAACAGTGGTAAGAGATAAAAACAATTTGTGGATCATAATACAATATTTTTATTTTTATAATAATATATAAAGCACAAAATAATCGTAAGCCTTAAAAGTTATAATTTGTTGTTACATAAGAAATTTTCTTTAGGTCCGTGTTACAAACACTTCAATTCTTTTACACATAATATAATTTTACCACCGTCGCCGTCGCCGTAATAATTGTTAATTGTCATAATTGTAGTTTTTATGGGATCACTTTCATTCCCATTTTTTTCTGAATTTTGAAAGTCAGACATTGATACACTTATTCTTTGTGTTCATACTTGTCTGTAATGATCATAAAAATTAGAGGCCGTCATTGCTAATAATTTCTTCTAAAATCACTTTTAGTCTTGAACACTACTTTTAAATTACACAAAACAATAACATACTATCTATGACAATGTCAAAAAACTTTTAAGAACTAAATCACAGTATACCATTATTTTAAAACCTATAAAGTTTTAGGGCATTTTCATAAACTATTAATATTTACATAATTATACATAATCTTAATTTGTCGTGTATCACATATTTTAATATCTTCACTATTTATGCCAATAAATTTGACATTACAATCACTTTCATTATTTTTATATTCTTAACTACTAATGTACAATTTTTTACCAGCTTTAATAGATTTATTAATAAAAAACAACTTAATATTTGAATAAGATACCTACCTGATTAGTAATATTGGTACAAATTTGTATCAGCCTTAGGAGATTATTATTTGTAATACCTTGTACTTGTAACAATTTGTAATAATATTATTTGTAACCTAATACTTTCATTTTTAATTATTTATTATAAAGTGTCGTTAATCAGTCTCATTTGTAAAGCGAACTTAAGTAGTTAAAATTTCGGCACGGTCCTTAAAACAGTCTACTTTTCCGTCATCGCTAGCAACGCTCGAGTCAATGAACTTTAATATTCCTTTTCTTTAACGATCACAATATTTACGTCCAGTATGAGCCCACATACAACACATTTATTACTTTCAACTTCCATTTTAGTATTTCGCAGCTTCATATTTAATTCACAACGCGGCCACATTGCACTTCGCACTTGTCGCAACTCGCAATCGAATGTAAACAAACAGCAGGCACGCGGCCTCGCCGCACCCCGCCCCCCGTTCCCCGCGCGTGTATGCTTTCTCCGTCCTTCGCGCTAAAAAGTTTTCGTCTTTCAACTGTATCTTAATAATAAGATTTCATGAATAAAAACGACACAAATTGTGAATAGTGTTTCGTTACACCGTAACAATAATAAAGACATGAACTCTAATAACTTGAATTTTCTTTTGTGATTTTTACAGGGTGTTTTACAAAAAAAAAATAAGTAGCTAGAAATACCATGGGTGAATTCGACACAGAATACTTTGTACAACAGATATCATTGACCTAAAACATCTAACACTTATTTGACCAATTGTAATATTCTTTTAGAGCTACTAAGGCGACATCTTAGGTAGTGGCTAAATAACTGTATTTCCATTGACAGAGATGACACAAAAGGCTCATGTACGTCGGTTACAACTTCGTCATCATCATGAAAGTAAAATTTTCATCTCTAATTTTCTTTTCATCCGATATTGTTAGAAAAGACAAAAACCTGAATTACTACTTACGCACAACCCTAAACTGACACAAACTCATGTGTTAGGTTAAGTAAATGGTCAAGAAACTATATACGAAAAAAGCTAACATTAGTATTTTTGAAACCTCAAAACCCAGCGCTACGCGTCTATAGGGCCAGATTTGAATGCAGTTTTTTAAAACGCTCTCGCTTATGTCTGGGGCTCCAGTGGCGGTCCGCTCCGCTCGTATTATGATTTTACTCGAATGCGCTTATTGAGAGAGCCACTATCTGCTCTATGGGCTCTTGTTATTACGTACGGTCGGCAAACAAACGGGTATTTTATGCCCTTGGTTTGTAAATAGCATTGGATATGTTTTTTGTAATGCAAAGGAATCTTTCTGTTGCTGTAGTCACAATATATCAACGATATTTGTATTGGCAAATAGCAGGACCTTATGCAAGGTTCGTCCGGATAGCTACCACCATCGTCCTCGCTAATCCTGCAGGTAAGCAGCAGTGCTTGCACTGTTGTGTTCCGGCGTGGAGAGCAAGACAGCCGGTGCAATTACTGGCACAAGAGGTATTCCATCTTAGCCCTCTGGGTTCACAACGCATCTGCAATCTTTTGGTGTTGCGGGTGTCTATAGGCGGTGGTGGTGCGTTTATAAAAAAAATATGATTTAAGCTGACGTCTGCTGTCGCTACGCTAGCCGCGGTCCAGCGATCCCGTCTTGAGTCGCTGCAGCTTCCGGGACGACATCCATTTTATCAGCTCTTCACCCAAACGGTACCTACAGCTATTCAAACAAGCTTTTTTTATTACACACGTGACCCATTATGGACAAGGTATGAAGTAAATAACAAGTTGGAACAGATTATATTAGTTTGTAGATTCAGGTGTTACTTTGCGGAAGTCCATATTGATACCAGAGTCCGACCGAAAGTTCGGTTTCGGTTTCGGCCGAAAATCAAGTTTCGGCGGCAGTTTCGGTTTCGGCCAAAATTGGCCGAAACTTTTGCCGAAACCGAAACTGATTCCGGAAGTTGTCGTGCACGCTCGCCTAACTTCGTTTCTCGCGGCAACGCTTTGGCGGACGCTGGCGGCCCTGTTCGGGAATTGTCGTGCGCCGTTCGGATAGCTCTGTAGCAACACAACTTAATAAAATAATGGGTAAAATGCACCGAATTTCAGTATTTTAAGGAATTTTATACTTGACCACGTGAGTTTCGTTTTCGGTTTCGGTCGAAACTGAAGCCACGGCCGAATATTCGGTTTCGGTTTCGGTTTCGGCCGGAAAACCAGTTTCGGTCGGACTCTAATTGATACTAATGGAATCAATTTCTTTGCTAATCCGCGAACCCAGTGTCAGCAATCGTGAAAAAGACAACGCCTGTGCTGAATACTTTATAAAAGAAATAAAACAAACAACACAAAACGCAACCACAACCCAACCACCAACACCAAAAATACTACTCGGCATGTGTTTCAACTCTCCACGAGGCACCATCAGGAGCTATTGACCTCTCGACTGTCAGTCGTTGTTTCGTCGACTGACAGATTGTAATGTATATTAGAAAAATTGGATAGAATAAGTTTATTTCAGGCGGCTTTGCTTGCAGAACGCATGTCTGATGGGACCACTGTGTTCTCGAGTGGCGACCGCGTACCGGAAGACGCAGCGTGGGCAGACCCGCCACAAGGTGGACCGATGACCTGGTGATCGTTGCGGGAGCCCGCTGGATGCAAGCAGCACAAGACCGGTCGTCGTGGCGATCCTTGGGGGAGGCCTATGTCCAGCAGTGGACGTCTTTCGACTGTGATGATGATGATGAGGCTGTATAGGCCATACCTTAAAGACAAACATAAATATTTATTGTACATAATACATAACTACTTAATAACTTTATTACTAGCACGTGAAGTCTGTAACGTGAAAACTTTTGACGTGTCAGTTAACCGGCCACGGAATCGCCGGAATGCGACATCTTTCGGCCAATACTCTTCTCTTGTGAAGGTCGACAGCTGGTCAGTCGGAACTCTCACCACAAATGAGTTAAAATTCACGTCATGGCGGGTCTCCAACCGCTCGACCCTTAGAGTGAGCTTGGTCTTCACTCGCACATATTCCACGATACGGTTTTATGTTGTAAAATATGTGAACTAAAACTATACTTAATTTAGAAATATTATTTATTCACCTCCACGTTTCGACTATTGCAACGCCTTGGTCTCAACCAGACTGAAGTAACTCAAACTTTCGCGAAATTTTTGAACAATTTTCATATAATCCTACTAATATTATTTTTCGTATTTAGTCCTCAATGGTATATAAGAACACTATTTGTAGTCATATCTTTGTACTAATTCCAGGCACAATATTTGCAAGCATCCAGAAATTAAAACTAAACTTACCATAGACTCTGGCATAGTTCCTGCTCTGTGAACCACAAACTGTCATTCGTAATTTTGTGCAAAACCGGGCACTACAGAACCTTTCTATAATTGTAACTATTTACTTTATTGCAAGTCCATAAGTGTATAATTTTGAAAAATATGGGAAAACACAAACGAGAAAAGGACATGGAGGATTATTTCAAGAAAAAACTTAAGAAATTAGAGGAAAAGATCGATAAAATGCGCGGGAGTCGCGAAGATGGCGATCGCGCATCTACGAACGTTCTTGTTGGTGAGTAGTAGAGTATTATTGGAAAAAATAGTTTTTACCAGTCGTAGGAACATAAAATTCCTTCCTGTCAAGGTCAAGGCCGTCACTAGAGAACCTCGGTACTCTCGCTGGTGGGTAACATAGATATCCCCGAGTGGGTTATCAATTTACCTCAGTTGCCAGCCTATGGGTGATATTAAGGCCTGGTTAATGATAACATCTCATTAACTAATAATTCGTTACGTGTTGTTCAACTCGTTGAAGGAAATCTACATAAATTACAGATGAAATTATTGAAACAGAGCCTGACCAGCCTGAACTTATAGAAGACGAACCTGAACTTGTAGAGAACCAGCCCGAAGTGTGTGCAGAAGTTCTAGAATTATTGGGGGACTCAAAAAATGAAAATATCAATTATGGACCGGCATTCAATAAGGTAATCGCAGAACGGTGGACAACTCTCTTACAAGGGGGACTGGATAAAACAATTAAAAAGGAAGTGATGGACTGCTATGCTGTGCCTGAAAATTGTCATCTGGTTGAGGCTCCGTTACTTAATCCCGAGGTTGTGGCTGCAGCTGCGGAAAGCAATTTATTTAGAGACAACATGCTTCTAGCAAAACAAAAACAACTTGGCAAAGGCATAGCAGCCTTGGGAACAGGCCTCACAAAAATTCTGGAAATGCGTGATCCAAATCTAGAAATCATTAAACACCTATCTAATGCAGGCCGCATTCTGTGCGACCTTTTCCAAACCGAGACAAATTCTCGAAGGAATCTAATGTTGACCTCTTTGAACAAAGACATGAAGGATGCTGTAAAAAACATCCCTGCAGATAAATGGTTATTCGGGGAAAGCTTAACAGATAGGATTAAAAACCAGAAAGCCATAACTAAATCTGCTACTGACATAAAAAAGAAGCCAGTACAGCAAGTTCAGAAAAAACCTGTAGCCACCACAGCAAAAAATAATTTAAACTGGAAAGGCCCGCTCAAGCCTCGTGCTGCAGCTCCGGCGTCAACTCCATACCGCAGTCAGCAACCATCGAGCGGGCCGCGTCCGTCACAGCAGAAATATCGGCATCACTACAACCAGACACGCCAGTCTTATCGGAGCGCAGCACCGAAGAGGAGATACTAGATCCTGAGGTAAGCAAACCTTTTGCTGGTCGCCTCCAATATTACATTGAAAATTGGAAAACTGTGACAAATGACCAAGTTATACTGTCTTGGGTGGAAGGTTATACAATCCCTTTTACAAATCCTGTTGTGCAAGAACAATACGTTCAAAATAAAATTGAAAAATCAGAATTGTCAGATTTTCAATCTGAAATTGAGTCCTTACTTAAAATAGAGGCAATTTCTCCTTGTGATGCTTCTTGTGACCAGTTTCTGTCGAATGTATTTCTAATACCAAAACCAAATGGTTCAAAAAGATTTATATTAAATCTTAAAAAGCTGAATAAATTCATTGAAGCGCCCCACTTTAAATTGGAAAATTTAAAAACTGCTATTAACTTGGTATCATACAATTGTTTTATGTCTTGCTTAGACTTAAAAGATGCCTATTTTTTAATTCCAGTGGCTAAAGCAGACCGTAAATACCTAAGATTTGAATTTGAAGGACAACTTTTTGAATTCAATGTTATACCATTTGGACTTAACACTGCCCCATACACCTTCACAAAACTTATGAAACCAATTGTTTGTTACTTAAGGTCTTTGGGCTTAACAATTATCAATTATTTAGATGATTTTCTATGTATTGGTTCTACATATGAGGAATGCCATCAAGCAGTTACAAAGACTTGTGAACTTTTGACCTTTTTGGGATTTATAATAAACAAAGAAAAAAGTTGTTTAATTCCTTATCAATCATGCAAGTTTTTAGGGTTTATTTTAAATTCTGTAAAATTTAACATATCACTTCCACAGGAAAAAAGACAAATTATTTGTGAAAATATAATAAAATTTAGGAAATTAAAGAAATGTAAAATCACTGAATTTGCTCAACTTATAGGGAAACTAATTGCAGCATGTCCAGGAGTGGACTATGGTTATGTACATACAAAAATTTTAGAACGAGAAAAGTTCCTAGCATTAATTCAAAATAATGAAAATTATAATGCAATTATGCACATTCCACAGATTATTGAAGAAGATTTAAAATGGTGGGAAAGTAGGCTGAAAAATAGTGACTGTAAAATTAGGCAAAATGAATATCACATAACTATATACTCAGACGCGTCGAAAACGGGCTGGGGATGTGTTACAGAAAATAAATCCGCCTATGGCCACTGGACTAGCAACGAATCTAATTTGCATATTAATGAGCTGGAGTTGAAAGCTGCATACTTCGCTTTGAAATCATTTGCTGATGATATTGAAAACTGCAATATTTTGCTCAGAGTAGATAACACTACTGCTGTATGCTATATAAATAAAATGGGCGGTATTCAGTATCCTCACTTAAATTGTATAGCTCGCAAAATTTGGAAATGGTGTGAAAGCAGAAAAAATTGGGTGTATGCTTCATACATTAATACTAAAGACAACTGGGAAGCAGATAAGGAATCTAGGCGTATAAATATAGATGTTGAATGGGAATTGGCATCCTATGCAACTAAAAAAATATTCAAAAATTTTGGCAAACCAAACATTGACTTGTTTGCCTCTCGAAGTAATGCCAAATGTTCAACATATATCTCATGGAAGCGGGATCCTTATGCCGTGGCTATTGATGCCTTTACTGTGAGTTGGACACCCTTTTATTTTTATGCTTTCCCTCCATTCCCATTAATCTTAAAAACTCTTAGGAAAATAGTTAATGATCAAGCTGAGGGCATTTTGGTTGTTCCATACTGGCCAGGACAACCGTGGTTTCCTCTGTTCAAGTCCTTGTTAGTTAAAGAACTTATTACCTTCTCTCCACACGAGTCATTATTACAATCTCCTTTCAGAGAACGTCATCCTCTCGCAGACAGCCTTACCCTGGCAGCAGGCAAATTATCAGGGAAGCTTTCAAGAAGAGAAAAATAACAGATAATTCAATAGAAATTCTCTTAGCATCTTTAAGTAAAAATACTTGGAGTCAGTATGACTCTGCTTTAAGGAAATGGTGGAACTACTGTGACCTCAATAATATTGAATCACTTACAGCCTCAAACTTAACAGTTCTAGAGTATCTCACATCTCTATATCACAGTGGCTGTTCATATTCCACAATAAATTCACATAGATCCGCATTGTCTCTTCTTTTAGGTTCAAGAATAAGTCATGATGATACACTGAAAAGATTTCTGAAAGGAGTATTTAGATTGAGACCCAGCAATCCAAAATATAATTTTACATGGGATACCAACACTGTGTTGCAGTATTTACAGATGTTATATCCAAATACAAATTTAGGTCTGGAGGTATTATCCAAAAAACTTATTATGCTTCTTGCATTAGTTTCAGCCCACAGAATGCAAACCTTAGGTTTAATTAAAATAAATAATATTAAAGTACAAAAAAATCAGATAATAATTAAGATACCTGATCTCATAAAAACCTCAGGTCCGGGTAGATTTCAACCAATTTTGACGATTCCATTTTTTACAGAAAAAATTGAAATCTGCCCAGCTCAAACCTTAGTTGATTATTTAAGAATGACTGAAAGTCTAAGGAAAGATACCAATAACTTATTCATTAGTTTTAAAAGACCATTTAATAAGATAGGAAAACAAACACTTAGTCGGTGGGTAAAATCTGTATTGTATGAAAGTGGAATTGATGTATCAATTTTTACTGCTCACTCAACTAGACATGCTTCAACGTCTAAAGCCGAAAAGTTAGGCGTTAATATAGAATTAATTAGGAAAACGGCAGGTTGGACAGCGAGGTCCCAAACCTTCGCCAAATTTTATAATAAAACTATAATTAACAGTGATGATTCCTTTGCAAGAGCTGTGATTAGCTAAATAATTAGTTAGAACTTTTGTTACTGTAAACAAAATAATTATCTAAAAAGTAAGTTTACTTTAGTTTTATAACTGTTCAATTAGTTGGTAGTTGATTAATACTGAACAAGATTTTATTGAAGACATTGCTTGTTTTATTTTTGAAAATTGTTAATGTTACTACTTCAAACACCTAAAAATATTAATCAGAAATTATCAATGACCAATTTCATTTCTATAAGATAGTAACTTGGACAGAATTGAATCCTTGTGCTCACAATTTACTTTAAACATCTACAAATAGTGTTCTTATATACCATTGAGGACTAAATACGAAAAATAATAGAATGATCAAAGGAGCTTACCTTAAGTGAACTTTGATCACTATTATAGTAGTATTTAGTCCGAAGATGGTAGTTTCCCGCCCTACCCGCAATCTTTTAGCTGTTTCAGATCTACAGAAAACTAATTGTACGCCAACATACATTAAGGAGTGAAGATTGCCATTCCCAGATATTGTGAGCAGGGCAATTCTGGAAATCTTTAAAATAAATGACAGTTTGTGGTTCACAGAGCAGGAACTATGCCAGAGTCTATGGTAAGTTTAGTTTTAATTTCTGGATGCTTGCAAATATTGTGCCTGGAATTAGTACAAAGATATGACTACAAATAGTGTTCTTATATACCATCTTCGGACTAAATACTACTATAATAGTGATCAAAGTTCACTTAAGGTAAGCTCCTTTGATCATTCTATTATAAATGTGAAAATTTGTATGTTTGGATGTTTGTTACTCAATCACGCAAAAACAACTGAATGGATTTGGATGAAATTTGGCACTCATATAGTTTATAACCTAGATTAACACATAAGATACTTTTTATCCCGTAAAAATGCATAGTTCCCACGGGATAGCGATAAGTGAGTTATACGCCGCGGCGTAACGTCATGAGCAGCAAAGCAACTAATTCTCATTATTTCGTCCAGGAAATATTGAAGATTGCATGTTGGGTGTCCGTTTGTTTAATTTAATTTAATAAGTCTACGCGGACGAAGTCGCGGGCAAAAGCTAGTATTAAATACACAAAAAATATAACTCCATAATAAACATATATAAATTACATTACCTAATGTATTGATAGGTACTAACATTATCTATACTATTTCCTATCGTTACTAACACATACTCGTATATAGATGCACAATCCGAAATAAAGATTCTTTTTTTAATTAACGTACATTAACAACTGAATAATTAAAGAAATCAAATATGTATACAAAAAAAACTAAAGACATAAAATTTCAAAATTTAAATAAACCCAAAAAGAATCTTAATAATTGTTTTTCTAATAATTCCTACGAACTGAAAATCAAATAAACAATTCAGCTACAAATCCTTCGATACTGCAATCCTTATTTAATAATCACAGAATTAAAAACAAACTTACTCTCCGTGCCTTAAAGCTCCATATTCCACGGCAGTATAAAATTAAAGCTTGCTATTTCTCCCAGTTCTCCTCTGGGAATGTCTTCATTTCTAAATAGGACGCAATAAGAGTGTGAGAAAAGCTGCACAGTTTACTACACCTTTACTCTCTTGGTATTGAGGTGTTTGGCTTTTCGACTTGGTTTTATTTTCTTTTATAACAGTACGAGAGGTGATTATTTGAATCCGTTCGTTTTCCATGACTGCATTTACTATTACGTAAACATTTTTTTACCTAAATTTCTTTCCATTTGTATAAAAAAATATGATTATGACGATGCAAAAAAAGTCTAAGGTTATGGCAAGATTCGAACCAGCAACTTCAGCATTCCGTGCCTTGCGTTTGCCAGTTTCGCCACATTTTCACTAGCATAGCCTGCGAATTTTTCAATGTGCTTCGTTTTTACGGTCATTACGTTATTGATCTTAAAAATTTTAAGGTATTACTTATGAGAAACTTTTGCAAGTTATCTTATTCAACTGGGTAACTGTACATCGCTATGGTCCATATTTATATGACCGGCGAAATAGTTTCGTTGGAAAATAGCAAATAAATTAGTAACATACCTAGTTTAACCCCTCCCTGTGTCTCTGTCTAACTAGTGTCATAAGAAAGGGACGCAGATAGAGATAAACTAAACTTGGCCAGTCATGTTAAGGCCACAGATGCGGTCTATTATGTGCGCATGCAATTATTAATCACTTTTACGTACCACACTTTTTTTTATGCAATAGGAAGGCAAACTAGCAAGTGGGTCATCTGATGGTAAATGATCACCATCGCCCATAGACATCTGCAACACTAAAGAGAGTGCAGATGCGTTGCCAACCCAGAGGGCTAAGATGGAATATCTCTTGTGCCAGTAATTGCACTGACTGTCTTGCTCTCTACGCCGGAACACAACAGTGCAAGCACTGCTGCTTAGCGGCAGGAGTAGCGAGCAAGATGGTGGTAGCGATCCGGGCGGACCTTGCACAAGGCCCTACCACACTTAACCAACTTATGTGAAAATTCTTCAATAACACAGCTTTCGCGGTTTGATAGGACAGCATCTGCTTCTTACGCTTGCGCACAAGTGACTAAATGAGTTGCGCCACCAGTAGCGTACGTATAGTAGAGGAAATATATTCACGCACCAACTTAGAACCCTATCGCAATGACGCGACGCGTTAAACGCCAGGCTATGTCATACAAATGTCATGCTTATGTCTCTTCGACTAGGTTCTACGGTGGTACGTGTTTCAATTTCCTTGACTGTACGTGTGCCAACGTTTCTGTTACACACAGCGTGTCTATTGGTAACATAAATGTCGTTGGTAATAGATTACTGTCTCGCTTGCACGGACGTCTAGTACATAATAAGTCTACGGTTCGACCGATCTAAAGTTTTCCCACTAATTCCTTTGTCTCTAATTCCAAAGACCACTTCGGCGTCCATAAAACAATTACCCCGTTATTGTTCGCACCGTTCCAATTTCAAATGAACACCACATTCGATATTCAAAACTGACAACCGCCGCGAATATGCTCCGAATTCATTGGCCGGGCTAGAATTATAACGGAATAATTATGGAAATTTGAATTTTGAATTTGGAATGCCAGTTTCTCGTTAGTTGGTCGGCGTTTTTTTTCTAAATCGGACAAATCTATAGTACAAATAAAATAAAATGCTGTTCGTTACTGAGCGCGTCACTGAGAATGGATGGACTGAATTAGCTATTTTATGTTTTAAAATGTTAGCAGTCCAAATTTGGTTTTTTATGAAAAGTTAAAATTGGAATACCGGAAATTTTACAAATGCGTAAAAAACTGAACGATTCAAACGATTTGGACAGGACATCGGCTATGGAGTCAGTAAGTACGTAAAAATTCGTCAAGTGTGAGTCGAACTCACGCTAAGGATCTTGATTACTTTTTTAGAGCTCTGTACCCTAAGGATAAAACGGGACCGAATTACTAAGACTCCGCTGTCCGTCTGTCTGTCTGTCCGTCTGTCACTAGGCTGTATCTCATAAACCGTTATAGTTAGACGGTTGAAAATTTCACAGATGATGTATTTCTGTAGCCGCTAAAACAACAAGTACTAAAAAACAGAATAAAATAAATATTTACGGTGGCTTTTTCTTTTTTGATTGAAAAATTCGCAGGGTATGGCAGCGGTAATGTGGCGAAACTGGCAAACGCAAGGCACGGAATGCTGATGTTGCAGGTTCGAGTCCTGCCATTACTCTAATTTTTCTTTGTGTTGTCATTCATTATATAGCATTTTAAATTTAATTTGAATAGTTTTTGATTTTGATTTATACTTCAAGCACAAATATAAATTGTGTAGTATACAGAACTCTCAATGCACAAGTCCGACTCGCACTCGACCGTTTTTATCTTACTACAGACGCTCGTCTAATGTCCCTTAGGTCATCGCCCCGTCGAGGACCCCGCAGCCTTTGTGGCGACGGCGACCGGAGGGCTGCCACTCAAAACTGTCTGTCTATATACCTATGTATGTGACTCACCACTTACCGTCGCAAGTAAGACGCCATCTCTCTTTAGATAAGCATCGTCACTAAATTAAAGCATGGCATTGAGCTCGTTTGCCATTTCCTTACAGTGCGTGTCTTTTTAAGAACGAGTGTGGTCTCCAAGTTTTCCCGACGACGCCCCGTTCCCTTTCCTTACTTGAGCCGTGATGGGTAGGTGCAATAGGGTTGTCACCACAAATTAACATAGGTGAATTCGATTTTATTGTTTTTTTATTTAATTCATGCTTCTAACCATCACAAATTGACTGTGTACCTTTTCGTTCAAGTAGCGAACGGTCGTACTGTTTCTTTGATCTTGATGATGCCTCGTATAGAGGCGAAACGCGCGTCGATCGTGTAGTTTTAGTGTTTAGTGGTGGTGGTGTGTAGTTGAGTCTGTGTGATATATGTTGTTTCGTGTGGAAGCGGAGGAGGGTGGGTTTTTGCATGAACATATATGTGTCGCACAGACGCAGCTATTTTGCACGAGCCCGGCACTGGTTTCGCGGAGTAGCAAGGTAATTTGTTCCAGTTTGTGTACCTCTTAATTGACGCAATATTTCCGGGAAGGTCTCTCATGTCCTTCCACCATATGTAGGTTGTCTATAGATAGCAATGAGGCTATTCTTACCCGACTGCGCAATGCAAATGAAGGTAATGTGTTTATTAGCCTATGTGTTTTCCATTGTGACGGCGCTCTAGAGACCAAACGCGTATTTGATGATTTTGATGATTCTTTTTTTTATGAAATAGGAAGGGAAACAAGTAAGTGGGACACCTGCAACAACAAAGAGTGCAGATGCGTTGCCAACCCAGAGGGCTAACATGAAATACCTCTTGTGCCAGTAATTACACCGGCTGTCTTGCTCCCCACGGCGGAACACAACAGTGCAAGCACTGCTGCTTAGCGGTAGGATTAGCTTAGCAAGATGGTGGTAGGGACCCGGACGGACCTTGCACAAGGTCCTACCACCCGCAAATTCTTACGACAACCAGACGCCATATTGTGAAGAAAAATGAAAGCCGATTAAATTGGGGTATCATTGAATAGGTTTTTATGTTTTGATTTTTTAATATTCTTCATCGATTTGACAATATTTTCATTTTACGAATTTCATACAAGACAAAAAAGCGTCAATATTTTTGAAACTAAAACGAATATAAAAAAAATAAAACATAAAAACCTAGTTCTAGGGCATAATGACAACATATAAAAGAATCATAGGTATAGTTCAAGGTTTAGAGGGTAGAAAACGTTACCGTCGTTTGTATGGGGAGCACTTTTTGGGGCTGGGTCCACACTCCTCTTAACTATACGTTGAAATTAAAATGTTTGTAACTCGACGCTGCATTCTACGCCGTAAATGCTGGCTGTTTAAAATGTCCATTTGCGGCAATTTAACTGCTCATTGATTTGGAATGGCTTTGTTTAATTTAATTAAACGCGTGATTAGTGGATTTCAAATTAATTACGGTTAGGTTTTATTTAATTCACCAGCTTGACTTCTAGGTTGAGTTAAGCAACCAGACATGACGATCCTACTAATATTATAAACGCGAAAGTTTGTAAGTATGGATGGATGTTTGTTACTCTTTCACGAAAAAACTACTGAATGGATTTGAATGAAATTTGGCACACACATAGTTTATAACCTGGATTAACACATAGGATACTTTTTATCCCATACAAATGCATAGTTCCCACGGGATAGCGATAAGTGAGTTATACGCCGCCGTGACGTCATGAGCAGCAAAGCAATTCTCATTCATTTGTCAAGGAAATTTGCAAATTGCATGTTGGGTGCACGTTTGCTTGATTCAATTAAACAAGTCTACGCGGACGAAGATGTTATAATATTTTGAATTATTGTCCAAGTTGTCGTAGGCCCACGCGGGGGGAGCTAAAGGCCGGCAACGGATCAATGATTCTTGGACGCGTTGGTTCCCACGGGTGGTTGTGATTACTACCCACCAGTTGACCATCATGTACAGTAGACCAAGAAATTGCTTGACCACTTTTCAACCGTATTACAAAAGTATAAGGTTCAAAAGTAGTCAAGCAATTTCTTGGTCGACTACACGTTTGCCTCTGTATTCCACTTTGTTCTATGAAATAGTAAAGCAAACGAGCAATTGGGTCATCTGATGATGAGTAATCACCATCGTCATAGACACAGGCAACACCAAGAAGATTGCAGGTGCGTTGCCAACTCAGAGGGCTAAGGTGGAATACCTCTTGTGCCAGTAATTGCACGGGCTGTCTTGCTCTCCACGCTGGAGCACAACAGTGCAAGCACTGCTGCTTTGCGGCTGGATAAGCAAACAAGACGGGGTGGCAATCAGGACGATCCTGTCATAAGATATTATATATTATTATATATAATATCTTATCTGTATTTTTTTTTATGTATGTTAGTTTGTAAGGTATTTATCTATGGGCCTTGTTGCCTGAAAATAAAGATTTCATTCATTCATATAAGATTGCACTAAAATAAATTAAAACTGTGTTTATTTCCTTCACATTAGTTCCCTAGCAAAGTCTATGACCGAAAAAAAAGCATTAAGTACTCGTATTTCCCATTTATTAGCTCGAAACAATTATAGCTCTTGATTATGTCGGCGTTTTCCGCTACTTACAAGCTTGCATGCTAGACTTTTTACCATAATTGGCTTTACTTAGAAACTGTAGTTATACGGAATTTAATGTTTCAGGCATGAAAGTTATGAAGGTTGGAACTGATGTAAAAATTTCAGGATTTTATATTTTGTAGTATTCCATCTTAGCCCCATGGATTGGCAAAGCATCTGCAATCTCCTTGGTGGTTCGAATGTCTATAGACGGTGGTGCACTTACCATCAGGTGACCCACTTGCTTGTTTGTCGTCCTACGTTGTATAAAAAATACAAATACATTAAAACCTGCCGTTATCAGCGCGCAGTCCCTTTTTGCTGTAAATTCATGGGCTAGGTCACAGGTACACAATCTTCTGAAAACATTGTCGTTGTTGACAACGATGTGACAATGTCACGCCGTCACTACGTCGGGCGGGCACACGCGCGCGGATATCCCGTTACAGGCCAATCAGTGTCGCCGACAAATTTAAGGAAAAATGTGTCGGGAGCGACAGCAGCCACGCGTGCCACTTTTTTGGTAATTTATTATGTATTTTTGTCTAGTAGTAAAATTACTAGACTCCTTTGACTCCATCGGCGACACAAAGTTGTCGCCGATGTTGTTGTTGTGTTGTGTTGTGTTGTGTTATTGTGTGTTTTTGTTGTGTGTTGTTGGACCCGAAGTAATAAAAATAAATATCTCGGGACAATTTACACCAATTGACCTAGTCCCAAACTAAGCAAAGCTTGTACAGTCAAGGAATTTAATTCCCTACACATTTCGTTGAAATGTCGTCTGACATTCGCAATGCATTAAGGTCGATATGTCAAACTAACTCTTGCTCTATAGCTCTTATGGTGACAGTTTGCTATATGCTATTGAACCTTAAGTGGGTTGGAAGTTTAATTCCTTGACTGTACTATGGATACTAGACAACGGATAAACATACATATATAGATAAAAACATACTTAAATACAAATAACATCCATGACTCATGTACAAACATTCATATTCGTCACACAAATATTTGCCCATACCAGGATTTGAACCCGGGACCTCTTGCACAGTAGGCAGACACATGTGCCACTGTGCCATACAGGTCGTCAAATGCAAGTAGGCCTTATGGTAGCACCTTGTGCAAGGTTCATTCGGATTGCTAGCACCATCTTGCTAGCTAATCCTGCCACTGTTGTGTTCCGGCGCGGAGAGCAAGACAGCTGGTGCAATTACTGGCACAAGAGATATTGCATCTTAACCCTTCGGTCCGGCTGCGCATCTGCAATATCTTTGGTGCTTGCTGCGGGTGCCTATGGGCGGTGGTGATCACTTACCATCAGGTGACCCACTTGCTCGTTTTTCTTCCTATTTAATAAAGAACAAAGCAGCGACACTACTCTTTTCTATAAATTTCAAATGCCGCAGAGCGATGGCAATATTTTTTTCAACTTCAACCCAAAGCAATCACTCTCAACATTGTTTATTTTTAAATTTAAGGATTATTTATAATGCATCTATTTCTAATAATTAGGGACCAATAATGAAATGATCATGTTCAATGACAAAATTAAAACACGTGAGTACGCCATTCGTTCAAATAGCGAACGGTCGTACTATTTGATCCGGATGATGCCTCGTATAGAGGCGAAACGCGCGTCGATCGTTTTGTTTTAGTGTTTAGTAGTGGTGGTGTATAGTTGAGTCTGTGTGATGTATGTTGTTTCGTGTGGAAGCGGAGGAGAGGGGGTTTTGCATGAAAAATATATATGTCGCACAGATGCAGCTATTTTGCACGATCACGGCACTGGCTTCGCGGAGTAGCAAGGTAATTTATTCCCAGTTATTGAAACTCGTGTTTTTTTTTGCAGACGCTCATCTCATCAATATGCGTCGCTCAATGCGACGTCCCAATAAGATTTATTAGTCTCTCATTACTGACGTGTCGCGTAGCTTTACAGGCTAGTGTTTCGTTTGAACCTAGTTTAGGCAATGATATTAAAAAAGGTAGATAGGTTACAAGCGCTCCGGTAGCGAGCTCCAAATTGGAGTTAAATAGCACCAGTGTCCTCAGTCGCAAAGCAACAAGCGAACGGTGCGCATGTTGACCTAAGCTGTGTGTTTGCGGTCAAATCCAAATTCCAAAACCCTGCAAGGCCGTGATTGGTCCGTTGGAAAAAAATGTTCGCAACAGCTAAATACTGGCTGTCTTCTTTGTTTCTATGGTTTTAATCACGTCTTCCCTTTTACACAGTTCACTATGTGTGCGTAAAAGTAAAACGAAACATTTTGCATGTGTGTGTTCGCCACTGCATTCGAGTCATTATTCTTGGAGTTTTTGTATGGGTATAACCTGTCTATTAATAACAAGTCACTGAGTTTAGGTCGAAATAATAAGTATAGTCATACTGAGAGAAAATGCTGCCACCGTCTTCGGTAAGTATAGTCGACCAAGTAACTGCTTGACCATTTTGAACCCTATCCCTTTGTAATACGGTCGAAAAGTGGTCAAGCAATTTCTTGATTGACTATACCATGCCCAAGGGGCCTAATCTTTTCCATTTTTTTAACTATATTTTTTTATGTAAATACGTATGTGTTGATTTTAGGATATTTGTAGATTTAGTGTAGTTATTTATTTATTTAGTACTTTCTTAGTTTTTTTTTAATTGTATGTATTTAAATTGTATTATATGTATGAAACATACCTAAAACTATGAGAATTTAAATGTAGCAACATTTTTTTTATTCAACATAGGAAGGCAAACGAGCAAGTGGGTCACCTGATGGTAAGTGATCACCAACGCCTATTGACACCCGCAACACCAAAGAGATTGCAGATGCGTTGCCAACCCAGAGGGCTAAGATGGAATACCTCTTGTGCCAGTAATTGCACCGGCTGTCTTGCTCTCCACGCCGGAACACAACAGTACAGCACTTAGATTAGCGAGCAAGATGGTGGTAGCACTCCGGACGGACCTTGCACAAGGTCCTACCACCCGCAAAAATACTATTCGTAGCATCTCTAATAGTTATACAAAAGTTCCCTCTAGTTATTCAAAGAAAGCGCTCTTCATTTAAACGCTATTTCGTACCAACACAATTCTATCGGTGTCGTAGCATTCGCTACGAAAACAGCGCTACGAGGATCACGCGTCGTATACTGCTACGGGGCTACGTGCTCGTTTTCGTATTAAAGAAACTTAAATAAAGACGCCTGCAACTGGTACATGCTGTGATTTATATTTTCATAAGACCAACGTTAACTTAATAGAAGGATCAATGGTTAATTAAATTGAAATTTATCTAAACCGGTACATAACAGGTTCCGGATCGCTACCACCATCTTACTCCCTAATCCTGCCGCTAAGCAGCAGTGCTTGCATTGTTGTGTTCCGGCATGGAGAGCAAGACAGCCGGTGTAATTACTAGCATACTATGTATTCTATCTTAGCCCTCTGGGTTGGCAACGCATCTGCAATCTCTTTGGTGTTGCGGGTGTCTACAGGCGGTGGTGATCAGTTACCGTCAGGTGACCCACTAGCTTGTTTGCCTTCCTATTTCATAACAAAAAAAAATAACTTTGGGTGTTTCTTTCAAACACAAGGCAAGTTTCGTTGTGATTTATATAGCCGATGCATATGAGCAAATGCTCATATGTTGGTATGGTCCCGCTGTCACTGTTAACGGCGTTTAGATGCTCTAACAGGGTACAATTTTTTGTTTTAGAGTCAAATTACAGAACTGTGTTCGAGTGATAAACAAAGGCGACAATGGTTTCGATATGAATGACGGAGGAATTCCATTCCGTGTTCCGTGGTTCTAACGCATTCGCAGAAAAATCGTAGAAGGGTTAATCGCTTTTTGTTATTATAAAATTTGGCCCGACCAGGGTCTAGGCTAGGCTAGTGTGGGTTCGTATGTAAACTATCTTATACATATAATATTAGGGCAAATAAGGACTACATACAGGTTGAAACCTGTATGTAGTATATTCGTTTTAGTTCAGAGCCCCACTGAAAATCAGCGCTGTTGATTGCAGCAGCTTATGCTGAGTGGGGTCCCTTTCAGCATTAATAATATAATTTTTTATTGTTTTTTACATTTAGTAGTTTTTTTATGTTTTCTGCGGAATAAACATTTTCTTTCTTTCTTTTACACATTTTAAACTAAATATGATAAAGTTCTCGAATGGCGGTCGCGTATTGGCAAGCGCATCGTAGGACGACCAGCCACAAGATGGTCCGGTGACCTCATACAGTGGCCCTAACATGACTGACCAAGTTTAGTTCATCTCTATCTGCGTCTCTTCCTTATGGCACTAGTTAGACAGACACAGGGAGCGGTTAAACTAAACCTGGGCTGTCATGTTAGGGCCTCAGAGGCAGGAAGGTGCTGGTTGCATGCTGCTTCCAACCGGTCACTTTGGAAATCCATATTCAACAGTGGACTTCTTGTGGCTGAGATGATGAGGACGATGATTAAACATAAACTAAATTATAACTAAAAGATATCAATAACAGGAGGCCCCCTTGGCATGGTACTGAAGATACTGGCAGCATTACCTCTCTGTATAGCTAAGCTTATGCGCTATGCGAGGTAGCTGCCAGCTCTTCGGTCGCCTGTGACATCGACCTGCCTCTTCGAGATCTCTTTGAAGAGGCCTATTGCACCACGAATATATACGGTCAAATATATTTCTTTATTTAAATATTGTTCTTCATAATAATCTATACGTGTCAGGTGGCTGAGACTTGCACTTGACCCGTTTGCCGTGCCGGGAAATAATGAGGCGCTGCGTCGCTCGCGACCCAGCCTGTACGTGAAGCATTGGCAACTGTTTCTAAACGACTTATTACGTAGTAAAAAAAACAGCAATTTTGGGCTCCAGCCTGTCACAAATTCTCTTTTCATCGCAATTTGTATTCTTCCATCTATAGATGCATAATTTAAAAATCTACAAAAAAATAAAACAATTTAAACGGTTTATGTCGCGTGTATTGTAACGAATCTAATTCCCGACGTTTCACGTTCGACGTTCTCAGCAGATGCCACTTCCGAAGCGCTGGTAGAGTCTGTAGTCTTATTGCGTTAATTGGAACGATTTCATATTTAGTTTTTTAATTTTTTCAATTATTTTTCAAAATTGGGTAGTTTGTATTCTAAGTTTTTTGTCAGTCTGTCCGTGAACATGATACCTGTAACGCTCGAAACGACGGGAATTAGATTAGTTACAATACACGCGATATAAACGGTTTAAATTGTTTTATTTCAATGTCTACAAGTCGCGAAAACAAAAGAAAATACTAAATCTACAAAAAAACTGATGAAATCTACAAAATAAGAGAAACGATGACATAGGTATTCAATTCATAATAGCCGTTTTATAGACTTATTGCCATTTAAACATGATACAGTGAGCAGCAGCAGTCTTGGGTCGAAGAAGACAAAAACACATACACAACACCTCCTTTGTTTTAAAATAAAAGCCTTCAGATCTTTTTGAGCTTTTCAAATATTTAACTAGTTTTGTTGCTGGCCGTACTTTTTCCAAAAATGCATCAAAGAATTATGAAGCTCTTACAATCGAATTACCGAGAGCCGAAGCACTCTTTGTAAAGTTACTGCAATCTGCACACACACTAGGGATGCGAAAAATATCCACATCTTCAATCGAGATGCATCCGGATTGTTCCGTTCTAATATTTTTAGGTTCTTTCATACAATTTCAATAGCTTATATTACAACATTTAGAGTAAGTGACTTAAAACTACCACATTTTTTTAGTTAACATAAAAAGGCAAACGAGCAATTAGGTCACCTGATGGTAAGCGATCACCACCGCCCATCCACACCCGCAACACCAAGGACATTGCAGATGTGTTGTCAACCCAGAAGGCTAAGATAGAATACCTCTTGTGCCAGTAATTTCACCGGCTGCCGTGCTCTCCATGCCGGAATACAACAGTGCTAGCATAGCTGGTTAGCGGCTACATTAGCGAGCAAGACGGTGGTAGCGATCCGGACCTTGCACAAGGTCCTGCTACCTGCAAAATCATCGCGATATAACGTTTTCAATAAGGCTTTATTATTTTATGCCATCCGCATCCGCATTTGCATCCGCAAACCTGGTTAAAACCATCCGCATATTCATTTTCTAGGTACGCAGCACATTCGTATCTCCACTGACGTGTGGCCGGCAACATCCCTAGCACACACGTTGTACAATGTGCAGTTTTAATACGTTTATGACGGTATTGTTGAATCACAACGCTCGGGACGTGACTGCGCCGTATACAGGGGGTTCCATCGCGATTGCACGCGATATAGGAACTTAAGCGCTCAACTCACACTTCACTCGATGAGATACTATTGGTTTTGAGTAAAGTCAATTTTTTTACGTTTATGTCGCAGGTTTTTGTTTTGTTTAGGCAATATATCGAACTATCGATAGTATTGTTGACAGTATCGTGACCTATCGATAGTTTAGATAGTATCGATACTATCGATAGTATTGGTGCCTATCGATACTATTGGATTTTAATGTATATCCATACTATCGAAAGTTTTTTAAAACCCAATACTATCGATAGACACCAATACTATCGATGCTATCGATAGTATTGGTTAAAAACTATCAATACTATCGATAGTGTCGATACTGTTGATACTATCGATAGGCCTATCGATATTGTGACTATTTTTCGAGGTCAACTATAGATAGTTCGGCAACGCTGGTTTTGTTACATTTAAATTGATTGATCAACTGGTTTTGAAGGAATCATTTGGGGTAATAATTTTTTTCTCGATATTTGCTTGATTGCTGTTATTTATTAATAAATAACTTACAAATCGCTAAGCATACGGATTTTAGTATAAAAAATAATTAATTTTAATTTCTTTGGTCTTTTCTTATATTTTTATAATACTCGTAAGCTTCAAAAATCAAATAAATACGATTAATTAAGTTTACTTCACACCACCTAAAAACCTTATTCCTCTAAGTTCAAATTATGTCTCTAAGCGTCCCTTTCTTATGACACCTTTAGGCGGTCATATTAGTCCCGCAGCAATTCGTGATTTACCTTAATACCTGATTAACTAATTAATAGATTGAGACGTTACTTTGCGGAGGTCCATATCAACAAACTTTTTATGAATAAATACTATGACTATGACTATGACTGGAACAAATTACCTAGCTACTCCGCGAAACCAGAACTGTGCACGTGCAAGACAGCTACGTTTGTACAATATTGTTTTCATGCAAAACCCACCCGCCTCCGTCCCCACAAGAAACAATATAAATATCGTATATTTGTTCCAGTTTGTTTAGCTGATTAAACCACCAGTAGATGCTAGAAAAACAAAAGCGCCTCAGCATTGTAGTAGGCGCTATAAGGGCGGCCAGTGCGCGTCTAACCGCGGCTTGTTTTGCATAAACTGCTTCAGGAATATTGATGTGCCGCAGTGTGTGAGGCGAGGGACGATATGAAAACGATATAAGAATGCCCATAGGGTACTGTAGAACGGCAGTGCCAGGTACGCCCTCAGTGCAAGCCGTAACAGCCAAGATTCATTATAGAAACCGCTTTCTCTTGCGAAGCCTGCGCAGCCGCATGGTTGGTAGTCGTTGATACTGCGTAGCTATTAGAACGCTCTGTTTTTACTTTTAACCAGACTAAGAGAATATTTTCCACATTCATATGTTTGAAATTTAATAGCTAAACGTGTAATTCAAGATCAATTGTATTGTGGTAGGACCTTGTGCAAGGTGCTTGTGCTACCACCATTTTGCTCATTAATCCTGCCGCTAAGCAGCATCACTTGCACTATTGTGTGCCGGTTTGGAGAGCAAGTCAGCCGGTGCAATTACTGGCACAAGAGGTATTCCATCTTAGCCCTCTATGTTGGCAACGCATCTGGAATCTATTTAGTGTTGCGGTTGTCTATAGGCGGTGGTGATCACTTACCACCAGGTGACCCACTTGCATGTTTGCCTTCCTATTTTATAAAAAAAAACTTGTACTAAACTATCTTAGTAACAAACCGCACGCTTAGTATTAAAGTGACCCATTTCTGAATAATACACGTCCCAAAATATCACCTTAATTAAAAGACATAGGGTTTAATTTTGGGAAATATCATATTCAGAATTGAGTCGCTTTAATTCTAAGGGTGCGAAACGTGAGTTGAGTATCTATTTAATCTTTGTTAGCGCCTTTGTTTGTTAACTGATAAGTATGGTTTCAGAGCTCATTTCAATGCAGTAGGTGTAGCGCAGGGAGATGAGTGGACTGTAGAATTGTTGCTGGTTTGCTTGCGTGGAAGTGGATTGCACAGAATTAAAGACGGTCTTCTATAAAAGGCACTGTATTGATGAAACTGAGGCAAAAGTACAAGAATAACATGTAGCTAACAGAGAGGTCGGAAGTCAAGTGAATTATAATAGTGGACAGTTGAATTAGATTATTGAATGAATGGAAATACATTTATTAATTAATGTTGGGGTTGCCAACAGTAGGCACTAAGATAGAGAGGTAGAAGAGTGTAGTTTTTCTTATTTCATCTTGCAAGTACCTAGTTCTTTACGATTTACTTCAATTTGCGCACCTAGCACGAATGTTCTCGACATACGTTAACTCGCTACGTAACTCAGTGCGTACCGTTCTTATCGGCTCAGTAAGAAAGAAAGTTACGTGGCGAGTTAATATAATACCGTGATGATTCGTGCTAGGTGCACTGCTTATACGACTGATTAACAACTAAACTGTTTAAATAAGTTTTTTTCGTTTTTTTTTCCATTTTCAATTTTCAAATAGAAGACAGTTGTAATCCAGAAACCTGTGCCAGTTAAGACCACGAAATTGGTGATAGTTTTAACCCATTCAAAAAGGTACTCCAAATGGATACATCTACCACAGAACGTATGGACTTGCAACAAACTGGAACAAATTACCTTGCTACTCCGCGAAACCAGTGCTTGGAGTTGCCTTTCGAAATGATTTGTGAAGGTAGCTATGTAGATAAATATGTTGGTTCGTATAGCTGGTGGCGAAGCTACCTGGGGCTAGACGGTGCCGTGCCTCAGGGCCTTCAATCTCAGAGGGCCCCTGGCCATCTTCCCTCTAACTCTATCTATTCTGCTCCCAAGTATTCTCCGACCACCAGAATTACATACCTATTTATATAATTGCCGACTATTTACATAGGACCCCAAGTTTTTTAGGGCCTATGGTCACCAAGCTACGCCACTGGGTATAGCCCCGCCGACACTGCCAGTGATGTGTAGCTGCGTTTGAGCATTATATAGGACAACAAATTCAGCGGAAGTATAGACTACTATGGTGACAGCAGGGGGCGCTGGCACGATACGCTGCAATTCGCTTTTGTCGTTGAGTTCTTCTCTTCCCAACAAGCTGAGTAAAAAAGAGACTGAGCAACAACCGAGAAAATGAGCAAACCGTTCCGATTCTTTAAATCGACAATGAAACAGTCACGATCGAATCGACGATATATCGTGCCTCGCCATACTACTTCCATGTTTGCTTGGATTTCGGTTCTCTATTGAATTTTAACTGTTTGTATTGGGAGCGTTGTGCCGCGGCCTACGTAATAACGGAGTTATCGGACCGTTGTCTGTCGATAACAATGTTAGCGAGCCCTTAGACTATACTATATGGATCACTATGTACCTACAACCAAAACTATGTTTAAGTAGGTACAATAGGTACTTGAGTGAATTCCCTGGACCCTAGTTTTCGGGTCATTCGAGATTCAATTCACAGTCGACCACAAAAAATGACAGATTCTAAAGGGATTTGATAGATCTTTTAAACCGCCTCGCTGTTGCATGTAGTAGTGACTTTTATTTAAATAAATTCGAAGGGAAAAAAGCCAGTGTGTCACCTGGTGGTAAGTGATCACCACCGCCCATGCCTAAGGGTGGGCGGGTGTCTACTCGCAACACCAAGTGGATTGCAGATGCGTTGCCAACCCTAAGGGCTAATACCTTCTGTGCCATATTAATAAAACGGATCACTCACGTATTTTTACGTCGAGAAATGCCCGACATGTTTTGACGACGACTCACTACCGCGCTACCGCCGCGGGGGCTCATGATTAAGGATCACGGACTGGTCCGAAACATGTCGTGCATTTCTCGACGTAAAAATACGTGAGTGATCCGTTTTATTAATATGTCCGAGTCTCACGGTAGTTTTATGTTAAAAACCTTCTGTGCCAGTAATCGCACAGGCTGGCTTGCTCTCCACGCCGGAACTCAACAGTGCAAGCACTGCTTAGCGGCAGGATTAGCGAGCAAGATAGTGGTAGCGATCCGAACAAGATACTACCACACTTATATTTTATTCCAAACAATAAGATTCACTCACTCGCCGTTATGGTGTTTGATTGGACCTTTGTGCAGACGATAGGCGCCTTTATCACGTTAGTCCAGTACCCTTACCATGAGTTTACAGTGATCGTATTCACTAGAGACAGCGAAACGATTTGTTTGAAGCATAGAAATATTAAAACATAGAAGGAGTTTTAAAATTGAAACTTAAATTAGAATAAATGTAATCGAAATTATTTATTTACCCTTGTGTTGTCATTCATTATATAGCATTTTAAATTTAAATTAGAATAGCTGATCTCTTCACGTTAAATGGCAATACAATGTGCCGAAAAGAACAACTACATACTCTAAACCTCCTCTTGAATGGACACCCTAGCTAATAGACTATCGCTTTTAGTTTTAAAACTCTTTAAGTATATGCTATACTATTTCTATGGAATCAACCAACACCATGAGTCGCAAATTTGACAAAACTCATAAAAATACCGCATCGTAGTTAATTCTTTCACTAGCAAATTATAGCATATTTACTCGCAATCGACTGTAGTAACATATGAGTTTTCGATAGCAACTGATGGTAGTGGTACTGTAGTTCTAACTCCCACAATCTCCTTTTAGTCACAGGACTTCTGTGTAGGCACCTGACACCTTTGTAAATCACCCTGCGCCTGCACCGGCCGTGACGGACTTCAGACAGGGCTCTCATGACAAATTAGTGTGCTGACTATCCCGTCGTACAGTCCGCTGAGCAAGGCTGAAATATAAAAAAACATAAATGAGTTTTTGCTGTAATATAAACAACAATACAATTAGGATGTGTCTATTGTACGTAAAAACTTCCGTAAAAAAAGACAAAACAACAGTGACAGCTGTATCAAAATTCGTTGCGTGGTTTCGAAGGAGAAGGTGGCTGAAGATAAGTGGACAAACAGCGCCGAAATGAGAAAACTATAGAACTGTATACAACGCAGTGGCAGAGTAGCCGACCGTAGTCTATTTGACTATGTCTATTAGACTATGTTGGTAGCCTGAATAAAACTGTATGTGCTAATTGTCAAGTAAACAGCTCTGCGTTCTGTAGTACGTTTTACATTGTTGTCATATTTTTAGTTCTGCTATCTGACGCCTGTGTCGCTGCTAGTTAGAAAACTTAGAAGCACTTTATTCACTTACGATAAGATTCAAAGTTGAACCAATGGCTAAATATTGAAAGCCCCTCTTCACCTGCTTCACCCCGTCGCAAAGTGGTGACGCTAGGCTTGTAACAATCCGAACAAGTAAGCAGATCTATTGTCTTCTTATATCGATGACAAATAGGAACGGAAAGCGACTTTGTTTCATTCTATGTAAAGATAAAGATATTCATTTACTTTAATGATATATAGTTTAGCTTAGAATTATTTTGTAATTTTCCACCTTTAGTTTTTCATCGATAAAGTTAATATTATACGGAAAACCATAATATATCAAATGAATTGTGTAAATTCTAGCGACCCGCATCGGCTTCGCATGGATACAAACGGGATGTAATGCACTTTTTTTATTTATACATAAAAACCTTTTTTTTATTTTATTCATAAAAACCTTCCTTAAAAAACTAGAAGGAAGGAAGTTTAGAGGAGAAGGCGACCGAACATATACTATAAGAATTTAGGACAGACAGGAATTAATAGCGGTGTGGCGGAAGGCCACATGGACAGAGCGTGCCGTTAGTAGTGTTCGGCAGATTGTCTGATAAACATGATTGTCTGTCGTGTAGTTAGATAGATTTCCTAATTACACGTTTTGTCATAATATGAGATGCAACTCAACTGGTAAATATAGTTGAAAAATTATTAATTTAGTTAGGAGTTCAACATCATGTGTTTCCTTGCTCACTACAACCCGTCGGTAAAAACGGCTTTTAAACTATGTAAAGGCAAAGAAGATGCATTACGACCCATTAGAAACCCTATCCAAAAAAATATAAATGATAGATGCGATGACAACAAAAAGATGTACTTAATAGCTATAGATGTTACTTTGCGGAGGTCTATATCAACAATCCTAAACTAATTACCTAGCCATTCCGCGGAACCAGTGTTGTACACGCGCGAAATAGCTGCGCCTGTGCGACATACATATTTGTCATGCAAAACCCAACCCTCCTCCGCTTCCACATGAAATATGTCTTGATCATCATCTTCATCATGGTCATAGAATATGAAAATTACTTGGTCATTCTACCAGTCAACCCTGCAAACAACATTTTCTATGCCCCGCGGTTTTTTGTTTAAATCTCTATTAGGTACAACTGACTGGACTGTACCGAACAAGTGAAGTATCGCACGGACTCTCGTGACAAGTGGTCAAGTGCAGGAACTCGACAGATTGCTCGGCTACGGATTATCAACAAAGTTTCCGATACAAACTGCAGCGGTATTTGGAGGCAGAACCCAACCGTCGCATAGTTTGTCACTAAGACGCATTTCTATTGCATAAGTTTGCTGTGTGCTTACTGTGATATGTCTTGTATTATGTTAAATCAGATGAAGTCCACTAGATCAACAAAATTCCAAAAAACATAACTGAACTAAATGATACAAAATTTAAATCTATTGTCAAGAAGACATTAATTTCTCGGGCGTATTATGAAATCAATGACTATATCTTGGACAAGGATGTTTGGAAATGATCCCGATCTGTATTGGCGATCCCTGGCTCCAAAGATTGTACACCTGCTGTGTTAAATTGTTAAATTGTATAAATTTTGAATATTTAAGATGTAAAATAACATTGTAATTTTGATTTATTTAAAAAATTACACCTCGTTGAGTTTCTTGCCGGTATCTTCTCATCAGAGGTTTTTCCGAACCGGTGGTAAATTTTTTGACATTCATAAGTGTTACCTGTAAGCCTAATCTGAATAAAATATTTTGACTTTGACTTTGACTTTGATCCATAAGTTAGAAGTCCATAAGTTTTGTCGCAAACTTTAAACAACAAAAACAATATTAATAATAAAAAAACGGATCGCTCACGTATTTTTAAGTCGAGAAATACCCGACATGTTGTCGTCTCGTCGCGCCACCGCCGCAGGGTGACTAAAGCTCGCCAAAACGGCCGTTTTTCATAGAGATTCGGCCATTTTGGTGAGCTCTAGTCACCTGGTGAGATTCAAAAATTGCGCCCCTGTCCATGGCCCTTAATCATGAGCCCCTGCGGCGGTGGCGCGACGAGACGACAACATGTCGGGTATTTCTCGACTTAAAAATACGTGAGTGATCCGTTTTTATTATTACTTAATATGTCCGAGTCTCACGGCAGTTTTATGTTAAAATAACAAAAACAATATTGTACGTTTTATGTTTAATTTATATCACACTAATTCGCCCTGGAATCAATCAATCAATCAATCAATCAATATATTTTATTTGCATAGAACATACATCAATGTGTGCAAATACAAGTTTAAAATAAAGAAAGGTACATAATATAGTCAATTAATCCAGATGAAATGTCCAATTTAATAATTATACAATGTAATAAATAAAAAAGTCAAAATGTCACAGATAAATTGGGTCACTTAAATACCAAATGTATCATTATAAAACAGGCAAAATCGATACAGCCTAATCTAGAGCATTAGCGTAGTACTCTTTGATGGAATAATACGGTCGGTTGACAAAAAAGTCTTTTTATCTACACACATACCATAAAGACTAAATAACGCGTTCAAAAACCCTAGGTAATGACCAGCATTATTACAACCAATGTTATTATAAGAATTTTCTTGTCTGTGGTAGTAGGTAAATCTGTTCTTTATTAGTCATCACATTACCGATATCTCGTGACTGCTCGTGACGTTATGAATTTAAATTTGGAACAGCTGTCAAAATTCAAGTTGGTCTCTATTCTAGTATCCACAGATATTAAAACAGTTATCGATACGAAACGTCAACTCAGTATGTTTTTTTAATTTAACCGCACGACATTTGATCTCGAGTGATATGACAATAGGACTTCATTCGTTCGTCTATGGTTTAAAAAAAACGTTCGTCTTGACGGATAGATCGAATCACAGAGAACCTTTTTAATATACATGGCCGCCATTAGTTGTCATACGTTTGTTGGTTATTTGCTGTTACGGTTTTTTGCAGTTGTGATATGTGTGTAGATAAAGTAATGTATGCAACTGTATATAATTAGGCCTTAAAACACTCGTGTGATCCTATTATGAAACTCGCTGACGCTCGTTTCATAAAACTACACTCTTGTTTTAAGACCCCTCATTATGCAACAGTTGCATAAAATACTATAGTAGCCTTTCAAATGACCTCGATTCCTGGCAATCCTTTATAGTATCATCCAGTTTATTGTAGACCCTAACAGCCGTATTGTTGAGGCTCTTGCCAAAGTGTCGCACGGATACAATACGTTGTACCCTAATTGGGTACAACGTAGAAAACTTCCGTAAAAAAATCTCTAAATAACAGTGAAAACAATATCAAAATCCGATGCGTGGTTTAGAAGGGGTAAGCGGCCGAAAAAATGAGGACAGACAGACGGATAGCGGCTTTGTTGTATACCTTTTGCGGGTGGTAGGACCTTATGCAAGGTCCGTTCGAATCGCTACCGCCATCTTGCTCGCTAATCCAGCCGCCAGCAGCAGTGCTTGCACTGTTGTGTTCTGGCGTGGAGAGCAAGACAGCCGGTGTAATTACTGGCACAAGAGGTATTCCATCTTAGCCCTCTGTGGCCCTAACATGACTGGCCAAGTTTAGTTTATCTCTATCTGCGTCCCTTTCTTATGACACTGGTTAGACAGAGACACAGGGAGGGGTTAAACTAAACCTGGGCTGTCATGTTAGGGTCGCTGGGTTCGCAACGCATTTGCATCCTTGGTGTTGTTCTTTTGCTCTCCTGATTTATATATTAAAAAAACACAAGCATTATGTCGGTATACTCTCGAACGCTTGCATAAACAAGCAATTTGCGCTTTTTCTTATGGAAAAAACTAGTAATTTCCTTCACAGCTTATTGACTTCGTTGCTTTCGCTTGGTATCGGTCCGGGAAGCAATTTCTCGGCTAATGGGAAAACAACTACTCTGCAGTATTGGAATCGATCTCAATAATACAATAGTTAATGATTTAGCGTAATATCTTATTTATAAACGCTTACTAAAGCTTCATTACTTAATTGTTACTTAGTTGTCTGTCACGGTGAAAAAAGAACAACACCTTTATTTAAAAGATGACGTCATGATAATGATAATAAAAAGGTAAACTTTGTTTGTTTGTAGAAAGTAATCTCTGGAACTAGTAAACACATATTTTTTTGTAATCAATTTTTTATTTTTATTTTTTTTCGAATTTCTTTTTGTATTTTTTTTTTACATTGAAATTAAACTTAAAATGCTATACAATTAATGACAACACAAAGAAAAATTAGGGTAATCTCGTCAGCTAACGGGCATTCATAAATGACCAAGTTGAATGAGATAACTTGATTAAGTTTCTCATAGATGACACCGAGGGTAGTTTTCCCAAGCAAAAATCAATAATGTAATGACCGTAAAGACGAAACACATTGAAAAATTCGCAGGGTATGGCGGCGGTAATGTGGCGAAACTGGCAAACGCAAGGCACGGAATGCTGATGTTGCAGGTTGGAGTCCTGCCATTACCCTAATATTTTATTGTGTTTTCATTCATTATAGCATTTTAAACTTAGTAAACTGATTCCTAAAATTCTTTCACTAGGTAATAGAAAGCTACAATCCCTGTTGAACAAAGGCTACTAAATCCACGCGAACGAAGTCCGCGTCGGCTAGTAAATACTATTCATGTTAAAATGCTATGCAATGACTACACAAATAAAAATTAGGGTAATGGCAGGACTCGAACCTGCAACATCAGCATTCCGTGCCTTGCGTTTGCCAGTTTCTTCACATTACCGCTCAAACTGGCAAACGCAAGACACGGAATTCTGATGTTGCAGGTTCGAGTCCTGCCATTACCCTAATTTTTCTTTGTGCCGTCATTGCATAGCATTTTAATTTAATAATTTGAATGTTAAAAAACATTTAAAAATAAAAATCGAAAGAAATTTCGGTTACAAAAATTTATTAACATGGTTCACCGTGATTCACAAAATTACCAAACACCCTGTACAATCATAAGCGCCGTAAACTGGGACCTTTATGCTACACATCAAACGTCTTGCGGGGCCTAAAATCTTTATACCAATAAAAAAATGGCGAAAGTCCTCAAAGCACTCAGAAATTCAGCAAAGCTTTGACAGACTGAGGCAATAACTCAAAACAGGAAGTTGGAAGCTCCGCAGGAACAAGTGTCGGAATTTTTACCAATTTGTTACCGCGGGGAGGCTTTCACAACATAGGCCGGGAGCTTAAAGCTGTGATTTGTATTTTTATAATTTTACACTAACAATCCGCTCCGGTACAATTAGATGTAATGAACAAAAAAATGTAAAACAAATCTCTAAGTAACAAGTGTAAGTAAGTAAGTAAGTAAGTAAAAAGTGAAAATCGTATCAAAATCAGTGACTTGTTATTAATAGACAGGTTATACCCATACAAAAACTACAAGAAAAATGATCCGAATGCAGTGGCGAACACACACAAATGTTTCGTTTTTACTTTTACGCTCACATAGTGAACTGTGTAAAAGGGACAACGTGATTAAAACCATAGAAACAAAGAAGACAGCCAGTATTTAGCTGTTGCGAATATTTTTTTCCAACAGACCAATCACGGCCTTGCAGGCTTTTGGAATTTGGAATTGACCGCAAACACACAGCTTAGGTTAACATGCGCACCGTTCGCTGGTTGCTTTGCGACTGAGGACACTGGTGCTATTTAACTCCAATTTGGAGCTCGCTACCGGAGCGCTTGTAACCTATCTACCTTGTTTAATATCATTGATCAAAATCCGTTGCGTGGTTTAGGAGTAAGCGGCCAAAGATATGAGAACAAATAGGAATTGATAGAGACTTAGTTTAATACTCTGTTAATAAGATGTAAAGATACAAAAGAAGATTAAATAATTGTTTACATTTTTCATTGTTTTTACTATATCTCACTCTTTGTCTTTCCCTTGATGATGATACTCCTTTCATCGCACAAAGGTAATCTGAGGGATATCTCTTAAAGGATAATTTCGCCTTTTTGTCATTTATGTTTAATGTAGAATAAATATTTTTCATACTTTTAAAAATATATAAAATGGTAAGGCAAACACCGATTTTTAATGTGTGTAAATATTATTTACTAGATATTTTGTCACAGTTCTTTATTTCATATTTTATTATCTAATATTTTTCATGTTTGAAAATTATTAGATTTCTGGCATTGTATGTGTGTGTGTGTGTGTGTGGCATATTTTGGAATAAAACAAGTCGGTCTCTTATACATATAGTTTATTAAATATATTTTTAAGCATTTAAAAATCCTTATACCGTTGTTCCAATAATTGTTTTAATATATGTATAATGAAATGAATAGTCGATGAAGCCATAATACTGCAAGAGATAACATTTTTACTAAATATTCTATGAATCGTATTCAATGAAATGAAATTCGATGAAAAGTTTGTCGAAATTTCAAGGGGCACCGATTTTTCTTTTTAGAAGATTGGGGCTGCCGAGGTACCTACCCACGATCAATCGATCGAGCCGTGCAATGTGACGCAACTCACATACGAAAACTAGCGCCATGTATATATCGCCTAAGTCTTAAAATGAATAACATTATGGCCACTAGCTCCCGATCTACTTTAGTATCCCGGGGGGCGCGTGCGCGGCCGATACGTGATAAATGTAACTGCTCGGCACAAACCGAAACAGAAATATACATGGATTGATTATTGCCACTAACGGGACCTGAGAAATATTATTTCTTAAAATCATTTTATTTCTGCTGGCTTTTGCCCGTACAAGTTTAATGAACATCGCACATTACTGTAACGACAAATTAGATTGGTTCGAGTGACAAATATAACTTTGCCGTCGGAAAAGTGTTCTTCCTATGCATCAAATTAGGTCACGGTCAGTTTACCAACAGCAAATAAGTTTATAATCCAAAAAAAAATGTTTTTTCGCCGAGTTACTACGAATTAAAATTTTCGGACTTTCTTCTTTACCTGTGCTGTAAGAAATGGCTTGTTCTTTCTTTTCTTTTGATTGGGTTAATTAACTTAATTTTAACTTGATACCTGTACGCATTCTTAATACATAGATCTTGACAGACAGACAGACAGTCGGACAGCGATCCTATAAGGGTTTCTTTTGTCCTTTTGAGGTGCGGAACCACAAAAATGTAAAAATAAACTTTTTTCCAAAATAAAACGTTCCTGGATCTTTCGTTTTTCCCGTACCAAAATAAATGTGAAATAGGTTTTTAATTTCGAAGATTTGTTGGAGGTCCTCTCAATTAAATATAGGGACCGTATCCATTAAGTTAAAAATAGAAAATGCTTTTTAAGGACACTTTATTTTTGAATAGGTTACGCCTACAGCATGTTTTTATTCATTTATTTATTTAAAACAAGAACGCAAACGAGCAAGTGGTTCACCTGATGGTAAGTGATCACCACCGCCCATAGACACCCGCAACACCAAAGAGATTGCAGATGCGTTGCCAACCCAAAGGGCTAAGATGGAATACCTCTTGTGTCAGTAATTGCACCGCCTGTCTTACTCTCCACGCCGGAACACAACAGTGCAAGCAATGCTGCTTAGCGGCAGGATTAGCGAGCAAGATGGTGGTAGCGATCCTGACGGACCTTGCACAAGGTCCTACCACCCGCAGCATATACTAGTATCCAGCCCCAGCTTCCAACGCGTGCAATTACAAGTTCACACAAAAACCTTCCGTAAAAACATCTCTAAATGACTGAAAACTCATCAATCAAAATCCGTTGCGTGGTTTAAAAGGAAAAAGCAGCCGAATATGTTCATATTCTCTTTTATAAATGAATGTACAGTAGGGAAAATATATTCACGTACCACCTTAGAACCCTATCGCAATGACGCGACGCGTTAAACGCTAGGCTAAGTCATACAAATGTCATGCGTATGTCACTTCGACTAGGTTCTACGGTGGTACGTGTTTCAATTTCCTTGACTGTACCTACCATCTTATTTTGTACTTGATTTCTAGCAAATAAGTGGATTAATTTGGATTTGGAAGGTATGAGGACAGACAGTTGAGCGATCAATTGAATTCTCTGTAAAATTTCCCTGTGTATTTTTTATGTTTATTGTAATTATGTGAATCTATAAAGAGTGTTTTGTTCAGGGGCGTATTTACCCTAGGGCCATCTAGGCCATGGCCCGGGGCGCCTGGCTGCGAGGGGCGGCAGCCGCCCTTAAAATGAAATACTTTATCGTCATTTAATGGGGCGCCAAAGCTAAATGCGGGTGGTAGGACCTTGTGCAAGGTCCGTCCGGATCGCTACCACCATCTTGCTCGCTAATCCTGCCGCTAAGCAGCAGTGCTTGCACTGTTGTGTTCCCGCGTGGAGACCAAGACAGCCGGTGTAATTACTGGCACAAGAGGTATTTCATCTTAGCCCTCTGGGTTGGCAACGCATCTGCACTCTTTTTGTTGTTGCAGGTGTCTATAGGCGGTGGTGATCACTTACCATCAGGTGACCCACTTGCTTGTTTGCCTTCCTACGTTGTATAAAAAAAAAGAAAAAAAAATGGCCCGGGGCGCCAAATCTCTAAATACGCCTCTGGTTTTGTTGTTGTTAACCTAAACTAACCATAGCTAGTGCACTAACTGGCAGCTATAGCACTTAACTAATAGTTAACGGTTTAATAGTCTGAGTGCTCGAGTGCCGGTACCACTACCATGAGTTGCTGTAGAAAACTCATGTTACGTTAGTACTGTCGAGAGCGAGTAAACACGGTACAATTTTCTAGTGCAAGACATAACTATAGTCGAAACAGTATTTTTCAATGACATTTTGTTAAATTTATGACTCATGGCACAGAATAAATAATAGTACTAACGTACAGAAACTTCTCTTTTTCGCCCACCATTAAACGAATTCCAACTTTATGATCAGGCACAAAAAGTTCGTATTACTTCATAAACATTCGCCAGGCGGCATGCGTCAAAAGGAAGGCGCCGCCCTCGCCCGCCTTCCACCCGCAATGCCCTGGCGCACCGCTAGGGTTGGGCTGCTTACTATAATACTATCTCGCGCGACACAGAGTGAGCGGGCGCGCGCGCGGCAAGCCGGCAACCTACTGCGATTAACCTATGCCATAGGTAATGCGGCGAACGCGCCTACAGTACGGAGTGGAACTCCCCTGCTCATGGTACGGATGTTCTATGGGAAAGGCAACAAAACGTTAGTCGCTAGCGCTTAGATTGTGATAGGTTTACTGTTCGACTCATACTAGCGATCTTTAGTTCTATAAGTGAGCGCTAGAGGCGCTCTAGAATTCTCCATACAAATCATTTACGCCGTCGCTAGCGAGTACTAAAAATTAATGAAGAATTCATGTTGCAAGTTGGCCGTATAGGCTCTTTTACATGTCTGAATCTTCTAGCGCTTCGGAAAATGAAAGATTCTGTTGAGAAGAAACGCCGCAAGAAACTCAGCAGTTTATCTTTTTTTTTCTCTTTTCAAAACAAGATTACAGAGCAATATACACGATCATCACTATAATAATGAGTACTTAACATAAAGTGTAAAAAAAGAACAACTGTCACTGTCAACTCATGGTAAAGGTAGTACTAAACTAACTAGCGGGTGTTCCAACTGTGTCTTATTAGCATCGCCTCGGAGGCACGGCGTGAACAGATACAGGATGTTCAGTAATTAGTGGATCATTCGCGAACTGCTTATGGGATTAGCACGTTCTACGTAATCTATATAATACCTATATTAATGCTAAATACCGTTCACTTAGTCTTATTTAGAAATCTCTAAAACTAAGTTTTAAGCCTGTGCTTTGGATGTTAATTTCTAAAGTCAAAGTGGAAGTCAAATATTTATTACTAGCGGTCCGCCCCGGCCTCGTACAGGTATGATTAGATTAGATTAAATTTATTTATTACTTATTGGAAATTACATTACATTTTGAATGTCAAACAACAAATTCACAATAAGATCGTCAAAAAGGTAAACAAAATAATAAAATAAAAATATCTAGAAATACGTCTAGAAAAATATCATAATGTCAAAAATAAAAAATTCAAATGTCACAATAAAACTAAAAATATAAACTGAATGAATAAGATAGTATGAACATAAAAAGCTTTCGGTAAAATAATGTCCTAATGACAGTGAAAACCGGATCAGAATCCGTTGCGGGCTTAGATCCTAAGCCAAACAACATTTTTTTTTATGTTGCTTTTACTCCTCTAAGCGGCCGACGATATAATGACAGACAGGAACGAATACCGACTTTATTCTATACTATATAAAGCAGATAAGAAGACGAAAAGTGACAGCGGCTGACATGTGGGGGTGGTGGGACCGTCGCTACCACCATATTAACAAACTGGAACAAATTACCTTGCTACTCCGCGAAACCAGTGCCGGGCTCGTGCAAAATAGCTGCGTCTGTGCGACACATATATGTTCATGCAAAAACCCACCCTCCTGGCGTACGCCATTCGTTCAAGTAGCGGACGGTCGTACTGTTCGATCTTGATGATGCCTCGTATAGAGGCGAAACGCGCGTCGATCGTGTAGTTTTAGTGTCTAGTGGTGGTGGTGTGTAGTTGAGTCTGTGTGAAATATGTTGTTTCGTGTGGAAGCGGAGGAGGGTGGGTTTTTGCATGAACATATATGTCGCACAGACGCAGCTATTTTGCACGAGCCCGGCACTGGTTTCGCGGAGTAGCAAGGTAATTTGTTCCAGTTTGTTGATATGGACCTCCGCAAAGTAACGCCTGAATCTATTAATTACCACCATATTGCTCGCTAATCCAGTCGCCAAATAGCAGTGCTTGCATTGTTGTGTTCCGGCGTGGAGAGCAAGACAGCCGGTGCAATTACTGGCACAAGAGGTATTGCAACTTAGCCTTCTGGGTTGGCAAAGCATCTGCAATCTTGAACATAAAACTACCGTGAGACTCGGACATATGAAAAAAACGGATCACTCACGTAAAAATATGTGAGCGATCCGTTTTGTTAATACATCTGCAATCTCCTTGGTGTTGCGAATGTCTATAGACGGTGGTGATGATTGCACTTACCATCTGGATTTCCACTTGCTTGTTTTCCTTCCTATGTTGTATAAAAAAGGCATCAACTAGCCATTTATTAGGCATTTAAAATCTACATAGATATATGTAGATGCAATAGCAAATGTCTGTAGGTGCATTTGTGTATGCATCTTGCGCCGTGCCACTTGATTTCGCATTCGTTCGGCTAATTTCTCGTCGCTGCCTGATGTAAAACGGAATCGAACAGAGAACAGCAAAACCATAGATGCGGCATGTTTTTTAGAGTTCCGTAAGCATGTGGCAATAAGCGGAACCCTGAGGGCCTCCACTAAGCGGGTGCACGGAGCTGGTGCACGCCTATCAAAGAATAGTATGAGTATCATGTACTATTCATAGTCTTCCAATAGGCGTGCCCCAACTCCGTGCGCCCGCGCGACTCAGCGGAGGCCCTGAGAGCGTCCGCACTCGCGCTGGTGCTTGTGCGGTAAACTATTTGTTCGATAGGCGTGCACCCGCTTCGTGCACCCGTGTGATGTAGCAGATGCTTTCATGCTATTTTTCTGAAGGCGTGCACCCGCTCCGTGTACCCATTCCATGCGCCCGCGCAACATAGCGGAGGCCCTGATAGTTTCGCCCTGTCCATTCGTCTGTCTGTAAGTCAGCATTTTATCGGAAGATTATTAGAATTACGAGTGCATGGACAAAATTAAAGGCTGTCTAAACTACGCAAAAATCATTCTGTATGCAAAATGACGTCATTTGCACCAAAATTTCGCTCCCTGCTTATTTCCTGAGTCAGTATTATTTTGTTCATTACGCCGCGCGCGCGCAGTCTGCAAGCAGGCTGTTCCTGATAATAAGTTAGTATAAAACTTTTTGTTATTCTTTTTTTTAACTTGAAGCTTTTTGATTCTTTTGATAGTCCATTATGTTATATCACTAGTAGTCAAAGTCAAAATATTTTTATTCAGATTAGGCTTACAGGAAGCACTTATCAATATCATAAAAACATAGATGTTGAATAGCAGATGAATACGAGTCCTGACGAATTTAAGTGTTATTTTAATTTGTTAGTGACAAACATTACGATTCTTCGCTAATGTCAATTTTTATATTTTTGTAACCGAAACTTTCGATTTTTATTTTAAATATTTTAACATTTAAATTATTAAATTAAAATTCTATGTAATGACAACACAAAGATAAATTAGGGTAATGGCAGGTTACAGGGCTTTTGAATGTTTTTCCAAAAATGTTTCTTAGTTTTTTATAATTTTATTTAATGATTTTAGGACTTACAGTTACTAAGTCCTTACATATTTCTTTCACAAGATGGTCCGATGACCTCATACAGGTGGCAGGAAGGCGCTGGTTGCATGCCGCTTCCAGCCGGTCACTTTGGAAATCCATGGAGGAGGCCTATGTCCAACAGTGGACTTCTTGTGGCTGAGATGATGATGATGATGATGACATATTTCTTTTTTACCTTTTTTTATAGTATAAAACAAAAGTGACTATTCGTTCCTATTAGATCTGTCTTCATATCTTCAGCCACTTACTCCTTATAAACAACGCGACGGATTTTGTTATGGTTTTCACTGTCATTTAGAGATTTTTCTTCATGCTTTTTTGAACAACATTATAGCACAATTCTTTGAGACCATAAACTATAGAAAATTATTAACGACCGTAGGTATACGTGTGTGGGTGTGTTTGATTCTTTTTTTTTTGCACTGCCCGTTGTACTCTGACTATATCTCACCGTATCTCTTTCCAAAGGTTGTCTGGAAGAGATCGCTGCTTAGCGATAAGACCGCCTGTTGAATCCCATGTAAAATTTCCCTGTGTTTATTCTTTTATTTTGTTTACTTGTGTGAATCAATAAAGAGTATTTGTTGTTGTTGTTGTTATACTTAAACAAAATTTACATGGTCCTTTTCTAGATTTAACATGATCTGGGCGCCGCCAAACATTGCGCAGACGTGCCCTGCGCACGCGCAGCTCACAGCTTGCTCGTCCTTTGCCTACGTTTACCTCAACCTGGTCCTTCAGCTCTATGGGGATTCCTACGACCGAAGGGTCCAAGAAAAACTGAACATCCAGGACACTGTTGTGGATGAAGAGATTTATGACTTTATAGTGGTGGGGGCCGGGTCTGCTGGTTGCGTTGTGGCAAACAGGCTCAGTGCTGTGAAGGAATGGAAGGTAAGCAAAACCTTTTGATGGGCATTTTACTAACGACCGGCTAGCCTAGGTTAGCGACCTTGAGCACGAAGCTAGAGGTCGTGGGTTCGATTCCCACAAGGGGCAAATGTTTGTATGATGCTTATTAAAAATGATTTTACTGGAGTTATAGCTGTATTTAAGTATGTGTGTCCGTTGTATAGAACAATTAACAGTGGAAGTATTTAAAATTAAGAAAGATAGTAGGAGTAGCAAAACTGTATGATTATTGTCTTCGAACCGATTTTCTAAATGTACAAAACACAAGCTTACGCCATTACCGTCTTAGCTTATGTTTCATACTTTGACACTATTGACAAAGTTGTGTTTTTTAAACGAATAATTGTGTCAGACTATGTAGTTTAGATTTTAAAAAATCATCCCAGTTTATCAATGTGTATCTCCTTCAAGTAGCGACCAGTCCTACTGATGATGCCCCGTATAAAGTCGAAACGCGCGTAGATCATATGGAAGCGGAGGAGGGTGGGTTTTTGCATAAACAGACACAACTGTTTCGCACACGAGTACACGACACTGGCTTCAGAGAGTTGCAAGTAATAGGTAAAGCAACCAAAGTTTGCGGGTGGTAGGACCTTATGCACGGTCCGTCTGGATTGCTACCGCCATCTTGCTCGCTAATCCTACCGCTAAGCAGCAGTGCTTGCACTGTTGTGTTCCGGCGTGGAGAACAAGACAGCCGGTGAAATTACTGGCACAAGCGGTATTCCATCTTAGCCCTCTTGGCTACGCATCTGCAATATCCTTTGTGTTGCGGGTGTCTATGGGAAGTGGTGGTCACTTATCAGCAGATGACCCACTTGCTTGTTTGCCTTTCTATTTAAAAAAACTGTTTCCATGCAGTTAATAGGGAAATAATGAAAAGTGTTAACGCCAAACCAGTTTTTTTGTTGCATTTCTTAAATAAGACTAAGTTAGTTTAGGAAATGTACTATTATTCATTCGTTACAATAGACGCGATATAAGCTGTTCCAATTGTTTTATTACAGTTCATAACCTAGCCTTGAAAAAACGAGTTTCTTATCCGAACTTGACTGCCACTGTGTTTTATTTACGAATCAATTAAACATGTTCTTTATCAAATACAGGATGTTTCCAGAATATAAATTACCCATAAGTAAGTAAGTAAGTAATTACCCATAATTTAAAATTAAGTTTACCTAAATTGTGCCTTTTTGTCGTGGCAATAAATTATTTTTTATTTTCTGTTATTTACCTATTTTATTTAAGAGTACAAAGGTGAGCAACTGGGTCACCTGGTGTTGCGATCACCACCACCCATAGACACCAGCAACACCAAGGAGACTGCAGATGCAATGCCAACCCAGAGGGCTAAGATGCAATACCTCTTGTGCCAGTAATTACACCGGCTGTGTTGCTCTCCACGCCGGAACACAACAGTGCAAGCGCTGCTGATTAGCGACTGGATTAGCTAGGAATATGATGGTAGCGATCCAGACGGAGCTTGCATGAGGTCCTACCACTATCGCTAACCACTCTTGCTGCTCGTAGTAGCATTTTCTTTCTTTATGTACTTCTTTATCGGAAAGTATAGACCGCTATAATTACGAGTATCCTTGCTTTGCAAGTACAACTAATACGCTATGAATGAATGAGTCGTTTATTCACAAGAATATGTAGTATATTCCAAGATCTTAAGGACAAGATGGCAAAGAGTGCTGCCCAAAATATTTTCAGCCAAAAATTGCATTTGATCATTTTGTGCCACTTTTTATTATAACCATTTAAGGTAACCCCACCAGTGCTTGACGCGGGGCATTGTTTTAACCAATGGTTGACATTATCTCTTTATTTTGATAATGACTAGGATCGTTACCTTATACACTTCCTTTACAGGTATTGTTATTGGAAGCAGGGCCTGAAGAGCCTGACGTGACGTCAGTCCCTAGCCTGTCAGACGTCCTGCTCAATTCGAACATCGACTGGCAATACAAGACCATGCCCAGCCACCACGCCTGCCTGGCTTTTGAGAACCAACAATGTCAATGGCCTAGGTAATATCACGATTATTATTTCTATAGCCGTATCTACACTGAAAGCGTTTCGTACGGAGAGGGACGAGATCTGGAGGACTAAGTCTAGACCTCTTCCTCATCACTCATCCCCCTTCCCCCTAAGCGGACCTAAGGTCTGTCAACGGCTCAGCGACTTTCTTGGGGTTAGTGGTTTCCATTGGTGTTGGTGGGCTTTTCATCTAGTAATCTGCATGTTCCCCCTTCTTCTATTAAGAAAAAAACATTGGATTTTACGCAACATTTTTAAATGAATAATAGGCTTCTAAGACGTGGAACATTTTCTCCAAAAAATGAGACCATCACAAAAGTATTAGTCCATTTCAAAGAAAAAAAGTTTTTCTTTATTGGTCCATATATGACGACAATATCGGTAATGTACAGATGAACATTGAACATCTTTCTTGTTTTTCAAATCAGTTAATACTTAACCAATATCCGCATGCTCCAGAGGTAAGACCATGGGTGGTTCGAGCGCCATAAACTCCTTCGCGTACATCCGGGGCAACCGAGTGGACTACGACGGCTGGGCCGAGCAGGGCAACCCGGGGTGGAGCTATGAAGACGTACGTATCGTCCAGACTAGTTGACATGCAAGTCCTCTAGATAGGCAGGAAAAGACTAGGCATAACTCAAATCATGTTAAACGGAAGAGAGTTGTCATTTGCCAGAATACAGTAGGTTAAAAGGTCTTAACCCAATGTCTTATTGATGTTGTAATCTCTGCTGTACTTAAGCAAGGAGTATCTCTAAGGGATCAGCCCTAGAGTATATATTGTATTTAGGACTCATCAGGTTAAGGCAGTAGCGAAATTTCTTATCTGGGATCTCTATTTACTTTTGCTAGTCAGAATTAACGATATTAACAATCATACTTTCACACTTATGACATAAGTTAGGATAATAATTCATAACCATAATAACTGATTCCAGGTGCTGCCATACTTTATAAAATCTGAAAGAAATGTGAATATAGGAGCATTGGATCCCAAATACCACGGCGTGAAAGGAGAACAGGCAGTATCGTTTTGGCCCTACACAGATACACCTTCTCGAATGCTCACTGATGCCTTCAACGAGCTAGGATTACCTTTGAGCGACCCCAACGGCTGCGATGAGATCGGAACCTTGAATGCCCAAAATACAGCTGAGGAAGGAGAGAGAGCATCGACTAATAGAGAATTTATAAGACCAATTAGGTATAAAAGAAAAAACCTAACTGTGAGACCAGAATCAGAAGCAGTCAAGATACTGTTTGACAAAAACAAAAGAGCAAATGGCGTGGAATACGTTAAAAATGGTAAAACATATACAGCCTTTGCAACTAAAGAAGTAATACTCAGCGGTGGTGTTATCAATTCTCCCAAACTACTCCTGCTTTCTGGTATAGGACCCAAAGATCATCTGAAAGAATTACACATACCAGTGATTGCAGACTTATCAGTTGGAGAAAACCTACACGATCACGTCACTTTTAACGGTGTTCTTGTATCTTTACCTAACAAAACTGCCACAACTGTTAGTCAAAAAGAAATTTTGGAAGATATTTATGAATATAAACAGATGAAAGTGAAGAGGGGTCCTTTGTCTGGAAACGGACCGATAAGTTTTGTAGCATTTTATAAAACTAATCCTAACTTGACAGCTCCGGATATTCAAGTTCAAGTGGGAAATACGCATTGGAGAGAGTACATAAAACAGCCGGTGCTTTATGGCGGTCTCTCGATCTTCCCGACTGCGTTCTACGATGCTATTTTTCCAAGAGTTATGAACCTCGTCCCTTACAGCAGAGGAAGACTTCTTCTGAACGCCAGTGACCCTCGAGGACATCCCATTATTTATTCTGGCTACTTAGAAGATCCACGTGATGTGGAGATAGTAGTAAAAGGTGTGAAAATGGTTCTGTCTTTGGAAGATACAGAAGCCTTTAAATCAAGAGGAGCGCGTTTCGTCAGAACTCCATTCCCCGCGTGCCGACATTTTACATGGGGAACTAATGCTTACTTCGATTGTATGACAAGGTCTTATACATCATCCACTTACCATCCTGTAGGTACGTGCAAAATGGGCCCAACTACCGATCCAGCAGCAGTGGTGGACCCTAGACTTAAAGTGCACGGGGTATCAGGTCTGAGGGTGATAGATTCATCTATAATGCCGACTGTGATTCGTGGTAACACAAACGCTCCATCGATTATGATCGGGGAGCGAGGAGTGGCGTTTGTTTTGGAGGATTGGCTGCAATATTACAAACCATTAAAATCTAGCAGCTTATAAAATGGCTGTAAAATTTAAGTGTAAGACGCACACAGGCAGCGCCCAGCAGTACGATGAAAGCTGGCTCGTAGAAGACTTGTCCAGTCCACTTGCCCGGCGGCCGCGCATCGCATCACACGCACATTTTATTGAGTTCAGATATTGTCACGTGATCTAAAAATAAATATCTGGTACCGGCATTGTTTTGATTTCATTCCAGTGGTTTTTATAATACACACATACAGGAGATGATTGTTTCTTTAAATGAAACACCCATTTAGTCCATCTCCAAATCCATTATCCAAACTATCCAGCAGAAGCAAACACCAGAGATACATGATTACTTATTACAACATTGTGTTTTATGCAATGGACATTTTTAACTTTGACTTTGCCGTATCCACGTCTCCTGGCTCTGGCGACAACTTCGCAGCGCCGTCTGATTGCCGTCTCGGATATTTATTAAATAAATATTGAACCGTCCCATTTAGCGAGCCCGCGGCGCCGGCGCTTTTATGGGGAAACTTCTGTCAACAGCGAGGACTCCTAGCTTTTAAAGCTTTCGGCTCCCTGTTTATTGAGAATTCCAAGTTATGTTTTAATTTCTATGAAACTTTTCATCTTAATGTTCCACTTGCAACTGCACCTAGCCCTAGCACGAACCTTGTCGATTCACCATAAGACTGCGAAACTCAGGGCGTCTAGTTTTAACTAGCCCCGAAGGAGAGAGATGTACTGAGTTACGTAGGAGTTACGTATCTAGTAGGTTAGTGCTTGAGGTAGATTTTCGAGTGATTACAGCCCATAAACATCAATTGAACGTAAGAATCCTGGGTCAGAGCAAATTCAAACCTAGTCCTGCAAATAGAGACTCCATGAAAGTCCTTCTGTTATTTTCTATATACTTGCTAGAGGTTCAGTGTTCGCTAGTATAATAATCCAAATTTGACAATAAATAGAGCAGCCCAGGTTTAATAATTTATCCCTCCCTGCGTCTCTGTCAAACTAGTGTCATAAGAAAGGGAGACATAGAGATAAAATAAACTTGACAGGTCATGTTACGTAGAGCCACTGGAGCAGTTTTGGCCTATTGAAAGAAAACATATTATTCTCTAGCTACCCGCCCTGGCTCCGCACGGGTACAATGGGGATCAAATGCACTTAAAAACCTTTCCTATAAAGTCTTTAAATGACAGTGAAAACCGCATCAAAGTCCGTTGCGTGGTTTAGAAGGAGAAGGCGGCCGAAAATACACTATAAGAATTTCAGACACACAGGAAAAAATAGAGACTTTATACTACCTATGTAAAGGTAAGGATTTATTCAGAATTAATGCGGGTGGTAGGACCTTGTGCAAGGTCCGTCCGGATAGCGTCCGCCATCTTGCTCGTTAATCGTGCCGCTAAGCAGCAGTGCTTGCACTGTCGTGTTCCGGCGTGGAGAGCAAGACAGCCGGTGCAATTACTGGCACAAGCGGTATTCTATCTTAGCCCTCTGGGTTGGCACCGCATCTGCAATCTCCTTGCTCTTGCGGGTGTCTATAGGCGGTGATGATCACTTACCATCAGGTGACCCATTTGCTTGTTTGTCTTTCTATTTAATATTAGTAGTAGGGATTCGCCGGTTCTGGATCACTTTTTTTTCGCTCAAAATGGCGGATTTGGGGGCAAAGAAAACTAAAAAAAAAAAAAAAAAAAAAAAAAAAAAAAAAAAAAAAAAAAAAAAAAGGTCAACACCCCATTTAAAGCGATTGGACGGGGTCTCATCACGCTCCGCCCACTCCTTCACGTATATATGTACTTCCATTGCAACATAATACCAACACTTAATCACATACTCATAAAAGGATAGAGACCCTTTCCTTTGTTTCCTACTCACCCTTTGTTACGTTCAACTTCTTACCTGCGCCCACTTGGGGGTTCGGTGCCGACCTTTTTTTTTTTCCTGAGTACCTGATCGCCCGCCACGCTCCGTACAAATAAAATACCATGTCTTTTCGTAAGTCCACTTTCAATTCATTATTCTATCAGCACATAAATATCCTATCGCATTATTCGCAGTACACTTTTATTCGTAGCCTATAACTTTTAGGACTATCATAAATCTAACCTAACCTAACCTACATTTTGGAGAAATTCAAACCTAACTTAACCTAACCTCCATTTTGGAGACATTCAAACCTAACCTAACCTACATTTTGGAGAAATTCAAACCTAACCTAACCTACATTTTGGAGAAATTCAAACCTAACTTAACCTAACCTACATTTTGGAGACATTCAAACCTAACCTAACCTACATTTTGGACAAATTCAAACCTAACATAACCTAACCTAGGTTTTGGAGAAATTCGCAAGCCATAACTTTCAGGACTATTTTAAATCTAACTTAACCTAACCTACGTTTTGGAGAAATTCGTAAGCCATAACTTTCAGGCCTATCTTAAATCTAACCTAACCTACGTTTTGGAGAATATTGTTACGCTAAATAGTAAATGGTTTCAGTTAAAAACAAGAATTTTGTTGCTTTATTGCTTTTTACTTCTAACCTTATTAAGTACTCCTTAGAAATACTAGTTTTAACGTGTTTGTTACGCAATTCGATTATTTAAATACTAGACAAAACTTGTAGGATTGCACTATGTACAAAGGATATTAAGAACGCAGCCTTGTGTTTCGCTTACACAGTAGGTACTATCCTACATTTTGTGGACATATTATATAGCTAAAGTTTATTTTATGAATATATATAGATAGAGAGTTTACATAATACAGTAAACGGTTTCAGTAGTTTTATTGTTTTCTTTGTATCAAACGCACCACGGTCTTTTATTATTCAATTACTTAACATCAATACACTATGCAAAGAGAGCTTTTTGAAAAAACAGCTAGTTTGAACGTGTTCACTAGGCGAACGGTTTATTTACCTGGCTGTCGTCAATAAGAGGAGCGTTATGTTTTTTCGAGTGTATGGCTTTGAAGATACTGGTTTAAACTTGTTAAATTGCACTACGCATAAAGGACCTCAAGAACGCGGGCGGCATCGTATAATTGCTTTATTGTTGTCTTTGTATCAAAAGAACCGCCGCTGTCTTTTGTTATTCAACACACCGCGTCTGGAGAATACGAGTTTATACCTGTTCACTAAGCGAAGCCCTTCTTTCAAAAAATACGTGTCCCAACTTGTAGGGATTGCGCTGGGTATAAAAGCGCGCCATCACATCTCGACTTCATTGCGCCCCAAAAATTCTCCGAGCAAGGTCTTCGAGTAAGAGAGTCGTGAGTCGTGAAGTTTAGTGCAAGGTTGCTGAAAGCAGTGTTTCGTTGCTGAAATGGATGTAAGTATGTAGTCATAATTTTATGTGTGCCCACTTATTTCAGATTTTGATTGATTGTAACATAACCTTCATCTATTTTTGTGTTTACCATGTAAATCTACTTTGAAGGACCGTTTGAAGAATGTTTTTATATTGTTACAGGAAAACACATTTAAAAATTATTACTATCCCGACGACGAAGCAAGTGATGAAGAAGGAACGTTGGCCTATAAAGTCAAAAAAGCTATTGCTAACACTAACAAGAGGCCTAATAACAGCATAGATGGCTTCTTTGAAAAACGGAAGAAAAGGAAAGTTGCAGTAAAGTCGTCGAGCGTCAGCCAAGCCACTGCGGAAGGCGTGGCTTTTATAAAGTCCAACAAAGACGATGCATCATACGCCTCACATCTCATAAAAATTGAGGTGTATGATGCGCGGAAAATAAAAAATATTCCGCCAACGGAGCATTGGAAGCATGCGGAAGTGCGTGTTAAATACTACGCTCACTCCGAAGAGGACGCTCACGTCGAATCTACGAGGGATGTGATTTACCAAATCACCAAACAGTTAGCGGACAAAAGTGATTGTGTAAATTACGTTATAGACAATACAAAATAAGTGTAAAAGTAGTTTTAAGATCTTAATTTGTTCCTTTTATCTTTTTTTACTCGATTGTGTGCGTTTTGTTTGTTAACTTTGCTTTATAACTCGTACCGAACATTTTTCTTTGTATAGCGAACACCTTTTGTATTCTAAGCTTCCTTTGTAGTTATTTTTTTCCGACAAAGAGTCATTGTCTTTCATATTAGATAAGTAACACAAGTTCCAAGCGCCGATGTTCATAGTATAAATAGACCATAGCCCGCTTTAAAAAAACACATTCTAACGAAGACATAATAATGGACGGACTGAGCTGCAACTTCTTCGACCAACAACTTGACCAGCTTACTGAAGACCAAAGGCTATACGAACTCTGCGAAAAAGTGGAACAAGAATATTTTAAAACGTAGGTTACTTACTTTTGTTATAATTTTCTTTTGTTATAATTGTGCTATTGTCATAGATATCCATCCTACTGAATCATGCTTCAACTCATTTGATGCTAATAGCTTACCTTTATTACCTTTGTTATATTGTGTCATTGTAATGGGTACCCATCTTACCGAAACATGTTTCAACTCGTTTTTTGCTAGTTGTAGCTGGTAGGGGTGGATTTTAAGGTATTTAAACCGAATGCCAGTTGCTTCAAATCATTTGTTACTGTTCTCTCGACGTAGGAGTAGTACTTTTTAAGATGTATTTCAATTTGGATCTATCTCAAAGTGAAATTACAAGCCTAGACAAATCTTTGATCTTGTCCAAATTCCATCATCAAATAAGGATGTGGTACTTAAGGAAGGTTTTACCAGTTTCGTGGTTAGAGGATACGGAGATAATGCCATATTTCACGCCATGCAGTGGACACATCATACATACTCATAAATCAGACACATCCGATGAAATTGATGGTGTACTGCCAATGCAAGCGTATTGCTTAAATTGTAGACGAGAAATGAGTTAGTATTAAACTTTTAGGTGTTTTCGTTTATTTTATAATTGTCAATAATTTGTAATATTAATAATTGTTTTATTTTTGCAGATCTTTACAAGTTGGCCGAGGAGGTGTAAATAAAAAAAGAACAGCAATGTCAACTGTGACTGCCGAACCACCAACAAAGAAAAAAAAACCTCTGAACAATTCAACTAGCTACGCTGCTGTGGCAACATCAACAGTATCAGTTGGACACCAAAACGTGAGTACAGAAAGTAATCACAAAATTGAATGTCCTGTGTGTCACGTGTCAGTATCTAGAAAATATTATTCCAACCACTTGAAAAGTAATACTCATAAAAACAACGTGATAAGTTCTGACAAGGAATTTACAAACGTTCAGTTAATTGAAAGCGCGTTCGGGAATAGAATAGTTACTTACAGAATTTTACCTGATTCCGTTACTACCAATGCATTTGAAACACCAGAATTATTTTTGCATAATATCAAGGGAAAAGTGTTTAAATTACTAGAACGATCCATAGCAGAACAAACTGTCGTAAAAGTAAATTTCATTCTTAATGCAGATTTTACACAACAAACTAAGCAACTTAATAATATTTTTGACTTTCAATCGTTAAATTACGTCGTTTGCAAGGGGGACGCCACAGATGGTATTTATGCATCACTTGTAACTGAAATTGTTAACAAAGTAACCAATTTTGAAAAAAAAGACAGCGGATGGAGTTTAGTTAAAATAAAATACTTAGACATGAATATCAATAAATTCAATCCTTTGCGTGGTTCATCTTACATAAACTTACCATTGGATATAAAAAACAAAAAAGCAGTTATCAACGTTAAAAACAAAGACCATGAATGCTTCCGTTGGGCTATACTGTCAGGTTTATATGAGCCAAATAACAACTCTAACAGGGTCTCGTCGTACAAATTGCACAGAAATAAATTGAAATTTGAAAATCTTTCCTTCCCAATAAAAATAAACGATATTCATAAATTCGAGAAAATGAATGATCTAAGCATTAATGTTTTTGGCTTGGAGTACGATTCGAAAAGCAAGCAAAATAAAGTTATTGGTCCGTTACACTTAACGAAAAGTAGGAAAACTATCCATTTAAACTTGTTGTATTTAAATCACGGTACTAAGGGCCATTATTGTTACATAAAAAGTCTATCGAGATTAGTATCAAAACAAATGACGACGTCAGAGCATGCAATCCACTTATGTGATGGTTGTTTAATTTATTTCACGTCACATGAAAATTTACAGAAACATCAAAAACATGACTGTTTTCATGTATGTACAAACTTACCCTCTGAAAACGATAGTAAAAGAAACTGGTTTAATGAATTAGTTCCCTCTAACCAAATATCATTCAATAACTACGATCGTAAATTGAGGGTACCATTTGTTATATATGCCGATTTCGAAGCATTTTTAAAACCCATTGAAACTTGTATCAACGATCCGAATAAATCCTCAACAACCAATGTTCAGGAACATGTAATGTACAGTTTTGGATACTATATTAAATGTTCATATGATGACAGTTTATCTGTATATAGAACATACACAGGTCAAAATTGTGCCGAATCATTTATGAAATTATTAAAAAAAGATTTAGAGAACATTTGCAAAAAGAACACTTTTGTAAAATGTCCTTTACCCTTAACGGAACAAGATAAAGTAACCATAGCACAAAGTGATACCTGTTTCATTTGTGAAAAAAAATTAAATGAAGAATTCATTGTGTCTCATAACCAACACACCGGTGCTTTTGAAGGAGTCGCTCATCCATCCTGTTCTGAGAAATATCGAACCCCTAATTTCTTACCTGTGTTTTTACACAATTTGAGTAGCTATGATGCTCATTTTATTGTACACGGGCTTGGATTTGAAGAGGGGGACATAGAAGTTATCCCACAAAACAAAGAAAAATATATTTCTTTCTCCAAGCAATTTCACATCAATAACCATGTAATGAAATTAAGATTTCTTGATTCCTTAAAATTTATGAGTAGCAGTCTTGATAAGTTAGCCAAAAATTTACTGCCCGATCAGTTTCATGAACTTCGGTTAAATTTTCCATCTGAAGAAGACTTCAAACGCTTAATACGAAAAGGAATATATCCATATGAACATATGACATCTTTTGAATCATTAGAATTGGTTAGTCTTCCCAATCACGATGATTTTTACAGCTCATTAAATGATAACCACATTTCAGAAAATGATTATAAACATGCACGTGACGTATGGAATCACTTTAAATGTAAAAACATGGGGGATTATTCAAATCTTTACTTAAAAACTGATGTTTTGTTGTTAGCAGATGTGTTTGAAAATTTTAGAAATGTTTGTAAAGAAACATATGGATTGGATCCTGCACAATATTACACGGCACCTGGATTAAGTTGGGATGCTATGTTAATGTCTACTAAAATTAATCTAGAACTTCTAACGGACATTGACAAAATTTCTTTTATCGCAAATAACATAAGAGGTGGTATTTCTCAATGTAGTAACAGACATGGGAAAGCTAATAATATATTTATGTCTGAATATGATCCTACGTTACCATCTTCATTTTTGATGTATCTAGATGCAAATAATCTTTACGGTTGGGCAATGTCACAATGCCTTCCCATTGGCAAGTTTGAATGGGTGGATAATAATACTGATTTTAATGTTTCTGATGATGCTGAACACGGATACATTTTAGAAGTTGATTTGGAATACCCAAATAACTTACACGATTTACATTCTGATTTACCATTCTGTCCAGAAAACGTTTGTTTAGGTGATACCAAAGAAAAAAAGCTGATTCCTAATTTAAATAACAAAGTGAACTATGTGATTCACTATCGAAATCTAAAACAATGTTTAAAATCTGGTTTACGTTTGCTAAAAATTCACAGAATTTTAAAGTTTGAACAAAAGGCATGGTTAAAGACTTACATCGATTTAAATACACACATGCGTTCGTTGGCCAGATCAGAATTTGAAAAAGACTTCTTCAAACTCATGAACAATTCTGTTTTCGGTAAAACTATGGAAAATATAAATAAAAGAGTGAATGTTAAATTACTTAACCACTGGCAAAACCACGGAAAAACTCAAGGAGTTCAATCTTTAATAGCAAGACCTGAATTTCACAGCCTTTCTATATTTTCGGAGAATTTGGTTGCAGTACAGTTGAAAAAAACAAAAGTCTTGTACAACAAACCTATTTATTTAGGATTTTGTATATTAGATTTGTCAAAAACTTTAATGTATGAATTTCACTATGACTTCATGAAAACCAAATATCCAGATAAACTGAAATTGCTTTACACGGACACGGACAGTTTGGTATATCAAATATTTACGGATAACTTTTACGCTGATATACTAATAGATCTAGAATCTTACTTTGATACTTCTGATTATCCTCCTGACAATCAATACGGTTTGCCATTAGTAAATAAAAAGCAATTGGGTTTTTTTAAAGATGAAAATAATGGTAAAATTTTTAAAGAGTTTATTGGGCTGCGATCAAAAATGTATGCACTGGATGTACAAAACGAATTTATAGCAAAAGCAAAAGGAGTTAATAAATGTATTACTAAAAAATTTAACATTGACAATTACAAAACATGTTTGTTCAAAAAAGATAATTTGTTGTGTGAAATGTTGCGGTTCAGGTCTATAAAACATGTTATATTTACACAAAAAATAAACAAAATATCTTTATCACACAGTGATACAAAACGATATTTATTAGAAAATTCCACTGACACGCTTGCTTGGGGCCACTACAGAATAAAGGACATTCAGTGTTAATATTACTTTTCTGTACTTGCGACTGTTCCTAAATTTGTAACATTTTTTGTAATTATTGAGTATGGACTGGTAATAAGATAATAGAAAGTTGTAATTTATGTATAATTATAAAATTTCAGAATGTTTTTAGACATTTTTTATAAATTTAAGTTTTTTATTTGTAGTATTATGCATGGACTAGTTATAAGATTACAGAAAGATGTAATTTACTCTTTTTTTTAAATTAAATAAAGTGTTTAGATAAATTTCATGTGTTTTTATTTAAACATTATTCAGGTGTGACAAAACTATATAACCTTGTTTGGACTTTAAAAAAAATCATTAGTGTTTTGGTACTTTTAGATTCAACACGTATAACAGATCTATATAATGATTCACTTTTGTCACCCTTTTACGGCCATTGTTGCTGGTCCCAGTGGGTGTGGAAAATCAAAATTTGTCACAAACTTTTTAAATGATTGCAAAGTACTATGCGATGTAAATTTTTCGGAAGTTATTTGGTGTTATGATGAAATGCAACCTTTGTACAATCTGGAAAATGTTAATTATAGTCAAGGAATACCTGATATTAACATGTTTGATGGGAAGCAACCTAAACTTCTTATTATCGATGATTTGATGAGGGAGTCAGATGGACGGATCGTTGATATTTTCACGAAGGGTAGTCATCACAGAAACTTAAGCGTGTTTTATATTACACAAAATATATTTCACCAGGGACGAGGTCAACGTGACATCTCGCTAAACACAAGTTACATTGTATATTTTAAAAATCCTAGAGATAAAACTCAAATACGATACTTGTCGCGACAAGTTTATCCTGAAAATTCAAAATTCGTGGATGAAGCCTATAAAGATGCTACTAAGGATGCCCATGGATATCTCATGATTGATCTGAAACAAAATACAGATGACTTATGTCGTTTCAAAACTAAAATATTTCCGTTCGATAAATATTGCACAGTTTACATTCCTAAAAAAGGATTTAAATATAACAGGAATCAACAAGTTTTAGTCAGTTCTAAATGATGCACTCGAGTGTGAGCACATATAAACACTTACTTGAAGCGTTGCAAGTACTTAAACCAAAATATCGCACGGCTTTACTCAAAGCTTGTGATGATGATGAAATCAATATTATTTGCGAGTGTATTTATAACGTGCTAAAAGGAAAAATTCCATTAGAAAAAAAAGAAAAATCTAAATTAAATAAACACAAGAACATATTACGCAAGCTAGTTTCAAAGGGAAAACAAAAACTAAGAAAAACTATCATCATTCAAAAGGGTGGTGCATTTCTACCTGTTATTTTAGGTGCAGTTTTAAGTGCTTTAATAAACTCTTTATAACCAAAATGGAGAACACAAAAAAAATGCTTTTGGTAGAACAAGATTTTATTGAAAGACTTAAAAATAATGAGCTATCAGAGAACTCATCGTCTCGTCTGGATGGAGAGATGAAAAAAATATTGAAAAGTAAAATGGATGATCGTGAAAAATGGGCATTATATTCCCAAGCACTGCAGCGATTTTTACATTTTGCCGAAGCAGATCGAAAGCCTTTCAAAATACCAATAGTAATGGATGGAGTTGATCACTTAGACAACTTCAACAGTGACTTAGATTCAAAGTTAAAAAAGCAGGAAAATGCAAATAATGACTCAGTCGCAAGCCCAACTTTGCTGGAAGATGATGTTCCTGCTACACCACCACTTGATAAAACGAATCAATACTATCCTGTGGAATTAACTCCATCTCATATCGTACAAGGAATACCGAAATCTTATCGATCGAAAACCCAAACTTTAATGGACATTATTATCCTTAATAAAAAAAAAATTTGGTGGAAGACAGGAGGGGAAGTTGTGTTAAACCATCGAGTGATCCCAAATAGCAATATTGTCGATCTGATAAACGATGTATCAAGACCTCTAAAACGCGCAAAACCAATAGGTTGGGAAGAATTTGCATTGGTTTTAAAAGATATAAGAGTTCCTACATTTTGTATTGGTAATCCTGTTAACTTGGAGTATATGAAGAGAGATTACACCAACGAGTTTCGCGCATCATCATCATCTTCTAAAAATACAAGGGATTCATCATTTAAAGTAAAAAACGCATCTACACCTATTTCTGCTAAAACAATTGAGTCGACCAAAAAGAAATTAGATTGGGAAAAATGGACCCCCTATTAGATATAAATAAGATTTACTACGATGTGTCCAACCCAGCTGGTTACAGTAGTATAGATAAGTTAGCGAAGGAAATGAAAGGTAATATGAGCAAGGAGGAAGTAAAAAAATGGTTACAGTCTCAGGAAACGTATACTTTACATAAACCTGTCCACCGACGATTTACTAGGAATCGATACATCCTATCTAATTATAATGAACTCTGGCAGGCTGATCTCAGTGATATGCGTACTTATAGTCAATATAATGATGGATATAAATATATTCTTTGTATTATTGATGTTTTTAGTAAATATGCTTTTGCAAGAGCCATGAAAAAGAAGGATTCAGAAACAGTTAAACAATGTTTTGAAAGCATATTTGCAGAAGCCAAATCTACCCCTCGTCATATCCAATCCGATAAAGGCACAGAATTTGTTTCAAAGGTGGTAAGAGACTACTTTAAAAGCAAAAACATTAATTATTACACCACTAATAATCCAGACATTAAAGCAAGTATAGTTGAAAGGTTTCAAAGAACTCTTAAAATGAAAATGTGGCGTTATTTTACTCATAGAAATACTTACAACTACACTAATATATTACAAGATCTTCTTCACTCTTATAACCATAGTTATCATTCTAGTATCAAAATGCGACCAATTGATGTTAATTTTAATAATATCATGACTGTTTGGTGTAACTTATATGATAGAAAAAAAGACAATCAAATTTCATTAGAAACCACAAAACTGAATGTAGGTGATCATGTCCGAATAACTAAATATAAACATATATTTCAAAAGGGTTATGAAACTAATTGGAGTGATGAAATTTTTATAATTGATGCAATCATTAGACGATCTCCGAGACTTGTCTATACCTTAAAGGACTTGGATGGTGAACCAATCGTAGGTACATTTTATTCTAAAGAATTACAAAAAACAACTTATCACCCCTCCATGAAGTATAAAATTGATAAAATAATACGCTCTCGTCGTGTTGGTGGCAGAAAGGAAGTGTTAGTGAAGTGGCAAGGTTATCCGAGTAAATTTAATTCTTGGATTCTTGCATCAAACTTAGAAAAAATATGAGTGAAGGAAGTTTTTATATAACTTTGTTAAGCAATAGCTCGACGGCTTATTATACTGATAATACAACAGCCCATTTCATGACCAAACTACCTAAGACCGTTAAATTAGAAGGAGAATGGGTTGTTGGTTTAGTGGAATTTCAATACCCACGTTCCATGTACAATGTTCAAGATCAAGAAAATATCATCTATATAAAAAAGAAAGTACGATTACCTAATGACAAGTTTGACAAAATCATAGATATAAAAACTCACATACCCGCTACTACATATGATAGCGTTGACACTTTCCTTGACGCGTTTAATGAAAACCCGCAATTAAAAAATAAGGTGAAATTTAGGTGTGATAAAATATCAAAAATGGTGGCTATAACTGCAACTGAAGATATAACATCTATCATAACATCACCGATACTGAGTTTGCAGTTAGGTTTCAAACCACGATCTAATTTAAAACAAATTTCAATTGGGAAAAATCCAGTAAATTTGTATTTAGGGTTACCATCACAAATATTTGTGTATACCGATATCATTGAACCGCAAGTAGTGGGGGATGTTATAACATCATTGTTGAGAATAATTCCATTGGATCCAACTCAGTTCGTTTATGGAGCTTACAAAATGCATGTCTTCTCACCTGCTCATTATGTACCTGTTTTACGTAGAGAGTTCGATACGATTGAAATAGATATAAGAACGACTACCGGGGCCAGAGTACCATTTCAATTTGGATCTTCTTGTGTGAAGCTACATTTTCAACGAATAAAATGACTCACAATCGATCGTCTGCCTCTTGTCCATATGAACATTATTATTTACATCAAGCTGGCTCTGGTGTAGGAATTGTCTATAAAGGTGTTCCATTTCAACGAGGTCATGGGATTGGAAGCTTTTTGGGTGGGCTATTTAGGTCTGTGATTCCTTTGTTATCCAGTGGTTTTAGGGCTGTAGGGAAAGAAACATTAGATGCGGGGATCGGCCTGCTGTCTGATATGGTAAATTCACGTCCTATGGAGAGTTCGATTAAGTCTCGATTCAAAGATGCAAGTGCTAACTTAAAAAGAAAAGCTGATGAAAAAATTGATTCTCTAATGTCAGGATCTGGGTATAAAATGTCAACTAAAAGACGAGAACGACTCATTCCGTTAAAAGCATCACGAGGAAGAGGAAGTAAAAAAATTAAAAAGTATAACGTCGAAGATATATTTTCATATTAAATAATGTCATTCTTACATAATCATTCATGTGAATGTGCAAAATCTGAGTTAGATATATTTGCCCTGCCGTCAACTCAAACCAGTATTGAAAGTGGACAGTGGGTTCATTACAAACCAATTTCATCTTTAAACGACGACGGCCCTATAGAATTTCAAGTTCCCGGATCAGGTGATGACTATATTGACTTGTCACATACGTTACTGCATGTCAATGCGAAAGTATTGAATCAGGATGGCACCAATTTAAAAGCAGATGTCCAAGTTTCGCCTGTTAACAATTGGATGCATTCCCTTTTCAACCAACTCGACATATATTTAAATCAAAAACTCATATCACCTCCGAACAACACATATGCCTATCGTGCTTATTTGGAGAATCTTCTTAACTATGGTCCAGCAGCCAAAGAATCTCATCTAACTTGTGGATTGTGGTACGAAGATACTGCACATCATATGGATGCCGTTGACGCAACGAACAAAGGGTTTCACAAAAGAATGGAATTTGTCAAAGAGAGTAGACAAGTTGAAATGATTGGTCACTTGCATGGTGACATGTTTAACCAAGAGAAATTTTTAATAAATGGCGTAGAAATGCGTGTTAAGTTAGTGCGCTCAAAAGAAACATTTAATCTTATTTGTCATCAAGATAAAAAACTTAAAGTACAAATAATGGATGCTAGTCTTATTATAAGAAGAGCAAGAGTCAACCCTAGCGTTTTGTTAGCCCATCAAAAAGTACTAGCGTCAACAACTGCAAAGTATCCTATAACAAGAGCGGAAGTTAAGGTTCTGACAATACCGGCGGGTGTGCAAGGTAAAACATTAGATAATATATTCCTTGGACAAGTTCCTAAAAGATGTATTGTCGGTTTTGTCTTAAATTCAGCGTTTAACGGTAATTTAGCATTGAATCCTTTCAATTTTCAACATTTTAATATGAATTCATTCAGTTTGTATGTAGACGGTCATGAAATACCTTCTAGAACATTACAACCATCATTTAGCTCTGGTTTAATAGCATCACCATATCACACTTTATTTTCTGGGACTGGTATTCATTTTCACAACGAAGGTAACGCAATAAGTAGAACAGACTACGGAGACGGATATTGTTTGCTATGTTTTGATTTGACTCCTGATTTATCTGCTAGTTCAACGTCACATTGGAATCTCGTCAGACATGGAAGTGTACGGTTAGAAGTTCGCTTTGATTCGTCTCTTAGTCAAACTGTTAACTGTATTGTATACGCAGAATTTGATAATGTAATTGAAATAAACAAGAATCGTGACGTAACTGTGGATTATAACAGTTAATAAATACTTTGTTTTTAAAAAGGATACATCATTTGATCTTAAACGTTGTTAACAGAATCATTAATAAGCAGCTAAATTTATATTTATCATGGATACAAATGAAATACAGCTCTGTATGAATAAAATAAGTTCCAGTTTTAAATCAAATGTTTTTGCTGCAAACCGATTGCCTATTTGGGTTAATTTACCTGCTTTTATTATAAGCAATTTAGATCCCGACTCAAAACCGGGGTCTCACTGGATAGCTATACACATTGATATTAATGGCATTGGTGAATATTTTGACTCATTTGGTCGAAAACCTACAGGTAGTCATAAGCTATTTTTGAAAAGAAATTCCAGGAGATGGGTTTATAACCACAACTCATTTCAAAATCCTTTTACCTCGGTCTGCGGGGAATATTGTTTAGTCTATCTGTATTTTAAGATTAAAGGAAAAACTATGTGTGACTTAGTAAATTTGTTTACTGAGAGTTCTCTATGTAACGATCTAATTGTAAGAAATATGTTTAAGTCTATTTTTTTGAAATAAACAATTAAATATAAAACAAACTCTTTTATTGTTCTAAGTTAAGTCTACATTTTCGTCAAGGGAAGTGTATTTGTCGATAAAACATAAAAATGAACACATGATATTCATTAAAACTATATTCAAAGTCAAGGCTATGGTCTATTTATACTATGAACATCGGCGCTTGGAACTTGTGTTACTTATCTAATATGAAAGACAATGACTCTTTGTCGGAAAAAAATAACTACAAAGGAAGCTTAGAATACAAAAGGTGTTCGCTATACAAAGAAAAATGTTCGGTACGAGTTATAAAGCAAAGTTAACAAACAAAACGCACACAATCGAGTAAAAAAAGATAAAAGGAACAAATTAAGATCTTAAAACTACTTTTACACTTATTTTGTATTGTCTATAACGTAATTTACACAATCACTTTTGTCCGCTAACTGTTTGGTGATTTGGTAAATCACATCCCTCGTAGATTCGACGTGAGCGTCCTCTTCGGAGTGAGCGTAGTATTTAACACGCACTTCCGCATGCTTCCAATGCTCCGTTGGCGGAATATTTTTTATTTTCCGCGCATCATACACCTCAATTTTTATGAGATGTGAGGCGTATGATGCATCGTCTTTGTTGGACTTTATAAAAGCCACGCCTTCCGCAGTGGCTTGGCTGACGCTCGACGACTTTACTGCAACTTTCCTTTTCTTCCGTTTTTCAAAGAAGCCATCTATGCTGTTATTAGGCCTCTTGTTAGTGTTAGCAATAGCTTTTTTGACTTTATAGGCCAACGTTCCTTCTTCATCACTTGCTTCGTCGTCGGGATAGTAATAATTTTTAAATGTGTTTTCCTGTAACAATATAAAAACATTCTTCAAACGGTCCTTCAAAGTAGATTTACATGGTAAACACAAAAATAGATGAAGGTTATGTTACAATCAATCAAAATCTGAAATAAGTGGGCACACATAAAATTATGACTACATACTTACATCCATTTCAGCAACGAAACACTGCTTTCAGCAACCTTGCACTAAACTTCACGACTCACGACTCTCTTACTCGAAGACCTTGCTCGGAGAATTTTTGGGGCGCAATGAAGTCGAGATGTGATGGCGCGCTTTTATACCCAGCGCAATCCCTACAAGTTGGGACACGTATTTTTTGAAAGAAGGGCTTCGCTTAGTGAACAGGTATAAACTCGTATTCTCCAGACGCGGTGTGTTGAATAACAAAAGACAGCGGCGGTTCTTTTGATACAAAGACAACAATAAAGCAATTATACGATGCCGCCCGCGTTCTTGAGGTCCTTTATGCGTAGTGCAATTTAACAAGTTTAAACCAGTATCTTCAAAGCCATACACTCGAAAAAACATAACGCTCCTCTTATTGACGACAGCCAGGTAAATAAACCGTTCGCCTAGTGAACACGTTCAAACTAGCTGTTTTTTCAAAAAGCTCTCTTTGCATAGTGTATTGATGTTAAGTAATTGAATAATAAAAGACCGTGGTGCGTTTGATACAAAGAAAACAATAAAACTACTGAAACCGTTTACTGTATTATGTAAACTCTCTATCTATATATATTCATAAAATAAACTTTAGCTATATAATATGTCCACAAAATGTAGGATAGTACCTACTGTGTAAGCGAAACACAAGGCTGCGTTCTTAATATCCTTTGTACATAGTGCAATCCTACAAGTTTTGTCTAGTATTTAAATAATCGAATTGCGTAACAAACACGTTAAAACTAGTATTTCTAAGGAGTACTTAATAAGGTTAGAAGTAAAAAGCAATAAAGCAACAAAATTCTTGTTTTTAACTGAAACCATTTACTATTTAGCGTAACAATATTCTCCAAAACGTAGGTTAGGTTAGATTTAAGATAGGCCTGAAAGTTATGGCTTACGAATTTCTCCAAAACGTAGGTTAGGTTAAGTTAGATTTAAAATAGTCCTGAAAGTTATGGCTTGCGAATTTCTCCAAAACCTAGGTTAGGTTATGTTAGGTTTGAATTTGTCCAAAATGTAGGTTAGGTTAGGTTTGAATGTCTCCAAAATGTAGGTTAGGTTAAGTTAGGTTTGAATTTCTCCAAAATGTAGGTTAGGTTAGGTTTGAATTTCTCCAAAATGTAGGTTAGGTTAGGTTTGAATGTCTCCAAAATGGAGGTTAGGTTAAGTTAGGTTTGAATTTCTCCAAAATGTAGGTTAGGTTAGGTTAGATTTATGATAGTCCTAAAAGTTATAGGCTACGAATAAAAGTGTACTGCGAATAATGCGATAGGATATTTATGTGCTGATAGAATAATGAATTGAAAGTGGACTTACGAAAAGACATGGTATTTTATTTGTACGGAGCGTGGCGGGCGATCAGGTACTCAGGAAAAAAAAAAAGGTCGGCACCGAACCCCCAAGTGGGCGCAGGTAAGAAGTTGAACGTAACAAAGGGTGAGTAGGAAACAAAGGAAAGGGTCTCTATCCTTTTATGAGTATGTGATTAAGTGTTGGTATTATGTTGCAATGGAAGTACATATATACGTGAAGGAGTGGGCGGAGCGTGATGAGACCCCGTCCAATCGCTTTAAATGGGGTGTTGACCTTTTTTTTTTTTTTTTTTTTTTTTTTTTTTTTTTTTTTTTTTTTTTTTTAGTTTTCTTTGCCCCCAAATCCGCCATTTTGAGCGAAAAAAAAGTGATCCAGAACCGGCGAATCCCTACTACTAATATTTTAAAAAAAATTAAGCCGCTAACTTTTTACCACAGGAGAGACAACTTTTGTTTTTACTGTGACTTTGCCCCGATCGCATGTGTTGCCGGGTTTTTAAAATCAAAGTATGCAAATACCCGGGTTTATTAATATTGTATGCAATCCCGGAAAGAATTATCCGGGGTGAGGCGGTAATGGCGGCCCGGGCCAGATGTCACGTGGTTGACGACATCAGGCGGGTTAATTTTTCAGATCGTGAGTTTCGGGATATCTGCTTATTCCGGGGTTTTTTGTTTTACCTTTAAATATTTTCACGATACTACGAGAATGTTTAACAAAAGGTAATATTTGCTTTCCTGAAAATTCCCTATAGACTCCAGCAAAGTGCTTGGATATTTTTTAATTACTACAAAGTAATTAGCTTTGTAAGTAAACCCAAACGTCCGAATTGTACAGGGGTGAAATTGTTGAATATCGCCAGGTGACTAAAGCTCACCAAAATGGCCGAATCTCTATGAAAAACGGCTATTTTGGTGAGCTTTAGTTACCCGGTGAGATTCAAATGCAATTTTTAAATCTCACCAGGTGACTAAAGCTCACCAAAATGGCCGCATTTCTATGAAAACCGGCCATTTTGGCGAGCTCTAGTCACCGGTGAGATTCAAAAATCGCACTCCAGGTGCGAAACCGAGTCGAATCGCTAGTAATACATAAATACCACTATGTGCCACGTAGGTATACATTGGTTTTATTGTACCGGTGGACCAGTATTTTCCCAAACTGCCGGACGGCCAACAAAGCAATAGCTATTCTCGTGGAATGGGTGCTCAATCGAACAGACACGAAAACGTTCAAAGAAACTAAAAGCTATTGGACAAAATATTGCCTTTAAAACAAAACATTCGCACATTTTTTTTTGTTTTATTCGACCTCTGGTACACTTACCTACTGCTTCAATTATTCTATAGTATCAATTTGTAAGTATGTATCATTTATTTCGAAACACTTTTAATATATTCTATAGAAAAATTTGAAACTGAATTACAAATAGTTAAATTCATATTCAAATCATTTATTCAAATCGCTTAAATAAAGAGAAGAAAAAAAAATTAACTACTGAGTTTCTTGCGGCGTTTCTTCTCAGTGGTATCTTCCATTTTTCGAAGCGCTAGTAGATTCAGACATGTAAAAGAGCCTATATGGCCTACTTGCAAAATATTTTTTTCATTTTCATTTTCATTCATTGCAGGATCTGGTCCCATAATATGTAACAATTGTTGCCAACGAAACTATGTTACATACAGACATACATAAAGTCACGCCTGTTTCCCGGGAGGGGTAGGCAGAGACCACAGATTTCCACTTGCTACGATCCTGACATACAACCTTCGCTTCACTTACTCTAATGACATTCTTCATGCATGCTCGTCGGTTTAAGGTACTCCTGACCTGGCCTTTCTCTAGAATGTCTCCGATTGGTTTAGTAGAGTAGTTTTTCGGGTGGTAGGACCTTGTGCAAGGTCCGTCCGGATCGCTACCACCGTCTTGCTCGCTAATCCTGCCGCTAAGCAGCAGTGCTTGCACTGTTGTGTGCCGGCGTGAAGAGCAAGACAGCCGGTGTACTGGCACAAGAGGTATTGCATCTTAGCACTCTGGATTGGCAAGGAATCTGCAATCTGTTCGATCTTGTGGGTGTCTATAGGTGGTGGTGTACACTTACCAACAGGTGACCCACTTGCTTGTTTGCCTTCCTATTTAGTAGATGTTAGTCGTTATTTAATTGAATTAGACTAAGACTTGAAATATCAACTACCCAATTTTAAGTACAACATTCTTGCGGTGTATTCTTCTCAGCAGATGGCATTTTCCGAAGCACTGGTAGAGTATGGTGTCTAATTTCGTGTTTTTATGTCAGAAGCAAACGAACAGGTGGGTCACCTGATGTGAAGCGATCACCATTGGAGTCGCTTGTACGTTGCCGACTTTTAAGGGAAATATAGACCCTTTTCTTGAATACCCCGATGCCACAACTATTAGGGAATACCCTAAATTTATTGAAACAATTTCGTTCTTAGTTTTTTCAATTATACAATACAATACCATATGCTTTATTGAATCCCACATTACAATTTGACAGAATTACTGAAATCTTAATATAGGTATCCAAAAGGCGGTCTAATCGCTTGAGAGCGATCTAATTAATAATAAAAAATAATTAATTATTTATTAAGTAATTAGAATTCATTTTTAAAAATTGCGTAAATTGTATTTTTTAAACATTTTAAACGATTTTCTCATTTTATTCGTGAACGTGCGACCAAAAAGGGCTCGAAACGTTGGAAATTAAATACTTTTCACTACATACACGCAATATAAATTGTTTTAATTGTTTTATTTCAATAAGTAATTACTTTTGCTGACTGTACCCACACAATGGCGTTTACCATTACCCAATCGATATAATTACCGCTTTTGAACAACAAAATGATTTAACCCCAATTAACTACCGTTAATGGCATTAAAAGGCCATTGACCTTCGACGAAACCACACCCGAACCTTCTCCCTTTGACAATAAGGGTCAAATTCCCACTCACGCGAAGGTCTCTAGCCACTTACTCGAAATCCGAAGCCTCAGCATCTACAAACTTACCCATTCCCACACCGAGGGCGACACTGTCAATCGATAAACGTAAATCACTATACAGTTTCGGTTAGTTCCAAAATTGGCCACCAGCAGAGATTAACTTTGTCTAAACCATCCATCAAAGTGTAGCCCCCTCGAAAACAGACACGTATTACTGAATAGGGAATTGAAACCGGCGATAACTGGTTTCAAGGTTGTTTTGTCCTGCTCTGACTGCTGGGATGGGTGTATCGGCGTCCCTCTCTTTAATTAACCTCGTCATGTCAGTTTAGAGGGAAAGACACTTGACGTTCCCGCAGTGACTCTGCCAATTTGACGTCAAACTTGTGAAGAGCCTTCGTAGTTGTTACGTGTCATGGCGATAGCGAAGGAGATTGATTTGATAATTATTAACTTATTTTGCACTGTGGGAACTCTGCATGGTTACCTGTTGTCTAATTTGCAGTGCCACGAAAACAGTACAGCAATACAGATATATTGATAGAGTAGATATATGCTTCAATTTACACTATTAAAAAGCTATAGAATCACACCCCATAGTTCCGATAACGTTATAAATATGTGTGAAAATCGCGAAAGTTTAAAACAATTCATAGAATCACAATCTAACGTTTAAATTCAAACCTTTCTAGCTGTAGAGCCACAATACAGTGTGACAGCAACTGGCCACAGCTGGTTAGAGCCAGTTACTGGTTGTAAGAGATCCAGAGGCCTACGGCCACGGACATTCTCTTAGAGCTCCTGGTTCCCTTGGGCAGCGGTGATCACTTGCCGTCTGGTAACCCGCATGTACGTTACATAAACTACAAACAAATACACGAATAAGATAAAGGTATATCGCGAGTGAATCAAGACTGCATGAGCTTCACTAAAAAGAGTCGCCAGGACCATAGTTCCCACGGCGAAAGCCTTAATGATAATGTTGCATGCAAACTTGGCTAGTTATGTAAAATCTGCCTACCCCTCCAGGAAACAGGCGTGACTTTATGTATATATCTATGTACGTTAAATTTACATCTGTCGAATCAGTGGGCGAAAGAGAGCGCTGGACACACTCTCTTGCTCACACTCATTAACTTGACAGGTGTTTTCTATGCCTTGAACGTCAGCCGGTGTAATTGGCACAAGTTGCCGCCATTATTTCTTCCACTACTGATACAGTTCTGATAAAGAAACAGGCATGCGGCAATACTGATTAAGTATAAGCAGTTACTGCCGCCTATGAACAGCCACTTCGTTGCAACCACGCACGCGCTGCCGACCTTGCAAGAATCGCAACTGGACCAGTAGGTACGAGTGAGAGAGGCTATAGAGTTTTGCAAGCAGTCCTGGTCGAGTTATCATATCCGGGACATTCAATTATACAAATTTTCCAGTTAAATATATTTCCTTCCACCGTATACAATTTGTCCTACGAACCGTCCGGATCGCTATCACCATCTTGCTCGCTTATTCAGCCGCTAAGCAGCAGAGCTTGCATTGTTGTGTTGGGCTTGGAGAGCAAGACAGTTAGTGAAATTACTGGCACAAGAGGTATTCCATCTTAGCCCTCTGGATTGTCAATGCATCTGCAGTGTCTTTGGTGTTACAGGTGTCTATGAGCGGTGTTGATTGCTTTCCATCAGGTGAACCGCCTGCTCGTTTTCCTTCATATTTGAAAAACTAACCCTTACTGTGAAGACAATCGACCGAATCAAAGTAACCGCGAAAAAATGGTATTATGTCGCGTTGCCGTATCGCAGTTAGTAGGTCGTATCTGACACCATTATTTGAGAACAATGTAACCAGCGTAAGTCATGCCCCTTATTATGTTAACGATTGCGAAGGCGATAGCGATGGCAACTTGTAACACGTAACTAAAGTGTATCGTGCAGCCTCTGTCGTTGCACTGACAGCTCATTACATGTATAGTTTCCGGATACCCGGTTATTTTAAACTTAACTATGGTAGCAGATAATAGAGTCCAAAATCAGTACTTCTGGTTTATGCACTTAGCACGAATCTTCTCGATAAGCTGTAGATCATTGTGTCTCTTTCCTACTGGGCCAGTTGGAAAGAGACGCACTGAGTTACGTAGCGAGTTACGATGTGTCGAAAAGTTTCGTGCTATGTACTGAAACCAATATTTACCCGACCTGCGCGAAAAGAGAGGGTTATGTTTTTCGACTGTATGTGTGTTTATTTGCGCGGTCTGTAGCATAAATAAATAAATAACAAATCAAACTTTATTTTAAATAATTTACAGATCCAGCCTGTTCGTAGACGATGTTTTCACAAAAACTAAATGTTAGTAGCTATATTAATTAATTAATTTGAACACTGAATGTAATTTTAATGAAATTGAATGATATCAATTATTTACACAGAAAGAATTCAAATAAAAAAAAAACATAATAACAAAATAATTGAACAATTATACGACCATAAACGACTGATTCGAATTAGTTTTTTCATAAGTGTGAGAGGAAAAGAGGGAAGAACAATAAAAAAGAAAAGGTCTCATACATACATCAAAATTGTCTACAGGAGACTGGGATATTGCTTACCACCTCGTGACCCACTTGCCTGTTACAGAAAATATTTATTTGTTTAAACTTTATTGCACAATAACACAGAATGTACTAAAGGCGGACTTAATGCCTTAAGGCATTCTCTGCCAGTCAACCTCTGGGCATAAACAGAAAAATATTAACGTAACATATTGGTTATAACTCCCTATGGATGTTTGTAAATTTAATGTGTGTATGTAGTCGCTGCAATAGGTTTTTTTTTTTTTATACAACATAGGAAGGCAAACAAGCAATTGGGTCACCTGATGGTAAGTGATCACCACCGCCTAAAGACACCTGCAACAACAAAGAGAGTGCAGATGCGTTGCCAACCCAGAGGGCTAAGATGGAATACCTCTTGTGCCAGTAATTACACCGGCTGTCTTGCTCTCCACGCCGGAACACAACAGTGCAAGCACCGCTGCTTAGCGGCAGGATTAGCAAGCAAGATGGTGGTAGCGATCCGGACGGACCTTGCACAAGGTCCTACCACCCGCAAGGTTTTTTTTCTTTTTGTAAATTCCACTTTCGTTCGTGTTGTCATCGATTTTAGGTTAGTTTAGTTTTAAGAATGTCAAGGGTCCCACTGAAAATCAGCGTCTCGGTTTACTGAGGCAGTATGCTGAGTGGGGCCCTTTTTACCCGACTACGGCAAAGCCAAATGGAAGGGTTATGTTTTTAGCAGCCTATGTATGTATGTTTCTATTTACGTATGTTCCACTGTAGTGCCTAAACGACTGAGCCAATTTTTTGTTTCTATTCAACACAAACGTTGTGTTTGTTATAATTGTACTTTGTGTGATGTGTGTATGTGCGTGTTTTGTGTTGAATAGTCTTAAATAAATGTTTTTCTTTCTTTCTTACTTTCTTTTTTTTTAAGTTGTGGGCGGTGCGGATAAATAAACCATAACTACATTTTAATTCCCTACCGGGAGTCGAGGCAAGTTGAGCTGCCGCGGCCCGACGGTCTTGATTCTCAAATTCGGTAGGTATCGGAGTTACGTAGGTTCTACGTAAACTTAGAACTTCGACTGTTCTGAAAAAAAAATTCTTTGGGACTGTTAATGAAAATGAGAGGCAAATGAAAACGGTAAAATTACTGGTTCAAAAAGTATTCCGTCTTAGCCCTCAAAGTTGGCAACGCATCTGCAATATTCTTGGTGTTGCGGGTGTCTATGGGCGGTGGTGATCACTTACCATCAGGTGATCCACTTGCTTGTTTGCCTTTCTATTTTATATTAAAGAACAACAAGGAAATTGGTCACCTGATGTTAGGTGATCACCACCGCCTATAGACACCCGTAACACTAAGAAGAATGTAGATGCGTTTCCAACCCAGAGGGCTAAGATGGAATACCTCTATTGCTAGTAATTACACCGAATAATTTCAGATTTAATCTGAATATATGTTAAAATTTGGCCAAGTCCTAAGTGTCAGTAGGCTCCCACCTGTCGATAGCAGGTGTAAAGTTCCCGCGACGCCATCCTTTTACACCCAATAATACCTATAATATTAATATACCGCGAATTCTGCCAGTACGGAAATGTTGGGAGTTTTCAGCTAAATGTACATGGGAGATTTTGAAGCTTCTATCGTTTCTAAATCATGAATTTTGAACCTCTAGTGAGGTTGCCAGATAATTTGAAGGAAGCTAATGAGTCTCATCATCATAATGATTTAAGAGCTTAGCTCTTGTCGGTGGAGTAGCCGCCATTTCTCTATGTCCCCTGCCAAGGACCTGACTTCATGATGCGACATGACATTAACTTTCTACTTTACTTGGGCAAAGTAGGTGCTAGGTCTTCCCTTCAACCTTCCCTTCGATGATGTCTTTAGGTAGCTGTCACGTCGCATCAAGTGCCCTGTCATTTTCCTTCGTCTATTTTCAATGGTTCTTAAGAGACACCTAACTGGAATGGGTCTAAAAAGGAGAATTTTCGGAAGAAAAAAGGAGGAGTTAACAATTAAACGAGTCTTACATTTTATTATTACTTAGCTCTTTTTTAATCATGTGTAGCTTAGCTTAATAATTAAATATGAAAAACTTAACATGGCCTGTTTCTAAAATTATACGGTGTGAAGGATTTTACTGATTTCACAGTTCCACACTGAGCCCGTTTAAAGACCTATAGCAAAAGGAAGACAGACAGTATTAGCAACAACGGCGGATGACATAACTTACCGACATAAATTTGCACAAAGGGTAAGTAATTTTTGCGGCGAGGTTTTTGGGTTTTTTAAGTTTTTCTTTGCGGCATATTGTGGCCCCAGGCCACAAATGAAAACAATTTTTTTTTGTTATTCTCATTCCTAATACTATTCCCTTTTCAATTCTAATTCTAAAGTTTAACTTTTAATGTAGGTCATATTAAAAGCTGTATTTTGTTGGACAGGGCGAATCTCTTATAGATGCAGTATTGCCAGGCTGCTCGCTATGTCTCTAGCTGGGTACTGACTGAGTAACAAAAGCGTTTGCCTTCTCAGACTGATCGCTATGTCTCTAGCTGGATACTGTTTGAGTAACAGAAGCAAGTGCCTTGCCAGGCTGCTCGCTATATCAATAGCTCGGTACTGACTGAGTATCAGAAGCGAGTGCCTTGCCAGGTGACTCTCTATGTCCTAGCTAGCTTTTATAATTCTACCTCGACAGTCTTTGTGTATCCACAAGGTTAGTTTCTTTGATATAAATTAGAGATGGGCCGAATACTCGGTTGATACTCGGTACTCGGCATACTCGGCGGGTTTTTGATACTCGTACTCGGCCGAATAACTCGGTTAAAATGCCGAGTATACTCGGTTTAAGAAAAGCAATATATTTAGGTAGATATCATTAAAACAACAGTGTTAATCAAAATCAGGTCATCACTGATCACACACAGTCAATCGTTAATTAACAAACTTTTTTAATTATTTATCTACTATGACGCGCAACGTGAAGTGTTTGCAAACTATCAAGTGACTGGTAGTTAAAAAGCGCGGGCGGGGTGAGGGGTGTATCAACGCGAGCCGACTGCTTGACCGGCGCGAACCTCTTTGTACTTGTTTACGCACGCGAAACCGGAATTTGATTAAACCGAGTTACTCGGCCGAGTACTCGGTTGAAAAAAAATTTAACCGAGTAAAACTCGGTACTCGTTACTCGGCAAAAGTGTTACTCGGCGCATCTCTAATAAAAATATTGATTTAAATAATAATGTTTGTTTAATTTGAATAAAATATCATCGTGAGACTCCAGCATGTTGTACTAATCAGAACATTCACGGGCTTGTCTGACGAGACGCGGTTGCGAGCGCTCATTCGTCTAATTGTTTCTAAGAACTATTTTTAAGTGTGCAGTGCACTCTTGATTTTTTAGAATAACAAAATGGATGCACTCGATTTAAGATATATGAAAATAATTCGGTTCATACTGAGCACTATTGGTGCCTGGCCGGGCCATGTATTTGAGGATTCCCCGACCACGAAACCGTCAGCATTAACAGCAGCTCGCAGATATGGATACACCAGGTTTTTGTTCACAACTTGCAGCATAGGGATGGTCTGTCAGGCGCTGTACTTAAGAAAAAACCGGGATATTCTGGGATTCTTCGACTTAGGACAAACATGGCTGACTCTTCTGTTGTGTAGCGTTTTTGTTGTAAGCTAATTTATAAACTTTTTAAGCTTTTATTTACTCTTACCATCTCTTTGATGACTATGATACATGATGGGATTTTTTTTTATGAAATAGGAAGGACAACAAGCAAGTCACCTGATGGTAAGTGATCATCACCGCCTATAGACACCCGCAACACCAAAGAGGGCTAAGATGGAATACCTCTAGTGCCAGTAATTACACCGGCTGTCTTGCTCGACACGCCGGAACACAACAGTGCAAGCACCACCGCTTAGCGGCAGGATTAGCGAGCAAGACGGTGGTAGCGATCCGGACAAAACTTGCACAAGGTCCTACCACCCGCAATGGAAGCACGGGATTGATGGATCAGTAAACTATAAATCTTTGAAGTGGATTTTGATCTACTTCCAGTGTTTGAGTTGACTTGAAACAAGTACGTTGCTCTAATGACGACACAATTATAAACTCATGGTGATAGCACTTTTCGGGTCACAATCAGTCTCCCCGTGACCGTACATGGACAGACTGGGCGTGACCATGACCTGGGGCTCAAACCGTAGGGAATTCGATTCGTTACAGTATACAAGATCCAAACCATTTAAAGTTTTCCATTATAACATCTTCAAGTCTCGAAAACTTTAATATATTAGATATTACAGTAAATATTAGGCCTTGCTTCTTAGATGCAGTTCCTTACTAATATTATAACTACAGTAACTAAGATCTAAGCCGTAGTAACTAGCTAATTGTAAGACCTTATTGACGTATTGCAATAAACTGACACACATGTATTTAAGTGCATCATGGGGGCTCATGAGTAAGGACCACGGAGTATACAAACATAAACTGTCCGAAACAAAGCTAATCAATTTATTTCAATATGTCTGAATCTCACGGTAGTTTTATGCTGAAAACTAAATCTCAGTGCAGTAACTAAGATCTTAGCTGTATTTACTAACTAAGATTTTAGCTGTAGTAATAGTAACTAACTAAGGCTGCAGCGACTAAGATTAACTAATGAAACTAAGATCTTAGCTACCTACTTAATGTAGTTAAGCTAATATAGAGTCGACATTTTTATGAAGCCAAACAAGTATTTGCAGTAGGTATTGGTTATTTTAGCAATATTTGTTTAAAGTTTAAATGATGATTCGAGCGAATAACTCATTTTGGTAAATGTTGTTTCGATCTTGCATGAGATAACCTGTTTATATCTAATTATTTGAAATATTCTTACTTCGTTGATGTTTCAGCAAAGGGCAGTGTTGCCCGTACTAAAGACATATCAAGCGAATGTTAAGGAATTTGCTTCAAATTTTATTCTACTACACCACAAGAATAAATCGGATTATTCAGCAAAAGTAAGATCGAATGTGTTATTCTAAATTTATGTTTTTGAGTAATAAAATATACAACTTTGGTATTTATATTTATAAGTAACCCTGCAAGATGGCATGCAAGCAAGCATGGAATCGGGCATGCAAGATGGCATGCACACAAGCATGCTATCAGGTATACGAGCAAGCATGCAATAAGACATGCAACTGGGCATTCAGGGCGGCACACTAGTTTGAAGTTTGGATTTATTCTTATTACTAAATATAGTATGGCCTCCAATTTACGCATTAAAGAAATATTAGCCCACAACGCTCTTTTTCCGGGATAAAAACATCCAATGGCCTAAGCAATTTCTTGCCCATTGGTGGCGCATTTGAGCCTATTTGTTTATCGCTATTCCTTGGAAACATTGTACTTTTCCATCGTGTTTATGACCTAAGCTATGCCCATGCCTAATTTTAGAAAGATCTGTACATCCGTTACGGAGCTAAGTGGTAACAAACAAACAAACTCACTTTCGCATTTTTATGATATTGTATGAATTATTAACCGCAGTCTTTAGAAGTCCCACTGCTGGCTTGAACGAGTCATGGTTTCAAATTTCCCTCACTGACCCATATGATTTTGAACTTCCTTTGTTTCAGATGTCTAACAGAGTCAATTATATTTGCGAAATTGCCACAATAATAGGACTCATGCAAATTTTCTCGTGCACTGTCGTGTTCAACATCGTACCTCTCTACGCTAACTATAAAGCTGGAATGATCAGTTCAGAGAGACCCATTAATGGTACTTTTGAGCATTCCGTCAAGTATGTTTTACCAGTTGACCAAAACAGTGGTGTTTGGTGCCTTGTAATAATTATGTACAACTGGTACGCCTCTTACAATTTAACAAGTGTGTTCTGCTGCCATGATCTACTGATCTTTGTGATGGTGTTCCACGTTTGGGGACATCTGAAGATTCTCGAGCATAACTTGACCAGCTTCCCAGGACCGAGTGTTGATATCAACGCCGAAACCCACGTGTACAGGTACACCAATGAAGAAAGCAAAGAAGTGGCTGCTTGGTTTAAGGAGATTGTTAAACACTTTATTATGATTCGGGAGTAAGTATACATCACAGGTACTGGCGCAAATTATAAATTTAACAAGGTCAGATACAACATATATTTATTCCCATAAGGTTTAGTAAAAGCACTTTTTTTGTGCCAAAAATGATTTTTTTTAATCAAAAAACTTATCCATTAATCTAATTTCATGACAGGGTAGCTTAGAGGTTAGTGAGCCTGACTACAAAACTAGAGGTTGTGGATTCGATTCCCATAAGGGGCAAAGTTTGTCCGATGATTACAAATGTTTATACCGGAGTCGTGAATTTTATCTGTTTTTATTAAGAATCCATAGCATAAGCTCTTCTTAGTTTGGGACCATTACTTATAATGTCATTTGGTCTTAGTTGTCCCAAACTTTGTTTGCAGGTTTACAGCAAGAACTTCAAAAACGTACAGTTTGACGCTGTGTGTTTACTTCGCATTCCACCTGGTTTCTGGCTGCGTTCTGCTTCTGGAATGTTCTTCTTTGGTAACTTATACATTCTCTGTCTTTACACCTCTCTTCTGAACTCTTCTGACCTTTCGCTCGTTGGCGTGGATCAATTTTAGACTTGTCACTAAGTGCATTAAGGTTCAGAATAATTTGAAAGTTCATAGTAAAACGGGCATACTAAAAATGAATGAAATAAGTTTAAAGCATTTCTTGCCCTTATATTCCAGGATCCTGACGCGCTGGGATATGGTATAATGGCATTTGTTGTTTTTCAACAATTGATTCAAATGTCACTGGTGTTCGAGATCATTGGCTCTCAGGTAAGTGAACGTAGCCACCGAGCTGACAGAGCTCAGGCCTACAGTCACCCTTGAGGCACGGCCGCGGGTGCTCATGACTTCATGAGTAAGAACCACGAACTGGTCCGAAATATGTCAAGCAATAACTCAGCATTAAATACATGACTGATACGTTTATTTCAATACATATAATGGAGTATGAAATAAACTGTTTATAACACGCTCCCTTAAGCTACATGGCAGTAGTAACTAACAATTGTCAATTAATATGATTGTTTTCGCGAAGCCGCGTTGGACTTCTGTTCGTGATAATTCAGGAAATAGCCAATGTAAAACAAATTTTTTTCATTAAAGGATTTTTTGTCACCTTGCCTATTGCGTGCTCTTATTTTGACTCTAGCTGACTTTCATTGTTTTAATAGGGAGATTATTGTATTCGAAATTATTTATTTCTACGGTTATCTCATTCAACTTGGTCATTTATGAATGCCCGTTAGCTGACGAGAGATGACGCCATTTGTTGTTAAATTATTGTAATCGAAATTATTTATTTCTAAATTTTTTCGATTTTATTTTTTTGTATTTTTTTTACATTCAAATTAAATTAAAAATGCTATATAATGAATGACAACACAAAGAAAAATTAGGGAAATGGCAGGATTCGAACCTGCAACATCAGCATTCCGTGCCTTGCGTATTCCTAACTTGATTAAGTTTCTCATAGATGACACCGAGGGTAGTTTACCCAAAGGAAAAATATCAATAATGTAATGACCGTAAAGACGAAACACATTGAAAAATTCGCAAGGTATGGCAGCGGTAATGTGGTGGAAACTGGAATACGCAAGGCGAATCCTGCCATTACCCTAATTTTTCTTTGTGTTGTCGTTCATTATATAGCATTTTAAATTTAATAGGGAGATGCTATTATCGATGCAGTGTACGGTATACCATGGGAATGCATGGACAACAGCAACAGACGAACCACGTTGATTCTCCTCCAGATGGCTCAGCAGTCTCTGTCAGTAAAAGCAGGCGGCATGGTGCCTGTTGGGGTCCGAACTATGGCGGCGGTAATATTGATATTTCAATTCATTTGATAACAACAAAATTACCTAGAAAATCAAACCATTGTGTCACGTCAAATACGGAGAATAAAGTTCTTGGGATTTCTTGTATAGTATATCCCACCAAAAACATAAATGTAAAAAAGGAGACCCAAGTTCAATTCAAAAGTTATGCTTGGCTGTGGGCTACGCCGCAAAAAGAATGGAGATCTAAATGAGTGCCAAGTTCTATGCAAAATCCAAATATGAACAAGTATAATATGTATTTATAGGAACAAAATAACATTATGAACAAGTATTAAACTCTATTTCTTTGCTTTATTGGATACCTATAACAATTGCTGTTATTTAAAAATGTGAAATCTTAAAGTAGGTTAGATTTGACTTGGCCATGGATTTTGATTGTTTGTTATCATTGATTCATCATTTTGATTTTTAAAATATTTCGTCGACTAATAAAGGCATAAGGCATTGTGCTCGTTAACATTTCAGCCGACATATGTAAATAATTTGTATTTCATTGCCATTGTTAACAGAACTGAAATAAACATTCTTTTTTTGCAGATTTTTAGAGCATCCTTATCATATTTCCTGATGCTGAGAACATTTGCCGATAGTTGAACAACGATTCAACTTTGTGTCACTTTACTTATTTCTACAACAAGACAAGACAAGACAAGACAAATACTCTTTATTAACCACACGGAAAATAACACAACACAACAATTTAATATACGAAGCACTTAATATACGCAGCACTCGCTTTTCAGAAGAATTGTTAAACACTAGCATAGCTAATTACTACAAAAAAATTATTTGTAAATAATGTTGTTTGTTGCAACCCCCTTTCGGCATAATAATTTTGTACCTTTGTTTTTCTTATCTGTTTACTGAATAAATATTTTCTTTTTTTCTTTCAATTTCATAAACGTGACAGACGACAGGTGAATAACAATTCGGTTTACATTGCTTGCCCACTATGATTTTAAATCTGTAAGTTTGTAGCGTTACTTGTCGACACAGTAATGTACAGCGAATTCTCACTGCCACCTGTCGCTAGTAGCGTTTATGAAATTGAGCCGTGGTCGTACAAATAAACAATACTTGATAATACAGACCTATCCGACCAATTAGCTTCTCAGAATAGTTCACACAATAACCAGCGCCATTTTGTCTACGTATTCTGTATTCAAATTGCTCTTTTCCGTGTCCACTGAAAAACGATTTTGGTTTCCAGTGAATAAGGTAGGTTTTACGTCGCTGCCAATATAAGGCTGAGGCTAGACATTGATACATAGTTTAATCAGGGGCTTTAATTGAGTGTGGCAGTCATTTAGGAATGTCAGGCTGTGTTTGTCTTGTAAGGCCATCGAAGTGTGTAGATACTTGGCCCAATTTCACGCGGGCAAGGAGTTAAGTTTTACTGGTCACGTTACTAAACTGGTTGGGGGTTTACTAAGTGGTAAATTACTGGCACAAGAGGCATTAAATCTAAGCCCTCTAGGTTGGCAATGCATCTGCAATCTCCTTGATATTGCAGATATGTATATGCGGTGGTGATCACTTACTATCAGGTGACCCACTTGCTTGTTTGCCTTCCTATTTTATAGAAAAAAGTTTAATAGGGGAGACTTTAGATATTTTTTGTGGAAAGTTTTTGACACCCTAATTGCATACTTAAATAAAATAAAATAAATAAATATCTTGAGACAGTTAACACCAATTGACCTAGTCCCAAAGTAAGCAACTAAAGCTGCTTGTGTTATGGGTACTAGACAACGGATATACATACTTATATAGATAAATATATACTTAAATACATATAACATCCACGACTCGGGCACAAACATTCGTATTCATCATACAAACATTTGCCCCTCCCGGGAATCGAACCCGGTACCTCAAGCTTCATAGTCAGGGTCACTAACCACTAGGCTATCCGGCTGTCAAAACTTAACTTAAACTTATTATGTTTATCGGACTTAAACGCGATAATAAACTGTCTATTTATTTACCCTAATTGTACCCATGCGAAGCCGGGGAAGGTCGCTGTTAAGTATAAAACAAAGTCGCCATACATTCCTGTCTGTCCTAACATCTTCGTCCGCTTACTCCTTCTAAACCACGCAACGGATTTTGATACCGTTTTCACTGTCATTTGACGACCGGATAGCCTAGTTTTTAGTGACCCTGACTATTATTAAGCTTGAGGTAGCGTTGCTGAACTATCGATAATTTGATTATCGATAGCTGACCTCAAAAAATCGTCACAATATCGATAGGCATATCGATAGTACTGATGCCTTTCGATAGTATTGGATTTAATGACTATCGATACTATTTAAACTATCGATCGGCCTATCGATATTGTGACTATTTTCAACAATACTGTCGATAGTTCAATATATTGCCGCACAACGCTAGTTTGAGGTTCCGGGTTCGATTCGAAGGGGCAAATGTTTGTATGATGAATGTTTGTACCCGAGTCTTGGATGTTGTATAATAAAACATGCAATAAGTTTAATTCACTTATTTATTGAATGAATAATGGACTTTTACATGGGAGCACAGCTCTTGCCACTTGGGTTTTTTACATAGAAGGGAGAAAAAAGTGTTGCCATATGCAACATGGATTTTATACTATTTTAATGTTGCTATTATAATTTTACTGCTTTAAACTAAACGTTATTATTTTATGTTCATGTATTGAACATAGTTGGCCGGGCAAAGTTGACAAGAAATAAAAACTATGTATATTTTCAATGAATTTAATCAAAGGAAATATTTTTAATAGATATTACTATTTTATTTTAATTTATTTATTCTAAAGGTAATAGGCAAATCTTTTTATATGAACGAGTATAAGTTTTATTGTTTGCCATCCTTATTTCAGCCACTCTGACTTTATTATCTGAACCTGGAAAAGTTTTAACAATACGCCCCATGGGCCAGTTCAATGAAGGGACATTATTTTGCTTGACAATAACTAGGTCGCCTTCTTTTAAATTGGTACAAGCATATTTCCATTTAGGTCGGTTTTGCAATTGAGTAAGGTAGTCACTACTCCAGACCTTCCAAAATTCTTGTTTTATTTTAATGCAAATTTGCCAGAACTTCAGTCTGTTGATGTTTATTTCTGTAAGGTCTAGTTCAGGGAAACCAGTTAACGGAGCACCTACAAGAAAGTGCCCTGGTGTTAAATAAGTTAAATCAGATACATCAGAGCTCATAGGAAGCAAGGGTCTTGAATTTAAGATAGCCTCTATCTGAGTTATGACGGTATAGAGTTCTTCAAATGTTAGGCATGATTTTCCGGCTACTCTTTTTAGATGGTATTTTACGCTCTTGACGCCTGCCTCCCATAGGCCTCCAAACTCTGGTGAGTAGCTTGGGATATACTTAAACTGAATCATTTTATCACAGCAAAAATGATCTACAGCATCTATATGAGTTTTTGAAGAATGAAGTTTATACAACTCTTTTAAATAATTTTCAGCACCCTTAAATGTCTGCGCATTGTCACAATAAATCTTTATTGGCATTCCCCGCCTAGATATAAATCTGCGAAGACATGCTAAAAATGTGTCAGTAGTAAGGTCACTGACCAACTCGACATGTATCGCCTTAGTAGAAAAGCAAACAAATAAAGCAATGTAAGCTTTCGTTATCAATGGCCTACGAATCCTAGCGACTTTCATCTCGAATGGACCACAAAAGTCTATACCAGTAACTTCAAATGGTCTAGATGGAGTAACTCTGTCGGACGGTAATGATCCCATAAGCTGTGTAGCAGTTTCGGCTTTGGTCTGAAAGCATCTTATACATTTTTTCACAACCTTTTTCACCTCACGTATCCCACCAACCAGCCAGTAACGCTGCGACAACGAACTGAGGACTAATTTAGCCCCGGCGTGAAAGAGTCTTAAATGTTCAGTCTCTATGATCAATTGAGTCAAATAGTTTGACTTAGGTAAAATTATGGGATGCTTTTTATTATAAGATATTTTGGTAGCATTATCCAGCCGACCGCCAACCCTTATAATGCCATCATGATCTAAAAATATATGTAAACCACTCAAGTTAGATTTAATAGGTTTGTTTAAGGTAAGTGATTCAATTTCTTTTGAAAAATGTATTTTTTGTATGTGACGTAAAATTAATGTGTGGGACTTGTGCAATTCTTTAGGTGTAATAGAACCTTTTAATTTAGTGCTAGAATTTAAGCAGTTATTTTTAAATCTCAAAATCAGTGCAATAATTCTTTTTAATTTATAAAAGTTTGAATATCTTTTAAAAATGTCATCATCTGTATTTAAATGTCCAGTATTACAAATTTTAATAGCTGGTGCCTCAACAAGTTGATTATTTATGGTATTTTCCATTGTACATGAAGTTTTACAATCATAAATAATATGTTCGTACTGTCTATCGGACAAGTGTTCTGGTCCGTGCCACCACAGACTATTCTCCTGCAATTTATGAGGAGCAGTCCCCCGCGACAGCACATCAGCAGGGTTATCAGCGCTCTTGACATAGGTCCAAGCAAAATCTTTAGTTAGTTCAACAATCTGTTTAACTCTGTTGGAGACATAGGCTCCTTTCTTATTACTTTTAGAACTCAACCACGCTAAAACTATCTGGGAATCTGAATGTAAAATCATTTCTATAGGAAATCGCATTTTTAATACATTATAAACTCTATTAGCTAGCTCCGCTAGGATGAGAGCGCTGTTAAGCTCTAAATTGGGAATGGTGAGTGTTTTGTTTAAGGGCGCGACCCTAGACTTGGAGCACAATAAGTCCACTGTAACTTTGTCATCCAAGTGAATGACCCTCAAATACAGACAGCATGCAATCGCCTTAAATGATGCGTCGCAATAGCCCAAAAGCTCAATCTTCGCTGCATTGTTATCTAAAATGCCTCGCTGAATGTTAATTGGTTGCATTTTGCATAAACTGTCCACAAAGGTCTGCCAAGACTCTAACTGCTTAAGGGGTAACACTGTATCCCAATCAATTTTTAAAGACCATAAACTTTGCATAAACAATTTAGCAGTCAGGACTATAGGTCCAATTAACCCTAAGGGATCAAACATTTTACCTATGAAACTCAAAATTTCCCTTTTTGTTCTGAGTGTTTTGGAGTCTACATTAGGACTTGTGAACATCAATGAATCGGTAAGTATATTGTATTTTAATCCCAATGTTTTAATTATATTATCCTTGTTTAAATCAATTTCCTCAAAATATCTGTGATTTCCATCTATGTTTTCTAAAATTTCAGGATAATTTGAACACCATTTGTGTAATGTAAAGCTACCTAACTTTAATAAATCTATTAGTTGCTGTTTCAGATCCTGCAGCTGATCCACGGAGTCGGAGCCACAGATGACGTCATCAATGTAAGTATTTTTTAATATAGCACTGGCAGCAAGTGGATACTTTTCCTTATAGAGGAGAGCAAGCTCTATTAAGCACCTAGTGCTCAGGTAAGTAGATGCTTTCAGACCATAGGTCACTGTTTGCAGCTGTAAACAAACTATAGGTTTGTTAGGATCATCCCGCCATAAAATGTTTTGAAGAGGTGTGTGATGAGCATTTATAGAAACCTGTCTAAACATCTTTTCAATATCACACATTAATGTGTAACGGTAAGTCCTGAATAACGTAAGTACATCGAACAGCTCACTTTGGACTATGGGTCCATTCAACATGACATCGTTAAGTGATACATCATCCCGCGTTTTCATGCTACCATTGAACACTACTCGCAATTTTGTTGTTTTGCTACTTTCATTTAATACGGCGTGATGCGCGAGAAAATAAACCGGGTCATTATAGACATCATAATTATTTATGTCAATTATTTTAGCATGCCCAAGCGATATATATTCATCCACAAATTTTTTATATTGCTTGAAGTAATCTGGATGACATTTAAATTTTTTCTCTAATGAATAAAACCTCTGAAGTGCAGCAGAGAAAGAATCTCCAATCTGAATCTCCTTTACTGGTGTTTTTAAAGGCATATCCACAGAAAACCTATTATCTTTCAAGGTCACTGAACTCTTAAAAATTTCTTCTGCCTTCTGAAATTCAGAATTAATTTTATTTGGCACTTCAGGGATTTTTTCTGTCAGCCAGAACTGCTGCATGATGTCATCCAAGCTCCTATCACATTGTATAACATGATTAGATACTATAGTAGTATCATTATTTGCATTGCTACCACTCTTGCATACAATTGAGCCACCTACTATATAGCCGAACAGAGTGTTTTGTAAAACCAACCCGTTACTCAATGAAATATGACCATCCAACAATGCCTTGAAATATAAGTCAGCACCCAACAATAATGGGATCTCAGATGGGACATTAAAGCTGACATCTGCCAACTGAACACCAGTAGGTATTTTAATGTTATTGACATCAAAATAATTTTGTGGCAATTTTGTTGTAATTGAGTCCACAACATGGCATTTTACTTGAAATTTAACATTGTGGACATGTGAGCTCAGTGAAACATTCACAACTTGCATTATCTGATTATTATTATTGCCTATTCCAATAATATTTGTTTTTTGGGATGTGGGACTCAATTGCAACTGGTCCACAAGTGACTTTTTAATGATGGAAGCTTGACTGCCACTATCAAGTAATGCTTTTACAGTAATTTTTTGACCAAGCTTGTCAGTTAATGTTACCTGCACAGTGGGTAGCAATATATTATTATTACATGTATGGCTGTTAGAATGCAATGTAACAACCTGTTCCTCATTTACATCTTCATGCAAAAGTGAGTTATGGCTCTGTTTACAGAATTTGCATTTAAAAGTATATTTGCACTTAGCTGTGTGCTCCCGTAGGCATGTTTTGCACAACTTTTTTGAGTTAACAAAGGTCAATCTCTCACCTATAGAGGCAGTTTTAAATTTCGGACACAAATAAATGGGATGATTTTGTTTGCAATAGGTGCATTCTATTTGTTTTGTTGTGTCCTTTGCAGCAACATTACTGACCTTGCATGGAATGGACTTGCCCCGAGTACTGTCATAGTAAGTATTTTTTATTGCAGGACTGTCCTCTAAAGCAATGGCGCGCCGCTCTAAAAATGCAATGAATTCATCCATTGTTGGCAATTTTTCAGGGTTATCCCTGTCAAGGTGATACGCTCTACATGTATATGAGTCCAATTTTCGACTCAATACTGAAATCAATAACATATCCCAATGTTGGGTAGGTTGTTCTAGATTTTTCAGTGCATATATTTGCTGCTGAATTTCTGAAATGAATGCTCTAATAGAGTTTGCAGTGCCTTTTTGCATGTGAGGTAAATCTAACAGGTGATTAATATGGTTGGAAATCAAGCGAGCTTTATTGTCAAACCGTTTCTTTAAAAGAGACAGAGCTTCCGGGTATGACTCATTAACCATTGGCAGGTTAACAATAACCGACAATGCTTCTCCAAGTAAGTATTTGCGGAGGTAAAACAATTTTTGTATATCAGACAAAGTTTTGTTATTATCAATGACAGCTACAAATAAGTCTATGAATGGCTTATATTTTGTATAATCTTTCCCATCAAATGTCGAGATTTCAATATTCGGAAGCTTTGAATTTGAGGCTTTGGTAGTTTGCGTATTGTCACTGTAGGATTTTAATGCCTCATTTAACTTTGATAAGAGTACATAGTACTTTGTTTCAATTTCACCTACATCTTCCTTATTTTCTGGATCTAAGCACGATATCTCAATATTCACGTTTTCATAATCTTTAAAAGTACTTACAAGCTTGTCGCGTCGTGCCAGCAGCATTGCTGTACCGGCTGATTGGAGACTTACAGAGTCGCTGACAAAGGTTTCGACCCGCGTGATCGATCCTTTTAGCGCCCCGCGCTTAATGCGCAAGAGCTTAAGTTGTTCCTCCATTTTTACTTCACTTTAAAATAGTTCACTGCACTGTAAAACCCGCGAAAACTAATGTAAACAATTCACTTTTTAGTTCACAGATATTGCTGCGAAGAAACGCTGTCACTGTCACTGTGACATAGACATGACGTATGACGGAACGTCAAACACGGTTTTGAATTTGGCGCAAAAACAGCTCTCTCTGTCTTCACTCTGCCATCATGGCTTCCAATTCGGAGAATTCAACCCGAAATCAAAATGGTGATCGGTACTGATGATGATGAATCCTTGGCTCAGATGTATGGAATCCGAACAATTTTTTCTTATAAGCACATTGAAACACGCCCTCAAGCAATTCGTACATAGGACGAATGCGAGAACGAAAAACACGACGAATAATGGACGAATACTGCTATGGCCAGTTCCGCCGCCGCACGCGCAATTCTTGTTGAAATATATTGCTTTACGTCTCCCACGGGGACACGTCGATCGAAATATGCTCACAGGCACTTCGTACATAGGACGAATGCAATAAATACGGCGTAATACTGCTATGGCCAGTTCACCGGTGCACGTTGCTACTTGTATAGCAAGTAGCCGAAAAGCAGCAAGGACGATAAATACAGTCACTATTTCACTTTTCACTAACGAAGGACCACTCTGCATGTATAATAAAACATGCAATAAGTTTAATTCACTTATTTATTGAATGAATAATGGACTTTTACATGGGAGCACAGCTCTTGCCACTTGGGTTTTTTACATAGAAGGGAGAAAAAAGTGTTGCCATATGCAACATGGATTTTATACTATTTTAATGTTGCTATTATAATTTTACTGCTTTAAACTAAACGTTATTATTTTATGTTCATGTATTGAACAGATGTTATATGTATTTAAGTATATGTTTATCTACATAAGTATGTATATCCGTTGTCTAGTACCCATAGTATGTATAGTACCCATAGTACAAGCTTTGCTTAGTTTGGGACTAGGTCAATTAGTGTGAAATGTCCAGGGATGTTTATTTTATTATTTATTTATGTAGAGATTTTTTACGAAAGGTTTTTTATGTACTTCAAATCCTTAGCATACCCGTACGAAGGCCTCGCAGATCGCTTGTTTCTACATATATGTATTTACGTACAAACTAGATGTGCGAATTCAATAGATTCGATATTATCGGAGTGTATCAATGTTTGTTTGTATTGACCGGCTCCACAGAGTGACCCAGATATGACATTATATATTATTATAACACATCTAATACAGATTCGACGTAATTATTATCATCTATGATAGGGTTGCGACAAGGTTTCTACAAAAAAAGATATATTTTATTCCTTAGTAACTCTCGATCAAAAAAAAAGGTATATAGCAATAGAACCATTTATTTCAGGCTGCATAGGCCCATAGAAAAAATACCTTACAGACTAACATACATATTTATAAAACAAAACATTAAAACATTAAAATTAGCACGTTACTTCAGCGACGTGTGACCTAGTTTCGGGGTGTCCAGCAGGCGGCCGAGAAAACGACGGAAAGCGACTCCCTTCGGCCAGAATTCCTGCTTCATGAAGGTCGACAGTTGATTGGGCGGCACCAGCACCAGGACGTAAAATTGACGTTGTGGCGGGACTCCAACCGCTCGACTCTCAGGGTAAAACTGGTCTTCACTTATATACTCTACGACTTCCTCAACCTTCGTAGAGTAATGCAGCCGGGACACGTACAGCTACGTCGTTGGAACAGCAGGACGCAATAAATAAGGATGGCAGTTACTGAAACGGCCTTTGCCTTATGTAGTATTTAAAAAAAAACAGCTAGGACAGGGTTATCAATGAGATTCGAAACATTACCAGAGGTGACCAGCGGAGCAATTCTGGCGTCAGTAGAGATGAAGTCACACTCGACATATGCCAAAAAGAGCTGTCAGATTCCTTTAAAATCTGTAATTTTTTGACACCATGTCGAATGCGAGATGAGTCTCGATGAGTGCCAGAATTGGGGTCCTGTGTTCCTAGCACGAATGTTCTCGTGTTAACTAGCTGCATACCTCAGTGCGTCTCTCTTCTACTAGGGCTAGTTAGAACGAGATCCACTGATTTACGTAGCGAGTTAACGCGTATCGAGAAGATTCGTGCTTGGTGTACAGTACCCTGCGTACCGTACGTTTGAAAATGGCAGGCGCGTCTATTGCATGATTTGTTACTAAGATCTAACTAGGACTAAGATCTGAGCTAAGATCTGACTAAGATCAGATTCAGATTGGTGGTGTCCCTCCAGTCAATTTCAAAAAATGTATAGATTCGGGTGGTAGGACCTTGTGCAAGGTCCGTCCGGATCGCTACCACCATCTTGCTCGCTAATCCTGCCGCTAAGCAGTGCTTGCACTATTGTGTTCCGGCGTGGAGAACAAGACAGCCGGTGTAATTACTGGCACAAGAGGTATTCCATCTTAGCCCTCTGGGTTGGCAACGCATCTACAATCTCTTTGCTGTTACGGATGTCTATAGGCGGTGTTGATCACTTACCATCAGGTGACCCACTTGCTTGTTTGCCTTCCTATTTCATAAAAAGAAAAAATATGTAGAACAACACAAAATTATTGAAATCTGGGGGAAAATTCGTGTAGTTTTATAAATTGGTACAGCTGTACCTTGAGGTGTCCAGATGATCATTACTAAAAGTCCTCACTCGTGAGAGTTGCAAAGGAAGTAGAGGGGGAGGGGGGGGGGGGGGATAAAGGTCCCTTTTTCACGTTTTTGCTCATTTGTAGAAATAGCAATACGATTACTTCAGATAAAACTTGGTGAAATAGAGAGACGTGTATTTGGAAGACAATAGATATTTAAAAAAATATTACTCTAGTAGTCAAGTGACAGCCCTAACATGTAATGTTGATTGGAATGTACAAGACAATGGTTCTGGTATTATCCGCTTTGCACACATTTGGACACGCCCATACTTTATATAAACTCTACAAATTCATACATACGTATGTACATAGCCACTTTTTCCGCTTAACGGTCTGTTCCTATCGGTGGCTGGACAACATCACAGCTATTTTGATTTTGGAAGCCGCTGAACAAAGAGTGCTACTGCAGTCGAACCGATTTTCTAGTTACTCGTTAACTCACTACGTCAACTATACTCAAAAGTGTGCTTCGCGGAGCCCTAGGGCTCCACAAAGTCTCCGTGGGGGCTCCTTGTGAATACTGGTTACTATGTGAACAAAAGAACTGTAATCTACCTCTCCGCTCAGGACAATAGTTCAATGCTGCGTTTTGTTTGAGGGCTCCGTCAAATATTTCGCTTTTCAAAAGGGTTCCGCGAGGAGAAAAGTTTGAGAACGGCTGCGCTACGTAACTCAGTGTGTCTCTCTCCTATTGGTCTAGTTAGAATGAGACGCACTGAGTTACGTAGCGAGTTAACGCGTATTGAGAAGACTCCTAGGTGCCACTGATTATGCTAAGTACGGTACACTTTATAGTACAAACGTACAGAAACTTTTCTTTTACGACCGCGATTAAACAAATTCGAACTTTATTCACATGCTTAATAAGTTCGTATCACTTCTTACACCATGCGCCAACGGCGAGTCAAAAGGAACGCGTCGCCCGCCCCCGCATTCGCCCTGCTACTCTCGGCGACACGCTAGGGTTGCGCGGCATACATTTTCAATTACACTGACATGGCGGGGGCGAGCGAGCGAGCGCGCGGCAAGCCGACAGCCTACTGCGATTTACCTATGCCATAGGCAAGGCGGTCGAGCGTACATACAGTGCGGAGTGGAACCCCCTGGTGTTGTCATGACATTATCGTTTAAAGGTAATAGCGCCTTTGTCAGGTGCCTTCAACTTGCTCCCCAAATATACTCGTATATACATAAGAATATTATTTAGCCCTGATTTCGGGTATCTGTCCGGTCCGTCGGAGAAATGTTGTAATTTCTTGCGTCCGCCTTAATAGGCAATCTTTGAAAGATTACCGCCGGGGCCGTTTACAATTCCCGTTTCCTTAAGGGCCTACTCGTTGGAAATGCTACAAGCAAATAGGATGCTATGTAAAAAAATAACTGCGTACCGGAAAGTGATTCTCTAGCTCAGAGTACACGCTATATCATAGTTATTACTAACATTATATATTCTAAGGAAATAGAGATACTTTATGCATATTCCAATCATTACTAATGGGAATAGTTTTAATTATCTCTACTGTTATTACAATCAGTCTAATCAGTCTTCACTGTACAAACATAACAAGTCAATATCACTGGATTGGGAGAAAGTTGACAGAAATAGAGCAAATGGAACGATACCAAACCGAACTCTTCTAGCGTTCTAGGGTTTTACATAGTTCTCGTTTGGAAGTCTGCGACTGAAAAGAGTTCTGCCTAGTGACGACGTCTTTTTAAATCCTCGGTCCGGAAGTAGGCTACAGCCATGGTGACGTCACGATTATGGGGTTAGTGTTGCCAACGTAAAGCGCAGTTCAGAATTGCGAGGATAGATGTCTGATTTTCGTGGATGTCGCCAATACTAGTATCGTAGCCGAAAACTCCTCGCGCAGTGTAAACGTCTCCCTGTAATCCGCGATTAATCGGATGTCCGTCCAGAAATGTTTTTCAGCGGCAATTAGCCGGATCGACGGCTTTTGAGCGCCATCTTGTTTTTGTCGAATGCCCATTTTTTCCAAAATACCAACTCTCACGTTACGATTTGTTTCTGGACCTTTCGTTCGTTTTGGTGCTTACAAAAAATATTTCAGGTCTTAAAGGACAAATAATATGAAATGTTTCACATTTTTTTGTTTAATAAAATGTATTCCAATATATGTTTTAATGATTTGTTAGATGAATTCCGCGAACGCATTCTTCAGTTGCAGCAAATTTTAGAGTCGCATTTTTTAGCGAAAGCTTTATTCATGTTCTTATAATTTATTATTAGATGAATTTTGCGATCTCCTTTTTTAGTCACAGTAAATTTCAGAGTAGCATTTTTCAGCGAAAGCTTTATCTATATTCCCAAAAATTATTATTAGATGAATTTTGCGATCGCCTTTTTTAGTTGCAGTAAATTTCAGAGTAGGGAGCATTTTTAGCGAAAGCTTTATTTGTGTTTGTTTTTTTCTATATATGTAAGGGCTCCTTTAAAAGCTAGATGCACTAAAGCTGGCACGAATGGAAAAAAAAAATAACCCTAACCTAACCTAACCTAACCTAACCTAACCCAACCTATGACCTAGTCCCAGACTCAGCAAAGCTTGTACTATGGGTGCTAGACAACGGATATACATAGGTACTTATATAGACAAATACATACTTTGAGTTTTGGATGTCATATGTATTACGCTTAAATAATGCGATCCTGAAATCCGCTGCAACTAAATATGACTTTCGCAAATTATATCCAACATAAAATATTGATTCGCTAAAAAATGCGACCCTGAAATCAGCTGCAACTAAATAAGGCGTTCGCAAAATATATCCAACATGAAATATTGATTCGCTAAAAAACGCTACCCTGAAATCCACTGCAACTAAATAACGCGTTCGCGAAATTCACCTAACTAACCGTTTTAATGCTTTTTTCGGGCACAAACGGTACATGATTTTTAAACTTAGACATGATTATTTATTACATAAACCAATGAAGCTGCCACTACTTACTAATACATTTACACAAAAACAAGCGCACGGGATCACAAAACTATAAACACACTTTTTGTTGGCCTGGCATAGACAACTAAACAATTAATTAATTAACAAATCAATTTTTCAAAAGAGAAAGAATGCCACCCCTAAACCTAGAGAGAGATAAATTAAATAAATATTAAATATATTTTGTTATTTAACAATCAACTTTTTGAATTTTGTAACCGAAAATTTCTTTCGATTTTTATTTTAAATGTATTTAACATTCAAATTATTAAATTAAAATTGTAATGACAACACAAAGAAAAAAAAATTAATAACAAAACGGCGCCATCTCTCGTCAGCTGACGGTAGCTGTAAAGGTACCCAGTTGAATATGATAACTTGTTAAAAAGTTATATATAGATGACACCGAGGGTAGTTGTACCCTTAAAATCAATAATGTAATGACCGTAAGACGAAGCACATTGAAAAATTCGCAGGGTAGGGCAGCGGCAGTGTGGCGAAACTGGAAAACGCAAGGCACGGAATGCTGATGTTGCAGGTTCAAGTCCTGCCATTGCCCTAATTTTTCTTTGTGTTGTCATTACAATTTTAATCAACTTTTTGGCTAAATATAGTAAGTAGTTAACACAAGTAAATAGTAAAGTAGGATGTATTTGTAGTTGTGTTTAGCAAATCTTAAGTGCTAGTTGATTTTTTTTTACAACGTAGAAGACAAACAGATGGTAAACAATTACCATCGCTTGCAACATGTGAGGAATCACGTCCGTTTTGCCGATGCGCAAGATTGGACGAAACTCTTGCACACCTTCACGAGCCCCCCATTCTAAATAATTAATAGATTCAGGCGTTACTTTGCGGAGGTCCATATCAACAAACTGGAACAAATTACCTTGCTACTCCGCGAAACCAGTGCCGGGCTCGTGCAAAATAGCTGCGTCTGTGCGACACATATGTTCATGCAAAAACCCACCCTCCTCCGCTTCCACACGAAACAACATATATCACACAGACTCAACTACACACCACCACCACTAAACACTAAAACTACACGATCGACGCGCGTTTCGCCTCTATACGAGGCATCATCAAGATCAAAGAAACAGTACGACCGTTCGCTACCCCCCATTCTACCCACAAAGCACCAATGCTTTACAACATCTTTACCTTTATCTTTATATGTAACAAAATTGCTATTTGTTCCTGCTTGTCCTCGTCGTCGTCATCGTTTTTTTTTAAGAAATAGGAAGGCATACTAACAATTGGGACACCTGATGATAAGTGATCACCACCGCCTATAGACGTCCGCAACACCAAGGAGATTGCAGATGCGTTGCCAACCCAGAGGGCTAAGATGGAATACCTCTTGTGCCAGTAATTGCACCGGCTGTCTTGCTCTCTACGCCGGAACACAACATTGCAAGCATGCTACTTAGCGGCAGAATTAGTGAGCAAGACGGTGGTAGCGATCCGGACGGACCTTGCACAAGATCTTACCACCCGCAAAGTCGTATCTTTGGCCGCTTACCCCTACTACACCGCACAACGCGTTTATGATACGGTTTTACTGACATTTAGAGAATTTTCTCCGGAAGTTTTTTATGTAAATTACATCCTAATTGTATCCGAGTGAACCTCCAACGCAGAAATGTAGTCAGTCTTATGAGCACTCTACCGCAGGGAACAGATTTGGGAAATATTTGTACATATAATAAGAAAGGCTAGGTCAGTACCCTAAACCGACGAGCATGCATGAAGAATGTTATGAGAGTGAGTGAAGCAAAAGTTGTAGGTCAGGATCGTACCAAATGGAAATCCGTGGTCTCTGCCTACCCCTCCAGGAAACAGGCGTGACTGTATGTATGTATGTATAGTAAGTTTTGTATTTTTTATTAGGTTAAGTTCTTCACAGTAAAATGTATTAGTATTGTTTACTTAATATAATGTTAGTATTATCTTATGTTTTCGCGACTTGTAGACATTGAAATAAAACAATTCAAACATAACGTCGTGAAACGTCGGGAATTAGATATACAATACACGCGATATAAACCATTTAAATTGTTTTATTTCAATATATAATTTTATGTATTTATTCCATTTAACACTTATTCTACCGATGGTTAAAAACGAATTCAATTATTTCGTCTGCCCTTGCCCCAGCTCAGGGGTGCAACTAACAAGGCTCTCTATAAACCAGCATCCCCAGGCGTCGTAAACATCGCGCCGACAGGTTTAGCACCCCTGGAGTGTAATAGATTCCTTCTAGACTTAACAATGTATGCCCTCGACTCTATTTGAGATCGGGTGGCCACAGATGGGTCACACATATCAAAAACTTAATATGAACTAAACTACGTTTTTTAGCATAAGTAAAGAGAATAGTCCGAAAGCCGTATGTACATCACAAAAAATAACTAAAAAGACTTCGGGAAAAAAAACATATCTTTACATTAGTATAAAGTAAATTACAATTATAAAAATTTCGGACAGACAGGAAAAAATAGCGTTTTTCTGTCTGTCCGAAATTTTTAAGAGGAAACACAAGGGCCGTTTTTCTATACAAACGTCGTCCCCTGTTTCCTCTCTGGATAATGCCAGTAGAGCAATATTTTTTTTCCAAAAAATCGATGGCCACTATATTGCATGTCCCTATGTTTTCCTTTTTTCAATAAATTAATTATTAAAAGAGATATGAACATTCAAAAACCTAAAAAATTGGCCAGATTTTCGGCTGCGTTCATACGTTCAGAAAACAAATTTTATCTACACACATATCATAAAGGCTAAATAACGCGTTCAAAAACCCTAGGAAATGACCAGCATTATTACAACCAATGTGATTATAAGAATTTTCTTGTCTGTGGTAGTAGGTAAATCTGTTCTTTGTTGGTCATAATATTACCGATATCTCGTGACTGCTCGTGACGTTATGAATTTAAATTTGGAACAGCTGTCAAAATTCAAGTTGGTCTCTATTCTAGTATCCACAGATATTAAAACAGTTATCGATACGAAACGTCAACTCAGTGTGTTTTTTTAATTTAAACACACGACATTTGATCTCGAGTGACATGATAATAGAGACTTCATTCGTTCGTCTATGGTTTAAAAAAAACGTTCGTCTTGACGGATAGATCGAATCACAGAGTACCTTTTTAATATACATGGCCGCCATTAGTTGTCATCGTTTTCGGTTTTTTGCTGTTACGGTTTTTTGCAGTTATGATATGTGTGTAGATAAAGTAATGTATGCAACTGTATATAATTAGGCCTTAAAACACTCGTGTGATCCTATTATGAAACTCGCTGACGCTCGTTTCATAAAACCACACTCGTGTTTTAAGGCCTCTCATTATATAGCAGTTGCATAATAGTATTTTATGCAACTGTTGCATAATGAGGGGTCTTAAAACACGAGTGTGGTTTTATGAAACGAGCGTCAGCGAGTTTCATAATAGGATCACACGAGTGTTTTAAGACTTTATTATGTACAGTTGCATACATTACTTTATCTACACATATCATAAGTACTCTATGATGGGTTCAGAAGCCATAGGGCAATGTCCTGCATTGCTACTAGCTACTAGTGCTTGGTACCTATTAAATATCTTTAGCCTGTACACATTTAAATAATGTAATAAAAAATGAATTTGAACAAATATAGAAACAAATTAGAAAAATTCTCATAATAATGTTGGTTGTTATAATGCTGGTCATTGCCTACGGTTTCTGAACGCATTATAGAGCATTTATGATATATGTGTAGATAATAGTATTTTATGCAACTGCTATATAATGAGAGGCTTCATCGTGTTGTCTATTTATTTATATTTATATATATAACTAAATATAGACATATATTGAGTTGTTATTGTTATATTACTGATTTTGTTGGATTTTCACCAATTTTTTTTTTTTTTGACTTGAATATTTTTATTCTTATATTCTTTTGACATTCGGAGACTATACATCTCCAAGTAATATTGTACAATTTGACCGTGGAGGCGTTTTACACCTCTGCTAAGCATAGATTAAGGTAATTAATTTGTTTTGACCCTTAGAGACTATACATCTCTAAGTTATTTAGACTAAGTATTTGATCAGGGACCACATACATCCCGATTCTAATTTCTTTGACCTGGGGACCCTATACATCTCTTGGTCAATCTGTACTAGTGCCAGTTCGTTCAATATGCTTAAAGCTTGCTGTGCTATTTATTATCTTTTTTTTTCACACTTTATGTGAACTATTGTTATGATTGTGTATATTGCTCTGTAATCTTGTTTTCAAAAGAGAAGAAAAAAAAAGATAAACTGCTGAGTTTCTTGCGGCGTTTCTTCTCAGCAGATTCTTCCATTTTCCGAAGCGCTAGTAGATTCAGACATGTAAAAGAGCCTATATGGCCTACTTGCAAAATAAATTTTTCATTTTCATTTTCATTTTCAATGCTTAGAATCAACATAAAACCAAGAAATCTTCCGAAGAAGTCTTCCGACAGTGTCAAGTTAATAACGCTTGTGGTTTGTCTCTCCCTGTAAATTGTGTGTAAATGTGTCCTAGGTTAGCTGGAAGAGATCCCTTAGAGGGATATTTTCGCCTTTGTACTGTTATATTTTCATTGTAATGTTATGTAGCATGTTTTATGTAAGTATCTACATTAAAATGTTTACTTTTTTTTGTTTAATTTTTAGTATCTCAAATCTTCATGATGATGATGATGATCTCAAATCTTACTTACTTATAATGCAATAATTCAAATCAAATGCCGTGGTCGTACGTATTTGTTGTAGAGTCGACCAAGAAATTGCTTGACCACTTTTCGACCTTATTACAAAGGGATAAGATTTAAAAGTGGTCAAGCAATTACTTGGTCGACTATACATACTAGTACTTACTTGATAGTTGCGTTAAAGAATGATCACAGCATTTGATTTGACTAGAATTATTGCGATATTAAAGTGACACTGTCAGAAGACTTAAACAGAAGTAAATTAACAGTAAAACTTAACATATCCAAAGACATTTGTTACTCGATAAGACAATAACAGCGATTGCTGTGACTGATTAGTCACAACTTATTTCTTGCTTTTTCGTTTTATTTTTGCCACAGTCGGGTTATTACTATTTTGGTACCTACGCCGAACCCTAAGAGTTCAGATTAGATCTCGCATCATTCTAAAAGCCCACAAGGATGCATTAAACGTACCTATCACAAGATGGCCGAACTACGAACCTTTGTTTTGACGCGAAAATGCGCGCGAAATCCTAATTCCCGCCTTCAGGCAATATGGCTGACTTTGAACTCACCAACTTAGCTTAACATTCGAAATTTACCCAGTTCTATCTTCAACTCTACACGGTTAAGTTAAGGTTATTGATTAGGTGTGCATGTGAGTTTTAGGTGAATGGCCAAGTTGGTATTCTTTAACAAAGACTGATTGTGGCGACGGAAGCCCCGTAGGAGAGGGCCTTTGTGAGACGAACTGAACATAGGTCCTGCGCTTCTTCAAAGCAAATTCTTGATTTTTTATGGTTCTTTTACATTACTGCACTACCCAACTGAAATAACCATCAACTCCAGGGCCCTCAAGTTTGTTAAATGATACCTTAACCATAAATGTCTTCTGTAGAACGTGCCCCTAAGGCTGTCGCTGTTTTAGCCGTAATCTGTGGCGTGGGCCGCTCACTCTCTTGGTCCCCAAATATAGGTTCATACGAGATGCATCTCGTACGAGATAACTCAAAAAATGACAGATTTCCAAGGTATTTGAAAGTTGTTTTCACGCCAGATAGATCTCGCATGATTACAGAATCGGTCCACTGACCTCAACAACTCGGTGTAGCGACTCTAGCGCCATCTAGTTTAGAATGGAGGAAACCAACTGACATGCGCTACATCACGCTAACGAAGTTTCGTAACACGGACGCATATACAACTTCCAACTTTCATCCTTTGGAGTTCGGTCCCCAGGCATGACACCCGCCTGGTGAGAGCTCTATCTTATGTGACCTACCTCCACAACGGCATGTCTATAGAGGCTCCGCGGTCATGTCACAAATTCCCAAGTTCTAACGAAAAGCTGTTATATCAACTTTATATACATTTTAAAGGCAACGTGACCGGTTCAAATTATGCAAATGGGAATCGAACTCCGGACCGCCACCTAAAAACTTTCGCACTTCGATGGTGAGAAAGTTCAGTCTTAACTTTGTGGGATTCTTTTAGGTTTGAATCTGCATATTTTCTGGTTACTGACACTTTGGTTGGACATTATGTAAGTTTGAAACATATTGATAAAATTAACTTGTTAAATACTAGCGGACGCGCGCGACTTCGTTCACATAGAATTAGTAGGCTATGTCCGGAAAGAATAGTGTAGTTTTCTATCTGTGAAAGAATTTGTGAAATCGGTTCAGTAGTTCCAGAGATTACCCCCTACATACAAACAAACTAACAAACAAAGTTTACCTCTTTATTATATTAGTGTAGATGTAGACTAGTGTAGATTAGTGTAGATGTAGATAATGTTTGCATTAAATTAAAGTAGAATGTATTGGACGTGTAATATTAAACCTTACATACCTAAGTACATTTGTAACACATTCTTGCAAATAAATGATTAATGTTAAGTGTGATTTTTATCTCTATCCAAAGGTTGTCTGGAAGAGATCGCTCTCAAGCGATAAGAACGCCTTTAGGATACCTGTATTTAAGGTTCGTCTGTAATTTTGTGAAATTGTTAATGTGGTATTCAATAAAGCATATTGTATTGTAAACATTCAGTGCAGCCCCACCCCCTCCCCCCGTTATTCCCTTACCACATCAGCGTCGAGTGCAACGTTGAGGTATCACGGGACAAGTGAAAACGGGACGTCGGAGAATATTTTAAATGTAGGTACCAGATGTTGACTATTTAGGTATGGCAGCGGTAATGCGGCGAAACTGGCAAACGCATGGCACAGAATGCTGCTGTTGCAGGTTCGAGTCTTACCATTACCCTAATTTTTCATTGTGTTCTCATTTTATACATTTAAATTTATTTAGGTTTCAGTTGAAAACATTTTTAAAGCTTTCGTTAAGGGGTAACTACCTACTTAAATTACTATAAATTGATTTCCAAAAGTAAATTTTAGCATTGAATCAGTAATTAATGTCTACCTACCATCCAAGAATGCCTAAATTAATTACATCTATAAATTATCGAGTGTAAGTAATTCTTCACCGGACCACTTTATCTTTACTCTCAATCTGGAACCTACAGGACTTTATTGACAGCAAAATTAAGTTCAAATTCGGGGTAATAACCCTTTTCCGGCTGGTACCGTAGTAATTTGTACCTGCAGCGTTGACATTTCCCGTTCCCATTCGTTCATTTATAATCTATTCGTTCATTTATAATTCATTCGTTCACTCACGAGCGAGTCTCCGTCGAGGATACGTCTGATGCAGCGCCCAGCATTCTGAACAGTTAATTCGGGACACTCCTGTAGCCCTAAGACGTCGGTTACACGCTCATTCTGTCGTCAGTTCAGTCCATCATTCTGGTCAGAATGACGAGAGAATTATCGTGTAACCTGTCTCGTGTCATGTCAGTCTGAACTGTTCGTAACCGTGTCCATTTGTCATCATTCTGGCATCAGTCAAAATTATACCGGAATGATGGACTGAACTGACGCCAGAATTAGCGCGTAACCGAAGTCTAACATGACGGCCAAAGTTTAACTTATCTCTCCATGCGTCTTTATCTAATTAGTATATAAGAAAGGGACGCAAACAGAGATAAACTGAACCTGGCCGGTCATGTTAGAGCCACTAGAGTGCGATTTTTGAATCTCACCGGGTGACTAAAGCTCACTATAATGGCCGTTTTTCATAGAGATTCGGCCATTTTGGTGAGCTTTAGTCGCCTGGTGAGATTCAAAAATTGCGCCTCTGACTGTATCCCTTCTAAAAATTACGACTTTTTATAAAAGATGAAGGCAAACGAGCAAGTGGATACCTGATGGTAAGTGATGACTCGCAACACCAAAGAGATTGCAGATGCGTGCCAACCCAGAGCGCTAAGATGGAATACCTCTTGTGCCAGTAATTGCACCGGCTGTCTTGTTCTCCACGCCGGAACACAACAGTACTAGCACTGCTGCTTACCGGCAGGATTAGCAAGCAAGATGGTGGTATCGATCTTGTTGAACCTTGCACAAGGTCCTACCACCCGGAAAATAAGTGTAGTTAACACTATTGTGTACCAAACGCTCCCCTTATATTACAAACGGTGGTAACAGTGGCGGTATTGCGATAAGCTACGACCGTTGCGGCAGTAAATCGTAAGTGTTATTCGTAAAATCGTAATTGTATCTATTGATACATACAAACAAACAAAAAATAAACTTCACCTCTTTATTATATTAGTGTAGACTATCTATAGGCTGTGGATTATTTATTTATTTATTTTTATACATTTTAACAATCCGGGATCAAAACTACAATACGGGACTGTCCCGCAAAGTCCGTGCCGCTCTGCCGCCCTACCATTATAATGCTACTAAATTGTAAATGACCATTTCGACTTTGAGTGAACTTCGAATTTGGGCTTCTTGAATTATTCATGTTATATTGGCTGCGTGTGTGGCGGGCTTTATGAATTTTTTAATGCCTCCAAGCGGTGTAGAAAGATAGACTCCGTTAGGATTGCTAGCTCTGTAGGAATAAACGAAATCGCTGAGATAGTTGACAGACAGCTAGAGTTAGAGGAAACAATCAATCAATCAATTTTTAGGGAAGGATGGCCCCATCAATGCCTTGATGATTCTGCCAATGTCGAGGTAAGTTAGATGAAACGCGGCATCTGTATTGACTGAATAGTCATTAGTGACAACTATTTGTTGTACAAGGAGGTTGTTGTATTTTTTATTTATTCTATGTCTGTGTTTGTAATCGCAAAAATCATTTTTTGGGCATTGTAACTACAAATTTACGGTTTTTGGTTTTTCTTTTATTTGTGCTTACACTCAGCAAGGTCTCACTTGCTTTTTGCTAAATTTGATGGTTCTAGGTCATCGAGAAGTACCTACCTAATTTGTGAAAGTCAAAATATTAAACATAAACGATCGTAGGTTTCAATTGCTTAGACTTAGAAATTTGATTTTTTTTCACAGTAGCGATTTTTTTAACCTTTTTATTTTTCACCAATATCTATAAGTTATTATTGTTACTAACACATATATGGATGCAAATCTGAAATAAATAATAAATAATAATAAATACCTCCTAGGAGAGAAAAACAAAGTTTTAAAATTATAATAACAATAATATACATATAGTGAAATTTCGCAATCCGGTCACACATATCTGTGAGACGATATCGTTACGTTTGATAGCGTTTTGATTTTGCAGGTGCGAGCCTGTTAATTTACTGCGAATCCAGTCGCGAAAAGAACCTTAAGTTTCTGTGTTAGAGATCAAGTTCGTGTGAAGGTTGGGACCATTTTTACAGGTAATCTCTGGCTAGTTAAGGCTCGAATCTGTACCCTACTTAAGGCGTGTAATGGCATGTGTTTTACACGCACAAGTTGTGTAATGGGATTCCTTTGTACAGTCTACTATATAAAAAAAAAATTTGCAAAGTGTTTCACGATTTTCGCTTTACCATTTTCTTTTTAAATATCCGTAAAATACCTTATAAAATATTCCTAAGAAATTCCTCAATTTAGGGCTAAATTTTCGTCTTCCCTTATTATTATTACATAGTTTCAATGTCGCTGTCTGTTCCTGGGCCAAAATTCTTTTTAGTGCCTAAAATAAAGATGAAAATGTATAAACAGTTTTACAAAATTGTAGATGTCGCGAAATATTTTCCTTGTAATATTAAGTACGTTAGTTCTCAACCGGGCCCCAATTTTTATTATGAATTTTCCCACCATCCTGGGTTTTTTATTACAGAAAAGTCTCATTTGGTGCCCAAATTACCACTGCGTTACCAGTCCCCGTGAGTCCTCAAAAATAGAGTCCACTGCGTTACCAAACAATAGTTTTTTTCTTATTCCGACCCCAAATATTTATAAAACAGTCATCATTCGGGTATGCGTATGCCATTCTGAATTTAAAGATAAAATATTCTTTTAAGAATATCAGAATAAGTAAAAGATATGCGTTAAAATGTACAAGGGACGTTTTTATAGGCATCAAAAAGAATTTTGGCCCTCCTGTCTGTCCTCAAATGTTCCATACTCCTTCTAAACCACGCAACGGAATTTGATACGGTTTCGCTGTAATTTAAAGATTATTTATAAATGTTTTTTTTATGTTTGCGGGTGGTAGGACCTTGTGCAAGGTCCGTCCGGATCGCTACCACCATCTTGCTTGCTAATTCTGCCGCTAAGCAGCAGTGCTTGAACTGTTGTGTTCTGGCGTGGACAGCAAGACAGCCGGTGTAAATACTGGCATGAGAGGTATTCCATCTTAGCCCTCTAGGTTCGCAACGCATCTACAATGTCCTTGGTGTTGCGGGTGTCTATAGGCGGTGGTGATCACTTACCATCAGGTGACCCACTTGCTTGTTTGCCTTCCTATATTAGAAAAAAATATATATCACTCCATATAATGTTCTAGAACAACAGGAACCAATCAATTTAGCTCCCCTCGTGATCTCGACCAATGAAAGGACCCAAAATAGTTCAAATTGATCCAGGTGCAGAAACACTAGACTTTGCCTCGCGACCTCGTCTGCGCAGATTTTGACATTATCCCCTTTTTTTTGGAACACAAAACAGAGTGTAAACAGTAAAATACCACAATAATAATTACCAAGACTAAAAATAATTTACAATCCGAAACTATGACTACTTCTACTTTTGTGGGTTTATAGTTTTTTTTATTGTGACATTTTTATTTTTTATGTTGATATTATGTAGAAGTATTTCTAGATATTTTTATTTCATTTTGTTTACCTTTTTGACGATCTTATTGTGAATTTGTTATGTCTTGACATTCTAAATTTATTTTAATTTTCAATCTTTACATAGTATAAAATAAATAATAAATAAAATATTTTTTCCTGTCTGTTTGTCTGTCTTAAACCAGCCAACGGATTTTCAAAAATCACCATACGAGCAAGCTACTGCTAGACGCCGGTATTTTGTTAGAGAGAGGTACTACCCCGGTTGTACTGCGCCAACTTTTTTTTTCTACATGCTTAACGTTTGTAATTGTTAGTATCTACTAACAATTACAACACATTACTATATGGTTCAGCCATTTTTAAACACTAACTCACAAAAATTTGTTTGAGTACGAGTAAATTTAAAAAATTGGTTAATGTTTTATATAAGTTAATTATTTGTAAGAACAATTGTACCGTTTGTGCCCAAATAAACATGAAAACTCTGCCTTCTACAACTACAATATACATCCATCAGAGATCTAAATGTTGTATGTTAAAAAAACTCTAGAATACTGACGTTCCGTCTCATTCAAAAGGGTAAAGTTTGACTGGTAAAGAATTCCTTAAAGCATTAAGTCCGCCTTTTGCGCATTTCGCTGTCAATTTTTTTTATGAAATAGGAAAGCAAACAAGCAAGTGGGTCACCTGATGGTAAGTGATCACCACCGCCTATAGACACCCGCAACACCAAGGACATTGCAGATGCGTTGCCAACCCAGAGGGCTAAGATGGAATACCTCTTGTGCCAGTAATTACACCGGCTGTCTTACTCTCCACGCCGGAACACAAAATTGCAAGCACTGCTGCTTAGCGCCGGGATTAGCGAGCAAGATGGTGGTAGCGATCCGGCCGGACCTTTCACAAGGTGCTACCACCCGCAAAATGTCAATTTTGTGCAATAAAGATTTATAAATAATGCAGCGAACCGCACCTCCGAGTAACTAAGAAAACATACAAACAAACAGACCTAGATAAGTTAGTTTATTTTACTCAAGTATATTGAGATGGTATAGGTTGTATGGAATGGAACAATAAACAGACAGACAGAGACAGATAAGTGAGTTTGTTTTACTTATATTGAGATGGTATAGGTTGTATGTAATGGAACAGTTTAAAGCGCGACATCATTGTGAGCAGTGCCCATATCATAGCTAATATCAAATAGTATTTACACTGAAAAAAAGGGACAACCGAACTAGTTTGGTTACTCGTGACTTTGGTTAATGGTAATCAACGTTCATTTAAATAAAGCAAGATAAATATTTAACGAGTTATTTACAAATGAAAAGTTAGGTAAGGTGTAATAAATAGTTCGGAAGTCACTTTTTTTTGTAATAGGTAACAAAACTTTGGTTACGTGTAACAAAACTATTTTTTTCAGTGTAACAGGCCGTACAATTGTAAGTTTTATAATCTTCACTCACTTTAAAACAAACTCGGTATCCGTTCCTGCCTGTCGTCATTATTTTGGCCGTCTACTCCTTCTAAACCACGCAACGGATTTCACTGTCATTTAGAGTTTTTTTATGAATGGTTTTTATGTTCTAATTAAAATAAAACAAATATTCAGAAGTACCTAGTAGGTGAGCTATACTCTCTTCTGAGTTCAAAGTTTTTACTGTATAAGGAGTCAAACGAGCTTGCGAATCAATTGACGGAAAGCAAACCCCTGTGGCCCTAACATGACTGGCCAAGTTTAGTTTATCTCTATCTGCGTCCCTTTCTTATGACATTAGTTAGACAGAGACGCAGGGAGGGGTTAAACTAAACCTGGGCTGTCATGTTAGGGCCGCTGGATCCCTACAACATGTTTTAGGTTACTGTCCCAGTCTTTGACAGTGACCCATTAACTGACGACAGGATACGGAAACACCGGAGTAAAAAGAAGAGACAATGATGTCAACTACTGGTACAAACAATGTCCGACGAGTGTCAAGCAGCGTGGTCCTAACATGACCAGTCCAGGTTTAATTTATCTCTCCCTGCGTCTCTGTCAAACTAGTGTCATAAGAAAGGAACGAACAGATAAACTCAGATAAACTTGCACATGTTAGGGCCACTGGTACAGCTACTTTTTTTTATGAAATAGGAAGGAAAACAACCAAGTGGGTCACGTGATGGTAAGTGATCACCACTGCCTATAGACACCCGCAACACCAAGAAGATTGCAGATGCGTTGCCAACTCACAGGGCTAAGATGGAATACCTCTTGTGCCAGTAATTACACCGGCTGTCTTGCTCTCCACGCCGGAACACAATGTGCAAGCACTGCTGCCTAGTGGCAGGATTGGCGAGCAACACTTTATGTTTGTTTTAGTGAACCATGACAAACGCAGGCGCACTCAGCGATCAGTACCCGCCGCTCACAGATGACAAAATGACGCGTGCGCTTCAGAAATGGTTCGGTGGAAACATGATATTCTCACATTGGGAGGTAGGCCATTCTTGACTTAATAGGCACCTAACTGTACTACATACTTTTTATTTACCTACATTTTTTTTATACAATATAAACAAGCAAGTGGGTGACCTGATGGTAAGTGATCACCATCGCCCATAGACACCCGCAACACCAAAGGTATTGCAGATGCGTTTCCAACTCACAGGGCTAAGATGGAATATCTCTTGTGCCAGTAATTGCACCGGCTGTCTTGCTCTCCACTCCGGAACACAACAATGCAAGCACCGCTGCTTAGTGGCAGGATTAGCGAGCAAATTTCAAAAATTTCATTGAAATGTAAAATTTAATTTAATTGGACCCATTAGGAATACCTTTAATAGGATAAACAGACATAAAGTCAAAATTGGAAATCGTTTATGTATTGTTTGATATAATTGTAATAACCCATTCGTCTATTCCATAAACCACGAGTATTATACTTTTTATTACTTGACGTCATCGAAGATAAGGAATAAATTGAATTAACTTAACCCATTTAAACGTTAAAATCCTTGCCAATAAGTTACTTCTCTGTACCAGAGCGAATTATATTTATTAATTTAAATTATCTCACTTAGAACCAATTTCACGGTAAATGTATGTTTATCGGAAACTATATATCTATCTTTTTTTCAGTACGTTAGCAAAACCGGACAAGGCGATTCGTACCTGAGCGAAGCAATCCGTATTAAAATATTCGGACGCACCGAAAATGGACCCCTACACAGCGTCCAGATAATCGTCAAGAGCATACCTAAAAGTATCTCCACCCGCCTTACTTTCCGCAGCGACGAGTTCTTCAAGAACGAAATCAGCTTTTACGAAACAGTTTTACCTGCTTTCCTTAAATTCCAGTCAGAGAAGAATGTTAAAGAACCCTTTGACAATTACGCTGAGATATTTCTTACCTACAGCGATGGCATCAACGATGTTATATGCTTAGAAGACGCAAATACTCATGGTTTTAGTAACGCAGTTCGCCAGGAAGGTATTGACGTAGATCATGTTAAGGTAACCTTCAAAACGGTGGCCAAGTTCCATGCCTTGTCGTTCGCCATGAAGGATCAGAAGCCTGATGAATTTGAAGTGATAAAGAACGCTATTTTCGAAACGTGCTGTGGTGAGGAACACTTTGAATGGTACGGTAAATTTTGGTCAAGACTCTGCGGTATTGCAATTGATGCTGTTGAGAAAGAGTATCCTAATACCGTTTACGTTGATAAGGTTAAAGAGTTCGCTGTGCCCGAACGTTTTCCAATAATGGCAAGGCATATTAAGACTTCAGACTATGCTGTCATATCTCATGGTGATTGTTGGACCAATAACTATCTCTACAAATACGAAAACGGAAGACCTGTTGAAGCTAAAATGATTGATTTTCAGCTAACGAGGTATGCCAGTCCAGCTTTAGACCTGTCCATTGTTATATACGCTTGTACAACACAAGAATTAAGACTTAAACATTACGACGAGTTACTCAAGTATTATCATGAAGAGCTCTCTAATCAGATAAGAGAGTTGGAAAGTGATCCAGATCAGCTGTATCCTTGGAATGTGTTCATGGATGAGGTGAAGAAATACTTCAGTTTCGGGTTAGGTGTCAGTTTTGATACCACTCCCTTCATAGTGCTGCCGCCGGAAGAAGCCTTCGATATGGATTTACAGGTAAATGCTTAGAAGAACATATAAGCCCTGTTAACGGCAACACACATTTCTCCTGTTGAGTTTAGGTCTCCTTATATGCACTTTATCTTTTTGATTCTAAGTCCTCTTCTTGCCAGCAGACTTAACTATATTGCCACTCCATGTTATCGCCTTCTATGGTCCTGTCTTAGTCTCCAACCAGCTCTTTACAACCCTGTCTGTTATCAGTTGGGCTTATGTCTCCAGCCAATTCTACTCCATTTTGTTCAAAAACAGTTCAGGCTATATTATTGCGGTTGCCTTTTTTACCCGACTACGGCAAAGCCAAAAGGAAGGGTTATGCTTTTAGCAGTCTATGTATGTTTGTATTTTTATACACACATTTCGGTAAAGAAGGTATTGAAGCTTTCTAAGAAACAACTGCTTTGCTTCCCCCAATTACTTCCACTCCATTATAGCCGCAGTCTCTTTTCTCTACTTCTTCCTAACCATGGCCACAATTTTATTCGGAGATCACACTCGGTGTCCGCCAGCCTTTCAACTCCACTCTCGGTGACTTCTCGACTCGATTGATTATGAAAACTTTGTAAAAGATCCTATTTCCACTTTCTCATCTTCCTCCCATTCCCATGACACCAGGTTTCCTGAGAATATCCTCATTCTGAACTCTATCCAGTGGCCCTAACATGACTGGCCAAGTTTAGTTTATCTCTATCTGCGTCCCTTTCTTATGACACTTGTTAGACAGAGACACAGGGACGGGTTAAACTAAACTTGGGCTGCCATGCTAGGGCCGCTAGAAGGAAATCTGGAGCATCGCTCTCACCATAGCCCTTTGGGCAACCTTAACTGAAAGAAATAGAATCAATCTTAAAGGAATTTAATTTAGATCAAGTTTTCCTTGTTCTCAGGGTGACCAGAAGTTAAACATTGATGACGTATGGCAACTAAAGCCCTTCGCAACAAAAGAAGGCCGCCTTCGGGAAGCTAACAACTTGGTCCACTGCGTGGATAATGGATATTTATAAATACAAAAAACACCTTCATAGTTTTTTTTTTATCTGTATATTGCTGATCGTAGTCCTCGCAAGGGGTACGGGCGGCTACGATCGCTGAACAAATAACTATTTAAATAAACACTAAAATACGTGATTTACCAATATTCGAAGGGCAAATCTATCAACTTTATTGTCACTATGATAATACGTATTGAATGACAATATACGAGTATATTAGGTAACGAGAGTTGAATTGTTTATGTTCTGATTTTGGAAAATCAAGTTACTAAGTACCTAATTTTTAATAATAAATGATGAACTTTATATTTCAACCGAGTTTTACGCATTTAATTTAAAATTATTTAAAATCAGCACCTTTAACTTCAAAAAACAAAACACAGTGCCTTAAGGAAAAGTTTTATTTCTCGAAAACTACTTTAATTCATAAAAAGGCACACCATTTAGCCATAATAAATAAAAAACTGCTACCATTTCTAAATTCTCATACGGAGCGAGCCACCTTAAAGTAATAAATATAAAACAAACAAGTACCTAACCTACTCTACCAAACGTTATCTAACTTATCAACACAAATCAAATATGATAACACCTGGGAACTGCATATCGTTGTCGCGCTCTGATAGGCTAGCACGGGTAATTGTCGCTATTTGCATCCCTTTTTAACTAGCTTAGAACTAAATGTCAACTCCTGATTGGCTAATTTGACTCTGCGTCGCTTCCTTTTGTTTCTTATGCGTTCCAATTTTTGTTGGAAACACGTCACTGGCTAGAAATGTTGTGACGTAAAAAACGTGCTTTAGATATCTTGACACATTTTTTTAAAGTATTAAAATGATACTGGGATGGAAGTAAAAATTTGAAGGAATAAAAATGTTGACCATTCAGTTTTTAATCTTTATCGCCTGCCAGTGTTTCAGATAGATTAACATGCTGCTGAGCATGTAGATACTCGCCTGAAGGGAAGGGCTTTGGCCCAGAAGTAAGATACTACATAGGCAGGGGGGGGAGGATGCCAGTGAGACCATAGAGTGACCCTATTTATACTTGTAAAAGTATTCGAACGTAGTTGAAATAGTAATGAAAAATTGGGAAATCACTTAATTGGGGACATAAATAAATTCATTTTCTTTTAATCGTAGGTGTCGTGTCACTTTATTTGAATACTCAGCCCTCAATATATGACCCAAAGAACCGGATCATCGGTTAGTTTGTTTCCGGGTCCCAATAGCCACTGGGAATAAAAAGGTGTAATGAAAACCCATAGCTAAAAGAAGTTGAAATTTTTTCGATTTTTCCGAGTATTTGTAGCGTAAATACTAGCTTCTTGTGAAGTTTAAATATTCTAGATCAACGGGAAGTACCTTTAGCCTTGTATAGTACACGAGTCAGTGTGTGAGCGAGTGAGTATGAAAAGTAGCATATTGTGAAAGTCCATTATACCTATTTTATGGGAAAGTGACAAGGTTATTCTTTTCCAAGGTAAGAGGTCATAGATACATCACTGTACTTATCGCATTTTGACATTCAATATTTTTTGTAGGTACAAAAAAAGAAAGAAAAAAGAAGGCGGTAAACGGATCAACTATTCTCGTGCGATCGCTGGTTCCTATAGACGAATCACTTCCCATCAGGTGACCTAAATGCCCGTTTACCAGCCTGTTAAGTTTATTGTTACATTATCAATATCGAGCAGTTAGATTTTTCTTGAGAAAAGTCGTCGGGGTATAATAAATGGTTCCCGTATTATTTGTACATAATACAAAACACACTGAAGAGAGACTGCTGCTTCTTCAAGTCTGACCTGACACATCGCAGTGTGTCTAAATTTAAGTTTAAAGAAGTTATTCTCATCTTTAGAAAATTGTGATAGAACTTGGTAAAACTCGATGACGATTAGATGAAATAATTGACTTCATTTCCATTATCATTCACTTAACGGAAAATGACACGCGTTAATCCTTAAACAAATAAACACTCAATTCTACGTAGCTCAGTTTATCGAATTCCAAATGGAAAATCGTATTTGATAAAACGCGGGAACTGAAAGTTGTTGTCGTGCTTTGATTGGTCAATATTAAGTCGCTTTGCTCACTTCCGTCGCGTTTTGTTTTTGCTTGGACGCCGATATTTTAAAACAAAAAACAAGATTAAGCGACATGTAAGATAATTATACATGAACAACTTTGCACCTTAAAATATTTTTATTTGATTTAGTATACACATACATTTTTTGCGAAATACGATGTTAAATTAATCATGTCTTAATTTCGTGAGACCAAGAATTTTCAAACGCTTAGTGCAATATCGAAACGCTTTTATGAAATGTTACCAACGCTATCAAATTTGCGGTAATTCCTTGCAAACTTTTAATGATCTGTACAAATACTAGAATATGTAAGATAATAGTAAGATATTACATGATTAATTACTAATGTCGTGTTATAATTACGTGATGTCTTAGAAGCAGAACTCATTACAAAAGATCAAAGCTGGATGTTTTAAAAGTTTGTTTCATTTTAGTTGAATTTCAAAATGTATTAGAAATTCATAAAATTTAGAATTCGATTTTTTTATCGATTTCATTGACATTCGCAGTGAGTGCCATTAACTTTTATGATGGAATTTGACCGAAGTTACTATAATTTGAATTAAAACTTTATAAATAAAAGAATATGCATGCATTGCATGCTGCTTCCAACCGGTCACTTTGGAAATCCATGGAGGAGGCCTATGTTCAACAGTGGACTTCTTGTGGCTGAGATGATGATGATGATGATGATGATGATGAAATAAAAGATTAGAATTAGCTATTTATGTGTGATTAAATAATTTTGTATCTATAATAACAGCATGATACTTTTACATGAACCTTGACTTTACCTTAATAAATTAATCAATCATCAAGACAATGAACTCAAATTCACGCGAAATTATACGCAGTGCCCTACTTTTTAAAACGCTTTCACAGCTTAAGCTCAAGCTGACATTTATTCTGTCAACTGTTCATACGAGAATTTAATCCAACAAATTCCGTCTAATTATTTCTCTCAATTATTTGTTTAACATCATGGCAACCCCACCACGTCATCACAGCCGACGTCATTCGTGCGCATATCACCGCTGTTGACGTTAGACATAACACCATTCGTTTTAGAAGGCCTAAAACCACTCACAAACGCGCAAGTAAACAATCGCCTTAACTTAGTCGGATTATCAAAACATCGCGTGCCCCTTCCGCTATCGAAATAACTTGACGCAGTGTTTGAAGTTTTTATCGGGTTTTTGGCACTGTTTAATTTTGTTGTCTCGCTGTAGTGCGAAAGAGATAACATTGCCATGTAAACGTCTGTCGTATAAAAAGTGTCGGCACTGGCTGAATGAACATAAACCGTTGTCAGCCGGATAGCTGTGTGTGTCAATTTTGTTATTGTTTCGAATTACGCGCGCTACTCGGTGAGTTATAAAAGTTTAATTAATTAATTAATTGCTAATAAATCGTTTTTTTTGTTAGGTTTATGTGATGTTTTGTATTTTTAATAGACCTATCCGTTGTTTTCTAATAGGACTGACATTTTGTGAATCATAACTTATGATTTCTAAAACATGAATATTTCCAAGTTCATAGGTACTTAAAATTATTAGGTACATACAGTTTTTTTTTTTTTGAATTGCCAGCATGTTATTATGTTTTGAATATCTGGACATGTTATAAATGCTTTGGCTATTATGACTACATGATTTTCGTTCAGTTTAGGAAACAAGTAACATTATCGAATCATTTCTGTTTGTATTTCTATCCACTTAACATGATAATTTTAACATCAAACATTTTCAATTTTTTCTACGTAAATACTTTAGAATAATTATAGTATATAGTAACGTAGAGTCTAGTCAAACATAATAATACAGTACTTACTTTATCTGATAGAAACTACTTATAATAATGAGTTGGTTTAAATTAACAAATAGTTGTATAAACTATCTAAGGCTTTTAATTCATAGCTTTACCTTACTTTAAATAATCTCATAGTAAACGAAACTCGTGCCTAACGGCATTTTAACGAGTTAACTAGCTACCTTGACTTTTTTTTACCTATTTTGGAATTTGATCTCGATTAGGACATTATTAGTCAACTAGACACCCGCCCCTGCTTTGCATGGATACAATTAGGATGTAATGGACATAAACGGGTCAGTAATAGAACGTATAACAACTTATTATATATCACTCACAATATATAAGTTTGTTGGATATAACAAATGAAATACAATTCCTAACGATATACCTGATGTATGTTATATAAATTGATGTAAGCCGTAGTGAATGTTAGACGTTATGTTAGTATGAATACCGTTTGTTATAGTTTAAAAAAGTTATACGATATGAAATTACTGTTTTTGTTGTTATATCAAACATTCATTATATATTATGAATGTTAATAAAGTGAAATTATATCAAACGTTGTTATACATTATGGGACGCACCCACATAAACACCTTCCGTAAAAAAATCTACCGGACAGATACGAACGGATAGCGACATTGTTTCACTACTTACTAGTAAATAATGATTTAATAAAATACATAACCTATTTTATTCCCCTGTTTCAGAACACAATGACTTCCGAAGACTTCAGCACTTTGAGCAAGCTGTACCACGTGGTGACTGACGATTTGGTCAGTAAGGCTCTCACTGACTGGTTTAAGGAGCCCATGACCTTCTCGCATTGGGAGGCAAGTTTATCTCATCATCATAATATCATGAACATTTCTTCCCCGAAGATCGCCACTACGTCTGATCCCGCTCGCATCCAGAGGGTTCCCACAACCATCACCAGGTCTCCGGTCCACCTTTCTGCTTCCGCCTGCCCACTATTCGCATCAGCGGCCCTAACATGAAAACTAGTGTCTCTAACTAGTGTCATACATAAGAAGGGACACAAACTAACAATGGCCAATCATGTTAGGGCTATAGGGCTTACAACCGGTGTTCCTGTGCACGTAGCACGAATCTTCTCGACACGCGTTACTCGCTACGTAATTCTGTGCGTCTCTCTTCGACTGTGCTGGCTAAAGAGAGACGCTCACGAATCTCCATTCGTGCTAGGTGCACTGATATGACCAATCCCGGGATACTAGAATGCACAATAGTGCGGTTTTCCCGCGATTTCGTCCATATTTAGAAGAAATGTGGACTTAATCAAGAGTAATTTTACCGGAATGTTTTATTACATGTCATATTTTGTTTTACGGTACTGTGGTTCTAAGAACAGTCCTTTTAATATATCCCACAGTGTGCATCTAACTAGTTACTATATTGATTGATCACCATTTTGTTTCTCTTTTTCGCAGTACGTCGGCGAAACTGGAAAAGGCGATTCCTACCTCAGCGAAGTGATTCGCATTAAAGTATTCGGCAAAAACAATGCAAACGAGTCCAAACATGTCCAAGTAGTGCTCAAAAGTATCCCAAGAAGCGTCTCCCGAAGACTTACCTTCCGCAGCCACGATTTCTTCAAGAACGAAATCGTTTTCTACGAAATTGTGCTGCCAGCTTTACTAAAGTTCCAATCTTCCAAAAATATTCCCGACCCCTTCCTCAATTATGCTAAAGTATTCTTCCTTTACTGTGATGGTACGAATGACATCGTTTGCTTAGAAGACGCGTCATTAGAAAACTTTGGAAGCGCCGTAAGGCAAGAAGGGATTGATGTCGTACACAGCAAACTAACTTTCAAAGTCTTGGCTAAATACCACGCCTTATCCTTCGCAATGAAAGACCAACAGCCAGAAGAATTCGAGAGGATAAGCAACGCTCTTGTAGAACAGTATTACGATGAACGTATCTGGGATTGGTACGAGAGAATCTGGAAGCGTTTTTGCGGTATCGCCATTGATGCCGTAGAGAAAGAGTATCCCAACTCGATTTACCTTGAAAAAGTGAAGCAATTCGCTGTTCCTGAAACCTACAAGGAGTGCATCAAAGCTGTTAATACTCGCAAAACTGGCGTTATTTCTCACGGAGATTGCTGGACCAACAACTTCCTGTACAAATATGAAGATGGAACTCCGACTGATGCTAAAATGATTGATTTTCAGTTGGCAAGATGTGCTACTCCTGTGTTGGACTTAGCATTTGCTATATACGCGTGTACAACTCAGGATATGCGGTTGAAGCATTACGATGAGCTGTTAAAGTACTATTATGGTGTGCTGTCGAGTCAGATTAAGGCGTACGGAAGTGATCCCGACGAGGTGTACTCGTGGGATCTGTTCATGGAAGAAATCAAGAAGTATTCGTTCTTTGGTCTGGCCTTCAGTTTTGAATCGACCCCGTTCATTGTTTTGGCTCCGGAGGACGCTGTTGACATGAAAATGGAGGTAAGATGTTGTTGAAAACTGGAAACCAGCAAAGCAGCTGATATTATGTTTAAGATATTGCTATTCTCCGCTTTTTAAACACATCCCTTATATCCCTCGATATTTGAGTGTTAATTTAATTATTTGTTCTAATTGTCTTAAACTTAAAATATCCTGAACGAAGTTTACCGCTTTAGGTTACAGTTAAAAATATAGTAATCGATCATAATATTTCAAATGAATCTATGTTTCTTCCAGGGTGAAGAGAAGCTAAACATAGACGATGTTTGGCAAATGCAGAACTTCAAAACGAAGGAAGGCAGACTCAGGGAGGCAAACAACGTCAAACACTGCGTGGATAACGGATACATATAAGTTCTTATATATTAGTTACGTCCTGTATTACTATAATTTAATACACTTGTTGCAACTCACGATGGCGCGCGAATTTTGGTTGTGAGCAAGCTGTACCCAACCAGACATCTTGCGTTAGTGTGTATGTGTCGGAACTATACCTATCGTTAATCAAAAACATTGAAAATGCAGAAATTGACACATTTTTTTATTCTCATTTGACTTTAGAACGTACCATTAGTATTATTATTTAGTATTAATATTAATTGATAGTATTTTTTACTATATATAAAGCTCGATTACCACTCACTCACTGACTGACTGGGTCATTGACATGCTGTTTTGGAGAGATGTGAAGGGGTGGGGATAAACTGGAGCTACTATCGTATAGAGGGTGCTCCAACGAGTAGACAAAAAATACGAAACCGACCTGAACGTGGAAAGGGACTCGATGTGAGGTGCGGATCTCGGAAACCGTGATAGGTACGGCCAAGTTCCAAAACAAAAGTCATAGGGAACCGCCGGCCGATGGGTGAGCCGGTCGAAATTTTTTCAAAATGGCGGAAACAAGATGGCCGCCATACAAACTTTAAACGGGAATATCTCGAAAACCGTACGACTTAGTGGAGGGGCGCTCGACCAAATGTCACTCAGGGGGAGGGGGGAAGTTTGATGGAGTTGAAAAAAATTCAAGATGGCGGATCCAAAATGGCGGCCGAAATTTTTTTTTGTCCGATCGGGGTGAAATTTTGCACCCGGGGGCTCTGGGGGCCGCTGGTTCCGATTCCGGGAAAAGGTTTTCGATTCCGCCATTTTCCAAGATGGCCGCCACACAAGGGAGTTTTGAAAGCGAGCCCGCAGGGCGAGCTCCGCGTAGGCGCTTGCGCCGGAGCGTCCCAACGGTGCTCTCAAGTCGCTTGCGAGCCCAAAGGGCGAGCTGGGGTGTGAAGTTTGAATTTTTACTCCCCCCCCCCCTCCCAGCGAGCCCGAAGGGCGAGCTCCGCGTAGGCGCGTGCGCCGAAGCGTCCACTGGACGCGAAATACTCTCGAGTCGCTTGCGAGCTCAGAGGGCGAGCTGCAGTGTGAAGTTGGAACTCATCCCCCCCCCCTTCCTCCCCCCTCCTAAGGCAGCCCTACTTTCTCTGGGTTCTATCTCGGAGACCGAAAATGCTAGACCCCTCGTGTTGGTACTCTTTCGATTCGTCTCGATGCAATCCTTACGACTGAATGTGAAGTTGGGCCCCCAGACCTGAGGGCACGACACCCTCCGCGGGCCCCGTGGGGCCCGCGGCCCCCACGCGACATCTAGTTACTATATATAAAGCTTAATTACCACTCACTCACTCACTCACTGACTGGGTCATTGACATGCTTTTTTGGAGAGATGTGAAGGGGTGGGGAGCAACTGGAAACACTTTTGTATAGAGGGTGCTCCAACGAGTAGACAAAAAATACGAAACCGACCTGAACGTGGAAAGGGACTTGATGTGAGGTGCGGATCTCGGAAACCGTAATAGGTACGGCCAAGTTCCAAAACAAAAGTCATAGGGAACCGCCGGCCGATGGGTGAGCCGGTAGAATTTTTTTCAAAATGGCCGAAACAAGATGGCCGCCATACAAACTTTAAACGAGAAAATCTCGAAAACCATCAGAGATAGAGGGGGGGTGCTCGACCAAATGTCACTCAGGGGGAGGGAGGAAGTTTGATGGAGTTGAAAAAAATTCAAGATGGCGGATCCAAAATGGCGGCCGAAATTTTTTTCTGTCCGATCGGGATGAAATTTTGCACCCGGGGGCTCTGGGGGCCGCTGGTTCCGATTCCGGGAAAAGTTTTTCGATTCCGCCATTTTCCAAGATGGCCGCCATACAAGGGAGTTTTGAAAGCGAGCCCGCAGGGCGAGCTCCGCGTAGGCGCTTGCGCCGGAGCGTCCTATCGGTGCTGTCGAGTCGCTTGCGAGCCCGAAGGGCGAGCTGGGGTGTGGAGTTGGAATTCTTACCCCCCCCGCCCCCCCAGCGAGCCCGAAGGGCGAGCTCCGCGAAAGCGCGTGCGCCGAAGCGTCCACCGGACGCGAAATACTGTCGAGTCACTTGCGAGCCCGGAGGGCGAGCTGCAGTGTGAAGTTGGAACTCATCCCCCCCCCCTTCCTCCCCCCTCCTAAGGCAGCCCGACTTTTTCTTGGTTCTATCTCGGAAACCGAAAATGCTAGACCCCTCGTGTTGGTACTCTTTCGATTCGTCTCGATGCCATCTTTACGACTGTATGTGAAGTTGGGCCCCCAGACCTGAGGGCACGAAAGCAAGGCGGAATACCCCCCCCCTCCCCCCAGCGAGCCCGAAGGGCGAGCTCCGCGTAGGCGCGTGCGCCGTAGCGTCCCTTCTTAGGCAGTTCTCCCGAGTCACTTGCGAGCCCGGAGGGCGAGCTGCAGTGTGAAGTTGGAACTCATCCCCCCCTTCCTCCCCCCTCCTAAGGCAGCCCTACTTTCTCTTGGCTCTATCTCGGAAACCGAAAATGCTAGACCCCTCGTGTTGGTACTCTTTCGATTCGTCTCGATGCCATCCTTACGACTGAATGTGAAGTTGGGCCCCCAGACCTGAGGGCACGACACCCTCCGCGGGCCCCGTGGGGCCCGCGGCCCCCACGCGACATCTAGTTACTATATATAAAGCTCGATTACCACTCACTCACTCACTGACATAGTCATTGACATGCTGTTTTGGAGAGATGTGAAGGGGTGGGGAAAAACTGGAGCTACTATCGGATAGAGGGTGCTCCAACGAGTAGAGGAAAAATACGAAACCGACCTGAACGTGGAAAGGGACTCGATGTGAGGTGCGGATCTCGGAAACCGTGATAGGTACGGCCAAGTTCCAAAACAAAAGTCGTAGGTAACTGCCGGCCGATGGGTGAGCCGGTCGAAATTTTTTCAAAATGGCCGAAACAAGATGGCCGCCATACAAACTTTAAATGGGAATATCTCAAGCACCATTAGAGATAGAGGGGGGGTGCTCGACCAAATGTCACTCAGGAGGAGGGGGGAAATTTGGTGGAGTTGAAAAAAATTCAAGATGGCGGATCCAAAATGGCGGCCGAAATTTTTTTTTGTCCGATCGGGATGAAATTTTGCACCCGGGGGCTCTGGGGGACGTTTGTTCCGATTCCGGAAAAAGTTTTTCGATTCCGCCATTTTCCAATATGGCCGCCACACAAGGGAGTTTTGAAAGCGAGCCCGCAGGGCGAGCTCCGCGTAGGCGCTTGCGCCGGAGCGTCCCATCGGTTCTCTCGAGTCGCTTGCGAGCCCGGAGGGCGAGCTGGGGTGTGAAGTTTGAATTTTTACCCCCCCCCCCCCCCACTCCCAGCGAGCCCGAAGGGCGAGCTCCGCGTAGGCGCGTGCGCCGAAGCGTCCACTGGACGCGAAATACTCTCGAGTCACTTGCGAGCCCGGAGGGCGAGCTGCAGTGTGAAGTTGGAACTCATCCCCCCCTTCCTCCCCCCTCCTAAGGCAGCCCGACTTTCTCTGGGCTCTATCTCGGAAACCGAAAATGCTAGACCCCTCGTGTTGGTACACTTTCGCTTCGTCTCGATGCCATCCTTACGACTGAATGTGAAGCTTGATAGACAGACCAATAGCACGACACCCTCCGCGGGCCCCGTGGGGCCCGCGGCCCCCACGCGACATCTAGTTTTACTATATATATAGCTCGATTACCACTGACTCACTCACTCACTCACTCACTGGGTCATTGACATGCTGTTTTGGAGAGATGTGAAGGGGTGGGGAACAACTGGAAACACTTTTGTATAGAGGGTGCTCCAACGAGTAGACAAAAAATACGAAACCGACCTGAACGTGGAAAAGGACTTGATGTGAGGTGCGGATCTCGGAAACCGTGATAGGTACGGCCGAGTTCCAAAACAAAAGTCATAGGGAACCGCCGGCCGATGGGTGAGCCGGTCGAATTTTTTTCAAAATGGCCGAAACAAGATGGCCGCCATACAAACTTTAAACGGGAATATCTCGAAAACCGTACGACTTAGTGGGGGGGTGCTCGACCAAATGTCACTCAGGGGGAGAGGGGAAATTTGGTGGAGTTGAAAAAAATTCAAGATGGCGGATCCAAAATGGCGGCCGAAAATTTTTTTTGTCCGATCGGGATGAAATTTTGCACGGGGGGGCTCTGGGGGCCGCTGGTTCCGATTCCGGGAAAAGTTTTTCGATTCCGCCATTTTCCAAGATGGCCGCCATACAAGGGAGTTTTGAAAGCGAGCCCGCAGGGCGAGCTCCGCGTAGGCGCTTGCGCCGGAGCGTCCCATCGGTTCTCTCGAGTCGCTTGCGAGCCCGAAGGGCGAGCTGGGGTGTGAAGTTGGAATTTTTACCCCCCCCCCCCACTCCCAGCGAGCCCGAAGGGCGAGCTCCGCGTAGGCGCGTGCGCCGAAGCGTCCACTGGACGCGAAATACTCTCGAGTCACTTGCGAGCCCGGAAGGGCGAGCTGCAGTGTGAAGTTGGAACTCATCCCCTCCCTTCCTCCCCCCCCCCCCCCCCCTAAGGCAGCCCTGTTTTCTCTGGGCTCTATCTCGGAAACCAAAAATGCTAGACCCCTCGTGTTGGTACTCTTTCGATTCGTCTCGCTGCCATCTTTACGACTGTATGTGAAGTTGGGCCCCCAGACCTGAAGGCACGACAGCAAGTCGGAACACCCCCCCCCCCTCCCCCCAGCGAGCCCGAAGGGCGAGCTCCGCGTAGGCGCGTGCGCCGTAGCGTCCCTTCTGAGGCAGTTCTCCCGAGTCACTTGCGAGCCCGCAGGGCGAGCTGCTGTGTGAAGTTGGAACTCATCCCCCCCCTTCCTCCCCCCTCCTATGGCAGCCCAACTTTCTCTGGGCTCTATCTCGGAAACCAAAAATTCTAGACCCCTCGTGTTGGTACTCTTTCGATTCGTCTCGATGCCATCCTTACGACTTAATGTGAAGTTGGGCACCCAGACCGGTAGCACGACACCCTCCGCGGGCCCCGTGGGGCCCGCGGCCCCCACGCGACATCTAGTTACTATATATATAGCTCGATTACCACTGACTCACTCACTCACTCACTCACTGGGTCATTGACATGCTGTTTTGGAGAGATGTGAAGGGGTGGGGAGCAACTGGAAACACTTTTGTATAGAGGGTGCTCCAACGAGTAGACAAAAAATACGAAACCGACCTGAACGTGGAAAGGGACTCGATGTGGGGTGCGGATCTCGGAAACCGTGATAGGTACGGCCAAGTTCCAAAACAAAAGTCGTAGGGAACTGCCGGCCGATGGGTGAGCCGGTCGAATTTTTTTCAAAATGGCCGAAACAAGATGGCCGCCATACAAACTTTAAACGGGAATATCTCGAAAACCATCAGACTTAGTGGGGGGGTGCTCGACCAAATGTCACTCAGGAAGAGGGGGGAAATTTGATGGAATTGAAAAAAATTCAAGATGGCGGATCCAAAATGGCGGCCGAATTTTTTTTTTGTCCGATCGGGATGAAATTTTGCACCCGGGGGCTCTGGGGACCGTTGGTTCCGATTCCGGGAAAAGTTTTTCGATTCCGCCATTTTCCAAGATGGCCGCCATACAAGGGAGTTTTACAAGCATTGACATGCTGTTTTGGAGAGATATGAAGGGGTGGGGTAAAACTAGAACTAAATCCAGATAGGGGGCATTTCGATGAGCAGAAAAAAATATGAAACCGACCTGGACGTGGAAAAAGACCTGGGGTGGGGGGCGGATCTCGGCAAGTATGAGGCCTAGAGAAAAGTTCCAAAACTAAAGTCGCTGAGAACTGCCGGCCAATGGGTGTGCCGGTCAAAATTTTTCAAAATGGCTGAAACAAGATGGCCGCCATACTAACTTTAAACGGGAATATCTCGAGCACCATTAGAGATAGAGGGGGGGTGCTCGACCAAATGTCACTCAGGGAGAGAGGCGAAATTTGGTGGAGTTGAAAAAACTTCAAGATGGCGGATCCAAAATGGCGGCCGAAATTTTTTTTTGTCCGATCGGGATGAAATTTTGCACCCGGGGGCTCTGGGGGCCGCTGGTTCCGATTCCGGGGAAAGTTTTTCGATTCCGCCATTTTCCAAGATGGCCGCCATACAAGGGAGTTTTGAAAGCGAGCCCGCAGGGCGAGCTCCGCGTAGGCGCTTGCGCCGGAGCGCCCCATCGGTTCTGTCGAGTCGCTTGCGAGCCCGAAGGGCGAGCTTGGGTGTGAAGTTGGAACTTTTACCCCCCCCCCCCCCCCCCCTCCCAGCGAGCCCGAAGGGCGAGCTCCGCGTAGGCGCGTGCGCCGAAGCGTCCATTGGACGCGAAATACTCTCGAGTCACTTGCGAGCCCGGAGGGCGAGCTGCAGTGCGAAGTTGGAACTCGTCCCCCCCCTTCCTCCCCCCTCCTAAGGCAGCCCTACTTTCTCTGGACTCTATCTCGGAAACCGAAAATGCTAGACCCCTCGTGTTGGTACTCTTTCGATTCGTCTCGATGCCATCTTTACGACTGTATGTGAAGTTGGGCCTCCAGACCTGAGGGCAAGACAGCAAGTCGGAATACCCCCCCCCCCTCCCCCCCGCGAGCCCGAAGGGCGAGCTCGCGTAGGCGCGTGCGCCGAAGCGTCCACTGGATGCGAAATACTCTCGAGTAACTTGCGAGCCCGCAGGGCGAGCTGCAGTGTGAAGTTGGAACTCATCCCCCCCTTCCTCCCCCCTCCTAAGGCAGCCCGATTTTCTCTTGGCTCAATCTCGGAAACCAAAAATGCTAGACCCCTCGTGTTGGTACTCTTTCTATTCGTCTCGATGCCATCCTTACGACTGAATGTGAAGCTTGATAGACAGACCAGTAGCACGACACCCTCCGCGGGCCCCGTGGGGCCCGCGGCCCCCACGCGACATCTAGTTACTATATATATAGCTCGATTACCACTGACTCACTCACTCACTCACTCACTGGGTCATTGACATGCTGTTTTGGAGAGATGTGAAGGGGTGGGGAGCAACTGGAAACACTTTTGTATAGAGGGTGCTCCAACGAGCAGAGGAAAAATACGAAACCGAACTGAACGTGGAAAGGGACTTGATGTGAGGTGCGGATCTCGGAAACCGTGATAGGTACGGCCAAGTTCCAAAACAAAAGTCACAGGGAACTGCCGGCCGATGGGTGAGCCGGTCGAATTTTTTTCAAAATGGCCGAAACAAGATGGCCGCCATACAAACTTTAAACGGGAAAATCTCGAAAACCATCAGAGATAGAGGGGGGGTGCTCGACCAAATGTCACTCAGGGGGAGAGGGGAAATTTGGTGGAGTTGAAAAAAATTCAAGATGGCGGATCCAAAATGGCGGCCGAAATTTTTTTTTGTCCGATCGGGATGAAATTTTGCACCCGGGGGCTCTGGGGGCCGCTGGTTCCGATTCCGGGAAAAGTTTTTCGATTCCGCCATTTTCCAAGATGGCTGCCATACAAGGGAGTTTAGAAAGCGAGCCCGCAGGGCGAGCTCCGCGTAGGCGCTTGCGCCGGAGCGTCCCATCGGTGCTGTCGAGTCGCTTGCGAGCCCGAAGGGCGAGCTGGGGTGTGAAGTTGGAATTTTTACCCCCCCCCCCCCTCCCAGCGAGCCCGAAGGGCGAGCTCCGCGTAGGCGCGTGCGCCGAAGCGTCCACTGGACGCGAAATACTCTCGAGTCACTTGCGAGCCCGGAGGGCGAGCTGCAGTGTGAAGTTGGAACTCATCCCCCCCCCCCTTCCTCCCCACTCCTAAGGCAGCCCTACTTTCTCTAGGCTCTATCTCGGAAACCGAAAATGTTAGACCCCTCGTGTTGGTACTCTTTCGATTCGTCTCGATGCCATCTCTACGACTTCATGTGAAGTTTGGCCCCCAGACTGAGGGCACGACAGCAAGTTGGAATAGCCCCCCCCCCCCCTTCCCCAGCGAGCCCGAAGGGCGAGCTCCGCGTAGGCGCGTGCGCCGTAGCGTCCCATCTGAGGCAGTTCTTCCGAGTAACTTGCGAGCCCGCAGGGCGAGCTGCAGTGTGAAGTTGGAACTCATCCCCCCCTTCCTTCCCCCTCCTAAGGCAGCCCGACTTTCTCTGGGCTCTATCTCGGAAACCAAAAATGCTAGACCCCTCGTGTTGGTACTCTTTCGATTCGTCTCGATTCCATCCTTACGACTTAATGTGAAGCTTGATAGACAGCTGTAAAGCACGACACCCTCCGCGGGCCCCGTGGGGCCCGCGGCCCCCACGCGACATCTAGTTACTATATATAAAGCTCGATTACCACTCACTCACTGACTGGGTCATTGACATGCTGTTTTGGAGAGATGTGAAGGGGTGGGGAGCAACTGGAAACACTTTTGTATAGAGGGTGCTCCAACGAGTAGAGGAAAAATACGAAACCGACCTGAACGTGGAAAGGGACTCGATGTGAGGTGCGGATCTCGGAAACCGTGATAGGTACGGCCAAGTTCCAAAACAAAAGTCGTAGGGAACTGCCGACCGATGGGTGAGCCGGTCGATTTTTTTTCAAAATGGCCGAAACAAGATGGCCGCCATACAAACTTTAAACGGGAAAATCTCGAAAACCATCAGAGATAGAGGGGGGGTGCTCGACCAAATGTCACTCAGGGGGAGGGGGGCAATTTGGTGAAGTTGAAAAAAATTCAAGATGGCGGATCCAAAATGGCGGCCGAAATTTTTTTTTGTCCGATCGGGATGAAATTTTGCACCCGGGGGCTCTGGGGGCCACTGGTTCCGATTCCGGGAAAAGTTTTCTGATTCCGCCATTTTCCAAGATGGCCGCCATACAAGGGAGTTTTACAAGCATTGACATGCTGTTTTGGAGAGATATGAATGGTTGGGGTAAAACTAGAACTAAATCCAGATAGAGGGCGTTTCGATGAGCAGAAAAAAATATGAAACCGACCTGGACGTGGAAAAAGACCTGGGGTGGGGGGCGGATCTCGGCAAGTATGAGGCCTACAGAAAAGTTCCAAAACTAAAGTCGCTGAGAACTGCCGGCCAATGGGTGAGCCGGTCAAAATTTTTCAAAATGGCTGAAACAAGATGGCCGCCATACAAACTTTAAACGCGTATATCTCGAAAACCGTCAGACTTAGAGGGGGGGTGCTCGGCCAAATGTCACTCAGGGGGAGGGGGGAAATTTGGTGGAGTTGGAAAAAATTCAAGATGGCGGATCCAAAATGGCGGCCGAAATTTTTTTTTGTCCGATCGGGATGAAATTTTGCACCCGGGGGCTCTGGGGGCCGCTGGTTCCGATTCCGGGAAAAGTTTTTCGATTCCGCCATTTTCCAAGATGGCCGCCATACAAGGGAGTTTTGAAAGCGAGCGCGCAGGGCGAGCTCCGCGTAGGCGCTCGCGCCGGAGCGTCCCATCGGCGCTCCCGAGTCGCTTGCGAGCCCGAAGGGCGAGCTGGGGTGTGAAGTTGGAATTTTTACCCCCCCCCCCACTCCCAGCGAGCCCGAAGGGCGAGCTCCGCGTAGGCGCGTGCGCCGAAGCGTCCACTGGATGCGAAATACTCTCGAGTCACTTGCGAGCCCGGAGGGCGAGCTGCAGTGTGAAGTTGGAATTTTTACTCCCCCCCCCCCCTCCCAGCGAGCCCGAAGGGCGAGCTCCGCGTAGGCGCGTGCGCCGAAGCGTCCACTGGACGCGAAATACTCTCGAGTCGCTTGCGAGCTCAGAGGGCGAGCTGCAGTGTGAAGTTGGAACTCATCCCCCCCCCTTCCTCCCCCCTCCTAAGGCAGCCCTACTTTCTCTGGGTTCTATCTCGGAGACCGAAAATGCTAGACCCCTCGTGTTGGTACTCTTTCGATTCGTCTCGATGCAATCCTTACGACTGAATGTGAAGTTGGGCCCCCAGACCTGAGGGCACGACACCCTCCGCGGGCCCCGTGGGGCCCGCGGCCCCCACGCGACATCTAGTTACTATATATAAAGCTCGATTACCACTCACTCACTCACTGACATAGTCATTGACATGCTGTTTTGGAGAGATGTGAAGGGGTGGGGAAAAACTGGAGCTACTATCGGATAGAGGGTGCTCCAACGAGTAGAGGAAAAATACGAAACCGACCTGAACGTGGAAAGGGACTCGATGTGAGGTGCGGATCTCGGAAACCGTGATAGGTACGGCCAAGTTCCAAAACAAAAGTCGTAGGTAACTGCCGGCCGATGGGTGAGCCGGTCGAAATTTTTTCAAAATGGCCGAAACAAGATGGCCGCCATACAAACTTTAAATGGGAATATCTCAAGCACCATTAGAGATAGAGGGGGGGTGCTCGACCAAATGTCACTCAGGAGGAGGGGGGAAATTTGGTGGAGTTGAAAAAAATTCAAGATGGCGGATCCAAAATGGCGGCCGAAATTTTTTTTTGTCCGATCGGGATGAAATTTTGCACCCGGGGGCTCTGGGGGACGTTTGTTCCGATTCCGGAAAAAGTTTTTCGATTCCGCCATTTTCCAATATGGCCGCCACACAAGGGAGTTTTGAAAGCGAGCCCGCAGGGCGAGCTCCGCGTAGGCGCTTGCGCCGGAGCGTCCCATCGGTTCTCTCGAGTCGCTTGCGAGCCCGGAGGGCGAGCTGGGGTGTGAAGTTTGAATTTTTACCCCCCCCCCCCCCACTCCCAGCGAGCCCGAAGGGCGAGCTCCGCGTAGGCGCGTGCGCCGAAGCGTCCACTGGACGCGAAATACTCTCGAGTCACTTGCGAGCCCGGAGGGCGAGCTGCAGTGTGAAGTTGGAACTCATCCCCCCCTTCCTCCCCCCTCCTAAGGCAGCCCGACTTTCTCTGGGCTCTATCTCGGAAACCGAAAATGCTAGACCCCTCGTGTTGGTACACTTTCGCTTCGTCTCGATGCCATCCTTACGACTGAATGTGAAGCTTGATAGACAGACCAATAGCACGACACCCTCCGCGGGCCCCGTGGGGCCCGCGGCCCCCACGCGACATCTAGTTACTATATATATAGCTCGATTACCACTGACTCACTCACTCACTCACTCACTGGGTCATTGACATGCTGTTTTGGAGAGATGTGAAGGGGTGGGGAACAACTGGAAACACTTTTGTATAGAGGGTGCTCCAACGAGTAGACAAAAAATACGAAACCGACCTGAACGTGGAAAAGGACTTGATGTGAGGTGCGGATCTCGGAAACCGTGATAGGTACGGCCGAGTTCCAAAACAAAAGTCATAGGGAACTGCCGGCCGATGGGTGAGCCGGTCGAATTTTTTTCAAAATGGCCGAAACAAGATGGCCGCCATACAAACTTTAAACGGGAATATCTCGAAAACCATCAGACTTAGTGGGGGGGTGCTCGACCAAATGTCACTCAGGAAGAGGGGGGAAATTTGATGGAATTGAAAAAAATTCAAGATGGCGGATCCAAAATGGCGGCCGAATTTTTTTTTTGTCCGATCGGGATGAAATTTTGCACCCGGGGGCTCTGGGGACCGTTGGTTCCGATTCCGGGAAAAGTTTTTCGATTCCGCCATTTTCCAAGATGGCCGCCATACAAGGGAGTTTTACAAGCATTGACATGCTGTTTTGGAGAGATATGAAGGGGTGGGGTAAAACTAGAACTAAATCCAGATAGGGGGCATTTCGATGAGCAGAAAAAAATATGAAACCGACCTGGACGTGGAAAAAGACCTGGGGTGGGGGGCGGATCTCGGCAAGTATGAGGCCTAGAGAAAAGTTCCAAAACTAAAGTCGCTGAGAACTGCCGGCCAATGGGTGTGCCGGTCAAAATTTTTCAAAATGGCTGAAACAAGATGGCCGCCATACTAACTTTAAACGGGAATATCTCGAGCACCATTAGAGATAGAGGGGGGGTGCTCGACCAAATGTCACTCAGGGAGAGAGGCGAAATTTGGTGGAGTTGAAAAAACTTCAAGATGGCGGATCCAAAATGGCGGCCGAAATTTTTTTTTGTCCGATCGGGATGAAATTTTGCACCCGGGGGCTCTGGGGGCCGCTGGTTCCGATTCCGGGGAAAGTTTTTCGATTCCGCCATTTTCCAAGATGGCCGCCATACAAGGGAGTTTTGAAAGCGAGCCCGCAGGGCGAGCTCCGCGTAGGCGCTTGCGCCGGAGCGCCCCATCGGTTCTGTCGAGTCGCTTGCGAGCCCGAAGGGCGAGCTTGGGTGTGAAGTTGGAACTTTTACCCCCCCCCCCCCCCCCCCCCTCCCAGCGAGCCCGAAGGGCGAGCTCCGCGTAGGCGCGTGCGCCGAAGCGTCCATTGGACGCGAAATACTCTCGAGTCACTTGCGAGCCCGGAGGGCGAGCTGCAGTGCGAAGTTGGAACTCGTCCCCCCCCTTCCTCCCCCCTCCTAAGGCAGCCCTACTTTCTCTGGACTCTATCTCGGAAACCGAAAATGCTAGACCCCTCGTGTTGGTACTCTTTCGATTCGTCTCGATGCCATCTTTACGACTGTATGTGAAGTTGGGCCTCCAGACCTGAGGGCAAGACAGCAAGTCGGAATACCCCCCCCCCCTCCCCCCCGCGAGCCCGAAGGGCGAGCTCGCGTAGGCGCGTGCGCCGAAGCGTCCACTGGATGCGAAATACTCTCGAGTAACTTGCGAGCCCGCAGGGCGAGCTGCAGTGTGAAGTTGGAACTCATCCCCCCCTTCCTCCCCCCTCCTAAGGCAGCCCGATTTTCTCTTGGCTCAATCTCGGAAACCAAAAATGCTAGACCCCTCGTGTTGGTACTCTTTCTATTCGTCTCGATGCCATCCTTACGACTGAATGTGAAGCTTGAAGACAGATCAGTAGCACGACACCCTCCGCGGGCCCCGTGGGGCCCGCGGCCCCCACGCGACATCTAGTTTACTATATATATAGCTCGATTACCACTGACTCACTCACTCACTCACTCACTGGGTCATTGACATGCTGTTTTGGAGAGATGTGAAGGGGTGGGGAGCAACTGGAAACACTTTTGTATAGAGGGTGCTCCAACGAGCAGAGGAAAAATACGAAACCGACCTGAACGTGGAAAGGGACTTGATGTGAGGTGCGGATCTCGGAAACCGTGATAGGTACGGCCAAGTTCCAAAACAAAAGTCACAGGGAACTGCCGGCCGATGGGTGAGCCGGTCGAATTTTTTTCAAAATGGCCGAAACAAGATGGCCGCCATACAAACTTTAAACGGGAAAATCTCGAAAACCATCAGAGATAGAGGGGGGGTGCTCGACCAAATGTCACTCAGGGGGAGAGGGGAAATTTGGTGGAGTTGAAAAAAATTCAAGATGGCGGATCCAAAATGGCGGCCGAAATTTTTTTTTGTCCGATCGGGATGAAATTTTGCACCCGGGGGCTCTGGGGGCCGCTGGTTCCGATTCCGGGAAAAGTTTTTCGATTCCGCCATTTTCCAAGATGGCTGCCATACAAGGGAGTTTAGAAAGCGAGCCCGCAGGGCGAGCTCCGCGTAGGCGCTTGCGCCGGAGCGTCCCATCGGTGCTGTCGAGTCGCTTGCGAGCCCGAAGGGCGAGCTGGGGTGTGAAGTTGGAATTTTTACCCCCCCCCCCCCTCCCAGCGAGCCCGAAGGGCGAGCTCCGCGTAGGCGCGTGCGCCGAAGCGTCCACTGGACGCGAAATACTCTCGAGTCACTTGCGAGCCCGGAGGGCGAGCTGCAGTGTGAAGTTGGAACTCATCCCCCCCCCCCTTCCTCCCCACTCCTAAGGCAGCCCTACTTTCTCTAGGCTCTATCTCGGAAACCGAAAATGTTAGACCCCTCGTGTTGGTACTCTTTCGATTCGTCTCGATGCCATCTCTACGACTTCATGTGAAGTTTGGCCCCCAGACTGAGGGCACGACAGCAAGTTGGAATAGCCCCCCCCCCCCCTTCCCCAGCGAGCCCGAAGGGCGAGCTCCGCGTAGGCGCGTGCGCCGTAGCGTCCCATCTGAGGCAGTTCTTCCGAGTAACTTGCGAGCCCGCAGGGCGAGCTGCAGTGTGAAGTTGGAACTCATCCCCCCCTTCCTTCCCCCTCCTAAGGCAGCCCGACTTTCTCTGGGCTCTATCTCGGAAACCAAAAATGCTAGACCCCTCGTGTTGGTACTCTTTCGATTCGTCTCGATTCCATCCTTACGACTTAATGTGAAGCTTGATAGACAGCTGTAAAGCACGACACCCTCCGCGGGCCCCGTGGGGCCCGCGGCCCCCACGCGACATCTAGTTACTATATATAAAGCTCGATTACCACTCACTCACTGACTGGGTCATTGACATGCTGTTTTGGAGAGATGTGAAGGGGTGGGGAGCAACTGGAAACACTTTTGTATAGAGGGTGCTCCAACGAGTAGAGGAAAAATACGAAACCGACCTGAACGTGGAAAGGGACTCGATGTGAGGTGCGGATCTCGGAAACCGTGATAGGTACGGCCAAGTTCCAAAACAAAAGTCGTAGGGAACTGCCGACCGATGGGTGAGCCGGTCGATTTTTTTTCAAAATGGCCGAAACAAGATGGCCGCCATACAAACTTTAAACGGGAAAATCTCGAAAACCATCAGAGATAGAGGGGGGGTGCTCGACCAAATGTCACTCAGGGGGAGGGGGGCAATTTGGTGAAGTTGAAAAAAATTCAAGATGGCGGATCCAAAATGGCGGCCGAAATTTTTTTTTGTCCGATCGGGATGAAATTTTGCACCCGGGGGCTCTGGGGGCCACTGGTTCCGATTCCGGGAAAAGTTTTCTGATTCCGCCATTTTCCAAGATGGCCGCCATACAAGGGAGTTTTACAAGCATTGACATGCTGTTTTGGAGAGATATGAATGGTTGGGGTAAAACTAGAACTAAATCCAGATAGAGGGCGTTTCGATGAGCAGAAAAAAATATGAAACCGACCTGGACGTGGAAAAAGACCTGGGGTGGGGGGCGGATCTCGGCAAGTATGAGGCCTACAGAAAAGTTCCAAAACTAAAGTCGCTGAGAACTGCCGGCCAATGGGTGAGCCGGTCAAAATTTTTCAAAATGGCTGAAACAAGATGGCCGCCATACAAACTTTAAACGCGTATATCTCGAAAACCGTCAGACTTAGAGGGGGGGTGCTCGGCCAAATGTCACTCAGGGGGAGGGGGGAAATTTGGTGGAGTTGGAAAAAATTCAAGATGGCGGATCCAAAATGGCGGCCGAAATTTTTTTTTGTCCGATCGGGATGAAATTTTGCACCCGGGGGCTCTGGGGGCCGCTGGTTCCGATTCCGGGAAAAGTTTTTCGATTCCGCCATTTTCCAAGATGGCCGCCATACAAGGGAGTTTTGAAAGCGAGCGCGCAGGGCGAGCTCCGCGTAGGCGCTCGCGCCGGAGCGTCCCATCGGCGCTCCCGAGTCGCTTGCGAGCCCGAAGGGCGAGCTGGGGTGTGAAGTTGGAATTTTTACCCCCCCCCCCACTCCCAGCGAGCCCGAAGGGCGAGCTCCGCGTAGGCGCGTGCGCCGAAGCGTCCACTGGATGCGAAATACTCTCGAGTCACTTGCGAGCCCGGAGGGCGAGCTGCAGTGTGAAGTTGGAATTTTTACTCCCCCCCCCCCTCCCAGCGAGCCCGAAGGGCGAGCTCCGCGTAGGCGCGTGCGCCGAAGCGTCCACTGGACGCGAAATACTCTCGAGTCGCTTGCGAGCTCAGAGGGCGAGCTGCAGTGTGAAGTTGGAACTCATCCCCCCCCCTTCCTCCCCCCTCCTAAGGCAGCCCTACTTTCTCTGGGTTCTATCTCGGAGACCGAAAATGCTAGACCCCTCGTGTTGGTACTCTTTCGATTCGTCTCGATGCAATCCTTACGACTGAATGTGAAGTTGGGCCCCCAGACCTGAGGGCACGACACCCTCCGCGGGCCCCGTGGGGCCCGCGGCCCCCACGCGACATCTAGTTACTATATATAAAGCTCGATTACCACTCACTCACTCACTGACATAGTCATTGACATGCTGTTTTGGAGAGATGTGAAGGGGTGGGGAAAAACTGGAGCTACTATCGGATAGAGGGTGCTCCAACGAGTAGAGGAAAAATACGAAACCGACCTGAACGTGGAAAGGGACTCGATGTGAGGTGCGGATCTCGGAAACCGTGATAGGTACGGCCAAGTTCCAAAACAAAAGTCGTAGGTAACTGCCGGCCGATGGGTGAGCCGGTCGAAATTTTTTCAAAATGGCCGAAACAAGATGGCCGCCATACAAACTTTAAATGGGAATATCTCAAGCACCATTAGAGATAGAGGGGGGGTGCTCGACCAAATGTCACTCAGGAGGAGGGGGGAAATTTGGTGGAGTTGAAAAAAATTCAAGATGGCGGATCCAAAATGGCGGCCGAAATTTTTTTTTGTCCGATCGGGATGAAATTTTGCACCCGGGGGCTCTGGGGGACGTTTGTTCCGATTCCGGAAAAAGTTTTTCGATTCCGCCATTTTCCAATATGGCCGCCACACAAGGGAGTTTTGAAAGCGAGCCCGCAGGGCGAGCTCCGCGTAGGCGCTTGCGCCGGAGCGTCCCATCGGTTCTCTCGAGTCGCTTGCGAGCCCGGAGGGCGAGCTGGGGTGTGAAGTTTGAATTTTTACCCCCCCCCCCCCCACTCCCAGCGAGCCCGAAGGGCGAGCTCCGCGTAGGCGCGTGCGCCGAAGCGTCCACTGGACGCGAAATACTCTCGAGTCACTTGCGAGCCCGGAGGGCGAGCTGCAGTGTGAAGTTGGAACTCATCCCCCCCTTCCTCCCCCCTCCTAAGGCAGCCCGACTTTCTCTGGGCTCTATCTCGGAAACCGAAAATGCTAGACCCCTCGTGTTGGTACACTTTCGCTTCGTCTCGATGCCATCCTTACGACTGAATGTGAAGCTTGATAGACAGACCAATAGCACGACACCCTCCGCGGGCCCCGTGGGGCCCGCGGCCCCCACGCGACATCTAGTTACTATATATAAAGCTTAATTACCACTCACTCACTCACTCACTCACTGGGTCATTGACATGCTGTTTTGGAGAGATGTGAAGGGGTGGGGAGCAACTGGAAACACTTTTGTATAGAGGGTGCTCCAACGAGTAGACAAAAAATACGAAACCGACCTGAACGTGGAAAGGGACTTGATGTGAGGTGCGGATCTCGGAAACCGTGATAGGTACGGCCGAGTTCCAAAACAAAAGTCATAGGGAACTGCCGGCCGATGGGTGAGCCGGTCGCATTTTTTTCAAAATGGCCGAAACAAGATGGCCGCCATACAAACTTTAAACGGGAAAATCTCGAAAACCATCAGAGATAGAGGGGGGGGTGCTCGACCAAATGTCACTCAGGGGGAGAGGGGAAATTTGATGGAGTTGAAAAAAATTCAAGATGGCGGATCCAAAATGGCGGCCGAAATTTTTTTCTGTCCGATCGGGATGAAATTTCGTACCCGGGGGCTCTGGGGGCCGCTGGTTCCGATTCCGGAAAAATTTTTTCGATTCCGCCATTTTCCAAGATGGCCGCCATACAAGGGACTTTTGGAAGCGAGCCCGCAGGGCGAGCTCCGCGTAGGCGCTTGCGCCGGAGCGTCCCATCGGTGCTCTCGAGTCGCTTGTGAGCCCGAAGGGCGAGCTGGGGTGTGAAGTTGGAATTACCCCCCCCCCCCCTCCCAGCGAGCCCGAAGGGCGAGCTCCGCGTAGGCGCGTGCGCCGAAGCGTCCACTGGACGCGAAATACTCTCGAGTCACTTGCGAGCCCGGAGGGCGAGCTGCAGTGTGAAGTTGGAACTCATCCCCCCTCTTCCTCCCCCCTCCTAAGGCAGCCCTACTTTCTCTGGGCTCTATCTCGGAAACCGATAATGCTAGACCCCTCGTGTTGGTACTCTTTCGATTCGTCTCGATGCCATCCTTACGACTGGATGTGAAGTTGGGCCTCCAGACCTGAGGGCAGGACAGCAAGTTGGAATACCCCAGCCCCCCCCCCCCCAGCGAGCCCGCAGGGCGAGCTCCGCGTAGGCGCGTGCGCCGTAGCGTCCCTTCGGAGGGGCAGTTCTCCCGAGTCACTTGCGAGCCCGGAGGGCGAGCTGCAGTGTGAAGTTTGAACTCATCCCCCCTTCCTCCCCCCTCCTAAGGCAGCCCGATTTTCTCTTGGCTCTATCTCGGAAACCAAAAATGCTAGACCCCTCTTGTTGGTACTCTTTCGTTTCGGCTCGATGCCATCTTTACGACTGAATGTGAAGTTGGGCCCCCAGACCTGAGGGCACGACACCCTCCGCGGGCCCCGTGGGGCCCGCGGCCCCCACGCGACATCTAGTTACTATATATATAGCTCGATTACCACTGACTCACTCACTCACTCACTCACTGGGTCATTGACATGCTGTTTTGGAGAGATGTGAAGGGGTGGGGAACAACTGGAAACACTTTTGTATAGAGGGTGCTCCAACGAGTAGACAAAAAATACGAAACCGACCTGAACGTGGAAAAGGACTTGATGTGAGGTGCGGATCTCGGAAACCGTGATAGGTACGGCCGAGTTCCAAAACAAAAGTCATAGGGAACTGCCGGCCGATGGGTGAGCCGGTCGAATTTTTTTCAAAATGGCCGAAACAAGATGGCCGCCATACAAACTTTAAACGGGAATATCTCGAAAACCATCAGACTTAGTGGGGGGGTGCTCGACCAAATGTCACTCAGGAAGAGGGGGGAAATTTGATGGAATTGAAAAAAATTCAAGATGGCGGATCCAAAATGGCGGCCGAATTTTTTTTTTGTCCGATCGGGATGAAATTTTGCACCCGGGGGCTCTGGGGACCGTTGGTTCCGATTCCGGGAAAAGTTTTTCGATTCCGCCATTTTCCAAGATGGCCGCCATACAAGGGAGTTTTACAAGCATTGACATGCTGTTTTGGAGAGATATGAAGGGGTGGGGTAAAACTAGAACTAAATCCAGATAGGGGGCATTTCGATGAGCAGAAAAAAATATGAAACCGACCTGGACGTGGAAAAAGACCTGGGGTGGGGGGCGGATCTCGGCAAGTATGAGGCCTAGAGAAAAGTTCCAAAACTAAAGTCGCTGAGAACTGCCGGCCAATGGGTGTGCCGGTCAAAATTTTTCAAAATGGCTGAAACAAGATGGCCGCCATACTAACTTTAAACGGGAATATCTCGAGCACCATTAGAGATAGAGGGGGGGTGCTCGACCAAATGTCACTCAGGGAGAGAGGCGAAATTTGGTGGAGTTGAAAAAACTTCAAGATGGCGGATCCAAAATGGCGGCCGAAATTTTTTTTTGTCCGATCGGGATGAAATTTTGCACCCGGGGGCTCTGGGGGCCGCTGGTTCCGATTCCGGGAAAAGTTTTTCGATTCCGCCATTTTCCAAGATGGCCGCCATACAAGGGAGTTTTGAAAGCGAGCGCGCAGGGCGAGCTCCGCGTAGGCGCTCGCGCCGGAGCGTCCCATCGGCGCTCCCGAGTCGCTTGCGAGCCCGAAGGGCGAGCTGGGGTGTGAAGTTGGAATTTTTACCCCCCCCCCCACTCCCAGCGAGCCCGAAGGGCGAGCTCCGCGTAGGCGCGTGCGCCGAAGCGTCCACTGGATGCGAAATACTCTCGAGTCACTTGCGAGCCCGGAGGGCGAGCTGCAGTGTGAAGTTGGAACTCATCCTCCCCCTTCCTCCCCCTCCTAAGGCTGCCCTACTTTCTCTGGGCTCTATCTCGGAAACCGAAAATGCTAGACCCCTCGTGTTGGTACTCTTTCGATTCGTCTCGATGCCATCCTTACGACTGAGTGTGAAGTTGGGCCCCAGACCTGAGAGCAAGACAGCAAGTAGGAAGCTCCCCCCTCCCCAGCGAGCCCGAAGGGCGAGCTCCGCGTAGGCGCGTGCGCCGTAGCGTCCCTTCTGAGGCAGTTCTCCCGAGTCACTTGCGAGCCCGGAGGGCGAGCTGCAGTGTGAAGTTGGAACTCTTCCCCCCCCTTCCTCCCCCCTCCTAAGGCAGCCCGACTTTCTCTTGGCTCTATCTCGGGAACCGAAAATGCTAGACCCCTCGTGTTGGTACTCTTTCGATTCGTCTCGATGCCAGCCTTACGACTGAATGTGAAGTTGGGCCCCCAGACCTGAGGGCACGACAGCAAGTTGGAGTCCCCCCACCCCCCTCCCCAGCGAGCCCGAAGGGCGAGCTCCGCGTAGGCGCGTGCGCCGTAGCGTCCCTTCTGAGGCAGTTCTCCCGAGTAACTTGCGAGCCCGCAGGGCGAGCTGCAGTGTGAAGTTGGAACTCATCCCCCCTCTTCCACCCCCCTCCTAAGGCAGCCCGACTTTCTGTTGGCTCTTTCGATTCGTCTCGATGCCATCTTTACGACTTAATGTGAAGCTTGATAGACAGACCAATAGTACGACACCCTCCGCGGGCCCCGTGGGGCCCGCGGCCCCCACGCGACATCTAGTTTTACTATATATATAGCTCGATTACCACTCACTGACTCACTGGGTCATTGACATGCTTTTTTGGAGAGATGTGAAGGGGTGGGGATTAACTGGAGCTACTATCGCATAGAGGGTGCTCCAACGAGTAGAGGAAAAATACCAAACCGACCTGGACGTGGAAAGGGACTCGATGTGAGGTGCGGATCTCGGAAACCGTGATAGGTACGGCCAAGTTCCAAAACAAAAGTCATAGGGAACTGCCGGCCGATGGGTGAGCCGGTCGATTTTTTTTCAAAATGGCCGAAACAAGATGGCCGCCATACAAACTTGAAACGGGAATATCTCGAAAACCGTACGACTTAGTGGGGGGGTGCTCGACCAAATGTCACTCAGGGGGAGGGGGGAAATTTGGTGGAGTTGGAAAAAATTCAAGATGGCGGATCCAAAATGGCGGCCGAAAATTTTTTTTGTCCGATCGGGATGAAATTTTGTACCCGGGGGCTCTGGGGTCCGCTGATTCCGATTCCGGGAAAAGTTTTCCGATTCCGCCGTTTTCCAAGATGGCCGCCATACAAGGGAGTTTTGAAAGCGTGCCCGCAGGGCGAGCTCCGCGTAGGCGCTTGCGCCGGAGCGTCCCATCGGTGCTCTCGAGTCGCTTGCGAGCCCGAAGGGCGAGCTGAGGTGTGGAGTTGGAATCTCCCCCCCCCCCCCACTCCCAGCGAGCCCGAAGGGCGAGCTCCGCGTAGGCGCGTGCGCCGCAGCGTCCACTGGACGCGAAATACTCTCGAGTCACTTGCGAGCCCGGAGGGCGAGCTGCAGTGTGAAGTTGGAACTCATCCCCCCCCCCTTCCTCCCCCCTCCTAAGGCAGCCCTACTTTCTCTGGGCTCTATCTCGGAAACCGAAAATGCTACACCCCTCGTGTTGGTACTCTTTCGATTCGTCTCGATGTCATCCTTACGACTGTATGTGAAGTTGGGGCCCCAGACCTGAGGGCACGACAGCAAGTCGGAATAACCCCCCCCCCCAGCGAGCCCGAAGGGCGAGCTCCGCGTAGGCGCGTGCGCCGTAGCGTCCCTTCTGAGGCAGTTCTCCCGAGTAACTTGCGAGCCCGCAGGGCGAGCTACAGTGTGAAGTTGAAACTCATCCCCCCCCTTCCTCCCCCCTCCTAAGGCAGCCCTACTTTCTCTGGGCTCTATCTCGGAAACCAAAAATGCTAGACCCCTCGTGTTGGTACTCTTTCGATTCGTCTCGATGCCATCCTTACGACTTAATGTGAAGTTGGGCCCCCAGACCTGAGGGCACGACACCCTCCGCGGGCCCCGCGGGGCCCGCGGCCCCCACGCGACATCTAGTTACTATATATATAGCTCGATTACCACTCACTCACTCACTCACTCACTTGGTCATTGACATGCTGTTTTGGAGAGATGTGAAGGGGTGGGGAGCAACTGGAAACACTTTTGTATAGAGGGTGCTCCAACGAGTAGAGGAAAAATACGAAACCGACCTGAACGTGGAAAGGGACTCGATGTGAGGTGCGGATCTCGGAAACCGTGATAGGTACGGCCAAGTTCCAAAACAAAAGTCATAGGGAACTGCCGGCCGATGGGTGAGCCGGTCGATTTTTTTTCAAAATGGCCGAAACAAGATGGCCGCCATACAAACTTTAAACGGGAATATCTCGAAAACCGTACGACTTAGTGGGAGGGTGCTCGACCAAATGTCACTCAAGGGGAGGGGGGAAATTTGGTGGAGTTGAAAAAAATTCAAGATGGCGGATCCAAAATGGCGGCCGAAATTTTTTTTTGTCCGATCGGGATGAAATTTTGCACCCGGGGGCTCTGGGGGCCGCTGGTTCCGATTCCGGGAAAAGTTTTTCGATTCCGCCATTTTCCAAGATGGCCGCCATACAAGGGAGTTTTGAAAGCGAGCCCGCAGGGCGAGCTCCGCGTAGGCGCTCGCGCCGGAGCGTCCCATCGGTGCTCTCGAGTCGCTTGCGAGCCCGAAGGGCGAGCTGGGGTGTGAAGTTGGAATTCTTATCCCCCCCCCCCTCCCAGCGAGCCCGAAGGGCGAGCTCCGCGTAGGCGCGTGCGCTGAAGCGTCCACTGGACGCGAAATACTCTCGAGTAACTTGCGAGCCCGGAGGGCGAGCTGCAGTGTGAAGTTGGAACTCATCCCCCCCCTTCCTCCCCCCTCCTAAGGCAACCCTACTTTCTCTGGGCTCTATCGCGGAAACCAAAAATGCTAGACCCCTCGTGTTGGTACTCTTTCGATTCGTCTCGATGCCATCTTTACGACTGTATGTGAAGTTGGGCCCCCAGACCTGAGGGCACGAAAGCAAGTCCGAATACCCCCCCCCCCCTCCCCCTAGCGAGCCCGAAGGGCGAGCTCCGCGTAGGCGCGTGCGCCGTAGCGTCCCTTCTTAGGCAGTTCTCCCGAGTCACTTGCGAGCCCGGAGGGCGAGCTGCAGTGTGAAGTTGGAACTCATCCCCCCCCCTTCCTCCCCCCTCCTAAGGCAGCCCTACTTTCTCTGGGCTCTATCTCGGAAACCGAAAATGCTACACCCCTCGTGTTGGTACTCTTTCGATTCGTCTCGATGCCATCCTTACGACTGTATGTGAAGTTGGGCCCCCAGACCTGAGGGCACGACAGGAAGTCGGAATAACCCCCCCCCCAGCGAGCCCGAAGGGCGAGCTCCGCGTAGGCGCGTGCGCCGTAGCGTCCCTTCTGAGGCAGTTCTCCTGAGTAACTTGCGAGCCCGCAGGGCGAGCTACAGTGTGAAGTTGAAACTCATCGCCCCCCTTCCTCCCCCCTCCAAAGGCAGCCCTACTTTCTCTGGGCTCTATCTCGGAAACCAAAAATGCTAGACCCCTCGTGTTGGTACTCTTTCGATTCGTCTCGATGCCATCCTTACGACTTAATGTGAAGCTTGATAGACAGACCAATAGCACGACACCCTCCGCGGGCCCCGTGGGGCCCGCGGCCCCCACGCGACATCTAGTTACTATATATAAAGCTCGATTACCACTCACTCACTGACTGACTGGGTCATTGACATGCTTTTTTGGAGAGATGTGAAGGGGTGGGGAGCAACTGGAAACACTTTTGTATAGAGGGTGCTCCAACGAGAAGACAAAAAATACGAAACCGACCTGAACGTGGAAAGGGACTCGATGTGAGGTGCGGATCTTGGAAACCGTAATAGGTACGGCCAAGTTCCAAAACAAAAGTCATAGGGAACCGCTGGCCGATGGGTGAGCCTGTCGAAATTTTTTCAAAATGGCCGAAACAAGATGGCCGCCATACAAACTTTAAACGCGAATATCTCGAAAACCGTCAGACTTAGTGGGGGGGTGCTCGACCAAATGTCACTCAGGGGGAGGGAGGAAATTTGGTGGAGTTGAAAAAAATTCAAGATGGCGGATCCAAAATGGCGGCCGAAATTTTTTTTTGTCCGATCGGGATGACATTTTGCACCCGGGGGCTCTGGGGGCCGCTGTTTCCGATTCCGGGAAAAGTTTTTCGATTCCGCCATTTTCCAAGATGGCCGCCATACAAGGGAGTTTTGAAAGCGAGCCCGTAGGGCGAGCTCCCCGTAGGCGCTCACGCCGGAGCGTCCCATCGGTGCTCTCGAGTCGCTTGCGAGCCCGAAGGGCGAGCTGGGGTGTGAAGTTGGAATTCTTATCCCCCCCCCCTCCCAGCGAGCCCGAAGGGCGAGCTCCGCGTAGGCGCGTGCGCCGAAGCGTCCACTGGACGTGAAATACTCTCGAGTCACTTGCGAGCCCGGAGGGCGAGCTGCAGTGTGAAGTTGGAACTCATCCCTCCCCCTTCCTCCCCCCTCCTAAGGCAGCCCTTCTTTCTCTGGGCTCTATCTCGGAAACCGAAAATGCTAGACCCCTCGTGTTGGTACTCTTTCGATTCGTCTCGATGTCATCCTTACGACTGGATGTGAAGTTGGGCCCCCAGACTTGAGGGCACGACAGCAAGTTGGAACCCCCCCACCCCCCTCCCCAGCGAGCCCGTAGGGCGAGCTCCGCGTAGGCGCGTGCGCCGAAGCGTCCACTGGACGCGAAATCCTCCCGAGTAACTTGCGAGCCCGCAGGGCGAGCTGCAGTGTGAAGTTGGAACTCATCCCCCCCCCCTTCCTCCCTCTTCCTAAGGCAGCCCTACTTTCTGTTGGCTCTATCACGGAAACCAAAAATGCTAGACCCCTCGTGTCGGTACTCTATCGATTCGTCTCGATGCCATCTTTACGACTTAATGTGAAGCTTGATGGACAGAAGTAAAGCACGACACCCTCCGCGGGCCCCGTGGGGCCCGCGGCCCCCACGCGACATCTAGTTAGTATTATAGAATTGCAGGATTAGTAATAGTATTTTTTGATTTAGTAAGTCTTCCGTCGCTCTCTGGAAGCAATACAGGTTTAATTAGTTACCTATCTTTAGTCATGTGATTTTTAGTTTTAGGAACTGATTTTGTATCCAAACTAATTTTACACGTGGACAGAACAGTACTGTAAGGACAGCAAGCTGGTAGCTAGCCGGTCTAATTTTCGGAGCATTTGACTTCTCCATCACCTTTTTGAATCGTTTTTTCTGTGGCAGCACTTATGTTAAACGCTAGGGCAGTGCAGTGCGGTGAGCAGGACAGTACTTCTCGCCGTTTGTACTAGTTGACAGACCTATATTTTAATGCCAACTACTAGGTTCTTGCAGGATCGTATCGCGCGCTTGATTCTTCTGGAGTTGCAAACGTGCTTATGGGCCAATTTCTTGCCATGAGGCGAGCTGCATGCCTGTTTGTAATCTATGCGACATTTAAAAAAGAATCACAAGTTTTGTCCAGATAACCAGAGTATTATTAAATATGTCGTTTACCTCATTTACATTCATTTAAGTCGCTGTATTCCGTAGTATTTGGATATGTATTTATAAATACGCTTAGTGTAAATAAACTTGCAATGTAATTAACATTAAACGAGAAAGCAAGAAAAACAAACTTCGAACAGCTCTGTACTTTTTACGTTCACTGGTAATAAATAAATATTTTGTAAACTATGACCATTTTTTTCCTTTTCTGTGTCTTAAAAGGAGCCCTTATAGCATGACCCACTTTGATATCCTGTACGTCTGTCTATCTGCCAAGCACAAATAATGCAAAACCTATAGGTTACGTGTTGACCTAGAATCATGAACATTAGCAAAGTAAAGAGAAAAAAACAGAAATACAAAATTTCTTTCTACCTATGACTTGCAATTGTCTGGTTCTTTATTTACAATTAGTAAAAAAATTGTTGATTCATACGCATAGGCATTGTAACTTACAGATATAAGTAAACAGATAGTATGTCCTAATTACCCAATTTCAACTTTGATGTTAAATTTATATTTTATTTTATAATACAGAAAATATTCTTACAAAATAATGCTCAAAATTTCTTTTTCTTGTTTTTTTTAATTTAATAAACCTCCCAATTTTCTAGTAAGAAAAAACTCATTTTTGTGGGAACGTCATACAATACAAATCGTTGATTGCTTCGCCGAAATCTCGGATTTTGCCCTAATCTCGATGTGATAAAATAAGCCAGCCAAATTCTTGAATACCAGTTCGTTCGAATGACATTTCACATTTGATTGGATAATCAGCACGTCATTTATAGTACCTAACCAGTAGTTCACATCGTGTCACTCCTTAGTAAATGGCTAAAAGTGAGACAGAGAGAAAATACCTGATAAGTTTGTGGCGACTATATGTTTGTTTCGCTTGAAATACTAATGTTTTATTATGTAGAATAAACGGACCCAATTTATTGTTGAATCTTAGTTTGGGCCGTCTAATGTAACATTGTTATATTATTGCTATTTAGATATTTGTCTTGCCGCGCCGCTCGGCGATGCGCGCGCGCAGCGATATAACCAGTTTCATACGTTCGGTAAACTTCGGTACACACCGCGCGCGAGCGCCGAGCGCGCCTTCGTGTGTTTTCGGTTTTGCCGCTTAGTTGCGATTTTACCACTGTCGATGCAGGACGCTGCGCTCGCGCGCCGCTCGACCTAACGGTACTTTACATACGCGACGAATGCTTTATTCAGTTTGCTTCTAGCGCTGCTTATATTAGCAAGTTGTTTAGTTTAGAACAATTGTACTCTGTTGTGTTGCTTCCTAAGCTTTGCGGTGTGCAGTGCTTAACTTTCTTCTATTCCTTCCGCTTTTAACTTTCTGAGTTTTTTTTCTCTGTAACTATTGTGTTGTGTTTTGTGACATTATAATTCATATGTGTGGAACGTGTTAGTTTTACTTTTCTCCTGTTAGCGCGTACCCACATAATTGGTGACCCCTGTGTTAACGGACATTTGTAACGGCCTCATTTTTAAATTTAAATATGACGGTTGAAGGCGATAGTAGCAGTAGCTCATCGGTTTGTGGTGTCAGCGTAAAAGTGCCACCATTTTGGCCGGATAAGCCAAATTTATGGTTTGCGCAGCTAGAAGGGCAGTTTGCTTTGGCGGGTGTTACAGTTGATACCACTAGATTCTACCACGTAATTTCGGTATTGGAACCAAAGTACGCCGCTGAAGTGGAAGACATCATTACTAATCCACCGGATACTGATAAGTACGTAACATTGAAGACGGAATTAGTTGCACGGCTTTCTAGTTCAAAGGCAGAGCGACTGAAGCAGCTTACTCTGAAGGAAGAGCTTGGTGATAGAAAACCGAGCCAATTTCTGCGCCATATACGCGGTCTGGCGGGACCGGATTATCCGGATGATTTTTTGCGAACGCTTTGGATGAGCAGATTACCATGTTTACTGCAAAGTATCATAGCCATGCAGGATAAATTGTCTCTGGATGAGGTCGCAAAAGTGGCGGATAAAGTGTATGAGGCCATGCCATATTCACCTTCGCCCCAGGTAGCCGCTGCGTCGTCGTCACCTAACGTAGAAGCTGCATCGAGCTCACGAACGGCTTCTTCATCTATGGACGATTTGCACCGGAAGATTGATGCATTGACTAGGAGGCTTGACGCGATGTCTACCTCCCGGGGTCGTAAAAATAAACCCCGGTCGAGGTCCCGCGGCAAGCGCAACCAGTCGAGGTCAGCGAGGAGTCGTTCGCGGCCCGGCAGGACCAGCGGAAACGACAAGCGTTACTGCTGGTACCACTTCAAGTTTGCGGATAAGGCAGATAAGTGCATTCCCCCTTGTGCGTATCCAAAAAACTAACTAAAAAGCAGTTCGTGACGGCCAGTGATTGTGCCTCAGTGTCTGCCCGGTTATTTGTTACGGACATTGAATCTAAGGTACAATATTTGATAGACACTGGGTCTGATCTGTGTGTTTACCCAGTAAGCTTATTGCGTGCACAACGTCGTCGTAAAACTAATTACGAACTTTATGCCGCAAATAATAGTATTATAGCTAGATTTTGGTTTACGCCGTATGTTTTCTTGGCGCTTTGTAATCGCAGATGTTAGCAAGCCAATTATCGGAGTGGATTTTCTCTCTTTTTATAACTTGCTTGTCGATGTTCGTAATGCACGCCTAATCGACAGCACAACCTCGCTAACATCTGCTGCAGTAGTTGCTTCTGCTTGTGCTTGTCCGCAAATTAAATTAATATCAGGTGACTCGCTGTATCACAAATTGCTTGAGGAGTTTCCGGATATAATGCGGCCAGTTGGTAATCCTTTAGAGCGCAAGTGTAAACACCAGACGCAACATTATATCCGGACTACTCCCGGTCCACCTGTTTACTCCCGACCGAGGCGTTTGGCGCCCGATCGCCTAAAAATTGCGAAACGGGAATTTGAGGAAATGGTGCGTACTGGTATAGCTCGTAGATCGGAGAGCCCTTGGTCGTCTCCGTTGCACCTGGTACCTAAAAAGGATAAAGGATGGCGTCCTTGTGGCGATTATCGCTCACTTAACGCTCGCACAGTTCCTGATAGGTACCCCGTGCGACACATTGCGGATTTTTCGCATAATCTTTTTAGCTGTAAAATTTTCAGCAAATTAGACTTGGTGCGCGCCTATAATCAGATTCCCGTAGCGCCTGAGGACGTTCCAAAGACGGCAATCACGACACCCTTTGGACTTTTTGAATTCCCATTTATGAGCTTTGGTTTGCGCAATGCTGCGCAAACATTTCAGCGGTTTATGGATGAAGTCCTCAGGGATCTTGATTTCTGCTTCCCGTTTATCGATGACGTTTTAGTGGCCTCTGCCAATGATACTGAGCACCAGCAACATCTACGCGCGGTTTTCGAACGTTTTAATGATTATGGCATTTTACTTAACGTTAATAAGTGCGTGTTTGCCGAACCGCGAGTAGAATTTTTGGGTTACCAGGTGTCTTCAGAGGGTACACAACCTATTGGGGATAAAGTCAAGGCTATACAGAATTTTTCACAGCCTAATACTATAAAGGACTTGCGACGGTTCCTAGGTGCCTTAAATTTTTATAGGCGATTTATTACTGGTGCTGCAAAATTACAGGCTCCTCTCCATGCACTACTCAGTGGTCCAAAGGTGAAGAGCAATAGCCCAGTAAACTGGAATCCCTCGCTGGAGGAAGCTTTCAATGCCTGTAAAGCAAGTATTGCAAAAGCCGCTCTTCTAGCGCATCCAAATTCTTCTGCACCCTTAGCGATAGTGACAGACGCTTCAGATTTCGCCATTGGTTCCGTATTGCAGCAGGAAGTCGAGGGACATTGGCAGCCTTTAGGATTTTTCTCTCGCAAGTTAACACCTGCTCAGGTGAAGTATAGCGCGTATGACCGTGAACTTTTATCTATTTATGAGTCAGTTAAATATTTTCGTCATATGATCGAGATGAAACCTTTTTTTGTCCTCACTGACCATAAACCTATAATTTCCGCATTTAAAAAGTCACTCGATGCGTGTTCTCCGCGACAGTTTAGATATCTTGACTTCATATCTCAATTTACTACTGACATCCGGTACATTGCTGGCAAGGACAATGTTGTCGCGGACGCGCTATCGAGGACAGACGCTATTACTGACGGACTAGACCTGGACGCTCTAGCTAATTCTCAGGCTACGGACACTGAACTCAATATGCTACTAAGAACTGGTTCATCACTTAAACTCCAAAAAGTCGCGTATGCGACAGCGAAACTCATGTGTGACGTGTCCGGACCATCCCCGCGCCCATTTATTACATCAGAGTTTCGTAAGGTAGTTTTTAATTCACTCCATGGGCTTAGCCACCCTAGCGCCAGGATTACCATCAGATTGGTGTCCGAGCGTTTCGTGTGGCCCGGAATTAAGAAGGATTGCCGGGAGTGGGCACGATCGTGTATTCCTTGCCAGAAGTCGAAAGTATCACGATACGTGCACGCACCAATCCATGAGTTTAAGCCACCATCAGGTCGTTTTTCTCATGTTCACATAGATTTAATAGGTCCTTTACCCGTGTCTAACGGCTACAAGTATTGTCTCACTGCCGTTGATAGGTTCACGCGATGGCCTGAGGCAGTACCCCTATACGACATCACGGCGGAAAGCGTAGCAAAAGGTTTTATATCTATGTGGATATCTCGATTCGGTTGCCCTCAAAATGTCACCACTGACCGTGGAAGACAGTTTGAGGCACACGTTTTCAACAAAATTTCAACGCTTATAGGCTCACGTCATTTGCGTACTACTGCGTATCATCCGGCTGCCAATGGTCTCGTGGAGCGCTTCCATAGACAACTCAAGGCCGCCATTATGTGTCACGCAGACGAATGTTGGACGGAAACGCTTCTATTAGTACTTCTTGGTATTCGTAGTGCATGGAAGGAAGACCTGTCCGCATCAACTGCCGAACTTGTTTACGGCGAACCGCTTAGACTGCCTAGCGAACTACTGCAACCGACTACTGACATACTGACGGACTATACAGATTTCATTTGCAGGTTGCGTCTTCACATGAAGAAGCTGCAGCCTGCGACAGTTAATCGTCATGGTACTCACAAAGTCTTTGTTTACAAAGATTTGACGACAGTTTCGCACGTCTTTGTACGACAAGATTTTGTGAGAAAATCACTACAGCCACCTTACGCCGGTCCTTTTAAAGTAGTAGAAAGGTCTGAGAAATATTTCGTTGTCGACGTAGGCGGGAAATGTGTTTCTATATCGGTTGATAGGTTGAAACCAGCATACATCTTAGCTGATTCACCTGTTGCTGCTAAAACGTCGTCGACCGTCCCTGCTACTCTCCCAGCAGTCCCGCCGGAAACCCGGACATCACGTTTTGGTCGCCGGTTACGTTTCCCTGATTTTTATCGACCCTAAAGGTCTCCGGGGGGGCTGGTGTGGCGACTATATGTTTGTTTCGCTTGAAATACTAATGTTTTATTATGTAGAATAAACGGACCCAATTTATTGTTGAATCTTAGTTTGGGCCGTCTAATGTAACATTGTTATATTATTGCTATTTAGATATTTGTCTTGCCGCGCCGCTCGGCGATGCGCGCGCGCAGCGATATAACCAGTTTCATACGTTCGGTAAACTTCGGTACACACCGCGCGCGAGCGCCGAGCGCGCCTTCGTGTGTTTTCGGTTTTGCCGCTTAGTTGCGATTTTACCACTGTCGATGCAGGACGCTGCGCTCGCGCGCCGCTCGACCTAACGGTACTTTACATACGCGACGAATGCTTTATTCAGTTTGCTTCTAGCGCTGCTTATATTAGCAAGTTGTTTAGTTTAGAACAATTGTACTCTGTTGTGTTGCTTCCTAAGCTTTGCGGTGTGCAGTGCTTAACTTTCTTCTATTCCTTCCGCTTTTAACTTTCTGAGTTTTTTTTCTCTGTAACTATTGTGTTGTGTTTTGTGACATTATAATTCATATGTGTGGAACGTGTTAGTTTTACTTTTCTCCTGTTAGCGCGTACCCACAAGTTTATGACTCAGTCAGTTGGTAAACATAGATTGCTGTAGAGGCACGTGAATGATGCTTATTAATGACTTTGTTATGAAAAGTTTTTTCTAGTAGTGGCAACAGTGCAGTTTGTGTTCTTATAAATTGTTCTTCTTCTTATTAATGCAGCTAAAGTTCGGTACATTGTCTTATTCTTGGCATTCGTATTGGTATAAAAGAAAGTTAAGATAGAAACCTCAATATTTTTTTGTTATGTATGATATAGTAATAGTGATATGAATCTTGGTACTCGTTCAAATCTCAACCCTTTATTGGCTATGCCGACACCCCGGATGTGGTTTATACCGAATTTGGCTTAGTTTTAACACTTATGTTTTGGTAAGATATTCTTTACACTAGAGGGGATCTTTTAAAATTTTCATAATTGTAATAAACACATCGAATGTATCGGATGGCTGTTTCTTCGAATTTGACCTCACACCAGGGTGGCCAACTGCCCTGTATTTTACAGGATGTCCCGTTTTTCAGCTATCATTTTGGCCGTGAAAATTACAGGACCATAACATACTAATAACAACTTGGTCTCGTATTTTTTCATGAATCCTGTAATTTTAGATCATTATGTCCTGTAAAATGAGCACTCAGGGTTGGTCACCCTCACACACTGCTGTGTGTCTAAATGTTATAATTTACTAAAGTAAGAACTTAAATATTTATAAAAATGAAAATTTAACTTTGTAAAAACAGGATGAGAACGAAAATAAACACGCGTAATCACTTAAACAAATAAACATTAACTTCTATTCAAATCAGTTTATCTAAGTCCCTATCGAAAATCGTAATTGATAAAACGCGGGAACTGAAGGTTGTTGTCGTGCTATGATTGGTCAATATCAACTCTTTTTGCTCAAATCCATCGCGTTTTGTTTTTGCTTGAGCGCTGTTATTTTTAAACAAATGACACGTAAAATAATTAAACTATTGATAAATTTGCACCTTTAAGTATTTTTTGTTTAGTATCTTATTACGCATCAAAATGAAGCGAAATACAGTTTTAAATTCGTTATATTTTAAATTTGTTAGACCAGGAATTTTCAAACGCTTAGTGCAATATTAAAACGCTGCTGAGAAATGTTACCAGCGCTTTCTAAATTTCGGAAATTTCACGTGAACTTTTAACAATCTATATAATTTTTGAATATGTAAGATTTATTCATTAATGTTGTCTTTAAAGTTTACTTACTTGACATCTTAAAAGTAAAACAAATTTACAAGCAATAAACCTGTTTCTTTTCTAAGTTTGTTGTATTTTAGGCATATTTTAAAATATTACTTAAAATTTAATAATTTGGAAAACATAGTTTTTACATCGATTTCATTGACGGTAGATAAACTTTTATTTTGGAATTTGACTAATTTAATACAATTTGAAAATTTTTCTTATGAATAAATTTAGACAGCGATTTTAAGTCTGATAGTTTAATAAACACTTCGACTTTACCTTCATAAATTAATCAGTCAATCAAAACAGTCAATTGAAATTCACGCAGAATAATGCGCAGTGTCCTAAAACTTTCATTTGTTTATTGTTTACACGATAATTTAGGCGAAGCAGTACGAGAATGTTTCTTGCAAAAAATGTTTAACATCGTGGCAACCCCACCACGTCATGGCGGTCGACGTCATTCGTGCGCATAGCACTGTTTTTGACGTTAGACATAACACCATTCGTTTTGGAAGGCTTTAAACCATTTACAGATTCGCAAATAAACAATCTCCTTAACTTGGTCGGATTATCAAAACATCGTGTGCCCCTTTCTCTATCAAAATAACTTTGCGCAGTGAACTTATTTTTGTTGTCTCGCTGCAGTGGGAAAGAGATAACATTGGCACGAAAAAGTCTGTCTGTGTCAATTTTGTTATTGTTTCGAAATACGCGCGCTACTCGGTGAGTAATAAAAGTTTGATTACATTGTTTTTTTTTGTTGAATTTCTGAGATTTCTTGATTTTTATTATTTTCTAATGGGACTAACAGTTTAAATTGTGAACCAAAGCCCCTAAGATTTATTTAAAATGATTATTTCGAAGTAAGTATTTACCTACACTCAACGTATTAGTTTTATAACTAGGTTGGTACTAACATTAAGGATTATTTTAGTTGGAAGAATACGCTACTCTATTGCTTTTATGCTTCTTTTATGAATCGCTTGTGCTGGGTAATTTTCCGAAAATTTTCAAATCATGAAAATTTTTCAGTTTATTTTTCGGAAAAAAAATGAAAAAAAATAGGAAAAAAATTGTTTAGTGTAAAATTTAGACAAAAACAAATGAAATAACGTTTTATTGAAATAAAACTAGTATTTCATAAAGAGAAGAGTAGTATTTTCATCTAATTTTATCATTTCCAATGTATACTGTATTTTCGATCGTTAAAGAATAAATGTAGATTGTATCTTTATTTGTAAGCAAGTACATTTTTAGATAAGGAAACATATGAGAAAAATATTGTAAAAATTGGAAAACTATTAAAAAAAAATTTTTTTTTCATTTCTTCGCCGAACGAAATATTTCCGTCAGTGATCAGCATTTAAGCACAATCTGAATAAAGATATTTTAACTTAGTCTAACAGCAGTATACAATAGCATTCCATCACGTTTTATCTGATAAAGACTGCAATAATGTTTTGGTTGAATTCAGCAAATAATACCACAAACTATCTAAAGCTTTAGTACACAGCTTCAGGTACTTAAAACCTCGTAGTAAACGAGTTTTAGTAAACAATCGCGCCTAACGGTATTTTAACACGTCGGCGTCAGTACCTACATAGACTTTTTTTTCGTACTTATTTTGGAATTTGGTGTCGATTCGAACTTTATTAGTAAGTTAACGTCCTACCCCGACTTCGTACGGATACAATTAAAATATCAACTGCCTACATAAACACCTAAGGTACGTAAATAAATATCTAAACGACACTGAAAAACGTACCCATCAAAATCCGTTGAGTGGTTTATAAGGAATTAGCGGCCAAACATATGAGGACAGAGGACAGACAGCAAAGGATAGCAACTTTATTTTATACTATGTTAAGATAAAGAGAAGACAAAAATAAAAAACCAATCTGTAAACATATAGTAAAAGAAATTGTAAAAATAAACATGTTAGGTATTCTGTAATGTCCTTAAAATAATGACTCTGGATTCTTTCTCTTCAGCCCTTTCCTTAGCTTAACAGCGGCTAACTCATTTCATCAAGCTGACAGGTGAAGTGTGATAATGACAATTCGGAATACATAGCTAACTCGAAGAGTTTTTGTATTGCCGGGCGTAAATAAAAGAAAAAGTACTCTGAAATTGTCGTTGTCAACTGATATTTGTAAGTTTAGAGAAATAGCAGCGACCTGTCGCTCTCGCTCATGTCAGCACGCGCAAGTGAGAACATTGCTACCTCAATGTTGAGCTCATCTCTGTTGAACTTAAGGAATCCACCCCCTGAAGCCGTAACAAAAAACACCTTAACCTTTTTTTCTGTTTTCTAGAACACCATGTCTTCCGAAGACTTCAGCACTTTGAGCAAGCTGTACCACGTGATGACTGACGATTTGGTCAGTAAGGCTCTCACTGACTGGTTTAAGGAACCCATGACCTTCACGTATTGGGAGGTAAGTTCATCTCATCATCACATCAGCCAAAAGACATCCACTGCTGGACATAGCTTTCCCCAAAGACCACTACAACAACCAGTAATGCGCTGCTCGTACCCAGCAGATTTCCACAATCATCACCAGGTCGTTAGTCCTGTTTGTGGCGGATCTGCTAACGTTGCGTCTTCCGGTACGCGGTTGCAACTCGACAACTCTTTGGCTACATCTGCCATCAGTACTGCGTGCAATGTCATTTAAAGTCCAGCAATTTTTCTTAAGATATTCATCCCGCATGAAAACAACTATCAGATGCAGCGTCTGGCAGGGTCACTTAATGTAGCTCGATTGGTAAAAGCAAAGCATGGACGGCGAGGCTCTTTAAAGAAAATATATTTAGTAATATCGTCCATATACTATACCGCAGATTATGGGTTGTATCGTTTTGGTTTACCTATTGCATTGCATGACATTAACTACTGACTATTATGCACTTACTATTACAACTCAGTTATTTTCGTTTGTATTACGGTATTGCGTCCCTAATGACGGCCTTATTTTAATACAGTCAAAGAATTTAATTCCCTACCCATTTCGTTGAAATGTCGTCTGACATTCGCAATGCATTAAGGTCGATATGTCAAACTAACGTCTTGCTCTAGTTAGCTCTTATGGTGACAGTTTGCTATATGATATTGAACCTTAGGTGGGTTGAAAATTAAATTCCTTGACTGTACATCCCACAGTGCACGTCTAACTACTGTGACTAGAGAGGGTGCACTGCACTGGGATTACTTAAACATGGGCATGTTTGTTTAGACTACTGGTCTTGGATCACTTTTTATGTCTGTTTAATTGAATGATCACCATTTCGTTTTCTTTTTCGCAGTACGTCGGTGAAACTGGAAAAGGCGATTCCTATGTAAGCGAAGTGATCCGCATAAAAATTTTCGGCAAAAATGACGCAAGCGAGTCCAAACACATCCAAGTGGTGCTCAAAAGTATTCCCAGAAGCGTCTCCCGAAGACTCACCTTCCGCATCCACGATTTCTTCAAAAATGAAATCAATTTCTACGAAACTGTGCTGCCAGCTTTATTAAAGTTCCAATCTTCCAAAAATATTACCGACCCCTTCCTCAATTATGCTAAAGTATTCTTCCTTTACTGTGATGGTACGAATGACATCGTTTGCTTAGAAGACGCGTCATTAGAAAACTTTGGAAGCGCCGTAAGGCAAGAAGGGATTGATGTCGTACACAGCAAACTAACTTTCAAAGTCTTGGCTAAATACCACGCCTTATCCTTCGCAATGAAAGACCAACAGCCAGAAGAATTCGAGAGGATAAGCAACGCTATTGGAGAGCAGTATTACGATGAACGTTTCTGGGATTGGTACGAGAGGCTCTGGAAGCGTTTTTGCGGTATCGCTATTGATGCCGTAGAGAAAGAGTTTCCCAACTCGATTTACCTGGCGAAGGTGAAGCAATTCGCTGTTCCTGAAACCTACAAGAAGAGCATCAAAGCTGTTAATACTCGCAAAACTGGCGTTATTTCTCACGGAGATTGCTGGACCAACAACTTCCTGTACAAATATGAAGATGGAACTCCGACTGATGCTAAAATGATTGATTTTCAGTTGGCAAGATGTGCTACTCCTGTGTTGGACTTAGCATTTGCTATATACGCGTGTACAACTCAGGATATGCGGTTGAAACATTACGATGAGCTGTTAAAGTACTATTACGGTGTGCTGTCGAGTCAGATTAAGGCGTACGGGAGTGATCCAGACAAGGTGTACTCGTGGGATCTGTTCATGGAAGAAATCAAGAAGTATTCGTTCTTTGGTCTGGCGTTCAGTTTTGAATCGACTCCGTTCATTGTTTTGGCCCCGGAGGACGCTGTTGACATGAAAATGGAGGTAAGATGTTGTTAAAAACTGGAAACCAGCGAAGCAGCTGATATTATGTTTAAGATATTGCCATTCTCGGCTTTTTAAACACATCCCTTCATATCTCCCTCGGGGTTTGAGGGTTTGAGAGAGTTATTTTAATTATTTGTTAAAATTTTCTTAAACCTAAAATAATATAATCCTAAACGAGTTCCAGCTCTTTATGGTTACAGTTTAAAAAATACTAATCGACTATAATATTTCAAATGAATCAGTTTCTTCCAGGGTGAAGAGAAGCTAAACATAGATGATGTTTGGCAAATGCAGAACTTTAAAACGAAGGAAGGCAGACTCAGGGAGGCAAACAACGTCAAACACTGCGTCGACAACGGATACATATAAGTTTCTATATATTGTTTACGTTCAGTATTACTATATCGTCGCTTCCAAGGCAAAGTCGCTGAAGCGCCATTTTGGCGAAATTGAGTTATTGGTATATTTGGAATAAGCTGATTTTTCTGCGTCGATCTGTCTAGGTTTCAAAGCAATCTGAGCATTTTTTTGGCTCTTCAGCGAAGCAAAATTTGGCAAAATTTTTGAAACCTTTTGTCTGAAAGACACTAAAACCCGCCTTTTTCGCAACTATGTCGCTTTAGACATTTTTCCGTAATTAATTTGGATCTAAAAAGGACGTTAGCTATATTTCCATTTGCTTTCTTAAGTACCAGCGGCGCTTTAGCAGTTTTAGCGTTTTACGATCAAATTTAAAATGATGGCGCTTTAGCAAAATAGCTTCACGCGTTAGCGTAACCAGAACGTAATTTAGTCAATTGGATTGACTGATAAGATCCAATTAATGTATAATAGACATTTTGAAATAATGTTTTGTACCGTAAAATGTCATCTTAGTTAAATTGGTCCGAAATATCTGTGAGTTTAGTAAAATGAAACGTAACAATTGAGTATTACTTTAGGAGTATAGTCAAATTTGATGAGTAAAGTCATGCTTCCAATGGTTGTTTAGAAAAGAACAGTGAACGTATTATATTGAGTTTACCACTTTATTTGCAATTGATAGAATTCTTGTACGTTTTCCTGTAATCTACAAGCAATGAACTATATTTTGTATTTTTATTCAAAATTTTAGGCTCAGTAGTTTCGGAGATCAGGGGCAAGGGGGGGGGGGGGGGGGTAATGGTAAATTTTCGGCTTCTTTCATGAATAAAATCAGAACAATTTTTTTGACAGTAATAATAAAAATATATTTGTGATCCTCATAATGAGCCCTTTCATTTGATATGTGAAACAGTAAGGTTTGCAAAACTTTTTTTTATTTCTTCATTTTTCCTCCGAAAACGACTGTGTTTGGGTCATAGGATTGGTCCAGTAGATTCGGAGCAAATTGGCTGTGAAAGACGGACGGACAGACAGACTACGATTAAAGTTAACTATGTATTTGTTACCAAAGTGTTCGCAAAAGACTATTGGGCAGAGCCAGCTGAGAAAGCTGAAGAGGAAGGACGGTGGTATAGCGTCAACCAAAGCAGAGGTGCTGAGAGAGGTTGAGAGGTTCTAGGGACCTGTTAGCAGCCTGGCCAAAGATCCAATAGGCAAGCTGACCCGACACTATACCGATGATATCCTGGACATCAGCCTGTACGAGAGTAGGATGGCCCTAAAACAGTTTAAAAACAACAAAGCGCCGGGCGAAGACGGAATCATATCAGAGCTTCTGAAAGCGGGTGGAACACCAGTACTTAAAGTCCTTTAGAAACTCTTTAATTCCGTGGTGCTCGGAGGTACACCGTCAGAATCATGGAACAGAGGCGTAGTAGCGCTGTTCTTTAAAAAAGGGGATAATACTTTTCTAAAGAACTATAGACCCATCTCGCTTCTGAGCCATGTTTATAAGCTGTTTTCCAGGGTCATCATGAATCGTCTCGAAGGCAGGTTTGATGGCTTCGAGCCTCCCGATTCTCCCGAACAAGCCGGTTTCCGAAAAGGCTTCAGTACCATAGACCACATCCACACGCTGCGGCAAGTTATACAGAAGACCGAGAAGTATAACATGCCTTTAATTTTAATGTTTTGTTTTATAAATATGCATGTTAGTCTTTAAAGTATTTTTTCTATGGGCCTATGCAGCCTGAAATAAATGTTTCTATTCTATTCTATTATGCTTAGCGTTTGTGGACTACGAGAAGGCCTATGATTCGATCGAGACGTGGGCGGTGCTTGAATCTTTCTAACGATGCCGTATTGACTATCGGTATATCGAAGTGTTGAAGTGTTTGTACAATAACGCCACCATGTCGGTCCGAATACAAGATCAGAGGACAGAGGCAATTCTATTGCAAAGAGGTGTGAGACGGGGAGATGTTATCTCTCCGAAACTGTTCACCAACACAATGGAAGATGCCTTTAAACTTCTGTAGTGGAAACGATTCGGCATCAATATCAACGGCGAGTACATCACTCACTTTCGGTTTGCCGACGATATAGTAGTCATGGCTAATAGATGGAAGACCTTAGCACGATGATCGAAAACCTCAATCGGGTTTCAACCTCAACATGCATAAAACGAAAGTCATGTCGAATGTCCATGTGGTGCCCAACCCAATAGCAGTAGGAAACTCAACTATCAAAGTTGTTGACGAATACGTCTACCTAAGACAAACAATCCGACTAGACAGGTCCAACTTTGAGAAACAGGTCAATCGTCGAATCCAACTCGGCTGGGCAACGTTCGGGAAACCACGAAATGTCTTGCCTTCCAATATACCTCCGTGTCTAAAATCGAGAGTGAATGATCAATGTGTGTTACCAGTGATGAATTATGGCACTGAAACGTGGCCACTTACTATGGGCCTTATAAGAAAGCTCAAAGTTACGCAACGAGCTATGGAGAGGGCTATGCTTGGAGTTTCTCTGCCTGGTCGAATCAGAAATGAGGAGAACCGCAGATCAACCTAAGTAACCGACGTACCCCAGCAGATTAGCAAGTTGAATTGACAGTGGGCAGGGCACATAGCACGGTGAACTGATGGCCAGTAGGGTCGAAAAGTTCTCGAATGGTAGCTGCGTATTGGCAAGCGCAGCGTAAGACGACCAGCCACAAGATGGTCCGATGACCTCATACAGGTGGCAGGAAGGCGGTGGTTGCATGCCATGGAAGAGGCCTATGTTCAACAGTGGACTTCTTGTGGCTGAGATGATGATGATGATGATGATGATTTGTTATCTGGTCACACGTATATGTAGGTACGTATAATGTGGACTCAATGCATTCAGATATTGAGAAGAGCACACAAAATACATTAATTTGGACTCCGTCACAATGGCATGGAGTGTTTAGTATGGCCAGAAAGCATCCTAAGCCATATAACGTGAGTGACATTTAACAAACATTTTAAAAACTTAACTGAAAAGGTCAGATGATTGCGTGTAGTAACCATAAAAAATACTAACTATTTATTACATACTAAAAAAAAATGAGTTCCAATGTTAAAGAAGAGGAAATAAATGTTTTTAAATTGAAAAAAATTGAACAAAATCGTGCTTATAAGGCTAGCTTACCTATTTATTTTATTTAAGAAATATCAAGATCTCAGAAAAATGTGCACTTTATCAATAATTCCTGAATATTAATTAAACAATATTGCCTTCTGATAAAATACAAGAAACCTTGCAAGATACAGATTCCAGAAGAGAACCAAAAAAATATTACTTCATATCTTTTCTTAAAATAACATGATTCAATGTGTATAAATTCTACCCACATGTCATAAATAGTAATAGTGTTCATTTTTTATCCCGTTGTCCCTTTTATGTTCTTTTAAAACCCAGTAAGAAATAAATTTTAATCCATTAAAAATAATACCATTTTATACAGTCTTACCGTAAGACAATTTGACTGACTGATAACAACTAACTAAGAGACGATTAGCAAATATGGCACGTGACGGATGGTGGTTTAGCAATATGGAATTTCGTATCCATTATTTTTTTTGGAGATAAGCTATTTTGCCCGGCTTCATATTTTGGAGGTAAGGAGGCAAATTCGCTTAAGTGACACTTATCTTCGAAACTAACAGGATAATTCGATTACTGGTTACGTTTAAAAATAGCAAATAAATCAAGCTTTAAACAGGTCTTGGTTGATTCAAAATCGAACAATGGAGAGCGATGTTACGATTTTTTTTCTAAAAATAAAAACTTTAAAATGCTCTCCTGTAAAGTAGCCCATATGGAGATAAGCGACTTTGCCTTGGAAGCGACGATATATTTAATTAATTAATGACATTGGTTGCAACTCATAAAGGCGCGCGAATTTTGGTTGTGTGCAAGGCAAGCTGTACCTAACCATACGCGATGCGTTAGTGAGTGTGTGCCGGAACGCTAGCTGTTGTTAATCGGGTATGTTTTAAATGCAGAAGTTAACACTTTTTATCAATGTTATTTTTATAATTTGAATTTAAAACGTACGCCAGTTTAACCGTTATTATTCAAAACAAAAAAATAACGAAGTATAAACAGTGTGGGGCGGGCAACACTCATAGACCAATGACTTATCTTTATTTGTATTTTATTTGTATATATTTATCTATATAAGTATTTATATCCGTCGTCTAGTATCCATAACACAAGCAGCTTTAGTTGCTTACTTTGGGACTAGGTCAATTGGTGTCAACTGTCCCAAGATATTTATTTATTTTATTTATTTGTTCTATCGTGCGACTTTTGACCAATCAGAACATCGCTCACATTTGTCACCAATTGCGTTGTTGAAATAATTAAGCTAACTTCATTTTAATCTTTTACATATGCCAGTTATATCAAAGCTATTGCAAATATTTTATGTGCTTTTTAAATTAATGAAATAAATCACGAGTGGGTCATAAAGCAATGCGAATTATTAAAAAAAGTATTATTTTGTAAATGTAGAAGTATTATTTTGTAGATTTAGTAAGTTTTCCGTCATTCTCTGGAAGTAATACAGGTTTAATTTAATTAGTTACGTATACACAGTAAGTCCACTTTCTTAATAGCTATCGGCAATCTTCGTGTTCCTAAGAAACACCAGTGACAAATATATTGTCAGACGTAAGAACGAGTGAGATGCACGAAGATTGCCGAAAGCCATTAAAAAACTGGAAGTAGGAACATACTCATGTGATTTTTATTATTTTCCTTATTTCTGTATTCCATCTTATGTAAATCAACTTACTATGTAATAAACGGTGATCATAGAAAACAGTTGTGTGTTTTTACCGTCACAAGAAATAAATAATAAAATAAGTTGGTTCCATGTTTCTTGTTCTTTTTCCGTGTCTCAAAAGGAAACAGGACCACATCACAAGACAATTTCGAATTTATTAAATTTTATAGGGATTTAACAAAAAGTTAGTTTCTGTTCAATTGAATTTAGTTTTAGCTGCCGCAAATGGTGGTTGCCAGCGTTTAAATAAAAAGTAGTTATGCAAAAGACACTTGCGGCAACATTTTGCTTGGCAACCCTGTGGCGTTGTAATGACCCCACGTGTCACCTTATAATCATATTTCGATCAAAACACAGATAGGTGCAGAATTTTACGGTTGGCTCTTACACTATTTTAATTTTTTTTAATACCTTACAATAGTAAGGCATTTAAGGCATTAAATAAAATATTAAGTTATGTACTGGCAACTTCAACATTTCATACCCATGACAGCTCTATCTTGACGTCATAAAATAATCCAGCCAAATTATTGAGCAACTACGCAATATAAAACCAGTTCGTCCAAATGACATTCCACATTTGATCGGATAATCAGCACGTCACCTTTGGTTTTGGTACCCAGAGCAGTAGTTCGCATCGTGTCACACCTTAGTAAAAGGCTATAGTGCGACTGAGAGACAATAGCTGTTGTTATTACTCACACTCGATTCTCAGTTAGAAAACATAAGTTGTTGTAGAGTGACGTGTACTACGTTGACTGACTAGTTTGTTATAAAAGTTCTTGTCTAAGTAACTTTTAAGGAAACTGTGATTGAATCCATGTTTTTATTAGTTTAAATAGTAGTGATGATTAAGTAAGTTGTCTTATTTTTAGTAGTCATGCCTAATTTATTGATACCGCTCTAACATAAAAGTAAATAGTATTGCATCAGTGATTTATATGTTTCTTGATTTTTTTTTAAATTGACTTTATAAAGCGTTTTTAAAAATAACCTATAGGAAAAATATAAGTTAGTGAAAGCACTGTAGATATTTTATGCAGTTCAAAATAAGAACACGTAAGTAATAGAAGTATCTATAGATCGGTTGGGTTTTACCCGCGCGCGGGAAAACGCAAGAGTTACACCAAAGACAATCTACTGAATAGACTGACAGTCGCTTTATGAGAACCACAACTCTCGTTTCGTTACGTACATCTTAACAAAGTTAGGTTTTTAAAGCACTTTTTATTTCGGTTATTGTCAGATGGGTACCTACTTCTGCAAGAGACCTCAGACCGATGCGGAACCCCCACTGACTTACGAGATGTTGTGCGCCGCCTTAACCAGATGGTGTGGAGAGGAGGCGTTCTTTGCCCACGTTTTTGTAAGCATGTTTTTTTCTAATCTTCACTTTGCATATTTGTTTGTCCGCTAAATCTTGCTCGTCAATTTGATCCACTTCCAGTAGTCGGATTGGCTTGGACTTTGGTACAGTCAGCAGCAGATATATCTATACAGTGGAAGAGGGAATTATACAAATCGTGTGTAGATTTGTAGAGGTAATAACTTATTACATTGACTGTACAATATTCTTAATTCATCAATAGCCTGTCCTAGTGATGGGAAGTTTTCCGAAATTTTTCAAATCATTGAAAATTTTTCAGTTTATTTTTTGGAAAAATAAATAAATGGAAAAATATTGTTTAGTGTAAAATTTAGACAAATAGAAATAAAATCGTTTTATTTCAATAAAACTAGTCCATAAAGACAAGAGTTTCATCTGATTTTATCATATCCAATATAGACTTAAGTTATTTTAATCCTTAAAAAATAAATGTAGATTTTATTTCTAAGCGAGTACATTTTTTAGATAGGTAAGGAAAAATATCAGAAAAATATTGTAATAATTGGAAAATTATTGGAAAAATAATCGAATAATGTTTTTCATTTCTTTTCGGAATGAATTTTTTCCATTACCCGTAAGTAGCCAGTCCTAACATGACCAGCCAAATTTAGGTTATCTGAATTTATCTCTACGTACGTCTCTTTCTAATGAAACTAGTTTGACAGAGACGCAGGGCGGGATAAATTAAACATCAGCCGTCATGTTAGACTTCTGGAACCACTGTGACGGGGAAACCAGAACAAGGCCTAGCCTAGTGGTTAGTGACCCTGACTATGAAGCCAGAGGTTCCTGGTTCGATTCCCGGGAGGGGCAAATGTTTGTATGATGAATATGAATGTTTGTTATAAGTATGTATATCCGTTGTCTGGTACCCATAATACAAGCTTTGCTTAGTTTGGAACTAGGTCAATTGGTGTGAATTGTCCTGAGATATTTGTTTTATTTATCCTACATCAACTATAATATTTTTTTTCCAATTCCAGTATCTCGACAACCTCTCAACATCTTACATCAGCGAAGTCGTCAAATGGAAGGTCTGTTTAAAACGTGAACGAAACGATGGGTATGAATACGTCGAACTAGTCCTCAAAATGTACCCCAGAGCAGAAGGCAAGGGTCGAAGCTTCCGTAGCGACGTGTTTTTCAAAAACGAGATAACATTCTACGAGAATACGTTACCAAAATTACTGGAGTTCCAAAATTCAAGAGGGACCACAGAGCCTTTCGAAGGCCATCTAAAACTTTTTTTGTCCTACTGCGAGGAAAGACAAGACTCCATCATCTTCGGTGACGAATTACCTCAAGGGTTTGCGCGTTCCAAAAGCAAGTTCGATCTTGAACACGGCAAATTAGTATTAAAAAATTTGGCGAAATTTCATGCGATATCGTTCGCTATGAAAGACCAAAACCCTGAAGCGTTTGAAAGGATAAGAAAAGAAACTGCGGAAACTTACTATAGCAATAGTTACTGGGGATGGTACAAAAAGTTGTGGGCCAGAATTTGTTCAGACGCCATTGATGCCGTCGAAAAAGAATACCCTAACACGAAATATGTGGATTTAATAAAGAAATTTGCTGTTCAAGGTAGGCTCAAAGATTTAATAAAAGCTGTAAATAATCGAAATAATTCTGCGATTCTACACGGTGATTGCTGTGCAAGTAATTACATGTTCAAATATGTTGAAGGAAGACCTGTTGAGATAAAAATGTTGGACTTTCAGCAAACTAGATGCGCTAGTCCAGCTCTCGATGTATGCACTCTACTGTATAACAATCCACAATTATTAAAAGACGACGAGGAGCTATTTAAATACTATCATGAAGTATTGTCCTTGCAAATACAAAAGCTTGGTAGCAATCCTGCTGTTTATAAATGGGATGTCTTTAGAAATGAAATAGAGAAGTATTCGTACTTTGGTGTCGCGGTTAGCCTTGATACAGCTGTAACTACGTCGACGTATGAGGAAATCTCAGCAAGACAAATAGCTTTAGGGGTAAGAAACACTTTTTATAAGTTTCTTTTTAAATATAATTATAAGCTCACGCCGGTTTCCCTTTGGGATAGGCAGAGACCACAGTACGCCATTTTCCCCGGTCCTGGCATACTTCCCTCGCTTCCTCCACACACATTCCTCTCTGCATGTTTGTCTGCAAAATCTGTTCCCTTTATAATGCATGGATATAATAACTTCTCACAAACACGTACAATCAAAACTGTGCAAATCAAAATTATATTTTTTTAACAACTTTTTTGTTTCAGTGGCCGAGCGACTCTAAAATCAGAAACATAGCTGATGTTTACGAAGATAAGATTCTGCAAAGTAATGAGAGAGCTGATTTGGCGAATAATTTCGTCCACTGCGTTGATAAAGGATACATCTCAGGAGCGCTGTTAGAAAGTTCTTTGTTTGATTTCTTATAAATAAATAGAACTTTATTTTAATGGTAGCCAAATCAAATAAGAAGGACCTAAAAGTTGAACGTTGCTTTTAAATATAATTTTTTTTCTGAGGAGGAAATACTGCTAACTTTCAAATATAATAAATACTACCATGCTAGTATCAAAAGATAAGCAAGATTTTAATGCAAATATGAATTGAGTATTTAGATATGTCTGTTTCTTTGTAATTAAATATCTGAATTGAGAACCTATTTTACAGACTTTATTTACCTGTTACCTAATCGCACCTTCAGAATTGTAGCGACACAGTTCTGGATGTAACATTTCCCAAAATTAAACACTATCCCCCTTATTCATAAAAAGTTAACAATCTTTTTAAGCTAACACATGTTTTGTCCCTTTCATTTGAGGGCAAACGTCAAAATGACAGATAAGGACATAAACATGTTAACTAACAAACGTTTACGAAGCGTTTCTGAATAAGGGGGTGTGTCTTAATTAAGGTGATATTTTGGGCGTTCATTCCTCCCCGTTCGCCCAACATCACACTTTACATATGCCAGTTTCACACGTAATTTTATTATTAAAGCTATTTCAAATATTTTATGTACTTACTTTTGAAATTAATTAAATAAATCACACATAGGTCATAAAGCAGTGCAAATTATTAAAAGAGGTATTATTTTGTAGCTTTAGAAAGTTTTCTGTCATTCTCTGGAAGTAATACAGGTTTAATTGAACTAGTTACGTATACACAGTAAGTCCACTTTCATAATAGTAGCTATCGGCAATCTTCATGATTCTAATAAACACCAGGGGGCTTAGCACGCTAGCTTTTATCGATGACATAAAGCATTTATCCCGTTCTAGCCAGTAGGTGTGTGCGAAAGGGACGAATGCTTTATGTCATCGATAAAAGGTAGCGTGCTAGGCCCCCAGGATCACATCACAAGACATTTTCGAATTAAAAAGCTTATTTATTAAATTGTATACGCATTAAAATTAATATATGCAAAAGATACTTGGGGCAAGATTTTGCTGGGCAACCCCGTTTAATGATCCAAAATGTCACTTTTTGTTAGAATCACAAAGCGATCAAAAACAATGGCCCGTTTCACTAAGCTACAACTGCTACAAGTTACAATTTTACAAGTCTAAGCCGGCAACATTGGTCAATAATGACCAATGGCAATGGGCATAAAGACCAATGTTGCCGGTTTAGACTTGTAAAATTGTAACTTGTAGCTTCGTGAAACGGGCCACTGATAGCTGCAGAATTTTACGGCGGGCTCTTCTTTATTTGAAGTTGTGTACTGACAACATTAACACGTCATGCCCATGACAGCTCTCCCTTGATTTCATAAAATAATCCAGCCAAATTCTTGAGCAACTACGCAATATAAAAACCAGTTCGTCCAAATGGCATTCCTCATTTGATCGGATAATCAGCACGTCGCCTATGGTTTTGGTACCCAGAGCAGTGGCCCGTTTCACTAAGCTACAAGTTACAATTTTACAAGTCTAAACCGGCAACATTGTTCCTTATGCCCATTGCCATTGGTCATTATTGACCAATGTTGCCGGTTTAGACTTGTAAAATTGTAACTTGTAGCTTAGTGAAACGGGCCACAGTAGTTCGCATCGGGTTACACCTTAGTTAAAGGCTATAGTGCGACTGAGAGGAAATAGCTGTTGTTATTGTTATTACTCACACTCAGTTTTCAGTTAGAAAACATGAGTTGTTGTAGAGTGGCGTGTACTACGTTGACTCATTAGTTTGTTATAAAAGTTCTTGTTGACGTAACTTTTAAGGAAACTGTGAGTGAATCCATGTTTTTATTAGTTTAAATAGTAGTAACAGTTTAGTAATTGTGTTATTTTTGGTAGTCATGCCTAATTTATTGATACCGCTCTAGCATAAAAGTAAATAGTATTGCATCAGTAATTTACGTTTCTCGATTTTTTTTAATTGACTTTATAAAACGTTTAAAAAAATTACCTATATGAAAAATATTTGTTAGTGAAAGCTCCGTAGATATTTTATACAGTTCAAAATAAGAACACGTAAGTAAAAGAAGTATCTATAGATCGGTGGGGTTTCCCGCGCGCGGGAAAACGCAAGAGTTTACACCAAAGACAATCTATTGAATAGACTGACAGTCGCTTCATGAGAAGCATAACTCTCGTTTCGTTACCTACATCTTAACAAAGTTAGGTTTTTCATCACTTCTTTTTCATTTATTGTCAGATGGGTACCTACTTCTGCAAGAGACCTGAGATCGATTACGAATCCCCACTGACTTACGAGATGTTGTGCGCCGCCTTAACCAGATGGTGTGGGGAGCAGGCGTTCTTTGCCCACGTTATTGTAAGCATGTTTTTTTCTAATCTTCACTTTGCATATTTGTTTGTCCGCTAAATCTTGGTCGACAATTTGACCCACTTCCAGCAGTTGGATTGGCTTGGACTATGGTACAGTCAGCAGCAGATATATCTACACAGTGGAAGAGAGAAAAATCTACACACGATTTTTATCGTGAGTAGATTTGTAGAGATAGTAACTTATTACATTGACTGTACAATATTCTAAAGTCATCAATAGCCTGTCTGACAATAGTTAATAATTTTCCGAAATTTTTCAAATCATAGAAAATTTTTCAGTTTATTTTTCGGAAAAATAAATAAATGGAAAAATATAGTTTAGTGTAAAATTTAGACAAAAAGAAATAAAATCGTTTTAATTCAATAAAACTAGTCCATAAAGACAAGAGTTTCATCTGATTTTATCATTTCCAATATATGTATACTTAAGTTATTTAATCGTTAAAAAATTAATGTAGATTTTTATTTCTAAGCGAGTACATTTTTAGATAGATAAGGAAAAATAACAGAAAAATATTGTAATAATTGGAAAATTATTGGAAAAATATTCGAATAACGTTTTTCATTTCTTTTCCGAATGAAATTTTTCCATTACCCGTCAGTAGCCAGTCCTAACATGACCAGCCAAATTTAGGTTATCTGAATTTATCTCTATGTACGTCTCTTTCTAATAAAACTAGTTTGACGGAGACGCAGGGCGGGATAAATTAAACATGAGCCGTCATGTTAGACTTCCGTAAGCACTGTGACGGGGAAACCAGATACATCCAAGGCTAGAAGCTAGAGGTTCCGGGTTCGATTCCCGGGAGGGCAAATGTTTGTATGATGAATATGAATGTTTGTACCCGAGTCTTATAAGTATGTATATCCGGTGTCTGGTACCCATAGTACAAGCTTTGCTTAGTTTGGGACTAGGTCAATGGGTGTTAATTGTCCTGAGATATTTATTTTATTTATCCTACATTTTATTAAAACAATTTTTTTTTCAATTCCAGTATCTCGATGAGCTCTCAACATCTTACATCAGCCAAGTCATCAAATGGAAGGTCTGTTTAGAACGTGAAACGGGGTACGAATACGTCGAACTAGTCATCAAAATGTACCCCAGAGCAGAAGGCAGGGGTCGAAGCTTCCGCAGCGACGTGTTTTTCAAAAACGAGATAACATTCTATGAGAATACGTTACCAAAATTACTGGAGTTCCAAAATTCAAGAGGGACTATAGAGCCTTTCAAAAACCATCTAAAACTTTTTTTGTCTCAGTGCGATGGAAAACGAGACTCCATCATCTTCGGTGACGTATTAACGCAAGGCTTTGCGCGTTCCAAAAGCAAATTCGATCTTGAACACGGCAAATTAGCGTTAAAAAGTCTGGCGAAACTTCATGCGATATCGTTCGCTATGAAAGACCAAAACCCTGACGCGTTTGAAAGGATAAGAAAAGAAACTGCGGAAACTTACTATAGCAATAGTTACTGGGGTTGGTACAAAAAGTTGTGGGCCAGAATTTGTTCAGACGCCGTTGATGCCGTCGAAAAAGAATACCCTAACACGAAATATGTGGATTTAATAAAGAAATTTGCTGTTCAAGGTAGGCTCAAAGATTTAATAAAAGCTGTAAATAATCGAAATAATTCTGCGATTCTACACGGTGATTGTCGTGCAAGTAATTACATGTTCAAATACGTTGAAGGAAGACCTGTTGAGATAAAAATGTTGGACTTTCAGCAAACTAGATGCGCTAGTCCAGCTCTCGATGTATGCACTCTAATGTATAACAATCCAGAATTACTAAAAGACGACGAGGAGCTATTTAAATACTATCATGAAGTTTTGTCCTTGCAAATACAAGAGCTTGGTAGCAATCCTGCTGTTTATAAATGGGATGTCTTTAGAAATGAAATAGAGAAGTATTCGTACTTTGGTGTCGCGGTTAGCCTTGATACAGCTGTAACTACGTCGACGTATGAGGAAATGTTGGCACAACACAGACAAGTAAGTTGTAAAAAACAAGTTTCTATTTAAATATTATTATAATAAGCTCACGCCTGTTTCCTTTTGGGGTAGGCAGAGACCACAGAACGCCATTTTCCCCTGGCATACTTCCCTCGCATCCTCCACACACATTCCTCTATGCATGTTACATTATATGCTCGCATGCTTGTCTGCAAAATCTGTTGCCTTTATAATGCATGGATTCAGGGGTGTAACTAGGGTGGGGTAGGCAGGGCATGTGCCCTGGGCGCCAAATAAGGAGGGCGCAAAAAACTAAATTAACTAACTACCTATTAAAAAAAATACAATCCAAATTCGTATACATGGCCGAATAAAACTCTTTTGAGGATCATTTAATCCTTATTATAGATACATTTATTCCAGACGGGAACATATTTGTGGTATTTTGTTTATTTTACATACATTACATTACAAAATTAGTAAAATAATAAAAAAATGTGTAGGTATCTGTTTTTAAAATAATTTACAAAGGAAAAGGGGCGCAGTTTGGATGCTAGCCCTGGGCGCCATTTTACGTCGATACGCCTCTGCATGGATTTAATAACTTCTCACAAACACGTACAATCAAAACTGTGCGTTTATGTACTGTATGTTCATGTGCGATGTATACAAAGTACCTACAGCAAAGCAAAAAATACAAGCTTATTTTTCTAACATTTTTTTTTTGTTTCAGTGGGTGGCCGGGTCCAAAATCCTAAACATAGCTGATGTTTACGAAGATAAGATTCTGCAAAGTAACGAGAGAGCTGATTTGGCGAATAATTTCGTCCACTGCGTTGATAAAGGATACATCTCAGGAGCGCTGTTAGAAAGTCCTTTGTTTGATTTCTTATAAATAAATAGAACTTTATTTTAATGGTAGCCAAATCATATTTGGTAAGACCTAAAATTTAAATGTTGCTTTTAAATATCAATTAGGTATTTGAGATTCAAGATACTATGTTATGTTATACTAATAGGTCATTTACTTTTTCTGAGGAGAACAAGATGCTAACTTTCAAATGTAATAAATTCTACCATGCTAGTATCAAAAGATAAGATAGATTTTAATGCAAATATGTATTGAGTATTTAGATGTAATTAAATATTAATATAAATTGTTTTAAATTATGTTTATTAATTTATTTTATTTTATTGTTAAAGTTTTATGAATATGAATGTTTGTGTTAATAAAAATGCCTTTTTGACATTAAATATCTGAATTTAAAAACCTATTTTATAGGCTTTTATTTACCTACTACCTTTGTATATAGGTATGTTTAGTTCAAATTCTTTTAAATCAGTTTTGACTTGCTTCCAGAAGTTGCCGTATTGTTCTAAAAGTATTTTATTGTAAAAAAAACCAAGTCTCGCAACTCATTCTTCTACCGTAAAAAGTTGTGAGATCCATGTTATACCAAGTCGGTTGGCTTATTCAGTCCCTAGTTAAGGGACCTTCTGTGTTAAGTTATTAACACTTGCTTGAAACTTTTGATGATCGGTCAGTCAGTCAGTCAGTCACTGACAAATTAAGAAACTTTGACTAGTTACAATTCTTAAACTACTGGTTCAAATGGAATGAAATTTAAAATATACTGTCTATGCAATGCCTGCTTTGGTTTCTGAAAATACATGGTTCTAGTTTAATCCACAACGAAGTTATGGAGGGTCGAAAATGGCCTGAACTGCTTCGAGAAAAGGATGGTACGGCCGTGCCGCTTTTTTTTGCTGGACTTGGCGGGGGCACTGCCGTGCCCCCAGATACCAAAAACAAAGTACCATCAACAAAAAACACCTTTTATTTATTTGAATACAAAATGGCCGTCACTTAGACAGGCCACGGCCGCCATGACAGCCACGGCCGCCATGACAGCCACGCCAGCCATGACAGTAGCCATGCAGTTAGTCGGAGTCCGACTCGGTCTCCCAGCCGGGCGTGGGGCGCGTCTTGAACCGCGGCCGGAACTTGGGGTCCGGCAGGCCGGAGCCGGGCGTTGTGCTCAACGGATAGCCCTTGTGCATCGTCAGATCTGGAATTAAAAAGTTTGACTGAAACGTCAGCTTGACGTAACGGCGCAGCAGTGTTGCCAATTTAGCGACTTTGTGGCTAAATCGGTTTTCAGGGCTACGTCATCGACTTAAAGGCTCGACCAAACCGCTGCTTCAAATACGGAGACGTTACGGAATCGCAGTGACACATCGTATCCGTAACGTTTTAATCGCATGCCCCCCACACTGCTGCTCAAAACATGCAGACGCACCGTAAATTGAGCTGCGTCCAAATCGCAAAGTATAATTACATGGAGAGCATGCGGTAAAGTCGTGATGTTTACGGCATATCACTGCGATTCCGTAGAACGGCATGGAACTTCTGAACCGATTTCAAAAATTCTTTCTCAGATAGAAAGCTACACTATCCCTGACGGACATAGGCTACTAATTCCAAGCGAAGCGAATTTTGGGCGAAGTCGCGGGCGTCCGCTAGTTAGTGATAATTTTAGTAATAACGTTTAGTTTAAATTTAGTTTTTATGATTAGATTAGTAATGATAGTAGGTAGTATCAGAAGTCAGAAGCACCCGGAACCTCCGAGCATGTATAAGGAAAGTTCCTAATGTGTGTGGAGGGAGCAAGGGAAGTATGCCAGGATCGGGGCAAATGGCGTTCTGTGGTCTCTGCCTACCCCAAAGGAAACAGCCGTGAGCTTATAATACCTAATAATATGGAAGTATTAGTAGTAGTAGATTATTTTAATACACTTGAAAATTTACTTCCAAAAGCAACTCACCATCAACGTCATCCGGCCCCCTGGTGGTACTAGGCTTCCTCGGTCGCGGGGTGGAGGTCTGCCACACGTTGTACTCCGGCACCCAGATCTTGGTGTCAATGGGCTCGAAGCCGAACTCGGTCATGTGCGTGGGCCCGCGGTACTCCTCCGGCGTCATGCGGAAGTCCTCGTAGTGGGTGCCCTCCTCCCACTTCCACTGCTGCACGTCGATCAGGGTCAGGTTCTTGTGCCAGCCCCAGGCGTTCAGCTCGAACCAGCAGCTTGCGGTGAACTTTATGAACACTCTCACCTCGAAAATGGTACCTGAGGATTTAGTCGGTCCATGAGTTCTGTCAGGGAGGTTCCACTCCGCACTGTAGGTGGCTGTTATCTATGGCATAGGTTAATCGCAGTAGGTTGCTGACTTGCCGCGCGCGCGCCGCTCACTCTGTGTCGCGCGTTGTGATAGTATTACAGTAAGCAGCCCAATCCTAGCAATGCGCCAGGGCATTGCGGGTGGAAGGCGGGCGCGGGCGGCGCCTTCCTTTTGACGCATGCCGCCTGGCGAATGTTTATGAAGTAATACGAACTTTTTACGCCTGATCATAAAGTTGGAATTCGTTTAACGGTGGTCGAAAAAGAGAAGTTTCTGTACGTTAGTACTATTATTTATTCTGTGGTTGTACCTCTCCACTACTGGCGGTTGGCCGTTAACTCTGCGAACGTGTCCCGGGCCCGTACCACTCTGAACAGCTGTTCAGCATTGGTGATTCCCGTCACAGAATAAGTAATAGTACTAACATATAGAAATTTCTTTTTTTCGACGGCGATCAAAAGAATTACAACTTTATTGACAAGTACAAAAAGGTCGTATTACTTCATACACATTCGCCAGGTGGCTCGCGTCAAAAAACGCGCCGCCCGCGGCCGCCTTCCCCGCAACTCCCGGCGACACGTTAGGGTTGCCCTGCATTCATTTTCAATTACAGTGTCACAGCGAGGGCGAGCTAGCGGACGCGTGGCGAGCCGACAACCTACTGCGACTTGCCTAGGAAACTCGGCCGAGGGTACCTACAGTGCGGAGTGGAACCCCCCTGTCTAGGCTATCCCGTAGTGTAAACATAAGTAGGTCCATAAGTATGATAAAGGTAGCATCACATAAGTATTGTATTAATTTATTAATTTAGGTATTTTTATGCACTATATTGTCGCTTTCCGTCGTTTTTGCGGACGTTTGCTGGACACCCCGAAACTAGGGCACAGGGCACACGTCGCCGAAGTAACGTGCTAATTTTTATGTTTTATAAATAAGTATGTAAGTCTTTAAGGCATTTTTTTCTATGGGCCTATGCAGCCTAAAGTAAATGGTTTTATTATTGACTTCATGGGCGTACACAGCTGGGGGGCAAGTCAGATGCTAGATTCGGTAATCTTCGTCCGCCATCGTCGCGCTCGGTTATTGGCAATTGCACCGTGCATTTTGCCAGTGTCTACTGCGCGGTTTAACCCGTTTACACTTTGATTAGTAATTAGGCGAGTTCATACATGTTCTGCGAGATTTCCAGGGGAGGGCAGCTGCCCCTCCCTGCCCTGGGTACGCCCATGATTGACTTCGACTCTGACTCTACCTCTGTAGGAGTGACAGGCCGGGCCGAAGTTGTACCGCGGACACAGGTGCTTGACGTTCATCATGGTGGTAGCTGACGCGTTCTTCAGCTCCAGGGTCAAACAGGAATACTCCACGTTGTCAAATATAGTCATCTGCAAACAATAGTAGATTGTGTCGCAAGGGAGCAAAGTGATATATTTACGGCGGGGCGGTGCATTACGTCTAGAACGAACTGAAGGATGCTACAGTTGAAACCGAAGCGTCGTGAGGTTTCTTAAGTAGAATTAAGACTTCCATCGAAAATAATTGTAAAATAAAACAATTGAAATAGATGAGATCGTAGAGTTTTTTTTTTATAAAACAGGAAGGCAAACAAACAAATCACCTGATAGTAAGTGATCACCACAGTTCTGTAATATGACTCTAAAACACTAACTTGTACCCTGTTCGAGCATCTAAACGCCGCTAACAGTGACAGCGGGACCATACCAACATATGAGCATTTGCTCATATGCATTGGCTACATAAATCACAACGAAAGTCGCCTTGTGTTTGAAAAGAACACTCAAAGTTAATGATTTTTTTTGTAATGAAATAGGAAGGCAAACAAGCTACTGGGTCACCTGATGGTAAGTGATCACCACCGTCTATAGACACCCACAACACCAAAGAGATTGCAGATGCGTGCCAACCCAGAGGGCTAAGATGGAATACCTCTTGTGCTAGTAATTACACCGGCTGTCTTGCTCTCCACGCCGGAACACAACAGTGCAAGCTGCTTAGCGGCAGGATTAGCGAGCAAGGTGGTGGTAGCGATCTGGACGGACCTTGCACAAGGTCCTACCACCCGCGAGACTTACGTTGTAAGTGGCGAAGTGGTACTCGTCGGTGGAGTCTGTCTGCATGTGGAACCAGTCGCGGTAGATGAGGTTGATCTTCTCCTCAGCGTCGCAAGCGCCGAACCGCTGCGGCCCGCTCCACGGCTCGTTGGGGCCCGCGCTGCCGGCGGCTACGAACACAAATACCAACCGTTGCGCCATCCAGTGGCGTAACAATAGGGTGGCAGGGCTGGCAAAATGCCGCGAGCTCAAAAATATTATTGATAGGGCCCCATCAAAAGAATTTGCCGCGGACCCCAGATGGTATAGTTACGCCACTGGCACCATCATCGTCTCTTAAAAGGCTTGTCAAAGCTTGATTATGATTATTATTAAAACTAAACCAAAGGTCACTAAACTATTTGTTATCGTGGACTTTTGAGTTCTTATTCTTTTTCTATTTTTTTATTATTGAAACTAACCATTGAACTAAACAAGAGTTCACTGAACTTTTGTTGTCATAGACCTTTGATTTCTTTTTTTTCTATAATTTTATTTGTTTTTATAGACAAAAAAACGAACCAGACCTTCTACGGTCATCATTTATTTTCCAAATGAACATTGCTCTTTAGAAAATACTTCCTGAGTGAGCAAGATGGTGGTAGCGATCCTTGCACAAGGCTACCACGCTCGATTGATATATTTGGTATATTTTATAGTACACCATTTTCGCGTATACCATCACCACAGATCTGTCTCAAAACGGTTCTGACAGAACACCAGCGGGGCAATTCTCGGTTTATGCGAGATTCATCTCGCACGAAAACAACTGTCAAATTCTTTGGAAATCTATCATCTTTTGACGTATCTCGCACGTGAGATGTATCTCCCATGAACCGAGAATTGGGGTCCAGAGCTGTGAACCTCGCAGCATTTACTATTTGTGCTTTTTCCACAGCACATTGGCATCCTAACTTTTAGCTTTAGTTTGACTGTATTTTTTTAAGGATTTATTTTTTAAGATGTTTTGCCATTCGTTATTACTACCTTGTTCTGTGTATTGTTTTGTTCTGAAAAAATAAACTTTGATCTATCGATCAATCAATTTTCTGTATGGTAGGTACACTCACTCCGCAGCACGAACTTCTGGTCAGTGATCTTGGAGATGGTGAGCCGTTGGAACCTGGCGAGGCTGTCCTCCAGCCAGGGGTAGTAGCTCAGCATGTCCAGGTAGCGGGATGGTGCGCCGCAGCCCGGCCCGCGGACGCCCAGGCCGAGCTGGGACGAGGTACAATAGGGGAAATATATTCACGTACCACCTTAGAACCCTATCGCAATGACGCGACGCGTTAAACGCCAGGCTTTGTCATACAAATGTCACGCGTATATCTCTTCGACTAGGTTGGTACGTGTTTCAATTTCCTTGTCTGTACACATAGGGTTACCAACTTTTTTCCATCAAGTATAGTATTTTCGAAGCTATTACCTTTAAAGATATAGTAGACGGCAAAAAAATAGTATCCGATCTTCTTTTTCTTTTTCTTTAGTGGCGGCCACGAAGCTTGTGCCAATGTCAATGGTAAAATAAAATTGTACAGTTCAGTATGGGTCAAAAGATAGTAGTTTCGCCTACTGTACATATTTTTTAGAAATATAGTATACCAGCTGTGCCCGCGACTTCGTCCGCGTGGAATATAGTGTCTTTCAAAAGTGTGTTCTTTACAAACTTTCATCCCCTATTCCCTATTGTTATTTTACACCCTTGAGGGTAAAATTTTTACAAACTGTGAATGTCATATTTATTTATATCGAATCAACAGTCTAAAAGATATGTTTCAAGCTTCTAGCTCTAAAAACGACGTTACTTCCATACAACTTTTCATCCACCCTTTCAACCCCTTACAACCCTTTTTTCGCATTAAAAAGTAGCCTATGTCCTTTCTCAGGCCCTAGACTACTACTGTGTACCAAATTTCTTTTAAATCGGTTCAGTAGTTTTGGCGTGAAAGAGTGACAGACAGACAGACAGACAGAGTTACTTTCGTATTTATAATATTAGTAAGGATGATCTCCTAAAATAATAAGATACTATATTATATAGTAGCGTTGGCCACTCTATGTACACATGTGTAAAACTGCGTTGCGCCGTTCAATTGCGCCAACTCAGTTCATTGCGTTGCGTTGACTCACTTCTTCAAAATGTGTCGGCGCACAGCGCAAGACCGGGAGTAATACAATCAAATCAAAGTCAAAATATCTTTATTTTACAAGTGGTAGGACCTCGTGCGACGTCCGTCCGGATAGCTACCACCATCTTGCTCGCTAATCCTGCCACTAAGCAGCAGTGCTTGCAATGTTGTGTTCCGGGGTGGAGAGCAAGACAGCCGGTGTGATTACTGGCAGAAGAGGTATTCCATCTTAGCCCTCTGGGTTGGCAACGCAAGATGGTGGTAGCGATCCCTGTTGCACAAGGTCCTACCCGCGAAGAGTCTTGTAGTGTTTGTTATTACTGGCATTTAATCTTTTCGACGCCAACGACTCTTAATAAAAAAATAGGCTATAAACAAACTGGAACAAATTACCTTGCTACTCCGCGAAATCAGTGCCGGGCTCGTGCAAAATAGCTGTACTGGTTTCGCGGAGTAGAAAGGTAATTTGTTCCAGGAGTGCGATTTTTGAATCTCACCGGGTGACTTACGCTCGCAAAAATGGCCGTTTTTCATAGAGATTCGGCCATTTTGGAGAGCTCTAGTCACCTGGTGAGGTTCAAAAATTGCACCCCAGTTTGTTGATATGGACCTCCGCAAAGTAAAGCCTGAATCTATTAATTATTTAAAATAGGCTATATCAAGGGTCAGCTTCAGGCTGTACTCCTGGACACGTCACAGTTAGGAGATTCTTCATTATTCTATTTATCGACTGCTTGGGGGGGGGGGGGGGGGTTACCAGGTGCCAGCGCCCCCACACGTCGCGCGCTGCCAGCGCGGCGCCCGCGCCCCACACGCACGGCATCAGCGTCTGCAGCGACAGTGCGCACGTCACGTGCGGGGGGCGCATCTTCCTCTCGTACAGCTGGAAGACAAACAGGCTGGTACTACCCCGAGCGAGTCCACTGAGACTATAGCCACAGAATAAATAATAGTACTAACATATAGAAACTTCTCTTTTTCGACCACCATTAAACGAATTCCAACTTTATGATCAGGCACAAAAAGTTCGTATTACTTCATAAACATTCGCCAGGCGGCGTACGTCAAAAGGAAGGCGCCGCCCGCGCCCGCCTTCCACCCGCAATGCCCTGGCGCACCGCTAGGGTTGGGCTGCTTACTGTCATACTATCAACGCGCGACACGAGAGTGAGCGGGCGCGCGCGCGGCAAGCCGGCAAGCTACTGCGATTAACCTATGCCATAGGTAGTGCGGCGAGCGCACCTACAGTGCGGAGTGGCACCCCCCCTGCTATAGCTACTACTTCACGCCTTTGCCCATTTCCTCGCACACTCACAGTTTTTTTTTATATATATTAAAGCGGGCGAGCGGTTCTCCTCATGTTGAGTGATCACCGCCGCCCATAACCACTTACAGCGCCATCAGGACTGCTAGTGCGTTGCCGGCCTTGCAAGAATCGGTACACTCGCCTTTTGAAGGCAACCATGTGGAAGCAAGATGGTGCGTGGTGCCTTTTGCGGGTGGTAGGACCTTGTGCAAAGTCCGTCCGGATCGCTACCACCATCTTGCTCGCTAATCCTGCCGCTAAGCAGCAGTGCTTGCACTGTTGTGTTCCGGCGTGGAGAGCAAGACAGCCGGTGTAATTACTGGCACAAGAGGTATTCCATCTTAGCCCTCTGGGTTGGCAACGCATCTGCACTCTCTTTGTTGTTGCAGGTATCTATAGGCGGTGGTGAACACTTACCATGCCCACCATGTGACCCACCTGCTTGTTTGCCTTCCTATGTTCTATAAAAAAAAAGATGGAAAAACCCAGCCGGGCCCAGATATCTATAGCATTGACAAAGTTAAAATCCGCGGAAATGCCCTCCTCCACGTTCCGCTTTTGATTCGATTTATACTTCCAAGTACACCCTGTATACATACATGCCTTATACATACAGATAAATATCATAGTACGTAATAGTACATATATGTCTGCCTTTTGTAAAATTAAATCTTTCCCACTTCAGTCTTTAATGAGCACTTATTGTGTGCCTTTGACTGTACTACTCTGGTCGCGCCGGCCTATTAATACTATAATTGGCAACTGGCTACAGTATAGCTTCACCACCAAACTCATATAAAGAGAGGTACCAGCTGCTACTGCATTTCGTACGGTAACAGATCTCGAGGCACCTAAGGATCACAACAGATCAGCGATTCTTGGAGTTTCCGCCTGCCATGGACGGGGTGATCACTTTCCATCAAGTGACTCGTATGCACGTTTTGCGCCCACGTCCATAAAATTTTCAAGCACAAGGTACCCACATTTAAAAATCTTATTAACAATATATTTTGTAAATTACCATAACTTTCTTGTGTTAGTTTACAAACTTAATTATTATTACTGTTTTGGTTTTTGGCCAGTGAGCGCACTGCAGAACTTTGTTAACTTATATTGTGTTCCTTAAGAACATTAATTTTATCACATTATGTATCTACATGATTTCCCTCTAGCGATCATTTCCTGTTAAGTAATGTTATTAATCCTTCTGTGCACACATAGTTAGAATTATAGTCCAGATCTAGACAGTAAGCATTACCCTACTACTGTATTAAAGACAGTAATTTGTTTTGTGAGCCTATTAAAAAAAAAAAAGGAGAGTAACAAAACTTACATTAGCTTGGACGTAGAATTTCCGGCAAAGTCCGGCAGGTACATGCTCCATGGGGACCACCGTCTTTTGAAGAGTTTCGTAATCTGAAACATAGCTATAACATTAGAGCGCACAGACAGAAATGCATGTCAAGTAATGTAATACAAAATAGTATATTATACATCCGTTCTGATAGTACATGCAGTGGCCTTAACATGACTGGCCAAGTTTAGTTTATCTCTATCTGCGTCCCTTTCTTATGACACTAGTTACACAGAGACACAGGGAGGGGTTAAACTAAACCTGGGCTGTCATGTTAGGGCCGCTGGTCTCTATTGGTATCGTACAAGCTTTGCTTATTTTAGGACTAAGTATGTGAATTGGTGTAAATTGTCTCAAAATATTTTTGTCTTATTAATACTACTTACTTTCTTCAAACTTTACAACGTAAAACGTTGGGTTTCGTAGCTGATCGGGGGGCGGGCAGAGTGGCATTATTCTAGCTGTAACATAAATGGGAGATTACAGAAATGTGAGATTTGTAGTGTTTTACAATAAGGTGCTCTAGGGAAGTTAACACACGCCGAAATGCTTCGAGAAACTTTGTAAGCACTTCGTTCCGTCTTCGATTTAAAATAGCGCCCTCGTCGTAAAAATATTATTTTGCTCCCTTATGATATATTCTACTATTTCATATTTTAGGGTAGTTTTCAAATTGTGATTGTGCACAGCTGTCCATGGGCGGTGGCGATCTCTTATCAAGAGGTGACGCACTTGCTCGTTTACCTTCTTATTTTAAAAATCCCACTGAAAATCAACGCTGCTGCTGAGTTGGGTCCCTTTCAGCGTGAACACGTGGGTCACCTGATGGTAAGTGTTCACCATCGCCTATAGACACCCGCAACACCAAAGGGATTGCAGATGCGTTGCCAACCCAGAGGGCTAAGATGGAATACCTCTTGTGCCAGTAATTACACCGGCCGTCGTGCTCTCTACGCCGGAACACAACAGTGCAAGCACTGCAGCTTAGCGGCAGGATTAGCGAGCAAGATGGTGGTAGCGATCCGGACGGACCTTGCACAAGGTTCTTCCACCCGCAAATTCTTCTAATTTAATTTATAAAATAGTGTAGTATTGCAGCCTCACGGTCGCGCACCGGCCTCCTGAGCTGGATGAGAGCGAGGGTGTTGCTCGTCTCGCCGTGCTCCGGGTGTATGAAGTAGTTGCGCACGCGCCGCCCGCGCCCCTCCCACCCCTCGCCGAGCAACACGCGCGCTTTGCTCCTGGAGTTAAGTATCAATAGTACAAAATCAAAATGGTAGGCGATTTACTTAAACATACCTACAAAAAAGTGCATACTTATCATGAGATGGATAGAGCGCAGTTTAAAAAGGATATTAGCTGACCTGAAATCTATTTTCGGCATAGGATCGATGTCGGCCGACACGGCCACGACGAATTCGGCCTGCACTAGAACCACTGTGGTCACCGCTCGGCTGTCGCCCAACTCACCATCTGTGGGTATTTAATGCAGGTGTGATTCGAGTAAACTTGCCAATAAAAAGCACAATAAAATGTAGTGCCGTATTTTAAGAGTTCCGAAGAATAAAGGAACCATTGTAGGATCACTTCGTTGAGCCTCCAGACGAGCGACCATCCAGAATACCTATTCTTATCTTTGTTTATGCACAAAGGTCAACCGTCTTAGAATTTCTTAAGGCAGTGTTTCTTAACCTGTGGTCCGCGGACCCCTGGGGGTCCGCGAGCATATGTATGGGGGTCCTCAGTCTTACCTATGGAATGCCACCAAAAGTCTTGTAATCGCTACGCATGCATATTTTTTGTAATTAGTAATACTAAAATAAATGGCCCGAAAATTGCTGCTTTTTTATTAAGGGGGTCCATAAAATTGTGCTTGATTTCCTAAGGGGTCCGTGGACAAAAAACGTTAATAAACGCTGTCTTAAGGTATTCATCATTATCAGCTGAAAAGCGTCCACTGCTGGACATAGGCCTCTCCTAAAGATCGCCACAATGCCCGGTCCCGCGCTTCTCGCATCCAGCAGGTTCAACCAAGACAGGTCGTCGGTCCACCTTGTGGCGGGTCTGCCCTGTGGGGAAGCTGCGTCTTCCGGTACACGTAAGCATCGAGTTAATTTTTGATCTTCAAGCGCTTGACTTCCGCCTGCGGACCAATCAAAACGCGAGCGTGTACTTTAGCCGGCAGTGATTGGCGCGCGGCTGGTGAGTGTAGCGCTCGAAAGTCATAAAACCGGCCAAGTGCGAGTCGGGCACGCGCACCGAGGGTTCCGTTCAATTCTAAAACTTTTAAACTAGATGGCGCTAGGAGTCGCTATAATTCAACACAATATTTTTTTTTGTGATTTAACTACAAATTTATGGTTTTTGGCTTTTTTCCTTTATCTATGCTGTAATTTTTTCCAGCTCTAAGGGACTGCAGATTTGAGTTTTTGATATTAATTTCAACTTAATACCTCCACGCATGGGCGTATCCAGCTTCTGGCCTGGGGGGAGGGGGGGGGGGGGTCAAGTCAGATGCTAGATTCGCTAACCTTCGTCCGCTATCGTCGTGCGCGGTTATGGCAATTGCACCGTGCATTTCGCCAGTGTATACTGCGCGGTTTATTTAAAAGTTAGAGCATTAGTTTACACTTTGATTAGTAATTAGGCGAATTCATACATTTTCTGCGAGATTTCCCATCCCCCCCCCCCCTGGGTACCCCGTGCCTCCACGCGTTTTTGAGAAAAATGGTCTTGACAGACAGACAGACGGACCACAAAGTAATCCTATAAGGGTTCCGTTTACTTCCTTACTTTACTTTTACTTCCTTTCAATCCCTCAACAATGTACATATATTGATAATTGTTATTGTCCTGTACTGTCTGTGTCGTCACTAACAGCGAATGTTTGTTTTAGGTAACCTACCCGAAACCTCCCTCGAACCGTCAAAACCTACTTACCGTACAATAGTCTCGCGGCGTGGCTAATGTCAAAGTCGTCATTGGCAAAATCCATCTCAATTTAGAGATGGGAAAGCCGTAATTAAAAAAAAAGGGTTCCGTTTTTCATTTTGAGGTAAGGAACCCTAAAATCACCGTATGTCATCCGTAATACTCACAGTATGCGTAATATAGAACCCCAAGCCACGGGTACATCTCGTCAGGAACTAAGCCCTCTTTAACGTCGTTGTTATCATCGATACCGCAGTTTACGTACTCTAACTCCACTTGAGTCATTTTCTGCACTGAAATAAATTCCATATTTGTTTTATTTAAAATAGGGATGAAACAAGCAAGTGGGTCACCTGATGGTAAGTGATCACCACCGCCTATAGACACCCCCAACACCAAGGAAAATGCAGACGCGTAGCCAACCCAGAGGGCTATGATGGAATACCTCTTGTGGCAGTAATTGCACCGGCTGTTTTGCTCTCCACGCTGGAACACAACAGTGAAAGCACTGCTGCTTAGCGACAGGATTAGGAAGATGGTGGCAGCTACTAGCTATAGGTTACGGACGGTCCTTGCACAAGGCCCTACGCCTCACCATCCGCAAATTTGGATAAAGATCTAGTTTTTTACAAGCGGGTTTAAATAATTTCTATGGAAAAGAGCGGCACAGCAGCGGCAAGCATGCGGGTCACCTGATGGAAAGTGGTCACCCGACGCATCTAATCGCACATCCAAAGCACAAGAATCGCTGTTATTGGCTACTTTTAGGTTTGTGAGCCTTCGGGTCGCTCACTCTCCGTTAGAAACGCTTTAGCACGCTGCTTTACGCCGGTATTCCGTGAGTGTGATACTACCACGTTACAGCCGGTTCGTACTCAAACTAACAAATGGCTCCAGTGTGGTTCTACAGCAATGAAACCTCTACAACTATTATAGGAGCATATCTTAGTAAAAATGAAAAATGTATTAGCTAATTTTAATCAAAAATAAATTGCAAGTATTATAGGTATCTATCGGATTTACCGTTTCAATCTTACGGTAGGTTTGACCCTTATGACGTAGCTTGGGATAAAATAATATATTTCTTAAAAAACAAAAAAAAAATAAAAATAAAAAATACTTACCGTTCATATAAAAAATAAACACAGCAATATAGGTTTTCATCATCACTGACTCCAAAGGCATCTAACTGCATAAACCTAAACTATACCTAGTAATGTTTGTTAACTATTTTCCGTGTGGGTTTCAATAAAGAGTATTTGTCTTGTCTTGTCTTGTCTATAGCTACACTTTTTTGTACTAATTTGATTACTTTCAAGCAAAAATTAATTAGTAGTTACGAATAAATGTATATCGCATTTAATAGCGTACAAAACTATCTTGTAAAACATACACAGCAATAGAAGTATTTAATTAAAACTACTATATCGCACTCTTAGAATTAAAGCGACTCAATTCTGAATATGATATTTCTTGTCTTTTAATTAAGGTGGCATTTTGGGACGTGTATTATTTAGAAATGGGTCACTTTAATACTAAGCGTGCGATATGTCTGATTAAAACTGCACTATGTTCACTGTATGATACACTACACCAGAAACACGTAACGTACTGACTGAGAACACTAGAATTGTATGTCGACGATGTAATGTTTATGATTGGATGATTTGATAAACAAATAGCAAAATATTTATAGGAACTCTTCTTATGTAGGAATGCATAATTGTATTCGTCATCGGTTAGAAATTAAACTCGTGAGAGAAAATTTATTATTTGTTGTTATCAATTTTACAATCAAGGCCAGATGTACATTGAAATGCCAAACTCGAAAGAACTTTAATAAATACTGCACCATACTGAGTAAATCTTCCAAGCGATTTTAATAAGTTTTTGTATATATTGTACCTTTGACAATTATAATAAAATTCAATGGGTTTACTAACTTTTGCAAAAACTCAATACTAATAATAAAACTAGAGAAGCTAGGATATCGAAGACAGATTATTCTAAAAAGCTAGAGGCTTCTTATTGAAGCAAATCAGGCCAAAACACTGCGGCCTTAAGATTATTCCTCCCAGTGCACCTAGCACGAATCTTCTCGATACGCGTTAACTCGCTACGTAGCTCAGTGCGTCTCGTTCTAAGTCGCTCAGTTTGAGAGAGACGCACTGAGTTACGTAGCGAGTTACCGCGTATCAAATAGATTCGTGCTAGGTGCACTGTGCTTGTCTAACCTGCGTCATAACAAAGGGACGCACATAGGTATAAATTAAGTTTGGGCAGTCATGCTATGGCCACTGGTCTCTTAGGTTTAAGAGCCACATCCCGATGTATGGATAAGAAACCAAAAAAGGATGCTAATGGAGATTTATTTATGTAAACTTGATAACACATCTTCCAAAGTAGAAGTTAATATGTTATGAAATCGTATTACACAGAATAAATAGTATGCATTAGCTGTTATGTAAAATGAGACGTAAACAAATAAATAAACACCTCTCAGGATAGGAAATGTTTACGTTGAGAGAAGACCAACATAAAGATGGTTTTTAAATATAAAGTAAATTTTTGTAATTGTCTTTAACATTCCTATTTGTTTTAACATAATGAGAACTATAGTTAACGAAACTTTGGCTTCCAAAACATCCGTTTATATAAAAATAAAACATGGCTTTTTTGTTACAATTTATTTCTCAGCAATATTTTTTGTAACTCATTTTCTGTCACAAAATTCATTCAGCCATTTTCTTGTAAGTTCAACAAGAATGAGTAAAAAGTAAATTAATTGGAAATAAAAAAAAAACATATAAAATTGTTGCCATATTCAATTGTTTAACATAAAAATGGTTTTCTTGTCTACTCGTTCTTGGTGGACTGTATTGTATAGGTAGTATTAAAACTTCGCGATTTTCACTCTCTTCACTATAGCTACTTATAGCTAAAACTTACTTAGACGTTTCACATGATGGCGAGAAAACTCAGAAGGATGAAGTCCCTTAAATGTTTCCGCACTAAAAAGTCAATTAAATCCTGATTATTCAGGAATCCTAAGCATTCCTGAGCCCAGTAAGTTTCCTGTACTGCCCGAAGTGTTCTAGATACTGGTGCACTGTGTCAACGGGTGTGTATATTTCGTGCATGCGGCTCAGCAGGTGCTGGGGCGGCGTCACGGGGACCGAGGCCCCAAGCAGGCCCTGCAGGAACTCTCGGAGGAGCCCCCAGACAGCGTTGGCCATGACGCACGGACGGTATTCCACCTGGAAGATAGAAGTATATTGTTGCAAAATCTAGTAGTGATAGTGAGCAAGGATCTAATTCTGTACCATATCATCAGATCGGTATGTTCAACGCTGTGCCAGGAATGAGATATTAATAAAAACGGATCACTCACATATTTTTAAGTGGAATAATTCAGTGGAGTGTCGGGCTTTGGTACGCAGTCGTCGTCGCGCCGTCGCTGCAGGGGCTCATGATTAAGGACCACGGACTGGTCCTAAACATGTCGGGCAATTCTTGACTTTAAAATATGTGAGTGATCCATTTTTATTAAGTATAGGGAAAGGAATGTCCCTATACTTACTCTGTTAACTTACCTCAATCAAGATCCCCTTAAAGGTCTGGTTCATCATAACAGATCCGAGCTTAACACAGAAATCACCGAGCTCAAACCTTGGCCCCTTGCTCTCGATCTTAGTCTGTTTCTTAGACGTGTAGTGCTGAGCCAGCTTCATCATCAGCAAGTCAAAGAGGCCGTCGGCCACAACATGGATATTCTTGGTACCACTCTCCAAGATGGAGAAAACTGATGCTGGTTGCTCCGAGTTATGGAGGATGTGGACAGTCTTTGTGGCACCTGGTTGATCATAAAAAAGAACACTTAGGTTTAAAATACCGGCCAAGTCGACTTGGTGTCGCGTCCCGAAGGATCCATAGTACATAATAATTACTTGTGCAAATGTTGTCATAGATAACTGTTTCACTTGCATGCACTGTATGTTTTTTTTATGAAATAGGAAGGCAAACAAGCAAGTGGGTCACCTAATGGTAAGTGATCACCATCGCCTATAGACATCCGCAACACCAAAGAGATTGCAGATGCGTTGCCCACCCAGAGGGCTAAGATGGAATACCTCTTGTGCCAGTAATTACACCGGCTGTCTTGCTCTCCATGCCGGAACACAACAATGCAAGCACAGCTGCTTAGCGGCAGGATTAGCGAGCAAAATGGTGGTAGCGATCCGGACGGCCCTTGCACGTAGTCCTAGCACCTGGTAGAATATTCTGTCTAGAATATTCTGTTTTAATGGAACTTACTCACCCATTTGAGGATGTGATAGGAAGCTCTCGCAATCGACTAAGAACTGTCCTTGCTGAGATGCTCCTAACGCCAGTAATCGCTTGGTTAACAGTTCAATCACGTATGTTCCTGTTTTGTTCTCCGGCACTGGGTATTGCTGTAAACTACAATAAAACAGCCTTTGTAGCACACTTAATAATCTTATAAACTATGTAAGTAGGCCCTCCGGTGTAATAAGACCGCTACTTACACTGTGACGCCCATCGTTAATGTTTTGTTGGTAAATAAATGATTGGTTTAAATTAGGCCCGGTTAAAGTGGTTTACTTTGCATTTCTTATCACAAACTGTGTTAAATTAACAGTGTGTACATTTCTAGATATAATTTCGCTGTTTATTGCGAAAATTATGATGTATCTGTCTCCCAAAAGTATAAAATTTATTCAATTTAAAAGTAGCAAAGTATCTTCCAGTCCACAGCTACTGTTTCTTTCTTTAGAAATGTCAATTGTTAAATGTCAATGTCAATATCGTAGTAGGTTAAAAAAAATAGGTTATAGTCACGTCTCTTACGCTCCGTTTTATCTATTTAATCTTTATTGTACAAAATTAACATTAATATATGTGCAAAAAAAAGTCTTAACGCCTTAAGGCATTCTTTACCAGTCAACATTTAGGTAAAATATGTTGAACTTGAAAGATAAAAATTATATGATTTGTTATGTTTTGAATTAAAATAAAATTGAGTATTTATTGAAAATTGAGTAACTTTTTTAAAATTTAACTTAAAATTTTATGATCATTTGCATTTGAGGAGAAGTAAAAACGAACAATAACCAAAGACCAGCCATGAAATAAAATTGTATATTCGTATTCTGCGTAGAATGAATATTATAACGTAGTAGCAATAGACAGTGTTACCATCATTTAAAAAAAACCTATATTTTGGTGGTAATTTACGAGATCCAAGACGCTTCTTGAGTTTACTTTTTACTATCTGACTACAGCCAGAAAGAAGAATTATCAGTTTTTGAATTTAGCAAAGCATCATTTTGTGTAATAAACTGCTACAATTTGTCAATCTGATTTAAGCTTGATCAATTCTGGACTTTGTTTCCATAATTAATTATGGGTATTTTACACTAACTTGGCAACACAGCTACTTAAATAGGTGGTTCTCTTTGCATAAATTCTTTTCCGTCATAAACCAATCAAAAATTGTCGTACATTTTTCAATGTTATCAGCGAATGGTAGCTCTAGAATCGGATAATTGAAAACAATTACGTGTTATCAACAGTCACTGCTGGACCAATGAAAAATCGACAGATAATTTCAAGGGAAATTGACAAGTGCTGGGGCCCAGCTCTTACGGAGTATTTATTTACATCAAAACCAATTAATTTGGTCATTATACTCCCGTACAAGAGGCTCTTTGGATATAAACTTTACTATCGCGTTGCGTCGTTCAAATTGCTAGTCAAATGTACTGTGCGTTTCGATAGTGTCCCAGAGTGTTTTATATACGTTTAATTTTTTGCTGTAATCGTATCACGGGTTGTGATTCTATTATCTAACTAGTCGTAGTTTGATGGTCGAAAATGATACCAGATAACGTCACGCTGATTGTCAAGGCTCCGAACCAACAGATCGACGATCAAAATGTGGAGTGCCAGTCTTCATGGACAGTCGGGCAACTGAAGGGTCACCTTTCAGAAGTCTATCCCAGTAAACCGGTAAGATTTAGCTTCGCTTACATCAGACAACCTAAGCTAATTAACTAACGAACCTTATCCTCAGAGGAAAACAAGAGTTGTTATGGTTGTAGGGATAAAGAAGGTAGTTCCCTACTAGTTAGCAGTTTTAACCACTGTCAAGTGGGCTTTGTACGTTTATTTCGTTTGACGTCGCACGCCCAGAACAAAAATAAATAAATTGATGATCCAAATTCAATACTCACTTTCACTCTTGTACTCTGTTTGGTAGCATAAAGAACCTTAATAAATAACTAATTTAGAGTTATTACTTATTAATAGTACACTAATATTAAAGTTTGTTTGAGAAGGGTGAAACTACTGAACCTATTACAAACACTATTTCATAAATGGTCAGCTGCACTGCCCCTAATTGGCTATATATTTTTAAATCCCAGGCAAAGTTGTGGTCACACAATATAACCTAGTCGTTTATAAATGACTGATAAGATGTTTAACATAATATTTATAATAGATAGTGGCGCCCGCAACTTTGTTCTCGTGAAATTATTAGCCTATGTCCGTCTGGGATAGTGTAAATTGTTTTAAACTTTCGCGATTTTCACACATAGTTATCGAGACTTTTAGCGCGATAAAAATATGTTGTTGAGTACAGTCTACTCGTGACCCTGGCCATTGAAACATGGCCAAAACGTCGAGGTAAATCAACAATATATTTTTATCGCGTTAAAAGTCCCGATAACGTTATAAATATGTGGGATAGCGTAGCTTTCTATCTGTGAAAGAGTTTTTTTAATCAGTTCAGTAGTTCCAGAGATTACCCCCTACAAACAAACAAATAAAGTTTACCTCTTTATTATATTACTGTAGATTAACACCTCAATTATTATAAGTTATATAACAAACATAGTTTGACTAATGATATAGAAAATATATATTATTTACATACTGTATTATTATAAATGAATATATTGTGTATTCATATGTTATTATTATGTATGCACTTCTACGCACACCTATGTCAATAAATTAACTTTGATTATACACTAGTGCTGTAAATTGAATATTGGTGAATAGAGCTGTAGTTTGAAGGTCATTTTGTTGTGATATTTTTTTTTGACAAATTAAACAGTTTTAAAACTTTATAAAATTGTTTTGACATTTGCTTAAAAGTATGTTAGTACAGTAAAACATTAATAAAAACATTTATCTATATTGATATTTAGATTATTTTATTTTATTTGAAGAGGCTTTATTACAAACTTCGGCGTAAACAATATAATATCATAATAAGAGTTGGTAACTCAATTAAAACTATGCACAGCATTTATAATCTGCTGTTACTCTAAGCATAGTCCTAATCTAAAAAACTAAGCAAATTAACACTTTTCACTGCTGCTCCAAAAAACACTCTCCATACAAACTGCGGTAATATTTTTCAACCAAGCATACAGTTAAACTAATGGTAATTGACCACTGCTCCCCGTAGGAACCATAGACCCAAGATAACTGCTAATCCTTTGCAACCTTTCAGGTCTCCACTTCCCCCCATGAGCGTATAACTCCAGCTTACCATACGAGATTCAGTCACTATTTTGAATGGGTGTAGTACTACTGCAGGTGAACCAGGTCATTCGTACTGCAATCAGCAACTGGCTACAGTTTGGCTATACCACTATGAAAAAGATTCATGGGTTGTTCTCCTCGAGCGTTTGAACTGCTACCCCTCACGTCACGCCATAACTGGCTCCATGGAAGATGAAAAACGGAAAATTCTGATAAATTTAGATGCCGATCTCTCATCAAAAGTTGATTTAATGTACAGTAGGGGAAATATATTCACGTACCAGCTTAGAACCCTATCGCAATGACGCGACGCGTCAAACGCCAGGCTATGTCATACAAATGTCATGCGTATGTCTCTTCGACTAGGTTCTATGATGGTACGTGTTTCAATTTCCTTGACTGTACACTACAAGTATTTTGTGAATAAAGCCGTGACAAAGGGGTAGCTTATTGCAATCGAAATTATTATTTTTTAAATTTTTTCGATTTTTTTTTGTATTTTTTTTACATTCAAATTAAATATTTTTACTGGAATACGCAAGGCACGGAATGCTGATGTTGCAGGTTCGAACCCTGCCATTACCCTAATTTTTCTTTGTGTTGTCATTCATTATATAGCATTTTAAAGGGGTAGCTGTTGAAACTTTCAAGAAGAACATATCATACTGCCACATATTATATTATTTTGTTTTGTACTTGATATATCAGTATCACTAATCACTATATTCCTGTTAAATTGTTACCAAGCTTTTATCCAGAAGAGTAATCTCAATTCAGTATTTTGTGGAGCATTGTTTACATACCGTTTGTTGCCTAATCATTACCCAAACCATGTGACCTTGCAAAGTTCATATTGCGCTAAAGATGCGTGTCTGTGATGTCAGAGTCATCATCAATCTAAATATACATGGCATGTGGGTGTTTAATGATTCTAAAACCATTCCTAAATGTCATTACAGTAACTATGTTGCCATAATTGGCTTTACTAAATGTTTCTTAGGGAACCCTTGGCACTATCCTATCCAGGGGTTTAATGTATGGTTGATATTTTGTTTATAGTTCTTCCTGGCTTGTCCCGACACGTGTCTGCATACCAAGGTCATTGAAAAAGTGCTATAAAAGCCTTAGTGTCGAGTTTCTTTAACATTTTTCTCAGTAAAGGTGGTTCGGAAGTACCAGGTCTAGTTTGTGGTCCTTTTGGAAAACAAGTATACATACAAATATTTTGAAATTTCCTACTTAACTTCAACTATCATAGATATCTTTAAATATCAGAGGTAAGTGGGGAATGGAAAATTTTCGCCTATTTTCTTAAATAACTTCAAAACTATTTACATATCTTAAAGTTATAAAAAAGTAATATTTGAGATTGTCACAACAAGGACTTTAATTCGATATGTAACACAATACATTTTGTTTATTTACATGTGTTCATTTACATGTATGTGTGTTCCAAATTTCAGCTTTTTCAGCAAAAATTTGTTTATTTTGCAAAAGTTTAATTGGCTGAGACAGACGGACAGACAGATACAAGAGTGCTCCTATAAGGGTTTTGTTTTTTCCTTTTGAGGTATTGGACCCTAAAAAGGGTTATAGTGGTGTATTAATAGATGTTATGTATGTAAAACAATACTTAACAGTCACAAAACAAAAGAATATGATTAAACATCATTTCAGCTGTAAATATTAGTTGAAAAAGAATTTTCAACTATTTCTTTTTGCATGCGTAGTAACAATTAGTGTTCAGTAGTTATCGAAAATGCTGATAACGATTTTCATTGCTTACAATCAATCAAAACGCATTTTTTACGCAAGTGTAGGTGGTGATATACCTAGTGTAATAAATCTTCAATTAATAAACTTTAGAATGCAATAAATCATTTCATAGGTACTAATAATTTAATAAACAATGTAATGGAGCATGAAAATTCACATTATGAAACCATTTTTTTTCTTATGTAGGTAAAACAACAATAATATTTTATTTTTATTGCTTAATGTACATCATCCTTTACCAGTCAACCTTTTTTAGTGTTTTTTCTCTCTGTTTTATTTCATCTTCGCCTAAAATGGCTTCAAAATAGGTCATCCCCCGTTTTACCCCCAGAATTTAAATTTACATTGCAAAAACCGGACACTGTATTCTCTTATTATTCCTTTCCAGGGCACGGACGAGCAAAAAATTATATACTCCGGCCAGTTGCTAGACGACAACACAGTCCTAAAAGATGTGTTGCGTACGTACGAGAGCCAGATCGCGCACACCATGCATCTAGTGTGCACACCTAAACGAAAAATGCCCGAACCACATCCCGAACCATCACCAGACGGTCTCCGGCAGAGGAGCGTCCCGGCTTCCACAGAACGACCAGCGGAGACCGTCTCTAGACCAGAAATGCGACAAAACGATCAGAACCACACGGTGGAGATGCAGAATTATTTAAGCTCCTTTGTGAACAACTATGGGAGGGTGCCTCCGTATCCTAACAATTATAATAACTTCGGTGGAAGGTTCTTACCAGTGAATAATGATCCGGCGTCATATGCTAATCATATGATGATGATGCAACAGGCGTATTTGCAGTATATGCAGCAGTATGCTAATATGTGAGTATTTATTTATGTTTACAGTACAATCGAAAACACATATAAGACACCATTTTTTTTATCTAAAATTTTATTGAGGCTTTAGTGCACTTGTGTGATTATGCCAGCCTCAGGGGGAGACTCCAGTAAGAATTCATGAAACATTCCCCTGAGCAAGGGCAGCTTCCCTGGCGGAGAAGGAGTGCAAGTCACATAATATAAGCTTGATCATGTGTGATACCAGTAGTCGTATCACAGTAAATCCTAAAAAAAATATACCAAGAGGGTCTTTTTAGACGTGCAAAATTAAAAGTGCACAGTTCAATTTTATTTTAATTTTAACCTTATTGCTCTTGAAATTTGGTTTAATTTTCTCAATTCCTGATTCAATCGAAAAACTTGTAGTCTAGCAAAATCTATTTGTAATTTCGAACAATACAGATTGTAGTTATCTATCGATTAGAAACTTATCATGTTTGATGAGATAAGTTTTATGCATAAATTGTATACATAGATAGTGTTCTAAGTTCAAACAAACCAAATTATTCTCTCTATATGGTTAAATATGAAACTATTTTCTATTTCGAGTTAAGTCTTCATAATCATAATACATTTTAAAGGAATCACACCCTGACTAAGACATACAGGGAAATTAGGAGTTACTAGAGACATTTCCGACATTGACAATCCAAGAACTCCAAGATAAACTCAGATATATTCGATTTCATACTTATTTGCTCTGTTAGTTGATGATATAGGTACTATAAGTCGCGTTATCGGATCTAATGCTTAGTGTTTAAATTCTCTTAATAATTATAATTAGCACAAACCACACGTGACAAAACTTTAGACGTAAATTTAATTAGCAACCATCAAATAAAGCTAGGCGCTTTTGACAGGCGCTGGCTCGGAATAACTTAGATACAGTTTTACCAAAAATATATTGAGCATCGGCAGTATTCGTTTGCGCAGAGAAGCGCAGACCGGTTTCCAACAGTAGCCAAACGTGTGAATAATCCATATTGTACTTTATTTGCAAGCGCAACTGGCAGAGTATTGCTTGCTATGCATTCTTAGCTTTGTCCCGCTTACACAATTCGTACACTGTGGCGCACGGGCTGCCGCCATGTTGCTCCGAAATCGATAGACGAATAAAAGCGCAAGACTTTAGCGCGCGTAAAATTCTACTTGATCATTGGTAGATCGAAATTTCTCGCGATACTAAAATTTGTCTACTGCGCAGGTACATCGTGGCACAATATATTTTTGGTAATACTGTAGAATGTAATGTATTTTACTTATTAAAATACAGGACACAGCCTAAATGATAGCTAATAAACGGGACGTCTTGTAAAATACGGGACATTCAGCCACCTTAGATCTCCAGATGCCCTGGCTCTAATTATTGGTTCTCTTTCTGACCAGTTAACTTGTTCCAAATGGCAGGAAGCTTTATATCCGTGATAAGCGATGGCTAGCTACCCGTATAGGCGGTAGTTAGTACAGTTACGCCTGGGGACCGAAGTCCAATTGACAAGTCGGAAGTTGTGTTTAACACGGTCCAACGATGGTCGTTACGATCATGTGCAGATAGGTTTGCTCAATTAATCTGTCCGTGTGGAGGCTGCGACAGTTTTCCTTAATATTTTTCTCTTTGAAGCTTATCTTTTAGCAATTTCAATAATTAATAAAGCGGATCACTCACGAATTTTTGAGTCGAGAAATGTCCGACATGTTTCGGACCAGTTCGTGGCCCTTAATTATCAGCCCCCGAGCATTTCTCAAACGTAAAAATACGTGAGTGATCCGATTTATTAATATGTCCGAGTCTCACGGTAGTTTCATATTAAAAATTTCCATAATTACTAATTTATTTTATCGCACATTTTGTATAGCATGATGATGATAATAAAATAAGTCAATGGATAGAAGTACTTAGCTAAATACGAAATATATAGGTTCGATTGGTTTTTGGTTAACGGAAAACACTCAAAAATTAAGCGGAGCTCCGTCGACCCTGTAGGAGAAAGTACTTCTAGTAAAATTTGTAATGAGGAAAAATATTGTTAAGTTTCTCAGCAGAATCTTCCATTTTCTGAAGTGCTAGTAGATTCAGACATGTAAAAAAGCCTATATGACCTACTCGCGAATGCATTTTCCATTTTGATCTTCATTTATTATTAGTCGGGAGGATTGCGACTCGAAAATGTTCGAATGGAGAAAAATGCAGAATTGATTGGTCATTGGATTGAACTAATGTAACCTGCTCACTCCCAGGTGGCAAGCCACTCAGAACGCCGCGCCCGGGGCCCCGCCGGTGGCCGAGGCGCCGCCGGCCGCGCCGCAGGCCCCCGCGCCGCCCGACGACGAGGACGCGCCCAGGGACTGGCTGGACCACCTGTACGCCGCGTCGCGACTCGCCATACTGTTCTCGCTGGTGTACCTGTACGGGAGCCCGGCTAGGCTGCTCCTCGTGCTGTTGCTGGCTGCTGCCGGCTATCTGTAAGTTATCTTTTATTAGTAAGTGGTCAGCTGTCGATGTTTGAGGTGGAATACACTCACCCGACAGAGACCCAAAAGAGATAAAGAGACTCCGAGCGCCTTGTCAAGGCGACGGGAGATTTAACCTTTTCGACGCCACGTCAAATAAAAAATTCGTCATTCGACCGCCAAGCTTTTTTTGTAAGTAACGAAGTCGAACCTTATGCGAATGCACGTAGGTCACTTTTATATTGCACGCTTTAACGCATACGTAGGTCATCGGCATCGAACTCGAAGTGCGGATATACAGGGTGCGATCGTGAAGTGTAGCAAGGCGATTATTCTGTAAATATACCTGTATGGCACAGTGGCACATGTGTCTGCCTACTGTGCAAGAGGTCCCGGGTTCAAATCCTGGTATGGGCAAATATTTGTGTGACGAATATGAATGTTTGTACCTGAGTCATGGATGTTATTTGTATTTAAGTATGTATTTATCTATATATGTATGTGTATCCGTTATCTAGTATCCATAGTACAAGCTTTGCTTAGTTTGGGACTAGGTCAATTGGTGTAAATTGTCCCGAGATATTTATTTATTTATATAACAGATATCAGAAAACTTTAAACTGACAGCGACAGTATGTTGCCCAATGAGTAAAATTACATTAATAACTCTTCTTGCTTCCAGCCATCAGATCGGCTTCTTCCGCGACCTGCAAGTCAACCAGGCCAACCGGCAGCCGCCGCCCGTCAACCCGCCCGCCCAGCAGGAGCCGGCCAACCCCGCCCCCGCCGCCCCGCCCGCCGCCGACCAGCCCGCGCCCGCCGCCCCGCCGCCGCAAACAGAAACACCACCAGTCGGCCCGCCAGCCCAGGCCGACGACAACCAACAGTCCCTGCTCGCCGTCACCTGGATGATATTCACGACGTTCTTCGCTTCCTTGATACCCGACACGAACTAGATCTCGCCGAGTTCGATCCGGCGGGTCCGACAGATTGTGACGGATGTTGAGCGAGGTTTGCGATAGATGGCGTGGAAATTGATGAGTGCGGTCGCCGATATGCGCATAGTGTGAAACTGCTAGATGTCGCTGGTGGTAGTGGCAGTGGCCGTTCGGTGGTGTGAAAGTAAACTAAACTACTAGCTACGGTATGGCAATAAAGAAAATACGCATAGGAATTTAAAATAGCAGAGTTAAGTAGTAACTTGCTACCCCGTTCTTCTCTTCGGGGGGAAGGGGGGTTGACCTAAAGGCTGGCAACGGAACGGCGATTCTCTCGGGATAGCTGGTTCCTATAGGCAACGGAGTCGCTTCGTGTCAGGTGAAACGCTCGTTTTCCTTCTTTTTTACCCGACTACGGCAAAGCCAAAATGAAGGGTTATGTTTTTAGCAGTCTATGTATGTATGTTTGTATTTATGTATGTTCCATTGTAGTGCCTAAACGACTGAACCAATTTTCATGAATGAGGTATTTCCAAAGATATTTCGCCATACTTTGTATTCCGGCGAAAATCATACCGCCTCTGAACATTACACTTTTATTTTGAACCTTAAGTCGTTTTAGAACTAGAGAGATAAAAATTACCCCAAAAAAAACTATGCGTATTTTTTCTCCCATTTTCCATTATGTAAAAAAGTATTTAACTGCACTGCCACTAGTTACATTTGGCAACATTTAGATTTTCCAGCCATAATTGGAAAATAGTACATATATAAGAGACGTAAATTAATGTCGATTGAAAATACCTGTAGAGGATTGCGACATCTACCGCTTTGAAAGTGAATGAATTGTTAGTTTATAATAATAATTGATTGTGATCTACAAACTGTTACACCATGACTCTTTTGTAACAGAGGCTGTTGGTACCCTAAGCTTATGACGAGTGAAAAACCATTTATACCATAAGCAGTTTTTGAAATACCAGTATAAAGCTTTAGACTCGCTGTACAGTTTAGAATAATTATTGATGTTAATTTCAATTGTTGCCATCATGTTTAGAAGATTTCGGTAATACAAAATACAAAAAAAAAGATGACGTTGCGCTGTCACCCCTAACAGTATCTATACACATTGGCGTGGGTGCTTCTTGGGGTACTTTAGTAAAATATACGAAAACTTGTTGAGTTTTGCAACAGACATCGGCAGAACGAAACATACCGAACGTTTCGTAGGCCGTTTTGGGAACTTATTTTGTCCTCATTTTTTTCAAGGCAATTGCACCTAAGTACGATGTTTTTACGAAGTGTCTTATTTTTGGGGAAATGCTCTTTAGGCACTCGTCTGGATAAAATCTAATACTTGTCTAAAGTAGGTAGTAAACAACATCTAGTTTAAAATTTATATTTTTAGCATCTAAATACTGTATGTTCAAATAACACATTTTAACAAACAAATTATAAATCAGCTACAGCCATCGATATAAGAAGACAATAGATAGCCTAGTTGTTCGGATTGTTACAAGCCTAGCGTCACCAATTAACGACGGGGTGAAACAGGTGAAGAAGGGCTTTCAATATTTAGCCATTGGTTCAACTTTGAATCTTATCGTAAGTGAATAAAGTGCTTCTAAGTTTTCTAACTAGCAGCGACACAGGCGTCGGATAGCAGAACTAAAAATATGACGCCAATTTAAAACGTACAAAACGCAGAGCTGTTTACTTGACAATTGGCAGAGACAGTTTTATTCAGGTTATCCAACATAGTCTACCAAATAGACTATGGTCGGCTATTCTGCCACTGCGTTGTACACAGTTCTTTAGTTTTCTCATTTCGATGCCTACAGCCTCGGACTTGTTTTATTTGGGCGATAAATGATAATAAGGTGACAGAAAGTGCAATTTTAGGTTAGAACTTTGTTTACATTATTAGGCAAGTATGGTTGACCAGACGTTAGATCTTATCACCATCTTGGCGCGCGGTATTGTGTTTGTGTGATCTTGTAAATGCACCTTTGGTATGTGTGGCAGTGACGCGGCAGCCGTCGTCCTAGCAACACGGAAATCAAATTTAGAAGCTGCATGCCAGGACTAGTTGAAATATCTATAAGTATTTTAATTTTGTTTTCCGAATTGTCAACTAAACAGGTGGGAATTTTTGAGACATGTTTAAAGTGGGACAAGAAAACAATATGTCCCTTTTGTCGGACGGATGCTAACTGTAATGGGAAATTAGGCCAACAAATTTGACCATTATACTTTTTTCTTGTATGTATGTTGCATGATTGATCCGCGCTTAGCGTTTTTTGTGATATGGGCCCCGGTTGGAGCTAAATCTGGGATGTGTTAAGTTTCGGTTGTTCAAATTATCGTACTGATACGAAACCAAATACTAAATGTATATAATTTATCTTTCCTTAGTGTAGATGAACTTCTGAGGCGCTACTATTGATTTTTAATTGTATTCGCAACACGTGGTCTTGCGCCGTGTGTAGCGTATGAGCCAATGCTCATGTTTGTGTGGCCTCGCCGTCAATATCAGCGGCGATAGGGTTCATCCATTTATCACGTGAGGCTCGAAAAGGGGGGGGGGGTCACATTAAACCTAATTCAAAAACGAGGTGCCAATATCTCATACTTTGGCTGGGATGTTTTGACTAAAAAAGATATTTACAAATGAGCCAAATAAAATTAAAAATCAAAAGTAGCTTTGTAAGCAGTTCCAAGTAGGATAAAAACTGTATTATGAAAGCTGTGTAATATAAAATACAAAAATAGTAAAAAATAGTAGTGACATTGCAAAATCTCTATAACTTGAGTATAGTTTGTTGAAACTGTGATTTTCAAATGATTTAAATTATATTTTTTTGATTATAGACAGTAGTGAGTAGGATTTATTTACATTATTTATTCTTGCCTGGAAAATTATGCTGAATGTAAAAAGCACATAGTTTTTTATAGCTTGAGTATTTTAATTATAATTATGAGAAAAGTAACATGTGTAGGTAGATCTTGACAATTGTAAATTCGATTTTCCAGACAGTTTTCAGTGCAACCTCGCCTAATGCCCGCTACACACCACAACGATTATCGCAGCGACCTATCTAGGGGGGAAATTTTTGAATCTCACCAGGTAACTAGAGCTCAGCAAAATGGCCGACTCTCTATGAAAAACGGCTATTTTGGTGAGCTTTAGTTACCCGGTGAGATTCAAATGCAATTTTTGAATCTCACCAGGTGACTAAAGCTCACCAAAATGGCCGCATTTTTATGAAAAACGGCCATTTTGGCGAGCTTTAGTCACCCGGTGAGATTCAAAAATATCACTTCTGCGCATATCGATTTGCACAGATTTATCGAACGTGTATACTGTATATTACAAATCGTCGCAGATTATGGTCATATCATAGAAATAGTATAGCATAGAAAGAGAAATAAAATTAAAAGCGATATTTTATTAGCTGATCTCTTTTACTTTATGGCAATATAATGTGCCAAAAAGAGATGACTACATACTCTAAACTCCTCTTCAATTGACACCCTGTACACAAAAATGGTTACCTTTGGCTATGGTAATGTTTATAATAAGGTAAACAGGTAAGGTTGGTATAATCTACGTTTTTCTTATTAATTTGCAGGTTTTACTGCCTTGACCAAAGGTAACCATTTTGACAGTTTCGGCTATGTACACTTGACAAGTACTGAGGCTATATCCAAACCATGGATATAGCCTTCATAGGGTCATATGCATCATATCCAATAAAACTGCGCAAACCGACCTGCGCAGATTAATAGCTACGATAATCGTTGTGGTGTGTAGCAGGCTTAAAACAGTTTGGAGTAAATATTGTTTCCAATACATTTAACCCTTTGAACGCTTTAATATTTGAATGAAGTGATCACTCACACGCCAAGCACTGTTATAGGATGTAACGTTTAAACCAATAAAAACAATTCATAATAGATTTTATTCATGGTCAAAGTACACCTTCACTCCGACCTTTTTAGTGGTTTTGGCGTGGTGGGCACGACACACGACCACTTTATAGGTTCTTGGCGTCCAAAGGGTTGATTAAAATAGCAGTAGGCTTTTGCTGCAGTCTGGATATCAGTGTAATGGTGCGTGTGAGAGTGCATTCGTTATTATTTGTCAAAAATCACATATTTAGAGTTGTAGTGGATGGAATTGTAATCTAGCTAAATTTTGCACTTTAGCCACTGTAATAAAACTGTCTAGATATATATTTTTATGACCCATTTTCTCAAATTCCAGTGAAATATAAGATTTTCTTCATGAATGCTAAATTGTATAATGTATATTATTTAATAGAGATAATTAATACAAAGTTGTGCATTTTGTAAAGATTAAGGTACATGGATATTTTATTGATATTACAGCATCGCGGATCGTTTGTACTGTGATAATGTAAGGTTTGTTTAATTTTGAGCTAACAATAAATTTTGAAAGCAACATTTTGGTTTGATTTGTTTCAGAAGTCATCTGAAAAGTCTATATCCATTAGCTCTCTTGTTATAGTTTTATAGGCTTCAGTCTCTAGAGGGTCTTTATCTTGAGAGTCATCATTCGTTAATTCTTTATCACCACTTTCATTCTTATCAGTTGTCAATTCTGTATCAATTAAACTGGTATCAGGAACTATTTTATCATTAATTAAATCTCCTACATTAGTTGTATAATTATTATCATTTTCATGTACTGTTTTACTATTTGATAAATCCCCTTCATTCATTGTGTAATTGTCACTTTCAAGCACCGCTTGATCGTTTAATAAATCACCACGCGTTATTTCTGGTTCATTCAAATTCGTTACTGTTATCGTATCTTTCATCGATTCAACGTCAGTATCGTCATTCGTATTTGCTTCAGTATTCATTATCATACCATTTGTATTCTCTTCATCAGAATTATTCTCAACATTTTTAACAATATGATGTACATCAACTTTAATTGGTTCGTTAACTGACACTACCTCAGTTTCATCATCCGAACTATCAATAACATTAAATTTATTATGTTTTCTTATTACAGCTACATCATTCTCCTCTTCATCAACAACTTTTGGGTTATTTACATCAGTAATTTCCTCTATCACTTCCATTCTTTTTTCTGTCTCAGCTTTAACGGAACTGTCGCCATTGACATTAGCGGCATTGTTCAATTGATTCAATCTAGCTAACCGCCTTTCCTCAGCTAGCTTCCTGTTTCTCATCATCCTTTCTTTCTGGTCATCACTAATCGATGGTGACGATGTTGCTTTTGGGGGCATTAGAGGTGATCTGAAAAACATAATGTATTATTTAGAATAACTTTTTAATTCAAACCAAAGCAACAGCCCTGGGTGATACTTTCAGGGGGCGGCCAAACTCTTAATACATATAATAGTGGTAGAGGTGCCGAACTCATAGCTTTATCTCTAACACTAAAGAGACGGGCACTTTTATTAAGTTTCTGTCCCGGTTTTGAGCTGTGAATGCATTCAGTGTAATTTTTTAAAGGGATTCCCATCTGGAAAATACTTAAAATTTACAATTAAATTGAGTTAAGCAGTTACAAAGGGAGCTCAAAGACTCTTGTTCTAGCCTTTCTGTATATAAATAACGCAACGAGAGTTGAGGTGCATGATGGTACACACAAGTACACAGTCCATACAAAAAAAAAAACAAAATTTGAATGTAACTCTCTTTGAACATGTCCAGCGTTGACTCGGCTTTAAATATGTGTTTGATTCATTTATTTCAATGTTTGAATCTCACTATAGTTTTATGTTAGAAATCAACTGAACTCTGATGCCCATACCTATTACTTACCTGTTGACTGCAACGGCAGGCGTATGCAGCTCTTTCCTGGCGGATCCCTGCGCCGGAGTGGCCCGCGCGAGGTCGATCTGCTGCTGCAGCAAACGGTCGAACTCGTCCTCCTCCGCGGGCGCCGGAGCCTCGTCTCCGCTCGAGTCCTGCTGCACCACCGTCTCCTCGGACATGAGCTGGTCTGTGCGGATTTTGTGGAGATGCACCTGAATTAAACAAGCCCTTTCCATTTAACATGTCACACAATATAATATGCAAAACAAATGTTTTGTTGTTATAAATAAATAAATAAATATCTTGGGACAATTTACACCAATTGCCCTACTCCCAAACTAAGCAAACTTTGTGTTATGGGTACTACACAACGGATAAACATACTTATATAGATAAATACAAACTTCAATACAATTAATATCCATGACTCAAGTACAAACATTCGTGTTCGTCACACAAATATTTGCCCATACCAGGATTTGAACCTCTTGCACAGGAAGCAGACACCTGTGCCATACAGGTCGAGATTATGTTGTACTGGTATAATAAATGAAGCATAGTTGTCTTAAAACAATGTAACAAACCATAACAGGTCTCTTCTTGCCAAGTGTCTCAATCTTTTTAAGGCAATCGTCAAATTTAAACTTTGGGTACAGCCTGTATGCCCAATGTTCTAGCTTTTTCAGTACGCAGTCCAAATCTTCTCTCTCATGACCTTTTCCTGAAATTGAAAACAACCAAATTTTTCTTGCGCTGATAAACTAGAATGAACTTATATAATGTGGAGTAAATTTGAGATGTATTGGTGCATCAGCAAATTAATATCGCCGATTCCGTACGATACATCGGAAACCCCAACGTATTGGCGTGTCGGTATTGGATGCATCCCTAATACCCTACAGAACACCACACAAAACAATATAGAAAAGTTAGAAACAAAAACATTAAAAATTTATAAGGGAATATAATATATTGATATTTGGATTGTGATTTGCTATTCATAACATAGACTTACTGCACAGGTAAAATCTTATGTCATAGTAAAAAGTGTGAGAAGGCATAAAGCCAAAAGAACTATATCATAGTGGTACAGTCACTGTAGTCAGGTGTATGGAAGGGGTGGGCTGAACTGGCGTCGTACAGTTGCCATCGAAGATATGTTTACACTTTTTAACTTATTGTAATAAAATGAGGTAAAAAAATGTGAACATATCTTTGACATTGATGTACAACACACTCACAGAAATCAGAGGCATAAAGATTTGGTGCCCCGGGCCATTTAACTTTGGCGTCCCATTAAATGACAATAAAGTATTCCATTTTAGGGGCGGCTGCCGCCCCTCGCAGCCTGGCGCCCGGGCCACGGCCTGGATGGCCCTAGGGTAAATACGCCCCTGATAGAAATACAGCTGGTAGCCTGCCTACAGGGCAGGGACATAAAGATCCGCAATTATTACCCTATTGTGTGTTTTGTGCATCTTTTAAATTACTCTCTCGTAAGTTCAGGTCAACAAGTGAACTTACCTTTAAACTTGAAATCTTTGAAGTGTTCAGGTATGACCTGAATGCCGCGAGGGCCAGTCAGCCGAGCTGGGTTCAAAACAAACCGAGGATTCTTCACAACGCGTTTTGGCTTAGCATTGTGGTCAACACGTCTTTTGTCTTCCTCTGAAACATTAAGTTAACTGTTCAGTAGTGTGAAAAGGGCAGGGTATTACAGCCTTGTTCTGATTTTCAGGATTCAAAAGGATGACTATCAATGATAATTGTCTGGTTACTTATTAAGATGTAGTTTAATAATAAATAAGCCGCGCGCAATAGAAAGGCTAATTTAAACGTGAATAATTGCACTTATCTGTATGACTGGTATAGGATCAGTATGTACCAAGTGTATTCAGAGTGTACTCAATTTTTGTCGAAGGAATCCTTATTCATTATGACTGAAAAGTAGAGTGCCATTCGTATTATTTTGGTATTTTCGGTGCAAACCACCCTTAGTTAGCAGGCGATACCTAAGCTACGGTAAAAACTACAAAAGGTTCATTTTAGTAGTTACCGGCCTCGTCTTCTTTTTCGCTGTCACTGTTGCTGTCCGGCGTCCGCGGTCTCTCGTCAAATTCATCGCCTTCGATCACACGCTCCAGTTCCTGAGCCTCGCCTGCTTCGTCTTCCAAAAACACATCTTCGAGTAGCGACATCACTTTATAGTTTGCAACCAAATTTTCAACAGCGAAACCTTTTAGAATTCAACACAATGCAAACTAAAAAAATTACGAGTGAATGATTTATTGAGCTGAAATTCAATTTTTGGTCTATGTTATTAAACTAAACATGATTCAAAATAAAATAGAAATAAGACCAAACTACAAGATTTTTCACAAAAGAGAAGTGAAAGTGACAGTAATTTTAGCGGGAAAAAGGTTTTTTTTTACCCAATGAACAAATATTAAGGACAGACATAGATACTAAAAACATACAGCTATGTGTAAAAAGTCTAAGCGTTTTTGTTATTTCGAAAATCACACATCGTTCAAGTTCGTTGAGATTAGAACAACAAATAATTTTGAATCTAATATTACTACTAAATGAAATAAATTAATAAAAAACTTACATTTCGAGGGACTGGTTGATGCCGGTAGGTAGAGTAGAGAACCGTTTTTTGCGTTTGTAAAGGAAATTAGGCATGAGAAGCTTCCGCTTGATGGTATCTCATTGGGTATCTGTAATTCATTACCACAATTCAAATGGTTTTGTTATTTAAATACATATTTAACAAAATTGCAATTGATACTTTATTGTTCCAAAAAATCTACAATTTTTGAGTTTCAGTTTTTGAGTTTTTTTTTTAACCGATTATTTTGCTGTTGTTATGATTGTTATGATAATGACGCTACTTGTTTCTTTTGTGTGAAATATACAGTCTATAATAACATATTACTATTTGTTAAATGAAAGACTCATTAACATCTATTATTACGCAACTAAAAACATTTTTGGCAATAAAAACTGGCCATTCTTCAAACCGTTACGTTGTATATGGCACACCACTAGCAAGTCACGTGACCAGCTTGCGTTTGAGAGCGCATCACAGGTATGGAAATTAGTAAATTTTAATAAAAATCAAGTCGTTTATCGGATATTGCTTTAGAATTAAGGTAAAGATCGAAGTTGAGATTTAATTGTGTGTTGATGTGCGTACAAACAGTGTATAAAAATGGTGTTGTGTACGATATTTCATCATAAAAGAAAGACGGGCTGTCATTTTGATACCAAGAAAGCTGCTTCAAGAATGGCGTCCCCCACATGTGCCGCTGGTATTCCGTTTCGCGGCGAACGGTACAGGATCTGATGACGCGGGCTCCTTGGATCGTGGAAAAGTGCTGCTCTCGCAATTCCGCGTGATTTCCGTAGGAAGCCGACGTGCATCCTCGTTTTTCGTGCATCGCCCTTGCGCACCACTTGCAATGAATCATTGTCCGGATTTCTGTCCAAAAGAGCTGATTTTTTTCCTGTATTCCGTTGGTGCCGCCGCCGCGGAAGTAGGCATTGTTATTCTTAAGAGTTTGTTGGTGTGTTGTGTCGGGTAAAAGTTGTAGTTTGTTGTAAATTTGCACAAGTGTTTTGTTTATCAATTTGCCGCTCATAGCCTCGCACAACGCCTCGAGCCTTTGTGCTGATACTGCGCCTACGTATTTTGTTGTGGTTCAGGTATCTTACTAGATCGTTTGTGGATTACAGATGACAGGTCTGTGCAGTTACAACTTTTAACAATGCATATTTTTATTGGAATAGGTTATGTGGGTGGTATTAGAATGTATTCACTTTTTATTCAAAAAAAACCAGTGGCCTTGAGAATATCAACACTAAAGTGCTTCTATTTTCTATGTACCTTCAGCAAATAAGTTTTCTTTTGTGAGAAATGGTTCTGGTGCCAAAGAAAGTGACATTTTGTTTATTTGTTGATAAAACCAGCTGAATATTGATAACATTCACCTTACTCTGACTGATAAGGTACTTACTAATGCATAAATGAATTAATTTGGTATTCACTAATGATAGTAATGATATAATAGCAATGAGACTGATGCTATAATATAACATTCAACTAATAACACCATGTGGAATGTCCTATTCTACCTTAAAATAGCAAATTTCACAAATTCACTTAAACAATCCTTGTTTATTGATTGGTGTTTTATAATTTTTCAATTTACAGTATCAGTAGATGAAGTTTGCTTTATTTTTTATACTTATTATCTTACTTTGCTTATCCCAATCTTAACAATTTTAAATTGTGACCAGTATTATCGAAGATATTATGTTCTATGAGTTAATACAACAAGACAACTATCAAATATATCCTCACTGACAGTTGCTTTAAAGCCTCATGAACTTGTCTCCTCCGATATTTTGTTTAATGGTAATTATGTGCAGCATAAGAACCTCTGGACTGAACAAGTTTTCAAGGCCATGGTTCAAGTTTAAAACTATTATTCCCTTTTACTCTTTTTTTTCATAGAGATTTGCAGTAAACTAATTTTATGACTCAACAAATACTAAATTTTTACTCACTCCACCAATAATATTGAGAATTTAATCTTCTAAACTCCACATTAAATTCAAAAATCATTCAAACACCAAGATTTTTCTTTGATGTTACAAAATTGAACTGTCAGGGAATCCATTTAGATCAATTTTGTGTACTCATACACATTGATGGATATGTCTATCTTTGCTGTTTAAATTATAGTAAGGATTTTTTTCAATTCTTGCGGTTGAAGAGGCTAAGGGCTCAATTCTGGATAAAATGATTACATATTACTTTGAAATGTTCAAATTTTGTACATCACTATGGTTCTCTCTCTAAAGCATTTACTGATAGGTTTCATTTGGTTTCTTTCAAAATACTTAAACGTGAATGTTAAACGCAGACTTGTTATATTTAATAGGAAAATATTTTCAGTTTCTGGTCATTCATCCGGAAGACTTCTTCTGCTGGGTACCTATCCCCATAGAACACCACGACTTGTGTCTTTAACCAGGGTGGTCCACCAGTCCGTCAGTCCACCTTGTGGGTGGCCATAAAACTTGGTGTGTCCCTGAGTAAGGGCCAAGCTACACTGGTTGTATACATATCGCGTATGTGACAACTCGCAACTAGCTCGATAAGCTAACGTAGTATGACACAGCTCCACAATACTAGTTGGAGTCTTGTTGCATATGTAACGTGTACGCAACTGGTGTGATTTGGCCTTAAGGTCACCAGTAGAGAACTTGTCTTCCTGACCCAGTGGTAGAGGCAGACTGGCCAGTTGCTGGTTATAGCACAAAAGATCCATCTCGACTTGGGTATTACCACACTCTCACAGATTACTGATGTGTAGTATTAGCTTTCTGCTGTATTTCATACAGTGAGTGATGAGATCTGGAGACCCAAGGGAAACCTAAAGGCTAGCATAGAAGCAGCTACTGTCTTTGGGTTGCTGGATTCCATTAGTGGAAGTTATTGCATCAGGAATACCTGCATGCTGGCTTTATTTGGCTTTTCAATAAAAACTTTTTCTGGTTATTAAGTGATAATTCAGAGCTCTGAAATTAAATATTTTGGGGTTTGTTCGTTAGGTACTCTTTTTGAGTCCATTGTTCTGTCACCACTTGAGAACTTTTCTTCGATCTTCTTTCGTAATTTTTGTTGGTTCTAGCTCGCCCATTGCTCCTGTAGAGTCTGATCTTGGGGTATGTTGATTATTTTGGTTCAATCAGTCAATTGCTGTACTCATTTGTACCTTACTTTGTACAAATATCCAGATAGGTCATTGATGACTATTTTATCTGTATTATTTGACTGACTTAAATAATAAATAGGTAATACTAAAGTGCAGACATGAAACTAATTTTACGGCAGTTTCAGTGGCATTAAAAACTTTACGAGTTTGTGTTTACGCGCTGTAAAAGTAATACGCGGTTTGTCTGAAACTTGTTTCGACAGAGTGGGCAATTATCAGGTGATTCCCATTTGCTCTATAGAACTATGATCGTGGAGCGACTGGAGGATTTTTTTTCACAAATGGTCCCAATACATACAGTATGATAAAAATTTGATGGAATGGCGTAACGCATTTTTTATTTTTTACTGGAAGAGGGCTAGGGAGGGCTGGACCGTGGTCATCTCATCAGTACTCATTTACTATTAGGTGACTCACTTGTTTACCTTTTTTTATACAAAAAAAGTGAAAGCTCCTTAAATATAAGGATGTGCTCAAACGTCACATGCGAGACTATCACTATCTTGCTCGCTAATCCTGCCGCTAAGCAGCAGTGCTTGCACTGTTGTGTTCCGGCGTGGAGAGCAAGACAGCCGGTGTAATTACTGGCACAAGAGGTATTCCATCTTCGCCCTCTGGGTTGGCGACGCATCTGCAATCTTCTTGGTGTTGCGAGTGTCTAGGCGGTGGTGACCTCTTACCATCAGGTGACCTACTTGCTTGTTTGTCTTCCTATTTCACATCAAAAACAGGCAGCGAACTACCCAAAATTAGGTATTTTATAAAGAACGAAAGCTGTAAATTTGAAACCAGCAACCGTACTTAATTATTAGACGTCAGACATGATGAGTTGAAAGCCCGACCATATACGGCGATCAGCTGCTATAATGTTCATGCTGTGCGCACGAGGCTTTACAAAAAAAGATGGGCTACTAATGGCTAGCTCACAAACACCAAAAACAATGGACATTGCAGTTGAAGTGAAGGCTGTTGCCGAAAACGTTTAGGAGTCAATGGCACAGTTGGATAGTACCTTCGCCATCAAAGTTCAAGGTCTAAAGCCATACAGCAGCCTAGCCCAAAATCAAAAGTGCAATCTAATGTCATATTGCCAAATTCTGCCACTCGACAAACCAACAAGAGCAACCAAGCAGAGAAGGGTCCCCTCGGCAAAGTCTCATGAAAGGCAGCCCGGCGCCCAAGCCGGCGCCTAATCCTGTGACAACCCTTGTCCTTTGGCTGTTAGCCAATTTTTTTTGTAATTAATGGCGTCCCATCTCTTGGTAGAAATGGATTTCGCCAATTACGGCCGGCGGCGGGGTTGTTGGCGTTTTGCGCCGCATCTAATGGGGTTGCTCACTGTTAGGCTATAGGAGCCATATTCAACCTTTTTTTTATAAAGGCCACAAAGACGTTTCAGTCATGGTGGCGAGGGCCGCAAGCAAAATTATTTGTGGGCGCAAAAATTAGAATGGTGTGAGAATTAAAATGGTTTACAATTTTGGAACTTCAATGGCCCGTTTCACGAAGCTACAAGTTACAATTTTACAAGTCTAAACCGGCAACATTGGTCAATAATCCCACGCATTATTGACCAATGTTGCCGGTTTAGACTTGTAAAATTGTAACTTGTAGCTTCGTGAAACGGGCCACAGGTGGGCCAATAACGAAGGCCTGGCGGGCCGCAGGTTGTATACAGCTGGGTTATAGGATGTCATCACACTGTTTTTAATCAGTCTGCATAAGAGTGGTATGGCTAGAGATAGCGCACATGGGACTTCGCTACCGAAGTGTTGGATATGAATTTTTGGTACGGAAAGTGGACCGGTTGAGTGGTAGCAGTCTCCTCGCTGTTGCTGTCTAATGGCCGTGGTGGCTTACCATCGGGTAACCCACTTGCTCGTTTGCGTTCCAGTTTGATATAAAAAAAGCACCGGTACAGTAATGATTATGCGGATGGTAGGACCTTGTGCGAGGTCCGTCCGGATCGCTACCACCATCTTGCTCGCTAATCCTGCCGCTAAGCAGCAGTGCTTGCACTGTTGTGTTCCGGCGTGGAGAGCAAGACAGCCGGTGTAATTACTGACACAAGAGGTATTCCATCTTAGCCCTAAGCGGTGGTGTACACTAGCCATCAGGTGACCCACTTGCTTGTTTGCCTTTCTATTTCATAAAAAAAATGAGCGTCAAGGACGAAAAGCAAAAGAAAAAACTGCACATTTTCTTTACGCTCCCTATGAGATAGTCCCTTTAATTTAGTCTGTCCATCCAGTGTGTAGCAGTCATAACGCGTCAATAACCCCGTCTTGAAGGAGTAAACGCGTTTGGAGATTTCACGGTCGATGACCTCTGTGCCGCGAGAACTCAAGGCTTTTAATTGTTGACTGAGCTGGAAATACAATTAAAATCACCACTTTTAGAACCATGTTTTGTTATGAGTTAATAGATTCTAGACGCGGCTTCTCTCACATGGTTGGTTTTCTTCAGTCTTTGCCAATGATATCATAATACATGGATGTACATTGTCATACTAAATGACAGCTCAGATAAACGGACCGACATAAAAATACAGGTTGACGCCAATGTTACCAATGCAAATTATTAGTTTACCATTTATAGTCATTGGATTTACAACTTTACGTCTAACTGCATAAAATAATAATTTATTAAGTTTCGTTGCAAATAGGTTTTTTTTGTACAAAATAATAGTATTGACAGCAGCGCCGTCGGTCCGACAGACTAACAGCGCGAGCGATTGTCGATTTGTTGTACTTTTGTTCGACTTTTGATGCGGCCATATTTTGAACGTTGACTAGAAGTCCATTACGGTCAGTGGTCTTGTAAAAAGTAGTCTGTATCATTTCACATTCCGGCTTTCTGATTGACTGTCAAAATCATACTAGATTAAGTAATACTATTCTAGGAGACTATTTTATACAAAAAAAAACACTTTAAAGGTGTTTATATGTATCTACACTAGCGACCCACCCCGGCTTCCCACGGCTGCAATTAAATAACAAAAACTGAATTATGTGTTATTCATAAAAAAAAACCCATGTAAAAAAATATCTAAATGAAATTGAAAAACGATCAAAATCTGTCGCGTGGTATAGAAGGAGTAGGCGGCTAAGGATATGAGGACAGATAGAAACGGATAGTGAATTTGTTTTTAACTATGTAAAGAATAAATGTTATATTTTCCACCCCATGACCCATTTCTGAATAATACACGTCCCAAAATATCACCTTAATTAAAAGACATAGGGTTTAATTTTGGGAAATATCATATTCAGAATTAAGTCGCTTTAATACTACGGGTGCGATCTGTTGTTTCTTTTTGAAGACAAACTAAAAATTTAACAGATTCAGCCGTTACTTTGCCGAGGTCCTTAGTCCATAATAACAAATTGGAACAAACTGCCTTGCTACTCAGTGGAACCTTTGTTGTATACGCATTTGCAAAACAGTGGCGTTTGTATGACACATATTTTCATGCAAAATCTACCCTCCTTGAAACAACATACATCACATAGACTTAACTATCAACAACCATCATCATCACTAAACACCAGTCTACGCGATCTGCGCGCATTTCGCCTTTAGACGACACATCGGCAGGACCGACCTTAAATTGAAACTTCGCGCTTGTAATTGGGATAAATAACTACACAAGTTTTTAATCGATTGATTTTTATTTTTGACTTTTTAATTGACTTCTACCCTTGTCTTTTATGGTTGCTAATTGGTATTGCCTCTTAGGTTATTCGGGTTTTTTATGTAGGATAAAAAACACAACAGCACACAATCAAAATTTCACCAGCTTCTTCCGGCGGTTGTACGCTTGCGTGGTTTTACGCATTTTTTACGTATCAGCGTTTAAAAAAGTACACTTGTTCTTTGAAATACCTATTTTTTCTTGACCGAGTGTCTTATAGGTGCACGGCTAGCAGAAATGTCCGCGATTCGCGTCAGTTTTGAAAACACATAAGTGTGGGTGGACGAGGTTTCACCCGTACCACAGTAAATATAACTAGAGCAGTAAAGCATTCATAGACACTTTCGCACATCCGTATCAACAATATCTCTTAAGGGTGAAAGACGGGTGAGTAAGTTCGGGTACTTAGGATCGACGCGTTTTTATCGCCCAAAACTGCTCTCGTTGTCCGCGTATAAAGATGTGCCAACTCGGAAACACAACTCAAATTGACACCAGCTAAAAGTCACAACAACAAACACCAAATACTCTTTATTAATTCACACAAGTAAAAAAATAAAAGAAAACACACAGGGAAACTTGACGCCGCGTAACTTGTGTTAAAACTCGGATTTGCAGGACGATGAGTAAACGATTTCCATCCTGGGGGTGCTGTAAACTTGGTCATCTGTCCCGGGTGGCGATTTTAGGAGGCATCATTACTAAACTTAGTAGATAACAACATCAGCATAACTCGAGTTAGAGAGAATTCAAATCGAGTTAACTTGAGCTAAGCGCAACTCGAGTCAACTCGAGTTACCACTAATCACCCGCTCGATCCATCACTATCGGCGTACTTAAGGTGGAGCTCGTCGAGCCAAAAGTACGCCTACTTAGACCTCCGTCTATCGTCTATCACCCTTTTAAGCGAGGTTTTACAATGCGACATGGTACCTGTGCCTCGGCATTATGCTAAGTGGGTGCGTTTTCGGTGTCATTAAGTTCATCCTATATATTTACGGGTGGTAGGACCTTGTGCAAGGTCCATCCGGATCGCTACCACCATCTTGCTCGCTAATCCTGCCGCTAAGCAGCAGTGCTTCCACTGTTGTGTTCCCGCGCGGAGAGCAAGACAACCGGTGTAATTACTGGCACAAGAGGTATTCCATCTTAACCCTCTGGGTTGGCAACGCACCTGCAATCTCTTTGGTGTTGCGGGTGTCTATAGGCGGTGGTGATCACCTACCATCAGGTGACCCACTTGCTTGTTTACCTTCCTATTTCATATTTTTTTTTATTCTGAACGCCGAATGAACTATTTTGTTTCTTTCCAATGCAGTCAGCCGTGTGGGGGCTATAGGGGTAGTTTACTTGTGCGTGTAAAGCCTTAGTTGCGATACTGCTCTGTATATATTTACTGTGTCCGTACTTATCGAACTGCAGAATCGACTAATAAGTTTCTTTTTGTTCCAGCTGCTTGTAAATAAAGGCTGTAAATATAATTATAGCAGATAAAGATGAGTTTGGGAGCACGCGCCACCAAGGGTGGTGCGGGGGGCGCGGGCGCGGGCGCCAAGGGCAAGGACAAACACGCCCAGGACAAGGCCAAGGGCGCCGCCAAGCCGGCCCACAAGGACAAGGCCAAACCACAGGTCAGTGCTGACCCATGCGCCAACTTGCTCCCTAAAACCCCTTCCATGTTGTATGTAGTCCATATATGTATAGGGAGTTGGTTGTATGTATTTGGTATGTAATTGAACGATAAAAACCGCGGGAAAATCAATTTAAAATATATTTTCCCAACAGCAAAAAACCACTTACAAAAACCACGGACAATCTTCATTGCTTCCAAATTTAAACATAACAATTTTTTTATTTAAATCTTTTTTAAATCTTAATCTTTTACACTCGTTCATACAAATCTCACGCTTTCTAAATGGAATACAATAGAATAGAAAAGCTTTATTCCACATAATAGTATATATAAACAAAAAAATACCTGTAACCGCCGAGCATGTATAAAGAGAGGAATGTGTAAGGAGGAAGCGAGGGAAGTATGCCAGGACCGGAGCCAATGGCGTTCTGTGGTCTCTGCCTACCCCAAAGGGAAACAGGCGTGAGCTTATAATAATAATACACAAAAAAGGGTCTTAGAGGGCTTTCTCTTACACTCTTTCACTCCTTTCCACTCATCCTACATGTATTTTTTATATGTAGGGAGAGAAATTAACGCCAACGCTGCCTATGGAATATCTTCCTTAAGCATTTTACGTAAGTCGCTGTTAAATGCCGGATCACACCGGATGCGTATGCAGCACGGCTCCAGCTCGCTGCGTAGAGCTGTTATGTGCACGGAACGCAAGCGGCATCTCGACATATAATTCCATACGTTACAACCGGCCTGTGCACGCGCATGTCTTTCTATACTATGTCTAAAGTTTCATATGAAAATTAGGTGGTTTAAAATTTACTTGCATAGTGGCGCCTACTTGCACTGGTTTTTTTTTCTAGATACCGTATCATGGTGTGTTTAGTCCAAATTAAGGCAAAAGCCACTCATCAGCTTATCATTTGGTATAGTCGACCAAAGAATTGCTTGAGCTCTTTTCGACCGTATTACAAAGGGATAAGGTTCAAAAGTGGTCAAGCAATTACTTGGTCGACTATACATGCAATGTCGGTACGGTCAGCCTCAGAAGTAGTTGCACATTTTAGTACCTTGTCGCTGTCAGTGATGTGACAAATTCGAGCAACTCTAATTTTATACGTTACTATGACAAGGTTCTTAAGTGTTAAGCTTTAACGCGGGTGGTAGTGCAAGGTGCAACCTTGTGCAAGGCCCGTCCGGATCGCTGCCACCATCTTGCTGACTAATCCTCCCTCTAAGCCGCAGTGCTTGCACTGTTGTGTTCCGGCGTGGAGAGCAAGACAGCCGGTGCAATTACTGGCACAAGAAGCATTTCATCTTAGCCCTGTGGGATGGCAACGCATCTGCAATGTTCTTAGTGTTGCGGGTGTCTATGTATAGGCGATGGTGATCACCTACCATCAGGTGACCCCCTTGCTTGTTTGCTATCCTATTTCATAAAAAAAAATACTTCTCAGGCTGACTGTACATACAATGCAAACGTAGATCAGACGACGACGCAATAAAAAGTATGGTCAACAACAAAAAATCTTGAATTGAAAATTAAATTCTTTACATAAACTTATTCCCATTGAAAAGTTGTTGCTTTTGTTGTCAGAGGAAAATAAAACCCGGCTTGTTTACCTTCGACCTGTTTATAACAAACTTCTTAAGACCATGAAGCCTAAGAAGTACCTATTGAGGTCTCAAACAATAACTTCAGAATAAATGTAGCTAAATGTTGGGAAATAAAAAGCCGCGTGACAATTCAAGCTAAACATTCAAAAAAATTTTAATGATAATATACACAAAGAAAAATTAAGGTAAAGGCAAGGACTCGAACCTGCAACATCAGCATTCCGTTTGCCAGTTTCGCCACATTACCAACTACAACTTGTTGCAGGTTCGAGTCCTGTCTTTACCCTAATTTTTCTTTGTGTTGTTATCATCATTTAAAATTCGATTACAAAAAATTAAGCTAATATTAGAGATACGAAAGCCTGTCTGTCTGCCCGGCTCAAAGTCAAAATATTATTCAGATTAGCCTTACAAGGAAGCACTCATGAATGTCAAAATAATTTCCCACCGGTTCGGAAAAAACTGATGAGAAGATACCGGCAACAAACTCAATGAGGTGTAATATTTGAAATAAATCAAAATTACAATGTTGTTTTTACAACTTCATTATAGTATAAAACATTAGGTGTACAGTAGGGGAAATGCATTCACGTATCACCCTAAAACCCTGTCGCAATGACGCGACGCGTTAAACACCACGCTATGTCATACAAATGTCATGCATATGTTTCTTCGACTAGGTTCTACGGTGGTACGTGTTTGGATTTCCTTGACTATACACTTGTTAGAGCCAGGGATCGCAACTGCAAGTCGGGATTATTTCCAACCATCCGTGTCCAAGATAAAGTCATTAATTTATTAAAGTCATAATTGCGGGTGGTAGGACCTTGTGCAAGGTCCGTCCGGATCGCTACCACCATCTCGCTCGCTAATCCTGCCGCTAAGCAGCAGTGCTTGCACTGTTGTGTTCCGGCGTGGAGAGCAAGACAGCCGGTGTAATTACTGGCACAAGAGGTATTCCATCTTAGCCCTCTGGGTTGGCAACGCATCTGCACTCTCTTTGTTGTTGCAAGTGTCTATAGGCGGTGGTGATCAGTTACCATCAGGTGACCCACTTGCTTGTTTGCCTTCCTATGTTGTATAAAAAAAATATATATAATAAGCCCGAGAAGTTAATGTCTTATTGACAAAGATTTGAATTTATCTAGTCCCAAAGTAAGCAACACTTATGCTATGGACACTAGGCAACGAATATACATAACTACTTATGTAGAATAATTGCTTAAATAGTCTATCCATAATTCAGGTACAAACATTCATATTCATCATACAAATATTTGCCTCTGACGAGAGTCGAACCCGTAACCTCTAGCTTTCCAGCCAGGGTCACTAACCATTAGGTTAACATTACCATAGCGTCGTCCATAACAATAATGTTTGTTATGTTAATTAGTCCCGTTCTCGCGGGCGGTGTTGTTTCGGCTTTGTAAATATACGACGGTCCGACTCGTGTGCGACAACATGTATAGACAACGACAAAGCTCAATCAGAAAAGGGTCGTCCATTAAGAGGAGAGTTAACCCAGCCCCAAAAAGCGCTCCGCATACAAACGGCGATAACGTTTTCCACCCTCTAAACCTTAACCTATGGAAATTATTTTTTGTATGTTCTCATTATGCCTTAGAACTAGGTTTGTATGTTTTGATTTTTTCAATAGTCTTTATAGATTTGACAGCGTTTTAGGAGTTTCATACAAAACAATAAAGCGTGTATGTTTTTTTAAACTATAAAGAATACAAAAAAAATCAAAACATAAAACTAGTTCTGAGGCATAATGACAACATACAAAAAAACATGGCTATAGGTTAAGGTTTAGAGGGTGGAAAGCGTTATCGCCGTTTGTTTGGAAAGCGCTGGATTCACAATAGTCTTAATCTTTTCAACGCCAAACTCATATATATTTCCGCAACTTGAGTTCCACGCCAATGTGACCTATGTACTTTGGCATAAGGTTCAACTTCGTTACTTACAAAAATAGCTTGGTGTGTGAATGACCACTTTTGTATTTGATTATGATGATATTAAAATGTTATGATTATGACCGTAAAAACGAAACACATTGAAAAATTCGCATGGTATGGAAGTGACAATGGGGCGAAACTGGCAAACGCAAGGCACGGAATGCTGATGTTGCAGGTTCAAGTCCCGCCGTTACCCTAATTTTTCTTTGTGTTGTCATTGGTTTAGTTTATTTATTCAGTCTTAATAAAATTACATTATAAATTGCATAGAAATGTCAAATTACACGTGTTTTTATATTGAGATCGTCAAAATTACATAAAAAGCGTTAAACATTAAAACTAAAACAAAATTAAGATTGGAACGTCAGCAGTATAAAAAATAAAAACTATTAAATACTAAAACTAAACAAAATGAATATTGGTATGTCAACATTATAAAATAAAAATAAGCATTATCCACTAAAACTAAGTCAAAATAAAAATTGGAATGCCAACATGAAAATTCCCCACCAGGGATCGTCTAAACAAAAAAAAAGAAGTAAAATAAAAAATTACAATTTATTCTTATAAAAACTAAATTAAAATGTCTAAATACTCTTTAACAGAGTATAGTGGGTGATCCAACAAAAGGTTCTTCAGTCGGCGACCAAATTATAAAATTATATAGCATTTAAATTTATTTGGTGTTAATAAACTATTTTCCCTGTTCCAGGCATCCACAGAACAGCTCCGGATGGCACACATGATCGATCGCAAAAGCGAAGACGCGTCAGACGTGCGAAGAATGGTGAGAACACTTTCACGTCGTTACCACTGCACCTAGCACGAACCTTCACGACACGCGTTAACTCGCTCCGTCTCGTTCTAAGCAGCCCAGTAGGAGAGAGACGGAAAGAGTTCCGTGTAGAGGTGTGAATAACGGCTATATTTACATAGCACGCTAAATGCTATGTGCTAAATTTTTATAACGTGCTATTTTAATTGCTATAATATAACGAAACAAATGCAAGAAACTCGAAAAATGGTAACGCGTTAAAATGGGAATTACGTTAGGAAGTTATAATTTATAATGCTTGCTAAATTACTACAGAAGGAGTTTGGCGTTACAAATTATAATGTATTGTTTGTTTGTGTGTTGTGAACTTTTTATTATCGACTTTAACTTTCGAGTTTTTAAATTATAAAATTGAGCAATGCATGTGTGAAATGCGTTATAATTTTAGCAGTTTTATTACTTAAGAATTATAATTTTAAAATTTAACGTTATAAATTATGCTATACATTATATTAACCACCTCTAGTTACGGTAGCGAGTTAACGCGTGTTGAGAAGTTTCGTGCTAGGTGCACTGCTTTATCGGGTCGCGATGCTATTGTAATTGTGAGAGCAGTGGGAAATGAGCGGTCAAGTCCCTTGGTGATGTTTGAAGTTCATTTTTTGTTCTTAAAATTCATTAGCAACTTGTAATGAAGGCAGACTCCATACAAAATATTTCGAGTAAGTATTTTTTTAGGGATTCCGTACCTCAAAAGGAAAAGCGGGACCCTTATAGGATGACTTCGTTGTCCGTCTGTCTGTCTGTCAAGACCCTTTTTCTCAGGAACGAGTGGAGGTATCGAGTTGAAATTAATGTGAAGTACTCAAATCTGTAGTCCCTTGGTGCCGTGAAAAAAATAAACTTCTAAGTCAACGCAATCAAAAGATAAGGCCGTTTATGCTGCATGTCTCATACATTCGCGCTGTAGGTACACTCGGCCGCCATGCCTACAACGTAGGCAAATCGCACTAGGTGGTCGGCTCGCCGCGCGCCCGCTCGCTCGCCCTCGCCGTGTCAATGTAATTGAAAACGAATGCAGCGCAACCCTAACGTGTCGCCGGGAGTTCTGGCGGGAAGGCGGACGCCAGCGGCGCGTTCCTTTGACGCGAGCCGCCTGGCGAGTGTGTATGCAGTAATACGAACTTTGTGTGCGTGTTAATGAAGTTGGAATTCGTTTAATCGCGGTTGTAAAAGAGAAGTTTCTGTGCGTTAGTACTATTATTTATTCTGTGCCGAAACGTGGTTTTTGTTCAATGTAAACCTCTACTTGTGCTATTATTTATTCTGTGACTGAGCCAAGTTTTGTCGGCAGGTGCTAGAGTTGATGGAGATGACGTGTCGCACTGAGGAGGAGGTGTGCTCGGCGCTGCACGACTCCGACAACGACATGGCCGCCGCCTGCAACCTGCTGTTCGAGGACACGCAGCGCACACAGGTGGGCACCGGTGTTGCCAACTTAACACTATCTGTGGTACACTTACCACTATTTTCGTAACTCAAGAACGAAAGAGCAGCATATAGCACCTAGTACTAATTACCACTTATTCCGTACAATGAATAACAATTATTGAACTAAATTGACCCTTTGTCAGACAATTATTGTTGGTAAAAGCTAGTGTGATTAAAAATGGATTCGCTATTCAACTAGCAAGCGATAAATAGGAGCGACTTGTCGCGTGCGACGCCATATTACTATCTCTGACTGGGGTTACGTTGTTCGTGACACAATTTGTTGGCCGTACTCTACATATTTATATGGCACGCAGAAAAAGAATGCTGTAGAATGTTGGAATCTTCCCTTTCACTAGCCCAAAGCAGTTATTTATCTAATATCTAGCATTTTTTGAGATGTTATCTAGCACCCACTCGTGGTATCAGTACAGCCATGCTCCATTCTCGCTCTCGCATAGATCGTGTTCGTGTCTTTGACTTGCTGCTTGTATCCCAATAGAGAGCGTCTCTAAAGTCTTCTCTACATTAAGGGGCCATTTACAAGGAGCAAGCGCTCTTATGCGAGTTTTATTACATTGCGCGGCTCGATCAATCGATCGGTCACATCATAGTTTGGTAGCCCGCAATGTAATCCAGCTCGCATGCGAGAACTCGAACCATGTAAACGTCCTTTAACTTTACCGTTACAATCGTGTCTTCCCGTCCGTCCCGCAGAGCGAGTGGCAGACGAGTGAGAAGAAGAAGAAAAAGCCGCCCGCCGCCGCCGGCAACGGCGAGCCGGAGCCCGCGCGCGACCGGGACGCGCGCGACCCGCGCGAGCGCTCCGGCCCGCCGAGGATCCGTGAGTGCAACAACACGTCTCGTCTGTAAATTAATTCATTCATAATTCTTTTAATTTCAATAAATAATTTCCTGTGTTCTCCTGCGGCAGGGCGCGGCGAGCTGGAGCCGGCGCGCGGGCGGGGCGCGGGGCGCGGGCGCGGCGCGGCGCGCGGGCGCGGCCGGGGCGCGCGCCGCCCGCCCGCCGGCCGCGCGCGGCCCGCCAGGCACGCGCATCAAGACTCTGACTACACCGGTACGTTACCGACCCTGGGGGCCTGGCCGCACGACCGTCAGCCATTTTCCCACGGGCCGAAAAAATCTGATGAGAAGATACCAGCATCGGCAAGAAAACCAGCGGGTCTAATCTAAATTACAATGAACGACCGGGCCCGCCGTGAGCGGGCGGGCGAGGCGCGCGCCGCGTCCCAGGGGCGGCGATTCTTTTCTTTATCACGCCCTCATCATGAGACAACAATGAACGGCCTTTCTGACCAGCTCAGCGTGGGTAGCCGTAGATAAACAGGGGCGGTCGAATAGCTAGCGGCGGTCGCATCCCATACAGACGCGTAGACCCACCGTGGTACACGACGCGCGTCGTACAGACTCTTTCGCTACATTCACCTTTCACTATATCCAATCAATCAGTCACTCGCCCACCACACCGCGCGCCTTATTGATCTAGTCCGAATCTCTAAACCAACAGGAAACCGCGCGCAACCTTGCAACCCCTTAATCCAGTGTTTTTCGTTCTTCCTACTGTGTTCCCGTAAATAACAGGACCCTAAAACCTCCTACGATTAGAGATGTTATTATTGCATCTTAAATATTTAAAAATTGAACACAGAAGGTGCGACGCGTTAAACGCCAGGCTATGTCATACAAATGTCATGCGTATGTCTCTTCGACTAGGTTCTACGGTGGTACGTGTTTCAATGTCCTTGACTGTACTAAGAAAGAGTTTTTAGAACTTCCATCATTTAGATGAACGGGGTGGGAGTTAATATAGCCGGCCGAGTAATTGCATAGCTACTTTCGAACCTTACCCACCTGTAATACGATCGAAAACTGGTTAAACAATTTCTTAAATCTAGTTATCGTAATAGATGAGATAAATCTTGCCCGTTACGTTCGCAGGCAACAACATAGCAGACTCATTCCCCAGTGCCGAAGACTGGGACAACGAGGAGTGGTCCGGATCCCTCTCAGACACCAAGGTACCGACTTACCTCTATCCTTACATCTGGGCATCAGAGCCAAGAGGTCGGATGTCCAATTTGTACCAAAAGCACTTTTTTTACTTTTTTGCTAATCTTGAATCTTGTCTGTTTTAGTTAATCTAACTTGGTCAATAAAAGTGATAGCGATATAATGATTAAATCTGAAAAAGGACAAAAATTGAGCGGTAAAAAAAAGGATTTTGGTAAAAAAGTGGACATTTGAACTTTTGGCTGATGTCTAGACGTATCGTGTTACTGGGCTGATAGGTGTTACTATGGCTACTGATCATTTAATAATGGCTAAATTCTGTAAAGAAAAAAGAAATACTTTAATACGGCTCATAATTGGTTTGGTAACAAGACGTGGAAAGCTTGCATGCAGTTGTTTATAGTGCTATTGCGTTAGGGTCTATTTTTCAATGCCCATGTAAGCTGTTGACATAGTTGACAGCTAATTTTGTATTAATTATTTAAAAGATAAATTTAATCAATGAAGAATCGGCCTTTAACGAATCTAGGGCTCGTTTCACAAATGATGCTAGCCTTTAATACTAAACTATTTTCTCAAACTAAATTAATAGTAATAAGTACCTGATATATTAATAGGTTTGAGAAACGGGCCCCTTGGGGCACGGTAGTACTCCCGCCAAGTTGAGCCGCATTGCTCTGCAGTGTACCATTTTTCAAAATCCTAACTTGGGTAAATTTAACCCAAACTTTTTATAAAGTTTAACGGTGACCTCACCTGTTTAATCAAATCTGATTCATAACAAGAATAACCTCTAAATGAAAACATTCAATACGATAGTTTGCACTGATATACTGATGCTTTCTCCACTAACTTGTCTTAACAAAACCAAGCCTGACCGCCACATTCAGAGTCATAAGCGATCGTTCGATTGACAGCCCGCGGGCCTCACAGAGCAGGGGTGCAATTTTTGAATCTCACCAGGTGACTAGAGCTCACCAAAATGGCCGAATCCCTATGAAGAACGGCTATTTTGGTGAGCCTTAGTTACCCGGTGAGATTAAAATGCAATTTTTGAATCTTACCAGGTGACTAGAGCTCACCAAAATGGCCGCATTCCTATGAAAAACGGCCATTTAGGCTAGCGTTAGTCACCGGTGAGATTCAAAAATCGCACTAAAGGGCGGTGTATATTTTTTCTAACGTAAATGTCAATATCAAATAGACATACTATCTCTTCTCAACTAAGCAAAAGCAAGGAAAAAAGAGACCTACTGATCGTCAAAATGTGTCGCGGTGTACTAGCTTTAGAGTGCAACGAAACGTTGTCTAGTATGATTTGTTGTCGCCTTCATTCTGCTTGCTGCGTGAGACACTCATAGATAAATCATACTAAATTTCTAGATTTCGCTGCCGTTTTGTTTCGTTTCGCATTTACAGCAGTGTGCTCCAGGCTTAAGTATTATTTTTGGATCTATAATCCTTACTTAATAATGAATTAAGAGAGCATTACTTGACTCAGAGTGTGGCATCGAGCGTTAGACTTTTTGGGGGTTGCCTGGTTAAATGCCTAGCTTATCTTATCTCCAGTCAGATAATTCCATGCTAATTATATATTTTTCATTGTTCATAAGGTACTCCAACAAAAAGTAACTATAACCCTTTTTATCTAATTGGAAAACCGATTGAGTATAGTTTGTGGCAAGAATTTATTAGCTTTTGATATAATATAATAACCCCATCATGTCAGTCGGGACGCTGACCTCGCGATATTCCTTGTTAACCCTTCGGTGTCTGGCCGACGTACGTCTGTCAATATTTGACAGTGGATCTTTATATATATATAAATTTGACTAATATTCTAAAATACATTGATAATGGCACAGGGCTCCGAAGGGTTAAAGTAGTACCCATTTGAGTTGGCATATCGATGTAACCTGCGCAGTAAACGAGTTTTAGAAACGCGGGATATATTGTTTTGAATTGTTTGTGAGTCGTTTGTAAATTTTGACGCAGTGTGATTTGCAAAAGGATGCTGTCCATTTTGTAAAGTCTTCATCTACAGCGTCTTTACTTGTTTTAATAAGTAAACAACATTGTAACTTAAAATTACAGTTTTTGCTGTCACGACATTGTCAAAAACAAAACAATAGTAATTATTTCTTCTACTTACAGCCTCGATTTCTTTTGTTTAGGCGATAAACACTGCTTAGGTTACAAAAAAAATTGAATGTTGTTTACTTGATAAGACAACTACGGAAGAACAGACTTTACAAAGTTGTTTTTTTTTTAAATTCATATCATCTTTCAAGAGTCACGAGATGTCATATCAATTGGGTTCTGCTATAGTAACAGTCGAGCAGTTGCTTCTCCCTAGCTTGGAATTCTTGCCGTCGACTATACAGTGTAGCCGCTAAGCGTACCGTTTGCCGTTTGACGTAGGTGTTCACGCCGAGCACGAGCGGTCAGAACGCCGCGGACGACCAGCCGGCCAACAGCACCGCGGTAAGTTCAATGGCTCTCGACACATAACTGGCCATGATCCTACCACCCGAAAAGACTGCGTGCTGGTAACAGAAATAATGGTCAGAGAGAGAAAGGCTTCAGCTATAGTCCGGTGTCTAGTTCAATCTTACGATAACAAATTACATTTACAGGTGACATAAATGTCAATGTGTGTGTAACCCGGAATTCAAAATTATTTTGACTACATGACTTTAACAGTGTTTTTTTTAATGTTGTTATGTTTAATTTTAATGTCTTTAATTTGATTTAGTCATTCTACTTTGAAACGAATAAGTAAGAAAAGTAACGGGGAATTTGTGTCCGATGATGCCAACACTGTAAAGGAGCAACTATAATTCGTGCATTTCGCTTTGACCGTTTTATAATGTTAACAGCGCGCAGTCCCTTTGGGCTCATGCCAGAGACGAGGTCGCATAAGTGCAATGTCAAAAAGAACTGCCAATCCCTCTGAAATCAGTCAGTATTTGACATATCTCGAATGCGAGTTGAATCTCGATGGGCGTGAGGACTAGGTGTGCAGCAGATGCGCGGCGGCGAAGCTGCTGATGGTGTGTTATCTCTTTTTATCCCGTTCGGCGACGCCCCTCTTAATGGAGGCCATTCAATGGTTTTGTCTTTCGGGAAATATTGCCTGTAGGTTCTTGATGAAGATTGACTCTCTAAACGGCATAGCACACGCAGCAAACAAACATAGACTCCCTTGTACAGTCAACCAGTTTGATTCGAAGGTCACTCGCTCGTTGTCGCAATGTGTTATCGCCGAGATATAATGATAGAGAAGACATGATTACGCTTACTGTTAAAAAGTTCTACAATGAAAAGCCTGTAAATCAAATTGGTTGACTTAAATCGAAGAAATTTGACAGCAGGTCTTCATTCAAAGTGACGTCACTATGGGGAGGAATTTTTTAGAACTACTCAGATTAGCCTTTATGAAGGTCCAGCTATTTATTAACTGTGCCACAGTAAATGTGTTAATAGCTAGGGCTGTAAAACAAATCCTTACGTTCGTAACGACGCCCTCACACAGACACGCGCCGCTGCAAAACAATCAATACAAAAACTCTTTATTGGTCACCACAAAAACAACATGAAAAGATGAGATAATCGCTTATCAAACAATTAGTATAAGCCCACACCCGCGCGAGTTAGCGGACGCTTTCATACCATTTTTCATGCGCCCGCGCGACTTAGCAGACGCCCTAAGGCACACAATAGGTGGTCAGAACTTTAAGCGAGCTTGGCGATGCAGGATACATGGCCAAGCTCGAATACCACGCTTGACTTAGGTTTGAGGAGCGCCAAATTAAAACACTGCTCTGTATATCTCCTGTAAGTGTTAGCGGAGGATATTAAATTGTGTTACTGGCGGTGTTATTCTATATCGGTTGGACCGGTGCAGGAGGATTGGGACACGCCGGCGCCGGCGCCCGCGGCCAACGGGCCGACCGAGCACATCCCGAGCTACACGTACCACGCGCGGCTACCGGACCCGCCCAGGGCGCCTGACGTGAGTACACTTGATACCTTATCACGACAACTTGTTAAGAGGAGTGTGAACCCAGCCCCATAAAGTGCTCCACGTTTTCCACCCTCTAAACCTTAACCTATGGCAATGTTTTTTTGGTATGTTATCATTATACCTTAGAACTATGTTTGTATGTTTTGATTTTTCCAATATTCTTCATAGATTTGACAAAATTTGCATTTTAGATGTTTCATACAAAACAAAAGCGACAATATTTTTGAAACTGTTTAGAATATTTGAAAAATTAAAACATACAAACCTAGTTCTAGGGCATAATAATTACATACAAAAAAATCATGGCTGTAGGTTAAGGTTTAGAGGGTGGAAACTTTATCGCCGTTTGTATGAAGAGCACTGGGTTCACTCTTCTCTTAACGCAAACGATGCATAGGAAAGTTTACACTCGCGCGTTACGTTATCATAATCTTAAAGGCGAAGTACAAGCTTAAGCCTTTACCAGGCTAAGGGAATGACGTCTCCCACATGAATGTTTTTAAAATGCAACTTTAACTACATGTTCTCATACAAATTCGAATGTGCTAAAGTGAAAAACAACTTACTTCTAAATTTTTTTGGGGAAACTTCTAGTTTGATGTGACCAGGGTCCAATTTTATAAACGCGACAGGCGACAGTCCGATTCGCTATACATTGCATGCCCACTATGATGTTAAATCTGTAAGTCCGTAGCGTTACTTGTCGACACAGTAATGTATGGCGAATTGCCACTGTCGCCTGTCGCGTTTATGTAATTGGGCCCTGGTTAAGGGTTAAGCATATACACGTGGGTTGCTGTAACAGAGTTGCGGACTATAGGACTCGGTGGCGTGGTATTCACTATAGCTCACGACGCCTTTAGGCGTGCTTGGCGTCTAGATAGTTAAATTTCTTTCTACTGCTTGTTGACCAGATGAGTGCGCCACACCATCCTGTGTCGACGCCGAGCGAGCCGGTGCCGCCGGCAGACACTCAGCCCAGACACCAGGTACGAACATCCTGCGAGAAACGAGCAGGCGGCTCGCCTGATGGTAGGCAATTACCGCAGCCTACCATGACATATATATTTTTTTGGTGAATTCTAGTAGTCTAAACGATTCCGAGTGTGAAAAAGCAGAAATATATTCTTTCTGAATGGAAAAAAGGGTAAATAGGGATTGTTTTGAAAAAACGCTTACATTTCTTAGGATGTCAGCTATTTTTCTTTATTTTATTTTAATCGAAGGTCCCTGCGCGGGATATTGAATGCAAGTTATCGTATAAACAGATAGGCATGCAGTAGGAAGCTTATACTGCCGTTCGATCACTAATCGCCTTAGTGTTGCGGGTGTCTATAGGCGGTGGTAATCACTTACCACCAGGTGACCTACTTGCTGGTTTGCTTTCCTATAACTAAAAATCGTTAAGTGTTATGGACTAAATGACACTTATGACAATGACGGCAGTATACCTACTTAACGGCGTCTCTGTTCGAAGCGAGACTTCTATAGTTGTAGTATTTGATGGTGTGGTGTTGTTTGCAGCCGATGGGCATGTCGGGCAGCCTGAGCGCGGCGCAGTCGCAGTACCTGTCGCAGCTCACGCAGCAGTCGCAGCGGCACGACAACAGTACGTATGCTATACACCTGCCTGGCCGAGTTTCCTGCCTACTACCCACCTTTTAAGACTTGTTTTGTTTGACTTTACTTTGTTCCCAATCATTACTGTGGCTCGTTTCACTAAGCTACAAGTTACAATTTTACAAGTCTAAACCGGCAACATTGGTCAATAATGACCAATGTTGCCGGTTTAGACTTGTAAAATTGTAACTTGTAGCTTCGTGAAACGGGCCACTGGTCTGAAACATGTCGGGTTTTTTCGACTTAAAATACGTGAGAGATCCGTTTTATCAATATGACATCAACTCATATGTTATTCGACGCTCGTTGCAGGTGTATACTCATCAAATTACGGCGTGTACGGTTCGTCAGACATCGCGAGTCAGCGGAAACCGCAGCGAGCGAGAGTACCACCTCCTTCAAAGGTATTTATTTTATATATTAATTTGGGTTTTAAAAAGCTGCTTAAGTCATTTTAACCTATAACATGAGTAAAAATGTGTGTGCGAATCGCGAATAAAAAAAATATGATTTATAATATGATAGTTTTTGTCCGCTTAGATTTTGAATCGCATACAAACTTTCACACTCCTTTTTAACTCCTTTAAGAGAAGAATTTTCAAAAATGCAATCTTATCTTATTGGCTCTTTTCAGCCATTTGAGGGATTTTATGGATTTGGCTTTTTCTTGAACGGTCGCTGGTTTCCCGCATTCGATCGGGATCGGTGACTCTGACACCGGTCGAGTGCCATTCAATGCCGGCTAACAAATACGCTCGCGTATTTGATCGGTCCGGAGCTGACGAACGTCGAGCGCTCGAAAGTTAAAAGCCAATTCGCAGGTCATCATTCCGCCTCGCGGGGTGGGGGGGGGGGGGGCTCCAATACCCTATTTTCGGCCACTAAAGAACTCTTTCACCCCGACCGTTATCGGCTTTCGGAGCGAGACTCCCGTGTCACCGAGGCGTATCGTTTGCTCGCAGATCCCGTCGTCGGCGGTGGAGATGCCGGGCGGGGAGGGCGGCGCCATGTTCCTGGACGTGCAGTTCGGCGCGCTGGAGCCCGACGCGCTGCACGACGCGCCGCCCGCGCCGCCCGCCGCGCCGCCCGCGCCCAAGCCGCAGCCGCAGGTACACGCGCTCACACCCGCGCCGCCCGCGCCGCCCGCCGCGCCGCCCGCGCCCAAGCCGCAGCCGCAGGTACACGCGCTCACACCCGCGCCGCCCGCGCCGCCCGCCGCGCCGCCCGCGCCCAAGCCGCAGCCGCAGGTACACGCGCTCACACCCGCGCCGCCCGCGCCGCCCGCCGCGCCGCCCGCGCCCAAGCCGCAGCCGCAGGTACACGCGCTCACACCCGCGCCGCCCGCGCCGCCCGCCGCGCCGCCCGCGCCCAAGCCGCAGCCGCAGGTACACGCGCTCACACCCGCGCCGCCCGCGCCGCCCGCCGCGCCGCCCGCGCCCAAGCCGCAGCCGCAGGTACACGCGCTCACACCCGCGCCGCCCGCGCCGCCCGCCGCGCCGCCCGCGCCCAAGCCGCAGCCGCAGGTACACGCGCTCACACCCGCGCCGCCCGCGCCGCCCGCCGCGCCGCCCGCGCCCAAGCCGCAGCCGCAGGTACACGCGCTCACACCCGCGCCGCCCGCGCCGCCCGCCGCGCCGCCCGCGCCCAAGCCGCAGCCGCAGGTACACGCGCTCACACCCGCGCCGCCCGCGCCGCCCGCCGCGCCGCCCGCGCCCAAGCCGCAGCCGCAGGTACACGCGCTCACACCCGCGCCGCCCGCGCCGCCCGCCGCGCCGCCCGCGCCCAAGCCGCAGCCGCAGGTACACGCGCTCACACCCGCGCCGCCCGCGCCGCCCGCCGCGCCGCCCGCGCCCAAGCCGCAGCCGCAGGTACACGCGCTCACACCCGCGCCGCCCGCGCCGCCCGCCGCGCCGCCCGCGCCCAAGCCGCAGCCGCAGGTACACGCGCTCACACCCGCGCCGCCCGCGCCGCCCGCCGCGCCGCCCGCGCCCAAGCCGCAGCCGCAGGTACACGCGCTCACACCCGCGCCGCCCGCGCCGCCCGCCGCGCCGCCCGCGCCCAAGCCGCAGCCGCAGGTACACGCGCTCACACCCGCGCCGCCCGCGCCGCCCGCCGCGCCGCCCGCGCCCAAGCCGCAGCCGCAGGTACACGCGCTCACACCCGCGCCGCCCGCGCCGCCCGCCGCGCCGCCCGCGCCCAAGCCGCAGCCGCAGGTACACGCGCTCACACCCGCGCCGCCCGCGCCGCCCGCCGCGCCGCCCGCGCCCAAGCCGCAGCCGCAGGTACACGCGCTCACACCCGCGCCGCCCGCGCCGCCCGCCGCGCCGCCCGCGCCCAAGCCGCAGCCGCAGGTACACGCGCTCACACCCGCGCCGCCCGCGCCGCCCGCCGCGCCGCCCGCGCCCAAGCCGCAGCCGCAGGTACACGCGCTCACACCCGCGCCGCCCGCGCCGCCCGCCGCGCCGCCCGCGCCCAAGCCGCAGCCGCAGGTACACGCGCTCACACCCGCGCCGCCCGCGCCGCCCGCCGCGCCGCCCGCGCCCAAGCCGCAGCCGCAGGTACACGCGCTCACACCCGCGCCGCCCGCGCCGCCCGCCGCGCCGCCCGCGCCCAAGCCGCAGCCGCAGGTACACGCGCTCACACCCGCGCCGCCCGCGCCGCCCGCCGCGCCGCCCGCGCCCAAGCCGCAGCCGCAGGTACACGCGCTCACACCCGCGCCGCCCGCGCCGCCCGCCGCGCCGCCCGCGCCCAAGCCGCAGCCGCAGGTACACGCGCTCACACCCGCGCCGCCCGCGCCGCCCGCCGCGCCGCCCGCGCCCAAGCCGCAGCCGCAGGTACACGCGCTCACACCCGCGCCGCCCGCGCCGCCCGCCGCGCCGCCCGCGCCCAAGCCGCAGCCGCAGGTACACGCGCTCACACCCGCGCCGCCCGCGCCGCCCGCCGCGCCGCCCGCGCCCAAGCCGCAGCCGCAGGTACACGCGCTCACACCCGCGCCGCCCGCGCCGCCCGCCGCGCCGCCCGCGCCCAAGCCGCAGCCGCAGGTACACGCGCTCACACCCGCGCCGCCCGCGCCGCCCGCCGCGCCGCCCGCGCCCAAGCCGCAGCCGCAGGTACACGCGCTCACACCCGCGCCGCCCGCGCCGCCCGCCGCGCCGCCCGCGCCCAAGCCGCAGCCGCAGGTACACGCGCTCACACCCGCGCCGCCCGCGCCGCCCGCCGCGCCGCCCGCGCCCAAGCCGCAGCCGCAGGTACACGCGCTCACACCCGCGCCGCCCGCGCCGCCCGCCGCGCCGCCCGCGCCCAAGCCGCAGCCGCAGGTACACGCGCTCACACCCGCGCCGCCCGCGCCGCCCGCCGCGCCGCCCGCGCCCAAGCCGCAGCCGCAGGTACACGCGCTCACACCCGCGCCGCCCGCGCCGCCCGCCGCGCCGCCCGCGCCCAAGCCGCAGCCGCAGGTACACGCGCTCACACCCGCGCCGCCCGCGCCGCCCGCCGCGCCGCCCGCGCCCAAGCCGCAGCCGCAGGTAGGCAGCACAGGCGGTCCTTTCCGTCACCCCGTCACCCCGTCACCCCGGGCCGTGAGTGGCAGTTTACCGCTGCTTCCTGGCCAGGGGAAGACGTAAAATTGTGTGCACACCTCGGGCGGTGATAAAGGGAGCCTCAGGGCGCACGTTTATCGCCCTCGCCTTTGGCTCGTGCGACGAGTTCCTGCTATCTGGGACATTCTTTATTTCACCACCCTCGGAGTGTGATGCACTAATAAAAACTGGTGGTGGTTTAAACGTATCACCATAACGTTTACGCACTTTTATCGATCACCCTGAGGGTGTAGAGTGGTATAAAAAGTAACACGACCGTGTGTCTGTCCCGCAGCAGTCGGCGCCGGCCGCGGAGCCGCAGCCCGCGCCGAGCGCGCACGACGCGGCCAGCGAGCCGCCCGGCAACGCCTACTCCGCGCCCAGCGCCATGGTGAGTTCGGCCAAGGACTGGTCAGACCTCCTCCACTTCACTAAAAGTATAATATAATATTCATTATTTTGAAATTGATTGATAATATTCGTCGCCAGCGGTGCCACGACCTGACAATAAACAAATTATATTTATGCTAATTTTTTTTTTATTTTAGCTACCTGAAAGTATGACAACGGAAGCACCGGCCGCGCCGCCGCCCGCCGAGCCGACCGCACCGCCCGCCAACAGTAAGTAGAAAAGAAATAAACACTTGTTTACTGACTGTAGCAACAAATTTGTTTCGCGTTATTGATTCTCAGCAGATTCTTCCATTTTCCGAAGCGCTAGTAGATTCAGACATGTAAAAGAGCCTATATGGCCTACTTGCAAAATAAATTTTTCATTTTCATTTTCATTTTCATTAGTACACTTTTCATTGGCCCTAAAGTGACCGGCCAAGTTCTCTCGAGTCATTCAAGTCCCTTTCTTCTGACACTGGTTTGACAGAGACGCAGAAAGGGATAAACTAAACCTGGGCTGGTCATGTTAAGGCCACAGATATACCAAAGTACTACTTATTACCTTCATGAGGCCACTTTATTGAATTTAAATAGTGAAGCTGTTTTTTTAAAAGCGTGATCGAGTGTTTTGTTGCAGACCTAGAAAAGCAATTGACAGCAGCGATGAAACAACTCGCCGTGTCGGCGGGAGACGCGCCCGCCGCCGCGCCGCAGCACCACAGGCATAAGGTAACAGGAAACGACAACAACACAACAATAACATAAAAACAACAACAACTGCAAGGGCTAAATTTAACCCGTTACATTGAATTTTTGTAACCGAAATTTATTTCGATTTTTATTTTCAAAATGTTTAATTAACATTCAAATTATTAAATTAAAATGCTATGTAATGACAACACAAAGAAAAATATTACATTGACTTGTTAGGTTTGGTTATGTTACGGGAATGTATTAAGAATTTAAGAATTACACCACCATGAAGTTTAAACGAATTTATTCAACTGACTGTTAGCAATTAATCGTCCACCTCTGTTCACCTAGCACGAATCTCAATACGCGTTAACTCGCTACGTAACTCGGCACGTCTCGTTTTTACTACTCCAGTAGGAGAGAGACTCGCCTAGTTACGTAGCAAGTTAACGCGTGTCGAGAAGGTTCGTGGTACGTGCACTGCTCATGTTGCGTGACCTGTAACGCTCCGCGGGCCCGCCGTCACCTGTGTGTGTACCGTTGCAAAATTACGTGATTTTACCAAAAAGGCGTGTGAAATACCGATAGTTTACGGTAATTTATATAGATTACGGTAAAATTACCGCCGAGTTTGGGCGGACGACATTTATCTAATTCATACTGTTTGCGTGTTGCCAGTCGGTCGCAATGAGTGAATGGCTCCATCTGTCGGACGGACTCGGAACTTTTCTTAGTATAAGTTTAATTCTTTCTTACACAATCTTAGCGTATTTTACAGAATTGTTTAAGAAACTTTTAAACATACTTTTTGCTTGTTAATTTTTCCTATTGCAACACTTGTTGTGTGTCAAAATGACCATCTAAAAAGAAATACCAGTCCATTGCTAAAAAATAACTTGCATTACATGCAAGTTTGTGGTTCTTCGAGCCGGATATTAACCAGCGACCTATGGATCGCAGTCCATTTTATTTTACCGCTTTACATGTTTGTGTGTGTGTGCGTGCAGACGGTGGGGCAGCAGAGCGTGTACGCGCCGCACCACGCCGTGTCGCACCACCCGCCCGTGTACGGGGCCAACGTGTACGCGCCGCAGGTACCGCCGCCACCCGGGGCTAGCGCGCTAGCTTTACCGATCACATGACGCATTTATCTCGTCCTAACCAGTATGCGTGCGCGACACGGACCGAAGCGTTTATGTGCGCGATAAACGCTAGCGTGCTACTGTATCGGGGTTCGAAATTATCAAGATAAATATGCCCTTTGATCAGATAATTATCAAACAGATGTGAGCTTAACGATCGTTTTTAACTTTATTTTTGTAATTTCGTGATTAAAAAATTGCAAACCAAAATACAAGAAAACTACAACCTACTTAATTAAATTGATGAGTGGAATATCATCCTCATCAACGTGACTCATTATATTTATCAAAGATAATGGTCAACCTATATTTATCTTGATAATTATCACTACTTAGAAAAATAATTCCGCACAATTCTGACAGATGTGTAATTTTGACATTGCAGATGCTGCAAACCTTTTTGTTTGCTGTCTATAGATACAATTTTTAATTTTCACAAGTAATTTTGCCAGAATCAACTAGTTAAAAACGGAAAAACAAATAAATAAATTGCAACAAATAAATGAATATGAATGAATATGAATGAAAACAAACCGAGCACATTCGAACATTCAAAGAATAGGTTTAGAGAAGCCAAATGACAGGACGCATGCCGACATGTTGTTTATGTTTGTTTATGGTTACGTTTTTCCATAGTAGTAAGGCACAGGGTATTGTACGCAATACCATACAGCTTGTCCTAAAGAATAATTTAAAAAAAATCCAACTTTTATTTAAATCCCTTTTTAAAAAGGTTTCAAATCTCTGAAGAGAAATACAATGATACCCGTTGTCATAAAAATGAATGTCAATCTCTCATAAAAAATGTTTTCAAGTTCAAAATTCCTAAAGGTTTTCTCCAGACCGGTGGTAAATTTTGTGACATTCATAAGTGCGTCCTGTAAGCTTTATTTTAATAATAGTATTTTATGCAACTGCTATATAATGAGAGGCCTTAAAACACGAGTGTGGTTTTATGAAACGAGCGTTAGCGAGTTTCATAATAGGATCAAACGAGTGTTTTAAGGCCTAATTATATACAGTTGCATACATTACTTTATCTACACACATATCATAACTGCAAAAAACCGTAACAGCAAAAAACCAAAAACGATGACATCTAATGGCCGCCATGTATATTAAAAAGGTACTCTGTGATTCGATCTATCCGTCAAGACGAACGTTTTTTTTAAACCATAGACGAACGAATGAGTCCCTATTGTCATGTCACTCGAGATCAAATGTCGTGCGTTTAAATTAAAAAAACATACTGAGTTGACGTTTCGTATCGATAACTGTTTTAATATCTGTGGATACTAGAATAAAGACCAACTTGAATTTTGACAGCTGTTCCAAATTTAAATTGATAACGTCACGAGCAGTCACGAGATATCGGTAATGTGATGACCAATAGAGAACAAATTTACCTACTACCACAGACAAGAAAATTCTTATAATAACATTGGTTGTAATAATGCTGGTCATTTCCTATGGTTTTTGAACGCGTTATTTAGCCTTTATGATATGTGTGTAGATAAAGATATTTTACGTCACTCCGGGCCGTAAGTAGCAATTTACCGCCCGCTACGCGAGCAGAAATTGTCACTTCCTGGCCAGCGGAAGACGTAAAATTGTGTACACACCTCGGGCGGTGATAAAAGAAGCCTCAGGTCGCAAGTTTATCGCCCCCGCTTTTGGCTCGTACGACAAGTTCCTGCGATCTGAGACTTTCTTTATTTCACCACCCTCAGGGTGTAATGCACTATTGATTATGACTGACTTAGGTAATGGGATTTTCTGCCCGGGCGGTAAATTCTACTCAGGGGCCTCGGTGACGTAAACGTTTGTGTGCCCTCAGCAAGTGAACTCGACGAACGCGTCGTTGCCGGGGGCCTCGGGGATGACTGCCGCGGCCTACGCGAGCAACGCCGCGCTCACGCAGTACCAGCCCATGATCAACTCCTACCAGGTACTCGCGCTCTGTGCTCCGTCCGGATCGCTACCTCCGTCTTGCTCGCTTATCCTGCCGCTGAGCCGCAGTGCTTGCACTGTTCTGTTCCGGCGTGGAGAGCAAGAGAACCGGTGCGATTACTGGCAGAAGAGGTATTCCAACTGTGCCTTCTGGGTTGCCAACGTATCTGCAATTTCCTTGGTGTTGCTGGTGTCTATGGACGCTGGTGATCGCTTACCATCGGGTGAAACAATTGCTCCTTTGCCTTCCTTTAAAAAAAGGTATAGCATCGTTGCCCGAGTCGAAAGACTGGGTTTTAGTTTTGTCTCAAATGTTGAAACGGCGTCGTTACACTACACCGGTTCGGTCACGATTCGTCGACTGTAATAGTACATTATTTCAGCAGACGTCGTCATCGGCGGGAGTTTACGCGGGCAGCGCTCTCTACACGTACCAGCCCTCGCCACAGACCAAACTACCCGCCAAGGACACGCCACAGGTAACTCGATCACTCCAATTAACTAGAAAACTATCCATATCATACTTATAACTAGAGACCGGATTATATGCAACATAAAGAGCTTGTTATATGCATTCAAATATGCATGAAAAATGCTTGAAATATGCACGAAAATTGGCAGAATATGCGAAAATAATAATACGTTTTAGGAACTAACAACGGAAGAAAAGTAAGTTTTCATTTCTTTATTTTAAAATCAGCATACAATTAGTAAATTATCCTTTGGATAGGCGATAATAGGTGCAGTACCATTACATGACATTAAAATTATTTAATGTTATTAAAAACGTTAACAATCAAGTATTTATTGTTCCAAATGTTCAGTGGTAAGATTGTGTCTTTGATCATTTAAAATGTTTTTATAAGTGGAAAAAGGTGGAAAAAAGTAAAAAAAATTGTAAATCTACCTATAATATGCATTATAATTAGATCTTAGGAAAAATATGCTATTACCACTGAAGATGGCTGAAATATGCAAATGCATTTAATCCGGTCTCTATTTATAACGTTATAGAGACTTTAACGCGATAAAAACATTGGTTAATTACCTCGACGTTTCGGCCATGTTTCAACGGTCGTGGTCACGAGTAGACTGAAGTGGAGGGTATTACTGCTGTTTAGCCGCGGTAATAGCCTCCACTTCAGCTCGTGACCACGGCCGTTGAAACATGGCCGAAACATCGAGGTAAATTAACAATGTTTTTAACGCGTTAAAGTCCCGTTATAAATATGAGTGAAAATCGCTAAAGTTTACAATTTACAAGTCATGAAAATGAAATGGAATGAAAATGAAAATTGTTTTGAAAATGAAAATTGTTTTTTTTTCTTTAAAACTTAAATCTAACTTGACAACAATGATTGAGGCTTCCTAGTAGGTATGCAAACCTGTGATAGGAAGCCCAGCTCCTCCATAGCTAGAAGTCTCAATCATATATATTAATTTAAAGGTTAAGTATTACAATTTTTAATCTAAATTCATATCAGACGCAAGACTGGACCTTATTTTTTTCTTACACAATAGCCGTATGGAATTCTTATTTGTATCTATCTCGCTGTAAACTGAGATCGCTCATATTTGTTATGTCCGTTTGCAGTATGACAACTCGGTAGCCTCAAGTAACAGTTTAACGAGTACGTCGACGACACAGACCTCCACCGCCAAAGTAGCAACGACGACAGGTGAGAATGACATCGAAATCAATCATCAATGTGTATCTGCTATCCGACGCCTATGTCGCTGCTAGTTAGAAAACTTAGAAGCACTTTATTTGCTTACGATAAGATTCAAAGTTGAACTAATGGCTAAATATTGAAAGCCCCTCTTCACCTGCTTCGCCCCGTCGCAAAGTGGTGACGCTAGGCTTGTAACAATCCGAACAAGTAGGCAGATCTATTGTCTTCTTATATCGATGTTTTGATCCCTCTTTTGGGACTTACAAAAGCTAGTACAGTTTTACACAACTTTTAAATTCTTCCGATGCGCCTGCGCAGCACAGTAGACCAGTTTTAGTAGCGTGGGAAAATTCGATCTAACAATGACAAAATGGAGTACTACGCGCGCTAAAATCTTGCGCTGTTATTGGTCGATCGATTTCGCGGCAGTATCAATACTTTACTTTGCCATTTGCGTTTGCTAATAAAATTCAATATTAGTAGATTGCTACGAGGGATGAAAGACACCTATTACACACGATATGGTTTATATGTAATTCGAGTGTGGAATTGGTGTTTCAGCCTAGTTAAACACCCTGGTTTTCATTCCGACCATGAGGAAAGCAGAAGATGTAATGGATAATAAAAATGGTCTTGTAAGGTTGTTTGTAGAAGTAGCCATCTGCATTTTATAGTGCATCTTAGGCCTCTAGGTTGGCAACGCATCTGCAATCTCCTTTGTGTTGCGGATGTCTATAGCCGGTGGTGATCACTTACCATCAGGTGACCCACTTACTTGTTTGGCTTCGTATTTCGTAAAAAAAAAGTAAGGACAAAATTTAGCAAGCGTCCGAAGCGCGTGTACGGGGCGCTGTGTCCTGTGCGCTCCGTAAAATTGTAATGAATTGCGTATGACGAAGGTCGAGGCGCAGCCGTAAACGGAACGCGCGGAGGGCGAGCGTCCGCCGCGCTTCCCTTTTGCGGTCGAAACGCTCGTGAACAATCTTTTATCTTTGTTTTTGTCGTTTCCTTCATAATAATAAAATAACAATGCGATCACTCCAGCTAGTACAGTAGGGGAAATATATTCACGTACCACCTTAGAACCCTATCGCAATGACGCGACGCGTTAAACGCCACGCTATTTCATACAAACGTCACGCGTATGTCTCCTCGACCAGGTTCGACGGTGGTAAGTGTTTCAATTTCCTTGACGGTTCTAAAGTGGGCCAAAAAGTGACGTCATCCTAGTCACCCGGGCGCGCGTTCGCCGCGCGGCGCGCTGCGTGTCCGTGCGGCGGGCGCTGCGCTCGAGGCGCTCGGGGCGCTCGGGGCGCTCGCTGCGGCCGCTAACAGTGCGCCGTGCGATGTGCGTGTACAGTGAGCAACGCGGCGGGCGGCGCGGGCTACGGCGGCGCGCTGTACGGCGGCGTGGCGGCCGCGCCGGCCGGCTACGCGCACTACGACGAGGCGCAGCTGCTCGCGCGCACGCTGCCGCACCCCATGGTGAGTCGGGAGGCTTCCAGGGCGTTGCGCAGTGACAATTATTCGTATGTATAAACCGCGAAAGTTGATAGTACATTACACCCTGAGGGTGGTGGAATAGAGAATGTCTCAGATCGCAGGAGCTTGTCGCACGAGCCAAAGGCGAGGGCGATAAACATGCGACCCGAGGCATCCTTTATCACCGCCCGAGGTTTGTACACAATTTTACGTCTTCTCCTGGCCAGGAAGTGGAAATTTATGCTGGCGTACAGGGCGGTAAATTGCTATTTACTACCCGGGGTACGTAAAAACAATTTAACCTCTTTATGTTCATAGTCAGCATAGGGCTGTCCGAGCATTAACGACGATGAAGCGGAGCCCCGCCGAATCGTCGCCGAAATAATTTTGTTTTATTCTTAGTTGTATATTTTTATGTACAGTAGGAAAAATATATTCACGTACCACCTTAGAACACTATCGCAATGACGCGACGAGTTAAACGCCAGGCTACGTCATACAAATGTCACGCGTCTCTTCGACTAGGTTCTACGGTGGTACGCGTTTCAATTTCCTTGACTGTATGTTAGTCTGTAAGGTATTTGTCTACGGGCCTTTGCAGCCTAAGAATAATTGATTAAATAAATGAATGAGTATGATCACGCCCTGTTGCAGACGGGCTACTACGAGGTGGGCTACGGCGTGGGCGGCGCGCGCGAGGGCGCGTTCGGGCTGGGCCCCACCGAGCGCTTCACGCGCACCGACGCCGCCTCGCCGCAGCAGGTCGGCCAGGTCAGGACGCAGCCTTATTTGCTTCGGGCACCACCCATGGCATAGGTTAATCGCAGTAGGTTGCCGGCTTGCCGCGCGCGCGCCCGCTCACTATGTGTCGCGCGTTGTGATAGTATTACAGTAAGCAGCCCAACCCTAGCGGTGCGCCAGGGCATTGCGGGTGGAGGGCGGGCGCGGGCGGCGCTTTCCTTTTGACGCATGCCGCCTAGCGAATGTTTATGAAGCAATACGAACTTACACTGTTTGGAGCTAGGGATCGCCGATGCGAGTGGGGATCATTTCCCGGTCCAAGATATGCTTATTGATTTTATAATATGCCCCAGAAATCAATGTCTTCTTGACGATAGATTTTAATTTTGTAGCATTTTGTTCGATAATGTTTTTTGGATTTTTTACGCAATATACCATGCACGACTTATGGCGAGACTGCATGCCATGAAAGAGAAGCTGCATACGTTCAAACGACGGGTGTTACATTTTCTCCATTTGATCGTACAGGACGCTAGGACTAACTCGGGCCTGTGTCTCACTAAACTAGTGGATTTGTACGCTTTTCGCACTTGCATGACAATGTACTATTACGTTAAATATAAATATAAGCTATACTGTAGTGTTAAGTGTGTGCGTTGTGTCCGCAGGTCCCCGCGGCGCTGCCGCCTGGCTACGCGTACTTCTACCAGCCCCCTCCCACCACGTACCAGTACGGAGTGTATCCCACGGTGAGTCATTTCATTTCATTTCCACGGTGAGTGACCCTACTCTCATACAATCACTTGTTTATGCTATGACGCCCGTATTTGTCAGACTCGGCATGCTGAAGCTAAGTGCTGAAGAAAAATATAGAGCTGATGCAATGTTAAGTTAGTTATTTATGTATAGTCAAGTCGCATAAGGTCCCGTTTTAATGATATCCCTTTGGAAGATACCGTTCCATTCGCAATAAGTCCCTTTTTCAAAATGCCCCATTCCCAGTACGTGCCTTTTCCAAGATGCCCTGTTCGCAATACGTCTCTTTTGCAAGATGCTCCTTTCTAAATTCGTTACTTTAGCAAAATGCATTCGCAATACGTCTTGTTATTTGGCTCCTTTTAGGCGGGACGTGCCCCGCTACCGCACGAGACCCCTGATCTTTGCCAGGTCCAGTGCAACTCGACCCAGACTGGACGTTCCTCCTCCGTTATTCTATATAAGAGACAATTCTTATTTAAGGTCATTAATTCATAGTCGGTCAGTCCTAATTCTGCCAAAGGACAAGAGGAAGGCTCAACGTTAGCACATATAAAACCTTCTAGCCATCCTGCAGATATCACAGGATATTTTCTGGCCACAAGTCTTCCTCTATGTTACTTTAATCAATATGCGAGCTAACGTTTTCTGTTCCCTGGCAGTACGGCGGCGGCTCGAACGTGGGCGGCGTGGGCTCGGTGGCGGGCGGCGTGAGCGGCGCCGGCAAAGTGTCCAGCTACTCGCAGCAGCAGCCCGCCTACGACCAGGACTCCTACAAGCCCGGTCCGTGCCACTCGCGTCTCTAGCCTTAGCGAATGTGGGCTGTGCCCACTATCGTCTCTAGCCTTGGCGCCAACTGACGTGTGAAGTAACTCGATCGTCCGTCGTGTTACAGGCGGTGGCTACAACGCGAGCGCGAACAAAGCGGCGGCCGCGCCGCCCGAGCTGGCGTCCGCGATGTACGCTAAGACGCACCAGGCGCTCAACAAGGTTAACGTGAGTGCTGTTTTGTTACGTTATACCAAACTTTGTAGAGCGCTAACACAGTAGACAGGTGAACTAGAGTATCGTGCTATTAGTCTACAACGTATCGCTAATATACAGAAGAAACAGGGTAGGAGACGATACACAGCCTTGTGGTACACCGGCATTTACGGGCATAAGTTTTGAGCATGAACCGCTGACGCCAACTTTGATGCTCCGCCCGGGGAGAAAGCCTAGTCATCTATTTACAGGATCTCTTCTAAAGCCTAGAGGAAGACAGTTTTGATAGCAGGGTTTTGTGCCACACCCAATCAAAAGGTGCTATGTCCAAAACTGCCAGAGCCTCGTCCTTTTTTTCCACTGCTTGGCGTTAATCAGCAATTAGCCAGCCGAATGGCCACGGCGGAATCCATACTGGCGACCACTAATCAACTAGCATTTGCTGGTTCATCGGATTTTCGTTTTGGGAAAGATAGGCGTAATGGCAACTAGTTGAACCTGAACGACTACCCTTTTTCGGGATTGGATGCACCAAAGCAGTCTCCCATGAGCTTGGGACTAGCGGGACGAGAGCCCGAACGAGTGTGTCAGAATCGAGGCTGACTCGCGCACCGGGGGAGCGCACATTTTAAAACCGATGGGCGGAATACCATCCGGCCTCGGTGACACCCAGGGAAAATCCGCTCAGCGGACATCATGCCGGTACAGTTTTACCAAAAATATATTGTGCATCGGCAGTATTCGTTTGCGCAGAGAAGCGCAGACCGGTTTCCGACAGTAGCCGAACGTGTGAATAATCCATATTGTACTTTATTTGCAAGCGCAACTGGCAGAGTATCGCTCGCTATGCATTCTTAGCTCTGTCCCGCTCACACAATTCGTACACTGTGGCGCACGGGCTGCCGCCGTGTTGCTCCGAAATCGATAGACCAATGAAAGCGCAAGAGTTTAGCGCGCGTAAAATTCTACTTTACCATCGGTAGATCGAAATTTCTCGCGCTACCAAAATCGGTCTACTGCGTAGGTACGTCGCGGCACAATATATTTTTGTAACACCGTACCGCGGCTGGGTCAGCCCGATGCGCGGTCGCCTGAACGCTCGCTCGGTGTCCGCAGAGCTACGACAAGGCGACGTTCCACAGCGGCACGCCGCCGCCCTTCGGCGCCGGCAGCCACCTGTACATCCCCGCGCCGCAGCAGCACCACCACCCGCACCACGCGCACCAGCCGCACCAGGTACCGCCCCGCCGCCCGCCGCGGCGCCCGGGCCACTGACGTGCGGTCGGCGACCCGGGGCCGCGACGCGGACTCTCACGAGGACGCACGATAATTCATAGATTCACATGGAGCGAGTTCTCGTATGCGAGTTGCATTCCAATGCGCGGCTCGATCGATCACGTCACACCTCGGCAGCCCGCAATGTCATGCGACTCGCATGCGAGAACTCGTACCATGTAAATGGGCCTTTCCGAGGACGCACGACAATTCATAGCTCGGCGATACGGTAGCTCGCGGAGCTACCTCCCGTGACCATCGCGCCGTCGTTCAAATATAGGACGTCACAGATTTCGCTAAAACTCCCTTTTCGATCTGTTCCTTTCGCAACACGTCCCTTGTGCGATCTCTTTGTATCGTTACATTTTCTACAATCTTTTTTTTTTTATGTTTGTCTACATCAATTTTACACTTTTAATGTCATTTTGTTTTTGATCGCTATACTGGTCGGGATGGGTCCCGGTCGCAAAACGTTCATTCACTAAAATTACGTTCAATTAGCAAAACGTCCCTTTTGCAAAGAGATACATTTGTATAGTCCCCTCGCTGATTCAATGCTCGTTAAAAGTTTCACTTAAAAATTTCATCGTTTTAAGTTTAATGAAATTGATATTCGTACATAATAAAGTACTTCTATGTCTTATTATATTATTATAAATTATTATAATGTTTTATTTACAATACAAATTTGAAAGTACTCATTTGAAAGTACTCATTTTTTCCTGAGTTTACGAAATCTTTACCAGCATAGTATTAAAAATATTCAAAGTTTTGAGAAGGGGTTTAGTGAAAGGGACGTTTTGCGATGTGGATATTTGGCAAAGAGACCTTATGCGATAGGGCCAAAAGGACATGCTGCGAACGGGACCCAAAGAGTCCTAACCCTAATACTATGTTATTGTAATTTTTCCCTGCACATTTTTTTACAATTAAACTCATATCAGCAACAGCCCCCTGTACCACAAAAATTACAAATGTTACAATTCAACATAATTGAACAGTTTTTCATACAAAACTGTGACGAATATGTCATGTGTCGCGTCGGGAGTAAATGACAAGTCCAGGATTCGATGTAGACTGTACGTTTATTGGGGAATACTTAGCTTATAAATAGGGTAACACACACGGGAGGCGCAGGTGCATACATACATACACTACAAATATGTTAGATTGTAGAGATTGTTAGTTTTCTGGTACAAGGGTGCAATTTTTGAACCTCACCAGGTAACTAGAGCTCACTAAAATGGCCAAATCTCTATGAAAAACGGCTATTTTGGTGAGCTTTAGTTACCCGGTGAGATTCAAATGCAATTTTTGAATCTCACCAGGTGACTAAATCTCACCAAAATGGCCGCATTCCTATGAAAAACGGCCATTTTGGCGAGCTTTAGTCACCGGTGAGATTCAAAAATCGCACACCTGGCCCCAGGAATGTTTGCAATTTAGGAATTTCTAGTTTAAAATTATTTTATTTTAATAAGCCATTTGCACCAGGAGCGGTGATATTGGAATGATTATTTGTAATTTGGAAAGTGACGAAACAATCCACTGCGAGCCATATTTAGAGGAAGGTGCTTAAAAATATTCCTGTAAGTTTGTCTCCAAGTGGAATTACGCATGGAATGGCCAAACTGACTACAAAGTTTTCTTCGATCTATAAAAATATTTTTTACAGTTTTCGGTGCAATCGGTTTCATAGAGAGAGCATGAGATATTTTCATAGGACGAGAATTTATTTTTTTCATATTATTATGCATGTGTTTAGTGATTTAAATTTGAATTATTTAGAGTTTGCTTTCGTTTGTAGATGGATGTACGGGTGAACAGTAGTCATAATAGGCGGGTAAGTAATACACGTACGTTTATGTCTATATATCGCACCGCTATGTACCTGTTGTACCTGCTCGCTATGTACAGTCAGCGTCAAATATACCAGAGCGGGCAAGGTGTCAAAAATATCTGAACTCGACTCTATTGACAAATACGCTCGGGCGTGTTCAGATATTTTTGACCACCTTGCCCGCTCTGGTATATTTGACGCTGACTGTACCGCCTCACCGTTGTACTACCCGCCTTGTCGCATGCCTTGTTTCGTGTTATATTTACTTATGTAACTTATATGCCGTTCACTATATTTATTTGTTATATTTTTACGTAAATTCTAAAACCGTTTGTGTGTTTAAATGTGCATAAAAGACGATGAAACCATGGCTGTTATACGGGCGTTGCGTTTATTAGCGCTAGTTCAGAACGCGTTCAAAAATACGTTGCATTTAAATATATGTACATAACATAGGAAGGCAAACGAGCAAGTGCGTCACCTGATGGTAAGTGATAACTAGTGTCTATAGACACCCGCAACACTAAGGAGATTGCAGATGCGTTGCCAACCCAGAGGACTAAGATGGGATACCTCTTGTGCCAGTAATTGCACCGGCTGTCTTGCTCTCCACGCCGGAACACAACAGCATTTGATTAGAAGGTAGGGTGGTGGTAGTGAGCCAGACGGACCTTGCACAAGGTCCTACCACCCGAAATATTAATAATGAAATTCATAATTTAAAATGAAATTCATGTAATAATTAAAAACCACCTTTTGTATTTTTGAATAAAACGTACGCAATTTGTGATGGCACTCTGCCTGATCCAACAGGCTTTATCGCTGGTTTGTTTAAGCCAGTTTTTTTTTTGTTACTTTGCCCAAATATGAGAAAGCAAAGGTACCAAGATCATACAGCCAAGTCTTTACGATTTTTTGATTTCGTCCAGGAAATATATTTCTAACGTAAATTAATTAAATCTTAATCATACTCGTATAATTATGACCGTTTCAATTACGCTCTGTTGCACGTATTATATTTATTTCGTGTATTTTAAATTTTTTAATTGTATGTTTGATGGCACGTATTTTCTTACTGTATGCTTTATAATATTTTTAAATGCATTAAAACGTTAAATGGACACTAGTATAGGAATTCTAGCATCGTACGCGTCGTAAAAAACTAAATGGACCACAAACTGAGTCAAAGAGATTTTCTTAATTATGTATACCTTTCTGTTTCCGAAACGAGATAACTTTTAGGCTTGTTTTTGAACTGCGGGGCAATTCTGGCCTCAGTAGAGACAAAGTCACACTCGAGATAAGCCGAAAAGAGCTGTCAAATCCGTTAAAAATCTGTCATATTTTGACACATCTCGAACGTCAGATGAATCTCAATGAGCACCAGAATTGGGCGCCTGACCATAACTACCTGGAACCTGTACCAGTAAAATTACAAATGCTACAATTTGTCATTTTTTTTCTATGAAATAAGAAGGCAAACAAACAAGTGGGTCACCTGATGATAAGTCATCACCACCGCCTATAGACACCCGCAACACCAAAGAGGTTGCAGATGCGTTGCCAACCTAGAGGGCTAAGATGGAATACCTCTTGTGCCAGTAATTACACCGGCTGTCTTGCTCTCAACGCCGGAACACTACAGTGCAAGCACTGCTGCTTTGCGGCAGGATTAGCGAGCAAGATGGTGGTAGCGATCCGAACGGACCTTGCACAAGGTCTACCACCCGCAGTTGTTGAGTTTTTCACACAAAAATGTGACAAAAGTGTAGCATTTGTAACTTTTGTGGTAGTGGCCCCAGATGTAGCTTTATGCCCGCCTTCCACTGCGAGCGGAACGGGTTCCGTACGGCGTCCGTTTAACTCGCAATGGCGAACTGCATAGCAGCTCCCTCTTATTCAGTGGAAGGCGGGCATTACCTCGGTGTGTGCATTAAATGAAGTCACAGCACCCGCGTATGTCACGGTAACAGAAGGGACATTGTTTAATGTTTAAAAAGTTTTAAACTAAAGGCTGGAACATACCAGATGCGCATGCAGTACGGCACCGAAGCCGCGCGGCATAGGCCGGTTGTAACTGTAATTATACGCCACGCTTGCGTTACGTGCAGCGAGCTGGAGCCGTGCTGCAAACGCATCTGATGTGGTCCGTCCTTAAATCTATGCTATTACGTCTTAAGAGAGATTACAGCCAAGTGTAAAACGCAGTTTTTGACAAGACTTGAACTAGTTTTCTCGAGTTCTTCAGAAACTGGGGTAGGTTCACATCAAAAGTGACATACTTGGCTTCGATAGCTGTTTATCCTCTGTGTTGCAGATTCCTTGGTTGCGTAACTTTCTTTTCTACCCTTTTGTATGTGACTTTTATAAAGAATGAAAATTCAGCAAAATAGAAAAAAAAGACTAAAGGTACAAAATTACATTATTAATACTGAATATATAATGCGCTGATTTTCAGTGGGGCTCTGAACTTAAAAAACTAAACTAAAACTAAAGCTAATAAACTAATAAACCTAAACCTATGGGGTGACGCCCACGCCCACTAAGACCGTATGGTCATGAATTCCTTTGGCTTTATTTATGTTGTTTCGTTTGTTTTTTGCATTGTCAACATCGTATTGAGCCGCACTGAGCGAGATCTTGTTTTCCTATAATATAAAGTTAGCTATTAAATTCACCAACAGTGACCCGTTTCACTAAGCTACAAGTTACAATTTTACAAGTCTAAACCGGCAACATTGGTCAATAATGACCAATGGCAATGGGCGTAATGCCCAATGTTGCCGGATTAGACTTGTAAAATCTTAACTTGTAGCTTCGTGAAACGGCACACAGGTGGTATAATTTCATTCGGGATATTATTTATACGTTTCCCTCGTTTTCACTCTGTACATATAAAAGTGTTCCGTTACTGACTGACTGACTGACTGGCTGACAGACTATGCACAACCTAAACTGCTGAAGATATAAACATGACATTTGGAACACGTGTCTTAGGTCAACTCTTGAAATTATTTATTTATAGAAGCTTCATTACACAGTTTATAAAACAAATACAATTGGCGGACGTGATGCCAGTAGGCATTCTCTACCAATAATACTAATACTAGAAGAAAGCGTTAGCTTGCTACGTTCGCTATATCTGACCATTGATTTTAGTTATCAAACAAGACAACAAAGCTAGTTCAACGTTTTTTCTGGAATAATGATGTTCCTTAAATATTGCGTCTTGCATTCAGGCCTTCTCTCTTAGGGTCGAAACGCTAAACCATGATGCGGCGTCGCAGCCCACAATACTGCAAACCCTTTCACACTCGTTCCTTTTTACCCGACTACGGCAAAGCCAAAAGGAAGGGTTATGTTTTTAGCAGCCTATGTATTTATTGATGGTTTCGAGTTCCGGAGTTGTTTATGAATGGAGTCAGTTAATCAATACTTGTCATATCGTGTAAACAAAATTCTAATCTAAAATTTCACTTTTTGTCAGCTAAACATCGTTAAAGACGTAAATAAAACATATCGAGGCTGTAAACAGTGCACCTAGCACGAATCTACGCCACGTAACTCAGCACGTCTCCTTCTAATCAGCCCAGTGGGAGAGAGACTCACTGAGTTACGTAGCGAGTTAACGCGTATCGAGAAGATTCGTGCTAGGTACACTGGGGAGATGTATTTTTGGCGGGTGGTAGGACCTTGTGCAAGGTCCGTTCGGATCGCTAACACCACCATGCTCGCTAATCCTGTCGCTAAATAGCAGTGCTTGCTCTGTTGTATTCCGGCGTTGAGAGCAAGACAGCCGGTAAAATTACTGGCACAAGAGGTATTCCATCTTAGCCCTCTGGGTTGGCAGCGCATCTGCAATCTCTTTGGTGTTGCGGGTGTCTATATGCGGTGGTGATATACTTGTTTGTTTGCCTTCCTATTTCTAAAAAAAAAAATTTTTAGAATGATTTAAGCAATATTTTAATGGCAAAAACTGGAATTTTAGGTTGCAATGTTGTTTACAACCTAAGAATCCTTTGCTTTCTATTGGTTATGCGTTGTTGCGTGACGTCGAGTGTGTTTGCAGGAGAGCGGAGCGGCGCGCGCGGCGGCCAAGCCCGCGCCGAGCAAGCCGAGCTACTCGCAGTCCTATTGGGCTCCCAACTAGCCGACAGGTACTAACACCAACGAACCTAGCCTTAGAGTGGCATGACATTGCGGCCTACCGAGGCATGATGTGATCGATCGATTGATCCAGCCGCGCAATGGAAAGCAACTCGCATACGAGAACTCACTCGGTGTAATTAGCGGAACATTAAAAAGGGAACTGAGACAAATTGTCTATGCTCGAATGGGATAGATTAAGAAAGCAATATATCGACAGTATTGTTGATAGTATCGTGACGTCAAAAACTAAGTCACAATATCGATAGGCCTAAATTTTTGTAACCGAAATTTCTTTCGATTTTTATTTTAAATGTTTTTAACATTCAAATTATTAAATTCGCCCATTCGGTCTGCCATTGCCCTTATTTTTCTTCTTTTTTTTTCTTTGTGTTGCCATTACAATTTTAATCGATAGGCCTATTATTGGCATCGATAGTATCGATAGTCATCAGATCCAATACTATTGATAGGCATTAATTTAATACTCATTTATTTTCGATAGTGTCGATAGTATGGATAGTACTGATAGTTTTTAACCAATACTATAGATAGTATCGATAGGCCTATCGATATTGTGACTATTCTTCGAGGTCGACTACCGATAGTTAAACTATCGATAGCAAGCAACGCTAGGATAGATATATCACTTTCGTAGTGCATACTCTATGCCTCCCTTTCGAAAAATGACACTTTAATGGTGACTTATATGTGTCGATTGTATTTAACCCCGCCTTACAAGTTGAACAGTTCCAGTGACACGCTGGCGTTTATCGCACACATAAAAGCATCTGTCCTTCTCGCACACGCACACTAGTTAGAAAGGGATATACGCTATATGTCATCGATAAAAGCGAGCGTGCTAGGGCCCCAGTTTAATTTTTATGCCGGCGCAGTAACGTAAATAGCCTTTGTAACGTAATGTCTATAGCTGCGCTTTTGAAATATGCTACATGCATGACCCAAAGCTTGGTTCTGGTTATTTCTGCGACCCTCCTAAGCCGGTGCCTGTCCCTAGTTACGGCACTGCGCCGGCGGAAAACAACCTCGCGGCTTACTTGATGAGACATCATAGGATCCTATGACGCTGCGAGATATTGGCGATAAGAATGATGATATACGTTTATTTGTGACAAAAGCAGAAGCTGTGCTTAAAATAATAACTGTTTTAATCAAAATTTTGATCGCATCAGTCATCTCTGTCGTCCATATCTCGTAGAGAAGAATGGTAGTGGTTTAAAACGTCCAAATATTCGCTCATTTACGCATTGCCGATCATGCAGGACGTGTCGGAAATCAAAGCGAATTCTCTCAGTGTATCTTCACTAAATTAAATGAGCTCTTAATTTTTTTCAAAACTATATACATAGGCCCGGATATAGGAAATTGTTGAACTGGGGCGGAAACTTGATACTGGCGCCCCCTGAAAGTACCAGCGGGGCAGGTGCCCCAGTTTGCGCACCAACCGCCCGAAAGTTCAAGTCACCGAGCGACGTATTAGTACATTACACCCCGAGGGTGGTGAAATAAAGAATGTCTCAGATCGCAGGAACTTGTCGCACGAGCCAAAGACGAGGGCGATAAACATGCGACCTGAGGCTTTATTTATCACAGCCCACAGTACACAATTTTACGTCTTCCCCTGGCCAAGAAGTGGAAATTTCTACTCGCGTAGCGGGCGGTAAATTGCTACTTACGGCCCGAGATGACGTAAAATGACTTACGTGTGAACCGGTTGTTGCAGGCCCCCAGACACAGTCGTTAGACACCTGTAAATAGACGGCGCCGCGGCGCCCCCTCGCTCCAGTCAATTGCCGGCCGCCGGCTCCACCCGTGTCGCGCGACACACCAACGACCACTCCCGTCAACCCTATTTTTAATGTATAACTGATAATTGTAAAATAATACGAAAGGAATTTGAATGAAAAAAAAACTATGTTAATATTTCGTTCTTTTAAAATTGTGTACGCGTCGGCACTCGCATTATTCCGTCGGCGGCGCGAGGCAGCCCTGGCGGGTGGCAGCCCTGGGCGCCGCACCGGGCCGCGCCGCGCCGGCGGGCGAGTGGCTCTGCTGTCCGGTACGTCGCGCCGCCGCTGTGATGCAATAGTTCGCCGAGTGCCGCGCCCGCTCCGCTAGGTTACAATTGTTTAAAATTAACTGTAGTGCTATGTATATCTTATCTTTATAATATGTATATGTATGTAAGCGTTTGGTACGCTATGCGCGCCGAATCTTTTTGTATTTAGTTGACAGAGTTTTTGTAATTACATATTATAGTTGAATACTAAATGTCATCGATCTATAAAGTAATAATTGTACCGTAGTCGAGGTCTTTTTTATGTGAAAGAATGCAATTGTGATGATCTCGCGGGCATTTGAAAGTATGAGGGAATTACACATATTGGAACTTGACGTTTTGTTTTATTACTTTTAATTTTGACACACGTTAAAGGTTCTACAGGCCAACATAGGCCCCTATCAAATTATGATACTTATAAGAGAGCAAATGCTCTGTGAGAGATCTGTAAGAATATTAATGTTGGTAGGTAAACGATCCGTTGATTAATTAGATATCGGAACGCAGTAGACAGGACTGATGGCGGCCAAGCGAACGCCTGGCCTGAGCGAAGGTCCGACGCGAAACCACGGACTGCGCCCAGAAGTGTCGGAAAGCAGGCCGCGACATGGACTGACCATATGTCACGTCACGAGTGGCTGGGAGAGACTGGATGCGGAAAAGACGACCGTACAACATGGAGGACATTGGAAGAGACCTATATTCAGCAGTGGGTAGACAAGAAGAGTGAAAATTATGGCCTCGTCTAGACGCGCCCTTACATTCTTGTAAATTGAGTTTGTGTAATTTTACGAGGACCAAGTCTACTCCAATATAATTTGATAACATAGTACATGCTTAGTTTGTTCTTCTTTATGCATAAATATGAAGAGTTTTCAAATCTACAACATTGTAGTTTTACTGTAACCTGCATTATTTTTAGTTTAGACGGTCGTAGACTTCTACAATAAATCAATCAATCTATAGTGAGGAAGCTCGCTTGCTCGTTCGCTCTTTAAAAAACATTATTTATTTTAGGATTTAGGTTTTTAGAATTCAGAACTTCATCCTTTAGTCTGGTGTTTCTTAACCTTCGGGCTAGGTCGAGTACCCTAAAGAAAAACTTCTTTAACTTGCAACTTACTTTAATTACAAAATAACTTTAACAGGAATGTAAAAACCCTTACAAAAATATGAACAGTAGTATAAAAATATTTTTGTTCAACACTTTCCCATAACATTTAACAATAGCCTTAGCGTCCTGTGGGACTACGTACTTCAAGTGTTTATTTTATACTGTTATAAAGATAGTGCGATAACGCTCTAACACTTAAAGAGGTCAAAAGGGTATATAAAAGCTCATACTGTCTTGACAGTAGAGGCGTTTGCGCTATTTTTGATCTCTTTCACATCTGCGAATTGTACCTCTACTCTAACCCAAAAAACTTCAAAAGAATTCTATCCTTAGTGATATTCTAATGGAAATAAACCTTTTGAAACGTTAAATATCACCAAGAGATAAACTTAAAGGCGACTTTAAAATCATCGTAACTGTACCTGACCATTTAAGATTGAACTGAACGAAATCTACTTTAGTAACCAAAATTCCTTTCGATTTTTATTTTTTTAAATCATTGTTGAAATTTTCTATGCCCGAGCGGGATAGTTAAATCTAGTCGTATATACCTCCCCTTTGAAAAATGACACTTCACTCAGTTGTCTTAAATGGTCACTGGCGTGTTGTGTTTGACTGCATTAAATGTGGGCAGCGGCGGCGTTGTCAACGATCCAGTACAAGGAGCCCTCGGGCTTCACTCTGGCCGACGGTAGGTCTTCCTTGTCCTTTAAAACGCGCTGCAACAAGGATAATCTTTAGCTACCACATAGATTTCATAGTACTATAATAGATCTACAAACGGCGAAACGGCCTAGTGGCTGGGGGGTAGATGATCGTGAGGTGCTGAGTTTGATCCCCAGTGGTAGCCATGTACCAATGAGCTTTTATAAGTACTGCACATTACCTAAGCACTTTAGTAACCAACACTCTTACGGTGAGAGAAAAACTTCGTAAGAAAACCTGCACGTTCATGTATTGTGTAACCTTGATTCCATCGGTCTGGTTTAGATCTGGTGGCTAACTTAACCTGCCAAATCAGGGATCAACATACCCCGAACTAAAAGCCAGGAAAAAGCGCTTGGAGAATTATGATGACACAAAAAAAAGAAAGGCGCCTCTTCAACTAGGGCAATCTTGCACGCCTTGCAGGCATGATTTCCTTTTTTTTCGTTCTGTAAGGGTCAGCTCACATTAGTGTAGTCGAAGCGAAGCGTCAAATTTTCCACGAGTTGCACGAATGCGCGCGTATTTGCGCCAATGTGAGTCGACCTCAATTCAGCACACTGTTAAAACAGCATCATCAAAGATGTTCAAGAGAGAATAATTGTCTACTTTACGCATAAAAACTCATTTAGTGTATGCCATTCCCTTCCATTCAAGGGCGTAGCCAGGTTCCTCTTACGGGGAGGTTAGGCGAAGAAAAATGTACCTACCTTAAACACCTATATTACGGTTCGTGAGCATTTCTGATAATCAGTAGCACCTACAGGGGGAGCAGCTGCCCTACCCTGCCCATACCTCGCTACGCCCTTGTTTACATTGCCTTTCCATTTCCTGGGCCACCCTGTATATTCTATGTGTGGCAAAAAAATGTCTCTTATTTGAAAAAGAATTAACTATAATTCTCTTACCTTAACCATGTCAGCTTTCCCCGCGCCGCTGATAGCAAAAATGCAATTCCTGGCAGCGTTTATAACGGGAAAAGTCAACGTTATTCTCTCTGGTGGTGGTTTGGGGGAGTCCGTAATGGCCGCCACCTTCAACCTGGTCTCGTTCAGCAGGGGGTGACCAGGGAAGAGCGAGCAAGTGTGACCGTCCGGACCCATGCCCAGTAGGAGCAGGTCGAATTTAAATTCTTCACTATTAAACGCAGCTTTTAACTTCTCTGCGTAATCTTTTGCTGCTTCTTCGGCTGAAGAGAAAGACAAACACTATTTTTAAATAGGGATGCAACGGCAAAAGAAAAACTTGTTCTGGGATGACTCTAAACTGCAAACCTCGGCATTCTGCGCGTTGTTTTTACCAACTGAGCGCTAGGTGTCGCTGCCGCTGCGTAATTATCAATGTGCTGTTTTTATGGGCAATTATTTTTTGGATTTTTTATACTATTAACGATGACGTTAAAGAGTTGGCTAGGGGGTAAGTAGATGGCTTGTATGGCAGTGGAACATGACATGTATAGAATGATTATTTCAAAGTGTGGTGTTAGGTATCCCATTAGGATTGCAGAGTGCAGCCAGGTGAACTTAACGCAGTCTCTACCACCCCTTTGTCAAGAATTTCTTGTGTTAGAAACGCACATGTATGTTCAAGTTACTACGAAATTCTGACATAGGCACTGGGTCAAAGTATCATGCCTCAAAACTGGTCAAGTCAGAGTCGGACCGTGCAGGGTTTCATACAAAAAACGACGAAATTTTTTCATTTCTTGTTATTTGCTGTTATAGGAGCCGTAGTAATTTAGTAATTTATTTATAAAAGATAACAGTTTAACTCATAAGACCTACCAGAGACTCCTTGCTTCAAGACAATAAACTGTTTCTCCGTCAACTCGGTCCTCGGTATCAGTTGGTTCTTGTAGACCCCGAATGTGGAGTCTTCGCTGTCCTCGGGTACCACCCGCTCATCGCAGAATGCGAGCGTCCATTTTGACCAGTCAGTCTTGAGCTTAGGAAGACCTTCACACAAGAATTTTAGCACGGAACCACCTGTAAATCATGAATATTTAAAGACCAACAACAACACAACAACAATAATTATCAAATATCTGAGATTTTTGGGAATTCAAAGCACAAGAGCTGCTAGTGTATTTAAATAATAATAATAATAATAATTGCTAACTTACTAATTTATTAAATCTATTTCAAGTCGAAATTCTATTATAGCGTCTTTAATCTAGACCATTTATTTATAAAACTATTCCAATGATACTCATTTCTTTAACTTAACTTATTTATTTTTCTGAGTCTACCCATTGGGCTGGCATACAACAGGTGGACTTAAGCCTCGTTAAAATATAAGAAAAAAAAACTTATTGTAAAGCCATAGTGGTGACAGGCCTGTAAACTCCAATCAAAAACTTGTTAAAAAAAACTTATTGTCTGCCCATGGCTTTATTCCCTCGCAGCAAATTGTGCTAGACCAGCATTTCTTAACCTTTTTTGTCCACGGACCCCTTAGGAAATCAAGCACAATTTTATGGACCTCCTTAATAAAAAAAGCAGCAATAAATTTGGACCATTTATTTTACTACTACAAATTTCAAAAAAATATGTGTGCATAGCGATTACAAGACTTTTCGTGGCATTTATTCATGATTGTTAAATGGTCTATAGCTAAGACTGCGGACCCCCATATATATGCTCGCGGACCACATGTTACGAAACACTGTGCTAGACAATTACAATTGTATGACTTGAGAAAACTCTAACTACCTCCAGGCGTTCAACTTTGGTTGAATTAATGTGAAATTTGAACATTTGCTTAATAATTTTAAAAGAAGGTAGCTCTTTCATGCGGCATAACAAGTTGTACAAGAGAAGGAACTTTAGAGGCATATCGTCACTTGGATGGTAAAACTACTAAAGCGACATGTGAGTCTGTGTCGCTTCAGTAGTTTTACCATCCAAGTGACGATATTATATTTTATTGACTAATCCCAAAGCCTTTACGACCCCTTATGATGCTACTATGTAAAACTGCTGTAATCTGTACTGTGACAATTTAATACATGACAGCTGAATGTTCACACTGAGTACCCGGCTTTAAAATTAATACCTATTACCTATTTTCGACGCGTTTCCGACATCTATAGTATTTCAAATAGGTACATACAGGTAGCCAGGCAAGTTTGATGCTCTTTTTACATGGGTTTCTTGGATAAACTTACCGGAGAGACCAATGTAGAACTTTCCTCTGTTGTAAATTGCATCGTTAGATATTTTTTCAACGTACGTGGACAGCTTACTGATCACTTCACTTTCATTTGCTACTTTTATTATCGTCATTCTTCTATAGTATAACAAATAATTGATGTTAACCAATAATCAAAATTTACTGCACTGCCTGCAACCGCCGAATTGCCGAAACTAAGCTCTAAGCCGAAACGTAATGACATGACATGACATTCAACATTCAACGACATTCATGACATGCAAATGACATTGACGTTTAATTTGACTTTCTTGACCACGGCAGCACTGTTGATTAATAAAACTTGTTGGGGTGCGTGTCGGGTTTCCTCCTCGTGAGCCCAAGTGCTGCGGTTCCCTTATGGACTTCTCCGGGGGGAAGAGCAGTGCTTGGGCCGGTGCACCCTGGGCATCGGTCAATGACAGTGTTGCCAGGTCCATTTTTGAAAAATCAGAAGATGCAACTAGAAAAAATCAGTAGATGTATGGGGAACATTTTCAAAAAATCAGTAGATGCATTTTTGATAAAAAAAAAACAATTTGTATATATTATATACAAATACGCATAAGTGAAATAGAAATGGTATCGCTTTCTCCATGAATCCTATTAAGTGATATTTAATTTAGTCATGTAATCATTTTGGCGTAGTGTGTCAAACCGGTTTATTTCGCTGACTGTGGAGCAAGATGCGTCCACCCCGTTAAGTCTATTTTACGATGACAATTTTATAGTGCCAACCTAACCATGATAATTTTGTGTGTCATTTCACTCAGGTTTTTATATTACATATCATCTTTTAAAGAAAAGATAGTATTTAAAAAAATCAGTAGACTTTTAGTTAAAATCAGTAGATCAGTAGAATTCTGGAAAAATCAGTAAATCCCCCGAAAAATCAGGAGATCTGGCAACACTGGTCAATGATTTCTTAGCCCGTATGGTGGGATATCATTGGCCGATGGCTAATAACCCGACGGGGGAGGGGGGGAGGTCTTACGGCCCACACCGAACAATTTTCTTCAATACTGACATTGGTACAAGCCTCGTGGCCGCCATTAAAGAAAAGGAAAGGAAAAAACTTGTTGACTTTCAAAACAGTTTGAAAATAGTACTCTTAATTTTCGCAAATCAGAATATATCCCAAAGAAAAAAAATTTGCTTATATAAACACTTATATGCTTTTCGTAAGGTAATTGTGAGATCTGCAGGCCCGCGAGGGGAGGGGACCTCCCTACAGGGCGGCAACGACGCAGCGATTCTCTTGGGATCGCTAGTTTCTATGGGCGGCGGTTACCATTTTCCCTTTTTCTTAAAAAATCTAAAAGTTTTGAGAGCCATATTTTAATTATCTCTAACAATTCCTTATTTAACAATACCGATTATGTAATTGTAATATTTTATTGTAAGTATTACAACTTAGAGCATGAAGTAATTAATTCTTTAAAGGTAGGGAATACTACATTCCCTTAACATCCATTCAATGACCATGTATAAATAAACAAAAGTACTAATATAAAATAAATACCTAACTGCACTCTGAAACTTTGCAAATAGGTATTTAAAATTATTCAATTGAATAAACATGCAAAAACCGCTGTCAAAAAGGTTGTCAGAAGTGGGATTCGAACCCACGCCCACAGAAGTGGACTGCGACCTGAACGCAGCGCCTTAGACCGCTCGGCCATCCTGACGATGCCATGTGAAACGAAATTAAATATTAGTTGTTAATATTATAACCCATAGGTAATATTTGAACTAGATGGTGTTATAAAGCCGCCATGCGGGATATTTGTCAACGACAGTCGAGTAGAAGAGAAAAATAGCCAATCATAATTTTCTAATAATAATGATAAACTATAAAAAATAATCAGCCCCCCTGTACCTCAGAAGTTTGTAAGGCCAAAAATCTGAAATAATTATCAGATCAGAAATTATACTTAATTTAATCTTTCTAATTTGCAATTTTTTTAATCATAAAAAATCTTAAAGTATACATGAACGAACCATGTACAAACTTATTTTTGCAATTCCATTCTATCCTTCACGGGTTGTCTTACTAAAACATGATGCAAGTAAGTACATCATGTGCCGAAAGAAAAACTCTAAGAGCGCGAGTCCGATTCGTACTTGACATGTTTTTTTAATGTGATTTTATAATATTTGCACCAGTGGTGTCCCATTAACAGTACGTTTATTGTTTTGTATTTTTTAACCTACTTCAATAGGAGGAGGTTCGACTAAAATGTTTTATTTCATTATTTTTAAGTAAACTCTCGGTTCAGCCTATCCCTGCGTAAAAATTTGGGCTGTTATTATACTTTTGCATTTTTTACATTCTGCATTAAAACTTTTCTTATGATTTAGAATAAGCAAAAATAACTCTAAGCAAACACAATAGAAGGCCGCCCATTGAGTTACTTAAATAAAATAGAATGCAAAAAATAAATGAAAAAAGAATTTTCCCTATGGTGACTTGAACTCCGAACCTCGTAAACCGAGTGCTATACTACCGGAGCTAAAATTTTTCTGATTTCTTATAATATAAAGACAGTTTGCTGCAGCAAACGGAAAACTCGGCCTGTATTTAGATGTTCTGAGTCGGTCGCCGAACAAGTTTAGTCAAGACCAAAATCATGAATTTCAAACAAAGAATTGACAAAATTAGAAACTTAAGTGTAATTTATAAGGGACATAGTATTGAAGAAGCGGACATTACGAAATTTTTAGGATTAAGTTTAGATAATAAGTTGACATGGAAGAATCAAATAGACATAATATGTAAAAAACTTAATAAATTTTCATATGCTTTACATCAACTTAGTAAAAAAGTTAACCAATCTGCTGTTTTAACTTCCTACCATGCGTATGTCACGTCCACTTTGAGATACGGCATAATGTTCTGGGGTAATGCCACAGACAGAGATCTAGTTTTTAGAGCACAAAAGAAATGCATTCGATCAGTCTGCGGTTTGGGACCGAGAGAGTCATGTAAACCTTATTTCATCAAATTTAATATTCTGACGTTTCCATCTCTCTATATATATGAAACCGCAATTTATGTAAAACGCAACACGAACGAATTCTCAAAACTCAATAGTCTACGGCACCAAGGCAAAATAAACTATAGACGATGTAAGACAGCCCTTCTTGCAAAAAGTATATTTGGAATGGCTCCTAAGATCTTCAATAAATTACCGGCAGCAATTTTAAGGTTGGAAAACATAAATGAATTTAAAAATGTATTATATAGGTTTTTAGCATCTAAGGCTTATTATTCAATCCAAGAATTCATGCATGATACGCTTTAATCTTATTAATATTTGTATTTCTTTATGACAAAATGATGATTATGGATTGACGATTAGAGAATGTAATTCGTAGGTAATATTAATATTGACATCTAATTTATTTTTATTGTAATTTTCTTATCAGTGACATTATATTATTGGACCTAATTAGCATGCTGCATGCCATACTCCACCCTATTTGTATGCCACTAGGCAAAACATAGTGAAACTTTTACAATTATACGACCTTTGTACACTTACCTATGTTTTACAAATAAACGATTCTTATTCTTATTCTTATTCTTAAAAGTTCCAGATGCCCAGCTGACAGGGTCGTCTCAGCTGCGCAGCCTTCACTTGTTCAAACGTGACCCACCGACTACTGTACACCTCTACACAGGCTCGAGTTAAGCCGACAGATAATGCGAAAATTGCAGCTGCATTCAACAAAATGACGTCATGCAGTTGAGTTCGTCGAACTTTTCTAATTCTTATTAGGTATTTTTGAAATAGGTATTGAAATCGATGTTATCATGATAATGATGCCTATTCGCATGCCTGTTGTCTAAATAAATTAGAGTTCGCAGTCTTATTTAGGTATCTAAACAAATATCGAGTGAATTTGCGCCATCTAGTGACTGTAACATAATTCCTTATACTTACGCTGTTAGTGTCGCTACTGAACCACAGGTGGCGTAATTAGTCTACACATGTATATCATAGATGTCACTGTGAAGAAGTTACAATGTTAAAAGTTGGCAACTAACGGCGAAAGTGAAAGTGTAGCGACCGCGGTTGTTGACCGTCAAAACGGTACAGTGACGTAACAATGGTAACAGCTATACACTACAGCATAATACAGCATCTCACGTAAGCGCCATTAGAAATACCGATGCGAAAGCTGCGAACTGAAAATAGTTCAAAACCGCTCGATTTTGTTGTAGTTGATTTTCTATAAGTAGTATTAGCTATCTAGGTAGTATCACTTACAAATTTCACAGGGTACCGATTTCTACGGCCGCTGTAACCAATAAATAATATAATTATAAAAGGGTCCCCATACAACAAACTTGTTTTTTCGGCGTTTTTAAATGAAACGGTGAGAGAATTCCATTCGTACTTGGACGACTTTTCCTAATCTGATATATTAACAATTGACTTGATTGATTGGGCTAAGTGATCTAGAGTTCATTATTTATCTGTTATTTATCACTTAATTATTAAACTTCAATCAACACCCTGTACTGCATCTACCTACCTACACATACAGAGGAAAAAGCGTAGAAATGAGTGCCTTATAAAATTGTTGAATATGGCAACCATTTTACATATTTTTTTTAGGTTTACGTTTATTTAATATCTAATATTTATATATTTTGTCGGACGATATGTAAGGTCAACCAATATTTGTTCTGGGCACTGGAGAACCTATGGCCTATGTTCAGCAGTGGACGTCTTTCGGCTAAAATGATGATGATGATGATGATGACTGGAGAACCTTATCGATATAAGTAATCGCTGTATTATTATATTATAATTATAGTGACTATGCAATCCAAAGCTTCAAAACCTGCGGGATGCCTTGAGTCCTATCTAGGAAATTGGAACTACTGATGTGCCGGTGGAAATTTTCCAAAAATGCAAAACTATCAAAGTGACATTTTCCGTATTTCAATGTTTCAACCTATTTCAATGTTGTTATGGGGGACTTTAATGCAAAGCTGGGCGAAAAAAGCGATAGTGACCTGAAAGTGGGGCTATTTGGTTATGGACAACGGAACCAAAGGGGTCAGAGGTTGGCTGACTTTCTGGAGAAAGAGGGACTCTTTATGATGAACTCTTTCTTCCAGAAGCCACCTCATAGGAAATGGACCTGGTTAAGCCCTGATGGTTCCACGAGAAATGAGATCGACTTCATATTGACTACTAAGAAACAGATATTCAATGATGTCTCCGTGATCAACATGGTTAAAACCGGAAGCGATCACCGCATGGTTAGAGGCAAATTGAATATCGATGTTAAACTTGAGAGGTCTCGTCTTATGAAGTCCACGCTCCGTCCTTCTCGCGCCCATATCCAAAACCCAGAAAGCTTTCAATTGGAACTCGCAAATCGCTTTGAGTCGCTAGACAGCTATGCATCGGTGGACGAGATCAATAACAGGTTAGTGGAAACTGTCCGTATGGTTGGCGCTAAGTTTTATAAGCCCAATCGTACCAATAGACCACAAAAACTCTCAGACCATACTCTCGACCTCATGGCTGAACGACGCTTGTTGCAACTGCAGTCCTCTCACGACGCGAAGTCATATAGACAGCTCAATAGACGCATATCAAGTTCCATGCGGCACGACATCCGAACCTTTAATACAAATCGTATTAAAGAGACGATTGAGCGGAATAAAGGCTCCAAAGTGTTCGCAAAAGACTTGTCTATTGGGCAGAGCCAGCTGACGAAGCTGAAGAGGGAGGACGGTAGTATAGCGTCGACCAAAGCAGAGGTGCTGAGGGAGGTTGAGAGGTTCTATGGACAGTTATACACCTCGGTCTCAAAACCTGTTAGCAGCCTGGCCAAAGATCCAAGAGCCAAGCTGACCCGACACTATACCGAAGATATCCCGGACATCAGCTTGTACGAGATTAGGATGGCCCTGAAACAGCTTAAAAACAACAAGGCGCCGGGCGAAGACGGAATCACATCAGAGCTTCTGAAAGCGGGTGGAACACCAGTACTTAAAGTCCTTCAGAAGCTCTTTAATTCCGTGCTCGGAGGTGCAACGCCAGAAGCATGGAACAGAGGGGTGGTGGCGCTGTTCTTCAAGAAAGGGGACAACACTTTTCTGAAGAATTATAGACCCATCTCGCTTCTGAGCCATGTTTATAAGCTGTTTTCCAGGGTCATCACGAATCGTCTCGAACGCAGGTTTGATGACTTCCAGCCTCCCGAACAAGCCGGCTTCCGAAAAGGCTTTAGTACCATAGACCACATCCACACGCTGCGGCAAGTTATACAGAAGACCGAGGAGTATAACATGCCATTATGCTTAGCGTTTGTGGACTATGAGAAGGCCTTTGATTCGATCGAGATGTGGGCGGTGCTTGAGTCTCTCCAGCGATGCCGTATTGACTATCGGTATATCGAAGTGTTGAAGTGTTTGTACAATAACGCCACCATGTCGGTCCGAATACAAGACCAGAGGACGGAGGAAATTCCATTGCAAAGAGGTGTGAGACAGGGAGATGTTATCTCTCCAAAACTGTTCACCAACACAATGGAAGATGCCTTTAAGCTTCTGGAGTGGAAAGGATTCGGCATCAATATCAACGGCGAGTACATCACTCACCTTCGATTTGCCGACGATATAGTAGTCATGGCAGAATCGATGGAAGACCTTAGCACGATGCTCGAAGACCTCAATCGGGTTTCCCAACGGGTGGGCCTTAAGATGAACATGGACAAAACGAAAGTCATGTCGAATGTCCATGTAGTGCCCACCCCAATAGCAGTAGGAAACTCAACTCTCAAAGTTGTTGACGAATACGTCTACCTAGGACAAACAGTCCAACTAGGCAGGTCCAACTTTGAGAAAGAGGTCAATCGTCGAATCCAACTCGGCTGGGCAGCGTTCGGGAAACTGCGCAATGTCTTCTTGTCCAATATACCTCAGTGTCTGAAATCGAGAGTGTATGATCAATGTGTGTTACCAGTGATGACTTATGGCACTGAAACGTGGCCGCTTACTATGGGCCTTATAAGAAAGCTCAAAGTCACGCAACGAGCTATGGAGAGGGCTATGCTTGGAGTTTCTCTGCATGATCGAATCAGAAATGAGGAGATCCGCAGACGAACGAAAGTAACCGACATAGCCCAGCGGATTAGCAAGTTGAAGTGGCAGTGGGCAGGGCACATAGCACGGAGAACTGATGGCCGATGGGGTCGGAAAGTTCTCGAATGGCGGCCGCGTATTGGCAAGCGCAGCGTAGGACGACCAGCCACAAGATGGTCCGATGACCTCGTACAGGTGGCAGGAAGGCGCTGGTTGCATTCTGCTTCCAACCGGCCACTTTGGAAATCCATGGAGGAGGCCTATGTCCAACAGTGGACTTCTTGTGGCTGAGATGATGATGATGATGATGACATTTTCCGAAAAGATAGCCACCATTTTGATAACTTTTTGCATCTTGTACAGACCCATGGTGTGCCCTAAATATAATAAAACAATCACACTACTTTGATTTTGATTTTGACAAATTAGCCATAACGAAATTTCCAATTAAAAATTACAACATTGTCTAACCAAAAATATCGAAATAATCTAAGTAATAATTGCAAAACTATCCAACCAAAAATGCGAAATTATTAAACCATAGATCCAGGGGTGCCATTTTTGAATCTCACCAGGTGCTAGAGCTCACCAAAATAGCCGCATTTCTATGAAAAAACGGCCGTTTTGGCGAGCTTTAGTCACCCGGTGAGATTCAAAAATCACACTCCTGCTAAGAATTTTGAAGTTTCCCATTTTTTGAGAACTTTCTACGACTTATCCATCCCTAATGGGAACAAATGACTTCGCTACTCAGCGAATCCAAAAAAAAATGGTTGGACAGGCAGAATACTAAGGTAACATGTTTCAAAATAATATCAACAGTTACTTCAACAGAGTTAGGGCCTCCGCTAAGTCGGGTGGGCGCACGGACTGGGTGCACGGAGCGGGTGCACGGAGCGGGGGCACGGAGCGGGTGCACGCATATTGAAAAATAGTATGAGGGCCTCGCTAAGTCGCGCGGGTGCGGGTGCGGTAATACCACTTGTTCAATAGGCGTACACCCGCGCGACGAAACGGAGACCATAAGGGTCGCAGTTTTAACCTCGTAAGGCCCACGTCAAATTTCGTTCTATGAATTTTGAACCATATCATTTGAGACAGTGAGTTCAACGTCAGTTTGTCAATTTGTCCTAAATGTAGGACTTGGGCCTTACGAGGTACCGGAAATTGCAGTTCCATACTATGCTAGTATAAAAATGCGATAGTAAATTATGCATGACGTGACAATAATTTGCACACCTGCTTGCAGATTAAATGCTACAAACGAGCTAAATACTTTTTATTTTTAAGATCCTATGACCGTATTCTAGCAAATAAATAATTTCAATTCATTTCAATATTATCGTTTTTTCCGTATCTCTTTCTAAAGGTTGTCTGGAAGAGATCGCTGGTTAGCGATAAGACCGCCTGTTCTATCCTATGTAAAATTTTCCCGATATGTATTCCTTTTTGTAAAGAGTATTTGTTGTTGTATTTTTGCTTAGTAAAATCTTTGTTCCATTCGGAGTTGAGACCCTTGGTCCGTGGGGTCCTAGTGCACTAGGCCTCTTCAAAGAGATCTCGAAGAGGCTGGTCGACGTCACAGGCGACCGAAGAGCTGGCAGCTACCTCGCACAGCGCATAAGCTTAGCTATGTATACAGAGAGGTAATGCTGCCAGTATAGTAATCTACATCTACACATCTACATCTACATCTACATCTACATCTACACAACTATATAAAGAGGTAAACTTTGTTTGTTTTTTTGTTTTTTGTTTGTATGTGGGGGGTAATCTCTGGAACTACAGAACCGATTTCAAAAATTCTTTCACAGATGGAAAGCTACACTATTCCTGACGGACATAGGCTACTAATTTTACGTGAAAGAAGTCGCGCGCGTCCGCTAGTGTAAAATAAAGAACAAGTTTTTTTCGCTTTGTTGAAACAAAAACATGAAAAAAAACTTAGCACCGTTGCTTTTTTTCTAAAGGTTTTTTAGAGAAACAATCTGTTGGATAATGTTTTTTTAGCAGCACTATGCCAGTATCTTCGGTACCGTGCCAAGGGGGCCTTGTATTTAGAGCTTATATTTAGTTTTAATGTAGTTTGATTCTTTTAAATTTGTATTAATGAAATTAAAGATTGTACATAAACTGACGTCGATATGTTATGTAATCCGAGTGACACTTGTCATGTGAGGTCGGCTGCTATACACAGCCGGCGGCGAGGTAGTATGTTCCTACTCATAAGTAAACGAGTGAACATAAATCTACACTTCTACACTAATATTAACTTTGTTTGTTTGTATGTAGGGGGTAATCTCTGGAATTGAATCGATTTCAAAAATTCTTTCACAGATAGAAAGCTACACTATCCCTGACGGACATAGGCTACCAATTCCACGTGAACGAAGTCGCGGGCGTCCGCTAGTAAATATAAATCAATAGAAATCGCCAATGTCTTTTGTTACGCTACTGCTTAAATTGTTCTGTACTGTACTAATATTTTTTTACCTAGGGTACATTTTTGAATCTCACCGGGAGACTAAAGCTCGCCAAAATGGCCAAAATTTGGTTACTAAAAGTCACCGGGTGAGATTCAAAAATTGCACTTCTGATCCAAAAATGCAAATATTGTCAAACCTATGAAGAATATTTAAAAAATCAAAACATACAAACTTACTTCTAAGGAATAATGACAACTTACAAAAGAATTATTGCAATAGGTTAAGGTTTAGAGGGTGGAAAACGTCATCGCCGTTTGTATGGAGAGCGCTGGGTACACGTTACATACAATAGTTTGAAATACCTTTTAAAATATACTGCCCCCATGCCATGCATGTTTTCAATGTGACGGGCCTTATGTATGCACTTCACTGGAAGGCAATATGTTCTCGGCTTAACTTAAAGCACTGAGACGTTGCACTTGACCGACATTCGCTGTGCTTTCTGCTACATACATGCACACATCCACACACGCGGTTGTGTATTGGTGTGCGCGAGCAATTCGTATGTGTATCGCATGAGTAGGGTCACCAAAAATTGGGAGTTTCTATTATTTTTGGAGAAACTAAATCCTTGCAGGTAATCAGTGGCCTGGGAGAAACTGTTTTTCTTCACAGACAACTATAGCAAATATCTGTTTTCTATAAGGAAAATTTAATCTGTGAGAACCAGTGTCCTCGGAGGAAAAAAGGTCTTCACAGATCACTGGTTACCTAATCCCGGTTGCCTACTCTGAAAAAGGGGAAAAGCTTCCTTAGTATGATACTGAAAATCTGTATACGTAAGGGCCTGATGTTTTTTTGACATTTTTTAACCCCCCTTTCGAGTGTCACGTGATTAATGGACGGCCCCTAACGTATTATTATTTCTGTCAATAGCTCAAAGGTTAACCAGAAGCAACGCTTAAAGGGATAAGTTCCATTTGTACATATTGTAATTTTGTCTTTCTCGCAATTTTTTATTTGATGAATTTGACATACTTACTATAATCATTAGGGAGAAGTCACCGACACGCTCTACGAATTGCAAACCTTAAGTGGCAGTGGACGTAGCACATTGCTCGGAGAACCGATGGCCGTTGGGGCAGAAAGGTTCTCGAGTGGAGACCACGTACCGGAAGACGAAGTGTTGGTAGGCCTCCCACAAGGTGGACCGACGATCTGGTGAGGATCACTGGAAACCTATGGATGCGAGCAGCACAAGACCGACCGTCGTAGAGATCCTTGAGGAAGGCGTATGCCCAGCAGTGGGCGTCTTCCAGCTTATATTTATGATAATGATGACATATACACACATGTATAAAATACTAACAACATAAACTGGATTTAAAAAAGACTGTCCCAAAATGTGCCGAAGCCGTGGTAACCGAGGCGACAAGGTGTACGGGTCTTTGACATACACTCGCCGTGACTCAGGCGGCCAATGATTGGTCATTATACGGAGTCGTAAATCACTAATGATTCAGTTTAAAGTACAGATAACGTTATTGTAAGATGGCCGTTTATTTACCCATTAAAACATCAACGAAGAACGACGCGTTAGTGGTTACACAACATTTAATTTTGTGACCAAAGAGAATGCACTGAGTTAAGAGTGAAGCACAGTCAACCTCAGAGGTAGCTAATATTTTAGGACCTTTCACTGTCAGTAATATGACAAAATTAGTGGTACAATGGCAAAACCTAAGGCATAACAAAGCAAAGAGGTATAGTAATTTGTAAATCAATCCTGGCCCCCAATTCTCGCATTATTAAGATTATCTCACGCTCGAGAAATAATAATAATAATGTGTCAAAAATGACACATTTCATAGGGAAATATATCTCGACTTCACAGTTGAAGTCACCTTTATATCTACTAACGCTAGAACTGTCCCGCTGGACGATCCCATTATCTGTGTATTTTTGTTGCGAAATAAATGAATCTTATCATATTATCTTATTTTAGACCCGGCAGACGTCGTCCTGCCCGGGAAAGCACCTGCGCCTGCGCCGGCAACAGCGCCACCTACCGGGTCCAATTGTGACTTCAAACCATCCAGGGGTGTAATTTTTGAATCTCACCAGGTGACTAAAGCTCACCAAAATGGCTGAATCTCTACGAAAAACGGCTATTTTGGTGAGCTTTAGTTACCGGCTATTTTGGTGAGATTCAAATGCAATTTTTGAATCACACCAGGTGACTAAAGCTCACCAAAATGGCCGCTTTTCTATGAAACATGGCAATTTTGGCGAGCTTTAGTCACCCGGTGAAATTCAAAATTTGCACTCCAGGAGCCCATTGAAATATACACACAAATCGGTTCAACCGTTCAGGAGGAGCTAGATGACAAACACACGTACATAAGAATTTTAATATGGAGTAAATTAGTCACAGTCATAAATAAGGAAGGGATTTGAAAAGAGTGGCCTTAATAAAACTTTTAACGCCCACCATGATTAATTTGGCAAAATAATAAACCATATAAATGCATAAACTGGAGTCATAAATTTTATTTCAATGTCACACGAATAAAATTATAATATAGTGTGATCGATCATGTTTAAGTAATAACAGGATGTATTGATTTTAAGGTAATCTTCTTAACTATGCGTATGAAAGATTAAGGCTATTCGGTTTTTTACAGTCAATTTTTTAACAAAGGAAAACAAGCGAGTGGGTCATCTGATGGTAAGTGATCACCACCGCCTATAGACACCCGCAACACCAAAGAGATTGCAGATGCGTTGCCAACCCAGAGGGCTAAGATGGAATACCTCTTGTTCCAGTAATTGCACCGGCTGTCTTGCTCTCCACACCTAACACAATAGTGCAAGCACTGCTGATTAGCGGCATCGGCAGGATTAGCTAGCAAGATGGTGGTAGCGATCTGGACGGACCTTGCACAAGGTCCTACCACCCGCCACCAGTGTATGGAAGGCGATATGCAGTTTAAACAGTCATTTTACTTCATTTGGCTTCATTTCTATATCTCTTAGGCTAATACCAATTTCAGTAAGGTCTCCATAAAAATATTCAATAATGTCTCTACGTCTATATTTCCAGATTCGATATGATAGAGTCAGCAACGTCACCGAAGCCTTGTGTGAACCACGCATGACATTGACTGAACAGCTGAAGTGCAACAACTTTTTCTGCCGTCGCTGCTGTCGGTACGCAAGGCAAGCGACCGCGCCTAAAACTGAAGTGTTTGCTAGGGATGGGACGATGGGTCTAGAGTGTGTGGAACAGATATCGATAGTTTCTAAAATCAAAAATAGGCATGCGACACAGTAAAAAAACCGTGGCAAAGTCGGGAGTTTACCATTTTAAAATTAAACCAATGCATTCTTTATGATCACTGCATAAAACAACATGAAAAAGTACAATTTATAGGTTAATCTTAATAATTATTTAATTAATACGTTTGCAATATAAAAAATATTGCTTATCTTCCGTTCTATCTCCTTAATAAAATGCCCAGTATACATTAATTTATATAGTTTTAGAGCTGAAATAAAAACCGTAGCATGTCCAAGCAATAAAATGTGTTATATGTTTTTTTGTTCAATATAGATACAGTCAAGGAATTTAATTTCCAACCCACCTAAGGTTCAATATCATATAGCAAACTGTCACCATAAGAGCTATAGAGCAAGACGTTAGTTTGACATATCGACCTTAATGCATTGCTAATGTCAGACGACATTTCAACGAAATGGGTAGGGAATTCAATTCCTTGACTGTACAATAAAAACACAAATAACTAAGAATTATAAAAGACTTCAAAAATTGGGATCTTCAAAACGTTTCGTCAAGAATACCTAAGCTAACTAGATTAAATTCATGCTTAGTTAAAAAATTCATCGATACATGATTGCCCCTTCCCTGCCCAGTGACAATGTCCAGAGTGGCGCAACACGTGTGCGGCGACATATCGGGCGCGGCAATAGGTCCCCGGTACTTGGTGCACTTACATGCGCACGCGCCATTGATTGCATACTTTTGGGTGATAATGCTGGGTGTAATTTTATATATAGTACTAGCGGACGCCAGCGTGGAATTAGTAGCCTATGTCCGTCAGGGATAGTGTAGCTTTCTATTCGTGAAAGAATTTTTGAAATCGGTTCAGTAGTTATTACACGTAAAACAACAGTTTGGTAACTATCCCACTAAATTAATAACCTTCTGTGTTGATAAAATCTAATATTACAAAGTAAAGATACTGTTTAAATAAAATAAAATATCTTATACCCACCCTCGACGACCCAGATAAAGTAACCCGTTTTATCTCGATTAACTGTCATAATGACGTTAGGTCTATCACCGAATGTGGCCGGTCATGTTAGGCAAGAGGATAAGTTAACCCTAACACCTGTCAAAAGAGTGCTAAACACCGTGACACGTGCGGTCTTGTTAGCCACCGGGGATAAGGCCAGTTTATCCCCGATGGCAGTGTTAAAAACAGATAAAGTGGCTGTCATGTTAGGGCCGCAGTAGTTCCAAAGATAACCCCCTACATACAAACAAACAAACAAAAACACTAACAAAGTTTGCCTCTTTATTATATTAGTGTAGATGTAGATTAGTGTAGATGTAGATTAGTGTAGATGTAGATTAGTGTAGAAGTAGATTAGTGTAGAAGTAGATTAGTGTAGATGTAGATTAGTGTAGATGTAGATTAGTGTAGAAGTAGATTAGTGTAGATGTAGACTAGTGTAGATGTAGATTAGTGTAGAAGTAGATTAGTGTAGATGTAGACTAGTGTAGAAGTAGATTAGTGTAGATGTAGATTAGTGTAGATGTAGATTAGTGTAGATGTAGATTAGTGTAGAAGTAGATTAGTGTAGAAGTAGATTAGTGTAGATGTAGATTAGTGTAGATGTAGATTAGTGTAGAAGTAGATTAGTGTAGATGTAGACTAGTGTAGATGTAGATTAGTGTAGAAGTAGATTAGTGTAGATGTAGACTAGTGTAGAAGTAGATTAGTGTAGATGTAGATTAGTGTAGAAGTAGATTAGTGTAGATGTAGATTAGTGTAGATGTAGATTAGTGTAGAAGTAGATTAGTGTAGATGTAGACTAGTGTAGATGTAGATTAGTGTAGATGTAGATTAGTGTAGAAGTAGATTAGTGTAGATGTAGACTAGTGTAGAAGTAGATTAATGTAGATGTAGATTAGTGTAGAAGTAGATTAGTGTAGATGTAGACTAGTGTAGAAGTAGATTAGTGTAGATGTAGATTAGTGTAGATGTAGATTAGTGTAGATGTAGATTAGTGTAGATGTAGATTAGTGTAGATGTAGATTAGTGTAGAAGTAGATTAGTGTAGAAGTAGATTAGTGTAGATGTAGATTAGTGTAGATGTAGATTAGTGTAGATGTAGATTAGTGTAGATGTAGATTAGTGTAGATGTAGATTAGTGTAGATGTAGATTAGTGTAGATGTAGATTAGTGTAGATGTAGATTAGTGTAGACGTAGATTAGTGTAGATGTAGATTAGTGTAGATGTAGATTAGTGTAGATTAAACAAAGTCGCCATTCATTCCTGTCTGTCCTCATCGTATTTTCTTCGACGGCTTGCTCCTTCTAAACCACGCAGCGGATTTTGATATGGTTTTCACTGTTATTTAGAGAACTTTTTAGGGAAGGTTTTTATGTATATTACATCTTAATTGTGCCCGTGCAAAGCCAGAGTGGGTCGCTAGTAATAATAATGGAGATAATTATGGAATTGGCCAATGTGGAGCCAAGAAAACCACTTATTTTGTATTATTCGTTCTTGTCACTGCCTGAATGCAGTTTTCACTATGATTCAGATATTTCAACGAAAGGTTTTTATGCACAGTACATTCTAAGTAAGTTTTCGTATAGTAGAGAACGTTCTATTTTTCAATTCAATTCATTTTTTACATTAGGATAACATTGATAACATTGATCTCATTATTGTAAGTATAAACTTTAAAAATAATAATGTTAGTACTTAAAAACTAGGTTTGATTTGACATTTAGGATTATTTAATTAAATACAGGACAACGCACATGATCAGCTATCATCTATATATTTTTAATCAAGTCGTTAAAAAATCGATTTCCCACATTACAAGACTCTACCCGACTACCCGTACGAAAGCGGAGGGGGTCACTAGTACTGTACAGTAGGGGAAATATATTCACGTACCATCTTAGAACCCTATCGCAATGACGCGACGCGTTAAACGCCAGGCTATGTCATATAAATGGCATGCGTATGTCTCTTCGACTAGGTTCTACGGTGGTACGTGTTTCAATTTCCTTGACTGTACATGAGGTTCTAATGAAACAAGAGTACTGATTGCGCCCGCGCCTCCTGTCGCACCCGCCGCCATAACTCTATGCAAATCACCCATTGACATCGCTTGAGCTAAGTGTGACATAAAAATCATTGACACCACTAAGTCTGTGAACTTTTAAACGTAGATCTTTATTGATAATCAATGATATTACGAGTATAATGCGTGGATGTACAGTATCATATTAAATGACAGCAGAAAAACGGCCCGACATAAAAATATAGGTTGGCGCCAATGTTACAAATGCAAACTATTAGTTTACCCTTTATAGTCATTGGATTTACAACTTTACGTCTAACTGAATAAAATAATAATTTATTAAGTTTCGTTGCAAATAGGTTTTTTTTACAAAATAATAACATTGACAGCAGCGCCGTCCGTCTAACAGACTGACAGCGCGAGTGATCGTCGATTTATTGTAATTTTCTTTCTTTTTCTACTTTTGATGCGGCCATTTTTTAAACGCTGACTACAAGTTCATTACTTATAGGTCAGTGTTAATAATGCACTGACTGCTGTAAAGTGAAATATGTAAGTCACACATATAAAAGTATCCGTCCGTCTCGTGCACGCTAGCTGGAATGCGATTTTTGAATCTCACCGGGTGACTATAGAGCTCACCGAAATGGCCGCTTTTCATAGGAATGCGGCCATTTTGGTGAGTTTTAATCACCTGGTGAGATTCAAAAATTGCATTTGAATCCAGAACTAAAAGCATCAAGTGTACACACCCGAAACTGTCAAAATGGTTACCTTTGGTGTGCGTCAAGGTAGTAAAACCGTTAAATTATAAAGGAAAACGTAGATTACACTACCTTAATGTACACCAAAGAAGAACATTAAGTCTATTGAGGTGTGTATAGGGTGTCCATTGAAGAGGAGGTTTAGAGTATGGAGTTGTCTTTTTTCGGCACATTGTATTGCCATTTAAAGTAGAGAGATCAGCTATTATAATTTCGCTTTCTATTTAAAGACGCATTCTTTGCTACACTATTTCTATGACTTGGTCGGTCATTTTAGGGCCACTGGAGACAGACACAGGATAAATTGTGATTGCACTGGAACCAGTGTTCTGTAGGGTGACAGTTGAGCGATCGACACTTTAATCAATCTGATTGGCCCGCGACTGGCGAGTGTCGTTCAGTCGAAAGTCGACAATCGAGACGCTGGCTACGATTTCTTTGCCTAACTCAACAGTTTATGAACTCTCAATCACCCGACAGTCTTATGAAGCAGTAAAGAGTGTGCAATTGTGCATTGCGCGGATAACAGTCGGCTAATCTTGAACCTGGCGGCAGGCCAACTGTGCCACGGTTGTCTCAATGAAAACTATAAAACTATTAACTTAGAGGGAAAAGGGGGGCAACGGGACAAGCTTTAATAATTCGTTAAAACAATTTTAATGACCTTACCTAAGAAAATCTTAAATTAACCCTGATTGCATTTCAATGTTTCAATATACATATAATAATATATACTTCACTTTTTTTTATCAGTATTGACAGTAGAATTGCTAGCCTGTTTGCCAATAAACATGGCTAACTACTGCCACAATGAAACCTGCTTTAAAATCAATAAACCGTTTGAACGATATGCTGCCACATACACACGCGGGTTGTTCTACAAACGAAGGACGAAAATGAGTCTGAATCCGGCCCGACATTTTTTTTCCCATTCTGGTTGCAAAACATAGTCTATCATAAAGAATACAACACCTTTCAGCCTATGTTAAGTGGAACAGTCAAAATATTTCAAAATTTCAGATTTATGGCCATTTCAAGAAAATCAAGTAACAGGAAACTGAGAATATAACCAGAAAACTGAGGATTAAGTCGAAAATCAACAGAAATTAACGTTTATTTCTGAATATTTTTACAAATAAATAACAATTATTGCATTAAAGTCACTGGAGCCAGTTATTTCCTGTCGTATCTTCGCTATAGAGAATACCACAAATAACGCACTTATAGTCACTGGATTCGTGCTTATTTTTCTTTGTTATTTTTAATTTATTTTCTTTATCTCTATGTTTCTTTTGATTTCGGTTGTCTATTTTATTTTACCTCCTTTTAACTTTTTTTTTATATTTTCTTTTTTTTTGCACGTTAACAATATCTTAAAATTTTCTTTTTTGAGTTATAGCTTTCCTCTGACCTTTTATCTGTTGTAATTGTTCAGTAATTTGATGATTCTGGAGATTTCTCAATATCCTGGGTCTTAATTTGACAGGATCCTGAGACCAGGTTCCTGAGAATTTTTGAATTATATTTAAAAAAAATCATCGATTTATAACATTTAACCAAAGTTAAGCAGAACTAAGCCTTCGTGTAAGCAACTTACATATAAAAATGCTAAAATTACCATATTATTATGTTTATTTCGTAAGTAAATATCTTACCAGAATTCTGTGAACTTGACTGATTACGACGCGATTGCCTCCGTTAACTGTGCCGGGCCGGCTAAACAACACGCTAGGTGCAAAGAGATAGGTGGTATTCTTTATCTTTTTCGTATGCACAACCAACTCATCCGAACGACAACGTCGCTCGGCCAATAGAATATTGAATATTCGCTTATTTTACATTGAACAGGATCCTGACATAAAACTGATGGGACAAATTCTAGAACAGGATTTTATAATATTTTTGGTGCAATAAAATAATAATATGTCTCCCAGGTAAGAAAAAAAAAAGTCCTTTTTTTTATTCTTGTTTCATTTATGGCCTCAATGTCGTAGTAAATAAATCACAGTACACTTTCAATCCTATTTTGCTTGTGGGACACTCCAGGATCCTGAAAATTTTACGTTTTGAATTGAAATTTCGTCAAGAAAATAATTTTTAATCTCCATCATTTTTAGTGACCAGCTAGGCATAGGTATGTTGTACAGTATGTTATACAAATAAATTAGTTTGTATCAATTTTTTTTATGATATTTTAGCTGGGCCGCCGAAAATTCCTTAGTTTGTAGAACTACCCACGCACATACATTAAGAGAAAGAAGTAACAATCTGTCTTTTTTTTTTATGAAATAGGAAGGAAAACAAGCAAGTGGGTCACCTGATGGTAAGTGATCACCACCGCCTATAGACATCCGCAACAACAAAGAGATTGCAGATGCGTTGCCAACCCAGAGGGCTAAGATGGAATACCTCTTGTGCCAGTAATTACACCGGCTGTCTTGCACTCCACGCCGGAACACAACAGTGCAATTACTGCTGCTTAGCGGCAGGATTAGCGAGCAAGATGGTGGTAGCGATCCGGACGGACCTTGCGCAGGGTCCTACCACCCGTTAAGTGTCTTACTTTGCTATTTAAACCCTAAAAATTTCATGAAAATGGGATCTTGTTAGCAAAATTTTGATTCGAGTTATTTGCTTAACAAAATGATTTGATATTATATATATAAACATACTTACTGCTTTAAATCAGCATAAATAATATTAAATAAAAATAAAAAGTACATCCTGTTACACACATGACAATATAATGTTCCGTTATAATGTTTCGACTTTCGGTTAAGTTTTAAGTACATTTTTACTTTAGTTTAATAATGTATGTAGTTTAATAATATAATAATGTATGCAATGCCCTTACAAGTGTTTCATAATAATAATATGTTTCTTTATGAAAGCAAATTCATGTTTTTAATTTGAGTTTTAATCCTGGTAATCGCTAGATGAACCGAAATATGATTTTTTTGAAATTTTATTACTTAACCCTGCAAATTCTTCCCCTTTTCTCCTATCCTTGATTTCCGAGTTGCAAATTTAATCCGTAAACATCCGGAGTTTATCTTAATACGAGTGACCGCAGCGGCCTACGCACTTATAAATAGTATGTCTGTCTGCAATGGGTTTGGATGCCATCCAATTGTGTATGTCTTTTACTGGTCTAATGCCTAAATATTTGCCTACTTTTAAACCTATGACTAAGCCGTATAAATGCTTTCTTGGTTGTTTTCTATGAAATATTTTAAAAGTGTCAGCTTGACCGCTTGACCTAGTTTCTGAATAAATCATGAAAGTTTTGAATTTAATGATTCTCATTAAATCTGTTATTTTTACAGTCAAAACACTTTTTAAATAGAGGCTCTATAAAAATGCTCGAAACTCCATAATATAGATTAGCAAAGCTAAAATACTTTAAATATAATCCGTTTTATTGCAAAGCATAGAAACTGGATAAGTCCCAAATACATTAGTTACGACCTTAATTAACGGTCTTTTTTAAATGTCAAAGTCAAAGTCAAATACTTTAATAGATAAGATAGATAGATACTGTAAATACGCCTAATACAAATCAATTAATAGTTACAAAACTAAAATGCCAACATTACAACTACATTATGTAACTTACTGTCAAATAAAAATATAAACACAAATAAAGTGCAGTTTATGTGTGTCAGAAATGTAATGTCGGATGATCTTTAGTAAGCACTGGCAGGGTTAAGTGCGGTCGCGGACCTCAAGGCAACTGATAAACTGTTGCGGATCACGAAGCAAACGCTTTAAGTGAACTTCAAGAGTTATGCACGCTTAATTATCAATACTGAGTCAGTTGTGTATTTTTAGAACAGCTTATGTATAACGATGTGTTTACGATGACATGTAAACACATGCAATTGGCAATGCAAGTGGTAAGACCTAGTGCAAGGTCCGTCTGGATCGGTACCACCATCTTGCTAGCTAATCCAGTCGTTAAGCAGCAGTGCCTGCACTGTTGTGGTCCGGCGAAGAGAGCAAGATAGACGGTGAAATTACTGGCACACTAGGTGCCATCTTAGTCTTCTGGATTGGCAACGCATCTGCAATCTCCTTGGTTTTGCGAGTGTCTATGTGCGGTGGAGGTCACATTTACCATCAGGTAAATGCTCGTTTACCTTCCTATTTTATATAAAAAAGAAATAATAATAATTTAGGCCGTAAGTGTAACAAAGTAGGATCCCTGCCTCTTACGTTCGGTCCTTTGTCGCACTTACTGAATTAATTATTCCGCAGTGTAACATGAATGTGTAACTTAATTTAGAATAATTTAGTCAAGGCATTTCTATAGATTTATACTTAACACACTTGATTTACTAGGTTAGTTCTCAATGCTGAAATAAACTAAGTTGTAAGTATGTAGGCGTCCATGCAGGTCCCTTCAGCACACACGGATCTCGCACGCACCGCGCCGCGCCCCGCTATGTCGACACACATTCGACGCGTAGCGACAGCAGCGCAATCAATCCAATCGGTAAATATTATAATGTGTCTGTCCTTTTTTTGAGCCAGCTTCTCACTGCGACCATTTGCGCATATAGTTGTAACTCAGGATTGCGAATTGTGAATTTCACCGGTTTTTTTTAAATAAACTAGGAAGGCAAACAAGCAAGTGGGTCACCTGATGGTAAGTGATCACCACCGCCTATAGACACCCGCAACACCAAAGAAATTGCACATGCATTGCCAACCCATAGGGCTAAGATGGAATACCTCTTGTGCCAGTAATGACACCGGCTGTCTTGCTCTCAACGCCGGAACACAACAGTACAAGCACTGCTGCTTAGCGGCAGGACTAGCGAGCAGGATTAGGTAGCGATCCGGAAGGACCTACGGTGACTAAAACTCACCAAGATGCTAGTTTTTCTTAGAGATTCGGCCATTTTGGTGAGCCTTAGTCACCTGGTAAGATTCAAAAATAGCATCCCAGATTCGAGCATTATAGGCCTATATCAGGCGCGGATCTACTGTTGTGGGCTCGATTGGCATTCCCACAACCCTAATCAAGAAAATTTGTTGGAATGCAATGTATCGATCGCGATCGAGTGACTGCGTTATCAGCCTCGCATTTGGCCGATTTTCGGTTGGCCGTGTCAGGGGCTTCCACTCCGTACTGTAGGTATGCCGCCTTGCCTACGGAGTAGGCTAATCGCAGCAGGATATCGACTTGCTGCGCGCCCGCTCGCTCGCTCTCGCTATGTCAGTGTAATTGAAAACGTATTTTACAACTTGTTGATTTGAAATAAAACAGTTTAAACAGTTTATATTGCGAAACATTCATTTCATGTTCGATTGACTATTTTTATCAGAGTGCCCTCAACATTAGATCTGAAAAGGGCTTAAAACGTTGGGAATTAGATTCGTTAAATGCGCAATATGATTCGTTTAAAATGTAAGTATATTTGAATAGGCCATAATTGTTCGTCGAGCGTGTTCTGCTGTCCGTACAGACTATTGCTAAATAGACTTAGATTGATATCTCCGATAGACATGTGGCCCACCAGATCGCTGCTCGGGGTCACTGACCGAGCCTTGAGAAATCAGCAATATTTATACATACATTTTTTTTACTGTCTGATGTATGCACATATGTGCATACGTGATATGATGTGTGAAAAGAGCAATAGAAACCAAAACAATAAATTTAAAATTTTTCGTCCGTCAGTCTTAATGTTTGCGCGCGCACCACGCAAAAACTAGCATACTAAATTGGATGCGGTTTTCGCAGTTTTATTGCACGAGGTCTTACTAATGGACTTTAAGCCGATTTAGATATCTTTCCAAGTTTCACGCGGACGAAGTCGCGGGCAAAAGCTAGTTGGTTCTTTAATTACTAATATTTGATAATACTTGGTTGGTACTGTATGTATATTATTAATATTGATCAAAATATCACTAGATTATAATTCAACTTGATGTCCTATAACTTTAGAGTACCTAGGCGACTGAGCGAGCCCTGCTTATAATATGACAGGAGTGCAAATTTTGAATCTCACTAGGTGACTAAAACTCACCAAAATGCAAAACCTAAATTTCTATGCAAAACTTTGGCGAGCTTTAGTCACCTAGTGAGATTCAAAACTTGCACTCCAGCCAGATGTAAAAAATATAGAAGAAACGAATTTTCACAAAAATAGGACTGTGCTAGATCGATTTTTAACCCTCGTATTTAGAGGATTGTGTATAATCAACCATGAAATAGCTGATCCACTTTTGAATCTTATCCCTAAGAAATACGGTCGAAAAGTGGCTAAGCAAGTTCATCGTCGACTATACCGCGAAGGGAGTCCCTTTCCGTCGTCGTTTTCGCGGACGTTTGCTGGACACCCCGAAACTAGGTCACACGTCGCCGAAGTAACGTGCTAATTTTAATGTTTTGTCTTATAAATATGTAAAATTTACACCAATTGACCTAGTCCCAAACTAAGTACTTAAAGCTTGTATTATGGATACTAGACAACGGACAAACATACTTATATAGATAAATACATTCTTAAATACAAATAACATCCATGACTCAGGTACAAACATTCGTTTTCGTCACACAAATATTTGCCTATACCAGGATTTGAACGCGGGACCTCTTGCACAGTAAGCAGACACATGTGCCACTATGCCATACAGGTCATCATGCCGTATGTTAGTCTTTAAGATATTCTATGGGCCTATTATTTAGCCTGAAGTAAATGGTTCTATTCTATTCTATTCTTTTCTATCCTATTAAACACTAACCCCTTTATTCATAAAAAAATATCAATTTTTTAAGCTAACAAATTTTTCGTCTCTTTCATTTGAGGACAAACGTCACAATGACAGATAAATACATAAAACAATATGTTAACTAACAAACGTTTATACAGCGTTTATGAATAAGGTGGTAAGCCTCCAAAAGCGTTTCCCATACAAGTGCGTAAAGCCGTTCAAATTGCACACTATAAAGACTATGAAATTGGTATTGAAGATTTTAAAGGACCTTAATGGCCAATGCGCCTTTAACCTTAAAACGGAACCTCGCACCTTTTTAGACGAGTTCTCCAGAGTATACCGGCGTCGTGACCACGCTTCTTGTACTACGAGTAACGTCAGTGTAGATCAATGGTTATGTATAGACATGTATCTAAACTGATAGCGGTGTTGCGCAGGAGTGCAATTTTTGAATCTCACCGGGTGACTAAAGCTCACCAAAATGGCTGCATCTCTATGAAAAAGAAAGAAAAGAAAGAAAGAAAGAAAGAAAAAATATTTATTGCCTTGTACAACTTCAAAAACGGCCATTTTTGTGAGCATTAGTCACCCGGTGAGATTCAAAAATAGCACTCCAGGATTCCAATTCTCGGTAAATTTCAAGGACTTTAAATGGATTGATTTTTATGAAATAAGAAGGCAACGAGCAAGTGGGTCACCTGGTAGTAAGTGATCACCTCCGCTTATAGACACTCGCTAATACTGCCGCTAAGCAGCAGTGCTTGCACTGTTGTGTTCCGGCGTGGCGAACAAGACAGCCGGTGTAATTACTGGCACAAGAGGTATTCCATCTTAGCAATCTGGGTTGGCAACGCATCTGCAATCTTCTTGATGTTGCAGGTGTCTAGGCGGCGGTGATTACTTACCATCAGGTGACCCACTTGCTTGTTTGCCTTCTTATTTCATTTAAAACAACTGTTTAAATCGCTGGAAACAGAGGATTAAGAGTGCGATTTTTGTATCTCACCGGGTGACAAAAGCTCACCAAAATGGCAGTTTTTTATAGAGGTTCGGCCATTTTATTGAGCTTTAGTCCTGGTGAGATTCAAAATTTGCATCCCAAGGAGCACACAAGCGCTATAAAAGCTGTATATTGGCTGTATAAAGGTGATCGCTTCTATACAGCTACTATAGCTTTAATAACGCTTGTGTGCTACTTGGGATATCAGGTTCCCGTCGATCTACACCTACACCAGCAGCTGTTACAATATCATCTGGTATGAGACGAACGTGTCATATTTAATCTATCTATATAAATAAAAATGAATTGTTGTTCGTTAGTCTGATTAAAACTCGAGAACGGCTGGGCCGATTGAGCTGATTTTGGTTTTAAAATGTTTGTCGTAGTCCAGGGTAGGTCTAAACGGTGAGCAAATATGCCTCCAATAATTAGGCAGTGCTAAGTTCGCCGGGTCAGCTAGTTTAAAATAAAATAAAGTGACGTATCTGTATTTATAAAAGCTCTATTTATAAGCTCATGAGCCATTACCGGTGACATTCACCTACATGCAGAAAGCTCACGTATGGTGTTCGATGACATTGGTAACAAACTGTTGTTTGTCTGTATACCGAATAACCTTAACATCGGTTGTTGTTCGAGTTTAAAGATCTGTTTTTTTACGAACAATGTTGCAACTTTGCAAGAAATTATATTTTTTTTGTATACAACATAGGAAGGCAAACAAGCAAGTGGGCCACCTGATGGTAAGTGATCACCACCGCCTATAGACACCTGCAACAACAAAGAGAGTGCAGATGCGTTGCCAACCCAGAGGGCTAAGATGGAATACCTCTTGTGCCAGTAATTACACCGGCTGTCTTGCTCTCCACGCCGGAACACAACAGTGCAAGCACTGCTGCTTAGCGGCAGGATTAGCGAGCAAGATGGTGGTAGCGATCCGGACGGACCTTGCACAAGGTCCTACCACCCGCAATATGTATTTGAGAACATCTCAAAAATTAATAAAACATTCTCAATAAGTGGTTTATTTTACAGTAAATGAAAACAATGTTTGACTGATTGGTTGATTGATTGTTGACGGCCGGATAGCCTAGTGGTTAGTGACCCTGACTATGAAGCTTGAGGTACCGCGTTCGATTCCCGGGAGGGGCAAATGTTTGTATGATGAATACGAATGTTTGTGCCCGAGTCGTGGATGGTATATGTATTTAAGTATACATTTATCTATATAAGTATGTATAATGTCTAGTACCCATAACACAAGCAGTTTTAGTTGCTTACTTTGGGACTAAGTCAATTGGTGTTAACTGTCCCAAGATATTTATTTAATAATAAAACACAAACAATAAATAAATACTCTTTGATTTTGATCAAAGTCCCTTAATAAATAAAGATTTAAGAAAAGAAATGTAATAGAGAGGAGAAAATTAACACAGTACACTGTAAGTGGAAGCACAAACAGAAAAATCATCTTAGCACTTTGACCGGATGCAAACAGCTTTAGCCGTAATAACAATAGAACATGTCTAACAAACGAGGGTTAGTTAAAAACAAGGGCATTCTTCACTGGACATTTCTAATTATTTATACTTTAAAAGCGCGTAGTTAAATAACCAACACAAACACGAAAACATGTCACCCGACCGTGTGTTATAAATACATGCACATGCATGTGTGTGTGGTAAGGTTTACGTATAGTGACATGCCATTCTCGCATGCATTCAGAAGTCGGTCGCAAATTGGTACTGCTGGGTTATTCTCAAAGCGTATCAGCGTCGAACTCGACGACGAAGCGTCGCTTGCTCTCAGTCACTCGAGCTGCGTGTTCCAGCAGGGTTTCCCACTTCTTTCAAGAAGTGGGTGGCTGTCTTTGCAGATTATGGTAAAGTGGTAAGAGGGTCTTGCCTTACCACTTTACCATAATCTGCAAACCTAAAAAAACATGGTTCTATTTTACTTAAAAGAAAAACGCGATCCCATCCAACACTTGGCCACGACATTATGCTTCATAATTTTCATTTTATCCGCATACCCTAGCCGCCCGAACATGATCAAGTCAAGTTTACTTTATCTCTATATGCGTCCCTTTCTTATGACACTTGTTTGACAGAGACGCAGGTAGGGACTAGGGATACATTAAACCTGTACCGATCTTGTTAACGCTACAATTTGGGATCCCTGCCTTAGAGCAAGGCGGGACGCTGCTTCGACATCGAGCTCAGCGCTGAAGCGTTTAGAGAATCACCCCTCTGGGTACTTGATTAAACATGCAATAAGTGTTCTATATTGCACGATAAACTATTTTAAAGGGTTTGACCGCACAGTAGGTATGTCCGTATATTTGTGTAATTTACATTATCTAGCCTAAGATAGAATAAATTTAAGATTTTACACATGAGCGTACCCAGCTTCTGGCCTAGGGGGGGGGGGGGGGGGGCAATTCAGATGCTAGATTCGGTAATCTTCGTCCGCCATCGTCGCGCACGGTTTTTTGGCAATTGCATTTTGCCAGTGTCTACTGCGCGGTTTATTTAAAAGTTAGAGCATAAGGCCCCGTTTACACTTTGATTAGTAATTAGGCGAGTTCATACATGTTCTGCGAGATTTCCAGGGGGAGGGGGGGAAGCTGCCCTCCCCCCCTGGGTACGCCCATGATTTTACACGTGCACGGTTAGCTGACATTAATTCTGGGGAGGACGTAGCGTTCAAAAATTAATAGAAGCTGTTCTATTTCAATATCTGTGTGTAGTTAGTTAGTTACAAGTTATTCATAATTTCGCATTACCATAAATTCTGAAGTTGTGTGACATGGTAAATTTAATTTAACAATGATTTTATCACGTTAAGTCTCGACTGAGGTTAATAATAGCAGAGGGCTAAGATGGAATACCTCTTGTGCCAGTAATTGCACCAGCTGTCTTGCTCTCCACGCCGGAACACAACAGTGCAAGCAATGCTGGTTAGCGGCAGGATTAGCGAGCAACTATTAACTTTAGAACCTACTCATGTACATAAATACGTTGCCGTTTTAAACTCTCTGAATGACAGTGAAATCCGTATCAAAATCTGTTGCAAGGTTTAGAAGGAGTAAGCAGAAAAAGATACAATGCGGACAGACAGGCAGTGCCGGATGAGCCACGTAGCAAGAGTAGCAAATGCTACGGGCCTCGCTAATTTGGGGGCCCCGTGGTCCAACGCCTGTCTGAGCGTAATAAACAAACTTCAGAACCTAAAGCAAACCAACCCTTTGACAGAATTTGCTGCAGGCCCCGCGCTGGTTTAATCCGGCACTGCTGAGAGGAACGGATGGCGCTAGGGTGACCAACCCTGAGTGCTCATTTTACAGGACACATGATCTAAATTACAGGATTCATGGGAAAATACGGGATCAAGTTGTTTTTGGTATAAATAAATAAATATCTCAGGACAATTCACACCAATTGACCTAGTCCCAAGCTAAGTAACCTTGTGTTATGGCATTGTCTTGTGTTTTTCTTATTAAAATACAGGACACGGCCAAAATGATAGCTAAGAAACGGGACATCCTGTAAAATACAGGACAGCTTGCCACCCTAGATAGCGCCTCGTTATACTATGTAAAGATAAAGATTCTTCCGAGTACCTCGCCCCAGCAACAGCGTACAGTCGGCAGCTATAATCCAATCACCGGCTTCCTGGTCACCGGGCGGCGCTTGCGCAACCGGCTGTACCTGATCTTGTTAAACGAGGCTCATAGGAAATGGAAATAGATGGTAATGCTTTGTTTACGTTTTAAAATCTGTAGTAAACAGTCATACGTTTGTGATATTGGCAAGATTCTAGCTACTACAATATTTTTTACTTATATACCATCATATTCTGAGGGGGGGGGGCTACCAATAGATTACCTTAATACACACTTCAGATGTCGCGCTACTGTGATTTCAAAGTTCTTTCTTTTTGACCATTACGCTCCCCCCCCCCCCAGATATATGCCTAATATGCCTATGCATAGGTAAAAGAAGAGATTGTATATCGTCACTTGGATGGCAAAACTTCTGAAGCGACACTTTCGGCCAAATTGAGTTATATATACCATCGGAATCAGCGGATTTTTCTGCGTCGATCTGTCCAGGTTTCAAGATGATCTGAGCACTTTTTGTCGCTTTAGCCCACGAAAAAAAGCTCGAAATTTGGGAGACCCATTACTAATCCGACGCTTAAATTAAATGTTTACTGTTAAGTAATTTTACCTTTTTATACTTTTGTCATAAGAACGTTGTCAGTCATTCGTGCTTTTGCGAATTGAAATAAGATTGGCGCTTTAGTACTTTGTGCATACCAAGAATTGTAATGCTATGTCGCTTAAGTAAATTGATCCACTTCATATTAAAAGGTTGGGTACACTTAGTCTTTTTCATTTACTGATAAGAATATGTTAAAGTCGTTTCAGTATTTTTTACAAATACATTTAATATAATGTGTAGTGCAATTAGCTTTAGGAAAACAAGATAAAATGGAAAAAAAACGATACGGATAGTATATAAAACGTGGCATTTGCTTTACAGCTTCTTAAAGAAAAGCTCTTATACATATAGCGGTCATGTCTTACTACGACGGACTTAATGATGCGTAAGCACGTCTATACAGTCATATCGTAAGTCATAAGATGATTTCAGATGACATCCGTGTACCCTTAAAACTGGCCCCCAGATGTACTGGTCTTCTGAATTCTGAAGTAAATAAATAAATTGTGTACTATACGAGCAATGTTTATATTATTTGTATGTAATCGCGCTTTGGAGGTCTAACGATTTCGATTAAGGGTTTCGCCGATGATGACCCAAATACAAAAGGTTATAGTGGCTATAGTCGTTTACCATTGGCAAACGTGTTAAATTTACAATGTATACAATATTACAGAGTAAAAAGTCGATCTAGTCAGGTCTCATTTCTGGAATATTGTTTCCTGCGCATTTTTACTAACATCTGGTCTGAGCCGAACTAGGTCGTTCGGGACTTAGTATTAATAATGTGATTAGTCGCACAACATGCCAGCACCGCTTGAGTTAATATTTCATGAGCATTTATTCTAAAACGCTCAGCCCCATTTGCTGAAGTATATCAGTGCTAGGGGCACGACTGGCAGACCTAAAATCCTTCATAAAAGGTGTCGAGGTGTTTTATATCAACCTAAAGGCACAGGTTTTTCGAACCATATAAACCCAAATGGCCAACATACTTATAATTGTAATTACCGTTTACACAGAGATCTTTCTGTTGTTTTTGTGTGTTTTGTGTTTTGTTGAATGGTGTCTGTCTGCAAACTGTCATTAGGATGGTCTTAGGGCTGCTGAATGCTCCAGACGGTGATGCACAGGCGCATTGTATTCAGTTTTTAAACAGTTTTTAAGTTTTGCAAACCATATAAAAGTTGTGGTGTAGAAGCAATCTTGTCTAACGAACTGCATTAAGGCGACTGCTCCTTTAGCACCTGATCGCGTTACGGCACGGCAATTCCAAAAAAGCTGTTAATTTACTTTTGTAGACTGTCAATATTATTACGCTTTACGCCGATGTGTAATGGATATCTATAACAGAAATCTTGTTGGTGCATTGCGCATAGCCTGCGCTAGATTTTTAGACTCCATTGGTGGATTTTACAAAGCGCACAATCTGTTCCAATCTGCTCACTCCAGTTATATTAAAAATATTCCATCACAGCAGCAAATAAGGTAGATGCTATAACACTTTCCTGTTGCGAGCGAGTTGGCGTATGCGAGTTGCACTAAAGGCCTTACTTCTCGCGCATAACACTGTCGGTTTTCGAGGAGGTTTCAGTGCGCCATCAAAAGTTTGGAACGACCTCCCACCACCATTACGAAATAATATCATCCCGTAGTGGAAATCTCGTATGAGTTCTCATGTGAACTTCATAGAACAACCCATGCTTCTTAGGACAATTTAGAGTGTAGTGCCAGTGCAAGAGCCGCAACAATATCTGTTCCTCGTAGGTACAGCTTGAATTTAAAGCCTGGAATAGGTACACATGCTTGTAACTTGCACACTTTTCTGCGTGCATGTCATATTTCACACAAATGTGGCTCAAAAATGCAAGTACTTGCATGAAAGTGCAGAAGCTGTAGTCACGTGTATTCCAAGCTTGATAGTTACAATTTTAGTTGTTTGAATGCATAATAATTGTGACTAGCCTTACCCGCAGCGTTACACATGCAAAAAAGTATATATCCTAGGTTTTTATTTAGGACATGATGTATCTGTTTGTCAAATATTTTTTTGAATCTGTCTAACCGTTAATGCGTGATTGAAGACCTAAGACCCAAAGGGTCAAATACCCAAACATTTATTATGTTATTAAGTAGAATAACAGCAGAGAACAACAAGAAAGCTAGATAGAAACTGCCGTCTACATAGAAAACAGAGTAATCGATAAATCATTACGTCGGCTTATGTTCTTGGGTCATGTTTTGAAAATAATGTGAGAATAGTTTAGTAGTTATGGGAGCTACCTTCAATGAGACCTACACTTTCTGTTTTCGGTATACGGTCTCCACCAGCGAACCTTTCCACCCCAATGGCTATCAGTTCTATAAGCAATGTGCCTGCCTACTACCACTTAATTTGTAAGACGGAAAGGTTCGCAATTCGTAGAGCCATGTTGGTAACTTTGGTTCTTCTGCGGACCTCCACATTTCTATCATGATGTCGCATAGAAATTCCGAGCATAACCTGTTGGGTGAATCTCATACGGCTTACTGTAAGAGACAGGGATATTATATTTGGTAACACACAATGGTTGAAGACTTATGGCTTCGCGCACCGCGGTATTTGAGATGAAAAGAAGTTTCGTATCTTATCAAACGCTACCAAATCATTAATCATCAACAACTGCGAGATTGCGAATATGTAAATAAGATTGGTATATCATGCTTTGTCAATTCGTTCTGTACCAAACTTAGCATAAAGAGGAAACTGCAGTTCATGCGTTAGTGTTGCAAATACCAGCCTATCCACCTTGTGATTAGCTCTACACGAAGCTTAAAGTGAAAGCTGGCGTTTCGAGCTCGTGAAACGATTGTCTGTCCAGCCCCGTGCGCCTTACGAGGGCTTACGAAGGCCATACGTGGGGTTTTATGTTTATCTGGAATCCCGATGAAGATTCTTCCATTTGAGTTCTTTCTGCCAATTCCATGACAGCCAAGTACGTCTTCCCAGATGCTAGATTCTGATATAAGTAGTAGATACTGATCTGATTGAGTATTACTTACATACTTTATTAGAGCTTTGTAATATGGCTCACAGGACAGTTCAAAAATCGTCATAGAATTGAAACTTACTTACTATTTTTTGGATGTAATGTTGCTAAGATTGTTCAAAAGGTTTTTATATTCCATGTCAGGTATGTTTTGTTCTTGTTATGTTATTTTGATCGTGATTAAATCAGTGATAATAGCAATTTTTCATCACGATTAATGCAGGGAAAGCAGAGCGATCCTGAATAGGGCAGCTTTGTCGTCAAATATGTTGCCTAGTCCATCATCTTGTCCAAGTCGGTTTCAAGAGCGCCTGCCGTCAAACGGCCACAGTGAAAACTAAGAATCGGATATCCTGTAATTTGCATTACCACCAACATTTCGCTACCGATTGCCACAGGTCATAAAGCTTGGAATTCCTATTTATAGCAGAGATCATCTATTTGGGTGTTGATCTCAGAAGATTAACAGTATTTTATTATAAAACAGTACAGAAAACGAGTACGCGGGTCACCTGACGGGAAATGAACGCCGCCGCTTAGCGATGCTAAGAGAATCGATGATCCGTTACCCACCTTACGTTGCGTTGAGTTGTGCGGGTGCAAAGCCACTCCTATTAGCATCTATTGGGCTGGTATTCCACTACGACCGGCGATGGTGGGAATGCAGTAACTAGGGGCAAGCTATTAGATCTTAGGCAACCTGCAAGCGGTAAGAGGTGGTAGTTCCAGTTACTGTCTCGGCCAAATCCTGTCTATGGCCTCTGACTCTTGCTAAGCCAACAAGTCCCAGTACCGCAGCGCCGCCTAGATTATGGACAGAGTCATCGCATGCGTAAATTTGGTGAAAGTCTTACCCATAGTAGATACTTTCGATAAAAGGGTGAATAGTGAAGTGTATCTATACTCTCTAAGTAAAGACTTGTCAATATCAAATGCTATACATAAACTTCAAGCATTTTTACTATTGACTAACTTTTCTTTTGAGTAAAAATTATAAAAAGTAATCTGCCAACTTCTTATCTTTTAATTTTGATTAAGTTACATGAATCAGTGTGTACAATAGCATATTTAATGTCCGAAACGTATTACTTGTAAGTCTATTCAACAGATAACAGTCAATAATGCATAAGTTATTCCTCGGATAAATCTTTTCCCATTACTGAAAAATCAGCCTTTAGTATTTTGTTACGTTTATGATTACCATTTAATAAATGATAAGCCTTATGCCCTTATAAAATCGTTTGACATTTGGTAATTAAGTATTAAACTCAGATTGATAACAAGTGACTTAAGCTCGTTAAGTAAAAATCAATATAAAATGCCAGAATTAAAGTCGCGTTAGTCTTCTGAAAATATGATATCAAACACAAAACTGTCTGTTTAGTCTTTTTACCTGATTGCATTTTCTCAAAAAGTTGAAGACAAATGACTAAAGCGACACTTATCTTCTAAACCAGTAGTCTCAGCTTGATGGGATTGATTCCAGTCTATAGTATGCAGAATTAGCTTTAATTCCTTTCTAGAAATTCTAAAATGCGTTCAGTAGGAGACGAGTTATGAATTTTTTTCGTAAAAAAAAAACTTTAAATCGCTCTCCTGTAAAGTTGACCAAGTGTCGCTTCAGAAGTTTTGCCATCCAAGTGACGATATGTTGTCAAGTTTTTCAAGCAGCCAAACATTAGGCTGCTTTTATATTTCTGCACAATGTTTCATTTCGGCACATGTTTCATTGCTGCGTTGCCTTCCATTTTGTTCTTAGTTAAATAATAGTTTCTAAGGAATAACGATTTTGTAAACTCGATCTAACTAATTGGTAGACTATTATTTACATAAAATAAAACATTTTACTTTAGCTGACATTACATTTCAAATGTCTCTGAATACGACAGTGAGGCTGATTGTCTCACGTTTTACAACTAAATGACATTGAACTTATTAATTTCTTAGGCTTTTGTTTCAGTTGTTACGCTTCGTGTCATTGACCCTGACACTTGAAGACACAAAATTTCCCATTGTTTCCACTTCACACAGTACAAAAGCAAGTTAAAAGTCAATGTTGCCAACGTAAAGTCTACTTACATGACCCAGCACATGACAACGCATCGGAATAGTGTCATGGCCGCCAACTGATTTTTAAAATACGAATTACCTTTATTGATTCACCGTATCGTGTTCATACATGTACTAAGTCCCTTGTCTAAGTTAGCAACAGAACAATTCTCATGTGTTTTATAATTAAAGCTTACTTTGATAAGGTTGTTATTTCGTATGTGGAATAAATCAATGCATGAAGCCTTTAATTACGACTGGCAGCTTTTTTTTCAATATGGCGACAGGGTTAACTAGTTGGCGGGAAAATGAGGTGTTGCAAACTTGTCTTTGCGTTTAAAAGTGTCGCTGTCTTCTATCAGCTGAAATAAAGTTTCTATGTAAACAAGCGTTAGTTCATATTTTGGCCACCGGTCAAGATAAGTTTGTGATAAATTATGGCCCTTTTTGCGCTTAAAGGAAAAAGGAAGTGATTTAGATACTTTTAATGTTTAATCTCCGATACCATAAACTTGTATTAGTAACGCGGTAGTCGTTAAAATGTTTTGTTTTTATTAAAAATGGTTGATGGTGTTTTGGTAAACATTGGACAAAAACTGGGGTCATCAAAGCAATGTTTTTGCGACGCGTTTGTTTATTGTAAAGTTTCCACTAATTAACATTGCCGTACTATTTAGGTTGGAGCGTCTAGCAAAAAATCTGTAATTGTTTGAAATAATATAATATTTTCGACTTCTATTTTTTTTTTTCGAAATAGGAAGACAAACAAGCAAGTGGGTCTCCTGATGGTAAGTGATTACCACCGCTTATAGACACCTGCGACAACAAAGATAGTGCGGGGCTAAGATGGAATACCTCTTGTGCCAGTAATTACACCGACTGTCTTGCTCTCCACGCGGGAACACAACAGTGCAAGCACTACTGCTTAGCGACAGGATTAGGAAGCAAGATGGTGGTAACGATCCGGACGGAACTTATTTCAGAGCAGATGTAGGTACAGTCAGCAGAGGAAGTAGAAGGAGCTGAACACTTAAAGAGGTTAACAATTACGAAAAATAACGTTTTGTAATAGAATCATACTGAATTTTAAACGAAGATTGTTAAATGTTATATTAGAGGATCGTATTATAATATGTAGAGTCGAGCATGAGTGAGTGTGACTCAGCGCTGGCGCAGCGTTGAGGGCAAAGATGTAATCAGAGGTTAATTCTACTAAAATATTTTTCAATACAGTTTAAACACTTTGTTGACTATGCCTGACATTATATTGAAACCTTCATGACTATATTTGATTAAAGTCGTGACATGTGCTAGTTATGTCACTATTTAATGGAATGGTAGAAACTTAAACAAAACTCTACATTGTTTTCCCTTAAGGATCAATGTCGAGTAAACTGAAGGAGCATAGAACCTTATACATGAGAGAAATGTGACGACATGTCGGCAAATTGAAACACAGTGATATTTTATTCGTTTAAGAGAGAAAAGTAACAATTTCAAATTCGAATACATTCAAAACTAGATCTTAGTAAGAGTCCTTAAAGTATAAATAAAAGAAATGTCATCCTCGACTAAGTATTTGTCATTGTCACTTGCAAATATTTGCGCATGCATTTGGAGCAACGTGATTTTCAAAATGATTTATTTCTATTTCTATTTCACTTTAAAGCTAAACTTTATGTACAGGCCGGTAAAGTCCATATTGAAAGTGATACTGAAGTTGACATATACTTTTTTAAAAGCTTAAATGAACTGATACATTAACTATACGTTACATTACCATACAATGGTCGTGAAGTCATTTGGACAAGATAATTTTTTACGCCTATTTATTCAGACCACAGTTTTTAGTTGATGGAGGCTGGATAAATATTAATGGAATTCCGCAATAAAAAATAGATCAACTGACGATTCGAGGAAAATGAGCATTAAGGAGCTTCTGACGTAGGCAATAAAAACCCAAATGGGGCAAAAACGATATGGAAAAATACAATAATAAGACTTAATTATTAAAAGAAATAAAAAATCAGACTGTGTGTGTGAAAGTGACTGAAAAGAAAATCAGTAAAACACTTGACAAGCCCTATCTATAGACCAATTACGATGATGCAATGTACAGTCAAGGAAATTGAAACACGTACCACCGTAGAACCTAGTCGAAGAGACATACGCATGACATTTGTATAACATAGCCTGGCGTTTAACGCGTCGCGTCATTGCGATAGGGTTCTAAGATGGTACGTGAATATATTTCCCCTACTGTACATAGAAACGCCTCGAAATCCTTTTAATCATAACTTAAATGGTATAAACGGTATTGCTAGCGGGGACTCTCTCCCTTCTGGAGGCGGTCTAAAACGGAGCTATTTTACCATCTATCATCATCTTTTCCATCTTTTACAGATGGCTCAAACATTCCCTTCGCTGCACTTATCTTGGTGGCTAGTGCAACCCTGACGGGAGCACTGTGACTGCCGCACCGCCTGCAGGAAACCGGCACGTTGATTTTTCTTACCTTGAGTGACTCCAACAGAATACTTATCAGTTTTAAAAAGGTTATTAAATCAAACTAACAGGCACATCAGCTTTTTCAGTTCCAGATCCAGAGGGGGTCCTGAAGTTCCAGTGGTTTGATGTTTATCCCCTTTGCAGCATGGATGGAGTATGATGGCGTACTCCAAGACTCCCGTATCAACCTTGAAAGTGTAACATAGTGTATGTTCTTATATTCTTTATAAGGACGGGATAGCACAGAAGCCCCGGGTACCATGACACCCATTTGGGAATTGGGAGTGAAGCTAACCTTCAGATAAGCGTTGAAATGGTTGCACAATTCTGTGAGTCCAACTTTGATGCGGCAGAGACTGTAACGTATGGTGAGGTCCATGAACCGGGGTCAGTCCATTACTGCCTCGAGACCCTTGCAGATCCCTGATAGGTTTTCGCTGACACGCGAACGCCGAAAATAGGAGCATACAACGATTCCATATAAATGGCCGACAAAATTTTCATACTTTCGATGATACCTCCGATATCCATCGTGGGTGCCATCTGTGCTAGCTTTTACCTGTATATTTATAGACTATAAGTACCAAAGGATTCTTCATGAAGTTTTCAACTCCATAAGTCTTATTGTAGCTCTTTACTTTCATACGAGGCAAAGGGGAGGATACGTTGGGACTTCTAACTTTAGAATGGTAACACTCTCGGCCCGCTTAACTTCCATAAGATTGAAGGGCCTCATTGATTCTAATTCCCTGCTTTTCTTCAGATCTTTCCAGGGTAATTGAATGTTTAGTAGTCCATTACTTGAATATTAAACAGCTTGACTTGATTGAGACCTAAGCTCCTAAGAATTACGACATGCGACCTTAAGCCCCGATTATTCTCGGAGCTCACTAACAAATGATTGTCCCAATTTCGCGACGTACTGTCAAGTCTGTGTCATCTGGTTTGCGTAATGTTATTTATTAGCTCCAAGAACTGTGTTAGTCTAAACGTAAACGCAACTATTTTCATTGGGGTAAGGTCAGCGGGATTATGCGGGTTTTGGTATAGAGAGGACGTGAACGCGATTATTTTCGTTTAGTTGCGGTCCAGTTTTGGGTTGAGTGTCTGAGGCAAGGTTTTGCGTAGGTTTGAAGGTTAGAATTTGAAATTTTCTGATGTGGATGTTTCTAAAGACTCACAACGGGTACAGATATACCTCAATAATTTAATAACATCCATGTACATGTAAGAAAAAGGATTAAAATGTCCATAACATACTACAAAAAGCACCTCTAATGCAATAGGGTGCAAAAGTGGATACATCTCTTTGTATTGTAGTCGACTGCACAAAAAGCGGACTTAATTACTTAAGGCCTTTTCTACCAGTAAAGTTTTAGGCAAAACAGAAATCGATTTTTGTAATATCTTCAACGACCTTCGGTTTATCCAAAACCAATGCTTGTTCATTGATTATCAAATGAGATAATTAAATTATAATTAATGTAACTAATTCTTTCATAAATAAACAATGTCGATTGTGCCGCGTCCCACGCTCTTATGAATTATTTAGTTAATATAATTTTAATATTGGTCTCGTATAGTAATTTATCATTATGTTTTTTTTTGTTATTCTTAAAGTGTTTTTTAAACTCGTAAACATAATAATAAATAAAAAGAATGAACCATTAAAGACAATTGACAAAGATTAATAAAACGAGACAAATATTATTTATCTGGAATTAAATGTTTCTTCTTATGCATTATCGATTGAGAGAGAAAGTAATAATAAGTAATTAGGAACCGTTTTTAAGTACCTAGGTTTCAGTCTTCATCCGTTTAGGCTGAGCGTGGTTGTAGTCAGTCAGTCAATAACGGAACTCATTTAAAAAACCGGCCAATTGCGAGGCGGGTCGCGCACCGAGGGTTCCGCTAGGAATAGCTACAATACAACTTTTTTTTTAAAGATGTTACTTCAAATATATTGTTTCGGATTTATTCCTTTATTTGTGCTGTGAGACCTTGCTCCTTGCTAAATTTCATGATTCTAGGTCAACGGGAAGTGCCCTATAGATTTCCTTAAACTTTGCAATTGCAAACGGCCGTATCTATTGATTGCGTTGGATTTTTTCACAGCTATAAGGGACATCAGACCCGAGTATTTGATATTAATTTCAACTCGATACCTTCCCGCGTTCTTCAGAAAAATGGTCTTGACAGACAGACAGATAACAAAGTGATCCTACAATGGTTCCGTTTTTCCCTTGGACCCTAATCCACTAATATTCTAAATTAGAAAGAATGATGTTTGGATGTTTGTTCCTCAATTAAGCAGTAACGGCTGAACGAATTTAAATGAAAAATGGCAGACAAACAAATCACGTCCGCGATTCAAACATAGAATACTTTTTATCCTGTAAAAAAAATAGCGCGAAAATAGCGAAATCGCGGCTAGATAAAATAATAATGTGTTACTTTTTACAAAATTAAGTGCCATACATACCTAACTTGATGTCTTGATACTGCAATCGCTGCCCCTGAAAACTGACAGCCACAGAACAAGATGGCCGACCGATCCAATCACAAATTAAAATGTTTACAATCGCTACAATCATGTTTACACATGTTTAAATCACGGTCGGCATCACACTTATCACGATTACTTTAAAGTCCATTTTAGACAAATTCGAGCACATTAGTGGTAAGATAAGAAGATAATGCTCAATAAACAAATGAAGCCAGTTTGGATAAGTTACTTTGGAACTTATGTAGACGTGATACGGTTGTTGCAAGCTGCTGAGATAAGTTGGTGGCGTAACTGAAAGGCCTATTATTGTCGCGAGACATTGAGGAAGGTCAGCGCAGTGTACGGATAGCAAAGAAAGCGGAGTGATTTAACTAAAAATAAATGAATTAAAATGTAATTAAAGAAATACTTAAATCAACTATATCACCACAATTAACTCCCTTAATTATATATATAAAAAAAAAAGTTTTGTTCCTTTCATTTGAGGGCAAACGTCACAATGACATAAATACAGAACACATGTTAACTATCAAATGTTTACGCAGCTTTTTTGAGTTAGAATATAATAAGTAGCTTAAAACAAAATTAAAATGTTATCGTGATTTTAATTAATTCTGCTATTGTAGCACGCTCTCGCACACGCTAGCGGGTTAAAAAAGGATAGGATGTTTTATGCCAGCGATTAAAACTAGCGAGCGTGCTAAGGCGGTGTTCATAGTTACGCTTTTTAACCCCCAAAGGAAAAAGAGGGATTACAAGTTTGACATGTGTGTCTGTCTGTGGTGTAACTGATAAGCCGTTGGACGGATTTTGATGCGGTTTATTTATTTGAAAGCTGATTTAATAAGGTCGTTGCCACAAAATACCTAGTGGCAATTTTTTTATCGTTTTTTGTTACTAAGCAGCAGTGATACCCTCCATTTAAGTCTCCTCGTGACCACGACCGTTTCAGTACGATCGAAACGTAGAGGTATATAAACAATTATCGAGTTTAAGTCCCGATAGATGTCATAAATAATTGAAAAACCATGTTAAAAAATAAATTAAATGCTATCGCTACAGTGCCGCCGGACGCCCGGTAGCATTTCCGTGAGGTCGCGCCGAAGTAAAATACAGTTCGCGCAGTGCGCACGCGCACGCCTCGCTGTCGCGTCGTCTTGTTTTTAACCAGACCCACCAGAAGGGAGGGTTATTTATTAAGTATTAAACCTGTTGCTCGTTGCAGTACTAATGAGCCGGCTACACCGGGGTAGTACGGGGTACGCACTTTCACAGAAGAGTAAAATACTTCGAGATTGCGTTTCGTATGTCGAGTGAGAGACTATTTTTAATTAAGTATTATGAGACAGTAGGTAGGAATATTTTATGGCAATGTAGTTTAGTCTATTGATGCAACTTGATATATTATGCAATTTATAATGTAACTTTATATTGACTGAATAAAAAAACCAAACTGAACAAATTAAAGTCATTATTTACAAGCGAAACTTTTCACGCTTTGGAAAACGAGATGCGAACTCGCTACACTTAAAACATGATTGTATACCAAACCTCAAAAACGCTCCCAGTACAAACGGCGATTACATTTTCCACCCTCTTAACCCTAACTTTCAGTCATAATTTTTTGGAACGCTGTTGTTATGCCATAAAACAAGCTCTGTTTGTTTTAATTTTTAAATTATTTTTTTAATGATTTCCCAATATTTGCACTCCATGAGTTTCATGCAAAACCAAACTGTCAATAATTACAAGTCTATAAAGAATGTTAAAAAAACAAAACATGCAAACCTAGGTCTAGGGCATAATAACAGCGAACTATAAGATCGTGGCGTATAGGTTATGGTTTAGAGGGTGGAAAACGTAACAGCTGTTAAGAGAAGTGTGAACCCAGCATCAAAAAGCGCTCTCCATACAAACGGCGATAATGTTTTCCACCCTCTAAACCTTAATCTATGGCAATGATTTTTTGGTATGTTGTCATTATGCCTTAGAAGCAGGTTTGTATGTTTCGATTTTTTTAATATTCTTCATAGATTTAACAATATTTGCATTCTAGGAATTTCATACAAAACAGAAAAGCGTCAATATTTTTGAAACTATTAAAAATATTCAAAAAATTAAAACATACAACCTAGTTCTAGGGCATAATGACACCACATAAAAAATCATGGCTATAGGTTAAGGTTTAGAGGGTGGAAAACGTTATGGCCGTTTGTTGGAGAGAGGTGGGTTCACACTCCTCTTAACGCTCTTTGTATGAAGAGCTATGTACACAATTCTCAACACGACCTTTCCTCACACAGTTGGCTGAGGAAATCAAAACAACACACGTCAGTAAAAAGCACGCAATAGATAAACTTAGGCACAAGGTCCACATGACCTAGGTCTATTAATAACAGCAGGAAATGCACCGCGGAAGGGTCCTGCGCCGGCGCAGGCCAGTGAGGCTTCCTGGTTGGGGCAATTGCATCGATTGATGCGTATAAGGTGTTTATTATGATGATTGTTGACAACACTTTGTTGTGTTTAGTTAGAATAGTGTTTCTACGTCGGTGATTTCTACATTATACACATGTAAAAGAGTTCCGTACACTTATACAGAATAAACATTTATTTTTTATAAAATAGGAAGGCAAACAAGCAAGTGGGTCACCTGATGGTAAGTGATCACCACCGCCTATACATTCGCAACACCAAAGAGAGTGCAGAGGGCTAAGATGGAATACCTCTTGTGAGGAATTCCTATGGACTGTATAAATAAAGATGGAAAAATGAGAATAATGCTAATTTAATGAATAAAATATATGTACAATATGGGTGAACCTCGTGGCAGCAGCCTTAGCGGATGGCGAACGACTAACTCCAAAAACTCTTCGAGCTGGGCTGCTGTCACGAGGTCTTACACTGGCCAGTAATATAAATATGCATAAGTACAAAAGCAAAGAGGCCTGCTTGTCCTTCACACCTCTTGTGCCAGTAATTACACCGGCTGTCTTGCTCTCCACGCCGGAACACAACAGTGCAAGCACTCCTGCTTAGCGGCAGGATTAGCGAGCAAGATGGTGGTAGCGATCCGGACGGACCTTGCACAAGGTCCTACCACCCGCAAATTGTATGTAATACTAGCTTTTGTACTAACTTCCACCCCTTTTCAACCCCCGTTTAACTGATGAGAATGATTAAGACCAGTTGCAGACTAATGAGAACCTTCTTGATTGTTAGTGACAGCATATGAAATGTCAAATTGACAACCAAGACAAGTGTGGGAGAAAACCCTTGTAGAAATTATCCTAATGACAGTCAAAACCGTATCAAAATCCGTTGCGTGGTTTAGGAGTAGGCGGTCGCAGCCGAACATACATGGTTGCGCCGTGCTGTTGTGGGCCTTGAGGCTGGCGGACTCCTTGCGAGCTGGCCGCTAACCAAAGATGCCACATGGGCGCGGCGCATGCGCGAGTGGTCGAATAGCTACAAACACTAAGTCGAAAAATAACGTGTCACCGTAAAAGAAGTTATCTTTAAATTCCGCTCCGCAACGTGTGTGTATTGTGTATGTACCAAGCTATTGCCCAGCTGGTGCCCGTTTACCCGCGTGTGCCGTGTTTCCTCGCGTGTGGCTTATTCTGGAGGTTCGGCGGCGGACGAGGTAAGTCCGTCTCCTCTAAGCCTTCGCGGCACGGCGCCCAACCAATACACGAGTGGGTATACTTTCAAATGTAGACCCTTGGTCAACTTTGGTGTAATTTGTTTCATCTTTTTGTTTACTTAATGTTGGTAGCGATGATAGAGTGAGTAGATGATAGAGACAGTAGATTCAGACATATAAAAGAGCCTATATGGCCTACTTGCAAAATAAATTTTTCATTTTCATTTTCAGAGGTTAAGCGATCGGCGAAAACGTGTGTTCTTTAAACGTGTACCGGCAGGTACACTATTAAATTATCACCGTTTCCATTGTTTTTTTTTATTAAAAAGGGAGAGATTGCCATACAAATTACATCAAAGGTCAGTGGTCCGTTTCACTAAGCTACAAGTTACAATTTTACAAGTCTAAACCGGCAACATTGGTCAATAATGACCAATGGCAGTGGGCATAATGACCAATGTTGCCGGTTTAGACTTGTAAAATTGTAACTTGTAGCTTCGTGAAACGGGCCACAGGAATTTGAAAATGCACCCGAGTATGAGGACAGATGAAAACTGTTGTTAGCGATATTGTTTTATTAATCAAAGATAAACACGTTCGCGACAAAAGCTAGGGTCTCCGCCATAATTATCTTTCCCAGTATACATTCTTATGCACTGTATATGTTAAACTAAAGGCCACCGTGCACTTGCACAAGATGCGGAAGCAGGAAGGAAGAGAACACAATTATGACACGTTTATTACTATAATAGCAAGTCTTCTGCGTCTCGTTATTGTCTATTTGCGGTTGTGATATGTCTTGCGCTATAATTGTTGTAATCAGCAAATTGGCACGGTTAGCTAAGTTTAGCACCTTCTGTAATTATTGATTGTGGTTTGATAACGCGTTCTCAGAACGATTTATTTCTTTCACTTCACTTATTACAGAGCCGTCTTAAATCGATTGCAGGTCTTAGGGACTTTCATAGGCGTATAATTTTTACCCGACTACGGCAAAGCCAAAAGGAAGGGTTATGTTTTTAAATGGTAGTAAGTAAAGTCGCAAATTTTCCCGTGAATCTTCGGCCGCCGTCTCCTCCTAAACCACGCAACGGATTTATATACGGTTTTCAATGTTATTTAGAATTTTTTTTGGGGAAGCCTCTTATATACAATACATCCCGATTGTACCCGAGCGAAGCCGGGACGGGTCGCTAGTTCAAAATAATTTAGACAGCAGTACACAGGGCTGAACAAAAAATACTGTTCAATCGCTAGTATTAGGCATTTCTTTTGATTTATACTCATAGCGACCAGTCCCTGCTTTACAAGGGTATAATTGTGATGTCACTGTATGTCTTTTTAAGTGTTTTTTGTACAATAAATAACTTACATACATACTTACATGTAACATAAAAACCTTTCGTGAAATAATCTCTAAATGACAGTGAAATTTGCATAAAAATCCGTTGGGTGGTTTAGAAGGAAAGAGCTTAACTTTATACTATACTAGCGGACGCCCGCGACTTCGTTCGCGTGGAATTAGTAGCCTATATCCATCAGGGATAGTGTAGCTTTTTATCTGTGTAAGAATTTTTGAAATCGGTTCAGTAGTTCCACAGATTACCCCTTACATACAAACAAACAAACAAACAAACAAAGTTTACCTCTTTATTATATTAGTGTAGATAAAGAACACAGGATAAAGATAAAATAAGATAAAGATGTCAGTAGGTACATGATACCCTGGTAGGCCATAGTAATTAGGCATTAGAATTAATTAATATTTATAGCACCATCACCAGTAACAATATTAATTAATTACAGCAATTAAATTAAGTATTTTAATAACTGCAATGTACAATTAAATTTAGGAATAATTAAAGAAGCATTGATGAAAGCATCATTTGTGTCTACTGTGTCGCCAAAGAGTTGGTTTATTATTGTGTGGGCCTTGTGTTTTTGTATGTATAGTCGACCAAGAAATTGCTTGACCACTTTTCGACCGTATTACAAAGGGATAAGGTTCAAAAGTGGTCAAGCTATTACTTGGTCCACTATAACTTTTGCGGGTACGCTTTTTACGGGTGGTAGGACCTTCTGCGAGGTCCATCCGGATCGCTACCACCATCTTGCTCGCTAGTCCTGCCGCTAAGCAGCGATGCTTGCACTGTTGTGTTCCGGCGTGGGGAGCAAGACAGCCGGTGCAATTACTGGCACAAGACGTATTCTATCTTAGCTCTCTGGGTTGGCAACGCATCTGCAATCTCCTTGATGTTGCGGGTGTTTTACTCGTTTGCCTTCCTATGTTGTACATAAAAAAATCAGAGATGCAGAGAAAAATAATTAGTGACGTCCGACGTCGATTAATGCAATAAACAAACGACGATCGATTCATTTTCCGCTCGCGCATTCCGAGGCTAAAACAATATATCGGGTTGCTCCAATGTTCTTATGTTTATCAGCAGGCTCATTTGTTACGGGCAATCGGTAATTTCCGAGCCCCGAGGGTCAAACGATGGCGTTGCCGATTTGTCAAACCAATAGCAAAGCTTGTGTCATAGTTATCAATAATATCTTTATTAACCAAAGGTTGCTGTTTCCTTGGAGGAAAAAAAAATCCTTATCTCATAGGCACCATATTGTTTATTGTTACATGTTTATGACCGGTTTATTAACTTTGTTTATGGTCCGATGTTTGGAGCCCTCTGCAATGGTTTGAGGTTGACTGAGTCCAGTGTATACAGGATGTCACAAAATCAACTCGAAGTATTTCTATGGTTCCGTATTTTATTTAATTTAAATATGTTCCATGTTTAGGTATTTTATGAAACAGGTAAGTGGGTCGTAGATACATATTCGCTTTACTACCGAAGTCTATACGTTTTTCATTTTTGTTTTAATAAATAAATTAAATTCAGCAAATGTCTAAATTCCGGGATACTTGCATGTACAGTTGACTACAAAAATATTTCCAACTTTGTAATCATACTAAGTCATTTTTTATTTACTGAGAAAAGGGTAGGTGGTTCAACAGGTGTTCTTACGATACAATCTTGTATGTATGTATTGTACAAAAAATATAAATTACAAAAAGATATACAGTGATGTACAAAGGCGAACTTTTCCCTTTAAGGGATCTCTTCCAGTTAACCTTTGAGTGTGTGAAAGAAGTATCTTGTATCTATTTTCAATGCGATAAGATGCAAAAGGCTCTCAATCCCGGGCTCGAACACATCTTTGCTTAAAGGTATAGTCGACCAAGTAATTGCTCGGCCACTTACTTTATCCCTTTGTAATACGGTCGAAAAGTGGTCAAGCAATTTCTTGGTCGACTATACCAAATTTCGACTGCTACGACTATAATAATAAAATATCGTCATTGGCTTTATCAATTACTTATTTTATTACATAAGTAAATTTTATAATAAACACGCTAAAATCACACAAGTGTGAAGTAATAAAGTCAAAGCGTTAAAAACAATTTGTTTATTCATCGGGCAAGGATACTCGGCGAATAATAAAGTTAACAGTTAACCGAAAGATTCGAATTTGAGATAAAAGTGAGGTTAACACAGACGACTGACACACATCCGATTACTTTTACAAACGCTTATCTAAACCAATAAAGCCTATCAAAAGACACCTTATAAAATACCTCTTAAATTCCAAAATTCAACTCGCGAACCCAGCTTATAAGAGTTTGGAGAAGTTATAAAACATGTGGTTTTTTGACCTTCGAGTCGGGTTTCTGTTACTTAATACTTTTCACTGGAAACTTGGTCGTGCGTTTCATTCATATATCGTGAGAAAATACGTGGTGAGTAATTCTAATAAAAAAAACCCCGAGAGTAAATAGCGAGTGGCTGCTTAAGTGCAAGTTGTGCAAGGTCTTCCTTGCTAATCCAGCCGTTAAGAGGAAACACAAGGGCCGTTTTTCCATACAAACGTCGTCCCCTGTTTCCTCTCTGGATAATGCCAGTAGAGCAATATTTTTTTTCCAAAAAATCAATGGCCACTAATATGCATGTCCCTATGTTTTCCTTTTTTTCATAAATTAATTATTAAAAGAGATATGAACATTCAAAAACCTAAAAAATTGCCCAGATTTTCGGCTGCGTTCATACATTCAGAAAACAAATTTTACTAGATTATTAAAAAAAAAGAAAAACATAGGAACACTGCCAAAGCCTTTCTTTAATTTTTAATGAAAAAAGTAGTTAAATCGGTTAAGTTTTGGAGAAGGAATCAGGGGTCTACGAATCGTTGATTTTGTGTAATTTAAATAGGTATTTTCAGTCCAAGCTGCGGCTGTCTCTATTGCACTCTGCGGGGGGAGGCTTGATAGATGGAGGTAGCAATAGATTTTACAAATACCTATTTTTCAATTCTCTAGGCCTTGGTGTTTCCTCTTAAACGGCAGTGCTTGCACTGTTGTGTTCCGGCATGGAGAGTAATACAGCCGGTGCACTTACTGGGACAAGAGGTATTCCACCTTAGCTCTCTGGGTTGGATTGGCAACGCATCTGCAATCTCCTTGGTGTTGCGGGTGTTTATAGGCGGTGGTGATCACTTACCATCAGGTGACCCACTTGCTTGTTTGCCTTCCAATTTTATGAAGAAAATAAAACCGTATTATTAGCCTTATCATCTTCAAATGAAGAAGTTCTAATAATTTTGCGTCAGTTCGTCATCATCATCACTCATCAACTTCGAAACATTGCATAGGCAGTAAGAAATATCTAGGTTGTTGCTTTCCTATAGAGAAGTAATTGCAGTATGTTTTTAATATCCAAAGTGCTTTACAAAATATCTTAATTACCTTTTTTGATTTAATACGTATTGCTCTTTAAAAGCAGCAAACGAATGAATACTGTAGGTACACCAGTTATTTCGTTTTTATAATTGTAATACAACTCTAAATATACTTAATAAAACAATCAAACTAAAAATTATAACTAAAATATATCAAAAAAGAAGGCCCCCTTGGCATGGTACCGAAGATACTGGCAGCATTACCTCTCTGTATAGCTAAGCTCAGCGGAAAGGATAAGAATAGCGCAGAGAGGTATGGAGAGAGCTATGCTCGGGATCACCCTACGCGACCGCAAAACAAACGAATAGATCCGTTCCACAACTAAATTGAAAGATGTGGTACATATCAGAGCTAAACGGAAGTGGCAATGGGCGGGGCACATTGCTCGAATGGACAAGGTGCGATGGACGCGGAGAGTGTTGGAGTGGAGACCGTGGCTGCACACTCGACCGCGAGGACGACCACCTAAACGTTGGGTAGATGACATCCGGAGGCATGCAGGTGCAGAGTGGATGACCAGAGCTCAAAACCGCGGAGAATGGAGGAGTTTGGAGGAGGCCTACACCCAGACTTGGGCATTAAATGGGCCGCTATGATGATGATGATGATGATGATAGCTAAGCTAATGCGCTGTGCGAGGTAGCTGCCAGCTCTTCGGTTGCCTGTGACGTCGACCAGCCTCTTCGAGATTATTTTTATAATTTTAAAAAAAAGTCAAGTGTTATTTTTTGTTATTTATCCCCCCAAAACAAGGCCACGCTTTTAATCACCATGAAACTAAAAACATGAATGATTTTATGTGCAAATAAATATGTTTTATTGCCTTGCAATCTGTCTTATTGACCTCACGATTTTTTATGTTCACATAAATCATTGCATTGGCAGATGCTAATTGAAAACATGCAGTTTTTCTGTATTTTTTCTTTAATACATTTATTAATCTTTTTTTTAGATGTTGACGCGTGTTGCCGACAACTCATCGTTAATCATGATTGATCAACATTGTTGAATTACCAACATCATTTAAATATTTAAAACGGAAAATAATGATATGTTAAAATGATCATTAAAAAATTTGCTTTACTTCATTAGACTTAGCAAATTCGGATTTTTATTTTTTGGATTAAGAGCAAACTACGCCATGAACAATATAAGTGCATTTTTAAAAGATGAAAATATTGAAAAGTACGCTCTATAGTTATAGTTAAATGTATTATTTTTCTTGGAAACGTTTTTTTTTTATAGGCTTTAAAGTGAAGAAATTTAACATATAAATAGCTAAAACTAAAATCAGAAGTTTAAAGAATAAAAGATTATAATAAGTTTACTTTAGTTTTATTTGTATCAAATATAAACCGATGATGATTTAATGTGAAATTAATGGCCACGATTGTGTATGTTGGCCAACATCACGAGCAATATTTTTCGCACGCCGTGATTAAAATAAAAAAGCTACATACTAAAACAGTTTATCTATAACCATAAATTATTAAAAATTTAAGGTTGATTGCTTGTGCACGATGGGCTCGCCCGATACCGCTGTATCGGTATTAATAAGCTTCGAAACGCATTTACTTGTTTTGGCTTCCAGTCATAAGCGAAAAGCGTTTTATTGAAACGTCGAAATTTAGAACCACGATCTATGACGCGACATCGATCGCACTGCTCATCTGCAAGTTCATCCACAACCTTTAAATGCGACAAGAATCCATTAATAGGAATGTTTCCGGCAGCATGCCTAACACCAGAGGCGTATTTAAAGATTTGGCGCCCCGGGTCATTTTAGCTTTGGCGCCCCGGGCCGTTTAGCTTTGGCGCCCCATTAAATGACGATAAAGTATTTCATTTGAGGGCATGCTGCCGCCCCTCGCAGCCTAGCGCCCAGGGCCATGGCCCGGATGACCCTAGGGTAAATACGCCCCTGCCTAACACACTGTCACAACAACTGGGATAGATCAGTTAACTGTCTTGAGGCTGCTGCTTTCTAACCTTGCTTGGCCACGGGCAAGAGGGCGGGGGTCATGGGGGTTTTTACTCCCCTGGGCGGGGTCCAGGTCGACCACTGGTAATTTTTCTAATCTCGTTGATGACCCTGTCCTGACTGAACGACTAGGTGACCCCCCTGACTTGGCCTGATCCGCCCTTGTCCATGGGTAGTAGTGATCATTCCGGCCGATCCCGAACTTTGGACGTTCATCGAGATTCAGCTAGCATTCAATATTATGTCAAAAAATTACAGGTTTAAAAGGAACTTGACAGTTTTTTTTACACATCTCGAATTTGACTACATCTTTACTTTGGTAGATGTCCGTTTTATACAAAAACAAGCAAGCATGCCAAGTTTTTGTAAAATATGTTTTATTATCACGTTTCCGCTTATCTCCTGTACCCTGGGCCAGTGTCCCCAAGTTACCGCAGTACTAGCATGTGGAATGGTCATGACCTTATTATATTTCGACATTGAAAGTCTCGCGAATGCCTTAACGTGAGTGACATGTCAGGTCGCTTTTAGGGTCCGGTAGGAAGTCGGTATACTTTATACTTCTACAGGAAAACTATTTCCTAAGTTTCCTGCACTATTACTATAGGTGCCTCGCCTGGGCCTCCATTTGGAATTTCCCAAAAGGGGTGATAGACGGGGGAGTAAGTTCGCGTAGGTACAGTTCGATTCATAAGAGCTGATGCCGACTGTCATTAGTTTCATAGATATTCGGTTTTTATAACAACACAGGTAGGCAAACGAGCAAGTGGGTCTCCTGATGGTAAGTGATCATCGCAGCCTATAGACACCCGCAATACCAAAGATATTGCAGATGCGTTTCCAACCCAGAGGGCTAAGATGGAATACCTCTTGTGCCAGTAATTGCACCGGCTGTCTTGCTCTCCACGCTGGAACAAAACAGTGCAAGCATTGTTGCTTTGCAGCAGGATTAGCTTGTATAAGGTCCTACCACCCGCAAATCCAGCAATTAACCTATACTTATGGCTTGATCACCTTTATCGGCCGTGTGTCACCTTAACGGACTTAACAACGGACTTAACGTACGGACAACGCGAATAGCATTGTTGAGTGAAATTAGGCGTCCCTAATTGTTCCCTTTCATAAGGTGGATTCACGGTGGATTCAGGTGGAGCCAGATACTATAAGCAATAATTATAAATAAACGCAAAAACGCAGCAACGGCTTTCTCTGATCGGTCGATTGCAGAGTTTTTGCGCTTTTATCGCTCGTAACTTCTGGCTGTGAATCTAGTCGCAGTGGTGAAAAAGCGTACGCAAAGCAGATACTTAGATCTTCTAGGAACTAGCTTTTGGTGGGGATGTCGCCATTTTGTCTACTGAATGATTTTCTACAAGAAACAAAGTTAAAATACACACTCGCACAAAATACTGACGCACGGGGTGGCAGTGCTTGTGAATGGTAGAGATATGAACCTATCTAGTTTTTCCAACCTAATTATGGTTTGAGATTAATGTTTGAGGTTATGCGGGTATTGAGGTTAGATTTACCGTTGTAGTTTATGTTCCCTTTTGCTTAAAATTTGGAGGTTATGTTTTAAAAACGGGTACTTTTGCCACATCGCGGGATAGTTCTGGCGGTGTTAGTTTATTTTTCGGTTGAGTCGATACCGAATAGTCGAATGCGTGCCAAGGCCCATCCCAACTCGGCTGGGTCAAATCGTTCTGGTTCGTCGAAGCTTTTGGACATACGTCGAAGGTTTACAGCCATTTTAAGCACGATTTTGAGAGTTGTCTCAGTCATTGAGAGTAACTTGATGCGTTGGGACTTTTTGGCACTATCCTTCGTTCTATTATGATCGTCTAGGAGGTTAAATTTAAATTAGTCTCTACGTGCGGCTGTCTGTCATAAAAATCATAAAAAAAAGATGCAAGGTAAGTTAAATTAAACTTGGGTATGTTAGAGTCACTATAAGTATTCTAAAAGATAGATTCCTACGATTTATAGTGAGATAAATAAATAAATAAATATCTTGAGACAATTACAATTACGTGACACGATTTTGGCGATTTTTTCTACCCCTTCTCCCTCCTTGGTGAGATGTTGTGAGATTTGGCTCAACAACCTCCCCCTAATCTCACGTGAGATTTTTATAAATGCGTATTTTCAGTATAAATACAGTAATTTATGCTTAATGATTTTTAGTTATGTAGAATATGCTGACTTATAACATGCTCATGTCAATTATGTCTTAATTTCTATAGAATGATATAAGAATAAATAAAACTGTCTGTCGCTTATGGCAGTCCCAGAAAATTAAATGTCAGACAGTTATATTATTAACTTGAAAACATATTTCCTCTTTCCGAAAATAATTCCGCTTAATTACTCAACAACGCCTTTACAAAGTTCAATACTTTAATTAATAATTGATGGCGAATCATCTGACCTTACTTCCTTCCGTGGTCGGCATTGGCTTGCAAATGGCAATGTTACCACAACACTAGTTTAACATTCAGTACACGCAATTGTCGACCGTTTTCCAACGCAGTAGAGTTGAAAGGTCCTTGTTAAAAATGCACCGGTCACTGGTTTGGAATAGTGTGGCGAAAGTAAAAGTTATCGATGATTTTTCATTGCGGTATATAATCGTAACTTTATGAAGATGTGAGGAGGTCTCTCCGCAACAGTGAGACGTGGCGTGACGTGAAGTGAAACACATTTTTTTTACATCGCATCTCAATGAGTTGTCTATGTTTTGCATTTGTATCTATTTTTATATTCATATCGACAGTGTGTTATCTTATATTAGGTAGTAATTCATTACAGGTGTTAAAAGAAAAAAAGAGAGTTACATATTGGAGTAGAAAGTGAGTTATATTATGTCATAGTTTTTTATTTCACTTCTCTTTCGTTTCGTTTTAATAATGCAAGGCACGCTGTAAAAACGTATGACGCCTAATTAAAAAACGCTTTCAAATTTACTCAAAAAGTTAGCAATTTGACTGTACGCAATGATTAATTGATGTAAGGAATAAAATAGGTTAATTGTTTTATTGGAAAAGGGAGGCTAACGAGTAGAAGGGTTACTTGATGTTACTCGTAAACAATCACCACCGCCCATTGGAAATGTGCGCCTAGCACGAACCTTTTCGACACACCGTAACTCGCTACGTAACTCAATGCGTCTCTTTCCTACTAGACTAGTTAGAAAGAGACACACTTAGCTACGTATCGAGTAACGGCGTGTCGAAAAGGCTCGTGGTCGGTGCAGAGATACATCGATAAGTTGTAAATCACATATCCGTTTCGATAGTTAGGTTTGATTTAACGTTTAATGGCGGATGGTAAATAACGATATTTTCGATACAATCGAACAACACTAGTTTGGGAGTAGTATCGTTTTCCGCATTTGGCGCGTTTCATTCACTCCAGTCACTCAGTGCCCATATAAGATGGGTTGAGTAGGTCAACCTTCTGCGAAGAATCGTGGATTCGATTTGTTGAGTCATATCGTAATAATATGTACTTTGTTACTGACAACAGTTCTGTAATAACAATAACATATTCAGATAGTTTGTGTATATTTATTTTTGAACTTGAAAGTTTTACTAATTTTCGTAAATGAATCATCCTGTAGCTAGAAGCAGTTTCTCATGTTCGCTTCCCTGCTCAAACGAACTAATCACTTATTTATAAATATCTCAAAAACAGCTCAATCGGATTATAAGCAAACCGCTCAAAACTATCCCAGAAATCCACCTTTCTATTAGTAAAACTACATCGACATTTATTCAGACATTTGCGGACGAAAGAAACCGCATTAAAAGCAGGCAATCATGACAAACGTCTCTCAAACACAACACTCGTACTGCAAGTCAAAGTCAAAATATTTTTATCCAGATTAGGCTTACAAAAAGCGCTAATAAATATGAGGATAAATTTTCACTAGTTCGGAAAAACCTCTAATGATAAGATTTTTTTTTATACAACATAGGAAGGCAAATAAGCAAGTGGGTCACCTGATGGTAAGTGATCACCACCGCCTATAGACACCTACAACAACAAAGAGAGTGCAGATGCGTTGCCAACCCAGAGGGCTAAGATGAAATACCTCTTGTGCCAATAATTACACCGGCTGTCTTGCTCTCCACGCCGGAACACAACAGTGTAAGCACTGCTGCTTAGCGGCAGGATTAGCGAGCAAGATGGTGGTAGCAATCCGGACGGACCTTGCACAAGGTCCTACCACCCGCGAATGATAAGATACCGACGAGAAACTAGATGAGGCACCGTAAAAAAAGTACCGTACATAATTTTTTACATCTGAAGTATTAAACACAGTATAGTCAACCAAGAACTTGCTGGACCACTTTTCAGCCGTATTACAAAGGGATAACGTGCAAAAGTGGCCAAGCAATTACTTGGTCGACTATACATACATACGCCATTTGGAATTAAGGATCACCAAAGTAATAAATAAATAAATATACGAGCTCACTTTTTTACGTCAAAGATAGCAAATAGGTACTAATTACTGCTTCTAACGAGTCTTAAGTTAAGTAGGTAACATCCAAATGGCATTGAGCCAATAATTACCATAAATTTATCCATTCAACTCACCCTATCCACATATGGAAAGGATATATCCTTTGCCAAGGCGACTTCCGCCCGTTTCTGGGTCTAGGCCGACGGATAAAATGCTAAAACGCATGTGACATGCCTGACATGTCGTGCAGCTGTATGCCCGCGATAAACAAGTTGATTAATCGTTGTGCTGTCCTTATACTTGAAGTTTATATTGGGTTTTTGAGTACGGCGTCACCTGGGTATAGGGTTACCAATTAGAAAGATAACTTCTACGCGGGTTGTGTTGAACTTTCACATTTCATTTTTAATACATTTATTAAAAGCTATGTATGAAATATACAGGCACCACGGCCGTTGTAATCAACAGAATAACGAGGTAAATTGGTATAATTATTTTAATGCATTGATTGTGAATTACGAAGCGTTTAATTTAACCCACTTAAGAAAAATCTCATTAGTCGTTGAAGAAATAATCTTTAGTATAAATTTACATAGCACTTAATTTGTCAAATAAGAAAGAATTTAATACTGTGTTCTGTTTAAGGCCCCGTGTTTCCCACGAAAACCCTTCCAAGATCGCCTAGCCCCTGTCTGGCTTTCTATCATTGCCCTTTATCTCAGGAGCATGTTAAAGGTATCAAATTAAATTAATTTCAATTAATATTCGTACGGTTTCCGATCACGGGCCTACAATATGATGATGATGATGATATTTATTTGAAATCTTAGGGTAAGTTTACTATTTTTTTTAAATTTATGTTTTCTAATTATTTCTAAATTTTCTATAGATCTGTTACCTGAAAATAAATGTTTTTTTTTTAATCTCAAATATTTAAGATCTACATACCATTTAAGGGGTAAGAAAATTTTACTTTCTGAAAGCTCGAGGGCGATATACTGGCGTTTCAACCGCCGTCATTATTCTTTGCGGAGTATTGTATACAAAATAAGTAAAGTTATTAAAGCTTACTAACCTCTTTTATGTAGAAATGTAAAGTAGTTGCCTTTTAGAAGGCAAAAACGTTATAATGAGAGACTCTAAATACGACAATGAAAATTACAAATTTATTATGCAAGTAGGCCATAATAATATAGCTCTTTTACATGTCTGAGTCTATCAGCGCTTCGGAAAATGGAAGGTTCTGCTGAGAAGAAACGCCGCAAGAACTCAGCAGCTTATTCGTTTTTTTTTCTTTTCAAGACAAATTACAGAGCAATATACATAGGTAATGTCTACAGTAAGTATTTATCATGAAGAATAAGTATAAATATATAAAAGATCATCAAATCTAGCATGGTTTCTGTGTTGTTGGCCAATCAAGGTAAAATAGGGGTGATTAATTTTTTTATATTTTTTTAAGTTCTTTCTTTCTATACCTATATGTATATCTATACTAACCGCTGATAAATTTTGCCAGAGAGAAAGTTTGCATCTTATTATGTAAGGGGTTAAAAGGGGAATGAAACTTTAAATGGGAAATGCTAATCAGCTTAATTTTTGGGACGAAAGAAGTTGCAGGCAACAGAAAATCTTGATGGTGGTTGATATTTGCATATTAAATACCCTTTACTACTTTGTAACCCGAAAACATAAAATTCTTGCGAGATAAACGAACTCTACGTAGCTAAAGTCGCGGGCGACAGCTAGACAAGTCTTTAATTAAATCTAAAAAACCCAATCATGCCAATCACCGGAAACTAGCTTCTACGTTTATGTAGAAACGTATGAAGGTCAGTTATTAAGCGTCCGTCCGCGAACCTGGCACATGACCTCAGCGCGACATTGCTGTGAATACTAAGTGAGAATTCAAATGTTGTATAACATGTGTAATACGTGTTGTTACGATACTTATATATTTTATAGACTTATACCTTAATACATTGCCAATATCTCGAAAAATATGAACTTTTCATTAAGGTCAAAGTTGCTTAATCTCATAGTTTATGGCCTGTTTTACAACCCTCTAAGTTTTGACGTTAAATTTAGGGACACCCTCTATATACTTTTTTGCATATGATACGATACGATACGACTTTTAGTAATGATTTGTGATCACGACCGCAACTTTTTTTAATGCAAAAGGGAGGCGAGCGAGCATGCGGGTCGCCTGATGGGAAGTAATCAACGGCGCCCATTATAAACAAAGATTCCAAGAGAATAGCTGATTTTTTCACGTTGAATTATTATCACCGCTACGTTTTTCTTATATTTGTTAATATTTTACCTAATATTTATATGTTTATTTCATGGCTCAATGTCCAAGGTAAAACAACAATTGTTTGTAAGTACAATTCTTAAGCCAAAATAACTTCAGGTTCAAAATTCGGACTTACGAGTACGTACTTCATAACCTTGAAATATTTTTCCAGTACGAAGTTATTTAAAATACAAACAGAATACAAAATAAAAATATTTATTATACTTACGTGGTATATTTGTTAAATATAAATTTGTGAGTAGTTTTGCAGAAAAAACGTTTAATTAATAAATACAATCATTCAATCATGCAAATTCATAATTTTCCTTATTATGAAAAATGTGCAAAAAAAACATTTTTACGAAATTTAATATTTATTAATATTACAAGGAAAAATATTTCTACACAATAAAGGATATCAGGAAACGTTTAAGGTTACATTTTCATGGACAAAAAGTAAATAATGACACAAGGAAAAATGCAAAAAGATATGCCCCGGGTGAGGATCGAACTCACGACCTTAAGATTATGAGACTTACGCGCTGCCTACTGCGCTACCGAGGCCGGTGATGTAACGGGTAAAAATAAGGTATAGCTGAGGTAATACCGGCCGCCATGTTGAATTTGTTATCGATAACGAACGATGCTAGGCCAAGGTAAAACGCGAACAACCTATGCAAATTATTTTTTTGTTCTATTTAGGGTTCCGTGGTCCGTCTCAAAGGGCAGAGTCTGTATGTCACAGGTTTAACGAAATATTAGTTGCACCTCGGTGTGAGAATGTTCCTGTTTAGTACAGCGTGTTTAGTATAGTCGACCCAAGTAATTGCTTGACCACTTTTCAACCCTATTCCTTTGTAACACGGTCGAAAAGTGGTCAAGCAATTTCTTGGTCGACTCGATACATACATAGAAATCGATGGGGGAAATTAAACTAAATTAAGTTAATTAACCCATTGGTAGGAAAATCTATCCATGATTTGTGTTTTGAGAATAGCCATTAGAAAACTACTTAATGAAAATAAATAAGCATCTCTTCGTCGGCAGTTGGGTAAAAAAATATTTCGGAAAATACAAAAAAACTCTACCTAATATTACAGGTAACTTAAAAAATTATGTTTTTTTTATTTAAACAAAGGAATTCAAAAGTTGGGACTTATGCGGTCAAGTATTTAGTAGTTACAATAACTACAGAAGCCTTACGACAGTGATGTAACCCAATTATTTGCTCTGAGTTGTATGTTTATATGTAGGCGGGCCCGAAGCGTGTAAACCAAATCAGGGCACGCGGGTCAAGGAGCGAACTATAACCCATACAATAACCCAGACAATGTAGTATGTAAAAAATCTTAATTGCATTACACATAAGAATTAAATTAACGATAATTTATCTCCTATAAGCGCTTTTTTCCGTTTCTTAGTAAGGGCTACGCTTTGACCATGATCCCAGATTTGGCAGAGCTGCAATTTTTGAATCTCACCAGGTGACTAACGCTCACTAAAATGGCCGAATCTCAATTAAAAACGGAGCTTTTGTCACCCGGTGAGATTCAAAAACAGCACTCAAGTAGTGCAATTTTTGAAAATCACCCGGTGACCAATGCTCATTTCAATGACCGAATCTCTATGAAAAACGGCTATTTTGGTGAGCTTTAGTTACCCGGTGAGATTCAAATGCAATTTTTGAATCTCACCAGGTGACTACAGCTCACCAAAATGGCCGCATTTCTATGAAAACGGCTATTTTAGTGAGCTTTAGTTACCCGGTGAGATTCAAATGTAATTTTTGAACCTCACCAGGTGACTAAAGCTCACCAAAATGGCCGCATTTCTATGAAAAACGGCCATTTCGGCGAGCTCTAGTCATCCGGTGAGATTCAAAATTCGCACTCCTAGTCAGCGACTATGCACGCTACACAATATCAAAACTCAAACATGGCACACGCCTCTACTGTCACAAGGTCCGCCATGGCTATGTTATGGCGAAGTTTTCAATGTACAACGAATTATCCACTGATGTAGTTGATCGAAGGATGGGTCGGGTGTGTGAATGACTGAGAGTCATTCACATACCCGACCACCAAATTTTTTGTTAAAAAGTTCTTTGCTTTCTCGCATGCTGTTCAAAGCGAATGTAACCATTATATTACCTAATCCGTTTATTTAAACACGCAAAACTAATATTGCATAAATAAAACTCCATTAAAAATTTAACTGTCATTTTATTGTCGTCCGAAATGAGCTCACAATGAAACCATCGCGGTATTGATTAAATTAACTAAAAGCAAAAAGTACAACCTTCGAAATTAAGTCATTACGACACACGCGACCGGGACGGATTGATTCGCTCTCTCTTTCTTATTAACGTTACCAAATTTCAGCATCGTCAATGAGAGATTTGTAATCAAAGAGTTCAAGTCCCAACTATTTGAAGTAACCGTTTAGTTGGTCAAATTTAGTTTAAGACAGTTTATGACTTCTGATCGTATCATTCTAGAGATACTGCACTTGAAACCTTTTTTTTTATTTATAAAAATAGTTTTGTAAGTCACCGATTTTGCAGGTGGTAGAACCTTGTCTTGTGCAAGGTCCGTACCTTACGGTTCGCTAGTATCATCTTGGTCGCTAATCCAGCCGCTAGGCAGCAGTGCTTGAACTGTTGTGATCTGGGGTGCAATTTTTGAATCTCACCAGGTGACGAGAGCTTACCAAAATGGCCGAATCTCTATGAAAAACGGCTATTTTGGTGAGCTTTAGTTACTCGGCGAGATTAAAAAATCGCACTCTTGGCGAGAAACCACTACAATCAGGAACTAGCTACAGTGTTGCACTATTATGTCATTTAGTTTTATTGTAACAAAATCACGAAAAATAATGCACAAGAAAAAAAACTACGGAATTAGCCTTTCCTTCCTCTACCTTACGTCATCAAATCGATGGCAATCTCCATAATTGTAAAGTCGAAAACATTAAAAAATAGTCCAGAGCAGAATGGCCCATCAAAACGTCGCGTGGCGTGGAACGGTTGGCCAGATGAGATGCCGTGGTGCTGATAACGTGTTTCACAATACATATACTTGGAATCGCAGATATGCTTCCGTCTTGGACTTAAACTTACATATCAGAGTCTAGTATAGTCTGAGGTTTAACTAACTGCAGTACTAAGCACTATAACACCACCGTGAGACAGGGTTTTTCCAATTTGAGTAGTTTGTATTTTCAGGGTTGCGTACCTCAAAAGAAAAAGGAATCCTTATAGGATCACTTTGATGTCCATCAAGTATCTTTTTACAAATATAGCCATAATGAAAATTAATTTAATTTATGGTGACAGGTGATCAAAAGGCTGGCAGCTACCTATCGCAAAGGATTAGCATTGCGATACAACGTGGAACGCTGCCAGCCTTTTGGGCACCTTGCCACGGGGGCCATATTTAGATCTAAGTTAGCTTTTATTTTAGTTTTATTTAGATATTAAGTGTGTTTTCTTTAGTTTTGTTTGTATATATTGTATTTATTTTAGTTTAGTTATTATTGTTTGTATTGTTTTTGTTCACAATTAAGAATGAAATAAAAAAGTTTACATTTAATTTAGTCATTTATTTTAGCTTTCATCGCTGACATAAAGCATATATCCCGTTCTAACCAGTACGCGTGTGCGAAAGGGACAGATGTGTTTATGTGCTCGATAAACGCTATCGTGGTACTAGAGCTGCATTCCATGATATATTGTTAGTGATAATTGACTCTTAGTCTCCTATGTTACCATACGTTACACAATAATTAAATATCCATCCAAAATCCATTATAAAATGAAATTGGTAACGCTAAAGACAATTTCGGTAACGCCAGATACATCCAGAGTGTGAGTACAACATTGATTAAGGCAAATAGGCCGCGCAACGACCACTGTCTACAGTTGAAGGTTTTCGTATTCGGCCAACACCGACTAATCAGTCAGTTGAATAACCGCAATCCAATTACGGCAGTTACGCTGGCCGACCGGTAATCCAGTTACTCCTGAATTTCGGTGACGTAAAATGGCTTCGGTCATGACACGCCCCCGCACTATCAGGTGATGGTTATGCTGACTGAAACCCCGTAAGCAAAAATATTTACAGGTGGTAGGGTAGGACCTTGTGCAAGGTCTGCCCGGATCGCTACCACCATCTTGCTCGCTAAGCCTGCCGCTAAGCAACAGTGTTTGCACTGTTGTGTTCCGGCATGGAGAGCAAGAAAGCCGGTGAAATTACTGGCACAAGAAGTATTCCATCTTAGCCCTCTGGGTTGACAACGCAACTGCAATCTCCTTGGTGTTGTGGGTGTAAATAGATGGTGGTGTTCACTTACCACCAGGTGACTCATTTGCTTGTTTGCCTTCCTATGTTGTATAAAGAATATATATATTTCTGTTGGGGTTTCAGCTGATGCTACAACCACGTCTCTGGCGGTGACCAGCAGACCCTCATGAGCTGCGGCTTTTTTTATGAAATAGGAAGGTAAACAAGCAACTGGGTCACCTGATGGTTATTGATCACCATCGTCTATAGACACCCCCAAGGAGATTGCAGATGTGTTGTCAACCCAGAGGGCTAAGATAGAATACCTCTTGTGACAGTAATTGCATCGGCTGTCTTGCTCTCCACGCCGAAACGCAACAGTGCAAGCATGCATGCACTGCTGCTTACCGGCTGGATTAGCGAGCAAGATGGTGGTAGCGATTCGGATGAACCTTGTACAAGGTCCTACCACCTGAAAAAAAGGTACCTACCTTATGACCTGACTTGAGAACTTGTATAGAAATGTTTTTTGTTATTTTTTAGCAATACCCTTCTTACTTAAATAACAATGCTTGGGTTGATTATACTGTAGTTGTTGTTGTTATACTTGCTGTTATTTTGTGATTTAATGTAATTTAATAACTGAATTGAATTAACATTTAGTAGGCTGATTTAAATTGATAATTGTTTAAGAATACGATTAAATTTATTAATTTAATTTGATAATCGGTTAGATATTTGATCTATTACAATAATTTTGTATAATTTAAATCAGTTAAAGTAAATATTATAATATAATACATAAAATTCAGAACCTTTCAGTTCCATTTCTTATAGTTATCTGAAATAAATGTATATTTTATTAATTTTAATCGTTTAAATGTAAATGGATATGCAGATCGACGCTTCCTAGAATTTAATTTTAATATTTAGTTAAAGTCTGATTTAGTGAAATATAATTTTCTTTCAAGCGTAATAAATTATTTGACTCAAATCCTTAATAACATACGAGTATGTTATGTTTGCTGAAAATCGTTTGAAATAACTAAGCCCTGATTACAAAAATAACACAATAATGCCATAAAGAAAAATAACAAAAACAAATGAACACTTCAAATTAACATATTAATAAAGCGGATCACTCACGTATTTTTGCGTCGGGAAATGCCCGACATGTTTCGGACCAGTCCGTGGTCCTTAATCATGAGCCCCCGCGGCGGTCCGCTTTATTAATATGTCTGAGTCTCACGGTAGTTTCATGTTAAAAACTTCAAATTAACAACCTACTCTATTCTTTTATTTATGGTTCTCACGTAGTTATTGTCAAGCTTTGTGTATTTAACGAATTTATTTATTTGTTTATTTAGTTTAATTGTCTAAGTTGTCAAGGCCCATACAATAAAAAATTGTCGATTGGACAAGTGTGTTTACACAGTAGAAAGATAATGGTCAGTTAACTAGTAAAACAGTTAACAACTAAAAGCGTTTTAATGGACCCATTATGTGGTTAATGACGACATAAAAATTAATCATCTCAGTAAAGTGTTAAACTATCTGCAAAAAGCAAATTGTTAAAAATGAAGCTTAGAACAACATTAAACCGCAGAGCTGTAGATATAACATGTAATACTTTCACTGAATGACTATCATATTTATACAACAGAGCGATAATATATAAATGAAGTATTTACTGCGGTGTTAACGCATTTTAGAGGTCGTAGTTGGTTAGTATTTTCATGACAATAAACATATTCCGAGTGCACTGAAGATGCATTCTGACCTCGTTACAATTATAAGTATAGATCATGGAAACAGGCCGTGTAATCACCCATTATAAACTGCTATCAATTACAGAAACGTTTTTTGCCACTTTTCGTACAATCGCGTGCTCACACAGCCTGATAACAAACAGCGTGGCGTGCGTTTGCACTTCATTTCAATACGAGACCGCTCCCAGAGTAACCTCCTTAAACACAATGCCACCTTTACTGCTAGCAAGTGTGTAAGCTAATTACGCATACGGCACATGGCAAGCAATGTCATCTCGTATCGTTTCCGACTGACTTTTACCCGTACATCCCCCCGACCTTATAAAAGAGGCGGCGGCGCGCGCGCGCCCGCAGTCCACACCGCGCTACCGAGCGAGTCACGCGTGTAATGCAATAGTGGAGTCACTCAGTCGCAGAGACATGGAGGGCGTCCCTCCCAGCCAGGGCGTGCCCGAGGACGAAGGCATCGCCACCGACCGCCGCCTGTCCACCGACGACCACGCCGACCTGTCCGACAGCGCCTCCGAGGCCGGCTCCGGCGGCGGCAAGGACTCCGGCTGCGAGGTCGCGGCCGAGGCCCAGGAGCCGCCCTACAGCCCCCCGGACGACGAACTCGCCAACAGGATAGTGGCACAAGTAGAGTTCTACTTCTCCGACGCGAACATTACTAAGGACGCGTTCCTTTTAAAACACGTTCGCCGCAACAAGGAGGGGTACGTCTCCCTCAAGTTAATATCGAGCTTCAAGCGCGTCAAGCACCTGACGAAGGATTGGAGGGTCGTGGCCGAGGCTCTGAAGCGGTCCACCAAGCTAGAGATCAATGAAGCCGGCACCAAGCTGCGCAGGATGGAGCCGCTGCCGGCGTACGATGAGACCACGCCGTCCAGGACCGTGGTGGCCGTGAGGATGCCCATCGATAAACCGTCGGTCGAGAACGTTTCGAGGTTGTTCGCCAGCTGCGGTGAGATCGCGCTGGTCCGTGTCCTCCGCCCCGGGAACCCGGTGCCAGCCGACGTTCGCCAGTTCCTCAACAAGAATCCGAGCCTCGTTAATTGTGTGTGTGCTTTAGTTGAGTTCACGGAATCCGAATCGGCAAGAGAAGCTCTCAGGCTCCAAAACTCGGAGGACGAGGGCATGCGAGTGTACGAGCTGAACGGCGTCCCACGCGAGCCTAAGCGGAAGGTGCCTATCCGCCGTCCGCCGCCGCGCCGCCACGAGTGCGAGTACTCTTCGTGCTGCAGCGGCTCTGAAGCCGAATACGAATATCGCGGCTACGGAAACCCGTTCCTCAGAAGGAATTCGAGCGGCTACTTCGCGCCGCGCACGCCGGAGATTCAGACGTGGGTGCCGCGGCGACCATCGACGTGCAGCCACAGCTCGGATTCGGGGGTGTCGTTTTACTGCGGGTCGCGGCGGACCTCGCAGGCCAGCACGGGCAGCGCCAGCAGCGGGGACGGCTGGCTGGCGCGGCGGCTGTCGGGCTGCTCGCTGTCGGGCCCCGAGTGCGGCGGCCGGCGGCTGTCGTGCGCTCCGCGCTTCGAGCCGCGCGCGCCGCTCGTGCCCGACGGCACCCGCGGCTTCCACGCGGCCGCGCGCCAGCGCAGGATCTCAGACCTCGCGCTCTACTCGCGCTAGAAAGCGCCCGCCAACCGTGACACCTTTCTAACCGCGTTGGATAACTGCCTTTCACGTTATGCCCGCTTAGTTTTTAATCTATTTCGTACGAGGAAGCGATGATTGTTTATAAAGTGATCGCGTGTGTTCCGCTAGACGGCTTAGATGTAAGTTTCTCTGCGGTGATGTTTGGATGCGCAAGCGGCGGGTCGCGCCCGGATGTTTTGTTACCGAGTACTTATCGGGCGCCGGACCCGCCGCGTGCAGGAAGGATGTGATCGAGAACGAGCTCACTTAGTCGTAGGCACAGACAGCTGTGTTAGGTTATTTATATAATGTTTCTGTTTGTAATTTATTAGTATTTATTACATCGCGTATTTATTGCGTAGCGTGACGGGCGCGAGTTTTCGTCGGATTATGTCAGAGTTGTGAGCACAAATCGAATGAACAAAATCGACATATGCGAGCGATCGTAGACTCGGGCTAGTCCGGCATCAATGGCGTTGTGTAAGGCTTGCGAAACGTGCGTAAGAGCGCGCCGGTAAAAGTAAAAGTCGAACACATCGCCGTCATAAAATCTGTCATGCGCCGGAGTTCGGTCGAGATAAAACCGTAACAATCGCGCCGGTGGAACTAATCGGTTTCCATTTTGTAAGCGTACGATTAAGTCATAAAATTAATATAAGTCAGTCGCGCCATGTCATCTTCTCGTAAGTTTTTAATGTTATTATAGTTTAAGTTCCGTTGTGATGTTTAATTTTAATAATTTTATTTCGTTATTTTTAATTTATTCTCGGCGGGGAGGTCGCTTCTCTCAAACGTCGGCACACAGGCCACGGGTGCTTCGCTATTTTACTGGTAACAGACCTCCCCGTGTAGTTTAAGAGACGATTAAAAAGGTAAATAAAATAAGATTTGCAGAAACTTTTTATTTTAATTGACCTTGGGGATGGAAAGTGGGTGTTTTTGAGTGGTTCGCCTTGACGGATCGATTTGCACGCTCGTGGAAGCCGTTGCCTAACAGGTGGTTCAAAGAAAAGGTAAAAAGCCACCGGCTGGTGAACTTGAACTGTGCCACATTTGCATTGACGCAACGGTGTTTGCTTGCGTTTGGAATCATAATATTTGTATTATAGTTAAACAATTAAATCACACAGTACCTAACCCATTTATCTCAATTTTGATCGGCGGCATCCAAGGTCGCGAAACCACGTTACTGTTGTAATAAAAAATAATAAGTATACCAGATATTCAGAAAAAATACAAATTAATTATAAATTAATTTATTTTATTTTTTATGAATTAGGAAGGCAAACAAACAAGTGGGTCACCTGATAGTAAATAATCACCACCGCCTATAGACACCCGCAACATCAAAGAGATTGCAGATGCGTTGCCAACCCAGAGGGCTAATATGGAATACCTCTTGTGCCAGTAATTACACCGGCTGTCTTGCTCTCTATGCCGAAACACAACAGTGCAAGCACTGCTGCTTAGCGGCAGGATGGTGGTAGCGATCCGGACGGACCTTGGACAAGGTCCTACCACTTGCAAAATAATTAATAATTTCCGTCTTTAAATAATGAAGACGTAATGTACCGTCTACTCTAAACTGTCATTGTCACCTGACATATTTTATGTTAGTTTGGTGACATAGGGGTCAGAGGCAGTGGCTTCCATGTAATAAGTTGATATGACCTGTCAAATCTGGGCCAAAGCGAAACGAAGGTACAGTCAGCCAATTCATAGGCTGAAGAATCTTTTCACAATAAATGTCATTATGACTTCTCAATAAATGTCATAATATCCCAGCGACGACGCATTGCGACAACGTTCTACAGTAGCCTCTGAATCAAATTGGTTGACTGTACCTCAAATGCGCAAACCGGAAAAAGCGCTAAGAGGATGAATGGATAACTAAGCGTTTTAAATCTTTGAAATCCCTTTTGCAAGGTCCGTTCGGATAGCTACCACCATCTTGCTCGCTAATTCTAACACTAAGCAGCAGTGCTTGCACTCTTGTGTTCCGGCGTGGAGAGCAAGACAGCCGGTGTAATTACTGGCACAAGAGGTATTCCATCTTAGCCCTCTGGGTTGGCAACGCATCTGCAATCTCTTTTGTGTTGCGGTTGTCTATAGGCGGTGGTGATCACTTACCATCAGATGACCCACTTGCTTGTTAGCCTTCTAATTTCATAAAAAAAACGCGGTAAAATTAACTTCATAATTACTATCGAAGCAAAGATTTTAGACGACCGGATAGCCACTATGAAGCTGGAGGTCCCGGTTTCGATTCCCGGGAAAGGCAAATGTTTGTATGATGAATATGAATGATTGTACCAGAGTCTTGGATGTTAAATGTATTTAAGTATGTATTTATCTATTTAAGTATTCCATTGGTTGTCTAGTACCCATACCACAAGCTTTGCTTAGTTTGGGACCAGGAGTGCGATTTTTTAATCTCACCGGGTGAAAAAAGCCAAAATTTGGCCATTCGGCCATTTAGGTGAGCTTTAGTTACCTGGTGAGATTCAAAAATTGCACCCTAGGTCAATTGGTCTGCATTGTCCAGGGATATTTATTTTAAAGACGGCGCGTATTCGCAACAAAATTTTTTCATACAATTTAGAAGTTAGCGTTAGCGTTCGACGCGTTTTTTGTTACAGAAAACTTACACTAAGGGCTCCCATCTTCTGGGGTGCAATTTTTGAATCTCACCAGGTGACTAGAGCTCACCAAAATGACCGAATCTCTATGAAAAACAGCTATTTTGGTGAGCTTTAGTTACCCGGTGAGATTCAAATGCAATTTTTGAATCTCACCAGGTGACTAAAGCTCACCAAAATGGCCGCATTTCTATTAAAAACGGCCATTTTGGCGAGCTTTAGTCAGAAATCGCACTCCTGGCCCCTAATTCTGGCGCTCTTCGAGATTCATCTCACATACGGGATGTGTCAAAAAATTACAGATTTTGAAGGGATCTGACAGCTCTTTTTGGGTCATCTCGAGTGTGCCTTCGTCTCTACGGACACGAGAATTGTCCCGCTGTTCTTCTCATGCAATTCACATATGACCTCTTCGTAGATATTTTTAGAAAAAATACCATGGCATCCACTGCTCTGGCGATTCATAATCGCAAAACTAGTTTTCATTTTAATAAAAACTAAATACAAAAACTATTGCAAGCTATAAAAGATAAGATGTTAAAATGGATCCGGATGTGTGTTATCTAATGTTGTTACGTAAATACTTAATGTAATAAGAAGATAGTTATTTTTCGGTTTTAGTGTCCCAAAATAAACAAGTTATATTTAAGGCATTAAAAGCTCGTATTTTGGCTAAGTGTCATACAAGTTGACTGTGCACCTAGTACAGTAATTAACTAACTAATTAGCTATTGGGTAGATTATAGTCGTAATATAGCAATCACTAAACCGTTATACAACCTTCCTTGTAATTAGAAAATAATTCTTTACCCAGTTGTTTATAAATGCTCATTAAACCCCCATTTGCTAACATATTATGGAGTGCGATTTTTGAATCTCACCGGGTGACTAAATTTCACAAAGATTAGGCGATTTTGGTGAGATTCAATAATTACACGCCAACCTCACTGGCTGACTAAATCTCACCAAGATGGTCGTTTTCACAAAAATTACGCCATTTTGGTGAGCTTTAGTCACCTAGTGAGATTCAAAAATTACTCCCATGTTTTGTCTTTTCTGTCATTTTCACGTCTGCGTTCGAATGAAAGGAAGAAAAAATATTTTAGTTAAAAGAGTTTGGTAAACAAATATGAATAAAACGAGGTAATGTATAGCAGCGGTTCTGAAATTGTTTTGGCCATTATGGAACCCTTTTTAAGCACTTCATTTTTATAGGAACCCTAAAAATTAGCTAAAACCTTGAAAATGTTGCCATCGGTTCATTGGGGTCCGCACCTACGAAGACATGGACAAACAGACAGAGGCTTTACAAAGCTCCTTCGGCGTCTGGGGTTGAAAATATACCATTACTGACATATAATGGATAAATTTATATCGATGTTTCACTCTTATAAGAAAGTGGTCGATTCATGATTCACTGCAACTTTCTCGTGAGAAATATCTTGCAGACTTTGATCTCAAATGTCAAGGTATAGCTATCCAGTTAAGCGGTAACTTAAAACTATGTAACGGCAACGGTATAAAATAGCTGAATGAAAATCAAAGTCGAAGTCAAAGTCAAAATAGCTTAGGTTTGCAAAAAGCACTTACGAGTATCAGTCGACGTCTAAGATATGTTTACACTTGTTTACCTGTTTCCATTACAATAAGGTGAGAAAGTGTAAAACATTTGGGTGGTAGAAACTCGTGCAAGGTCCGTCCGGATCGCTACTACTATCTTGCTCGCTAATCCTGCCACTAAGCAGCAGTGCTTGCACTGTTGTGTTCCGACGTGGAGAGCAAGACAAGACAGCCGGTGCAATTCCTGGCGCAAGAGGTATTCCATCTTAGCCCTCTGGGTTGGTAACGCATCTGCTATCTCCTTGGTGTTACGGGTGTCTATGGGCGGTGGTGATCACTTACCATCAGGTGACCCACTTGTTCGTTTTCTTTTCATTGATTTATAAAAAAAACAATTTTTTTTCTGTACTTATAATAAAATTTGTGATGTGATTCTACAGCCATGCTAGCCAACCGTTAAGAGTAAATAAACGTTAAGATGTTAGTTTGTCGGTAGGAAATAGTATTTTATGCAACTGTTGCATAATGAGGGGTCTTAAAACACGAGTGTGGTTTTATGAAACGAGCGTCAGCGAGTTTCATAATAGGATCGCACGAGTGTTTTAAGACCTAATTATGTACAGTTGCATACATTACTTTATCTACACACATATCATAAGTACTCTATGATGGGTTCAGAAGCCATAGCGCAATGACCTGCATTGCTACTAGCTACTAGTGCTTGGTACCTATTAAATATCTTTAGCCTGTACACATTGAAATAATGTAATAAAAAATGAATTCGAACAAATATAGAAACAAATTAGAAAAATTCTCATAATAATGTTGGTTGTCATAATGCTGGTCATTGCCTACGGTTTCTGAACGCATTATAGAACATTTATGATATATGTGTAGATAAACGAGCGTTAACGCGGAATTGAACAAGTTTGACGGGTACTTAGCTTCCGTGTTTGCGGAATACTTCCTCGTAAGGGCTGGCGGATCTCGCGGGAGGTCAAAGGTTTTAGGGGTCCACAAAGGTATAGTCGACCAAGTAATTGCTTGACCATTTTTGTACCTTATCCCCTTGTAATACGGTCGAAAAGTGGTCAAGCAATTTCTTGGTCGACTATACAGTTCCCGGCAAACATTTTGAGCACTGACCTTGACGCAGTAGCCGTTTCTAGTACAAATGTGTATGCGCAAACGTACCACCACTCGATTTATGCTCAAGATGTTTGCCTACAACTACATATTTTTTTAAACCACCAATTAATCACCTTGCTACTCAGCCAAACCAGTGCTACGTTCGGACGGGTACAAATCGGGATGTAATATACTTAAAAACCTTCAATAAAAAATCTCTAAATGACGGTGAAAAATCTAAAGACGGCTGTTAGGTGAAACGAAACGTTGCTTGAGAATATAGGAACGCGTTACAGAACTGTCTACAGTTAACCAATTCGCACTTGCTCGTCAAACATACGCTAATGAAGTTAACGGATAAACAACCAGTTCCAGCAACTGGATCGGCCGCCACGCAATCGTGACATAATCGATTGAACAATGAGCTGAACCGAAATCTAATTAGCGACATTTTATTGGTGGATGTTGTAATTACAGTTCTTCGCGAGTTTCCGTGACCTGCTGGATTGGCGATGCCGAAATAAATGGAATATTTTAGTAGTGGCAGAGCTACTGTTGACAGTTGCTGGGGTGCGATCTTTGAATCTCACCGGGTGAGTAAAGTTCACCAAAATGGCCGTTTTCATAGAGATTCGGCCATTTTGGAGATCTTTAGTAACCTGGTGATACTTATTAAAAAATGCACCCCTGGGGTGCAATTTTTGAATCTCACCAGGTGACTAGAGCTCACTAAAATGGCCGAATCTCTATGAAAAACGGCTATTTTGGTGAGCCTTAGTTACCCGGTGAGATTCAAATGCAATTTTTGAATCTCACCAGGTGACTAAAGCTCACCAAAATGCCATTAAAAAATTGCACCCCTGGTACGAAGTGCACGTTGTGGCGCAGACGCAGCTGGAACACTCTGCTGGTTTATACTCGTATATTATGGTTTCCCTTGGATGAAGAACTGAAGCATTACTTACCCCTTATTCATAAAAAGTTAACGATCTTTTTAAGCTAACAAATGTTTTGTCCCTTTCATTTGAGGGCAAACGTCACAATGATAGAGAAAGACATAAAACATGTTAACTAACAAACGTTTACGAAGCGATTATGAAAAGTTAGTACACATGTCAGGCGTAGACACCCAAAACTGTCAAAATGGTTACCATTGGTGCGCGTCAAGGTAAATTAATAAGAAAACCGTAGATTATACTACATGAATACAGTCAAGGAATTTAGTTCCCTACCCATTTCGTCGAAATGTCGTCTGACATTCGCAATGCATTAAGGTCGATACGTCAAACTAACGTCTTGCTCTATAGCTCTTATGGTGACAGTTTGCTATATGCTATTGAACCTTAGGTGGGTTGGACATTTAATTCCTTGACTGTACATCGAGGTAACCATTTTGACGTTCTATGTGAGTTCAGGGTGTCAATTGAAGAGGAGGTTTAGATTATGTAGTCGTCTCTTTTCGGCACATTGTATTGTAATTTAAAATAAAGAGATCAGCTACTGTATTTTACTTTCAATTTTAAAACTCCTTCTATACTATACTATTTCTAAAAGTTAACCGTTCAATTTCAAATTAAACCAGCGAGGCACGTGGCTTACTTTGTTCGTTTATGGAACCTAATTAATAAATTACCGTTCTGTGAATTACATTTAAGGTCTGATTGAGTTAATTGAAAGAAGTCTATTTACTGACCTGCTGATATACAAGGTCTTATTCTTAAAAGAGTTGGTACCTAGGATAATATTGGATTTTAATTGCTAAAAAAATATTGTACAGTGATACTAATATATCGGGCCAAGTTTAGTTTATCTGAGTTTATCTCTATGTGCGTCTCTTTCTTATGACACTAGTTTGACAGAGACGCAGGGAGGGATCAATTTAACTTGGGCCGGTCATTTCAGGGCCACAGTTTATGATTTACTAACGACTCGATCATTGAGAGTATAAGGTGTATTGTACAGTAGGGGAAATATATTCACGTACGACCGTAGAACCCTATCGCAATGACGCGACGCGTTAAACGCCAGGCTTTGTCATACAAATGTCATGCGTATGTATCTTCGGTTATGTTCTACGGTGTTACTTTTTTCAATTTCCTTGACTGTACATAAAAACCTTCATTGAAATAAAACAATTTAAACGGTTTATATCGCGTGTATTGTAACGAATCTAATTCCCGACGTTTCGAGCCCTTTACAGGTCCCATATTCACGGGCAGACTGACAAAAAAATTAATTTAATTGGTTAAAAAAAAAGGCTTAATGCTGAGTTTCTTGCGGCGCATTTTTCTCAGCAGAAGCCACTTCCGGAGCGCTGGTAGAGTCTGTAGTCTTATTGCGTTAATTGGAACGATTTCATATTTAGTTTTTTAAATTTTTTCAATTATTTTTTCAAAATTGGGTAGTTTGTATTCTAAAATTTTTTGTCAGTCTGCCCGTGAACATGGGACCTGTAAAGGGCTCAAAACGTCGGGAATTAGATTAATTACAATACACGCGATATAAACCGTATAAATTTCAATGTCTACAAGTCGCGAAAACATAAGAAAATACTATGAAAACCTTCTGTAAAAAAAACTCTAAATGACAGTGAAATCCGTATCAAAATCTGTTGCGTGGTTAAGGAGCGGCCGAAGATATAAGGACAGACAGAAATGGATAGCGAAAGAAAGAAAGAAAATATTTTTTATTTCGTCTCATAAAGTACCACCACCATTTACAAAATTAACTTACAAAATATTTACAACCTAATTATCGATGGTGACACAATTTGACACCAATAAAGGGATCTCCACTCAGCACGTGTTGCTACACGAGACGAGTGCAGCAACGCTGGTTTTCTGTGGAGCCCTGGTTGGGGTTGCGCGACAGCAACCGAGGGGAAACACCCCGAATAGGTTGTTATACACCAGTCTCTGCTATTATACGTAAAGAAAGAAGATAAAGAAGGGCGGTTGCAAAAGTCAGAAAGAGAAAACAATTCCAATGACATAGAAGAACTCAGTAGCGTACACGTAGATCACAAATAGTTACACGCCAATGATATTAAAATCCTTGTTCGTATTTACGTTGGTATACACTAAGGTTATGATCCTATTTCGTCCTTATCGATTCATTTTAGTAAGTACATTTCGCAGTCTCGAATTGTGTCACTAGGTTCCCTACTATGCAATGTAGGAATGATCAAACCTCATTGTAAATTGGCACAGGAAAGACGGCCCATGCACATCATATTATCATCAATTCTGTAACTGTGTCATGCTTCCATTATATAGTCGACAAAGAAATTTCTCTATCATTTTTGATAGTTTGAATGATATAAGGTTCAAAAGGAGTAGACCAATTACTAATTTCAGTAATAATTTATAAATAAATTTAAATTATCGTGCCTTTTTGTCAGCAAATCCGTTATTTAAGTACATTATTTTATAGGTATCATTATTTGCACCTTGTTGATACAATTATGAGAATTGTGTAATCCCAACTTAAATGCATCCCTGTGACTTCATCACGTAAGTAGGCTGATATTCAACAGAATAAAACTCCATTGCTTGACAGGGAAATGCATAACTTCCAGTGCTTTAATGTTTTCTTGATAAACATTAAGTAAATTTCGCACGCTATGAGGTGACTTATCGGTACATGTTTCGATATCAAGTATTTTGTCGAGATGTTTCGACGCGATTACTCTTTTATTGTCATATCGAGACACTAGACATTCCAATGCTATGGAATAATTATCGTCCGTTATGGGGATCGATTTGACGAGATTATGTGGTTCGTTTTTAATCGTAAGAAGCAAGTACCGAAACTTTTCTGCGTCTGTATAAGCGCTATTGTAGTGGACTAGTGAGCGAAATAAATCGTAATACGACGGCCAATCTGTCGGGTCGCCATTGAAAGTAGGTAACGGCAAATTAGGAAGTTTTTTGACCATATCAAGTTGAGCAGCCGCGAAAGGTAAACTTGGACGGCTCATACGTCTATGCTCTTCTTCCTCCTTCTTTAGATTTGTTAAATGCGTTACTATAGCATAATACAAGTCGTTGAAATCGTTACGTATCTTAATCTGTTCCTCTTTGTTAAAACGTTTTAACTTAAATAACGTTTTTTCAATTTTAGACTGTACTTTATTGAACTTTCTTTGGTGTGACACTAAATCGGTAGTTCGCGAGCGAAACTGTTGTTGATCAGTCGCTGCGAACTGAATAGTGCGTTTGAGGTCATCGAGGATGAGTTCTCTTTCGAAAATATCTTGTTCGCACGGATTTTCATCGTCCGACATTTTGCTCGGTACGGATACTGACGGCGCGTCTGCCTCGTTGTCCGGCAAAGATGGCGAATCTTTCATTGATAATTATACCAATTTTAATGTAACGAGACAAGATAACACAACTTGAAAGATACAATCCGGTTCGAAGGACCAAAAAATATATATGTACGATATTCCCACAGCTCCAAGCGACTTACCGCAACTGTCCGTCCACCGCCTCGGGGTCCAAGGGCTTAGCAAAGGGTCCAGGGGCTGTCGTCAGGCTGAATATGACGTACACAGAGTTCATAGGGCACTGGTAAACGTATCTTCCAAGGGATAAGAGTCCTCACACGCACACACGAAACAGAAGAAAAAATTAGATGCTTGCCACGCTCGCAACTAACAGGCACTGGTCTAGTCGGTTGACAAGACCCTCCGTATCCGCCGGAAGGCGCTGTGTATGCGCCGGTGTTGCCATCCCCGGAGGAATGACGGCTTCCAAACAGGAAGCAGAAAATCGCTAGAAGACCGTAGGGATACCACATATATAAAAAGAGAAAAACGATCTTCCAACTTGTGTTGTTGTCTCATTATCAAGAAACATATAAAAAAAAATGGAAACTATAAAATAGTGTTCCAGTACGGAACAGGAGCAATAGTCACATTCAACAGGAACAAGGCTCGTCCTAAATTACCTCCTTGAGGTATCGACAACGATTCACAGATGATTCGCTGTTGTCGGTTAAAGTTTGCCTTTGTTAGATAATAACGTCCCATCCTGGCTTCGCACGGCTACAATCATTGGCTACAATGAAGATATAAAAACCTTCCCTAAAATTCTATGAATGACATTGAAGACCGTATCAAAATACGTTGCGTGGTTTAGAAGGAGGAAGCTGCCGAAGACATGGAGACAGAGAGTAACGGATACCGACTTTGTTTTATACCATGCAAAGAAGATAGGGAGTGGTAGGACCTTGTGCAAGGTCCGTCCGGATCGCTACCACCATCTTGCTCGCTAATCCTGCCGCTAAGCAGCAGTGCTTGCACTGTTGTGTCCCGGTGTGGAGAGCAAGACAGCCGGTGTAATTACTGGCACAAGAGGTATTCCATCTTAGCCCTCTGGGTTGGCAACGCATCTGCACTCTCTTTGTTGTTGCAGGTGTCTATAGGCGGTAGTGATCACTTACAATCAGGTGACCCACCTGCTTGTTTTCCTTCCTATGTTGTATAAAAAAAAAATGATCTAAGAAAGTCTAGAAGGTATATTTGAATGTGTTGTAGAAGCATACCTTAAAGTACAGACAGGTAGGGTAGGGGTGGAGGGTATTGAACAGAGTTTGCCCTTAAAATGCCAAGATAAAAGTAAAACAATCAGTGTTGAAGATACTTTGAACTCGACCTTCAGTTAAAGCAAATGACACTAAACTCGTGCCACGAAGTTCTGGGAAAGAAGCATCTAGAGTAACACTATAATAAAGAGGGTCAAAGAATACCTGAACCCATTATCGTGGGAATTTGACGTGAACTGTTTTATTCAAGAACAGAGTCGACGGCAAGAGTGGTGTTTAGTACGAGAGTTCCGTCTGTATTTTGTAAATAATATTATGCAAAACATGAATGAATATATTTTAACCTCGTGGACACTTTGCTATACCTAAATTTTAGATTTTGCTGTTAATTTAAGAGGGGGCCCCCTGAGTTGCCGTAATAACAAACGTTAAATTTGCCATATATTAACATTAAAAAAAAAAAAAGCTTTTCGGAATTTTTCAAAAGATTGTTCAGTATGGGAAATATATTCACGTACCACCTTAGAACCCTAGCGCAATGACGCGACGCGTTAAACGCCAGGCTATGTCATGCAAATGTCATGCGTATGTCTCTTCGACTAGGTTTTACGGTGGTACGTGTTTCAATTTCCTTGACTGTACACCTATAAAATTAGGGTTGGCTTAGGTTTATTTAATTACAGTTATGAGAAGTTTTTTGGTTTTTGCAAAAAAACCATAATTTTAGCCTAATGAATAATTAGAGCCAACAGACAAATTGTGTAAAAAGTCAACACAGACTCAAATGATGACAATGGGGAACGGGTTGGGAAACCGGAAAACTATTAGGCAGCAAAAAAAAATCATTTAGAAATTTTCTGAGGAAACAATAAATTACCTTTCACACATTTTTTCAATTTTATCATAAGCGGATCTGCATATTTAATTATTATATAATATTTTTTTACTTTTGTTTGAAGACTGAACCCTAATCAATACAATGTAAATTATACAAGACGATTCTGTCATTTTAATTCATTGCAGTCTAATTACGTTACGCTAATCGTGGCACGAAGTGTAAAGCTTATTCTTGGCAGTAACTAATATTATAATGGCTTTCGTTCACAAAAAAAAGGAGAGTACTTCTTAAAATAACCGTTGTAAAGTACGCGTATACTGTAAAATCAGACAAAGGATTCTCGCAACTGTAGCTCAAAATACACTGACACTGCGTAAATTGAGCTGCGCTGCGGTTTAACTCAAAAAGTATTTATATGGGGTTTTAGGGATCCCCACACCGACGTTTTAATCTATACTGCCGCGCCGGTTAAGCTGTGACGCATATGTTCCACCACGTTTTTGACTTTCACATAAATAAGTTTTTGCGATTTTGACGTTGCTTCAGCGTATTTCAGCTCCCGTTTGGCAGTTTTGTGTAAAAAATTGACACAACAGACACGTCACGGCGTAACCGTGCCGGGAGCGTGCCCTAAACTTCGGTCTGTCCAATGCTTTATTGACATGATCAGAATAGACAGCGTAAAACTAGCGACTGTCGCGTCATGACGCCAAGATATTTAATCTTGACACAGCTCAATTTACGAAGCGTCAGCGAGTTTCAAACTCCGGATTCTTTGGAATGAAACAATTTAGACGGATTTTATCACATGCGTTATTACAAACACAATTCCCAGTTATGATAATGAAGATACTATAGCTTTTTCCTGTTAGTTCGTCCGCGCAGAGTTTTGGTTACATTACGATTTATACCCCCTAATTTAACCCCTTTAATGGTGAAATTTCCAAGAATCCTTCCTTAGTCCACCTGTTTACCCCTTAAAGGACAAATTTTCCAAATTCAATGTTTCTATACGTGTTCAGCGGCTTAGGTTGCGCGTTTTCGTCAGTCAGTCGTTAATGGCATCTTTGTAAATACCATGGTTGCAATAAATAAATGAATGAATGAATGAATGAATGGAACTCGTATACATATGTACCTATGCATAGATAACCTGTAGACCGGAACTTAGTAATTAATAGTATAATTATAATTCCCAAAGAATTTTGTATTTTGACGACTTTATAATGATAATGACATGGTGAATCGATTGATCGATTACAAAAATCGTAATTGCCACCAACTCTTATCTATGATTGTCTCATCGTCATCCTTACTCGTCATCTCACTGATTTATTTACGACTAGCGACTCGCCCTGGCTTCGCACAGATACAATTAGGATCAGGGTAGGCAGAGACCACAGAACGCCATTTGCCCCGGACCTGGCATAGGTACTCCCCTCATTTCCTCCACACACATTCCTCTCTACTTTGCTCGGCGGTTCCGGGCACTTCTAATTTGGCCTGTTTTTTTATAAAACAAAAGAAGGCAAATAAGCAAGTGGGTCACATGATGGTAAGTGATTACCACCGCCTATAGACACCCGCAACTCCAAGAAGATTGCAGATGCGTTGCCAACCTAGAGGGCTAAGATAGAATACCTCTTGTGCCAGTAATTACACCGGCTGTCTTGCTCTCTACGCCGGAACACAACAATAAGCTGTCCGGCTGTGTTGCAATAAGTACAGAAAATAAAAGAAATCCGACAATAATAAAACGTAAATTGCCATGAACTCAACAATGATCCTAATTACTTCCACTTGCTGCATTATAGGAGGTCACTGGTTCTTATTGTGCTAAATGAAGTGCATAATGTACTGGAGAATGATTTATTATACGAGGGCTTGGTTCGAGGCTGAAGGAAGTGCTTGTTGGCTACGCTGAGCGTTGATTGGTCTAAATTATTAAATTTGAAGCGGTGTGTGTTTGTTACACTTGCATTATGTCTGACTTATGGCGTCAAATTGCTAAAAAAAAAATGCATTTGCTAATGTGTTAATGTTACCGTATAGCGCATGCAGACGGTTTGCACTTTAACAGTTACGTAACTGACCGATATCTGTACGTAGGACATATTTAAGATAAATAAATATGAGAGGTCTTTAAAGGCAATAGTAGCCAAAACAATTTTTTCATTTTTTCGTTTTTCTGTCTGTGTGTTTTTAAGCGTATCACGCAAAAACTACTGCAAGAAATTGGATGCGGTTTTCACAGTTGTATTGCTAGAGGTGTAACTTAAGATCTGGTGCTTACGCTGCCTAAAAATTTAGTTAGTTTCTTATAGGTACATATACTACCAAATTTCAGGAATACCTGCGCAGTCGCAGGTAAAAGCTAGTATTTATATCATAGGAGCAACAGGCAGGCGATTCACTTGATAGAAGATGGGTTTAGGGGACTGTTTTTCTGAGACAAAACGTGCATGCGGACTAACCTGATGGAAAGTGATCTCCGCTGCCCGGAGGAACTAGCGATCTTAAGAGAATCGCTGATGTGATGCCCGCCTTTAGCCCTTTAGAGCTCTCACTCACCGTACGAAAGCAGTAGCAAGCTTATTTATATAACGTTATCGGGACTTAAACGCGATAAAAATATATTGATAATTTACCTCGACGTTTCGGCCATGTTTCATAGGCCGTGGTCACGAGAGACATTAATATGTGTGAAAATCGCGAAAGTTTAAAACAGTAGCCAGCTACTTCACGGGCTGTTTTCTGTGACACTATGGTACTACCCTGGTCGAATCAGCTCGCAGTTACAGTATGGCTTATGGCAGCCCTATATCAACAGGACGTCCCATTTTTCAGGACGATACATGCCATACTATGCCATAATATCATATGCGTTGTCCCAATTTTTTCGTTAAATCCAGTAATTAATAGTAAAAGTCAGTGGCGTAGGTTGCCCTCGACAGGCTCTGTATCAAAATTGGTAGGAGGCCCTTCTACCCGACTAATGGCGGTAATGATTTTATGATATGGCTGATACGGCGGTAGCTAAGACCCTGGTGAATGTCATAGGGTTGGTCTACTGGTTATACTATGATGCATGTTGCCAATGAGGAGCCATATCACGTAGCAACCTGTCCCCAGCGAAGGCTGCAGGAAGTCTGCGAGTACCCAGACTGCATTCACAATCGGCCGCAGCACGCAGGAAAACCATGCGGAAGTGAAATCGTTACACGCTGGGAACAAAGCTATTTGCGATAATTAGTCGTAATAGGTCATAAAGATGGTTGGAACATCGTAACTAATCGCAAAATTTATTTGTTTGTATAAATTACTGTTAACTACTATTTTTACTTTACAGCATTGCAGATAAAATCAATGCGTTATGAAAAAAGTAATAAGGTAGGCGACAGCACGGCGGGGCTACGTCGAGTCGTCACCGCCGGTTTCATGTTCGTCGTAGGCAGGCTGCCCTAGAATTGCCCGGAACACAACACTCTTTGGCCAAAATTCCGCTGATTCATAGCCTAACCTTTAATTTTTTCGAAACTTGTACTGTTCCCAAAAATATTGGATACTCTTCTAGTAATGTCTACATTGTTTGTTCGTTTGTTCTTGCATGCGAGTAAAAATTTCCAAAATAACTAACTTAAGTTTTGCAGGTGGTAGGACCTTGTGCAAGGTCGGTCTGGATCTGGATCACTACTACCATCTTGCTCGCTAATCCAGCCGCTAAGCAGCAGTGCTTGCACTGTTGTGTTCCGGCGTGGAGAGCAAGACAGCCGGTACAATTACTGGCACAAGAGGTATTCCACCTTAGCCCTCTGGATTGGTAACGCATCTGCAATCTTCTTGGGGTTGCGGGTGTCTATAGGCTGTGGTGATCACTTACCATCAGGTGACCCACTTGCTTGTTTGCTATTGCATAAAAAAAATGTTTTGTTATCTACAGGCAGTATCTCCGTCTTTTTGTACTAGCGCTTCGCGACTAAAATTTATGTTCACAAAACCGTATAAATATTGCTTGGAAACATCTTGGAAACAAAAAAAGAGTTACGCAAACAAACAAAGTGCCGGATCAACAACGCCAACAAAGTCAAGGTAATATTTACATTATTCGAATAAATGATACAAACTATTGGTAAACAGCGAAACTCACGTTTTTAAGGTTTCATAGCCTAATGGAAAAATGGAATCCTCATAATTTCGTGCTGTCTGTATGTCACAGTATTTTTACACGAATACTTGCGACAATACTGACGAAGGGGGGTAGTGGTAGGTGTCTTCTGTGAACAGCTATACAATGGGAAAGTGAGGTTTTTACAAAAAAAATGGTAGCACCCGTAACTAGGGTTGCCAACCGTACTAGATTACATAGTATTGTACTATATTTCGGCTCTCCGTACTATATACTGTTGAACTAATATAGAGTACGCAAATATACTATATTTCGAGCATTTGTCCCATTATTAAAATAGATTGAACGCATAAATAGAGAACATTCAAATTAAATTTAAAATTCTAATGACAACACAAAGAAAAATTAGGCACGTAATGCTGATGTTGCAGGTTTGAGTCCTACCATTACCCTAATGTTTCTTTGTGTTGTCATTAGCATTGTAAATTTAATTTGAATGTATAAAAGAAATATGCAAAAAATCGAAAAGTAAAAAAATTCGGTTACAATTTTTTTTATCGATAACAAACTTACACCATTGCCTTTTTCGTCTTTCCAATAAATACTATGTTTTTTGAAGCGTACTATATATTTTCTTAGCTTATTCGCAAAAAATATTCAACCGAAAAAATGTTGGCAACCCTACCCGTAACTGTTACTGAGACATGAAAAAAAAACTCTGTGACACTAGCGTGTGGGGTACTTTTAAATAGATCTTTAAAAATTGTACGGAGATTTTTAATTATTTTCATTAAATACCTGTAGCCGATGTATTTACCAAAGCTTACCTTTCTTTCAGGTGTTTTTGCGTTTTTATATTATGAGAGGTAAATGAGTAATCGAAATATATGGTGGTAAGTGGTAAGCAATCAACGTCCGCTGCCCATAGACATCTACGACGAATCACAGGCACCCTGTCGACATTTGCAAAGGATGAGCGATGATTAAAAACTCTTAGGTCCTTTCAAACTTACACACTCTCAGACCCTTCGAAATGCAACCGTGGTACTGCTACACTACGTCAATATTTTGGGTACTGCTAACTCAGTTGACCGAGCCTCATTTATTGTAGTGCAACCATGCGTGGATCCAGGGCGGAGGGGGAGCGCCTTAGGGTTCATGACCCGCCTGGACTGGATCCAGGTCGCCTGTCCTGGCTGGCTTGGAGGCTGGATCTGCCCTTGGCTGCAACTAGCGACTAACATAAATAAAGCTTTGGTTGTGTGTGTGTCTTCACAAAAACAACATTATAACGTATCTAGCTCAATAAGGAAGTGTAACGTCTCATTCCTTTTATTATTTAATTTTAAAATCTGTGTCACATTAATGGTCGGATTCTTTTTACAAATCGATCTGATTGGCCGGCGCGGATGACTCTTGCGCAATAGTTTCACAGTATACATATAAGCGGTAAGGCATCTACGTATAAACGCTCGGACCTGACGCACTCACACAGACGCACGCTCAACACGGCCGCTAAGGAGTTTTCACGGTCCGTCAGTCGCGGCAGCCGCATCGAGACGAGTGGGCGCGCTTTGCATTTATCGTTATTGCGTGCGCCCGAGACAATGCGCGATCTCTTTAAAGATGCCACAAAACTATTGCGTCGTAATACGGCTGCTTGAACTCGAGTTCTTCGAAACCGGAGTTTTAACTTTATCTCAATCAGTCAACTATCAGGTGAAACAGATAATAAAGTTGGTGCAGAATCGTGAATAAAAAACTTTATCTTACTTCTTGAAATGTTGAACTTTTTTTAATAACCCAATTTTATTTGTAAACTCGTTAATTCATTTCATTATTTGATCGTTATAGAACCCAAGTGAACGTTGTTTTGAATAATAATAATATTATTTATCAATTTTACAAAAAATAAGAGGACAACCCGTAACGCTCCACCGGAGCGTAGGTATCTATCTCAAAAAACAGGCCCAGTTTCGGTACTGCTGTATTTATATACTGTGACAGTTACGTGCGAGTTCGACGCCCTCTGTCGGCAACTCTATTTATTATTTCGTTGCAAAAATGTCGGTCAATCGGACCTTTCGTTTGTTAAGGGAAAGTTATGTTATGACTTATGAGTTATGAGAGATGATGGCTTATGTGGTCCCTCGTTGACACAACAAGATGTTAGGTACTAGTACCTAATTAATAGTATAAACTAGTTCTGCGCTGTGAACAATAGTAGATTGTCCACTTGATGCAAGGTTCAATTTCTGCTTTCGTTCCAACTACTTACTGCGACATTTTTTTAAATACGATAAAATGAAAAATTAAGTAAAAAATATACTTCAACTCAAAATTCCAACTGTCATCATCTTAAATAAAAAAAATCGTGCTTATCGCTGCTCAATTTTATTATACAGTCGCGTTTTCAAACTTCTTGGTAACTGATATAAATTTAAAAATAAAACAAAAGGCAATAAAATATTTCCATACATCTTTATTTCTGTATAGCAAAATAGGTTTAGCTTTGTGCTAAATATACAGGCGAATATAAGTATGGATAAAGTTATATAAAAACTATAATTAATAATGAATATATTTCATATTAAATAGAAGCGCATAATAACAATCGATCGGTTTAAGTTTTATGTAATGCATCATGCTTTCACCGTCTCTTGCACTCGTTAAGACAACTAACTGGTAAATAAGATGTGAAGGCGCCACGGGGAGTGAGGTCCGTACTGGTTGCGCGCGGGGTACCTCAACCCTGCGTAAGGCTGCTTTTCCACCAGAGATGTGCGAGGATGTGTAGCGAGGGATGTGTTTGTAAGAACCATTAGAATCGCTTCATTTACCTCGCCTCGGTCAGCACAGCTCTGGTGGAAACAGCTTATTGGTTCTTTTTTTGTATATTTATTTATTTCAAATTCGCAACTTACAGCTAAGCCAACACGTTACAAATTAATTATAAACACATCCCTTGCCCCTCGCTACGCATCCTCGCACATATCTGGTGTTTATTTAAATGTACAAAAGGCGGACTTAATGCCTTAAGGCATTCTCTACCAGTCAACCTTCAGGCAAAACAGAAATCGTAGGTAGTGCAACACAAGCCATACAGTCTATTTCCACGAAAGTAAATTACGTAAATCATAAAAATATTTCCTATAGTAAATAAATTATGTAACCTATCGATATTCTCTCGATTAAATAACCAACCCCTTACTAATAAAAGTTCACAAACCTCTTTTAACGTTTGTTTGTCACATTTTTTTTAGCATCTACGTCACAATGACAACCTTTGGAAAGAGATACGATGAGAAATAGCCAAAGTAAAATGGGAAGTGCAAATTAAAAAAGAACCAAACACACTCATAATAAACGTTCATAAGAATAGATCATGAATAGATAATAAATATTATTAAAATAAATAATAATAAAAAAGTATAAATACACATAAAGGTATGTTCTACTACTAGTATTACTTTATTTTATAGATGAAGTAGATAATAGATCTTATGCTGTTTCTACATTTCATCTATTTTTTATTCTGAACTAAAAGCTCATTGTCTAACTATTCGGTTATTCGGTCGGATACTAAAATTACGGTCAGCTGGGTAGGTCGGATACCGGGCAGTGGCCGGATATCCGCTGCATCTCTAGTAGGTTAAAATTATAAAAGCACGTTTGAAGACGAAACTACTAAAACGACAAATTTGTATCTTATGCTACGACGGTGGCGCCACTAGGACTGGTTATTTTCGAATGTTCGTGAGATTTGCTTTTAATCACAGATGTACATTTTAATTCTTAATTTAAACTGTTATTTATTTTTAAAATTTGCTCCTTTGATTTTAAAAACGTACGCCTTGTACGTCAATGTGAAGCAATTGTTTCTTAATATTTTAGTACTACGCGTGTATTTAACCTATAGAAAAGTCAAGGTCAACGACTTTTGTTTTTGCTTTAGTTTTAATGTTATATTACACAGCGCCATCTTGAGGATCAGAAAGTAACTAGTACTTCAGCACCATCTAGTGTTGAGTAGACAAAGCTTGTAACTTAATAGCGAACTCTAGTAGATAGTAGCGGTACTAAAATGTTCTAGCTTCCTAATTACTGCAATAGATGGCAGTTCAAAGCAACTTTTACAGATGTCTAAGAAACTTCGTTTACAATTACAATGCTAATCAGTAAAATAAGAGCTCAATTTAACTGCTCGATTAGTGTTTAAATAATGAATATTTTCAAATATGACTAGTTAGCATTTTGTAATTACAACTATCAAAAAAAGTAACATTGGCATAGTTTTGGAGCTCAATTCAAGAAAAAAAACATTCCTTAGTCTCTGGCAAGATCGCCGCTTGTGACAGTTCGTAAGTGAAAAATTGGAAATTATGAAGTAAAACATTTTCTTATATATTGTGTTTAAATGACAGCAGGAAAAGAAACGATGGGGTAAGTTTTGTTCGGAATAATAAATCGAATTTAATTCACGAAGACTGCTTTCTGTAACGTTTACAATTCCTTTGAAAATACCTTTTCCATTTCTCCTTGGCCTTTCATGGGAGGGGATGCATTTTGCCCATGCAAAGGGGTATTTTAAGTTTTCCCACTCAGTATCTTAATTATTAAGGGACACAACATACTTTGACGTCGAATAAACGCGTACTGAACGTAAATATGCGACCTTTTCAATCATTTACACCCCATTTCCTGCGCTTTCGTTCGTCCCGTGGTATTGCATCTATTTCCGCCTAAATAAGCAATTGCACATCGATTGCACACGATCGACTGAATTTACGGCCAGTAAGGTCGCCTGGGGCCGGGAGGTCGAAAGGTTCTATTTTTAAAACAACAGCTTCATACCTGAATAGTCCTTTAAAAGGCTGTCAGCTCCTAATACCTTCGGGCGTTTTAGCGACGTGCAAAATAAAAAAAATATTTATCGAAGTTTTTTTTGTGTAAAATGCGTGAAGATAATTCAGGATATTTGCCAGCCATTACTGAAGTGGAGTAAGTGGTTTTCTTATTTAATTTAAAAATACAAATAGAGTAATATTATTTTTAAGTGTTCAAAACTTAATTCTACAATGCTATATTCTTATAAACTATCGTAAATTGAGTGTAAGTAGACTAACTTTGTATAGGAGTCTAAGATAATTCTATAATTTGTAAAAGAAATTAAAAATTCATTTAAAAACAATTAAGTTCACACGGTTCACATTGCAGTTTGTTAACATTTTGTTATCTTATATGAGTTATGTGTCCAAGATAAAATCTCTTATTATTAGTGACAGTGACATGCTTTTTGAGCTTAGGAAAAGCAAAGAAAGTTTAACTAGAACATTAATTCTTTATGTAAAAGCTTGAGGAAGTATCTCTCCGATGCACACCATTTCATCCAAAAATCTAAATAGCCTAATGATAACAGATCCTAACTGCTAAGGTAGATTGCACAATTGATTCCTGTGAAGGGCATATCGTTTGTACCTGAGTCATAAATATTTGTTTGTATTTATGCATGTATTTATCTATATTACCCAACCACTTTATATAACCAATATGTGTACAATTGTAACTGGTTCCCCGCGATACAGACATTGCCTAGTGTGGGGACCTCTGACAAATTTTGTTACATCTTTATGCCAAAAAAACAATTTTTTTTTAATATAAATATGTATATCTGTTGTCTAATACGGATAGTACAAGCTTGGTGTAAATTGTCCCAAGATATTCCTCTATTTAATTCCTAGCTTTTGTCTGGGTTTCCCTTGCGTTTTTACACAATATCCCATGGGAACTACTTGTTTGATTGGGATAAAAAGTTTCTTCGGCCCATCAACTAAGTCTAACTCTCGTTTAAGATGTGAAGGCAGGACAAACAAACACACTTTCACAAGTTATGTTTCACCATAGTTTTTAAATATTCACAATATCTTATACATCTTTCACATAGGCTAGTTTAAATTAGTGGAAGATGTAACGATTTAAACGGAAAACTGACTGACTGTCAGTGAAATGAAAAGTTGCTTAAGTTATATGTATAGGTATGATCAAAAATATATTGTTTTAAACTTTCGTGATATTTTCACATATTTATAACATTTTTTATCGCGTTAAAGTCCCGATAACATTATAACTATGTGATCAAAAATGACATAATTACTTCATAATAAATGTCATAACATCCCAGTGATGACATACATTATGACATTCTGCAGTGGCCTATGAATCAAATTGGTTGACAGTACATCTAGATGGTTAGCATGACACACCACAACTAGCTTTGTTGTTCAGTGTGTCTGTTTCTAACTAGCCTATTAGGACTGATCAATAAGCAAGAAAATGACCATGCGTGCTAGCCACTCTGTTCCGACACAATGCGACAAGTACTAGAAACATCAAACTCTTTTCTCTCAAATACTTGTGGACCAATCTGTCTTGAACCAAAAGGCATGTATTACGAGTTGACAAAGTTGAAATAACTTGAGTATCTTATCAGTGCATTCCAGCTTCCCTGCTCCAGCTATCAGCTGTCGAAGTTGTCACTTTATCTTGACAGACACTTGTTACACTTACCGAAAGATAGTTGTGCAAATTGGAAGACTGTATTGTGATAAGACCACAGTTGGAGAATGTGAAGAAGGGCCCTCTCAAAGTCGCTATTTGCTGCACTTTAAGTTTGATTTCGCCTTGGCGCAGGAGCCTTCAGGTTTTGCTGAAAGTGTTTAGATTAGTGAGAATTTATTGGATTCGAATTTATTGTGAACAATTAAAATGGATATCATTAATGGAATATTGTGAGTATTTGACATCAAGCTTGACTCATATGATTATTATTTAAATATCTCTTCCATTAATGAAACAATAGTGTTCCGGACCTTTGGGAGGCGTGCGCGGAGCTGAAGCCAATACGTAGAGGCCTTTTTGACAGTTTAATAGAATGTGAGGGCTACACCGGGCGGATGCTGTCCCTGTGTGTGCAATAGGTACACAAGAGACAGCACGCACATCCGTTCGGATAGAAAGACTGTCCGAATTTCCTCACTCCCTTTTTACTTTCCATTTTTGCCGAGAACGCGCCTGCTAATTTCCGGATACTGCGAGTGTGCATGGGCGGCTGTTAGTCACCATCATGGGACCGAAATGCTCGTTATGGTGTACTGTGGTTCGCTCCAAGCAGAGGTCTCGTGATAAAGCTACCCAATCATACCTTTGCGTCTTCCACGTAGGTATTCCCCTCATGACCGATTGTGCTCATGTTTGAACTTCTAATTTATATCAACCTCAACTACTTTTCTACCAAAAAAGGGTGGGATGGGTATAGATCACTTTTTTTCGCCCATAACAGTTATGAAAGCTCTAAGTATTTATTGAAGAAAATAAATAGAGGTCACAAAAAAACCGTCAAACTTGGCGTTTTATTACATTTTTGCCATTTCAGGCGTTTTCTCTATGTATTACTTGAGAAACATCTGTCGTATAACAAACATACACAGTCTGTTCCATCCCAGTCCTCCAGATCTTAACATGACCAACCAGTATGACCACCTAAGGTCCTAATCCCTCCCTGCAGGCCTGACTAGTGTCATTTCAAAAAACATCAAAATCCGTCCATCGGTCTGTGTCTTACAATGCTACAGACAGATACATACGTTAAACTTATAATGCCTCCCCTGGCGCCGGGGAATAAAATAGGGCGCACAAACTTGAGCGGTCATTCCAGAGACGCTGAGACCTTGCTTCGGTCGGCCATTTTTTTTACACCTGTTTCGCAGCTGCCTCCAAACTTCAAATATCTCTATCGTCCATTCATTCAAATAAAACACCCGTATTGTAAACAAAGCTGCTGACCTTGAAGTATTAACAGTTTAAGACGCGCGGGCGCACTGGCCCAAACAACCAGCTAATATATACCAATTAGGCTTACGGTTTGACCTGATAATGAAGGCCAATGAGGCGTAGGCATTCAAAATATGTGTAATACATATTACCTTATGTCTAAGTTAATACGACTTGTACTTGTGTAATAAACAGTGAATAAGCAGCAGTTATTTCTACCAGTGATTTCCAAAGTGGTCTATATCGACCCCTAGCGCAGTGTAATGTGGGCTACACACAATAACTTTTAACTATCAGTTTTAACTGATAGTCAAAACAGTGAGGAAACTCCGTACTAGTGTCAGGGGGTTCCAGTCCGCACGGTAACAGGTGGGCGGGGGTAATCTGCCAGTGCACTGCCGATAGCTCCTTGCCACGCGACACCGTGTCATACACCCCAATCATCCTTATCTCTCTTCATTGCCACCCCCCCAATGCCATTATTTAGGCTCGCTGCCATACCTACTGTCTTATATCTCGGTATATCATGAACTAGCTTTTGGTTTGATACTAACTTTCACTCCCCTTTTCAACCCCTACATCGTAGGATTTCCAAAAACCTTTGTTAGCGCACCTTTACACTATCACTAAGGAACACATTGTGGAAATCTTAAATGTCGTAAGGTACAGTCAGCGTCAAATATACCGAAGCGGGCAAGGTGTCAAAAATATCTGAACTCGACTCTATTGTCAAATACGCTCGGGCGTGTTCAGATATTTTTGACCAACTTGCCCGCTCTGGTATATTTGACGCTGACTGTACATGCCCCTTTACGACATTTGAAATTTTCACTGTCGACATGTTCCAGTTTCGTGTTTCTTTCCTTTAGTTATTCTGTATAGTCAGTAACGTAACTCTTTTATATCTATGTTTAGAGTAATTGAAAAACTTTAAATTCATCTATAGCTATTGAAACTAATAGATGAAGTTTTCAATTTTCAGTAATTCGATTTCCGCTATTGACAATTTCTCTCGCGGTGTTTCCTTTCAATTTCGGTAGAAAAATCTCGTATTCCGCTTCCATTTTTCACAAACAAATTTAATATTCTCCTAAAAAGCGTGGGTAAAGTAAACTGTCTGTCTAAATTTAGACGCTCTCCGTAACCTCGTCGGTCGGTAACCCACCAACCTCACGGGGTGAGCCCGAGTTCGGAAAAATGAGTTTCATGCGACTCTAAAATCTGTAGCGCAGTCTTTGAAGGTTATGTTGAGTTGAGCTTTGCCCTACCAAAGTTGAAGTAGGTATAATCAAATACCATGGAATAAAAGACAGCGCCTCTAGCGGCGCGTGACTGCAACAAAATGTTTCCATAGTAATAAGAAGTTAACGCTAATGCGTTCCAGAAGTTTTTTATGACAGAAAACTCACATTAGGGGTTCAGATTAACCTGCAGTTCGTCGCATATTGCTATCTGTAATAAAAATGAAAAATTTATTTTTGGAAGTAGGCCATATAGGCTCTTTTACATGTCTGAATCTACTAGCGCTTCGGAAAATGGAAGAATCTGCTGAGAAGAAACGCTGCAGGAAACTCAGCAGTTTTCAAAAGAGAAGAAAAAAAAAGATAAACTGCTGAGTTTCTTGCGGCGTTTCTTCTCAGCAGATTCTTCCATTTTCCGAAGCGCTAGTAGATTCAGACATGTAAAAGAGCCTATATGGCCTACTTGCAAAATAAATTTTTCATTTTCATTTTTCATTTTCATTTTCATTTTCATTATCTTTTTTTTCTTCTCTTTCCAAAACAAGATGAATGCGTTTGGATACAGTAAAATTGTATAGAGTCTAGAATGTCCTTACCTTAGCGACGAAACCGGAAACTGCACCTCGTCACAGCCCCGTACTAAGGCGTGCGGTTGGTGCGAACCCGCCGGCCCCCTTTGTGTCTATGACCCCATTCTCATACACATTGTTGCCAAAATTATGCCTCATTCGTGTAAAACAAATTGTGTGACAGTTGAATAATGCACTTACACGTGTTCACGCATTTTTATAGCGTTCACACACTCTTTAACAGGGGCCCGTTTCGTCAATACGTAATAAGTTCCGTTAGTCACTGACTGACAGACAATTTACAACAATACTAAACAATTGGCTTATTGACTAAATTTTTTTTGCTATCGAAGTTTAAAGAGTTCGTTAAAAGAAGAAAAACTGTGTTTTTAGTTTTTTTCTATGATCACTATTTCATGAGTTATCGCGAGTAGAAAAACGATGCAACGCAAGCCCCGTGAAAACACTCCTTACAAAACGACCCTAAAATATGACGTCACAATTTATACTTTGGCTAGTAAATGTATGGGGCGTGAAACTAAAATCGAGTTTTTTATAATAGAAAGAGCGTTTATATGGTTACTCCCTTAACATAACTTGTTTTATTTTTTATTAGGGTTCTAATGAATATTATTTGAAACAGCAAATTTAAACTTTTATTTCTTAATTATTTTTGTACCTTTGAATCGCTATAGCTCCCATAATATACGTTTTTTTTAAATTATTTTTTACCTTTATTATTTTAAAATGATGATCTGTAACAATTTAACACTTTCACATCATTTGGTTTAAGTTGTCAAGTACCCAATTATGGCTACAGGCAATGATATTATAATACATGGATGTACAGTGTCATTCTAAATGACAGCAGAAAACGGACCGACATGTTTATTTGTATGTAATAGGATAATGTCCCACCTTATCCGGGGATTTCCACGTAACGGGAGTTAAAATCACAGTTTCGATTTCGTACAAATTTCTTAGTTTATTAATTAATTATTATTAATTAGTAAACTAAGGTTACTTTTTATGAATAGTAAACTAAACAATATCTGTATACATTTCAGAAGGTTTTCGTAGGATAAAGGAAAGTGTTACCCAATATCTGCCCACGCCGGCGGAGTTGTGGGTTGAAAACTTGAAACGGAATTTAACCTGAATTTCAATTTTCAAACTTTGACAACTTTTGTTAGGGACTCTGTTGTTTGGGAAACATTTACTCTGAAGGTCTTATGAATATGACATTTAAAGTTGCTGCGATCGTTATGGCATATGTTTTTACCAATGATTAATTGATAGCGACTTTCTTAGAATGAAACGTGTTTATTTTAATGTTCGTTGCCTATGTCCTTAAAGTTGCTCCCACCAGTCGCCCCAAAACGACCGCCCTAGTTTATATCTATGTGTGTCCCTTTCTTATGATACTAAGTAGTTTGACATAGCTACAGGGAGAAAAAATTAACTTGTGCGATCTTATTAGGACCGCAGGAATATTATGGTTAGCCACCAATAGATAGAAAAGTGACAGGTGCTTTCTTTTCCTAAAATACTCGAATTTACGTTCGAAGTATGCGATTTTGTAATCGCATTTTGATTCGTCCTTATAGCGTCCATACCAGTGTTCCTTGGATGGCTTTATCCATCTCCGTTATATCTAACTATACATGACTCTCGCCCTCACATCTGTGCAGCTAGCACTTAATCTTCTCGATACGCGTTAATTCGCTGCGTAACTCAGTGCGACTCTCTCTTACTGGGCTATTCAGAAAGAGACGCACTGAGTTACGTAGCGAGTTAACGCGTATCGAGAAGATTCGTGCTAGGTGCACTAAAAGTAATTCGTCAGTTCTGTTTCTAAGAAACACGAAGATTGGCGACAGCTAGTAAAAATGAGAGTTCTATGTCGCCAAACGCAAGATCCGTCAGTTGGAAACGTTTTAAACGGAAGCTATCGCCGTATGAGGAAGTCGTAACAATGTTATTGTGCTTCGGACCTTTAACATTTTGACCTTTGGCATTTTTCTGGGTAATCGCCCACCTTCGGCCTCGTCAGCACTTTCCATCAGGTGTGTGGTCAAGCGAAAACCCAGCATCAATAAAAAAAACTCAATAGGCCTTCTGTTGTCCGCAGTGAGCAGCCGATCTTCACGTGCAAAGCGCACGTGTTCCACATAGACCCGAAGACGAAGCGCTCCTGGATGTCCGCCAGCTCCACCGCCGTCTCAGTCTCCTTCTTCTACGACTCCTCGCGGAACCTCTACCGCATCATCAGCGTTGAGGGAACTAAGGTAGCGCGCTACACTGTGATGCTGTTCAGAAGACGGAAGTATCTTTAGATTCATAAGAGCTTGCGCCGAAAATGTATGCATTTGTCATTAATTTTATTGACATTGGGTTCACGCTATTATGAATCGATCTATACTTGTAAAACGCATGCACGTAGGTTTCTAGGCGAACCCCTCAGCCAGCAATCCTGTTTTATATACATAAACGAAATTAATGTTTCTTTGTATTGTATTTTCTCTTCTCTTCTTCCATTCTTAGCCAGTAACCAACGCGTTTATATATCGTCTATTGGTGTTACTGTAGGTCGGGCTTCTGCCTATTTGACTTTTTGTCGCCCTGTCAATGACATCGTAGCATCGGATCGGTTGATTCGATTTCAATTTTTTTTAAACTGCTTCTAGCAAAAATCTGAAATAAAATCCACGATAAAAAGTAAGGGTCAACAGATGATTTGGTGAATGTTATGGTCAGGTCAACAGCATATGTGGTGTGGAGGCTTTTCACCTGATTAATCTGTAAAACAAGACAGATCCGAACACAGACATCATATAATATTTCTAACAAACCCTAACTTTTGATCTCATGTTACATTTCTGAGTATACTTCCTTGTTTTGACGGAGTAGCAAGGTAGTTCTTTCCAATTCGTGCATCCTTCACCACTTCTTTGTCCGCAGGCGGTAATAAACAGCACGATAACGGCTAACATGACGTTCACGAAGACCTCGCAGAAGTTCGGGCAGTGGAGCGACGTCCGGGCCAACACCGTCTACGGGTTAGGCTTCGCGTCCGAAGCGGAACTTGGCAAGGTATGGACCCTTCGTAGACGGCAGAGCGGTCAGCTTTCAGAGCGTTCTTTAGAATTGATTGCAATTTGAACCAAATTGCATGACAGTGTAAATTTGTTGTAGATCGTAATTTTTAGGGTTCCGTGGCCAACAACAAGGACCCTTATGGTTTCGCCATGTGCGTCCGTCTGTCTGTCCGCGGCTTAGCTCAGAGAGTTTTAATACTAGAAAGCTGAAATTTGGCATGGATATACATATTAATCACGCCCACAAAGTAGTGAAATAAGATCTTGAAAAAACATTTTTTGGGGTATCTCTCCTACACGTAAACTGTGAATGCTCTGGGGTGGTGGGGTGTCGTTGGATAGGTGTACCAAAAATGTTGCTGGTGTACGAAAACAATTTTTCGATTAAAACTTCCGTTTGTGAAATATTAAGCTTCAAAGTGCTACATTTCGGTAAAGTCGTGTCCTCCTACAAAAAAAACTGTTATGATAATTTTGTTCCACCCACTGCTGGGCTATGACCTCTTACAAGATGGTAAAATGAGCAATAGTGACGTCTTGGCGATCATGTCATCTATAACTTTGTCACGCATACGCGAAAACGTTTCATATTCACGCATTTTTAACATAAAACTACCGTGCGACTCGGACGTATTAATAAAACGGATCACTCACGTATTTTTACGTCGAGAAATGCCCGACATGTTTCGGACCAATCCGTGGTCCTTTATCATGAGCCCCCGTGGCGGTGGCGCGACGACGACTGCGTACCGAAGCCCTGACAGTTCGGCTGCTCAGTGCAGGCGGCGCGGGCGGCAGCGAACAACTACCCACGTTTGCTTCATTATTTTTTAATGTCAAATATAGGGTTATATATTCACGGATCATTGATACCGAGTTATCGACCGTGGCCCGGTCCATCCGAGCTCTCGAGTGGCTGAAGCGTCCGTTGTTACAGTTCATAGAGAAGTTTCAAGAGGTGAAGGAGGCGATCCAGGCTCAGCAGCTGTCGGGCAAAGCAACCAATGGCAACAGCGGCGCGGCCACGCCGGTGGCGTCGGCCACGGCGTCGCCGCTGCTGGCCACGCGAGCGCCCGCCGACGACGCGCCGCCCGCCGCGCCGCCGCAGCAGGTAGCGTCCGCAGCATCGCCAGAGCCCGGAACTTCGCGGCAAAAGACTGTCGCAATATAGATAGTATTTTTAGTTGGGTATCGATAAAAAATATTTCTAACAATCGCTCTATATTGCGACAGTCTTTTGTTTTGCCGTGAAAATTCCGGGCTCTGATCATCACACGTTACAACTATCATCATCATTTTTCTTGACATGTTCTCCAGCGTTTTTATTGTTGCTCATTACCGTTCCTTCATTAATTGTTGAAATACAGGTCTACAATCATCGACTTCAGGCAAGAACAGGAGCTGTACTCGACGTTAATACTAGTTTTAGCAGAAAATGGTGCTGAACATTAGGAATTTCGTCAATTAACTAAGAAACTGTAATGAGCAACGGTGAAAACGCCTGAGAATTACCAATTAAATGATTTGACTTTGACTTAGGATTAGAGAAAGCACTTATGAATGTCGAAAATTTACCACCGGTTCGGAGAAACCTCTGATGAGCAGGTGATAATACGCCTGTGAAATTACTATCTTCTTGAAAATAGATTTGAATTTTGTTTCATTTTGTTCAATAATGTGTTTTGGAATTTTGTCTTTAAATTATTATTACGTAAATTGGCACAAAAAAACATAATTCATGTCAACTGACTTAACATTAAAGGTCGCTAGGGAAATAATGGATGGAAATAAACTTTAACCTTTTAGCGACCGTTGTCTGAGTTTTAAGATACAATATCGAGCTCATTTCGCCGCAGTCTTGAAATTAATATAAATGTCATAATTATATCCTTTGCCTTTGTAGATCGAATTTGTCTTGTAATCTGTTATTTGTATGTGTTATGCACAAATTTTGCGGGTGGTAGGAACATGTGCAAGGTCCGTCCGGATCGCTACCACCATCTTGCTCGCTAATCCTGCCGCTAAGCAGCAGTGCTTTCACTGTTGTGTTCCGACGTGGAAAGCAAGATAGCCGGTGCAATTACTGTCACAAGAGGTATTCCATCTTAGCCCTCTGGGTTGGCAACGCATCTGTAATCCCTTTGGTGTTGCGGGTATCTGTGGGCGGTGGTGATCACTTACCATCAGCCGACCCGCTTGCTCGTTTGCCTTCCTATGTTGTGTAAAAATAAAAAAATAAAGAGTCATACATACATACGTACATGCATAGTTTTGGTATAGGCACAGCCGGTGAAAATGCAGTCGGCGGTTAAAGGGATAAAGCCAGCAGGTTTCTGACAACTACACCAACTTAACTGGGTAGCTAATTGTATGGTTTGTTGCAGCCCAAAGTGGACAACGACGAGTTGATGGTCCACCAGAGAGCTCACTCCGTATCTTCCACGTTGCAGGTTGGTTAACAAAATTTAGGGCAAACAAAGAGTAAATTTAAAATGCTATGTAATGACAACATAATGAAAAATAAGTTTGAACAATCGGGTAACATGGAACACTCGGGTAACTTCGGACATTCGGGTAACTTTACTTTGAGCTAACTTTGAGCACTAGTCTAACTTGGGACACTCGGGTAACTTTGAACACTTGGGTAACTTGGAACACTCGGGTAATTTTGAACACTCGGGTAAATTGAACGGTCGAGTAACTTTGAACACTCGGGTAACTTTAATAACTCGGGTAACTTTAATAACTCGGGTAACTTTGGGCATTCGGGTAACTCTGAACACTCGGGTAACTTTGAACATTCGGTCAAATTGAACACTCGGGTAATTATGAACATTCGAGTAACTTTGCACACTCGGGTAATTTTTGACACTTTGGTTACTTTGAGCACTCAGGAACCTTTAAACACGCGAGTAACTTGAACACTCCGGTAATTTAAAACACTCGGGTTACTTTGAACACTCTCGTAACTTTGAGCATTCGGGTAACTTTGAACACTCGGGCAAATTTGCACACTCGGGTAACTTTGCACACTCAGGTAACTTGAAACACTCGGGTAACTTGGAACACTCGGGTAACTTGGAACACTCAGGTAACTTTGAACAGTTAAGTGACATTGAACGGCCTTTAACCCGTCGGCATTAATTGGCGTCGTATGGCGTTAGTCAAAATTTTACAGTAAGCCTTCATTTAACAAGATCCAAAATTGCAATCAGTTTACAGAGGTTCCTGTTTGTAGCCTGATAAAGTCGCTATACGTTCTTGACTGTCCTAAATCCTAGTATAGTTTTGATACAGATTTGATACAGTTTTCAGTGTCATTTTGACTTTTTTTTACGGAAGGTTTTTATGGACATTACATCCTGATTGTATCCATGCGCAGCCGGGGCGGGTCGCTAGTTATCAATATTTATGCTAATAAAAAAAAAACAGTTGTAACCGTTTATATCGTGTGTCATTAACCACTGACTTATAAGTAATGGACTTTTAGTCAGCATATAAAAAATGCCTCAAAAGTTGAACAAAAAGTACAATTAATCGACAATCGCTCGCGCTGACAGTCTGTCGGACCGACGGCGCTGCTGTAAATACTATTATTTTGTAAAAAAACCTATTTGCAACGAAACTTAATAAATTATGATTTTATGCAGTTAGACGTGAAACTGTAAATCCAATGACTATAATGGCGAACTAATAATTTGCATTTGTGATATTGGCGTCAACCTGTATTCTCATATCGGGCCGTTTATCTGCTGTCATTTAGTATGACACTGTATGTACATCCATGCATTATAATATCATTGCATATAATAAATCAATTACAGTACAGGTGTATTGTCAGTCTGCCCGTGAACATGCGTTCTGAAAAGGGTTCGAAACGTCGGGAATTAGATTCTATACAATACACGCGATATAAACCGTTTCAATCGTTTCATTGTATGTCAGGGTCTCAGCAAATGGAAATTGTCGGACTCTGCCTACCCCTCCGGGAAACAGGCGTGACTTTACGTATGTACGTGTCGAAATTTCCACTTCCTAGCCAGGGATGATAAAGAAAGCCTCAGGTCGCACGTTCAGCGCCCTCGGCTTCGGCTCGTGCGGCAAGCTCCTGCGATCTGAGGCATTCTTTATTTCACCACCCTCAGGGTGTCATGTTCTATAGCAGTAGTCTATCAAAGCCTCTGAGCCCGTTCCCGTGTGCAGGGCGGCTACGCGACGGTGGGGCGCGCGCCGCGCGGGCCGCTGGCGTCGGCGGGCGCGCCGCCGCCCGACGCGCTGGCCGAGTCCGGCGAGCAGCAGCTGCGCTACGAGAACGACCGGCTCAAGCTCGCGCTCGCGCAAAGGTACGTGTATACACGGATATGGACGTGGACTACGAGAAATGAGTCTCCCTCGTGCTCCCATTGATGGGACAGATCGATGGGACCACGAGAGAACGGCGGTCGCTAGGGATATGCGCGGGCTCTCCGCCGGCGCTGGCGGCCGCCGCTGGACCGGCATGGAAAAATGTCTACATCGTGCCAGTACGCTGCCGGCAATTGGATACGTCTGAATCGATCGGCGATGGCATTATTCATAATACCATTGCCATATGTAATTTAGTGGAACGGAAGTGCCTATAAATAAGCAGGATTGGAAACAAACGTCGTGAGCAAACGTTTGAATATAAGCGAATGCGGAATTATCAAACGCTGAATATGGGATGACTTTGTAGGCTTTTTTTTTATGAAATAGGAAAGAAAACAAGCAAATGGGTCCCTTGATGGTAAGTAATCACCACCGCCTATAGACACCCGCAACACTGAAGGGATTGCAAATTCGTTGCTAACCCAGAGGGCTAAGCTAGAATACCTGTTGTGCCAGTATTTACACCGGCTGTCTTGCTCTCCACGCCGGAACACAACAGTGCAAGCACTGCTGTTTAGCGGCAGGATTAGCGAACAAGATGGTGGTAGCGATCCGGACGGACCTAAACAGATCAGAACGTCCCGGTATTTTCGCGATAAGTTTCGATTGAGTGAAAAGCTGTCCAAAAAAGATTCTGGCGAATAAGCATTAAGTTGGCGCATAGGTAGGTGATGTTTTAAAAAGATCTACCGTGAGATTCGGACTCGGATGTATTGAAATAAACTGCGGGGCAATTCTGGCGTCAGTAGAGATGAAGTCACACTCGACATATGCCAAAAAGAGCTGTCAGATCCCTTTAAAATCTGTCATTATTTGACACATGTCGAATGCGAGATGAATCTCGACGAGTGCCAGAATTGGGGTCATGATCACTCAAGCGCCTGAAGGAAATAATAGAGCAAAAGTTTGTTCACGCAAATCAGACTTGCATTTGAATGGCTTCATTATTTAAAATAAAAATCTTTAACAAAGGACTTTTAAAGGATATAACGTACTAATATAACGAACTTATGAACGTTTGCTTTCCACCAGCTGCCAAAGCTGTATTAGGATTGAACATGTGTGGTAATCAAAGAAAAGTGGGCCAATGAGATCGCTTCATTATTTCGTCTTGCACAGCCCAGCAACCTCATTGGTCGATTTCTTACCCGAACGATGCTCACCCTGCCACGGTTTTGATGGAAAAAAGATACTGGACAACAGTTAAAATTTAAAATAGAAAACAACGTTTAATAAAGTTTTATTCCATTGCAAGTTTTTGTACAACACTTAAAAACTAAAATTAAGAATTAAACAGGTACAGTCTTCAGTTAACTAATTTAAGGAATCTCCAGAATATTACTTACATCAAAATAATATTCCTTTCATCGTAAGATGATTATTCTTTAAAATATTTTAAAAAGTAAGATGTTTCTCAATCATCGTATGATGAAGAAATATCATCTAGCAAGAATTGCAAGCACTTCATACAATGTAAAACTAGTTTAACAAACCACAATAGCTAGTAAGCTGCAGAAATATTTAAAACACATCACTATCATTCAATTAAATTTAAGCAAATTAAAGCAAATAAAACTCAACATACAATAACATTTAAAGAAACAATGGTACTTTCGCGTACCTATAGCCTGGAATACACATGCTGTTACCTTGCACACTTTTATGCAAGTAGCTTGCATGTTTTTGCCATATTTTATACAAATCTGATACAAGCATGCAAGCTGCTTGCACAAAAGTGTACCATCCACAGGCACATTCCAGGCTTAACACATGTCGGAGTAACTTGGGTTTGACATCCACATATTTGTCTACTTCGGTATTTATCTCGTAGTTTCAAAAACAACCGGAAAAGTAAAAGCTACAAGTTCTTAAAACACGAACGCATTTTTGAGAAAATAGTAGGTGTCCTAAGGTTGGAAAACAAATTCTTTACAGACCAAAAATGCAATGACAGTATAACAGAGCGTAGTGAAAAGTTCGCAATATCTGGCAGGGCCTAATTACTAAGACCAGGACATACCGGGGTTGATGTGTCAAGTCCTGCCAAATGACCAAGGTTTTATTGTTGTCATTGCGTATATCATTTCAAGATATCCTAATGTTCATAACCGACGATAGACATTAAGCCATCGTCGAACTGCTGGTGGCTGAACTCGATCATACTAATGTTCATAACCGACGATAGGCACGAAGCCATCGTCGAACTGCTGATGATTGAACTCGTGTTCGCGGTGGTACTGCACCGGCTCATACGCTTGTTTGACTGGCTTGTGCTCGGCGGGGTGTTCGACGGGAGTGCCTATCTTGTGGACGACCGCGTTGAAACCGTTCTTGTCGTCGGCCTCGTACTCTACTATGCGTTTGGTGCCGTCTGTCTCTATGAGGGTGTAGCTGCCTGGAAACGGAAAGGGTATTTGTGACACAGCTTAGCCTTCAGTTTTGATTATAATTTCTTATGTCCTCGCTACTTGTAACTTGCGTAAAAATAAAATCGTCTAAACGGTTTATATAGCGAAGATTGCAACGAATCTATTTGCCGTCGCTTCGAGTCTTTCTCAGTGTGTCTTTAGTTGTCTACATTGAATGAAATAAAAATACTAATAATGGAATCTGGCATCCGTAACCCCTGTGACAGCGAAACCAGACCAATCTGACTAATAAGAATATGGTTACACATGAATGTGCAGAACTCACCACAATGTAGGTTAGAAAACGCATTGACACGTGGCGACTGGCGACCGCTAGGAGTCGATCTTGGTACCTTGCCCACCAGCGCTCTAATTATTATTTATCAATGAATGACCCCCCCCCCCCCCTTTGCATGCCGGCTTTGCATTGGCATAATTAGGATGAAAAATCTCTATATGATAGTGAAAACAGTATTGAATTCATTGCGTGGTTTAGGCTTAGACAATTTATCCAAGGAACCTCGCAAGGCACGCATTCCCCTCTGCCAATGCATATGACCTAAAACCGTGAGTTAAATCATAACGATTTATAAAATCCAGTTCGCCGCGATATCGTGTGTCATTTTGCTTTAGTCCGTATCGCGAAAGCGATCTCTGCAAAAATGGTTAATCGTGCTGTATTTACCTTCAAACGCTATCAAAAACATCAAATTTCACTAAAGACGGATTTTTTTATCACACGTAAATAATTTTCTTCACAATATATTTATTATTTACAACACCAAAAACATTTTAAATGAATAAGCTTTTTGACAGACAACGTAAACATTTCAAAATTTGACATCATGGCATCCGTGGCAGTGTTGCCTACAGCATGTTGTGATTTTATTCAGATATCTCATCTGGAGACTTCCGATACTGTTTACAATTTTCGGATTTTTCCTTTTGAGGTAAGGAACTCTGAAAATATAGTAATACTCGAAGTCCGGGACTATAAAGTGTAATTCCTGGACACGGGACAAGACACGTAATTCCAGGACAATCCCGAATTTCCCAGCCATCTGGCAACACTAGACCCGTCTCCCCCCGCTAAAATTGGCGGAAAAAATTGTTAGGTGATAATACGGCTTGGCATCTCAATTGGTTAAATAGACAAAGGGTTTAGGAGTAAGCGGCCAAAGATAGGAGAGGAGGACAGACAGGAACTGATAGCAGCTTTGTTTTCTGCTATGTAAAGATAAAGATAATGTTTCTGTTCTTACCTTTGACTTTGTCACCGTCCCTGGTCTCCCAGTGCTCCTTATTGTCCCCCGTGTGGGGGTCCTTCACGGAATAGTCGAACGCGTATTTAGGGTGCGCCTGAAATTACACAGTGATATGTTATTGACAGATCTAGATATCACTAACAAACTTATGTTAAGTGGACGCCCGCGATTTCGTTCGAGTGGTATTAGTAGCATATGTCCGTCAGGAATTGTGTAGCTTTCTATTAGTAAAAGATTCTTTGGAATCGGTTTGGACGTTCCAGAGATTACCCTCTACATACAAACAAAAATAGTGTTTACCACTTTATTATATTAGAGTAGATAGTGTAGACTACGTTCAGCCCCGGATTATCCATATAGGCAACTAGCTTTTTCCCGTGACTTCGTCCTCGTTGATTACCTATTCGCGTTGATGACAGAACAAACAACGAGAAAAAGTTGATTCACCCATTTATCTATACGTGTACGAAATTTCGGCCTTATTACTCTTATCGTTTTCGAGACCTATCCCCTTATTCATAAAAACTATAAAAAGTTAACTATTTTTTTAAGCTAACAAATGTTTTGTCCCTTTTATTTGAGAGTAAACGTCACAATGACAGATAAAGACAAAAAACATTGTTAACTAACAAACGTTTACGAAGCGTTTATGAATAAGGGGTAAGTGTTTTAGACGATAGACAGATATAAGCATAGGGTTGGTTTGACTAAGGCACCTTAAAAATGACGTTGGACCTCCAACTCACATGGTAATCCAAATCGTAGTCGTCATGGTGCTCGTCCAGGCTCTGGTGCGGCGCCGAAGACTTGAAGTAGCCGCCCAGGTCGTGCCCGTCGTAGCCGTGGTAGCCCTCGTACTGCGCCAGCGCAGACGCGGCCATCAGGCAACAGAGGAGAGCGCGCTGTAGAGCAAAAAAAAAATTACAGTAATATGTATATTTCAAGTATCAAAACTTATATAAACAACACAAAAAATCGTTTAATAATTAATTAGCCAATAGCATTGTAGAAGTGAAATTTTAAATTATCTGAATTAGAAATAAAATATTAGATAACAATTTAAATTATAGAAAGAAAATAAAAATTACAAATATCAAATTGAATCTTCTTGAATTAAGAGAATTAGGAAAAACGTCCAAATGAAACAAAATTTGATTTGATGGAATATTAGAATACTATTGTGTTCTGTAGAACGCCTGCTCAAGCGACTGCCCCTGGGTTCCATCCCAACTTAAGCTACTCGTTTATTTATTCAGTCAATTCGGGTAATTTTGAACACTCGGGTAACATTGAACGTACTTTTGACCTTCCCCTTGGACTGATCCGCCAATTACAAATATTTGATCGTTTAATATTAATTGATTAATTTTGATTACTATATACCCTCATTGACTTATTTTTTATTTAGAAGACGAGGCAAACGAGCAACGCTCAACGTTACCCGAGTGTTCAAAGTTACCCGCTTTGAACATCGAATCCGGTCTACCTATTTTACTGCCTGTCAACCCTAGCAAAGCGCGAATAATGAATCACGTTGCCGTATGCGGCGCCATTACTTCGACCGTGTTCGCCTGTTTCCGGGTGTTTCCGCGTTACGCGACTAATGGCGGTTTCGGATTAATAAGTTCGTTGGTATTTTGAATTAGGGAAGAGACTAGGAATTACTATGTTTTTTTTAAGGAAAAAGACGAACTGGTTTGAGGATTACAGAGAAAGTAAACTCCGCCGCCCATAGAGAGCTGATCCGTTGCTAGTCCCAAGGTTCTCTTCACCTGGGCCTCATGATCTCGTCACTCGTACGCAACGTAATGAAGAGCACTGCTGTTGTAGATAAATAATACTCTACCCACAGAACGGATGAATATGTTTAGAATAGCATTCCGCCGTGATTTGTCACACTGTCTCCGCGTGCGACTTTCAGTCGCTGTCTGCGTCTACCCTATTCATATGATCGTCATTCTACCTATCTAACTAAACTCTGTTAATTTATACTGATTTTGTAATGTAAATAAAATTTCTAATCTAAAATTTTATATTTTGGTCTCAAAACAGAATAAATTATTTATAATTTGTTGCTTAGTAAAACTATATTTTGATGGCAAGAACTAAAATTTTAAGTTAGAATGTTGTAGATGTAGAGTATAGTTGACCTAAATAATTTAATAATAATAATTTAATTTAATTATTAATTATTTTTTTCTAATTATCCTAATTTCTCTTTGTGTTGTCATTCATTACATAGAATTTTAAATTTAATTTGAATGTATTGAAAAAATACAAAAACAAAATCGAAAAAAAATTCAATAAATAAATTCGATTACAAAAAATTTCCTATAATGTTACCTACTCTTTGTTCCTTTTACTTAAAAGAAGTCAGATTGTATCGATAACAGTACCAAGACGATTTATGTTAATGTATGACGAACAAACTAACAGATAAATAGAGAAATCTATAGCGTAATATCGCGATACGAATGCAAACATTGTGTCAGTCTGACAGCTCGCGTGCTCTCCTTTCATTGCCCCTGCGCATATTATTCATAAATTTCATAATACACGTGTAACAATTATTCCTTATTAAATAAAGTTTTTCTTTACATGATTTTATGTAACTTCAAAAAGTGAACTTAAAAACTTAGAAGTGTTCCTATAGCGGCCAAAAAAAGCGGCTATTTAATACACTACGTATCACCTTTCTTGGTAAAATTCAAACAAAAAAATAAATATGAATTTCTACTAATACATGTTCTGGACAAACTGGAACAAATTACCTTCCTACTCCGCGAAACCAGTGCCGGGCTCGTGCAAAATAGCTGCGTCTGTGCGACACATATATGTTCATGCAAAAACCCAACCTCCTCCGCTTCCGCAAAATACAGAAAGCACATAAAAGCTCTTTATACAAAAAGCTGTGAGACGGATTAATTACGCATTAGTTATATTAACCCCGTAGTTGTAATAATCCCAGGTCAGCTTGCGTCATACTAAACAATCTGACAAAAGTGAATGATTGAATTCGTAATAATGTGAAATCAATAAGCAAACTCTCGTAACTCGAATGATTTACTCTTCGCACAAATGACTCCATTCTTGACAAGGAATTAACATGTCATCATTATGTCATTGGTAGCGTTTCATCAGTGGTTTCGCTTTGGCCGAATCGCAGTTACTATGTTTTTTGGCGGTGTAATTGAACTCTGTTCTGTTCAGTGCAAGGTTCGATTTTGAATATGCTAACGGGGTTACATAGGATCTTTTTGCGAGCTGTCAAGTTTCGCTAGTCAGCGTAGGTTATTATGGTCATTCATGTTCTAAGTTTACTGACGCTTTCGTTTTGTGATTGTAACGTGACTTATGTCACAGAATAAATAATAGTACAGAAACTTCTCTTTTACGATCGCGATTAAATGAATTCCAACTTTATTAACACGTTCGAAATGTTCGTATTACTTCATACACCATGCGCCAGGCGGCGGAAGTGAAAAGGAACGCGCCGCCCCCCCGCTACTCCCGGTGACACGCTAGGGTTGCGCGAAATTGGTTTTCAATTACACTGACACGGCGACAGCCTACTGCGGTTTACCTATGCTATAGGCAAGGCGGTCGTGCGGTCGAGCGGTACCTACAGTGCGGAGTGGAACCCCCCTGCTTATGTAGACTTTCGTGACGTTTGAATTTAGAACTAAATGACTTCTCGGTGATAGAGTTTAACTTACAAGAGTTATTGAAATAGAGATACGCTATTTTTGGTTTAACTTTAATTTTCATAAGAAATCTGTCATTAGTGCAAGACTACTGCAAGGTAATATGGCGAAAGTGTCATAACTCTGATCAAATATCTAATAAAATATACATATTAAACCACAAGGTGCATGTTGTAAGTAAATCATAATTCATTGTTTTTGCAGTAGATTATTTTGGAAAGCAAAAGTACCAAGGATTAGCAATGAAATTACGTCAGAAGGTAAATTTAAAGAAGCCACTTACGACATAATTTCCATGTGGTTTTCAATGTCGAACGAAAGCTACAGGCACACGTATCACATTAATTTAATTAAATACAACGCCTTTGTACATCACTGTATCTCTTTTTGTAATTTATGCTTTTTGTACAATAAACAATTTACATACATACAAGACATACATACGTACATAATAACGCACTATGAGTATGAAATGTAAGCGGCCGATGAAAACATATAGGAACGGATAGCGACTTTGATATACTATGTAAAGATAAAGATAAAGATTATGTGGTAATACCGTTAAATATTATGTGACTAGCGGACGCGCGCGACTTCATTCACGTAAAATTAGTAGCCTATGTCCATCAGGAATAGTGTACCTGTCTATCTGTGAAAGAATTTTTGAAATCCGTTCAGTAGTTCCAGAGATTACCCCCTACATACAAACAAACTAACAAAAAAACAAACAAAGTTTACCTCTTTATTATATTAGTGTAGTATAGTGTAGTATTATGTGATGAGGTATAATTGTTTATAAACAATTTCCGTGAACAGATTGCCCGCCGGTCTGCTGAGAGCGCACGCGCGTGGCGCAATCTTCTAATCTCATTTGATACCTCGTAACTACATGACTTGCGCGTGCACTAATAAGGATGAAGATATTTTTAGGGTCCCGTACTCTGCGTAACGGAACCCTGTTGCTGTCACGCTCTGTCCGTCCGTATGTTACGGTTTCTAACTCGTAAATGGGGTAATTTCGTGTACAATTTTGGGCCGAAATTAAATTTTGCATTTGTATTAATTGTGGTCTAACAATCAAGTTAGAAATTCAGTCAAAATAATGTTAGTTTTTTTTTTACTTTGCACCGCGTTTTCTGTTTTGTCCAAAGATTGACGGGTAGAAGACGCCTTAGTGCACTTAGTCCGCCACTTGTGTTACACTTATTTTTTTAGTTTAATGCAATACAGATTAAAACAATGGAACACGACCAGGAGTGCAATTTTTAAATCTCACCGGGTGAAAGCTCACCAAAATGACCGTTTTTAATAGAGATTCGGCGATTTTGGTGAGCTTTAAAAATTGCATCTCAAGTGTTTATCCTTGCATAGTACACTTGACAAAAGCTTGGATTTGGTTGTCTCGTCTTTTTTGTAATTACCATTCTACGTGCGCCTGTGCCTTCTTATTTGTCAACAAAACGGCAACAAATAACAAAACACATTTTTTCCCTCAAAACAAACAGAAAGATGTTTGCGCAGACTCTATTAATATCTATACAAGGTAGCCCCGATGCGTTTGTGTTACAGCATATACTGTGCTATTGTATTGTATTGTAATTCTTTTTTATTATTATTTAGTAAGAGCTTTCACTCGCGGCTTCGCTTTATTTATGCATTTTATGTGATTTTTACGGGACAAAAACATGACCTATCTGTCTACCAAATTTCATATAAATCTGTCCAGCCGCAGGAATAGCATTGCGTCTTTATTCTACTGGCCGGTGAATTTTTCTTTGATCGTTATCGAAACCACAGAATCCTACTATAATATTATAAATGTGAAAGTTTGTATGTTTGGATGTTTGTTACTCAATCACGCAAAAACAACTGAATGGATTTGGATGAAATTTGACACACATATAGTTTATAACCTGGATTAACACATAGGATACTTTTTATCCCGTAAAAATACATAGTTCCCACGGGATAGTTATACGCCGTCGTGACGTCATGAGCAGCAAAGCAACTAATTCTCATTAATTTGTCCAGGAAATATTACAGATTGCATGTTTCCATTAAACAAGTCTACGCGGACGAAGTCGCGGGCAAAATAGACAATACTACTCAAAATGCTTAGTGTCCGCCCGATGGCGATATATGAAAAGAAAAAAGAAGGAAGCAAGCAGCATCCGTTTTTTTCTATCTTATTTCAGTAGCGCTTCGGAACATGGAAGTTTCTACTAAGATAAAGCGCTGCACGAAACTCAGTAGTTTATTATTTGCTGCGGCCCTAACATGACAGCCCAGGTTTAGTTTAACCCCTCCCTGTGTCTCTGTCTAACTAATCTTATAAGAAAGGGACGCAGATAGAGATAAACTAAACTCGGCCAGGTATTGTAGGGTCACTGGTAGAAGTACGCTTTCGATAATTATTTATTAACCTTTTCTCGACAGTTAGGTAGGAAGGATTTAGAATATTCCTTAATTTGTGCGCATATTTAAGTGTTTTGGGCATAATTAACCTAAAACTGTTCGATGTTTGTTTTCCTTTGTTGTTAGGTAGTAGTCTGATAACAAATGCAATGAAAGTGAAAATTTTAATGACACGTATTAATTCGCTTTGTGGCCATTTTTTTTTGTTAGCAGTAAGTTGAAATTATAATTCAAAATAACATATATACAAGGTGTCTCATTTAAATCGGTCAGCATGGGAAAGTCTGTAACTATAAGACATACGAAGATCTGTTCTTAGGAACCATGTCATCGATTTTAATAAGAAAAACTGCATTCATACATTAAAAAAAACAATACAAATTTGTATTGAAAAAAAAAAACGGCGGTCAGCGGCGGCTTCGAACGCCTACTAAAATAAAATATGTGAAAATAATGCATTTTATTCATTTTAGACATTATGTTTCATAGAGCCATTTACTGGTTAAGACCTTGTACACACAATCGATGTCTTAATAGAAATAGTGTAAGTTTATTTTTTTCAAAACAGCCGGGTTCGATTCCCGAGCTGAGTATAGGTTTTTTTTAAATGTATGAACGCAGTTTTTCTTTTTATTAAATTCGATGACATGGTTCGTAAGAAGAGATCTTCGTATGTCTTACGGTTTCAGACTTACCCATACTGACCGATTTGAATGAGACACCCTGTATATATGTCATTATTTCCGTACCATTTTCCTGCGCAGCTTCATATCGCAATCCCCTCCCCTAATACAACAGCCTCCATCTTGAAGATTATTATAACAACATCCGAGAATAACAAAAACCCATTTTATGCTGACCCGGCTAATAGCTCGTGGAAACGATGCGTTGTTCCTTATTTATTACGTTTCCTATGCGATATCGTCGTACCTAATGCGCGTGCGGCCGTCGCGTGCCGACACGCAAAATGTTGTTTTCACTTACTCATGATTTTTTTGCTGTCTCTATGATATTTCGTTTCGATTAGGCGAAATGTTGACGATGGAATCGCTGATAGTTTTATAAAATCTACTTCAACGGCTTTCTATGAGCTTTTGTGTAATTTTGCAAGAGTCGTAATTACTCATTGCCAGTGATCGTGTTGGATTGTAATTTATTAACTGAGTAGTTCTGATAACAATTTAGTAGGAAACTAGGTACCGACGGCAAGTCGCTGGTTTTTTAACGAAAACTCATATTTAAATTCATTTGTATCTTATCTTCTATTTAAGAAGTCTTGTTACGGACACGTTAATTTAAGTAGAGATTGAAGACTTTTTTTTACATTTTAATTTAAAATTCTCATTTTTTCCTCCGTATTTTCATCAAGTTTAAGTAAGTAAGTTTCATCAATTGTTTTTTTCATGATGCAGTACAAATTCTGATTAATCGTGTCTCCGATTTGAACTTACAAAATCTTAATTTTAGTTTCATTATAAATTCGTGTAAAATTATTTAAAAAAGTTTTGAATAAATAATCAATTACCATAAACTGAGAGACTGATGTTGGTGAGAGATAACGTTGTCTTAAAAACGATTTATAGTCAACATAGTCAAACGGAACGGAAAGACATTTCCTCGTATAATTTCAGGCTTTATTATAGCTTTTTATTGCCCCTAAGGCGATACTTACTCCGGACAATAAAAATGACACCATACGATATTAACCATTGTTTGTAAAGATGGAAGCACTTGAATTACTAACTCATGGTCTTAAAAAGAGTATCCAGTATCTTTGGGACTTTAAATAAGCCACGAAAATATTTGAATAAACGATTAGAGAAAAGCAACCATGAACGCAATCTGTCTGTAAAATTAAGCTTTAAAATGAATAAAGTAAAAGAAAAATAAAATTTAAATGCTGTATAATGACAACACAAAGAAAAATTAGGGTAATGGCAGGACTCGAATCTGCAACTTCAGCATTCCGTGCCTTGCGTTTGCCAGTTTCACATTTAATTTGAATGTTTTTAAAAAATTAATTAAAATCAATAGTAAATTTCTATTACAAAAAAGCAAAAAAAAATTTGGATAAATTACATTAATCGAACCAAGTCACGAACTAAGCAAAGCAAGTTTTTATTAATAAATCGTAAGTATTGTCTAGTACGATAACGTATATAGATACATTAGCGCGTCTTGGTACTATTAAAAGCATAACATCTATTATGAATTCGTGAAACACAATATTCCCAAAAAAAAGAAGATCGCACTATTTTTTTTCCTCAAAATCACGTCACTATGTTACACCGACACCACAAAAAGATTACTCACAATTGAAACGTCCATTCTAGTTATTGTCCGAAACGTCGCGTGTGTTAAACGAAATGTAAATTATTTGACGCACCGCCCAACTTATATCCAAGAAATAGTTAATTCTGTGGCCCCTTCTCGTGTGCCCCCACCGATGACCGATCGTCTTTGCGCCGTTATTCTCCAAGCGCGACAGCGATGCGCTCGACTTCGAGGCATCGCTCGGCTCGTTCACTCGTGTATGCAACAACTTGTTGACAGAATTTTGAAGGGACGATGGGTGTCCAGTCTATGTATATATAGGTGTTCGCCGGTTGGTTTTCCGCAATTCGACGACTTGAAAAAGTGGTGCTTCTCTTTCTTGCCAACCTAGATCCTCCAAGAAGCCTAGCAAACCCTTAATGTCGCCGATGACTTCTGGAAAGTGATCCCGGGGTACCGAGGTGCTGTGCCCGGTAATTTGTTACCTCAGGGCGTCTTAAGATGACATCGGCAGCTGTGTCTAATCTATTTGTGTAGTTAAACCGGGTATTGTCAACCAGTTTGATTCATACGCCACTGTAGAACCTTTTCTAAATAAATGCCATAATGACTTCAGAATAAATGACATAATATCCTGGGTATGATACATTGCGACAACGTTCTACAGTGGCCTATGCATCAAATTGGTTGACTGTACTTCTCCCGGAAAAGCGTCGGCGTATGTCAGATGTATAATATATACTAAATGTAAACCCTTCAAAATTCTGTTTGGTTATAATGGTAGCACTACACTTCGCTACTTTTTTTTTACGCGTTTCGACCATTTCGTCTCTGTTGCTCACATGAAAACTATCCACTTGTATCCCACATAAGCGTATATTTATGTATACAATGAGGGCATTGTATACATAAATATACGCTTATGTGTGCGACGGATGATTATTGCATTAATTACAATAACCCCATAGTTATAGGAACCCCTGGGAAAGGGGTCGTCCATTAATCAGGTGATGTTTTTAGATTTTTTTTTATACAACTTAGAAGGCAAACGAGCAAGTGGGTCACACAATGTGGGAACACAACAGCGCATTCACTGCTGCTTAACGACAGGATTAGCGAGCAAGATGGCGGTAGCGATCCGGGCGAACCTTGCACAAGGCTCTACCACCCGCGATACGCGACAGGTGACAATTCGTTATACACTGCTTGCCCACTATGATGTTAAGTTTGTAAGTCTGTAGCGTTACTTGTCGACACAGTAATGTACGGCTAATTGTCACTGTCGCCCGTCGCGTTTATAAAATTGGGCTCTGGTCCAATCGTACAAACAAGGCCTTGATTTTCCGTAACGTAGTAGGTAATTTCAATGCGACGATGGATAAACAAATCTGCCTCGCGAGATCAAAATAACCTTCCCTCCCAGACGTACGTATGTTTATGATACTCTAAATGAAGAGGGGGCGAATAAAAAGGGTAAAGGGTACAGTCAACCACAAAAAAAACACCGAAAAAGCATATTTAAAACACTTTTTAACAAGATAATTTCAAACGTTTTTTTTATCAAATATATCTGCATTAACCTACACTATTATAATAAAGAGGTAAACTTTGTTTTTTTATTTGTTTATATGTAGGGGGCAATCTTTGGAACTACTGAACTAATTCCAAAAATTCTTTCACTAATAGAAGGCTACACTATCCCTGACGGACGTTGGCTACTAATTTTATGTGAGCGAAGTCGTGTGCGTCCGCTAGTTATTAATAAACCGCTTTAGGTAAAAAAAAAACATTAGGTTATAGTTATAAAGCGTCAGTCAGCCCGAATGCGCATTGGCTTCCGCTCCATAAAAAAAGTACTTAAAAGGAAACACAAGGGCCGTTTTTCCATACAAACGTCGTCCCCTGTTTCCTCTCTGGATAATGCCAATAGAGCAATATTTTTTTTCCAAAAAATCGATGGCTACTATTATGCATGTCCCTATGTTTTCCTTTTTTCAATAAATTAATTATTAAAAGAGATATGAACATTCAAAAACTTAAAAAATTGGCCAGATTTTCGGCTGCGTTCATACATTCAGAAAACAAATTTTACTAGATTATTTAAAAAAGGAAAAAAATAGGAACACTGCCAAAGTCTTTCTTTAATTTTTAATGAAAAAAGTAGTTAAATCGGTTCAGTTTTGGAGAAGGAATCAGGGGTCTACGAATCGTTGATTTTGTGTACTTTAAATAGGTATTTTCAGTCCAAGCTGCAGCTGTCTCTATTGCGCTCTGCGGGGGGAGGCTTGATAGATGGAGGCAGCAATAGATTTTACAAATACCTATTTTTCAATTCTCTAGGCCTTGAAGTTTCCTCTTAACACATTCTTATCCGATTGCCGCCAGAAGGGAGGTCTATGTTTTTTGAGTGTAGCTCTACAGCCTCAACAACTGAATTGATTTTAACGTTTTAAAGTGTCGTCGGATTCGTCGTTTAACGTTTCTAATATTATTTTCGTTTTGCGGGTGGTAGGACATTGAGCAAGGTCCGTCCGGATCGCTACCACCATCTTGCTAGCTGATTATGCCGCTAAGCAGCACAGCAGTGTTTGCACTGTTGTGTTCTGGCGTGGTGAGCAAGACAGCCGGTGCAATTACTGGCACAAGAGGTATTCCATCTTAGCCCTCTAGGTTGGCAACGCATCTGCAATCCCTTTGGTGTTGCGGCTGTCTATGGGCGGTGGTGATCACTTACCATAAGGTTACCCACTTGCTCGTTTGCCTTCCTATGTTGTATATAAAAAAAAATTGGTTAGCCTTTATTTTAACTTGCGATGCCGACTGTACGAGCGAAACATGTATGCGGATCAAATCAAGCTGGCTTTACCAATTCCCGTGGACTTATTTGGAAAAGGGAATCTGCTCGTTGATGCAGTAAGGTGGGATGCTTGCGTCACGGCTTATTCCCGCACCGAAACCGCATTCGCTGGGGTGTGGGTGTGATTAACTCGTTCGATGCCGCCCTTTTTAACTCCCGACTATAGAATTAATAATAATTATTATATCATTTAATTTCAAATTGTAATGACAACACAAAGAAAAATTAGGGCAATGGCAGGACTTGAACCTGCAACATCAGCATTCCGTGCCTTGCGTTTGCCAGTTTCGCCACACTGGCTCTGCCATACCCTGCGAATTTTTCAATGTGCTTCGTCTTACGGGCATTACGTTATTGATTTTAAGGGTACAACTACCCTCGGTGTCATCTATATGAAACTTTTTAACAAGTTATCATATTCAACTGGGTGCCTTTACAGCTACCGTCAGCTGACGAGAGATGCCGCTGTTTTTGTTATTAAATTTTGTAACCGAAATTTCTTTAGATTTTTATTTTAAATGTTTTCAATGTGAATGTTAAAATAAAAATTTACAAAATTTAATTATATCATTTATTTCAGATTTTTTTATATAATCCATACTATTTGTTAGTAACCATTAAAAAAACTTAGTAATTGTGTTAGTAGGAGATTATTACATTTCAATCCATCTACTTAAAGGCGTACGATGCGCCACTGGCGCTTGTAGAGAGATCCAGTGATGATCAAGTGGTGGGACTGTGCAATGCTGGCACATTGCACAGTCCCACCTGTCAGCAATGCGGTTTGCGGGTGGTACGACCTTGTGCAAGGTCCGTCCGGATCGCTACCACCATCTTGCTCGCTAATCCTGCCGCTAAGCAGCAGTGCTTGCACTGTTGTGTTCCGGCGTGGAAAGCAAGACAGCCGGTGTAATTACTGGCACAAGAGGTATTCCATCTTAGCCCTCTGGGTTGGCAACGCATCTGCACTCTCTTTGTTGTTGCAGGGGTCTATAGGCGGTGGTGATCACTTACCATCAGGTGACCCACCTGCTTGTTTGCCTTCCTATGTTGTAGAAAAAAAAATGCCCATGATTCTGTTTGGGCTGCCGCGCACTCTGTTTAGGATGGATTCGGACCTCTTGCGCAAGATGGTATGAAACCCATCGGTCCGCATAATAGTACCAGTACAAAAGTCTTTCTCTTTGAATAAGAACAGAGTTTAGGTACAGTAGGGGAAATATATTCACGTACCACCTTAGAACCCTATCGCAATGACGCCACGCGTTAAACGCCAGGCTATGTCATACAAATGTCATGCGTATGTCTCTTCGACTAGGTTCTACGGTGGTACGTGTTTCAATTTCCTTGACTGTACCTATAAGAAGCGCCTTACAGTGCACCTAGCAAGGATCCTTTCGACACGCGTTAAGTACCCAGTGCAGAGGTGCGCCGAACGACGTGTAGCTTTGCGAAGTGCGCCGCCCCTGCTCGGCCACAAAAAAGGGTGCTATAAGTTTGGAGCTATATCTGTCTGTTTGTATGTCTGTCTGTGGCATCATCCAAGCCCGCAATACCACAACGTTAATTTTACGTTCTTTGTGGTGCGGGTGCCGCCTGATCATCTGTCGACCTTCATGAAGCAGCAATTCTGGCCGAAGGGAGTCGCTTTCCGTCGCTTTCGCGGACGGTTGAAGGTTGAAACTAGGTCACACGTCGCCGAAGTAACTTGCTAATTGTAATGTTTTGTTTTATAATTATGTATGTTAGTGTTCAAGGTATTTTTTGTATGGGTATATGTAGCCTGAAATAAATGGTTCTATTCTAATCTATTCTATTCTAATACCGATTAAGCCCCTGTCACGACTACCCATGCTAAGCTTGTCAGAAAAGCTGTTGATTGTTGTCTCATAAAGGTGTGATTAAAGAAAAGAATTGCCGCCCCCCTGGACGTGCCGCCTGCGTGCGGTGCACGCCTTGCCCGCTTACGGCGGGCCTGGCATCATCACAAGCCGAATGGACTGATTTTGACACGATTTTTTTGCAAACGCACAGTGCGTTCAAATAGCTGATACCTTGTGACAGCGACCTTGAATTAAATGAATGACATAGCCGCCATTGAACTGGTTAAGTACCATGATTTTACGAACCACGTCAAAACTCGGCCGATCTGCGCCTAGAAAACATAGCAAGTAATCGTAAGAGAACAAGTCAGCGATTCTTTTGGGACAGCTGGTTCCTAAAGGCGGCGCAAATTACATCCCATCGGGTGACCCGCATGCTCGTTTTGCCTCCTTTTTCCATAAAAAAGAACACTATAGAATGCTGCACATCTTTCTTTTCACAATCACGAAATTAAGGCATAAATATGAAATTGCTTGTAAAAGAAAGAAACAGACCATGATATTTTTGTCCCCTATCGCGTGCTAGATTTTTCAAGGACGGATCATCATGATCTGTGCAAATAACATGTATTTGCTGTCCCTTTCGGCGACACGTTCGGCCGCAGTTTTTACTTTTAAATCTATAGCAAGTAATAATTTCGTGTAAGCCGGTAATAATCCTTTAGTTAGCATAATGTCATCAGGCGGCTTTCACTCAGCCATGTAATATGTATACAGTTATGCAAATACATACACACAGTGCAACAATATTTCATTATTATCGGCTTAGTTGGTCCATTACAATTGTAAATAAGCCACGTTTACAAGGAAGTGGGAAAGTGAAACATTCTCTGTTCCTTGTCTTGGGGTATTTTGTGAGTGACGTTGTGTGTTGTGTACACTGCGACTGCTTAAAGTTTGGATTCCGTTAGTCGACAAACAGCGCTTTTGATTTGCATTGTTTCTTCGGACTATTACGTGACACTTGACATCCTATCTGAAGGCGGCAAAGTATTTTGCGGATTTTTTTTTTACTAGACGCCCGCGACTTGCTTTGTGTGGAACTAGTAGCGTATGTCCGTCAGGGATAATGTAGCTTTCTATTGGTGAAAGAATTTTCGGAATCGGTTCAGCAGTTTCAGAGATTACACCTTGCATACAAACAAACAAAAAAACTTACTAAAGCTTACTTCTTTATTACATTTGCGTAGATTAGTGTAAAAACATACAAACCTAGTTCTAAGGTGTAACAACATCATACTAAAAAACCATGGCTATAGGTTTAGATTTAGAGGGTGGAAAACGTTATCGCCGTTTGTATGGAGAGCGCTCGGTACCCAATAGTTTTAATAAAACAAAGAAGTATTAGAAAAGCTAACTAACGTAATTTTAATGCCTTTTGGCATTCAATGGTCAGCGTTATTAAGCCATTTGAATAAAGAAAAAGATAAAACTCTGCTTAATACGACTCTGCTTTCTTTTCAAAGGGCTCATCTCTTGAAATCTAAAGCTTACTTGCTTAGCAGTAGAGTCCAAAACAAAAGTGCCAAACGTAATACAAATAAAAGCCGAGATTTAAGTTAGCTTCGAGTTTTATTCACTCTTTAACAACAAAGGGTTGTACCTTAATAAAGGATTTTAGGACTGAGCAGGGCTCCTCCAAATCTGAAAGGTCTTTCGTTAGAGCTAAATAAAGCATCCAATAATACAAAGATACAGTACATTAATGCGTACATTCGTTGGCTATCGATTCGAAAACTCTTTCCTCGAAAAATAATTCCTTGTTCGAAACTAGTAATCGTATTAAGATAATTTATTCCTGCTTCATAATCAGTTGCGGATCAATTTCAATGGCGGCCGATGTGGATTCTTCCAGCTATTTGACTACCTTTTATGATACGGTGAGCCATCACACTAATCACACTAATTATAAACATGAAGGTTTGTGTGTGACACAGGTTTTGTTACTTCTTCACGCTAAAACAACACAATGGATTTGAATGAAATTTGGAACGAAAATAGTTTATAAGTACCCTGGGTTAACACGTAAAACTGATAAGTTCCAACGGTTCCAACGATATTAAATAATTAAGCGAAGCAGTTTGCTGCCTTTGTATAGAAGGTCAATCATGTAACGGACCAAAGAAGCAATGTAAATCAGAAACATAACCCTCTAGCGTAAAAAGAATCTTAACTTAATCGACTAATGCCGAGAGGCAAACTTTAAGCAAACGTGCTGTACCTACTGGGCTTCTGAATTATAAGTCTTGCAAGACAATGTATTTGACATTAAAATGACATCGCATACAAGCTAGCGGTGCGGGGACGTGAAATATTCAGCGCGCGCGTCTTACAACCATATCAAATCATTATCATATCTACCAGAATTATATAGATCTAAAAACAACCTTCTCTTACACTGCATAGTGCTGGTTTTCTATCTACAGTTCGGGTAGATACGACGATGAGAAAGTAAGGCTGCGTATCCACCAAAACTGTGAGGTAGCTAAGCGGCGCGCGAAAAAAAAAACACCAATAGGATAACTTCATTTTAGTATCCTCACTCAGCACAGCTCTGGGGGAAATGAGCTTAGACGAGCGAGGTTTTTTTACATACAAAACAAGACATGCGTGCGAGGAATGTGTGCGAGAGACGCGACCGAGGACTGTATGCGATGCCGTGTGCTACCAGCCAATAGACGGTGTTTGTTAACCTCTTGAAGTCATCCAGTACAGCCAATGAAAAAGGCGCACACGCCAACGCCGATCAATACATGACCATTTCAATGAAAAATCCGTGGCGAACAAAGCACGTCACTTTATTCGGCTAAGAGGTTAAATGTAGATTGTAGTGTGCGGAAAATATCTGAAAAGAGTCTGTAACGCATCCTCGCACCGCTCAGATAGCTAGTATGACACACCGCAACAAGTGCATCTCTTTCTAACTAGCTCAGTGGAAGAAAGATGCACTGAGCGACAAGCGAGAAAAAGAATACTCGTGCTAGCCGTTCTGCACACAGTTTCACAGCTTCGCTACCACATCCCCGCACCGCTCAGCTTCCTTGCAGATTTGTGGTGGAAACGCTCACATCGTTTTCCAGCTTCGCTACTCATACTCGCAACGCTCAGCTTCCTCGCGCATCTCTGGTAGAACCGCTCACACCGTTTCACAGCTTCGCTACGCGTCCTCTGGTGGATAAACAGCCTGACGATATCCAACGCGCGCTTGTCATGTAGCCGCGGTTGTATTAATGAGACCTTTGTTCTCCTATAATTAAACTGACATTACACTACTTGTGTTGGAATTAAATATTTAATATCAATTTAATGTTGTTCCGATTGTGCCCGTTGCCGGTTTAAAAGTGGATGCGCGAGTTCAAACCATCATCACACTACCCGTTGGGAAACGATCATTTCTGGGCATAGGTCTGTCCCAAGGATCGCCACGATGGTCGTTCTTGTGCTGCTCGCGTCCATTGGGGTCCTGCGATACTCAACAGATCCGAAGAGTCGATTTCAACGCGGTTAGCTTATGGATTAAGCGAGACTGTTCTTAACGATGGCAATGAGTTTGAGGTTATCAAGCCATGTCGAGTCTTTTTTTTTTGGAAGGACGTGCGCTGGTAGCCTCAGACGGCTTTGTCAGCTTACCGGAGAGAGGGCGAGCAACCAGAAAGACGCTTAGCAAGGGGAGTGTTACTTAGCATGCCAAAGGGTGCTCCTATTGAGCCGACCTCGGACTATGAACGCTAAGGGAGAATTTCTAGCAAATTATTTTTATGCTACGGTCGGTTCGGAAACCATGTCAAGTCGGAGCGATTTATTTCTAAACTTACGTCCGTATGATTGGTTGTAGTAGTGTAGAAACAACTCGCATATTAAATTAAAAAAATATGTTGGGAGTAATTTTGGTGTTTTGATTGTTCGTAGGGGATTTCGTGGCTTTATTTATCTATGGCTGTAGGTAATTCTATCGGATATGTCTGTTTTCATACGACGGGCGGGTCTAATCGCCTGAATGGCCGTCTTTCCTCTTTAATATTGCTAAGTAGCAAATACACCTTCCGACAGAAATAATGGCAGTTATGATGGACGGGTTAATTAATATAGCGTAACGGATTATTACTCGCTTTGACGACCGGCTAGCCTAGTGGTTAGTGAACTTGACTACGATGCTTGTGATATTTCGGGTTTGAATCATGATAAAGGCAAATATTTGTATGATGAATTTTTATATTTGTTTTCGACTTATGAATGTTATGTATATTTTGAAATATGTATTTATCTGTAACATAATTACGTAAGTATGTACATCCGTTGTCTAGAACCCATAGCCCCAGCAGCATTTGTCTGTTATTGTCTAAATAATTACTTATTTATTATTACTTTGCGGGTGGTAGGACCTTGTTCAAGGTCCATCTGGATCGCTACCACCATCTTGCTCGCTAATCCTGCCGCTAAGCAGCAGTGCTTGCACTGATGTGTTCCGGCGTGGAGAACAAGACAGCCAGTGTAATTACTGGCACAAGAGGTTTCATCTTAACCTTCTGGGTTGGCAACGCATCTGCAATCTCTTTGGTGTTGCGGGTGTCTATAGGCGGTGGTGTACACTTACAATCAGGTGACCCACTTGCTAGTTTGCCTTCCTATTTCATAAAAAAAGGACTATCTCCACGCGAACGAAGTCGTAGGCAACAGCTAGTGCTCAATATGCTCATCATATAACCGCAATAATCAAAGTAATTAAGTTGAAATCATAAATTTCAATGGCCGCCTATCATTCACGTTGCGTAACAACCTATCTAGATCACTCCACCGGGAAACGATTCCATCTTCACGCTCGTTATTCAAATGTGGAGAGGCACGTAACAGACATAGGTGTTCTGTATAGCCTATATCGATATGCAACTAGCATAACGTTACAGTCTACAAGCCGATGCTCCGACGGAGGTGCCTTGCCGGTGGCGAGCACGATATTTATAACCAAAATAATTTTATTACTACTAGCGACTAGAGACCCTCTCATGCTATACACTATTACTCCCTTATTCATAAACGCTTCGTAAGCGTTTGTTAGTTAACAAGTTTTATGCGGGTGGTAGGACCTTGTGCAAGGTCCGTCCGGATCGCTACCACCGTCTTGCTCGCTAATCCTGCCGCTAAGCAGCAGTGCTTGCACTGTTGTGTTTCGGCGTGGAGAGCAAGACAGCCGGTGTAATTACTGGCGCAAGAGGTATTCCATCTTAGCCCTCTGGGTTGGCAACGCATCTGCACTCTCTTCGTTGCTACAGGTGTCTATAGGCGGTGGTGATCACTTACCATCAGGTGACCCACTTGCTTGTTTGCCTTCCTATGTTGTATAAAAAAAAAGTCTTTATCTGTCATTGTGACGTTTACCCTCAAATGAAAGGGGCAAAACATTTGTTAGCTTAAAAAGATTGTTAACTTTTTATGGATAAGGAGGTTAGTGTGTAGTGTACATAAAAACCTTTCCGTGAAAAAAAATCTGTATCCGTATCCAAATCCGTTATGTGGTTTAGAAGGATAAACGGCCGAAGATATCAAGAAAGACAAGAGAATAGAGACTTTGTTATAAACAATAAAACATTAGTAAACTTATCTAACGTAACCACAGGTGCGAAATGAAACAAGCGTAACAAATTTCAAAAGCCAACCTCGTTAACAAGCGTTAAACAATAATTCCAATTAGGCTAAGTTATACAGTAATCTCAGTTACAACGCGTATGCGCAGGAAACAGTGCGGATCACAGATCTCCGATTTGCATTCTGCAGTGGCTCAATCGATGAGATAATTCTCTTTTAATATAAGTTACAATATTGCGTGAAATCCTTTTTTTTTGCAAACTGGGTGAATTAAGCCGTAACTCGCTTAACTTGCCGATAGCTCTCTTTAGAGTGATAGTGGAATACTCTTGCCTGTCTGTTCAGTACACTAAGGCTGCTTTTCCACCAGAGATGTGCGAGGATGCGTATCGAGGGATGTGTTTGTAAGAACCAATAAAATCGCTTCATTTACCTCGCTTCGGTCAGCACAACTCTGGTGGAAACGGCTCATTGGTTCTTTACAAATACATCCCTCCCTCACTACGCATCCTCGCACATCTCTAGTGGAAACGTAGCTTTAATGGACCTAAAGCTAAATTAGTACGAATTTATTCTCCGTAATTTTCGAATTATAATTATGACGTGCCCCGCTATTCTGTTTGTGGACAATTTGCAATCTGGGGCATAAGAATATAAACCGAAGCTGCTTATATTACGGCCTAAATTAATTCAAGATGGGCTGACATGTTCAGTTTCGATCAATGCCACTTAATAAATAAAGGTTTAAAAATAATCCTTGGTGAATTAACTTTCACTCGCTTCTAGCTCGGGTTTTTGCCCTCTCGTCAAAAGTTGCTGTGCCCGACAGAGGGTCCATGATGAACATATAGCTTAAGACAACATCTGTAACATATATTGTGGAAAAGTAATAAAGTATTGAGTATTGGGTATCAGCCAATCTCTTGCGTCAAACCATTGATACGTTCACAATACAAGTTGTCTTTATCACAACTTTTCTTCTCTTCACAGCTCGGCGAACGCTAAGAAGTGGGAAGTCGAACTGGCTACCCTGAAGAGCAACAACCTCCGCCTAACCGCCGCACTGCAGGAAAGCACAGCCAACGTTGACGAGTGGAAGCGGCAGCTGCATCAGTACAGGGAGGAGGTGGCTCGTGCAAGACACTTCGCTGGTAAAGGTGAGCTTCAAGGCTATACCATGGAGATAGTCGGCAAACACTGTTGAGCGGATCCTGCTCACATGGGTGGTAGTTCTGAAAGCTACAATAAGAAAGGTAAAGCAGTTCTATTTGCAGTGAATTGGTGAAAGTGGAAACCATACCAGTATAGGGACCAGGTGGCTTGCGCAAGACACTTCGCTGGTAAAAATGAGCTTTAATATACCATGGAGAGAGTCTGCAAACGCACTTGAGCAGATTCTAAGCTGAAATGGATGAGTTGTTTCGGTAGCTAGGTAAATTAGTACAGGGAGCAAAGGATCGCGATAAACACTACACTAATAAAGGTAAACTTCAAGGCTTTATCATAGGTCCCTTAGAATAAAGACAGGGAAATACTGCGTGGTAGTCACTGCCGACATTAAAAAGTGAAAGCGGCAGATACCAGTACATGGAGGAGATAGTTCGCACCATAACATCGGTGGTAAAAGTGCGATTCAAGGCTTCATTACTAAGGTTGGTGGAATAAGAAGATGATTAGCGTCAGCTTCATATCCAAAACCTGGAATAGCTAACAAATGTCACAATAAAGGGAAATGTTAAAACTGTAAGGCTGCCAAACATAATTAATTCAGTCCAGATATTTTCCATGGGGTTGCTAATCTCAATTCATGTTATGAATGCTTGTAAGTACAGTCGATTTATCTCAATCAAACGTATGATGTACTTCTACTTCAGGCAACGAGGCGAACGAAGCGGAGCAGTTGCGACAGCGCGTGGCTCAGCTGGAGGCTGAGCTGGCGCAGAAGAACGAGGAGCTGGCGCAGATCACCAAGTCGCGGAAGAGTGAACAGGTATGCCGGCATAACGGGTTTAAGAGTTTTTCTAGCATTAGTCATATACTTACGTCCTAAAGACAGGCAGAATTAGAAGTACCCGTAACTGCCGAGCATGTATGAAGAGAGGAATGTGTGTGGACGAAGCGAGGGAAGTATGCCAGGACCGGAGCAAATGGCGTTCTGTGGTCTCTGCCTACCCCGAAGGGAAACAGGCGTGAGCTTATAATAATAATAGTCATATACTGCTGTCACTTACTCTTCTAGCTCAACGACCAGAAGCAGGTCTGGCCCTCTGACACGAACTGGCGCCAGCGTGCCCTATTTTTATTAATTTGTTACCAGTTCTGCGTACGTGTAGGGCGCGTAAATCGATTCATCGTTGTTGTTTTGATTAAGTGATCGACGACTGGTAGGCTGTAACACGTAAGCTGTCGTTACTACCCTGCTGGTATACATTGTAAGAAATGTCAGTGTTGAATCAGGGGACTTAGCTACTGATCCCGTACAGTTTTTTCATTGCGTCTGTTTCCCACTGGGCTAGTTAGACAGATACCCACTGAGCGTCAAAATTAGTCGCGGTCTGTCGTGCTAGCCATCCTGATCAGGTCATGGAAGAGGCAACAGGTATAACTAAACTGCATGAGCAGTTTCAAGAAGATAGGAAAGGGTTTAGACAAACGGTAGAGAAACTTTAATTTTCAACCGACTTACCTCATCGTGGAAAATAAACAAGACAAAGTGCGGGTAGTTCGTAAAACTCGCGCGGCTAAACAGAAGTAATACCCTCCACTTCAGTCTACTCGTGACCACGGCCATTGAAACATGGCCGAAACGTCGAGATAAATCAACAATATATTTTTATCGCGCTAAAGTCCCGATTATGTTATAAATATTATTATCTCATCGTGTCATCTGCATTGCAGGATGCTGAAGCGAAACTGGCGCAGAGTCAACTGGAGCTGGCCCTGGCGGCGCAGGACGGGCAGCGGCAGGTCGTGCAGGCGCTCAACGACCAGCTGGCGCGCCAGCTCGAGGAACTGGTGAGTGCCCTGCCAGTGCCAGCAAGTCCAGCAACGTGACAGTAGCCCAAAACCAGTAGTTGCTCTGGCGTCGACAGTACCAGTACCCCGCAGCGCTGGTGTGGTAACTACGTTCGCGTATTTGATTGGCCCGCGGCTGGCGAATGTCGAGCGCTCGCAAGTCAAAAACCAATCCGCTGGCCTTTTTTTTATACCACATAGGAAGGCAAACAAGCAAGTGGGTCACCTGATGGTAAGCGATCACCACCGCCTATAGACACCCGCAACACCAAGGATATTGCAGATGCGTTGCCAACCCAGAGGGCTAAGATGGAATACTTCTTGTGCCAGTAATTACACCGGCTGTCTTGCTCTCCACGAATTGATCAAAGTCTCGGTTCTTTCCTTCGGGCTGGGCAGCCATGGCTTGCCTCCAGTGGGTGTTTTTATACTCAATTGAATGCCAGAAACAATACAATTACATTAAAACTTAAGAATCATGTGTGTTCTTATCACTTGAGTTCAGAGCGATACTTTCTCCCACTTTTAAATGTTGAAGTAAGAGGAAAAATAAAGTGACTAGTTAGCACGGATATGAATGTAGAAGTGAATGAGCTTGATTGAAGATTGAGCGAATGGAAGAGTGAAGAAAGACGTACAACTTCATAGAAGGACGTGCGATTTCATTTTAATTTAATCCGGTAGTGTTTCCTGGGTTTTTGTTAGAATATACTACAGTTTTCAACCAACCTAATGCTGTTGTTGCAGACGACGATCCACCGCGAGATCAACACGGCGCTGCAGACATGAGACGCGGCCTCCATACAGCCGCCGCCTATATACGCGTCCGTTGTCAAGGTTCATGCTTTACTTATTTACCGATACAACTTCCCCATCGTCATTCATGTGAATGGCTGTGATGAACCCGAATCCAAGATGGCGGATGTCATTTCAACATAAAGCCATCCATGAATTTTAGTTTTCATAGTGACATGAACCCGAATTTGTCATTAACTTTCAATCCACCCGTGTCGGTTTTGTATCTCAATAAATACTTTTTTTTTTTACTTACCTTACATGGTCGTAATGAAAAGTAGAGTGTTTAACATGGACGAAACACCTATTCCACGCTCGAACTATTGCCGACCTTGTTTCGCTTCAAAAATTGCGTGTATAATTGATATCTTTCATCCCTCGTTTCACAATCTACTATTGGTCTGCTCGAGTGCTGAACACTGCAACCGACTTATTGTCTTACCCCCTTTATTCATAAAAACTTAACTATATTTTTAAGCTAACAAATGTTTTGTCCCTTTCATTTGAGGGCAAACGTCACAATGACAGATAAAGACATACAGTTTTACCAAAAATATATTGAGCATCAACAGTATTCGTTGCGCAGACCGGTTTCCGACAGTAGCCGAATGTGTGAATAATCCATATTGTACTTTATTTGCAAGCGCAACTGGCAGAGTATTGCTTGCTATGCATTCTTAGCTTTGTCCCGCTTACACAATTCGTACACTGTGGCGCCGGGCTGCCGCCATGTTGCTCAGAAATCGATAGACCAATAAAAGCGCAATAGTTTAGCGAGCGTAAAATTCTACTTTATCATTGGTAGATCGAAATTTCTCGCGCTACTAAAATTGGTCTACTGCGCAGGTACATCGTGGCACAATATATTTTTGGTAATACTGTAAACCATGTTAACTAACAAACGTTTACGAATCGTACGGGGTTAGCGCATTAGATTCGAACTCGCCGTCGAGGTATCGTTAGAGCAAGACAGGCTCGTCGAGCTCCTCGCTGGAGAACCACTCTCCAGTGCGGCTCGCGAGTGTCGGTACTGCAGCGGGCGCACGCGCATGCGCGTTGTCAGCAGGTGGACCGGCGGCTGCCGCTGCTGCTGCGCGGCGCGGGCGGCGCGGGCGCCGGCGACGAGCCCGCCTACGTCACCGTCAAGGCGAAGAAATGAAGAGTGTTTTCGGTATTTCGCAAGGTGCACGAATTCTTTTAGTTTACTATTTGAGATTTCAGTGTTTCTTTTAAACGAAGGCTGCTTAAAATGTTACAAAGTCAAACGAGACTTTAACTCGACGAAGTCATTGTTCATTTGCCTCGAAATTTCGACTGGCTTGCAGCGGCCGTGGTCACGAGTCGACTGAAACTGATTGGAATGTTTTACGTCTCTAAGCGCTTTTTATGCCAGTATTATTTTGCAAAACTGAAGCTGAGTGACAAAAGTCTGTTAAAAAGTTTCCGAATTGGCGTAAATCGAGCTTCTTTTTCCATAAATGAACATTGATACTAAAAGTCACCTTAAAGTCTGGAGTGAATACACAATATTTTGAGTCAGTAACATTGTGAGTCAACAGTAAAGAATAAATACACTGAAATCATCAAATATTTGTTTTTAAGTTCAGCATCACTTAACTTTAGAATCCATTCGTTACCAGTCATGACATCGGCACATCACAAAGTTAATTTATACTTGTCGCTGTATTAAATTGTAAGTTGTAAAATTGGTCGCGCGAATTGCGAATTGAATTCTTTTGTTTATTTAAATCATATAGGGTTTAAAAAGCTGTCGTTTTTGACAAACACGTGTCAGCGCACTTGATTATTGTCACTAATTAAATTGTCGATGACAATTTTCTTCCGTAACCGTTGACATTGGAATGCAGGAGAAGTTGCAGTACTATGTTAGGAAATTGTTGGGCATTTTTGCCTTTGAATCGAAAAAGTTTTGTAAGAAAGCGGTGTGCTCTTCGAGACAGCATTTGATTAAAAAAAACTAATGAATGTTTAAAGTAATATCGTTCATTAATATACGACTTAAAATTCTTACAATTTATATTATGTTTTAGTCATTATTCTGTATCGAAAAGTGAAGTGAGGAAATCATATTTCTGGCCTAAACAAACGTATGTAAGTTAAACGTTCGTAAGATTTTTCATTCACTTCGTATAAAATCATTTTAGCGCGATCGGGGCGCTTGTAAAGTTCAACCCTATTGACGTGAGATTAAAAACTATTTAACTGTTTACATTAAATCGTCTCAATGTTTAAAAAGTCAAATTTAAAAATAAACAGCGACCTAAACTCATCCAGAATATTCATAGAGTCCACAGACTACTGTCTATTTTTGTATGCTTTTATGCTTAAAGTTCGTGGTTAAGTTGTTGACAAAATTTTTTCAATTCCAGCATCCGAATCTAGAGTTTCTGGTTAAAAATCATAATTTCAACACATTTTTCGTGTTGACCTAAGTTTTTATTTATTTCACGACTTTAAAATACATTAAATATCCTTCAAATAATGCTTTAAACAGGCCTTTGGCCTTTTGTCTACAGAGGAACACAATACAAAGCGACAAAAAAATGCAACTTTATTTTTCCATAAATTTTTGATACAAAAATTTCTTCCAGCAATTTTTAATATTTAGTCATAAACCGAACTGTAAGTAAAGAAGCATTCGATTATACGGGCTTTAGTTCATAGACACAGCAGAGCGGTTTGTGTGAAAAAGCGTTCTTTGTGTTCTATAGAATAGAACGCGACAGTATTCTTCTTGTGCGCAGGCGATACGAACCTCGTACATTACAAAAAACGCGAATCGCTGAACGCGTGTTGCTGTGGGTGTGTGGATCTTAAGTTCTTGAATATTATATGGAAATATAGTCTTAGTTAATAATGTTGTCCTACGGACGAAACGTAAAGCAATCAAAACGTCTACGGTTTCTGATCGTGCGGTTATTAACCTTGAGTTGATTGCCCTGAATTTTACGGAAGATGTAATATTTAAGGAGAATAGTTTTTTTTTTAATTATAAAGACAAAAGTCTTGTACATACGTTCCAAATCGTGTATCTAACGATCGACATGCCAAAAAATCTATTATTTTTAATACTAATACATAATTTTAATAGTAGTTTCGTATTTTTTCTGGTTGCATGGTGAAATACCGAATAGAAAAAAAAAGTTTTAAAATGTCCCCCTTTTCGGAATTCTTCGTCTGAATAAAAATGCCAGGCTGTGGAGTGACCTAGCGTATGTGTATATTTAAATAAATTATAATTAATAAATAATAATTGATATTATACATAAATTAGTCGAAAAAACCCACCATTGCGTTTCTCCAACGATTAAACCAAAACGCAATTTAAATGTTTAACTTTAATATAAAATTAATACCTAAGCGGAACTTTAAAAACACGATGAACATAATTAAAGCTTCGATTAAAATTTTGAAAGCGTAATATAATGTTAAATAAATAGTTGTAAGCGAGTTAGAGTGTAACGTTAACCAAATTTATTTCCTATTAAGTTTAAACGAAACCGATCTGTTTGATGCCTCGGCATTTAATAACCCTTGCATTTCTGTAACTCGAATACGTTTATCTTTTAATATAACTACAGTATTCAAATAATCTCCTCGTTAGACCTTAAACTAGTTAATGACATCAGTTGTTTGTCCAATAAAATTCCACTTTTAATGTTAAGAATGAACGATGACAACTCGAATATTCTACTGTTTCTTAAAACATCAAGTAGGTATTTTTTTTGCTTTAATTTCAAAACCCTGTATTGCATAGATCCCTTAGCAAATTAGTGAATAACATTTGACAGATAATAGTTGTCTGTAGTAACCGTTTGTTGAAGTGAAATAGAGTCCCTGTTTAAATTAAAAATTAACATTTACAGTATATTTTACTCTCAGATGAGTATTCTCTGTCAAAGTCTATGAAAAAATAACAAAATGATATCATTGAAAAAGGCTGAGGACACAATTTTTAAGATATACAATGTTTCTAAACAGGGTAATTTCATTTACTGTTGTGTATTTTGCATAGTGACGTTGTTATTCGATTTTTACTTTTGTCTACCGAATAACAGTCAACATTTTTCGTAGAACAGTTCGTTGGTCGACTTGTACTAAGCGGTTTCTATGGGCTTGCAATACAACCGCGTTTTTAGTCTACGTAGATGATATATGTTAATAAAACTGTAATCGAAATTTAGTGTAAACGCTATTTAGTTTCTTTCCGCAATTGTTATTAAAATGTAGACTAAATTAATTATAATACTATATTATTTCCTAGTTAAATTAATATTTAGTGTTAGGTAAGAATATTAATGTTTTATAGTGATTCACTATTTATTTGTACATGTCATGTTTATCACAACATAATATATAAATAGGATTACGTAGACCGAAGATCTGTTGGTATTTAAAAAATGTAATATATGAGGATCAGTTTTCACAACACAGTAAGTCTAAACTAATGGAGTCGACATTATAAATTATCGTCGATACAAATTTAGCCAAAATATTATGTATCAAAATAAACCAGAAGATCTGTATTATACAATCGTGGACATATTTCATTGTTTTAAGATATTTTTTTTTGCTACTAGTTTATCTGAATAATTTATCAAATGCTGTCATACAGAATACTGTAGTTTGTCTAATATTTTCTATTTGACAGCTCCTTGCTACTTACACCGTAGAGTCTATCGCATTTCAGAGTAGACTCTATGGCGCAGAAAATAAGGAAGCGACTTCACCTGTCAAAAAAAATCCGTGTAAAGGTTCAACAAATATATTTCAAATGCTACGGTAGCTATTGTTACCATGGATTGACGTAAGACGTATTTTTAACCGACTTCAGAAAAAGGAGGATGTTCTCAATTCGACAGATTAAAAAAATCTCTAATATTTAAGTGGCATGTCGTCTCCATACCTCGCTTTAGTCTTACCGTGCTATGAAAACTACGATCCTTAGTAATATAGTAGTAAGTAACGTAAGTGTTATTTTCAACAGTAAAACGAGATGTTATGTGTGGTTACGATATACATAAAAATATAGATACAATATTATCATAGTGAACCGTTGTCTTAAAATAGAACTGTATACTACATTGATTTCCTATAGAAAAAATAAACAATCTCGAATACCTACATAATAAATAATAGAGAAAATGATTGAAATGACAAACTCTTAAATGAAAAGCAGAGTGTACCAATGATCGTGGCTTACTGTGCCCACCGACTTTCTTTTATTGGAGTGCCAATGTTTATTATTTAATTGACTGTATTTGTTTAGCTGCGTTCAAACGACACCTGTTTTCATCAAGGAATTATCCAAAAAAATTCAAGGCGTACCATGATAATGTACTGTAAATATTGAAGATGAAAAGTTTTGATTTATAGATAGGTACTTCATTTAGTATCTTTCAGAACGAATCAACGATTATGCTCATTATTTTCTTAACAACATTGCACTTTAAATGTATGGAATAAGTGCATCATTTTTATTGCACAAATTTTAATTTAACGTACAGTGCTATTCAAGGGAAAGTAAAAAGAAAATAATGCGAGGATAAAGCCTAGTTTATTCTGACGTATAACTTTCATCACTTTTTTTACATTGTGATCATTTTTCATGTGAAAAGAACGGGTAAGAAGTGATCAGTGGCCGGAAATAGTGGCAACGTAATTTACGATTGATGTTAAATTATGTTTGGGAACCAAGTTATAGTTTAGTCGGCACTTAATTGGGTAAACGCCGTTTTATCGACGCCAAAGAGTATCATGTTGGCACAGTTGCGTTGGCCAGTTGACAGGATAACATTATCTCATGCCTGGGCCCAATTTCATAAACGCGACAGGTATACATCCAGAGTCACCATTAAAGACGGAACTGCGAGAAAGTGTAATTTTCCGAAAGGGAGGCATTTAGTATGAAGTTGATATACTCGTATCTATCCCTTTTGAGCATAGACAATTTCTCTTAGTTCCCTCTTTAACCCTTTGGACGCCAAGTACCTATAAAGTGGTCGTGTGTTGTGCCCACCACGCCAACAACCACTAAAAAGGTCGGAGTGAAGGTGTATTTTGATCATGAATAAAATCTGTTATGAATTGTTTTTATTGGTTTAAACGTTACATCAATTAACAGTGCTTGGCATGTGAGTGATCACTTCATTCAAATATTAAAGCGTTCAAAGGGTTAATGGTCGGCTTAGTTTTCTACACTACAACACATTGCTCCTGATCTGACCGTAATTTTCACCAGATCGTGGCATCTGTAGACCCTTAGTTTTGATCACCCAAGTCCATTTCCGAGTATACATAACTACATATGGAAAGGAAGGGAGGGAGGGAGGGAGTAGGGACGTATTTTTAGTACATGGTGATGGTATGATAGCCTTTCCTCAGTTAGATACCAACGACAGTACCGCCACGGATTTGCGATTTAGCTATTAACCTTTTCATCGCCAACAACGCAAACAAAGGTCACCGACATGCCAGGTGGCCAGGTGGCTAATGTCAACCGCGATTTAGAAGTTTGAATATCGCACGTTTAGAATTAAAGCGACCCCTTTCTGAATTATACACGTCCCAAAATATCACCTTAACTAAATGACAGGGTTTAATTTTGGGAAATGTCATATTCAGAATTGAGTCTCTTTAATTCTAAGCGTGCGATATATGCTCGTAGGTCGTCGTTGCACAAAGTCATCGGTGACCTATATCGACAGTGGAAATCTCAAATGCCGTAAAGGACATTAAGGGAGTTGTCCCTTACGACATTTCAGATTTCTAGTGTCGATATGTGTCGGTGGCGTGATTGGCACGACAGTTCACAACACCTTTAAGCGTTCTTGGCGTTCAAAGGGTTAAATTAAACCATAAGACGAAAGCAGGTGTCGGCGATATTGAACAGCTCGAGCCATTGTTGATTGCCGTTAAACAAAATATTGTTATCGCAATATAGGGTGTTAAATATGTCTGTTCTGGGCTGCGTTGCTTTTGTTTCACTACAGAAATTATCTTTACAGGGACTTAAGTGTATACTTCGCATTTCACTATGTCAAGCTTAGGGAGCGTTCAAGTATTACGTGACGCAATTTGGGGGGGAGGTGGTCTCGTAAAACGTTACGATGCGTTACAGGGGCGGAGGGGATCTTTCTTACAACACGTTACGTAACATTGTTTCTAAAAAATTAGGGAATTAAAACTCCCAAACTGGCAACCCTTTTCGTCAAAAATCTTCAAAAATTGCGTTACGTAATACTTGAACGCTCCCTTAACACGGCTCCCAGAGGCAAAATTTCGTACCTTGAGTTCTCTGTATTTTTTTATTGCAACTTCTTAATTTTCAGTATTACATTTCGTTTTTTTGTATTTTTAGCCAGTCTATTATGTTTTATGCGTGTGTTTGTGTTTTTAATTGTACCAATTCTTATTCTTTAAGGTAAGACGTATGCGTTTGGATACATAAACTCCTAGGTAACCCCGTTTTGGTATCGAAAAGGATGTGTTGTCTTATAAGCATGGTTATCAGATAGCGAAAGCGCGATTTTTGCAGAAATGGGAGAGTTGTGAGAAGATACTAAACGAACTTATGATTTATCTTATATTAAAGGGGTTTAGTTTCTGTCTGACAGATAACGCATCGCCTAAACCGATGAAGATAGAAAAATGAAATTTTGAATATGTGTTCCTTAGGTGCGTAAAGGTACCCTGAGAACCATTAAGGGAGTTAGAAGAAGGGAGGGGGTGGAAGTTAGTATGTAATTCAAAATCGGACGAAATCGCGGCCAACAGCTAGGTCGGATTAACATTAAACTAGCTGTAAAAACTTTAACGTGTCATAATGTACTCATTATTGGATCTGTAAGGCCTAGAAGGGGTATGCAATAATTTTATTAGGTACCTTAAAGTGGACCGCATATTTATATATTTTTTTTAAAGAATCACAAATAACTCAAGTTTTTTATGTCACTACTGATTACCATATGACTGCAAAATGTTTTACGATACGCTTTGGAACGGGTTGGTATCAGGGTTAACAGTAACGGTATTTCTAGTACGACCAGTCCCGGGATCCCGGTTGTGCATACTAAAAATACCGGGATCGGTAACCCTAGTTGGTATATTTAACATTGGATATATCCCAATGCGTTCAAAATGTGAACGTTATCTGGTCCGTTGTTGGTTTTAGATATATAATTTACTAATAGGGCTGACATGTTTAGTTTTATAAAAGTCTAAAAAAAACCTTTTCAACGCCAATGAAGCATATGAACGCCACGTTCATACACTGAAAAAAAAAACACTTTAATTCCACGTAACTGAAGTTTCTACAACCTTCTACCTAAAAAAAGTGGCTACAGAACTCTTGGAATACTTTACCAAACTGTTGATTTGTAATCAAATAATTTACATTTCAGCATCATCAAATTGTTTAGCTACTTTAAATTAACTTAGATTACCAATAAAGTGTAGCAGTGTGTTATCATTCGACTTAACTCTCGATGAGTTGCCTGTACGCACGACTGCTCACAACGCCTTTAGGCGGCCTTGGCGTTGAAAAGGTTATGATGTGTTTAATTTTCAGGATTTTTAAATAAGTTTCGTTTGCAAAGGCAACGCAGCCTAAGGTATGTGTACGTAATATCTTCCATTAGACTCGTAGTCGCTCTGAGCTACCGTATGCATTACAATAAATATATAAATATCGATTGAAATATGACTTGGCTTTTATTTTAATTATAGTATCTGTGGTCCTTAATCATGAGCCCCCGCGGCGGTGGCGCGACGACGACTGCGTACCGAAGCCCTGACAGCTCGGCTGCTAGGTGCAGGCGGCGCGGGCGCCGGCGGCGACAAACTTCCCTCGTTTGCTTCATTATTTTTAATGTCAAATATAGGGTTGCACACCACGCTAACCACATCACTCTCTAAAGGCCCGGACACACTCGTCCCCGACGTGGTGATTAAGGACCACGGACTGGTCCGAAACATGTCGAGCATTTCTCGACTTAAAAATACGTAAGTGATCCGTTTTTATTAATATGTCCGAGTCTCACGGTAGTTTTATGTTAAAAATATAGTATCTGTGTTGGTTGATTTGTGCAAAATTTCAGCTATGTTACTTTTATACTTTTAAAGTATGTCACATACAGACAGACAGACCTAACGAAACTACATATAAGTAAAGTCTATGTTTTCAAACTCTGAGACAAAAATGACAACTAGAAATGTCAAACGTGAAAATAATGTGACCAGCTTAACGTGAACAGTGTTGTCCCTATGACCCCCACAAGATGGTCCGATGACCTCATACAGGTGGCAGGAAGGCGCTCGTTGCATGCTGCTTCCAACCGGTCACTTTGGAAATACATGGAGGAGGCCTATGTTCAACAGTGGGCTTCTTGTGGCTGAGATGATGATGATGACTAAAAAATAGACTTTAGTGATGAACGAGACGCAGTCCTTTAAGGCCTATTAAAAAGACTCGATTTCATTTTACGGGACTCGACTCCGAACTGAAAACTGGAGGTTTGAGTATTAATAAGACTCAGTTGTTAATCTAAAAAAACTTAAACAACTCTAAAGACTAAACTACACGAGACTTACGCGACTCGAGTAGTTTTATAAACGGAGTCATGCCTGAGATGTGCATGACGATTCAATGTGAGATCAAGCACTTAGCCTAGGGCTGTCAGAACTTTTAAGGGCGTCCGATAAATCGCGCGGGCGCACGGAGCGGGTGCACGCCTAAAGAAAAATAGTATGATAGCGTCCGCTAACTCGCGCGGGTGCGGGCTCGTAAATTTGTTCGATAGGCGTGCACCCGCGCAACGTAGCGGGGCGTAAAAGGCCCTACCTAGAGGCCGTAGTACGCTAGCTTGTATTGCAGAGAAAGCATTTTATTAATGGGACTACGAGAAATAAGTCTCCCTCGTGGTCCCATTAATGGGACAAATCAATACAAGAAAACGGGGGCATTATCCCTTTACAAACAGAGCCCAATTACATAAACGCGACAGGCGACAAGTGGCAGCAGGGCCGGATCGTGAGTTTAGGCGGTCCTGGGCTAAATACTACTTAGAGGCCCACCTAATTACACAAAAGTAAATTAAGTTATGAATTTTTTCGCATTATCGTCTATTTTTGACTCTGACTTGACTTAGATGGGGGCCCCTTGGGTCCACGGGGCCCTGGGCTAAAGCCCAAAAAGCCATACGGAAGATCCGGCCATATGGCAGTGACAGTTCGGTATAAATTGCTTTCCCACTATGATGTTAAGTCGGCGAATTGTCACTGTCACCTGTCGCCTGGCGCGTTTATAAAATTGGGCCCAGCTAGCATGTGCTAGAGAGACGGAGGCTTTATGCGCGCGATAAACGCTAGCGTGCTACTAGCCGACCTGCGTGCGTGCCGCCATAAATTTCCGCCGCCAAGTCATTACCTTTAGTGCAGGGTAGCCGGCTTGTTCCCGGCCGTGGCAAGCGGGAGCGATAATGGCTTTCGATTTCTCCGATTCAAGTAGTTATATTTTCTTGCGGAACAAGGGTGTTTGTGACGGGAAACGTGTTATGGACGTTCGGTAGTAGAAAGAAGTAAAAGCAAGTTTATTTTGAAAGAAATAATAATTATTCAACACAATTTCATTTTTAGGGTTCCGTACCTCAATAGGAAAAACGGAACCCTTATAGGATCACTTCGTTTTCAGTCTGTCTGTCTGTTTTTTTATAAAATAGGAAGGCAAATAAGCAAGCTGGTTACCAGATTATGGTCATTTATTCAGCTACTTTAATGCTTACAGTGTTTTGGACTCGAGTCGCTTAATGCTGTTAAAATCAACAATATCCAATTAAGTATATAAGCACACTATTATTTAATAATAAACCTAGTAATACTAAACAATACACACACACACACACACATCAGGGAGTGCAAATATCACAAACATATTGTGTTTTTTTTTTGTGGCAATGAACTCGTTCATGTGTGCGAACGGACGATATTGTGCCAATGACAAACATATTGTGTTGTGTTACTTGTGCTGAATACAATCAAAAGGGCCCCAGTTAGCATACTGCCTCGGTAAACCGAGACGCTGGTTTTCAGTGGGACCCTTGAGATCCCTTATAATAAACTAAAGCTAATGAGCAATGGCGACAAAGGAAAATGCCATTTTCGGAATTTATGTTTCAAGTCTTAAAGTACCTACTGCTCATATTTTTAAAATTGCTTTTCAGAAATGTATACCCTCTGCTTCGTAAGAAAGAGTGATCAGTTGATCACCGCCGTCCATAGGTACCAGCGACCTCAAGGGTGCCGCAGATCCGTTGCCGGCCAGTAGATCCGGTGGCCTCGGCATCTTACCGTACGAAACAATAGCAAACTTCCACTTCACATCGGCATTCTGTGAGAGTGGTACTAATCCGATCAAGCCGGCACTTTCGTGGAAGCAGCACAGAAATGGCTGACTAGAAATAGAATAGACTTACTAACTATAAAGGGCTTTCTGGAAATACCGACTTCAGAAAAGGAGGATGCTCTCAATCCGACTGTTTGTTAAAAGATTTTAACTGACACTAGATAGGTAGGTACGTCATAGGTACGTGAATGGAATATAAAGCTGTACACGGCTTTGCATAAATGAACCTAAACTTTTGAGATTATAAAATAAATAAAAAGTAAAGTATCAATGCAAAATGAGCCTTACCCCGCTTGTATTACGCTTATTTTTATATTGCTTACGTGAATGTGATGTGAATGTCATAATGGCAAGGTGCATCGTTGTTTTGTTTCTACTATGCGAAACGAATCGATGTCTCCCGAAACCGAGGGTGTTTTAAGTGAATACGGACAGTAACTGCCATATTTAAAAAGAAATAGGTTAGTAAAAAGCTCAAACAAGACTGGGAATTTAAGCGTAGCCTGACAGGTCGTTTAGCATCGATTTCCCAAAGCGCATGTCTCGGTTCCCGCCACTTTCGCCAGTGCCGCACCGCCGACCGACGCGCGCGATAGCCTGTGCCAAATTAGAAAAACAATAAAAATTAAAAACATTTGACTGAAACCTTTGTGCGTGCTTTTTTCAGCCAGTGTTTTTTTTAGGATTAATTGACTTTGGATTTTTTCGGGTATGTTGGTACACTTGTTATCTATTTTAATTGTCTCGATATAAATAAATACGTGTGCATAAAAAATAATCATAACATGGTGGGAATGTCGCATTGATTTTTTTTAAACCGTTTTTTTTCTTAAACTGGTGGGAAAGAGCTCTTTAAATGCCCCGCAAAACGTATTATTGTCTATAGAAAACGATGTTCTTATAGTACCTACACGTATTTAGGTGAAACAATGGGATGTTAAATTAATGGACTCATGCTAATTGCAATGATATCGCTGCCTTTAGGGTTGGTAAATAGAGAACTATTAAATTATTAGATATTTATCGGCACTTACGGTCTTTTTTTTTGTCCTTTTGGATCTGTGTTGGCCAGTGATTAAAATGATTGATCTAAAAATGTTATCAACCTGCCTTAATTTTAGGGATTGAGGGGATTTGAATTGTGTGTGGGGGGATGTCTTATTCAAAAAGGGACGTTTGTTATGTTTTGCATTGTTGAAAAAACTACAGGCCGCGTTAGCTCCCGGATATAGAAAAACAACAATTATCTATACGACAGGCGACTACGAAATATACGTTAAGGATGTATATACATATAGGGAGGCACTAAGCTTGTTTTAGCTTACCAAGATGTTCAGATTATAAAAAAAATATTTAAGTCTTGGGTCAATCTAATGTCTGTCTAAAACAGGGTTTGCTGATAAGTATCAACGGATATATATTCATGACTGTTTTAATTAATTTTATAATAAATAAGTAAATATTAAATCAATAAAACTCAATATTTATTTCATACTTTTGATTTAAAGATCGAATGTTAAATAAAGCCACTTCGAGCCTAAAATTCGCATCTTTTCATATGCATTATATACATATATCCGATAGTATCGGATAAAAAACCAAAATCGGATATTTTGATATTTATTATTTATGTATATAATTATATCGGATTTTTGCGAACCCTGGTCAAAAGTACTCGATTCCAACAGGATTTTTGTTAAATTACTAAATACAATTTAAAACTGTCATAAAAATAGGTACTTCTCTTATGTATTTATTAGGTTTGTTACTCAATCATGCATAAACGGTAAGGCAGATTTCGATGAACATTGACAGACAGATAGATTAAATTATGTCATTTATTAAAACACAAGTTAGGTATATTTAGTTTTTTGGTTGGTTCTATCAATCCGAAACATCATTTCCCGACTGAATCGTAGGTATCCTTACAAATTAATATTAATATTTTTTTGCTGATGTTAAACTTATCACGAATGTTATATAAAACAAACCTAACCTACGAGTATTGGGCGCTTTATGATGAACTATTAAAAAATACCAACCGGTTTACAATTTTCATCAAAAATGCATTTGGGCAAATGAAAATTGTGAGAAATGACGTTTCGAATTTGAGTCTGTTGACTTTTAATATACAAAAATTTGTAAAATAATTAATAATAATTTGCGGCTGGTAGGACCTTGTATAAGGTCCGTCCGGATTGCACAAGATTGCAACCGGAAACACAGATGTATAAAAAAAAGAAGCGATTTAAATAAAACTTCGTAATTAATAAAAACAAAATCCCGCCTGCGTAAACAATATTAAAAGGAGAAAAACAAGCCATATAATATAAAAAATATTGGCATAGTGTTGGAACCAGTTTACCCTCGAAATATCGACAAACTAATCATCGAATGATCATTTCACCGAAATTCATTTCATCAAAAGGTATATTCCGCAAGGATTTTATTCCTCTGAATAAAACGCTAACCTAACCTAACCTAAAAAAAACCAAAGCACTCGTACGCACACATCACAATACATTTACAATAGGAATTACGTAGGTACTTAATTAATTAAAATAGACCTAAATTAAAATTGTAATGACAACACAAAGAAAAACTAGGGCAATGGCAGGACTTAAACCTGCAACATCAGCATCTGAGAGGCAGTGTGGCGAAACTGGCAAACGCAAGGCACGGAAAGCTGATGTTGCAGGTTCAAGTCCTGCCATTGCCCTAGTTTTTCTTTGTGTTGTCATTACAATTTTAATTTAATAATTTGAATGTTAAAACATTTAAAAATAAAATCGAAAGAAATTTCGGTTACAAAAATTTAATAAAATAGACATAGACAATACTTTTCACACATACATTATACATTTATACCTAAATCGGCTATTCCTTATAAAAAATAGCCGGGTTTGCATTAATTAGTTAGACACATAAAATATTCCTAGAGTATGTATTTCTAAGACCGCTGCAACAACAGATAAAAAATGGGTTCTTATACAAAAATGTGCAGCAAAATATTGTTGCGGGAAACAATAATATCAATCAAGATGTTTAACATGTAACTACCGTGAGACTCGGACATATTAATAAAACGGATCACTCACGTATTTTTGCGTCGGGAAATGCCCGACATGTTTCGGAACAGTCCGTGGTCGTTAATCATGAGCCCCCGCGGCGGTGGCGCGACATGTCGGGCATTTCCCGACGCAAAAATACGTGAGTGATCCGTTTTATTAATAAATCAAGATGTTATTAATAATTATTAATTTTCATATTATCTGAGTAAAAATGATAGTTACAGAGTAAAAAATTTACATCGCAGGTAAAGTTATATTGCTCGTTGACACTTTACTATAATTATCTCATTATTCCAAAAGCTCCAACTTTAGGGGTGTCACTTTGAAATGCAAAGTAGACTCCACGATTAAAGAGAAAAGTTATTTTTGACAGCCCTGCGTAATTCACAAATTATGCTCGGCGAGATTTGACTTTGGAGCGGAGAAAGATAATTTTTAGGGTTCCGTATCCAAAGGATAAAACGGGACCGTTTTACTAAGAGTCCGCTGTCTATTCGTTCGTCCGTCTGTCACCAGGCTGTATCTCATGAACCGTGATAGCTAGACAGTTGAAATTTTCACAGATGGTGTATTCCTATTGCTGCTAAAACAACAACAACTAAAAAACAGAATAGAATTAATATTTAAGTGGGCTCCCGTACAACAGACATGTTTTTTTTGCCGTTTTTATAGATAATGGTACGGAACCCCTAGTGCGCGAGTCGGACGCGCACTTGGCCGGTTTTAAGGCTTCATCCAATTCGTGGAGAAAGTTTTCTTAATTATAGGCCGCCTGTTTGTTTATTAGCGGTGAGCGATCCCAACGGACTGGGCCAGAGCGTCTAGTGTAAGTATTTGTTATAATAAACTCAACGAACGCGTTAGCAGTATGACCAACTTCAAATTAGAGATCCTGCCCTACTTAGGCTAGAAAACTGATAAATTCTGCCATTCTAATGGCTTAGCTCCTTTAAGACTGGGTTCACAATCAGAGTTAAAAACGCGGCAATGGCTTTCCTGGTTGGGCAATGGCCGCGTTTTTGCGTTTAAATCGCTCGCAAATGCTTACTGTGAACCCAGTCTAAGGCTATACTGCCAAACGTGCCAGCTTATATTGCTATCCTGCCAGATACTGCCAAATTTTGAAAACTTCAACCGATCCTGCCTGAAGTCAAAATAAAGGGCTAAACCTGCCAAAAAGGCAGGATCCTGCCACATATGGTCACACTGCGCGTTAGAGTTAACTTCTCAATTACTATGGAAGCAAATACTTATATACGTTTATCGGGACTTGAACGCCATAATAAACTGTTTATTTATTTACCTCGACGTTTCGGCCGAAATGCAGCGGCCGTGGTCACGAGAGAGAGTGAGTCTGCTCGTGACTACGGCCGCTGCAAATCGGTCGAAAGGTCGAGGTAAATAAATAAACAGTTTATTATCGCGTTTAAGTTCCGAGGAACGTAATAAGTATGTGTGAAAATCGCGAAAGTTTAAAACTATGGAACGCTAAGTAGCAGTGCTGGCACTGTTGTGTTCCGGCGTGGAGAGCAAGACAACCGGTGCAATTACTGGCACAATAGATTCCATTTTAGTCCTCTGGGTTGGCAACGCATCTGAAATCTCTTTGGTGTTGCGGGTGTCTATCGGCGGTGGTGATCACTCATCATCAGGTGACCCAATTGCTTGTTCGCCGTCCTAATTCATAAAAAAAATGTTTATATATAATTTAGAAGTTAACGCTAACGCGGTAGAGACGTTTTTAAAACGTACACTAAGTGCTCTGAAGCGCCTGGGTGGCATTGTGATTGTAAGGGCTCCCCACGAGTCTGGCATAAGGGCAGATGGGATCACCTTTGGGCTAGGGCCTGGCTCATCATCATCATCATATCAGCCGAAAGACGCCCACTGCTGGGCATAGGTCTTACCCAAGGATTTCCACTATCATCAGTCTTGAGTCGATTTTTTACCAACCTGTACAATTTCATGACGCGGTAGTTGTTGAAATGCTAAGTTTATGTCGGTGGAACAAGATTCTTTTTCCTTTGATGCTAACAACCTGCATCTCCCACTGAAATGTAATAAATTATACCTCACTCAGGCTACCTATGCAATATCATATTGCACTCTATTAATTAGAAGAGAGAGTTTATAATTGCTTTTGCAAGGATCCTGAACAGTTAGGTAAGATTTAACAAGGTTACCGCGTACTCCAGTTTGCTGAGGGCTTTTGTACACGGCAGGTTTGGCAGCGAAATCTTAGAACACTGACGTAAGGTAGCAGTACCCCGGTTGCGTGTCGGCCAGTGAGAGTGCAGTTCTCCTTCCTCACTTTTCGTTTCTTTTCCTTTTGGGATTTTTAGGTGATATTATCTGACGCCTGAAGCCCATGGCTACAAGGACAAGGCTGTCCTGCCTTTACTAAAATTTTTCTTCGTGTTATTATCATGAAAATTTATGAGTACTTATACGAAGTGTGGTTTTAAAGGTATATTATTTACAAGCGACCCGCCCCGGCTTTGCATGGGTGCATTAAGAATGTCCCTACTTAAAAACCTTCCGCAAAAATCTCTAAATAACAGTGAAAACCATATAAAAATGGTTGCGTGGTTTAGAAGGAGTAGGCGGCCGAGGATATGAGGACAAACAGGAACAGGAATGCGATGTTTGTATCTCACCAGGTGACTAAAGCTCACCAAATTGGCCGTTTTTCATAGAGATTCGGCCATTTTGGTGAGCTTTAGTCACCCGGTGAGATTCAAACATTGCACCCCAGATAGAAACTTTATTTTATACCATGTAAAGATAAAGAAGATCCAATCTACGACTGGTTTAGAAATTCATATTAATCATACAAACATTTGCCCCTTGTGAAAATCCAACCAACTCTAGCTTCGCAGTGACCCTACCTAGATTGAGTCGTCAATCGTCAACAAATAGCAGCACAGACATTCAATCTGATGTTAGGAACATCCAAAAATCTCCAATTCCCTTCTTATTCAAACAAATCCCCGACGTAAGCGCAACCCCGCGGGACGGCTCTGCTAATCCGATGGTTATCGCTTTACATCAGCCTGGCATTAATGAAGTATCCAAATTCAGGGTGGGTCTCCACCAGAACTGTGCGAGAAAGCGAGAGATTTATTACATCAAACGCTAGGCACGGAATGCTGAGATTGCAGGTTCGAGTCCTGCCATTTCCCTAATTTCTCTTTGTGTTGTCATTATAGCATTTGTTGTAATTTTAATGTTTAAAAAATAAAATAGAATCGAAAGTAAATTTCTATTACAAAACTGTATCAGATCAAAGCCCGGCGATATCATTGTATCGCTGAGAAAAATAATAATTTAATTAAAGATCTTGACTACAAATGAGCCAATTAATAAGACCTGAGTTACTGTAGCTCAGATCTAAGTTACTGTAACTCAGATCTGAGTCACTGTAGCTGAGAACTTAGTTAAGAGGAAAACTCAAGGCCTAGAGAATTGAAAAATAGGTACCTATTTGTAAAATCCATTGCTGCCTCCATCTATCGCAGAGCGCAATAGAGACAGCTGCAGCTTGGACTGAAAATACCTATTTAAATTACACAAAATCAACGATTCGTAGACCCCTGATTCCTTCTCCAAAACTTTACCGATTTAACTACTTTTTTCATTAAAAATTTAAGAAAGGCTTTGGCGGTGTTCCTATTTTTTTCCTTTTTTAAATAGTCTAGTAAAATTTGTTTTCTGAATGTATGAACGCAGCCGAAAATCTGGCCAATTTTTTAAGTTTTTGAATATTCATATGTATTTTAATAATTAATTTATTGAAAAAAGGGAAACATAGGGACATGCATAATAGTGGCCATAGATTTTTTGGAAAAAAATATTGCTCTATTGGCATTATCCAGAGAGGAAACAGGGGACGACGTTTGTATGCAAAAACGGACCTTGTGTTTCCTCTTAATGTAGCTAAGATCTTAGTTAAGGTAGCTAAGATCTTAGTTACAGTAGATAAGTAAGTTAGATAAGTAAGTTAAGTTACTGCAACTATGATCCTTGTTAATGTTGCTAAGATATCGCTATTCTTCGCCCTCTGGGGTGGTGCAGATGCAATCCCTTTGGTGTTGCAGGTGTCTATGGGCGATGGTGATCACTTACCAATAGGTGACCCACTTGCTCGTTTGCCTTCCTATGTTGTATAATAAAAAATCGCGTATCATAACATAGGGTGACATAGGTAATATATATTCCACTAAGGTTCCAACGTCCGAACAATGACATGTGTTTTGACAATAAACTCTCATCCCTATACCAACGTGATAAAACATGAAATCTAATAACACATCAAAGCCATCGAAGCGCTAATTACGATCATATTTTTACTGGACGATAAATCTTACAAGTGTTATTGGTTTGTTTGTCACGTCTGAGTGCTAGTGCTGTCGTTAAAATATATCGATTAGTGATAATTTTATGGCGTGTAAGTAGCCACGATGACGATATGTGCGAATGGCGTATCAGGTAATTTAAAGCTTTTACCTATAGAGGTAAATCACTTAAATGAATATAGTACTCAAAATAAAATAGGGCCCACTCGACTTTTCTCCGTAAAACAAAAATATGTGTATGCCAAAGTTAATTTATGTTGAAGGGTTTTATTACCAGTTTACATAACGTGCAACCTGTCTATAAAATAAAACCCTACTTTCATAACATACATTGTTAGAAACACATACTTATTATTATATTTTCATTTTACAGAGAAAAGCTAAGAGGGCCCTATTTTATTTTGAATATTTTATATATAGTTTATATCAACCGATATCTTTTCGTTTATTTTCGAGCAGTCGCTTAAAATCCAAGCTATAGTCAGATAGATTACTTTCATGGCCTGCCAAGGGAACGGGGATGCTGCGAAGTTATTTTTCGCTGGAATTTTCATCCCCCGGGATTTCCCAGGAGACGAGATTGTTTCACGGGATGAAACTGGTTATTTTCATGATACGGAAAAATATGTTTTTAGAAGCTGACACTGCAGTTCGGGGTCTGAATCTGCTGATAGGTTTTTTCGATAAAAGAGACTCATCGAAATATTAAACGTAAAAGATTATATGCAAAGCCTCTATCTCTAAACCGTTAATTTATTTAAAGTGTAGATTTAACTCTAGCTTTCTTAAAAATCTGTTTTATTTATTTACTAATTGTCCAGTTACATAAACGTTTCTTGACATATTTAAGTTAAGTACTGGTGACTTAAGTTTTGCTATGGATTTTCTCTTTCCTAATTTTATCACGTTAAAACCTTCAAACTAACGCTATTCTACATTGAGTTAAGTGCTCGTTTAAAAGGATCTTTGTAACAAAAACAATCCTGACCCAACACATTCAGTAATGTATTGACAAATAGATACAATAAATTAAAGGAAAGGTAGCAAAACATCAAGTATCAACATTAAATCCAAAACGGATGAAATTTCCGCAGAAAATCGAAATTAAACCGCATTAAGCCATTGCTTTGGTGAAAGATATTCATGTGGGATTTGATCGGGACGATACGGTCGTTGGAACTGTGTTGCTAGATTAGGGTTTTGAAAATACGCAGAATTCTCTAAAATCCCAAAAAATCTGGAGTTATTGAGTCTTTTTTTTAAGTTCAAGCAACACAAGAAGTAGCAACGGCGTTCTATAGCTTTGTTTATAAATGAACGATACAATATGTGTATTGAACTTTTTTAATAAATAAATCTATTAAAAAATATATATTGGCAACTGTTGTCAACAATTTAATTCGCCCAAAAATATTTTTTCGATTGCGTAAATTTCAGCATTACAAAAAAAAGATTGTTTAAAACGCAATAGGTAAGTTTAGATTTGTTTCATAACATTTCTGAAAAGTTTATCGTTTTAGCAAAATAATCCTTGTTGGCGAAGGATGCCGTTGGCATTAATGAAGTTTCATCAAACATTATTAAAAGTATAACATCAGTTGCTGAGAAAAACGAAACTAAATCAAAAGTTAAACCAGCTACGTGCAATAAATAAGTACTGCATTCGACGAAAAGTGCTGTCATATTTAATGCATACAAGTAGCATAAATTTAACGAAACGGTGTCCAAGTGAATTTTAAATAACGAACGTCTGGTGTTTGCACTTACGTTTCGTTTTCCGCAAAACGTAAGTTTTTTCCCGCCTGAGTAATAAAATTGGTCAACTTTAAACTTCCGTAGATTTGCCAATAATTTTGGCACTTTAAATAATTAATAGATTCAGGCGTTACTTTGCGGAGGTCCATATCAACAAACAGGTAATTTGTTCCAGTTTGTTTTTGGCACTTTTTTAAATTATTTTAAATGATAGGTTACAAATTAAGTCGTCATTTACAATCCACTATGAAAAACCCACTAGGGGTTTTTATAGCAATCCACGGATTTCCCCGTAAGTCTGGCAATGCTGGTAGGAAACGGCAGATGTTCGATGCGCAAGCCTTTCCTTTGATCGAGCTTATTCAGTAGCTAGTTATAGAGCGGTTCATTTTGGAGATTGCGTCGAAAAATACGGCTGGGGACTCCAGAGATGCCATACGTGAATAACTAAGTCTTTAATCAGGGTTGTCACACCAAGTTTCCCTTATTTTAGGAATGTTTCGTATGATTTTTAAGTACCTACAATTTTTAAAAACTCAAACTCATACTCAAAATATTTATTTGCTTTCGTAAAGAAATATATAACAAAACCCTATTAGTTTTTCGCTCTTACAAAGTAGGAACGCGTTGTCGCGGAATATCATTTCCGTGGAAAGTATTTAATTAATTACCGACCGATTATCTAGCTTGTATAGTGACTAGCGTCCCGTCTCGGCTATATAGTTAGGATGTAATGTAAACAAAAACCTTCCGTAGAAAATTTCTCTAAATGACAGTGAAAACCGTTTTAAAATCCGTTTACGAGTACTAAGGGGCCGTTCAAGTATTACGTAAGCACTATAGAGGGGCGGGGGGGGTCTTTGCTTTGCTTATTTTTGATGACATGGGGGGTAGGGGGGTCTGGATGGTGATTACGTCAGCAGTAGTTATTTACTTTTTTACACCTATGGCACTCCACCATTTTTACACATATGAAACTGATGTGCATGATTCAAAATTTAGAGCACCAAGATGTTGAATGGCTCGATGAGAGCGATGTAGCGGCGTTCTAAAATCGGATGAAAGTGAGCAGACATAAATTGAGCAGCAAACATCCAATGTCATTGAAAAATTGGAATCTTGGATTCGGGTATCATGGACTGAAGACTGTTAATTGGAATTAATATGTATACCAAAAATTTTAACGGTGTTTGTTTTTTTTATTTCTAGAATTATATCTGCTGCTCATGAATCAATAAAAAAAACAATAAATTTAGAAAAATGCCAATATACCAATGTTTACGTAAGCATGGGGGGGGGGGACGGCCCCTAAGTATAGTTCATTTCTTTAGGCACTTAAAATAAGGTAAATAAAATAGTCACGTGACTCGGCAAATCAACCAATCAAGTCAATCTTTTGGATCTGTGGAGACCCAAGAGATTGATTTGATTGGTTGATTTGCCGAGTCACGTGACTTATTTTGTTTACCTTATTGTAAGTACCTAAAGAAATAAAATATAGCGTTGACTGACGCTGACAGAATGGCACCTTATGTATCTATCTATATATTATCTTCTTTATTTTTCCGCCTTTTGCTCCTAAACCCTGCAACGGATTTTGATACTGATTTCACTATCTTTTAGAGAATTTATTAAGGAAGGTTTTCATGTAAATTACATACCGTTTGGACCTGAGCAACGCCGGGGCGGGCGCTACTTTAATATAAAACAAATGCCCCATTCGTTCTTGTCTATCCCCATCGTCTCTTCGATCGCTTAGTCCTTTTAAACCAGTAGGATTTTGATACGATTTCCACTGTCATTTAAAGAACTAAATATGGAAGGTTTTTATGTACCTACTTAACATCCTAATTGTACCCCGGCGAACACTGAAAAATAGGGATAACCGTATACTTTGGTTACTCCAGGCAGGGGGGTTCCACTCCGCACTGTAGGCGCGCTCGCCGCATTACCTATGGCATAGGTTAATCGCAGTAGGTTGCCGGCTTGCCGCGCGCGCGCCCGCTCACTGTGTCGCGCGTTGTGATAGTATTACAGTAAGCAGCCCAACGGTGGAAGGCGGGCGCGGGCGGCGCCTTCCTTTTGAAGCATGCCGCCTGGCGAATGTTTATGAAGTGATACGAACTTTTTGTGCCTGATCATAAAGTTGGAATTCGTTTAATGGTGGTCGAAAAAGAGAAGTTTCTGTACGTTAGTACTATTATTTATACTGTGTTCCAGGCCCCCAATTCTGCGCTCATCGAGTTTCATCTGACGATCGAGATGTGTCAAAATATGACAGATTTTGAAGGGATTTGACAGCTCTTTTTGGCTTATCTCGAGTGTGACTTTATCTCTACTGACGCGAGAATTGCCCCGCTGATTTTGGTTAATGGTAATCAAAGTTCATTTAATTTATCATTAGGTAAGGTTTTACAATAGTTCGGTAGTCACTTTTTTGTGTAATGTAAACAGAACTTCGACAACGTGTAATGAAACTGTTTTTCAGTGAAGTCGAGCGGGTCGCACCTTAACATTGCATCGATGGACGGCACATCACTAGCTATAATCCGAACTAATGCCGCGCCGTGATCGATAACGGCCGCTATCTGCAGTCGATAGTCGATTACACCGAGCAATGATGGGTTGATAAGAGACGGTGCATCCTTTGATGAGACATTATACGGGTAGCCATCGTAAATGAACTTAGTCGGTGGGTGGTACATCCTTCCTACATATGTATAGTGAAAGTGGTAGATGTCTGACGTTCTGTGAGGGGATGAATGACCGTCCTACTTCTGTCTAAATTATGTTAATACTTTAAATGTTTAATATAATATAATGTTTAATGTTAAATGGATAATAAAGAGAAAACTGTAGAACTCACGTTATCAATGCACTGCGATATCGCCCCCCTCTAATTTGACCCGCTAACAGAGTTTCTTTTATTTTAAGTTCTTCGAACGGAGTTTGACTTAACTTTATATCAAGGGCATTGGTTCCATGAAACAAACCTTGGCTCTTATGGTTTTGGACTTCCTTGAACTGACCCGTTTTGATTTCCCAGCCTGGGTACTTTTATGAGCCGAATTTCCACTAGCATAGTGACCAAATTGGTGCAATTAAAAGTCCAATTACACTAAGCCTAGAACAAAACGCAGCACAAAATGTTACCCAATAAAGAAAACTATTCTTTTTTATACGTGTCCTTTCTTTATTGCGCAGCCACATCGCAAACATAACCCTGTATCCGTCGAAGTAAAAACCAAGCGAAACCATACCCTAACGCTTTAACTTAGCGTAGTATTGTTGGTTTCTGGATCGCCTTTCTTTTTCGTATGTCCAGACGGGGAGAGTTGATAAGATAGCTGCCGACGACAAGGATGGTAAATGGGGGTTCATCTAAAATTATTAAGTGGGGAGATGGGATACGAGACTGTGTTAAGCTTTTCAACGCCAAAGGCGGATATATCCGTCACAGGTTCAACGCCACTGGCGGATATATCCGTTAATGCACAATTAACAAGTGGCCTACGTGGAATCGCAAAGGGTTCAACTACGTTACTTTTAAAATGATTACCTTTTTTATTATTACTGAGGGCTACTATTTATTTTATTATATTCATTTTGTCGCATTATGCCCCAGTAGTATACGCACAATTACTTAAAAAACGCTGTTTCTTTAGTTATTTTATGGTGCATTATTTCGGAGACAATTTCAAAAATATACAATACAATTTTTGATGGTAAAAAAGTTAAAATATGTCACATGTGGTTCTGCCAAGTTCTTTCTAATGCTAAAAAACGGTAAATAGTGATGGTTTAGAACGCTTCTAGTAAGTACATAGATGTATTATCAAATCGCGAATAGAATGTCATTGGAGAAGTAACATCAGCACAATGCCATTTCATAGACTTGCGTCAAGCTTCATTCCTATATCTATGAAATGATAGTGTGCTGACGTTACTCTCCAATGCTATTCTAATCGCGGTTTGATAATAGTTGGGGTTGGGATAGATTAAGTGGCCAAACACGTTTTAGGATATACTATATTCTGCAGAAATATTCAGTTTAATGTTTACTTACTTAGTGAACGTTCCTACTTGTATCCTGGAAGCGTTATTAGAATATATCTAGTGTATATTTTAGGGAAATGAACACTTATGAAGATTGCTTGTTTACAAGCTGAACGCTTCTGAATTTAGAGTGTTATGTTTGAGATATTTAAGATGGTAAATACATGGGAAAACCTACTTAGAAAGCGGTAAGCAGGTGCAGGGGAAATAATTACATAATTTTAATACAAAATTCTTTTTTACAGTGTAATAATTCAATGCAGAAATTGCTGGACTTTAGAGCGTCTGCTTCGGTCGCTAGTTATTGTTAATTTATCGTTGCGACCTGCTTTGGTGAGTAAGGATCCGGAGGCCCACGGAGACTGGGGACCTATAGGATGGCAACAGATCAGCTATTCTCTTGCGACCGCTGGTTTCTATGGAAGGTGGTAATCACTTTCGATTAGGTGACTCGAATGTTCGGTGCCTCCAAATTCTATAAAAAATCTTTCGATTCGGTGTCGCTAAAAGAGGACTATATTAACTAGTTAATTTAATTATACTATGCTAATAATACGAATACACATGCGTCGAATATAGGTTCAACCGAAATGAATAGTCGACCATGTATCTCTAATAGAGAGACGTACGTCCTCGCTTTTACATTAATAGCATTAGTATTTTATTTCGACTCACTAATGTACTGAAACATTGGAGGTTGGTTTTCCTGTAATGTCGACAAAATTACTCCGCGCATAAAATATAAGTCCAGCATCCAACGGGAGAATACTCATTACTATTTCAGCGTAGTTAGTGGATGCAGGACCAGTGGGTAGACGGTTAGGGTTATAGATCTTGAGAGCGTAAAGGTTTCGTGATTATTTGTTATTTATAATCTCCGAAAAGGTACACGAAGTTCGGATGTGGTTGCTTAAATGGATTTAGTTAAGCTAGGCTATACTGCTCCCACAACCGACGATCGACGACCGACGACCGACGATCTGGTGAGGATCGCTAGAAACCGAGGGCTGCGAGCAGCACAAGACCGATCATTGTCGAGATTCCTGGGAAAGGCCTATGCCCAGCAGTGGGCGTCTTTCGGATGATAATATGACGATGATGATGACTGCCTTTAGAATTGAAGGTAGTTTGAAATCGAGTTGGCATCTGTTAACCTCCATGGTCGATTGTCTTGCTCTCTTGTTGACTGAAGTACTCTAATTCTAATGACTTTTCAATAAAAAATCAATACCTGTGCAAAAGATTATTAGTATTAACGATGGGGAACAGCATATTATAACTAGGCTGCCAGTAGCATCGACGTGGGGGCTCAGCATGTCATGACTTGAGTTCGTTATCATGAACATCACTGGTGGGGAATCAGCATATGATGACTCTTTTGCCACTATGATCAACGATGGGGCTCAGCGTATCAAGATTTGGTTGCCATGAGAGTGCTCATGGCAATGCCCACCAATAGTGATTGGTGGGTTTCAACATGACATGGCCTGGTTGTCATTAGTATTACTGGCGGGGGATCAGCAATCATGACTTGGTTTCATGTACGAGTAAATTTGTATAAAGGATGTGGCTCGAAATCACGTAAAAATTTATGGAAATCTCGAATTGGCCAATGTTTAATAGTTAATTACCTACTGTATTGTAAATTACTTGTTGCAATAAAAAAAAGTGTGATTCAGGTTCGTAGAAAATACGAAAAAAGGCGTATTGTTGTGAGTGGTTGTGAGTCACAAACGTTCGTAGCCATACTTTTTTGCTAACTCTACAGTTTTAGTTCATAGTGATAGTCCACGCCTCGGGGCGAAAGGAGGGGCTACGGTCGCTTAGCAAATTACAATTTATTCAGACACTGAAATAAGCGACGTAAATATGGTCGAAAGGCTAACTTGGTCGTAGGCGGTCTGTAACATTTCCTTCCACCCTGCAATACTGTAAATAATTGATCACTGTAGAAAGCCGTTGTTTCCCAGCCACGTATTTACTTGTGACCCTTGGGTTTATTTACTTTCTGTAAACACGTTGAAAAAGGTAGACAACTTCTGGCTTTTCAGCAATATTCATCACGTCTTGTGGACCCGAGTGTAGGTAGCTTTATTTCGCCACTCGTTTATTTTTAAGAGGGGGCTCTCAAAACGCTCAATCAAATACTCCAGAAAAATAATACTGAAAATAAAACAATTTCAATATGCGGGTGGTAGGACCTTTTGCAAGGTTCGTCCGGCTCGGTACCACCATCTTGCTCGCTAATCCTGCCGCTAAGCAGCAGTGCTTGCACGGTTGTGTTCAGGCGTGGAGAGTAAGACAACCGGTGTAATTACTGGCACAAGAGGTATTCCATCTTAGCCCAAGATTCTTAGCAAGAAGAGTTGCGGGTTGGCAACGCATCTGCAATCTCTTCGATGTTGCGGGTCTATATATGCGGTGGTATATACTTACCATCAGGTGACCCACTTACTTGTTTGCCATTCTATTTCATAAAAAAAACACAAAGTATACAAGGTAAACAGTGGTATTGTCATTTTAAGCAGTCTCTTCCAGACAAACTGAAATAAGATTAATAACAATGAGAAATGAATTGAGCAGATGCAAACGCAAGGTGAAGCAAATAAAAGTATGATTAAAAATGTTGTTAATTCACTCTCTTTTCACCGCAGTGGCGCCATCTTATGAAAACAACAAAAATCTCGATAGCGCCATTCAGGAATCGGACTAAATGTTACAGCGCCATCTCTTGGTACTAGTACAACTAGTACAACTTTCAACTTAGACACACTGTTGTGCGATTCTTAAAGCTCACCGTATTGACCGTTTTTCATAGAGATTCGGCCATTTTGTGGAGCTTTTATCACCAGGTGAGATAAAAAAAATTACACCCCTAGTTTAAAATGCTATATAATGAATGACAACACAAAGAAAAATTAGGGTAATGGCAGGATTCGAACCTGCAACATCAGCATTCCGTGCCTTGCGTATTCCAGTTTCCGCCACATTACCGCTGCCAAACCCTGCGAATTTTTCAATGTGTTTCGTCTTTACGGTCATTACATTATTGATATTTATTCTTTGGGTAAACTACCCTCGGTGTCATCTACGAGAAACTTAATCAAGCTATCTCATTCAACTTGGTCATTTATGAATGCCCGTTAGCTGACGAGAGATGACGCCATGTGTTGTTAAATTATTGTAACCGAAATTATTTATTTCTAAATTTTTTCGATTTTTCTTTTTGTACAATACAAAATACAAAAAAAAATCGAAAAAATTTAGAAATAAATAATTTCGATTACAATAATTTTACACCCCTAGTGTCATAGTTTTTCGACCGGCACGTTGCAAATGTTATAAGAACATCAACGTAGCGTAACGCACACAGCTTTTTCGATAAGTCGCATTTTTATAATAATAAGTCGAGCTATATTACGGAAACTGTCACGGATGTCATTTGTCAAGCCCGAACGGTAATAAGCTGTCACCCGCGGAACCCCAATTAGGGGTGGGGGGGGGGGGGGAGTTTCCCGGTGGTAAGTAAAGGGCAGGGCATAATTTTAACCGTGGAAAGCCCACGATTGGGACTGGGTAATAATGTATTGACGTGTTCATTAACTGTAGATCGATTTCAGTGAGAGTCTCATGAATAATTAATACGTTCAGTGGCCCCAATATGCCCGGCCCAGGTTTAAGTTATCCTTCCCTCCATCTCTGTCAAACTTGAGTCATAAGAAAGGGACGCACAGAGATAAACTCGGATAAACTAAACTTAGCCGGTCATGTTAGGGCTACAGGAGGTCTATATCAACAAATTGGAACAAATTACCTTGCTACTCCGCGAAACTAGTGTCAACCAATGGCAAACGCGAGGCACGGTATGCTGATGTTGCAGGTTCGAGTCATACCATTAGCCTGATTTGTCTTTGTGTTGTCATTGCATAGCATTTTAGTGTCAACCAATTTGATACCTAGGCCACTGTAGAACCTATTCACAATAAATGTTATAATGACTTCTGAAAAAAATCCATTATACGAGTATTTCAGTAATGATACATTACAACTACATTCTCCAGTGGCATGACTTAAAATTTCAGTGTTTGCCCCCATAATTATTCTTATATGTACTTTGGCCATTGTACTTTGACTATTTGTCACCGTATCTCTTTCCAAAGGTTGTCTGGAAAAGATCGCTGCTTAGCGAATTAAGAGTATGTCGAGTCATGCTCGTGTTGGGTTTCGTATTGATTACTACCGATGACAGCGATTGTCTCAAACTTTCAGAGATCAAAATGTACCTTCGATGATAAACATTTTAGTCGCCTTTTAGGACCAATGAAGCCCTACTTAGTCGTGATAATTTTCCTCCTATAATTCTTCTTATCTAAGTTACATTTAATTCAGATTTTTAAAATTTTTATGTTTTTAATCCAGACCCCTAAAAATTATTCAATTCCATTCAGTGAATATTTTTTTAGGGTTCCGTACATAAAGTATGAAAATGAACCAGCCACTTGTACTTGTGTACCTACGGGTCTTTAGCCGGAAGGTTTTATATATGCTTTATGTATTGTATTGTTCTTGAGTTCGTAATATTTCAATAATTGATTTAATTAAATACAGCCTTTGCTAGCTAAAATAATAACACTAAAATTCTCTTTGTTCCAGTTCATATTCAACAACAACATCGAAAAATAACGTCCAAAAACTTTTAAAAAATCACAGCAAATAGTTTTCAACCGCCATGTGCGACGAGGTGTGCGTGTCGTTGCCCGAAGTTGTCCGATCGCGCGCGCTCGGCTGTTTCCGTGAGAGCTGTCAGTGAGAATCCAAGATGGCGGAGAAGGTCAGCTGATCGGAGATTCACGCTCGCAGGCCTAGGAGCAAGCGGCGGATAAAACGCATTATGGTAAGCTTACGTCAAATCTGAAGTCACCATTATAAGTAAGAGATATAGAAAGACCCTAACAAACTGGAACAAATTACCTTGCTACTCGGCGAAACCAAACAAGAGGTTTCGCGGAGTAGCAAGGTAATTTGTTCCAGTTTGTGGATATGGACCTCCGCAAAGTAACGCCTGAATCTATTAATTATAGAAAGACCCTGTCTGACCTTAGGGCTTAGGGGTCTCCTCCCGCACTTATTAGATGCATTTTAACGACTTTTACGTATTATGTACTATAAATAGTCATATATACAGGGTTATCGGTAAGTCGACCTATTCCTGTCAAGGGGGAACATATTTGCAGCAAAAAAGGTCATATGATACCCTGTCTGAAAATTCACTGAAAATACTTTAAAGTCTTGAAATATGAATTTTCTATACTAATGTCGTAAGCTAAAATGAGCAATATCTCGGAAAATAATAATTTTCGGACAGGGTATCACATGACCTTTTTTGCTGCAAATAGCCTTTCCCGTAACCCCTTTTCAGGAATAGGTCGACTTATACATACATATTCTACCATAGAAGCATAATCAAACCAGAAGTACCAGGAACCGTCGAGCATGTGAAGACAGGAATGTGTGTGGAGGAAGCGAGGGAAGTATGTCAGGACCGGGGCAAATAGCGTTCTGTGGTCTCTGCCTACTCCAAATTGAAACAGGCGTGAGCTTATAATAATAAATAAAAATTCTATTTTGACAGGGATGATGGCGATCGTTTTTTGTAGCAGGTGTTCGGCGAGTGGGCGCAGGTAGAGGCGGTGGAGCTGGTGAACGACGGCTCAGGGCTCGCGTTCGGCATCGTTGGCGGCCGCTCGTCCGGCGTCGTCGTCAAGAGCGTGCTGCCCGGCGGCGTCGCGGACCGGGTGAGTCTTGATGATGCAACTGATGATGGTTGTGATGCAACTCTGACCGGATGAGTCGTGATGATGCAACTGGTGATAGTTGTGATGCAACTCTGACCGGATGAGTCGTGTTGATGCAACTGGTGATGGTTATGATGCAACTCTGACCGGATGAGTCGTGATAATGGTGATGGTTATGATGCTAATAATGCATCTCTGACCAGATGAGTGATGATGAATTGATGATGCTTTGTTTTGCACCGAGTGAATGATGATGATGCATCTCAGACCGGGCGGAACTAATCATTCGCGGGTGGTAGGACCTTGTGCAAGGTCCATCCTGGTCGCTACCACTATCTTGCTCGCTAATCCAGCCGCTAAGCAGCAGTGCTTGCACTGTTGTGTTCCGCCGTAGAGAGCAAGACAGCTGGTGCAATTACTGGCACAAGAGGTATTCCATCTTAGCCCTCTGGGTTGGCAACGCATTTGCAATCTCCTTGGTGTTGCGCATGGTTTAGGCGGTGATGATCACTTACCATTAAAAACAACATTATGATTAGTCTTAGTTCCATCTATAATGGACACTTTTGTGTCTTTTCCTGTACATTATGTGTAAACAGATTGTTACAGTGTAAGTGTGGTTGGTTCTCTAATGCACTAAACTATTTTGTTAAATGTTTATAATGGCGTAAACGTGTTCTTAGTTAAAACAGAGTTCAACGATACATTTAGGATGTTTTGGTTTAAAAGTTCCTGTTTTGTTTAATAATACCAAGTGGATGTTTTAGGGCGTTTCAATGTAGTATTTTATGTCTGTATCTTTTGCTCTTTTGAAAGTTGGTAAGATAGCCGCCATTTCTCTCCTTCCTTTGCCAAGGACCTGCGGGGCTATTTTCGGCTTATGAGAGATGCATATCGCACGGAAACAACTATCAAATCCCTTGGAAATCTGTTATTTTTTGACGGATCTCGCATGTTTTTTTTAAAATTAAATACGAAGGCAAACATGCAAGTGGGTCACCTAATGGTAAGTGATCACCACCGCTTATAGACACCCGCAACTCCAAAGAGATTGCAGATGTGTTGCCAACCCAGAGAGCTAAGATGGAATACCTCTTTTGCCAGTAATTGCACCGGCTGTCTTGCTCTCCACGCCGGAACACAACAGTGCAACTGCTGCTTAGCGGTTCGATTAGCGAGTAAGATGGTGGTAGCGAACCGGACGGACCTTGCACAAGGTCCTACCACCCCCCCACCCGTTTTTAAAGAGAAGTGAAGATCTTTATAAACCGAACTTCTCAACAAAATCTCGAAGTTTGACACATTGTCGAAGCATATAGTCGAGGTCTCCATATCCAATCATCATTATGACATTTATAACGGTACCCCGCCGTAAATGTAGTTGTCATTATGTTTAATAGCTACGCCTGCCCCGGAGACATGTCCGACATACACCATTATTGTCACAAGTACGGTTACAAGTTAGTATATAGTAGGAGTTGGTGTGATGTTTATCGTTTAGAATAGAACGATAAGCGTAACAATTTCTTAGGTCTAATCCGAATCTATAATAACGTTTGACCTAATGTTTCGATTGTCCTAATCAATTTGTCCTCAATTTCATAACAGTTAGGTGCAGAACTTTACGTTGGGATCTTACTCTATCTTTTGTATCTCTTTGTGTCATTTTTTTTGTACATGCATTAAGAATAAGAAGAATAAGAATGAGAATCATTTATTTGCTGTAAACATTACCAGGTAGATGTTAGTTACAATTAGTGGTTAAAGAAATGACATACTTGTATAATTAAAAAAACTCTGACAATATTACGGTTTTTGCGGAAAAAAACAATAAGGACAAATACAATTAGGAAAAAAGTTGTTAGCGATTCCAAATGAGACCCATTATTGTCGTTTGTACAGTCAGCCTCAAAAGTAACTAAACACTTAAGAACCTGTCCATTTCAAATACAAAATTCATATTTAATTTGAGAGCACCATCTGATGTGTCAAAGGAGCACTTGTAAAAATAAGTCACAATTTCAATCATAATAAAAGAGCCAAGTCCTTTTTTTAATTAAGAAAGCCGTGCGGGGAAGAAGGAAAGAATCGCCAAGTTAGTTGAAGGCGAGGGGCGCGGAAGTGTCGACGATTTCCGATTACCCGAGTCACTTTGAGCCGAGTTTAATTAAAACCACTTGGAAGTGAATTCGAAGGTGAGACTTGGCCATTGAGAGCATTGAGGCTGATTGTGAGATTGTGACTGTGAAGATAATATCTATTTAGGGGGCTAAATCCAAAAACCGAAATTTATGTCCAGCAAATACTATATGTTATGAATAGAGCTGAAGAAAACTTAATAAAATTAGAATAATTGAGTAAAGCATATTAACAAAACGGATCACTCACGTATTTTTACGTCGAGAAATGCCCGACATGTTTCGGACCAGTCCGTGGTCCTTAATCATGAGCCCCCGCGGCTCGATATGCCCGAGTCCCACGGTAGTTTTATGTTAAAAATTGAGTATAAAGCTTAATAAAAATAGAATAATTAAAAATTATCAAACACTCGACTGCGTAAAAAGTATTTTTTTGAAGTGACCCAGTCCCAAATTTAGCGACTAAAGCTGCCTGTGCTATGGGTACGGACAACAGATATACATACTTGTATATACATTTACTCAATAACATGCATACAACATCCGAGACTCTGGTAAAACTCGGGTTTTACCAAATAAATCTGAATCTTACAAACATTTGCCCCTCCCAGGAATCGAACCACTAGGCTATTCGTCACATCTTGGCGGCTACGTAGATACGTATATGACGCTGTCTGGACTAGGTCACTTAGTGTTAATTGTCCCAAAAATAATTAATTATTTATGTATTCTAATTAAGTTTCCATTACGAAATTGCACCCGTACGTACCCAGAGCGTGGCGCTAGCACGCAATAAATTACTGCCTCAAACTGAAGCATTTGAAATTGAAAATAGCTGAAATATTAGAGCAATTTAACATAGAAATTATCTGCAAATAATGGACGTGGCCGGGATGGCGATATTGGAAAACTTGTAAGAGGGACAAGGATAGCTTAATCTGCTGTTATTTATGTGCTGGCTTAGTGTCGCGAACTTGGTGAATTAAGAGGAGTGTGAACCCAGCGCTCTCCATACAAACGGCGATAACGTTTTCTACCCTCTAAAACCAGCTATACTCAACCTGCGGCCCGTCAAGCCTTTGTCATTGGCCCACCTGTAGCCCTAACATCACCGGCCAAGTTAAGTTCTTCTCTATCTGCGTCCCTTTCTCATGACACTAGTTAGACAGAGACACAGGGAGGGGTTAAACTAAACCTGGGCTGTCATGTTAGGGCCGCCGAAGTTACAAAATTGTGAACCATTTTAATTTTCGCACGATTCTAAATTTTGCACCCATTAATAATTTTTGCTTGCGGCCCGCTTAGACAATTGAACCAATGGACCTCGCAAGGCACGCATTCCCCTCTGCCAATGCATATGACCTAAAAACGTGAGTTAAATCATAACGGTTTATAAAAACCAGTTCGCCGCGATATCGTGTGTCATTTTGCTTCAGTCCGTATCGCAAAAGCGATCTCTGCAAAAATGGTTAATCGTGCTGTATTTACCTTCAAACGGCTATCAAAAACTTCAAATTTCACTAAAGACGGATTTTTTAATCACACGTAAATAATTTTCTTCACAATTTATTTATTATTTACAACACCAAAAACATTTTGAATGAATAAGCTTTTTGACAGACATAACGTAAACATTTCAAAATTTGACATAATGGCATTCGTGGCAGTATTGCCGACAGCATGTTGTGATTTTATTCGGATATCTCATCTGGAGACTTCCGATACTGTTTACAGTTTTCGGATTTTTCCTTTTGGGGTAAGGAACTCTGAAAATATAGTAACACTCGAAGTCCGGGACTATAAAGTGTAATTCCTGGACACGGGGCAAGACACGTAATTCCAGGACAATCCCGAATTTCCCAGCCATCTGGCAACACTAGACCTGTCTCCCCCGCTAAAATTGGCAGAAAAAATTGTTAGGTGATAATACGGCTTGGCATCTCAATTGGTTAAATACTCAAAGGCGGCCCGCGACACCGTGAATGCACCGTATTTGTGGCCCCTATAAAAAAAAGGTTGAATATCGCTGCTCTAAGCCTTAACCTACAGCCATGATTTTCTGGCATGTTGACATTATGCCCTAGAAAGAACTAGGTTTGTATGTTTTGATTTTTAAAATATTCTTAATAGTTTCAAAAATATTGACGCTTTTTTGTTTTGTCTGAAACTCCTAAAATGCAAATATTGTCAAATCTATGAAGAATATAAAAAAATCAAAATATACAAACCTAGTTCTAAAGCATAATGACCACATACCTAAAAAAATTGCCATAGGTTAAGGTTTAGAGGATGGAAACATCGCCGTTTGTATGGAGAGCGCTTTTCGGGGCTGGGTTCACACTCCTCTTAATGTCGGGAACTTGGTACATTAAGATTTGTTGGTTTGAAGTGTTAGGGTGTTTTGTAGCGTACTCGAGTCTTGACTTTGTGGCGGGTGTAAGGGCGGGTTTAGGTGATGCGTATCTATTTTCAACCCGGAAGTGAAACTTTGTCTAAGTACGTAAGTCGATCGTTTTACAGTTCATGTAAGGCTTTATAAAATTTCAATATGGCGGCTGCGAATCGAAAAAAGGGGATACATTTTTGTTTCGTTGGCCGACAATATGGGTATTGAATGAAAACTAGTGAATAGCAGATTCGATTTTTTTTATAAAATAGGAAGGAAAACAAGCAAGTGGGTCACCTGATGATAAGTGATCGATCACCACCGCCTATAGACACCCGCATCACTAAGAAGATTGCAGATGCGTTGCCAACCTAGAGGGCGAAGATGGAGTACCTCTTGTGCCAGTAATTACACCGGCTGTCTTGCTCTCCAGGCCGGAACAGGATTAACAAGCAAGATGGTGGTAGCTATCCGGACGAACCTTGCACAAGGTCCTACCACCCGCATTATTTACATTATGACACTTTTATGAGTTAGCCATTTATGTACCTATTGTCGTTATCACATGTCGCCTGTCAGCTTAGTAAAATTGGGGAGTCCTTTTCGTTCGTTATCTCCAACCTAAAAACCAGCTTATACCTACACGCGGAAAATGAATCTTATCTGAAACCGCCCTTAGGTGGATACGTGTCACATTAGCTTAGGTATGTGAAAATATCCGCTCTTTTACGTAAATGTCAGATGTGAGATAAGAAGTCGTAGTAGACTCAATCCTTGGTAAATTAAAAATATAAGAGAGCCGGTTTTGTGAAAAAAAAAAACATTTCTTTTGCATTCATGGCGTTTCTTATTCTTTAGCATTAATTAATAGTGTTTTATGCAACTGTTGCATAATGAGAGGTCTTAAAACACGAGTGTGGTTTTACGAAACGAGCGTCAACGTCTTATCTCAAGAAAGGATATTAATTTTCTTACTAGGTGTCTGAAATAAATGTGAACTTAAAAGTGTCACTAAAGAATTGTAGCTCAAAAGCAAAGTTATTTTTTTACACGATTAACCCTCGTAAGTTTGTGACACTTTTTTTCTGTCAGTAGGTATACTTTATTATTTTATCGTCATCTCGTCTTGATACATATACAATTGATTTTAAGTTAATCCAACCACTGGAAGTGGTTGAAAAATGCCATGCAAAATTGGACCCGAACTAAAATTAAGTACCTACTTTAAGTTAAATAAAAGCGTTTTGTTTTTATTTTATTTATATACCAAAAATTGTACGTGTACATGCCGATGTTGTGCAATAGAGAAGAATTTATATATTTCTTATGTTTTACGACTTATAGCCATTTTAAGTGATAAAGAAAGGTTGGTATCGCGTAAATTGCAACGATTGTATATCCCAATATACTCGAAAATATTTTTCTTGTCTCAATTCCCTTAGGTATTATTACAATTCACCATTTCATCACTTACCATCAGGTGAAACACTTGCTCATTTGCCTTCCTACGTTGTTTGTTTAACATTTGTTACTAACAAAACAATTCGTGTACAGGATGGCCGGCTGCGCAGCGGCGACATGCTCCTGCGCATCGGCGCGGTGAGCGTGGTGGGGATGTGCGCGCGGCAGGCGGCCGCCGTGCTGCGGCAGTGCGGCGCGTGCGTGCGGCTTCTTGTCGCACGGCCCGCCGTCAACTCGCTGCCGCTGCAGGTCAGTGTGGCATGCGACATGCGACATGCGGCATGCGGCATGTTTTTTAATATAGAGTAGAGAGGAAAACGGTCAAGCGGGTCATCTGATGGAAAGTAATCACTGCTGCTCATAGGACCCAGCGATCCCAAAAGAATCGCTGATCCGCTACTCGCCTTTAACTAAAGATCGGCCCATATTGGATGCGTGTGCAGCACGGCTGTAGCTCGCTGCGTAGAGTTGCGTTACGTTTTTTTTTTATTGGTTGGATGGGGTTTCGCTTGGCCACAGTCACACCTGATGGAAAGTGTTGACGAGGCCGAAGGTGGGACGCGATTACCGAGAAAAAAGCCTATTTACTCTCCTTTTGAAAGTGTCCACATCGTATCTGTCCGGAAATACAGAGACAGGGAGATCGTTCCATTCTTTGGAAGTGCGTACCAAGAAAGATGAAGCGAAATGCTTCGTACGACAAGGAGGCAAGTCAATCCTATAGGGATGGAACGACTCCGTGCGTCTAGTAGACCGGTGGTAAAAAGTTGACGGAGGCAGTAAATCGTGTAGTCCCATGGCACACTCTCCAAAATAAATCCTGTAAAAGACTGAAAGGCGGACGATTTTACGCCGATGACCCAGGCTCTGGAGCCTAGACTCGACCAGCGCATCGTCGCCAATCAGTCTCCTTGCCCGGCGGTCTATAAAGTCCAGTGCAGCTAGCTGATACTTGGCGGCGCCATCCCAAAGGTGGCAGCAGTACTCCATGCAAGAGCGGACTTGAGCTTGATAGAGTTTTAGAAGCTGTCCAGCGCTAAAGTACCGTTTGACCTTGAAAAGGATGCCGAGTTTCTTCGCAGCAGTTCTGGCCTTAGACTCAATAGCCCGTCCAAAGTTTAGGTTAGAGGAAACATCTAAGCCAAGAAGCTCAAGATGGTCAGTAACTGGGAGGGGCACATTTTGAAAAGTGAGAGTCAGGTCAAAAATACTCCTCTTGGCGGAAAATAAACAAGCCTGTGTTTTTGAGGGATTAAACAAGCGATGTGGCATCTCGACATAATTCCATATGTTACAACCAGCGTGTGCACGCGCGTGTCTGCGGAGCCGTGCTGCATACGCACCCAGTCTATACCGTTAAATATTTTGGTGCGTATGGGATAGCCCATTTATAATAAATATTTAAATTTTTAAATGTCAGGGTATATTTTAACATCGTTACTTTGTATTGACTAACGTTTAAGCAGTAATAAAAAGCCGAAGACACTGCATTAAGTCAAGAAATAACCAAGCAAAGCTGAAAACCTTACTGAAACGTTGCTTAACTGAAAATTCATTCAGAATTCTCGGAGACGCGTCTCGACCTACATTCTCTAATTGGAAGAGTTATGGCTAACGTGACCACGCATTTGTCTCAGAACGGGATAACCAAGATATATTTTTTTTAATTCTATTATCAAATTAATGCCGTAAACTGGGGTAGACTGACTTTGATTTACAAGGACAACTGAAAAATAGTTCCAATAAGAATTAAAAAAGTGTTTTCGCTAAAAAGTATCTTCATAGGGTGTTAAACGTTTTTTACAAAACTCGGCTAAAAAGTTTTATTTAGGAACTTAAAGTTTTTTTTACTCGTTTATACGACGTTTTAATATGGTCGAAACATCAAGATAAATAAATACTTAATTAAATACTTAATTAAAACCAATAAAAATAGCAAAAAATTTAACCTTTTTTTCAAATGTAGGTTTTACAACTGTTAAATTCTTTGTTTGGTTTGACACGGTGTCTTGTATCTTGGGTAATTGTTAGGTACTATCTGGAAGGTGTTTTTTTACGATATGTTGCAAATCGTTGTCCTAACGATAGATACGGACGGCTACAATATTTCCTCAGGATTCTAAATAAAACAAAATTGCAGTTTAACCAAAATTATAATCATAAATCTTTATTCTGTAAAATTTAAAGTACAAAATGCTGATACGCAATAACTTATTTAGATATAAAGTATCACTAAATCCAGTTTTTTCAGACGTACACAGTTACACGAAACAAACTATAAAAAAACATAAATAAAATCAAAAATTAGATTAAGACATGATTTCGCCTTGTTTCACGACATAAAGCTCACAGTAGCTGTCAGAGTGACGTAAAAACTGGACAGTCCCGTTCGAAACGCGATTCTTGGCCACATGAGTTACGGCCAAGTTTACTTCGACTTGCTACTCTGGAGGCTGGAGTAATTACTCGCGAGCTCGTGTGGTGTTTTAATGCGTGCTTTGGGGAACATTTTTAACCCCATTTAAAGGGAAGTTTTGGAGTTTTCAACTTTTACAGGGTCTAAAAGCACTTTGAAATTTAGAAGGTTTAACTGCGCAGTACTGTAGTGATGCCCCTGCCATAGACTAGCCAAAGCTATAGAATAGATAGCTAGCTAAATAGACATAGACTTATAACAGTGTTTTTCAACCTTTATAATGGCGCAGCCCCAGAGTTTGAAAAAAAAATCAAGACCCTATTGTATTTGTATGTAGTTTTTTATGTTACAATATTATTGAATTCGTACACTATGTTGTATACAAAAATTTTAAGTAACTGCAACCTCTTTAAATTGGCATTGTGACCCCTCTGGTTGGTTTTGATACTTTTGATTCCCTTGCGTGTGTCTGAATATGCGGCATAAACGGTCGTATCTTTATTAAATGAACTAAACTTTAATATGACTATACGTCGATGAATTCTTTGTACACTAATATATATACTAAGATTATAGTAGACTCCTTCACAAGATTTGTTTTAATGGGAAAGAGAGATACACCGGCATGTGGGTCACTTGATGGGAAGTGAACACCCCGCCCGTGGGTATTAGTAAAAACCAGGAGCCTTTAAGTCCAGACACTCGTAACTAACCATACAAAGCATAACCAACCAAGCTACTGTATTCTGTCATCCGAAAAACTTTTCAACTGTTAGGCCTTCGCTTTCGGCTTTAGCTAGCAGAGCTAGGCTTATTAGCGTTGTAATTAAGTTGCTGGTAGGAGCGATGCCACACTGGAAGCGGACGTTATGTTTGACATTCTGTTGTTAAGACGATATACATGTTTGTTTTACTACATCGAGGCAATCTTGTTAATGAAGTACGCGCCCGTAGACATACAGACACACCCTTGTTTTTAACCACTATAGAAACATGTATAAGCCTAACTAGTGGCGAAGCTTTGGGTATCGACTGGGAAAACTTATTAGATAATCCATTGTATTAGATTCAGTTAAGGAGTTTTTAGATATTTTTATTTACTTTTTAATTTGACATTTTATAATGATGAACTATTAATTTAACGGATATTTTATTTATTCTTATTCCATTTACTTGTTCCCTATTGGATACTAAATTAATTCTACTTTCTATTTTAATTTTGTATCAGCTATGGTGTTATAATATTGTATTGTTTTTTAATGGGGCTGACATGTTCAATTCTGATCAAAGCCCCTAAATAAATAAAGAATTAAAAAAAAAACACTCAGTAAATGATAGAGAATCTTGACTTAGGTCAAGAAAGTGTAATTCTTATGGAAGAAATAGGGAAATGTGGATCCCCTGATAAAAAGTGATCACCGCCCTTCATAGAAGCAGGCAACCCCAAAGGCCGCTTCCATCAGCTTTTAGGTTCAATCACCCCTAGACCTAAATTTCATCACCGAACGAATACAGCTACTATTGCACGCGTCAGTTACTAGACAAAAGGGAAAGATTACCACAAATTGCAATTGAGTGAATAATTCGATTAATTGAACAGAGTAAATCAATTAATTGTACGGAATACTTTAATTACTTAATTGGCGTGTGATTGACATTTCATTCTGGTCCAATTACGACATTATGGCTGATATAACATACTGTATAAGTTGTAACACTATCGTAAATTTGACGACCGTAAACGCTAACTTTTATTCATATAACGCTAGTGGCAAACAGCTACGCGACTCGTTAGTTGTTAAGTAATTACCACTGGCTATCGACGCTTGCAACAAGGAATCACGCGCACGTTGCCGACCCTGCGAGAACGTCGCAAAGCTTCTTTTGAAGACCCCCCCCCCATGCTGAACTTAGGTCCGGTTTTATAAAAGTATGTACAGGATAAAATGTCAAATCAAACTCGAACCAGTTTTGGCATTCATCAGGATCCCCAGGAGCTAAGATGGAATACCTCTTGTGCCAGTAATTACACCGGCTGTCTTGCTCTCAACAGTGCAAGCACTGCTGCTTAGCGGCAGGATTAGCGAGCAAGATTTGCACAAGGTCCTACCACCCGCAAACTACTGAAAAAGGGACAACCAAACTAGTTTGGTTACTCGCGATTATGGAAAAGGTAATCAAAGTTCATTTAAATTCGCAAAACTATTTGCTACTGATAAACATTTGATGAGTTATTTACAAATCAAGAGTTACGTAAGGTGTAACAAAAAGTTCGGTAGTCACTTTTTTATGTAATAAATATAACAAAACTTTGGTTACGTGTAACGAAACTGTTTTTTTCAGTGTAAAGATAGAGATTAATTTATACAGCCGGTGTAATTACTGGCACAAGAGGTATTCCATCTTTGCTCTCTGGGATGGCAACGCATCTGCAATCTCTTCGATGTTGCGGGTGTCTATAGGCGGTGGTGTACACTTACTATCAGGTGACCCACTTGCTTGTTTGCCTTCCCATTTCATAAAAAAAAATAGATTTGAATGGAACAATCCACAGTAACATATATCTCCCAAAACATTCCCTTAGACTATTGTTTCGGTAAACATTTAACTCGCGCGTTATAACCAGTGTCAAATTACCGCGGAACCCCGCCGGAAGTGCGGTGTGCGTATCTCCCCTCCCCGTGACGTCACTTCCGTCGGGGTGGGGATTAATGAGTGCCGTAATGAAGTATAGTGGGATTGTTTGTGGGCTGCATAGATGTTTCGTATCGCAAATGACTTATTAAAGTCGTTAACTACATACACTGCGGGTGGTAGGACTTTGGGCGAGGTCCGTCCGGATCGCAACCACCATCTTGCTGATCCTGCTGCTGATGGGCAATGAAAAAATTTCGTTCTGAATTTTTTTTTTCCAATTTTATTTTAAATTATTTCCAATTACATTTTAAATGCTATATAATGACAACACAAAGAAAAATTAGGGTATGGGAGGACTTGAACCTACCTTGAACCTTTTACCTTAAAAAAACAATAATGTAATGACCGTTAATACAAATTCGCAGGGTACGGTAGTGGTAATGTGGCGAAACTAGCAAACGCAAGGCGCGGAATGCTGAGGTTGTAGATTCAAGTCCTTAAATTACCCTAATTTTTGCGATGGCAAAAAATTGATCACTAGAGCGGAGTGCGCCTGCCCGCGCGCCACATTAATACTGCCCTAGAGGCCTGCTAGATTTTTATACTTACGTATAAAGAGGTCGCATATTTAAATAGATTGAAAAACACTGCCCTCTACAGATTTATTTATTTTCCGGTCGTATTGCGAATAGAAACGTTTTAATCCCCAAACGACCCGATTAAAGGACAGCCATACTTTCTTACTGGATTTTATTACGTACATACGTAATGGTCCTCAACATCTTAAAAGCGATCTTGGCAGCATTTACTGTTCTCTGGCGCCAACCGTCTACAGAAAGAAAGAAATAAATAATGCTAACCTAATTCTAGGACTACTCTTTTCATTTCATGCCAAATCTACTATTTTATTTTAAGGTCGCCATTGAGACGCAGTCGAGTGCGTCCACTAGTGTTGCCGAACTATCCATAGGTTAGATATAAACTACTCGAAACAAAATAGGGCCCACTTGGTCTTACTCGGTAAAATTTAAACTTAAATATATAAATACTAGCTGACCCGGCGAACTTTGTTCCGCCTTAGACGCCATAAATGAGCAGATTTTTGATTTTTTCTTTCATAAGAACCTTCTCCTGATAATAACGAACAGAACAAAAAAAGAATTACCGAAATCGGTCCAGCCGTTCAGGCGTGATGTCGTGACCAAGGGAAATAGGGATTCATTTTTATATATATAGATGAATTTCTATTAGTACATGTTTTGAAAGTAGGGTTTTATTTTACTAATTTTATGTATAAACAATTAATAAAACCCTATTATACAATATGTTTTGGAACATACATATTTAATTTTTTTGTTTTACTGAGAAAAGTCGAGTGGGCCCTATTTTATTTTAAGTAGTATAGAAATAAAGACAGAAACATTTATTTTGTGATAAACAATAGGGAAAAACAACACAAAAAATATACTAATGCTGTGGTCTGGAACCACTACGCTCCTTTTTAGCTAGACCCGTAAAAAAACAATCTTAGTAAAGAACTGTACTAATGCGAAATAAACGCGAAACTATATCGATATATCGATACGATGGTTAGTTCTTTCATTAGCCTAACTCATTTTAAAGGGGATATCTTCCAGGGGGGGGGTTTTTATTTAACTTTAAAAATATTCAAATCGATTGACTATTAATTATCATTTATTATTGCTTTAATTGTACAGCCAATGATTGTGCCGCTGCAATCGCATTTTGTGATTTTATTGTTTTAAAAATAAAATTCAAATATCAAGCACATAACGAGCACAAGTTTCTTTCTTGATTCGACGCTTTTTTGATTGCATTTGTCAAAAATAAAATACCTACAACGTATATTGCAAAAGTTCAATTTTAAAATAAAAAAGACTGTCAACAAACATATTGCACCTAAAACTTGTTATTTCGGTACCTATAGCATGAAAATGCTATTTATATATTTTTTGTAGTTTCTTGAAAAAATAATCATTTTCAAAAAACGAGATATTAATCTACTTTTTTTTGTAATGGCTCTGTACTAAGCTATGTAGCATGGCTCGACATGCTCTCATCCAGCTTTTATTCACAGTGACCTGTCAAGTTGTCTATCTTTTAATCCATCTAAAACCGGTCCCGGTTAAATTGGATGGGGATATAAAATCACATTAATGGCCGCCACTCCCTTTACGTGTTTGATCCTGGCGCTGTTAAACGGTTGTTTTGGTAGGAAATAAACTTTGGTTCTATTTCGGCGATAGAAGCTCACAAAGTAGAATACATTAAAAATTGATTGTGAGCTAAACAGGGGTTAATGGGTTAACGCGGTATAAGTATCAACAGGTGCCTTTGCGGATTTGCAATTATTTATTTTAACTATAGTAGTAGAAGAAAAATATAAACTGCTGAGTTTCTTGCGGCGCTTCTCAGCAGAATCTTCCATTTTCCGAAGCGCTAGTAGATTCAGACATGTAAAAGAGCTCATATGGCCTACTTGCAAAATAAAGGTGAATGGGCATTTTTGTATGGGCGCTGTCCCAACCCTTGTATACAATAGTGAGTAGTATGGACGTGTAGTACTCGGTGTAAGGATCATCATAGGCTATGTTTCGAAGACCAGGTGTCTGCAGCATTAATCATTGTTTTGTATGAAAAAAAAAAAAAAAAACACCAAATTAGACCTATGCTCACATTACGTTTTTTACTTCTAGTGGCCTCAGTAATGCGTGGTTAAAATCATTCGGCTATATCTCGAAAATGATTTTACAGATACTTTTCATACAACTGCTAGTACAAAGTGAGGAATAAAATGGGCTGTAGCTTTTTCCCTGCAAACATCTCGGTTTTGCTGTCATATAAAAAAATTAAGCTCTTATTGAGAGCTTTCTAATAAGATATAGCACAACTGTATACAGCACTTGGGACAATTTGCCCATTCTCCTTTTAAATTTTAATTTTCAACTATAAAATGTTTTTTTTTATTTCTTTAAGTTTTAAGGAAATAAACATTTTTTCAATTTAATTTTTCATTTTCAACTACTTATATATAATTTACTCTACTGGAATCTTCGAATTACCTTGCTACTCCGCGAAACGAGAGCTGTGTACGTGCAACATATTGTTTATGCACAAACCCACCCTCTTGCGCTTCCACGTGAAACAATATACATCACACACACAAAAAAGAAAGAAAAATGAATTTTTATTGGCTTTTTTTCGCCTTCTAATCTGTCATTATTTATGAGAAATTGCGTCGCACCCCACGCTGTGAAGACTAATGGACTACATGTTTGTTTTAATAACGACACACAGACAAACAACATGTTACTAATCTAAAATCAATAAGGTCGAAATATCAACAAACTTCCAACAGTAATTGATAGTGATAATTATTATTTACTAGCTTCTGCCCGCGGCTTAGGCCCTTCTGCTTCTTCACTGTAAATAAATGGGATAGTGTGTTTGTTTGTTCTGTCATCCCAGCTTAACGGCATAACCCATTTTCCTGAAATCTGGCAAATAGCTTGTATTATTAACCCTTAATTTAAAAACATTTATGGATACCTTTTTGTTTTATTTATAAATTAATTTTTTTAAGACAAAATCAAACGTGACTCGAATTGTATTTTTTTTTCAATTTTGTCAAATTATGAATGAAATGGACCTAGGATTTTTTATTTCGGATTTCAAGATTATTGGAAAACCCTTCTTTTTGGTCCCTTTTAGCCTAACAAACATTTTTTTTTTTACCCAAAATATTGTGTAAATGGCCTAAGGGCCATTATGTAAGTATTTCGTGAGTCGCAAATGTTTTGGCGTCGCCTGTCAGATTTGCCTGATGGATGACAGGCGCTGTACGTTCGACGTGCACGTGCACTTAGCTTCCGCCCTCAGAACAAAACATTGACATGTGAACTTTAAGGCTGCGTTTCTACCAGAGATGTGCGAGGATGCCTAGCGAGGGATGTGTTTGTAAAGAACCAATGAGCCGTTTCCACCAGAGCTGTGCTGACCGAGGCGAGGTAAATGAAGCGATTCTATTGGATCTTACAAACACACCCCTCGCTACATATCCTCGCACATCTCTGGTGGAAAAGCAGCCTTAGGCGGGCGAAGCGGTACAAATACAAAGTGAAGACCAAAAACATGCAAGGAGTCTCCAATTTGAAGAAGACAATTCATATTCTGCGGGTGGTAGGACCTTGTGCAAGGTCCGTCCGGATCGCTACCACCATCTTGCTCGCTAATCCTGCCGCTGAGCAGCAGTGCTTGCACTGTTGTGTTCCGGCGTGGAGAGCAAGACAGCCGGTGTAATTACTGACACAAGAGGAATTCCATCTTAGCCCTCTGGGTTGGCAACGCATCTGCAATCTCTTCGATGTTGCGGGTGTCTATAGGCGGTGATGTACACTTACCATAAGGTGAACCACTTGCATGTTTGCCTTCCTATATCATAAAAAAATATGTATAATAAAGCGCCATGCTAATATGGCCGGTCTGAAGGTTGTCCACTCATAGTTTGTCGGAATTTTGGCCAAAGGCTGTTGTGTTCCGAGGGTTCCAGGACAACCTGTCCACGGCGAACATGGCAACGGCAATGGCGACTCGACGGAGCCCCGCCGCGTTGCCGCCTACCTAATTAGTTTTAATTTGTTTGTCGTGAATTCTATAGCGCATTGGTTTTAACTGTAATGCTGTAAAGTTTTATTTGATTACATAAATAAATTAAATTTAAAATGCTATATAATGAATGACAACACAAAGAAAAATTAGGGTAATGGCTGCAACATCAGCATTCCGTGCCTTGCGTATTCCAGTTTCCGCCACATTACCGCTAACAAAAAACAAAAAAAATTACAAAAAGAAAAATCGGAAAAATTTAAAAATAAATAATTTCGATTACAATAATTTTACATAAATAAAGTTTCGTTTAAATTACGTCAACTAGCTACTATTTATAATACTGGTTCTAATTCCATAAACTTACAGATTATATTTTTTCGATAGTAAATTATATTTCACGTTACTATTGCATATTGTAATGTGTCAAAACAGCCATCGATGCGTGCCGTGCGTTTGTGTGTATAAGTTCTTCATTGTACAAAAAACATAAATGACAAAAACACATACATATAGTGATGTATAGTCGACCAAGTAATTGCTTGACCACTTTTGAACTTTATACCTTTGTAATAAGGTCGACAAGTGGTCAAGCACTTTCTTGGTCGACTATACAAAGGTAAAATAACTAATTAAATGCATAACAGCCTAATAAGACCTATTGAGTAAGAATAATTAGTTTATGATCACGTCTCCCGAATAACCCTGTTGAGGTTGTCCTGGTTAACGAACCTATGTCGTTTAAATAATAGTAATTTGTATTAAGTCATATAACAGGTACCTATACGATACATAAAATTAAAATTTTGTACTAATTTAGCAAAAAAATTTGAGAAATAATAGCCTACGAATACTACCTTCTTCCAGCCATCTCTAAATACAAAAGCCCTAACTCCTAGGTTCTACCTATTACCTAGTTCAGTATTATTGGTCTGAGCTATTACTGAAGGGGTGAACGACCTCAGTGTCTGGAGATCTGTGCGTAAATCCTTATTACTGGCCGTTACCCTTCTATGTTCTCATTCTGCCAAAAACTTGCAAGTTGTAAAATAAGATATAATTTCGTCTACAGCATCGTCTCGCTGCCGATGACCTCTGAATAAAACTGGCCATCGATTTTGTGAACTTTACTTACACCACAGTGTAAAGGCTGTCTCATTTAAATCGGTCAGTATGGGAAAGTCTGAAACTATAAGGCATACGAAGATCTGTTCTTAGGAACCATGTCATCGATTCTAATAAGAAGAAAAACTGCATTCATACATAAAAAAAACCTGTACTCAGCTCGGGAATCGAACCCGGTTGTTTAAAAAAAAAAACTTACACTATTTCTATTTAGATATCGATTGCGTAGGTCTTAAGCAGTAAATGGCTCTATGAAACATGATGTCTAAAATGATAAAATGCATTGTTTTCACATACTTTAATTTATTTTACATGCTTGTTGAATATTGTAACGGCGCGGTCACTTCGAACACCTACTAAAATAAATTTTGCTCATAGACACCCGCAACACAAAAATTGCAGCGGTGGTGATCACTTACCATCATGTGTCTTATTTGCTGGTATGCTTTTCTATCTAATACAGTGTGACCATATGTGGCAGGATCCTGCCTTTTTGACAGGTTTAGCCCTTTATTTTGGCTTCTGGCAGGATCGGTTGAAGTTTTCAAAATCTGGCAGTATCTGGCAGGATTGCAATATAAGTTGGCACGTTTGGCAGTATAGCCTTAGACTGGGTTCACAGTAAGCATTTGCGAGCGATAAAAACGCAAAAACGTGGCCATTGCCCAACCAGAGACAGCCATTGCCGCGTTTTTCCGTTTTTATCGCTCATAAACTCTGATTGTGAACCCAGTCTTAAAGGAGCTTAGCCATAAGAGTTTGGCTTTGGCAGGATTTGTCAGTTTTCTAGCCTAAGTTGGGCAGGATTTCTAATTTGAAGTTGGTCACACTGATCTAATAAAAAAACTGTAATAATTGCTCTGTATCCTCAGTCGCTCGGCGCGTCTCCAGCGCCGGTGGTCCCGTCACGGCTGTTGGCTGATCCAGTGGAGCTGGAGAGACGGCTGGCTGAAGCCGGCCACGACGGCTTCGGGGCTCTATGCGAAGACTCGGTGCCACCGTCACCGCCGCCAACCATCATAGAAGAGAGGCTGCACCATAGGGTGAGGGTCTGGAATAATAAATGAAAATGCAAAAAACATTTTGCAAGTAGGCCATATATAACGTGACCATACGTCCCGGTTTGGGCGGGACAGTCCCGGTTTCTGGCAGTCTTTCCCGGTGTCCCCAGCGAAGCCAACATAGTCCCGGTTTTGCAAGCAGACCCAACAATAGTTTAAAATTTATTTTTCCACTCGAAATGCGTGGCCCGACATGCCACTACTGGGGGCTTAGTTAGTAAGTCATGCCAACTTAAATATTTTGTGTTTAGAGCGTTGATTATTTTGTGTTATTCCATCTTCTATAATAAAATATTTGTAAAACACTAAAAACTTTTTTTTATTATTAACTTTCCGCAGATGTGTCCCGGTCTGACAAAATAAATAAATGGTCTCGTTAGCCATATAGGCTCTTTTACATGTTTGAGTCTACTACCGCTTCGGAAAACGGAAGATTCTGATGAAAAGAAACGCCGCAAGAAACTCAGTACTTTTTTTTCTTCAATTTCCAAAACAAGTTAACAGAGAAATATAGATAATCATCACACTAATAAGTAGGTACTTAATGTAAAGTCAAAAAAAATATGGATAACAATAAATAGCACAGCAAGCTGTAAGCATATTGTACGAACTGGCACTAGTTAAGATTGACCAGGAGATGTGGGCTCCCTAGGTCAAACAACAGACATAATGATAATCAAATACTTTGTCTTTGAAAAGATTGACCAAGCTGGTGCTTAACCCTATGAACGCTAAGAACGAAGAATATGTTTTAGTTTAATCAAGATGAAGGCTTCCACTAATGTTTTTTTTATTATCTTCTACTTTGTTGACAGCCTGTAGCTTCAATGGTAGCGGTGGTGCCGCGCGGTGCGCTCGCGCCGTCCCCCCGACCCCCGCCGCTCATACTACCCCCTCCCGACCCGCAACCGCCGCCCTTGAGGTAAGTCCACGTCCTCTTCCTAAAGTTTTTTTGGGCTTTGTTCTGAAACATAATTATTGGGATTTACTTGAAGTTGTATAAAAAATAGTTGATGAAAATCCCCAGATTGTATATTGTTTAAAGCATTGATGGCTTAGTGATTGGTTGGTAGGGTGCCAGTGGATTTGTGATCGGAAAGTACCGAGTCCAATTTCCAACTGTCGCCATGTATATATATATATATATATATATATATGGCGAGTGAAAGGGAATGAGTTTTCTAACTAATGCATATTACTTATATAGGGTGGTAACAGTAACCATCGCTCTTACGGTGAGGGCAAACATCGAGGGAAAACCATTATCCTATTGGTCTGCTTTCCCTGTCACAAATAACGATGTCAGATGACAGTCGCTCCAATGTTAATAACTAACCTGTTAAATTATGATCAAAGAAGATCATGTTCAAAAGCTTATTCGCAATGAAGAAACGGGAAAAACCGCTAGGAGCATGGCTGCCTCAGGGCAGTTTCCAATCTGTAAGATCCTTAAAACCTTTGTTTATGTATGTTTGTCTCGTCAGGTTACCGCTGGACATGGCGGTACGAGGGACGGGTGAACCTGAAACTCTGAGCTATCAGGTCGACCTGAACAAGCACTCTGCTCTCGGCTTGGGTATCACAGTAGCAGGCTACGTTTGTGAACAAGGTAGGTCTGATAATACTATCTTAAGCCCTGGCTTTTTAGGCGGTTTTTCCACCGCGGGAATCCACCAGAGAATGTTGTCGTAGACCATCAAACTATACGGGTTGCAGTTTATCACTGTCTTATTGTACCTTTCTTTCATGTTGTTTTGTGGTATTTAGTAAGGAGTTATTTTCTTTTTCATTTTTTAAAATGGATAGATAAAAGAAGCACTGCTCTTGCCGCTCTTGTTTAAATAGCAATTGCGGAAAATTGTCGTCGTGCAGTTTGACAAGCGGCAATCATTATCAGCTACGGTTATTCTCCCGCCTGTGAACCGCAACGGGAAACCGCGAAGTGTAGTTTGCGTAACATAAAGTTCATTTTGGATTGTATCTTGTTCTAACTAACTTAGTAGGAGAGAGACGCACTGACTTGCGTAGCGAGTTAACGCGTATCGAGGAGGTTCTTATAGGTCAATTCATAAGAGTTGGCATCGAATGTCTATGAAATTAATGACAGTTTCATATATTTTCGGTGCCAAATTTTTTGAATCACTGTATGGCTACTATAAAATACTCTGGGGTGATCAGGGTGATATGACGTGCCTTGACCAAACAAAAATGTTTAATATTCCCCCAAAGTGGACGTTTCAACCTGAGTGAACATAGCTTCAATATTGCCTAAAGCGGAGGGATATAAATAGTTGTGGAATCGGGAACAAAGCGCGGGTCGCTAACCAGGGCCCAGCGGGCGGTGTTGGGGACAAGAGGGAACCGACGGCGGGGACAAACGTGTGGTGCAATGGGAGAACTCTTTCACTTTAAATGTTAGCATAATCTGCCAATGTTGCCAGCCAAGAAATTGATGACGTCACTAAATAGGCGCGTATGGAGCAGCGTTTCAGGTCGAGCTACTCAAAGGCATTTTCAAACAATTTCATGAATATCAAAATGATAAGATCTAAAGAAAATTCGGTTAAAAAAGTTCAGTATTATAATAGTTTTGTGAAAATAGTTTTATTGTAATGTTTGTCTCACATTATGTTAGTGTATAAGTTATTTTTGGATGTGCCCGAATGTTGCCTGAAATAAAGTTTTCAACACACTTGCGCATAAGGTGGATCTTATTACCTCGCTTTTAAGCTCATAATCCACGGTATTAAACAAACGTGTTTTATACTTTACATTACCGCACTACTGTTTTATCATTCCACAGTCGGCTCCCTTATCGCGTTCGCGTTCCGCTCGCGCGACTAATACCGCCTCGAGTATAATAAATAACCAACATAGCACACTCGTATCATAATGTACTGTTAATAATAAATATTATTATATCCCATTGTTTAGCCAAGTACACATTTTTTTATGAAATAGGAAAGTAAACATCCGTAACACCAAAAAGATTGCAGATGCGTTGCCAACCCAGACGGCTAAGATGGAATACCTCCTGTGCCAGCAATTACACCGGCTGTCTTGCTCTCCACGCCGGAACACAACAGTGCAAGCACTGCTGCTTAGTGGCAGGATTAGCGAGCAAGATGGTGCTCGCGATCCGGACGGACCTTAAACATCATCATTATTCATCGGAGATCACGAATCTCTCAAAACTTGGACCGAATTTGAACAGAAGGGTTAAATTTAGAAGCGGAATGTGGGCCGATCTGTCTTCTCCGGTGTCAAGTTATAGTTGAGCGGAACAGGGACAGCCTTAGCTAAACCATGGAACCTCTGCTTTCACAAGAATCTGGTGTTTCCCCAAACATTGGCAGTCTTCGAACGAACTCAAGCGATTGGAAGTGCTACTTTCGCATTGTTGTAAGGAAGTATTCGTGAATTTGTAGTAAGTATTTGATAGGGCCAAAGAGTATGGCTGCCCAAAAGGACCCCTCTCAATCTACTTTAACTTACGACTTTAACATAATAAAGAGACAAACTATGTTTTTTGGTTGTTTTTATGTAGAAGGTAGTCTCTGGGACAACAGTACAGATTTGAAGAATTCTTCTGCAAAACAGCTACCTACGCTAATCTCTAATGGACATAGCCACGTTACCAAGGCACGGAATGCTGATGTTGCTGTTTCGAGTCCTGCCATTACCTTAATTTTTCTTTGTGTTGTCATTACATAGCAATTTAATTTAATACTACAATACTGTAGTCAACGATATTGATTATTAAATTAAATTGCTATGTAATGACAACACAAAGAAAAATTAGGAAAAATTACAATATACCCTTCGGTGGTGTAATACTCCTCTCAGGTTATATTTCCCCGCCGCAGGAAAACAAACCAATCTATCCACTTCGCGATATCGAACACATGTTGGAAAACTTTACCAATATCAACTTGTGCAGATTAAAACAGTTAGTTCGTTTGGACCGCCGACCGCCCGGAGTTTGTATAGTTTGGAGTAGCTTTTCGACTGTTGTGCAATCGGCAGATGTTCACTGTAGATACCTGTATAGAATAGTTTGTATATACAGATAATTTTAAGTGCTCGCTAATCCCGTCGCTAAGCAGCAGTGCTTGCACCGTTGTGTTCTGGCGTAGAGAGCAAGACAGCCGGTGTAATTACTGGCACAAGAGGTATTCCATATTAGCCCTCTAGGTTGGCAACGCATCTGCAATCTTCTTGGTGTTGCGGGTGTCTATAGGCGGTGGTGATCACTTGCTTGTTTGCCTTCCTATTTCATAAAAAAGATTGGTGTTTAAAAAAAATATACCACTTTAGCTGATATTTTGTTAAAAAGAAGCATAAAAACCAGAAGAAACACCACGAAATTCTCGAAAAAAGGACACATGATTACTTCTCTACATAATATCTGAAATATAACTACTTCTTCTGTATCTCTGTGTAATATCTACACAACTATAAACTTTGTTTGTTTGTATGTAGTGGGAATCTCATGACCTACTGAACCGATTCCAAAAATTCTTTCTCTAATAGAAAGCTACACTATCCCTGACGGAGATAGGCTACTAATTCTACGCGAACGAAGTCGCGGGCGTCCGCTAGTAGCTACATATACATATAACATATGCAGTTCGTCGGATCTTAAATTTGGTTTTGCATTGTGTCGGCAATTATCGGATATGTAAAGGACCACTGAGCTCACACAAATACTGATAAGGAGTAGATACTGTTAAGTAATAAAAAAAAAAAAATACGCGACGTCGAAATTGTATCTGAATGTACTATTTTAAATGTGTTCCAAACATTAAATACATAATTATAATACTTATGTATTATAATACATATGAATGTTTGGAACACTTTCCATTTATAACAACCATAACATTTTAGAACATGTAAGCAATAGATCGTTTGAGTTTGGGCTCTCACTGGTCCTTTGTTGTTTTAGGTTAGAAACTCATTTAGAGGGTTTTCTGGTATTAATAAATGTTTTTTTAATAAAGTTGGCGGGACTGCTGCTACGGCTAGTTACAAATGAAGTTTAAAAAAACATGTTGAACAAAGTAAAAACAACAAACTGGAACAAATCACCTTGCTACTCCGCGAAACCAGTGCCGAGCTCGTGCAAAATAGCTGCATCTGTGCGACATATAAATATTCATGCAATAACCTACCTTCCTCCGCTTCCACACGAAACAACATATATCACACAGACTCAACTACACACCACTACCACTAAACACTAAAATGTGTGATAGATCTAGGCGTGTTTTTAAACTGTGCCCGATCTATTCTAATCAGTGTGTCTGAGCGATTTCGTATACAACAAACTCTGTTTTTCCTACTTTGATTTATAACCCGTTTCCGCGGTAAAATGGGAGATAAAATATTGTGTCTACATTACTTGCCAAGTATTAGCCTTTGTTCTTCGTGATTTCTGACATGCGGGGCTATTCTCGGTTTATGCGAGATGCATCTCGCACGAAAACAACTGTCAATTCCCTTGGAAATCTGTCACTTTTTGACGAATCTCGCACGTGAGATGCATCTCGCATGAACCGAGAATTGGGGTCATGCTCTGACATGTCTAGAGCGTGCGCAAGCGGTGGTTATAGAGTTGGCCGTTCCCATATTGTGTACTTAGCGCAGTGTTGAAGCTTATTTAACTACTAGCTATTGCCTGCGCCTGCGACTTTATACACATGGAATTTAAAAGTAGGTTAAATACTTTTTTTTCTTATTAGGTACTTACTAGGGATCCGCCTCGATTTTTATAAAATAGAATAGAATAGAACCATTTATTTCAGGCTGCATAGGCCCATAGAAAAGATACCTTAAAGACTAACATACATATTTATAAAACGAAACATTAGAATTAGAACGTTACTTCGGCGACGTGTGACCTAGTTTCGGGGTGTCCAGGAACCGCACGGGTGCAATATGGATTTATTGAACATAAAAACCTTTGTAAGAAATTCTCTAAATGACAGTCGAAACCGTACCAAACTCAGTTGTATAGTTTAGAAGGAGGTGGCTGAAGATATGAATGAAGACAGACAGGATCGGATACAGACTTTGTTTTATATAATGCTTTGTGTAATGAAGATAAAGAAGACAAAAACTCGGCCTCTAGGCACCGTATCGATAAAAAATTACTAGATTTCAAGTCAGACTTCCAGTGGCCCGTTTCACTAAGTTACAAGTTACAATTTTACAAGTCTAAACCGGCAACATTGGTCAATAATGACCAATGGCAATGGGCATAATGACCAATTTTTTTTTAAACAACATAGGAAGACAAACAAGCAAGTGGGTCACCTGATGGTAAGTGATCACCACCGCCTATAGACACCTGCAACAACAAAGAGAGTGCTGATGCGTTGCCAACCCAGAGGGCTAAGATGGAATACCTCTTGTGCCAGTAATTACACCGGCTGTCTTGCTCTCCACGCCGGAGCACAACAGTGCAAGCACTGCTGCTTAGCGGCAGGATTAGCGAGCAAGATGGTGGTAGCGATCCGGGCGGACCTTGCACAAGGTCCTACCACCCGCAAAAATGTTGCCGGTTTAAACTCGTAAAATTGTAACTTGTAGCTTCGTGAAACGGGCCACAGTAGGTAATACAACTGTAGAAACTGCAACCAGTAAAACTGTTGACTGTGTGTGTAGTGTGTTTAACTATAATGTCCTTACCGTAGACTATAATAAGGTTTTTTTTCGCAGAGGAGCTGAGCGGGATCTTCGTGAAGAGCATAAGCGAAGGGAGTGCTGCGGACCTTTGTGGCCGCATACAGGTCAATGACCGCATCGTAGAGGTGGGTAGTTTTCGACGATATAATGTTGATTTCACACGGGGGCAGCTGCCTCATTACGCAGTATAGTGGACAGCACATCATCATCATATCAGCCGGAAAGCACCCACTGCTGGGCATAGGCCTTCCCCAAGGATCTCCACGACGGTCGGTCTTGTGCTGCTCGCATCCATTGGTTTCCAGCGAATATATATTTTTTTGACAGCAGCGGCCTTATTACATCGGTCCAAAATGTTTTGGTACAAATTGTTGTTTCTACTTATAACGTTGAATGTGACTACTTTCGTACGTAAACTGCAACTTTGCCTATTTCAATGTTTTCCAACTTTTCTCCATAAATCCGTTGGAAACCTATAAATTTGCCGTTCGTGTGGATCGCGTAGGACAGAATTTGTAGCTTCTGGCCACGGCATGCCAATGAGCTTGAAATGTTAAAAGGCGATTTGAATTATATTGGAAAAAAACGGCCAAGTGCGAGTCGGACTCGCGCACCGAGGGTTCCGCTAGGAGTAGCTACAATACAACACACTTAATTTTTTTTAAAAGATGTAACTACAAATGTATGGTTTTCGGAATTATTCCTTTATTTGTGTTGTGAGACCTTGCTCTTTGCCAAATTTCATGGTTCTAGGTCAACGGGAAGAGCCCTATAGGTTTTCAAAAACTTTGCGATTGCAAACGGCCGTATGTTTTGATTGCGTTGACTTAGAAGGTTGATTTTTTCCCAGCTCTAAGGGAATTCAGACCCGAGTATTTTATATTAATTTTAGAGAAAAATGGTCTTGTCAGACAGACAGACGGACAACAAAGTGATCCTATAAGGGTTCCGTTTTTCCTTTTGAGGTACGGAACCCTAAAAAATTATATTTTGGGACAATTCACACCAACTAATGTAGTCCCAAAGTAAGCAACTAAAGCTGATATGGGTACTGGATAACGGATATACATACATATAGACAAATACATACTTAAACCAGCGACTCCCCCCCCAGCTTTACATGGGTTCAATCGGGATAAAATGTATATGAAAACCTTTCCTATACAGATCTCTAAATGACAGTGAAAACCGCATCAAAATCCATTGGGTGTTTTAAAATGAGAAGGCGGCCGAAGATCCTACTATAATTTGATAAATGTAAAAGTTTGTATGTTTGGATGTTTGGATGTTTGTTACTCAATCACGCAAAAACAACTGAATGGATTTGGATGAAATTTGGCACACATATAGTTTATAACCTGGATTAACACATAGGATACTTTTTATCCCGTAAAAATGCATAGTTCCCACGGGATAGCGATAAGTGAGTTATACGCCGCGGCGTTACGTCGTGAGCAGCAAAGCAACTAATTCTCATTATTTCGTCCAGGAAATATTGAAGATTGCATGTTGGGTGTCCGTTTGTTTAATTCAATTTAATAAGTCTACGCGGACGAAGTCGCGGGCAAAAGCTAGTACACTATAAAAATTTTGGACAGACAGGAATTATACTATTTCACTTCATACAATGTAAGGAAAGGAAGATACATACAACATCCAAGACTATAGGGTACAAATATTCGTATTTATCAATTGCCTTTCCCGGGAATCGAACCCGGAACCTCAAGCTTTGTAGTCAGGGTCACTAACTACTACACTATCTGCTATCCAGTCGTCGAAGAAAAAGAACTAGTCGTAAACTTAGGTTTTTTTTTATACATCATAGGAAGGCAAACAAGCAAGTGGGTCACCTGATGGTAAGTGATCACCACCGCCTATGGACACCTGCAACAACAAAGAGAGTGCAGATGCGTTGCCAACCCAGAGGGCTAAGATGGAATACCTCTTGTGCCAGTAATTACACCGGCTGTTTTGCTCTCCACGCCGGAACACAACAGTGCAAGCACTGCTGCTTAGCGGCAGGATTAGCGAGCAAGATGGTGGTAGCGATCCGGACGGACCTTGCACAAGTAAGGCCCTACCATCCGCAAAGCACGGCAGGTAACCATGTTAAGGCCACTGGGTGGATTCCGATATAATTATGCTTTATGTCTGCTAGGACAGCTAAGACAGACAGACAGTAAATTCCTTGGCGAATCATAGAAACATGCACTCAATTAAAGTATCTATTCATCACCCTCTTGATTCCGTTAAAACTTTCCAAATCCGAAGTATCTTGTCACACTGCCAAATGAAACCGACGCGCTCTCGACCCGGTTCCGGCTGGGTATGGGCGCCATTGACCTATATACTGTGATAAGGTTCGTTATCTTTGAGCCGGGATTGCCCATCCGGGCAAGCTTACGGGGAATACGTTTTGCCTACTATTTAGGGTTCAGTAGACAGAGGGTGCCGACGGCACCCAGTTACTAAGCTTCGCAGTCCGCCCGTCTGTCTCTCTGTTCTCAGTCTTTCCGTCAGTCTGTTTCTCTGCCTGTCTGTCCGTCTGTCTGTCTGTCTGTCTGTGACGTCTGTCTGTCTGTCTGTCTGTGACGTCTGTCTGTCTGTCTGTCTGTCTGTCTGTCTGTCCGTCCGTCCGTCCGTCCGTCTGTCAAAGGACTGTATCTTTTGATCCATAATAGGTAAGTACTCGTAGACACTTGAAATTTTCAAAGAGTGTGTATTACTGCCGCAATAACAACAAATATTTAAAAAAATTGCAGGTGGTCCCAAAATAATATGTAAGTAGAGTTAGTATTGTACGTTGTACAGAACCATTGGTGTCTGATTCCGACTCACACTTGTCTAGTTTTTTATTAGGGCGCATACTGTTACACACATACCGAATCGAGGATAATCGCTCGCTAGAGACCATAAACTTAATAACGTGTAGTTGGGCAACGCATCTGCAATTTAATTAGTGTTGCGGGTGTCTATGGGCGGTGCTGATCATTTACTATCAGGTGACCCACTTGCTCGTTTGTTTTCCTATGTTGTATAAAAAAAACACTATTTTTGACGATCCACGACTCGCACCCGTATAAGAAGACCTATTTGACGTATCGTCGAAATCACGATCGAATCCTAGTCTTCATACTTGAGGGGGATTCTCTAAGCACATCAGCGACGAGCTCGACGTCGGGACCACAGAAAATAAATAACAGTAATAACGTACAGAAACTTCTCTATTACGAACGCGATTAAACGAATTCCAACTTCATTGACACGAACAAAAAGTTGGTAATTACTAATTACTTCATTCATACACATTCGCCAGGCGGCGCGTGTCAAAAGAAACGCGCGGCTTTCCCCCCGCTACTCCCGGCGACACGTTAGGGTTGCGCTGCATTTGCGTTTATTTATACTGACACGGTAAAAGTGAATGAGATTTGCCTACGCTCTAGACAACGCGGCCAAGCGTACCTACAGTGCGGAGTGAAACTCACGGCTGGGACAGCGTACAGGTACGAGTGAGCTAGACAAAGCGAGGCTCGAACTCGACGCTGTTGCGCTTAGAGAATAATAGGGAGTCTAGCACGCTAGCTTTTATTGCTGACAAAAAATATATCCCTTTCTAACCAGTACGTGTGAGAGAGGGACGGAAGCGTTTATGTGCGCGAAAAACGTTAGCATGCTACTACAGCTGAACTGTATGCCCTGTGGCCCCGCACGACAGCAAAATAAATTTGCACAATGCAGAATTCAGAATTCAGAATTCAGAATGCAGAATTCACAATTAAGCCCGCCGCCCATACTACGCTGTACGGTCAGCGAAATAAACGCAACTTCTCTTTCCCGGCAACGGAAACGAAGTTTAAATCGAGTTTTCAGGTGGAAGGGAATGAAATTTCAGGGAAATAAGATTGAGCTTTTTAGCTTATTAAAGTTAACGAGCTGTAAAGTTGCGTTTGTTGTCTGAGTGATGTTTTCAACTCCCAAAGGGAGGCGGGTAGAGATAGACTAATAAAGTTCAACAGGCGTCGAAATTCGAGATTTTTTCATGCCGAGACAGGAATGTTCAAGTGTGGAATTTTTTTTATTAATTACTAGCTGAACTTTCAGACGTCGTTCTGTCCAAATTTCAGATACGAAACGTCAATATGACAACCAAAAACAGTTTGTATGGGAGAAACAAACCACCTTTTAATAAATTTTAAGCAATGGAGCAACGACAATATTAACAAAAGGAATAATTATAGAATAGTTAGATACGAGTAAAATCAATATTTAAAAACAAAAGATAAAATAAGTGAATAAAAAATCATAATTTAATTAATAAAAGGAATATTACAATTATGTTTTTGTAATAACTATCAAACACTAACAAATAAACTTAAGAACTCATACTTTACTGCTGACCGTCCCGGCACACACGGAGGGCCATCATTTGCTTGCTGACCGTGGATTTCTTCCAACTTAGACTAGGCGAGGGAAATTACCATGATTTTGCATTTCTAGTTAGGCGAGTCGGCTTGCAGGGTTTAATGGTGAAGCCATACCAGTGTTGCCAGACGGAAAAATTAAAAATGAGGTTAGCGGCTTAGCGGTGCTTGTAAAACGCAGATTTTTCCCAAAACGTACAATTTCTAATTTTAACATTGATTTTGACTTAACAATCTCACATTGATTATTCGTATAAGGCTTGTTTAAGTCAATAAAAATATTTTAGCAGATTTTATGAAAGCGGAACCGCCTAAGCTACGGTGGAAGGTGGATCTATTGTCAAAAAGGAGGTGTAAAATGCGGAAAAGCAGTGTATCTGGCAACACTGAGCCACACTGAATATAGAAGGTTTAAATCTTTATCTTTATCTTTTCTTAACATAATATAAAACAAAGTAGCTCCGTTCCTTTTCTGTTCTCATTTCTTCGGCCGCTTACTACTTCTAAACCACGCATTTTGATACGGTTTTCAATGTCATTTAGAGATTTTTTTATGGAAAGTGTTTATGTACTTTTTTAAATCCTAATTGTACCCGTACACAGCAAGGGTGGGTAGCTAGTCTGTTTTCTAAATGTATGTAATAAAAAGGTACCGTCAAGGAAATCCAAACACGTACAGTCAAGGAACTTAATTCCCTGCCCATTTCGTTGAAATGTCGACTGACATTCGCAATGCATTAAGGTCGATATGTCGAACTAAAGTCTTGCTCTATAGCTCTTATGGTGACAGTTTGCTATATGCTATTGAACCTTAGGTGGGTTGGAAATTTAATTCCTTGACTGTACCACCGTAGAACCTAGTCGAAGAGACATACGCATGACATTTGTATGATACAGCGTGGCGTTTAACGCGTCGCGTCATTGCGACAGGTTTCTAAGGTGGTACATGAATGAATTTCCCCTAATGTACGGACAGGTGGCCTAGTGATCGTGGGGTACCGAGTTCTATCCCCAGCGGCCCTAACATGACAGCCTAGGTTTAGTTTCACCCCTCCCTGTGTCTCTGTCTAACTAGTGGCATAAGAAAGGGAAGCAGATAGAGATAAATTAACCTTGGCCAGTCATGTTAGGGCCACAGCGGCGCTATATACAATCATAGGAATATTAGGTACCTACCTATAAGTAGGTGCTGTAGTACCTAACGATTTTACGGTGAGGGAAGAAACTTCGAAAAAACCTGCCCATTTTTGTAAATGAATGTGTAACCACATTCAGTGCCCGAACAGTCCGGTTTTCCTGTGACAGTTTCCTGTTACAGGAAAATGAAAATTTGAAAAACATCGACAAGTACAATTGTCTAATACGTGGTACACATAATTGGCCTTTTAAAATGGGTGGGGTGAAAATTATTCTTCGAAAATGACACTGCTATATCGTTACCATTTTAAAGCAATTTATAACAACGTTGTCGCGCGGCTGCGACAGACAACTACAGATTATGTAGCGACACTCTTTTGGTAGGCTGTATAGCTCTTTTGATACCTACATAGGCCTATATATGTATTTATTTGTCTCGACATAATCTAAAAATACCAACTTTTTGAAACTCTATCCAGATATTTTAGTCGTCTCATCTGGCAACCCTAAGTGAGGATCTACTACTATAACAGCTGTGGAGCGCTCGACATTCTCCGGCCGCACGCCAACCAGTGCCGGCTAAAATATACGCTCGCGTATTTGATTGGTCCGCGGCTGGCGATTGCTGAACGTTTGAAACTCACAAATTGACCGGCTGTACCAGGGGGGTTCCACTCCGCACTGTAGATACACTCGATCGCCTTGCCTATGGCATAGGCAAATCGCAGTAGGTTGTCGGTTTGCCGCGCGCCCACTCGCTCGCCCTCGCCGTGTCAGTGTACTTGAAAACGAATGCCGCGCAACCCTAACGTGTCGCCGTGAATTACATGGGGAAGGCGGACGCGGGCGGCGCGTTCCTTTTGACTCGCGGCGCCTAACTAATGTGAATGAAGTAAAATAAACCTTTTGAGCGTGTTAATAAAGTTGTAAGTTGTTTAATCGCGGTCGTAAAAGAGAAGTTTCCGTACGTTTAGTTCTATTGTTTATTCTGTGACTGTACTGTGTTTGCAGGTTGACGGGGTCTCTCTACATGGGGTGTCTAACCACAGGGCGGTGGCGCTACTGAGGGACGCCAAGGGCCCCCTGGTCCGACTGAAGGCTTTAAGGTATTACTAGTTTCTGTTTTAATTTTTACGGTTCTGTTTGAAAAGGTAAAAAGAAACGCTTTTGGTGCGACTCCGTCCGTCTGTTGCATATTTATTTAGTAGGTATATTTTAGTAACTACTTATGCTATTTATAGCTTATCTGCAAACGGAGTCGAAAGAGAGATCTTGTGATCTAACCACAACGTTCACCAAATCGGCATCTGTAGACCTTTAAGTTTGATCTTGGATTCCATCTCCGAGTTGACAAGAATTAACACTGAGATCGTCAAATTTTATAACTATAAAAATAAGAAGCCAATTAAAAAATGTTATGACACCAAACTAAAAAAAATTACAACAAAATGTCAAAGTATGGCCTCCGGGGTCGTTAAAACAAACGTAAATAAATGGAAGAAGAAATAAGTAAAACACCCATTATGAAATTAAATAAGAACGAACGAGGATGAAAAAAAATGACAATTTACCTAAACCAAATTGTTCTTAAAATTTTGTGACCGAAATTTCTATCGATTTTCATTTTTTAATGTTAAACATTCAAATTATTAAATCTAGTTGTCATTGCATAGCATTAAATAATATTTCCTATATTTAGTTTGGCATATTTAATCAATAATAATTACTCCGTGGGCGTTTAAGGGAGGCAACAGGTGACTCCTGCGCAGGCGGCTTTCTCGCGCAAAGCTTTCAGTTAGACATGTAGGTATCTAGTGCGAGAATGTCGCCTGTATTATAACATTATAAGGAGTATAATTCGGGGGCAAATTTTTATGATTTTTAATTAGTTCATACTTTATTTTAAGAGGAGTGTGAACCCAGTCCCAAAAAACGCTCCCCATACAAACGGTCATAACGTTTTCCACCCTCTAAACCTTAACCTACGGCAATGATTATTTGGTATGTTGTTATTATGCCTTAGAAGTACGTTTGTATGTTTTGATTTTTAAATATTATTAATAGATTTGACACTATTTGCATTTTAGGAGTTTCATACAAAACAAATAAGCGTCAATATTTTTGAAGCTATTCAGAATGTTTAAAAAATCAAAACATACGAACCTTGTTTTAGGGCATAATGATAACATACCAAAAAATCATTGCCATAGGTTAAGGTTTAGAAGGTGGAAAACGTTATCGCCGTTTGTTTGGAGGGCGCTGGGTTCACACTCCTCTGAAGTCTCAGTTTTTGAGTGTCTGTAGGTTTTTGTTTATTTAATAAATCTACGGTTTCCTATGGCACTGTTCCAGGTATCTCCGCGGGGCGGGCTTCGAGAAGCTGCAGAAGGCCCTGGCGGCCCAGGACGGGCGGCGCTCCCCCCTGGCGCCCCCCAGCCCCTCCGTCACATCCCTGGCCAAATATAGCTTTAGTGTTGTGAGTATCCTCACCTTCCATCGACAAGTTTCACAGCTTAGTGTAAGCTTTCTGTCAAAAAACATACATAGACTGCTAAAAACATATCCCTTCCTTTTGGCTTTGCCGTAGTCGCGTAAAAATGTCTCGTAACTTCTAAATTGTATGGAAACATTTTGTTGCCAATATGCGCCGCAAGAGGCGCTGTGTATTCTGCCATAGCAATTGAGAAGTTAACGCTTATATTGAAAACGTAAATTGAATATTATTTAGAGTACCTAGTCCGTACATGATTTTAATCATTGTTTTTAAATATTGATTTTTTATATCTTTAATTATGTTTAACAGAAAAGACCATAAGGGTCTTACGAGCTTGTAACTTATTTATTAGGCTTACTTATAAAATTTTCTACATTTTTTATCTGGATTCAAATTAGCATATTTCGGAACAAAAAGTTTTTCTTTGTAATATTTAAAACTTTGTATCGCTGCAACTTCTAAAATATTGGATATTTTATCTGAATTTGTGGTCATAAATATATTTTGAATAGTTACCTACAACACAATTTATGCCATTCTGTTAGCGAGTAGAACCGTATTCTAAAGATGTCCGCCATAATTTCCAGTACGACGAGTCAACGGTGATAGAGGCCGAACCGGACTCCGAGATCCGGCCGCACCCGCCGTCGCCCACCTCGCCGTCGGACGAGGCCGAGATCGTGATCGGCCGCGACGACGGCCTGGCCGAGCGGGAGGCCCGCCGCATCCAGGACAAGTGGCGAGACATACTGCGGGGGGAGCACGACTGGCCCGGGAACCAGTATCAGTACGACATTATTGTAAGTAGCCTTTTTAGGGACATAAAACGAGCAAGCTAGTCTAAGATACCACCGCTAAATTTTGCACCTATCTGTTTTTAGACCAAGAGACGACCGGATAGCCTAGTGGTTAGTGGCCCTGACTATAAAGCTTGAGGTTCCGGGTTCGATTTTCGGAAGGGGCAAATGTTTGTATGATGAATATGAATGTTTGTACCCGAGTCGTGGATGTTATATGTATTTAAGTATGTATTTATCTATATAAGTATTTATATCCGTTGTCTAGTACCCATAACACAAGCAGCTTTAGTTGCTTACTTTGGGACAAGGTCAATTGGTGTTAACTGTCCCAAATGTTTAAATGTTATAAAAGGTTTTGATATTTATGTATGCTGTACCTTTTTTGTCTCAATGTGGTTTATTGTAATGATGAAAATATTATCGAAAAGAAGACGTAATCAAAGCAGTGTCACTGATTTAGAGATGCTCTTGAAATGCCGTTACTAATCTTTCGTCTTTCTATCTTATCTCGATAATTTCAAAACAAATTTCATATCTCTGAGTCACTATTAGAGTAAGTACTAAAATGTAGGTATACCCATCAAGTTAAAGTAAATGAGAGTGCTATAGATGAAGGTTTAAGCTTATCATTGGAACAAAAGAATTGTTTAAAAACTGGGTAGAGCAACAATGAGACAAATTATCATCGTATACCCCTGTAACTCTTAATGAAGTTTTTTTTTGAGACTGCTTCTTTTTCTGGCCACGCTATTGGTCTAATATAATGGGTTGTAGGATGTCCATTACTAGACAAGAATCTAGTTAAGGGATCTTCGTTATTATCAATAGTTCTGCACTGTCACACCTCGCGGTTTCTAACGACATTTATCAATCCGGAAACGATAGCAAATCAAACAGACGTGATCTGCCATTCGGATAAATATTAGAGAATTTGATCAAAGATCACCACTTCATAGCGACTCTTCGAAAACAAATGTAGCAATTCGTTATTGTCTTAAACCATTCAAAAGCTTTGAAGTCATGATTTTTCTATAAAAAGTATAACGGTTTTCTTTGTTCATAAAACTAGAAGCTTTGTTAAATTCAAAGAAGTCATAGGTAGATCCTGTAGGCCTTCCTCTTCCAATACTTTTTGTAACCCTTTTATATTTTTTGGGCTTTAAATGCCTTCAGCTCTTCAAGCGTTTTGCTCCATCCGATGTTTATAAGTTAAGTTCAGCAACGTTTACGTTATCGTATCAAGTTTCTTCTCTTTCTCCCTTGGTAGTTCTGATCTACACATAGAGAGAAAACATGGGGTGTTTTAAAACAAACTAACGCCATTACTTTTAACTAGCCTCGTCATCATCAGCCTATTGTAATCCATATTGGGCTCTCCCAAAGTGTGTCAGGACTAACCGGTTACCATTTCTATATTCCAGGTGGGGACAATAATAAAAGAGAAGGATAGCGGACTTGGTATTTCGCTGGAGGGTACGGTGCGAGTGGTGGGAGGCAAGGAGGTGCAAGCGAGACACTACATCCGAGCTATTGCGCCCAATGGACCCGTGGCCAGGCTCGGGCTTTACAAAGTCGGGGATGAACTGCTGGAGGTAAGAATCTTTTTTATCTTCTTTTTTATGAAATAGGAAGGCAAACAAGCAAGTCACCTGATGGTAACTGATCACCACTGCCTATAGACACCTGCGGCCCTAACATGACAGCCCAGGTTTAGTTTAACCCCTCCCTGTGTCTCTGTCTAACTAGTGTCATAAGAAAGGGACGCAGATAGAGATAAACTAACCTTGGCCAGTCATGTTAGGGCCACTGCACAACAAAGAGAGTGCAGATGCGTAGCCAACCTAGAGGGCTAAGATGGAATACCTCTTGTGCCAGTAATTACACCGGCTGTCTTGCTCTCCACGCTGGAACAAACAGTGCAAACACTGCTGCTTAGCGGCAGGATTAGCGAGCGAGATGGTGGTAGCGATCCAGACAAACCTTGCACATGTTCCTACCACCCGCAAAGTGGTCTTCTTCACATAGTTTAAGCCAGAGTCTCTATCCGTAAAGGTCTGTCCTCATAATTTTGGTAGCTTACTCCTTCTAAACCACTCAACAGATTTTGATACGGTTTTGACTGCCATTGAGAAAATTTCTTACAGAGGGTTTTTATGTACAATACACCCTATTGCATCCTTGTGAAACGGGGGCGGGTTGCTAGTTAATAATAATGGTGACTGCAACTCGTAATTTCTGTGTAAGGTTTTTGGGAGCTAGCACTATTCTTAATGTCTTTAGCGATGTTGAAATTTAGCACATTTAGCGCTATAAGTATAAACTGTAAACTAGCTGTATAGAGGCCGTCTTTATACAGCTACCATACAACTTTTATAGCATCAATGCATCGTTATTTTAATAATGTTATCCATTCAAAGATCATAGATTGCAATATATGTACCCAAAAACCGAGTAATTAGCATTTTAAAAAGTGCATAATTTCAGAAAAAAAACAACAAAAAATATACAATTTACATAAGTTCGCTTTTGTACGTCACTGTATGTCTTTTTCTCATTTATGTTTTTTACAATAAAGCATTTTTACATTACATACAATACAAATTTTGCAGGTGAACGAGTGGCGAGTACTAGGAGCGCATCACGTCGAGGTGGTGACGCGGTTGCGCGCCGTGACGTCACCAGTCGTGCTTGTGTGCGTGAGGAAGCGGGACGACGATAGCCATGCCAAGAGCGAAGGCAGCTTTGCTAGGGTGAGCATCCTTACTTACTTTATTTTATTTAATAGGACCTTCAACTATAAGTATACTGATACAAGGGAAGTTTTATACATGCACAGATTACGGCTAAGTATATTATTAATTACAGAAGGACACCGCATGCGCCGAGTTACAATATCAACACTAGAAACGAATGCTCCTCGTTACGGAACCAAAAACTTATTTAACATAACTTATTTAATTATAATTAAAATTAAACTTATTTAACACTTTAGAAGATTGGCCTTAATATATGGGAAGGATGATGAGTTCAAGTCAATACAATGCTGATGGTCTTTGTATGTCGCAAACATGCGCGAAAGCGGGCAGTGAAGCTTAAGATTGGTTCGATGATCAGGCAGGCAAAACAGCCCGTTACTACATGATCTTACTAATATTATAAATGCGAAAGTAACTCTGTCTGTCTGTCGCGCTTTCACGCCAAAACTACTGAACCGATTTAAACGAAATTTGGTACACAGATAGTCTAGAGCCTGAGAAAGGGCTACTTTTTATTGCGAAAAAGGGGTTGTAAGGGGTTGAAAGGGGGGATGAAATTTGTATGGAAGTATCGTCATTTTTAGAGCTAGAAGCTTGAAACTTATCTTTTAGGTTGTTGATTAAATTTAAATAAATATGACATTCAAAGGTTGTAAAAGTTTTGCCCTCTAGGGTGTGAAATAACAATAGGGAATAGGGGATGAAAGTTTGTAAAGAACAAACTTTTGAAAGACGCGGAGGTAGTCGCGGGCACAGCTAGTGGTTTATATAACGAAGCAAAAGTCTAGACAGCCAAAGTTTGGCTGCTTGGGCACTAATGCCAACATTTTATGGGTGTCGCTTGCCAACACTGACCCGTGCCCAGAGGGGAGCAAGTTCGTATTTCTGGTGCTACTGTTGAAAATGGAATGGTACTATAGCCAGTTATTTGAAGGTCTAGGAGGAGGCAAGTACCCCCCTTGCTCGCCCCTGGCAACTCTTACGACATCATTACAGGTTTCGGGACATCTACGCGAGCAATAGATATAACGAGCATTCGTTGTTTTTAGTGTTCTGAAGTCTGATTAGGAGCTTTAATAGTTTCGCCATGTCCATTTGTCTGTCTATCGCTGTATTTTTTTCTCGAAAAGTATTATAGTTACAAAGTTTTGGAATCCTAAATTGAGCTCTCACTGTGTCATTTTCGTTGGATTACGTCTCTCAAAATCTAAACTAAAAATAACATGCGTATAAATCAAATTTTACCAACCCCATATGAACACTACGCTCTGTCCAGTAGTGAATGGTAATGTTCTCCGTTACAGAGCAAAGTCCTCGGCGGGAGCCTGCAAGACCTGCTGATTCCCCCCCAGCGGCTGATCAAAGCCAAGTCGGAGAGTTCCGTGGCGTCCCTCTGCAGCACCACTACTGTTATGTCCACGGGACACGATCATGACGGTAAGGACTTGTTCTGTTGTTATCTGTTCTGGGAATATCTACAGTGAAATCTTAATAAAACGTCAATACATCTTTATTCAAATTACAATAGGCTTAAAGGAAGCACTCATGAATGTCAAAAAGCATACCACCAGGGCCCAATTTCATAAGCGCGACAGGCGAAAGGTGACAGTGACAGTTCGGTTGACATTGCTTGGTTACATGTCGACGCAGCAATGTGCGGCGAATTGTCACTGTCGCCTGTCGCGTTTATGAAATTGGTCCCAATTCAAATAGTACCTCAGATGAAAAGTTACCGGCAAGAAATTCAGTGAGGTATCATTTATTTAAAATAAAACAAAGTTACAATGTTTTTTTTTACTTTGTGCAATGAATAAGCTCTTCGCACAAACTGACCAGGTGTTTCCTCTGGTTCCAGAGTTCTGCACAGACGAGCTAGATCGGAACAGGTCGAGGTCGCTAGAGCCACTGAGCGGTCTGGCCATGTGGAGTGATCGCGTTGACTACATCCAGCTGAACAAGGAGGAGCGGGGACTTGGTTTCTCCATACTGGACTACTTGGTAACAGCAACGTCAAGGACAAGCTTGATCTGTCTTCAATCTGATCAAGTCTTGACTGATCATAAAAGAGAAAACCGGGAGAAATTGTTTATGGTGCAGAGGACATAGTTAGGGCTGAGACTTTTAGTAGCACGCCTTGGTTCTAAAATTGGAGGATCGAAGAGACGATGTTTAATATAAATTGTTTTCAAAGTCAAAGTATAGATAACGTTTGTAATAAAATGTGTACGTTGGCTTAGATTTTGAAAAATCTTTTTAACAAAAAGTAATTTTAGAACGACGGAACGCTATCAAAAGTCCTAGCCCTAGACAATGAAAAACAAATTCCTCCTCACTCTAAGCAGTAAACAACATTTAACCTAAAATTTGAGTGTTTGCTATCAAAATACGTATATTGCCTTTGCCCAGCAGTGGAACTACTAAAAACAAAGTATAATTCCCAGGACCCGTCAGAACCGGGCAGCTCCGTGATCGTTGTGCGGTCAGTGGTGGCGGGCGGCGCGGCGGCGGCCGACGGCCGGCTGGCCCCTGGCGACCGCCTGGTCTCCGTCAACTCGCAGGACGTGGCGCGCGCGCCTCTCGCAGTTGCAGTGGCTGCCATCAAGTCCGCGCCTAGAGGTGAGTTTCTTTACATCTCCCTCCCAAATACCACCCACTAGATGAGTCACATGAGACTTATATGCTGGTTTCCTCCCTTTTCTTTTAATAAGTTTGATTTTCTGTATTTGCAATTTTTTCCACTTGCTTTTATCTTGTTGCTGATTTTGCATAAGTACTTTCGGTCACTAAGTCGACGGAGCTCCGCGCAGAACTTCTTTTTTAGATGGTATTGACCTATGTATTATCATGTTGTCAGTCTTTGAGAACTGTACGATATGATAAATGTCGATTAGAAACAAGTGTCATTGTAACATTGGCAAAATGAAAAATATGCTTCATGTGTAAAAAGTGATATAACAAGGACATCTACTGGTGGTCGGTGATGGTAAGTTAAGTTAAGCAGTTTGGTGATCGTGATGCAGTTGATGGTGACTGGTTGCTGTCAACCGACTGGTCTCCGCTAACTGGCACTTGCACTATTTCATTGCGACAGTTACTGCTATCTAGAACGTTCCTACTTTTGGTTATACTTACCGTAAGATGTAAGAAGTCATCCACTTAAAATTACGCTTTATGCCTGCTCCTCATGTACCACCTAAAAAGGCCAATCAAAGAGGTAGGGCCAGAGATTTTGTGTCCACCCGATTTCACCATATTCAGCGATTCTAATTACAAAATACAGGACATGCATGCAAGACACATGAATAAACTTTTTATATGACACCAAAACTATGAAATTATTCTCCAACTATATCAGATCAGCAACTATAGAGTTTCAACTTGTATTTGCTTACGACTGATATAGTGAAATAAACCAGAGTTATCATTATTATGTCTAGCTTTTTTAAGATAAGAGTCTAACATCAGAACATCACAAATCAATTTATACAATTTGGTAATTTTTTCATTAAAATCAAAAAGTTTAACTTGTTGGCACTCGGGATTAGTTAGATGAGGACTTTTCTAATCGTAACCGGCGCGAGAGTTGACAAGTATATGCTGCGTTCCTGTTCAAACAACGCATTGATTTACTTACCAGCCGTTATACTTTGAGAGGTGCCCCATAGATAATGTATCAAAAGTTAACTATTGGTAGGCAGAACGACCTGTGGCCCGTTTCACGAAGCTACAAGTTACAATTTTACAAGTCTAAACCGGCAACATTGGTCATTATGCCCATTGCCATTGGTCATTATTGACCAATGTTACCGGTTTAGACTTGTAAAATTGTAACTTGTAGCTTAGTGAAACGGGCCACTGTTGTTTGAACATAGGAACTGGCTATTAGTGAATCATCAGGGCTGAGGTAGAAATTCAAATTACAACGCAATGCTATGGGCATTCGCAGTTTCGAATTTTGGCCTTGAACATTATTCCAAGCTAGAATCGACTTCTTTAGGTTGGCAGTTTGCTCCGCTACGTCTGTTTATCTCTTACCAAACGGAACAGCTCTTCAAACGTCATCCGGGGTCTGCTAACGGCTCTTCTTCCCTCAGTTTTGCCCATAATTATTTTTTGGAGCATAAAGTAACGCTCATTTCTAAGATTGTGACCAAGATAGGTTACTTTCTTCTTCTGAATGGTCTTCAGTAGTTCTCGGAGCATCTTTCCTCGTCTTGGCAGTCAACATTTAACATTAAGATTATTTTTTATAAGATCTGAAAACCTTACATTCATAACATCAAAACGTACATTTAACTATCAATGTACAGCAAGGGGTTTTTGTTCCACAGAATAAAGGATGATTCACAGTTCACTGTGCCGGGCCGGGCGCCGTACCACAAACAAGCACGGTCAAAACATCAATAATAAACTTTTGTATGAAGTAATTCATAGTAGGCCGGGTCTGGTCGGCCGGCCGGGACATGGCGTCAGAATATCGGTGGGTATTGTTTACCGACTCCGATTCGGCACAGTTACGACATGTCGTAACAGAAATGGGTTCACCAGGCGGACTGATGTCATTTGGCAACAAAATTGTAGTGAGCTTAGCAGCGGTCGCGCAACCGCAAATATAGACGAGGAAAAATTGCTAGAATGTGTGTGTTAATTTTATACTCGTAGTTTTTGATGTTTCCAATACTTCGTCAACAAGCTGGCAATTCAAGTTGTGAAAATTCTACTATAGTTATATTACATTAAGTATGGATAGGAAGGAAATGGATATACACACATTTGGGCATAAGCAGGCACCGCCTAGCAATAACCTGTCCGACACTTGCTCATTGTAGAATGAATGACTGCCCCGGCTTGGGCACAGTGGAAACGGAACGGCACGGTTACGGCTCGACCCTAGCACAGTGCAATGTGAAACATCCTTTAGTTTTTACATTCGAATAACCGTCACAATGTAGTTTGATAACCTTAGTTGGTTGTGTTTCTTAGCTCCTCAAACAAGGAAAACTAGATGAATTGGTATCAGTCTAATGTTTAGACTGGGTTAATGTTAGTATGTGTTTATCCTTGTGCGTACGATGACGCGCCTATTTGACGTTAGTCAGTCATTAATAAAAATATACTGAGGTACGAAAGATCTAGTAATAGTTTTAAAAAATACGCTGTGAAGTGATTGGTTATGATCAAATATTAATCGTAACGTAACAACGGTTAATAAAAACTTGCGTTGCTTTGCCCTGCGTTGGAAGTTCTTAGGATATTATTATTTTTGAAAAAGAGAAAAGAAAAAGTAGAGATGTTTTTTGCCACAGGTATTGTCACAATTGGAGTGGCAAAACCATTGCCCTGCAGCACAGTGGTCGGCGGACAGAAGGCAAATGGACATAGCATACAAAGTAGCCAGGTATGTAAAAATTTTACTACTATTAAAACAGTTATAAATATAATCAGCAAGCTTTTATTTAACGTGGTAGGTGTTTTAAATTTCACACGATAATTACTCGTGTAATATAGTTTTATAGCTCTAAGTTTAAATTTGTTGAATCTATGATGTTTGTAGGTTTTTATCTTTGCCGTCCTTACGAAATTAAAGTTGAGTTATATTGATGTTGTCCTTACGTTACGGAAAATATTTAAAAAAATTTAGGAAAATTACAGCTTGCTTAAATAAATAAAAGCTTCTGAGAAAAAGTTACAGGTGTTGTTGGTATGAAAACGGGTATTTTTAATAAAAATATTTGGAAAATATAACGCGAAATACTTTTTTGTGGTGTTTCTTGGGTGTTTGTAATATTGTACACTGATGGGAAAATTTTTAAAGTAAGTTATTCAATACAATTACTAAGCTTTCTTTATTAATGCTTAGAGCAGTATTTATTTACCTGTAAATAAAAAAGCATGCGATTTTGATATGAAATTATTTGTGTAATTTGTACAGTAAAGGGAAAATTACCGCTCTAACATTAAAAATAGCTTTTATTTGAATTTGAAATTAAATAATTAAATAAAATTATTTCCCTTTAGTGTACAATATTAAGAGCTAATGCATGCCTTTTAAAATAATGCGTAATATACTTGTATATCACCAGCATAAAAGTTGGCAAAAGTTATAGCGTATCGTAAAGCGAAAGAAATTTTATGTGTATACAGTCAGTTTTACTCAGCTTTTTTAGAACAATATATAACAAATAGAAGAAAAAAATAACGACAATTCATTCACAAAAAATTATTTTCATATATTTTCATTTACTTAAAAACATTTTAATTCATTTTTGTCTCATTTCTTTTTGTTTATAATTACAGAAATTGGAGTACTTCACAAAACTCCTGCGCCTGATCATGTCTCTTCACCGAGACATCATGGAATTGCAGTTACAAGCACATCACATTGGGCCCCAACCAATCTCCCCCTTTAGGGTACCCCCTAAAATAAAAGCGAAAATCTCCATGAAATGACAAGCAGATAAACTGAAATACACAGTGACGATGGAGATACCTGAAAATCTGAGTTGTGATGATACAAAAATTTGATCATACACGTAAAATGCCATTTTTGGCGAGGACGTGAGTACTGCAAAGTTATGGAGTGTTGATTTTGACATCAGATCAAAGTTGAACAGTTTCAACTCCAGCTGAAGTAGAGACTTTAATTTTAACTCATTTGATGATGAAATAGTACAGTCAAGGAATTAAATTTCCAACCCACCTAAGGTTCAATAGCATATAGCAAACTGTCACCATAAGAGAAAACGTTAGTTTGACATATCGACCTTAATGCATTGCGAATGTCAGGCGAAATTTCAACGAAATGGGTAGGGAATTTAATTCCTTGACTGTACTTGATGGTAATTTTGTGGAGAAAATTATCGAGTGAGATGCTACAAAGCAAGTAAAAGCCCTACTCGTAGATGGCATATGAAAGTTACAAGCAGTTATATTTGAAAACATCATCTACATACTAATAGCAGATGAACGCTAACTTGGAGTAACATTAAAGGCGGCAGCTTAAGGGAGAAGCTTATTGGGTAGAACAGCATGACTAATTAAGTATATCTTCAGTGTCGACGTATGTTTACGCCGAACTGACCTTAAACAAATGGATTAATGGAGTGCTTTAATGAAGTCCCTGTCTTGTTGTTAGTAATCCTTATAGTAGAACATGTGATATGGTGAACTATGTTGAATGGAAGTAATATTCCAGGGTATTAACGTAGATATGATTTTCATCTGGCTGTAAGAATAAAACGACTTGAAAATTCGTCCTAGATACTAAAAATGTCAACTATCTATAAACAAGGTGAATAACATTATGCCAATAATTTTTTGAGACTTGTTGTTTATAGAATCGTTAATTAAAAATATGTTTTTCTAAATTCTAATATATAAAGAAGAATTATTATTGTTTTAATGATAAAAACAAAATTGTTCTTATCAAAATGAATAGTTATGGTAAATAAGACTCACAATTGAATAAATAAGTAAACTGAGATAAGAATTGATGTCTATTTATACAATATTAATTTAATTTATTGTAGCTTGTTAAGATTTACAAGCCTAATTGTGCAGACAGAAGTTTGTGATTCTATAAATAGGGATCGGAAAACATGTGTTTATGTAAGTATGAATACCTGATTATATAGTTAGGGAGAAAATAGATGTCGATTTGTTGATACAATACCCCCTTGGTTGTAAAACCCTTTGTAATAACCAGAGATGCTAAAAATTGATGTAATAGTATATTGCAGTAGCCTTGTCCTAACCTGCTGTCATTTCCTAGTTGTCAAAACAATATGAATGTTGCTTACTGTTGTTTGTTTAATTTATGAGCATAGTAATAAAAACGCCAAAATGAATTAAAATTTGAAATTCGAATAGTTCAGATAATTTCAAGATGACTTCAATGAAAATATATAATTCACATACCTAGATATATTTAACTTGAATTTCATGGAAAGATTTCTGATCCCTACTTATCTACAGATGGTAAAACAGTTAAAAACGTCGTTGATACAAATTAAGGTGAAGGTTGAACTAGTCAAATTGTGGATTTAGCTATTAACCAATTATATAAGGTTGTGTAGACGTGTGTAGTTGATGTCAATTGAGATGTGATAATTTTCGTTGCAGCTTTTGATGAACTAAAAAGAGAGAGATTATAAGTGTTACGGTAGATGAAAGGATGAAATGACGTCATAATCGAAAAAGCATGTTATTAAAATATAGGTTTGTTCAGCACAGCTACTCTTGTGGTTGCTGATACGTTGCTGTCCAGGGCCTACGTTTGAGACGTTGGAAAACGACATCTGTCAATTTTGACAAAGTTTTGTAACAAAGGATTATGCGTATGTGATATATTGTGAATTAGTGCTATTGTCAATGTAAATTTGACTTTCTAAATATTTTCTGGGTCTTCTATTTTGTTTGGAATTCCAGTAGTTTTACCAGTTTCGTCAAAAATATGTAGATGGAAATAAGATAAGGCCAAACCCCCTTATTCATAAACGCTTCGTAAACGTTTGTTAGTTAACATCTTTTATCTATCATTGTGACGTTTACCTTCAAATGAAAGGGACAAAACATTTGTTAGCTTAAAAAGATTGTTAACTTTTATGAATAAGGGGGAAAGAATATAATGAGGTTAGAATATTATCGAATTATACCAAAACCGTGGTGGCCGATGCTTTGATGTATAAATTTTTTTTATCATACAGGTATAGATGTACAAAAAGTGTTTTAATACCAGAAAACTACTTGGATTCATAAAGGCCAGATAAATAAAAAATGCGAGAATTTCGAAATTATCACCTTCCAGAGTGATCCACCAAGTCGCTGTCAGTGTCAACGGATTAACATTTAAATGATTGCTGGCGCGCTACCTCTGATCACATGGCCATTCTAACCTTATTCCTTATTCTGCATTTGTCATCTTTTAATTTTTTATAACTGCAAATGGCATCGAACTTCAGGGTAAAGCAATTTATTGATTATGCCAAGGTAATCTTCCGTCATTGTTATCTTCTCTACAATATAATCTGCTTAGGCTTTATAAATGTATTTTTTATCCTTCCAATTAAATAATATAGTGATGTAGTATTCCTGAAAAACTATTATAGATTGGTTAGCATTACTCAATTCCGTTTATAATACTTGGTAACTAAACATTCCAGCTGTTTTTATCTAAGGTACATATTTACCGATATTTCATTATCTACAAGTGGCAAAAACGTATGAAATTGTTGTCTTAGGAACATAATATATATTTTTTAATTGGATGCATATTCAAACTTCCTTCTTATCTCTATTAGGATAGTCCCGAATTCCTTGTCGACCTAATTAGGTTATATTATGGGAATTCCTCACAGGAAATGATTAAACATATCATAGTTATAAGTTATAGCAGGGCGTGTGTCGGGGAATTTTCTTAAATCCCTTATGTTGATTAAAGCGTTCCGTTAAATATTAAAAATTTTGAAAATGAAAATGAGAAATTTATTCTGCAAGATAGGCTCTTTTACATGTATGAGTCTACCAATGCTTCGGAAAATGGAAGATTCTGCTGAGAAGAAGGGCTGCAAGAAACTCAGCAGATTATCTTATGTGTGGTGAAACTCGCATAGGGATTTTAAAGACTACAACCGTTCGCTAATTAAACGAATGACATACATGATGATGCGTCGTACGGAGGCGAAACGCGAGTAGATCGTGTGTTAAGTGATAAGGTGATGATTAATAGTTGATTCTGTGTGATATATGTTGTGGAAGCGGAGGAAGATGAATTCTTGCAGGATATATGGATACATGTCGTACAGTTGCAGCTGGTTTGCATGAGCACTGGTTTGGCGGAGTAGCAAAGTAATTTGTTATATGTTTTTGATGTGGATTTTCGCAAAGTAACGCCTGAATCTATTAAATAATTTGTTTTCAAATTTAGTTCTCTATGGGGCACAAACGTCAAAGTAAACTAAACCAAACTAAACAGACAAACTCGTCTAATTGCTTCAACCAATAGATCATGGACTTAATAAAACATGGTGTATCTTCAAACAGTGTGTTGTTTAGAACAGAACTCGTTTTTCCGTTTTTCTTTGATCTGGAATTAGATAGTTATTTTTACTTAACAATGCCATTCTTTTAGCTTCTATTTGTAATTCTGTAACGTGTAAACATTAGTCAACTGGCGTTGTTTCGTCGAAAATAGTACGTCTGTCATGTTGGTGAATCATTCGTTCTGCCCGTTGTTAATGAAACCGTTTGTACTACATAGTTGTGAAGTTTATTCATGTTCATTTTGTCAGCAAGTTGTATTTTAATTAATGGTTATTAGACGCAAGCGTTACTTTGCGGAGGTCCGTATCAACAAACTGGAACAAATTACCTTGCTACTCCGCGAAATCAGCGCTGTGAACGTGAAATACAGCTGCGAAACAGACGTAGCTGTTCTGCACGTTGTATGTTTGTATTTCATTGTGGCTCTTACTTGACCTCTCAGGTTTATTGTATCTCTCACTGCAAGTTCTAAGCAGCAGTGCTTGCACTGTTGTGTTCCGGCGTGGAGAGCAAGACAGCCGGTGTAATTACTGGTACAAGAGGTATTCAATCTTAGCCCTCTGGGTTGGCAACGCATCTGCAATCTCTTTGGTGTTGCGGGTGTCTATAGGCGGTGGTGATCACTTACCATCAGGTGACTCACTTGCTTGTTTGCCTTCCTGTTTCATAAAAAAAAGTGCTTATGTCATTGGTTGGAAAGAGCCATAGGGAAGGGTTGAGGGACTACTACTACTTGAGAGGCCTAAACCTAAATACCTAAATCTACAAAGATCCTCAAGTTGCTATCATTGCTCAGGGCGGCCATAACGCTAGCTGCATTTCCTCGTTGTATCGCTATGCCGATACGTTGGCCGAGGAATGAGCCAGCCCTATGGTAACCGGTGGATCGTATTTTATGAAATTCGTAAGTGCTTCCTGTAAGTCTAATCTGAATAAAGATATTTTGACTTTGACTTTGACTTCGCTCATTTCTCCGACATACGCCTACTGTGTATGAAAATAAAAAACTAGGCTAAAATTGTAAGTTTTAAGACTTATATTGTATAAGGCGTTGCTACCATGTCAAAGGAAAATAGGCTTTAAAAACGAACCGTTGTGAACTGTAATAATAGATATATTGATGTTTATGCTTTACGGCGTCTGTGTTGATTGTTTATATAGGCTTTATCAGTGTGTTGTATAAATAAACGTTGGAAAATTAAAATGGCCTTTAATTTGATTTCCGAAATTCTGAAGGAATTTTTGTTCTAATTTCTTTTTTATTATTATTTTTGTATTAAGAACACTTAAGTGTCCACACTGGTAGCCAGTGTGGACAACATAGCAAGTGTGAATAACATAGGCTAGGTATGTTTTATTTCAGCATTTAAAAAAATACAGCTAAGACAGGAAAATAAAATAAAAATTTGGATACATTTTGCATTCGGACAATAAAACCTTCGGAACCATATAGTGCATCTGACTTTATATTTATTTTGACCACTGTTCCCTACTTATTTGATGTCCAAAAATATCATGATCAGAGAACAAAAATCATCAAAAATATGATCTGTGAATAAAACATGTCTACAAAAACTATTTTAAATATGAAATCAGTAATTATTAAGGCATTATTTTTTACCAAATTAAAAGTCGCAAATTATAACTATGCGTTTAATGTGTAATAGGCTACATTCAGGTTCTTTATAATTTTCACGGTGTTCAATATATATATATAATAATACAGGGCCATTGTGTATTCACTAATCATTTTCCCTTCAAATACTAAGCTTCAAAATTACCATCTGACCCTTTTTTACCAGGAATTCATCAACTCCCTGGCTTCTGACGACCACACTGGTATGGACTCCTTCCACGAATGTCTTCAAGAATACGGTGAGGGTTTGGAAGTCGTCCAAATATGCCTTGAACCAGAAGACACCTCCATCAAAGACGAAGAACTATCCGCCCTTTGTGACCTTAGCTTCGATGATTGTATAAAGAAAGACGACACGATTAACGAAAACCTTAAAAATACAACGGAAAAAGTTAATGGCGTCGCTGACATGAAAACATCAAAATCTGATGATTCTTTAGATGATCCAGATGACGATATGACGATACGAGAGGATGATATTTTAATAACTCCCAGGGAACTCCCTGACATTAGGACTAAAATAGTTAACACAAAACACGAGGAGAGATGTTTGTCTAAACAGCCGAGTAAAGATATATCAACATCAGATGAGATGGTCTTCGCAGTGACGCCAACGGGCTTAGAAAGAATAAGCTTTGAAAAATATTGGAAGGAATGTGACGCCAAAACAACGTTAGAAAAGGTTAAAAGTGATGAGAGTTGGAAAGAGTGTCTAAATTCCCCAACAGATGAAACTGCTAGTTTTTATGACGCGACTACTAGAATATCCGTCCAGGAAGAAGGCCAGTCACTCCTGTATATAGACCATGAAGTAGATGGCTACGAAACCTGCATTGACGACGATTCAACGTCCGTCAAGTGCACAGTGAAAAACAGTCATAAAATCAACGGCGATCGCGAGATCAAAGTGGAGGATAAACACAATAAAATAGATGTTAAAAACAAAGGCAACGATGCGAGTGCCAAGAATTTTGAACAGAACACTGTCAATGTTACTGACGAAGTCTCGTATAATCCTTGCGTGCAGGAGCACATAATCAAACAAATGAAATCGCTCAGAATTGAACCTTTAAATATTAACCTAAGTCATAAGAAGAAAAAGAGGAGTCCTACTAAATCCAAACCGTCCAAAAGCGACCGCGTGCAATGCGTGGAGTACTACAACGACCAAGCTGAATGCTTAGAAGAAATAAGATTAAAGAAAATCAAAGAGGAAGAGAAGAAACATAAAGCGGAACAGAAGCAGATTTTAGACTCGAATCGAGCTGTGCTGGAGAAAAAATTGCACCTGAAAATCCAAGACCCAAGCGAAGAGTCAACGGATTTAGAAACAAATTATGTACCAGGGTGTCATAAATGTTTTTTAGAGAACTACGCATATGCTATCACGAAAGCATATATAGCGGAAGCTAATGCTTGTAAGTTCTGTGAAGTTATACGGGATATGCTGGAGGCTCCGAAGATCATACCTGACAGGCGGATGTCGGCGCCAGCATTCGTCAGCCTAGAGAGTCCAGGGTCGACCACGGATGAAGAGGATCTACTCATGGTGCCTGTTGTAAAGGATAGAAGGAAGTCGGCAGGCCCGTTGAAGTTTCTAGTGCCTTCAAGAAGACCGAGGTAAGTGTTTTTATAACTGATAGATACAAAATAATTTCTAATGTTTTCGTGACGTATAGACATTAAAATTAAACTAAGGTTTACATCGCTAATATTGCAACAAATTAAATTTTCGGTGTCTCGAGCCGTTATCCGGATTTACGTTTTTTTTTTCAAAATTACCCGTTATTAAGCCCAGGCGTATTTTAATTCAGCATGAAAAGTCTTGACTATTCGAAATAATTCAACTATCGGATTAAAACGACACTTTCTCGTCTATTTCTATCAACGCCTTAAAACGCTTTGTTATAATCTTTACTGTTGTCTTTATTTTCTTAACCTTTATCTTCTTTATCTTTACACTAGGGGGCTGTCTCGGCTTTGCATGGACAATCGGGATTTAATGTACATAAAAAAACCTTTCGTAAAAAACTCTCTACATGACGGTGAAAACCTTATCAAAATCCGTGGTGTGGTTTAGAAGGAGTACGCGGCCGAACATACACTATAAGGATTCGGACAGACAGGAACGGATAGCGACTTTACTTTATACTATTTAAAAAAGAAAAAATAGTCAAAAATAATGTCGCTATACGTTCCTTTCTGTTCTCAACGTATCTTAGGCCGCTTACACCTTCTAAGCCATGGAACGGATTGTGGAACTATTTCCACTGTCGTTTAGCTGCTTTAGTTGCTTACTTTGAGACTTGGTCAATTGGTATTAACTGTCCCAAGATATTTATTAATTTAGGGAGCGTTTTCAGAAGGTTTTTATCTACATTACATCCTAAGGCTGCTCCACCAGAGATGTGCGAGGATGCGTAGCGAGGGATGTGTTTGTAAAGAACCAATGAGCCGTTTCCACCAGAGCTGTGCTGACCGAGGCGAGGTAAATGAAGCGATTCTATTGGTTCTTACAAACACATCCCTCGCTACGCATCCTCGCACATCTCTGGTGGAAAAGCAGCCTGATTGTACCCGAACGGAGCCAGGGCGGATCGCTAGCTATAATTATAAATAGAAACAAACGAATGCATGAACCGAAGATTTCCTACAACACGTGAGGCTAATGGGATGATACCGTACTACTGAGGGCGACTTAACACGATCCCTTTAAACACCAACAACACACAACGAACCTTGCCACCTAACATATACAACTCAAATTCTATCGCCTCCTAATCACGTTTACATGGCCGAAGATGTTTTAAAGGAATATTGAACCTGTTTTTTATATGTTGAGTTGGTTTTAGAATGGCAGGTGGAATGCGAATTTTTTTGCAAACGTCAAAGGTTTTTTAACATGTCTTCCATTCAAGTTCAAGTTGTGAAAGTTCAATGTGAATTTTGTAGACGAAGGTTACTGTTTTGGAACGTTGGTGGGCTAGTGGCTGGGGGGCTTGACTCGTTGTCGTGAGGTGCCGGGTTCGATCCGTGGCGGTCGCCATACCAATGAGTTTATCTAACTTATGTATGTACATTACCTAAATATTTAATCAACCTCAACCTTATGATAGTACGTTTATTTCTGACTAGCGGACGCCCGCGACTTCGCCTGGAATTAGTGGCCTACTTATGTCCGTCAGGGATAGTGCAGCTTTCTATTGGTGAAACAATTTTTAGAATCGGTTTAGTAGCTCCAGAGATTACCCTTACATACAAACAAAGTTTACCTCTTTATTATATTAGTGTAGATTGGAAATTTCAATACATTTTTTATGTCAAGATAAAAAATGATCACACAAAAAGAACGTCAAAATAATTAAAAGAATAAAAAAAGGAAAAATTTTAACATATTTAATAATAAAGGTCTAGAAAAAAGCCTAGAGAATGTCAACTACAGTACAGACTATGTCTAAATTAAATAATAACAAAAATATGTGTTCCAATACACAATAAAAAATAAAAATGTCACATTTAGGTTTATGTAGGGATTATCTCTGGAACTGCTGAATCAATATCAAAAATTCTGCCAAAAATTCAAAATAGAAAGTTACACTATCCCTGCCAATTCCAACAAAGTGGCGGACGTTCGCTTGTACAATATATATATATATATACGTTAACTTAGACTTTGAAAGTATTTTTACCAAATAAAGTCCTAACCCTACTTATTGCCTACCTACTGCTAAATCTATTAGTGTACCACCTTAATTAGAAACGGTAAACACACACAAATCCCAATTCCCCACCCGTTTAGTGCTAGTTTTTTATAAACGCGCTAATTCGGGTGAGTGGCGGCCCACGCTGAGTAATTGAGTATTGTCCACTGGGACCACTCTATGTATTGTGTATTGGGGACACTACAAAGCATAAGGATACAGAAGGACCTAATCGTTAGTGGAAAAAAAAAACTAAAGTGAAATGATAATAAACCAATAAATAAACCTATGTTCAAATTTTAATATCTAGGCTTAACAGGAATAACCGTTTAGGCTGTGCGTTGATACCGATCCTTCAGTCCAGGACAAATGATCTTATAAGACTAATTTCTCACCACTTAGGTAATCGCATTGTGCGATCTGGCCACGATGCGAACTAGCCTGGTATCGGTACCGAATGACGATAAAATTATCGATATATTTAAACTGTTACTTCAGCGGCCCTAACATGACAGCCCAGGTTTAGTTTAACCCTTCCCTGTGTCTCTGTCTAACTAGTGTCATAAGAAAGGGACACAGATAGAGATAAACTAAACTTGGCCAGTTATGTTAGGGCCACAGTAAGTGGTATAAAACATCGATATTTATTCCAGTTATCGTTTCCGTTATCGATAGTTTCTTGACCAGATTGATATAATTCGGTTATCGACATTGTCTAGACAACCTGTTCATCATTGAGTGCAATGGTACTTGTTGAGTGGACCCTCTGTGGCTGTGTTTGTCTATGATAATCTTTTTAATAACTCAACGTAAAGGGTCGCTTATAGAATGTTGTAACGTTGTTGCGTAGTAAAATGAAGCCCATTTTAAGAGTTCGTTAATTGCAAAAAAAATTCAAGATCGAATATAAAGTGAAAACTACTACCAAAAGGTAGAAACATCAAGTTTTTTTTTAAATTAATTAATTAACTAATAATTTAATCCCTTAATACAAATCATAACATACACTGTTCCAAAAAATATTTATAATCTTTTTTACATATTATAAAACAAAATTGTAAGTCTGAGATGGGTACTCTTGTTATGTACCATCTTTTGTACAAATAACAAATAAGTGACCAGTGAAAGTGACATTTTTCGAAAGGGAGGCATATACTATGCACTATGAAGTTAATAGGTATATCTATACCTTTCGAATATAGACAATTTCTCTCATTTCCCTCTTTAATAGTCAATAAGTTTGTTGCTGTTTGTGTACAGTTTACTATGAAAAAATACTTGCTTACATACGTTCGTCACGAACTGTACTCAATCCATCTGCCTCCAATTAACTAATACGTGAAGGGAAATAATTAAAAAGAAACAATCTCCTAGCTCGTCCGGCTTATGGGGATTAAAGAAAACAGCCAACCACAGCTAGTGATGTGCCATCGTATCGATGTTTTCTAGCTCCTGTGCATCTCTATCATCATTCTCGAAAGCGTGAACTCGCTACGGAACTCACTGCCTCTATCTCCTACGGTGCGTCTAGCACGAATTTTCACAATATGCGTGATCTAGCTGCGTAAGGCTGCGTTTCCACCAGAGATATGCGAGGATGCGTAGCGAGGGATGTGTTTGTAATGAACCAATGAGCCGTTTCCACCAGAGCTGTGCTGACCCAGGTGAGGTAAATGAAGCGATTCTTTTGGGTCTTACAAACACTTCCCTCGCTACGCATCCTCGCACATCTCTGGTGGAAAAGCAGCCTAACTCAGTGCGTCTTTCCCTTACTTTATTTGATTAGGCATAGGTAAGTTATTTAAACGGTATTTAATTGACTTGGTTTGAAATGTGTATTAATAAAAAAATATTAATTGTATAATGTATTAACTTAGACATTTGTGACATGTGCTTTTATGCAATAAAGTATTTCGATTTTGACTTTGATCTTGACTTTGAGAAGGTTCGTGCTAGATACAGTGCACCTAGCATGAACATACATAGCTATTAACGTACAGAGGATAATGTTATTATACTTAGGTTAGTAGAACTAGCGACCTGGCTCGCCTTCGTAAGGGTACAATTTGGATGTTAGTACATAAAATTTGCGGGTGGTAGGACCTTGTGCAAGGTCCGTCCGGATCGCTACCACCATTTTGCTCGCTAATCCTGCCGCTAAGCAGCAGTGCTTGCACTGTTGTGTTCCGGCGTGGAGAGCAAGACAGCCGGTGTAATAACTGGCACAAGAGGTATTCCATCTTAGCCCTCTGGGTTGGCAACGCATCTGCACTCTCTTTGTTGTTGCAGGTGTCTATAGGCGGTGGTGATCACTTACCATCAGGTGACCCACTTGCTTGTTTGCTTTCCTATGTTACATTAAAATGGCTGTTAATAAACAAAATCTACTGTAGTACAGTAAGCACCAAAAATTTCTCTATAGTATTGCTCCCAAAAATTAGAAAAAGAGTCACAACACTAGCCTAAGTGAACTCTTAAAAAAGTTTTCTTTTTACCACTATATCAAGCAGGGGCCTGACATATTAAGTCAGTTTGGTTAAATAGGCATTGCGCCAAACTAACATATATCAGTGGCCCGTTTCACTAAGCTACAAGTTACAATTTTACAAGTCTTAACCGGCAACATTGGTCAATAATGACCAATGGCAGTGGGCATAATGACCAATGTTGCCGGTTTAGACTTGTAAAATTGTTACTTGTAGCTTCGTGAAACGGGCCACAGGTGACAACGACGAACAGAAACTTCAGGTTTAGTGTATGCATAATGTACCTGTGCTGGGTAATTTTAATCTTGCATGTATGTATTATATAATACCATGTATGTGTGTAAGTTTATCGATATGTATTGTTTGTATATTTCGGCTGATTTGTGTTACTCTTAACTGCCAAGTCGAGCAAAAAAAAGCGGCACGGCCGTACCATCCTTTTCTCGAAGCAGTTCAGGCCATTTTCGACCCCCCATAACTTCATTGTGGATTAAACTAGAACCCTGTATTTACAGAAACCAAGCAGGCATTGCATAAACACGGTATATTTCAAATTTTAGTCAATTTGAACCAGTAGTTTAAGAATTACTTAAACTACTGGTTCAAATTGACCTTTTATAATGATAATGAACTTTTTACGGTAGAAGAATTGAGTTGCGAGACTTAGTTTTTTTTACAAGTTTTGTTTTTTTTTTATTCACGATCCTGCACCGATTTGCTATTTGTTTAGCCTGATGGTTGACTGGTTGAGAATGCCTTACGGCATTAAGTTCGCCGTTATTGTAGCTGTATAGCGCTTAGTGCTACTTAAGTTTCAATTTTGTAAAGTCGATATCGCTAACTTTGTAACCGCCACATCACTAAGAGAAAATTGCTAATACTCATAATTGAATTATGGTTAGCCGACCTCAATGTATCATTTGGCATTGCGGTAGCGAGCCGCCGCCGACAACGCTTGTTTGTCGCTTGGCTTTTGTCGGTGTTTGTCAACTTTTGTCGGCATTTGTCGGTATTCGTCGGCGAAAGCGCGCGCGGATATTTAAGTGTCGACGTGTGGAATGTTGAGCTTCTCTTTTTGAATTTGGTGAGTTGTTTTTTTACGCACAATGGCAAAGATCTGTGAGGCAGCACGATTAGAGGCAAGATTATGTCTTCTCGTGACTATTAATTAGGTAGGTAAAGCCACACTGTAGTCAGTTGCCGGTTGCAGTAAAAATTATGTGCCTTCATTACGAAAAATGATATACTACAAATGGCTACATTTTCATCAGACAAGCCCGTGTCTCCATCTATACAAAAACTATATGACATTTGTCTTTTTTTTATTTTATGAAATAGGAAGGCAAACAAGCAAGTGGGTCACCTGATGGTAAGTGATCACCACCGCCTATAGACACCCGCAACACCAATGAGGTTGCACATGCGTTACCAACCCAGAGGGCTGAGTTGGAATATCGCTTGTGCCAGTAATTACACCGGCTGTCTTGCTCTCCACGCCGGAACACAACAGCGTAAGCACTGCTGCTTAGCAGCAGGATTAGCGAGCAAGATGGTGGTAGCGATCCGGACGCACCTTGCACAAGGTCCTAACCATCCGCAAAACATAAATATAAGATTGCGGCGAAATGAGCTGGATATTGTGTTTTCAGATAATGGCGGTTTTAATTAGGTTAATTGTCGCTTATCTGTGTCGTTGAGTGTACCACACTCACAAAATACCGGCGTCAAGTAGAAGCTCGCTACTACATTTCGTACGGTGAATGAGAAATCTGTAGGCTGCGTGGGGGAATCAGCGATTCTTGGGATGGCTGATCCGTTGCACCGCTTTTTATACAACATAGGAAGGCAAAACGAGCAAGTGGGTCACCTAATGGGAAGTGATCACCACCGCCGCATCAAGGTGTTTGCAGAAGCGTTGCCAACCCAGAGGGCTAAGATGGAACACCAGTTATGTCCCCGGCTACCTCGTTCTCCATGCCGGAACACAACAGTGCTCGCACTGTTGTTTAGCGGCGAGGTTCGCGAGCAAGATGGTGGTAGCGATCCGGACGGACTTTGCGTAAGGTTATACAACCCGCAAATCACGTATGCTTCTTTTCTAGAAAAGGGAGGGATCTTTTCTATAAAAAAGGCGTGCCAATAATCTTGCAGTGTGCCCGGTGCCAAAGCTCATCATACGTTCACTAAGCAGCTATCAAAACGCTTACCGCTAAGCGTATCACTCTCGATGTGCCCATTGCTATAGGAGGGGAGATGGTAGTCGCAGCCTCTTGTGCTAGGCGTGCTGTGATCAGTGTGATGTGAATAATCTTCTGAAGTGCTCACTCTAGTGGTCTGTTAGTTATCTCTGATTTATTACCGACTAGCGACCTAGCGAGTTTTGTGTGTCTCTAATCCAGCCGCTAAGCAGCAGTGCTTGCACTGTTGTGTTCCGGCGCGGAGATCAAAACAGCCGGTGAAATTACTGACGCGAGAAGTATTCTATCTTAGTCCTCTGAGTTGGCAACGCACTTGCCATCTCCTTGGTGTTATTGGTGTCTAAGAGCGGTGGTGATTGTTTGCCGTTAGGCAACCCACTGGTTCGTTTTCCTTTCTCTTTAATAGAATAAATTTTTTATGATAATTATTATATGCTCACGCCTGTATCCCTTTGGGGTAGGCAGAGATTACAAAACGCCATTAGCTCCGGGCATACTTCTCTTTATTTAAATTGTCATTTCTTTTTTTTCTTTAAATTAGATGTAACCGAAACCGAGCATGTTAATAGAGAAATATATGTGTGTGAAGCACTGACCTATAAGAAACGGACTTCTAGTCAGCGTTCAAAAAATGGCCGCATCAAAAGTAGGAAAAAAGTAAGAAAAGTACACTAAATCGACGATGGCTCGCGCCGTCAGTCTGTCGGACGGACGGCGCTGCTGTCAATGTTATTATTTTGTAAAAAAAGCCTATTTGCAACAAAACTTACTAAATTATTATTTTATTCAGTTAGACGTAAAGTTGTAAACCCAATGACTATAAATTGTGAACTAATAATTTGCACTTGTAACATTGGCGCCAACCTATATTCTTATGTCGAGCCGTTTTTCTGCTGTCATTTAATATAGCACTGTACATCCATGCATTATAATATCATTGGTGTGAAGGAATAAAATTAAAAGAAAAAAAATAATTGTATTCGATCTTAGATTTTCCTATAATCTCACTATGCCTAGCACGAGACGAAGTTTCCACTGCATTGCCTGCGTTTTCAGCTCCGCCGAGCAGAATAACTCAGCATATTTGACTTGTATAATTTTGTAGCGAGTGAAAAATAAACAAGCTTTCAGTTGCCGTTTTGTTCAGGGCAATAAATTTTGTACTCGTTTGTTCGGGATGAACATTGTCAGTTTTCTAAAATCAATGGCCTTAGCCATAAAAAAATATTTGCTAAAACATAACTTTTCCTTTTGACATTACCGTAGTCGGGTTGAAAAAAAAACACTTACTACTTACTAGGTAGATATTTTCCATTTGTTTTTCTATACTCTTGCTTTTTGTCGGGTCCTATTAATTATACTTTTCATCCACCCACAGCTTATTTGAAAGAGATCATTTAGTCATTTATGTTTTTGGTCCATTTAATAGAAAAACATACATACTAAATACTTAAGTTTGACGGGTGGTAGGACCTTGTGCAAGGGCCGTCCGTATCGATACCACTATCTTGCTCGCTAATCCTGCCGCTAAGCAGCAGTGCTTGCATTGTTGTGTTCCGGCGTGGAGAGGAAGGCAGCTGGTGTAATTACTGGCACAAGAGGTAATCCATCTTAGCCCTCTGGGTTGGCCACGCATCTGCAATCTCTTTGGTGTTGCGAGTGTCTATGCGGTGGTGATCACTTACCATCAAGTGACCCACTTGCTTGTTTGCCTTCCTATTTCATAAAAAAAAACATTAAAAATTTCATCGTTATTTTATCCGAGTCTCATTAGTTTTGGGAGGGAACAGAAACAATCGCGATGTGTGTTCATTCTTATCTGTTTGTTATTCGACTCGACACAACGTAACAACCTATCAAGAGAGTAGGGATGGGACGTGCTCGGTTAATATTTCTCTATTAACATCAAAAACTTCTCTAACATCAAACTTTTTTAGTTGTACGACTACAATCGAAAAAAAAACCACATATGTGCCAAGCTTTTTTGGAATTTGGGAAACAGGTATGAAAAGATCGGAGAAACTCATACTGTCACTATTAGATCATCCTAACCGCTTCATAAGGTACTAAACTGTGCACCTATGGCGAATTTATACGACACGCCGTAACTCAGTGTGTCTTTGTCCTACTGGACTCGTTGGAAAGAGACACACGAGCAACATAGTTGAGTTGTTGCGTTTTACAAATTCATGATGATGCTCTCATCTTGCTTGTCGTACGCTATCTTAATCGTATTAGGTCCCCGTACCGAACATTACACAATCGTCTCGTAATTTAAGTACCTGTACACACACAGTAAGGTTTCATCATCTTTACTAATGCTGCGTTCCTAATTTCAAACGACGGATCGTCTTACATAACAGCTGTCAAATTTTGGCGGATTGACTGGAAATTTAACTTGCATGTAGCTCTAATCAATAGCAATACAAGAATAAAGTAGCGTTAGCAAATAATGAATTAAAACAAAAACTCGACTGTACAAAAAGAAAAAAAAAGAAAACGTAAGAGCAATGGAGAAAGAAACACCTTCAAAGCTTACTTATTACATTTATCTGGACTTAAACGCGAATTATCGCGTTTAAGTCCCGATAAACGTAATAAACAGTTTATTAAAACCGTTTATTTATTTAACGCAATAAGTATGTGTGAAAATCGTCTTAAAAGTTGCCGGGGGGGACTTAAACTTGCATTAAAAATGTTTTTTTTTTTACAAAAAAGTTTATTATTCATAGTTATTCATAGCTTTCGTATATGCATATTTTTCTTTTAAAAATAGATCACTATTCCCCCCTCCCTATTACGTACAGTCGCAAACAGGCGCGTTCGCTCGACTGTGTCGCCTCACTAAGTGATTGAACTATATGCATCCCGTACTGTCGCGCGCAAAATAAATAACCTCGTTTTCACATCGGTTAACATGGGCACTTTTCAATTTTGCACTGAAGCAGCTTTTAAACGATGGAGGTTTTTGTAGAGCACGTTGAAGTTAATTTGTGTTTAATAACTGGAAGGAACAAGTATTAGAATACTCAAGTTTGTATTAAAAATAATGTTGAGTTTATTTAAACTTTCGCGATTTTCACGCGTATTTATAACATCAGTCAGGATTTTAACGCGATTAAGTCATTGTTAACTTACCTCCACATTTCGACCGTATTACAATGGCCGTGGTCACGTGTAGACAGCGAAATACATTAAATCTTATTCTACTTATTCTTACTCGTAGCGTGTAGACAATTAACAATGATTAACAATGATTTTGTTGTGTTAATATATTTTTCAAGATAAATTAAATGGGTTCTTGAGCTCAAAATCGATAGGACTGCGTTGTTTTAACTAAAATGCCTGTGACTAGTTTAATTTAAGGTTAATTGGAAGATATCCCTTAAAGGGATAACTTGAGCTGTGTATATCACTGTTTCTCTTTTTGTCATTAAATATTTCTATTCAGATTTACCTGTCATTCTATAAGATTGTTAACTTGTCCTGCACAAAACAATCTCAACTCAAGTAACATTATTAAAGGAACAAATGGAATGTGATTCCTACGAGGTTTGAAGCCATTTCGTTCCCAACTGTACCACACAAGGACGATCATAGTCGAGACACGTAAACATTTATGTTTCATATTGCATTCGGTTAGTTTGAAATTGCAGCTGAGTTAAAATAAACTGTTATTCCACAGTGATATGGACACACCAGAATTGGATAGATGTAAGATCCGCCATTTGGTTAGATTCGCGCTTCGATCAGAAACTGGTTTATATGTGAAATAAGTTCTTGCAGAAAATGTCACCATTGTTGTAGGCATTTTTGGTGATGGTGTTTTGTTGCATTTGCCACTACATACTTCCATTGACCAAACTTGACACACCTTCATTGCTCCAATCATAATCTTTACATAGTATAAAGTAGAGTCGCTACCCGTTCCTGTCTGTCCTAAATCCTTATAGTGTATGTTTGGCCGCCTTCTCCTTCTAAACCACGCAACGAATTTTGATACGATTTCACTGTCTTTTAGGGAATTTATTAAGGAAGTTTTTTATGTACATTACACCCCAATTGTAACCGTGTATAAAGTTAAAGGAGGTAGTTAGGTTACAACCGCCAAAATGGTGTCGTATGGCACCAATTTCCTCAGATTGCTAAACAACAAGCGAACGGCGCGCAATGCTAACCTAAGCTCGCATTTGGATATTTTTTGAGATTTGTCTTTGGTTACAACCTGTCTAGTTTTGCTCAAGTAACGGAGAAAGTTAATGTCATGTCGTATCATGAAGTCAGGGGCCCTAGCTCACTATTTTTTATCGCTGACATAAAACATATATCCCTTTCTAACCAGTATGCGTGTACGAGAGAGATGGATGCGTTTATGTGCGCGATAAACGCTAGCGTGCTACTAGTGCAGGTCCTTGGTAAAGGAAAAAGAGAAATGGCGGTTACTCCGCCGAGACGAGCTTAGCTCTTATCGATTGATCTTAATTATTGGATGATGATGATATACATTTTTATTAGCACTTAAAGTACTAGACATTAATTTGGAACCTAGTTTTTGTTGGAATGCCATCACTTTTGACCTTGGAATCAGATGGGACGTGCCGATCATTGGATGGTGTCAGCAATGGGGATATTTAACCTTATGGCAAATTTGAAATGAATATAATTGATTTTAAGACAGTTTACTAAGTTAATTAATAATAAGTAAATGCTAGTGCCCTAGTAACTAGAGGGTTCACTCGTGATCGTGAGGTACCGAGTTTGATCTCCAGCTGGCGCCACATTTCAAAGGCCAACGAATGGCCAACGGACCAGCAATTCTTTTGGGGCTGCTGGGGTCTCTAGGGTCCTATGGGTGGCAGTGATCTCTTCCCACTTGGTGACTCACAGACTTGTTTGCCTCCCTTTTCCATAAAAAAATTACTGTTTTACAATCTTTTAATATTATCGCAATAAAAAAACTTGATATTTCAGAGGTCGTTAATGTTTTAGAAACACGATTAAGAAAATATCCTCGATTGAAAATATTTGTAAAGTGACCTGTTAATTGAAGCTTGCAAACATATTAATCTTTATTATTTAATAAACAAAGAGGATAAAATTAACAAGAATTGAGTGCCAAAATAAGTAAAAGAGTATCATTCTCTTATTTTTAATTGATCTAAGTCTAAGGTAGTAGTTTTTATTTGAAAAAAAGTATATTCTTAACTCCAACTCAAAACAGCCATATAAGCACACTGAAAGAAACAGCAAATTGGCTCTTAACAACCTTAATCATTTAATTAATAATTGTAGAATCACAATCAACAAATTAGAACAAATTGTGTTTCGCGGAGTAACAAGGTAATTTGTGTCTCCTCCTAAACTCTTCAACCTCCCTACTTATTTATTTAGTACCTGACGAAGGATTAAACCCATTTGAAAGCGATTTAAAGTACTCCCAAATTCGTAAAGATGGACGTCGGAAGACGTCAAGTTCATTTAGTCGCATCAAATTTTGCATTGTGCTATTTTCTACAGTTACGTACCGCAGCCAGTGATGACGGTAACGGCGTCCCCGCGGCGAGGGGATGTGGCCGGCCAGCAGTGGGGCCCGGCGCGCAAGGTCACGCTGACCAGGCGCCCGGGGGCTCCGCTCGGCGTCAGCATCGTAGGGGGCAAGGTGAGTTGAGGGGCTTCTGAAGAAGTGTTAATTATTGTGGGTTTTAGAATATACAGATTATTGTAGGTGTGAACTAAATAGGGCCTGATGCGAAAGGTTAAGTTGCCCAGGCGTTCGGCCACCCCGCTCGGTGTCAGTAACATTATTAGCAACGGTGAGAGAAGGGGCTTCTGTGTAGTAAAGCAGTGGATTTCAACTAGGGTGGGTAGGTTAACGCAATAGTAATTGGGGTAGCAAGCAAATCAAAGACAGAATTGAACTTGGATGGAATGGAACTAACCTTTTATAGCATACTTATAGGGGTTGCCTCTGGTGTGGAAAGATACGCTTTAGGTTACGCTCGGTGTCATATTGTTGAGGAAAGTCTGAAGGGGGCGCAGATCATGTTCAACATAGTAGAGAGACTAGACCTAGCGTGTTAACTTGGGGCTCGGACGGATCACGACGCTTATCATCAGTTCGTTGGGTTGGGAGTAACCATAGGAAGTAACATAAGAGCCCCCTATTAGATTAGGTATTAGAAAATTGTTGTTAACCGACTAAAAAGATGGTAAAAGATGGTACAGCAGCAGTGTTAGTACACTGGTTTTTTATCCCACGTGTTTATATTTTTAACATTACAACTGATTCTTATTGTGAGAGGAGGTTTGTGGGCAGTGGGACGTATAGATGTACTTATGGACTAGATGATGATGAGGTAATTAAGATTGATAGTGGTTTAAATTGGAGCTAACAAAATCCTATAGAGCATGTTACTTTTGTGTAGATGTGGGCGAGTGCATGATTTCATAGTTTCAGTGGGTTATTAGTAGGTATGATAGTATTGCTATAATTTGTTTTTGTTTGCACAGGTCGATATTATTGCCAACAGTGAAGACGAAGGGAGTGATGAAAAGGCAATATTTGGAATATTTATTAAAAACGTCGTACCTGGAAGTCCTGCAGGCGATTGTGGAGAGTTGCATGTAAGTTCATACTAATTTTAATAAATAAATAGGTTTGGCTTTTTGTATGAATGTACTTAAATTTGACTTTGCTTTTTCTACCATGTTTTTCTCCTTGGCGAGATTATTTATCTAATTTACCATCTGTAGACCGGTGACCGAATTTTGGAGGTGGATGGTGTATGCGTGAGGAACGCGCAGCATGATAGAGCGGTGCAGCTGATCAAAGCAGCTGGAGAGAAGGTCACCCTCACTGTGCAAAGCCTACCGGCTTGGGTGAGTCATTGTTTGATCGAACTGAGAGTGAGCTGGGAACTGGGTGTATTAATCTGCTAACTCTGCTAAACCGTGAAGATTAAGGTGACGTGACGAAGCCCAGAGGAAATTCTGTCAAAAGCAAAAGGTACCATCTCATTAGTTTACCGAACGGTTTTAGTGTGGGCTGGACTGGGATATACAAATTCAAATAAGCAATAGTTTCTTTTTCCTCTCCCCTTGGGTACCCCTCTATGCGCTGACAACTTTAGGCGCCATTGGGAAAGAATTTGCCAAAGTATTAATGAAAAAGTAGTACCCAATGGGCTGTCTCATCTACTTGTCGCGGTTAGTTTGTGATAGGTCATTTCTCTAACAACTAAAGTCATTAAAATGGTATGTTACACGAAGAATATGGAGTGCCCGTATAGTTTTCCGTGATTTGTCTAGCCGATACATAATTATGAGCAAATACCGCTACCGCTGTCACTATCAGCGGTGGCATTTGAGAGTTATGCTTTTGCGGCAGTGGTTTCGGTTCAAATCATAAGAAGTCCACTCACTCCATGTGGTCTGTGGTATGTTAAGACAGTTCTGACTACTGTCTCTTTGTTATTTATGATGCTTGATATAAATATCACTAGCATCTACTGGCGGTACTGTGCTCAAGCGGTGCAGTGGCGTTGCAGTTGCAGTCCAGTGACCTGTTATTTGTTGTATGGTCCCCAGCCAACTAATGTGGAAGCGTTCTAACGCTGACCTTCTCGTCTACAGAACACCGACTCTTCGGATGTGGAGCCTACATCGCCACCAGCTTCTCCCACCCACTCTGTGGTTTCCAGAAAACATACTCCGGTACCCAATGCTGTACCTGGTACCCCAGAGCATGAAATCAAGGTACTGATTGGCATAACCTTTATACTATTTCGAGATCATTTCAGTAAGTTATCATGTGGACTGGGTTTTGGATGTACATATCGCATCATGACATTTAACGTCAATCCCAAACCTGAACTAGTCGCTCATGGAAAATTTGAGATTTGAACGTTTCTTAATATAAAAGATTACCTCTGGCAAATATTGAAGCCATTTATCGCGCTCTTCTTAAGAAATATCTAGTTGTTTACAAAAGTCTATAAAGTATTTTTTACATCCTGTTATGCTTTAGTTTGGTATCCTTGAAAAAGTTAGCTTTAAGATTTTTTTCTATCTTATACCAATGCAAAAGACTCCAAAACAGCTTCATAAGAAAGTGTTTTTACAGATAACGGTAACGTCAGAACCAGACACGGTTGAGAAAGAGTCAGAAGACACGGAAAAAGAGGTGGAAAAATCGACTTCAGAAACGGAGGCTCCATCGAAACCTGTGTACTCTGACTCCGACAGTAGTGATGATGAGGAGGATGAAAGAGAACTGCAAGGGAGAACGTACTCGGAGAAAGGTGTCGAGGTGAGTGTTATGTGAAAAAGGTTATAGAAAAGAATAATGGTTTGCTTTTAAGAGGGTAATGGACTCAACGAACAAGGTTGATGTTAAGCCAAACCCAATTCTCCTCTGTATTATTATTATTGGCGGGATAATAGTGTCCGGGTCCTTTGGGAGGAGTATACGTGGAGCCAAAGGCAACACGTAGGTAGAGTAGGGCGGATGCTCTCCCTGCTCCTGCCATAGGGACATATTCAGAAGCAGGAAGATAAACGAAAATTGCTATTTTATTGAAGAACGTTCACGTTTGACCCCAGTCTGTCCATCTTGTAATATCGATTATGCTAACAGCTAAAGAAGATCCTTCTTCCAGATCGATCGAGCATCAGCCGCGGCTATTAAGCGCAGCAAAGAAGAGAAAGAAGCAGATCCAGAGGAAGAAGATTACTTCGGATACACGACAAGTGAGTGGAAAGATACATTATTCACGCTGTTTAACTTCTCTTTCTATTTTATACATGTCTACTTCTACGCGTGCCTTATTGAGCACAGTCGGTGAGATGCAACGTTTTGATCGTTAACCTATAATCAACTAGACGGTCTGCGAGCGCAACATAGAGAGTAATAGTGTGGCAGTTGTACAGTAAGAAAGATAAAATGAACGGAATACCTGAGCGGGGAATGTTTGTTTGCTCCTGATTGTTGCACTGTTTGTTGAATACCACTTGATTTTTATATAAGGTTTTATTACACACCATGAGATTAGAGCAACGTTGAAGAAGAAGGGAAAAGTGTTGCCATGTGGCCACATTTATATTAAAAAACTAAAAACTTGGTTGGATGTTGCCAACATTGCCTTTGTAGCCAGTTTTCAGTCAGTCTGCTTTGGTAATAAACGTTATCGGGACTTAAACGCGATAAAAATATATTGATTGATAATTTACCTCGACGTTTCGGCCATGTTTCAACGGCGTTCACGAGTAGACTGATGTGGAGGGTATGCCGGTGGAAAATAAACAAGACAAGGTGCGGGTAGTTCGTAAAACTCGCGCGGGTAAACAGAAATTGTAATACCCTCCGCTTCAGACTACTCGTGACCACGGCCGTTAAAACATGGCCGAAACGTCGAGGTAAATTATCAATATATTTTCATCGCATTTAAGTCCCGATAACGTTATAAATATGTGTGAAAATCGCGAAAGTTTAAAACTATCGACCTTACTTTAGACTTGGAACGTCATTCGGCTTTTTGACAGAAAAAAATGGTGACACACCAGTAAGATATGTATTCATACATCTATACATTAGTATAAGTACTATAATTTTTGATTTTGATGGAATTCGTATGATTACTTACAAAGTGTTTTTACAAAAATGTCATTTGAATGGTTAGCCCGCGTGCACATTTCATCTCTTGTCGCTGAGTGCGTCTTTCTCTTACTGAGCTGGTTGGAAAGAGAGGGATTGAGCGACAAACTAAAAAGACAAACGTAGTGGCGTATCGTGCTAGCTATACTCATTTTCTTTATTCTTGTCTATACATATAAGTTTATTTATCAAACTGTGCGAACAGATTAGAACTTAACGACATCCAAATATTAACAATTTTATACCCATTAAGTAATATCACGGACTTTTGTGGAGCAATTTTCACCGTTCTTGCTCCCTTGCAATGCGCTGCAGTTTTTCCAATTAGTTTTGACATTGGTACCTTCAACTGGAAACTTACAAAAATCCAATAGAGAACCGTTTTTTTGTTTTTGTGTAGTCTTAAAAAATATAACATTTATATTTTCTTTAAATATAACTCGTCATAATACAGTTTGTAATCAATACTATCAACCGAAGAACCGATAACCGTTGGGGTAGACGAGTTCTTGAGTGGAGACCACGGATCGGCAAACGTAGCGTGGGACGTCCTCAGACTCGGTGGAGCGATGATCTTCGCAGGGCGGCTGGCAAGAGCTGGATGAGAGTGGCCGAGGATCGTGCTCAGTGGCGTGCCATGGGAGAGGCCTATGTCCAGCAGTGGACGAACATGGGCTGATGATGATGATGACTATCAACCGTGTATCAAATATTTGGTCCGCTAAACAATTTTAAATGTTAGACTTAATTTAAAAAATCTGAGTCTCCAAAAGGTGTCAAATAAGTATGTTAATGTTACTTTTTTGAAAATAAAAGGGAGGAAAAAGACCACGCGGGTCTTCTGGTTAGGGAATGTGAACCCGGTTTACTCTACGAAAAAACCGGCTGTAATCGGTTATCCCTTAAAAAAATAACCCAATTTGCATTCTCTAATATCTATAGACCTTCGCAAAGTAACGCTTGAATACTAAAATTATTACGTAGCAATAGCTAACAAGTTTTTTTGAGCGTCTCCTAAAAGCCTTCAAATATTCATTTATGTGCCTCCTTTACAGAAATATGTAAGTAGCTCTTTCAAATAATTTATATTCGTATAATCGTCAGGTGCCGTAGGCGGTAATACCTAAATAATTAGCCCTTAAACCCTTCCTAGTGTGAGTGTCGAGTATTTTCAGACAGCGATCCTTACCGTAAATAAACACGAGAATAAAATTGTGTACAGGCAACCAACTCGATCCATAAACCACTGTCGAACCTTTTCATAATAAACGTTTAATAACTTCTGATGTGTAAATTTCATAATATCCCAGTGATGACACATTGCGTCAACGTTTTACAATGGCAAATGAAACAAATTGGTTCAAGATCAGTATGCAAAATCGATATATCAGTTCAAAATCAGGGTGCTGCTTAGAGATTATACTCAAGTCCAGGTTATACAAACCATGCAAACCCGGTTATAATCTGTAAGAGGAAACCGGGTATAACCGGTTACTCTATTGGGAAAATAACCAGGTTTGCATTCCCTACTCAAGTCCCAGTTCACACGGAAACTGATCTAACTGGAACTTGCGGGTCATTTTGAAGTACAGTCAAGGAATTTAATTCCCTACCCATTTCGTTGAAATGTCGTCTGACATTCGCAATGCATTAAGGTCGATGTCAAACTAACGTCTTGCTCTATAGCTCTTATGGTGACAGTTTGCTATATGTTATTGAACCTTAGGTGGGTTGGAAATTAATTTCCTTGACTGTACGACCGCGACCGCGTACTCAGTGGTCCTAACATGACAGCCCAGGTTTAGTTTAACTCCTCCCTGTGTCTCTGTCTAACTAGTGTCATAAGAAAGGGACGCAGATAGAGATAAACTAAACTTGGCCAGTCATGTTCGGGCCACAGAATCACGTTTGACGTTTCATACGCACAATATGTCAAATGCGACGTTGAGGTCACTGCTATACTTAAGAACGATATATAACTACAAATCCTAGTTATTGCAATTAAAACAGTAAGCTTATTATGTATTTGAAGATCTTTTAAACCAAACACAGATTTTGCTTAGTACCGGTTTTTACTATGTGTAGTTGGACGAATATTTGAGTATTTCAACTGCTGTTATTGTTTTCTACGAGATATCGATGTCGACAGAGATGACTGATACAATCAAGTTTCGATTAAAACAGTTATTGTTTCGAGCACAGCTTTTGTTTTTGTCTACACTATCTAAACTAATCTACACTAATATAATAAAGAGGTAAACTTTGTTTGTATTTGGGGGGTAATCTCTGGAACTACGGAACCGATTTCAAAAAATATTTCAGTAATATAAAGCTACTCTATCTCTGACGGACATAGGCCACTGATTTCACGAGAACGAAGTCACGGGTGTCCGCTATCACAAATAAACGTTTATTATAATTCTTGTCGCCAATATCCCGCAGGGAATAATGACGGCGATTGAAACGCCAGTATATTCGTGCAGCAACCCTAACATGAAAGCCCAGGTTTAGTTTAACCCCTCCCTGTTTCTCTGTCTAACCAGTGTCATAATAAAGAGACTATCTAGAGATAAACTAAACTTGGCCAGTCATGTTAGGGCCACTGTTATGAAACGAATTCCCTTTATTACCAAATCGTAGTAGCAAAGTAGTTAACAGGGCACGGGCAACTGGGCATCCCCTGGCACAACAACAAACTGACAAACTAGCCAACTTTCTTACTTGTTGTTGCGAACAGCTGTTGCGGCATTTTACTAAAGCGTTTTTGTTATTGTTACGAGTTGTGGTTTGGGTTTATTGAGGGTGAAATTAACTGGAGGATTCATTTGGAGGTTGAATTTAACTGGATCACAGAGTGTTCTGTTTGTAATTTGGAATATGTTCCGGTATGTTTTGACTTCTTTTGTGTACAACAAATTCTATTATTTGGACTGAGTTAAAAGTATAACTTACTACAGCTTCCAACCGGTCACTTTGGAAAACCATGGAGGAGGCCTATGTTCAACAGTGGACTTCTTGAGGCTGAGATGATGTTGATGATGAACTGCTGTTTTTTCTCGACGAAAATGTTGAATAGTTTTGGATTTCATTTATTGATCGAGTATCATTAGAAATGTTTTTATAATTTCTGAAGTCATTTTATTTTGACAACAGATAAAATATAAATCATTTTCAATTAAGCTTTCCTGTCCTATTATTTTTTTTTACTTAAGTATTTAAAATTATATTGCCTACGAATAAGTTTATACATAAGAAAATAAAACAAAACAATTATTTTGATCAAATACAGGTGTTAGTGGTGGAAAGTAAATGATACAAAAAATAAATGTTTTTTTTTAATTAAGCACGCTATACCTATATCAGAAGAATGATATAAAAGGTTAGCTGTTACTATATGTAATCCATTTTTTAAATAAATAAATATTTTTGAGAAAATTTACACCAATTGACCGTAGTCACATACCTGACAACGGATTAAGAGAGTACTTGTATATTGTATATATAAATACAAACTTAAATACAAATAAGCATTCACGATAAAAAAAACAGGCATTCATTTTCATGTTCATCATACAAAAGCATCGAACCCGTAAACTCTGGCTTCATAGTTAGTAACTACTGCTAATTGGTTTAATTGTTTTTAACCTGTATTCGTCTGAAATAGTCATGGGATATATATCTGAAATTGGATATATCTGAAATCTCAGTTTAGGTTTTTCTTATTTCGCTTACCAAGTTTTTATTTTCTTAATTTCTAAACTTTTAATTTATGTGCATAATAATGTATCTTTTCACTATTTGTTGATGTTATTTTGTATTTTCGGACATTACGTTCAGTGAATAACTATTACAGACAATGAAATAAAATATTTTGGCAGTTATTTTTAGATAATTTTAATCATCTATCCTAGAAATTCAGAACTCATGTTCAGACCAGTTAGCATGAGAGGCCGCGACTCACTGTACGTCGCGAATATAATGTCTTAAAATGCTACGTAATGACAACACAAAGAAAAATTAGGGCAATGGCAGGACTTGAACCTGCAACATCAGCATTCCGCGGTATTGTATTCAGCGGTAATGTGGCAAAACTGGCCAACGCAAGGCACGGAATGCTCATGTTGCAGGTTCAAGTCCTGCCATAACCCTAATTTTTCTTTGTGTTGTCATTACATAGCATTTAAATTTAATAATATAATAATATAATATAATAATAATGTCTTACTAACTGGCGAAAAAAAACGGAGGAGATTCTAATCTCGACTCGTATATTTGTATTTTGTTTTTATCTACTGTTGCAGTATATATACATATATGTTTTTTTACACAACATAGAAAGGAAACCGAGCAAGTGGGTCACCTGAGGGTAAGTGATCACCACCGCCTATAGACATCCGCAACACCAAGGATGTTTTTGCGTTGCTAACCCAGAGGGCTAAGATGGAATACCTCTTGTGCCAGTAATTGCACAGGCTGTCCTGCTCTCCACGCCGGAACACAACCGTACAAGCACTGCTGCTTAGGGGCAGGGTTAACGAGCAAGATGGTGGTAGCGATCCGGACGGACCTTGCTCGTGGTCCTACCACCCTCCCTCTCTCAGCCCTTTGTTGTTTCTTCATGTACCATACGGAGCTAGGATGGAATTCCTCTTGTGCCAGTATTACCGGCTGTCTTGCTCTCCACGCCGGAACACAACAGTGCAAGCACTGCTGCTTAGCGGCTGGATTAGCAAGCAAGATGGTGGTTGCGATCCAAACCTTATGCGAGGTACTTCTACCCACAAATGATGTTTTAAAAATAATGTAGCTAAAGTGAATGTGGCACAGCGATCATTGGCTATATTATTCACCTGCAGATTGTTTACAGAGGCAGGCCTTGACTGAAATAGAATCGAACTGGCTACCTTGCCATCGATTGGATCGTAAAGCTTTCATAGTATTTGTAACTAGTTCGGATCGCTAACCGGTCGTTAATAGCCGTTGAAGGTGGGAGCGAGATGGCTATTAGATTGTCTACGATTCGTATCTGTGCACCTAGCACGAATCTTTTCGATACGCGTTTACTCGCTAAGTAACTCATTGCATCCTCTTCTACTGGACTTGTTTTTTTTTTATGAAATAGGGAGGAAAACAATCAAGTGGGTCACCTGATGGTAAGTGATCACCACCGCCTATAGATACCCGCAACACCAAGAAGATTGCAGCCAACCCAGAGGGCTAAGATGGAATACCTCTTGTGCCAGTAATTACACCGGCTGTCTTGCTCTCCACGCTGGAACAGAACAGTGCAAGCACTGCTGCTTAGCGGCGGGATTAGCGAGCAAGATGGTGGTAGCGATCCGGACGGACCTTGCACAAAGTCCTACCACCCGCAACTGTTAGATAGAGATGCACTTAGTTACGTAGCGAGTTTACGCTGATCGAGAAAATTCGTGCTAGAATTAGCCATACTGCTCGGAAATTTTATTCTAAAAAGATAAGCTGCTGAGTAGGATGGCCAACTGTCCTGTATTTTACAGGTTGTCCCGTTTTTCAGCTGTCATTTTGGCCGTGTCCTGTATTTTAATAAGAAAAATACAAGACCATTACCATACCAAAAACAACTTGGTCCCGTATTTTCCATGAATCCTGTAGTTTTAGATCTTATGTCCTAAAATGAGCACTCAGGGTTGGTCACCCTACTGCTGAGTTTTTTGCTTCTCAGCAGAATCTTTCATTTTTCCGAAACAGTGACATCAGACATCTAAAAGATCTTAAGTTAAGGCCTATTTACAAAATATTTTTTTCACATTCGTTCACGTACATTGTAAAGTTCCCAGAATGTCTTAAATAATCTTTAGTATTTTCCGGCAAAGTCAAGTTTTACTGTCGGTGAGATCAGCAATCCTGATAAACGAGACAATGTCTTCATACGGTGCATGCGAATAATTTACGAGGATCCAAGATTGTAGTTATAGTTGGGGAATTTGAGAGCCCTGAGCCAAAGCAATGTCGATCGTATTGTGCAGGAAATAGAGTCTTTGACAGGGCCCTTCCGGTGATGCCGTCGATAAGCTAAAAGCTGCTAGATAAAATATACGGGATAGCTTAAAGTTCCAGCTAACCGACTGGCAGTATAGCTAGCGTGGTCGTTTTTTTGCTCAGTGCGTCTCTTTTTTACTCGGCTGGATAGAAAGGGACGCCTTGAGCAATAAAGCGAGTCGCAGTGTGTCGTGCTAGCTATCAAATCAATAAGCCGTTAATGGGAAATTGCATACAATTTTACATTTCAAAGAATATTACTGAATAACTGGATCCCAACAGCGTCCTGGTTTAGCAAGGCAGTATCTATCTAGAGGTATTGAACTGTGCGTTGTTATCATCAATTCATTTACATCAAATTCATTCATCATCATCAAAAAAAAATACTGAAGACATGGCTTCGCCCTCCATTATGCCAAAGAAACCTCACATAAGACATGGCTGTATGGTCTTAGACCTTTGCCTGCCCTTAAATGGGCACACAAAAAATACAACAGAACTTCAAGGCGTTTGCCTAGGGAAATTAAAAATGTACTGGAAAAGCAGAGGCCAAGAAACGTCGGGACGTAAATATAAATAAATGAAACGATTATAAATATCCCGTCAAATTAGTTTGAGTTATTTTTAAACCACGCGATTAGACACGGTTGTAAATATCTTAATAGTATGGACTACCCGCGGCCGTGACCGAAGCAATTTGCTCGAAACTTCCAGTTATCTACTTATAATACTTTATCTTTACGTAGTAGAGTATAGTTGCAGGCAAACAACTCGAGCATAAATCGAATGGAGAGGGTAAGTTTGCGCGTACACATTTTTACTAGAAACAACGGCTACTGCGAGCTGCGCAGTCAAGGTCGATGCTCAAGTTGTTTGCCGGGAACTGTTTATCAGAGTGAAGACCAGTTTGCCCTGAGCGTTGAGCGGTTGGAGTCTCGCCACAACGTCGACTTTACGTCCATTGTGGTGCGGGTGCCGATTGATCATCTGTCGGCCTTCATAAAAGCAGGAATTCTGGCCGAAGGGAGTCGCTTTCGGTCCTAAATCTATTATCAAGAAGGCATTAATTTCTCGAGCGTATTATAAAGTCAATGACTAGATTCGACAGGGAAGTTTCCCGACTTGCATTCGCGATCCCTGGCTTAAAATAGTGTACACCGACTGTATTAAATAGTTAGGATGTAGAAATAACATTGTAATTATGACATATTTTAAAAATTACACCTCGTTTAGTTGTTTGCCGGTATCTTCTCTTCAGAGGTTTTTTCGAACCAGTGGTAAATTTTCTGACATTCATTGGTGCTTCTTGGAAGCATAATCTGAATAAATTTTAACTTTCGCTTTCACATAGGGCTTTCAGAAGATAAAATCTGCTTCGATCTATCGCGGTTACCTAAGGTAGCCTACCTCGAACTCTTTCCAGCTGAGACTGCAGTACTGTTGTACCACAATAGTACCGCTTTTACGAGTATTTCTTTCGATACGTAACTCTTGCTTACAGAATGGACTCAAATACGTATTGGCGAATAAAATCGCGATATATATCCCGATAAATCAGTACCGAAAGGCACTGTGCCACTAAATATCTTAGCTCATCGCAACACACGGACATAAATATGTTTTATTATATCGTAAAAATGCTCAAAACTACTGAATGTAAACACTGTTTCAAGCTATTTTGGGCGGCGGGATCCGCTGCGTTTGCGTTCGGCGAATCTATTCAGGAGGACGCTGGCACTTTTTTAAGGAATAGACAGGCAAAGAAACAGTGAGTTCCCACCACATGAGAATCAATAAGCCCTCCGAGTTGTTGCTGTCGCGCAACCCCAACCCAGGCTCCACAGAAAACCAGCGTCGCTGCACTCGTCTTGTGTAGCAACAGAAGCTGAGTGGAGATAAATTTGTTTGGTGTCAAATTGTGTCACCATCGATAGTTAAGTAATAAATTATTTTCTAAGTTTGTTTTTGTAAATGACGGTGGTACTTTATGAGACTAAATAAAAATATTTTCTTTAATATTTCTTCCAAGTGACCCTCTTCTCTCAATTATGTTGGTTTTTAGTAGACAAGTTATCTGCCCCGGCTTTGCGCGTGTACAATTATTATGTAATGTACATAAAAACCTTCCTTTAAAAAAATCAGTAAATGACAGTGAATAGGTACCGTATCAAAATCCGTTGCGTGGCGTTTTTGTTGGAATCTTAATCTAAAATTAATTGCGTGTGCTGAGCACTTTTGGGGTTTTAGCGCGCGACTTCGTTCACGTAAAATTAGTAGCCTATGTCCGTCAGGAATAGTGTAGCTATCTATCTGTGAAAGATTTTTTGAAATCGGTTCTGTAGTTCCAGAGATTACCTCATACATACAAACAAACAAACAAGATGTAGACTAATTGTTCAGGTGAGGTGTTCGTTTTAAGCTTATGGTTTTCGAATTGTAAGTTATTGATTTTGATTTTTTAAATTCATGTTCGTTAAAAAATCTTAATTTGTTTATCCCACTTTTAATTATTGCTCTTCATTCCCCTTCCCCGTGTGTAGCGAAGCTGGAATGCGTGTAAATGCCACCTGAGCGACTTTGACTTTGGGAGTACTTTGGGAATGTTCTGTCAAATATAATTTATATTTATGATTTTGTGAATGAGTTCCAGGAACAATAAATAAGTGCACTTATTTGCCAACAGTCGAATGTCATTTTTTTTAATAAAATCACTCAAATATTAAATGTCAAATTTATACATTTTTATTGAATGGTTATGAGTTCATACAGATGCCATTAGTTTACAATTGTATCTACATATTGTAATTGTACCTACATATTCCTTCCTCTAAAAAGCGTACAATACATATTGAGCTTTAATTCTAATTAATTCAGTCTACAATAGTAATCATTAAGTTGTTTATCGTTATTTGAACTAACTAGAAAGACAAATACGTTTTTTAATTAATCTTCAATATTGTTTAATTAATCTACCTTGGTCAGTAAGATAAATAGCGATATAATGATTTAATGATAAAATGGTCTGAAAGAGGACAAAAAATTAAGTAAGTATACTTAAAAAAAGTGATTTTGGGGAAACAGGACATTTGACTTTTTGGGTCTAACGTCCAGAATTGTTTCTTATTAAGGAAGTTCTTACATCTAGTAACTATTTTGGTTGACCAGTGCGGCCCATTGTGACGTCAGTCCTGTTCCTTAGAAAAGGGGGGGCAACGGGGTCCTTCTTACTAAACCTGACACTGTTCGTCCGTACGTCCGATCTTAAAAAGGCTCTATCATTTAGTTAACAGAAAATAAAAGATGAAAAAGAAAATCTTATACATTATACAAAAATCGTGTTTTATTAAACTAATATAGTATTTTTTCGTTTTTGCTCTTTTGTAAGAATAGTGATTAATATAAGTACAAAACTAAATGTGATTAAAATGATTAAATAGTGTATATGAAAGTAAAACAGTATATTATAAAAACTGGCTAAGTGTGAGCCGGGTTCACGCTAAGAATCTCGTAATCAATTAAACAAAATATGTTTTATTTTTGGTAATCTTTTATAATATATATTAAGTGTGATCTGAAACCAGGCGAAAACAAATTAATTCAGTCTAAGTACGTATAAGAAACAAGTATCGATCCGAGTTGATTTAAATAAATAAAAAAAAATTAAAACATTGTGCAATAAATAAATAAATATTTCGGAACGTAAAATATCCACAGTATACAGCAGTCTTAAAAACTTAGTTAGTATGTCATGAATTAATGAATTAAATTAACTAAACAAGAAACTAAATTACAAATTGGGCTACAGCTTTTACTTGGCCATGGAACCCTCGGTGCGCGAGTTCAACTCGCACTTGGCCTGTTTTTCCTCTTTTCATAAGACGTACTATAATAGGTCTGAATGTTTAATAATGCCATCAATTCTCGAGTCAGGCTAATTCGGGAAGTGGCATAACGCAAGCTATTATAAGCTTTACTAGCACATAAGTTCATAACAGTGCTATAAATATTGCTTGCCCCATAAATTGGTTTACTGCAATTATAATGGCTAGGACAACATACGCCTTACAACAAGGGGTAGACAGGTTTTTTTTATATAAAATAGGCAGGCGAACAAGCAAGTGGGTCACCTGATGGTCAGTGATCACCACCGCCTATAGACACCCGCAACACTAAGGTGATTGCAGATTGCCAACCTAAAGGGCTAAGATGGAATACCTCTTGTGCCAGTAATTACACCGGCTGTCTTGCTCTCCACGCCGGAACACAACAGTGTAAGCACTGCTGCTTATGTGAGTGCGGTTGGTTCAGAGATATGATATTCCGTGAATATGAAATGATATTGCAATATTCCGTGGCATAACTTTATTTTCGAGATTCGCAACGCGGCAGTTTCAACACATAAAACAAAAGAAGCAAGAACTCCATTAATAATTCACTAACGAATAATTCTGGCGCTAACAAAACGGGTGTTTGTCACGTCCCGAACAAACTTCCCCGAGACAGGTACCTTTATTTGACATGCACGAATATTTTCGCACATCATTACCCAAATAATTTGTCGTCCCTCGCAAGGAGGGTACGCAAATACGCACCTAGGAAACGAAAACAAGCGCTCAGCCCGAACGAAAACAACCTCTACGCTCTCTGAAGTAAGGACCTCTTGGGAATCCCATTTGGTTTTACTGCACGTAAATATTACGTTTGTGCCATTAAAATCCATGTAGTGTGAACGAGCGAACGTCCGTTTGCATTCAAAAGCTCGGTCAGTACTCTAACGAACACGGAAACTCCCGAACGCTGCCGAAATTTCACGAAGCGGGTTTTCCATATTTGAAAACACATTGCCCGCCGATCTTGCGTCCTCTTGCATACGATCGACTATTTTTTTCCGGAGTTTATGACACAGTCTCAAAGACTATCTGCCAAGTTTTTATTGTTCACTCATGGTTTACTATGATTGACTGTCAACTGTTTTATCAATTAGTACCGGGCGCCCATTATGATTGCTCATTTTGCATCTCTGTCCTCCTACGTTAATTAGAAAGGAACGCGTGTAACGACAGCAACTCGCGGGTTTAATCCAACCTTTCAGATACTATTGTGTTTGGAATTTTTCTTATGACGCGTCGTTCTATTTGAAGTCGCATCGGTTTGACATAAAGTTGAAAGTGGATTGTGTCTTTATTTAACGGTGCACAGTATTTTCTACCACGTGTTTGGTTTTCAGTGCCGCGGCGGGAATGCTCGTGAATGGTCGTGGAAATGTTTTCCCGCGCTTTGACTGTTCGATCGCGTATAGAATTTTAAATTTGGAATTCCTTTTTTAAATATTATATTCTTTTTTCGAAATGAGCTAGCACGAGTTGTTGGCGTTGTGTTTTTTTATGCGAGTAAAGACAAAGGTGTTGTTTTATTCTTTTTTAATTAACTTTATACAGTTTTGTAAGTACAGACGAAAATTTACCAGTAAATAGCTTTATGTATACTCTGGATACGTCAAACCAAAATGATTTAATCATTATAAATCAACGTCAATTAATCAGATTCTAAGAAATTCTTTGATGTCAGAATTATTATAGAAAAACGTAAACAGAATATGAAAATGTCGTGTAGTTATGAGATCGTCGTTAACGAGAAAATGTTGATATCAGCTGTTTAGTTTGATACCCAAACAAACTAATAAAAATTGTCATTTAAAATTTAAAACTAAAATATAACTGTTTATTAAAAAAAACACGGTGAATTACAAATTATATTGCATTTCATAAGTACCTATATAACTATCTACTATAAAAACAAGTAGCTTTTTTAAAGTTGTGAAAAACTAGGCTACGGCAACAGTTTTTTTCAGAATATCCTAACATTTCCATCATCCCACGGGAATTTATCATAAAAGGTATCTGTCTATCCATCTTTGGAAACCCATGATGTTATTTTTTATTAAGTAGCTATGGAAAAGGAAGAGTCAAACGAGCATACGAGTCACTTGATGGTAACATTTCATAAAAAAAGTAAATCAAAATTGACTTGCAAGATGAAGCCTTAATAAAAGCGTGCCATCTACATAACTATGAATGAGGGGGTAATCTCTGGAACTACTAAACCGATTTCAAAAATTCTTTCATACATAGTAAGCTAAGCTATTTTGCGGGTGGTAGGACCTTGTGCAAGGTCCGTCCGGATCGCTACCACTATCTTGCTCGCTAATCCTGCCGCTAAGCAGCAGTGCTTGCACTGTTGTGTTCCGGCGTGGAGAGCAAGACAGCCGGTGTAATTACTGGCACAAGAGGTATTCCAGCTTAGCCCTCTGGGTTGGCAACGCATCTGCACTCTCTTTGTTGTTGCAGGTGTCTATAGGCGGTGGTGATCACTTACCATCAGGTGACCCACTTGCTTGTTTGCCTTCCTATGTTGTATAAAAAAAAAAGGTACTCTATCCCTGACGGACATAGGCTAGGAATTCCACGCGAACAAAGTCGCGGGCGTCCGCTAGTTTAGCATGAAAGTTAAAAACTGACAATTCCCAACGCTGTAAGTCTGCCAAAAATCTCATAATACATAATATACACAGTTATAATGGCAAGAGCGGAATTTCTTATTTAACGCCATTTTTCGGTCTGTCGGCTTCGATAATGGCTTTGGAAAACCCTTACTGTAAAAGACTGAGTTTGGGGAAATGTCTCGTGATATTGTTTAACAAGACAGTAATCTACTGTTTCTCTTAAAGAGAACTTGAAGGAGATGTGGCTCACACCGTATCCTTAAGGTGGATCGTTTCGTATGTGACGGGAATTTCAAAATTTTCTCAGTTTTTAATTTATTGTAGCCAGATGGTGTGATTTTTTATCAATTCAAGTAGTTTCCCGGTAGTAAAACACTGTTTTTTATGCGATTGTGATATCATTATGAAAATTCAAGTTACTACATTTAAATAACTGTGCTCTTTATGCATCAACGGACTTTTAGGCATTGAATGCACAATTATTAAAAATCAGCAGCTTGAACTTTTAAAAACGAAACACAGCGCCTTAATAAACAGTATTATACTTACGGGAAACCACTTGAATTGATAAAAAGTCACACCATTTAGCCACAATAAATTAAAAACTGTGATAATTTTAAAATTCCCGCCTCATACGAAGCGATCCCCCTTAAATTCAATTCCTTCTACTCCTTTGACTTTTCAGTATTTATTTATAACTGGTATATAATGTATTGTATTTAGTATATCGATATTTTATCTATTAGGTATATGTATGTATTAGTTTATTATACGTTAATTTATCTTTTTTTTAGCTCTTGCTCTTTGTCTGTCTGTTGGCGGTCGAGCTCGAAAATAATTCAGACTAGTGAACTAATTATAAAGTATATTGAGAAACGGTAAAGATAGTACAAAAGACGACGTACGACAGCAAGCAAAACAAAAACAATATTCAAAAGCTATGACAGCTAAGGCATTCCATGGAGGTCGCATGAGCCTGTCGCTAACACTGTCCCTACTATGATACTCCTCACACACTCAAAGGCTAACTGGAAGAGATCCCTTGAAGGGATAAGTTCACCTTTGTATAGTCGACCAAGAAATTGCTTTACCAGTTTTCGACCGTATTACAAGGGGATAAGGTTCAAAAGTGGTCAAGCAATTACTTGGTCGACTATACATCACTGTCTCTTTTTGTAATTTATGTTTTTTGTACAATAAAGAATTTACATACATTCATGCATCTATGGTTATAAGGCCGGGCAAGTCGCACGCTTAGAATCAAAGCGACTCAATTCTGAATATGACATTTCCCAAAATTAAACCCTATGTCTTTTAGTTAAGGTGATATTTTGGGACGTGTATTATTCAGAAATGGGTCTCTTTAATTCTAAGCGTGCGAAGTGCGCGTCGGGCCACGCGCAGTGTAGGGTTCCATAGGTGCCTTATTACTCGTTAGCTTGTAAAGCGTGCTTAGCTGTGATAGTTTTCATTTTAATTTCGTTATTTATACTACTACTTTGCTGGCAGGGGGGGGCACTTGACTCTAACAAAAATTATCACTTTTAAGTTTAATATTTAACAAACGAAAATGGAACAATCGAAAAATTGGTAATGTTGCGAAATTAGCAAACGCAAGGCACGGAATGCTGAAGTTGCAGGTTCGAGTCCTGCCATTACCCTAATTTTTATTTGTGTTGTCATTACACAGCATTTAAATTTAACCTACAATGTTTTTTAAAGACCTATAGATATCGAACGACACCTTACACCATGGGGAAGACAAATTTGCGAGTTAATCAGGCATCTACAGAACCCTGCACTGCGGGATTCCAACTTGCCCTCTGTTTTTAAAAAACATTACAGGTGTTAAAATTCGATATTTATAAATGTAATCTTCCATACTAAAACTGTGACAGCTATGTCTTATTGTAAAAAAAAATTACAAACGTGGGTGGTAGGACCTTGTGCAAGGTCGGTCCGGATAGCTACCACCATCTTGCTCGTTAATCCTGTGCTTGCGTTGTTGTGTTCCGGCGTGGAGAGCAAGACAGCCGGTGCAATTACTGGCACAAGAGGTATTCCATTTTAGGCCTCTAGGTTGGCAACGTATCTGCAATCTCCTTGGTGTTGCGAGTGTCTATAGGCGGTGGTGATCACTTACCATCAGGTGACCCACTTGCTTGTTTGCCTTCCTATTTTATATAACAAAAAAATGTCCCCACTCCCCCTTTATTTTAAAAACAGCTTTATATTACGGTGGCAGAACCCAGGTTTAGTTAAACCCTCCCTTTGTTTCTGTCAAACTAGTGTCATAAGAAAGGGACGGACATAGAGAACTATACTTAGCCTGTCATTAGGACCACAGTAGGTACCTAGAGTCTGACAATTTGTCAAACTTACAACGGCAAAACTGTCGTGACAATCGTTTATTAGCATTCTAAGGACTCGATTATAAAGTCGTCAAGTAAGAATAAACTTAACGTACACTTTAAGCCAATGTGATAAGGTTCGTTTTGGAGCTGTTTCTTCCTGGTAAATTTACGCTCACGCGATAATTTACGTCGGCACATGTCATATGACAAGTCAAGGTGACTACAGCAATTTGTGCTGATAGTAAGTAAAAATACTAGGTAGTAATACTAGAGAAAAATACAGGGGAGAAATACTAGAGAAAAATACTGGGGAGAAATACTAGGATTAAAAAGTAATCAAGAGAAGTAATAGAGCGAATCGACTCCCGGTTTAAGTAAGACATGAAGATAGCAAGATTTCTGTTATTAAACAGTAGGTAGTTAGTATTTGAACAACTTTATTATAGTTTTCATTTGGAAAGAGTGGTACTTTATTAAAAAAACTTACAGACCTAGATAGTTTAAATTGGTATTACAAGAACGCTTCGCTATTTTTTTTTTGTATACAGCAATTTGATAGAAAATTAATGGTAGAAGGTAATTCTAAAACTTATAGATTTTCGACTAATTAGAAAAAAATACAATTTTCCCTAATGCTTACCATTGAAATAATCAAACTAAAAATATTGTAACACTTACGGTTTTACTTATTTACTAACCTGAATGAATTCATGTTAAACCTAACTATAATGAGCTTGTAGTTTTTAGCGTAAAAATACTAAGGGCTTTTATACCTGTTCCAAAATACCAAGTAAAAGTACTCGTGCAAAACCCAATTTCCATTACAATTTAGTGTTCAAGTAATTACTTTTATCTGTACTAATTAGAACATTCACGGTCGGCACTATTGTTCATGAACAAACATATATTGTCAACAATAACGACGTTCGCATTGTTCAGTTCAGGAGATGTGACGTCAATGCGTTAAAGACAAATAGTATTTGTTCAAAAATGACACATTTTTTTAAAAATTCTCTTTTTCAAACTCTTTATTACTAGACCATAGAAATACTCTAGTATACACTAACTTTATAGTTAACTAGCCGACGCTCGCGACTTCGTTCACGTAAAATTAGTAGCCTATGTCCGTCAGGAATAGTGTAGCTTTCTATCTGTGAAAGAATTTTTGAAATCGGTTCAGTAGTTCCAGAGATTACCCCCTACATACAAACAAACTAACAAACAAATTTACTTCTTTATTATATTAGTGTAGATAAGTATTATTGTGTCGTAGGGTTAAATTTATGATCTGTAAACGTATCTTAGTATACATAAAGTTATTTCCAATAGTGAAATAAGTCTAGCATTTTTCTAAAATATACAAAAAAACAAAGGAATCGACTTTAGTCTGAACAATATTTCAAAAAATGCGTAACGCGCATAAGTCTTAGATGTCCAAAATAGTGCGTGCCAATGAAAGTCAGTGAATGTTCCACATACTACCGAATTTGGATAACAAAACACAATCTACCGTCATAAACACACATTATCAACCGGGGACACCGTGTACTAGCACACTTCGTGCTTAGTGCACGTATAGGCCGTTTACTGAGTACCGCGTGACCAACCGTTAGTGAATGTTCAAAATAATACTACCTAATGTGGAAAACAAAATACAATCGACCGTTATAAACACACACATTATCAACCGGGACACCGTGTACTAACACACTTCGTGCGGAGAGCACGTATAGCCCGTGTACCGAGCACCGCGTTCGCAAACGTTGTTCAATATAAAACTACCGAATGTGGAAAGCAAAATACAATCGACCGTCATAAACACACATCAATACCAACCGTGGACTCCGTGGTAATCGTATTAAAACCAGTGTACTAACTTCGCGTCAGAGTTTACGTATATCTGTGTACTACCGCGCGTGCAAGCATCAGTGAATGTGCATATTAATACTACCTAATGTGGAAAACAAAATACAATCGACCGTTATAAACACACACATTATCAACCGGGACACCGTGTACTAACACACTTCGTGCGGAGAGCACGTATAGCCCGTGTACCGAGCACCGCGTTCGCAAACGTTGTTCAATATAAAACTACCGAATGTGGAAAGCAAAATACAATCGACCGTCATAAACACACATCAATACCAACCGTGGACTCCGTGGTAATCGTATTAAAACCAGTGTACTAACTTCGCGTCAGAGTTTACGTATATCTGTGTACTACCGCGCGTGCAAGCATCAGTGAATGTGCATATTAATACTACCTAATGTGGAAAACAAAATACAATCGACCGTTATAAACACACACATTATCAACCGGGACACCGTGTACTAACACACTTCGTGCGGAGAGCACGTATAGCCCGTGTACCGAGCACCGCGTTCGCAAACGTTGTTCAATATAAAACTACCGAATGTGGAAAGCAAAATACAATCGACCGTCATAAACACACATCAATACCAACCGTGGACTCCGTGGTAATCGTATTAAAACCAGTGTACTAACTTCGCGTCAGAGTTTACGTATATCTGTGTACTACCGCGCGTGCAAGCATCAGTGAATGTGCATATTAATACTACCTAATGTGGAAAACAAAATACAATCGACCGTTATAAACACACACATTATCAACCGGGACACCGTGTACTAACACACTTCGTGCGGAGAGCACGTATAGCCCGTGTACCGAGCACCGCGTTCGCAAACGTTGTTCAATATAAAACTACCGAATGTGGAAAGCAAAATACAATCGACCGTCATAAACACACATCAATACCAACCGTGGACTCCGTGGTAATCGTATTAAAACCAGTGTACTAACTTCGCGTCAGAGTTTACGTATATCTGTGTACTACCGCGCGTGCAAGCATCAGTGAATGTGCATATTAATACTACCTAATGTGGAAAACAAAATACAATCGACCGTTATAAACACACACATTATCAACCGGGACACCGTGTACTAACACACTTCGTGCGGAGAGCACGTATAGCCCGTGTACCGAGCACCGCGTTCGCAAACGTTGTTCAATATAAAACTACCGAATGTGGAAAGCAAAATACAATCGACCGTCATAAACACACATCAATACCAACCGTGGACTCCGTGGTAATCGTATTAAAACCAGTGTACTAACTTCGCGTCAGAGTTTACGTATATCTGTGTACTACCGCGCGTGCAAGCATCAGTGAATGTGCATATTAATACTACCTAATGTGGAAAACAAAATACAATCGACCGTTATAAACACACACATTATCAACCGTGGACGCCGTGTACTAACATACTTCGTGCTGAGTTCACGTATCGCCCGTGTACCAAGTCCCGCGCGCGAGCGTGCGCGTATCGCCTGTGCACTAAAGCCAGCAAGTTGCACGGCGCGTGCTCTGAGTGCGCGCGGCGCGCGGGGCGCGCGCGCGCGTGCAGCCTCGAGCCATGCGCTGAGACCATGGAGACCATCGCCGAGGATGCAGAAGCGGAACTTGAGCTCGGTAAATTGTTCATTTATATCGTTTCTAGCTGTGCCCGCGACTTCCTCCGCGTGGAATAGCGTCTTTGGGTAGCATTTTTAATTATTTTGGCTATTACAAATAAGACAAACGTATAAATACTTTTATGAGGTTTTTGCAGTGAATTTGCCTTCACGTGTCTGCCCGTTCGGGTAAGCACACTTGCCGTACCACGCCGCGCTCCCCCCCCCCCCCCCCATAATGACTCCGTAAATGTAACATCAGAATAGCTCTAATATTTTGTCTCTGATCTCAAACTTGTAAAATATTCACATAAACCTTACATATTTCCATAAAAACTTTCATCCCCTGTTTCCTATTTTTATACAAACTTTGAATGTCATATTTATTTATATTGAATCAACAGCCTAAAAAGTAAGTTTCAAGCTTCTAGCTCTAAAAATGACGATACTTCCATTAAACTTTATATACGCGACAGACAGACAGACAGAGTTACTTTCGCATTTATAATAATTATTAGTAAGGATAAGGAAATTCCCAGCGTCTTATACGTCCCACTGCTGGAGCGTGCGCACTCTCTCTAAGGTCCTTCACTAAGTTGCGCGGGTGCACGGAGCGGGTGCACGCCTGTAGATGAATAGTATGAGAGCGTCCGCTAACACGCGCGGGTGCTCATACCATTGTACGATAGGCGTGCACTCGCTCCTTGCACACGCGCGACTTAGCGGAGGCAGGGGGTTCCACTCCGGAATGTAGGGGCGCTCGCCACATGACCTATGGCATAGGTTAATCGCAGTAGGTTGCCGGCTTGCTGCGCGCGCGCCCGCTCACTGTGTCGCGCGTTGATAGTATTACAGTAAGCAGCCCAACCCTAGCGGTGCGCCAGGGCATTGCGGGTGGAAGGCGGGCGCGGGCGGCGCCTTCCTTTTTAAACATGCCGCCTGGCGAATGTTTATGAAGTAATACGAGTTTTTTGTGCCTGATTATAAAGTTGGAATTCGTTTAATTGTGGTCAAAAAAGAGTAGTTTCTGTACGTTAATACTATTATTTATTCTGTGGCGGAGGCCCCCAGCGCACCAGCGACGAGGTCGACGCTGGGGCAGCGCTCTGTCTTGCTTTAGCGCTGCTCGAGTGAGTGAGACAGGGTGATGCTTCGACGTCGAGCCCAACGCCGATGCGCTAAGAGTGCCTTGCACTGGCCTTCTCTTATAAAGGAAGCTTGTATAACTTAGCTAAAGAAAACTTGAACCTGACCCGCGACATATTTTAGGTAACAATTAATTAAAAAAAAACTACATCGATTGACCTTTTAATTCTGGACCTTTTTATCCGACTGCCCCTAGAAGGGAGAGTTACTGGCATAGTACTTTATGGTAGTTGTTTGAGCAACCATTCACTTAATTTTCGTTCCCTTACCTATAATAAAAGTAGAATTTTCTTCGGCAGTTACGGCGACGTTTAAGTGTATTACAAGTACTTTAGATGTACAGTCCTAGAACGGTTTATAAGGGTTAATGTGATCGAAACATTGACTTCATATCAACAACATACCTACTCGTAGGTACTCTTTCAGATATGCTAGACCTTCATTCTATACTAGAGAATGTAAATCCGGTTATTTTCTCTAAGAAAACCGGTTTTAACCGGTTATTTCTCTAAGCAAAACCGGTTTTAACCGGTTATTTCTCTAAGGAAAACCGGTTTTAACCGGTTATTTATTAGAATAAAAACCGGATTTGCATTCCCTATTCAATACCCACTATTGCGATACATCCCAGCTTCTCACAGATACAATTAGAATTTAATGTACATAAAAAACTTCCGGAAAAAAATCTAAAGAAATTTCGGTAGAAAAAAATAAACTGACCAATTCTTTGATCGCCAATTAAAACCTACTTTATTTATGTCCGCTTAGCTGCACCCGTCAAGTGCTAATTAATAGCCCAGTTAAAGATAACTTCACTTCAATTAATTTATTAACTCGATGCATCGTTCCCCCGGGAAGCTATAAAACCGTTGTTTTTATAACACGAGATATATTAAACTGAGTATGACCCATTTTATTAATCCCAGATACAAGTAAAGAGGGTTAACTACAAGTTTTAAGCCTCTGTCTGTCTGTATCTGTGCAGTAAGGTCACCACTCTCTGATAAGCTCCTGGAGCGCGATTTTTTAATCTCACCGGGTGACTAAAGCTCACCAAAATGGCCGTTTTTCATAAAGATTCGGCCGTTTAGGTGAGCTATAGTCACCTGGTGAGATTTAAAAATTGCACCTATGGGCCCAATTTGATAAAGGCGACAGGTGACAGTGACGATTCGCCGTACATTACTGCCTCGACAAGTGACGCTACAGACTGATCATAGTGGGCAAGCAATGTATAGTGAATTGTCACTGTCGCCTGTCGCCTGTCATGTTTATGCAATTAGGCCCTGGTATTAAATCCAAAATATATCTGTGATGCCTCTCGGTTTATTCTATGAACACAACAAATTACCTTGCTACTCCGCGCAACCAGTGCCGTGCACGTGCAAGACAGCTACGTCTGCGCGTTATATTTTTTTTTCTGTAAAAACCCACCCTTTCCGCTTCCACACGAAACAACATATATCACACAGATTTACCTATGAACCACCACGACAAAATACTAAAACTATAAGATCTACGCTCGTTTCGCCTCTTTACAAGGCATCATCCGAATCTAATAATACGACCGTTCGCTACTTGAACGAGTCATTAAACAGGGCACACTTTTTAACCGACTTCAAGAAAAAGGCGGAGGTTCTCAATTCAACTTAATATTTTTAATATTCTATTATTGCTATAGTCTGAAAAAAAAACCCGTTAGGCCTAGATTTTTTATATTAGACCAGTTTTTTTATGTTACAATTTGGTCCATGTAGATTTATTAATTTTGTCATGAAATTTTCATGTTATTCTCGTCGATACTAAAGCACTATTCTTCCTATAGGCATAGATAGTTCACATAAAGCTACGACGGCTTAAAATAGCTTCTGTTTACCTATATTGTTGGCTGCGAATAACGATTGAGTCATTAATTTCTCGAATATTGGCACTGGCAGACGCAAATAATAATAAATCTATAGTACGTGCAGACTATAGTTCGACTCGGACACTATAATCTTCAGTGGATTTATTGTATACTGTCGAGCTGTCCTTTACCAAGAAACCTGAATACTACACTTGGTAACTTAAAACCATCTTTAAACTAGAGTTCGACTTCGACCAAATTTTCGGTTTCGGCCTTTCTTCTATAATATAGGACGGTAAACAAGCAAGTAGATCACCTGGTATGTGACTACCGCCAAGATACCCGCAACACCAAGGAATCGGCAGGCGTTGCCAACTCAGAGGCCTAAGATGGAATACCTCTTGTGCCAGTAATTGCACCGGCTGTCTTGCTCTCCAGGCCGAAACACAACAGTGCAAGCACTGCTGCTTAGCGGCTGGATTAGCGAGCAAGATGGTGGTACCCTAGCAATACAAATGGATCTTGCACAAGGTTCTACCTTCCGTAAAAACTTGCGAGCTTAAAGCAAGCGTGACTTAGTTCACAAAGCTTGCCGGTGTAACGCTTTCCAAGCTTCCCTATCGACTGCCAGCTCCTTGACGTCTCTGTACAACACGACACAAACCTTCTCCTTCACTTGGTCAATATATCTTCTTCTAGGTCTGCCCCTTCCTCTCATTCCTTCTAGCCTTCCTTCTATAACATTAGCAATTAAATTACCGTGTCGTACGAGGTGCCCGATCATTCCCCCCCATCCCGTTTTCCACTGTGCTCAATATTGTTCGTTTGTCTGCCACTCTCATCTGTCATATCATGTTCTGTAGTTAGAGTAAAAAAAATAAACAGACAGCAAAGTAAGAACCTTCCTTTTGCCGAAGGCGGTTAGAACCGAAGCCCTGCGATAGCGATAAGTCAATAGTCGACGCGTTATCTCGACTCCATTACCATGTAAAACGGTACTGTGTACCACAAAAGTGATTACTGGAAATATTATTTAATCTTGAAACAGAAACCTCTTTCCTTTTTAGGGTTCCGTATCCAAAGCGTGCCAACGGAACCCTGTTACTAAGCCTCCGTTGTCCATCCGTCGAGGTACGCTATCATCACCCCGCCTTATTAAAAAAACAATACTATTCTAATTTTAAGCTCTATCGTTAACTAACGACTATGGACCATTGTATCTAATGCATTGTGCTGTCTGAAATAAATTGTTAATAATATTAGTTATATTAAGATTGTCTGATGTCCGCAACTTCCTCTATTCTAATAATGCAGCAGATTAATATTTCCCATACAAAGTTTCATCTCCCATTTCATCCCTGCATCAACTTTCATCCAAATCGGTTCAACCGCTTAAGCGTGAAAGCCGAACAGACAGATACGCGGATCGTCAGACTTTCGCGTTTATAATATTAATTACGAAATAAGAGTATGATTATTATTTTATTTATGAAGTCAAATTTAATGGACACTAAATATAACCATCCTTCACCCCAGATCTGTGCCTTAATTTCATAAAATATCAAGGCCATTTAATAACCCTGAGGTATTTTAATCTTGTTTAATCAAAATACCGTGGGATTCAAAGCCTTTATTAACGCACCATTAAAACTTTTAATAAGGGTATCCTGTAACGGACACTGTGGCAGGCGCAACAACTCAATGACGGTACACAGATTCAAAACAGTACTGCAACAACACAGAACTTAACTATAGAATATCCAGCTCGATCCTAAACCGCCTGAATTCTAACTTGTCTTAAGCAGTAAACAACGTTATAACCTAAAATGTCATGTCACGAAAACAATGTTTATTCCTGAAATAAGTTATAAGCACGCTATTTTATTTTTCATGTATCTAATTTTGGTCATTGTCATAATTTATGTGAGCATAAAATAACTAGTTGTGGCCTCCAGAGTATGTTGGGCCAATATTGTCAGAATGTCCAAGGAGTCTTAAATGTCATAATGTTGTGTCCTGCAATTTAAGATGCCTTCTTCTACGGGTACAGCGTGAGACATTTTAGACTATAAGTAGGTAATTGTAACCACCGGACCCTACAAGACAGGCTCAACCTAATGCGATGGTCATGGGTAATCTGTACAATGTATGTAACTGTATGTATATATGTATGTAAAACTCTTTCTTGTAGTACATAATAATTAAAAAACAGTTTACAAGATAATAAGTAACATGTACAAAGGCAAACTTACCTCTTACTACCATTACTTACTAAACTACTTACTTAACTGTGTGGCGAATTAATCTTATTTTACTATTTATTTATTAATATTATTTACTGTGTCGACTCTGTACGGTGTACCACGAGTTTATAGTTGCGTGGAGACCGTCACTCTCCCAATTGTTTCACCTCAAGAGTAAAACAGCACAAAGCTAGAACTTTGTTTTAAAGTGCCAGGGTCGGCACTGGCTTAACTTTGTTCACTTACACGAAGTAAATATAGTTCCAAATGGGAACTGGAAGCAAGTTTACAATTAGGTACGAAAATTTAACACTATACGCTGTACGGCTTTCAACGCATATTGGCGTTTATGACACCTGGTGAACGTTCGAAAAACAGTATTAGCAGTGAGTGCATTAAAGTGTCTTAAATTTTTATAGATCAAAATTCAAGGGTACGGTTTTGAAAACGAGATTTTAATTTTAAGATGTAGAGTTTGCAATGAAATACATTTTCAGATTAAAATCTCATTTTGTAGAGAAAAAGTGACTGGAAATGTTCTTTTGTGGGTGGTTTTTTCAAGTTAACTCTCTGTTTTGAATGATCGAATGGTCTAGTCCCAGATTAAGCAACCAAAGTTGCTTGTTTAAGCTTTTTTTAACAATTTATGAAACCCGATAAGAAATCTAAACACTAACTTTAATTGTTAAGACTTGTGTTGCCGACAGTCCACTCAATGCATCAGCCAGCGTCCGCAGAGGGCATCCAATGTAACTCAAACCTGAGCGAGGGTTCATTGAACCCTATGACGCCATTTTGTTTTTAGTTCAGCTTAGTTTGCAGGCCATGATTTAAGCTTTTATTTTGAAAATTCCTTATTAGGTACCTACCTTTGTTACAATCAATCAGTTTAAATAATGTATTGTATTCTTTTTAGTTTAATTTGCTACTCAATTTCATTAAAAAATATTTTTTTTAACTCTATGTCACTGTAACCAAGTCGCTATTATATTTTACTAGCGGACGCCCGCGACTTCGTTCGCGTGGAATTAGTAGCCTATGTCCGTCAGGGATAGTGTAGCTTTCTATTGGTGAAAGAACTGTTGACATCGACTCAGTAGTTCCAGAGATTACCCCCTACATGCAAACAAACAAAGTTTACCTCTTTATTATAGTACTAGCGGACGCGCGCGACTTCGTTCACGTAATATTAGTAGCATATGTCCGACAGGAATAGTGTAGCTTTCTATCTGTAAAAGAATTTTTGAAATCGGTTCAGTAGGTCCAGAGATTACCCCCTACATACAAACAAACTAACAAACAAACAAACAAAGTTTACCTCTTTATTATATTAGTGTAGATAGTATAAGTATACATATAGTATGTTAGTGTATTAGTTTTATAGGTATGTAGGAATATATTTTATCTACACATATATCATAAATGCTCTATAATGCGTTCAGAAACCGTAGGCAATGACCAACATTATAACAACCAATATTATTATGAGAATTTTTCTAATTTGTTTCTATATTTGTTCTAATTCATTTTTTATTACATTATTTTAATGTGTACAGTCTATAGAAATTTGAAAGGTACCTAGCACTAGTAGCTAGTAGCAATGCAGGTCATTGCCCTATGGCTTCTGAACCCATCATAGAGTACTTATGATATGTGTGTAGATAAAGTAATGTATGCAACTGTACATAATTTGGTCTTAAAACACTCGTGTGATCCTATTATGAAACTCGCTGACGCTCGTTTCATAAAACCACACTCGTGTTTTAAGACCCCTCATTATGCAACAGTTGCATAAAATACTATTTAATTCATATTAAAAAATAATCCATACGCTTATAATTCTAATTGGTTATAGTTTAAGTAATACTAAATAATAATTAATATTTACCAATGAATGAGTAATCGCTATATTACCTATGATGTACTTTGAATAGTCATTACAGCATTTATTGTGAAAAGGTTCTTCGGTGGCCCAGAATTCTGTTCAGTTGAGTGTTCATTCATACGTAGTTCAGTTTTATTTTAAAGTAACACATTCGATCATTGGAAACAAAATTAAATGACACATAGCGACGTCTATCTACATATTATTAGTTTTGGCTGAGAAAACAAAAGAAAAACAAATCTAGTATTCATACAACATTTCAACCAGCGATTTTTCTTCGTTGTCGTCAAGCAAAACTTATTTTGAACATCGCTATGTTTGATCGCATTATATTTGCATAGTTTCATTTCAATCCGTCTCATCTCAGTTAGCTATATATAAAAACAAACAATCAAGTTAGGTAACTCTAACTTCGAGAAAGAGGTCAAACTCAACTCGGCTAGGCACCGGTCGGCAAGCTACGCAACTTCTTTTTGTCCCAAATACCGCAGTATTTCAAGACAAAAGTTTTCAACCGATGTGTGTTGCCAGTGATGACGTAAGGCACATAGACGTGGCTCCTTACAGTGGGTCTCATTAAAAGTCCAAAGTCACCTAAAGGACATGACAAAGAACTCTGCTTGTAGTTTCTTTGAGCCATCGAATCAGGAATGACGAAATCCGCAGAAGATTCAAAGTTACCGATATAGCTCTGCAAATTGCAAACCTTAAGTAGCAGTGGGTGGGATATATGGCTCTCAGAACCTATGGCCGTTTGAGCGAAAAGGTTCTCGAGTGGAGACTGCGTACCGAAAGAAGTGTTAGGTCCACGACAAAGTGGAACGAAGATTTGGTGAGGGTGTTGGGAAAACGTAAGACCGATCATTGTGAAGGTTCTCTTGATCTCTTGGCCTTTGGCTTGGCATCGGGGGTTAAATGAAACCATTTAACTATTTCAGGCATATTTAACCGAACGGCATGGCTTAGCTACATCCCTCCAAAGCGTCCAATACACAAAGAAGTCTTTAGATGACATAACCATCTTTTTATGTAGAGATTGTTTGTTTGGCTCCACACCCCACATTGTTTTTAAATTAAAGAAAAAAGGTAACTGCTCTGCTCCATCCACTTCAATGGTACCGTTTTAGCTCACAAAATTTTTATTGCGAGACGATCGCAGTAGACCCAAGGTAACAGTACTCGTTTTTTCTGGAAAAGAGAAAAATGCGCATGCGGGTCACTTGATGAGATGAGAAGTGATCTAGATCTGGCCCTCAATTCTGGCGCTCATCGAGATTCGTCTGACGTTCGCGATGTGTCAAAATATGACAGACTTTGAAGGGATTTGACAGCTCTTTTTGGCTTGTCTCGAGTTTGACTTTATCTCTACTGACGCGAGAATTGCCCCGCTGTTGCTGACCTATAGGTTTCCCCTCGTATCAGCATCACGCACTCTCTCACTCACGCACCTCGCGCTCACATCTCGCAATAAATGATTGTGAATAGAAAGATTTAAAGCAAAAAGTTTGATCGGAACTTTATTAGGACTATAGTTAGGAGACAAACATACTCAAAGTGCCCACCCCTAGGTGAGCCCTAGGCAGGGCACAAAAAAGGTCCCATTTTTTTGTTTTTTATTTACATCCAGAAAACGATGCGTTACAGGAAATTTTGTTGTTCTACTTTATGAAAGCTGATAAAATTTTGTACAACTTTGATTCTATTCACGTTTTATCTATTCCCAATAGTTATCTAGATATGAGCTCCGAAAACCTCAACCTCAAACCTCACGTATAGACTTATAAAACCAAACGTATCTATCACTCGTGCATCGCCGGTAAGACGCTCTGTTTTGGAGGCAGCAAAGAAAGTTGTCCACCGTTTTTTGACTATTTGGATAAAAAAAACTTTGGACGATAACTGTATTTGTCGACTGTATCTGGGAATCGATAACTGTTTTTAACTTACCATTAGCGTACTGCTGTACACGATCTACTGCGGTCTAAACTAAGACCACTTGACCTGCGCATTGTCATCTCACAAAAGAGACAAGATAAGACACGAGGAGGCGCGGACGTTACATATTATGTTTCGTGCACTGCTACAGCAATACTCGGTGAATGCCATAGATGGACAGATCGTGGATCAGATTATAAAGCCATGGGTTGCGGGTTCAAGCTCTGCCATGGGTACGCAATTACGAGTATGTGTTATAAGTATACATAAATAAGTATTTATGCTACTGGTGAATGTCTTAAATTCCCACCTAATGTACATATTTTCATATACATTAGCTAGTTTTTTTTTAATAATAACTGTTTATTTACAAGTACCTAGTTTAAATTATAGTTAAATTTGTTACAGTTGTTTGCAATATTTAAATTATTTTTTTATTGAACATTTATATGCCAAAACTGGCAGAATTGGCTAAATTATCACGTATTGTTTTACCATACTCGTATTTTAAAAAGGTTTTTCCAAACCAGTGGTAAATTTCTTGACATTCATAAGTTCTTCTTGAAACTGTTAGGTTGTAAACACGGAAGGCTAAGATGGTATACGTATCTCTAGCGCCAGTGATTTCACCGGCTGTCTTGCTCTCTACGCCGGAACAACAGTGCAAGAATGCTTAGCTGCTGGATTAGCGAGCAAGATGGTGGTAGCGATCCAGTCAGGCTTTGCACAAGATCCTACCACCCGCAAAACCTACCTCGACATTACCAAGGATCGGACAAACGCCCGTCATTTTCAAGACATAACCCTGTTCCTTACAGCAGAGACTTCCTTTCGACGTCCGTAGACTGTTAACGAACATTTTCGACTCATAAAATGGGTCTTAAATTCTAGTCGTTATAGACTCACAAGTGAAAACTTGGTCATTATTTTTATTGGCGAAAGTGATTATTTCTCGAGCACAGACACCGGAATGTTAAACATCAATAAAATTGTCGCTGAATACACATAAATTATAGTATAATAAATCTATAAAATACGTAATAATAATTTTATTAACATCATAAGGAAGTCTCTGCCGTACGTAACAGGGTTATGTTTTGAAAATGACGGACATTTGTTCGATCCTTGAATGACCTGCCGCCACAAAGCCATTTCTATTTTATCCCGTATGACATAGTCTTATGTCGGACTGGCGAGTCCGTCCATTGGCGTTTAATGGCCCATCAAATGACCTTAATAGCCGCATATCTCCGCCGTCCTTGTTAGTGGTGTAAGGCGATGAGGCAATAAGTCATCCCTGTTTTATCAGCCTGTTATTCTCTTATGGTTTCAACGTCGAACTTGACGTCGAAGCGTCGCTGCCCTGCTTACTCATGCTAGCGCGCTGGAGAGAAACAGGACGAGCTTGCAACACTAAAAATTGTCTATAACAATTTCTTTTTCTTTAGTCCTATAAATTCCATTGTTTCCGTATGCACGCATTGTAATTTCTCCAGTGCTTACTTATTCATTTTACAATACAGTTCATTCTTAAATACACGTTTTCTACATATATTTTGGTCCTTCGAACCGGATCTGAACCAGTGACCTATGGAAATGTTTATAAACATTTAATTATATGTTTTCTACAGGACGATGCCTTGGGGTCTTGCTTGATACTGATGTGCTTAGAGCACCACCCCCAGTGCATCTAGCACGAATCTTCTCGATACATGTTAACTCGCTAAGTAACTCAGTGTGTCTTTCTCCTACCGGACTAGTTAGAAAGAGACGTACTGACGTACGTAGAGAGCTAATGCGTATCGAGAAGATCTGTGCTAGGTGCAAGAGCAGGGCCGGATCTACCGGATATTATGGCTTTTTGGGCTGCAGCGCAGGGGCCCGTGGATTCAAGGGGCCCCCAGCTAAGTCAAGTTAAAGTCAAAGATAGACGATAATGTGGAAAAATCCATAATTTTATTTACTTTGAGTAATTAGGTGGGCCCCTATTATTAGCCTAGTATTAGCCCAGGGCCCCCTAAACTTATGGTCCGGCCCTGTGCACAGGGCTGTTAAGTCGCTTGTTTGAGTAACGAATAATGTCTTATGTGATTAGAAATGAGTTTATCGTGGGATCGGAAAGCAACACTTTCTAGAACCGCGTAAAGGGATAAAGTTAACTTGAGCAGGCAGTTAAGTAATAATAGATTTAGGCGTTACTTTGCGGAGGTCCATTATCAACAAACTGTTACAAATTACCTTGCTACTCTTGGAAGCCAATTTCGTTTATGTTACGATCGCAGAACAATAGTAACCTCCAAAATAATACACCTTTTCACATAGAATGTAAAAAAATTTGGAAAATAATTCGGTTTCATTAAAGAACGATTTCCGGGAAACGTTAATTTGGACTAATCATTCGTTCACCCACTGACTAGCAAGCTAACTTTTCGGAATCTTTTTTTAATGGGGACATAAACAAGCAGGCGTGTTAACTGATGTAAGTGATCATCGTCCCCAAAAGTCACTTTTAGTTGCCGTTATTTAAAGGAATTGTAAACCTTTTTAAGGAAAAGGGAGTAAAACAAGCATGCGTCGCACCTGATTGAAGTTAGCACCGCCGCTCTGAAGAACTAACGAGCTTTAGAAAATCGCTGACCCGTTACTGCCCTATGGACCCGAAACCGTCAACAACTCAATATGCTTTTTTGATTGCGTCGATATTAAAACTATATGGAAACATCGATGCTTGGATGCAGAACTAAAGCATGGGTAATAGTCTCAGTACATGTCAAGCGTACACGCCCAAAACTGACAAAGTAGTTATTTATAAGGAAAACGTAGCTTAATGTACACCAAAGGTGTACCATTTTGCCGTTTCATTTGTGTACAGGTTAATTGAAGACGGGGTTTCGAGTATGTAGTCGTCTCTTTTTGGCACATTGTATTGCCATTTAAAGTAAAGAGATTAGCTAATAAAAATATCGCTTTCAATTTTATTTCTCTTTCTATGCACTGATAACTTCTGCATCGCTTTAATCGCGTCGATTGTCTTCGGAACCTAAGATGAGTGGGCGGCTACATAATTGCCGCCCTCACAAAGCACCCCCTGTATGCATGGCGTATCTTTTTCATCTGCGTTTACTCAGCGCCCGCTGTACGTCGATGATCCTCGACCTCGATACGAGCGAATGTGCTTTCGGCGGCCACGCGGCCACTGTTTAGCGAACAACGAGCGAGGCGAGTGAGTATAGCTTTATGATGTGCTAGTGACCCGTCGCTGCTTTCCAGGGATACAATTTGCTGACGAAAACTTAATTAGGATGGTACATGAAAACCTTCCGTAAAAATTGACAAAATTACAGTGCAATCCTTCTTTTTTGGGTCAGGTGACCCACTTGCTTGTTTGCTTGATATAAGGACAGACAGGAACGGATAGAGACTTTGTTTTATTATATGTAAAGATAAAGATCCATGTCAACCGTCAAATTGTGAGCGTGAGAAATTAGGGTAGGTCTGTTACATTTTGTGGCTCAAAGCTAAAAATAATTAATAGATTCAGGCGTTACTTTGCGGAGGTCCATATCAACAAACTGGAACAAATTACAATTGCTACTCCGCGAAACCATTGCGAGCCCGGCAATGGTTTCGCGGAGTAGCAAGGTAATTTGTTACAGCTTGTTCAAAGCGAAAAATCCCGCGAAGCTTCCTCTTCATCCATAACCCTTTAGCTCTAATCAAGGTCGGTTATAATTATTATTATTCAAAGGGATATTTTTTCCATCCAACAGTAAAATTTTATCTGTTGAAATATTAGACGTTTACTAAAAATTGCAACTTAATAATACAAAGATACTTCAAATGTACCTCTATCATTTTTCGTTTCGCAAACATCTTAAGTAATTTCTGACAAAACCTAGCCTTTCAGATTTTTTTCAATTGCCAAAGTTACCTTCTTTCCTAAAAAATCTGTATTTCTTCGGTGGCGATCCACTGAAAATCAGCGTCGTTGCTCTGTGCCTCGACCCATGCCGATTGGACTCCTTCTAACCCGACTACGGCAAATCCAAAAGGAAGGGCTATGTTTTGGAGATAACTCTAGACATTGTTTGGATTGTATTTGTAATTTTATTTTTATAACCACAATATAGGCTTACAGTACAAAGCACCGGGGCACCTATATTGTTAAAACACATACAGAAAAATACAATTAGAAAAAAAAACATGACAATAACAAAAGAAACTTAACTAATATACACAATGCCCAAAAAATATATATATAATTAAAAATTAAACAGACACAGAATACAAACACTGACGGACCTTAGTCAAAAATGACTGCCACCCATCTACGAACACATCGGCATCCTGGACCTCAGATACCAGATAGTTCAGCAACTCTATCGCCCTAGCTGTTGGCGCGTTTGGACTCCATCCAAAATGGCAAAAAGCCGGCGGCGACGTCGGCCACCCGCTCGAACATACTGCTCCGGAACAAACAATTGGAACCTTGCGAGGGCCAGAGGGTTATCCACTCTATGCTGCAAGAGAGAGCAGTAGTGCATAGCAAGGTGAGCCTTCCTCCTGAAACGCAGAGTGTCAAGCCCTGTTTATAATGTTGTTATTATTATTTCAAAATTATGGGGCCATAGAGTTCTCGAGTGGCGACCGCGTACCGGAAGACGCAGCGTAGGTAGACCCGCTACAAGGTGGACCGATGACCTGGTGATCGTTGCGGGAACCCGCTGGATGCAAGCAACACAAGACCGGTCGTTGTGGCGATCCTTGGGAGAGGCCTATGTTCAGCAGTGGACGTCTTTCGGCTGAAATGATGATGATGATGATGATGATGAAATCATTTCCATTTCTATTATTACTGAAAATGTGTGAAAGTTTAGTTGAAGAAATTTTGAGCGAGCGACCATAGTTTAGCCGACGATATGACCGGTGGCTTATATAAAAATATATGCGCGGAGGTGTCGGTGAGTGCCGTTCAGAACGGGCTTCCATTGGAAAGTCCTTGACCCCATTACTTTTATACAGGCTTGTGTTGTTTTAAGAGGGAAGAGATATGAAGTGCTAGCTCCGACCTCGAAGACTTAGAGCCGTTAGAACTGCAGCTGGCATGGAAAACTTACACTTATGTTGATAAATAGTAGAGCTTAACTTTTCCTAGTAACGGTTGCAGTACGAACGGGTCGCTTGACCAGGGCAGTACTACTTAGAAAATACCGGCGTCAAGCTTGCTACAGCGTTGCTTACTGTGGTAGGTATAGTTGACCAAGTTGTGGAAGGTAGGTCAATAGAGAAATCTCTCTCCAGGTGGGTGTTATGCCTGGGGACCGAAGTCCAAAGGATGAAAGTTAGAAGTTGTATATATACGTCCTTGCTACGAAACTTCGTTACCGTGATGTAGCGCATGTTAGTTGGTTTCCTCCATTCTATACTAGATGGCGCTAGAGTCGCTACACCAGCCTCCCTGAGACCCTTTTCTTGGTTGACTATAGGGAATGTACATAAGGTAGAAATATTAATTGGTATCAATGGCGACGGCTGGGGTTCGAACTCGGTCCTCACGATCCTGAGTCCACCAAACCACTAGGCCACCAAATCGTGCACATACTTTCTAAACCTTGTATCTACCCAAATTATGTAGTTGCAAAAATAGCCTTATGTTGAACATTACAGTGCTGATTCTCGAACTACATAATTCGAGTAGATACGAGATTCAAAAGGTATCTGATCGCAATGCTCTGAGACCTCCAAATACCTATAAATATGTATTATGTTTGGGGCTTACATTGGATATCGCATTCATACAGCGTATGTATGTAAATTAATTCGTTTACATCAAAATTTCAATCGTAGCTCCCTTGGTGACGAAACAGTAGATTTTGTTATAACACGGGGGCAAAGTGATAAAAAAATGCCACCCTTTCTCGGATAAAGTAGTGGCAGAAGGGACAGAAGACCCGACGCGATATTATCTTCTTCGTATCTTTTTTTTATGAAATAGGAAGGCAAACGAGCAAGTGGGTCATCTGATCACCACTGCTCTTACACACCCGCAACACCAAGGGGATTTCAGTTTATGGCCACAAAGTCCTACAAATGTAGTGCTACGTTTTCCTAGTCCTACGCTTGGAAGTTTTCGATTCCACGGCACTACATTACCTACCTCTTTGAGAATATGCAAATAGGAAAAACTTGGGCGTCTCGTGGAACCGAACGAACTCACGAAGATTCAGCCTGTTATTAATCACTTAAAAAAACAGGCGGGGGCTGCTGGACCACTACTACGATACCCTGTGAATTTTTCAACTACCCTCGGTGTAATCTATGAGAAACTTAATCAAGTTATCTCATTCAACTTTTCTTTTAGCAGCAATTCAACAACATTCAGCTTTTTCTTTGTGTTGTCGTTATCATTTAAATTTATTTCAATGTTTAAAAAAATGCTCTATGGCTGGTTTGCCTACTGTTAGTCGATGCCCGCTGCGGGGTAATGTCGGCCGCGACCGGGTAAATCGAGTTAGAGTCAGGAGTGGCGGATAATGCGTCAATTTACGAGGCGGGCGGGAATCGAACCCGCGAGCGTCGAACGATATCGCCAGTTTAGACACAACAGTTTAGCAGCAGTGCTCCACTGTTGTGTTCCGGCTTGGAGAGCCGGTGCAATTACTGGCACAAGAGGTATTCCATTTTAGCTCTCTGGGTTGGCAACGCATCTGCAATCTCTTTGGTTTTGCGGGTGTCTATAGGCGGTGGTGATCACTTACCATCAGGTGACCCACTTGCTTGTTTGCCTTTCTATTTCATAAAAAAAAAACCATTGGGCTTTATACACCGCCATCGCAAACGACTAATCGTTAAATAGTTTTTCATTGCAAAGGAAGGCACGATGGAATGTGATCACCACCGCCGATAGAAACCGCGATCAAGAGACTTTCGGGTGGTAGGACCTAGTGCAAGGTCCGTCTGGATGGCTACTACCATCTTGCTCGCTAATCCTGCCGCTAAACAGCAGTGCTTGCTGTGTTCTGGCGTGAAGAGCAAGACAGCCGGTGTAATTACTGGCACAAGAGGTATTCCATCTTAGCCCTCTGGGTTTGCAACGCATCTGCAATCTCCTTAGTTTTGCGGGTGTTTATAGGCGGTGGTGATCGATGATTTACCATCAGGTGGCCCCCTTGCTCGTTTATCTTCCTTTGTTGTATAAAAAAACACACTAACGCAGCTGTTTTGTACGTGCACAGCACTGGTTTCGCGCAGTAGCAAGATAATTTCTTCCAGTTGTTTGATAACCTCCGCGAATTAACATTAAAAACAAACCGGCCAAGTGCGAGTTCGACTCGCGCACCGAGGGTTCCGCTAGGAGCACCTACAATACATCATACTTAATATTATTTTAAAAAGATGTAACAACAAATGTATAGTTTTCGGATTTATTCCTTTATTTGCGCTATAAGACCTTGCTCCTTGCCAAATTTTATAGTTCTAGGTCAACGGGAAGTGCCACGTAGGTTTTCAAAAACTTTGCAATTGCAAACGGCCCTATCTTTGTGTTGCAGACTCCTTAGCTTTCTAACTTATTTTTAAGTTACTTCTTTTTTACGCTTTTGAGTATGTATTTTCTTATTTTCATTTGATTGAAATTGTCAACTTGTCACTTGAGCAGATCCTTGGTTTTCTACGTTAAAATCATTAAAAAATCCTTTAAATTCATCAACAGGTAGTATTATTTCATTAGGAATTCAGTTCACACATTTCCCTCGCTTTCACTTTGGATTGCGTTGACTTAGAAGGTTGACTTTTTCACAGCTCTACAACTCTAAGGGACTTCAGACCCGAGCATTTGATATTATTAATTTCAACTCGATACCTACGCGGTCTTCAAAAAAATGGTCTTGTCAGACAGACAGACGGAGAACAAAGTGATCCTATTTTTTTTAAAAATGAAATAGGAAGGCAAACAAGCAAGTGGGTCACCTGATGGTAAGTAATCACCACCGCCTATAGACACCCGCAACACCAGAGATTGCAGATGCGCTGCCAACCCAGAGGGCTAAGATAGAATACCTCTTGTGCCAGTAATTACACCGGCTGTCTTGCTCTCCATGCCGGAACACAACAGTGCAAGCACTGCTGCTTAGCGGTAGGATAAGCGAGCAAGATGGTGGTAGTGATCCGAACGGACCTTTTACGAGGTCCTACCACCCGCCCTTTGAGGTATGGGACCCTAAAAAGCCCTTTTTAAACGTCTCATTTGTTTCCAGACAAGATCCGCAAGAAGTACTCATCGCTCGGCGACTCGGTGGTCGCGGTCAAGCTTGAGCGGACCCTGAAGGCGGGCCTCGGGCTGTCGCTGGCGGGGCACAGGGATCGCAGCCGGATGGCCGTGTTCGTGTGCGGCCTGAACCCCGCCGGGGCCGCGGCTAAAGCCAGTCCCCCCGTCAAAGTGGGGGACGAAATACTGGAGGTGAGAATTTTTATTTGGCATGGTGACTTAAATTTATCGGTTATCAACAAACTGGAACAAATTACCTTGCTACTCCGCGAAACCGACGCACGTTTCGCCTCTACACGAGGCATCATCAAGATCAAGCGTCGATCGTGTAGTTTTAGTGTTTAGTGGTGGTGGTGTGTAGTTGACTCTGTGTGATATGTATTGTTTCGTGTGGAAGCGGAGGAGGGTAGGTTTTTGCATGAACATATATGTCGCACAGACGTAGCTATTTTGCACGAGCACGGCACTGGTTTCGCGGAGTAGCAAGGTAATTTGTTCCAGTTTGTTGATATGGACCTCCGCAAAGTAACGCCTGAATCTATTAATTAATTATCGGTTATAGTTATCAACATTGAATGAACTCGTCAATAGAAGAAAACTGTATTTTTAAATTAAATTTAAAATGCTATATAATGAATAACAACACAAAGAAAAATTAGGGTAATGGCAGGACTCGAACCTGCAACAACAGCATTCCGTGCCTTGTGTTTGCCAGTTTCGCCACATTACCGCTGCCATACTCTGCGAAGTTTTCAATGTGTTTCGTCTTTACGGTCATTACATTATTGATTTTTTTTCTTTGGGAAACTATCCTCGGTGTCATCTATGAGAAACTCAATCAAGTTATCTCATTCAACTTGGTCATTTATGAATGCCCGTTAGCTGACGAGGGATGGCGCCATTTGTTGTTAAATTATTGTAATTTTTTTTTTAATTTTTTCGATTTTCTTTTTGTATGTTTTTTAAACATTCAAATTAAATATTTATAGCTTTCGTCTACGATCACTATTTGTTGAAATATCACGAATTGAAAACGATGCAAGGCAATCCTCAGCCATATAAAATAGCTACTGAAATATGATATTATGACGTCACGTTTTGGTTATTTTGCTAGTAAATTCGACTTCGATTTTTCAATGTGTTTTTTTTGCAATAATGCGAGGACCATTAAAACAAATTAATTGCTTAGTAGGAACAAGCGTGGCACGGAATGCCGAGTTTGCAGGTTCGAGTGCTGCCAGGTGTCGATGATTTCCTTGGTGTTGTCATTGCATATCATTTAAAGATTATCGATTTTCAAGTGTCCCCATAAATAGAACCGGTCCACCCGGATGTACAGTCAAGGAAATCCAAACACGGACCACCATAGAACCTAGTCGAAGAGACATACGCATGACGTTTGTATGACATAGCCTGGCGTTTAACGCGTCGCGTCATTGCGACAGGGTTCTAAGGTGGTACGTGAATGTATTTTCCCTACTGTAGGTACTTGAGACTAGCCAATCCAGGTTGAAGGGGCATCGTTCTAATATGACACATACGGAAGTACTGACTGTCTGATTGACACATATTTCCATTTTTTTTAAATATTTCGGGCTCAAAATCTATGGCTTGCAATCCCGGAATTTTTAGTATCATCTGTCCCGGGATCTCAGTATTGTGTATACCATAAATCCCGGCATTTCTAGTATGACCACTTTCGGCTTTCCGGAATTGTGCATCCTACATACAAATCCCGGGATTTTTAGTATAACCACTCCCTGGTTTTGTGCATATTATAAAACCCGAGATTTTTAGTATGACCACTTCCGGGATCCCGGTATTATGCATACTCTAAATCCCGGGATTGCGAGCCCCAACAAAAACGCCATGAATCATCGCCAAGTGGAACGCAGCCAACTATCGAGCTGTTTGGGAGGATCGCTGGCATGCCAAATGTTGGATAGGGAGAAAGAAACAGATTGATTTTGACTGGATCTATTAGCTCTAAGCTTTTTGAAACCGTAAGCTTTTCAGGATGTTATAAAACAAACAAAACTGATGGTTTTCACATGACGATCTTTTAAAAAGTTCTGAAAACTTATATTAGGGAATCTATAAAGTTTTTTAAAAATTATCTTTTTCTTTTGGTTATTTGACTGCTATTTTAAAAAAAGAATCTGATCCTCATCCCGGACCAGACCAATACGATAAACGACATAGGGGGAACGAACTGAAATCCTCTAAAACCAGTGAAAAATCACATTTTAAACAGCAAATAGCGACTTTGACAGAGGCATTTCACTTAGCAACTGTACTCGTTTATCCTCTCTCTCCTGTCAAGCTCATCGTTCTGAAATAGTTTGGCGATCCTTCAAACCAATATTTTCAATGTGAACGAAAACTGAAAGATGGAGAGTAAATCGAAGGGCTGTATAGAATTGCTTGTCGATAATTTCGCGACCAATTTTTTTGACAAACTGTACTTTAGGATTTCTATAGGTTATTTACAGGGTGCTAGCGACCCATCCCAGCTTCGCATGGTCATTAGAATATCAGCTTCATGAAAAACTGTGTATTTTTTTAAAAATGACAGTGAAAATAGTTTAAAAATCCGTTGCGAGGTTTAGAAGGAGTAAGCAGCTGAAGATATGAGAACGACAGAGCCGGATAGCAACTTTGTTTTGAAGGCAAAGAAAGAAGATTTTAAACTATCAATAGCTAATAATAAAGTCAAAGACAATCTATAATCTATATATATAAAAATGAATCCCTATTTCCCTTGGTCACGACATCACGCCTGAACGGCTGGACCGATTTCGGTAATTCTTTTTTTGTTCTGTTCGTTATTATCAGGAGAAGGTTCTTATGAAAGCAAAAATTAAAAAATCTGCTCATTTATGGCGTCTAAGGCGGAACAAAGTTCGCCGGGTCAGCTAGTGAACAATAAAGATTTAGTCAGTAAAGATCGTCTTGAGAATAGTCAGTGCCATTTATTTTCCTTGTGGTTTTTAAACAGTTTTTTTTAGTTTTGTCTTGAGATTGTGACATACAGACAGACAGACGGACGAACAGTGAAACTATAAGAGTTCCAAATTAGACAACGGAACCCTAAAAGTTAATGCGGAACCAATGATTTTTTTATAATTTCTATTATCAACTCAACATTTCTGAAAGCCAGCTTCTCACAAAGGGACAAACAAACAAACAATACTTTTGTATATTATTTGGGAATACATTAGTATGATCTCTTGATTTCCGAACTGGCTCTTACTGGCTACACGCCAACTGTACGCTTTCAGGGGAGGTTACGGTTATGAGCGGAGCGGTAAGAGGAGCGAGAAGCGGAGCGAGAAAAAAATATAAATAAAAATCCCTGGACAATTCACACAAATTGCCTCAAACTAAACAAAGCCAAGCCAAAAACCGAAACTAAAAAGTTTATTTATTTTAATACAAATAAATTGAAAATATAAAATGAGCACAGAAATAGAAGAATTGAAATAAACTCAATAATATCAGATAAAGAGTTATAAATAGGTTTGGGCCCAATAATTTTACCGGGATATCGTCGTCGCTAGCGAATCCTCTTAAACTCGTTGTTGTACTCAGCAAAATAATTGAAAGAGGCAAAGGCGAATGATCGATTTTCTCCTTTAGTTAATTCTCATTTCTTTAAAATAAAACTAAACGCTGATGACGTAGATGGACGTCAGGATTACTGTCAGGGAGGTGCATCTGCATCTGAACACTTACTATTAACGAACAAAATACAATTTATAATTGTTCCTCTGTGTATTTTCCTCACCGTCAGGGAGAAGCAAGTGCAGCCCTTGTAGGGTACAATCCTCAATGAAATCAAATCAAATATTTGCCAGAATACAGTAGTTAAAAGATCTTATTGTAAATAATAGTACATTGCATCGCCCATTGTATCGCCATATCGCTTTCCACTCTCCATTACTGCCCGCCTTCCACTGCGAGCGGAACGTGCTCGCTGCTGAAAGTCGCAATGGCGAACTGTATAGAAGCTCACTCTCATTCAGTGGAAGCGCTTCTATGCACTATTGCGATTTAACGAACTCCGTAGCGGAGCCCGTTCCGCTCCCAGCGGAAGGCGGGCACTATAAGCCCTTCTCCGCTGGCTCACTACAAGAAAACCGCTTCCTAATTTACAAATTCAGTGAGCGTTTTGATTGAAACGTAGCCTCATTGGTACTTTGCGGTATGGCCACTATGATCGATTCCAGCTCCGTCACTTTCTATCGCACTGAGCAAGACTTTGGATGAAGGACTAAAGCATGGATATAGCCTCAGTACATGTCAGTTAAACTGTTAAAATGGTTACGTCAAGGTAGTAAAACCAATTTTATGTATGTATGTAAACTCTTTATTGTATAGTCGACCAAGAAATTGCTTGACCACTTTTCGACCGTATTACAAAGGGATAAGGTTCAAAAGTGGTCAAGAAATTACTTGGTCGACTATACATAAGCACTTACAAATACACAGAAAAATACAGGAAGTGGTACAAAGGCGAATTTATCCCTTAAAGGGATCTCTAGGGATCAATTTTATAAGAAAAACGTAAATTATACTACTTAATGTACACCACACCATCTTGTTCGCTAATCCTGCCGCTAATCAGCTGTGCTTGCACTGTTGTGTTCCGGCGTGGAGAGCAAGACAGCCGGTGTAATTACAGGCACAAGAGGTATTCCATCTTAGCCCTCTGGGTTGGCAACGCATCTGCACTCTCTTTGTTGTTGCAGGTGTCTATAGGCGGTGGTGATCACTTACCATCAGGTGACCCACTTGCTTGTTTGCCTTCCTATGTTGTATATTAAAAAAAAAACCACAGGTAACCATTTTGTCTATTCTTGTGTGTGCAGGGTGTCAACAGTGTATATCGCACACGTATGTAGGTAGTCATCTCTTTTCGGCACATATTGCCATTTAAAGTAAAGAGATCAGCGAATAAAATATCGTTTTAAATTTTATTACTCTTTCTATCCGAGCAAGACAGTGAGACATCACTGTCTCGCTCACTCGTGCCAGCGCTACAGACAGAGCAAGACAGGCTGCTTTAACTTCGGACTCTTGCAATTCAGAGAATCACCCTCCAGTGACCCTAATATGACAAAGCAATACACTTTATTGCAACAAGCACACGTCATAACTTCCTAAATTGATATATTTATACAACCAATCAACTATGACCGGTTAAATTTAGTTTATCTGGGTTTATCTCTATATGCGTCCCCTTCTTTTGACACCAGTTTGACAGAGACGCAGGGAGGGATAAGGTTAAGTGCTTCCTGTAAGACTAAGCTGAATAAACGTATTTTGACTTTAACATACTTTATAGATGTATATTATGGATTTTGATGGTTCTATCTAATAGGTAAATCTCGAGTAAATCTTATCTATTTTGTAATATTTCTTAAGTAAACATTCCATATTTGTGACAATTTCGAGGATTTTCGAGATATAGCTTTCTTTTAAATCCGTCGCCATTAATGTTATCGCGAATGTTTCCTTATCTTCGACAGCTACTATTTTCTTGCATTTCATAAAGCTATTGTAAAATGATAAAATGCACAAACAACGACGATATGCCCAATATGATGATAATCTTATCGTCATACTGGATTGTGCCTGCGAATTTAAGTCCGAATTTTAACCCCCTTAAAGGTAGAATTTTTAAATTTTATGACGAAGGAAAACATCATGAAGAAACCTGCCAGTTCATGTAAATGAATGTGTAACCCTGTCGGTCTGCTTTCCCTGTGATAGAGGTTACGGTGGTCAGATGGCAAATGCTCCAAACCTAACCTGCCAAATCCGGGATCATGGTCAAAATGTACCCCGAAACTACGATTAAGAAACGGGAAAAAGCACTGGGGTGATAATGATGATGATGATGGTAGCGTCCGCTACGTCGCGTGGGTGCACGGAGCGGGGCACGCCTATCGAACAAATAGTATGAGCCCACACCTGCACCCGCGCGAGTTAGCGGACGCTCTCATACTATTTTTCTATACGCGTGCACCCGCTTCGTGCGCCCGCACAAATTAGCGGAGGCTCTAAGAAACACATGTTCTAAAATATATAATTTATATTTCAACGGTATAAGCTTTGCCTATCAGTCAGCAACGTATAGAATTTCCGATACTCAACTAATTTTACAAACCTTTCGATTGCCCATTAAATGGTGGCTTGTAAACTGTAAAATATATGTCTATTTTTCCAGGTTAACGGCATAGTTCTGCACGGGAGATGTCATCTCAACGCGTCTGCCATCATAAAGGGGCTCGTCGGTCCTGTCTTCAAAATCATCCTCCTAAGGTAAAGTCATTAAATAGGACCTCCACTTACAACAGGGATGCATGGATTTATTGAGATTTATTGAGATTTAGGCCCCTGGGCCACTAAAACAGATATGGCCATTTTGGACAAGGATGCTTGGAAATGATCCCGACTTGCATTGGCAATGCCTGACTTCAAATAGTATGTACACATACTGTGTTAAATCGTGCCATAACCATAGCTATGTCAGTCAGTCTAGTTTTCCTGCGGATTTCTATATTTCTAACTCTATCGCAAAGATACATCCCCAACATAACCCGTTCCACGGGTAACTTGCGTTTTCGAGATAACTTGCCTGTTGAGCGTCTGGCTTTCAGCCCCATATACCATCAATTTTGACCTTAAAGTTTTGATTGACTGATAAAAATAGACAGCACCCAGCTCTTTATTTGTCTATATCCTAGTACACATAAAGCGAAAAAGCCTTAGGTCCTTAAAATCATTTGCCTCAAATTCAGACGAGAATCCTATGGGCTTGTCAAATATCTGCTCTCGTCTCAGCTTATTATGACGTTATGTATAAATTGATGACGTCACGGGACATAAAAAGGGTATTAAACGGTAGAAAGGGCCGTATTAATAGGAGCTCGGGACGGGAGTGATATGATTACTAGATGTGACTTCCAAAAATCGACTATTATCAAGTGGCATATTAATAAAAACGGATCAATCACGTATTTTTAAGTCGAGAATTGGCCGACATGTTTCGGACTAGTCCGTGGTCCTTAATCATGAGCCCCCGCGGTAGCGCAACGACATGTCGGGCAAGCATCGACTTAAAAATACGTCAGTGATCCGTTTTTATTTAAATGTCCGAGTCTCACGGTAGTTTTATGTTAGATATTATCAAGTGTTTGGAGGTAGTTGTATTACATTAAGTAATAAACTTAATGAAAAAGAAAAGTCTTGGTCATCTAGCATAAACCTGCAACCTCGATATAAAATGTGTTGCTATTACCAATTGAGCTACAGCTGTCTTTGGCGGACGCTGCAAATATTTTAGTGTGTTCTGTTTTTACGTTCATCACATTCTCGGTTTTAAGGGGTAAGGTGTTTTAAAAGAGAGTTTTTCAAATTATCTCATTAAACTGGGTAACTTTGTAGAGACCAACTGACTAAAACTCTAGTACTGGTCATATAATACAATAAATCTTTATTTATCACCACAAAAAAGCATGAAAATGTACAATTTAGAGACAAAACATAAGTCACACAATAAATCGTTGAAAAAAACCTGAAAGAAACCGGTTTTTTTTAATATCTTTAGTTTATTTCCAAGTTTAATTCGTCAAATTTACATTGCAAATAAATACAATTCACGCCATAATGGTATTACAACATAATTAAGATATTATTATGTCCTAATTATGTCGTAATACCATTATGGCGTGAAGTCTATTTAGTTGAAAAACTCAATGTTTTTGTTTTTATCAAAATCGTTATGTTCTGTTTTTCTTAAAGAATTATTTAATTAAAAACGAAAAAACTGATTTCAATTAAAACAAAAAAAATGTTTTTCGACCATTTTTAATGTTAGTATTAACTTCGATTTTAAAATAGTCATTAGTTACATATCTCTTCCATTCCCTCAATATCTTCGGCAACCCCCAGTGTCATACAATGCGAGGTTCAAAGCGGCGATACTGCGCTTTGTCACCAGGGGGCGGCTCGTTAGCAGATGAAAGGAGGTAATTTGGAGGGCTGACAGATCTTTTTGAGTAATCGTCGTTAACCTGCCCTTAGAAAATAAGGTATTATGTACCTGTTTGGAAAGAAAATTTGTGCAGAAGGTTCTTAAAAAGTTCTAAGGAATGAAGTAAAGGTGACGAGCGCTGAGGTGACGCAAACTGCATGTCATGGTCGATTCATAAAAGCTGGCACCGGAAATATACGAGACTGTCAATCTTTTCTTAGACATTCATCATCATCATCTCAGCCACAAGAAGTCCACTGCTGAACATAGGCCTCCTCCATGGATTTCCAACGGTTGGAAGCGGCATGCAACCAGCGCCTTCCTGCCACCTGTATGAGGTCATCGTCCTACGCTGCGCTTGCCAATACGCGGCCGCCATTCGAGAACTGTTCGACTCCATCGGCCATCAGTTCTCCGTGCTATGTGCCCTGCCCACTGCCACTTCAACTTGCTAATCCGCTGGGCTACGTCGGTTACTGTCATTCGTCTGCGAGTCTCCTCATTTCTGATTCGATCACGCAGAGAAACTCCGAGCATAGCCCTCTCCATAGCACGTTGCGTGACTTTGAGCTTTCTTATAAGGCCCATAGCAAGCGGCCACGTTTCGGTGCTATAAATTATCACTGGTAACACACATTGATCTTAGACAATAGGTAAGCTCATAATTATGAATCGACCTTTTTTTTAATACAACATAGGAAGCCAAACAAGCAAGTGGGTCTTCTGACCAATGAGATTGCAAATGCGTTGCCAACCCAGAGGGCTAAGATGGAATACCTCTTGTGCCAGTAATGTCACCGGCTGTCTTGCTCTCCGCGCCGGAACAACAGTGCAAGCATTGCTCCTTAGCGGCAGGATTGGCGAGCAACATGGTGGTAGCAAAGGCGGACCTTGTACAGTCAAGGAATTTAATTTCCAACCCACCTAAGCTTCAATATCGTATAGCAAACTGTCACCATAATAGCTAACTAGAGCAAGACGTTAGTTTGACATATCGACCTTAATGCATTGCGAATGTCAGACGACATTTCAGCGAAATGGGTAGGGAATTAAATTCTTTGACTGTACAAGACCCATATCGGAGAGTTTCGTTTGAATTATATCTTTTGTTTTACGTTATACGATGCTATATGTAATCGTGATTTCGAGTCTCGTTGCGTTACTTATACCTACTAAGGTTCGAAGGGAAAAATTATACTATTGTATGTCGATCCATCTAGTGCCAACAAAACTGACTTTGCTGAGTTTGGGACTAGGCCAATCAATGTTTAACTGTCCCAAAACATTTATTTATCGTTTTTGTTATTTTTGTCCTACAGACGGAAGTCCGCTCTAGAAGACGTAGCTGTGAAGCCACTGACCCAGTTCCCAGTGGCGCTAGAAGAAGAGGTAAGCGTTTGTTTTTAAACCCTAACTAAGTTACTTATAAACGCTCACTTAACCTGTTGTAGTTAAACCTACCCGCAACGGCTTCGCGCAGGTACAATCGGCCTCAGAAGTAGCTGAACACTTAAGAACCTTGTCGTAGTAACGTATAAAATGAGAGTGGCTCGAATTTGTCACATTACTGACAGCGACAAGGTGCTAAAATGTTCAGCTACTTTTGAGGCCGACCGTACAATTAGGCTGTTACATACTTACAAACATAAAAATCTACCGTAAATATCTCTAAAAGACAATGAAAACTGTATCGAAATCAGTTGCGTGGTTTAGAAGGCGGCAGAACCTACACTGTAAGTATTTAGAACAGACAGGGCCCAATTTCATAAAAAAAAAAAAATAATAAAATAAAAAAAAATAAAAAAAAAAAATATTTATTTCGGACAACAGAGATCCACATGGGTTAGTAAAAGCTTAGAAACTATGTTAGTAATTTATTATAAAAAGGGATTTAGTTTTTAAGATCATGGTGCCGATCAGTGGACAATCCCCACTGTCGGCAATCGCCTTGCGCACGCTGTTGCTGCTGCCGTGATAAACGCGACAGGCGACAGGTGACTGTGACAATTCGTCGTACATTACTGCGTCGACAAGTAACGCTTTAGACATACAGACTTAACATCATAGTGGGTAAGCAATGTACCGAATTTTCACTGTCGCCTGTCGCGTTTATTAAATTGGGCCCAGGAGCGGATAGCGAGTTTTCTTTATACTGTTTAAAGAAAAGAAGACCGACACTTTTACAAAAAAACCTAATCAATATTGTTGACCACATTTCTCGTCTTAAAAATAAACGAGATACCTATACGACGCGACGTCAAGGTAACTTTAAAAATCAAACCCTACGAAGTCTCTTACTATTTTACTTAATATGTGATTTGACCTGTGTGTGTGTGTGTGTGTGTGTGTGTGCATGCGTGCGTGCGTGCGTGTGAATAGAGGGGGTCCATGTTGTCTATAGTATAACCATACAGACCACCATAGACTGTATTTAAACCGCAAATACTGAAAACACCATTTTATAACGCAGTTTGTAAGCTGTGGCCGAAACAAAAATTATTTGGGTCTCCAGTCTTCCCTTAGATTATTTTTTTTTGATAAATATATTTTTTTATTTAAATACACCATACAGAGGCAATACAGGAATAAATTACCTTGCTACTCCGCGAAACCAGCGCTCGCAAGCCAGTGTTTCGCGGAGTAGCAAGGCAATTTGTTCCAGTTTGTTGATACGGACCTCAGCAAAGAAACGGCTGAATCTATTAATTAAAAAATACAATGTCACGAAATATCAAGTACAATAGTCTTCACTTCAAGCGATATGTCCCAAGCAACTTGCAATAGAAGAGTTAAACCAGAAATCAATTTAGAAAGCGGCGCAAGCGCATGGTAACAAAATCGTAAACCGTGTTTTAAATACTAACTCCCTTTTTTTTATACAATATAGAAAGGCAAACAAGCAAGTGCGTCATCTGATGGTAAGTGATCACCACCGCCTATAGACACCTGCAACAACAAAGAGAGTCGGACCAACGAGATTGCAGATGCGTTGCCAACCCAGAGGGCTAAGATGGAATACCTCTTGTGCCAGTAATTACACCGGCTGTCTTGCTCTCCACGCCGGAACACAACAGTGCAAGCACTGCACTGTGTTTATTCATAAAAACTTAACAATCTTTTTATGCTAACAAATGTGTTGTCCTTTGCATTTGAGGGCAAACGTCACAATGACAGATAAAGACATAAAAATTGTCAACTAACAAACGTTTACGAAGCGTTTTTGAATAAGGGGGTATGAGTTTACCAGTTTATAGAATTAGCCAGTTTTATCATGTGAAAAAACTATTTATATGCACTGGTACAAAACTGCTTTGGGGGCATCCATAAATGACGTCACGCTCAGGGAGGGTTAGCCACACGTGACACTCAGTGTCAAAGAGATGGGAAAAAGCGTGACGGAATTGAAATCTTAAAAATCTTGTGACGTCATTTATGACCCATTTACGCGAAGCGACTAAAAATAAACTACAACTTTTTTAACTCGGGTTGTTCTGCTCAGTTCTGCTTATGATCCGTTACCAATCGACTAATTATAACCTGTCTTTTACGAAAAAAAATAGATTACACTTTATTATTTAAATTATGTTCATTAGTGTTAACGTGTTAACAATGACCTTGCCTGCGTGTGTTCCGTCTCGCTCGCACCCACCGCATATCGAATGCCAACATAATCCGTATAATTTTCCTTTGCCTACAGCACAATTAAAAAAAACCTGTACCCTTACGGAATAGAGCGCAAAATCTATCGCTACGAAAAGTTTCAGTGTTTACGTTTTGTTTTCACACTAAAATGACGCAAGTATCAATCGTAACTCGATCCATTTGTAACTCTATGGCGTCTCGGTGAGGTTGGTTTTTAAACGGCGCGTTGGAAACATACGGTTGTATGGGTGTGTTGTTTTTTTTGTATATGTTATCTTACATAGCAATGTCATATTGCAAACATACTGTGTTTGTAGTTTGGAGATGGTTTAGAGGCGATATAAACGCGTTCCAAATTTAAAAAAATTGTTTAAAAATAAACCTGTGGATAAAAAGTAACGCCGCGTGTTCTTAATTCAAATGAGGTGGTAATTGAACCATAGACTGTGCAGTGTTTTTTTTAAGTGAGAAAAAAGGTTAGGTTTTGGTTCTCGTACGAAACATTGGAATAAAGGTTTTTTGACCTATTGTAACTTGTAAGTAAAATAGTGAATCGCTTAACAAATGATAGGTACTTACATGAAAGTTTTCCTGTTCCATGGTTATTTGTATGGTCATAAGTATTCATAGAGTAATAATAATTTTACACATAGTTATTTATAGTTTTAATGCTAGGTATATGAGATAAAAAAAAACAAACGGCTTGCCGTTTCAGAAATCCGGTATAACGACTGAAAAATTTAGAAATGTTATATTACGAAGTTTAGTTATGTACATAGTTTGCGAATCGTTCATGCTTGATCCACGCAAGACTATCGCTTTTTATATGTATATAAAAATCAGGACAAGTGCTCTCACTCGCGCCCCGAGAGTTTTTCAAATTCAAATAATTTATTTGTCAAACATAGGTCAAAATAGATGGTACAATGATTATATACTTGTATCACTATGCTGCACCCAAGGGCATACAAATATCTTATAGTTAAGTATATTCCAGTCGTGCACTAAATTAGTATACCGTCTAAAAAATTGTTAAACTATCACGCATATACTCCTCCATTGAATAGTAGGCCTTATCCGCCAAAAAATTAAAAAATAGTTTTTTTAAATCATGAACATCCTCGGTCATTAATAGTTTCCTGCAAAGTATGTAGATGTTCGTCGGATTGTAAGACAAACTTAACTTTATAGTTCGAAATTGCTCACTCATACACCTAAATAAGTCACGGTTAGTTCTTCAACTGCAAATGTAAGTTTGTAAGCGCACAAATGTTTATTTATGTGATACAACTACAAATTAACGATTGTCGAATTTTTTCTTTACTTGGGCTGTAAGACTTTGCTTGTTAAAATTCGCGATTCAGTTCCAAATGAAAGTTCCCTATTAATATTTTTTGACAGACAGACAGACAACTAAGTGATCCTATACGGGTTCCATTTTACCAATTGAGGTACGGAAACCTAAAAACCTAATCTACGAGTAGTTCCAAATTGAGCAAAGCTTGTACCATAGGTAATAGACATTGGGTGTAGAACAATAATGTCAATAGCATACATCAAAACTAACCTAACCTAAAAAAGTAAAAACTAATTAGATACTAAAATAAAAACTAAACTACACGTACTCTTAAATTTAAAATAAGCAATAATAATAATAATACATACCTAAATCCATACATAAGTACCATAATACTAGAAGATTAATATAAGATTAACATACTTAAATACATTATAAATACACATTTAAATCTAACTCGTTAACAACTTTGCTTTACACAATAAGGATTGTAGTTTTAAACCGAACTCAATTTCGAGTTTTAGACTAGCATTGGAACTAGAACTTGAGCTTGGTTTAAAACTACCAGTTGTAGTTATAGTCCGTACTCAAGTTCCAAGTTAGACCTGTGGCCCGTTTCACGAAGCTACAAGTTACAATTTTACAAGTCTAAACCGGCAACATTGGTCATTATGCCCATTGCCATTGGTACCAATGTTGCCGGTTTAGACTTGTAAAATTGTAACTTGTAGCTTCGTGAAACGGGCCACTGGATTAGTACCAAATTGTAACTCGAGTTCGATCTAATACCACTAAACTGCCTTATTCGTCTTGTAATAAGCTTACAGATGAATAAGGCGTTGACACCTATAAATTATACATGATATAAATTCAAATTGAATTCTGCAAGTAGGCCGCGTAGGCTCTTTTACAAGTCTGATACTACCAGTGCTTCTGAAAATTTAAGATGCTGCTGAAATAAGTCGTCACAAGTAATTCGTGATCGTGACTCGAGGTACCGAGTTCGATCCCCAGTGGTCGTTGCTTAGGCATATCCCGATCTAAGAAATGGGAATTCATCAAAATTGGTTCAGTGGTTTAGGCGTGAAAACGTAACAGGCAAGCAGACAGAGTTACTTTCGCATTGATTATATTAGTTCGAATATTTGTAATAGAATGGAATAGAATAAATTTATTTCGGGCTGCATAAGCCCATATATGATTAATTTCAAGACTGACATACATATTTATGATGCTTAATTAATAAATTCACTAGTACGTGAAGTCTGTAACGTGAGCACATTCGCGGTTAATAATGCAACGTATCCATCGTGAGCGAGTTGGTAGTTCGACTCGCACTTGACTAATTCTCAGGTGGCCCTGACCACAACCTATTCGAGGGCTGGATCCGCGATTGATATTGATTGGAGATATATATAGCGGAAGTCAAAGTATCAAGTAGTTGTATGACTGATATATACACGCGGTGTCACATGTCATATGCCGTGGGAATTATTGTGGTTGCCTCAATTACTCATTTATGATAAAGCGTTAAATCATCAACATAGACGTCAGATTTAGTTACCCGAACTAAACTTTTGAACTTGCATTTGCCCTTAATCTCACCTGATCGCGAGATCTGAAGTAGAGTGCTCATGATAGCACGCAACGCATCTGCACTCTCTTTGTTGTTGCAGATGTCTATAGGCCGTGGTGATCACTTACCATCAGGTGGCCCACTTGCTTGTTTGCCCTCCTATGTTGTATAAAAAAAAATGATCTCAGCCTTACCTGGTGATAGTGATCACGAGGTCTAAGGTAATGCCTCTCATGACCTCAGTCTCACTTGATGGTAAGTGATCGGGTGGTCTAACGTAGGGGCTGCTTGACCTAAGTTGAGTGATGACGAGATCGAAGGTAGAGACAGGACAGAAGAGACCCAATATATTATAGGCTCGTTAAGAATTCCGCCGAAGTATGGCTGAAGGTTTTGCCTAAGTGGTGATAACTACTTGAAGCTGAGTCTTCCACCAAAATAGATTGGCACTCGGTTGACGCCACCACTCACGTCTGGTTACTAGATTAAAACTATAGATGCAAATAACATCGACCTCAAAACTCGGTCATTGCTTGGAAAGTTAAGTCCGTCAAGGTTTTCCAACATCCAATGGAGCGCATCTAACGAAAAACAGACCGTCTATAATGACACGCCGTTTTTTTGTGGCTAAGTTCATCTGCTAAATTTGTGCACATAGTCGGGGGAAAACATGCATTCGGTTTTTTGGTCATAACAACTATTACTGCGACCCATGGATACCTGCAGAGTGACCAGAAGTATCATTAAAGGGAAAGTCTTTTAACAGCCCACACAACAACCCCTCATAAACTTTAGATACCTCATTTAACAATCGAAAATCCAAACCGAATTAAGATCCCGCAGTCTCCGTTGACTTTTGAACGTTTTGTGGTGCATACACATAGATGCGTAAATTAACACCACCTTGCTTATGTAGCAGTGACTACGTGTATTATGAATGATATGGCTGCTGGCATCCCTTTCTAACTAGTCCAATAGGAAAGTGATGCTTTGAGTGATACCAAACAGTGGCAAAACGTCCAGGCCGTTTTGAAACACTGTGTGCTCCAAGTATCGTATTGCTGATATCTATACATATCATACATATGCTCTTGCTTATTGAACTTCGCGCTGAGACGAAGGTATTGCCATTTGAATACTAAAACCGTAAAGATCCAGTGTCATTAGGCTGGTCTTAAAATGATAACACATTGTTTCTTGCCGGTGTGTTCTCATCAGAGGAGGCGGATATTTCTGAACTTGTGGCAAATTTTCTGACGTGCCTAAGTGCATCTTGTAAGCCGAATCGGGATGGAGAAGTTTAGACTCTGACGTATAGATACTATGGATCCGGGACTAAGGATCAGAATAGTTACCGGATGGGTCCCGTGAGATGGCGAACCAGAGGAAAAGCATATCAAATAGAAGGCCATTTGGAAAAATCATATACTTAAATTAGCAAGAATATAAATTCAAAGGGGAAGGAGTGGCAAATAAGTAGAAAATCTTTTACATTTAAATTTAATAGATACTATCCGTTAAAAATGTGGATCTGGTTAAACTGCGATCAAGATAGCCGATTCCCATGGGCAGCGGTATTCACTTCCCATCAGGATACCTGCTAGCTCATTTACAATAAAAAAATCTTATATAAAGAGGATTTTTTAAAGTATTAAAACGCTAAAATCGAGACGATATCTCAACAAAAAAACTGTCGCGATGCCTCTATAGTAACCATTTAATTGTATGTAAATTACTTTTTTTTTCATACAAAACCGATTAGTCCGGCTTCGCAGAAAAACTTGAAAATTTATTAAAATTTATGATCGCGCAAAACTGTTGAATAATTGTTCGTGCAAATTAAATAAGTGTCTAATAACTAACCTCTTTGGTTAAAAACGAGATTTGAATGTCGTTTAGCTTCGGTCATGCTAATTGCTTTTAGTAATTGTAAAATTGTAACTGAAAGGATGTAAAAACCTGTAACGAAAAAGCGTGATCTTCATGCTTTAATGAACTTTAAGCCTGATTTACACTGATACAGATGCACCGTAAAAAAAAATTGGGAGACAGTAGACGGGGCGTCGAAGAATTCATGGCCGTTGGGGTAGGAAGGTTCTCGCGAGACGATGGGACAAGTTCAAAAGGGACAGATGATTCTTAGTTTCTTACACAGCTCGTATTAGGTAAAGAGCGTCTGTCTTCATTCACACCATACCTTAGGATCTGGATCGCACACAGTTCACTGGAAGACCGTGAACCCGTAACCTCTTAAAAGAAAGCAGTCATTCTGATATAGACCAGAGAAATTTTCAGGGTGTGGCCAGTTGAAGTCCATGCTTTGGAAAGCCTTGGATGATATTTATGTCTAACAGAAGACTGCTTTCTTACCTTTGGCTGGTATTATCATTAGAATTCAATGCCAGAAACAAAATATTTAAATTCAGATTTGATGAAAACACAATGTAACTCACAAGGAATACATATTTTAGTAACTATGTAAGATTGTTTAGTGCGATGGCCAAGTCAATCTATTTTATTTAAATATAAACGGTTTTAAATATTAATGTGGTCGCTATGAGATGTTGTTAGATTAGCTAATTACGTAATAACTGAAGACAGAAGGTCCCTTAAGTTGGGACTGCATAAATTAACCGACTTGATATTACATGGATCTCACTACTTTTTACGGTAGAAGAACTGAGTTGCGAGACTTGTTTTTTTTTACAAGTTTTGTTTTTGATGGCATTAGATTCCAAAAATATTAACGGAGGTTCAGCAAACCCGGCAAAAAATTCAATAAGGCATAGTTTTTCATAAAAAAACAGCGTTTCAATGTTATTTTTTACTGTCAGTAAGTAATTACACAGAACGTAGGTACAATAGTACATTACATATTATGAGCCAGGGAACGCTAAGCAAGTTGGGATCATCCAAACATCCGTGCATGTCCAAGATAATCATTTATTTTATAATACACTCGAAAAACTTAGGGCTGTAGTTTTAAACCAAACTCAAGTTCGAGCTTTATACTAACTTGAGCGGAACTGGAACTTGAGTTGAGTTTAAAACTATGACCCTTGATGTCTTCTTGACAATAAATTCAAATTTTGAAACCAACTATTTTAGAGTCTGTCCACACCAATCAACGCGGATCAAAAAACGCTTTATGTCTACGCAATAAGAGCGAAGTAGATGTCAATCGGCTCGGCCGACGTCGTTGCGCGTCGATTGGTTTGGAGAGACCCTAATACGTTTTAATCTTTGGATTTTCGTTGTATTCGTAATATCTTACGCAATTTCCCATGAACGAATTATTGGCTATAGCAACTTTGTAAGCTGTAACTTTACGCTTTCCCGTATTTCTAATAGAATATTAAAAGTGTTCATATAGTAACCCCCCTAATTAAAATTGCTGTATTCTCATCAGAATTCTAATAAGTGTACTTCGAAACGAAAAAAAAAGTGGTTTTTCCTAAAGTTTCGTGCTTTTAAAATTCTTTTTTGTGGATAATAGATCCCCAACAATTTTATACTTTAAAGCCATTTGGTTTTAGGTGTTATCTACCAAAATATAAACATGGGTTCACAAATGGAATAAGTGAAATCACTCGCTTATCAAACCTGTTACACAACTCTTTAGTTAGGTAAATATGTTATCTGTGCTGATACTGTGTCCGCTCTACTGAAAACAGCCCAGTGTTTTGAGATAAATCTACCAATAAACCCGACTTTTAAACGAAATTACGCTTAATTTTTCTCGTTTTTGGAATTGCTACCACCATCTTGCTCGCTAATCCTGCCGCTGAGCAGTAGTGCTTGCACGGTTGTGTTCCGACGTGAAGAGCAAGACAGCCGGTGTAATTACTGGCACAAGAGGTGTTCCATCTTAGCCCTCTGGGTTAGCAACGCATCTGCAATCTCTTTGGTGTGGCGTGTGTCTATAGGCGGTGGTGATCACTTACCATCAGGTGACCCACTTGCTTGTTTGCCTTCCTTTATCATAAAAAAAAACAAATAAATAAATATCGTGGGAGAATTAAAACTAAGCAAAGCTTTTTCTACGGATTGAATAGACAACGGATATAGATATATGCATAAATGTATAGTTAAGTTAACATTTGCCATCCACAACTCCGGTTCAAACATTCATATTCACCATATAAACAGTTAGTCCCAGTGGGAATCGAACTCATAACCTCTAGCTTCGTAGGGTCACTAACCGTTACCAAAAGTGACATTTTAGGTTAGAGTTTTGTTTACACGATAAGACGAGTACCTATAGATGAATGGACTTTAAACGCACAACCTAGTATATACACCTATAATATTTCTACTTTATTTAAGAATTTAATTTGATTGTCAGAAGAACCATGAATTAATAATAAGTACAAGTTTTATTGTTTTTATAAAGCCCCTTACCCCTTTACACCCGAGAGAAACGAATGTTTAAAAGAATTGAATAACAGTGTATAAGTGTATTAATACTTCATAAAGAGTCTAGGAAAAATCACGAAAAAAATCCTGGCTTACCTGATCTTCCACAATCAGACCCTCACGTTCGTGTGGCTCAGGAATAATATGTAACTCGCATGTTCGTAAATGTCATGACGTTATTGCGCGGATATGTTAAAATTTAAATGTTACTTGCAGAAATCAATGAAACAAAACTAGATTTAAAAATAAAACAAAGTTTATTTTGTTTATTCATGGTTTAAGCACTAAATCACAACGTTTCCTTAGACAACATTACAAATTAATCAACATAATTAGTTGTAACAACAAAAACGCTTATTGAGATCAAATAAATGAGATCGTAATTCAGGTATACGTGTTTCCATATAATTATTGCTTATGAAACAATCTAAAGCAGTCTTTATATCTTTTATATTTTCGCGTTTAATCTTTGGACGGATACTACACTTTTCCATAGATCTTCAATTTCGGAGAGATTTCCATTTGCAAGCAGATCTTCTATAAGTTTGTCGCTTAATGGAGCCCCTAAAAGAAGCATAACATCCCAGTAAGTAAGCTAGGCGTGTAAGGAAATAAGTTATACCTACTGAGCCAACGTCACAGGACGCAACCTACACTGCACGATCGTGAGAGTTCAATATTACTCTAGGCAACCGAAATCACACGACCGTGATAGTTAAAATTTAAAAGCAAATTGCATACATTTATTTTACCCATATTAACACAGAATATTCAAAACGTGTGTCACACACAGTATTTTTTGCAATTAGGTAGTGATTCACAAACATATTTCATTATATTTGTAAAAAAAAATCACTTACGTGAGCGAGCTCCACGCTCAAAGAACGCAGCCATCTACCCAAGCGATGTCGACTGGGCTGACATGTCCCGACGCGTACGCATGAACCTTACCTATTTTTTCTCGTATTCTAGGACAGCCGCACGATCTATCGGCATCGGTTGCGTTCGCGAAAGTAGTTTGACATACGCGGAACATTTTTTAAAAGTTAACAGTCACGATTGTTTCAAGCCGAGTGTAAAGGGTTACAGCAGTCGTTTTTTTAAATCAGTTTTTTTTAAACCTTCATTCCAATGTTTCAATAATTTGAATTGAATGCATTAAAAGGCGTGTAAGCAATGCCATGTGATATTAATTAAGAAGTAATTTTACTTCTTTATACTTAATAGTTTAATCATTAAGAACAAACAAACTTACGAAAAGTGAAGCTCTTAAATAAAGTGTAACTATTAAACTTAACACACTTCTATTCCTAATGAAAATTAACGACAGAAAGAAAACTTTATTGATCAGGAGGAAACGTTAAAAAGTCAACAATATACCTCAGACGTAAATGTACCAAATTTGGTAGGTAACAAAACTCTTCATAGCGCAAACACCGGGGAAAGAATGGAAAGTGATGGCACCGGTAAAACTAGCGCAGTGATGGTACGGTGATGATGATTAAAAAGTGATAGTGATGACTCAGTGATGACTGTGATGAGCGAGCCTTGTGCGCGCCGAGTCGACTCCGAGCTGTACAAACCGACAGTGCTGTTGCGGTCGATATGGCGGCGGACTTTGTCGTTCAAGAGGAAAAAGGTGAGACAGAAGTTTTGTATAATGTTACGTCGTTATCGCGGGTGCAATTATAAATTCACAGTACTAAAACATAATCTTTCAGTACTGTCACATCGTGATGGTACCCGCGATAACGACGTATGAAATGTAGAACCGATTTTGGGAAACTGTTGCAACGGGGCAGCAATCCTCGTTTGTGAAGGTTCTTAGTTTTTTCTTTTTATTATAAAATATTATAGTTCCAAATTCCAAATTTTAAATTCTTTCTGGTTTCGTCGTTACTTTTCATCTCTCAGTCTTAATCTCAATGCCTGTGAAGGCAGACGTGTTGAGTTTCTTCGTATCCAGTACTCTCTTTCAGTGCAAGTTCATTTTTATCATCCTACATCATCATATCCGTACCTGGAGGCACATTTTTTGTAAGTTTTACCTTTTCATTTGTATTTACTTTTTGTATTTATCTGTTTTGTATTATTAACCTTTTATACACCTTTTTTTTTGTAAAATCATCACCATCGTGGTTATCATTTACCCGCATTCTAAACGCCCCATTAAGACGCCCAAGGGTTTGATCTTCTTCTTCAGCGTCTTTGCATCCACCGTTGGGCATACGCCTTTCCAATTCTTCATCACCGTGATCACTTCACAGTTAACGTCTTCCGGGACCTGCGGAGTTTGTTAAAACAGTTCGATTCCAGGGGAATTTTAACTGATAAGAGTCATAAATAGAGTCTAAAGTTGCGAAAGATCATCATCATTCTTGAATGATGGCGATGATGCCTTGATCGGAGGTGCTAAGTCTCAAGTCATAGTACAAAAATAAATACTCCCTTCATTTACTCGTCCACACGAGTGTAAAACATTTGGTTAATAATTGTTTGATTATTCTTAGAAATATAATAAAATTAAAAGTAGTACGAGTGATTATTAAATTTGTCACAGACAATTTTAGAATCTCATCTCCAGCATTCCAAATGGTCGATACATTGATACAAACATCAACAGATTTTTCACCATACGTTGTAAATTCACTATCAGAAAGAATCATGTCTATAGGTATATATTTGTCTAGTTATTTTTAAACGGCGCTGCCGAGTGTATCTGCTTATGAATTTATAATGCGTTCAGCCTTGTGGGTATTCTTGAATCCGTTGTTTTCATTCAATAATGTACGGCTACATTTTCAGTTTAACGTCTTGATTGGCTGTAGGTCACTATTCATTAGTGACTTTGAATTTAATATTAAATACCACTAGACCTTGTCTTGGAAGCAGCTTTTTACAAATCCTGACCCATGGGTTACATTTGTACAGTGAAAAGTCATAGCTAAAATATCTTTAATACTTATGAATGTCAGAAATTTTACAATCGGTTCGTAAGAAGCCTCTGATGTGGAAATACCGGTAGGAAACTTAACGCAGTATCTTTAAACAAATACAGTGTTATTTTACACATTATACATACACAAAATTATAAGTTGGTGTGGTCGTGGATCGTATAGTATTTTCGCATCTTTGTTGATTTACGTATTTAAAGTATTTCAGCCAGTAGGTTGTGTTTCAGGCAGTGAATAACCTTAACAATGAACATTGATACGAAAATCGAACATACCTAATTCCTGTTTCAAACTTTTTTTTAACATAGATGTTATTTCCACGTGTTGTCTCAGGAATTTTACCACCAATCTACTAAAGCTACGTACAGTGAACAACGTCGTTCTAGTCTCTAATTGTGAGTGTTTAGCAATATGATATTAAACAATCGCAAGCAACCATTTCACTGCGACAAGATTCTATCGTAGACTCAGAAATATAAGTCCACAAACGTTTCGCGATCAAGATGTTATCCCACACATTTGCCAGCGGAATGATTCCTCTCAATTATGAACACAAACAAACCGACACCCGGAACTTGTCGAAATAAACCTAACACAGTAGTGTGGATACACTGAGATTTCAAGTATTTATAGCATCAGATATTTCTACAACCATTTTGCTTGGCGTACGAACTAGAGGTCCGTATAGGATATTTCACAACGGCTGCCGCCAAAAATTTATGAAACTGTCATTAACTTTATAGACTTGTCTGTCGTCGTACTTGAGAACGATTTATAACTGCGGGCCTAAGACTAAAAATGCAAAAGTTTGGGAAATTAGGAAAAAAGATGTTCCGAAATAGTTCAGCGCGCAAGAAATTATGATTGCTGATGACAAAAAGAATTAAAACATTAAACCAGTAGTTCCCAAACTTATTTTTCTCGTGGACCACTTTCAAAATTTTACTGGTTTCGGTGGACCCCCTGCTGCTACATTTCTACCCCCAGCAAGTCTCCCGTGGACCCCTAGGGGTCCACCTGGACCACTTTGGGAATCACTGCATTAAACTCTTGTCTCATTCTAAGGGTCTTAGTTTGAAACCAAACTCAAGTTCGAGTTTCATTCTAGTATAGGTATGTAGAATGGAACTGGAACTTGAGTCCGGTTTAAAACTTCAAGCCTGAGTCACTTTTAACCAAGGTGCAGATTGCATCCGTGACAATGACGTATGATAATTACCCAACTCAAACGACCTTGAGTTTAGGAAATTTAAGAGAATGAATGAAAAAAGATTAACAATAAGGTTGTATGACAAAAAAATTATGGAAAAATTTAAAGGGGTAGACCTCAATCAAAGTACTCCGATAAAATCGAAGAAATTCTAAAAAAAGACCAGTCGGAGGAACTTCCGACGAGTATGGATGAAGAATGGTATGAGAGTAAGTGAAGCAAATGTTGGATGAATGACAGTAAGTGGTAATCCGTGGTGTCTGCCTACCCCTTCTGGAAAACAGGCGTGATTAGATGTCGTGTATGAAACATTTGGTCGACGGGATAGTTTCGGCTTGACAAGTACTTTACTGTCGTGACGTTTTATTTTACTACGGCGACTAAATAGATAGATAGATAGTGTCGCTACATGAAGTACCAACATACAGGATTATGCTGATACGGTTGTTTTAGCAGCCGATAACTTATCTAATAGACTATAGTATCATTTGTTTCAACGCGTTCAGATTCCGCCCCATCCGATGTATGTAGGGTTGCTAGATGATCTCCTATTTATTTTAATACAACATAGAAGGCAAACGAACAAATGGGTCACCTGATGGTAAGTGATCACCACCGCCCATAAACACCTGCAACACCAATGAGATTGCAGATGCGTTGCTAACCCAGAGGGCTAAAATGGAATACCTCTTGTGCTAGTAATTGCACCAGCTATCTTGCTCTCCACGCCGGAACATAACAACGCAAGCACTGCTGCTTAGCGACAAGATTAGCGGGCAAGAACCGAACCCGAACACGAGCCCGAACCACAAACGGCTGAAAGAGTTTTTTAACTAAAAAATAAAATCAAAAAAATCAAGAAGTTCTTACTAAAAATCTTAGACAATTTAGCCACTGGACGTCGCAAGGCACGCATTCCCCTCTGCCAATGCATATGTCCTAAAACCGTGATTAAAATCATAACGGTTTATAAAAACCAGTTCGCCGCGATATCGTGTGTCATTTTGCTTTAGTCCGTATCGCGAAAGCGATCTCTGCAAAAATGGTTAATCGTGCTGTATTTACCTTCAAACGGCTATCAACAACTTCAAATTTCACTAAAGACGGATTTTTTTATCATACGTAAATAATTTTCTTCACAATTAATTTATTATTTACAACACCAAAAACATTTTAAATGAATAAGCTTTTTGACAGACATAACGTAAACATTTCAAAAATTTACATCATGGCATTCGTGGCAGTGTTGCCGACAGCATGTTGTGATTTTATTCGGATATCTCATCTGGAGACTTCCGATACTGCTTACAGTTTTCGGATTTTTCCTTTTGAGGTAAGGAACTCTGAAAATATAGTAACACTAGCAAACCGGGACTATAAAGTGTAATTCCAGGGCACGGGACAAGACACGTAATTCCAGGACAATCCTGAATTTCCCAGCCATCGGGCAACACTAGACCCGTCTCCCCCGCTAAAATTGGCAGAAAAAATTGTTAGGTGATAATACGGCTTGGCATCTCAATGTTAAATACTCAAAGCTAAAAATGGAAGTTCAGCTAAAAACGACTAAAATAAAGTAAATTATTGAAAAACTCGTTTAATTGTGAAAGTCCTCCTTTTAGACCCATCAGCCCTTTTTTTCGCATTATCATCTGATAACCCTAGATGCGTGCAACGTTGACTCAGGTGTTGTAGAGTGATAGTAACGAGATAAAAGTAGGGATTGGTTATTTCGTTAGTACAGTCAAGGAAATTGAAACACGTACCACCGTAGAACCTAGTCGAAGAGACATATGCATGACATTTGTATGGCATAGCCTGGCGCTTAACGCGTCGCGTCATTGCGATAGGGTTCTAAGGTGGTACGTGAATATATTTCCCCTACTGTACATCAGTCGTCCTTAATACTGCATGAAATAATTTCGGATGGTTGAACCTTGATTAAGAACTAAAGCATGGTTATATCCTCAGTACATGTCAAGCGTACACACCAAAAACTGTCAAAATAGTTACCTTTGATATGCGTGAAGATAGTAAAACCAACAAATTAATAAGAAAAACGTAGATTATAGTACCTTAACGTACACCAAAGGTGACCATTCTGTGTATTCCTCTGTGTACAGGGTGTCAATTGAAGAGGAGGTTTAGACTATGTTATCGTCTCTTTTTGGCACATTGTTTTGCCATTGAAAATAAAGAGATCAGCTAATAAAATATCGCTTTCAATTTTATTACTCTTTCTATGCTATGCTAATTGTATGGGTTGAACGGAGAAAATCAAAGTATAAACTAAACTAGTTCGTGTTCAAACTGCAACAAACTTAGCTGACCATTAAAAAAACTGAGAAAATATCAAATAACTAAGAACTAAGAGATTCAAGGATTAAGAGGGATCTGTAGCTTAACTGTATAGACCGGGGCAGGAAATGTCGAGGTTTCAGTGTCGCGTCCTGCCGAATGCCCAAGATTTCTATTTGCGTTCATTGCATATCGTTTAAATTTCATAATTTGAATGTTCTACATTAAATTGAAAGAAAATGTCGCTTACGAAAATTTAAGTAAATCTGTAAACAAACTAACCTCACAGACAAACAGAAAACGTCATCTACCTAGCTGTCAAATCGGTTAGCAGCAAAAAAACAATCATAATGTGTACACATCGCAAACTTATTCATGCGGCCGAGAGTGTCACTACAGCGAAGTGTTAGCACGTATTGATTTGGAATTGGTGTGATGTTTCATTATATCTTGATTTTGTCGCCTGTACCGGATAAGTTGGTGTTGGGTTGTGTACACAGAGTAAACTCGAGACAGACTGATCAACATTTGAACAACTGCTAACCAGTTGTTCAAATGGCACGGGTGCCTTGTTTTCTACCAGAAAGATATCATATGCTATTATGAGCCTACTGAGTTAAAAAAATACACATTTGTATTTGTACCTACCCGTTAATACTATATTCTGTTTCTCGACCTCGACGTTTCGTCTGTGTTTTTGGGTCTACTCGTGACCACGCCCGTTGGTACACGGTCGAAACGTCGAGATAAATTAACAATGATTTTACCGCGTTAAAGTCCCGTATGAAGTTATAAATGAAATACTATAAACATTAAATTAAGTATAGTTTTTTAATAAATTAATTTACAATCATAGGGCATCGGTTTGGATGACTTTTGGCGGTGGTACAAAATGCCGCCCGGAGATATTACAGGTCACACGGATTGGTGGACCCTTCGGTTTTCATTTTAATCCTTATTATATACTTATGGATGCCTACACTATATAAGGTATCTATGTGCAAAATTTCAAGTCTCTAGGTCCAGCGGTTTGGGCTGTGCGCTGATATATCAGTCAGTCAGTCAGTCAGTCAGTCAGTCAGTCAGTCAGTCAGTCAGAACTTTGAATTTTATATATATAGATAATGTATTTATTCATTTTAATTGCTGAACAACCCGCCCGCAACATGTGCGTACCTACCTCTCGCAAGTACTATAACGACTATAAGATTTAGAACTTGTAAAAAAATATCCATAGATCTGTAAAAATAAACAAATTACTTAGTTACTGCAAGGCCTTTATAATAACCTTATTTAAAGCATTTTTTAAACAAATATAAAAGCACGAGCTACATACATATATCCATGGAAATAAAAAAATGTTATTTTTTCGTAGCCGCTCATACCCTTTGCGAGGACTAGGATCAGCAAAAATTATGGAACTTAAAAAAAAACGATCGAGAAATCAAATAGCCGTGACCTAAATAGTACTAATTGTGTTGTATATTTTGCGGGTGGTAGGACCTTGTGCAAGGTTCGTCCGGATTGCTACCACCTTGCTCGCTAATCCTGCCGCTAAGCAGCAGTCCTTGCGCTGTGTATTCCGGCGTGGAGTACAAGACAGCCGGTGCAATTACTGGCACAAGAGGTATTCCATCTAGCCCTCTGGGTTGGTAACGCATCTGCCATCTCCTTGGTGTAGCAGGTGTTTATGGGCGGTGGTGATTATTTACCATCAGGTGACCCACTTGTTTGTTTTCCTTCTTTGTTGTATAAAAAAGGGCGATACAGAAAAAATTACACATCGATTATCAATAAATTTCAACACAACTCTACTCAACTTACCTATCCTTCTTAAGTCTATAGCACTCGGCGATGTTAGTATTTCCGTCTGCCATTAGTTCCAATACCAAATACACCAATAAATCATACTTGCGTTATTTCGGCAACGGCTCCGCTAACCGCGTTAGTGTTGTTAGCATACGCACTCTTATTAACATGCGTACGCGCAGAGCTGTGGACCTAGCACGAATCTTCTCGATACGCGTTAACTCGCTTTGTAACTCAGTGAGTCTCTCTCCCGTTGGAGTAGTTAGAACGAGACGAACTGAGTCAAGTAGCGAGTTAACGCGTATCGGGAAAATTCGTGCTAGGTGCACTGGTAAACATACTCAGCGCAAATATGGCCCAATCTACTAAGAAAACTATACTAACGTGGTATCCGGGGGCCTTTACCATGAAACTTAAAAATGCTGCATTGTAAAATATTTTTCACGTTTTGGTATGAAAAACTTTACAATTATGTCAAATTGTACCACTTTTTTTATGGCTTTCACATCTCCGTTGAGTTCGGAATGTATTTTGCCACCAACACTTGTACATTATTAGACACGTAGGAAGAATGTTCGGTTGAGTACTTTTGGTGATTTTCGGGGAGGATCTGGAGGAGATACCTAAAACAAAAATGTTAATGACGGCACAGACAACACAGAGATAAATATAACTAGATAAGTAAAACGGTAACTGGTGAGAGGAAACTATAGCACTTGTATTTTTTGTGTAAACACGATGTTACTTTGTCACAATTAAGATCGAACTACCTTCAATCTCAAAAGATGCGCGCACACGCATTCTGCTTCTCCCTTACACACGTAATAAGCTCTTGAAATAACTAAAGGATGGATAGCTTCAGTACTTGTCAAAACGTGCACACCCGGAACTGTCAAAAGGGTTTAAGACTTCGGTTACACGCTAATTCTGGCGTCAGTTCAGTCCATCATTCCGGTATAGTTATGTCTGATGCCACAATGATGACAAATGGACACGGTTACGATCAGTTCAGACTGACACGACACGAGACAGGTTACACGATAATTCTCTCGTCATTCTGACCAGAATGATGGACTGAACTGGCGACAGAGTGAGCGTGTAACCGAGGTCTAAAGAAAACATAGATACATAACATACTACCATAACAACAAACTTATAGTACTATGTATAGTCGACCAAGTAATTGCTTGACCACTTTTGAACCTTACTTCTTTGTAATACGGTCGAAAAGTGGTCAAGCAATTTCTTGGTCGACTATACCATAATGGACACGAAAGTTAACCATTTTGACAATTCAAGTGTCTAAAGGCTGTCTATTAATAACGAGGGGTTGGTGTATGTAGTTGTCTCTTTTCGGTACATTATATTGACATTTAAAAAAGCCGTAAAGCTATTATATATCGTTTTCAATTTTAAAACTCTCTCTACTCTATACTATTTCGATGTATACGCTTCTGAACCCTACCTACACGACACACATAAATACTTAAATGTGAAGGTAGTTTGACCTTAACACTATCGAAAATATTGGCATCTTTAGAAAAAAAGGTATAATGAAAATGAAGGTACCACGATTTAGCAATGATACTTATTGCGTTTCCTATTTGTTATTATCCAAGTGGGAGTGGTTCATTTATCTTGAACACGGTTGAATTGAAGTGAATTTTTAATAATGTTTATTGATAAAAAGGTATACAAATGTGTTTTTTCTGTGTTTTCAGTCCGAGGACAAATTTGCGGCGTACAAAGGAGTACGCGACATCACTATCAAAAAGGTACCTAGATCTGTCTCACTCATAATTATTTATTACTAGCTGACCCGGCGAACTTCGTACCGCCTAATTATTGGAGGCATATTTGCTCACCGTTTAGACCTACCCTGGACTACGACAAACATTTTAAAACCAAAATCAGCTCAATCGGCCCAGCCGTTCTCGAGTTTTAATCAGACTAACGAACAACAATTCATTTTTATTTATCTAGAAGATCAGTCATATGTCATTTTACTAGCGACTCACCCTGGCTTCGCATGGGTGCAGAAACTTAATTATAATAGAATGTATTGTACATAAAAACCTGTGACAAATAAAAATATCAGTGAAAACCGTACCAAAATACGTTTGCGTGGTTTAGAAGGAGTAAGGGGCCGAAGATGCGATACGGACAGACAGAAACCGGATGGTGAATATAAACTTACACAAAAAAACGATCATCCACCGTGTTATGTATGCTTAAGACACAAAAAATTACAAATCCTTATAGGTAAAAAACTTAAGTAAGTGACCTGTTGTTAGTCGTGTACAGTTTGCAAAAAAACGCATAAGCCGGTGCCATTACTGGCACAAGATGTAGCAATCTTAGCCATCTGCGTTGGCAAACCATCTGCAATCTATTGTAATCGAAATTATTTATTTCACAATTTTTTTTTTCGATTTTTCTTTTTGTATTTTTTTAACGTTCAAATTAATCCTGCCATTACCCTAATTTTTAGCGGTAATGTGGCGGAAACTGGAATACGCAAGGCACAGAATGCTGATGTTGCAGGTTCGAATCCTGTCATTACCCAAATTTTTCTATGTGTTGTCAATCATTATATAGCATTTTAAATTTAATCTGCAATCTTCTTGGTGTCGCGGTTTTCTATAGGCGGTGGTGATCACTTTCCATCGGGTGACCCACTTGCTTGTTTTCCTTCCCGTTTCATTTAAAAAAAGCATAATAAAATGTATCTAGGTGCTTAAATCAAATGATTATTTGTTCTAATACATAACTTTTATAATTTCAGGGTCCATCGGGCTTGGGCATCATGATCATAGAAGGAAGACATACAGAAGCAGGGCGGGGCATCTTCGTATCCGATCTTCAGGAAGGAAGCGCCGCAGAACAGGTATGCTTCTGACTTTTATCTTATCTTTATTATTTTTGCGGGTGGTAGGACCTTGTACAAGGTCCATCCGGATATTAACTATCACCATCTTGCTCGCTAATCCTACCGCTAAGCAGCAGTGCTTGCACTGTTGTGTTCCGGCATGGAGAGCAAGACAGCCGGTGCAATTACTGGCACAAGAGGTATTCCATCTTAGCCCTCTGGGTTAGCAACGGATTTGCAATCTCCTTGGTGTCGCGGGTGTCTATACGCGGTGATTACTTACTATCTGGTGAGCCACTTGCTTTTTTTCCTTCCTATTTAATAAAAAAAGAAACTCCTGTCTACTTTAAACGGAGTCTATTAAAGAATAGAACCGCTATTCCTCAGTAAACATAACGCACGCTTAGTATTAAAGTGACTCAATTCTGAATTTGATATTTCCCAAAATTAAACCTTACGTCTCTTAAGTAAGGTGATATTTTGGGACGTGTATTATTCAGAAATAGGTCACTTTAATACTAAGCGTGCGATAAAGTCTAAACTATAACAAACTTAAACCTGTGCACCTAGCACGAATCTTCTCGATACGCGTTAACTCGCTACGTAACTCAGTGCGTCTCTATCTAACTAGCCCAGTAAGAGAGAGACGCACTGAGTTACGTAGCGAGTTAACGCGTATCGAGAAGGTTCGTGCTTGGTGTTCAGAGCCCGTTTATCAAAACATATGGGACCCCATCAGGTGACCTGCATGGTGACTTCCCTGTGTTCTCTATATATTTTTTCAAACTTCGCAATTTTAAAATAACGAAGCGATTTTTTTTTCATATTTCACATACTCTCTCTCTCTGTTACTTTTCACAGGGCGGTCTCCAAATTGGAGACATGATATTGGCTGTGAACAGAGATTCCCTTTTAAGCTGCAGTTACGACGCGGTACGTACCTATTCCTGTATTACTCGTCCTGACATGAAATACCACTAATGGTGATACCAGTTAAAAAAACACCATTTTTAATAAAATTAAGGGCGTATCAGATTGAGATGCACCATTTTTCACTAACACAATCAAGTGTGCCACCGATTTTCATTTCACCGAAAACTATGTTTGGCCATACTTTTTCAAATATTTAAAATTTTTATCTGCACACATATCATAAGCGCTCAATAACGCGTTAAAAACCATAGAAAATGACCAGCATTATTACAACCAATGTTATTATAAGAATTTTCTTGTCTGTGGTAGTAGGTAATAGTATTTTATGCAACTGCTATATAATGAGAGGCCTTAAAACACGAGTGTGGTTTTATGAAACGAGCGTTAGCGAGTTTCATAATAGGATCACACGAGTGTTTTAAGGCCTAATTATATACAGTTGCATACATTACTTTATCTACACACATATCATAACTACAAAAAACCGTAACAGCAAAAAACCAACAAACAAGTATGGCGGCAATTCGATCTATCCGTCAAGACGAACGTTTTTTTTTAATCATAGACAAAAGAATGAAGCCCCTATTGTCATGTCACTCGAGATCAAATGTCGTGCGTTTAAATTAAAAAATCATCCTGAATTGACGTTTCGTATCGATAACTGTTTTAATATCTGTGGATACTAGAATAGAGACCAACTTGAATTTTGACAGCTGTTCCAAATTTAAATTCATAACGTCACGAGATATCGGTAATGTGATCACCAATAAACACAGACTACTAAGAGATGCTACCCAATAAAGAACAGATTTACCTACTACCACAGACAAGAAAATTCTTATAATAACATTGGTTGTAATAATGCTGGTCATTTTCTATGGTTTTTGAACGCGTTATTGAGAAATTATGATATGTGTGTAGATAAATCTGTTAATAGCTCTGTGGGATGGATCGAATGGCCGCCATTTGTTGGTTTTTTGTTGTTACGGTTTTTTGCAGTTTTGATATGTGTTTAGATAAAGTAATGTATGCAAATGTATATAATTAGGCCTTAAAACACACGTGTGATCCTATTATGAAACTCGCTGACGCTCTTTTCATAAAACCACACTTGTGTTTTAAAGGCCTCTCATTATATAGCAGTTGCATAAAATACTATAAAAACACATTAGTTAGGTTAATAGTTTCAGCAGAAAATATCGGTCGCATGGTTGAAATGAAAACTCTTTGCAGTGATATTATATGAAAAGTTTGCCAGTATTTTAACGGTAACCCATTAAAATTAGTTTCCCGAGTATTAAAAGCTAATTTAAACAAGTTTACCACTGTATAACCAAGTATTTAAATCGTTAGAGGTGAAATAAACGTTGAGGGTAGGGTACCATAGGCTAGCATCATAGGCGTCCCTCTGGCGCTACATCTCTAGAGAAAGTGTGATTTCTTGTAACTATGTTTAAAGGCTTTCGCGCACGTCCTGTTATAACCTTGCGCCACTAGACACGAGCCTAGTTCGCCTAAAGGATAATCTGCCACTGACTACCGTTATATTATTTTCCTTAATGTTTCCAGGCTGCGGCGAAGCTAAAGCACACAGAAGGTGTGGTGATACTGACAGTATGCAGCCCCAACCAGAAGGATGATAAGACTGATGACGCCGGCAGTTCCGCTGCTAGTAAGTCATTCATTCATCATCCTCATAAGGCAACCATATTCAACCTTTTATTTATAGGGGCTACAAACACGTTTCAGTCATGGTGTCGAGGGCCACAAGCAAAAATTATTTATGGGCGCGAAATTTAGAATGGTGCGAAAATTAAAATGGTTTACAATTAACTTCAGTGGCCCGTTTCACTAAGCTACAAGTTACAATTTTACAAGTCTAAACCAGCAACATTGGTCATTACGCCCATTGCCATTGGTCATTATTGACCAATGTTGCCGGTTTAGACTTGTAAAATTGTAACTTGTAGTTTAGTGAAACGGGCCACAGGTGGGCCAACAACAAAAGCCTGGCGGGCCGCAGGTTGAGTATCGCTGTCCTAGAGCTTCTTTCCGTTCCTTAATTCGGGGTACGCTATGACCATGATCCCTGATTTGACAGGTCAGGTTGTTACATTGGAGCGACTGCCATCTGACCTCCGTAATCTCAGTTACCAGGACCCCAGACCGACAGGATCACAGTCGCACATTCTTTATACGAATGTGCAGGTTTCCTAAAGATGTTTTCTTTCAACGTAAGAGCGTTGGTTACTACCGTATTTAGGAAACATACATAAGTTATAAATACTCATTGTTACAAGGTAGCCGATGGGGACCGAACTCGGTACCTCACATTCACCTCCCTAGTAGAATAGAATAGAACTTTATTCATCCACAACACAGATAAGGCATTGATCACAAGAAAAATAAAAACACAATTTACATAGTTTGACAGTATAAGAGTAGAGGTGCAGCGTCACAAAATCCAATTTGTCTAAAATTACAATAACAGTTAGCAGTTAGTTGGTCACTACACCACCAACGCTTTACCTGCTTCTGCTCCTAGTAAGTGTAAATTCATAAGGTATTTGTTTTATTTGCAGCGAATGCGACCTCCCGCCCAACCAGCAGGAACCAAACTCCGGACCCCGGCAAGCCAGGAGCCTCGCGCCCCACGACGCCGCGGCCCGCGCCTTCGCCTGTCAAAGGTAACCTTGATGTTTCTCTGCCCTTAAATGCTCTGAAATCTGGTAAGTCTGTAAATGAGAAGTAACGTGGTTTTTTTCGCGAAATCTATTTTAATTAAAATAGAACAAGAAAATGTAGTCACCCCTATTTGTCCCAGGTGTAACCACCTTGCTGCAAGACCCTATCAAAATACTATGATTTATAAACTTCTTAACAGTATGCAGTACAATAAAGAATAGCTTGGTTTTGTTACTTTTTGGAAATTGATTAAAAATGCATTTTAGCTCTCAAAAAACCGGTAGTGTGTGTTGTAGGCAGAGACTCCCAAGGCCTTACTGATTTCTAAGTGGTTTGTGGCCTGGTAGCTCTAAATCCGATGAACCGATTTTAATGCCATTGTTTGGTAGCCGACTTAAGTGCAATAGTTCTTAGTCATGTATGGTTCTGAACAAGTTAGTGGTTTTCGAGAGATGTAGGTTTAACATTATGTCGGAAATAACTTTATTTAGGTACTTTGTGTGGTTATGAAGGCAGGTCTTTAATTACTTCTTGTTTTGCAGCGGAGCCGCCTCCCGACCCGGCGACGTGTCCAATAGCTCTCAACCATGACACAGTCATAGATATCGCTTCCGCCAACGAGATTCTAGGAGTTGTGCTCCTCGGTGGCAGTGATACTTTAATCAATGTAAGTCGATACTTGAAGGCGATCCTTCACTATCATTTCAGCCGATCTACCAGCCCTCTCAACCCCTACATCAGTCCAATAGAGGAAGTTTACTTACACTTTTGGGCATAAGCCGATATGCAAGAGACAAGAGGCATTAAATGGGCATGGCTAGTTGCAGAATGCTCAAGAAGAAAAAGGATACCTATTTTAGACAATTTGTCAAAAATTCTACAATTGAAAGTTTTTCTTTTGTCCATTGGTAGATCAGTACAGATGGTTATGTTGCAGAATGTCGTAGAGAAGGAGTGGTAGGAAAGTTTTATAAATTTCTGAAATTTTAGCAAATTTTGGAAAGAATTTCGTAGGCACATTTGTAGCTATTATGTAACCTATAAAACTGACCACAAATTGAAAAGTTCTGGTGGGTACTTGTTGACAGATCTTGACAAAATTTCAATGACACAATGGGTAATTTAGGAGGCCTATGTTCAACAGTGGACTTTGTGTGGCTGAGATGATGATGATGATGATGAATGGGTAATAAATCAGCTGTTCTCTTATTGTCTAATTCATAAGAGCGGCTGTGATCACTTCCCAGCAGGTGAACCGTATCGTTTGCCGTCCATTTCCTTAAAAAATGTGTCCCGGATCACGACTACAACTCTTAATTAAACAATTCTTTACCCCAGGGTGCAGCAGCTGTGATCCTAGACATCTATAAGAACGGTGCCATCGCGAAAGACGGGCGACTGAAGGTCGGAGACCAGATCGTGGAGTGCAACGGCATCCGCATCACCAAAGAGATGACCTACGAGCGGATAGCAATGAGCATCAAGCAGAAAGCACCTAAGGTGAGACATTAAACCTTTCAGCATACCAACTAAATCAGGATCATCCATCATCCATCTGTAGATATTGAATATCTCGTGCACGTGCTTAGAAATGATAAACTCCACCATTTTTGGTTCCCGGGTGAAAAGTTCACTCAGATTCCTTATTGCCACTGGCAGAGTTATGATACCCACTAAAAAACTTTGGGATTTTCCAATTTTGTTACATCAGTGGCGAGGCTTTAATTCAGAAGTATAGCTTACGACTTTGCTAATAAACAGCTGTTTAGTGTCGTTGTCATCACTATGGGTACTTGTTATGGTCCCTTCTTTCCCAACAATAGCGTGTCAGGAACATTCAGCCCGCCATCCATCTCGATGACTCTCTTTGGCATTGGACGATGATAAATACCACCTGCTGTAACGCTCATAATTACTTGAACAGAATTAGTGACATATTCACCTGGAACAAGCATGAGAGAATGAGAGGACACTCTAAGTACCAGCAAGCCCAGATAACACTTTCTGGCTAACTGTGAAGTGAAAGTGTAGGACAGTTTAGCTGAGACAGTAATGCAACCTCAGTGAACTCTTTTAAAAGTATACTAGTGAAACAATTAAAACAATAACACAAATGGACAATAATATGCACGTACCAGCTGGCTTGCTGTGCTCAAATAAGAATAATAATAATGCTAATCATAAAATTGCCGAGTTTAGCTTAAGCTGAAATATTTTACGTCGATGATCTGATGGGTGTTGCGTTGTTCCAGCTGAAGCTAACAGTATTTCGTCCCGACCCAATCCCCTTCACGGAGGTGGAGGTGGAACTCGCGCGTAAGGCTGGCAAGACCCTCGGCATCACCTGCATCGCGCCGGTGGAGGGGACAGGAGTGTACCTTGGTGACCTGGTAAGTGTTTATATCCGTAGAAATAATTCGGAGAAACAAGAGTTTGGGAATACAGTTTTGATAGAGATGATACTAAGAAGCCTATATTGCCTACTTAAACCGCACCAAGACCTTCGCGATGTTGTCAGTCGCCAGCGTACGGGAGTGATAGGGGATAGGGAATAGGGATAGGGCATTTGTAAGTGTAAGGCTAAGTTGAGATACTGCTCTATACATCCTGTGTGCCTGATGACGCGTCTACATCTGAGCATTTCGCCAAACCGATTGTAGTTGTGATTGGATCCACATTGGCTTGTATGGATGGTTATTTTCTGACTATGCATGTTCACGTATTGACAAATGCTGCAGTTATCGGTACAGTACGACGGTAATTTTGGCATATATTTTTTGCAGTTACCGGGATCACCAGCAGATTTGGATGGGCGGCTGCAAAAAGGTGATCTTCTGGTAGCCGTGGATGGTAAAGATGTGTCTAAAGCAGACTACGTCACGGCAGCAACAGCCCTGAAACTGTGCGGGAACAAAACGAACATCAAGGTCAAACGGTTTAAGATAGTTAGGTAATAAGTGCACTGGTGTTTAGGAGGTCGTGCTCTAGGGTTGCCAAAAATTTGGTGAGTTTTACTGCAGCTGTGATCGTTTTTTTGACGTAAGTGACAGTTTTTTTATTTAATAAAATGATGAAGAGAATACTGTTAACTTTACAGTGTATAAAAGAAAGAGCCGTTTGATTTTCTCATCTTTTTTTGTAATATTTTTTTACTCTTAGTAAAAATTCCGTAACCAGGACTTTTATTAGACATAATCTAATCTAAGTGATATAGATGCGAAATGAATACTGGATGAACGCTTTATCTCGTTCTTACTCGTTAGAAAAATGAAACACCGAAAATAATTAGTACAATCCAATTATGGGGGTCCGCATGCAATTCAAATACCACACTTATACAAAGAGCTGAAAACTCCATCCTTAAGCAAGTCTCTAATGCGCCGTGGTTCATCAAAAACTCGGAAGTCCATTACCACCTCAAAATAAACACAGTGACGGAAGAAATTCGATCTTTCGCGATCAAATACAAAAAACGCCTACAACATCACCCTAACGAGCTAGCTGGGCAACTTACTGTACCCGATCAAATTAGACGTCTGAAAAGGCGCAGAATCTTAGAACTGGATCAACTTAACTTGCCTTAAGATCCAGCCACAAATAGAGGGGCTCCTGCTGAGAAGCTTACTCTACCCGTGACAAATCACTCAACCCCTCTGCTCATAGTCATTTGACTGATCGCATGATGACCCGATGAACAAAAAAAAGAAAAAGTACAATATCTCTGTATAAATAGTAGCTCGTCTTTGTACTTACAGTACATAAAAAGATGAAATACATGTTACAGCGGCGCCACTGTCATAGAAAATTGCAAGTTCTATTTTAAACCGTGTTTTTCACCTTTTCGTGTACTATGACTGGCTTGAGGTGTCCTGTGCTTGATGTGTCTATAAAATCCTTTTTAAATGATCATTTAAAGTTGAACATTGATAAATAACGAACAAATGACACTGTAATATAATTATTTAAAGGGTAAATAATCCTGTCCTGATGCAATTGATTATTTAAAAATGATGTTTTAAACACGGAAGGCAAGAAGATACAAAAGTTACCAAATATGGCAACCCTTTAGAGACCTGTCACTTTTAAGTACATAGTAAATGCAAAATTAGGAATGAGTCGTTGTTTCAAAAGTTATGTAATTTCAAAAAAGTGGATTGACAATACACAATTTTGATATTAAAGTCTCTTTTAATTTTGAAGGATTCGTTAGACGAAATTCATGCTGCGTTTTGCGGTCAAACCGAGCGCTGTCTGCGTTACGGTGTTGAATATCACTTGCAGGTCAATAGTCCAGGCAAAATTCTCTGCGTTCCTTGCAGATGCCCGCACGGTCAGATCACCTGATACACAAAATAATACGGGCTGCGTTCGCTTTGACCGTAGGACGCAGAACGAATTCAGTATGACAAATCTTTAACTGCGACTGTTTGGAGTATAACTAGCTGTCATTTTAATCCTAAACCTAACGGCTTTGTTGAAATGTTGCTATTTGTAATACACTATTGTCGAAGTTAAAATGTTATCTAAGCAGTTGAATTCCATCAATAAAGATTGCATAAAACATGTTTTAGATGGAGATGGGTAGCAGCAGCAAGAAACCCATTTTAAACAAAATTCCGATGCTTAAACTGTTCCAAAAGAAACCTTATACGAAATGAAAAATGGTCATGATTTACTAATTGTATTATTTTTGAAACGCATTTGTAATTTACATCAACAGAATTGAAATGAGTTTTCATATTAAAAGCAAATCTCTAAGTAAAACCTTTTAATTTAAATATGGCCATATTATTGATGAAGATCAACTGAAAAATTCAGCTGTTCTGTAAAATAAACTTGAGGGTTACAAACTAATTTGCTGATTTTTATACGTTTTTGAACAGATTATTCACAAAACCATCTAAAATAAGTTTTAGAACAATTTACTGAAATATTTTATTAGCATTTATTAAAATAACACTCCAAAAAACTGAAGAAATGTTGTAGTCTATTTTATTTTGGAATAAAAATAGAATTAACTAAATGTTATATTGCAATTTCTTGGCCTTACTTAATAGTTATTATGTGAATCGTGTTAAGTACTAGATAAACAGTATTTTAAATGCAGTTAGATCTGATTATTTAATCTAGTTTATTTTTAAGCCAGGCCGAATTGACCCTTGGTTGTAGTTTTATCTCAGTATTAAGATTATGTAGGTTTTTTTGACAAAATAATAACAGCCCTTTAATTTAAAGCTCGATTTTTTTCACCCTTGAGTAGTCAGAGATACGCTATAACAAAGATGTTATATTTAATCTTGACTATTCCTTTTTTCCTCTGTCTACTCTACCTAGGTTTCAAACGAGCAATCAATATACCCTTTAGTTTTTAAATATATAAAATTGAGTCTCTAGTCGACACTTGTAGAGAAAAAATAACGCTATGCCTTTAAAAATAAGCCATATTTTTATCGCTAGAAGGCTAGATACAAGAACATTTGTATATTAGACAGTTTTGATCTGAAGGCAAAGGTAAGGAAATAGAGTATTCTAACTTAAGTTAAATGCGGCATTCTCCTAGTTTCCGATTTAGCACGAAATTAAAATAATATCACCCGTTCTCACTACTATGCCATTCACAAGCTTTAAACGAGAAAGTTTGGGAGTTACAGAGGATGTGAGAACGTTAATAGTATGAGTAAATTCATACTAATTTGGGAAATGAAGATAGCCAAATCGAATAACTTTAGTAGGAATTCTATTGAACTGTGTAGTCACCTGTATTTTTAAAGGGGCTAACTATAGAACAGGTTAGCTGCGTAACACAATCAATTTTCATAATACCAACTAAGGTATATTTCGTTAAGGTACATCGTCAGGTCTTAACTGAAAAGCATTATGCCCAAAGTGGGACTTATAGGCTAGTTAGTATTTAATTAATAGCATTGCCTTGTTGAAGTCTACCTGTGCCAATGGTATGCGTAGTAACCTCATTAACGCTTTTACTGTGTCAGAATTATAGTCAACCAAGTAATTGCTTGACCACTTTTGAAATTTATCCCTTGATAATACGGTCGAAAACTGGTCAAGTAATTTCTTGGTCGACTATACATTCGGATGTGCGTGCGTTTTTTATACCTACACCCAATGCTTTAGTCAAGACATCTCGCTAGTTGCTGAGGGCGGTTTTCGCATCCCAATTGTAAGGGATAAGCTGAGAGGCAACTACGAAATGTTACCACATAATATGGTTTCCATTCGACATAGTTTTAGCGATATAGAAATCAACCAAAAACCAGATGTTGTCTTTCAATCTTACCCCTTACTCTTACTAGCCTATATACATAATTATAGCAAAACTGACAGACTAAATACATCAGCACTTCATTAGAAGAAATCCTAAATGAGGTGCTGGTTATGGTTACCCTCTTTTTTTTGTATAGAATTGTAATAAGCATTGCAGTAAACGCATCAATAGTTTTGCTGCAATGCTTTTTTTTTTAATGCTCTTAGTGCCGCAAACGCAAATGAGCGTTCGTATTAGTCCAATCATGCGTGACTCAACTGGAAAAAGTGGAAAAACGTAAACCATCGACGACGAAGGAATCAGCTAATGCGTTAGAGGTCAATATACTCCGGACCTAACCATGATCATCACCGTAGCTGTGAATTAGTATAAAGACCAGTGTCTCGTACAAAAGCCCTGTTGAGACCTGATGTTCCCTGGAAAGATGGTTAAAGATTCCGCAAATTGAAGCTCGGATGATCAGAGAGCTGTTGCTAGAATTCTATGCGACATGATCTAGATGATGTAGAAGAGAGAAGCCGATCGAAAACCTAATGCGGTAACATAGTCTTGCGCATAATGGACTTTTAGAACAATTTTTTTTTTTAAATAACTACCCGTGACGGTCTGATATAGTTATCTTGTGAAGGAAATTTGCTTCACTAGCCTTCTGCATTTTGTGGTCCGATCAAAGTGAGACCACTTACTGCCCCCTTATACACCAAAAATAACTAAGGCTTACTGTCCACGGCGGCGTCATTTGACGCTTGCATGCAACCTACAAAAGACGACAGGCGTATTTTGCGCCCTAGGTGTGTCCACGTAATCGTCATGCAATCGTCATCCAAGCTACAAAACGGTTAGTTCTTCCAAGTTTAGCATCGCGAAAGCACGTGTTTTCATTGTGAAAATGTCAAGTGATGATGAAGATGTGATTATAGCATACAACTTTATAGAAGACGACGACGGCGTAAATTGTATTGGCTTTCCATACATTAAAAACAATATTAATTGTTGATTATCCGTTAAATCTTTTCTCGAGTATTCTTTTAACTTGTTATTATACAGACAAGGATACTGTTCAATGATGTGAACAAAATTGGCTGCTGAGGCCGCCATTTTGCAAAAAAAAACACAGGTTTGCGTCTCGCAATGTACGAGCTGCACGAGCTGCATGACGAACGGCTGACGATACGCAAATGCGACTTTGACGCTCCGTGGACACAGTTGCGTTCCTTTCTACGCAAGATGCATGCAGTCGGTACGCAAGCGTAAAATGACGAAAGCGTGCGTCTGGCGTGCAGCTACGTGGACAGTAGGCCTAAGTGCTACAATTTGATATAAGGGCCAAAATTCTTTTTAGTGCCTAAAAAAAATTAAAAATGTATAAGCACTTTTACAAAATTGTAGATGTCTCGAAATATTTTCCTAGTAATATTACGTTACTTCTCAACCGGGCCCCAATTTTTATTATGAATTTTCCCACCATCCTGGGTTTTTATTACAGAAAATTCTCATTTGGTACCCAAATTACCACTGCGTTACCAGTCCCCATGACTCCTTAAGAATAGTGTCCACTGCGTGACCAAACAATAGTTTTTTTCTTATTCTGACCCCAAATATTTTTATAACAGTCATCATTCGGGTATGCGTATGTCATTCCGAATTTAAAGATAACATATTAGTTTAAGAATATCAGGATAAATAAAAAATATGCGTTAAAATGTACAAGGGACATTTTGATAGGCATCAAAAAGAATTTTGGTCCATAATCATAAAGATTTTCATACAAAGATGTGACAAATATGTGAAATTATAGCACTAAGTTTTGTAGCATAGGGTCCGGGCAGGGCAGTTTACGGCCAAAGTGCATTCTCTGTTCTTTTCATATGCCCGTACGGTCAAATCGTCCGTTATACAATATGAGTGACTTTCCTATATGACGCGGGCTGCATTCATTACAACCTGACCACAGAACGCAGAATGGATTAAGTGTTGCATATTCTTAAATTTCAATTATTTTAAGTAAAATTGTAAAGTTGCGTAGCATAATTCTAAATCATTGTAAAGTGTACAAAGTGTTTTTCCGTAATTTTAATGTATAATAGTGTTTATCAAACTAAACAACGTACCTATATGATATGGATTACGAAAATTCATGTTAATCTTGAGAATATTTGACATACCGAAACTAATTACCGCCTTGATGTACATATTAATTTAATTACTGTTTTAAACATCTATTAGGTTTTCTTGAACTTTTTCGTCGTCAATCTTTACTCGTAATTCATTAATTTTTTAAATATCGCTTAATTAATATGAATAATCTCGGTCTTCTCCGAGACTTACTCCAAAAGCAAACCTTGCGTTTACGTTTCGTGAGTCAGCCCGTTTCTACAAGCGAATTTTTCGGCAAAAACACAGAAGGATAGCTTACGGCTAAAGCGTGTTCAGGATCTTTTAGCGGTCCTTAGTACACAGGGCTGGCACAGGCACCTCATTTTTTTACGTCAGTACATTTTTGATTTTTGACAACCCTATATTTTAATACGTAAGTTTTTCTTTAGTCTTTTGTCTCAAGATTACGGTGAACTTGCGGAATATTACAGATATTTGAATTCTAGTATATCATTATAATGGCCTCGATAGAGCTTCTGTAAAAACCTATGTAAATGTGATATTGTTTCATAATAATTAGGTATAGGTAAACAAGGAATTTCTTTAACTTCTTTGCTTTACAAATGGAGTGTTTAGCAAGGCCAAATATTTGTTACAAGTAGTTACCATTATGGCTAACAGCTAACTTAGAAATATCCTTAATAGACGAGATTTGTGTCAACTTTAAATGAAACGAAATTCCTTTTAGCACCGATTTTTTGTTTGTAAGTGAAATAGGAAACAGTGGTTTGGGTTGATACAGTGTTTCGCTTAACAAACAAAAAGAGATGAACAACAAAGGGAGCTTATCTCACTTTAACAGTATCATTAATGGCTCACTGTACCCAAATGAACCACTGTACCCTACTTGACCAAAAGTGCAGACTGGCTGAGCTAAGTCTCACCGAGACTGCCATTTGGCTGAAGTTAACGTTGCAAGTCAAACTTGAGAATGATAATAGCATTGTATCATTTTGGCTCATATCATTTTCTTTGGAAGTAAAACCGGCTGGGGTATAAAACGCCTGATATCTTTTTGGTGTCAAATGTTATGGAACGAGTACAGTTACTATTAGTTTTTTTTGTGGGCGTCCTATTTTAGAATTTGATGTAATATAAACTGCATTTTGGAAGTTATAAAAGAGGAGTATTGTGAATATATTTTTACATAACGTATTTCCCGCAATATTAGTACACGGCGATAATGAATTTAGTCCTTTGTGATATAAATGGAAATATTTAAAATTTAAATATATAATTCATTCTTAGATATTTGTGGGATCTTATACCCGATGAAAAGTAGGCTCGAATATAGCCGTGATTAGTCGGGGGATATTTTGTCTAACCTCTAAAGAATTTTAGTTCTAAGAATTATAAGTAAATCCTAACTTTCGTCGTAGTTGTTTCGTCTACCATCTTTCTAATCAAATAAATTATGAAGAAGCCTTGTTCATATTAGTGTAAGTATAAATAAAATAGAGAACTAGATGAGTTATAAAGAACAATACATTATTATTAGAAACTTCACTTTTCCAAGTCATTTTAGTGGCTGTAATATTTAAAACTTATTAAAAATATTTCTTACAATTTTACCGTTGGACTTTTAAATATATATACTTAAAAATAAATAATGTACACTGAAAATTGTATGAAATAGTAATTATGTAATAATAAATAAAATTGTGCGCTTTTTTCATCAGTATTTTTTTTACTCCTTATTAAAATCGTAGTATTTAAACACATATCTCCAATGAATATTAGAAGTAATAAAACCAGAATCAAAACAAAAACTCCGAAATTACAAAATAAATTATATGATCCCGAAGTCAATATTGCGTAATAAAGTAAAAAATGACAAAAGCACCAAACGCTTCCAGGCGTAATACAAGTTTAAACTCTCTATCTAGGATCTGCATTAAATAGATAAGTCCAGTATAATTCCAAACATTTCATATTAACATATCATGTACACAACGATATAACTACGCAAGGGGAGAGACTACTATACCTCTGAATTGCATTGCACGAACATTTTAATCATACGCAAACTAGCGATTCTGTGTCTCTATAAAGCCTATTAACATTTTTCAAAAACTAGTTGGAGGACTGTTACGATCAACTAGATTCCTTGATGAGAATAGGCCTCCCTATTGCTTCGGCTTCAGATAGGGTGTCAGGCATCTTCTTTCCGCTTGTTTCAGGCTGAGTGAGTACCAGGCAGCCAGACAGTAGGCCCATCGCACCGAACATGAGCGAAGGAATCCCTGTCCAATACGCCATCTGAAAGTTCATTGAGAACGTTGACAAAGTCTCTTGCCTGAGTTTCTAAATGACAGGGTTTCACGATTAAACAGTTATTTGCAGAATACCTTGATAAGATGGCCTGTACAATCGCGGAGTTCAGGACCACTAAGTGAATATGACTCTTAAATTTAGACCGAAATATTAGATTCTTGTTGGACAAGGTGTATTAGGAATCTGGTATCCAAAAGCCAATGAACATACAGGTTATCTAACAAAGTCAAAGTGGTTACCAGTGGTGGTGTAAGTGGTGCAGTAATGGATCCAATGCGTCCAATCATAGAAGAAAACGCCAGCAAAGTGTGGCGATGTTGAGTGGGGTACAACTCTGACGTATACACGTAGAGCGACGTAAATACTGTTGAGATGCCGAACTTTCCGATAAGGAATAGTATGAGACCCAGAGTTTCCATTTCTGAAAATGAAACAATATCATCATGACATGCGAAAGATGTTCAGTTTTGGAACATTGTATTAGTTAGGAAGTAGTCAACCTACCATCCTTATCAATAAAAGCAAACACAATGCAGCAAGCTGCACTCAGAAAGAAACCACCGGAGATTGTAGGCCTACGTCCAATGCGGTCCAAGAGCAATACGGCCGAATAGAACCCAGGGATCTCGATGGCGCTGATCAGCATGTAATTAACGTACATGTTCCCGGCTAAGCCTACGGAATTGATTGAAAGGCCGTAGTAGACAAATGTTGCTGTGATCCACCAGATGGGAGTTGTAAACACACGGCGACGTAGTACTGGTGAGCGCCAGATTGTCCGTGCCAGGTCCCCGCTTTGTGTCTGAAATATATTAGAAGTAAGAATAATTATGATTATAATAATGGATCAAGAGAGGCAGACAGGTCAGCTCCTCACTAAATGGTCTGATCGTTTAATATGGAAGTCTTTGGAAGGAGGCTTATGTTAGTGGATGTCCCAGAGACGAAAAGGAAAAGATGAATGTATATATATCGTACAATTTTAGGAACAGTATAGCTGTTACAGTCTTTCTGGATGAAAGTAAACTGAACCTACCCAGAGCCCTTCCACCTGTATTTATTGAAAACAGAAACGTATTCTAATAACACTTATCTTACTCATAATCAAAAAATTTGTGCAAATGTCTTCATCTTTAGCTATAAGAGACCATGGGTGTAAAGCCTTCACGAAGAGTCTTTAAAATACAGCACGAAAAAATCGTTGTTTTAACATTCAACCGTGTTAGAGAGGGGTTATTTCTAATTCCAGGAGGGTTTTGACACAACCCCTTTAATAATTCAGTAAAATTAATCGATAGGATACCTGATCATTCTGAGCTGATGGCGTAAGAAGCGCTCCCATTGACTTGTCGCTGATTTGCTTTTTATTTAGTCTTGCAACTTTTTCCAGTACTGCCTTAGCCTCTGGGAACATTTGCTTAGAGAGGAGCCACCTAAAAGAAAACAAAACAAGACGGAAATTTTAAAAGCATGTAAAAGAATGCCACTGAGGGCATAAAACTAGTATAAGTGGTAACACTAATAGAAATTTTAATTTGGCACCAAATACTACCTAATTGCGAAGTTTTGGTCGTTCTTAAGATCTTAGTAGATCTATCAACTTTGCATAAAGTTTAAGGTAAGTACTAGCCGACTGGATTCATCTAATACTTTAAGAATTTTAACTGTCACATAGTCGATTAGTCACTGAAATGCTCATTTAATAATCAAATAAGCAGATCAGCCAGATAAATGTAGAACGGTGAGTATGATAATTGAAAGGCGTGAGTTTCACAAACTGAAATCCCGATCACGAGGACTCTTAAAGAATGTAGTGAAGAGGAGACCCAGGTAGTCCAGGTATCCACCTTCGCTAGGTAAGCCCAGTCGGCCAGTTAATGATTATGGTTGCCCCCATCGATTGACCTCACGCTTTCAGTCTGCAGCCAGTAGTACACCACAATGAGGAGGCAGGGTAAGTTCAGCACCAGCAGCAGATGGCGCCAAGACCTCACCAACCAGGCCAGGCCGCCCAGCATCACGTGGCCCAGCGCGAACATGGACGAACAGGTCGCCATGGTTACTACTCTGTACTTTGGGCCGACCATTTCAACAGCTAAAGAGAAAAAAAATGTTTTACTCAACTTCATATTTCAGATCCCAAACCAGGGTTTTGTGACTTTGCAAAGGGTAGCAATCGCTGCTTTTAGAGAATCGCTGCTCTTAGAGAATCGCTGATTCGTTGCCAATATTTACTTTTACGCACAATTGAGCTAATATTAAGTCAAGTCATTTTAATTACCAAAAGACAACACAAGCAACTTACCAAAAATAGAAGCAGTGCTTAATGCACCAGCTCCAAAGGTAGTCTGCAGCAGTTGGAAGGCCAAGTACATGGGATAGTTGGCGGAGAAACTCCTGATGAGGCCGAAGACACCGATGTTAAAGACGCTGATGATTAAGGCGATACGGCGTCCGTACTTGTCTGAGATATAGCCAGTGATCGGGAGGACCAAGAGGGTTCCTAAACTGTTGAGAGTTCCGGCAAGAGCCCGTAGCCATTCTTGACAGCCAAGGTTAAACTGAAACCAGAGAAAGATGAATTAAAATTAAGGGAAAGATTTTAACTCGTAGGTTATTTATTAACTGCCCACACCAAAAAAAACATATTAAAGAACGGTTGCATCGCTGGCTTTCTGGCGTAAAGCGCTGACGCAGCATCGCACATTGTCGCGTCGTACGTACGTTTCATGTTCGCCGCAATGAAGCTATTACTTACAAGTAATAATAGTTTGCCAAAATATAACTATTAAAACAGAAACAGAACTTTTGTCATTTAATCATTACTAGAAAGAGAAAGCCAAACGTGAAAAACAACAGTATGTGGTTAAATTACGCCTGAAAATAAAACAGCGGCCAAAGAAAGTCCTCCTGAGAAAAAATAATATGAGATGAATGCGGATGAATTAGCTAAAGAGACGGGGTTGGTACGCCAAAAGAGCAGAAAGAAAAGGAAGCTTGTTACGTCAGCCTTACCCCCCCAGTTGGACTATCCAGTGTAATAAAACGCCTGCGTTTAAAGGAAACCTCTGACTTTGACCTTACAACCGGGAAAGTTCTACGGATCCTGCCCTGTAAAGCAATTGTTAAGATAATCACACCTATCAACGCTACGTTTAGACTGAAACATATGTCCCAGACGTGTGGAAAATCACTGAAGTCATTATGATTCCAAAACCAGGAAAACTAGCACAGACGTCATACAGAACTATTCTCTATGTTACCAATTCAATCATCTATAATACGGGTCGCCGTCATCGAAATCGATAAGTAGGACTATATATATATATTTTTTTTAAAGCTTCCTATAAAGAGAATAAAGCCTGTATTAGAAGATTAGAACTTAATCCCTGATTACCAATTCGATTTCTACAGTTTTCTTGGAAGCATTTGATAAGGTGTAGCATGATGGCCTCATTTACAAATTAAAGAAATGCTTCCAAAACAATTTACAGATATCTTACAGTTAGTAAAAAGTCTTATCAGTCAGTCTATCAGACCGGACGTTTCGTATTAGACAAGATGAGTCATATTCCGAAATTAGGCAGATGTAAGCTGGAGTACCTACCGCAAGAAAGTGTTTCAGGGCCGGTCCTGTACCTATTATACACATGTGATATCTCAGAGTTAGAAAAGACCACCATTGAAACTTTTGCAGATGACACAGATATCATGGCTACAGGAGTTACTCATGAAGAAGCAGTGGAAAAGGTCCAATCAGCCTTCAACGTCGTCAATGATTGGACAATGAAATGGTGATAAAAATTTAATGAATTGAATTCAATTGATATAGATTTCACCTAAAGAAAAAACTTATATCACCCAAAATACAGGTAAACATTAATTATATTACTATACCATACGAAAAATCCATTTGAGTTATTTTAGTGTAGTTATAGTGTAATAATGAGTATAGCAAGTGCTTCATTTGCAAAAACACATTATCAAAGTGTCTTCCCCTTAATATAGACAATAAGAAACGTATTTATGGATACATTCTTAGCTTATAGTTCAATTAGAAGTTTAGGTCTTTAAAGTATTTATTAGTATTGAGACTAGATTGTATTTCCAAGATATATCGACAAAGGTAATTTAAAAAAATGCTCTGCCGTGTCGCATTCAGGATTTGCTATCTGATCCAATTTATTTTAATCCCATCAATAATTTTACTATCTTTTTTGATATTTTATGACCTCTCATGAATATTAAAGGTAGATGCATTTTTCTCCGAAAACTAATTAGCCTTAGGGCTTATCGGAGCGAAATTTTTGTACATAACATTCAAAGCAAGCGAGAAAGCGTCCGAAGAATTCGAGCAAGATAAGTGTGCGAAGTATGTGTGCAAGAGATATGAGCGAGAGATGTGTACGAACCATATGTGCAAGAGATGTGAGCGAAGGATGTGTGCGGGGACTGCAAGGAATATGTACGGAAGGTATCTGAAAAGAGTCCGCAACGCGTCTTCGCACCGTTTGCGTATTTGTGCACAGTTTCACAGCTTGGCTGCACAGCCCCACAGCTTTGGTGGATACTCAGCCTTAAACGTAGCCCTTGCTGAGCGCCCTTCCGGCTGCTTTCCCTATCTCCGGTAAGCTGTAAAATCCATCTTAGGCTAACAACAGGGCCGTTTAAAACAGACACAACAGGCCGTTTAAAAAGAGAACACATCCTCACCTCGTAGACTACGGAATCGTTTCTGTCATACACGTATTCCTCACATTGCTGAGTAGCACCCTGGTTGAAGATGTATGCTGGACAGTAGGTGAGCGAACCATTGCCAGTTGGGACATAGCGCTCGCAGCTCACCGGCGTGCCACCTCTGGCTGGCACGGCGTTGAATAGCCACACCGGCGCATATTCGTGATAAGGCGTGGTCTCACCACACTCTGGGATTCGACATCTGAATAAAGGAATAAGCTTTGTGTTAGTATTAGCTGTCCAAAAATATTATTCTATATTTTATTTGATCTTTCGTAAAAAATGATAAGCCTGATTTACTAAAAACAAAATGCATGCGGTTCAGCTGAAAGAAAGTGACCGCCGCCCATGAGCCAGAGGCTCCAAAGTTATCACCGATTCGCTGGTCTTTTAGACAAGTGGGTCTCCGGATATCTAACACCGTACAAAACGCAGCAGCAAGCTGCTTCCACGCCAGTATCTGTGAAAGTGTAGTACAGTCATCATCAAATAAAATATCGGAGCGGACAAGGTGTTCAAAAATATCTGAACACGACCGAAAACGCGTTAGTCAATGGAGTTGTGTTCGGATGATCTATACATATAATAAAATCGTTAAGGCAAAAAAGTCTGTACATTGAAGATTAAAAAAAAAGAACCACCCAGGGCGACATAAAATGAGTAACTGAACACGATAAGACCATTTAAAAAAAAATTGTTTGTTTGTACGCCAATCACGTAAAAACCGCCGAACGGATTTAGATGGAGTTTTCACAGATCTGTTTAAATAAGTCCAGAATAGGTTTTAGGCTATAAAAAATTTGAAAAAAAGGGGAAGAAGGGGGAAAAATGGGGGGGTGAAGTTTGTATGATTTTTTTTTAAGATTGTTCTAGAATCATGAAACTCAGAATTCATACTTATTGTTTAAAATAAAGAAATACCTGTTTCAGCATTTTTTCCAAATCGCTTTCAGAAAAGCAAAAAAGTGGAATTAGGGTTTAATTAATACTTAACTTCATACAACTATATTTTAGAAACAAATGAAGCGTGACTTTTGAAACTTGCTACACATAATCAACATCTAATAAAGATCAATACAAATTCTCAGTCTTCCAGAAATATGGTTTAAATGGCGATTTTGAACAAAAGAGTGCAAGAGAAAAAAACAGTTTTTCTCAGTACATGAACTTGCAGTACTATATCACGATAATGGTACGGTCTAATGATCCTGGATTAACACAGGATCATTTTGTTTCCGTAATTTAACTTTGCTCTAATAATTAACGCTCTATTAATTATTTGACGGATTTGGATGAGAAACGGAGATAGCCTCTACCCTGGATTAATACATAGTGCTATATGTATATATATCCTTTTTAAATTGCCTGCTTTGCTTGCTTTTTTAAATTTCATGTCATGTTTTGGTTGCCGAGTTACCTGGATGTTTATATGTCATCTGCCACTTAATAAAATTACTATCTTCGAATATCCAAAGGATTTATCACGTAGCATTCTTGTTTTCCGTAAATATGCATAGTTCTTGCAGGATAACGATTAATGAGTTGTGCGCGGTTCTTCTTCACCTTAAAACAGCTGGGCGGATTTAGACGAAATTCGGAATGGGGATAGCTGAAACCTTGGATCAATTTCGGATTTTTCCGCAAAGATGCAAAATTCCTACGGGACAACGCTAAACGACTTCTACGCGTTACGAGCAGCAAATAATCTTGATGTATTTTGGCAAAAACATAGGTTGTATTTTGCTCCTTTAGGCTTCTGGGGCTCACTTGAGCGAGCAGGAACAAAGATAGAGCTGCGTAACGAAGTCAGTTGTTTACGTAATGCCCCAATTACTCGGTCGCCTGCTGACGCGTCAAATTTTACTGTCGATGCGCGACTAGGTACTCGTGTCGACTCATCGGTGTCGAGTTTCGAGTCCGCGCATTTGCCGATGTCGCAAGTGAGGCCTGCACCTCATGTTGCACCCGCCGCCCCGCGGCCCGCACGCCCCCGAGCGTGCCCCCGCCCCCCGCCAACCCGCCGCCGCGGCTCTATGCGAAGGCAGCTGGCCACGCACCCCGGCGGCCTGCCGCGCCGCCTAAGGCGCCTAAAGCAAGGGCTCCGCCACCAGCGAGTGGGCCCACCCGCACCAACGTGGATGACGAGGATTACACGCTGGTGCAGAAGAAAAGCAGGGCTTGCAGGAAACCTCGCCAGAGCCAGTGCGGCACCGCCGAGCCGGAACAGAACTCCGGGCTGCGAGCTGCCGTACCGAACACGGCGTTTTACGTGTCGCGCCTGCACCACTCCATGACAGTCGACGACGTCGTGGAGTACGTCCGCCGGAAGTCCGGCTACAACCTGAGGGTGTTCCAGCTTCGTCCGCGCTACTACGTGCACTTCGCTTCGTTCGTGGTTCGCGTGCCGCGGCCGTTGCTGGAGAGCATCTCATGTGCGGACTTCTGGCCGAAGGGTGTCGTGTTCCGGCGGTTCAGGGGCAGCCTGCCACTGGAGAATTTGACACCAGAATCGACGATGAAGCGGAGCCACGCCGAACCGTCGCCGAAATATTTTTTTTTTATTCTTAGTTAAATATTTTTATGTATGTAAGTCTGTAAGGTATTTGTCTATGGGCCTTTGTAGCCTGAGAATAAATGATTAAATTAAATAAATAGGGGGACGCTTGCTAACGTTATAATACTGGTCGCCCTCGGGTTTCGCAAGTTACTCAAGAGTATTTATATCAGCGGGACGCATCATCGCACGCGCTTACATGGAGGCCGCACTTCAGGTCCGCTGGAGGGGGGTACTGGAGTTGTGTGCTCAGCTAACGTCATACCGCCGCTCGCGATCCGGGCTCGCAAGATGCTCAGGATTATTTGCATCAATAATTTTTTATACCATATAGAAAGGAAAAGAAGCAAATGGGTCACCTGTTGGTAAGTGATCACCACCGCTTTTAGACATTCGCAACACCAAGGATATTGCAGATGCGTTACCAACCCAGAGGGCTAAGATGAAATACCTCTTTATATTTATTTCAGACTAGCGGACGATCGCGACTTCGTTCGCGTGGTTATAGTAGCCTATGTCACGGATAGTGTTTCTATGTGTGAAAGAATTTTTGAAAACGGCTCAGTAGTTCTAGAGATGACCCCCTACATACAAACAAACAAAGTTTACCTCTTTATTATATTAGCGTAGGTTAGATAGTGTACATGTAGATTACTGTAGATTATTAACCCATTTTGGATTGGTAACAAAAGGACGCTTCATCAAGGAATGCTACGTGGACGAAGTCGCGGGCAACAGCTAGTTTTATATAAATGTTTATACTCGTATATTTGATGGCGACTGTACTACCCTGGCTGACCCGGTTCTATTGCAACCACCAGAATTTTGGTGCGTTAGGCCTATTCGAATTAGTCTGGTTTTATTGTAAATGAAAATCCTTACCTATGAGGAATAGCTGCTGCAGAGAAGATGAATTCGCTCATAAACGCCGTCATGCTGATGGGAACAGCGACCAGGAGGAAGTTGATAAGCTGGAACCTCCCGAATTGACCCAATTCGTTAATAAGCACCCAATCCAGAGTGATAATCGGGACTTTATCAGACCTGCCATTTTGACTTAAGTCTTGATTGTTTCTGCTTCTCTCAGTGTCTGCAGCCACTTCAGCAGTTTCTTCATTCATTCTAAAAACTGAAACCACTACTGGGTCAGTATTGACCTAATTTTAATATTTTTGTGTTTCTTTTATAGTGTTTTGTTATACATGTATACTAGCGAGCCGCCCAGGCTTCGTACGGGTACAATTAGGATTAAATGCACTTGAAAAGCTTCCGTAAAAACATCTCTAAATAACAGTGAAAACCGTATCAGAAACCGTTGCGTGGTTTAGAAGGAGTAAGTGACCGAATGTGTGAGGACAGACATGAATGGATAGTGAATACTTTTTATATTATGTAAAAATAAAGATAAAGAAGATTATGAAACTGAAAAGGTCAGCTTAGAAATTGAAAATAAAAACTTCAGTCAGCACATCAAATAAATAAAATCTAACCTATTTTTTAACAAAAATGTTCGGTAGGTAAGCGCATTCGATTAGATTAGATTAATATGTCTAAATTATCTCCTAACAAAGTTTCCCGGTATAGTTTACACAACAAACTATATTAATACCACTGAGACTATCAGATTTAATAAATCAATTTCAGATACACATTAATATAAAACAATTATCAAAATTTTAAACTCAATAAAAAATTTAAAGATACGTACATTTAACACTCAGTCTTTGTTTATTAGAAATATTTTTTGCTCGATAAGTACTTACCTTCTTGATTTTACCGTTCACTATTTTTCACGAAATTAGCCAATTAGTTTCGTTTAAGTACTAAAAATATTTCTGCAAACTATATGACACATCGAACTATGCAGATAAACCTGCCGCAATAAACAAAAGCAGTCTGTTGCCAAACACACGTAAGTTCGAAATAAAACACTTACACAATCAAAGCCAGAATTTCAACTGTATCTACAAGTCATGTGTAGCTTCCATTTTTACATTAAGCCAGCGATAAACTTAAAATTCGAGCGTAAGGGCATGTTGACACTATGCGAGTAATTACCGCATCGATCACACTAGTGCGAGTTGAAGAGGCGATTACGTTACTTTTTTTATCTACACATATATCATAAATGCTCTATAATGCGTTCAGAAACTGTAGGAAATGACTAACATTATTACAACCAATTTTATTATGGGACCTTTCTTGTCGACGCCGTTCTGATGTCAACATTATGTTAGTTATAACTTCATTTCAACTGAAGTAAGAAACAGTGGTTTGGGTGGATACAGTGGTTAGCTTAACAAACAACTAGAGATTAACAAAAAGGGAGTATCATTGATGGGTCACTCTACCCAACTGAGCCACTGTACCCTACTTGACCACAGGTGCAGACGGAAACGTACAGGCTGAGCTAAGTCTCACTGAAACTGCCATTTGGCTGAAGTTAACGTTGCAAGTCAAACTTGGGAATGATAATAGCAGTATCTCATTTTGGCTCATATCATTTTCTTTGGAAGTAAAAACGGCTTGGGTATAAAAACGTCTAATATTTTTTTGGTATCAAACGTTATGGTACGAGTACCGTTGCTGTAAGTTTTTTGTAGGCGATCTATTTTAGAATTTAATGTAATGAAAACTGCATTTGGGAAGTTATAAAAAAGGAGTATTGTGAATATATCAATATTAGTACACGGTGACAATGAATTTAGTCCTGTGTGATATAAATAGTAAAACTTAAAATTTAGATATATATTTCATTCTTAGATATTTGTGGGATCCTATACCCGATGAAAAGTAGGCTTGAATATAGCCGTGATTAGTCGGGGGATTTTTTGTCTAACCTCTAAAGAATTTTAGTTCTAAGAATTATAAGTAAATCCTAACTTTCGTCGCAGTTGTTTCGTCCACCATCTTTCTCAAATAAATTATGAAGAATTTATATTAGTGAAAGTATAAATAAAATAAAGAACAATACATTATTATTAGAAACTTCACTTTTACAAATCATTTTAGTGGCTGTAATATTTAAAACTTATTAAAAATATTTCTTACAATTTTACCGTTGCACTTTTAAATATATATACTTCAAAATAAATAATGTACACTGAAAATTGTATGAAATAGTAATTATGTAATAATAAATAAAATTGTGCGCTTTTTCATCCCTATTGTTTTTACTCCTTATTAGAATAGTTGTATTTAAACACATATCTTGAATAAATAGGGATTTGTATTAATAGTAATAAAACCAAAATCGAAACAAACTCTGAAATTACAAAATAAATAATATGATTCCAGAGTCAATACCTAGAATAATATTGCGTAATAAAGTAAAAAAAAATAAAAATAAATAACAAACGCTTCCAGGCGTAATATACAACTTCAAGTTCTCTACCTAGGGTCTGCATTAAATAGATAAGTCTAGTATAATTCCAAACATTTCATATTAACATAACATGTACACACGGTATAGCTACGCAAGGGGAGAGACTACTAGACCTCTGAATTGCATTGCACACACATTTTAATCATATGCAAACTAGCGATTCTGTGTCTCTATAAAGCCTATTAACATTTTTCAAAAACTAGTTGGAGGACTGTTACGATCAACTAGATTCCTTGATGAGAATAGGCCTCCCTATTGCTTCGGCTTCAGATAGGGTGTCAGGCATCTTCTTCCCGCTTGTTTCAGGCTGAGTGAGTACCAGGCAGCCAGACAGTAGGCCCATGGCACCGAACATGAGCGAAGGGATCCCTGTCCAATACGCCATCTGAAAGTTCATTGAAAACGTTGACAAAGTCTCTTGCCTGACTTTCTAAATGACAGGGTTTCACGATTAAGCGGTTATTTGCAGAATACCTCGATAAAGTTTTGTTCATGTTATGTCGCAAGAACTTAGGACCACTAAGTATCAGATTCTTGTTGGACAAGGTGTATTAGGAATCTGGTATCCAAGAGCCAAAGAACATTTAGACTATGCAAACGTAATCATAGTGGTTACCAGTGCTGGTGTAAGTGGTGCAGTAATGGATCCTATGCGTCCAATCATAGAAGAAAACGCCAGCAAAGTGTGGCGATGTTGGGTGGGGTACAACTCTGACGTATACACGTAGAGCGACGTAAATACTGTTGAGATGCCGAACTTTCCGATAAGGAATAGTATGAGACCCAGAGTTTCCATTTCTGAAAATGAAACAATATCATCATGACATGCGAAAGATGTTCAGTTTTGGAACATTGTATTAGTTAGGAAGTAGTCAACCTACCATCCTTATCAATGAAAGCAAACACAATGCAGCAAGCTGCACTCAGAAAGAAACCACCGGAGATTGTAGGCCTACGTCCAATGCGGTCCAAGAGCAATACGGCCGAATAGAACCCAGGGATCTCGATGGCGCTGATCAGCATGTAATTAACGTACATGTTCCCGGCTAAGCCTACTGAATTGATTGAAAGGCCGTAGTAGACAAATGTTGCTGTGATCCACCAGATGGGAGTTGTAAACACACGGCGACGTAGTTCTGGTGAACGCCAGATTGTCCGAACCAGGTCCTCGCTTTGTGTCTGAAATTATATTAGAATTAAGCGTATTAATACAACAGTGGATGAAGAGACGCGGCCTAGGTTAGCTCCACACTAAATGGTCTGATCGTTTATAATGGTAGTCTTTGGAGGTTCATGTTCAACAGTTCATCTTAATTATTATAATCAAACATTTGATTTTTGGACTGAACAATATTTAGCCGAAAGACACCATTGGTATGTTAAAGCCTTCACGAAAAGCGAGTTAAAAAAGAACAGCCTAAAATAATCTTTGTTTTAACATTCAATCGTGTTAGAGAGAGGCTATTTAGAATTCCAAGAGAATTTTGAAATAACTCCTTTAACAATTCAGTAAAATAAATAAATAGGTACCTGATCATTTTGAACTGATGGCGTGAGAAGTGCTCCCACTGACTTGTCGCTGATTTCCTTTTTATTTAGTCTTGCAACTTTTTTTAGTACTGCCTTGGCCTCTGGGAACATTTGCTTAGAGAGGAGCCACCTAAAACAACACGAAACAAAAGACGAAAAATTGAAAAGCATGTAGAAAAATGCCACTGAGGGTAGAAAACTAGTGTAAGTGGTAACATTAATAGAAATTTTCATTTGGCACCAAATACTTGCGAAGTTTTGGTCATTCCTACTAAGATCTATCAACTTTGCATAAAGTTAAAGGTAAGTACTAGCCGACTGGATTCATCTCATACTTTAAGAATTTTAACTGTCACATAGTCACTGTCACTGAAAAGCTCATATAATAATCAAATAAGCAGATCAGCCAGATAAATGTAGAACGGTGAGTGTGATAATTGAAAGGCGTGAGTTTCACAAACTGAAATTCCGATCACGAGGACTCTAAAAGAATGTAACGAATAAGAGACCCAAGTAGTCCAGGAATCCACCTTCGCTAGGTAAGCCCAGTCGGCCAGTTAATGATTATGGTTGCCCCCGATCCAGTGACCTCACGCTTTCAGTCTGCAGCCAGTAGTACACCACAATGAGGAGGCAGGGTAAGTTCAGCACCAGCAGCAGATGGCGCCAAGACCCCACCAACCAGGCCAGGCCGCCCAGCATCACGTGGCCCAACGCGAACATGGACGAACAGGTCGCTGTGGTCACTACTCTGTACTTTGGGCCGACCATTTCACCAGCTACGGAGAAAAAGGTTTTTTAATTCGAATTCCTGTATCAGATCCAAAACCAGAATTTTTTGTATATTACGTGTGCAAATAAAGCATATTCATAATGCACAAGGTTTCGTTAAAAAAGATACGGCACTATGAAAAGTTTTGGTCAATGGGGAATAATCGCAGTATTGATGTTTATTGTTTATTAATAATAAAAAAATACTACGAAATATGTTGACGATGATGTTAAAGTTTCTAACTCCAGCATAGTCGTTACTTAAATAAAAATTGTAAAATTATAATTTGTTTTCAATGAAAATACTTAGACGCAAATAAGCCTAGTGGAAAGCAAATTATTACGGCCACTCATGGAACCCAGCAAATTTAAGTGAACCGCTGCTCCGTTGCCAACTTTTACTTTCCCATAGCCAATTGAGCTGATCTTAAGTGAATTTATTTAAATTACAATCCTGGACTTTGTATTACAAGACTTACCAAAAATATAAGCAGTACTTAATGCACCAGCTCCAAAGGTAGTCTGCAGCAGCTGGAAGGCCAAGTACATAGGATAGTTGATGGAGAAGCTCCTGATGAGGCCGAAGACACCGATGTTGAAGACGCTGATGATGAACGCGATACGGCGTCCGTACTTGTCTGAGACATAGCCAGTGATTGGAAGGACCAGGAGGGTTCCCAAGCTGTTGAGAGTTCCGGCGAGAGTCCGTAGCCATTCTCGACAGCCAAGGTCAAACTGAAACCAGAGAATGATGAATTAAAATTACTAAAGGAAAGATTTTAACTCGTAGGTTATTGATTGGCAACACTCTAATTCTCTGCCGCATTCAAGACTTATGATACCCCTCATAAGTATTAAACGTAGAGACATTTTTGAAAAGAGTCCGCAACGCATCTTCGCACCGTTCATCTGTACACAGTTTTACAGCTTAGCTGCACATCCTCCCACCGCTCCGCTATCTCACACAACACTGATGGCTACTCAGCTCTAAACGTAGCGCTCCCTTACTGAGCGGCCCTCCGGCTGCGGTAAGCTGCAAAAGCTAACAACAGGGCCGTTTGAAAACAAAGAACACATCCTCACCTCGTAGACCACGGAATCGTTTCTGTCATACACGTATTCCTCACATTGCTGAGTAGCACCCTGGTTGAAGATGTATGCTGGACAGTGGGTGAGCGAACCATTGCCAGTTGGGACGTAGCGCTCGCAGCTCACTGGCGCAGCACCTCTGGCTGGCACGGCGTTGAATATCCACTCCGGCGCATACTCATGGTATGCTGTTGTCTCACCACACTCTGGGATCCGACATCTGAATGAAGGAATAAGTTTTGTGTTAGTATTAGCTGTCCAAATAAATGTTTTATTTTCTTATTTGGCCTTTTGTAAAAAAAATGATAAGCCTGATTTACAAAACAAAATTGCGAACGAGCAGGCGGTTCAGCTGAAAGGAAGTGACCGCCGCCCAGAAGCGAGCAGCTCCTAAGGAATCATCGATTCGCTGGTCTTTTAGACAAGTGGGCGAGTCCGATTCGAATTTGTCTGGTTTTACTAGTTATTGTTAATGAAAACCCACCTATGAGGGATAGCTGCTGCAGAGAAGATGAATTCACTCATAAATGCCGTCATGCTGATAGGAACAGCGACCAGGAGTAGGTTGATAAGCTGGAACCTCCCGAATTGACCCAACTCGTTGATAAGCACCCAATCCAGAGTGATAACTGGGGCCTTGTCAGACCTGCCATTTTGACTTAAGTCTTGATTGTTTCTGCTACTCTCGGTGTCTGCAGCCACTTCAGCAGTTTCTTCGTTCATTCTAAAAACTAAAACTTCTACTGGATCACACGTCGTTGATGTTTCGTACTAATTTTAATGTTTTAATGTTATTTTTATTCTTATATGGTTTTGTAATATGTTTTATGTATGTTAGTCAATGGACCAATCAATTGTTGTTATCACACTTAAGATGTTTCACGTAGCCGTAAAATCGTATTTGCCAAAAAAGATAGCATAGCGTAGCACGTGTAAACGTTTGGTACGTCATAAATTAAATTATTGAAGTATTATTCCAATAATTTAATTAAGTACTTACAAAACTATGTATAAAACATGCGCTTTTGTGTCCTAAATAACAGGCCCATATGGGGAGTTAAAATGTTAATCATATATTATTATGAAACAGAAAAGGTCAGCTTATAAATTTAAAATGTACCCCTGTACTTCTTACCCCTTTGTAAGTACCAAAATTGCAATCTTTTTTTTACTACTAACAAATGTTTTGTTCCTTTCATTCGAGGGCAAACGTTTTACATACACATGTTATTAACCACATTGATTAGCATAGGTTTACGCAATGTTTATGAATGAAAGTCTCCATTTCCAGTTTTCAATTTGAAAAAAAAAAGAAATACTAACCTCAAGTAGGTTAAGAAAATTTAACGTATTCGATTAGATTAGATTAAAATATCTAATTTATCTCCCAACAAAGCATTACGATGTAGTTTACACCTAACAAACTAAATAAATGACTGTTGAGATCATCAATTCAATAAATCATATACATAATTAATACAAAACAATAATCTATTTATATTCAATAAACAATCTAAAGGTACGAATTTATATTTAACACACAGTTTCTTAGCAAGATTTTTTGTTATTAATAATTACTTACCTACTTTAATTTTAGCGTTCACTATTTTTCACGAAATTGGCCGATTAGCTTCGTTTAACTGTTAAAAATATTTCTGCAAATTATATGATACATCGAACTATACAGATTGACACGTAAGTTTGAAATAAAACACTTTCACAAACAAAGTCAGAATTCCAACTGAATCTACAAGTCGTGTGCGGCATCAGTATTTACATTAAGCCAGCGATAAACTTATGATCCGTGCGTAAGGGGAAGTTCACACTACGCGAGTAATTACTGCCTTGGTCACAGACGTGCAAGTTGAAGGTCAAAGTCAAAGTAAAAAAAATATATATTGCATAAAAGCACATGTCAAAATATGAATACATTAAAATTTATACAATTAAACAATTTTACCAAAACACATTATTTCAAACCATGTCAATTTAATACTATTCCTATAACCTACTTAAGCCTAATCGAATATTTAATGTCAATAATAATTAATGAAAAGGTGGTTACGTTACTTTTTTATATTATGTCGGTGCCAAACAGGCAACGAATCGCTTGATGGTGAGCAATTACCTCCACCTATGAACGCTTGCAACTTTGCTTTGCGTTAATGCCCTTTTTGAAGACCCCCCTGCTGTAGGTCAGGTGCTCATTCTACAACCAACCAAAATGTCCACGGGAAGAAATATCTTTTAAACCGAACTGTACGTGGCCATTGGTCGCTGGGAAAACTTCAGCAGCTCATTCCACAACCAAAATGTATACGGGAAAATTACTCGCATGATTCTACTTGCCTCGTGTATTTCCGCTATTAATTAATAAAAATCATAATAGAAATGACACTCACCCATTATATTCAGTTAAAGAGTACTTAGACATTTTTATTTATTTTTGTTATGAAGATCCCAGTGGCCCTAACATGACTGGCCAAGTTTAGTTTATCTCTATCTGCGGCCCTTTCTTATGACACTAGTTAGACAGAGACACAGGGAGGGGTTAAACTAAACCTGGGCTGTGATGTTAGAGCCGCAGTTGGAGACAAATTCATGTTGATATTCCAATTTTAATTTATGGGTCATTGTCATAACCCTAAAAAAAACTGTTAATACGAAGAAGCAGTTCACTTTTAATAATTGCGTTTTAATTTTACACCATAATATAAAGTAAGCAAAACGTACTATACCATACTGTAACAGATTTACTTTGAACTCATTTATTTTTTACTTTTTATCACCCCTGTGTTACTGAAAGTCCACTTCGGTGGACTGTTCGGATTCTACCTCTTAATAGAATGTAACTTTTAAAAATTACATGTATTTTATTATTGTACGAAAAATATTTATTTTCCTAATCTACGTATGTTTTCCATTTAACATTAAGAGTATTAAAAAAATAGATAGAAATTTAACACACTTTTTGCATCGTTGAATCTTGTCACAACATTTTTTGTCTTCTCGGTGGACATTACATTCGATTCTGACTAAAATGAAAGAAACGTCAAATGAATGGAACAGAACGTAGAACTGAACGCATCCAAGATCGCATAATCCCTGTCAGCGGTCATTTTGCTGTGACTCATGCGCAGAAGACGTCGGTGTTTATGTAAAGTAAAATATTTAGTGGTGTCAAAGTTGACCTGTCTTTCCGGTTGCTGCTGTATTTTTGTAAGTAAATGACTATAAATTCATTAACCATTCTTATTAACTAGTTAAACAATTAAACTTTATAAATATACCTTGGCTTTTGACATAATATATAAACGGCTAGTGGTGTGAATGATTTTGCGAAAAAAGTCCATTCGGTGGACATCTTTTTGGTGGAACTTTTATCCACCGTAACGACAAATGTCCACCGAGTGAAATGCTTTCTGGAATGTGGGCTATTTTGTTACGATAACTTGTAAAACCGCTTCTGATTACTGGTGTTTTTATCAGTAAAGGACCAATGACCTATTATTGTTTCATTTTCACTTGATTTCTATTAGTAAATATATTTTAAACCACCAATTCCCTAATACCTTTCTACACCACGTCGACTTGTAGTTAATGTAGTTATTCATAGCTACACTCCATACTCTAAGTTGACAATTAATAATACCATAATGTAATGCATTTCTTACGGCATGAGAGACAATAATTTTTCATAAGCACGTTTTTACCTCGCTTATGCAAAACTTTTTTCTAACAAAATCTCTTGCTCTTTGTTTTCACAGCTTTACCCTCTTTTCGTTTGTGTGCATTGCTTATTGTAGATTTCCAGGCGATGGCAAAAACAAGACGAAAACTAACCGATAACCAGAAAAAAAAACAACGCCGCGAACAAAAAACACTGAGTATGAGGAAGACGCGTGAGAAACTTAAACAGGATCTAGAAGCTTTGGAAGAAAAGCGAAGAAAGGACAGAGAATATCATCACTGGAAAAAAGCCGAAGGGAAAATAAAAACTGTAGAAGATTTACCAGATGTGCAAATAAAGCTTATGAGGAAGAAACGAAGAGAGGATGCAAGACAACACAGAGAAAAAGTCAAGTTACAAAAAGAAACTGAAAATTACATTGCACGTGAAATACCGCCCTCCAGTCCAGTAACTTCAGTATCACCAAGAGCTGAATTACATGTATTGCAGTGAGAAACTGAAGAAGATAAAAGGTAGAGAAAGATTTCACGAACAAGACAGGCAAAAACGTTTCCCACAAAACTCATTGCAGGCACAGACCATTTTAGGAGTTAGATTAGCCTATTTTAGCCGCAATGAAAACCCTTGTTCCAAATTTGAAAAACCAGAGGAGCTACAAAACCCTATTTTCACGAGTGAACGCGTTCAGAGGGTCTGGTCTTCTGACGACGAAGACATAATTTTGACCACCGAAATGAATTGTCTTTTCGGTAGACAGACACAAAACATTTTTTATTTTCTTTTTGAATTGTTTTTACATGACTGATTGTTTGTGATTATGTGAAGATAGCATTAACCTTCTTTTTCTTTAAGATGTTAGTCGCTTTTTGTTTTGTTTTTTTTTCATTATTAACATTTTAGTCCACTCAGTGGACATATTAGTCTTTTCGGTGGAACCGGAATATCGTTATTTCCTTATAAATCGCATTTTTCGAATTATTGATCTCAGACTGATACTCATTTTTGTTGTAACGTAAAGTAAGAGTCATAATATGTATTTGATTTTTATACATCATGTGTTTCATTTTTTCGCGAAAAAAATCCCAAGGCTTGACAATGACCCTTATATTTCTTTATTATCCTGGCTTACCGATCTTAAATTTTGTTTAGTTTTAGTATTTAACAATTTGTTATTTTTACCCGTCTGCGCGACGCAAAGGAGTAAAAAGACTGGTACGGTCAGCCTCAAAAGTAACTGAACATTTTAGTACCATGTCGCTGTCAGTAGTGTGACAAACTCGAGCAACTCTTCTCTCATTTCATACGTTACTACGACAAGGTTCTTAAGTTAACCTACTTCTGAGGCTGTACTTCAATTAAATATTATGTTTAAAATATCTAGACCTTTTTTTGGTAAGACCAGGACATAAATCTGTTATTTCCTATGATATACCAATGATATTTTAATGCATGAATGTACAGTTTTAAATGACAGCAGAAAAACGGCCCGACTTGAGAATACAGGTTGACGCCAATGTTATTAATGCAAATTATTAGTTCACCATTTATAGTCATTGGATTTACAATTTTACGTCTAACTGCATAAAATAATAATCTATTAATTTTCGTTGCATTTAGGTTTTTTACAAAATAATAGTATTGACAGCAGCGCCGTCGGTCCGACACACAGACAGCGCGAGCGATTGTCGATTTATTGTACTTTTTGTTCGACTTTTGATGCGGCCATTTTTTAAAGGCTGACTAGTCTAGCAGAGTGCAGTGGTGTGGAGGTTCAGGGTCTTCAGTGGACGGCAAATAACAATGCAACCGGTTTCAGGAACAGCCTCTTATATTATCATAACAATCAGGAATACATAATACATTTATAACGTCGGATTTACTAAGATTAAGTTTGCGAGACAAAATTAAGATGTTACACGAACAGAGGGCGATACGGAAGTAGGAAGAGACACAATGATGTTGCCAGCATTTCACTCAGGAAAATATACGTACAAAATCATTGCCAGTTAATATTGCTGGTCTTATAAGGACTACCATACATTAACACTACCCCTTAAGCCTTATAAGAGCAGCAGACAGTCAACAGTTACATAGCAAGACAGATAGACATAACACAAGTATACAAAAACATAACAATGCCTATCAAACCTAACTGATCAATACATCACTGACACTAAGCTCACGAACAAATACACTATGTTTAATAGAGCTTAAAGGCTTTGTCAGTACGTCAGCAATCATTCTATCTGTTGACAAATATTCTACCTTTACAAAACCCTTCTGAACTAAATCTTTAACAAAATGGTACCTTAAATCTATATGTTTAGTTCTCTTATGACAATATTCTTTAATTTCCAACAATTTCTGAGCACTTTGATTATCATTATATAATTTAATATCCAAAACAGTTTTATCTAAAATTTCACAAACAAAATTATTAATAAAGGACAAGTCTTTACATACGTCACTGATAGCCAAGTACTCAGCTTCGGTGCTGGATAGAGCCACACAGCGCTGCTTACGTGACTCCCAGTTTATGACATTTTTACCGAGTCTTATAACGAAGCCAGTGTATGACTTACGGTCAATCGGGTCATTGGCCCAGTCTGCATCTGCAAAAGCGGTCACATTTAAATTACAACTTCTATAAAAACATAGGCCATGATTTAACGTTCCCGCCAAGTACCTTAAAATGCGTTTAGCTGCAAGCCAATGCGATTTATCAAAGTCATGATTATATTGACTCAACTGACTACACGCAAACGAAATGTCCGGCCGAGTACAGACAGACAAATACATGAGACTTCCCAACAGTTCCCTGTATTTATAAATTTCATCATCTAGACAGTCAGTTTCAGATCCACGCAACTTACTGTTTACTAACATTGGTGTGGACACAGGCTTACAATTTTCCATATGAAATTTAATAAGCAACCTTTTAATATATTCTGACTGGTCTAACTTTAATATCTTTTTAGCTCTGTCACGAGTTACATTTATACCGAGACAATTTTTCAAAGTACCTAAATTTTTGACAGTAAATGTTTGTTCAAGCAACTTTAAAAGTTCATTTTTCATGGTAGAACAATTACTAAACAAATAAAAGTCATCTACATAAAGAGCTACAATAGTGATAGACTTATTACATTTCTTCATATACACACATGGCTCACATTTACTCTGAATGTAACCTTTACTTGTCAACAGCTGATACACTGTTGTATTCCACATTCTACTTGATTGTTTTAAGCCATAAATAGTCTTTTTCAACAAACATACTTTGTCAACATCATTTATGAAACCTAAGGGCTGTTCCATATATATACATTCATCTAAGTCACTATTCAAAAAATGCAGTCACAATGTCAACATGGTCAATGTCTAAATCTAGTTCATTAGCTATAGTAAATAATATTCGCATTGTGCTGTGGCGAACTACTGGCGAAAAGGTTTCACTGTAATCAATACCTCGCTTTTGAGAAAAACCACGAGCCACAAGGCGAGCCTTGTATTTATCCTTACCTATATCATCCTGCTTCATTTTATACACCCACTTACATTTGACGACGTTAGCATTGCTCGGACGATCTACTAATGACCACACGCCATTCTGAATGAGCGCGGCATATTCCTTTTGCATAGCCGAGCGCCAGTCTTCCCTACAGGGCGACGACATAGCCTCGTCATATGTAAGCGGTTCACTGTCATTCCGAACAAGTAGAGACAAATCATAGTCATCATACCTCACCGGAAGCTTACTGCGAGTACTGCGAACGGGTCGCGGAGTGACGGTCACAGCCACTGGACTAGTCCTCACTGCTACCCCTTCACGAGACGACTCGTTGGCCGCCGCGCCGGTGCTGCCACCCACAGCGTCAGGCGCGCTACTCTCGCAGCTCATTTCTGCCTCATCACCAGTACAGTACTCCAACTCAGGATCTGAAATCAGTGATGAGTTTATATTAGAATTTGACATCATAATATTATTATCATTTGAATAATTATTATCAGAATTTTCATTAGATATATTGTCATTATTATTTAAAATTGCATTCTCATTACAAATATTATCATTATTATTCAAAATTACACTCTCATTAGATGTCAAATTAAAATTATTAAAATTCAATGAAATATCATTCATATTAAATTCTCTTGATATGTCAATATCCTTTAGAAACTTATTTTCTAAAAATGCTACATTCCGTGAAAAAACAATTTGCTTGGGGTTACAAGGGTTCACAAGTCTATATCCTTTTGAGGTTTCACCATAGCCAACCAATATAAACATTTTAGATTTGGCATCCAACTTACTCACACGTCTCTGCTCTGGAATCAAACTATAGGCAATGCAACCAAACACACGCAGGTGACCAAGATCTACTGGAGATTTAGTCCAGACCTGCTCAGGAATCGAACCTGCCAAAGCACTGGTGGGGCTTCTGTTTTTAAGATAAATTGCGGTCATGATAGCCTCACCCCAATATTGCTTGCCAAGACCAGACTCCTGTAACATGCATCGTGCCTTTTCCATTAATGTTCGATTGAGACGCTCCGAAACTCCATTTTGTTCGGGACAGTATGGTATCGTTTTCTGGTGAACTATTCCCTCCCGTCTTAAAAATGAGGCAAACTTGTCATTACAGTATTCACCGCCTCCATCAGACCTAAGACACTTTATAGACAAACCTGTTTGTTTCTCAACTAAGGCTTTAAAGTTTACAAAACAAGACATTACCTCTGACTTCCGACGCAGAAGGTATCCAAACGTCTTCCTGGTATAGTCGTCCGTGAAAGTAACCAGATATTTCGCCCCTCCAAAACTGCAAATAGACATTGGCCCACACACATCAGAGTGTATGAGCTCTAGCGGTTGTGTAGCACGCGTCGCCTGCCCACAGGGAAAAGGCACCGCGGTTTGCTTCCCCTCCAGACACCGTACACACTCCTTGAGTCTCAGTTTTAGATCCTCCGTCTGAAACATGAGACCACATTTATCCCGCAGAGCACACATACCTCCAAATCCAAGATGGCCGAGTCTCTTATGCCAGACACTAGCTGGCACCGCAGCAACCATTGCAGTCGAATCCCTCTGCACTTCATCCTGCAGAGTGGCCGAAGACTGCTCCTGCGAAATCTTATAAACACACGGAACAACCCTACCATTTAATTTGTAAACACCATTCATTTTTAATGATGAAAAAATAAGCCTATCTTTATCAAAAACATTACAGGAATTTTTATCAAACAAAACAGTGAAACCCTTCTCAGTCAGTTTACTCACCGACAACAAGTTAGTGGATAAATTAGGAACATACATTACATCAGTAAGAAACAATTCATTGTCATTATGTGAAATTCTAATAATACCTGTACCCTGGCTAGTCAACCTGTCACCATTGGCAATACACACTTCACTAAGATTGTGTTTAAAGTCTCTAATAAAATATTCTTTCTTGTTACACATGTGTGAAGTGCATCCGGAATCCACAATCCAGTCTTCCTGGCAAACAATTAAAGCTGCTGCAGTAGCGACTAATACAGCTTGTGAATTTTCATTTTTGTTCCTTTTCTGGTACTTAAAGCATTTAGCTTTGATGTGGCCCGCTTTCTTGCAATAGTGACAAATAATTTTGCGTTTCGTAATAAGAGCCACATTTTCATTACAGGTCACCTCGCTATTATTACTTTTCCGAAACTCTTCTTGGAGCAAGCGAGTCCTTACCATTTCACTTGACAATTTTCCACTGATGCTTGCAGTTTCCAGATTTGACACCAGCACATCAAACTCCTGAGGTAGTCCGCTGAGGAGAATCTCGGCGACTTCGTCGTCATCAATTATTTTATCGATATCAGCCAGCTGCTGAACGAGCACCATCACTGCATTTAAATATTCTGACATATTCGAATAAGAGATATATTCTATCTTATGTAATTGTCTTAATAGCAAGACCCGCCTGTAAAGGCCTTTATCTTCGAATATATTCCTAAGATTAGTCCATGCCTCTTTAGCATTCACAGCGGTGCGAACATATTGATACAAAGACGACTGTATACTCAGGCATATGCGTGCCAGCGCACGTGCACCACGTGCGGTGTCAGCATCCGTTCCTTCCACGCAACCCCAAAGCCCCTCTAGCGTAAGAACCATCTTCATCGCAAACTTCCATGCGTTATAATTTTGCACGCCATTTAATTTTTCAAATTGTGCGTTCGATAAAATGTGCCCATGCGCCGATTGGCCATTTTCAGCGTCCCCCGGAGCCATCTCGAAAAGCCAGTCACACTAATTTGCGCTCACACACCATAAGCAGATTTACAGTACCTCACGGTCCTTTGGTTCTTCTTGTAGAAGCACTGGGCCCATAACCTCTAGCAGAGTGCAGTGGTGTGGAGGTTCAGGGTCTTCAGTGGACGGCAAATAACAATGCAACCGGTTTCAGGAACAGCCTCTTATATTATCATAACAATCAGGAATACATAATACATTTATAACGTCGGATTTACTAAGATTAAGTTTGCGAGACAAAATTAAGATGTTACACGAACAGAGGGCGATACGGAAGTAGGAAGAGACACAATGATGTTGCCAGCATTTCACTCAGGAAAATATACGTACAAAATCATTGCCAGTTAATATTGCTGGTCTTATAAGGACTACCATACATTAACAACTAGAAGTCCTTTATTTATTATCATTGGATATACAAAATGGATAACATCATTTTATGTACATATACTTGATAGATGACTTTACAAATACATATTAATAATATTACAGTATGCGATAAATAAAGATTGTAAAAATTTTGATGTCAAGATATAATTTAAGTCCCGACAAATGATATCATCATGTGGTTTCCGTAACTATTATTAGTTTTTAAACATGATCATCATCAGCATTGCACACTGAATTCATCCATGACACCTAAGTAATATACCCTATTAGAGTTAGCACCTTCCCCCATCCTTTCAAATTGGCACCCAATGTATCAGTAATTGGCGCCTAGTTTTGACACTACTATTGCCTTTAAATTAAATTGAACGTACGTAAGTAAATTAAATTAAATTAAACAGGATTTAACGGTATAGTTGCCGGCAAGCATCTTGAGCATAAATCGATTGAAGGGGATACGGTGGCGTATACACATTTGTACTAGAAACGGCTACTGCGCCGTCAAGGTCAGTGCTCAAGAAGTTTGCCGAGAACTGTAGCTATCCTTTCTTACCTTAGTACAGAATAAAATAATAGTACCAGTACAGAAGTTTTACTTCGAACAAAAATCAGCGTTTAGGTATCAGAAGCATCTACTGTATGCCTCTCTGTCTATGATAGTATTCGTATTCACTCGCACGCGCGGCAACTCAACTGCGCCGGCGCCAGTGCAGTGGTGGGCCGATAGTCTTGTAGCTCCGCGAAGTGAGCCGCGTCTATCTTTAGTCCCGTTTTGTAACCAGATTTGGAAGCTAGTTTCGAAATGGGAAAAATGATCTCAATTTGAAACTGGCTACGAAATGGGGACAGAGTGTTTTCTAGAGTAGCATATATGACCCACTTTAAGCATTCCTTGCTTTGCGTACTTATTTGATAGACACTAATCTTAAAATCTTTAGGTAGGTACAGTCAAGGAAATTGAAACACGTACCACAGTAGAACCTAGTCGAAGAGACATACGCATGACATTTGTATGACATAGCCTGGCGTTTAACGCGTCGCGTCAATGCGGTAGGGTTCTAAGGTGGTACGTGAATTCATATTGCCCCTACTGTACATAATAAAAAACAAAATCGCTATGTTCCTGTCTGGGTCATATCTTCGGCCACTTACTCCTAAACCACGCAACTAATTTTTGATACCGTTCTAACTATCATTTAGACATTTTTTACCAAAGGTTTTTATGTACAATTAGATCCTAAATGTACCTATAGGAAGCCGCAGGTCGTTAGTATGGTATAATTCACGTTACACTCATTAGAATTCCAATTGTGCGGCCGAGAGAAAAACCTTCATTTATAACTTGCTACGAGACGGGAAGTTTCCTATTTCGAAGCTAGTCACCGAATCCGGTTATGCTGTGGGAAAATCATTCTCATTTTAGAACTGGTTACGACAAAGGAAGCTACATTTCCCACTTCGAAACTAGTTACCTAATCTGGCTACGAGATGGCGCTAAAGGGACGCATAATGCTTGGGGTAAAAATATAGAAAAGAAAGAAACATTTATTAGGCGGTAAACACAAGTGGACAATGATGTGAGCTGTCTGCATTACAAATAATAATAATAATATTGCCTCTGAGTCATTTTATATGTCGCTTTTAAAGGGGGCCCATCTAGCAGAGGCCGAGTCACCATATCTGCCAATATCACCTTCAATCAATCGTCAATTGAGACATTTTTATTTGGCAGACGTCTGGATGTCTCACGCAATAGCCCAGTCATTAGTCCATCGCTTTCCTCCCCATAGTTTTGTATGTTTAGGTCCCATCTTTCCACAATAGTCTTTATGCCTGGCGGGGACTGCTTCTGATTGCGTCCCTATGGCGCGGGCAGGACCAGCACCCGCTCGGTGTACCCATCACATGCCATTAAAATGTCTAAAGGGCCTCTACGTGTTGGCTTCGGCTCCGCGCACGGCTCCCAAAGGCCCGGGACACTATTGTCTCGTGAATGGGAACGACATAATAATAATAAGCAATTACAGCCTAGTAGCCGTTTGTCATGGAGATTCGGCCATTTCGGTGAGCTTTAGTCACCTGGTGAGCAGAATACAACGCAAATAAAAAATATGCTAAGCCGGAAGGGCTCCCAGCTCAGCATAATGCCGTGGTCAGGAACCACAACGCTCATTTCCAACTGGACCGGTATTACTAGGTACTTATATTTGAACGCAAAGGGCTAATGAGTATCTTTATTATTTGACTTGTTAGAGTACGCTCGTTAGATGATTACATTTTTTGTAAGTTGCTCGTTATGTTATACAGGCGTCCATTTTTCATGTTGGTTTATTCTTTTATCTCCGGGTTTGAGTTTGGTGGTGGTTTGAATCTGGTGCTTACTGACTAATTTACAGGATTTAATATCTGTATAGTCACTCCCTTACAACTTACAGTAGATATATCGTGATTGGGCTCAATGATTTGGTTAAAGTCAAAGTCAAAGTCGCAATATCTTTATTCAGATTAGGCTTACAGGAAGCACTTATGAATGTCATAAAATTTAACACCGGTTCGGAAAAACCTCTTATGAGAAGATACCGGCAAGAAGTTCAACGAGATGTTATGTATTAGTTATTCAAGGATAACATTATTGTTTTGGTGATTCTGAATAAAAAAACAATATTATTGTACAATTTTTATTGCATTCTTAGAAACTAACAACAGTAAGTACCCACTCTTCAGGCAGATCGTTTAAGTTATTTGCAACCGTTAAATCTAATTTAATTAACGAATTAAGTCAAAATAAGTAAGTGATGTGAAATGACTAGAAAAACAACATTCGAATGTCACATTATCAAAGTTGTATCTACAAAAAGTTGCTAAAAAAAGTTTGTGTTTTTTTTATTAAGACACGTTACGTCATTCTGTAGTCGTAGATTCAACTTTGTTCACTTGGACAGTCGATTTAGGAGGGTCATTGTAATCCAACAACTTTCTTAACTACCATTAACATTAACAGACAGACAGACAATACATATGTAAGTATGACGCATTATTATAATAGGTTAAACTAACTTCCAATTCGTTCTTAAATCACACTCGACTAAGTTTAAATTTTGAGCAATAAAACTGATAACATTAATTCTAATAATACTTTTTTGAAATCTCAATCATTGAAATACATCTTTTTCATTTCGTAACAGTGTAAGAATGTAACCATGTTCGCACAAAATTACACCTTCATTAGTAAAGTACTGAAGTTAATTTCCACTCTTCTTTCACTCATAAAACTAATAAAATTACACAATATTGACAGCCATTCTGACAGAGCATCGTTACTTCGCTTCGCTTACTGGATTCAAGCTCGAGCGAAGATGTGTGACATAGAGAGCGAAGCTTTGAGGCGCAGATTTAAAGACCACAACGAGCGTGCGATGCAACAATGTTTCGGACGAGAAGTGTCAGAATAGTGTACTGTCAGAGTATTGTGCACCAAAGTTTGTGTTGTACAATAACGACCCAAAATGCTTATTTAGTATCTGATGTCTCGCATATAAATGATAAAAATAATACTTCATAGAATTGTTCAAATCTTATCACTAAATAATATTAAATAAGGGTAAAATTAAGATAAAATGGCAACCTGCGCAGGTAACTATATGTTAACAAGGGTAGGGCTTACACTAAAACAACAATAAGGAAACACAATCAAAATCAACAGAAATAATTTCAAATTGCACGTTTTTTACCTTTTCAACTCAATTGTCGGCGGCCCGAACATCGTTATTTGAACTAAATATGACTCTTCAAACACACAAGATTAAAGTCACTTCGTTTTAATTACGAACCCATGAGTGAGTTCAAACCAAATAAGTTGGCATTCGTTCCATAGTAATCAATTAAATCATTACTAAATTCTATGGAAGAAAGGGTAAAATGTAACTGTTCGTTGATATTACAACTTTTCATCTGAATTCTTTCTTATCACTAAAGGTTTTAACTTGCTTCTTAATTTAACCAATCTCTTGCTCACTTTTCCCGAAGAAGCTGGATTTCTTAAATCAGGCATCGATTTGCTTTCATGTACAGGAACAGGATCTGTTACTGGTGCTCCGTAATATCTTGGCATACTCAAATCTTCCTTCATCATCAATGCTGACTTTAGCTGAATACTTTGTAGGCTTGTGTCTCCTTTATATTCACCCAAAGAAGGACTTTCGGCAAAAAAACGTGGCAAATTATTACTCTTTATTATTGGAGTGTCAGGCAACCTTCCTAATTTGAGCTCGTATTCTTCTAAAGACGTCACTCCTATAGTAGATTTGGATTTCGTCAGCGGAGGTTTTTCTGGGATCAAATGTTGTGGTAAATTGAGGAATGAAGCGCTTCGATGCGGCACTCTGGAAATAACTTTATTAAATTTATTAGGGTCCATGTTCTTAAGGCTTTCAACTCTGCTTAGTGTTGGTTTCGCTAATTTGCTGCCACTGTCTACTCTTTCTAAGGTCCTGGCACTAAAACTTCTTGGCATACTGTCTGCTTTTAATCTAAGGATACCCTTGACACTTTCCACTCTTGGCAGTGACAAGGATGAGGGCAAAGACACGTGTGACACTGGATCATACTTGTAAATTGAGTGCTGAGTTGTTAATTTAGATTCATCCTTAACTGTCACTGTACTAGGCTTTATAACGTCTTGTTTCATAACAGCTACGTTCATTACCAGTCCTTCTTCAGTATCCTGACTTTTATCATCGCTTTCTTCTTCTTCTTCGATGTTGAACATGTCGTGGCTTGCTAGTAGCTCGTCTTTGAACATGATTTCAAAGTCGGTGACAGGAGAGTCTACTTCGTCTTCGAAGTAGACTTTGGTTCTGTTTGGTTTATCGGATAGATAGTCAGGTTCTGATTTAGTTTCAATTTCGTCTAGAGTCTCGTTGCTGCCTTTCGATTTTGTTTCGAAGTCGTCTCTGAATATCATCGATTTGGAGAACACCTGAAAATCATAAAAAATATTTAATTTTAGTTTCTTTACTGGGGATAACACAGACATAGATACAATACGTATTGCCTACATTCTTGGCAAGTTCCCAGAGAGAATAAATAATTAGATTATTTAGATTTACAGTATCGGCAGTGCCTTTGGTCCGAGGACCAAATGTACAATGGTTTTAATAATATTACTTAAATATGATATTAGATGTTTTCCTCTCTTTAACCCTATAACCGCCGACTACATTTTCATCGGACGTGTCAGCGTCGCCACTTACACCAAAACTAAATTACATTAGACTTAATTATAAGACTGGTGAAACGAGCTCAATATGTTTTAAATAATGTGTGGCGAGTAAAAGGTTATTAAAAAAAAGCCCTACTATCGATTTCATCTTTCCGTCATGTTGAGTTACATTTTCCATTCGCAATTGTTTGCTATTTTGAGGAGTCCAAGTAATTATAACCAGATGGCATTGATTTTGATTACCTCGTAAATTTTGTCAGCATGCATAACTATGTCGTTAAGCTGCCTGCCAGCGCCATCTCTCGGCGGCAAGTGGTTGTTGTTCATGGGCTGCGCAGTGACAACGCTGTCGAGGCTGGCCCCCATGTTGGCATACCCATTTGAGTATACGTCATCGTCCAATCTGAAATGTATAGAAACAATTGTAATGTATTTTGTTATTAATAAACCGATATTTCTTTCTGGTGTTACGACCACAGAGATATGGAGCTCATATCTGTGGTTACGACAGTGGCAGCGCTAGACCTAACGTCGGCGATATTAGCCATAGTAGCCAGCCCTTTCGCACACTTATACTAGTTAAATTAAAAAAAGATATAACAAAAATTTTACTTTTAAACACTGACCAAATAAACAGCATTATAATATCATTGCTTTTAAATTAAAATGTTATTGCATAAGAATAATCCTTGGCTTCCAACAGGACAGGATAGGAAATTACCGTAAAAATTAAGCACAATGAAAAGTCGCAGCGTTTGGCTGGGGAACTGTGGCTTACTGGCTAGAGCGTGGTAAGGATGCCGAGCTTGCAGGTTCGAGTCCAGTCGGATGCCCAAGATTTTTCTATGATTTGTCATTGCATCGTTTGTCATCATTCAAATGTTAAAAACTGACTATCAAAGTACTGTAATTATAAGTACATTAGAATGTTACTGTGAGACGTCAATTATGATAGAAGAGTAACTAATTAGAGATCGGATCACCGAGCCTTGTGATTGGTCGGCGGGTATAGATATGTTGTAGAAATTGTAATTGCGTCGCAGATGTTACCTGCGCGTTTGAAAGAGAAATTTTATAATTGATGGGTTTATCATTATGTTAGGTTTTGCTGTCAGATGCTGCCTGTGACGTCGCGATGTTATTTACATAAAAACCCTCCGTGAAAATTCCCTAAATGCAAGTGAAAACCGCACCAAAATCCGTTGCGTGGGTTCGAAGGAGAAGGCGGCCGAATATTCACTATAAATTTACGACAGACAACAACGGATATCGGCTTTACATTATACCCGCCAATTTGTTAAGCCGAACTGAGAATTGTGGTGTGCTGAAAATCAGCGCTGTGGCAGTCAGACTCCAACGGAGCTCGAGCGCACAGCACACGCTGAGCACACTCCCATTGTCACAGCATGTGCCACAGACATTATTTCTGGTGATTGTAGATTATATATAAGTATTATTGTTAAAAATTAGGAATAATGTAGGTATATAAGTCTGTTTTTTTTTGTCTGTATAATATGTGTGTGACAATAAATAACTATTCTATTCTATTCTATTCTATTCCTTAATTTATACTACTTTATATAAGGCAGCAGCAACGGCATTCTGGGCATGTTTGCAGAACGCCTCGATTGCCCTTACACTAAGCACTGGGTGGTGATTGTGACGGGGCAATTAAAATAAAATAATGATTTCTCTCTTTTTCTTGCATGTGTATAATCAATGATGTAATGTATGTATAATAACATAGGCAAGTAAGTGTAATGTACCTACTAACAATTATATGGGCCATCTGGTCTGAAATAAAGAATTTTTACTTATTTATTTATTTTATACTGTGTAAAAATATGTATGTAAAATAAAATACTAGCTAACAGATATCTCATTTACCATCCATCTTTTTATTTACAACCATTTTTGATGTGTCAAAGTATGGTACAAGGTTCCAAATTACAAGTAAGGCGAAAGTTATTTAAGTTACAATGTCTTTGTGTCCTTTTTTAGGGTTCCGTACCTCTAAAGGAAAATAGGAACCCTTATACTTACAGGACACTTTGTTGTCAGTCTGTCTGTCAAGAACCTTTTTCTCAGGAACACGTGGAGGCAGTTGAAATTAATGTGAAATACTCAGGTGTGCATCTGCAGTCCCTTGAAATTTTGAAAATTATTAATTAATTAACTGGGATACCTGTGTGTGAGTGTACTTACTTTTTATCTGAGCCTTTCAGAAAATGTCTTTGTAATTTTTAAGTCTTTTTTAAGAGGAAACACCAAGGTCTAGAGAATTGAAAAATAGGTATTTGTAAAATCTATTGCTGCCTCCATCTATCAAGCCTCCCCCCGCAGAGTGCAATAGAGACAGCCGCAGCTTGGACTGAAAATACCTATTAAAAGTACACAAAATCATCGATTCGTAGACCCCTGATTCCTTCTCCAAAACTTATCCGATTTAACTACTTTTTTCATTAAAAATTAAAGAAAGGCTTTGGCAGTGTTCCTATGTTTTTCTTTTTTTATATAATCTAGTAAAATTTGTTTTCTGAATGTATGAACGCAGCCGAAAATCTGGCCAATTTTTTAGGTTTTTGAATGTCCATATCTCTTTTAATAATTAATTTATTAAAAAAAGGAAAACATAGGGACATGCCTAATAGTGGCCATCGATTTTTTGAAAAAAAAAATATTGCTCTACTGGCATTATCCAGAGAGGAAACAGGGGACGACGTTTGTATGGAAAAACGGCCCTTGTGTTTCCTCTTGAGAGAACTCTTTTTACTTCCAATTGATCCTGTTACTACTTGAAACGAAATCGGTCTGAATGAAAGATATGAAGATACCTAAGTATGTGTTTCAATAATTATGTTTGACTCGTGGTGAATAAAGTTGAACTCACTTGAAAGTAGCTATTTTCTTATCGAAGCAAAATCTTTCTTCGCAGCATTTCCAGTACATAGTCTCCAGACAGCTGTAACAAAAAAAAAGTATAAATATTCATAGATACTTTTAAAATTTACTGTGGTAATCATCGTGAGCCATCATTTTGATAAAATTAAAATTAGCAAACGTCCCATGGCACATGAGAATGAAACGATGGTTGCTTGACGAACGACAAATTATTTGGAGTTGTCAACCTATATGTATATACAACGCAACAAAAATCTTAACAGCGCCATTCAGGATTCGTTCCTTATCTAAACAGCGACATCTACCGGTCCTATTGACAAATATACAAAACTATTTACATACAGAAAATAATATAAACGCCGCTGAACAATTTTTTTTTCTACAGCACCTTTTATTCAGTGATGCCACATCTCCTGATTTTTCGGGGGATTTACTGATTTTTCCAGAATTCTACTGATCTACTGACACACTACGCCAAAATGATTACATGACTAAATTAAATGTCACTTAATAGGATTCATGGAGAAAGCGATACCATTTCTTTTTCACTTATGCGTATTTGTATATAATGTATACAAATTGTTTTTTTTTTTCAAAAATGCATCTACTGATTTTTTGACAATTTTCCCCATACATCTACTGATTTTTTCTAGTTGCGTCTTCTGATTTTTCAAAAATGGACCTGGGGTGCAATTTTTGTATCTAACCGGATGACTAGAGCTCACCAAAATGGCCGAATCTCTATGAAAAACGGCCTTTTTTGTGGGCTTTAGTTACCCGATGAGATTCAAATGCAATTTTTGAATCTCACCAGGTGACTAAAGCTTACCAAAATGGCAGCATTTCTATGAAAAACAGCCATTTTGGCGAGCTTTAGTCGCGGTGAGATTTAAAAATCGCACTCCTGGCAACACTGCCTTTATTTGCGAATCCCACTCGCACTCGGCTGGTTTTAACCTATACCATATTTAGGTATACAGAATTATGAATCCGTTCAACCGGATTTCCTAGACCTTTATAAACATCTTTGTCGTTCCTTCACATTATAGTTTCGGACACTTTATTGCAAAGGGCAAGACACTTAAAACCGTGAGTCACATATGACACACAGTTCAATAAATGAGATAAAATCATATCATTTATTATACCCTCGGTTTTATAAATATGGGGTGCGATTTTTGAATCTCACCGGGTGACTAAAGCTCGCCAAAATGGCCGTTTTTCATAGAAATGCGGGCTTTTGGGTGAGCTTTGGTCACCTGATGAGATTCAAAAATTGTATTTGTTATCACCAGGTAACTGAAGCTCACCAAAATAGCCTGTTTCATAGAGACTCGGCCATTTACAGTGGCTCTAACATGGCCGGCCATAACATAGGAAGGCAAACGAGCAAGTGGGTCACATGATGGTAAGTGATCACCACTGCCCATAGACACCAGCAACACCAAGGATATTGCAGATGCAGACGACATGATGCTGCGTTGCCTTGCCAACCTAGAGGGTTATGTTGAAATACCTCTTGTGCCAGTAATTGCACCGGCTGTCTTGCTCTCCACGCCGGAACATAACAGTGCAAGCACTGCTTAGCGACAGGATTAACGAGCAAGGTTGTCATAAGAATGGACATAGATAGAGATAAACTTGACCGGCCACAGAAAAAGTATCAATTAATTAACTTACATAATCCCAATAATTATAATAAATACAATGAGTAGAAACACTAGGAACTGCATTTTAATTGGTTCAGATCAATCTCCTTTAAAAATTAAAAATTAAAATACAGGCGAACTTTTTTTCGTCAAAATACACTTATTATGTTGTATTTTTGTACAATTGTATTTAAAATTCACAGTGGACTGTTTAAGTTGTTATTAATAAGAATAATCCAATTTATAAATCAATCAAAAGCACTATTTCACTAAGTTAACAAAACGGATTTTTTTTTAAACACTGAAACTCAGTTTAATTGAGTCACTTGGGCCAAAATTCTTTTTAGTGCTTAAAAAAAAATTGAAAATGTATAAGCACTTTTACAAAATTGTAGAAGTCTCGAAATATTTTCCTAGTAATATTACGTTAGTTCTCAACCGGGCCCCAATTTTTATTTTGAATTTTCCCACCATCCTGGGTTTTTTATTACAGAAAATTCTCATTTGGTACCCAAATTACCACTGCGTTACCAATCCCCATGACTCCTCAAGAATAGTGTCCACTGCGTTACCAAACAATAGTTTTTTTCTTATTCTGACCCCAAATATTTTTATAACAGTCATCATTCGGGTATGCGTATGTCATTCCGAATTTAAAGATAACATATTATTTTAAAAATATCAGGATAAATAAAAAATATGCGTTAAAATGTACAAGGGACATTTTTATAGGCATCAAAAAGAATTTTGGCCCACTTAACTTCTTTCACTTGGTTACAAAATTGTCTATTTTATATAAACATGTCACTATCTAAATTAGATTTTTTTAGCTCATTTTCATGTCAATTAAAAAAAAACAACACTGAAGTTTCTCTAAAATAAGACTAAATTTTTAATTGTTCACGGCTAACTACTTAGCTTTTTAAGTAAATGTATGAAATTTATTCAATACTCAATTTAAATATTAAAACTGAAAAACTGAATTTAAAAAAAGTATTTTTTTTAATTTGTCTTGAAAATTTAAAAATACGCGCGTGCTAACCCTTCCTGCAAAAAACAAGAACTGTCTCATTTCCTTCAAATAACACAAACTTAATGAAACATGCGGCGAAATTTGGAACTAATATATTCTCATACAAATTGAAGCGGAACATTCGACGACAGCGCCACTCTGGTGCGTAAAGTTAAGTTGGTGGTTTACCGACACTTTATCTTGACAGCTGACATTGACAGGTTTATCATGGTGACAGAACGGGGCAATTGTAAAGTAGATTAATTTTCCACTTAGTTATTGTCTTGGCTGTGATTTTTACAAATTACAGTAACTTATTATCTCAAAGAGTAATTTGACACAAATTACGACTTACATGGCTTTTGTTATTCAGTGAGATATATTTTATAGTCACCTGGGACCTTTTTCACCAAACTAACATACGACAGTGATATATGAGCGTTTGCTCGTACATTTCCTACACAGATCACATCAGAGCCAAAAAAATGAAAGTCCAAGATTTACCAAAAACACTTTCTTCAGTTATTATATCGCTATCTCTTTAAGTGACTAAGGTACATTTTTTTAAATTGGACATTCTACCATGGCCCAATTTCATGAACGCGTCAGGCGACAGGTGACAGTGACAATTTGGTTTACATTGCTTGCCCATTATAAATGTTGTTTTCTGTAAGTCAGTAGCTACTTTTTTTTTTTATGGCTTTCCCATCTCAGTAAGTCAGTAGCTACTTATCGACACAGTAACGTATGGCGAATTGTCACTGTCACCTGTCGCCTGTCGCGTTTATATCGGTCCCTGTTGGCTCTGATATGACATTAACAAAAAATACGAAAGAAATTTCGTTTACAAAAATTTATTAAAACTGTTTACTAAAACTAGAAAAGGCATCAGCGCTGCAGCGTTGATCCTGAAACTGGAAACTTTGACAAATACCTTCCCCCCCCATCCGTTTATTCTAACACGTTCACGTGCGCAGTCGATTTTATACAATAACGTTAATACGCACCGTGTTTCCCCATACAAAATACAACGACGTCTATAGACTTTGTGATATAACGTAAGTAAAAATAACACGAAATCTGACAGGAACGGTTCTTAACGTCAACTCGCGGAACTAGCAGCGACGTCATAGGACGTTGTTAGTATTAGTACAGGTCCTTGCATGTATAGGTGCACTCTAGTCATCTTTAGTGAAGGTAAAGTTGGATATAGCGTGGCACTAGTGCTGCCAATTTTTGACATAATGTAGCACGATGACGTAGCTGATAGAATTTAGTACGGGCGCTCGGCGTTCAGTCACGTTGTTTGAGGTTTTAATTTTTTTATTTGGACGGCTATTTACGTTCTGTTGCACCCTATATACCAATTTTTTACGTCTTATCACGTACCGCACATGAACGTGTTAAGGATAAAACTATTAAACCAAGGTAACAATACTTACTACTGGCATGATTTGCAGATAGTTAACATCATTGTGACGTGTAATGTAGGTTTGTTTACATGTCGTGTGTGTCTATTTGTCCGCCTCGTTGCCCCACGCCTGGAGCTAGGACGCCGGCATTTCTGTAACAAAAGAAAACCTTGGTTACTCATCGTTATACTCGTAATAGCAAAAATACTAATAAGTCCTAAAAAAGTGTATTTATGACATCTAAAATTATGGCCAATTTTTGTATAGTCGACCAAGAAATTGCTTGACCACTTTTCGACCGTAATACAAAGAGTTAAGGTTCAAAAGTGGTCAAGCAATTACTTGGTCGACTATACTAAGGCACATATAAAAAAAAAAATTAGGCGTTTTATTAATAAGAGTAATGAATTCAAGACAATTATCTTGAGAACTTTTATTTGTCGGTCTGTCTGTCTGATTACGCGTATCATGCAAAAAAATATTACACAACCGATTTCCATTGCCAAATAGCGCTTAGATTTTAAGTTTTTTCTTTAATTTTATCTGTGTTTGATATTGTTTATTTTTAATTTAAGTGAGTCACCTGATGGTAAGTCATCACCACCGCCTATAGACACCCGCAACACCAAAGAGATTGCAATGCGTTGCCAACCCAGAGGGCTAAGATGGAATAACTATTGTGCCAGTAATTACACCGGATGTCTTGCTCTCCTCGCCGGAACAAAATATTTCGTACTAGCGGGCGCCTGCGACATCGATTCCATTAGGGATAGCGTAGCTTTCTATCTCTGGAAGATTTTTGTAATCAGTTCAGTAGTAAATTGTTTTAAACTTTCGCGACTTTCACACATATTTATAACATTATCGGAACTTAAGCGCGATAGAAATATATTGTTGATTTACCTCGACGTTTCGGCCATGTTTCAATGGCCGTGGTCACGAGTAGACAGTCCCTCTACTCTACTCTACTCGTGACCACGGCCATTGAAACATGGCCGAAACGTCGAGGTAAATCAACAATATATTTCCGTTCAGTAGTTTCAGAGATTACCCCGTACACACATACAAACTAAAAAAACCAAAGTTTACCTCTTTATTATATTAATGTGGATACTGTAGATAGTGTAGATTCATGTAGACTTTAGTATCAATATGCCTTTAAATGACTTGGGTTTCAATTTATGACTTTAAAAAATTATAATATTTGACATTATGGCTTATCAACTTTCGAATTATTAACTATTATTAAAAAAAATATGATTACCGATCATTATGAACATAAACAATATGGAAATCAATATCTGACCGAGATCTGAACTTTAATAATCGGAAAAAAGTTATGGGGATGAAAGGGATCCCAAATTGATAACACAAAATGTCGCAGATTTAATTAATGACAACCTGAAGTGGTTAATGACTTTAATAGGCCTTTATCATTGCCATGCCCTTTGGGAAGTAGGTTGCCGTAAGGTTGCTATTAAATTAACATACAATAGCCTGCTGTGGCATACTGGCAGTCACGCTATGACATAGACGTGCCATGGTTCTAAGCTGGGAACGGAATTCACTTAATAAATATTGAAAGGACAGGAACCATATCAAAGTTGAAAGATTTTTTTGGGCATGTGAGTGGGATTGTGAAACATGTTGGGTTAAATAAGGACAATAAGGTATTCTTTCCTCGAAAGCGAGACATAATACAAAAAAACATAAATAACCACTAGCTGTTTATTACTAGTAGTTATATTTTTATTTAAGTTTCATTCTATTTTTATAATAGTAATCCTAGAAAATTAACTGAAACTGTCCTTCACTGGACATTAAATTTTGGATTAAAAATCGGCACGTACCTGTTTCTATAATATGTCACCAATTCAAACGTATACTAAATGCACATGTTATTTATTTAATAAAGACTTTTACAAACATACTATTTGTAACACGACTCCTGAAGTCCTGAGTGTTCATTATCATATGTTATTATAAACGAGTATCTTATCATTATCAGGCCATTCAACAGCATCGTTATTGCATTCTAGTTCTATCTAACTGCGCACTATCTGAACTAGCTTTACTAAAATACTAGTGGACGTCCACAACTTCGTTTGCTTGGTATTAGTAGCTTATGCCCGTCAGGGATAGTGTAGTTTTCTATTAGTGAAAGAATTTTTGGAATCGGTTCAGCACTTCCAGAGATTACCTTTTACATACGAACAAACAAACAAAGTTTACCTCATTTTATGTTAAGTGTAGATTTAGATAACGATACTAGCAACCCGCTCCGGTTTTGCATAGGTTCATGACGGATACACCTGTCATTTCAGTATGATGCAAATCAAAAGGTTGACAGTTGAATCGCCGCCCACTAGTTTTTACCGCCATTATGATAGCATTATGTTCCTATACTACTTCTGACTTCCTTGTATCAATGGCTTATCCTTATGGCGCTTGAAGGAATAGCTTTCCATTCTTTATAAGAAATAAATTGTTTGTCATAATTTCATTTGTCATACTCATCACCTCACATACTATTTTCGCGCGTAATCGTTATCATTTCTCGTAATATCGTTTGGCATAATTTTGTTTGTTCTATTTTTAAACAGAACTTCTATTTCTGCATTAGGCACTGCAGGACTGGCTTGATATTTACACTAATATCTTTCCTTACTTACTTCCTTAATTATCTTACCTTACTTCTAAAAATTGTTAGGACGAGTAAAGCATTATGCTAAAAGATCATTACGCCGATTGGACGATTATGTGTAAAAAAGTTAGACGCATCGATATTATGCCAAACAAGGTCCCTTTGAAGGATTACAGTCACCTTCAATAGTATCTTGCTATTGTACTTTATCGCATTAACGAATTTAAGGTTTTGCGCACACCGACCGTGACCAATCATTTCACAAAAAAAAAAATCACAAACTGAATCATTTGACGAACTGATTTTTTGACAAAATGCATTTTTTTCTAAATAAAGAACGAAGTGAATAATTCCGGCCTTATTTCAGGACCAACATGAAGAACCCTATAGGTTTGGTAAGATTTGTCTTAAATCCTGAAATATTTGCAGCTTCGAAAATAAAAGTACTTTGCCAAATGACATCCTAGCCAAGTGGTTAGTGACCCTATGAAGCTTGAGGTTCCGGGTTCTTTTCTCGGAAGGGGCAAATTTTTGTATGATGAATATAAATGTCTGTACCCTAACCTTGGATGTTATTATGAATTTAAGTATGTATTTATCTATACATATATAAGTATCTATATCCGTTGTCTAATACCCATAGTACGTCGCTTAGTTTGGGACTAAGTCAATTTATGTGAAATGTCTCGAGATATTTATTTATTTATTTGTTTTCACACACTGTGTGAAACGTTTTTTGTGAAATTATGGTAAACTTTTGGACACACAATGGTTTTTTATCGTTAACTAAAAACTTTTTACATGAAGGTAATTTACTTCAATGACGTATTTCACAGTATAATAACACAGTTTAAGCACACAAAAAAACGTCGCCTGGCAAAAACTGACAGTCATGAATACAATTAAGTATTTAAGTACCAAACTTTTTACATCGACTTAATGTTCACAGACAATGACGCGAAAATAACTAAAAAACTAATTGTAGAGTTAAACCTTGGTCATGGAATTGTATTGTGAATCCTGACAAATAAAGATAATTGTGTGCAAACAGCAACAAACTTAACTGTTTATCAAACTGGATCAAATTACCTTGCTGCTCCGCGAAACCTGTGCCGTGCACGCATCGTACTATTTGATCCGGATGATGCCTCGTATAGAGGCGAAACTCGCGTGGATCGTGTTGTATTAGTGTTTAGGTAGTGGGGTATAGTTGAGTCTGTGTGATATATTTTGTTCAGTGTAGAAGCGGAGGAGTATGGGATTGCAATTTAGTCACCTGGGGAGCAACTTTTGAATCTCTCCAGGTGATTAGCTCACCAAAATATCCGAATCTCTATGAAAAACGGCCATTTTAGTTAGCTTTGGTCACCCGGTGAGATTCAAGAATCGCTCTCCTGGGGCCTGAACCACAAACCTTACAAGTACTACAATTTATAGTATTTTATGCAACTGTTGCATAATGAGGGGTCTTAAAAAATGAATTTGAACAAATGTAGAAACAAATTTGAAAAAATCTCATAATAATATTATAGTAATATTGTTGTTATAATGCTGTGGCCCTAACATGACTGGCCAAGGTTAGTTTATCTCTATCTGCCTCTCTTTCTTATGACACTAGTTAGACAGAGACACAGGGAGGGGTTAAACTAAACCTGGGCTATCATGTTAGGGCCGCTGGTCATTGCCTACGGTTTCTGAACGCATAATAGAGCATTTTTGATATATGTGTAGATAAACATATTTGTCACATTTTTTAATGAAAAACTCTACAATTATGTCAAATTATAGCACTTGTAATTTTTGTGGTACAGGGGGCTGGTAAGATTGAAAAAATATTTATTATATGTAGGAGAACCAACAGCATTAAGACAAAATCGGTAAATTAAGCAGTCACAAAGTGCCAATCACAGGATCTCGCAGATAATGAATTCAGAGAGCTTCAGAGAAGCTTTAGGTTCAGTGTCTGTCTGACTGTCTAGTGCATCTGTGCTGGGTACTTTTAATTTTGTATGTATGTATTGTATAATACCATGTACGTGTGTAAGTTTATCGATATGTATTATATGTATATTCCGGCTGATTTGTGTTATTCTTGTTTTTTATTTATTCACGATCCTGCACCGTTATACTTTCTGTTTAGCCTGATGGTTGACTGGTGGAGAATTCCTTATGGCATTAAGTCCGCCATTTGTACATTATAGTTTGTATTGTGCAATAAAGTTTAAATAAATAAATTAATGAACAATTGCACCTCTGTAGATCATTGTGCGTCACCTATGAACACCTGACTTAAAGGATGAAACAACTGCATCAGATATTGCAAAATGAACTGATGAGGCCTTGCTGGGCTGATAACAGATAGCGATAAGATTGTGGCTCTCGCTAAACTTCAACCGAGATTAAATGCTCAGCAACTCTTTTGTATATCTCATGTACTTAGATAAAATATATCTCATTGAAATTATCTGGAGGAATTTGTATAGAAATGTCAATTTTGACAACTGTAATATTCAATGATATTATAATGCATGGATGTACAGTGTCATAATAAATGACAGCAGAAAAACGGACCGATATAAGAATACAGGTTGCCGCCAATGTTACAAATGCAAATTATTAGTTAACCATTTAAAGTCATTGCACTGTTGTGTTCCGGCGTGGAGAGCAAGACAGCCGGTGTAATTACTGGCACAAGAGGTATTCCACCTTAGCCTTCTAGGTTGGCAACGCATCTGCAATCTATTCGACGTTGCGGGTGACCCACTAGCTTGTTTGCCATCCTATTTCATACAAAAAAAGTATTATGAAGTAGTGAAGCCACGAAAGCTTGTTGGTTACTTCAACTATAAACTATAATATTAGTTGACATAATACCAACCGCAAATAGCGACTGGTGTGGTAATCACCAATATGGACGGTTCGGAAATACCGGTTGAATGACTACCTAACTAATGACTACCACTTTGTGGTTTACGTGACGTTCGACAGGTTAAATTGCGGCGTATTTTTTTTTTGCGGCCTAATCTCGTTTTTTCTTGGAGGCTCGCCACTAAGTCACTAGTAGAAGCTTTCATTGTTATTATTGATATGAAGGAACTATTTAGGTCAATTTAAGTTAGTTTTTGCATGGAACATGCCTTTGTGTTTTGGTTTTTTTTATACAACAAGCAACCCACTTGATGGTAAGAGATCGTGATCACCACCGCCTATAGACACCCGCAATAGCAAGGAAATTGCGTTGCCAACTCAGAGACCTAAGATGGAATACCTGTCGGGCCAGTAATTTCACCGGCTGACTTACTCTCCACGCCGGAACACAACAGTGCAAGCATTGCTGCGCGGCTGGATTAGCGAGCAAGATGGTGGTAGCGATCCGGGCGGAACTTGCACAAGGTCGTACCACCCACGCGTTGCGGTTTCTTTTGATGTTTAAATTTCCTATTTGTTTTTGGAATAATTTCACATGATCAGGTGAACGGTAATTTATTTTTAAGTACCTAAGTACGAGTATTTATTGTACATACTTAGTTGTTCTTTGTGAATTATTGTTTAGTATTTAAACCGTTGTCAGAACTGTTATTTATTTTATGAGATTCATTTGTTTTATTTGTTGAATTGTAATGTTAACACAAGATATAATTATTTATTGTCATATTTACAGTAAGTTAACATGCATTTGTTTTACGACTAGGAACCGATTATTTTCCTTAAATTATGTTTGTCCCAATCGATAGGTACTTACGAGACTACAATAAATAAAATAACAATGTTTTTTATAATAAGTACCACATAAAGTATTTTTCTTTATTAAAAAGTAACGTCGTTAATATTAACAAGCACATAAATGAGGTATAAAAAGCGAAAATTTATATATGAAGGCATTATATAAATGACGAAATAGGCAAAACTAAAATTTACATAAGTATAATAAACGGATCATTTTTCGGGTGGTAGGACCTTGTGCAAGGTCCGTCCGGATCACTACCACCATCTTGCTCGCTAATCCTGCCGCGCAGCTGTGCTTGCACTGTTGTGTTCCGGCGTGGAGAGCAAGACAGCCGGTGTAATTACTGGCACAAGAGGTATTCCATCTTAGCCCTCTGGGTTGGCAACGCATCTGCAATCTCTTTGGTGTTGCGGGTGTCTATAGGCAATGGTGATCATTTATCATCAGGTGACCCACTTGCTTGTTTGTCATCCTATTTCATTTAAAAAAAAACATATTTTTTATCCATTGATTTTTAACAATTTAATCAACGCCAGTAAATAAACACGTGTTTTCAAGTTGGTCGTAGGATGGAAGTTTTTTTTTATGTATTATTATTACTATAAAAGTTGTGATGATAATCTGTTGCGTCAACAATGTTATAAATATGCGTAGATTATTATTGTTGCCAAAATTTTCCTTGTGGGAATATTACAAGCCGCACCTGCGCAGGCGCTTACGAACTACGAATTAAATATTTAATACAGGTAGCACAATTCAAATGGTACGCAATGACAACACAAAAATTAGGGTGATGGCAGGACTCAAACCTGCAACCTCAGCATTCCGCGCCTTGCGTTTGCTAGTTTCGCCCCATTACCATTTAGTTTCACATTGCATAGCATTTCAATGAATGTTTAACATTAAAAAATAAAAATCAAAAGAAATTTCGGTTACAAAAACCTACTAGCAAACTAAAAAAAAACCACCGACTGGACGTTGATGACCGGATTTGACGACCGGATTGGCTAATTAGTGACCCTGACTATGAAGCTTGAGGTTCCGGGTTCGATTCCCGAGAGGGGCAAAATGGTTGTATGATGTATTTGAATGTTTGTTGAGTCTTGGATGTTTTATGTAATTAAAGTATGTATTTATCTATATAAGTATGTACATATAGCCGTTGTCTAGTACCCATACTATAGTCGACCATGGTCGACTATTTGGTCGACTATAGCATTATTTATCCTTTTGCAATACCGAAGAGAGGTCAAGGATTTTCTTGGTCACCTATACAAGCTTTGCTTAGTTTGGGACTAGGTCAGTTGGTGAGAACAGTCCCGAGATATTTATTATTTCATTTATTTAACTATTACGGTTAAGGAAAATATCGTGGGAAAACCTGCACATTTATGTAACTAGTGTAGCCGTGATCTGCTTTTCCTGTTCGATGTGTGTTTCGTGAACCTTTCTTTTTGGTTTACGTTTTCTCTTGTTTCCTAAGGAAAGTGGCGGCAAACAAGCATGCGTATCTCCTGATGGAAAGTGACCACCGCCGCCCATAAAAACCAGCGATCCCTAAAAGGCTAATTATTTGGTACAATTAAGTACATATTTTTAATATGTAACCTAAATTTCATTCTATTAATTTAAGATCTACATTCAAACTATTGAATTTAAATGTCATGTTATTACAACACAAAGAAATCTCGGGTGTCTAGCAGGACTTGAGCCTGCAACATCATGCACGGATGCCAAGGTTGCACGTTCAAGTCGTGCCAGACACCCAAGATTTCTCTGTGTCGTCATTCCATATCATTTATACATATTTTAAAGTTCCATTTGCAGATATTTTGCAATAACTGTATGATTAAGGAAATCGATTTCCTTCCTTATTTGAACAAGGTGGAAGTCCATATACGATGACGCGAATCGGGACACTGGTATCATAAAATAAATAATATATTATTATCTCGATATTATATTATGCCGTTATTGCGGGTCCGGACCGCTACCACCATCTTGCTCGCTAATCCAGCCGCTAAGCAGCAGTGCTTGCACTGTTGTGTTCCGGCGTGGAGAGCAAGACAGCCGGTGTAATTACTGACACAAGAGGTATTCCATCTTAGCCCTCTGGGTTGGCAACGCATCTGCAATATCTTTGATGTTGCGGGTGTCTATATACGGTGGTGATCACTTATCTTCAGGTGACCCACTTGCTTGTTTGCCTTCCTATTTCATTAAAAAATATTTTTTTATTTTATTTTTTTATTTATTTAACGATGTTTTTCTTCACCGTGAGAGTGTGGTTTCTAACATTTATAACAGTATAACAGTAATAATAATAGGTAATAGATATAACTTAGAAAAACAACTAAGTGTACATAGCAACAGTTAGGCATCTTACTCGGAACCATAGGATCACGAGACCCTCCCACCACCCACTAAGCCCACAACTCTCTTTAAAGAAAGTTTAGCAACACAAAAATAACCTTAAAAAAAAACAATCAAAATGCCCCACCTGCTCCAAGATTTTTAGATCAAAACACCACACACTTTTATTTTTAAGTTTCAATTGAACCACACACTTAATCCACTTAAATCACGCGCCGCACTAATTATTTTCACTAATGTGCAACCTGTCACTTTACATTTGAGTCACGCTCTTGAGTTTTGAGTGACGCGCTTGGAGTACGATATACGACTGACGGTGAAATAGGTGCCGATGTGATTCATTGAGTGGTAGTGTGTGGTATAAGTGAGGAGAATAAAGCGTGCCATTAAGAAAAAAACCGCCAGCCGCAACCACTTGCTTGTTTGCCTCCCTATTTCATAAAAAAAATGTAGAACAATAGGTATAAACTAATAGATTAAAAGATTTGTAGATTTAGGTTTTTAGGTTTAGAGTAGTTAATTTATTTTAGTGTTCGTATTATCTTGTATATCCTTTAAAAAATTACAAATAAATACCTAAGCCTAGTCAAACATATAATGTCAACAATAAATGACTGAATGTAAAAAAAATACAAAAAGAAAAATCGAAAAAATATAAAAACAAATAATTTCGATTACAATAAGTCAACAATAATTAAATTTAATAAATAATAATGTTACATTTTAACAACTAAAATAAATACAATACAGTATACAGAAAAAACTTAAAATCTAATTTAAAAACTAAATAAATAAAAATAACAATAAACACTAATTTAGTTTAATATGTAACCGCCAACCACTTATTGATTACACCACACTTATCATATTTCAAAGAGTAAAGGGAAATCCCGGATTATATAACTATAATAATTATTAAAGATATTTGTGATAATTAATTTTAACGCTATTTGGGGAAAGTGGAATTAAGAAATACAAGTATTTGTGTTGACAGAATACGATATCGTTAATGTTATTTTGTTTACCGGATAGGTTTTTCAAAATGGTGTAAATAATTAAATAATAATTATAATAATTGTTTAGGAAATTATGCATGTTAATTATAGGTTTCATATTCTATCTATTTACTGCCCTGCTGGTTTCTTATTCTTTATATACATATTTTTTTTCATTCTTTGTTTATTTAGAGGCTTTAATCAAAATTGAACATAAAACACATCAAAGATCCACAACACAAGAAAAAAAACTATTTTATTCAAACATTTGTACAAACACCTAGCTGCATCGCTAGTTGGTTCGGATATTCTTTATATATATTTTTTGGTATCAAAGATCTATAATTAAACTCCTTTATCTACGTTGTTAGATAACGTTAAAATTATCTAAAATTCATTGTCATAATCAATCATGTTAAGCATTTAATCGGGTTTTTATTACTATCGAGTAATTTTTAAATTTCAGTGCATTTCCTTGTACAGGGAATCGTGTATGATTGATTGTCAGAGACAAATATTCAAATTAATTGACAGTAAACAATCAAAATGCTAATAATTTTTGAAAACCAAATAAGGAACTAATCTTTTTGTAATATTTAAAACTAGAAAATTAATACAATTAGTAAATTAGTTTTTTGAAATCCAAGTACATAACTCGGCCTATTGCTTTTTTAGGGTTCCGTACCCTTATGATGCCAACTGATTCGTCTAATCGTCACATATCTGTATCATTTGAACTTTTGAATTTTTGAACAACTAATAAAAACAAGATTAAAATTAAAGGAACTCTTTCTTGTACGGAACTCGTCGTGTGCGAGTTCGACCGGCACTTGAACGGGTCTATCTTCTCGCTCATCGACCTTATGAACCATTAAATTTGACCCTCATTTTCTTTTCCACAAGAACCAATTTTGTATATAATTGAATCAGATCAAATCATAAATTTAGGCCTCGATCTGATATCAAATCAAAACGTCAAAATTACATCTACATTTCTCCGAAACAACAATAGGCAACGCTGCTCAATCAAAACTGTACCTTATTTGGTATGCGTAGGTTACGAAACGGAAAACGTGGTCAAAGATCGTCCCCGATCTGTTTTGGTAAGTAACTGTCAGCGACGCATCGCGTTGCGTTTGCGACAACAGTACGAATAGGCTGATCGCATACTAACGACTTATGAGCCACAGATCGGGAGATGCGGCTCAGTCGCCCCTTAAAAAAAATCAAAGACTTTTTTATTATATTAAATATGATGGCTAACAAGCAAGTGGGTCACCTGATGGTTAGTGTACACCACCGCCTATAGACACCCGCGGCATCGAAGAGATTGCAGATGAGTTGCCAACCCAGAGGGCTAAGAAGGAATACCTCTTGTCCCAGTAATTACACCGGCTGTCTTGCGCTCCACGCCGAAACACACTGCTGCATAGAGGCAAGATTAGCGAGCAAGATGGTGGTAGCGATCCGGAGGGACCTTGCACAAGGTCCCACCACCCGCAAGACTTGGTTAACCCTTGGAACACCAAGAACGCGTAGAAGTATTGACATAAACAGATCATTCACGTATTAAAGCCGAGTTATTGCTATACAGATATGTACACATATACAGATATGTATGTAGTATACATTCAGGGTGTTACATTGAACGTTAATTTGTAGTCTATCTAATCTATATGTTATGTGAATCTTTTTAATTTGTATCTTATTAAATTGTATTTCAAGCACAATCTTTGTATTGTTCCTGAATAAATAATATCTATCAATCTAATCTATCTTCTATATAAATAAAAATGAATTGTTGTTCGTTAGTCTGATTAAAACTCGAGAACGGCTGGGCCGATTGAGCTGATTTTGGTTTTAAAATGTTTGTCGTAGTCCAGGGTAGGTCTAAACGGTGAGCAAATATGCCTCCAATAATTAGGCGGTACGAAGTTCGCCGGGTCAGCTAGTACGTAATACAAATTAAGCAATTCCATCTCAGTTAACGACAGAGAACAAAATACACGAATTCAGTTATTAAAATACGTCCTAATTAACATTTGCTAATTTGCTAACAGAATAAAGAAATTTAGTTGCGCCGGGGCTGGGACTGGCCTAAAATTCAATCAATGGCATTATGTGGTTCTCGCTTTCTTACTTGTCTAATTGATATAATTAATAACTAACTTTTTTGTACCAACTGGACTTCCAATATATTTATTTAAACAAAATGTACTAAAGGCAGACTTTAATGCCTTAAGGGCTATTTACATGGAGCGGGTTATCGCTTGCGAGCTGCCTTAAATTGAATTGAATAGAATTGAATTGAATTAGCTTGCTAATTTTAATTGAATTTTAGTCTATATATTTTTATGTATGTTAGTTTGTAAGGTATTTATCTATAGGCCCTTGATGCCTGAAAATAAATGATTTCGATTTTGATTTGATTTTTGATAAGAGAACTCGCCCCATGTAAATGACCCTTTATACTTAGCCAGTCAACCTTTGGGCATTATTAAATAAAAAAATCTAAATTAATCGCAACCAATCGTAACGAATCGATCGTTTGCAGTCAGCCTAACAACAATTGATTCATCGAAGCCGCAAGGGCATTGCTTCGAAACGCGTCCAACACGGTCACCGGCCTTTAGTACCCGCGGTCGTTGCGCCATCTAGTCCACAAACGCGAAACTTTTAGGGCCGTGTTACATCTGCCTATTGCTTTCTCTGTGTAACTTATGATAAATAAATAAAATCGGCCAGGTGCTAGTCGCACTTGCGCACGAGGGGTTCCGTACCGTTATCCATAAAAACTGCAAAAAAACATGTCTGTTGTATGGGAGCCCCCTTAAATATTTATTTTATTTTGTTTTTTAGTATTTGTTGTTATAGCGGCAACAGAAATACATCATCTGTGAAAATTTCAACTGTCTAACTGTCACGATTTATGAGATACAGCCTGGTGACAGACGGACGGACATCGGAGTCTAACTGATAGGGTCCCTTTTTACCCGTTGGATACAGAACCCTAAAAAGGGTCGGGTTAAAGGTAACGCAACGAGAGTTAGGTCACGCACACTGCTGCATGCCACGTGTATACCGGAAAGTTTCGTTCGAATTTAAAAAAAATTGTTTTGTTTTGTATGGCGTTGTATACATCGTTCATTTCAACCCTCATTCCGTTATTATCAAACCGCGATTAGAATAGCATTGGAGAGTAACATCAGCAGACTGTCATTTAATTGACTTGCGTCAAGTTTCATTCCTATATCTATGAAATGACAGTGTGCTGACGTTACTCTCCAATGCTATTCTAATTCCGGTTTGATACTCGTAATGCATACCTCCTCACTTGCTAAGGGCCATAAAACACTAGCGATTTTTAAACGCAGACACAACAGCCGCACCGCCGCAATGACGCAACGGAATCGCCAAAATATGGCTTAAACCACTGAAGATACAAACCTGAAATTAGAACATGTTGAACATTAGGAGTTGTAGAGGTGCACTAAAAAAGTTGACTCAAAGTCAACCAAAGGGCAATGGAAAGCGCTATGGGGTTTCTCTGCGAGATCGAATCAGGAATGAGGAGGTCCGCAGAAGAACGAAAGTCACCGACATAGCTCTACGAATTGCAAACCTTAAGTGGCAGTGAGCGGGCACCATTGCTCGTAGAACCGATGGCCGGTAGGGGCGGAAAGGTTTTCGAGTGGAGACCACGTACCGGAAGACGAAGTGTTGGTAGGCCTCCCACAAGGGACCGACGATCTGGTGAGGATCGCTGGAAACCGGTGGATGCGAGCAGCACAAGACCGACTGTCTTGGAGATCCTTGTGGAACGCCTATGCCCAGCAGTGGGCGGCTTCCGGTTGATACGATGATGATGATGATGGCTAAGAAAGGATTTTCTAACATTCCATCATTTAAAAAATTTAAAATAGGGGTGGAATTTAGTATATAATCCGAAATCTACGCGAACGAAGTCGCGGATAGAAGCTAAATATTTAATTTTGCAACAAACCTGAGCCAAATGCATTCCGTACTTGATCTTAACGATCCAAAGAACATTATCCACTTAATAATTATCGGCTCAGAGCAAATATAATATGCCATTGATCTTTATTGAGGACAGCCATTTTGCCTTGACTTTGTCATTATTTCCTACGGAAATGGCTAAGCGCAATTGTGGTTATAAAATTTAATTTCATGGTAATTAAACAAAGCGAAACGTAATCGAATGGAACACTTTTTTAGGGTTCCGTACTAAAAAGGGTAACACGGGACCCTATTACTAAGACTCCGCTGTCCGTCCGTTCGTCCGTCCGTCTGTCACCAGGCTGTATCTCATGAACCGTGATAGTTAGACAGTTGAAATTTTCACAGATGATGTATTTCTGTTACCGCTATAAAAACAAATACTAAAAAACAGAATAAAGAAACAGATAAGCTAAGTTACCCGGTCATGTTAGTAGAGTTGCCACCCGTACTCTAAAATAGAGTATTGTCCTCTTTTTCAAGTAGGCGTACTTTATAATCTACGACACCAATAAAGTACGCTAAAATACTCTTTGCGCGTAAAACTGATTGTTATTGGCTCGTTACGGACAGATAATTAAAAAAAAAATCCTTTTTTAAGCCACTTATTATCTTATTTACACACATATCATAAAGGCTAAATAACGCGTTCAAAAACCCTAGGAAATGACCAGCATTATTACAACCAATGTTATTATAAGAATTTTCTTGTCTGTGGTAGTAGGTAAATCTGTTCTTTATTGGTCATCACATTACCGATATCTCGTGACTGCTCGTGACGTCATGAATTTAAATTTGGAATAGCTGTCAAAATTCAAGTTGGTCTCTATTCTAGTATCCACAGATATTAAAACAGTTATCGATACGAAACGTCAACTCAGTATGTTTTTTTAATTTAAATCTCAATTTAAATGCACGACATTTGATCTCGAGTGACATGACAATAGGGACTTCATTCGTTCGTCTATGGTTTAAAAAAACGTTCGTCTTGACGGATAGATCGAATCACAGAGTACCTTTTTAATATACATGGCCGCCATTAGTTGTCATTCGTTTTTGGTTTTTTGCTGTTACGGTTTTTTGCAGTTATGATATGTGTGTAGATAAAGCAATGTATGCAACTGTATATAATTAGGCCTTAAAACACTCGTGTGATCCTATTATGAAACTCGCTGACGCTCGTTTCATAAAACCACACTCGTGTTTTAAGGCCTCTCATTATATAGCAGTTGCATAAAATACTATTACTAAAATTATAGACCTTACCCGTACCTTTAGCCGCGGCGGCATGTGTGGAATTCGGAAGTAGGTATCTAACTCGGCTTCTAGACGACATATCAAGATGAAACATGCACCAAATTTTAAGTTACACCTTCAGCAATGCAACTGTGATAATTGCATTCAAATTCGTGCAGCAGTTTTTGCGTGAAGCGCGTACAAACCTTCAGATAGACACACAAAAATTCTAAAGATAATATTTCGCTTCTGCTGCTTTGAAAATACCCCTCTTTTTTATTCATTTATCTTCTATTAGCTACTTGCCCCAGCTTAAGGCTGCTTTTCCACCAGAGATGTGCGAGGATGCGTAGCGAGGGATGTGTTTGTAAAGAACCAATGAGCCGTTTCCACCAGAGCTGTGCCGACCGAGGCGAGGTAAACGAAGCGATTCTATTGGTTCTTACAAACACATCCCTCACCCCTCGCACATCTCTGGTGAAAAAGCAACCTTACACAGACCTTCCGTAAAAAATCTCTAAATGACAGTAAGAACCGTGTCAAAATCCGTTGCATGGTTTAGAAGTAGAAGGCAGCCGAAGATACACTATGAGGATTTAATAAAAAAACATAACCCTTCCTTCTGGCTTTGCCGTAGTCGGGTAACAAAGGTATTCGACCGCTTACTCCTTCTAAACCACGCAACGGTGCACTTTCGGGTGATAGGACCTTGTGCAAGGTCCGTCCGGATCGCTACCATCATCTTGCTCGCTAATCCTGCCGCTAAGCAGCAGTGCTTGCACTGTTGTGTTCCGGCGTGGAGAGCAAGACAGCCGGTGTAATTACTGGCACAGGAGGTATTCCGTCTTAGCCCTCTGGGTTGGTAATGCATCTGCAATCTCTTTGGTGTAGCGGATGTCTATAGGCGGTGATGATCACTTATCATCAGGTGACTCACTTGATTGTTTGCCTTCCTAGTTCATAATAAAAAACTGATGTTGATATGGTTTTCATTGTCATTTAGAATTTTTTTCAAGGATTTATTTATATAATTACGGTTTAATTTAAAGCCGGAGCGGGTCGCTAGAAAAAACAAATGCCATTTTGTTGCTCTACATTGGCATTTATAATCCGAGGTTGTAATGTCAAATGCACCATCTATTTCTACGTGCTAACCTTCTCTGGTACCACATGGAACCTTATGACAGTGAGGTGTTCTTGAACATCTTACTAACACACGGTATTCGACATAATACGTTAATATGACAAGGATCTACAGTCCGCGATCGTGCCGGCGATGCTTATCAGATTTAGCCATTTAGAACCTTAGTACATAAGATTAGCTTTTTGGATAAACTTCCGCTGAAAGCCTGACTGTTGCTGACTTTTGAGTTGAGACAACTTTCGTTTACTGTATTTTTTTTTTACAACATAGGAAGGAAAACAAGCAAGTGGGGCACCTGATGGTAAGTGAGCACCACCGCCTATAGACACCTGCAACAACAAAGAGAGTGCAGATGCGTTGCCAACCCAGAGGGCTAAGATGGAATACCTCTTGTGCCAGTAATGACACCAGCTGTCTTGCTCTCCACGCCGGAACACAACAGTGCAAGCACTGCTGCTTAGCGGCAGCATTAGCGAACAAGAGGGTGGTAGCGATCCGGGTGGAATTTTTACCCAAACACCTAAGAGCTTGCCCTTTTAATGCGACAAAGTTCTAGAGTGGCTTAATATGTCGACGATCGTGCCAACAACGCCCTTATCATATTTAGCCGTATCTTTAAGTACAGAGTGCTCGCGATGTGAACATTGGTTACTCGTGACATTCTGTTTGCGTACTGTCATTGTGCACGACTGTGGTGTCAACAGAATTTAATAAAATTACCGTTCAGCTATCGTTGGTATATTCCCAGTTGTAATATTTGTAGTTCTTAAGTCAATGCTGCCGTTCTTACGCATCTGTAATTGTTTTTTTTATTGGTGTAAGTTTTGCAATAAAAAGGCTGTGTTAAATTTCTCAACATTGTGAAATTTGATCATAAATAAATTGTTTTAAACTTTCGCGGTTTTTACACATATTTATAACGTTTTCGGGACTTTAACGCGATAAACGTATATTGTTAATTTACCTCGACGTTTCGGCCATGTTTCAACGGCCGTGGTCACGAGTCTACTCCGTAGGCCGTTAAATTCACAATGTACTTTGATCATGATTTCTAGCTGACTCGAATTATACGATGCCTAGTTACTAACTTTTGTTTTCCGCCCTCGTTGATATGGCTGTAAGGAAGAGATTGCTATGAAGCAATAAGACCGGCGATACGGTATCCCTCACAAACTGTTTATTTGTGAGTAAATTTTGCAAAACAGCAAAAACAAAATGACAACTTGAATACGATACCAGCGTGCTAAAACAATGCATTGAAATGTTACAAATAGACAAAATTGAAAACAAAAAGCACTAGTTCGTAAAAAAGAAATTTGCGCACACTTCGCAGCTGTACAAGAGTCCACTTTTCGAACACATGTTGATTTACATTTTTGTTTAAATCATACTAATTATTATAAACGCGAAAGTTTGTAAGTATGGATGGATGTTTGTTAGTCTTTCACGTAAAAACTACTGAATGGATTTGGATGAAATTTGTCACACATAATATTTTATAACCTGGATTAACACATAGGATACTTTTTATCCCGTAAAAATACATAGTTCCCACGGGATAGAGATAAGTGAGTTATACGCCGCCGTGACGTCTTGAGCAGCAAAGCAACAAATTCTCATTAATTTGTCCAGGAAATATTGCAGATTGCATGGTGGGTGCACGTTTGCTTGATTCAATTAAACAAGTCTACGCGGACCAAGTCTCGGGCAAAAGCTAGTATGACACAATCCCGTGTTTGCTATAAAAGCGAACGTAATTTTATAATCAGAAGTATATCTTGACTTTAATTAAATACCATATACGAACGGACGTTTAATCAAGACATGTATCTTCATTAATCCATTTTGTTACATGCAACCCTATATCACCATATAAACCACAATAATTTAAAATCTGATTAATAAAACTAGGCTAAGGTTTTTTTTTACATATACCTCCAACATTGTCAGCTTGGATTTAGAGTATACATTTGCTTGCACCAACTGGTTTACCTATTTGTCGATTTTAATAAACATAGCTCGGTTAACATAGATATAGATTTTCATGGATACCGCAGGTCCAAATTTTAGTAAAAATGGAAAAGTAAGACCTGCGGCCCTAACATGACAGCCCAGATTAGTTTAACCCATCCCTGTGTCTCTGTTCTTCTCTCACGAAGTGAGACAAGTGATGTAAGACGTAAGAAAGACAAGACTCGTAACATGTAAGACAAGAGGCTTAAGACGTAAGACCAGTTAAGAAAAGAGACGTACGAAGTACTTAAGGCAAGTGACGTAAGTTAAGAAAAGACACATACGAAGTGAGACAAGTGATATAAGACGTTAGAAAGACAAGACAAGACTCGTAACATGTAAGACAAGAGACTTAAGACGTAAGACCAGTTAAGGAAAGAGACGTACTGAGTAAGACAAGTGACGTAAGTTAAGAAAAGACACGTACGAAGTACTTAAGGCAAGTGACGTAAGTTAAGAAAAGACACATACGAAGTGAGACAAGTGATATAAGACGTTAGAAAGACAAGACAAGATTCGTAACATGTAAGACAAGAGACTTAAGACGTAAGACCAGTTAAGGAAAGAGACGTACTGAGTAAGACAAGTGACGTAAGTTAAGAAAAGACACGTACGAAGTACTTAAGGCAAGTGACGTAAGTTAAGAAAAGACACATACGAAGTGAGACAAGTGATATAAGACGTTAGAAAGACAAGACAAGACTCGTAACATGTAAGACAAGAGACTTAAGACGTAAGACCAGTTAAGGAAAGAGACGTACTGAGTAAGACAAGTGACGTAAGTTAAGAAAAGACACGTACGAAGTAAGACAAGTGACGTAAGACGTAAGAAAAGAGCAGTAAGACAAAATCAGAAATCTTACTTCAAGATAAGCACGACTAGTAACATGTAAAACAAGAGACTTAAGACATAAGACCAGTTAAGAAAAGACACGTACGAAGTAAGACAAGTGACGTAATATGTAAGAAAACTGAAGTAAGACTTAAGTCTTACTTCAAGACAAGACAAGACTAGTAACATGTAAGACAAGAGACTTAAGAGCTAGTTAAGAGGTAAGACACTTAAGACGTAAGACTAGTAACGTGACAAGGACAGATATTCTAACCTTGTTATAGAGTTCTGTAAGCGGAACTTACATATTTCACATTCAGGGAGGAATATGGAGAAAACTTTTGTATGGACAAGCCACTTCTGCAAATATCTATGCTAGCTCCATTTAATTAATGGTCATGTTGGAGTAGGTTAATGTCGTGTGCGATACATACTGATCGGTCTGTTACCGTTTTCTTGTAAGTCATTAATTTTATCTTAATTGGTATGATTCAGATGTTAGATTAAATTCTAGTTACTTTTAGTTTGTTGGCCGTTTATTTTTCCAAGTCAAAACCTGTACGGTTGTATATAATATGAATGGACTTAGTGTTTTTAAGAACTTGGGACAATTAACAAAAATTGTCCAAAGATAGACCCAAACTAAGCAAAGCTTGTACTAGAGGCTGTTAAATAACAGATAAATGGACTAATTGTTAAGATAAATAAATACTTTAATATATACAACATTCACAACTCAGGAAAAAACATTAATATTCATCATACAAACATGTGCCCTTTGTGCGAATCGAACCCTCTAGCTTTGCAGTAGCGAATACTAAGCACTAGGCTATCCAGTTGTCATTTAGGTAAACCAACTGTATTACGTAAGTTCGCTATCCCAAAGAATCTGCTTACCGCGAGGCAGACAAGCCTGCGGGTCACCTTATGGGAAGTAATTACCAGCGCCCACGGAAATCAGCTACACTAAGAGCTGATGCGTTGCCGGCCTTGCCGTGTCAGTTTGTACGGTCGTTAGTTTGCGGATGTGAACAATAGGTTAGTAAATAAGATCGCCATTGTTCACAAAATGTCAGTAGGTTTGCAATTTGGAGCACCGTCACAACATTGTTGGTTCGAGAAGGTTGCGTTTCAAATGACAATCAAAACCAGTTTAGTGAATCATAATAGTACTACTCTACATAAATAAGTAAATCATATTTATACTTACTTGTCTAAAGTAGTAAAACATTCGCTTTTGTCATGTAAATATTGTTTATTGTTTAAATAAATAATTATTTAATTCCAGAAAAAAAAACAGAATTTTTATTAAAATTAAAGTGGTAAAATATCGCCCAAGCCGCAGTGCCGGATTTATTTTTTTATGAGTATAGGCCACTTTATTTCCGCCGCCCCATGTCCCAGTTATCCGCTGAAATCGAGTGAGCGTCCTCTAAAATCTGCCGCCCCTAGGACGCGGCCTATACGGCCTATCATCAAATCTAGGACTGCCAAGCCGCTGTTTCTGGGTAGGGTGCCCAAAAGGCTAGCGGCGTTACCTCTCTGAATGGCAACTTGAGTTGAACGTTGAGCGAGGAACGCGCCAGCCCTTGGGTGTCCCTGTCCAGAGGTGTACACTATTTTTTTCTTTAATTCTTAAATGGAATGTGGGCGTCGGTTCCCCGTGGACTTAGGGTCTCCAGCTACTGTGATCTTCATATTTCAAACCACACTAATATTATGAAGCTGAAAGTTAGTGTGCCACTAATATTTTTGTTACTTCTTCGTACAGCTGGGTGGATTTGGATGAAATTTGGAACTGAGATAGCTTATACTCTAGATTAACACATTTATTCCGCTTAATTTGCATAAAAAATATATCTCTCACGGACGCGACTGTTTGCCCGCACTGGTTTCGCGAAGGTTTTTTCCAGTTTGGATATGGACATTATGGACCTCCGCAAAGTAACGCCTGAATCTATTAATTATTGTTTTGATGAAACATTTTACTGGGCTGAAGCGGGTAATGATGATGAAGTATCAGTAATTCCAGTAATAAGCCAGTCGGCGGACATGACTACGAATCGTGATCATGTCGTCAACCATGACGAGATGACTTGGATAATGGTATTGTTTATGTATGCTTGTTTACCCCATCCATCTTGCTTTTTTTAAGCGAAGATAATTAGATAAAGATAAGCTATATTAAGTGGAAACATATTAACGACGGCAATTTGAAGCGGTGTAGTCATTTTTGTCAGCTTGTCAAGTCATTATGTGATATTTGTTATTTATTACAAGCTACGGGCGTAGGGGGGGGGGGGGGGGGGGTAATGTATGTAATAGTTAGTATTCAATATGCCTCACCCCTGATCTTATTTTAATTCTTTGAATGTTAATATCTGAATTTGGGGGGGACGGGGAGTTTGAACCCCCAAAACCCTCCAGCATACCTACTGATTTTGGAATCAAATCTTACAAGTCAATTTTGACTAATTTCCATTGACTGGATTGTCTCCAAATTTTTTTATGAGTGTAGAGCCAAAAAAAACCGTTTTTTTTTTTCACAAAATCTTAATTTCAAAGGAAATGCAGGCGATTTTATTTTGTCATGGGTACCCTCTAGTCTTTTTTTCCAAATTTTGCCTCTAGAAGTTTTTGCCAGTTTACAATTTTTGATCTGTGGAATTTTTAGTTTTATTTGTAAAAAAATGTGCTACATAACGTTTTCTAGGCCGCTAATAAAACTCTTATTTCAATTGTTTAAATTCTTCAATTCGGACCTTATCATTCTTTCACCCAAAATACGTCTTACGCTCCTTTTCACTCAGTCCCACATAAAAGTTATACTGAACTAAGATTTTCGCGATATGATATTATTATAATTATCTATAATATATGATATTATATGTACCATTATATCAATGTCACGACCATGCTGTGACTACTCTATAACAACTTGAACGACCTTCGTGGAAATTATGTGAACAATAGTTACACAATATACTATTACTCTCCAACACATACATAACACATACATAATATGTATACATTTTAATTTATCGCCTCATGGCTAGCACGAGTGGGTTATAAGCTATTAAAAAGCCGTTTAAGAGCATTTACAGTGCTTCAGGCATTTCATACATTCTTCCAAGTACCAAAACTTTTAGTTTGAAGTTTTGGTACTTTTTTTACCGATCTGTGTTAATCTTCACTGCCGTGATCACTTCCCATCAGGTGCCGTACACGCTCATTTCCGCCCCATTTTTTATGAAATAAGATGGCAAACAAGCAAGAGGGTCACCTGATGGTGAGTGTACACCACCGTCTATAGACACCCGCAACATCGATTTTATATGGTTGTTAGCGTTCGGGGTGTCTATAAGCGGTGGTGATCACTTACCATCAGGAGACCCACGTGGTCGTTTGCTTTCCTATCTTATGTAAATATATAAAATTTAATCATAATCATCAATCAATAATCAACGGTCAGGGGAGGGTTAATTTAGTTTAGTTGACTTTTATTCTTATTAAGAATTATTATTTATAATTGCAATATACACAATATAAACCATTTCAAATGTTAAACATTAAATGTCAAAATTTCTGAAAAAAATAAATAAAATTAATTTACCAGATACTTTAAAAAGGTAGTTAACGTTTGCTATAGTCATCTGTCATCTGAGTAATGACTGTATTGAGCACAAATGTATCCTGGTCATGTGCAGCCGCCATCACGCGATCAATCATGACATGCGCACGCGCTGACGTGACGCTAAACGGTCCTGATTAAGATGCCTACTTGAGCCAATAACCTTCAAATTACGTTAATTAAAACTTTACTAAGCTAAGAATTGTCTATTTTACTAACACATAATAATGTTTTTTTTATGAAACAGGAAGGAAAACAAGCAATTGGGTCACCTGATGGTAAGTGATCACCACCGCCTATGGGCACCCGCAACACCAAAGAGATTGCAGATGCGTTGCCAACCCAGAGGGCTGAGATGGAATACCTGTTGTGCCAGTAATTACATCGGCTGTCTTGCTCTCCACGCTGGAACACAACAGTGCTGCTTAGTGGCCGGGTTAGCGAGCAAGATGGTGGTAGCGATCCGGACGGACCTTGCACAAGGTCCTACCACCCGTACATGGTACATGGGTACATGGGCAGTCCGACATAAATGCTTTTTATTTGCATTAATTTTATTGCAATAAAACAAACTGTATTAAGGTAATCGTATAGTCGACCAAGTAATTGCTTGACCACTTTTGAACCTTATCCCTGTGTGATACGTCGAAAAGTGGTCAAGCAATTTCTTGGTCGACTATACAAGTACTTGACACGTTTAGGCTACTGTTTTCAGTAGTTATAAATAAATAAATATCTTGGGACTGTTAACACCAATTACCCTAGTCCCAAACTAAGCAACTAAAGCTGCTTGTGTTATAGAATAGAATAGAATAGAAACCATTTATTTCAGGCTGCATAGGTCCATAGAAAAATTCCTTAAAGACTAACATACATATTTATAAAACAAAAACAATAAAACATGGTTATGGGTACTAGACAACGAATTAATATACTTATATATATAGCGTGTTGTTTTTGTCAATTTGTAAAAATTGGACCAAACCAGTTTCTTTGTTTTTTTTTAATTGCATCAAACTACATTGGATCACATTGCGTTGTTTCGATGCAACCAGCCGATTGCAAAAGCCAGCGGAAAGCGGTGAAAGGAACACAACGCTCTTCCGTGGTCCAAACATTCCGAACACAGTCATATGTTTAATTTTGCAAGCCAATCAAACTTCAACCCTAAAACTATCTGCAGTCGAATCAATTAAGACTTAGTTAACAGATACTTGCCAATTATAATCCGACATATAGCAAACAAGCCATAATTTAACAGTTTATTTGTTATCTGGTGTAATGTTAGACCTGATTTTTAGGGTTCCGTATAAAACTAGGAACTTATTCAATTTTTTTTTGTAACCGAAATTTCTTTCGATTTTTATTTTTTAATGTTTTAACATTAAAAGTATTAAATTAAAATGCTATGTAATGACAACACAAAAAAAAATTAGGGTAGTGGCAGGACTTGAACCTGCAACATCAGCATTCCGTGCCTTGCGTTTGCCAGCGGTAATGTAATAATGAAACTGGTAAAAGCAAGGCACGGAATGCTGATGTTGCAGGTTCAAGTCCTGCCATTACCACTATTTTTTCTTTGTGTTGTCATTGCATAGCGTTTTAGGAACTTATTCATTTATTCATAGCCTTATAGCTTCACTATAGCCAGAAGGTTGTACCTTTAAAAAAAAAGAAACTTCCCTATAGTTTTGTCACACCCGTAATAATAACTTAAAAGTAGTATTTTTAATTAGCTGGAGTAAACTGACATTTGTAGGCGGACATTGGACGTGATTATCCAATACGGTTGAAGTACAGTACTTTTCATGTATAAAAGTTACCTTAATTTTTTTTTATTTATTTATCAAATGTACAACAAAAAAACTTAATTCTATGAAAAAAGTCCCACAAAACTGTACATACAGTTTGTCTGTGGGAAGGCTTTATTTATAAACTAAATTACTTTTTACACTTTTTTTTAATACAACATAGGAAGGCCAACAAGCAAGTGGGTCACCTGATGGTAAGTGATCACCACCGCCTATAGACACCCGCAACACAAAGAAGATTGCAGATGCGTTGCCAACCCAGAGGGCTAAGATGGAATACCTCTTGTGCCAGTAATTACACCGGCTGTCTTGCTCTCCACGCCGGAACACAACAGCGCAAGCACTGCTGCTTCGCGGCAGGATTAGCGAGCAAGATGGTGGTAGCGATCCGGACGGACCTTGCACAAGGTCCTACCACCCGCACTTATTTATTGTGTTTTCTTTTAACTTTTCTTAACTTTTTTATTTTCGATTTAATTATTTAATATCACCGGTGATATGATTCTCAATTACTACGTATGAACTAATTTTTCAAAAACGATATATTCACATTGACACCTGTCAATCTACTCCAGCTGATAAAAAATACTACTTTAGATAATAACCGGCAATAATAGTCATAGTTGGCAATTTCTATTCATTTATAGGCACTTTATAAACAACGTTTGACCACGCCTTGTTGTAAGTGTCAAAGGGATTACAGTCAAATAAATAATTATGATTTAACCATGTAACTATCTAAATAATAACTTGTTATACCTATAGATAGCTAAATGACATTATTTAAATGCAACAGATACAAGGTAATTTAGACGTTGACAGCTGTCACTTTGACGTTGACGTTAAGCCCTCTTGAGTTCGAGATTATCAGGATTGGTAAAGAACTTTAAAGTACAATTGTTTGATTTTAGGGTTCCGTACCCAAAGGGTAAAACAGGACCCTCTTACTAAGACTCCGCTGTCCGTCCGTCCGTCTGTCACCAGGCTGTATCTCAAGAACCGTGATAGACAGACAGTTGAAATTTTCACAGATGATGTATTTCCGTTGCCGCTATAACAAGAAATACTAAAAAATAGAATAAAATAAATATTTAAGCCGGCTCCCATACAACAAACATGATTTTTTTTGCCGTTTTTATAGATCATCATCATCATCATCATCTCAGCCACAAGAAGTCCACTGTTGGACATAGGTTTTTATAGATAATGGTACGGAACCCTTCGTGTGCGAGCCGACTCGCACTTGGCCGGTTTTTAAATTATGTCTTTTGCATTCTAAGAATATACCAAGGAAAAAGAGGATACTTAAAGGAATATATTTTAACTGAAATAATTGCCGGCGAACAATTATATTTTCATTTAAGAACCTATTGTAAATATTGTAATCTATTGTATAAGAAGTTTAGTTAGAAAATAACGAACAATAGAATTGCACATATTCCTAAACTAAGTACTCTAGATATTGCACCCATAATTGGACGCTCATTAACCTTGAAGAAAAATCGTGTGATATATTAATCTAATCATTGCAAACCATCGTATTCGTTTACCTTACTAGGACATCCAATTTAATTAAAAATAACACAAAGTCACAGCACTGGCACAAAATAAAACTTAAAAAAAATATTAACGCGATAATACAAATTTTGAATCAAACCGTTACAATGTTCGATTTTTAAATTTCTAAACATAAAGCCTCGTACACACGTGCTACCGCCGCGATCGTGTTTTCCAACTGACATCGGAAGATCGGAACAATGGAAGAGCGCGTCGTTTGTTTTTTTTTCGGATGAAGCGGCGCGTAAATTTTAATACTTTCATTGATAGGAAGCAGATTGAGGTCGAGTTTTTATGAATTACGCGAAACTGGTACGTTTTCTTACGGGATAAAATACATAGAATTGGAACTGAGACCTGAGCATTCTTTATTTTTCCTCGAAATGTTTAATAAATCAGAACCATGAAAATTCCGAGCGTAATTTCCACACTTTAATTTCTGTGAACAAATTAACTGCCCGAAGTCACTCCCAAGGTTAAAAACAAACGATCCCTTTTTCCTTAATTAATAGATCGGACACTGCTCTCAATCATTGACTGAGCAAACCGTCTCACGAGGTAGCCGTATAAAGCACTATTGTGTTTGGTTCAAACAAAATAATAGTGCTTTATGTGCGTAGACCATAATATCATATCCTCTAAATAGCTAGACAGTCTAGACAAGTAAGCATTAAGTCAAAAAACCTGCCAAGTGCAAGCAAAGCTCATAAAAATACGTTTCTTGTAGGCAGATAGTATTTGATAAATATTTCATTTTTTGTTATTTGTTGGTAGAGTAGCATACCTACCACGAATTAGAAAACGTAAAAACTCTAGTCTAGTGTATACATAGACATGGTCAAAGACAAATAAGTGACGAATAAAATCGGAACTGAGACAAGCTGTCATTTGTAATGGGAGCACAAATAATTCGCGGGTAGTAGACCTTGTGCAAGGTCCGTCCAGATCGCTAGCACCATCTTGCTCGCTAATACTGCCGCTAAGCAGCAGTGCTTGCGGCGTGGAGGGCAAAACAGCCGGTACAATTACTGGCACAAGAGGTATTCCATCTTAGCCCTGGGGTTGGCAACGCATCTGCAATCTCTTTGGTGTTGCGGGTACTAGGCGGTGGTGATCCTTACCATCAGGTGACCCACTTGCTTGTTTGCCTTTCTATTTCATAAAAAAAAACTCGAAGTTCTCTCTTTTATGGTCAGTGACATTTGTTGTCGTTTGTAGATGCTCAAGTTCTCTATAGGTAATTCCCGTGGCTGTGCCGAATTTATATCAAAACAAAGTAATCACAACTATAAATAAGTCCGTGACAGTCGGTCGTGCGACCTTCACGCCGGCAGGGAGCGTGACGGAGCGGTCGTGTGGACGCGGCTTAATGGTCGCTAATGAAAATTCATAATGGAACGAATCTTTTTTTTTAAATTTGGTACTTTTGTAATCGTGGACTCGTGTTTTGGGACGACAACTCTGGCTCTTGTACAATTTGACCGTGGAGGCGTTTTACACCTCTGCTAAGCATAGATTAAGGTAATTAATTTGTTTTTGACCCTTAGAAACTATATATCTCTAAGTTATTTAGACTAAGTATTTGATTATTATTATTTCAGGGGCCATATACATCCCTATCTAATTTCTTTGATCTGGGGACCCTATACATCTCCTGATCATTCTTAACTAGTGCCAGTTCGTTCAGTACGCTTAAAGCTTGCTGTGCTATTTATTGTTATCTCTTTTTTATGTATGTGTGTATGTCATGTACTATTGTGATAATTAAGTATGTATATTGCACTGTAATCTGTTTTGAAAAGAGAAGAAAAAAGATAAACTACTGAGTTTCTTCTCAGTAGTATCTTCCATTTTCCGAAGCGCTAGTAGATTCAGACATGTAAATGAGCCTATATGACCTACTTGCTAAATAAATTTTTCATTTTCATTTACATTTTCAAGAGATTCTGCCTTGGATGTGGAGATTCGCTTAGCGCAACAGCGACAAGTCCAACGTTGATGCACTAAGAGCGTCCGCTAAGTCGCGCGGGCGCACGAAGCGGATGCCCATAGAAAAATAGTATGAGTCCGCACTCGCGCGGCTTAGCGGACGCCCTAACCCATACAACTAAATCTGGTCGTGGCGACTGAAATTTCGGTAACGAAATAATCTGCACCCGAATTCTGGTCGCACATCTGTAATCATTACTACTCTTTACGGCCGTGTGTGATTTAACCCCAAAATATAGTATTTCATCGTCATCATCAGCGTATGTTCGTCCACTGCTGGATATAGGCCTCTCCCATGGCACGCCACTGAGCACGATCCTCGGCCACTCTCGTCCAGCTCTTGCCAGCCGCCTTGCGAAGATCATCGCTCCACCGAGTTCGAGGACGTCCCACACTACGTTTGCCGATCCGTGGTCTCCACTCAAGAACTCGTCTACCCCAACGGTTATCGGTTCTTCGGGTTATATGGCCGGCCCATTGCCACTTCACCGTGTTGATGCCGTGGGCTATGTCGATAACTTTGGTTCTCTGTCGGATCACTTCAACGAATATAGTATTTATGTTTCGGAAATTCTCAACTTCTTGTCGACGTGAAGAACTAAGCGGTAACAGCGACTAGATTAACGATTAGCGACTAGTGTGGTAACACAAGAACGTTGCAGTTACTACATGGCGACCAGAACGGTTATATGGGAAGGGAATAACACCAATCTCATTACATGACAGAACGATGCCTCGACGGCGAGTCTGGCGCTGTTAAGCTTAGAATAAATGACAATGAAAACTTTATCAAAATCCGTTGAGTGGTTTAGAAGGAGTAAGCGACCGAAGATATGAGATAAATGCACCGATGATAAATGTAAAGATAAACAAACTGGAAGAAATTACCGCTAACGCGAAACCAGTGCCGTGCTGGTGCATGTTAGCTGCGTCTGTGCGACATAAATATATATATATACACACACACACACACACACATATATATATATATATATATATATATATATGCAATACCCACCCTCCTCCGCTTCCACACGAAACAACATATATCACACAGACTCAACTACACACCACCACCAGTAAACGCTAAACAACACGATCGACTCTGTACGAGGCATCTTCTGGATCTAACAGTACGACCGTTCGCTACTTGAATGAATTGCCTGAATGAACATATATACCTATGTCGCACAGACGCAGCTAACTTGCACGAGCACGGCACTGGTTTCGCGAAGTAGCAAGGTAATTTCTTCCAGTTTGTTGAAATGGACCTCCGCAAAGTAACGCCTGAAACATCTTCTCAAGAAATGATTCATCTAAAATTTCCAAGTAATGTTGATTCAATATCTGATAACAGCAAAGACACACAAACATAAATACTTACTTAAATGTGTTTTCCTTACGATCACATTTCTTTACAAATTAATTATTTTCTGACAGACGCAAGAAACGGTGTTTATTTTGTATTTCGCGCGATCTGAGTGTTTGCTTCGGTATTTTTCGTCATTTCCAAGGAAAATATTAATATTTGGTGCAGAAATAACTTACGCCTGAGGATGGATTGATGTTGGTTACTCTTTCACGCCAAAATACTGAAAGGATTTTAGTTAAACTTTACAGTAATGTACCCTATATACACCAGAATTAAATAACATAACATTTTGCTATACTTAATTTATTTGCACTTCACACGAACGAAGTCGCGGGCGTCCGCTAGTCTACGCTAATGTCATAAAGAGGTAAACTTTGTTTGTTTGTAATCTCTGGGAACTAATAGAAAGCTACACTTATCCCTAACGGACATAGGCTACAAATTCCATGCAAACAGCAGGGGGCGTTCGGTAGTTTTTACCCGGCTGCGCGACGCAATGTTGGGTAATGTATTTATCGACTTAAGTATGTGGGAATTGTGGGATCGTATGAAGGAAAACTAAAATTTTCAGAAAAAATATGAAAGTTTCGTTAAGAAAATAAAATATTAGAAATAACATAAAAAACAAACAGTAGCTAATCGATAGTCCAACTCAGTCTGGTCGGCGTCTCAGTCTCCCAGTCAAACCCGTTCATTCACAATAATCTCTCCAGTCATTCGCTTGCTTACATCAGTCGTACGCTCAGTGTTGCTATCATTCTCGCATATAAATGTATGTTTAGCGACGCAAACGCCATCTAGTGTAGAACAGTGGAAACCAACTGACATGCGCTACTTCGCGCTAACGAAGTTTCGTCACACGGACGCATATATATCACTTCCAACTTTGATCCTTCGGACTTCGGTCCCCGGGCACAGAATAAATAACGTACACAAACTTCTCTTTTACGACCGCGATTAAAGGAATCCAACTTTATTCACACGCTCAAAAAGTTCGTATTACTTCTTATACCATGCGACAGGCGGCGCGAGTCAAAAGGAAGGCGCCGCCCGCGCCGGTCTTTTCCCCGCTACTCCTGGCGACACGCTAGGGTTGCGCGGCATTCGTTTTTAATTACACTGACACGGCGGGGGCGAGCGAGTGGGCGCGCGGCAAGCCGACAGCCTACTGCGATTTGCCTATGCCATAGGCAAGGCGGTCGAGCGTACCTACAGTGCGGAGTGGAACCCCCCTGCCCCAGGCTTGTTTATTTGTGGTGCTCTAGTTTATTATATTTTCATTGAATCTTAGGATAAGATAACATTATACCAGTGCGGATAAATACCATATTAAGATGTTATGTAAATTTATAGTCATTAGTGTAAATGTAGGCACTAGAAAATGGTGTGGGTGACTTATTTATACAGAGCTGGTTAATTTAATTAAGACGTAACTTAGCTTTAGAGTGATACTGTAATGGTACGGTTTAACTTAAGGGTAGGTAGAAGTGAAAATAACTTTATCTACACACATATCATAAGTGGACTTAGGGACTTCATTCGTTTGTCTGACGCCTGACGGGCCGCCCCAGCCTAAGTGCCAAGGCTAACCCGCGCCAAAGGAGAGGGAAGTCGGTAAGGAGAGGGAGGTCGGGAAGGAGAGGGCGGTCGGGAAAAAGCGGGTGGTCGGGAAGGAGAGGGAGGTCGGGAAGGAGCGGGTGGTCGGGAAGGAGAGGGCGGTTGGGAAGGAGCGGGCGGTGTCATTGATGACCCTGTCCTGACTGAACTTCTACTACGTGACCCCTCTGACTCGAAGGCTGGATCCGCCCTTGCCTTAACTGCACGGATGTGACAGCAACCTTCACAAGGCTTACTAGATCCAGTCCACGGATTATAATGTCACGGCTGTCTTTACAGATTAACGGATACATGTATCTGCAGCCGCAACATGACAGTTATTATTATACACTAGTGGCCCGCCCCGGCTTCGTACGGGTACAGTCAGATTGTAATGTACATAAAACTTTCCGTAAAAAGATCTCTACTTAAAAGTGAAAACCGTGTCATTTCTCATTTATTTATTCATTGCAACCATGGTATTAAAAGATGACAATATTTGAATATTAGAGTGCTACATGGACCCTGTTAGGGCGAGGCAACAACTAATGTTTAACTTAACCTAATATTAATATTGATATGTTACTTCTATCAAAATCCGTTTCGTGATTTAGAAGGAGTAAGAGGCCGAAGGTTATAAGGAACGGACTTTGTTTTATACTATGTAAAGATTTATTACGTACAGAACAGCCACTCCGCCCCGCACCAAATTTGAATACCGCAGTCCCCTCAGACCCTATATCCGCTAGCTTGACTGAAATCACAGAAGGAATAATAGTACTCTGAAGTTTAAAGCGAATTGTACGACGTGTTTAACATCTAAGCCATAATTATGTAATGACAACACAAATCCTGCCGGATGCCTAAGGTTTTTATTTCTGTTGTTATACTCATTATATAAGTTTACAGTGTAAAGGAGAATGGGCAAATTGTCCCAAGTGCTGTATACAGTTGTGCTATATCTTATTAGAAAGCTCTCAATAAGAGCTTAATTTTTTTATATGACAGCAAAACCGAGATGTTTGCAGGGAAAAAGCTACAGCCCATTTTATACCTCACTTTGTACTAGCAGTTGTATGAAAAGTATCTGTAAAATCATTTTCGAGATATAGCCGAAAGATTTTAACCACGCATTACTGAGGCCACTAGAAGTAAAAAACGTAATGGGAGCATAGGTCTAATTTGCTGTTTTTTTTTTTTTCATACAAAACAATGATTAATGCTGCAGACACCTGGTCTTCGAAACATAGCCTATGATGATCCTTACACCGAGTACTACACGTCCATACTACTCACTATTGTATACAAGGGTTGGGACAGCGCCCATACAAAAATGCCCATTCACCTTTAAATTAAAAATCGAAACAAATATTTTTTATTCCACACCACACAAAAAATGCGGAAAAATGGCAATGAATTCCATCAATAATAATGTGTAGACCATAAGCGGTCTTCTCGCTTAAGAACGATCTCTTCCAGACTATTGTTTTGATAATGAACAATAACAATAGCAGATTAAAGTAGGCGCAATTTGACGCGCTGACGTAGGTATTGATAGTAATTTTATTAAATTACCTTGTGATTCTATTAGCATAATGACGAAAAATAAATATCCAATAAACATGGCAAAATTATTGCTCTAAATACAGAAACAACTTCGCTACTATTATAATAGTATCAACACTTGGTATTACCAACTTAAACAATAACCTTCAAAACTAAATTCCGATCAATTTTAACCTTTACTTCGTTAAATTAAAACCCATTTTAATCAAAAGTACTGGTAAATTTAAGTTGGTTAGTAAATTGGATGACCAATTTAACAATTGACTCAAAATTACATACTTTGAGCTTTATTCCTTGACCAGAAGGATCATGCGATTCTGTAATGCCAGTAAAGTTATGTTGGTGCTGTATCATAACATATGATATTGTATCGCTTTGATAAAAGATTATGGTAATTGCTAGGCGCGGTACAGACACTTTAAATTTTATGGCCGTACAATTTTCAAACTAATAATGTATGAATTTCAAGGATTTCAAAGAAGAAAATTATGGTAGGTCGTTTACTGCGAGGTTATCAGGGCAAACCGCCATGTAATTTGAATTCTAACCTCATTTCCTATAAATAAATATAAATATAGGTATATAGTAATGAGAGCAAAAGTAAAATGCTACCGATACCAAATAGAGATAAACATCTGATCTATTTCCAACCATAAATCAGCGCATAAGCGATAATAACTATGCCCTTACGCACCATTCTGGGCATGTTGGATCATTAAGGTGCGCAGGACACGCGTTTTGGATGCCAGCGCTTGCGCAAGCGGGTTACGTGTCAACATTCTTGTTCATATTGAGATTAAATTAGTAATTATTGCCAAGACTCACCATAGAAACTTCAGGTAATCTAACAAGCGCTATTATGACAATCTCGAGAGCATTGGAGCGTTTCGGAGAATAATTTAACGTGATAGTGGTAATAACTGACTTCCCTGAAAATAGCATAGCAAACCATAAAACAAAGAACGTTTGGCTCAAGTAAAACCTTATTATTATAATGACTTAACATTATTTTAGGACCGACGCAGAAGGATGATAGTTGGAGGATCCGGAAGAACCAAGAGCTGGAGGATCTAGTGTCTGAGCTCAACCAACAAAGGAGTGGAGGCCCCCTGGCCGCAAATTATTTTCCAAACAAAATGGTACATTTTTTTCAGTCGCGATTTCCAATAAGCATTTTTTTCCGAAGTGCGCCTCTTATGTGAAGGCCCCGGGGCTGTGGCCCTGGTTGCCCTCCCCTTAATCCCGCGCTGAGTCCGCAAGACTGTTGGCTTGAACTAGAGGGGATGGCAGATGATAGGGCGATAAAAACGGCTTACTTGAGACGGCCTGTCGGTCCATGACCAATCAATAGACCCCGATGCCGCTGGAAAGATGAAGTGGAGAAAGACCTACTCATCCTACATACGGAAAATTTGAAGGAGATCGTTCAGAATAAGGTGCGTTGGCGACAGTTCTTGTTGCAGGCTTAAATCCACTGTGGGTCGCTGAGCTACAGTAGTAATTGTAGCAAGAAGTAGTAAGATCCTTGTCTACGTTATGGCAATACTCGTGGCAATGGCAATGGCTGATGGCCGGTGGGGGAGGTGTACTGGAGTGGAGACCGTACAATAAACGGCCCGTGGGACGACCGCCCGCTCGGTGGACGGATAACCTGAACAGGGTGGCCGGTAGCGGCTGGACGCGGAAAGCGGAGGATCGTGTTTGGTGGCGCTCTCTTGGAAAGGCCTATGTTCAGCAGTGGACGTGTGCAGGTTGAAAAAAAAATGATGAATGGCAATACTCGTGGTCATCTATTAAATATTATTTTCCCAGCCAACAGACACTAACCAAATCGTCGGTTCAGCTTGTTGGAACTCACGATACGATGAACAAACACAGGGAGGTTTTTCTTCGCCAACGGGCTAGCTAAGAAACCGTCAAGACTATTTATTGCCTGTTGCTATTATGCTTCAACAGGCGTTAAGCCGTTATTTCTATGATGCTGGATAACTCCCGAGAAACCTGGCTGTTACACAGTTTTTAATTGCATTTATATTATTATGTTTAAATAAAAATAAAATAAATATCTTGGGACAATTTACACCAATTGACCTAGTCCCAAACTAAGCAAAGCTTGTACTATGGCTACTAGACAACGGATATACATACTTATATAGATAAATACATACTTAAATACAAATAACATCCATGACTCAGGTACAAACATTCGTATTCGTCACACAAATATTTGCCCTTACCAGGATTTGAACCCAGGACCTCTTGCACAGTAAGCAGACACATGTACCACTGCGCCATACAGGTCGTCAGGTTTTTTTGGTAAAATAGGTAGGCAAACAAGCAAGTGGGTGCTGATGGTAAGTGATCACCATCGCCTGTACACCCGCAACACCAAGGAGATTGCAGATGTGTTGCCAACCTAGAGGGCTAAGATAGAATATCACTTTAAGGATATTGGAACGACTGTAATTTCCGACGTTTTGAGCTCTTTTGTCTTATATTCATGAGTAGACTAAACAAAGATCAACAAACTGGATCTATTAATTATTTAAACAAAGATCAATCGCAAGAGGATAAAATGTCAAGGAAGAGGCATACCGCGCAATGTTCTACTAGTAAGTACGATTAAAATAAAATAAAAATATCCTAAGCCATTACTGCATACCTAACCGATTCCTTGCAGTTGTTACAAGGAATAAATCACTTTTTATAATGCAGCTAGCTAATGGCTTGCCATCAGTGTTTTTACTATAACAATATAACTTTAATCAATCTTAGGGCAGTACCTACTTAAGATTGAATAAAATGATAATGTCAGTTGCAAATATATTTATCTATACACTCGAAGGAGTTAGGAAGATCTATAACCGACTTTAATTATCGGTCAGAGAGTGTGAATTTGTAAGGATCTCTTTAAATACTCAGTTACTTTTGCTACTGACTGTACCAAACAAATACTCAGAACTTTTCAGTACTTTAACTACCGTACTTGCTTAAAGACCTTCAATTTAAAAACTCGCCTTTAATTAATTGCTCGCTAAGCAGCAGTGCTTGCACTGTTCTGTTCCGGCGTGGAGAGCAAGACAGCCGGTGTAATAACTGGCACTAGAGGTATTCCATCTTAGCCCTCTCGGTTGGCAACGCATCTGCAATTCCTTTGGTGTTGCGGGTGTCCATGGGCGGTGGTAATTAGTTACCATCAGGTGAATCACTTGCTCGTTTTCCTTCCTCTGTTGTATAAAAAATTAAAAACTATTTAATGTAAACCTCACAAAAGAGTTTGTAAAGTATCTACTACTTTAACTGGAAAAAAGCTGTGCAAAAAGGATCTTTATTAAGGTTTTTAAAGTGTAGATACTGCTTCAACTAAATAAAAGTTTTCCACAAACATAACCCTTTCTTTTGGCTATGCCGTAGTCGGGTAAAAAGATCATTATGCAAAACTTTACAGACATTCCAATTTCTGTGAAACAATAAGTTACCAAGAATGTAACAGAGCTGTAAGACGAATATGAGCGAAACCCCCTGCGCTAAAGGAAAACCAATCCTATTATGCAGTAAATAGCGATTTTCACAGGAACCTTCCGCTCGTTCCTCAACAGTTCTACTGATTTTCTTTGTTCACTTACCATAAATACACTGCCATTGTCTTTCGTCCTTTTCTCCGTAACCGTTGTCGCAAGCGTCACAAATCCTTGCGGAGATAGATTGACTAAGGAATATTATTTATAAAGCCGAGGTTAAACCCTTGTGGCACTCTGCCAAGAGCATTGATACATCCTTTGACTCATGCTTGTAAAGTAAACAAACGTTATTAGTGCTTTATACATAATGATTCATACCTTTGGTGTTTACATTAAAGTCATATTTGAAGCTGCTTACCCCCGGTTTTTAATGTAAAAGGGAAGAAAACAAGTATAATTGTCACCTGTGGCCCGTTTCACGTAGCTACAAGTTACAATTTTACAAGTCTAAACCGGCAACATTGGTAAATAATGCCCATTGCCATTGGTCATTACTAAACAATGTTGCCAGTTTAGACTTGTAAATTTGTAACTTGTAGCTTAGTGAAACGGGCCACTGATGGGAAGTTATCGCTGCCACCCATTGGGACTAACCCAAGGGAATCGCTGTCTGTAGTTGTGCGCGTACGAAACGCAATTTGCGGGTGGTAGGACCTTGTGCAAAGTCCGCCCGGATCACTACCATCATCTTGCTTACTAATCCAGCCGTTAGGCAGCAGTGTTTGCACTGTTGTGTTCCGGCATGGAGAGCAAGACAGCCGGTGTAATTACTGGCACAAGAGGTATTCCATCTTAGCCCTCTAGGTTGGCAACGCATCTGCAATGTCTTTGGTGTTGCAAATGTCTATAGGCGGTGGTGATTACCTACCATCAGGTGACCTACTATGTTGTATATAATAAACACTTATTATAAAATAGCAGCTTGTACACCCAGCAACAAAACGGAGTCTCTTAAGAAACAGTGTTTAACTATGGCAAATCTACTTGGTAATGAAAAATGGCACTATTCAGCCATAATAAATAAATAACTGCAGAAATAAAATTCCACCTTATAAGAAGGACTTTTAAGACATGAAACAAATCTATGACTTTAAGACCATTGTGACATAAACAGTCTCCTTCCTCATTAAATGATAAAAAGATAGGAATAATGATAAATAAACTAACACGTCAAATAAGTAATAACAACCTTTTATTTAATCTTTATAAATACTTAGGTTTTTTAATTGCATCACCCACAGTCTAGGCATTTTATTTATAATTATTTGTATTATCATAAAAACAATCTTAGCCTATGTATAGTCGACAAAGAAATTGCTTGACCACTTTTCGACCGTATTACAAAGGGATAAGGTTCAAAAGTGGTCCAGCAATTACTTGGTCGACTATACATTTATTTTCCTACTTACGACAATTGCACGCGAAGGCACAAGTACTTTTATATAAAAATATATTTACATTTTGTGTACCAACATTTGTACAAAATTGTGTAAAGGGAATTAATTTGACGAAAAGGTGACTAGCGTCAACTTATGAAAATCATAAGTAATGAAAGTAAAAAAATAATGATATTTATTATAAATCACACTTTTCGACAACATTTCAAAAATGATTAATAATTACCGAAGGGTACTTTTCATTAAAACTTAAAGCTTATCTATGGATAAAACGCGGAAATAACTTTTACCAAAATAATTAGTTTTACGTCCTCTTGCAAAATAATTTGAAATTGGTAAAAGTTGTTTAGATTCCTTCAGTACGAATAGATCTTTTTCGATTAATTTTAAATATCAGACAGTCGGAAAAATAGACAAATAGTTATACAAGATATTTAACATTCATGTTGGCATAGTGCATGAATGCATTAATTTGGTTTCCTCTACATTTGGCCGCAAATTCTCGCATGAAAATACCTAATCCCCAAAATACCAGATTCTCAAAAAACCTGATTCTCAAAATACCAAATTACCAACAATACTGAACACGAAACTCAAAGTGCCAGATCGGGTGCCAGAAAGTTTTGGTAAATCTGGTATTTTGAGAATCTGGCGTTTTGATAATTTGATGTTTTGGGCCTTCTTACAAAGAATACTAAGTTTATAGTTGATACTATTTTTTACAATATACTTCGATTTTCGTTAGTCATACAGTTCCGTAACCTAATTCAGATGTTTGCTGTCAGATGTGTACTATTCCATAAATGACCGATTTTTTTCACTGTCTGATACTCACTTTGTTTACTTTGGCACAAAAGTATCACATTTCACAAGACATACATATATGTATAACGGAGTTTAAGGAAGGTATTTTTAAGGAATTATAAATATTTGTCTCTATTTATTATACTGACCAGCAGTATTTTTACAATACAAGAATAATACTGCAATCGAAGTATAAACATGCAACGACAAGAAAAAATAAATCCCAGATTTACTTAAATAGAAACATGCATGTAAAAGCAAGCAACGGAATGTAACCTTGGGGTTATCTTCAATCGAAAATACCTTCGAAGATAATTAAAAAAATATTGCACTTATAAAATTGATCGCAAACAGATATGGACATTAAAACATCATAAGATACCGCTATCTTAAAAACGACGTTCGGAAACGTTATCCCACGAATAACGTTCGAAAACGTTCGATGACGTTTTAGTGAGCGTTAACTCATGACGCGGCGACTTGTACTGACGTTGTTCGCGCTTCGGATGTGACGGTGATGACCGTTGACGGTGATTCGTTGGTAACGTTGACGTTACTCGAGACGTTGACGTTACTGGTGCTCTGGGCCATAGCTGTCGCTATGGGTTGAGTGATCGGCTGGGCTTGGTATTGGGGATAGTGGATACCCACTACCTCTTCGTAGCTCGGTGGTGCTAAGCATTCTGAAATTGAGAAAAAAACAAATATAATTGACGTTTAGATAGTTTTTTTTGTTTTGTATCGCGCTCTGCCTTTGTTTCTCTCTTTTTTTCTCTCAAAATGATGGGTATGGGTGGGATGGGGAAGATACTGCATGTTTTATCTATTTCTAAGGATTTAATAAAGGTAAAATAACATTAAGTTTTCTATGATAATTTAACTATTTTTTCCTGTGCTATTAGATTTAACATACTTAGACAAGTAATTTTTTGGTTCAAGATTGAACTTGCGATTTGAGTATAAATTTCTATAAATTGGTATTGTTATTATAATAAAGAAATTATCAACAAACACAAGGTTTACAGATAACAATTTGACTTAATCATTGCTAGCATAATCCAGTGTAAAAAGTCCTTTTTTTAGAACTGTCATGCCATACAATGAATATGAACCAACAATAAAAACGGCCAATCATCTTTTATTAATCTTTCTAAGCCCCAAAAGGAATCTTATCATATTTTATCTTGGAAATGGTACTTTGCTTTTGGTCTAGCAAAATGTTGGTGTAATGCTGGTCTAGGTAAAGTTGTATAGAATAAACAACTTAACTAATCAACGATTGCCCTGAACCGGAATGGTGGACATTGGAACTAAGGTTGCATTGCTGAAATGGAAGGAATGTGAGCCGTATGCCTTGTGAGAGGTGGGCCCTCAGAGTCACCGAGGGGATGCCTCAAATGAGACACCAGAAGGTGGGATAACAACCTGCGCGGTGGACGGAGGATATCACCCGCGCGTTTGGAAAAGATTGGAACCGACTTGCCAAGGATAGAGAGTTGTGGCGGCGACGCGAGAAGGCATCCAGCGGTAGATGGTCAATGGACGAGAAGCAGAAGATTGTAAGAATAGTTAAGGTTTAGGAGGTTAAAGCTCTTAGAAATAATTCTGAAAGAGTATTCTTAATTTTACGGATCACCGTTAATTAATAAAGCTTTAAAAATCGATTGAATTGAGTGTTAAAGACAAACGTATTTAGTAAGTTAACCGGTAAGCTTTTTGCAATTTACTCGTTCAAAAACCGTCAAAAGGGATAGCCGTTTGGTGCCTGATTTGGGCGTTTTGGTGAACTTACCATACTTGGGAGGCGGGGGCAAATTGGATGGGCTGACGTATATAGTGGGCTCGGTTTGTGAAAGCGACGGTCGCGCCCGGGATCCCGCGTACATTCTCCTCTGCGCTGGCGTGCGCGTTTTCTGCCCTGGAAACAAAAGAAGGTCTTTGTTAGAACATTATTAAAGTAAGCCTCGCAATGATCTGGCCTGCTAAATCTGGAATCGTGGTCAAAGCCTACCCTGAACTACAGAATAAATAACGCATAGAAACTTCTCTTTTACGACCGCGATTAAACGAATTCCAACTTTATTCACACGCTTAAAAAGTTCGTATTACTTCATACGCCATGCGCCAGGCGGCGCCAGTCAAAAGGCTAAGGAGAGCGAGCGAGCGCGTGACAAGCCGACAGCCTACTGCGATTTGTCTATACCATAGGCAAGGCGGTTATTTATTTATTTTTTATTTTATTTATGGTGACGTTAGTGCTACTTTTTCATTGCGTTGCCAATAGACATACATACACTTAAATGCATGTCAATCACCAACAGTCACCACTGACAGTGGATCAAATTTAACTTGTGGTTAGATTACAGACCGATTACAGACTCGGAAACAGATGAAACTAATTAAGTGCTTGTAAATTGACTCGAGAGTCTAAAATGTGTGTGTACATGTATTATATTCATTCTAATACATACAGCTAATGTAAATTATACTATACATTTATTTTGTAAAAATTAGATTCAGAGAAGAGTGATACTTCAGATGGTAAGTAGCTTTGATTCAAAACTTCGCATTCGAATAACTAGTAACACATCAAGACAAATAGGAATACTTATAGAGTTGTTTTCTTCACACATTTCGTATGTAAAAAAAAGTCAAAGAAAACTGAATGATAGTATTTAGAAGTCTGCTAATGCATTTGTTTTCATACCAGACATTGCTTTGAAGCTAAATTAAAGTAATCACTCTTTCATCGTCAATTGAACTTACTGAGAGGATAGTTCACGCTTAAAAGGTACTTAATTAAAGATTGCTAAAGATGCTCGTATACCACTAGTTTTGATGATCGTCAGTGCCATAAACTCTATAATAGACAATAGAGATGAGACTGTAATATTAAACGCCTAGAGGAAGACTGATCTTAAAGACTTAATTAATAGATTCAAGTGTTATTTTGGCGGGATTTATACTCATATGAACAAAATGAAACAAAACAACAAAGTAATCAACAGGAGTAGCAAGGTAATTTGTACCAACTTGTAGATTTATCTCAATTAATGTGAGACTATTATTATTATGATATGAGCCTATTGTGTCCCACTGCTGGGCTAAAGCCTCTCCATAACCCTTCCACTGCTCTCGGTTTATAAAAGAATAGTAATGCAAAAAACATGTATGGTAGGGGGTAGCAGCTAGTTAAGTAAAAATGATAATTATTAGAGTTGTTTAAATGAACAAAATTAACATAAAGAACTTGATTGAACAAAGTTTTAATGATGTTAAGCTTGACATGGGTAGTCGATGAAAACATATGACGTTTTGTAAACAAAAATATGATTGAATGCTTAAGTGTTTGAATGTCAGTTCATTAGTTACCTATTTGCACAACACGAATAATAACTGTAATAAACACGACGACAACAGTCACAAGCACTGAGAAAATTAAATATTTGGCAAAATCATGAAATCCCACATAAACGGTTTCTTTGTCATTGTCAATGTTTAGGCCTTCAAGCACTTCCGTATCCATTATCAAATGTATTTCAAAGAATGTCACTGGACGTGAACTTAAGAACGCGTTTAAAACCCATCACTAAACGTCAACTTAATAACAAGAACGTCTTAACAAGACGTTTGTTCAAACACACGTGTCGATTTACAATAATCTAAAAAAATATTTATTAATTCTCTGCTAAGCGTGGGGCATTTATCTTTGAGATTAACTGCCTTAAAACTTATCTAATTTTAATATGCGCTAAAGACCGATGAAGTGATAGCGACAAGCAATTTTCACCTCTATTCACACAACATAAGCCTCACAGTATTAGCGTGAGAGAAGGACAAGTGAACAATAAACCTTGTCACTGGTTTATGCCTCTTAGAGCTTATCCACTTACGGCATTTATAGTGTTTTATCCACTTTGTGCGTACTTATGACGTGCATATTCAATTTTTAATAAAAAAACAGCTAAATCGTAAGTTGTAGATAATGATTTGGATAAGATATCGAATGTACAGCAAGATTCATAAGACACTGTTGGTCCTGAAAATGTAATCAAGCGTTACATAAAAGTATGTTATGGTAATCCAATGCTAGTTAATGACAATGACGATAAAGATAATCTTGAAGTTGGAACTGTTAGCTTGTCTCCTTGACCGTATACATTGCCTTCGACTGACATAGTCTGTGATATTAGAGAACTGTTACGGAGAGATTCTTTCTTTGCCGTATCCGTGTTGCATAAAACAACTCTAAGATAACACTTATATATTTACTGGTATACTAAGCTGATAACTAAAGAGATTTAGCATCAAAAATGTGGTCAAACTTTAAACTTTACTAACTTAATGCCGTAAAGAGAAGACCGTTCAAAACGGGACGCATTGGTGTCAACTCTCCTCGGAAAAAATCCAATAGAGATTGATAAGCCAGCGAATCACGTCATTAACTTAAACTTTACTAAGGACTCTAAGGACTAGTCACATCTTATTTAAAAGAGATAAAAGAAATAATTTCTAATTAGTAGTCTTCCAAAAGACTCCACTTAGGAATGGACGTGCTGCAGAAAGTCCCCAAATAGCTGAAAGTGGTCTTAGATAATTTGCACATTGAAGGTTTCGGATTTATGGCAAGTATCCGCGGGCATATCAGAATCAATACTTTCGCAACAAAAGCTTGTACGGCTTTTTCATCCACTGCTTACGTCTACTTCCTTAAGATAATAAGTGAAGTGATACGTTGAATAATGACAAATACTTAGCGCTATGATCCTGAGGCAGAAGAAGACGAGAAGCCATATCAGGAAAATCAGCACCAGCATAATCATATACCAGAACGCCATTTCTCTCAGACCGTCTCTGTCTACAGTATCGTCGTCAAATTCTTCGGAACTTCTTTCATTAGTCAAATCTTCGTTTGACCAGAAATAATTCGGCTCTCCAAACATAGGTGCCATTATTTCAAGAAATACCCGATCAGCTGTTGGAACATCTCCGACTTTAGCCGTTTACTCAAAAACGGTTGAGTTCTCAACTGTCAAATCACTCTCAATAATTTGAATTAACAAATTATCAGAATGTCACTTGATTTCGGGTTAGTCCACTGTTTTCACAAGAAGCATTTTTTTACATTTTCACTGAGACGCACTGAAACTTGGCACATTGGAGTAAAAACTTCGAGATAATGTGAGAGCTGTATGAGTTTTCGGCGATATCACTATCAGTTTGATGAGTTGACACCATCTATCGCTTGAGATTATCACGAAGTACGTACTTTTTATGTTCGATTTCCTAATATCTACTTGACGAGAGTAGAATTTGTTTTTAAACATACTGTAACTTCATTTAGCCAAAAACTACAAGTTTGGCTGAAATTAATCCTATTTCACTAACTAACTTATTTTTCGTTGCGGTAGTATTTATGATATTGGCTTTGATATATTTATTATGTTTATCGTTTATTTTATCAACTCGGGATGAGTTATCTTAATCTCATGAAGCGATAGTAAAGATTTTATGGAACGGTAAAACTGTGTACTTTTTCAAAAAAAATATTATTTAATTCAATTTAATTTCAATAGAAAATACGACAAAAGAATAAAAGTATAGTTATATATTTGGGCTTATAGTCCTACTAATATTATAAATGTGAAAGTATGTTTGGATGTTTGTTACTCAATCACGCAAAAACTACTGAATGGATTTGGATTAAATTTGGCACACATATAGTTTATAACCGGAATTAACACATAGGATACTTTAATGCCGTAAATATGCATAGTTCCCACGGGATAGCGATAAGTGAGTTATACGCCGCCGTGACGTCAAGAGCAGCAAAGCAACTAATTGTCATTAATTTGTCCAAGAAATATTGCAGATTGCATGTTGGGTGCACGTTTGCTTGATTCAATTAAACAAGTCTACGTGGACGAAATCGCGGGCAAAAGCTAGTTATACATAAATTTAAAAAGTCAAGAGGACCGGGGCAGTGCAGGTTACTCAAAAATTTAACGTTAACGAAAAAATTCTGATGGTTTCTGTTCTGATGAGCCAAGTTTAGTTTATCCAAGTTTATCTCTATGTGCGTCCGTTTCTTATGACAATAGTTTGACAGAGACGCAGGGAGGGATAATTTAAAGCTAATCTATTCGCTAGGCTAGCGGTCATGTTAGGGCCACTGGTGGGAAATTCAACTAGGCACACTGCTGGCATCAAATACACAAGTAACAAACATATTTTACCTAAATACGCCATCTTTATGCACATTATCATAAAGCACATGATCAACAATGTGAAGAACATGGACAAATATACAGCAGCACCTAGCGATATGGCTGATCCTGTTCCGAAATTATCTGTATCGCTTGGTTGGTCAACTACATGTACCATCTCTGCTAATTCAGCTTCAAATTCCGACAGGGGAGCCATTTTGAATCACTGTTAATGATCACTTTCGTTCCAATCGAAGCGCTCTTCAAAAAATGTTCGACTGCTTCAAATATTGAAACAGCGACAATTTTCGTTTCTGTTGTTTCTTTAACTTCTATAACTGTTTCTTTGTGAACAATTGAAGAGTTTGATTATTTGTCAGCACTGAAGTTCTTGTGTAGTTTAAGTATGTTATACTTGTTTTTCGTTTTATTTCAATTAAATAGAACGTAACACTTTATTCGCAACATTTTTACAATATGATTCGTGGGTTTTTCGAGGAACTATAGTACATACTGGTGAACGTTTAATACCTTGTTTCTTTTGTTTTATCCTTCATCTTTAGAATGTTCATTCGATTTCATACTCTACGTTCACTGCTTTCTATTATCTTGCAAATCTTTTCCCTTGCACATTACAATCTAGAATTATCTTAAAGTGGATTTTATCAGCGACATGTCTAGATTTATAAGAATGATCATCTATTGATATCAAGTTAATATCAGCAAATATAATGTAACCTAGAACACAATAATATAAATAAATAAAAAACGAATATACTTTGGTTTTATAAGACTCATGTAATTGTGTATGTTCATCATGTTCTTAACTATTGTTTATTTTCTAAATCCCTACTGCTCTCATTTATTTGAAAGAAGTGTTCGTTTTTAAACAGCCGTGGTCGTAAGTATATGACTTTGTCGCGTTAAAGTCCCGTTTGACGTTAACAACCAATTGATTATCTCGTAGTTCCTCAGTATTATGTATAGGTTCGCCAAACATCGGGTAATGGCCAAGACAAGCTTTTGTTAGAATCAGACAGGAATTACTGTTTTGGCGCACAACAGCAAGATAGTAAAAAATGACAGAAAGTAACAATATTAATTTCAAAAAATAATGCTTTTGTAACAATTTTAAATAAACGTGACTCGTTTGTTTTCGTAAGCACAACTTTACTGTTGTCAAAAACATGACTTGTAACGACTTATTTGCCTCTTTTTTAAGGTCCGATGTCTCAAGGCCTCAAAGGCTCATGTCACTTTCGGGACTGAGCATAACGTGACAGAGTCTCAAAAAGATTTGACATTTGTTTTCGTGCCACATGATGACAGGATAACAAAAATGTGCGAGCTTCAAAAAATAATTATTCAAATTAGAATTAGTCAAAGAAAATTAAAAAAGCATTGTTATTTACTTTATGGATAGTTCGTTTCTCAGTTGAATTGGACGTTTGTCTATAGTTTCATCGATGTGGCCCACTGATTGGATCTAAGTATTATTTATAGCTTTGAAGGTTTTTATCTGTTTATCTTTGTTTGCGTCATTAATAAGCAACTGATAAAAAGTAATGTCCTTAATTAATGAACTGATTAATAAATTAGAAAAGCAGACTTAAGAGATTATGGAACTGAATAGATTGTGTGACTAGAGTCATGTTCCTTATCCCCCTCAGCCCTTTCATAAAAATTCACAAACCTCTTTTTTTAACATCCGTTTTGTTGCTGTCTTTTGAGAGCAAACGTCACAATGACAGATAAAATCGAAATATGTCTTTATCTTTACATAATATAAAAGAAAGTGGCTATCCGTCTGTCTGTCGCCATATATTAATCCCATTACTCCTTCTAGCCCACGCAATGGATTTTGATAAGGTATTCACTGTCATTTAGAGATTTTCACGGAAGGTTTTTAACTACATTGCATCCTTAATTCTACGGGCGGGTGGCTAGTATTAACTAACATGGGTTTAATGAGCGTTTATGTTGGGGTAATACTTAGGTAATAATTAGGTAACTTATAAAGGCAATCTCCACAAACGTATCGGTAAAAGATAACAAGATATAATCAGATTCGCGCAGCTGCAGTTATCTGCAGATAGCTATCAATATCTTCGCGCACTTTTGAAACAAAATGGTTAATAGTGCGTCTTTCTCTTACTTGATGGCCATGAAAGAGACGCATATAGGTAAAAACAGAACCCACACATACCTAAATCCCTTGCGTCGCTTGCTCATCATTATTACCTAACGCTAAATTGTTTGAAATGTTCGCGATTTTTACATATTTCGCGATTTTCGTGGTCACGAGCAAACCTTACGTGATCACGGCCGTTGCAATAGGTACGGCCGAATGGTCGAGATAAATAAATAAACACTAAATTATCTCGTTAAAGTCCCGGTAAATGTAATAAGTGTACATTTTAATGATATTTAGACAATCTACATTACACAAAGATATGCCCTGCACTTGTAGCACCCTAGCGTTAATCGCAAAGATAAGGCCTCCCTTTCGCACATGCCAACTGGTTAGAAAGAGACATATGCTCATGTCTGCGATAAAAGATAGATTGCTGGAGTCTCTGAACAAAACAAATCAGCAATACTAATGACGTTCTTATTACTCTTTTGCGGGTGGTAGGACCTTGTGCAAGGTCCGTCCGAATAGCTACCACCATCTTGCTCGCTAATACTGCCGCTAAGCAGCAATGCTTGCACTGTTGTGTTCCGGCGTGAAAAGCAAGACAGCCGGTGCTATTACTGGCACAAGAGGTATTCCATCTTAGCCCTCTGTGTTGGCAACGCAGCTCAAATCTCCTTGGTATTGCGGGTGTCTATAGGTGGTGGTAATCACTTACCATCAGGTGACCCATTCGCTTGTTCGCCTTTCTGTTTAATAAAATAAAATATTTTGTCGCAGGGGTTTAATGACACTTGTCATTAGATTAGACACCTTCTGCTGTTCTTAATCTTTACAGTCTTTATCTTCTTATTTATCTTCTTCTTTATCTTTTCTTTACATAGTATAAAAAGTCGCTATCCGTTCCTGTCTGTCCTTATATCTTCGGCCGCATACTCCTTCTAAACCACGCAACGGATTTTGATACAGTTTTCATTGTCATTTAGAGATATCTCAAGATAAGTTTTTAAGTACATTAAACCCTAATTGTATCCGTACGAAGCCGAGGCAAGCCACTAGTTTATACATATAATTTTCTTAATGGCCAATTGTATTATTGGGACAAAAATAATTAAACATTTTTGTTTAAAAATATTTCAAATAAACATCTCGTGAGCACGTTAAATTAGAATTGTTTTATAACCAAGCCAAGTTTAGACGCAGCATCAAAGACGCATATAAGGCTGCTTTTCCACCAGATATATGCGAGGATGCGTAGCGAGGGATGTGTTTGTAAGAACCAATAGAATCGCTTCATTTACCTCGCCTCGGTCAGCACAGCTCTAGTGGAAACGGCTCATTGGTTCTTCACAAACACATTCCTCGCTACGCATCCTCGCACATCTCTGGTGGAAACGCAGCCTGTCACCATTAAAGACCGAACTGCGTGAAAGTGTCATTTTTAGCAAGGGAGGCAAATAGTATGCACTGTGAAGTTGGTATTCCTTTCGGGCATAGACAATTTTTCGCAGTTCGCTCTTTAATGATCAGCTAAGTTTCTTGCTGGTTGTACTTAACTGTTCTTAACTTGACATGCGTAGGACCTTGTTTTCACTATTAAGGGCTATGTACATGGTACGAATTCTCGCATGCGAGTTGCATGACATTGCGGGCTACTGAGGTATGATGCGATCGATCCATCCTTCGAGCTGCGCAATGTAATGCAACTCGCATATGAGAATACGCACCGTGTAAATGACCCTTTAGTTGACATGATTGTCTTTCGTTTTAACTCGGATGTTTCCGTATCGTCTCGCCAACGATGGAATCACTAATTTACGTCGTTAACGGGACTTTAACGCGATAAAATCATTGTTGATTTACCTCGACGTTTAGGCCATGTTTCAACGGCCGTAGTCAAGAGTAGACGTCGAGGTAAATTAACAATGATTTAACGTTATAAATATGTGTGAAAATCGCGAAAGTTTTAAAACAATTGATTGAATCACTGTTTACTTATTAGGATCTGAGGCGTCAGAAGGAACCTTAACCAAAACAACTAACAAAACAAGTAAACAAGACACCAAAGTACTTACTGAATCTAGCTAACGACAACGCCATCATAAGCAGAATGAAAAACACTATCCAAAAGAAGAAACTCGGCGACATATAAAACATTTTGTACACACAAACAACAGTCTAGCTGGTTTAGGCAATAATAATTAATAAAACGGCATTCGATAAATCCTTATTCGAAGCGTTTTTATCGCTGAATTCATTCGCCTATCACAGTTTTTTAGATAAACCGGTGATTATCTGATAAAAATTGCTGGCAATTTCAGCAAACCTTATTTTTTCCACGTAAGCTCAATTAGGCAACGGACCACCTTATTTTTAATTCAACACAAAATCATTATCAAATTGTAGACAACCTCGCCTTTGTTTGTTTAAATTAAAAAAGCATATCTCGATTGAGTCTTCGGCAAATGTAGACGTCACGGTCACGTCACACAGAAAGAAACGTTCATAGCTGATGCGTATGAGCAAATAGCGATGCGTATGGCTGGGCAGCGTTTGATAAGCTTGGCAACATCTTTTTGTAATACCGCAGTGTCTCAAGACAAAAGTCTTCACCCAGTGTGTGTTGCCACTAAGGCTGCTTTTCCACCAGAGATGTGCGAGGATGCGTAGCGAGGGATGTGTTTGTAAAGAATCAATGAGCCGTTCCCACCAGAGCTCCCACCGAGGCGAGGTAAATGAAGCGATTCTATTAGTTCTTCTGCGAATCTCCGCAGAAGAACCAAAGTCACCGACGCAGCTCAACGAATTGCAAACCTTAAGTGGCAGTGGGCGGGGCACATTGCTCATAGAACCGAGGGCCTTTGGGGTGGAAAGGTCTCGAGTGGAGACCACGTACCGGAAGACGAAGTATTGGTATGCCTCCCACAAGGTGTACCGACGATCTGGTGAAGATCGCTGGAAACCGGTGGATGCGAGCAGCACAAGACCGACCGTCGTGGAGATTCTTGGGGAAGGCCTATGCCCAGCAGTGGGCGTCTTCCGGCTGATAACATAATGATGATGATGATAATGATGAGAAAATAATGCTCATGTTAAGGTCTCGCTTAATATAAGCGGCGTTTAGTCGCGTACGAGCGATAGACTTTGTGTGGAAAGCAGTATCGTAGTGTGGAATTTCCCTTTGATAAAACCAGAACGTAGAACGTTCGCTGTAGTATGTCTTAGAACACCTGTTTTGTAGGCGCCACTCCACTAGTGGAAAGAGAACCGTCGCATGCGCAGAAGCTCATGAACCTACTTTTGGTTTCGGACCGGCAATTTTCCTGTCACAACCGAAACTAAACAGAAACTCTAATTGAATGCTGAAACTCGCTAAAACCGAAACCGAACCTTCGGTCGGACAGTTACCGAACGTACGCGGGCGTTCCGTGAATGCAACAGCGATGCTTCGACATCGAGCTCGTCGCTAATGCGCTTAGAAAATAGCGGGATGACGTTTGTACTTGTGATTATGACGTAAGCTTGGTGTCAGTTTATTGATAGTCTATTGAATAGTATCGTATAGTGACGTCCGCCTATGCGTTTGAACAAAGAAAGGTCTCTACACTTCAGCGGAAAGGTCAATTACTGCAATTCTAGCACAAGATTTTTCACAATATTTCGTGGCAGGGAAAGATCGGATTAAATTAGCATGTTTTAGATAATCGACGTCGGACTTCTAGCACATTCGTGTGGTATCGTATAACGTTGATTAGATAGCCTGTTTCTTTTGTTTTTATGCTGTTGCTGATTGTTTGTCCTCGTTATTGCTGTATATTATTGCGCCACATATATTTTGAGCGATCCTGTACTTCCGGGTTGTGTATAAAGAACGTCCGCTATGACGAGCGGGGGCACGGAAAAGCGTGCGCGCCTATCGAAAAAATAGTACGAAAAATAGAACTCTCATACTATTTTTCAATAGGTGCACACCAGCTCCGTGCGCCCACGCGACTTAGCGGAGGCCCTAAGCATCAAAAAGCGCTCTCCATACTAACGGTGGTAACGTTTTCCACTCTCTAAACCTTAACTTATAGCCATAATTTTTTAGTATGTTATCAGTATGCCCTAGAACTAAGTTTGATTGTTTTGATTTTTTAAATATTCTTAATAGCATCAAAAGTATTGACGCTTTTTTGTTTCGTATGGAACTCCTAAAATGCAAATATTGTCAACTCTATGAAGAATATTTAAAAAACAAAATATACAAACCTAGTTCTGAGGCATAATGAGAACATACCAAAAAATCATTGCCATAGGTTAAGGTTTAGAGGGTGGAAAACGTTATTGCCGTTTGTATGAGGAGCGCTTCTTGGGGCTGAGTTCACACTCTTCTTAACAATTGCCCCTTCTCTTGGCCACGAGAGTCTAACTAACATTAGTCATTTAGATAATAATTCAATTATTTGCTCAAAATTTGCTTTATCAATTACCAATCTTCTATTCCACACAGTTGATGCTACGCAGCATAATCCGAACGATAAAAAACAACAGATAATTAAATTTCAGTATCTATAAGCTTTGTAATAAATAAAAGGTATTTTAATACCACGCCATAAGTCATAAAACATTATACACGAAAAACTTTGTATTGATCGATTTTTTTAATACGCTAGAATTAGAAACCAAATAGAGGAAATAGCAAAAATACGCGATGAGTATTGTTTTTACCAGTAGTTGACTGTCAGACGATTATTGGGTCCCTGACAATGACTGTACCGTTATCTTAATTGACATGGAATATAATAAACGTCCATGTGTGCACGTGAGATAATCTATTGCGGCAGTTGCAAAGCAAGAAAGAGATACAAGCAACGTCATGGTTACCTGTTTTGGGTAACTATGGCATCGGCGTTGGCTTTTTAAAGGTAAATTAACCTTTTTTTTTTAAATAGGAAGGCAAACAAGCATGTGGGTCACCTGATGGTAAGTGATCACCACCGCCTATAGACACCCGCAACACCAAAGAGATTGCTGGTGCATTGCCAACCCAGAGGACTAAGGTGGAATGCCAGTAATTACACCGGCTGTTTTGCTCTCCACGCCGGAACACAACAGTGTAAGCAGTAGTGCTTAGCGGCATGATTAGCGAACAAGATGGCGGTAGCGATCCGGACGGACCTTGCACAAGGTCCTACCACCCGAAACCTTGAGGTAAATTAGTTGTTATTAAGTCCTTAATAATAACAACTTAAGTTTATTGGTGCTTGCGTGACTCCTCCAGTCTCAAAGTCTGCAACTATCCAAGTTCTGTTGTAATTTCTTGCCATCAGGCAAACCGCGCGGCTGTTTGCCACCAATGTGGTACAAAAATGAACTTACCAAAATACCGCACCATGACACCATAAATGATCCAGAACAGTAAGATGTTCAGTCCCATAAACACCAGAACTCCAGTTAGCTCATTCATTTTTTTATTACAGGCAAAAAAGTCACTAAAATGGATAGACTAGCGTTTAATATTGCACCGAAGACTAAACTGGATGTTTTATCGATCAATTATTGATATTGGCAACATTAAAACGAGATTACATATTGCTTATCTATGATTCACGGCGTTGTGGCGTTTTGGACTTTATTTGGAAGCAGGTACGGTGCATTGTGAAGACATGTCCGGTGTCATAGATAAGTATTTGATTAAAGCATAAATTCCGCTTTCTTATCGTGGTTCCGTGTTCCCAGTAACATGTCAATATTTATCTTGATGTTCAAGTGTGATTAAGACAATAAAAGAGAGGGTGATGAGTGATGATACAAGTGAAGATTAAAATATCGTCTACTTTTTTTAATTGGGAGGCAAACTATAGGAACCAGCGACCCCAGAAGAATCGCTGATCCGTTGCCGGCCTATAGGTCCCCTCTTCCTGTGGGCCGCCGGATCTCTCGGTCACCGTACGAAACATTAGTCAATGTACAATCTACACTAATATAATAAAGAGGTAAACTTTTTTTTGTTAGTTTGTTTGTATGTAGGGGGTAATCTCTGGAACTACTGAACCGATTTTCAAAATTCTTTCACAGATAAAAAGCTACACTATCCCTGACGGACATAGGCTACTAATTTCACGCGAACGAAGTCGCGCGCGTCTGCTAGTATTATAAAGTCAGACTATGACGTAAAGCAAAAAATGACGAATAAATAAGACGGGGTTTTACGTTTAAAATCATCATGTAATTATGAATTCAATGAATGATTACGTAATGTATATTAAGTAATGTAAATGAATATATTATAATATATCCGCAATAACTTCAACAATTATAAACCTGTAATAACAATTTATAATGTCAGTTTATATTAAACATAAATACATTGAGTTAGATTTAAACTAAACAATAATTATAAATTGACTTTAAAATGATTAAGCATATGTTTTTTTATTATTTACCAAAAAAATAATGATTTGGAAGGGATAGAAATTAAAAGTAATATTTCTCAATACTTTAAATTCTTATTAAAATTACTGTGTAAAACTATACTTCAGGTTTTGATATTGTATTGTTATCTCATTTTTTAGTAAGTATTTAATTTATGCACTTGTATTTGTCAGTATAAAATAAGTAAAAAAGAAATGTTGGTTTATTGTCTCGAAATAAATAATTAGGTACCTATAGAATTTAATCTGAATATATATCATCTACCTGTGCCTACGCATATTATTTTTCCTTGTTTTTTTTCCTTCCTTGACACCATGTAATACACATTTCAAACAAAATGTAAATTTTTATGTATTTTTTCATACAAATTTACGCAAAATAACGCTTTAATAAATGAGACATTTAGTCTATCAATTCGATTTGCACGCCACTATGAAACCTTTTCACAGTAAATGTAATAGTGTATGACATATTGTGTGATATGTATGAAATGTTAATGTGGTATTCAAAAAAGCGTTTTGTATTGTATTGTAATGTCACAGCACTAAATGTAACAAAGTTCTACAGTGACCCACAATTTAAACTGGTTAATATAAACACCTGCTTAAAATTCTTATTCAAATATTTATTTACTTTACCTCCGACAATTTCAGCTGATTTAACAGCAATATTGAAATGTTATTTTGGTCCACTTTCCAATGCGTATCGAAACGAAAATGTCCTCTATTTAATGTTTACAAGGAACAAACGAAGTATAATCTATCAAGAAATTGCTTGACCACTTTTCGATCGTATTACAACTGAATAAGGTTCAAGGTGGTCAAGCAATGTCTTGATCGACTATATGTATAGCAAACTGACCAACTTAATATCCTACTATTTGTACTATTTGTTCAACTCACGAATAACTCGCAAGATCTCGTCGACTTTTTATATCACAATTATTTCAGGAATTGATTTCATTTATAATATATCTTATTGAAAATTACATTAAATTTACAATGTAAAACATAACAAATTCACTATAAGATCGTCAAAAAGGTAAGCAAAATATTAAAATAAAAATATCTAGGGAATACGTCTAGAAAACGTCAAAGTGTCAAAAATAAAAACTCAATAAAAATGTAGTCGGCTGTCATGGGAAATGTCATAGCAACGAAAATTAAGCGAAGTGCATTGCTGCGTTTAGATGAAGGTTAAGCATCATATAATATTCCAAAGAAGCAATGTAAATCAAAAATAATCGTTGTTGGTATTTGTCGAGAGCGAGTTAACGCGTGTCGAGAAGGTTCGTACTAGGTGAACTGATTTTACATCAAAGTTGATTCGTAAAGTGTAAAAGAAGTGAGTTTCAAAAGTACCGCACTTTAACTACAGATAACCGTTACATAATTAGTCATAGTCATAATATCTTTCGAATTATCGATTGATAATTTTAATCTTTGCACCCTGTGCTTAAGATATATTTTGTTTGTTTCATAATAACCATTAAAAAGCGAAATGTAAAAACGTCATAATTTTAAACTAGCTTTTATCTCCAGCTTTGCCTTGGAAGAATAAAATCCCTGTCTCACATAAACAATACAATACAATTGCTTACTGTTGACTGAATACCACATGAAATAAAATCCAGAGACATTGATTAAGATATCGATTAAATTAAATCGAAAAACCACTAATACTTATCACGGAATGACGTCAGAACATGACAAACAGTTATTTTCAACTTCTGACTAAGGAAGGAAGAGTAAGGGGTGTTATTAGTTCGAGCATCGGCATGTCCGTCTGTTTGTCCATGGCATAGGATAGACCAAACTAAGGGTCGATTTATGCGGCCGAAAATGCAATAATTCACCAAATATAATAAATAAAATAAAATAAATAAATCAATATCTCTGGAGAATTCACACCAATTGACCTAGTCCCAAACTAAGCAAAGCTTGTGCTATGGGAACTAGACAATGAATATACATACTTATATAGATAAATACATACTTAAGTACATATAACATCCAAGACTCGGGTACAAACATTCATATTCATCATACAAACATTTGCCCCTCCCGGGAATCGAACCCGGTACCTCAAGCTTCATAGTCAGGGTCACTAACCACTAGGCTATCCGGTCGTCTAATAGTTATTATATTTAAACAAGATGAGGGTAAGTATGTTAAAATATCACAGTAATTCTCGTATGCTTTGATAAAATCCTTTTCCAACCATTGAAAGCAACTTTGAACAGGGTCCAATTTCATAAACGCGCCAGACGACAGGTGACAGTGACGATTCGCCGTACATTACTGTGTCGTCAAGAAACGCTACAGATTTACAGACTTAACATCATTGTGGGCAAGCAATGTAAACCGAATACCGTATGGAAACCGTAAGACTCGGACATATTAATAAAAACGGATCACTCACGTATTTTTAAGTCGAGAAATGCCCGACATGTTTGAAAGTTTTCCTCTTTATTATATTAGTGTAGATGTAGATTTGTTCCAGTTTGTTGGTACCGTTAAATAGGGTTGCTTTGAAATGCAGGGGCGACTTAAAAAAAGTAGTTTCAAGGCCATGTAATCATTTTTATTTGTTTTTTTTAATCCAGTTGACGACTTCATAGGTTTTCTAGATAAAGTCACACCCAGGGGCGTAACTAGGGTGGGGCAGGCAGGGCATGTGCCCGGGGCGCCAAATAAGGGGGGCGCAAAAAACGAAATTTACTAACTACCTATAAAAAAAAATACAATCCAAATTCGCATACATGGCCAAATAAAAGTCTTTTGAGGATCATTTAATCCTTATTGTAGATACATTTCAGATTCCAGAACAAACTGCGAATGTTATGTATATACATTACATTACAAAATTAGTTAAATAATAAAAAAAAATGTGTAGGTATCTGTTTTTACAAAGGGAGGGGCGCAGTTTGGGTGCGAGCCCTAGGCGCGATTTTACGTCGCTACGCCCCTGGTCACACCTGTTTCCCGGAGGGGTAGACAGCGACCACAGATTATGTCGGATTACTATGTCTATATGACAAAACTCGTTTAATACCGACTGCATGGTTTTATGATAACTTCATTGATAGCAATGTAGCCTTGATTCACGGTAATAAATAATACATAACTTACGTCGTTTCACGCAACTCCCAAAACAGAACCAGAACCAAAATAAATATAAACACATAAACATAAACACTCCGATCAACACTGTCGCGACTAAGTCCATCTTGTGTATTGTCGCGCACACTAATAACACTTAACGCTTAACACATTACTTTATCTTATCTGAAGTTATCTTCACTTCTACATTTTAAAAATGATATTTCAATTTTAAAAGCCGGTTGGGCGTCAGTGAATGAACGGCTGCCAGTGACTGAATGTTACTAATAAATGATGTTCTCCAGTGAGGAATTCTGTGTCGGGAAGTCCGATCTATTTGTCGCACTCTAAGTGACCTGTGACATTTTTAGGGCTCCGTAGTAACAAGGAACCCTTATAGTTTCGTCATGTCAATTAATACAAATAATAATGATGACATAACTTTCGAGCCCAACCGCACATTGACATTTAATCACTGTAATTCTATTTTTATGGCTCCCACTATCCCTGAGGATATCTTTAATATTATAAGATCGTTAAAAAATACTAAAAGCACGGGGTATGACGGTATTAGCACAAGCATATTGAAGAGAGCTTCACAAGTAATTGCACCTATACTAAGTTACATAATAAATATGTGCATCGAAAGTGGAGTATTTCCTGACAACTTGAAAATATCTATAATCAAGCCGATATTTAAAAAAGAAAATAGAGAAGAAATGAGCAATTACCGACCAGTTGCTCTCATACCAGTTATCTCTAAGATAATAGAAAAAGTTATAGCTAATAGTCTATATAATTTTTTCGAAACTAACAAATTATTTGCCAGTGAACAAAAAGGCTTTCGTAAAAACAAGTCTATTGATATAGCAATTTTCGACCTGGTAGAAAGAGTTGTAAAGAACATGGATAGAGCAAAACCGGTCTACGCGATGTTTATGGACATGAAAAAAGCCTTTGATTTCGTAAACCATAAAATACTACTGGATAAACTGTACAGATATGGTATAAGGGGGAATGCTCTGGAATTGATTAGGTCTTATATGAGTAATAGAAGGCAGCTTACACAAGTTACCCAAGTAAACTGTACGGCAAAAGAGGATGTCACATACTCCTCCGAATTAAGAGATGTCCACTATGGGGTTCCACAGGGGAGTATCCTGGGACCGCTGCTTTTTATTATCTATATAAATGATTTGCCGAGAGTTACCAAACACCCAATGGTTTTGTTTGCCGACGACAGCACTCTTATCTTCTCTGACGTAAAACCGAACCCACACGAACTCGAGATTAATAATACTTTAGATTTAGTGATCGAATGGCTTAATAGTAATAATCTTAAGGTCAACTTAAAAAAGACGTGTATAATGAACTTTAGACAAAGAACCAACCCTAATAATCCCCTTGAAATCGCGGTTAGGCATGATGGACAGAATGTTTCTGAAGTGAACAACACTAAATTTTTAGGTCTTACTTTGGACGATAAAATGTCATGGAAAAATCAAATGGACACGGTCTGCAGTAGATTAAATAGCTATTCATATGCACTGAATAAGTTGATTAGGGTGGTGAGTAGATCAACTGTTCTGATCGCTTACCATGCATACGTGACATCTATGCTTAGATACGGAGTGGTTTTCTGGGGCAATTCACCCCATCGAGAATTAGTGTTTAGAGCCCAGAAAAAGTGTCTAAGAGCGATTTGTGGGATACGACCCAGGGATAGCTGCAAACCACACTTTATTCACCTGGAGATACTAACGTTTCCGTGTTTGTATATATACGAAGTAGCCACATTTGTAAAGCAAAATTTCAACAGATTTCAGTGTTTCTCTAGTAAGCGACACAAGGATAAACTGTTTGCGACCCCATCAAGGACAGCTCTTTTATCAAAAAGCATCTTAGGGATCCTAGGGGTCCTAGAATATACAATAACCTCCCAAGTGAAATTAGAAATAGTGATAATTTAATCAAATTTAAGAAATCTTTAAAAAAGTTTTTGATTGACAAAGCTTACTACACTCTAGGCGATTTTCTGGGGGACAGAAATCAATGAGCTAAAAATGATGTAGCCTTTAGTAAATATGACAGAAGTAGTAGCTGCCTCTTTAATTTAATATATATATATTTTTTTTTATATAAATTTAATTTTAATTTTAATTCTAAGTTTAATTTTATTTTTTAATTTTATTCAATTTTATTTTTTGTTCTGTAATTTTTTGTATCCTTTTGACATTTTTGCTATTGATTCTATTTTTTATAAGCCCTAGTTATATGTATGATACATTGTATGTCGTAATGGCATGTTACAGAGATACGTAGAATATAAGTTACAACACCTGTATTATTTACCTGTGACACACATTAAAGTGATTGATTGATTGATTGATTGATTGATGTCCGTCCGTCCATTTGTCCGCAGCCTAACTCATGGACCCTTAGTACTAGAAAGCTGTAATTTGGCATCGATATGCATATTAATCATGCCGACAATGTGGTGAAATAAAATTTTGATAAATATTAATTCTTTGGTTACCTCCTCTACACGTGAAGTGGGGATGTATTTTTTTTCTTGTCTACCCTATAGTGTGTGATGTCGTTGGATAGCAATTTCAAAAATATTGCGGGTTTAACAAAACAGTTTTTTGATTGAAGCATCCGTTTGTGAATTATTAAGCTTTAAAGTGCAAATTTTTGTAACAGTCAATTCTCCCCCCCCCCCCCCCCCCTCCTTGCCAGTCAAACGGTTGCTTTTGGATTCGTGAAAAAATTCATTAGATTAGATGAAGTTAAAAGGAAAAGTATCACAGCTAAGTATGCTTTACAAGTTAACGAGTAATCAGGCAACTACGGAACCCTACACTGCGCGAGTCCGACTCGCACTTGGCCGGTTTTTTACTTCCATATTCAGTAAAAGTGAGGCTTCAATAGATGGCGTTGTTAGGCCCCTTTAGAATTTTTGTCACTTTCTTTACTATTTCTACACAAATATAATAAAGAGGTAAACTTTGTTTGTATGTAGGGGGTATCTCTGGAACTACTGAACCGATTTCAAAAATTCTTTCACAGATAGAAAGCTACACTATCCCTAACGGACATAGGCTACTAATTTCACGCGGACGAAGTCGCGCGCGTCCACTAGTAGGTTATAATTAGACTTTGTATTCTTACCGTACTGACTTCACGATTAGGTAGAGGGGGTATAAATTGATCACTAAAATAATTGCAGTTAGAAATACCTACTTATATCATTAACTATTTTATTAGTGACCTGACTACAAAGTTAAAGCTTGTGGGATAAATGACCGCAAGGAGATTTTTATATGTAATACGTAATACAAGCAAGAAAGTGAGAAATAACGAATGAAATACTTCATATTGTGAGGTACAATTTAATTTTTATACGTATTAATATGAATGAAAATGAATGAAAATGAAAATGAAAATGAAAATGAAAATGAAAATGAAAATGAAAAATTTATTTTGCAAGTAGGCCATATAGGCTCTTTTACATGTCTGAATCTACTAGCGCTTCGGAAAATGGAAGAATCTGCTGAGAAGAAACGCCGCAAGAAACTCAGCAGTTTATCTTTTTTTTTCTTCTCTTTTGAAAACAAGATTACAGAGCAATATACACAATCATAACAATAGTTCACATAAAGTGTGAAAAAAAAAAGATAATAAATAGCACAGCAAGCTTTAAGCATATTGAACGAACTGGCACTAGTACAGATTGACCAAGAGATGTATAGGGTCCCCAGGTCAAAGAAATTAGAATCGGGATGTATGTGGTCCCTGATCAAATACTTAGTCTAAATAACTTAGAGATGTATAGTCTCTAAGGGTCAAAACAAATTAATTACCTTAATCTATGCTTAGCAGAGGTGTAAAACGCCTCCACGGTCAAATTGTACAATATTACTTGGAGATGTATAGTCTCCGAATGTCAAAAGAATATAAGAATAAAAATATTCATGTCAAAAAAAAAAAAAATTGGTGAAAATCCAAACATACAATATATTTTCATAATTCGTTTATTCACTGTTGATTGCGTTATACTTACATGACATGAGGGTGTTATTTTACATGTCATTTTGTTATAGTACTTTGTTACACAATTCATTTATATTATTTGTTATTAATTAATGTAATAAAGTCTTTCCTAAAGTCTTTGTTTTGTGTCTTATTAGTTTTAGTAAGTTAGGCAGTTTTCTCTTAATCCTAACTTTTGGCCACTATGGCGCTGAGAGATAAGTTTAGACGTGCAATTTTCTGATATTTAATGCCCTAAAAGCAGTTGTTGAGGAAAGCCTGAAGATATCTTAAGCAGTGAAACCAGTCGGCTAAGATAATGACTGGATAATGATGATTAAAATTAAAGGCGCAGCAGCAGACAAATATATCAAAGACAATACATAAGCTTATTGTCGAAATGAAAGATGCAGTAATGAATTAAAGGTACTCACTTCTATGGTAAACCATACAGAAGCATAGTATTGCCATCAAAACGAACAAACACACTGCTGGAGTAACAGTTGCTATAGTCAATGATTTCTTTGTGTGCCAAGTCATTGCGATTGTGCACTATCACATCAATATCACTTAAAAGGAGAATGTACTCTTTCACCATAAAAAATAAAGACTGACGTCATCCATCAAAAGCCTGAATAGCACTAATAGCTTCTAATTAGCTTCAATTCCAATTTGGTGTAAATCATATGAAAGTAAAGCATAAAACTCAAATTAATTTAGTTTCTATATCACTTACATCGTGTATTATGAAAACCTTCGTCAATACTATATTGCCATTTTTGACTTAGAAGAACATACTGATCAGTGAATTATGCCACTGAGTAAACTGACAAATACTTGAATACTATTTGAGTAATATTACACTAATGCCAATCCAAATGGTTTTCAAAGAAAGCTACTTTAAATTCACTATTGCACTTTTCTCCTACAAACGCGTAAGGGTGTCTGAGTTGTTACTAGACAATGGCCTGTGCTAACACGTAGTAGATAGTAGATAACAATTATCATTTTATCTACAGTCATCATTAGACAGTACTATTGCAGTTACAGTCATTTCTCACTCGATTGTGAAATTGTGAGTTGTCACTCATGCAATTATAAGATTTAGATACCTGAAAAATTTCGTGAGTTCCATTGAGCTTAGGTTTTCGTTTAAAGATAATATATTGATAATAGGTAATCCTTTGATTAAGAAAGTGATCGGTGATGTTACAAAAGCATTCATTGACAAAAGTGAAGCATTGATTAACTTCAGAGCTTTCCTTGAGATTCAAAAGCTTTCAAAGACAGAAAGGAATAAGTAGCAAGATTAAAGCTTTGGTGCTTGGGAAGTTACTTAGAAGGTGAACAAGCAAAAGTTACAAATTCCATCTGGTGATTGTTAACATACTCTTGTCTTGTGGTTTAGTATCTACTTAACCACCAGACAAGAGTGTATTAACAATCGATTAAGATATAATTGTTATCGAATGACAATTGACCGATTAATGTTTTATAGGAGAACGAATCCAAAGACTGACATAATTCTTTGATGTCATGTAGATTTAGGTAGTATAAATGAATACGTGAATAAATGAATGCTTCATTCAATTGTCGATGAATTCAAGCAGAATTTAAAGTATGGAATAAGCACAGGATATTTGAAGGCGACAAAGTTTCCGCACGCCCTGCCGAAATCTGTTGTCGTCACTTCTGGTGTGGTTTTTCACGAAACGAAGCTGTAGTAGCTGAAGATTTAAATGACAAAGAATGCTAATTTGAGAAGGTGTTGTTAATAGAAATTAACGGTGGTAAGTGTTGCCACAAAGGTGTATATGTTGATAAGGCGGACGCTCCAGAGATATGGGCATACTACCATTAAAAGACATTTTAAATAATATTAAAGCAAAACTACCGTGAGATAAAGACATATCGAAATAATCGGATCGAGAAAAGTCGAGTTATTGCTCTTAACTTGTATTCTTATTAAGCTGTCTATCTCTAAACGATTAGTGACAAACTCCTAATGTCATCAAAAAGAGGGTAAGCTTCGTGATATCTGTCATTAAACTACTATTTAATGACAGTTTATACTACAGTTTAATGACATGTAGTAAATTAGGGTCGTGTTGATAAACTTAGTATAGTAGATCTTCTTTACTATAGTAACACAATTTAAATGTACTACGCTAACCAATATGATAAACATACTCATTATGTGAATGATGTTGACGATAATCATGACTTTAGGACAGTAGTAAATGTAATTTAAGTTACAGTAGTAGGGGTTTATCCACTCAAGATACTACAGTATTCAATAAGGTACTCAAACTGATACAGTTTCATAAGTAAAGCACACTGTTTGAAAATACAAACCATAAATGATTAAAGAAGACACGGTTAGGCTTGTTCATTTAGATGAATTTACTTTATTAGACATAATGTGACAATGACTGGTGACGCTATTGCGATAGCATGTAAATTAATACTATCAGTTAGACAGATGCCTTGGTATGGTAAAGTTAAAAAGAGTGGATGGCAAGTATGAGATACAAATAGCCCAAGGAAGAGAAGAGTAGTACATACTAAAGGAGAACTTAGTGAGAGAAAGACTTAGAAGAGGAAGAAGAAAACTGTCAGCGAAATGCAATTGGCTTAAACTAGTGAACAAAATCATCCTTCAAGAGTCTATACAAAGACCAGTCCAGTTTACACTCGAGTTAAACATAGAGGGGGTTATGGTTATACCACAATCGCCACGCTTAGCGCATTGACAATGGCAATACCGCGTTAAACACATGCCACTGAGGTTACTGTTGTGGTTCTATTACTTAAGGTTCCTTTTACAGATTCTCAAGAAAGGAGCAGGTTTGGTTCACACTACGATACTACACCATTAGAGGTCTTTACATAAATATAGAAGCCAGATGAAGACTGAGGTGACGTTAAAACTTCATAAACGTAAGGTTATAACCTTCATTGACGCATCTAAACTTGTGTATAGAATAGAATAGAAATAATTTATTCTGAAACAACAACGATAACATTACAGGCTTATACTTTATAAGAATAATCCTTAAATCTAGAGACAAATTAATATTGCGGTTATCCCAAAAAAGGAGTACACTCAGCATGTATCGAGACACAGAATGCAACGACGCTGATTTTCAGTGGACCCGTAAATATGTAAAATGTATTAAAAATTAAACAGATAAAGTCACCAAAAAGAAACATCATATAACCAAATTATGCATTATACAGGGCAAAACAAAATGAAATTAATTAAGTAACCTAAGAAGAGACAGAGAAACAAAAAGGTAACATGTACCAAAGTGCAGTTAGAGTAATAAACCCTACGAACCCAATGTATAGACCCAATACTTTAACTTTTACATGAGAAGAGCAAGATAACTCACCAATATAATAATACAGGGAAACCACTGTCATAATCAAAAGAAATATCAACAAAATCATGACTGCTGGAACTGTAGTTATCAAAAGCAGGTAAAGAGTTTCACTCATTCCGAAAGTAATCCTTTCACATAATAATATTCTCAATGTTCACTGGTTTTGGCCACTGCCACAACAACAATTAAAATTATCAGGTAAAAAATAGACGTTTATCTTCCTTGTCGGTTTATCTTCTAGAATATCCGTAATAATTTTATAGATAAGATTAAAATGGCAGTTGGTTTTAATTGGAACATTAGGATTACACTCCTTGTGCATATTTGCCAATAGAATTATCGGTCACATGCTAAATCTAGATAATTTTGTATTTAACACTTTATTCTACAGGTGGTAGAACCTTGTGCAAGGTCCATCCGGATCGCTACCACTATCTTGCTCGCTAATCCTGCCGCTAAGCAGCAATGCTTGCACTGTTGTGTTCCGGCGTGAAGAGCAAGGCAACCGGTGAAAATACTAGATGCCAGAGGTATTTTATAATAATTTTGAATAATTTTAAGATTTTGACATTATAAATTATGATTTTTTTAATAATCATGTACACTATTGATTAAAAAAAAGTAATCTACCAAGTTTGATCCACAAACAGCTGATGATAATTTAGTATAAGTATTTATTTCCCATGAGAATACAATTATAATTATAATACACCGCCAAAAAATATTTGCTTGCAATAACTTAATGTAATGTTAGTGGTTGTGCTAATAATAAGTGACCTTTTTATTCTGTCTCTTCATACACTTATTTTATAAGTTTCGAACAGCATTGTCACATTTGTCACCTTAATATTTTATTGTCGGTGATGATGAAATGAATATTTTTTATGTTGTTTTTGTACAACTTTCCAGTTAACTTGGATAAATGAATAAAATAATTAATTCCCATCAGATGACCCGCATGTTAGTTTACCTCCCTACACCATAAAAAAAGGCATTCGACACTTTTTGGCACAGTGGAGAACTACAATAGTTCATCAAGAAGCATCTATGAGGGTAGTATCGTCTAGACTATTCAATAATTAATAAATATTCTACCCACAGGGACTGACTTGGTAATTTTTTTTATCTACACATATATCATAAATGCTCTATAATGCGTTCAAAAACCGTAGGCAATGACCAGCATTATAACAACCAATATTATTATGAGAATTTTTCTAATGTGTTTCTATATTTGTTCAAATTTATTTTTTATTACATTATTTCAATGTGTACAGTCTATAGATATTTAATAGGTACCTAGCACTAGTAGCTATTAGCAATGCAGGTCATTGCCCTATGGCTTCTGAACCCATCATAGAGTACTTATGATATGTGTGTAGATAAAGTAATGTATGCAACTGTACATAATTAGGTCTTAAAACACTCGTGTGATCCTATTATGAAACTCGCTAACGCTCGTTTCATAAAACCACACTCGTGTTTTAAGGCCCCTCATTATGCAACAGTTGCATAAAATACTATTATCTCATTGGTGACCCTGTCCATTAAAGTACAGATTTACCTTCTACCACAGACAAGAAAGTTCTCATAATGAAATTGGTTGTAATAATGCTGTTGGCTTTTAACGCATTATAGAGCAGTAATGATATGTGTGTAGATAAACAATGTTTATCAACTACTTTTTTCACACTTTTCCATTTTATGGAAAAAAGTTAAATATCATCATATAGGCACTAGCCTAGCCTGGGGTGGTCACGTTCCACTCCCCCCCCCCCCAAATATACACCTATGCTTGAAATAATTGTACTGATATAACGAACGATGAAGTTAGCGACATCGCTCGTAGATTCCCGGCGGGCAGGATACATTAACCAATTGACTTTTGACTCGAGTGGGATGCATTGCATCACAAGTCGGCCCGGCCTGATTTTAATATTTCAATGTAACAATAGCCACAATTATGACATAGCACTATGTCCGTCTGTCAGTAACAGTCGAAAACTAAGTTACTATCCAATAATTACACATATTATGTTAGTCCAATTTTTTTGGAAACAAGCAAGTGGGTCACCTTATGGTAAGTGATCACCAACGCCTATAGACACTCGCAACACCAAGAAGATTGCAGTTGCGTTGCCAACCCTGATGGCTAAGATAGAATACCTCTTGTGCCAGTAATTGCACCGGCTGTATTGCTCTCCATGCCGAAACACAACAGTGCGAGCACTGCTGCTTAGCGGCAAGATTAGCGAGCAAGATGGTGGTTACGATCCGGACGGACCTTGCACAAAGTCCTACCACTCGCAGCGTGTTATTACGTGCTTGGGCAGTAAAGGCTTGAAACATAATGATGATATTTCGTTTTGACCATGGGCGTACCCGGGGGGGGGGGTGCAGGGAGGGGCAGCTGCCCCCCCTGGAAATCTCGCAGAACATGGAGCTCGCCTAATTACTAATCAAAGTGTAAACGGGGCCTTATGCTCTGACTTTTAAATAAACCGCGCAGTAGACACTGGCAAAATGCAATTGCCAAAAAACCGTGCGCGACGATGGCGGACGAAAATTACCGAATCTAGCATCTGACTTGCCCCCCCCTAGGCCAGAAGCTGGGTACGCCCATGGTTTTGACTACGTTGATGACTTGATGTGGATTCTTATAGCTAACATGTTAAGTGAGGTACTATGCAACTATCTTAACCATGACACCATCTATCATTTTGACCTGTATGTTTTAATTTTTTTTTTTTCTAGATCCAATTAATAGTAATAAAGCTTTATGATAACTTAGATGTTTTAAATTAAATTGACTTTGATTGATAATCACCTAGCTTTTATAATTAATTCCGTTATCGTGGAGAAATTGATTATTTACAAGATTTAAAAAAATTAATTAGTGAGTCATAAACAATCTTAATACACGGTGTCACTGTACCCCAGAAATAAAAGTTTGATGAAACGTGTAAATGTGATATTTATTACAGTCGCCCCTGGAATGCTAGTAGAGCTAAAATTGTATGTGCCATATTCCACATTGAGTTCTAGCCGAGCTCAACTGTGACATTACAGTTGCCGTCTGAAGTGCTAGCCGAGCTAATCTAGGATGCGACAGAGTCCGCGTTAAGTCCTAGCAGAACTAAACTGTGATGTGACATATTCCACACTGAGTTCTAGCCGAGCTCAACTGTGACATTAAAATCGCCGCATGGAATGTTAGACGAGCTAAACTATGATGTGACATAGGTATTCCACGTTGAGTCCTAGCTGAGCTCAACTACGATGTGACATATTCCACGTTAAGTTCTAGATATTACAGTCGCAAAGGGTGCTAGCTGAACTAAACTGTGATGTGACGGATTCCAAGTTGAGTGCTAGCAGAGCTCAAAATCTTACTTGATATCTTCTAAATTCCTGTGCCTTTTAGCTTCATAGTGATTAACTTTTTGTAAGGCTAATATGCATTATACTTAGACCGAGAGCAGGGGGCCTAGCAAGCTAGCTTTTATCGAGGACGTAAAGCATTTATCCCGTTTTAATCAGTATGCGTGTGCGAGAGGGACCAAAGCGTTTATGTGCGCGATAAACGCTAGCGTGCTACTATAGCAGCTGCAACTTACTTCACAAAGCTACAAGAATATCGGCGCACCACTGCACTGGGGCCGCCGCAATTAAGTTTCCGCGATTGCGGATGAACACGAGTTATACGATAGACTGGGAGGCATACAAAAGGATGCTTCTAATACGGAAACTCCGTTTTTGGTCGAAGTAAAACATCTGTAACTTGTAGTATTATTTGTTCTGTGCCTAGATAGAATTTTATTTCACAGCTATAACTGAAACAACTTACATGAGCACCCACAGGCAAGGCAACAATAGATTATAAAAAGTGCGGCAAATAGTCCTGGAAAGTACACCATCAACCCATACTCCATAACTAACAAAACCAAACGAGTTCACTAGGTAATAGTCTTATATTTCAATATATTTCTTAATGGCACAAACTGCAATTAAAACCCCCAACAAACTTTTTTTAAAAGTCTCCAAATTTTTTTAATTACAATCGTTCAAACACAAGAAACACGCACAACACTATGACAATTTTAAATGTAAATGGAACGTTAAATTCTAATTTCAAAACCGGAACGCCGTTTTCTAGCCGTAAACGAAGCGTTCATAACGTTGTTATGCCAAAAGGGAATCACATTTCACTGGTCGATATTTTAGTAGGCTTTTGATAAATATTATCTTATCTGTTTTATCTGTGATGCTTAATGTGAACTCTAATTAAAATGTACCATGTATTTTAATGAACTTTCCATTACATTGTAATTTTCGTGTCTCCCATGCTAAATGGTTGTCTGGAAGAGATCGCTTTTAAGAGATAAGACCGCCAATTGTTTACTTTGTAAATTGTTTTTTAAGTAATGTTTGTTAACTATTTTCCGTTTGGTTTTCAATAAAGAGTATTTGTCTTGTCTTGTCTTGAACTTTCCGATTTAGGAAAACGTCATAGTAAGACTAGGACCCAATGTCATAAACGCGACAGGCGTCAGGTGACAGTGACAATTCGTTATACATTGCTTGCCCACTATGATGTTAAGTCTGTAAGTCTGTAGCGTTACTTGTCAACACAGTAATGTACGGCAAATTGTCAGTGTCACCTGTCGCCTGTCTCGTTTATGAAATTAGTCCCGCACACAGTCTGCAGATCATATTAAGACTATTGTGGGCCCAGCGCTTCCCATACAAACGGCGATAACGTTTTGCACCCCCTAAGCCTTAACCTACAGCCATGTTTTTTGTATGTTGTTATTATATTCTAGAAATCTAGTTTTTTTATATATGTATAGGTATATAGATTGATCCTGGCAAAAATGCTTAAAATTGTAAATTGTAAAAAATACTTGGATCATTTTTTTTTTATGGCTTTCACATCTCCGTTGTGTTTGGGATTTATTTTGCCACCAACAACTTGTACATTAGACACGTAGGAAGAATGTTCGGTTGCGTACTTTTGGTGGTTTTCTGGGAGGATCTGGAGGAACTTGGATCATTAATCAGTTGACAGCAAACAAAAAGCAATGTCAAAAATGACATCTGTCAGAATTCCGAAGAATTACTTTCTAGACTTTAAAGCCGGTGAACGCCGTACAATCAAGGAAATTTCACGTACCACCGTAGAACCTAGTCGAAGAGACATACGCGTGACATTTGTATGACGTAGCCTGGCGTTTAACGCGTCGCGTCATTGCGATAGGGTTCTAAGGTGGTACGTGAATGTATTTCCCCTACTGTACACTGTCAGACTATCAGATTATGCCTTCGATTAGTTTTATAGCTTTTATAATTAGTTCTTATCATAAAAATGTGATATTTACTTATTTGATTTTATTTCGTGAATTAGTACGACATTATCTTTAATCTACGTATGCAGGTATTAAGGTGTGGTGTGACTACAGCATTGAATGATATCCGGGTTTATTTTGTTAAACACTATTGCACAAAAAAAATGCAAAGGCGGACTTAATGCCTTAAAGCATTCTCTCTCTGCCAGTCTACCTTTGGGCGTAATCAGAAAGAGTTGTAGGCGGTATAGACAACGGTTTTTATTTTATGAAATCTCGTTTTAATTTTTAACCGGAAATATTGGAATTTTTGTATATTTTATCTAATCCGATCCACATTGAGGAGAAATAAATATTTGGTAGTAAATACTACTGCAACCAAGATCTTAGTAACTGTTATGGATCGTTCATTAATCACGTAAGACTCGAAAAGGGGGGGAGTTCGGCAAAAAACACGAAATATCACAAGGGGGAGGGAGGTGTAGTGAGATATCACGTGTTATTTCTTTGAACGCGCGATTTCTAAGCCGAAAAGCGGCGTATGAGCGTAAAATTGATTGATATTTACTTTGTATTCAAAAAATACACGTAATTTGGGTAGCGGAGGAGTGTTAAACCTCGCCACGTATCACCAAGGGGTCGGGAGTTTAAAAAAATGCTAAAAAATATCACGTGATCAATGGACGACAACAACAACAACAAATACTCTCTGTTGATTCAAACAAGTAAACAAAATAAAAGAACACACACAGGGAAATTTTATCGCTAAGCAGCGATCTCTTCCAGACAACCTTTGGAAAGAGATACGGTGAGAAATAGCCAAAGTACAACGGGCAGTGCCAATTAAAAAAGACCCAAACACACTCACAATAAGCGTACATAAGAGTTTACATAGATAATAATAAATAAATTAAAAGGTATAAACATACATATAAATAAACAAACTGGAACAAATTACCTTGCTACTCCGCGAAACCAGTGCCGGGCTCGTGCAAAATAGCTGCGTCGCCTCTATACGAGGCATCATCAAGATCGAGGTCGATCGTGTAGTTTTAGTGTTTAGTGGTGGTGGTGTGTACTTGAGTCTGTGTGATATATGTTGTTTCGTGTGGAAGCGGAGGAGGGTGGGTTTTTGCATGAACATATATGTGTCGCACAGACGCAGCTATTTTGCACGAGCCCGGCACTGGTTTCGCGGAGTAGCAAGGTAATTTGTTCCAGTTTGTTGATATGGACCTCCGCAACATAAAAGTATAAATTTACTTACATTCAATACGACCCCTTAGTTTAGGTAATAATTACTGTCGATAGGGTCTTAGTTACTGTAGCTATCGCAGGCCCCGCCCCCTACAGTCACGGAAAATTGACTACTTTTAGTACATAAAATTAAATGTATCCTTTATCAAGGACCACGGACTGGTCCGAAACACGTCGGGCGATTGTCTAATTTAAAATACGTGAGTGATCCGTTTGTATTAATATGTATCCTTAAATCATGTAGTACCTACGGATTTCGTACGGCGTGGCCGCCCTGTAGTTTGGCCTAACCGGAGATAGATTATATTCTATTTAATAATTTAAAAACTTACTTCCACAGAAAAGACAACAGCGTAGTATCACACAGATTAAAAGAACCCCAGCAAATACTCCAGGAAAAAACAATAATCCGGGCTCCATTATTGACAAATCCAAATAAAACACACCATTAAAATAACTTCTATGCAAATAGGTATTTCTTAATAGCAGCAACTTAAGAGAACAATTTGAAATAAACAGATTTCAAATAATGCAGGTCATCCATAAACACTCGACAAACTCAAAATCCCGGCTTTAAACCGATAAAAACAAAAGAACCGCGCACAACACTACGCGAATTTTAAAATTCGAACGTCACATTCTAATTTCAAAAACGGAATGCCCTTTTCAACCCACAGACAAAGCGTTCGAAACGTTGTTATATCAAAAGAGAATCACATTTTACTGGTCGATATTTGTGATCCACTTTTGATAAATATTATCTTATCTGTTATCTGCGAAGCTTATTGTACGAGCTTGAATAAAAAGTGCTTTATGACGTCATTGCTGACCCACCGGGCACAAAATAAATACCTATTAATATTTTAGTAAAAAAATACTGCAGGCACTGCAGCCCGCAGGCCCCGCCTCCCAGATTGACGGAGAGCAGAAAATTTAGTATGGCACGCACATAAACATAGGCGCGGATACAAACTTCACCTTGCTCGTGTTCATCTTTTTCTAAAGGAATAAACTAAAGTTACTTGAAACTTTTTTAATTTAATATAGAAAATTACTTAAATATTATTTGAATAACTTTGATAGACCTTAATATTTATATACGTTATGTGTACAACGCCAACGATGTCAACATTAAAATGAATAAAATTAATTGCATCATCTTAATTCTCTTAGAAATTCATTTGGAATAGTTGACAACGATATCTATTGGATATTAACGAACTAAACCACCCACAACGAAGGCACAAAGACGCCACAGTTCATTTAGCTGAAACGCGCAACGTGATTGCTAAATAGTTCAGCTACTCGCCGGTAGATGGCGCTAATATGCCAAAAAATATAGATGTCGGACATTTTGGTTGTTTTGACATAAAATAACACACTCTTTTATAAAGAAACGTAATTGATTGTCTACTTAATGTTAGATTATTTTATCAAAAACGTGGATAAGCCTAGGTAATATTTATTATCACTAAACTGCACTCATCGAATAATTTGCTCACTACTTACTTGTCACAATACATCTTGATAAATACAGTATTCCAAACAAAGTCAAATACAATAAATACGTAAACACAGGAATGAGCACAACGCACAAAACTTCAATAAACTCCGCGGTCATGTTTAAAAAGCGAACGCACCAATTTCAAAAAATGTGACGCCGATTCGAAATTCAAATTGGACGAACGCGAAACGAAACGCAGATTGAAGCGACGGACCGTTCGGAGTCACCGGCGCGGTGTTATCTTAGAAAGTAAATTTCGTTCAGTTACTTCGTCAACCTCGTATCTATCCGATTTGTGTAGTTAGAGAACCAACATTGTAAAGTTACAGTTAAGGCTGTTTTTCTATTTACATAATTCGGGTAGATATGAGATTGATAGTGAGGAACGATTTGTGATGTAACAAGGCATTAAGTGTTTTACTATGTGCAGAGGAATTAGTTTGTCTTTCGGTGTTGATTTTACTAATTAACATTCTAAGACCTATTTAAGGTAACTTCTAGAAATTATTTTGCTAGTTTGATTTCATATCATCTTTTTTTCAACTTACGCGTCTAACTATGTTAAACATTATGTTATGTACAATTCAAAGTAAATTTTGGGTTGTGTTAGGCTATCACGAGACGAAAAGAACACGTTTGTTTGTTGCGTTGCCAACATCACAACAAATAGTCTCAAATGACAGTTGTAAACAGTTTTGAACAGTTTAAACTATTTATTACTTATGCTGATTTCAAACAGGGGCAGAACAGTGAGGCAGTAAAAAGGACAGCACATGACAGTACTAATACAGTTCGAACGCGCACGCCAAGACAGAACAGTAATTCTGCAATTCTCGCGTCAGTAGAGATGAAGTCACACTCGAGATATGCCAAAAGAGCTGTCAAATCCCTTCAATGTCATATTTTGACACATGTCTTCTCAAACGTCAGATGAATCTCGATGAGCGCCAGAATTAGGGACCTGGGCTTTGAAAAAGTAACAAACATTTTAAATTAATAGCGGATAGCAGAACCCTAAAAATAAGTACGATTTATTTATTACAGAGATTTGTTAGAAATGCGTTGCAAACAATGTGGAGAAGAAATACGTAGTTTAAAAAAACAAGTTTATCAGGTAACTGGGTTTGTATGCTCAATTTAATTAAGTATGAGGAACAACTTAACATCCTTTATTCATTAAATCAAATATTTCATTAGACATATCCGAACGCAAACATGGCGACTCATTCTGACGCATTATTGCATCTCTCTCGGCTGGTCTTTTTATTACGTACCTACTGAAATTTATGCAGATTTGTTTTTTTAACATTTGGCAGTTTTGATTTTAATCCCACGCTTCTACCGTTGAGAAATAAAAGTCAAAACTTATTATTATTATTTTATTTTATTCATAATTATGCGAGTGTTACATCAATGTCCTACAAAACTGATGAGTCAGTTGCAATAACGGTTTTAATGATGGGTAGTTTATCCAATCCGACAAAGACAATGATGCAGGTTGATCACTCCGTATGAGGTGGGAGTTTCAAAAATTACTCTGTTTTTTATTATCGTGGCTTAATAGTACCTGACTTTTTATAAATTGAAAAGTATTCAAGACAATTGGCATAGATAGCTTAAAATTAAATTTCATTTGTTTGGTGACTTGCAATTAAACATTGGCCAATAAAACAATAAACCCGAAATAGAGTAAAATCGCGCTAAGCAAACAGTATGCGAAATAATAACCTTTTAGGGCCGTTAATGGTTTTATCGTTCAAGCGAATGATGTGTTATTCAGCGAATGTAAGCCATTTTAACCCCTATTTGTATTTCACTTACGGTATGAGTCTTAATCTGTTGAAAATAATCAGATTAGCAAAATACCTTGAGAGTTTTCCCGAACTTACTGTCAAGTTTTTTTTATTAAGTCATAAAGTATGGAACCGTCGTTTCGGTACAAATTGTTTTAAATTTTTTTTAAATCGCGAAATAAAGCAGTAAAGGCTAAGGCCCTTACTTGACCAGTGAACATTAGATAATAGTTTGAATTTTAATATTGACCCGATCTTGAACGAGATCTAATTTCGAAGTTAATTGAAGAACAAAAATGTCGCGACAGTAATCATAGTTTCGCGCCAAATCACGCAACGTAGCTGTACTTATTGCTAAGTTATTAAATAGGCGCTCATTTTTTTACTGTGTAATAATTACTATCTACTTTATTAAAAGCATTTTTAATAATCTCAAATCCTTTTAATAATTAAAAACACTCTGTAATTGGTTGCTTGTGGCATAACAACAAAGATCTTGGTCAAATAGCCAACTTTAAAAACTGTTATAGACAATTTGACAGTGACATTGACATTTGAAATAAAAGAAATCGAACGTGCTAATAAATTTAAACAAACGCGGTACCATTGTTTTTGTTTTGATGCTATTGTGTTTACGATAAATAAACAACGTATAATTCAATTTCATATTTAAATGGATGTCCTTGAACATTTCTAGGGCTCTATGAATATGAATAGTTTTAAAATCGATATAATTTCAGTGCGCTCCGCGTTTGCGTACCAGAACCTAGGTCTTTCTTGAGTTTCGATGTCTATTCTCAGAGTATTGAATGATGTGTGTACTTGAGTGCTGGTTGAGTGAGCAATCATGGAGGTGTATAAAAACTAAATAATTTTGAAAACGTAGTCTAAAAGAACTTTATTGCGAAAAAAACAGTTTTCCTTGTATAAATAATGCAAAAAAGTTCAAGGAGTTATCAGTACTTAATTTTGCGATACACCACTTGCGCGTATAATGGTATTTCCCGGCTGTTTTGAGTTTATAAGCTAACAAAATAACAATATAACGAGTTTCCTGTTTCAGAATGGCCTAGTTTGGTAAGTTAATTGAATAACTTTTTTGTATTTGAGGAAAAAAATATGGTAGTAATATATAATTAATAAAATAAATTCGTGTGTTTGAAGGCAAGAAAATAGGTTCAGTTTATTGTTCGTGGTCAACCCTTTTGGTTTAGGTACCATTGGATCACAAAAAGGAAACTGTAAACATCATGTATTTTAAACCTCATTGGTAAGAAACCAGGGTTAGATGTCCGTTTAAAACATGGACAAAAAACATTGAGTAAAGGGAAACCATTAAGCCAAAAGTCAAAGTCAAAAATATTTATTCAGATTAGCCTTACAGCACTTTTGAATGTCATAAAATTTACCACCGCTGAGGTGGTACTGTCAGTCACAGTTGACCAGTTTGAAAATAAGATTGCTTGCAAGCGATGATCTGTGCTGTTCCGCCTCCTTATTTTGTTCACCAATAAGGGCTTTCAATTTGTAAAAACCATTAGGTTTTTTTTTCTATTGTGCGACACCTGCACATTCATGTAAATGAAAGCATCAACCATGATTCTTGTCCGTCTGGTCTCCCTGTAAGAAGATTTACGGAGGTCTGATGGCAGTTGCTCTTATGTAATAACCTGACCTGCCAAATCTAGAATTATGGTCGAAAGGTATCCAGAATTAGGACACAGAAAAATTTTCAAAAGTTTAACTTTCTTTTGCCGAGATAGAATATGGAAATACTGGTTTAGAGCTATACTCTCTTGATGATGAGGCAATTGCTGTGCTCCTCTATTCCTTGCCTCCTGGAGTCAAAGAGATGACAGGTAATCAGTGACCTATATGTAATGGACTTCTAGTCAGCGTTTTAAAATATGGCCGCATCAAAAGTCGAACAAAAGTACAACAAATCGACAATGGCTCGCGCTGTCAGCCTGTCGGACCGACGGTGCTGCTGTCAATACTGTTATTTTGTAAAAAAAAACCTTTTTCAAAGAAACTTAATAAATTACTATTTTGTGCAGTTACACGTAAACTTGTAAATCCAATGACTATAAATGGTAAACTAATAATTTGCATTAGTAACATTGGCGTCAACCTGTATTCTTATGTCGGGCCGTTTTTCTGCTGTCATTTAGTATGACACTGTACATCCATGCATTATAATATCATTGCAGGTAATAGACAAACGTGAGAGTATACTTCTAAGATTTAGAAATTATTTACAAGTATGATTACAGGTAAAGCAGTTGCCTCTATCATTATAAATTCATGAATATGCACATGATTGATAAGTCAATACTTTATCTCCATTCATTAGTAATGACAATTTTCAGCGGGTCTTATCAGAGAGTAATGTTGAAAATTTGTGTTGCTTACAGATTATGGGGCCAACATAGGTGAACAGGGAAGAAAGAAAAGAATAGAAAAGGAAGATGTTTAAGATTTTATAAAACGGTAGATTACTTGGGTAATTAATGGATTCAGCCATTACTTTGTGGACGTCCATTTCAATGAACTGGATCCCAGTTTGTTGATTACTTCGGTTAAAAGTTTGGCCGCAGTCACAGCTGGAATGTTTTGTATTCCTTCTGTCAAACTGACATTGGCTGTAGCGGTTTTGATGAAGTCAGGTTTATGTGGCATTAGTCATACAGTCATACATTATTAACCAAGGATGAGATAGTAGTGTGGATTTGAAGATTTACAAGTGTAACACAATTTAAAAAGGCTCATGTTAAAAAGTTGTCTTGTTAAAATAGTTTTTTCTTCATTATAAATATTAACCCTTAAAACTGTTTCAAATTGTTAGATGTATTTTAAATTTCAATCAGACTTTTAAAGATTATATTCTTTAACATTGTTTAATTAGAAACTATAGTACATATTAAAGAAATAAATTGAATTGTTATAAAGTGTTCAAAAATCTATTTAGTATTTCAAAGTTTTAATGTTCTTTGACATATTTCAATGAAATAAAGAAATACTGTTAAAAATGTTTAAAAATATAATTGAGATTAAGGTCTAGTCATAGGGTAAGAAAAAAAAACGTCGGTCTAATTGAAGTGAACTTTGAATTGTTTTACAAAGAAAACAGCCTTGAGAAATATTTACTTGTTTAGTTAAGACTCTAAAGATTAGTAAACAGTTACTTGTGACATCTTTGCTATCTTAAAATATATATTAAAAATTATAATATGTTTAATGTAAATATAACGAGTCACTCCAGTGATACCACAGTAGAAATTGTGGCCACCGGCCCTGATAGAATCAAAATATGGTGTATGTGTTTCTGCATTTTTAACTTGTTATTACTGTTGGCTACTTTAATCTTCATAGCTATATCCTGGTACAGAATAACATTATGGCGTCAGTTTAAAAACTACATATTTCTCAATATAATTGTAACCGTAACTTTGCTGGACATATCTCAAATTGTATACTACGCAGTGTTGCCAACACCAAACGCACACATCATCCACTTGATGTACAACTTGTCTATGTCATCTTTTGCTAACTGGCTGCTAGTGATGTGCATTGTAATCTACACGAAGATCGTCAAAGTTTTCAGTGGCATCCTTCAGAATAGGTATTTGAAGGTCAACGCTTTCGCTTGGGGCATGTCCGTGTTCGAAAGTGTAATATCCACTTACGTATTGTGCCCCACTGTCATTTATATACTGCATGTCATGTCATACGTCATTCTGGGATTCTACCTTAGCATCATTTACGCCTTGGTCAAACTAGCGTTGGTGAGGATGGTGAGCAATGACAACTCCTGTCAGATTGTCAGAATTTTCGTGTACGTTACTAGCGCATTCGCTATGTTGATACTTTTGCAGGTTATTGAATACTTGCCTGAAGTGTCTGATATATTGTTTATCGTAGTGTTGTTCATCCAAGTGATATTTGTCGTTGCATTTTTATCTATGAAATCGCACAGAGAGCTTTGGGATGAGCACTTGAAGCGTAACAACAGAGATGTTCTGTATATCATGTCTTGAATTGAATAAATCTTTGAGAACTGTCGTGTTTATCTTAATACGTTGGTATCTGTCAGATAAGTCTCAGTAAATCGTTGTGATACATTAATAGGAAACGCCGACTGTGATGTACCATCTACCTATCACGCGGAGGACTCACGCAATGTCATTTTGAAGATAAAGTTTCATATCCGGGTGGTCTTTTATATATTGTAATTAGTTATACGGTAAGGTGGTTCTTTTTTATATAAATGAAGGCAAACAAGCAAGTGGGTCACCTGATTGTAGATGCTTTGCCAACCTAGTACTAAGATGGAAAACCTCTTGTGCCAGTAATGTCACCGGCTGTCTTGCTCTCCGCGCCGGAATACAACAGTGCAAGCACTGCTGCTTAGCGGCAGGATGTTGCTAGCAACCCTGCGGCGTGATATGACCCCACGAGCAACATTTTATTTAAATCACATTTCGATGAAATAACAGGAGTGCGATTTTTGAATCTCACCGAGTGACTAAAGCCCGCCAAAATGGCCGTTTTTAATAGAAATGCGGCCATTTTGGTGAGCTTTAGTCATCTGGTGAGATTCAAAAATTGCATTTTAATCTTACCGAGTAACTAAAGCTCACCAAAATAGCCGTTTTTCATAGAGATTCGGCCATTTTGGTGAGCTCTAGTCACCTGGTGAGATTTAAAAATTGCACCCCAGGTCGCTAGGTGCAGAATTTTATAGTGGGATCTTACACGACATGTTTCTATCGAGGGACGTCTCGATACATTAGTTAATTTTTGTATTGATCTATTTGTTACTAGCAATCCCTCCCAGCTTTGCACGGTTACGATCGGGATGTAATATACTTAAAAACCTTCCGTAGAAAATCCTCTAAATGACAATGAACTGTTTCGAAATCCGTTGCGTGGTTCAGAAAGAGAAGGCGGCCGAACTACGCTATAAGGATTTAGGACAAACAGGAACCGATAGAGACTTTAAACTATATAAAGATTAAATTTTTTAATTATGATAAAAAAACGGATAGATAAATTTAAAAAATTAAAAATAATTTAAGGGGAAACACAAGGGCCGTTTTTCCATACAAACGTCGTCCCCTGTTTCCTCTCTGGATAATGCCAGTAGAGCAATTTTTTTTTTCCAAAAAATCGATGGCCACTATTATGCATGTCCCTATGTTTTCCTTTTTTTCATAAATTAATTATTACAAGAGATATGGACCCCAATTCTCGGGTCATGCGAGACGCTATCTCGCATGCCACATACGTCAAAAATGACAGATTTCCTTAGGATTTGACAGTTATTCTCGTGCGAAATGAATCTCTCATGAACCCAGAATAGGGGCCATGAACATTCAAAAACCTAAAAAATTGGCCAGATTTTCGGCTGCGTTCATACATTCAGAAAACAAATTTTACTAGATTATATAGAAAAAGAAAAACATAGGAACACAGCCAAAGCCTTTCTTTAATTTTTAATGAAAAAAGTAGTTAAATCGGTTAAGTTTTGGAGAAGGAATCAGGGGTCTACGAATCGTTGATTTTGTGTACCTTAAATAGGTATTTTCAGTCCAAGCTTCAGCTGTCTCTATTGCGCTCTGCGGAGGGAAGCTTGATAGATGGAGGCAGCAATAGATTTTACAAATACCTATTTTTCAATTCTCTAGGCCTTGGTGTTTCCTCTTAAATTGTACAGGAAAAATTCAGACGGTAAATAGGGCAGACTGATTACGAATAAGCAACATTACACTTAAAAATCTGCAATTGTTTAAAAGAATTTACAAACAGATAGTGTGGGTAAAAAAGTTGCGCACGGTCAAATCACTCGCAAATCTTTATCTTCTCGATTGATACAAAAGAAATGCAACTTTCGACGTGTTAAGAATTATCTACGACTTATCTTGTTTTGTGTTGACAACACCGCCAACATTAAATGTTTTGTTTTGATGATTATGTTGGTGAACATGACATTTATACTTATTTAAACGAAAAGGGTAACCAAAGCGCATAAAACATAAATAAATCCCATAACCGGAGCTCAAATTACGCAGACGCTGCGTGATTTGAGCTGCGTCAAAATCGCAATAAGTTATTACAAAAGTACGTGATGCTTTAAGGACGTGTTGACACCGGCCGGAGTAAAAGATGCTGCTATGGCGTAATGACGCGGCTTAATTTACGCAGCGTCAGCGTAATTTGAGCTCCAATGAGCAGGACCCAGTTATTAGTACCGAAGTTTGTAAAAGTTAAAAGTAAATCTAGGCGTACGTTATTCGTCAAATAGCGAAGTTGTAGGTGGGTAAGGCCGTAGATTTTTCCACTTTGTAACATAAAGTAACATAGGCACTTCTATGTTACGGTATCATAAAAGTAACATAAAAGCAACGTAATTTATAGTAAAGCTGCGAACATACTTAACAAAAGATTAAGGGGCACTTTACAATAAAAAATTAAACACAACTGCTGCTACTGTAGTAAGTAAATATTTTATTAATTAAGTATTAACACGTATTAATAAGTAATTGAACGCTTCTATCAATGTTTAACATACGTAAATATTTATTTTTATTTGGCTTTTTAAAGCAGTATCTTAATTACAAATTTAAATTAAGAGTATTTATTTAGCTTCTTTTAATCACAAATTTAAATCACTTCACCTTTGGTGTCATATACTTATAATTATTTTTATTACGCTTACATTAAAATTAGAAAAGTTTGAGCTAAACTCAGTAAATAATTATAATACTAACGATTTACAAACCAGACTAAATATTTCGCTTAAAATCAAATATTAATCATCAGAATAAACTTATTACAAATCAAAAAAAGTCGAGATCTCCGCATCTGATCCTCTTTCAATGGAGGGTTTCACAACGGACTCATGATGTCATATCATCGCATAACACTGAAAAGGTAAAAAAAACAATTGTTTTATCCGTCCACAGACTTCCCTTACTCCCGTCGTCGGTGCCGGTGACAATGTCGTTATCGTCCGATGTGAAATCATACAACTTAAAAAAAATGAAAACATAAAATAAAAACCTGTTTTTTTTATTCAAAATAGACCGTGTCATCATCATCACTCAAATAATATTCCTTAGAATATTTTCCTTGAGTAAGGTTAACTTGTTTAACTATAGATACTTCAGGTACTATATCGATGTCTCGTTTTTTTGGATTAATAAAATATCACAAGTCTCTTAGAATCTTTGACAGTTTTTAAGAATTGTATTTTATAATAGTGCTCACTATTCTTTAATTCCAAATTTATTACAAAGCCGACATAGTATTTCCAAGTTTTTTTTTGGTAATAACGTACTAAAACGGTGTCATTTATTTTTAAAGCACTACATACCAAATTTTTAGTATTTAAAGACTCATATTGACTTTCCTGAATAGATTTTTCATCTTCTTTAGCTTTGGTGCCACTTATTTCAGCTTTACTTATTTCGTCTTTAGCTTTATTGTAGTCTTCGTCTGCTTCAATCTTGTTATCCTCAGCTGTGTTTGTGTATTCTTCAGCCCTATTTATATATTCATTGACATTATTTTCGTTGTTTTCCGTTTTATTACTGTCTTCTTTGGCTTTATTTATATCAGCTTTCGCTTTTTTGCAACCTTCTCGTGATTGATTTATACTTTCAATAAAACTGATTTCATCTTCCTCGGCTCTGTTTCCGTGTGTTTAGACTTGATTTTTGTTCTTTTCGGTTTTATTTTGGTCACCTTTATATTTATTTCTGTCTTCGGTTTTATATCTGTCTACGCTGACTTTATTTTCACTTTCTTTAGCTTTAATCTCGACCATTTTGGCTATAGCTATGTCTGTTTTAGATTTATTATTATGTAATATTTTATCTTTTTTGATATAACTTTCCTCACTTTTCTTACTATTTTCAGTTTCATTTAAAATTTTATTAGACAAAATGTTATTTTTTTTGTTACAATTGATTAAAGTACCAGTTTTTTCATCCAATTCAAAATAAGTTGCCTGTTCTGGGACTTCCGGAATGTCCTTATTTCCGTCGAGTTCCATATCAAGGATATCTAGAGTCGTATCTTCTTCCATGTAGCATGTTACGTCACTATCTGCATATTCAATACCCATACTATCATCTTCGGACGATGTGCTTATTTTTCGACTTTTTCTTGTTTTCTTAGTTTTTACATAGTATTTGTCGTTTTCTTTTTCAGTTGTCTTTCGTTTCTTAACTTTATTGGTCTGTGTTTTTCCTTTCTCCTGTACACTCTTTATTTTACTTTCACCTTCTTTAGTTTTAATCCCGTCCATTTTGGCTGTGGCTATGTCTTCTTTAGATTTATTATCATGTTTTATTGCAACTTTTTTAATATAATTTTCCTCATCGTTGCTTTTCTTACTATTTTCTCTTTTCTTTAAAATTTTATTAGACAAAACATTAATTTTTTTGTTACAATTGATTAAAGTACCTGTTTTTTCATCCAACTTAAAATAATTTGCCTGTTCTGGGACTTCTGGAATGTCCTTATTTCCGTCGAGTTCCATATCAAGGATATCTAGAGTAGTATCTTCTTCCATGTAGCATGTTGCGTCACTATTTGCATATTCAATACCCATACTATCATCTTCGGACGATGTGCTTACTTTTCGACTTTTTCTTGTATTCTTAGTTTTTACATCATTTTCTTTTTCACTTGTCTTTCGTTTCTTACTTTTATTGGTTTGTCTTTTTCCTGTCTCCTGTACACTCTTGAATTCATGATTAATTGGAGAATAACAGCCGCACATACCGTTCAAATCATTACAAAAACAACTAAGGTTTCTGTATTTGACTTTTAATATGCCGTCTGTCATCAATTGATGTATTTTCATCGTCCCACTTATGGGAATCAGATTCATATCTAAAGATTTAATATCTTCGGTAGGTATAAAAAACAGTTTTATATCTGTATCCGAAGCATTGAGTACATTGAAAGCAGTTTGGGCATCGGGAACATCAATTCCTTGAGCAATTTTTGTATCAAGCTTACGCTTTATGGCCCCTCCGATTCCATCAGCTGCTCCTTTCCCGTGGGCTGATTCAAAAAACGACCATGTTGCGTTTTCAAACCCATATTCATAAATATTTTTGCTGAATAAATAAAAGTTCTTTTTTTGACGATACTGTGTCGTCGGTCCGTCAGAAAAGAAATGTAAGATACTTACATTTGGATAGGCGCTTTTTATATATTTTATAATAGGGTCAAGATGTGCCCAAATGGCTTCTGGGCAGTGTTCATTATTTGGAGATATAGAGCAAAAACATAAAGGTTTTTTTTATTTTTTAAGTACAAGACACCTGTATGTAAAGTTATTTGATCCTTAATAAAATGCGTTCCTTGGACTTCTTTGTGGTATTTGCAGGTGAAATTTTCCGAAAAATCTATGTGAATTATAGCTTCATGGTTTCCTATGTTATTTCTGCATTCTTTGTATTTATTGTACTGATGATAAAAATTGAACACATGTATTTTGAATTTTTTCATTTCCTCATTAAAAGTGTTGAGTAAATCTTGTAATGTACCTTCTTTAGTCATTTTCATCATTCTTTTAATTTTCTTAGCTTTGTCACCTTTACCATATTCATGATCTTTCATAGCCTACTCAAACCATTTAACTTTTTCTGTTTGTACTTTACCATTATCATCTAACTTTCTATCCGCGCAAATACCACATTCTCCGTACATACATTCTTTAGACTTAAAATCACAAACAAAGTTCGATGTGACATCATTTATGCTATCTTGTTGGAGTAATCCTTGTGATTTCAATTCATCAACCAAAAACTGCATATTAGAGTGCTTTACACAGGCACAAGTATCACAGTCTTTAATTTTGGGAGGTAAGACATAAAACGGCCTATATTTTTTAAAAGTGCTGAAGCTAATTTGTTCTACCTCAGTGATGAATTTCTGATGGAGAATTTTTAGTTTATCCAATTGGTATCTTATTTGGCGCGAAACTTTTTTGTAAGTTCTGTACTCCTTTTTACCAGCTGTCGCACGAGTAACGTCGTCTCTGTTATAAAACTCCTCTATTTTATTTCGTAACTGAATAGACTTACGAATATGTAATCTGCTTTTTTGTTTTAAATTACTTTTCAATCCCAAAGAAATCGTCAATTTACTTTTTTGTTTGTACTTCTTGACCAAGTCGTTATTCAAAATTTTTTTGAGGGTATTTTTTTCAGTATTATTTGATTTTTGCATTTCTTGCCTCAGTGTTTCTGTCAAAACGTTGTACTCCAGTAGTTTTTGTTTAATTACTTCTTTCTTCGGTGTTTCAATGTTAGAAAAATGTTCACTAACAAATTCGTCAACTTTTTTTCTTGGGGTGTATTCACCTATATCTCGTCTCCTCTCAATGGTTTCTTCAGTCACATCCGGTTTTATACTATCTTCAAACGTTTTGAGTCTAATCATAAGATTTTCAAAATTTTCATTCATTTTGTTAATTTTTTTTTGCTGCCTGTTAAACTTTTTTTCTAGAGATTTAAAGCATTTCGACAAATTGGTTACTTTGTTTCGTAATTCCAAGTTCTCTAGCTTTAATTTATATTCAATGCGACGTTGAATGTTGCGGAACTTCACAGCTTCTTCTACAGCACTATTTTCTTGTGAAGTTGATGACATTTGTGCTTTGGATTTTTCCCTAACTTCTTGCCATTTGCGTCTTTGCTCTTCTTTCTGTTCTGGTGTGTAGTTATTTTTTTTATTTCTGTAATACTTCAAAGCATTTTCCGAAGACTTTTTTTTCATCTCCTCATATTTGCCTGGATTACTAATTTTCAGTTTTTCTCTATATTTCCTTTGTTTTTCAGCTGGTGTCATTGGCATCTACAAAAAAGTAAAAGTACTTAAGTAAAACAGGCAATTAAAATTAAAAATACAATACAGGTACTAGAATGGCCATTCGCAGTACTACTTAGCTGCACCCATGTTATATTGGAATGTATCGTCGAAATGACAACCTATCCTATTACATGACATTCTATCTCATCCCGTAGGTCTCATCCATTCATCCCATCTACACTGAAAAAAACAGTTTTATTACACATTACCAAAGTTTAGGTAACAAAATTTTGCATAAAAAAAGTATTACGAACGAACTATTTGTTACACCTTACCTAACTCTAGATTTGTAAATAACTCATTACATGTTTATCAGCAGCAAATAGATTTGCTAATTTAAACGAACTTTGATTACCATTAACCAAAATCACGAGTAACCAAACTAGTTCGGTTGTCCCTTTTTTCAGTGTGATTCAGGTATCACTTCGTTAAATAAATCAAAACCTACGGAATACTTCCACATGAGCTAAAATTACAATATGACAACACAAGGATATCATATCACCATAATTTCTTTTTTTTTTCATTAAACCCGCCTCTATTTGTGGTAGTGAGGCGAGAAGGTAAGGACTATAAATACGCACATGATAAATACCACTGCAAAGCCACAGTAACGCAAAATACGCAATTTCGGATAGAATTGACCCTTATTTTAGTTATTTAGATGTAAAAACCAAACGCTGAACCGATTTTGATAAAATTTTCGTGAAGTACCTTTCATATAAATAAAGATTCTTTTTATCGGTTTATAAATGACGGAGTACTGTGGTACGTAATAATCATTACAATAATGCAACTGAATTAAGAACATTAGTTATAAATACATTTTTAGGCGCGTATATGTACAGGGATCCACACATTACTACTCATCTGTCAAAATTCCTCAATTAAATTTGAACTCTTTTTTTGAATATCCCAATATTTAGTAAAAATTGGTTGAGGAAATTTAACACATTTGGGTAAGTGGATGTGCCTAATGTACAGTGTTACGCCAGGCGGAAAGTACGTTGTATTTTGTTAAGAATATTGGTCCGTTCATACGGTAACCAGTTGGTGCGCGAGTCAAACTCGCACTTGGCCATTTTTTTAAATCTTACTACCTACATTTACTTTCAACTTTTTAGTTGTTATGTACACAAGCCTTTACAAACCCTAATGTTACGTAACGTAAAAGTTTATGTTACCGGTAACAGAAAAGTATCATAAGAGTATCATAAAAGTATCGTAAAAGCGAAATATTTTTGATGTAATTAGGTTATAATTTCGAAAAGAAACAGATTTGCTCTTTTAAAGATGATTCCTCGATAAGTATAAGCTTTGTCGCACAAACAAATAATACAATTAACAGAAACAAGCGTCTACTTACCTTAAAAAATCACAATAACTGTTTTTCAATTTCACTGACGAAAAGACGCGTGCACTGTTTGACACAATCCATAGCCAACAATATGGCGACTTTTTTTTTTTTAACAATTCTGTTTGGGGTTGCCCGTCTAATTATACCCATTCTCCTAATATTACTCAAATAATACATTTACTCACAAAAATGGTAACATAAAAATAGTAACATAAAAGTGTGAAAATAAAAGACATGTCTTAAAACTCAGATAAAAAATAAATAGATGCTTTTTAAACATAATGAGATATTGCATTAAATTGCCCAAATATCGTACTTTTTCATTAAGATAAAAGTATACGGCTAATTTCATAAAATATTCGCCACTTTATGGATTACTGTCTGATTAAATTTATGGACATTTGTTTTTTGTATGAAAACGTAATTTCTTAAATTCATTGAAATTAAATTGAATAAAAACTTTTCTAGTTACCGCTAATTCGTAAATGTTGTTTTTACCTTAAATACATTTCTACAGGATAAAAATACCGAAGCTGATAAAAAGATTTAATTGTTCATGATATTAGTATGAATGTCACGAGTCGTGCAAAAAGTGGAAAAATCCACGGCCTTACCCAGGTACCCTATAAGATCCTGATGATGCCTCGCAAAGAGGCGAAAAGCGCGTAGACCTTGTATTTGAAGTGTTCGTCGGCTAATATTTGAGTCTGTGTGATATAGGCACTAGTCCCACCGCCGACGATGAACTAGAAGCGATTAAAGCTAGAACTAGAAACGAGTTGGCGAGCAGCGAGGAGCGAGTGTGTAGTTCTGATAGTTTTGTCGCTCGGCTATAAAGCGAGTATTCCAGTGCGACGGGCGATTACTCGCACCACTCGCTCAGACGGGACGGCGAGCATACAGTCCAGGCGAGGCACGCTTAAAACTTCATATATTTTGGCATTTACCAGCGTCTCCTAGCGCTTGTTGACTGAACTACAAAATATCAAAAAAAAAACATTGAATGCTAGCCACTCGTGTCGGAGGCGGCCATTGTCAACTCTGGCTTTCATTTGCTTCTTAGAGCATTAAGAACGGGAGATTATTTGCTTACACAAAATTCTGCCGTTTTTAGCTACATATGAGTAGAAAAATAACTTACAAATGAAATCTTCTACCCTCCTTTTCGAAACTTGATGTGTTAGAACAAGTTATACAGGTGCTTATAGCATATGAAGGCATTTTTGGTGAGCTGTCATCTCTTCGGTGGCGATTTAGTGACTGACAAAATAATCGATTGTAAATTAGTTTTTATTTTATAGTGCCAACCTAAACATAATAATTTCGTGTCACGCAGTTTTTATATTACACTAGGGGACGCGCGCGACTTCGTTCGCGTGAATTTAGTAGCCTATGTCCGTCAGAGATAGTGTAGCTTTCTATCTGTGAAAGAATTTTTGAAATCGGTTCAGTAGGTCCAGAGATTACCCCCTACATACAAACAAACAAACTAACAAACAAAGTTTACCTCTTTATTATATTAGTGTAGACTAGGGTAGAAGTGTAGATAAATATCATATTTTAAAGTAAAGTGAGTATTTAAAAAAATATGTAGATTTTTAGTTAAAATCAGTTGATCAGTAGAATTGTGGCAAAATTAGTAAATCTCCCGAAAAATCAGGAGATCTGGCATCACTGAATGATCGCTCTGCAGCTCTGGTGACAAGCGGGCATCGCTTGGCGAGTACTGCTGAACGAGTTTTATCGTTTATAGCTTTTATCGCTGCGATCAACTAGTGAAGAGCGAGTCCTCGCCGGCAGTGTGAACAGCCAGCGATGAACTATAAATATATCTCTCTCTTTTACCGACACGGGATCTGTATCTTTTGTTCGTTTCTTGAGCGAGAAAATAGCCGATAGCTAATCGCTTCCTCGCTCTTGGTGGGACCAGTGCCATATGTTGTTGCATGTGGAAACGGAGGAGGGCCTAGAGAGTGGGATTTTTAATGAAAATTATATATGTAATTACTAATTATATCCAACGCAGCTATTTTGCACTCGTTTCGCGGCGGAGTAGCATGGCACAATACAATACAATACAATATTGAATACCACATTACAATTTGACAGAATTACAGATAAATCTTAATATAGGTATCCAAAAGGCGGTCTTATTGCAAAAATTAATCGATCTTATGGTAATTTGGATCGATTTCTTAAAAACTAAGGACTCACATTCTTTTATTGCTCTTATAGCAGTTCCAAATAAGGCAGAGCAGTAGGAAAATAGTTATAACAACCGGAGCCAGAACAACTTTTAACCAGACATGTCTCACTATATCTTCTTTCAAACATTCTACATCATCTGGGTCACACGCGGAACTCATTATGAATTACTAGTTAAATAAAACAGTTTATTTTTAAGGACCTAACTGCTGTTTTAAGCTGGATATTGGTGGTTAGTATCAGCTCTAGGATAACTGCCGTATAATAGGTTTTGTAGGTGATATTTTTATCGCCATAGTTATCTCGATTTATCATAACTATAGGCTTTTAGTGCAAGTTTCACTGAACTGCCATTACGTGATAATCCATCTCTGATATATCCAAATATTTGCGCTAGCGACACAATACAAGGAGGAAAAGGGGACAATGTTTGTATTGGAAATTGGCTGCTGCCGTAAATTCATTTTGGTCTAGAATAATTAGTTTATTTTAGTGTTTATATGGTCTTGTATACCCTTTTTTCTTTTTCGTAAATTCTTAATTTTGTTATTTAATTTGCATCTCACGTTTCAGTCCTCTTTTACTCTTATATCGGTTTCGAAAGCTTTCAATTTCGCCTTTTTGTGTACATCACCAAAAATTATAGTCTATTTTTTAATCCGAAGACTAAATTGACTGTGAATTTTCATCTAATGTGTAAATTTTTTGACACTTCCCGCGTTACTTGCCTGTAAATTCAATCAACACATTAAAAAAAGACTAGATGTAAGTTTTTGTGCGAAAACCGCAAAAAGCTTTTGAACGGACACACAAAATATTTTATGCGTATGGTTACCGTTAAAACGATAGTCATGTTCCGTGATGATGATATCACTATGTCTACAGTGTCATGTACAAAGTTCTACTTTATTGATTAATCATCCAGTCATCAATGTGCGGCTTCGGGATTGGCTCGTGATGTGAGGTACTGACTTCGATTCTCAACATGCACTAAGTTTTCCCAATTATTATGAACAGTCTTACCAATTTGATTCAGAGGCCACTGTAGAACCTTTTCTAAATAAATGGCTACGTGACTTCTGAATAATGGCCTCTGCTAAGTCACGCGGGCGCACGGAGCGGGTGCACGTCTATAGAAAAACAGTACGAGAGAGAGCGTCCGTTAACTAGCTCGAGTGTTTAGAGGAATCCCCTTTCGCCTTTGTACATCACTGTATCTCTTTTTGTCATTTATGTTTTTTTTTTTACAATAAACTTTATACTTACATACATACTATTTATTGTTCGATAGGTGTGCACCCGCGTGACTTAGCAGAGGGCCCTAAAACATTGGCCAGTCATTTTAAAGCCACTGTAAAACAGAGGCCTTAACAGTGAAAACCTTGACGCTTGTAGCAACTAGGTACTTACATTATTTTATTGCTCTTATAGCAGCACCATAAAAGACAGCAGAAACGAAGCTATTATAACCAAGGGCGCGAAAACAGTTATTTTAAACCAAATACTCCTTACAGATTCCCGGTTTTTACATTCCAGATCTTCTGGATCACACTTTGAAGAACTCATGGTTATTGTAGTAAGTTTTAAATACTATGGTAACGTGATAACTAATATTATGGTTGTTAGAACTGAAACTGTATATTTCGGTGATGTTTTTATCGGAAATTATCGTGATGTGTTATAATCATAAATACAAGCTTCAAGCTCGGCTTTTATTAGACGCTAAAAGAATCGTGTTCATAGAAGTCACAATTTCAAAATATTACCTATAAATACACAGTAAGTGCAAGTTCCGTCCGGATCGCTACCACCATCTTGCTCGCTAATCCTGCCGCTGAGCAGCAGTGCTTGCACTGTTGTGTTCCGGCGTGGAGAGGAAGACAGCCGGTGTAATTACTGGCAGAGGTATTCCATCTTAGCCCTCTGGGCTGGCAATGCATTTGCAATCTTCTTGGTGTTGTGGGTGTCTATAGGCGTTGGTGATCAACAAGCAAGTGGGTCACCTGATGGTAAGCCATCAGGTGACCCACTTGCTTGTTTGCCTTCCTATTTCATAAAAAAAATAGGATCTTAACAACCGCTCAAGTTAGGTTTAACAACTTCAATTTTTTGTTACTTTTTATTAGCTTACGTTCACCTTCGTACAGTCAGTAGCTTCACTTAAGAACCTTGTCGTAGTAACGTATGAAATGAGAGTTGCTCGAATTTGTCACATCACTGACAGCGACAAGGTACTAAAATGTTCAGTTACTTCTGAGGCTGACCGTACGACTACCTGTAACTTTCTATGTATAGTCGACCAAGAAATTGCTTGACCATTTTTCGACCGTATCACAAAGGGATAAGGTTCAAAAGTGGTCAAGCAATTACTTGGTCCACTATACTTGTAACTGATTATGTAACATTAACGGCTTTACATACATACATACATTATATGTGCATCCCTTTCTTATGACAGTAATAAGACAGAAACGTAGGAATGACTGGATTAAACTGACTGGAATGCGATTTTTGAATCTCACCAGGTGACTAAAGCTCACCAAAATGGCCGTTTTTCATGGAGATTCGGCCATTTTTGTGCGCTTTAGACACCTGGAGCGCGATTTTGGAATCTAACCGGGTAACTAAAGCTCACCAAAATGGCTGTTTTTCATAGAGATTCGGCCATTTTGGTGAGATTTTGTCACCGGGTGAGATTAAAAAATTGCACCTCTGCTCTGAGACGAAGCGCCGCATAAAACTCAGCAGCAGAACTATTCTTATATTTTCTTATCTTTAGAAAGTCAAATTACAGAGTAATCCTACCAATATTATAAATGTGAAAGTTTGTATGTTTGGATGTTTGTTACTCAATCACACAAAAACAACTGAATGGATTTGGATGAAATTTGGCACACATATAGTTTATAACCTGGATTAACACATAGGATATTTTTTATCCCGTAAAAATGCATAGTTCCCACGGGATAGCGAGTTATACGCCGCCGTGACGTCATGAGCAGCAAAGCAACTAATTCTCATTAATTTGTCCAGGAAATATTGCAGATTGCATGTTGGGTGCACGTTTGCTTGATTCAATTAAACAAGTCTACGCGGACGAAGTCGCGGGCAAAAGCTAGTATACTAATAATGTCTATTCTAAGTGTAATTGTAAAGAATAAAAAAAAATTATAAACGGACATACAACTTAACTCATAAACAGAATATAATCGATAATGTAAAAGTCATGTTTCGTGCTCTCACTATCTCTGTCATTGAACAGATTTCCTGGTAATCCAACGAACCAATGAATTCATCTTAATAAAGCATGCATTCGTTTTTTTATGAAATAGGAAGGCAAACAAGCAAGTTGGTCACCTGATGGTAAGTAATCACCACCGCGTATAGACAACCGCAACACCAAGAAGATTGCAGATGCATTGCCAACCCAGAAGGCTAAGATGGAATACCTCTTGTCCCAGTAATTGCACCGGCTGTCTTGCTCTCACACAACAACAGTGCAAGCACTGCTGCTTAGCGGCAGGATTAGCGAGCAAGATGGTAGCGATCCGGACGAACCTTGCACAAGGTCCAACCAGCCGCAAAACGCTTACTCCTTCTAAACCTCGCAACGGATTTTGATACGGATTTTGCGGGTGGTAGGACCTTGTGCAAGGTCCGTCCGGATCGCTACCTCCATCTTGCTCGCAAAACCTGCGCTAAGCAACAGTGCTTGCACTGTTGTGTTCAGGCGTGGAGAGCAAGACAGCCGGTGTAATTATTGGCACAAGAGGCATTCCATTTTACCCCTTTGGGTTGGCAACGCATCTGCAATCTCTTTGATGTTGCGGGTGTCTATAGGCGGTGGTGATCACTTACCATCAGGTGACCCACTTGCTTGTTTTCCTTCCTAATTCATAAAAAAAAATACGGTTTTCACTGTCATTAGAGATTTTTAAGAAAGGTTTTTATGTACATACTAATTTAACTCATGCGAAGCCGGGGCGTGTGCTAGCACAGAATAAATAATAGTACTATCGTACAGAAACTTCTCTTTTCGACCACCATTAAACGAATTCCAACTTTATAATCAGGCATAAAAAGTTCGTATTACTTCATAAACATTCGCCAGGCGGCATGCGGCAAGAGGAAGGCGCCGCCCCCGCCCGCCTTCCACCCGCAATGCCCCGGCGCACCGCTAGGGTTGGGCTGCTTACTGTAATAATATCAACGCGCGACACAAGTGAGCGGGCGCGCGCGCGGCAAGCCGGCAATCTACTGCGATTAACCTATGCCATAGGTAGTGCGGCGAGCGCACCTACATTGCGGAGTGGAACCCGTAACTCAGTGTGGCAATGTTTCTGTTCGGTACACATAGAAGTCGTTGAGGGACAATGATCGTCAACAATTGTAATGAAACCACCCAGAAATAAACAGAGCTCAGGGACCAATTTCATGAATGCGACCGGCGACAGTTGCCAGACGTTACTGTGTCGACTAGTAACGCTACCAACTTACAGACTTAACGTCATAGTGGGCAAGCAATGTATACCGAATTGTCACTGTCACCTCTCGCCTGTCACGTTTATGCAATTAGGCCCAGACCGTTCTGATATAGCATGCACTTCTAAATATTGCATTTACACGATGACCTAGAAACCTGAAAGCGACTATTGATTTATTGCCACGTTCCTAGGCATCCTATGTTATACTACAGGGTATTTTGCAGCGTCTGCCTTAAGGCTAGGATGGAGTGGAAGATATTTAAAGTCGAGTTTTCGCTCGACATGTTTCGGGCCAGGGAAAATTCTCGCGTCAGTAGAGATGAAGTCACAGTAGAGATGTCAAAAAGAGGTGTCAATTCCCTATAAAACCTGTAATTTTCTGACATATCTCAAATGTGTGAGATGAATCTCGATCGAAGATCGACGCTAGAATTAAGGGCCAGTGGGACGAACTTCGGTTTTTGCGAGAATCATCTCGCACGAAAATAACTGTCAAATCCCTTGGAAATCTGTCATTTTTGACGCATCTTGCACGTGAGATGCATCTCGCATGAGCCGAGAATTGGGGTTCAGTACGTCAGTCAGTGTTTCGGGTCAGTCAGTTAATATGGAGTGGAAGAGTATTCGCAACATGAGTATATTTCGGTGGTCGGTTATATATATACTTGACCAATTAATGCCGTCCAAGTATTGCGGGTGGTAGGACCTTGTGCAAGGTCCGCCCGGATCGCAACCACCATCTTGCTCGCTAATCCTGCCGCTAAGCAGCAGTGCTTGCACTGTTGTGTTCCGGCGTAAAGAGCAAGACAGCCGTGTAATTACTGGCACAAGAGGTATTCCATCTCAGCCCTCTGGGTTGGCAACGTATCTGCAATCTCTTTGGTGTTGCGGGTGTCTATAGGCGGTAGTGATCACTTACCATCAGGTAAGTGATCACCACTTGCTTGTATGCCTTCCTATTTCATAAAAAAAGGTTATCTGGTTTTATAGTAGGTACGTATTCTGTGCATTATTAATATTTTAATTACGTTAATTGTTTTACATTTACGTTAAATTACTATTAAAAGAATCCTTCTAATGTAACCCAAATTTTCATACCCAATAAATTTTATTTCATATCATTTTTACGGTAGCTATAGACATTTGGTTAAATATCGTAGCGAACGGGTTTTTTACAACTATAGGCAGATTACAACATGCCCGAACCAATGTCAATATTACATTCTGGTACATTCCCAGCAGACTGAATGTACTACAAGCCAAGGCCGATTGTGAAATCTAATACATACTTATCAAGTAAACTATATATATATATGTAAATGAGACTGTATAATTAGTTTGGATATACACATTATTGAACTAAGTCGGTCAAAAATGTGCCACACAGTGATCTATCTTGGAGGAACAACTATAGTTTATTTCTTTAGATACCTACTTAAAATAATAATATTGGTAAACAAAATAAGTCACGTGACTCGTCAAGCCAACCAATCAAATCAATCTCTTGGGTCTCCGCAGATCCAAAAGCTTGACTTGATTGGTTGATTTGCCGAGTCACGTGACTATTGATCGCTGCGTATGAGACGGGAATTTCAAATTTTTGTCAGTTTTTAATTTATTGTGGCTAAATGGTGTAACTTTATATCAAATCAAGTAGCTTTCCGGTAGTAAAACACTGTTTTTTAAGGCGCTGTGTTTTGTTTTTTGAAGTTCAAGCTGCTGATTTTAAATAATTGCGCATTAAATGCGTAAAGGTTGGTTAAACATTAAGGGCATCATTACTGAAAATAAGTACTTCAAATTCTCAAAAGCAGAATACAATCGCGTAAATAACAGTGTTTTACTATCGGAAAAGAACTTAAATTGACAAAAAGTCACTCTATTTAGCCACAATAAATTAAAGACTGCGAAAATTTCCAAATTCCCGCCGCATACGAAGCGATCCGCCTTAAGTAAATAAAGCTGGATATAGCCTCAGTACATGTCAAGCGTACATACCCAAAACTGTCAAAATGGTTACCTTTGGTACCTTAGGTAGTAAAACCTGCAAATTAATAAGAAAAACGTAGATTGTACTACCTTAATGTACAGCAAGGTAACCATTTTGACAGTTTTGGGTATGAACTGGACCCCAATTCTCGGGTCATGCGAGACGCTATCTCGCATTCCACATACGTCAAAAATGACAGATTTCCTTGGGATTTGACAGTTATTCTCGTGCGAGATGAATCTCGCATGAACCCAGAATAGGGGTCCAGGGTGTCAATTGAAGAGGAGATTTACAGTATGTCGTTATGTCGTCGTCTCTTTTTGGCATATTGTATTGCCATTTAAGGTAAAGAGATCAGATATTAAAATATCGCTTTCAATTTCAAAACTCTTTCTATGCCTTCAATACATATTAAATCGCTGACAGACGGTAGAGTAAGAAAACAGAAGAAGTTATTAAACTACTTGTATTGAATATCATATCACAAATTTCTAAATAAAAGATGAAGCACTTGTCGAACCTGTCGTAATTGTATAAAATAATATTGCGCTGTGACATAAATATAATTCACGGACCAAAAACAACAACGTGTCTCTATCTCTTTTAAAAGAAACAAATATTGTAAATAATAAAGATATTCAATCTAATAAAATTGATATAACAATCGTATTAGAATTTAAAAATAATCTCTCATTCCAAAAAAAATTACACAAAAAAAGTAAAAAAAAACAAAAATAAGAAAAAACCCTATTTACTTACTCAATTTTAATTATTTAGCTAATCAGTGAGTGGAAGAGAGAGACTTATAAAACCTCACTTTACTATTCTAACTTTAAAAAAAAACAAGTCTTTAAAAATACATCCAATTTTTTTTATTGTATACAGATCGATAAAAACTGCATCTCCCTCAGATTAAACTGAAGTGGCGAGACACCGATAGCGACCGCATCACATGACTTTGCTTGACGCACTTCTCAAATTGGAGACATGTGAGCCTTCTGCGTTCAGATAAACTCAGGCGCATAATATACTTTGATGATAAAAATAAATCCTTTACGAGTGCTATTTGTGAATTACCGAGAACAGAAATAGATTTATTGATTTGGAGATAGTAAGGAGGAAAACATGTGATCTGTTTGATGTGTCATCCTCCAAACAACGATAGGGGGGGGGGGGGAATCAGGATTAAACTGTATTGTATTCTTACTGATTATTTATATAACTAACGGACGCCCGCGACTTCGTTCACGTAAAATTAGTAGCCTATGTCCGTCAGGAATGGTTTAGCTTTCTATCTGTGAAAGAATTTTTGAAATCGGTTCAGTAGTTCCAGAGATTACCCCCTACATACAAACAAACTAACAAAAAAACAAACAAACAAAGTTTTTCTCTTTATTATATTAGTGTAGATTACGAGAAATCGGGTAAAATTTGGTCGACGGATAGATAGTTACCCGGAAAGAAGAAATCTATAACTTCACTTATGTTTGTGTGTAAATTCGTTAGTGTACAAAAAAGAAACGTAAATGACAAAATAATGTACAAAGGCACCTATGTAGAGAAATGTTTCATTGTCTACGAGATAAGAGCTTCTGTCAAAAACTATAGAGTATTTAGGTCAAAATTATATATATAATATATTAGTTGGTAACTTAATATTAATGATATTGTAGAATGTTTTTGATTTTGATCCATTTTATAAGTACAGTCAAAGAATTTAATTCCCTACCCATTTCGTTGAAATGTCGTCTGACATTCGCAATGCATTAAGGTCGATATGTCAAACCAACGCCTTGCTCTAGTTAGCTCTTATGGTGACAGTTTGCTATACGATATTGAACCTTAGGTGGGTTGGAAATTAAATTCCTTGCCTGTACGTAAAGCCATCGAAAATAACAAAAGAAAAGCTTTCAAGAAAATTTTGGCAGGTCCTGTCGTTTTATAAGTGAGTCTTCTGAACACCCCCGTAAATTTTTACCGTTTTTGTGGTTTACACATCACTTCGCTGTCGTCAATCTATATGTTTTTTTTTATGAAATAGGAAGGCCAACAAGCAGTGGGTCACCTAATGGTAAGTGTACACCACCGCCTATAGACACCCGCAACATCGAAGAGATTGCAGATGCGTTGCCAACTCAGAGGGCTAAGATGGAATATCTCTTGTGCCAGTAATTACACCGGCTGTCTTGCTCTCCACGCCGGAACATAACAGTGCAAGCACTGCTGCTTGGCGGCAGGATTAGCGAGCAAGATGGTGGTAGTGACACTTTTTACGCCTTTTGTACATTTTATTTATTGTGCAATCAAAGTATAAATAAATAAATATACACAAGGACCAAATCCTTCAAGGTTTTTGTCAATTAAAAAAGTACAAATAAATTTATATTAAAATCTAAGAAAAATCTAGACTAATCGTGGAGAAGAAAGTCTAATCTGATTACAGAGTGACTAAACCTTATTAGTCAGAAATAGATAGGAAGTAAAACTGCAAGTCAATTCTGTCAGTCTATCGAGATTTATTGTTTCATGAATCATAGAAGCAAAGATAGGATAGGACTATCAAGATACAAGTAACAGTTCAAATTAAATTTAAAATGCTATATAATGAACGACAACACAAAGAAAAAATAGGGTAATGGCAGGACTTGAACCTGCAACATCAGCATCCGTGCCTTGCGTTTTCCAGTTTCGCCACATTACCGCTAATCTCTTCTTAGCGAGAGAAACAAACCATAGTCTAAAACAGAGCAGAGGAATTATTTTTGGTACATAAAAGATCACAATCGCCATTTTTAAAACATTTTGTGATTTTTGCTATGGGGAGCTACAGTCAAGGAATTTAATTTCCAACCCACCTAAGGTTCAATAGCATATAGCAAACTGTCACCATAAGAGCTACAGAGCAAGACGTTAGTTTGACATATCGACCTTAATGCATTGCGAATGTCAGACGACATTTCAACGAAATGGGTAGGGAATTAAATTCCTTGACTGTACAAAGGAAATGCCGGCAAAGGATTGGCGATTGTTTTGAGATCGCTGGTCCCAAGGACATAGGTGATTATTTCCCATTAAACAACCCACATGCCCGTTTTCCTCCGTTTCCGAAAAAGCACAATCCTCCGAGATTCCTAGTTTCTCCGAAGAAAAACATTTGAAGAGTAGAAACGACGTTAAAGCTAATATTTGAGAAAAAACGAAACCATAGATATTTTTTTTGTTTTTAATTCTAATGGGTGGAAAATGGTTGTCACATCAAATGGTTGAAGACAAACTTGTGGGTGGGAAGATAAGGAAAACAATACTGATTAAACGCTAAAAAAAAATTTGGGCGTATGATTAGAGACATATGTTTACAAAGTCTATTTTAAAGTAATTTTATGTTGTCTATTCGTAATCTTAAGTCTAGGAAATCATTTGAATTCGTTATCTTCAGGTTTATTACTTCCGCGAGCGAAATTCAAATATCGTATGTATGTAAATTCTATATTGTACAAAAAAGACATAAATGATAAAAAGAGATTAAGTGATTTATAATGTATAGTAAACGAATTAAAAATTCACATTATTAATTAAATTACCATATTATTATTATATTTTCGACATCACAGTAACCGTCACCGAAGATCTGAGGTGCAATTTCTGAATCTCACCAGGTGACTAAAGCTCACCAGACGGCCGAATCTCTATGAAAAACGGCCATTTCGGTGAGCTTTAGTCACCCGGTGAGATTCAAATATCGCACTCCTGTGGCCCGTTTCACGAAGCTACAAGTTACAATTTTACAAGTCTAAACCGGCAACATTGGTTTTCATGCCCATTGCCATTGGCCATTATTGACCAATGTTGCCGGTTTAGACTTGTAAAATTGTAACTTGTAGCTTAGTGAAACGGGCCACTGGCAGCTACCTCGTATAGCGTATTTATAAGCTTAGCTATACAGAGAGGTAATGCTGCCAATATCTTCGGTACCATGCCAAGGGGGCCTTCTATTTTGGATATATTTTAATTATAACTTTAGTAATTAGAGGGTGGTAGGACCTTGTGCAAGGTCCGTCCGGATCGCTACCACCATCTTACTCGCTAATCCTGCCGCTAAGCAGCAGTGCTTGCACTGTTGTGTTCCGGCGTGGAGAGCAAGACGGTCGGTGTAATTACTGGCACAAGAGGTATTCCATCTTAGCCCTCTGGGTTGGCAACGCATCTGCAATCTCTTAGATGTTGCGGGTGTCTATAGGCGGTGGTGTACACTTACCATCAGGTGACCCACTTGCTTGATTGCCTTCCTTTTCATAAAAAAAAATAGTAACAATGTTTAGTTTATTTTTAGATATTATGTAGTTTGATTGCTTAGTTAATTTTCTATTTCTGTTTTATTTTTGTTTCATTATATTTTATCATTCATACTTATTGGATTTACAATCTTATCCAAAGAACCAAATTAGGATATTTTTGCTATCTTTTGTATTTACAGCCTCGTTTTATTTAATTTAAACGATAAACACTATCACGTCTATTAGGTATATGTATTATATTTATTAGTTTATTATATGTTAATTTTAAATGTTTTTTTAGCTCTTGCTCTTTGTCTGTCCCTACTATGATACTCCTTTCACACACTCAAAGGTTAACTGAAAGAGATCCCTTAAAGGGATAAGTTCACCTTTGTACATCACTGTATATCTTTTTTTAATTTATGTTTTTTGTACAATAAAGAATTGACATACATACATACTATTTTGGTGAAAATTTTTATTTACCACTTAAATTAATAAGTAGTATGAATGGCTTATTATACAGTCAATAAACTTACTTTAGTTAAAATATCCTTCTTTATCGGACATTGTGACATTTTCCTTTAAAAAAAGGAACAAAAGAAATTTTAGTCCAATTTTTTTTTATGATTAAGCGAGTAGAATAAAAAGGAAGTTTCAGGATCTGCTTTTACTTTTTATTGCATTTTTTTACGATTTATTAAGGTTTTTTCTGTAAATTTGTATCGTTAAAGGTTTTTTTTATTATCTAGTCGCTTTAATATAAGAAAGTAATTATTGAAAGCTCAAACAAAGTTAATTTTTATTATATTTTAACTTTGAAAATATTATTATTAAGTAAGTAAGTCTACCAAGAAATTGTTTGACCACTTTTCGACCGTATCACAAAGGGATAAGGTTCAAGAGTGGTCAAGCAATTACTTGGTCGACTATACCTGAATCGGTCTTAAGCATAAAAGGTTAGAAAAACATTCACCACAATGTAGTAGCTTACACTTAAGAACCTTGTCGTAGCAACGAATGAAGTGAGAGTTGCTCGAATTTGTCACATCACTGACAGCGACAAGGTAATAAAACGGTCAGCTACTGCTGGGGCTGACCGTACTTGAACCGCTTGCAGCAATTCATTGTCAGTCGGTAAGGCTGCTTATCCACCAGAGATGTGCGAGGATGCATAGCGAGGGATGTGTTTGTAAGAACCAATAGAATCGCTTCATTTACATCGCCTCGGTAAGCACAGCTCTGGTGGAAACGGCTCATTGGTTCATTACAAACACATCCCTCGCTACGCATCCTCGCACATCTCTGGTGGAAACGCAGCCCAACTGAACTAAATACGAACTGCTGTCAGTGTCACCGCGTCGTATGAGCATTATAATAATATATGATCATTTGTTCATAATGTACGGTGAATACCCTCTCCAACCTTATCCTAGTGTTTTGTAGTAATAAGATTACTTGAATCGGCCGTTGACATCATTTTGCTTAATCTTTTAATATCAGTGTTATGACTTATGAATATAATCTTAAAGGCGAGATTGACAGACTAGTAAGTTCACGTATTTATGACTCGGCGAACTTTATCGGCCGTGTGTCACCCTAAGAACAGAATAAATAACGTACAGAAACTTCTCTTTTACGACCGCGATTAAACGAATTCAAACTTTATTAACACGCTCAAAAAGTTCGAATTACTTCATACACCATGCGCCAGGCGGCGCGAGTCAAAAGGAACGCGCTGCCCGCGCTGGCCTTCCACACACTAGGGTTGCGCGGCATTCGTTTTCAATTACACTGACACGGCGGGGGCGAGCGAGCGAGCGCGCGGCAAGCCGACAGTCTACTGCGATATGCCTATGCCATAGGCAAGGCGGTCGAGCGTACATACAGTGCGCAGTGGAACCCCCCTGCCCTAAGTATGTACGCAGAGGCGTCTCTAGCCCATGTAGCGCCCGTGTGCAAACATGACCTTAGCGCCCCCTAGGAAGCGCGCGGTCAACATAGAATGGGTATACGAAGTACTAGCAACAGCGCCCCCTAGGACCGCTGCGCCCGTGTGCAACGCACACTCTGCACCATAGGCATCGAAATGAGAAAACGATAGAACTGTGTACAACGCAGTGGCAGAGTCACCGACCATAGTATATTTGGTAGACTATGTTGGATAGCCTGAATAAAACTGTATGTGCCAATTGTCAAGTAAACAGATCTGCGTTTTGTACGTTTTAAATTGGCGTCATATTTTTAGTTCTGCTATCCGACGCCTGTGTCGCTGCTAGTTAGAAATTTTACAAGCACTTTATTCACTTACGATAAGATTCAAAGTTGAACCAATGGCTAAATATTGAAAACCCCCTTTTCACCTGCTTCACCCCGTCGCAAAGTGGTGACGCTAGGCTTGTAACAATCCGAATAAGTAGGCATATCGATTGCCTTCTTATATCGATGGCCATAGGTAAAGACGCCTCTGTAAGTACGTGATACGCTAGAAGTTTTGGACGATAAAAGGTCGTCGAGCCACAGACAGAATAAATAATAGTGCTAACGTACAGAAAGTCTCTTTTACGACTGCGATTAAGAGGAGTGTGAACCCAGCGCGTAAAAGCGCTCCCCAAACAAACGGCGATAACGTTTTCTACCCTCTAAACCTTGACATATGGCAATGATTTTTTGGTATGTTGTCATTATGCCTTGGAACTAGGTTTGTATGTAAGAATATTATGTAAGAATATTAAAAACATCAAAACATACAAACTTAGTTCTAGAGCATATTGACAACGTACAAAAAAAGTCATGGCTATAGGTTAAGGTTTAGACGGTTGAAAACGTTATCGCCGTTTGTATAGAGAGCGCTAGGTTCACACTCCTCTTAAACGAAATCCAACTTTATTGACACGAACAAAAAGTTCGTATTACTTTATACACATTCGCCAGGCGGCTCGCCTAGCCTAACCTAAACCTATTACCATCATCTTCGACCTGTGATTGTGATATATACGAGTTTATGCGAATTCATTTTATGACAATTAAAGTCATACTTTTTAATTTTATGAATATGTCAATTATACGATTTCATTGTCGTGCTAAATAAGTGTATACAATTATATTATTATGCCAGTTAAATGTTATGCACAATTATGTCATGCCAAATCTGTTATGTGATTTGATATTATGGCAATCAACGTTATGCTAAATAAGGGAAACCCCCTAAATACGTATAAGTACTTACACCAACCCGAGCATGAGAGTCACACATAACGTAGATATGTCACTCGTAAGCTGAATTGATAGTAACTAATTTGGGCAAAACCAAGAAAATTATGAGATGAAATGTCAATTTAGTCTCTGGATTAAAAAAACAAACATTACGCTCACGGAAACGTGAATTTAGGCGAGATAACTCAAGACTGTTTAATATTTATATGAAATATAGCTTCACTTCAATGTATTGACGTATGACAAGTGAATATTCTTGAAGGGGACAGTTACAATGATAATGACGATGACCTCAGAGATGATACAACTGGAATGTACGATCGTATGCTGTAAGTTAGTCATTTCCTCTTTCTGATTAGGCTGTATAAAAGACTTAAGAATGATCCTCTAAAGCTACGAGTAAGCCGACGAAGAAATGCTAACCAGCAAACACTCGATAGTTGCTTAGATACGAGTATATCAAGGATACGTGTATAAGGTACCCTTATGGAAGGCAATTGATGCGAGTGCAACGTCAATGATTGTGCATGTAACCGTTATTAGATCTGTAAAAGTTATCAGATCTGTGTGCAACGCGTCGCAAAAAACATTAATTAATACAATATCAGGAAAAGAGACATTGAATATGAGTTCCTGCTTTATAAAGTGGTGTTGGTAATCGACAAGGTCTGCCAGAATAAAAAAGATGGCACATTCCACCGGTAAGTGAAATCATTATTATAACTAGTAGGCGGAGCCATGCAGATGTAACGTTGAAGCAACCAATCGCGTCGCTGCTACTACCTTCCCCTCAACCTGCGCCTACCCCCTAATTGGGCGCAATCGAAACCGTACAATAGTAATGCAATATACCTCACTCTACAGGAGGTACAAACAGCAACGAACTTAGCCGACTGGTAAAGAGAGAACTGGGGGAAAATGTTTATGCCCGAAAGGCATAGATAACATCAACTTTAGACGTCGGTTACACGCTCTTTCTATCGTCAGTTCAGTCCATCATTCTGGTCAGAATGACGAGAGAATTATCATGTAACCTGTCTCGTGTCGTGTCAGTCTGAACTGATCGTAACCGTGTCCATTTGTCATCATTCTGGCATCACTCAAAACTATACCGGAATGATGGACTGAACTGACGCCAGAATTAGCGTGTAACCGAAGTCTTACAGTGCATACTATATGCTACCCTTTCGAAAAAAAGCACTTTCTTGCAGTTCCGTATTTAATAGTGGTGTATACGTGTCTTCGATTGTACTATCCTGTAGCAGGAGGCCCCACTCTTTCAATATCAGTTAGGAATTAACTTTAAATCTATTATGCTAGAGCCAGCCAGGAGGATGTTTCAACGTCGAACGCGTCGCTGTTAACGCTCAGAGAATACATCATACGCTGTTGTGATAGCTTGCCAACAGGCATCAATATAAGAAGACAATAGATCTGCCTACTTATTCGGATTTTTACAAGCCTAGCGTCAACACTTTGCGACGGGGTGAAGCAGGTGAAGAGGGGCTTTCAATATTTAGCCATTGGTTCAACTTTGAATCTTATCGTAAGTGAATAAAGTGCTTCTAAGTTTTCTAACTAGCAGCGACACAGGCGTCGGATAGCAGAACTAAAAATATGACGCCAATTTAAAACGTACAAAACGCAGAGCTGTTTACTTGACAATTGGCACAGACAGTTTTATTAAGGCTATCCAACATAGTCTACCAAATTTAATAGACTATGGTCGACTACTCTTCCACTGCGTTGTACACAGTTCTATACTTTTCTCATTTCGATGCCAACAGGCGAGTCTTAAATATGTCTGTCACTGACATTTGTTTTTTAATAAATAAAGTCTTTAATACTGAGAATAAGTACGTCATTGCCACAAAAGTAAATTTCTGCAATGTAATACGACATTTGTTTACACTTAAGTGGGCAAAGGCAGCTTAAGAAATGGGACCAGAAAATTCCCACTTCATATTTGTTCAACGAATAACGTTAAAAACATTTTTGTTTGTTCGTACGATAACACTATCATCACAAATATCACAATGTAGGATACCTCGGTTATTGTTTGATAAGTAATAAAAGAAATCATTTGCGGTGTGATAATTAAGTAGTTAATCATGTTTTCAGCGGTAACATAAAATAATGATGTTCTGGTTTATTTTCATATCATATCGGACTACAAATCTGAAAATTACGATTAGTTCATCATCATATCAGCCAAAGACACCCATTGCTGGGTATAGGCCTTCCCCAAGGATCTCTATGGTCTTGTGAGCATCCTTACCAGACCATCTTGTGGGCGTTCTACGAACACTTCGTCTTCCGGTACGTGGTCTCCACTCGAGAACCTTTCCGCCCCAACGGCCATCGGTTGTACGAGAAATGTTGCAATGTTGCATCTTCAATGTTTTAACTTCTGCCGTAAAAAGATTACGAGTCTGGATTTAGTAAACTCTATATTTCTGTAGCGTCCAAATGGACAAGTTCTCCGAATGGGCAAGTCTGTTAGATTTAAGCTTGTTAAAAAAGCAATTTATGATGTCTCAAACGTGACTTAACCTCTACAGACTCCATCTCGATCATATCTACTCTTCCTTCATGCATTTCTTTTTTCATCTTCTTTCATCCTATCCTCTCTATATGCCCAAACCATCTTAACATACCCTTCTCAATTTTTGTTATAATTGCAGGCGAACATCTTGAGCATAAATCGAGTGGAGGCGGTAAGTTTGCGCATACACATTTGTACTAGAAACAGCAACTGCGTAGTCAAGGTCAGTGCTCAAGAAGTTGGCCGGGAACTGTAATACATACAGGCGCGGCTTCGCAAAGCTAAAAGTTAATCGGCGCACCCCTGCACTGGGGCCGGCGCAACTAAGTTGCCGCGCGTGCGAATGAATACGAGTTATACGATAGACAGAGAGGCATATCTACAGTAGGATGCTTCTTATACTTAAACCAGGCTTCTTATAATTAACAAGTAAATAATCGCGGCCCCAGATCTGGGGTATAATCAAGGGTTGCCTCGCACTGCCGCGGAACGCAAATGGCAAAATTGGTGAAATTGCACTGCGTGTAGGTAGATACCTAATACCTTCTAACCGCTGACAACCCTAGTTTTGTAAAAAAGAGCACGTTTTATGCGATAGAGTGGTGGAGAGAAGGTGAGTTTAGGCATTTACGTTATGACGTCACACGGGTTTTGTTAGACAGTGAAATTTCTGTACATTGTACTATTATCTATTCTGTGCCTAGACCACAGAATAAATAATGACAGAAACTTCTCTTTACAGCCGCGATTAAACTAACTCCAGCTTTATTCACACGCTCAAAAAGGTCGTATTGCTTCATACACCATCAAAACGCTAATCTAAACCGCGCCGCCCGCGTCCGCCTTCCCCTCGCTACTCCCGGCGACACGCTAGGGTTGCGCTTCTTTCGTTTTTAATTACACTGACACAGCGGGGGCGAGCGAACGAGCGCGCGGCAAGCCGACAGCCTACTGCGATTTGCCTACGCCATAGGCAAGGCGGACGAGCGTACCTACATTGCGGAGTGGAACCCCCCTGCCTCAACGTTTTTGTTCGAAGAGAGACCTCTGTAAGTACATAGGTATTTGTATTATTTATTTTGTGGTGTAACTGTAATTAATGACACAGTTATTAGGAATATGTGCATATGTGACAGAACTGACAGAGATAGAGGCCTGTTAAAGTGCAAACATGAGGTAACAGATAAAGGCCGTAACTAAACAAACAATAAGCGACGTAGTGATTCTACAAACAGTGCACCTAACACGAATCTTCTCGATACGCGTTAACTCGCTACGTAACTCAGTGCGTCTCTCTCCCACTAGGCTAGTTAGAACGAGACGCACTGAGTTACCTAGCGAATTAACGCGTGTCAAGAAGATTCGTGCTAGGTGCACAGCACATAACAACGTCAGTTTTTGTAACCGAAATTTCTTTCGTTTTTTTTTAATTTCGCAGGGTTTTTGACTTTCAAGTGCTAATCAAATACGCGAGCGTATGTTTTGGCCGGCACTGATTCGCGCGGCTAGCGAGTGTCGAGGGATCCAAAGTCAAAACCCTAATGGTAGTTGGTAATGTGGCGGTATTGGCAAGGCACGGAATGCTGAGGATGCAGGTTCGAGTCTTGACGTCCGTCTTACACAAAACTTTTTCGTACTTCAGTTTAGCCTTAAATGAGTTTTGTAGCACCGGAGAGAGGGAGAGCAACTAGAATTTCATAGTGGTAGAGTCACATTGTAGCTATTTGTTAGTTGCAGTATGAACTGGCTGGTTCGATCGGGATAGTATCACACTCTCACATAATATGCGCGTGGAGTAGCTTGCAGCTGCATTTCGTACGGTAAGTAAGAAAAAGTTACATATCGTAGAAAATATCAAACAGATTTTCTTCTTTTAGCGAATCCTTTAATTTTGGTTAAATCATGTATCTCGCTGAATATTGTTTTTTTTTACAAAATATTAATAAGTTATATTAATATAGGTATGTCTGACCCTCGTCGGAACCCGTTTTAGTTAACTGGGTTTTTAATTAATATTCTAGAATTGAAGAATAATTTGAGTTAATTTAGTGTTGAAAACAATGCTCAATATAAAATCAATTATCGTCGATAATTAAGAAGTAATCATATTCAAGTTGTGCTTAACGGTTAGTATTTGTATAATTAGCTATTTAATCATTTAAAACACTTCATATTTTAAAATCACCTATTATATCATAGTGACGGTCAGTGTTTCTTATAGATAAGTAGTTACTTAAAAATGGTAATTTATGCGCATACGCAGTTTAACAAATTATTCAACTCGAGAAAAACAGGTTGAAAATAACAAATCACAGTTCAAAAATCTATGAATGAATAGGTAATTAATAATTATAAGCCTTCTTGAAACGTCATAAAAAAAACTTCGTCAGTAAATTGAATCTTACTAATATTATTTATAAATATGAAAATAATGTCATTTGGGTGTTTGTTTCTCAAACACGCATTATTGGCTAGACGGGTTTAGATGAAGTTTTTCAGGCAGACAGATTCATTCACTCATTAATTGACAAAGCTTACTACTCAGTAAATGAATATACAAACGGTAGAATTAAGTTATAAAAATATTACACATTAATAGATACGTATATTTAATAAAATTAACATTGTGTTCATACTGTTTAAAAGAAAACCAACAAACACACACACACACACACACACACACACACACACACACACACACACACACACACACACACACACTCACACAAGCTCATACATTAAGTGTTATAACAGTTCTAATTGTAAAATAAATAATAAAGTCTAGAATTAGATTTTAAGTAACTGTAATACATTGCTATACCCTAACAAGGTACATGTTCTAGCATTTAAGTTTTTATTTATTATTTTATGGATGCAATAAATAAAGAATAAAAAATAATTAAAACTTACCGTAACTCTTGCACAAAACAAACGCGACTCGCACAAAAATAATAACAACCAAAACACAAATCGGAATAAGTCCCAAATAGTGTGGATCCGGTCTCGAACTGTCTTCGATTTTAATATCAATCGAATTATGATCGTCCATCTTTAATTACACCAATTAAAAATACTGGCAACCTAAAATTACTGGCAACTTTGGAGATTAAAATAAAAAAACATTTGATACCTAATTCACACCCACTGATTCTATTTTCAAATTTTATTTCACTTTTTAAAACGTCTTGCCTTGTTCGAGGAGACGGATTTTGTGTCTAAATTCTCATTGCTCTGTATTGAAAGGACCTATTTATTTATCGATAAAGTTATCGCAAATTGCCGTTTATTTGGCGGCTTGAATGAAGCGTTCAAGTAACGCAACTAATCTGTCGAGATGTCTGGTACGACGGCGTGATTCTTTCATTGATAAAAACCTTCGTTGTGTAGTCTCCTTGGTACTGAGGTCAAGCGTGATCGGTTTTTTACCGCTCCTTTTTTGCTTTAGGCCCGTGTGATATTTTTGGAGCGTCTGCTTTTGTGTGAACCATCTATTTTTGGAACTATCAGATACATAATATATGACTAGGTTAAAAATAGAAAGAAATAACTTAATAACATAAATGTATATGCTTTTTAGACACATAGACGTAAGTAAGTTACTATATAAGTAATAAGTAGTTACTATATAAGTGGTACCTACCTACTCGTAATAAATAATACACGCTACATAACAATACAAGTAAAACAATTTTTAAAACTTATAAGCTCACGCCAGTTTCCTTTTGAGGTAGCCAGATACCACGAAACGCCATTTGGAAATAAATATTTAAAAATTTTTTAAACATAAATTTTTGAAACCGAAATTCGTGTCGATTTTAATTTTTCAATGTTTAACTATTAAATTATTAAATTAAAATGCTATGTAATGACAACATAAAGAATAATTTGGGTAATGGCAAGACCTGCCATTTTAGCTATGCTAGCATTTTAAAGTATTATAATTTATTTAAAAAAATAACCTTTTTCATGGAAAATGGGGAGCAAACGAGCAAGGGGGTCACTAGAACCAATAAACTCAGAACGATTCGTTGCCGATATTTAGATCTCACCCCTGGATCTCCAGATCTCGTCAGTCACAGTACGAAATGCAGTGGAAAGCTACTACTCCACGTGGGTACTCTGTGAGAGTGTGACCCAGGATGAACCTGCTAATTCTTAATGCAACCAGCAAATAGATAAAGTTTGGCTCTACTAGATATTACGAAATTCTGGTTGCTCTCCCTCTGTCCGGGAGGTTTAATACACATGAAATTACATTCGAGTTATGTCAAAAACAGCTGTTAAAACCGGTCAAAATCTTCACTTTATGACACATCTCGAATGGGAGATGAATCTTGTTGAACGTCCAGAACCCCAACTCTCGGTTCATGCGAGATGCAACTCACGTGCGAGATATGTCAAAAAGTGACAGATTTCCAAGGGATTTGACAGGTGTTTTCGTGCAGGATGAATCTCGCGTAAACCGAGAATTGGGGTCCCAGCCCCCAATTCTCAACAAGATTCATCTCACGTTCGAGATATGTCACAAAGTGACAAATTTTGACCGTATTTATTTTGTGCCCAGCGGGGCGATTCTGTCGACAGTAGAGATGAAGTCACATTCGAAATAATTATATCAAAAAGAGCTGTCAGATTCCTACAAAATCTGTCATTTCGAATGTGAGATCTTGATGAACACCAGAATTGAGGGCCTGGCATTTTTGTCGTATCTCGATTGTGAGATGAATCTCGCATGAACTCAGAATTGGGGTCCAGCGGGAGAATTCTCACGTGAGTAGAGAAAAACTCACATCTCTCACTCTGTGTTTTTTGGACAAATCACGAACGAGTCTCGATAAACGCAAGAATTGGGTTCCAGTGGGACAATTCTCGCGTCAGACCCCTTCAAAAGCTGTCACTTTTTGACATAAATCTCGAACATGAGATGAATTTTGATGAGCGCCAGAATTGGGTGCATTTGAAATCTAGCTAGATAGATAATGTTTCGACCCTGTATATTTACTGTACCTATCTCATCGAAATCGATTGAGCAGTTTTCACAATTCGATTACAAGCAAATATTTAAATATTGCTTATATGCTCTGCTTAGACAATTAAACCAACTCGTGTGATATGATAAGTATAGGATAAGCTGTGACACTAAAACAAAATTAGTCATTTTACAGTGACATCTATGTTTTCTAATGTAAACTTGAGGCTAACTGCTGCGCTCTCAGAAACGTACTGGCTATTATTTTTATGTTCTGCTACTCGACGCTAGATGGCGTTGAAATAAAAACAAATGTCTGCTCGGACTAGTGACTTGTCATGCTTTTGCGACGATTTTTAACAAAGAACATAATCATAAGAAACTTCGTCGCAAATTGCTTAAGTATTTCACAATCAAGACTAGCACTATCATATATCGCTACTCAGTAAAACATGGTAATTTATAGCTAGGGAACCTCATGATCGCTGTACCAGATGCGGATTACTTCGCGAAGCTACAAGAAAATCGGCGCACCACTGCGCTGGGGCCGGCGCAATTGAGTTGCCACGCGTGTGAATGAACACGAGTTACTCGATAGACTGAAAGGCATACCGTAAAATCGCACTCCATCGCCCTACGCTACGCTACAGATGTTGGGCTTTAAATCCTTAAGGGAGACCTACGTCCATCAGTAAACGTCTTTAAGACTATTGTATACATCGCTCGAGAGTGTATGATCAATGTGTGTTACCAGTGATGACTTATGGCACTGAAACGTGGCCGCTTACTGTGGGCCTTATAAGAAAGCTCAAAGTCACGCAACGAGCTATGGAGAGGGCTATGCTTGGAGTTTCTCTGCGTGATCGAATCAGAAATGAGGAGATCCGCAGACGAACGAAAGTAACCGACATAGCCCAGCGGATTAGCAAGTTGAAGTGGCAGTGGGCAGGGCACATAGCACGGAGAACTGATGGCCGATGGGGTCGAAAAGTTCTCGAATGGCGGCCGCGTATTGGCAAGCGCAGCGTAGGACGACCAGCCACAAGATGGTCCGATGACCTCATACAGGTGGCAGGAAGGCGCTGGTTGCATGCTGCTTCCAACCGGTCACTTTGGAAATCCATGGAGGAGGCCTATGTCCAACAGTGGACTTCTTGTGGCTGAGATGATGATACATCGCTCTCCATAAAAACGGCGATAACGTTTCCCACTCTCTAAACCTTAAGATGCATATCTAGTTGTAAGGTATAATGAGAACATATCTACAAAACATGGCTAAACTCCTAGGTTAAGGTTTAGTGGGTGGAAAACGTTATCGCCGTTTATAGGAGAGCGCTTTTTGAGGCTGTCCACAGTTGTCTATAGTACATTACACCCTGAGGGTGATGAAATAAAGAATGTCTCAGATCGCAGGAGCTTGTCGCACGAACCAAAGACGAGAGCGCTAAAAATGCAACCTGAGGCTTTTTTTATCACCGCCCGAGGTGTGTACACAATTTTACGTCTTCCCCTGGCCAGGAAGTGGAAATGTCTGCTCGCGTAACGGTCTGTAAATTGCTACTTACGGCCCGGGGTGACGTAAAATAAATAATAACTTACCGAATAACTCGAAGCATCTCAAACACACGCACGTAAGGGAATACAGCACCACGATCAGAAAGAACGGTAGGAATAGCACCAGAGACTCCATTGTGGAGCGTCGCGACAGCAGTTACAAAGCTAACTACCTACCTGTGACAATATTATCGAAAATACCGACAAATTGATACGACCTATCTGATTCGATAGGTATTAATTACTGATGATAAGGACGGGGAAGTCAAGCCAGTGCTATAAATACTAGGCTAGGTAGAATAAGACGCACTAACTTCAGATTTTATAACCCAAACAACGGGTCTCAGTGATTAACTTAACTTTATGGTAGAGACCAGATGGGCTGGTCTAGTGGTTAGTGCAACATTGACTACGGCGCTTGAGGTTGTGGGTTCGATTTCCCACGAGTCCAAAGAAATGAGTTTTTCGAACCAATGGATAGTCGACCAAGAAATTGCTTGACCACTTTTCGACCGTATTACAAAGAGTTAAGGTTCAAAAGTGGTCAAGCAATTACTTGGTCGACTATACAATCAACAAAATGGAAACCTGACCCACCATGGAACTATGTCAAAGTGAAGTTTTAAATCAAATCCTAATATTTATGTCTCTTTTAATTTGGTTGTTATATAAATTTGACACGGTTCTGTGGTTGGTGAGGGTTCATTATGCAGATAGTACGTTACCTAAGTACTGTGGTAATCAACGCTCTTACTGTGGGGGAGATCGTGAAGAAACCTGCACATTCGTATAAAATTTATGTGTAACCATGATCCCGTCGGTCAGTTATCTTTGTAACAGCTGTGTTACGGAGGTTAGACGGCAGTACCTCCAATGTAATAAATAACCTGATCTGCCAAATTTGGGATCCTAGTCAAAGCGTATCCTGAATTAAAAAACGGAAAACTAAGAGAATGGTACAGACAGCAGCAAAAGTGAACAATCTAAGATGCCAAAAACATAAACAAGCTCTTACTCTCTTGGCAATAGAGTTTAGACCTTTTTGACCTCTCTGACTTTGCGACACATTGAATTCTCATTGCAATGTTTTGAGTTTTTTTTCAGGTATTTTTTTCGCAGGAAGACTAATTTATACCGCGTAAGATGCGTGGCAATAAACGCTTTGTTAATTGTTAACATTGTTTTATTTCAATGTTTATTGAAGTAAATAAAAATCAGCAGTAAAAATAATCTTGTTGTTTTTTTCACTTCTTGTTTGTTCGTTCTTTATTATTTATTTTTCATACGCAGACTTTAAAAAAAAAACAAAATCGGAATAGTTTCTCCGGATCAATAGAAGTTTGCAAAATAACTAACCATAGATTTTTATATAAAAAAACATAAGAGGGGAGACTTAGGTTAAATAGATAGTTGACACAAATGCAATAGTTACTAGAAGTTTGATTACAACGTGTGTTTGTGTGTCAGTGAGTTGCGGATATGACAGCGTCGTTACCAAATTCGTGGTGCGTTGACCAATCAAATGTTTCACCCACATCATGAATGTCTCTGACGTTACCAAAAATTTCTTCAGCGTTGCCGCAAAATCACGTTGCCATAAATATATTTATTGTACTGTACTGGTTTACCACTCATAGGACAGCATAGGTAAACGTACTCCATAAAATAAAATAGTGAAAAATCATTATTACTTTGAAAATGTTGTCAACCGGTTAGGCTGGCCTACCTACAGTTGCCGAAATCATCAAAGATGTGTCAATTTACCTTTGAAAATGAAAAATTTATTTTGCAAGTTGGCCATATAATAATATAGGCTCTTTTATATGTCTGAATCTACTAGCGCTTCGGAAAATGGAAGATACTACTGAGAAAAAACGCCGCAAGAAACTCAGCAGTTTATTTATTTTCTTCTCTTTTCAAAACAGATTACAGTGCAATATACATAATTATCACAATAGTACATGAAATACACACATACATAAAAAAAGTTAACAATAACTTTAATATAATTTAATAAAACTTTGTGCCAATTAACCCCGGTCTCCCCTAAGTAATGGACATTCTGTCATTGTCACTCATTTCACTCATAACGCGACTAAATCCAAACTAAATCGTTCCTAGATAATGCTAATTGCAGATAAACTGATATAAAGGATGTAAAAGCCGTTTGCGAGGGAAATTAAACTTTGATAAACAAAGCTGCACCTTAAATGTACCTAAAGGACCTTGGACTCCCAATAACGCACGCTTAGTATTAAAGTGACACATTTCTGAATAACACACGTCCCAAAATATCACCTTAATTAAAAGACATAGGGTTTAATTTTGGGAAATATCAAATTCAGAATTGAGTCACTTTAATACTAAGCGTGCGATATATTCATAGCATTTTCTTATTTATGTTTTGGTTGACTGGTAACAATGCCTACTGGCATTAAGTCCCCTAATTAAATTCGTTTTGTAAACTGTGCAATAACGTTTAAATAAATCAATCTATTTATACATATATAAAAACTAGAGTCAAAGTCCTGACTGACTGACTTATATATCAACGCACAATCCTAACCGCTAGACCTAGAGAGTTGAAATTTTGTACACAGATACCTTATTTAGTGTAGGCATTCATGATGGAAGGATTTTTAGAAATTCCGCCCCTAAGGGGGTAAAATAGGGGATGGAAGATTGTATGAAATACCGGCATTTTGTTTTTAGGTTCTTTAAATTTAGTGTTAAGGCTGACGATTAAAAATTAATTTTCACGTGTTTCAGCATTTTTGATAATTCTACCCCCAAAGGGATGAAATGGGGGATGAAGTTGTGTATGGAAAGACCTTCATTTTCGGTGCAAAAGGCACTAAAATTATTTAGGCTAATAGCTGGAAACTAGCGCAACATATGTGTTGTTGGAATTTCAATCCTTAAGGGGTTGAAAAGGGTAAATAAATAGAATAGCCAAGTCTGTCTGTCCCTGGCTCTTAATAGTGTATACCTGTCTTAAATACTTCAAAATAAAATCCAAAATTGTAATTTTTTATTTATTTAAGAAAAACACCTTGTTGAGTTTCTTGCCTGTATTTGTCACATTACCTACGATTTCTTAAAATTTGCTACTTGACATTATTCGACAAAGATCGTTTGATCAACGCTTTGGACTATTACATGATGCTTGGCTTTCTATACAAAGATAGATAAATTCATGACTCGAGTATCATATATTTGCCCGTATCGGGTTCCGAACCCAGAATCTCTAGCTTATTCTCTATCAAAACAAAAAATACTCACTGAAAACTTTGAAGACATATCTCCCGATGAACAAATCGCACATTTGCAGGTACAGGAACACCAAAAACAGAATGAACACAAGAAAAAACAAAAACACCAACTCTTTGTCGTTCAAAAACATTTTTTCACTCTTGTTTTGAGAATGGCTCAAATTCGTCAGTTACCTGGTATAACGAAACTGAATTGAGAAGTCGATGAAATGTATCAAAGATTGTGGTGTGGTGGTGTTTTCACATTCTTCGGGTAATAGTTTTCAATATGGCGGATTAATCACATGTTTGGATGATAAATATGTGTTTTGATAGATACCGTGTCTTCTGAGTGCACACATGGAGGCAGTGCTGGTTTATGGATGTACTTATTAATTTCAGTAATCGACAATTTTCACTTTCGATTTTTTTGTATTTTTTTTATAAATTCTATTTAAACTTAAAATGCTATATTATGACAACACAAAGAAAAATTAGGGTAAAAGCAGGACTCGAACCTGCAACATCAGCATTCCGTGCCTTGCGTTTTCCAGTTTCGCCACATTGATGACGCCATTTGTTGTTAAATTTTTGTAATCGAAATTTTTACTTTTCGATTTTTGTCTTCTTTTAACGATTTCTTTCAATCATGAGTAATCTAAAGGTGCACATTGCAAATTGTAACATTTTGGACATTTAAACTGAACCCCTTTTTTATTTTTATGACAATTAAGTGTGTTCGTTTTAATGTTATGTTTAATTTAAAATTGTATTGTATTACTACATGGGTTTAACTTATCCGAAATAAATTAAATAGTAATAAGTACCCCCTCATAACGGGAGGGGGGGGGGGGCTAGAGTCAAGCAACGGATCAGCGACTCTTGGTCTCTCGCGTAAAGGCCGTTTAGACTAGAGTGAAATAAACTTTTCAGGGCACTAATGCCAATGTTGCAGTTGTTTGTACAATTATGACACACACAATACACAGTGTTAGTTTTCACTTCAGCTGGAAAACACAGCAATATGTTTATCTTGATAATCTGAAATCCTCCTCTCAGATTTACAAGCGAATCTCAACTTTAATCGCTTACGTTATAAAACTCTATTTTATTTAACACGATTTACTCTACGTTATAGATAGCATAGAATTTTTATCTTAATGTTTGTGATAACGATAACCAGAGAAACTTGACCTTTTTGGATAAAATTGAGTGGTTAAAAGGTTCTGATTTTGCGCGTTCAAATATAAAATTATACCTAAACGAAATTACAAACGAATTGCTTGCGAAACCTAAATAAGTTTTCTTAGTGTAACAATCTTGCCAACCATCTTGCTCGCTAATCCTGCCGCCAAGCAGCAGTGCTGGCACTGTTGTGTTCCGGCGTGGAGAGCAAGACAGCCGGTGCAATTACTGGAATAAGAGGTATTCCATCTTAGCCCTCTGGGTTGGCAACGCATCTGCAATCTCTTTGGTGTTGTGGGTGTCTGTACGCGGTGGTGACCACGTACCATCAGGTGACCCACTTGCTTGTTTGCCTTCCTATTTCATAAAAAAAACTTCAATTCATAACAACTCTTAAACCATATACATCCTTGCTTCTCTTAAGTAGTACCTACCTAGAAAAATCTAATCTAAAATTTCAGTTTTTGCCATCAAAAACGAATTACTATTTTTTATACAAACACTATTATTTATTGTTTAAATAAAACGAGAGGCATGTGTCGTCAGCCACTGGCACCAAAATAACCCTATGCGTGTCAAACACTGGAACGGCTACCTAACCTACCTGTTTTATGAAACTTACTAACGTAGTCAATAACTATTTTTAATTGTTACTAAAAATCCAGACCAGTTATGTAGTCTGCAAAAAAAATTAAACTAATCCGCTAAACTGACCTGAAAAGTAATAGTAATAATAAGCAGCTGATAGTGTTTTCTAGTTTATTAAAACTTAGAGGGTTAAAATGATTAACTTGTTGATAAATTCAAAACTTCTCAGCAATTAACCGAGTGAACGAAAAATAAGTACTTAGAAAGACAATCGTTCGTAACTCAGTTCTGCATTCATTAACATCAATTTTTACGCGGAACCTACCGTCGGCAGAAAAGGCCATTTTATTTATTTATTGTTTATTATCTGTTTATAATACAATTTTAACGATTTGCATTATTACACTAGCGACCAGCTCCGGCTCCACACGGATACAATCGAGATGTAATGTACAGGTTTTCACTGTAAAATAGAGATTTTTTTCGAGATTTCTTTAGATTTTTTTTTAAGGTTGTAATCGTGCCAAGCTAGGGTAGGTCGCTAGTTGATAAATAAAGAAAATTTAAGAAAAAAGATAAAGGCTAGGTCAATAAGTGTTGACAATTGACACAAGATATTAAATGAATACAAGAATTAATTCTGTAACACAGGAAATCTTAGCTCAAAGCCATGAGTATTTGTATTACCTTTGAATAAATATATTTCATTTCATTTCATTTCAATTAAGAAGAAAATGTGTTTTTTCTTTACTAACTGTACAGCTTCTGCAGCGCGCTGAACTTGAGCTGTAGTTTGGTTCAAGCATTCGTCATTAGGTACTACAAAAAAGGCAATCAGCGCTGCAGCGAGGCCGCCATTACTGCCCTGATTTAGGGTCCTAAAAAAAGAATCTCTAAATGACAATGAACAGCGTAAAAATCCCTTGCGTGGTTTAAAAGAAGTAAGCAGCTGAAGATATGACGACAGAGAACAGATAGCGACTTTTTATATAATACTATCTAAAAAAGGTACTCTTAAAACGATATATATGACGCCGTCGCCATGTATAGTTGTCCAAGTAATTGTATGACCACTTTTGAACCTTATCCCTTTGTAATACGGTCGAAAAGAGGTCAAGCGATTTCTTGGTTGACTATACCAATGAGTTTTACTAATTCACGTGCATTACGTAAGTACAGTCAAAGACAATAAATAAGTGACCACTGAAGACGGAACTGAAGTGACGTTTTTCGAAAGGGAGGCATGTAATATCGCACGTTTAGAATTAAAGCGACTCAATTCTGAATATGACATTTCCCAAAATTAAACCCTATGTCTTTTAGTTAAGGTGATATTTTGGGACGTGTATAATTCAGAAATGGGTCGCTTTAATTCTAAGCGTGCGATATGCACTATGTAGTTGAAATATACCTATATCCCTTTCGAGCGTAAGTAGACAATTTCCGTCAATTCCCTCTTTAATGATCAATTTTGATGCTGCCTGTATAGTCGACCAAAGTCCTTGACCACTTTTCGGCCTTATTACAAATGGGTAAGGTTCAAAAGTGGTCAAGCAATTATACTTGGTCTGCTATTTTTACCGTAAAAACTAACGCTAAAATTTTACAGTGAGGTAAAACAAAATGAAATCTGCATATTTATGTAAATGATTGTGTAACCATCCTAATACTTAAAATAGTATGTAAAATGTTTGTGTACAAACCCTAGGGATACCTTATGAATAATCCAAAGCTGCCAACTGTTAACGTTATGGAATATTCATAAAAACATTACACTTACAAAACTGAAGATTTAGGGGCTGCCCACTGATGGCACTGCGCATAAACTACCCCACGCGTTCACAAATAGAACATTATGGCACTGTTGCACAAAGTACTATTAACGTGGGACCAGTTAGTTAGTTAGTTATTAAAATTCTCAAGTAAGTATGTATTCCATTAATTTTGTATGTATGTACAAGTAAACAAGATGTATTTGAAAGGTAATTTTATTGCTTATTTAGTACTAGCGCCCCACCCAGGCTTCGCAGGGGTACAATTAGTATACATAAAAAAAAAAAACATTTATTTCACGTAAGTAGGTACCCATAGAAATTAGAATTTAGAAAAAAATACAAAATTACAAAAATTATAATAATTACAATACTTACAATTTTAACAGCTAGCATGTTAAGGGCCGCATATGGTGCTATTGCACCTTGAAAAAAAAACGGTAAATGTGATTAAAAACCGTATTTAAACTCGTTGCGTAGTTTAGTAGGAGAAGGCGGCCGAACATGCACAATCAGGATTCAGGACAGACAGGATAGTGCTTTACTTTATCCCATGTTAAGATTTTCTAATCGTATTCTAGTAATCCAGCTGAGCAAATCTCGCGTCATTAGAGATGAAGTCACACTCGAGATAAGCCAAAAAGAGCTGTCAAATCCCTTCAAAATCTGTCATTATTTTGACACGTCTCGATCGTCAGATGAATCTCGATGAGTGCCAGAATTGGGGACCAGTAAGAACGTCCGCTAAGTCGCGCGGGTGCACGGAGCAGGTGCACGCCTATCGAATAAATAGAACGAGCCCGCACCCCGCACCCGCATTCGCGCGAGTTAGCGGACGCTCTCATACTATTTTTCTATAGGCGTGCACCCGTTCCGTGCGCCCGCGCGTCTTAGCGGAAGCCCTTAACATGGTTTTTGTTTAAAGAGAGACTTCTGTAACTTGTACTGTTTTTATTTTGTGCCCGTGGTCCGAATTAGACGTACGGCAATATATGAGTAATCCGTTTATTTCGATAATATGTCAGAATCTTACTTTTAATTTGAAACGTTTCTTTCATGGAAACCCCTATTAGTTATTATATTTTTATATTATTATTTATAAGGATAATTGCTATGACATATTCTGTAAAAACTTAAACCGGTTATCTATTACTGTTCAAGAGATAAGACACTATAATAGGGTCCCATTGGCCCTTTGGGTACCAAACCCTATAAACACTTGTCCCAAATTACCAGGGTGCTTAAAAACTGGCAGTGTTGCCAGTATTTAAACTGACAACTTTCTAAAGAATTACTCAGGCCCTTTAATAGGTTCAAGTTGTCCAGTACCTACATAATAAATATCTTGTTGACAAGTAATCCCACATGTTAACATGCGCCGTAAGTACCCTTGTCGCAATAAACCATGTTGCCCGTTTAACATTCATTGAAATATCAATTCCTCGCGTCGTCACGTGCGCAGTAAACAGAGCGTTGACAGCGCGCAATTTAGAAGTTTACGAGGTCGAAAAACCAAGTACTTACGCTCATCTCTGAAATCAGTCGACCAAGTATTACCCGACTAAGAGGTTTCAAAAACAGCTCATACTGAAATCGGTCGCCCCAGTGTTACACGACTAAGAGGTTTTGAAAAATCTTCGACCTCCATCTTGTAAGAATATAAATGCGAACTCTTCTCGTTAGGGTTATAATATTTTTTCTGCATGCGTATGTTCAAACAAAATTGTTTTCTGGATCTCTGAGAATGCTTTTACATTAGGGCTGCGTTTCCACCAGAGATGTGCGAGGATGCGTAGCGAGGGATGTGTTTGTATGAACCAATAGAATCGCTTCATTTACGTCGCCTCGGTCAGCACAGCTCTGGTGGAAACGGCTCATTGGTTCTTTACAAACACATCCCTCGCTACGAATCCTCGCACATCTCTGGTGGAAACGCAGCTTACATGTCTTAATGACTTTTCGCAACAAATGCCATATTGTCACAGCAAACGCTCACTGCGACAGAGTTCGAAGTAACTCAGAATGCATGGCAGTATGCACTTAGATTACTAATGTGTTTTTATTCTTTTATCATGGAAAAGTCTCCATGCGTCTATAATTGCTCATAATTTGCTTTATTATATGAGTTTACTGAGTTTAAATCATTTATTATCAGGCTACAAAAGGCCCATACATATACCTTACAGACTAACATACATAATGATATAAAACACAGAACTAAATCTAAATTATTTCGGAGATGATTCGGTGTGGCTCCGTCGCATCGTCGATTCTGGTGACACCCTCAGGTTGTAGCCGGAATTCCGGCGGACGTGCTCCGCGATGTCGTCGACTGTCATGGAGTGGTGCAGGCGCGACACGTAGATCGCCGTGTTCGGTACGGCAGCTCGCCCGGAGTTCTGTTCCGGCTCAACGGAACACACACACATTATATAAGCTTACTGCATATAATATGTGTGCTGCGCCTGATCAGAAAGATGGGATATTTATCCTGTATCTCGCAAGCATCTTAATATAATTAACACCTTCAGGACGACACTAACAAAAAGATCGAATCATTTTGTATCGACGACGCTTTGCATATTAAACACATTGTCGTATTCTCGTTAAGGTCGTAGGATATGATCCAAAACATATTTAATAAAGTGAGGTACTGGTTGTTTTATTAGGGCGATTGTGCGCTACAAGAGAAAAGTAAAATTTCGGACGGTAAAAAGTCGGACTGCCGGACAGTGGAATTCCTTGTAGTGCACAATCGCCCTTAGGTATCGTCAGCGATATTTCTGAATACTTAGTTATGATATTGAGCCTTTAAGACAACAGGCTACATTGGCTATTTAGGTAAACTTCCTCTCTTTTCTTACGCTCTTACATAAAAAAGTTATCGATAGTGAAAGATTTTAAGATTTTAAATATTAATTACTAAATGTTATATATTTTTAACTAGTTTATATTGAACTTTTACTAAGAAACAAAACTTTTATTAAACTTCATTTGTATATTTGGGTGAGCGAACAGAAACATATTTTGCTTTTGTAAATTACTCACATAATTAAAAACTCCCAGCGATATTTTAAACGATGTACTCGTATAAAGAACAAAACATACACAAATAATAAATCTGAAGCATAACGCAGAATGCTTTAGAAAGCTTCATTATAAATTATATGAAGTATTTAAAATTAAAGCCGAACTTCGATTAAACTATTTAAATCTAAAACTACGACAAACATAATAAACTTCAAAATCACATAAAATAAAATCTAAGAAACAAAATAAAAAATCCCTTTTTATTTGTAACAATTTTAGTATATCAAAACTTTAACATAATAACTATAACAACAAATATCCTGGGAGAATTTATTCAATGACCTAATCATACACTTTTTTGGAACGGACATGCATACTCACATTTGTCTCACCATATAAATATTTACCCCTCGGGGGAATCGAACCCGGAACCTATAGATCGACAGGTTTACTAACCCCTGAGCTATCCAATCGTCAAAATTACTTTAATCGCACATTATAGAAACACCAAATACGGTAACTAGGGTCATAATAAAGTAGCCTGTAGCTAGGCAGAAAAATACAGGACAGTAGCAAATGCAGTAACCTCAACAGGAAGGATGAAAAATCGAAGATGTATTATGAGCCTTGAGCCTTGGGGGCAAAATTTCTTGTTTGACGTCAAGTGACGCTTAACGTCGCCCCAACCATTGCGAATACATTTTAATAAAACGTTGTTAATATGCATGTTACTTATAAACTTGTTTCTAGTTTTGATTACTAGAATAACTCAGAAATTGGAAAACGCTGTTAGAATAACATTCTGTGTACCTACCATAAAACTAAGCTAATTGGAACAAATTACCTTGCTACTCCGCGAAACCAGTTAACAGTTGTACCAGTTAGTTGAAATGGACCTCCGCCAAGTAACGCCTGAATATAAGGATATTCATAAAAAAATACAATCTTTTTAAGCTAACAAATGTTTTGTTCCTTTCATTTGAGGGCAAACGTCACAATGACAGAAAAAGGCATAAAACATGTTAACTAACAAACGTTTACGTAGCGTTTATGAATAAGGGGGTTAATCTATTAATTTATACCCCAACTAGTAAGCAAACAAAAACAACCACAACACACAACTCATGAGGCCTTACAAGATCACAGGCATCCTTCAATTGCTTCTCAAACTTGTCTTTATGCATTCTTGTAATTTCAATGTCGTCGTTTTCTGCTTTTCTAAGCTCTAAATATTGGCCAAATTCAGGTTTCCTTCTTAAATATAGTTTTTTTGTAGGACCTACAGGACCCCTTGTGGCGCCTGATGGAGCTGTTCGGGTCCTAGTTGGCAGTGTTGGTCGACGCGTTGTCGGCTCTGGTTCCAAAAGATGAGACCAGACCTCAAGCTTTATCTCTGCTACCCTTCTGAATTGAAACTTGAAACGCAAGTTAAGATGTGGATGGTGTAACCACCACCCGGGTCTGTCAGTTATAAATTCCGGCTCATGATATTTTGGGGGTGTAAATTGAGGCTGTTTTGGTTTGGCGGTATTTTTCTTTTTGGCTGACTGTGTTCCGCTTGCCACGGCTTCTGTTGTTGCCGCGGTTTCTGTTGTTGCCGCGGTTTCTGTTGTTGCCGCAGCTTGCCTTGTTACCGCGACTTCTGTTGTTGTCGTGGCTCGTGTTGTTGTCACGGCTTCTGTTGTTGTCGCGGCTTCTGTTGTTATTCTTTCGGTTTCATCCTTTAAGTCCTTTATCATGTCAATTGAATCTTGTAACCCTTGTACATGTCTAGTCAGTTGGCTTGAATTAGGTGGGTTGGCCCATCCTTGCATCGATTGTAAGGAATTTTCTACTGCCTGTAAGGTTTTTATTGAATGGCTTAAATCGTCAGGCGCCGTAGTCCCTGCTTGTTCTTTTATAAGTATGAGCTGACTATTTACTTTCTCCACTCTCTCCGTTATGCTTTTTAGTTTTTCCCGAGATATGGTATCTACGTTTTGACTTGGGAGGTCTAATTCGTCTTTAATTGAACTTAGTTCAGTTATTATAGATTCCGGAACTAACTTTTCGGTTCGCAAGTTATTCTTTCTACGCATATTTAATCTCAATTTGTCTTCACGACGGGGTATTGGGTATTTCTTCAGTAGGAACGCTGGGGTTTTTTCCCCTGTATCAAGAGTTTCGATGGGGGATCCGTAATTGTACCAGAGCCTGACCTGCGATTTTTTCTCAGCATCTATCTGGAATAGAGTCATATAGCATTTTTATTTATTGTCTACATTTTTGTAAATAACCCTGCGAAAGTATACTTACTCTAACAAGAACACACGTGTAATTCTTCACAGTCAGATCCATAAGTGATAGCTGCAAAAAGAACACAGAGATATATAGAGCAGTGAGTTAGTTTGGTCTATTGTGTGCCTTATGTAGGTACCTTTTCATGCTGTTTTATGGTGATAAATAAAAAAATATTGTATTGTTTGGTAAAGTTTATTATTTAATCATACTGTTGAACTATCTTCATCAGAAAGTCTTTAAGAAGATAGTCTTCTCCTAATTATCTAAAGAGCGGCATACGTAATTGCGATTCGTTTGATATAGCAGGTGTTAATTGCAGCGGTAATTGTTTATCATCACGTGATCTGCTTGCTTGTTTTCCCTCTTTAATATGGAAACGCAAGTCAGGGTTTTTAAGTACGGTTAGGCTCACGTGGGGAGGGCGGCGACGGATCAGCGACGCTCTTAAAGTCGCTGTTTCCTATGGATAGCTTTGATCACTTCCCATTAGGTGACTTTAACGACCGTTTGCCTTCAAAGTCTATTCAAAATGGTGGTATTGGTTTCTTTAAATTTTTCAATTAGTTTATTTATTTTTGCGATTTGACATTATAACTATATTGCAACTTTGCAACGAATCTAATTTCCGACGATTCGAGTCTATTTCACGTCTCATGTTCACGAACAGACAGATAATAGCAGACCGTGATAAAACAGTTAATTATACAAACAAACCAATTTTGAAAAAATAAATTAAAGCCATATAAACCGCTTACCTCATATATAGCTTCACCAAAGAGATCCCTTTCGGCGTACATCTTAAAAGTTTCCACATAGACTAGTTTTCTAGATGATATCAAACAATCACCTCCATTCAACTCGTACGCATTTCGGACTGCAACATAAAACTTTGTCAATACGTGAAATGAAATACGTTCATTTGTTTAACATAGGTAAGAAACGGGGTGACTTTGAAAAAAGGGGATACTTTGATAGTTTTAAAATCGTCAATAAATCAATGCAACCCTTAAGTAAGTTTTTGTTTTAAATATATATATATAGATGCAAAATCCATGAAATGAGGAATTCAACTTGATTCAAAACACGATTAAAATGATCAGGTTGGCCTTGTAACTACTTTTTACCCCACTCTGTCATTTAAAGTGACCCCTGCACTTCCAAATTACCCATTATGAACACTATCATACATACAATCGTTACATTAGGTACTAGCGGACGCCCGCGACTTCGTCCACGTGGAATTAGTAACCTATGTCCATCAGGAATAATGTAGCTTTCTATTATTTCTATTAGTGAAAGAATTTTTGAAATCGGTTCAGTAATCCCAGAGATTACCCCTTACATACAAACAAACAAAGTTTACAACCATATAAAGGTGCATTAAGAAAGGATTTTTGGAAATTCCCCACGAAATATCCCCGTTTTTGCGGGTGGTAGGCCCTTGTGCAAGGTCTGTCTAGATCGCTACCACCATCTTGCTCGCTAATCCACCGCTAAGCAGTACTTGCACTGTTCTGTTTTAGCCTGGAGAGCAAGACAGCTGGTGAAATTACTGACGCAAAAGATATTCTATCTTAATGCTCTGGGTTGGAAACAAATCTGCAGCCTTGGTGTTACGGGTGTTTATGGACGATGGTGATCGCTTACCATCAGGTGACCCACTTGCTTGTGGTCCTTCTTATTTTAAAAAAACGGCACATGCTCCAAATGTCATGTTCCTTATCTCCAGCGGTTCAGGGCTTGCGATCCTGTGTCCACCCCCAAACCACTAGGCCACCTATTCTCTCGATTGTCAAACTTACAAATGACAACTGCATCTTTGTCAATCCGTTCAACTTCATACTCTCCTCCAACACCAGACTCATATTTATCAAACACCCAATCAATAGTCCTGTTGCCTTCAGTTAGATCCGCATTTCCTCCAGCCCTGAAGAATTGATGGACTGGAATGTCTTTTGTTTTAATTATTGTCTTTCCAAAGCCCTCTCTCAAGGCTGAGTGTCTGTTGATGGTGCCAGGGTATTGGATGTTGGATGTGGATGCTTCAATCCAGGGAAGGTACTGGAACATCTCTATGAAGCGAGCAGGCGATGCGCATCCTGGACCGTGGATGCCAAAACCAATCTAAATAATAAAGAGTAAGCGAGAGATAGAATCATACTAATTTCTAATAGAGTAGGTAGAGAATTCCATACCATAGTGACAAAATACGATAAATTATGAGAGTACCGGCCGTGTTATGAGCAGGATAATGATAGAGATGTTAGCAAATTTGACATCAATGTTAATTGTTTAAATTTTCACAATTTCCACACATTATTTATAACGTTATCGGGACTTTAACAAGATAAAACATTGTTAATTTACCTCGACGTTTTGGCCATGTTTCAACGGCCGCGGATATGTTTTTAACGCGTTACGATAACGTTACAAATATCAATGTTATTAATGATTAGAATTCTTACCAAGACCCAAGGTCCCGTGGCGTTGGACGCCAGCACCATGCCGTTCTCCCACACGCAACGCTTTGTGCTGCGCGTTGCGTACGCGCATTGATAATCCCTGCGCCGCTCGTGCTTTTTATTCAACTACAAATAGATAAATCATCAAACCAAATCAAATTAAATAATTAAATATTTTGGTACAATTCACACCAATTGACTTAGTCCCAAAGTATTTAAGCAACTAAAGTTGCTTGTGTTATGGGTACTGGACAACGGATATACATACTTATGAATCAGCATTGCCATTCCACGTGGCAATGCTGCCAGCCTTCTGGGCACTCTCCCTGTTGGTGGCGATTTAGGACAATTTTTTTTATCTTTAAGTTTAAAATAAGGTTTTACTGTTGTTTTTTTTCTTCTTTTGAATGCTTATACTTATATATGTATATATGGAAATGCTTCTTCTTTCTTTCTTTCCATTGGGTACAGTTGCCTTAAATAATCATTAGGGTAAGTATATTTCTACAGATGACTATAGTGAACTTACCTTTGCCCTGTTATAAAACATTATACAATTAGACTGTGTAACGTATTGAACTTTATAAACCTCTTTTTCCAAAAGAACGTTTTCTGAAATAGAACAAGAAGTACCTCAAATCAAATTGCATTCAATTCAATGTCATTTTAGTCCTGACTGAGGCAAAATCAACCAACGCATCAGTTAGATTCAAACTAATGTCATATGAATAAATATGTATACACTGAGGTATAACTCATTTTTGAGCTTTTAGATGATGTTATGTAGATTTATTTGCTACTGATAATCTTCCAAATAGTGTACAGTTAGTCTCAAAAATAGCTTAACACTTAAGAACCTTGTCGTAGTAACGTATGAAATGAGAGTTGCTGGAATTTGTCACATTACTGACAGTGACACGGTACTAAAATTTTTAGTTACTTCTGAGGGTACTTGTGTACGCGTAAAGTTCTCTCAGACCTACAATAGGCATTCCTTTTGACTATTGTTAAATCGCCTATCTGTTTTGAAATAAATTGTCATTTGTTAATCGATCGTAGCCGCCCGTACCCTTCGCGAGGACTGCGATGAGCAAAATAAAGCCTAAAAAAAATATTTGAGGGTGACTTTTTTAAATGTTAAAAATACATGTTTAAATATAAAGTTATTTTTTTATGTTACACATTATTGACATTCTTGCAGGTACCTATGTTCTCAGAGATTTTTCTGAAACAGTGGTAAATTTTTTGATATGCAGAAGAGCTCCTTGCAAGTTTATTTGGAATTAAGATATTTTGACTTTGACTTTGACTTTCTACTTACGATCAGTAATACCCAACGCGTACAGTTGATTTGAAGCGTTATATAAATATGTTGGCCAGCATATCGGAATCAGGCGTCCTGCAAAATAGACTCAATAAGTATAGAGATTCTTGGGATCCCACCCGTTACGAAGCAATTTGTATGAAACAGTTATATTAATATGGTTCAAAATAAAAATACTTCTAAATATAGGTCGGAATGTGAGACGGACGGATGGCGTAGGGTATTAACTGAGTCCTGTTGGCACTTTTTAGGTTTCCGTACCCAAAGGGTAAAACGGGACCCTATTACTAAGACTCCGCTGTCCATCCGCCCGTCCGTCTGTCACCAGGCTGTATCTCATGAACCGTGATAGTTAGACAGTTGAAATTTTCACAGATGATGTGTTACGTTGCCGTTAGGGGTCACAAAACCGGTTTCACCGAAATCGAAAAAACCGGTTAAACCGGTTTTGAAGACATGTCATAAAACCGGGTTTCATTTTAACCAAAACCGAGTTTTCGATTTTTACGGTTTTTGCCGTAAAAGTATTTAATTTCGTTATTTTTGCAATTCTGATTGTTTCTTATTTACGATAAACTCGCTTTTTGCCAACACAATACTTATGCCTACATTACACGTTAGCATTAGCACCATCACCATCACCAACAAATAGCCGAAGTCATAAATGACTTACAAATGACCAGAAAATCTCACACTCTAACTTTATCCTCCACACCTAAAAGAGGAAGCAGCTCACGTGTCGACGATAACATAACACTAGCTTCCATAGCTTCCACTGGATCTAGACCCACCGTACTAAATGACAAAACTTTGGAGGAAGAATTACAAGCAGAAATTGAAAAGTCCATGTCAAAGCCTGATCCGAGTTCTATCGCAGTAGATTCCATATCTATACATTCTTTTCTTTCTTGTCATAAAGGTAGAGATGGCTCTTTTTTGACAAAGGTGGTGTCAAAGGCAAGAATCTTTTGGAGGTGTACAATAATTTAATAAAAGTCCCTCCTACGAGTGTTGAATCTGAAAGGATCTTTTCATAAGCCGGCTACCTATGTAACCACTAAGACCCTCTCTGAATGATGACACTCTGGACACACTATCAATGTTACGATCGCATTACCAATGCATAATTTGCCAAAAGTAAGAGAGGTTGAACATGGACAAAACGAAAGTCATGTCGAATGTCCATGTGGTGCCCACCCCAAATAGCAGTAGGAAACTCAACTCTCAAAGTTGTTGACGAATACGTCTACCTAGGACAAACAGTCCGACTAGGCAGGTCTAACTTTGAGAAAGAGGTCAATCGTCGAATCCAACTCGGCTGGGCAGCGTTCGGGAAACTGTGAAATGTCTTCTTGTCCAATATACCTCCGTGTCTGAAATCGAGAGTAAATGATCAATGTGTGTTACTAGTGATGACTTATGGCACTGAAACGTGGCCGCTTACTATGGGCCTTATAAGAAAGCTCAAAGTCACGCAACGAGCTATGGAGAGGGCTATGTCTGGAGTTTCTCTGCGTGATCGAATCAGAAATGAGGAGATCCGCAGACGAACGAAAGTAACCGACGTAGCCCAGCGGATTAGCAAGTTGAAGTGGCAGTGGGCAGGGCACATAGCACGGAGAACTGATGGCCGATGGGGTCGAAAAGTTCTCGAATGGCGGCCGCGTATTGGCAAGCGCAGCGTAGGACGACCAGCCACAAGATGGTCCAATGACCTCATACAAGTGGCAGGAAGGCGCTGGTTGCATGCTGCTTCCAACCGGTCACTTTGGAAATCCATGGAGGAGTCCTATGTTCAACAGAGGACTTCTTGTGGCTGAGATGATGATGATGATGAATAGAGGTTATTATATTATTTCATTGTTTTAATTGTTTTTTTGGTTTGGTTTTTAGGTACCTATAAGTATAAGAGAAAATGTTTTTTTTAAAGATATTTATTTGTTGTTACACGAAAAAGATGTTCATCTTGTGATTTTGCATGAAAAGTGATTATAAAGACTAATGATGGCTATATAATAAAGTGTTGACATTAAATTACAGTTTTATTAAACAAATAAAAAAAATTACCGAAAAAACCGAAAAAACCGGAAAATCGGTTTTGACGTAACTTCAGACCCGAAAAACCGGTTTTTCAATACTCTTTCGATTTTGTGACCCCTAGTTGCCGTTATAACAACAAATACTAAAAAACAGAATTAAAGAAATATTTAAGAGGTGTCGCATACAAGAAACGTGATTATTTTTCTCGTTTTTATAGATAATGGTACGGAACCTTTCGTGCGCGAGTCCGACTCGCACGTGGGCGGTTTTTATATACGGAACCGCAACCTTACGCACACGCAACGCAAACGCCACGCACACGCCACGCACTTACCAGGTATTCTGCCTTCGAATTTCAACTCTATGAGAGCAATGGTATTAATCTTATCATCGTACTCTGGATGCGTCAGGTAGTCCTTTAGCCTACAGAGCCAGGGTTTACCATCGTTTGGGATGAAAAAGGCTTTGCTGTCTCTTCTGAAACGTTATAGCAATAATAGTAATTTGTGATCCAAGTGTGGAAATCTAGTCATTACCATAGATGCTAATTTACCAAAGAATTTACGGCCGAAAACCAAAACCGCTTTTTGAAAATCTAATTAGTCATAGAGAAAGAAATAATAACTGGTGGTAACATTAGCCAAAATTTGGTCAAATTCGGGGACCGCAGCGTCTATTTTGATTTCAAAAATACCTACTGCAGCTGGTCAAAAGTTCTAAAATTCACCCTTGAGTCATAAATTGTCTAGCTTGGAACCTTTAGCAGACCTCAGGATGGCTAGCAAGACATACCACGACTCGTTTTGTCGCTCAGTGCTTTATTTAGAAATAACAAGTGACCCTAGCCTGACCAGCCAGGTTAAGTTTTTCTGGGTTAATCTCTATATGGGTCCTTTTCTTATAACATTAGTTTGACAGAGACGTAGGAAGGGATAAATTACACCTTGGCCGGTTTGTTAGAGCCATATGACAGAGAGAGGCAATTAGCGATAAGCGAAAAAATGAGCACAGCTATAGTCTGAAAAATAAACAAACTTACTCAAAAATCCTTCTTGGTATTCGAGCAATGTCATCTGCAATCGTCAAGGCGAAATTTTCCTTCACCAAAATAGCTCCAGTCAGAGCAATTCTTATATTTGTTCCCTCGTCTGCAAAATTTTTAATTAGAAAGATTTGAGCTGGTCTACATTTTTAATGGGTCCCGACTGTTAAAGTTCACTTAACTATTGCAATGGTGTAGTTATTCAATATTACTTAACAGAGTTCTAGACTACCGGACTTGTTTTTAGGGTTGCGTACCTCAAAAGGAAAAACGGAACCTTTATAGGATCACTTTGTTGTTCGTTTGTCTGTATGTCTGTTTGTTAAGACGCGTGGAGGTATTAAGTTGAAATTAATATCAAATACTCAGGTCTGCAGTCCTTTAGAGCTGTAAAAAAAACAAACTTCTATGTCTACGCAATCAAAAGATACAGCTGTTTATGCTGCATATTTCATACACTTGCAAATCCGAAAACCTATAGGGTACTTCCCGTTGACCTATCACCATAAAATTTGGCAAGAAGCAAGCTCTTACAGCACAAATAAAGGAAAAAAGACAAAAACCGTGAATTTGTAGTTACATCACAAAAAAAATGTGTTTCATTATAGCGACTCCTAGCGCCATCTAGTTTAAAAGTACGTTTGAACGAAACCCTAGGTGCGCGAGTCCGAATCGGACTGAACCGATTTTTTCTTTTCAGTTTTTAATAACCTTTTGCACAGTTTTTTTAATTCTTGCTTTTTTTGGGTTTTACTTACACAACTGCACGCGAATGACGCCAAGCCAAGGGAACATACTAACTTGGCCGAGAATGCCTTCACGGAACCACGCGTTCAGACTCGGATCGCAGTTGTCCGGGGCAAGACACCCCACTGGACAAAGAAGAGACGTCAAAACAACAACAATAACAACAACAACAAATAGTCGTTATTGATTCACACAAGTAAACAAAATAAAAAAACACACACAGTTCGTACGGTGACTGAGAGACCCAGAGCCCCACGGGGGGGAGGGGCTTACATGGTGGCAACCAATCAGCGATTCTCTTGGGATCTCTGGTTCCTATGAGCGGTGGTGATTACTTTCCATCAGGTGTCCCGCATTCCCGTTTTTCCTCCTTTTTCCATTAAAAATAAAGTACAAAGTTCACTTACCCTGAAAAACAATTAGTGACGTAAAAAAACCGTAATTCAAAAACATGACTTAATTTTTTTTTACACGTCCGTCCTCCAGCGCTCTCGGTTGAATTAAGTACTTGAGTGAATCATCTGTCTCATACAGTCGGTTGGGAGATAAACATGTGTAAGAATGTTTATTGTGAATACAAATAAAGGAAAACTTGTGAAAACATGCCATTTAATATCATAACATTTATCGTTAGAAGGGAAATGATTGAAATTGTATAGAGATGAACGGGAGGAATTATTTGGTATTTAAGTTATAAGCGCGTTTTTATGGTTACCCCCCAAAATATAAATCGTAATTGTAATCAAGCTTCTAATGCATATTTCCAAAACAAAAAAAATCAAGACAGCCGGTGTAATTACTGGTACAAGAGGTATTCCATCTTAGCCCTCTAGGTTGGCAACGCATCTGCAATCTCTTCGATGTTGCGGGTGTCTATAGGCGGTGGTGTACACTAACCATCAGATGACCCACTTGCTTCTTTGCCTTCCTATTTCATTAAAAAAAAGACAAACTAAACTTGGCCGGTCATTTTAGAGCAACAGCTGTTTTACATGAGTTTTTTATATTTTACGGAAAACGGGCAAGGACGTAACATGATGGTAAGTTACCACCCACAAGGAGAGATCCTATATTGACTAAGTCGAGTGTGCGATTAGCATCGTTTCGCAGAGTAAGGTTAAATTCTCCTATATTTTTTTTATTTGTCGTTGTTTTGCGGATCGTTACCCAACACCTGCTAATCGGGGAAGGTAATGTTTACTGCAGCGGTAGTAAAGCAGAAAGTCTACAAGGTAACGAATGCGGTGTACATTACGACATCCCAAAGGTTTAGTCTACTTGGTTCTGCGTAGCTTCCATTTTTATTTATATATTTATTTTAATTAAATAATTCAAATAACAATAGGCACCCAAAAAAGGGTAGACTTTTTTATTTTATGAAATTAGCAATGGTTGTTACACATAAACTATTTGACTATAAGGATGGTTAAGAAATTAATAATGGTTTTTTTTCCTATTGACAAACGCGATATCGTTTATTGTTTGTTCGTAACAGCAAGTAAGGAACATATCAGTAACGTATCAGTATCGTTGACGCATCGTTCAGAATTACGCTACAGAACTTTAGGAGAAATTAAATGAAGCTTTCTTAAAAGCACTTATCGGTGTCACAACATGAACTTATTCCTTTATGTTAAGTAGAGATGCCCTGGATCCTCAGGGCTTTATATAATGAAAAACACGTCTTCTTTAGCAAACACTCTATTCAAGAATCATATTTGATGATATACAATTTGTCAGTCAATCAGTTCATAAATAGAATTGCGGCCAGCACTTTGGGTGTTGCCACATGACAACACTTTACTCCAAAGAAACTTCATTTTGAGCATTTCGCATCTCAAATTAAATATCAAAACAAATAGAGGCACCAAGTAGAGCACTACGTTAGACTTACAATTTAACAACAGTAAATGCATAAAGCAGTAAAACAAATCCATACAATGATTCCAATGAGTGAGCAAGCTAAGCAATGCAGTCATGGGTGCCACGTGCTGTGACGTGATGCGAAGGAGGGAAAGAAGTTTAACTGTGTTTTTTTCGTATGTGTAAGACTTGGACATGGACATGGACATAGGCGTAAACGCAGACGCAACCACAGTCAGAAACAGACATCAAGATAAAACACAGACGAACGTACTCTGATCAAACCGAAGACATTTTGGAGAACTTGAAAACTCAGTAAAACTAAAAAAGAACAACATCAATGCAGCATCATCTTCCTTTTTGACGTTAAGCTGCAGTGGGTGGTTGTCATACTGCTCTACATATTTTCTGTGGTTGAACTTTACTCGCCATGTCTCTCGCAGTTTGTACCTGTCCACACTGATTGCTGTAACATTTATCCGCCCCAGGAGGAACATGCATTAATACATTTAGTTTTTGCAATTGAAATTTCAGAATTGTCTATAAACACTGGTCCCATTTAGATCACATTTCTTTTGTAATATCCTATCGAACTTGGCTCCCATTTTCACATTTATATTTTTAGTTGGATTATGTAAACCATTTATCCTGGTCTCTGCCTACCCCTCCGGGAAACAGGCGTGACTTTAAGTATGTATATATGTATTCATCCTTGTGTTTCTTAAGTAGCAAACAACATTATAACCTATTCCAGTTTTTGCCATCAAAATGTTGTCAATAGTTTAATTAAAACATTCTAAAATACAACTATTAGGGTGTCAATTGAAGAGGAGGTTTAGAGTATGTAGTCGTCTCTTTTTGGTACATTGTATTGCCATCTCAAATGAAAAGATCAGTAATAAAATATCGCTTTGAATTTTGTTACTCTTTCTATGCTATACTATTTCTATGATCCTAAAGATATTATCTTACGTTTAATATTTGCAGTTCAGCAGAAGGCGGAAACTTAAATTGTTGTCTTGACGATAAAACAAAAGTGTTTAGATACACAAAATATCACTTTAAAGTGCCTACTTAATTGTTTTGCTTATGCCTATACAAGTATTGTGTTTGGTAACCCATCGCTTTGTGTGCCGACCTTACTCGGTGTACCCAGTGTATGTTTCAAGACAATTTCCTTAATGCAAAGCCGAGGACAAACACTGCGTCATTCATATTTATTTTTTGTTACTAGTTGCAGTACGAAGTGGCCGGCTCAACTCGGATAGTACCCCGTTCACACAGATTTTTTCATGATCTGTATCTCGCGAGAGGTACGGGCGGCTACGATTGCTTAGCAATTAAACTGAATAAATACATCACAAGGGTTTTAATGAAAATCTAAGGGTACATCGACGCGTGCGACGCCTCCGGTCGGCAGGTCGAACCACCACCAAAAGTCAAACAGACCGATGCACCCTTTAATCGTAACTTACTTTACTTATAATTATGTTAAAATTGTAATGACAACACAAAGAAAAATTAACTATAATATTAATTATATGATAACTTGTAAAAAGTTTCATATAGATGACACCGAGGGTAGTTGTACCCTTAAAATCAATAATGTAATGACCGTAAGACGAAGCACATTGAAAAATTCGCAGGGTATGGCAGAGGCAGTGTGGCGGAACTGGCAAAACGCAAGGCACGGAATGCTAATGTTGCAGGTTCAAGTCCTGCCATTGCCCTAATTTTTCTTTGTGTTGTCATTACAATTTTAATTTAATAATTTGAATGTAAAAACATTTAAAAATAAAATCGAAAGAAATTTCGGTTACAAAAAGTTTATAATTATGTTAATAAAAATTATGATTTAAAATTTTTAGCAAAGTCCCTGATCGCTACCATCATCTTGGCACAGAAGGTATTCCATCTTAGCCCTCTGTGTTGGCAACGCATGCAATCCATTTAGTGTTCCGAGTGTCTATGAGCGGTGGTGATCACCTACCATCAGGCAACCCACTTGCTTGTTTGCCTTCCTACGTTGTATAAAAAAAACATTAAATTGCTTGGCAGTGTGTGCAGGTATATTCAGCCGGTTTCTTTGTGCTCGTAGCTTTAGAAGTTATATAATTCTAGCCAATGAGGCAGAAGGCCTTTTAGTGATGCTATAATTTTATACTGTGCTACTTTGTCGCGAATTAGGCTTAAATGTAGGCTGGTTATAGGCCGTAAACTTTATACCTGCGTTAAGGGGAAGCTAGTGACTAAACTATTGCTGTAAAGTCTAGGGGTTAAATTAATTCAACACATTCTATAGTTTCATATACCCTAATGTGTCATTCTCAGAATGTTTTATTTGTCAGTCGCCACCGGCTACTCACAGGTGTAATTTACTAACAACAATTTAATTCGAATCTATTGTTCACAAGAACCTTCCATGTAAAATCTCTTAATTACACTGAAATATACATACAAAAAGATACAAAAAGTCACACCTGTTTCCCGGAGGGGTAGGCAGAGACCACTTTCTTCAGAGACCGCTTTCCATTTGCTACAATCCTGACATACAACCTTTGCTTCACTTACTCTCATGACATTCTTCATGCATGCTCGTCGGTTCAGGGTACTCCTGATCTGGTCTTTCTCTAGAATGTCTCAGATTGGTCGGAGTACGTTCGCCGAGGTCTTCTCCAAAGTGAACATCGTATCAAAATCCGTTGCGTGGTTTAGAAGGAGTAAGCTGCCGAAGATTTAAGGACAGACAGGAATGGATAGAAACTTTGTTTTAGACGACCGGATAGCCTAGTGGTTAGTGACCCTGACTATGAAGCTAGAGGTTCCGGGTTCGATTCCCGGGAAGGGCAAATGTTTGTATGATGAATATGAATATTTGTACCCGAGTCTTGGATGTTATATGTATTTAAGTATGTATATCCGTTGTCTAGTACCCATAACACAAGGTTTACTTAGTTTGGGACTAGGTCAATTGGTGTGAATTGTCCTGAGATATTTCTTTATTTACTCTTCTTTTCAAATTGAACACTTTTGGTCTTATCGAAGTAGTTTCCAAGCTTACTTATCGTTTACTGCTCTTTGACCTCTCTGTACGACACGACACGAATCTTCTCCTTCACTTAATCAACAACTTCTAGGTCTGGCCCTTCCTCTCTTTCCTTCTATACCGTTCTATACAATGTTAAGATAATCGATCCTTTTCTGAATCTGTACCATAACCATCCTGGGCCTAAGGGACTCCCTCTTCGTAGGCATTACTCTACCTTAAAAAAAGATATTCTTATAGAACCTTGCCCTGATGTTAAGAAGTAACCTCTGTTCGTTGGGTGTTTGCGACGGTGCCGGGTTGGTGTCAGCTCGCCTTATGAAGAAGCGTCCATTGATGCTTGCAACATCCATTGCTGCTTCGGGGGTGGTAAGACCTTGTGCAAGGTCCGTCCGGATCGCTACTACCATCTTGGTCGCTAATCCTGCCGCTAACCAGCAGTGCTTGCACTGTTGTATTCCGGCGTGGAGAGCAAGACAGCCGGTGCAATAACTGGCACAAGAGGTATTCCATCTTAGCCCTCTAAAATGACAACGCATCTGCATCAATTTGGTATTGTGGATGTCTGTGGGCGGTGGTGATCACTTACCATCAGGTGACCCACTTGCTCATTTTCCTTCTTATGTTGTTTAAAAAAAACACTAGACAAGATGCGAACAGCTACCATGCGTACTCAATTTCACGCTTCTCGCTTCTACTAGGCCAATTAGATAGAGATGCACAGAACGGCGACAAACCGAGTTTCAATATGTCGTGCTAGCTATCCGGCATACCAAAATGCATTTTTGTGCTACCAAGGACACTAGCGTATATCGCGGATATATAATGCTCGTAAATGACCCATCCTTGTCACACACGCTTACTGGTTAGAAAGAGATACTTACGTCCGTGACAAAAGCTTGCTGGAACTAATGTCGCCTTAACCAGTGGGCGTGGTTCTCACATAAAGCCTGGAGAAATGGCCGATGACGCCTTAATGCGTCCTAACGACCCTGTGGCGGAAGTAATCAACAAGTGCGCGTACGCCGTGATAATGACAATGATCATGTGATGATTAAGTGCCGCAACTACGACAAAAATTTTAAACTCAAACATTATTGGATTGTATTTAAAGTATTTAAGGATTTTTTGTGGTGTTACTACAAAATGTACTGTTTTCGGACTTTTCCCTTTACATGTGCTATAAGACATTGCTTCTTGAAAAATTTCATGATTCTAGGTCAACGGGAAGTACCCTATAAGTTTTTGACTTTATAGCAAGTGACTTACAAGACACACGGACAGCGAAAATATTCTTTTTTTCTTTTGAGTTACTGAACTCAAAATTTGTTGTCAAATTGGTCATTGACAATGGGAAAATACTGTTCATCTACGGCCATTTCTCTGCATCTGGCAACTATACTACTACTAGGTTCTGCTGTTAAGAAACACTGACCTCACGTGATACAATGTGAAACATACTGACCGACTCCTTAAAATTTTTAATTACAAACTTTTGCCTTTTCGTGCGGTCGGATTGTTCCTAGCGCCATACATACCAAACGCAAATAATGAGTGAGCCAGAACGCCCAATAATACCCTACTAACCTCTTCCTCTGTGGATATATCTGCTGCTAACTGTACCTCGGTTGGACAAAGCAAGGTAAAGGTTAAATTTAACTCTATGTTTAACCTCGAGATGATCATTCACTGTCCCTAATGGGCAAGTTCATCTAATAATCTGCGCAAGCGATCGATCCTAGATCCTAAATGGCGTATTGTTCGATATCGGATCCTGCGATCTTCGAGAATTGTGTTCGAACATTATCTTAACAAAACGGATGTGTTTGATCTTTATCTCTAAGTAGGATTTGCTGTCAGCTTTTATTTATTAGAACATTATAGTTTTCTGCATAAATTTAAGTCAATGCTCGTTTCTTAGTGCGCAGGTTTCAGGGTACGCTTTGACCATGTACCCAGATTCGGCTGTTATAGTTACTATTAACCCTGGGTCACCTATACCTCCTTTTGAATAAACAAAATTGTCAACATTTCTTCAACTACCTATATTACTAAAAGTGAGGAATCCTTAAAAAACAATATTCAAAATGAGTCAATTCACAAAAAAGGGTTTACGACAAGCTAACAAGCTGTTTTGGTCGCAATCTTATGAAACAAAAAGCTTATAATTCTCTAATAAAATGCAACAGCTTGTTAAAAGTTTCATATAAGGTAGACGGACGCGCGGACAGACATTGCGGCACGTGAGTAGGTTATATATAACGTTTTAGACCGGTTTGTGATATTTCACCAAATTAACTGTATGAATTTAAGATATATTTTTCTTATTACCTTTTACCTACCTGCCGTTTGTAGGTGATTATATTTGATTTACTTAAATGGTTTTGTTTTAAAAGATAAATAAATAGGTATGACATAGTCTTTAAATACAAAAATGTGTATGGTTTATATCGCGAATATTATTTACATTTTATACTTTTCTTTTAAATTGTTTTTTTTTATATTATGTATATACATACATTTTAACAAGTATCCTAAAATTATATCAAATTGTTTCATTTCAATGTCGACAAGTCGCGAATGACACAGTTAGTTCAAGAAAAAGAAATAAGTAGTAAATTAAAATTACTAGAATCCGGCAAGACTTCAATCAAAACTACATCAAATATAAATTTGTAGAATCCAAATTCGGATAAATAAATAAAAAGAGTAGCGGATGAAAAGCATGTTTAGTTATTATAGGTACAATAAAAAAAACTTAAAAACCTACTCTCATATTATTTAAACATTAACATAACCATCCCAGAATACCTTTGTACTAGTTAATTATGATATCATAGATCAACCCCAGTATTAAAAACCCATTAAAAATCCTAAAGCTAACCCATCTCTTTACGAACCAAAGCCAAACTAAACTCGAACCTAAAACTATCAACTTAAGGTTAATTTTTTAACGAAGGTCAAAGTACGGTCTACAAAAACGGTTGAATAAACATGGCGTCAATAACTCAAACAAATGGGTCATATTATATTGTTGTTATTCAAAATCTCAACCCTGGAGGAAGTATTACGTGTCAAATGTATTAGTTTACGATTGAGTTGGGTGGTGGTTTTCCATTGTAACACGACATTGGGACCAAATGACGGAGACTAGAGGCTGTAGTCGGTTTACCAATAGAACACTGAAAAAAAGGGACAACCGAACTAGTTTCATTACTCGTGATTTTGCTTAACGGTAATCAAAGTTCGTTAAAATCTTTAAATTTAGAATAAGGTTTTACTGTTGTTTATTTTTCTTCTTTTTAAGTTTAAATTAGCAAAACTATTTGCTACTGATAAACATTTGATGGCTTGTTTACTAATCACGAGTTAGGTAAGGTGTAACAAATAGTTCAGTAGTTATTTTTTTGTATAATAGGTAGGTAAACAAAACTTTGGTTACGTGTAACAAAACTGTTTTTTCAGTGTAAATCGAACCTTGCTTTAAATGCATTTGATTCTTTTCGAAAGCGCATCTTATAGTGAGGATTAATAGGCAATTTAGGCATAAGTGTAAACATCCTAGAAGTGTCAGTTTTTGACATATGTGATACTTATTTGCAAACTTTGAACTTAAATCTTTTTAAACTCGTTTCGTTTTGTGTAAAGACTCGCTTGGCAAACGTTGGAAAAATTACTGCCAATCTGAAAAGGAACTGGGTCGGACACGTCTGTCTGATGCACCCACAGTTGGGTCACGCAGTCACAGGTGGGTTCCGCAGAACAGCCAGCTACGAGGCAGACCAAGAAGCCGATGGCGGCTTAGACGTTCCACCGATAGATATTACGGGGAAAATCTCTGTTTATGCGAGATTCATCTCGTACGAAAACATCTGTCAAACCCCTTGGAAATCTGTCGATTTTTGACGTATCTCACACGTGAGATGCATCTTGCATTAAACGAGAGTTGGGGTCCTGGTCCCATACTGCGTTAAACAGGGAGTTGTGGAGATCAAGTGGAGACGCCTGTGCCCAACAGTGGGACACAATAATAGGCTAAGTATTAAAAAAAACTCGTTTATTTTATTTCTGTGACTGAATACAATGCGAACGCGCATTTTAAACAATGGCTCATACAAACAAGGATTAAGGGGACCACACGGTATACACAAACCACAAACGCAAAACAGATCACGAATTCACTTATGACATGAAAATAAAGTCTATTTTCCCGTAATTTGTAAGTGTGTGTTAGTGGTTTTTGTAGACCCCTAATACATTAGCTCCTAGACAATTAAAATATGTTAACCTAATTCGTATAATAGTTTACGATAGTACTAAATGGTTTTTAACGATGGTTCGTCCGTCTGAGGAAGGACCTACGCCTTATAGGAAACTACAGCGTAGTTTAATGTCTTACAGAATACTGGCGTAAAGTAGTAGCTTGCTATTGTATTTCGTACGGTGAGTGAGAGATCTGAAGGCCCTTAGGGGGACCTAAAGACCGGCAACGGTTCAGCAACTTTCGTGGGTAAGTAACATATTACTTTTCGTCCAAAATTTTCACAGAGTTCAAGTTACAACACCATCTGGCCCACACCTCGTTCAGCAAAATTGCAAATTGAATACAGTTGTTTGCTGGTGGTAGGACCTTGTGCAAGATCCGTCCGGGTCGCTACCACCATCAGGCTCGCTAATCAGCCGTTAAGCAGCATTTCTTGCACTGTTGTGTTCCGGCGTGGAGAGCAAGACAGTCGGTGACATTCCTGGCACAAGAGGTATCCCATCTTAGCCCTCTGGGTTTAGCGGGTGTCTATGAGCGGTGCTGATCGCTTACCATCAGGTGACCCACTTGCTCGTTTCCCTTCCTTTTTCATAATTTGAAATTTTGAAAAAAATAGTTTGGTGACATAGAGCCCAGCTCATCTAGATAGACCTAAGATAAATCTTTTATATACATGTTTGTATGGCATGTTCCTATAGTATTTATACCTCGTCTACTACCTTGAAATAAAGCCTGCCGTCCACGCTCAGCGCCCGTAAATCAAACTAAAATGGCTTTTAGATCTAACCCGTGTAAAGCCACGCGCCTAGCATGATCGGTTCCTCTACATATTTTATGTCTTCAACTAACTCGTAACTACACTGGCTCAGCGATCTAAAGACGATCTTGGTTCCGATACTTCATTTATTGTTACTATTAAAAAACATACATTATACATTGATAGTTGCTGCATGAGAATATTTAAATAAAATAAATAAATAAATAAAATTAATAATACGTTAAATGACGAAACTGAATTAGAGTACTACTAATTACTACTATTATGTGCCACTCCACACCAATCAGGTATCCCAATATATATTATTGCAGCCGTATTTTTAGTAATATTTATTTATTTTTATTTTCATTTAAGAGCCTATAATAAAGAATCCCAAAGGCAAAGACCTCCCTCTCACTCTTCCACGTGTCTTGTTTCTGAATCCTGATGGTCTCCGCCGGTTTGGTCTTACAATCTATAAGACATATTCTTTTCTATTACCTTTAAGATTGGATGGATAGACGAAGGGACGATCATAAGCTTAGTAATAGGCTTCCTTGAAACGTTTTGTGTACTGACGGAACCCTAAAATTGAGATTATATTACGAAAAAGAAGTGTTGTCTTCTGTTTTTTTTTTGTTTATTAATTTTGATGCTAAGTGAACGAGACCTGAAAAGGAATCGATAAGTTATGTATTAGATTCATTACAGTATAAACCATTTAAATTGTTTCATTACAAAACCAAAAAAAAACATACACAACCCAAAAATTCGCAAACGCAGAACTTTAACCGTAAAATTGCTTGACTGACGAGATGTGCCACATTATGTAAACTCACCGCTTTCTTGCTCACAAATCATGCTAGCCTCCATACTGAACGAAGTCAAAGGACCCCGTCAGAGACCCACAATCGCCCGTTGACATGTTTATGGTCCCGTGGCCGTGAACCTTTATAATGGAGTTAGATAGATAAAAAACAAGCTGACCGGGAGGATACTGACGCATTTAAGGTTTTATGATTATTTGATTCCTGTTAACTTTTAGTGGCTTACTGATTTTGTCTCATTGAACAAGGATTGGTTCACCGCCTCAAATAATGATTAACCATTCAACCTACATTTATCTTTTTTTTACAATAAAGAATTTACATTCATTAAGCTGCGTTTCTACTAGAGATGTGCGAGGATGCGTAGCGAGGGATGTGTTTGTGAAGAACCAATGAGCCGTTTCCACCAGAGCTGTGCTGACCGAGGCGAGGTGAATGAAGCGATTCTATTGGTTCTTACAAACACATCCCTCGCTACGCATCCTCGCACATCTCTGGTGAAAAGCAGCCTTACTTGAGCTTTAAGACACAAGTATCCTAATAGGTATTATAGCTATCTAATAGCGATTTTTAACCAGCATGCCAAGCGTGGTGACCATTGCCAATCTCTCCAATGAATCAAAAGAACACAAATAAAGCTAGTAGCTAGTAGTATTTTACTGCATTCTCATAATTAAGCAATGACATGTAACAGAACAGATGGAATAGCAAACTTCGACAGAATTTCCCCTCAGGCCTAAGACAGAATTGCCCCGTAGGCCTCAGACAGAATTGCCTCGCAGACTTAAGACAGAGTATGCCCTCAGGCCTCAGACAGAATTGCCCCGTAGGCCTCAGACAGAATTGCCTCGTAGGCCTCAGACAGAATTGCCCCGTAGGCCTCGGACAGAATGGCCTCGCAGGCCTCAGACAGAATTGCCTCGCAGGCCTCAGACAGAATTGCCCCGTAGGCCTCAGACAGAATTGCCTCGCAGGCGTCAGACAGAATTGCCTCGCAGGCCTCAGACAGAATTGCCTCGCAGGCCTCAGACAGAATTGACTCGCAGGCCTCAGACAGAATTGCCCCGCAGGCCTCAGATAGAATTGCCCCGCAGACCTCAGACAGAATTGAAAAAAAATCCCCTTAGTCATTAGACTAATTATTATTAGCTACAAGAAAAAAGGACGTTATCAATATGTAATTTAATGTTACGAAGCGTATAGCAAAGAAATACAGAAAAGGTTCTGATGAAACGCATTTACTCGAAACAAACAAACCCACCTCAATAACCTACTTAGTGTCAAAACATAATAAAGGCAATGAAACTATTTTGTATAATTTCTTGGAATCAGGTATGAAATACGCGACGTCCCAAGGTAATCTATAAATCAACGCAAAAACGACCAAGCCACGACTGGTGCACCTAGCACGAGCCTTCTCGACACGCGTTAACTCGCTACGTAACTCGGTGCGTCTCTATCCTACTGGGCTGGTTAGAAAGAGACGCACTGAGTTACGTAGCGAGTTAACGCGTATCGACATGATTCGTGCTAGGTGCATTATTCGCCAGTTACAATCTAGCGGAAGCTTAGGCAAGAAAGACGCAGCAAAGTTTAAAGTATAGTGTAGGTATTAAGAGCATACAAACAAAAATTTGGCAACGTCGCCTATAGCTGCCAAATATTTCGCTGTTTTTATTGATTTATCAAAATTAATGCGTTAAAATACGGAATATAGCAACGTGATGTACTAGAACTTGTGTTCTTACATTTGTTGGTAAGTAGTAAACCTTATATACTTATACCGAAATGTACACATTTACAAATGGAAAGTTTCCAAATGCCTGTTTTATACTTAATAATAACTATTTAGTACAACTGTATTAACTATTGCAATGCATTATCAATATTTTAGTGCATCACGTTGCTATATTCCGTATTTTAATTCATTAATGTTGATAAATCAATGAAAACATCTAAATATTTGGCAGCCACAGGCGACGTTGCCAAATCTCTGTTTGTACGCTCTTAAACTTCATATTCAAACAAATATAACTTGAAGCAAAAAATAAACGCACTGTGAATACCTTGCTTAAATAACGAAAGCTTGTCTTCTGGGTCTCTCGACAGTAGGTATCATTCTCTTAGCATCAACGCTAGTAAAAACGACTGAATGAATTGGTTTGACATTGACTATCGACAAATTTGACATTTGCGTTCGCTATCTTATGCCAATTTTTTTTACATATCTAACAGGAAGGCAAACGAGATAGGTGGTCACCTGATGGTAAATGATCATCACCGCTCATTGACACCCGTAACACCAAAGGAGATTGTAGATGCGTTGCCAACCTATAGGGCTAAGATGGAATAGCTCTTGTGCCAGTAATTTCACCGGCTGTCTTGGATTCAACGCCGGAACAAATCAGTGCAAGCAATGCTGCTGAGCGGGTGACCTTGCACGAGGTCCTAAGCTACCACCCTCAAGTCATATTGATGACAGTAGCGTTCATAATAGCGTTGACGCCAACAGAATGTTCTTATCTTATCTTATCTTATTTATAAGGGGTCCTTTCGGATAAACTTCGACCCAGTTGGATCTTTTGTGTATTTACCCCTCCTTCGCACTTAGTCCATCGCCTTTTCCACTTCCTCCATAAAGTGGATGATGTGGTTCAGCGGTAGTGCCTTGAATTCTCTTGGTTCGGGGTATCCGTTGCCGAGGAGTTTCATTCTTGTTCTGGCGGGGGCCTCACAATCACATATAATGTGTTCCATTGTTTCGGCGTCCTCTCCACACATTCTACAATCATCGTTGTCATATAGTGCCATCTTAGCTAGTAGGTTACTGACTAGTCTAGACAACCTGTTCAGTTTTGTAATTCGCATGTAAACATGTCATTGTGTCATCTTGCTCGAATGTATCACATTACTGATAGCGACAGAGTACTAAAATGTTCAGCTATTTCTGAGGATGACTGAGCCATAAGTTAAACTTTATGATGGCTATATGGGCTCATACAAGATAGTATGACTATTGATTAGACAAATACAGGATAAGTTTTTGTAACCGAAATTTCTTTCGATTTTATTTCTAAATGTTTTAACATTCAAATTATTAAATTAAAATTGTAATGGCTACACAAAGAAAAATTAGGGCAATGGCAGAACTTAAACCTGCAACATCAGCATTCCGTGCCTTGCGTTTGCCTGTTTCGCCACACTGCCTCTGCCATACCCTGCGAATTTTTCAATGTGCTTCGTCTTACGGTCATTACATTATTGATTTTAAGGGTACAACTACCCTCGGTGTCATCTATATGAAAAAAAAAAAACAATAATGTAATGACCGTAAGACGAAGCACATTGAAAAATTCGCAGGGTATGGCAGAGGCAGTGTGCCGAAACTGGCAAACGCAAGGCACGGAATACTGATGTTGCAGGTTCAAGTCCTGCCATTGCCCTAATTTTTCTTTGTGTAGTCATTACAATTTTAAATACAGGATATTCAATCACGCAATGTATAAAGCTTGGTTTAAACATCACACTTCACGAGAAGCTACTGTCATAACATAAATATACGAAAACACCTGTGAGAATTTACTATTAATGACTTAAGACATACTATGGCATAATTATTCAAAACTATGACTTTCGTATGAGTAAAAAGACTTTGATCCACGATTGAAATCAATTACAAGCTAAAATAATCACAAGTAATTTATTTACTTAACCAACCTTAAAACACCAGATTAAATCAAGCATTAGTCAGACTTGCATGGACAACGCGATTTATAACACAGGACGGTAGTCAAGCGTTTAAATCATAAGTGTCAACTGACAGATAAGAAAGTAAAACCCTGTAAAACCACCCCGTGTGGACCGCGGCGGTGCGCACTCGCGCGCAGAAACCTGTCCAGTTTTCAAGCGCGCGTCGCTAGGCGCGGCACCACACTACACGCATTTCACACCAACCCACATAATTGATTTGGCTCGCTCACCGGTTATTATATTATTCAAATCGGTGATAACTCTTGATAAATGATGACTGTAATTGCGTATAATGCTTACAAGCCTCGCTTGGTGCGTTGAATTGTGGAATATAGACTTATATACCGATATTTATAGTCTTAAACTCAATAAACGAGTACGTATATTTGCATTGGTTGGGGAGATATATTGTTGTTGTGAATAGTGCACTATTTACGTGTTTGTTGCAATTGCCTTGCGACACTGTTCACACTATTGCTTTTTAGAGTACAATTGCAAAGTTAACAATGCAGTCTATTATGCTACCGCCCATGTCTGATAATTTTGTTTTAACATTTTGGTCACTAGACCAGAGACTTTTTTTTTTGTGGCCTGAATGTCTCAAATCGTAGTCCTCGCGAGAGGTACGGGCGTCTACGATTGCTTAGCAAGTAAAATAAATCGATGCATCGTAAGGGTTATAATGAAGATCGAAGGGTCCATCGGCCCGTGCGACGACTCCGGTCGGCAGTTCGAACCACCACCAAAAGTCATCCAGAACGGTGCACCCTTCGATCGTAATTTACTTTAATTATAATTATATGAATATTATCTAAAGGACTAGCCCTAGTGGTCGCCACAAGCTTAGTCACTCGGTCTGTTTGGCTTAGTAAGCAAAATAGAGAAAGACCAAAGACTAGATTTCTTAATGTCATCGATTTTATCAGCGAATTAAAGATTTTCACCGAGTTCCATAAGTTCGTATTTTCAAAACTTCTCTGTGACTATAATTGATACTCCTATGATATTAACAAGAGTAATTTTTTTTAGTTTTGCGACTTTCATACATCGTTACGAGTATAACTTCAACGGGAATCTTACAAGAACCTGTGTTAACCTAACCTTTGTCCCACACACAATTTAAATCACCGTGCGTTGGTAAAAGTCATGGTAATAGGTTAGATTTATAGGGCGGAAAACGTTACCGCCGTTTATATGGAAAGCGCTTGTCGAGCCTTGGTACACAATCCTCTCAAATTCTGAAACGTTTCATCTTGATACGACACTTTTGAATTGCCGAGTTAGATACCTATTTGCAAATTCCACAGTACGAAGTCGCTGGCAAAAGCTAGTCTACATATACACAAAAATTAAAAAAATATATAATAATAATCAGGTAAACTTTGTGTTTTTGTTTGTTTGTATGTAGAGGGTAATCTCTGGAAGTTCCGAACCGATTCCAAAACTTCTTTCACTAATAGAAAGCTACACTATTCCTGGCGGGCATAGGCTACTAATTCAACGCAAACGAAGTCGCGAGCGTCCGCTAGTAGACAATAAAATAATGCGTTTTTCCTTAGTCTTTTGTTTCAAATACTTGGATTTTTTTGCCCCATCTAGGTCATTTTAACAAGCCGACGTAACATCAATCTCGACTAACGGGCCTAGACAAACTATCCGATAACTAACCTTCTCGGAGGTTTAGCTATTTAGGTGCAAGTAGAAATTAGATAAGGCATAGTCATTCATTAAGCTCAGACCAGTTGCTTGTGAGAATGCCATAACCCTTTAATTTGGTTTTTATATGTCGATACCAATCTACACTAATACAATAAAGAAGTGAACTTTGTTTTTTTCTTTGTTTGTATGTAAGAGGTAATCTCTGGAACTACTAAAGCGATTAAATTTTGTAACCGAAATTTCTTTCGATTTATTTTAAATGTTTTTAACATTCAAATTATTAAATTAAAATGCTATGTAATGACAACACAAAGAAAAATTAGGGTATTGGCTCGCCACGTTACCGCTGCCATACCCTGCGAATTTTTCAATGTGCTTCGCCTTACGGTCATTAAATTATTGATTTGTTTTTTTTTGTGGCGAAACTGGCAAACGCAAGGCACGGAATGCTGATGTTGCAGGTTCAAGTCCTTCCATTACCCTCATTTTTCTTTGTATTGTCATTACATAGCATTTTAATTTACTAAAGCGATTCCAAAAGTTATTTCATTAATAGAAATCTACACTATCCTTGACGGACATAGGCTACTTATTCCACGCGAACGAAGTCACGGGCGTCCGCTAGTGACTAAATAAGTTAATTCTGTTACTTACACTATAAAAAATTAAACGTGAGTAAGACACTTGATAAACCAGTGATTTGTACAATGTACAGGATGACAGCTGTTAAAAAAATGTCTAAAACTTAAACATTGTTTTGTGATACGAAAGGTGGTCGTTGTCGACGGCAAAAAATGACGGGCAATTTTCAACTTAAAAAGACGTGAGTGACCCCTTTTTATTAACAAACTGGAACAAATTACCTTGCTACTCCGCGAAACCAGTGCCATGCTCGTGCAAGTTAGCTGCGTCTGTGCGACATATACAATATGTTAATGCAAAAAAGTACGTTTTAATAATATTATTTGAAGAGAGTATTTTTTCATCCCGCTTCTAAAAATTTAATTCATCTAAGGTCAAAAGCTGACTCGTATGCAAATATTGCGAATCACAGAATAATGTTAAGTAATGGCGAAGTTATATTATTTATCTATAAAGCTCCCTTGTTAAGCCTCGTTGGTTCTCCGGGACGGCCTTCTTCAGACAGCCCGTATAAAGACACGTAGGGTCTGCAGAAAAAAAATCAAACCGTTTCTATTACATACGAGCTTTTTTTTACGAGATTTTTTTTATGAAATGGGAAGGCAAACAAGCAAGTGGGTCACCTGATGGTAAGTGTACATCACCGCCTATAGACACCCGAAACATCGAAGAGTTTGCAGATGCGCTGCCAAACCAGAGGGCTGAGATAGAATACCTCTTGTGCCAGTAATTACACTCTTGCTCTCCACGCCGGAACACAACAGTACAGGCACTGCTGCTTAACGGCAGAATTAGCGAGCAAGATGGGGGTAGCGATCCGGACGGACCTTGCACAAGGTCCATCCACCAACAAGATCCATTAGGTAGCTATTTTAGATGCTGTGGTACTGCGACTTAATTTTAAATTGTTACTTTTTTGTTAATCTTACTTTAATCGATTAGCTACCAATACATTGCCCTATTGTTTTGCATATCTTGAAATTCTTCGAACTCAACAAAACTATTTTGCTATCGGTACCATCTGAATGTCAGGGGTCCGGGCAGGTCGTGCGCGCTCTTTTTTTGTACCTCTTACAGACGTAGTGTGTCATAATATTTAGTTAATTCTAGTTTGATATGAAAATAATGTGATAATGTTTGTTATAAGAAAGATTTATTTAAAGACTAGCGACCCGCTCCGGCTTCGAACGCATGCAATTTATAAAAAAAAAAAGATTAGCATGTGTTGTATAGTCGACCAAGACATTGCTTGACCACGTTTCGATCGTATTACAAACGGATAAGGTTCAAAAGTGGTCAAGCACTTGGTCGACTATGCAATAAAAGCTTTAGTAAAAATTCTGTAAATGACAGTGAAAAGCGTACCAAAATCGTTGTTTAGAAGTGAAAGAAACGGATAGCGATGAACTATGCATGCATACTAAATTTTAAGTCAATATGACCACTGAAAGTTAGTCAAAATCAATTCGTTAGATTTGAAGCTAACAAATAAATAAATACGAAATAAAGTAAAAAGTTGTTGGTGGTAGGACCTTGTGCAAGGTCCGTCCGGATCGCTACCGCCATCTCGCTCGCTAATCCTGCCGCTAAGCAGCAGTGCTTGTACTCTTGTGTTCCGGCGTGGAGAGCAAGACAGCCGGCGTAATTACTGGCACAGGTATTCCAACTTAGCCCTCTGGGTTGGCAACGCATCTGCACTCTCTTTGTTGTTGCAGATGTCTATAGGTGTTTGCTTTTCTATTTCATAAAAAAAGGTAAAAAAATCACTAGAAACTTATTAACATATTCAAAAACTTTGAATTATGGTATGGTATGTAAATAAGATCAAAGAAAAAAACAAATGACATTCAGAATGATACAGTAGTGACATTAACATGAGGAGAATTAATTAATTAATTGTTAATTTAGCTTCATTCATATTGCGTTTATAATACATAATTAATTAGCATAAAGCTTCTTAATGGATATTAAGAGATGGTGTTAAGTGCTTGATTAAACAGGTATTTGTTATAATTTTCATTTTTAATACATTTTTTTTTTTGCTGATGGTCCTGATGGAATCACTATTATCGGTTCTACATTTAATGCATGTGTTTTGCCTTGTGCAAGTCGCATCTTGCTTGTTAATTCTGCCGCTAAGCAGCAGTGCTTGCACTGTTGTGTCCCGGCGTGGAGAGCAAGACAGCCGGTGTAATTACTGGCACAAGGTGTATTCCATCTTAGCCCTCTAGGTTGGCAACGCATCTGCAATCTCTTTGGTATTGCGAGTGACTATAGGCGGTGGTGATCACTTACCATCATCACCCATCATGTAACCACTTGTTTGTTTTGCCTTCCAATTTTATATAAAAAAAGTGAAAAAAATCTGCACATAATTCTATTTTTAAGATAATAACGGCTTATTTAGATATTTTTGGTAATTTTAAGCGCTCGGCTACTTTTGCTGATTGTAAAGGCTCACAAATAAATGAATAAATTTCACAATATTTCGCTTAAAAGAAAAAAAAAATTAAATTTTGTATACTTCTAAACCATTGAGAGAGCGCATTTCTAGACAAACACTATGCAAGAAATCCATATATTTTATAAAAATAGGTAATAATTTTTTTGTAAAGTGAGCATAAATAAAATTACGCGAATGTTGAAAACTTCAATCAGCGCATATATGCATGCAAAGAGTGTTCAACTTGCGTTATTTCAAAAAACACCAGAAATATCAAAAGATTAAAGAAAGACCAATAAAAAACTTCAAAAAACACCCGCTCAAACTCCCACCGTATTCAACAACTTAAAAAAAACTGTCCCCGTAATGGCGAATTAGTGAGTCGCGTCAAAAGCGATAAATACGTCACCTCTCGTATCTCCGACAGTAAAACGCGTGACGGATCGCTACCGGCGGCCACAATGGGAGCACAGCTTTTTAGGGTCCGATGCCGTTGGTACCGTGTGGAGAAAACCGTAGAGGATTTACATTATACAAATCGCACCCTTAGAATTAAAGCGACTCAATTCTGAATATGATATTTCCCAAAATTAAACCCTATGTCTTTTAATTAAAGTGATATTTTGGGACGTGTATTATTCAGAAATGGGTCACTTTAATTCTAAGCGTGCGAAATGTAGGTACAATGTCCTCTCTCTTTTGCCCAAAGGTTAGCTGGAAGAGATCCCTTCGAGGGATAAGGGCGCCTTTGTACCACTTCCTGTCATCTTTTGTTTATTTGTAAGTGCTTATGTATGTACAATAAAGATTGTATTACATTACATTGTATTGTACAATGCTTTGTGTATTTATCATCACCAATAATTAAACGCCACAAGTTTGTCTGCATGTTTGTTTGTCTTGTTGGTTCGTAGGGAAAACTTATTTTCGAGGCTAATTATTTATTTTGTTAATTAATAATTAACTAACATAATTTATTGAAATAAAATCATTAAAACGGTTTATATCGCGTGTACCTCTATTGTAACGAATTTAATTCTCGACGTTTCGAGCCCTTTACAGTAGCCGAGGAGAACCGTTTAAATTGTTTTATTGCAATGACTACAAGTCGCGAAAACATAAGAAAATACTAACATAATTTAATTTGTTTCATTGTAATTCTGACATTGGTTTATTTAACTTGACCTTGAACTTGATCTCCATTTTGATCCATAATCGTAATCATCGTAACTCGATGCCGTACATAAACCTTCCGAAAAAAATATCTAAATGTCATTGAAAACCGTATCAAAATCCATTGCGTGGTTTAGAAGGAAAAGGCGGCCGAACACACTAACCCCCTTATTCATAAATGCTTCGTAAACGTTTGTTAGTTAACATGTTTTTGTCTTTATCTGTCATTGTGACGTTTACCCTCAAATGAAAGGGACAAAACAGTTGTTAGCTTAAAAAGATTGTCAACTTTTTATGAATAAGGAGGTAAGGATTTAGGACAGACAGGACCAGGTAGCGACTTTATGCTATGTTTTTTTTATACAACATAGGAAGGCAAACAAACAAGTGGGTAACCTGATGGTAAGTGATCACCACCGCCTATAGACACCCGCAACACGAAGAAGATTGCAGATGCGTTGCCAACCCAGAGGGCTAAGATGGAATACCTCATGTGCCAGTAATTACACCGGCTGTCTTGCTCTCCACGCCGGAACACAACAGTGCAAGCACTGCTGCTTAGCGGCGGGATTAGCGAGCAAGATGCGATCCGGACGGACTTTGCACAAGGTCCTACCACCCGCTATGTGAATATAAATGTGTGATAAACTATAAAGAATTATTAACCTATAAAAAAAAATTAAAGGAATTATCTTCCGTCTTTATCTTCTGAATCTCCTCTGCGGTAAAGTGCCTAACTGCTTTATTGATTAAGTAATAAATAAATCTAAATTTACGTTTTGAGTAAGTGTATGCAAAAAAGACTCTTTAAAAATCCATTAATTTTTATTTTCATCGATGTTTTATCTATTTTTATCTACGGAACCATCCGTCTTATTACACCTTATCAACACCTTTTAGGTGTGAAACTTTTTCTGTAGTCCGTCCTTTCCATTTTTTGTTTCTGGGAATTGTTTGTTTACGAAATTGATATCTAATTGGACTATAGTTTTTGTTTCTCCTTTTTTTAAGACAGTTGCTAGGTGAGAAAATAAAGGAGAGATTTTAAGTCTGTATTTATTTCCACAATCGGATGGTAAGCTTCTCTGTTGTGAATCATAATCTGCCTGTAGAAAATCACTGTAGCTGAATGCTGGTTGCAGTACGGATGGGACGGTTCAACCGGGGTAGTACCACACTCGCCAACACCATATTGCTGCGTATTGGCAAGCGCAGCGTAGGACGACCAGCCACAAGATGGTCCGATGACCTCATACAGCTGGCAGGAAGACGCTGGTTGCATGCTGCTTCCAACCGGTCACTTTGGAAATCCATGGAGGAGGCCTATGTTCAACAGTGGACTTCTTGTGGCTGAGATGGTGATGATGATAATGATGAAGAAGAAAGCTTGTATCCGTCTTCCTGGTTGAAATTCCTGTACTTTTTAATTTCAACCGCTTCACGTACCATTCTTGGATAATAATGACGTTCCTTGGAGAGGCTTTTGGGTTTATGAAGTTCGATCCAATGGTTTGGTCCTGATTCCAGCAAATGCTCGGCAATAGCGGACTTATTCACCGCCTATGTTCAACAGTGGACTTCTTGTGGCTGAGATGATGATGACTATATCAAAATCCGTTGCTTGGTTCAGGAGTAAGCGGCCGAAGATATGAGGACCGACTCCTGCCTGACGGATAGAGACTATGTTTTATACTATGTATAGATAAAGACTTTACGCATAGTGACTAATAACCAGTAAGTATTGGCTAAGAGCTCCCCTGGCGTTGCTACTAGGTATATAAATGGACTAGATTTAACGAACATATTTAACGGTACTTTGAGATATAACCCTATTTAATATGATTTATTGCAAGCAAGGATAGAGTCCGACCGAAGTTTCCTTTTCGATTAGGATTTCGACGAGTTTAGTATAAATTGGGGTTTTGGTTTAGTTTAGGTGTCGGTAGAAGATCAGTCAAAACTGGGACCAAAACAGAAGCTAGGTTCGTGATCAGTGTAGTAGAGCGACGGCCGAGTTTGTCAGCGTCATTGTGGGCTTCTCCCAATTTTTAAGAGCAACTTATCAATTTGACAAATATATGCATATTTTTTTAAATGGAAAACGGAGGAAAACGAGCATGCGGGTCGCCTCATGGAAAGTAATCACCGCGGCCCATAACAACCAGCTTCCTCTAGAGAATAGCTGATGCATAAAGGCCACAATCCCCGTGGTGCTCTGAATTTCTCACACACCGTACGAAACGCAAGCTACTATTTCACCCTGGTATTTTATAAGAGTATAGTACTACCCTGGTCGAGCCAGCCCATTGTTAACGCAGCCAGTAAAGAGCTACTAGTAAAAATATTAAGTAAAGCCCCTCACACGTTTAGTAACGTATCCGTATTGACAAGTTGACACTCCGTTTTCGAAAATAGACGAAAGCTCCATATCAGTTTTGTACACTACTATATACAATACAATACAATAACTCTTTATTGAACACCACAAAACACAAAAGGTACAATAAAGAGACAACAAAAAGCACACAATAGGCGGTCTTGTCGCTTAAAGCGATCTCTTCCAGACAACCGTTAGAAATAGAGACGTAACGTAGAAAAGAACGGACAAGAGCAGGTGGTGCAAAAACATGGCAACAAACAAATCAAGAAAAACAGACGTTTACTATGATAATCATACACAGATAAATAAAGTAATATATACACATACATATACATATAATACTATATATGTATAGTTTATTTTATTTAGATACTTTAAATAAGGTAAACAAAATAGATATTAATGCAATGTATAAAATAAAATATTATTATCATTTATTAACTTTTAGGAATATTTAAGTCTATCATACAGAGTACACTTGTACCCTAGTTTAGACTAAATTAATGACTACTTACTCGCTCTAAGTAAAGATTCATTTTTGTAATACATTAGTTAACTCTTTTTTAGTTCTAGTTTGTCTTTAGATTAATTTAAATATAGTACTAACATACATATTATTATAACTTTTATGTATTACTAACAAAATATACTTATATGAACTTCTTATTGAAAATAAACAAATTGATTGATTAATTGATTGATTGATTGAGTCACGTGACTCGGCGAACCAACCAATCAAGTCAATCTTTTGGATCTGTGGAGACCCAAAGAATTGATTTGATTGGATGATTTGCCGAGTCACGTGACTTATTTTGTTTACCTAATTTTAAGTACCTAAAGATATAAACTATAGTGTACTTCTATCACTATAAACTTAACTTAACTGGGCTTAAATTAATTACTAAACAATCAATGGAAATAATTTTGGCAAATTTTGTCTTAATTCAGCTATGTCTGACATTAGCGTAATTTTATATCGTTAACTCTAATTTATATTCAGATTGCATTAATGCATTAAATTAATGTGTGAATAAAAACGAGATTATCAAGTTATTTTAATTATTATGTGACATTATTAGGTTATTATGCGTTTATTATCAGCAGATGTTAATCAACTAAGTGATGTGCTACTATAAACTGGAACATTATTAATACGACATTCGCAAACGCATCTTTTTTTATGAAATAGGAAGGAAAACAGGCAAGTGGGTCACCTGATGGTAAGTGATCACCACCGCCTATAGACACCCGTAACAACAAGGAGATTGCAGGTGCGTTGCCAACCCCAGAGGGCTACGACGGAATACCTCTTGTGCCAGTAATTTCACCGGCTGTCTTGCTCTCCACGCCGGAACACAACAGTGCAAGCACTGCTGCATAGCGGCTGGATTACAGAGCAAGATAGACCTTGTAGGTCCTATCACCCATGAAATCTGTAGGAATATGGTTTTTTTTTGGTCGTGCCGTTTGTACTACACCCAGGAACTGGGTGTAATAAGGTTACTATGATTGCAATTTGATTCCTAAAAAGCGTGAGGTTAAGATTTCAATTGGTTTGTATGTCACTTGCTACATTTTGCTTTTAATGGTGTAATAGAATTAGCCCAGCTAAATCACTGTAACTTTATACATAATAATAAAGTAAGACAGGTTATGGTTAGGGTTGCCTACTTAGTTAAGTAGATAATAACAGTTTAAAAGCCTACACCCAAACGCTAGCCGGCCAGCCTTTTGAAAATCTTTGTTGTTTGTGTTAGGTATTTCTCTGTTTTTATTTTATACGTAAGCTGTTTGTTTATACACCCGGCAACTCGTCAGGGTTGCGCGGCATTATTTTCAATTACACTGACACGGCGGGGACGGGCGAGCGGGCGCGCGGCGAGCCTACAACCTGCTACGATTTGCCTATACCATAGGTAAGGCTGTCGAGCGTACCTACAGTGCGCAATGGAACCCCCTTGGCACAGGGTCCAACCACATGCAAAATTGTAGCTTCACGAATTGCACCTCGCTAGCTTGGAGTGTGAATTGATGGAAACGCCGCCATATTTATAGGTAGAAGTATGACTAAAAAATCCTACATATCCTCTGCAACTTGGCAAGGCAACCCTACTTATGCCGATATAGAGATAATCACCGCCATCCGTCATCGCGTTAACTCGCCGTTAACCGCTACTGATGACAACCCTAAGGCTAGTGATCAGCTAACCGGTAAGTCTATACGTAGCTCAGTATGTCTCTTTCTAACTATTCTATTTGGAGAGAGATGCACTGAGTACAGATGAACGTAGACAGAAAAATTTAAATAGGTACATGACATCAATTTAATTAAAGTCTGCAGAATACCCAATTCCTCAACAAATTATAGTTAAAGCAGATGTATTGTGTTTGGGTTCAATGAAATGGTTTGAAAGAATAGATTGAATGTTGATAAGGTCCACTTGTCGTTCTTTTATCCATTTAAACCCTAAAGATACATATACATTTTTTATTAAAATAGCAAGGCAAACGAGCTAGTGAGTCATCTGATGGTAAGTCATCAGTCATCACTACCGCTATAGACATCCGTAACACCAAGGAGATTGCAGATGCGTTACACCCGAAGGGCTAAGATGGAATACCTCTTGTGCCAGTAATTACACCGGCTGTCCTGCTCTCCACGCCGAAGCACAACAGTGCAAGAACTGAGTGTCTCGTGACCACGGCCGTTGAAAAATGGCCGAAATGTCGAGGTAAATTGACAATATTTTTATCGCTTTAAAGTTAGCGTTTATAAATAAGTGCAAATACTGCAGCTCAGCGATTGGATTAGGGAGGAAGATGGTGGTTGCGATCCGGACGGACCTTGCACAAGGTCCCACCAACGACAAGTGAAAGCCATACGAATAAAAGCCTCAAACTAACAACCTCCCTTTTCAGATGTTAAACACTGGCGCATGCGACGGCGGCTGCTAGCCAGCGAATCTTGCGCACGCTACATGCAGATGATCTATGCGCGCCTCATCGATCCACGTCAAGTTGCCAACGCAGTACGCCGGCCATCTGCTAGTGCCCTATCACCGAGGGTTTTTTAAATACACGGTCGGTGGCAAACAAGCATGCAGCTCGCTTGATGGTAAGCAATTACAGCAGGCTTGCTTATTGTATTGTGTTTCAGAGAATTCGTATTTTAAACCCTCACCCCCGTCACAAAAAGAGGGGTGTATATATTAATATATCAGTCTGTTCGTGGCATCGTAGCTCTCAAACGGGAGGATTGATTTGAATTTTTTTATATGCAAGCAAATTTCGTTGCCGTATTTTTTTATTTATTAGTAAGTTTTATTTCTGGTAACAAGGCACGTCGAATAAATGCCTTATATATTATGTTCAGACTAACGTTCATTTAGTATGTATAAATAAATATTACAGGAAAACTATTTTGATCTTTTGTTACGTATAGCAAACAGCTTTGGAGTTTTCAAGATATTTAACTTTTTTTTAAATAGTCCGGGTAAACATTAGCAACGTTATTTAATGTTATTAACGAGTTATTTAAAGCCAATATTCAAGTACATGGAGTAGTTTATTGCATTAAAGACCTTTCATTAAATTCAAAGTCGTTAAAACTTAAGGCAAATGTGACATTTTCTAGGAATGCATTTATTTCGTAAGTCGTCAGTCGCGTGTGAACCAGCGTGTCAGTCTGTATGTTCGTCTGTGTGTGTTGTACGGCCATAACTGGAGACAAAGTGAGCGGCGGTGTTTGGTTACATATTTGACGATTAGGTAACGTTGGCAAGAGTAGTAATTAAAATAAACAGCTTTTGTTAAGAAATCAATCTTTTTACGTATAGTAAGTATAAAGAATTAAAACTGTAATGACAACACAAAGAAAAATTAGGGCAATGGCAGGACTTGAACCTGCAACATCAGCATTCCGTGCCTTGCGTTTTCCAGTTTCGCCACACTGCCGCTACTACTACTACTGCTACTTTTTCTTTGTGTTGTCATTACAATTTTAATTTAATAATTTGAATGTTAAAAACGTTTAAAAATAAAAATCGAAAGAAATTTCGGTTACAAAATTTAAGTATAAAGAAGTCACTATCCGTTCCTGCCTGTAACTAAGTGTAAGTTTTCTGTCAAAAAAAAAGTCTCGAACGCTTTGTTAACTTCTAAATTGTATGGAAACATTTTGTTGCAAATACGCGCCACTAGAGGCGCTGTCTTTGCTTCCATAGTAATTGAGAAGTTAACGCTAACGCGTTCGAGTCGTTTATTATAATAAAAACTAACACTAGACGCTCTGATATCTTTGACTGGTCGTTCCTTCTAAACCATGCATTTTTTTTATACAACATAGGAAGGCAAACAAGCAAGTGGGTCACCTGATGGTAAGTGATCACCACCGCCTATAGACACCTGCAACAACAAAGAGAGTGCAGATGCGTTGCCAACCCAGAGGGCTAAGATGGAATACCTCTTGTGCCCGTAATTACACCGGCTGTCTTGCTCTCCACGCCGGAACACAACAGTGCAAGCACTGCTGCTTAGCGGCAGGATTAGCGAACAAGATGGTGGTAGCGATCCGGACGGACCTTGCACAAGGTCCTACCACCCGCAATGGATTTTGATACGGTTTTCACTGTCATTTAGAGATTGTTTACACAAAGTTTTATGTACTAAACGTACAGAAACTTCTCTTTTATGACCGCGATTAACCGAATTCCAACTTTATTAACACGCTCAAAAAGTTCATATTACTCTTCATACACATTAAGCCAGGCGGCGCGAGTCAAAAGGAACGCGCCGGCCACGCTCGCCTTCCGCCCGCGATTCCCGGCTACACGTTAGTGTTGCGCGGCATTCGTTTTCACCCACACTAACACGGCTAGGGCGAGTGACCGGGCGCGCGGCGAGTCGACAACCTACTGAGATTTGCCTACGCTGTAGGCAAGGCGGCCGAGCGTACCTACAGTGCGGAGTGGAAACCCCCTGCCCGTTCAAAGCCGGGGAGAGTCGCTAGTCTACAGCTAACTAACTAACTAAGTAAACTTTATTATTTTGCTTGTGTGTATGTAGGAGGTAATCTCTGGAACTAGTGAACTGATTGTAAAAGTTCTATGACTAATATGCTACTGAAAACAAAATTGGGCCCACTCAACTTTTCTCACTAAAACAAAAACTAAAAATATGAATGTGCCAAAGCATACTTTTAAAGTACGGTTTTATTAATGGTTTACACGTGAAATAAAATAAAAAAACCTTACTTACAAAACGTGCATTGATAAAACCCAATTTTGTTTTTATAATTTCATTTATCCGGGAAAATTCAAGGAGGCCCTATTTTGATTTGAGTAGTTCAGAAAGCTACACAATCCTTGGCCAAAATAGCTACTTACCACATGCGAACGAAGTCGCAGGCGTCTGCTACTATTAAAGTAACTATACAAAAAGAACCTTGTTTTGCCGACGTTACCTCTCCCGATATTAGGGAAAGCTGCGGTCTGCGGCTGAAACGGATCCCGGTTAGCTACTAGCTGCTGCTAACGGTACCGGGACGAATGCATTCACGATCGCGAGCTTCGGCCAAATTAATGATAACTGGACGCAGCTTACAAAAGCTTTAGAAATGACAAAAATAATTTTGCGGGTGGTGGTGGACCTTGTGCAAGGTCCGTCCGGATCGCTACCACCATCTTGCTCGCTAATCCTGCCGCTAGGCAGCAGTGCTTGTACTATTGTGTTCCGGCGTGGAGAGCAAGACAACCGGTGTAATTACTGGCACAAGACGTATTCCATGTTAGCCCTCTGGATTTTTATTTTTACTTAATTTTTTATTTTTATGAAATAGGCAGCCAAACAGGCAAGTGGGTCACCTGATGGTAAGTGATTACCACCGCGTATAGACACCCCCAACACCAAGAAGATCGCCCATACGTTACCAACTCCGAGGGCTACGATGTTATACCTCTTGTGCCAGTATCACCGGCTGTCTTGCTCTCCACACCGGAATACAACAGTGCAAGCACTGCTGGTTAACGGCTGGATTAACGAGCAAGTTGGTGGTAGCGATCCGGATGGACCTTCCACAAGGTTCTACCACCAGCAACCTACTGGCAATGGATCAGCAAGTTCTCTTGGGGTCGCTGGTACCTGTGGACGCTGATAACTTTCCATCAGTAGTCCCACTTGCTTGTTTACCTTACGTTTAAAATTTAAAAAAATATTTCTTTTAAGTATTCGTCGATCTAAGTGCAGGTTTTGAATTTTAGATTCTACTGTGATACGCTATCAAAGGTTTAGCATACAACTAGTATTTTACATACTAGTTAGCTCCGCGGCTTCGCGTGGCCCTGTCAATTCTTAATTGGGAGCATGTAAGGGTATTGCATTTTAATACAATAGAGAATTTGCGTTGGAAATAATCTAGCTGGACAGTCCAGGAAATTGAAACACGTACCACCGTAGAACCTAGTCGAAGAGACATACGCATGACTTGTATGACATAGCCTGGCGTTTAACGCGTCGCGTCATTGGGATGGGGTTCTAAGGTGGTACGTAAATATATTTCCCCTACTTTACCGTGTGATAGTTAATATGCAAGAATGTTAACAAAACATGTGAATAGAAAACATTTTATATGGTCAAAAAGATTTTTTTTTAGTCGGCAACATAGGAAGCCAAACAAGCAAGTGGTTGATGGTAAGTGATCACCACCGCCCACAGGCACCCGCAACACCAAAGAGATTGCAGATGAGTTGCAAACTCAGAGGGCTAAGATCGAATACCTCTTGTGCCAGTAATTGCACCGGCTGTCTTTCTCTCCACGCCGAAACACAACAGTGCAAACATTGCAGCTCAGCGGCTGAATTAGCGAGCAAGATGGTGGTAGCGATCCCGACGGACCTTGCACAAGGTCCTACCACCCGCAAGTATATTAAAAAAATCAAAACATGCAAACCTACTTTCAAGGCATAATACCAACTGACCAAAAAATCGTTGCTATAGGTTAAGGTTTAGAGGGTGGAAAACGTTATCGCCGTTTGTACGGAGAGCGCTTTTTAAGGTTGGTTTCACAGTCCTCTTAAAGGTGGTGTGAATTTGAGAGGGAAGGGATGCGCTATGTCGTTTTTCAAGTGAGTGACGGAGATGGAATGATCGAAACGCAAATAATATAAAATACGAAGTGGAATGGCGGCCTTATAAAGACATAAACGGGCGACAAGTCAAATAAAAACAATAATCATTTCTTATAAAATTAAAAAAAGATTATCCTTTTGATGTACGGAACCCTAAAACACATCCGTAAGCAAAGCTACAAGAAAAACTAGTGCTAGTATGTTCATGAATTTAATTCCGAATGACATACATACAAACACGCTTTCGCGAGGTTCCAGTAACAAGTCTAAAGAAGGTTTTGCGCGTAAAAACTAACTCAGTATAACTTTGTAACGGATTTTCTTAGCCGGTGAAATTACTGGCACAATAGGTATTACATCTTAGCCTTGGGTTGGCGACGAATCTGCAATCTCCTCGACGTTACGGGTGTCTATGTCTATGGGCGGTGGTTATCACTTACCATCAGGGAACGATTTCATAAACACGATAGACTATAGGTGACGGCAGAGGCGTATCTAAATATTTGGCGAACCGGGCCATTTAGCTTTGGCGCCCCATTAAATGACGATAAAGTATGTCATTTTGGGGGCGGCTGCCGCCCCTCGTAGCTTGGCGCCCCGGGCCATGACCTGGATGGCCTTAGGGTAAATACGCTCCTGGGTGACGGTGACAATTCTCCGTACATTACTGTATCGACAAGTAAGGCTAGACTTACAGACTTAACATCATGGTGGGTAAGGAATGTATACCAAATTGTCTCTTTCACCTATCGCGTGTCTCTTTTATGAAATAAGGCCCAGAAGACCCAGCCCCTGTACCACAAAGCTTACAAGTCCAAGCGGGTAGGACCTTGTGCAAGGTCCGTCCGGCTCGCTACCACCATCTTGCTGACTAATCCTGCCGCTAAGCAGCAATGCGAATATGCAAATAGTGCGAACTATTGTGTTCCGGCGTGGAGAGCAAGACAGCCGGTGTAATTACTGGCACAAAAGGGTATTCCATCTTAGCCCTCTGGGTTGGCAGCGCATCTGCAATCTCTTCGATGTTGCGGGTGTCTATAGGCGGTGGTGTACACTTACCATCAGGTGACCCACTTGCTTATTTGCCTTCATAAAAAAAACACCTATTTGTAAACTTTTCCAGACAATAATGTGACAAACATGTTCAATTGCAGCACTTGTCACTTTTGTGGCACAGGCCCCCGGTTGGTAGCTTGCCTTCCTACCTTCTTTATTTTCACATAGTATAAAACAAAATCGCTATCCTTGTCTGTCAGTCCTCGTCCTTTCTTCAGCCGCTTACTTCTTAACTGCGCAACGCATTGTCATACAGTTCTCATTGTCATTTAGACATTTTTTTACGGAAGGTTTTTTTCATGTATTACTTATATGAAAAAGAACTGTCAGAATCATACAAAATATGTCACTTTTGACATACCTATCTCGAATGTGAGATGTATCTCGATTAACGCCAGAATAGAGGGCCTGCTCGCGGTTCCCTGGTGATCCATTCAGTGGATGCTGCGTGCTCGGCCGCACCGCACGTGTTCGAAACTGCGCGAGTTTACGAAAGTTTCGAAAGAATCGCAAGTTTCGAAAAATTCAGTTCGATCCGTGACTTTTGTTTGTGATTGTGTGTTTGGGTTTGAGTGTTTTGGTTTTGTTTTGAAGTTTGAAATTAATTGTAAGTTGGATTTTTGATATAGCTTATTTTCGCTTGGACGGTTTTTTTTTAGTTTTATGCGTACAAAATGTTGATAAAGTAGTTTCATCGGTAAACTTTGTAACATACAAAAAAGCTGTGATTAAACATAGTAAGTCATTTAAACATTATCGATGTTTAATTTAGAAAATAAAAGAGGGATTAAAATGGTTTTAAAAATCATAATTTTTAAAATTTATTAAAAATTTTTAGTGAAAATAGTTAGTGGTAGTTTAAATACTTCAAATGTTTCTATGGTATTTGAAAAAAAATATTGTAAAAAAAAATAGAGCAACTCTTTAAGAGGAGTGTGAACTCAGCGCTACATACAAACGCCACTACTCAGCCATACAAACGGCGCGATAACGTTTTTCACCCTCTAAACCTGCCATGACTTTTTTGTATGTTGTGATTATGCCCTAGAACTAGGTTTGTATGTTTTGATATTTTTAATATTTTCAAAATATTTAAAAAATATTGACGCTTTTTTGTTGCACAGATTTTTACATGCAGCAAGTTTAATTTATCTGCGTTTATCTTTACGTGGGACGACTGGATAGCCTAATGGTTAGTAACCCTGACTACAAAGCTTGAGGTTCCAGATTCGATTCCCGGGATAAGCAAATGTTTTAAGCTTACTAAAGTGCTTACAAGGGGGGGTGTGGATGGAAAGGTTGAAAGCAGAAAGTTTGACTTTGTAACTTTGTTTGGACTAGTTAGGAGACAAACATACTATAAGTCCGGAGGTGAAACCTAGGGAGGTGGGCACAAAGAAGCTCCAGTTTTTTGGTTTTTTGTTTAAATAAGATTTTAAATATTTATTGGTTCGGTTGATTCGCCTCTCGTTAGCCATTGTTAGCCGGCCGCATCTGGCCCGCGGGCCGCGGTTTGTGCTTCCTTGCTTTACTATTTTAAACTTAATTTTAAATGGACGTGCCTATGGATTTCGATTTATAAATATTTTTTTACATGACTGCGTTTTTTGATTAATAATGAAAAATTACAAAAAATACTATCTCCCCTGGTTTGGTCCCTTTCTTATGATACTTATTAGATAGAGACACAAGTATTATAATTTAACTTAAGCGATCATTTAGAGCCACTGTGAGTCTTGCGACACGATTTCCTCACACTTTCCTCAAACTATGGAAATAAGATCCGTTAACAAAATAAGTGCATTATACATGAAATTCTTATCTGCTTATAAATATTTATGGATTAACATAAATTTGGAATAGATTCGAACCTGTACGAGGTGCCACTAATTCTAATGCTCTACAAACTTATAAATGCCGTTGGCGCAAAAAATGTACTAACATTTCGTCGTACTAAATTGACATCTCCGGTTAGACGCCAGCGCAGTCACTGGCTGTATTTTATAAGATTGTAGTCGTATAGTGGTTATAAAGTAGCTGAATACCTACTGACATTAATTAAAAGTCGTCTCGTTTTTTATTAATTGGATGTAGTTAACAAATATTTACTTTTATTTACATTTATTATACATTCAAGTTCGACGGAAAATCTGCTGCTAGTTTCTTAAGATTACGTACCAAGTGTTAAAAGCGGTCTCCATACTAACGGCGATAACGTTTTCCACCCTCTAAACCTTAACCTATAGTCATGATGTTTTTGTATGCTGTTGTTTTATCTTAGTTATAGGTTTGTATGTTTTTTTAAATATAAAATAGGAAGGCAAACAAGCAAGTGGGCCACCGCCTATATCCCCGCGACACCTAGGAGATTGCAAATGCGTTGCCAACCCAGAGGGCTAAGATGGAAGACCTCTTGTGCCAGTAATTACACTGGCTGTCTTGCTCTCCATGCCGGAACACAACAGTGCAAGCTCTGCTTCTCAGCGGCAGGATTGACGAGCAAGATGGTGGTAGCTATCCGGATGGACCTTGCACAAGGTCCTACCACCCGTAAAAATGTTTAGATTTTTGTAATATTCTCCATAGGTTTGAGAATATTATCTAAGAAGTGTCACACAAAATAAAAAAGCGTCAATATTTTTAAAACTATAAGGAATATTAAAAAAAATCTAAATCTATGAACCTAAACTTTCTTAATATTTTTTTAATTTGCATTAGATTTGATTACTTAGAAAGATTGTCCAAAAATTTTGCGGTTTGTCTTGTACTCGTAGGTAACCAGCCGGTTGGAACTTGGAATGACTCATTTTCGGTTTGAGTCATACACTTTTTTGTTGTTAGAACTTCATTTAAGAGGAGTGTGAACCCAGCCCCAAAAAGCGCTCCCCATACAATCGACGGTAACGTTTTCCACCCTCTAAACCCTAATCATTGGCAATGATATTTTTGTATGTTGTCATTAAACTTTAGAACTAGGTTTATATGTTTTGATTTTTAATATTTTTCATAGATTTGACAATATTTGCATTTTAGGAGTTTCATACAAAAAAAAGGAGCGTCAATATTTCTGAAACTATTAAGAATATTTAAAAAATCAAAACTTACAAACCTAGTTCTAGAGCATAGAGACAGCATACAAAAAAACATGACTATTAGTTAAGGTTTAGAGGGTGGAAAACGTTATCGCTGTTTGTGTAGAGAGCGGTGGGTTCACACTCTTCGTAAAATAAAATACAAAACTGCCTTCTAATTCTTGATTACTATCTGTAACAGATGTCGTTAATCTTTATAAAAAAATGTGTCATAAAAAATACTTTAACATCAATTCGCATAAGTTTTGTAAATCTTTTAAACTGCCTGCCTATGGTCTAAGCAGATCAATAAAATACTTATAAATTAATTGGCATGATTTTATTGGTGATAAAACGAAACTTAGTCATATTAGCATTTTATAGCGGCTACTCATAATTTTGTTATTTATGATTATGACTAGTGCCGTTTTGATTGTGGGATTGAGGATTGCTGATTTAATCTCGGATAAAGAGATGGAATAAGTTCGAAGAAGGGATAAATACACAGTGACTTTACCAAGTACTATGAAAAGATAAAGAAAAAAAATGATTTTTTTTTATTTGCAAGAATTATGGTCATTAGGTACACAGCTGGTGACAAAGGCATAACCATAACATTTAATACAGCATAATCCTACCGAGACCACGGCGTGCAAATGTTGATACTATAGGTACTTGATTCTAAACAATGTCAAATATTGTACAATATCAGTCAAAATAAACATGCAACCGTTTTAAATATAAAAAATAAAATAAAGATGGTGCTTTTTTTTACATTTCCCAAAAACAATAATTTAGCTGGCAGGGGGAGAGACACTTAACTTTTATAAAAATAGCAATTTAAAGCTTAATATTTCACGATCCTGTAAACGAAAAATATGTTTACAAGCCCGCAATATTTTTGAAAGACCTATCCAACAAGCCATAGGTTAGATGAGAAAAAAAAGTGTTACCCTTAATTTCACAATATTGAAAAAATACGCAATTCAAGCCTCGTTGGATTTACTATGTCATTTAAAAACTTCATAAAAAAAGGTAACTATGAAAAATGGTGGTAACCTCTTTCTACGGTAGTAACCATTCTATTCATTATCAAATTAAGAGGTACACTTATCTTGTATGAATTTCAAGTCAAATCAAAAATTTATTTATCAATAATTTCAATTTGCTCTATTTACTGTTTAAAATACATATAATTCCGAGTCTTTCGAATTAATATTATTATTTTTGATATATTTTACTGTCCTATAGAACAGTGTTTCTTAACCTGTGGTCCGCGGACCCCTGGGGGTCCGCTAGCATATGTATAGGTCCGCAGTCTTATCTATGGACCATTTAACAATCATAAATAAATGCCACCAAAAGTCTTGTAACCGCTACGCACGCATATTTTTTTGTAATTTGTAGTACTAATATAAATGATCTGAAATTTATTGCTGCTTTTTTATTAAGGGGTCCATTAAATTGTGCTTGATTTCCTAAGGGGTCCGTGGACAAAAAAGGTTAGGAAACGTTGCTACAGAATAAAACCTGCTTCCTGGAAATTACTGGATGATATAAATTGCCAATCTAGGTCATTCGCAACCGGTGCACCTAGCATGAATCTTCTCGATACGCGTTAACTCGCTACGTAACTCAGTGCGTCTCGGTCTAACCAGCTCAGTAGGAGAAGACGCACTGAGTTATGTAGCGAGTTAACGAGTGTCTAGAAGATTCGTGCTAGGTGCACAGGGATTCTCCGGTTATCTTTATAGAATAATTGCTTATCAGTGACTTATATTGCTATTTCACTTATAAATAACCAATAACCGTTATAACTAAACTAGTTTAATTGGAATCAAAGCCTACAGTGTTAAGTAAAGTCTGATCAGCGAATCGTTTTAAATTCAGTAGCATGGATAAACGAACCATGTTTTTCCTGATTTTTAGAGTTCCGCAGTCAACAAGATACTCTTATAAATAAATAAATAGATATCTTGGGACAATTAACACCAATTGACCTAGTCCCAAAGTAAGCAACTAAAGCTGCTTGTGTTTTGGGTACTAGATAAGGGATATAAATACTTATATAGATAATTTTACACTTAAATATATATAACATCCACGACTCAGGTACAAACATTCGTATTCGTCATACAAATATTTGCCCCTCCCGGGAATCGAACCCAGAACCTCAAGCTTTGTAATCAGGGCCACTAGGCTACAAAATAGCCTTATAGTATCGACATGTCTGCCCGTCCGTCTGTCCGCCGCTTAGTTTAGATACTCTTAGTACTAGAAAGATATAATTTGGCATGGATATATTAGTCATGCCGATAAAGTGGTAAAATTAAATCTTGAATTTTTTTTATGGTATCTCCCCTGCCTGTAAATTGTGTTTTTTTTCTAATTAATCCCGTGGTGTGGTATTCCGTTGGATACGTCTTTCAAAATTATATCGGTTGCGAAAAGAATTTTTCGATGAAAATGAAGTCTGCAAAATATTAAGCTTTAAAGTGCTAATTTTTGTTAAAGTTATGTGTCTCCCCTTTCTGCCAGCTAAATGTTTTTTTATGTATATATAATAGGAAGGTAAACAAGCAAGTGGATCACATGATGGTAAGCTATCACCACTGCCTATAACCTGCAACACCAAGGAGATTGAAAACGCGTTGTAAACCCAGAGGGCTAAGATGGGATACCTCTTGTACCAGTAATGTCACCGGCGGTCTTGCTCTCCACGTCGGAACATAACAGTGCAAGCACTGCTGCATTAGCTAGCAAGATCTGCCACCATCTTGCACAAGGTCCTACCACCCTCATGGATGTTTTTGTATAAGTTAAAAAATCATTGTTGTAGTTTGTTAGGTTTGTAGGTTGCAGTAGTTTACGAGTAATCAGTACTGGACCCTACACTTCACAAGTCCGATTCGCACTTGGCCGGTTTTATTTACTCGTTCAACCTCCTTGTTTCATTCCGATTTTGTGGCTGACTATATTGCGTATACGCATCGCACGTAGGAGTACAAATTAAATATAATGAGCTGGTTTAGCTCCCGAGATGCAGCGCGACGCGACAGACGTGCACGAATTTCCGCAGAGTACAGTAGGTAAATGTAAATAAACTGTTTTTGTTGACAAAATTAACTGCATTTTTGAGTTGTTATTTTTTATCATTTTTAATACAAGTTTGTAGCTGACTGTACTTGAGTAGGTACTAGTATTGTCATGGAACCACATCACACTACATACAAATCAAATTTGGAAACAATGCGACCACTGGAAGTGAGTCAAAATTGCCTTGCAAGATTTGAACTAAACATAGGTAAATACATAATTAATACATTCAGGCGTTACTTTTCGGAGGTCCATTTCAAAAAACTGGAACAAATTACCTTGCTACTCCGCGTAACCAGTGCCGTGCTCGACATAAATACATATGTACATGTAAAGTTTAATAAAAACGTGTAAAACACGATAATTTTCTTTCTAAAACTATTTTAGAGCTTTCATATGCGTAGAAATATAATGTTATTTTTTTTTCAAAAACGAAAGATATTTCGGTTTCAATAAAGCACTACACGCTACTCTATGGCAAAACAGAAGCGCCCATTTCCGTCTAATTGGCCATAAAGCCTAACCTATCCGCTGACGATCGGTTAATTATGCCCAAAAACGAATTTAACGGTTAACAATATAATTTATTGTCAAATTTAATTAATTTTACGGTCGAAGTTACAACACTAACGCTGTCATTAGGTTTTAATGAGCGTTTAAATGTTGCCAATTTATGATTTTAACTTAATTGTGGAGGTTGGATGTAATAACTGTAAAATTATCAATTTGTAAAAGTTTGAATGACATTTTTTTTAATTTTATATTACACTAAGACCGCCTGTTAAGTCTCCTTTAAAACTTCTGAGTTCATTTTTTTATATCTTGTTTTTATATATAAATCAATGAAGAAAATTTGTTGTTGTTTAGCATGTAAGTATTAAACTTTGAAATAGGTTAAAGCTGATGCATTGCAATTTTTAAAGACTGCAACTTTTCTCCATTCTGAATTTTGCAACTTGTTCATCTCTAGTCCCTAAGCCCTTACTTATTTAATTTAATCTTCAACGAAAAACACGATCTCCTTTAACGATCTGTAGAAAATGAACAATACTAATGGCAGACTTAATGCCTTAAGGTCAACGCTTTCTCTTTCAGTCAAACAGTTGGTAAGAAATAGTTGTAGGTTGTGTAATCGTGCCCTTAAATAACCCCAATCTGCTTACATACAACCAATCAAAACCTTTTTTTTTGTAGCCGTGTTACTCAATTTAGAGTAACCACACTAAAAAGGCTTTATACTCTGTTTTTTTAACCAAAACTTATAAAAAAAGCTTTCTTAACCTTCTGTAAAAAGAAGTTGGAACGAATCCTACGTTTTTTGCCTTGTAACGGAACCAGTGGCATTAAGGCTTTTGTAAAGCTGTAATAAGAATTGGAGAACCCTTTATTATTCACCTATACAGTTTTGATATTCGCCATATTAGTAACCTACTTGTCTTTTTAGTCTCCGCATTAAAATAAACACTATAATTAATTAACGAGCTATTAAAACCGTAGGTTCCATACGCTTGAAGTATTTCAATTAAATTCCATTAAAAACGTTTATTCCGGAAATCTCCATATAGTGTGTATTATTATTATTTATATTTATTAGTATATTTATTATTTAATTTATAATAATATTTTTATATTTATTAGTATTTGTTTGAAATCTCGCAGGTTAGAAGTATATGGAATGGATACTTTTTAACTAAAATCGGTTCAGCCGTCACAAGGATCTTCAGTATGCACACTTTTTATTGTATGTGTAACTATTGTTAGATAGTAAAGTTTTATTGAATACTTCCGTCTAGACTAGCACGAAATCGTCAGTAAAACTTAATTTAGTACCTACTTAGCCCATAAGTCAGGAAGTTGGCGTATTTACAGCCCTTATGCAAACTTTATACAGCCATCAACACATCAACATTCAATAATAGGCGAACCAGTAGATCACTGCAGCCTGCATAGTCCAATCGACGAAGATTTTTTAGTATAGGTCCCTGACAATAATTATGCACCCGCCTGCTTGCATATAAGCTCTGTTGTGAGATACATTTGACCTTATAGCTTACGAATTACAAATAAAATTTAGGTAAACTACGCAATCAAAAACTAATCTTTAATAAAATTAAACTTGTAATAAGTAGGTACTTTTAAATACTACAAAGTTCCCCATTTTAGTCACATTTCTGCTATCTCAAAACTATAAGTGCTATATTTGAGTTTAGTTTATCATTCTTTTTATTAATTTTTGACTTTTCTATACCATTTTGTTTGTTAGTATAGAAGGTGAAGAACTGGCAAACTAGTGATGTCAATGAAATATTAATTTAACCGTATAGTAAACTGTCACAACACGACATTATGACGAACATAACAATCTTCGAAACTTTAACACTTCGTTGACTGGACTACTAGGCTGCGTAGTGGTTGTAGATCAAACAACGTCGTAAACTCTTCCGCGTCAAGGTTGTATAGTAGCCAGTTTTACGGCTAGTTGTGTTACTTGATTTGTAGGTTGTAAAAAAATGTTGTATATTAGTGTTTCTCCTCGTTATTATAATTGGACAAGATTCGAGTTTCACTTGTTTTGTTCATTTCTGTGTTTGGCCATTTGAAGAAAGCTTGAAACTGTATTTTTTCTTTATTGCTAGATTATTAAAAAAAACTACATTAATTCATTAATTTGCTTCTGCTAAAATAAAAACAAATAGTGTAATGTGGCAAACTGTTCATTATTTTTTTATGTAATTGTGATTTTCGCTGAAGTTTTTAGTTTTAGAGGTTGTTATAAAATAACCACTACCTAACCTAACCCAATTCTGTACGTCACTTGTTACAAAAAAACCGCCTTCAAAAAACAACCAAAAAACTAAAGAGCAAAAAATTATCAAATTTAATCAAGTAATTCTGTCTGTCTTGTCGGTTATTCTTAATAAAGTCAAATTAAGTACTTTATCAGAGGTTTTCTTCCAAACCATTGGTAAGTTTTGTCTGGAAGACATTGCTTAGCGATAAAACCACCTGTTGAATACCCATTAAAATTGTCTTGTGTTTTTTTTTTTGTTAGTTTAATTGTGCGAATCAATATACATAGAGTATTTGTTGTTACTTTTTGTGAGCATAATCTGATTTGACTTTGACTTTGAGCGAACCATTTCAAAATCAATTAAGGTGGTATAAAACGATTTACAAGCCGTCGAACATCGGATTAACATGATTAGATTTAATTAAATCCAAATGTCACTTTTTGTTATATAAAAAAAATATACATAATAAGACAAGGCATGTCAAAATACTGGACTAACTTGTGCCGGAGACACATCTTTATGTTTATAGAAAAAGATGTAATATGACACATATTACATCTTTTTTTTTGTAAAATGCTGAAAGCAAAATAGGGCGCAATTGACAATTCTCGATAAAATTCAAACATCAAATTAAAATGTCTTTCTACTAATACATGTTATGAAAGTAGAGTTTTATTTTATTAATTTCATTTATAAACAATTAATTTTAAGTTTTTCTTTTAATGTTTACCTAATTTTATTGAATACTCCGTCTAGACTAGCACGAAATCGTCAGTAAAACATTGTAAAAAAATATTGTAAGTTTTATGCAAATAATTTTTTATTTGGCACATACATATTTTGACATTTTATATTTACTGAGAAAAGTCGAGTGGACCCTATTTTATTTTGAGTAACATATTTTCAGTAAATTCAGGAGTAAAATAGCCATGTCTTTTTGTAAACCAAATTAAATTGAAATTGGTTTAGTAATTTAACTGACATAGTGGTAGAGTCTCTGTAGTCAATTGCTGGTTGCATTATTAATGGGCCGGCTTGACCGGGGCAGTCCCACACTGTCACAGAATACCGGCGTGAAGTAGAAGCTTGCTACGGCCTTCTGTATGGTGAGTGAGAAATCCAGAGACCCGCATGGGGGACCTTAGAGTCGGCAGAGACAACGCTTTCCTTAGGGTTGTTGATTCATAGATGCCTGCTTGGTGGCCTCTTTATCTCTAATAAAACTTGTTTGAAACGGTAGACAGACAAACGGACGACAATAGTAGATTAAAGTAATTCTTAGAGAGTTTTGTTCGTGATTTAAAAATTACATGTGTGAGTTTAACTTTTAGGTACAGTAGGGGAAATAAATTCACGTACCACCTCAGAACCCTATCGCAATGACGTGACGCGTTAAACGCCAGGCTATGTCATACAATTGTCATACGTATGTCTCTTCAACCAGGTTCTACGGTGGTACGTGTTTCAATTTCCTTGACTGTATTTCTGAAGAACTTATTTAGTTTCAGACAATTACCAATAAAACAACGGAAGCTAAGAATTCATTCATCAAAAGTTTATTTTCGTCACCGCTCAAACGGAACCCGAGGTACTCTGTCGCAATAAATAACTTTACGACCTCGCGAACTAATGCTAAAACCAAATTAGAGCGACATGGTTGTATCTTGGTGCACGGCGAGCGCGCAACGCGAAACCATTTAGGTTAATTGCTAGTGCAATTTTGGTCAATTCTTTAGTTAATCAAATAATTGGCAGTACACTTGAAGGAACAGTATTCGTTTATGAAACGGCTATTTTATTCGGTTTTTGCTAAACTCGTGTTATATACACGGTACAAAAACGAGATTAAGGCTGCTTTTCCACTAGAGATGTGCGAGGATACGTAGCGAGGGATGTGTTTGTAAGAACCAACAGAATCGCTTCATTTACGTAGAAAGAGAAAGCTATAGAAAGCTGGACGTCTTCCTTTTCACTCGCACAAGAATAAGATATAAATATGAATTTGCTTGTGAAAAAAAGAGACAGAGCTTGATATGTTTTGTCCCTCATGGCATGTTTAGTTTTTTCAAGGTCAAGTTTGCTTAGCATACTTCTATGCTAAACAGACTTTGACGTTTTGTGACAAGTTCAGTCCATGTCACCGGAAAAATTACAAAAAGTGCCCGGTTTATTTAAAATTACGTAGACTATTTTTTTGTACAGTCTGCAGAATGGTGCGATGTTCTGTTTTAGGCTGCAAAAGTGACAGTGAATCGAAAATTGATGAACTATCTTTTCACTCGGAAGTTATTAAAAAATTGATCTTATTTGACTTATTAAAACAGATGTTTCATATTGTGTGGTTCCTTCCCGCTTTACATACACATCCTAACGTGTTTCAAGATCAAAGAAAAGCTGTTTTATGCATTTTTAGTTGGTGCTTTTTACATAACCTTAAAACTCAGTGTTGTCACTTTTTCCCACGAATATTACCCCACGTTAAGGGGTAAATAGTACGTTGATGAAATATTGGTATAGAAAAAACTTATACAGGACCCTATTTCGTAAAGCATGTTAGTCTAGTATTTTGATTCATTAATCGTTTATTTTACGACATAAAACACTAGTACACAGATAAAATATGCACTAGTATAACTCGGCGGTCGACTCAAATGCTGTATGAAATGAAGCCCCGTGAAGTGTATTCTGGATTTAACTTCCAGATTCCCCCACGAACCACATATACGGGAATCATGGATTGCACCTACTGGAATCTTCTAGAATGTGTTGTTAACACTTTGACCGAAATCTATTGTTACAGTGTGGGTTTACTACATAATTATTTCCAACCTTTTTCGCTACAATTAGGTACCATTATAATTCTTGTATATTTATTTAAAATCTTAGGTTAAGTTTTTACAATATTTCTATAAAAAGTAATAAAACAATATCAATACAAAATATACAAACATTATAAAAACCTAACCTGGAGTGCCGCCGGCAGCGGGGCAGGGCTCAAGCTACCGGTGGTTAGGGCTGCAGAGTGAGGAATGTCCTGACTATTCGTGACGTGTCCAGGAGTACCGCCTTCTGTATCTGACCCTTGATCCAACCTTCTAGCGAGAGTCTCTTGAGGTGTTGGTCGAGACTAACTAACCATTATTATTATTATTAAGAGTGATTTTATAAATTCCTGTTAATTATTAAAAACATTTTCCAAAAGTAATTCTTCTTTATTCAATTTATAAAAATATTGTTTTTTTTATTGACATCGCAAATGACCCCAGGGAAAACTGCCTTAAAGATGGTAACCCTAAATATTCATGTGTGTGTATTTGCTGTCCCTTTCGGAGACACGCTCGGCGTTAGTCTTCTCAATAGTAGTCTATGTTCATTTACCTCGCCGCGGTGGAAACGGCTCATTGGTTCTTTACAAACACATCCCTCGCTATGCATCCTCGCACATCTCTGGTGGAAACGCAGCCTAACGATTGTAAGTGACGGTGTCTGGAGGAGCCACGTAGCTCAATTAATAAAACCAAGCATAGAATGCGAGGTCGTATGTTTAAGTACTGCGAAATAATCAAGATTATTCATTGTGTTGTCATTGTTACAAACATTGTTAAATACAAAGACATAACTTTAAGTTTTTTATATAGATTTCAAATAGGCAGAAAAACGACCAAGAGGATTATCTGATGGTATGTAATCACCACCTCCAGACACCCGTAACACCAAACAGACTGAAGAGACAGCGGGCTAAGATGGAATACCTCTTGTGCCAGTAATTGCACCGGCTGTCTTGCTCTCCACTCCGAAATACAACGCTGGCGCTAACATGACTGGCTAAGTTTAGTTTATCTCTATTTGCGTCCCTTTCTTATGACACTAGTTAGACAGAGACACAGGGAGGGGTTAAACTAAACCTGGGCTGTCATGTTAGGGCTGCAGTAAAAGTTCTGCTGTTCGGCGGCTGGACTAGCGAGCAAGATTGTGGTCCTACCACTTGCAATTTTTTTTTTATGAAGTTATAAAAGGCAAGGTATTATTATATTAAAGCCTTAAACTTATCTATCACTGCCAATCAACTTTACAGTTAAAATTACGCCGTGGACTGTTTTACGCCGAACCAAACAGACAGATGGCTGTAAAATTTGAGCTGAGCGTAAATCTGAACTGATTTATCTGTCCTCGATACCGGTTAAGTTTTGCTTAATTGTCTCCAGAAGTTTATGGAATAAAATAGTAGTTTATAGAATAGCATAGATTAGAACCATTTATTTCAGACTGCATAGGCCCATAGAAGAAATACCTTAGAGAATAACATGCATATTTATAAAATAAAATAATAAAACAAAATTAGCACGTTCACGTACGTATAGAAAGTACCTACGTGTGTTTATTGATAGAGATGTATTTTCTTATAGTTTTTAGAAATTTCACCATAAATTGGATAAAGGGGGTGACAGTTGGTATGTAAGCCAAAATTTACGCGGACGAAGTCGAGCGCAAAAACTAGTGACTATTGTAATCCTTATTATACTGTGTTATATATTTATTTTCAAAGTTAAAGTCAAAGTCAAAATATCTTTATTCAGAAATATTAGGCTTGCAGGTTTGCAGCACTTAAGAATGTCATAAAATTTACCACCAGTTCGGAAACCTCTGATGAGAACATAACGGCTAGAAACTCAACGAAGTGTAATTTTTTAAATAAATCAAAATTAGAATGTTATTTATTAGAACATGTTTGTTACGAAACAGTCGTAACCGCCGACCCTCTCGCGAAGACTACAATTTGCATCATATAAGACCTTTTTAAAACCTACGTTTCTCATTACTTAAAAAAACGTAAAATATGGCCAACTCATTAATTAAAAGCAAAGTACGTGGTTAATTTAGCCCATTAATTAAATACTTTTATGTAAATAATTGAATCCAGTTTAACAAGCGGGTCGCGGTAAAAATAAACACGATTAAGGCTAAATTGCCGTAAAATTTGGATAAACACAGACAAACAAATATTTGGTTACCTCGCATGCATGACAGGTGCTTAAGGCGACTTTTGGAATTAATTGAAATATTTAAAGACATTAAATACTAGGAAATAAACTATTTTGAAACAGATAAGAGCCTTTTTAAAAAATATTAAAAAAACTTACATAACACATTAACTCATTTGTTCACTGTTAATATTAAAATTAATATTTTAATTATTTTTTGTATTACCTTATTTATATGTATAACCTCATATTATAGTGATTGGTTGCAGTTTCAATAGTTAATTGTCTGTTTGTAATATTTTAAAATCATTTCATAGTAATTTGTGATTAAAAAAGTCAATTCCAAGGATAGGTACACGGAAAAAATAATATCTCGGCTATTTTTCAAAAAGAGATTTTACTCTCAAAATGTAGTTTTGTGAACTCTAGATTTTGAGATTAATAGAGCCACACTTAAGCTAGTTGCTAGTTGCAGTACAATGCGGGTGGGTCCTTGTGCAAGATCCGTCCGGATCGCTACCACCATCTTGCTCACTAATTCTGCCGCTAAGCAGCACTGCACTATTGTGTTCCGGCGTGGAGAACAAGACAGACGGTGCAATTACTGTCTTAAGAGGTATTTCACCTTAGCCCTCTGGGTTAGCAACGCATCTGAAATCACCTTGGTGTTGCGGTTATATATGGGCGGTGGTGATCACATACTATCAGGTGACTCACTCGCTCGTTTGCCGTCCTATGTTGTAAAAAAATTGGGCCGGTTCGACCGGTGTAGTTGCATACTCTCACAGAATACCTACTTAATACTAAACAATAATACTTCATTTTCTTTGTAGAAAAGCTAATAATAAATTTCAAGTATTAGGCTTCGACTGCTTATTTTGTTTTTCGATAAATAGTTAGTTGTTAGGGTTTTATTAATATGGTATCTATAATATTATTAAGTATGTGCAGTTATGGATATTCGATGTCCAAATTAAGTGATTTCATTGGCTTTCATTAAGTATTACAATTAAACATAAAAAATAGCTGTATAACTTATTTACACTTAGTATAATGAAATGTATTTAATTTTTTTCTTATCTAGGCACGGATTTATCTTTGTAATGTTTTAAAGTTTGTATTGTACTGTCGCCTTAATACTGTTTACACTAAAGGCGGAGTCTGTGAGATATTAATTAACCTGGAGCCGAACCACTAGATAATCGAAAACGGGTATGCGCGTAAACTGAGAATGCTGCGCAAGAGGGGATTGGATTTATATAGAGCTGTTCTGGGGAAGTCACAAATTTGTATGCAATTTCGCTTACATAACTTTTTATGGTAAAGGGAAGCAAACGAACATGCAGGTCACCTAATGGAAAGTAATCACCGCTATCCATATGAACCTGTGATCTCAAGAGAATGCCTGATCCGTGGCCGACCTTAAGGAGGACCGACTAGGGTCGCTCTTGAACAAGGTCTCGTTAGATGGCGCTGTAAAAAAAATACTTTTATTCGTGAGCCGATTGGCTAGAGCATGGCTCTACCACTATAAAAACTTTAAATTATCTTTACATAATATTAAGTAAAGTCGCTATACATTTTTGTCTGTCCTATTCCTTATGGTGTTTCAGCCGTCTCCTTCTAAACTACGTAAAGAATTTTGATACAGTTTTCACTGATTCAAAGATTTTTTTACGAAAGGTTTTTATGTGGATGACATCCCAATTGTACCGTACGAGGCCGGGGCGGGTCGCTAGTAGTGAATAAAATAAAATTTATTTAAAACTAGGCAAAAACTTTTTTTAATGAAATTTTTTAAACAATATGCCATGTTTAATATATACGCATGATAAACAGAGAGGGATACGCCATGCTTATTAAACCTAAACGCCGTTTCTATTCGAGCCGAGATTTATTTCTTCTTTAAATACTAACTAGCCGCCCCGGCTTCGCACCGGTATAATCGGCCTTAAATACACATAAAAAACTTTCCTATAAAAATCTCTAAATGACAGTGAAAACCGCATCAAAATCTGTTGGGTGGTTTAGAAGGAGAAGGCGGTTGAAGATATAAAAATTCCGGACATACAGGAAAAATAGAGACTTTACTTTGTATGTTAAGAATAAAGAAATATGGGGTGTTAATACAGCTCTATATAAGCCTACGTAACAAGCAATAAATCTGAGTGCGTTGTCTCAGCTCTAATCGATCGCTCGCCTATCACTGGATAGAGCGGCACGGAACTACTAATTTTCTATAACTTTTAAATTATATAAACATAACCCTTCCTTTTGGTTTTGTCGTAGTCGGGTAAAAAGGCTGATTAGAGAACACACTTCCCACGTAGCCTCTTAAACGCTATACAAGCTGGGAGCCCAGGCTTAAGAGTAGTGTGAACCCAGCCCGAAATGAACTCCCCATACAAACGGCGATAACGTTTTCCACCCTCTAAACCAGCTATACTGAACCAGGCTTTTGTTGTTGGCCCACCTGAAGTTGCAAAATTGGAAACCATTTTAATTTTCGCACCATTCTAAATTTCGCGCCTATAAATAATTTTTGTTTGCGGCCCTCGACACCATGACTGCAACTTATTTGTGGCCCCTGTAAAATAAAGATTGAATATGGCAGCTGTAAACCTTAACCTATGGCAATGATTTTTTGGTATGTTGTCATTATGCCCCAGAACTTGATTTTTTTAATATGACCTTTACGCCAAGTGTCTTTAAGTCGACACTTTTAAGCTTATTTAAACACTTGCAGTTCCTGCTGCTTTCAAAACAGTAATAAAGCTCCATTTGGATCGAAAAGGAATCAGAGAGCTATTTTATTACCATTTAACGATAATGTCTGGACTTGAAATTACCATTCAGGTATATGGCGAGCTGTGTACGCTTGCCAAATGTGAATCTGGGATGTACGCGAACGTGATTTAGCTGTAATGTTGCCATATACGAATGTGGGATCGTGTTGAGGAAACACCAAACTTTTAACGAAAAAAATAAAAAGTTTAATTAAAATAAGATACTAGGATATAACCATCGAAATGAGAAAACCATAGAACTGTGTACAACGCAGTGGCAGAGTAGCCGACCATAGTCTATTTGGTAGACTATGTTGGATAGCCTGAATAAAACTGTCTTTGCCAATTGTCAAGTAAACAGCTCTGTGTTTTCTACGTTTTAAATTGGCGTCATATTTTTAGTTCTGCTATCCGACGCCTGTGTTGCTGCTAGTTAGAAAACTTAGTAGCACTTTATTCACTTACGATAAGATTCAAAGTTGAACCAATGGCTAAATATTGAAAGCTCATTCCCCACCTGCTTCACCCCGTCGCAAAGTGGTGACGCTAGGCTTGTAACAACCCGAACAAGTAAGCAGATCTATTGTCTTCTTATATCGATGGATATTACAAAAAAAAACACAAGAAGGAGCAAAAGAAACCAACGCACTCCCAGTATTTCACTCAAACCCGTTCATTCTTAGCAATCTATTCCAGACATTCCATCAGATCGCTTACATCGACTGTCGTAACGTAATCTGAGTATTCGATAAGCAACTACAGGACAACAATGTTGCTATTCATCTTTTATATTAACAAACTGGAATCAATTACCTTGCTACTCCGCGAAACCAGTGCCGGGCTCGTGCAAAACAGCTGCGTCTGTGCGACACATATATGTTCATGCAAAAACCTACCCTCCTCCGCTTCCACACGAAACAACATTTATCACACAGACTCAACTACACACCACCACCACTAAACACTAAAACTACACGATCGACGCGCGTTTCGCCTCTATACGAGGCATCATCAAGATCTAACAGTACGACCGTTCGCTACTTGAACAGCTATACGCAGCTATTTTGCACGAGCCCGGCACTGGTTTCGCGGAGTAGCAAGGTAATTTGTTCCAGTTTGTTGCTATGGACCTCCGCAAAGTAACGCCTGAATCTTTTAATTATTTGTCTTTTGTATTTTCGAAACAACCTCTAGAACAACTAATTGGTGATCACAGACAACCTTCCTAATAGTTTTTTCTTCTAACTTCACAACGCAGCAGAAAATATAGGATTGTCATATTCCTAGTTATTTGAGAAAGCAGCCACTTCGTAGTAATAAAATTCAATTAACATAAAACCGCATCCACGCTTCCCACATCGGAAGGTGATCCATTGCTCATAAACGGCAGATTTGTTACCCATAATGGACATAACTCGCGAACCAGTTCGAGTACTTGTTCAAAAATACATTAACAGGTGAATTCCACCAGTCATGGAGCCGGGATTAGCTGGCTCGGACTCCACTTGACCAACAGGCAGACATTAAAATTTGAAACGCGTAACGATCTCTAAAAATACGTCCTTCGGCATTGTTTTTCAAACTTACCAGTGGCGTATTGGAGAACTATTTAAAATAAAAGTATGGTCTTGTAAGCGATTTATTTAAGAAAAACTAATTTTGGTGTCAATTGAGTTTTTACTATCCTTTGCGCTCTATGGATTACTATTATATTATGGATTTATATATATATAGATTACTCGCTGACATACTATAGCAATCTACCTAGCCTTAACTATGAGTAAGATTACACATGATATTCTCCGAACCAACTACAATTATTTTTAAAGACTTTTTTTACAACTGGTACATAAACCTGAATTCTACATAAATTAGGTCTATCTTTTTATAACTACTATGACTAGTACCTATTGAAAATCCAACTCTACCCATCATGAAACAAGGTTTAACGAAAATATGCGTAAAATAACAATCTACTTATGCCTAGGTCATGCATGCGCGGTGCTGATTGGTGTGGCCAGTTACTCCAGTGGAGCGACTTGAACCGTGTAGTCGAATAGGAAATTAATAAACATATTAAGACAAATTACACCAATTGACCTAGTCCAGAACTTATACCTGCCAACAACATATTAGAAAAGGATGTATAATATCCTGCACGACTTATCGGGATGCGAGTTACTCTCATAATGAAATCCACTCATCCGTTTGCATCTAAGTGCGACTATGTTTTTATTACACTCGCACTCCCCCAGTATTCTTCTAAGTCAGAAGGAGTAACTTGCTCGCCACTCGCACACTATTGTTTAGTAGCTCGTATGCTTGCCTTAACAAATGTAGTCTGCAAGTGAGTGTCTCGTGACCGCTAAATGCCACTCCCTAATAATAACTCAAGTTAAAGAAGAACACATCATCATCATCATCTCAGCCACAAGAAGTCCACTGTTGGATATAGGCCTCCTCCATGGATTTCCAAAGTGACTGGTTGGAAGCAGCATGCAAGCAGCGCCTTTATGAGGTCATCGGACCATCTGGTGCTGGTCGTCCTACGCTGCGCTTGCCAATACGCGGCCGCCATTCGAGACCTTTTCGACCCCATCGGCCATCAGTTCTCCGTGGTATGTGCCCTGCCCACAGTGTGACCAACTTAAAATTAGAGATCCTGCCCTACTTAGGCTAGAAAACTGACAAATCCTGCCAAAGCCAAACTCTTATGGCTAAGCTCCTTTAAGACTGGGTTTACAATCAGAGTTTATGAGCGATAAAAACAAAAAAACGCGGCAATGGCTGTCTCTGGTTGGGCAATGGCCACGTTTTTGCGTTCTTATCGCTCGCAAATGCTTACTGTGAACCCAGTCTAAGGCTATACTGCCAAACGTGCCAGCTTATATTGCAATCCTGCCAGATACTGCCAGATTTTGAAAACTTCAACCGATCCTGCCAGAAGTCAAAATGAAGGGCTAAACCTGCCAAAAAGGCAGGATACTGCCACATATGGTCACACTGCCTGCCCACTGCCACTTCAACTTGCTAATCCGCTGGGCTCTCCTCATTTCTGATCACGCAGAGAAACTCCAAGCATAGCCCTCTCCTTAGCTCGTTGCGTGACTTTGAGCTTTCTTATAAGCCCCATACTATGGGCCTTATAAAGAAGAACACAGCAAGGGATAAATTAAAATAGGGTTATTTTAGGCCCGTAGTACAGCTACTCGCCTATGTCACGGCGTCCACTGATCACCTCTACTGAAATGAACTTTTTAAATCTTGACTTCATAGACAAATTTGATGGTAGACTCACAAAATTTAAATTAAACTGAGCTAATGAACGGCATACTATTGTGTACTAGCATGTCATTAGCAGGCATATAGCAGTATCTGTCAACTGGTAGGGCAGCAACCCGCACAGTGTGTTTTGACATTTAAATACTTGTTTTAGCGGCCCAGCGAAATGTCAAAACCAGTACCAACCCACGTTTATTTTAACTCGAAAAGATTTTCATGTACATCTTATCAGAACACGTCGTCGACTAGCTTATAAAGCTTTTTAAAGAGGATAGGCTGTATAAACTACGTATTTGGTTATTAGTCGCTTAAGTCAGTGTGACATGGGAAAGCTATTAAAAAGAATTAATGTCAAATCCAATTCTAGAGGTGAGAATAAATACGAAACGCCTTTCGTAATAACTCTGAGACGATAATACATCCGCAGTTCCTTTCTCATAAATAAACACATATAATACATACATATCTATAATTTGTAGTGTCTGGGGGTCATCTGTAGCTCAATTGGTAAGAGCAAAGCACGGAGACCAGGGTTGCAAGATCGAATTCTGCTACATGATCAAGATTTTTCTTTGAGTTGTCATTGCGTCTATATTTGATACTCGGAGCATCAACAGAACAGAACCGTCTAATTCGTTTCAAAAATAAAATATTCAGCCGAATTGAAAGCCTCCTACTTTTTGAAGTGGAATAAAAATAACAGGATCCCATTACTGCTCGTTTTGCTTCATAACTTACCATATTTAACATTAAAATAAAAAAACTGAAAATAATCATAAATTAGGGGCGGGTGGTAGGACCTTGTGCAAGGTCCGTCCGGATCGCTACCACCATCTTGCTCGCTAATCCTGCCGCTAAGCAGTGCTTGCACTGTTGTGTTACGGCGTGGAGAGCAAGACAGCCGGTGCAATTACTGGCACAAGAGGTATTCCATCTTAGCCCTCTGAGTTGGCAACGCATCTGCAATCCCTTTGGTGTTGCGGGTGTCTATGGGCGGTGATGATCACTTACCATCAGGAGACCCACTTGCTCGTTTTCCTTCCTATGTTATACATATAAAAAAAAACATGAACACAAGTATAGCTCTTTATTCTCTTTTGAACTAGCTTAAAACATGATTTACTTCAAGGTCACACGGAAGGATACCACGGAAGCGAATATCTTTCGCACTCCGTGCGCGCGCGCACTCGTAAAGTGCATTAGTGCGCTAACGGCCCTACTTGTGGTCGCACTTTGAGGTTACAGCAGTTTTTTAGTTAAACACAATATGTATTTATTTATAAAACTAGTGACGAGTACAGTCAGCAACGAAAGTCCATGAACACATCCTAATTTTCAAAACACCTGCACACTATAAAGTTCCATATGTTACTGAACAGGCTAATGTACAAATGTCTGTGGACATTTGAGAATAACAATAGTCGCTGAACACGTCTGACTGCAGAATTAGCTGATCACTAAATTATCAATAGTTGCTGAACATGTCCGATTGATTAAATAGTTTAAGGTTACACTCCAAATGAAAGAGATGAAACGCTCACTGACAAGTGAGTACTCTTCTCAGTGATTGTCAAAATTCAAAATTCGAAGAGATGAGCATATCTCAGTGAACAAAAAAAAAGGTCAGGTTAAATTGAATCTTAACGCGTATCGTCAATGTCACACTGGTTCTGTTATGTCAATTTCTCACTTTACCTGTAGTAAGTAACATATTCATTAACCCGAGATAAAATTAAATTAAATCTTATGTCATTTAAAATAAAGCTCAGTTCTGTTTACCTTAATACCTTTAAAATCAATAATGTAATGACCGTAAAGACAAAGCACATTGAAAAATTTGCAGGGTATGGTATAAATATCCAGTTTCAACACATTACCGCTAGGTAATGTGTTTAAACTGGCAAACGCAAGGCACGGAGGCGACGTTAGGCTTAGGTTTCAGGTTCGAGTCCTGCCATTACCCTATTTTTTCTTTGTGTGTGTGTAATTATACATATACTATTCAGCGACTATTCCAAATATTTAAACAATGGTAGTGTTCAGCGACTTTTGTAATTAAAATGTTCAGCAATTTTTGGAATTATACTGTCCCGTAATTTTTGAAATTACGCTATTCAGCGACTTTTGTAATTAGGCTGTTCAGCAATTTTTGGAATTATGCTGTCCTGTAATTTTTGGAATAAAGCTGTTCAGCGACTTTTGGTATTTCATGGTGTAAATGTAATTTTGCTCTTAACGCAGTTCAACGACTTATGGACAAATGACCTGTTTAGTGACTTTTGTAACGTTATTGTGTTCGGCGACTTTCGTTGCTGACTGTACACTCGGGATGTGATGTAATTTTTTTTTTTATTATTTAGATATTTTTAGGGAAGGTTTTCCCTAAAAAATATCTCTAAATAACAGTGAAAACCGTGTCTAAATCCGTTGCGTGGTTTAGGAGGAGAATGCGGCCGAAGATACACTATAAAAACTTAAGACAGACAGACAATGGACAGTAAAGATGAAGATAAAGATATACTGCAATACAGTTAGCCTGCAGTCATTGTGCAGTCGTCGTAACTGCGCACCGACTGCTCTCAAACTGCACATTGACGGGCAGTTGGCTTTCATTTTCATAGCAGTCCTGCCAAATGCATTAAAACTGCATCGGAGTTGCAATTTGGCAGTCGGATTGCAGTCCGTCTGTCAACAGCCTTAATGTACTAAAATTATTTGTAGGTTAAGATCGTATGCATACTCAGTCCTAGTGACTTAGGTGTAAATTGTGACTGATATTATTTTGCCAAGTAAAGAATCTTGAATCTATATCATAATAACAATAAATAGAAATCATACATTCAAAAGTCACAGATTACAAATAAACAGCTAATCTACTCCATACGTTATAAACGCTCGTTAATCGAAAATACGTGGCACTATTTTCGCTATGAAACTATTTCTTAACGTCTTAATACTCAGTGCCATTATTTTAATAACTATATTTATGTGGTTAAGTTAACAAACTGTAGTGAATTAACTTAACCACTGAAATGCCTAAGGCTTAAGCGGTAGAAAATTGTTGTATATAAATGGGCCTCGTTAGGCCATATAAATAATGCAAAAGTAAACATTTTGACGGTAAAATTAGTTCGCTACGTATAGAATACTTTATGAAGTTGTTAACGTGATTAAGTGCGGCTGTCATTGGAAATATTATAGTAAATAAAATGAATACTAATGGAAACAATTTCTTTGCTAATCCGCGAACCCAGTGTCAGAAATCGAGAAAAAAGACAACGCCTGTGCTAAATACCTTATTAAAGAAATAAAACAAACAACACAAAACGCGACCCCTAACCCAACCACCAATAGTGGTATTTTTGGTGTTGGTGGTTGGGTTGTGGTCGCGTTTTGTGTTGTTTGTTTTATTTCTTTAATAAGGTATTTAGCACAGGCGTTGTCTTTTTTCTCGATTGCTGACACTGGGTTCGCGGATTAGCAAAGAAATTGTTTCCATTAGTATCAATATGGACTTTCGCAAAATAACGCCTGAATCTATAAACTATTTAAATAAAATTAAGCGAAGTACATTGCTGCGTTAAGACAGAAGGTCAAGTATCATGTGATGGTCCAAAGAAGCAATGTAAAGCAAAACCGATGTTTGGGCCAAAATTCTTTTAGATGCCTATATAAACGTCCCTTGTACATTTTAATGCATATTTTTGACTTATTTTGATATTCCTAAAAAACATATTATCTTTAAATTCAGAATGACATATGCATACCCGAATGATGACTGTTATAGAAAATAAGAAAAAAACTATTGTTTGGTAACGCAGTGGACACTGTTTTTGAGGAGCCATGGGGACTGGTAACGCAGTGGTAATTTGGGTACCAAATGAGACTTCTTGTGGCTGAGATGATGATGATGATGTTATGTTTTTATCTGTCACTGTGACGTTTAATCTCATCTCATCACATTTGTTTCCGAACCAAGTTTTCTGATACTCGTAAATGCTTCTTGAGAGCGTAAACAGAATAAACGTATTTTGAATTTGAATTTTTTACATCAAAGTTTTTTTTTCTTTAACAACAATAAGTAATTGGAAATACTGGTGACGTTTTGCTACGGCGTCATCATTTGTTTCAGTCTCTTTTCGGCATTTTTATATAAATATCTCAGGACAATTCACACCAATTGACCCTGTCCCAAGCTAAGTAAACCTTGTGTTATGGGTACTAGACAACGGATATGCATACTTAAATACATATAACATCCAAGACTCGGGTACAAATATTCATATTCATCATACAAACATTTGCCGTTTCCGGGAATCGAACCCGGAACCTCTAGCTTCATAGTCAGGGTCACTAACCACTAGGCTATCCGGTCGTCAATATTTTAAACTTACAATTTACCACAATTACAAACTTTCCAAGCAATTAATTCAATGTATCAAGCACTCAATTGTCTAAATAAACTTCGTTGACAAATGACATTCGATATTTCCACAAATCGTATTCAACTTGTCTTCATAGTAGAGGCGTTTATAAATACACCAGTACTAATTTCCTCACGACTGCGCTGTGCTAGTTTCGCTACAATGCACAGTTTCAGAGGACTGGCTGCGCACGCGCATCGTGGACATTTCGACATAAGTGCTAAGTGTGGGACATGCTTGCAAAATGACATTAACGTGGTCACCCACGCCAATTATCGGAACAGGGTGACCACTTTCAACACATTTCGCCAAGTGAACATTCTTGTAAACCATTACTATATGCAAAATTGCAAATTAATGTTTTTTTTTTAACCGGCCAAGTGCGAGTTGGCCTCGCGCAGTGTAGGGTTCCGTAGTTGTCTGATTACTGGTAAACTTGTAAAGCCCACTCGAGCAACTCTCATTTCATACGTTACTATGACTAAAAACAAAATACTTAAGTGTTTAGCTACTTCTGAGACTGACTGTTACCTAACAATTTTTTTTTTCAATTATATTATACCATTTTATTGGCGTGACTAATATGTATCTCCATGCCAAATTATAGCTTCCTAGTACTAAGAGTACATGAGCTACGCTGCGGACAGACGGACGGACGGATGGACGGAGATGGTGAAATTATAAGGGTTCCATGTCGACTCCGGGACCCTAAAATACGACGCTGGTGTAAAGCTTAGTATACACTGTATACAATGATATTATAATGCATGGATGTACAGTGTCATACTAAATGACTGCAGAAAAACGGCCCGACATGAGAATATAGGTAGACGCCAATGTTACAAATACGAATTATTAGTCCACCATTTATAGGCATTGGATTTACAATTTTACGTCTAACTGCATAAAATAATAATTTATTAAGTTTCGTTGCAAATAGTTTGACAGTAGCGCTTGTACTTTTTGTCCGACTTTTGATGCCATTTTTAAACGCTGACTAGAAGTCCATTATGTATAGGTCAGTGACTATATATATGTATAGTTTTCAGTAGGACTGCATACTGTCACTATAAAATATAATATATCATAGCCGTACAGGTACCCTTTTGTCCGCCACACAAAGCAGTGAGTCTGAATGTCACATTAGTCCGTACCGGTCTGGTGAACATATGAAGTAATTAACAGGACCAGTCTGTCGGTCACATCACAATCACATGTCCAATGCAATTTGATAATGTAAGAGTTAAGTTGGGACACTAAACACCACAATCAAATAGTACAGAAACTTCTCTTTTACGACCGCGATTAAACGAATTCCAACTTTAATAACAGGCTCAAAAATTTCGTATTACTTCATACACCATGCGGCAGGCGGCGCGAGTCAAAAGGACAGCGCCGCCCGCGCTCGCCTTCCCCCCGCTACTCCCGGCGAAACGTTAGGGTTGCGCGGCATTCGTTTACAATAACACTGACAAGGCGAGGGCGAGCGAGCGGCCGCGCGGTGAGCCAGCAGCCTACTGCGATTTGCCTATGCCATACGCAAGGCGGTCGAGCGTACCTACAGTGCGGAGTGGAACCCCCTGACTAAACGAGGGCGCCACTTTCTTCGAAACGTAACTGTCACATTTTTTGTGACATTATTGCCATTTGCATTGTACATTGCCATGTGCAATGCAAATGGCAATAATATAATTTTAATATTTGTAACCCACATTTCTCAGATTTTATTAGGGTTCCGTACCTTAAAAGGAAAAGGAACTCTTATTGAATTACTTTGTTGTTTGTGTGTCTATCTGCCTATCTTTCAAAATCCTTTTTTAAGGAACGCATAAAGGTATCAAGTTGATGTACCTGATGCAATCCCTTGAAACTGTGAAAACATCAAACTTCTAAATCAACACAAGGAAAAGATACGACTGTTTAGATATGATGTATATCTAGACAGACACTCTCCAGGATATCAAAAATCTATAGGGATCTCGCTGACCTAGAATCATGAAATTTGGCAAGAAACAATGTCTTATGTGCACAAGTAAAGTAAAAAATCTGAAAACCATAAATTTATCACACACAATCACCAAAAATGTGATTACAAACTTATATTTGCACTTGGTCAACCACCCGCGACCTAAGTCGATGTATGGGGACAACAGTTTTCCAATGGCAAAGTTAAGTTTGTACCTCAATCCCATTTCTTTTACGTCAGAGCAATGTTCAGTGCTTATTAATTTTTGTACGGAAGCCTCAGTGTGGGAGTCCGATAGGCTCTATGTCGGTTTTTAATTATTAACTGTAATAAAAACATAGCTTTCCTTCCAGACCTCAACAACCTGGACTGCAATGTAAAACCAGACCAAAGAAGACACAGCGCGACACCAGTGCGGACACAGTGAACCATGTGTGTGAGATAATGCAAATAACTAGGATGTGAAGCGATGTCGGTATGCGTGCGCGCAGGCACGGCGGCTCGCGCGCCCGACAGACGGGACCTGTTGCTGGTGCTATTGCTGTTGCTGCTTTGTGTGCGGTAAGTTTCTTGACAACAACATAAAACTACCATGAGATTCAGACATCTTTATGTTATCTTTACATAGTATAAAGAAAGATAGGATAAAGATGTCTGAATCTCACGGTAGTTTTATGTTGTTGGTAGTTGTATGTCGGATTATAATCCGACCCGATTTGTCGACCGAATCAGGCCCAGACTAAAGCAAGTCAGTACACTGCCTCGACGTCGAGTTCGTCGCTAGTGCACCCAGGAAATCACCCCCTGTAGCCCATTTCACGAAGCTACAAGTTACAATTTTACAAGTCTAAACCGGCAACATTGGTCATTATGCCCATTGCCATTGGACAATGTTGCCGGTTTGGACTTGTAAAATTGTAATTTGTAGCTTAGTGAAACGGGCCACTGGTGTTCAATTAGGTTTTGAACTTTTAACAAGTGAACCGCGGCTCAACCTTTGAGAACCACTGCCTGCATTAAAAAAGTTCCCAAATGAGTTCGAAAATTACTCAATCGTACAAAGTGACTAATTTAAAGTTTTTCTTATAAAGCATTAATCATAATGATGTGTTTATGCAAAATGGCTAATTTTACCAAAATTGCATAACGACGTCCAACGTCGGTAGCTAACAAGAACCTTAGTAATAAATTACTTCAATATACGTCAAATTATCGAAGATACATCCACCTTATTAAGGCATCTTGCATCGCAATGAGATTGACGCAAAAAATGACCAAGCAGAAACTTTAGATAAGCGAGGAGGGTTCCGCTTTCTGAGTTCCGTAGTCAAACGAGGAATCTTTATAGTTTTGCCATGTCCGTCTGTTAGTATTAGAAAGCTGTAATTTGGCATGGATGTACAATTTTGATCATACCGACAAAAAGATAAAATATAAGCAAAAGATTGAAAAACAATTTTTAGGGTACCCTTTTTACCCGTAAAGTTGTGAAGTTTTTTTTCTCGTCCACCCCACCATTTCCACCATCCATTTCTAACGACACCCCACGCCATGGGATAGACGAGAAAAAAATCATCCCCAGTTTACGAATAGGTACTATACCTAATCTCAGGTACCATAAAAAAGTTATTACAAGATTTTATTTTAATTTTTTTAGCGTCTTACTAGCCTTAAAACTTAATAGTAAGAGTTTCTGAGCTAAGCTGCGAAGGGTATACAGGTTCCTACTTTGACTACGAAACCCTAAAAACCCAGTGGGTACGGATACGAATTAAAGGGACAAAAACGGCATCAAACTGTACACTATAATTACGCCCAATAAATCCGCGACCGAACAAAAAAATTTCAATAACAATCAGAAAATAAAAGACGATCTGATCACGCCCTATTAAACTTTAATACATGTGGTATGAATAGAAACTGCTTGTATGGAATATGGAATTTTACCGTGTTTCGGGCGTATAGTTTCATAATTAGAAGGTTTTTTGCGAGGAACATTCCATTTTTTTAAACTGACTGAACATTTTATTGTGATATGCAAAATACGAATTAATCATGAATCTAAAATTTTCATACAGTATAATTTATATTTTTTGAACTTTACAATTATGCATGCCTATTATGTCTCTTATATTTTCTTTCTAAATTGTATTTTTTATGCTGTTTTGTTGTGACCAGTAAAGAGTTATTGTATTGTATTGTATGCAATCATAAAAACTTAGGAGCGGAGCAAATGGCGTTCTGTGGTCTTTGCCTACCCCAAAACTAAATAAAAACCTTTTGCAAGTTATGCCCATAATTCCATATCTATTTGTATGAGAACGCAACGCGAACGCGTGCGTTGAATAAAATCCCGTTTACTGACTCAGCGCTCGCCCACTGGGCCAATTATATTTTTTCGGGGAAAAAATAGCTTGTTAACATCTCAAGTTCTTTGAAATGAGAATTTTGCTATAAACATTTTTTTACCAAAATTGAATAGCATAACTGGCCGGATTATATTCGCTTAGTATTCTCTATTTAATAAGGTCTCATTGTGTTTATAGGATAGTTTAATAATAGAGCAGATTTATCTGGGTATCTTTTTTAAAAGAAAAAAACTATTACTTTGTTCTTTTTTTGGATAAGATTACGACTAAAAAATTACATCAGAACAATTGGTAACACTACTTGTTTATTACCTAACTGTAGTGAAACCAAAAAATGGCTATATCATTACTAATTTACTTTATCATTATACGATGCATAGTCATAATAGTATTGTGAATTTATTTATATGGGAAAAAGTATCATTTGTTTTAATCCAGTGCATAATCTATCAGTCTACCAAATTTCATCTAAATCCGTCCATTTCTTTATGTGTGATTGAGGAACAAAAATCTAAACATCATTATTTTTCGATTTATAATATCAGTAAACCAAACAATTACAGTTTCAGTTAACAATTTCGTTTTCACTTATTGTCTTGGATTTAAATAATACACAATTTTTACAACTACCGTTAATCTACTGTTGACACGTAAAATCGCGCTTAAAAGTGTAATTCCTCCATTAAATTAGTTCAATCTAATCTTCGTAAAACTTCGGCAACCTTCGGAGACCGTTAATAGCTCATTCGTTTTACGGCCCACAAAACGCTTTACATGATTTCGGAACGCTGCTTAATACGGCCTAACCCATCATTACCGCCAATCCTTTCAACGGACTATAACTTGAAAGACAGTGTGAAATCACCTTTATCCACAATACCTACTAGCATAAACAAGCCTTGTTCTGTAAACAATAAGGCAGACATTCCTACAAAGCATTTTCGTTTATGACAGCCGATCATTTTGAATTTGGATCGCAACAGCTCCGCCTACTCGCCCTTCTATTCCGTAAACGTCTTCGGTGTTTACGCAAAAGTTAACGTTTCCTTTTTATGGTGGTCCATTCGGCGGGGGAACTGAAACGCGAATGTGTGCGTTACAGACCGAATGGGTGTATGATTAGTGCTGTCAGTCAATTCCCGTCGGTTTCGATTGCGTGTGAGTGATGTGGTAAAGTTGTGGAGTCACGACATTTGCTATTATAAGTATGTTGTGTATGTTTGATCATTTTGAAAATCAGGAAGTAAAACGCCAACTTCAATAGTAATACTGTACGTAAGTTTTGGTTAACATATAAAATAAACGTCTCGAGCGCTGTTGCGTTAACTTCTCAATTACTATAGGAAATATACGCAGCGCCTCTAGCGTAGCGTATCCGCAACAAACTGTTGCCAGAGTAAGTTTTTTGTTGTTGTATAAGTTTACATTACTATAATGATTACCTACAATGTTCCGGTTTAACGTGCTTACAAGGTGCCAACCGCTGTCAATACTTAAATTAACAAGTCTTAAGATTAATAGTGATTGCCTTCATTTACACTTCACCAGTTGAGTTAAATGGGACGTAATTTCTGTATTTTTATACGCTGTGACAATATTATGAAACCGTCTTGCAAAATTTGCTTCAATCAATATTGTAACGTGTTTGCTACATAGCATAGTAATCCTTTTTTACATTTAAGCGAATAGCTTAATTCTATGTTTGTACTTAGATCGTTAAAAGCGTCACTCCAGAGTAATTTCTAATATAAAATAAAACCTTTCAAGGAAAGCAAATAAAAATTTGAAACAATTGTTGTTCAAACAAAATGAAAAAAAAACGCAGTTTTTTGAAGTCGCTTTTTATTTAAAATAAGTATACCCAAATTATCCATTAAGTAATTAAGTAATGGCAATAAAGGCTATAAATAAATTTTAAAAAATCAAGTATTTTTTAAGCAGCGTATAATTATAATTAAATTAATAATGCTGTTACTGACGAGTTATTTTTGGCCAGAAGTGCCCATTGATCCACTGTGCTCCGTCATCATCATAATGCCACAGTCCATCGAACATAAACATGGAATTAACTACTAAGTTGAATTAAATTTGTCAATTTTACTTGTTTAATAATATAGATAAGTCAGCCTTAAAATCAATTAAAAGACTGATAAAATTGGTTAGTAATGCTTTACTGCGGGTTTTAAAATAAAATTTGGCATACCCTGTAGACAGATAAAATCAAAATAGGAAATCTTCTTATTTACACTTCAAGATGGACGGAAACGTCAAAAAGCATTGTATATTTTTTATTTAGTTTAGGCTAAGTTTTGATGATGTCAATGGTTTGGTACGAATGTAATGGAAACAGATAATCGAAAAAATCATCACAAATATACAAACTAAAGATCAGCGCTTAGATTTGTCAAGACATTAAAATGCAAAGGTTTTTGTTAAAAACATACAAGATTTTTTGCGTTGGCATGAAATGCAATGCTTTATGTACAGGTAAACAAAAAAGTGACCAAAGTTCATCCGAAATCATAAATAAAACTGCAAATTCAATATCATCAAATAAATTAATGAGTAAAATAAATAATAATTTAATACGACGAAAACGTACAATGGAGACGGCACCTCAACCGTTTCACATTTGACCAGTTTTACGATCCATTTAAAACTAAATTAAAAGTCTTAAAAGTGTTGAAAACTTACGGAATATCTTTATAGGATGCGTCAGTAATAATTTATTAACATTTAAAACTCGTTCATTAGCCATATATGCAATATAACAACACGCGGCTATAAAAACGTAGTGTGACTTTTACTGTAACATCGTTGCAATCAACGATACGTCAGCGATGCAGACTTAATATACACACACACACACACTAAATTTGATTGGCGGAATTTTAGAATTCATTATATTTGACAGTGGGAGTGTTTTAGTGTTTTACGCCTCTTCTAAACATCTATCAGATAATATCGAATAGTTTGGAATTAATCATTTTTTAAGTCGTTCAGATTAGGTTTTTAATTACGATTTAAATCGTATTCTGAATATTCATTTACCTGAATAGAGTCGAAGAATTGTGTATAAATCTCCTGGTCAGCTAATTTGTGCCATTTTTGTTTATCTATTTAATTTTGTCCACTAAGTACCACCGTCGTTGCACTCTGTGCACCGACATAATGCTAAATGGACTCATTTTGGCATAACCTTTACATTTACATTATGATTATACATTTAAGAATTAATTAATCTACAAATCTTTAATGTTGTTAAAATTCTGTGCAATGACAACACAAAGAAAAATTTGGGCAGTGGCAGGACTCGAGCCTGCAACATCAGCATCCGTGCCTTGCGTGTGACGGTTTCGTGAGGCACGAAAAAACGTAAAAAATAAAAGCGCATGATAAAAAAAAACAAAAGAAATTTCGGTTACAAAAATAAATAAATGATATTTTATATTCTAATTATTTCATTTCACATTTACGATTCATACTTTTTAGCTACAAATGGTGCTTATAGTTATTTAAATAGGACATCTGACGTAATAAACTAAGCTAATATTTTTTTAATGTGGATACAAAAATGCGATGGTACTTTAAATTAAAATTAATTTCTACTAAAATAAAACAAAGGATTTAAATAAATCAAGAATAATATTTATTATACGAAATATTTATATCCCAGATAAGTGCCGTGGGATAACTTAAAAGTAACACTAAAGCTTTAAGTATAAGAAGACATAGTATTATCAAACCTTGCGATAGTTTATCGCATGACTTATGAAGGTATTAGATTTAATCACATTTGAAGATGTCAGCTCGAGGGCGGGATTGAGTCATTCGTTCGATTACAGGCTATAACTGTAAACTCTTGGTGAAGATATTCTTTATCTGGGGTTTTTTATATAAAATAGGGAAGAAAACAAGCAAGTGGGTCACCTGATGGTAAGTGATCACCACTGCCCGCAACACCAACGGTCTCCTTGCGATGCGTTGTCAACTCAAAGGGCTAACTAAGATGGATTACCTCTTGTGCCAGTAATTTCAATGTAATTTTAAAAAAATCGCAGTAATTAACTTATTGTGACTGAATGATATGAATATGACTTTTTAGCAATCCGAGCCGTTTGCGACTGTAAACAACTGTTTAGACAGTAAAGAATGATAAACTTTATGTTTTAACCGTCTTCCACGAATTTAATGTACAATTATATAAATAAGAAGCTTGAACTTCCGAAACCAACACAGCGCCAAAAAAACAGCGTTTTGCTGCCGCGAAACTACTCGAATAAAAAGTCACATAATTTAGCCACAATAAAAAAAACTGCGACGTAGTCACATCCCAGTCATCTTTGAAATAAATAAATATAAATAAATATTAACACCAGTTGACTTAGTCTCAAAGTAAGCAACTAAAGCTGCTCGTGTTATGGGTACTAGACAACGGATATACATACTTATATAGATAAATATATACTTAAATACATATACCACCCACGATTCGGGCACAAATATTCGTATTAATCATACAAACATTTGCCCCTCCCGGGAATCGAACCCGGTACCTCAAGCTTCATAGTCAGGGTCACTAACCACTAGGCTATCCGGCCGTCTATCTTTTATTTACTAGCATGGAGAAAATCTATAAGTAAGTAAAATAAAATAGTGCTATAATTATTATCATTTTGTAAGTAAAAATAAAGTACACATCATGGGACATAATAGCACACATTACTTCATAGCTACGACATGCTACGAAATGTACTATTATACGATTTTAGCAAAATAACATTTTATTGAAATTGTAAACTTACGTCGGTCAGTTTTATGCTTGTTTCGCGTCAATTCGACACAAGGTTTATAGTAATTTATAAATGCCAATATTTTATGCCTAGTTTACTCACATTTGAATTAATTAGATTCTCCTCTGAGTGTACACGTATGATAGTTTTATGCTAAACAAGGGTTTTTATGACCCTCTGTAATGTGCTCAGTACATTAGCTGTACAGTTTTTGACATTAAATATTGACAGTTATGGCAAACTTGATCGTTCTGTGCGCAATTTCTATAAAATTAACATTTTATTTGTTTACATTATCAAACAGTTGTTGATGGGTTTATGTGGTTTCTAGTGTTTCGTTGATAGGAATAAACAATATACTCGAAACAAAGAAAAACCTGTTTATTACTTTGCTAAGGGACAACAAGAGATCAACAAACTGGAACAAATTACCTCGAAACCAGTGCCGTGCTCGTGCTAGTTAGCTGCGTCTGTGCGACATATATGTTCATGCAAAAACCCTCTTCCGCTTCCACACGAAACAACATATATCACACAGACTCAACTACACACCACTAAGCACTAAACAACACGATCGACGCACGTTTCGCCTCTGTACGAGGCATCATCGGGATCTAACAGTACGAACGTTCGCTACTTGAACGAATGGCGTACAAAATGATGTAGTTTGTTGAAATGGACCTCCGCAAAGTAACGCCTCCTAATTTTAATGCGGCCATTTTTTAAACGCTGACTAGTAGTCCATTACTTATAGGTCAGTGTTGGCGAATAACGTTTTTATCTCTTGTACCTTTGTTTTCATTACCTACTAAGTTATTCCCAAACCTGATTTGGTCTTTGTCTGACTGTCACGTGACCTCGTCTGACCCCACACGGACTGCAAGATACCGCTTGGGGTCTAAAATGGTCATGTTCTTTGGTTTAAGAAGCATGCGACTGTCACGTGAACTCGTCTGACCCCACACGGACTGCAAGATACCGCTTGGGGTCTAAAATGGTCATGTTCTTTGGCTTAAGAAGCATGCGACTGTCACGTGACCTCGTCTGACCCCACACGGACTGCAAGATACCGCTTGGGGTCTAAAATGGTCATGTTCTTTGGCTTAAGAAGCATGCGACTGTCACGTGACCTCGTCTGACCCCACACGGACTGCAAGATACCGCTTGGGGTCTAAAATGGTCATGTTCTTTGGCTTAAGAAGCATTAGGGTCACGGGACTTACGGGTTACCTTAAACAACACTAAAAAGGTCATAAACCTTACCCACGTTACCTTCAAGTTCATTACCTTATGTAATGAACATTACAAATAAACGAATATGAATTTGAACATGAAAGCCATAAAAAATCTTTTTTAACCGACTTCAAAAAGAAAGGAGAAGGTTATTGTAATCGAAATTATTTATTTTTAAATTTTTTCGATTTTTCTTTGAAACTGGAATACGCAAGGCACGGAATGCTGATGTTACAGGTTCGAACCCTGCCATTACCCTAATTTATCTTTGTGTTGTCATTCATTATATAGCATTTTAAACTTAAAGGAGGAGGTACTCTATTCGTGGGGATCTCTCTTTTTTATTTATAACTAGCTGTTCCCCGCGACTTCGTCCGCGTAGTGTTCGTTTATCGCTATCTCAATATTCTGCGCAATTTTCTTAATTTTTTTTCAATGAAAGAACCTTCTAAGTATTGAAAACATTTAAAAAAAAGATGAATAAAATCGGTAAAGCCATTCTCAACTTATAGCGTGACCAGGAGAAATAAGGGTTAGGGGGTAGGGGGGGAATATATAGGTATATAGATAATAGGTACATAGATAAACGAACATGCGGACACTTGATGGAAAGTGATCCTGTCTCCCATGAGACCCAGCGATCCTAAGAGAATCGCTGATCCGTTGCCAGCTGGACCTCTCACTTACCGTACGATACGCAAACTACTACTTTACGCCGGTATTCAGTGGGAGTGCGATACTACCCAGGTCGTACCGACCTAGTTCAAGTATTAACATCTGGATTCATTTTAAAGAATGCTACAAGGCTAGTACATAACAGCTTAATTGTAATAGAGATTGCATGTAACACTACCTTACCTTAAAATATCAGATTTCTCATACGTATGTACAAGCATGGTACAATTGTAGCACGTCCTATTCATTTAAAACGACTTGCCTAGTTATTACTGAACAAAAAACGCTGGTAATTCAATAGTAAGTTAATAGTATATTATTACCGTTGCCCACTGGGATGTTTTCATTCGTGTTGGGGACGATTTTGTAATAACAAATGTACCTTATAGTTTTCGTTGCAAGGTTCAACTTGTCGACTTATTTTTTATCAAATAGGCAGGCAGACTAGCTGCGGGTGGTAGGAACTTGTGCAAGATCCGTCCGGATCGCTACACCATCTTGCTCGCTAATCCCGCCGCTAAGCAGCAGTGTTTGCACTGTTGTGTTCCGGCTTGGAGAGCAAGGCAGCCGGTGTATCTCTCCACGCCGGAACACAACAGTGCAAACACTGCTGCTTAGCGGCTGAATTAGCGAGCAAGATGGTGTAGCGATCCAGGCGGATATTGCACAAAGTTTTCGAGGTACTACACGTAATTTTTTTTTTGAGATATGAGGCTGAAATGGGACTGGGCTGGCCATGTCTGCCGCATGCACCCAAATAGATGGGCATCGATCGCCACAAGATGGTAGTCGGCGACGGGGCAGGCTGAGACGAAGATGGCGGAATGATCTGCAGGGCGATTACGTTTCTCGTTTCCGATCGGAATGAGAATATTTCCGTTCGTAAACTTTTCCGAGCTATTACGGTTCTCTACATGACATATCCATTCGAAAATAAAATCGATGGGAAAATGAATTCGTTTTGAATCCGGACGCATTTTCAAATAACTGGCCAGAAATTGCTAAAAATAGAGGGAACTGGAAATCCGAGGGAGAGGCCTTTGCTCATCAGTGGGACACGAATGCAGGCTAGCATCATTATTCTTTTATTATGAGACTTTACTCTCAAAATGTAGTGTTCACTGAACTAGGTACATTTGAGATAAAAAAAACTCTTTAAAAAAAGTGACTGGGCATGTTGTTTCCGTGGACTCTTCAAATGATAAATATGAAAACTGTAATATGGACCGACGTTTTGATAAAGGTCGCTATACAATAGTGGATGCAGAAGGCTTACCACAATTCGTTGCGGTATTCTTCGAAGAAGATCAGTGTTCAGTGCACCTAGCACGAATCTTCTCGATACGCGTTAACTCGCTACGTAACTCAGTGCGTCCCTCTCATACTGGGCTGATTAGAACGAGACGCACTGCGTTACGTATCGAGTAAACGCCCTTTGTTCCCAACGAGTCACACCCTCAATATTATTACAAAAAAATCCCAACCAGTCACACTGTTACTGGATGGGACTGTATTTAATATTTGTTCTTAACGAGTCACACCCTCAATTGTCACACTGTGACTCGTTGGGAACACCTTTCGATACAACAAATCCCAACCAGTCACACTGTTACTAGATGGGATATTTTTAGTGTGACAGTTGCGGGTGTGACTCGTTGGGAACAAATATTGAATACTGCCCCATCCAGTAACAGTGTGACTGGTTGCGTTTTTTTTTAGTAAAAATATTCCCAACGAGTCACAGTGTGACAGTTGAGGGTGTGACTCGACGGGAACAAACCGTTAACGCGTATCGAGAAGGTTCGTGCTAGATGCACAGCAATGGTAGACTTTGGTTGAAATGATGTTGAATGGCATCAATGAATCATTTTTTTTTAATGGCAGCATATTCGTTCCGCCGTGGAATGGAAACCTCTAGTTAGCCACCGGACGCGCGCACAATGCGACACGGTCTGCGCTCGCGCACCGCGCTAGCGCTCAGTGCATACAGGGTTGCCTACTTCTGTTATTTCAAATATTTACGAATATTTTAGCTTAATTATAACGATATCAATCCTTTTGCATTTTAGTGAGTGCGAAGTTCCATTTTAATGCAAATTATTCGGAATTTAAGTGTAAAATATTTTTTTTTAATTTACCGGTAAGGCTATTTTTAATTATTCATAGTAAAAATGTAGTTTTAGTGTAATACAAAATAGCCTCCATTCCATTCTATGTCAATTTTTACCTTAACACTTAAAAACTACTTACTATATATATTTCGATTAAGATAATGCGTCTTAAGATTTAGTGGGTTTGTGAAATAATAGGCACGAATATAAACTTATCTTCCTCTCATCGTCAATCACTTCTGAACTGTCATCTTTGAGGATGGTGAGTGCTGCCACGTAGTGATGACAGCCGGCCATCACTTTCGACGATATTTATGTACTTGCTACATTACGAGTAAGTTTACTAAACCATCAGCATATTCCACACAATTGTAGTTCCAGCACCTCACCTCGCTAGCTCTGTTTCTTTTTTTTATGGAATAGGAAAGTAAACGAGCATGCGGTTTACTCGATGCGAAGTGATCACCGGTATCCATGGGTACCGGCACCCGTATCTAACCATCTTACTCAATGTCAACTTGAAGTATGTTGGTTTGTTTATCTAATTTAGTTGGCTTCGCAACACAAACACTCTCTCGAGGTTGCAGATGTGATGTATTGTAGGTGTGATATCACTTCCTTAAGGTGATCCGCTTGCTTGTTTCCCCCCTTCTTTGTAAAAAAACTAAAATTTGGGGGAAGTGACAACCCTGAGCTAATATGTAACGTAGTGTGTTCTCTGATTGTTGGTTTTGTAAAATGACCGCGATTATTTTAATGACATTTTGCATGGTTTTGACAATGGCCGACCTGACAATACGCTCGCGACTGTAACCATGGAAAGAGTAGCCAGGGCCCATTGAACCTAGCTAAATTGACACATAATGTTATAAGCGACTTGCATTGGTTTTGTTTGTGATTTTAAAATGAAAAAAATAAATTAATTCTCTAAACCACAAAAACTAAAACTTAAATGTTACCATGCAATATTTAAGAAGCCTTTTGCTGTATATTTATAATTTATCAGAATTAATCATTAAATAGTTTTTGTATTTCACATGCCTTGAGCAGTTTATGCGGATTGACATACAAAGTGGAGGAAAAATTAGTTGGTATTTAATCTAAAATATACTCTGACAAAGTGGCGGGCAAAAGCTAGTTTCAATAATATTTTAATTTAAAAGCAATCCTACAAAACCACACACTTCTTTTTCCAACAACATAACTTAATAAAGCAATCAATGAACTCCTCCTAATCAACTTAAACGATTTAATAAAACCATAATTTATGTAATCTCATTACAACTAGAATGGTAATTGAAGATCATACCCAGTGTAAGCACGCACCCAATAAAGACAACTTCATGTTAAAAGTTATAAGACATAAATTCCTTTGACATAAACTGCCGTGACCAGGATTTTGTGAGAGGGCATCTGAATTATCACATCATTACATCGTAGTACCGTATCACTATAATTTGTAGACGATTATTGGACCCGAATAAATCACGACGAGGTATTTTAATGAGATGCTATTTGGAATATATCGACTAATGATAATATATCGAATATCGAAGAACAGGAATATTCGTAGACTGTTACGTAATGTTTAGGAATTCTGTATCGGTTTCTCGTCTAGTTTCAAGACCACCTGGAATCCTTTGTTATTTTTTGGTTGTTTTAATTAGTCGGCAGTGATTTTAGTTTTTTTATGTCAATGTTATTTCGATTAATTATGTGAAGGTTGCCTACGTTTTATGACTTGTTTGTATTGTGTCGGAATACTTTAGGTATACTTTTTGTTAAGTTTTAATTGGAAAACGAAAAGTGACGTATTTATTAGTTATATTTAGATATTCTTTGTTTTGCTTAATACTATCACAACTTTGCAAATAGTGTTATATATAGATATATATATGAATGTATCATGGCCTACTAGTTAAATTGTATAACTATGCTTAATAAGTTATTACTATAACATCATTAAACGCTTAAATAAAAGAAACTATAATTATGACAAGTAGATTTATAACTTAATCGTTATTTTCGTAGACTAGCATAAATTTAAACCAGTTGTCATGACGATTTAACATACAAATTGTAGAAATTAGGTCAAACTATGAGTTCAAGGACCTCAGCCAGCATAGGAATTGGCCCCCTGCTGTTTGTTAGTATGAAGATACATTAGAAAGTATGTGATCAAAGAAATCATTGACTAGAGAAAGGCTATAATCAGTCAATTGTTCTGTATATTAATGTATCATTATTCCCTTCTAATGTTCCTAAATTAGTTTGAGGTAAAAAAGATTAAAATATTTTTTCTATTTTTGTAAGTAACAGAAGACGAAACAGAGTCTAAAACTTACGGACAAAACTGAGTATTTTAAATGTATTAATTTAGAATTTTATGACTTGTGCTTTTATGCAATAAAATATTTTGACTTTGACTTTATGGGAATATAATTCAAACCAAAAAAAAGGTTTACTTAAAATTTGTTGATCTAAATAAACAATATAATGTAAGCATTCTGTACCATCTTTTAGCAAACTGAAATTGCAGTGGATAATTCAACATTTTATACAATAATTTTTAAATAAATAAATATCCGGATTGAAGCTTGTGTCAAAACTAGTAACAGCAACGAGAAACATCCTGAGCTCTATATACCTAATGCTTTATTTAAAGAAATTTATTTTACTAACAATTTGATAGATTTATACAATCATTATCAAAAAATTTATCATAAATGCGCCAATAAGGTCCTTAAATCAAATTTCAGACCAAATTCTAGTAACATGGTAACAATTTTTGACATTAAATACTTTTTGAAATTTTATCAAAAGGACATTTATAAAACTGTTCAAATTCCGCTTTGATCGTCTTACACGATCGAGTTGAAGAACTTTAAATTATCTATCTAGTAAACTACGCACTTAAAGTTTAGATAATTTCTTAAATAGTCATTAAATTATTTTACTACTGTAAATAAATAGCCAATAATCATAAACAGGGAGTAAAAGCTTTGAAACAACACACAATTCTAGATATTTTTTATTAACTAATAGATTTTATGGATCGTTAAATAAAGAGAGTGACTGATTTTAGAACTATAATTTCAACTTTAGATAAAGTACACAGTTTACAGTATACCTACTCAGGGTGCTGGCTGACAGACTTGACAGTCCTTTGCAGAGGTAATGGGTGTCTGCATTAATAAATCCGCACGCTGAAGAAATTTATTTTATAAATTAATTAGTTTTTGAGTAGCTGTAATTAACATAGGTTTTTAAGTACCTTGTTGTTATTAACATATATGAACCTTTGTTGTCACAAAATAAAAGCTTTTAATTTGATTTGATTTGATAAACACCCATACGCAAAGTCACAAATACTTACCTTTTTTAAACAGACTTTATCTTTATCACATAGAAAAAGTAAAGTCGAAATAGAAATATAAATATTTATTGCATAACTGTGCAGTGAGTGTACAGAGTAGTCATAAGTACTAAGTGTCCGCAGATACCCGTAGTGGGCATACGATATGTTTTATTTTAAAGAATATAAATTCGCCGCCATTTTTCCTGTCCGTCCAGAACTTTTATAGTGTATCTTCTTCTCTGCTTTCTGCTCCTTAACCACGCCATGGATTTTGATAAGGTTTTCACATTATTTAGAGATTTTTAGGGAAGTTTTTATTTACATTACATCCCGTACTCGTGCATAGCCAGGGCGGGTCCCTAGTTACAAATAAAATACAAATAGATAAATTTAAACTTGATACCTCTACGCGTTCTTGAGAGAAACGGTCTCGACAGACAGACGGACAACAAAGTAATCCTATAAATATTCCTATTTTCCTTTTGAGATAACCCTAAAAACAAGAGATGTTTTTAAAAGTATAAAAATTAAAGTATCGATTAAAGGGCCTTGTTACAATTAACATTTTGTCGTAGAAGATACATTTACATGGGCACAGTTTTATCCTGTAAGGTAAATCATTGACCGTGAAATACTTAAATTATTCAGTACGGTATCCCTAGTTTGAATAATCGACGGTATTACCCCGGTCCGCAGCTATTTCTTACGATAATGCAAATGGCGTTAAGAGGGCCTTAACTTCAAGCTCTTTATATTTTATTTCTTACTCAAAAGCTCAATGACCGAAAAACTCTTAAACTTCTTCTTACTACATAGAATGCTTAAAATCCGAAACAATTTTAGTCAACCACGGATGAAAACACTTTAAATAAAACACTGCATAGTCAAGTGTAAAAATATAGGTGCACTATACATACTCAAAAATATGTACCAACGCTCTTATACCAATGTAATCATTTTTATACTCGGCAGTACCTAATTAATCTCTTCTTAATAATAATTTATTATTAAGTTGATAGCTACAGAACCCTCGGTGCGCGACTCCGACTCGCATTTGGCTGGTTTTTTTGTTTTGTATGAAACTCCTACATTGAAAATACTTCCAAATCTATGAAGATTAATGTCTTGGAGTCATTCTATAAAATAGATAAACACATATACATAAATATTCAATGCATTAATTAAAGAAAAGCGGGTTACACATGTTAAAAAAGTAAATAAATTATTATAAAATTCACAGAATCAGAATAATAATTATAAATATAACTACATTAGTCGACTACATTTGACTAGTTTTTACCCCTGGGGTTCAATTTTTGAATCTCACCGGGTTAGTAATGCTCACCAGAATGGCCGTATTCCTATGAAAAACGGCCATTTGTGCGAGCTTTAGTCACCCGATGATATTCAAAAATCGCACTCCTGGCTTCCTCTGCGCAAATCTACTAATAAAAAATAATCCAAATTGGTACAAAGGTTTTTAAGGTCGATACTTACATTAAAAATTGTATTATACTATCTCTTCAACTTTAAAATTATTTTATTGATACTTTTACATCCCTCTGATTCCTTAAACAAAACCGACGGAGTCCTCTTAAGCTTATCTCTCTTCCGAGATAAGGCTAAACTTAAAGTTGTATAACGCATGTACCTACTTACCATCGGCAGATAAGAAAGTGGGAATCACTTGACAGCGGACCGGCTAGCTATACAACAACAAAAACAACAACAAAAACAACAACAACAAATACTCTTTATTGATTCACACAAGTAAACAAAAAGGAACACACACAGGTAAATTTTACATGAGATACAACAGGCGGTCTTATCGCTCAGCAGCGATCTTTTCCAGATGACCTTTGGAAAGAGATACGGTGGGAAATAGCCAAAAATAAAATAGAGATAGGGTATAATATAAAACACATTTTGAATTCATAATGAACTATGAACGTTTTTTTTATATAAAGTAGAAAGGCAAACAAGCAAGTTGGGTCTCCTGATAGTAAGTGATTATCACCTACACCAAGGAGATTGCAGATGCAGGAGACATAACAAAAAGGCTATTTTTGGGGGTCCGCACCTTAAACTTTTGCGGGTGGTAGGACCTTGTGCAAGGTCCGTCCGGATCGCTACCACCATCTTGCTCGCTAATCCTGCCGCTAAGCAGCAGTGCTTGTGCACTGTTGTGTTCCGGCGCGGAGAGCAAAACAGCCGGTGTAATTACTGGCACAAGAGGTATTCCATCTTAGCCCTCTGGGTTGGCAACGCATCTGCACTCTCTTTGTTGTTGCAGGTGTCTATAGGCGGTGGTGATCACTTACCATCAGGTGACACACTTGCTTGTTTGCCTTCCTATGTTGTAAAAAAAAAAACAGAGCCCTTTTAGGATCACTTCGTTGTCCGTCGGTCTGTCTGTCAGCTCGCAAGGGAATCAAAACCTGTAGGATACTTCACGTTGACCTAGAATCATGACATTTGACAAGAAGCAATGTCTTGTAGTACCTACTCGTAAAGGCATTTTTTTGCGTTTATAAACTTATTTGGTTACCTATAATTCGCCATGTAAGAATGTCTACTACTGTGTATTATTGATATTAGTTGAAATTAAATTAAATTAAATGAAAATGAAATGAAATGTATTTATTCAAAAGTAATACAAATACTTATGGCTTTGGGTCCTGAGCTACAGGACCCAAATTAATTTCGAAGTCAAAATAATAATTATCTTTATTCAGATTAAGCTTACACGAAGCAGTTATGTGTGAATATCAAAAAAAAAACACCGGTTTGGAATAAACTTCAAATGAGAAGTTGCCGGCAAAAAACTCAATAGTTCGCTAAATAAGTAAAAATAAAATAAAATTTAATGATGATCTACAAGAAGTATAACACTTTAATTTATTTATTATTATTTAATTATTTTTTATCACACTTGAACAAAATTTACAATTACACTTTGCACTTATTTATGAATAATCATTTAATTTTTTTTTTCTGCCGTTTGGTGTGATAAAGTACTCGTTGTCTCATGTGTTTATTTCATGATCTAGTCGAAAACCTTTATCAGAATAACTATAGGTATTATCAATAGATCTATTTCAAAACATGAAGTTATCAACTGGGCAGGAAGCATAATTTCACCATAATCGGTTAAGCAAATCTTTCAATATAGCAACCGGTGTTACCCACTCGTCCGTCTGTTCGTTGTCCGTAATTATTAGATTTATTGTAGATAGCGGCGCCGGCGCATAGGGTTGACGATTCTTGCTATGTGATAGCAAAATACCGCTTGCCGGTTCGTGGGTTTTAAAAATGATCAAATTAGTTAGTATTTAGAATATTTACACCCATTGTGCAGATTTTTAGGTTACAACAACAACAACAAAACCTTATCCCACCTACTTTACCTTACCTTACCTTTATGACAGCTAGATATTTTAATTAAACAATGTGAGAAATTAACAACCTGATTATTATTGAAGATTTAATGCCAATGTAATATAATATAACAATCAAACTACATAAAAACTAAATATAAACTAAACATTAATACTAAAATTATAACTAAAATATATAAAAAAAGAAGGCCACCTGATTAAGTGTTGGAATTTTGACAATGCAACCATTTTTTTGTAACCGTTTGTTTCGTTTTTTATTTTTTATTTTGAAACATTAAAATGATTAAAATGCTATCTAATGACAACACGAAAAAAAATTAGGGTAATGGCAGGACTCGATCCTTCAACATCAGTATGCCGTGCCTTGCGTTTGCCAATTCCGCCACATTACCAAAGTTACCATACCCTGCAAATTGTTCAATGCGACCAGTCTTATGTCACACAAGCTGCCATTCTTAAATGTCTAATTGTATTATCAATTACAAATGCCAAGATACAACATTATGAAAAAAAATCTAAAACCAATTAAAATGTTCATGTTTAACAGGGAAAAATCATAACTCAGAATACAATTTTTTTTTATGAGATAGGAAGAAAAACAAGCAAGTGGGTCACCTGATGGTAAGTGATCACCACCGCCTATAGACAGCTGCAACAACAAAGAGAGTGCAGATGCGTTGCCAACCCAGAGGCCTAAGATGGAACAACAATTGAAATGTGACAACAATCGAGCAACAGATAATAGACATAGTGAAGAATTCAAAATTTCTGGGCCTATTTTAAAACTACAGCTAAGCTATATGTTTGTGTAAAAGTTTATTTGCGTAAAGCCAAATAGAAAATGGATTTCCGCAATTCCAACTCCGGAGCTAAATTGACAACATTGAAAACGTATTTTAATGACTTAGAGGCGTAATATTGAAAATACGTCGATGAATTGCGTCGAATCGCCCACTCACGTCGAGAGGGCCAATTAATTTCTGATTTATTGCGGACCGTGAGGTGCTTTATTTATTTATTGTTTCTACAAATGAACCGGGTAATTGATAAAATTGGCGCGGACTTGGACGAGACACTACCTGCCCCTTAGCATAGCAGTACTCATTTAATTCTCTTCCTTGAAAAGGCCCTGACATGACCGGCCCAGGTTTAGATTATCCCTCCCTGCGTCTTTGTCAAACTAGTGTCATAAGATAGTGACGCACTGGAGATAAAGTCAGATAAACTAAACTTGGCCGGTCATGTTAGGGCCACAGACAACTCGCCCATCCCTATTAAAAATGTCGGATCTGCAAATCGGTCGGTATTTTTACCGACATTATTAACGAATACTTAAGCAAGATCAGACGTTTGTAATCTACGTATTTCATAAATTATACATTAAATTTAATATTTATTTGCGGGGGGGTGAAAGTTACCGTAATTCAAGGTCTATTAATGACATAAACAGAAAATGGCAAATTTGCAGATCCGACATTTTTAATAGGGAGGGGCGAACTTTTGCACTGAAATTTAGAAGCTTGCAATGACAATTCAATATGAGATCATTTAAAAACAAATGTTTTGGATGGTAAATAATAATTTTATCCTATCCTAAAACTTGCTAATTTTTTTTGGCTACTTTTCTCGACTGTGATACGAAAATCTGCTAAAACAAAATCAAATATATATATTTTTTTAGAGTAGTAATCACACTCATTTATATAAAAAATGCGAGAGTTTGTGTGTGACTTAGTATTTTTGTCAATTTTAATTTTAATTTGGAATGGAAATAGCCTACAGTATTAGTTAGGACAGAAAGAGACGTACGGACAGACAGACACACAGATAACAATGTCAGTAACATGGTTGTCGTTTATTTCTTAGATGCAGAACCCTAATGAATTACTCACCGGTGCTCTTAATTAACAAAAAGTAAACACCAGCAGTAGGTTTACTGTAAATGGGCATTGTTAATTCGCAACTGGTAAAAACCTATTAAAACGCTTCCGTCTGTCTGTCTGTATAAGGTGACGTTTAATTTGTAAGAGAGTTATAAGTGTTTTAAGGCTATTAGCGACCGGTGCTCTTTCACCGAACCGAGACTTTGTTTGGTCGTCTGCGTGCCTATTCTGACACGTGCCTAAGGTCAGCGAAAAAAAAGGTTTTCTTCTTTAACTATCTGGTCCCTCGACTTTAAGTAAAAATCATTTAACCGTGAGTTACAAGAACAAAAAAGCATGGGAACAGACAATTCATTGTTTAAATTTTCTATATACTTACCTCTCTGAATTGTGTAACAACAATAATTTTTGAATATGTATAAGGTGTCAACAAATCCATGTTCCTGTGTTATAATTTTCTAACTCTTTAATTTCACCCAAAATCGGACATATATACATTACAATTCAGCATTCAGTATTCTTTCGTTTATTGCTTTAAAGAATATATCCATGCAATACATTTTAAATCACAATTAACAACTAAACATACATTACAGTACCTAAATAATTAAATTAATAAATAACAACAATATATTTTTTTTAATACACTCAAGGAATTTAATTCCCTACCCATTTCGTTGAAATTTCGTCTGACATTCGCAATGCATTAAGATCGATATGTCAAACTACCGTCTTGCTCTATAGCTCTTATGGTGACAGCTTGCTATATGCTATTGAACCTTAGGTGGGTTGGAAATTAAATTCCTTGACTGTACATGTCTCATTAATTTGACGTCATATCTACTCTAAGTAATAAAAAAATTTCATTTTTATGTATTTGCTTAAAATAGTAAAAAACAATAGTAAACTAATATTGGCAAAATAATACTAATTAAGAATTGCCGTAGAAACATAATAGCTTGGACTCTGAACATAAAAGATCAAACAAACATAACTAACTTACTTTAATCCTAAGAACCTAACACAAATATCCCCTTAGTCACGACCACTGGACAGGATGCCTATAAGGCTGCATTTTTCTCTTTGTGTCGTTAAAACATATTTTTTGGCCTGATTTATAAGTTGTAAGATTTCTAAACTTTCGGAAGCGTAAACAAGATGAATGTCGGAAGCTTAACAGAATACGGCCGTCATTAATACCAAGTCGGTAATGACGGACCAATTAACGGGCCGCTGTCAAGCGCCCACACGCGCGAAACGGCAAGTTTGTCAACGCCGACGTAGGGCGGCGCGAGCGCAAGCCGGCGGAGCGCAGCGCAGCGCACGCTAGCGCAATTGGGTCAAGATCAGAATTAGGTTCCCAAATTACTTTCCTGTGGTTGATAGTTAAGTATCTATAGTGTAATGTTTTTTAGTCAAGAAATCGTCCATTAATTACCTGAGGCTCGAAAGGGGGGCGGGGGTTCGGGAAAAATCACGAAATATCACAAGGGAGAGGGGGGTAGTAGTAAGATATCACGTGTATTTATTTTTTTCGTTCAATGTGCTATTTCTGAACCGAATAACAGCGTGTGAGCGAACATTTTAAAGATAATTTGTACTAAAAAACACACGGGATTTTAGGTAGGGGTAGTCTTCAAGTATCGCCAGTGGAGATAAGTGTACATCCGCATTCACGTTGCCTTGGTTCGTAATTTGAATTGTCGTTGTTACCTAACATTTGTTAGTTTTGTGAAATAGAGCCCAGAATGTCATCACATCCAACCCAATATCGCAGAGTCAACACTCATAGATGATTCACACGACAATGCTACGCTGCACCGTTACTCGTAGAAAAGTTTGTTTACTGTGTGCGATATGTGAGCTTTGATAAAGTGTACAAAAATATCAAAGTAGAGTCAATAATGTTAGATTGTTGGCTCTGTCGCTCGTTTGGGTAGCAGGGCCCCTATTCTGGGTTCATGCAAGATTCATCTCGCACGAGAATAACTGTCAAATCCCAAGGAAATCTGTAATTTTTGACGTATGTGGCATGCGAGATAGCGTCTCGCATGACCCGAGAATTGGGGTCCAGCAGTGCTGCGGCTGGGTACATTTTCGAACTCCAGTGCCCAATTTCATAAACGCGACAGGCGACAAGTGACAGCGACTTCGATATACATTGCTTACGCACTATGATATTAAATAAGTCTGTAAGTTCGTAGAATTACTTTTTTTTTTATTAACGGCTTCCCATCTCTGGGTCGAAATGGATTTCGCCAATTACAACTTTGGTTGACATTAGACACATCGGGAGAATGTACGTTAGGTCTGGTAGGTTAGCATTACTTGTCGACACAGTAATGTGCGGCGAATTGTCACTGTCACGTGTTGCTTGTCGCGTTTATGAAATAGGGCCCTGACCGTTGATGTAATTTGAATGTCACTCTTTTGGAAAAAAAATTGGAAATAAAGCTAACAATTTAAAACCCTAACTGAAAGGCGAAGTTGCTAGCGCGGCTTAACAGCCTTTCCTCTTAAGTAAATAAAATGTATACCCTGCAAAGGAAAACGGAAAAATCACGTGGGAAAATCAATATAGGCCCAAGCAAAGCCGCGAGGCAAATGACTAGATAATTAGTAATAATTTACACAATAATGACAAATATTTATATGCTTCATTATATTATTAATTACCATACTTTCTCTACAATCAACAACACCCACGTGAATTAAAAACCAATATCGATAATGATTATTATTAATATACGTAGTTAATTACCAGGCTCCGCCTATAATTTCGTGTTTTAGTTAATAAACCAATCTTACTTTCTAAATGTACAATTAAATTGGTAGAGGCTATTTGTTTAGCTTTTTATACGATTTGCTACCGGTGGTCAAATATTTAAAGTTTGGATGGTGTTATTCCACCAATCTTCAACCTCTAAAATTCAACGTTATATAAACGAATATAGATATTCTGCGTTTTTTGTTTTTTTTTGACGACCTGTATGGCACAGTGGCACATGTGTCTGCTTACTGTGCAAGTGGTCCCGGGTTCAAATCCTGGTATGGGCAAATATTTGTGTGATGAACACGAATGTTTGTACCTGAGTCATGGATGTTATTTGTATTTAAGTATGTATTTATCTATATAAGTATGTATATCCGTTGTCTAGTATCCATAGTACAAGCTTTGCTTAGTTTGGGACTAGGTCAGTTGGTGTAAATTGTCCCAAGATATTTATTTTTTATTTATTTATTTTTTTGCCACGTGCGCGGCAAACAGGCTAGCCTGGTGATTTGCAATTACCGCCGTTTATGGGCGCTAGGAACTCTAAAAGAATCACCCTCAAATAACGTTTTTTGATTATCTTTGCATTTCAGGCCGTAAAAACCTCCAAGGTATTTTCAATAGAAAAGTACCAAGGAACTCGTATAATCTTTTTATGTAGTCTCAAACATCGTGCTCGCTAATCCTGCCGCTAAGCAGCAGTGCTTGCACTGTTGCGTTCCGGCGTGGAGAGCAAGACAGCCGGTGTAATTACTGGCACAAGAGGTATTCCATCTTAGCCCTCTGGGTTGGCAATCTTCTTGGTGCTGCGGGTGTCTATAGGCGGTGGTAGTCACTTTCCATCAGGTGACCCACTTGCTTGTTTGCCTTCCTATTTTAAATAAAAAAAAAAACAAAGTCGCTAGTCCGGCTCTATCTGTCCTCACATCTTCTAAACAAAACAAAAGAGTTGGATACAGTTGTCACTGTCATTTAGATAATATTTTACGGAAGGTGTTTATATAAGTACTTATATTACATCATAAATGCACCCGTTAGGGAATGCAAAAACGGTTATGTTCTGTTTAAAGAAAATAACCCAGTTTGCATTGCACCAGTGCGTTGCCGGGCCGGGTCGCTATAGTAATAAACAATATATATCTATAAACGAGGGTAGTTACTCTCCTTCACAGTTCACAGTGATATAAACCAATCAACCTCTCCCTTGTAAGAGATCATGTATCAGTAAAATTGTGATAAATTGCACTGTAATCTGTTTTGAAAAGAGAGGAAAAAAATAAATAAACTGCTGAGTTTCTTGCGGCGTTTCTTCTCAGTAGTATCTTCCATTTTCCGAAGCGCTAGTAGATTCAGACATATAAAAGAGCCTATACGGCCTACTTGCAAAATAAATTTTTCATTTTCATTTCAAAGCTTATTTATGTAGTAGGTAGTTTAATTTTACAAAAAATAGCCCAATGGGTCGTATTTTGTTTTGATTAGTGTATTAAGTATCTATTCACGATATCGGACCTACACAATCGCGTATACGTGGAAATATTTGCAATGCAACACTGTCAGTGCCATCGTGTCGTCCCTCCGGCGGGACAGGGCCGCGGCTTACTCATACTCATACTCATACTCATTTATTCATAATAAATTATTATTACATGTCACGTATCACGCTTGGGTTGCGCCCTGTTGTCGTCGGCGTTGCGCCCTGTTGTCGTCGGCGTTGCGACGCGTTGTTTGGTGTTTGAGTCGGTGGCATTGTATTGCAATATCTAAGTATTATCTTTGCCGGTCTTTGCCTGATTTGGACACTTTTCACTATATCGATAAAATGTAAATAATCAATGGATAACTGTTATTGGCCCTAGAGGATATAAAAAAAATGTAACATTGTATATTTGTGGCTGTTGTTGTCCTAAATATAAATAAAATAAAAATAAAATAAATAAATTAGGGCTAGTAAAAAAAGCACTAAATAATTTTTCCATGAGATGTCTTTCTAAGCCGTGATATAATTAATATTGCGTGCCTTGTCCACAGCAGTACTAGGAGCGGCGTGTCTCTGGGCGCGCACCTCGTGTGCGCACGCGTCGCCGGCCTGACGGACAAGCAGCGCGCCATGTGCCGCGCCGCGCCCGCCGCCATCGCTGCCGTCGGCGACGGGCTCAGGTACCTTTTTAGGGTATCGTACCTCAAAAGGAAAACCGGCCAAGTGCGAGTTGGGCTCGCGCACTAAGAGTTCCGTACCATTATCTATAAAAACGGCGTAATAATCACGTTTGTTGTATGGGAGCCCCCTTAAATATTTATTTTATTCTGTTTTTTTAGTATTAGTTGTTATAGCGGCAACAGAAATGCATCATCTGTGAAAATGTCAACTGTCTATCTATCAGGGTACTTGAGACACAGCCTGGTGACAGACAGACGGACGGACGCAGAGCGGAGTCATAGTAATAGGATCTCAGTTTTTTTTTTGGGTATGGAACCCTAAAAATGGAACCCTTATAGGATTACTTTGTTTTCCGTCTGACTGTCTGTCAAGACCCTTTTTCTCAGGATCGCGTAGAGTTATCAAGTTGAAATTAATATTAAACATTGAAATCTGCAGTCCCTTAGAGCTGTGAAAAAAATCAACCTTCTAAGTCAACGCAATCAAAAAATACAGCCGTTTATACCGCATATTTCATACATTTCCAAAGGAAACGAAAACCTATAGGGTACTTCCCGTTAACCTAGAACCATGAAATTTGGCAAGAAGCAAGGTCTCACAGCACAAATAAAGGAAAAAATCCGAAACCGTTGTTCATGGGCACCTTACGATTCTGCAACATTAAAAACATATTACTGAACATAAAGATACAAAAATACAAAATTCTAATCAAGAAGTTATTCAGCGTTTAACAAGAGACCAAGGGCTTATCGGTTTAACTTTAAAATCCATATTCCTTTGGCAGGATGGCGTATGCTGAGTGCCAGCAGCAGCTATCGGATCACCGATGGAACTGCTCCGGAGTGGGCGATGGAAATGACTTCGGACATGTCATGCCTTTAGGTTGGTATTCTCTTTTCTTATTTAAATATTAGAATATGGGATGGTGTTGCTTGTCGCTGACGGGGATCTTGTTTGTTTAAAGTACTTAGTAGAATTAAAAAAGTTTATTTCACTTTCGAGATGTAAACAAGTGTTGTCTGGAGCTACAGTCAAAGGACTGCTGTTTGAAACACCACTTCTTTTTATTCCAATTTATACATTTTTATTATAATTGGCAGTAATCCAAACCTTTACCATATATGCCCTATTATAATATTATACCCTTTGTGCTAGGTGCACTACTCATTCCTGATTTGATCTCGAAACTTCGAGTATATTCCTCTTTTCTAAATAAATAACGCCACTACGTTAATTACCAGGGTTGCGTCTTTCACAATGACAGGTTGTCATAAAAATAATGAAGCTATTAATTTACTGTTAAACAGTAACAGATTTCAATCGTGACTGCAACCTCCCATCTTCTTTGGTGCAAGGTTTAGACGCCTTGCTGCTAATACAACATAATTCACATCAATTGACCTAGTCCCAAATTAAGCAACTAAACTAAACTACTAGACAACGGATATAGATCCAAGACAAAAAAATATGTTGTATGTTGAACGGATAGATGAAAGGCGTTAATGTAAGCAAATTTATAAGGGTGATGTGACTGGGCGAGTTGGTCGAGGCCGGCCTCGAAGTACTTTCGTCGACCAAATTGGTGACGTCCTAGAGACAGGCCAAATTAGAAGTCCCTGTAACCCGCCGAGCACGTACGAAGAGAGGAATGTGTGTGGAGGAAGCGAGAGAAGTATGCCAGGGCCTGAGCGGATGGCGTTTTGTGGTCTCTGCCTACCCCAAAGGGTAACAGGCGTGAGCTCATAATAATATAATAATACTACCCAATAAATAAAAAAGAATAAATTAATAAAATATTTCATTTCACGTGTCTTTAAAATGATCGACGCAACGACAGCACAAATAAATATCTTGGTCATCTGGCGGGACTCAAAACTGCAACCTCGGTATTACGTGCCTTGTTCTTATTAATACTAGCGACTCGCCTCGGCTTCGCATGGATACAATTAGGATAATGTACATAAAAACCATTCGTAAAAAACCATATTAAGATCCGTTGCGTGGTTTAGAAGGAGTGAACGACCGAAGATATAAGAACAGACAGGAACAGATAGCATCTTTGCTTCATACTATGTAAAAAAAAGATGAAGAAGGTATCAAAGGTTTAGAGTTCAAAAACCAACCCTTTTTCGGCCCTGCTTATGGCGTCATAGCTCTAAATCCGACGACTCGATTTTGACGAGGATTTTCTTGGTAGGTGAACTAAGCGAGCTGGTTTTAAGCTATGTTAAGTTGTATAGTCGACCAAGAAATTGCTTGACCATTTTTCGACCGTATTACAAAGGGATTAGGCTCAAAAGTGATCAAGCAATTACTTGGTCGACTATACATCTGAGCGATTTTTTAAGATATTTTTTTGAGATATTAAACTGTTAAAAATAGGCGGGTATTCTATTCGACTATTGATCTCATAAGAATATTCTATTAGAAGGCTTTAGGATAGTTTAAAACAATCGCCTCAGCTTTTCATTTGTACCAAATAATTACGAATGCTCCGTGATTGGGAGTTAATAATATTGTTAAGTTAATAACCATCGTAACTTAACACAGACATACAGACTGTTTCTAGACGTTTTATAGCAAGTCTTTTAGGTCATTGACTTAATGATTTGTGCTGAAAATATGAAACTCGTTGCTTCTCAGATTAAAAAATAAATCACTAGTTCATTAATATTTAATACTAGCTGACCCGGCGAACTTTGTACCGCCTAATTATTGGAGGCATATTTGCTCACCGTTTAGACCTACCCTGGACTACGACAAACATTTTAAAACCAAAATCAGCTCAATCGGCCCAGCCGTTCTCGAGTTTTAATCAGACTAACGAACAACAATTCATTTTTATTTATATAGATTAAACAAATCATGGCTGAATTGGTTTGTTCTTAATTAAAAATTTAAACAGAGATTCGGCGAAAAGTACTGATTAAGATAATATGTACATAAATATTTCTGTGGCAAAACTGTGAAATTTTACCAAATTAATTAATTTAAAAGTAATTTAAATCAACGATTTATAATTAAGTAATAATTTCGTCTTTATACATGACTAGCGGACGCCTGCGACTTCGCTAGCGTGGAATTATTAGCCTATGTTCGTCAGGGATAGTGTAGCTAAACTGTGAAAAAAAAATCGGTTCAGTAGTTCCAGAGATTACTCCTACATACAGTCAAGGAAATTGAAACACCTACCACCGTAGAACCTAGTCGAAGAGACATACGCATGACATTTGTATGACATAGCCTGGCGTTTAACGCGTCGCGTCATTGCGATAGGGTTCTAAGGTGGTACGTGAATATATTTCCCCTACTGTACATACAAACAAAGTTTACCACTGTATATAATTGTGTAGATGTAGATGTGTATATAACCTCTTATATTAGTGTTAGTTGTTTGTACGGCGTATTGTATGGTACAGCCGGTTACGAAAATAGACGTATCGAGAAGATTCGTGCTAGGTGCACTGTTCTTGCAATCATTGTACAATAACACTTCTTTGTGTCCAGGTTTAATTTATCCCTCTCTGCGTCTCTGTCAAACCAGTGTCATAAGAAAGGGACGCACAGAGATAAACTAAACTTGGCCGGTCATGTTAGGGCCTTAGAAAACTTTTTAATTGCAATGTGATAGTTACAAACTGAAACAAATTACCTTGCTACTCCGCGAAACCAGTGCCGGGCTCGTGCAAAATAGCTGCGTCTGTGCGACACATATATGTTCATGCAAAAACCCACCCTTGTGATTGTTTCGTGTGGAAGCGGAGGAGGGTGGGTTTTTGCATGAACATATATGTGTCGCACAGACGCAGCTATTTTGCACGAGCCCGGCACTGGTTTCGCGGAGTAGCAACGTAATTTGTTCCAGTTTGTTGGTATGGACCTCCGCAAAGTAACGCCTGAATCAATTAATTATTTAATGTGATAGTTTCCTGAAATTTTAGGTTTCGGGAAACCTTCTGGGGAACATTGCTCTATTTTTGGACGATAATAAAATAAACTAACTTGTCAAATCTGGGATCGTAGTCAAAGCGTACCCCGGAGTAAGAACTGGATAGACCCTAGGAGAATGATGATAACCCTAAATGATTACCCTAATTTTACCCGACTGCCGGCAGAACGGAGGGCTATGTTTTTCAATTGTATGTATGTTTCTTTGACACGCTGTACAGCCCAAACGGCTTGATGGATTTGGAAGTGTAAGATGTCGTTGGATTCGTCTTGATGACAAGTGACATTTCAATATGACGTCTACAAATTGAAAAAGAGGGGGAGAAAGATTGTTTTTTCGCTATTCCTTAATTGAAAACATTCCGCAACTTTCTCATCAGTAAATGAGAGTTACTGTTAACATCGACAACTTTACCGCAGAACTAGGCTTCACTCGCGCAGCGTCGTAACTTTAACTCCAACGTAATCTGTAACCGATAAATCTACTATTTTTGCCTAGCCGAGATAATCTCGTTCGCAGACATAACTCTTCTGAACCCGATCGATTACTATTTATTTATTGAGACCAGATTGTTCAAAACCGCTGGCCAATACAAGTTATTTTATAAAAAAGAATTCTTCTTTAATTTAAGTAGAATTAACGAGTTTATCTACACACATGTCATAAGTGCTCAATAACGCGTTCAAAAACCTTAGGAAATGACCAGCATTATTACAACTAATGTTATTTAAAAAAAAATTCTTGTCTGTGGTAGTAGGTAAATCTGTTCTTTATTGGTCATCACATTACCGATATCTCTGACGCACAGTATTTTATAATGCCTCAAAAACGGACATCCTCAGTTTTAGTCAGAAATCGACAGATAATATGATTTAAAACGCGAGACTAGAACTCCCGTGTGCCAGTTTTGATTTGTTTCTGAGAAAATAAATTTCAAAGTTTTCAATTTTTTTTGGACGAAAATCAAGAAAAGTATTCCTATTCAAAAACGGTTACAGATATCTAAGATTTCATGAAATCAGTCGATAGAACTATCAAAGAGCAAACATTATACAACTCCCCAACCTTATAGGTCCCATAGAAAAGAAAAAATAAGTAATTAAAAAAAAAACTATTTAATTTTTTTTCTCCGATGTCCAGTCGTATGTGCAACTGAATTTTATATCAAATTAAAGCCTTTACTCTAAGCTATGCACACAAAAAAAATCACTTGCTTATCTCGCTGGACTCGGAAGATATCTTGAATTTAATTTTTTATTTAGGGTTGTCACAGGTTTAGGCCGAAAACCAAAGTCGAAAATTTGATAAATTTTTAAACTAAATTTTTATATGTTTCATCTTTTTCAGGGTTCTGCAACTAAATAGCTAAATCGGAACTTACATCATTTCGACTTTTCTTACTTTCGTTTGTTCGGGGTCTCCATCAGAACTACCTTATCGCTAAAAGACAATTTAGCTACATCTAGCTGACACAAACGTAGGAAACCCAGTCAGCAGAGCGTCAACTCGGCTGGACGACATAAACGCGGAATGTGCATATAACAAAACGTCTGAAACTGTAAATAGCCGGTATGATAAAAATAGCAAATTAGCCGAAAGCCACATTAGTTGGATAACCGTAGATTGAGTTGGTAGCGAAATATCTGGAAATGACATATAGCTATGACCATAATCGAATAAGACTTATGAGTTGAAGTGGCCAGCATGTAAACAAAAAATAATAATTAATTATGGGGAAAGAAAGTTTTTTATCATCAGTGTCATATCAACACGTATTTATTATTATTTAACATTCTAAGATCCAGACGTTTTGATACTGGGGCATTTAGCGTTCATGTCTATTTAGTAATTAAGACATTCTAATGTCCAGACGTTTTGATACTGAGGCATTTAGCTTTCAAGTCAATTGATAAATTAAGACATTCAAAGATCCAGACGTAATACTACTACTAAAGGCCGGTCGCGAACCACAGAGAAAATCGAGCATTGCCCTTTTTCTATTTGCCTCTGTCGCACGCGCACAGTAATAGTGCCCTCACGTTCGCAAAGTAACCTTGATCGCCGGCGGTAGAGATTGTAAACCTTACGTACGGGAATTTAAGGGCGGGATCTTACACACGTGTTATTTTGCTTGCAATGTTGTTGGTCCCATGATCATATGGCGTATTATTTATTTATTAAAATGTCAAGAAATCTTTAATTTGCTAATTGAAAAATTACCTACCTTGCCATGTTTTTGGACGTCAGTAGTTATTTTATGTTTGGTTCTTCACCCTATATGGTACCTTAATTAGTTATAATGGCAATGAGAAAAATAAAATGCAATGGAAACAAGGAAAATGCCTTTTTTTAATGTAATTGGTATTTTTTCGAATTTATTATTAAGTATTTACATTAATATTTCTACAATAATATAGCAAAATACTGAATTTTATTTGGTTAATATATTATATTCTTGCCATAATTCATTGAACACAATATAAAAAGGTTGTTGACCACTGATTGTAGATGCAAAGGTCAACGTTCGAATTTTTCTGTGGTTCGCGACCGGCCTTTAGAGTATTTTGAATTATAAAAATCTAAGACCCAGACATTTTGTTACTGAGGCATTTTGCGTTCGTCTATATACTAACAAAGATATTAAACCCTCATGCCCTCCTAGCATTAAGTCCCCCGGTCGGAGCACGGAAGGACATCCCCCAGCAGGTAGGGTCAACTCCTGCCGAGGCAAAGCGGCGCCAGGGGTCTGTGACGGCTTCATGGTGCCTCACCCCCGTTCCTCTAGACCACCTGTATTGGCGCGGGGTTTTAGCAGTAAGTAGCCTTACGAGGGTGAACCGCTTCCCGCGTCACACGTGATCTTTCATTGGAAATTTTCATCGTAATGAATTATAACTGACTCATAATTAAGCCGGAACAACAACCAAAACCACTATTAAAACAAACCAAACTGAAGCTTGGCCTTAAACCCTCGACCTCAAGAACACTCAGGCTCAATTAGGGTACTGGCTATTCCTATAGTCTTACTATACAAGACCAAAATCTGTCATTTAGAATAAAAAAAACTATTATTTAATTTGCACGCATATTTCGATGAATTAAAAAATTATAAGGACTTGAAGCTCTAACCACTGACCCCTTTACAAGCTTAAATTACTCTCTTTAAGTAAATGCCGAATTTATTCAACATAAAAAATAGTTTTGATAAAATATTTTTTGTGCCAGCCCTGATAGCCGAAAATTTGCAAATCCATGAAAACATTAATATCTTCCGAGTCCAGCGAGATAAGCAAGTGATTTTTTTTGTGTGCATAGCTTAGAGTAAAGGCTTTAATTTGATATAAAATTCAGTTGCACATACGACTGGACATCGGAGAAAAAAAATAAAATAGTTTTTTTTTAAATTACTTATTTTTTCTTTTCTATGGGACTTATAAGGTTGGGGAGTTGTACAATGTTTGCTCTTTGATAGTTCTATCAACTGATTTCATAAAATCTTAGATATCTGTAACCGTTTTTGGATAGGAATATTTTTCTTGATTTTCGTCCAAAAAAAATTGAAAACTTTGAAATTTATTTTCTCAGAAACAAATCAAAACTGGCACACGGGAGTTCTAGTCTCGCGTTTTAAATCATATTATCTGTCGATTTCTGACTAAAACTGAGGATGTCCGTTTTTGAGGCATTATAAAATACTGTGTGACGTTATGAATTTAAATTTGGAACTGTTGTCAAAATTCAAATGGATCTCTATTCTAGTATCCATAGATATTGAAACAATTATCGACTCAGTATGTTTTTTTAAATTTAAACGCACGACATTTGATCTCGAGTGACATGACAATAGGGACTTAATTACTTATCAGCTCACCAAATGATTCAGAAATACTAACATGAATAATCTACACCACACTAATATAAAAAAGAAGTAAACTTTGTTTTTTTTAGCAAGGGGATAATCTCTGGAACGACTTACCCGATTCTAAAATTCTTTCAGTAATAGAAAGCTACACTATCCCTGACGGACATAGATTATAATTTCATGCGAACGAAGCCGCGCGCGTCCGCAAGTTGTTCATATTTTTAATAAGATTTTGATACTAAGATTTTTAAAATGAAAATTCATTTGTAGTTTGGCGTCAAGCAAACCTCGAAATAAAAAGCTCAAGTGAGGTACCAGCACAAACAAAACGACAGCGTATCACACCCACGACGTGATTTATATGCCGGGGCTAATTGACTGTTGGTTCAGACGATACGACACTATCATAAACATACATACTGACATACATACATTGACGTAGGTATGGTACAAAAATTGATGCTGTAAGAACTTTCAACGGAAACAGAACTATCAGCCATGGCATTTGATTGTCTTATATATAGATATTAATATCATATATTATCATACATTAAACTGACCCATAATTATTTTTCTTATACAACATAACAAAGCAATGGAGCTAGCCGATCACCTGATGGTAAATGAACTGATCACCATAGACACCCGCAACACCAAAGGGATTGCAGATGCGTTTCCAACCCAGAGGTTCAGGAGTACCTCTTGTGCCAGTAATTGCACCGGCTGTCTAGCTCTCCACTCTGCTGCTGCTTGCATTAGCGAGCAAGATGGTGGTAGCGATCCGGACGGACCTTGCACAAGGTCCTATCACCCACGAAAATGTATATGTATTTATGTATATGTCAAACAATGAACCTGTAAGTGAGGTAGGCGGTCAAGTCAATCTAAACACCGTTGTTTTTTTTTCTTACATTTTGTCCTTAATCATTAACCTTTTGGTTAACTTTACATATTTGTATAAAAGACTAGCTACAGGAAATGCCCGCGACTTCGTTCGCGTTAAATTAGTAGCCTATGTCCGTCAGGGATAGTGTAGTGCAAGAATTTTTGGAATCGGTCCTGGAGTGCGATTTTTGAATCTCACCGGGTGACTAGAGCTCGCCAAAATGGCCGTTTTTCATAGAAATGCGGCCATTTTGGTGAGCTCTAGTCACCTGGTGATATTAAAAAATTGCACCCCTGTAGTTCCAAAGAATACCCCGAGCATACAAACAAAAATATTATATAGATTAGTGGAGATTTCGGGTTTATTTTGTGACACAATTTTTGTATCATTGTCAAACCGCCATTAGAATATAATTGGAGAGTAACGTCAGCACACTGTCATTTCGTAGACTTGCGTCAAGCTTCATTCCTAAATGTTTGAAATGACAGTGGGCTGACGTTACTCTCCAATTATATTCTAATCGCGGTTTGATAATAATAAATAAATAAATATATTGGGTCAGTTAACACCAATTGACTTAGTCCGAAAGTAAGCAACTAAAGCTGCTTGTGTTATGGATACTAGACAACGGATAGGTACTTATAGAGATAAATATATACTTAAATACATATTACATCCACGACTCGGGCACAAACATTCGTATTCATCATCCAAACATTTGCCCCTCCCGGGAATCGAACCCGGTACCTCAATCTTCATAGTCAGGGTCACAATATAAATATATCGAAAGCTTTCTGCGGAAGCCGAGGCCGAGTTACATTCTCAGAAGCTTCACTGACCACGTCAAGTCAATTAAGGTTTTGTTTATTTATCTTCTCGGCGTTAATTGAGTTGAGAAGCGTTTGTTTACTTTTATATGACGTGACAGCCGGCAAACCGATTCGGGGTCATAAACGTTCAGACGTGTTAATTTGGAGTTTTATACCATCATTTGTAACGTTCTTGGGTCACAAATATGGCTTAAGAGGAGTGTGAACCCAGCGCTCTCCATACAAACGGCGTTAACGTTATCCACCCTCTAAACCTTAACCTACAGCCATGATTTTTTTGTATGTTATCATTATGCCCTAGAACTAGGTTCGTATGTTTTTATTTTTTAAATATTTTTAATAGTTTCAAAAATATTGACGCCTTTGGGTTTTGTATGTAACTCATAAAATGCAAATATTGTCAAATCTATGGAAAATATTTAAAAAATCAAAACATACAAACCTAATTCTAAGACATAATGACAATATACCAAAAAGTCATTGCCATAGGTTAAGGTTTAGAGGGTGGAAAACGTTATCGCCGTTTGTATGGGGGGCGTTTTTTGGGGCTGAGTTCACACTCCTCTTTAAACATTTATTCTCATAAGAGTTATAAAATAATAAAAATAAAAAATTAAAAGCCTTTAATATTCCTAATTAATCATAAAGTATACTTTTACAAATATCTTATTAATTTAGGACCCCTCGACGGGTATAGGCCTCCTCCAGTAATTTCCAACCAGCTCGGTCTTTAGCTTTCTTCATCCATGTTTTTCCTGCTATTTTCATTATCTCATCTAGCCATCTTTCTAGCGGTTTACCTCTGTTTCTCATGCCCAGTGGGCCTTTCCATTCGGTTGTTCTTCGGGTCCACCTGTCGTCTTCTGTGCGAGCTAGGTGACCCGCCCATCGCCACTTCAAGGCCTGTGCATGTTGTAGGGCATCTATTACTTTTGTTTTTTTTTCTAATCAATGTGTTTCTTTGTTTATTTTTTAATTTTATTTTTAAAATGCTACGCTCCATCGCCCTTTGGCAAACCTGTATTTTGTTTCTGACTGTTCCGTTCATAAGAATTACAATACAGATACTATATTGAGTATCACATAAGGAAAAACATGCAGATTTAATTAGGATGGCCAACTTTCCTGTATTTTACAGGATGTCCCGTTTTCCAGCTATCATTTTGGCCGCATCCTGTATTTTTATAAGCAACAGGACCTTACCATTCCATAAACGCGTTGTTCCCGTATTTTTGCCATGAATCCCGTAATTATAGATCACATGTCCTGTAGAATGAGCACACTGAGTTGGTCACGCTAGACTAGACTAGACTTAATAAATAAAAGAATTATTATAAGCACTACTCGCAGCTTCGGTACATGTAGCCCTAACGTGACCGGCCAAGTATAGTTTATCTAAGCTTATCAAGGTCCGTCTGGATCGCTACCAGCATCTTGCGAAATGAAATGTGCCGAAAAGACTACTAGATACTCTAACCTCGTCTTTAATTGACACCCTGGTCACACGTGCATAGACAAAATGGTTACCTTTGATGTATAGTCGACCAAGAAAGTGCTTGACCACTTTTCGACCATATTACAGAGAGTTAAGGTTCAAAAGTGGTCAAGCAATTACTTTGTCGACTATACATTAAGGTAGTATAATCTACGTTTTTCTTATTAACTTGCTGGGTTTACTACCTGGACGCACACCAATGGTAACCATTTTGGTAGTTTAGGGTGTGTACGCCTGACATGTACTGAGGCTACATCCATGCTTTATTTCTTCATCCAAGGGTTTCACGGAGTATCAAGATAATTCGTTCGCATTCTCTATACCACCCTAGGCATATAATGTGCTATTAAGTTTCAGAGCGGCTTAGTTGCTAGCTGTTTCAATTCAATTCGTTCAGCAAAGAAACTATCACTCAAAACCCTTTATATCAAACTCGTGGAAGTACAGACAGCAACGTAAACGGGTCTATCTACAGTGGACTAATTGACGTATTAGGCTGTCCTGTCGGTCGGGTTGTCACGGAGATAGCCGGTTAGGCCAGCCATCCATAACACACTGTTTCTAAGAAGAAAAATCATATTTTGTACTACGGTTTTTATCAAAACGCTCCAGTTTCGTCCAGGTACCATTAGGATGTTATGAATGCTGATGTTGCAGGTTCAAGTCGTGCCATTACCCAAATTTATCTTTGTGTTGTCATTACATAGCATTTTAATGTTATGTATAGTCAAGCAAGTGATTGGTTAACCTCCTTTAAACCTTATTCCCTTGTAACACGATTGAAAAGTGGTTAAGCAATTCTTAGTCGACGATATTTAAAAACCTTACGTAAAAAAACATAAAACTACATACATATAAATCACATTTTTGTTTAAAAAATTTTATAATTTTATTGTCAAATTGTTACACTTGTAATTTTTCTGGTAAAGAGGGCTGGCCTGTGAACTACGCCTGTGAACAGCAATTGCGTGTATTTATAACGTCAAATGGGACTCTGATTCCTTTTCTTTGATTTTATGTATTTCCTGTAAATTCTGCTTATGCAGTGTTCATCGTAGATATTTAGAAACCTTCTTACTGAATAAAATAAATAATTTTTATTTTTGCCCCTAAACATAAACACAAAATTGTTTATTAATTTGTAAATTGAGTATCAAATGTAGAAGATTCAAAATTCAAAATTATATCGTAGTTGTGGTGTCGCTTTGGCAGCGAACCGACCTTAGTAGTTAGTTAAGTTAGTTATAGTAATGGTTGGAGACTGAAAACCAGCGGTCTCGCTGAGTCTCATTTCCATTTTGCCACATTGTATTATTGCGTTTTATTACTTGTAGTATATTTTTTGTAACATTTTACTTTTGCTGTGTTGGTAAATAAAAATTTCTTTATTATTTATTTTATATATTTATTTAACGCTGTAAAATCATTGTTAATTTACGTCGCGTTAAAGTCCCGTTTTGCGTTGTCTTATCTTACTAATATTATAAATGCGAAAGTAATGATGCTTGGTTATTTTGATGTTTGTATGTTTGTTCCTCTATCACGCATTAACGGCTGCACGGATTTAGATGAAATTTGGTACACATAGATCATGTAGTGGATTAAAACGTAGGATACTTTATATCCCGTAAATATCCCGCAAAATCCCGTAAAAAGTATAAATAAGGTAAAAGCTCGTAGTTTGTATATGTGTGAAACTCGCGAAAGTTTAAAACTAGCAACGGCATGGCTAGGCTATACAGTTTATGATTCAATGGACTAACGCCCTTATATTAATGTTATTCATGCATTCAGAGGCTACATTTCAATCAGCCGTCACGTGGGCCCGCTAATGTAAATATTATTGTGAAATTATGCTTCGCAGCGGACTTAGATCAACAAATTAGAAACAAACATTAGTAGTGCAAATGGTTATTAAAATTTGTTAGTAAATATAATACTCAAAATAGGCTGATAAACACATTACCCTCCTTTGCGTCGCGCAGTCGGATAGTAAAATAGGGACCACTTGAGTTTTCTCAGTGAAACAAAAACATAAGAAAATTTATGTTCCAAAACATATTTTTATAGTAGGGTTTTATGAATTGTTTGTTTATGAATTTAGTAAAATAAAACCCTACTTTCAAGACATGTATTGCATTACTAGAAATTCATTTTTTTTTGTTTGAATTTTACTCAGAAAGGTCAAGTGTGCTCTATTTTGTTTTGAGTACTATAGATTGATTTCCGGTTAGTAACTAAGTATTGCTCATAGCTTTCTTTGAGTATTTTTTTCTATTCCCTGCAAAAATCAAACTTTCTATCTTCTGTTTTTTGTCAAATTCCACACTGCTGCGGGGCCCAAAAGAATAATGTTTTTATGATAAAATTTCTAATAATTAATAACAGCAGTGTGCCACATGCTGTTATCACTCGTAGCTAAAAGCGTCCAATTTTGCATCGTGATGTTTTTTCCGAAATGCCACTTTTCTTAGGAGCTCATTTTTCAGTAATCTCACCCCCCCCCCCCCCTCCCCTAAAACTGCATCCTTTTGTTATCAATGTAGTCTTCTAAATTCAGTTTTAATAACTTTTTTTTCACGTCGACCTGTATTGTTTTATTCATGTATGAAATTAAATTGAATTATTACTTAATTCAAGTTAGAACTCATGCATTATATTTTGATTAGTAAAGTTATTTTAAGTGTTAGAAACTGTCTTATTTAAAATATATTTTGATTTCCTGTTAGTTTTCTTTTGTTTTGTGTTTTTGTTTGTGAAAATGTCATTACTTTATGCTTCCCCAGCGACCCGAGAAGCAGCCTTCACGTACGCGATAACGTCGGCGGGCGTGGCGCACGCGCTGAGCGCGGCCTGCGCGCGCGGCGACCTGCCCGCTTGCGGCTGCGCCGGCAGCAGGTCAGTCTCAAACAGACACAGTTAACAGTTAGGGCCTCCGCTAAGTCGCGCGGGTCACGGAGCGGGTGCACGCCTATCGAACATTAGTATGAGTACCCGCGCGAGTCAAGGGCTTATTACACTACGCGGTATTCAGACAGTCTTAGTAAGCAAGGAAGCACAGCCGAACCCATTCGGTCGGTCTAATTAGACAGGCTAACTCTTATTACACTATGCTAAATCTTAGTAAGACTGTCTGAATACCGCGTAGTGTAATAAGCCCTTTAGCGGACGCTCTCATACTATTTTTCCATAGGCGTGCACCCGTTCCGTGCAACCGCGCGAGTTAGCGGAGGTCCTTAGTGTTTCTGCACTGGTCGCACACTAGGGTTTATCGTAGACTAGAGCATTTGTCCCTTTCGCACATGCTTATTGGTTAGAAAAAGATATTTTATACTTACGTCGCGATGAACGCTGTCATACTCGCTATGTTCCTCAGTGCATCTCTCTCCTACTGAGCTGGTTAGAACGACAGGCACTAAGCTACGTAGGAAGTTAACGCGTGTCCAGAAGGTTCGTGCTAGGTAACTAGGCACTTTATTGTAAATTGTTGTTAGGTATAGACGACAGTTATATTTGTTTTTGTTGGGGGAATGTAAGAGAAGGCTGCCCAGCAGTGGATACTTTTATCCTGGCTTGACTTGATCGATCTAACTAACTTTATCAATCTAATTCCCATAAAATAATGTTCAGGAGACGATCGACCACGGAGCAGTTCCAGTGGGGAGGTTGCGGAGAAGCCGCGTACGGCGCGCGGTTTGCGCGGCGGTTCCTGGACGCGCGCGAGCTTGACGCAGACGCACGCGGGCTCATGAATCTGCACAACAACCGCGTTGGGAGGAAGGTGAGCGAGGTATGAGGGGAGGTGGGTGAAACGCTACTTCAAGGCTTGAAAGTCTTATTTGGTAAGTTTTTTAAATTTGAGCCTAAGATGAAAAACCACAGAGAATTTTGGTACTATATCGTTTCATCCTTAAGATCATTCATAACGTACACATGATGTTCAGCAATAAATAATTTCATTTGATGTATAACATTTCTATTTTAAAGGTTAAATATTAGTCAAGTCAAACTAGTTTGACTCAGGCTACCCATCTTGAAGCCTCTACCTTAACAGTTTTGACTTGTGACTCTCAATAATAATTCCTCAGGGCCATAGAGGATGTATGTATAAAAGGTCATCCTATTTATGGGGCGTTCAGTTTCTCCAACCAAAAACGTTAGAAGCATCCAACAGAGCAACTTAAACTTATATATGGTTACTACATAACAATAGGTAAATAAATAGTTAGTTAAACGCGTCGGCGGAAAGTGAGAAAGAAGTCTCCGCCCTTTACTTAGCTCGTGGTTAAGGATTTTAAAAATATTTATGAATTTACCGAAAAAATATATTTCGGCAAATTAGATCTACATAGTATAAATATACATCAAAGTTTTTGCCAAATTATTACAAGAAAAGTTAAGTCGGATTACAACATATCGGGTGCGAGTCGGGTTTAACGCTTAAAAATACGAATGTGTTATAATTTTGTATAATTACCAAGATCTTTAATGAAACTTAAATGAAACTCCAACTGTGGCAAAAAAAATGGCGCCTCATAACCACAAACAATAACCAAAAACAATAAAAGAACATCATAAGGCACTGTCATTAATTGCGTTTAAAAATACATAATGATCGCCAATGCATGCGAGCGGGCGATTAAAAAAGTTGAAAACAAAATGGTGGTTCTTCAAAATGGCGGATGAAAAATAAATGTGTCGATGGTTGAAACTAGTTCTCGATGAGCGTTAATATCTTTCTTAAGTACCACCTCACTTGTTTCGAATTATACGTTGTTATGAAGGTAAAATCGATAAAATGAGAAAGGGTTCCGTTAGAGAAACATTCATTATTTGTTTTTTTATTTACACAGCTTTATTGCACAGTTTACAAATCAATAACAACTGGAGAACTTAATGCCAAAAGGCAGTCTTTACTAGGCAGCCATAACACTTAAAAAAGTTACATACTTCATCGCGTAAAAAATATAAAGTTTTGACTGTATTTGTAAGTAGGTATCAATTGGCAACACATTGAATTTTGGTTTGGCAAGACAAGTACAAGGATAGTGACAGTATAGTCTTTCCAGCCTAAGGGATACCAACTGGAATTTGACTATAAACGCCAAAATAAACACCATGGAAACTAGACGGACCCCTTTAATATTTAACTAAAGGGGTGCAATTTTTGATTCTGGTTTTTAAAATGGCCGCATCACTAAGAAAAACGGCTATTTTGGTGAGCTTTAGTCACCCGGTGAGATCCAAAAATCGCACTCCAGTAATTTAACTCTATAGTGTAATGTAAAATCAACGCGCTCAACGATGCGCTTGCGACGAAGACTGACCCGTATACGGATATTCGAGCGCGAACGAACGTGACAAAACACTGACGCCTCGTTGAGGATACCTACGCCGTAACTGTAGCACATCACTAATAGCTACAACACTACTTTTGTAACTATAGCAACCGTGGCTGTTATTATAAAAAAGAATGTACGAGAGAATAAACGCCTAAAGAGAGAGAGTTAACGCCTGAATCTATTAATTGTTAAATATGGTTCATTGTGTTTTTCCCTTTAAGAGCCCTCAATAATATCAACAGTAACGTTACAGAATTGCACGCCTGTTGTCTTTAGACTGGCTGACGCCCATGACTTCGTTCACCAAGCAAATAAATTATTTTTAATGTTATTCTGATGTCCAAGCAATATTGCTGTATAGTTTCATCAAAATCCGTTCTGTAATTTCTACATGAAAGAGCAACAAAGATCCATCCTCAAACACAACATCAACTTTCACGTTTACAATGTTAAAATCAGGATCACAAGGGTCCATCAAGTTCCCACGGGCCCCCACTCACACGGCTCAAAAACACCGAATCACGAACGCTGCAGGCATAATTGCCCCCGCAACCGGTCGTTTCGCACAATACCGTAATTGGACCCTGCAGCGCCCGAGAAATGTCGAAGGCAACATTAGGAGCAGATTACCGTGTTCGCTGATCGTTTGATTGAATCGATTCGGTTATTTGCGCTTTTCTACGCGTAATGTGCGGTATCATTGGTCATCAGTGTCAACTCCGGTGGTCAATTAGGTATTGCTAACCAACTGTACTGCAACCAGTTTCGAGTGGTTTCCATTCTCGCTCTCGGATAAATGTCGACCGGATTATACTTAGTGTCGATGCTTGGCGAGTTTAAATTCAATTTTCATTTATTGGACGGAGCGTTGGTGGTCTAGTGGTAGGGGTGGACTCGCGATCGTAAAGTATCAAGTTCGATGCTTAGCGATCGTCATCTAGTAGATGACGTGATCTAGTAGACGTCGTCATCTCATCATCATCATCTCAGCCACAAGAAGTCCACTGTTGAACATAGGCCTCCTCCATGGATTTCTAAAGTGACCAGTAGAAAGCAGCATGCAACCAGCGCCTTCCTGCCACCTGTATGAGGTCATCGGACCATCTTGTGGCTGGCTGTCCTACGCTAGTGGTCGTCGTCATCTAGATGATGAAAAAAGTCATTAGTAGATGACATATTTAAATAAACTCGTAATCATGTTTTTAGTTCCGCTATCCGAGACGAGTGTCGTTGCTAGTTGCAAACACATTATTTACTAACAATAAGATTCACAGTTGAACCAACGGATTTATTTGTAGTTATTTACATCACAAATAAAATATTAATTAGCGATTGCAAAATATTTGCACTTGGTAAACTGACCGTGATCTACGTCGATGGTAAATTTTTTGACATTCATAAGTGCTACCTGTAAGCCTAATCTGAATAAAATATTTTGACTTTGACTTTGACTTTGATGTATTATATAAACCACAGATGTACCACAGTTTTCGTTAGAGTTCGGTGCTTTAAGTTTGTACGGAACCCTCGGTGCGCGAGTCGGACTCGCACTTGGCTGGTTTTTTATACAACATAGGAAGGCAAACGTGCAAGTGGTTCACCTGATTGTAAGTCACCGCCCATAGACAACCGCAACGGGATTGCAGATGCGTTGCCAACCCAGAGGGCTAAGACGGAATACCTCTTGTGCCAGTAATTTCACCAGCTGTCTTGCTCTCCACGCCGGAACACAACCGTGCAAGCACTGCTGCTTAGCGACAGGATTAGTGACCAAGGTGGTGGTAGCGATCCGGACGGACCTTGCACAAGGTCCTACCACCCGCAAAAAAATAGTGTACCCTAACTCACGTTCCTGTTTCTCAGATGGTAAAAGACCTGGTCCGTCGCGAATGCAAATGCCACGGAGTTTCCGGGTCCTGCGCAACGCGCACATGCTGGCGAGCGCTGCCGCAGTATAAGGCTGTCGCCGCAGCGCTGCGCGACAAGTACCACAGGGCCAAGCTAGTCGTGCCACAGCAGCCGCAGCCGCACCTTGTCATACGGAGGTATCATCAGCATTAACGTCTTCTTGGTCCTTATTTACATGACCAAAAGAACCAAGTCCTGCTAAGACACATATTATTATCAGTCTCAGGCATTGGTCACCACTATAATCATGAGCATTGTCTTTATTATTATCGTTGCCACCTTTAGCATTATCTAGATTATTTGCATCATCAGACTTATTATAACAATCGTCATGACTATTCTATCTACATCCTTTCTATTAGAATCATTGTCATCATCTATACCATTACCACCACCATAATTGTTGCCGTCATTTTCCACATTATTACTAGCATCAACATCATTGACACCTGATCAGGGTCTAATACCATCGCATCATTTCCAAGGCTTAGGTTGGGCTCACAAACTCTCAGTAGTTATTGGTTCTACGCTGTGCATGTTGGTAGATATTTTGATCACCACTGTAATTACTATCGCGCTCAACATCATAATTACCGTCACCACCATTAATAGTATTATTCACATCATCCTATTCTAATGCATCAAACTATGGTCTAAAATGAACTCTTTCACTAAAAGGCTGTAGCTTTCCTCTTCGATGATACTACCACAGCTTAGTGTCACTAAGACTTTCATTAAGTTCATGATAAAGTAAAGCAGTAAATGAACTAGATAACATTTCTTAGAAACAAGCACACGATGGCGGTGGGCCGGCAGCCGCGTAAATCCGAACTGGTCTACCTGGAGCCGTCACCTTCATACTGCGAACCCGACGCTGTCTCCGGCTCGCTGGGGACCCACGGACGGGTCTGCAATAGGACTTCCAGAGGTAAGGATGGTTATGAGGGAGGGTTAAGGCTTGACGTAACTTAAGCTCCATCATAATTTGCAACCGAGTCTTTCCCAAAAGACCACGACGCACGGACGCACTACTTCAGCATCCACCTGTGGCCCGTTTCACGAAGCTACAAGTTAAAATTTTACAAGTCTAAACCGGCAGCATTGGTCAATAATGCCAGGCAATGTTGCCGGTTTAGACTTGTAAAATTGTAACTTGTAGCTTCGTGAAACGGGCCACTGACCACCTGAGCATCTTATGTTGTAGCATCTTCCGATCTATGGTATCTGTTTGAGCCTTAACACCCATTTCTATCAGCTATGCCTGTAGTTTGTTTGTTAGTTTGAAGATAAAATGTACGAGATTAACAAGAGTTCATAAGAGAGTCAGTTATTTAAAAATCTCTCAACTAAAGTTAACAAACTTGTTGACAGGCGAAAACGGATGCGAGACGCTATGCTGTGGCCGCGGCTACAACACCGTCCGCGCTGCGCAGGCGACGCAGTGCCGCTGCCGGTTTCATTGGTGCTGCCGCGTCAGCTGCGACACTTGCGTCGTGCGTACCGAAACTCATATCTGCAAGTAAATGGGGAACGACAGGAATAAAATCTTTAGATACGAGTTAATATTGTATCGCAAGTAAGCGCGACTCTTACGTTATTCGCACTAAAACTTGTGTATGCTAGGAGTGGCAGCCACAGTTCTGCTCTAAGAGAGCAGGGATCGTAAAGGCACTTCATCTGACACGTTTGTCGTCTTTTTGACTTTTGTCTGCAAATAAACGATATAAAACAGCAACGTATTTTATCTCCAGAAGAAGAGTGTAATCCTCTTATTCATAAACGCTGCGTAAACCTGTGTTAGTTAATATGTGTTATGTCTTTATCTGACATTGAGACATTTGCCCTCGAATGAAAGAAACAAAATATTTGTTAGTTAAAAAGATTGGTATTTCATATGATTGAGGGGGTAAGAGATGCTGATGCTGGGATGCAGTGTCATTTGAGATTACAGAGACTTGCTTTTGAAAGTAGATGATACAATATGACAACATAATGCAACATTGAGATTCATTGTGGAAATGTATAATGGTCGATCAAAATATAGCTTTACTACTTTTCGGCTGGATAGGTACAGTCAGCGTCAAATATACCAGAGCGGGCAAGGTGTCAAAAATATCTGAACTCGACTCTATTGTCAAATACGCTCGGGCGTGTTCAGATATTTTTGACCACCTTGCCCGCTCTGGTATATTTGACGCTGACTGTACCCATAAAGTATATAATACTAGACTAGTATTACAAACGAATACAATTTAAAAGTGATAAGGAAACTACTTGGTCGGTTACACACTTATACGCAGAAACATTGTCTGATAGTATAAGTAAAATATACACTGCCCGTTGTACTCTGACTATTTCTCACCGTATCTCTTTCCAAAGGTTGTCTAGAAGAGATCGCTGCTTAGCGATAAGACCGCCTGTTGAATCCCATGTAAAATTTCCCTGTGTGTGTTCTTTTATTTTGTTTACTTGTGTGAATCAATAAAGAGTATTTGTTGTTGTTGTTGTTGTAAAAGATACGATCACACATGCTAACAGCCCTAACATATTATGACCGTCTAAGTTTAATTTATCCCTTTGGCTCTAACTAGTGTCATAAGAAAGGAACGCACATGGAGATAAACTAAACTTGGGCAGTCATGTTAGGGCCAGAGCAGGATGACATGAACAAAATGACTGTGTTTAACATATTTCTAATTACCAGGAGTGCGATTTTTGAAGCTCCCCAAAATGGCTGTTTTTCATAGAAATGCGGCCATTTTCGTGAGCTTTATAGTCACCTGGACTCCAATTCTCGGTTCATGCGAGATGCATCTCACGTGCGAGATACGTCAAAATGGGTTTCCAAGGGATTTGACAGTTGTTTTCGTGCGAGATGAATCTCGCATAAACCGAGCATTGCACCGCTGGTGAGATTCAAAAATTGCACCTCAGGGCGCTTTATGGGAAGCATCACTGACGTTATGCCAATATTGCAATAGTACTATTTATTTCCTTATTTTAAAGGAGACGATTGGTTTATAATTTACCATCGATTTTAGTTTAAAATAGTCTACTAAAACTTGCGTGTATTTTGGGACTTTAGGGAGCGTTCCAGTATTATGTAATGCAATTTGGGGGGAGAGGGGGTCTCGTTAAACGTTACGATGCGTTACAGGGGCGGGAGGGGGTCTTTCTTACAACACGTTACGTAACATTGTTTCTAAAAAATTAAGGAATTAAAAGTCCCAAACTGGCAACCCTTTTCATTAACGTTACGGGGAATCCCTCGATTGTATTAGTCTGATCGTCATTTTTTTAAATTTGTTCTCGCAAGTTGGCAATCCTTTTCGTTTATATTTCACGGGGAATCCCTAGATTGTATTGTACGTCATTTGTGTATTTGTCGTCTTTTTATTGTATTTTAGTCTAAATATTTTTATGTATGTTAGTTTGTAAGGTATTTATCTATGGGTCCTTGTTGCCTGATAATAAATTATTTTGAATTTGAATTCGAATTTAATGTTGCTTTTGTCATTAATGTTTTTTTGTCATTTAGTGTTACGTAACGTTTAGAGAGGGGGAGGGGGGTACAGAAAAACGTTACGGTGCGTTACAAGGGGGGGAGGGGAGTCAAAAATCTTCAAAAATTGCGTTACGTAATACTTGAACGCTCCCTTACTTGAATTATTTACAATTTTTCTGTGTATATTGTATTTATTGGTGACACTTGTTTCTATATTGAATATTGGGATTGTCCCTAGAAAACGTTTCAATGATGTAATATCCTTTAAAAAGGCATTCTTCGCTTTGTGACTAGATGTTTGAACTTGTGTATACTTACCACATGTATAGTCGACCAAGTAATTGCTTGACCACTTTTGAACGTTATCCCCTTGTAATACGGTCGAAATGTGGTCAAGCAATTTCTTGGTCGACTATACATGTACACTTACATTTTCTTAATTATAAAATGTAAATAATCACATAAACTTCTTATAAATGTCCACATTTGTCATGCATTTAAGATAAGACTCGACGGCTTTAAATTAGTATTTTTTAAGTGTTTCTTAAATTATCTAAGTACTTAACTCATCTTAAGACATTCCACTTAGATTAAGTTTAACTTATTCACTTAACAATGCGATTTTTAAATAAAATTTGACACATTTTAATTGCATTTTTATTGCATATACTATATTATAGATCGCTGGAAACCGGTGGATGCGAGCAGCACAAGACTGACCGTCGTGGAGATCCTTGGGGAAGGCGCCCAGCACTGGGCGCCTTCCGGCTGATATGATGATTAAATTTAAAATGCTATATAATGAATGACAACAAAAAGAAAAATTAGAGTAATGGCAGGGTTCGAACCTGCAACATCAGCATTCCGTGCCTTGCGTATTCCAGTTTCCGCCACATTACCATCATCATCATCATCATTGATATGATGATGATTATGACTATAATATAACTCCTGTGTTGGCCTTAACATGACCGGCTGAGGGTTAACTTATCCCTTCCTGCGTCTCTGTCAAACTAGTGTCATAAGAAAGGGACGAACATAGAGATAAATTCAGATAAACTAAACCTGGCCGGTCATGCTAGGACCACTGCCTATTAGAACAATTAAGAATAATCTTTAAGGTGAAATTACAATTTACGGTCAAAATACCTTGTAATTTCATCTTAGGTAAACAAACAAATACAAATAATGACTCTACTTTTGCTAGAATTAAGTTAAATTCTTTAAAAAATTCTTCTAAATACTTTAAGAAAAACAAATGTTTTTTCAAAAGAATTTCTAATAGGATTTTTTATCGCAAAAATAGTAAGTAAGTACCCAACAGTTTTTTTGGAACGATGTTGCCTGATACATCAAGTTTCTTAATTTTTGACTCGTATGCACTTTCAGAACCGTTTGCCAATTGATTTAATTGCGTTTTTGAATCTTGTCAAATTATATTATAAAGGTGTGCTGTCAAATTTTGACTCATGGCGTAGGACGCCAGTGTGCACCGGCTAGTTAATTGAGAAGTGACAAATCCGCGAGCCAGACCTAGTTTTATTTATCCAAAGTTGAAAACATAAATTAACTTCCCTAACTAACGTATCGAGCTCGTGCTTTGAAAAGGACAAAATAGCGAACTTTTCAACGGATTTCACTCGTTAAAAGTTGTCGTCAAAGTGTTCAATCTGTCGAAACGCCATTTGTATGGATTTTAACTTTTAATTGAGTAAAAGTCGCCGTCCTTGGTTAGCTACTTATCTTTAGCATGTACCAGTGTTTCGCCCTGGCTAAGCACGGGTACAATTATAATGTTATAAACATAAAAAATCCCTTAACAAAATGGCGGAAAAACAGTGAAACCCGTATCAAAATCCATTGCGTGATTTAGGAGTGAGCGGCCAAAGAATGAGGACAGACAGGACGGATACCGACTTTGTGTTATGTTATGTAAAGATAAAGATATAGAAGAAATAAAAGTCCATGCTAAGGCTGCTCCACCAGAGATGTGCGAGGATGCGTAGCGAGGGATGTGTTTGTAAAGAACCAATGAGCCGTTTCCACCAGAGCTGTGCTGACCGAGGCGACGTAAATGAAGCGATTCTATTGGTTCGTACAAACACATCCCTCGCTACGCATCCTCGCACATCGATGGTGGAAAAGCAGCTTAACATTACAAAAAAGGCTTTGTTGGAGTTAACAAACCATCAAAATAATATTATAAAATGTATAAAGCTGTATGTTGGTGTGTGACGCAGTATTTTGTTACTTCTTCTCTCTAAAACAGCTGGACGGATTTGGATGAAATTTGGAATGAAGATAGCTTATATTACCCTGGATTAATACATAGCATACCTAATAAAAGTCACACAGGTGAAGCCGCGGGTAATAGCTAGTATTAAATAGTACAAAAAAATTGCTCATACATTTACAAAACTGAACAAGTGCACGTACCTAACAAAGAATAAACTAGGTCACTGGCCGGACTCGATCCTGTCCTAATCCTCTTAATTCTCCGGAGCCCTATTATAATACTACCTTCTATTATAGTACCATTAACTATCTATAATGTGCTATTACTAACTGAGCCACAGGTGACTCTACCATACAATGAAATTTTCAATGTGCGTTCATTGCATTTTTAATTAGGGTTTTACATTCCTTTATTGTTATTCATGAGAAACTCATTCAATTTATCTTAATAAACTAGGTTTACAGTAACCTCAAACTGACACAGAAATGGCACCACTTGTCTTCCTGTTCAAAAATCCCCATTTGGACCGTTTAAAATGCGCCGTTTAAATTTTTAAACGCCCGGCATTTGTTGGCGAACAATTTAAGTTAACAGCATGCATCAAACTGCCAATTTTGCGGCAATAAAGGCTGTTTTAAGCAAACAAGCCTTCCGATAGCTGCCAACGACCGTTTTATGCTAATTCAAGCTCTACATTACAAATGTTTACAGCAATTTGTTGTCCCTTGATTTACGGAACGGGGTTTGGTTGCATTTTAATTTTTACATATGCATATTTGGGTGGATTTACGAGTGCTTCAGCCGCCGTCATTACCTATTTGCGTATATTTGGTCTAGAGAACTGACGAATAATTAAGAATTATCAACGAAAGAAGCTGACCTGTACCTGAAACAGGAATTGGTTGCATTAACCAACTTCAAATGAGCTTTACCTACCTAAATAACTTCGTTAATCAGTTCGTTCACCCAAAAGGGTGAAGTATTAACTAACATGCGTCAATCCTCAAAGATCTACGTGTGTATAATATTAGTAGTATAAAAAGCTAAATAGCCTGTTGGAATTTGTATACTTTAAATTTTACTTTACTGCTACTAGCGACATCTATCGTTAAAATTTCTGCCGTGAACCAAGTTGATGACAAATTAATCAGTTTTGCTACTCGACCAGAGAGGGCGCTTAAAACAAAATATTACAACTTTGACAGTTTTAAACAGATCCGCTCCGTTCTCACAAACAACACACAAAATTAGAAAACAACACTTCGTATATTTTAAAAGTATAATAAGATTAGAATGTTTTATTAAATGATTTCAAAATACTAATCAAATGAGAATCAAAATAGGAAAAAAAAATCAGGTAACGTGTCTTGTGCTTTTTTTAATTATTATTTTGCAGTGGCTTTAAAAATAAATCTTAAGCTGCCATGCATAGCGTAGAACGGAACTTTACTGTCTGTTAGTGTTGTGGCGTCTATCTAATTTCGAGTTACGATCGCACTATGTTTAAATATTAAAAAAGCCTTTAAACTGTAGCTGACTGCCGACGACCCAACAAAGATGCCGAAACCATCATGCGTACAATGCAAAACCGACGATTCCCTCCTCTGGCGGAGCGCAGAAAACGGCCAGATCTGCAACGAATGTCACCTCTCCAACGCAGCCACTAAGGAAGGCAGCCCGTCTTTTACTTTCAAAACTGAGGTGGAAGTGAAGCGCGAGAATGAAAACGAGCCAGAGACTAAGACAGAGAAACCCGAAGGCGAAACTACGCCCGCCAAAGCCACAGGGAAGGGTACTAGGAAAAGCACGCGATCCACTAGATATAAACCTAAGACCCCCGCGTCTGTAGCTCCCAAAAACAATGCGCCTCGTGGTAGGGGACGGAGAAGCATCTTCAAAAGGCAGCCATTAAAAGCGCCGACAGCTACCGCCACTGTTGTGACCAGTGATTCTGTATTTTATAAGGTGAGTTGGAATTTGAAGCCCATTTTTGAGAACAATTGCTAACCTTTGTTACGTTTGGTAAAAAGCACTCTTGATTCCTAGAATTTCATGTATTCTTATGTTATTTTCCCTCTGGGACGCTACGCATTTGCATTTTCTTTGGTGTTGCAGGTGTCTGTTGGTGATGATCACTTTCCATCAGGTCACCCACTGGCTCGTTTGCCTTTTTATTTTATATTTTTTTTAGTTACTATTGTAAATGTTGTAACATCTATTGAACACAAAAAATACCTCGCCTCTTTCAGGGTATGTATATGCAAGTAGGCGACATTGTGTCAATGATCGACCTGGACGGTGGTACATATTACGCTCAGATTCGGGGCTTCATGACGGACCAGTACTGCGAGAAGAGTGCAGTCGTCACGTGGCTCCTGCCAACCAAAGCCAGTCCCCCTCCTGAGAGTGGATTTGATCCCGCCACTTATATTATTGGTTAGTATGGACAAACAATGGCTTATGCTCTTATTCGTAAACAATTCGTAAACGTTTTTTAGTTAACATATTTTATGTTTTTATCTGTCATTGTGATGTTTACCCTCAAATGAACGGGACATAACATTTGTTAGCTTAAACAGATTGTTAACTTTTTATGAATAAGGGGGCTAGTCTTTAGTGGCCCTGACTATGAAGCTAGAGGTTCCGGGTTCAATTCCTGTAAGAGGCAAATGTTTCTATGAAAGTCTTGTATATGTGTTTATGTATGTCTGATGTCCAGTAGCCAAAACATAAGCAGCTTTAGTTGCTTAATTTGGGACTAGGGAATTGGTGTCAATCATCCAAGTTTTTTTTTTAACTTTTGATAATCTGAATGAGAATAGAGAGTACTGATTGCTGCCATTTCATTTGCCATTTTACCACTCCCAGTGAAGCTTGGCGCGAGTCTTTGAAATGATAGTTAACGGTGGTGGTAGGCCAATCGTGGACAAATAACATATATTACTGATAAGTCCTGGGAAATTAGGTAGGTATCATTTGAGAACAAAATTCCAGTGAATATTACTGAACTTTTAAAAGATTTTCAATTCCATTTGCACACCAATCCCATTACTTCCTCCTGGTAAATAAGGGCATTATGCTAATTAGGTATTAGTTTAAGTTTTGCCCAAATTTAAAAAAAAAAATTTGTTGCATTTTTTAAATTCTGTTTGCACACCGACACTTTCTTCTGCAAAATAACGGCATTCTGGTAGTCACTTCTATCTTTTTTTCAGGTCCAGAAGAAGAACTGGCAAGAAAATTAGATGTAATGGAATTTGTAATGCACGCACCCTCTGACTACTACAAGGCTAGTAACAGCCCCTACCCCCTGACTGACAATGAAGTCAACAACTATACTGGATACATTTGGACCTCCCTCGAACCTAAGGAAAGAACATAGAAAAGCATTAAAAACATATTTTAGTACAATCTTTGTTTTATTTAATTAGACAGTTTGAGGGCAGTAAGGTGTCATTTAGTGACCGACCGAAACATGTTATTTTGCCGAAACCGAAACCGAAACCGAAGGTTCGGTTTCATTGTAGTTTCGGCCGAAACCGAAACCGAAACCGAAACTGAACCTTTTATAAAAAAAAAGTCCTTAAAAAGTCGAAAAAATGTTAGTAAGCCCGTTTTTTGCTAAAATTAATATCTCGCCGACCTATAATTACAGGTTTCTACTTTCAAAGATTTATCACAATGAAATTTCAGCACAGTTACAGAGGTTCTGTTTGAAAATTTAACTACCCTATAAAGTGAAAAAAATACATTATTTATTTGTTACACAAAGTTAGCGATTTTTTAATGGTGGTATAAAAATAAAAGTTTAAAAACTGTTACCCGACTACGGAAAAAAGTAAAAAATAAGTCATAATTGATCACTATAATTGTCCTATAGATTAAGGCATGGCTTATGATGTGTTAGACCGTACTGTTAATTAACTTTTGTTTAAGTCTTCTGGCAGGGTCCCATTAATAGCGTAATAATTCAAATCCAATGCCTTGGTCGTGCGTCAACTACAACTATCAAGTACAGCAAATACGCACGCTACGCTATATACGGTACCAGTTTTTAAACTTTTATTTTTATTTTAACATTTTCCGTTTTAACTAAACTCATCATCATCTCCAAAGGAACCCTTACAGAATAGTCCGTTTGTCAAGACCCTTTTGCTCAGGAAACCCGAAATCAGGAAATTCATAAAACTAAACTTAAAACCTAGTGTTGCCTCTACTAGCCCTAATTACAGCCTCCATGCGATCCTTCATTGACCTCACTAATGTCACGACACGTTCTTGAGGGATGTCATTCCACTCCTCGATGACGGCGTCCCGAAGCTGTTCAATGGTGGCAGGGGCAGTATCACGAGATCTCACCCGCCGTTTCAGGTCATCCCAAAGGTGCTCTATGAGATTCAGGTCAGGACTTCTCGCTGGCCACTGCATCACAGAGATCCCAACCTGATCCAGATAGTCCCGAACGATCAACGTGTCAATTGCGGGCCCGTAGCAGCCCTACGGGGCAGCATTTTTTTCTCTCGTAGCCTTCTCCTGATTGTAGAGACGCTCACCGACGTCTTCCGAGCTGTTCGGAGCTGCTGTTGCAGTTCAACAGCATTGGAGAATCGACTCTGCAATGACGTCGACACAATATAGCGGTCGTCCCTGACGGAAGTGCAACGTCGTCTCCCGGATCCATGCTTTCTGATGTAGCCTCCAGTCTCCTGGAACCGCTGGTATACTCGAGCCACCCGAAAACGGCTTAAGTTGAGTTGCCGAGCAACATCAGCCTGCCGTAGTCCTGTTTGCAGTAGTGCTACCACTTGAGCTGCTTCTTCTGCCGTGGTATCAATTTTTCAAAGTTTTTCCTTACTGGAGCTGTTCAGGTGTGACCTCTGTGATGTCTGGATAGTAAATGACCCATAATTCATCGTTACCCCCACTTTTATACGTATCCAGGGTGGCACAATTAGTGATCCCACTAATGAGTATTTCAGTACTTTTTTTTTAAGACGCCAACATTTCGTGGTCATTGTTATTATGGCAAAGAACGATCCTTGTTTTTAAAGGTCATTAATTGTATAATTGTGCTTTCAAATGATACTAATGCTAAGTCAAAATTACAAAACGACGCCATATTGCCAGCCGTGCCGAGCGCGCCCGACGTTAGCCGAGCGCGACCCGAAGGTACGATGTTGTAAGTTTCGGCGCAGCCGAAAGGTTCGGCCGTTTTTGGCCGAAACCGAAACTCGGGCCGAAACTTGATTTTTTGGCCGAAACTGGCCGAAACCGAAACCGAAACCGAAATTTCGGTCGGACACTAGTGTCATTATGTTTATGTATAAGTCGCTAAACATTTTAGTATCTTGTTGCTGTTACTAATGTGACAAATTCAAGCCGCTCTCACTTCAGACGTTACTACGACTAGGTTCTTAAGTGTTTAGCTACTTCTGGGGCTGACTAGATACAACGCAATAATCTTTGTTGCACACCACAAAGAAAAAAAACGTACAAATGATACAAGAATGACTTATTTGTGGCATTATTAAATTATTACCTTGGATTGAAACCCTGTGACTGTCAGTGGCCCTTAAAAAAAGGTATGCGTTCTGTTTTTGCACCGTTTTACAATCCTAAAACCTAAAGTGATCACAAAAATAATAACAATAAACGTTACAACTCAAAGCTTTTTGTTGTAATTAGTGCAATCTAAATAGATTTTTTTATTACTTTTTGTTTCAAAATAAATCTTTAGCTAATTGTATGAAAAGTTAAGGGATGTAATAAAAATAACAAAACGCAACTGACAATAAACACCTGTCAATTAATTTCGATTTCGGAAACATTCGAGGCCGGTACGTTACCCATCTTTTACAACAGTTTTTGTAACAACCGAAGAAACAACACAGCGAAACCGAATATTTTCTCTAACGAGCGCATTCATTAATCCGCCAATATGAGCCGTAAAGAAGCATTGTCATCATTCATCCAACAAATCCACGGACGCCCTGTTGTTGTAAAACTAAACAGCGGCGTTGATTACAGAGGTAAAAAGCTTTAATATTATTAATTTTAAATCCTTTATAGATAACTATTTGTTCTTTTCTATAGACAAACAATAAACAAGAATTATATCAAGATATAATTGTAAAGATACTAACGTATTGTTCCTGTAGAGAATTGAAATTATGTTTTTCGATTTTTTCTACAGTTTTTTGCTTGAATGTGTTAAATAAATCGTGTAATTCAACAAAAATAACCCCTACTACCTAAATATCCTTGTTTAATAAGCAAGCTCTGCACGATATTGATATTTCATGACTTTTGAGGTTATAATCAAAATTCAATTTAAAAACATACTATAAAGTTTATAAATGGTGTAAACAATTATTTCCAGGTGTTTTAGCCTGCCTAGATGGCTACATGAACATAGCACTGGAACAGACAGAGGAATATGTCAATGGCCAGCTGAAAAACAAATACGGAGATGCTTTCATAAGAGGAAATAATGTCCTATACATCAGCACACAGAAACGAAGAATATAGTCATGTAAGCTAGAGCTAAACTAGGTATTAAGGGTTAAATAAAGTATAATTAAAACATCTCCAAGTTTTTAAATTAACAAATTTTTATAGTCGTAGAGTCATACTGTAGTTAGTTGCTGATTTTTTGGTCGTAACCTAATGAAACTCCACCTGCTTTCCTTCTTTTGGCAACATAAATCAATTGGGCTGAAAAATGATTGAATTGCGGGTGGAAGGACCTTCTGCAAGGTCTGTCCAGATTGCTACCATCATGCTCGCTAATCCTGCTGGTAAGCAGCAGTGCTTGCACTGTTGTGTTCTAGCATGGGGAGCAAGACAGCCGGTTCAATTACTGCCACAAAAGGTATTCTACCTTAGCCCTCTGGGTTGGCAATGCATATCCAATCTCCTTGGTGTTGTGGTTGTCTATAGGTGGCGGTGATCACAAACCATCAGGTTCACCTTTAATATTTAAAAAATAGGCCCACTCTTAAGTAAAAACGATTTTACAGTCTCACTACAACTTCAATAAAACTAACAATATGTATTTTTATAATATATTAAACTTTTCATTGAATATCTTCAGCATCGCCGCCATATGTATAGTAAAACTTCACATCGTTGTATATCTGCAATAAAAAGAAAGAAAATGTAAAAAAAATTGTAGCTGAATTATTTTTAATTTTTTTGAACTTTCAACCACGGCATTTTGCACCACTCTCTCTTAATCAAGCCACAAATTCCCTGCCAGACACTGAATCTTTCAATGTGGTTCATTTTTATGTGGTATTTATGGTATAGCAAGGTCGCAGACTCTAGTCCTGCCAGATGCCTAAGAGTTTTCTTTGTGTTGTCATTGCAAATCATTTTATTTTATAAATTGAATGCTTAAAATAAGTTTATATGCGTTTATCGCTCGCACTTACCTACTTCACACGAGTGTTTTAAGACCCAATTATGTACAGTTGCATACATTACTTTATCTACACACATATCATAAGTACTCTATGATGGGTTCAGAAGCCATAGGGCAATGACCTGCATTGCTACTAGCTACTGGTGCTAGGTACCTATTAAATATCTATAGACTGTACACATTAAAATAATGTGATAAAAATGAATTTGAACAAATATAGAAACAAATTAGAAAAATTCTCATAATAATATGGGTTGTTATAATGCTGGTCATTGCCTACGGTTTCTGAACGCATAATAAAGCATTTATGATATATGTGTAGATAAAATACTATTTTGATATCACCACTGTTAATGTAACTTTTAGTTTTACTAAATTCTAGTTTTTTTATTATTTTCACATCAAAAATCTATCTTGCACTCACAACCCATCTGCTCATAGTCTCAGGACTGATAGCAGATTAAATGAGAGAAAAAAAATCTATCGATCAGGTATTTGATCCGAAGATCTAAACTTAGACAGATACAAACATACTTTAATGCTTGTATCCATGTCTAAGTTTAGAACGCCGTTTTTCCCCTTTTAAAACCTACTAAACTTACCTTATTGTTAGTACTTGGTTCTTTCCCGTTGCTCAAATCTGCTATCAATCTCTCCCCTCTATAACCAAACCTCTTCTCATACTTCCCCCTATCATTCCTCCCCCCATCTGGATCAAAAGTCACGTCCACTCTATAATTCAAGATCTTCGGATCAAATAATGGTGCCCAAAAACTAGAATACAACGCGCCGTCACAGAACACCAGGGTTGTCAATAATAGTACTTTTATAAACATTTCTTATGACCGATTTCCGTGGAATGATGACCGCAAATGATGAGATCTGTTACTAGTAGTGTCCGACCGAACTTTCGGTATCGGTTTCGGCGAGTTTCGTTTTCGGCAAAAATCTGCCGAAATTAGGCAGGAGCGATTAGCGTAGTGAAGTGGCCGCAGGAAGTGTCGGCGTTTGCTTTCCCTTCTCGAACTGCCCAGTGTCGTGCGTTGTACCTACTTATTTGTTTGCGTGGTAGTAGAACCTTGTGCAAGGTCCGTCCGGATCGCTACCACTACCTTGCTAATCCAGCCGCTAAGCAGTAGTGCTTGCACTGTTGTGTTCCGGCGTGGAGACCAAAACAGCCGGTGAAATTACTGGTACAAAAGGTATTCCATCTTAGCTGTCTGGGTTGGCATTACTTCTGCAATATCCTTGGTATTTCGAATGTCTATAAGCGGTGGTGATCACTTACCATCAGGTGACCCGCTTGCTCGTTTTTCTTCCTATGTTGTGTAAAACAAACAGACAGACGGACAGACAGAAAGACAGGCGGACAAGGAAGTGATCCTATATGGGTTCCGTTTTTCCTTTTGAGGTACGAAACCCTAAAAACTCTAGAATTGCCCTCGAAGGTTTCGGTTACGGCCGAAACTGCAACGGAAACCGAAATTCGGTTTCGGTTGTAAAAAACTAGTTTCAGTCGGGCACTAGTTGTTTGCTAGCCTGCAAATAGTATTGTTTGATGTGTTAACACGATTCAAGGTTTGTAGAAGTCATGGTTTAGTTATGCTTAAGGTGCATATTGGGTTTACATTGCATATATTATATGCACACACTACATTAGCTAATTTGTCAATGACCCTAAAACGACCGCCGAAGTTTAGTTTATCTCTATGCGAGTCCCTTTCTTATAACACTAGTTGGACAGAGACTCAGGGATGGATAAATTAAAAATGGGCACGGACATCCATATCCCATCATTCAAATGTTTGCCCCAATTGGGATTCGTACCCGAAACTTATAGCTTCATAGTCGGGTCACTATTTAATCTCTCGGTCGTCGAATTAAAAGGTAAAGCAAGCAGTGGGAAACCGCTAGTGTTTAATAATTACGACTATAGGTACATACCGATAGGCAGTGAGATTATTTTTTATCAGGCGAGTAAATGAATGCATGCTATTCCATTATGCATTGTGCTATAGCGATTGTCTTTAGAAATACTTAAGTAAACAATACCATGTAAGTTATAGTCGATCAAGAAATTGCTTAACTAGTTTTCGATCGTATCAAAAGGGGACACGATTCAAAAGTGGCTAGAAGCTCACAATCAAGAATAAATAATAGTACTAACGTACAGAAACTTCTCGCGGCTCGCGTTTAGAGGAATGTGCCGCCTGCGTCCGCCTTCCCCCGCAACAAAGCGACGCGTTAGGGTTGCGCTGCATTCGTTTTCAAATACACTGACAGCGAGAGCGAGCGAGCGGGTGCGCGGCGAACCGACAATCTACTACGATTTGCCTACTCTGTAGGCAAGGCGGCCGAGCGTACCTACATTAGAAGGTGAGCCTTCATCGCTGGCGTAACGTTGATAGCTTAAATAATCGCACTACAGTCCCTTAACAGAACACATTTTATAGCAGTTCTCGTGAGGATAAGGTTGTTAGAGTGTTTATAGTCTGCCAACACTTCAGTAACGACCTAAAGGCCTCCGCTAAGTCGCGCGGGCGCACGGAGCGGGTGCACGCCTATAGAACAAATATTATGAGACCGCACCCGCACCCGCGCGAGTTAGCGGAGGCTCTCATAAGTACTACTTTTCTAGAGGCGAGCACCCGCTCCGTGCGCCCGCGAGACTTAGCGTAGGCCCGTACACCTGACTCCACAGATATATTTACACATTTGGAAAATTCAAAAACATCCACACCAACTATTGTCAAGTGCGTATAAAGAGCTTGCGTCTATATCTTTGATTTCGAGTGTTCGCTACCCGTACACGCATCTATGACTGCAATGTACTTTTAAATAAGCTTTTTTTGCGGGTGGTAGAACCTGGTGCAAGGTCCGTCCGGATCGCTACCACCATCTTGCTCGTTAATCCTGCCGCTAAGCAGCAATGCTTGCACTGTTGTGTTCCAGCGTGGAGAGTAAGGCAGCCGGTGCAATTACTGGCACAAGAGGTATTCCATCTTAGCCCTCTGGGTTGGCAACGCATCTGCAATCTCCTTGGTGTTGCGGGTGTATATAGGCGGCGGTGATCACTGACCATCAGGTGACCCACTTGCTTGTTTGCCTTCCTATTTTATACAAAAAAAAAAGCTTTCCAACATGCTATTTTCGGGACCAACTTTGTTGTTGATTGTATTAAGTACAGTTGCAGGCAAACAACTTAAGCATTAATCGAGTGGAGGGGGTAAGGTTGCGCATACACATTTGTACTAGAAACGGGTACTGCGCAGTCAAGGTCAATGCTCAAGTTGTTTGCCGGGAACTGTATTGCATTATCATTCAGTTTTAATAGGTATGCCATAATTAATGCCAATCAAATAGCAAGAAATGGGTCAAAATCAACGTCCCAAAGTTAACATAACTTAATTTAAATTTAAAATGCAATATAATGAATTACAACACAAAGAAAAATTAGGGTAATGGCAGGACTCGAACCTGCAACATCATCATTCCGTGCCTTGCGTTTGCCAGTTTCGCCACATAACCGCTACCATACCCTGCGAATTGTTCAATGTGTTTCGTCTTCACGGTCATTACATAATTGATTTTTGTTTGGGAAAACTACCCTCGGTTTTATCTATGAGAAACTTAATCAAGTTATCTCATTCTACTTGGTCATTTATGAACTTTAGTTTCCCATACACGTGAAACTATAAGGTTTATTAAAACACATACATTTTCTTATTGAAGTGATTTATTTAATTACGTAGTACATACATGATCTAACTTAAAATATGCTATATACCTATAAAGAATGACCGTTACTTGGCGTATCGCCTGCGCCGGAATCGGTGGGCCAGGCATCTGCCAGTGCACTGCCGATAGCTCCCTGCCACTAAACCCCCCACCCCCTTCCAATTAAACTGTCACTTTGCGCTTTGTAGTCACAAATGTAATATGACTCATAAAAGAGGTAACTTGTACCTCAGTGGAGCTTAATTTGATTTGTTCATTGGTAAAATTAACTCAATTGCGTAACCGCTAGAGTTGAATTTATCTCGCTGTGCGGCTTTTTTTTTGTATGACAGTATATTATGTGTATGTTGTATTGCAGTGTTGTGTGTATTGAGTTTTTTATGTGTTAGCCAGAGCCGGACTGAGAGACAAATTGAAACTTGAGCGGTCACACCCCTAGTGGGGTGATTTTTGACTTTCGAACGCTCGATACTCGCCAGCCGTGCGCCAATCAGTGCCGGCTAAAATTAACGGTCGCGTATTTGATTGGCCAGCGGCAGGCGAATGCCGAGCGTTCGAAAGTCAAAAATCAACAGCTTCCTTCGAAAAGCCAGTATAAATAATTGTTCTATCTAGATTTTTATTACAGGCATCAATGGATACCCTCTAATGGTGAATAAGATTTGTATTGGTATAAATCTGGACCTCCGTAGCCGTACAGGAGTTTCCCTTTGCCGTTCTCGTCGTAGTACGGGTACCGGTATTTTGGCCTGGAAGAAATTTTTGAGCGTTAGTAAGTCTGATCTTTCAGCCACTGTCGAAAGGGTTTCATGGGCTTTTAAATACCTACAATAAGTAACAAGGATCAAACTAACTTTTTTTTTATCCTGAGTTAATTAACAATATATCTACTTAGGTAACTACAAAGTGTTTGCAGAGCCGATTAACAGTAAAAAAGCGGTTGTTATTAGTTTCCCAGATATGAGGTATTTTATTTTATTATTTAAATATTCAATACACATACTGTACACAGATACTGTTTTTGAAAAACAACGCCGTTTCATAACGTTCATGACGCTATTTGTTAGCTTTGACCAGTGCCCCTAATATGACTGGCCAAGTTTAGTTTATCTCTATCTGCGTCCCTTTCTTATGACACTAGTTAGACAGAGACACAGGAAGGGGTTAAACTAAACCTGGGCTGTCATGTTAGGGCCGCTGGAGAGCGATTTTTGAATCTCATCGGGTGACTAAAGCTCGCCAAAATGGCCGTTTTTCATAGAAATGCGACCACTTTGGTGAGCTTTATGGCTAAATCTCACCAGGTGGCCCTGGTGAGATTAATAAATTGCATTTGAATCTCACCACGTAACTAAAGCTCACCAAAGTCGCCGTTTTTAATACAAATTCGACCATTTAGGTGAGCTTTAATCACCTAGTGAGATTCAAAAGTTGCACCCCAGGTGCCTAAAGCTCACCAAAATGGCCGAATCTCTATAAAAACGGGCATTTTGATGAGCTTTAGGCACCCGGTGAGATTCAAAAATAGCATTCCTGAACAAACATTATTTCTTTTACGGGTTATTTTAAGATACATAAGGCTTTATGGGTATCGGCCTTAAGAATTCGCACGTTAAAACGAATCGTTTCATGCTGTAATTCAACATAATTACTTATTGTATGTACTTACATACAAGGTACGGTTAGGTACTTACCTAACTAATGCTCCAAATCCGTGGTTGTAAGTATATGCGCGAAACCTCGCATTGGATAGCCGGACTTAATAGGTACAGTCAAGGAAATTGAAACACGTACCACCTTGTCCACCGTAGAACCTAGTCGAAGAGACATACGCATGACATTTGTACGACATAGCCTGGCGTTTAACGCGTCGCGTCATTGCCATAGGGTTCTAATGTGGTACGTGAATATATTATTTCCCTTACTGTACATTATATTGTGTGACGGTATTAATTTGGGTTCTAGCTATAGGTACGTATCTTAATTAAATTACCTTTCAAAGTACTGGAAATTCGGTGCTCTCGGCTGAGGGACAGTGGACTCCGTGGTGACAAGCATACTAACAACTATCACGAGCTATGGAAAAAAAAATTTAAATGACTAAAACAAGAAAGTAACTATAGACTGGTGCCTGTACTATACTAGTACGAGCAGAGGCGTATTTAAAGATCTGGCGCCCCATTAAATCGCACGTTTAGTACTAAAGTGACCCATTTCTGAATAATACACGTCCCAAAATATCACCTTAATTAAAAGACATAGGGTTTAATTTTGGGAAATATCAAATTCAGAATTGACTCACTTTAATACTAAGCGTGCGAAATGACGATAAAGTATTTCATTTTAGGGGCGGCTGCCGCCCCTCAGGATGGCCCTAGGGTAAATACGCCCCTGAGTACGATTATAGTAATGACAGCCTACTAGCGGACGCCCGCGTCTTCGTTCGAGTAGAATTAGGAGCCTATGTCTGTTAGGAATAGTGCAGCTTAATAGTGAAGAATGGGGTCACCGAGCATCAGTTAGTTTTCTGAATTTTTGCGGGTGGTAGGACCTTGTGCAAGGTCCGTCCGGATCGCGACCACCATGCTGCTCGCTAATCCTGCCGCTAAGCAGCAGTACTTGCACTATTGTGTTCCGGCGTGGAGCGCAAGACAGCCGGTGCAATTACTGGCACAAGAGGTATTCCATCTTAGCCCTCTGGGTTGGTAACGCATCTGCAATCTCTTTGGTGTTGTGGGTGTTTATAGGCGGTGGTGATCACTTGCCATCAGGTGATCCACTTGCTTTTTTGCCTTCCTATTTCATAAAAAAAATACACTTATATTGATCTAGTGTAATGTAAATAGTAAAACCTGCACATACTATAAGTTTATTTAACTGAGTATGACCATGATCCTATCGGTCTGGTGTCCCTAAGCTGTCACAGGGTTACAGAGGGTCAGACGGCAGTCGCTTTAATGTACTTGACCTGCCAATGTGGTCATGTCATTCAGTACGTGCTATAAGTCTAAAGTGACCTTAGTATTTCCATTCCCCATTACATAAAATAAATCGTCAATATATATCGTCATTATTATCAGTCGTTTATTACGTTCATGGAATTAGGTATAACAGAGCCATCTGCTGTCGAGTAGTTGAATCATAATTAGTGTACCATCATAAAACACAGATGGCGTTAAATTAGTATTAAGGAGAAAGCTGTTTAGCCTACTTTGACAATAAAGTCACTGTTATAATTTGGCTCGCTCTTTCGTACCTACATAAGACAAACATTTGCAATAAGAAATCGGTTAAAAATAATGTATCTTCTTATGATATTAATGAAACTTGCTTTTAAGTTCAGTAAGCGTAAAAAGTAACGGTAGTTCTTTGTTTTCGTTTATTTGTTATCAGATAATAATAAAAAGGGATATTCGCAGCACATAAGGGGTTGCCAACATGAAAGGTATTTTGATAGTATTTTTAGTAGGTTGGTAAGACTTTTAAAACTTTCCTAACTTTGATTGATTGATACTTATTTCGATTAGTATTTAATATCTGTACGTGATTATTTAATTATATTTGTAAATCGCGTTGAGGCAATGCCATTATTTTAATTATATTAATACGTAATTATAACATCAAAGTCATTTGCGATTTAAATTATTGCTAAACAATTATATGAACCCTGTTCAAATATTTTTAACAAATTTTACGCCATATTAAATTTTTGCCATAACACATAACTCCTTCCTAAACCTACTTTAACAACCACTTACACAAGAAATCAATCAGTAACCTTCATGTCTACATCCTTTGACCCCAAAACTTATTTCATAACACAACACACAATACTCAACTTATTTGGTTTTAAAACATTCAAATAAAGTACTTACCGAAAATAATAGAGTCCTAAGAAACTCCATAACTTTTTTGCAAAACTCCCGCCAACTCACTTGTCAAAATTTCGAAAAAAAATAAAACAAGACCACGGCTTAACGTATTCAGCCAGCGTACGTGCGACACTCTGCGTAGCGGTTACAAAACTGAGGGGGGAGGTGGTGGTAACGTGGTTCTAGAAAGAATGGTGGTCACCTACTTAGTAAACCAGTCTCGTAAAATTCTACAATAGATTTGGGTTTGTTAGTTACAAAATAATTAGGTACGAAAACCTTGTATTTGCAATGAAATTTATGAACAAAATTTAGTAGTTAAACTATACTGTGATTTGATATTGCTCCATACCATCGATCTCTTAAATTATAAAGTTATAAATACTTCAACTTTTGTTAAATAAATGATTATTTTCCTTCTTCGTAACAGTTAATTATTTCCAATTTAACCTAAATTATAAAAGTGACACACTTTTTTGAGTAAAAAATCGAAGAAGTGCTTTTAACAGCATGATTTCTTCTAAAAAATCGGCGCAAACGCGTTCCCTTACGAGTTTACTTTTTACTAACGAAGGAAGGCAACTGTACTTTTATCCGGAAATACCAATATTGCCAAAAAGAAATTGGAAAACAAAAGTTTTTAAAATATACTTTTAGGAAATACTCAACTATGTAGTTTTATCAAACCACTCAAGATAAGCTATGCCGGCAAGAAGTGAAAGTATGCAGTACCGTAATACGCTGCACCGCTCACTCTTAAAGTCGAATAGCAAGCCGTCTCTGTCACACTTAATCGCCATGGATCGTTACACAGACATGACATAACTTTAGCGAGGTGATGCAAGTACAGCTAGGAAAATAATGTAGTCATAATCCTTTGCTATTTACGAGCAATAATTATTTTTATTTATTTATGGAACACAAACAGTCGTAGGTACTCATGATGAATAATAAACTATATATTATACTACTCAAAATAAAATAGGGCTCATGGGCCCTACGCTCAGTTCAGTTCAGTTCAGTTCAGTTCATTTATTTGCGATAAGTCCATTGCATGCAAATACATTTAAAGTTCGGTGTTTGTTTACATTCAATACCTTAAATACAAAAGCTTACAGAAGTATACAGTTATTCAAAATAATTATAACAGGTCTATTAGGTAGTAAAAAATTGTTTAAGGATAGAAGGATAGAAGGGATAAACGCGGGTTGCGGGTGGTAGGACCTTGTGCAAGGTCCGTCCGTTCGCTACCACTATCTTGCTCGCTCATCCTGCCGCTAAGCAGCAGTGCTTGCACTGTTGTGTTCCGGCGTGGAGAGCAAGACAGCCAATGTGATTACTGGCACTAGAAGAGGTATTCCATGTTAGCCCTCTGGGTTGGCAACGTATTTGCAATCTCTTTGGTGTTGCGGGTGTCTATAGGCAGTGGTGATCACTTACCATCAGGTGAAACACTTGCTTGTTTGCCTTCCTATTTCATACAAAAACTTTCAGTTTTATATTAGTGTTTTGTTTCTAATCGCATTCTCAAAGTCTTTGTGGCCCTTTGTGGTCTTTGTGGCCTAGAGGAGATAGACTCGTGTTTGTGAGGTACCGAGTTCGATTCCCTGTGGTCGCCATACATTACCTAAGTACTGTAGTAATCAACGCTCTTACTGTGAGGGAAAATATCGTGAGGAAAGTAATGTTTAACCATGATCCTGTTGATCCGGTTTTCCTGTAAAAGGGGTTATGGAGGTCAGGTTAATTGTTAGTGACCCTAACCACGCAACCAGAGGCTAGGGTTCGATTCACATAAGGGGCAAATTTTTGTATGATGAATAGGAATGTTTGAAGTTGTAGATGTGTTGTGTTTTAACGAAATAGGTATGTAAGCCTTGCCTTGGAACTAGGTCAATTGGTAGGTATAATTTGTCCCAAGATATATGTTTTTTTTGTCGTAATGAAAAAAGAGAACATAATCACGACGTTTATCCCAAATTGGATGAAACATAAGTGAGCCATCTGTTATTGTATTAGCCAATATAAATTGTATACAAACGTACCTCTGTGTTTCATACATTTAATTTAACTTAACTTGCAATTTTCATATGTATGTCGTTCGTTTAAAATTAAATTTTGACTCACTTCCGGTGGTCGGAATGTTTCCCAATTTCGTATGTGTATACGTATTTGTTCCGATGACAATTAAATAATATAGTACCATCAGCAAAAAAGCTTGCATTAAAAATAAATAAAAAACCACAGTAAAATTATTATTAATGTTATTAATCACCGTGGATTTTGAAAGTAAAAAAAAAACACTTTTTTCTCGACTCCCGCCAGAAGGGAGGATTATGTTTCTAGTTTTATATGTAAGCATGTGATGTTTATTTGTAATATTAAATTTTAGTCATAATAAATAAAGGATATAAAATGAACATAAAAATCATATATTTTTATTATTTATTTATTTATCACATTTTGAAAAACTAACAAACATGTAAAAGCTATTGCTATCCGTTACATCAACAACTTACTTAATAACTAACAATATTCTTACAATAATGAGGTGTACTATATTACTACAAAAACTATTCATCTCTAAGGGGCCGTTCAAGTATCACGTAAGCAGATTTACTACAATTATTTACCCCACCCCTTCCCTCTTGTCAGCTAAAGTAATCAAAGCTCTTACCCCTCCCCCCCATGCTTGCGTAAACATTGGTATATGCATTTTTCTTTTATTATAAAGTGCTCACTTTTATCCGATTTTGGAATGCCTACGTCGTTCTCATCTCATCGAACCATTCAACATCTTGGTGCTCTAAATTTTGAATAATGCACATCAGTTCCATATGTGTAAAAAGTAAATAACTACTGCTGACGTAATCACCATCTAACCCCACCCACCCCCCATGTCATCAAAAATAAGCAAAGCAAAGACCCCCCCGCCCCCCTATATGCTTACGTAATACTTGAACTGCCCCTAAGGAGAATATAACTTTTTCCTAAATACAGTCAAAAGAGGCTATAGTTTTCATCGCTGGCAAATCAAGCTTCATCAAGCTAAATAAATGTTTTCTTTATTTATTTTAATTTCTTCAAAGTGGAAGATGTCAAAAGATCTGCACATAACTCTTATTTTATTTATTTTATTTTATTTTTTATTTTATTTCAAAAGGCATAGTTACAAATTACAAACATAAGCATATAGACAATAGACATACAGTGGTTAACATGTGACAGTCTGTAACTCAATTACAACTACGCACAGCATTTATAAAGTGTCTGTAAAGTTCATGCAACTTAACTAAGAGAAAAAAAAAAAGCTACTTAACATGCAGAAGGCATGCATCTATAGCTATTATAACAAAAGGTTCATTTAACAAAAGTTATCCTATTATTATACTGATATAAAACAAATGGCTATATTTCTAGATCATTGTTCACTACGTTAAGAAGGGTATTAATGCTATTAGTGAAAATGTCCAAATCTTTGTGTTTTTCCAACAGGTCATTACAGAAACGTGACATGCGCATGATGGGGCTATTGTAAAATACATTGTTTGTAGCCCGCGGCACGGAGAACAGGTGTTGAGAGCGACTAGGCCTATTGATGGCACGGATTGAGAAATGGCTTAACAGGTCGGGGGAGTCCACTTTATTGTTTAATATTTTATGGCACATTACTAGGTCCGCGATCCTGCGTCGGGATTCAAGGGTCCTCAAGTTAAAATATGTGAGTCTCTGTTCATAACTAGGGAGAGACTTCCTGACACCAAATTTAGCACTTAACCGACGAATGAAACGCTTCTGAGTAGATTCTATTCGCTCTATGTGCGTTTTATACAAAGGCGACCAAATTATAGCACAGTACTCCAAGATGCTTCTGATAAGCGTGGTATATAATAGGAGTATTGTTTTGTGTCTCCTGAAGGGTTTGGTAACTCGAAGAATAAATCCCGTGACTTTATTAGCTCTACGAATTATCGAATCGTAATGATCACGGAATGACAAAGAGGTGTCAAACCACACTCCTAAGTCCTTGATGACATTGACGCTTTTCAAAGTTGTTCCATTAATATTGTATGAAAAACGAATGATTGATTTCTTCTTTGTGAAAGTAATGACCTTGCATTTTTCTATATTAAGCGACATATTATTTTCGACGCACCACTGCTGCAAACTGCCAAGGTTACTTTGCAACTTACAACAATCGTCCGAGGATTTTATTGAAGCATATATTTTTATGTCATCAGCATACGCTAGTGTGCTACAAGATAAGGTACCTAGGAGGTCATTTATAAAAATTACGAACAGGAGGGGACCCAAATTGGAACCCTGCGGAATACCCGATGTTGCCACGAATGGATGGGATACATAACCATACAACGTCACTAGCTGGGACCTGTTGAGAAGGTAAGAATGAAGCCAGCGCAGTAAAGAACCATGTACACCGAGCTTATCAGCCTTCAAGCAGAGGATTTTATGATCAACTCTGTCGAACGCTTTCGCAAAGTCAGTGTATATAACATCCATTTGACATCTGTCATTGAGAGAAGAAGAAAGGTCATGTGAATAGGAGAGAAGATTAGATGTTGTGGAACGGCCCTTGACAAAGCCATGCTGTTTAGAACTAATCATAGGGCAGAAGTGATCATACATGTAAGTATAAACGAGGGATTCAAAGACTTTAGCAAAACCACTGATTATACTTATTGGCCTGTAGTTTTTTACATCCTTTTTATCTCCTGATTTGTGAATAGGTATAATTTTAACCGTTTTCCAGACTTCAGGAAAGACACCAGATGCAAGAGACTTATTAAAAATAATGTGGAGTGGATTAACAAGTTCAGATGAGCAAGATCTAATAAAAATTGGTGGAATATTGTCCGGGCCGGGTCCTTTGTCTATAGATAAACTGTTGAGGTTATCAGATATCCTTTTTTTATCTATTGATATGGAGGAAAGAGTGCTGGTAGCTGAAGGAAACTTGGGGTCATACCCGGCAGAAGATGGAACGCTATAAACCGAGCAAAAATATGAAGCAAAAAGATTCACGACATCATTTCCATTGCTTGCATGAGTGTCGTTATAAACCATACATTTGGGTATATCATTGGTGGTCTTCTTCGAATTGACAAATCTCCAAAACATTTTAGAGTCACGTGGAATGTTATCCTCAATATTAGAGATATAAACCTTAAAACAATCATCAAGTGCGCGTTTAGTTCTAGATCTTAAAGATGAGTACATGTCGTAATCACGAGGGTTGCCGTATTTTTTAAATTTAGTGTGATATCTGTCTTTCTCCACAAAAAGTTTTATTAGGGAGTTAGAGAACCATTTAGGATAATTAGACGACCGACTTTTAGACTTAGGAACGTGTTTTTCTATTGTCATCCAGATGATTTCGTAAAACTTTTCCAGAAACTCATTGCAATCAAGGTTTGAATAGTCATCCCAGTTCACCCCGGCCAAGTCCGACGTGCAAGCACCAAAATCAGCCTTCCAGAACTGGTATCTACTCAGAAACCTTTTTTCTTTTAAAGGTGTATTGTTATCGAGACAGTAAGAGCGGTTTCGCACTACGTCCGATCTGAATCCGTGAAAATATGGTTCGTGGTAGCCGTAGAACTATTTCTATGGTAATTTACGCACTAGATCCGATCTCCGTCATCCGATTTCTTTCCGTCATTCTAGAATCTCCATTCCGGAGAAGATTTTTGACGGACCGAAGTAGCCATAGTATTATTTGTATGAACGCTCGCGCACTGCGTCCGAGTTAAAGCCGAGCTGTGTACGAGCAGAGAGGCAGCGGGGCGGGCGGGGTATGCGGCTGGCTGACGTGAAGCGGCAGGCATTCAGTGTATTAGTTCAGTGCAGGGGCGTAACTAGGGTGGGGCAGGCAGGGCATGTGCCTTGGGCGCCAAATAAGGGGGGGGGGGGGCGCAAAAACTAAATTAAGTAACTACCTATTAAAAAAAATCCAATCCAAATTCGTATATATGGCCAAATAAAAGTCTCTTGAGGATCATTTAATCCTTATTATAGATACATTTATTCCAGACGGGGACATATTTGTGGTACCTATTTTGTTTGTTTTACATACATTACATCACAAAATTAGTAAAATAATAAAAGGTATCTGTTTTTAAAAAAAATTACAAAGGAAAAGGGGCGCAGTTTGGATGCAAGCCCTGGGCGCCATTTTTCGTCGCTACGCCCTTGGTTCAGCGTTGCAGCAAGCGCATGCGCACGTTGTTATTTACGTTATGTTTCCCTACGATGTTTTTACTTTAATTGAAAATGTTGAAAATAACCCATATTTTCACGGGTTCGGATCGGACTAGTGCATAAGCAATATCCGAATTCGGTCCGAGTTTTCTAGACCCATGTTTTCACGGGTTCGGATCGGATTCGGATCGGACGTAGTGCGAAAGCGCTCTAAGAAGTCGTTTAGCTCTTTTTTGACCTCTTAGAGTGTTAACCTACTTGCGTTACTGACTGTACTATACCCAATAAGTAAGGACATTTTTTTTTATTTCTACATTTAACATATTTTTTACAATCAAAATTATAACAGCAGTTCTATAGTTTTAAATACATGACTAGATATACACATGACCACTAATGTAGCTTTTTCTAATTTTACCTTTAGGTAAATAAAATTATAATATGCTATCCTAGTTTAGGAATAAATTCCTAATTCAAATTAAATACTAAGTAACTTAATTATATGTATAAAAATGCAATGTACTTTTAACAGTAACTAATTATTGCTACTTACATAGTTTATTTAAATGTAACAACGTATATAAATAAATTAAAAAGTATTTAAAAACACAAAATATTATACAGTTAAGTTTTATATTTGCTAAGGCTGAAATAACAGGTACTTTTATAATAAAATCATTCGATATTTAAATCTATTCTTTACCCTTCTCCAAATATTTTAACCATATAATGAGCATCATAAAGTTTTCAGCTTACTGGTTTACTTAAAATATTTAAAAATATTCGAATGTTGTGAAAGAATGTTTAACAACCAACGTTACTTCATAACCTCGGTTCAAACAAGCCAATCAAACGATAGTTACACAAAATTAAAAGAAGTGGAATTTTAACCTTCACCGTTCATATCATTTAACCTTCATAGTTTAACCTAACGACAAAGGTGCATTTTTCTTGAACCAATACCGGTAAAAACGTCGGTCGACACACTAAGGGGCGTATCTGCTAAAAAGTCGAATTTAATTTAAGTTTGCCGTCGTATGCAAAGTGCACATTTTATTATGTCACGAAAGAACGTAACTGAATTCCTATTAGAACCAGACTTCTAATCCATAACGAAAAGCCCTAACTACTCAATATTCTGATTTTAAACATCACTTAAAGATGTAACTCGCTGTAAAGTTGTAAAAAAGCAGTTACGCCCCTTCGTAACGACGAAAACTTCGGCCGACGAAAATTCCACTCGTGCCATCAAAAATTGAGTAGTTTTTACTTTTTAAGTCCCTAAATGGTCATAAAAATAGATCATTGGTTCAGTAGGTAGGTCGCATACTACTAAGCCTTAACCTTTTGAAAGCCGGCTATCCCAATACAGGTTAAACGTCGACTACGAATATATCCATCAGTGCATAGAACTTTAAAGCGATCTACGTAAATTCGCATAAGGTTAAACCCTTTAGCTACGTGTGATTGAAAAGGTTAAAACGACGTTTTAACCAATCAATTGCTTTAAATACAACAAGCAAATACCACTAAGCAAATCGTTTCTTTCAAACTAACGTAGTACGCCAGAGAGCGAACTGATAATGGCAACCAATTCACCAACGCTCCAGCATTTAACCATTCAATCATCCAATCAGCAAGCATCCAAATCCTGCTGCGTCACCATCCGTCATTTGCTCTGAACAACGCCCATAATCTGGCTCTGGTAGTCAACGTAATCCATTACCTTTTGGGCGATGCTTCTTTTCCTAACCAACATGGCGGCTGCCTGCTCGAATTTGTGCTGGTTCCGTCTTATATACGCTTGCGTGTCTATGACTAGGTTGTTGAGTTTGTCTGGGTTTATCTCGTCCATGGCACATTCGTCCATTAGCGGTGGGTTAAAGCGGTAATAGCTACCTGGTGACAGCAAGTCGTTGAGGACTAGATGTGTACCTGAAAAAGAAAAGAAATGGTTAAATACTATAAGCATAATTGGTAAAAAGTATTTAACCTATGCTTGCTACAGTAAGTGGTTTCTGTAGTTTACTGTAGTTTCTTTCGTTTTCGAGACTTGTAGATATTTAAAACACCGCGCAAGTTGGACTGGGTTAGTATAAAGTAAATAAGCGCCGAACGTTGCTATAACTAAACGATGACCTGAATTGAGGGATCAACTTAACTCTGCTGTCGGAAAACTGCTGTCCCCATACATCGAGCTAGGTCGCGGTCAGTTTACCAACCGCAAATAAGTTTATAATCTCAAAAACATTTTTTTTGTGATGTAACTAACCTACAAATTTAAAGTCTTCGGATGTCTACCTTTATTTGTGCTGTGAGACCTTGCTTCTTACAACATTTCATGGCTCTAGGTTAACGGGAAGTACCCTATACATTTTGATTCCTTAGTGTTTTGACAAACAAAAGGGTTCCTTTGTCTTTTTGAGGTACGGAACCCTAATTAAACAATTTAAACGGTTTTAAATGGTATCGTAACGAATCTAATTTCCACTGTTTCGGGCCCTCTTCAAGTCCCATGTTCACTGGAACTCTGCCTAAGTGAACCAATAAGGGTTCTGAGATACGTAAATCTAAATACTATAAGAGCCTAAACAAACTTATTACGTTTGTCGGGACTTTAACGAGATAATATACTGTTTGTTAACAAACAAACAGTACATTATCGCATTAAAGTCCCGACAAACTGAATAAGCATTGTAACACCCATTTTCTTGATCTGATTTATTTCTAGCAACACCGAAGTCCGGCTGTCATGGATTTGAGCGGCGTTTTCTCTAATCAGTCAAATTCGCGTGAACATCGGGATAGTTTAAAACAATCAATCCTGAACAAACCTTCAGTGTCCGTAGCAGAGTCCAATATCTTGTTGAATTTGTCCTTCCAACTCGTGCCAGGCGCGTCTTTCTGCAGACCTTTGCTCAACAGCTGGTAGTCCAAGTGTTTGTTCAGCGCTTTGCCTGTCCCCACCGAGATGACGGTGCCATTTTTCAGCGCGTTGGCACCGAACAGCAGTTTGGCTTCGTGCAGGCCGACGCCGGTCGGATTGTTCACCATTATGCCACCGTCCTGAGGGCAAGGGAAGAAATTGTTAGTAGGCGTTACATCTTCACCTCTACATCCACACTAATATAATAAAGAGGTAAACTTTGTTTGTTTGTTTGTATGTAGAGGTAATCTCTGAAACTACTGAGCCTATACCGTAAATTCTTTCACTAATAGAGGGCTACAATATCCCTGACGGACATAGGCTACTAATTTCACGCGAACGAAGTCGCGGGCGTCGGTTAGTATATTATATACGAGCTTTTACCCGCGGCTTCACTCTCCCGGGTATTTACGGGTAAAAAGTATTCCATGTTTTATGTCAAAAATCATCCCACAGGTGACAATTACTGAAAACTGTTAGATGCGAGCAGCACAAGACCGATCACTGTGCAAATCTTTAGGGATGGCCTATGCTTAGCAGTGGACATCTTTTGATTTGATGATGATGGTTGTGATCGTGATAAAGATGGAGGCGGTGACACTAATGACAATGATGATGATTACGACAATTTCAATAATGATGACAATGTCGACAATGATGACAATGTCGACAATAATGACAACGTCGACAATGATGACAATGTCGACAATGATGGTAATGATGACGATGCATGACGAAATCGTGATGGTAGCGGGCTGACCTGGTGCAGCAGGTGGTCGAGGCGGAACTCATTGAAGTATGTGGGCGCGGCGGCGGAGGCGCGCACGGCGTGCCACAGGCGCGCGCGCGCCGTGCCCGGGAACACGCTGCGCACGCGGAACGGGCACTCGTACGAGCGGAACAGGAACGGGGACAGCTTCGAGCCCGCGTTTACCACGCACGACACCAGCGCCATCTGGGGGGGGGGGGACATCACTATCTGAATAGTTGCTCATCACTATACGCTCCTAACGCTCCCGTTTCTTAATCTGGAGTACGCTTATTGAACGCTTTGACCATAATCTGGAGTTAGGCAGATCCAGTGATTACGTTGGAGCGGTTGCCATCTTTTTTTTTTAAATAGCAAGGAAAACGAGCAAGTGGCAAGCGACTGGATGGTAGCTGATCACCACCCTCATAGCGACCGCGACCATGATACGCGGGCAGAGATGGAACACCTCTTGTGCCAGTAATGTCACCGGCTGCCTTGCTCTCCACGCTAGAACACAACAGTGCAAGCACTGCTGCGCGGCTGGATTAGCGAGCAAGATGGTTAGAGATCTACCATCCGCAACTTGTGGTATAAGGTAAGTGGTAAATTAATGGTACATTTCAACTCACTTTAGGCGTATCGTGTCTGTTGCATTCCGTGAGAGTGCAGTCTCCTAGATTTTTCTGTAATAGTTTTTCCCAGGCCTCTGTATCGTAGTACGAATGGGTCCATACAAGCCTGGATGTACCTGTTAATAAAAAATAAAGCTTTAAAAAACAAATGGCATACAGTTATTATAATATGTCACTTATATGTCTCCAGGTTAAAGGAATACTTATTAGAAAAAGCATTTTATAGCGTTAAGGGATTTTATAGTGAATAGGTAGTTTGATGATTAATATTTCCGAGATTACTCAAACACAGCTGGACCAATTTGGTATTAAACTAATCTGTACATTTATTTTATCGAGAGAAGACTATCTGATAAAACCAAATTACCTCCAATAAGAGAAGTGTTCCCGAACATTTCCTTGGATAGTGTCATATACATTTGGTTTGCTGTTTCAAGCGTGCCAACACCGCCGCCTGAAAAAAAAAACTTTGAAATTACAATACAATACAATAATAATATCGATACTAGAAATCTCAAATGTCGTAAGGGACATGTTCCTTAATGTCCCTTACGACGGTTGAGATTTCTAGTATCTATATGCTTTATTGAATATCACATTACAATTTGACAGAATTACAGGTAAATATAGCTATCCAAAAGGCGGTCTTATCGCTTGAGAGCGATCGAAATTATACTATTCTCAGGCAACAGCTCTGCTATTCATGTTGTTTATGGATTAGGAAGACATCGAGCATGCTCCCATGAGATCCAACAACTGTCAGGTAGCTGCTGATCCGTCGCCAGCGCTAAGTTATCGTTATTTGAGGCCTCGGGATCTAGTACGAAGTTCAGTAGTGCTAAATCATTTAACCCTTGCATTTGCTTTAGTGTGTAAGCATGTATATAGGTGACGACTGAAATGGACATTTAACTAATTAACAGCAGTAATTCATCGTCCAATTGGTGTTTGTCAACGTAAACATCCAAATATATCACATTATAAATAAATTGTAAAATAAAATTGATTCCAAAATCCCATCCCGTTCCATCGATTTTTAATTTTTAATGTAAACACTCGAATAAGGAATTCAATTTCAATAATACTAGCGACCAGCTCGGGCTTTGCACGGGTACACTACATTAGGATGTAATGTACATAGCAACCTTCCGTAAGAGAGTCTCTAAATGACAGTGAAAACCGTATCAAATCCGTTGCGTGGTTAAGGTGGTAAGAGGGCGAAGACATCGACAGTGTCAAGTCTGAAATGTCGTAAGGGACATGCCCCTTAATGTCCCTTACGACATTTGAGAATTCCACTGTCGATATGTCAGACAGGAACGGATAACGACTTTGTTCTATACTGTGTTTTATAAAGAAGATCCAATGACGATACATATTTTTTTTTATAAATAAATTTTGAAGTTTTGATGTTTTTTTTAATTTTAAAAGCTTACCTATAACCGCAGCAATGATGGCCCCAGTGCTGACTCCGATGATATAGTCGAACATGTCCTGGACTTTTCTTCCAGTCAACCGTTCTAGGTGCCTCAGGACTTCGATGGCGATGAGGCCGCGGATGCCGCCGCCGTCGATGGAGAGAATGTTGGGCCCGGGGCCCTTGGTGGGGCCCGTGTACCCCATGAGGGCTAACGCCTGCGGGAGAAAGGGGCTTTGAGTGGGCTACAAAATGCGTAGAGAATACAATTATAAATTCTAATAACTTTAACAAGGTATATATAACTAATTATTTCATTGAAGTTTTCATATGTTACATTTATTCTAAGGCTGTACTGTAGAAATTTCTGTTTAGTAATAAGACCTTCTCTCTTTGTTATTAAAGTCAAAGTCAATATTATTACTTTTCTTGGTTTTCTCGTGTCATATGTACAAAATACAGGTGTACGAAACATACTTGTCGTTGTACATTGTTTTTTTTCTGTATGTCATCGAATTACTAAAAATATAATTAAAGAATTGTTTTTTTTTTAATTCACTTGTATAAATATGTATCACTATGATTTACTTGCACCAAAAACGGGTTAAAACGATAACATTGTATTTACCGACATTAAAACAACGAATATAAGTTTTGTAACGTTTTACTAAACCGTCACGAAACTGATATTAACTATTTTATTAACCTAAATACGAAGCTAACATAATTATATTATATTATAGCCATGTTTGTATAACTCTTAAATAACTTAGCATCTTAAAAACATTTAACTTTCCGATGCAAGTCAGCCTAAGTCCACTAAAATTAATTGAATTAACTTAATTTCAAAATTTAAACTTTTTAACGTCACAAAAGATATCTACACTAATATAATAAAGAGGTAAACTTTGTTTGTTAGTTTGTTTGTATGTAGGGGGTAATCTCTGGAATCACTGAACCGATTTCAAAAATTATTTCACAGATGGGAAGCTACACTATCCCTGACGGACATAGGCTACTAAGTTTACGTGAACGAAGTCGCGCGCGCCCGCTAGTACTAAATAAACTAAAATAAATGGTTATTAAGTCATCTCACCTCTTTGACGATGCCCACAGTCTCTTTAGCGATTGGTTCCTCGTTGTTCAGTCTCCTTTGCACCCTCAAAAGAGCACGAATAGCCCCCTCCTTAAAAAAATAACCTCTATATTAGCACCACTTTGTATATTATACAAAAAAGTATGTATATGAAGTCAAAGCAAAGTCAAAATATCTTTATTCAGAATAGGCTCACAGGAAGCACTAATGAATGTCATAAAATTTACCACCGGTTCGGAAAAACTTCTGATGAGAAGATATCGGCAAGAAACTCAACAAGGTGGAAAAAAATCGCATGTACGGAGCAATCTCTGGAACAACTGCGGGGCAATTCTCGTGTCAGTAGAGATGAAGTCACATTCGAGGTATGTCAGAGAGAGCTGTCAGATCCCTTGAAAGTCTGTCATTTTTGACTTATCTCGAGAATGCCAGAATTGGGGGCCAGAACTGAATCCAAAAATTATTTCACTAATAGAAAGCTACACTATCCCTGACCGACGTAGGCTACTAGTTCCACGCGAACGAAATCGTGGGCGTCTGCTAGTTCGTCATAAGTATTATTGGTTGTACTCACTTTGATAGCGTAATCTCTGGACTCGGGGTACTGTTTGAGATGGTCGATGAAATGCTCGGTCCTCTTCATCAGGCACTCCGTAGTTTCGGCCGTCACTAGCGCAGATATCACGTAAGCCGTCCGGGAATGGATGGAAGTCTGTAAGACCAAATTGCATTGAATACTTTCTTGTAGAATTTCAGCTTTTCGTGAAATTGGAGTTTGAAAACAATGTTCAATACAACGGTCATCGTCATCATCATCATATCAGCCAAAAGACGCCCACTGCTGGGCATAGGCCTTCCCCAAGGATCTCCACGACGGTCGGTCTTGTGCTGCTCGTATCCACCGGTTTCCAGCGATCTTTACCAGATCGTCGGTCCACCTTGTGGGAGGCCTACCAACACCTCGTGGTCTCCACTCGATAACCTTTTCGCCCCAACGGCCATCGGTTCTACGGTAAAGGTAATTTTTTTAGGTAAGGTACCTAGCCCAGGTCTTTGTAACTAATGCATTAATTTTCCTTCTAGAGGTAATTTTTTGTGGAACGTGATATATTGGACTGTTGAGATATATCAGGTAACCGTACAAAATAAATTATCCGTATTAATACGAAGGAGGATGTCTTTTTGACTGACTGCAAAAAAGGAGGAGGTTCTTAATTCAACTGGTTCTTATTGTTTGGTTTGTTACATATCTCTGTCCGATGTAAACCGATTTCGATGCTTCTTTTTTTGTGGAATTGGTTAGACTTAAAAACATTTCGCATCATTAAGGTGGATCGATTCGCATGGGGCGGAATTTTCAAAATTTTCCCAGTTTTTAATTTATTGTAGCCAATTGGTGTGATTTTTTATAAATTCAAGTAGTTTCCCGGTAGTAAAACACTGTTTTTTATGCGATTGGGATATCATTATGAAAAATTCAAGTTACTAATTTTAAATAATTGTGCTCTTTATGCATCAACGGACTTTTAGGCATTGAATGCACAATTATTAAAAATCAGCAGCTCGAACTTTCAAAAACGAAACACAGTGACTTAATAAACAGTATTATACTTACGGAAAACCACTTGAATTGATAAGAAGTCGCACCATTTAGCCACAATAAATTAAAAACTGTGATAATTTCAAAATTCCCGCCTCATACGAAGCGATCCCCCTTAAGGGATCAAGTTTTTAATTTGAAAAGTTATGTTTGTACTTCTTTTCATATCGCAACAGGGCAACGGATCGAAGTGTTTCTTTGAAATGAGGCAAAGTGGAGGGTCAAAAATTAACATAGGGTACTTTCTATTCCAGAATTAAATGCATAATTGCTATAGGACAGCAATAAGCGAATTCTGAGCAACAAAGTCAATAGTAAAAAATAATAAATCACAATTAACTAAGTAATGTCTTCATGTTTCATTTGGCAATAGAAAGCTAAGATAAATACAAAGTCATGCTGATAACGAATCATGAACACTGAATGCAGCATGTCGTGATAATCAGCATCTCTCCTCTATCTTATTTTAGCTGTTGCCTGCAACTTTGTCAGCGTTGAATTCCAAATGTTTGTATGTTGAATATGAATGTTTATCCTGAGTCTTGGATGTTATATGTATCTATATAAGTATGTATAACTGTTGTCTATTACTCATAATACAATACTCAGCTTCAGTTGCTTAATTTGGGACTAGGTCAATTTGTGTTAATTGTCTCAAAAATATTCATTTATTTGAACAGTTTTATTGAGAATGGAGAATCTTTAGGAATTCGTGTTGTTTAATCGGCGATATGAGTACAACCTGATTGGCCTAATTAAATAGCTGTTGCGGCAGGAGGGGGAGAGGGACGAATGGACTGAGAAGATTTGCGAGTGTGACGCGGGGTCTCGCAGGGAACTACCGGCAGTGTATGGCAGATGCCTGCCCGTATTGATTCGATTCATATTACATTTCCAATATAGCCTGCTAGGACAGTAACTCTTCTACTAAATTCAATAGTTTCAAACAAAGTTTTTATGAACATTCCGTTACATGCATCTTGTTCGTGTACATAACATAACATTCAAAACACACATGACTGATAATATATTATATTTGTATACATTGTGTAAACGTACTTTAAATTTATGACACTATCTGTACTATTCTATGTCGGACTTTCTATTGGGACAAACATATGACGTGTTTGTGATTAATCTTAAGTACATACATGCGTCATTCTAAACGTAACCCTAATAACTTCAGATAACATACAATATTAAGTAAAACAAACTCTTTTCTACGAGTAAAATAGACTCATGTGAGTCTTGGAAATAAAAGTAACAAAAGGGTTTCTTTAGAGGTCAGTGTATTTTGGAAAGGTGGCAAGTGGTCCTTCCTTGAAAAAAAAATGGGAAAACCTGTTATGGACGGTACTGTCTATGGACTTTTGTTTTTTAGGGGGACTCCTATCACAGTAACTATATTATGATAGGAGTCCAACCTGTATAACTGTATAAGCCCAGTGGCTCTAGTGGTCCACTGTTTAAGCAGGTTGGAAACAGTCATGAGAAAGCCGAGAAAGGACCAATGTTTGATCCATTTTCGTACTAATATGGAAACGCAGAAGTTTGCCTGATAAATAGCAAAGACCCTTGTATTGTATACATTGATGCAAACAAACAGTCGAAAACATGAGCAACACAACAACAAAATCCTAAAAACTTATCTGTTATCAGTCTGACAAAACATACGCCGAACATTAAGGCCGTCGGGGGTTTATCTTAAGTATTAGATACGGATTGACCCCCTAGCAAACATAAGCATAGATAATGCTTATCAATTATCAGCTGATTCCCATTTATTGGGCCAAGTTATCTTTGTTTAAAAGTACGCAAGTATTTTTTCTAGAAAACGGATTTATACATACATAAAATCACGCCTGTTTCCCAGAGGGGTAGGCAGAGACCACGGATTTCCATTAGAAAACGGATATCTATCTTTTTGATGTTTAGTCTAGACATTGCAGTATTAAGAAGAAAACTTCAAATATTTCATAAATTATGCGATTTTCAATTTTTTAGTATTACCAGTTTTTTGTGGTCACATACTTTATTTAAAATTTGGTACAGTCAAGGAAATTGAAACATGTAGCACTGTAGAACGTAGTCTATAGAACTTGGTACAGTCAAGGTAATTGAAACACGTACCACCGTAGAACCTAGTCGAAGAGACATACGCATGACATTTGTATGACATAGCCTGGCGTTTAACGCGTCGCGTCATTGCGGTAGGGTTCTAAGGTGGTACGTGAATTTCTTTCCCCTAGTGTACCTACTTCTAATAGTATTTGAAATTTAACTCTTCAAAGGGTCACCGCTTCTATCACTAGAGGTATTTGAAACTTAATTCAAATAAAATGACCAATAACTCGATCTTTACTATAAAGATTGCCTTGCCTTACTACAAAGATTTGGCATTGAAAATTATTAGTTATTAATCAGAACAACAAAAATAAGCAATGCTAAAAACAAATGCTTAGCCAGCACTGGCACAAACATATGCAGTTTGTTTTTGTTTATCAAAACAATCAATATATATAACTAGATCGTTAATGTTTCTTAGTTGTCAACCTGCCAATAAATGACACAGGCAATCTGTTCCAAACATCACCAATCTGTTTCAAACCAGTGTCTTTTAATATATGTATTTCAATATTTAAAATTTAGTTCGGAGTTGTAAAAGATATTTAGGATTATTTTACAAATTACATATTAACATTAATATACGATGATATAGCAACATTAATTTTGATTTTGATTGAAGCAACTGATTTTTTTTGGTTCTGATGTACTAAATAGGTAAGAAACACCTCTTATGGTGCGATTCAGTCTGTCTGTCCATCTGTTTGTGACAGTGACATGTGTCACCAATAACGAAAGTGTACTATAATGGCATAAAACATCCAGGTAACAAAGAAAATGCTTACTACATTGCTTTGCTTTGTTTGCCGACTTGAAATAGAAGATAATAAATTAAGTACTAAAATAATCCAATACTAAAAATAGCCAATGAGTTACATATTAGTTAGTACAACTGACCTTAGTAACTACAGGTTTATTGGATTTCCAATTGCTTTCCGATATCTTTCCAAAGTGCGTATCCTTTTTTAGCTTCAAGCCTTGCCATAGACCTTCCATCGTAATTTCTTTTGCCTCTGATCCCACCGACAAACCTTCTTGGTTGTTTTTATCATCTTGGACCGGTGTCTTTGAATTTTCTTTCTCTATGGTACTGTCTAATGGTGTAGTGTCACCGGTGATAGCTTTTGGCGCTGGTGGGGTTTCTATTTCTTTGACTGTCGTTGATAGTCTAGCTGTCACAGCTTTTTCAAATTTTCTTATTAGATCTGTAATTAATAACGAGAACTGCTGTAAATCTGGACATCAGAGTCAACAGGTTGAATGTAAATTTTTTTTTTAGATAATGTTTTTTAATTATAATCTGTTTTAAGTTAATCTAACTTGGTCAATAAAGGTCAGCATACATCCCGAACTCAACGGAGATGTGAAAGCCATAAAAAAAATGATAGCGATATATACTGATTAAATGTTCTGAAATAGGACAAAAATCTTAGTATGTTTTAAAAATGATTTTGGTAAAAATTGGACATCCAACTTTTTGGCGCTGATGTCCAAAAATGTATTTTACAAGCTTTTATTTAACTGCATGTGTACGTATCATATATGTTAAGTTCAAGATTTGAAGCAGTTAGATTATTTTTCATTTGGTATGTCTATATTGTTTTGAAGACAATGCAATAACAAAACTCTAATCTTGCTCGCTAATCCTGCCGCTAAGAAGCAGTGCTTGCACTGTTGTGTTCCGGCGTGAAGAGCAAGACAGCCGGTGTAATTACTGGCACAAGAGGTATTCCATCTTAGCCCTCTGGGTTGGCAACGCATCTGCACTCTCTTTGTTGTTGCAGGTGTCTATAGGCGGTGGTGATCACTTACCATCAGGTGACCCACCTGCTTGTTTGCCTTCCTATGTTGTATAAAAAAAAAACACTGTAAACAAACAGAGCTTGTATTAAAAATAAAACTCTTAAAAAAAAGTTATCTTGATAGCATTCTGTGAAACTGTGTGATTATGTTTTGAGTTGTTTAATTACAGCTATGATACTTCTTATTAGTGCAATATGCCAGAATGAGCCTTATTTTCAATATAAATAAATACATTGGAACCCAAAAACTTAACCTTTTTTTTTCAGTTTTGTGTTTTCTATTTAGCAACATGCATTAAAGCAAATATTTCATGTGAAATAAGTGATGGTAGAAAGTAGCGGAATATCCAAAATATTTATTATTTAAGAAACAAGTGTAAATAAAACATTGTTTGCAAGATTTCAACAAAAGGTGTCTTCAACTAAAGACTTTTAAATACAGAAAAGCATAGTAAACAGCTGAAGTCATTGCCCCTTTTAGAGGCTGTTGGAATCATTTGCTCAAAGTCTATTGCCTTAATGACATCAATTTAAAACAATGAATGCCATGTTTAGGAAAGCAACTATGATAAAAATTGTCCGTATACTGTGCTAAAATACTGTTTTATTTGCTGTAAACATGAAGCAAATGTATTTAACTTACTGTCCCATTGTTCTGGTGAGGCAGGCTTCATTTTCTGAACCAATTTCTCAACTTCAGTATGCAAGTTTGTCATAGACAGGTAGTGTCTTAGAACCCGCCACTGGCTGCCCAGCGAAGACATTTTCAACGCTTGATGAAGATAAATTCACTTAAATTAAAGTCTAGTTTATTTGTTTATTCACGAAAACACTTGGTTCTGTATGTTAATTGAGGAAACGGAGCAATATCTTGAGCGAGAAAAGTGCGTTTGCGTCCGTCGCCCTGTATACGATTTATCGTTATGCTACACTGTTACAGTGCAAAGAACTATCTCGATTATTGGAAATCACGTCCTCACAAAAGTAGCGTCGTATCACGGCCAAAGTAAATGTATATTATTCGAGTAAAACCTTGGCGAAAAATATAAATAAATCAATGACAGATGTCCGCGAGTGACGTAAATAAAATCGGACGATAACAGTGCTGCCAATCGCACGCGACCGGTCCAAAACAATATCCGTTCACTTCACTTTCGTTCAGTCACTTTCCTTTTTTCACTTGTTCAAAATTGTCTTTATTTACTTAAAAATTGCTGTAGCAAGTTGAGTACCTTCTTCCTCGAGTTTTGAGTAAGTACTGAGGAACCGGTAAGTTATCAACAAGTTTTATACGTTTACCAAAACATGTTTGCTAATACCGAGTGCGCTACGTGACGCTTTTGGCCACACCTCCCGCGCGACTCAATGAAAACGCGCCACTCTGTAAACAAAATATCGTATGATCGAGTTTTGTAACTGTTCCAAGATTTTATTTCCGCATCACTCTGGCTGTGACTGTCTGTGCACCGATGGTTACGTAAATATTCATTTTAGTTTTTGAATTATCACCATCCCCAATCAAGAGTTTGTTAGAAATTTAAACATTGAATTTTTTGAACCCTTTGATCTACTTGCGATAATAAATAACCGCTATACGAAAAATATGAAAATCGTAGCTCGAATGTGTAAGCTAAGCATAAGCTAAGGTATATAGCTAAACTAGCCCACGGGGTCGGTATACGAAGAAAAAAAAGAAGTAAATTAATACTTAATTAGCAAATTGGCATGCCTGGCTTTTCGGAAGTAAACATAATTGTTATAACGTATTAGCTTATGTAGGAAATAGTATTTTATGCATAATGAGGGGTCTTAAAACACGAGTGTGGTTTTATGAAACGAGCGTCAGCGAGTTTCATAATAGGATCACACGAGTGTTTTAAGACCTAATTATGTACAGTTGCATACATTACTTTATCTACACACATATCATAAGTACTCTATGATGGGTTCAGAAGCCATAGGGCAATGACTTGCATTGCTACTAACTACTAGTATTGGGTACTTATTAAATATCTGTAGACTGTACACATTAAAATAATGTAATAAAAAATGAATTTTAACAAATATAGAAACAAATTAGAAAAATTCTCATAATAATATTGGTTGTTATAATGCTGGTCATTACCTACGGTTTCTGAACGCATTATAGAGCATTTATGATATATGTGTAGATAAAATGCAATAGATGGCGCGGTGCTTATTGCGGTCCATTTATTTATATCGTCTACTTACTTTCGCAATGTCGTATCTACCGGCACAATCGCGCATTGTGTAGTTAGAGCATTAACACTGTGTGCAGTTTAAAAAAACTTACACTTAACTGTACCTACTGAATCTTAAATGTTAGTTTTTGTCACAACACATGTCTCAAATGCAGTAGCGTTAACTTCTGAATAACTATGGGAATAGTTCGTTGCGGACACGCGCCGCTAGATGCGCTGTCTATATTTCTATAGTACCTAACTAATTGAGTAGTACCTTAGATGCTATCACTTTTGAGTTATTGGTTGTATAAAAAATAAATCATGTTATTTCAGTATAATCTATTTGAAAAAGGCTAATATATTTATTTCATTGTAGCGCTTTTGCAAAAGATCAAGACTGTCTACAACATTTCTCATCTTAAAGAAAACAAAGAATAAATAATTATAGCAAAGGTCTTTTTAGCTTAGAATGCGTTGTTAAATATTTACTTAAAATTGTAATGACAACACAAAGAAAAATTATAATTATAGATGACACCGAGGGTAGTTGTACACTTAAAATCAATAATGTAAGCGAAGCACATTGAAAACTTCGCAGGGTAGGGCAGCGGCAGTGTGGCGAAACTGGAAAACGCAAGGCACGGAATGCTGATGTTGCAGGTTCAAGTCCTGCCATTGCCCTAATTTTTCTTTGTGTTGTCATTACAATTTTAATTTAATAATTTGAATGTTAAAAACATTTAAAATAAAAATCGAAAGAAATTTCGGTTACAAAATTTAAATATTTACTTATCTATTCTACTATACTCTGTGGTAAAGCTAAATATAAACAGCCCACTCATATCTAGTATGGATCATTTAGTCTGTGACATATATTCTGTGCTATTCACATAGTTAGGTATCCGCTCCGCAGCAGGATCAACGCTTGTCTGCTAACTCGTCGTGGTCGTGTAAAATAAATAAGGTAAGACATTCACAAATATTTATGGATATTGTATATATTACTAACAACTTGGCGGGTATTAGTAGCCTATGTCCGGCAGGAATAGGGTAGCTTTCTATTAGTAAAAGAATTTTCGGAATCGGTTCAGTAGTTCAAAGATACCCGCGACATAGAAACAAAAAACAAAGTTTACCTGTTTATTATTAGTAGATTCTCCATTATCCATTATTTTTAAGTATGGAGTAGTATAGATTAATCTTTATCTTCACTATCATCATCACTATCAGAAAGAAAGAAATAGGAATTAAGGACAGACACGAACGGTTAGCGACTACTTTATGTAAAGAATAAAAGATAAACGTATATATATATATTTTTTTTATACAACATAGGAAGGCAAACAAGCAAGTGGGTCACCTGATGGTAAGTGATCACCACCGCCTATAGACACCTGCAACAACAAAGAGAGTGCAGATGCGTTGCCAACCCAGAGGGCTAAGGTGGAATACCTCTTGTGCCAGTAATTACACCGGCTGTCTTGCTCTCCACGCCGGAACACAACAGTGCAAGCACTGCTGCTTAGCGGCAGGATTACATTAGCGAGCAGGATGGTGGTTGCGATCCGGGCGGACCTTGCACAAGGTCCTACCACCCGCAAAACGTATATTATGTTCACATCAATGTGACAATAGTTAACAATGTAGGTAATATGTAGTTCAAAAACTGTCCTGACTTGGCACAACTTTTGTGTAACCGAAACTTCTCATCATCACTGTAATTTCAGATAATTAAGCCATGGGGTTCAAAAGGCTCTGGGATTCAACATGTCCTATAGTATGGGACAAATGGGAATCAGATGGGATAACATGGGTGGTACAGGATCTGATGCCAGAGGATGATGAACGAGCGGTGCAGCTAATGTTGGAACAGTTTTGTCCGGATGAGACATTGTGCTCTACTCTTGGTAAGACTAACGCTGGATTCACAACGCAAAGTTGCGAGCGATAAAAACGCAGCAATGGACCATATTGCGATTGTTGTGTTTTTATCGCTCGTAACTTTGTGAATCAGTCTTTAAACATGTATGAAATACTAGCAATGTATGAGATCATCTGAGACCTTAGCACGCTAGCGTTTATCGCGCACATTTATAAACGCATCTGGGGGCCTAGCACGCTTGCTTTTATCGATGACATAAAGCATTTATCCCGTTCTAACCAGTGGGCATGTGCGAGAAGGACCAACGCGTTAAAAGCTAGCGTGCTACTATAGCTGTTCCTCTCGCGCTCGCTTACTGGTTAGAAAGAGATATATGCTTTATGTCAGCGATAAAAACTCTTGCTAGGGCCCGTTATGCTAAGCTTTTGTGTTATGGTTTCGATACTTTTTCAGGTGTTGATAAAGATCCTCAATGCTTGAGCGCGATGGGTGAGTTCTGGCGTGAGTCCGCGGCTCAACGTATGAGTTTAGCTTGCTACAAAGTTGTAGGAGATAGCAAAACTTTGGCCGCATTAAACATCTGTGTCGTCAAATGTATTGACGATGAAAAGCCGAAATTTGAACAGGTTAGCACTATGATTAGGAATAACATGCTATTATTAGAAATGAATCTTGCTTTTGTGGTTGTCTGCAAAAAAATCTGGTTATAAAACTAAATTTCAAATTAGCGATTTTATGTTAATTAGTGTAAAGTATCCGTGTATCACTACGAATAAGTATCAGTCACATTGAAACATACTCTGTTATACTATTTTTTAAAGATACCACTTAACTATCCAAAACGGATGTACCTACCACTTAAAAAGTTATATAACGCAATATTTCAGTATTGTAGGTAATTGATGATGATGACCAAGCCTTTTTTGACAGTATTTCATTATTTGCATTGTCATTAAAACTATGAATAAGTTATTCCTTTGTAAAAATCGTCAGTGAATGGACACCAGTCTACGATTACTTTTTGCGTAAGTTCTCGCGATAAGTGAATGCCCGCGGCTCTACCCCAATTTACTGCAGTGGCCCTAAATGACTGGCCAAGTTTAGTTTATCTCTATCTGCGTCCTTTTCTTATGACACTAGTTAGACAGAGACACAGGGAGGGGTTAAACTAAACCTGGGCTGTCATGTTAGAGCCGCAGTACCTTACTTAGCTATTAATAACATGTTTGTCACTTTGAAAGGAACCGAACGGATTCTTTGAACTTATAAAAACTTTGGAATATCTCGATGCGAAATGTGACGTCTTTGAAGAGTTGGGAGTGGACAAGTATCTCTACGGTCACGGTTTGCTAGTCACCAGGGAGAACAGAGGGTTTCGACTCGGTGCCAAAGTACTAGCTGCTAGGTGAGTGCACGTGAACATGTGATGCTTCGTACAAAAGTGAAACACGTGTAGAGTTATGCGAAGTAGTGGTGGTTTAGTAGTCTGTGTCGTGAAACTATACGTCGCAAAGAAGTAGGTGTTCTCCACTGTAATTGGTCCATTATTGAACTTTATTATTTTTCATTTTGCCTGAGAGTCGCACTGCTGAGCATAGGCTCCTCTTGACTTCCGCATCTCCCTGTCGAGCTATTATTTCACTAAGACTTATTAAAATGATTAATAGTAATCAATAATACTTTACAGAGAACCTCTGTGTCAGAAGTATGGGGTGACGGCGACTTCGACCATGTTCACCGGGGTGGCGTCCCAGAAACTGGCCGCTCGGTGCGGTTTCTACACAAATTTGGAAGTGACCCTAGACGAGTTCGCGCAGAATGGAATAAAGTACCCCGCGGGCGACAAGAGATCTATTAAGATTATGTCCAAAAAATACTTGTAAAAAAGGTACCACGAAATAATTATCATTGATAATAATGATAATTATAATTATCCTGATAATGGGCATGATGACTAAAGTTGCCTGTTATCAAAATTGAAACAACAAATCAAAAGAAGAAAAAATTGTATTTTTGGTTTTTGTCTACGATCACTAAGTATTTGTTGAAATATCGCGAAACGAAAACGCCGCAACACAAGCCCAGCAAAAACACCGTAAAATTTAAAAAACTAAGGTTGGAGGAAATAGAAAGTAAGCTCGGCTGAAAGGGTATTTCACCCATGGTCATAAATAAAAAAGAGAAATAAAGTCTTTTTTTTTCATAGTCCCCAACAAGACCGCTCAAGTTTAATTTTGCAGTTTAGTTTAAATTTGCAGCATGCTTGTCCATGCACAATCAGAAGTTACGAGCGATAAAAACGCAGGAATCAACCAAATCAGAGAAGGCCATTGCCACGTTTTTGTCGCTTGTCATTTCTGATTGTGAATTCACCATTAGACAGCGAGGGAGGGATTTAAACTTGTTCAGTTGTTTTTCAATCTGTTTTTATGATTCACTACCTATTTTCGAAAACCTAAAGTACAATAATAAATAACAACAAAACAAACTAGTTCTCAAAACAAGAGACTCACGTGAATTGAAACGAGTGTTTGTTTTGGCCAATTATCTTGTGCGTACAATCTGTATGAAACAATGTTATCAAGCATGAACTGATCAAAATGAGAAATCTTCTTGTTAATGATAAACACGCGATGGCTGTCTTGTTAACTGCGTCTGAGTAATCCTAAGTCTACATAAGGCATTTATTTAGTTACTAGCGGACGCGCGCGACTTCGTTCGTGTGTAATTAGTAGCCTATGTCCGTCAGCGGCCCTAACATGACAGCCCAGGTTTAGTTTAACCCGGCCCTGTGTCTCTGTCTAACTAGTGTCATAAGAAAGGGACGCAGATAGAGATAAACTAACCTTGGCCAGTCATGTTAGGCCACAGGGATAGTGTAGCTTTCTATCTGTGAAAGAATTTTTGAAATCGGTTCAGTAGTTCCAGAGATTATTCCCTACATACGAACAAACAAAGTTTTCCTCTTCATTATATTAGTGTAGATTAGTGTCGATTTACTAGCGACCCGCCTCGGCTTCGCACAGATACAATTACTATGTAATGTACATCAAAACCTTCCGTTAAAAATATCTAAATAACAGTGAAAACCGTATCTCAATCCGTTACGTGGTCGAGAAGGAAGATGACCTAAATCTTGAGATACCATCTCTATATTTAGAATCGGTTGAGTGCCCCGACCAGACGAGGGCATTTCAATTATTTAGACAACGACGATATTCATGTACAGTCCGGTGTGAAAATATGGGTGCATTCAAACATGTAAGCGGGTGGTAGGACCTTGTGCAAGGTCCATCCAGATCGCTACCAACATCTCGCTTGCTAATCCTGCCGCTAAGCAGTAGTGCTTGCACTGTTGTGTTCCGCCGTGAAGAGCAAGACAGCCGGTGCAATTACGGCACAAGAGGTATTCTATCATAACCCTCTGGGTTGGCAACGCATCTGCAATCTCCTTGGTGCTGCGGGTGTCTATAGGCTGTGGTGATCACTTACTATCAGGTGTCCAACTTGGTTGTTTTCCTTCTTATTACATAAAAAAAATGTACCAACGACCTTATAAGAATGTAATAACTTACTAAATGGAGTGTTCCAAACCATTCATTATAGGGTAAAGGCACCAGTGGCCAGCCAGGGACCAGTGGTCAGCCTTTTGAGACGTTTATTGGTCATAAAAATCTGGTATATTCGTTTTAACAAATCGCGAGTATTTCAATTGTAGCTCTGATTCCTTATTGGTCAATACAACATGCGACAGTTGCGGTGAGGGATCGGGAGGAAGAGGTATACTCGTTCATATAGGTGCTCTTTGTCGGCGAGAGCAATATTGTCATGTCCGCCATATTTTTTGTTGCACGTGGTGTTCTCTTAACAGGTATGAAAAACCATGTTTTAATGTTTAGAGTTAATACTTTTTGTACATGATTGGTTTATTTATTAGTTTATCTATTAACTAACATTATATGTTAATAAAAATATCAACATTTAACCTATAAATTGAGGGGGCTGACTACTGGATACCACTTTTTTACAAAAAATCCAGTGTCCAGCCTCCCGCGGCTGACCATTGGGTTATTCATTTTTATTTTTATTTTCGAGCCGATACAACCATTACGGCCGTTAGATTTAAATTTTCAAATTTAGTTAAGCATGTTCTAGTCTATTTAAAGTAAAACCCAGTAGTCAGCCGCATTTGAAATAACGTTTATACGCGGCTGACCATTGGGTTTAGCGGATCCAGTACTCAGCCATTAACCTTGCGTGGTACATCGTTTTGAACTCTATCTCATTGAAATGAGGTTCAAAAATGTATAGATATTTTTGATGTTTACTGTACATAGGTATTGTTTGAATAATGGTCTTCTTAAGTCTGTTACGCAGACATATGTGAGTAAAATGTATGTATCTTGTATATTCAAATAATTGAGTATTAATTACCTACATATTTTTTTTTTCTTATTTGTAGTAAAATGCCGAGACAGATACACATATACCCTCCAGAAAAAGTCACTTCTGCCCTGGAAGTCATACGAAGCAGAATGCTGATTAGGGAGGCCAGCAGATCGTTTGGTTGAATTGGGGCCATATCCTCTAAAGACTGGAGGGAGTTAATGGGTCCCAACTGTAGAAGTTCATGAAACTATTGAGTTTCATGAACTTCTATAGTTGGGACCCATTAAAAATGTAGACCGGCTCAAATGGTCCCAGTAATGGGTCCCGACTGTTGATTGCAATGGTGTAGGTATTCAACATTACTTAACAGAACTTCAGGCTACTGGTCTTGTTTTAGTCTTTTCAGTCTTGATTTACTTTTAACGCAGTTGGGTTTTTTTTATTTTTTTTATTTACTTTTTTTACACTTTTTAGTTTGGATTGCGTCAGAATGGTTGTTAATCAACTTTAAATCGTTATAGATCCTCAACGGTCATTCAAAATGAAAAATGATATGAAAAACCTAATAATAATTTTCGAATACGTATCCAATGATACCCAACTCAACATAGTTCGTCGACTTAATTTTTTTTTTTTCACAATAGGGCATCTGATGGTCGCCATATTGAATTTTGATTATTGTCATGTCTTTAGTGACACTCGCAAGATTAAGACAAATCGATTGACATAAGAATCATCAAAATCGGCCCACGCATTTGGACTCTAGATCGCTACAAAGGAACAAACATACATACATAGGCTGATAAACACATTACCCTCCTTTGCGTCGCGCAGTCGGGTGAAAATAGACATAAGGGACAATAAAAATTAGGAATAATATAGATATCGTTGATTTTGATATGATAAATATAATATATTTACACATATTATGTGATTTTGATCTCATTCTGTTTAATAGTTTGTAAAGGCCGAGTAATGGGTACACCAAGGCTGCATACTGGATTTCGGAGGCTGACTACTGGAAAAAAGTGCCATTTTTTGTTTTTACTTAATTATAGATATAATAAAGAAGATTGTTACTTTTTTCTATGTTTTGTTTTGAATCTTTAATAAGCAATTAATTTAACCACGTAATGCGTTTATTTATCCGACTAATCCTGTAGAAATGCCGACCGTTCAAACTTCAAAAAGTCGTTATGAGGCTGACCACTGGTGCCTTTACCCTATGTTTGTTCCACATGCAGGTCCGGCACATTACCGTGCACATTAACTGTCTCTCTTTTACATACGGAAGGCGGCAAGTTATAACCTAGAAAAATGGCTGCACCGATTCCGATAGGATTTATACTAACCTCGTATTTCGATGATTGCTGAATTTACTGACGAAACTATATTTCATTTACAAAAGGCACAATTCGTTTCACGGGAAAACGGCGCGGCAATTTAGAGCTGTATCATAAAACCACGTTGCTAACTTTAAATTTATTTTGGCACTAACTAAATAGTTATACTAAGAACAGTGAAATGATAAGAACATAAATAATGCGCACTGCCTACGTATCAACATAGCTGTGGTTACATAACAGAGCCAAGGTCGGGCGGAACGTAAACAGAAATTTGTTTTCAACCTACCCACTGCATGCTGTGTTGATATTGTTGATTGCTTGCATCAACACTGGCGCATCCGATAGATATAAGATCCAACTAATTCGGGGGTTCAAATATACACGGTGTCTCATTCAAATCGGCCAGTATGGGAAAGTCTGAAACCATAAGACATACGAAGATCTCTTCTTAGGAACCATGTCATCGATTTTAATAAAAAGAAAAGCTGCTGAGTTCGAAATAAGACTTCAGTACTTGTACTAAAGTCTTATTTTGAACTCAGCAGCGTTTAGGGGTGTAAGAAGCGCCTACTGTATGACTCTCACTGGCCTAAACATGACCGGTCAAGTTTAGTTTATCTGAGTTTATCTCTACTTATGTGTCCCTTTCTTATGACACTAGTTTGACAGAGACGCAGGGAGGGATAAGGTAAACTTAGGCCAGTAAAGATGGGGCCACTATTTATCGTAAGGTGCTGATAGTCTTTAACTGTTTGATTAGGTACAGTCAGCGTCAAATACACCAGAGCGGGCAAGGTGTCAAAAATATCTGAACTCGACTCTATTGTCAAAGACGCTCGGGCGTGTTCAGATATTTTTGACCACCTTGCCCGCTTTGGTATATTTGACGCTGACTGTACCTACAGGAGTGCGATTTTTGAATCTCACCGGGTGACTACAGCTCGCCAAAATGGCCGTTTTTCATAGAGATTCGACCATTTTGGTGACAACGGCGGATCCAGGGGGGGGGGGGGGTCATGCCCCCCCCCCGAGCTGGTTCCAGGACTTGGGTGGACCTTTTACTTGTATCTATTGTTATCAAAATGAAATTATAAGTTCATGACTTGACCACGACTATGTGACCTGGCGCCAAAGCTGGATCCGCCCTTGTTTGGTGAGCTTTAGTCACCTGGTGACATTCAAAAATTGCACCTCTGATCCTATATGGAACTGTGTTATCCAACACTAATTTCAGTATGTTGTTTTTTGGGTATTTGTGAATACAAAAAAAACAAAACCAATAATACAAAACAGCTGAATATATTTCTTACGAAATTAAACGTAACAATATCATATCGAGGACAGTATACTCGTAGTTTAGCAAAGCTATTTAAGTTAATACCTACATTGTACATTCGAGAACGATTTCATCTCTGTAAGTTACAGTTGGAGAACGAACGGAAGGCCCACGAACCACATGAAGTGGAAAACCACTGCATATTATGGGGGGGGGGTCAGTGTAAGCACTGCTGCTTAGCGGCTGGATTAGCGAGCAAGATGGTGGTAGCGATCCGGACGGACCTTGCACATGCTCTGTAAGAAGGCCGAAGGCAAAGTAGCAATTCGCTATACGATAAGTTTGAATTTGCCTTGGCCGAGGGTCTTTCCGTTCTCTCCCTAACCACTTCCATTGGAAGAGATCCACGTTATATGTAATATATTATAATATATATTCTAGTCGTCAATTTAAAGCTACAGAGGGCAGCATCATCGATTGCAACTGTTTTTTTATCCGACTGCAGCTAGAAGGGAGGGTTATTAAAGTCTATTGTTTAATTTATTATTCCTTTTCTAATATAAGTTTCACAATAGTCGTAGTCTTGTTTTTGATTCTTGTAAACATTTTTTAATCGAAATTAACGTTCATTTTTTTGAAATTCAAAATTCAAATAAATTAAAATGCTATATATAATGACAACACAAAGAAAATTTAGGGTAATGGCATGACTCGAACCTGCAACATCAGCATTCCGTGCCTTGCGTTTTTCCAGTTTCGCCACATTACCATGTCGTTAAAACAACAAATAGTAATCTCTCGTCAGCTAACGGGCATTCATAAATGACCAAGTTGAATGAGATAACTTGATTAAGTTTCTCACAGATGACACCGCGGGTAGTTATACCCTAAAAATACTATAAAAACCGTCGAAACACATTTAAAAATTCGCAGGGTATGGTAGTGGTAATGCGGCGAAACTGGCAAACGCAAGGCACGGAATGCTGATGTTGCAGGTTCGAGTCATGCCATTACCTTATTTTTTTTGTGTTGTCATTATATAGCATTTTAATTTCTATTGATAAAAAACAATTAAAACTGTTTATATTGCGTGTATTGCACCAACGAATCTAATTCCTGACGTTTCGAGTCCTGCGGGTCTAACATGACAGCCCAGGCTTAGTTTAACCCCTCCCTGTGTCTCTGTCTAACTAGTTTCATAAGAAAGGGACGGAGATAGATATAAACTAAACTTGGTCAGTCATGTTAGGGCCACTGTACACGAATACTATTCAAGTATTAGCAACATCCACAGTCCATGATGCCGCCAATTTGTTCATTGTATACAAATTAGCTAATATATCATATTATTGCGATAATATTGTCAAAATCAATAATAGCAGGCAAGCATTTACAAGACAAGTGAGTTTTCTAAAGGCGCATTTCAATTAAGACAACAGTTTAAATATAAACTTTAGCTTTACCGTCGTAAGGGCCACATTCAAATTGTTATCGAATTTGAAATAGGGCTTTTTAATTTAACAACTTTAAAGTTTTCTTTTAGCGAACATTTAGCGTGGCGTTTAGCCCGGGGTTTTTGTTTGAACAATACCGGGATCCCGGGATTAGTCATACTAAAAATCCCGCTTAAAACCCCTGGCGTTGTAATAGGCCGTCAATTTTCGCGTCCATGAGGTTTATTTCGCAATCGAGATGCGACAAAAATGTACAGGACCCCAATTCTCGGTTCATGCGAGATGCATCTCACGTGTGAGATCCGTCAAAAAGTGACAGATTTCAAAGGGAATTGACAATTGTTTTCGTGCGAGATGCATCTCGCATAAACCGAGAATAGCCCTGCAGATTATGAAGAGATAGCATCTTGAATGTGACTGCGTTGCCAGATTTTTTAGGGCAAAGCGGGATTGTAAAATCCTTTCAGTAAAAATACGCTGTACGGAACAAAAACACTACGCGCGCACTGACGCGAAAATTGCTACCAGAGCTGTGAAAAAAATTATCAAAGCCAAATCTGGATTTTAAAGCGAAAAGGTAGGATGGACATTTTCACCAAAATCGCATTTTTTTACTTTTTTTGAAAAACATACACACGTTTTTTAAGTAAACTAACTTGGTTAATAAAGAAATAATGATATATAGATTAGATGGTCTGGAAGAGGACATCGAATAAAGTATGTTTTAAACAAGTGACTTTGGTAAAAAAATTACATCTGGGCCCTGGACCCAATTTCAAAAACGCGACAGGTGACAGTGACAATTCGGTATACATTGCATAGAAATAGTACAGCATAGAAGGAGTACTACAATTGAAAGCGATATTTTATTATCTGATCTCTTTACTTTAAATGGCAATACAATGTGTCAAAAAGAGATGACTACATACTCTAAACTCCTCTTCAATTGGCATCCTGTACACGACCAATAGACAAAATGGTCACCTTTGGCTATGGTAATGTTTACATTAAGGTAGTATACTCTACGTTTTTCTTATTAATTTGCAGGTTTTACTACCTTGACGCACACAAAGGTGACCATTTTGACAGCTTTGGCTATGTACACTTGACAAGTACTGAGGCTATATCCATGCTTTAGTCCTTCATCCAAGATACATTGCTTGCCCACTATGATGTTAAGTCTGTAAGTCTGTAGCGTTACTTGTCGACGCAGTAACGTATGGCGAATTGTCACTGTCACCTGTCGCCTGATCTTTGGCTCTAATGTCCGGAAATATAGCGAAAAACCATTAGAGGTACCTCCAAGTTTTTTATTTATTTTAATTTCCTCTCATTCTATAGCCATTACAAAACCCTGGCAAGTTATTTTGCTTGCTGTAAAAAATAAGTGTAATTATCTCACTAAGATTACACGAAGTTCAAGGGCAATTTAGAAAAAAAAAATGAATTTACGTTATTTGAAAAACCGAAATTCTTATTTTGCGGTTTTGGGAGGAGATTCAATTTTGTTAATACTGTTATAATACGTTTTAAACACAAATATGCAAGTGAAGTAAAATAACAGGGGGTTCGAAAATTTCCGTTTTTTTTTTTGAAATTTTTCGGTTTTTCTAAAAAATCAGTTTTGTTTTTATATTGCCCTTTCACATTTGCTTATTACATATCATTTAGTAATATACGGTTAATATAGTATACAAACTCAGGGCGATTTTTTGGTAATTTTATATGAACATAAAATATAAAACAGATAAAAGAAAAATGCAATTAAACGTCACATTACCAATTCGACCCTATACAATTATTAATTTTAAATACATTTTTTACTACAAAGCTAGTTAAACATTCACATATATTTACATTTTATACAGTTACACAGTTTGTTCATTCACTAGTGCGTTAAAAATATAGGTAAAGTGAATAAATGTTTCACATGCCAAAGTCTTTGTGACATTGACAGAAGATCTATTTTGGCTTGATCCATGTCAAATATTTTCTAGTCTTGGGCGTTTTCAGATATTTTTGCTATCGATGCGCATCCGTATCAAAAAAATCGCATCCGATGCGCGCATCGATGCCAAGTGAATGTCACCCAAGTATCACAGAATGGCGATACGTCTAGATGCGCGTTTTGTGGTTTGTTTTCGTTTTATCAGTGGTAAATGAAATAGGGTTTCCCCGCAATAGCCTAGGTGTAAATTCACAGGAATCGCGAAGGCACGTCGACTACTTTACTAAGGCGGGGATTCACCGGCGCTATTTTGATAGATTGACGCGATACGCACTAACGATCGACAGTTACGTTGACAAAAACTAGATGGCATCGGCATCAGTCATCGGTGCCACATGGCATCGGATGCGCGCATCCAAACCTGGCATCGATAACGCGCATCGTTAGGCTGCGTTTCCACCAGAGATGTGCGAGGATGCGTAGCGAGGGATGTGTTTGTAAAGAACCAATGAGCCGTTTCCACCAGAGCTGTGCTGACCGAGGCGAGGTAAATGAAGTGATTCTATTGGTTCTTACAAACACATCCCTCGCATCCTCGCACATATCTGGTGGAAAAGCAGCCTTATTCTAAAAACGCCCACCACTAATCTTTTCTCAATACTAGTACACATTTCCATAACATAACTATGTATAGTAAAACAATATATACTGCCTTAGTAATAAAGAATAAAATCGTTATTCGAAGAGGTGATCTCTAATCAAGCGCTCGAAAATAAAAAAAGTTTTTTTTTTAAAACAAGCTTTTTTGTTGGCGGTGTTTTATTATTGTATCGTCATTGTATCTACATACATACCAGCTTTACCAGGCGTCCCGATTTTGGCGGGACATCTCGATTTATAGCTCAAAATGAAAAGTCCCGCGCGAGACAAACTCGGTCCCGCTTTTCGGGCATTACTCAACCAGTAAACCAGAGAGCTGTTTTTAGTGTATTTTTTATGCTGGCTAGTATTAATTTTTGTCCATAAAAGACACGTTGTTTACGAAATGAAGTTTCTACTGAATGCCTTCTAGCCGTTTCTTTTTGTACCGTTTCGTTTTTATTCTCGAAAAAATAAAATAAAAATGCATTATTTCGATTTGTCACCATAAGACGATCATTAACCTTTTTAACGGCTAAATTAATAAAATAAAAAAACAAAGCAATACACAATTTCTCACTCACAGCATAATAGTTCTATCTAAGATAATATTATAACGTCAGAATTAATTATTTTAGTATTTTGTGACAACAGCTCTTATTTGTGACTTATAAGTATATATTAAAAGAAAGAATACAAGTTAATCGATAATTAAGCATTAATTGCTTTACTCTTTTTTTGACGTGCGTACCAATAAAAAAAAACACTAAAGAACTTGAATTAAGCCTTGGCCAGGCCCCAGCGAACTAGAAGCTTCCAAAAAACAACCTCTATAAAAGTTGTATAATAAAGTGCGTTAATTCAGTACGGAACCCTTCATGCGCGAGTCCGACGCGCACTTGGCCGGTTTCTTTCTAGTACTTTTATTAAGCGTGTGTAAGCTAGTTCACCTAGGCGACGAGCCTCGCGCAGCAGTCAGCCAGCGGGGTGACCCCGGCGCGGCCGGCGACGCGGGCGTTGCGACCCTCGACGCGCGGGTTGATGTACGGGTTGTGCAGCTCCGATATCTGGGTGGAGCACGCGGCCGCCGGGTCGCCCGAGCCCGAGAGAGAGCCCAGCCTGAAAACGGAGCAGGTACAGAGTACTATTTGTAGTAAAGAAATAAAGTAGGTACGCGGGTGGTAGGACCTTGTGCAAGGTCCGTCCGGATCGCTACCACCATCTTGCTCGCTAATCCTGCCGCTAAGCAGCAGTGCTTGCTCTGTTGTGTTCCGGCGTGGAGAGCAAGATAGCCGGTGTAATTACTAGCACAAGAAGTATTCCACCTTAGCCCTCTGGGTTGGCAACGCATCTGCAATCTCTTTGATGTCTATAGGCGGTGGTAATCAGTTACCATCAGGTGACCCACTTGCTTGTTTGCCTTCCTATTTCATAAAAAAAAGTAATGAGAATCAATTACACTTTAATTGAGATCGTCAAGATCAAGCAGGCTTCTGTTGCAACCCATTCAGGCCGGCTTCCGGTTCATCCATGAACTTATGTTTTCGCGACTTGTAGACATTGAAATGAAACAATTTAAACGGTTTATGTATGAAATATTGTACAAATGTAGTGAATTAAATGATTTTATGCAAATTTTGGGTTACCTATTTATTAATTTTAATTTATATTTATAGTTTTTATTATGACATAATAATGCTACCTACTCGTAATAATGTAATACTTGTTTTCTTTTTTCTACACTAATATAATAAAGAGGTAAACTTTGTTTGTTTTTTTGTTAGTTTGTTTGTCTGTAGGGGGTAATCTCTGGAACTACTGAACCGATTTCAAAAATTCTTTCACAGATAGAAAGCTACCCTATTCCTGACGGACATAGGCTACTAATTTTACGTGAACGAAGTCGCGCGCGTCCGCTAGTATATTATATGTAGGTACCTATATTAGTTTTTGATTATTTATTTGAAATGGTTTTTTTTCGTAATTTTTGTGTATAATCGACCAAGAAATTGCTTGACCATTTTTCGACCGTATTACAAAGGGATAAGGTTCAAGTGGTCAAGCAATTACTTGGTCGACTATGCTTATTTTAATTTTCAAACACAATGTACTTATATTGTTAATGAATAAATGAACTATGAACTATGCACAGAATCTTACCAGAATTCGTTCCCCGGGAACGCGTTCCCGTCCCAAGGGTAGGTTAAGACTAGGAGCTTGCCCGCGTGTTCGCCCGTCAGCTTGGCCGACGGCTCGCGGTTCTCTAGCTGCACGTTGATCCCGCCTGGAATCGAAAAAGGTACACATCAACTTTGTATTCACTAACATTTAAATATTAAATATTTTGGGACAATTAACACCAGATGTACATACTTAAATAGATAAATATATACTTAAATACATATAACATCCACGACTAGGGCACAAACATTCGTATTCATCATACAAACATTTGTCCCACCCGGGTATTGAACTCGGAACTTTAAGCTTTGTAGTCTGGGTCACTAACCACTAGGCTATCCGGTCGTCAAATTACCTTGTTGCTCTTTGAAATCAGTGATGGGCATGTGCAAAACAGCAACATGCAAAACAATGTAAGATAATGTAGTTAGTTAAATGTAAATGTAAAGTTAATGTAGTTTCGTGGTGATGGCTAACAGTTGTGTCTGTGCGATGTATCTTGTTTCGTGTGGAAGCGGATTAGGGTGGGTTTTTGCATAAAATATATCGTACAAACGCAGCTGTTTTGCACGTGCACAGCACTGGTTTGGCGGAGTGGCAAGGTATTCAGTTCCAGTTTGTTCATATGGACCTCCGGAAAGTAACGCCTGAATCTATTAATTATTAATAGGACATTTTGCGGGTGGTAGGACCTTGTGCAAGGTTTGTCTAGATCGCTACCACCATCTTGCTCGCTAATCCTGCCGTTTAGCAGCAGTGCTTGCGTTGCTGTGTTCCGGTTTGGAGAGCAAGACAGCCGGTGTAATTACTGGAACAAGAGGTATTCCATCTCAGCCCTCTGGGTTGGCAACGCATCTGCAATCTCTTTGGTGTTGCGGGTATCTATAGTCGGTGGTGATCACTTACCATCAGGTGACCCACTAGCTTGTTTTCCTTCCTATTTCATAAAAAAAAATGGTTTGATTATAGGGACTAACCTTTTGGGTGCCTTTTACTTTCAAAGAATATCCTTTTCTCTGTACTATCTGGACCTTCCGTGTCTTCCGTTGTATTCGTAAATAAACCTGAAATAAATAGATAGACACGCTGTCATATCAACTTGAAATAAACCTTTGTTTTAAGCTACGTGGTAATCATTATTATTTTTGCTATGTATTTTTATGTCAGTAACGTATTTGTCTATGGGTCTTTCTTGCCTGAAAATAAATAATTTAATTTTTTGTTATAATTTATATCATTTGGCAAAATTATTAATGCTTAACAAAATTTTATAAATAAAATTAACGGTACGGTTTATTTACCGTTTTTTCAATACCGATCCCCCTGCCTCCGATACTCATAACAAATGACGGTAACATAAGTTTAACACATACCTAATATACTGTCACTGGCCCTTATATACGCAAAATTGACATCGGTGACATGATTCAATACGCCTATTTTGAGGAAGTACCGTATCCTTTCCAGGAACGTTAGTATGTACACATCTGCTTGGTGTGCTGATATTTTCCAAACTCCCAGACCTAGAAATAAAAAAAATATGTTTAAAAATGTAACGAACATACAAACCAGAAAGCGAGATAAAAAAAAGATGGCAAAAAAAGCTTTTTTTTTTTAATACAACATAGGAAGGCAAACAAGCAAGTGGGTCACCTGATGGTAAGTGATCACCACCGCCTATAGACACCTGCAACAACAAAGAGAGTGCAGATGCGTTGCCAACCCAGAGGGCTAAGATGGAATACCTCTTGTGCCAGTAATTACACCGGCTGTCTTGCTCTCCACGCCGGAACACAACAGTGCAAGCACTGCTGCTTAGCGGCAGGATTAGCGAGCAAGATGGTGGTAGCGATCCGGACGGACCTTGCACAAGGTCCTACCACCCGCAGAATTCTTATCAAAAACGTCAGCAACGCCATACAAAATACACATGTGTACTACTATGAGCAGAACGCTGTTCGTAAAACCGTCGTTTTCGTCAGTCAAGGAACCAGGCTTTGCGAAAGCTGCGGTATCGGAATTGGCCACTCCGTCTACTTTTTTCCGTTATTTTAAATCTAAGACCTAAAACGGTATCAAACTTACCGGCTCCTATGACATTGATAAAAACATCCCTCCCGCTCTGCTTGCCTCGCTCCTCTGCCTCTAACAGCACGCACTCCGCAGTGACACTGATTCTTTTATAATACACTTCGTTGTCAAATATCTCGTCCGCGTTGGATTTAACGTAGCGGTCGATGTAGCGTTTGTCCTCCGGCTTCTCTTGTATGTTGACGTAGGACGTCAGCTCTTCGTAGGTGTAACTGTGTACCTGAAATTTAAACAGTTCAAAATACCGGTATCACATTAACGGTAAACGTAATTATTATCAATAACACGACTTATATACCTTTAGTTATTGACAATGACATGTTCAATTTAAACAAAGAAATTTTAAAATGCTAAAGCGGGAAATTCCATTTCAGTATCTCAATAACGGTATGCCAAAATTGTCAGTAAAACATTCAGTCCTGTAAAGAACTGGTTATTCACTAATTCTGTCCAGTGCGGAGGCACCAGAGAGGTCCTGTGCTTCCTGACTTGACTATTCTCGCTAGAATAAATTACGTAACACACAATGGTTCGATAAAAATGGGATACGTGCGGAAAAAGAAGCTCACAACCACAACACACACGCGGGCACAAACCCACACATTCACACACCCATACACGCGTACGCATGAATGCACACGCATAATGGATCGAATTTAATTCAAGTTTGTAAATTGTTAATCCTAGATTAAATAGCTAAACTGGTCTAGTAGATTCATTAATGTTCCCGCCTCCTGCTGCAACATATACTTACAAGGAGATCCCAACCACTACATATGTTAAAAAGTTATATTTTTGGGGATAGTAAACTTCTCTTCTTTTCTTCTCAGCCTTTCTCAATCTCTAGGATTTAGGCCGCAATCCGTGCCAATGTATTCTTTGTTGAGCCCTTTGGCTCCAGCCACTCTTTTAATACATACAGTCATTTTCAAAACCGTACAGTAGGGGAAATACATTCACGTACAGTCAGCGTCAAATATACCAAAGCGGGCAAGGTGTCAAAATATTTGAACTCGACTCTATTGTCAAGTACGCTCGGGCGTGTTCAAATATTTTTGACCACCTTGCCCGCTCTGGTATATTTGACGATGACTGTACCACCTTAGAGCCCTGACGCAATGACGCACCGCGTTAAACGCTACGCTATGTCATACAAATGTCATGCGTATGGTCCTTCGACTAGGTTCGACGGTGGTACGTGTTTGGATTTCCTTGGCTGTACAGTCAAGGAATTTAATTCCCTACCCATTTCGTTGAAATGTCGTCTGACATTCGCAATGCATTAAGATCGATATGTCAAACTAACGTCTTGCTCTATAGCTCTTACGGTGACAGTTTGCTATATGCTATTGAACCTTAGGTGGGTTGGAAATTTAATTCCTTGACTGTACAACTCACCTGATAGAATTCCGACCACATCTGCCGCCACATGTGCCGCGCCGACTGGTTGTTCCTCACGTAAGTAGTCTTCAGGACGTGGAGACAAGTCGTCGGGGTCACCTCTTCCCCGTAGCCGTTCTCTAGGCAGTTCTGCTGCTCGGTGATTAATATATCTTCGTATTCCATGCGGAACTTGCGTTCGAATCTAGGGCCGATTATACCTGAAATTAATCAAGGGATTATTAGTATAGTTTTGATTTAATCTTTACGCAGTTGGGTTACGGGCATTTGTTTAGTTCGGATTTAAGTGAGGAACATTGCTGACCAATTTTAAATAGTTATAGATCCTAAACGGTCATTCAAAATGAAAAATGGTATGAGAAACCTAAAGATGATTTTCAAATACCTATCCAATGATACCCCACTTAACATAGTTCGTCAACTTTAATATTTTCTTTTTCAGAATATGGCGTCTGGCTGTCGACATTTTGAATTTTCTTTACGCACTCGTTTTGTCGTTAGATCGCCACAAAGGAACAAACAAACATGCAAAAATGATGTGGGTAGTTTGTAATAATAAATGGGGGTACCTACTTTTGTTTTATTTTAAAATTTTGATGGAAGAGTTTGAGAAAAATAGAGGGTAATTCTGCAAAAATGTTGGCGGTAGGCGGGATTAATGACAAATGTTTTAGTTTGTCAGTATGCCATTCGTTCAAGTAGCAAACGTTCGTACTATTGTTACACCTTTATGCAAAATAAACAAATTTTTAATTTAATTTTTTTTTAATTTAATTTTAATTTTTTAATTTAATTTAATTAGATCCGGATGATGCCTCGTACAGAGGCGAAAAGCGAGTCGATCGTGTAGTTTTAGTGTTTAGTGGTGGTGGCGTGTAGTTGAGTCTGTGTGATATATGTGGTTTCGTGTGGAAGCGGAGGTGGGTGGGTTTTTGCATGAATACATATATATAAATATGTCGCACAGGCACAGCTATTTTGCCCGAGCCAGGCCGGCACTGGTTTCGCGGAATAGCAAGGTAATTTGTTCCAGTTTGTTAAACTAACATGCGTCGCGCAATGGGGTAAAAAATTCATACCTATTATAACAGCGTCGGTCTCTATATCCCCTTCAGCCAGCTTGCCCTCGTTGTGGCGGCTGCCGTCGTTGAGGCACTCGGTGTGCCCGCTCACGTAGACCATGGAGGACAGCTTCAGTTCGTCGTAGCTCAGGCAGCTGTCCAGCGTCAGGGGCGGCTTCTGCTGCAGTGTGCCCACCGCCTCCCAGCCGCCTCCGCTACAGAATATCGCTCTTTAAAATGCCATTTTAACTAAGAATAAGAATAGAATTCTACTAATATTACAAACGAGCTTCTACCAGCGGCTTCGCCCACGCGGGATTATTTACTCATATCCTGGATTAACACATATTTATATGACGACCTGTATGGCACAGTGGCACATGTGTAAGCTTACTGTGCAAGAGGTCCCAGGTTCAAATCCTGGTATGGGCAAATATTTGTGTGGCGAATACAAAAATGTTTGTACCTGAGTCATGTCTGTTATTTATATTTAAGTATGTATTTATCTATATAAGTATGTATATCCGTTGTCTAGTACCTACCCATAGTACAAGCTTTGCTTAGTTTGGGACTATACTAGGTCAATTGGTGTAAATTGTCCCAAGATATTTATTATTTATTAATGTATATCTTTTATCGTATAAAATGCATAGAAAATAAAATCACGCTGAAGAAGCCGCAGATAAAAGTTCGTACTTTACAAATCAGTTTTGAATGTTTATTTACTATAAACATGTTTTTTCAAAATCAATGTTATTATCTTACTTAAATAACTTTGAATATGTCGGTTTCAACGAGGGTGACATACATACCACCATGGCCAGCAAGCCACTCTGTAAGCTACATACTCCTACATTAAAAATAAAGTTGACTAATTGACTTACTCCTCTTCGCCTGTCAGCAGTTTATAACAGTCTTTACTAAACATAAATGTGACAGCTCGCTTCTTCAATATCCTGTCAATCAGCTCGGGCACTGTCATCACCCTGTATAACGCCTTTTCAATGGAAGACCCGAACTCCCTAAAAAATAACATGTTAACTGAAGGAGACAGCAGTAATTAAGCGTTGCCAACAAAAACGGGCATCGCTTGGCGAGTACCGCCAAGGGGGTGGGTTCCACTCCACTGTAGGTACGCTCGACCGGCTTGCCTATGACATAGGCAAATCGCAGTAGGCTGTCGGCTTGCCGCGCGCTCGTTCGCTCGCCCCCGCCGTGTCAGTGTAATTGAAAACGAATGCCGCGCAACCCCAGCATATCGCCGGGAGTAGCGGGGTGAAGGCGGGCGCGGGCGGCGCGTTTCATTGGACTAGCTCCGTCTGGCGCATGGTGTAAGAAGTAATACGAACTTTTTAAGCATGTGAATAAAGTTCCAATTCGTTTAATCACGGTCGTAAAAGAGAAGTTTCCGTACGTTAGCACTATTATTTATTCCGTGACAGAATGTTGCCGTAGTAACATATGAAATGAGAGTTGTTCCAATTTGTCATGTTACTGACTTCGACAAAGCACTGAAATGTTCACCTACCTCTGAGGCGGACTGTACCAAAAGTCATGGCTACTAACCTCTTGTAAATAAGGAAATGCGTCATCAACAACAGCACCCTCTCGTGTATCAGTGGGTAGGTTGAGGCTATGTTGTACTTCAGTCTGTCCACAGGTCTATGTGCTTTTAGCTTCTTTAGTCTGAAAGTATCATAAAACTTAGAATTAGTATCCAGTGAGTGAAAGCGAGAAAGTAGTCTATGTCAGCGTTTCTTAACCTTTTTTGTCCATGGACCCCTTAGGAAATCAAGCACAATTTTATGGACCCCCTTAATGAAAAAAGCAGTAATAAATTACGGACCATTTATTTTAGTACTATAAATTACAAAAAAATATGCGTGCATAGCGATTACAAGACTTTTGGTGGCATTTATTTATGATTGTTAAATGGTCAATAAATAAGACTGCGGACCCCCATACATATCCTCGCGGACCCCTGGGCTCCGCAGACTACAGGTTAAGAAACACTGGTCTATGTATATTGTTCCAATGTTTATTTTTATTTTTATTTTTACACAGTATGACTGTCAAAACTAAGGCACTGAGTAAATAAAATCGTACATAATACGCTTGGAAATAAATATTATTATTGTACGGTAATTTCCCACTGTTTTTGCCATGCTCTTGGTCTTTGTCTGTCCCTGCTATGATACTCCTTTCATCCACTCAAAGGTTAACTGGAAGAGATCCCTTAAAGGGATAAGTTCGCCTTTGTACATCACTGTCTCTCTTTTTGTCATTTATGTTTTTTTTGTACAAAATAAAGAATTTACATATATACATTGTTATGAAATAACATTGATACAATGACAAAGAAAAAAGAGATAATTGCTATTGTGATTTATAAAAAGTCATAAAAGAAAAAAAAAGAAAAATCGATTCTCAAAGTACCACCCCATAGACAAAATAATTTTGAGAACCTCTAACATGTTTTAGAAGAATCTCTAGAAAAAAATGTTCTTTGTTTAGCGTAACTTTGTCAAAATTCGCAAGTCGTTTACCTGACTGTTTGTATAGGAAACTCTATCGGGAAAGCCTCACTCCTCTTCATAGTTTCCTCCACATCATCAGAGTACTCCGGTTGGGGTAGGTCGACGCACTGCTGCAGGAGCTCATTGGTCTCCTTACTCATGCTTGGAAAGCACCAGTCTGGCTTACACCTGCAAGTTTGCAAAGGTTAAGCCATATGGGCGTTTTTGCAAAAAGATACCAGAGCAATCCTAAACTAAATAATGTCAACTCTGTCAGATTTGTTACGAAACTTATGTCATTTGACATTAACTGGCAGTTTGGTGACAGCCACTAATCATTTGTCAACAATACACAACTTTAGGTATCTCCTCCAGATCCTCCCCGAAATACACCAAAAGTATGCAACCGAACATTCTTCATATGTGTCCAATGTACAAGTGGTTGGTGGCAATACATCCCGAACCCAACAGAGATGTGAAAGCCATAAAAAAAATACACAACTGCGGTTAACTTTAAAAAAACATCATACAAAAAAATACTATACTATGCATCATCGGGATCTTAAAGAGTATAAACCTTAAATCAATGATATTATAATACAACTGCATAAAATAATAATTTATCAAGTTTCGTTGCAAATAGCAGCATCATCGGTCTGACAGCGCGAGCAATTGTCGTTTTGTTGTACTATTGTTCAACTTTTGATGCGGCCATATTTTAGACGGTGACTAGAAGTCCATTATAGGTCAGTGCCTTAAATGACATAAGCCCCATATCAGTTTTGTACACTATTACAAGGTAAAGAGGCGTTACTTCAGTTTTTACCTATATGGGGTACTAATTAAGGTTATTAGGTAGTAAGGTAAATTTTAATTTGTTTTTAAGGGCTTCAACAAAGTAACACTTGATTCTATTAAATTTTTAATGGTAATTTACACTCTGATTAGTGCAATCATGAAGTTCATACATCGTTGTTAAGTGCAAGTATAGCAAATGTATGAACTCGCATTTAACACTTCTCAAAGTGTAAATTACCCCTTAACTGAAATATACTTGGAGTAACCTGTACATGGCCAGTGTAAATACATTCTGCATATCGTTGTTTTTGTGCGGCACGCTTTTGCCTATGTATTTATTAAAAAAAAATTATGCAAAAGGTAAAATAAATGTGTTTATTTTATGCTCTGGTGTAATTAATTATGAATTACAATTGCATTGTTATTGTGTTAAAATAAAAAAATAATAATAATTTTGTAGAGGAATGAAGCTTAGCGACAAACCTGGTCTAGGTTTAACAATGCTATAAAATGTGTCTTAACATGTTACTGTTAATAAATAAATAAATAAAAATAAAAAATAAAATAAGGCATCCTGAGTAAGCATGGGAGAAAGTAATCTATAATCTACAAGTAACGTATAATGCCAGTCACAGGAGTGAGACAGAGAAAACAAACAACATTATTAAATTACATGAATACTCTCATGTTTTAAATATATTGTGCAGTCATGTTACATTCCGGGACTGATCAGAAGAAGTCCCTATTTACTGCACAATATGATTGATTTTGCTTCGATGCAGGCCTTCTGATTACTCTCAAACTATAACATCGCAATAAGACACTTTTTAAGCTAGCTGTGCTTACTGCAACGTCGCTCTTTTCAAAGAAACATTATTTAGAAATAACCAAGCTCTACATACCATGCAATACTCTGGAATTGTCGTAAAATATCCATGTTTTGCGGCTTTCCCTGGAAGTAAATCATAACAGATTACCTCTTAACAACTTCACTAACGGCATAAAACAAAATTATGTAAATTCTTGAAATAACTGTAGAATTGCGTACTTACCGACACTTGCCGAACGAAGACAACAGCCAGGGGGATAACTTTCAACCAAATCATAAACAAATTTATTCAATATAAACTCATCTATTTCTCATTTGCTTCAGTAAGGATGAAAATATTTTTTATAATACTATCGATGAATGAAAAATGCGAAGCGAGGCGAATCAAATGGTTTGTTTTGATTTGACATTGACATTTGACTGACAGTAGTTTGTTTTTTGTACCCCAATTAGGGAAAGACAAAGGTACTAAGACTATGCAGCCAAAACTTCAGTGAACCTCTGTAGTATATCATTGCCTAGTACCAATAGTACTATTGATAAGTACTAGGCAACACAATACAGAAGTTTACAAATATACAGATGTTAATACATATTTAACATCCATGACTCAAGTACAAACATTCATTATTCATCATACATCGCCTCGTCTCAAAGCCCCCCCCCCCCCCTCCCGCTGGGGCAGGTGAAAATTGTGTTAGGTACCTATGATATTACATTTTTTTTAATTAAAAAGCATATTCAATTCCTTAAGAACCTGTATAAAGATAAGACTAGACGTGAAGATTACAGGTAGATACATATACAGTTCCCGGCAAACAACAAACTCGATTTATGCTAAAGTTGTTTGCCTGCAACTATACAAAACATCATATTTTTTTCTTGACTTTATAAACAAAAGAGATGCACACTGAGTTCTCAATGTGAAGCAAGTACTGAGATAAGAACACTAAATTAGAAATAAGAATAAACTTAAAACGTATATCGTCATCATCATCATCATTTTAGTCATATATATTTTAGATTTTATGTTTGTACTTATTAAACATTGACACGTCTTTAGGGTTTAGTTGGGGACTACAGACCATTCCCTCTCGCCTAAGAGAGGAGGCCTATGGCCATTAGTGGGACATATACAACGTAATTGAGTACACTGAAAATCTCGAAGTTTATTAAAATTAAACTAAGTACAACGTGACGATTTTTACCGATAGGGCCCCATCATAAGAATTTGCCACGGGCCCCAGATGGTATAGTTACGCCACTGGTTTAGTACCTCAAAAGGAAAAACGAAACCCTTATATGATCAATTTGTTGTCCGTCTGCCTATCAGTCTTTCTGTGTGTCAAGACCATTTTCCTCAAGAACACGTGGAAGTATCGAGTTAAACTTAATATCAAATACTTATTCAGTTCTGCAGTCCAGGGACTGCAGCTCAGGAGCTGTGAAAAATCAACTTTCTAAGTCAACGCAATCATAAGATACCACCGTTTATGCTGTATATTTTATACATTTGCAAAGGATGAACGAAAACCGTAAATTTGTGTTTACTATACATCTACATCACAAAAAAAAAATTAGTGTGTTGTATACGTATTGTAGTGCCCTTATGCTCTAAGGTAGCGACTCCTAGCGCCATCTAGTTTAGAACGAATCAAAAGCTAGTCCGACTCGCACTTGCCCGGTTTTTTAGGTGAGTTTTAATGTTTTTGTTAGGTTTATTCGCTATTTATTCGTAATTAATTATATCCCTTCTGATGATCTCAATGTAAATGCATATATCTTAGACATGACATGTTGTTTACATTGTAATTAAAATTGAGAGATAAATAAATTAAATCAAATTAAATATTATGGACTTTGTTTTATATCTTTCTTCATTTTCAATTGGTAAGCTTCGCTCACAATGTCCTCTGGGGTCATATTTGCCATAGCAATGGTTAATTCAGGTATATTGTATCCGCAAGCAAGATCATGGAGGGAGTAGAAATCTTCAGGCAACACTGATTGTGCCAGCTTCATGATACATTCTGTTTTTAGATTGTCCATTAAGTATTGAGCTGCAATAATCAGCAACAGGCGCAATTCTGCCGGCTCTTCTGGCAGTGAGCCCATGTACATATACTTCTTCAATAGCTGTAGGGTAGACAGATTAACTCCTTTTATCTCAATACATCCCTCCAGTGTTTCCTTCCATTGGCCGATAAGCATCCTCTTGAAACAATCGCTGTGAGCAGCCAAACAGGCTTTGTGAACAGTCACACATCCATCTGGTGAGCTTAGTTTGAAATCAGTCAAGTCCGTGTCTTCATAAAGGTTTGTGAATCCAACAATTTTCATTTTATATAAGTATACGTAAACTTCTAGATCTGACAGGAACACGTCATGTTCCTTTGCCACCACGTTTCGACCTAGTAATGTCCAACCACACTGGGATTGTATAGTTGTAGTCTTACAAGTGACACTCATTCGGACTGTGGAGTCTCTTTCGGATGCATGTTTCATCATTTTGACATATACAACGTGAGACCCACCGTCTTCTGCAGTATTTTTGAATTTAAATTGAACCAGAGCCAGGCTATTTTCATAATCAATTATTTTTTCATCACTCTTCGAACCTCCACTTACGATTGAAAAGAAAATCTTACTGCATGGACCCTTCTTTAGTATTCTATGTTTTCTGTAAAAAATAAATAGTAGATGTTATTTTCTAATAAAAAGTGCCTGAGCTATCCGCACCTTAGGCTAGGAGGCTTTGTTCTGCTTTTAGACAGTATTTTCAGTTAACACATTAACTGCCATAGAGTGCTTTGTGCTATGCTTGTAGCAAGGGTTCGCTAGGTGAGTCCTTGGTTCTACGAACCAGCAGTCCGTGGCACTGAAAGTGTTAATTGTACAGAATAGTGAATGTATCAAATGCCAAATGTGGCTGAATATGCATGCAGAACGGACTTATTTTATTAAGGGCCTTATTTCTTAACTTGCATTTGAACAAGAAAGGTAATTGACTTTGACAAAATGTAAAAAGTAGAAGGAAACAAAAATTTCCCAGAAATGAGACCTACCAAGATAAATTTTTGCCCCCATAAGCCACTATTGTAAATTCCATTGAAATCATTGTAGCTTTTTTGACAGGGGTGTAGCAACCACCGCATCGAGTTCGTGTGTGGTACAGGTTCATGCTAGGCGCTATGAATAAAAAGGAAAAACATACGCACTAAACTATAAACAATTACCTAAGTTATTCTCTTTCAAGGCGCTTTATGCGAGCGCCGTGGGATCCCATACCCCCATGTAAGCACTGCGACGCCCACTCGCGGGCTCAAGACAGACCTAGGACACTTTGTAAAGCACGAGTACAAGTAACTTACATTTCCAACATATTGGCAATTCCAATAGTTCCTTGTTCCTTTGTCTCTACAAAATCAGTAACCGTTATAACAGTGGTTCGTAACTTGAGTGGGGTGAAGTTTGCTTTGCTGTACTTCCACCAAAAAATAAAATTTAAACTCCTGATGAAGAGGACAGAATACGGGACAGAGATTTGCCGCTTGAAATAATGCTTGAGTTACACATTTACTAACGTACTTAGTACGAACACAACCTCCTTGAACACAACGCTCACGATTACGACAATTTCAAATTTGTTTGACAGATGTCATGCGATGAGACGACGACGCTGTCAGTTTCAGTGTTGCCGTTTTTTCGGGTATGCCCCGAACGTGACAGTAAGAAGTAGTAATGTTTACTTTAAAAATGCACCTTTCAATTCAGTTATCTCTTTCTAAGATAGATATAACTTAATGTATAAATGTATCACAGTATAAAAAGAGTTTCTCCTTTTTCACATAAGACGTGGCTGTATGATCTCACACCATTGCCTAACCTTAACTGGGTAAAAAACCTGCAAACTTAACTTATGTCACTGTCAGTGTCAGTAGAAGTGCCAGAATCAGAAATTGGCGCGATCGCGCTTAATGCTGTGAATAGTGTGAATAATGTTACTCGTTATTAGTTTCCACTATCTTAATGTTTTCTAAAACATTAAGATCATGGGCGATCTGCAGAAAATACGTTCCGAAGTCAACAATGCGTTCAAGCTCAGCGGCTTTACGATCCGCCGCGAGGCCAGCACATTTGTCGCAGAACAAGTATCATCCCTCACCCCGGTAGAAAGGCAGAAGATGATAGACAAATTAACAGCTCATTTACTGCACCAGTGTATTTCCCAGCCCATTTTAGAGAAAGAGCACTTAGAAATTGCATATAGAGAGTGTTCGACGTCGGGTCTTGAGGAAGCTGAAACGGTCTTAAATGTCATAGATGCGTTTAGCATCCCGAAACTGTGCTACGATAACGAGAGGAAAAGATTTAGTAAAAGCGTGAGTACTGAGCGCCATTTGTATCCGGAGCCGAAATGGAAGGCGCAGTACTTGATAGACAGGTACACGGTTATCTGGCAACGGACTGTACGGAACAAACTATTCGCTCAAGATGCCTTACCCTCCATGGAAAGCGAGAAGCGGTTTCAGTTGCGGAAAATTGAAGTGCTATTAAGTTCCTCAAGCAGAATTGACGAGGTTATAGTCTTAGGTTTATTAACGCAGCTTACCGAAGGGAAGTTTTACCTTGAAGACCCAACAGGAAGTGTAGTTTTGGACATAAAAGACACTAGGTATCACTCTGGCTTGTTTACAGAGAGCAGTTTTGTCTTAGCAGAAGGATATTATGATGACAAAGTGTTTCATGTCATGGGATTTGTTCTGCCTCCATCGGAAAGTAGAGCAATCTCGTTAGAATATTTCGGTAATATGAATACTTTCGGAGGCAAGTCAAAGAACTTGCTAAAAAACTCACAAAATTTGTTAAAGATTGAACAAGAAAATGAAAATGGGACAATTATATTTCTGTCCGATGTCTGGTTTGATAACCTCAAAGTGATGTCGAAATTGAAAACATTGTTTGCTGGTTTCGACGAGTGTCCGCCAATTGCAATTGTTTTAATGGGAGAGTTCCTTTCTTGCCCTTATGGTTACGAACACAGCACACAGCTGAGAGCAGCTTTAATAAACTTAGCTGATATTTTATACCCATTTACAAGCCTACGAGAATCGTGCAAGTTTATTTTCGTTCCTGGCAGAGGAGATCCAGTAGCAGCCAATATTTTGCCACGACCACCAATCCCGAACTCCATTACAAAAGAAATAAGAGACAAATTGGGTGACTCTGTCGTGTTCACTACAAACCCATGCCGCATACAGTATTGTACGCAAGAAATAATTCTCATGAGGCAAGACCTAGTTACCAAAATGTGTAGGAACTCCATACACTTTCCTGAGACTGGTAACATACCGGATCATTTGACAAAAACTTTGCTAAGTCAGTGTACTCTCTCTCCATTGTCTTTGGGAGTACAACCGGTTTATTGGAGACACGCGGACGCCTTAAGTCTGTATCCAATGCCAGACCTCATTGTGGTGGCGGATCACTTTCAACCATACACTAGGTCATATCAGAATTGCCAAGTTGTTAATCCAGGATCATTTCCCAGGACAGAGTTTTCATTTAAACTTTATGTACCTGCATCAAGAACTGTAGAAGACTCTCAAATACCTAAAGAAGATATGTGATTTGTTTTAATCTACTTGTAATATTAATTGGAAGGTACTTCTCTGGCTTCAAAATAATACTTTAAAGTTGTGATTAAGCTTTTCTTAGATAACTAATTGTTGACAATTAAGTTTATATGCCAAGATGTAGTCAGGAATTAACTATTGAGGTGGCTTTAGAGTCTAGATTCTTATTGCATATATCCAAAAAAAAGGGAAATATTTTTGTAAGTTTGTACAAAATGGTGGGTTCGCTAAGGCATTTTGGTGAGGGTTTTGACCTCTCCCCCCTCTCCATCTACTTGGTTAAATATCAATTGTATACTTAACTCTGTAACATTCAATTTAATTTTTAATGCTGTAAATACACATAATAAAGTGCAAAGTAAATAATACAATATAAATAGTCTGTAATTTTATATTAATTTTATTATACACAACTATATTTACATACTGATTAAAATCTTATTCTTAATAAAATGATTAACGCTTTGACAATAAAAAAGGTTTGCAACAATGATTGACAATAGTGTGAGCAACCCTGAGTGCTCATTTTATAGGACATATGATCTAAAATTACAGGATCCATGGGAAAATATGGGACCAAGTTGATTTTGGTATGGTAATGGTCCTGTATTTTTCTTATTAAAATACAGGACACGGCCAAAATTATAGCTGAAAAACAGGACATCCTGTAAAATTGGCCACCCTAAGTGGCGATGTCTATATGGGGCACCCAGCAGTCCTAACTTGACCTAAGTTTAACCTTTGCAACGCCAAAGGCCGCACAATATCCGCGCTATAAGTTCAACCCGAATGACCTATAGACATAGGTATATGACGTATACCTATGTATAGCGTACGCAATACAAAAGTGACCTACGTGCATTCGCATAAGGTTCAACTGCGTAACTTACAAAAAAGCTTGGCGTGTGAGTAAAGTTTAGTTGACGTTGAAAAGGATAATTTACTTTTCAGTTCTAACTAATGTGTAAGAAAGGTGTCACAGAGAGATACATTGGACTTGAGTTTTCGGCCCAACGGATTGCTGTATAATTGTTTATTGTTAGATTTGTCTCTTTTGTTCAGTCAAGGTCCATAAGTCTGGACATTGAAGCCTGAATGCCGATGTCCAATTTTTTACCAAAATCACTTTTGCGAACATACTCAATTTTTTGTACTCTTTCAGCCCATATAATCTAATTATATAGCTATTACTTTTATTAACCAAGTAAGATTAACTAAAAAACGAATGTATGTTAATCAAAAAAGTGAAAAAAAAAAATCGGAGTTTTAAACTCCTACAACCATTTTGGTCGCCGTGTAGTAACTGTAACATCCTTGTGTCACTACACTAGTAACTAATCTATTCGCTGTTGCCGCTTAGTTTGTTCATGTTGACAAGAAGTGGAGAATTTCCTAAACAAATACTATATTTTGGGGATAAAATCACACAAGGCCGTAAAGACTAGTAACGATTCTGCGACCAGAATTTGGGTGCAGATTATTTCGTTACCGAAATTTCGTGCACCACGACCAGATTGGTTGTATGGGAACTTACTTTAGTAAAAATTGAACACCTGACCTGTTGGCTCTGTTGTGACGTCCAGAAGTTTAGGCAGTATACGCTATTTTAATATATATACACGAATAAAAACTATGGAGCACTTGAAGTGCTTTCTGTCACGATTTGTATAGTTACCCAATGCATAGAGCAAATGGGTAAGTTTGTATTACAGTGTTTTTCAAAAAATACACTACATACCCTTTTTATTCAGAAATAGTATTTTTTTGGTTTTTCATACGTTTAGATTACCGGGATTCACAAAAAAAAATCCAATCCTGGACTAGGGCAATTTTTGCTATATTATGAACGGTTTGTTCAATTAAGTACAAAGTTTGACTTAATTACTTAAAGTGTTAGAGATTCAAATGCACCGTGACATTAAATACGAACTCTTAAATTTAGTCTACAAATACGATATCTTAGTTTTAATTGTAAAGAATTAGTATCTTCATCCACCTAGCGATTCTTCCCATTTCTTCATTTGGGTTACCTACCCTTTTGACAATGATAGCGCCTGCCATATGGGCCTAATTTCATAAACGCGACATGCGACAGCTGAGAGTGACAATTCGGTACAGTCTGTAGTGATAGTTGACGACACAGTAATGTACGGCGAATTGTCACTGTCACCTGTCGCCTGCCGCGTTTGGGCCCTGACCTCCATAACCCTTGTGACAGGGAACCAGACCGATAGAATCATGGTTACACTTTCATTTCCATGAACATGTAGGTTTCTTCGTGATGTTTTCCCTCACCGTAAGAGCGTTGGTTTACTACTCGTAATGTACATAAGTTTGAATAACTCGTACACAGCGACCGTTGGGGATTGAACTCTGTACCTTAAGATCACGAGTCTCTCCTAGCCGAGGCCACCAACCATCGAAATGAGAAAACTATAGAACTGTGTACAACGCAGTGGCAGAGTAGCCGACCATAGTCTATTTGGTAGACTATGTTGGATAGCCTGAATAAAACTGTCTGTGCCAATTATCAAGTAAACAGCTCTGCGTTTTGCACGTTTTACATTGGCGTCATATTTTTAGTTCTGCTATCCGACGCCTGTGTCGCTGCTAGTTAGAAAACTTAGAAGCACTTTATTCACTTACGATAAGATTCAAAGTTGAACCAATGGCTAAATATTGAAAGCCCCTCTTCACCTGCTTCACCCCGTCGCAAAGTGGTGACGCTAGGCTTGTAACAATCCGAACAAGTAAGCAGATCTATTGTCTTCTTATATCGATGCCACCAACGCTCTTAAACAATTAGTATAAGTGTATAAAGAATTATAATTAAACATCTAGTAATATCAAGTGGATCTTAAATATACAGAGTTGTGCTTAAATATTAATTTATTGACTGAAATATTGTATATTTATAAGAAACTACAAATCTTGTCACTATCACGAAAATACATCTATATTTCTATGGTCATTATGATATTTAGAACGTTATCGGGACTTTAACGCGATAAAAGTACCTATATTGTTTATTTATCTCGACGTTTCGGCCATGTTTCAACGGCCGTGGTCACGAGTAGAGAATATGTGTGAACATCGCGGAAGTTTAAAACAATTGGTCATTGTGATGACAGTCATTTTGAATATAATAGTACAGTCAAGCTCAAAAATATGTATACACTTTCATCCTATTGTAATGGAGTAAAGTGAAAGTGTACATACGTAGTTGGTACTTTTGTTCCTTACTGTACAGTCAACCATTCATGAGACACTGAAAGACTTTCACAATACATTTCATAATCACTTCCTAGTAAATGTATTAATACGTATAATACAGCGATCACTCACAGCGACAAAGTTCTACAGAGGCCCAGAAATCCGTTTGGTTGACTGTATGTATATGGAGGCTGGACGGAATTAAACAATAGCCAATGTAATAACTAGTGTCTGACTAAAAACGAAAATGATTTAGGGCCTCCACTTAGTCGCGCGGGCGCACGGAGCGGGTGCACGCCTATAGAAAAATAGTGTGAGAGCGTCCGCTCACTCGCGCGGGTGCGGGCTCATACAGCTTGATCGAAAGGCGTGCGCCCGCGCGACATAGCGGACACTCTTAGACATAAAATATTAATATTTCCGCTGGGACCCCAATTCTCGGTTCATGCGAGAGGCATCTCACGTGCGAGATTCGTCAAGAAGTGACAGATTTCCAAGGGAATTGACAGTTGTTTTCGTGCGAGATGCATCTCGCATAAACGGAGAATAGCCCCGCTGTACCTACACTGAAATCTAAAATAAAATATGACCTCGCTTCACGACTCCAGTCAAGGTTGGTTCTTTCTTAGGCTGGTTTTAGTTCGCGTTGATCAAAGAATAGTGGTATATGGCACCGTCGGCCGCGAGTCTGCCTACTATAGCGTTTATCGCGAACATAAAGCATCTATCTCTTTAGCACACCGCAATTGGTCAAAAAACCATATATCGCACGCTTAGAATTAAAGAGACTCAATTCTGAATATGACATTTCCCAAAATTAAACCCTATGTCTTTTAGTTAAGGTGATATTTTGGGACGTGTATAATTCAGAAATGGGTCGCTTTAATTCTCAACGTGCCATATGCTTCACGTGCGCGACAAAAGCTACCGTGTTAACGGTTCTGTTAATCTCAAAAATAATGTATTATGTATCCAAATCTCGTCTAATATTATGCTGTTAAGTACATTATAATAGCAAAAAACACTGTCAGGAACAATTACTTTCAGCTTCCTTATTGAATTTTAGCCTGCAGGTTCAAACGTTTACCCTTTTCAACGCCAAAGACAGATATATCCTCACCACAGGTCCAACGCGAAGGACGGATGTATTCGCACCACAGGTCCAATGCGAAGGACGGATATATCTGCATCACAGGTTGATCGCGAAGGACAGATATATCTGCATCACAGGTTGATCGCAAAGGACAGATATATCCGCATCACAGGTTGATCGCGAAGGACAGATATATCTGCATCACAGGTTGATCGCAAAGGACAGATATATCCGCATCACAGGTTGATCGCGAAGGACAGATATATCTGCATCACAGGTTGATCGCAAAGGACAGATATATCAGCATCACAGGTTGATCGCGAAGGACAGATATATCTGCAACACAGGTTGATCGCAAAGGACAGATATATCTGCATCACAGGTTGATCGCGAAGGACAGATATATCTGCATCACAGGTTGATCGCAAAGGACAGATATATCAGCATCACAGGTTGATCGCGAAGGACAGATATATCTGCAACACAGGTTGATCGCAAAGGACAGATATATCTGCATCACAGGTTGATCGCGAAGGACAGATATATCTGCAACACAGGTTGATCGCAAAGGACAGATATATCTGCATCACAGGTTCAGTACCAAGGCCGGATATATCCGCACCACAGGTCCAACGCCAACGACTGATATATCTGTCATTGAGTACAACTTACCTTAAACCATAATGCGAATGCAGATCGCTGTTACACCATGTAGTCGGACGACTCTATAGGCAGGTGGCGTTGTAGGCACGACAGTTCAAAACGCCTATAGGCGTCCTTTGGTCCTAGCATGACCGGGCAAGTTAAGTTTGTCCGAGTTTAACCCTACGTGCGTCATTTCATTTTCTTGTGAAACTAGTTTGACAGACGCTGGGATAAATTAAACCTAGGCCGGTCATGTTAGGGCTATTTGGCGATCAAAAGGTTTAAAAAACGCGTTGCCAACCAGCCATACTTGGCATGTGAGTGAGCTTTTGTATTTGACATAGCGTTGAAAGTACAGTCGCTAACGCAATGATCGAGTTTTGTATCTGGGGTGCAATTTTTGAATCTCGCCTGGTGACTAAAGCTCAGCAAAATGGCCGAATCTCTATGAAATACGGCCATTTCGGTGAGTAGTGATATGATATGCCGATGGAAAATGAACAAGACAAAGTGCGGGTAGTTCGTAAAACTCGCGCGGCTAAACACAAATAATACCCTCCACTTCAGTTTACTCGTGATCACGGCCGTTGAAACATGGCCGAAACGTCGAGGTAAATTAACAGTATCTATTTTTTTATCGCCTTAAAGTCCCGATAGCGTTATAAATATGCATTTCGGTGAGCTTTAGTCCCGATGAGATACAAAAATCGCACTCTTGGTAGGTTTTTAGTCGCTAGCACTATGTGTTTTTTATTTCCGAGGGGTGGGTTCAGGCACCCATAATACTGTTGTAGGTTTCTCCGATAGGCGCCAGGGCGACTAGGCAGATCATGGCCACGACGAATAGAAGGACGATCGGCGCGTATATACCCAGAAGTAATCTTCTGAAGCTTGAGAACTGAAAAGAGAAAAATTTGAATGAAAATGTGGTAGGTACAAAAAGAAACAAATTTAGGCGACGATTAAAGAGGGAACAGAGAGGAATTGTTTATGGTTGAAAGGGATATAGCAACTTCATAGTGCATAACTATGTGTGTATACTATACTGTGTGTGTTACGTGTTGAGTTTTTAGTATAAAATACTCTGTTATTACGATAGAAATAAATGTAATAACCACTTAGTTGTACCTCAAAAGAGCGTATAGGCAGCTTTTAGGTATGTGTGAAGCTCGAAAGGTGTTGAATATTTTATTTATAATTTCAATGGATAATACACGTTTATCTACACACATATCATAATTTCTCAATAACGCGTTCAAAAACCATAGAAAATGACCAGCATTATTACAACCAATGTTATTTTAAGAATTTTCTTGTCTGTGGTAGTAGGTAAATCTGTTCTTTATTGGGTAGTATCTCTTAGTAGTCTGTGTTTATTGGTGATAACATTACCGATATCTCGTGACGTTATGAATTTAAATTTGGAACAGCTGTCAAAATTCAAGTTGGTCTCTATTCTAGTATCCACAGATATTAAAACAGTTATCGATACGAAACGTCAATTCAGTATGATTTTTTAATTTAAACGCACGACATTTGATCTCGAGTGACATGACAATAGGGACTTCATTCTTTTGTCTATGATTTTAAAAAAACGTTCGTCTTGACGGATAGGTCGAATTGCCGCTATACTTGTTTGTTGGTTTTTTGCTTTTACGGTTTTTTGCAGTTATGATATGTGTGTAGATAAAGTAATGCATGCAACTGTATATAATTAGGCCTTAAAACACTCGTGTGATCCTATTATGAAACTCGCTGACGCTCGTTTCATAAAACCACACTCGTGTTTTAAGGCCTCTCATTATATAGCAATTGCATAAAATACTATTACGTTATATGGGTGGGTGTTGTCATGTGTAAAATGTTGGGTTATAGAAAAAAAATATGTTGGGTCTAACATCTCACAGATAATAATGTAAAGTGAAATCAAAGAGAAAGAAACCAATAGAGTCAACTGAAACGTTCCAACGCCGTACACTTGTTGAAAATTGTTAGTGATGTAGATTAGTCGATGAAAACTGATGATGAATATTCTACTGTATAATCTTGTACTGTAACAAACTATAAGTGTCTTATAATACCTTTCATTATAGAATAGCGAATACACAACCACAGCTCAACCTAAGCGAAGCGTCTCTTTGATGGAAATACTTTTGCGTACCTTCGATACCAAAGCGCTAGCGGTGCTATGAAGTCAAAAGTCAAAAACCAGAGGTCAAAATTAAGAGGTAACCGCTTTTGCGATGTTTTTCTTGCTTGTTGGTTTCTTTCTCTTAGGTATTCATCCATACTTGTCTTATCATGTAAACAAAATTCTAACCTAAAATGTCACTTTTTGTGACCTAAGCACCCTTTATTGCCTAAATATTTCAAATCGAGGCTATCAATAGGGGAGGTTATTTATAATTAATTGCTTTAGAATGTTTTATTTAAACAATAAGAAAGTTTCGAAGGCAAAAACTGAAATTTAAGGTTAGAATGTTGTTTACTAATTAAGACAAGTAGGGATGAATATGGTTTATTTAAAGCCATTAAATAGTAGATTACAGCCGAGGTTGGTGAAATAACGAATGTCTCAGATCGCAGGAACTTGTCGCACAAGCCAACGGCTAGGCGATAAACATGCGGCCTGAGGCTTTGTTTATCACCGCCCGAGTCGCGTACACAATTTTCCGTCTTCCCCTAGGAAGGAAGCGGAACTTTCCGCTCGCATAGCGGGCGGTAAATTGCTACTTACGGCCCGGGGTGGCGTAAAACTACAACAAGTACAACAGTACAACTTGTACTATTCTAATTATTATCAATGAATGCTAATAATTAAGTTTGTAACGTGTTGGCTTAGCTGGATGTTGCAAAGGTGAATGGGCATTTTTGTATGGGCGCTGTCCCAACCCTTGTATACAATAGTGAGTAGTATGGACGTGTAGTACTCGGTGTAAGGATCATCATAGGCTATGTTTCGAAGACCAGGTGTCTGCAGCATTAATCATTGTTTTGTAATAAAAAAAAAAAAAACACCAAATTAGACCTATGCTCCCATTACGTTTTTTACTTCTAGTGGCCTCAGTAATGCGTGGTTAAAATCTTTCGGCTATATCTCGAAAATGATTTTACAGATACTTTTCATACAACTGCTAGTACAAAGTGAGGTATAAAATGGGCTGTAGCTTTTTCCCTGCAAACATCTCGGTTTTGCTGTCATATAAAAAAAATAAGCTCTTATTGAGAGCTTTCTAATAAGATATAGCACAACTGTATACAGCACTTGGGACAATTTGCCCATTCTCCTTTTAAATAAATAAATATAGAAGTATAAAAAAGCCGTTAAAAAGAATGTTACCGGCGCGTCGATGCTGCGATCGAGCTGAGCGGGCTGGCGCGGCTGGCCCAGCATGTCCTTCATGGGGAACACGTTGACCGGGCTGCGGCTGATCTTGCCCTCCGCCACGCACACCGTCAGCTGGGGAACACGTTCATAGTAATCACTTATTTTTTCGCGACCTTTATACTCTGAGATAAGATAAGATAAGATAAGATAAAATAAGATAAGATAAGGTAAGGTGAGGTTAACGCCGAGGAGGTTTTTAGTTCGGGTATGCCCCCTTCTTAGGGGGAGAGTCCCACATATCCCCTGAGCCGCCCCTGGCCAGGGAAAGCGATAAAGCTTTCCCTCCTCGTTAAAAAAAGGTAAGGTAAGATAAGATAAGATAATTTATTCATAAAAACGAAACAGAACAATTAAAATTGTTTATATCGCGTGTATTCTAAACAATCTAATTCTCAACGTTTCGAGCCCTTTTCAGGTCTCACGATTATGGGCAGGCTCGACATAATATGGGAATTAGACCGTTTTTATTGTTTTATTTTAAAAACGTAAATGCTGTTTTGCTAAGGCAGACATTTTATCTAATCTAGAGGGCATGGATGAAAGAAGATTCACAAAAACATAACCCTTCCTTTTGGCTTTGCCGTAGTCGGGTAAAAAGGGGTATAAAGGTAGAGCGGATGAAAAAATGGGAAAGAGAAGGCATTGGCAAACGTATTTCGTTCAAATGGAAGACATTCTAGTGATAGGTCAGATCAAAAGTACCCTAAACGCACACACGCACAAGCTCCACGTGTTTAAAGTACCTACTCACCCAATAGGACGGCTATTTTGCCAAAATATGCAATCACCGGACCCGGTTTTCCGGATTACAATCCCTAAACAGCTTAGGACCAGTATCTAACATTTCGTTATCAATAAAATATTTCATTTCGTTTCATATTCCTAGTAGATAAGATAGGATAAGATAAGACGAGCGGGCCTCACCGACAGCACGAGGTGCAGCACGACGTGGAAGGCGACGAAGGCCGCCAGCACGAACACGCTCCAGGCCGGCAGCTCGGCCTTCTGCAGGTACACCGCCAGGAAGATCGTCGCGACTGGCGGGATGTCATAAGGATCCTTTGTTTATTTACTTCAACTTTATTGCACGAAGGGTTAGGTTCGTAAGGACTAGATTGCATATAGACTACGTAAACAGAACGTCGTAATTCCATAGTGCCTTAGTAAGCACAATGCCTTTTTTGCAGAATGCTCTAGTGAGTAGAATGTCTTAGTTGCATGATCGACAACTATGGCATAACGCCGAAGTTGCAAAATGACTAATAGACTTTACGACCAAAATATATAAAGTCTTGGTTGTAAAATGCCGCATAAGGCAAAGTGTCTGGATAGCATATGGTCTCGGTAGCAAAACGTCATGATTGCATAACGACTAGGTAATATTAGATGAATTTTATTTATGTAGGAACGAGTAGTTATTGTCTAGGACCTAACGACTAGTAGTCGTTATGCCACTTGGACGTTATTAATCTTTGACGATATGCCTACATAGTCGTTTTACTATCAGTACGTTCTGAATACGTTGCCGTTTTGCTACTGGGACATTTTGATATTTGGGCGTTATACAAACAAAACGTTATAGAACTAAGTCCAATCTTAAACCCAGGCATTCTACTATTAAGACGTTTGGACAATTAGACATTTAGCTATCAAGATCTTATGAAACTAAGACGTTTTGCTTATATAGTCGTTATGCAATCTAGTTCTTACGAACCTAACCCTGCACGAAACACAAAGAGTACTGTGGTGTACGGTATTGGCAGCTTAACACGTCCAGACACTCGCCAGTCGCGCAGAGGCGTATTAAAAGATTTGGCGCCCGGGCCATTTAGCTTTGGCGTCATATTAAATGACGATAAAGTATTTCAATTTAGGGGCGGCTGCCGCTTCTAGCAGCCTGGCGCCCCGGGCCATGGCCCGGATGGCCCTAGGGTAAATACGCCCCTGCAGTCGCGACACTGATTGGCGACAGCTGGCGAGTGTTGAGCGTTTGGAAGAATCACCGCACAGGTGAAATGAGATGTCTCTACGTTATTTTTTGTTCACGAAAACACAGATAAACACATTAATAAAACACCTCTCTTTTTCTTCGGAGGTTACCTATTAAAAGTGGCCCACTTGCTCGTTTGCCTTCATAGTTTATAACCAAAAAACTTACTGCCAAGAATGTGAGCGGAGTTCCCGGCCAGCCAGTGGAGCCAGTTGAAGATAGGTCTCTTTTTGGTGCCAGGGTGCGGCCTGAAGTAAGCACCTGGAATAACGTCCCATGACACGTAAGAATTTATCGCAGTTAATTTTTTAAATTATGGTTCATTCAAGAGAAACCGTTGGCGACCTAGTGACTAGAGAGGCGATATATCAATGAGTTTTTTTAACTTATGCACTTTACCTCGGTACTGTAGTAACCAACGGCGAGGGAAAACATCGTGAGCAAACCTGCAGATTCAGGTAAATTAATCTGTCATCATGATCCTATCGGTCTAGTTTCCATGTAACAGGAGTTTTGAAGGTCTGGAGGCAGTCGTTCCAATGTCATAATCGACATGCCAAATCTGGGACCATGGTCAAAGCGTACACGAATTTTAGATGGGAGAAAGTGCTATAGAAGAAAGATTCAAAGGTTTCTTTCATTAGGTTATCTGTGCCAACTTTAGTTTTTTCCCGCTTGAGATGACGCCAAGCAAATATTTTTGCAGCATACAGCATGCTCAGTCAGTATCCGAGAGTACATTGATCCTTCGAACCGGATAACCCAACAAATGTAACTTACCGATAGGCTGTATGAAGCACAGGATGACGGTCACGATGCCGGTGATGGCGTGCGGGTTGTCCCCGGTGGTGCTCCAGCCGCCCACCTCCACCACGATGAGGATGAAGCCCGCCATGGTCAGCAGCCAAGTTACCACCATCAGGATCCTGTGGCACTGTCGACAAACACATCAGTTTACACACCCATACAGATCAAGAAAGATCTAGAAAGAGCTGTCAGACATGAGGGTACGCAGGTAGCACAGTTAGGTAGCATAGAACAAAAGGACCTTTTTCAGTGGTGATATTGTCTAGATCCGCCCCACATAAATAGGACTAAAACATTGAACTATAGCTTGCACTTGAGAGTAACACATTTAGAACGATGACCGTGACCCTCGTGCGTCCATCAACGCGTACGACAGGGCGCACGACGATCTAGCGTCTCCCGCGATTAAAAGTGAAACAGCTAGCGAGGTGAGGTGCCGGAACCGCACTTGTGTGCGAAATGATGGTTCAAAACACTCAATCTAGAAAATAAATAGATATCGTTGACTAAAGACCTTTCAGAAACATATAGATAGACGCTGAGGGCAGGACTTACAGCAAACCAGATGTCTTTCCCTCCCAGCTGCTTACCAACCCACGTCTGTCTGAAGTACCTGTAACAGAAAACGGGAAGATTTGTACATCACAAAATATTTAACTATCAAAATAGCATTGCTTGGAAAGCCGATGATGATCGAAATCCGAAGTTTTCGCCCACAAAAGGTCAATCTGGTCACAGGAAGCACTAGACCCGTGGATCTTGAGACGAGTTTTGTTCAGCAGTGGACCTCATAAATTGAAACATTGTTAGCAGGCAAAAATGATCCCAAATAAGTTTATAGCCTTAGCAGTAAAAATTGTGGTTAGTGTGATTTAAAATATTCTTCATTCTTGTTATCTGAGTGGTTGGGGTATAATTGAGGGGAAGCAAATGTGTTACGAGGTGTTACGACAGGACTCTGAAGTGCCCAAATGATGATAAGGCTTCATATCGTACCATATAACGGGCGATTTTCTGAGTTTCCTTACTTTATCTATGTCATCTTTGGTAAACTGTTGAACTGTTTGGATATTTCCTTACCTAGCCAATAGTATTCCTAGGGAAGCGCTCCCCAGCCAGGCGGCTATCATGAAGCTGCCATGTAACTTGAGCAGAAGCTTGGAGGCGCCCGCCGCTACGCCCACTGTCGACAGAGCTAGGGGCTGGCCCGTCGACGCAAAGGCTAAGTCGTGGAACCCGACTCGCTCCGCATCTGGAATCGATTGAAATGGGTTATACATAGCAAACAATTACCTATGGATGTGTCTTCTGTTACTTCAGCAAAGCAACTCTGTGTGAGATAACAGACATCAGACCTAGGCACATTTTCTCATTTTACTGGTTTGTGATTCTTTAAAGGCTTTTACACTTAAGGCATTACCTTACAGATGATTTAACTTGGCGGTGCTTATACTTATAGATAATTATGATTCTTCCATTGCTTCATGATTACCAGGCTTAGGACTCATGATCATTTACATAGAAAAAGTAAAAACTTTTTAGTTATAAGATGTGTTAAATCTGTAGTAAAATAATAAAAATTACCCTTCATAGAGGCTCCAGCCACCACCATCAAGTTATACTGATTCGACGCCAGGTTAAAAGTCTGTCCCATGACCTTCGACTCAACATCCCTCGTGAACTTGCAATACAATTTCCCGTCGATCACCGAAGACTCCAGCAGCTGCACTATATCTTGCGGCGAGTCAGATCTTCGCACATACGGCTCAACTTTCGGGTAAGTCCAAGAGGTGTAAAGGTTGACTCTCCCATTATCGTTCATCACGCACTCCATGGCACTATCGTCTCCCATCTTGTTGTCCATGCTCAGCGCGGCTGCTACATATTTAGGCTTGTTTATTCCTTGGAGCTCGAAGGTGTATTTGTCTCCAGCTACAAATATGGCGACTACGGCGATGCAGTTGCCGGATTGGAGGCAATTCTCGGGGAGCCCGAAGCAGAGTTTGGTGTCGGCACACCCCTGGTAGATGGTGTCGAGCTGGCGCGGAATGGGTTTCGGCTGAAAAGGATCGTGTAAAGAAGCGTTTGAGATCGGTCAGGTTATTAGCCGAGAAAGGAGCTCTGTGCCGTGACCGTGAAGTTTAGTTTATCTGAGTTTATCTCTATGTACATCTCTTTTTAGGGTTCCGTACCTCAAAAGGAAAAACGGAACCCTTATAGGATCACTTCGTTGTCCGTCTGTCCGTCTGTCAAGACCATTTTTCTCAAGAACGCGTAGAGGTCTGCAGTCCATTAGAGCCATGAAAAAATTAAACTTCCAAGTCAACGCAATCAAAAGATACGGCCGTTTATGCCGCATGTTTTATACATTCGCAAGACATTCAAAAACCTATTAGGTACTTCCCGTTGCCCTAGAACAATGAAATTTGGCAAGAAGCAAGGTCTCAGAGCACAAATAAAATAATAAATCCGAAAACCGTAAACATGTAGTTAATACACATGCAAAAAAAATTTTTTTGGTCTTGATGGCGGAACCCTCGGTGCGCGAGTCCGACTCGCACTTGTTTATGGTACTAATTTGGCAGAGACGCAGGGAGGCATAGACTAAATTTGGGCGGGTCATGTTTAAGGTTGCAGTTTGCAGTGGTCGTGTTTCAGCACTGACCTTTGTTTCCATGACGACGGGAGGAGCCACCGTTGGCCGCTCGCTGGCGGGCGCGGCCGGGGTGGTAGGCACGGCCGTGTCCGGGGTCACCACCTCCACCACCGCAGACTCCACGTTCTTCCAGAACATCGCATAGCTTTGCGCTACCGTTGCTCTAATCATAAGAAAAAAACACAATTAAAACGTATTCACCGACCTGAGCGAGGGAAGTATGCCAGGACCGGAGCAAATGGCGTTCTGTGGTCTCTGCCTACCCCAAAGAGAAACAGGCGTGAGCTTATAATAATAATAATAATAATAATAATTTATAATGTTTGTATATTTTGTATTGATATTGTTTTATTACTTTTTATAGAAATATTGTAAAAACCCAACCTAAGATTATAAATAAATATAATAATAATAATAATAATAATTCACCGAGCTGTCTAATCAGGGGTGCAATTTTTTAATCTCACCAGGTGACTACAGCTCAACAAAATGGCCGAATCTCTATGAAAAATGGCTATTTTGGTGCTTTAGTTACCCGGTGAGATTCAAATGCAATTTTTGAATCTCACCAGGTGACTAAAGCTCGTCAAAATGGACGCATTTCTATGAAAAACTGCCATTTTGGCGAGCTTTAGTCACCCGGTGAGATTCAAAAATCGCACTCCAGCACGGAAATATCAAATGCTTACATAGAAGAGTTTCGGAATCGATGTATCCGTTGGAGCTTTCCTCGCTGTATATGTACACACACAAGCAAGCAAACAAACAAGCATTGCATGCAGATTTGGAGAAAATGTTCCATATTATACTTAGTTTTTAATGGGTTATTAATTTTATTTTTGCAAAAGTTGCGACCCGCCAAGTCAAATTAACTCCGTGCGAATTTGACATCTAGTATAGGACACTAAAGTACTGAGAGATAAATTTATCTTCGGTTGTCATGTCGGAGTCATTACAATGGAGGCTTTATTAAACCGTACGTAATATTTTACACACATAAAATACGTCAGAATTTAGCAAAATGATTAGTTACAGATTGATTATTTATAAAATAGAATGGAATGTTTTTCTTTTTTAACAAACTTTTGGCATAAGTAAATACGTTACGCCATTAAATAATCGAATAAAAAAGAAAAGCTAAAAGAACAAGAGAACAAATTTACAAGTCGAATCTGACCCTCATCTGTACAATCCTGTTTTTCGTTTATAAGAAGTAAGTTAAATACTTTGTTTCGGCCATATTACCTAGCTGCGTCGAAATAAATTCCGAAAACTATATTAAATAAACGCGGAACCGCCAAGTTCCGTATCAAGAATTCGCAAGCGATTACAGCTCCAAGGTCAAAGGCCTTTCCTAACCTTGTGGCGCTGTGTCCGATGAAGTGATATAACGCTATGGACCATGTAATTATACGCTTTTTATTTCCAATGATGCAGCGGTGAAAAGAAACCATCAGTCGAAAAAACCACCTATCATTGCGTGACCATCATGGTAACGTTGAGCAAAATATTCTAAGGCACTTCGGATTATTCCATTCGAACTGTCTTGTTATCCTTTAAACGCGTTAGCGCTCCGTTCGACGTCGAATATAGCGCGTGCAAGCGTGACTGCTGCTGGCAAACACATCGCTGGCACACTCAAAGAATCATCCCCCTGGGGTGCAATGTTTAAATCTCACCAGGTGATTAAAGCTCACCAAAATGGCCGAATCTCTATGAAAAACGGCCAGTTTGGTCAGCTTTAGTCACCAGGTGATATATAAAAATCGCATTCCTGGAGGTTGCTCAAATTGAAAAGGACCTCAAGGCCTTTCAGAAAACATGAAACAAAAATCAAATAATGCTGGTACTGAAGCGTTGTTAGTTTCTGCAGATCAGGGTGTCTAGACAAAGTGACACTTTTAATTAGCGTTAACGCTAATTTATACGACATAATGTATGGGTTTGAAATTGACGAACGACGCATTTTAACGTTTGCTTTCGCTGCATTACGTCAAGTCCATAGGAGCTGTAGTTTCTACTAACGTTGACTCTAACAGAATGTCACCATGTCTGGACATTTAAGGTTTTTTGAGATCAGATTCCTTTAGTAGGTACTCATCTTATTTTATTTGTACAGTCAACCAATTTGATTCTTAGGCCACTGTAGAACGTTGTCGCAATGTGTCATCACTAAGATATTATGACATTTATTCAAAAGTCATTATGACTTTAATTGTGAAAAGGTTCAGTGGCCTATGAATCGAATTGGTGGCCTGTACCTACTGTGGCCCGTTTCACTAAGGTACAAGTTACAATTTTACAAGTCTAAACCGGCAACATTGGTTAATAATGCCAGGCATTCTTGACCAATGTTGCCGGTTTAGACTTGTAAAATTGTAACTTGTAGCTTCGTGAAACGGGCCACTGCTGTCTTGTATCTTTTTGGCAGTCTGAACAACAGCTCTTCGGCAAGTACGAAATCACGGGAGTAATATGCATATGCCTAAAAACTGCGATAGCTGTTTACTTTATCGGTCTCGCCCAGCCTTCCGATGTGGTGTTACAAAGGTGGTAAGTCAGGAAGCTACCTGAACTCGATCCCTCCGAGGAAGTCGGTAGGTGCCTGCCAGAGGAAGGTCAGGGCCGGCTTGTCCTCAGGGTTGGAGTGAGTCACGGTATCGTTGTCGCCGCGACAGTTGATGATCTGCGTGCTCTCAGGATCCGGGACCGAGAGGAACTTGCCGACGATTTTATCAGGGTTCTGAAAAGAAAGGGGTTTAAGTGACTTTTTGGGGTTTTATACAGGTCGCATTCGGGCCCTAACATGACCAGTCAAGTATAGTTTATATCTCTATATATATTTTTTATATTTTTATGCGTTCCTTTCCTATAATATAACATTAGTTTGACGGAAACGCAGGAAGAGATAAACTAAACCTGGGTCAGTCATGTTTATGTTAAGGCCACTGACAAGGGCCCGAAACGTCAGAAATAAAATTCGTTGCAATATACGCGATTAAACTGTTTTATTTCAAAATCGTTGTATTATGTTCTTTTACAAGTATAAAGTGAAGATCTTCCAAAAAATGATAGTTGAAGACTTTACCTGCACTTGTCTCGCCTGCAGAATAAACCCTCCAATAGGAACGGGAGCACCAGCCTGGCTGCCGATGGTCACGTTGAGCGCGTCTCCCTGGCGGACCAGGGACGATGACGTCACCACCAGGTATGGCGGCACTGATGTCTGAGGTTCGATTTCTGGATGCCGCGGAAGCTGGTCGAGGCAAGACTGCAAAAGAAGAGGAAATAGTAAAATACATGTCAAGGTTTTAGTAGAGTCGCCATTAAATACAGGGTGACTCATTTAAATCAGTATGGGAAAGTCTGAAACTATAAGACATATGAAGATCTGTTCTTAGGAACCATGTCATCGATTTTAATAAGAAGAAACACTGCATTCATACATTTAAAAAAACCTATACCCAGCTCGGTAATCGAACCCAGTTTAGAAATCTATTAATTTAATTTAACTTTCATGAACATACTTCTTAATACAAACAATAATAACTATCTATTGTGTAGGTCTTAAGCAGTAAATGACTCTATGAAACATGATGTCTAAAATGAATAAAATGCATTGTTTTCACATACTTTAATTTATTATAGTAGGTGTCCAGGCATGTAAAAAACGGCGTATGTCTTATAGTTTCAGACTTTCCCATACTAGCCGATTTAAATGAGACACTGAGATACTGGGGCGGGTAAGTTGCTCAAAAGCATCTGAGCACAACGCCATTGCCAAATGCGCTCTGATATATTTCATAGCGACTGTACCTGCGGGTTGACATTAGCCAGCCACGGGCCAATCAAAAACGCGAGCGTACATTCTATCCGCCATTGATTGGCGCATGGTGAATAAAAATATTCCTTTTTTTTTCCAACAGTAGGTATACCAAGACGGAGGCGAAAATACCAATTTTAAGACAAAACCACAACCACTTGCATTTCTGCTGTGCTTGGTTGTGCTGTGTAGATACCAATACTAAACTATTTGTATCTAATTTGGTTATCTAGGCGGCACAAACTATCTTTTTGGTTATCTACGTGGCATAAATGATCTTTTTGGTTATCTGATCGGCACAAATGATCTTATTGTACAAGTTATCAATCAGTGTTTAATCTTACCCCGGGAGGTGCTCCCGACCCATGCTGTTCTGAAGACTGGATTAGCAGCATCAACGCCAGACCCAGCAAGCCCCTGTTTCTTTTCCTTGGCAACATGTTTATTTATCTGCAAAAGAAGAAAAGTGTTAGGTAAAGCGTCCTTGGAATAGTAACAGGACCGAACATGACCGGCTAAGTTTTAACATTAGATATATAGACATGAGAATGAGGTACCTAACTCCAAAATTCGACTCAAGGGAATGACATTTAGACTAACTACCAAATAACTGCAGGCATTCCAAATATTAGCTCAGAACATTTAGCACGATCTGGAGTGCGATTTTTGAATCTCACCGGGTGACTAAAGCTCGCCAAAATGGTCGTTTTTCATAGAAATGCGGCCATTTTGGTGAGCTCTGGTCACCTGGTGAGATTAAAAAATTGCAACCCTTTACGAGAGTAGTTCTTGGAAATCCTCATTCCACTGGCACATGTTTTAAAGTATTTAAATTTTTTGCTAAACATAATGTGGATAAAATTAAATTTAAATGCTTTATAATGACAACACAAAGAAAAATTAGGGCAATGGCAGGACTCGAACCTGCAACCTCAGCATCCATGCCTTGCGTTTGCTAGTTTCGCCACATTACCACTCTAGAAAAAAACCGATCGTAAACTATAAGAAAACAATGTGGATAATCTCTTTGAAAATTTTGATTTCTTGGCGTCTTTTGTAAATTTACACACGTTATTTTTCGTAAGTGTTTAGATACCTACTAAAACTTGCGCTAGAGCAGTGACAGCTTCCAAGAATTACCCATGACGGACCGTAGTACAGTCGGCCTCAGAAGTAGCTTAACACTTAAGAACCTTGTTGTAGTAACGTATAATATGAGAGTTGCACGAATTTGACACATTACTGACAGCGACTTGGTTCTAAAATGTTCAGTTACTGAGGCCGACCGTACAAGTCTCTTCTATAGCCTCTATCGAGTTAGAACGCTGTGAGATTCGTGCTAGGGCGCACAGTTAAAGAACAAACAATATATTTTGTAAACAGTTAGCTTTGCTTTATTATTATAATCACCGGTAACAATAGTTAGTTCGTGATCGACGTGACCGCCGTCCTATCGCCGACGAACCGTGGAAATCTTAATAGCTCAACCTAAAAAAGTGAAGGCAACCGAGGTTTTTTAAGGCTAGATTAGCTGCAGTTCCAACATACCAAATTCCAAATAAGTTAAGTTCGCGCGAGTGCTAATTCTGGCGTTGCAAGCGTCCATAGGCTGCGATAATTGCTTCACATCAGGCAAGCCGCGTGCTTGTTTGTCTTAGATTATATCTTGAACAGGGATGTTTGGCTATGAATCTCGACGATGAATCACAATGATCTCGACTTGCATTGGCGTTAAATAGAGTATACTTAGTACATATTGTGTTAAATATTGAAACTTTGTTTTTATTAATGATATGTCGTTGAATTTATTTCCAGTAGCTTCTCATCAGCCTCCCAAATTTGACGTCTCACACTCGAGATATAAAATTACAGATTTTATAGAAAACCGACAGCTCTTTTTGACATAGGTATCATCTCTACCGTTACTTCATCTCTACTGACACGAGAATTGCCACGCAGGAGTTTTTCCTAACCAGTAATAAACTGTTTGACATTTACAAATGCTTCTTGTAAGGATAATCTGAATAAAAATATTTTGACTGACTTTGAAAACATACAGATAAGGGTTTTCAAACATAACAAAGTCGCATTGACGAGGACGAAACTTGCTAGCTAATCCTGCCGCAGCAGTGGCCCTAACATGACTGGCCAAGGTTAGTTTATCTCTATCTGCGTCCCTTTCTTATGACACTAGTTAGATAGAGAGGCAGGGAGGGGTTAAACTAAACCCGGGCTGTCATGTTAGGGCTGCAGCGGTGCTTGCACTGTTGTGTTCCGGCGTAGAGAGCAAGACAGCCGGTGACATTACTGGCACCAGAGGTATTTCATCTTAGCCCTCTGGGTTGGCAACGCATCCGCATTCCCTTTGGTGTTGCAAGTGTCTATGGGCGGTGGTGATCACTTACCATCAAGTTATCCACTGGCTCGTTTGCTTTCCCATGTTGTATTAAAAAAAACGACTATTGTAGACCTTTCGTTCGGTAGATCTCTATTCACGATTACGACAGCCTTCAAGTTGGCAATTACCTAACGCTCTTTATTACTATCGCACTATCGTCATGGCATCTTGGTTTGTTTATCACGAAAGGTCAGTGAACCTTTATTTACATTGGTAGGTACTAGGTACATAAGGCATTCTCTTGCTTCTTGAACTTTGACATCTATTAAACACAATTAAATAACAGACTGGTTAAATTTTTTACTGAATGTATTGTGTAACGATGTAAAATAATTAATAGATTCAGGCGTTACTTTGCGGAGGTCCATATCAACAAACTGGAACAAATTACCTTGCTACTCCGCGAAACCAGTGCCGGGCTCGTGCAAAATAGCTGCGTCTGTGCGACACATATATGTTCATGCAAAAACCCACCCTCCTCCGCTTCCACACGAAACAACATATATCACACAGACTCTACTACACACCACCACCACTAAACACTAAAAATACACGATCGAAGCGCGTTTCGCCTCTATACCAGGCATCATCAAGATCGAACAGTACGACCGTCCGCTACTTGAACGAATGGCGTACCAACGCCTATGCCACGCACGTCACGCCATTCGTTCAAGTAGCGGACGGTCGTACTGTTCGATCTTGATGATGCCTCGTATAGAGGTGAAACGCGCGACGATCGTGTTGTTTTAGTATTTAGTGGTGGTGGTGTGTAGTTGAGTCTGTGTGATATATGTTGTTTCGTGTGGAAACGGAGGAGGGTGGGTTTTTGCATGAACATATATGTGTCGCACAGACGCAGCTATTTTGCAGGAGCCCGGCACTAGTTTCGCGGAGTAGCAAGGTAATTTGTTCCAGTTTGTTGATGTAAAACAAGTTTAAAATGCAATCTTCGTTGCTGACGGTACTTTGTCATTACATTTTCATTGATTCTAAAACGTGTGTAGAAAGTATTAAGTCGATTTCACCGTCGTAGTTTCCCTTTGGCTAACAAACATACACTAACGCTGAGTTATGTAAAAAATGTATGGACAAATAGGTAGGTGATTATTATTAACCTTAGAGCTTCCATGGCAGAATTTTGTGTAAGCAAATAATCACACAAGGCCACTCCCGTATGGAAGCTCTAAGTTATTAACACATTGAGTGTAGCGGCGTTTACTGTGGGCTCAAAAATATCATTTGTCAAGTGCTTTGTCATTTCTTACGAGTATCAACTGCGTTCACTATAGCGCCTTGTGACAAGCACGAAATAGCACCTACGTACAGTCAGGGAACTTAATTCCCTGCCCATTTCGTTGAAATGTCGTCTGACATTCGCAATGCATTAAGGTCGATATGTCAAACTAACGTCTTGCTCTATAGCTCTTATGGTGACAGTTTGCTATATGCTATTGAACCTTAGGTGGGTTGGAAATTAAATTCCTTGACTGTACCCTATACAAAGTTACTTCATAAGTACGTTTTTGTAAAATATGTTATACACGCGCGTCATTCTACCAAAACTGTTTTAGAGAAATGACTACTTAATTTGCAAGTATTGAAGAATTATATATTTTCTGCGTTATAAAATATATAATTATTCCTTGTGACCAAAGTATTCGAGTACCCTGCGTAGGCAAATAGTGGATAGTCGCGTTCGGATCTTTGTTCGGCGAGTATCGATGCATTGGTGCGGTGTTCTGTTCACGATACACGTAGCATTTTTTGCTAGTACCACGTCTCAAAAGCATCGATACGGTCGCGGTCTGCCTTCTTAAGGGTCCATGTCTCCGCACCGTAGATAAATATGGAGAATATCTTTATATCGGCTTATTTATTTAAAAATAGCACTTTTGCATAAAAAGACTAACCAAGATTGTTTGCAATATTTCGGATTAAAAAAAAGAGGTATGGTGAATAAATACGAGGGTTATTTCCTCCTTTTACACCTTTTACACAAAGCGCCCCTACTCCAAACTGAAATAAAGTGTAGGTAGTTAACTACCCAAGTGGAACGGTTTCTTGATACGCGCCATTCAATGGGCTGGCAGAGTGACAGGTGAAAGGCTATGACTCACGAATGACTAATTAAATGGGGGGTAGCCATGGTTTCGCGCCACACACTCAATTTTAACAATAACTGTGGAGAAAATAGCTAAGAAGCTATTCTTAGTTCAAAGGTAAAGACTCGTTTACTTTTTATAAAAAAAAGGGACGCATACAGTATCTGCTGATTGATTTTTGCCTTTCGAGCGCTTGATACTACCCAGCCGCGAGTCAATGATACACGCGAGCGTATGTTATAGCCGGCACTGATTGGCGCTCGGCTGCAGAGTGTCGATCGCTCGTAAATAAAAAATCACTCGACTGGTCACCTAATAGGAAATGATCACCGTCGCCTATGGAATCCAGCGGCAACAAAGAGAATAGCTGATCCGTTGCCGGGCCTTAGGTCCCTCGTTGGTGCGTGGCACAACTAATTCTGGATTGCCTAACAGTTTGTAGATAACGGCTAAAGGTAGTAAGTCCATCTACCGTACTTTGTATTGTTGTTTTTTTTTTATACAACATAGGACGGAAAACAAGCAAGTGGGTCACCTGATGGTAAGTGATCACCACCGCCTATAGACACCTGCAACAACAAAGAGTGTGCAGATGCGTTGCCAACCCAGAGGGCTAAGATGGAATACCTCTTGTGCCAGTAATTACACCGGCTGTCTTGCTCTCCACGCCGGAACACAACAGTGCAAGCACTGTTGCTTAGCGGCAGGATTAGCGAGCAAGATGGTGGTAGCGATCCGGACGGACCTTGCACAAGGTCCTACCACCCGCAAGGCGTGACATGACATTAAGATTAAACGAAGTTGCTCTGTGAATTTTGTAGTGCATAAACTTCACATTGCCGAGTAGCTACATGGACGACAAAGTCCTTATATGACGACTAGCTGTATCTCGTTTTTATACAAATCCGGTTAAAAAGGAAGTTCTTTGCGAAAAACTAGCAGTACCCTATGGCATGTTGTGCTAACGGTGCCGCGGTGTGACTGCCTACTCCGTTCAAACAGGCTCACGGCAGTCAGGAGTTTAGTAGTTTTAATCCGCAATCCAATATGGTTTAAACTTTAAAACGTCGATGGAAAAAAAACCATAAGACTTTTTTGAAATCTTTATTTGTTTAGAGGCTTTGATCAAAACTAAATATGACACTCCCATTAGCAAGCAACATTATCTACAGACAAAACTTTACAGATTCACAACAAACCGTGGGACTTGTTTCATGCTGGTAAACGCGTAACTTATAGATGCGGTCGTGTAATATACCATATCCCCTTGTCATACGATTCAAAATGGTTAAGCAATTTCTTGGTCGACTATACATAATGATACCACTGGACATTGGGAGACTTTTTAGGGTTTTTTAAAAATCTTTATTGGAAGAGGTTTAGTTCGCTAGACGAATATGCCAGTGACTTTTTATTGCAGTATATATGTAAGTATTATACGAGTACCACTAGGTTTCGAACGTTTCAAATACATTCATGGTATAGTACAACCATTCATATTCATCATAAGTAGTAGGGATTCGCCGGTTCTGGATCACTTTTTTTTCGCTCAAAATGGCGGATTTGGGGGCAAAGAAATCTAAAAAAAAAAAAAAAAAAAAAAAAAAAAAAAAAAAAAAAAAAAAAAAAAAAAAAAAGGTCAACACCCCATTTAAAGCGATTGGACGGGGTCTCATCACGCTCCGCCCACTCCTTCACGTATATATGTACTTCCATTGCAACATAATACCAACACTTAATCACATACTCATAAAAGGATAGAGACCCTTTCCTTTGTTTCCTACTCACCCTTTGTTACGTTCAACTTCTTACCTGCGCCCACTTGGGGGTTCGGTGCCGACCTTTTTTTTTCCTGGGTACCTGATCGCCCGCCACGCTCCGTACAAATAAAATACCATGTCTTTTCATAAGTCCACTTTCAATTCATTATTCTATCAGCACATAAATATCCTATCGCATTATTCGCAGTACACTTTTATTCGTAGCCTATAACTTTTAGGACTATCATAAATCTAACCTAACCTAACCTACATTTTGGAGAAATTCAAACCTAACTTAACCTAACCTCCATTTTGGAGACATTCAAACCTAACCTAACCTACATTTTTGAGAAATTCAAACCTAACTTAACCTAACCTACATTTTGGAGACATTCAAACCTAACCTAACCTACATTTTGGACAAATTCAAACCTAACATAACCTAACCTAGGTTTTGGAGAAATTCGCAAGCCATAACTTTCAGGACTATTTTAAATCTAACTTAACCTAACCTACGTTTTGGAGAAATTCGTAAGCCATAACTTTCAGGCCTATCTTAAATCTAACCTAACCTACGTTTTGGAGAATATTGTCACGCTATACTTGGTTTGTACTTTTGATTCGCAACTCGATGTTTCGTGGACATATCTTTTGACAAATTCTTATTTTGCAAACTACTTATTTTATTCTGAATCCATAACTTTCAGGACTATCATAAATCTAACCTAACCTAACCGACGTTTTGGAGAATATTGTTACGCTAAATAGTAAATGGTTTCAGTTAAAAACAAGAATTTTGTTGCTTTATTGCTTTTTACTTCTAACCTTATTAAGTACTCCTTAGAAATACTAGTTTTAACGTGTTTGTTACGCAATTCGATTATTTAAATACTAGTCAAAACTTGTAGGATTGCACTATGTACAAAGGATATTAAGAACGCAGCCTTGTGTTTCGCTTACACAGTAGGTACTATCCTACATTTTGTGGACATATTATATAGCTAAAGTTTATTTTATGAATATACATATAGACAGAGAGTTTACATAATACAGTAAACGGTTTCAGTAGCTTTATTGTTTTCTTTGTATCAAACGCACCACGATCTTTTATTATTTAATTACTTAACATCAATACACTATGCAAAGAGAGCTTTTTGAAAAAATAGCTAGTTTGAACGTGTTCACTAGGCGAACCGTTTACCTGACCATCGTCAATAAGAGGAGCGTTATGTTTTTTTGAGTGTATGTCTTTGAAGATACTGGTTTAAACCTGCTAAATTGCACTACGCATAAAGGACCTCAAGAACGCGGACGGCATTGTATAATTGCTTTATTGTTGTCTTTGTATCAAAAGAACCGCCGCTGTCTTTTGTTATTCAACAAACCGCGTCTGGGGAATACGAGTTTATACCTGTTCAATAAGCGAAGCCCTTCTTTAAAAAAATACCTGTCCCAACTCGTAGGGATTGCGCTGGGTATAAAAGCCCGCCATCACATCTCGGCTTCATTGCGCCCCAAACAATTCTCCGAGCAAGATCTTCCAGTAAGAGAGTCGTGAGTCGTGAAGTTTAGTGCAAGGTTGCTGAAAGCAGTGTTTCGTTGCTGAAATGGATGTAAGTATGTAGTCATAATTTTATGTGTGCCCACTTATTTCAGATTTTGATTGATTGTAACATAACCTTCATCTATGTTTTATGTGTGCCCACTTATTTCAGATTTTGATTGATTGTAATATAACCTTCATCCATTTTTGTGTTTACCATGTAAATCTACTTTGAAGGACCGTTTGAATAACGTTTTTATTTTGTTACAGGAAAACACATTTAAAAATTATTACTATCCCGACGACGAAGCAAGTGATGAAGAAGGAACGTTGGCCTATAAAGTCAAAAAAGCTATTGCTAACACTAACAAGAGGCCTAATAACAGCATAGATGGCTTCTTTGAAAAACGGAAGAAAAGGAAAGTTGCTGTAAAGTCGTCGAGCGTCAGCCAAGCTACTGCGGAAGGCGTGGCTTTTATAAAGTCCAATAAAGACGATGCATCATACGCCTCACATCTTATAAAAATTGAGGTGTATGATGCGCGGAAAATAAAAAATGTTCCGCCAACGGAGCATTGGAAACATGCGGAAGTGCGTGTTAAATACTACGCGCACTCCGAAGAGGATGCTCACGTGGAATCCACAAGAGATGTGATTTACCAAATCACCAAACAGTTAGCGGAAAAAAGTGATTGTGTCAATTACGTTATAGACAATACAAAATAAGTGTAAAAGTAGTTTTAAGATCTTCATTTGTTCCTTTTATCTTTTTTTACTCGATTGTTTGCGTTTTGTTTGTTAATTGCTTTATAACTCGTACCGAACATTTTTCTTTGTATAGCGAACACCTTTTGTATTCTAAGCTTCCTTTCTAGTTATTATTTTTCCGACAAAGAGTCATTGTCTTTCATATTAGATAAGTAACACAAGTTCCAAGCGCCGATGTTCATTGTATAAATAGACCATAGCCCGCTTTAAAAAAAAACACATTCTAACGAAGACGTAATAATGGACGGACAGAGCTGCAACTTCTTCGACCAACAACTTGAACAGCTTACTGAAGACCAAAGGCTATACGAACTCTGCGAAAAAGTGGAACAAGAATATTTTAAAACGTAGGTTACTTACCTTTGTTATAATTCTGCTTTTGTTATAATTGTGCTATTGTCATAGATATCCATCCTACTGAATCATGCTTCAACTCATTTGATGCTAATAGTTACCTTTGTTATATTGTGTCATTGTAATGGATACCCATCCTACCGAAACATGTTTCAACTCGTTTTTTGCTAGTTGTAGCTGGTAGGGGTGGATTTTAAGGTATTTAAACCGAATGCCAGTTGCTTCAAATCATTTGTTACTTTTCTCGCGACGGCATAAGACTAGTTCTATTTAAGATGTATTTCAATTTGGATCTATCTCAAAGTGAAATTGCAAGCCTAGATAAATCTTTGATCTTGTCCAAATTCCATAATTTGATACGATTATGGTATTTAAAAAAAGTTTTACCACTTTCGTGGTTAGAGGATACGGAGATTATGCCATATTTCACACCATGCAGTGGACACATCATACACACTCATCAATCTGACACATCCGATGAAATTGATGGTGTACTGCCAATGCAGGCATATTGTTTAAATTGTAGACGAGAAATGAGTTAGTATTAAACTTTTAGGTGTTTTTGTTTATGTTATAATTGTCAATAATTTGTAATATTAATAATTGTTTTATTTTTGCAGATCTTTACAAGTTGGCCGAGGAGGTGTAAATAAAAAAAGATCAGCAATGTCTACCGTGACTGCCGAACCACCAACAAAGAAAAATAAACCTTTGAACAATTCAGCTAGCTACGCTGCTGTGGCAACGTCAACAGTATCAGTTGGACACCAAAACGTGAGTACAGAAAGTAATCACAAAATTGAATGTCCTGTGTGTCACGTGTCAGTATCTAGAAAATATTATTCCAACCACTTGAAAAGTAATACTCATAAAAACAACGTGATAAGTTCTGACAAGGAATTTACAAACGTTCAGTTAATTGAAAGCGCGTTCGGGAATAGAATAGTTACTTACAGAATTTTACCTGATTCCGATACTACCAATGCATTTGAAACACCAGAATTATTTTTGCATAATATCAAGGGAAAAGTGTTTAAGTTACTAGAACGATCCATAGCAGAACAAACTGTCGTAAAAGTAAATTTCATTCTTAATGCAGACTTTACACAACAAACTAAGCAACTTAATAATGTTTTTGACTTTCAATCGTTAAATTACGTCGTTTGCAAGGGGGACGCCACAGATGGTATTTATGCATCACTTGTAACTGAAATTGTTAACAAAGTAACCAATTTTGAAAAAAAAGACAGCGGATGGAGTTTAGTTAAAATAAAATATTTAGACATGAATATCAATAAATTCAATCCTTTGCGTGGTTCATCTTACATAAACTTACCATTGGATATAAAAAACAAAAAAGCAGTTATCAACGTTAAAAACAAAGACCATGAATGCTTCCGTTGGGCTATACTGTCAGGTTTATATGAGCCAAATAACAACTCTAACAGGGTCTCGTCGTACAAATTGCACAGAAATAAATTGAAATTTGAAAATCTTTCCTTCCCAATAAAAATAAACGATATTCATAAATTCGAGAAAATGAATGATCTAAGCATTAATGTTTTTGGCTTGGAGTACGATTCGAAAAGCAAGCAAAATAAAGTTATTGGTCCGTTACACTTAACGAAAAGTAGGAAAACTATCCATTTAAACTTGCTGTATTTAAATCACGGTACTAAGGGCCATTATTGTTACATAAAAAGTCTATCGCGATTAGTATCAAAACAAATGACGACGTCAGAGCATGCAATCCACTTATGTGATGGTTGTTTAATTTATTTCACTTCACATGAAAAATTGCAGAAACATCAAAAACATGACTGTTTTCATGTATGTACAAACTTACCCTCTGAAAACGATAGTAAAAGAAACTGGTTTAATGAATTAGTTCCCTCTAACCAAATATCATTCAATAACTACGATCGTAAATTGAGGGTCCCATTTGTTATATATGCCGATTTCGAAGCATTTTTAAAACCCATTGAAACTTGTATCAACGATCCGAATAAATCCTCAACAACCAATGTTCAGGAACATGTAATGTACAGTTTTGGATACTATATTAAATGTTCATATGATGACAGTTTATCTGTATATAGAACATACACAGGTCAAAATTGTGCCGAATCATTTATGAAATTATTAAAAAAAGATTTAGAGAACATTTGCAAAAAGAACACTTTTGTAAAATGTCCTTTGCCCTTAACGGAACAAGATAAAGTAACCATAGCACAAAGTGATACCTGTTTCATTTGTGAAAAAAAATTAAATGAAGAATTCATTGTGTCTCATAACCAACATACCGGTGCTTTTGAAGGAGTCGCTCATCCATCCTGTTCTGAGAAATATCGAACCCCTAATTTCTTACCTGTGTTTTTACACAATTTGAGTAGCTATGATGCTCATTTTATTGTACACGGGCTTGGATTTGAAGAGGGGGACATAGAAGTTATCCCACAAAACAAAGAAAAATATATTTCTTTCTCCAAGCAATTTCACATCAATAACCATGTAATGAAATTAAGATTTCTTGATTCCTTAAAATTTATGAGTAGCAGTCTTGATAAGTTAGCCAAAAATTTACTGCCCGATCAGTTTCATGAACTTCGGTTAAATTTTCCATCTGAAGAAGACTTCAAACGCTTAATACGAAAAGGAATATATCCATATGAACATATGACATCTTTTGAATCATTAGAATTGGTTAGTCTTCCCAATCACGATGATTTTTACAGCTCATTAAATGATAACCACATTTCAGAAAATGATTATAAACATGCACGTGACGTATGGAATCACTTTAAATGTAAAAACATGGGGGATTATTCAAATCTTTACTTAAAAACTGATGTTTTGTTGTTAGCAGATGTGTTTGAAAATTTTAGAAATGTTTGTAAAGAAACATATGGATTAGATCCTGCACAATATTACACGGCACCTGGATTAAGTTGGGATGCTATGTTAATGTCTACTAAAATTAATCTAGAACTTCTAACGGACATTGACAAAATTTCTTTTATTGCAAATAACATAAGAGGTGGTATTTCTCAATGTAGTAACAGACATGGGAAAGCTAATAATATATTTATGTCTGAATATGATCCTACGTTACCATCTTCATTTTTGATGTATCTAGATGCAAATAACCTTTACGGTTGGGCAATGTCACAATGCCTTCCCATTGGCAAGTTTGAATGGGTGGATAATAATACCGATTTTAATGTTTCTGATGATGCTGAACACGGATACATTCTAGAAGTTGATTTGGAATACCCAAATAACTTACACGATTTTCATTCTGATTTACCATTCTGCCCAGAAAACGTTTGTTTAGGTGATACCAAAGAAAAAAAGCTGATTCCTAATTTAAATAACAAAGCGAACTATGTGATTCACTATCGAAATCTAAAACAATGTTTAAAATCTGGTTTACGTTTGCTAAAAATTCACAGAATTTTAAAGTTTGAACAAAAGGCATGGTTAAAGACTTACATCGATTTAAATACACACATGCGTTCGTTGGCCAGATCAGAATTTGAAAAAGACTTCTTCAAACTCATGAACAATTCTGTTTTCGGTAAAACTATGGAAAATATAAATAAAAGAGTGAATGTTAAATTACTTAACCACTGGCAAAACCACGGAAAAACTCAAGGAGTTCAATCTTTAATAGCAAGACCTGAATTTCACAGCCTTTCTATATTTTCGGAGAATTTGGTTGCAGTACAGTTGAAAAAAACAAAAGTCTTGTACAACAAACCTATTTATTTAGGATTTTGTATATTAGATTTGTCAAAAACTTTAATGTATGAATTTCACTATGACTTCATGAAAACCAAATATCCAGATAAACTGAAATTGCTTTACACGGACACGGACAGTTTGGTATATCAAATATTTACGGATAACTTTTACGCTGATATACTAATAGATCTAGAATCTTACTTTGATACTTCTGATTATCCTCCTGACAATCAATACGGTTTGCCATTAGTAAATAAAAAGCAATTGGGTTTTTTTAAAGATGAAAATAATGGTAAAATTTTTAAAGAGTTTATTGGCCTTCGATCAAAAATGTATGCAATGGATGTACAAAACGAATTTATAGCAAAAGCAAAAGGAGTTAATAAATGTATTACTAAAAAATTTAACATTGACAATTACAAAACATGTTTGTTCAAAAAAGATAATCTGTTGTGTGAAATGATGCGGTTCAGGTCTATAAAACATGTTATATTTACACAAAAAATAAACAAAATATCTTTATCACACAGTGATACAAAACGATATTTACTAGAAAATTCCACTGACACGCTTGCTTGGGGCCACTACAGAATAAAGGACATTCAGTGTTAATATTACTTTTCTGTACTTGCGATTGTTCCTAAATTCGTAACAAATTTTTTTGTAATTATTGAGTATGGACTGGTAATAAGATAATAGAAAGTTGTAATTTATGTATAATTTAAAAATTTCAGAATGTTTTTAGACATTTTTTTTTATAAATTTAAGTGTTTTCTTTGTAGTATTATGCATGGACTAGTAATAAGATTACAGAAAGATGTAATTTACTCTTTTTTTTTTTTATTAAATAAAGTGTTTAGATAAATTTCATGTGTTTTTATTTAAAAATTATTCAGGTGTGACAAAACTATATAACCTTGTTTGGACTTAAAAAAAAATCATTAGTGTTTTAGTACTTTTAGATTCAACACGTATAACAGATTTATATAATGATTCACTTTTGTCACCCTTTTACGGCCATTGTTGCTGGTCCCAGTGGGTGTGGAAAATCAAAATTTGTCACAAACTTTTTAAATGATTGCAAAGTACTATGCGATGTAAATTTTTCGGAAGTTATTTGGTGTTATGATGAAATGCAACCTTTGTACAATCTGGAAAATGTTAATTATAGTCAAGGAATACCTGATATTAACATATTTGATGGGAAGCAACCTAAACTTCTTATTATCGATGATTTGATGAGGGAGTCAGATGGACGGATCGTTGATATTTTCACGAAGGGTAGTCATCACAGAAACTTAAGCGTGTTTTATATTACACAAAATATATTTCACCAGGGACGAGGTCAACGTGACATCTCGCTAAACACAAGTTACATTGTATATTTTAAAAATCCTAGAGATAAAACTCAAATACGATACTTGTCGCGACAAGTTTATCCTGAAAATTCAAAATTCGTGGATGAAGCCTATAAAGATGCTACTAAGGATGCCCATGGATATCTCATGATTGATCTGAAACAAAATACAGATGACTTATGTCGTTTCAAAACTAAAATATTTCCGTTCGATAAAAATTGCACAGTTTACATTCCTAAAAAAGGATTTAAATATAACAGGAATCAACAAGTTTTAGTCAGTTCTAAATGATGCACTCGAGTGTGAGCACATATAAACACTTACTTGAAGCGTTGCAAGTACTTAAACCAAAATATCGCACGGCTTTACTCAAAGCTTGTGATGATGATGAAATCAATATTATTTGCGAGTGTATTTATAACGTGCTAAAAGGAAAAATTCCATTAGAAAAAAAAGAAAAATCTAAATTAAATAAACACAAGAACATATTACGCAAGCTAGTTTCAAAGGGAAAACAAAAACTAAGAAAAACTATCATCATTCAAAAGGGTGGTGCATTTCTACCTGTTATTTTAGGTGCAGTTTTAAGTGCTTTAATAAACTCTTTATAACCAAAATGGAGAACACAAAAAAAATGCTTTTGGTAGAACAAGATTTTATTGAAAGACTTAAAAATAATGAGCTATCAGAGAACTCATCGTCTCGTCTGGATGGAGAGATGAAAAAAATATTGAAAAGTAAAATGGATGATCGTGAAAAATGGGCATTATATTCCCAAGCACTGCAGCGATTTTTACATTTTGCCGAAGCAGATCGAAAGCCTTTCAAAATACCAATAGTAATGGATGGAGTTGATCACTTAAACAACCTCAACAGTGACTTAGATTCAAAGGTAAAAAAGCAGGAAAATGCAAATAATGACTCAGTCGCAAGCCCAACTTTGCTGGAAGATGATGTTCCTGCTACACCACCACTTAATAAAACGAATCAATACTATCCTGTGGAATTAACTCCATCTCATATCGTACAAGGAATACCGAAATCTTATCGATCGAAAACCCAAACTTTAATGGACATTATTATCCTTAATAAAAAAAAAATTTGGTGGAAGACAGGAGGGGAAGTTGTGTTAAACAATCGAGTGATCCCAAATAGCAATATTGTCGATCTGATAAACGATGTAACAAGACCTCTAAAACGCGCAAAACCAATAGGTTGGGAAGAATTTGCATTGGTTTTAAAAGATATAGGAGTTCCTACATTTTGTATTGGTAATCCTGCTAACTTGGAGTATATGAAGAGAGATTACACCAACGAGTTTCGCGCATCATCATCATCTTCTAAAAATACAAGGGATTCATCATTTAAAGTAAAAAACGCATCTACACCTATTTCTGCTAAAACAATTGAGTCGACCAAAAAGAAATTAGATTGGGAAAAATGGACCCCCTATTAGATATAAATAAGATTTACTACGATGTGTCCAACCCAGCTGGTTACAGTAGTATAGATAAGTTAGCGAAGGAAATGAAAGGTAATATGAGCAAGGAGGAAGTAAAAAAATGGTTACAGTCTCAGGAAACGTATACTTTACATAAACCTGTCCACCGACGATTTACTAGGAATCGATACATCCTATCTAATTATAATGAACTCTGGCAGGCTGATCTCAGTGATATGCGTACTTATAGTCAATATAATGATGGATATAAATATATTCTTTGTGTTATTGATGTTTTTAGTAAATATGCTTTTGCAAGAGCCATGAAAAAGAAGGATTCAGAAACAGTTAAACAATGTTTTGAAAGCATATTTGCAGAAGCCAAATCTACCCCTCGTCACATCCAATCCGATAAAGGCACAGAATTTGTTTCAAAGGTGGTAAGAGACTACTTTAAAAGCAAAAACATTAATTATTACACCACTAATAATCCAGACATTAAAGCAAGTATAGTTGAAAGGTTTCAAAGAACTCTTAAAATGAAAATGTGGCGTTATTTTACTCATAGAAATACTTACAACTACACTAATATATTACAAGATCTTCTTCACTCTTATAACCATAGTTATCATTCTAGTATCAAAATGCGACCAATTGATGTTAATTTTAATAATATCATGACTGTTTGGTGTAACTTATATGATAGAAAAAAAGACAAACAAATTTCATTAGAAACCACACAACTGAATGTAGGTGATCATGTTCGAATAACTAAATATAAACACATATTTCAAAAGGGTTATGAAACTAATTGGAGTGATGAAATTTTTATAATTGATGCAATCATTAGACGATCTCCGAGACTTGTTTATACCTTAAAGGACTTGGATGGTGAACCAATCGTAGGTACATTTTATTCTAAAGAATTACAAAAAACAACTTATCACCCCTCCATGAAGTATAAAATTGATAAAATAATACGCTCTCGGCGTGTTGGTGGCAGAAAGGAAGTGTTAGTGAAGTGGCAAGGTTATCCGAGTAAATTTAATTCTTGGATTCTTGCATCAAACTTAGAAAAAATATGAGTGAAGGAAGTTTTTATATAACTTTGTTAAGCAATAGCTCGACGGCTTATTATACTGATAATACAACAGCACATTTTATGACCAAACTACCTAAGACCGTTAAATTAGAAGGAGAATGGGTTGTTGGTTTAGTGGAATTTCAATACCCACGTTCCATGTACAATGTTCAAGATCAAGAAAATATCATCTATATAAAAAAGAAAGTACGATTACCTAATGACAAGTTTGACAAAATCATAGATATAAAAACTCACATACCTGCTACTACATATGATAGCGTTGACACTTTCCTTGACGCGTTCAATGAAAACCCGCAATTAAAAAATAAGGTGAAATTTAGGTGTGATAAAATATCAAAAATGGTGGCTATAACTGCAACTGAAGATATAACATCTATCATAACATCACCGATACTGAGTTTGCAGTTAGGTTTCAAACCACGATCTAATTTAAAACAAATTTCAATTGGGAAAAATCCAGTAAATTTGTATTTAGGGTTACCATCACAAATATTTGTGTATACCGATATCATTGAACCGCAAGTAGTGGGGGATGTTATAACATCATTGTTGAGAATAATTCCATTGGATCCAACTCAGTTCGTTTATGGAGCTTACAAAATGCATGTCTTCTCACCTGCTCATTATGTACCTGTTTTACGTAGAGAGTTCGATACGATTGAAATAGATATAAGAACGACTACCGGTGCCAGAGTACCATTTCAATTTGGATCTTCTTGTGTGAAGCTACATTTTCAACGAATAAAATGACTCACAAACGATCGTCTGCCTCTTGTCCATATGAACATTATTATTTACATCAAGCTGGCTCTGGTGTAGGAATTGTCTATAAAGGTGTTCCATTTCAACGAGGTCATGGGATTGGAAGCTTTTTGGGTGGGCTATTTAGGTCTGTGATTCCTTTGTTATCCAGTGGTTTTAGGGCTGTAGGGAAAGAAACATTAGATGCGGGGATCGGCCTGCTGTCTGATATGGTAAATTCACGTCCTATGGAGAGTTCGATCAAGTCTCGATTCAAAGATGCAAGTGCTAACTTAAAAAGAAAAGCTGATGAAAAAATTGATTCTCTAATGTCAGGATCTGGGTATAAAATGTCAACTAAAAGACGAGAACGACTCATTCCGTTAAAAGCATCACGACGAAGAGGAAGTAAAAAAATTAAAAAGTATAACGTCGAAGATATATTTTCATATTAAATAATGTCATTCTTACATAATCATTCATGTGAATGTGCAAAATCTGAGTTAGATATATTTGCCCTGCCGTCAACTCAAACCAGTATTGAAAGTGGACAATGGGTTCATTACAAACCGATTTCATCTTTAAACGACGACGGCCCTATAGAATTTCAAGTTCCCGGATCAGGTGATGACTATATTGACTTGTCACATACGTTACTGCATGTCAATGCAAAAGTATTGAATCAGGATGGTACAAATTTAAAAGCAGATGTCCAAGTTTCGCCTGTTAACAATTGGTTGCATTCCCTTTTCAATCAACTAGACATATATTTAAATCAAAAACTCATATCACCTCCGAACAACACATATGCCTATCGTGCTTATTTGGAGAATCTTCTTAACTATGGTCCAGCAGCCAAAGAATCTCATCTAACTTGTGGATTGTGGTACGAAGATACTGCACATCATATGGATGCCGTTGACGCAACGAACAAAGGGTTTCACAAAAGAATGGAATTTGTGAAAGAGAGTAGACAAGTTGAAATGATTGGTCACTTGCATGGTGACATGTTTAACCAAGAGAAATTTTTAATAAATGGCGTAGAAATGCGTGTTAAGTTAGTGCGCTCAAAAGAAACATTTAATCTTATTTGTCATCAAGATAAAAAATTTAAAGTACAAATAATGGATGCTAGTCTTATTATAAGAAGAGCAAGAGTCAACCCTAGCGTTTTGTTAGCCCATCAAAAAGTACTAGCGTCAACAACTGCAAAGTATCCTATAACAAGAGCGGAAGTTAAGGTTCTGACAATACCGGCAGGTGTGCAAGGTAAAACATTAGATAATATATTCCTTGGACAAGTTCCTAAAAGATGTATTGTCGGTTTTGTCTTAAATTCAGCGTTTAACGGTAATTTAGCATTGAATCCTTTCAACTTTCAACATTTTAATATGAATTCATTCAGTTTGTATGTAGACGGTCATGAAATACCTTCTAGAACATTACAACCATCATTTAGCTCTGGTTTAATAGCATCACCATATCACACTTTATTTTCTGGGACTGGCATTCATTTTCACAACGAAGGTAACGCAATAAGTAGAACAAACTACGGAGACGGATATTGTTTGCTATGTTTTGATTTGACTCCTGATTTATCTGCTAGTTCAACGTCACATTGGAATCTCGTCAGACATGGAAGTGTTCGGTTAGAAGTTCGCTTTGATTCGTCTCTAAGTCAAACTGTTAACTGTATTGTATACGCAGAATTTGATAATGTAATTGAAATAAACAAGAATCGTGACGTAACTGTGGATTATAACAGTTAATAAATACTTTGTTTTTAATAAGGATACATCATTTGTTCTTAAACGTTGTTAACAGAATCATTTATAAGCTGCTAAATTTATATTTATCATGGATACAAATGAAATACAGCTCTGTATGAATAAAATAAGTTCCAGTTTTAAATCAAATGTTTTTGCTGCAAACCGATTGCCTATTTGGGTAAATTTACCTGCTTTTATTATAAGCAATTTAGATCCCGACTCAAAACCGGGGTCTCACTGGATAGCTATACACATTGATATTAATGGCATTGGTGAATATTTTGACTCATTTGGTCGAAAACCTACAGGTAGTCATAAGCTATTTTTGAAAAGAAATTCCAGGAGATGGGTTTATAACCACAACTCATTTCAAAATCCTTTTACCTCGGTCTGCGGGGAATATTGTTTAGTCTATCTGTATTTTAAGATTAAAGGAAAAACTATGTGTGACTTGGTAAATGTGTTTACTGAGAGTTCTCTATGTAACGATCTAATTGTAAGAAATATGTTTAAGTCTATTTTTTTGAAATAAACAATTAAATATAAAACAAACTCTTTTATTGTTCTAAGTTAAGTCTACATTTTCGTCAAGGGAAGTGTATTTGTGAATAAAACATAAAAAATGTAACATGGTATTCATTAAAACTTTATTCAAAGTCATGGCTATGGTCTATTTATACAATGAACATCGGCGCTTGGAACTTGTGTTACTTATCTAATATGAAAGACAATGACTCTTTGTCGGAAAAATAATAACTAGAAAGGAAGCTTAGAATACAAAAGGTGTTCGCTATACAAAGAAAAATGTTCGGTACGAGTTATAAAGCAATTAACAAACAAAACGCAAACAATCGAGTAAAAAAAGATAAAAGGAACAAATGAAGATCTTAAAACTACTTTTACACTTATTTTGTATTGTCTATAACGTAATTGACACAATCACTTTTTTCCGCTAACTGTTTGGTGATTTGGTAAATCACATCTCTTGTGGATTCCACGTGAGCATCCTCTTCGGAGTGCGCGTAGTATTTAACACGCACTTCCGCATGTTTCCAATGCTCCGTTGGCGGAACATTTTTTATTTTCCGCGCATCATACACCTCAATTTTTATAAGATGTGAGGCGTATGATGCATCGTCTTTATTGGACTTTATAAAAGCCACGCCTTCCGCAGTAGCTTGGCTGACGCTCGACGACTTTACAGCAACTTTCCTTTTCTTCCGTTTTTCAAAGAAGCCATCTATGCTGTTATTAGGCCTCTTGTTAGTGTTAGCAATAGCTTTTTTGACTTTATAGGCCAACGTTCCTTCTTCATCACTTGCTTCGTCGTCGGGATAGTAATAATTTTTAAATGTGTTTTCCTGTAACAAAATAAAAACGTTATTCAAACGGTCCTTCAAAGTAGATTTACATGGTAAACACAAAAATGGATGAAGGTTATATTACAATCAATCAAAATCTGAAATAAGTGGGCACACATAAAACATAGATGAAGGTTATGTTACAATCAATCAAAATCTGAAATAAGTGGGCACACATAAAATTATGACTACATACTTACATCCATTTCAGCAACGAAACACTGCTTTCAGCAACCTTGCACTAAACTTCACGACTCACGACTCTCTTACTGGAAGATCTTGCTCGGAGAATTGTTTGGGGCGCAATGAAGCCGAGATGTGATGGCGGGCTTTTATACCCAGCGCAATCCCTACGAGTTGGGACAGGTATTTTTTTAAAGAAGGGCTTCGCTTATTGAACAGGTATAAACTCGTATTCCCCAGACGCGGTTTGTTGAATAACAAAAGACAGCGGCGGTTCTTTTGATACAAAGACAACAATAAAGCAATTATACAATGCCGTCCGCGTTCTTGAGGTCCTTTATGCGTAGTGCAATTTAGCAGGTTTAAACCAGTATCTTCAAAGACATACACTCAAAAAAACATAACGCTCCTCTTATTGACGATGGTCAGGTAAACGGTTCGCCTAGTGAACACGTTCAAACTAGCTATTTTTTCAAAAAGCTCTCTTTGCATAGTGTATTGATGTTAAGTAATTAAATAATAAAAGATCGTGGTGCGTTTGATACAAAGAAAACAATAAAGCTACTGAAACCGTTTACTGTATTATGTAAACTCTCTGTCTATATGTATATTCATAAAATAAACTTTAGCTATATAATATGTCCACAAAATGTAGGATAGTACCTACTGTGTAAGCGAAACACAAGGCTGCGTTCTTAATATCCTTTGTACATAGTGCAATCCTACAAGTTTTGACTAGTATTTAAATAATCGAATTGCGTAACAAACACGTTAAAACTAGTATTTCTAAGGAGTACTTAATAAGGTTAGAAGTAAAAAGCAATAAAGCAACAAAATTCTTGTTTTTAACTGAAACCATTTACTATTTAGCGTAACAATATTCTCCAAAACGTCGGTTAGGTTAGGTTAGATTTATGATAGTCCTGAAAGTTATGGATTCAGAATAAAATAAGTAGTTTGCAAAATAAGAATTTGTCAAAAGATATGTCCACGAAACATCGAGTTGCGAATCAAAAGTACAAACCAAGTATAGCGTGACAATATTCTCCAAAACGTAGGTTAGGTTAGATTTAAGATAGGCCTGAAAGTTATGGCTTACGAATTTCTCCAAAACGTAGGTTAGGTTAAGTTAGATTTAAAATAGTCCTGAAAGTTATGGCTTGCGAATTTCTCCAAAACCTAGGTTAGGTTATGTTAGGTTTGAATTTGTCCAAAATGTAGGTTAGGTTAGGTTTGAATGTCTCCAAAATGTAGGTTAGGTTAAGTTAGGTTTGAATTTCTCAAAAATGTAGGTTAGGTTAGGTTTGAATGTCTCCAAAATGGAGGTTAGGTTAAGTTAGGTTTGAATTTCTCCAAAATGTAGGTTAGGTTAGGTTAGATTTATGATAGTCCTAAAAGTTATAGGCTACGAATAAAAGTGTACTGCGAATAATGCGATAGGATATTTATGTGCTGATAGAATAATGAATTGAAAGTGGACTTATGAAAAGACATGGTATTTTATTTGTACGGAGCGTGGCGGGCGATCAGGTACCCAGGAAAAAAAAAAGGTCGGCACCGAACCCCCAAGTGGGCGCAGGTAAGAAGTTGAACGTAACAAAGGGTGAGTAGGAAACAAAGGAAAGGGTCTCTATCCTTTTATGAGTATGTGATTAAGTGTTGGTATTATGTTGCAATGGAAGTACATATATACGTGAAGGAGTGGGCGGAGCGTGATGAGACCCCGTCCAATCGCTTTAAATGGGGTGTTGACCTTTTTTTTTTTTTTTTTTTTTTTTTTTTTTTTTTTTTTTTTTTTTTTTTTTTTTTAGATTTCTTTGCCCCCAAATCCGCCATTTTGAGCGAAAAAAAAGTGATCCAGAACCGGCGAATCCCTACTACTATCATACAAATCTCTGCCCCTGTCGGGGTTTGCACCTGACGCCCCTAGCTTATGCGGGGTCATTATCCCCTAGAGTATACGTATAAGTACTTAGATTTTGTTGAGCTTATGATATATAGTAAGTAAGAACTAGAATCATTTTGGGGACTGATCTTGCCTATTACTTAATCAAAGCGGCCATTTTTGACGGAAGGTCGCGGTTCAAAGTGAAGGGACACTTCCTCGTAGAACGGATGGTGACTCGCTTAAGGTCGCCTGCGCATGTCAGTCGACGGCGACGCATATATTGCCCATTTGCAATATCCGATTACAAAAAAAGGGTAAAATGGTCTTTCTCGAAATTAAAAGGCAATTATTTAATGAGACAGCATAACATAGTGTGGTAAGATACTTACAGTACTTAATTACAGCTTTTCTCAATAAAATAAGGCTATAAAGAAACTATAATAAGCGAAATAAAGTTCGCTTAAGTAGATATTATTATGTGAATAGACACGCCTTCAAAGCCAGCTATTGCCGGCGGGACAACAATAAATTATAAAACATATATATGACCACTACCAAACATGTTTTGGTTGTAGGTTTAAGTAATAAACTTATTTTTGGAGGTGCCTAAGTATGTCATATTGTCAAGGAATGTATTTGTTGATTTTTCCTTCGTCCAGGACAAATGCAAACATAGTAACTTAAACTCAATATTTTGGAGCTGGAGGGCCGAAGAATATCAACCTAATGGTATGGAACCATTAAGGCTCGTATCAGTGGCCCTAACATGACTGGCCAAGTTTAGTTTATCCCTATCTGTGTTCCTTTCTTGTGACACTGGTTAGGCAGAGACACAGGGAGAGGTTAAACTAAACCTGGGCTGTCATGTTAGGGCCGCAGAATGTTCTTTGTCATGGGACAAAGAACCTTCTCGTACGAACACAAAACGATTAATGTTTGAAATAAACGCTAAATCTTACGACATGCTGCATTCTACCGAGCAGCGGAGGTCGGAGCATTGTCAACCTTGCAGTATCACCTCAATGTCAAGCAGTGGGCAGGGCAGTGGTGTGATTATCTAACCTAACATCGTTGCGCTCAACGATGCGATAAAGACTGTTCGTACTTATACAGGGTGTCTAGACAAGGTGACATTCTGAGAGTGTAAACGCTAGAAGAAACGTTAACATGGACTTGACGTGTCAATCGTCAATGTCAAACCTATGAGTTTATCTCTAAGTGCGTCCCTTTTTCATGACACTTGTTTGACAGGGACGCAGAGAGGGATAAGTTAAACCTGGGCCGGTCATGTGAGGGCTACAGGACTTAAAATGAAAAATAGCAGTAATCAGGAAGGGTTCTTATTCTTACGACGGTTTTCTGTCTACCAACAAAGTTAGTCAACCAGAACGGGAGGAAACACAGTTGTTTTTCGGAACCTTAACCGTTTTCCTCAACTCATTAACACGGAAGCGGAACGAAGTAGTTATCGAGTCGTTGGACAAGCCCTGGAAATGACGAATGACGGTGTCATTGGCCAGGATGTGGTGTCGTGTTTGTTGAAATGAACTCTATAGTTCATTTCAACAAACACGACACCACATCATGAGACCAGATAAGACATAATTTGATTCTTAATTGGTGCGTAAACTTCGCAAATGGATACCAGGGACCGGGAGACGCAAAATAACCCCTACAAGATGATCGCCTCTACAAATGGATCAATGCTCCTTTTCCTTGGGTATTCTTTCTCAAGACCCCGCAATCCCCCTAATTTCAGCCAGATCACTAACCTGCTCATTTTGACTGTTATTGATAGAATAGTCCTCTATCATAATACTAGTAGGACCTTGTGCAAGGTCCGTCTGGAACGCACCACTGTCTTACTCTGTAATCCAGCCGCTAAGCAGCAGTGCTTGCACTGTTGTGCTCCGGCGTGGAGAGCAAGACAGCCGGTGCAATTACTGGCACAAGAGGTATTCCATCTTAGCCTACTAGATTGGCAACGCATCTTCAGTCTCCTTGGTGTTACGGGTTTCTATGGGCGGTGGTGATTAATTATACCGTCGGGTGACTGACTGCTCATTTTTAACCCTTATTTTTAAACAAAATGTCTTGTTTAATAATCACATATAACGTGCAAAGATTGAGCTAGCAGTTGCCTTTTCCGGAAATTCATAATTCTTAGCTTTTCCATCTGGAATTTTACAGTTCTGGCATCCTAACAATATAGGTGTATTCTTGCCTAGTCATCGTTCATTTTTAGTTTATAATAATGTACGCGGTACTTGGAATCAATTTTAATGATTCATATTTCTCATGACGTAAAGCGGTGAATTTCCTTTCTTAAGGGCGAAAAACTTATAAGTCATTCTGTACAATAAGGGTTCTTTAATCGTCACGCGATATAACGTAAACGTAACCTAAATAAAACGTCTAATTTATTCATCACGTAAGTGTTAAGAATGTGGGTCACCGACGAAAGAAGCAAGCGGAGCTACCATTTTTTAATATTTTTGGAAAATTATCAAACCGAAACTATCAAAGCAACTACTGAAGATATTAACAATGAGCATTTATTTCTGGAAAATGAGAAATTATCATTATAATTTAAATATTTTTTATGTGACACTCGGTGTAATGTTTCATCTGATTATAATGCGTTTCCCACGGAAGAAAAAAAACGGGGGAAATGCAATGTACGCGTAATGCCCGTGCCAACATTACGTACTGTTGTACGTAACCTCCGCTAAACCGCTCCCAGTCGTGTTCTGTCATCCCGCGGAGGTGTTAGTCTCGCGAAATACCTTATTTTTCCCTAGCCATGCCGTATTGTTCAGTTTTAGAGTGCAAGAACCATAGTAGGAGTAAAAATCTTCAAAATGGGGGTGTTTCGTACCACCGGTAAGTACGATTTTAATGATATTCCATAAAAAATCTTAGTTATTTTCATTCTACTAATAATTTAACAGAACATTTTGTCAAAATTGAACCGTACTTCATTACAATAAAGTTTATTATTGATTGATTGCAATTACTATTTCGCTCTAGAAAGTTCTGCGTTACAGTTGGTACAACAATGTTGGGTGGGGACACTGTTTTTATCGATACATGTATCGATGAAAGAAATTAAGTAATCTTTATTATGTAATCATCTATTCATTTATATACATAATAATATATCTGTAACAAGTCCGTATCTATACATATTTTTTTTTGAGAAAAACTATTACTAGGGCTATTTATAAGCGCAATAGAACCCAAAACTACGATTTTTAGAATTATTATCTGTTTGTCTGTGCGTTTGTTTTGCGTCTAATCACGTCACAGATTTGATGAAGGCGATAGTTGAAAAATATATAAATGTTCGCATACATCATTTGTTGAAATTAAAATTAAGACTTTCGAAACGCCAGTTCTTTAACAAATACGTTTTATTTCAGGGACAATGCATAAAAAATTAAAATGAAACAAAGCGCGTTTTACTATAACCCAATACGTAAAATGATACGTTTCGTATCGATAACTGTTTAAATATCTGTGGATACTAGAATAGAGACCAACTTAAATTTTGACAGCTGTTCCAAATTTAAATTCATATCGTCACGAGATATCGGCAATGTGATCACCAATAAACACAGACTACTAAGAGATACTTTTTTTTTAATCTTAGACAAACGAATGAAGTCCCTATTTTCATGTCACTCGAGATCAAATATCGTGCGTTTATATTAAAAAAAAAAACATATTGGATTGACTTTTCGTATCAATAACTGTTTTAATATCTATGGATACTAAAATAGAGACCCACTTGAATTTTGACAGCTGTTCCAAATTTAAACTCATATCGTTACAGAAATCGGTATACAATGCCAATTAAAGTTCAGATTTACCTACTACCACAGACAAGAAATTTCTCATAATAAAATTGGTTGTAATAATGCTGGTCATTGCCTACCTCCTTGCACCGTCTTTCTGAACGCATTATAGAGCACTTATGATATGTTTGTATATAAAATAAGTTTTACTACAAAGTATACACACCTTTACACGTGTCGTGTTTCACTTTCTAGAAGTATAAACGTGTGAAGTGTGAATAGTGGTGGGTAACAAGCATTTAACTTAAAATTGCACTTTTTGCCGTCAAAAAAGTATTTATTTATCGCTTACTTTTTTTAATTATAGCCTAAATTTGTAACTTTAGGTCATGGTAGACCTTTTATACATAACCTAATACAAGTAAGGCTGAATAGACTTCATGCTGTTTTATGTGAAGGCAAAGGCAGGCGGGTTTGAAGTCGAAACATCTTAACATGTCTGTCTATAATGTCATAGAATAGAATATAATTAATAATTCAAAATGAACAACACCGATGTCTGGTACAATATTTTGTGTGCGATGAAAGACATCGATATCGATAGATAGCTAGCATGGCTACAACCCGTCTACTCGGTCTGTCAAAACGAACCAAAACCATGTGTCACTTTGAATTTTTAGTACGAAAGCCGGCCGCAAAATTTCTTACCTACTTGATACCGCGATATCCGCTTAGAAATCCACAATCTGTTTTACTTTTTTGTATCTACCAGTAAATTTCTGACGATGAATTTGTTTTCTGATGATGTGATAGTCATTTCAGGGTAGTCACTTGGGTAAAATACGCCCCAATTTTTGCACCGAAAGTGGCACTTTACAACTTTTGCAAGTCCAGAATTGGCAAATTATTACATTCAGACTTAGCATCTTTTTTAATGAGAAACCATTGTGCATTTCATGGCGGTATCAAGTAGGTACAAAATTCTGCGGCCGGCTCTTCTACTATTGAAGTGAAGTTGTTTTAAGTGACATCTAGTGTTGAGTAGCGGAACTACGAAGCCAAATTTTCATTTGACGTTTACATATTAAAATGTCATATAATCAGTTCGATGTTAATAAAAAGTAAACCTTACACGTTACTCATAAGGTATGTTTTACTTACGAAAACTTGTGTACCATTTGTCTTATATCGTTTGACAATTTTAACCAATCAAGATTATGTTATTTTAGTAGTGTAGTATAAGACGATAACCACAAGTGTGTGCGTGTGGCGACACCGGTACTGGTACAAATAATGCTTTAAACCACTTCCCCCGTTTTTTTTCTTCCGTGGCGTTTCCTAATTTTGGAAAAAATAAAAATCGTAGCAGTATAACCGTATTATTCGATTTATCTGTTAAGTTATATTAGAAAAATCTACATTCTATTGGCAATAGATGACATGACGACGCGACGGGATGACTTTTTGAACTCATCATTATCGTTACTGACTGTACAAGGAGGTACAGATAGCAAGTTCGGCCGTCAATGACGCATGACGACCGAACTGTCATGTCATTCGATTTCCGCAAGGAAATGATAGGGGCAGAATGTGAGGGGATTAAGGAATTAATTATCCTTAAGTAAACGCAAAACTGCGTCATCGGCTAAACAGTAAGTGAAGTCGTGTCATCGTAATTCTTAGGATGGTAGTTATAGACCGTACTCAAAATCCAGTTTGGTACTGATCCAATATAAAACTGGAACTTGATTACGGTCTATATAACTAACACTCTTTAGTAACTTTAGTTTCGGCGACACCCGAGAAGCGCAAGCGCTATAAAACTTGCATAGTACAAAAACAGCTACTATACAGCGGACAATTCCTGCGTCAGTAGAGATGAAGTCACACTCGAAATAAGCCAAAAAGAGCTCTCAAATCCCTTCAAAATCTGTCATATTTTGACCCATCTCGAACGTCAGATGAATCTCGATCAGCGCCAGAATTGGGGGCCAGCTTTTATACATTTTACTGCTTAGTGTGCTAATTGGCAGGTTAGTCTAGTAGTTAGTTAGTTGCTTGTTTGATTCCCGTATGGGTGTTTGCATGATGAGTTTCTGAACGTTTTGCTTAGTTTGGGACTAAGTCAATTGGTATCAACTGTCCCAAGATTTTGATTTATTTTAGTAATTTGATCATTTGTTAGCTACATCTTATTTGCTTTATGATCAAACTAAACAATAGTACTTAACTTGATCTTACATTGAAAAGTGACTTTGAAAATAATGACACTAATTTGCTGCGATAATCTTCACGTGACCATGACGAATACAAAGGGCCCGAAGAAATTAAACGCAATCGCATTAATTAAACAACTTTCATGTCAAAGAATCTTTAATAGCTGTATTCAAGCCTCCTCTACAAAGTCCTAACCTCCATGGCTCACATAACCAGTCGATTACAATCTAGGACACGATTGAATACCTTCCACTAAGACGTTAAGCTAAACCAGGTCACGATGTTTCGATCCATCCTTAAACAGCCCAGTAAATGATTAACTTATATTTTAATTGATTAAATTATCATACATGTTACGGTATTTAAATACCTCGCGGGTGGCCGGACCTTGTGCAAGGATCGCTAACATTATCTTGCTCGCTAATCCTGCCTCTAAGCAGCATTGCTTGCACTGTTGTGTTCCGGCGTGGAGAGCAAGACAGCCGGTGCAATTCCTGGCACAAGAGGTATTCCAACTTAGCCCTCTGTAAGTTGGGAACGCATCGGCAATCCCTTTGTTGTTGCGGTGGTCTAGGGGGGGTGGTGATCACTACCATCAGATAACCCACTTGCTCATTTGCTTTCCTATGTTGTAGGATAAGCGAGCAAGATGGTGGTAGCTATCCGGACGAACCTTGTACCAGCCGCATGTCATAATGACTTCTGAATAAATGTCATTATATACATTTTGATAACGTTCTACAGTATGAATCAAATGGTTGATTGTACGAGGTAAGTATAATTGTAACTTTGGATTTACGATATAACTCACACTCGTTAACAAATCGTTTACTCCGAAGACCTAGTTTAAACAGTTGCCGGTTAGTCACGCTTGGTTCGTTAATATTGTTGGAATTGGTTATGTTATTAACTTTAGTAATGACCACGACGGCAATTTAACGTACATTTAATGACGTTACTTGTAGATAAGGGTTAGGACCCTTATCTACCTTAACCCCTTGCTCATAATCATTAACAATAAAATTGTTAATTAAAACGTTAAGAAAAGCAATTGACATAAGTTTTTTTCGTTTGAGTTACTGGTTTAATCAATTATATTGCGAAATTAATTGCATGAGAATCAATTTCGTAGAAAAATCGCTCGTTACAAGATATCATTTTAGTTTCATGAAATTAATGGATGCATTATGAAATTATTATACGTATACTAGGTTTATCATTCAAATCATCCATCTCTTTCATATCCACTTCCTCAACAGAAGCTAAATTCACATAATGCAAAACTAAAACCGCAACAAATCGATACATAAAACTAATATCCGTTGAAAGCGAATTGAAGAAATTGCCATGAAGCCATTACTTAAAAGCATCGACAATTGCGATGGAATCTCTACAATGTATTATAAAAACATGCCATTTATATGGTGTTTTTTCAATTTGTGTAATAGTAAAAATAAACTGGAATTTCTTAAGAGGAGTGTGAACCCAGCGCTCTCCATACAAACGGCGATAACGTTTTTCACCCTCTAAACCTTAACCTATAGCCATGATTTTTTGATATATTGTCATTATGCCTTAGAACTAGGTTTGTATGTTTTGATTTTTTTAATATTCTTAAAAGTGTCAAAAGTATTGACGATTTTATGTTTTGTATGAAAATCCTAAAATGCAAATATTGTCAAATCTATGAATAATATTAAAAAAATCAAAACATACAAACCTAGTTTCTAGGCATAATGACAACATACCAAAAAATTATTGCCATAGGTTAAGGTTTAGAGGGTGGAAAACGTTATCGCCGTTTGTATGGGGAGCGCTTTTTCGGGCTGGGTTCACACTCCTCTTAAGTAACGACAACAACAAATATTCTTTACTAGCGACCCCGGCTTTGCACCAGTACAAAGGATGGAAGGAAGGGTTCATAAAAACATTATAGATTTTTTTTCTAAATTATAGTGAAAACCATATCTTTACATAGCATAAGATATATCGACAGTAGAAATCTGAAATGTCGTAGGGGACATCTCCCTTAATGTCCTTTACGACATTTGAGATTTCCACTGTCGATATAGCATAGCATAAGATGATAAGTCGCTATCCGCTTTCGTCTGTCCTCCTATCTTTGGCCGCTTATTCCTTCTAAACCACGCAACGGATTTTGCTATAGTTTTCACTGTTATTTAGAGATTTTTTTACCAAAAGTTTTCATGTGCATACATCCTTATTGTAACCGTGCGAAATCAGGGCGGGTCGTCTTTTTGTAGAGTACCTATTTTATTTGTTTATGATCGACCTTCCTGTAACTATTATAGCAATGGGAGATGGGAAAGGCTCAATTGGAGAGCAGGAAAAACATACAACTGTAAATTCTTTGTAGCAGAAACTTTCTCGTATGCCTTTTAAAAAAACTTCAATATGCACGTCGATCTGACGCATAATTGTAATCGCATGGCGTCACTAGCATCGCTTGCTCATGCCATTGTTTGTTGTGTAATCATAGCGCATTGCATTAGGTCAGGGAATATTAGTGTTATGGTAGAGGTACAAATTAGTAGGTTGGCAATTCTGTAAGTAGGCCGCATAGGCTCTCTTACAAGCCTGATTCTACCAGCGCTTCGGAAAATGGAAGATCAGATTCTGCTCAGAAGCAGCGCTCTGGATGCAACTGATAATTTTTGTGCGATTTTTTATTTCTCCAAGCTTACCTAACTTCTGATAAAAAAGTAAAAGAAACTGATTCTAACCTAATCATGTTTTCTATACCAGTTGTGTCATGCATAAACAATGCCCATAAACTAAATGCATTTTTTAGAGTTAAAAGTGGGTGGTGGGTTTTTTAACGCAAAAGATTTGTAGTGGATTTCCCGTTGTAATTATGATTTAATGACTGATATTTCCAAATTTAGATCGTGTGCAAGGTCCGTCCGGCTTGCTACCACCATGTTGCTCGCTACTCCTCCCGCTAAGCAGCAGTGCTTGCGCTGTTGTGTTCCGGCGTGGAGGGCAAGACAGCGCCGGTGCAATTACTGGCACAAGAGGTATTCCATCTTAGCCCTCTGGGTTGGCAACGCATCTGTAATCTCTTTGGTGTTGCGATGGTGATATTACTATCAGGTGACCCACTGGCTTCTTTGCCTTCCTATGTCATAAAAAAATCTGGGAGGGTGGACGATATGACGTCACATTAAGTGTTTTCTCACCAATAGTTTCACTAGGTACCATTTATGACGCGCATGCGTTCTTCCATAATCAGTAACTCGCACTTAGCTGTCTGGCGCGCGATTTTCCTGTCTCTGCGGATCCGCGGGCTTTACCCACTTGGCAATTAATTCACCGTTTTAATTCGATATCCGTATGTTGACGATTTTATATTATTTTCCTTGTTTTGCGGTTTAATTACGGTTCTGTTTTGGATAATTTTATAGCGGGATCTTTATAAAGTTGGTCCTAATATATCATCTGTCCTGTTCTTTTTGCTGGAGGTGGGACCTTGTGCAAAGTCTGTCCGAATCGCTACCTTAATCTTGCTCGCTAATCCAGCTAAGCAGCAGTGCTTGCACTGTTGTGTTCCGGCGTGGAGAGCAAGACAGCCGGTGCAATTACTGGCACAAGAGGTATTCCATCTTAGCTCTCTGGTTTGGCAACGCATCTGCAATCTCTTTGGTTTGCGGGTATCTTTGGGCGATGCTAAACACTTACCATTAGGTGACCCACTTGCTAGTTTACTGGTTAATTTTATACTAAAAAAAACTTTATATAGAATGGCAAACTCTAAGAGATCGTACGGTACACACATGGAACAACGATAAATTCGTCATCGGTGCGCAAGCGCCGCACGTCAAGCGCGACGGAGAAAGTTAGGAAATTAATAAGATAACATTACGCTAGATACCACTTTACATTGTTTATTTATATATATAAAAAAATATTTAGAGGTATAAGTTAAAAAAAAAATACAAATAGCTTACGTGTAAACAGTGCTACATCCAAAGACTTATGTATACACTTATACAATTTTATACAACATAGGAAGGAAAACGAGCAAGTGGATCACCTGATGGTAAGTGATCACCACCGCCCATAGACACCCGCATCACCAAAGGGATTGCAGATGCGTTGCCAACCCAGAGGGCTAAGATGGAATACCTCTTGTGCCAGTAATCGCACCGGGTGTCTTGCTCTCCACGCCGGAAAACAACAGTGCAAGCACTGCTGCTTAGCGGCAGGATTAGCGAGCAAGATGGTGGTAGCGATCCGGACGGACCTTGCACAAGGTCCTACCAAACGCTTGCTGTCCCTGTGTGTATTTTGTATTTTTGTTTTCTTATGTGAATCAAGAAACAGTATTTCTTGCTGTTGTTGGTTTCTTTTAAGATATACAGGATGTTGAATAAATGCATTAAATAGATTTACTTAGCGTGTTCACTGTTTATATGAATATTATTCGTTGCAAGGCTCATTAAAGTTTTATTTTTAGTATTCTACGATCACAGGGAACTTCTGACCACGGAGGCTTGGTTACCTTGAACCGATGACTTCGTTGTCGGGTAGGGTTGTCACTGTTTGATAAACAACCTTGCGTTCTTTGTGGTGCGGGTACCAACCGATCATATGTCGGCCTTCATGAAGCAGGAATTCTGGCCGAAGGGAGTCGCTTTCTGTTTTCGCGGACGGTTGCTGGACACCTCGAAACTAGGTGACAGTCGCCGCAGTAACGTGCTAATTTTGATGTTTTATGAATAAACGTGTTCCTAGCCTATGGACAAAATGAATACTAGACAGTTTTATTAATCGAAAATTTTGATTTTTTTCTTTATTTATTTTTCAACATTGAAAAAACTTTAAATGATAATGACAACACAAAGTAAAATTTGGGTTTTGGCAGGACTCGAACCTGCAACATCAGCATTCCGTGCCTTGTTTCTTTATTTACCTGCCAAACTAAAGAAGTCTGAAACACAAAAAGAAGAAAATAACTATTCTGTACAGAGAACGCAGTTTTTTCTGATCCACTACTATTTTAACTGCGTCATTTTGTTCTGCGACTGCCATTGTTAATTATTATCGTATGATATACTTAAAATAATGGTTTAATTCAAGCGCACAGAAAATAGATTATGTTAATTTAACTTTAATTTCCAAGGCAAACAATAAATTGTGAAAGAAGAAAAAAGAAATAATTATTTTTTGTAAATAAATAAATTAGAATTGACAACCCTAACCGCGACCTATTGCTGGCCTGCGCATTGTTGTCGACTATTAAACTAAATTATTCATTGTTTTTTTTGCGCTACGATATTACAATAATTAACGTGTTTTCCTCCAATTTTCGGCAATGACATTAAATGTAACAAACAATCGAATGATGGAATACAAACGTGACTAAATGACATCCAAGTCAGTCCAGATATTAATGCGTGATTGTGAAAAAGACATCCAAACATCCAAATATCATTACTTTCGTAATTATAATATTAGTATCAAATTGGTAAGACTAGCGAGATTCAGAGAATTATTTTCTGTCCAATACTCCAATAAATAATTTCTTGAATACTTCTAAGCTAATTGTTTTTAGGGTTCCGTATCGTACCAGAAGGTAGCAAGGGAACCATTATGATGCGAGTTCGTTCGTGTATCCGTCTGTCCGTCTGTCGCAGAGGCATATTTGAGCAAGTAATATAATTATGTCACCGGTCATCGATTATAAAGTCTTTATTTTTATTCCTTTAAAAGGATGATGAACACTTTACGTGAGCTGACAAAACGTTGTGTTGTCCAAAAGCATTTCTTTTAAATGTTACGTAATTTAAAATTGAAGGAAAATGCTTTACTCTCTTTTATTTCGAAAGTTCTGGTGGCAAAACATACATAGTTACATAAATATACTATATTCCACACACGAATGCATTTTTTTAAAGAAATTAATTATCTAAAATCATCAGTTTTGCGGTTCGTTTTTATCACCAGTTATTTTGGGGATTATTTATCTGGTGCTAAGGAACCCTTGGTGCGCATGTCCGACTCACACTTATATTATTACGTCTCAGGTAAGTGCCCGCGTTCATGGGAACATCATAACAATGACTCGCCATTGTTTCGGAGTAACGGCGGCGGTTGCGTCGAACGAACTCGTAGTAGGTTCTCTAAACACAACAGCGACGAGCTCGTCGCCGAAGCAGCGCCGTCTCGCTCTAGCGCAGTGGTTCCCAAAGTCGTCTATATCGCTGTGCAATATAGACGACTGGCTGTCCCAAGGGGTCGATTTTAAGTTCCGCAGGGTCCGAGTCAATGGAAACATTGGGGTTCCGTAAGGTGAAGGGGTTCTATGACACTTTTTCCGATGACTAACCAACTTCTTGAAAGCATTTTTAATATTTTATTATTTACATAGTGTGTATTTTTTATTTATTCAACAGTTGGAAGTGTCAAATTAGTCCATTTTTGATTAAAGAAATTCTATACAGAATTGTAAAAAAACGACACAAAACACAAAATTAAGTGGTGTTCTGTAATAAAAAGTTTGTGGACCTCTCGAGCGATTGCACATGCGATGGCTCGTCGTCGAGCTCGCGGTGATATGCCTAGAGAATAACAAAGCAGGATGCGTCATGTACGGGCGTTGGTATGGCACAAGTGTAACTTGAATGCAATTTCTGAGAAGATCTCGTAGTATAATGTGAGATTCATATTTAGAAAAAATTGTCTAGTTGTATTACAGCACAATTTGCGTGTCATTCAGAACGATTACTAAACGTGGGATCTCCGCAAAGTAACGCTTGAATCATTTAATTAACAACAACAACAAACACTCTTTATTGATTATACACTCAGGGAAATTTTACAGGGGATTCAACACTTATCGCTGAGCAGTGATCTCTTCCAGACAACTTTTGGAAAGAGATACGGTGTGAAGTAGCCTAAGTACAATGGGCAGTGCAAATTAAAACAGAATTAAACACACTCAAAATAAACGTTCATAAAATTTACATAGATAAGAATTTCTTTATTAATAAATAAAGAAATTCTTATCGAATTATTAATTGCTTTTTTTAAACTACAAAAAAGTCCTTTAACTAGCACTTTGGACAAATACTGATAAATAATGTAAAAATGTTGTTCCCTCTCGATTGATACACCAAGCCGTTGGGCAAGGAAAGAGCCAGCTCTAGGGCCCCAGTGGCTTGATGTTAAAGTTTTGTGTAGCAGGCCGAACATTTAATGAGCGATTGGGCTCCACGATCCGGGGGCTTCAACCGCAAAAGCCACAAATACGTGTCGGTCTGAGACACCGACGCAAATTAAAATTGGGTTATTTTTATTAATACCAAACTCGATATTGCGCTGAGCACCGCTCGCTATAAACACGTATCATACATATTTGAGCACAGTTTACACTTTACGAGACTACAAGTACGAAACTGAACCAGAAGGTCAATAACAAGTGTTAATTTCTCAATAACTTGAACTACTTACAACATTAAACGAACAAGGACATTCTCATACAACACTTACTGTTTAAAATTAACACTATTGTCATAAAATCTGTGCCAAGTTATGTTTGCACTCGTGCTGCGATACTTCGCGGAGCTATACGAATATCGGCGCACCACTGCACTGAGGCCCGTGTGCGAATGAATACGAGTTATACGATAGACAGACAGATTGTAGGACCATCGTTGCCAGATTGATTTTTAGGCAAAGCGGGATTTCGAAGCCTTTTGTATAAAAAAAGCGGGACTAATTCGTCGAGCGCGGGACAAAACATAAATAGCTTAAATAATCAACAGATTTTAATTACGTATCGTCTTATTTGAGTTTCAAATTAAATTTACAGTGATAGATAGCTATAGAATATGTTTTTTAATGAAAATACGGTGCTTTGGCAAAAAACGACTACCGTCTAGGTTACTGGTCAAGTATCTCCGTAAAATCCAAAAAACGGGACGTCCCGCCAAAATCGAGACGTCTGGCAAAGCTGTGTAGGACGCACTTAAACGCCGTTTTTGTTCGAAGTGAAACTTCTGTACTTGTTTTATTTATCTATTATTAATTCTGTGCTCGTGCGCAGAGTGGCGGTTGCAGTTTGTTCAGAATTTGATCTGCATGAATAAGTTGGTAAGTTATCAAATCGGTACTATTATATTGTTAGCAACTTAAGACGTAAAACTTGTGGGTTAAGAGTAGTTAAGACAAAGAGGCCCCTTGGACTCAAGTGGCAATCATTTTATACTCGTAAGACATTAAGGTTTTTTTTATTTACCCATGATTTCATCGAAGTAGTTTTTATAATTTTTTTAAATATATAATAGGAGGATAAACGAGCATGAGGGTCATCTGATGGGAAGTGATCACATATAGCATTTGATGAAATCATAGTGGCATTTATTGTGAAAAAGTACTGCTCCAGAAATCAATTTGGTCGTCTGTACAAACAAGCCTAACAAAGGCTTTTGTCTGGCTGCCACCTGCACAGTGTTACAGATAAGTCTGTAGAAGTCGCTAGAAATGTTGCAAAAACTCCTCTCCAGTTCATGTCAAAATGGGTCCAAATATCGCTAGATGTATGGAGCACTGGCCAGAAGAAGTTGCTAAAATGTATGAAACACCTTGCAGAATTTGTCGCCAATGTAGTCCCAAAACCCTCTATCTCTTATAACAACAAAGTCGCTAAATTAGCAACACTGCTCGTACAAATATTGTCCAGCTTTTAGAACACATGTCCGGCTTTTAAGGTAAAATGTCCGATCAAATAAGGCGCCGTGTCCGGATTGTGTTTTGGGACCTGGCAACCTTACCCACGCCGGAGCAAAAAAAACGAAAAAAAGCAAAGCCAATGCAAACTGCTTATAAACTAAAAGGCTTGAAATCGATTACATTATGGTTACGAGTGGTTATGTTATGGTGTTACGGCATTCGTCATATTAAACGCGGAAGCCTCCCACGCTGTGCTGTACGGTCGGCAAAACTCAATGCTACAGCGCTTAAGCGATGGCAGACAAATTGATATGATGACCACTTTGATTAGCATAGCTTAGAGGGTGTACACTAATCGTTTAAGTATTGGCTTTGTTTGTATTAATCGAATTTATCGAGTGTATAATCTTGGATACTGAAGTAGAGTGATCCTATGTGCTTATTTTACTATAAGTACGTGTGATCCAATATTACAGGATTTAAGAGGATTGTGAACCCAGCCCCAAAAAGCGCTCCCCATACAAACGGCGGTAACGTTTTCCACCCTCTAACCTTAACTTATGTCTAGGATTTTTTGGTATGTTGTCATTATGTCTTAAAACTAGATGTTTTGATTTTTTCAATATTCTTCATATATCTATAGATTACTAGCTTTTGCCCGCGACTTCGTTCGCGTAGACTTGTTTAATTGAATCAAGCAAACGTGCACCTAACATGCAATTTGCAATATTTCCTGGACAAATTAATGAGAATTAGTTGCTTTGCTGCTCATGGCGTCACGGCGGCGTGTAACTCACTTATCGCTATCCCGTGGGAACTATGCATTTTACGGGATAAAAAGCATCCTATGTGTTATTCCATGTTATGTGTGTGCCAAATTTCATCCAAATCCATTCAATACTTTCTACGTGAAAGAGTACCCAACATCCAGCCATACTTACAAACTTTCGCGTTTATAATATTAGTAGGATATATTGGCTTAATTTCCACCACTTATAGTCAGCCAGTTAAATGCCTGTTATATACAGACGGACGGACGGACGGTGGCGTTTTTTATTCGACTCTGGAACTCTAAAAATGGCGATTACGATAAAAACACTTGATATTTTGTCCATGGGTAAAGTCACGCGACTGATTAAACAGGCTAAACAGCTATAGCTCTTAATGCTTTGTCTTAAGGTCCTATTAACATAATTAAGCTAGCGTGCGCGTGAGCAACCACAGCGGGGATAAACGCTGATTGAGCAAGCGAAATATTTTTTACTGTAGGACGTAATTACTCTTCTTATTCTACGGAATTCATTATAAAATAAACATGGATAGGTAATGGTTATATTCATTCGCAATCTGAAGGGATGGGAGGGAAATGTTGAGTGTACCTTTAGTTCGTAATTAATTTATTTGCCTAAAGTAGAGTTCGATAGAAATGGTCAATGTTGTAAAAAATCCAATTTACCATTATTACTCCGTAATCACGCACTTTTGAACGAGTATGGTCCCAGTACAGATTTATATCCTTGGATTTTTATTAGTTTTTAGTCCATATATTAATTATAATATTAGTAGCCTATGTCCGTCAGGAATATTGTATTTTAAACTTTTGCGACTTTCACACATATTTATAACATTATCGGGACTTTAGCGCGATAAAAATATATTGTTGATTTACCTCGACGTTTCGGCCATGTTTCAATGGCCGTTCATGTTTCGTTGGCCGCAATTTCAGTCTACTCGTGACCACGGCCATTGAAACATGGCCGAAACGTCGAGGTAAATCAACAATATATTTTTACCGCGCTAAAGTCCCGATAATGTTATAAATATGTAGGAATATTGTAGCTTTCTATCTGTGAAAGAATTTTTGAAATCGGTTCAGTAGGTCCAGAGATTACCCCCTACATACAAACAAACTGACAAACAAAGTTTACCTCTTTATTATATTAGTGTAGATTGTTAATTGTTTGTTCTATGTCGACGGGAATTACCCTATAGGTTTTTGGATTCCCCTTGCGTGCGAGTGTATGAAATATCCGGCATAAACGGCCGTATCGACGGTCGCGTCGGGATGTCGTAAGGGACTGCATAGTGCAGACTTGAATATTTCATATTAATTTCAACTTGATACCTTCACGAGTTTCTGAGTAAAAGGTTCTTAACAGACAGAAGAGACATACTTTAAAAAATACGGAATGACTTTTAAAGTAGTATCGATATTAACTTCCGCTACTGATCTGTTCAAATCACCAAAGTGGCAGTGTCGTGACAAAAACAACGACCATAAATCGAAGCCTGTAAGTAAAAAACCAAATAAGTCACCGTCAAGCAATTAGGATGTTTAAGAACTCCCAAAGTCACCGTGTTTTGCACGTCATGCGTTTTAAGAAAACATTTGGTAAATCAATAAACAGAATCGGACAAATATTATCATTGTCACAAATTTACGCAGTAACCAACTTGTAATAGTTTGCTAAAGGCAGGCAACGAATCAGCGATTCTTGGGGTCGCTAGTTTCTGTCGACGGCGGTAATAGCTTCCCATTAGAGGACCAGCATGCTCGTTACATCTCTTTTCCAAAAAGTGAAAGACTTTTTGCAGGTGGTAGGACTTTGTGCTTGGTCTGTCTGGATCGCTACCACCATCTTGCTCGCTATTCCAGCCGCTAAGCAGCGGCACAAGAGGGTATTCCATCTTAGCCCTCTGGGTTGACAACACACATCTGCAATCTGCCGCCAATATTTTTTTCGTGGACATGGACCCCGTGGAAGTTGAAAAGTTGTAGTCTATAGCGCTTTGGGAATCACTGCTCTATACGAACAAATTATCAGTAGTATTCATCAAAATCTCTTAAGTTTGATAAATACTTATATTATTGTTGTGGTATTATTATGTAACGTTATTCGGAACGCGGCCTAGTTGACAGCCCGCCGAAAGAACTGTCACTGTGACGTGTGGTTGATTATTAGCAAAGTCTTATAATCTTGTTTGGGATAAAAACAGACTCCCAGTTTTATTCTATTACTAATACAATTATAAATTGTACTGAGATGAACGGTAAAGACTTTTGCACTGAAGATCACTTCAAGGTACAAATCTTTTTATTATGTATACATTATTCATTAATATCTAAAACATCGAAGCATTTGTAGCAGCCAGCAGGTGGGCAACTCTATACTGGTTTCTTACGTTACACGAGAATATAAATGCTTATTATGAATGATCATTTTTTACACAACAAGTGAGCGCATTGTGAATGTTTTGCTGCACTTGATCACTTCACGGCTTTGTTCCGAAAACTATGTCATTGACATGTCGAATCGCGGCACTCGCGGCGAGACCTGACATAGGGTTGACACAAACGAAGATTATAATATTATTATCTAAGTATTCGGATGATGATGATTATCAGTCAGGTAATGAAACATGCAACGTATAGAAACGTGCATTGGTGCTGACGATCCCTAACTAGAGGCTTAAGTCGTAAGAAGAAATTTTGCCTTTCTTTGTGTGTTGTACTGTTTGTAATACGGGTTGCGTTTTGAGAAATTTCTTTGACGTGATGTCCACGGCCATTTTCTGCCATCGTACCGCTCACAAGGGGCTCATCCTGATCGTTGAACCCCCAATTAATGGACGCGTATAGGCAACGCAACGGGAGTTGGGGGTCACGCAATCTGCTGCATGTCACGTGTGTACCAGAGAGTTTCGTTCGTATTTTCAAATATTTGTTTTGTTTTGTATAGCGCTGGAGTCGTGTGTGCAGTGTTGCCAACTTAGTTTTGCAGAAATGTTGCAAAAAGGCGCCAGTTCATGTCAAATCGCTAAAGGTTTGGAGCACTGGTCATAAGAGTCGCTAAAATGCATGAAACACTTGCATAAAAAGTCGCCAACGTAGTCCCAAAACCCGCCAGATCTAGCGACAAAGTAGCTAAATTGGCAGCACTGCGTGTGTGTAATCGTTCGCTACAACTCTCGTTGCGTTACATACTGTCAGATTTATAATTCTTCCGTTCAAATATCGTATTATTCCAGATAACAAATTATTAGTACCAAGTGTTTTTCATATTAATAATTTAATTTGTTGAATCTAAAAATAAGCACATACTTAGTAACTAGACTGTGTCGCACGCGAATGAGCGTGCTGGGAAGAAACACGATAACTATAACACTTTCTTTGGTACAATTCAGTCTTAAAGTGGTACTATTTGAACTTTTATTTAAATCATCCGTCATTCCAAGACCTTTATCTGTAAAATGTATGCATAAAAGTGTATCGTAAACGATTTTAGTGTCGTGCTGAAGGATTTTTGTAAGTAGGCTTGAATATCTATAATATAAACTTAGTCTCGGTGTAAACTGCCTCGTCACAGTGACGCCTCACTGTCCTGCTCACAAGCGCCTCGATTCCATCATTGCATCCCGCTCACGTTCTCCAGACTTATAACAAACCTTATGCTGATTTCACACGAAGGCAGAATACTCGAACAGAACAGTTAGAAAGGCAGTTGGCGTTCAAATATAGACCAGTCAACTACTTCAAACGGCTAGCAGCACTGTCCTGCTCAACGCATTGCACTGCATTGCCCTCGGATCCAGTTCACAGGAGTGCAGCCACACAGGCCCGCCGCTAGCCCTTGTTTATCTACGATTACCCATGCTGAGCATATCAGATAGGCTATTTATTGTTGTCTCACAAGGGTTTGATAAAATAACAGAATTGCGGCCCCCCTGGACGTGCCGCCCGCTTGCGGCGGGCCTACAACCACAGGACAGTCAATTGAAAAAGGTGGTGGGGAAGCCAATTACCCCGAAAATAGACCAGCTGGTTATTAACTGTCCCGTCTTGACAGTGGTACTATACTGTTCATTCTACTGCCTTACCGTTCTGGGCGTTCTGTCCCCTGTGAAATCAGCATTACGTACCAACCCTACATTTCGCAAGAGACCTTCGTGCTCCCAATCGTTTATCGCACGAACGCACTTGTCATTTGGCGTTATTATGATGTTTTTGCCGGTTGCATTGTAAACTTCGATACTTAATAGAGCAAGAAAACAATAGACGTATGTCTCATGAGCCCTTAGATTCTCGTGATAGGTCGCTATCCAGTTCCTATAGGGCGGTTGCGAAATATATCGTTGAGAATTTATCCAATCGGCTTTGTCTTCTGTTTTCTTAATAGTAGTGATACTGAACTGATAGTGAACTGTTTTCTCAATACAGTCAGCGTCAAAATATGTATACATCGACCTTATGTTTAGTGGCATAAAGGTGTATAGATATTTTTGACGTCTTAGTAACGTATAGGTAACGCATCTAAAGTTGAGGGCAGGCTCACTGCAGCATAATATGTGTGTACCGGAGAATTTTGTTCGAATTTTCAAATGTTTGTTTTGTTTTGTACAAGTATGTATGTATTATGTACGTATTTTCTAAAAGTTAAAAAAAGTATTAGGCCTTTAAGTTTAATATAAGAAGGAATATTTTGATCTAAATCCGAATAGGAAAATTTTAAATGCGCCGTTAATTATAAATATATTATTCAAAAATTTATGAGTAATCATTTAACATTAGGCAATATTTATTTTACGAAATGACGTTTTCACTTTTGTGACCCGAATTCACAACTGGTCAAACAAGATTTATATTTTATATACATATAATCATCACGCAATAATTAATAGCTATCAATCGAGATCGGATTACTTACGACGACACATTAAAAAGAGAAATAGCATTTAGAGAAATAAATGTTTTTCGATCACTTCTAAAACTTTGACTTTAAAAAAATAGGAAGTACTTAATTATTCCCGCCCATAGAAACCAGTAATGGAATATCTTTTTAATTCAAAGTGACACGATCTGAAAATGCATTTTCCATTGCCCATTGATTGAATTTATTTTTCTCTTAAGTACCTATTTATCTTAAAATATTTTAGTTGGATTCATGGCGTTTTCCTTTATTATGAGTTTCTTTTTAATGAGGAAGAAAAGAGAAAAACCGGCATGTAGATAAAATAGAAAATATAACTCTAAATCTATTTCCAGTAACCTGTTTTCCTGTATCTCACAAACATAATATTAAAATGTAGTTAAAATGTAGATTATTTCATGTAGAATAAAAATCACATTAAAAAAACTAATTTTTAGTTAATTGTTTAATTGCTTCACAAAAGCATTCATTCACAACTGTTCATTCACTCAAAAACGTCTGCGCAAGAAATTTTAGCCGTTCAGTGAAGGTTATTTAAAAATATACTTAATTAAAATTCTCGCTTAAAATGTGAACGGCTAATTTGCAACGGTTTACTATTCTTTACTGTTTCAATTAAGAGTTACAAGACTTTAAAATAATGTTGTTTTTATTGTAATGTGACCACAAATTGCTGATAATAAAAGGTTACGCCGCCAAACTCGTACGAAAATATTTCAAACTGTTACTTTCTATGAGGTACTTACGAAAACCGGTCCGACAAGGCTGGCTTAGTACTCAGTATTCAATCGTAGTACGCGACGGGACACTAAACAGTAAATTTCGAAACACTGGTCGTGAACCAAATAACGATATCACACAAAACCCCACAACTTTTCACACGGAACACTGGATACCGAACTTTTTGTTGAGTTTATTTAACAAAAAACTGTTACCTATAAGATTCCAATTAGAACACGTTTAAAATTTCTAAAAGAGAATAACAAATTCACTTTTAAACTAAGAACTGAACGTAAGCCACAAACAAAACACGATTACTTATACGTAGTTCAAAAGTTCGAAATACGGATTTACATTATTTTAAAGACGACAAATAAACGGCCAGCTCCTCACGCCGGCTTAGTACAACTGAGTGAATGGTATTGGTATTGCGCTGCGGCGACCGGACCGATTGGTGACAAGTGAATGATGAATGAGTGAACGCATTCAGCGAAGGTTATGGTTTGCGGTAGTTGGAACAGCATAGTATTTTAAATGACACATTTGTGAGGAATGTGGAAGTTGTTTTTGTTAGGTTTCGGAACTTAAGCCTTCATAAATTCCGGAATTTTATAATAATATACCATTAACTTTTTGTGTTATTTTTAGTAGGTACTTACTTAAGGCTGTTAATTATTGTGGTTCGTTTTTAGAGAAATTATATAAATCATTTTCAACTTGTTCACTAAAGTACGTTTTTTAATTCGGAGACTTGATTAACGGTCTTTAATATGGAAAATGTTTAAAAATTTATAGATGAAACATCAATTTGGTTTTTGGATTCAAAAAAAGGCAAAGACAAGTGCCCTTTACTAATGAAACTAAAGTGTAATTTTTCTAAAGGGAGGCATATGAATTTGCATATAATTCATATGCTCGAAAAGAAAGACGTACTTATCAATTTAGTAGTGTTTGGGCCCTAAGTAAGCCAGGGGTTGGTACAGATGGCAGCAGAAATACCAAAAAACTTAAACATTTCAAAAAGTTCAACACAAGTCCTTACTATCTCGACAATAGAGACGTGTATAGCTACTTTTAATCGCTCTGTAATCTTGTTTTGAAAAGAGAAGAAAAAAAGATAAACTGCTGAGTTTCTTGCGGCGTTTCTTCTGAGCAGAATCTTCCATTTTCCGAAGCGCTAGTAGATTCAGACATGTAAAAGAGCCTATATGGCATATTTGCAAAATATTTTTTTCATTTTCATTTACATTTAACCTCTTCCACTGGGTAGATATATCTTCTGTTGTGTATTCAATCAGGATCCTAATTCTCGGGTCATGCGAGATCCGTCTCATGGGCGAGATACGTCAAAAAGTGACAGATTTCCAAGGGATTTGACAGTTGTTTTCATGCGAGATGAATCTCACACAAGCCGAGAATAGCCCCGCCTGTTGTAGCACGCTAGCTTCTATCGCTGACATAAACCAAATATCCCTTTCTAACCAGACAGCGTGTGCAAGAGGGACGAATGCGTTTATGCGCGCGATAAACATACAAAATATACATATTATATTAATATGTGTATATCTTTATATCTATGTATTGTATGTATGCAGTAGCATTTGTCATTGTGTTTCTATTACTCGTTCTCTACATTCTGTATTTTTTTTGCAATAAAGTTTAAATAAATAAATATAGCAGAAAATAAAAAGTAACGTTCACATTTTTATTATATTTTATTGATATAATTTTGTACAAATAACGGCGTATAATACATCGGACAGGTCTCACATACAAAACTAATTCTAATCAAGCTATTTGTAATATGTCGCAAGTAGGACTACGTTATAGTTTTAGTTAAAATTAACTTTAAATTTCCGCACAGGTACAAAACATTAGTAAAAGCAGTCGTTATTCTGATAGCTACAGTCATCATGGAGTTTAGGAAAGCTATTTTTATTTGTGAGGCTTTTGCTGTTATATTATTAATAAAAAAGTTTTTTACTTTACAAAAGAACTAAGGTTAGGTACAATTACTTTTAAATTATCGCAATATAAGGACAATGATTATTAATTGATATGCAATCAAATTATTGTGCAGTCACACAAAAAACATAAGATAGAAATAGACAAAATCGTCCAAATAAAAAAGAGACCGTAATTAAAGATATGTATTTGTAAATAATTTTCCACACCCTGTGAAATATATAATTGACTGAACCTATTCGTGGAAAAATCCCAGTGAAGGGTATCGTAGGGTAAAAATAGATCGCTCTTAGATTATATTGTGACGCAAGATAGTTCAAAAATGACGCATGGGTCTTCAGTCGTGTGGGCAGCCTGCCTGCCTGTCGTTCCTTTTATTTATAAAAAATAGGTCATTTTAATACAGGTTATCGTTTTTAATGGCGATAAAAATTGCAGCAGTTTGACTTTATACTTTAAGACACGTACATTGGTTTTTAACCCCCGACGAAAAAAAGGGGTATTATAACATTGAACGTGTGTATCTGGGTGTATGTGTATCTATATGATGTCTATGGGATCGTAGCTCCCAAACGGATGAACCGATTTTGATTTAGTTTTCATGTCAGGCGCTTGCTGTCAGATTTAACCGTCGTTGGTGTTAGAAGGTTAACCAATTCACTGCCTCAAACGCGTATTTCTTTAAACGTAGATACCTTCTGTCTGAGTCAATAATTACAGTCATAAGATCCCACGTATGAGTCTCAGGGCAAAGTGAATGCAGCGAATATGGTATTACATCAGAAGCGCGTACATTCTTGCGTCAGAAGATAATCTTTAATTAAACATTTTTGTAAAGCGCATTTAAAGTTATACTACTCAATATATTAATCTATACTATAACTAGAGAGCGGTGCTACGGGACTCAACGGAAGCAAAGCAAAAGTGTTACCGCGAAACAAAACACGCCCGCCAATCGAATGAAAAGCTATACTCGTAGGGAACTGTCACTCTAGTTCCATAATATTCCACTGTGAACTTGCTCGGTGGCGCTAGTGTAGAACCTCACTAGAGATGCGCGACGCTAGCGCCACTGGTGGCAAATTCTAGCAACTTTCCCTAAGTATATCGTAATCCCTGACTGCTATGGCCTCATTGACTAATTACATTTCTCTAAAACCACGCCCATATGAAAATTTTCCGATATACAAACGCTATGTATACTTATTTATCTATTTATAAAATACACTCACATCGTAACAAATTTTTGTGATTGGCTAGTTCAACCGAGTATTAAAAATGTGTAAAAGAAATAAAAAAATGCGTGCAAACCACTCGTACGGCTAGAATTTTATTTAGTTTAACATTACAAATAGTTTTTTTTATATCTACTAGATAGTAAAGCACTTTGAAAAGTTACCCCATTCCACATGGAGAAATAAAATTTGAAGAATAAACGAAAGAAAAAATAGTTATTTCTCGAAAGTATACCGTGGAAGGACATGTTCGTTCCGTGATTCAGTTTCCGGTCACTTATTCTAAATTGACTATTCAGTATTTATAAATATCCACTCGTGCCAAAACAGACATTTCACTATAATAATGGCAATTAATTATAAAAACCGGTGGTTCGATATTGTTATTTTATTGCCTCCGAAAATTATTTTTACATTGATATGTGCGGAGTTTATTTTAAAGTGTATTCATTATTGGTCATTCATTGAACTGTTAGTTTTGAGATAAGTTACAATTACGGTATTTCTGATCAAAGTATGCAAAAACTAAATACACCTATATCATAAGTTGGTGAAGTGAAACATTTCATTTTATCGTACTTATATAAACCTCAAAATATGTTCCGTAATAAAAGTAATACACATCAAACAATTTTTATTCCTTATAATAGGTATTGATCAGTGCAATAAAATGTCTAGTAATACAAATATGGATGTAATCTAGCCACCCTAAACATGCAAAAGCAAGTAAGTATTCCAAAAATAAAACGAATCGTGTCACTTCACCGCAAATGAACTAATCATTCACCTATTTTAATTGAACGTATCTCCGATCGAGCGAACGCTCCCCTCACAGTGAGCGGAATCATTCGTTCAGTCGAAACCATTCACTCGCCGAATGGGATTCGGTGTGAACGAACGGAGCGCTGTAAGGCTGGATTCACAATAAGCATTTACGAGCGATAAAAACGCAAAAACGCTATCTTGCGGTCATCCACCAATCAGAGATAGCCATTGCCGCGTTTTTGCGTTTTTATCGCTCGTAAAGTTTGATTGTGAACCCAGTCTTATGGCGTGCAGCGGCCCACGTTGTTGGTGATTGTGTGGGGTAGTTTGGAGAGGGAGAGGGGGATATCGAAGTCACCGCTCAGCGATATCTGTGAGACGCAGCCCACGAGACCGCTCTTGTATTTGCCCATCGAGTTCATCTCTATTGACGGGAGACCGCCTGGAAACAAAAAAATATATAAATTTACGTTCCTGTAACACGGGGAATTCTAGGTTAGAATCCAAAGTTATGGCTGTTTGTATTTGAAAGTTATTATACTTTCTTTAAACTTTTTAATTTTGTTTTATTGTTCACGGAAAAGTAAGACAAACAAACGTGACTTAGTCCCTATACCAAAAAACTTATAAGTGCGAGAATTTGACATAATTCCAAAGTTTTTCATACAAAAATGTGACAAATGTTAAACTGAAGCACTTATAAATTTTTTAGTGACCCACGCCAGGAATCTGCCCTGGCGTGGGTCACCTTAAATGCACAGTATAGTTGCAGGCAAACAACTTGAGAATAAATCAAGTGGAGGGGATAAGTTTGCGCATACACATTTGTACTAGAAACGGCTACTGCGCAGTCAAGGTCAGTGCTCAAGTTGTTTGCCGGGAACTGTACGTAGCAGTGGGGTTTTGCCCTCAGGCTGTCTCTAGGTCAGGGGCTCCCAATCTTTTTTACTTATACTGCGACTCCCTCTACAGATTGTAATTCTTTGCGACACCTTTTTAATAGCCATCCTTCAGCAGACATTGAGATTACTTCATTGCAGGCGATCTTTGCAGGTGGCGTCGCGACACGCAGTTAGTGAACCCTTGCTCTTTGTCAGCGGTTCTCAAACTTTTTTGTAAACGGAACCCTAACTTAAATAAAAAACGGTGTTGAACTATCGTCCAGAGAGGTGGGGGTGTTTCAAATTGTTTCAGCTTATAACCAGGCTTTGTGGAGCCCGAGGGCTCCGCGGAGCACACTTTGAGTATGGCTGTTCTAGGTTATCAGTAGGTTGAAGCTCTACATACCAATGTAGAGTCCATTCTCGGTGTTGAGCTGCTTCAGTTTGCCGGGCGAGATCTTGCCCACAGACCCCAGCCCGTCTACCTCTAGCACGCCGGCTTGTCTGTTCCTGAAAACGAGAATATCCCATCATTACTATGTATCACATATATTCTCTAAACGAATATCTTTAGAAAATATACAAAGACTTTTCATTTTAAAATAAATAAAAAGTACATTAAATGTTATTATTCTAATACACTGTTAGAATTACCCCATAGGGTATAAAACGAGCCATTAGGGTATGTTTCGCTGGAATAACCTCCACTCCACAGTGTAACCTCCACCACTAAGAGTACCCTGTTATATCTCATGGACCCCAATTTTTATTTCCCTCGGGGTCTAGTTTGCGAATCACTGATTTAGGCTGATAAATGTCCGGGGCTTAACCAAGAACACTTTAAACGCTGGGCTTTAATGCGTAAGTCGCACGGCTCCGTAGACATGCGCTTGCACACGTCGGTTGTAATGTATGGTATATCGAGATGTCACATCGCTTCCGATGCGTGCTCGTCACGCAGCTCTATGAAGCGAGCTGGAGCCGTGCTGCAGACGCATCCGTTATGGTCTGGTTTTAAGATTTACTCCTAGTAAAGATTGAACAGTGAACATAGTGTTACCTCGTGGCGCGTGCGCGATGCCACAAGCCGTCGTCCACCTTGGTGTGGTTAGCGATGATCACCACCTCTCCGCTGCCCAGGTCGTACCTGCAAACACAACCTAGTATTTCAAACGGTTTCCCTGGTAGTGTAGCATAAATCCAAACTATTATTATAAATGCGAAAGTGTTGTCTCTCTCTGTCATGCTTAAATCATTGAACCGGTTTAGATGAAATTGGGTACATGGGTAGTCTGACATCCGGGGATGGAGATAAGCTACTTTTTTTTCAAGTCTCCCCCTAAGTGGGTAGAATAGGGCTTGATAATTTGTATGGGAAATGCTTAGCTGCTAAATATTAGGGACAGAGAAAGTGACGGGTAACAGGGAATCTTTATCCCGAAAAGATACAATATTTCCGGGGGATAGCAATGAAGGCATTCCACGCAGACGCAGTTGCGGGCAACAGCTATGTTAACTAAGGAATTGAAGGCGAGGACGGACCAATATATTTTTTGTATCTTTACATCATCATCATCATCATCAGCCTATATTCGTCCACTGCTGGACATAGGCCTCTCCCATGGCACGCCACTGAGCACGATCCTCGGCCACTCTCATCCAGCTCTTGCCAGCCGCCCTGCGAAGATCATCGCTCCACCGAGTCTGAGGACGTCCCACGCTACGTTTGCCGATCCGTGGTCTCCACTCAAGAACTCGTCTACCCCAACGGTTATCGGTTACTATCTTTACATAGTATAAAACAAATCGTCATCTGTTCCTATCGGTCTTCATATCTTGAGCCGCCTTCTCCTAAACCATGCAACGGATTTTGATAGGGTTTTTCACTATCATTTAGATTATTTTGAATAAATATTTCTATGTGTATAGCATCCTAATTGTTCCCGCGGCAAGCCTGGGCGGCTCGCTTGTAGGTTACGTGGTTTGTTTTTGTTTTCTTCTTTTCAGTTCCTATTGAATCAGATTCATATAGGAACCGTGTTATACGCATAACTGTGGAACGTCATCTATTGTGCATTGTGATACTAGTCTAAGAATCAATAATTCTGTTCTATTCTCACGAAACTGATGTATAGTCGACAAAGAAATTGCTTGACCACTTTTCGACCGTATTACAAAGGGATAAGGTTCAAAAGTAGTCAAGCAATTACTTGGTCGACTATACGCAGATACTTAGTTATGACAGCTTTACTTCAGCCAAATATTTTAAGGCGTACATACGTTACATACTGGCATTGCCCTCAGCAGTGGTACGTGGGGTCGCAGATTTAACAGTGTATGCAAGTAGGTACTGCAAGCAGGTATCTCGGACTGTATAGAAAATACGCGCGGTACCACACACTGACGATACTTTTCAAGAAGAAATGTTCGTCACTCCGTGTATTGCAGAGGTGCGCTTTGCCAAGATGAGAATCGCCCAAAGAAGGTTGTTCAAAGGCCTAATAACTACTGAACAAGTTAAGTGCTTCCGTCCCCAAAGAATTTGGGGGCTTGGGCGTTTTTCTGCACTAGCAGACAGTTTGCCGATTTTATGTAGATGACATCATAATTGTACTAGTGAGAGGTCGGGGCTGGTCGCTATATAGTAATATAGTAAATTCTTTGTTATCTAGCGGGGGGCCAAAGTGTACTAGCCTCTGACGGCAGTTTCCGGGGGTGCCAAAATCATCATTTAATAGCTAGGGGCATCGAAGTCATAATTTATCTCAAACGCTGGAGGGGAAGAATGATTTGGCACCTTGTACGACACGATAATCTCATCGCAAATATTATAGAAGGAAGGATAGAAGGAAAGACAGGAAGGGGCAGACCCGGAAAAAGTTATATTGATCAAGTGAAGGAGAAAGTTCGTGTCGTATCGCACAGAGTAGTCAAAGAGCTGGCAGTCGATAGGGAAGCTTGGAAAGCTTGACAATACTAAAAGTCTTTCAGAGAGAGGCTGCAGAGAGGGGACATTTTCAAGCTTATGTCGCGATTGGAAAGTAGCGTAGATCTAAGGCAGCTCATGGGCAGTGGCGTAGCTTGCCCTGGACAGGCCTTGTATCATAATTGGTCGGGGGCCCTTCTACCCGACTGCGGCAAAGCCTTAATAGCGGTAATGATTTTATGGTTCTCCAAGACGGGCCCCTTCAGCTCGGGGCCCCGTATCAGTGACCCTGCTCGTGGGGCTGTCACGCGTAGTCACAACAAGTGCTCTGGAGGCTCAATAAAGTGGAGAGGCAATCTGATCACGAGCACGGAGGCCGGGGCTAGCATACCCGGTCATCCTTGTGCTAGTGCCTGAATAAAGCGGCGGCGAGCTACCTGAGCACGAACAAGGAGGCTAGGGCTGGCATACGCAGTCATGCCTGTGCTAGTGCCTGAATAGAGCGGTGGAGCGCTACCTGAGCACGAGCACGGAGGCCTCGATGGCGAGCGAGAGGAAGTCCCCGCGCGGCGCGGCGCGCCCCGACCACACCAGCAGCCCCGCCGCCGCCGCCGAGCGGAACCGGATGTTGATGTCCAGCGTGTAGCTCAGCAGCCTGCGCGCAAACCAACCAACACTTTATTACCCCTGCTTCCTTTTTATCTCCTTTACTCTTCAGATAGTATAGAATGAAATCGCTATCTCGCACGCTTAGAATTAAAGTGACCCATTTCTGAATAATACACGTCCCAAAATATCACCTTAATTAAAAGACATAGGGTTTAATTTTGGGAAATATCATATTCAGAATTGAGTCGCTTTAATTCTAAGGGTGCGATCTGTGCACCTATAGCACGAATCGTCAAAACTTGCCGGACTGGGTCCACGATGAACACGTAGCTTAAGATTGTTCTCATGTTATTCATACACCTTGCCATAATACAGACTTAATACTTTCCTTATCCTGTGCCATAATTCACAACTTTCTTGACAATTTTAAATGACAAGTGGTCTCAACCCCTTGCATGTTCAAACGAGCAAAATCACTAAGGTGGGAAATATTCAGCTAAGTTTAAGCGAGTTTAGGAAACGTATTATATTTAACAAATAGTTTAGTAAGTTCATAATTATTATTAAATGGCGCCATCTCTCGTCAGCTAGTAATCACAGCAAAGTTACCCAGTTGAATGAGATAACTTGAAAAAGTTTCTCATAGATGACGCCGAGGGTAGTTATACCTTAAAAACCGGCCAAGTGCGAGTCGGACTCGCGCACCGAGGGTTCCGTCGTCAACAACACCTAGTATCGTATTTTTGCTTTATAAGACCAAAAATTTTTTTTTTGTTTGTATTAACAACAAATTTACGGTTAACGGGAATTACCTCATAGGTTTCTAAGTGTCTTGCGAATGTATGAAACATGCGGTATAAACTGCCGTGTCTTTTGATTGCGTTGACTTAGAAGTTTGATATTTTCATGGCTCTAAGAGACTGCAGACCTGAGTATTTGATATTAATTTTAACACAAAACCTCCACGCGTTCTCGCGAAAAATAATCTTGACAGACAGACAGACGGACAAAAAAGTGATCCTATAACGGTTCCGTTTTTCCTTTTGAGGTACGGAACCCTAAAAACTGAAAAATTCGCAGGGTATGGTAGTCGGTATGTGGCAGAACTGGCAAAGGCACGAAATGCTGAGTTTGCGGCTTCGAGTCTAGCCGTTACCCTGGATTTTTCTTTATGTTGTCATTACTAGCATTTAAATTTTAATTAGTAACAGTTTAGGTTTATTTATCAAGACTTACCGTTTCATTGTTTCCTCATCATCAATATGTATGAAGCTGTCCTTCCCGCTGAAGCTCGGATAAGTGTTCGTATCACCCCAATTGATCTCGTTGGTATCCAAATATTTAACTTGCATGTACGTCTGTCCGTCATACAGAGGTTGCCCTGTCACCACGTCGTTGCTTCTCTCCTTCAGATACTCGTGTTTCTTGAAATACTTCTTTTTTTTCAGCTTTTCACTATGTGTGTGCTGTATGTGCTTTTTTGGTTTGATTTTGTGGAATTTCATTTTGAGCCCCTTTTTGGGGACTATCGTGTGGTGGATTTCGTTTTCTGACACGTTGGTCGGGTAGGGTACGTGTTCCATGGTCTCTTTGCAGAGTTTTTCCCTGGAACAAGATTTTTTAAATAGTTTAGGTGGTATTTTTAGCAGGTATGTATGTTTATATTTACGTATGTTCCATTGTAGTGCCTAAACGACTGAGTCGATTTTGATGAATGATTTAATCTTTTGTTAACTTGCATGTATAGTAATAGTTTTTCCCTGGAACACGACTTTTTAAAAAATTTAAAAGTAGTATTTTTTAAACTTTCGTTTACTTGCGTGAATCAATATAGAGTATTTGTTGTTTTTCTCTGTGGCATTATTAGAGATTTTTGAGCTAGAAATCCGCAGATGTGTTACGATGGATATTTAATACATTTAATAAGTTATCAAAATATTAATAGTAATATGTATACGAGTGTGTATAATAAAGCCTGTAAAGGCTGTTTTGCCAAGGTTGACTGGTAGAGAATGCCTTAAGGCATTAAGTCCACCTTTTGTACCTTTAAATCTGTTTTAAGCAATAAAATTAAATAAATAATAATATTTAACCGCTTAAGGCTCATCAGATGCCTTCACATCGGAGAGAAATCAGAAAATTACCAAAATAAGAACTCGCCTAAAGGAATATTTCAAGGTAGGTACGGTTTTTAAGCTAGCTTCAGTTCCACGGTTCCATAGTCTATAAGGTAAATAAAGGTGTGATTGAATGCAACTCACGCGCAGCTGTCGTTGCGCGGCTCGTCGCAGTTGTCGACGTTGACGCCCCCTAGCGCCGCTGCCACCACTGACAGCTCCTCGTCGTTTATCACCAGCTGAAATATTACATAAATATCAATTAAGCTAATGAGCGTGATTAGGGTAGAGCACGTATGACATAAGTTGTTTTTTGAAATATCAGAGTTTATTAAAAAAAAATGGTTTTGTCATTTCATGTAGGTAACCAAAAACTTTCCACCCGTTGCCAAAAAACCAGGGTATATTATAAGACAAAAAAAGACCTGACTACCGTTTTCTTTCCAGAACGAATTCTAGATAATTTTGTGTGCGAATGAAGAATGGCCGAGCAAGTGAGAGATTGGGTGAACGACAGTTACTGTAGGTGATTTACCTACGGCAAGATCCGCGCTAAAAGTAACTGAATGAACTGGCTGACTTGGTGATTGCCTGAATAAACTGGTCGTACACAGCTTTTAAAGCTTGCATGTAGCGAGTGAAGAGAAAGAGTAATTTTATAACTAAGTCAACAGGGAGCGAATGGATGAGGAAAGGTGTAAAGTGGGTGGGGAGACACGCTTGTCATACGGAGCCGTCGAAGCTAGTATCCAGCGCAAGCTTTGGCAATAGCGAATGAGTGCCTAGCTAGATTTTTGAATGAGTGTATGAGCGAATGACCGCACCTGTCGTACGCAGCCACTGAAGCTAGCGTGCAGCGCTAGCCGCGGCGGCAGCGGGTGCGGCGCGCCGCCCAGCAACATCGGCTGCCGCAGCGTCAGCCGCCGCGCCGTGCCACGCGACGTCACCGACCTGCAACCGCAAATGAATGAACGAATGAGTGAATGGTTCATAAAATGCCATCGCCTAATTAAAACCATTCAGATACAGGATGTATGAAAAGCCGATGACAAAGATAACATCTCATGGCATTAATGATTTAGGGAGGTTTTTAGTCTGGTTGGCAAACGTGGCGTGAGACCACCCTTCAGATAGACGGTGGGACGACCTAATCTATATACATACAGGCAGGCAGGAAACGACTTTACGCGTTAAGCAGAAGACAGGGCTACGTGACGCGTTTTGTTAGAGGCCTATGTCCAGCAGTGGACCGCTGCGTGCTGAGATCATGATGTTAAGCGTCAACCCCTAATCTATGATTCTGTCGAACCGGGGCAGAAACTCGATAGTGGCGTGCCTTCTCTCCGTCGTTTCACATAAATTATGATTTCGGCGTCCCTAGCATAACATTTTATAATGATATTTGCGCCCTCGGAAACTGCCGCCCATGGGTACTGCCCAGGTTTACTCCCCGCTAAATCCGGGCCTGATTAGCGTGGTGGACGGACCCGGTAGTCGGACCGGCCTCGGTCCGCAAGCGAGCGGGTGTCAGCTGATGCGGTGAGTACCGGTTAGCCGGTTATTTCTTAGAGAAAACAACCCGGTTTACAGTCCCTAAGGTTCCGTTACCTGGTGGCGTCGGTGGCGCCGCGCGGCGAGACGGCGCGCACGCGCAGCGCGGCGCGGCGGCCCGCGCGGCTCGCCGACACGCGGTGCCAGCTGCCCGGCGACAGCGGGTACGCCGACCTGAACATACAGAGCAGTCCCAGTGAGACTCGCTAATGTGTAGAAGTCCCGTGGACGTGTACGTTTCCTTGTGGAGTGTGTCCCGACTCCCAATCCTATGGTCTAGAGTTAGTTGCATAGATTGAGTTTGGTTTATCCGATGAGGAATCATTTCAATCGATTTTATTCGAAACGGCAAGCATTGTAGCAAAGCTTGTCGTCGTGACGCACGAAAGCCGTTAAATTTTCAATATAACATTGCGTGCTTTTTTATTTTTCGGGGTTGTAAAATAGTTAAAAATGGAACTACGTAACAAACACAATCACATTTCATCGGTAAGAAACAGCAGTTTTTTTTTTGATTTAAATTCATTTAACCACTTCGCGTTCGTCTTTTGTTTAAACCTTAGCTTGGGCTAGCGGAGTGATTTTGCGAATACTCGCTCTCTATTTGGTGTGTGCTCTATAAAACCAGGTGAGTGTTGGTACCTGACGAGCGCGATCCCGGAGCCCAAGTCGAAGGCGAACTCGACGAAGTAATCGCGCAGGTGCAGCGAGAAGAAGTCGCCGTCTCCGCTGGCATGCTCGGAGTTGTACAGCACCAGCCCGTCGCCGCTTGTCGGCTTGAGGGTTATCTGAAAGTAGACGTAAGTTTATTTGTATAATAACGAAGATAGAATACCTCTTGTGCCAGTAATTGCACCGGCTCTCTTGCTCTCCACGCCGGAACACAACAGTGCAAGCACTGCTGTTAGCGAGCAAGGTGGTAGCAATCCGGACGGACCTTGCAAAAGATCCTACCACCCGCAAATAATATTTTTCACTTGAATATGGAGGCGCCATAGCGTTGTTTGTTCATTGATTCCAACTCGAGAATAGGCCCCTGTAAATATCCATTAGGCTCCGAGTGCAAATTAAAATGGATGTTGATTCCGCGTAAATTATTGAAGGCCCGAGCGATATTTATCACCGCTCGTACGGGCTACGGAATACACCCCCGATGTTCTCGTGGTTTCTTTAAGCAGTGCATGCACGAATCTTCTCGATACGCGTTATGGTGAAAAACTTAACTAAACCCAGTGCGTCTCTCTCTAACTGGGTTAGAGAGAAGAGGAGGTTAGAAAGAAACTGAGTTATGTAGCAAGTTTACGCGTGTTTGTATATTTGTATATTTATTTATTAAAAATTTGCAACTTACTGCTAAGACAACACGTTACAAACTTAATTATTAGCATTCATTAATAATAATTAGAATAATAAAAGTTAGATAATTAAAATGTTCAAGAAATACATTACACAATTTAAAAGCTCCAAATAATCATAAAAATACAATAAAACCCAATATATGTTTTTCCGCGGGTGGTAGGACCTTGTGCAAGGTCCGCTCGGATCGCTACCACCATCTTGCTCGCTAATCCTGCCGCTAAGCAGCAGTGCTTGCACTGTTGTGTTCCGGCGTGGAGAGCAAGACAGCCGGTGTAATTACTGGCACAAGAGGTATTCCATCTTAGCCCTCTGGGTTGGCAACGCATCTGCACTCTCTTTGTTGTTGCAGGTGTCTATAGGCGGTGGTGATCATTTACCATCAGGTGACCTTGACTTGCTTGTTTGCCTTCTTATGTTGTATAAAAAAAATGTATAGTATTAAAAAAAACAGATATTATTAAAATTATGTTAAATCACATTATGTTGAGAAGGTTCGTGCTAGGCCCACAGTTTGCTTTGTTTATCAGCATCATGGAGGGTCAGGAGTGCGATTTTTGAACCTCACCGGGTGACTAAAGCTCGCCAAAATGGCCGTTTTTCATAGAAATGCGGCCATTTTGGTGAGCTTTAGTCCCTGGTGAGATTCAAAAATTGCACCCCAGTTCTTGACGAGGCCTGATTTGGAGCTTCTCAGACTCTATAAATAAATAAATAAATAAAATAAATAAATAAATATTTCGGGACAATTTACACCAATTGACCTAGTCCCAAACTAAGCAAAGCTTGTACTATGGATACTAAACAACGGATAAACATACATATATAGATAAATACATACTTAAATACAAATAACATCCATGACTAAGGTACAAACATTCGTATTCGTCACACAAATATTTGCCCATACCAGGATTTGAACCCGGGACCTCTTGCACAGTAAGCAGACACATGTGCCACTGTGCCATACAGGTCGTCTGTATAGAATGTGGTTGGATATAGTTACTTATCCCTATTTTCCTCAGGATACTACGTGGAACTTAGAATTTAGAGTTAAAAATATTTTAGTTGAAAATATTTAAAGTGTTTTCTAAAAAAACAATCAAACATGGTTATTTTTGTGATTACAACCCTAGCGAGTCAGTTGAAAAAATTAACTCGTGAAATAAGTAATTGCAAAGTCTTGCTGTTAATTATGGATACTATGCATTTTTTATTTTTTAGTTGTAGGCATTAAAACAAAACAATATGAACAGTTTATAACGCGTTTGTAATTGTAAAATGTTATTTATCAACATTAGGAAGTTTGAATTTTTAACATCCAGGGCAATTGCTTATTTTCCAGAGAATTCAGAAAAGCAGAATTCGGTATGCGAAAAATAACAGTTCCTAATTAATAGCCGACCAAGAAATTGCTTAATCCTCTTTTTCGACCTTATTAAAAAGGGACAACGTACTAAAGTAGTCAAGTAATAACTTGGTCGGATCTACCTATTTTAAGAGTTTTCGTCTTTAATGATTCAAAGTACGAGTATCAATGAAATTTTAAGTTTTATTCGCAATTGTTTTATCGCTGAAACTTATCGAGCGCTTCGATAATAACTTCTACAGCTTCAGGGTTTGCCACGCCAAAGAATAATAGCTCTTAAATCACTATTCATGGAGTCTTTATTGAACTGTAGTTGACTCGATAGTTAATTATCTTCACAATAATGAAACACTAAAGGATGAGAGACTCTTGTTTGCAGAAAGCGTTCTGATTTCTTTGTCGAACTGTTCCACAAAGTTTTTGTTTTAATTGAGAATTTTCGTTTAAACACCGCGGGCTTATTTCTATGAAATAGTAAACGCTTTATTTAAGACAATTTTCAAAATTATCATTAACTAACGGACAGACGGAGTTCGCGTGAGGTTAGTAGCCTATGTCCATTGGGGATAGTGTAGCTTTCTATTAGTGAAAGAATTTTTGGAATCAGAGATTACTCTACATCCAAAAACCAGTGCCGGATTCAGAGGTCCGGAGGCCTTGGGGCAACAAAGGAGTGGAGGCCCCCTGGCCCCAAATTATTTTCCACATGAAATGGTAAAATTTTTTCAGTCGCGTTTTCAAAAAAAAACCGAAGTGTATTGTGGGGGCTCCTCTTTTGTGGAGGCCCTGGGGCTGTAGCCCCGGTTGCTCTCCCCTAAATCCGTCCTTGACAAAAACAAACAAACAAAATTTCCTCATTTATTATTATTAGTGTACATATTGTAGAAGTGTAGATGTAGATAACTCATAAAATAATTTTATTACAGTATTATTTTTAATATCAATATATCTGAGCAAAATTGTTACGCACGTTTTAGATCATTTCAGTATGGGGGCTAAAACTCTTAGAATAATTTTATTATCATAACATATTAAGAAAATATTGAGATCATTGTTTTTTCCACTCAAAATATGTAGGTACCGTAAACTTTGTTTCAATCAATAATACAGAGAACTGCATATATCCTTTGAGACAATACTTAATCTTACAATAATACTAGCTCTTGCCCGTGACCTCGTCCGCGTAGACTTGTTTAATTGAATCAAGCAAACGTGCACCCAACATGCAATCTGCAATATTTCCTGGACAAATTAATGATAATTAGTTGCTTTCCTGATCATGACGTCACGGCGGTGTCTTACTCACTTATCGCTATCCCGTGGGAACTATGCATTTTTACGGGATAAATGTATTCAACGTGTTAATCCAGGTTATAAACTATGTGTGTGCCAAATTTCATCCAAATCCATTCAGTAGTTTTTACGTGAAAGAGTAACAAACATCCATCCATACTTACAAACTTTCGCGTTTATAATATTAGTAGGATATTACTTATTATATTATATTAGTATATGTTATTACGCCCTCAAAGGATTCTAATAGTCACTGAAACCTAATTAAATCTTGCTCTCAATAAAACGAGACTAACCACATACTGCATTAAACCTCTTCAACGCAGCTTCAACTCTAACCCAAAGCTCTAAGAGCTAGTGTCCAAGCATTCACAACTCTGAAATTCAATAAACCGAAGCTCACATAAACTTCTACTTTATTTACAGAGTGTTAAAAGTTAAAATTAAATGAGTTTCGTTCGACACTGTTTAATTTGATAAGAGTATGTATGAACTACGAAGTTTCAGTTCAGTTCAGCTTTTGTATGAAAGTTAGTACATGGTTATGATTAAAGCTATAAACTTGGTATAGACTAGTGTTTAGATCTACAGAGACTTTATTGAGGTGTAATGTAACCATTTTTTAAACTGTCAAAGCGTGGTACAAGGTTTCAAGTAATGCGCCGGGGTTACTTGTTCAATGCGATATTTCTAGTTAAAAGTGTGAACCCCGCTTAAACGCGCTCTTTTTCGTATGTGATCATTATGCCCTAGAACTAAAAGGTTTTTAGGTTTGTATGTTTCGATATTTTGTAATATTCGTTATAGAAATTATGTAGTATTTAAGTTTATGTAGTGTTTTTTGTTAATTTTTACATTCCGTGAATAAATTTTCATTTCTTATAGAAATGTCAATATTGGAGTTTCATTTTGGAGTTTCGTCAAAAAAAAAGTGTAAAAATTTGTGAAATAACACTGTTCATTAGCACGAACTTTTCTTTTTTGTTTTATAAATAGGACTTGTAAAAAAAAATATCAAACTTTTAAAGTACTGAGCGAGGAGGCTCTTCAACTGTTGAACGCCATTTCCTAATGTTTTGAGAAGTTTTTAAAAAGTATTAAGGCTTGACTAGTGGAAAACGCCTAAAGAGATTGAATCCGCTCCGTGTACATTTTTTGTTTCGTGTAAAAAAGTTTGCATAAGTAAACGTGCCTTGTCAATTAGGCAACTTAGCCGCGAGGTAGTTGTACTGCCCATGGCGGGGCTGTAGATGCCTCTACACCACTATAGTTGAAGCGCTGCTCTAGCAGACGCCTGCACATGACTGGGGCTGCAGCGCTACGCTAGCAGACGCTTGCACATGACTATGGATGCATCGCTACAACAGCAGACACTTGCACATGAATGGGGCTGCAGTGCTACGGTAGCTGATGCATGCACATGACTGGGGCTGCAGCGCTGCTCTAGCAGATGCCTGCATATGACTGGGGCTGCAGCGCTACGGTAGCAGACGCTTGTACATGACTATGGTTGCAGCGCTGTAACAGCAGACACTTGCACATGACTGGTACTGCAGCGGTACGCTAGCAGATGCCTGCACATGATTTTGGCAGCAGCGCAAGCTGAAGCAGTAAAACGCCTGTATATGCCTATGATAGCTGTGCTGCAACAGCAGACGTCTACACAGCACATGACTGCGCCTGCAGCGCTACGTACCCGCCTGAAGTATAGCTGCCTGCTAATCCCCATTGCAAAAATAAACAAGTAACGTGTAATAAAAGTGTAAACAAGACGGGTCTCAGACAGATGTCTATATGTCTGTCCATTTTGCAGATCATGCTTTTGCAGATGAACCGATTCATCTGCAAAAGTTTAAGAATAAGTAATCATACTTAAGTATAGATGCAGAATGCTACTAACCTGAATGTCGAGCCAAGACTGCGCAGAGTTCCCGAGCCCCGGCAGTCGGAGGTAAGACGACCCATTAAATCGGGGAACCTGGGAAAGAGAAGTTATATTATTCACCTTGCTTTCTGGTCCCGCCGGGAACTCAAACTAATACCTAATACCATCGATGTAATCATAGTGGATATTATACAGCTGGGGGGTTTAAATTTAGATATCGACTTAACTCCTTAATTGGAACATCTTTTGTTCTACCACTTTAAAAAAAAAGGAAATAGTGTGTTTTTGTGTTCATACAGCAGCGGCCCTAACATCACGCGCGCTGGCTGTGGGCCGGGCGGTACCACTGCTCAGGTCCAAAGGCCATTCTAACCTTATTTAAAGGCCATTAGCCATTAGGCCATTCTAACCTTATACATGTTCTATGGATAATGATTCGACGTGACTGGAGTTTTAATGCTTTGTGACTGACTCTTTCATGATTACACTATACCTATGATTAGAGTTCCAGTTTAATAATGTTCTAGGTTTGTTTTCGTCAAAAGTTTTCACGTAACTTTTGAGATCAAACTAAAATCATTACTCATAATATAATTTATTTAGAAATTCTACGCGACCTACCATCGAGCTAAGATTCAAATATACATATGTAATAATTTTAGCCCGGCTTCTATCTGAACTTGCGCAAAGGAACAAATCATTGTTTATTAACATAGTTTAAATTTAATAGTAATCCATTATTGGACCATTTATTTACCTTTTTCTTTACATGAATGATTAAATTACCCTCGTATGACCCACGTCATATTTTTATTCTATAAATTTATTTTATAACTTTAATGTCCCTTATGTGAGAGTTCAAAGTCATTTTTAATATTTTTTAAGTAAATATGCGTATAAGACAGGTAAAATTAGAAGTACCCGTTACCGCCGAGCATGTATAAAGAGAGGAATGGGTGTGGAGGAAGCGAGGGAAGTATGCCAGGACCGGAGCAAGTGGCGTTCTGTGGTCTCTGCCTACCCCAAAGGGAAACAGGCGTGAGCTTGTAATAATAATAAAAAATATACGTATAGGTACGACAGGTTTCCTAAGGCACCACTACAACTCAGACTAAATTATTGAATACAGGCTGCTCTCTTTTAGAAAATCCTGTCTACCTTTTTTTATCAACATTTACGTGAAACCTCACGTGATTATTTTAATATTTTTACGTCAAAAGTTTTCAGACGCAGCCTTCGACTCTAAGGCTCCGATCCACTCTATTTTCGCCCTTTTGAATTTCAGCGCAAGGTTCATTTTTGAGTAAACGAAATGCGACCTATAACTTTGTAGTAACGAGAGAGAAGCCACAATGTGCCCTTAGGAAATGAGCGGTGCATAGTATATGTGGGCCATTAATATAGCGGGAGCATAATGGAGGGATGAAAGAACATGTTTGTTCTTAATAAGCTCCCTTCATAAACTGTCTGGATGCTATTAGGCTTTAATAGAATAACAGAAAACTAAAGGTAAAACCTCAAGAGAGGGAATTCTACATTGTGAACTTTAGGGAATAGAGCGAACGTATGGACATATATAGGTAATATTTTAAGTGCGATAAGAGTCCAGTTTGTTTGCATGTACAGCTCTTTTACTCGAAGACTATTCGGACTATACTGATGGAATTTTGATAATTCTGTAACCGCTGTAAAATAATCTTTGGCGGTTTGGCGAAGTGTTAAAATAAAATCTATTGTCTATTTAGACAGTAAATAAAAAAACGCTTTATAAGATAAGCTTAAGTCAATGCCGTAAGATTATGAATCTATTTTACACAACATTGAACTTATGCGTGTCCGACAGGCACTTTACCGGTGTTTTCTGGTAAAATACTAAAATTTTCTAAACATAAATTACTAAATGTCACATCTACGTACCTTCAAATCCAACGTGATCTCGCACCTCACCCCAGCATAGCCCAGGGGACACAGGCACACCCCAGCTACGCATCCTCCCCCATGCTGGCACTCGCAACTGCTCTTCAACTCTAAGGCCAGAGCCTTAAACTCTAACGCCTTAGAGTCCCGCAGGTCTAACGCACTCGGCTTAAACACCAGTTGGTCTTTCACTCCGACCGCATCAGAGCTGGTCTTGAATTCTATAGAGTTAGCGAGTAGGTTGTGGTCTTTGGCTTTAGAGTCTCGCATGACGAGGTCGTTGTCCTCGAAGTGAACGATGTCGTTAATGTCGTAGATGGCGTGGTCATGCGCAGCTTCGCTGGTCGTCTCGCTTGGCAGCCACGGGGCAAGGGTTGGAGCGCATTCCGCTGTTGACAAAAGAAATAAAGTTTAGCAACCGTAAACGATCGTGTCGCAAAAGAGCGTATAATAGACGTCGTCCAGTCAGACGTCCTAGGTACCGCTGGAGTGATAAGGCCCAGAAAGGCTTAAGAGACCTGCGTGGCCAAGTGCCTAGTAGTAGATATTAATTTCTCGGGCGTATTATAAAATCAATGACTATATCTTGAACAGGGATGTTTGGAAATGATCCCGACTTGTATTGGCGATCCCTAGCTCCAAATATTGTACACTCCTACTGTGTTCAAATTGGCCTCGTTGAGTTTCTTGCCGGTCTCTTCTCGTCAAACGTTTTTTTTCCGAACTGGTGGTAAATTATATGACATTCATAAGTGATTCCTGTAAGCCTACTCGCTGATCCTGACAGGGGCTCTTAGTGGCGTATGAGCTAACACACGTGCAACGTCGGCAGTGGTTTATACACCAATCACGGCAGAAGTTTATTCTAACTTTATTCATGTGTTCTGTGCACCAGGGGATTATTATGAACAAATAGCCTCATTTGGGATACTTAAGCAATCTGTTTGTCTTGTGTGCCGCGGTTTTCGAGTCTAATTAACTAATTTAAATCCAAAGTTTACCCTTTGCAGATTTGCATAGTTAGTTACATACTTTGTATACTAAGGATGCTGGTCGACTTGAGTATTCACTTGTAATGACTTATAATGTTTAAACGAATGCTAGAAAGGTCACAAAACAATTGGGAAAACCACGACGACATTTATGTTACCACTACGAGGGCTGCTACTTATGTATCCGGAATTGGCAAAACTAGCTTTTTAAACGCTATATCCCACCTGCATTGTAAAATTTAACTTTTTTAACACTGGCCGTCATATTTTTTTATCGTATGGACGCTTTTCTTTTGTTTTTGTTAACCTTGAAATTTCCTGACGCTGTAAAAGTGGAACTCACTCGGGAAAATATTCGTACGAGGTTACAATGTATGCAAAAGTGCCTCGATCATCATGGCGAATATTTTGAAAAACAGTAAAACCATATTCAATGATATATGTTTGTTTGCAGCGTGTAGGCGTTTAGGCGTTACAAGTGAACACTCAAGTCTATCAGCATCTTAAGGCAATTTAATTTTTAAAAACTACAAAAAATCAAAAACATCTGTTTATTTAGGTTTAGCACGATTGCTACGAAAAATCCTGCTTTAAATTGGTAAGAAGTCTTGATTTTTTAACACCTTGTCGTAGACAAAGATAACCCACCTATTCAACCTTTACGGAATCTTTTCCAGTTTAATACTTTAAGCAGATCGAGAGAGTTTTAGAATAGCAAAGCCTATTGGCATCAGTTGAGCCGTGCTCGAAGGGTTCTGAATGTTCTGATCGAGCGAAAACTTCTTTTAGATTTTCAGGAGGCTTAACAAGTAGGTATGTTCTTCTGGAAGTGTGTTGTTTAGGTTAAACTTTACTTCGACTTAACAAATATACGAAATGTGACAATTGCGACTCAATTTTAATTGCAATTGGGTCGTATTTAGATTGTGGTAATTTTATAAAATAATCCAAACTTGAAACTCAAATAATAATAGTACAATACGTTACCTACTGTTGTCACCTTGTACTATATGTATACATTTAACAAACGCGTCATTTTAAAATTAATTGTTGTTATGCTGGTCATTACCAACGGTTTTTGAACGTATTTTAAAGGACTTTATGATATGTATGTAGATGATTTCGACAAAAAAATCATCGAATCGTCACTTCACCGAATTTCATTTCATCTAAAGGTATATTCCGCAAGGTTATTTTTTATGGATAAAACGCTATTCTAACCTAACCTACACGATACAAAATAATATATGAGATATCCTGAAACATTTTCGACTTCAGCTGGCAACGGTGTTGATGAAATGAAAATTCAGCGAAATGATAGATTCAGTGAAACGGTTATCGGTGAAACAAGGGGATACGGTGTTTAGATAAAAGACTTTTCTATTTCTGAGCCTACCCCAGGTCGTCTATTTATAACGTTATTGGGACATTAACGCGATAAAACATAAATATATTATTTATTACATTATGTATTTTATCGCGATTAAGTTCCGATAACGTTATAAATATATATGTAAAAATGGCCGCCTGTTGGGAATTCGCACTAACTTCTTTACCTACTGGCACGTACTGGAGTGTGATTTTTGAATCTCACCGGTGACTAAAGCTCGCCAAAATGGCCGTTTTTCCTAGAAATGCGGCCATTATGGTGAGCTTTAGTCACTTGGTGAGATTCAAAAATTGCATTTGGATCTCACCGGGTAACTGAAGCTTATCAAAATAGCCGTTTTACGTAGAGATTCGGCCATTTTGGTGAGCTCTAGTCACCTGGTGAGATTCAGAAATTGCACCCCTGGTCTTCTCAAGGCTGAGAGGGCTGAGCCCTTTGTTCGATTCCAGAATTCCAGCTTCCTTATCTGATAACGAACAATGCGAGAGTCCATATCATTACGCGAGTGCGGATGACAAACCATTATGTATGCTGAGCGGAACGTGAAGCGTATTAGACAGGGCGGGGCCCAGTGCGGGCGGGGAGGCAGTTTGTGTTAAGAGCGAATGTGTAGTCAGCCTCAGAACTAGCTAAATCACCATCTTGCTCGCTAATCCTGCCGCTAAGCAGCAGCGCTTGCACCGTTGTGTTCCGGCGTGGAGAGCAAGACAGCCGGAGTAATTACTGGCACAAGAGATATTCCATCTTAGCCCTCTGGGTTGGCAACGCATCAGCAATCTCTTCGATGTTGCAGGTGTCTATAGGCGGTGGTGTACACTTACCATCAGGTTCATAGAAAAATAGATAAACACTTGAGAACCCTGTAGTAACGTATAAAATAAGAGTTGCTCGAACTTATCACTCTACTGACAGCGACAAGGTACTAAAATGTTCAGCTACCAGCTGCTTACAGCATCCTGAGCTTGTTTGCTGATCGCTGGGACTCCCTTTATTCCATTGGTGGACACAGATCCCGGCACGGCGTAATCCGTAAACGTTTATATTGTTTAGTATTTTTTTGTTCTGTTTTATTTTACTAATATATATAATATAAGTCTTCATTGTCACTAATACTACGGGCTATGCCTGAATCAAGTGATTTAAATTTGAATTAAAATCCGCATCTTCATTCTCATTCTCATCCAAGCGAGTTGGAACGCTTTCAGTGCCACCCCACATTTCAGTTACGTAAACATTTCACATTTACTTTGTCATTACATTGTTATAAGTGAACGTGAACGTCTGTCTGTCACTGTTGGTATTAGAGCATAAACGTGGCTTTCTTGGAGGCTTTTCCGAATGCTGCCTAAAATTAGATGATACTTACCCTGGCTCAACCATAGCAAGCATGTACTGGACCAAGAGTCTGAGATAATTAGAAATTCCATTTGTCACGCGTTAGTCAGGTAGATTTATGTATTTTATTCCTATGTATATACATGTTTTGTATGTACCAATGTACCACTATACATTGAGTGTTTTTTTATACCATTTGCACTATCCACAAATATATCTGCTTTCCATAAAGGTTAAGTCTTTTCGTAGATTTTATTGTCATTGTTGTGCAATAAAAATTAAATAAATAAATAACCATCATATTTTCAGTAAATGATTGTTAACGATTTATTTATGACTAGCTGACCCGGCAAACTTTGTTCCGCCTTAGACGCCATAAATGAGCAGATTTTTGATTTTTTCTTTCATAAGAACCTTCTCCTGATAATAAAGAACAGAACAAAAAAAGAATTACCGAAATCGGTCCAGCCGTTCAGGCGTGATGTCGTGACCAAGGGAAATAGGGATTAATTTTTATATATATATATAGATTGTTAAGGTTAACACAAAAACCCAATAAATCCTTACGTTATTTTCGTGCGATCCCGGAATAAATCCACTCCGTGACAAACAAACCAACAAGTGACCAGCTGCGGCATCTAACCGAGTTAAAAGATATCATTTGATAAATGCGATTTCTTTCGATCCACGAACTTCGGCAGATAGGGGATGCAGGAGGGACGGAGGAAGATTTATGGTTCTTTCATTCACTCAAATGACAGAAAAAGTGGATTGTTTTTTTACTACTGTCATGTCGAAGTTGGTCGGTAAGTATGAGTGTTTACTGTCCGACGGGGAACGTCACTAGACGTCACTTTAGTTGGTGCTCTTTAGGAACATAATTCTGACACCTGTCATTTCAGTGAAAGTACTATCAAAGACAAGTGCATAATTATGTTATAGTCGTGTTTGTTTAGCTTTAAAGTGACATAGGTTTTACCAGAATCTTCCCTAATCCACTCGTAAATTATCTGTAAACATATAGTAAATTCTGAACTTAAATAAGGTGCTGTAGGATGGAGGTAAATTAATGTTGGAAGTTGCAAGTTATCTGTACTATGAATCTTTGCCTCTGACGTCGAACTTACTAAGTTGCGAAGCTTTCAAAGCTTTTAGTTAATACCGCTTCGTGTGTGCACTTTTATAATAACATTAGCTTGATTATAGTCTTGCTCTGTGTCTGACCCTACTATGATACTTCTTTCACACACACACACACACACACACACACACTCTCTCTCTCTCTCTCTCAAGGGTTAACTGGAAGAGATCCCTTAAAGGGATAAGTTCGCCTTTGTACGTCACTGTATCTATTTTTGTATTTTATGTTTTTTGTACAATAAAGAATATAAATTACATTACATTCTAAACTACTAAATAATTAATAAGTAGATTCGGGCGTTACTTTGCGGAGGTCCATATCAAAAAACTGGAACCAATTACCTTGCTACTCCGCGAAACCAGTGCCGGGCCCGTGCAAAGTAGCTGCGACAGTGCGACACACACATATATACATATATATATATATATATATGTATGTATATATTCATGCAAAAACCCACCCTCCTCCGCTTCCACACGAAACAACATATATCACACAGACTTAACTACACACCACTACCACTAAACACTAAAACTACACGATCGACGCGCGTCAGGGGTTTAAGGCCATTCTGTATATTTAATGTTATTTATTTTAATTTATTAATTAATTAACTAATGAACCAGTAATCCAGTTCGACTTTAGACTACTCGACAAGCCCGCCTGCAAGTTTAATCTTCACAAGTTGTTGTCATGAAAGTTTCGGCTTCATAGCTTTAATGAAGCGCCAGGCGGTTGATAACAGATACTCGAAGATAAACTTTTAATGTACACCTGACATTTAAAAAAGTTAATTGTGTTGAAAACAAATCCCTATTTTGACATTTAACACGGCGAAGAACCACAGAAATATAAATATTATAAGACTATAGTCTATTCCAGCCATACACAAAGTGTGCTCCGCGGAGCCCTAGGGCTCCACAAAGCCTCTGTGGGGGCTCCGTGTAAATACTGGTTATAAGGTGAAAAAAATCTGAAATACATTCCTCCTCTCTGGACGATAGTTCACCAGTGTTTTCTATTTAATGGTTCCGTGAAATATTTTGCATTCCAAAAGGGTTCCGGTTAAAAAAAAGTTTGAGAACCGCTGGTCTATTCATTCATTCTTGTTTTATCACGAAAACAATCATAACCTAAAATTTCACTTTTTGTTACATAAACATCTTTTCTCGCTTAAATAAAACAATTCGAAGCTTTAAAGAGAAGGTGATTTATAATTCGTTGTAAAATAATGTTTTATTAGAAATAATAAAAAATATTTTAACGGCATAAAAGTGACATTTTATATTAGATTTTTTTTATACAAGACAAGTAAGGATGAATTATATATTAATCAAACGGAGGCCCCGCCGCGGGGCTCATGATTAAGGACCACGGGCTGGTCAGAAACATGTCGGGCATTTCTCGACTTAAAAATACGTGAGTGATCCGTTTTATTAATATGTCCGAGTCTCACGGTAGTTTTATGTTAAAAAAGGATGAATTATGGTTTAGTTTGTATATTTCTGTGCTAAGGACCCATTTTGCTTGGCTGACTGTGCTGGGAATCGAACCAACTACCTTGCGATCACAGGCCTGTCTCTCTAGCCTAGTCCACCTCAGTACCATTACCATGAGTTTCTATCGGAAATTCATATTACGTTACTACAGTCGATAGCGGTTTAATACGCTCCCATTTGTCAGTGGAAGAGTTAACTATAGTCGATGCGTATTTTTCGATGACATGTGTCAAACTTGTGACTCATGGTACCGATATTCTACGGCAACAGCTATAAAACTTTAGTCACAAGCGCTTTGGATACGATAGGTAATTTACAGTTGGACTCATACTAGCGATTTTTAGTTCTCTAAGTGAGCGTTAGAGGCGCTGTACAATTCCCCATACAAATCGTTGACGCCGTCGCTAGCGAGGACGGTTACGGCTAGATGCACTGTACTCATGGTAAGGGTACATGTGTTACATTACCAAATTCAACCACAAATATTAGTCTCTGCGTTCTATCTATAGGAGTACAAGTAAAAAAGTTCCGTTACTGACTGACTGACTGACAGACAGACAACGCATAACCTAATCTGCTAAAGTTAGAAATTTAAAATTTGGCAAATGTGTACCTTATGGGATGTAGAGGTGGACTAAGAAAGTTTTTTTGGAAATTCCACCATTAAGGGAACAAAAGGGGGTTCAGGTTGTTGGCAACCCCAATATGAATTAAAATTAAGTGTAGTTTTTCGTTGTTTTTTTTTTTTTTTTTTTTTACGAAATTGGACGGAAAACAAGCAAGCGGGTCACGTAATGGTAAGTGATCACCACCGCCTATAGACACCTGCAACAGCAAATAGATTGCAGGTGCGTTGCCAACCCAGAGGGCTAAGATGGAATACCTCTTGTGCCAGTAATTGCACCGGCTGTTTTGCTCTCCACGCCGGAACACAACAAAGCAAGCACTGCTACTTAGCGGCAGGATTAGCGAGCAAGATAGTGGTAGCGATCCCGATGGACCTTGCACAAGGTCCTACCACAAAGTAGTAGTTCCATTTATTCCATCATAGCGCTCAATTGTTCACTTTCTTTTACTTGACTTCCAACCTCTCTGTTTGCCACGCGTTATTTGTTTTTATGTGCTTTCTTGCAATACAATACAATGTTTTTATAGCAGACCGTCGTTTAATTCTTCCACGCAAACACCAAAACCTACAATCCGCTGATCTCCTTGCGCGACTCCAAAATCAATGCAGACGAAGTCGCAGGCGCAAGCTAGTCACTATAATAATGCTTCGTTCACCAGGCATCGGTGGTAGGTGGACGCATTCCGCACACGTCCCCCAACTAATAACGAGGAAAATGGGGGGGGGGGGGGTCGATCAAGGTAGCAAGGGATAAACGCGGAGCGGAAAGGGGGTTGTTTTAGAATTGAGGGAGCTCAAAAGTTAAATTTAAAATGCTAAATAATGAATGAGAACACAAAGAAAAATTAGGATAATGGCAGGACTCGAACCTGAAATTGCTTTGAATTTTAATCCTTACATAATGTAAAACAAGGTCGGTATCCGTTCCCATCAACCCTAATCGTATCTTTGGTCTTTACAACTTCTAAACAAACCAATTTCGATATCATGGTTTTCACTGTCATCCAGAGATGTATATTTTTATGTATAATCCTAATGGTACCTATGCGCAACTGGGGCAAGTTACTATTATGTTTTTTATAATAAATTACTATAGTGTATAAATAAAGGTCTGCTAAACCTAACAATATTCTTCAAGAGGTATTCCATCTTAGCCCTCTGGGTTAGCTACGCAATTACAATCTCTCCAGTGTCTATAGCCGGTGGTGATCACTTACCATCAGGTACGCACTTGCTAGTTGGCCTTCCTACATCATATAAAAAAAAACCGTCAAATCTTACGTCAACTGCAAGCACTTGTGCGTTGCACCACAACGCGGGAAAGAAAGATGGCGGATTGTAAATCAAAAGGGCCGCCGGCAGCCGCAGCCGCGAATATTAAGCCGAAGCCGGATATATACCTGGCTAGCCTGGGGGACGGCACTGCAGTCCTAGTGCTTCCTAGTTGCCTAGCGCGGCTAACACCCGTTACGAAACATGGCTAAGAACAATTAGCACACACGGGGTTATTGTAACTATGGGGTAGTTTTATCTATGGGGTATTTCAACTATGGGGTTATTGTATCTATGGGGTATTTGAACTATGGGGTTATTGTATATATATGGGGTTATTGTAAGTAATGGATTAATCTTAGTGGGTCTAAAGGTGAATTAATATAAGAGTTTAGAAAATTTTAGTTAAAAGAGGGGTGGACTGTGGACTGGAAATTAGTGGTGTACCTAATCCAAAACATACGCGGACGAAGTCGCGAGCAAAAGCTAGTATGTTAACGCATTCAAGAGCTGTAATAGACAGTTATTTCGATCAGGTAAAGATATCATAGTAATCGAGATACTCGCGCTTTTATAAAACTAGTGGTTTTTGATACCCTGAGTCAGTGTTTTGAGTTTTACGACTGCGAATCTTGATGCTTTACTTTTTTTTGCGTAATGTTTCTAAAAAACTGTTTTTTCGAATGTAGTGAATGAATTTTTTATTACCACAACGAATTAGCGGTTGAAAAAGAAGTAAAAAAACAAGAATTGCTCAAATTTGTAACAGTTGTTCCGATCGAGTTTTATTAAAAACATTACTTACTTAATCAAGTAGCTCTTGAGCTGTTCTATCAGCTCTTTTCGTTTTATCGTTGGTTTCAGTAACAGCCTGTATATGAGTGTTATATCGCTAATTTGAGTGATATATCGGGAAAGTTTAAATTCAAATAAATACTAGAGTATCATCCCTGAAAATTCAAGTTCATTGAAGGTCATCTTGCCCTGGGGGAATGTGCCGCCATTCATTTTCATTTGAAACTAAAATTAAGTACATAAGTTTAAGTCGTTAAGTATATTGTTAATGAGTAAATAGTTAATACTCTAACTATTAAGTATTTGTCTTCTAGCAGAAACTAGTGCTTTGGTTCGGAGTATAGATGCAAGCGGGAATCTTTCCGAATGTTTCCCAGGGAATACTTCCCGTAACATTCGGAAGCATTCCGAAACATTCGGAAGTTTTCGATGGCCGAAAAATACGAAAATTTCGTTAAAAACCGACCAAGTGCGTGTCTGGCTCACGCGCCGAGGGTTCCGTACAAACCTAATAAGCATCAAGCATTGCTTTAATGAAAAAAGAAACCGAATTGAGGGACAAACTTAACTTTGCTATTGTAAAACTCTTGGTCCCATACGTACTAAGTGCAAATATAAGATTGTAATAAATACAAAATGTGATGTAACATACCTTACAAGTTAACAGTTTTCGGACTTTTCCCTTTACTTGTGAAAAAAGTAAAAAATGTATGTAATTCTGAGGTTATTACTCATTATTTACACTATAAGTTAAGAATTATGATACATAATTATAAAATATGTAATTCCAACTTCCAATAGAATCACTGTTTAAATAGTAAGTAGTGATGCAGACCGATAAAATTACCCTGGTAAAATACGGTAAAATTCACTATTTTTCATACTTACTTCATTACTAGCACAAGTGGTATTCCATATTAGCCCTCTGGGTTGGCAACGCACTGCAATCTCCTAGGTGTTGCGGGTGTCTATGGGCGGTAGTAATCACTTTCCATCAGGTGACCCACTTGCTCGTTTGCCTTCCTATGTTGTATAAAAAAAATTGGTAAGAGTAACGCGATAGAAAGAGATGGAAATTCGACAGGGCTGTGCGAGCTGAATATTTCTTTCATCTTAGAAATAATTCTACACTTCAGCTTGATTTCGAGGTACCTACCTAAGTACCTTGCTTAAATTACTTAACTGTAATTCAACACGAAGAATAGGCGAATAAACTGAACGGCGCGTGCGGCGTTTTACAAGCTCTCACACACAACGCAAGTAAACGAAATCAAAGACGCCGTGCGCCGCCGCCGCCGCCCCGGCCCGCCAGCTCTGCGCGCCGAAAACTTCCTTGATTGATTCCATCTTCGGTAACATTCGGAAACATTCCCAGGGACGTATGAGGTGGGGAACTATTCCGGGAGGGGAGGAAGTATTCATTCCGTTTGGCCTCGAGCTTCGGGCTGTCATTTTTGAATGTTGAAAGGCAAAGGTATCTTGGCACATACAACCATGTTTTATATAACACACGCCGCAAACTATCGGTATTTTACGCGCCTTTTTGTTAAAATTACTTACGTAATTTTGCAACCGTATGTACATTACACGCAGTACGTCCGTAGTTAGTAGGGGAAAAACCTAAAAGTAGATATCCACTGGATGGTTCCGGCAGGCGATTACCGATAAAGACTTTCTTTGTAGAAATCCAAAACAAAATAATAAAAACTACGACGAAATTGTTTTTAAACACTTAATAAAAACATCGTTTTAATCATTCCAATCCTTACATAGGTACATACCTACATACTCGTGCACAAAAATAACCCTACTACTGTTATGGTATTCTTTTATTGTAAAATTAACAAATTAACAATGAACAAGTTACCTAGGCCCAATTTCATAAACGCGACAGGTGACAGTGACAATTCGCTATACATTACTATGTCTACAAGTAACGCTACAGACTTGTACAGACTTAACATCATAGTGGGCAGGCAATGTATATCAAATTGTCACTGTCACCTGTCGCGTTTATGAGATTGGGCTCTGGGACTAATTTCATAAACGTGACAGGCGATAGGCGACAGTGACAATTCGCCGTACATAACTGTGTCGACATGTAACGCTACAGACTTACAGACTTAACATCATAGTGGGAAAGCAATGTATACCAAATTGTCACTGTCACCTGTCACATTTATGAGATTGGACACTGGTACTAATTTCATCGACGCGACAGGCGACAGGTGACAGTGACAGTTTTCCGTACATTATTGTGTCAACAAGTAACGCTACAGACTTAACATCATAGTGGACAAGCAATGTACACCGAATTGTCACTGTCACCTGTCGCCTGTCACGTTTATGAAATTGGGCCCTGGACTACAAGCGTTGACTACATTCAAGACGAGGATGTACGTAACAAGTATCTGTATATCTACGCTTTTCTACATAAAATCATGGGACAGAAGAAAAACACACGGCGGCTAGGTTTTTAAGTTGCGTATTCGATCGAATATAACAACAATATAAGAAAATCATGATTAAATTACAAAAATTGGTACATAACTTGCCCTGACATAGGTAATACGATAAATATTTATGTTTTATTTACGCTTTTTTAACATCAACACGGGTGGAAACTTAATTTACCTACTGGGAAGTATTCCCAGGCAAAGACGAAAACTTCCTTGATTCCTTCGGAAACATTCGGAAACATTCCCAGGGACGTATGAGGTGGGGAACTATTCCGGGAGGGGAGGAAGTATTCATTCCGCTCGGCCTCGGGCTGTCATTTTTAGTGTTGAAAGGCAAAGGTATCTTGGCACATACAACCATGTTTTGTAATAATACAAAAAGCCTGATCCTTTTTTTAAATCTATGTTTTCAGTGATCATAGATTAATTTGATGATGATTAATAAAGATGAAATGCTGGTGTTACGCATTTTAAAGTCTCTGGGAGGTTGTTTAACCAAAGTCACATCGCCGACGAAAGACTTGACTAGCGGTCGTAAATAGTCGTAATATAAGCCTGATTGGATATTATATGTATGTATAATTTCATACGGACATTTTAAAATAAAAATATATCACTTTAATTCCAAAATGGCCGAACCATGAACTGATGGACTGCGCGCTGTGAACAGCACAAACGGTCTAAGCGAAAGACTCGAATTAAACGCCTCTGTCTCTTTCTAGTGTTGACATCATTAGAATCGAATTTCCTGTCACTTTTTTTAATTACTCGTTCTGAAGTAGAATGACTAAATGTATGCATCCTTATGATTAAGGAATGTTTTCTGTTAAATATAATAAAAGAGTCCAACTCGCACGTGACCGGTTTTATTACTGGGAAAGTTTCCGAGTAATCGAAATATTCCCGGAAGTTTTCCGGAATAATTCCGAATATTTCAGAAGTTTTGCAACTATAGTTCGGAGACGAAAAAACGGAGAATTAAGTAGGTAAGAAGCTTGAAATACTCTCTCCGTTTTTTTGTTAATCTCCAAAAATCGCCTAGTCAAATCACTTACTTCTAGTTGTGTTTAGAATTAAAATCTGGCCCAGAACATGATTTTTGTTGTCATGGAACACTACTGGTCTGATGGAGAAATTCTGAATGTAGCGTAAAGACACAAGACCTAGTCATTCACTCAAGCACTGGTACACTTAGTTTACTTATTCAAATAACGCTCCTTAACTCCGATGAATGAATACTTAGTTGTCATTGAAATGAGAAAACAGTTATGGTCAGCATTGTAACATTTTTAGATTTTTAGTGTGCGTAGATAAATAATTACAGGAATGCGAGAGATGCGGGACGCTTTCGACATTTTACGGGACTATTTTGTTCATTATTTCAATACGAGGTTACAACTTCGATTACAGTAAGTCAACCAGCACAGAGCATGCAATACCGGTTTATTCTCTAAGACAAACACCGTATTACCAGGTTTTTTGTATAAGGTAAAACCGGTTTCGCATGCCCTGAAGGAGAATGAAAACGCGAACTTAGCAATAAAAAACCCGGCGCTAAGAACCAATTTCCCGCTCCATCGTTACGTATAAAATAACAATATTTCTCATACAAATTTGCCAATCCGAAGTCATATCCATCCGTCTAAACCTGCTTCATAACTACAAATTTATTCTTGCTAGTGGCGAAAACGAAAACTACTGCAACTTGATAGTAATTTTACGCGCTCAGTTCGATGGTAGCGCCACTGCTGCCTGCATGAGATAAGGTTGTAAATGAAATAGTCGCCATTTTGAATAGAAACCACTGGAATCAAATAACTCGCATAAGTACTTTTTCCATTGAAATAAAGTTGGTTTCTGCGTGATTCGTCCGATATATATTGTGGTAAATCTAACGTTTGCATCTATCAAGTGGCGAGTGAGTTCAGATTTTGCTGAAAGGAAAATTATGTAGAATTTGTCGTGAATTGGAAATGTCAGGATTCGCTTTTATTGTTTTAGAGAAATGATAATATTATTGGGAGTTTCTTGCGAAAAGATCTGTTAAAGGCAAATGGCTCAATCATAGAACAATCATGGTAGTCGCCGGACTGCTATATGATAAAATCGACTGTCCGTATACCTCTCATTAAGAGCGATAGCTAACGCAACGACCGTTGAGATCACGCACACTGCGGCATGTCATGGTCTATACTGGAGAGTTTTGTTTGAATCTTCAAATTGTGTTTTGTTTTTTTTGACTATATCTTTCATCTCAACTCTTGTTGCATTACCTGTGACAGCGTATAGTGGTCCTAAGATGACCGCTGAACTTCAAATTATCTCTCAATGCGTCCCTTGGGGAATGATGCAAAGGTTCATCGCAAGGTTTTAATGAACTTTGAAAGACTAGTATTATAATACTGTTAGCTTAAGTTCCTCCCTTAAGTGGATTGTGTACCAACCTTAAAAAGTGCCTTTCATACAAACGGCGTTAACGTTTTGCACCCTCTGAATGTAACCTATGGTCATGATTTTTTAGTACCTATGCTGTAAGTTGTTATGCCTGCTTTAGAACTAGGCTTGTATAAAGATTTTTCATTCTTTTTTCATTACATAGGATTTAAATTAGGCTTGTATGTTTTGATTTTTTAACATTCTTTATAGATTTGACAATATTTGCGCTTTAGGAGGTTCATGTAAAATTAAAAAGTGAATAATTAAAGAATTATTACAAATCGAAGTTTTCTCGTTTTTAAGGTATGTTGGTACAGTAGGGGAAATATATTCACGTACCACCTTAGAACCCTATCGCCATGACGCGACGCGTTAAACGCCAGGCTGTGTCATACAAATGTCATGCGTGTTCTCTTCGACTAGGTTCTACGGTGGTACGTGTTTCAATTTCCTTGACAGTACATTAAAATCATCGCTATTGATTAATAAGGCATGGTTAAGGTTTAGAGGGTAGGAAACGTTACCGCCGTTTTATGGAGAGCGCTGGGTACACACTAGGGAATGCAAAACCGGTAATTTTTCAAAAAAAAAGGTTTTAACCGGTAATACCTGAGAAGTACCTGAGAGAAAATAACCGGTTTTTTTTACGAAATAGAAGGCAAACAAGCAAGTAGGTCACAAGATGCATTCCCTAGTACACACATTGTCTAAAGTTTTCCACTTTGAACAGTTAAAAATGTCACTCAATTGAATGTAAAGCGACTACAAAAGGTTTAAACTTGTAGTTCAGTGCTGTAAATGTTTGTTTGTCGTACCAAATGGGACGGTTTGGATCCAAACAACGCTCGATTTAGTTTTAAATTGACAAACACCGCTCGTGCGAGCTGCAATTTACGACTGTTTACCGGTTGACAGTTCGTTTGAATAGATTTAGATGTATATAATGTAGAACGAGCTTTATTTACAGGGCGTCCCGCGGCTATGCCAGATAGAGGTAAAATACTTAAATATTGTAGCTAGACATTTTTACTGAAAGAAGACTTTATTTTGATTTCAAAAAAAATGTTAACTGCATTCAAATATTTTTCAATAATCACCTTTCTGAACCGGGAATCGAACCCGCCAAATGGTAAAAAAAAACATATTTTACGACACCGATGGAAAGGCTCAATCGTAAGGATTTTTTTCAAAAAACATAAGATTTTGATGATTTGGTATTTTTCTTGTAAATATTTTTTTAATTTTTGTTGTTTTTATGGATTTTCTGGCGGACCGTTCGCCTGTCGTCAGTGGGCTGCATGTGGTCCGCGGACCGAAGTTATTCTGTTCTTATCTAAGCTCATCGTCATCGGACCCGTCGTCAGGACATCGCCCAGTCTCGCTCACTTGAGCGCGCTGGAGCAGTGCACCTAGCACGAATCTTATCGATACACTTTAACTCGCTACGTAACTCAGTGCGTCTCTCTCCCACTGGGCTAGTTAAATAAATAAAAGGGTTCACGGGTCGAAAGTTTGTCATCATCATTATCTCAGCCACAAGAAATCCACTGCTAAACATAGGCCTCCTCCATGGATTTCCAAAGTGACCGGTTGGAAGCGGCCTGCAACCAGCGCCTCCCAGCAACCTGTATGAGGTCATCGGACCATCTTGTGGCTGGTCGTCCTACGCTGCGCTTGCCAATACGCGGCCGCCATTCGAGAACTTTTCGACCCCATCGGCCATCAGTTCTCCGTTCTATGTACCCCGCCCACGAAAGTTTGTACTTAATCTAAAACCTACGCGAACGAAGATGCGAGCAAAAGCTAGTATTATACGGATATTCACGCAAACACTTAATAAACTAAACCTAAAGAGCAAAGTCAGCGCGGCCCAATACCGTTCCCATATTTGTTTAAAACGTCCAAATGCGAATGGGAGCTCCGGTTCGCATCGCAAATCTACGTGATGCGGTTTCCGATTGTTAGGGTCCGCAAAGAACCCTTGGCATAAATCTTGTCCGTCACACCTGTAGCGGTACAACTTCAGGATAAATAACGTAGTTATTAATTACTTTTAATCACAAAGTCAAAGTCAAATCATTCAAAGGGGCGTTCAAGTATTGCGTATACTCGTATGCGTAATATGAATGTGTAGGTTTCGTTATGATGTTTTCCCTCACAGTAAAAGGTTACTACAATGCTTAGGTAATGTAGATAAGTTAGAAAACTAATTGGTACATTACGACTAGGGCATACAATAACCGGATGAATTTGATTACCGGTAAATTACCGACCTGTGGAGGTCAAAACCGGTTTACCGTTATTTTTACCGGTAATTATTATTTTTAGATTTTTCAAGAGGAAAATGTAATTTCTTTGGTTTTCTTATTATTCACTTTTACTAAAAATCACCCAAAATAATAATCACCAATAATGATAACAGTATGACGATCGCTGGGGATCGAACTGGGATACTCACAGTCACGAGTCTACACTCAAGCCACTGGGCCACCGACGCTGTTCTTCAGTTTTAGTTTTAAACGTAAATATGACTGACGATGAAATTTGTGACACGGAAATAGCGACTCGGGATATTTCCCCAGTTGTTAATTAGCCTAAACTCCGGAGCTACTAAAGTTTGCTGAATTAATTATGTAACACAACGCCTGAATTTGTTAGACCATGTTCACAAGGCATCCAGATTAGAAATGAAAGTTGTTACACAAGTTTCCTGCTTTCTACAAGCTCTTATTTAATAATTTGTTATGGTTAGACTTGTGGATATTCAAATAAAACAATTAAATTGGTAAAAAAGTTGTCTTTAGTTTAAAGTTCTCGCTAGGAGAAACCGTTACTTGCCAAGAATGCTACGCGAGGCGATTAAAAGGGATCTCTTCCTGTTAACTAATTAATTAGTTGAATAGGGATCACAATTCTGAGGTTTTTAGTATTATCTATGCAATAATACCGGGATCCCGGGAATGCGACATCTAATTTTGACAGAGTATACCCAGTGAAAATGTTCAAAAATTTGACTGTAGGTACTTAGCACAGTATGAGGTTAAAATAAAAAAAAGCTATTTTTAAATATTTTGGACTAAATTCAAAGTTTTTACTCTGCACTCGTAAGTAAAATAGAGCTTTCAAGCAGCCGTCCGAACAAGCTACCGTTTGCAAAGTTCCAATGCAAACAAGCTTACTCGGATCGAAGCGGTTGGAACTGGGATAAACCAGACCCAACCGGTTTGGGGAGCGGATTAACTTGTCAAACAAAATACTTCATTACTACGAATTAATTTAGGTTTATTAATGCACGCCTTTTGTCCAGTGCTTGTGATTGGCAGTTAATTTGTGGAAACTAATGAACAAGACTATTTCGTTGAAGGCGGTTATAGAGTGGTGGTCAAGGTTAAGTGGAAGTTAAACAGAATTACAAAACCGGTTTTTTCCAGTTATAAAAAACCGGTTTTTGTAAAAAACACATTTTTACCAGAGGCTCTATTACGCTAGCGTTTGTCGTGACAAAAGTATAATATATCCTTTTCTAACCAATACGAGTGTGCGAAAGGGACAAATGCTTTATGTATCCTGGCTACTAGTGCTGGTAGTGGAAATAAATAGGCGTTTACCCAGCAGTGGGCGGATGTGGGCTGATTATACTGATTTATTGAAGACCATTTTTCTTTCATTTTTATTCTTTCCACTATAAAGGAAGTTTAAAGGGTGGAATGTTTTGTAATCCACAATCTAAGCCTACGAAGTCGCGGACAAAAGTTAGTTTAATGTATTATGTATTATAGTAATAGTATATAATGTATTATTCTCTACATTACATAGTTACATTGTATAAAACAAAGTCTGTCCTTATTTCTTCGAACGCTTACTAACTCCTAAACCACGCAACGGATTTTGATATGGTTATCGCTTTCATTTAGAGATTTTTTACGAAAGGCTTTCTTTACATAGAAAGTAAGTCAAGTAAGTAAAAATGTATTTAAAATCAAAGTCAAAGTCAAAATATTTTATTCAGATTAGGCTTACAGGTAGCACTTATGAATGTCAAAAAATTTACCACCGGTTCGGAAAAACCTCTGATGAGAAGATACCGGCAAGAAACTCAACGAGGTGTAATTTTTTAAATAAATCAAAATTACAATGTTATTTTACATCTCAAATGTATAAAATTTTTACAATTTAACAATTTAACACAGCAGGTGTACAATCTTTGGAGCCAGGGATCGCCAATACAGATCGGGATCATTTCCAAACATCCTTATCCAAGATATAGTCATTGATTTTATTAACTATAAGAAGTACAGTACATATTAAAGAAATACAGTAACTCCACAATAGGCTAAGCCTGTATCGTGGATGCCAAAAACCAATGAGAAGAAGTACCAAAAGATTACGGTCTGTAACTCAACAATGTAATACAGGAAAAGTATGTTGATATAATAGTATTTTATGCAACTGTTGCATAATGAGTGTTTTAAGACCTAATTATGTACAGTTGCATACATTACTTTATCTACACACATATCACAAGTACTCTATGAAGGGTTCAGAAGCCATAGGGCAATGACCTGAATTGCTACTAGCTACTAGTGCTAGGTACCTATTAAATATTTATAGACTGTACACATTAAAATAATGTAACAAAAAATGAATTTGAACAAATATAGAAACAAATTAGAAAAATTCTCATAATAATATTGGTTGTTATAATGCTGGTCATTGCCTACGGTTTCTGAACGCATCATAGAGCATTTATGATATATGTGTAGATAATAATTAGTTAATTAATGAGCAGCTAAAAATAGCTACCCACAGACTAAAAAGCTATATAGCGCGCGCGTATGTGTGTGTGTGAGTGTGGGCGTGTGTGTGTAATTTGTGTGTGTATGTATGTGTGTGTGATTGAGTAATTGGTGAGTTAATTACATTCCAATTGTACCCTGTGCGAAGCCGGGGAGGGTCACTAGTTTTACCTCTTTTAAGGAGGTAATCCTCTTTTCGCGTCGCACGATGGATAGTTGAATGTTTCTGTCAAGCTCTTCCCTTCTATTTTTCTCGCGTGACGTCAGTATGAAAGCAAGGGTGCGGTGAAATCTTTTATTTTTTCGCTTATCCTTCGTAATCCTACCCCCCTCACCTGTGACGTTTATGAAAAGTGCCTAGTACAGTCAGCCAATGCAATGCTCTTCCATTTTTGAACCAAGCGAATTGTGTATCAAACACTGACCTATAAGTCATGGACTTCTAGTCAGCGTTTAAAATAGGGCCGCATCAAAATTCGAACAAAATTACAACAAATTGACAATCGCTCGTGCTGTCGGTCTGTCGGACCGACGGCACTGCTGTCAATACTATTATTTTGTAAAAAAAACCTATTTGCAAAGAAACTTACTAAATTAATATTTTATGCAGTTAGACGTAAAGTTGTAAATCCAATGACAATATTAGTGGCTAATAATTTGCATTTGTGACCTTGGCGTCAACCTGTATTCTTATGTCGGGCCGTTTTTCTGCTGTCAATTAGTATGTACTGTACATCTATGTATTATAATATCGTTGGTACATACCAAACCTCGTAAGGCGGTAAAGTTTTCCATCCTCTAAACCTTAACCTAGAGTCATATTTTTTTATGCTCTTGTAGGTTTGTAAGTTTAGATTTTTTGAATATTTTGACGTATTATATAAATAATTAAATACCTATTTCAGTAATTAATAGATTCAGGCGTTACTTTGCGGATTTTCAAATCAACAAACTGGAATAAATTACCTTGTCATTTCGAGAAACCAAAATTTGTTTCGTGGACTGGCAAGGTACTTTGTTCCAGTTTGATGAAAATATTATTTTGCACTTAAGAACTTTCGTACAAAACAAAAAAAAATACAATATTTACAAATCTACATATAAAAAATTGAAACATACAAACTAGTTCTAAGGTTAAGGTTTAGAGGGTAAAAAAGGTTGCCACCGCGGCGCTGTTTGTATGAACAGCGCGAGTTACACAGTAGTCTTAATGACTCGCAATAGAGTCTATAACTGAAAAAACCACATTATTTGCCTACCGTACCCTTGTTTCAACCCCGCAAGCCTTCCCCAACCGTAGTAGGTATTTTTTGATCGCAAAACAGCCAAGTTCGTTCTATATTTGGTCAGCATAACAAATTCACTGACCGGTTAATATTTGCTCGGCATACACGGTTCAAACCCTGATTAGGGTTAATTCAGGTTAACCCGAGTTCCCCGGGTTTGTAACACGGTTAACAAGCCTCGTTTAATAGTATATTCATTATTGTTTGATTTGCTTCCATTACTTATTTACAAGGCTTCGTTAAGGTTTGGTACAGGGTCAAAGAATGTGGTCTGGTTCAATAAGAACATTGAAGTTCAGGACATTGAAGACGTAATTAACACTAAAATTATGTTTTTCTTAAATAAATCGACAAACAAACAACACAATGAAAAATTAAGGTAAGTGCAGGACTCGAACCTGCAACATCAGCATTCCGTGCCTTACGTTTGCCAGTTTCGTCACATTACCGCTACCATAACCTGCGAATTTTTCAATGTGCTTCGTCTTACGGTCATTACATTATTGTTGTAATGATCGATTGAAAAATAATCATTTATTACACATCACGGACAATTTATAAGTATTACAAAAATTGGGTTATTTAAAATTAAAAAAGGGCCCCACTCAGTATTTTTTTCCGTCATGTAGAAAAGACTCTATGTGACCTACTTACAAAACAATTGTTCATTTTCATTCTCATTAGAAAGATATTATGGTATTAATGTATTAACATATTTCGGAAACCAAACGTTTTCAAAGCTTATTACTTTCATCGTAGCTAAAAGATAGGTTGCAATTTGTATTCCAAAGGAATCTGATATTGTTTGAAAGTTTTGCTTCGCAGCTGCCCACCACCGGGCGAATGCATCCAATTGCATTTTGTATTGCACTCGGCTCTGGGATGCCGAATAAATGATAGCAGCTATAAAGGCAATCGAAAAACTGATACTTTACCAGCAATATCAAGACATTTCTGATCTTTGAAAAAAGGTCTTTTAGTAGAGTCTGGTAGAGTTAGTAATGAGCCAGTTAAAATATGAAAATGAAAAAAATATTTTGCAAGTTTAGATGCAGAATCTTCCATTATCCGAAGCGTCTACAAGCGCTTCGGATAATGGAAGATTCTGCTCAGAAGGAACGCCGCAAGAAATTGAGCAATTTATGTTTTTTCTTCCCTTTTTAAAACTACAATAATTATGCTGAGGAAACGATCTCGATCGATCTTTGTCGAACTCGAAACGGTGACCCAGCAGACGTTGACGGTGATGGAGGGACGAATTAGACTGCTTGAAGGACAAACCGCTGGTAGCTGAACCGGGAGCAGTTATTTATTATAAAAGGTCATTTATTCAACAGAAAAATCATTACAATATTGTAACTAAAATTAGGTTACACTATGTATCATAACAGAAAAAAAGTACTTTGTGAGGCTGCAAAAGGCGCCTTTTAAAGTTTATAATAATACAATTTCACAAACTATTTAAAACCTGAGATACTTGCAACCATAAACAGATTACCATGGTTTAGGACAATGAATTTATTTGAAGCAAAATTCGTTTTAATGCATGTGATTTAATGCATGGGGGGAGGCCTTTGGTCAGCAGTGGTAGTTGGCTACAATAGGCTCAAAATAATAATAATAAACGCTGTAAATACAACTCCATTGTCAAAACGTCAAGAGTTCTAAAGGCGTATTTGTGACGTTTTCAAGAGTTTAACCACTCCTCCTGCTGTCTGTACATAATTTTCATGTCTGTACTCAAAACTCAAAACGGTCAAAAGATCAAATCGACCAGGAAATATTTCGTATGTTACAATTTTTGCATTAAAAAAGGGATTATTGGCTAAAATGGAAAATCTTTCGCGTGACTTAAGCATATAAGTAAGGATTCTACGGCAACGTGAATCAGAAATGAGATAATCTTCCAAACTAATCCATCCCGCTCTCATCACGGCCCGAGAGATTCCAAATCAAAGGACTCTCTCAAAGGCTTTCCAAATTAAGGAAATAACCTATTTTAAATCGAGCAAGCGAATTTCGCGTTTGTAGTGAAAGGGGAAGGCTGTAATTCGGTTTTGCTTAAATAAATGAATGAGATCACCGGATAGATAAGATTTGGGAGTTTTACGGAATTCCGAGGGCTAGGACATAATGGCGGGGGCGCTTAGCGGCTGGCGCTTCGGTTGTTGCTTGGATGTCGCTTACGGGTCCAGCCGAAAATCAACGTTGTGACAGGCGCGGCGCACTTCACGATTAGTCATTATAATTTTTATTATTTATTAGATATAATAAGAATAATAAATACTTTGCTACTCTGTGAACCCAGTGCTAGCAAATCTAGCAAGAATCTAAGCCAAAATGGCTGCCAGCTCAATATAAATGCTGTATTCCGAAAATACGACCAACAAAATAAATAATAGTACAAATACAGAAGTTTCTCTTTGAACAAAAACGACGTTAAGGTATAAAAAGCATCCTAATGTATACTTCTCTGTCTATCGTATAACTCTAATTCATTCGCACGCGCGCGCGCGGCAACTTAACTGCGTCGGCCCCAGTACATAGGTGAGCCGAACGACTTGTAGCGTTCCGAAGTGCGTCGCATCTAACATTGCCAGCTTAGCGGTACGCTACGCAGTAACTCGCTAAGTATATCAGTGCGTCTCGTTCTAACTAGCGCAGTAGGAAAGAGACGCACTGAGTTACGTAGCAAGTTATCGCGATTCGAGAACGTTCGTGCTAGGTGCACTGTTAGACGGATTTACGTAATCTTGCCTTTAAGGGCGTCCGCCAAGTCGCGCGGGTGCACGGAGCGGGTGCACGGCTATCGAGCAATATACTTTATTTCTTTAGGTACTTAAAATAATTAAACAAAATAGTCACGCGACTCGGCAAATCAACCAATCAAGTCAATCTTTTGGACCTGTAGAGACCCAAGAGATTGATTTGATCGGTTGATTTGCCGAGTCACGTGACTTATTTTGTTTACTTGCTTATTTGAAGTACCTAAAGAATTAAAGTATACATAGTATGAGCCCGCGAACAGACTCGCGCGATTAACAGACGCTCTCACACTATTTTTCTATAGGCGTGCACACGCTCCGTGCGCCCGCGCGACTTAGCGGAGACGCCCTAAGCGTGCCGCCTTCGCCATTGTGAACTTCCCTTTATGATGTTGGTTTCTCGGCCTATTTATTTCTAATTAGGTCATAATTTGTTTTCGTGGATGTACACGGATGAACCGTTTGAATCAAGCGCCACTGAGGAACCTTTTCGGCATAAATTTAATAATAACGCATCAATGCCTACTTACGCAGGAATAACAATAGCCACGATGTTAAATAGTTCTGAACTTTAAGATTTTGTAAAATTTTAGTAAAAAACCAGATTCGTGACAAAACTTCACTAGTGTAGCTAAACTTTTATGTTTACGGTATTTTTTTTATAAAAGTAGCACAAGTCGTATTGGTGTTCTGTGAGAATAACCAAGAGGTAGATACTACCCCGGTTGAGCCGGCCCATGTGTACTGCAACCTACCACTAGGCCTATGCAAAATAATTTACTTTAATGAAAATTTATTTTGCAAGTAGGCCGTATAGGCTCTTTTACATGTCTGAATCTACTAGCGCTTCGGAAAATGGAAGATACTAATGAGAAGAAACGCCGCAAGAAACTCAGCAGTTTATTTTTTTTTCCTTAAAGTTTTGTAAGTTTATTTGTTTATTTACACTTCATTGCAAAAAAATGTACAAAAGGAAAGCTTAATTTCCATAATGCATTTTCCACTGTGAATCTTTAGAAAAAGCAGTAATAGTTTTGAAATAATAATACTTATAGCGTCATATTGCATTTTATGAAGACCTGTATACGAAACACGGCCGCAAAATAAACATCATTTGCGGGTGGTAACACCTTGTGCGAAGTCCGTCCGGATCGCTACCACAATCTTGCTCGCTAATCCTGCCGCTAAGCAGCAGTGCTTGTACTGTTGTTTTCCGGCGTGGAGAGCAAGACAGCCGGTGTAATTACTGGCACAAGAGGTATTCCATCTTAGCCCTCTGGGTTGGCAACGCATCTGCAATCTCTTTGGTGTTGCGGATGTCTATAGGCGGTGATGATCACTGATCACTTACCATCAGGTGACCCACCTGCTTGTTTGCCTTCCTATTTCGTAAAAAAATCAAGAAAAGGCACGGTACACGCTATGGCCAGACTTGGCGTTTACACTACCCTGCCCCTCTGGTCCAAGCATGGCCGCCAGCTAACATCAGAATAATCAAGTTTCGCCTCAGGCTTGTCCAATAAGCTTATATATTGCCTAACGAGCTGATTGAATGGGTAATGTATTTGGTTAGTAATAGTTCTATGCTCGGTACAGAATAATGATAAGGAGTTGGACAAACTGTAACTTTCGTACAAAGATAAGTTGTATGGCAATTTTGTAATTTGTATGGCGCATTTTTTCAGTCTCAAATTTCAATACACTGTTGCTAGCAAAGTGATGCCTCATACACCATTAGATTTGTAATCCCAAAATCTTGCCGAATGCGATATTGTTAACATTATTTTGTAAAAAAGTGCCAAACAAGTGACAAGTGACAACGAGTATAGCAAATCCGAAATCACATTTTTCACCAGCATAGTTTGAGTACATTCATTTGACTTAATAGATTTTTTGGTATAAACAGAATAGCTTATAGGCTTTTTAAAAAGGTATAGAACTTTGACCAGTTTACAATTTCACCAGAAATATACACATAAATAGATATATACACGGGTTCTTACCGTTGGGGTTGCCATTAGAGACAATAGAGACAACATACAAAGTATACCACTTACCTATATCCAAGGTTGCCACGGCATCCTTTACCAGCCTGTACGTGTCCCCGTTGATCCGCAGGAAGTCGACGCAGCCGAGCAGGCCGTCTGACAGCCCTAGCTTGCTCTGGAGCCCAGTGGTGTTGCCAGCTCCGCCCACCCAGACCGGCTCCCGGAACGTCATGCGGGAGAATAAACCCTGGGAAAAAAGAATAGATGTAATTATTATAGGTCTATAAGTGATTGTGACACCCATACTAAATGGTCAAGCAATGCATGTTTTTTTTTTATACAACATAGGAAGGCAAACAAGGAAGTGGGTCACCTGATGGTAAGTGATCACCACCGCCTATAGACACCTGCAACAACAAAGGGAGTGCAGATGCGTTGCCAACCCAGAGGGCTAAGATGGAATACCTCTTGTGCCAGTAATTACACCGGCTGTCTTGCTCTCCACGCCGGAACACAACAGTGCAAGCACTGCTGCCTAGCGGTAGGATTAGCGAGCAAGATGGTGGTAGCGATCCGGACGGACCTTGCAAAAGGTCCTACCACCCGCTTTTTATCTATGTTGTTAATAATCGTCGGTGACCCTTATATAAAATTAATAATAGGTCTTAGGCATGAAGTAAGAGAAGAGGAGGAGCCAGCTTCCTCCAAGACTAAATAATACAAGTAGGCACAGAAGGCGAAATTCGAACAAAGATGGCATTAAGGTATAAGAAGCGCCATAATGTATGCTTAACGCTTTCTTTACCCTTTGACGGCCCAGAGCACTTTAGGATAATGAGGCCCTATGACTATACTATGATAGAGGCTTGGAGTGCGATTTTTGAACCTCACCGGGTGACTAAATGTCACCAAAATGTCCATTTTTCATAGAGATTCGGTCATTTTGATGAGCTTTTAGTCACCTGGTGAGATTCAAAAATTGCACCCCTCTTTTATTAACAATTCAAAATAAGCAGATTGGTGATCCGGCAGGAACTGGGAGACCCCTTGGTTTGCGTGCCCTGGACACTTGCCCAAAATTCCCAATGGAATACAGGGGCCTGGTAATCCTGGTATGCCTCTTTGTTCATACACTCGCACACGCGGCATTTCAATTGCTCAAGCTTTTCTGCAGGAATCGTAGCTGTTGCAGGAAAGATACCAAGAGATGGCGTAACGTTGCACTAACTGAAACTGTCGACTCTCCAATAAATTGTGTTCGGTCGCGTTACACGCATACCTCCCAAGTCCCAACATAACAGTAATTCACCGAAGCAATAAGCATTTAAATGAAATAAGCACTGGCCCTTCGAGCAATTAAATAGAAAGATGAAACTTAAAAGCAATCCAAACAAGAGTTCCGTGACAGGCGGGCTGTTATCGGAAAAAGTTAGACGTGTAATGAGCCGGGGCTGGATGGGGAGCTGAACCTTGCTCCGGAGGGCGTTGTATAACTACACAAGGTTAAAACCTTGAATTAATCCCCGACATGTTTAAAAAGTTAAATATTAAAAAATATCTAACCTTAACGCTATCAAACAACCAAAAGCAACCTCGCTAATTCTGGTACCAAAAAAACCAAGTTGACTTTATTTTGAGATCAATTCATTCAATTCATAAGTAAAAACGACAGACAATCATGTCAACTATTATAAAAAGCAATGTACTATTCGTGGCAAGTACTGGTACAGTTACTTTAGTGCAAATAAAGCCAAAAACGAAAAGGAAAGGCTCATTTAAAATATTACTTGTTGTAAATATGTTAGATATACTTAACACAAATATAATAATGGGCACGATGACTAAAATTTATCTGTTATCAAAATTGAAAGAACTCGTCAACATAAGAAAAACAGTTTTTTAGTTTTCGTCTACGATCACTATTTGTTGAAATATCACGAAATGAAAATGACTGCCCCGCGTAAACACTCCCTACAGTGTGCGACTTCCATATAACCATATATATTTTAAGTGCTGAAAGTATAAGTCCTATATAATGTTTGCGATGCTTGACAATAAAATGATGTGCAGTGATTTTTGATATCAGTCTGGTACAGTGAATAGTGTGATTCGCAAATGTGGTGCCTAAGATTTTTCGATTAAAATTTGTTTTGCATTACCTACATGTGTAAATCGCAGTATGTTTTAAAATCGCGGTAATTTCTAGTAGTAGATAATTAAGAAAACCAGTACATACACGTCGACTGAAAACAACAGTTATGAAACTTATGAATCACTTTAATATTTTCATTAAATTAAAACGGAAATAAAACTAGCTCTGCCTCTTGGAAGTGTCAAAAAAATGTTTGCATTACATTACTGCTCGAGAAAATTTAAAAAAATATTAATGCTCTTCATTAGGAAAGGTAATTGTTATATTTTTTGGATAAAACAGTTCACAGCACTTAAAGCTACCGTTAGTTAAAATATATGTTTATATGGAGGTCACATGCTGTATAAAATGGCCTCAAAGTTATGACGTCACATCTGGGTCGCGCATGTAATTCTGCTAGTAAAAGTATGGATTGGGCAACTAAATTAAGTTTATTAGAATAACAAGTGCGTTTATATGGTTCATCATCATCAGCCTATGTTCGTCCACTGCTGGACATAGGCCTCTCCCATGGCACGCCACTGAGCACGATCCTCGGCCACTCTCATCCAGCTCTTGCCAGCCGCCTTGCGAAGATCATCGCTCCACCGAGTCTGAGGACGTCCCACGCTTCGTTTGCCGATCCGTGGTCCCCACTCAAGAACTCGTCTACCCCAACGGTTATCGGTTCTTCGGGTTATATGACCGGCCCATTGCCACTTCAGCGTGCTAATGCGGTGGGTTACATCCATATAAAAATCGTCGTATTCTTCATCACGGTTCTAATAAGCATTTTAAAAAAAAAGAGTTTTTTTTTCTTAACTTTCGGACTTTTAAATCGCTTTAGCCATTATAATATACGTATTTTTTTAATTCTTTTTTGTAAATATTATTTAAAAATGATGATCCACAACTTAATACTTTCACGCCTTTTTTACCCAATTATGTGGACGGGACACTCAGTGCGCGAGTCCAATCGCACTTGGCCGTTAATCAATTACAGTCACAAGCCGGCTTACTGTTTTATGCGATGTATGTGTAAACATCAGGTATTCGGGACGCCCCGACGTCTGCGAAGATAAAATTAACTGCGATAGCCGTGATGGATGCCGCCGCGTCACGCTACTCCTAATTCCCCAGTTGTTTGCCTTCGTAGCCATTTATGTTACTGGTAGAAAATCTAAGTTGAAAAGTGAGGGTATGACTTGACAATTGTCAGGTTGATTTAGGGCCTTTTTAAGGCATCGCTTCGTATGAGGCGGGAACTTTTGGGATGTTTGCTGTATTTAAGGTTTCGGAATATAAAAGGCAAAAAGCCTTGTAGGATCACTTTGCTCTCCGCCTGTTTGTCTGTCTGTCAAGACCTTTTCTATCAGTAACGCGTAGAGGTATCAAGTTGAAATTAATATTAAATATTAACGTCTGCAGTCCATTCGAGCTAGACAAAAATTAAACTTTTTCGTCAACGCATTTAAAGGATACGGCCGTTTATGCCGCATATTTCACACACTCGCAAGTGATTTAAAAACCTATAGGATACTTCCCGTTGACCTAGAACCATGAAATTTGGCAAGAAGCAAGGTCTCGCAGCACAAATACAGGAAAAAACGGAAAACAGTTTTGTAGTTACATCATAATTTTTTTATTTTCGAATAAAGCGATAACAAACTTACATTTGCACTTCGTATGTATGGCGACACGAGTTATCCAATGGCAAAGTTTAGTTTGTCTTTCAATTCAGTTTATCTCAGCGTTAGAGCAATTTTCGGTGCTTAAGTTTGTACGGATGCTCGGGTGCTTAAGTCCGACTCGCTTTCGCAGTTTTTTATCTTACTTTTAAACCTGTGATAATGTGTACGGCTCAGCACAAACGCCCAAGGCCAAATAAAAAGGAGCACCGCTTTAATTCTCCACATAATGTGCTGATCCCTCATAAGCGCTTAATTACGGCCGTCACCGTAACGGCTTTTTATATCCCTTAACCCTTTAACGCTTTGGAAGTTTGACTTTTCTGGAGCGGGCAGAAAGGAGAATTTTTCTTTATGAACGTGAAATATTCTAAGACAATTGACGCGAATTTGGGAGTTGAAGGGAAAAGAGGAAGAGGAAGACCTAGACGCACCTACTTTGCTCAAGTATAGAAGAAAGTTAATGTCCTAACAATAGAAAAGAGAACAATATTAAAATTTAAAAAATGTAAATAAAATTATTAAGTAAACTATAAGAAAGAAAAATTGGCCGGTCATGTTTGAGCCTGAGATTAATAATAATAATAATCATAAGGTGGTGATGAACATTTGATGATTTATTTACATAATATTATTAAGATTTAGGTGAGGTGTAAGGTATTTGTTTGGTAGTCATTTGTTTTATGTTAAACTAGCGACCCCCCCCCCGGCTGCGCACGGGTACAATCAGGATGTAATGTACCTACTTAAAAAGCTTCTGGAAGAAAATCTCTTAATGACGGTGAAAACCGTATCAAAATCTGTTTCCTGGTTTAGAAGGAGAAGGCGACTGAACATACACTAGAAGTATTTAGGACAGACAGGATCGGATAGCGACTTAGCGACTTTACCTTATACTCGTATATGTAAGATATGATATATTTAAGGTAGGTTATGTGTAATGACAATATTTTTTCAGTTTAGCGGCAGTCATGCCTTAATTAAATTAAATCATTATATTTCAAGATTTGGTCCCATAAAGTGTTAATTAGTAACAATAGTTTTTTATAAAATTATGTTAGTTCGAACTACAATGACAATGAAAAGGTTGTGTCCATTGAAATAAGAAGACAATAGATCTGCAAATTACTTGTTCGGATTATTACAAGCCTAGCGTCACCACTTTGCGACGGGGTGAAGCAGGTTAAGAGGGGCTTTCAATATTTAGCCATTGGTTCAACTTTCAATCTTATCGTAAGTGAATAAAGTGCTTCTAAGTTAGTTAGTGTACTAGCAGCTACACAGGCGTCGGATAGCAGAACTAAAAATGCCATTGGTTCAACTTTGAATCTTATCGTAAGTGCATAAAGTGCTTCTAAGTTTTCTAACCAGCAGCTACACAGGCGTCGGATAGCAGAACTAAAAATATGACACCAATGTAAAACGTACAAAACGCAGAGCTGTTTACTTGACACTTGGCACATACAGTTTTATTCAGGCTATCCAACATAGTCTACCAAATAGACTATGGACGGCTACTCTGCTACTGCGTTGTACACAGTTCTATAGTTTTCTCATTTCGATGGTTGTGTCAAATAGACAAACCTCAATCAAATCAGAATACGACTAGGCATCGTAATTTGGTATTCAAATATCGATTTGGCTATAAATAGGTCGTCCGTTATTAAAGGGACCACCCACGTAATCTGACCCCTGTCGTAGACAACTTGTCCAACTTAGCAACAATCGCTAAAACGCCAATAACCGCCATTGGCTTTCGTTTTCGATTGACGCCATCAAACACCTACGTTACAGAGAATCACCTACGCTTTTGCGTCATTGTGATACATGAATAATTGAATATACATATGTTAGTAGTTAGGGATGGACAATACGCAGATGGTTCTCGAAAGGGTCACTAATAGAATGACTAGAAAATGTCCACGTCGCTCATAGTCCACATCTCAAAATGACTGAGTTGTAAAAAGATTTTATCTCATCTGGAGTACGATTTTTGAGTCTCACCGGGTGACTAAAGCTCACTAAATCGGCCGAATTTCTATGAAATACGGCCATTTAATGTCACCGGCCGTCTTGCTCCCCACGTATAGTATATGTTCGACCGCCTTCTCCGTCTAAACCACGCAAACAATTTTGAAACAGTTTTCACTATCTTTTATATACATATAAAACTACCGTGAGACTCGGACAGATTAATAAAACGGATTACTCACGTATTTTTAAGTCGAGAAATGCCCGACATGTTTCGGATCAGTCCGTGGTCCTTAATTATGAGCCACCGCCGCGGAGGCTCATGATTAAGGACCACGGACTGGTCCGAAACGTGTCGGGTATTTCTCGACCTAAAAATACGTGAGTGATCCGCTTTATATTAATAATATATCATTTATAGATTTTTTTACGGAAGGTTTTTATGTACATTACAACCTAATTGTACTGGCACGAAGCCGGGGTGGGTCATTAGTTCTTAATAAACCTCATATTAGTGACGGCGCCTCAGGGTTACGCCGTTTTGTGTTGTCAAAATAGTTTTAATGCAAATTTTGTTTGCAGGAAGGCGCTGGTTGCATGCTGCTTTCAACCGGTCACTTTGGAAATCCATGGAGGAGGCCTATGTTCAACAGTGGACTTCTTGTGGCTGAGATGATGATGATGATGATGATGAAATTTGGTTTGATGTGTATATTAGTCTATAAGGTATTTATTGTATGTGTCTTGTTACCTGAAATAAAGTTTTAATAAATATCAGTTGTTATTTAGATAACTCGTCAGAAAACTTCAGATATGAAATCGACATTGCAGCTCATTGGGAATTCACCAACTCCGGGACAGAGAGCCGTGGAACGCATTTAACTTCTATCCGCCGGGAACTTTCCCACATAACTTTAAGTTAGTTTATGTATAGTTAACCAAAAAAATGCTCAACCATTCGATCGTATTACAAGGGGATAAGGTGGAAAGTGGCTGAGTAATTCGTTGGTCGACTATACTCCTTTGTGAAATTATAGTTGTTTTATGGAAAAGAGATTAAAACGTGTGTAATGGTCACCTGATAGAAAGGAACAAATTACTTACCACTCCGCGAAACCAGTGCAAGATAGCTGCGTCATATTCATGCAAAAACTCATCCTCCTCCGCTTCCACACGAAACAACATATATTATATTACACAAACTCAACTACACACCACCACCACTAAACACTAAAACAACACGATCGACGCGCGTTTTGTCTCTATACGAGGCATGCCTCGAAGCGATGGTGTACAGTTGAGTCTGTGTGATATATGTTGTTTCGTGAAGCGGAGGATGGTAGATTTTTCTATGAAAAATGTGTATATCGCACAGACGCACCTATCCTGCACGTGAACGGCACCGGTTTCGCGGAGTAGCAAGGTAATTTGTCCCAGTTTATTTACTTTTATTCATTTATCAAGCGTAAGCATAAGCTGTGGTATTAATAAAATATCATAGCATACTTTAATTTAATTAAACTCAAAATATCAACGCGGTGTTAAAACGTTATTATACTCGTACTTAATGAAATGTTGTACACTGAAGTTGCTTCCATAGAAAACGAATATTTATTCGATAATATTAAATTACGCGATCAAGGGGGAGCAGAGCCGGCCCATTGAAATCTCAAGGGTTATTTTTAAGGCTTTGATGTTAATGCCGTTCGTTATTTTGAGCTCTTGAAGAAAAGGGTTGAAGCTTCTTAGCTATGGAGCTTTAAGTTCTGCTAGTGCTTTTGACAAAGTACGATTTTTTGCGGGTGGTAGGACCTTGTGCAAGGTCCGTTCGCTACCACCATCTTGCTCGCTAATCCTGCCGCTAAGCAGCAGTGCTTGCACTGTTGTGTTCCGGCGTGGAGAGCAAGACAGCCGGTGCAATAACTGGCACAAGAGGTATTCCATCTTAGCCCTCTGGGTTGGCAACGCATCTGCAATCTCTTTGGTGACGGAACCCTTATAGGATAACTTTGTTGTCCGTCTGTCTGTCTGTTTGTCTGTCTGTCTGTCTGTCACGACCATTTTTATCAAGAACGCGTGGAGGTATTGAGTTGAAATTAATATCAAATACTCAAGTCTGCAGTCCCTTAGAGCTGTGAAAAAATCAAACTTCTAAATCAACACAATACCGTCGTACCAACACAATACGGACGTTTATGCCGCATGTTTCATACATTAGCAAGACACTCGAAAACCTATGGAGTACTACCCGTTGACCCAGAACTGTATTGGCGATCCCAATTTAACACAGCAGGTGTACAACCTGCTGTATTAAATTGTTAAATTGTAAAAAATTTAAATATTTGAGATGTAAAATAACATTGTAATTTTGATTTATTTAAAAAATTACACCTCGTTGAGTTTCTTGCCGGTATCTTCTCATCAGAGGTTTTTCCGAACCGGTGGTAAATTTTTTGACATTCATAAGTGCTACCTGTAAGCCTAATCTGAATAAAATATTTTGACTTTGACTTTGAACTATGAAATTTGGCAAGAAGCAAGGTCTCACAGCACAAATAAAAAAATAAATCCGAAAACCATTTTGTGGTTAATACACACAAAAAAAAATTGTTTTGGTCTTGCAAAGCAAAAACGCGACAGTAGATGTTGTTGACGAAACCCTCGGTGCGCGAGTCTGACTCGCACTTGTCGGTTTTTCTTTCTTTTTATCTGTTCTGGGAGTACCTTAACCCACTTTCAATGTCATCATACACATGCCCTTTTTTTACCCCCGGGTTCTGTAGTCGGGTAGTAATGTGGAACGTTAAAGTATCAAACTTTCCCCATCTCGAGTAGCAGTTGGTCCAAATAGAGGCCTTGACGTATCCATTTAATTTTCGCTCTGGTAACACTGGACACAAAAAGTCAAGCCGCAGGCTTTTGCTCCCGAAAGTTTGAGCCCTAAAAACTGGGTTGGTATTTAAGAGGAAACCTCTAGGCCTAGAGAATTGAAAAATAGGTATTTGTAAAATCAAGCCTCCCCCCGCAGAGCGCAATAGAGACAGCTGCAGTTGGACAGAAAATACCTATTTAAAGTACACAAAATCAACGATTCGTAGACCCCTGATTCCTTCTCCAAAACTTAACCGATTTAACTACTTGTTTCATTAAAAAATAAAGAAAGGCTTTGGCAGTGTTCCTACTTTTTTCCTTTTTTAAATAATCTAGTAAAATTTATATTATAACAATATAACAGGGGACAGACTTGGGAGATATTTGTACATGTAATTAAGTTTTTGTATTTTTTATTAGCAAACTGAAACAAATTACCTTGCTAGTCCGCGAAACCGCGGAGTAGCAAGGTAATTTGTTCCAGTTTGTTGATATGGACCTCCGCAAAGTAACGCCTGAACCTATTTTTTTTTAGGTTAAGTTATTCATAAACACTCTTACAATAATAAATTATAATTGTAATATGATATACGATACATAGTATACAGTAAAGTCGCTATCCGTTCCTGACTGTCCTGATATCTTCGGCTGCCTTCTAAACCGAACATAAAATACAACAACAACAACAACAACAAATACTCTTTATTGATTCACACAAGTAAACAAAATAAAAGAACACACACAGGGAAATTGGGCGATAAAATACATCAGTAGATGACAACTAATTCTACAATTCAAAAACCAAGGTATGGTCGTTGAGAGTTGAAAATAAATAAAAATAATTTATTTCTGAACTGGATCCACATTGGGTTATCAACAATTGCTTTATTACACTATGCTAGTAAACAAAAGACAAAAACACTAATTCCTAACTACACACACACACTTAAATTAATATACACTAATATAACACACACTAATATAGCTTTATCTCTTTTTGTCATTTATGTTTTTTTTGTACAATAAACAATTTACATACTTACATACATACATAACAAAGAGGTAAACTTTGTTTTTTATTTGTATGTATGTAGGGGTAATCTCTGCAATTACTGAACCGATTCCAAAAGTTATTTCACTCATAGAAAGCTACACTATCCCTGATAGACTGCTAATTACACGCGAACGAAGTCGCGGGCGTCCGTTAGTCAAAAAAAATACCGCTACATTCAGCATCGTTGGCGGGGTTAAATATGTTTTATAATTTTTGTTTCTCTCGCCTGCAATAAATTTAAATTAAGTATATTCCAAAGGCTTTCAAAGGTGCCTCTGACAACATCAAGCCCTTTCCCCAAATGATGGGTAATCGAGAACATTCTTATAATGTCCATAATTTATCGCCCAATTAATTGCCGAATCAAATTAAACTAAAACAATAGAAGGCGGTGGATAATTTCGCAAAATTATGATCATTTCCAACACCGCTTTGGATGCCGATCCTCGCCAACCGCTCGGTTCCCTCCTTGTAAACTTAATTACTTACAAAATATTTAATCCATCCATTGAAACTTGCGCCAAGAATCGGGGAATTTGGCGAAACTAATTTGGCCACAATTTCGTAAAAGAAATAGATGACAAAAGCGCCCTTTACTGGTTCAGTGAATGGTGTAAATCGAAACGCTTTGGGCGAGAAGCAATCTAACCTGGATTTTTCCTGTCTTTGTGTATTTGTCTAAAAATATATAATCGATGTAATAGTATATTTCTTTCAGTATTCAGTGGCGAGTTTTTAGAAGACTATGCGACCGCGTAAATGATTGTGTCGCTTTATATCGTAACCCATATAAATCATCGCTTGTCTTCTGCTCTAATCTACACTAATAATAATAAAGAGGTAAACTTTGTTTGTTTGTTAATTTGTTTGTACGTAGGGCATAATCTCTGGAACTACTGAACCGATTTCAAAAACTCTTTCACAGATAGAAAGCTACACTATTCCTCACGGATATAGGCAACTAATTTTACGTGAACGAAGTCGGGCGCGTCCGCTAGTCTTTTATATAACTGGATAAATGACTTTCATAATTAAAAATTGAATTAACTATTTAACTGGGAAATGCCAACAATTCCAATCAAACAATGGAACCATTACTTATTGCGTTTATCGGGACTTAAACGCGATAATACACTGTTTTTTTATTTACCTCGACGTTTCGGCCGCATTGCAGCGGCCGTGCTCACAAGCAGACAAAAGACGAAATAAGTATGTGTGAAAATCGCGAAAGTTTAAAACAATTGAATGCCACCATTCATTAAAGGTATTGAAATCGGTTCATTTCGTTTGATGTCGTCACATATACGTATAGACATATTGACACACCCAGACAGTAATAAAGGTAATAAAAGTATTCAAACTCCCATTTCGGTCCAGCCACGGGTAATAAATAAACCTCGCTGACTGTCACAGCAACTCCATCAAAACCAGCGCAGTAAATAACCCGAAAACTCATTTAATTATGCAAAAGCTTTAAATCCGACAGCTTCCGCTGCCAAACGGGTCCATAAAGAAATTACCTTTATTGTTTAAAACTCAAACAACGAGTGTAGCTGGTGAATTTAATTCTCGTGGCGAATGAAAAATGAGTCCATAAATATTCAGCATGTTTTCAAATTATTCTTACCTACCTACGGAACCCTAAAAAGGAGGTAAACGAACATATGTAACTTACTGGCCCCCAATTCTGGCGCTCAACGAGATTCATCTGACGTTCGGGACGTGTCAAAATATGACAGATTTTGAAGGGATTTGACAGCTCTTTTTGGTTTATCTCGAGTGTGACTTCATCTCTACTGACGCGAGAATTGCCCCGCTGATGGGAAAAGAACCCCCAGTAGCAAGCTACTACTTAATGCCAGTATTCTGTGAGAGTGTCGTACTACCCCAGTCGAGCCGGCTTATTCATTCAGCAAGCGGCAACTGGCTACAATTTGGCTCCACTTACTAGATTTTATGAACAAATTCAATATAATATTCAATGGAATAACAGCAATAAAATTGCGTGCAATAAATTACTCAAAGGAAACTGTAGCATTCTGGAACATTTATATTTCTCTTTGAGCAATTTGAACGCTCAAAATGAGCTTCTTTAGTTGATACAGAATAAGCATTTTATTGTCTAGCTTTAAAGGACTAATGGCCCGTTAATTGTCATATTTCTACAGTCAATTAAGTAAATAGGTAGCAAAACTAGAACGGTGCGTTAAATATCAAGATGAATAAGTGGTAGGTACTCGTAAACGTTATCATGTCATCTTGACAGTTGTCACAGTGCCTAGCGTCACCACTTTGCGACGGGGTGAAGCAGGTGAAGAGGGGCTTTCAATGTTTAGCCATTGGTTCAACTTTGAATCTTATCGTAAGTAAATAAAGCACTTCTAAGTTTTCTAACTAGCAGCGACACGCGTCGGATAGCACAACTAAAAATATGACGCCATTTTAAAACGAAAGAAACGCAGAGCTGTTTACTTGACAATTGGCACAGACAGTTTTATTCAGGCTATCCAACATAGTCTACCAAATAGACTATGGTCGGCTACTCTGCCACTGCGCTGTACACAGTACTATAGTTTTCTCATTTCGATGCTGTAGTTGCAGGCAAAGAACTTGAACATAAATCAAGTGGAGGGGGTAAGTTTGCGCATACACATTGTCATTGTCATTATCAAATTTACATTGTTTTTTCCACTTTTGACTTCCTTTCAACCTTAACTATAAAACAATGTTCAGTCGGCCTCAGAAGTAGCTGAACACTTAAGAACCTTGTCGTAGTAATGTAGAAAGAGAGAGTTGATCGAATTTGTCACATTACTGACAGCGACAAGGTACAGCTACTTCTGAGGCCGACCGTACACATATTTATAATTGTTAATGTCCTGTATTGTCTGTGCCGTCACTAACAGCGAATGTTATTTGTTTTAGGTAACCTACCCGAAACCTCCCTCGAACCGTCAACCGTCAACCGTACAATAGTCTCGCGGCGTGGCTAATGTCAAAGTCGTCATTGGCAAAGTCCATTTCCACCCAGAGATGGAAAAGCCATATTTAAAAAAAAACTCACTTTAGACCTGCCCCGCACCCGCTTGCCGTTGTTGAGCCGCAGCCACGCGTCCCAGCGGTGCCGGTACACCGAGATCACGTTCCAGCGGCCGAGGTGGACCGGCTCAGGGGAGCGCAGCACTCCTGCGCCGCTGCCACAGTCGAACCTGCGCACAGACGTTAGCGTCAATGGCTGGTATGATAAAGTGAAGCAATGAGGGTATAGTTGCAGGCAAACATCTTGAGCACAAATCAAATGGAGGGGGTATGTTTGCGCACCCACATTTGTACTAGAAACGGCACAGTCTAGGTCAATGCTCAAGTTGTTTGCCGGGAACTGTATGCGGCTCACTGACAGGAAGTACCGCCCTTGGGAACCAAAGAACTTATCAGAATCGCGGGTGGTAGGGCCTTGTGCAAGGTCCGTCCGGATCACTACCACCTTCTTGCTCGCTAATCCTGCCGTTAAGCAGCAGTGCTTGCAGTGTTGTGTTCCGGCGTGGAGAGCAAGACAGCCGGTGTAATTACTGGCACAAGAGGTATTCCATCTTAGCCCTCTGGGTTGGCAACGCATCTGCAATCTTCTTGGTGTTGCGGGTGTCTATAGGTGGTGGTGATCACTTACCATCAGGTGACCCACTTGCTCGTTTGCCTTACTATTTCATAAAAAAAAAACGCTGGTTAATTATCGATCAGTAAGCCGAACAGTGGTGATGATCATAATTGAATCCGTGCGAAGCCGGGATGGTTCACTAGTAGCTTATATCAGAATGACGTATAGGCTATAATTTATTTTTCACGCCATTGCTCGAAAATGTGGCAAAAGATGGTCTGTGACGAGGCCCCAAAACAATGAATAGTTGTAAGTTGAATGAGCAGGCCTTCTATGAATTTAAACAGGACAACAAAAACATTGTTGGCCTGTTTAAAGAGCAAATCGACCAATCACATCAGCACGCTGATCACTGATTCGACCAATCAGAACACGACTTGTGCTGCATACGACATAAAATCGACCAATCAGAACACTGGGTCTTTCCTGGTACCTCATATTTATTTTCATTAAAAAAAATAAGGTTCTTTTTAGTTCCACTTCTTCAGAAATTAATGGCAAAGATATTCAAACAAAAAGCGATTCTGGGTGTTTTTAAGCACTTCGAAGCGCTTCGCTAAATTAAAAAATAAAACGCCTTTGAATGACTGGCCACTAAGAACGGAATCGTTAAAAAAAAGTAAAAATAGGCGGGAGAGTGAAAATAGTATAACTTACTTAAGTATCGAAAATTATTGCATCGAAAATTCAACAATACTATTTTATTTCCTCGCAGTAGTCGTGAAAAGCACCATGTTAGGTCTCGGCCAGAAGTGCAATAGATGGACTCGTTTCTTCGAGGGCCTCACCTACGGCTCGGCCCTCGAACTCACTCGTCCATCTATTGCTCACTTTCCAGCCTCTACAACAATGTACTATAGATGGCGTATGCCGCTTTTGAACTTCATGCGAACGAGGTTGCGGGACTCCGCTAGCAACCGAGCTCTCGCAAAAAACTACGGCCTGCAAAGTAATCATTCAAAAAAAGGTCTAGCCGAATAACGTTAGCATAGTAATAAGATCACTAGAGCCTGTTCCATTTCCAATTCCCTCAAAGCTTTTAAAATTCGTATTCGTTATAACCTCAATTTCCCAATTTGGGAGTAAAAAATGTAATTTAAAATTTCCGATACGTCTCAGGGTTGCCAGGCCGACGCTAAATGAATTCTCCTACTTCTGTGCCATATTGAATTTTACACTGTCTGTGGAATGCTGTCATATTATTATGTATGTCATACATAACAATTTATGGACCCAAAGTCTGAAATAAAGTTTTCTGTTAAATTTTCAATTGCCAAAAACCCGCACTGTTTCCTTAGGCTCTTTAGGCTAAGATTAGGGTTGCCAACTTTTTTTCTATCAAATATGGTATGTTCGAAGCTATTACCTTTACAAATATAGTAGATGGCAAAAAATAAGAAAAAAAAGGATACGGTTAAAATATGTACCTATTTTATTTTTAAAAAGAATCTTTTTGCAGACAGATGAATGTTTTTTTTCGCACGCGATCCACGGCACGCACACACACACAGCGGGCATGAGTTAAGGCTGCGTTCTGCTTTACGCAAAATATAGTGGTTTCGCCTACTACGTATATTTTTTAGGAATTTAGTATTTGATCTCTTAAAATAGTAGGATACTATATTATATAGTAGGGTTGGGAATCCTAGCTAAGGTCGCGGTCCGCTGACAAATCGATACGCGAGAAGCCGAATTACAAACTATCAAACTTTGTCATAGATCTTCTAGACAAATAGAATAGTGATTATTTACAAACACATTAATAGGAATGACAATAAAGCAGTTTGGCATTCAATCCACTTATTATCTACGACTGTTAACGTGTAAGAATATTTGACGTCTGACAACCCTAAAATGCGTTCCATTTTCATTTCAGCCAGTTATGTTAAAATGGTCTTCACAAATATCGAAAGCTTCCGAACCGAAGGCTGAGTTTAATGAGAAATATAAAATGGCGTACAAAAGCTAGGCACCATTAATTAGTGCATGCTGTTGATCTGATTTTCAAGTGACTTTTGATGTAATAATTAGCGCTATTTCCCTGTTTAAACCTATTTTAAACAAACTCTCTTTAGCCGTTGATCTGTTTGTCTGTGCATAATTCTGTGTTTAATTTGTGTAACCGATTTTTTCGTTTCATTTTTCAATCTTTTACTTTTAAGTGAATTTTTTTACTATTCAGAATACTAATACACCCTAAAATGTAGGTTAGATTAGTTTTATGACAATTCGGAAAAGTTTAACTTTCTGAAAAGAAGTTTGCAAAATGAAAATTTGTAAAATGATATATTTGGCTTAACGTTTTTTATCGAGTGCGCCTAGCACGAGCCTTCTCGATTCGCGTTAACTCGCTACGTAAGAGCCAGGCCACTTCGGATGCGTAGGTATCTAGCTCGTTCGTAGAGCTGGGTTACGCATCCGTAACGCATGCGTACCGGAGCGTTTAGGCTATCTGGAGCCATGTCGCATACGCGACGTGTACGCAACCGGTGTGGCCGGCCCTAACTCAGTGCGTCTAGTTCTAACTAGCCTAGAGAGAGACGCACTTAATTACGTAGCGAGTTAACAAGAGTCGAGAAGGTATTAGTGAATCCCTTACTTTCCATTTACGCGTAGAAAACAAACCAAATCGCCGTAGCAGATGTTTAGCGATGAGCTACGTCGTAGCCGTGCTACGAAGCGTAGACGATAATGCAATGGCTTTTAACTTTGAACTCTTTTCCGCGCATTTGACGCCATTTTCACTTTTTCTTCGCTGTTATTGTTATTGTTCATATTTGAATAATAACGGCTAAAGTTTCATACGTTTTCGAGTAAAATTAAGGCATGCTTGGAATACATTTATGGAATTATGCTTATTACATTTGTTTTTTTTTATTATACCATGGAAGATGACACCTTTTTAGGGTTCAGTACCAAAAAAGTAAAACGGGACTCTATTACTAAAACTCCGCTGTCCGTCCGTCCGTCACAAGAACCGTGATAGATAGTTGAAATTTTCACAGATGATGTATTTCTGTTGCCGCTATGACAACAAATCTTTCCCATTCAACAAACGTGATTTTTTTGCCGTTTTTATATGTAATGGTACGGAACCCTTCGTACGCAAGTCTGACTCGCCGGCTCGGCCGGTTTTTAAAAATCCTACTACTTCATATTAAACGAAAGTGGGTGATATATTTGATGCTGGCTGTACAAGACTAAACATATTATGTAGATCGTGTAATAGTATTTTATGCAACTGTTGCATAATGAGGGGTTTTAAAACACGAGTGTGGTTTTATGAAGCGAGCGTCAGCGAGTTTCATAATAGGATCACACGAGTGTTTTAAGACCTAATTATGTACAGTTGCATACATTACTTTACCTACACACATATCATAAGTACTCTATGATGGGTTCAGAAGCCATAGGGCAATGACCTGCATTGCTACTAGCTACTAGTCCTAGGTACCTATTGTATATCTATAGACTGTACACATTAAAATAATGTAATAAAAAAATAATTTGAACAAATATGGAAACAAATTAGAAAAATTCTCATAATAATATTGGTTGTTATAATGCTGGCCATTGCCTACGGTTTCTGAACGCATTATAGAGCATTTATGACATATGTGTAGATAAAACACTTTTAAATGTATTTTTTCAGTTTTTAAGATTAAGTGTGGGTTTGTCTATGTCCTACACCTACTTGTCTCTCTGCTTTCGCCAACCTATTCGCTGGCTGTGCTTTGTATTAAAATATGTTTTGCTTTCAATTAAAGTAATTCTCGCATTTATTTTACACAATAATCATTGTTATCTTTCAAGCAGGCGGGGCACACTTAAAACTTCATAAATTTTGATAGCAGCGTCTCCTCGTGGTTGGTTATTGAACTACAAAATTAAAAAAAAAACTATCTGTCACTGCTAGTCACTCGTGTCGGAGGCGGCCATTGTCAACTCTGGCTTTCGTTTGCTTGGACGTTGATTATGCGCTGCTCGTTATCTGTTTTGTTTACTCATCAAGGTTTTGTTCTAGCAAATTTTATGAAAACTTATATAAGTAACAACTTAAATAAGTTTTGATAAAATTTGCTAGAACAAAACTTTGATTGAGTACATTTGGTTCTAAAAATAACACGCACACACGCGCAAGTGCGCATACACACGTACATGTATATATGCCTATCTATAGCTATACAAGTGCACTGCATTAGTTCACCTCCTTGACACTAACAGCAGCACTTTCCATACATACAAGTTAAAACCCAGAGTTGCCACTCTTCTCATTCTATATTACAATACTCTTTGCTTTCAAGCTTTTCCCCAAATTGTGTTGTTAACAGTATTCTTTTGATTTAATAACGGTTATTATGAGATACTTCTGAATGAAGACGCTTATTGTTTTTAATTTTCCGCAAATGCTTTGTTGCTACATTGCAAAGGAAGCCAGCAGACCGGGTTCAAAGTTGCCAGGTTCTTTTTTTTTAAATAAAATAGGAGGGCAAACAACGGTCACCTGGAGTGCGATTTTGGAATCTCACCGGGTGACTAAAGCTCACCAAAATAGCCGTTTTTCATAGAGGTGCGGCCATTTTAGTGAGCTTTAATAGTCACTTGGTGAGATTCAAACTTGTACAGTCAAGAAATTTAATTTCCAACCCACCTAAGGTTCAATATAGTATAGCAAACTGTCACCATAAGAGCTAACTAGAGCAAAGCGTTGGTTTGACATATCGACCTTAAGGCATTGCGAATGTCAGACGACATTTCAACGAAATGGGTAGGGAATTAAATTCTTTGACTGTACCTCTGATCCTTTGCTTCATACAAACAGCGATAACGTTTTCCAACCTCTAAATAGGGGCTTAGGGGCAACTGCTTGACTTGTGGACAGTTGTATAGTCGCTTCTCTATTCCAAGCCTTCTCCTTGACCTCCTGAAGGGAATAGAGAACAACGGGATTGCTTGGATGATGAAAGAGTATAGCTCTAAGATTTAGAGTCCACCGATAGATCTTGCACCAAAGCTGTTGCCATGATTTTTGAATATGCTGTTGAATCTAATCGCTTTAGGTTTAAGAAGCGTTCTATGTATGCCTCTCTATCTATCGTATAACTAGTATTCACTCGCATTCGCGGCAACTCAGTTGCGTCGGCCTCAGTGCAGTGGTACGCCGATATTCTTGTAGCTATGGAAGTACATAAGTCACAATAGGGAGATCTCTCTTCTGGCTGTGAGACTGCGTCTTCTTCTTGAAATGCGTCGAAGGTTGCGCTTTAGTCAGGGTGGTTCCACTCCGCACTGTAGGTGCGCTCGCCGCATTACCTATGGCATAGGTTAATCGCAGTAGGTTCCCGGCTTGCCGCGCGCGCCCCCGCTCACTCTGTGTCGCGCGTTGTGATAGTATTACAGTAAGCAGCCCAATCCTAGCGGTGCGCCAGGGCATTGCGGGTGGAAGGCGGGTGCGGGCGGCGCCTTCCTTTTGACGCATACCACCTGGCGAATGTTTATGAAGTAATACGAACTTTTTGTGGCTGATCATAAAGTTGAGATTCGTTTAATGGTGGTCGAAAAAGAGAAGTTTCTGTACGTTAGTACTATTATTCATTCTGTGCTTTAGTCCATTGTCATGTGTCACCAATGTGGAGGTAGGCCAATAGAGAGATCTCTCACCAGGCGGGTGTCATGCCTGGGGGCCGACATGCGAAGGATGAAAGTTGGAAGTTGTACCTATATTACGTGTTACGAAACTTCGTTAGCGTGATAAACTATAAACTACATCTATAAACTAGATGGCGATAGAGTCGCTACGTAGCTCCGCGAAGTGAGTCGTGCTTTTCAGAGTTAAAAATACCTACTGTATTTTTCACTGCAGCGTATTAAACTGTTTTTATAGGCCGTTTCTGGTCAGTAATTGGATCAGCTTTACGCCGCAGTTTATGTTCGTTCCGCGGGCAACGGAGTCGCTGTAGCGATCGTTGTTTGTTGCGGAGTTACAATCGAGTTAGAGGAATTTGAGGGATAGCGGCCAGAGTTCAGAACCCTTACTATGTGTTTACAGCAAAGACGTGTTACCTTATACTAGACACCAGAGGCGTATTTAAAGATTTAGGCCATTTAGCTTTGGCGCCCCATTAAATGACGATAAAGTATTTCATTTTAGGGGCGGCTGCCGCCCCTGGCAGCCTGGCGCCCCGAGCCAAGGCCTGGATGTCCCTAGGGTAAATACGCCCCTACAGCAGACACGCTGTTAGGGACAGAAACATTGTCACTCTAAGTTACGGTAAATGGCCCAAATCTCAACTGCAAGGGTAAGAAGCAGACGCTTTTATGTATCAAACTTAACCGAATACGTGAAAATTCCGCCACAACACAGCAGCTTGCAGCAGCTATCCTTTGAACCCTCAAATGTTGCGTTGAATTATGGGCCATGTACTGGCATGTACCGTAACTCAGTGTGACAATGTTTATGATCCGTACAGCGTGGCTAGTAGAAGGTAACACGTCTTTAACGTTTCAAACATATAAATAAATCTTTGGTTTACATCGACCGTATTCGCTAGCGACCGCGTAAACGAATGGAGAATTGATGGTATGGAGAATTGTACAGCGCCTGTAGCGGTCACTTGGAGAACTAAAGATCTAGTATGTCTGACGGTAAATTACCCATCGAAATCTAAGCGCTGGCAGTAATGCTGGCAGCTAACGTTTTGTAGCTGTTACCGTAGAACATCAGTACCATGAGTCACAAATTTGACAAATGCCAACGAAAAATACCGTATCGAGTGTTGTTAACTCTTACACTAAATTGGAGCGAGTTTACTCGAAAACACAATATGAGTTTTCGATAGCTCATGGTAAAGGTACAGCAACTGTTCGTGGAAACTATTACCCACATAAAATGGTTCTAAAGTAAAAACGGCGAAAAGTTAAAGGGAGTAATGGGGTTTAAAATTTGTCTGGATGTGAAATTGGCTTTGGAAATTGATTTGTTTTTGCAGATACAAACAATACTTCTGATTTAGGCGAGCGATAATGGATAACACCCTTCCTGCGAGTAAAATCATACATTAACAGTGGATTTTTATTGCACAAAAATGTAATTTACACCAAATACACAGTGTATGCGGTGTAAATAATACTGGCAATGCAACTGCAAACTCCTTGGTAACTGATATACCAAGGAGTTTGCAGATAAATAAAATAAATGTAAACAAACTGCAACAAATTACCTTGCTACTCCGCGAAACCCGCGTATGGTTTCGCTGAGTAGCAAGGTAATTTGTTCCAGTTTGTTGATATGGGCCTCTGCAAAGTAACGCCTGAATCTATTAATTATTTAAAATAAATGTGTTGCCAACCCAGATGGTATAACTCTTGTGCCGGTAATTTCATCGGCTATGTTTCTGCTCTATCTCCACGCTGGCACATAACAGTGCAAGCTCTGCTGCTTAGCGGCTGGATTAGCTAGCAAGATGGTGGTAGCGATCCGAACAGATCTTCGGACAGGCTCATCCATGGAGTCGAAAATGTATCATTGGTCGACGTAGACCCAGCCCAGGGGTAAGGGAGATCATGACCCCCCCTGGATCCGCCAGTGTCAGTATGCTCACCTCATCTCGACGTGTCCGTTGCGCAGCAGCAGCGCCAGATAGTCCCCCGACAGGTCGTCGTGCTCGCCGGTCAGGAGCAGCACGCCGCGCGCGCGCTCGGGCCGCACGCGCAAGCGCAGGCGCACGCGCTTGTACGCGCCGCGGAGCGCGCGCAGCGCCAGCCACGAGCCGCCGGAAAAACGCGGCGTCGAGATTTTTGCGTCTGGCGGACAAGACAAAGGATAAGTTTTTTTTATACAATATAGAAAGGCCATCGGGCAAGTGGGTCATCTGATGGTAAGTGATCACCACTGCCCATATTACACCCTCAATACCAAGGAGATTGCAGATGCGTTGCCAATCCAGAGGGCTAAGATGGAATACCTCTTGCCAGTAATTACATATTATAAGTACTTGTAATTTATCTCTGTAATTATGTTTATTATCTATAGGAACTTGAAAAGGTAAATTTTGAAATAATTGTTTTTTTTTTCTTGGGACAATTAACACCAATTGACTTAGTCCAAAAGTAAGCAACTAAAGCTGCTTGTGTTATGGGTACTAGACAACGGATATACATACTTATATAGAGAAATATATACTTAAATACATATAACATCCACGACTCGGGCACAAACATTCGTATTCATCATACAAACATTTGCCCCTCCCGGGAATCGAACCCGGTACCTCAAGCTTCATGGTCAGAGTCACTAAGCACTAGGCTATCCGGCCGTCAAAATATTGGTTAGATATTGGTTAGATGTTTTTTTTTATTTAGTTAAGTGTAATTTGTTTTTCGATGTTTTCATGCTGTTTGGAACAAAACATTTACGCTTCACAACATATCAAGGTTATTTGTTCCCACTTAAAAATCCGTCTGATTCTATCAATAATTTTACATCTTCATCTATTCACGTTCTACACGCCAAGTTATATAAAATCTCAGCAGACACCGGGATCATTTATCCCCGCTCGTCCGACAGGGGGTAAATCCACGTCTCGCAGAGTGCCACTCAGCCTCTTACAATTACTGAACAATACGTTCTCGGGATGTACACAACTCGATATCGATAAGAAATGAAGTATCGAACACAGTGCTAAGCACTATCTATAGAAAAAACTGCTTTAATCTTTACATAGTATAAAGAAAGCTATTCTTGTCTGTCCTCCCATCCTCGGCCTCTTAAGAGGAAACACAAGGGCCGTTTTTCCATACAAACGTCGTCCCCTGTTTCCTCTCTGGATAATGCCAATAGAGCAATTTTTTTTTTTCCAAAAAATCAATGGCCACTAATATGCATGTCCCTATGTTTTCCTTTTTTCCGTAAATTAATTATTAAAAGAGATATGAACATTCAAAAACCTAAAAAATTGCCCAGATTTTCGGCTGCGTTCATACATTCAGAAAACAAATTTTACTAGATTATATAAAAAAAAGAAAAACATAGGAACACTGCCAAAGCCTTTCTTTAATTTTTAATGAAAAAAATAGTTAAATCGGTTAAGTTTTGGAGAAGGAATCAGGGGTCTACGTATCGTTGATTTTGTGTACTTTTAATAGGTATTTTCAGTCCAAGCTGCAGCTGTCTCTATTGCACTCTGCGGGGGGAGGCTTGATAGATGGAGGCAGCAATAGATTTTACAAATACCTATTTTTCAATTCTCTAGGCCTTGGTGTTTCCTCTTAATTTGTCTAAACCACGCAATGGATTTTGATACGGTTTTCACTGTCATTTAGTTAGAGATTTTGTTATGTATAATCACCCATGTGAATTCGGGAGAGGTCGCTGGTTTTAACATGGAAATTTGACTTTTGCTATTAAATTTTTGTAACCGTAATTTCTTTCGATTTTATCTCTAAATGTTAAACATTCAAATTATGAAATTAAAATTTCATTTTGACTTCTGCAAATATTTAAGGTTTCGTATCTTTAAAGGAAAAAAGGAACCCTTATAGGACCTTTTACTTCGTTGTCCGTCTGTCTAGGACTTTATGAGCTTTTAAATGAAGCAAACATTTTTAAAAGTAATTATAACGTCATACATTATTAAATCATCTAAATACATTATTAAAACATCTAATTGCTATAACGTACGACGGCTAAATTGTAGGAAGCAAAATTGAGTTGCTTCAAAGTTAATTTATATTGCACTCAAATGCACTTAACGCGGAATCAAATCAGAATCACCCTGTAATTATAATACGATCCAACGCCCGCTGAGTGGAAGGGATTGTTGTAAGGGCTCCTTTACGACACGACAGTCGTTTTACGTACAGACAGCAAGAAAAAGATGACTAAAATAAAGTACTTTTTACCTGACTGCAGAAAGAAAGCTGGGTCGTGTTTTTGAATATATAATACATAGGTTGTACAACGCAAAGTCAGCTTTACGTAAGTGGTGCGGAAACCGACGGATCATCTGGCAGCCTTCATGTAGTAAGGAAGGGGGGGGGGGGGTCGCATGGTCCAGGTCAATGTGACCTAACAAGACCGGTCCAGGTTTAATTTATCCCTCTCTGCGTCTCTGTCAAACCAGTGTCATAAGAAAGGAATGCACATTGAGATAAAAGATTAACTAAACTTGGTCCGGCATGTTAGTGTTCACTACCACTAAAGAAGTGGTACAATCTACATCTACACTTCTACACTAATATAATAAAGAGAAAAACTTTGTTTGTTTTTTTGTTAGTTTGTTTGTATGTAGGGGGTAATCTCTGGAACTACTGAACCGATTTCTAAAATTCTTTCACAGATAGAAAGCTACACTATTCCTGACGGACATAGGCTACTAATTTTACGTGAACGAAGTCGCGCGCGTCCGCTAGTTTGACATAATTCCACAGTTTTTCATACAAAAATGTGACAAATATGTACAATTTATAGCACTAGTTTTGTAGTAGGTACAGGCCCTAGGCTCTAGTTCCTTGCAAATCTTTAAAAATTTTGGCCTCATTGATAGCTCCGTTTTTTCCTGCTGATTGTACTGAGGCAAAAGCACCAAGCGAAACTTTAAACGCGTTCAAATCAACTTGCTCTGTCGCGCAACCGGGATTTATAAGGGGTGTGGATGAGAAGGAAGACCTCTAAAGACTCAGAAGTCAAATGAGAATAGATTGTGTTCCTTATTTAGAACAGTTTAAATTATTTCCCTACTTTGGAATTAGCAGGAAAGTTGAAGGAATTAATGAGAGCTCTGGAAATAAACGTTTGTTTGTAAGAGAGTTGCTGTTTGAAGAAGCTTCATAGTTAGTACGGCCAGCCTCAAAAGTAGCAGAACATTTTAGTACCTTGTCGCTGTCAGTAATGTGACAAATTCGAGTCACTGTCAGATTGCTTATTGTTATTGTTTATTGTGCCAAATTACATTTACAACTTACAGCTATTGCCACGCATTACAAACTTAATCTAAATTAAAGGAATGAATTTAAAAAAAACTTAAAAACTTATTCTATTTACATGGACTATGTCCCTTTAATCTTGAACATTCTCGCACATTCATCCATCACCAATCGCACCCGTGAGGCAAACATATCACAGTGGCAAATATGACAGTGTCTCGTGTCACATTATACGTAGCATAATTATTAACTATTAGTATTTATATTTATATTCGAGTCGTGGATGTTATATGTATTTAAGTATATATTTGTCTATATAAGTATGTATATCCGTTGTCTAGTACCCATAACACAAGCAGCTTCAGTTGCTTACTTTGGGACTAAGTCAGTTGGTGTTAACTGTTCGAAGATATTTATTTATTTATGTTTATTTAATAATCTCATAATTAACACTTACAGACTAACCAAACATGTTAATTAAAATAGGAGAAATTTTTACAAAGAGATAATCTTATTATCTAAGTAATTGAGCTCAATGTTGCAATACGTATTCACTAGACTATCCGGCTATCTTATAGGTACCTAAGTAACTAGGCTATGCAACTGTCTTATAGGTATCTATGAGTAATCTTACGAAACGTTACCCTACGCCCTACGTCCACCTCTCAATCTATATCCATTGCATCGCGGGCACTCTGCGACCCACCTGCCGACCCCTACCTTTGGCAGGGACCCTGGATTCCTTGCGAGGTGTCGATTGGGTCACTGCCCTATTGCTGCGATAGTCAAACTTTAGTAAGTACCTACGCATTTTCTATTTTTAGGAAGTTCCGCGATATTTATTGATAGATACTATTTTTGTCTTCTTTTGGACTTCATTTCGCCTCTAGAAGGCAGGATATGGCGCTTTTTTCAAATATAAATTGTCATCTAATTAACCCATAACCATGCAATAAAGATATTTTGATTTTGATTATTGTCGGAAAGTGGCGGTAGGCTTCTGTCTTGACCAATTACTTCTCATGCAGATTGTGAAATCGGATCCGGGATCGCACCTCGGAGTTTTCGGAGTTTTTATTTTTTTGAATTTAATGACCTTTTCTGGAAAGATAATACTTAATGACAACGCTCTGATCCCATTACAGTTTTCGTGTATATTGTTTTAATATTACATAAGCTAATAGAAGTTTGTTTTCATGTTTATCCTTCGTTAACGTCAAAACTGAGCAAGGGTCCGATGTGAAAACAAACAAAAACACACATCCAAGATTTTGTTAAAAAGGTAAACACATCTAGAAACTTAAATCAGCCAAAGATAATAAAATGGGTCCTTTTTATGATGCTGCAACGAGCCGCAGCGTTGTTTTTCAATGGGACCCATAAGAGAGAAAAGATGTACGTCAAGGCACAAGCAACTTATCTCTCGGAGATATCTTCCTTGGCTTAAAGTTTGAGTGCCATCGACGTCGTTTATCGTCGATCTTCGATCCGATGCGACGCCGAGTTTATAATTCGCTCCGTATGCCCAAGTTAGATGGAGGGGTGGTAAAATGGTGGTCGGGGTTGCATTCCCGATTAACATTTTATTACGTTTCGTGTGCGTCAAATTAAATTCTGTTAATACTTGAGATCTTTTAACGGGGGAACGGAAGAGAAATGCGTATAATTTATTGATGAAAGAAATCGTTGGGGTCGCCCCCGAATTCACAAAAGTCGCTTAAGTTTTTGCACTTCTTTCGCATGTTCCTAGGAGCGGCGGGAAAATGAAATGTTTGTTATGCAAGTACTAGTCACTAGTCATAGGCTCTTTTACATGTCTGAGTCTACAAATGTTTCCGAAAATGGAAGATTCTACTTAGAAGAGGCGAAGCAAAAACCTCTGCTTACAAGTTCTTATTTTGTGTTTAAGTATTTCTTTCACAAGTAAAGGTGTTGGTCGTAGCGTTTTCATCGAATAATAAATTATCAAATTTATTAAGAGACTATTCTGAAGTTCCGGATTGTAACCTCACCACCTACATTCCTAACACTACATGATTGAAAATAAATGATTTATGATTTTTATGATTTAAGCAATCCTATGTCCTACAAGAAATTCTAGTGTGCTACCAAAAGCGCGTTTAAGGCAGTCAAAACGACTTATCATCCTTGATATCAGCAAAGCTTAAACCAGCTTAGACGTAAACCCGTCTCAGATTACAAAAAACCAATATTAACTGTACCCATAAGGGTAGGAACTTCCAACCTGTTCAAAACGGCTTAAAACCCGCGATTCCGCTTTCAAACCTCTCCCCACTTTATCTGTGGCAGATCCCAACTCAATAACAACTGTCAGACGCAAGTTATCTGCACAACTTCCGGTCCGCCCCGGAAGTGGTTTCCGTAATGGCGGCCGTGTACTTCCGCCCTAATAAAATCGAATCTGGAACATTGTTATACGGATACGTTGATTCCGTTAAAACGGTTATCTGGGAAGGGTGGAATAAAAATGATATCATATTATTGAATAATGTTGAGTTGAAAAAAAAAACGGTCTTGTGCAAGGTCCGTCCGGATCGCTACCACCATCTTGCTCGCTAATCCTGCCGCAAAGCAGCTGTGCTTGCACTGTTGTGTTCCGGCGTGGAGAGCAAGACAGCCGGTGCAAATACTGGCACAAGAGGTATTCCATCTTAGACCTCTGGGTTGGCAACGCATCTGCAATCTTTTTGGTGTTGCGGGTGTCTATAGGCGGTGGTGATCACTTACCATCAGGTGACCCACTTGCTTGTTTGAATACCTATCTCATAAAAAAAAACTGTGGTATTTATTATAAAAACCGGGGAGTGAAACCACTGAACGAAACCACGAAATGGTAAAATAGAACAAAAAAACAATTATATTTTAATGGCTCCTAACGAACAGTGCATGTAGCACGAACTTTTTGACATGCCGTACCGTAACTCGATATTTAGTTCGTCGCGTCTCTTTCTACAAGCCGAGTAGAAAGGAGAGGAACTGAGTTACGTAGAATTATGCCATGTCTAAAAAGAGGACTACAATTAAGCAGGTTTTTAAATAATTTATTAATTTTAGTCGTATGTACTACCAATTTCAGAGAGAAGTTCTTCATTTTTTTAAAGATTGAAAAAATTCACATGGTCCGTTTTAAATTGTTTTTCTGGAAGAATCAATCATTTCATTATTCCGCATTAATTCGCAAAAAAACTCTTTCAAGATTTGCGTTATGTGCGCTTATAGAAAAGTACAACAACAAAAACATATACTAGATACTTAAGGGAGAATATGAACAAAAACCCAAGTGTGTGTCGGGGCAAGTGCCATTTTCGCTACGGAAGTGAACTAAGGAAACAGAGCTAAAGGCGAACTCTTTCTAAAACATTTCACGACAAGGTGTCTACCACACTTTTAATCGTGTCAAGCGAAAACATTATACAGGAAGTGAAATTTTATTAATGGGACTACGAGAAATAAGTCTCCCTCGTGGTCCCATTGATTTGTCCCATCAACAGAACAGAAAACGGCGGGGAGAACGGGAGGACTCATCGTTGTAAATGACGACATATCCTCTTTTAGGATACCATCTGACAGCCCCAAGTCAAGGTCACTAACCACTAGGCTATCCAGTCGTCATCTTGGTAGTTAGGTAGTTACCTTGTTTGCATTTAGACGGCGAGAAAGGGCACGAACACCGCGCGCCGGCGCACGGCGCGCAGTTGCAGCTGTCCACCGCCGCCGTCCAGGGCGGCGACACCGTCGCGTCAGGCACCTGGCAACACCGGCGCGTCCTTAGAAAAATGTACCTACCCACGGTCACGAATAAATTTAAAAAACTTAGAAAAAATTTAACGTTTCCGGCTAGCAGGGCTTGATCCCAAGCCGTAGGGCTATAATTATACTTAACTATAATTATCTTAATATATAATGTATAATTCTTTTGTACGTGTTACTTAACTTTTCCTAAACGGCTAGACTGATTCGGATGAAATTTAGTTGGTTTATTTCAATGGGCTCCTGGATGGTTTGAAAATACAATTGGACCCGGTAGGTGGCGCTGCTGTCGGTGCAACTGCATCTGCTTTTCCGGCCAGGACGACGTCTGCCGGGTCCGCTAGCATATTATATAACAATCTTGGTGGGTAAGTCTTTCTTTAATGCTATTTTAAAATAAATAAGAGCTGGTAACAAAGATATTACCAGTAAATCACGTAATCTTAGTATAATCTATTTGAAAAGGTGATTTATATATTTTATTGTAGCTGTAGATTGTTACTAGGTACTATGGAACCGTTCCGCAAGACATATCATACCTAATAATAATGATAATACTTAACAATGCCTGAAAAGGAACTCAGTATAAATAGGTAATTATTTTATTGCGAGAAAGTTCCACAGTGGCTCGGATTGTGGTTCTAATAGCACGACTGTACGCTGTACTTAGTACTCACTTTCTGTTCCAAACTCGGCCCTTGCGTCGTCACCCCCTGACTAGCCTCTAGCAGTCCATTCTTAATATTATCATCAGCTATGATTGTCAAATCATTCCTGCTCACCCCATCCTCAATCAGACTCTTCAGTCCATCGACTTCCTTCGATCTCTCTGCACTGTATTTGTTATTTCTTTTTCTCAGCTCTTCGACTGGCAGTGTGGTTTTATCAATAGTTCTTAACGTAGGTTTAACTTTATTTGTATTGGACGGGGCTACTTCTAGCTCAGCTGAAAAAGAGACGTCTTTCTGATAGAGGACATCTTCTTCTGTGTCCACTGAGTTTTCTGAGGGCTTTGTTGAATTTAATTCTGGAAAAAAAGGATTAATTGTAAAGAAAAAACAGACGAATTGTGAGTCGGACACGCACACGAGAGATTCCGTACAACCGTACACCACTTCTAAAATACGGCGGAATTAATACAGCTACTCTAAAATAGATGGCGTTATAATCAAAAACACGTTTCTTGTATGGAAGATTTTTTATTTTTTGTTATAGCAGTCATAGTAATACACGCTCTTTGAAAATTTTAAGTGTCTACCCATTGCGGTTCAAAAGATACAGCCCTGTAACAGACAGACATAAGAGGCTTAGTAATATGGTAATAGGATGCCATCAGCACCTTTTGGGTACAGAATTTAAAAAAAAAACCGCTTCTACTTGGTCGTCCACGTACGTCAACCAAGCTGAATTCTGGGCCACTGTAGAACGCTTTCTCATTAAACGTCTTAATAAAATAGCGAAGGTACTTATTGCAAGACGGTTCTACAGCAGCTCAGAATCCAGTTTGGTTGACTGTTCGTGTCACTTCTGTGCTCCGGAGTCACTCACCGAGGCAGCCGTAGCCGTCCACGTGTAGAACGAAGCCGGGTGCGCACCCGCATTCGAAGGTGCCGTCGTGCAGTTCGCGGCACAACTGCTCGCACGGACTGCCCGAGCCGCAGCGTCCTGGGAAAAAAATATTTTCTTTTACCATCATCTTTGTGTTCTTTTTCAAAATCAGCTTATACTAGTGCTGCCATCTCTTGTGACAGTTGTCTAATTCACGTATTTTTTTAAAGAGTGAGTCAGTTTGCATCTGTAATACTAGTTTTACTAGGTTATGGGCCCAGCAATGCTTTAGATTGTGATTAATGTGTAAAAAGTAGCGGAAAATTACTGGAAATTACACTGTAATTCAGCAAATATGGACTAATTTGTCTAAAATGTCTTTTTATTATTTTCAATGTGCCAAAACTCAAAGGTGCTGATTTTGTTACAATATTATCATCTAAACGGGTGAAAGAGATCGCTTTCTTAAGCGATAAGACTACCAACTGTTAATTTTGTAAGTTACTCGTCTACTTTTTAACCGCATGACGTCCGACCGGCCATAACGACCGGTCAACTGATGCTCTCAGTAGCGGGTCTCTAGAACCGTCACCAGCGTTGTCAGACCAGGGGGCTAAGATGGACTACTTCTTGTGCCAGTAATTGCACCGGCTGTCTTGCTCCACGCCGGAACACAACAGTGCAAGCACTGCTACTTAGCGACAGGATTAGCGAGCAATAATTATGATGGAAGCGATCCGGACCGGACGAACCTTGCACGAGGTCCTACCCGCAACTTGAATAAAAAAGCTTTTTAAAAGACAATAGGACATTCGATTGGTATCTTTTTTCTTTCTACTTGAACGGCTTTCCTTTTTCACGTATGTCGTCATTATTATCTCAAAGAGCCGAAATTGTTCCAAAGCATTTCCAAAGAATCAACTTTACACGCACAAAGTTACAAAAGCCGTTGGTAAAATTAGAAAGAGCTCGTATTACGTGAAGTGTAGGGAAGAATTTGGTGTATCGTTGAGTTTATAATCGAGTGCGCATGGAGGGAAGAATAAATTGTTGAGTGCTGTGTAGTAATTTGGAATGATCCCCTTTGAAAGAGTGAATAGGTAGTGTGTTTTTACGGAACAGGGAGGGAAACAAGACTACGGGTCTAACTGGAAGTGACCATCGCTGCCGAGAGAACCGGCGACGTCAAGAGCATTTGATCGTTGCCTACCAAAACTCACCTTCCACTCGCGGGCTTCTAAATCTCTCCCATACAAAACGAAGTAGCAAGCTACAACTTTACGCCGGTATTTCGCAAAAGTGTGGTACTACATCCAGCAGTTGGCTATAGTGTACTTTTCAATGCTGCTGATTATGTATCTAGTATCTAGTCAAGAGCTAGGCTGACATTCTTTCGTCAATGGTTTAAAAAGAGTTTTCCAAATCGGTTTATAAATGCCGGAGTTCTTAAAGTACTTAACAAACATTAAGCAAACTTTGGCCGACAACCGTAAATATATTATTACCAATCGCCCCCTTAATCTATTAAAATCATTGTAAGCGCGTTCAAATAATTATAATGAGCTAAATGGAATAACAATAATTCATTAGTGACGTTATCAATAGCCATTTTTACTTCAACTCTTGTTAAATACAGTCACTATTTACGTTGATGATCTGATTAAAAAACTAATAACGAAACCTAAAGCGTAGTGGATAATTAAAACAATACGCAAGCAATCACTCAAGAAGAAGCAATTACAGCAGAAATGTTCAGATACAGCAATACCTCAAATGATTTTGATTTTGGAACTGATACGTTAATTACTGTCATTACTGTGACAGTAGAAAATGGAATACACAGTAACACGGAAAATGATCCAGTGATTTCAGGAAACTTTTTGAAGGCATTGTGGATGTTCGCTGTGATTTTGTGTTTCGTGACCGTCAGTTTCGGGATTATATCATGGACGCTCGTGCTAAAATGGAGACAGTTTAAAAATTACGTACTCGTCAACGTTTGTTTAACCGGAGGCTTGATGGTGACAAGTCCTTTGATATACTTAGTCGTTGATTCGTCTATTGGTGTTCACTTAATGTTATTGGGTTCATTTTCTTTTATTTTATGGTTGTTAGTCACTACGATCATTTTCTACGTGGATGTCATCAAGATATTCAGTTACGAACATGATCATATTTATTTAAAGACCAGTATGTTCGCTTGGGGTATACCAATTATGATCAATTTAATAGATTACTGGTTGCATATGGAAATTATCGATTATTCCATGCTAGGAATATCTTTTGTCAATAGTATTGTCTTGTACTTTAGAGTAATGTATACATTGATGCAACAGGCAAAAGTAAGGGGAAGTCCACAAACGAACATTCGGCAAAGAATGCGTTATGCCACGTTTATTTTCTTAGTGAGCGTTTGCAATATGATTCTGCCTATTAATTTGGCTTTTACGATAGTTGCGATTGAATTGTATTGGCGAATTGCATTTCTATTGTTTGTTTCACAGCTAATTCTGATTAATGTGTTTTTTTTAATGATACCATCCCATAGAACTCTGTGGAAGGACTATTTGAGGCGTAGAAATTCAAATAGTACTTGTAGGACGTTATTGTAAGTATGGTAAATAAAGCAGAGCTGTATATTATCTTTATATTATTTACAAAGTATAAAGTAACGTCGCTATCCGTTGCTGTCCGTTCTAAATTGTTATGGTGTATGTTCAGCCGCCTTCTCCTTCTAAACCATCATACGGCAACTCCATAGATTTTGTAGTTTCTGCTAGCGTTGACGCTAAAAGAATGTATATATATCTTAAGACTTGACTTATGATGTACTAATTTACGATTATACTAAGTCTGTTTCTTTAGACTTCCTGTTTTTTTATTTTATGTATAGTCTGTAAGATACATGAATTAATAATAAGACCGCCTTTCATCTATTGTCTTGCATAATTATGAGAATTTAGATTATTAAATTTTGTAACCGAAATTTCTTTCGACTTTTATTTTAAATGTTTTTAACATTTAATTTTTAATTTAATAATTTGAATGTTAAAAACGTTTAAAATAATAATCGAAAGAAATTTCGGTTACAAAATTTAATAACAAAACGGCGCCATCTCTCGTCAGCTGACGGTAGCTGTAAAGGTACCCAGTTGAATATGATAACTTGTTAAAAAGTTTCATATAGATGACACCGAGGGTAGTTGTACCCTTAAAATCAATAATGTAATGACCGTAAGATGAAGCACATTGAAAAATTCGCAGGGTAGGGCAGCGGCAGTGTGGCGAAACTGGAAAACGCCAGGCACGGAATGCTGATGTTGCAGGTTCAAGTCCTGCCATTGCCCTAATTTTTCTTTGTGTTGTCATAACAATTTTAATTTAGATTATTGCTCATGTACTCGTCTTTACCAATTTTGTGTAGTGCCAAATAAAGACTATTAATTGTACTATTCGTATTGCATATTACAGGTCCCACTGACAAAAAGCAAGTGACCTATATCCATAAAAAATAATTAATTAAAAATAAATAAAATATTAGACGTTTATTTAGGCATTAAACCCATTTTATCATGATCACAATAAAAGTACAAATTACAATTACGTTACAATTAAAATAGATGTCAACAGGAAATACATAAACGTCAAAGATTATTAAAAAATAAATTGAAACATTGGTTGAACGTAGTTTGCGTTTATTTTGTTGAGTCAATATTATTAGACTTTTTATTATTCATTACAAAAACAATAAGCTGTAAGGAAACATAATATTAATTATTTTAAATATTGTAAATAGGTGTATTTTTCCAGTGACAGTTCTTCCGCCTAATTGGAACACTAATTGATTGATAGCTCGAACTGCATGCAGCCGAAAAATACACCTATTAAAAAAAACAAAGCCAGCGTCCTTTTTGATGGTTTTGACACTTGTTTGTGCGCTAACGAAAATAAACGGATTCTCTGTTAATGCTATAGTTTGATTTCAAAGGTTTTACCATAAAGCTATCATATAATTCATTATTATCAAATTGTCCTCTAATTTAATCAATGCAGCTGGTTTCTAATAAATTAATTGGAATATTTATGTATAACCTTATCAACGCTACTCGTGTTTTGATTATTTTGACTTCAACTATCGTTTTGCACAGACATGTTTAAATTTATAATCAACCTGATGCAAACACAAAAGCTGTACTAATTAAGAAGGTGACTGATAACAAAAACAACACGCAAAAAAGAGACAACGAAGAAGATAAAACAAAAGAAAAATGTACAACCATCCTAACAACACAGGCTATGAAATTGATTTTGATAACGTTACAGCAAATGGAGATAATGTTACTGTATACGAGTATAGCACTGAAGATGATGATTATCTGTTAGAAGTAATAGTACTGCTAGCGCTAACCTTCTGGATGTTTGTTGTGATTTTGTGTTTCGTAACCGTTAGTTTCGGGATTGTGTCGTGGACGTTAGTTGTGAAGTGGAGACAGTTTCGAAACTACGTGTTCGTCAACGTGAGCTTAGCCGGAGGCTTGGCTATTACAAGTCCTGTGTTAATCGATTTCATAGACGATGATATTTCCCTTTATTTCTTGTCAGTGGGTTTGTTTTCGTTTGTTTTTTGGTTGTTGGTCACCTCTATTACATTCTACGTGGATGTTGTCAAGATATTCAGCTACAATTACGACCACATTTATTTCAAGAGCAGCGTTTTCGCGTGGGGCGTGCCCGCTGTGATTGTCTTAATAGAACAGTTTTGGCTTGAGTTGCAAATTATGAAGTATATAATGCATGGAGTATCTTTACTCAGCATCGTCTTGTACTTCAGAGTTCTGTATACTTTAATGCAACGGGCAAAAGTCAGAGGAAGTTCTCAAATGAACATTTGGCGAAAGATTCGGATTGCGACGTTTATTTTCTTAGCAAGTGGTTGCGCTATGATGTTACCCACACAACTGGCTAGTACGATGAATTCAGTGAAGATAAAATGGTCAATTGTAATAATTACTTTTTTCTTACAGCTTGTTATAACCAACGTGCTGTTCTTAATGATGCAATCTCATAGAACTCTTTGGAAAGAATATCTGAAACGAAGACATCTCAGAAATATTTGTAGCCGTTGAAAGCCGTAGGGTTGCAGACTACTCCTAAAGCTGGGTACTGACCAACGCTACGAGGTGTAATGTAACATGTTACACAGCGAACATTCGTGCAGTCAGTACGTCGTGTTAATAATTTGAATCGTTAATATTGTTCCTACCTTTATTAAGCTTTATATCAATGGGCTTATTTGAGCAACAGCAATTAGCAACAGATCTAGTAATTATTCCAGTAGTTGATATGGACTTCCACAAAGTTACGCCTGAATCTGTTAATTAAGAATCAAGACTACTAAATTATGTATAATTATTCGTTGCATAAAACACTATTTCACCAGTATTAAATGGAAGAACTTCTGTTTGTTTATTTTTCGATTGTGTTTAGAAAATGACTCCATAGATTATTGTGTGTATTGTATAAAGTTTATAGCTATTATTAATTAAAATTAACGATTGCATATCTACCTATTAAAATTTAAACATACACTTAGTATGTGAACATTTTTCTACCATTAATTAATTATTATCGATAATCCTAGTGTTATCTTATTTAATTAATGCAATTGCGCCCTTATAGTTTTGCTTCATTAATTTGAATATACCCTTATCGACGGCCATTTTAATTTCTTTTGCTGTTTGACATAGTCGCTTTTTAATATACCGATGCGAGAAGAACGTTTGTGAAAGAAAACAACAAAAATGAACAACTACACCGATACCACTGATGTTTGCTTCGATTTTGGAAATGTAACAGCAACTGGTGATAATACAACTATGAATACCACTCAAGACGAAAATCTGAATAGAGTATTTACAATAACACCGAAACTCGTATTTGTGACGGCATTGTGGGTGTTCTCTATGATTTTGTGTTTCGTGACTGTCAGTTTCGGGGTTGTGTCGTGGACATTAATTACGAAATGGAGACAGTTTCGAAACTATGTATTCATAAACGTGTGCTTGGCTGGAGGATTAACTGTAACAAGTCCTGCATTAATTTCTATCTCGTTCAAGTCCTATGGTTTTTTTGTTTTGGTGTTAGGCTGGCTTTCATACGTTTTTTGGTTGTTGGTTACCGTGATTACTTTTTACTCGGATGTTGTCAAAGTCTTCAGCTATAACTACAAACACATTTATTTGAAGACTCTAGGCTTTGCCTGGGGCTTGCCTGCGTTGCTTGTCACTATGGACTACTACTGGTTTAGTTTTGGGATCATCGTCAATTATACAATGTACGGAGTCTCTTTCATCAGTATATTGTTGTACATTAAAGTGCTGTACACCTTAATGCAACAGGCAAAGTTGAGGGGAAGTTCCCAAATGAATGTTTTGCAAAAGTTACGGATTGCTACTTTTATATTCTTAGCAAGCGGGTGTGCCATGATGCTCCCCGTTTATATGGCCAGTGTCGTGGACGTCCTGGTAATGTCTTGGTTTCTTTTACAGCTCATTCTAATAAACGTGCTATTTCTAATGATGCGATCTCACAGAACTTTCTGGGAAGAATACCTAAAACGAAGGCGGCTCAGAAATAATTTAAGTGTGTAAGAGATTCTTAATGTATTTAATTAAACTTGTGATAACTTTGTTTCTTTCTGTAAATAAAAAGTTATCTTGTACTAGTTTAGTTTCTCGCTTATTTTGAATAGTCATTGTAAAATTTATCCTCGTGAGGCCCAAGTCCTACATATAGGACAAATGTCAAACTGACTTTGAACTCACTGTCTCAAACGATATGGTTCAAAATTCATAGAACGAAATTTAACGTAGACCTTACGAGGTTATAGTTACTTCAGTAACTTTAAAAAATTCTTTGTATTTTAGAATTGCCTGTTTTTTAATTCAATCCTGAACCCAGTGCAGGGTAATGCAAATATAGTATTTTGAGACGTATTCCGTATAAAATAGAATACTTAACACAAACGCAATTATCGCTACAACCACCACCTCCAAAAATACCAAAAGGCACCTGTTTCGCTTCGTGCGAGGCATCCTCAGGAGCTGTTAACTGCACAACGTTCGGTCGACCAAGCATCGAGTATTCAATGTATTCCGTGGACTAACAAGGTCAATTCTGCGGATGTCCTCGACGAGTGTTAAACAAGACAAAACCGCAAGATACAGTTACTGGCAAACTTCTTGACCACTGACCTTGACTGCGCTGTAGCCGTTTCTAGTACAAATGTGTATGCGCAAACTTACCCTCCCCACTCGATTTATGCTCAAGATGTTTGCCTGCAACTATATTGTTTTCTAATTTCTTGTTCCTAATAATCACAGTAGGTAATAGTTACATGATGTGAGGGTGTTAGGTTCTAACCAGCCGCGAGTGATCGACCTGTCGGGCGCGTTGATTTCATTACACAACTATGGCGCAAGCTAAAAGCGGTTGTAGGAGTAAATTAGTGCATAGTGTTCACTACGTACAGTTAAGGAAATGACACGTACCACCGCAGAACCTAGTCGAAGAGACATACGCATGACATTTTTATGACATAGCCTGGCGTTTAACGCGTCGTGTTATTGCGATAGGGTTCTAAGGTTGTACGTAAATATATTTCCCAGACTGTACACTACGTTTTTATTGGCAAGCGCAGCGTAGGATGACCAGCCACAAGATGGTCCGATGACCTCATGCAGGTGACACGAAGGCGCTGGTTGCATGCCGCTCACAACCGGTCACTTTGGGAATCCATGGAGGAGGCCTATGTTCAACAGTGGACTTCTTGTGGCTGAGATGATGATTATGATTATGATTCACTACTATTTATCTGCCGATTTCCCGAATTTTACTTACGGCAGGCACTTCTGGCGGCAGAAGGGAGGGTAAAATTACAAGCTTTTGCAAGCAGGGACAAACCAATGGTCAAAGTATGCTTGGTGGTGGTCAAATGTTTTGTAATTTTCGTTTGTCTCCGCCAATAATACCTTATATCATATTCTATAACACACATTTTAAAGGCATTGAAGATGTTTCTATCCACATAATTATTGCCCAAACTTTTTCTGGCTTACAGGGCTTGTTTACCTCTGTTTCGTTCTATTTTTCATGCAGGCGGATTTTTTGTTTTTATTGATGTTTTTCTATGACCATGTTTTCCCGGTCTAGGACTTAACATGCAATTTTATCGACTAGTAGTTTATTTTATTTTCTTTCTCCATTACGTTAGTACAAAACCAAGTCAGTATTCGCCTCCGTCTGTCCTCTTTCCGTTCTTACTCCTTCTAAACCAGGCAGCGGATTTCGATGCGGTTTTTTTTGTCATTTAGATTTTTCAAAGGAAGGCTTTTATGTAAATTACAGCTTAAGCTTGAATTTCATTTAGACTGCTTTTCCACCAGAGATGTGCGAGGATGCGTAGCGAGGGATGTGTTTGTAAGAATCAATAGAATCGCTTTATTTACCTCGCCTCGGTCAGCACAGCTCTGGTGGAAACGGCTCATTGGTTCTTTACAAACACATCCCTCGCTACGCATCCTCGCACATCTTTGGTGGAAACGCAGCCTTATCGTACCCTTGCGGAACAGACAGCAACTACATATATTATATGTATACTATGTAGAAATTGTATGGTAATTCTCCATTGTTTTTGCTATACATGATCTCGCTCTTGTCTATCCATGAATATGATACTCCGTTCAGTCACTCAAAGGTTAACTGAAGGAGATCCCTTAAAGGATAAGTTCGCCTTTGTACATCACTCTATCTTTTTGGACAAATAACAACAACAACAACAAATATTTTTTTTTTAATTCACACAAGTAGACAAAAATGAAGGAACGCATACAGGGAAATTTTTCATGGGATTAAACAGGCGGTCTTATCGCTAAGCAGCGATCTCTCCCAGACAACCTTTGCCATATAACCAAATATTTTTGTACAATAAAGAATTTTCATAATATAGATTACTATTAAGGGATACGCTTATTTTCAAATAGTATTTTAAACAAACCTAAATTTATTTGAAATCATTCCGCCGTCGCTCTCCGCGGACCGGCGCGCTCCCATAAATGTTCTAATACGAGCCTTTGATGTGCGCTTGAGTACGCGCAATATGGCGGCATCCAGGCCACGATCTATTTCACTGAGCCTTCTGCCGCATTTACACATTCGCGTATCCGTGAAAACATTCACGCGAGCTATTTTTACGTACGTGGTCTTAATCATGAGCCCACGCGGCGGTGGCGCGACGACTTCACTTCACTTCACTCTTTATTTATGGCTACTGGCCTGGTATTACCAGCACAATTCTGCCAAAGTCAAGTATTGAGCTTTACACGTGCATAGAGAACAATGCCGACTCGAATTGAATTTGACAGGGAAATAACGTTATTCTCTGAAAGCAAAGACAAACACATGTTAAGGGTTAGTAAGTTTTAGTTACTGCCTAAGTAGAAGCCTAGGACTGCTAACCGAAGCCCTGACAGCTCGGCTGCTCGGTACAGGCGGCGCCGGCGGCGAACAAGTACCCTCGTTTGCTTCATTATTTTTAATGTCAAATATAGGGCATTTCTCGACTTAAAAATACGTGAGTGATCCGTTTTATATATTCACACGAGCGAACGGGATGCACTATATCGTTTGCTGGTTTGCATCTCTTTCGCTCGGGCGAAAGTTTGCACGAATACGCGAATGTGTAACTGCGGCGTTCTACCTAGCACCTTTGTGCTAGCACGAACCAACACACGCCGTATGTCGATACGTAGCTCAATGCGTCTCTTTCTAACTAGGCCAATAGGAGAAAGACACACTGAGTTACGTAGCGAAGGTTTGTGCTATGTGCACTGAAGCAATGGTGGACTATTGTAACAACAATGAACGCAATTAATTCTTCCGTTTGTGCGGCCACAGAATAAATATTAGTACTAACGTACAGAAACGTCTCTTTTTCGACCACCATTAAACGAATTCTAACTTTATAATCAGGCACAAAAAGTTCGTATTACTTCATAAACATTCGCCAGGCGGCATGTGTCAAAAGGTAAGCGCCGCCCGCGCCCGCCTTCCACCCGCAATGCCCTGGCGCACCGCTAGGGTTGGGCTGCTTACTGTAATACTATCAACGCGCGACACAGAGTGAGCGGACGCGCGCGCGGCAAGCCGGCAACCTACTGCGATTAACCTATGCCATAGGTCATGCAGCGAGCGCACCTACATTGCGGAGTGGAACCCCCTGCTGCGGCGTTCCACCTAGCACGAACCAACACACGCCGTATTTCGATACGTAGCTTAATGCGTCTTTTTCTAATTAGGCCAATAGGAGGGAGACGCACTGAGTTACGTAGTTACGTGGGGAAGGTTTATGCTACGTGCACTGAAGCAATGGTGGACTATTGTAACAACAATGAACACAATTAATTCTTCCGTTTATGCGTCGTAGATAATCAAATTATTTTGTTGCAGTAAAGGGAGGAAACGAACAAGTGGGGCACCTGATGGGAAGCAAATGCCAGCGAATCTAGAGAATCGCTGAAGCGTTGCTAAAAATTATGGTTTAAAATGACCCAATTATATAACATATACCGTATTTTAAGTTGATATTTCGTATGGGGGAGGACTTAAAGAAGAAGGGGGGTAACGGATCAACAATTCTCACAGGGTAACTGGTTCTCTTGGACGGCGGTGGTTACTTCCAACCAGGTGACTCTCAAGCTCGTTTGCCTAGGTACCTTTTTATTAATTAATTAAAAATGAACAAATAATTAATTGATTACAGTTACATTTTTAATTATGACTCTAGATGCTCTATTCATATATTATTTTGGATTACCTTTCAGATAAAAGTAGCAACTTCTAAAATGCATTTTAGGAGTTGCTGAATCGGAGACTTTCAAGGACTAGATTATAAAATGAAACTAGTTGTAAGAATTAAATTTTATCATTTACTGATAGTTTGTCAACTAATTGGTAAATTTACTGTTGCACCAGATATAACTCGCTGGGGTTCGGCACAACTTCCTAAGTTTTATTCTAACCTTTCAACTTGCGATTTGATATTGCTTTTATCACTTATACCAATGTCGAAAAATGGCTCTTGTTAAACATCCCAACATAAAGCTTGACAAGTAAAAAATATCGTAAAAAATTATTTAATACATCTTTTCCCAGATTAATGTCAATTTTCGTCTCTATGTCATTGAGTGCCTTGAATTCTTTCGAAGTAAGCGCCTGTTTATAAACTCCATCCACAGCGTCCTGTGGTATTTCAACATTAAAAACATCAAGTGCATCAGGCACAGTTGGATCAAGTATAGGAAAGTCGGCAGAAACTCCCATTCCGGCTTTAAACTCAACCTGTTCCCAATTAGATCGGGCATAAATATTGCAACACCACTCGCCACAAATATGAACGTTGCTAATCGTACTCTTTGCCAAGTAGAGGCTGTGAAACTGCTTCTAATATTCGCTGATGACCTCAGAATGTACAAAACCCTCAAGTATACCAGAAGGTTAAATATGCTGGCTATTGTTTCTATATAATCAATGAATAGAAAGCCCTTTCCACCGATACACATCAGCCCCGGGATGATCCAAGCAAAAATAGTGGCGTATAAGTAAACATGGTCGGGATGGAAACTGAAAATCTTCACAATGTTCATGTAGAGTGAATACGCAGCCAGAACTAGCCAACATGGGAAGGCAATACACGACACATCTATGAGGTAGGGACAAAACCATTCATACTCGTATGTTTCAAAGTATCCGCCGCATAATAATAAATACAGTCCATTTGCTAAAAAGACGTTGACGAACACGTAATTCTTGAACTGCCTCCATTTTGGGAGAAGTATCCACGAGAGCGCACCAAAGATGATCGTTACGGAGCAGAGTAAAACAGTGGCATCCCAGAAGTAATACACAATGTAATCCAGCAAGTAATCATCGTAGTCAATATCTGTATCGTTACGCGTAACATTGTTTAAACCATTCGTAATATTTGAAGTGGAAACTGTGGTATTCACTCCATAAGGAAATGGTGCTTCGGACATGTCTTCTCTCACATATTCAGTTACAATCTTTTATTTAGCTTTTGACTATTTGCAAGGCAAGTCAAACACTTATAAAATGGCTTGACAACTTGTTTAGGGTCTCTGAATGTCGTGGATGTGGAAGGCGTAATGCAGGTCGATGTAAAATTCTTCATGAGACACCTACTAATACGTTTACCAATGGGCCAGCAGAACGAGATGTTAAAAAATCCGGCTCTTTTCTTGGCAAGATCAAAAAGAGCTTCACACTTTTGGCTTTCGGTCTACCTTGACCGGTGATTACAGTAAAACTATGGTTGTGAGCAAAACACTGCGAAATATATTATAATGATTAAATAGCAAGTAATCAGAGTTTTTGACGATTAATTAAAAACTAACGTACCTTATTAAAATCATTCATTTATTGACAGTTGAAATTATTCAGATAAATTTTGAGCTTACAATCTACCTATATTACATTGTTTAAAACAAATATTTGTACACTACAGCGGGGCTATATCGCATAAAAACATAGCTATTTTATTTATTCACCTCGACGTTAAGTAATTTTTTATTAAAAAATACTATTTTGAAAAAACGTTGCCAACCAAGCACCTAAGTAGATTAGCATACAGAAATTTCTCTTCTCTATATGTAATTGATCGATTTCTTTTTTGGAGCAAGTTGTTTCCGGACCACATTATACTTAGTATAATATTATATATGTATTTAAAAGAAAGTTTATGAGACAATCTAGGTAAGTCACCTGTTAAAGTTTACAGGCTAACATATAAAGTTCTTAAATAAGTCCTAATCAAACGACCAACTACAAATAAAACGGTTCGCCAAATAAAGAATTATTTAACCAGCAAACCCGTTTCACTTCGTTGGTGTAGCGAAAGGGAGAGTCCGAGACAATGTTGCCAACTTAGTTTTCTAGAAGCCGCTAGAAATGTTGCAAAAAGTCGCCAGTTCATGTCAAATTGGGTCCAAATGTCGCTAGATGTATGGAGCCCTGGTCATAAGAAGTCGCTAAAATGTATGAAACACTTGCAGAAATAGTCACCAACGTAGTCCCAAGACCCGCCAGATCTAGCGACATAGTCGCTAAATTGGCAACACCGGTCCGAATCAGAGTTCGAGCAAAAGTTCCAATGTGTAACATGCAGCCTTGAAGCCTGAGTCTTGGCTGGGCTGATTAAAAATGTTCAGTGTTTGTTAGCAAACTCTTCGTTTGCTCTGTAAGGCTCAATTAAATAGGGATTATTCGGCCATGTGGCTTGCGCGGGATTAGTACTCATTAACACTCAGATTATTAGGGGTTTTGTAGACCCTACTTACATTTTTAAAAGGTCGCGCTTAGGCGCGGGTACTGGATTACGCCCAGGAAAGCTATTTTTATGTGATTTGACCTACATTCCAATTAACTCGTTTCTAAACATAAAGATTTTTTTAATGGTATAACAAAACGTATGGCTTATCTTATAACGTTATTTTTTGGAAATAAACGGTATCTTATATCTTTGTTACGTATGTCGGAATAACGCAAAAATGTGAGTCGACAAACTATCTCGCTATACGTTTGCTACCGGTTCGCGACAAAGGAAAAGTCGTGACTTGCACTAAATATCTAGCTTTTACCCTCAGCTTCGCTTATGTGACTGTTATTCGTGATCAAACATAGCGTATGTGTTAATCCAGGGTATAAGCTATTTTTATTCCATATTTCATCCAAATCCGTTAAACCGTTTTGGCGGGAAAAGTGACCAACTTAAATGTCACACACGAACTTTAAACTTTGCAATAAGTGTGGTCAAGGTGTGGTCTTCTTTCGCCGAGATTCATTTTACGTTCGAGATATGTTGAAAAACGACAAATTTTTAAGGGATCTGACAGGTCTTTTGACAGTTTTTGTTACAGAGATACACAAGACAAAGAATTTGACTTCATTTCTACTTGAAATACAATCGCTACATGATCGCCACCACAGGAATCTGTGAGTTTAGGTAGACAGGAAATTTGTTCAGTGATTCTCAAACCTTTTTATGAATGAATGAATGAATGAATAATTTAAAAAAGGCTACGCTACTATGACCCATAAAATATTGCTTAAAGATTCTTGGCCGTATCTTATTTTAATATAATTTCATATACCTCCCCAAGAATTGATTTATTCGGATTTCTTATTGAAACCGTAATTAAAAAAAAAAAACAGAATAATCGTATACGCACTAATCATGCATAATTGCATTCTTAACAACCATATGGTTTGCGGTTTCAGCAAAATATGTATGTGGGTTATTAAATTATGCAAAACATCAGACCTTAGATACAATATCAGGCTCAGGGTCCAATACAATAACGTGTTCAGGATGCTGATGGGGCTGTCGCGACGCTGCGGCGCGTCGGGTATGTTCGCGGAGGCGGGCACTGACGGCTTCCACGCCGTCAGAAGGAAGAGGGTAGCGTCCCTGCTGAACAGAGTGCGCGGCAGCCCCAACACCATCCTGAATATGTTTTCTAAGCGTTTGGACTGCCCCATGACAAAACACTGGGTAGGGATCATTACTGGCCAAATTAAGTGATGATCCTTACCCAGTGTCGCACAAATAATAATTATCCGAACTTTTAACTAATTATTAATTTTTTTAATAATTTTCAAGTCGATTAATATAATGTACGTAATGTAATGTAATCTAATCTAATTCAACCTCGTAATTTAATGTATATGGGTCGATTGACCTGAAATAATATAAAGACTATAGCATCAACCCTACACGTGTACCAACGCCTTAAAACAACAAATATTTCAATAGCGCCATCCTTTTCACACCTACTTCTCGCTTTGACACTCTTATAGCGCAGTGCACAGGTCTAAAACAGTTTGCAAATACAACATTTACACGGTATATGTATAAATGTAAATCTTTCTTAACGGTATGGTGATATTCTTGTAAACCGCAAAAAAAGGGTAACGCAAACATGATCGCAAACGAAATCAAGTTTTTAATTTTTTAACTATAATATAATAATTTCGTGATTAATGTTACTATTTACTTCTGAGCCAATGATTGTGGCCCAAATTGCAACTGTTCGCAGGTCGCAGTTTACCTATCTCTGTCTGACTAATAATACGTTTATAAGGCTTACGTTGGTTAAAACACTAGGTTTTTTTTTATGGAATAGGAAGGCAAACAAGCAAGTGGTTCACCTGATGGTAAGTGATCACCCGCAACACCAAAGAGATTGCAGATAAGTTGCCAACCCAGAGGGCTAAGATGGAATACCTCTTGTGCCAGTAATTGCACCGGCTGTCTTGCTCTCCACGCCGGAACAATGCAAGCACTGCTGCTTAGCGGCAGGATTAGTGAGCAAGATGGTGGTAGCGATCCAGGCGGACCTTACATAAGGACCTTACACCCGCAAAATAAATGGAATGACAGTAACAGTTAAATAAATAAATAAATAGTTAAATTAACGAACGTTTTATTAACATTCTACTACAAAAATCTGTCTACTGCGTCACTCATTTTCAAGTATTCTCTCTCTTCATTGTGCCAAGTACGGCATCGGGTATCAAAGTATATTATAGTCGACGAAGTAATTACTTAGCCACTTTTGAACCTTACTTCCTTGTAATACGATCGAAAAATGGTTAAGCAATTTCTTGATAGACTAAACCAAGAAACTGTTTACCCTGGTAATGTTACCCTTGTCTTCGATATGAGGATTCCGGGATAATTAAATAGTAACTTTTCGTAAGAAGCGTAGGTAAATGAGAATGTATATTGTTTAAGGGAGGCTTGCTTTTTCACTTCTAACAGAAACCCCTTCATGTTTGAGGCCTTTTCTGTCTAAGTATGTTTGGTACAGTAGGACACGAATAACTGGGGTGCCATTTTTGAATCTCACTAGGTGACTAGAGCTCACCAAAATGGCCGAATCTCTATGAAAAACGGATATTTGAGTGAGCTTTAGTTACCCGGTGAGATTCAAATGCATTTCTATGAAACACGGCCATTTTGGCGAGCTTTAGTCACCCGGTGAGATTCAAAAATCGCACTCCTGGACGAATAATTGGAATGGTTTAAACGCGTCTTTCTCCTACTAAGATAGTTAGAAAGAGTCGTTGGGAGTTACGGCACTTACGGTGTATTGAAAAGGATTGAGCTAGGTGCACCGGTTTTATGGATTGCTTTTTAATAATGTTTGGCTTGAGTGGCTAAATAGCCAATCAACTGCGCTGCGATCGTGGAAACGTCGCTTTATCGATGTTAAAATGGTCTTAGAGAATACCAATTTGTGTTTTATCCTTGAAGTCAATTTTAGTTAGAATTCAGTTTGTCCTTACCTGGCTTTGGCTTCAATTCAAAGGGTCTATACATTTTTTAACTAAAATAGGTTTATAATTTTGACAATTAAGATATACGGATTTACTTTCTAAAATAAACGTCATGTCAAAATTCTTTTTGTATATTAAGTGTTCAATATCATTTCAAAAAAGTAATTTTAAGAATGATGAATAGCATAAAATGTTTTGTGTCACGTACAATCCCGACAAAAATGTTACACACTGGAAAATGTTACTTAAAAATCCGAATTCGGCAATGTCGTGTTACAATGCAGTTTTTAGAATGATTACGGTCACGTAAGAGACTAATAAAACCATAGTAAAATATTTCTTCGAGTTGACAGATAATTTATCTTCACCCCAGACGTCATGCAGACTATAATAAAGTGCTTGTCCTGTCTGTCTGTCCCTGGTAATACAACCTTCTGTGTATCTACTCCAAACGGTTAGCTGTCGACTGACAAATTCTAAAACCATACGTGGTACTATTATCTATTCGGTGACCATGCACATCGTAAGACCAAACATTTTTACCATCCTTTGTACATACATTTAGAATATGGCTTGTTGAAAAGTCTTTTACGACGTTTGTGGTTTTTATATGCCACTTAATTCTACACGTAAATTCCTGTTTTCTAGTAATAATTTTAATTATTTAACCGCGGAACTTTCTTTTACTTACAATCAAAGAATAATTGAGCCAATAATAACCTGTAATATGGTCGTAAGCTACAGGTAATTTCGTGGCCATTTTCGACGCAATTGAAAAGAGTAATCCACATTTATGACATCCTTTTGCACAACAAATAGAAGGGCAAGATGGAGGGCTTGGGGTAGCGTGTGCAAACACTACAAAGACATAAATGATATATCTACGCAGTGTTTTTATACGTCAAATTCGAAAATGTCGTTACACAAAGGAAATAAATGTTGATGCTCTAAATTAAAGTTCCAATGTGTGACGCTACTTTTAAATTGAGTTTGATAAACGGCATGCTCCCCGAGAGGGTAAATCAAATTATTTTGAAATGCTTACCATATTGAATATTAACATGAAATTCCCACTTTCCTTTTTTCCTGTTCGAGAATTCAACAGCTCGTGATGATGCCGCTTAGAGATGTGAAACACGTGTCGAGTGGTATTTTTGGTGGTGTTGGTTGTGGTTTTAATTGCGTTTGTGTTGTTTATTTAATTTTACGTCGAGGTAGGGTGCGAAAATTAACGTTGCATGAATAAGTATTCAATACAAGCGATGTTATTTTGCACGATTCGCCAGCACTGGGCTCGCGGAGTACCAAAATAATTAAATCTAATTATATCGGTATAATATCGGTTGTTGGGGCTCAGAGGCCAAGACGTTTTTTGAGGAAGTTGGGCGCCGTTTGCGAGACAGAGGTCTAGATCCCCGGACTGTCCATCGCGGTTCAACGCGGTAACGCGGCGAGCGTGATGAGCACCTTTGGGCCGGGAGTGACGCGGGGCGGGTTGTTTGATTAGAATTGTAGTTAATAATTGTAAGTTTCGTTTTACAATTAATTGTGTATTGTTTTTTATTAGTTGTGTTGTAATATTTAATTATTTTATCGATATATTACATAGACTTCGGCAAAGTAACGCCTGAATCTGTTTATTACCTATTATTACTGTATTTGTCCCTGCTGAACAGAATACGCGGCAGCTCCAACACCATCCTTATCATGTTTTCTGAGCGTCTGGACTGCCCCATAACAAAACACTGAGTAATGATTATCACTGGCCAAAAACAAAACTAAAACGTTCTTATTATCATTCCCACCTTTTTCAGAATTTTCTGTAATTTGCTCATCCCTAGTTAAGAATCGCTCCCACTCACCTCGTAGGGGGTTAAGAGTAGGTTAGGGTAGCATGGAGGCTTGTGAGCACGATGCCGGAGTTAAGTGCCTAGCTTACCATTTGCACTAGTCAATGCTATTAGATGTAGGTAGTTTGACGTGCGACGAGAGGCTTTCGTAAAGCGGCGCTAGTGCGCCTTATTGAATAAGAATAAGACGTTGATGTGCTTTTAGTATTTGAGCATAAGTGGGATTTTATCATGGAGAAGGCGAGCCCAGTAAATGGCCACCCGGCTTAAGTATTGAATACGTAGTTTTACCGATTAAAAAAAAGAAAGGGCTTTCTAATTCGATTGTTTTTTTTGTGTTTATTTTATATTAAACGAAATCGTCAATTGGCGACCCGTTCACAATTTATAACGATTAAAATTTTTCTTTTTTGTTCCTGTTGAAACATGGAGAACAATAAACACTTAATACTTATGCAACTTCTAAGGGTGGAAGCTTATGGGATCAATACTGCTTATTTACCACCATACTGTCAATACACAACTGTTCACCGTCTATACACCGTGTATATAAGTACAAGGCTCATCAGAAACTTTATACGTGAAGTCCGTTACAAAAAAAAAAGTTATTGTAGTAATATCCGTAAGTGTGACCACTAACCTTGAAAGGCGGCCTCGAACAGCACGGGATCCAAAGTGGGCGACGCACGCGCCGCCGCGAGCAGTGCCAGCAGCGCGAGCGGCCACCGCGCCATCTCGCTACATGCCATCACCGCCCATCGCCTGCGCCGCTGGAACAAAGAATATACAGTCAACCTATTTGATTCATAGGCTACTGTAGAACGTCGTCGCAATGTAACAACGCTGAGATAGTATGACATTTATTCAGAAGTTATTACGACGTTTAATGTGAAAAAGTTCTGAAGGTTCTATGTTATATTTACTAATATAAAATTTTGTCTTGTAAGCAGTTGTAGAATTAAACGCAACCTAACCCAACCGACCATCTGACATCCGAACTCACCGTTTTGACAGCTGTCACCTATCATTTGGACCGATCACTTGTAGCCTTCAACCTTGACGCTGGGAAAGTTGTCCCATCGGACAGAAGCCATTTAACGCAAACCAATAATAATGTAAAATCTTTATAGTATGTACATTCAAAGACACATAAGTGACCATTAAAGTGGCAACTGAGAGGTGTTACTCTTCGAAACGGAGGCATATAATGTGCACTATGAAGTTGATATAGCCCTTTCGAGTATAGACCATTTTTTTCAGTTCCCTCTTTAATGGCCAGAAGTTTGTTGCTGTTTGTACAAATACAAATATATACACAGACTCGCGAGTGGTTCAGTTTTTTCCGTTTGATTTACGAAACCCGAAAACTATAATTTCAAGAATATAGTGCTGCCAAAGGGTTGCCAGATGGTAGGGATTTGTATTCTCTCGACATTTCTTGCGGCTCCCAACCGCACAAACAAACAAAGCCTCCCAATTGTGTACACGCCTTATTCTTAAAAGATCTAAATTGGTGAACTCCGTAAATCTATTTATTTCTCAATACAAGACAACAACTGGAATGTTATTTTTGAATCACACCGGGTGAATAAAGCTCACTAAAATGGCCGTTTTTCATGGAGATTCGGTCATTTCGGTGATCTTTAGTCACCTGGTGAGATTCAATTGCACCTCTAAAACATTTCAACTTTTAAAAAATTGTCCTGATAAAGCGATTATCCGTTTTGGATCCCTACTGCCAGTTGCCCCGTGCGGTTTACGGTTTGTCCCATTTTTTAGGCTTACGACTATTTATTACAATATTATATCAAAGAGCCCGTAATACTTTGCAGCTTATACTGAACTAGGTATATAGTCTTTTTGATATCGTCGGTTTTTGACGAGCTTAATACGTTTAACTTTTAAGATCCTGTAACCGTATTCTGGCACATAAATCATTGCATTTTTAATGAAATAGGAAGGCAAACAAGCAAGTCTGTCACCTGATGGTAAGGAATCACCATCGCCTATAGACACCCGCAACAATAAAGAGATTGCAGATGCGTTGCCAACCCAAAGGGCTGAGATGGAATACCTCTTGTGCCAGTAATTGCACCGGCTGTCTTGCTCTCCACACCGGAACACAACAGCGCAAGCACTGCTGCTTAGCGGCAGGATTAACATTTTATTATTTTCTTTCCTTGGTTCGTTTTTAAATAAAAAATTGTATACCTAAATACGATATCTTACCTTCTTGGCTGGCCGCCATTTGTTCGCTTTATCAAGGCTTAAGCCAGCCTAAAAATAGTAAAAATTAATAAAAACATTAACTGAAGTCCTCTAACTCTCCCTTTCATTGGTAATCTTTATGACAACTGACAAAATTAACAAAGTTCCTATGTTTACTTTGTTATGCCGTGAAATAAGAGTGACATTCTGTTATTAATACGACATCAAAACGGTAATTGTGATTTGAAATGAACAAAACGGTAAGAAAGAGCCAGAAAAGTGATGAACCGATGAATAAATAATTTCGGCGGTGTTTTAGGGAATATATGCTTGCAATCTTTTGACGACCAGATAGCCTAGTGGTTAGTGACCCTGACCATGAAGCTTGAGGTACCGGGTTCGATTCCCGGGAGGGGCAAATGTTTGTATGATGAATACGAATGTTTGTGCCCGAGTCGTGGATGTTATATGTATTTAAGTATATATTTATCTATATAAGTATGTATATCCGTTGTCTAGTACCCATAACACAAGCAGCTTTAGTTGCTTACTTTGGGACTAGGTCAATTGGTGTTAATTGTCCCAAGATATTTATTTATTTATTTATATTTATTTAATCTTTTGTATCTTTTGGCCTTTTTTTAATTCTGGCTAATTTCGTGTAATGTAACCAAGATACCGTAGTATTTTCTTTGCGTGTAGACATTCTTGTTTCAATAGAGACTTTATGCAAGATTCAGTTTCTCGGAAGCAATAATATCAAAACTAAAGCCGTTTATTCAAGCGCTCAGATCTTCAAGTAATATGCTCCAACCTAATTGAATTTATTACCTTTTGCAAATGTGCCTGCTTGAGAAGAAAAAAAACAAAAACGCGGTATCAAATAGCATCTACTGAAATATTTCTCTCATTATCACAGTGTCAAAGGGAGAAGCTATAATCAGAGTCGAGTCTACCCAGGCTCCACTAATAGGACATCCTGTCCACTCATTAGCGCGGGGAGTCTAGAATTTTCCCCTTTATCCCTGATTCACTGAATTTTATCATTATAATTTTTTTATTCCGTTTCAAAGTATTACAGGGCAAAGGGGCGATTAAATATTCTCACGACAAAAATAGCATCAAACAAAAGAAGTCTTTTTAGACTAAAATAAAACTGCGTAATTACCTATGTAATAAAGCGGAAGGCAAGTACGTAAATATAAAGCTCTACCACATTTTTTCCATAGGTACCTATATACCTTGGTTTGTTTATTCGCTAGGATATGATTTTATGCGAAGTACAGAACAGGCGATAAGGTCACGTCATAATTATATCTTAGTTGTTTGTGGTCACATCCGTCACACATCCCGTTGCGGGTGGTAGGACCTTGCACAAGGTCCGTCCGGATCGCTACTACCATCTTGCTCGCTAATCCAGCCGCTGAGCAGCAATGCTTGCATTGTTTTGTTCCGGCGTGGAGAGCAAGACAGCCGGTGCAAATACTAGCTACAAGAGGTATTCCATCTTAGCCCTCTAGGTTGGCAACGCATCTGCAATCCCTTTGGTTTTGCGGGTGTCTATAGGCCACTTGCTCGTTTGTCTTCCTATGTAACATAAAAAAAAAACATATCGATACTAGAAATCTGAAATGTCGTAAAGGACATGTCCCTTAAGACATTTGAGATTTCCACTGTCGATATAATGTGCAAAAGATTTTGCTTTCTTTCTGTAGCGAAATTGTTCTTTAAAATAATTAAATCTTCCTTGCATTAAAAACAACATTCAATTTGAAGAAATATACCGCTCCGAGTATCCAAGGTCGGGCCCGATTGACAGTATAAATCACTGAGTTTTTAATGCTCACCCTCCCTTCCCTAGCTAAAACGGAATCATGGAAATATCCCTTTTGATGCTGGCTAACTAAATCAGAAAAACATGACTCGTCCACCTTTTACCTACTTTTATTTATTGCTTTCTCTACGAAAATTTAAATGAGTACGATTTCTGTTTGCTATTGAAATCCTTCTACAAGTCAAATATTTACTGTAATGCTCTTAAATCGTACGGCAAACGAAAAAAACCTTTTTGCTTTTATACTAGTCGCAAGGTTTATTTTCTTAACCTTTTCGACTTTTTCCGATACAGGGTCACAAAGAACGCTATAACACGCAGGCACGGTTCCCCCGACCCTTTACTTAAATCGTCTGGGTCTACTATACTTACTTTTTATTTCGTATAGCAATGGTTCGATCGTACGTGACGACTTGCGTTTGATGTGTCAACGGGGCCTAATAGCTTCTACAAGAAGATTTTACGGCTAGATTTCCTTCGAAGAAATATGAGGGTGCAGTGTTACAATGAAAGTTTGAGTAGCGCTGACTTTAGTAGGGCTTGTGTTGTGAAGGCTTATTGCGCAGATTGGAACGTAGAGGCGTATTTTTCTACCTGACATCACATTTTCAAGGATGGCGATTGGTTTGAATTTGATTGAACTAGACATTATTGCGTACAAAAATATAACTACAGACTGTCAGTTTCACTCTTACGTCAGTCACGTCACTTCAGTAGTTTAGTCAGTCAGTCAACACGTTAACAGCAAGTAAAACAAAATTAAAGGAAATATCGGTCAATAGCCAGTAAACTAAGATTACTTCGTTTGGCTCCTCTAATCTTTTTACTATTTAAGTTAGATAGAACGAGATTTTGAGAATAAATATGTATGACACTGGCGAAATTATCACTTGACAGGACACAAGTTTCACAATTAAAAAAATTAACTTCTTTAATTTCAGTTGTTTACCGACAAAGTTTCGTCACAACAACCAATATAATTAAAGCCTTAAAATCACGTTGCTAGTGTACAAAATAGCGAACTGCCTGATTATTTTCAGTGACACTTCAGCATGGCATACGGCGCCGTGATTTTCTTGTGTGTTCTGGCAATGTGTGATTTTGTGCTCCTGTTGAACAACGGGTTGGCCCGGACACCTCCCATGGGATGGATGTCATGGGGATATTATATGTGCGGCGTTGACTGCGTCGCCGCTCCCGAAAAATGTCTCGAGTGAGTACCGGCATTTTATTGTTTACAAACAAATTGGCTACGTGGTACGTTGGACTTAGGGTGGCCCGTATTTTACAGGACGTGCCACTTTTCACATCACACATCCACTCACACATATCCACACACACACACACACACACACACACACACACACACACACACACACACACACACACACACACACACACACAGACACACACACACGCACACATCCTTACGTGAAAGATACCTTTCTTACTTTCCTTTACATTTTTGTTTTATTTATTTTAAATGTCTCACAATGTTAACCGACTCGCTGGGTCACAAGATCAGATCAAGATGGGGTCCATAAGATATTACCTACTGTATTTTTCGTATTTTCTCATTAAACATCACATTCACACTGAGAAGAGGAGATTGCCCAACAGTCACACTAGGCAATCAACAACTCCCCCATAACAACTCCGTTAAGTACTTGGGAATGCACTTGGATCGTAGACTGACCTGGAGAAAACACATTCAAGCAAAAAGAGACGAACTCAACATCTGATTCCGTGGGCTATACTGGCTGCTTGGAAGAAACAGTGTGCTCTCGGTTGACAACAAGCTTCTCATATATAAGACTGTCCTCAAGCCTATTTGGACTTATGGAATCCAATTATGGGGGTCCGCATGCAATTCAAATACCACACTCATACAAAGAGTTGAAAACTCCATCCTTAAGCAAGTCTCTAATGCGCCCTGGTTTATCAAAAACTCGGAAGTCCATTACCACCTCAATATAAAGACAGTGACGGAAGAAATTCGATCTTTCGCCATCAAATACAAAAAACGCCTGCAACATCACCCTAACCAGCTGGCAGGGCAACTTACTGTACCCGACCAAACTAGACGTCTGAAAAGGCGTAGAATCCTAGAACTGGATCAACTTGCCTAAAGATCCAACAAACAAACGGAGGGGCTCCTGCTGAGAAGCTTACTCTACCCGTGGCAAATCACTCAACCCATCTGCTCATAGTCATTTGACTGATCGCATGATGACTCGATGAACAAAAAAAAAAATTATTATTTTAATAAGACAAAGGACCATACAATACGATAAACGCGTTGTCCTGTATTTTTTACATAAATGCTTTAATTTTAGATCACATATCCTGTAAAATGAGCACACAGGATTGGTTGCCCTAGTTCGACTGTAAGAAATAAGAATGCCGTATCATATAGGTTTTGAGAAGCATTTTTTTTTTGTGTAGGGATTATAAGTGTCATATTTCTTATCAGCCACAGTGGCTCTAATATGACTGGCCAGGTTTAGTTTATCTCTATCTGCGTCCCTTTCTTATGACACTGGTTAGACAGAGACACAGGGAGGGGTTAAACTAAACCTGGGCTGTCATGTTACTGGTATACATATGTCTGAAAAATACTTGAGTATATTGCATTGCTAGTGCAATAGTAAAGTTAACTCAAAAAATGTTTGAGTTAATTCAAAACATTGTTGATAAGAACAATAACTTGAGACAAATCAAACTTTATTGTTTAGTGACCAAAGAATAGTTTCGGTTGTAGAATTTGCATAACCATTCTAATTGCTAGTAGAAACTTAATTGATGTAATGCAAAAACCGATATCGAACCAAAGAATAAATAATAGTAGATGTATAGTCGACCAAGAAATTGCTTGAACACTTTTCGACCGTATCACAAAGCTATAAGGTTCAAAAGTGGTCAAGCAATTACTTGGTCGACTATACAGAAGTTTCTCTTTGAGCCAAAATGGTATTTAGGCATAAAAAGCGTCCAACTGTATCCCTCTCAGTCTATTATATAACTTTTATTCATTTACACGTGTGGCAACTCAATTGCGGCGGCCCCAGTGAAGAGGTGCGCCTAACACCTTATAGCTTCACCAAGAGCGCCTTTAAAACCAAACCGATAAATAGCCTGTTTTGCAGATTAACCTAATGATTAATCTGCAAAAGCTATTAAAATGGGCTTTAAAAACATGCTAATGCACATTGATCATAACTTTTAATAGAGGTAGTGCACTATTATAGCCATCGCTGGTAACAAGTTTTTTTTATGGAATTGAGAAGCCAACAAGCAAGCGTGTTACATGATGGGGAGTGATCTCCGCCGCCCATGTGATCCAGCAATCTCAAGAGAATCGTTGAACCATTGCCTCACTGTACAACCCCCCTCCAACCGCACCCTCCATGGGCCATACCATAACTATAACTATGTTATGTTTATTTATTGTTATGTAAGACGAAGCACATTGAAAAATTCGCAGGGTATGGCAGCGGTAATGTGGCAAAACTGGAAAACGCAAGGCACAGAATGCTGATGTTGCAGGTTCAAGCCCTGCCGTTACCCTAATTTTTCTTTGTGTTGTCATTACATAGCATTTTAGCTATGTTATTTCTTCACCAGTGAAGACCTAATCCTGTCGGTAGCTGACACTTTCTACAAGGAGGGCTACCAAGAAGCGGGGTTCGAGTACATCATCATTGATGACTGCTGGTCTGAGCGGTACAGGGACAGCAGTGGGCGGCTGGTGCCTGATGCTGTCAGGTTTCCCAGGGGGATGAAGTTCCTTGCTGATTATGTGAGTAAGTCCGTAGAATATGATTGGAATAAGATATTCGTAGAGTGTATCTAGATCACCTGAGCCTTGGTAACGGGGGGGTGAATACGATCCTGAGTAGCCCATTAACTGAAGACGCGGTGCAGCTGTACAAATTTGTCAGACACGCTCTTGCGGCCCGGAGTTCTGGCTCGGTGCGGGCAATAGTGTGAAGTATTTTTTCTGAGTCTCCTCATGAAGCTGACACTAGTGCATGAAAGCCTCAATAAAATTTTAGAAAAAAAAAAGATTGATAAATTTTTAAAAGAGAGAGATGGAGTCAGTATCATCAGATATATTGATGCAGAGAAGGTGCTCCAAAAGGCTACCTTTGTTTTTTATAAAATACGAAGGCAAACAAGTTTGTGGACAACCTATTACAAATTTTAAATTACACTCGCCCAGTATTCAATTTTTATGTAGGTATAGTCAACTGAGTAATTGCTGGACCACTTTTGAAACTTATCCCTTTGTGTTACAGTTGAAAAGTGGTCAAGCAATCTTGTGGTGGACTATTGAACAATCAACAAAGAAGTGGGGTTTAAAAATGTATTTCAAAAACTTAAGTTTTTTTTTAAATCAACACTCAGTCCCAAAATAGGAAAGTAAGAAAATAGAGTAGGAAATAGTAAAATGGGAAAGTAAACCAGCAATTGGATCACCTGATGCTGAGTGATCACCGCCCATAGACACCCGCAGCACCAAGGAGATAGCAGATGCGCTACCAACCCAAAGGGCTAAGCTGGATATTTTTTTAGATCCACGACCGCGGTCTCAAATTCGGCATGTACACGAACGTAGGCGAGGACACGTGCATGCGGTACCCAGGGTCCCGCGGCCATTTTGAAACGGACGCCAAAGCCTTCGCAGAGTGGGGCGTGGACTACCTGAAGGTCGACGGCTGCTTCGTGGAAAACCAGTATCTGGACACAGGTGAGAACTGCCCCTCTGGTACACTAGCGTTTATCGCTGACTTAAAGCATTCGTCCCTTTCGCACACGCATACTGGTTAGAACGGGATAAATGCTTTATGTCATCGATAAAAGCTAGCGTGCTAGACCCCTTGGTGTTGTTTTAACCGAAACCATGGGATAAACAAAAGTACTAACGTCCAAAAACTTCTTTGTTTTAACTGCGATTAAACGAACTTGAACTTTATTGACACGCATAAAAAAGTTCGTATTACTTCTTACACATTCGCCAGGCGGCTCGCGTCAAAAGGAACGCACTTGGTGACACGTTAGGGTTGCGCTGCATTAGTTTTTAATTACACTGATAACGAGAGCGAGCGAGCGGGCGCGTGACATGTCGACAACCTACTGCGTTTTGTCTACTCTGTAGGCAAGGCGGCAGAGCACTTGTTTTTGTGTTTAACCCATGACGTGCCAATAAAGAACGTGTCGCTTGCCCACCACTCAAGTATATTTCTTTTTTGGCGCTGCTCTACTCCTAGAATAATAGTGAAATTGTTTTGTAGCAAATTATGATAGCGATCAGAAGAATAATAAACAATGTCTGCAATTATTTTCAGCGTACATTAAATTAGGCCACTACCTGAACATGACCGGTCGGCCCATGGTGTTTTCGTGCAGTTGGCCCTACTACAAAAAATTCATCCATCATTCTAATGTATGTTATATTTAAATCCTTACTAATATTATAAATGCGAAAGTAACTCTGTCTGTCTGTCGCGCTTTCACGCCAAAACTGCTGAACCGATTTAAATGAAATTTGGTACACCGATAGTCTAGAGCCTGAGAAAGGACATAGGTTAGTTTTTAATGCCGAAAAAGGGTTGTAAGGGGTTGAAAGGGGAGATGAAAAGTTGTATGGAAGTATCGTCATTTTTAGAGCTAGAATTCCGAAACTTATTTTTTAGGCTGTTGATTCGATATAAATAAATATGGCATTCAAAGGTATACGTGTCTTCTTTGTTAAATAGTTAGCCTAAAGAAATAATTAAACAAAGGCTGCTAAAAACATAACCCTTCCTTTTGGCTTTGCTCTAGTCTGGTAAAAATGCTACCCAATGACACTATTCCACGCGGACGAAGTCGTGGGCACAGCTAGTATTAAATATATGCAGTTGGAGATTGAACGAAAGGTATGGGGAGTGTGACAGTCATCTAAAAGTGTTGAGATTAGTACATTTAAAGATATTGTTATGTTTATAGAATAAGTAACAAAAATATCGACCAGTGCTAGTCTGCTGGGATGTCTAATGTCAAAGTTGTCATTAGCAAAATCCAGTTCAACCCAGAGATGGGAAAAAATCATCAAAAAAGGTAGCAAGGTTGGGAAGCAAATATCACCGGCTTTGACAATCGATCCGCGCCTCTAGAGAAACTCCCCCTTATTCTTAAACGTTGCGTAAACCTATGTTAGCTAACATGTTTTATGTCTTTATCTGTCATTGTGGCGTTTACCCTCAAATTAACATTAGTTAGTTTTAAAAATATTGTTTAATTTGTTATGGATAAGGTCAGTCTTTACTTCCATAGTATTTAGGAAGTTAGCGTTCGATTCGTTTATTGTAACAAACAATACATTCTCTGCTACTGTCTGAACGTGACAAAGGAGTATAACTAAGTGGTGAAAACTAAATGTTCCACAATAAACACTTGTCGTAGCAAGATGGCGAGCGGGACTGAGTGGACGTATCTCGTTATCAGAATTCGACATTGTGGTTGACCTCAAGCAGCAATAAAAGACTTAGGATTCTTGTCATGACTCACTATATTGATTACAACAACTTTATAACGTAAATTCAAGTGGGTATGACCGAACAGACACGTCCGCTCGGCACGAGCTCTCGAACAAAAATGCCCCTGTGCTTCAACGGCTGGGTCCAAGGCTGACCGATTGGGACGTCACGCTTGCGTTCAGAAACCGGAGTCGATTCTCTGACTTATAACTTTTTTCCAGGCAAACTACGAAAAAGTGGCCCAACATTGCAACTTATGGCGGAACTATCACGACGTGGTGAAGGCGTGGCAGCCCATCAAGCACATAATGGCCTACTACAAGGACCAAAATGACTTGTTCCAGGAGTTCCACAAACCCGGCCAGTGGAATGACCCGGATATGGTACACAGCAACAAATTTAGCCGACCATTAAAGAGGGTTTGTCTATGCTCGCAAGGGATAGATATATCAATTTCATAATACATACTGACTATATGCCTCCCTTTCGAAAAAAGACACTTAATGTTCTCTTAATGGTGACTTATATATGTCTTCGATTATACACACAATACAACTTAGTATACAGGGTATCTCATTTAAATCAGTCAGTATGGGAAAGTGTGAAACTATAAGACATACGAAGATCTGTTCTTAGGAACCATGTCATCGATTTAAATAACAAAAAAAACTGCATTCATACATTTAAAAAAAACCATTTTCAGCTCGGGAACAGCGAAATTTAGTATAATTAACAAAAAATAATAAGATGTCTCACTGTCTTTCCGATTACAATCTTCCAAAACAATTTATACTTTAGCGATTGGACCGACTTCAAATTTAGCGCATGCGTAGTTACGACAAAGCAATAAAGTACAATCAGAAAAATGGGTCTCAATAATTTTTTTTTTTCAGCTAATATTAGGCACAAACTCTCTAACAGAGAGCCAAAGCCGAATCCAACTGGCTGTTTACGCGATGTGGTCTGCGCCCCTGCTTCTGAGCTGCGATATGAAAAATATAACGCCGTTTGAGAAGGGACTGCTACAAAACTTGGACCTTATTGCCATAGGACAGGACGCGCTGGGAATAATGGCGACACCGTTCACGGTACGTTGACTAGCGAGAACAACTTTAATAAATAAGGTTTATGCCTGAAATATATGTGTGCACGTAGATTGAGGACTTGTGTGCAAGTGGCTTGCACGCTTGTTTCAGATTTGTTTATTGGCTGTATGGACTCAGTTTCCTTTGCCTTGCCCGGGTTAGGGATAAGCGGAAAGAACAGATTTGTATGAAATATGACATTTGCATGCCAGCTACTTGAGCTACTTGCACAAAAATGTGTAAGTTACAGGCACGCGTATTGCAGACTTTATTTTAATAGTAGTTTTTAGGTTGTTTAGCTCTTTTCAGGCTAAGACGTTTTATTGGCCACATATATTTTATTTATTTATTTAGCGCCTTCGCATGGGGACAATTAGGATGTAATGTGCGTAAAACCTTCCGTCAAAATACTCTAAGAGTGGCCGCACATATACGGTTTTCGGTCAAAGAATTTTATATTTTGCTAGCTTTCGCCCGCGACTTCGTCCGCTTAGACTTGTTTAATTGAATCAAGCAAACGTGCACCCAACATGTAATCTGCAATATTTCCTGGACAAATTAATGAGAATTAGCTGCTCTGCTGCTCATGACGTCACGGCGGCGTACAACTCACTTATCGCTATCCCGTGGGAACTATGCACTTTTACGGGATAAAAAGTATCCTATGTGTTAGATAATCGAGGTTATAAACTATATGTGCCAAATTTCATCCAAATCCATTCAGTTGTTTTAGCGTGATTGAGTAACAAACATCCAACCATACAAACTTTCACATTTATTATATTAGTAGGATTTATTTATGGCCTTATATATGATTTGATTTGTGAATGATTCCAGTTAAAGTTGTACCTGACACTATGGGTCAAACGGCGACTACCGGCGAAGGGCAACATTTATCATACCTTCTCTTTCGCGTTCGTGAATGTGGGCGCTGGCAATGCATCTGTCTCTATCGCACCTTCGGCGTTCGGAGCCGATTCAACTGACCTATACACTGTCATGGTAAGTTCTAATAGCCTTTGAGTTTTTATTGTCTTCAGTAGTGACAGAAACAATAGTAGATTGTGTGGTGGGAGCAAAATTACTTATTATTGGCGAGGGATATTTTGAATTCGTAGCGGAGTTAAGAATTCTTTAGTCAAACCTCGCCCGCGAGAGATTTTTTTTATTTATTTATTTATTTAAACTTTATTGCACAAAAAATACAAAATGTACAAAAGGCGGACTTAATGCCTAAGAAATAAAAAGACAAAATAAATAAGAAGAAATAAGAAGAATAAAATAAGAAGGCAAACAAGCTAGTGGGTCACCTGATGAAAAGTGTACACCACCGCCTATAGACACCCGCAAAATCGAAGAGATTGCAGATGCGTTGCGAACCCAGAGGGCTAAGATGGAATGCCTCTTGTGCCAGTAACTAACTGCACCGGCTGTCTTGCTTTCCACGCAGGAACACAACAGTGCAAGTGCTGCTGCTTAGCGGCAGGATTACCGAGCAAGATGGTGGTAGCGATCCGGACGGATTTTGCACAAGGTCCTACCAGCAGCGAAATGTGATGTTTGCTTAAACTAAAATTATTTTTGTTTGTTTTGAAAGTGATGCGTTATTTTTGTATTTATTTTTGAGTAATTATTATTGTTTCCAGGACGTGTTTTCAGGTGTTTACCTGAAAAATATTTCACGGACGGATGTCTTGGATGTCGTAGTGCCTCCGGAGGGTATGATGAACATTCCTTCGTTATTTACTAGCGGACTCCCGCGACATCGTTCGCATAAAATTAGTAGCCTATGTCCGTCTGGGATACTTTAGCTTTCTATTATTGAAAGAATTTTTGGAGTGGGTTAGTTGTTCCTGAGATTACCACCTACATACAAACAAACAAACAAACAAACAAACAAAGTTACCCCTTTATAAAAATGCAAAACCGGTTTTACTTTGTATGAAAAAACCGGTTAAAACCGGTTTTTTTTATGAAGCAGGAAGGCAAACAAGCAAGTGGATCACCTGGTGGTAACTGATCACCAACGCCTATAGACACAAGCAACACCAAAGAGATTGCAGATGCGTTGCCAACCCAGAGGGCTAGGAATACCTCTTGTGCCAGTACCGGCTGTCTTGCGCTCTACGCCGAAAACAACAGTACAAGCATTGCTGCTTAGCGGCAGAATAAGCGAGCAAGATGGTGGTAGCGATCTGGACGGACAATCCCTTTTAAGGCCAACAACTATGTAATAGTTATTTGGGCTATGGTGATTTCATCCCTGTTACGTAAAGAAACCTTTCCCAGTTAGATAAAACATTTATAGTCGACCAAGAAATTGCTTGACCAATTTTCGACCTTAATACAAAGGGATAAGGTTCAAAAGTCAAGCAATTACTTGGCCGACTATACAGGATGTTAACTAATTTGTGTTTTTTTACTTGTTTCAGATGTAGTTTTGTACACGCTGTACCCTTTATGAAGAGACAACTCGATTGAATGCTGCTTTGCTACTCTTTCTAACACTTATCTCACTTTTATGATTGGCTCAACTTGATTAGCACAGTTCGTTTTACATAAAGGCGTATGTCATCAAAATGGGTCATCAAAAAAGGGGAAGGGGTCACGCTACCTGTAGGTTACCTTAAGCACAGAATAAATAATAGTACTAACGTACAGAAACTTCTCTTTTTCGACCACCGTTAAACGAATTCCAACTTTATGATCAGGCACTAAAAGTTCGTATAACTTCATAAACATTCGCCAGGCGGCGTGCGTCAAAAGTAAGGCGCCGCCCGCGCCCGCCTTCCACCCGCAATGCCCTGGCGCACCGCTAGGGTTGGGCTGCTTACTGTAATACTATCACAACGCGCGACACAGAGTGAGCGGGCGCGCGCGCGGCAAGCCGGCAACCTACCGCGATTAACCTTTGCCATAGGTAATGCGGCGAGCGCACCTACAGTGCGGAGTGGAACCCCCATGTATATCCGTTGTCTAGTACCCATAACACAAGGTTTACTTAGCTTGGGACTAGGTCAATTGGTGTGAATTGTCCTGAGATATTTATTTATCTTGACTTCGACCAGAAATAATCTCGTTCTCAGTAACGTCCTGGCTACAGCGGCGGTGGACACACGTCCTAATACATACTACAGTACAGATAGCGCGATGTAATTGCAAAGCTTTTACTTCCTTAGGGGGGGAGGGGTATGACCCCATAGAGGGCCCCTATGAGGTTGCCGTCCTTATGGGCCTCCAGGGGTGCAATTTTTGAATCTCACCAGGTGACTAGAGCTCACCAAAATGGCCGAATCTCTATGAAAAACGGCTATTTTGGTGAGCTTTAGTTACCCGGTGGGATTCAAATGCAATTTTTGAATCTCACCAGGTGACTAAAGCTCACCAAAATGGCCTCATTTTTATGAAACACTGCCATTTTGGCGAGCTTTAGTCACCCGGTGAGATTCAAATATCGCACCCCTGATCTCACTTACCATAAGAAACGCAGTAGTAATAAATTCACCCTGGTGCTATAAGAGTGGTACTACTTTGGTCAAACCGGTATTTGAACTGCGACCGACACCTAGCTACAGTGTGGCCCTACAAAGGAACGGTACGGTAAACATGGCTTACCCATTTAAAAATGTTTATTTAATATAACCGAATCTCCGTTCCGAGAACGCTATTCTGTTTTCTGTACTTAAAGTTATGCTCAATTTGTTTTGTGATATTAGGGAATTAATAAAATATTTAATTAAAACGCTTCAGTTGTTTCATTTGAGTTCATTTACTTTAAATAATTTAAAGCATTCACCGCCGCTATTGTTTTTAGAAATTTCACCAGGTTTCAAATCGCAAATGTGTTATTTTATTTTAGTGGATAGTCGGAAAGGGTTTGCCACCATTAGTTAAACGTTAAATTTGACGGTTTATATCGCATAGTGTCGTTTGTCGTCTGATAAAAGGAACAAAACGTGTAAGTTAAAATAGGTTGACAAACTTTTTAAGAATAAGGGGATGGATAAGTCTCTGAGGACTTGTTTGTACAGAAGTTGCAACCCGTTGTCCAAGATGGCGGACGATAATTAAACCCACTAATTGTGCTATTCTTTGCCGCAGACGGCATTTGATTGCTTCGTTTATTATGCAGAGAAGTTCCAGTTTGCTGCGATTCTTCATTGAAGGGTGACACAGTTTTAAAACTTTTATGGAAAAGGGAGGAAACGACCATGAGGGTCGCCTGGATGCCTATAGGTTGACCAACCCTGGGTGCTCATGTTATAGTACATGTGATCTATAATTACAGAATTTAAGGAAAAATACGGAACGTGTTATATTAATACAAACCGATCACTCACGTATTTAAAGTCGAGAATTACCGACATGTTTCGGACCAGTCCGTGGTCCTTAATTGAATACAATAATATTTATAATAGTATTGTTTGTTATTATTGTCGATAGTATTTTTGATGTTATTATTTATTGATATGAAATATTTATTTTAAATACATAAGTGATCCGTTTGTGTTAATATTATGTGTCCAAGTCTCATGGTAACATTATGTTAAAAATTTCAACGTGTATAGTAGTTTTGTATATCCTATATTTTTCTTATTAGAATACAGGACACGGCCAAAATGATAGCTGAAAAACGGGACATCCTGTATAATACAGGTTGGCCACCCCACCACCAAAATGAAAGATGTTTCGCATCGGATAAAAACGTTCGTGTTACAACGTCGATCCATCATGTTATTTGATTTATCGGGGCGAGCCGAACTGGTGCGTAATGGTCGGGCATTACCTTTAATTAACGTTTTGGGCTCCCTCGTTAGGTACTTACTAGAATCTGTTTTGTCATACGTCATGCTCCCTGAAAACCCCACTATCAGTTTTGTTGTTTTGAAATACATAAACACTTATGTCACTGAATAAATAATAGCACTAACGTACAAACTTCTGTTTAAAATACAACAATAAATTTGCGACTTTTTCTGAAGCTCTTAATTGAAAGTAAACTAAGTACAAACTTTAGCAGTGAAAATTTTTGACAAATTAAAGGCGGGTTCTTTTAGGGTTTCAAACGCTGGTTTCGCGGAGTAGCACGGCAATTTGTTCCAGTTTGTTGCGCGGTTATATTTTAAGGCCACAAGGAGTTAAAATGCGTTTGCAATCCGAACATACAAATGAACGAACGCGCTTCAGCAGGATATATTCGCAATAAACACCTTAATAATAAATACGTAAGAATAAAATTGTACTGTTTTAACCCATTTTATTTTAAAAGCAGAGTTTACCCCAACTCCGAACATAAAAAAATCAACTTTATCACTATAGGAACAGAGTCTAAACTTACTCACGTTTGAAAATTACCTACCCATCTAACGAGACACTATAAATTCACCTTTATTACCAAAGTGGTAGAATCTAAAACTATTTTGTTCGCCGAGCTCATAAATAAAGCTCTCCACACGCTTATTATAATTGAATAGCGAGTGGACCGGACGCGTGAACAGCCCTTTATAAAACCTGGTAATTAGTGCTTGGAACGTGCATGGGTAAAGCCATGATTCTATGCTAATGAACTATGCACAATTGTGTTTGTCTACTAAACTATCCCGCCTCAACGTCAATTTTACGTCCTTTGTGGTGCGGGTGCCGACCGATCATCTGTCGACCTTCATGAAACAGGAATTCTGGCCGAAGGGAGTCGCTTTCGTTTGTGTCGGACGGTTGCTGTACACCCCGAAACAAATTCACACGTCGCCGAAGTAACGAGCTAATTTTAATGTTTTTCTACACTAATATTACGAAGAGGAAAGATTTGTACCTATTTTTGTATGTTTGTATGTTTGTAATGAATAGGCTCAAAAAGTACTAGGCCGATTTAAAAAATTCTTTCACCAATAGAATGCTACATTCTTCCAATTTGACATAGGCTACATTTCATTTTGAAAAAAATTAGGGATCCTTGGTAAAATTTGAACAATGTAACCGAAGGTGTAGAAAAATGAGTCTTAAAATTGATTGTACCCGTGCGAAGCCGGGGCGGGTCGCTCGTGTTTTATAAATATGTAACATATATATTCTTAAGTCTTTAAGGTATTTTTCTATGGGCCTATGTAGCCTGAAATAAATGGTTCTATTCTATTCTATTCTAAACTATATTGCGATAACTTATTTATTGCGAGGAGAAATCTTCAAGAAGACACCCAACGCCATGCGATTTTTAGAACACTAGTGTTCGTAGAACAAAATCCAAGGACATACTTGGATATACGAGTATTTATATTAATGAATTAAAATTGGGGTTAATTTTTCAACTTATTTTTATAATATAGGAAAGAAAACAAGTAAGTGGGTCACCTGATGGCAAATTGTCAAATCACCACCGCCCATAAACACTCGAAACACCAACGTTATTGCAGACGAGTAATCAACCCAAAGCATTAAGATGGAATTATACCTCTTGTGCCAGTAATTGCATCGGCTGTCTTGCTCTCCATGACGGAACACAACAGTGCAAGCACTGCTGCTTAGCGGCTGGATTAGCGAGCACGATGGTGGTAGCGATCCGGACAGACCTTCTACCTGCTATTGGCCAACCCTGGCTATGCGTTTAAATATTTAACGTCCAATAGCATCGCGTGTCGACGCTAGCTTTAATTGGTCTAGTCTAGACTTGGGTTTGGTACGTGTTAACAATATGTTTTATAATTTATACTGGAACTCTTTTTGTTACTCACTTTAACACTATAAAATTTAATTTAAATGCTATGCAATGACAAAAAGAAAAATTAGGGTAATGGCAGGACTCGAAGGGGAAGCCGTAGCGTGGGCAGACCACCCACAAGGTGGACCGACGACCTCGTGATGGCTTGGTGATGGTTATGATCAATAATAGCAGAGAGTAGTAAGTAAAGAAGGCTAAGCTCGTGGCTAAGCCTCACTGTGTAGCTAGTAGCTGGCTACTAATGGACCGACACGACCGTGGTAGCACCACCTCGTAGACCACCTCTCAATGATTACCGCCGTGACCCTTGCTATACTGCGTTTCGTATATCGAATGGGCGGCCCGAAGGTCCAAGGGACAGATTTTTAGGGATCACAGTTAGCCTTAAAAGTATCAAAGCACTTACGAATCTTGTCATAGTAACACATGTAATGATAGGGTCTCGAATTTGCCACATTACTGACAGCGACGTGGTACTAAAAAGTTCAGCTAGGTATTTCTAAGGCTGACTTAACCTAAAAGCCGGGAACAGATCGGCGATTCTCATAGGGTCACTGGTTACCATGGGCGACAGTAATTGCTTCCCATCAGTACCATTACCATGAGTTTCTATCGAAAATTCGTATTACGTTACTACAGTCGATAGCGGTTAAATACGCTCCCATTTGTCAGTGAAAGAGTTAACCATAGTCGATACGGTATTTTTCGATGACATGTGTCAAATTTGTGACTCATGGTACCAATATTCTACGGCAACAGCTACAAAACGTTAGACACTGACGTTCAGATTTCGATAGGTAATTTACCGTTGGACTCATACTAGCGATCTTTAGTTATCTAAGTGAGCGCTAGAGGCGCTGTGCAATTTCCCATACGAATCGTTTTACGCTGTCGCTAGCGAGTATGGTTACGGCTAGGTGCACTGTACTCATGGTAAGGGTACAGGTGACCCGTATTCTCGTTCGCCTCCTTTTTCGTAAAAAGTAAGTTTAAAAAAAATACCTCGGACCACTTGTTCCGTTCGGAATCTAAAGCAAATTTCAAATGCACCGCCAAAACTAACATGGTGACCCAAGCCCGTATAGTATACGTAGTTTATATACCGCTGTCATACAGCAGTTACAACACCCCTCGGAACTAGTAAATTCCAAAATTTATAGCGCGGGCGCTGGGCACGTAGGATTGCTGATTTTCAACATTTTCGCGATTGCTTTTTGAAATCTGTTGCACGGCGAAGGAATTTTCAGGTGGGGCTTAAGATTTCTCTTACAATATTGGCAGTTATTTAGTAAATTTGGTAAGGTAAAGTAAGCTACAGATAAAATAAACTAAAGTAAAGCCCCGCTAGCATGTACTGGTAACGTGTCCATATAGACATGTTTGACGCACCATTTTCGAAAAATGACGTAACTTTCATATCAGTTTGTACACTACTACATGCAAAAGCTCTGCTATATGCAAAAGGGGCTAGCTTAACTTTTTTTACGTATAACACGGTAAGATAACGGATAGGTTGACTGGTAGAGAATGCCTTAAGACATTAAGTCCGCCTTTTGTACATTTTATTGTGAAAATGCTATATAATGAATGACAACACAAAGAAAAATTAGGGTAATGGCAGGATCCTGCCATTACCCTAATTTTTCTTTGTGTTGTCATTCATTGTTATAGCATTTTAAATTTAATTTGAATGTAAAAAAAATACAAAAAGAAAAATCGAAAAAATAATTTCGATTACAACATTTTATTGTTAATTTTGTGCAATAAAGATTAAATAAATAAATAACCGTATTAGCTTACTTTACCGCTTCAAGCCAGGGCAGGTAAATTCATTCATATTTACATTAAGAATCATCAAAATCGGCCCACGCAATTGTTCTCTAGATCGCCACAAAGGAAAAACATACATAAATACATATATAGGCTGATAAACACATTACCCTCTTTTGCGTCGCGCAGTCGGGTAAAAAGGGCTTGCGCCTTAAGTTTTTTGGAATTCATGGAGTGGAAAAATTTAACTTAAAAGTCAAGTCAAATTAAAATTTTGTAATTGAAATTAAACAATTAAAACGGTTTAAATAGCGTGTATTGTAAAGAACCTAATTCGTGACGTTTCGAGGCCGTTTACTAAAAACTATATAGATCATGTCTAGTAAATTTCTTTTAAATAGATTTTTATCTCGAAATGTAGATTTTGCAATGAACTACATTTTGTGATTTATAATCGCATTTAAAAAAAGTGACTAGACATGTTATTTCCGTGGTCCCTTCAAACGACAGTTTCAATAAATAAATAAAAAGGTAATTACACTACAGACTCTATGTTACCAGCGCTTCAAACAAACAATTACTACAAACAAACAAACACTTCTTTAATTAGAATAATTTACCAAGCTCTTTTATCTAACATAGATAGATATAATTATATTTTGTTCCTTTCATTCGAGGGCGAACGTCACAATGACAGATAAAGACTTAAAACATGTTAACATAGCTCTGTGTTAAGAGATTTACAAAGCGTTTATGAATAAAGGGACGCTAGAATTTAGCTTGTGTTAGTATCATGTCGTTTATTCTTTACTGACATCACCATGACACAATAGTACATTGTTATTCTAAGGTGGCGAACTGTTCCTTATTTTACAGACGTCCCGTTTTTCAGCTATCATTTCAGCCTTGTCCTGTTTTTAATGAGAAAAATTCAGGGCCATACCATATAGGTACGTAAACTAGATAAATTCGACAAATAATCATAAAGTAAAAAAATAAAATCTAAAAAGTGTACGAAGGGTGACCACTTTCCCCTACCATAAACGCGTTGTTTTTTTCCATGAATCCTGTAATTTTACATCATGTGTCCTGCGAAATGAGCATAGAGGGTTGGTCACTCTATTCTAAGGGTACATTTGAAACTGTCGCCCTGTCTATCTTCGTCGGGTAGGCTCTAAACGGACGGACCGACGTCAGCGATAGCGTCAATGCGGTTTTATTAATCGAGTTTTGGAAGTTTAGGGTAGATTTTAAGCCATGTTTGATGAAACCGATCGGACCGCTGTCACAACGCATAGAGGTACGGTTAGAAGTAGCTAAACATTTTAGTACCTTGTCGCTGTCAGTTATGTGACAAATGCGAGCAACTCTCATTTCATACGTTACTACGACAAGGTTCTTAAAGTGTTTAGTTACTTCTAGGTGACTGTACAGTCGAGACCATAAGGGTATACAGGTTAATATCCTGACGGGGTCATGCTCCTGCTATAAATAGATTGCCTTAATATATAGATAAGGGGCCGTTCAAGTATTACGTAAGCAGATTTACTACAATTATTTACCCCCCCTTCCCCCTTGTCAGCAAAAGTAATCAAAGCTCTTACCCCTCCCCCCCCATGCTTACGTAAACATTGGTAGGTATATGCATTTTTCTTTCATTAAAAAGTGCTCCTCAATGTTGTATGTCTGCTCACTTTTATCCGATTTTGGAATGCTTACGTCGTTCTCATCTCATCGAACCATTCAGCATCTTGGTGCTCTAAATTTTGAATAATGCACATCAGTTCCATATGTGTAAAAAATTAAATAACTACTGCTGACGTAATCACCATCTAGACCCCCCCACCCCCCATGTCATCAAAAATAAACACAGCAAAGACCCCCCCGCCCCCCTATACTGCTTACGTAATACTTGAACGGCCCCTAATACAGAGTTCAATTGAAAGTCAAAATTTATATAAATTCAGATTAGGCTCACAGGAAAAACTTATGAATGTCGGAAAATTTTCCAGCGGTTCTGAAAATATCTGAGGAGGATACTGACAAAAAATCAAGATGGCATTTTGTGAAATGAATCCAAATTACAATGTTTTTTTACGTCTTGATTATTTGGAGCCAGCTAGGGCAACGCAAGTAAAGATCATTTCCAAACATCCATAATTATAATTCATCTGCTTATAATTTTATTCAGTATTTTTTTTTCATTCCTATCGCACCTAAAGCTAGACTAAAGATGGTACTTTAGCTATTTAGGTACAATAGCTACTAAAACCCTCAGTAAGGGAATAGTTAGATAGTCAAAGAAACGGAAAAAAACCCGCTCGTAACGAGGCAAGTCGAACTCAACTCAAGTGTCCTTCACAGACAAACGCAGGAACAATTTGTTGCGGTTAACCTTCGACCTTGCTTGCTAGGTTTAAGGTTTATTGTGCCGTGATGTCTGGACGTCTGGGATTTAACAGGATTTTCTGGATTGGCGAGGAGTGTAAGTGGCGGTCTTATTCAGATAGATATGTGATGTTGGAAAAGGCGGCATGGACTTGACTTGAATAGGGATGTCTGTCTCTACTTTTTAGGGAGGTTGAAATTGCCCAAAAGTATCGATACATCAAGAAAATTTCGATATCTACATTTATTCAAAAGTGTCGCTATATCGATGCAGTAGGGTTTGAAAGATGATATTGGCCCTCTGACATTCTAGAACATTTAGTCTAATCTAGTTCAATCATAAAAGGTAATGAAAAAAGTCAACTATTTGATACCTTTTCGAAAATTAGGAATCTACGTACCTACGAATATCTATATTGTTTTGACAAGCACTCCTTTTTCATCCGACCACGGCTACGGAAACGCAAAAAGCAAGAAAAGTCTTAGTAAAATGTCAAAACGAAAATTTGCAGACCCGGAGATCTTGATGTTCGCCATTATCACTTTTCCCCAAACTAAATATATTATCGCTGAGATCTAGCAAACGATATTTGGCACTTGTCTATTGACGTTTGTAGTGACGAGGCTAAGGCGTGTTGATTTACGTATCTACCGATTATCGACTAAGGGTGGCAAGTTATTGCAATCGATTATAGTGACGATTTAAAAAAATATTTTTATCTGAGTTACGACGATGAACCTCGTGCAGTTTCCGCCGGGATTGGTACCATAATCTGATATTGTTTCGGTCAGAAATCTATGTTTTGAAAATTCAAAATTCGCTTTTTAGTGAGTCTGGTTGTTTATCTAAGTTACACGCCTAATGTCAATTGCTCACCATCCTTTACAAAATATTGGTTTTCCCAAGGGACGTTAATTCTTGAGGAGTTCTCCTGGAGTGCGATTTTTGAATCTCATCGGGTGACTAAAGCTCACCGAACTGGCCGTTTTTCATAGAGATTAGGTCATTTTTGTGAGCTTTAGTCACCTGGTAAGATTCCAAAATTGCACCTCTTCACCATCAGCCTCATTTAACCAAATTCATTGCAATGAGCACAAATTGCCTTAGCAACTATATTAAAATAACCGCGCGTATCGCCACCCGTGAAATACTTATTATTGAGTGGGTCCGGAGGCCGCCTGTATTCACCATCAGGAAAACTGGTTTTCCGATAGCAAAAGTACAAGTTACTATAAAAAATATCCAAATCGCTACAGGTGTGCATATATTTTTTAAGATTTCCCTCGATTTCTCCAGGATCTCACCATCAGATGGTGACCTGATGACAATGGAACCAACTTGAAAGTATACCCTTTCAAACAATACAAGAATTTTTCAAATCGGTCCAGCCGTCTTCGAGTAATCGCGGAACATACTCCTCCTTTTTTTGAAGTCATTTTGAAGAAGAAGATTTTGTTGGTTCATTTTAATGTTTGACTTAATGTTTTGATATCTTATTGATTTTGTAATAAATTAATCGATTTCAACAAATTTACGAAAATGTTATCTGAATCGAAACGAAGAACTTGGTCACTACACTAAGTTTAAGAAAAAAAAGACTTAATATGTAACTGTTTACGTGTTGAGTTGTTAGTATGAAATAGTGTATTATTACGATATAAATAAATGTAATAACCACTTAGTTGCACCTCAAAAGAGCTTATAAATAGCTTTTAGGTATCTGTGAAGCTCAAAAGTGGTTGAATATTTTATTTATAATTTCAATGGATAATGCACATTTACGTTATATGGGTGTTGTCATGTGTCAAATGATGGGTCTTACATATATACTTCTATAAGTCAGAGTACCGGAGCCTAGCACGCTAGCTTTTAACAATGACATAAAGCATTTATCCCGTTCTAAAATCATATAATGTTCTGTAGATTATCTCGATAGGTCCGGCCAAGCGCGCGTCGGACTCGCAAACGAAGGGTTTCGTACCACGCCGAAATTATTAACCACTCTACAACAGATGGCATTATAGTAAGTAATCAAAAAATATGTTGTATTAAAAATGTACAACTACTGTACAACAGATGGCGTTATTATTGTGGAAAGTAAACACGAGAGATTCTTCCGAGGAGTGCATTATTTAGGATATTACAACTGTAGAGCACATTATAACACCGACATTTCTTTTGGACAATTCTATTTGACAGACTTACATAAACAAGAAGATTCATTAGATTGAACCAAAGCAGGTTCTATCACACCCCCTCTTAATGAGTTATCTTCAATTAATTATTCATTTAAACATTAAACACAAAAACCCCCTCTTAATAGAGTATACATAAAAGATTAACAAAAATAAAAGAACACTAGCAATTAAAAACTCTAATTATGTTTTTGTTATTTAAAAATCTGTCAACCCTAACTTCATATACATCTTTATTTATCTTCGTATAAAACTACTACAGAACTACTATCATACAGCAACTATTATCACTGAGATCTAACAAACGATATTTGGCACTTGTCTATTGACGTTTGTAGTGACGAGGCTAAGGCGTGTTGATTTACGTATCTACCGATTATCGACTAAGGGTGGCAGGTTAATGCAATCGATTATAATATTTAAAAAATATTTTTATCTGAGTTAAGACGATGAACCTCGTGCAGGTTCCGCCCGGATTGGTACCATAATTTGATATTGTTTCGATCAGAAATCCATGCTTTGAAAATTCAAAATTCGCTTTTTAGTGAGTCTGGTTTTTTATTTAAGTAACACGCCTATTGTCAATTGCTCACCACCCTTTACAAAATATTGGTTTTCCCAAGGGACGTTAATTCTTGAGGAGTTCTCCTGGAGTGCGATTTTTGAATCTCACCGGGTGACTAAAGCTCACCAAGCTGGCCGTTTTTCATATAGATTTGGTCATTTTTGTGAGCTTTAGTCACCACCAGATTCAAAAATTGCACCTCTTCACCATCAGCCTCATTTAACCAAATACATTGCAATGAGCATAAATTGCCTTAGCAACTATATTAAATTAACCGCGCGTATCGCCACCCGTAAAATACTTATTATTGAGTGGTTCCGGTGGCCGTCTGTATTCACCATCAGTTCCAGTTTTCCAATAGCAAAAGTACAAGTTACTATAAAAAATATCCAAATCGCTACTGGTGTGTATATATCTTTTAAGATTTCCCTCGATTTCTCCAGGATCCCACCATCAGATGGTGACCTGATGACAATGGAACCAACTTGAAAGTATACCCTTTCAAACAAAACAAGAATTTTTCAAATCGGTCCAGTAATCGAGAAATCGCGTAATCGTGGAATATACTCCTCCTTTTTTTGAAGTCGGTTAAAAAGGGCGCGTTCTTAGTCATGGGGATTTTTTTAGTTCATTTTAATGTTTGACTTAATGTTTTGATATCTTATTGATTTTGTAATAAATTAATCGATTTCAACAAATTTACGAAAATGTTATCTGAATCGAAACGAAGAACTTGGTCACTACACTAAGTTTAAGAAAAAAAAGACTTAATATGTAACTGTTTACGTGTTGAGTTGTTAGTATGAAATAGTTTGTTATTACGATAGAAATAAATGTAACAACCACTTAGTTGGACCTCAAAGGAGCATATACATAGCTTTTAGGTATCTGTGAAGCTCAAAAGCTGTTGAATATTTTATTTATAATTTCAATGGATAATGCATATTTACGTTATATGGGTGTTGTCATGTGTCAAATGATGGGTCTTACATATATACTTCTGTAGATATCGTTGTCCCAAACCCTTTCTACCTTGAGGTGTCCCATCACTTTAACTGTCACATCCTTCAACATCCAGCCAGGTGTCATTCTAATTATTTCAGGGGTTTATTAGGTAGGTATCTGATCTACACCCTCAGGCATTTAATCCGTGCGAGTTTATATTACACTCGCACCGCAGATATGCCATCAATTTCACGTGTGCCGATGATGCCGCGAATACGAACCATGCTGGGTCGGGCCAGGGGAACTCAGACGGAGTTGGTAATTTGACAATACTGTACAGTAGGGGAAATATATTCACGTACCACCTTAGAACCATATCGCAATGACGCGACGCGTTAAACGCCAGGCTATGTCATACAAAATGTCATGCGTATCTCTCTTCGACTAGGTTCTACGGTGGTACGTGTTTCAATTTCCTTACCGTATGGGTATGTACTTCTTTACTTAAAGGAATTAAAATTAAACTTTACACATTATAAAACAAATTGTGTGTAATTGCGGGTGGTAGGACCTTGTGCAAGGTCCGTCCGGATCGCTACCACCATCTTGCTCGCTTATTCAGCGGCTAAGCAGCAGTGTTGGCACTGTCGTGTTCCGGCGTGGAGAGCAAGACGGCCGGAGCAATTACTGGCACAAGAGCGGCCATCTTATAGGTCTTATAGGTCAGAGCGTCTCTCTACTAAGTACTATTATTTTGTAAAAAACCTATTTGCAACGAAACTTACTAAATTATTATTTTAGGCAGTTAGACGTAAAGTTGTAAATCCAATGACAATAAATGGTAAACTAATAATTCGCATTTGTAACATTGGCGTCAACCTGTATTCTCATGTCGGGCCCTTTTTCTGCTGTCATTTAGTATGACACTGTACATCCATGTATTATAATATCATTTCATTTTTTATATGGACTGTGCAGTTGCTTGTGTTATCTATCGGTTTATCTCAACTCCGTTGCGTTACCAATACGCATTACAGCTAGAAATCCATCTGTATCTTAGACAATTTAGCCACTGGACGTCGCAAGGCACGCATTCCCCTCTGCCAATGCATATGTCCTAAAACCGTGATTAAAATCATAACGGTTTATAAAAACCAGTTCGCCGCGATATCGTGTGTCATTTTGCTTTAGACCGTATCGCGAAAGTGATCTCTGCAAAAATGGTTAATCATGCTGTATTTACCTTCAAACGGCTATCAAAAACTTCAAATTTCACTAAAGACGGATTTTTTTATCACACGTAAATAATTTTCTTCACAATTAATTTATTATTTACAACACCAAAAACATTTTAAATGAATAAGCTTTTTGACAGACATAACGTTAACATTTCAAAAATTGACATCATGGCATTCGTGGCAGTGTTGCCGACAGCATGTTGTGATTTTATTCGGATATCTCATCTGGAGACTTCCGATACTGCTTACAGTTTTCGGATTTTTCCTTTTGAGGTAAGGAACTCTGAAAATATAGTAACACTAGCAAACCGGGACTATAAAGTGTAATTCCAGGGCACGGGACAAGACACGTAATTCCAGGACAATCCCGAATTTCCCAGCCATCTGGCAACACTAGACCCGTCTCCCCCGCTAAAATTGGCAGAAAAAATTGTTAGGTGATAATACGGCTTGGCATCTCAATGTTAAATACTCAAAGATCTGTATAGCTGTAGTAAAGCTATTTAGTTACGACTTTAGCTGCCAAACTTTGGTTGCATAAGCGTCATTCTCCTCAATTTGCTACGGTCATAACTTTAATTGGAACCCTGTAACCGTGTATCGAACTGCAATTCTGAAACTCGCTTTGTATCAGGATTGGTCTTACCTCAAAGTTAGAAACTATGACGACAGTATTGGTTAACTATACCTTACCTAGGTACTTATCAGTTAAGGTTAATATTACCAGCGTGTCAAGACAAAGTGACATTGTCTTAGCGTCAACGCTAGTAGAAACGACAAAAGTGCACCTAGCACGAATCTTCTCGATACACGTTAACTCTACATAACTCAGTGCGTCTCTCTCCTACTGGGCTGGTTAGTGACATTGTCACTGTCACCTGTCGCCTGGCGCGTTTATGAAATTGAGCCCTGGATATACTGATAAACCGGGAATACCTAACTAACAATCTAAAAAAATACTATTTCTGATAACTCAGAACTTACCAGAAGGATAAATGTCAATGTAATGAGTGTACAACAATCAATAGGTACGTCTTAATAAACTAACCAAAGAAAATTTTGCAATAATCCACGATGTTTCAAAAGTTAAATATCTCAAGAACCGCTAGTCCGTTTGCTATCAAACATGGCTAAGAACCACCACAATAAAACCTACTTTCAAATATAAAAATTGCATTTGAATCGGTCTATCCATTTGAGCACTACGATGCCACAAACAACCACACAGACACACATAAGCTTTAATTTTATCACCCCTATTTATTCGTCGGGATTAAAAGCCCACCCTGTATATCGCAGGCCATTTCCACTCGTCGCTTAACGCAGCTTAGAAAATAAATTGAACTTTATTACAACACAGCCACGAGTCATATCCCACTGTAGCTTATCCTAACCGGTTTATAGCTCACTAGCCTAGGCTAAATGGAATTTTATGTTCTAAGAATAAAGGATGTTTTTTATTTGCACCGTGTAACAAAGTCGACGCACGTACGGGTAAAGTCTGGGAGGAATTCTCTAAGAGCGACAGCGATCAGCTCAACGGCGGGTTAACACCCTGGCTCGCTCTAACGCTAGCATGAGTGAGCGAGACAGAGAGATGCTTCGACGTTGAGCTCGACGCTGAATGCGCTTAAAGAATATGAGGATGTCCTAGACCGGTTAAGTTAACGTTAGCATTATTAGATGATAGGATTACACCGCGGCTTTGCTCGCAGTGTGATATGTTTGCCGAAAAGATTATCTATATAGTATGAACATTATGATAAGGCTCTTTGCGAAAAGAAAAACAGCGAACGAGTATTATTTCAAATAACATTTCTTAAACGTGCATGTTTTATTTACAGCTTACATATTTTACCATCAGCGTGGGTATGTGTATTTTAAATAGTAAATATAATGTTTAACTAAGGTAATGAATTTAGATATTTTTAACTCACTTCCAGTGGTCAGATTGTTACGGAATCCTTATCTCTCCATACAATAAAGTAACGTCGCAACCTGTTCCTGTCTGTCCTAAATACCCCTTGTTCATAAACGCTTCGTAAACGTTTGTTAGTTAACATGTTTTATGTCTTTATCTTTCGACGACCGGATAGCCTAGTGGTTAGTGACCCTGACTACAAAGCTTGAGGTTCCGGGTTCGATTCCCGGGTGAGGCAAATGTTTGCATGACTAATATGAATGTTTGTACTTGAGTCTTGGATGTTATTTGTATTTAAGTATGTATTTATCTATATAAGTATGTTTATCCGTTGTCTAGTACCCATAGCACAAGCAGCTTAAGTTTTCTTACTTTGGGACTAGGTCAATTGGTGTTAATTGTCCCAAAAATATTTATATTTATTTATTTATTTATTTATCTGTCGTTTGCCCTCAAATGAAAGGGAAAAATAATTTGTTAGCTTAAAAATATTGTTAAGTTTTTATGAATAAGGAGGTCATAGTGTATGTTCAGCCGCCTTTATCTCCTTAACCACGCAACGGATTTTGATACGATATTCACTGTCATTTAGGGATTTTTTATGGAAGGCTTTTATTAACATGCCGACTGTACCCGTGAGAAGCCAGGGCGAGTTGTTAGTATAATATAAATAAAGTTGCTAGTCGTCTCTGTCTGTCTTCACTCGGCTGCCTACTCCTCCTAAACCATGCAACAGATTTGTTACTTTCACTGTCTTTTAGATATTTTTTTACGGACTGTTTTAAGTACAGTCAGTCTTAGAAGTAGCTTAACATTTAAGAAGCTTGTCGTAGTTAGGAATAAAACGAGAGTTGCTCGAATTCGTCACGTCACTGACAGCGACAAGGTACTAAAATGTTCAGCTGGTCCTGAGGCTGGTAGGTACCTACGAGTACATTACATAATAATTGTACCCGTGGCCGTGCGAAGCCGCGCTGCTAGCTAGTATATGTATATCACTAATGTCGATGCTAATCAGAAGCGGCGTTAGGGGGGGGCGCGGTTGGGCAACCGCCCAGGGCGCCGGATATAAAGGGGCACCGCAGGCGCCTTTTTTCATATGGGTTTGAATTGCTGTTAGGGGCGCCGTGTAAATCACGCCCAGGGCGCTGGTAGTGCTAAAACCGGCACTGATGCTAATTGCCATCCCTTCAAAATTCTGACAACAATTGTTGCCAACAAAGACGGCTAAAACGTCTGAAAATTCACCCTTATCTTGTATCCTTGTATCCCTGTACACCGTCGGGAGGCGACGGCACATGATGCCAAATTGAGGTGCATGACGGATGGTAGGCTGTGATGTATGGCCGCGTAATTCACTGGCCCGCACAGTGGGGTGCTATACAGTAGGCTAGGATTATACCTATTTTCAGGCACTGACCTATAAGTAAAATGGACTTCTAGTCAGTGTTTGAAAAGTGGCGTATCAAAGGAGGCTAAAAAGAAGACTAAATCGACAATCGCTCGCGCTGTCAGTCTGTCGGACCGACGGCGCTGCTGTCAATACTATTATTTTGTAAAAAAACCTATTTGCAACGAAACTCAATAAATTATTATTTTATGCAGTTAAACGTAAAGTTGTAAATCCAAAGCTATAAATGGTAAACTAATAATTTGCATTTTTAACATTGGCGTGAACCTGTATTCTTATGTCGGGCCGTTTTTCTGCTGTCATTTAGTATGAAACTGTACATCCATGCATTATAATATCATTGTTTTCAGGCATCGTTGTGGAGCATGCTCCAGGTCCCACGACGCCTGCTTGTAAGCCGGTTTGAGGGAGACGCCGTGGTGGGTTTTAGTTAGGGTATGCCCCCACTCTGGGGGGAGAGTCCGCTTAGCGGGTGGCTAGTATTGTATGAAAATAACCAAAAAGGGCCCACTCAGCATACGGCCCCGGTAAACCTAGACGCTTTTTCTGTGGGACCCTTGAGATGTACTGTTTATTAATTTAAACTCATGGACCAGTCATGTAATTTTTCACACGCTGTTTAAACATAAAGTTCTAGTATCTACTGACCACGATCTTGGTCACTATCAATTATATCGACCGCAATTACAGCCGGACGCTCCGTCTAATTGAGGGAAACCACATCCTGAAGGGCTTAGAGACATTATCAATAGCTGAAAGTTTAATTCGCTACCTACTTGTTGACTAATTTCTTTTAATTGTTAAAATAAGTAGAGTTTTAAGAATGATATACCTAAAAAGTGTCGCAAAAGAGTTATAAAGAAACGCTTCCGTACATATTAGGTCACTCATGTGGCTTCACGCAACGGTTATCTGGTAGAGATTGCTCCTAAGCCATAAGACCGAAAATTGCTTACCTTATATATTTTTGATGCATTTTGGTAATCTGTTTTCTATATGGCGATCCATCAATAGTATCTATCTTGTTTTGCCATTTTCTTCTAGCTGTCTGTCCTCCTGTCACAAACCTATGTTTCAGAAAGCATTTGAGGTAGATTTTTTTAAAGGGAACCCAAAGTGAATCCAACTCACGTATCGGTGACCCATTTGCTTTTTTGCCTTCCTTATCCTACTAATATTATAAATGTGAAAGTTTGTATGTTTGGATGTTTGTTACTCAATCACGCAAAAACAACTGAATTGATTTGGGTGAAATTTGGCACACATATAGTTTCTAACCTGGATTAACACATAGGATACTTTTCATCCCGTAAAAATGCATAGTTCCCACGGGATAGCGATAAGTGAGTGATACGCCGCCGTGACGTCATGAGCATCAAAGCAACTAATTCTCATTAATTGTCCAGGAAATATTGCAGATTGCATGTTGGGTGCACGTTTGCTTGATTCAATTAAACAAGTCTCGCGGACGAAGTCGCGGGCAAAAGCTAGTATATAAATAAAACAGGCACTTGGTCGATTTTTGTTTTCCTAGTCAATATTGTTGTCACTTAAATTCGGTTGTCAGCGAAAAACTAGCATAAAGTAGCAGTAATATGAACCTACTGTAATATTCGCTACTAGCATTCTGCCGAAATAAGCAGCGAGCTCGCAGGTACGGCCGGCGCGGCGTCTAGCGAAATAATTGCCGCGTCTCGTAATTGCTAGCCATTCGTTACTAGCACTAGCGTTTATTATTTAAACGGAGGGGAGGCCTCGGAGGTTAAGGGTCGAAGACGCAAGCTGTGTTACTTTTGCCCTTGGTTTCGTTGGAGGTATAACTTTATCTGTATAGTCGACCAAGAAATTGCTTGACCAATTTTCGACCGTATTACAAAGGGATAAGGTTCAAAAGTGGTCAAGCAATTACTTGGTCGACTATACATGTTTTTTACATAGTATAAAGTGAAGTCGATATCTGTTCCTGTCTGGCCTTATATCTTCGGCCGCCTACTCCTTCTAAACCACGCAACGGATTTTGATACGGGTTTCATTATAATTAAGAGAGTTTTTTTAACTTTACAGAAGGTATAAACATTAAATCCTAATTGTACCTAGCTCTGCGAAGCCAGGGCGAACCGCTAGTTTGGAATAAAAAGTAGCCTGTCATGCTGCTGCAATGCCTGTCCCTTATATCCCTGGGCTGTCTGTCTTTATTATTGTACGCGCATCACGCAATTACTGGACGAAATTTGATGCGGTTTTCAAGGTTATGCCTGCCTTACACCGCGGAACAGACTCCGTTCAACTCTCAACGTTAAATTTCATACAATTTTATTCATTCGCGGTGAAAGCGCTTGTATGAAATTTAGCGTTGCGAGTTGAACGGAGTCCGTTCCGCTCATTTCCCTTTCGCGGTGGAAGCCGGGCATCAGGGCCGCGCCGCCCCTGTGTGCGAAGTGTGCGGCGCACAAAGGTGCCAAGACAATAGGAGCGCCGCTATTTAAATTTACAAATTAACAAATAAGAAATAAAAATAACTTGAAACATTAAGATTCGTGAAAAAAGAGGCGCTTCATAGGTTTCGCACACAGGCGCTGTGGGGGGTCGGCGCGGCCCTGGCGGGCATTACATTGCAGGAACAGAACTCCGGTATGCGAGCTGCCGTACCGAACACGACGCTCTACGTGTCGCGCCTGCACCACTTCATGACAGTCGACGACGACGTCGTAGAGTACGTCCGCCGGAAGTCCGGCTACAACCTGAGGGTGTTCCAGTTTCGTCCGCGTCACTACGTACACTTCGCTTCGTTCGTGGTGCGCGTGCCGCGGCCGTTGCTGGAGAGTATCGCATGTGCGGACTTCTGGCCGAAGGGTGTCGTGTTCCGGCGGTTCAGGGGCAGCCTGCCACTGGAGAATTTGACACCAGAATCGACGATGAAGCGGAGCCACGCCGAATCTATATAATATAATTTTTATGTATGTTAGTCTGTAAGGTATTTGTCTATGGGCCTTTGTAGCCTGAGAATAAATGATTAAATAAATTGCTCCAGTGCACCTAGCACGAATCTTTTCGATACGCGATAACTCACTACGTAACTCAGTGCGTCTCTCTCATACTGCGCTAGTTAGAACAAGAGTCACTGAGTTACGTAGCGAGTTAACGCTAAACGGTAACGTTAAATATAGGTACATTAATGTTACATTTTATGCAAAAATACTAAATAAGAAAATTGAAAAGTATTAATTCCTTTTCTTTACAAATAGCGGAAAAAGTTGCGTACAAAAGCTGCAATTTAAAAGACGATTTAAGCATTAATAGAACATTACATACTTTAGTACAACTGCCCAAGGGATGCCCAAATTGGTTGGGGGGCCGTAATACGTGCCCACTGTTCAAATTGATTCGGAGACTTTGTGTTTTGAAATATTAAGGAAATTTCAGAGAAACCCCAGGGGGAGGAGGGAAATATGGCAGGTTCGCTTGAGTTACTGGGGGACGCAATGTGCAATATAACTGAGTACCCATACAATTGAATCTAGTAGCGTTCAAATTGAATTAATACTGTCTGCCCACTCACTGCCTCACTATTCTGCCTAGTGTGAAATCAGCACTAACTATGGCTAGCAATTGAAATCTATTCATATGTAATTAATAGATTCAGGCGTTACTTTGCGGAGGTCCATATCAACAAACTGGAACAAATTACCTTGCTACTCCGCGAAACCAGTGCCGGGCTCGTGCAAAATAGCTGCGTCTGTGCGACACATATATGTTCATGCAAAAACCCACCCTCCTCCGCTTCCACACGAAACAACATATATCACACAGACTCAACTACACACCACCACCACTAAACACTAAAACTACACGATCGACGCGCGTTTCGCCTCTATACGAGGCATCATGAAGATCTAAGAAACAGTACGACCGTTCGCTACTTGAACGAATGGCGTACTGACAAACTAAAACAATTTTCTTTAATCCCGCCTACCGCCAACATTTTTGCACAACTACCCTTATTATTTCTCTCAAAGCCTACCCTCAAAATTTAAAAATAAAACAAAAGTACCCCCGTATATTATCACAAACTACCCACAAAATTTATCTCAATCTCAGCTACCCCCATTGTTAAAGACAGAATTTAAGCATACCCGCAATAAAGGAGAAGAAGGAGTAGCAAGGTAATTTGTTCCAGTTTGTTTCTATTCATATGTGTTTTTTTTTATGAAATAGAGAGGAAAACGACCAGTAAAATAATAAATCAATAGAAACCAATGTAGAGCAATAAAACATTATTTAATTTATCTGTACTTTGTAACACCTAATGCCTTAATTATTCTGCAGTAATCATTTACTTCAAAACAATGTAGGCCTAGTCGGTAAGTGTCTCTCCTAACACTTGCAACTTTACGCTTTCATTTAAAAGTTATTTTTAAATGAGTGAATGACTTGTTAACAAACTGGAACAAATCGCCTTTCTACTCCGCAAAACATAGGAGTATGTTTTTCACAGAGTAGCAAGGTAATTTGTTCCAGTTTGTTGATATCGACCTTCACAAAGTAACGCCTGAATCTATTAAATTATTGAACGACTTGTGTACAGTTATTTATTATTGGTTTCTGAACTAGCTACTGGGGCAACGCTGTCTAAAACGGAAATAATGCCATCAATATCCGACACATTGCCAATTCGGTTGAGCTATTGGCTTTGGGAACAGTGAGAATTATTCTCGCAACACCCTGAACATAATCCTAGAGGCAAATTACGATATCACACGTCGAAACATCGAGGCATTGGAAGTCATGACGCGACAAGGCCACGCTGTTTTGTTCTTTAGTACCATAGTACAAAATTTAAAGTTGCTCAACATGCTATGGAAAGGGCTATGCTCGGAGTTTATCTAAAAATCGAATTCGTAACGAAGTGATCCGACAGAGAACCAAAATTATCGACATAGCCCACCGCATTAGCACGCTGAAGTGGCAATGGGCCGGCCATATAACCCGAAGAACCGATAACCGTTGGAGTAGACGAGTTCTTAAGTCTCAGACTCGGTGGAGCGATGATCTTTGCCCTTGCAAAGAGCTGGATGAGAGTGGCCGAGGATTGTGCTCAGTGGCGTGCCATGGGAGAGGCCTATGTCCAGCAGTGCTCATAGGCTGATGATGATGACCACAGTACCATCGTGTAGTACGATATCCCACAAGTACTTCCAGTATTACCGTGTGTACCAGTACGGTATTTTATTATTTTTTGTAGCACATACACATTCATAAAGTCACAACTGTTACCCAGAGGGGTAGGCAGAGTCCACGGATTGCCACTTGCTACGATCCTGACATACAAACTTTGCCTATTCTGGGGCTTCACTTATACTCTCATTTATTAATGTATGTATGTATGTATGTATGTATGTATGACTCTTTATTGTACTAAACACATAAAATAACAGATAACAGGACAAAACAGATGTACAAAGGCGAACTTATCCCTTTAAGGGATCTCTTCCAGTTAACCTTTAAGCGATTGACAGGACCCAAGATCTAGAGTAGACACACAGAAAAGATAAAGAAAAAGCAAACTAAGCAAAACTTCATATCATATAATACATAAAATATTCATACTTATAATGTATACTAGTAATAGCAACAGAGGTAGTGCTAACAGTACCTCATTAGCTGGCTGATGACAAATCGCGAAAGGATATTCATAGTATAACCGACACAAATCTAGACATAACCGCTAACCCCTCACATACGGAGTGGCAGTAAATTACCCCCGGAAGCCTCACAACGGGGCCGGGGTGAACGCACTGCCGTCAAGAGGACACCTACAATAGTGCCTATATCTTAGAGAGCTTACAAAATCAATTATAGGTGAAGAGGGGTGTATTTTTGGATGCATTGCTGCTTGTAGAACACGGTGAAGGACCGGAGATCGAAACTGAAACGTAGGTAATAAAATTTTTTGTTAAAAAAGTATTGTTAGTAAGATTTTTATTGCTAGCACTTTATTATGCTTTGTTACCAAATTTTGAAACAATCTGATCACTGGAAGTGGGTAAAAATTGACTTGAAAGATTGGAACCATATATATACGTTAGCTATGTTAACTAAATAATGCTTATAAATATAGTCGCGACGAATCGTAGTGAGTATAGATTCGTGATTACAAAATCTATAGTGTTCAAAAATTGCAAAGATATTTTGGGTTTGTAGTGATTGCAAGAATTGATTGGTTTTTAGCAAGATTTTCAAGTAGTAAGGTAACATTCTTTAACTAGGTAGTTACGACAAAATACCAACCCAACAACCCTTGTTTCATAAATGTATCATAACGCGACAGTTTGACATTATTTATTGCCATTTTTTACTAGAAAAGAGTAGTCAATAGGGAGGTATTTTTGGATAGATCATCAGAAATGATGTGGGGTTACTTAATGACTTTTCCGTTTGAGCCAATAGTTGGGCACCGAATGAACTATTTTCTTTCTTTATTTCCTTGTAATATTTTTGCGGCAAAGAGTTAACAATTTATCAATACTTGCAAAATAACATATTGAAGTGAAAGTTTACTCGTTTCGAGGCTGATTTTTACAAACCATTTTAATTTTAATTGACTTTACGATCTCAAGGACCGTCAAGACCATTTTCCTAGCAAATTCATAGTCATTTGAAACTATATCTACTCAAAATAAAACAGGGCCCACTCGACTTTTCTCAGTAAAATATATAAAAATATTTATGTGCCAAAAAAATATTTATTTATTTGTATGTTTGAATTTAACGTGTAGGGACAAGTAGGCCCTTTTTGTTTTGAGTAGTTTATAAACAATGTAGTTTCATAATAGCGTTTACTTAGCTAAGATAAGATTAAAACTCATCGCCAAACCTTATTCCTAAAGATAAGTAAATCTTTGTAACTCAGGACGACTCGTTAAGAAAATATCCAGTTACTATATTCGTCGGACTTGAGATCTGTGAAGAACGCTTCAACTTACAAACTCATATAGCCGAGGTCTTGTAGATTAGTACAAGAATTGATCGTGTGTACGAGGGCGTCCCTGCAAGGACTTCACGAGGTTTGACTTTATTTCACATGTTTATTCATGTCGTTCAAGCTAGGGCTTGTTTGTAAAGGATGTTTACACACCAGCTTCATTTTAATAAAGAATTAGCGCGAGTTTGCCGAAAAAGGTGAATTATTTTGGAAGTGTTTTTTTTTACAATTGGATAGCCTATATGTATAGTGCTTGGGTTCAGTTTGTCTCGAGCCATGTATGATGTTATATAGGTGTGTATTAAGGTATGTCTATCTACATAAAATACAAGCGGACGCGCGCGACTTTGTTTGCGTGAAATTAGTAGCCTATGTCCATCAGGGATAGTGTGCAGCTCTCTATCAGTGAAATAATTTTTGGAATCGGTTCAGTAGTTTTAAAGATTACCCCCTACATATAAACAAACAAAGTTTACCTCCTTAATCTATTAGTATTAGATTAGTGTAGATGTATACCCCTTGTAATACAAGCAGCTACAGTTGCGTTATTTGGGACTACCAATTAATGTGATTTTATCCCAAGAAAATTTGTCAAAATGGCCACTCTGAGAATTTTTTTGTACGTTTCTTCTTAAAACACTTCGTTTGTAAAGCAAGGAAAATGTAAGCGCTATTAATTTCTCATAGACGTGGGGGATGTTCTTGGATAGATCTTCAAATATGATGCAGGGTTTCTTAATGGCTTTTTCATTTGAGCCAATAGTTGGTGAGATGCTTTTCAAAATTCGTAAAAAGTGTGTCCCCACCTTAAACTTTTCAACTAGGTACGTATGTGGAAAGCTCTGATTTTTTTACGTAGAACTTTTTAAAAATCTTTCAAAATAAAGTTTTGTACCTAAGTACATTGCCATCACGCTAATGAAATATTCAAAATTTCCGTTACCAACGACCTTACCTAAATATATATTAGGAGAGGTTTATGACAAAATAATTTGAAATCTTGGACGTACAATAAATTCAATAAATATAAATATCTTGGGACAATTTACACTAATTGACTTAGTTCCAAACTAATCAAAACTTGTAGGTACTACAGGTACTAGACAACGGAGATACGTACTTATAAATACATACTTAAATACATATAACATTCACGACACAGGTACAAACATTCATATTCATCATACAAACATTTTCCCTTCGTGGGAATCGAACCCACAACCTCTTTCGTAGTCGGGGTCACGTATATGACCAAACTTAATCATTATAACACCATAAGCATTTACACAAATGCGTTGCCAACCCCCACAACAGCTGGTAGGGAGTGCCCGCGGGCGCCGCGTGCGCCAAATCGATCGGAAGGCACTCATCTGGATCCCCGGAACCCTTTTTATTTGGAACTGATTACGTACCGGATCGGTACGACTCGCTTTTATGCCTTAAGAATATGTTATCCAAGATGGCGGCCTATTGTTGTTGGAATTTGGACAATTTACCTAGACCAAAAGTCTGCAGTTTAATCAGCTGTAGATCAGCTGGTAGATTTACGTACCCTATGTTTACCTTTTCGCCTAAATTATGATTTGTGATGAGGAAAAATCTAATTTAGTAGCTGCCTTATCCTTACAAATGTCTTAATATTAATGCTCCTTTTTAGCATTCCGTATCCAAAAGGTAAAACGGGACCCTATTACTAAGACTCCGCTGTCGGTCCGTCTGTCACCAAGCTGCATCTAATGAAATGAACCGTGATAGTTAGACAGTTGACATTTTCACAGATGATGTATTCCTGTTGCCGCTATAACAACAAATACTAAAAAAACAGAATAAAATAAATATTTAAGGGGGCTCCCATACAACAGACACGATTTTTTTGCCGTTTTTATAGATAATGGTACGGAATTCTTCATGCACGAGACCGAATCGCACTTGGTTTTTATAAAACGATGGTAAGGATGGGTCGAAATGCGCAAACTGTTGAAATAATGTGTCGTCCTTCGAAGTCGACACTTTGCAAAAGTATGGCAAAAACATAATCTTATTTTTTTGGCTTTTTGTCGCAGATGTAAAAATGGATCTGACACAGATTGCTAAAAGTCGACGGAATGAAACGACAACATCCAACAAAAAACACTTCTTTCGACAAAATAATTTCCCTTTAATTTCCAAATAATGAAGGCGAAATATGCATTGCTTTCCGCGCGGTATATCCGCGCGAATATTAATGTTTCCTTTTGTTCGACTGAATTTGCATTTTAATTAAAAAACAGGTAACGGGCATGTGTCCCATAATTATGGTTCGTGGGTTTTGTTTTTTATTTTTCAGTCTCTGTTTGGATTTCCATGGAGAAGACCAGTCAAGAAGGTGACTCTCTAAGCCAGCGTTTTTTAACCTTTCTTGTCCACGGACCCGTTAGGAAATCAAGCACAATTTTAAGGAACCCCTCAATAAAAAAACCAATACAGCAATAAATTTCGGACCTTTTCTTTTAATACTACAAATTACAAAAAAATATGCGTGCATAGCAATTACGAGACTCTTGGTGGCATTTATTTATGATTGTCAAATGGTCCATACATAAGACTGCGGACCTCCATACATATGCTCACGGACCCCCGGGGTCCGCGGACCACAGGTTAGGAAACACTGCTCTAAGCCAACAGCGAAGAGCTCGACGACGAGGCAGCGCTCTGTCTTGCTCTAGCGCGCTAGCTTGATTGAGCGGATCATCATCATCATCATGTTCCTTTCGGCCCTCAGCAGGGGCATAGGGCTCTTAGCACACTTTTCCATTTGGATCGATCTTGAGCGGCAGATTCCAGATCGCTCCAGCTTAAACCGGCTGCTGCGGCTTCCATCTCCGTTGAGCGACGCCACGTTGTTTTCGGGCGGCAGGCAAAATATGCTATCAAAACATTCCAGTTTGTTGCAAATTCATATTTTTAGGGTAACGCACCTCAAAAGGAAAAATGGAACTCTTATGGGATCATTCGTGTTTTTGTCTGTCCGTCTGTTTGACGCTGCCAATTTGCTCTGTAACTGCTAGACGAATTGAATTGAAATTTGGCACACATATGTAAGTCGGTGATCCAACGAAATGTAACTAAAAAATGTAAAAATGTATGTAAATAAAAAAAATAAGCATTAAGGGCAGCTTTCGTGGGTAAATTAGAAAATTTTAAACATTTTTTAAATATATTGTGTGACATATCAAATGAAAATGCTTGTTGTGAGAATCTCAAATATATTATTTTTGTAATTTTAAATTAATTTTTAAGTACGTAAAATACTTCTTTACCTGTAGTTTACAGGAAAACCTATGAGAAGTTTATGCTACAGCTATAATATTTAAAGAGATTTATTTTTCAATATTTGTGAGAGTACTTTCCGATTTTTTTTAAATATTTCTATGCGTGTGTATCTAAGCGGAGAGCCACATTTCTAACCCGAAATAAACAAACAAAAGAGTTTAAATAACTCTACGTTGTTTCCCGAAAAAAATACAAATCGCATAAATCTTGGAACATAAACCATTTCCTGTTCCACGGAGAACCGGAAGTAGTCACGGCCCCGGATATGACGTTAGCAGCGACTGCTCATATCCTGCTATGCAGCGCAGTACATAATCCAAAAAAAGCCTTAAGTGTTACTCTAATAGAGTTCTATTCAGCTTGCTCTTATGGTTCATTTATGACACTTTAGTACTAGGCATCCTCGTGTCTACTGGACTATTTCTGCAGTCAATAACGTACTCTATCTATACCTAGTATATGGTCTTATTCAACTTACATAATGGTTTTGATTATACGGTCAAGAGGGTAGGTATAGTGAAGTAACCTTTGACATAGCAAATCCTTTGTGACGTTGGCACAAGATCCATTATTGTTTGTTTCGTCAAATGTGCTTTTTCTCATTATTAGTATGAAAACATAGTGCAATCGACGTTTTAAACATAATTAAACAAAAGTATACTTTCTTGTTATGTTGTTGTCAGTATCAAAAACATTTTACCATTGAAATAAAACAAATAAATCGATTGTACCATTACTTAAATAATATATCGGGGTGCAATTTTTGAATCTCACCAGGTGACTAAAGCTCATCAAAATGGCCGCATTTCTACGAAAAACGGCCGTTTTGGCGAGCTTTAGTCACCCGGTGAGATTCAAAAATCGCACTCTAGTTTCGTAACTGTGTTAACGTAAACGATTTCAGTACCTACTAAGAATACGTTTTCTTAATTACTGGTAAAAGTGTTGATCGACTTAAACATTCATTTGTAATGACTAATGAGCATTTTAGCGAATCGAATGTTGCAAAGCTTACATAATTAATAAGACAGCCGGTGTAATTACTGGCACAAGAGGTATTCCATCTTAGCCCTCTGGGTTGACAACGCATCTGCACTCTCTTTGTTGTTGCAGGTGTCTATAGGCGGTGGTGATCACTTACCATCAGGTGACCCACTTGCTTGTTTGCTTCCTATGTTGTATTAAAAAAAAAAAGGAAAAAATAGTAGTAGCTTACAGGTGTTTAAAAACGGCGGCGAATGATCGATAGATATTCTGTTCCAAGTGAATGTTCAAGTGTATCAACACCTTAATGTAACTTGGTAATGTACAGTCGACCAAGAAATTGCTTGACCACTTTTCGACCGTATTACATAGGGCTAACGTTTAAAAGTGGTCAAGCAATTACTTGGTCTACTATACAAGGAATAATGGGTAATTGCACATCAAGTATGGATTTGCGATCAATCCGACCCTCATAAGTAATAACGTCAGGCTTGCGGCTGAACCACAGAGTATATTTCCCAAATCACCCCTATTATAACCTATTACTCTAATAGTCAATATGTAGGGCCTTCCCGAAATGCGTGGCGAACATAAACGTTATTGCCAGGTAATAAGGCGTTGACTTGTTTATACTATATATATATACTTTTGTCTATATACGTGTGTGGTGAAAGTAAACAATGACTCATACAGGTAAAGGCCGAGCCCGCGACGAGAATTGGGACACAACTAGGGATGTAAAACGGTAAAATTACTTTCGTAAAATTCGGTAAAATACGATATTTTACGTAAAATATTATATTTCACGGTAAAATACGGTAAGATTGGGTAAAAAAGAATTAAACTACTACTAAGAAAAGTTCCGAGTCCGTGCAACAGATGGAGCCAGTCACTCATTGCGACTGACTGGCAACACGCAAACAGTATGAATTAGATTTTCGTCCGCTCAAACTCGGCTGTAATTTAACCGTAAACTATATAAATTACCGTAAACTATCGGTATTTTACGCGTCTTTATGGTAAAATTACGTAATTTTGCAAACGTAGACACAACAGTAAGGCATAGGTATCTATGTTTAAAGTTAAGTTTCACAATACGAAGGTAGAACCAGCTAAAGGGCCCCACAGAGTAAAGGTGGATTCATAATCAGAAATTACGAGAGTCAAAAACGCTAAAACGGGAGATTGAATCTTTAGTTGGTCGACTGCTGCGTTTTTCTTTTAAATCGCAATTTCGTATTGTAAATTTAGTGTAAGGCGACGGGCTTTCCGGCCAATACCGGTTCCTACAAAGATACCTAATAGACTATCACACATATTTATAAAACGTTAAACGTAACATAACGTAACGTAACGTTTCGGCTAATCGTGACCTAGTTTCGAGGTGTCCAACAACTGTCCGCGAAAGTGACAGGAAGCGTCTCCCTTCGGCCAAAATTGTACATCGATTGATTGTTTTTGCGGGTGGTAGGACCTTGTGCAAGGTCCGTTCGGATCGCTACCTTGCTCGCTAATCCTACCGCAAAGCAGCAGTGCTTGCACTGTCGTGTTCCGACCTGGAGAGCATGATAGTCGGTGCAATTACTGGCACAAGAGATATTCCATCTTAGCCCTCTGAGTTGGCAACGCATCTGCAATCCCTTTGGTGTTGCGGGTGTCTATGGGCGGTGGTGATCACTTACCATCAGGTGACCCACTTGATCGTTTGCCTTCCTGTGGTATAAAAAAAATTATACATGACCTAACAAACTCCCATTCAGTCCGTCAGTCATTAAACAACATGGTAGCACTCCGGACTCGTTAAAAGCCATCTAAAATCTAAAAAGTTTGTTTTACGACCGATCCGGGCCGCGTCAACAAATAGTCCGGATAATCGGGATCCAACCGTAATTGATCCGGCAAAAATATTGGGAAAAGCCAATACAAATAAACATATCGCTGACAATTGACTACATTCATTCTGTTCTCGATCGCGAGTCAACCGTCTGAAAAAACATTTTTTTGGTTTCGACGAAAGGGCGACGCTTGTCACAATAGTCCTCTGTTCGATAAATAATGGCATGTGGAATAAAATAAATGTATAGGTACCTTATATTAATGTATATACATATTATCTAAATCTATCTATCCCATTCTTCTATACACTTACTATTTGTTCATCATGAAATTTCAAAAACTACAAATTTCACAAACAAATTAATTATTAGTTCCCATGCAGACCCATTATAGATTCGTAGCTACCGTCACACACACCGTTAAATTTCTTTATCTCCGCGCATAGAAGTTTCTTGTGTGTGGTTGTAGGTAAATCTGTACTTTAATGATCATTACAGTACCGATTTCTGTAACGTTATGAGTTTAAATTTGGAACAGCTGTCAAAATTCAAGTGGGTCTCTATTCTAGTATCTATAGATATTAAAACAGATATCGATACGAAACGTCAATCCAGTATGTTTTTTTAATAAAAACCACGCTCGTGTTTTTAGGCCTCTCATTATATAGCAGTTGCATAAACTACTATTACAGGTGTTTACAAGTTCCCTCACGAACTTTTCCCTCGTCAAAAAGCTCATGGTAAACAAATTATTTCGCACAAAACTTAACTATCGACCACAGAAGAGACAGTTTTGTGTTACCCACATTTTGACCTGGATATTTTCATACTAAATAGTACGCAATTAGTCAAAACAGGCGTCCAAAACCTTGGCGGACAATGCTTCGCCCGTCTCATTTGCATGGTCCGACCGAGCCATGCAATACGCGATACGGAGCGTGTTGTAAATTCCGACTCCCGCGTTGTAAAACATATTTATTATTATAATGTTGAATATGGAAATTGTATTGTGGTCGCGTTTGTAGTTTTGGAACGAGTTTGCCTTAAAATGTGTTGAGTATGATAAAGTTTTCGGTGGTTTTTAGTGCCCGCCGCTGTGGAAGGAATCAGGATTAGTTTTTCGCTATATGTATTAAAGCTTTGTTCGCTCTGCTTTCTATTTGTAACAAAAATAAAAGTTAGAAACTAACTCGAATTTTAAATTAAACAAAACAATTAAAACCTGAATAAGGGCTCGAAACTTCGGGAATTAGATTAGTTACAATACACGCGATATAAACCATTTCAATTATTGTATTTCAATAAAACAACCTACTTACCAAGAAGTTAGGAACGAGAAACTAGCATAGCAGTGACAATGAAAGACGTTTTCGGATTTTCCGATACGATATCGCAATCGGAAGCCGATCGATATCGGGGCAAATAAAGTGTATGAAATTTGTTCCTACCTTTTACACTATCCGATTCGATATCGGACGTTTTACTTGCCCTAATATCGTATCGGATAATGTGAAAACGCTGTATAGTACCGTAGTACTATTATCTATTCTTTGATACTTAATAAACGGCTAAAACCGTTCCCAATTCCGTACCAAGGAAGTACAAAAGGAACTCCATCTTTTCGTTCATCCGTCTTGTAAATATAGAAACTATATAGGCAAATCGTGCAAATATAGGCTAGAACTTGAGGCGCAAGGACCGAGGGGGCGCTGGGCTTTGCAGGCACACTTATTTACAGAATACAGGGCTGGGCAGGCATAAGCAGAACAGGCCGGAGGGGGGTTCCATAGTTATCCTAGTGCTTTCAGAACTCTAAATCAAGCCCTGAGTAAGGTCAGTACCAGAAAAAGGGGGCGAATTTCTGTGCCTTAATAACTATTTTTACTGGAAATCTCGACCGTTTTTTTCCTTCGAAATTCTGACCTATTTGACCGCCTTATTGAGGATAAGACAGAGTATAGTACTATCAATCAGACTGGCAGTAAGATATACATAGAATATTAATGATTAAGATAAAAATGTTTTTTCAACAATTACAGTAAAACAAAAGTTTGAAAAATCCACCCTTCTGGTGGCAGTCGGGTAATAAGTTAGTTGAGTTTTGGTTTTAATGCACAACAATAAAATGCCACTTGAATGGTTCCTTAGTGGTGGATTTTTCATCAAAGTAAAGGTCACCTCCCTCTGAATACGGTAGTAAAAGTTCGCCCCACGAACTGCACGTTAGCTGATTCTGTGTAGCCTTAATCGTGCAAATAACTAAATGAATTTTAGGCCATTTTCAGCTCCGTTTCACGAAATGTCGCGTATTCCAATGGCCAAATAGCTCGCATCCGGGACAAAGCAGATTGAAAACTAAAGCCGCCAGTCACTGCCGCGTTCTAAATTTGAAAGTCACGGGGCGTATTTTTGTATTAACTTGCGGGCTTAATCAACCCAAAGCTTGTTTTTGTTGATCCCAATTTTAGTTAAGTTTCCTTCCGGTCTTGTTTTGATGAACGAAATTGAATTTTACTTTAATTGAGAAAACAAAATATTGTTAACCTGCAGTGGTCCTCAATACGCGGCAGTTCTTTGTAAAAAAACTTTTGGTAAGCACTATTATAATAGTTTGAATTTGAATTAGCCTCTTTACTTACAATAAATACTGGCACAAAATACATAATTAAACAAAGAAAAACGTATCATCCAATCAGCGCCTGCCAGTACAAATTTACAGCCAATCAGAGCTTTACCACGCTTCATTGCAGTGAATTGTGAAGCGCGCAATAAGGCTTGTCCACGGCTTTAATTTGGCACCAAATTTGACGTTCAACGGGTGTGTTTTTGTTTGTGAAACGCGTTTAGGGAGTATTTTGTGACGTTAACTAAACAAACCGTTGTAATTTGGTGGGGTCATTTGTCTTTTTAATTAAGATCTGTGGTCATTAGTCCCCACGGACCGAGGGGCTTACGGCTTAGCGAAGGAGATGTATAAATGGTAACTTTCTAGAGTTATTTTAACAATGATATAGGTACCTACATAGTTACGAAAATAACTGCTCCGTAGTAAAAACCCAACTCTGAATTTTATTACAATAATTTTGTTCAGCGGTCGAGTTTGAGTGGATTCACAGCCAGAAATCACCAGTGATAAAAACGCAAAAACGCAAGAATAGACCAATCTGAGAAGGCCATTGCCGCGTTTTTGCGTTTTACACTCGTAATTATTAACTGTGAATCCGCCTTAATATGTGTCCAATGGTAGGTCCAATGAAACAATACTGCCAGCATAGGCTGGCACGATAAGCAGCGACAGTGATTAACATAAGATTATTTATCTACAGTTAAGCACTTTTATTTTAATTTATATTTATTCTATAAAAGTACGTCAATACTTAATTAAGTTTGATACTAATTAACCTCATGGCTGGCTAAATTTTAATTGCTTTAGAGTATGTAAAAATTATGGATGCTAAGGTAAAAGCTTAGTTTGTAATCATCTAGTCAGTTTACTACTATAGTATTATAACCAAAGCATTTCCTATAAACTTTCAAATTTAAAGGCAATTCAAACGCAAACGTACACGTATTTCCCGTCCGCAAAACGACTCAAAAATACTTCCACGATGGTGTGTTCGATAAATTTATCCGGCACGGCGTGACAGCTCGTGACAAATCGCACTGGAAAACTTTAACAGAATTTAAACCGGGTTTTACGGCGGTCAGCGTTCTATCTTCCTTTATTTTGACACTTTGGATCTGCCATTGGTCAGTGGCCTCAACACGACCGGCAAAGTTCAGTTTATTTGTATGTTTATGTTCTGCTTGTAAGGTCCATCTGGATCGATACGCCATCTTGCCCGCTAAGCCCAGCCGCTAAGCAGCAGTGCTTGCATTGTTCCGGCGTGGAGAACTGACGCGGTGAAATTAATGTCACACTGAAGACACAGAAAGAAAAACGAGCAAGTGCGCCACCTGATAGTAAGTGATCATCACCGCCTATAGACACCCCCAATATTATGGCTGCTTTTCCAACAGAGATGTGCGAAGATGCGTAGCGAGGGCTGTGTGTGTAAGAACCAATAGAATCGCTTTATTTACTTCGCTTCGGACAGCACAGCTCTGGTGGAAACGGGTGATTGGTTCTTTACAAACACATCCCCGCACATTTCTGGTGGAAACGCATTGCAGCCTTAGGAGACTGCAGATGCGTTATCAACACAGAGGGTCAGCATGGAATACCTAGTGCCAGTTTGCCAACCCACAGTGCTATAAAAGCATAGTGTACCTTGTGCCAGTAGTGTCACCGACTGACATGCTCTCCACGCCGGAACACAACAGTGCAAGCACTGCTGCTTAGCGGCTGGATTATGCAGATTACACAAGGGGCAGAACTGTTATTTCTCGGCGTGTGCGGTCAAATTGTATTAGTTCTGTGCTGTCTACTGCCACTGTTCTGGCCCCATTGGAAATCGGCATTAGCGAGCAAGATAGTGGTAGCGATCTGGACGGACCTTGCGCAGGGTCCTACCGCCCGTGGCGCTTTTACGTTATCATCACTTCGTTCAAAGGATACAAAATAAATATACAAGCCCGATATAATCCACGTAGCTAAGTAAATATTAACAGCAACCAGTCAGAGGTCCGTAAACATCCGACGCGGGATCCCGGCGCTCCCCCGAGGGGCCCGTCAATACGTCGAGGTTATCATGATTCAATATCGCTGAGTCAGCGTCGCTAACAGGTGACACTTTGGGAGATTAAGGGCGTGTCATGTTTCGGAATAGACGGGGACATCGTGGGAGAGGGAAGTCAGTGGAAACAGAACGCAAAATTTAAAAAGCTAGTTTTCCGAGATCTTAAATTTGAAGAGAGAGTATAATACACACATGAAGTCACGCCTGTTTCCACGGAAGAGTAGGCAGAGACCACCGATTTCCACTTGCTACAACCCTGACATACTTACAACCTTTATTTTTCTTAGTCTCATAATAATCTTCACGCGTTCTCGTCGGTTTTGGGTACTCCTGTCTTGACCTTTCTCTAGAGTGTCTCCGATTATGCTCATGACTATAATTCCCAGGGGTGTATTTATTTACAGGCGGCATCAGTAACATGTTTACCATAAGGCTATGTGGGGCACGGAATAGAACCCTCGACCTTGTAGACGTCCCGTAATACCGAAACTCGGATCCTAATTTTTTCTTTGACCCATTTTGTTTGTTAAAAAAGTCCTCTTAAACTTTATTTGCCCGTGGGACCTTGCATGTTCTAAGATGGTTCGGCCGAGGCTTGAGTCAAACGGGTGCCTAAAGTTTACGTTTCTTTGAATATCCGTGTCTCCCAAAGAAAAGTCATAGGTACTAATTTTCATATTCTGACATAATTTCTAGACTACTTAATTTGTAGCTCGTTAAAGGGCATACAAGTGGTAGGACCTTGTGCAAGGTCCGTCCGGATCGCTACCACCATCTTGCTCGCTAATCCTGGCGCCGTGTTGCGGTGCGGAGAGCAAGACAGCCGCTGCAATTACTGGCACAAGAGGTATTCCATCTTAGCCGTCTGGGTAGGCAACGCATTTGTATTCTCCTTGGTGTTACGAGTGTCTATAGGCGGTAGTGATCACTTACCATCAGGTGACCCACTTGCTTGTTTGCCTTCCCATTTCATTAAAAAAAATCTATAATTTTATCTATAGACGAAGACGGCGATGGAGGGACGAATTAGACTTCTTAAAGAACTGGCCGCCGGTACCAACAAACCGGGAGCAGTGCAAGCTTTGGGGGGAGGCCTTTGCTCAGGAGTGAGACACAATAGGCTCATAATAATAAGATTTCAAATAATAATAATTTCTCTAACGAAAAAACCTGTTCAAATGCCAGAGGAGTTCCCAGAATACAAGCAACGAGTTCTCTACTGCATGAATCAAAGTAGGACAAGCAGTTAAACAATCTGGTAGATGGCAAAGCGAGCTCGGAATAGCCAGAATGAAATAGTGGCTGCCTCGGAGCGCAGATACTATAATAAATATAATACAAAGTTACCTACAGATGCAGACAATGTCAAAATGCCTTTGCAATTTTAATTTTTAAAAGAATAATGGCTTTTCGCCTTTACCCCGTACAATTGCGCACGTAGAGATGGGATAGTTTCTTTTTTGGATAAAGTAGCTAGCGGCTCTCGCTTGTTTGGTTTGTTTTAGAATTGTTAGCTTTGGAATACTTAATCTAGTTAATGCACGGATAGCGTTGTATAAAATATGTATACACAAGAGTACATTTATGACACAAACATCGTTTAGGTATTTGCGCCGTGTTGTAGATAATCAAACTAGACTAGATTACAAATACATATATTCAAGTTCATCTACACTCATCTATATATAACTTTTGTTTTTTGTTTGTTTCTTTATATGCAAGAGGTAATAATTTGTGGAACCACTGAACCGATTTCAAAAACGCTTTAACTAATAAAAAGCTACACTATCCCTGACGGTCATTGGCTACTTATTTATTCCACGGGAACGAAGTCGCGGCTTTCCGTTAGTCTACCCTAATATAATAAAGAAGTAAACTTCGTTTGTTTCTTAGTTTTTATGTTAATATATTCAAATTCAAATTATCTTTATTGCAAATTTATGTTGTACAGTCAAAGAATTTAATTCCCTACCCATTTCGTTGAAATGTCGTCTGACATTCGCAATGCATTAAGGTCGATATGTCGAACGAACGTCTTGCTCTAGTTAGCTCTTATGGCGACAGTTTGCTACACGATATTGAACCTTAGGTGGGTGGGAAATTAAATTCCTTGACTGTACAAGAGTTCTTAAAAATAATTTGTGGCTTCAACATAAACCCTGTAAGTGCACAGCAACATTTACTGATAGATGGTAATGATACCATCGAAGTATTCTTAAAGCTAGCTTATATTTATTGTTATCACATAACATTAATAAAGTATACTAACTTAACCTAATTGTTGTTGGTTATCTACTAGGCATAAAAAAAATTAAAAATCATTGTATAGTCGACCAAGTTATTACTTGACCATTTTTGAACCTATCTCTTTGTGATACGGTCGAAAAGTGGTCAAGCAATTTCTTCGTCGATTATACCTACACATTCGCGTCTGTTTGAATTCTACAAGACTTACAGAAACGTAAACAGCGCCCCTAGCGGCAAGCGAACGAAGCAGATCCAACAAAACCTTGCCATACAAATTGAATTAAAAATGCAAACGTGTTCGAGTTGTTTGTCGTGTCGCATTTGCACTTGAGTATTTCCCTCGATTTCGTTAGCAACCAGGAATTGTAAATTCCGATGTTTGTAGAGATTCATCACATAATCTACATATGTCAAAAATGACATATGTTAAGGGTTTTGACAGCTATTTTTGACATATTACGAATGTCACTTCATCTCTACTGATGCGAGAATTGCCCCGCTGAACTTTTGTGACAGTGTTTTTTTTAATAACCTTAAAATTCAACTGGGCAAAGGCTCTCTCTCGAAGTTCTTGTTTCCTCTATCTGCAGAAATCTTCGGGCAGTACTTCATAATCATTTCCAGTCATCCTTATCGCTTTAAACAAAATAAATAATGAGGAATAAAAAAGCAGAGTACGAGTCAGGCTCGTGAACAGAGGGTTCTGTACCATCCCACAAGTTACAATCTGTTTGTGTTATATATTTTACCAATAAAAAAAATGATTGTTTAGTTCGGGATCCTTTTAGAGCAAGTTGATCACACATTTGTTCAGTTTATTATTATTTGTTTTGCTTCACATAATAACTGTAATTACAGCAAATTTTATATTTGTAACAATCGCCATTTTGTACGCATGTAGTATGTAAATTCTTTATTGTAAAAAAAACATAAATGACAAAAAGAGATAGAGATACGTTTTAATGATAGAGCAAAAATAAAAATGAGGAAAAAACTCATCTTGTCTAGTGTACAGAGATTCCTCTTAATTTTTACATTTAGTTTTTTTTATAATGTTGAAATTTTTCCTATTTATAATATAAATAATACATACTCTGTGATAATTTAACTGGCAATCAATTACGGTTGAAGAGACACAAAGCCCTTTAAAGGTCAGACAGACGTGCGAGGGCGCATGTTTATCATTAAGGTCTTTTGGCGTTCTTTGGGTACAGAATCCTAAGAAACGTCGGGTTATTGTGAATTTTCTTACCAATATAAAGGGTTAAAATCCGAATTTAAGAACGTTTGAAATCAATTCAAATTTTTCCGTCGGGAATACTTCTATTTCTTGGCACGACCATCTGTATCCGGGTTGAAGCTGCAAAATCCGGGGGATTTAGAACTCCTCACCCGGATGTAATGTTTTATTTTTAGACGCCAGCCGAAACATACGGGTCTGAAAGCTATTCAAACTGTGACGTTTGAAATGATTCATGAAAATATGTTTCCTGCGCCAATTTTTTATCGCGTAGAATTGTTACGCCGACCGGCGTCTCGCAAGAATGGACAACATTTCATATTTTCTAAGACTATAATTTGATTCCTTCTCTGCATTCTGCTTGGAAAGAGAAAGACGCTGATAGTTTTAAATTTTCACTAGGATTAATAATTAATTTGTTACAATTTTTTAAGATGTGCTTATTCTAAAAGGGCATAACTCCAAATTTAAGCAACAATACATCCATAACTGTAGTCTAGTCTCTATTAAAAACAAAGATGATAACCATAGATGATAACGTAAATATGACGTTCCCGTTGTCAAATTTTTGTTGTGCGTGGCGTGTGGTTTTCTTAGTCAATGATATTATAATGCATGGATGTACAGCGTCATACTAAATGACAGCAGAAAGACTGCCCGACATGAGAATACAGGTTGACGCTAATGTTACAAATGCAAATTATTAGTTTACCATTTATAGTCATTGGATTTTCAATTTTACGTCTAACTGCACAAAATAATAATTTATTAAGTTTCGTTGCAAATAGGTTTTTTTTACAAATTTTACAAAATAATAGTATTGACAGCAGCGTCATCAGTCTGACAGACTGACAGCGCGAGTGATTGTCGATTTATTGTACTTTTTGTGCGACTTTTGATGCGGCCATTTAAAAACTCTGACTAGAAGTCCATTATTTATAGGTCAGTGCTTACAGTATTAAATCCATTTGGTCAAATGATATATTTACCAAGTGTAGTTTCGGACTTATAGGGTTATGTGCCCACTTTCCATAATCTCTCTAGTTTCTCCAACATTTATGACGAGAATATTAATTGCGCGTACGCCTACATATAATTATTAACTGCAAGTAACACCGTGATTAAACCCTCAAGAGAGCTTTGCCTAATTCGTATTTATCGCGGTCGGGTTCCGAGAGCCAAGTCGTTTAGGAACCCCTAATAAACACTGACATCTCTACTAGGTGACGTCATTTGAATAAACACATAACAGAAGTGACACTTCAGCCCGTCCGTGTATTTTTCGTTGGCAGTACCCTTACCATGAGTACAGTGAACCTAGCCGTAACCATACTCGCTAGCGACAGCGTAAAACGATTCATATGGGAAATTGCACAGCGCCTCTAGTGCTCACTTAGATAACTAAAGATCGCTAGTATGAGTCCAACGATAAATTACCTATCGTAACCTAAGCGCTAGTGACTAAAGTGTTGTAGCTGTTGCCGTAGAATATTGGTACCATGAGTCACAAATTTGACACATGTCATCGAAAAATACCGCATCGACTATGGTAAACTCTTTCACTGACAAATGGGAGCGTATTTAACCGCTATCAACTGTAGTAACGTAATATGAATTTTCGATAGAAACTCATGGTACGCTAGCGTTTATCGCGCTTTTGTCCCTTTCGCACACGCGTTCTGGTTAGAACGGGATAAATGCTTTATGTCATCGATAAAATAGACCCCCTGAACGGGTTAAGTGTGGTTGGTTAAGTGATAATTTTAAGGGCATTTTCGAATTATTATCCTTCGATTTGTTTGTCTTTCTTTTTTGCGAAAACGTGGCTCAATACGAAGATGGTAGTCATGCTTTGTTTGCATCAAATCCGAAATGCCATGATATCAAGTTTAAGTATAGATAAGTACTTCCAGAGTACAAATCCGTTGAATGAAACGGCATCTGAAAGGAATGGGGAGTAGGTTCTGTTCGATCATTGTTCATAATGATGTTTTTTTAATCTAGATTAAGTTTGTAATGCGATGGCACTTTCGTTGTAAACTACAATAAACAATAACACAATAATGATGCTATCGTGAGGCTTTTGCCTGTACCACCATCGTAACGGAGTTTAATATTGAGCCTACTTGGAACCTTGTCATAGATAATTTGTAATTTACAAACACGTAGCTATGACTCAAAAATTATAATAGACAGCGTTCCAATGTTTTTTAATTATACGATAAAGGAAGTCCAACAAGCAAGTGGGTCACCCGATGGTAAGTGATCACCACCGCTTATAGACACCCGCAACACCAAAGAGATTGCAGATGCGTTGCCAACCCAGGGGTCTAAGATGGAATACCTCTTGTTGTTGAAAATAGGAATAAGTACATACCGTTGATTGACGTCAAAATATTTCAAAATACGAACCCACATCCCAAAAAACAAAATGTCGCCATTTTTAAAAAGTTAATTCCCATTTGTCACACGTCAACGGCAAGCAATTTCGCAAGCGTTCGAGTGACAGCGATGACGCGCCGTGATTGGTTGCGGCGTCCCCGTGCGGCTAATGGTGTCTGCCCATTGGCCAGCCCTGTCGGCACTCGGCGCTGATTGGTTGATTTGAGTGCCGTTTGCAGTAATGTTACGATTATCGATACGTTAGTAGGCCGTAATTTTTAATGGCTTGTCGTTTTGTTCGACTAAAGTTATCTTTTGATCTTAATTGTTGAGTTATTTTCGTTTGTAGGTAATTAGCGAGTAAATCGATACTTAGCTGCCCCAATGTTAATGTTAGTAAAGTGTTGACAAAAAGTTAAAAAATACATTAAAAAAATTAACGGCGAGACTGTGATATAGGTACAATTATAATTATAATGGGGAAATGGACAAACGAAAGTGACGAAACTCTGGAATTCTGAAAAGAAAACGTAATGCAAAAATGAGCAAGACTCAAACCAAAGTTGGTTACTGAAATTGTTGAATTTCAGACTTCTGAAATATTTGTCTCGTCATTTATTTGTTTGACGCTAATTGTTGGTCATTTTAATGGACTGTTGTTTTAATCCTCCTGAATTATTCAGTAGGCTGGTAATTGTTATTTTACAGTTGTCATTCGGATTGCCATTCGAATAACATTGTCACAGAAAAGCTTAATTTCTGTTGTGCTGTATTTTTTAATGAAATCGTAGTCATTACAATAATCAGAAACCGTTCGCATTTCGTAATAACGTACAGTAAGCAGCAGAAATATCTACAGACTCTATTGTCAAGAGAGTTAAGAGTTCGTATTGATCTTTTTGAGCTTTTCGAGTGTTCAGCTACTTTTCGAGCGACTAGCTAGTTTTCGAAAATTCTGCTACATTTCGAGCGACTATCTAGTTTTCGAATAGTCGGCTGCTTTTCGAGCAATTAGCTAGTTTTCGAATATTCAGCTAATTTTCGAGTGATTAGCTATTCTTAGAATATTCAGATACTTTTCGAGCGACTAGCTAGTTTTCGAATAGTCGGCTGCTTCTCGAGCGATTAGTTAGTTTTCGACTACTCAGCTACTTTTCGAGTATTCAGCTACTTTTCAAGTACTCAGCTACTTTTGCTACTGACGTTCTACAAGTTGTCGTACTCGAAGTTAAAATTAAAAATGAAACTTTTTTCAAATTTAATTTATTTTATTTGTAGACTAGACTACATAATTGGTCCAGGTTTGTTAGTAATCTATACTAATATGTATAACTAGCAGACGCCCGGGACTTCGTTCGCGTGGAATTAGTAGCCTATGTCTGTCAGGGATAGTGTAGCTTTCTATTAGTGGAAGAATTTTTAGAATTAGTACAGTAGTTCCAGATATTACCCCCTACATACAAACAAACAAACCTCTTTATTATAATATCCAAAGATTCTTTCACTAATGGAAAGCTACACTATTCCTGGCGAACATAGACTACTAATTTCGCACGAACGAAGTCGCGCGCGTCGTCTAGTATTAAAATAATTATTCACTACGTTAGTAACTTATTCAAAACACAAACTACCGCCTAGCGGACATAACAATTTCATATCGCGGCTTGATATGGGAAGTCGTACAGTCAAGGAAATTGAAACACCTACCATTGTAGAACCTAGTCGAAGATACATACGCATGACATTTGTATGACATAGCGTGGCGTTTAATGCGTCGCGCCAATGCGATAGGGTTCTAAGGTGGTACGTGAATATATTTCCCCTACTGTGCCTGGCCGCCGCCGTGCTCAGGATGAAGACGAGGATGGCACTTTTTCTAAGAAAGTAGTTGCTGTGTGCTCTCTAGCGTGTCTCTTTCTAACAAGCCCAGTCAGATAGAGACGCACTGAGGCACGCAGCAAGTTACCGCGTGGCAAAGAGGTTCGAGATAAGTGCACTGTACGTATAAATCGATCGCTGTAGCGCCCGTAGCGCTACGAAACCGCGTAGCACGAATCGTCTACGAATCGTCTACGTAAATGTGACGCTACGATATTATTTGAGGCACAACCTTTGGGCTTTATAAATAAATCTTTTCATATTCCACTCCATTACAAGTTCCGGCTGAAATTCAAACCTTGTTTTGTTGGCTTGAAGTTCATTTTCGCGTGAACTGGATATGTATGGAGGAAGGGGGTTTGCATTCCTTTTACATACATATAAATGTTTGTATGTATGGAATAGTCTTACGAGAGCGTTGGCTGTTTAAACAAAGGTACAGCCGACGGTGGCATGGAGGGGAAAGGGTCTCGTATTTTATTTTATTACGAAATTGGAGAAGATAATTTTGTTGAATAATTGTTAGGGTTGGTTATTTATGTTGGAAAAATATTTTTAATATTATGAGAGGAGGCTTGTGGTCTGGGATGAATAGTATAAGCAAGCTTATAGTACAGGTTTAATACGAAACATTAATTTTTTTGGAGACTCATTACTTTGTTTATTAATTTAAATTTATAAATAATAGGAATTTGAAAACCCTTTAATAGCCTTATTTAACTTAATAATAATTGTTTACTCTGATTTCATGTAATGTCTTACAATTTAATTAGTTTTAGCAAGTACCTAAGTGTAATTAATTTAATAATGTTATATTAAATTTAGAATCTTACTAACATATTTCCTAACATATTATTACTGACATAATAAATAGGTAACCATATGGATCTAAGTTGTTTAAAATATTTTTTTTATAAATGTTTAGCTTTTTTTTTTAATGGCTTCCCATCTCTAGGTCGAGATGGATTTCGCCAATTACGACTTTGCTTGACATTAGACACATCGGCAGAATGTACGGTAAGTCTGGTAGGTACGGTAGGGTCGGGTGTGTGTGTGATGTGTAGCCAATCCTACTATCCTATCCTACTAATATTATAAATGTGAAAGTTTGTATGTTTGGATGTTTGGATGTTTGGATGTTTGGATGTTTGTTACTCAATCACGCAAAAACAACTGAATGGATTTGGATGAAATTTGGCAAACATATAGTTTATAACCTGGATTAACACATAGGATACTTTTTATCCCGTAAAAATGCATAGTTCCCGCGTGATAGCGAGAAGTGAGTTATACGCCGCCGTGACGTCATGAGCAGCAAAGCAACTAATTCTCATTAATTTGTCCAGGAAATATTGCAGATTGCATGTTTCAATTAAACAAGTCTACGCGGAGGAAGTCGCGGGCAAAAGCTTATTATATTATAAATGGACAGTGTCATACGAAATGACAGCAGAAAAACGGACCGACATAAGAATACAGATTGACGCCAATGTACAAATGCAAATTATTAGTTTACCATTTACAGTCATCTGATTTACAACTTTACGTCTAACAGCATAAAATAATAATTTACTAAGTTTCGTTGAAAATGGCTTTTTTTGCAAAATAATAGTATTGACAGCAGCTCCGTCGGTCCGACAGACTAACAGCGCGAGCGATTGTCGATTTGTTGTACTTTTGTCCGACTTTTGATGCAACCATATTTTTAACACTGACTATAAATCCATTACTTATGGGTCAGTGTGTGTAGCATTGAAGGGATACTTTACAAATACGACATAACTGACAAGACTGGTGTCAACCTAATGTCCATAAAAATGTTCCTATGTAAGTGTCGACCAGTATAGTCAGTTATTTTGTTTTTGTAAGATTCAAATAATAATAATAAATAAAAATCTTGGGACAATTCACACCAATTGACCTTGTCCCAAACTAAGTAAAGCTTGTACAGTCAAGGAATTAAATTTCCAACCCACCTAAGGTTCAATAGCATATAGCAAACTGTCACCATAAGAGCTATAGAGCAAGATGTTAGTTTGACATATCGACCTTAATGCATTGCGAATGTCAGACGACATTTCAACGAAATGGGTAGGGAATTAAGTTCCTTGACTGTACTATGGGTAATAGACAACGGATATACTCGTACATACTTATATAGATAAATACATACTTAAATACATATAAAATCCAAGACTCAGGTACAAACATTCATATTCATCGTACAAACTTTTGCTCGTCCCGGGAATCGAACCCGGTACCTCAAGCTTCATAGTCAGGGTCACTAACCACTAGGCTATCCGGTCGTCTAGTTCAATTGCCACTGTTCTTTAAAACAGCTTTATCGAGCTTACCTAACTGACCTTAATTTAATTCATAGGCCACCGTAGAACGTTGTCGCAATATGTCATCGCTAGTATGTTATTACGACATTTCTTGAGAACTCATTATGAGATTTATTTCGAAAAGGTTCTAAAGTGGCCTATCAATAAAATTGATCGACGGTACATTTTACTTATTATGTCAAGTACAAAATATAAAGAAATGACGCAACGTGCGACTCTAGATCAAGATTACAAAAAAATATTTAAATGTCTAGAATGTTTTTTTACAAAATCTTTTTTTTTCAACCTCCCTCCGGAAAGCTTCCTTGTGCCAAGCTTGGCCACTGGGGAGAGCTTTCTTAAAGTGCGGGATGAAAAACTAGCGGAACGAATGTATTTCAACCCCCGCTAAGGGTGGGAGGGAAAAGGGATGAATTCAAGAAATCGAGTGGGTTGTTTTTAAGGAAAACGGTGAACGTTTGAATAACATTTTTAGGGTAGGTACGTTTTCGGTACACAGTGGATAAAGTTGAAACAACAACAAATGTACAGACAATTTTTCCATATGAATTAATTCGGACATAGTTATTTTTACAAGCTTTCATTTATCTTGCAACGTTCGTATGTAATTGGTATGTAAGTAAGTTTTCCATCAAAATTTGAAAGTTAATTTTTACCCACTTCCAGTGGTCGGATTGTTTCAAAATTTGGTATGTGTATGGAGGTCCGATGACAATGCAATAATAAAGTACCGTCAACATTAAAGCTTGTAATGAAAATGATGAATGACCCAAAAGTATAGTCGATCAAGAAATTGATTGACCACTTTTCGACCGTATTACAAAGGGATAGAGTACAAAAGTTGTCAAGCAATTACTTGGTCGACTATACAATAAAGATTCAATGATGTAATTATTAAGAAAGAAGTTAAATTAAACTTGACAAACTATCTTCTTTCTTGAAAAAATCAAATATCATCCTAATCGATCCAACCGTTTGAAAGCCACGAATGCTACACAGAGCCACACACATAAGCTCAAACTTATAACACCCCTCATTTTGTGTTAAGAGTTAAAAACGCCTTAAAGTGGTTGCATCACAGGATAAAACTTTCTATTCTGATGCTCAAAATGATCGTCATGTCCCGTCTCCTTGCAAATGAGTGCTAACTAGACGCGAGGCCCTCTCCGCAAACAAAGGGTTGATTTCCAGCGGGCCCCTAATTTGGCCCCCTGCCAGCGTTGGCTGCTCGTAGCTTAGTGGTCGTAGTACTTTTAGTCTACCTATTGTAAGTCACAGAATACACATGACTTGGAATCGGTATCAGTGTAGATAGATAGATAGATATAAACTTTATTCTCAACATAACATACCTACAAAGCCCAAAAATAACAATGAAGTAAGTGCAACTTAAAATTAACATGCAGGGCATAACAAAAAACTTACAAATATTTAAAATTACAAAACTTGGAGAGCCATGTGATGATGCAGAGAATAAGTGCTGACTCAGCATGAACTGCAGACAGCTGCAGTGCTGGTATTCTGTCAGAGACCGAAAGAATGATGCTAGTGACGTTAAGTTTTAGCGTAACAATTTACGAGTAAAAAATGTAGTCTAATGCTACATTTACACTTTTGCCGAGTTTGGGCAAGCGCCCTAGTTCCAAGCCTTACAAATGCACCAAATACGTCGCAAGCGCTTGCCGCAAGCTTCTTTGATCTGTGTTCAAAAACACACGACATGCAGCAGTGTGCGTGACTTTTACTCTCGTTGCGTTACCTATAGATAGTCGACCAAGTAATTGCTTAAGCACTTTTGAACCTTAACCCTTTGTAATACGGTCAAAAAGTGGTCAAGCTATTTCTTGATCAACCCACCTATGTGTGCGCGCGAAACAATTAAATAAAGTCGTCAGTTTCCCGTCAATTATTATGAAAAGGTTCTACAATGGCTCCAAATTCATATTGTTAGACTGTACAATGTATTATACTATGTAAGAATTTGCAATCACACTAGATCAACAAGTGACAACGGCGATGTAAACTTGCTAATGATGCCACGTGCCAGGGCTGACAAAATTATACTGTGCGCGATTAATTTAGTTTAAGTATAAACAAATATTATGGCATATTATAAATCTAACATGACCGGCCAAGTTTAGTTTAAGTGTCTGAGTTTATTTTTTATGACACTATGTTTTTTTATACAAAATAGGAAGACAAACGAGCAAGTGAGTTACCTGATCGTAACGATCACTATTCCCATAAACACCCGCAACACCAAGAAGATCGCAATTTGTTACCAACCCAGAGGGCTAAGATGGAATACCACTTGCACTGGCTGTCTTGCTCTCTGCGCCGGAACACAACAGCGCAAGCACTGCTGCTGAGCGGGACTATGGTGGTAGGCCATCCGGATGAACCTTGCACATGGTCCTACCCCCGCAAAAGTCATGTTAGGGCCGCCGGTAGTATAGGACGGTTCTGCTACCCACAAAAGTCGCCGCAGGTAGTATAGGTAGCAACCCTAGTTGTTACGATCCGTATGCTACGTATGGCGGAAAGCGTAAAGTACGTAATAGCGTTACGCAGCGCTATGGGCCTCGTAATTACGTCACGATACACAGAACGTATCAGTCAGTCACTGAGGCATGTACAGTATCATATGTATGTATATATATGTAAATTCTTTATTGTACAAAAAACATAAATTACAAAAAGAGATACAGTGATGTACAGTAGGGGAAATATATTCACGTACCACCTTAGAACCCTATCGCAATACGCGACGCGTTAAACGCCAGGCTATGTCATACAAATGTCATGCGTATGTCTCTTCGACTAGGTTCTACGGTGGTACGTGTTTTAATTTCCTTGACTGTACAAACGCGAACTTATCCCTTATCATATGCTTGGCATGCTCGATAGATTACCTTGATACTACAGATGGTACTTGTGCCGCAGAATAAATAATAGTACTAACGTACAGAAACTTCTCTTTTTGACCGCGATTAAACGAATTCCAACTTTATTAACACGCACAAAAAAATCGTAGGTATTACTTTCTACACATTCGCCAGACGGCTCGCGTCAAAAGGTACACGTCGCCCGCGCCCGCCTTCCCCCCGTGACTTCCGGCGACAAGTTAGGTTTGCGCTGCATTCGTTTTCAAATACACTGACACAGCGAGGTCGAGCGAGCGGGCGCGAGGCAAGCTGACAATCTACTGCGATTTGCCTACGCTGTAGGCAATCCGGCTGAGCGTACACACAGCGCGGAGTGGACCCCCCTGGGCTTGTGCTTCATTTGCTACTAGCGACCCGCCCCGACTACGCATGGATGCAATTTACTAACAAAACTTAGTCAGGATGTAATAGAAAACATTCCGTATAAAATTCTTAAAATGATAGAGCAAACCGTGTTCAAATCCGTTGCATGGTTTAGCTGGAGTAAGCGGCCTACAATATGAGGACTGACAGGAATAGATATATCTAGTCCTGTCTGTCCTTTGTGTACTATGGGTGTCTTAGAAGAAAGAGGACGCCTATTATTTGGGCCCTTTTCCGTTGTTATAAGAGCTGACTGTTTTGACGACCTGATAGCCTAGTGGTTAGTGACCCTGACTACAAAGCTTGAGGTTCTGGGTTCGATTCCCGGGAGGAGCAAATGTTTGTAGGTATGATGAATACGAATATTTGTACCCGAGTCTTGGATGTTATATGTATTTATCTATGTAAGTATGTATATGCGTTGTCCAGTCCCCATAACGCAAGCAGCTTCAGTTGCTTACTTTGGGACTAGGTCAATTGGTGTTAATTGTCCCAGCAATATTCAAAAATATTTATTTATTTTATTTATTTAAGAGCTTACTATACCGTTATACTTATTCGTAATAAAATGGTGTTTCCAGGATGACTATAGTTTTATAGTTACACTTTTTTCTGCTTCGGTAGCGACTTTCTTTTACACCCTGCGTACTGTTCCTTACTCATTTACTGTGCTCTGCTTCTAAGACACACCGTTTAATAGTAAATGACAGGCGTAAATGTAGTCGTTAGATTATATTGTTTAACTCAACGAGGACTGACAATAGCAGAGTTTTGAGAGCTTTTGTACCCCTGACGTTTGAACACTACCTTGGGTAATATGCTTGAACATCTTCTATTAACCATCACCCACCAGAATACCGGTATGGATTTCCAATACCGGTATTTTTAGTATGCACAATACCGGGATCCCGGGATTGGTCATGAAATACGTTTGAACACTACCTTCGGTAATATGCTTGAACATATTTTATTAACCATCACCTACCAGAATACCGGTATGGATTTCCAATACCGGTATTTTTACTATGCACAATACCGGGATCCCGGGATTGGTCATGAAATACGTTTGAACACTACCTTCGGTAATATGCTTGAACATATTCTATTAACCATCACCCACCAGAATACCGGTATGGATTTCCAATATCGGTATTTTTAGTATGCACAATACCGGGATCCCGGGATTGGTCATGAAATAAAGCTATTGGAAGTCCTGATATCGGTGCGAAAGATGTTTTTACTCTTAGCAGTCTGCAGTTCACATTAAGTGAAGCAACCACTCGCAAAGCAAGTTCTGACGATGCCACCAATTAAAGACAATCGGAGCGGAAAAATCGGTGCGCTCGCGCGGACGAGGGGTGACAGAATTTATCTCGAGCTTGTGTTAAATCTTAACCGCCTTAAATCTATAAGTGTCATGGTTTTGTATTCATTTGGAATACCAACTTGACATTGGTACTGCGCTTTGTACGGTTAAAGGGCTTATTACACTACGCGGTATTCAAACAGTCTTACTAAGATTTAGCATAGATTTAGCATAAGAGTTAGCCTGTCTAATTAGACCGACCGAATGGGTTCGGCCGTGCTTACTTGCTTACTAAGACTGTCTGAATACCGCGTAGTGTAATAAGCCCTTAAGACGACCGGAGGCTTATAGGGACGGGGAGCTAAAGATCAGTAACGAATCAGCGATTCTTTTGGAGTCACTGGTTTCCACGGCGGCGTTCAAATTATTTGTTTGTCATAAATTCTGCGCATTATATTAAAGGCTTCCCTAACAGACAGACAATCACAGCCTATACCCCTATACTTCTAGAGACTGTTCTTAGGAGGTGTAGAGGCCCACTAAAATATTAAAAACGGGGATGCAAGTTAGTATGTAATGTACACGGACGAATTCGCGGGAAACAGCTAGTCGCCAGCAGCTTAACATAACAACTATAACTGCATTACAAAAACAATAATGCTCCAACTTATTTAGGACAAACAAGGGTAAACAGTCGTTAAGGTGAATTTCCCTAGGCACGGCAACATTTTTACCTGTTTATATCATACGCTTTAAATTCTTTATCCGATTCCACTCGATTAAACCGTACCTTAAAAAACCCTCGTGCTTTAAAAATGTGTCCGTAAATTTCCCGTTACTAATACCTACAGACACATGCCTTTTACGGCCATAAATTATAATTTACTTGCAGGTGGTAGGGCCTTGTGCAAGGCCCGCCGATCGCTACCACCATCTTGCTCGCTAATCCTGCCGCTAAGCATACGTACAAAAAAATTATACATATTGTTAAGATAGGAACGCAAACGAGCAAGTGTTTCAAAGCTTTTAGGGCGGAGAAGCTTTAACTACGGTTTTTCCCGGAACTGAATCCACTCGTCGTTCCTCTTCGGTCGTATTCGTAAATATTCGTAATGTCATTGTGCGAACAATTGGTTCCGCTAAGGATTCCCTAAACCGATTATTCGGTGCTTATACTCCCCACGTATTTACATACATGCTCGGTAACCATCGAGACATACGCAGTAGAGGGGAAATGGCACTTATTCGTGTCTTTTATTATTCTGTGTATTTATATGCATATATTTAACTAGCTGGCGCGCGACTTCGCTCGCGTAATATTATTAGCCTATGCCCGTCAAGGATAGTGTAGCTTTCTATTTGTGAAAGAATTTTTGGAATCGGTGTAGTAGTTCCAGAGATTACTTCCTACATACAAACAAACAAACAAGGTTTACCTCTTTATTATATTAGTGTAAATGTAGATAGATGTAGATATATGTATATTAGTGTAGGTAGATAATATTCGCGCAAAGGCTAAGCCTGGCCGTGCAGCGAGCCGCAAGTATTCTGAGCACGCAAAGTGAAATGAGGGGTTTTGATATTTTTAATTATAAGATTTTTACAGTAACTATGTTTACGTTTTTTGCTTAATTAATAAACAAATGACCTGCTTCTTTATTATTTTTATTATCTTCCGATGTTTAATCGTGTTTGCGTTGTCCTTCTATTGTTCCTCTTCTGAATGTTTGCATTTTGTACCTACTTTAATGTGCTGTTGTTAGTGTCAGTATCCAAACGGTTGTCTGAAATAAAGCTCTTAAGCGATAAAACAGCCTATTATCTTACTATTTTACTAAATGTTTCTGTATTTTTGTGTAATGCACAATAAATAATACTTTTTGTAGAAAATCACTGCAGTGATCGCTGCTCTCCAAGTCGACGACCTAGTAAGAAAAGACAACAAACAAGCCATGATAAAAAGGCATATAAATAAATATTTATTTACTATTACTTACCGATGAAATGGCTTCCATTTTTTTTTATTTAAGACTTATTGCTGTTTTATACACTAAGTACTAACGAATAGAAAAACATGCCGTTCTGTACATTGAATTATATTTCTAACTTTGCCTGTACTTAAAACTTTCTACGCGTGGAATGAAATAAGGTAGGTGAAGTAAGTAGGTATATCTAACTCAGCTTGTGGGCGGTGTATTTATCAAGATGAAAGACTCACCAGGTTTTATTTTAGACCTGTATTGTATTGCAGTGGGATAACTGTTGAAGTTGATGTACCTAGTGCAAAACACTAATCAGTGTTGGAACTTCAAGGGCAGTATTACCTCTCTATCGATTATATGCTCAGTGGTGGTTACTGTGGCCTGAATTGTAGGGTATTTTGTGATAAAGTAGAATAAGTACTTACGTTTCTACGTATTACAACTACTTAAGTGACTAAAGGTGGAATGACACGCGTTCCTTTAGTCCAAATGAAAATGTACTTAATTTAAAGTGGTCTAAAGACCAAGTGGGGTTGGTCTAAAGACCAAGTGTAAACAAACTTAAAGTCATCCGTCATTCGAATTTAACAGGCACCCGAATGTTTTTGTTAGTTTTTGAAAGATTAAAGTTTGTTGGTGGGTAAGTTTGCCCAACCCGGTATATCTTTGTTAACCAAGTGCTCAGAAACACCCTTTACAAATTTATTAATTTTCTCAAAACTTTGTTTTTTCTACGAACTCATTTTTTCTCTCTCGAAGTATATTTTTAATAAAACTTTAATGGAACCAGTCAGGCACTAGATATTGCAATCTTGCCGAGTTCGGTAAACTTACAGGGTGTTCTGACGTTAAGCTTGGCAGCCCTTTTGTATACAAAATAAGGGATAACTCCTTCGCAGTGCCCTTAAAGAAAACAGTAGGGTATTGTTTAAAACTTTCGTGATTCTCCACATATTTCTAAATCATCCGGGTGTTTATCGCCCAAAAAACTAATTGTATCACCCCGACGTTTCGGTCGTCCACACCGATTTTTAATTCAATCAGAAAATCAAATTTATTCGTGCAATTTCATACATTTTAATAAATTTTTGGAGTCGGTACGTCACCGTCACGTACGTCGAACGACACCGACACCAATGGCACCGACTTCAAAGGATGATGAAAATTTATCATGTATATAACATCATTGGTTACGTGTAGACTTGATTAAAACAGGATTATTTTTATCCCGTAAAATGCATATAAAATAATATCACGGCTAAATCGCTGGTAAAATCCATTGTTTTATAAGATAGGTTTACTGTTGTAGGCATTGGATGTACGAAGCGGCTTACAGGGCATAAGAGGGAGAACAGAAACAACACATAAATATGTATGCGCTTCTATCATGACGTACCGCTTTCAACAACTTTATATGCCACGTGTGGCCACTATGCTAACACCTTAAGTGGTACTTAGTTCTGCTAGTTTATAATTGAGCTAAGTACATAACTGACGGACTCAGAATCGTTTAATGGCTGTTTATCTGAGTAACTTAGTCACGACCTCCGTCAGGCAGTCACTTTCTGGGGTTTGCTTAGAGGCAACTCAAAGAACCCTGAACTTTATGAAAAAAACGGCGAGTGTATAAAACTAACGCGGCTAACGAGCATGTGGGTCACCTGATGGGAAGTGATCATTGCCATTACGAACTTGCGACTCGATAATCGCTAAGGATTTTTTAATGTTACCGGCCTTTAGTTTTCGCCGTGGAGCTCCGATCTCTCACTCACCGAATAAACACAGTAGTATTCTGTTAGAGTGTATTACGGTCGGCCTCAGAAGTAGCTGAGCATTTTAGTGCCTTGTCGCTGTCAGTAATGTGACAAATTTGAGCAAGTCTCACGTCATACGTTACGACGACAAGGTTCTTAAGTGTTAAGCAAATTCTGAGGCTGACTGTACTTGAATCAGCAACTAGCTACAGCGTTACTCTACCGCTATTAAAGTTTCACTAAGAACCGGTCAAACTAAGCCGCGAAAACGAAGACTAAAAAGCTACAGCGTTCGGGAGCGGGCGCGAATCTTCTTATCGGAGCATCGGTGAATTATGGCTTAGTTTCTCGCTGCATTTAAGTTCTTGCAACTAGTCCGGCAGGCGGTCTACAAGACAGCCGTAATTGGAGCGTTGGGGGCCTAGTGTCTAAAGAGGCTCGTAAACGTGGGTTACCGAGTTCGATTCCCAGCGGTCGATATGTATAGACACTTTTGTACTTTGTCCCCTTATAATACAATCGTAAAGTGGTTAAGCAAAGTTTTCATCAGCATGAGGATGCAGTATGTCTGACTCAACGAGAGAAATAAAGAAAGTGTTGGCAATACAGCCGCTGAATTATGACTATTTATGTATACGTTGGTAGTCAAAGTCAAAGTCAAAGTCAAAATATTTTATTCAGATTAGGCTTACAGGTAGCACTTATGAATGTCAAAAAATTTACCACCGGTTCGGAAAAACCTCTGATGAGAAGATACCGGCAAGAAACTCAACGAGGTGTAATTTTTTAAATATATCAAAATTACAATGTTATTTTACATCTCAAATATTCAAAATTTTTACAATTTAACAATTTAACACAGCAGGTGTACAATCTTTGGAGCCAGGGATCGCCAATACAGATCGGGATCATTTCCAAACATCCTTGTCCAAGATATAGTCATTGATTTTATAATACGCCCGAGAAATTAATGTCTTCTTGACAATAGATTTAAATTTTAGTGTTTAGTTTGTAGCACTTTTGAGTCTGTGCCTTCTTAATCTTTTCTCTGTCACTTCTACATAAAAAACTGTACTTGCTACAATAAACTTGAATACATCAAGAACTGGGTTTAATTAAGAAATATAGTCCACTAAATCAAACCAAGATAGTTCCCAGGAATTCCTACAGAACGATGAAGTAACAAGCGAATACTCATGCTAACCGTGATAAGGTAATATTCAGAGATAGCTAGCAGTTGACTCACGATCTATCACAGGTAGTGAAACTGTCAATCTTTGTTATCTAGTAAGCCTAATCTGAAGCTATCTTTGCTCTACCTTGACACTATATTGACGATCTGACGCCATGTAAAACTCATCGCAATGATAAAAAATAGAAAGCATCAGAATTCCAATAACAGCACCCGTCCATAGTTTATTCAATACCGCGTGAGCGGGCACGACTCCTGGCATTTCATACCGCCTTTGTGCGTCGAAATGTCGCGCGGGAAATGGAAAAATAGCACACCCTGTGTATGGTCTTAGCGTTTTTAAGAATGGTGAAATGTCTGGCATTTTTTAAAATGGCCGACAATTGTGTAGGGGGTAGAATGTTGTTTGTTGTGCTTATGTTGGAATAAAATACAAATTATGTGTAATGTTAAACAAGAAGAACTTGTGAATGTCATAAAATTTACCACCGGTTCGGAAAAATCTCCGATGAGAAGATGCCGGCAAGAAATTCAGTGATGTTTATTTTTTTACCTATAAATCAAAATTACAATGTTATTTTTACGTCTTCATGTTTTCGTTGTTATTAATTGAATAAAGAATATGAGTATAAATATGTATGTAACTGTGCTCTTTTTAAATCCTTTGTGTTCATTGAAATTGGTTCATATGGTTCATTGTTATCTAAGAAGGAGTCCATTGTCGAAGCTCTTACTAAAATCAATTAAGTAGGTATTTTTTTCAACGAAATGTTGGCAAATTTTATTATGATATGATTTTTGTTTCTTTCTTGCTAAAATACGATACTTGTCAATAATTTTTGCTATAAATGCGTCATCTAGTGAACAAAACGAAACATTCTTCTTAAAGCATAGTAATTTAATCAAGCCGAACTCCAGTCTGTTTATTTTACAAGACAAAAAAACTGCTTCTTCAAGAAACCCTTTATGCAGCTAACTTTTTCAGCGAAAACTCCAAGATCGTTTTGTTTAAAAAAAAAACTAAGGATCGACTTGTTAGTTCACTTTCAAAGCCGAAGTGCTTTTAAATTCAAGCGATGATTAAACCTACAGGATTCTAGGTACCACACTCAACCGACCGACGACGCTCATTATGGTCGTTTTTTCCTTTCCCTATTCAGGCTATAGTACCAACCAAACATCCGTCTCTCTCGGACGCGCATATTGGTTAGAAAGGGATATATGTTCTATGTCAGCGATAAAAACTAGCGTGCTAGGACCTCAGGAAAGGCAAAAGGATCTATCTCCATACAGCCATATTTGACGTATAGAAGCCAAATCCGTTTCTTCAGTAATTTGGTGATTATGATGAAAGATGTGTTAACTATTTCATGAAAGAAACTAAATTTGCAATAATGTTTTGTTTTTATGAAATAGGAAGACAAACAAGCAAGTGGGTCACCTGATGGTAAGTGATCACCACCGCCTATAGACATCGGCAACACTAAACCGATTGCAGATGCGTTGCCAACCCAGAGGGCTAAGCTGGAATACTTGTGAATGTTTTTAACAGCTCATGTATAACAGAGACTCCTTTCTGTACCTTTCGGTTTAGAAAAGCCGATATCCAACCGTTTCTGTGCCCACAAAGCTTTCGTTGCATATTCGGTTTTTCTTTTGATTATTCGGAAAATTTATTCATTGAATCGCAGCTAGTTGAGCTCAGGGCCTATCGGATTCGGGACTTCAACTACACTGTAAGACTATGGGCCTGTATTGATTCATAGGGCTAACTGGAAGAAATCTCTTAAAGGGATAGATTTGCCTTTGTGTAGTATACTAGCGGACGCCCGCGACTTCGTTCACGTGAAATTAGTAGCCCATGTCTGTCAGGGATAGTGTAACTTTCTATCTGTAAAAGAATTTTAAAATCGGTTCAGTAGTTCCAGAGATTACCCCCTGCATACAAACAAATTAACAAACAAACAAAGTTTACCTCTTTATTATATTAGTGTAGATTGTAGATAGTGTAGATGTAGATGTTGACTAAGAAATTGCATGACCACTTTTCGATCGTATTATTTAAGGACAGACTTTTTTGTCTCAACGATTTTATTATTTGTATACTTAGATAACTTTCAAAACTAGCCAAGCAATTTCTTCAATTGTTGCCATCTTACGCCGTAACTAGCCACCTCTTTTAATTAAAATAAAGTGCGCGCCGTTTATACAAAGACTTATCGGCGCGCCTTATAGAGGCCTCCCGTGACCAGAAGGCTGGGCAATACCTTGCCCAAAGAATCAGCATTGCCATCCAACGTGGCAATGCTGCCAGCCTTCAGGGCACCCTCCCTATTGGCGGCGATTTGGGATTTTTTTACCTTTAAGTTTAGAATAAGATTTTACTGTTGTTTTCTTCTTCTTCTTAATTTAGAATTTGATTAAATAAGTAAAATATGTTTTATTCCATTCATTCGAAGACAATCGTTACTTTTAAATAAAGACGACACAAGTGTGTTCTAATGTAGGTTTACTGCACATTTATAATAGTAGATTAATGCCTAAGCTTGGGAAGTAAGCAATTGCTGGCCGAGTTAGTTTAAAAACCAGAGCCAACGGCGAGGTTGTCTGAAAGAGATCGTTTTCAAGCGATAAGACTGCCTTTTGGATACCTTTGTTTAAGATTTCTCTGTAATTCTGTCAAATTGTAATGTGGTATTCAATAAAGCATATTGTATTGTATTGTATTGTATTGTATCAACGCCGGCAACAACGTCTCTCGCGGTTTGTTCCTTCGAGTACAATGTGAACATTTCCGACAATGTTAGAAAAAAAAGTAAGTAGTGGACTGTTCATTAACAGACTATTGTATAGTCGACCAAGAAATTGGTTGACCACTTTTCGACCGTGTTACAAAGGGATACGGTTCAAAAGTGGTCAAGCAATTACTTGATCGACTATATATTATTTATTACTCTCTGCCTCTACCCACCTGTGGCCCTAACATGACCGGCCCAGGTTTAATTTATCCCTCCCTGCGTCTCTGTCAAACTAGTGTCATTAGAAAGGGATGCACATAGAGATAAACTGAACTCGGCCGGTCATTAGGGCCACGGTGAGTCAATGTGGGCTGGTTTAAAGAAGTTCTTTTACATATCGCACGCTTAGTATTAAAGTGACCCATTTCTGAATAATACACGTCCCAAAATATCACCTTAATTAAAAGACATAGGGTTTAGTTTTGGGAAATATCAAATTCAGAATTGGACTCAATACTAAGCGTGCGATATTTATTTTATTAAGTGACATCGTTTCACTTCGACTGCCGTCGAAATTGCTCTTTCGTAACTGGTTACGAAGTAGGAATAAAAAGGTTTTGTGCGATGCCTGTGGTTGCGGAGAAGGAATTATTTTTCCTTATACGTAACCGCTGTTTCTAAGGAAGAAAGTGCAACTTATGAATATTTTGGGTGTTTTACGTTACTGGTGTCATTGACCTTGGTTTAAATATTCGAAGTTCTCAGTGATAATCAGCGTTGTGATTTATTGACTCAATATTCAGAATGGCGTCATTGACACTGGCTGTTGTTTTTTTCTTAATGATGCTTTTGTTTTTTTTTGTTTAACTATGTTACGAATGATTAAAACGTTTTTTTTTGCGTCATTTGCTCCATAGCTCACCTTTACGGGGTATCATAGGTATAACGCAATTCAACCTCCCATTAACGTTTCAATGGTTACATAAATTAGACATCATACCGTTCCCTTTTCACGCAACTAAGGAATTGCTAATTTTCTCGAAAAATCTTAACAAAAAGAAGTCATTAAAATGAATTGGTACGTTCATCGCCACGCCAACCAATTAGGCGAAGCCAGGCAAACGCTCCAAATAAAATGAAAAGACTTTGATCAATAAATTAATTAAACGCTTTCCCTCAACGCCCCCATAAAATACCCACGAAAAGTTTCCAAAATCAATAAACTCTATAAACATTAGCAGACACTAATGTTGCCTTCAACTCCACACAAACAGCCAAAGAACGTACAGTTCACATCTACATAGAAAAATATACGTAACCCACGGATCGCTATCAAAGACTAGTATTTTCCCCCAAAAACACTGAACTACTTACGGTTATTTGCAAGCACCTTCTCCTAGAAAAAAACTCGAATTCCAATTTCAAATAGCACAGCACTGGGAACTGTCACTGAAACACTAGCACAATCGAATCGAAACTGTCTATGGTGGAGATTCTTTTTTCGAAAATTTAAAAATGGAGTTAGGACAACGCTCGACGTGTCGGCGTCGATACGCGGACTGAGTAGCCGCCATGACAGTTTTAGCTGGGGTGGTGTACGCATGCGCCCTGGCCACCACCTTAAGGTCATTCCCCATTGTTCCCCTGATGAGGGTAGAAAATTGATGCCAACTCAAATTGGAAGCGAAGAAAACCTTTTTAAGTCACCGTAGATGTGTAACAACGTTAATTTGAATAACTGACGTTTTGATCCTGTGTTCTGACGTTTTTTTAACGTCTCTTCCCTTCGCGCGAATTAAAAGGAAAAATGTGCGCCGTATTAATAAAGGTTATTTTTGTAAATGGAACACCCGCTGACGTTGTGCGTTATAACAAATTTATGGGCTCCTTTGTAACGCACTTTTTTACAATGCTTGGCTGAAATTAAAAACAAAACACGACGGTAAAATTTGCTCTTAACTTTCAAAAATGGAACTCCATATAGATTCGATTTTTAAAACAAAGCTTATGTTAACATGGCATAATCTCTGGTTTCTGTTAAGTGGATGAACACACCGGATTACGTGGATTATACTACTGCGTGTTAATTGAACTCGTATACTGTTGTCTCGTTCCACCAGAGGGCTCTACAGACTTTTTAATCAGCCCTTGTGCTTTAATATTTATCTAAAGGCGTTTTTATTTCAAACGAATGTTCTAGAATACCTACGATTGATGTATAGCAAAGGGGGGAGGTGTTAGGTTTAGGTTAGGTTAGATTTTCTAAGACCTATATGGCCATGCTATACTCGGATCTAGAATACTTTTAATATGGCTTCTCTACGTTTAATAGTTACAGAAAAAAAGGTTTCTTAGGTTGATTTATTCTCAACATATCACTACTGATAAACAGTGCTTGTTAAAATTATATCAGAGAACATTGAGAAAAGAAAATAAGAAGAGATATCCGAACAACAGGTATCCGTCCTATTTTGAGCATTGGTCTCTCTCTATTAATGTATCTTATTCCTCCCAGTCTGGGTAGATCCAGGTAGACCTGGATCCCATTTCTCGTAACATGCGAGATGCACCTCACGTGCGAGATACGTCAAAAAATTACAGATTTTAAAGGGATTTGACAGATGTTTTCGTGCGAGATAGATCTCGCATGATCCCAGAATCGCCCCGCTGATTCAATATATTCCAGTGGCCCTAACGTGACCGGCCAAGTTTAGTTTATCTGAGTTTATTTCAAAATTACGAACTAAAGTGTCGATTTAAACAATAAAATATACGTTTAAAGTCTGTACTTACGTAGGATATGAAATTCTATTAAGTTTTTTGTGTTTTTCGGATGCATTTTAACAACCTTTGATAGCATAATTTAATTAAAACTGGAAGCTGTCAACAGGAGCGTGTGACGTTTGATACTATTTGAGACGGCCGAGAGGGTTAGCCGGTTCCGGCTACCTTTTTTTGGCGACATTTTTCGTGCGTGGACTCGGTTTCTGGGCATTATTATTCTAAGGGGCCTGCCTCTTTTCACTTTCTGCATAACCCCGAGTTGACGAGTCACCAGGCAAATCCAATTAATAATTTAAAAAAAATGTCTTAGTTTGTCAGTAAGTATGCCATTCGTTCAAGTAGCGAACGGTCGTACTATTAGATCCAGATGATGCCTCGTAAAGAGGCGAAACGAACGTCGATCGTGTTTTAGTGTTCAGTGGTGGTGGTGTTTAGTTGAGTCTGTGTGATATATGCTGTTTCGTGTGGAAGCGGAGGGTAGGTTTTTGCATGAATATATATATGTCGCACAGACGCAGCTATATCGCACGTGCCCGGCACTGGTTTCGTGGAGTAGCAAGGTAATTTGTTCCAGTTTGTTGATATGGACCTCCGCAAAGTAACGCCTGAATCTATTAACCATCTAATATTATTAAACTCACAGTTCAAAATACAGTGTAACTAAGCACTGCACGCCAGGAAGCGTCAGTTGTGTCCGCAATAAAAGAAAAACGCTGCCAAAGCGGTTCGCGGATGATTTCAGAACTTGGCCGCAGTCCACAAAGTATGTGGCGTCGAAGCATTGGCTATGTATTTAAGTTTTTAATCGCTTCAAAATTTGTGGATCGTACTAGTGTTAATTTGTTTTTTCAACTTAACACAACGCGTTTATATTACCATCATTACTTTATTTTAGTAGGAAAGTTGTTATTAAAATTAAATATAATAAATTTCAAAATAGATTTAATAACAAGCCTCTGACCGTCCAGGACCCCAAGTCCAAAAACGACTGATTTCCAAGGGATTTGACAGTTGTTTGCGTGCGAGATAAATCTTGCACAAACCGAGAATCGCCCCGCTGTTCGTTTCTCTATGATCTCATAGATATTGTAGCTGAACCCAGCTTGTTTGATCGCTTGTTGGGTTATTGGTTTTCGAGATAGTTACTTTAAAAATAATAGTCTACGGTTAATTCAAAGTTTTGACTTTAAACGTTTAATTAAATACCACACGCGGAAAAACGTAATTAACACTTAAAAATAAATGTCTAATGTAATTTGATTGCTGAACTTTAGCAATATTAGTACAAAATTATTTCCTCTCATTATAGGAAGTTGATAATAGTTAAAAAATAAGATAATAGATAACTTGAAGATGGAGTTAGCATAGCAACAAAATTTTTAGGACAACAACGGGGAATTCTCGCCTCAGTAGAGATGAAGTCACACTCGAAATAAGCCAAAAAGAGCTGTCAAATCCCTTCAAAATCTGTCATATTTTGACACATCTTGAACGTCAGATGAATCTCGATGAGCGCCAGAATAGGGGGCCAGAAAGCTTTTGCCGCTCTCACGAGCGGACATCACTGTCAAGGTGGTGTAATTTTTTAAATAATAATTCGCCTTCTATGTAACTAGACGAAGATGACAAAATTCAAACCTCTAAGTATTACTTAAGAACCTCATTTTCGAGGAAACGTGGCTTGAGCCGAGTAGAAACCGTAAAAATAAGAATTTCATTACGAAAGTAAAGCGCCGAGCTATTCGGGACACTCGGTTTTAAAACATAATATCGCTTACTCTGCTCCTAAGATGTTCGAGACATTTGGGTTCTGTAGGGTCAAAACAGAAGCCGTATTTTTTAATAGCCTTCTCTGAAGTAGAGGTACGCTGTACGTTTCCAATTTAAGAAGAATAATTCTCTCTTTTACACTAGTTGTTGAAGCCTTAGTAAAATAGATTTAGTTATTTATAGTCAAAAATATAGTTATATTAAGCAACTGAACTGGCAATATCATCAAGTATCCAATAATGTTTTAGAAAATGACAGTGACAATCATTGTGAAAAGTTGTACAGTGGCCCATAATTCCGTTTGGTTGACTGTACAACTAGAACAGTAGTGTCATGACACACTACATTTTCGTTACTATATTTTTATACTTATTGTGTTACAGAAATGAAATGATCAAATGAGTACTTAAGTAGGAAACTTTTACAAGTTTTCCAAATAGAACATTTCTTTGATGAAACGTTACTCTTTAATCGTAACAGAATACTTTATAATTAAACTAGAAATTATAAAAAATAATAATTAAACGTTAGAAATGACTCTAGGCTGTAACTGTAGCCTAGAGTCATTTCTAACGCGTCTTCGTTCTAAGTATTCTCTCCATAGATTTCTATGCGATTTCATCATCAAAAAAAGGATGTTTATTGCCATAATTTGCAGCAGGATCACGGTTACTATAACAGTCAAGGATAGTAGATTTAATCCCACTTGATTGGCCAGGTGCATAGGCAACATCATAGCACACCCACTAACTAAGAAAATGAACGTAGCTATCTTCATCTTTTTCCATAGAGTCATGTGAGAACTGCCCCTCACCTTCGCCCGTTTCATAAGTGTATACAACACCCTGCAGTACAATGCTATACTAGTAAATGAGATTCCAATCATAGCAAACTCAGTGAGGTCTATGTAAAAAAGATAGTCAACAGCGAGAATCAAAGCAGGCAAACCCCACGCGAAGGCATTGCTCTTTACATACACATGCTCATAATTGTAACTAAATATTTTAACCACATCCACGTAGAAAGTGAACGAGGTGATAAACAACCAGAAAACGAAAGAAGAAATCCCGAACATTGTGATGATGTCTAAGTAAATAGACCTCGGTAGAAAGTTTAATTTAGAGACCGTAGTAAAGAGTCCTCCGGCAAAACTTACATTGATGAATACGTAGTTTCTAAACTGTCGCCACTTTGCAATCAACACCCATGACACAATCCCGAAAGACACAGTCGCGACACATAATACTATAGCAAATAACCAAGAAAACAGCATAACTATTTGCATGTAATCTATCACATGTGTTCCTTTGTGTGTAACATATTCTGTTACGTTCATTTCTGTCACATAACTCTGGTTGCGTTTGACATTTTCTTCGGGCATGAAGATTAAATCCGTATCGTTCATTTTTGAATCAAGGTCTTCAGCAACTTTTTCGTCTTCAAGATCATACACTTAATTTTGAATTGCCTTTGTCGGTGTTATTTGCAGCTTTTCGCAGTTGATTTTGTTTGCGCCAATGCCACAAGAACTTCTTGTTTTACGGGTCTGGCGTTTAGTCTAGGGTTTGATGAAGTCAAAAAGATAAAGATAGATTTTGGACAGCATTAATTAATCTCTTATTGTAACGTGCAAGACGCAGGAATTTCCGTATGTAAGTTAGTGAATAGACGAACTGTCCTCCTTCTGAGCCTCGCTGTCTCCTGTGTCCTCTTTCTATGTCTATCCTTCTTGCTTTGAGCTACAGTTAAGAACGTGCTGAATTATTGACTACCTTTTTCACTCTGAGATATCTGACGGCGATAGCTCTACACTGTTCCGCAAATGAAATAAAAATGCCTAGCACTGATAACATTCATGTATTAAAAACAATTTAATTAATGACTCAGTAATTAAATCTCGTTTGCATTGATAAAAATAGGATAGTAGTTTTATTATCACATATGTTGTAACGAGTCTTTGTAAACAATGTAATTTTTTATAAGCTTTGTTAAACATAATGCTATTAGGCTATGAGATAAAAGCGAACATAAAATTACATATTTAACATATTAAAGGAGATCTGCTATCGGAGCAACGCTGCTTTAATTTACGACTACTAGGTACTGGATCTAGTTTGTGTATTGAACAATGTAAGTCGCATCGTGACTAGTTAAAAAAAACTTTTTCGCAACCAGTTGCGAACAAGGAACGTTTATTCCTAATGCGAAACTATTTTCGCAACTCAGTTACATCGGCGGCTGAAAGATTTCCTTGCGATCTTTAAGTATTTCTGCTTTACAAAATAGCGTTCAAGTAAGTATTTGCTTAAGCTCAGTAGTTTATTTCTTACTCTGCTGTAGACGAAACGAGTTTCTTTGCGAGCGGAGTGGAAATGGCGAAGGCGAGAGCGCTCCATTTCACTGGAATATCAATTTGCATAGATGCTGATAAGATAAGGTGAAAAATCAGTTGTAGCTGGGTTTCAAAGCGATATCAAATATTCCCATTTCGTAGCTGGTTACAAAACTCAGTTACGTACGCGGCCGAAGGGGATAATGTTGGCGAATGCAAAAAACCGGCCAAGTGCGGATAGTGCGGTGGGAAGTGTGCTAGGACCTTGTGCAAGGTCCATCCGGATCGCTACCACCAACTTGCTCGCTAATCCTGACGCCGCGCCGTGGGCATGTGGCCAGCGGGGCGATTCTCGGTTTAAGCGAGATTCATCTCGCACGAAAACAGCTGTCAAATCCCTTGGAAATCTGACATTTTTGACGTATATTGCCCGTGAGATGCATCTTGCATGAACCAAGAATTGGGGTCCGGCCCTATGGCAGGGGGGTTCCACTCCGCAATGTAGGTGCGCTCGCCGCATGACCTATGGCATAGGTTAATCCCAGTAGGTTGCCGGCTTGCCGCGCGCGCGCCCGCTGACTCTGTGTCGCGCGTTGATAGTATTACAGTAAGCAGTCCAACCCTAGCGGTGCGCCAGGGCATTGCGGGTGGAAGGCGGGCGCGGGCGGCGCCTTCCTTTTGACGCATGCCGCCTGGTGAATGTTTATGAAGTAATACGGACTTTTTGTGCCTGATTATAAAGTTGGAATTCGTTTAATGGTGGTCGAAAAAAGAAGTTTCTGTACATTAGTACTATTATTTATTCTGTGCCTATGGGTACTGATTGTACAGGCAAATAAGGGCGTTCGTCCACCGGCACCGCCCACGTGCGATTAGTAAACGCTGGCGAGCGTCGAGAGCGCTATAAAATAGTCATAACCCATAAGCGAGGGTGGCCATAAACGCATTGCTATTACGGACATTGCCTTTCATTTCCTTGCGGAGAGGATATGCCTCGATATATTATTTGTCACAATATTGTCCTAAACTTTCATTACATAACTTGAAAAAGAATTCCGTTGCCGGTTATGGCTGATTGATTAATAGTACAAGTAAATAAGTTTAAAAAATTAAATTAAATAAATATCTTGGGACAATTTACACCAATTGACCTAGTCCCAAACTAAGCAAAGCTTGTATTATGGATACTAGACAACGGATAAACATACTTATATAGATAAATACATACTTAAATACAAATAACATCCACGACTCAGGTGCAAACATTCGTGTTCGTTACAGAAATATGTGCCCATACCAGGATTTGAACCCGGGACCTCTAGCACAGTAAGCAGACACAGGTCGTCAAAATACATTAATGATAAAGAGAAATGGCGGTTACTCCGCCGACTTAAATTAAATGATGATGATGATGAAATAAATTTTACTTGTACCTTGTGCTAGGTCCGTCCGGATCGCTACCACCATGTTGCTAAACAGCAGTGCTTGCACTGTTGTGTCCCGGCGTGGAGAGCAAGACAGCCGGTGTAATTACTGGCACAAGAGGTATTCCAACTTAGCCCCCTGGGTTGGCAACGCATCTGCAATCGCTTTGGTGTTGCGGGTGTCTACAGACGGTGGTGATCACTTACCATCAGGTGACCCACTTGCTTGTTTTCCTTCCTATTTCATAAAAAAACGGCGTTTAGGTATAAGCAGCATCCTACTGCATGCTGTCTTGTCTATCAGATTTATAATGTTCGTTCGCAAGCGTGGCAACTCAATTGCGGCGGCCCCAGCGCAGTGGGGCACCGATATTCTTGTAGCTTCGCGAAGTAAGCCGCGCCGGCCAGCGGTCCTTGTGCCAGCGGTACAGGTAACGCAACGAGAGTTAGGTCACGCACACTGCTGCATGTCATGTGTGTACCGAAGAGTCTCGTTCGAATTTTAAAAATTTTGTTTGGTTTTGTACGGCGCTGTGTAGTGGTGTGTGTAGTCAATCGTTCGCCTCAACTGTCGTTGCGTTACCTGTAACGATGGTCACTAAATCGCGTGACGCCCTGGTGATTTAGTGGAGTGGACGCTTAACGGCGGGGCGCGGAGCTATTATGGAAGCCCTATAATGTATTATAGGTGGACCGCATACACGTATGTAACTGTACAGTCAACCAATTTGATTCCTATGCCACTGTAGAACGTTGTTGAATTGTGTCATCGCTGAGATATTATGACATACTAGCGGAGTAGCGGACCCGGCACACGTCGTCCCGGAAAAGCAGCACCATATTAATGGTGACATATCGACAGCAGCGCCATCTACCGGGTCTAATTGTGTTTCCAAACCATCCAGGACCAGGAACCCATTAAAATATACACAGTACACACAAAATTTCATCCAAATCGGTCTAGCCGTTTATATGGAGTTCTGGGTCTCCATTCAATTACAAAGTTCATACAGACAAAAATTGTAAAGATAATTGTTTAAAGTTAGCGCTATTTTCGAGCGAACGAAGAAGGTTGCTTCTTTGATGACGAATGCCGCGCCGAAGCACTTAGAGCGTCCGCTGCTTCGCGCGGGTGCACGAAGCGGGTGCACGCCTATCGAACAAATAGTATGAGCCCGCACCCGCAACCGCGCGAGTTAGCGGACGCTCTCATACTTTTCTATAGGCGTGCACCCGCTCCGTGCAGCCGCTCCATGCGTCCGCGCGACTTAGCGGAGGCCCTTAGATAATAACAGAGCCGGTTGAATACGCCACTTCTCTCCGTGGCACTACACGTCACAATATCGACCTGATATCAGTCCTTCAGGCTCAAAGGCTCTATTGTCCGATGCTCTCCAAGTTTAATCAGGTGCTCTTACTTCAGTCAAGAGCGCTGACATACCGTGCCCACCTGCTTGCATACATATACCTTCATTTGAATATGCTTCGCTAAAGTTTCACACAGATACAATCGAAATGTTTGGTACGTAAAAACCTTTCGTAAACATAATCTCAAGATAATAGTGGAAACCGTATCAAAATCCGTTGCGTGGTTTAAAAGGAGAAGGCCCCGAACATACGCTAAAACGTTTCAGGACAGACAGGAAAGGATAGCGACTCTATTTTATACTACCTATCTAACGAAAATAAAGATAAAGAAGAAGATATGTATACCTTCTGGATAGATACTATGGCGTAAGCGGCTTAGAGAAGCAAAATCTATAGCGGTATGTATACTCGACCAAGAAATTGCTTGACCACTTTACCAGCGTATTTCAAAGGGATAAGATTCAAAAGAGGTCAAGCAATTACTTGGTCGACTATATATGTAATGAAATTGTAAGTGGGATGCCTGTAGGTATGCCTACATCCTTTCTTCTTCTTTATCTTGATCTAAACAAAATCTGTCCTCATAACTTCAACGGTTTACCGTACCTGCTTCTAAAGCACCCAACAGATTTCGATGCGGTCTTTACGTCATTTAGAAAAAGTTACGCCAGGTTTTTATTTAGGTATAGTCGACCAAGAAATTGCTTGACCACTTTTCGACCGTATCACAAAGGGATAAGGTCCAAAAGTGGTCAAGCAATTACTTGGTCGACTATACATTACATTTTAATAAAGTTTTTATTACCAAATTGCACCCGTAGCCGGAGCGAGTCGCTAGTAACTGTTATTAAATGTAATAAATAGACAAACGAGCCAATGGGTCACCTGATGGTAAGTGATCACTAATCACCATCGCCCATAGACAGTACCCGCAACACCAAAGAGACTGCAGATACATGGCCTACCCAGACGGCTAAGATCAGAGGCGTATTTAAAGATTTGGCGCCCCAGACCACTTAGCTTTGGCGCCCCATTAAATGACGATAAAGTATTTAATTTTAGGGGCGGCTGCCGCCCCTCGCAGCCTGGCGCCTCGGGCCATGACCTGGATGGCCCTAGGGTAAATACGCCCCTGGCTAAGATGTACCTCTTGTGCCAGTAATTCCACCGACACAAGAGATTCCAGTAATTTAATAAAGGATATGAAACGCTTGGTACTTACCGTCCCCATATTGTTGAAACTTATACTAAGCGAGTTCACGGCAACCTAGTAAGACAACACAAACGGCGCGGTTAGATTTGGCGAGCTCCCAACTATTCCATCTAAGGATTACTCTCGCCATTTTGTACGAGTGTTATGTTAACGTGTACAGTAGTTGTAGCAGAGCTTGTAGTGTAAGTTTTTGGTACAATAAACTCGACGAACGCGTTAGAGTCCTCAATTACAATGGAAGCAAAGACAGCGCCTCATGCTGCGCGTATTTGCAACAAAAAGTTACCATACAAATTTAGAGGTTTAGGGTTAATATCTAAATTTGTATGGAAACTTTTACAAGTACAACCACAAACCATAATTATAATACTACATTAGTACATCCTAGGAAGGACCTACCCCAACAATCACCCTAAGTAAATGAGCGAGCAATATCCTTGGCCCAAATGAAATGCTTACGTCTTCGGTCTTATTACCTGGGAAATAAAGTAGAATTACGGGATTGTAAGGGTGAAGGAACGTTAATATTCGTCGTAAATCTGTCGCTTGCGCACTCAGTGTAATGAGGGTCAGTGACCTCGCATGACGCCATAGAAATGGACTGTACAAGAGAAAATCAACAGTAGGTATACTTATTAAGTAAGTGCCATTCCGTACCCGAAGGGGGCCAACGGTTCCCCGCTGTCCGGTCGTCTGTCACAGGGCTGTATCTTTTAAACCGTAAGAGATAGACACTTGACATTTTTACACAGTGTTTTTACTATAGCAACAAATCTTTACATAGTATAAAACAAAGTCGCTATCCATTCCTGTCCGTCCACATCGTATCTACGGCCGCTTACTCGTTCTAAAGGCTAAAAGGATTTTGATACGGTTTCCACTGCAAACCGTATGAAAATCCGTTGCGTGATTCAGATAGAGTTTAAGCGGCCGAAGATTTATGAGGGCAGACAGGAACGGACATCGACTTTATTTTATACCTACCTACATGTACAGATAATACAAATTAGCATATACAGATTGATATTTCATGTTTTTAAACATTATAACAATATACAATGTAATAAATATATTTTATTATAAGTTTTATGAGGCAACGGGTGTCCAGTGGCCCGTTTCACGAAGCTACAAGTTACAATTTTACAAGTCTAAACCGGCAACATTACGCCCATCGCCCATTGCCATTGGTCATTATTTACCAATGTTGCCGGTTTAGACTTGTAAAATTGTAACTTGTAGCTTAGTGAAACGGGCCACTGATTTCATTGAATAAAATAAATAATGCATCGAAACTAGCAAAATGTTACGTGTCAGTACGAAACAAATAAGGCCAAAATACTTAGCGTCGATGAGCCTTTGGGACAAGGAATGCAAACCCGGTTATTTCTCTAAGAGGAAACCGGTTATATCCGGTTATTCCTTAAAGAAAATTTCCTGGTTTGTATTCCCTACTTTGGGCCCTTTTGTTAGCCTACTGTCATTGTATGCATTATGAAACAAAGGCGCACCCTCGTAGACGACGGATTGGCAGTATCATTATCGATCTTTGACATTAGAAGTGTTTGTTTACCTTCGTTTAAATCCCCTGAACTATAGTAATTGTAAGAAAACTCTCCAGCAAGCTCTCCGAACTATGTCCTACGAAGATACAGAAAAATTTTTAGTAATGTTAAAGTAAATGATATTTGTATTTTACTAATAGTTTTGTATACATTGGTATACAAAACTATTATCAAAACTATTATTATTTGGTATTGGTAGCGTGGATGAAATTTACGTATCAGATGTAGGCTAAGTATTAGCTAAAAATTATTTAATGTGTATTGCCATTTTTATTAGTTCTTTAAGTTAAATATTGTTACTTTATGCTTGTATTTCAAACACAATACCTGTATTGTTTTATGAATAAATACTATGACTATGACTATGACTATAACAACAACAACAAATACCCTTCATTGATTCACACAAGTAGACAAAATGAATGAATACACACAGGGAAATTTTACATGGGATTGAACAGGCGGTGTCTTCCAGACACGTTTGAAAAGAGATACGGTGAGAAATAGCCGAAGTTAACGTTAGTTATTTAAATTTAAAAAAAAACCAAAATGTTTACTGATGCGCTACGCCACGCAGCAAATAAAAACGACGGATATAAATTTTTGTCTTATAAGTTTAATAATGTTTTTTTACTTAGCCTAAATGAGTGTCCCACTGCTGGGCAAAGGCCTCTCGTCAAGGCCTCATGATTTCCACATATCCCTCTCCTGGGCTATATGTTGAATAGCTACCTCTTTTGGTTAGCTGGCCACTCGGACGCCATATACTTTTATAATAATGATTTGTGTCATATACGAACAACCGTCACTGATTGTCTTTCCTATGTGTAATATATTTTAATATATCTAATTCAATAATACGTGTTTGATTAGCATATCCAGTCTAAATACAATAGGTTATGGACCGTTATAAAATGTGTAACAAAGTCTGTGATTGCAAAAAATAATTCGACACGAAAAATACGCGATGTCAAAATCATACGCGAATATTGAACCATTGGGTAAAAATAATTACGAAACATGGAAACTTCAAGCAGAAGCCGTGCTAGTCAAAGCTGGCCTATGGAACTGTATATCGGAACCAGAAAAATCAAGCTCGGAGAAAGATTCTCTGGCAAGGTCAGAATTAATTTTGATAATCGCACCGACGGAACTCAGGCAAGTAAAATCCTGTAAAACTGCATACGAAGTATGGCATAAGCTGAGCAAAATTTTCGACAGTAAAGGACCTGCGAGAAAAGCAACTTTACTTAAATCGCTGATACAAAAACAAATGACAATCGAATGTGATGCACGTGATTACGTCAACGAATTTATGGATATTGTAGACAAATTAAAAGATTTAGAGATAACCATTAATTCTGATTTACTGAGTATCATGCTGCTCTATAGTTTGCCGCAATCATACGAAAATTTTAGGATCGCAATTGAATCTCGTGACACACTGCCGTCACCTGAAGATCTGAAAATAAAAATCATCGAAGAATATGAAGCGAGAAAAACCAACCGGTATGATAGCGAACCTGAAAATGAAGCGCTGTATACTAAACACAGATATAATAAATATCATAAAAAGAAAAATTTTAACCGCAATTATTCTGAAAGACGAAACGATGAACCAACTGGAAGCGATCATAAAAATAAAGAAAAGCCTAATCATAATAAAACCTACAAGCAAAGAAACAACTTCAATAGAAAAACAGATGAAAGTTTAAATGCAGCTGAAGAAATTTGTTTGACAACCACATCAAACAAGAAAAACAAATGGTGTTTGGACAGTGGATGCACTTCTCATATGTGCAATAATGAAAATTTATTTACCACTCTATCCAAGACAAAAGAAAACAGCATTTTAAAACTAGCATCTGACAAAACTGAAAAAATTGAAGGAAGAGGCACTGTGAACGTAAAGATTGATGGGAACGGATTCAAATTTTCCGAAACCTTACTCGTGCCGGGCTTGACAACAAACCTTATATCTGTTGTTAAGGCGACTGAAAAAGGGTGCATAGTACTTTTCAAAGAAGAAGAAGCTATTATGAAAAACAAGAAAGGCGAAATAATATTTAAAGCTGTAAAAGAAGACGGTTTATACTACTTGAATGTAGAAAATCACAACAAACCTCAACGCGACTCACGCGAAACAGCACATGCAGTTACCGAATCTGAAATAGACAAATGGCATGTAAAATTAGCTCATGTTAACGAGCAAACGCTAAAAGAAGCATTAAAAAATGAAGCAATTAAAGGGCTGTCATTCAACAAAGATGATAAGCTGACTGAATGCGAAACGTGCATTAAAGGAAAACTTTCCCGGTTACCTTTTCCAAGAGAAAGAGAAGAAAATAGAGCCCCGGAGAAACTTCATATCGTTCATTCCGACGTATGTGGGCCAATGCCCGTAACAAGCCCCGGAGGCAATAGATACTTCGTTACCTTTATTGACGAGCACAGTCGTTATTGCAAAGTTTACTTCCTGAAACAGAAAAGTGAAGTATTTACAAAATTTAAAGAATATAAAAAGGAAGCTGAAAAGTTTACTGGAAAACTCATCAAACTCTTACAGACTGATAATGGCAAAGAGTACTGTAATCGTGAGTTTGACACTTACCTTAAAGAACATGGTATTTCAAGAAGACTGACAGCGCCTTACACGCCGCAACAAAACGGAATGGCTGAAAGGAAAAATCGTACGCTGATAGACAAGGCACGATGCATGCTGATACAGTCAAACGTACCTGAAAAACTCTGGGCTGATGCCATCTTTGCCGCAAACTACCTAACAAATCGGATACCTACTAGAACCACTCAATATAAGACACCTTTTGAAAATTGGGTTGGACATGTACCTTCAGGAAATCATTTATACCCTTTTGGAGCAAAAGTCTTTGCACTAAACAAAAACAAGAGAAGGAAATTCTCACCGAAAGCACAAGAAGGCGTATTCTTGGGTTACTCCGAAGTTACAAAAGGTTTCCGTATTTGGCTGCCAAAGCAGAATAAACTAATAATCAGTCGCGACATAAGAGTGATGAACAAAATGTACTTCGAAAAAGAAGATGAAAAAAAAGATTACCTGAACTTAGATGATGAAAATGACGAAAACATAATTCAGTTAGAATTTACTAACCCAAATCCTCATTTTCAGAGTTCTTCTTTTCAGCCTCAACCTGAAAATCACCAGGACACCGCTGATAGTGAATACGATGAATGTGAAACACAATCAGATGTCGAACCAGAACCAGAAGTTGAATCAGAGCCAGAAGTCGAACCAGATGCGTATGCTGAAGAACAACAACTACAGCAAAGACCTATAAGGCAAAAAAGAGCACCTGCTTGGACAAATGACTATTTGACTTACCTCTGTGAAGACACGCAGTATGATGAGAATGATGAAGACTGGCACAAAGCCATAAAAAATGAGATCAAAGCTCACATCAAAAATGGTACCTGGAAAATCAAAAAGGCTGGCAACGACGCAAACGTTGTAAATTTCAAAATGGTTTTGAAAGAGAAAACTGGTCCGAACGACTCAAAAACAAAAAAGGCAAGACTTGTAGCCAAGGGATATAGTCAAAGATTTGGCATAGATTACAACGAAACCTACGCTCCCGTCGCAAAATTAAGCTCGATCAGAACTCTCGTGGCTATCGCTGTTCAAAAAAAATTAAAGTTACATCAGATGGATGTAACTACAGCATACCTTAATGGAAGCCTTGATGAAACCATTGTTATGAAAATGCCAGAGTACTTGGAAAGTTATGTTAAAGAAGTCATTGTTGACGAATCCAACAATAACGATGCGACAGTACGCAATAAAGCTAAAGAAATGCTTAAAGACCTTCAAAACATAAAAGGACAGAAAGTCTGTCATTTGCAAAAAGCATTATATGGTCTGAAACAGTCAGGGAGGCAATGGTACAAAAAGTTGGATACTGAATTGAAAAACATGAACTTCATTTCATCTCCTGCCGACCCCTGCGTCTACACTCGCACGAATGGGGGCGAGACAACCATCGTCGGGATCTACGAAGACGATTTGATAATAGCATATTCGAGCGAAAGTAAGCTGAACGCAGTCATCAGAGACCTTAAATCGAAGTTCGAGATGAAAGACATCGGAACGCTGAACTTATGCTTAGGCATAGAGTTCTCCTGCACGTCTAGACAAATAACTATGTCTCAGAGGAAGTACATTCAGAAAGTACTTGAAAAGTTTAACATGCAGGACTGCAAGCCAGTTTCTACTCCAATGGAGGTTGGACTAAAGCTGAAAAGAGATGACACAGGTACAACTACGGGCGATATACCGTATCAAAGTTTAATCGGTGCATTAATGTACTTGTCCGTTGCAACGAGGCCTGATATTGCCCACGCCGTCAGTTATCTCAGCCAGTTTAACAACTGCTACAGTAAAGAACACTGGACTGCAGCTAAACGAGTTCTTCGTTACTTGATGGGCACTAAAGATTTGAAGCTCACATACTCGAAAAGCAACAAAGCTTTGATCGGCTACGCCGACGCCGATTGGGCATCCTGTCAAATCGACAGAAAATCCTACACAGGATACTGCTTTGCGTTAGGAGGAGCGATTGTCAGCTGGGAATCACGAAAACAGAAGACAGTCGCATTGTCAACAGCCGAAGCGGAATACATGGCTTTGACTGAATCTGCAAAAGAAGCCATGCATTTAAAAGTACTTGTTGCGAGCATGCTGAAAGAGAAATGTCCAGCCGTAACAATTTATAGCGACAATCAGGCCGCGGGAAGTTTAACCAAAAATCCCATAATAAGTGCCAAGTCAAAACATATTGACATTAGAATGCACTTCATCCGCCAGACTGTGGATGACGGACTGATAAAAGTCAAGTACCTACGTACGGAGGAGATGCCTGCTGACATATTCACCAAGGCACTTCCTGCTGCTAAGTTCGTGACATGCCGCAGCAGCATCGGGTTTAAGTAGCACCTGGATCCTCGTGAGGAGGAGTGTTGAATAGCTACCTCTTTTGGTTAGCTGGCCACTCGGATGCCATATACTTTTATAATAATGATTTGTGTCATATACGAACAACCGTCACTGATTGTCTTTCCTATGTGTAATATATTTTAATATATCTAATTCAATAATACGTGTTTGATTAGCATATCCAGTCTAAATACAATACTATATCCGGCGAATCCTTCAATTCGGCGTTGAGATCGTCTCGCCACCTTCGCCAGGGTCTGCCTCGCTGCCGTTGACCGTTGGGCGGTACCCACCAGGTGGCTGAGTGTGCCCATCTTTGTGGACGAGTGCATCTGGCAGACATGCTCGGCCTAGTCCCATTTTAGGACTAAATATTAATAATCAATCAATCAATCAAATTTATTTCTCGATAGAATTGTGTACATACAGCATATAGCAGAATATAGACAGTTAATATTTACATGTAATTCACAAGAGCATCGATTTCCCGTGAAGATTACACTGGTTCCTACACTAGGCACAGCCTGTCTCGTAGGTAACCAAAGTTGCAGACCAGTTATCGAAGCGATGCGAAAGTGCGATAATGAATGTTATATTTGTTTAATCTTGTATTTGAAATTAGTATATTCTAGTATACCTACCTAGTATATGTATGTTAAGGAAGAAAACCAATGAGATTTTGTGTCTCATATTTCATGCTACACGTTTTTTTAATTGGTACACTTGGAGGCGAACTATGGCCTACGAAAGTTAATCCATTAGTAAATTGTTTTGTTGTCAAACGAATATTTAAATTAATACCCCATTAATTGGCTCCTGAGTGCGGCTGTGAGGGGGCCCATTGCCACGCAACAGTTAGATCGATACAATCCGGCTGCCAATAGTTAATCCTTGACGACTCGAAGCACCTATCTTAACCCTAGATCACTTACCTAGATCTTAATTAATACTTCGTTTTCGGAGCTATCCTGTGGTTTAGTTGTGTTAATTAATAAACAAGATGGTGGGCGTCGATTTGACCAAACAATCGGTTTATTTCGGACATCCGTTCCGATTTTGGAAGGTATGTTTTAGTATTTAGTTCGAGGAATATCATAGATCTTGAAGAGGCTGGTCAACGTCGCTGGCAACCGAAGTGTTGGCAGCTACCTCGCACAGCGTATAAACTTCTTTGAGATTGTCTAAGATAAGCTTAGCTTTACAGATGCTGCCTGTATGTTCGGTGCCATACGAAGGGGATCTTCTGTTGTTGATATCTTTTAGTAATAATTTTAGAAGTTTTTAGTTCTTTTTTGGTTTAATCGTTTACTTCATTTAGTATTACTGTTATCTCTTTGTTTAATTTTTTTATTTTATTAGATTATTTTAAGAAAAAAATGTTAGTAGGTACATAGACATCGTTGATTCTGATACTGTTTTGTTTTAAAGCAACGACAAAGGCTCGAGTCAGAGTCCCTGGTGAATGTGGAAGACGCAAAGACTCTCGGCGACATCGTTGGATATGACTCCGTCCATTTACAAAAGTACGCATCATTATCATTTACTAGTTTTTGCCTGCGTCTTCCTCCGCGTATATTTTAGACTACACACTATAACCAGGGGGTTCCACTCCGCACCACCCATGGCATAGGTTAATCGCAGTAGGTTGCCGGCTCGCCGCGCGCGCGCCCGCTCACTCTGTGTCGCATGAGATAGTATTATAGTAAGCAGCCAAACCCTAGCGGTGCGCCAGGGCATTGCGGATGGAAGGCGGGCGCGGGCGGCACCTTTCTTTTGACGCTTGCCGCCTGGCGAATGTTTATGAAGTAATACGAAATTTTTGTACCTGATCATAAAGTTGGAATTCGTTTAATGGTGGTCGAAAAAGAGAAGTTTCTGTACGTTAGTACTATTATTTATTCTGTGCTATAACTCTACCTCTCATCATTATCATCATCATAATATCAGCGGGAAGACAACTGCTGGGCATAGGCCTTCCCCAAGGATCTCCACGACGGTCGGTCTTGAGCTGCTCGCATCCACCGGTTTCCAGCGATCCTCACCAGATCATCGGTCCACCTTGAGGGGGGCGTACTAACACCTCGTCTTCCGGTACGTGGTCTCCACTCGAGAACCCTTCCACCCCAACGCTCATCAGTTCTACGAGCAATGTGCCCCGCCCACTGCCACTTAAGGTTTGCAACTCGTAGAGCTAGTATTAACTCTACCCCTGTAGGTACCTTAATGGTACCCATAATAGTCTAGTATTATTTTTGAATGCAGTTTTATTTCATTTTCATGATTCTTTCACCTCGTCGAACTATTTTGGTAAACAAATTAAGTTAAAGTATCGTTTCCAGGGCAATAATAAACAGGACAAGCGAGAGAGTGCAAGAATTACTTGACTCAGAAGATGTCAAGCTCTGACAAAGAAGAGAACGACTCAAGCTCCTTCTAGAACAAGAAGAAGAGGAGTTAGCTCAGGAACTTATGACTAAACAAGCCCTGGAGGAATGTGGCTATTGCAAACAGAAGGAGGCTAAAGCAAATAGTTACATAGAAGACATTGAGAAGGAGAAAGTGAGGGAGTGTTTAAAAGCCCTGGAGAGGGAAAAAATGTGAGTATTATTTACAACAGTGACCTTAATATGACCGGCCCTGGTGTTATTTATCCCTTTCGGCGTCTCTGTCAAAGTAGTGTCACAAGAAAGGAATGCACATAGAGATAAACTCAGATAAATTAAAGTTAGGGCGACAAAAGTAGGACTGAGCATAGGTGAAGGAGTGAGCGATGAAATAACTAGTACAAGAGGCGTAGCCAGCATCATGGAGACCCTCAGGGGCGTATTTACCCTAGGGCCATCCAGGCCATGGCCCGGGGCGCCAGGCTACGAGGGGCGGCAGCCGCCCCTAAAATGAAATACTTTATCGTCACCTAATGGGGCACCAAAGCTAAATGGCCCGGGGCGCCAAATCTTTAAATACGCCTCTGGAGACCCTACCGCAGGGCACAGACCTGGGGGACCTCACTTAGTTCTAGTTTTCTAATTTGTCATTATTGTTTGAATATAGGCACCACATAAGCAATAAAGTCTTTTTTTTTGAAATAGGAAGGCAAACAAGCAATTGGGTCACCTGATAGTAAGTGATCACCACCGCCTATAGACACCTGCAACAACAAAGAGAGTGCAGATGCGTTGCCAACCCAGAGGGCTAAGATGGAATATCTCTTGTGCCAGTAATTACACCGGCTGTCTTGCTCTCCACGCCGGTACACAACAGTGCAAGCACTGCTGCTTAGCGGCAGGATTAGCGAGCAAGATTGTGGTAGCGATCCGGACGGACCTTGCACAAGGTCCTACCCGCAATGTATGTACATTGAATAGGCATATAGGTATTCCTTGTTAACTGTAATCTGTTTTTCAGTGCCAAAGGTATGATGTGTACCAAAGCTGATGAAATCCGGCTCGGGGCGGTACAGAGGGCTCAGATAGAAGAAAAGCGGTACATAGAGATGGAAGATGAAAATAGGGAAAGAATGTGGCATCAAGTCCTCGTCGATGACGTCAGGAGAAAGGTGCTGCAAACTTTTTTAATTTAATTTGTATTGTGTCATTAAACTGACTAACTTTTGATCCAGAGGTACTATTTTTGAATGTCACCAGCTTTAGTAGTACGCTAGCGTTTATCGCGCACATAAACGCTTTTGTCCTTCTCGCACACGCATACTGGTTAGAACGGGACAAATGCTTTATGTCATCGATAAAAGGTTGCGTGCTAGGCACCCAGGTGACTAAAGCTCACAAAAATAGTCGTTTTTCATGGCGATTCGGCCATTTTTGTGAGTTTTAGTCACCTGGTGAGATTAAAAATTGCACCCCAGTTCTTGTCATCCGACTGGCGTTAAATTTAGCATAAAGTACAATGATACATTAACATTTAAATAATGGAAAAGGAAGACAGGAGCCTGCATAATTTGTTCCAAAAATATAAAACAGATATTGGGATATAATTATAGTATTTACGTCACCCCGGGCCGTAAGTAGCAATTTACCGCCCGCTACGCGAGTAGAAATTTCCACTTCCAGGCCAGGGGAAGACGTAAAATTGCGTACACACCTCGGGCGGTGATAAAGAAAGCCTCTGGTCGAATGTATATCGCCTTCGCCTTTGGCTCGTGCGACAAGTTCCTGCGATCTGAGACATTCTTTATTTCACCACCCGTAGGGTGTAATGAACTAAAATTTCACCTTAGGAACAGTACGAAAGAGATCAGGAGCACAGAAGGCAGCAGGAGATGCTGGAACGACGTTTAGCATACGACGAGCAGATCGCCAGTGCGAATAGAAAGAGACGGGAGACGCTTCAGGAGGAAAGAGAGAAAGAGAACAGAAGGTTAGAGAGGATGAAAAAGAAGATGGAACAGGATCATTACGAAGGTAAGGGAGGAAATTTTAGATTTAGAAAAATCAACCAAAATCCATTCAGGTTCAGATCATTTTTCGCTAAAAATCGGTATTGTACAGGTGTTTTTTTTTGTATAGTGAAAAGGGAAAACGAGCAGACGGGTCACGTGATGGTAAGCAATCACCGCCGCCCATTGACGATGCATTTATAAAACGTCGTGCAAATAGGTATAAATGTGCATGTAGCATGAATGTATATAGCCGTATTCATTGACAGATGTAATAATTAGCGTCCAGGATGACATTGAATTTTGCTTCGCGAGACACCGTATAATTTAAACGACAACACTAAGAAAAATCTAGTAATCTAGCATTTAAATTTAATAATTTGTATGTTTCAAACTGAAAAGCAAAAACGAAAATAAATTTCGGTTTCAAAAACTTTAATTTACCCACGAATAACAACAAGCAGCACCAACAATCAAACTTGAAAGAACCTTTACCATCAAATTACTGGATACACATTTTCCTCAAAAAATTGGCCACAATGCCGTCTCAAAATCATCAAACGTTTTTCAGCTTTGAAACGAAAGAGAGAACAACAGATGACAAACAAATTTAACTTCATAGAGGGTCACGAAACGAAGTTACTGAGGCTTAAGAATGAAAAGTTAAGAGAGAGGCAAATGGACAATAATACTATAAAGATTGCGCTTGACGAGATCGACAGAGAAAACCAGAGGAAGAGGGATGAAATGGTATTATCATATTTATTTAATTACTAGCGGACCCCCGCGAGTTCCTTCGCGTGGTGTTAGTAGCCTATGTCCGTCAGAAATAGTATTATAGCTTTCTATTAATGAAAGAGTTTTTGGAATCGGTTCAGTAGTTCCAGAGATTAAGTCGTACATACAAGCAAACACACAAAAAAACGAAGCTTACCTCTTTATTAGTGTAGATATAGCTGCCAGTAGATTACATTTGACCTTTGCTACTTAATTGCAAGCGTGGCATGATTCGCGATTCAGTTCATGTTTTCGCGAAAACGCGGGTTTCGGGATCCCCGGCAACTTCCGTTTTTATAAAATAGGAAGATAAGCGAGCAAGTGGGTCACTAGATAAGGACCACCACCGCCCATAGACACCCATGCAGACATATATGTATCAGCTGCTAAGATCCTGCTATAGTAGCACGCCAGGTTCCTCTCGCACACGCAGGTTAGAACGAGATAAATACTTTGTCATCAATAAAAGCTAGCGTGCTAGACCCCCTAATTGCCAAAAATTAGGTACCAATTTAAAATCCTAAATATCTATAAGTATCTTTTAACTGTTTTTTCATAAAAATAATATTACAGCACAGACTACAGATGGATAAACAAAACTGCATAGAAAACTTCAATCGCGATCGGGCACTGGCTCGCGCATTAGAAGAGGATAGAGATAACATCGTCGACCAGTGGATGAAAGAGAAAGAGAACAGAACAGAGGAGCAGTTGAGACGCGTAGAAGAAGAGAAACAAGCGCAGAAGGAAGTAAGTTCTTTAAAGATAAACTACTGGGCGGAATATAAAACCGTTCAGCGTTTCTTTTCGAGTGGTTAGACCAAAAATTATATCAAATCTAGAAGATTGTTTAGGGTCAGAATGTAATTTCTGGGAGTTTTACTTTTACTTAATAAATATAACTGGTTGGGTTGGAGGGATTGGAAAACGTTATCGCCGTTTGTATGGAGAGCGCTGGGTACACACTAGTTATACCATAACATACGCATGAACATTTTCTACTATCCGTAATTATCTATCTATCTTCTTCTTCTATCTATACATATAAATAAAAATGAATTGTTGTTCGTTAGTCTGATTAAAACTCGAGAACGGCTGGGCCGATTGAGCTGATTTTGGTTTTAAAATGTTTGTCGTAGTCCAGGGTAGGTCTAAACGGTGAGCAAATATGCCTCCAATAATTAGGCGGTACGAAGTTCGCCGGGTCAGCTAGTAAAAAATAAAGCAATCAGCGATGACCCACTAACTCCAGATAATCTTTTAGAAAATTGCAAAAGAATACAGAGCACACATAGCAAAGCGGAATAGCATAATAGAGCGAGAAAGACAAGAAAGGCAGCAGAGGATGCGTGATGTCAAAAGAATAGCCACCAAGGAGTTGCAGAAGAGACTCGACAGTGCTAATGAGGTAGGTAATGTCGAATTATTTTATTTACCTATTGCTACAGGATTTCAGAACCTAAGTATTTTAGTCATCATAGAATCTTGGAAAAGGATCTTTAAATAAATACGATTTAGGTATGGTATTTTATGTCGTCTACGACAATGAATGTTTTAATTTCAATACATTTCTACATCTGGGCGTACGTACACGTTAATTTTCAAGTTAAGCTGGGTTATTCTTATTTTACATTTTTGTATCTAGTAACACTGCTTTTAACACTAGTAACACTGACTGGAAAAAATCCCGTTATGCTCCGGGTACACGCTCCGTCTTATCTACGAGCATGCCTGCGCAGGTAAAAGCGTAATAAAATTATCGTCCACACGCACGCTCTTACGGCATGCTCGCAGGTAAGACGGATCGTGTAGCCGGTGCATTAAAGACAACTGCCACTTTTTTGGGTTTTGTTCCTAGAATTAGCTATAGGCGATTCTCACATTGACACCGCGCTCTGAAGCGGTGAGCGGAGCAACAAACATGTCTCCTGCGGGGCAATTCTCGCGTCAGTAGAGATGAAGTCACACTCTAGATACGCCAAAAAGAGCTGTCAAATCCCTTCAAAATCTGTCCTAATTTGGCACATCTCGAACGTCAGATGAATCTCGATGAGCACCAGAATTGGGGGCCTGCACGGAGACGCGTCGTCAGTGTGTGGTACCGCGCATGTTTTTTGTATAAGCTCAGGTACCCACTTGCATACAGACGAAGTGCGGCGCCAGTGTGAGAATCGCCATTAAGTAAGGATAAATTTAATTTACTTAATGATGAAGAGGCTAAGGGTGGCAAATGTTCGAAATCTTACTCCAAAGTTATTTTACAGGAACTCAGAAGACAGCTGGAGTATAGACATAACTTGACCATGCAAATTAGAAATAACCAGAAGGCTATGGTACGTTACAAATCTTTGCTAAGTATCTAATAAACTATCTGTAGACAGGGTATTTTAGCTAAGTACAACCCACATACCCACCATGTTATGCAAATATACTATTCCATTTCATTGCATATTTTATTTCCTTAAATAGTCATCTACCGCGATCTAGACCACGATTGCTAAATGTTTTTTTAATTATCATGGATAATTATCACAGGAAAAATTAATGAGCTAAGCGAATACAAAAACAAACAAAAAGTACAAACTTTAATACACCCGCAATACAAGTTTTAGTTTTACTTATAACTGCCATGTTGTCAGTTGTTTTTATTTGTAGTACTCAGTGCTTGTACTAAAATTTAAGGTAACGGAGCTGATGGATGAGGAAACGAAACAAAAACCTTTCACAAAGAAAGCTAACATGTTCAGGGATGCTATGGGGACCGTAGGAACAGACCCGGGCAGAAAAAGGTGAGAACAAATACTCAATGGAAAAAACTCCGATTTGTCGTAAAAAGTTACTTTAAATGTTACTCTAGTATTTGAAATAAACTTTTACATGTTTTCCTTTTTCGCAGTACCAACCCTGTTCATCCCTTTAAGCGGAAGATGGATTTAGAAAAGTCAAAAAACCAACTGCCCTCCATATTATGAAATAGATAAAGACAAGTTCGCATATGCCGCATGATAATTTAGCTAGCAACTTGAACAATTTGTAAATTAATTAATAGATACATTAAAAATAAAACTGTACATTTTTATAATGTGATTATTCTTATTATCGTATTTAGATACTGGCATTCAATGGTCGCAGGAAAAAGTTTGCATGCAGTTGGAATAGCTTTTCGAAAATATTGATCGATTTAAAAGTACCTTAAACAGTCGCACTGAATAAAAAACAAAGTTTTTCACGTGCTTGCATTTTCTTCGAAGTTTGAAATTATAATTTGCATCAAATGTTTTTCAACTACAAATGGTAGGTATTGCACGAAATGTTCGTTTGTTTCAATTAGGTAGGGTAATTTATTAGCGGCAAATGTGACATTTACATCATCTTTGCTAAATATTACGCGCACGTGCTTATGTCGGCAAGCGGCTAAGAAACATCGTACAACTTCGCCTTTCAGGTTTGTTTGAAAATGAACGATAATTCGGACTATTCTACGGGTAATTTGGAGCATTGCTCGTACAGATATCTGCAGCAAGTGGCCAAATCTATGAAATTACCATCGAACGTGAAGGCAAGTATTAGTTACTAAACTTTTGAAGTCAATCAAAAACATTTCCCAGAAACTTTTTCCTAATTAATGGTTTTAGAAATACGAATAAGACGAATTATCCCTCCCTACTAGCGGCAGCCTAATAGAAACAACTTAAAGCTTAATACAAACAACCAATATTAAGATAAAAACTTACCCCAACCAATAAACTTTAAAGAAAATTTAAATTTAATTGCACCTCTCAACTCATACCAGGCTTAATTTGGTTAACAAAAAAACATATATGTATTCTGTTGATAGTCGGGTAATCTGCACTGATTTAATTTCATTTATTCATTGTCAAGTCATATAAATTATTATATTTGTTTCATTCTCATAGATATTTGCTGTACACTTCAGTATTTATTTGTCCAGGTGTCTGGAAAGCAAACCTATTGGTTTAAATTATTTTGCAATTTTAATTAACTTAATGTTCGCAGAAATATTTTCCCCTTTGTTTAAATTTTACTTCACTTTTATATAACAAGTAAAGTAAGGGTCTTAATTTTTATTATAACAGTTGTCTCTTCTGTGGTCAAAAGTTATGACCTAGGTATAGTTAACCAATAAATTGCTTGACCACTTCTCGACCTTATTCCAAAGAGATAAGGTTCAAAAGTGGCCAAGCAAATACTTGGTTGACTATACATAGAATTTACACTTTCTTTGAATTAGGTTATTGCTAAACAAAACACTATATGCCGATGTAGACTTGGCAAAAACTAATTAACTTAGCAGAAGGTATTTTTATACAAGGTACGTTTTATATATAAAAACTAAAATTATTCAGTAATCAATTATTTACAAAAAAAAAATTTTAAAAATCAAAAATTTCTTTATTAAGTAAACCATAAGTTTTACGAAAAGTTGATGGTTGGGAGTCTCTTTTTAGGTAAGAAATATATTATCATTTGAAATGACATGTACACTTTAAAAGTAGCTCCAATCTTACAGTGTTAATTGATTGAATACTTTTTACCTGACAACCGCCAGAAGGGAGGGTTATGTTTTTCGACTGTATGCATGTGTGTCCATTTCTCTGGCATATGCTGCAGCCTAAATGGCTTCATGTATTTTTTTTACTTGTTTTTTATCTCATCTTACTTCTTGAATTCTATAATATGTTATTCCTCCATTTTTAAATGAACTTCTTAAATATTTATCAGAGTTCTAGTAAATATATTTCTTGTTAGATTCAGGCGTTACTTTGTGGAGGTCCATATATAACAAACTGGAACAAATTACCTTGCTTCTCCGCAAAACCAGTGCTGTACACATCCAAACCAGCTGTGTCTATGCGATATATTTTTATGCAAAAACCTGCCCCCCTCCACTTCCACGTGTGTAGCAACCAGTGCAGCATCATACAGCTGCACTGGTTTTATTGCAAGGTACTTTATTCCAGATTGATAAAAAAAAGTTTTCTTCTTTATTATTCTCTATGAAATTGTTGATCTAGATGTAGGCAGCAGTGAATGGGGAGGCAGTGAAATACAGTAGAATAATTCCGCTGCAGCCTAAAATTTGTTAATTATCCAATAATTAAATTTAAACATGGACTCAAAAAGAAAAACTTCAAAAATACAGCACATTAAAAATCCTACAGGATCACTTATGGCTTAATTGGTAAGAGCATGCAATGGAAAGCCAGGTTGCAGATTGAAGTCCTGCCAGATGACCAATATTTTTCTTTGGGTTGTCATTGTGTCTATTATTTAAATTTAATAATGCGTGGCTAATGTCAAAGTCGTCATTGGCAAAATCCATTTCAACCTAGAGATGGGAAAGCCATATAAAAAAAAATGTAAATCTACATTAAAATAAAAATCCAATCTTTGATTACAAAATGATCAAACTATTAATAAAACGGATCACTCACGTATTTTTAAGTCGAGAAATGTCCGACAGGTTTCGGACCAGTCCGTGGTCCTTAATCATGAGCCCCCGCGGCGGTGGCGCGACGACGACTGTGATCCGTTTTATTAATATGTCCGAGTGTCACAGGAGTTTTGTTAAAATGATCAACCTATTCTTTCCAGAAAGTTCACCTGATAGAAATGATAAAAGCTAAGAAGAGTTCTCCGGAGCACGAGGTGGAGCGGCTCGTGCGCCGCATAAAGCAGCAGCGGAAGCACCAGGCGCAGGCCAAGAGGAAGCGGCAACGAGCTCACATAGCCACCATGCAGGTATAGTGCACAGATAAATTAATAGATTCAGGCGTTACTTTGCGGAGGTCCATATCAACAAACTGGAACAAATTACCTTGCTACTCCGCGAAACCAGTGCAGACTCGTGCAAAATAGCTGCGTCTCTGCGTATATGTTCATGCAAAAACCCACCCTCCGCTTCCACATGAAACAACATATATCACACAGACTCAACTACACACCGCCACAACTAAACACTAAAATTATGCGATCGACGCGCGTTTCGCCTCTGTACGAGGCATCACCCGGATCTAATAGTATGACCGTTCGCTACTTGAACGACTGGCGTACCGACACGAAAAATGTTTTAGTTTGTTCGAACCCTTAACCTCTAGCTGTAGGGTTTAGTTGGTGCTAGGACTGGGGAATCTGGAGCCCTGGTAGTAAAAAATTGTTTATGGTCTGTCATCCAACCCAGACTGACAGGGCTCACCAAAAATTATTAAGGCGCGTATTTTTACGGTTTAATGTTAATTTCTTATTTTTAAATATTTTTAGCACCTCAATTTCATAATTATTAATAATGGAAAATGTATGGAGTAGATTCTTAATCACAATAGCTCTACGAGCTTATTATTAATACATGGAGACAAATAAAAGGTATCATTATGTAACAAAATCTGTTAAAATATTTTTCTCAATTAAATTTCAGGTGGATTCCTCAGATAGTGAGGCCTCGTCACATCCCATAACGATAACCCCAAAAAGACCAATAGTCGTCCGATGCACGCCTGACGTAAGACAGGCGATCATGCGATCTCAGGCCAGTCTCATACGCTCATCAACCACCAATCCCAAACCCACCACCAACCTGAAACCTATCACCAGCGATCGGGTGCTCCGAAGCTTCAACATCAAAACTGTTACACCGGTGACGAAGGAGACCAAGATGCAAGAGGCTACCCTGAGTATGCGTATGGTGAGGAAGTACAAACCGAACATCCTGGCTAATTCGAAAGACAGGCAGCTGATTCCAGTCTCACAGATGGTAAGACCACTAATATTTGGTGTCATAAACTTATTAATTGGGCCGATCAACTAATAAACCATACTGATCGGTCCACAACATTTTCACAACCATTTATATTAGGAGCTTGGTACACAGTCCTCTTAAAGCCTCTGACATTGTATTTCTTTATAAAATACAAAGGCAAACGAACAAGTGGGTTATCTTATGGTAAGTGATCACCACTACTCATTGCAACGCCAAGGAGATTGCAAATACGTTGCCAAACCAGAGAGCTATACGTTAGCTAAAATTACTGGCACAAGAGGTATATACACCTCTTGTGCCAGTAATTTCACCGGCTGTCTTGATCTCCACGCTGGAACGCAACAGTGCAAGCACTGCTGCTTTCCAGCTGCTTTAGCGAGCAAGATGGTATGTATGTATGTTGCATACAATGGGCGTACCCAGGGAGGGGCAGGGAGGGGCAGCTGCGTCCACCTGGAGAACTCGCCTTATGCTCTAACTTTTAAATAAACCGCGCGGTAGACACTAGCAAAATGCACGGTGCAATTGCTAATTAACCGTGCGCGACGATGGCGGACGAAGATTACCGAATCTAGCATCTGACTTGCCCCCCCTAAGCTAGAAGCTGGGTACGCCCATGTGTATTTATGGATGTAAATTCTTTATTGTACAAAAAAAAACAGATGGTAGTAGCGATCCGGACGGACCTTGCACAAGGTCCCACCAGATGAAGGATATACCGGGATGGGATTCTAATAAGCTGCTTTCACAGGCTTCATATATCCCTTCCAGCCCGCAGGCCACGTGTTGATGAAGCGTCCCCGGCTCCTCAGCGGGATCTACCCGCTGGGCCGGGACCTCGGCCTGCGCCTGCAGAGCGTAGGCGTCCGCAATAGCGACGGCAAGATGGCCACGATCAATGCCATCGTCCACAAACCCCGCACCGAGGACAAGTGCAACCAGACCGCGCTCACCGCCTTCAGGACCAACATGGAGGTCGCTATACAGGACATCCTGAACAGCAGCCTGGACGCCCCGAGCTTGGAGGGCTTGCATTATCCTAACGCATCCGGTGAGTTCGCTTTGATTTTGTAATGTTCTTTCATACCCATAATTGTATGGTCATAGGCGTTAATTGTTAGGCCCTAGAACCCTGTCATAATGGCTCCAATCCAAAGCAATGTCATCGTGACAAGGTTCCATAGCGGCCTAATGATTGAAGTCCGTGACTGTACCTAGCGTATTCGGCTTTGTACACGTATAATTAGGATGTAATGTACATAACGAGTACCTTGCGGGAGGTAGGACCATGTGCAAGGTCCGTCCGGATTGCTACCACTATCTTGCTCGTTAATCCTGCCGCTAAGCAGCAGTGCTTGCACTGTTGTGTTCTGGCGTGGAGAGGAAGACAGCCGGTGTGATTACTGGCACAAGAGGTAATCCATCTTAGCCCTTTGGGTGTGCAAAGCATCTGCAATCTCTTCGATGTTGCGGATGTCTATAGGCGGTGGTGTACACGTACCATCAACTGACCCACTTGCTTGTTTGCCTTCCTATTTCATAAAAAAAAATCCTTCCGTAAAAAAATATCTATATGTCAGTGAAAACCACATCATAATCCGATGCGTGGTTTAGGAGTAAGCGATAAATAAAGATAAATAAAGATGTTAAAGTGCTGAAACGTTAAGCACATATCTAATGAAGACAATGACACTCATTTAGCTTAGAACCAATTATTCAAAATCACCGGTATTCGCTGCGCTCCGATGATTCCCTTTAAAATGAAAAGAAACAGACGAGTCGTGATAAAAGGAAATAAAATTTAATATTTTATTAGCTCATCCTCTCTCCAGGTGTATCAGAGCCTATGTACCCAGAGCTTCAGGACTCTACTTCCTCGGTGTACTACCACAAAAAAATCCGAGGGGAGCAAGTCAGGGGGCAGAGGATGAGCGCCGCGCCGCAACGCTGCGAGCTGCCGCGCATCCACGAGGCCTTCCAGCAGTTCCAGCTGCCTCCCGCGGACCTCACGCAGCCTCTGTACGTGCAGATCAGCGAGGAGTCCGAGAGGAGTGAGTACAATACCATACAGACACTCTTGAAACACTAAACAGTTCCAGAGGCCCTAACATGATTAGCCTTGTTTAGTTTAAATAATTAATAGATTCAGGCGTTACTTTGCGGAGGTCCATATCAACAAACTGGAACAAATTACCTTGCTACTCCGCGAAATCATCAATCAATCATTGTTCCAGTTTGTTGATTTCGCGGAGTAGCAAGGTAATTTGTTCCAGTTTCTTGTTTAGTTTGTCTGAGCTTATATCTATGTGCGTTCCAACAACGCAAAACATTGGCGGGTGGTAGGACCTTGTGCATGGTCCGTCCGGATAGCTACCGCCATCTTGCTTGCTAATCCTGCCGCTAAGCAGCAATGCTTGCACTGCTGTGTTCCGGCGTGTAGAGCAAGACAGCCGGTGCAATTACTGACACAAGAGGTATTTTATCTTAGCCCCCTGGGTTGGCAACGCATCTGCAATCTCCTAGTGTTGCGGGTGTCTATAGGCGGTGGTGATCACTTACCATCAGACGACCCACTTACTTGTTTGACTTCCTATTTTATTTAAAAAAAACTAATTGAGTACCTCCTTGTTCATTTAAAGTCGGTTTTTTAACTCTCATCGTTAGAGCAATCGATACGCTTCTCTATTCCCTGCCTTCCCTTTGACCTGCGGCAGGGAATAGAGAAACGTGGATCGCTCGGACGTTGAGAGAGTAGCTCTAAGATTCAGAAGGTCCACACACAGTATACATATAATCAGTAAGGAATCTACGTACCGTCGTACTCACACAGACGCAAGCTCAACACGGCCGCTAAGTAGTCTTGGGCGTTTTCAGATATTTTTGATATCGATGCGCATCTGTATCAGAAAAATCGCATCCGATGCGCGCGTCGATACCGGCATCGATGCCAAGGGAATGTCACCCAAGTATCACAGGATGGCGATACGCCTAGATGCGCGTTTAATGGTGTGTGTTTTCGTTTCGTTATTGGTAAATGAAATAGGATTCCCCTGATAGTTTCATCTCGCTCACAGTTACGGGAGTAGCGAAGGCACGTCGACACTTTAATACTGCGGGGATTCACCAGCGCTATTTGATAGTATGATACGATGCGCAGTAACGATCGACAGTTACGTTGACAAAAACTAGATGGCATCGGCATCAGTCCTCGGTACCACATGGAATCCGATGCGCGCATCCAAACCTGGCATCGATAACGCGCATCGTTATTCTAAAAACGCCCACCATTACCGCTAAGGAGTTTTCACGGTCCGTCAGTCGCGGCTGCCGCGTCGAGACGGGTGGACGCGCTTTGCGTTTATCGTTATTGCGTGCGCCCGAGACAATGCGCGATCTTTTTAAAGATGCCACAAAAGTATTGCGTCGTACACCCACACTTGCGGGTATAGCATAGAGGCTCAGCATATTTAGCAACCCTACCATCTGTCACTATACCTATGTTAAACAAGTAAACGTATTTAATTTCATTTCATATGGTTGAACTCGAGTTCTTCAAAACCGGAGCTTTAATTATTTCTTACCCCTTAAAATGTTTTTTTTTTTTTTTAATAACCCAATTTTATTTGTAAACTCGTTAATTCATTTCATTATTTGATTGTTATAGAACTCGAGTAAACGTTGTTATAAAAGTCAAAGTCAAAATATTTTATTCAGATTAGGCTTACAGTTAGCACTTATGAATGTCAAAAAATTTACCACCGGTTCGGAAAAACCTCTGATGAGAAGATACCGGCAAGAAACTCGACGAGGTGAATATAAATAACAATAATAACTTATCAATTTTACAAATATTAAGAGGACAACCCTAACGGAGCGTAGGTATCTATCTCAACAAACAGGCCCAGGAATAGTTTATAGATTCAGGTGTTACTTTGCGGAAGTCCATATTGATTCCATTAGTATAAACTGGCCCAGTTTCGGTACTGCTGTATTTGTATACCGTGGTCCACAGCTGCCCACTTTGAATACAAACTTTCCATTCCAGTACTGAACTACCCGAGCTTCACGCGCAGCAGCAACCTGCTGGAGACGGTGTACAACTTCAGGAGCCAGTTCCTGCCGGGCGCGCCGCTGCTGCAGCTCGCCAGCGCCGCCAGCACGCGCTGCGTCTACAGCACGCCCACCGTCGCCACCGCGTGAGTCTACTACCACCATTCATACTGACAGCTTTTCATCGAATATCACTTCACCGAATTTCCATTTCACCGACAGTTTGGTAACACCCCACACAAAACGTATCGACGGTTCTGCGGGGCTATTCTCGGTTTATGCGAGATGCCAAATCCCTTGGAAATCTATCATTTTTTGACGTATTTCGCATGATCCGAGAATCGCGGTCCTGTGACTCAACCTCGCATATCGAAGACGAAAAGGAATAGGGTGACCGACTCTGTGTGCTCATTTTACAGGACATGCGATCTAAAATTACAGGATTTATGGAAAAATACAGGACAACGCGTTCACAGTATGATATGGTTCTGTATTTCTCTTATAAAATACAGGACACGGCGAAAATGATAGCTGAAAAACGGGACGTCCTGTCCTGACGACCATTGGAAAAAATTGATAAAAATGAGATAACTACTTTAAAGTGAGTATTTTCATTTGCGTCAATTGGCTATGGATGAACTCCAGCAAAGTGCTTGAATATTTTTTCATTGCAAAGTAATAAGCTAAAAGTTTATTGTTTTGTAATGAAAAAAATATCCAAGCACTTTGCTGGAGTTCATCCATAGCCAAATTGTCTATACGAGATTGAATCAGAACCGTCGATATATCCTTTAGACTCCGCGTATCCGGACGCTAAGCGACAGGCGGATGTGTTCTACCTCTGGACGGCTGTACTTTAAATCTTAGAGCTACACTCTCTCATCGTTGGAACAATATAGGCCTCCTCCATGGATTTCGAAAGTGACCGGTTGGAAGCGGCATGCAACCAGCGCCTTCCTGCCACCTGTATGAGGTCATCGGACCATCTTGTGGCTGGTCGTCCTACGCTGCGCTTGCCAATACGCGGCCGCCATTCGAGAACTTTTCGACTCCATCGGCCATCAGTTCTCCGTGCTATGTGCCCTGCCCACTGCCACTTCAACTTGCTAATCCGCTGGGCTACGTCGGTTACTTTCGCTCGTCTGCGGATCTCCTCATTTCTGATTCGATTACGCAGGAGACTCCGAGCATAGCCCTCTCCATAGTACGTTGCGTGACTTTGAGCTTCTCTATTCCCTGCCTTCTCTTTGACCTGAAGGCAGGGAATAGAGAAACATTAGGATTGCTTGAACAATGAGAGAGTATAACTGTAATTTTCAGTTTTTTTTTAGATTTTCCACATGCACAGTAGGGAAAATACATTCACGTACCACTTTAGAACCCTGACACAATGACGCGACGCGTTAAACGCCACACTATGCCAAATACCATGCGTATGTCTCTTCGACTAGGTTCTACGATGGTACGTGTTTGGATTTCCTTGACTGCAGCCGTTCACAGGTAGGGCAGTTGCCCCTATACAGCGTCATATACTCGGGTTGGATTACTTTAACCTCGTAAGGCCCACATCAAATTTCATTCTATGAATTTTGAACCATATCGTTTGAGACAGGGAGTTCAAAGTCAGTTTGACATTTGTCCTATATTTAGGACTTGGGGCCTTACGAGGTTAATACAATGTTGCTTATGCTTTATTTGCAAAGTTCTGCTTGAGAGCGACGATTTTACGAATGTGAAATCTTTTTTTTTACATTTTAACCATGGAGTTTCCTAGCAAGAAGGGTTGGGGTTCCTTACATTCTACACTATCAATCACCTCAATAAAATCACTTTCGATTAGTCTATACCTATGGTTTATACCAAAATATGACTGGGTTTGACTCTAATAGTACACTTTTTTTTTTTTCAAGAAGAGTGATTGCAGCCTTTCTCTTTAACCCTTTAACCGCTGATAAAATTGTCATCGGACATGCCCGTGTCGTCACATTTACATAAACTATTTGACATTTGTCTTTGTGTCTCAAATATCAGACAATGGCGGTTCAAAGGTTAAACAAATTCCCCTATCTCTTATAATTTCACACTTCCCATACTGTGGCTTTAACACAACCGCAGGTTTAATTTATCCCTCCCTGCGTTTCTGTCAAACTAGTGTCAAAAGAAAGGGACGCACATAGATATAAACTCAAGATAAACTAAACTTGGCTGGTCATGTTAGGGCTACTTGTATTTCTCACCCGTACCCTTACCATGAGTTTACAGTGACTACTCGATAGCGACGTCATAATCGAGTACGTGATTGTATGAAGTATTGTACAGCGCTTCTAGCGGCCACTTTTAGAACTAAAGATCGTTAGTGTGACTCTAATGGTAAAATATCGAAATCTAAGTGACTAAAGTTTTGTAGCTGTTGTCGTAGAACATCGGTACTATAGACCACAAATTTGACCAATAAATCATCAAAAAATACCGTATCGATGTAGTAAAGTAAAACCAGTGAAAACACGGGAAACTTGTGGACTACTATCCTGAATGGACTTATACGACCTGTCAGTGAATTTCCTGGCTATAACAACATAAACAACAAATACTCTATATTGATTCACACAAACAAAATAAAAGAACACACATAGGGAAATTTTATACGGGAGTCAACAGGCGGTCTTATCGCTAAGCAGCGATCTCTTCCAGACAACCTTTGCTATATTTAGGTGTTTAAAAATAAAATCGGTATTTCGTTCCGTTTGATGTTGTTAATGCAAAATAGTAAGAATATAGGTCAAACATTAGAACAAGGGATAGAAAGAGATATAGTTTTTGCGGGTGGTAGGACTTTGTGCAAGGTCCGTCCGGATCGCTACCACCATCTTGCTTGCTAATCCTGCCGCTAAGCAGCAGTGCTTGCACTGTTGTGTTCCGGCGTGGAGAGCAAGACAGCCGGTGTAATTACTGGCACTAGAGGTATTCCATCTTAGCCCTCTGGGTTGGCAACGCATCTACAATCTCCTTGCTGTTGCGGGTGTCTATAGGCGGCGGTGATCACTTACCATCAGGTGACACATTTGCTTGTTTGCCTTCCTATTTCATTAAATAAATATATATATAAGAAAAAGAAGTTGCTAATTTAACGAGTTGTCAACAATGAGTTTACGATAGCAACTCATGGTAGCGGTACCGGTTGGTTTGTCACTGTTGCGGTGTTGACGCACGCTTGCTTGTGCCCTTGCTTGCACGTTCGTGGCTTTCAGGGCGCCGCAGAAGCCTGTGTCCAGCACTGAACCCTATACGGCCTGTAAGTCATGCTTTTTTCATTACTAACATGGGTATTCATAAATTCTGTTCTTTGTTAACTTTGCTTTTATTGTGTGCTTTTAAACTGGTATCAACTACTGGCATTCGCATGTGATGTAAACTTGGATGAAGACTGTTAATAATATACCATTAAGATTGTTACAGATTTATTTAGATATAACTTCCATTCACCATTACACAATATTTTTCAATAGACAATTCGATCATGATAAAACAAATCTTCTTTTAATAAAACTACTGTCATAGACAAATTACAATTAGCTAATTAAGGGGTACTAAATCATATTACCTATGTCTAACAAAGACTAGGTTTTTCGTTTCGATTGCCGATGTGTATTTAGTAAAGATTTAAGCGACATTTTCAAATAGAATTTAGGCGATTTCATCAATGGTAACTAAAAGTAGTATTGGTTTTAAATTCTGCATCCTTTTTCTAAAACAGTTGACGAGCGAGACAGCCAATACCCGTACTATGGCTTCGACAGCTCGCGGATGATGGACTGCTTCCAGTTCTCTGAGGATTACGACTTCCGGTGCAACGAAGGTAAGCTGTCCTAGTCGTGGTTCACACGCCAAGCTTTTTTTGTGAGTAACGAAGTTGAACCTAATGCGAATGCACGTAGGTCACTTTTATATTGCACAATGATGACATGTCTTCTAGAGATGCAACGGATATCCGGTTGTTATCCGGTATCCGGCCTATCCGGCCATTATTTTACTATTTGGCCGAATACCGGATAGTTGCGCACTATTCGGCCGGATACCGAATAGTGATTCTGTTTGGTATTTAACTTTGAAAAATGGTTAGTATACAAGAAAACAACAACAAATTATCAATATTCGTTTATTAGTATTACCTTAAACGTACAATTTGATTAAACTTATCTATTCAGCAAAATAGGCGGGCGCACGTGTACTGTATACGAACGAAATAGTTCTGTACACTGACCTAATAAAACTCGTTTCTTGCCTAGAAAACGGTCCGCGCGAACCTACGATACGTAACAGGTCGAAACCTGCACGACGCGCCCGCCGCCAAACTAAAATGTAGGTATCGTTTGGCCGGCCGAATATCCGGTATCCGGTATCCGGCCAAACAACTATCCGTTGCATCTCTAATGTCTTCCAGAACATCACACGTCCAGCTCGTCGGTGGGCACCGCGCAGTCGCAGGAGCTGGGCGCCGACGTTACCATCTCCGACATGGTGGAGGACGCCCTGGAGCTTATCAGCCAGGACGGGGTGAGCCACTTCTGAGGGGACAGCCGTAAATTACGGCAAGCTCATGGAGTCTAGTCTAACGTGACAGCTCGTGTTAAAGCTATAGGAAAAAGTGTGACAAAGGGGGTCTTGGAATTAAAAAAATAGTGTGACGTCATTTACGGAGGACCCTTAAAAGTCGTGTGACGGCATTTATTGATGACCCGTTTTAAAAATATGGTGACGTCATTTGTAGATGTCCCATTCTAAAAATAGTGGGACGTCATTTATAGATGTCCTGTTTTAAATATAGTGTGACGTCATTTATAGATATCCCATTTAAAAAATAGTGTGACGTCATTTATAAACGACCCGTTTTAAAAATAGTGTGACGTCATTTATAGATGTCCCGTTTTAAAAATAGTGTGACATAATTTATAGATGTCCCATTTTACAAATAGTGTGTCGTCATTTATAGATGTCCCATTTTACAAATAGTGTGTCGTCATTTATAGATGTCCCATTTTACAAATAGTGTGTCGCCATTTATAAATGTCTCATTTTAAAAATAGTGTGACGTCATTTATAGATGTCCCATTTTACAAATAGTGTGACGTCATTTATAGATGTCCCGTTTTAAAAATAGTGTCGCCATTTATAGATGTCTCATTTTAAAAATAGTGTGACGTCATTTATAGATGTCCCATTTTGAAAATAGTATGACGTCATTTATAGATGTCCCATTTTAAAAATAGTGTGACGTCATTTATGAATGGCCTCTTATAGAATGAATGGAACTCTTATTTCAGGACTACATGGAGCGAATGGGAATGGACGTCAGAATGCAGTGCGTGCTATGCAATTGGGCTGGACCCAAGATCATACTTGAATATCACATCAGAAAGGTACAACTAGTATAAAGTATCTCCCTCACAGCGGGCCTAACATTATAGACCAGGTGTTAAACTAACCCCGAGAGATAAAATTTTAAACCCCGCCATATCTTAACTCAAACGCTAACATGACTGACCACACAGATAAAATTAACACCAGGGTTAAGACGGTGTTAAAAAAGATAAAACTGTGTTACTACAGCAATGAAAATATTGTTTAATAATTCAGTTCATTCGTTCATTTTCGCAATGTGACAGAAACAACCATGCATAGATTTCCTTAAACATACATAGCTAGCTTTAAAAACAGTCCTGGACGATTTGCATCTGTAGTTTCCGAACGAAAATCAACTAAATTTGACACTTGACAGTTGAAAATTTTGAAATTGACAGCGATCAGACATGAAGACCTGTTACAATTTTAGTAAACAAAAGGAAAGCAAAAGCCTGAAATAAACCGAAGTTGCCGAAATGCCGCCGAAAGAAAAACAGGTGTAAGTATTATATAATTCTGTAAATATATTTTCTATTTATTTTACCTGCTCCAGAATTTATGGCGAATAACAGGTAGTTTGGTAAAATGACAAACTGGAACCATGGTTGCAGGACCCAAATGGTAACTAAAATCATCCGAAGATCGTCGACAACCTTCATCAATAAATGTGTGCTTGACTGTATGCAGTTAACTTGATAACATTGACTAGATAATTGATTATTAAAATTATTGTTTCAGGCGTTGCACAATGGTGCAAAAACTCATTGGTACATACATGGCTAACGCTGAGGTACGAACTCGGTACCTCACGAACTCACGATAACGGGTCTACCTCTATGCACTAAGCCTCCCAATGCTCTATGTATCCCTAATAATAAACATATTTTTCTTATTCCTTCTCCAGGCAGAGGTTATCAAAAACATAAATGGGAAATGAGGGCTTCAATATTATGATATACTATACCTTGGTTGTTGACTTCAATGTTGTTGATTTTATGTAGTATGTCTCCATGTATGAGACCTCTTTAACCCTCTTTATTCTGTGCTCATATCAAATAATAAGATAGAATAAAGTAAACAAGTAAATGAAACAATTATTTATTAGTATAGCACATTTAGCTTGAGCCACTCTTAAAATCAAAGCATTAACAGTTCTAGAGCATATTCTAAATCACCTGTAAATCAAAATAGTAACCAATTTGTTTCATTTTCAGATATGCACCAAGGCGCCGGCGTACCTCGAATTATTAGTACCTCACACCTACGACAAATAATAAAACTTATTATCATAGCCTAATACACAACCACTTCGCTGTATTGTACTTTTTAATAAACATATTTTATGGCTATGCAGTTGTATATTATTTTAAATAAATCAACCTTTGCAAGCCCAAACTGCAATTTTCTGTATCATGAATTGAAACTGAAACACTCTTTACAAACTCAAACCTTATAAAAGTTATAAACGTGGGTGGCAATTATTATTAATTATTACAGTGTGCTTATTTCAGTACCAATGAGCAGACTTGACTGGGGTAGTACTATAGGGACGTGAGGTACCTAGGGCTTCAAAATAACAAGCTAGCGCATAAGTTTAAGAACTTTATAATTTATTCTAGTTTATATTCCAATTCATACATTGCATGTCAATCTAAAAATCAAAATAAGTCCCTTTTCTTCTACTACAAACTGCCACTCTTGTTGCCGTGGTCAGCTCTGGAAGAGGCTGTAAGGAAACCTAAAGGTCCTTACAATACCTTGCTTAGACAGAATACCGACATGAAGTAGTATACATTTCGTTTCGTGCGATTAATGATGATCCGAAGGCCCAGCGACAGGGTGGGCGGCTAAACGTTGACAACGGATTAGCGACTGCAGGGTTGGTGGTTACCATTAGCGGGAGTGATCACTTCCCATAAGGTGACTGGCATGCGTCTGTCTTTTCCATAAAATAAACAAATCACTGTAGTATCGTTTTTATCATTTATTTATTTGCTATTATCACGGGGTCACACACGGCTCAATAGAGTAAGTAAAGAAGTGTGCTCGTCACATTCCACAAAAACATTGGTCAATTATTACACGTAATACAACAGTTTGGTAACTATCCCACTGAATTAATAACCTTTTGTGATGATAAAATCTAATATTACAAAGTAAAGACACTGTTTAAATAAAATAAAATATCTTATACCCACCTTCGACGACCCAGATAAAGTAACCCGTTTTATCTCGATTAACTGTCAAAATGACGCTAGGTTTATCACCGAACGTGGCCGGTCATGTTAGGCAAAAGGATAAACTAACCCTAACACCTGTCAAAAGAGTGTTTAACACCGTGACACGTGCGGTCATGTTAGCCACCGGGGATAAGGCTAGTTTATCCACGATGGGAGTGTTAAAAACAGATAAAGTGGCTGTCATGTTAGGGCCGCTGGTATCCCAAGACTTTTATTGCCAAATTTGTAGAAAAATTACATTACTTAAAAATATTGACGATTCGAAGTCGTTCGTAGCTCAGTTGGAAGTGGGGAACGGAATATCGAGGACACAGGTTCAAGCTTTACCGGTCTACGAAGTAAGCCTTTTTTTATGAAATAGGAAGGCAAATAAGCAAGTGGGTCACCTGATGGTAAATGTACACCACCGCCTATAGAATAGAATAGAACCATTTATTTCAGGCTGCATAGGCCCATAGAAAAATACCTTAAAGACTAACATACATATTTATAAAACAAAAACATTAAAATTAGCACGTTACTTCGGCGACGTGTAACCTAGTTTCGGGGTGTTCCGCAACCGTCCGCGAAAACGACGGAAAGCGACTCCCTTCGGCCAGAATTCCTGTTTCATGAAGGTCGACAGATGATCGGTCGGCACCCGCACCACAAAGGACGTAAAATTGACGTTGTGGCGGGACTCCAACCGCTCGCCCCTCAGGGTAAAACTGGTCTTCACTCGCATATACTCTACGATCTCCTCAACCTTCGTAGAGTAATGCAGCCGGGATACGTACAGCCTATAGACACCCGCAATATCAAAGAGATTGCAGATGCGTTGCCAACCCAGAGGGCTAAGATGGAATACCTATTTGGCAGTTATAATACTAATTAAGGTATTAATTCGGCCGCAGGAGCATTCTAACCAAATAGACAAGCAAGACAAACGCGACTGGAACATAACCTACAGCCTGGGCAGCCTGGTGCGCCAGCAGCTGTGGAGCTGCCGCGTCATCGAGCACGACGGCCTCTTGTACGTGCTCAGCGTCAAGCACGAACAGCCGGACTGCTTCATGGCCACGCTCTCGGTAAGTAAATCTACACTAATATAATAAAGAGGTAGACTTTGTTTGTATGTAGGGGGTAATCTCTGGAACTACTGAACCGATTTCAAAAATTCTTTCACAGATTGAAAGCTACGCTATTCAGCACTACTTTAAAATTATTTTTCAAATTTGGGTAGTTGGTATTCTAAGTTTTTTGTCAGTCTGCCCGTGAACAAGAGATCTGTAAAGGGCTCGAAACGTCGGGAATTAGATTCGTTATAATACACGCGATATAAACCGTTTAAATTGTTTTATTTCAATAGCTACACTATTCCTGACGGACATAGGCTACTAATTTTACGTGAACGAAGTCGCGCGCGTCCGCTAGTATATATTTATATTGTTCCCTTTTTACCAAACTGTGAACGGTCAAATTGTGCTACCATCGATGGATAATTAAATTATATCTTGTAAGTTTGTTCTTGTCAAACGGTGGTGCTACGTGAGAAAGAATTAAAAAACTTTTTAAGGCCATTTACTAAACAGACAAAGACTTAAATGTCGACTAGACACGCTGTACGGGCTAAAACGTTGTCACACTGAGTTAAGGTATATGGCCCCAGCTCAACACGGCAATTGCAGGTTCAAAGGACAGTGTTGCTGCTGTATTGTTGAAAGAATATTTAGGCAAGTGTGATACATAAAAGCGTCCACTTCTTACGCTTGCGCACATGGATTGTGCGCAATGTTTGTGTTTCCTGCAGCGTGTTTAGATACATAGAGATCTTTGTAAACAGATGACATAGTGTTTTACGTCACCCCGGGCCGTAAGTAGTAATTTACCGCCCGCAACGCGAGCAGAAATTTCGACTTCCTGGCCAGGGGAGACGTGGAAAATTGTGTGCACACCTCGGGCGATAAAGAAAGCCTCGGATCGCACGTCTATCGCCCTCGCCTCTGGCGAGTTCCTGTGATTCGAGACACTATTTCACCACCCTCAGGGTGTGATGTACTGTTGAATAATTCCAGTCGCTATCAGCGGATCCTGGCGACCTAGATCCGCCGACCGGCAGCATAACCGTGTTCAACAAGGTGTCGGGCGAGCCGCACAGCTGGCGCGGCGCCGTGCGTGCGCTGCCACCCAGCCTGCCGTACCACAGCTCGCCCGACCTGCGGCTCGACCTGACTGCGCTCGACTTGCTTCCCAACAGCGCTAACCTGAAGTTCCTTAACGGCGAGCTGGTGAGGCAGTCGCCGACCAAAGTCGTCTTCGGGCAGGACCTGAACGACATACACATCATACTGTTTGTGAGGATTTTCAGTTAGAGAACTCTAACAACGGTTGTTTTTTTATATAGTTAACGCGGTTTATGACTTTGAAAGAGGCAGCAATGTATCATGGTGCTTTTGTTTACATTGGGTGTAACGAATTCTCGAGCAAAAAGAGGCCAACGCGACGATGTAAACGTAAAAGCAAACTTTCAAAGTTTTACATTAACTCCTTTTTTAATGTATTAACTCTATTGGTAGGAATCGGCCGGGTTCTCGCTTATTGCCTGCGAGAGAGAAAAACGGTGATACCGAACAATATTCTACGTATAAAGAGACAAATTAACATGCAGATACCTGATAAAAACTGATCATTTTCGCCCATCAGACATCCAATAACCCCAAAAACCATTAATCCCCTCACCTCTAGATTTCAGTCGCCATATCGTAACACAGTAAAATTATTTCACACTGGTACTCTGTTAGTGTCCGGTACTACCCCAGTAGAATCGGCCCAATTATACTGTAACCAACAACTGGTTAGTTTGGTTTTACCACTATAACAGCATCTAATCGTTTCGTCTCGTTGGCATTTCTTTGCAAAATGAATGACGTTTAACGTTGAATAGCTGGGACCCTTAAGTATGAAATTAATACGGCCTGGGTTACCACCTTAAAAGCCGACCACACTGGTTGCGTATGTAACACGGCTCCAGCTAGTTTCGTGGAGCTGGGTTACGCATGCGTAACGCAGCTCTAGGACCCGAACTGCCAACGCATCCGACGTGGCTCGGCCAGAAAGTTCCAGAGGTAAAGAGTAGCAGTGAACGCATTACTTGATTAAATCAACTTTTTTATACTTTTACTATTTACTTTTTTAACCGTTAAACCTGAGGATGATAACTAGAAAATCCTTTTCTTTCAATCAAAAACGTTTTTTAAAGTTAAAATCATCTTTTAAGCAAAACCGGGAAACATTTGTGCCTTACTCGTAGGTTACTTCCTGTAAATAAAGCATGACTTCTTTTGTTGAAAATATCTAATAAATTTACCTGTTTAACAAGAAGACTTTATGGAAATAAAAGTACTCCGCTGTTTAAAATATGACTTTTTATGTCAATAGGTTGATAATGAAAGCAGAGAAAAAAATGATTTACTATAGTAACTGTAAATACTAGACTTGATTCAATCAACTTTTCTTTGTATTTTTACTTATTCTGGTTTTAGTTTTACTTATTAACGAACACCTTTTTAAATCAAAATTAAACTATTAAGGATGATTTTTTTAAAGTACTGTTACTTGATGGAAATATCTCATTTTGCCATGCAACAGCGGAATACATATTTCTGTTTGAGTTATACCTTTTATAAATAAAGTATTCTTCTATTGAATTGAGCTGTGGTTTTTAAAATATGACTCCATATGCCATTTATTCATGTGTCAATCAGTGGAAAATACAGGTGCAAAGATAAGTTGATTGATACACTTGTAGAGTTAAAAACTTTGTTAAAATTGTTGATTCTTTCGTAAATTTTTATAATCATGTTGATTACTAAATACCTATGTATATTTTGTTTTGATATTGAGATTTTTTTGTTTACTTTTGTATAGGCTTGTATGTATGTGATGAAAGCTTAAATCTTATGATTAGTTTCTTTTGTACCAAGATTGAAAGGAACCGCTAATTTTCTTTATTAAGAAAAATAAACGCTTATCAAAAAAAAGTTAGTATTGAAAAACTAGTTCCTATTTTAGCCAGTTCAGTGGCTTACTTGTCAGTATTCCTAGAATTAAGGGTAATTTTAGTCATTAACTTACTAATGATATCGAAGCCTGTTTAGATTCGTGCTAAAACGAATCCTTTCTGATCTCAATTTGTTATCTTTGTTGATTAAACGTGCAACTTTGAATCTAAAATAGTTGTTTTACTAAGCTTTTGTATTTTGATATATCGCCTGCGCGGTGAGCCGGGGGGAGGGGGCGGAGAGAGCTGTGGTTTTTGTGTGTGACATTAGCAACCCAAGAGACACACTAAAGACAAGATTACGCTTTTTTTTATGAAATAGGAAGGCAAACAAGCAAGTGGGTCCCCTGATGGTAAGTGTACACCACCGCCTATAGACACCCGCAACATCGAAGAGATTGCAGATGCGTTGCCAACCCAGAGAGCTAAGATGGAATACCTCTTGTACCTACCAGTAATTACACCGGCTGTCTTGCTCTCCACGCTGGAACAACAGTGCTAAGCAGCAGTGCGCTTAGCGGCAAGATTAGCGAGCAAGATGGTGGTAGCGATCCGGACGGACCTTGCACAAGGTACTACTACCCGCCTTTTGGGTGCATCTATAAATTTCGTCACACGATTTTTACGTAGACTGTCACGTTTGAATAAAATGTGTAACATAATATATGAATGTCCTCTCGTGACTGTTATTTATAGAGAAGGGTGTTATACAACATGCGAGACACGTGACGGGAAGTGATCACAACCGCCTGTAGGAATCAGCTACCCCGGGAGAATGACTAAATCGTTGCCGGCCTTTGTAACTGTGTTACATAGATAGCGCACTGAAGAAAAGTGTTTACATAAAAAAATACCCAAATTTGTTTAATGTTGATGTAATATTTAGTGACTTACAAAGGCCTTGACAAGTTGAACATTTCTGCAACAGACGTGAAAATACTTTTATATCTGTGGCCCATACGCGGGACACTGCCTTGTCGAACTAGTTAGCCGTGCTCAACATACGGGGCACTGTACTACGAACGTGTTAATATGATTTCTTCTAAGAGTTCCTAGTTCAAATAGACAAAGGCATAAATTCCATTGACAGTTGTCAATTTAATTGCCATTGTCACATTATTTATACAGTATAATAGCTTTACATAATTTCTTACGATGGACACCAGAAAAGAAATCCCTCCCAAAGATGGTCCTGGGCCGAGAGGAGTGCCCGACTGTTATTATGTAAGTAACTCTTTCGCACGTATTTACATACCATACATTAAATTGTTTTAAACTTCCGCGATTTTCACACACATTTATAACATTATTGGGACTTTAACGCGATAAAAACATTGTTGATTTACCTCGACGTTTTGGCCGTTTCAACGGCTGTGGGGTCACAAGTAGACTTCGTGACCACGGCCGTTAAAACGTAGTTGAAACGTCGAGGTAAATTAACAATATTTTTATAAATAAAATAAATAAATATCTCGGGAAAATTTTACACCAATTGACCTAGTCCCAAACTAAGCAAAGCTTGTACTATGGGTACTAGACAACGGATAAACATACACATATATAGATAAATACATACTTAAATACAAATAACATCCATGACTCAGGTACAAACATTCGTATTCGTCACACAAATATTTGCCCATACCAGGATTTGAACCCGGGACCTCTTGCACAGTCGGCAGACACATGTGCCACTGTGCCATACAGGTTGTCACGCGTTGTCAGGTGTTTATCGCGTTGAAGTCCCGATAACGTTATAACACCATACAATTCTCTCTAAATGCCCAAACCATCGTAACATACTCTTCTCTATTTTTGTTACGTCATCTTCATCCAGGTAGTAGCTAGTTAGACAAAATTATCATTAAATTTAAATGATTATGGAATGGCAACACAAATATTTTGGATATCTGACAGGACCCGTACCGGGCACCTCGGCATTCCGTGCCACGGTCTAACCATTTAAGCCACAGACCCCATAGTCAGACTGCAAATTGTTCAAGGTGCTTCGTTGCTATTATCATGCATTCTTGATTTTAAGGTGTAACTAAACTTCTCTCTTGATCTGTGGCTTAATAGTTAAAGCGTGGCGGGAATTTCAAGTTTGCAGGTTCAGGTCCTGTCGGATGTCCAAGATTTTTCGTTGTCATTGCATATCATTTAAATTTAGTCCCTAATTTGGATGTACAGTCGGCCTCAGAAGTAGCTTAACACTTAAGAACCTTGTCGTAGTAACGTATGATATGAGAGTTGCTCGAATTTGCCACATTATTGACAGCGACAAGGTATCAAAATGTTCATGTACTTCTGATGACCGTACTACATCAAAAAACGAAACAAGTCTCGGTAAAAAAATGTTCATAAAAGTAGGTTTAGGAATTTAATTCATTCGCTATGTTTCCCGTATTTACGTCACTGACTTAGTCACATAAACATAAGTAGGTGCGCTTTATGTGGAAAACCGCACATTAAGGAGACAAACATGTGCGCAAACAACACTGTTGTATTTAAACGCCGAAGGTATGTATGGGAATAATGCGGTTACGTGACTTTAAGTACCTAACTAACCAATAGGTACTTAGTTTTTCCAACGTGAAATAGACAATATCGCAATGGCATTATAATATGAGACCTAGGTAAGTTTAATTTACTTAGCTCTATGTACGTCCTTTTCTTATGACCCTAGTTATATGTGTGTACATAACTACCTAGTTAGAGCTGTAGGGAGGGATGGGCATGTTAGGTCCAACAAACTAACCCCTTTATTCGCTTTGTAAACATTTTTTTGTCTTTATGTCATTGTGACGTTTGCCCTCAAATGAAAGGAACAAAACATTTGTTAGCTTAAAAATATTGTTAAGTTTTTATGTATAAGGGGTAAGTGACGTCTCGGCTGATCTACACCAATGACACCACGATAGTGAGACGAATTTGAGTTCTTCTCGAAAGAATGGCTGCAACAAATCGAGAGCAAAGGAAGCGTTGGGAGGCCTTCACCCAGTAACAAACAATTACTAAATCGTTGGCCTTAGACTGAAGGTTTCCGTTTCCTCAAACGTAAACTTAGGTACTTTCTCCGTCTGGATGGAGCGACGGTAACAGTAGAGCAATGGCAACTGGATGGGAGGGCCCAAAGATGAAACTCTCTAGTCACAAAACTGTTGGCTGGCTAAGTCGTCGAAACTAAACAACGAACAGTTCTGTAATTGGGTGTGGTAGCACGTCTACTGCTACACATCAGGACATAGTTTTGGTTCATAGGTACATGTAGTTAGTAGCAGTTTATAGAAACTGACACCGAACGCATGCAAGTCTAAGTTTTGACGCTAGAAACGAATAGTATGAAGTTGATATTTCCTACGAAAATAACCGACGTAGCCCAGCGGATTAGCAAGTTGAAGTGGCAGTGGGCAGGGCACATAGCACGGAGAACCGATGGCCGATGGAGTCGAAAAGTTCTCGAATGGCGGCCGCGTATTGGCAAGCGCAGCGTAGGACGACCAGCCACAAGATGGTCCGATCCGATGGTCTCATTCAGGTGGCAGGAAGGCGCTGGTTGCATGCCGCTTCCAACCGGTCACTTTGGAAATCCATGGAGGAGGCCTATGTTCAACAGTGGACTTCTTGTGGCTGAGATGATGATGATATTTCCTGTTTTTTTAATTCCCATCATCTAGACGTCCCGCGTGTTGGACTCGACGGCGCGCTACGTGCGGTTTGTGCGAAAGCTTCGCGCCTTAGAAGAGGAGGTGCGCAAGGGCAACGAGATCAAACTAAACGAGCTCAAGGACAAGCAGTACAGCGACTTCTTCATTAGATGTGATCGCAGGTAACGCGGGAACTGTGGCGAGGCTTAGAGGAATGATTATTATTTTCAAGCTGAAACGTTTCAAAACATACTTATTTAGTATTGTAGATTTTAAAAACATGGTATGGTTTTTAAGTCCGAAATGAATTCGCAGGTCGCTGATAAACAACGTCGCTCGGCGCGTGGACCTGTGCATGGCGTCCTACCAGGCGGATTTGCAGAAGAAGAGACAACGGTAACTGAACTTTCATTTCACTGAAATTAAATACATACTAATAAGCGTATTGCCCCCTTCCCCCTTTTGATGTGGCCACTCCTTCCCTCTCATACTCTGCTGCTCCAGCAGCAAATAATAACGAAATTCCTGTTCAGACGCATTTGAACAAGAATTTCGTTATGATTTCCTCATCGTCTCTTTAGTAGCTTATAAGTCACTGCAGTTTAAGTGACAATCAAGTCACTGAGTACAATCGACAAAATGGAACCCGCCGCGGATCCACCGTCAAACCATGCCAAAGTGACGGTGTAAATCAAATCGTAAGAAGTTAGTCTTTTTTATTTATTATGTGAATATGACATGGTTCTGTGTTGAGTCAGGGTTCCGTTTTGTTGATTTTACAATACAGCCTATTGAAAATCCTATTTGTAAATTGCACCTGTGCGAACCCGGGGCGGGTCGCTACTGATTGATAATTTAATAACGTATTATCACAGAATAAATACTAACGTACAGAAACTTCTCTTTTTCGATCACCATTAACCGAATTCCAACTTAATGATCAGGCACAAAAAGTTCGTATTACTTCATAAACATTCGCCAGGCGGCATACGTCAAAAGGAAGGCGCCGCCCGCGCCCGCCTTCCACCCGCAATGCCCTGGCGCACCGCTAGGGTTGGGCTGCTTACTGTAATACTATCACAACGCGCGACACAGTGAGCGGGAGCGCGCGAGGCAAGCCGGGAACCTTCTGCGATTAACCTATGCCATAGGTAATGCGGCGAGCGCACCTACATTGCGTAGTGGAACCCCCCTGGTACTATGTGAGGTTGTCTCCTGTTTGGGCAACGCTGTAGCCTCCACGTTTGTCAGCCTGATAGATCTATTCGCGCACGAAGAGGAAGCCGACATCCGCAAGTTCGTGGTGCAAGCGCAGGCGGGCGCGGAGGCGGTGTGGCGCGACAAACAGGCACGGCTCGCGCAGCTGCTGGCGGCGAGGAAGAAGGAGCACGAGGACAAGTACAAGGACACTCCGCTGTGAGCATGAGTGGAGTTTTTTTTAATGGTAAATCTAGGTAAAAGATAGGGAAAGAAAATGGCTAATGTGTGTCGGGCCATGCGCAGTGTAGGCTTCCGTAGTTGCCTGATTATTTCAAAGTCAAAGTCAAATAAAGCCTACTTAGCTTTGATAGTTTTTCCTTTTAATTTCATTATACCTACATACGAGTAGATATATAAGTACTATAACAGGTAATTTTTCACATATCCAAAAACAGGCAGGGGGGAGGGGACACATGACTTTGACAAAAAAAATTGAAATACCTTTCCAACGACACTTGGGCCGACAGCCGGTGTAATTACTGGCACAAGAGGTATTCCATCTTAGCCCTCTGGGTTGGCAACGCATGTGCAATCTCTTTGTTGTTGCGGGTGTCTATAGGCGGTGTTGATCACTTACCATCAAGTGACAACCCACTTGCTTGTTTGCCTTCCTATTTCATAAATAAAAAATGTTAGACCAAAAAACATACCCTAAAGCTAGCGACCAAAAAAGTAACCTTAAAAAACCAGTATAGTACCTTCCACTTCAGTCTACTCGTGACTACGCCCGTTGCAACACGGTCGAAACATCGAGATACATTAAAAATAATGTCATTAAAGTCCCGTTTGAGTTATAAATATATGTGAAAATCGCGTAAGCCACACAAACCTATTGTTAACCTTCTTGGAACCAGATCGAAGTGCGTCCACGTGCTCCCGTGTATAGTGAAGCTCCGGGCCAAGGAGTGCGAGGAGGTGCAGCTGTACCAGATGAAGGAGAAGGCGGCGCGGCGCGCGGCCGAGAAAGAGTTCGACAAGATGTGGAACGCCGTCGCCATGAAGGAATCCGAGGCTTTGGTGAGGGACTGAGCTACACTCGGAAATGAATCCCAGGCAGTGGAGTAGCTACTCAGTGGCTAGGCAGTACCGTTCCCCAGGGCCCTCAAGCTTAGAGGACCCCCTGGCCAGTATCCTTTTAACTCTAGCTGTAACTCGCAAATATTCTCCAACCACCAGATTTACACCTGTTTATATAATTTGACACATTTTTTGGCTCGGGCTTATAATTTTTAAACCCGGGTTTACAGGGTGTCTAGACTAGGTGACATCCTGTTAGCGTAACGCAAGTAGAAACTCCAAGATGTATGAACTTGACGTAAGGGAGCGAAAGGAAACGTCAGAACGTGTCGATCGTCGTCTTGATGTCAAATGCATACATTCTGTCGTTTCTACTAACGTTGACGTTAACTTAACGTCACTTTGGTTAGACGCCCTGATGGCATTATCTGATGCCCGAAGTGGTCGGGCCTTGATCAGTTTTATCCTAGATAAAGCGGAGCGGGTAAGGTGCTCATTAATATCTAAACTCGACTCTAGTCAAATACGTTCGGGCGGATTATGATATCTTTGACCGCCATGCCCACTCTGATATATTTGATGGCTGTACAGGCGGCGCGCATGGAATACGACGTGATAGAGCGCATGCGTCGCGACATGGAGTGCCTCAAGTACTCCGAGCAGCAGCTGGCGCAGCGACAGGCGGAGCGAGAGCGGCAGCGGGAGCGGCTCAAACAGGAGGCACTGTACTTCCGCCAGCTGTGGCACGCCGACATCAAGAAGGAGGAAGAAGGTGAGAGGGAGGATGATAGTTGCTCTGTAGCAGATGGGAGCTCTGTGGGACGCCGGCATTAACAGGGAGAAAGAAGGTAAGGTAGGTAGAATGACAGGTGATATGTAGCAAATGAGAGCTCAGTAGGAAGAACGAAGTCTGTATGATATAAAATTGTAGATCCTTCCAAAAAAAAGTTACATATACCCGTACGTTCCTTGCCTAGATTTATGATCTTTAAGTGTTACGGACGTACGATGATCGGTTCGATAAACATAGAAGGAATCCGCTGGACCGATTGCTGTAAAAGCTCTTCGTTAGAGACCTTAGTTCAGCAGTTTTCCGATTATTCATATGACTAATACGTATATTTTTAGCTGAACGCCATCGCACGGAGCAGCGACTTGAAACGGCGCGCGAGAGGAACCAGATGATCCAGGAGCGCAAGGAGACGGTGGCGCGACACCAAGCCGAAGCCAAGCTGATCAACGACACGTGGGACTCGCTCGCCGGACAGGGGCTGGCCGATGACAAGGCTAAGGAGGAACTGAGGAGGAGGAAGGAGGTGAGCCAGATCTAATATTTACAGGAGACACTTGGCTATACGTAGGCAGACTATAGGTGACGTAGGTTTAAGAGGGCTTCAGGGAACTGCGGAGGAAGGATTTAGATAGATCATGGAACGGTAGGAGACACTGGGCTCAGTGTCAATGTAGCCTGATTGGTCACTGTCAACACACAAGAAAGATAAATCAACTGACACAGAAGAGGAGAACGGAGGTAAGACAAGTTTTGATGCTCGGGGATACTGTTAGGACATAGTTATGATACACACTGACGGGGCAAGGTTGATTAAAGACGTGACTAGTAAGCGTCGATAAGAAGGAAGTGCGAGTAGGTATGTAGGTGGTAAAGACGAGCAAGTAGCGACGGTAGATAGTGACGCGATATGGCGTCGAAGCCGAAGTATGGAACTCTACGCCGGTCAAGTACTAAGTGGTGATAAAGCAAATGAGGTGAAATTAACGAATAGCAGAAGACTGGTAAAGTGTAGCGATATAGTTGCATAGCTATCGACATAGCGCATTGACTACATACGTTAGCTATTCAGACGGTTAGGCCAGTAGTCTCGTGCCCGTAGGACAGTGTACTTGTTCCGGTAATAAATTCTAATTAAGACTTTGTGGTTTGAACTCATCTCCTGCATTCAGTCTCTCCAGTAATAGACTTGTCAAGTGTTCTAAGGAATACTAAAAAGGCATAAGGTTGAAATTACCCTCACCAGTGGTATTTGGGAGTGTCCGCAGGTACAACTCTAGCTCCTATATGTCTGTTTGTGCACAGCGTGAACTGGACGAGTGCAACCGCAAGCTGATCCAGCAGCGCAGCGACATGGCCGCGGCCGAAGCGAGCGGCGACGCGCTCGTCAACGAAGTGGCCGAACTACAGCAGGAGGCCGTCGACAAGAAGCGCTGCGAGTACCTCAGCTGGTCGCAGAAGACCAACCGGGTACTCCATAGTAGCTTTTGTAACTCGCGACCGGTTATGATTGTAGGTTTCTTTTTTCGCACTTTTTATGTCGAGCCATTATTAATGTTACTACTAGTTGGTAGTCCAGCTAGCCTAGCTGGCTAGCGAAGCAAATTCTTCCTGGTTAGCCCTTGTCATTTGCTACTGGTTATGAGTTTCTTTTCCGCATGAAACCCATTTTATGTCGAACCATTGGTAAATATTGCCAACTAGTTAGTAGTCAAACTAGCCTAGCGCTGGCTAGACGAGAAAGGTCTTCGTAGTGTCTCCACAGGTTGTAAGGGCTCTTCAAAACTGAATGACTCCGAGGTTCGGAGGATTTTAGTTGCTGTCGGCAAATTCAAAAGCTTGTACACCCGCTGGGGGCATTGTTGATACTTGCGTCGCGCTGATCGGTGGCGCTAAAATTTCTGACATACTAAAAAGCCTTAGTTGATATAGGTGTACCTAACTGCAAACTATTTGAATAGACAAACTGTACGTCCGTCCATGCCTTTTGTTAACAAAATACTTACCTACTGCACAAACTCTCTAATACAGGACGTCCGCAAAGCAATGATAGACCAGATCAAAGACCGCCAGCACGCCAGGGACGAGCTGAAGGCGAAGCTGGCGGAACAGGACGAGTACCACCGCCAGGTGTTCTCGCAGCTTACCGAGCTGGCCAAGCACAAGGACCTGACGGACGCGCAGGCGCGGAAGCAACATCAGAACAATCTGGTGCAGCAGATCGAGTATAACAAGCTGTTGAAGGTATGTATAGACAGGGCCATCTTTGAACTAGTGGAGGCCCTGGGCACTTCAGAATAGGCCCCTATGACTATGACATGATAGAGGACTATTATTTTAACAGGCAAAAGGAATAAAGCTAGGGGGCCATTTATCGCGGGGCCCTGGGCACTTGGCCAGAGTGAGAACGGATCTGCAATCTCTTTGGTATTGCGGGTATCTATAGGCGGTGGTGATCACTTACCATCAGGTGACCCACTTGCTTGTTTGCCTTCCACTTTCATAAAAAAAAAAAAAGTATTTAAATTAAATTTGAATATCCATTGTTCCTCAGGAACGTGCCCTGCAGGAAGAGAAGGATCAGATGAGGAAGTGCCAGCTCGCCACAGAAGAGTACCAGCAGGAGATTAACCGCATGCTGTGTCGGTCAGTACTGAACAAACTGGGACAAATTACCTTGCTACTCCGCGAAACCAGTGCCGTGCACGTGCAAGATAGCTGCGTCTGTGCGATATATATTTGTTTCATACAAAATCCCACCCTCTTCCGCTTCCACACGACAACATATATCACACAGACTTAACTACACACCACCACCACTAAACACTAAAACAACATGATTTATGCGCGTTTCGCCTCTATACGAGGCATCATCCGGATTAAATAGTACGTCCGTTCGCTACTTCAACGAATGGCATACCCATTGTACCTGATGGTAAGATCTCCACTGCATATAGACTCCCGCAACACCAAGGAGTTTGCAGATGCGTTGCCAACCCAGAGGGCTAAGATGGAATACCTCTTGTGCCAGTAATTACACCAGCTGTCTTACTCTCCACGCCGGAACACAACAGTGCCAGCACAAGCTTAGCGGCAGGATTAGCGAGCAAGATGGTAGTAGCGATCCGGGCGGACCTTGCTTGTACTTATTATTTGTCACGTGGTCGTGCTGTTTTTGACGTCTACTAAAAATGACACAAACAAAGGAAAACTGTAGTTAAACGTTCTGACGGTAGTTCTTTGTTCTTGGCTGGCGGTCTTAAAATAAAGCATTGACGACTTTGACCGATTCTCTAGAATTATGAGTTCAATAACATTAATTTTAATTAAGTGGAAAGTACCAGTCTGCGGTTAAGAATAATTAAGCTAAATACAACCTTAACGTTAGGTCATAAAGTTATACTTTACCGGGAGTTTGTACAAAAATCCCCGTTTACAAACAATAGTTTGAAATCTATGTTTACTAGTAATAAAGTCATAAACTGGCATAGCCCGCCGACCGGTTTGTTATTGTAACAAAAAAATTAACTTGCAAATTTTTAAAAGCAGTTTTCACTTACTTCCAGTGGTCGGAATCTTTCCGAATTTGATAGGTATGTGTATGCAAAGAGAATATAATCCTTACGCGTGAATGTAGCCCTAACGACAATGCAATAATAAAGAACCTACCGTTAACATAAAATCTTAGGTACATACATTAAAAATGAAATTTTTAACTAAAATACTTTCGCATGCATATATGGTAGGTAGGTAGGTAGGTACTGGGGTAATTTTAGCCTATAAAGGAACCAACAACAAATGAACTCAAGCCGTGTACTTCACTAAAAGAGAGACAGCTTCTGTTTTAAAACAATTTTGGACCCTCACCGGCGTCTGTGGTGTGGTAAGCACGAGCGCACGGCACCTTAGGTGTTCTTGGTTTTTAAAATGTTAAACACCGGGTGTATAAAATTGTAGAATATGGAACCTCTCTGAACCTTTGTAACGCAGTGTCTATTACAAATCGTCAGTCACTCTCCAAGTTGTAAAGTACAACCATATGCGAATGAATGTTTTGCGGGTGGTAGGACCTTGTGCAAGGTCCGTCCGGATCGCTACCACCATCTTGCTCGCTAATCCTGCCGCTAAGCAGCAGTGCTTGCACTGTTGTGTTCTGGCGTGGAGAGCAAGACAGCCGGTGTAATTACTGGCACAAGAGGTATTTCATCTTAGCCCTCTGGGTTGGCAACGCAACCTGCACTCTCTTTGTTGTTGCAGGTGTCTATAGGCGGTGGTGATCACTTACCATCAGGTGACCCACTTGCTTGATTGCCTTCTTATGTTGTATTGTAAAAAAAAATTACGTATATGGGTCATTGGCGTTGAACTCACAGCGCTGATATTTCGGTACTTATTTAGCGTTGAACTCATAGTGTGGTTATATGTCTTTGGCATTGAAAAGCTTAACGAAATAACGGTAGGTAACTCGCTCCACCTTTATTCCTTTGCAGGCCGTTCTTCAGCGACGAGCTGCACCCGTTCATGAAGCCGATGGCGCGCGGGCTGGCGATGCGCGCCAAGTGCCCGTGCTCGCGGCCCGACCACTGCGCCCGCTGCAAGCCCGGGGACTGCCAGTGACCCTAGGGACACCTGGGGGTCTAGACCAAGTGACACTCTGAAAGGACTTGGCCACATGACCACGGCGCGGCACCGGAGCTCAGAATAAATAATAGTATACTAACGTACAGAAGCTTATCTTTTTCGACCACGATTAAACGAATTCTAACTTTATTAACACGCCAAAAAAGTTCGTATTACTTCATACACATACGTCAGGCGGCTCGAGTCAAAAGAAACGCGCCGCCTTCCCCCGCCACTCCTGGCGTCACGTTAGGGTTGCGGCGCATTCGTTTTCAATTACACTGACACAGCGCGGGCGAGCGCGCCGTGGTAATGTGGTCAGGTCCTTAGCATCAACGTTGACAGACGATCGACTGATTTTGGCGTTTGCTTTCGCTGCCTGACTTCAAGTCCATTCATGTTATCGCTTATACTGGCGTTGACGCTGACAGAATGTCAGCTTGACTAGACACCTTGTGCACTTAGAACCATCTCGCGTTAACTCGCTTCGTGATTGTGCGTCTCGTTCTAACTGGCCCAGTAGGAGAGAGAGAAAGAGACGCAAGAGTTAGTAGCGAGTTAACGCGTCGAGAATATTCGTGCTACAAAGGGTTTTTTACCAAAAACGGTAAATGAGCATTAAATACTATACCTTAAATACCTTTGTCCAGTTCACAAAAGTCACTATTGTCGCATGTGAACTTTTAGTTATTCTTATAAAATACTTAAAATAATGTACTTAGGGATGTTTTGATAAAATTGTTGTTTGCAGTCATTAAAGTGTTATTTTAGAATGGCATGTTTTATTTACCTACCACCTAGGTGATCCGCTAGCCATCCGGCATCAGATATCACCGCTAAGCAGCAGTGCTTGCACTGTTGTGTTCCGGGGTGGAGAGCAAGACAGCGGGTGCAATTACTGGCACAAGAGGTATACGATCTTAGCCCTCTGGGTTGGCATCGCATCTGTAATCTCCTTGGTGTTGCGGAAAACCGAGGTTTAAATGGGTAGTTCCCTTATTCGGAGGAAGAGCACCTCCTACTTACCCCCTATCTCGCCGAGCAGGGGACGATGCTTAAATGCATTTACACCTCGGGAAAACAGTTTTTATCTGACTTTAATTGTAGTTGTAGTCCGGGCGCAATTGTTAGTTAATTATCCATGATTAATTACCCTAATTAAACCTTACCATAGTAAGACAACGTCATCGGTAATGGCAATAGATGTCGAGAACAACGTTCGAAGAACAAGCAGGAAGTTTTTTGAACTCGGTTTAAAAAAGCCTAAGATATTTTGTGATGAAATAAAAATGGGACGTGATTTCATACTATATGGAAGAAAAATCAAGTTTATACAACTAGCGACCGACCTCGGCTTTGCACTTTGTGCTGTAATTTATATATATAGTAGAAGGGGAAAACAAGCAGACGGGTCACGTGATGGTAAGCAATCACCGCCGCCCATGGAGACCTGCAATATCAAGAGAATCGCAAGCGCTTTGCCGGCCTTTAAGAAAGGAATAGGCTCGTTTCTTGAAGGTCGCTAAGTCGTATCCATTTGGAAACAGCGATGCCGAAAGTTGAGTTGTAATATAAACTTCTATTAAAAAAACTAAATGACAGTAAAGACCTTATCTAAATCCGCTTCGTGGTTTGGGAGGAAGCGGCCGAAGATACGATGAGAACAGACAGGCAAGCTACTTTGGTTTATATTATGTAAAAATAAACAAGTAGGTGCAGTAGGGGAAATATATTCACCTTAGAACCGTATCGCAATGACGCGACGCGTTAAACGCCAGGCTATGTCATACAAATGTCATGCGTATGTCTCTTCGACTAGGTTGTACGGTGGTAGGTACGTGTTTCAATTTCCTTGACTGTACATGTACTAAAAGAACAAAAAAAATTAATGACCGGAAAACAACCTCGTTAATAATCTGTACCATCTCTGACGCACGCTTCCTTAGATGTTATCCTTACAGCGGCAAACTTAACGATGCAGTCAACGACGGCGCTACCATTGAACAATAATCCCGGTTTTCTATGGAATAGTCTAAGTTTAAACTTTTGATCACCAGCAAAAATAAGTTGGTGCTAAAATATTTTAGCGTTTGTTTTGTTTACGTCTCTTTCTTATCAGGCGAGATGGAACGAGATAGAAGACGTACGGAACACGTGGAGACATCTAATCTTAATGCAAGGAGCGTATCATGTGTCACGTATGGACAAAAGTTAGAGTACTGGTGCGTGGAAAAGGGAACAGTTTTTTAAATAGAAACAAACACTCAAAAAACATAAACTTTCTGGCGGCAGTTGGGTAAAAAGGACACAAACGAACTGATCACTGCCAGTAACTAGTGTCACCAAGAGATTAAAAGAAACGCTGATCCGTTGCTGGCCGTTAGGTTCATCTCCGTGTTAATATCGAGTTTTTCATTGGCAGACAAAACCTACTCCTACTCCACCAAGAATACCTACCACGATAGGTCTAAAAGTGTTCATATTCATACCGAATACTTCGAAACGTACTCACGCAATTCATTAATTTGGCATTATAAGTTACGCATTTGCATCCATCAAGAAAAAGGCATGATTAATACAAATGAGCAACATCTTAATCACTAATGCACCTGTGTCATCGAATATACCGACCGGTATTTTCCTGTAGGAAGGTCCTAATAAAAATGACGCCGAGACTCACCGGTGATTTCATACTTAATTTTTTCCTTAAACGGTATATAAAAGCTTGTGCAGACTGTGCGACCGTCAGTTGTTCCTTACCAACCAAGAAATGTACTCAAATATACTTGTTGTGTTTGCCTTGTCGGCTGTGGCGCACAGCCACGACATTCTAAAGGGTTCCAACAACACTGAAGCCAAAAAAATGTTTGACGAGCATTTCGAAGCAAGCCCAGCGATCTGGAAGCAGACTAAAGACCTCTTCATCAACGCGAGCGAACACGAAGTTATCAGCCAAATCAACATCACAGATCTAAGGCCAGACAAGGATGGCGAAGCGGAAATAGTCGCCGGCGGAGTGGGACAGAACAACGTTACCATAACGCTGAAAAGCCCGACCATCCTCCGTGGATACGACTTCCTGGTGACAGTGTATTCAATCATCGATGAAAACGGAACGGTGACCCGCGATGCTGATGCTGATTTCAATTCCCACAGGCCTGGACAGGGTGTCAATGTCATTCCTGTCCAAATACCGGAGGTTCCTGAAGAGAAAATTTCGACTAAAGTCCCAAGTGATGTTGCTGGGAAACCTGACCTTTTCACTACTGAGTCTAGACCTGCGATCGTCACTGGACTACCTAGCGAAGTCACTGGAACACCAGTGACAGAAACCACTTACACACCCGCTGAAAGAGTGACATCGTCATCGTCAACTGGCAAACCTAAGACCAAGGAATTAAGTGAGCCCGCCGTAACGGAAGACCCTGAAGTTACTCCTGAAGAAACTCCTATTTCTGTTGATGAACAAGAAGTACCCAAAATGCAGCCTTTTGCGTCTCACTCATCAGGTCGCATGTCAGATGAACATTCTAGTTCCCTCTTCTAAGTTCTATTAACAGGTTCAAACAGTCTGTGTTTCGTGTGATATACCTAATCGTATCGCTTTAAGGTCAGAGTGAGGTATTGTATGGCTAAGCATTCCTTTGTTCGACAGTGTCATCACATCATCAAACAGTGAAGCTTATCGTCATAAAAATAAGCCAAAAATATATGCAATAAGTTGTCAAGCCGCTTTGTTTTTTTAAAGACGGTTTTTGTTCGGGCTGTATTCTTCAGAGCTTTAATTTTGATAATAAATTAAAATACAACATAAAATAATATAAAAGTTTTATTCAATAAACTTTGTACTTAGATTACATCATATACACATTTACATCACTTATCATTATCTATCACGATCGGTTAAACACCAAGCATCAAAACAGGTCTTAACAAACCATCCTTATAATTAACTAACAAAGGTGAACCCCTTCACAAAGTAACACGAGTTACTGGTTATTTCACACGAGGGTAGAACAGTGAGGCAGTAGACTAGACAGCACAATACACAATACTACTTGTTCAGTACAAGACTGAACATATTTTGTAAACTACATTTATTTTAATATAGCAACATTTTTAGATTTAAGAATATATGTAGGTTGGTCTATGGCCTACACACTCTCTTCTTGTCTCTGCTTCAGCCTTCCCATTTGCTGGCTGTGCTCTGTACATTTTTCTGTATTTTGCTTTCAATAAAGTGAATTTATATAATCTTGCATGTGTTTTATACATGCAAAGTGGTCCTTCGCCTTCTAAATATAAAAGTATTAGATTCAGTGCTCTTGTGGAAAAGTGTGTCGTCGGAGCCGTGTGACCTTGGTAGCCGGTGACTTGCTATATCGAGTCGCCCGCCGCAACCTCACCCAACCTATAGTTTGGGTGATCACCACTACGCGTCGGCTCGTTATCGAGATTCATCACATTCATCACGCCTGTGATTAAAGTTATTTCCGAAATATTCGGAACAAAGGATTTTTTTCGTATCTACCGACAGCTTTAATTCGTACGGTAACGTATAAAAACTTTTGGCAAGTGACATTGACAATCGGTGACATTTATTCACTGATAAGTGCGCAGCAACCTTTAGTTGTCATTTTTATTTTGAACGATCGTCGTACTCTGTGGTTTACGGACTGACAGCTGTCAGCTGTCGTTTATTTTCCCTCGCTTGCCTGTGGCATCGTTTGTAAACAAACTGTTATTTTTTCGTCTGCGTTGCGTCTAAAAAGTGAAAAGTGCTTCAAAACTTATCTTGTGCCTAAAGTGTAAGTGCGTATACGGCTATTCTCGACATGCCAGCTGTGGAAGAGCTCAAGAAATTGCGCTTGCGGCGCGCACAACTTAAAGGGACGCTGACGCGTATTGAAACATTCGTCCAGGATCCAATAAGCTTCACGTGTGCAACCGTGGACACTTTAGAGGCTCGGAAAGAGAAGCTAGTAAGCTCCCTCAAAGAGTACGAGAGTGTCCAATTGGACATTTTGAGCCGGGATGAAAAAGATGCAGATGATATGGGTCTATTTGAAGAGAGGTTCTTTAACGTTTTGGCCAAGCTGAACGAGTCTATCAGGACTCTTAAAGGATCCGAAACTGCGCAGGCGAACAATGTGTCTACGTCAAAGCTACCTAATGTAGATATACCAGCTTTTGACGGTAAGGACTTTACAAAATTTAAACCTTTTTATGACATGTTTACAGCTGTAATTGATAACAATAAGTCCTTGTCCAATGTACAAAAACTATTTTATTTAAGGAAGTATTTGTCAGATGAAGCGTTATCGGTTATTGTCAATTTACCCCTTATAAATGGGTCTTACTTAGAGGCTTTAGACTTATTAACAAAGCGCTATGATAATAAAGCGAGGTTGATTAGCAGCCACATTAATGTTCTTTTAGATATCCCGTGTATGTCAAAAGGCTCGGCGGCCTCTATAAGGTCATTTGTGTCTCAAGTGCAGCAACAATTGCATGCCTTAAAGAATTTAAACGAGCCGATCGACAAGTGGGATATGCTTTTAATTACCATTTTAAGTAGAAAGTTGGATTTATATACAAATAGGTCTTTTCACCTTGAAAGGGATCCAATGCTAATTCCTACTATGGGGGAGTTTATCTCTTTCTTAGAAAAGCGTGCTATGGCGCTGGAGGACACTTTACCTCTTAAAGGTACTGACTATGCAGGTACCAGTAATAATAAATTAAAATCCTTTCCTAAGGTAACCAATGTAGCTACCCCAGCCATGACGGCTTGTAGGTATTGTAGTAAAGTTGGTCATGCAATTTATAATTGTTGTAAATTTCAGGAGGCCTCAGTAGAGGACCGCCTAGCCTTTGCGGCGCAGCATAAGCTGTGCACAATCTGCATAAAGGTGCATGCAGACAAACCTTGTAAGTACAAGTTTAAATGTAAAATTTGTAAAAAATCTCACAACACTCTTCTACATACTGAAGACCAGCCTGCTGCCAGTGCTGAGCATCCCATAGTGGCTTCTACTGCTTTGTCACGTGACGATGCAGCTTACAAGGTATTATTACCTACTGTAAAGGTCAAAATACTCGACAAGTTTGGTCGGGATGTTTATGTACGGGCATTGCTTGACAGTGGCAGTAGTGCATCATTTGTTACTTCTGGTCTTGTAGATAGGTTGTGTTTGAACCCAGTAGCTCAAAACCAAAACATTATTGGTATTACAAATAAGTCTACTAAAATAAGTAAGTTTGTGACTTTACCTATTGAATCTTGTCAATATCAAGATGTTGCATTTAATGTTGATTGCCACATTGTGGACACGATAACAACACACTTGCCACAACAATATTTTGATTGCTCAAAGTTAAATATTCCAAAGGATATAAAGTTGTCCGATGACACTTTTAATGTTCCCTCTGAAATCTCATTGTTGTTGGGAGCTGATATTTACTTTGGCTCATTGTTAAATAAATGTATAAAAATTCCTAATGGTCCTGTTTTACAGAGCACTTTATTTGGGTTTGTTGTTGCAGGAAAAATTAATCAAGAATGTTGCATCACCAGCCCACATACTACTCTTGTATCTAATTTTGCAATCTCTGATAATAAAAAATTAGAAGATGTTATGAATGAATTCTGGTTAGCTGAGAGGGTGCCCGAAGCAAAGAGCGCAGCTTCCTTTGAGTCTGTAGAGGCAGAAGAAATATTTCAAAATTCTGTAAAGCTTATAGATGGCAGATTTCATGTTGACTTGCCGCTCAAATGTCCGATAAATGAGCTTAAGCTTGGAGACTCCTTCTCAGTTGCCTTAAAGAGATTTTATTCTTTAGAAAGAAAACTTTGTAAAAATCTAGAGCTGTTAGAACAGTATAAGAGATTTCTTGAACAGTATGTGGACATGGGACATGCTAAGGAAGTTGACATCAACTCTTATGATGTATTTAATGGACCTGTATATTTTCTAGCACACCATGCCGTCTTCAATGAAGACAGCAAAACAACCAAACTAAGGGTAGTATTTGATGGCAGTATGAAGTCCAAAAGTAAGGCTTCCATCAATGACGTCATGCTGAACGGGCCTGTAGTGCAGGGTGAGCTTTTCGATATATTAATTTTATTTCGAACTTACCTGTTATCATTAATTTGTGATGTAGAAAAAATGTTCAGATGTATTTCAATTAATTCTGAACATCGATGTCTCCAAAATATTCTCTGGCGCGACGACCCTAGTAAACCCGTTAGGTGCTTGCAGCTGCAGACCGTCACTTATGGTCTCAAGGCATCTACCTTTTTAGCTACCAGATGTTTGGTAGAGCTAGTCAATTTATATGGTGATAAATATCGTCTTGCTTCTCAGGCTATTTTAAACAGTACCTACGTAGATGACGTCATAACTGGTACAGATGATGTAGAGCAACTTCAAATATTAAAAAATGAGTTGATAGAGTTACTCAAGTTAGGAAATTTTAATTTACATAAATGGTGCTCTAATTGCCCAGCAGTGCTGGATGATTTAGCAACCAATTTAAAATATTTCGAGGAAATAAATCTCGATTCTAGTAACGTTATAAAAACGTTAGGTCTTAAGTATGATATTACTTCAGATACCTTCACGTTTCAGTGTCCCATCACTGATGAGGATAACTTAAATTCAAAAAGAAAGGTTCTTTCTTTTATCGGTAAAATTTTTGACCCTTTAGGTCTGATAGGTCCCATAATTGTTTCAGCTAAAATTTTTATGCAAGAGCTATGGTCCATGCAATTGGAATGGGATACTGCTTTACCTGATAAGCATTTACAGGTCTGGAAAAGGTTTCTCCATAGCTTAAAATTAATGGGTAAAATTTCGCTACCCAGGCTAGTATACAGTGCAAATTGCCAGTCAGTGCAGCTGTTGGGATACGCTGATGCTTCGTTCAAAGCTTTCGGGTGCTGTAAATATTTAAGACTCTTGAAGTCTGACGGAAATGTAGAGACAAAGTTGCTTTGCTCCAAGTCTAGAGTTGCACCTCTATCAAAAAGTCTCACAATCCCACAGTTAGAGCTAAATAGTGCGCTATTATTGGCACAGCTGGTATCCAGGGTTAGCGAAAAACTTATAGCTAGGTTCCCACACGCAGTGTTTTTGTATAGTGATTCACAAATTGTTTTATGCTGGATCAAGTCTGAAAAACCCAAGGTTTTCAATACATATGTAAATAATAGAGTCAAAGATATTCTTAAACTCACAACTCCGGACCAGTGGTCTTATGTTAAGTCTTCGGACAATCCTGCCGATTTAATTTCACGTGGGGTAGAGCCCCAAGCTTTACAATCTATAGATTCATGGTGGCATGGTCCAGAATATTTAAAAAATAAAGATTTTAGACATGACAATTGTTTTAAAATGAAACAAGAATTACTACCTGAGCTGCAGGAATTCGATAATTGTAATGAAGTTTCTTTAGACATACCTTGCAATTTCAATCAGATTGACCAATTTTTATTGGATTTTCTTCAAAAATATTCTAGCCTCAACCGACTTCAAAAAGTTGTAGGATATATTTATAGATTCTTTAATAATGCCTCTAGCAAAGAAGTAAATTTTAGTAGTCACATACTAACTCCAAAGGAGTTGCATGACGCTTTACTTGTTATTATTAGATGCGTTCAAAGGCAGCATTTTTCTGTAGAGATAGATACGTTGCTTTCAGGCAAGACGCTTAAATCAGGGATAGCTAACCTTCATCCATTCGTTTGTGAGAACGGTATTCTCCGCGTGGGGGGCAGGCTGCAGAATGCAGACATCCCGCATGATAGGAAGCACCCGCCTATCCTTCCCAAAGAATCCTTCTTCACTACCCTTCTTATAGAGAGAGAGCACTTGCGACTCTTACACGGTGGTGCCAGACTGGTGTTGAGTTCTCTAGCTCAAAAGTTTTGGATCATTAATGGCATCAGGGAAGTTAAAAAGGTAGTAAACAAATGCGTAAATTGTGTACGCATGAAGGCTGTAGCTGCCAAGCAGCTGATGGGATCGTTGCCGCCTGAGAGAATAACAGCTTCTAGGCCATTTCAGCATGTCGGCATTGATTTCTGCGGTCCATTTAGCACTAAGGTTGCTAGAGTAAGGCGACCTCTAGTTACTAAGAGTTATATAGCCCTATTTGTGTGTTTTGCGACTAAAGCGATACATGTAGAGCTGGTCTCTAACCTCACTACTGAGGCTTTCTTGGCATGTCTCAGTCGGTTTATATCGAGGCGTGGCATGCCCACTAACATTTATTGCGATAACGCTAAAACGTTTAAAGGAGCAGCAAATACTTTAAAGGAATTGTATAACTTACAATGTTCAAAGGAACATAGAGAGTCGGTGTATAGCTTCTGCACTAGTAAATACATAAACTTTAAGTTTATACCTAGCTACTCGCCGCATCATGGGGGGGTGTGGGAAGCTGGTTGCAAATCTGTAAAGCATCATTTGAAACGTGTAGTTGGTAATTTATGTCTCACGTTCGAGGAGCTATACACTGTAATTGTACAAATTGAGGGAGTCCTAAATTCGAGGCCCCTGCTATCTCTCGACCCCAATGAGGGCAAATATTTGTCACCTGGTCATTTCCTCATTGGAACAGCTCTTACAAGTTACCCTGACATAGACTTAACGGAAGTTCCAATAAACCGTTTAAAATTTTGGAATGTTGTAACCAAATTAAAACAAGATTTCTGGAAGTCATGGTCAAAAGACTATCTTTGTCAACTTCAGAGCCGTCCCAAGTGGAAACATGCCTCACCTAATCTTAAGGTGGGCGACTTAGTATTGGTTAAGGATTTAAACACAGGTCCGCTTGTTTGGCCTATGGCCCGTATTGTAAAACTCTTTCCTGGTAAAGATGAAAAAGTGAGAGTCGCCGAGGTAAAGATGGGCAATAAAACTTATGTAAGATCTGTAACTAAATTTTGTCCTCTTCCACTTGATTAAATTAGCATGTAGAGTCTTGTGCTTTCATGTATATCTTTATAGTGTTATCTAGCCATCTCGCCCGGCCCAACTATGTTCAGTACAAGACTGAACATATTTTGTAAACTACATTTATTTTAATATAGCAACATTTTTAGATTTAAGAATATATGTAGGTTGGTCTATGGCCTACACACTCTCTTCTTGTCTCTGCTTCAGCCTTCCCATTTGCTGGCTGTGCTCTGTACATTTTTCTGTATTTTGCTTTCAATAAAGTGAATTTATATAATCTTGCATGTGTTTTATACACTACTTAATACCAGGGGGGTTTCGTCACACTACTACTGTAGGTACGTTCGGCCGCCTTGCCTACGGCATAAGCAAATCGCAGTAGGTTGTCCGCTCGCCGCGCGCTCACTCGCTCGCTTCGCCGTGTCTGTGTCATTGAACACTAACGCGCCGCAACCCTAACGTGTCGCCGGGAGTTACGGAGCGAAGGCGGACGCGGGCGGCGCGTTCCTTTTGACGCGAGCCGCCTGGCGAATGTGTATGATTACTTCATACACACTTAAATTTTGTAACCGAAATAACAAAACGGCGCCATCTCTCGTCAGCTGACGGTAGCTGTAAAGGTACCCAGTTGAATATGATAACTTGTTAAAAAGTTTCATATAGATGACACCGTAAGACGAAGCACATTGAAAAATTCGCAGGGTAGGGCAGCGGCAGTGTGGCGAAACTGGAAAACGCAAGGCACGGAATGCTAATGTTGCAGGTTCAAGTCCTGCCATTGCCCTAAGTTTTCTTTGTGTTGTCATTACAATTTTAATTTAATACACACTTTTTGTGTGTGTTAATAAAGTTGGAATTCGTTTAATCGCGGTTGAAAAAGAAAGGTTTCTGTACGTTAGTACTATTATTTATTCTATGCTAATACAATTTGAACGCGCAAGCCGAGACAGAACAGTACTGTTCTGCACGTTCAAATTGCATTAGCACTGTACTGTCCACTCTACTGCCTCAATGTTCTGCCCTAGTGTGAAATAGCAATTGCAAACCCGGTTATTTTTTCTAAGGAAAAACCGGTTTTAGCCGGATTTTTCAAAGTAAAACCGGTTTTGCAAACCCTGGTGGGAAAACAGCATAAGAGTTAAGTTTTATACAACTATTGCGCTCGAACCGATCGCGACAATCAAGCGCATATTTACAATTATTCGCAACAGGAATGATGAGATTTTATAAATCACAATAAATGAGCTTGAGACCTATAACTTACATCTAACTCCATTCCATGAGTAAATCCATAAAAGTGGCCAATACAGAGCAATAAAAACAATTAATTACTTTATATGATCCGTACTTATTACACTTATTCTCAAATTTTTTGTGTTGTAATCATTTGTTACCACAAAATAATTTAGGCAGTAAGTGTAACAAAGGAAGGATAATCTTTACATAGTATAAACAAAGGCTCTATCTGTTCCAGTCTGTCATACCTTCGCCTACTCCTAAGCCACGCAGCAGAGTAGAGATTTTTTGCGAAAGGTTTTGTAGCGTCTATGCCACCAGACGTGTGGCAACACTGTATGTGGTATGCTATCTATGTTAGAACTGTCATACACAGACTAGACCATAGAAATAGTATAGCATAGAAGGAGTATTAAAATTGAAAGCGATATTTTATTATCTGATCTCTTCGCTTTAAATGGCAATACAATGTGTCAAAAAGAGATGACTACATACTCTAAACTCCTCTTCAATTGACACCCTGTACACAACCAATAGACAAAATGGTCACCTTTGGCTATGGTAATGTTTACATTAAGGTAGTATAATCTACGTTTTTCTTATTAATTTGCAGGTTTTACTACCTTGACGCATACAATGGTGACCATTTTGACAGTTTTGGCTATGTACACTTGACAAGTACTGAGGCTATATCCATGCTTTAGTCCTTCATCCAAGGACGCAACGAGTTGGATTGAAATAAAAAGCATCTACGTATCAGAATTGTGTTCCCTTCTGATGATATTTTAATGGTGTACGAACATTGTCATTGTGGTCAATAAACATCGGTGATCCACGAAACCTGGTGTGATTCATGCCTGCAGTCCCGGACCGCCACATTCGTCTCCAAAGTTTTTTGTACCTGTGTGAAGCCAGGGCGGTTCACTAGTGCAAAATAAATACTGTTTTACAGCTCTTCATGGGCCATTACTATTGATTTACTAAAGATGGAAAAATTACGTCCACAAAAAAAAACTAACATAAATAAATGCACTATACAAATTGTTCCCCTCATCGACGGAAGGTATACGTATACTTCTTTATACAGTTACAAGGTATATCACTTTGAAACCGGTTAAAACCGGTTATTACTTTATACAAAAACCTTATCTACACCGTCTTACTGACCCATCTCAACTTTCCATCCTGTATATGCTCACTGATCATAACGATAGAATTAACCGAACTTATAAATATAGGGGTAAGGATATAGGGGTCGTCCATAAAATGACGTCACCCGATTTTTAACATTTCAAACCTCCCCCCCTTTTGTCACGCTTTTTCCTATCCCATCAACACGAGCTGTCACGTTTGACTAGACCCCCCCTCCATAGGCGTGACGTAATTAATGGATGACCTCTACCTGAAGTGAAGTTCTAACCTGATTGTATGCAATACTTGTTCGGTATTCCTAGCAGCAGTCGATATTTCGGCTGGCAATAACGCGTAGTTCAAAGCACTGTCATGTGTATGGCGGCCTTAATGTGGTACAAATATTATGTATGGCAATACTGATCTAGAAGGTGTATCTGTAACTTGTAATTACTGTTTGTGTTCCTAATAAATCCTACTAATATTATAAATGTGAAAGTTTGTATGTTTGGATGTTTGTTACTCAATCACGCAAAAACAACTGAATGGATTTGGATTAAAATTGGCACACATATAGTTTATAGCCTGGATTAACACATAGGAGACTTTTTATCCCGTAAAAATGCATAGTTCCCACGGGATAGCGATAAGTGAGTTATACGCCGCCGTGACGTCATGAGCAGCAAAGCAAATATCCTAGTTCATAAATAAAACAAGTGACCATAATTTCCATCATGACAAGCACCTAGTAGAAAAATAAAACAACCCTGGCAACACTACGACTCCTAACGTCATTTGTTATTTCGCGCGTGAAACGCTTGTGATGTTTGTTATCTTCGCATTGTTAAAATTTTTAACAATTAACAAGTAGGTATACGTCTATTTTCGTCATTATTACAATGCCAAAAAGAAAATGAAGAAGAAAAAAGATCGAAAAATTGGAGAGACGTCTTCAGCGGTACCGGTCGAAAGACGAAACGGTGGACGTTAAACAACTAAGAAACCCGGAAAGTGTAGGTATTATTGGACAAACGTACATAAGTACTGTTTAATCAAACCACTGAAACTACCTGTATGCTATCTCTCACTTATTCTAGATACTAAAATATAACTCTGCAATTAACTTTTGTTATGCAAATGAAATTTAAAAATATGAGGCTTTTAACTCATTTTTTTGGTATGTTCCAGCTACAGAACTGGATCAACCAGCTCAATTAGAGCCTGAAGACGGTTGGCCTTCAGAAGTTGAAGATGTATTGGATGAGGGTGTCGATCCCTTTCCAGAGGAAGTTTTGTTAGCCCAGGGGATGATAGTTCTCTATAATATTCATAAACTGTACTTATACCACACAAACTAGTTCGATTTCTTACCATGACGTTCAAGAGCGTATTGTAGTGTGTGTACACCTTTACTTTGCTCCCTATATTATCATGTATCCTAGCTTAAGTTGAGAGTAATAAATCATATATTAATCGAACCTGACGTGTCATTCACACTCATCCTTACAATATCCAGCCCTATGTGACCCCCCCCCCCCCCCCCCACCATAACTCCAAAGTCAAGGGAGGATCATCAATGAAATTAGAACACCGAGAGTAGTCGACCTGGACACATCCCAGGAGGGGTTATGCGCCCATGAGCCCCAGGGATCCAACCTTGATGACGGTTCACACACGTTTTAAGAAATACTGAGAAATAATATGAAACATGAATCAGATTGCTTCATGTTCATCTTCTGGAATTATAATAACTTATTTGCCTGGTTTTTTTTAAACTACCCACCATTTATTGTCAAGTGATATTTAACTGGTTAATATTTAAATTGTATTTTAATATTGCACAATGACATTACATGTAGATGTAGATTGTCTCACTAAAGATGAGTTGATGTTTGAACTATTAAGCAGAGGTATTGATGTGAAGGATGATATCACCGTTGATGAACTTCAAAGCACCTTCAGACAAACAAAAGGCACACCACACGACCACACTAAAGGCCAAGATTACCTTACAGCTTTGTCACCAGACTCAGAGTTCCAGATCGAGGAGAAAATCGAGGCTGACTGCGTGTTGACCACACCTTTTACATTGGCGACGAGTTGACTCAACGACACACCGTATAAATTGAAAACCAACTTTGGTTCAACCAACCAAGGTGACCTCTGTCGGTGGTTGGATCAGACCGTGTAGAATAGCTTTAACTGCCAAACAACCTAATAAGTAGCACTAAGAAAGGATTTTTGAAAATTTCATTATTAAGGGGGGCTGAGGGGTGAATGTATATAGTCCAAAATCTACGCAGACTCGCGGACGTGGACTAAGAATATCTCAACCCGTAATTAATGAGGACAAGTCGGCCACATCAAGCCAATTTGTGACCAAGAATAACTCAATCCGTAATTATCGGGGACGCGTCAGCCACATCAAAACAATTTGTGACCAAGAATAACCCAAACCGTAATTAATGGGAACAAGTCGGCCACATCAAGACAATTTGTGACCAAGAATAACTCAACCCGTAATTAATGAGGTCAAGTCAGCCACATCGAGACAATTTGTGACCAAGAATAACTCAAACCGTAATTATTGAGGACAAGTCGGCCACATCAAGACAATTTGTGACCAAGAATAACTCGATCCGTAATTAATGAGGTCAAGTCAGCCACATCGAGACAATTTGTGACCAAGAATAACTCAACCCGTAATTATCGGGGACAAGTCAGTCACATCAAAACAATTAGTGACCAAGAATAACCCAAACCGTAATTAATGGGAACAAGTCGGCCACATCAAGACAATTTGTGACCAAGAATAACTCAACCCGTAATTAATGAGGTCAAGTCGGCCACATCAAGCCAATAAGGAGTTGAACCGAACCTCATACCTTTGTACCATCCAGAGGCGAACCCTGTGGAGAGGAAAAATCTCGACCTCAAAATCCAACTACCTATCATAGTTGAAGGAAACTACACCGGCTGGACATGCTTTCTTTGTCTGCCATACGCTTTGCCATAAACAGTGTTTTGAACTTGGGAAAGAGTTTGCTATTGATATAAATGATCGCCGAACATTAAAGACTATTACTTTCCATTATGTGCTACTAAACCAAGGAACATAATACATACATGCGGATGTATAAGAAAAAGGTGACTGTGGAAAGGTGAGGTGTTATAAGTGGTAATAGTATGAAGGAGGGTTCATGGTTGATTAACATTTCAATCACAAAGAAAGTTCATTCAAGAATTTTTCAGTTGATGCAGAGTGACATAATAATAGTGTTATTATGTACGTGTTAACGAAGATATGGTTGTTTTATAAGTTCATATTAACTTTAAACAAGCTCATCGGCGAGTTTCGCGTGGTAAGCGAGAAAGTCGTGTTAAACAATCCTGGATATTGGATAAGTGTTATTAGATTTTTAAGAAAATTATAGCCTTGTCGCTGTCAGTAATGTGACAAATTCGAGCAACTTACATATCATACTTTACTACGACAAGGTTCTTTAGTGTTCAGCTACTTCTGAGGCTGCTTGTACCACCGCCGGTACTACCTAAACGCGCGTTAAAAAAGCAGGCCTTTCGCGGACGCACACCAGCAAGGTTGCTAGTGTGAGTGTGGCGTGCGTGTCTTCTCAGAACTCGCAGGCGTTACCGCCGCTCCCTCCGCGTCGCACCCCCGTTGTTTCCCCGCCGGCGTCTCTTGCGCCGGCAGTCGAGTCACGGAGTCCGCGACAAACACACGTAACGTATGCGCGCCTCACTCGCAACGTTTACCCCCATAACTGAATTACGTATAATCCCTAGATTTTGATTTACGTAATAAATCTTTAACACACCCTGAGTACTCTTTTCTGGCAGTGGCGCATTTAAATAATAGTTCACAGTACTTAAAAATAATCAAATTTAGAAGACTTAAGGTAAAATCCATAAGTGATCTTATCCATTCATATTTCATTTCAACAGTTCACTTCCATGACTGTCAACTGTCACCAACTACACCGCAACAATGTTCTTTTCTTAAAAATAGCCGTAAACACTAATCATATTTTATCAAAGAATGTACAGTGATACCGTTTGGAATGTTTCTCCGTCCATGCAAAGACTCCAACTCCATGACAGCGAGGCAGCCGACGATGTCTGCTCCGTTACCTTTGAGTAGGCTGATGCCCGCCGCCATGGAGCCTCCGGTGGCGATCAGGTCGTCAACTATGAGGCACTTGAGGCCTGGACGGACTGAGGCCTTTTGGATTTCAAGGATATCCTGAAATTAAAAAAATATAGATTAGTCATGACTTATGTTTTTTTTGTGTGAACAAAATGGCTAGTTCGCTTGTGTCAACACAAGCGAGTATTTAACAAAAACAAGTTAAAACAATGTGATTGCCACTTGTGTCAGTAATAAGAAGATACCTATGGCCTGAATTATCGTATACAAGAAAAAAAAATGGAATTATGAAAAAATGGAATTATGGAATTAGTAAAATTATCGGTTCTTTTATAACATTTATTTTTGAAATCGGGTTCAAAAATAGTGTTATTTTAAACTGATCTTACATTCTTATGAATTCAAAAAGATTTTTCAAAATTAACAAATTTTAAGATTCAATTCTTATCCAAAACAGAACAACTTGTCCAATGTATAAAAAAATATACATATTTATAAAACGTTAAGTGCATAGAGAATGCATAAAATACTCGAAAAAAGACCACAAAGAAACAATGGTGCAAACCATCGTTTTTGTTATCATTTTTGAGCAGACTATACTTAACAAACAACATCATCCTCAATATGATAGGAGAGGTTGGACTCTCCCTATTTACGTCACTGCAGTCGGCTCCACGCGCCGTACTCGGTGTAGTTTGTCAAAGTAGTATTTGTAGGTTCAATATTTAACACTTAGAATAAGTTTTACTAACAATATATGAGTTTGTAAAGACTTAAAATTAACGATTATTTATTTATTATTAAGCAAGTAGTTACTATGGAAGAACAATAATAAAATTAAGTTAGAAAAACAATTTCTAAGGGCCACCACAAAGTCGCGCGGTTGCACCGAGCTGATGCACGCTTATCGAACAATAGTATGAGATGAGCACCAGCGCCAGTTTGCGGTCGCTCTCATACCATTTTTCTATAGGCGTGCACCTACTCCGTTCGCGACTTAGAGGAAGCCCTAAATAAAATGACTTACACCATTGTTAACGTGTGATCATTATTTCAAATATATTGGTAACTAGCTTTTGCTCGCGACTTCGTCCGCGTAGACTTGTATCAAGCAAACGTGCACCCAACATGCAATCTACAATATTTCCTGGATAAATTAATGAGAATTAGTAGCTTTGCTGCTCATGACGTCACGGCGGCGTATAACTCACTTATCGCTATCCCGTGGGAACTATGCATTTTTACGGGATAAAAAGTACCCTATGTGGTAATCCAGGTTACAAACTATGTGTGTGCCAAATTTCATCCAAATCCATTTAGTAGTTTTTACGTGAGAGAGTAACAAACATCCATCCATACTTACAAACTTTCGCGTTTATAATATTAGTAGGATATATTATCTCTAACTCATTAGAAACCCGACATCATTGCAAACATAATCAAGTCTGTAGATAAGTCAAAGATAAACCAGACAATTGTAAACATCTCTATCAGTATCTGACAGTTGTTATCACAAAATCATACTTTGTACACCAATTTCTGTACTATTTTATCCTAATATATGTGTCTATTAAAACGATTGTCTGGAAGAAATCGCTCTTAAGCGATAAGGCCGCCTATTTAATGTAGACAACAAGCGGTTAATTAGTTTCGTTGTTTTCTTTGTCTTTTTTTTATATGGTGTACAATAAAGAATATTTGTTGCTGTTGTTGTCATGTACACTTTTAGTTTTTCATTTTATTAGTAAACAGGGTTACTTAAATAATTATATAAATATACTATTCGACCATATCACATCTGGATTTACTTTATATCACCCTGTAGCTTAGCAACAAGACGGGCACCTATATGGCTCCAATCCTAATGTAATGAAATCTATGACATATAATAAAATTGTGCACATCAACGATTTTTGCAAAAAAGTAACTGGGAGTCGCGATTTTTTTTTTTTTAATTGTCTGTTTTATTTGTTTGTTTGTAAGCAAGCCACTCATTGGATGCAAAATCTACTGCAAAATGCAAAGCTTTATTTTGAGTAACATTTAGTGTTTATTTCATTCGAATCCACCTTTAGAATCAAAAGATATTCAATTTTTTAATTAAGTTAGAAACCTCATATCATATCATACCCACATGATCGAAGTCACAGACGGGGGCGTATTTACCCTACCCTGCGTGGGGCGGCAGCCGCCCCTAAAATAATATACTTTATCGTCCTCTAATGAGGCGCCAAAGCTAAATGGCCCGGGGCGCCAAATCTTTAAATAAGCCTCTGGTCACAGACAAAAGCTACACACATTTGTATTGACCTGCTGACTTTTAGATGAATTCATTTGTGTGGTGCTCAAATCAAAACTGTTATATTATATTATGTGTAAATTTTCTACAGTGAGAACCCAGAAATGTTTTCAAACTTATCCTTTTTATGTTATTCAAAGCAAACTAATCATAAACGCACCCACTGCAATGCAAATATTCAACTTCATCAAGAATTATTTTACCACAAGGGAATGCTCAGGGGACCATTTCATGAATTCCTAGTATAGTCTCCTTGTAAGGCTGGCATGAAGCCCCAATAGACTTTTTGCCTAAAAAACTCACTGAGAGAGGAATATGTATGTAGTATGCCAGGACCGGACCTAACGGTCTTCTGTAGTCTCTGCCTACCCCAAAGAGAAACAGGTGTGAACATATAATAATAATAAACTCACCGATCCATACTCCAAGTCGTATTTGCAAGACACAACTTCTCCAGGCAGCTTGCCCTTCTTCCGCACCGGCAGGCAGCTCACCCCCAGCTCCGCAGCCAACGAGAACGCAAACAGAAACCCGCGGGACTCCAGTCCCACAACCGCTTCTATCCCTGGGAACTTGCTGCGGACAGTGTCAGCAAGAATGCTTTGGAGTAGACGGCATGTAGGGCCATCTGCTATGGCTGAGAATATGTCCCTGGAAATAACAAAAGTATATAACTCGTGGAATGCACTACCCGAACTTGTAATTGAATATCTTAATTAGTGCGCCATCAGTGAATTGTTTCAAAAATAGACTAGATGAACATTTAAAAAATATAAGGACACAAGTGCAGTGATATACACGCATCAGCTCAAGAGCTGCTAGTGTATTTAACTAATAATAATAATAATAATAATATCTTATTTATGGTTACTCAACTGATAATAATTATTAGTAACTACTACTAAAATATTTTTTATCCATTAAGTAATGATTTCACCATAGTGTGAAGTATTTTTTCTGAGTCTCCTCATGAGGCTGGCATAGTCACACTAGTGCACTAAAGCCTCAATAAAATTTAAGAAAAAAAAAGTTTTCTTAATAGCAGCGACACAGGCGTCGGATAGCACAACTAAAAATATGACGCCAATTTAAAACGTACAAAACGCAGAGCTGTTTACTTGACAATTAGCACAGACAGTTTTATTCAGGTTATCCAACATAGTCTACCAAATAGACTATAGTCGGCTACTCTGCCACTGCATTGTACACAGTTCTATAGTTTTCTCATTTCAATGATATCAATGCAACGAGGTACTAAATTGTGCAGATATTTATGATGCCGACTGCGCTAAGAACTCATATTTCTTCCATAGAATCATCTTACACTTCTCTGGTCACGCGTTTAACTTTTTTTTTTAAAGAACTTACCAAAATAAAATACCCTCGTGAGGAAAATCTGGGAAGCTTTTGATTTTAGTCTTAAGCTCTTCAATTCTCTTATCGTTGTCGGCGTCCATCGTGGCGAGAATCAACTAGATAATTGGAAGCACTTTGGTTGAATTCATTAAACAATTTAGGTTAACCTAACCTATGTGACCTTAGCTTCCGTAGCGTAGAGATAAGTTAAATACGTAACTTGGCTTATCTATTCTAATTGTTGGTATAAGGCTCCTATAAAACTAATATTACTTTAAGAAAACACGTGCTTTGGCTCCCACATCACACTCTCGCTAAGAGAAGCCGGAACGAAGGAAACAAAATCAACATTTTTTTGATCAAAATGTCAATGTCATGGCATGTCAGTACTTGGATGAAGGACTAAAGCATGGATATAGCCTCAGGGCCCCTATTCTGGGTTCATGCGAGACGCTATCTCGCATGCCACATACGTCAAAAATGACAGATTTCCTTGGGATTTGACAGTTATTCTCGTGCGAGATGAATCTCGCATGAACCCAGAATAGGGGCCCAGTACTTGTCAAGTGTACACAGCCAAAACTTTGTGTGCGTCAAGGTAGTAAAACCTGCAAAATAAATAAGAAAAACTTGGAATTCACTACCTTAATGTAAACATTACCATAGCCAAAGGTGACCATTTTGTCTATTGGTCGTGTACAGGGTGTCAATTGAAGAGGAGTTTAGAGTATGCAGTCATCTCTTTTTAAAACATTGTATTGCCATTTAAAGTAAAGAGATCAGATAGTAAAATATCGCTTTTAATTTTAACACTCCTTCTATGCTGTACTATTTCTATGTCCTCTCTAGGCAGGGCACAGAGATCTAAGCCCATACAGCTACAAATTAAAAATACAAACTTATTTTTCTGTTGAACAGCTGCGTTGCATGAGTTTATCAGTGGTGTAGAGTTACGTATTTAAAAATAAGTTATCTAGCATTAGCAGTGTACGTGCGACATAAGGTATAAAAAAGCCTTAAAAAATCGTAACCCGAACAGTCCCATAGCCTACTTTGCTCGGTCAACTGTCAAAAAATGTCAACAAAATTTTGAATGTGCTATCTTAATTTAACGACATTTCCAATAATTTTTTACCATTGTTTCAAATTAATAAAGATATTAAATTTGTGCGGTATGCAGACTGATTATATAAATAGTATACAATTTACTGTCATTGAATTTCCCCACTTTTGCATGTGAAACTTTAAGACTTTCGCGCTCCGCGACACAATGCTATCTACCGTGGATTTAGAAAGGCTAATTGCAGTGAAAAGGCGTGAGATTGAGAAGGAGAAAACGCGATTGGGGCTGGCGTCATCGCGATCAGACGTGAGTGGAAAAAAAAACTTTTTAAACTATTTTATGCCGCCAAACCACCTGTTGTTTTTGTTCCATCTAGCATATCGCACTATCGATTTTTCAGCCAGTATTAACCGGTGTCGCATCGACGTTACTGCATTCGCCGGCTGCTTTGTAAAATTAGTGCTATTACCCCTTAATTAACTCTGGAAAAGTTTTATTTTTAGCTACAAAAGTGGTGTGTTTAGTGAAATCATTTGTATCATGTAAACTACTTAAGTCTGATTAAGGTTTGTGATTTTTTAAACTGTAATTGTGGCTAAGCAAGTTGTACTTAACTTTTATTTGTTCGTAAATAATTTACTAGCACCATGCTAATGGTTCCAACAGCTGATGATTACTGTAGTAACTTGAAGCATTGGTATTTATTCTATACTGGCTATAGTATAGCCGCTATACTATTTTAAAAATGTTGAGACTTTTATAACATTCATGAAATTTACTTTGTGTTAAGATTTTTCAAAGCTCCTTTCACTATAAGTTATTTTTAAATAATTTTTTTTAATACATAATTTTTTGTTGGCGGTAAGTACTTTATTATTACAGTGTTGCTGTGTGAATGGTGGTTTAACAGATTCAGATTATGTGGCATTCCTATATTCAAACAACAAATATTTTATGTACCAAATATTAGATTTTACATACATATGTCCCTTATAAAATGTGACAGTATTTAATGGTACGTAAGTTGCTTTGTTGCTTGAATAGGAATGCAGCATTAGCCATGTACTGATTTTTGCATTCAAACATTTTATAGGTAGCTTCTAGGTCAGTTTTTCTTAACCTATGGTCCGCAGACGCCTGGGGGTCTGCGAGCATATGTATGGGGGTCCGCAGTCTTATCTATGAACCATTTAAGAATCATAAATAAATGCTACCAAGTCTTGTAATCGCTATGCACGCATATTTTTTGTAATTTGTAGTACTAAAATAAATGGTCTGAAATTTATTGCTGCTTTTTTATTAAGGGGGTTCATAAAATTATGCTTGATTTCCTAAGGGGTCCATGGACAAAAAAGGTTAAAAAACGCTGTTCTAGGTCATAGAGTCCCATCAGCTATAGTAACATGCTAATGTTTATCATGCACATATAAGCATCTGTCCCTGTCATGTATTCCTCCTGGTTAGAAAAGGATATATGCTTTATGTCAGTAATAAAAGCTAGTCTGCTAGGGCTTCACCATCACCACCACTTTGTACCACTTTTTTTGTATCACTTTGTACCACTTCCTGTATTTTTCTGTGTATTTGTAAATGCTTATGTAAAATAAAGAGTTACATACATACATATTAAGATTGGGCCACTGTTCACATGTTCCCTGCATCAATGGTGGATTTACCAGCAGGTTAAATAGGCTTGAGCCTGAGGGAGCAGATTTTAGGGATGGCAGGAGACTGTTTTTATTTAGCCTTACAGAAATCTCTTGTAGAGTTTTACGTGGCAATAATTTAACAGCTTTTATGTGGGAAATGTACAAATCCAGTACTGCATTCTATAATGGGTGTTATCTTCAGAACTTGCAGTCTTTTCTCATGTCCTATTTTGGACATCAAAAGGCAAAAGGTTGGGTGTCAAGTTTTTTTAAATAACACTTTTTTAAACACTAATTTTTTTGTAATAAGTTCAGTTGTTTAAGAGACCCCCTACATACTAACAAAAAAACAAAGCTTACCTCTTTATTATTAGTTTAGATTAGTGTGGATAAAAGAAGAAATTAAATTCATGCCGGTGGTAGGACCTTGTGCAAGGTTCCGGTTGGCTACCACCATTTTGCTCGCTGACCTCGCAAAATCCATTTCAACTTAGAGATGGCAAAGCTTTTTTTTTATAATCATGCGATCGGCTTCACAAGCCATAAGCAGATCTTTTGAATGACGAAGCATGACTTGGGAGGGCTGTTCTTCCAGTGTAGAATCTCCTCTTTTCGATTGCCACATGTTCATGTGGTCAGGGCCCATATATGGTGGCTTGTCTGTATGTCGGAAAAGCCATAATAAAAAGAGCCTAATCCGAATTAGTAATTCTGCTGCTAAGCAGCAGTGCTTGCACTGCTGTGTTCCGGCGTGGAGAGCAAGACAGACTGTCCAATTACTGGCACAAGAGGTATTCCATCTTAGCCCTCTGGATTGGCAACCCGTCTGCAATCTCCTTGGTGTTGCGGGTGTCTAGAAGCGGTGGTGATCACTTACCATCAGGTGACCCACTTGCTTGTATGCCTTCCTATTTCATAAAAAAAATCATGAACTTATATCTAGAGTTTCCTTGAGGCTGGCATATAACACGTGCACATAAGCCTTAATAAATTAGAAGAATAAAAAAATTGGGCCATATCTACACGCTATCCTTTACCCAGTAGACCCATAAATGATTACACGTTGTTACGTTGATGTATTCATTCGTTTTTCTTCGCCCTTTGTAAATGCCAAGACGTATTGATTTGCCATTAAAAGTTCGTTGGTCTGTTTCTTATGATGTTTAGTTCTTTCGGTTGTTTTGGAGTCATTCAGGTCATGTTTTAGAACAATGAAACAAATTGCAGATAAAAAAAATTAATAACCAGTTGCTGGTTGCAGTACAATTATGCCCGCCTTCCACTACGGAACGGGCTCCGTACGGAGTCCGTTTATCTCGCAATGGCGAACTGCATGGAAGCGCTACCACTGAAAAGAGTGAGCTTCTATGTAGTTCGCCATTGCGAGTTAAACGGACTCCCTACGGAGCTCGTTCCGTTCGCAGTAGAAGGCGGGCATTAAGCTGGCTCGAGCAGGGGTTGTCGCAGGGTACCGCGATTTTATACTCGGCAATCTTGCATAAGTTGGGAGTAGTTGTTGTTGGCTAGAGGCGTCGTAAGGTCGAGGTCGAGGGGTGGCAATTGGCTTGACCTCCCGGGGTCCACTTAGACTCCAGTCTATCCCGCGATCATGTGTAAAACTCTGTAATTACCATATAGCTAAGGAGATGGCGTATTATTGCCTGATAACGTCATTCTTCTAAATTGTTTAGTGACTGATGCAAAGCAGATAGATTGAACTAGTTATAGTTAATGATGTGGTATTTAACCACCTATAGTAATTAAGATGAGTTACATCCTCTTATGTAGTGGACTAACGCCTACCCAGGCGCTAACCCAAAAGTCCGCCACAAGTGTAGTGCCACACTCTCGTGGAAGTACACAACTCTGACGTGAAGTAATAGCTTGATACTGAGTTTCGTATAGTAAGTGAGAAAACTGGCGTATCAGGACCCACACCTAAAGGGCGCCAACGAATCGGCGATTCTCTTAGGGTCGCTGTCGCTTGTTAAAAGTAATTAGTCTGACGCAAAACGACGGGTGTCTGTCGGTATGCCTGTCTGCCTATTTGCCTGCCCGTCGCTCTCTCTGTTTATGAGCGGACGTGTATGTATAGACGGGGATGGATCAATTGGAATGCGATTTTCTTTGTTTGAAAGCAGGTTTCATTTAGATTACTCTTAGTCATGATTACTGCCAAACAGGCAAGGGTCCAGTACTCAAAAAAGGTTGTGAGCATGGCCAACCGAAAATCGGCCAATTGTGAGACGGAATACAAAGACATTCCTTCAAATTCCTCGATAAGGATTGTGGGCATACCAACAGTGCCCACAACGGTAGGTCCACCCCTGCTGTCAAACTGGTCACGACAAGACAAATATTCTTACTGAAGCCTACCTGCTGAAGCTTGCTGTTTGGGAGTTGTTGAGTTATTAACTTTTATAATATGTCAGGGGTTCAAGTTTTCCTTTATTGCCTACAGGATCATACTAAAGGCAATGGAGAGAGCAAGACAAGCTGTCAATTGAGCGCCGCGGTATCAGGCGAGCACGATGCTGCGGCGGTGGAGGCGCAGAGAGAGACGGAAGATATACCACCTGATCTAGAGAGATACATTCGGGTAAGTTGTATTTGGTTGCGGCGGAGGCTCATCCGATCAAAATGCCGTAACTTTGTAACCATCTTTTACAGAAGCCATAGCACTTTTTTTAGAAAAAAAAAACGAGTTGGTTGACTTGAGAACCCCTTCTAGCTTTTATTGCCTTGGCTAGAGATATGCCAACTTGCAGAGGCGTATTTAAAGATTTGGCGCCCCGGGCCATTTAGTGTTGGCGCCCCAAATCGCGTCATTTGACGATAAAGTATTTCATTTTAGGGGCGGCTGCTGCCCCTCGCAGCCTGGCGCCACGGGCCATGGCCTGGATGGCCCTAGCGTATACGCCCCTGCCAACTTGGAAAAAATCCGACTCTTGTTTAGTCCAGTTAAAATTCACGTAACTAACTCGAGTTTAATTAACTTGAGTTCCGCAACTCGGGTTTGAGGAAGATGAGTAAATCGAGAATTCAAATCTAGTCAACTCTATTGACCCATTAGAAAGAAGAAAGAAAGAAAAACATTTATTTAAGACTATTCAACATAAAACTCACACACATCACACAGAGTACAATTATTACAGAAACGTTTGTGTTGAATAGAATCAAAAAGGGCCCCACTCAGCATACTGCCTCGGTAAACCAAGACGCTGATTTTCAGTGGGACCCTTGAACCTTACTGCTTGACCTTGACCTTACTGCTGCCCGCATCTAGTGCGGTAAGAGTGCGGTAGGTCAAGACATTATTCTGCTACTTTTACTACGGTTGTAGGGTCAAAAATAAAAATCAAAAACGTTGTACCGTTATATCCTACCGTCAGCCTCGAAAGTAGCTAAATAACTTAAGAGCCTTGTCGTAGTGACGTATGAAATGAGAGTTGCTCGAATTTGTCACATTACAATATGGTTACTGATAGCGACATAGTATTTTATGCAACTGCTATATAATGAGAGGCCTTAAAACACGAGTGTGGTTTTATGAAACGAGCGTCAGCGAGTTTCATAATAGGATCACACGAGTGTTTTAAGGCCTAAATATATACAGTTGCATACATTACTTTATCGACACACATATCATAACTGCAAAAAACCGTAACAGCAAAAACCAACAAACAAGTATGGCGGCAATTCGATCTATCCGTCAAGACGAACGTTTTTTTTAAATCATAGACAAAAGTATGAAGTCCCTATTGTCATGCCACTCGAGATCAAATGTCGTGCGTTTAAATTAAAAAATCATACTGAATTGACGTTTCGTATCGATAACTGTTTTAATATCTGTGGATACTAGAATAGAGACCAACTTGAATTTTGACAGCTGTTCCAAATTTAAATTCATAACGTCACGAGATATCGGTAATGTAATCACCAATAAACATAGACTACTAAGAAATACTACCCAATAAAGAATAGATTTACCTACTACCACAGACAAGAAAATTCTTAAAATAACATTGGTTGTAATAATGCTGGTCATTTTCTATGGTTTGAGAACGCGTTATTGAGAAATTATGATATGTGTGTAGATAAAGGTACTTAAATGTTCAGCTACTTCTGAAACTGACCTACATCAATTTAGTGATGAAATCGAAACTGAAATTTATTATGCGGGTGGTAGGACCATGTGTAAGGTCCATTCGGATCGCTACCACCATCTTCCTCGCTAATCCTGCCGCTAAGCAGTAGTGCTTGCACTGTTGGGTTCCAGCATGGAGAGCAAGACAGCCGATGCAATTACTTCCACAATAGGTATTCCATCCTAGCCCTCTGGGTTGGCAATGCATCTGCAATCGCAGGCGGTGATGATCACTTACCATCAGGTGAGCCACTTGCTTGTTTGCCTTCCTATTTAATAATGAAAAAAAAATTGTATTAGTAACAGTACAATGTTTTTGATTTCGACCGTGTACTCTAATTAGGAAATCTGCGAACGTTTTCAATGAACGCGTAACGACGCGATCGCGTGCGCATTGTTGCAGGAAACGGCGTAACTCTAGTATTTTGTCACGGAATAAATTATCTACTATTACACGCTGACAACAATCGTTTAGTGAACAAATGCATAATTGTATGTCTCGAGACCGGCCGATTTGTCTAGTTTCAGGCCGAAACGGTAGGATCGGCCGCGGTTTTGGTTACTGATGACTTTGTGCATTATTGGCAATAGTTCTACAGTTTATAATTACGTCTCCAAGTTTGTCTAAATGTTTCAAATTATTGAGTTCAAATGCTACGTAATGAAACCACAGAAAAATTAAAGTAATGGCAGGACTCGAAACTACAACTTCAGCATTCCGTGCTTTGCGTTTGCCAAAACCGCCACATTACAAACAACATTACTACACCCTGCCAATTTTTTTGTTTCAATGCGTCAACTGATGGTAAGTGATCACCACCGCCCATAGACACTCGCAACACCAAAGCTATTGCAAATGCGTTACCAACCCAGAGGGCTAAGAAGGAAAACCTTGTGTGCCAGTTATTGCAGCGGCTGTCTTGCGCTCCACGCCGGAACATAACAGTGCAAGCACTGCTGCTTAGCGGCAGGATTAGGAACGGACCTTGCACAAGGTCCTACCACCCGCAAAATGATTGTTTTATGTATCGTGTAATTATTGTCTTGGTTTCGCTAAGCTGCAGACACGTTTCCCTCACTTAAAAACCTATACAGTACCCGGCAGTAAATATTGCACATCGGCTGGTTCGGCTTCGTATAGCATCGTCTCTGTCGCACGCGGGTGGGTAAATACAAATCCGAAACTAGCCGATGTGCAATATTTACTGCCGGGTGCTGTACATTATATTCTAGTGTGAATATAATAAATAAATATCTCAGGACAACTCACACCAATTGACCTAGTCCCAAGCTAAGTAAACCTTGTGTTATGGGTACTAGACAACAGATATACATAACTTAAATAGATAGATACATACTTAAATACATATAACATCCAAGACTCGGGTACAAATATTCATATTCATCATACTAACATTTGCCCTTCCCGGGAATCGAACCCGGAACCTCTAGCTTCATAGTCAGGGTCACTAACCACTAGGCTATCCGGTGGTCTCCGGTCCGGTGTTCGTTAGTCGGTATAACCGACGCTCGAGGGGCTTAAATATCCTGAAACACGATACGATCGCGATAACCAAATGAATATTGGATATCTGAACGAGGTCCGTTGAAAATAGATTAAAGCTAAATGATTGATTGGCCGTGAAAAATATTTACCCTCCCTATTTATGAACGGTCGGCCTTAGAAGTAGCTGACCATTTTAGCACCTTGTCGCTGTCAGTAATGTGAAGTGTTAGGCTACTTCCGAGGCTGACTATACTTGCATACGTACTAGCGACTCACCCCGGCTTCGCACGAGTATAATTAGGATGTAATGTAGATAAATTCCGTAAAAAAATCTCTAAATGACAGTGAAAACTGTATCAAAATCCGTTGCGTGGTTCAGAGCCCTTACCACAGAATAAATTTATAACGTACAGAAACTTCTTTTAATACCGCGATTAAACGAATTCCAACTTTATTCACACGCGCAAAAAGTTCGTATTACTTCATACATCTTGCGCCAGGCGGTGCGAATCAAAAGGAACGCGCCGCCCGCGCCCGCCTTCGCCCCGCTCCCGGCGACACGTTAGGGTTGCGCGGCATTCGTTTTCAATTACACTGACACGGCGGGGGCGAGCGAGTGGGCGCGCGGCAAGCCGACAGCCTACTGCGATTTGCCTATGCCATAAGCAAGCCGGTCGAGCGTACCTACAGGGCGGAGTGGAACCCCCCTGCCCTTACTGTAAGTTTTCTGTTACTCTCTCTATAAACTCTACAAACATCCGTCTTCAAGTAAAGTCAAGGTCAAATCATTTCATACAAAATAGTACAATAGTAATCGGAGAACATACTTTTACATAAAAAAACAGGCCAAGTGCGAGTCGGACTCGCGCACCGAGGGTTCCGCTAGGAGTAGCTACATTACAACACACTTAATTTCTTTTTAAAGATTGTAACTACAAATGTATGGTTTTCGGAATTATTCCTTTATTTGTGTTGTGAGACCTTGCTCCTTGCCAAATTTCATGGTTCTAGGTCAACTGGAAGTGCCCTATAGGTTTTCAAAAACTTTGCGATTGCAAACGGATTGCGTTGACTTAGAAGGTTGTTTTTTTCACAGCTCTAAGGGACTTCAGACCCGAGTATTTGATATTAATTTCAACTCGATACCTCCACGCGTTCTTGAGAAAAATGGTGTTGACAGACAGACAGACGGAAAACGAAGTGATCCTTCAAGGGTTCCGCTTTTCATTTTGAGGTACGGAACCCCAAAAAAGATTCCGAAGAACTGAGAACCTCCTTTTTTCGAAGTGAGTTAAAAAAAATAAGTTATACGACATGGGATTCATGGGAAGACAAACGAGCAAGTGGATCACCTGATGGTAAGTGATCACCACCGCCCATAGACACCCACAACCTCAAGGATATGGAAGATGCGTTGCCAACCCAGAGGGCTAAGATGGAATACCTCTTGTGCCAGTAATACAACATATAACAACATGTATACGACGTTGTATCTATTCAGTGTGTGTTAAGATGAATGTGAACCGAGCGCTCTCCATACAAACGGCGATAACGTTTTCCACCCTCTAAACCTTAACCTATAGCAGGAGTCGCCAAATGGCGGACCGCGGTCCGCATCCCTCTACCCATTTTGTGCGGACCTACACCTTTACGTGCGGACCTACACCGCGGGAACACAGCAACTTGCACTACATAGTACGTTAATTAATAAAAATGTATCCCTGCATTATCTTTGTTGATGTCAATTCGGAAACAGCCGAGGGAGGTCAATAGCTTGCACCAATTTTACTCCAAACTTCAGACAGATAGTCCGCAACAAAAAATTTCATTTTTCAAAAATACCTTTGTTATTTCCGTAATTACTTACATTAGTTTAATAAATATTTTTTCTATAAAATGTTTTGTGGCCCATGATGGTCATTTCATTTCTTTTAAAACGGATCCCGAGCAAAACTAATTGGTGACCCCTGACCTATAGCCATGATTTTTTTGTATGTTATTATTATGCCCTAGAACTAGGTTTGTATGTTTTGATTTTTTAAATATTCTTAATAGTTTCAAAAATATTGACGCTTTTGTGTTTAGTACCTATACTATGAAGAATATTAAAAAAATCAAAACATACAAACCTAGTTCTAAGGCATAATGACAACATACCAAAAAATCATTGTCATAGGTTAAGGTTTAGAGGGTGGAAAACGTTATCGTCCTTTGTATGGGGAGCGCTTTTTGGGGCTGGGTTCACACTTGTCTTAATCAAACTTATAAAGGAACTATAAAGTAAGATATGTAGGTACTAATACCTATTGCGTATTCTTAACCCGTCCAATGATATCATTGCCAATGCCAAATCAACTAAAGCAATATGAATGAGGTATACCGGTCTCCCACGCGATCACGTTTAACATATAACAATGATAGCTACGTAAAGATGTGCTGTTACATCACTAAGCAAGTTCCATCTCTTGGAGATAAGATTGATAACGTCCACATTCTGACAGGCAAGCAATTTCCTCCTAGAGCAGTGTTTCTCAACCTGGGGGTCCGAGAACCTATCCCAGGGGGTCCGCAGACGAAATAAACAAGAGTAAAAATTATGAAGCATAACAACACGGCCGAACGTGCCATTTTTCGTGTAAGTCAAATAGGCGCATATGAGTATTGCATATAATTATAATAGTATCCAAGCGGTTTTTGTTTGATTTTGAGGGGTCCACGGGTCATGGTAAGGTTGCATTAGGGGTCCGCCATTGGAAAAGGTTGAGAAACACTGTCCTAGAGCTTTTTTCCCGTGTGTTAGTTAGGGGTACGCTTTGACCATGATCCCAGATTTGTCAGGTCAGGTATTACATTAGAGCGACTGCCGTCTGACCTCCGTAACTCCTGTTATAGGGAAACCGACAGGATCATGGTTATACGTTCATTTACAAGAATATCGCAGATTTCCTCACGATGGTTTCCCTCGCCGCAAGAGCGGTTACTACAGTGCTTATGTGATGTTACATAAGTTAGAAAACTCATTGGTATCAAGGAAATTGAAACACGTACCACCGTAGAACCTAGTCGAAGAGACATACGCATGACATTTGTATGACATAGCCTGGCGTTTAAAGCGTCGCGTCATTGCGATAGGATAGCGTGAATTTATTTCCCCTACTGTACATGGCAACCTGGGGATAGAACTCGGTACCTCACGATCACGATTCCACCCCCTAGCCACTAGGACACCAACGCTCTAGCGACTCTAGCGCCATCTAGTTTAGAATGGAGGAAACCAACTGACATGCGGTACATCACGCTAACGAAGTTTCGTAACACGGACGCATATACAACTTCCAACTTTCATCCTTCGGACTGCGGTCCCCAGGCATAACACCCGCCTGCGACCCTAACATGACACCCAGGTTTAGTTTAACCCTTCCATGTGTCTCAGTCTAACTAATGTCATAAGAAAGGGCTGCAGATAGAGATAAACTAAACTTGGCCAGTCATGTTAGGGCCACTGGAGAGAGATCTCTCTATTGTGAGATACATCCACAAGTATTATCCTACTTTAGTATTGTCTTTATATTTACATCGCACCCTTAGAATTAAAGCGACTCAATTCTGAATATGATATTACCCAAAATTAAACCTTATGTCTTTTAATTAAGGTGATATTTTGGGACGTGTATTATTCAGAAATGGGTCACTTTAATTCTAAGCGTGCGACATATTGTCCCTGGCAAAAAGCCTAGGTACGTCACAGGTGACCGAAGAGCTGGCAGCTACCTGGCACAGCGTCTCAGCTTAGCTATACAGAGAGGTAATGCTGCCAGTATCTTCGGTACAATGTCAGGGGCCTTCTTTTTTGATAGCTCTTAGTGATAATTTTAGTATTCACCTTTTAAACTATGGACTATGCGCGCTATACAATATCAAAACTAAAACATACTCGTAGAACACGCCTCTAATGCCAGAAAGTCCGCCATGGCTACGTTTTGGCGGAGTCAGAGGAGTTCCACTCCGCACTGTAGGTGCGCTCGTCGCATTACCTATGGCATAGGTTAATCGCAGTAGGTTGCCGGTTTGCAGCGCGCGCGCCCGCTCACTCTGTGTCGCTCGTTGTGATAGTATTACAGTAAGCAGCCCAACCATAGCGGTGCGCCAGGGCATTGCGGGTGGAAGGCGGGCGCGGGCGGCGCCTTCCTTTTGACGCATGCCGCCTGGCAAATGGGTTGGCCTGGCCGCCTGGGTTTATGAAGTAATACGAACTTTTTGTGCCTGATCATAAAGTTGGAATTCGTTTAATGATGGTTGAAAAAGAGAAGTTTCTGTACGTTAGTACTATTATTTATTCTGTGGCGGAGTTTTAGATGTGCCACGAATGTCATGTAAGTATATACATTATCCACTAGTGTAGTTAATCGAAGTTATTAGCAATAAAAAATGAATTGTCTCGCGTTCGTTTGGATGACATCCAGAAAGTTCAATGCCAGCGCCGTTAAGTTGGGACCCCTAAGGCTGAACCGGCGCGACCATCAGACTGACAAATGGTTAGTAAAACCTTGATATATGACCTTTGTTCGTAGTCGACGCTAGAACGTGCTAGAACTTTGGCAATTTGCGAACATGTTGGTTTAATGATAGAGTAGCATTATTGTTTTGCGGGTGGTAGGACCTTGTGCAAGATCCACCCGGATCGCTACCACCATCATGCTCGCTAATCTTGCCGCTAAGCAGCAGTGCTTGCACTGTAGAGTTCCGGTGTGGAGAGCAAGACAGCCGGTGTAATTACTGGCACAAGAGGTATTCCATTTTAGCCCTGTGGGTTGGCTACGCATCTGCAATCTCTTCGATGTTGCGGGTGTCTATAGGCGGTGGTGTACTTACCATCAGGTGACCCACCTGCTTGTTTGCCGTCCTATTTCATAAAAAAAATGTATAGAAATGGCTAATGTAGAGCAACAAGGACAGCATTATTTTGTTCGAGCGTTATGTTATTCTCTTTTTATTTTACGGGATATAAGTATCCCATGTTGTAAGCCAGAACATGATCTATCTGTGTGCCAAATTTCATGTAAATCTGTCAAGCCGTTAATGCCTGATTGAGGAACAAACATCGAAAGAAATCGTAGAATCGAATAGAGAAGGATAGAATATAATAAATTCTGTGGTTTTTATGCAAAGTGTAGTTTTAAAACACTGACCTATAAATAACGGACTTCTAGTCAGCGTTGAAAAAATGGCCTCAAAAGTCGAACAAAATCAATAAATCGACAATCGCTCGCGCTGTCAGTCTGTCGGACCGACGGCGCTCCTGTCAATAATTATTTTGTAAAAAAATCTATTTGCCACGAAACTTAATAAATAATTATTTTATGCAGTTAGACGTAAAGTTGTAAATCCAATGACTATAAATTGTAAACTAACAATTTGCATGTGTATATAACATTGGCGTCAACCTGTATTCTCATGTCGGGCCGTTTTTCTGCTGTCATTAAGTATGACACTGTACATCCATGCATTACAATATCATTGTTTTAAAAGCAGAAATTGTACTGAGGTCATAGGTATTAGTACGATCCTATAATAACCTCAAAAGGTAGCCATTGCCGATATTTCAGTACCAGCGTCATACAATTCCTATAGTTTGTGTATCTCAGAATGCGCCTCGATCATTTAAATTTCAACTTTATTACAGAGGAGTAGATTGGCTTGGGGCAAGAAGCTCCCCTCCCACACATGAATTTAAATTCATACAGTACAGCAAAAAAAATGCGCATAATATGAAGTTATTTACATCACACCACCATTTCGTAAAATGTCGTACCTACATATTCAAAAATTCTAAGCGCCTGGAAAAATCTACATACTTTTCCTAAAACCTTCGTTTATTTGCGTAACATAGCTTTCTCGTGTTCTAATCATAAACTGAGAATATAGGTTATACTTGGTTCTAATAGTAGATTGTGTCTCGAGGGAGCAAAAGGATATATTTTCGGCGAAGACGGCGTAATGAAAACAGACTTCCAGAGCGAAGCGAAGGGTTCTAGAGACAAGATGAAAATAATTTTGCTGCCGAGGACATACTACTTTTCACTCTATGTAAGAAAATATGTGCATCATCAACGAAGTTTGTTCCTGAAAACCATCGCCATATCATTTTAACATTTAAAAAATACAACAGCCAATCGGCTATTTATTTGGTTCCCTCGTTTGGGGCTAGGTTCTGAACACGTGAATTTTTTTAGGGTACCTCCCCTACACGTAAAATGGTTATTTTTTCTTCTCGTCTTTCAAAAATATTGTGAGTACTTTGAGCTAAATGGTTGTTTTGGATAACGGAAAAAATTCACGGTAGTAGTATATGACGAATCATCATCATCATCATCACCAGCCTATATTCGTCCACTGCTGGACATAGGCCTCTCCCATGGGACGCCACTGAGCACGATCCTCGGCCACTCTCATCCAGCTCTTGCCAGCCGCCCTGCGAAGATCATCGCTCCACCGAGTCTGAGGACGTCCCACGCTACGTTTGCCGATCCGTGGTCTCCACTCAAGAACTCGACACATATGACGAATATCAAAGGAAAACTATCACATCTAAAGCTAATTAAGGCTTTACAAATTTACGAGTAATCAGGTAACTACGGCACCCAACATTGTGTGAGTCCGATTCGCACTTGGCCGTTTTTTTTATTGGAATGCTGGTTTCATTGCGGTGGTCCTTAGTCTTAAGCTTAAAACGGCTTAGCCGTTTTAGATATATTTAACTTTTCAAATATTATTTGCACTGGTTACAACTTTTTTTTGTTTAGATTATGTTATTGTGGCTTTACTGTACATACAAGATGCTCCTCTCCCACACATACATTAAAATTGATACGATTTGCACGATCCTAATACCGGGCGAACAGCAATGCGAGGTGACCTCGACGCCACACTGTAGTCAAGAGCAGAAGGTCAGCTCTACATTTTTATAGAGGCAAACTAGCATGTGTTTCATTTGATGGGAAGTAATCACCACCCATGGAAATGAGTGATCCCACGCGAATCGCTGATTCGTTGTTCGCCTTTAGGTCCTATGTGGGCCATCGGATATCTCACTCACCGTACGAAACGTAGCAGCTAACGACTACTGCACGCCGGTATACTATGGGAGAGTGGCACCCCGGTCAAGCCGGCCTCTTACTGCGACCAGCAAGTGACTACATTTATTGAAAGGACAGCGGGAAATGACGCTTCAGTCAAAGACAGGTATAGTTGGGGTACAAACGGAATATCGCTATTTGCTGCACCAATATGTAGCTTTAATTTGTTCGGCTCAGGGTCCTTCCGTTTAGTTCCCAACTATAGATAGATATACGATACGAGGTCTAGATGCATTTGCTTTATTACCTAGGTACCTTATACTTGTTGTGAATGCGAGATAATAATCTGAAAACTTTCAGAAATATTTGCTACGAAAAATGCGATCGTGCCGGCCCAGTCAGTATTAACAGAGTAAACCAGTCACATTTTTGTTACTTAAAAGTAAATAATATATGTTAGACTTTTTTGCTTATTTCTCAAAGAAACGGACATGAAAATTCCAGACATTTGGCACGCAAGCATAACTACACAAAACAAATTTTGGGGCTACTGTCTGTTATGTGTGCGATCTGTCTGCGCATTTAATATCACGCAGACCTACTGTATAATCGCACTATTTTGTATCCGCGAACAATACCCTCAGAAACAATGTAGACGCGGCGACAGTAGCGTGTTTTGGACCGAAACAAGCTTACTGGCCGGCGAGACGGTTTCTTGAAGTGATGTGATTCGAAATTTGAATTCGCAATCGGTAATTCGAAATATTTGGAACAAATGTTTTTTAAATTTACCGTGTCCGTTACTTGGTTTGGATGAGGTGAATCAAGGTGAGTTATAGTTTTAAAAAATTAGGCGTGAATCCTATTGCATTGTTCCTAATAAATAACATGAATAGCTTCAATAAATCTATCAATACATATAAAAGAGTTCAGCTAGTGAATGGCAACGTATGTACGGCTAATAGTTTAAACCAGTGAAGATGGAAACGTATAATTTAGAACATGTGTTCCCTAGGGAGTGCAGAAGTCCACTAAATAAAACTTTTTGAACGTCCATCGTCAAAGGGGGTAGGAGTTGTTATTTAAGCCAAAAGTGGTCGCGGCTTAAGAGGAGTGTGAACTCAGCCCAAAAAAGCGCTCCCCATACAAACGGCGATAACGTTTTCCACCCTCTAAACCTTAACCTATGGAAATGATTTTTTGGTATGTTATCATTATGCCTTAGAACTAGGTTTGTATGTTTTGATTTTTTTAATGTTCTTTGTAGTTTCAAAAATCTTGATGCCTACATACAAAATGACAACATACAAAAAAAACATAGCTATAGGTTAAGATGTAGAGGGTGGAAAACGTTATCGCCGTTTGTATGGAGAGCGCTGGGTTCATACTCCTCTTAAAACTAATTACAAAATGAAAATAAAATTATTAGTTCAGTATTTAGTAATATACAAACATGAGTGTTACTGTTTTATAATCCAACGTCACTAATATCAGTAAAGTACGTAAAAATAGGTAGGTAGGTACCAAATAAGCATTCAATTTTTATCTCTACTTTTGTCCTTCAGCGATGCATAAAATTGTGAATACGGCGCGTTTGTCAGATAGTATCACTATGTTGGAATGTTTTTTATCCAATTCAGTATAAACATAGGTTAACTTTAACTCATATTTTGCGGGTGGTAGGACCTTGTGCACGGTCCGTCCGGATCGCTACCACCATCTTGCTTGCTAATCCAGCCGCTAAGGAGCAATGCTTGCACTGTTGTGTTCCGGCGTGGAGAGCAAGACAGCCGGTGCAATTACTGGCACAAGAGGTATTCCATTTTAGCCCCCTTGGTTGGCAACGCATCTGCAATCTTCTTGGTATTGCGGGTGTCTATAGGCGGTGGTGTACACTTACCATCAGATGACCCACTTGCTTGTTTGCCTTCCTATTTCATAAAAAAAAAGCTTCAGTTCTATATGTATGAAATGAAAGTGGACTGACGTTACTCTCAAATTATATTCTAATCGCGGTTTGATAATATATATAGAACTAGCTGTACCCGCGACTTCGTCTGCGTGGAATAGTGTCTTTCAAATGTGTTCTGTACAAACTTACATCCCCTATTATTCCTTATTGTTATTTTACACCCTTGAGGGTAAAGCTTTTACAAAATTTGAATGTCATATTTATTTATATCGAATCAACAGCCTAAAAGATAAGTTTCAAGCTTCTAGTTCTAACGACGATACTTCCATACAACTTTTCATCCCCCCTTTCAACCCCTTACAATATTTTTTTCGCATTAAAAAGTAGCCTATGTCCTTTCTCAGGCTCTAGACTATCTGTGTACCCAATTTCATTTAAATGGGTTCAGTCGTTTGGCGTGAAAGCGCGACAGACAGACAGACAGAGTTACTTTCGTATTTATAATATTAGTAAGGATTCTTTGTATATCATGGCCTAAATATGAAGTTTTCGCCGAACCCGCCAAACCCCGATAGATAACGAAATTAATTAGTTGAATACCACTCGCCGCGCCCCGACGCGCCCTGCCTTTGTTTTATGCTGCGCTATCACGATATCGCGACTTTTAGGAGCGTGATTCCCTAAGCGCAGCAGCGACGAGCTCGACGACGAACCAGCGCCGTGTCCTGCTCTAGTACGCTGGCAGTGAGCGAGACAGGGTGATGCGTCGTCGGCGAGTTTGATTCTAATGCGCTAAGAGAATAAGGGTGCAGGTAGCGACGGGCGTGGCTACAGCGCGACGCAAAACGTTTACTTGACTATTAAAAGGAGTGTGAACCCAGCCCCAAAAAGCGCTCCCCATACAAACGGCGATAACGTTCTCCACCCTCTAAACCTTAACCTGTAGCAATGATTTTTTGTATGTTGTCATTATGCCTTAGAACTAATTTTGTATGTTTTGATTTTTAGAAGTATTATTTTCATTTTAGGAGTTTCATACAAAACAATAAAGCGTGAATATTTTCGAAACTATAAGGAATATTAAAAGAGTAATTGTCAATTACATTGACACAGCGCGAGCGAGCGGGCGCGCGGCAAGCCGACAACCTTATGCGATTTGCCTACTCTGTAGGCAAATCGGCCGAGCGTACCTACAGTGAGGAGTGGAACCTGCCATGAAGCTACTCTACCTCCATCGAGTTGGCAAAGGCTGTTATCAAGAAATACCTCTCGGAAAGTCCTTGCGAGTTGGTATCGGGCCATCGCGCTGTAATTGAGCCAGCTGGCACGCCACGCTCTGTTTCGCAAAAGGGCTAGGCTAAGAGCTAGTGTCTGGAAATAATGCGTCTTTTACACCAGTGATTTTTAATCATTACTCTGTCAAAGTCAAAATACCTTTATTGAGGTTAGGCCACGAAACACTTAGGAATGTCAGAAAATTTACCAGCGGTTTCGAAGAACTATTCTAGGTATTTTGACGCGCTATGATAGTGTTTTACAACTAATACAAATTTGGTATAAATTAAGTGAGAGTGGGCTGGTCATTTGGCTCATAAACACGGTGCTTGGTGTAAGAAAGGGAGAGGAGAGTCTAGGAAGAGAAGAGACCACCCGGCAGGCTGAAGATGAGCTGGTATGACGATATTGAAATAGTGGCTGGAGCCAAATGGATACAAAAAGCTCAACAAAGACTGAATCACAGATTGAAGGAAGCCTACATCCTAGAGATTGAGAAAGGATGAGAGGTTCAGAACTCATATTCATCATACATGTTTTTTTATACCACATAGGAAGGAAAACAAGCAAGTGGGTCACCTGATGGTAAGTGATCACCACCGCCTGTAGAAATTCGCGACACCAAGGATATTGCAGAAGCGTTGCCAATCCAGAGGGCTAAGATGGAATTCCTCTTGTGCTAGTAATTACACCGGCTTTCTTGCTATCCATGCCAGAACACAACAGTGCGCAAACACTGCTGCTTAGCGGCTGGATTAGCGAGCAAGATGGTGGTAGCGATCCGTGCGGGCCTTGCACAAGGTCCTACCACCCGCAGCGGCTGGATTAGCGAGCAAGATGGTGGTAGCGATCCGGGCGGTCTTTGCACAACGTCCTCACGGGAATTTGGAATCTGTAGGCTAACCGCAAATCGCAAAAGCTAGCTGTAAATTGTCGTTGGCTCTTAAACTAACCCTTTAGGGTGGAAAAAAGGATGCTATGTAGTAATTTATTAAGTCGATCAACTGATCCGGGTCAAGGGTGGTGTTTAGCTAATAATTTACCGAAGGGTCGCAAACACGCATAATGTATGCGGCTAATGGAGGAATTTCCTCAAGGGGATAGGTTATTATAGCTATTACGTAATTAGGTTAAGAGTTTGGTGCGAAAGTTTTAATATTTTATTACAGTATAAATTATAGTACCTAGAAGTCTTTCTTCGGTCAAAAACGGTGGCTAGACGAGGTGACGTTACGTTAGCGGCAACGCTAGTAGAAACGATATAGCTTATGGACTTGACGTAAGATAGCGAAAGCAAACGTCAAAATGTGTCGATTGCGAAATCCATATATGAAAATGAAAATGAAAATTGTTTATTGAGAACAAAATACGAAAAATACAGTAGGTAATATCCTATGGACCCCAAACTAGGCTGAGCCTGTATCTTGGGACCCAGCGAGTCGGTTGACATTGTGAAACATTTTATTATTCTTGAGTACTTACAATATTACATGAAGCCAAAAAGAAAATAAAAATCCAACATTCAAACATTCGCTCGTTTGTACTGATTTACCCTCTTATTCATCTGTCTTTATCTGTCATTGTGACGTTTGCCCTCGTATGAAAGGAACAAAGCATGTGTTAGTTAAAAAATATTGGTAAACTTTTATGAAAAACGAGTTAGACGCTAACAGGATGTCACTTTATCCAGGCACCATAGTACGGTATAAGAAGTATCCTATTGTATCGTACAACTCTCTCTGTCTATCGTATAGCTCGTACTCACTCGCACTTGCGGCAACTGAACTGCGGCGGCCCCAGTGCAGGGGTGCGCTGAACGTCTTCTATATTCGCTATTTGCGCCGTGCTTGGTTTTATTTTGGGTTTTACGGGACTTTGTTATAAGTCGATGCGCACTTTTTGTAAGGATTCCGTACCCAAAGGGTCCAACGGAGCCCTCTTGCTCTCGCTAATCCGTCCTTCTGTCCCTCTGTCGTGAGTCATGAGGCTATATCTTTTGAACCGTAGCAGGGAGACACTTGAAAATATTATGTGGTACAGTCAGCCTCAAAAGTAACACTTAAGAACCTTGTCGTGGTGACTTATAAAATGAGAGTTGCTCGAATTTGTCACATCACTGACGGCGACAAGGTACTAAAATGTTCAGCTACTTCTGTGCCTGACTGTGCTAGCGACCTGCCTTGCATACGCACGGGTGCAATTTACTAACGAAAACTTAATTAGAATTTAAGTATTGTACCTACATAAAAGCTTTCCTTAAAAAAAAACTTTAAATCGCGGGTGGTAGAACCTTATGCAAGGTCCGTCCGAATCACTACCACCATCTTGGTCGCTAATCCTGCCGCTAAGCAGCTTGCACTGTTGTGTTCCGGCGTGGAGAGCAAGACAGCCGGTGTAATTACTGGCATAAGAAGTATTCCATCTTAGCGCTCTGGGTTGGCGACGCATCTGCAATCTCTTCATTGCGGGTGTCTATAGGCGGTCGTATACACTTACCATCAGGTGACCCACTTGCTTTTTTGCCTTTCTATTTCATAAAAAAAAAACTGAAATCCGTATCAGAATATGTTGCGCGGTTTAGAAAGAGTAAGTGGGTGAAAATACGATGATAATAGATAGGAACGGAGAGCGACTATGTTTCGTACTAAAAGCCACAGGGGGGGGGGGGGGGTTCTACCGGGTTTGTAGAGTCTACTCGTGACCACGGCCGTTGAAACACGGCCGAAACGTAGATGTAAATTAACAATGTTTTTATCGCGCTAAAGGCCCGATAACGTACGTTGTAAATATTTGAAAATGAAAAATTTATTTTGCAAGTAGGCTATATAGGCTCTTTTACATGTCTAAATCTACTAGCGCTTCAGAAAATGGAAGATACTGCTGAGACGAAACGCCGCAAGAAACTCAGCAGCTTGGCAGCTTATCTTTTTTTTACCCGACTACGGCAAAGCCAAAAGGAAGGGTTATGTTTTTAGCAGTCTATGTATGTTTGTATCAATTAATAAAAATAGGGTTTTAGCAGAGTGCGTGTATTCAGTAAAGGTGACACAACACAGATAAAACAAAATAGGAATGTAGAAAAGACACATTCAAATAAATCATACACAAACTAATGGCCAGGGTGTTTATAATTATAAAATAGAAAACCAAAAAGGTTTAACAGTATTTACGTAAGGCACTACAGTGGACTGTAGTGCCTAAACGACTGAGCGGATTTTGATGAATGATTTTCTTCTCCTTTCAAAACAGTGTTTTATACTATCTAAAGAAAGATAAAGATAAATACAATAAAGTGTATGTAAAGATAAAAAAGATGATATCGCGAACAACTTATGAACATACTAATATAATTGTATCGCAGTGAAAATTCTCTGTCCGAGTTTTACATTGTAGCTCAAAATTGAATACAGCTCACACGCTATGCGCAGTGACAGGCCTAATTGATCAATTATGCAAACAAGGCTCGCGTGATTATCAACGCCTGTTTGCCGTGTAGTTAGGGGGGTTCCGTGGATTAAGCGTATAGGTATAGAGTATGTATGTTTGTATGCATATTGAAAGTAAATCAAAGGTTCCAATAAAAATCAGCGTGGCGTTGCTCAACCACAAAATAAATAATAGTACTAACGTACAGAAACTTCTCTTTTTCGACCACCATTAAATGAATTCCAACTTTATGTTCAAGCACAAAAAGTTCGTATTACTTCATAAACATTCGCTAGGCGGCATGCGTCAAAAGGAAGGCGCCGCCCGCGCCCGGTTTCCACCCGCAATGCCCTGGCGCACCGCTAGGGTTGGGCTGCTTATTATTACACTATCACATCGCGCGACATAGAAAAGCAGGCGCGCGCGCGGCAAGTCAGCAACCTACCGCGATTAACCTATGCCGTAGGTACTCGTAATGCGGCGAGCGCACCTACAGTGCGGAGTGGAACCTCCCTGGCTCAACAGAGCTGGAAGCCGCAGCAACCGGTTTAAGCTGAAGCGATCTGGAATCTGCCGCGCAAGATCGATCCAAATGGAAAAGTGTGCTAAGAGCCCTATGCCCCTGCTGAGGGGCGAAAGGAAAATGATGATGATGATGATGAATGAAAATCAGCGTTTCGGTTCACCGAGGGACAATGCTCAGTGGGACCCTTTTTGATTTCAGTTTGTGATATTTGTAGTCTGCCCGTGATGTGTGTATTGTGTTGGATATGCATAAATATAAATATGGATCGAAGGTACCTACACTAAGGTAACAAAAAATAAGTTCATTTTCATTGATGCTAACGGAAGTGTGACTTGAAATAAAAATAATAAACTACCTGAATTAATTTTATCAGTTAGACTGTGAACAGCCAGAACATTCGCTTTATTAATTTCCAAGGCTTCCATACAAAAGATTCTGTTGGTCTCTATTATTTATAATTGTGAATGTAGGTGTTCTTATAAAAAAGTCAATTAGTGTAGTCTAATTGAGCCGTCAGTCGAACGGATGTGCCTCAGTGGCCAAGGAATGTCATCGATGTATAATGCACAGTTTACACGAGGTTAGTACTTGTACTCTGCAGTGACTGTGGGCGAGTCCTTGTTGCTTTATATAGGCTACTAGCGACTCGCCTTAGCTTCGCACGGACACAAATAGGATGTACATAGAAACCTACCCAAAAAAAATGACAGTTTAATCGTATCAAAATCAATTGCGTGGTTTAGAAGTAGAAAGCGGCCAAAGATATAAGAACGGATAGCGAATTTATTTTAAACTATGTAAAGAAAGGGTAATATAGCTTCTAAAGAACTTATATAGCTTCTAAAGAACTCATAATAATAATAAGATTCAGAAGGTCACTACTCTCTCCTGCGTCCTTAACATGACAGCCCAGGTTTAGTTTAACCCCTCCCTGTGTCTCTGTCTAACTAGTGTCATAAGAAAGGGACGCAGATAGAGATAAACTAAACTTGGCCAGTCATGTTAGGGCCACTGAACACGTCGCGAATAGTCAGGAGATTCCTCACTCTGCAGCCCTAACCACCGGTAGCTTGAGCCCTGCCCCGCTGCCAGCGGCACTCTAGGTTAGGTTTATAATGTTTCTATATTTTGTATTGATATTGTTTTATTTCTTTTTATAAAATTAGTGTTAAAACCTAGCCTAAGATTTTAAATAAATTTACATGAATAATAATAAGAAAATATAAATAATTTGCTAGGATAGAGCGAGGTGGAGGGTAGTAGTAGAGTCTCACTGTTGCTAGTCACGACAGTAAGTACGAATGGGTTGGGCTGACCGGTATAGTACCACACTCCACCAGGATACCGACGTGAAGCAGCTTGTTTCTGCGTTTCGTATGGTGAATCAAGAGGTCCGGCTAAACAACGGCACGAATCAGCGAATCTATTTGCGTTTTGTGTGCACGTGTAGGCACTTATTTTCTGGTTGTTCTTTTTCTTATCATGACTGAGGTGTTGGTGGAACTGTTAGTCAGTCATGGTTATTCATAAATAAATAATAATATATAGATTGTTCTCTGTTCACTCGCACTATTCTGTTATTGTCACTGGTATACTAATTAGTGGCCAACGTTCTTACACGCAAGGTGCAAGTGACAAGTATTAGTTACTAAGCTCGTGTAAACTAGGCGTTACTATGGTACAATTAGTTGTCTACATTATGATCGATTGAATAAATAGCTATAGCTTCTTCTAGCGAATGAGCCGAGCTCGGCGTATTATCATATTTTTTGTCATCGATTAATTAATTGATGGGCAATTGGTTTTTTGCAATAATATACTCGTATCGTACGCGTCTATTGTATAAACGTTGGTTGGTATGTCATTTTCAAATTATTTTAACTGTAAAAGTTAGATGTAGAGAGTTACTGGCACAAGAGTTATTCTAACTTAGTCGTCTGGGTTGGCAAAGCATCTGCATTCTCCTCGAAGTTGCGGGTGTTTATAGGCGAGGGTGATCTGACTTACCATCAGGTGACCCATTTGTAGCTTCCCTACCTGTTTTATAAAAAAAAGATGTCAATCCACACTGGTTCCAACTTCAGCCTAACCCCTCTCATTGTAAGAGGAACCCTGTCGCCATTGGACAATAAAAGTTGTACTTATAGGCTGCTGATGATGATCTATTTATAGGATGGGTTTCGGCTTGAGCGCCTTGTGAGGGAAATATCAACCAATGAGAGCTTAGAGCTGCGATCTCCAAAGAAACAATTCCTTTGGTAGTTAAAGTAATAGATTCAGGCGTTACTTTGCGGAGGTCCATATCAAATTGGAACAGATACTTTACTACTCCGCAAACTTGTCTTCTTGTTGTTGTTTTTGTCTTCTTTCTTTTTAACTTGGTTGTGTGTTAGCAAGGTTGTTTGTTCCAATTTGTTGTCGTTAATTTTTTCACATAAATAGCAATTAACGAATTAATTTTGAATATGACGTTGTTGTAACGTTGTCATGAATTGAACGTAATTGCGGACAAATTTGCCTGCCCGATACTAGAACACTGCATTAGGCCGATAAAGGGGGGGGGGAGCTAGTTTTGTTTAATAATAATAATTTTGTTTAGTTTAAGTTACGTTTTACGAATGAATGTTACGAATTGCGCCAAAGATCCCATCGTATGCGGAAGGACCCCTAGTAGTAAGATAAGATAAAATGAAGTGTACTTTGTACTCATTCTTGAATTAAATAACTTTTTATATTATTATTATTATAATTTTGTTACAGCGATACATAGGCCTCCCCGGGATGCTGAAAGCTGGCGAATATTCCCCCAACAACCCTCTCATAAGGGCGGAGAGGGCTCCGGGCGACGCGCTGCTCGGACTAGGAGAGTATGAGCGACGGAGGAATACGCTCCGAAAGTTGCGCCAGCAGCAGTACAGGGAATATCTGGATGAGGTGACTACTACGCTTGCATTTATGTTCTCCTGGTAACTCAGCTTCCTTGGACGCTCGGACTAGGCGAACATGAGCGGCGAAGCATCGCTTTCAGAAAGATGTGCTAGCCGCCAGCACAAAGATTATCGGGATCAGGTGATTAGTCGTGCGTTTATGTGGTCCTGGTCACCCAGTTTGCTGAACAATGAAAAATTTATTTTGCAAGGAGGCTTCTTTTACATGTCTGAATCTACTAGCGCTTCGGAAAATGGAAGATTCAGATGAGAAGAAACTCCGCAAGAAAATTAGCAATTTATCTTTTTTCTTTTTTGCTCTTTTCAAAACAAGTGAATATGAGTGGCAAAGCTTAGTTTTTGGAAAATTGCCCCTGTAGGAATAGGGAATATCGGGACCAGTCCTGTTTATGTTCTCCTGGTTAAAAAACCAGTGTTAAGAAGTATTGGTAGTGGTATTGGTGTAAATTGTCCCGAGATATTTATTTATTTATTTATTTTTTAAGAACGATTCAATAATATTGAATAAAAGAAAGGACCCAAGCCTTCATTGTCAGCTTGTTTTATAAAATAAAATATACATTTTAACCCGTCCTTCTTATTTGAGTTCTGTAGCGATATAAATGGATAAACAGGCAGATAGGCTTCGAACTATTCGACTACTCGTGTCTTTACACTTAAATACCTTTCAGCAAGCAAAGAAGAAGCAAGATGAGAAGGAGCGGGCAGAACGCGAGAGAAGAGAACGAGAGCAGAGGGAGAGGGAACAAGAAGAGAAGGAGCGGGAGAGAGAGCGCGAGCAGTTGGAGAGAGACAGAGTCAGCCCCGAGCGGCCTCGAGCTTACACTGGCACCGTGTTTAGTACACAGACTATAAGGTATTTGAAAGCAACAAAAAAAATTTTTTTTATTTAGTCTTATACTAAAGTACCCATCACCATTTTATAGAGCAAAGGTTGCTTTGCCTAAAGGTTGTCTGGGAGAGAATACGTTAAGGCATTTTAGTCCGCCTTTTGTACGTTTTGCTGTTAAGTTTGTTTTATGGTACAGTCAGCGTCAAATATACCAGAGCAGGCAAAGAGTCAAAAATATCTGAACTCGACTCTATTGTCAAATACGCTCGGGCGTGTTCAGATATTTGTGACCACCTTGCCCGCTCTGGTATATTTGACGCTGACTGTACACTGATGATTTTATCAAAAGTGATGTTTGATAAATAGTTTCACGCTATATTTAACGGGTCCCCAAAAACCCACCGAACCTTATAAAATATTATTCAATTTTAATCATAAATGAAGCCATGCAGATCACCTCACGGGAAATCATCCGCTCGTGGAAACCACCAATCTCAAGAGAGTCTCTGATCCGTTGCCAGCCGCCGGGTCCCGAGAGACTTTGTAAAATGTGTATCTTTGTTTTCAGTAAAGTAGACACGGGCGTGCAAACCAACGGGGTGGGCAGGCCGTTGTCTGTAGCCGTACAGACAGACGACGCTGAATTATATATAGTGAGCATAATTTTATGTACAGCCATCCAATTTGATTAATATACTACTCGAAAAAAATAAAATAGGGCCCAATCGACTTTTCTCAGTAAAACAAAAATATTAAAATATGTATGTTCTGAAACATATTTATCTTGTAATAAATTCCTATACTTTCAAAACGTACAATGTTAGAAACATACTCAAATTCAAATTATTTATTAAAATAATCATCATGGTACATATAAACGATGAATTGTTAGTAAGCACTACATAATATATATGTGTTAAATGTACAGATCAAATAAATAAAATACTAAAATATTGACTCGACATAATAATATTACGCCTAAGCGCTCACTACAAATGAATATAATACTTATTACACGTATATAATTAGGAATGCCTAAACTAGGATACAAAATTAGCCTGTATCTTAGGCAAATATATAATAAATACTTGTTCTCACATTTTAATTTTAAAGCCAATTTAGCTCTATTTTGTTTTCATTTTCATTTCTCATTTTCGTTTCTAATCGTCGTTGCAGCCGCGGTCTCCGGCGCCGCTGTGGGCGCGCGCGGCGGCGGAGCGCGAGCTGTCCCCGCGCGCGGCGCAGCGCCGCAGCTACGGGGACTTCGAACGTAACTGCACACGCTCTAACCATGACTGGCTCCAAGAGCAAAGAGAGACTAAATTCTAACCTTTAATTTCACTTTTTGTCACCTAAACACCCTTTGTCGCCCGAATAAATCAAATCGAGGCTATCAGTAGACGAGGTAATTTGTAAGTTGTTGCTTTTGAATGTTTCATTTAAACAATGAACAAAGTTTTGATGACAAAAACTGAAATTTGAGGTTAGAATGTTGTTTATTGCTTAAGAAAAGCATAGGCGAAGTGTGTCTCTATTGCTACAAATAATAATAAATCATTTATTATCAGGCTGCAAAAGGCCCATACATAAATACCTCACAGACTGACATACATGAAGATATAAAATACTAAAATAAAACAAAATTACTTCCGCAACGATTCAGCGATTTAAGTATGAAATAATGCGTTGCGTGGGAGATTCCAAAACGCAAAATTTGATAAACTGTTTATGATTTCCACAGAGGAATCGATGCTGCTAAAAAAACGTGAGGAAGCCCGCCTTTACAAACCATCACTGCTCGACGCGGACGCCATACAGATGCGGAACGAAAAGGCCGAGAAGGTGAACTATTTCATCATATTTTTACATATGGAAAAATGAGAAAAACAAGCAAGCCGTCTGATGGGAAATAATCATAACCTCCCAGTGAACCAGCGATTCTAGACGTTTTTATAATTTATTTAAAGTTATTCGTCTGACCAGAGGTGCAATTTTTTAAATCTCACCAGGAGTGCGATTTTTGAATCTCACCAGGTGACTAAAGCTCGCCAAAATGGCCGTATTATATAGAAATGCGGCCGTTTTGGTGAGCTTTAGTCACCTGGTAAGATTCGAAAATTGCATTTGAATCTCACCGGGTAACTAAATCTCACCAAAACAGTCAAATCTCTATGAAAAACGGCCATTTTGGTGAGATTTAGTCACCCAGTGATATTCAAAAAGTGCACTCCAGGTGCACTTTCGCGGTATTCGACACCTTTATACACATTTTACGGGTAACCCTTCGATCACCTACACCAGTGTATAATGCATATACACGACATTCGTGGCACATCTAAACCTCCGCCAAAACGTAGCCATGGCGGACCTTGTGACATTAGAGGCGTGTGCCATGTTTGAGTTTTGATGTTGTCACAGAATAAATAACGTACAGAAACTTCTCTTTTACGACCGCGATTAAACGAATTTCAACTTTATTCACACGCACAGTTTGTATTACTTCATACGAGCGAGCGGGTGCGCGGCAAGCCGACAACCTACTGCGATTTGCCTATGTCATAGGCAAGGTGGCCTACAGTGCGGAGTGGAACCCCCCTAATATTGTGTAGCGTGCATAGTCCATAGTTTAGGTCGTTGGGGTAACCATATAAACACTCTTATTATTCTAATAAACGGGGTTTAGTTGCACACTCCATACATTTACTAGCAAAATTACACTGGTGTGACGTCATACCTATGTAGCTATTTCTAATGGAGCGTTTTCGCGGAACTTATATTGCATTAAATTTTTGTATTCGAAATTTCTTTCGATTTTTATTTTTAAATGTTTTACCATTCAAATTATTAAATTAAAATGCTATGTAATGACAACACAAAGAAAAATTAGGTTAATGGCAGGACTTGAACCTGCAACATCAGCATTTGCCAGTTTCACCACATTAGCAAGCAAACGTAAACGCAAGGCACGGAATGCTAATGTTGCAGGTACAAGTCCTGCCATTACTCTAATTTTTCTTTGTGTTGTCATTACATAGCATTTTAATTTATATTGCATTGTTATCTATTCACCGTATTTCAACAAATAGTGATCATAGACAAAAGAAGAAAATACAGTTTTTCTTCCTTTTATGCGTTCTTTAAATTTTGGTAACAGATAGATTTTAGTCATTATGCCCATTGAAGATATTCCAACTTTGACCACAGGAGGCGGCGGCAAAGCGGCAGTTCTACCAGCAAGAGCTGAAGAACCAGATCCTGGAACAGCAGAGGATACGGGAAGAGAGGAAGGCGCGCGAGAAGTGAGGCTGCCACATTACATACCATACCATACCACCACCTTACCGTCATTACCATGGGTAACCTAGACGTGCGGTCCCTGTTCATCCGAAATTTGTTTCTTTATATGTTTACTAGCTTTTGCCCGCGACTTCGTCTGCTTAGGCTTGTTCAATTGAATCAAGCAAACGTGCACCCAACATGTAATCTGCAATATTTCCTGGACAAATTAATGAGAATTAGTCGCTTTGCTGCTCATGACGTCACGGCGGCGTATAACTCACTTATCGCTTTCCCGTGGGAACTATGGATTTTTACGGGATAAAAAGTATCCTATGTGTTAATCTAGGTTATAAACTATGCGTGTGCCAAATTTCATCCAAATCCATTCAGTTGTTTTTGCGTGATTGAGTAACAAACATCCGAACATACAGACTTTCACATTTATAATATTAGTAGGGTTTTGACGTAGTATACCTAAAACAAAGTAGCTATCCGTTCCTGTCTGTACAGTCAAGGAATTTAATTCCCTACCCATTTCGTTGAAATGTCGTCTGACATTCGCAATGCTTTAAGGTCGATATGTCAAACTAACGTCTTGCTCTATAGCTCTTATGGTGACAGTTTGCTATATGCTAATGAACCTTAGGTGGGTTGGAAATTTAATTCCTTGACTGTACACATATCTTTTTTGTTTATAGTAGAGAGGGCTTTTTAGCCACGCAACGGATTTTGATACGGGTTTCACGGTCATTTAGAGATATTTTTATGGGAGGTTTTTACTCCAACTAGTTTTTGTTAATGAATTGCAACCGCGCGTAGCCGGTGCACGTCATTTCATTGGTCTCTCGGCTTTTTGACATAGTATAAACTAAAGTCGTTAAGTCGCTATTAGTTCCTGTCTGTCCTAAATCCTTAAAGTGTATGTTCAGCCGCCTTCTTCTAAACCACGCCACAGAATAAATAATAGTACTAACGTACAGAAACTTCTCTTTTTCGACCACCATTAAACGAATTCCAACTACTTTATGATCAGGCACAAAAATTTCGTATTCATAAACATTCGCCAGGCGGCATGCGTCAAAAGGGAAGGCGCCGCCTCCCCCCCGCAATGCCCTGGCGCGCCGCTAGGGTTGGGCTGCTTACTGTAATACTATCACAACGCGCGACACAGTGAGCGGGCGCGCGCGCGGCAAGCCGGCAACCTACTGCGATTAACCTATGCCATAGGTCATGCGGCGAGCGCACCTACAGTGCGGAGTGGAACTCCCCTGATCACGCTACGGAATTTACTGGGATAGTTTTCACTGTCATTTAGCGATTTTTTTATGAAAGGTTTTTGCGGAACCGGGGTGAGTTGCTAGTTAGTACTTAATGATCGTAATTGGCATCATGGGAGACGAAGAAGTATAAATAAATAGTATGTATAGTGTATCTCTGTGTTGCAGGATGCTGGAGCAAGCGGAGATGCGGCGGCTCGAAGAACAGCTGCGGATGTTGCGGATGGCGCAAGAGCGAGAGATCGGCAAGCAGCTGGACATCGCTGACGAGGTAGAGTAGTCACACTAGTCAACAGGGGTGTATTTACCCTAGAGTCTTCCGGGCCATGGCCCGGGGCGCCAGGCTGCGAGGGGCGGCAGCCGCCCCTAAAATGAAATACTTTATCGTCATTTAATGGGGCGCCAAAGCTAAATGGCCCGGGGCGCCAAATCTTCAAATACGCCTCTGCTAGTCAGGTGCTAATAGCAGTACGAATGGACGCTCGACCGGGGTAGCACCACTCCGTCACCAAATACCGGCGCGAAGTAGCAGACTTTATTATGTGTTTATTTGTAAAAAACCCGTTAAGCACCGTTATGTAACAGTGTCTGGTTAGCTACCAAAAAAATATGGTTAATAACTGTTAATTATCCGATTGCGACCTAAACAGGGGTACTATTTTTGTTGTCTTTAAAGTTATTTGACGTAAACGTAAAACAATTAACGTAGGTAGGTAACTTAAATATGAATATACAAATTAATACTATAAAAGACTGGCCAAGTGCGAGTCGTATATACACTCGAAAAACATAACCCTCCTTGCTGGCGGCAGTCGGAAAAAATGCTGTTAATTAACCGTTAATAACGATTTTTTTTTAATTACAGATGAAAGAGAACGCAACCGACTACGAAAAGAAGCGAACAGCGCTTCAGAAAGAGATAGACTTGGAACAGAAAGCTTTACTACGGGTCGCCTCCAAACCGGTCAGACCGACACACACTTCCTTGAGCGACGGGCCCCCCTCCAAACTACCCTTATACTACCCCCCTGTACACGGAAAACGTAATGCGTTCACGAAAAGCGGCAAAGAACCAACATTTTCAACTAACATCCCTGACAATTCCATTTTTTCTCCAAACTACGACGTCGATAGTTACCTTAGAAAGAATTTGAACCCCTCAAAAGAAAGTCTTCTACATAACAGACTCGATACAGCTAGCTCTGCTATGAGTCTCAGTTCTAAATACCTAAATAGGTTTATTACGGATGACAGAAAAACGGGGTATAGTCTGAATGAAAGGAAAGCCCCTTATAGTCCTGATAAAGAAACCGGATATAATAAGAATGATAACATTATGAAAATTAGCTATGGCTCCAATGGTGATAGAAAAATAACCGGGTATAGTGTCAATGATAATGACACGAAAACTGGGTTTAGTTTTAGTGATAGGAAAGCGACTGAATTTAACACCAATGAAACGAAAACCGGGTATAGTCTTAACGATAGAAAAACAACAACCGGTTATAGTACTAATGATGAGACGAAAACCGGTTTTAGTCTCAACGATAGAAAAACAACAACCGGTTATAGTACTAATAATGAGACGAAAACCGGTTTCAATCTAAATGATGCTAAGAAACTCACAAGCTACGTTAATGATAAAAAAGTAATTGTAGAAAAGGCGATAGTTCACGACCGTCCAAAGGAAAAGAAGTACGAGCCGTCCAGAAGAAATGAAAATGACAATCCTATACCGGTTTTAAAGCATTCCCCGGTCAGTGCTAGAGTTGTACAGGACAATACGGATTTGAGTGAGGCGATGCAAGTAGTTGACGATAAGTGGAAAGTGCCTGCAGTACAGAAGAATATACTGAAGAGTCTGCCGAACGAGGAGGGTAAGAGCGTCAGTATACTGACGCAGCTAGGGTCGATAAGGAGGCAGCTGCAGTTAGAGCAGTTGAAGCTAGATAAAATGATGACTAAGGACGACCCGTGAAGGTGTATTACGAATGGTGGTTAGCTTTTTAGTAATACTTGCACGGTTAAGTTCTGATTAGATCCTTGTCTTTTAAACGCCAAGGACGCCTATATTACATCGTAAGTTTTCGTGAATGCCAAACACCGAGCCATATTGTCGTCCAACAACATATAAAGCGATCACACGGTATAAAGCGACCTATGCGCTGCTTAATTCTGATTTCACACGGGGGTAGAACAGAATAGTTGAACAGTACAGTAATGCCGTTTTCACACGGGGCAGAACAGGGATGCAGAAGAGTGGACAGCACATTACTAATACAATCTGACGCGCAAAACAGCGCTCTCGTCTCGTCTCGTTTTGGCGTGCGCGTTCAAATTGTATTAGTACTGACCTGTCCAATCTACTGCCGCACTTTTCTGCCCCGTGTGAAATCAGCGTAAGGAAGACAGTTGACGTTTAAAAATAGATCAGTCAACTGTTAAAAACGGCAAGCAGCACTGCCCTAGCGGTCACATGAGAGCTGCCACAGGATAGTCGATTGAAAAAGGTGGTGGGGAAGCCAACTGTTCCGAAAAATAGACCGGCTGACTATTAACTGTGCTGCTTTGATTGCTGTCTTGACAGTAATGTTCTGTCTCGGCGTGAGCGTTTATATTAGTACTGTCTGTCCACTTACTGCCTCACTGTTCTGCCCCGTGTGAAATCAGCATTAGTAACAATCATAAGTCTCTGTTTTATTGGGAAAACTTCTTAGTATGGAGCCAAGAGAAGGGTTAAAATCCATTTTTCCTTTCTAGCTTGAAAAATAATGCAGTAAATTAATATCTTGCAAGAAAAGAGTGATTTGAGAAAATGGTGTGATTTTTCTATCTACAAAAAAATGCAAGTTAAACTACGTAACATTGCGAGCTCTGTTTTAAATCCATGAGTGATCCAGTTATTTCAATATGCATGTTAAACTATTTATTATTAAAAAAAAGTAGTAAGTTAACAGGCTTATTTAACTAACCGTAACATAAAATGCAACAAATTATTATAGTCATAAAATAGGGTAACAATCCATTATGAATTATGATTATGACAATAGGAAAATATTGATTTAGGTTCTTTGGGAACCAAGGTATCTTTATACTATACAAAGATCTCAGTTCTAAATAATTAGTGTACCTATAGAAAATCATAACGATGACTAAGTCACTAGTCATGGTCATCAGTAAAAAAGAAACCACATTGAACTTTTGTTATTTGTACAGTGAGCAACAGATCGTAGAGGTCAAATATCTACAAACGGCTTTATTGTTAAGACAGTAAGAGCATGTTCAGATTTTTGACCTCGGAAACTTCTGCTGCCGACTGTACCCATAATAAAAATGTTTAGAGCAAGTTTTAAAAACCCTGACTGGTAAAAAAAGTGTTTTAATTGTTGTTTGTTTTAATGTTGTAATATGTTCAAATTTGAAATTAAAGATAGCTACATTTAATGTTTAGAAAATATACTTTTTTACTCATATAAAGTTTAAATTAATATTTATTATAATGCCAAAGTTAACTGTCTGATGTCAATTAATTTTGTAATAAGTTATAGCATGTTTGTTTAATGTTGAAAATTGAATTGTTTCTCGAATAGCTTCGGGTTTAAGTTTGTATAACACAATAAAATATAAATATTGTCACAATGTATGAGCAAAGTTAATGTTAAGTTTAATGTTAAAATCAATAAGCATGATAAATAATAATACGCTTTTATTTTTTGTTTTCTTTTATTTATTTTACGCTGTAAGGCAGACGATACAAACTGTTTTACATCAGAAATCGATTGATAATCGCTGTCTTACATCTTTTCCCGACTGAGCGACGCAAAGGAGGGTAATGTGTTTATTAATTTGTTCAAAGTTGACATTGACAATGCAATAAGTTTTTTTTAGTTCGAATTTCTAGGAACGAAAAATACCTTTTAGAAAAAAAAAATATTTTGCACAATTATTGCTATACGATAATTTGATTGAAGCTCCCCGCGCACAGAACATTAGTGGGACCAAACACGGTCCAATAAGGGCGCGGGCGCACGGAGCGGGTCCACGCCTCTAGAAGGCTCAAGTCCTACATACAGGACAAAGTGACGTTGAACTCACTGTCTTAAACGATATGGTTCAAAATGCATAGAACGAAATTTGACGCGGGCCTGACGAGGCCAAGTTGTTTTGAACTTTCTGACCTCTTCGGGTAGTAAGCTTCTGCCGAGTGTAGTTTGTTTAGTATTTTCATTGCTAAATTAGCAGTGCCAAAAACAACCATTTCTTCCTTAATATTCTCCTTTTTTATTCCAATATCCTCTCATATTATCATGATATTATTTAAGAGGCACCTCCTCGGTGGAGTAAGGGGACACCTATAAATTACGTCACGCTAATTGGGGGGGTGAGATCTTCAAAATCGTGTAACGTAATTAATGGATGATCTCTAACCGCCATTTTTCTTTTGCCAAGGACCTGCGTCACTACTAATATTCTAATTTAAATTAATTACTTAAGATTTGTAATTCCTAAGAGTAAATATTTAAACCACAGGTTTTCTACGCGTGCACGAAAACACGCAAAAATTTGTTTTAATTTCTCCTATCAAGAGTGAAGAACGTAAATTTTGTTGGGCCTGTTTAAGACCTCACACTTAAACCCCTTTTTGCCTTGGGGGTTAGAACTTTGTTATGAAATGTCCTAGTTAAAGTTAATTTAGTTACGGCGCTAGGGCAGTAAAGAGACACTGAGCTTTTAAAAGTGAGACTAACAGTTAAGTAAGGCTTATAATGTTTAAAACATTATTTTTGTATTCGCTACTTTTAAGGAATTGGAGCGGCGGTTATGTAGACAAAATGCCAAAACGTATTATTTCTCGATTAAAGATGTGGCTCTCAAGTGACCGCCCAAGTCTCATTTATCCTTCCCTACGGTTTGCCAACATGGGGGATAAGATAAAAGAGGTCGCACATAAATTAAACTTGAGCTGCCATGTTAAATGAGGCACTGGAGTGCAATTTTGGAATCTCACCGGTTGACTAAACCTCACCAAAATGACCAATATTGGTATTGGTGAGCTTTAGTCACCTGGTGAGATTCAAAAATTGCGCCCCTGTGGCACTAACATGACTGGCCAAGTTTAGCTTATCTCTATCTGCGTCCCTTTCTTATGACACTAGTTAGACAGAGACACAGGGGGGGGGGGGGGGTTAAACTAAACCTGGGCTCACATGTTAGGGCCGCTGAACTATATTTAGGTTCAATTGAAAGTCCGTGCATTATTCGCTTCGGAGCAAAGTGCACAAAACGCAAAATATATGCTATTGGTTACATTTTGCGTGTAGTGTACCTACATTTTGCTCCGAAGCTGCATTTTTCACTAGAGACCTACTAAATCCTAAATTATAAAACGAAACGGCGAAAACGTGTGGACATAGTGTCGCTTCTGATAAATCTTTATGATGGTGTCTAACCTAACCTAACCCCCTTATTCATAAAAAGTTAACAATTTTTTTAAGCTAACAAATGTTTTGTCCCTTTCATTTGAGGGTAAACATCACAATGACAGATGAAGACATAAAACTTGTTAACTAACAAACGTTTACGAAGCGTTTATGAAGGGGGTAAGAACGGGAGAGTTGCGCTTAGTCAATGGTACTTTTTTCTCGAACATTTTTGGTGAGAATCCAGCGTATACTTGCGATAGGTTAGTAGAGTTAATAAAATGATACCTAATCTACTTGTGTATTTACTGTTTTGTTAGGTGCTAAAGCATTGTATCACTTAATTATAATAATCATCTGCACGATTATTTCTATAAATATTACAATACAGGAATACCCCGTTATGATTATGCCATAGTTTATAATTTAACCCAAATAAAAACTTTAGAACCAAACTGTTGTTTTCTTGAAAAAAAAATGCAATATGTAAGACAATATTTTTTAATGTTTTTTTTTATAAAATATATTTCTTTTTTTTTATTTGGCTACATTAAATTTGCAGTCTCCCAAATTAAATTTCAAGTACAAGATTAAAACCTAATTTTCATCCATAGTATTACTCGTACATAATTATACTCTACAGTTTATTGGTAACATTTTGTTGTTCAAAAATAATATATTTTTCATTTGTTACATACAAACATGAGATTATCGTAATCATCGAATTATGTATATACCAAAAATCTTATGTATTAACATATACATATTATAAATTTAAAAATATCATCGCGGATAAAAGTTTTCAAAAATATCTGAACAACTTTTAAACTCCGTAAAATTGGGGCTATGTTCATATTTATGATCACCTTTCCCGCTCTGATTTATTGTGCATTAGAATTGACTGTAAAATATATATCTAAATCTAAACATGAAAATCATTTCGCTAAAAATAAACTAACAAATTTTACATTTCAACAAAAATTACAGTTTTGTTTATTATGTAAAATAGTAGAGTATATTTTTGGTGAAACTATTTTCAAAAGAACAAATTTTAAATAAAATTACAAACATAACCCCGGATTTTTAAATTTTGCAATCTAACAGAACATTTTCATTATTTGGTTTATACATGAATTAAATAATATGTTACCGCAATGCACATAAATAGCAAAATCGTTTTTGCGCCTCTATATTTTAATATTCTCGCAAAACATCCAAATTGCTTTTGTAAAAAGAAGCAAGCTCCTAAAATCAAAATAATAAAATACATAATAAAATGAAGAACTAAAAACTCACCTGTCCATGATGTTTAGAAATTACAAGTAACTCGGTAGACGTTGAAGTACCAATAACACCTAACACAAGAACCTCAGGTCTCAGCATATTACGTAATATATAGACATTTTCGCCTGTAAAAGATTAATGTCAAATGACATATTTTGTGCTTGATATGGTAACAAAATGGAAAGTTATATCTATTAAAGTTGGAACCGATATTTAAAAAAATGGGAATAGAACCGTATAGGGCGCTGTTCACATAACCCTATAAGGCAGGGGCGTCTTTACCCTAGGGCCATCCAGGCCATGGCCCGGGGCGGCAGGAGCCCCTAAAATGAAATACTTTACCGTCCTTTAATGGGGCGCCAAAGCTAAATGGCCCGGGGCGCCAAGTCTTTAAATACGTCTCTGCCTATAGGCCCTAGTAGGCCTATAGAATAGGCGTTAGAGCAAGTTCAGATTTTTTTGAACACCTTTATAATTAATTCCATTATATTTGAAGTGTACGGTCAGCCTCAGAAATAGCTGAACATTTTAGTGCCTTTTCGCTGTCAGTAATATGACAAGCTCGAGGAACTCTCATTTCATACGTTCTACGACAAGGTTCTTAAGTGTTTAGTTACTTCTGAGGCTCACTGTACGTAATTACAATATAAGTTAGGAATTATTGGTACTTTGCCTAATCGAGAAACCATCATGTTTCCATAATTAACATACAAGTTACCAATTAAATAGGTATATTATATTTTAAAACTAACAATAAAAATTTTAAAAAAGAGAAGTAAATTTTTGGTTGCAACTTAAATCAACAATCGAAAACTGACGACATTATTGCTATTTATCAAGGGACGAATCAACATTAAATCAATGAGTTTAACGTCGATTCACCCGTTAATTAAGAGTGTTGAAAACACAATGCAAAACACAATAACAAAATGACTAAACCGGCAGTGCAGTCAAACTTGTGAGTAGTGATATGAGCTTTTTTACAACAACTTACAACTGGAAGATGCAAACGACAGTTAATGTCAAGGAAAACAACATGTTGTTCCAATGGGATAAAGCGTGTATAATAAATAAATTTGCAGACTTACTCGTAAGGTCTGCTGTTGCATCCCTATACTTCCCTATATCTATATATGTTAATTGTTTTTATATACACAGGTATATCCATTAAAATTCGTATAAAGAAAGGGACAACATCCTTAAAAGTGCATCTCTGTTGGCTCGCCTTACTCGGTCAAGTGTATTTTCCAGGTCTGCTAGTTACTTCCATATTAAGCCGTTCTTTTTGACAATTAAACAACGCTAACACAGAAGCTTTTCATAAAGCTGAAATTGGTGTTTACATCATGTACAATTTACATGCACCCAACTACAAATTTCCAATTTCTAGTTTTACTTTGTATAGACAACCGGTTATTTCTTAGACATAATAACCAGGTTTTCATTCCCTATTACCGTATACTCACAACACATTGACCACACTGCCTAGTCAAATCCAACACTTTTCATTTACACACCGAACATTTATAACCACAGTTTGTACACACAACACTTCACTGGCTCTCCGGGCCGTGCCGCAGGAACACCTCGAGCGTAGGCCCGTTCCTGCCCAGTGGGTCACGGGGGAACATGATCATGTCCTGCACCCAGGTGAAGGGCAGCAGCCGGCGCTCGATGACGCGCCGCCAGCGCGGGTTCTCAGCCAGCAGGTCCCGGTAGTTGTCCCCGGAGACTATCACGCCGTCGAACTCCGCCGCGCACTGGACTATGTATCTGGAAATAAATTAGTATGGTGTTACCAAACTGGAACAAATTAGCTTGCTACTCCGGGAAACAAGTTTTATGATATGGACCTCCGTAAGGGGCCATTTACACGGCGCGAGATCTCGTATGCCAGTTGCATTACATTGCACGGCTCGACGGATGGATCGATCGCATCATACCTCAGTAGCCCGCAATGTCATGCAACTTGCATGCGAGAACTCGTACCATCTAACTGGCCCTTAAGGCACGAAACATGGCAAGCATCTTGAGCGCAGCGCCTCGGGCGCCGGGTATCCGCGAGCCCGCTGAACGGATAAACAACGGTGCGTATAAGCACCTCGGCGGCTAGGATGACGCCACGTTTTGACCGACTGTGGAGCCATCAACATGCTAGCTGGAGTATTTTTTTTATTTTTTTATGAAATAGGAAGGCAAACAAGCGAGTGCGTCACCTGATGGTAAGTGATCGCCACCGCCTATAGACATCCGCAACACCAAAGAAATTGCAGATGCGTTGCCAACCCAAAAGGCTAAGATGGAATACCTCTTGTGCCAGTAATTTCACCGGCTGTCTTGCTCTCCACGCCGGAACACAACAGTGCAAGCACTGCTGCTTAGCGGCAGGGTTAGCGAGCAAGATGGTGGTAGCGATCCGGACGGACCTTGCACAAGGTCCTACCACCCGCAATTGCAATTGTTATTTTATCATTACGGAAAAAAGAGAAAAGATTGTTCACGAGCTCCGGAGGCTCGTTTCGTGCCTCAAGTTAGTAAACTCTGAACTCACCTATCGTCATAGGAGGTGATCATCTTGCCCTGCACCTCCCTCGACGGCGTGTACACCACCAGCCCCCGCCGCTCCAGTTCGTCCAGCAGCCGGGGTTCCGTGCTCTTGCCGAATTTACACCTGCAACCGACGTTAGCAAGTCAAATATAAGGTTTCCTCGTTGATCACTACGGAACTCTTAAAAATATAATACCTATGTCGTTCATAGATAACTTTTTAAATTTAATTTTTGTTAAAGGTTTTGGTTTTATTAGTATTGTAGTAAGATGGCGGGATGACTTGGACGGGTTTGAAAAGAACTGGGCGGACATTGTGTCAAATCGGGAGTTGTGGAAGTCTTGTGGAGGGGGCCTTTGCCCAGTTGTGAGACACAAATATAGGCTATAAAAAAAAGTATTGTAGTGGTATAGTCACCCAGTATCTTTATCTTCTTTATCTTTACATAGTATAGTATAAAGTCGCTATCCTTTCCTGTCTGTCCTAAATCCTTACAGTGTAAGTTCAGCCGCCTTCTTCTAAACCACGCAACGGATTTTGATACGGTTTGCACTGTCATGTAGAGGTTTTTTTACGGAAGCTTTTTATGTAGATTACATCCCGATTCGAAGCCGGGGCGGGTCGCTACTTCTGACACAAAGCAGGTATGTTTCTGACACCTAATCGCCGTATTTAGAAACGGGCCTTCTGTATTTCCATTATTGCTTATTCATATTATTACTAGCGACCTATCCTGGCTTCGCAGTTTCAAACACAGGTAAAAAAATCTACTGAAACCGTATCAAAATCTATTGCGTGGTTGAGGAGTAAGCGGCCGAAGGTTTGAGGACAGACAGGAACGAAAAGCGACTTTATTTTATACTAAGTAAAGGATATAAACATCTGCCCTGCCCGATAGTAGTTAAACTAGCTTTATCGCCAACATAAGCATTTGTCCCTTTCGCACACGCCCATTGATTAGAAGGGGACAAATGCTTTGTCTGCTATAAACGCTTCTGAGCCAGGAAGGCGTCCTGTACCACAAAACTTACAAGTGGTATATTTATTTATTTAGCTTTTGCCCGCAACTTCGTCCGCGTAGACTTGTTTAATTGAATCAAGCAAACATGCACCCAACATGCAATCTGCAATATTTCCTGTACAAAATAATGAGAATCAGTTGCTTTGCTGCTTATGACGTCACGGCGCCGTATAACTCACTTATGTGGGAACTATGCATTTTTACGGGATAAAGTATCCTATGTGTTAATCCAGGTTATAAACTATATGTGCCAAATTTCATCTAAATCCATTCAGTTGTTTTCGCGTGATTGAGTAACAAACATCCAAACCAACAAACTTTCACATTTATAATATTAGTAGGATTTAAACTTTATTGTACAATACAAACAATAATGTACAAATGGCGGACTTAATGCCATAAGGCATTCTCAACCACAGAGGGGGCATGGGGCAGAATGAGCTAAGGATGAAACTGAGGTCATGAGGGCGTGGTACAAGTTTATATATTTGTCACATTTTGGTATGAAATTATGTCACATCATAGCACTTGTAAATTTTGTGGTACATGGAGCTGGTGTAATAAAACAGACAGCCAGAAAAAAAGTAAGTTAATAATTACCTAAACCGTGGTACGAAGGCTTTGACGGCGTGGCCTCGTTGTAGGAAGTAATCTATGCATATCTTCAAACCCTTCACAGAGAAACTTCTTCCTCTACCGTGCCTGCAAATACACAAAAAACACATTGTATTCATTTGAAATAACAAACAAAATGAGGCAGAAAGCCTCAATTCGTTAAGCTACTGATATTAACCCTTAACCCTTTGAACGCCAAGAACCTATAAAGTGGTCGTGTGTCGTCGTGCCCACCACGCCAACAACCACTACAAAGGTCGGAGTGAAGGTGTACTTTGATCATGAATATAATCTATTATGAATTGTTTTTATTGGTTTAAACGTTACATCAATTAATAGTGCTTAGCGTGTGAATGACCACTTCATTCATATATGAAAGCGCTCAAAGCGTTAAAGTAACTTTATCAAAAGCATAACCAAATAAGATTTAAGTAAAAAAAAAACCTTTTTTCGGAATAGGTACGCGTTTTTCACTTGTTTTAGATCATGGAATAATTATGGTAACCCGTTTTTTAGTTGAATTTGTTGGGTATAGAAATGGACTGTCTCTTAATAATAAATATTATCACTACGTCAGCTACAAACGAACGGTAACATTTTTTCAGAATAAAAATATGGTTATCAAAGTGACTGGCAATAGCGACCCTCTTTATCTCGGGATATCCCACTATAACTGAGGATTATTTAGGGAAGCGAGTTAAGATGGATACTGTTATAAATAGAATAACAAATTAAGATGGTCTCATTTAAACAATAAATATTATTTTTAAGGCAAAACTGAATTTTTAGGTTATAATGTTGTTTACTACTTAAAACAAGTAACAATTAATGTTTTACTTACTCCATAGCAACGTTACTGCCATCTATGACAACCATCCTTAGGCCGGTTTTCTTTGCATCCCGTTCAGGGTTATATATATTGCTCCCTATACTATTCCTGGATGGAAGCTGGCCAAGTATAACCTCTTTGATGTATACATCTTCGTCAGTTTCCGTGGCCCGAGATTCCTGGAAAATAAAGTTAGATTAAATAACGAAACCGAACCCTTAACCAAATGGCAAACAACAATAAACGTGATATGATATTATTTTTTTTTATTGAAGCTTCAAGTCTTTCACACTGTCAGCTTCATTGGGACTTTTCTTTGAAAGTTGGCAAATAGGTATTTTATATGAGAAATATTATAGGTGTATTCAAAATTGTATTGCCACTGCATGGCAAACGGGTGACACTCATACACTCCCGATAGTTCCTTGTGGCACAACCTCATGTGATACCCCTTAATCACCCTTAGCTCATTCCGCCATCCCCCTCGCCATGGCCGTTTCCAAATTGAATAGCTCATTAATTTATATACGTGATCTAACTATAATTTATAAAAATCTCCAAATATCAATTGAGGATAAAAGCAATTAATAGCTAGTAGAGTAAAAAATACGAACAAATAATTTGTAGTCCTGTCTCACAATAATGCTTTACGTTTAACAGCTTTTTTAGATTTATTTCAAAAGTTTTTCCCGGCTACTCTGTCCACATTAATTACATGACAACTTCCACTCCCTTTTACCCCCCTTTTAATAGTGGAAACTAAGGAATATCTTCCAAATTTCAAATTCCTAAGTACGGGGTTTAGCCTGTGCGTTGTCAGTAGGTCAAGGAAGTATTTTAAACATTTAGATAGATGATTGATTGGAACTACTTACCTTTACCCGATCTTTTAAATTTTTCGGTATGTTACACCCACTGAATATTTTCTGCGTTATAAGTTCCAAAAGTTTGCCTTTGGACGAGGCGTCTAAGTTGGCGATACCGTTAGCAAACCTACGTATCTTACGCTCCTCGGTTTCCTTACTTTTGGCCCTATTCAGTACCGTGACTTCCGAGTCACCAGTCATTGAAGAGTTTGTTGATACGAGTATGCAATCTTGACTCTCTGAGACATTATTTAAATCTATAAAAGGGAAAAAGAACTAGGCATAATAAATGAAAGTAAAGTTCAATAACTACATTATTCAATATTTTAAAGAACAATAATATTATATTGAAAAACATTATGAATTTGGCTAGTACCAGTTACTGGGAAATAAGGTATTGTGTTGTTGCTATTGAGTAGCATTTTTACAATCTGAATTTTTTTAAAAGTGGACCATTAATATCTGTAGATTTTAATAATATCATAAACTGCAAATCAAAAAATCCTTTCGACATCTTAAGTGAACGAAGTTAATAAGTACAAAGTGTAGTTGTAAACTCTTTAAATTTTAATGTAATGTAATTAATCACTGCTTAAATATAATGATTTGATGCAGATTATTTTATTTTAGTGAAAAAAACAGCTTTTATGTTTTTAATGTGATTTTTATGACAAATTGGTTTACTTTACTAAGCAAGTACCAGTAAGACGGACTTATATAGCTTCTGTTACCATCATTGTTTTAATTGCAAAGGGCCCTACAAGATACAAGCTACGATATAAAAAGGTTCTGTGTTCAAAATATTACCATTTTAACCACCACACCACAATAATAAATTTCATTTGTAAGACAGGCACTAATATTGCATTTGTTATGCAACCTACAGATTCATACCAAATTTTATCACATCAATTTGCAAGCTTTGAAGCAAATATAATATTTAAAATACATACACCATGTGAAAATCTGCTATAAATGATGAAGGCTATAAAATAGTAGTAAGATGTTGAAGAAATTCTTACCTATGACTGTGTTTTCCGCTGTCCTATTTAAACTTTCGGTTGTTAAGTCTATAGTGAGATATGAGTCTTGGTTTATTTCTCGTGTTAAATTCTCAACATCTTTATTAAAATTTTGCACTATATTGTTGTTATTCTGACCATATGAAATTTTAGACATGTTCAGTTCTTTCATCTGATTGCTATTCTTGTCGCCGAGAGGAGTTGAGCAGTGAATAGGCGCTGAGCCTTTATGTGGAGTTCCTATGTCATCGTCATTTATTATTATGACATTTGGAACACTATCTGTCTTCTTTAACTTATTTGGTGTTCCCGATGCTTTGGTTGGTGACAGTTTCCTCTTTTTTGGTGTTTTAGTTACATCTAAATTAATTACAGTGTTATATGCCGATCTATCCACGGATGTGCTACTTTCATTTCTTAGTTTCTGAAACAAAGTTTTAATCTTCTTGTTTTTCTTGGCCCATTTCCTCTTGTTCATGTTTTCCCCTTTTACATGCCGCATTTGCACATTCATCTTTGAAGAATTCGAAACGGAACTTGCACGAGATGAATGCTGTAATTGAAATACACTGTATCATTACAACTTTGTTTCCCAGATGTTATGCACACTTAATTCCCCAGTTAGTGAGTGCTGTTTAAGAATAAGGTCACATATAAACCTAATAACGATGCTTTAAAGAGTTGTTAGTCATGCTTAAGTTCCTATAAATTTGTTGTGTTATCAGATGAAAACCGGGAGTTCTCTTTCATAAGAACTTGCCCAGCAAAACATCTTTTTTGGAAATAAACACTAGACTAAACAGTAACGGAATTTTGTTTGTTTCAAAAGGCTCCAGCTCCATGCTTTTTTGGGCGGAACACTAAAATTTTAAGTAACTGAAATATGACGAATGACCTTGAAAAATATTCACTGTAGGATTCAATGATTTCAAACAAGCAGATTCTAAATGTCACGACTAAGTTTGAATTGAACGTAAAAAGTTTTAGTGACGCCAATAAAACAATAACAAAGAAGCAGACCCTTTTTTTCGAAGCATGCGTAACCATATTGTTTCCACATTTTAGGATAAAAGCTTTGTTAGTAGAATGATACATGTTATGTGAGGGAAGGCGTGAACAAAAGATTGAAGCCCTTAATTCCTCTCCACGAAGCCACACACCATGCTAAGACAATTTTTTACCTACATTACCTACGAGTTGAACGTAAACAGCAAATAAAACTTTCAACTAACAGATACTCCTGACGACGATCGCTTTGGTTTTCCCATGGCACACACGGAAATATAACGGTTTGTACGACTTTAACTGCAATGTTTTCCCAGTATTCTTAGATCCCTTCCAAACTTTTTATTTAGTTAATTTTAGTTAGAATAACCTACTATCTGTCTGTTCTGTAGTCAAAAAGACAAAAAGCAAAATGGCGCCTGCTAACACTTTTTAATTTTAAGGATGCGTTACAATTCACGTGCGATATTTGCGACTTCCATCACAGATCCATCAAAGATTCCACTATTTATTTATTTATTGAGAACGCCAAATTTATGAAAATAATTGATTTTTATTGTTTACTCATTAGTGGCGAAACTTACAACTAACAGTTAAATACTATTCACCTCCATTTTTCTGGCCTGGAAATTCTTACAAACTCAGTAAAGTCACGTGGAATGAAACTGTTTTTGAGTCAACTGTTTGAGACACTTTAAAAATAATCCTCTGTGGATAATAAATGAACAACGTTAGTTCTCTATTTAGTTTGTGAAATGAACGCACCTTTCTGTAGAGACCCGGCAGCGGGACTATTCTCAGTTTATGCGAGATGCATCTCGCACGAAAACAACTCTCAAATCCCTTAGAAAACTGTCATTTTTTGACGTATGACATGAGACACATGAGATTCATCGCGCATGAACCGAGAATTGAAGCCCTATAATTCTGTTTGGTTGTCTGTAAACCCCCCGCTAAGGGTCATGGCTTTAAAAAGTACGTAATTTAGGAAATAATAAAACATTATTTTGTTATAAATTTTTTATATATCTTTAAAAAGTACGTAATTTAGGAAATAATAAAACATTATTTTATTATCAGTTTTTAATATATTTAATGCAAACTAACAGAGCACGACATGAAACGACATAATCAGTTATTTATTAGCTATTAAAAATCTAAGTATAACTAGGTAGTAGTAGTATACTTATGAGTATTTTTTTGTTGTAATAAATTAATTAAAATGTATCCTAATCACAAAGTTTTTAAGATAAACGAAAAGAAACTTAGTCTATATCACTTTGAGGTTTAAATTAATCTAATTAGGTACACAACATAATGTATTGCAAACATTGCGAGTTTGGCTCTTGGCGGGTGAATTTTACCACTTGACAAAATCCCTGCTAGCTGTAGATATGGAGACTATCGCCTCTATACAGCTACCATATAGCGCCTTTGAGCAACTTGGGACTTCTTTATATAATATAAAACAAAGTTACTGTCCATTCCTGTCTTCCCTCATATCTTTTACTTCTTCTAAACCACGCAACGGATTTTGAAACCGTTTTCACTGTCATTTCAAGATTTTTATGGGAGGTTTTTTATGTACAGTAGGGGAAATACATTCACGTACCACCTTGGAACCCTGTCGCAATGACGCGACGCGTTAAACGCTACGCTATGTCATACAATTGTCATGCGTATGTCTCTTCGACTAGGACCCCAATTCTAGGGTCATGCGAGACGCTATCTCGCATGCCACATACGTCAAAAATGACAGATTTCCTTGGGATTTGACAGTTATTCCCGTGCGAGATGAATCTCGCATAAACCCAGAATAGGGGCCTAGGTTCTACGGTGGTACGTGAATGTATTTTCTTGACTGTACTTTCATGCTAATTGTATTATTGACAAGCCAGGGCGGGTCGCTTGTATATTATGAAGAGAAAGTATGTGAAGTTATTTGATTAGCTGGATATTTTCATGTTCCTGAATCACGTAAACGGCTGAATAGATTTAGCTGAATTTGGGCAAAGAGGTAAACCATGCCTTAGAACTAGGTTTGTATGTTTTGATTTTTTTAATATGGTGGTAGATTTGACAATATTTGCATTTAAGGAGTTTTATACAAATCAAAAAAACGTCAATATTTCTAAAACTGTTAAGAATATTTAAAAAATCAAAACATACAAACCTAGTTTTAGGCCACAATGACAACATACTAAAAAATCATGGCAATAGGTTAAGGTTTAGGGGGTGGAAAACTTTATCGCCGTTTGTATGGAGAGCGCTGGGTTCACACTCCTCTTAATTAAAGCATGCATAAGTTCCATAAGACAATAATAACATTGATACCCTATTCTACGCAGACGAAGTCGCGGGCACAGCTAATGGTATTATAAATCTAGTTTACACATCGCTACATTTCAAAAGATACTAATAGTAGGTTAGGTACTTAGATACTTACAAACTAAATTAAATATACTGTAATTTCAGTAATTTACATTCAAAACGCCTTAATGAGCCTCGTTGTCAGAAATATTTACAAATTAGACTTTTAATACTAATGCTAAAGAACAACCAAGACGTTTATATTTCGCGCCGTAACTCCACTTAAAATAACAGCATTAATTAACGAATCGGTGATAATTAAATACTCAGTATTTGACGCACTCCGAGATTCAATAAACAATGACATTACCCAGAGACCAGCGGGGCAATTCTAGCGTCAGTAGAGATGAAGTCACACTCGACATATGCAAAAAGAGCTGTCAGATCCCTTTAAAATCTATCATTTTTTGACACATCGCGATTGCCAGAATTGGGGTCCTGGGCCTAATTTCATAAACGCGACAGGCGACAGGTGACAGTGACAATTCGGTATACATTACTTGCCCAATATGATGTCAAGTCTGTAAGTCTGTAACTGGCCCCCAATTCTGGCGCTCATCGAGATTCATCTGACGTTCGAGATGTGTCAAAATATGACAGATTTTGAAGGGATTTGACAGCTCTTTTTGGCTTATCTCGAGTGTAACTTCATCTCTACAGACACGAGAATTGCCCCGCTGGGCCTGTCATTGGGTCATTGCCAGGGGGCTTTTTAATAGTTCTCAGGGTGGGACCGTTTTAAATTCGGCGTAGGCGCCACCTTAAATGCTTTAGGCCCAAAGCTCTCCATTATTGCGTGACTTAGTTTACTTGCAGGTGTAAACCTCGACAGTTTTGACGCAAGTGTTGCAGTCGACGCGGCAGCACCAGTGGAACTTGCAGCCGCAGCGCTCGCGCAGCGTCAGCTTCTTGGTGTTGTAGCCGCGGCCGCAGCACATGAGCGAGCAGCCGTCCATGCCGGCGGACGTGCGGTTGCACTCCCTCCCTGTGGTGCCTGGGGAACCCTGAAACAAGTGAAGTAGAGCACAAGATAAATTTGGACATCAGGGCCTAGTAGAATGCCCTCGGTAGTCCTAACATGACCGGCCAAGTCTAGTTTATCTCTATGTGCGTCCCTTTCTTATGACACTAGTTTGACTGAGACGCAGAGAGGGATAAATTAAACCTGGGCCGGTCATGTTAGGGCCCACTGAAGTGAGGAACTTGATACCTACTAAGTAATTTTTTTGTCCTCTTTCAGACCATCTAATTGCGATATTCCTATTCGTTGATTGACTAAGTTAGATTAACTAAAGAACGTTATGAGTTTTTTTTAAAAAGTGAAATAAAGTGACCTCGATAAAAAAATCCGACCTGTTGGCTCTCTTCGAACAAGAACGGCGTTAAGGTATAAAAAGCGTCTTTACTGTATTATCAACTGTCATTTCATAGACTTGCGTTAAAATTTATTCCTATATATTATCTATGAAGTGACAGTGTGCTGACGTTACCCTCCAATTGTATTCTAATCACGGTTTGATAATACGCCTCTCTGTTTATCGCATAAATCTTATAAATTTGCACTCGCGGCCTTTGCGTAGGCCCCAGTGTAGTGCTTCGACGATATTCCTGTAGCTTCTCGACTCACGCTTGGTGACGCTAACCTGCCGCTGGTCGCAAACCCGCGGCAGCCTGCAAAGGTCTTACCAGCGAGTCGTTCTTCACGCAGTAGTTGGGCGAGTCCTCTAGGTAGACGAGGTCCTGCGCAGTGGGCAGCCGGTAGCGAGGGTCGCTCAGGCGCAGCTTGCCGCGCCGCGAGACCTTCACTTCCGTCGCGCCCTCGTACTTGTCGCGTAGGTAGTCGCCTGGGTAAACAAAACATAAACAAAGCTAGTTGTTTACTTGATACTTTAGCAGGGTAGCTTTTGTCGTAAATATCTTTACAAAGTATAAGCAAAGTCCGTCGCCACGCAATGGATTTTGATACGGTTTTCACTGTCATTTAGAAAATGCTTTTTTATACCGCATAGGAAAGAAAACAAAGAAGTGGGTCCCCTGATGGTAAGTGATCACTAGTGCCCATATTATACCCGCAACACCGAGGAGATTGCAGTTGCGTAGGTACCAGAGGGCTAAAATGGAATAGCGCTTGTGCCAGAACATAATTGCACAGGGCGTCTTGCTCTCCACGCCGAAACACATCACTGCTGCTGCACTTAGCGACAGGATTAGCGAGCAAGATTGTGATAGCGATTCAGACGGACTTTGCACGCGGTCCTACCACCCGCATATGTTCAAGGAAAGATTTCATGTAGAGACAATATAACATATTAATATTATCCCTTTCCAAGGCTGCCATTCTATGTTTCCAGCGGAGCGGAGATGTATCTCGTTTTCATACATCAGCGGCCCTAACATGACAGCCCAGGTTTAGTTTAACCCCTCCCTTTGTCTCTGTCTAACTAGTGTCATAAGAAAGGGACACAGATAGAGGTAAACTAAACTTGGCCAGTCATGTTAGGGCCACAGCAACACCGCGCGTTCGCTGTTTGAAATGTATGGAAACGCCGCACATCTCCACACGTTGTGTTCTAAAGAGATGGACGCTTCCTCGACGAACAAGATAGTCTGCTACCAAGGTTGAGGAGATCGTAGAGTATATATACGAGTGAAGACCAGTTTTACCCTGAGGGTCGAGCTGTTGGAGTCCCGCCACAACGTCAATTTTACGTCCTTTGTGGTGCGGGTGCCGACCGATCATCTGTCGACCTTCATGAAGCAGGAATTCTGGCCGAAGGGAGTCGCTTTCCGTCGTTTTCGCGGACGGTTGCTGTACACCCCGAAACTAGGTCACACGTCGCCGAAGTAACGTGCTAATTTTAATGGTTTTGTTTTATAAATATGTATGTTAGTCTTTAAGGTATTTTTTTCTAAGGGCCTATGCAGCCTGAAATAAATGGTTCTATTCTATTCTATTCTAATGCAGGAAAGCGTGCATAACTAACCCCTACTCCTTTATCTTTACGTACTCGTAGTATGAAACAAAGGCGCTATCCCTTCCTGTCCGTCCTCATATAGTCGGCCGCTTACTCTTTCTAGACCACGCAATGGATTTCGATACGGTTTTCACTGTCATTTAGTCTTTTTAAGTCGTCAGAAACGTATTTTCCGCATTAGTACACTGCACGGGGTCGCTGCGGCGTTTGAAATAAACAAAACAAGATTACAAATCAACGATGCCCTTTTGTTTTCCAAAATTAATAACCAGATTGAATAGGTAATTTATATCCCTAAACCATCATTAGAGAAGTAATTAAATGAAATATAATTACAGGGCTTCGAACAATATATCACTCGGCGAGTGTTAATAGAGCTATTCAGTGATAATAAATTCTGTTTAAGTATACCTTTGATTCGGATTAAGGTGTTCAGGTGATAAATTAAACTTAGAAACTTTTAAATGTTCTATGCGATGCAGGGTCTTGTGTCATGTTGTTATTTAACTACTTATGTTTCGACTAGCGACCCGCTCCAGATTGGTGCGATTTACAAAATAATTAGAATGTATTGTACATAAAAACCTTGGCTATTTAAGCCCAGCAATACAAAAGCTGTGCGAGCGACCCTTGCATGCAGAAATGTCGTAGTCACAAGTTACCTGTCAGCTAGGCTAAAACGCAGCCATTTTGCGGCCATTGACCAATCAGAGTTGGCCATTGCGGATTTTTTTGCGTTTTTATCGCTTGTAAATGCTTATTGTGAATCCAGTCTTAGTCCGATTTTAGGTTAGTTTAGTTTTAAGAATCTCAAGGGTCCCACTGAAAATCAGCGTCTCGGTTTACCGAGGCAGTATGCTGAGTGGGGCCCTTTTTGTTTCTATTCAACACAAACGTTGCTGTGTTTGTTATAATTGTAATTTGTGTGATGTGTGTATGCGCGTGTTTTGTGTTGAATAGTCTTAAATAAATGTTTTTCTTTCTTTCTTTCAGTCTTATGCCCACGATAGACGCTAGCGCTAGCTATTATTTATTCTGTGGCGCTAGTGTGTGCTAATATAGCTGTTGTACACTGACGTTTGATTTTAAAAAATCCTAGCGAGCAATGTAACGCGGCTCTAGTAATTTGTAGTTTGACATTCAGTGGGCGTTTTGATTTACGCGCCCACCCGAGAGATGGCACTCTTTGTGTTTCGAACCCGTAATTATGCTCAGGCCGAGTCAATGTAGTGTATAATTTTGTTTAATCTATGACGTGTCATTAAGGCGTTCGCAAAGCCTAATTATAATACTTGTCGGTACTACATGATTTTATTTCTCTTTTTTTTAAATAGCCAAATATTGAAAAAGAAACCTTTATAGTTTCGTCTTGTTCGTCTGTCAGTATGTCACAGCTATTTTATACTCTGATACTGATATTATTGGAACAACACAGAGGACAATTATGAAGTAGCTTTTCTGTAAATCTCTATTATCTTGCTCTTTGTTTGTTCTTAATATGATACTCCTTTCATCAACTCGGAGGTTAACTAAAAGAGATCCCTTAACCCGTCAGTAGCAACTGCAGACGCACGGCGTGTCAGTCAAAATTTGATAGGTAGTAAACCTTAATAATATAAATTAACAAGATTTTCGAAAGGTTAAAGGGATAAAGGGTTTCCTTTAGTACGAACTGCATCTTTTTGTCATTCATGGTTTGTACAACAAAAAGTTACATACAAGACAGTAGGTATAGTATAAAAAAGAAGGGTAGGTAAGTAATACAAATAGAGCTGACTATACTAAATGAAATACCTAACGTGCTTTCAGAGTACGAGGTCAAAATCGTAAAATGAGAAATCATTCTAATTTAAATGCGCATTTAACCCAAATAAACGTATTAAGCTGTTTTATTAAGTCAATGTCGCAACGGTATTAAAAACTTTGCCGCCATGTTACCATAAAATCGGATGACGATTTTTTAATTCCCCTATTTAGAGAAAGGCAAAGGAATCGTAAAGTAAAATGCTTGATTAAGTCGCGTTCATGAATAAGTTAATTTATTTATGGCTCGATAACAACTTAAGAAGGTTTATGAGTTAGCAGCGGCGTATGTTTAAACGATTTTCTTATGGCACCTTGTATTTTTATAGTTTAAAAAAATACTTCGGGTTGCTGTTTCGTGGGCGGTCTGCATTTTAATATTTTTAGGATAAAAAATTATAAAAAAGAGATAGACAAAATGACAAGGGTTTTGACTCTACTCACCTCATCATTCATAGGTACAAAATTTCGGTGCAATACACAGGTAGGCTGCAGTGCAAGTAGGTATACTTTTGATGTTAGGTACTTAACTCAAAAGTGTGTCAAAGTTGGCCATTGCGAGTGTAATTTATTAATCCCAGTTCACGCCCCCGCCCTCCCTTCCACCCTCCAAGCGAGCTGTTTAGGTCATTAAGGCGAACGATTGCACAAATGACTACACAGTTGCATACAAAACGAAACAAAAATTTCAAAATTCGAACGAAACTTTCCGGTAGGTTGTACAGACATGGCATGCATCAGTGTGCGTAGCATCAACTCTTGTTGACGTATACACGTATGCAATCTAAACACGTGTCATCTTCTGCTCATTATTTATTTTTAACCGACTTCAAAAAAGCAGAAGGTTCTCAGTTCATCGGAATATTTTCTCCGCAAATAAATTCATAAGTTAAAAATTCATCAATTTCTCGACTCTGACGTAATCAAATCACCGCGATTAAGCTTCAGAAGCGAACAATGGCAACTATTTAGTTGGTAGGTGGAAATTTATCTACCAGGGCGCCAGAACATGTAAGGTATTAATACCCATCGCGAGCATTCGCCTGTGTGGGGCTACAATGGGCTAGTCCATCATTTTAATTAGGTGTTCCGAAACGTTTAGTTTTTGTGCGGAACGGAATGTTCGAATTTTGAACAGCGAAGCCAGCCACAGAACATAATATAGGTACCCGAAACCCCACTGAGACGTACGCTACGCACGCTTTATACAAAAACGTAGCTGGCTTAAGTTGGTTTTCGCCAATTTTTTTGTAACATTTAGAGAGTTTCCACAGGTCTATCTACCTCAGTGCTCTCAGTTGACTCCAAATAGGATGCCGTTTTAACTTTGAATTAGTGCGGCTAAAGTTGTGTTCTGTCTGAGATTTATAAAGGGCCATTTACACGGCACTAGTTCTCGCATGCGAGTTGTATTACATTGCGAGCCCCCAATTCTATGTATCAAAAAAATATGTGCCACATATCTCGAATGTGACTTCATCTCAATACTAACGCGAGAATTTTTCTGCCAAGCTCGAATGCATGATCGACCACATCACGCCTCGGCTGCCCGCAATACCCGCAAATCGCATGCGAGTACTCGCACCGTGTAAATGGGCCTTTAGCCTTAATCTGAATAGATATTTTGACTTTGACTTTTAATGAACGACGGGCTATAGACACAGAATGGTAATATCAATATTAATGGTATAATTTACCTTAAATGCGCGCCTTATCCCGACAAAGGAACCCCAGTCGGGTAGATAGTTGGCTATTATGTTAATGAGAGCGCCATTCCCTTCTGTAGTTTATTAGGGTATTTCTGTAAATTTCAGTTTTCACGGGAACTATGGGAAAACATTTCCCAAAACATAGACGACATTGTCAGTATCATAGGTGCGTTACTTTATATAACGTGCTTTGCAAGAAAAAGTATTCTTAAATAACTGTACTATACTATACAATACAATGAACCGTTTTATTGAAACAGAAAAAAGCAATACGCATATTGGAGGGTTGTGCTCGGGTGCCCGTAACACCATAGAATTAACTAGAAGGCGCGTTCAACTAAAACGTCATACCCGGCGCTGTGTCCAAAAACAAAGCGCACGTCCCGCGCAAGCCCCGCCCCCCGCCCGCGTAATGTTGCCAGCTCGTGAGCAGTTCCACACTTTTTGTGGAAACATTGCACCCACCCAGGACACTTGTTAAAAATATTTAACAAATATAATTATTAAGGCATAGGGTACTAACTAACGTTGTATACAACCAGTATTCAATCATTTTACCCAGTTGCTTTAAAGTCGTTTAGTTAAGTTTAGTTAGTCATACAAATAATAAAACATCATTCAAAGTCTAAGCCTAAATCTTTTTAATTATTCTTTCCAAAAATACAAATATTTTATTTTTTATCTGCCACTTTAAAAGCTCCGTGAGAAGAAGTGGCAAGAACTCTACGGCATTTTTAAAGAAAAATCGGTATTATTAATAACAAAATAAACAAACTGGAGCAAATTACTTTGCTACTCAAGACTTTAAAATAACTTGTGGAACTTTGAGATAGGCATATCAGCAATGATGCTGCTCGCCTATAATATAATAATAATAATACTCCGCGAAACCAGTGCCGGACTCGTGCAAAATAGCAGCGTCTGTGCGACATATATATATATGTTCATGCGAAAACCCACCCTCCTCCGCTTCCACACGAAACAACATATATCACACAGACTCAACTACACACCACCACCACTAAACACTAAAACTACACGATCGACGCGCGTTTCGCCTCTATACGAGGCATCATCAAGATCGAACAGTACGACCGTTCGGTACTTGAACGAATGGCGTACTGACAAACTAAAACATTTTTCTTTAATCCCGCCTACCGCCAACATTTTTGCAAAAAAACAAAAGCACCCAAGCAAAATTTTTTTTTTGGTCTTGATGATGCCTCGTATAGAGGCGAAACGCGCGTCGATCGTGTAGTTTTAGTGTTTAGTGGTGGTGGTGTGTAGTTGAGTCTGTGTGATATATGTTGTTTCGCGTGGAAGCGGAGGAGGGTGGGTTTTTGCATGAACATATAAGTGTCGCACAGACGCAGCTATTTTGCACGAGCCCGGCACTGGTTTCGCGGAGTAGCAAGGTACTTTGTTCCAGTTTGTTAAACCTAAGTTACTTACATATTCTATCCAAGTTTCATAAAAATCGGTTCTGTAGTTTAGAAAAATAAAATAAAAATATTTTTTTTTCTCGTATACCTGTGGCATTTAAGGGTTAATATTTGGTGAATCAGCATCTTATATCTGGGCCAATAAATCTGGGCAATCAATTGACGTCTGGGGCCGATTCCCCATACTTACACGGTTGATCCCATTTTTGACTACACTGGCAACACTTACAAAATGGACGCCCTCTTTTCCAAGTCAATCACAATAAGTAAAATAAATTAAATAATTAAATAAATTCACTTTTAAAAGAGCTACTAGCAGATGAAATGTGGTCCTATCCTGTTTTTTTGTATGTCCAGCAGCATTTTTGCTTGAAGGAACGACACAAGACGGCATTTTACAATTAAAATTGGCATTAGTACAATACGTCACGACGCGCTACTTGCAAAAGAGCGACTAAGCGCAATAAAGCGCAACCACTCCATTTAAGAGTGGTTTTAGTTGCCTCAGTTTTAGGCGCGCTGGCGGTTTCTGGTTAATTCTATGCGTAACACATAGAGACATGTTCACTAAAAACAAGATTTTGACTGTAATCTCGCTATACCTTTACACCTTGTGTATGTACATTTTTAAAAATAAACAAAATTATAAAACTGTAGGTCAAGCTCAACATCATAATTTAAGAAGAAGGGACAACTTGCTGCTTACTGACTTTGCCAGATATAAAAATTTTGGTAGAAGTTTTCAGAATACTGCGATACGGGCATTTAATAATCTGAGCTATCAATTAAAAACATGTAATGACATAAACATATTTGAAAAGGATCTAAGACATTACTTTATTAACAGACCTTACTATAGCGTCAATGAATTGTTTGCCAATGCCCTTGATTGAAAGGAAACATTGAATTAATTATCTTTCGTTTGTTATTATCTTAATTATATTTTCTTATTATTTTAATTTTATTTCTATTGTATAATAATGTATTTGCATGCATGTTGTATGTTTTACGCAAATAAATGACTGAATGCTTTATTGAATACCACATTACAATTTCGCAGAATTACAGATAAATCTTAAATGTAGGTGTCCAAAAGGCGGTCTTATCGCTTGAGAGCGATCTCTTCCAGACAACTTTGGATAGAGATAAAAATTAAAACTAAGATGACAACGTGTCTATAGGTACATGTGACAAAGTGATACTATGTCAGCGTCAACGCTAGTAGAATCGACAGAATGTACAGTTCTGACATTAACGATCGACACATCGCAGGGTGGTCGGGAACAGGTGGTCACCATTGCCGTAAATCCGTCGGCAAGAGTGGACCGGACGGAAAACGAATGAAATAAACGAAAGGAATGGTTTCAATGACGAATTTATCTGAGGTGCACTAGCATTTTGGGTTCACCAACTCTAATGTACCAAAACGTATTGTTTGCGATGAACACTGTTTTTTATACAGTATGGGAAATATATTCACGTACCACCTTAGAACCCCAATCGCAATGACGCAACGCGTTAAACGCCAGGCTATGTCATACAAATGTCATGCGTACCTATGTCTCTTCGACTAGGTTCTACGGTGGTACGTGTTTCAATTTCCTTGACTGTACATAGATATTTTTTAAAATACACTTATTTACCATGCATAGGCATCTTTTAACATAGATTTAGTTAGTGCTCACCTATCTCCCGGAAGGTGGCGAGCTGCTGCCAGCAAGTGATGAGGCTGCAGGACCCCGACACCCCGTGGCATTTGCACGTCACGCGGGACTTCTTTATCACCGCCTGTTGGAAACACACTATACAGTGCACCTTTTTTTTAAATAGGAAGGCAAACAAGCAAGGCACCTGATGGTAGTGATCACCACTAATAGACACCCCCAATACTAAGGAGATTGTGGATGCGTTGCTAACCCAGAGGGCTAAGATGGAATACCGCTTGTGCCAGTAATTGTAACGCCTGTCTTGCTAGCAACGCTGGAACACAACAGTACAAGCACTTCTGCTTAACGGCAGGATTAGCGAGCAAGGTGGTGGTAGCGAACCCGACAGACCTTGCACAAGGTCCTACCACCCACAAACCGTTACCTATTACGAATCTTCTCGGTACGCGTTCACTCGCTACATAACTCAGTGCGTCTCCAACTGCGGCCCTAACATGACAGCCCAGGTTTAGTTTAACCCCTCCCTGTGTGTTTGTCTAACTAGTGTCATAAGAAAGGGCCGCAGATAGAGATAAACTAAACTTGGCCAGTCACGTTAGGGCAACTGTGCTAGTTAGAAAAAGTTACTGAGTTACGTAGCGAGTCAACGCGTGTCGAGAAGATTCACTAGATGCACTATTAAGGGCCATTTACATGGAGCTAGTTCTGGTATTCGAGTTGCATTCCATAGCGCTGCTCGAACATACCTCGGTAGCTCGCAATGCAATGCAACTGGCATGCGAGAACTAATACCGTGTAAATGGCACTTTATGGTTAAAGTTGTAAGAGAACGGCCTCACGGTGCATTGTTGCTAATTTAGTTTTTTGAAATGGAGCCCAGGTGTTAAAGTTTCTGAAATGTCGACAAGTAAAATGGTAGAGTTCTGTTACGTCGCAAACTAATCCGTATAAGTAAGAAATATCGTAAATACGAGGAATACAATGTAGTGAGATCGATATAATCGGGAGTTATGTACTTCTGAAGAAGCCACGCGGGCCACGAAACATGATATCGCACGCGGGACTTTATATTAAGATTAATTGTAGAAGATTAACTTTACTTTCGTTACTTTTTAGCTACAGTAACTACTAAAGAAATTTAAAAACGTACTTTTTTACTAATTAGCAAAATCTTTAATGTTCTATGTTATTTTTAAATGAGCTTTTACGCCTCTTGCCGCGATTGGCTTAGGATCGGCCCAAGTTATCCTGGACCATATTATCCATATACCATAAAATACAATTTTTTGTTCGTTTTGAAAGCTTATAAGTCTTAGGAATGAGCATGAGTATGCATTCAAATTCGTCTTTTGCACCTAAATAAACTATTCAAAATCATTTCTTTAAAAGAAGGAGATTTTTGTCTTAAAACTCGCTAGGGCGTCTAAATGGAAACAGATACTGAATTTGCAGAATTCTTTCAGAAAAAATATATTAATCATTAGCTTCATAGTTTACAGTGGTCATAAGTAAGTGTTTACTTGTCAAGTTGAGCAAAAAGAACGTATAGCACACGATTATAATTATTGTCACCTTTACATAGTGTAAAACAAAGTCACTATCTGTGCCCGTCTATCCTCAATATCTTCGCCCGCTTACCCTTCTAAGCCGCACAACGGATTTTGATACGGTGTTCACTGTTATTAAGTGATTTTCTTACGGAAGATTTTTATGTACATTACATTATATTGCACGCGTGCAAAGCCGGGGCGAGTCGCTAGTAAAAGACAAAGCTTACTAATATAAATTAAAGAACATGGATCTTTTGTGGAATATTACTTTTTTTGTCATTATTTAAGGAGTTTTGTCGCTGATGCGACCATGCCGCTTAAATATGACTGTATCAAGAACAAGAAACAATACAAACTCAAACAGATAGCATCCAACATTAGACGATAAAAATCATAGTAAACTATGCAGTATTAAATTAATTCACTTTTAACACTTGGGTCCTGTAACACAGGAAATCCTATCTCAGGACCCAAAGCCATGAGTTCATTTCATTTCACTTACGCCTGTTTCGTGGCCACCAACTCGCTGAGTACAGTATTAGTGTAACGGGTAAGCCTCTAAGGTAATCCCAATAAGTCGGATAACAGTGCTAATACTTATTAAGTCAACGTTGGACGGCTAGACTGAACATTTTTAGGGATCCGTAGTCAAACTAGGAACCCTTACAGCTTCGCAAGGTCCGTCTGTCAGTACCTATGTCACACTTTTTTCGCAAACTGTAAAACATAAAAAGGTAAAATTTTGCAACCGGATAGCTACTACCGAAAAAAGACCAAAAATGAAATTACGAAGCTAATTTTTAGGGTACCTACCTCCCTTAAATGTAAAGCAGGCGGATTTTTTCAATCTTACACACATCTTACATAGACTTTTATTTTATTTCTTTGGAATAGGTAGGGAAACGAGCATGCGGCTAACCTAGAAAGAACCGCCGCCCATGGAGACTAGCAATTCCAAGAGAATCGCTGATCCCCTACCCGCCTTTAGGTCCCTGAGATCTTAGAATCTCTCACTCATACTATGAAGCGCAAAAGCAAGCTCCTCGCTGGTATTGTATGAGAGTGTGGCACTACCCGGGTCGCCAGAGGCGTCTCTAGCCCGTGTAGTGCCCGTGTGCAAACATTACCCTAGCGCCCCCTAGTAAGCGCGCGGTCAAAATGGTGGGGCAAAATAGGTACAAAGTACAAGCAACAGCGCCCAAGCTGCGCCCACTGACCTATGTATAAATAATGGACTTCTAGTCAGCGTTTAAAAAATGGGCGCATCAAAAATGGAACAAAAAGTACAATAAATCGACAATCGCTCGCGCTGTCAGTCTGTCGGACCGACGGCGCTGCTGTCAATACTATTGTTTTGTGAAAAACCTATTTGCAACGAAACTTAATAAGTTATTATTTTATTCAGTTAAACGTAAAATTGCAAATCCAATGACTATAAATGGTGAAGTAATAATTTGCATTTGTAACATTGGCGTCAACTTGTAATCTCATGTCGGGCCGTTTTGCTGTCATTTAGTATGACACTGTACATTCATGCACTATAATATCATTGGCGGCGCGCGCGTGCGACGCACACCCTGCGCCATAGACGTCGGTTGCACGCTCATTCTGTCGTCAGTTCAGTCCATCATTCTGGTCAGAATGACGAGAGAATTATCGTGTAACCTGTCTCGTGTCGTGTCAGTCTGAACTGATCGTCACCGTGTCCGTTTGTCATCATTCTGGCATCAGTCAAAACTATACCGGAATGATGGACTGAACTGACGCCAGAATTAGCGTGTAACCGACGTCATAGGTAAAGACGCCTCTGCGGGTCGCGCCGGCCTTACCCGGCGCCCGGCATTACCCGGCACCCGGCCTTACCCGGCGCCCGGCCTTACCCGGCGCCCGGCCTCGTTGTTGTGGCGGTTCATCAACTGGCGCCCCTGCTCGCGGCTGCCGCGCTTCACCTTGCGCTCCCTTTCGCGGATGTCCACGAAACCCTCCGTGAATCTGGATACCAAAAATATACAAGGTAAAGTGAAACACACAACACACACTTATTATATTACACACTGAAACTACACAATAGTTACTGTTTAAGTATAATATAGAACTAACAGACCCGGCAGACGTCCTGCCCGGAAAAGCAGCCGCTCCTGCACCGACAGCAGCGCCATCTACCGGGTTCATTTTTATTTTCAAACCATCGAGGAACCCATTGAAATATACACACATTTCATCCAAATCAGTCCAGCAGTTCAGAAGGAGTTAGCTGACAAACACACGTACAGAAGAATTATTTATATTAAGATAGAATAATTTTATTTCATGCCCATAGAAAAAAAGAAAATGATAGGGCATTTGATGCGATATGACAGCTTCTTAAAAACATCGTCGAAGGGAAGGTTAAATGGAAAAAGGGAAGAGGAAGACCGAGACGCACCTACTGTGCTCAAGTAAAGGAGAAAGTTACTGTCATGTCGTATCATGAAGTCAGGTCCTTGGCAGGAGATAAAGAGAAATGACGGTTATACCACCGACAAGAGCTTAGCTCTTCTACATCTACAATAATCTACATTAATCTACACTAGTCTACACTAATTATAATAAAGAGGTAAACTTTGTTTGTTTGTAACTTTTTTTTACGTAAATAAGATTTAATTCTAATGTCGACGCTCCTATTTTCAGGCTATAGCGGTAATAATCCTACAAAAACAATTTTCCAATGGCAAATAATTTGGGTGTCAATCAAATGGACGTTTACCCTAACTAAAACCAAATAAAGTGTCAAAGTGTCCATAACAGCTAAAGAAAAACATATTATTATCTAAACGTGACTCGGTTCAATATAAATATATTCATAACTAAATAAGTATGTTTGGCGAACCCTCGCTTATTAAACCCTAACAACTGAAACCCTAAAAACTATGTTTCTAAAACTGAGGGTTCAAGGTTAGAAAGAGAAGGGTCCTCTTCTCTAGTTAGAGGGAGATAGCTATATATGAGTTTGTTCGTAGGCATCTACGCCCCTTGCTACGAGCTACGCGGTGTATCGATTCGTAGAAGGCAAAAGCTTTAGGGAAACTGAATGCTACTTTAACACCAGGGTGCAAAGTGTAGATTTGTATGTGTAGGCAGGGTATGGAGGGAAAAACTCTTTGACTCCTTGGCTGTCCTTTCTGCTCCTAGTATCGAAGCTTCTAGTTTAATTCCTACTATGCTTTCTTACTAAAGCTAAACAAAAACATGCGAAATGGAATTTTCCTTCGCATTTTAATAGTTTATTGATAAAATCTGTAAATCTGTAATATACCCCGCTTTTTCTGGTAATTTTTTGTACGGGCAACATTACATCCAATCCGGATTAACGGACCGCTTGGTTTTATGGTTCCCTAGTACTTGATAACGGATTTAAGCATGCTTAACGCGCTAAACCCGGGTAGAGTTATCCGTTACCCGGGTTTGGACCGGATGAGATCCTACAGGGCTATGTTGCTTTAGTAATTTGTACCTACTTAACTTGAATAATTTGCCTAATCTTTGGACCTTAGAAATGGTATCTTTGATGTTAGTTACACATTTAAAAAACTGCATACTTATCAAGTTTTGGAATTTTTAAAGACATAGTTTTAGCGATTTAATTTTTGCCATAATTTTCTTGTTGGCCGGCTTTGTGCCAAAAATATTTGTCAATTTGCATTGCGTATTGTCACATTAACATTACATTAGAATTTTAAGAAAAAACGCATAGTTGTCATAACTATTTATTAAATATGAAACATTATTTCATTAATTTATTTTTGTATGTGATTTGAGTGAATTTCCCAGGCAAGAATTTGCGTCGCTTGACTGAAAGCAATAGTGTAAAAACTAATTTTACTTTTTTATCTGGAAAGGTTAGGTTGCCTATCTTGGTTGTTAAATTAAATTAAGCGATAAATAAACAAAATATAATTATAATTGAAGTGACGTGTCTCTGACCCAATTTTGAAAGTCTTGAGCTTTTCGTATCAAATATTGCTGGTTACTTAACAACTTTGGACAAAGTGTGAAAATTCAAAAAAGTATCTGTCTCGGAAAACATATCGTTTGTATATCGGGATATATTTGCAAATAATGGTTTCGTGCAAATCCCACCTCAATCATTTGCTTTCACCAAAAACCATTAAATATCCCAAATAGAGTCCGTGATTCACAAAATTAAAATTCCTTCAACAATAAAAGACGCATTCAGTGGTCCAACTTACCCAGCATTCCTCAAATTTCGCGAATTTCTCGCGGCCTCCTACCAGCGCATGCATCCCTGGTGTGAAAAATACTCGAATGCGGGAAAATCTTCCCTATGAAGTGAACGCCATTGAGAAAAGGCACATTTTCCCTTTACCGGGATTCACAATCCACATTCTCGACCGCATACCGTTCATTCCCCAACTACTCCTAATCATGGTATCCCAGTGAAGAAAATTCAAAGAGACAAATCAGAAAAGCTTTTTTAAAACCTGCCCCACAAAAAAAACTTAAAAAACTCCGCCCTTTACCAGTGTGAGGAGGCCCCTCCCATTTCCCGTGTACGAGTGTCACACTAATGCAAAATGCATTTTTTGTTTTTGCCTGCAAAGGAAATCACCCTTATTGTTTATTAGCTCCTAGTATTTAAGGTTTGGATTTTTCCAAAGCTCCATCTTGAGTCGTGGAGTCTTCTTCTGACTCATGCTGCTTTTCCTACGCCCTCTATATTCTAATTCGGGAACAAAGAAAGCTTTCCCCAAGAAAGCTTTTCATCAGTTGCCTAGCAACGAGGGAAAATGTCAACCCTGCTAACTTTTGCTATCCTAGTGCAACAGCCTCGAAGCTATGACGTGGCGGTGTTGAAAAACGACACGTAGTCGTCATAGCAACCAACGATATAAAAAAAAACCGTGACTGGAAAACCTTGATTCTCCTGTAGTATTTTGTCTTCCTAGTAACCTTGCCCCGAAATATGCAGAAAATTCCGTGTTTTTGTGAAAATGCCGTAAAGAAAAATTAATAAGAATTATTTGTTTCTAAATTGCTGCTTTGTTGAAGGTTTTAGGGGGCTCTGAAACCCCCTAGAAGAATTGGCTTGCTACTTGTACGCGGTCATTATACCCTGGTATTGTCGAATTCGTGTTTGAAAAGAAGAGTAGCAGACGAACGAAACAATACTTGCAAACGGCTGTAAAAGTTACAGTGAAAAATAATGTTCCCTTGTGTTTAATCAAATTAATCCAGTTTACTCGTAATGCAAAGACAGATTTTTTTTGTAACATCTTTATAACTAAAAAAAATAATGATGTTCGTTAGTAAACGAAATGGAACAAAAAAGAAAAAAAGGAAAAAGAAAAATTGAAATCTAAAAAAATCCAAAATATTAGCTAAATCTAATAAAACTAACAATAAAAACTTAACAAAATGTAAATTATTTGATTTATATTTCTTTCTATGGATAGAAAATTTTTAAAAAATACGCGGAATATTTGGAAAAAGGTTGTTTCTCCCATAACAACTATTCTCGATTGTTGAATTAACGTTTTGTATCTGACACTTGGACACTCGGCTTGTCGCGCGCTCGCTCGCTCGCCCCCGCCGTGTCAGTGTAATTGAAAACGAATGCCGCGCAACCCTAGCGTGTCGCCGGGAGTGGGTAGCGGGGAGAAGGCGGACGCGGGCGGCGCGTTCCTTTTCCGACTCGCGCCGCCTGGCGCATGGTGTATGAAGTAATGCGAACTTTGAGCGTGTGAATAAAGTTAGAATTTGTTTAATCGCGGTCGTAAAAGAGAAGTTTCTGTACGTTATTTATTATTCTGTGGTGGTTTCCTCCTCGTGTGCCCAAGTGCTGCGGTGCCCTTATGGACTCTTCCAGGGGAGACAGCGCTGCTGGGCCCGGTGTACCCTTTCTTAGCCCATATGGTGGATATCATTGGCCGATGGCTAATAGAATAGAATAGAATAGAACCATTTATTTCAGGCTGCATAGGCCCATAGAAAAAATACCTTAAAGACTAACATACATATTTATAAAACAAAACATTAAAACATTAAAATTAGCACGTTACTTCGGCGACGTGTGACCTAGTTTCGGGGTGTGCAGCAGGCGTCCGCGAAAACGACGGAAAGCGACTCCCTTCGGCCAGAATTCCTGCTTCATGAAGGTCGACAGATGATCGATCGGCACCCGCACCACAAAGGACGTAAAATTGACGTTGTGGCGGGACTCCAACCGCTCGACCCTCAGGGTAAAACTGGACTTCACTCGTATATACTCTACGATCTCCTCAACCTTCGTAGAGTAATGCAGCCGGGACACGTACAGCTGCGTCGTTGGAACAGCAGGACGCAGCAGATGTCTCGGTCCCGTCGGTGCCGTACCACACAGCTTCTGACTGGTGGGCTTCTTCTTCCTTCGCACCTTTATGAAGCCCTCCTTGTCGCATCGGTCCTCGATCGGATTCAGTTTGCCACCCTTTGATCCCCGCGGAGGTTGCGAGGTGGTAATAACCCGAACCTTACGATAAGATCCCGTCGCGGTCGATGCCTTGTATAGAGGCGAGACGTACGAAGATCGTGTAGTGTGTAAACGGTGCACGGTGGTGGTGGTTTATAGTTGAGTCTGAGTGATGGGAAACGGAGGAGGGTGGGTTTTGCATTAAAAATATATGTCGCACAGATGATGTCATTTTGTTGCAGTTTGTTTACGAATTAGGATGGTTGCATAATTATTAATTAGATGGGCCCGCATTTGTTACATTTATGTATTTCATAGTTAACTTAGGTGGTAATTCTGGAACTCTTTACGCTGGAATTCATGAAATTACTTTTATTTTAAGTTGTTCGTGGTGGTTTAATTGTTATGAGTTATTATGTAGTTTCAATTATTTTCTGGAGTATTTAATTAAAACGTGATTCATCAAGCTATACTATGTTATGTTACAAACAAATTATAGACGCGTTATTTTGCGTAGGTCCATATTATTAATAACAAATTGAAATAAATGCTACTCCGTGGTGGTGAGAGTTATGCCTGTGTGATTGTAATTTTTAAACATGGAAGCGGAGGAGAGAGTGTTAATTATTGAACACAAGCTGCAGTAGAACTGTCATTTATGTAAAGAAACCTGGATTAATTAATTAAACAATAATAATGTAAATTCACTACTGAAAACCCACATTAATAGTTATTTTCAGCGTTTAACGTCGGTCTAACCCTTTCAGTGCGTGAAAGTCTACCAGGATAGCACGGCTGCGCAGAGGTTGGTTTACGGTATTCACGTAGTTCTTTTCAGTATAAACCGGTCGTTACATTGGGCCACCGAGTATATAATTTTGATAGGTATAGTCGACCAAGAAACTGCTTGGCCACTTTTAGACCGTATTACAAAAAGTTAAGGTTCAAAAGTGGTCAAGCAATTACTTGGTCGACTATACTTCAAATACAGAAAGTGGTTAGTACTTCCACCAAAATGGTTTTTTGTGCCACTGCTGTTGAACCGTGTCGCAATAAGTCATCGCTGTGACACTATTAAATTTTTAAACTAAAATGCTATGCATTACCCTAATTTTTCTTTGTGTTGTAATGACAACAATTAAAATGCTATGCAATGGCATAGCATTTTAATTATAGCTTTATTTTTGTGAACTCATAATGGCATTTATTGCGAAAAGATTCTATAGTAAGAAGCATAGGAATTAGTTTGGTTGTCTATGCCTGAATTTTCAAACAGGGTGGAAACAAGCAACTGTGTCACATAATGTAAGTTTTAATTACGCACTCAGTTGCAAGCAATATCTGACAATTCCAATTAGCATTAGATGTTTTCATCAGCATACTCACTTTTTATAAGAGCTATAATTTTCGATGATCTTAGTCCACATCGCTTAGCAAATATCAATTTATTTAAACACAACGATAGATGATTTAACAGTGCTTACTAAAAAATATAGTAAAGACAGAGGAAGACAGAGCAATGATGGGATGCGATACAAAGTAGAGCGGGGTGTTCCCTCGCGACGACTTGGCTGGTACGTCGCCGGTACGCCGAATCTCTATGAAAAACGGCCATTTTGGTGAGCTTTAGTCACCCGGTGAAATTCTAAAATCGCACTCCAGGCCGTTTATGGAATTTTGCGTCGCAATATTGGCGGCAGTGCACCTAGCCCGAGCCTTCTCGATACGCGTTAACTCGATACGTACCTCAGTGCGTCTGAACGGTGAGTTAGAACGAGACGCACTGAGTTACGTAGCGAGTTAACACGTGTCGAAGATGTTTGTGCTAGGTGCACTTCTCACTGTCACACTGTCAGCCTAATTTGCCCTACCTACGTATCATAAAAAACCTTAAGAGTTCTTAATCGCCGACGATATGACAATATCAATATTTGAAAATGCTGCAAAGAGCAAATATAACAAGGTTTTACGTTTGTTTAAGTTTTATCTTTAAAATGTAGGTCAGGATTTGTTTAAGTGTAATTTTCTATTTTTTTTTAGAACAGTGCTGATTTGGTGTGGCGTTTGACTCCAGGAGAAAAGTCAGCCCGAAACAATATTTTAATTTTTATTATGCCGCGCAGTTTTCGAAGCGAAATCTCTGAAATAATTACAACTGATAATAGTTTCTTTAAATATTTCTGGAAAAATAGACCCATCTGTTAACTAGGACGTTTTTTTGAAATCATCAAGAATGCTCCTTGGCGCTGCAGCTCGTTCTTTTGCGGGTTGACGTTATAAAAACATAATACAGTATATTGCACCTTTAGAATTAAAGCGACTCAATTCTGAATATGATATTTTCCAAAATTAAACCCTATGTCTTTTGATTAAGGTGATATTTTGGGACGTGTATTATTCAGAAATGGGTCACTTTAATTCTAAGCGTGCGATATGTCACCGTTATGTTACGGTGTCACTGACCCCTCGGGGTCCAGCTCGCATTTGTTTGGCTTTTTTCCTTGGCGGAAACGTGGAAAGCCCCTTTTATTTGTGAACCGTGGTATACGCAGCCTAACTTTCCCTAATACTCTCACAGCTTTTTGGTGTCCTGGTACCCAACCTGTCTGCGGCCATGGTTTGACACCCGTGAGGCACTTTTGACAGTTGATTAACGAGAATTTTATTATTTTGACAGCAGAGCTATTTACGTGATTTGGTTCCACGGATAATGCGTTCGTTTTTGCGAGGTTGGTTTCGTGTTTTACTTGCTTCGGCTTTCGCCAATTGTTGTCTTTCAGAAAGGAACATTTGAGGATCAATTATATTAACTTCGATTCTTAATAATTAATTAAGAATATTTGTGCTTGTTTGTTATACATACCAATAGCAGTCATTTAAAACTGCATTATAAATGATTTAGAACTTCATTATATAGTGAGAAAATTATTTGGAAAATGCACATTGATCAACTGCATCATTAATATGAAAGAAAATTTTCAGGTAAAGAGTCACGCTTGAAGTGAGAAGGTAAAATTTTTCACCTGTCTTACCTTCCACCTGAGTACTAGGGCAGAAGGACGCTGCAAGAGGAAAATTTACCTTTTCACGTGAACACGGAAATTTCAGGTGCACGCACACTAATGTCGCTCACCTTTTGGAATAATGACAGGTGCCCTACGCACACATAACGCGAACCAATCCAGTGGGATATCAGAGACACCTCTACTGGTGTCTCCCTCGCTCGATTTTAAAGGGGAAAATGTCATTCAACGCGAGGCACTACCCTCCCGTTAGAATTTTGCTACGCACACACGTAAGAAAGCGGAGGTGTTTGGCGGTGTGAGTTGGACAGGTAAGATTTACTTCACCTGGCTCTTGTATTCCTGGTATCCCGGTGTGAAGTGAAACAGGTGAGTGTTACCTGAAAGTTTGCTTTCAGGTGCGGGTCACGTGGACCGACAAGTGACAAGCCATTCTCGGAGAGAGATTCAGACCGTGTACCTGTCATTGGTGGACAGCTGAACAAGCAATAAAAATAAATCTATTAATTCAGTATTTCCACGTCGAGACTAAATTGTAAATTGTGAATTTTGGGTGCCAATTGAATGAAATCCTATGTAATCTTATTTGTTATTTAGAAATCCAATCAAATTAAACTATTATATTAGGCAGGAAACTTAACAGTTATTTTATAATTCTATCAATTCAGGTAGGGAGAATCCGCTTGTTACCGCGGGGAAATTTTTCGATATAGTGGGGGAAAAAGACTAGGCTCGCATAAAACTGAAGAGCATTGGAAAACTCCGCTCGCGGGAGCGACGGTATTTAAATAAAATAATAATCTCGCCCCAGGACATCAGCGGACGAAGGCAGTCTTTTATAGAATTCTAGAACAACTATTCAAGAGAAAATATCTATGTACTAGTAGTTGAACATAGTAGTATGTACACGGCGCGCATAGCTAGGTAGATATTGGATCGTAGAAGTTCTGCTAAGTGGAAACTAAAATAGTTTAGCTGGATTCGGAGGGCTGTTACGAGCTGTTTTCTTGCTATTAGACGTTACAATGCAGTTATGAGATCAGCAGTCGTTAAATGGGATGGGATTAGCTGCTGTAAGCGGCTTTCTTGCAGTATAAATTTCTTTGGGGTTATTTCTCAACTAGCGCTGCTACATTTACAACATATCGTTTAACTCAACAATGTCCTTGGCTGCAGTTCGTACCGACTAAACCGTCATTTCGTTGAATGGCACTTATTTGTGTAAAGGGTTTGTTTATCTCAGTAGACATCTGCGAAAGACCAGGTTTAATTCAGAGTTTGGCATCCGTAGTCATGTAGCATTTACATTTGTGGCAGTAGTCATGCAGTACTCACTTGGATTTGTTGTTCCCGCAGCCGGTCTATACTCAGTCAGCATGCAAACAGCTCAATTCTTGAGCCGTGACACATGTGGCCGCAATATCGTAGCGTAACGTACTCATATTGCATTTAAAGCCGTGGTCAAGAAGTGCTTATTTGCAGCCGTAGCCACGTAGACTTTAGTTGTAGCCGTAGTCACATAGCATTTACTTGTAACCGTAGCCACGTAGCACTTCCTGCTAACCGTAGCCACGTAGCACTTACTTGTAGCCGTAGTCGAGGTTGTCCCCGCAGCCGGCCCACACCCAGTCGGAGTGTAGCGAGCGCGGACGAGCGGCCCGGCTGCAGCCGCAGCTCGCCAGCCGGCCGTCGCGGCACGCGCGAGACACCGCCAGCGAAACGCCTGCCGCCGTGATCGCATGCGTGAATGCCGTCTCTCTTGACGCTGTTAAGAGAAAATACCCTTGCTATAATTAATTATTATTTGTATGTTAACATAATAGGTGTGTTGGTACTGTAAGGCTGTTATCTTGATCTTCTCAATTCATGAACAATGAAATAATATTATCAAAATTTCAGCATAAGGTTTAGCTTTGCATTTCAGTTTATGTGACTGTTAATACTAAATTTTGGTCAAATCATTGCAAACAAGTGCATGGACGATTCCTTATTCCGAGTGTTAAACAGAACAGTAGGCCTTCGAACCAAGCTAAGCTTTTAAGCTTCCAAATAACATTTTGCGATGCTATACCTCGTCTGATAGAGATCATAAGTCTCTAGACGACTTCCTTACATGTTTATCTCGTCACTCATAAATCAAAACAACAATGATCTAATCAGCGTCGTAAAACACGAACCTAACGAAATATCTCCCGTTTTGTTCGCACTAAAAGAACGGAAGTATCTCTAAGTCCTAGATAGGAGTCACAATAAATCAGTTAGTGTCCGCTCGGTGCACTAGAAGATTTAATGCTTTCGCCCAACGCGTGGAGATTCCTGCAACGTGCTTGCGGGTTGAAGTTGATAAACGCCTCTTGCTTTTTGAAAATGGAATTGAGTGTGTACGTGACATTTGTGTGAGTTCGAAAAAATAGCGGCGGAGCGCTGAAGCGTTCTGGGCATTCCCGCCAAAAATATCCGAAAGTTGATGTGATTTTATTTGGAAATAAAATAATTCTGATGCAAACGTGAAAAGACAGTCGTTCCCAAAGAGTCCAGTTGTAAATACAAGACGGATTACACCGTCTCTGAATTGTTCGTTTGTAGCACGACATTTTTCAAGACACTAGAGGGAAAAAATCCGATTGGAAGCAAGTCAATCAAAACGTGAGGTTTGTTCATAATGGGAACAGTTTTAAACGTTAAGGAGGCAAAGGTTTGCAACGCGTATACACCCAAAATTATGAAAAACATAATTATTATTTTATACATTTCGTTTTATCCAACAAAAAATTACATTAATTCAAACGATAGCCAGCTTTGATAAGTAAAAGCCCTATCCAATATTCAAGTGGAGGCATAGATTTTCTCAAAGAAATAATATGCCAAAGCGAAAGTAGACCTTTTTATTCTCTCTGATCTCATACAGAGTTGACTTTACGATATTTTTATTGGCCCCTCAGTCAGCGAACGTTTTAGCTGTATGGTAATTTCTGTATTTTTATCTTGATACGTGCTGGTATTGTTTTATTGTAGAGTTTCTGGGAAAATAAGCCCGCAAGGCCGGCAGGCGAACTATTTGAGCAAATAATGGACTTAGAAAGTAAGATTTTTATTGAATAATGAATTCTGAGTAATCAAATAAGAAAATATAGTATATTATATATAATAAAGTATGATTCTAATACGACCACAAATAATAGGTATAATTGCATAGGACATAATAAAGAAAGCATGTAAAAAAAACATTACCCGGGAGGGTATTCTGGTGGCAGTCCGGAAATATGCAGTTAATTAACTGTTAATAACGAAAAATGCATATTTAACCGATCGGTTAAAATGGTTAATGACTGGCTTCGCATTTATAGTGGTGAGTCTGAAGCCCTACCACACTAGCGTTTGTCGCGACATAAGTATAATCCTTTTCTAACCAATAAGCATGTGCGAAAGGGAAGAATGCTTTATGTTCGCGATATATACTACTATTACTATTTATACTATTTTGTATCAAAAGATTTCACTTTGACTTTGACTTTAAACGTTAATTGCTACTAATGTGGTTACTGACTTACCGATCAGCGTCAAAGGTCCAAACACGGTCTCGTCTCCCGTGACGGTGCAGTTCCACCTCCTGAGCTTGAACTGGTACTGACACTCCTGGATGCCCTTCTTCACGCCGGCGCTCACAGCTGCCATGTGGTCCTTCAAACATAATGAACTGAAGCGTAGGCAGCTTAGACAAATATAATTAAAAATATTAGGGTTAATTGCTGCTTTCAAATTCTTTGGCTCAATGGAATTTCTTCTGCAATTACCTCTTAGGCCAACTGGGACTTTTTAGGGATATTGTATGGATGATCAGCATGTTAATAAGCAGTATCGTAGCTTACCCTGGGTAGACCCTGTATTAAAACTTGTCGGGAATCCCTCCGTCTGCGACGAAGCCCAAAAGGACGGTAATGATTTCATGGTTCTACAAGTCGAGGCCCCTCTAGCTCGGGGGCCCCGAATCATTGATTCGGCTGATACGGCGCCGGCTACGCCCCTTAATAAGGTACCTTGTGACGGCGACACACCCGCCGCTGACCCGGTGTGAGGCCCCGCAGCTTCGCACACATCCTGGACTTCTCGGAGAACAGGTCGGGCTGGTTGGACCACTTCTCGAACTCCAGGAGGCCCATGTTGCTGCAACAAGGGTTTGGCTTGTACAAATAGAAACAAATTTAGCCGACCTTTATAGAGGGAAATGATAGATAAATATATCAATTTCATAGTGCATACTATAAATGCCTTTTCGGAAAATGACACTTTCTCGCAGTTCCGTCTTTAATGGTGACTTATATGTGTCTCCGTTTGTACATGCTGTATGCTATTGATTTAAATTAAATAAAATAAAAATCTTAATTTTTAGTAACAGTTGTGAAGTTGCAGTAGGATACCCTATAGGCTGTGATCGTTATAAGATATCTGTTGAATATGATGTCGGGAATTTACCAAAGATTGGTCAAATAGGGCTTCAATGTAGTAAGTAAATAGAATTCATTCATACAGATACTGTTTTGTATTACAGCAACGACAAAGTCTCGAATCAGACACACACGCATAGACACTCGGCGACATCGTCGAATAAAACTCCGTGCATTTACAAAAGTACGATCTTGTAACAGACGAAAAAAATCAAGAAATGCTTTATATCACTCTCTATTAAATTAAAACAGAAAAGATTGATAGAAAAATTTACAAATCCATTAAGTTGAGACACTATCCGTACCTTTTACTTCAGATACAGCGGTTTATTCGTTTCTCGCCGGTATCTTCCCATCAGAGGTTTTTTCCGAACCGGTGGTAAATTTTATGACATTCATAAGTCCTTCCTGTAAGCCTAATCTGAATAAAGATATTTTGACTTTGACTGACCATTCATAAATTCAAAATCATAATGGACACAAAAACATGTAAAATTTTCCCTTTCGCAACGAAAATAAAAAATCTTTTAGACAGCGAAATGTCAAACTATGTTTTTTTTATTTTCTCTCTGTATGATTAAACCAGCTTCTTTTAGGCTGCGTTTCCACCAGAGATGTGCGAGGATGCGTAGCGAGGGATGTGTTTGTAAAGAACTAATTTTGACGATCTTATTGTGAATTTGTTATGTTTGACATTCAAAATTTAATGTAATTTCCAATAAGTAATAAATTAATCTAATCTAATCGAATCTAATCCAATGAGCCGTTTCCACCAGAGCTGTGCTGACCGAGGCGAGGTAAATGAAGCATTTCTATTGGTTCTTACGAACACATCCCTCGCTACGCATCCTCACACATCTCTGGTGGAAAAGCAGCCTTATCCTGTTTTACAGCTTGGCAAAAAAAAGTGACGTGACAAGTAGAACCCAGTGGCGTAGCTTGGTGACCATAGGAAAAGGGGCCAAAAAAAAATTGGGGTCCTATAGTGAAATTACATAAACAAGTATGTAATTCTGGTGGTCGGAAAACGTTTGCGAATAGGACAAGTAGAGTTAGAGTGATGCTGGTCAGGGCCCCCTGAGTTGGAGGGCCCTGGGGCACTTCACTACCTAGCCCTTGAGTTGCTACGCCACTGGTGGAACTGAAATTATTTCAAGTATTTTACGTCAAAAATGTAACAGAAAGCTATGAAGAAAATGCCCTCAATAATTCCAAACCTTAGTTTCAAACTTCTTTCTAAGCTATAGTCTGTATCCAAACTATTCTCTGAAAGAAATCGTTTCACGCGATAAGATCACCTATTGTCTGTTCAATAGACTATTACATCCATTACAAATAATGACTTTTTACAGTTTTTGGAATGTTTTGGGGAATGCTTTTTATCATCGTTTCGGATATCTTTGCCACATCTTTTACAGTTTCCATTTAAATATCTAGATCAGTTCAAATCTCTCCAATAATGGCTCGCGACTGTTAAAGTCACTATGTTCGGCATTAGAATTTATCATTTGTTATATGCTTCGTTTTCTGTGTGTCAACAGATCTCTAGACTACTACTACTACTGCTACCATTACCGGACTTTTTGTTCTTTGCAGATTTTATTTTAAGAGGAAACACAAGGGCCGTTTTTCCATACAAACGTCGTCCCCTGTTTCCTCTCTGGATAATGCCAGTAGAGCAATATTTTTTTTCCAACAAATCGATGGCCACTATTATGCATGTCCCTATGTTTTCCTTTTTTTAATAAATTAATTATTAAAAGAGATATGGTCATTCAAAAACCTAAAAAATTGGCCAGATTTTCGGCTGCGTTCATACATTCAGAAAACAAATTTTACTAGATTATATAAAAAAAGAAAAACATAGGAACACTGCCAAAGCCTTTCTTTAATTTTTAATGAATAAAGTAGTTAAATCGGATAAGTTTTGGAGAAGGAATCAGGGGTCTACGAATCGTTGATTTTGTGTACTTTTAATAGGTATTTTCAGTCCAAGCTGCGGCTGTCTCTATTGCACTCTGCGGGGGGAGGCTTGATAGATGGAGGCAGCAATAGATTTTACAAATACCTATTTTTCAATTCTCTAGACCTTGGTGTTTCCTCTTAAGTTTAGTTTTTACGCAGCTGTTTTTTTATTTGATTATGTTTTAATTGATATTATATATAGCTTGTGACCAATCAGGTTTGCATTTCGCGTGATCCCCTTATCAGTGATCAAATAAATGAGACATGACTGATTTGTTTGCTCGTCGCAACGTTTGTTCTTTCACGATAACGTCTGAGATGTTGACGCTCTGTCAGCCCATTGCGCAAGGGGTAAAATGGTCGAGGAAAATCACTCGTGTAACTTAGCATTTCTATAAAAACGATTAATTTTCTATTTGAAGCCACTGGACATAAAGTCGATTGCCCGGTGGTTAAGTACTGGAATTTTGTGCACAAGGGTTCTAATAATAAGTGACATAAATGATTATAATTTAATTTAATGTAGTAATAATGTATCTATTGACATGCTTATAATAATCACTAACATGTATTTTTTTTTTGTTACTAACAAATATTATGGGGCCTGTGCATGAAATAAACGATAATAATAATAATAAAACGCAATAAAAGAAATATGACTCGCAAGTTCACAAGTGTTTTAGTTTTTAGTTTTTTTTTATAGATCACGGATTCGTTACAATCGAGTTACAATACACGCGATATAAACCGTTTTAATTGTTTTATTTCAATTTCTACAAATCGCGAAAGCATAATACAAATATTATTATTTAATCAGTTGCGAGTTTAAAAGATATTTTATTATTTTAATATTTTCATACGACCCTTCGATTGATTGAATGGGGGTTTCTAATTTTTGGTGAAAGAGAAATAAAGCCCTTTAACCCGACTACGGCAAAGCCAAAAGCAAGGGTTATTTTTTTAGCTGCCTATGTATGTATGTTTGTATTTACGTATGTTCCAATGTAGTGCCTAAACGACTGAGTCGATTTTGATGAATGATTTATGGAAAAGAAAAGCAAACAAACATGCTGATTACCTGATGAGAAGTATTCAGTGGCCCTGACATGACCAGCCCGGGTTTAACTTGTCCCTCCCTGCGTCTCTGTCAAATTAGTGTCATAAGAAAGGGACGCATATAAGTAGATTATTAAATCAATTAAACTAAACTTGCCGGTATTTTTTTTTCTGATAAAGACCTTACTGCATTTGTGAATACTCTGAAAACATACGTAAACAATACACCACATATGATAACTTGTTAAAAAAAAGTTTCATATAGATGACACCGAGGGTAGTTGTACCCTTAAAATCAATAATGTGATGACCGTAAGACGAAGCACATTGAAAAATTCGCAGGGTAGGGCAGCGGCAGTGTGGCGAAACTGGAAAACGCAAGGCACGGAATGCTGATGTTGCAGGTTCAAGTCCTGCCATTGCCCTAATTTTTCTTTGTGTTGTCATTACAATTTTAATACACCACTCCCTTCGTAAGGCAAAACGATCCGTTTTTTAAAAAACGGTATCGATGACAACGGCTTAAAGGTAACTTAGGTAACTAGCGGGTCCTTTTGACTTTCGACATTCGCTAGCTGCGGGCCAATCAAATACGCGAGCGTATATTTTAGCCGGCACTGATTGGCGCACGGCTGGCAAGTGTCCAAGTCAAAAATTACCATACTGGTCAAAGATATTCTGACGGTTAAGGTTTCCAGCCATGCAATCGCAGCCATTTTTTACAAGAACTGCTTTCGACATGGAATAAGAATAAAAAAACACATTTAAAACCAACAGGAAGGTAGAGGTGAAGTGCGTTAGGTAAGGTCAGTGTATTTAAATAGAAATATCCCCATTGTAGAAATCTTTAATGAGGATCTTTTTCACCAGTCATACGCAGCAATGTCGTAAAATAATAATTTCAGTTTTCCTTTATGTTAGGAATGTTTTAACGTTCACAGAGCACATGATTTGGTTGAAGTGGTTTTCCTTTTGCCTAGATTTGCTCTGAATCCACTGTTATCTCGCGAAAAACAACGGGATAATACGAATAAATGAGCATTTGCTCATAAGAATCGACTACACAACTAATGCACCTTCACATGTTAACAAACCATTAAATAAAACAAGATCACATAACTCATTCACACTTTAATACAGAAAACAATAACAAAGCAACAATAAATAAATACATAAAACATAAGCGCAATATTTACATGTACTAGGCAATCAGAGGTTACAAGGAAGTCAGTCAATATCGTCCATAGATGGTCACTGTGAAGTTGAATCCATTACCGCGCTGACTCTTCAGCTTGATCTTAACAAATCTTTGGCCGATGCCTCCAGCTGAGATTGTGGGGTAACCTCCTGAGCCGTCGCGTTCGTTGTCCTTGATATGGATTGCTCGTATGTAGGCGAAGTTCTGGAACCCTGGTTCAGGGTATTCGATAATGCTGGTCCTCACGATAAATGGGAAGCCATATTTGTATTCGTTGACCTTGTAGATGGCGACGTCTCCGTAGGTTGTTTGCCCGACCACCAAGTCGTGACTCTGGCAGGAGATCGCCGCGAAAAGGCACAGGAACGATATTATAGTGATTGCTCGCATTTTGCTCTGTTCGTTCGTTTGTGAGGTGCTAATGAGACGCCATTCTTTTATATAGAAAAGTTATGGCGGTATTCGAGAGGGAGCCAAGAAATAGATTTATGGTTTTTTTTTCTGATGCATTTTATGTTGTGACTATAAAGGTGTAACATGTCGCAATCTTTGCAGGTATTTGTTGCATAAGATAGTTGCAAGCTATGTTTTAATGTGATGGGACGGTTAAATTCCTGAAGAAAGGAATGATGTTCCTGTTAGGAAGGAGGGAAGCTAATTCTATAGCCAACTGTTATTCATTCTTTTTTAAACATAAAAGCGTGTTGTATACTATTTGCAATACAAACTTACCATCATGTAACGTGCTTGCTTATTATCCCCACAAAAATGACTTTTAAATATTGTTCGTAAACCAGGAAAGCAACTGCGATTAATTTGTTAGCGTAGCTGAATTTCAAGTATACGTGTAAGTGTAATTAAAATTCTTGGTTCGCTAGGGCATAAAACCATCCTCGCGAGTGTCAACAAGTAGTCATTCTATCCATCAACGCTGTCAAATGACGCTCGCAATGTCACGGACGGACAAACAAACGCCTTTTAAAACATAAGCCCCACTTCCTCACTTATACACAGAATTGGCTACTTTGGTGTCTGTTGCAAATTACCAATTGTACTTGCTGTCATTATTAGAGTCGGGTTAAACTCATAGGAGAATTTTCTTAAGTATGTTTCAATGTTTCTCTTTTAAAAATGCAAAAAAAAATACCTTACTACCCCGCGAAAACGTTCTAATATCCTCGTGCAAAACTGGACTACCACTTTTTTGCAGAGTCTAATAAATAAAAATATGACTTTTCTTGCATAATGCACAACTAAATGCCTCATAGTGACAAAAATCTTGCATTAAACCTAAACTAATTCCACTAGGATTGATAACATACTAATAAATATCGTGGACATAATCGTAAAGCATCTATCCTTTTCACTCGCAATTACTGCTTAAAAAAGAACACACAATGCTATGCAAGGTAGTGTGCAAAGAAACAAAAAAGAAAAATTTTAAGTTCTCAACTTGTGTGAAGCAATTTTTAATGACTCATTAAAACGATGTACATGTTTACAAAAATTGACACACTATCCGTAAAACGAGTAATTCTTTCCATGGATGATATATTTTAAACGTTAGATTGTTTTCAACCTTTTTTGTTCCCTATCTTAAGAGTTTCAAGATCAGTGAATATAACCTAATGGTACCCTAGGAAAGTGAATATTTTGCCTAAATTAGTTAATTATAGGATTTCGATAATATCATCCATGGAAGTGACATGAGAATTACCCAAACCCGAAATCCTGGAAAAATTAAGGAAGGATAGAGAGAGGGTATGGGTGTATTAATGATACTGCTACCTTCTTACAAAACGCTATAAAAATTCTAAAAATAAATTAAATTAAATTAAATTGCTTATAAAACATATTTGGTACGAAAATCTATTTTATTGCATTGTTCTCAAATAATAATATCAGTCTCTTTCTAAAACATTTTATTTTACAAAAAATGACACTAAATAACTTTATCACTAAGCCACTACTTCTATTTCCTTGTCAAATTTTTATTTACACAAAGAATTCATATTTTTTTATTTATTTCCTACCACAACGATTTCAAAAGCAGTCAACATTAATAGCGTCCGTAAATGGTCACAGTGAAATTAAAACCGAAATCCCTTTTGCTCTTCAACTCTATCTTGACGAACTTCTGTCCAACGCCGCCCGCCATTATCCTGGGATAGCCGCCAGTATGGCGATCCTTATCTTTGATGACAATGGCCCGTATGCAGGCAAAGTTCTGCTGCCCTGGTGGCGGGAACTCAATAACAGTCGACCTGACGAGGTACGGGATCCCATATTTTAGTTCTTGGGACCTAAATATCGGTACGTCCCGGTCGGTCGGTGTACCGTAAATTAAGTCGTACGTTTGTGAATTTACTCCTAAGTAGAAGAAGCAGAAAATAAATACCGCAGTACGCATTTTCGTTCGTTCGTTCGTATATTTTTGTAGTGTTTGATATTGAGATGCTATTTTTATAGAGAACGGGACCGAGTTATGCGACAACCAGCATTGTTTTAAATGTTTTTAAGGTGGATCGTTCCGTATAAGGCTAGAATTTCGATATTTTTTTGCAATTTTTATTCATTGTGGCTAAAAGATGTGACCTTTATCAATTCTAGTGTTTTTGGCGACGGTAAAATACTTGTTTATTAAGGCACTGTTTTTGTTTTTGAAAGTTCAAGCAATTACATTAAATGCGTGAACATGAACTATATCATAATTTGAAATAGATCACTCTAACTTCAAAAATTAAAACACAATTGCGTAAGAATCAGGCCATTATTGTTCCACCTCAAACAAAGCAATCGCCTTTAAGCAAAATAAATTATACACACTTTCTAGTGGAATGGGATATCTCAATATTAACAATTGTTTCGTGATTCTATGTACAAAAAAATGCGGAATCTAATTACCTTAACAACAATGAAATTTATGTTAGCTTATGTTCATTTAATTCTGTGTTTGTACTTCATTTATTTGCAGACGTATTATTTATGGAAAGGAAACATTTCATATTATGCCCGTTAAATTTACTTATTATGTTTACTACAGAATAAAGCCGTCCACAAACAGTGTCAAACGGACAGGGCCGTGACAAGAACAATAACATACATTTAAAATTGTAATCCCTACTTCCTCACTTTTGGATAACACCCATCCATCAGCCATCTTTTGTGACTAATATACTACCACCATTTCTGTCTTTACCATTACTCATTAAATAATAAGATCAGAGGCCCTAGCATATAGAAATAGTTTTAAAAATGAAAGCTATATTTTATTAGCTGATCTCTTTACTTTAAATTGCAATTCAATGTGCCAAAAAGAGACGACTATATTATACTCTAAACCTCCTCTTCAAATTGATACCCTGTACACACAGGAATAGACAAAATGGTCACTTTTGGTATACATTAAGGTAGTATAATCTACGTTTTTCTTATCAATTTGCATATTTACCTTGACGCACACCAAAGGTAACCATTATGACATGTATAGTCGACCAAGAAATTGCTTAACCACTTTTCGGTCGTATTACAAGGGGATAAGGTTCAAAAGTGGCTAAGCAATTACTTGGTCGACTATACAATCGAAGACACATATATTATAAGTCTGTTAAAGACTTTTTTAAGGCTAGATTGAACTATTAATTCCTTTTAGCCAGTGTTTGCCGATTTAAAGAAAATAAATAAATCCGCACTTTTTTTTTTTTCCCTATGTGCGGTAACTAAGTGGTTTCTTATAAAATAGGAAGGAAAACAAGCAAGTGGGTAACCTGATGGTAAGTGATCACCACCGCCTATAGACATTCGCAACACCAAAGAGATTGCAGATGCGTTGCCAACCCAGAGGGCTAAGATGGAATACCTCTTGTGCCAGTAATTACACCGGCTGTCTTGCTCTCCACGCCAGTACACAACAGTGCAAGCATTGCTGCTTAGCGGCACGTTAGCAAGCAAGGTGGTGGTAGCGATTCAGACGGACCTTTCACAATGTCCTACAACCCGCAAAATGGTAAAACATAACTCATTAAAACTCTAGTTCGAAAGTTACGAAGCAACTCCCGGAATAAAACGAGATGTTTTCTCGGAATTCCCCTTATCAAATTATTACGCTTATTAAAGCAGAACACAACAAAACAAATATTGTTCACCACATTTGCTTTGCTTTAGAATTCTGCGAATTTAATCCTACACAATTGACCAGAATACACATTTAAAATATATAAATTAATCACACAGGCAAAGGGTGAAATAAAATTATGATTTTATTTTTTTAATTACCTCTTCTACACGTGAAGTGGGATGTAATTTTTTTTCTTGTTAATTTAATCGTTGCTAGCGACCATTGCAGCCCCAGCTTTACATGGGTACAATTAAGATGTAAAGTACATAAAAAAATTACTTAAAAAAATATCTAAATGACAGTGAAAACTGTATCAAAATCCTTGCGTGGTTTAGGCGGCCGAAGATACTCGTACGATGGGAGTTGAGGACGGACAGGAACGGATTCCGACTTTAGGTATTCTATGTAAAAGATTAATATTTATCGTAAGACGTTTTTTAGGGTTTCGTATTAAAAAAAAAACTTATAAGATCACAAGATCAATTTTTAGTCTGTCTTTTTTTAAATTTATAAGTTATGAAATTTGCCTGGACTATGTATTTACATTTCTAATGCAAATATAATGAAAAGAAACCTTATTATCTGAGGCGTTGGAGCTTGTTTTAATGTTTCTGAGCATCATCAGATCATTACCGCTCAGCTAACTCTGATGGCGACTATTGTATTGTAAAACCTACTGTTTTTCAATAAATTATGTGCATTTGTAATGTGGTTTCTGAGAAATGATGTCATACCGTCATCGCCCTTTACAAGCAAGTGCTACGTAGTTATTATTACAGTTTCATATAAACTGAATAGATATAACTAGCGACCCGCCCCCGGCTCGGGCACGCACGGATGACGTTTACTATTGTGGTACTTCTTCTTTAGGGTTCCGTACTCAAAGGGTAAAACGGGACCCTATTACCAAGACTCCGCTGTCAGTCCGTCTGTCGCCAGGGTGTATCTCATAAACCGTGATAGTTAGACAGTTGATACTTTCACAGATGATGTATTTCTGTTGCCAAACAACAAATACAAAAAAAAAACAGAATAAAATAAATATTTAAGCGGGCTCCCATACAGCAGACATGATTTTTTTGCCGTTTTTATAGATAATGGTACGCACTTGGCCGGTTTTTTTCAAACGAATACTAAAAACATTGAATTTTACAAATGTATAAGACGCCTACTATGGGTACCTACACCCACTGTTTTGTTTATAGTTACTAGAAGATTAATCGTTAGGTATTCTCTTAAGAAAGTTTACTACCTAGCACAGTTTGCTACTTCAGCTTGAAACACTAGCCTCGTCTGACCTGGGCTTAAATCAACTTCACCTCTCAAACTTCAGGCTTTCAATTTCATACTTGTTCTTGTTGTTAAGTCTTCAGTATCACATAGATATTAATAACTCAGGCTAATATTTATAGATCGTTTTTAAGTATGGCCGCCTTCTCAAGATCGCATTTGACGTTGAATTTCTATAGAAACGAAATGTCAAATGGAATCTTGAGTACGCCGTTGTACTACAGGCCTAAATCGTAATTCTTTTTAACGTTGTACAATTGTATAATTAAAAGCAATACACACTTTGTTAAATTCTATAGAAATACAAAAGAAAGACACCAAGATTAATAAATTACTTTAATAACAAAATTAAACACTACGTACAAAAAACGCCATCCGAATTAATATTTCCTCGGATACTGTCCATCTTCATACGGGCTGTATCTCTCACCTCCTTTGCTGAAATACCTTGCGTTCGGGTCTGCAGCGAACACCTCAATTTCGAATCTGTATCCTCTCAGAATGCTAGGACTTTTGAGTCCGATCGTCACACTCTTCCCTCCGATGCCACCGTTTATAATCGTCGCTTCGCCATCTTTGTCTGGTCTTAAATCAGTCACGTAGATTGCAGTTATGACGTTGCTGCCTGCTGCTGTTATCACAATTTCATCAGTTCTTGTCCACAGCGCAGGATTAGCTTCCTTAATCTCATTGTAGATCCTAGCTGACCGACTGTCAGAGTACCCTAAACGGATATCATTAGCACTAGCTAATGCAGCTACAGTTAAAAACAATAGGATCCCCAATTTCGACATAATGTCGTAGATTCCAAGTCACGAATGAGAGAAAAACTGCGACGCTTCTATTTATAAGGCAAGATGTAAATGAATTAGTGAGCTCTGAGATCATATGGAGTTAGATGGTTAACGATTGACTGTTAAGTAAAACTATTTTCGATATTGTATAGTAGGTACGAGATTTACGGGAAAATTACGTCATTGTCACGTGTTGCGGTGACGTTAGGGTACGTTGCCGAGTGTGGTAAACAACTATTTGTATGATTTGTCTATTAGAAATAATACGGCGCAGTCCCCAGCGCCATTTGAACTAGTGTCGGAAAAAAATGCTCTAGTTTCCGTAATAGTAGAGTCGTATTTTAATTATTGAGCATCTGAAGCCGTGATGTGTTACAAAAATTACGAATGTCCAGAGATGTAGTCATATTTCCATTGAGAAAACACCAATATGGAAGAAGTTTCACTTCAAAATACTGAATCTGAGTCTTTGCTGAGGACAAGAGGAGTTCTAATTAGGTTCCCAAAGTAGGTATCTTTAGAGTAAAGAATAAGGATCATGCAGAGCAGTGGCCCTAACACGACCGGCCAAGATTAGTTTATCCCTTTCTTGACACTAGTTAGTTAGACAGAGACATACGGAGGAATATACAAAACTTGTCCCGTCGTGTTACGCCCGCAGCATTGGATATGGCAATTGCTGGAAAAAATCTCTTAGTAGGACTGGATAGAGATCAAACGCATACTATAATAATGAGAGTTTCTATCAAAGCAAAAGTATACCTACGAGTATGTGTCAATCTTGATCAAGGTTGATCGGTTTATTAAACAGATGATAATGTTGATACAATTGAACTTCACTGCACACGGAAACCTAACTTCATTTACAATAAATTACCAATTTTACCACTATGACACACCACGCCATAACTACGTTAAATTGTCCATTCATAGTAACGACAAGTTCACATACACGTGTTAATTGAATCTACACTCATAATACATATAAGTCCGTCGAAATAGATGCTCGTTTCACAGACACATTTATTTTAACTACCTCAGAATTCAGACGTCATTTTATTATCGAAGAAATCAGATTCCAGCCTAGTGCTTTTAATATCAAAAATGGCATCATTTTCGCCGATTCTGGTTCTCACCTTTTTGGCTTTTGCCGCCTCTCACGACATATTCCTTGGTTATCCTGACCAATCATCGAAACTCATCTATAGTAAGGTCCATCAAGAGAACCCAGCTATTTGGATCCGGTCCGAAGATGTCACTGTCAACTGTTCAAAAAACGAAGTCATCAGCGCCATTAAAGTGTTGGACCTGAGACAGGACAAATGGGGCGAAGCATACCTTAAAAGAGGAGGCATTGGAGACAAGACAGTGACCATAGAACTTGACAGTCCTTCCATTTTCAGGGGCTACAATTTCTTGGTGGAAGTTTACGCTATCGAAACCAATGATTTTCTATACAACCATGGGAAAAAGTGACTGTATGACGAAGTGCTCGTGTTTTTGTGTCTAATAAAGTTGTTATAGTTTTTCATTTGTTATTATTACGACCTTGGCTTGTGAAGGCGAGTTATTGATTTATTGAGAGCGTGTGATCAACTTACATAAGAGGTTTTTCCCATTCGTAAGCATTTGTAATTTAAACTTTGTACGTTAGAGGCTGTAAGTCTTTATTTCAATTACAGTCGTAGAAGAATTACGTATTTTGAAATGTCACCCTCTATGTGGTTAAAGTGATTAAAAAGCACTTAGAAGGTGTGATGTGATTGATACGATTAAAAAGATGGACTAGAATTTTAAAAAACACGGAAAATTTCTTGAGTTTAGCTCAAAATTAAAGGATTTCAGTTTCCCAAATATAGATTTCAATATAAACTAGTTCTTAAAAATTTATAATAATCATAAAAGTGTACAAACCTCTTTTAGCAAAAATATGTTTCAGTACTTTCGTCACAATGACAGATAGAAATGAAACATGTGTTAACAAACGCAGGTTTGCTGAGCGTTTATAAAATTAAATAATCAGGTAAGTCTCTATTAGACTCTAGTCAATTTAGAAACTCCCAACTTCACCCCACCTTACATATTCCGTTTACATCAACAAAATACAGCCTTACTTCAAGACGGTAAAAGTTTTAAATTATTCTCATCTCGCATCAAACTTGAATTCAACCCTGACATACAGGAAAACATCAAGTATAGCATGTGAACGAAGCCCAATGTCCGTCAGAAACTAGATCGTTGATACCAAAGCAATCTGACCTCTCACACAATCAGCCTTTGGTAACTCAGTCGCTTACAAACCGTCAAACGAAACAGTTAACTCCATCAAAATGATCCTAAAGTGCTTCATACTTTGCGCTGTGATTGCCATAGCGCATTCCCGGACAGTGGTAGTCGGACAAATCTACGACCACACTGGTTTAGTGAGGAAAATCTATGAGAAGAACGTAGAAGCGAGCGCCTTCCCTCTCTTCAAGAGAGAGGAGGAAGTTTACTTCGAATATCCACAAGGAGATCAGAAGATTAAAGGAATAGCTATTAAGGACTTGGACAATGGTTTGGCTGAGCCTTCCATCACAAGAGGTGGCCTCGGCTTCAACTTTGTGAACATCAAATTGAAAAGTGAACGCGGTTCCGGGTACAGATTCCTCATTGAGATCTACGGATGAGTTTGTGTTTGTTAAAAATTGAACCCAAGTTTGTAAAAGTTATAAAACCTAAGTTCAGTGACAAAAGATGAACGTTTGGAAGGGAAGGCGCTATTTAAGCGTTCGTTTGTTTTGTCGCTGGAAGTTAAACTACATTATGTTGTTTCTTTTTTTGTGCCATTAAAAACCAAACATATTTTGTATCGAAGCTTATCAAACTTGGCTAAATCCATTCAAAATTATAAAGGAGCGCATGTTTTTGGTTATGTACCTACTATTGTTGCAAGAATTGATTTCGCTGTCATCGGAAATGCCTAGTAAATAAAACTAAGCGAAGTATATTGCTGCCTTTAGATGAAAGTCAAGAATCATGTAATGGTCTGAAGAAGCAATGTAAAACAAAAACGTTCTTCGTCGACTAATATTTTAAGTAAGTGTAAAAACGTAGTAGCGATTTTAAAGACTTGCGCAAGTTTGACATGCGAAGACCATTTCTACCTAAAATAAATGTATCCATGAGAGATCCCTTAAAGGGATAAGTTCGATTTTGATCACTGTATCTCTTTTAGTCATTTATTTTTTTGTACAATAAAGATTTTCATACAATTACATACATGCTTTATGAGTGAGGTTTGAAGTTTAAGACTAAACTCCATTTCACGTTACATTGCGATTTCGACTTTAAGAGTGTGATAGTAAACTATAAATCTAAATTAATATCTAAACGGAAATACGTCCTTTTAAAAATAAATGTGACAATGTATATTAAACGCAAAGGCACTTAGCATAAGGTTTCACCTTCGCTAATCCAAAGACTCGGTCATACTTTGGACTATCGTTCTTTGTCGCTCTAACTCGTGTTTAATTTTACTCGTTTCTCGGTATTCGCGATGCCATGCCTGAATGCGATAAGGTACTATATCTGTGTCATTGTGTGAGTATTCCAAGAATTAACATCGGCCGTCATTGGTAAAATCGCACTAGCAGTAAATAAAATTAAGCGAAGTACATTGCTGCGTTCAGATAGAAGGTCAAGTATCATTAATGGGCTAAAGACGCAATGTAAAACAAAAACGATATTTCTCGAGTAATGGCGAGCTTTAAGTATCCGCATTGTAATAGTGTTGTTATTTTCCTCTAAGGTTATCTTGACTTCGTTAATAGATAGCTTCTTGTTCGATAGCATGATTGTTAACAAAATCTACTAAAACTCAAGAGAATATATATAATAATAATTAATAAATTCATTTATTCAAGTAAAAGACTCATTTAGTTAGTTTAAAACAATTGATAAGTATATATACAAAGTTTTGTTTAGAACTTAAGGTGGGTCAGTTTATTTATTTATTGTGGCAAAATGGTGTCAGTTTTTATCAATGCAAGTACTTTTCCGGGAGTAAAACACTGTTTTTTTTACGCGGTTTTTTTATAACTAAGGAAGGCAAACAAGCTAGTGGGTCTGCACCTAATGGTAGGTGTTCACCACCCAACACACCCGCAACACCAAAGAGATTGCAGATGCGTTGCCAACCCAGAGGGCTAAGATGGAATACCTCTTGTGCCAGTAATTACACCGGCTGTCTTGCTCTTCACGCCGGAATCCAACAGTGCAAGCACTGCTGCTTAATGGCAGAATTAGCGAGCAAGATGGTGGTAGCGATCCGGACGGACCTTGCACAAAATCCGTCTATGCTCAAAAGGCATTGATATATCAACTTCACATTTCATACCATATGCCTCCCTTTCGAAAAATGACACTTTCTCGTAGTTCCGTCGGTAATGGTCGCCGCTTATACATATATGTCTTCGATTGAACGCTCAGCCTCAGAAGTAACTCAACGTTTTAGTACCTTATCGCTGTCAGTAATGTTACAAATTCGAGCAACTCTCATTACAGACGTTACTACGACAAGGTTCTTAAGTGTTTAGCGACTTCTGTGGCCCTAACATGACTGGCCAAGTTTAGTTTATCTCTATCTGCGTCCCTTTCTTATGACACTAGTTAGACAGAGACACGGGGAGGGGTTAAACTAAACCTGGGCTGTCATGTTAGGGATGCTGAGGCTGGTTGTACACTTATATATGTATGTAACTCTACTATGTTAATAATTACTCGCACATTCAAGTGCAGAGGTCGTCCGCGATATACAAAGTATGTACTAACAGTTGATTGTTTAGAAACCGACCGTGTTCCTTCACGTTACGGTTTAATATGGCGCTGCTGTGATAATTAATTAGTATGATGGATTCAATCAGTATATTGGACAAATATTTGAAGCAAACTCTAGACTGCCGAGGTGGGTTGAAGTATCGTCGAGGATTGCCAATAATGTAGAGAAGCCATACTCAAAGTGTGCTCCGCGGAGCCCCAGTGCTCCATAAAGCCTCTGTGGGGGCTGTGTGAATACTGGTAATAAGGTCGAAAAAAAATTGGTGAGATTTATAAATATAATAAAATTTCAATGGCCGATATCTGTAGTTCACTGGAAGTACAGTCAAGGAAATTGAAACACGTACCACCGTAGAACCTAGTCGAAGAGACATACGCATGACATTTGTATGACATAGTGAAGCGTTTAACGCGTCGCGTCATTGCGATAGGGTTATAAGGTGGTACGTGAATATATTTCTCCTACTGTACATAGTACAATCGAAGACACACATAAGTCACCATTAAAGACGGAACTGCGAGAAAGTGTCATTTTTCGGAAGGGAGGCACATAGTGTGCACTATGAAGTTGATATATTAAGTATCCCTTTCGAGCATAGACAATTTCTGTCAGTTCCCTGTTTAATAATTTCTTGTTCGACTGTACAAACACCATCAAATTTAACCAAATTTGATGGTGTTTGTCCAGTCGACCAAGAAATAGCTTGATCACTTTTCGATCGCATTACCAAGGGATGAGGTTCAAAAGTGTGCAAGCAATTACTGGGTCGACTATAAATAGGAGATATTTAAGAAAAAATAATATGAGAGTTCTTTATAAGAGCCAAAGAAGCCAAAACAATTATCTTCACAATTTTTGTCTGTCTGTTTGCATATTTGTACGCGCATCACGCAAAAACTACCGCACGAAATTAGATGCGATTTTCACAGTATTACTGAGCTGGAAGTGTAATTTATGTGGAACCCCCCTCCCTGTAGGAGGTATGGAACCCTAAGAAAAAGATCGATACTGTCCTAATGTGTATTTAAATGTTTTAACTCGGATCACAGTGGCCAGAAAGCCACTTTTAAAATCACCAATCAGAATCCTAAACTAGAATTAACCTACAGGCCTATAACTGTAGGTCGAATAGAAAAGTTCAAACAGAATATTCTCTGTAAAGTTCCTGTGCCTACCATAGGGACGAGTGATCCCAACATATTATATAAGGATTTAACTAGTGTTATAAATAATGAGTTTGAAAACATTTTCAAATTAAAGACTGTCAAGAACGGCTCAAACAAACCAAAATTTAGTGATTGGGCCACAGTTGGAATACATAAGAGTAGGACCAAACTGTACGAGTTGTATGAAATGAAGAGCTACAGCCAAGATGCTAGTTTCATTGATTATGTAAAAAAATATTCTAAATTATTTAAAAAGGTTTGTTCTGCCGCCAAGGCAGACTATATAAGTAATAAAGTTAAATCTGCTGATAATAAAGTCAAGGCAGTTTGGAATGTTATCAATTCAGAGACAGGTAAATCAAAGCCCCGTGATGGCCATTTTAAACTCAAACTTAACAATAAGATACTGACGTCAGATTTAGATGTGGCGGACACTTTTGAATTTTTTTTCTCGAACATAGCTTCAACTACTACTCGTGGCCTGAATTCATGTAGTGTGAGGGCTGGTTCTTACTTAAACGAGGTTGCTAATGTAAGAAATCTAAACTTTGATTTTCATTATACCGACCCACACGAGATCATCAAAACATTTAAATCCTTGAAGCTTAAGAATACTGAGGATCTTTGGGGTACTTCCGTTAAAGTTATCCAATCTGTCATTCATATTGTGGCACCGTATCTGGCCATTACATTTAATAACTGCGTAGACGAGTGTATGTTTCCCGACCTTATGAAGTATAGTAAGGTTATTCCTTTATTTAAATCTGGCAGCAAATCCGACCCTGGAAATTTTCGACCGATTTCTATACTTCCAGTGCTAAGTAAAGTGTTTGAGAAGATCATGCTCAACCAAATGCTTCATCATTTTAACATTAATAAATTACTACATAGCAAGCAATTCGGATTTACAAGAGGGCGTTCGACCACAGATGCAGCTGCAACACTCATGAAGCATATTTACGATGCATGGGAACATTCGCAGGATGCAATAGGCATCTTCTGCGATCTCTCCAAAGCGTTTGATTGTGTGGAACATGAGACACTCCTGCGCAAGCTACGGCACTACGGGCTCTCACCTGAGGCACTGAATCTTGTTTTTTCCTATCTTAGCCAGAGAATCCAGAAGGTGGTCGTAAATAGAGTGCAGTCACGTGGAGCACCGGTGAAGCTTGGAGTGCCACAGGGATCGATTTTGGGACCGTTTCTCTTTCTGGTCTATATAAACGACCTACCTAGCCTAGTACGAAATAAGTGTGACATAGTTCTATTTGCTGATGACACCTCGCTAATTTTTAAAGTTAACAGGCAACAAGAAGACCACAGTCACATCAATGAGACCCTAATAGATGTTTTAAAATGGTTCACAGCTAACAACCTTCTGCTGAACGCTGCAAAAACTAAATGTGTTAAATTTTCACTACCAAATGTAAGACAAGTTGATACAATGATTACTTTAAATGGAGAGAGACTAGACTTAGTAGACGAAACTGTTTTCCTTGGACTTACTTTGGATCGAAATTTACAATGGAGTCCACATATTTCGAATCTTGCTGATAAATTGAGTTCTGCAGCATATGCCGTACGAAGAATCAGACAGTACACCAGCGTGGAAACTGCGCGTCTCGTTTATTTCAGTTATTTTCACAGCCTTATGTCCTATGGCATTCTGATTTGGGGTAAGGCAGCCGACATTGAAACCATTTTTGTTCTGCAGAAGAGGGCAGTTCGGTCCATCTACAACCTTGGCTCTCGTGATTCACTGAGAGAACGCTTTAAAGAAATAGACATCCTTACAGTAGCTTCACAATATATATATGATGTAATTGTATATACGCATAGGAACTTTAATTCCTTCAAGAAACTGTGTGATGTCCATCATTTCAACACACGAAATAAAAATAAGCTTTTTGTACCCAAATTCCGCTTAAAAAAAGTTAGCAAATCCTTTCTAGGTAACTGCGTGAGGTTCTATAATAAAGTGCCTGTGGATGTATGGGAATTACCTCTAAATGCATTCAAGAGGTATATTAAAAACACGCTATTGAAAAAAGCTTATTACAAAGTCGACGAATATATATGCGACGATTTGACTTGGCCAGTTCTAAAGGCGTGAATATTTAATTCAAATATCGGCTGTTCACTATTTAATTTAAATATCTTTGACTTTAATAAATAATTGTATGTTTGTGACATTTCTAAGCATTAATCTTTTTTTATTTTATTATTATCACTTAATTTTATTCCTATTAATTATGTATGACATCCTATTAAAGTGTAATTATTATTTTGGAGCACATTGTGATGTTTCTCGCCAGACGAGCCGTATTCAATTTCTCTTTTGTAGTCGTACTGCTTGAGTATGTCATGCTCGCTTAAAGGGCATTGCTTACGGTGGCGTCGTTGATCGGGTCGCCACCTTCCCTGCAATATGGTTGAGGGAGACGATGGCTGAGATACGCGTCATACTCGTGATCGGGTGCTGTTTGTGGGGTCCGGACTATTCATGCTGCAAAGACTAATGTAATTCTCAAAAAGCCTAAAATGTAGGTACTTAAATGCGGTTTGATGTGGGAGACTTCATCGTGTTGTCTATTTATTTATATTTATATATATAACTAAATATAGACATATATTGAGTTGTTATTGTTATATTACTGATTTTGTTGGATTTTCACCAATTTTTTTTTTTTTTTTGACATGAATATTTTTATTCTTATATTCTTTTGACATTCGGAGACTATACATCTCCAAGTAATATTGTACAATTTGACCGTGGAGGCGTTTTACACCTCTGCTAAGCATAGATTAAGGTAATTAATTTGTTTTGACCCTTAGAGACTATACATCTCTAAGTTATTTAGACTAAGTATTTGATCAGGGACCACATACATCCCGATTCTAATTTCTTTGACCTGGGGACCCTATACATCTCTTGGTCAATCTGTACTAGTGCCAGTTCGTTCAATGTGCTTAAAGCTTGCTGTGCTATTTATTATCTTTTTTTTTTTTTTTTTTCTCACACTTTATGTGAACTATTGTTATGTTTGTGTATATTGCTCTGTAATCTTGTTTTCAAAAGAGAAGAAAAAAAAAGATAAACTGCTGAGTTTCTTGCGGCGTTTCTTCTCAGCAGATTCTTCCATTTTCCGAAGCGCTAGTAGATTCAGACATGTAAAAGAGCCTATATGGCCTACTTGCAAAATAAATTTTTCATTTTCATTTTCATTTTTCATTTTCATATGATTTCCTGGTTACCACAATTACTTATAACATTAAAAAAAACAGAATCAATGAGTTTACACCATTTTTAAACTACTATGCAATGTTTGATTTTTAAAGCGCCTTGCAAAGCGAAATAGCAATCAACATTGTGCTGTACACTAAGTAGGTGTTCCTCCTAATTTTCATAAAAAAAAATCTTATCTTACCTTAATAGTAATAGCTCTAAAAATAATTTACAACTCCATTAAAACTCTAATGTTATAAATAAAATGAACTTTCCCTTTAATAACGTATAACGTTTTCTACCGCGTTTAAAAAATAATAAATCACAGGTATTTGTACCAGGACGCAATAAAAGGTAGGAGATATTTCTAATATCGTCAAATAAATAGTGAAGATACGTCCACTTGATTTGTGGGATCGCTGCGGCTCAGGTTACAAAGAGCTGACGTTGAGGGGTTTTTACCACCAACAACCGGAAAACAAGTTTTGTGTTAAATATTTTATTTTTAATGCAACCTTTTTTATTGATAGTACTTTATTATTGCACTTTCTTCGGAGCTACATCCACATAACAAATATCGATACAAAGTGAGTCAAAAGACTTGCAACATTTGAAATAAGCATTCGTTACCTATATTCAATGTTAAATATTTGAACTTAACTGAAGATCTAGTTAGGTATGAAAATTCAATAAAGGCACTTAGGCACCTAAGTCATTTAAACAATTAAAGATTATTGCATGGAATGCCAGTATCTATAAGTCATTAGTGTTATAAATAACAGGATGGTTTATGACGTTTTATGTAAATTTACATGACTTAATTATGGCTATTATGCAATATAGCTACCAACCCAAAATTAAAACATACCTATAAATATGAGTAAGTACTTACTGATAGTCAGTTAAAAGATAATAGGCATGTACATCAATTATCATTTTTATTATCATTTCCGAAAACACATTAATACGGAAATATAGCTTTATTACCTTTTAGGACACTTAAAGATAAAGAAAGATTACCACGAAAATAGGCAAAATATAACCTGGCTCATATAAATGCCTCTTAGTAACTATGGCTAGTGAAAATCTAGGGAGGAAAAAAAAAACTAGAAAATAAATTTTTTTTAGTAGACGGAAACAGAGGCTTTCTTGAAATACAAACTTAATTTTGGGCTTGACTAAAAAACGTGCTAAATAGCAATTTAGAATGAAAGCATCATAAATGGTAGTTTGGCAAAATATAATACTAATTAATGACGCTACTTGGTCTCTTCCAGAGGTACGAACCCCTGGGTCCGACTCTCACTTGACGATAAAAAAAAATTTTTTTTAATAAAATAGCAAGACCAAAGAGCAAATGGGTAACTCTCTATCAAGTGACTCACATGATCGTTAGCACCAAACAAATTACAGATGCGTTGCTAACCCTAAGGGCTGAGATGGAATACCTCTGTGCCAGTAATTTCTCCAGCTGTTTCCTGATCTTCACTCCAGAAATAACAGTGCAAACACTGTTGCGGCAAGCGAGCAAGGTGGTAATAGCGATCCGGTCGGACTTTGGACAAGTCCAAGATCCACAAAACATTTGACATGTTTTTTATTGTAAAACCTTGTATTTTTTTTATAAACCGAGATCGATATTACAACTCTATATACATATTTCTCATCCGTATATCCATAACAGTATAATAGCCTGTAATACTACTTAAGTAGGCCTAATGAGGGATTTCACGTCACACGGGTGTCGGGCTGGGACCGGTTCCGAAGGACCATTAATTACCCTTAGACAATACTAGGTCTATTGTACCATAAACCTTCTTAAAGGGGGAGACAGTTCGAATTAGTTTGATAGTTCCCTAGTAGGTAGCTGAGGAAAGAATAACTTTAAATTAGAGTTAGCTTAGAGTTTTTTTTTTAATTTAAATTAACTAATGATAGCGGATAGATGCCGAGCTAAAGAAACCCCAAATCTAAGAAAGCGGGTACCAGGAGACCTGAAACCCTAAGAGATTAGCTGACTCTTAGCTTGCCTTTAGGTCTACCCTGTGAGGCTCTGAATCTCAAGCTACTATTACACTATATTTTGTGAATGGGTACTGCCTACACGAGTTGGTCCATTCATACTATCTACACCTGCGGCCCTAACATGACAGCCGAGGTTTAGTTTAACCCCTCCCTGTGCCTCTGTCTAACTAGTGTCATAAGAAAGGGATGCATATAGAGAACTAACCTTGGCCAGTCATGTTAGGGTCACAGAAGGCAGAATAGAATGAATGAACTTTTTTTATTATTATTAAACTTTTATTTCGGAAATCTCCATATCGTGTTAGTAATACAGGCAGTTTTATTATGACTAGGTTTAAATGCAGATAAAAATAGTTACATAACAGATAGTTACAGAACAATAATATAAGTTTCATATTTAACCATTAATGGCATTCAAAATTTGTAACTATGAATATTCGTGTGTAATTAATTTACAAATTATTATTATCATAAAATTTGGTAAAATGTCACATGCAATCAACTACTTTTCATTTATTTTTTAAATCCATTATTCTATTAATAATTTATAAATCTTGAAAATTAGAAGCCATCTGACGTTGTGTTGCCTTGCAATCTTGGTCTGGGCTTGTCGTGCCGTCGGCCATCTTTGAGGCACTTTTGAGTTGCTTCATTGCATAAAGCAGACATAACAGATTCATTATATTATGATTAACACAGTATGCGAGTCAAATTTTTGAGCCAGCGTTAGACAAAAACAACAATTTACGTTCTCGCCTAATCCAGACCGAGATAATTCTAGATTAAAACAACGTAAGCCAAATCTCAATCAATAATTAATTATCGAACAACAGTGTCATTGCGTTATCATTCCACCTTTAATCAGCTAAAATTAATCAACTGGCTGATTTCATTACACCATTAACAGCAAACGCGTGAATAAAAACAAAAAAAGTTTGAAAGTATTATGCGTAACGTGAGTTTTTTACTTTTAATATTATCTGTGGTCAGTGTTTCTTCTGTGCCAGTGACGTTAGATTTAAAAAGTGGAGATGGTGTGACCAAGGCCACTGAGTTTCAGCCAGTGGCCATTAATCCCATAGATAATAACATACAAAATGGAGTGAGCGGTGCCAATTTACTAAGCGGTCAGCTATTTAAAACGGTGAAGCGATATTATTGCTCCCTCGCTCGAAATGAGCAAAGTGCAAGTACGAAATATTTATTGAATCATAACTCATATTATTAATCGTGTACATAATGTACTAATGCATGCTTTAGATATTAAGTAAAAACGCCATATTTTCCAAAAGGGTTATGTTTTTATTGAAAAACAAAACTCCACATGGAATCGCCGATACTTACATTTTTGATTCGGCAACAAAGTACATTTGTGAACATTTGCTATTATTTTATGCTTTGTGCTTGAGAAAGCAAATAATCTCAGTCATCCAACGAAAGGTTACGTTTAAATTTACATTTAAAAGAGAAGTGTAATCAGAGGAATAATTTGATAAGATTGCTTGTATTTATTGTCTATCTAAGTAGTGCAGTGTTGAGCGCTAAACTGTTGAATAAATGCATTTATCGGGTTTATACAGACTTCTACAAGCGGGTGGTAGGACCTTGTGCAAGGTCCGTCCGGATCGCTACCACCATCTTGCTCGCTAATCCTGCCGCTAAGCAGCAGTGCTTGCACTGTTGTGTTTCGGCGTGGAGAGCAAGACAGCCGGTGTAATTACTGGCACTAGAGGTATTCCATCTTAGCCTTCTGGGTTGGCAACGTATCTGCAATCTCTTTGGTGTTGCGGGTGTCTATAGGCGGTGGTGATCACTTACCATCAGGTGACCCACTTGCTTGTTTGCCTTCCTATTTCATGAAAAAGAAAAAAAAAAACACCAGACATGCTGTAAGGCACAGAAACATTGTCACTCCGAGTTACGGTACATGACCGCAACTCAACATTGCATTTGCGTGTTCAAAGGACAGCGGAGGTCCTTTAAGAGGAGTGTGAACCCAGCCCCAAAAAGCGGTCCCCATACAAATGGCGATAACGTTTTCCACCTTCTAAACCATAATCTATGGCAATTATTGTTAAAGAATCTGTCTGTTTGTCCGTTTTTACGTTTGCGCACATGATTTCCAAATTTGGTATGTGTATGTAGATGTGATGTAGATGCAATGACAATGTAATTGTAAAGTACCGCCAACAAAAAAGTTTTTTAAAAGAAAATACTTATTTTTGTTTACAGCTACCAAAACTCTGCTGTACGGAACCAACGGATGGACGTTCCCCAAACAGGACGTCAATCTGACCCTGGCATACCCCACTGCAAACGTAAGTTTAGACATTATTAATCGTTTTCCCTTGCTAAATAAAGCAGTGCCCAATTTCATAAACGCGACAGGCGATATGATTGTCCACTATGATGTTAAGTCTGTAAGTCTGGCGTTACTTGTCGACACAGTTATGTACGGCAAATTGTCATTGTCACCTGTCGCCTGTCGCGTTTATGAAATTGGTCCCAGATCACTAAATTGCCCCATGTACAATACAATGAGTATTGGTAGATCCCTTAAAGGGATAAGTTCGCTTTAAAAGTGTAAAATGGTTGTGGACGACCATATCAAAATCATTTTTGTCCAAAGAAGCAGTTAAAAATCCAATATTTTAGAAGTTACAGCGATACAAAGTTACAAAGTTATCATGAGACTAAAAAGTTACAAGCTGACGGTATTAGGAGGAGTGTTAACCCAGCCCCAAAACGCGCCCCCACACAAACGGCGATAACGTTTTCCACCCTCTAAACCTTAGGCTGCGTTTCCACCAGAAATGTGCGAGGATGCGTAGTGAGGGATGTGTTTGTAAAGAACCAATAGAATCGCTTCATTTACCTCGCCTCGGTCAGCACAGCTCTGGTGGAAACGGCTCAGCGGAGCTAGATTTTTGCGCGTACAAAACAAGCGAGGGATGTGTACGAGGGATGTGTGCGAGGAATGTGTGCGAGGGATGTGTGCGTGAGATGTGTGCGAGGGATGTGTGCGTGAGATGTGTGCGAGGGATGTGTGCGAGAAATGTGTTGCGAGGGATGTGTGTGAGGTTTGCACCGCACCCCCGTCGACACATTTCACAGCAACGCATCCTCGCACCACACATTAATGCGCATTTTCACAGCTCCGCTACACATCCTCGTACGACACATTTTACTCGCACAGCTTTAGTGGAAACACCCACACATTTTCACAGAACAGCTAAACATCTTCGCACGATACATTTCCCTCGCACATCTCTGGTGGAAACGCAGTCTTAACCCATGGCAACGATTTTTTGGTATGTTGTCATTATGCCTTAGAACTAGGTTTGTATGTTTTAATTTTTTTAGTATTTGTTATAGTTTTGACAATATTTGCATTTTAGGAACTTCATACAAAACACAAAAGGGTCAATATATTTGAAACTATTAAGAATATTTAAAAAATCAAAACATACAAACCTAGTTCTAGAGCATAATGATAACATTCATAAAAACGTTATCGCCGTTTGTATGGACAGTGCTGGATTCACACTCCTCTCAAAATGAACGCGATTTACTTTTGGCTCCATACAAATTACGAGTGTCACGCTAGCTGTATGCAGCGCAATAGAGCGTTTTCGCGACGCACGCCCGTTGTAATTTTATTACTCGTGATATTAAAAAAAATAATTATCGACTATCTTAGAAGAAAATTAAAAACACAAATTAAAATTGTAATGACAACACAAAGAAAAATTAGGGCAATGGCAGGACTTGAACCTGCAACATCAGCATTCCGTGCCTTGCGTTTTCCAGTTTATCCGCTGCGGCAGTGTGGCGAAACTGGAAAACGCAAGGCACGGAATGCTGATGTTGCAGGTTCAAGTCCTGCCATTGCCCTAATTTTTCTTTGTGTTGTCATTACAATTTTAGTTTAATAATTTAAATGTTAAAAACATTTAAAATAAAAATTTCGGTTACAAAATTTAATTAAAAACACAGTTTTTCTCCTTTTAACCAATTCTATCTATTTTGGAAATAAAAAAGAATCATCAGAATACCGTATTTGGAACAAGCTAAACATAAATTTAAACAATGCAGCAGGACATCCCGGAACTTGGCGACTATGTGATCATCGGCTACCAGATCATCCTGTTCACCGACGGCTCTGAGAGCGCTGGTTTCATCACCGCCGGTGGGCTGCTGCAGGTATGATGAGTGAAGGGTAATTTCTGGTTCCCACAACGCCCCCCCCCCCCCCTGCCGGTTGAACGGGTAACACCAAGGGTTTTTCGGGTATGACTGAGCCGCCCCAGGCTCGGGAGAAGCCATAAGGATTTTTACTCCTCATTAAAAAGAACCTTCCAAGTGCGAATGTTCGTATCGATAACTGTTTTCATATCTATGGATACTAGAACAGAGACCCACTTGAACTTTGACAGCTGTTCCAAATTTAAATTCATAACGTTAGAGATATCTGTAATGTGATGAACATTGAAGAACAGATTTACCTACTACCTCAGACAAGAAAATTCTTATAAGAACATTGGTTGTAATAATGCTGGTCATTTCCTAAGGTTTCTGAACGCATTATAGAGCAATAATGATATGTCTGTAGATAAAAGTTTTTTCTCTTTCAGGACCACATAACTCTCAACTTCGTCATCAGTGGGATAACTATGCTTTCGTACGAGTTCTGGTTGTATGGGATACCGCTGTCTTCGGTACAAGCCTCCTACGCCAATTATCAAATGTGCTAACCTATCAGTAAATTTAATGATATGCAAGGACAACAGCAAATTTTTGCAAACCTAGCAGAAATCGAACCTGCATCGTCAGCATTCTGTGCCAGGCACTTTGTTTATTTATCTATTAAATAGTACTCACATCATTGTTTAAAAAAAATGACAAATTCTGTTAATTCCAATTGCATTGCCTGTTCGAGTCCTGCCGGATACCGAAGATTTTACTATGTGTTGTCATTGCATATAACTTTTTAATAATTTCAATGTTGTACATAAAAAATAAAAAATCGAAAGAAATTAACTTGGACTCTTTGAATTAACACAATAACCCCCTCCCCCCTTCATAAACGCTCAAAATATTGCATTTTTCCGGGACAAGGTATGCTATGTCCATCTCCATGAGCTCAGCCGCAGCCTCAGTAGTTAGGCCGTGAGCGCGTAACAAACAGACACATAAACAAACCCACTCTCGCTTATATTTTTAGCTAGTTACCCGCCCCGGCTTTGCTCGGGCACAATCGGGATGTAATGTACATAAAACCCTTTCGTAAACAGTACTCTAAATCAGGGGCGTAGCGACGTAAAATGGCGCCCAGGGCTCGCATCCAAACTGCGCCCCTTTCCTTTTGTAAATTATTTTAAAAACAGATACATATTTTTTTACTAATTTTGTAATGTTATGTATGTAAAACAAACAAAATACCACAAATATACGCCGTCTGGAATAAAAGTATCTACAATAAGGATTAAATGATCCTCAAAACACTTTATTTGGCCATGTAAATGAATTTGGATTGTATTTTTTTTAATAGGTAGTTAGTAAATTTAGATTATTGCGCCCCCCCTTATTTGGCGCCCAGGGCACATGCCCTGCCTGCCCCACCCTAGTTACGCCCCTGCTCTAAATGACAGTGAAAACCGCATCAAAATCCGTTGCGTGGTTTACAGACACACACACAGTGTGGACAGACAGGAACACACAGTGTGGACAGACAGGAACACACAGTGTGGACAGACAGGAACACACAGTGTGGACAGACAGGAACGAATAGCTACTCTACTTTATACTATGTAAAACCAAATGGGAATAGGAAGACCTCGGCGAACGTACTCCGACCAAATCGGAGACATTCTGAAGAAAGGTCAGGTCAGGAGTACCCTAAACCGACGAGCGTCTATGAAGAATGTTGAGAGTAAGTGAAGCAAAGGTCAGGATCGTAGCAAATGGAAATCTGTGGTCTCTGCCTACCCCTTCAGGAAACTGGTTTGACTTTATGTATGTACGTACAGTCAAGGAATTTAATTTCCAACCCACCTAAGGTTCAATATCATATAGCAAACTGTCACCATAAGAGCTATAGAGCAAGACGTTAGTTTGACATATCGACCTTAATGCATTGCTAATGTCAGACGACATTTCAACGAAATGGGTAGGGAATTAAATTCCTTGACTGTATGTATCTAGTGTTAAGATATTAGTATGGATTAGAAACAATAAAGCAATTCAGTCTGTCGTGACCTCAAAGTCTTACTAATTTTTTCACTCTAGTTTGTTAAATGATGAAATGAAATCATTTGGAAGTGTTAATCAAGAGGTTACTTCGCAAGTTCGGTGCGTTACGGTTCCGGAGGCCCACGGGAGGACCTAAGGGCCGACAACGCGGCCCTGCCCCGCGGGCGCGGGCGCAGGTGGCGCGCGGCCGGCGCGGCGGCCCCGACGCGTGTTTGCGGTACCATTGACTCGCACGGCGCACGCTAGAAATGCCCCCACTGTTCGAGCCCTCTCGCTCCTGAACGATATGCTCACCCAGGTCCTGGACGTTGACATATTTGCTGATGAGTTTAGTTCGTTTTTAAGAAGCGCCACTCTATTTTTATCGAAATTGTAATGATTATGACGAATTTGTACTATTAATTTTTTATTTTCACATCTGACATACTTACTAATTATTATCTAGGACAATTGCGCTATCTTTCTGTGACATTCTTGTGTTGACATTTTATTTTTATTTTTGGTGTTGTGTGAGTTTTAATTTTAATTTTAATTTGTTTCTCAGTTGACTTAATGTAATTTGACATAATTTTAATAATATCTATATTCTTTTGTTCCTATGACATATATTGGGTTTTATTGTATTTTTATGATTATTGGGAGCTTTTAAATTGTGTAATGTATCTTTTGAACATTTTAATTACCTAACTTTTATTATTCTAATTATTATTAATGAATGCTAATAATTAAGTTTGTAACGTGTTGGCTTAGCTGTAAGTTGCAAATTTTAAATAAATAAATATACAAATATAAAAAAGAACGTATCAGCGATTGTCTTCCGATCGCTAGTTCCCATAGGTGGCGGTGCAGCGGTGATAAGTTGTCCATCATTGCCACAATAATAAAGGTAACATGTAAATAGAGAGGAGGATTTACTTTAAAACACCACCAAGGAGTTTTACGTCACCCCGGGCCGTAAGTAGCAATTTACAGCCCGCTACGCGAGCGGAAATTTCCAATTCCTAGCCAGCGAAAGACGTAAAATTGTGTACACACCTCGGGCGGTGATAAAGAAAGCCTCAGGTCGCAAGTTTAGTTTAGTTCCTCCGATCTGGGACATTTTTTATTTCACCACCCTTGGGGTGTAATGTACTATTACGGTCGAGTGTAAAAACATGGGGGCATTCAACATGCAACTTTCCGAACCGGTGTTAAATTTTATGACATTCACAAGTGCTTCCTGTAAGCCTATCTTAATAAAGATATTTTGACTTTTGACTTTGACATGCTCAAAAGTGTTGCGTTGGTATAGTCGACCAAGTAATTGCTTGACCACTTTTGAACTTTATTCCTTTGTAATACGGTCGAAACGTGGTCAAGAAATTTCTTGGTCGACTGTACATATTTTCGAGTATGTTGGACGCATCCATAATTGTTACACGACTGTACCGTAAAGCGTTAAAGTTCACTGAAAAACCTTTGACCCCATTCATTTATAAGGATTTTCCGAAATAACTTCTCATAGAAAAGTAACCAAAATTTTAATTAAAATAATAAATATATATTTGAAGCTCATAATTTACGGATAGGATACAAGAACACCATTTTTACTGCAAATAAGCTCTACTATTATGCCCTTATAAGGAATGCGTCGAGTTACCAATCGCCCTGTACAAGTGAGGACTTATCACAATACCATTGTAAGATGCTCATAGACTGATATTATAACACAATAGCATACAACCATCTATGACGTAAAATACGATGAATATCAGCCTTAACCTTCACTTGACTCAAAATCAGAGCTCCGAAATAAATCAGATGTTTATCGCGACACAGCACAGTCGGACGTCTCAACAACGTTCGTAGGCTACCTAAAATATAATCAGTTATCTTCTAAATCTAAGTAACAATAACTAACACTATCACAAATCATTTTATCACTAGCAAACGACATTACTTAAGTAATCAATTATATCTCGCCACTGATTTGATTAGCACGAACTGTAATGAAAATTAAAAATAAATCATCCAAATATTATGCCCGGGAACTGGCCATTGCTTTTGTTTTTAATCTGTTCCGTGGCTAACGTCAGTGCGGTGTTCGTTACTTTTTCAAAATACGAACGCTCCAACCAGACCATAGAGCTGCAGCCGATCGAGGAGGTGTCGAACAGCCAGAACCCGGTGTTTGTGAATGGAGTGCTTTATAAGACATTCAAGAAATATTATTGTTCACTGTGGAATAATGTAGACAGTAAGTAAACAAAAACGTTTCAGGCCGGTGTTTATTGAAGTCTATAAGATCATCGCTAGTAATGTCAAAAATAACCGAATTTAGGAATTGCAAAAGCGACGAGCTCGTCGTTGAGCTAGCACCCTGTCTCGCTGTGGCGCCTAGCCACGAGTGAGCGAGACAGGACGTTGGCGGGGCGGGTGTAAAGTAATCTCCTATTACGTACGGCGAGTGAGGGATCCGGAGCTCCACGGAGGACCTGTGCACGAATCTTCTCGATGCGCGTTAACTCGCTACGTAACTCACTGCCTCTCTCTCCTACTGGGCTGGTTAGAACGAGTCGAGGACATTCGTGCTAGGTGCACCGAAGACGCAACGGATAGTCGCTGTTATGCTGATTCTACACGGGGGCAGAAGAGTGAGGCAGAATACTCGAACAGAACTGTTAGGAGGACTATTAGCGTTCAAATATAGATCAGTCAAGTACGAACGGCGAGCAACACTGTCTTGTTCACCGCATTGCACTGTACTGCCCTCGCGTTCAGATAAGTGCAGCCACAGGACAGTCCATTGAAAAAGATGGTGTGAAGCCAACTGCCTTGAAAAATAGAACGGCTGGCTATTAATTAGCATGCCTTGATTGCTGTCTTCACAGTACTGTTCTGTCCGGCGTGCGCGTTCTAAATGTATTAGTACTGAGCTGTTCACTCTACTGCCTCACTGTTCTGCCCCATGTCAGGGGGGTTCCACTCCGCACTGTAGGTACGGTATGCTCGACCGCCTTGCATATAGCATAGGCAAATCGCAGTAGGCTGTCGGCTTGCCGCGCGCTCGCTCGCTCGCTCCCGCCGTGTTAGTTTAATTCAAAACGAATGCCGCGCAAACCTAGCGTGTCGCTGAGAGTAGGGGGGGGGGGGGGGGGAAGGCCGTCGCGGGCGGCGCGTTCCTTTTGACTCGCGCCGCGTGGCGCATGGTGTATGAAGTAATACGAACTTTTTAAGCGTGTGAATAAAGTTGGAATTCGTTTAATCGCGGTCGTAAAAGAGAAGTTTCTGTACGTTATTTATTCTGTACAGTGTGAAACCAGCATTGGGGAGTAACTGAGCTGTTTGTGTGTGTGTTGCAGCCTTACATACCATAGTGCACGGCAACGAGGGCTGGACGTTCGCGAGGCAGGATGTGAACCTCACGCTTGCCTACCCTTCGTCTGTTGTAAGTACAATAAAAATACCGGATAAGTGCAAGTCGGACTCGCGCACCGAGGGTTCCGTTCAAACGTTCTAACACTTCTAAACTAGATGGAGCTAGGAGTCGCTGTATTGTAACACGCAAGGTCTTTTATAAAACGAGACAGACAACTGCTAGTTCCTGCCGAAGTATATAGTGGTTTTCGCAAACAATGCAAGGAGATCGAAAGGAAATAATGATTCAAATTACAGAAAAAAATAAAATAATTAATATAACAAGTTCAGCCTCTTCTCATTACCTGAGCAGAAGAGTACATTACCGGTTCAAGTTTATACAGGGTAGAAAAATTGAATGCCACATGGATGGCAACTACCTTAAATATTGGAAATAGCACATTCTGTGTAAAGGAGACTTTCCTTTATTTTTAAAAACAATAAATTCTACATTCATGGATTTTTGAAAAATTCGTAAAAAAAATTGATTGTTTTTGTACTAATCCCATGGTTACTGTCCGAAATAAACGTTTATTTTATTTATTTACTCATTATTTAATATAAAAGTAAGTCTCCATTGCGTACAATGTGCTATTTCCAATAATTACAGTAGTTGCGGTGCATTTCACATGACGGGTGAAAACAAAATTAAAAGGCAATTCTTAGTTTTCATGGCCTTCCGTTATTTTGATTGTGTATGTCATTTATAGAAAAATGAACCTTATACTGATAAGGTTCATTTTTCTACCCTTTCGATCTCCATCACAAAATACAGCATGTATTTTTTTGTCATGTTTGACCGGTTCGAGTCTCGACTAACACACAAGCGATTTTTCAAAAATCCATGAATGCAGAATTTATTGTTTTTAAAAATAAAGGAAAGTCTCCTTTACACAGAATGTGCTATTTCCAGTATTTAAGGTAGTTGCCATCCATGTGGCATTCAAACTTTCCACCCTGTATATTGTATCCCTCTGTGTCTTTGTCTTACTTGTGGTATAAGAAAGGGACGCACATAGAGATTAAACTTAAAAACTGTCAGCCATAGGGCGATATTTTTTGTGACGACCCGATAAATGACTTAGGAACTATAAAAGTATATCCAGTTTTGCAGTTCGTGCTTTTTATTGTGTTTTAGGTTAAAAAGGACGAGAAAGACTACGTAGTGACAGGATACCAGGTGATACTGTTCACGGACGGATCCGAGAGCAAAGCCTATATCAGCTCTGGAGGCTTGATGGAGGTAAAACACACGCTGTATTAAAACACGACCGGGGGCCTGTACCACAAAACTTACTAGTTGTACAATTTCACAATTTTGTCACATTTTTGTATGAAAAACTCTACAATTGTGTCAAATTGTCGCACTTGTATTTTTTGTGGTACAGGGGGCGGGTTGATTTTGACTTTCGAGCGCTCACATTCACCAGCCGCGGGCGGGCCAATAGCTGTGTACTGACTGAGCACACATCGCACGCTTAGAATTAAAGAGACTCAATTCTGAATATGACATTTCCCAAAATTAAACCCTGTGTCTTTTAGTTAAGGTGACATTTTGGGACGTGTATAATTCAGAAATGGGTCGCTTTAATTCTAAACATACGACATCTTGAGGCGAAACGTCAGCTGCGTAAGACTCGACCAAGACCAGCTTACAACTACACTGACGACGACAGCAATCGACTATACTGTGCGACATGTGACCGCACCTTTAAGACCAAGTTCGGCTTTGCTAGCCACATTCGTGCACATGCCAGCGGCCCTAACATGACAGCCCAGGTTTAGTTTAACCCCTCCCTGTGTCTCTGTCTAACTAGTGTCATAAGAAAGGGACGCAGATAGAGATAAACTAAACTTGGATAGTCTTGTTAGGGCCAGGTGTTGAACCAAGGATGTCGCCGTCGACGGATACGTCATGTCATAATCATAACACTTGATTGTTTTTCGTTGTTGCAGCGTTTGCATTTGAAAAAAAAAAGAATAAAATATACTTCAACTGCTAACCCTACAATGAAATTAATGGATCCGGTACCAAGAACAGTCACATTAAATTGTATTTTCGTTAAATACGAGCATAATTTTAATGTATCTAACACTAGCGGACGCCCGCTACTTCGTTCGCCTATGTCCGTCAGGGACAGCGTAGCTTTCTGTTGGTGAAAGAATTTTCTAAATCGTTTCAGTAGTTCCAGAGATTACCCCTACATACAAACAAACAAACAAAGTTTACCTCTTTATTATATTAGTGTAGACTAGCGATCCGCCCCGGCTTCGTACGGGTGTAATAAGAATGTAATGTACATAAAAAAAAACCTTCCTTAAGAGGAGTGTGAACCCAGCGCTCTCCATACAAACGGCAATAAGGTTTTCCATCCTCTAAACCTTAACCTATAGCCATGATTTTTTTGTATGTTGTCATTATGCCCTTGAACTGGGTTTGTATGTTTTGATTTTTTAAATATTCTTAATATTTTCAAAAATATTGACGCTTTTTTGTTTTCTATGAAACTCCTAAAATGCAAATATTGTCAAATCAATAAAGAATATTAAAAAAATCAAAACATACGAACCTAGTTCTAAGGAATAATGACAACATACCAAAACATCATTGCCATAGGTTAAGGTTTAGAGGGTGGAAAACGTTATCGCCGTTTTTTTTTATACAACATAGGAAGGCAAACAAGCAGGTGGGTCACCTGATGGTAAGTGATCACCACCGCCTATAGACACCTGCAACAACAAAGAGAGTGCAGATGCGTTGCCAACCCAGAGGGCTAAGATGGAATACCTCTTGTGCCAGTCATTACACCGGCCGTTTGTATGGGGAGCGCATTTTGGGGCTGGGTTCACACTCCTCTTGAAAAATCTCTAAACGACAGTGGAAACCGTGTTAAAATCCATTGCGTGATGTAGAAGGAGTCAGCGGCCGAAAATATGAATACAGACGGAAATGAAAAGCGACTTTTTTGTATACAATGTAAAGAAAGATAAAGATACGTTGTCTGCTGGATAAGATTTATTAAGCGGATTTCGTTTATCTCTTACCAAGGATTGTGATTTGCTCGTTATTTCTATTAGTACCTTTTTATAATTAAGCCCCGAAAGGTATATAAACTAACCACAGTGGCCCTAACTTGACAGGCCAAGTTTAATTTATCTCTATCTGCGTCCCTTAATTACATCATATTTGCGGGTGGTGGATCGCTACCACCATCTTGCTCGCTAATCCAGCCACTAAGCAGCAGTGCGTGGAGAGCAATACAGCCGGCAATTACTGGCACAAGAGGTATACCATCTTAGCTTCGGCAACTTCTAGGTTGGCAACGCATCTGCAATCTACTTGGTGTTGCGGGTGTTTATAGGTAGTGGTGATCACTTACCATCAGGTGACCCACTTGCTTGTTTTCCTTCCTATTTCATAAGAAAGAAAAAAACGCATAGGATAACTATTAAACCTCAACGTGGAAATTAAACAAAAGAAATTAAATAAATTAGAAAACCTGTGGCGGTCAGCGCGTAATTAATTACATAATCGCGTCATTTTAAGATATTTATTTTAAATATTTGCGGCGGTTTTTATTGTGAAATATTTTACAGTATGTATAGTATTTATGTGTGATGTTCATTAATATAAGTTAACAGAGCATTGACTCTGAGTGAGCCAGTAAATCCTTATTAAACTCATCGCCCAACTAATTAACTTGCTTCAAAATAAATAATTGAAATCTAGATTTTAATTCTTTCCATCTAAAGTACACATTTCTACACACTTAATTGCTTAGTTGATCATTTAAGATGACCGATAAACTTTATACAATACCACTTAAGTTTTTTTTTAGGTACGTAAAAAAAAAGTTGATATGGTTTTCTTTTTTTTCCAGGACTACATAAGCTTCACGTTTATTTGCAGCCAGATAACAACGCTCTCGTACCGGTTTTGGCTGTACGGTACCGAACGCGGGTCCATACCGGGTAGAGAACCCATCAACTTGATGTGCTAAATATCCTGCCCTATTATAAATAACCCATTACTGCGGCTGAACAAAGATGAGGTTGAACAAATTGAAACGATTTTATTTTAAATAATAATTATTTATAAAATATTTTATCACCGCTAAGTACAAATTACCGTTACAATAACGGTATAATGTTAATAACCTGTCATTTTAGAATAAAGTACAGGTAAACCGGGGTGACTTACTCTGCAGGGGCGACTTTAAAATGTAATTATAAAGCCAATTTGATCACATTTAATCTTTTATTTAATCCAGTTGATGTCTTCATGGATTACCCTATCCTTTCACATGACAAAAAAACTCGCTAATAAGGTCTGTATGAATTTGTGGTGATTTTAGGACCAAGTACTAAAGCAGCCCCTTTTTTATAATCATCCCATTTTACTCCGTTGAACGGATTTTGGAGCAATTCATTGAATTACTGTTTGTTATGATTCGGCGTTGCGTTGAGAGTATGACCGGGTAAAATTACTAGCCCGGTGAAATTACTGGCACAAGAATAAGAGTGAGGTTATTTAAAAATAAAAAATGTACTTACCTATACATAACAATACCTAATCTTGCGCCGGTTTTTTTGACAGTTAAAAGTAGTCAAATAAGTAAAACGGTATCGGAATAGCGGTATCAAAATAAATAGTGCTGTTTTTATCAGTCAATACCAAGTTATTCATTTAAAAATAATGTTATTTCATGCTCTGAGTATGGGCTTTTCTTAATATCTTGATTGTTAGAAGGTTCGTAAAATTTTTATTACTTTATACAGTTACTACTTCATGCTTCCAGCATTAAGTTTCTTTCTAAAGCCTTCATATCAAATTCAATATCGTCGAGTCCAGATGGTCGCTTACCCACACAAATTATTAGTGCGGAAAAATAACTTCTAAAACACATTTTACTATGAAATTTCAACAGGTCCCGCTCTACAAACTATAGAAATAGAGACAAAAATCATAACAACGTTTTGTACTCATTTTTTGTACTTAACCGAAATTTCTTTCAATTTTCTTTTTTTAATGTTAAACATTCAAATTATGAAATAAAAAAACAACTTAGATTTTTTTTTTCTAAAGAAAAAAAAAGAAATGTCAACAATTAGTCGGCCAAAGGTTGGGAAAATAGAGCTTGATAGTTTTAGAACTGTTATAAAATTAGTAATATAAACTTGTAAAAAAACTTTAATCTTAGTTCTTAAGACAATTAAGAAATTAAACCATTTGTCATCTGCATTTCTTGGAAAAAAACAAAATGAAATTGAAGTAAAAAGTGTTTTTTTTTTTAATTGTGTGAGATAGCAAGCATAGTAACCACCTTAGCGAGGGGTTACGGCAATATTAAGGCTTTATTATTTGCCCGTAAACCACCTGCGCTGTCTAGACGCGGCTCACAACGTTAAACTAACCTTTATGTCATAGTAACTCGGTCGATATTAGCCGAGATTGTTACACCTTCTTACTAAACCCCTTCGACGCAATATTATATTATTTATATCAGCATTTTCAACCTTTAAAAGCAAAAAAATCTAGCGACCGCCTAGGTCCGTAACAATGCGGCGAGCGGGTAGGCGCACTCCGCTCGCAATATTTTTTTCGCGATCGCAACCCCCTAGCAAGACTTGGGGACAATTTGGGGATCGCGATCTAGATTGAAAAACACTGGTTTATATTCTTTGCTGACTTCATGTAATTGCATTATGCGCATAATTTTAAAGATCAAATGGTTTTACTGCTCATACTGGAACTCAGCAGTTTTGGAAATCTTTCATATTGGATCCTAGACCCAGCTCCCGGGCTGGGGGGGCATGAGTCATGACCTCTGGGTTGAGTCTAGGTCTACCAATGATAACTCCATTGATGAGACTGTCCAGACTGGACCTCGACAATGTAATCCCCCCCTTCTAATTCGAAAGCTGGATCCGCCCTTCAGATAATCAGCATGTGATCGAATTCAAAAGCATTTCAACCGCCATCACTATCATTTCGCATTAAGAATAAATAATGTCAAGTTCTCGATCTGGTGAAGATCGCTGGAAACCAGTAGACGCGAGCAGCACAAGACCGACCGTCGGGGAGATCATTGGGAAAAGCCCATGCCCAGTAGTGGGCGTCTTCCGGCTGATATGATGATGATGAAAGTCCAGTTGCGATAAAGTTTGTCTCAGTTTAAGGACGGTACTACATCTTAATTAAAAATACTCACAACCAACTCCCATTGGTCCACGGCTCCCTCTTCCTCCTCCCCTCCACCGCCCCTGCCGCCGCCAGCAGCGCGAGCAGCGCCACGGGCGACATCTTGACTGTCACAAGATGGCCGTCACATCGCAACACAAGATGGCGGACTACATCGCTGCACTTTGAGGTTAGGTTGGTATTTACATCGTGTTTTGGTTGGTTTTTGGCAAGTGAAAATTGTGCTTTCTAGGTTTAGGTTAGGTTTAGTGGACTATGCAAAAAAAAACCGTTACCAGCCCTTTCTCGTACATAATACCAGTTAACCTTTTTAACATCACATCAAGTACAAATGTCGAAATTTACGTACGCACGTACCTACGTGCGTAATATACGTCAGCGACCCTAAAATGACAGCCCAGCAGTTAACTGCGTCCCTTTCTTATGACACTAGTTAGACAGAGACACAGGGAGGGGTTAAACTAAACCTGGGCTGTCATTTTAGGGTCGCTGACGTATATTACGCATTAGACGTTTCTAGTACAAATGTGTATGCGCAAATGTACCCCTTCCACTCGATTTATGCTCAAGATGTTTGCCTGCAACTATACCTAACATAATTACGTTGGTTAGGTGAAATCGAGGTGAGGTAGATGCTCTGCATATAGAGCTGTACTCGTATAAACTTTGTTTGTATGATATCCCTACTGCAACGGGGCGGTAAGCAATTACGTTGAAACTATTTAATAGTCTTACTTGTGGGTGGTAACACGATTTCAATGGAAACATTTTTTAACGAAGAGTATTAAAAAAAAACTAGAAGCAATTCCCGTTCCGAATAATAATACGGATTAAACTTTAATTCAGTCGATTTTACAGAAGGGAAGTTACAATCGAGTTCAATAAGTTTCTAAAATTCTTTTATTGTTATAATAATAGAGAGAATAAGTCGCTATTATTATAAAAAGCCCTCTTATTACCGACGATTGCGTTGTGAGATTGTTACGACTTTTCGATCGTAACAGGTGTTTATGAAAAAAAACATATTATATAAAAATGCTACGTTTGATGTGAAGTTTTTAAGCTCGTCAGTAGGGTCCAACCGGATCGCTACCACCATGTTGCTCGCTAATTCAGCCGCTAAGCAGCAGTGTTTGCACCGTTGTCTTTCAGCGTGAAGAGTAAGAAAGGCAAAAAATCAACAACTGGTGACAAGTTTTGTTGAGAGTTAGGAACGGGCTTTTATTCTGATAAAAAAGTCCCCTATTTTCACAAATTTCACTGGTATTTTGTCAATGCACAATTTTTAATCAATGGGTAATTTTTTATAAATTTCACTCTTCTCGCAGATGCACCCTCTTAAGCTGGTTTTCTAATACAACGGAGCGGTGATTTGCGACGTTTCCATGCATTTCACACCCACCCAAGTGATATTACAAGTGCATGAAAACGGTGCACATCTCCGCTTCGGTACAGTGAAAGTATAGCCTTTTAACTGTTTTGGGGCAAGGGTTGAAAAATCGTGTCGTCCTCGTGTCGTAGCCTCTAAAGGTCTTCCGATTCGCTCCCATATTGAAATTAGTCACGCTTTTATGACTATTCTATTGTAGTCAGATTCAAATTATACGGCACCGTGACGACCGGTCCACGGGAACGGCAGGATTCTAATTCGTCCACAATGCGCCTTTACCCTCACCGGATATTTAAAAAAAATATATATATGAAACTGGCAAACGTAAGCCACGGAATGCTGATGTTGCAGGTTCAAGTCCTGCCATTACCCTATTTTTTCTTTGTGTTGTCATTACATGGAATTTAATATATATTTCAGGCTACATAATGGTCCATACCTTGGCAAGTAACACTTGCTTTGAAAAGAGAAGAAAAAATAAACTGCTGAGTTTCTTGCGGCGTTTCTTCTCAGCAGAATTTTCCATTTTCCGAATCGTTAGTAGATTCAAACATGTAAAAGAGCTTATATGGCCTACTTGCAAAATAAATGAATTGATTTCATTTTCATTCATTCATTCATTTTCATTTTCAGTCTGTCAGTAATGTGACAAATTCAAACCGCGGGTAAAACATCGCTTACCATAAATTAATTGGCCTTCTTCTCAACCCAAAAGTAATTAATTTAATTTAATAACAAACCATTAAAAAATTACAATACATTTATTTTCGTGATTTATGGTTTTTACACAATAAATAATTTAAATAGACACATTTCATTCTTCGAAGCATAAATTCTAGTTTTACTCGTAAAACAGTGTTTTTGCTTTGTAATAAAAAGTAGTAGTGGTACCTAATTAAATTTACTACGGCTGCAATTAGTTTGGTTCCCACGCTAGCTGTTTAATTGGTATTGTCTAGTTATTGTAATTAACTCTGATTAAGTTGCAAAGTGGCTGTTGCATTGATTTAAAAAAAAACTTGGTCTATGGCTCAGAGATGGGGCATTAAACCACATTTATCCTTGCTTGTAGAAGTAAACAATATTCTAACCTAAAATGACAGTTTGTGTCATAAAAATATTATGTTTTGTGCAAATAAAATGAAAATTTGATCTTGCAAGTAGGCCTTATAGGCTCTTTTACATGTCTGTGTCTGCCAGCGCGTCGGAAAATAGGAGATTCTGCTGAGAAGAAACTCCGCAAGAAACTCAGCGAAACATTCGAAAGCTACAAGTTATACTTAAATCATCTCTTCTATTTACAGCTTCGATTTGTTTTATTTAGGCCATAAATGATGTTTTTTTTTATGAAATAGGAAGGCAAACAAGCAAGTAGGTCACCTGATGGTCAATGATCACCACCGCCTATAGACACCTGTAACAACAAAGAGAGTGCAAATGCGTTGCCAACCCAGAGGGCTAAGATGGAATACCTCTTGCGCCCATAATTACACCGGCTGTTTTGCTCTCCACGCCAGAACACAACAGTGCAAGCATTGCTGCTTAGCGGCAGGATTAGCGAGCAAGATGGTAGCGATCTGGACGGACCTTGCACAAGGTTACCACCCGCAAAAGTTTAGGTGACAAAAAGTAAAATTTTAGTTTAGAATTTTGTTTAAATGATAAGACAAGTATAATATATGTATGTATATACATATAAATGGACTTTAGTGGCTTAAAGCCTTTCCGACCTTGAGCCTTGCTGCTGTAGGTTGGTTGGTTTTTGAAAAAAATTATAGCCCATTGGTTGGTTTGATCATTGGCTCTGAATTTGTAGTTCACTTCACGGATTCGGGTTCAAATCCCGATAGCGGCAAACATTTGTATGATGAATATGAATGGCTGTATTAGAATGAGGTTTTACTATTATTTCATAAACATTTTACGTGGTGATCATTTGGCAAAATGCTTTTATTTCCGAAATTTTAAACCCGACGGGGGCGTACCCGACCCGGGTACGAACATTCAAATTCATTGTAAGTACAAAAATGTCTATTCCAAGCGGGAAAGAACCTGCATCCACTAGCTTTATAGTAGAAGTGGTCACTAACTCAAAGGTTATCCGGCAGTCAAGATGTATGGTTTAGCCAATTAATTAAATCTTCAGTTAATAGAAAACCTTAATCCTTGTTGCTTCAAGTGATTTGAAACACCATAATTTGAATAAACTATAGCTATCTTAATTAAATATGTACCCTTTATAAGACAGGTTAGGATTTAATTAACTTCTACACTTTATAGTTAGTTAACTTAGACTATTTAAACTAACGGCTCTTTTTCGGAACCCCTAATTTGCTTTGTCCTAATCTGTTTGCTTTAATTATTATTTACTGTAAAGGTTTCTTTTCTAAAACCATGAGCTTATTTTTACTTACTTTCAATAACTTTAGGTCATCAATTGAACTTAACCAAATCTAAAAGGTTCGGACTAATAATATTTTACTAAATCTTGAAATGCTAAAGATTTCAGCCAAAATCTTTTGGTACCTACGAATAGTAATTAGGCTAAACTTAGTTCTGGAATTTAATTCATTCCCAATGAAGAAAGCTTTCAAAAGTTAAAAGTTTCTGCGTAAATAAGGCCTAAATCCTAAGCCGTACTTTGCATTGTCAATTCACTTAGTTCAGAAGCTGTAAATGACTTGAAAATTAAAAACGAGGATAAAAAAACTTATTAAAAGTCGTTAAAATTAACAAAAGTACATAATAAAACCTAATTGATCACGTAAACACAAGATTAATGCGCACATAATTAATTATCTACAAATCAATTCAATAATTCACAATACAACAAACTGCAAAATCAAAATCCAAAGATTCGCTCACGCATACCGTAGAAAAATTAAAAACAAACACCGAAAACGCGCGCACAATTTCCCGCTAAAAACCAACCATAGACACGTGAAAACTTTTTAATTATTAAAGCGTTTTTTCACTTACTAACGCGAACACACACGAGTAAAGTTACGATTCGATTGTAAAGGCAGCTATAGACGTGCGCCTTTGGCAGAGCTTCAAAGCAGACTGGTTTGTGCTCCAAATTATATATCAGAAGTACGTATAAGTAAAGTTAGCTTTGATTGTAAGCTCGGTGTCTTCGTTTTTTACAAGCTTTTTACTTGGCATGTTTGTGTGAATATCTTGTGATTCAATCTGGATTTGTGTCATTGTTCTAAATGAGGCAATTTGTTGCAGCTTTGCTGGCTATCTCGTCTGTGTTGTAGTCCATATTAGTTTTAACGTGTAACTTTGATTTTTAAGTCTTGCAGGACTTAAAGAGACCGGGAGACGCTTCTACAAGATGGACCCAAGACTTGGTTAGGAATATTGTGTATCCAGCGGTACTATTGGGTACTCCATACAAACGGTGATAGCATTTTCCACCCTCAGAACCTTAACCTGTAACCTTGTTTTTTTTCTTCATTTGCTTTTGATATGCCTTAGAACTTGCTTTGATATGTTTTGATTTTTTGAATATTTTTTATAGGTGGTTTCGCAACTACTGTCACTTTTTTATAAAACGTACAAACCTAGTTCAAAGGCACAACAATAGCATAATAAAAAATCACGGCTATAGGTTTTGATTTAGAGGGTGGAAAACGTCATCGCCCTTTGTATGAAGAACGCTTTTTTACAGAACCTGAAACCGTAAGAACATTCACTATGGAAGTTTTTGGGGGGTAGGTACCTATGTTCAGCTTTGGACGTCCTCGGGTAAAAAAGAAGATAGGTACCACTATTTGTCTGGAGTAGAGGTCCTAAGAAGGTCGAAAGACACTAGCAAAAAAAAATCAAAAAGTCAAAAGATTTCTAAATAATGCAAAACTTGGCTCTAAAACACAATTTGCATTATATCGTAATTTTGACTCAGAATTATAAGTATTATAACACATTCAACGGTTTTCTTTACCAAATTAAAATTACCTATTTACTGTACGGTAGGTATAGTCGACCAAGTAATTGCTGGACCACTTTTGAACCTTATCCGTTTGTAATACGGTCGAAAAATGGTCAAGGAATTTCTTGGTCGACTATACATTAACCCATTCTTGTATTATAATAACTCTAACCTTAACTTTTCTAATAGATAATTAGTACTTTTGATGAAATAAAGACCAACTGATACAATCTGCCAAACGTTACTTGGCGAAATAATGAGAGCTGGTCCAACAAATTAAAAGATGACAGCTTCAAATATATTGCTTGTGCCATTTAATTCAAATTAATGGGACGTGGATGGGACACTTATTCGGGTTCAGTATATTGTAAGTGGAATGAAATACAATGATCGAGTGACCATGACCTAATCAAACCAAAATACCTTAAACATCTTTTATACAAGCATAGCATGAACATAGCGTTTAGGAAACAAATTAACTTTAATACACACAGAATTAATATTTAGCAATACACTTATACGAATTTTCTTTGATTGACAGACTGACATAATCAACATGGATTCTAGTTGCATTAGTAACCTTTACTTTTTTAATACGTTTTTCTGCTGTCATTTAGTATGACACCGTACATGTATTATAATATCATTGTTATTACGTAATCGAATGAAATGAGTGTAAGTATTTATGATCTTGACTGTACCCATCTCAAGACAGGAATATCAAAATTCGTATTAATGCGTTCGGAACTTCGGACAACTTCCGCAACAGCTAGTTCTGAATAATTTGAAGGTTCTCTTCAAATAACTTACTCATGTTTTCATTAAGACGCGTGCTAAAGCTAGTCGCCTTTTACCAGTTAACTGCATTTCCGCCTACTCCAGTTAACCAGTTTGACGGACAGATTGACGAGTGGCACTAGTGGCAGTATTAGCATCTCGCGTAACCCCCCCGCCTCGTTCACTTCATTAGCTGATTTTGATTAAGTTTTCTGGAGGCACCAGTAGCAGTTTTCGGGATGGTGACAGATTTACAGTAGGTCGTACTTTGTCTCGACAGAAAGGAAATGAAAGGAAAATACATTTGGCCACATTCGTTTACAGTTTGGTTTATTCAATAAAAATGCGTAATTTTTGAACTCCGAAAAAAGCTATAAGGACAAAATTTCCGTTTCAAAACTATTGCGGCAGTGTTCAAATCTACTGTCTACACCAATCTGGGTCACACGCAAAAATTAGGCTATGATAAATTTAAGCAAATACTCTTGGCTCATAACCTGTCTAATTTAAGTGGGCATAATAGGTGCGCACTTTTATAGGCCATAAAAGAAATTAAATAAAACACGGACATTTGTATTTTGTGTACAATAAAGAATTTACATAAATACGTTTTTTTATGAAATAGGAAGGCAAACAAGCAAGTGAGTCACCTGATGGTAAGTGATCACCACCGCCTATAGACACCCGCAACACCAAGAAGATTGCAGATACGTTGCCAACCCAGAGGACTAAGATGGAATACCTCTTGTGTCAGTAATTACACCGGCCGTCTTGCTCTCCACGCCGGAACGCAACAGTGTAAGCACTGCTGCTTTGCGGCAGGATTAGTGAGCAAGATGTTGGTAGCGATCCAGACGGACCTTGCACAAGGTCCTACCACCCGCAAAACATGCATTAAATTACCTAGGTGCTACTTTTCGACAATAACACTGAACCTGAATTCTATTTGTAAGTAAAATTAACGAGAATGTAAGATAAGGTAGATAAACAAAGACGAATTTTACCCTTTAAAGGGTTTGTTCCAGTTAACGTTTTAATGATTTTGTCCTACTGTTTCCTGCATTCACTGTGACAATCAGAGCACATTTATAACTAGCCTTGAACTGCGTCTTGAATAGTCTTGCTGTGTAATAAAATGACAGTAACAGCTGTGAGAAATTCACATAATTGTAAGTATGTATGTAAAAAGTCACATTATTGTCAAGACAAGATAAGACAAAGACATTTACTCTTTATTGAGCACCATACGGAAAATAGTTTACACAAATACACTTTAAAATTTACAAGGTAAACTATTGGCGGTCTTTTTAACGGACGTATTGTCATTTTTACTACAAGGTAGTCGTGACAAAGTATGTCAAATTGTCAAGCTTGTTAGTTGATTTTGTAAACATTGGCGTCCACCTGTATTCTTAATTACTGTTTTTTTTAATTACTTTTTTTATGTAACTTGTGTATGCCATGTACTATTGTGATAAATTGCACTGTAATCTGTTTTGAAAGAGAAGAAAAAAAATAAACTGCTGACTTTCTTGCGGCGTTTCTTCTCAGTTATAGTATCTTCCATTTTCCGAAGCGCTAGTAGATTCAGACATGTATAAGAGCCTATATGGCCTACTTGCAAAATAAATTTTTCATTTTCATTTTTCATTTTCAGTGCAGTAGTGGAAATATATTCACGTAGCGCCTTAGAACCCTATCTCAATGACGCGACGCGTTAAACGCCACGCTATGTCATACACATGTCATGCGTATGTCTCTTCGACTAGGTTCTACGGTGGTACGTGTTTCAATTTCCTTGACTGTACATGGGTCCGTAATTGACATTATGATATAATGTAATAATCTAGTTTATATACTTCCCACTGTTGGGCACAGGCTTCCTCTAATAATAAGAGAGGATTTGAGCGTTAGTTCCCATACAAACCCAATGCAGATTAAGAACTTCGCTCACACATTTATTCTGCTCCGCAAGAATCGCAGGCGTGTGCAGGTTTCCTCGCGATATTTTTCTTCACCAAAAATATACCTACATATATGATTAGTTTTCACGCAAAATATGTCACAGAACTTTGGAAAAACTAAATTACGAACGTAAATTTGCATAAAAAAGTGCGTTTCGTATGAGTGACGAGATACCAGGATCTAAAGGGATCTAAAGGGTGGCAACGTATCAGCGACTCTTTTAGGGTTACTGATTTCCATGCGCTGCACAGTATTTTTATCATGCGTACAGCATGTGTATTTTTCTTGCCTTTACATTAAAAAAAATCGTTAATTATGTGGTTTTAAAAACCTCAAGCTCTTTGCCTAGTTTAAAGAACGTAGCCAGTTTTATAATGCCACCATCAAGCACTCAACAAACAAACAAACACAGCCTCAAGTATATCTAAAGTGTCTTCGGCGCATCAACGCTTAATACCGTTTGAGGACATTGCATGCGCATGCGTTAGTGATGTTGTAGATATGCTTCAAATAAATTACTAATCGTAATTAATATACGAGTAGGTATATTAAAAAAAGTCAAGACATAATAAGTACATGAAAGAAAAAGGATGAAATTAAAAATCGAAAGAAATTTCGGTTACAAAATTTAATAACAAAAACGGTATTATCTCTCGTCAGCTGACGATAGCTGTAAAGGTACCCGGTTGAATATGATAACTTGTTAAAAAGTTTCATATAGCTGACACCGAGGGTAGTTGTACCCTTAAAATCAATAATGTAATGACCGTAAGACGAAGCACATTGAAAAATTCGCAGGGTAGGGCAGCGGCAGTCAAAGTCAAAGTCAAAGTCAAAATATTTTATTCAGATTAGGCTTACAGGTAGCACTTATGAATGTCAAAAAATTTACAACAGTGTGGCAGTGTGGCGAAACTGGCAAACGCAAGGCACGTAATTCTGATGTTGCAGGTTCAAGTCCTGCCATTGCCCTAATTTTTCTTTGTGTTGTCATTACAATTTTAATATATATATATGTTCTATCACTACACATATTGCTTTTAATAAAACTAACCTTCCCAAGTATCTCATAAGTGCTGTAAAAGATGTATAATAAATACCTGCATAGAGACGATCGCGTCTATACAGCTACTATGCAGCAAATAATAATTCGCATTCTTATTTTTCTCCTCTAATGTCTTCTACTCCTACCCGTTCAAAGTAGGTACGGTCAGCATCATAAATATCAAAATTATCAAAAAAGAAAAACACAAGGTTGTTCGCAATCACTCACTCTATCACGCTGTATATGTTTTTTTGAAGGGTTTGGGACGTTTTGACGTTAGCAAACGTCAAAAATATCTATACACCTTTATGCCACTAAACATAAGGTCGACGTATACATATTTTGACGCTATATCTGTATGTATATTTTACAGCTGACTGTATGCGGCTGCGCACTTGAGTTCAAGCAGCTCATCTTATTCTTGAGCCACACAACCGCTGCAACTAGAAAAACAATGAGATATCTCCGAGATCGTCTGATCAAATACTTAGGGGAATTAAGTTTTTTTATTAATGGACAAACAATAAAATATTTACATTGGGGAAATTAATATAAATAAAAAAATACAACAGGAACACGTCGCAAAGTTTGTGCTGCGTGGAATGGAACTCAGAACGCTAGCACTAGTATCCCGCTGTATGGCGAGACTAATCCCCTTATTCATAAAAAAATAACAGTATTTTTAGGCTAACAAATGTTTTGTCCTTTTCATTTGAGGGCAAACGTCACAATGACAGATAAAAAAACAAAAGATATTAACTGACAAACGTTTACGCAGCGTTTATGAATATGGGGGTAAGCCTTTGAGTAAAGTAGGCGCCAGTTCAAAGGGCGATGCGGAAAAGTTTTGTGCCAATGTCTTTAACCAATTTCTTGACCTAGGAGCTTTTTGTATGGCATTACAATCTGCATTCTGACTGACTGGGGCGTAACCACAAAATTTACAAATGCTACAATTTAACATATTTGTCACGTGTTTGTATGAAAAACTTTACAATTATGTCAAATAGTAACACTTGTAGTTTTTGTGACACAGGGGGCTAGAGTCCATGAAATTTTGTATTAAGACTATTGTGAAAAATATTGTCAAAGTTTTCTATAAAGAGTAAGTATTAAATAAATCAAAACATACACTAATTTATAAGACATAATAACTGCATACAAAATAAACATGACTATAGGTTAAGGTTTAGAGGGTGGAAAACGTTACTGCCGTTTGTATGTAGAGCGCTTTTTAAAGCTTCGTACACAGTGACTTGTTTTTAATATCATTGTTCGTACACAATCTTTTCTTACGTCTGTCCGATAATAGTCACTTCACAAATTCTGATACTTTGGGTGCGAAGGAGGGATATTTTTATTCGATAGTTGATAACTCAGACTAGTAGAGCATAGAGCCGATGTAAGTTACTAATGGAAACAATTTCTTTGCTAATCCGCGAATTAGCAAAAAAAATGTTTCCATTAGTATCAATATGGACTTCCGCAAAGTAACGCCTGAACCGATGTAAGTCTAAATCTGAGAGAGATACCATGTTTTTTTTAGATATTACTATGCTAAAACTGGTTGCCCGAATTAAAATAAGTACCAATTAGTCCGTCAGTTAGATTATAGAAAAATACTCGATACGTATTTTTTTATTTGTCCATACGAATAATATTGACAAAGATACAGCACATTCAAATTCAGGAGTAGGGGCTCGTGACGTCACTCTTTCGTAAAAATTTTACGATATAATGACGTAGCGCGAACTTTCGCCGCTCTGTAACTTTGTTATTTTAAGTTTTAGAAGCAAAAGAAAAAATACGTATCTACTATTTTCTGGCGTTCTAAAAGATGGACTAATTATTATTTTTTAGTCAACATCCCAATTACATTTAAAATCCAGCGTTCGTTAATCTTGTTCATAACAAATAACAACTGAAATAAACGCCATCTATAAGCACAACTAAATATTAACGAACATCGCTCTAACAAGTCTAACAACGAAAGAGGTGGATATACTGTGCGATACTACTCACCAGCAGATGGCGCTGTACTGCACAACTTAGAATACTCATTCTACTTGTCGCTAGATGGCTCTGCTAACCAAAAATAATTCGTAGTTATTGTGCATTAGAATCTGAGACTAGTAAATAGGTAATTTAAAGAATAATGAGTTATTTTATAAACATAATTCCACGATTTAATTTAGTCCGGCAACAATTTTTGATTAAAATTAGTCTTTTTGACTTGATTTCAGGTACAAGCAGTACCTATTTAATTAAAGCAACACTTTTTTTTAAATTTTTAGTTTTAATTTTAAGCCACAACAATTATTTACATTGCACGCACTGCAAAAATTACTGACGTTTTTTAAAAAGATAAATTAAAAAAAAAACTATACCTAATCGAAAATTACGTATTAATTTCCTTAATCGATGTACAATTAAGCACCTTAGTTACCTTACCTTGCACATACACGTGCATGTGGCTGTACCTACCGCGTCGTAGCATATGGCAACACCGATGCAGGTAGGAACAAAAAAAGGGATCTGGCTTCGAGCTTGGGGCCGCTGTCAAAATCGTCTCGACGAAAAAAAAAACAAAACCCCCGTCGGCTGTGTTGCACCATCCGTTTAATATTGTTCTCTATTTCGGTTCGATTTTTAATAATAAATACTGGTGTTGCATTAATAATAATATTTATTTATGTATGCCCTGCTTCATTTTTTTAGCTTGACTTGCTTGGAATTTTTGTGAGTTTGTAGTAAATTAAAAATGGCCTAGCGCTACTTTTCGACTCTCCGACGACAGTTAGGGTTCCCTAAATTAAAGTGACTACATCGACAGTAATCGACACTAATATAATAAAGAGGTAAACTTTGTTTGTTTGTATGTAGGGGGTAATCACTGGAACTACTGAACCGATTCCAAAAATTCTTTCACTAATAGACAGCTACACTATCTAACGGACATTAGGGGTGCAATTTTTGAATCTCACCAGGTGACTAGAGCTCACCAAAATGGCCGAATCTCCATGAAAAACGGCTATTTTGGTGAGCTTTAGGTACCCGGTGAGATTCAAATGCGATTTTTGAATCTCACCAGGTGACTAAAGCTCACCAAAATGGCCGCATTTCTATGAAAAACGGCTATTTTGGCGAGCTTCAGTCACCCGATGAGATTCAAAAATTGCACTCCAGGATCCCAATTCTCGGTTCACTCAAGATGCATCTCACGTGCGAGATACGTCAAAAAATGACAGATTTCCAAGGGATTTGACAGTTGTTTTCGTGCGAGATGAATCTCGCATTAAACCGAGAATTGCCTCGCAGGCCATAATATTCTGTTTAACTCCTAATTTCATCAAAATCCTTCCATATAAGAAGAAACATCTAACCAAACCTAAACACTTTAATACTAGTAATATTTAGTAGAACTTTAATTCAGCTCTACTAAAACAGAGTCGTTTGGAAGAAATCGCCTCAATGCAATAAAATTGTCGTAGTTTTCTCCCTAGTAACAGACTCGTGTATTTTATTAGCATTTTTTATTTATTTATTCATAATCTTAACTTTTTCTCATTGCCTTCTAGAATAGTAAATCTAAAGTGAATCAAAGGTACAGATCATAAATCAATTTTTTTTATTAGAAAATAAAGTTAGAAATATGCAAGCATTAACTGAGAAGATATAAATATAAGAATAACAATACTAATACTTAATAACACCTAAAATAAAATATAAAATCGCGACTTATAGACATTGAAATAAACAATTTAAATGGTTTATATCGCGTACCTATATATTGTAAATTCTAATGAATTAAATTCCAGAAGTTTCCATAAGACCTGAAAGGGCTCTAAAGAAGCGTTTCTTAGAACTTGTAAGTACCTAATATTGCATACCTAGTAGATACCTAGAGATACTCGTAGTACTAGGTACTGTAGAGTAGGTAGGTAAATAATTTTCAAATATCATATTAAAGTATCACATTTAAGAGCAAGTGGGTCACCTGATGATAAGTGATCAGATCACCACCGCCTATAGACACCCGCAACACCAAATAGATTGCAGATGCGTTGCCAACCCAGAGGGCTAAGGTGGAATACCTCTTGTGCCAGTAATTACACCGGCTGTCTTGCTCTCCACGCCGGAATACAACAGTGCAAGCACTGCTGCTTAGCGGCAGGATTAGCGAGCAAGATGATGGTATTAATCCGGAGGAACCTTAGTATATAAGGGCATTTTATTAATAATAAATTAGTCTTTACTCAACCGTTGCGCATTTCATTCCTCCCCGTTCGCCCAACACACTGACCTATAAGTAATGGACTTCTGGTCAGCGTTTAAAATATGGCCGCACCAAAAGTCGAACAAAAGTACAACAAATCGACAATGCGATGTCAGTCTGTCGGACCGACGGCGCTGCTATCAATACTATTATTTTGTAAAAAACCTATTTGCAACGAAACTTAATAAATTATTATTTTAAGCAGTTAGACGTAAAGTTGTAAATCCAATGACTATAAACGCCAAACTAATAATTTGCATTTATAACATTGGCGTCAACCTGTATTCTCAAGTCGGGCCGTTTTTCTGCTGTCATTTAGCATGACACTGTACATCCATGTATTATAATATCATTGGCCCAACATCACAGTACTTACAAGTTCAAAGAAGTCATCTATCTGGGGTACATAGAGTCAGTTTACGTAAACATGAAATAAGTAGCCTCATTAATTTCTTCAGTTGTGTTTAAAATAAAGCAAAGAATAACGCAACAATTTATTAAAAACTAAAATTCAAATTTATTAAAAAAACTAAACCAGTCAAGTGGAACAGTGACTCGACTAGCATCGCTTGACATTCCACGCACACTAACGAAACAGCTGATTAAAATGCATTTGTGAAACTAAAACCATTACCAATCTTAACCTTAAATCTAAGAGCATACGGCTGTTGACGCTTTTGCTTCTCAGCAAATTTAACTCTGCCTTGGTACAAAATTGAACGGCTCTACGCAACAAGAACGCAAGCTAAACGCAACCTTAACATATGTGAATAGGATTGTTGTACCATTTTACGAAGTGAAAAATACAACTATGCTAAAAACACAAGCGAAACCTATCTATATGGTCGTGTGTATGAATTTTTACCTGTTTCTTTGCGTGTGTGCGTGGGGTTCGGACTTGCATTTTAAATTGTTCTGATTCTGTTTATGTGATTTTTGTAACAAAGTTTTTGGAATGTGTTGAGAAATAATGAAAAACCGTTTTTGATACTACTCATGAATTGTTTTTTTTCTTTGTTAGGTTTCACAGATATAATTAAATTACTTAGGTACCAAATATTTTCTTTGTTTGCTCTATGTAGAGTTGAAAATCAAACTTAAAGATCTAGGTAATTGTTAAAACGCCGTTCAAAATTTGAAAAAGGATTGTGTACTGCGGGTGGTAGGACCATGTGCAAGGTCCGTCCGGATCGCTACCACAATCTTGCTCGTTAATCCTGCCGCTAAGCAGCAGTGCTTGCATTGTTGTGTTCTGGCGTGGAGAGCAAGACAGCCGCTGTAATTACTGGCACAAGAGGTATTCCATCTTAGCGCTAGGGCCCTTGAGTACCATGTGTCAATGTCCTACTCTCCTACAGAAGTACCTAAACTGCGACAACGGATCAACAATGCTCTTGGGGTTGCTGGTTTCTATGGGCGAAGGTGATCACTCTCCAATAGGTTACCCGCATGCTCGTTTACGTCACTTCTCTATATAAAAAAAGGCTTCGGAAGAGAACACAGGGTAGGTAGGAGATATTTCTCAGCGTGGTATGGTCAAACGATTTGAATCCTCAGTTATCATACATTCATAGAACCATGTCACAATAAATTCGAGTTATCACTTGTATGACATTTGTTGTAAAAGTCTAAATGACATTTATTGTGGCAACAATTTTTCCTATCCAGTGAAGGCAATCAAAATTTAGAACTGGGTATGTTGTAATTTGTAAATTAGTGTTAAAGAGTTTTTAATGTACCTAATGATTTAAATAAAACATTCAAAAACAACAACGCGACAAACAATCTTTCATCTTTATTTTTAAATTCGGAAAACTGTGACAATAACGGTCAGCTTAGCATGGTCACACATATTTTAACATTTTTAAGTTTTTTTTTTACCAAAGCAATGGCGAACGCATGATCGGCCTATCACTAACAGTGAAAGTTTTTTGTCGTTTTAGGTTTTTTGTTATTTTATGTTTACCTACTTACCTAATGTTGTGTAAAAACCACAAAAAACTGATTTTTATGAGTGAATTTTGCATATTATTGCGAGCTAATGCTAATAGAAACATACTCAAATAGTCGTGAAGTAGTTGCAAAATACTTAGAATTAGACTTGAACAAATTTCCAAGTAACATGGTCTAGTTATATTAACAAAGCAGTTTCCTCCCCGATAAGTATAAAAAAACTCTTTTACCATGTAGATTCAGTACGAAAGTAAAGAGCAGACACGAATAAAATATTGTAAAATACAATTTTTTGTACTAAATTGTAGTCAAAATCAAGCAATTGCCGCCAATAAAACCGTTTCGTTACAAAGAAACTATGGACTTTTATTGTCATACTGTGTAGATAACTACTGTCAACTTACAAAATTAAAACAAAACCGGTCAGCCATATTTACTAGCGGCCAGTCCCACCGTTCTGGAACGCGTTTGAATTCGAAATTCATATTTGGAACATTGGAACGCTCGCAACCGGTCGCCCTTGTAATAGTTGGCTGTTATCAAACCGCCAATTTAAGAAGACCTGTGTCATAGGAGCGCGAATATCTTTCGCAGTCTAATACGGTTGACGGGCGGAGGGGAGGGGAGGTCTTCCTATAATGGCTGAGTTTTCTCGACAAGTGCGGCGCGAACGAAAATACGGCGCGCGAGTTGCTCTGCCGCCTTATCACTGAGTTCAAAGATTAGGTGTTCCTAGAGTCAAAGGGCATTCTGCTCTATCGTTACGTTATCTGTGAGTCAAGGAGTAACATTGTTTCATAAGATGCGTATTTTTTTAAAGAATTTTGGGTTAGACCTTTGAACAAAGGAATGTGTGTGAAGGAAGCGAGGGCAGTATGCCAGGACCGGGGCAATTGGCGTTCTGTGGTCTCTGCATACCCCAAAGAGAAACAGGCGTGAGTTTATAATAATTGTTATAATGGATTCTAGAGCCTTTCAAATAAATTTAAATGATAATGACAACACAAAGAAAAATTAGGGTAATGGCAGGACTCGAACCTGCAACATCAGCATTCCATGCCTTGTGTTTGCCAGTTTCGCCACGTTACTAAGGCACGCCACGTTACCATACCCTGCGAATTTTTAAAGTGTTTCGTTTTTACGGTAATCACATTACTGTTTTTTTTAGAGTATAACTACCCGCGGTGTCATTTATGAGAAACTTAATTAAGTTGTCTCATTCAACTTGGTCATTTATGAATGCCCATTAGCTGACGAGAGATGACGTAATTTTTCTTTGTGTCGCCGAAGCAACGTCCTAATTTTAATGTTTTGTTTTATAAATATGTATGTTAGTCTTTAAGGTATCTTTTCTATGGGCCTATGCAGCCTGATATGAATGGTTCTATTCTATTCTATTCTACTATCATTTAAATTTATTTGAATGTTTAAAAATCGGAAGTCAATTTCGATTACAAAAATTTAAGAACTTTATCCAAAAGCGATTGACTAGTCTACATTGAGGAATGGTAGTGCTTTGGTAATAATTATTTGGTTAAAATTTTTAAAATATTCAAACTTGATAACTCTCAAGTATTATTGGGTATTTTTAGAACTGGAGCACTTAGAGCTCAGGTGCTGTAGGTATACAATTTTTGGCATACAAGTTATTGACCTCGTAGGTATAAACAAATCACTGGCATAGGCTTTGCCAGTCTGTGAGTTGCTAGCTCTATGACAAGCGCCGTCCGCGGGCGGGGCAGAGGGGGGTTCTCGGTCCGCCAACTTAAAAATGCCGCCGCAGAGCCTCCGAATCGATACGGCGCGCGTCACGTGCCGCCGAGCGCGACCAATAGCCGCGCGAGGGCGCTGCGAGGCGCGCGGGGTGGGGCGGGGAAGGAAAGGGGCCGCGGGGCGCGCCGCTCCTCGCTCGCCAGTGCACGAGGAGCCGCCGCGCGCGACGCACGCACGCTTCCCGCGAGTTCAGAGTTTCACCGAAAACCGGTCCGATGCTTCGTGCCATGTTATAGTACACTGTGCAGTGCAATGAGTGCGTGGACGGAGGAAATGTTGTCCTGGCGCGACGAGCGGCTCGGACTCACCGAGCTGCCGAGCACGACGAGGAGAAAACATCGCAGCGCGCCGTACAGACTGCACCGGCCGCACTTGCCCGTGCCGTACGTGCCCGAGCCGCCGCCGGAGCCGCAAGGGACGCATATTTCAAGGCTGTACCCGGAGCTGTTGGCGCTGATATTTGAGAGGCTTCCGGTGAGAGACAGAGGCCGGGCCGCTCAGGTATGCCGCGCGTGGCGGGACGCTGCCGACCGTCGCTCCGTGTGGCGCGGAGTGGAAGCAGCGTTACACCTTCGGCGACCAGCTCCAGTCCTGTTCGCTTCCCTCGCTAGGAGAGGAGTGAGGAAGCTACAAGTCTTATCCCTCCGGAGAGGTTTGAGAGACGCCGTTGCCGCTCTACCGGGCTTGGAATCCCTCTCTCTAAGCGGCTGCTACAGTGTCACCGATGCAGCTTTAGCCAGCGCGTTTGCTGCAGAACTACCAGCATTAAGGCGACTAGACCTATCGCTGTGTAAACAAGTCACAGATTCCTCGTTAGGACGGATAGCGCAGTCACTTAAGAACTTGGAGGAGTTAGAGCTAGGCGGATGTTCTAATGTAACAGACACAGGCCTGCTCTTAATAGCGTGGGGTTTGCGGAAATTGCGCCGTTTGAATCTAAGGTCATGCTGGCACGTGAACGATGCGGGGATAGCGCATCTGTGCGGAGGAGGCGAGGCTAGAGGAACACCGGAGTTGGAGCATTTAGGCCTTCAAGACTGCCAGCGATTGACAGATGAAGCTCTAAAACACACGGCCACCGGCCTTCCGAAACTGCAGTCCATCAACCTCTCCTTCTGCGTGGCGGTCACCGACGCAGGCCTGAGGCATCTCGCGAGGCTCCCGCTGCTGGAGGACGTGAACTTGCGAGCGTGCGACGGCGTTTCGGACGTCGGAGTCGCTTATCTAGCGGAGAGCGGTCGCTTGACCGCGTTGGACGTATCGTTTTGTGATAAAGTGGGAGACGAGGCGCTATCCCACGCTACTTTGGGCCTGTCGGGGCTGAGGTCGCTATCTCTGAGCGCCTGCCGCCTGACCGACGAGGGCTTGGACCGCGTCGCGAGGCTATCGCAGCTAGAAACACTAAATATAGGCCAATGTACCCGCGTGACTGACAGAGGCCTGCACGCGCTCAGCGACGGCCTGCTTAATCTAAAAGCGATAGACTTGTACGGCTGCACGTGCATCACGCCCCAAGGCTTGAAAGATATCATGAAGTTGCCTCGGCTTAGTGTACTTAACCTCGGCCTGTGGCATGTACGGTGACCACACACACGCAGTGCCTGAACGTTTGTGTGAGTGAGACGCCATGTTGAAGTGAAGGAGCTACCAAGGTTGTATACTGGACAGTGTAAAGGAATTAACCAATCTTAAGATTAACGAATTATTTAGGAAGTGGGGTCGCCTTCGTTCCTGTTCGCCTGTGTTACTGTTGACGTTTCGTTACTCGACGTTTTGTTTTGGTCCGTTAGAAAGCCACCCCAGAGCCTAGTCGCGGTCTCAGACCTTTTTGAATCCAATGTTTTGTATTTACTATGTAAATTTATTCCACTTATGCAATACAGTGTGTCGGATATACAGTTTTGTTAACTTTCTCTTGTTTAAAAAGGTCTGATTCTCCACTAATTTAAGTGATTGCTCCATTAGTTAGATAGATATCTAGGCATTCTTCAAATTATTGGTTTTAAGTCGATCTCACGGGGTTGTTGTACGTTTTGTTATGCATTCGCCATTAGGTTTTGTGGCTTTTTGGGGTTTAAACTAGCTTTAATTGCTCTGTTTATTGAATTTTGTTATTTCTAGGTGATTGATATGTTTTGTCTTTTTTTTTGTGAATTTGGAACATGACCCAAATCGTTTTTTATGAGCCAAGTGAAATAGTTAAGTACTGATAATAATTGTGTTCGGCTTCAAAATATCAATCCCATATGGTTCCATATTGTTAATTAGAGTAAGCAGCTGATTAAATAACGTCTATTTCTTCAATGATGACGATTTATTCAAATATTACTAAGTAGCTCAATAAAAACAATTGAAAATACATACATTTTATATTCATAAAGGTTATTTCTTTGATTTACTTATCGACGCTGGTCCAAATTAAACCAGCGAGTAATATATGTAGTAACACCTAAAAAAAAGCCTGATTTTCATACCAATTGTTTAAATCTTGAAATCTGAATTTTTAAAGAGACTGAAATCTTTACCCAAAGGACAAGAAGATCTAATCAGACTAATAAAACGGTACTCTGTTTATTAACACAGAACGCATTTGTCTTTTTTTTTCAAAACACTGAGCCCCGCTTATGAATAAAACAGGAAATATTTTGCCTCCAAAGTTATATTATGATCTCGAAATAAGTAGATAGACCAAGAAAAACACAAATATTTAAAAAAAAACTAGTACTTTGCCGATAATGATACATGAAAGAATTAAAAATTGAAATCAATGATAATTAATTAATTTACCAATATAAGTTACTTAGAAGTGGTCTATAGGGAATAATTCTTATGGTTCTCCGCTTAAATTCTATCTAAGATATACCTAAGACATATAATACTCTTTATTTTACATCCAAACATTTAAAAAAAATCTCTAACTGACAAATTTTAAGAAAATTTACAAGAACAAGTAAATTCAAGTGTTATTTAGCGCAGGCCACATACCTACTGTTTCACGAAGTAGTAATATAATTTGTTCTAATGTGTTGATAAACAACATGTTTTAAATGATAATTAATCATTTTTTAAGCCATTAATAGCTACTATGCCAATGGCCACTAGAGATATATGTAACTATCAACATACCATCATGCTAGGGAAGATACTAAACATCTCTCTCTTTCCAACTTTATACTTACTGCTTAGTTAGCAAAGGAGAGATACAAAGCTTAGAAATCAACACGCATAGCATGGTATTTGTGATGTTTGTATACAATTAAAAATATTTTTTAATTAATAATTTACTTCCACTAAGTTACATATAAAATTCACGTTAAGTGCATTAATACGAGCAAAATATGTAGTATTTATTCAATTTGGCTGAATAACGAATTTATTTCTTTATCTACATTTACACTACAAAAAATCTCAAAAAATATCCCTGACGGACTTAGGCTACTAATTTCACGCGAACTTAGTGGCGCGCGTCCACTAGGCATTTATTAAGAATTATACTTACCAAATTTTTCTTTGTGTTGTCATTCATTATATAGCATTTTAAATTTATAAAGAAAGTAAAATAAATTATTTTAACTAACGCATAGGATCACATCCTCAACGTAAATGGAAACAGTAAAGACAAGAAACAAATAAAATAAGAAACAAAATGGCCTACGTAAAAAGACACTTGTGTTACATGACTATTTTGTAATATAACATTACTATAAACTTATATGTAAAGAAACCTAACAGTATATTTTACCGCTGGAAAAGTCCCCTTTTACCACTAAAGTTTTTGCCATTGTCAATTATTGGCATCACACCTGCCCTCTGTACCACAGAAATTATAAATGCTACAAATTGACATGATTGTAGACTTTTTCGTACAAAAATTATCTGTTAAATTGTAACACTTGTCAGTTTTGTGGTAAAGGCCTCAGATCGGTAGAACTATTGGTTAAGTACGAAAAATACAGTTTAGCTGAAGCGGTAAATTATTATGGTAAAATTTTGCGAATCAAGGTTTTATATTACCTACGTTTTTTCTTTTTCAAAACTAAAATCAATCTTCAAATCAAATACAAATTATTTACTTTAATATAATCCTGCAGGCTTGTATGATGAACGTCTCCAACATTTACAATAACACATCTCTAGTGCAGTGCAAAACTTCACGTAAGAAAAAGGACAAAATGACTGTCGGGACTAGACAAGAAATCATTACCATTTTTCATTACTGCCTAGCTCAGCTCCATACATTGCAGTAAAATGTATGTAATTAATATTTCTGAAATATTTTTTTAAATCAATAATTACAGAAATTAGCACTAGACTTCATCATTACCTCGGTTTAAAATACAAATATTGTTATTCAAAACAAGTTTATTTTATGTTATGATTTTACGATTTCCAAAACGAAAAGAATAAATAAGCAAAATATGAAGGGTGTAACTTTTACAATGTCGGTCTTTATGCCTAGAAAATATGGTACTTTTTTAAAGTTACACGTTTGTACACCTAAGACCAATTTTAGACAGTATTGTAAAAAATGGTCAAATTGTATTGGTCGACTATACGACAGTGGTAATCTCAAATGTCGTAAGAGACATGTCGTATACCTTTTTGCATTAATATTTTGAATGAACTTCAAAAAATTACTGATATTTTAATTGCAAAAAAAAATTATACCTATTATGTGAGATAGTAAAAGTAAATTGGAGTTGACACTTTTCTTCAAATCTTTAAAAGCCGCTGTGCTAGCAGGTGTATTTGCATTCCATTGGAATATTAGGGATATCTATAACTGCATATTTTAATTTTAAAACATGACTAATTACTTCTAAAGTTTTGATCTTGTATGACCACTGTGTGTATCGGTATCAGTGTATCCGGTATGTTAATCTATCCGGTACGATACTGCTCGTCAAACGATAATTTGTACGTTGGAAGTACGAGAATACAAAAATGGTGACTACGTCATAATTTTTAACTAAAACATAATATCACTAAATTTAATTGTGTATAATTACCGTTTTATCCTTTAAAAAGAAGAATAACTTCTCAATTCGACTTTAAGTATGTTTTTATTTTATCATGTTCGTTCAACAATTTTATTAATAAATTATCTTTAATCGATTGTCAATGCTTTATGTTTGAAGGAAGATCCAGTGCGCGAGCATATATAACATCGCAACTAGAAACGTTTTTGTGTAAAATCATTAATTTCATTTTTAATCATGGGTCATCTTCTTGCGTACAGTAAATTCTATGAAACTCCATGTTTTTGTTACTATTTGACAATGAGATCAGTGAGAAAGTCCTGGTACCTTTTTCTAAGTTGATTTTTAATTGTTTGTAAAAAATATGTTTTTTAATTGTTCCCGTATATGTTTAACTATTTAAATTAGATTAAAGTTGAAAATTTTCAGTGTACTAAAAACATAAGACTTTGTGATAATGTATCAGCGAGTACCTACTTGTTGTATCTACTTAAAAGTCGTTTTGCCAGATGTACGGTAATTACCGTAGATCTGTATTTTCATGTGAGGTTATGAGTTTTGTGAATTTCCATACGAATACAGTAGGTACTTTTGGCTTCATAGCTATCATACAAACAAGGCGTTTTCTTAATTTTTTGGTTATTTTTTATGGGGATACAGTAATTTCCAAGTTAAAGCTACGGTATCTACTAATTCCCATTGCCCATCAAATGCAACAACTCTAAATACCGTAGTTTTACCTTAAAAGCCACTTAGGTTAAAAAAACCTTTTTACTTTAATCTATACGTACTTTTTGCCAGAGGATTGATATTAATTGTTTATTGTTTGAGCCAGTGAGATCGATTTAAAATAGCATACGTTGTATACTTCACCGTGCATTGTTTTGTACAAAACGAATGTAACATAGAAGAAATGTATTAAAATTAAAAGTCATCGTTTAAGTTACAAATTTAATCTGACATTTTTATTTCTTACCTCATTACCGTTTTTCGTGTAACCTGACCGGCCGAATATGCTATAGTAGCATGCTAGCGTTTATCGCGCATTTAAAGGAATCCGTCCTTCTCGCCTATTGGTTAGAAAGGGATATATGTTTTAAGTCAGCGATAAAAGCTAGCGTAGCGGTCTCATAGTCAAAGTACGCTTTGACTATGAGACCAATTCAGGGTACGCCCTGAATTAGGAAAGAGCACAACTACCATGAATTGCTGTTGAAAACTCATATTACGTTACTATGTAAACATATGTGGTGATGATGGAGCTTCTAAGTTTTCTAACTAGCAGCGACACAGGCGTCGGATAGCAGAACTAAAAATATGACGCCAATGTAAAACGTACAAAACGCAGAGCTGTTTACTTGACAATTGGCACATACAGTTCTATTCAGGCTATCCAATATAGTCTACCAAATAGACTATGGTCGGCTACTCTGCCACTGCGTTGTACACAGTTCTATAGTTTTCTCATTTCGATGATTTACATACAGAAAACAACATAAACGCCGTTGAACACAGTATTCAGAATTTATTTATTGCGACATTTTACAAAACCTTGTACAAATGATACCCTGTTAGGGCGTAGCTATTATAAACTTGAAAACTAAAAACATAAAACTAAAAGTAACATTACGAATTACAATACGTTCCGCAGTCGCAGTTAAAGCTCAAAGATGGCAGATGTCGCAAGTGCAAAACATGCACAAATGCACATCTGTCTTTTTACATTCTTGAAGTTGAGTCTATGAAATACGAGTATCACCTATGCTGCGAAAGAACAGATGTTCTAATAGTACCGAACCTCGGTATCGTAAACTTAGATGTGACTTAGTAAGCTTAGACCACAAAGTCGAAGCATTTAATACATATAAATTGTGTACTTGTAATAAAAAAAACCGGCCAACCATCCGAATTGGCTGAGCCGTTTCGGCGTGAAGAAATAACAAAAAATACAAAAATCTATGTTACATACAAACTTTCAGCTTTATTATATTAATATGATGGACAAGTAGTACGTACAGTCAAGGAAATTGAAACACGTACCACCGTAGAACCTAGTCGAAGAGACATACGCATGACATTAGTATGACTTAGCCTGGCGTTTAACGCGTCGCGTCATTGCGATAGGGTTCTAAGGTGGTACGTGAATATATTTCCCCTACTGTACACTACACGATTGTTACAGAATTACGGCGACAAGATTCCGTTATAATATTTTGCATAATTTGTGCGAGCCACTACAGTAAATAAAAAATAAATTTAAAAAAAACATTTATTTCAGCCTGCACAGTAAAATGTACGAAATATATACCACGCCTTTCATGTTGTCTGATCCGATATATTCTATAAATTTTACTTGCCCCGATATCGTATCGGATAAAGTGAAAATGTTCTAAAATTCATAGGAATTCTACCCTTCTCAGCATAACCAAGGCTTACACTGGCGATGTGACGACGTTAAGGCCAAAGAACCAAAAGAAGAAGTAAGTAAGAGTCATGGAATGAAATTTAAAATGGACCTTACGAGGATAAAAGATTTGAGTCTTACTCCACTTTCCCGTTTTTATAACATTTTCAAACAATACGCAATTATTCCAAGGCGTTTACCCTTAAAATTGCCTAACGGACTAACTAAAACCATTAGCTGCAAAAGAATAACAAAATGGCGGAGTAATAAAGTAATTAGTACACGTTTCGGCAAATCAAACAGTTTAAACGAATAGAAACGTTAAACGTCGCCATAAACCAGTTTACAATGCATTCACAGGGAAGCAATAAAAGGTTCACAAAACTACGAGCGAGCAGTAAACGTAATTGTTATTTTAAATAAAACAATTTACTTTCGCTGGACTTTAAATTAGAAACTTTAAGGCATGGTGTCCTTACCTGAGAGGTAATTTTTAATTTTCGGTCCAATCAAATACGCGAGGGTATATTTTAGCTGGCACCGATTGGCGCGTGGCCGACGAGTGTCGAACGCTCAAAACTCAAAAATTGACCCACAGGCACAGAATAAATAATAGTACAGAAACTTCTCTTTTACGACCGCGATTAAACGAATTTCAACTTTATTAACACGCTTAAAAAGTTCATATTCTTCATACACCATGCGCCAGGCGGCCGCGAGTCAAAAGGATCACGCCGCCTGCGCCCGCCTTACCCCCGCTACTCCCGGCGACACGCTAGGGTTGCGCGGCATTCAATTACAATGTGGGTGCGCGGCAAGCCGACAGCCTACCGCGATTTACCTATGCCATAGGCAAGGCGGTCGAGCGTACCTACAGCGCGGAGTTGAACTCCCCTGCCACAGGGCTGAATGGGCGTAGGCAGGACAGCCGGGGAGGTTACGTTCATAGTTAACCTAGGGCTGGCAGAACTGTTGATCAGGTCTTGTTTTGAGCGCAGTAAATATAAAGACTCAACAGCTCGGATGACTCGCTGCTTAACTAATTTGTAATTGTTTACCAGACATTGTTGTTTACACGCTGCTTCCCGCCATTGCACGTGCATAATTAGCAAATCGGTTCGCTTTTATCTTTAATGAATAGTTCGAGGATGTTACTGAGAAACCATTATGTTGGACGTAATTATAAATAGTTAACAAAATACATTCTGGATTCTGAGCACCTAATTACAGAATATATAATAGTACAAATACAGAAGCCTCGAATAAAAACAGCGTTTAGGTATAGGAAGCGTCCTACTGTATGCCTCTCTATTTACCGCATAACTCGTATTCATTCGCACGCGCGGCTACTCATAAGCAGCGGCCACAGTGCAGAGGTGCTCCGAACGACCGGTAGCTTTGCGAAGTGCATAAATCTGCACGATGCTACGTAACTCGATACTAAGCCCAGTGCGGCTCTTTCTGATAAGTGCAGTAGGAGTGAAGACACGGGGCGTGTGGAAAAAAATCGTGCTAGCTGGACTATACTTGGACGTGACATTTTAAGTAACAAAGTGCCGTTGGGTGCGGCCATGATTGAAGTTAGCTCAAACTAGAGAGGGGGTGGGGGCCAGCAAAGTCTCCTTTAGAGGAAGGAGGCTTTATGAACGTCTCACGTTTGTTCACGTTTGCATAAATATGTACGCGTGATATTATTTTTTATGCGTTTGACGTGATAAACAAATATGCTATATTGTAATCCAGGGCATAATCCATCCCTCCTTGAACCTTAATAAATTAAAACATTAAATTGCGTGAATTAAACTTATAACATTATTTTATTCCGTAAAATGCCTAAAAACTCATCATGAGAACGAAGCCGCTGGTAAAAGTTAAGTAACTCATAAAAACTAAAATTTCTGTTAAAAAAAACTACTGTCCTCGAAGATATCACGATTTGAAATGACTGTTGGCGTTTCAATACAAAAACGTGACGGCATCGGCTCCGCTCCGACATTCTTGTACAACTTTGTAAGGAGGCACTATGAAGCGTCATACTTTTTGCAAATTTTTAGCTATAAATATTATGTTATCAATAATATTAGCCGTATTAATACAAACGGATCACTCACATATTTAAAAGCCGAGAATTGCCCGACATGTTTCGGACCAGCGGGGCTATTCTTGTGTCAGTAGAGATGAAGTCACACTCGAGATACGCCAAAAAGAGCTGTCAAATCCCTTCAAAATCTGTTATATTTTGACACATCTCGAACGTCAGATGAATCTCGATGAGCGCCAGAATTGGGGGCTAGTGCGTGGTCCTTAATCATGAGTCCCCGTGGCGGTGGTGTGACATGTCGGGTAATTCTCGACTTTAAAATACGTGATTGATCCGTTTTTAGCAATATGTTGTATGTATGAGTCTCACGGTAGTTTTATGTTAATTATAATATAAGCCTTCGAATAATATGAAGGGTAACTAGAACCTGCTTAGTCACTGTTTTTGAAAACGGTTTTTACTCTTAAATCGTAGCTCATTGCGAACTCTACATAATGTTTTGAGATTACGAGTAAAATCTCACAATAAAAAAAAATGGCTAGACGTTCTTTACGTGGACCGTTCGTGTACGTTGTGTAAGTTATCTTTTAACCATTTAGTATTAAAAAAAAGTGCTCTGTTGAGATGTGGCAACACCCGATAGTGCTGGCTGGTATTGTATTTTTCATTTTATTAAAAAAAATTCAATCAATTTGAAATAAAATAAAATAAGACATCAATATACAGAGTCGTATAGTTAACTAGCGATCTGCCCCAGCTTCGTATGGGTTACATACTTACATAAAAACCTTCCGGAACAAACTTCTAAGTAACAATGAAAACCTTATCAAAATCCGTTGCGTGGTTTATAAGGAGAAGGCGGCCGAACATACACTACAAGGATTTATGACAGATAGAGAATACAGAACTGAATTTTCGGGCTCCAGCTCGTTATCCCCGAAATCACATTACGCCTCTGTGTCCACCACTCAGAAGATCGGTGTCGAGTAAAAACTCTCCCATTTGCAGGATGTGTCGAACTGCAAATGACTGCAGTGACATGACGGATATTCATTTTGACCCTCCCCGTAAGTTCGTAGCGTCTGTCCTAAGTACTATTAGTGAGCATTAGAATGAGCAAACTAATGTCCAGTTTCACTTCTGTTTACTCTCATTTACTTTTAATTATTACTTTTATTGTTAATTAGTGATCCTCAATTTGCTGTTAATTTACTTGTTTAGCTTCACTATAGTTTTTGCACGCGGTGTTCACCTATAAGTGATTGTGACACCCATACTATATGTACACGCATGTAACTTTTTGTATCTATGGTGTTAATAATCGTTGGTGAACCTTGAATAAAAAAAAAAAAAAAAAAAAAAAAAAGAACAAACAAAGTTTGTAAAGAACGTAAAGAAGATACGTATTTTTATTTTTTAGGAGCCCTTAGGCCCTAACATGACTGGCCAAGTTTGGTTTATCTCTATCTGCGTCCCTTTCTTATGACACTAGTTAGACAGAGACACAGGGAGGGGTTAAACTAAACCTGGGCTGTCATGTTAGGGCCGCTGAGGATTTATGGCGCGTCTGTTTAACAGGTTAAAACAACTGGATTATTCGCGGTAGTTCCTTTGACAGTAAAGTTAATTTAACTGTATTCTGAGCAACTGTAGATCCTAGTGACATAATGAGTGATCGCTTTCATATAGAACATTAATATGAAAAGTAATTGTGACACTTATCGTGAACAGGTTCTGCAATGGCTTAGAATACCTTCGAAGGTACTATTTAAAAATGTAGCAAACTGGAAAGTGTCTGCACGGAATGCCGAGATCACAGGTTCGAGTCCTGCCATAGATATGCCCAAGATTTTTCTTTGTGTTGTGAAAATTGACTAATTTTCAGTTGAGAAACGACTGGAGTCGTTATTTCCTGTACGATACGTGCCATTTTGCTTTAGTTAGGTACTACGAGTATAAGCACCATTTAATCATGTTATAACGAATCCTATTTAAAATTTTCACATACGTCGTAAGTCACAGAATGCTATCATACTATTAGGGTTTTTATGATAACTGTTTTAAGTGCAAAATGCGAATGTAATGTTTTGTCTCAAACGGCAATTCAAATTATACATAACATTCGTATGACTCAGAACTACATGGATTATACGAAAACCTGACTCATTCTGTTGGTTACATACACACACACACAAAATTTCTACAAGTTCTTAAAAGAATTGTGAACAGTCGAATACATAGATATCCATTTTTATACCTTATACTAGTGACACGCCCCGGCTTCGTACGGACCTACAATTAGGATGTAGTACAAGAAAATGTACCACATCCTAATTGTATTATAAAATGTAAAGGCAAACATGCAAATTGGTCACCTAATGGTAAGTGATCACCACCGCCTATAGACATCCGCAAGACCAAGGAGATTCCAGATGCGTTGCCAACCCAGAGCACTAAGATGGAATACCTTTTGTACCAGTAATTGCACCGGCTGTCTTGCTCTCTACGCCGGGAGACAACAGTGCAAGCACTGCTGCTTGGCGGCAGGATTATCGAGTAAGATGGTGGTAGCTATCCGGACGGATCTTGCACAAGGTCCTACCACCCGCAAACATAACTTCCTTCAGTATAAAAATCTATAAATGGCGGTGAAAACTGTATTAAAATCTGTTGCGTAGTTAAGTAGGAAATAAGCGACCGAAGATATGTATGTGGACAGACAGGATTGGATAGCGATTTTATTTTATACTAGCAGACGCCCGCGACTTCGTTCGCGTAGAATTAGTAGCCTATGTCCGTCAGGGATAGTGTAGCTTTCTATCTGTTAAAGAATTTTTGAAATCGGTTTACTAGTTCCAGAGATTACCCCCTACAATCAAACAAAGTCTTCCTCTTTATTACATTAGAGTAGAAGTGTAGATAGTGTAGATGTAGACTATGTAAATACAAAATAAGATAGCTTAAGTGTAAGTACAGTCAAGGAATTAAATTTCCAACCCACCTAAGGTTCAATAGCATATAGCAAACTGTCACCATAAGAGCTATAGAGCAAGACGTTAGTTTGACATATCGACCTTAATGCATTGCGAATGTCAGACGACATTTCAACGAAATGGGTAGGGAATTAAGTTCCTTGACTGTACTAAAGATTTAGTGTAAGTTTTTGTTACAATAAATGCCTCGAACGTTAGCGTTAACTTCTCAATTAAGTACTATGGAAGCAAAGAAGCACCTCTTGAGGCGCGTATTTGCAACAAAATCCTACTAATATTATAAACGCGAAAGTTTGTAAGTGTGGATGGATGTTTGTTACCCTTTCACGTAAAAACTACTGAATGGATTTGGATGAAATTTGGCACACACATAGTTTATAACCTGGATTAACACATATAATACTTTTTATTCCGTAAAAATGCATAGTTCCCCCGCGATAGCGATAAGTGAGTTATACGCCGTCGTGACCTCATGAGCAGCAAAGCAACTAATTCTCATTAATTTGTCCAGGAAATATTGCAGATTGCATGTTGGGTGCACGTTTGCTTGATTCAATGAAACAAGTCTACGCGAGCGAAGTCGGGGGCAAAAGCTAGTGTTTCCATAGTAATATATTGTGGGAAGCACTGTTTGCCATCTTGGCCTTAAGATCTTGGAATGTACCATATATTCTTGTGAATAAACGACTCATTCATTAAGAAGTTAACGCTAACGCGCTCAAGACTTTTTTGAGAGAGAAAAGTTACACTAAGGCCTCAGATGTCAGTCGTTCCTCTCGCGCCAATGTACGGGTGGTAGGACCTTGTGCAAGGTCCGTCCGGATCGCTACCACCATCATCCTTGCTAATCCAGCCGCCAAGCAGTAACGCTTGCACTGTTGTGTTCCGGCGCGGAGAGCAAGACAGCCGGTGAAATTCCTGGCACAAGAGGTTTTCCTTCTTAGCCCTCTGGGTTGGCAACGCATCCGCAATCTCTCTGGTGTTGCGGGTGTCTATAGGCGGTGGTGATCACTTACCATCAGGTGACCCACTTACTTGTTTGCCTTCCTGTTTCATTAAAAAAAAAAATGTGATAACCTGACCTGCCGAGTCTGGGATCATGGTCAAAGCGTACTCTGAATTGAGAAACGGGAAAAAGCGCTAGGAGAATTATCCTAATTTATAGCATTTCTAAAGTTATACGGTTATACCTACCTACTCGGAACCCCTAGCCGATTCCAGTTGAAACCCCCTCAGATCGTCTGTGTGGTGTCCTTCGTTTAAATTTGATACAGTTCTGTACTTACGGAACCCTAAAAGCATTTTCACATTGTCCGATACGATATTTGGTTAAAGTACAAGTAAAAGGTACGACATATCGGACCTGATATCCGATATCGGATCCGACAATGTAAAAACGTTATAAATAAACAAAGTAAATATTTCATACATTTTACTTGATCCGATATCGTATCGTCTTCCGATAACGATATTCATATCGGATAATGTGAAAATGCTCTAAAGATCTACCAAACGAAAACCATGTCACTATTTCACCAAAGTAACATATGTCAGGGACAACGACAATTTAGAGTACATTACGCATTCACTTAGCCCGGCAATGCAAAAACTCTACGAATCAGCCATGTATATCGGATTGTCGCTGTCACTTATGTCGCCTGTCAGCTTGGTGAAATTAGACTCTATTTAATAAAAGTGACAGGTGCTACAAAGACATTTGTCACACTGATGTATGAAGTTTACATTTCCGTAACGTTTATTAAACACGGGCCAGGGACCAATTTCATAAACGCGACAGTTACAGTGACAGTGACAACTCGCCGTACATTCGTGTGTCGATAAGTAACGCTATAGACTTAACATCATAGTTTACAAGCAATCTATACCGAATTGTCACTGTCACCTGTCGCCGGTCGCGATGAAATTGGGCCCAGGGAGTTGATTCTTCAAGCAAAACAGCGTCGAGCTCGACTTCGAGGCATCTCGCTGGCTTGCTTTAGCGCTGGCATGAGTGAGCGGGACAGCGATGCCTCGACGTCGAGAATAACAGGGCAGGGTTCCGTAGAACTAAATGTATTTAAAAAAAACAGCTCTTGTATGCTCTACTAGGATCTACGTAACTATACTCAACTGATCCAGACTGAAGCAAACAAGTACACGTGACCTGAGAATGAAAAAGTTCCTTCTTACGTTTGGGGATTATTTCCAATTTGAGTCTTAAACGATGTTAAATAGAGTTGCTACTCGTTTGAAATTTTCAGTGCAATTGGAACCTTTTGCGTCCTCAGGCAACGTACTCCCGAGACTAGACATTCCTCCAATGTTTCTAATTAAATAATTTTCTTTAACCAGCAACACCAACTAGCTGTACACCCACCATAACACTTAACTCTCTCACTTTAGAATCCAAATTCCTTTGTTCCGTAACAAATTTAAAATGGCTACCGGACGCTCCACGCACGTTTGCTAAACTAGCCGAGTACCGCTTTACCAATGCGGTCAACGACATCCTTACAACATTACTATAAAGTCCATATTAAACTTTTGCATTCTATTTTCAGCTTTGTTAAACTTTCGCCATGATACGTTTGATTTCTGCAGACAGTGTCGATCTTATTCCGTTGACGTAGAGTCGATATTCAGAGTATGGTAGTGTACGAGAAATTGGTTACAGCCCCCATAGAAGTTTTGCCTACTCGCGATTTGTGATTATATCTCGTTTGTATGTTGCAATCTTACAACGCCATATCCCTCGTTACAAAATACAAAGAGATACGATACGAAAATGTGTGCACCCTTTATGTTTGGAATTAATTGTATTTCGAAAAAGTCGACGAAGTAATTGCTTGACCACTTTTGAACCTTATCCCTTTGTAATACGGTCGAAAAGTGTTCAAGCAAGTTCTTGGTCGACCATACCTGCTTTAAGGCGGCCAACTTTGTAAAATCGAACCCGGGACATTCTTTGTTCATCAGCATAGGCCCGCGTGGCCTACGGAAAACAAATGACAGGGGTGGCCTTTCCAAAAATCCTTCCTTAGTGGATGCCTACCCTGTATAAGGTATCTTAGGCTGTGCGTTGATATATCAGTCAGTCAGTCAGTCAGAACTTTGAATTTTATATGTATAGATTTTTCTTTGTGTTGTCATTACAATAGCATTTTAATTTAAAAATAAAAATCGAAAGATATTTCGGTTACAAAAATTTTATAATTATATGGTTACAGTAAATTTTTTACCTTGGGGTAGGCAGAGACCACAGAACGCCATTTACTCTCCTGGCATACATGCTCTTCATAATATGTTAGGCGGTTCCGGGTACTTCTAATTTGGCCTGTTTAAAGGACATTAATTCGCCAATTCGGCCAGTCACATCATCTTTACAAATTAAATTGCTTAAGAAGTTTATTCTAGGACGTTAATTAAGATTCATTTCGATTTTTAAAAATGTCTAAAATCTGACAAGTGCGAGTCGGAGTGGCGCGCTGGGTTCCTTTAGCATGCATGAGTAGGAAAAGAAAATGGTCTACTAATTGTCGACTCTATTGTCAATGTACTAATTGTCAATTTAAGGTTTACCTACAAGTGGTAGACCATTATTTTTCTTGGCCGACTGCTCTATCACAAAAAGACTAACAGCTGGGTTTCCCTTAAATTCTACAGTGTAGACTGTAGAATTTAAGGAAAACCCAGTTAACACCACTTAGATCCATAGAATAGACGCCCGGTTTTTACAATGGCTTTCCCAAGTTGACTGGGTTTTTGCACTCAGAAACGTAAATCTCCATTAAATTCAATATACGTGCTACTCCGACTTATATCGAATAGATGCCCTTAAATGATAAAACGTGACCACGAGACCTGCAAAGGATTCGAATTTCGAAACGTCGCATCGAGATTTAAATTAAGAAAAAAGAGCAAACAACGCGATGGAAACCGTTAAAATATTCAGTTTAATTTCAAAACTTATACACAAACCAAATAGACACTGGCAATCTTCGAAAAAAAACGTTTAAACTTTAATGGCGATCTCTAGTTTGCTAGCGGCCAGACACAAACGCAAAACATTTTTTTTCTTCAAAACATTTTACCATCGGCCATGACGGCCGTCGAACACCTTTGATAATTCCGACTTTGAATTTCGAATATATTCTTTTTAAACGCCGCCGGCCAGTTTCTACTGGATTTAAAAAAATAGACAAAGGAGGTCGGATTTATCTCTTGGAAGGGACGCTTTTGAATATGTATGTCCCGTTAAGGACGAAAACCTGTAACTAGCTATTCATTCATTCGTCATCCCTGTCGTACGTAATGAGCTAGAAGAGGATAGAATGCTCGCGTCACCTAGGTAGAGGTAGCGTAAGCCGTTTTAATACTTACTGTTATTTTAGTACTGTGTTGTTAGGTGGAGGCTTGTTCGGTTAATCCTTTAAGGTATGGTTCGGTAACATTTTTCGTAAACAGATTAAAAATAGGCTTAAGGTTACTTTTACAGCAAAATTTTGGAGTTTCTAGTTGACATCCCAAGCGAATCTGGTAGGTTGTACAATTTGGGTATCAAGTAGAAGGATTTGAGAGGCATTTGCCCATCAGTGGGCGCAAATACTCTGAAAAAGAAGGAATTAGGAGATAGTTTCTTTTTGACATTAATCGAAGACTCTGTAAATCATTATACTTACTCTGTAATTTGTTATATTATTAAAAATAAATGAGGAAATACAGCAAGCCTTATGTGTAGTCGACCAATAAATTGCTTGACCACTTTAGACCGTATTACAAAGGAATAAGGTTCGAAAGTGGTCATGCAATTACTTGGTCGACAATTCTACCCAATGGTAGCGTCTTGGATACGTGTCCATTTAGGTTCTTAGGTTTATATTAATTAATTAAATGTTTAGAAAAAATTAAGTTTTTATCTTATCTTAAATATTATTTTTATTGCCTAATCGCATATTCAGGTTATACGGGTATTGTATGTAAGTATGTTTGTAATCCAAGGTAGCTTCCATTCTCCACACCGTCTCTACATAATACCTATGTCACAATCAGACAGGAATATTATATCTATTATATTTGTAGATAGGTAGGTAGGCTATATATCATCATAATTTATAGACTATAAGAATGTATTAGACTTTCAGTGTTTGCGAGTGAGAAAGTTGTTTTTGCAGCTGATGTCACTTCTTGAAATAATGTACTATAATAAGATAGGTATGTAATGAATGTATTGTATGTTATTATGGGTCTCGGACATGCCCGCCCTGTATACTCTTTGATTACGCGTCCTTTAATTAACTTCAGTTAAATAGACTTGTATCAAAAAGAATAGAATAGCAAAACAATGTTTGGCAGGAGATGAAAAAGAATTAATCATCATACAACTTCTTTTAAGTTTCACAGAGGGGCTGACATATTCGGCTTTGATCAACCATAAATAAATAAAGATTTAAAGAAAGTTTCACAGAAATAATTACTTGTCAATCTTATAAATAAGCTTGTAACCAAAGGAAATAGCCATTGTATTCAGTGTTTTTGAAGAAATTAAGACTTCTCGTAGTCTTTAAGCCTGCTATACAAAGCATTGAAGTTAAAAGTCTAATCAAAAACTGAGACAATAGATTCAAAATCATGTCCACAAAAGATTTCGAGGAATCATTAACCATAACAAAACTAACTTTGCTATTCTCGGGAATAAAAATCGAGGCATCAAATTACGATTCTTTTTTAACATTTCTGTTTATATTCAACTTCATCTGGCTCAACACAGATGTTGTTGGCGAATTCTACTGGCTCATAGAAGGAGTTCAATTAGGGAAGAGTTTTCTAGAACTATCCTACATAGCACCTTGCACAACCATCTGTTTGTTATCGACAGCCAAAACCTTACCTGTTTACTTCAACCAAGATGTAGTTGTTAAAGTATTTGATAAACTTAAAGCTATACATCCAAATACAGAGGAAGATGATGAACAATTGAATGAAGACATCAAAAGAAATGTAAAAGAGTCTATAAAGTTTCTTAAAACTCTCATTCGAATGCATTTAACGTCTTGTTCTGTTGTTGTATTGGCGTTCTGTTTTTTGCCTATTTCGGCTATGGGTTACACTTACATGAAGACTGGGATATGTGAAGTAATCTTCCCGTTTCATATAAAATACTTTTTTGATCCATATAAGAAAACCGTTTGGCCGTTTGTTTACTTCCATCAGGTTTGGTCTAGTGAGTATTAAAATGTATTTAGTTGATATTTTTACGGAATGGCATTAGGTAACTGTTAGGCAACCTATTGACAACTTGTTTTAGTGAAACAAGATAAACCAGACGCTGTGTTTATTAAAAACTTGTAAAACGAAGAAATAAATTAATCAGAAAAGCCAATGTTTGTAATGCAATAATTAAAACATATTGAATCCTAGAAAAGATGGTTGGAGGAGGTTTCTAAACTATCTTGAAAATCTCTTTCAGCTTTCATTGCATTTACAAATGTGTTCGGAACAGATACATTCTTGTATGCATTTTGCGTGTACATCAAAATGCACTTTTGTATACTGCAGAAAAGATTCCAAAACTCTATCAGTAGCTGGTCTGCTCAAATGGCAGAAGATGGAAAGAAGAAGTTTGTGGAAGTTGTAAGGAGACATCAGGAGTTGATACAGTAAGTACTTGAGGGTAAGCTGGCAACAGAAATGTCTGAAACAGTAAAGAAAAATTTATACCTCCCTTTAAAGTGTACTCAGATGCTTATACGAGCTGATAGTGAAATTCTGGATTTAGTAGGTCGTAAATGTACAACTTTTGGCATCTAAAATAAGTTAGAGTCTAATTGTTAGGCTTTTTGGAAGAGTTCAGATTAAAAGCAGATTTCTATGAGTACGCCATTAAAATCATAAAGTTCCAAACCCATCTTCAATATTCCAACTACCAAGCGTACTTTGAAACAAAATTCTAAACTGTCATAAATTGAATCTTATCACAATCCCACTATTTTTCTTTCTGACCACCGTTTCATTGTATAAAACGATAGTTTGCTTTAATTTTTAGCTTGGTCGATCAAGTGGAGATCCTGTATTCTAAATCAACCCTCTTCAACATCGTCTCCAGTTCTATTCTCATTTGCCTCAGTGGATTTAATGTGACGGTATGTCATTACTTATTAAGTACACACTAGTTTCTATGGCGGAGCCTTCCCCTATACTATACACTTATCTTTAGTGGCTTTAAATTCAAATGTTTTCTCTATAATTTTACTTTTGGTCATTTCACTTGGATCAGACGGTTCACCGAAAGTTATGCATCCAATTACATAGAATTTTTTTTGATGCGTACTAGTCTCTTGCTACCTTATTGCTCTAATTTATCTATTGAACAATGATGTACAACTGTAAGTTAAAAAAAAGCTATTTTTTCTATTTCATCTTCTGTAGTTTTTGTAATATCTGTAAGTCTTTTGAAAATGTACTGCTGAATTACTTTTATTATTAGTTTACTTCAAAAATCTGTAGTGCTATAAAGGCAAATTTTACTGGAGCTACACGACACATTTTTTTCGGCAACACGGTCTTGAAACGAGAAGTAATTGCTACACAACACAATTGACTATATGGTATGGTTTATAAAATAAAAATGTCTGTCCAGTCGTTGACGGACATGGGGGTGGTGTTCTCGTTCCTCGCCTTCCTCTTCATGAGTCTGACGCAGATCTTCCTCCTGTGCTACTTCGGAGACATGCTGATGAGATCGGTGAGGATAATAAGTAATGTAATTAACATTTATGTAAGTAAATAAGTGATTGTACAAAAAATATAAATGACGAAAAGAACACCTGAACAGCGATACCTGGGGCGTTGGAGTTTCTGGAGTGATGTAGTGAGGGCGGATTTGGTGGAGCTGAAAGTTGTAGATTGGTTGGAGATGGCGTAAAACCCCCAAAAGTGGCGAAATCTCTTAACGGAGGGTAATACTGTCTTTGCGTTGCGTAGCCGACGGAGTAAGTAAGTAAGTAAGTTGATGTTTGATGGCAATTGTTAATAAGAACAATTACCATCAATCTCTTCAACGTCAGTTCCAGTTGCTAGGTAGCGAACGCTGTTCTTTTTACCTGGTGATCGGTTCTGATTTATCATTTTCTACAGTGGTCAAAAATCCCCTGGTATAATGATGATGAAAGACTGTTAAACTGTGTTGTAACTTAAATCCTTTTAGGCTCCCTTTGTGAGTTTCTGTAATATGCTACTCACTACCATGCATGACTAAAAACTTGGTCTTGGTCATTTCTGCGCCTCTCTTGGGGCTGCGCCTTGTACTTAGATACCGCTGGCACCCTAGTCATGTAGTTCTAGATCAAAAGTTGGGTTTTACAGACGGCCTTTTCTGATTCCTGATTTGGGCCGTGATCTGTCTTGTTCGAGAGATTTATCAGGTGACAAGTGGAGGTTGAGGAGCAACCACATGATGTTTTTCCTGTTCTGACCATAACATTTACAAGATCATGTTTTGGTCCTTACTTTTGGTCCCGGAGTCCATTTCCGAGTATCGGTACTCTTTCTTACGTAGCTGTACAGTACACGTATTACAAGTTAAGTTTAATTTTCAGAGTATGGAACTCAGTGAGGCCATTTACAGCAGCTCTTGGTATCAAATGGATCAGAGTATGAAGAGGAATATCCTGTTTGTCTTGGCCAGGTATTGGAGTAATACCAGTTGCCCTAACATGACCGGCCAAGTTTAGTTTATCTAAGTTTATCTCTATGTGTGTCCCTTTTTTGACACTAGTCTGACAGAGAGGCAGGGAGGGTTAAATTAAACTTGGGCTAGTCATGTTCAGGTCACTGACTTAGCTTTACCTAAGATCTGACATGCGCTATAGAGGTTGCGTTCCAAGAAGGTATCGAAAGTGATCGGCCAAAGGAATCAGGGACCCCAAGAGAATCTTTATAGTTCCCCTTCCCCCGCCCTGTGGACCTTGCAGAAGACAAGGATTCTTTGCCACAGGATATGTCCCTGTGGCAAAGAATGTGCCCTTTATGTTTACATTACCAGTATTTCATGGAGCTCAGGTATCGTAAGGACTTAGGAATAGTGTAGCATAGAAAGAGTACCTAAGAAAATTGAAAGCGATATTTTAGTAGCTGGTCTCTTTACTTTAAATTGGAATACAATGTGCCAAAAAGAGACGACTACATACTCTAAACCTCTTCCTCAATCGACACCCTGTACACATAGAAATAGACAAAATGGTTACGTTTGGTGTACATTAAGGTAGTTGTTATAGTGGCTAAATGTAGGTAGATATATATTATTGTAGATATCTTACCCTTCAAATTAATAAAATCAGTCTTGTCTTACTTATCGGCGCCCATATATAGCCGCAACACCAAGAATATTGCAAATGCGTTGCCAACCCAGAGGGTTAAGAAAGAATACTTCTTGTGCTAGTAATTGCACCGGCTGTCTTGCTCTCCACTCCGGAACACAACAGTGCAAGTACTGCTGCTTAGCAGCTGGATCCTGACGGACCTCGCACAAGGTCCTACCACCAGCAAAACTGCCTACCCCAAAGGGAAAATCATGAGAATGTAATAATAATAGATAGCAAGGTAATGTTCCTATTTACTTTCAATAATTATGTTTTGTAACCCCACAGGGCGAGGAAACCCTGCAAACTGACGGCTGCGAACTTTGCTGACGTCAATCTGAGGTCCTTTACTACGGTAATTATTAAAAGCATAAGGTTTTAAGAACGAAATAAATTTTTGACATACATCACTGTATTAAGCAATCACCCCACCATCATTCTTTGTATCTAAATCAGTGGCCCTAACATGACCGGCCAAGTTTAGTTAACTGAGTTTAGCTCTATGTGCGTCCCTTTCTTATGACACTAGTTTGACAAAGACGCAGGGAGGGATAAATTAAACCTGGGCCGGTCATGTCAGAGCCACGGGGCAACAATATACTTCGCATATTTCCTCGAAATATTTTGTCACTTCGTAAAATATAGTTTGTAAGAGTTCTGCTGTAACCTCTTATGTATAAACTCGGGTATACAGGGCGATTAAGTTTCATTGCATTGCGGGCTAACGAGGCAAAATGTGATCAATCGATCGACTGAACCCCGCAATGTAATGCAACACGCTTAAAGCCGCAACTATTCACGCGTTATGCGTATTGGAACATATTCATACATTACGCCGTGTTGTCTACAATACGCGCGGATGCCAGCGGATTATACATAGGATAGACATGCGGTAATTCACTGCATAAATCAATGCGTCTCGTTCTAACTGGCCCAATAGAAGAGAGACAAACTGAGTTATGTAGCGAGTTAACGCGTATCGAGACGGGGGCGTTCCACTCCGCACTGTAGGTACGCTCGACCGCCTTGCCTATGGCATAGGTAAATCGCGGTAGGCTGTCGGCTTGCCGCACGCTCGCTTGCTCGCCTCCGCCGTGTCAGTGTAATTGAAAACGAATGCCGCGCAACCCTAGCGTGTCGCCGGGAGTAGTGGCGCGAAGGCGGGCGCGGGCGACGCGTTTCTTTTGACTCGCTCCGCCTGGCGCATAGTGTTAGGTAATACGATTTTTTTAGGCGTGTGAATAAAGTTGGAATTCGTTCAATCGCGGTCGTAAAGGAGAAGTTTCTGTACGTTAGTACTATTATTTATTCTGTGGTACTACGCTGAATGTTTAAAACAAAATGGTTACACAATTTTTACTATCGTAGTATAGGTAGAGATGATATAATTAAATTAAAACGCGGGGTTTTCTTCAAGGAAAACCTCATATCTATTGCGTATATACTTCTACTTAGTCATTAATTTCATTACCTACACTACATTTATATTATACTAAGTGATAAACATATTCTGTGAAGTTACGTAGCCGACTTACGTCAGTCGATAATATTTAAAGATAATATGTATACAAAAGATGGGCGTCATCGGCATCAGGCATTTAATTAAACCATCGGACTGAGGGACACACCTAGTAAACAATTCCTCTCAAAACAAAGTAGATTAGATCTCTATCGCCATCTTGTTCGCTAATCCAGTCACTAACCAGCAACCACTGGTAAGGTTTAGACTCTAAACCTTACCAGTAGTTGACGTTACAGGGTGGAAAACGTTATCGCCGCGCCCTTTCTTATGAGGAGCGCTTTATGTGACTGGGTTCACTCTTCTCTTATAAGGAGTGTGAACCAAATCCCAAAAAGCGCTCCCCATACAAACGGCGATTACGTTTTCCACCCACTTATTTTTTTGTATGTTGTAATTATGCCCTTGAACCAGGTTTGTATGTTTTGATTTTATAAATATTCTTCATAGATTTCACAATTTTTGCATTTCAGTAGTTTCATACAAAACAAGAAAGCCTCAATATGTTTGAAACTGTTAAGTAAGTATATTTATAAAAATTAAGACATACACTACAAACCTAGTTCTAGGGCATACTGACAACATACAAAAAATCATAGCGATACGTCAACGTTTAGAGGGTGGAAAACGTTATCGCCGTTTGTATGGAGAGCGCTGGGTTCACACTTCTCTTAAGGACTTATTCATACACTTAATTTTGTTTAAACTTGACCTTTTCTTCATATTTCAGATACTCAGCCGTTCTTGGTCATACTTCGCCCTGCTGAAAACTGTTTACACACAACTTGAAAATCATGATTAATGTATTAGTTTATATTAAGTATATGTAAATTGAAGCACTTTAGAGTTGACAGGTGAGAGATCATCGGCTATTTTATTTTTATTTTATTATTTTTAACTTGCCAACGGTAAACAAGTTGTGGCGTCATTGTCAAATGAATTGACGTTTTTTAGGCTAATGGACCTTAATACCTATATGTTTTAAACTAGCTTTTACCCGAGACTTCTTGCGCTTGGAATTTTGAAGATGTCTAACTCAGGTTCCAGGCGCCGTATCGATAAAACATGCACCAGAACAGCTAGTACACGTGTTCCTTTTCTCGCTTGTCGCTCAGTGCATCTCTCTGTTACGGGGCTATTTTTTTATAAAATTAGAATGGAAAACAAGCAAGCGTGTCACCTGATGGTAAGTGATCACCACCACCTATAGACTGCAACACCAAGGAGATTGCATATTGCGTTGCCAACCTAAACGACTAAGATGGAATGCCCTTTGCACCAGTATTTGCACCGGCTGTCTTGCTCTCCACGCCGGAACACAACAGTGCAAGCACTGCTGCTTAGCGGCAGGATTAACGAGCAAGATGGTGGTAGCTATCCGGACGGACCTTGCACAAGGTCCTACCACCCGCAAGTAGGAAGAACCCGGTAGTTAGAAAGACACGCACTGAGCGACAAAGCTAGTCGCGCCGTGTCATTCTAGCCATCCAGGTTTCAAGTAAAACCTAGAGCAAAACAACTATTAGAACCGCATCTCATTTCGTGCAGTTTTAGCATGATGCGCAGACAAGATTTCTAAAGATAATTGTTAATATTGCTCTGCATATAAAGACTCGTCATATCAATTTATCTTTAACTAGTGGACGCCCGTGACTTTGTTCGCGTGGAGTGAATAGCCTATGTCCGTCAGAGATAGTGTAGCTTTCTGTCTGTGAAAGATTTTTTAAATCGGTTCAGTAGTTCCAGAGATTACCCCCTACAAACAAACAAACAGAGTTTACCTCTTTGTTATATTAGCGTAGATGTAGATTAGCGACCCGCCCCGGCTTCGCATGGGCACCATCGGAATGTAATGAATGACAGAAACTTTTCGTAAAGAAATCTCTAAATGACGGTTTAAACTAAAAACTGTATCGAAATCCGTTGCGAAGTTTAACCCGAACATTTAGTATAACCCCCCTTATTCATAAACGCTTCGTAAACGTTTGTTAGTTAACATTTTTTCTGTCTGCATTGTGACGTTTGCCCTCAAATGAAAGGGATAAAGCATCTGTAGCTTAAAAAGATTGTTAACTTTTTATGAATAATAGAGTAAAGATTTAGGACAGACAGGAACGAATAGCGACTTTATTCTATGTAAAGATAAAGATAAATTAAATATATCAGCCTATGTGTAGGTACAGTCAAGGAATTTAATTCCCTACCCATTTCGTTGAAATGTCGTCTGACATTCGCAATGCATTAAGGTCGATATGTCAAACTAACGTCTTGCTCTACAGCTCTTATGGTGACAGTTTGCTATATGCTATTAACCTTAGGTGGGTTGGAAATTTGATTCCTTGACTGTACAGACAGCCATTACAATTTTATATGTATACCTAGTTGTAAGTACAATGGCTTAGCAAGTTGGAAAATACAATGTAAAAAAAAGGGATCTTTCATTTGTGTGCGTGTGTGCGTTCGTCCGGACGTTCGTGTTTGTATGCAAACACTTAAATATTTAAATGTAGTTTACAGACTGTTTACTACTCCTTTTTTGTGCGTCGTAAAACATTTCAATTTTATTTGAAATACTTTCAAAGTGTTCATAGGACTTGTTTCTTTTTTCCGTTATTCAATTTTTACTCTTCAGGTTTGTTGTTAGTTTTTTTTTATGAAACAGGAAAGCAAACAAGCAAATGGGTCATCTGATGGTAAGTGATCACTACCGCCTATAGACACCCGCAACATCAAGAAGATTGCAGATGCGTTGCCAACCCAGAAGGCTAAGATGGAATACCTCTTGTGCCAGTAATTACACTGGCTGACTTGCTCTCCACGCCGGAACACAACAGTGCCAGTACTGCTGCTTAGCGGCGGGATTAACGAGCAAGTCAAGTAATATAGTTTTTATTAAATACTATGCTTTTAGTTCTCACAGCTCTTTTCCGTCGTTTGCTCTCATTCTATCTTCAACTCTTTGTGGGAGCATTTGAACAATACAGTAGGGGAAATATACGTACCACCTTAGAACCCTATTGCAATGACGCGACGCGTTAAACGCCAGGCTATGTCATACAAATGTCATGCGTATGTCTCTTCGACTAGGTTCTACGGTGGTACGTGTTTCAATTTCCTTGACTGTACCTTAAGAAAAACTATAAACGCAGTGGCGTACTGGGCCCATGACCATCGGAATTAAACACGAGGTACATTGGAGTATATTGGAAGAATATTTAACCAGGGTCCCATTTCATAAACGCGACAGGCGACAGGGGACAGTGACAATTCGTTATACATTGCTTGCTCACTATGATGTAAAGTCTGTAAGTCTGTAGAGTTTAAGAGCATGTCGCGTTTAAGAAACCGGCCCAGGTTTAACTTATACCCCTGCGTCTCTGTCAAACTAGTGTCATAAGAAAGGGATGCACATAAAGATAAACTCAGATAAACCAAAGTTGGTCATGTTAAGACCTCAGGGGTCAATTTCAACTTCAATGTGAGCGAAGAAAAATCCGGTGGTTCATGAAATTTAAAAGGGGTCTAAACCTTTTTCTATTAAAACATAATGTCAACAAACTGGAATAAATTATCTTGATACTGAAACTAGTGCTGAGCAGTTTTGCTCGTGCCTTTGCGCACTGGTTTCGCGGAGTAGTAAGGTAATTTATACAGTTTGTTGAAATGGACCTCCGCAAAGTAACGCCTGTATCTATTAATTAGTTAAAACATAATTATGTTAATGACTTATTTATTATTGTAGTTTAAGTGTAAGACTTTACTTAACCACTCTTACTAACTGTGTACAGTCAAGGAATTAAATTTCCAACCCACCTAAGGTTCAATAGCATATAGCAAACTGTCACCATAAGAGCTATAGAGCAAGACGTTAGTTTGACATATCGACCTTAATGCATTGCGAATGTCAGACGACATTTCAACGAAATGGGTAGGGAATTAAATTCCTTGACTGTACCTAGTTCCGTTCTGGCAAAATAAAATGATTTTGTTTTAAACTCTCGCGGTTTTCACACATACTTATTACGTTTACGAGACTTAAACGCGATAAAAAACTGCTTATTTATTTACCTCGACGTTTCGGCCGCGTTGCAGCGGCCGTGGTCACGAGCAGACAAATACGTCGACATTTACGTCGAGGTAAATAAATAAGCAGTTTTTTATCGCGTTTAAGTCCCAATAAACGTAATGAGTAAAATGACTTTATCTGATTTCAGATGTTACAAAATATCATTATCATTTTTTTCTGTACAAAATGATACTTTTTTTGATTTTATCCCGTATCTTCTCAACAAAGCTAAAGTGTTTTTCAAAAAGGTGGTAAATTTTCTGACATACATAAGTGCTTCCTATAAGACTAATCTGAATTCAGATTCAGTCTTCAGATTTATTTGGTAAAAACAAGATAATTTCACAAGTTATTTTTATAGTGCTCAATAGTGCTAATACAATTTAACTACGTGTGAATAAAGATATTTTGACACTAACTTTGACTTGAATATAGTAGACTAGTGGACGCCCACGATTTCGTTCGCGTAAAATTAGTAGCCTATGTCCGTCAGGGATAGTGTAGCTTTCTATCTGTGAAAGAATTTTTGGAATCGGTTCAGTAGTTCCAGAGATTACCCCCTACATACAAACAAAAAAACAAACAAAGTTTTCCTCTTTATTATATTAGTGTAGATAGAAATGCAAAATGCACGGCCCATAGAAAAACCATGCGATTGTACCCAAGGGCAGCCGCGAGTTGTCTGTCCCATTTTAAACAACTTACGAGGAAAGAAACGCACAAGGGCCATTTATACGGTACGACTTTTCGCATGCATTGTATTGCATTGCGGGGCTCGATCCATCGCTTGACCACGTCATACCTCGACAGCCCGCAATGTAATGCAACTCGCATTCGAGAATCTTCATCATGTCAAATGGTCTTAAGAGAGTGATAGCGTAAAATAAACGGCAACTGCCCTCCGTTGAGCACGGCTAGCACAAGTACCAGTACTAGCTTTGTTGCTATCTCCATTTCTTTCTAACAGAAAGAGAAAGAAAGAGACACGAAAGCGACTACGTGAAAATAGCAAGCGTGCTAGCCACTCTGTTTCCCAAGACCAATCACCTACAACATTCCTTATCACAAAGGATTAAAACTCACATTAGCGTATACTAGCAGCAAAGATTGTTGTTAAGTTACAAAGTTGCATTTGCACATAGTAATTCCCTTGTGTGATTGGTTTAAAGGACTATGTTCCTTTATCAGAACGCTTCTAGTCTACAACATTCAGAATGCTTAAACGTTCGACTTTATTCCATTGAGTATGAAACCACTTTCGAATGTGGAATATCAAAATGGCCGCTTGTAATGTTGCTAAGCTAGTATTGCGTTTGATGGAGACCTTGTACCATGGAAGTAAGAGTGATCTTTGATTGTGTTGGCGTTATGGGGGTGTGGTACGAGGACACGACAGCGGGAACCCGTGTGCGGCGGAATGCAACGATACGGGATCGTGAGATACACATGAGATTAGAATTTATTACACTTACTCATATCTTTAGTAATATTTCGGAATAATTTATTAGTAATTAATTACCCATGCGGTAAATTATGTTATGTTTGTTGTGTGGGTGACGTAATGTTCATGCACAGAAATAAATAGAGAGTCAGAAAATAATTAGGTACTCGCCTCAACTTTAATCCAGGAATGAGAGGAGTTATCGGTGCGATCCGAGCACATAATTATAGTAGTTAGATGTTACCTATGTTAAAATAGCGTCAATCTGGCCTAATTAAATTAAGTGCAAAGGAAAAAAAGGAAAAAAGACAGTATATAAGCCATTTGTAAGATGACATTGCAATCTGACATAATTAACAGGATCGTTATTTAAATTTAAACCTGGTTCGCAATGTTTTTCTATTAAACTCGATTTCAAAAATGAAATATAAATAAAAAAATCTTACGATATCCCTTGAAAAGTGATCTCATGTGTAGCGCACGTCGCTTGACATAAGGCAGGCGGGGCTTCGAGTGCCTTGTCTTATTTTTTTTCTTTTTTCTTATACTTTTTTTACAGATTTTTTCGTCGAGAAATCTGTATCGCACGATACACGAACTCTTTTTACGTATTTGTTGAAAAAAATACTGGCTGCTCGGGAATCAAGTTACATTGATGATAAAAAAATTATGAAAGTAAAATGGTTTGAAATTGGAACGGTTTTTTTTGCGAAGATGCTTGTTAAGTTTTAATGAAAACCAGAAGTTCAAAGATACGTTAAGTTAAGTATTAGTTATGTAATTATAATTTTTTACAAGTTACGAAGGAAGCATGCTAGTTATCTAGTGGTTTCTTATTATAAAATAGGTACTCAGGGTAGTAGATTTCTTTAAGAATGAAAGCGACATAATGTTATACTTAAACCGATAATATTTTTTGTAAGTTTTGTGCGGGCTTTCTTATAGAAGGCAGTAAGCAGGGATATATTGGTACGTCCATTTTTACGTAAGTACAACTAAATACTTTTTTATAATATACCGAATCCATATAAAACTCTATTAAATTTCCTCAGATTCAACTATAAAACACCTTTTAATTAAGAAGAAAATTATCCAACCTTATTCCAACGATCTAAGGTTTCTTTTTAATGATAATTTTATTGCGTCCATAAATCAACAAGACCAATTTACAAATGCCATTATTGCCACCCTTAATGTTTAGACTTAAGGTGTAATTTTGTGTAACCATCAGTTGTATTGCCCTAGCGAGGTGTCAAGGAACTACCCCATAGAACAGGTTTTAAATTTATCGGTTGTAAATTTTTGGAGCGTGTGTGGTTTGCATGTGTGAGGATACTGTGCATGTGTGCGTGTCACTAGGGGGCTTTAGAACGTAGAATGCCAAGGGTGAGAGCTAAATTACTAGGGGTGTGCCAAAAGTTTATAAAAATTTAAAAATGCTTTTCTAAGCAAAAATATTTGCTTAACGACGTTACTAACATAACAACATAAATTGTTTTAAACTTTCGTAATATTGACGCATACTATTCACAAAATTATTTTGAAATTAATTAAGTGTGGAGATTAAACTACTTCGTAACGTTATGAGGTATATTCGCCTAGCGAAAAAAGCTTCTTTGATAAAATAATAAAGATTAAATAAATAAAAAACAATCAAAACCGCGGCCTGTATAATAAAGTCAAAACGTCGAGGTAAATTGAAAATTGTTTTCTCTCGTTAAAGTCCCGACTGCTGTTAAAATATACTAGAAACCCTCCTCGGGTCGCACGAGTGCAATTTGCTAACGAAACTTTAATTAGATAGTACCTACCTACATAAAATCCTTCCGAAAAAAATGTCTAAATGACAGTGAAGACCGTATCAAAATCCTTTGCGTGGTTTAGAAGCCGAAAATTAATACGATGAAGACAGACAGGAAATGATAGCGAGTTTGTTTTATGCTATGTAAAGAAGAGGAAGATAAAGAAGTATAAATAAAACCTATTCAGGCATTACTGCCCACAATAGTGTTAGTGTAAAAAAAGCAGCATATTGCAAGTCGAAGATGGTTTTTTTTGGCGGAAGGCGGTTTTATTGTAACAATGTTTTCGGTTTAAAGCAAAAATAATTCATTGTATTTCCTTCAATTCCTGCTTATAACACCTGACTGAACGAACTACCTACTTCTGCTTTCCGTATGCTCTTAGGGTAACGGTCGGACAGCAGAGGTTGATGGAATCGAGCCCGGAATAAATAGCGGAGCGATTACCCCCTATATACAAACAAACAAACAAAGTTTACCTCTTTATTATATTAGTGTAGATGTAGATTATTAGCGTAGATGTAGATTAATGTAGATATACAGTTGTCCACCGAATATCAAACCTTGACTCTAACCCCTTCAAAAGGTATGTAAAGCTCACTTTTGTATCCTATGGCAATAAGTTTAACCACTACTTACTTAATAATGATTAGAATTAGAATTATTTATTTGTTTGTGAAACACAGGCGAGTAACACAAAGTTTATATTCTATTACAGTTTCTGCGCGTTAAACTCAAACTCAAACTCAAAATATTTATTTGCTTTCATAAAGAAACATATGATCTGTGTTTCTGTGATCTACCTTTCGGCGTACAAACGTTTCACTCAGATCTAAACTATTCTAGTCTATTAACTAAGAGCACGCAAATAAGAACAGATAAAATTAAATTAAACCAATTATAAATAGATGTAAATTTTTATAGTAAAATTATTTTTAATTTTCATTGGGAACTAGGTATACCTGCTATCATATTATCTGTCGTAAAATGCTTAGGAATTCCTAGTCATTTTGTATAAAAAACTATTGTAGTTTTTTATTTTATAATATGAGTTGGTATTTTGACAACCCTACGACCAAACGCCGCGGGGGTTGGCTCATACGACACCACACACACAAATACAGCCTAATACTCACACATACACACATACAATAAAAACGGCCAGTGTCCAGCTGTGCCCGCGTGTGACAATATGACAGCCATGAGGGAAAGTGACAGGTTTATGGAAACAAGTGAATGCTGCAAATAAGGAATGCACAATTTTGGCGCCCACTGTGGAAATGGACTATTATTGACTTGAAAGGTAGAGTCACACTGTAGTCAGGTTGCAGTAGCAATGGGTGGATCGACTGGGGTAGTGCCACACTCTATACCGGCGTGAAGTGCAAGTAGCTTGCTATTGCGTTTCGTACGTGATAGTGAGAGATTAGATGACCCGGCAATGATGAGGTACCTTCAGTAAAACGCTTCTATATAAAAGAAGATTGTAGAAAAAAAAGGTTTATTTCCAGTTGCATTTTAGTTTTAATTTAACCTCGTAAGGCCCAAGTCCTAGATATAGGACAAATTAACAAACTGACGTTGAACTCACTGTCTCAAACGTAATGGTTCAAAATTCATAGAATGAAATTTGACTTGGGTCTTACGAGGTTAAAGGAGCCTGTACTGTGGCCTCACTGTGGCCCTAACATGACGGGTCAAGTTTAGTTTACCTGAGTTTACCTCTATGTGCGTCCCTTTCTTATGACACTAGTTTGACAGAGACGCAGGGAGGGATAAATTAAACTTGGGCTGTCATGGTAGAGCCACAGATGTGACAAACCTTTTTCCACAAGTAATTTTTGTGATAAAATTAGTTTTGATTAAAAATGATTGTTTCTCTTTAATTTCCTAAAATAAGAAGGAACACAAACTTCAAATCGATAACGTTCACATATTTTTTTGTTTAAAATACTTACCTACATAGTTTCGTTGAGTTTCTTGCCGGTATCTTCTCATCTGAGGTTTTTCCGAACCGGTGGTAAATTTTTTGACATTCATAAGTGCTACCTGTAAGCCTGATCTGAATAAAATATTTTGACTTTGACTTTGACGTAGGCTGTTAAATACATAACCCTTCCTTTAGGCTTTGCCGTGGTCGAGTAAAAATTCAACGACGGAATTGAATTCTCTCTCTGCGGGTGGTAGGACCTTGTGCAAGGTTCGTCCGGATCGCTACCACCATCTTGTTCGCTAATCCTGCCGCTAAGCAGCAGTGCTTGCACTGTTGTGTTCCGGCGTGGAGAGCAAGACAGCCGGTGTAATTACTGGCACAAGAGGTATTTCATCTTAGCCCTCTGGGTTGGCAACGCATCTGCACTCTCTTTGTTGTTGCAGGTGTCTTTAGGCGGTGGTGATCACTTACCATCAGGTGACCCACTTGCTTGTTTGCCTTCCTATGTTGTATATAAAAAAAAAATGAAAAAATCCTCCTCCTCCTTTTGAAGTACTAGGTTAAAAAGCCGTTTGAGTAAAACAAAAGTAAGTTCTGATCAAACAGATACCGTATTTATGGTAATCACTAGTTTACGGACGCGGGTTTTAATCTACAATTAAATATAATCTGTTTTATACGTAATAAGTGTTATTACGACGAAATTACCCCGAACATTACAAAATGCCTTCAATTAGTGGCTTCTTAATAGTTTTTAAATTAATTATTAATTCGGATGTCAGTCCCAGATCTATGGAGGGGGGGGGGGGGGGGGGTTAAACTGGAACACCTGCCCTGCGTGACAGAGGACGCCAAAATCGGTATGATATCTTTTAAGAGTGGTAGGACCCCGGATTGCTACCACCATCTTGCGGCAAATCCAGCCCTTAGCAGCAGTGCTTGCACTGTTGTGTTCCGGCGTTGGCGAGCAAGAGCGGTGTAAATACTAGCACGAGGTATTCCATCTTAGCCCTCTGAGTTGGTAACTCATCTGCTATTTCCTTGGTGTTGCGGGTGCCTATGAGCGGTGGTGATCACTTAACATCAGGTAACTCACTTTGCCTTCTTTTTTTATATCTCAAAAGCTAAAGAGAGGGGGCGCCAAGTCACGTTTCGGCCCCGGTACAAAAACATGGTATTGTTGTATTGTAGGTATAATATTAAATTGTATTCTGGCATGTAGAGCGAAAAATGTGTTAGAAATACCTGGTGGGCTGTAGAAATAAGCGATGGAAAATGAGAAAATTACGAATTTAATGAATTAAAACTTTACATGAATCTATGAGTGAACCTCGTGGCAGCAGCCTCAGCGAACGGCGGACGACTGACTCCAGAACATCGAAATGAGAAAACGATAGAACTGTGTACAACGTAGTGGCAGTGTAGCCGACTATATTCGATTTGGTAGACTATGTTGGATAGCCTGAATAAAACTGTATGTGCCAATTGTCAAGTAAACAGCTCTGCGTTTTGTACGTTTTAAATTGGCGTCATATTTTTAGTTCTGCTATCCGAAGCCTGTGTCGCTGCTAGTTAGAAAACTTAGAATCACTTTACTCACTTACGATAAGATTCAAAGTTGAACCAATGGCTAAATATTGAAAGCACCTCTTCACCTGCTTCACCCCGTCGCAAAGTGGTGACGCTAGGCTTGTAACAATCCGAACAAGTAGGCAGATCTATTGTCTTCTTATATCGATGCTCCATGATACTCTTCAAGCTGGGCAACTTTTACGAAGTTTCACAATGGCCAGTTACGAATATGCACATACAAAAAGGCCTGCTTGTCCTTCACATGTTGTAAGATTGGATGTTACATAGGTTGGTTGTAAATTTTATCGAATTAGAGTAGCAGACATTGAAATAAAACAATTTAAACGGTTAATATCGCGTGTATTGTAGCGAATCTAATTCCCGACGTTTCGAGCCCTTCACAGGTCTCATGTTCACGGGCAGACCGCCTGGGAGTCCGCCCGAGAGTCTGCCCGTGAACATGAGACCTGTAAAGGGCTCGAAACGTCGGGAATTAGATTCTTTACAATACACGCGATATAAACCGTTTAAATTGTTTTATTTCAATGTCTACAAGTCGCGAAAACATAAGAAAATACTAGAGTAGTAGAGTTTTCGAGAACTCGATTATAAACAAATATGGAGGTAGTATTACACCATATAAAAATGTACTTATTATTCTCAGAATAAATAGTAGAATGACAATAGCATGTTTATTTATACGTTTTCGTTCCACTTTTCCTGTAGAACAAGGAAAATAAAATAAATATCAACACGATGTCGCTGCGAGGGGTTTGTACGTTTTTTATTTTAGCTCTATCTGTGACAAAAATATAAAAATAAAAAAATATTTTGATTGCTTTAAATTATTAAGGAAAACATAGATTTTACTACTCTAACGTACACCCTATAAATCTATTTTGACAGTTCATTGTGAGTACTGTTAACCAAAATGAATTTTGAGCCGCTTTAGAACTTTCTAGCAATGAGTCATAGCTGCATTATTAAGACTTTTAGTATAAAAAGTCATGTTAAGATTATATTTGCTGTGAAATGGTTCCATAATGCTCTAGAAAGGAGTTTGCTTGACTTCTTTTCTCCTTAAATCCCATTTTACGATGTTTGGATGTTTGTTCCACAATCAAGCAAACGCCTAGTCAGATTTATATGAAATTTGGCAAATATTATATTATGTCCTAGTTTAAAACATAACATACTTTTTATTCCATAAAATGCATAAGAAATATAATCACGTCACGGATAAAGCCGTGAGTAAAAATTGAGACATATTACATTTGTCTCCTTTCGGCACATTAAAGTACCATTTATATAGGTCGTGTTAAATCTTAAGATTCCTTAGGACCGGTTATTTGAACCATAGTTAACTCAATTAATAGTTGGTAAACACATATAGCAGTATTTTCTTGATTTTTAACTATTACTTGATTTAACCACGGATCAAAATACAGAATTGTTGACAAAATCCAATGATATTATAATGCATGGATGTACAGTTTCATACTAAATGACAGCAGAAAAACGGCCCGACATAAGAATACAGGTTGACGCCAACCTTACAAATGCAAATTATTAGTTTACCATTAATAGTAATTGGATTTACAACTTTACGTCTAACTGCATAAAATAATAATTTATTGAGTTTCGTTGCAAATAGGTTTCTTTACAAAATAATGGTTTGACTCCTAGCCTCCTTTGATACGCCATTTTTTAAACACTGACTAGAAGTCCATATTACTTATAGATCAGTGACAAACTCACTACCTTTCTTGTCGCAAACACGTGGCAAAACGCTCCAAATTTTACAGCCAATCCGTTTGTTTACGGATGGAAAAATGCCTCGACATTTTCATTGGGAGCGTTCGAGGCATCGCTATAACCGCTGCAGCTACAATAAGTCCCGTTAGCCCGCGCAACAAGTGAGTGGGGTGCGAGGCACGTTCAACTGCGTGCTGCCACTTTTCCCACCTTTAGTTTTTTTTTCTGAAATGAATTGCTTTGGGTCGGGATTAAAAAAACGCAATTTTATATTTATTGCGGCTAAATGCTGTGGTTTTTGTCTATTTGAGCAGATTTGTGATTTTGAAACACTTCGTGTAAGCCACTAATACTTTATATTGAAAGTTCAAATTGGTAAATTTGTATGTTGTTAATGCATGATAGTACGTTTAAAATTAAAGCTAAATTAGGTACACCAAAAATTTAAATATGTTTATAACGCCTAGTTGAGAGTTTTGTTATGAGTCTAACATAATTTGACGCCTTAAATACCTAGTCATAGGTCTTAAGCTCTTCCTTGAAAATATTTAAATTATTGATGCAAATCAGAATAAATGTAACAGTATTTAAAATAACCAGCTTGAACTTCCAAAAACAACACACATTGGCGTAAGGAACAGAGTTTTAGGGTCGTAATACTGCCTACTCGAGTGGTATTTTTTTTAATAAAGGGAGAATAAACACATTACCCTCCTTTGCGTCGCGCAGTCGGGTAAAAAGAGCATCGTATCTTTGTGACATTAGCCGATAGAGCAAACAATTACTTTCGAATTATTAAAAAGTCGCAACACTAAAACACAAAAAGTAAAAACAGCAAAAATTTTGGAATTCGCGTCTCCAACGAACTTTGCTTCGGATCACTGGCTGGATGGAATTTGTTTTTTATTCATGGTAAAATTACTAGCTGATTATAAAATGTTTGGTTACGGCTGTTGGAAATAAATTATGTTTTACCTAAATACTGACATTTTGCTACTATAAGTAACATAAACTATAATTATAGTAATAGAGAGCATTTAACGAAACGTTCACCTAAATTACTAATTGTTGGTTCTTTAATTACTAATTATATTCAGATGACCGTTTATTTGCATATATTAATATTTGAACTCCACACAAAATATAAATCAACGTCAATTGTAAATTCTCAGTCGCGACTCGACTTTCAAAATGGCTTCTCTCTTCGACGACTCATTAAAAAAAATCAAATTTCTATTCAAATTTTCTGGAATGCATTTGGAACTCAAAAGTTCAGAATCCGTCGTTGACATAATAAGGTACAGATGGTTGTACATCATAAACTTCCTTTGGCTCAACACTGATGTTATTGGCGAAATATTTTGGATCATTGATGGTGCCACGAATGGGAAAAATTTACTTGAATTAACCTACATAGCTCCATGCACGACTTTGTGCATGCTCGCGAATTTAAAATCCATCTTCCTCATTCTAAACGAAGATAAGTTAACTCAGCTTATCAAAAACCTGCGAGATATGGAAAAAAATGAGAACGGAAATGAGAATGAGGAAAAAGATACGATCATAGAAGAAGAAAGGAGATTTCTAAATGTGGTTATTAGTGCCCTGAATTTTTGGAATGCTATGACTGTTATAGCTTTCAGTTTGACTCCTTTGGTCCTGATGGCTGTAGAGTTTAGAAAGACGAATGAGATTGAGCTGATGCTGCCGTTTCTCATCGTATATCCGATTGATCCGTACGATATTAAGTATTGGCCGTTCGTTTATCTACACCAGGTTTGGTCTGGTACGTTTACACCAACTTTTAATCTGCAAAAATATCAAAAATACTGTCCTTATTTATGGCTCTCTGATCATCTAGAGACTCCTTTGCTTTTTTACTTTCTTAATCGCTTTCACCTTCATGTCCATTTTCTTCACCTTCATATTGTTTGAATTGTTCATCATACCTGCCTATAGTATTGATTTCCATGCTATTACCTATATGTCATCTGTCTGTCTGGTATTCAGTTTTTCAACTGTTTCAGCTTGCATCGTGGTTTTGGAGATTGGTGGTGCAGACTGCCTTTTCTATACCTGCTGTACTCTCATCAGGACTCAGTTCCGATTGCTTCAACATGATTTTGAAGGAATCATCTCTAGCCACATGGCCGGTGACCATGACAACCAGTTTCATGAGAAGTTTAAACGATTAGTCGTTCGACATCAAGAGCTGATGCGGTAATGTTTTTATTATCATTATGAAAAATAAAACATCCCACAGAAGTTATATTATACAGTTAAAGCCAGTTATAGTAACTTTACACTAAACTATTTTTATAGTATTGTTTGTTACTTTAGGGGATTGTGATATTAGAGCTTCTGGCATTTCCCTTTATTTCAGTTTTCATTGTGGGTGATTGGACATCTCCAATTTAATTCTAAGTTCGACTTGATAATGATTAAGTTTTTACGACATTGCATTCAATCTGTAATGAGACTTATTGCAAGTCTTTAGTAGAGAATCATTAAACAGAACTAATGCCTTTGCCACCATTAATTATTGCGTAATTAGTTCTTTGTCTTATTTAACGTTACAGGTCAGTTAATCTTCTGGAAAATATCTATACGAAATCGACGCTGTTTAATTTCGTGTCAAGTTCATTTCTGATATGCCTTACTGGCTTCAATGTCACGGTGCGTTAATTCTGTGTTGTCATTTGTTTCCAAGTTTTTTACATGTCTGGTTTCAACACGCTTTTTATACTTCGATGGCCTTAAGATTTGAAGACTTGACTCCAAGGTTATGGTATCTTCAAGTTAACTCTGTACAAGAACGCGATTAATAGATACAACTGACTAAACTATTTTATGATTTGATTTAAATGTTTTACTTTCTTATTGTCACTGAGAGTGTCATTTCCGTATTTTTATGTTATAAAAAAAGACGTAGTAAGCACGATTGAAGATATAGTTCATTTGTTGGTGGTTTACTATAGTGTTCAATTTAAGCACTTGATTTTGGATTACAGGCTATAGATGACGTGGCGTTCGTTCTGTCTTTTCTGACGTTCTTGCTGATGAGTCTTCTTCAAATATTTCTACTTTGTTTCTTCGGGGACATGATTATGACATCGGTAATAAAATTAAAATTGCTACTTCTCACTTTTTATGTAAATTTAAAATCTTCTTTCTTATGTAAATTGATATTCTCGATCGGTTCAAATTATGGAATGATAAAGCACAGGTTTTAACGCAGGATATAATCATGTCAAAGGTGTAAAGTATACGTACAGTTCGCTGTCTCTATAACACTTAAATAATAAATAAAAATTATTTCCTCAAATTCAATACGTAATTCGGATTTAACTTACAAAATGCAGTTTCGAATGTCAGAAAATTTACTACCGGTTCAGAAAAACCTTTGATGATGAGATACCGGCAAGAAATCAATGAGTCATACTTTTTACAAACAAAAGTCTTTTTTTACATTTTATATATTTAACACAGTCAGTAGACACTATATATAGGCAGGGACCGCCAATGCAAGTCAGAATCATTTCCAAATATTCCTGTCCAAGGGTCTGTCCATTCATACCTTTTTGACAATAAATTAGAATTTTGTATCTTTTCGGCCCGTAATATATTTTTTTAACCAGATAATGAATCTATCTATAACTATAGCCTTGTATTTTCAGAGTATGGAAATAAGCAACGCCATATACAACTCCAAATGGTATTTAGCCAAAGCGCACACGGCGAAACACTTATTTTTAGTACAAATTAGGTAATGTACTTCTTACTAAATAAGCCTAAAACTACTAAGATACTTCAACGTGACTGTCAAATATACGTTTGGCAATTGTATATTTGGTTCCAAAGGTACACGATTTAATTCGCCATAGCAAAAGTTATGTTTGTTGCCCCAATAAACAGAGTTATTTTGTATTTAATATACAATATAATTATAAAATTTAACTACATTTAAAGTTACCATAGATAAAATATCTTATCTAAACAACCGTCGCTACTCATGGTGCCCAATAGGCTTAGGCGTTTTGGTCACCAAAAATGCGATTTTTGAATCTCACCGGGTGACTAAAGCTCGAGAAAAGCGGCGAGATTTAGTCACCTGGTGAGATTCAAAAATTGCATCCCTGAAGCGTCGAATAAAAGTATCATTCTATAATGTTACTCTCTTTCAAAATTAAAAAATCAAAATTCAAAATCATTTATTATCAGGCAACAAAGGCCCATAGATAAATACCTTACAAACTAACATACATAAAAATATATAGACTAAAATACAATTAAAATTAGCACGTTACTTCGGCGACGTGTGACCTATTTTCGGGGTGTCCAGCAACCGTCCGCGAAAACGACGGAAAGCGACTCCCTTCGGCCAGAATTCCTGCTTCATGAAGGTCGACAGATGATCGGTCGGCACCCGCACCACAAAGGACGTAAAATTGACTTGTTCTCTTTGTAGAGATCACGTGTTTCTTGCTACCCACGGCCCGAGGGTCTCCATACCAAGAGGCGCAATAATATCCCTTTTATTATCTCTTTGTTTAATTAAAATAGCACCTTCAATATAGTTGTATTGTTCAAGTTTTTGGAAATAGTATTTTAATAGATTTATGTTTCAGAGCGCAGAAGCCTTGCAAGTTGACTGCATCCAGTTACGCTGACGTCAATTTGAGAGCTTTTATGAGGGTTGGTATTACTTTAAACCTGTTTTAATTAATATTGAACTTCAATTCCTTCTTTATACGCAGTATAAAGCTTTCTGTGTTTAGGTATTTTACGCGGTATTCCTTAAAATTGTGAACCGATTTCAATTATGCCTTTTTTAATTGATTAAGTTATACTCATAGTAGGTCCCACTTAAAATTTGGAGATAAATTCACCAGCGTTTAAGGGTGGAAATTAAGGGATAACTAATCTACCTAAAACTAAAAACTTAAATCTACAAATGTCTTCTTTCACTTGTTTTAAATTTTTTTTCAGATCTTGAGTACGGCGTGGTCCTATTTTGCATTGCTGAAAACTATTGATAACAATTAAAATGATTATAGTGCACATCATGCTCCTTAAGTTTATAGCTCAAGTATATAATAAAGCAAATGCAACCGTTACTTATAGTTACGTACCACTATAAAATAACAACTTAAAAAACTACAAGAAAAACCTCCAACTACAATCGCACATTAGCTAGAAAATTTGACTGCTATTTTCACGTATCTTATTCTTAAAAACAAAATGCAGTTACATTACAATAACAGATAAGGTTTACGAAAAACTAACAGCTTAACTAATTTAATAAATACGAAATTAAGTAATGAAGGCTATTAAAACAAATCATCAGAGGGCAAACTGATTATACCTCCGAAATGCAAGGTTTGAAAGGAAATAATATTCCACTCAAGCACAGACGCAAGCAACATTTCTTTTGGTAATTGAAAGAAAGAAAAGAAAACACATTTATTTATGAAAATTCTACACAATAACAGACAGAGTACAAATATTAGAAGCATATTGAGTTGTTTGAAAAGATTCGAAAAGGGGTTGCTGCCCCGCTAAACCAAGACGCTGATTTTTTGTGTTTTATAATTGGCGTACCTAACATAACAAGTTCTCTCCGACCGACGATAGGTTTGCCCTTTGATTAATGTTAAATCACCTATCACATACTATACTGTGTTTAAATAAATTGTTATTTGATGAGCGATCGTAACTGCCCTTACCTTTCGCGAGGACTACGATCAGCAAAAATACAGAACTTAAATTAAAAAAACATACCAAGTTTTCTGGATTTCACGTATTTTGGTAGTCAACAAAACATTTTGATCTCTTCACGATCAATTTCTGATATCAGTATAATAAGAACTTTGACCTCTTTGAAAAACGGAGGAGGTTCTAAATCGACTCGTCCATATACCTACATAAATATATTTTTGCATGTATGACCATGCATAATTGTTTACATATGATTTTAATTTTCATGTAATTTATGTTTTTGAAGGGATATCAAATTGTATAAATTATTGTATTAAAATAGATACTTTTATTTTACTCGCTTATGTTTAACTATCATTAAGCTAATGAGATGGAAAAGCTGAAGAATTAAACCGGAGCGATCAGAAATCTGACGCGCAGGATTAATCCAAAAGGAAAATGCAAAGAACCCTGCCTGAAGGACGAAAGGAAAATGATGATGATGATTTTTAACAATTGTTCACTGATTCGAATCAAACGAGCTCAAAAGATATTCCTGTCAAATAGGATGCAAACATCGCGTCACCAAATTGAACATCCCGCAACAAGATACATGACAATCCTCCAAAACTCGCACTTTGCTTTGCACGTTTTGGCGCCATTCCGCGAGCGCGGGCGGTGAGCGCAATAACTTCGTCTATCTACTCTGTGGTCTCTATGGCTCACAGATCAGCGGGTGAATGAAAAATGAATTCGCTGATTGATTATCTGTGTACGTACAGGGAATGATAATAAATGGAAACATAAAACTGTCTTTCGTTTTATTTTGTATTCTCTGTGCCTTTTTCGGTAGAGCCATGCTGTAGCCAAGTTTTGATTGCAGTACAAATACGCCGTCTTCACAGTTGACTACGCAATCAAGTATCCACTTTAGTAAATGAAATTGCATTGAACTAAGGTAAAGAAATGGATACTTTTTTATAGTTGATTGTACCACATTTCCAAAGAATACCGGCGCGAATTAGCAGCATGCTCTGTGTTTCGTACGGTCAGTGAGAGACCCGGATGTCAGTCCCAATATCTCGACCGGACAGCCTAGTGGTTAGTGACCCTGACTATGAAGCTAGAGGTTCCGGGTTCGATTCCCGGGAAGGGCAAAAGTTTGTATGATGAATATGAATATCTGTACCCGAGTCTTGGACGTTATATGTATTTAAGTATGTATCTATCTATTTAAGTATGTATATCCGATGTCTAGTACCCATAACACGAGGTTTACTTAGCTTGGGACTATGTCAATTGGTGTGAATTGTCCTGAGATATTTATTTATTTAATATCGAGTTGTAACTAGAAAAAGTTGATAAAAGATGTTTCTTCGTTTCATTTACTTTTTATTAAGTCTGAAGTTTGACACTTTGTCATCCTGTATATTCAACTTATATTCACTGAGATAGTCGCGGTGGTCTACGGGGTGGCGTCTAGTCCGGCAACGCTTCAGCGAGTCTCTTGAGGACACTGGTTTGGCGGTGATCATTTCTCTCGTTTGCCTTTCTATTTTTAATAAATACATAGTTAAATAAAGTCTACGTAGCTAGGACCTGCAGCCTTCCAATCTACACTAATCTACACTAATATAATAAAAAGGTGCGGGCGGTAGGACCTTGTGCAAGGTCCGTCCGGATCGCTACCATCATCTTGCTCGCTAATTCTGCCGCTATTAAGCAGCAGTGCTTGCACTGTTGTGTTCCGGCGTGGGGAGCAAGACAGCCGGTGTAATTACTGGCACGAGAGGTATTCGGTTGTCAACGCCTCTGCAATCTCTTTGCTGTTGCGGATGTCTATAGGCGGTGGTGATCACTTACCATCAGGTGACCCACTTGCTTGTTTGCCTTCCTATTTCATAAAAAAAAAAAGGTAAACTTTGTCTGTTTAGATATGAAGCGATAATCTTTGGAGCTACTGAACCGATTTCAAAAGTTCTTTCACAGATAGAAAGCTACACTATCCCTGACGGACATAGCCTACTATTTCCACGCGAACGAAGTCGCGCGCGTCCGCTAGTGAAATAATTATGCTATTTCAGTCCCTATACTTAGTTAATTATCTTGAGTGGTTAAGTAAAGTGCAATTGAATGTAGCTGTCCAATCGGTGGTTGTCCAGTCTAAAAGCGTTGACTGCCTGGCTGCCGTCTAGACTGGACTTAGTCAGGGATAGGAAATATTTCAATTGCAGTAAATGAGCATAGCAGCTAAAGCACAAGACAAGATAACGCTTGTATATTTATTATCTAGGCTACTTGGATTAACAATAAAATTCTAGCAAATCTCTCAGCGGTTGTTAATTTTATCTACACACATATCATTAGTGCTCTATAATGCGTTCAGAAACCGTAGGAAATGACCAGCATTATTACAACCAATTTTATTAGGAGAACTTTCTTGTTTGTAGTAGGTAAATCTGTACTTAAATGGTCTTACATAACGATTTCTGTATCATTATGAGTTTAAATTGGAACAGCTGGCAAAATTCAAGTGGGTCTCTATTCTAGTATCCATAGATATTAAAACAGTTATCGATACGAAACGTCAATCCAGTTTATTCTTGGAACTGAGTAGGTACTGGTGTAGTATTAAAAATCAGTAAAAATAAATAATATACTTAAACACCTTAACAACGTCGTAAATTCTTTCAAACAAATATCAAAAAGAAGATTTTAATAAATATTTAAACGAAAATTAATAACAACAAGAGTTTTATTATTTTACCTAGTGTAGCCGGGTTGTTATATCTTGCTTACCTAGTTTAGTTATTAAGTTAATTTAACCTATTTCGAGTGGACTACATTTAAAATTAAACACAACCTGACATTAAACGAAATTGTGTCTGCAGGTAGAAAACCAAGAATTCACCTATAACACTACAAACTTTACAATGCCGATGGCAAAAAACCGAACTAAGGTTCGCCTCGTTCGCCTCACACTGTTTATATGCCCACTGTGAACTGACAGCGACGCTGCTAACTGCAACATAAAATTGTATGGAATGAGTTGAAAAAGGAGCGTTTTCTAAGAATTCTGCCTCCGTTTATGAAAGCCCTTTTTTATCTGTGAACCGTTTTTCATTTGTTTCTGCATTACATTCAGTTTTGCACCGTCTGCAGTGAACATAGGATTTAAATTGAAAGGTTGTTTTGAGTTCGCCGTCCTATACTTAAATATTTTTATTCTATCGGAATTATAAGCAGGAAATACCGCTTGAATAAAGAAAATAATAGGGTATTGCTGTTTTTCGAAAATAATTTGGTTTTTATGCAAGATACCTATTTATAATTATATTCATAACTTGGTGTGCATGCAAAACATCGTGATTTTATCTTTTGCATTTTATGTTCTGAATTTCTGAGAGTTTTGTTATGGGCTAATTTCTCATGTCCTGCATTTAATTATTACGTTAAAAACAATGAAAATGCCTAAGGCTTGAATACAGAAACGTTCAAAAGTTGTACCCCTAGGTACAACTTTTGAACCTAGATACCTATATCTACATAATATAATGGGTGCATATAATATACGCATAGAGTCTAACCAACTAGCCACGGCCTAACCACAGGCTATAAAAAAATTAGCATAAACCCCATGCATATAATGTCAGAATTTTGCATACTTAATTACAAACTTTACAAACTAACTGGGCTAGAAATATCTACCTACCTTACTTGCAGTAGCTAAGGGAGTGAACTATGCTATCAATGGCGCTCACTCGTCTACTGTAGATTATACATACTTATTAGTTATTAGTATCGATAAAACAGAGTATGACAAAATATGATTAATAAATTACCTATTCGCTAATGATAAAACTTTAATGCTTTAATTTAAATTTACGTAACACCTAATGGTTTTTTAGGTGCCAGGGGTTCCACTAAGTATATGGTTAATACAAGGTTGACTTCACCCGGAATAAAGTTTTTTTTAATTTGTGTCAGCCTTGAAATTTAATCGGTTTTACAGTAGTATTAAAAATAATTTAAAGTAAGCATGTTTTAAAATTTTGAATGTCCATGTTTTGCCAAAAGTTTCAACTCTTAGAAACGACTAGCGCCATCTATATGTTACTCTCATGATTGAACTCTGTCGGCAAAGCAGTGCAGTTGGCAAGAGGCGCCTGCCCGGTTTTACCGACCGAGCGATGACGAGCCGAGCTGTCATGGCGATGGCGAATCGTGGTGTACGTTATCGTGCAAAGTAAAACAAAAATAATGATTCTTATTAGGAATATTTTAAATAAGTGGGTGAAGAACTGCTGTGGCTATTCAAAAGTATCATGATTAACGTGTGCCAGTTATAATTAGACTTAAGATAGTGAAAATGGACAAGAAAAATGCGATTCGGAGAGCCAAAAGGCCCTCTAAGGTTCTCGAAGAGAATTATTGGGATTGCAGCGTCTGCACGTATAGAAACAATGCAGAGGCCTTCAAGTGTTCTATGTGCGACGTCAGAAAAGGTAATTAAGTGGAAGAAATGGTTACATTAACCTCCCTTTGTCCCAGCAGTCTTTGAATAACTACCTGTAATTTCGTCATTCCAATGCATTATCCGGCCACGTATTTGCGGTTTTCGCAATGTAAGGTACGGCAAAAGTGTATCCTCGTATTCGGTGATGTGTTTTTAAATGTAGAAAGCTTCTAATTACGTGAAAAACTAACCTAAAAGTCTAACTCATAATATCGATTCAGCTGCTAAGTGTTGGCGCAGGTAGTGTCGAGTATCTAGTCTAGATTTCAGTTAGCTAGCGAGAGAAAAAGAAGATGAAAAATGAAAATCAAAATAGTGTAGTGTAACAAAATACCTAGACCTAGACCTGTAGTTTTTGGCTAAACTACTTACTTAAATATACGTTATGCATTTGGTTTAGTATTATTTGCATTTATCTCTCCTATTTTACAATTTAAAACAAAAGAAATAATCAAGTGAACGCCGATAATGTAAACAAAATCGCTCGTAAATTTAGTTTACAGTTCACCCACTGTATCGAGTGGCGCTATCGTCGGTTATAACCCGACTAAATTGAAACGCGGTTAGTTGCGTAAATTGCGCCGCGTCGTCGTGACTTTTTATTTCGGTTGGGTGTTTAATGCATTCATTGACCCCTGTGACGTTTCGCAGGTAATATGGGACACTCGCTAGTTCGTTTACTGCACTTGTCTGCCTTCCCAACGCTACACAGAAGTTGGGTACAGTGTAGGGTGGCTGTCGTATATTTTACAGGACGTCCCGTTTTTCAGCTATCATTTTGACCGTGTCCTGTATTTTAATAGGAGAAATACAAAGCCATTCCATACCATAAACCATAAATGCGGTATCCCGTATTTCTAGTTAAATCCTGTAATTTTAGACGATATGTACTGTAAATGAGCACAAGGGTTGGTCACCCTGGTACAGTGAGCAGCAGATATATATCTACAGTCTCAATGAGGTCATCGGATCTAAGCACGACTTTATTATCAAGACAATAAGAGCTTGTGTTATTTGACCTCTTTTAGTGTTTCGGCAATTTGACATTCGGATAAATGAACTTCGTGTTTTTAATTATCGGAATTGTATTTCTTAGGAACAGTAGGTAGGTAGTAGGGTTAGGTCAATCGAATCTGCAAAAACTTACCTTATTGTTGGCGTCATAGAGGTGTCCACTATTATGCAAAATAGGAAGACAAACTAGCAAGTGGGTCACTTGATAGTAAGTGATCACCACCGCCCGTAGACACCCGCAACACCAAAGGGATTGCAGATGCGTTGCCAACCCTGAGGGCTAAGACGGAATACCTCTCGTGCCAGTAATTACACCGATTGTCTTGCTCTCCACGCCGGAACACAACAGTGCAAGCGCTGCTGCTTAGCGGCAGGATTAATGAGCAAGATGGTGGTAGCTATCCGGACGGACCTTGCACAAGGTCCTACCACCAAAATTGTATGGTTACAAGGCGGGGCCCCCTGTAGCTCGGTGGCCCCGTATCATTGATACGGCTAATACGGCGGTAGCTACGCCCCTTGCAGGGGGGTTCCACTCCGCACTGTAGGTGCGCTCGCCGCATTACCTATGGCATAGGTTAATCGCAGTAGGTTGCCGGCTTGCCGCGCGCGCGCCCGCTCACTCTGTGTCGCGCGTTATGATAGTATTATAGTAAGCAGCCCAACCCTAGCGGTGCGCCAGGGCATTGCGGGTGGAAGGCGGGCGCGGGCGGCGCCTTTCTTTTGACGCATGCCGCCTGAAGATGCCGTATGAAGTAATACGAACTCTTTGTACCTGATCATAAAGTTGGAATTCGTTTAATGGCGGTGGAAAAAGAGAAGTTTCTGTACGTTAGTACTATTTTTCATTCTGTGCCCCTGGTACCTAATCGTTTGCCTTTGCATTACCTTAAAGGGCCATTTACACGGTACGAATTCTAGCATGCGGATTGCATTACATTGCGGGATCGATCGACCAATCGACCACGCCATACCTCGGTAGGCCGCAATGTAGAGCAACTCGCAAGCGAGAACTGGCACCGTGCAAATGGCCCTTTATTTACCAGATTACGTTCGAATACCTTTTTCAAGATTTCTTATAAAACCAAAAACAAAGTGAAACACAACCAAGGCAATAACTTTAGCATCATTGACTGCAGCACATAGCTAAGCTAAGCTAGACATTTCTCTCTATTTCGAGGGCCGTACGGATAAACAAGCCTGCCCCGAGGGGCGCTAGAATCCTTGTCTATGTGTCTCAGCCCAGACCCCAATGCTGAAGTAACGTTAAGGGACAAAGAACTTATGATACAGTAGGGGAAATATTCACGTACCACCTTAGAACCCTATCACAAAGAAATTATTATTACAAAGTACGTATTACAAAGAAATAAGGTTCAAAAGTGGTTAAGGAATTACTTGGTCGGCTATACACTTATTTTTCTGTGTACGATCGAAGACACATACGAGTATAAGCCACTATTAAAGACGAAACTGCGAGAAAGGTTAATTTTTCGAAAGGGAGGCATATAGTACTTATGCAGTGCAACCTCATAGTGCATACTATGCACTATGAGGTTGATATAATCCCTTTCGAGCATAGACAATTTCTCTCAGTTCCCACTTTAATGGTCGGCTAATTTTGTTGCTATTTGTGGTTGACTAGGTCAACAAATTTTCACCCTATGTTTATTTTTATTTTGGGCCTCAAATGCCTCTGCAACTAAATTTATTAACATAAAACTGCAGTGAGATTCAGATATAAAAGATACTGATCACTCTCTCAAGTACTTATCCCCAGTTATTGCTCGACATATTTCGGACCAGTCCATGGTCCTTACTCCAAAGCCCCCGAAACTTGTCTAGCAATAACTCTGTTTAAATACGCGTGTGATCCGTTTCTTCCATTAAATAATGTACTATTTTAAAACCTTTGTGGTCAGGCACATCGACCCGCAAGCCGCGCATCAACCCTGCGATGGTCGCTGCGCAGGCGGCTGGCACAGCGCCTACCAGCTCGCAGAAGCGGCCGCGGTCCGCCAACTCGTTAAAAAAGCGCCGCCGGCCTCCCCGACTTAGCAACGTCGACAGAAGCTCTGCGCAGACCCGAGAGGTAAGCTATCTTCTGCGGGTTTCACGCGTTCAGTTTTAACTGACTGTCAAAACTGATCATGTGTAATTATCGTAATTTCACCCTAAATCTGATCAGTTTGACTGTGTGTTAAAACTGATCTGCCATTAGCACAGATGTATTAAAGGCCAGGCCACACCGGATGCGAATGCAGCACGGCTCTGGAGACACGCGTGTGCAGACGCCGTTTGTAATGTATGGAGTTCTATATTGAGATGCCACATCGCTTGCGTTGCGTGCACGTAACAGCTCTACGAAGCGAGCTGGAGCCTGCATACGCATCTGGTATAGCCTGGTCTTTATAAGGGATTATATTGATTCAGTACAAGCAGCGTCACTGGATGCCACAACTGAATTAGGACTGGATTAATCGTAAACACGTTTTAAAATCAGTAGGTACAGCGTCCATCCAGTCTCCTGTATCCAGCGCTGGATTGGAACCGGCTACTTGATCAATGTAAATCAATGTAGCCTTTAGTTGCTACGCTGACTAGATACGGCTCTGTCTCGTTTAAATTCACCCACTTCCACTTTTCCTCGTTGTCTATAAATGAGTTCACGCTATGGCCTAGCGCCAGTTGCCCAAGGACCCTCCAATATCTCTCGTTCCTGCCCGTTCTGACCAGCCTTTACCGCCCAGGTGACTGTAAGCGGCGTGACGGTGGTCATCACAGAATACAAGCCGAAGAAATCGGTTTCCACCAGCTCGAGCGACGTCGAATCTTCCAACGACGCCCGTCCATGATCTCCTGGTAAAACATCCACAGGTTACGCCAATGTTCAACCAGTTCAACCACAGTTACGTTTTGCAGAGTGTTCAGTGCGCCTTGTACGGCAGCCGGAACTGTCTCAGTTAGCTCCGCCCGATTATGAGGGACAGTTTAATTGATGGAACCTCCGCGGGGTAGAGTTTGGGTGGAGGTAGGTATCGGCAGATGGTTGTGATCTGTCTACCTTCTACGATCTTCCGCTCCCAACCCTAGCCCCGCTGGCGTTACATCAAATCAGCGGTCACGCCTTGCCTATTTTGCATGACGTTCACCCACAGAGTGGTGCATATTTAGTACGCCCATTACCAACCCATGTGCCAGCGAGTTCAGTACATCTTGAAAGTATTACCCCAAGAAAAAAGAGTCACAAACCATCTCTCGACGTTAAATCGCTTCTGCAGCGTACTTTTGCAATCTGTTTGCGAAACCACCGAGGGACTACGAATCCTTGTCAGGAATGTTAAAATACAATGTCATCTACATATACTCTCGCTACGTATTCCCTTAACGCATTTTGTACTTTCCATTCCCACGGAAAATGGGCTATGTAACTCATAAGTTTTGGGAACGTTATGGTTTTAAATTTAAGTTAAACTGTCTTTTCATTCTCGCTCTCCATCTGACATATTATTAACACGTTGTTGTTAAACCAACGTGTTGCTGACATGCATTGTAAACGTAACATGTTTTTTGATGTAAATAAATAGATAATAATACCTTAGTATCTTTAAAATTCCGTTTTTTTTGTGGAACATTGTCTTGTTCCCTCTTAGAAAGACTTGCACAAGCTTCAACAATGTACGTACAAGGTTGTTGTAAAATTCTGGTTTTTGTCTAACTTTGTATTGTTTTATAATATTGAACCCGGGCAGTCGTAAAAAAAATAGGATGTAAATGTAATGCAAGATTGTAGGTGTAAATATTGGAAGACCAGCGGGTCACTGCCGAAACGAAATGTACATAGTGTTTGCCGTAATAATTGATCGGCTGCAGATTGACAGATTTATTGATCAATCTAAATTGACGATTCGAATAGTTTAATCAAAGTGATCTACTAGCTGCATCCTTTATAATGGATAAGCAATCAGTGGATTGAAAATTCAGGAGGCTGTTTTGGAACACAGTATAATTTATGGAACTAAATTAATTGGCTATGGACGGGTGTGAACTTATGGCAAGTTTGTTTATTACCTGCGGTTATTAATCCCTTTTTAACTATTAATAGTTAAAAAGTTAGTTACATGGGAGACGATTGAATCAGAACAGTTTAGCGACATCTTAGAAGGCACTTGAGTTAGTTAGTAATGTTCGGTTGTGTTATCTTGGTACTGTTTCTATTCGACCTTATTTATTACTTGATCTCGTTTTTCGTGGATTTAACCCCTCGTGTCAATAGGCACGGATCCGTGCAAACATTTTGGTGTTATTTTTAAAATTTTCAAAATAGGACTAGAATACAGCTTCATTTTTTAAATTCCGCATCCGAGGGGTTGAGTCGATGTTTAAAATCTTCGAGCAGAATTTATGACTTTCAGAAAACAAATTGATTAACTATAATTTGTCACTTAGCTTCGCAACTTACAGTATTCCGTTGAAAATTGTGCGCTTCGGCTATCTGCCGCCAGAAAGGAGGTTTATGTATTTGGAGCTTAGGAGATAATGAAATAAAAATAAAATTTGATTATGATTATTTTATGAATGCGTCGACTGAAACCAGAATTGTAACCGAAATTTCGGTTTCGGCTGGAAATCTAGTTTCGATCGGACACTAGTTTGTATATTCCTATTAATTCGGCAACCGCAAATCGCCGAGTCGCATAACTAATGGGTGACCAATACTGTGTGCTCGTTTTACAGGACATATGATCTGAAATTACAGTTTACATGGAAACAATACGGGACAACACGTTTATGGTATGGCCCTGTATTTTCATATTAAAATACAGGACACCGCCAAAATTATAGCTGAAAAACGGGACCTCCTCTAAAATACAGGACAGATGGCCACCCTAAGTCGGAATTGTAGTTCAATAAAGAAAATACTTAGTGCTCGTAGATTTTGAACCTTAAGTTATACAAGTAATTTTAGTGAATTTGATTTCTCTCTGATTCAAACACCACAGTGACAGAGAAAGACAAAATATGTTTGGAGTTAAATAGTAGTGTATATTTCATTCGCTATTTATGCGTAATATCACATTGTACCTTCATTTAATTAATTGGAGTATTTCTTATTGTACGTAAGTAGTGTTTAATTAACTTAAAAACCCTTCAATGATTAACGCACAATTGTACTAAACTGTTGATACTTGTTATCACAATTGTAGAAATTGGTAATATTCTAATTTATATCGAGAAATGAAATGCATCACTTTGATATTTTTGAATTACTATTTATATATTTTTTTGACTTTGTCTTATCAATTGTTCTTTTTAAATGACAAAAATAATCTAACAGTGCAATTTAAAAGACTAGGATTCCACCAGGGATGTGCCAGGAAGTTGAGTGGCGTACCAAATAAAAACATAACCAATGAGATCATTTAATTCTCCCGTCCTTACTTGACTTGGTTATCTCTTCCTGTTAAAAAGCCAAAAATTGTGGCTTTATTAATTCTAGCTTTAGTCACAGAATAAATAACGCACAGAAACTTCCCTTTTACGACCGCGATTAAACGAATTCCAACTTTATTAACACGCTCAAAAAGTTCGTATTACTTCATGCACCATGCGCCAGGCGGCGCGAATCAAAAGGAACGCGCCGCCCGCGCCCGCCTTCCCTCCGCTACTCCCGGCGACACGCTAGGGTTGCGCGGCATTCGTTTTCAATTACACTGACACGGCGGGGGCGAGCGAGCGAGCGCGCGGCAAGCCGACAGCCTACTGCGATTTGCCTATGCCATAGGCAAGCCGGTCGAGCGTACATACAGTGCGGAGTGGAACCCCCCTGCTTCCTGTTAAAAAGCCAAAAATAGTGGCTTGATTAATTCTAGCTTTAGTTCCCAATGAGCCCTACTAGTAGTTTCCTTCTCATCCCTAGGTATTGCTAGCCTTTGTAACTTTTTGGCGAATGTTTTGTCCTTTATAAAGAGCAATGGATATAAAGAAGTTCTAGATATAGGTTAGTATAATCTAAACGTATTTAAGGCCGTGCTGTCCATTGTTCTTTGTAATATTTTCATTTCTAGACAGCTCAAATGAAATAAATCTAACGAATCTCTATTCAATGTGTTTAGATTTAAAAGCATTGTTTCAAGTGAGTGTTTCAAGTGCGTCGATCTAAAACAAACCTTGGTTTTGTTCAAATTCGGTTTTTGAGCAAAAACGCGAGCGTTCCTAAAGATTTCTGTGTGCTCCAGCTTTGTAGACATTGTACATAATGAGCTTAGGTGTGGCATTGTTCAATCTCTGGGAAATGAACCTCAAACCCGAGGAAAGTGTAATCAGAGTTTACCAACAGCGGCGTGTACTCAGTACAGACATAAAGACACTGTCTACCCTACCAATCTGATAAATGTAAACTTTGATTTGATCCTTATATCTAATATAACAGACGCCCGCGGCTTCGTTCGCGTCGAATGAGTAGCCTATGTCCGGCAGGTATAGTGTAGCTTTCTATCTGTGAAACTTTTTTTGAACTCGGTTCAGTAGTTCCAGAGATTACTCCCTACATACAAACAAAGTTTACCTCTTTATTATATTAGTGTAGATGTAGATTCCTATTATCAATAAAGAAATACTTCTAAAATAATAAACAAGCTCCATCTGTTGGTGTATCATGGGTATCTTACCTGCCGTTCGACGACACCATTTCGCACCGCGCTGCACTAGCGCCGCTACGCATTTAGTGGGAAAGACAGAAACTATTCCCGTCTAAATGTATACATGTGTGCCGTGTAGCCATGCGGATAGAGAGTAGTGTAAATTCCCATAAATACGTGGCACATAATCCCACAGGGTAAGCAGTGTCTTCCGCAGCGCCGATTGAGCGCCGACAATTACCGAAGTTTTCGGGACAGTTCACTTGTTTGAGAAAGGCCGTGGTACACCTGATTTGAAATTAAGACACACTAAAGACAAGTTAAACCGTCAATTAAATGTCTACCCTGTCTAAAAATTCTGTGCACGGTACTTTTTACCAAAGCCACCAAAAAAAGACCAAGCTGAGTCTATCAGCGCTTCGGAAAATGGAAGATTATCCCTTTTTTTCGTCCTGTCTTTTCAAAACAAGATTACGGAGCAATAGATGGATAGCGAATATCGATTTTTAAAGATCCCGTTTATAGATCGACACATTTTGATTTCATTTTATTCAGTAGGTAGTTAATCTAAGTTACCAACACACATAACTAACGGTCGTTTATTTGTGTTCCTTAATTTTGTATAAGTATTTATTATAGTTTTAAGACTTTAAGTCGTCGTTCTTTTAACTTTAGGCTACTCGAATGTTTTCATTAGGTATTCAAAGTGTAGGTCATTTAGTGCCAAAATTGGGCAAAAATTGTTTCATTAATTTTTTTCGATAAAACCTTGATATAGAAAAACGCTGCATTCATAACGTTTTACGAAGAGAAAGTAAGCATAAACAAAGACTTTTGTTGATTTAATTTAAATATTCAAGAAATTTAACTTAGTACTCATTAATGACGCTAAATTTACAGTTTCTTTTTTTCTCATTATATAATCATTATTTCACGATAAAATTTATACAAATACCTGTGAAGCATGCAGGTTACGAATTAGTCTACAATATATCAACAAAAATTACAATATTCAAGATAAAATAAATAGTAAGTCATAATAAAATTAAATATGTAAATATAATGATGAAAGCTTTCATATATTTTTAATGTATCTAATTGGAAAAATATTTTGTACTCAAGAAAAGCTCAATCCAACCAACATCAACAAAATGTGTTGCACATAATGATTATACCACAATGCCACATGTTATGTTGGTAGTTGGCTCTGTTATAGAAATTAAAGCGTTGTCTATGGTTTTGTATTCGCTACAGATAGCAAAATGAATATTTTTGTACGATTAATAGTGTAGTCGGATCGTTTCAATAGGGCTCTTTTGACAGCTGTCAAATTGAAAACAACCTGGATGACAGCTGTCAGAAGGCACCTGTCAAACGCGTGACATTTGTAGCCCGGTTTGTCTGTAGATTGCAAGTTAACCTAATTGTAGGGTAGTGGTTAATGTTACTTATTTTTAAGTCCTGTATCAATGAATGTATTGTCCTGTATATAAAGATGTGGAAAGAAATGTGACGTTTTATTTGCTCCTACCTTTCGTTAAATAAAACAGTTAAATCTTTTTGTAATCCTCTACTAAACTCAGTGTTTTTCTGCCTTCACATATATTATCTATTTGCAGTTAACGACAAGCTTAATCTTCTATACAAGACAGAACAAAAATATGTATGTTACTCTATACAGTCGGACTAATATCAATTTAGAACTTTTATATATCGCTGATTTCAAAGCACTTGCACAATATCTACCTATCTTTAGAATTTTCTTTACAACTTTGTCGCTTGACTTAGTTGAATAGGCAACTAATTTTAAGTTGATTCTGAGTTAGTAAGTTAACTTTAGTGGAATGGCTGATTAATTACGCAACAATTAGAAAATAGTAGAACAAGTAACAAATACTTGCTTGAATTTGTTAACAATAGGGTTGCCATTCATGCCGGCGGGAGATATTAAACATTTTTCATTTGTAATTTAGGAAGGCAAACGATTAAGCGAGTCACCTGATGGTAAGCGATCACCATTGCTAGTAGACACCCGCAACACCAAAGAGACTGCAGATGCGTTGACAACACAGAGGGCCAGGACGGAGTACCTCTTGTTCCAGTAATTTCACCGGCTGCCTTCTCTCCACGCCGTAACACAAAAGAGCAAACACTGCTGCTTAGCGGTTGGATTAGCAAGCAAGACGGTGGTAGCGATCCGTACGTACCGTGCATACGATCTACTTGACGAGCTAAGCAAAGAAATGTCCTGTTAAATATACATTTGTAACTCGACGAACACAAAAGACGTATCCTGTTATAGTTTTTGATCAAAAGCTATTAAAATCCCTTCACCAAAATGTCTATGCCCTTTCGGGAATATATGCAACCCTGGGCAACCCTAGTTTTTAGGCGCATATTCTGATCGAAAATCAGGAATTAAATAGAAAAAAGTATATTTTACAAACTCGTATATTCTACTGCCGACGAGCTCTAGATACCGCTTGAAAAAAAAAATTTAGAATTACCAGCCAGCTTGTCCTGTCTTGTGCCTGTATATCACGTCCAGAATTATCAGTACCTTGCCCGTTGGTATCGTGACAGCCCTGAGTGGCAGCTTAGGCGGTGGGCCTTTGAAGCGCTTTGGCGGCGTTTTTATGGAGCGCAGAGCGCAGCCGCACGATCGCGCGGTAGGGTTGACAGCGCCGTGACACTGAGGTTACACTCCGTTCGGCGGTAGAGTGCGAGATGAAATACAGTCAAGGAAATCCAAACACGCACCACCGCAGAACCTAGTCGAAGAGACATACGCCTGACATTTGTATGACATAGATGGCGTTTAACGCGTTGCGTCATTGCGACAGGGTTCTAAGGTGGTACGTGAATGTATTTCCCCTACTGTACTGTTGTGCTGTCCTCTCTACTGCCTCACTGTTCTACCGCCATGTGAAATCATTATAAGGATGATAAAGTGTTTATTCTTTAACTATAATGAGCTACTGGTCCTACTGAAATTGGACATTTGTTGTTCAATCATGCCGTAACATGAAAAAAAACGATAATGAAATGAACAAAAAAACATTTGCTCCAAGTAACACTTAAAACATTCGTTGCTTCAAAACATAATTATGGTCAAAAACGGGACTTACCCCCTTAATTATAAACGGTGCGTAAACGTTTGTTAGTTAACACGTTTTATGTCTATCTGTCATTGTAACGTCTGCCCTCAAATGGAAGGGACAAAACATATGTTACCTTAAAAAGATTGTAATTTTTTGGGGTTCCGTACCGCAAAAGAAAAAAACCGAACATTTATAGGATCACATACGTCAACGCATACGTTTCAAAAGTGACCTACGTGCTTCCTCATAATTCAACTTCTTCACTTAGGTACAAAAAATCTTGACGTGTGAATGATGACTTTGGCATTTGATGTGGCGTTGAAAAGGTTAAAATGGTAAGTAAGTATCGTCGCTAAGTCCCATTTTGTTAATAAGAATTCGCTCCATAGCTAACGCACTCTTGTTCGTCGACTGGATGCGAAGGACTTCACGGCCCTCGCCCCGGCTTTTTGTCTGGTCGGCACGCGGGGACTCACAGCCGTTTAACTTGGAACTAGGAAACTGAATATTTGGCGTAATTTTATACTTTTTCTTTACAAAGTATACACCTATATGGCACAGTGGCACATGTGTCTGCTTACTGTGCAAGAGGTCCCGGGCTCAAATCCTGGTGTGGGCAAATATTTGTGTGAGTCATGGATGTTATTTGTATTTAAGTATGTATTTATCTATATATAAATATGTTTATGCGTTGTCTATCCATAACACAAGATTTGCTTAGTTTGGGACTAGGTCAATTGGTGTAAATTGTCCCAAGATATTTATTTATTTATACAGCAAAGTCGGTAACCGTCCGTGACTGTCGCCATCGTATCTTCGGCCACTTTTTTTCATACTACATAGTAAGGCAAAGAGCTGGGTCACCTGATGGTAAATGTCTGCCGCCCATAGACATCCGCAACACCAAAAGGATTACAGATGCGTTGCCAACCTAGAGGACTAAGATGACATACCTCTTGCGCCAGTAATTGCATCGGCTGTCTTGCTCTCCACGCCGGAACACAACAGTGCAAGCACTGCTTAGCGGCAGGATTAACGAGCAAGATGGTGGTAGCTATCCTGACAGACCTTGCACAAGGTCCTACCACCCGCAAACTCTACTCCTGTGCGATAGAGTTAAAAATACAGAGATCAGCAGGAAAACTAGGCTGACTGACATAGCCATGGTTATGGCTCGAAGGAAATGGAAGTGGGCAGGCCACATATGCCGACGACGGGACAGCAGGTAAGGCGTAAAAGTACTCGAGTGGAGACCCAGGACTTGTCGGAGGAATGTGGGCTGATAACCAATGAGATGGGCAGACGATCTGGTTACTTGCTGGTAAGGGATGGATGAGGAAAGCTCAACATATCGGAAGGAATGGCGTGAAATGGAAAAGGCCTACACTCAGCATACCGGTGGGATACCGGTTGAAGAAGAGAAGAGATACTTTCACTGTCAGAAAAGATTGTCGAATGTTATCCATGACTATTATTTATTACATGTAACTTAAATACCTATAGATTACAAACAGAATAATGTGTAGAATAAAAAGTTCGTATTACTTTATAAACATTCGCCAGGCGGTATGCGTCAAAAGGAATGTCCACCCGCTAATGCCCTGGCGCACCGCTAGGGTTGGGCTGCTGTCTATAATAGTATCACAATGCGCGACACAGAGTAGCGGGCGCGCGCGCGGCAAGCCGGCAACCTACTGCGATTAACCTATGCCATAGGTAATGCGGCGAGCGCACCTACATTGCGGAGTGGAACCCCCCTACAACGTGGCTCTGGGCAGCAGCTCAAAAAACTTTATACATCCACCCCTGACAGAGAGAGCTAGAGAAGTAAATAAACTCGTAATTGCGGTAAATCTGGGTTAAGATAGCATGTTAACGCCTTGGTTTATTAGATTGTTAATAATACTATAAAAAAACACCTTAGGCCCGCGACATAACTTTGTTACAATCTCCATAAAATTTGACGATTTATATAAAAAGCTGGAACAGAACGCTTTTCGCTCGAAAAAGTTTTAAAGGCACTGTATTTTGTCTTGGAAGTTCAAACTACAAATTTTAAAATAATTTCACAGTCAACCAATTTTATACACAGGCCACTCTAGAACGTTGTCGCAATGTGCCATTGTTGGAATATTATGACGTTAAGTAAGAAATCAAATTGGTTGACTGTACATTTTAAATGCGTGAAAGACAGTTACATAAATCTAAAATCCAAACACAATCGCGTAGAAACAGTTTAGTTCGTTATTGTCACAAAACGGCTCGGATTAATTAACAAGGCATATCATTTAGCCAAAATAAATAAATTAATTAATGGTACTGCGAATTTGTTTTAATTCCAACCGCAAACGAAGCGATCCCCTTAAAACAGGTTTGTTAACTTTTATGAATAAAGTCTGCGTAAACTAGTACTGGCAAGGTTAGTTAAGGTTGGCTTCAGGATCTCTTCGTCCATGTTAAATGAGTCATTTTGTCGTTTCGTTACACAAGACCTAGGTGTACTTAAGTATAGTCTCATTCCTCAAGCTATTGGCCCAACTGCCCAACGACAGTACACCAATCACCAATACCCTTGATCAAACATTTGCCAAACTTGAACCAACAATCTCAAGCAAAGCTGGCTTGGCGCCGGCCATATAACCCGAAGAACCGATAACCGTTGGGGTAGACGAGTTCTTGAGTGGAGACCACGGATCGGCATACGTAGCGTGGGACGTCCTCAGATTCGGTGGAGCGATGATCTTCGCAAGGCGGCTGGCAAGAGCTGGATGAGAGTGAGTAGTAGGGATTCGCCGGTTCTGGATCACTTTTTTGTCGCTCAAAATGGCGGCTTGGGGGGGCAACGATTTATAAAAAAAAAAAAAAAAAAAAAAAAAAAAAAAAAAAAAAAAAAAAAAAAAAAAAGGTCAACACCCCATTTAAAGCGATTGGACGGGGTCTCATCACGCTCCGTCCACTCCTTCACGTATATATGTACTTCCATTGCAACATAATACCAACACTTAATCATATACTCATAAAAGGATAGACCCTTTCCTTTGTTATGGACCCACCCTTTGTTAGGTTCAGCTTTTTACCTGCGCCCACTTGGGGGTTCGGTGCCGACCTTTTTTTTTTCCTGGGTACCTGATCGCCCGCCACGCTCCGTACAAATAAAATACCATGGCTTTTCGTAAGTCCACTTTCAATTAATTATTCTATCAGCACATAAATATCCTATCGCATTATTCGCAGTACACTTTTATTCGTAACTCATAACTTTTAGGATTATCATAAATCTAACCTAACCTAACCTACATTTTGGAGAAATTCAAACCTAACCTCCTAACCTAACCTACGTTTTGGAGAAATTCGTAAGCCCTAACTTTCAGGACTATCTTAAATCTAACCTAACCTACGTTTTGGAGAATATTGTCACGCTATATGGTACTTGGTTTGTACTTTTGATTCGTAACTCGATGTTTCGTAGACATACCTTTTGACATATTCTTATTTTGCAAACTACTTATTTTATTCTGCAGCCATAACTTTCAGGACTATCATAAATCTAACCTAACCTAACCGACGTTTTGGAGAATATTGTTACGCTAAATAGTAAATGGTTTCAGTTAAAAACAAGAATTTTGTTGCTTTATTGCTTTTTACTTCTAATCTTACTAAGTACTCCTTAGAAATACTAGTTTTAACGTGTTTGTTACGCAATTCGATTATTTAAATACTAGTCAAAACTTGTAGGAGTGCCCTATGTATAAAGGATATGAAGAACGCAGCCTTGTGTTTCGCTTACACAGTAGGTACTATTCTACATTTTGTGGACATATTATATAGCTTAAGTTTATATTATGAATATATATAGATAGAGAGTTTACATAATACAGTAAACGGTTTCAGTAGTTTTATTGTTTTCTTTGTATCAAACGCACCACGGTCTTTTATTATTCAATTACTTAACATCAATACACTATGCAAAGAGAGCTTTTTGAAAAAACAGCTAGTTTGAACGTGTTCACTAGGCGAACGGTTTATTTACCTGGCTGTCGTCAATAAGAGGAGCGTTATGTTTTTTCGAGTGTATGGCTTTGAAGATACTGGTTTAAACTTGTTAAATTGCACTACGCATAAAGGACCTCAAGAACGCGGGCGGCATCGTATAATTGCTTTATTGTTGTCTTTGTATCAAAAGAACCGCCGCTGTCTTTTGTTATTCAACACACCGCGTCTGGAGAATACGAGTTTATACCTGTTCACTAAGCGAAGCCCTTCTTTCAAAAAATACGTGTCCCAACTTGTAGGGATTGCGCTGGGTATAAAAGCGCGCCATCACATCTCGACTTCATTGCGCCCCAAAAATTCTCCGAGCAAGGTCTTCGAGTAAGAGAGTCGTGAGTCGTGAAGTTTAGTGCAAGGTTGCTGAAAGCAGTGTTTCGTTGCTGAAATGGATGTAAGTATGTAGTCATAATTTTATGTGTGCCCACTTATTTCAGATTTTGATTGATTGTAACATAACCTTCATCTATTTTTGTGTTTACCATGTAAATCTACTTTGAAGGACCGTTTGAAGAATGTTTTTATATTGTTACAGGAAAACACATTTAAAAATTATTACTATCCCGACGACGAAGCAAGTGATGAAGAAGGAACGTTGGCCTATAAAGTCAAAAAAGCTATTGCTAACACTAACAAGAGGCCTAATAACAGCATAGATGGCTTCTTTGAAAAACGGAAGAAAAGGAAAGTTGCAGTAAAGTCGTCGAGCGTCAGCCAAGCCACTGCGGAAGGCGTGGCTTTTATAAAGTCCAACAAAGACGATGCATCATACGCCTCACATCTCATAAAAATTGAGGTGTATGATGCGCGGAAAATAAAAAATATTCCGCCAACGGAGCATTGGAAGCATGCGGAAGTGCGTGTTAAATACTACGCTCACTCCGAAGAGGACGCTCACGTCGAATCTACGAGGGATGTGACTTACCAAATCACCAAACAGTTAGCGGACAAAAGTGATTGTGTAAATTACGTTATAGACAATACAAAATAAGTGTAAAAGTAGTTTTAAGATCTTAATTTGTTCCTTTTATCTTTTTTTACTCGATTGTGTGCGTTTTGTTTGTTAACTTTGCTTTATAACTCGTACCGAACATTTTTCTTTGTATAGCGAACACCTTTTGTATTCTAAGCTTCCTTTGTAGTTATTTTTTTCCGACAAAGAGTCATTGTCTTTCATATTAGATAAGTAACACAAGTTCCAAGCGCCGATGTTCATAGTATAAATAGACCATAGCCCGCTTTAAAAAAACACATTCTAACGAAGACATAATAATGGACGGACTGAGCTGCAACTTCTTCGACCAACAACTTGACCAGCTTACTGAAGACCAAAGGCTATACGAACTCTGCGAAAAAGTGGAACAAGAATATTTTAAAACGTAGGTTACTTACTTTTGTTATAATTTTCTTTTGTTATAATTGTGCTATTGTCATAGATATCCATCCTACTGAATCATGCTTCAACTCATTTGATGCTAATAGCTTACCTTTATTACCTTTGTTATATTGTGTCATTGTAATGGGTACCCATCTTACCGAAACATGTTTCAACTCGTTTTTTGCTAGTTGTAGCTGGTAGGGGTGGATTTTAAGGTATTTAAACCGAATGCCAGTTGCTTCAAATCATTTGTTACTGTTCTCTCGACGTAGGAGTAGTACTTTTTAAGATGTATTTCAATTTGGATCTATCTCAAAGTGAAATTACAAGCCTAGACAAATCTTTGATCTTGTCCAAATTCCATCATCAAATAAGGATGTGGTACTTAAGGAAGGTTTTACCAGTTTCGTGGTTAGAGGATACGGAGATAATGCCATATTTCACGCCATGCAGTGGACACATCATACATACTCATAAATCAGACACATCCGATGAAATTGATGGTGTACTGCCAATGCAAGCGTATTGCTTAAATTGTAGACGAGAAATGAGTTAGTATTAAACTTTTAGGTGTTTTCGTTTATTTTATAATTGTCAATAATTTGTAATATTAATAATTGTTTTATTTTTGCAGATCTTTACAAGTTGGCCGAGGAGGTGTAAATAAAAAAAGAACAGCAATGTCAACTGTGACTGCCGAACCACCAACAAAGAAAAAAAAACCTCTGAACAATTCAACTAGCTACGCTGCTGTGGCAACATCAACAGTATCAGTTGGACACCAAAACGTGAGTACAGAAAGTAATCACAAAATTGAATGTCCTGTGTGTCACGTGTCAGTATCTAGAAAATATTATTCCAACCACTTGAAAAGTAATACTCATAAAAACAACGTGATAAGTTCTGACAAGGAATTTACAAACGTTCAGTTAATTGAAAGCGCGTTCGGGAATAGAATAGTTACTTACAGAATTTTACCTGATTCCGTTACTACCAATGCATTTGAAACACCAGAATTATTTTTGCATAATATCAAGGGAAAAGTGTTTAAATTACTAGAACGATCCATAGCAGAACAAACTGTCGTAAAAGTAAATTTCATTCTTAATGCAGATTTTACACAACAAACTAAGCAACTTAATAATATTTTTGACTTTCAATCGTTAAATTACGTCGTTTGCAAGGGGGACGCCACAGATGGTATTTATGCATCACTTGTAACTGAAATTGTTAACAAAGTAACCAATTTTGAAAAAAAAGACAGCGGATGGAGTTTAGTTAAAATAAAATACTTAGACATGAATATCAATAAATTCAATCCTTTGCGTGGTTCATCTTACATAAACTTACCATTGGATATAAAAAACAAAAAAGCAGTTATCAACGTTAAAAACAAAGACCATGAATGCTTCCGTTGGGCTATACTGTCAGGTTTATATGAGCCAAATAACAACTCTAACAGGGTCTCGTCGTACAAATTGCACAGAAATAAATTGAAATTTGAAAATCTTTCCTTCCCAATAAAAATAAACGATATTCATAAATTCGAGAAAATGAATGATCTAAGCATTAATGTTTTTGGCTTGGAGTACGACTCGAAAAGCAAGCAAAATAAAGTTATTGGTCCGTTACACTTAACGAAAAGTAGGAAAACTATCCATTTAAACTTGTTGTATTTAAATCACGGTACTAAGGGCCATTATTGTTACATAAAAAGTCTATCGAGATTAGTATCAAAACAAATGACGACGTCAGAGCATGCAATCCACTTATGTGATGGTTGTTTAATTTATTTCACGTCACATGAAAATTTACAGAAACATCAAAAACATGACTGTTTTCATGTATGTACAAACTTACCCTCTGAAAACGATAGTAAAAGAAACTGGTTTAATGAATTAGTTCCCTCTAACCAAATATCATTCAATAACTACGATCGTAAATTGAGGGTACCATTTGTTATATATGCCGATTTCGAAGCATTTTTAAAACCCATTGAAACTTGTATCAACGATCCGAATAAATCCTCAACAACCAATGTTCAGGAACATGTAATGTACAGTTTTGGATACTATATTAAATGTTCATATGATGACAGTTTATCTGTATATAGAACATACACAGGTCAAAATTGTGCCGAATCATTTATGAAATTATTAAAAAAAGATTTAGAGAACATTTGCAAAAAGAACACTTTTGTAAAATGTCCTTTACCCTTAACGGAACAAGATAAAGTAACCATAGCACAAAGTGATACCTGTTTCATTTGTGAAAAAAAATTAAATGAAGAATTCATTGTGTCTCATAACCAACACACCGGTGCTTTTGAAGGAGTCGCTCATCCATCCTGTTCTGAGAAATATCGAACCCCTAATTTCTTACCTGTGTTTTTACACAATTTGAGTAGCTATGATGCTCATTTTATTGTACACGGGCTTGGATTTGAAGAGGGGGACATAGAAGTTATCCCACAAAACAAAGAAAAATATATTTCTTTCTCCAAGCAATTTCACATCAATAACCATGTAATGAAATTAAGATTTCTTGATTCCTTAAAATTTATGAGTAGCAGTCTTGATAAGTTAGCCAAAAATTTACTGCCCGATCAGTTTCATGAACTTCGGTTAAATTTTCCATCTGAAGAAGACTTCAAACGCTTAATACGAAAAGGAATATATCCATATGAACATATGACATCTTTTGAATCATTAGAATTGGTTAGTCTTCCCAATCACGATGATTTTTACAGCTCATTAAATGATAACCACATTTCAGAAAATGATTATAAACATGCACGTGACGTATGGAATCACTTTAAATGTAAAAACATGGGGGATTATTCAAATCTTTACTTAAAAACTGATGTTTTGTTGTTAGCAGATGTGTTTGAAAATTTTAGAAATGTTTGTAAAGAAACATATGGATTGGATCCTGCACAATATTACACGGCACCTGGATTAAGTTGGGATGCTATGTTAATGTCTACTAAAATTAATCTAGAACTTCTAACGGACATTGACAAAATTTCTTTTATCGCAAATAACATAAGAGGTGGTATTTCTCAATGTAGTAACAGACATGGGAAAGCTAATAATATATTTATGTCTGAATATGATCCTACGTTACCATCTTCATTTTTGATGTATCTAGATGCAAATAATCTTTACGGTTGGGCAATGTCACAATGCCTTCCCATTGGCAAGTTTGAATGGGTGGATAATAATACTGATTTTAATGTTTCTGATGATGCTGAACACGGATACATTTTAGAAGTTGATTTGGAATACCCAAATAACTTACACGATTTACATTCTGATTTACCATTCTGTCCAGAAAACGTTTGTTTAGGTGATACCAAAGAAAAAAAGCTGATTCCTAATTTAAATAACAAAGTGAACTATGTGATTCACTATCGAAATCTAAAACAATGTTTAAAATCTGGTTTACGTTTGCTAAAAATTCACAGAATTTTAAAGTTTGAACAAAAGGCATGGTTAAAGACTTACATCGATTTAAATACACACATGCGTTCGTTGGCCAGATCAGAATTTGAAAAAGACTTCTTCAAACTCATGAACAATTCTGTTTTCGGTAAAACTATGGAAAATATAAATAAAAGAGTGAATGTTAAATTACTTAACCACTGGCAAAACCACGGAAAAACTCAAGGAGTTCAATCTTTAATAGCAAGACCTGAATTTCACAGCCTTTCTATATTTTCGGAGAATTTGGTTGCAGTACAGTTGAAAAAAACAAAAGTCTTGTACAACAAACCTATTTATTTAGGATTTTGTATATTAGATTTGTCAAAAACTTTAATGTATGAATTTCACTATGACTTCATGAAAACCAAATATCCAGATAAACTGAAATTGCTTTACACGGACACGGACAGTTTGGTATATCAAATATTTACGGATAACTTTTACGCTGATATACTAATAGATCTAGAATCTTACTTTGATACTTCTGATTATCCTCCTGACAATCAATACGGTTTGCCATTAGTAAATAAAAAGCAATTGGGTTTTTTTAAAGATGAAAATAATGGTAAAATTTTTAAAGAGTTTATTGGGCTGCGATCAAAAATGTATGCAATGGATGTACAAAACGAATTTATAGCAAAAGCAAAAGGAGTTAATAAATGTATTACTAAAAAATTTAACATTGACAATTACAAAACATGTTTGTTCAAAAAAGATAATTTGTTGTGTGAAATGTTGCGGTTCAGGTCTATAAAACATGTTATATTTACACAAAAAATAAACAAAATATCTTTATCACACAGTGATACAAAACGATATTTATTAGAAAATTCCACTGACACGCTTGCTTGGGGCCACTACAGAATAAAGGACATTCAGTGTTAATATTACTTTTCTGTACTTGCGACTGTTCCTAAATTTGTAACATTTTTTGTAATTATTGAGTATGGACTGGTAATAAGATAATAGAAAGTTGTAATTTATGTATAATTATAAAATTTCAGAATGTTTTTAGACATTTTTTATAAATTTAAGTTTTTTATTTGTAGTATTATGCATGGACTAGTTATAAGATTACAGAAAGATGTAATTTACTCTTTTTTTTAAATTAAATAAAGTGTTTAGATAAATTTCATGTGTTTTTATTTAAACATTATTCAGGTGTGACAAAACTATATAACCTTGTTTGGACTTTAAAAAAAATCATTAGTGTTTTGGTACTTTTAGATTCAACACGTATAACAGATCTATATAATGATTCACTTTTGTCAACCTTTTACGGCCATTGTTGCTGGTCCCAGTGGGTGTGGAAAATCAAAATTTGTCACAAACTTTTTAAATGATTGCAAAGTACTATGCGATGTAAATTTTTCGGAAGTTATTTGGTGTTATGATGAAATGCAACCTTTGTACAATCTGGAAAATGTTAATTATAGTCAAGGAATACCTGATATTAACATGTTTGATGGGAAGCAACCTAAACTTCTTATTATCGATGATTTGATGAGGGAGTCAGATGGACGGATCGTTGATATTTTCACGAAGGGTAGTCATCACAGAAACTTAAGCGTGTTTTATATTACACAAAATATATTTCACCAGGGACGAGGTCAACGTGACATCTCGCTAAACACAAGTTACATTGTATATTTTAAAAATCCTAGAGATAAAACTCAAATACGATACTTGTCGCGACAAGTTTATCCTGAAAATTCAAAATTCGTGGATGAAGCCTATAAAGATGCTACTAAGGATGCCCATGGATATCTCATGATTGATCTGAAACAAAATACAGATGACTTATGTCGTTTCAAAACTAAAATATTTCCGTTCGATAAATATTGCACAGTTTACATTCCTAAAAAAGGATTTAAATATAACAGGAATCAACAAGTTTTAGTCAGTTCTAAATGATGCACTCGAGTGTGAGCACATATAAACACTTACTTGAAGCGTTGCAAGTACTTAAACCAAAATATCGCACGGCTTTACTCAAAGCTTGTGATGATGATGAAATCAATATTATTTGCGAGTGTATTTATAACGTGCTAAAAGGAAAAATTCCATTAGAAAAAAAAGAAAAATCTAAATTAAATAAACACAAGAACATATTACGCAAGCTAGTTTCAAAGGGAAAACAAAAACTAAGAAAAACTATCATCATTCAAAAGGGTGGTGCATTTCTACCTGTTATTTTAGGTGCAGTTTTAAGTGCTTTAATAAACTCTTTATAACCAAAATGGAGAACACAAAAAAAATGCTTTTGGTAGAACAAGATTTTATTGAAAGACTTAAAAATAATGAGCTATCAGAGAACTCATCGTCTCGTCTGGATGGAGAGATGAAAAAAATATTGAAAAGTAAAATGGATGATCGTGAAAAATGGGCATTATATTCCCAAGCACTGCAGCGATTTTTACATTTTGCCGAAGCAGATCGAAAGCCTTTCAAAATACCAATAGTAATGGATGGAGTTGATCACTTAGACAACTTCAACAGTGACTTAGATTCAAAGTTAAAAAAGCAGGAAAATGCAAATAATGACTCAGTCGCAAGCCCAACTTTGCTGGAAGATGATGTTCCTGCTACACCACCACTTGATAAAACGAATCAATACTATCCTGTGGAATTAACTCCATCTCATATCGTACAAGGAATACCGAAATCTTATCGATCGAAAACCCAAACTTTAATGGACATTATTATCCTTAATAAAAAAAAAATTTGGTGGAAGACAGGAGGGGAAGTTGTGTTAAACCATCGAGTGATCCCAAATAGCAATATTGTCGATCTGATAAACGATGTATCAAGACCTCTAAAACGCGCAAAACCAATAGGTTGGGAAGAATTTGCATTGGTTTTAAAAGATATAAGAGTTCCTACATTTTGTATTGGTAATCCTGTTAACTTGGAGTATATGAAGAGAGATTACACCAACGAGTTTCGCGCATCATCATCATCTTCTAAAAATACAAGGGATTCATCATTTAAAGTAAAAAACGCATCTACACCTATTTCTGCTAAAACAATTGAGTCGACCAAAAAGAAATTAGATTGGGAAAAATGGACCCCCTATTAGATATAAATAAGATTTACTACGATGTGTCCAACCCAGTTGGTTACAGTAGTATAGATAAGTTAGCGAAGGAAATGAAAGGTAATATGAGCAAGGAGGAAGTAAAAAAATGGTTACAGTCTCAGGAAACGTATACTTTACATAAACCTGTCCACCGACGATTTACTAGGAATCGATACATCCTATCTAATTATAATGAACTCTGGCAGGCTGATCTCAGTGATATGCGTACTTATAGTCAATATAATGATGGATATAAATATATTCTTTGTATTATTGATGTTTTTAGTAAATATGCTTTTGCAAGAGCCATGAAAAAGAAGGATTCAGAAACAGTTAAACAATGTTTTGAAAGCATATTTGCAGAAGCCAAATCTACCCCTCGTCATATCCAATCCGATAAAGGCACAGAATTTGTTTCAAAGGTGGTAAGAGACTACTTTAAAAGCAAAAACATTAATTATTACACCACTAATAATCCAGACATTAAAGCAAGTATAGTTGAAAGGTTTCAAAGAACTCTTAAAATGAAAATGTGGCGTTATTTTACTCATAGAAATACTTACAACTACACTAATATATTACAAGATCTTCTTCACTCTTATAACCATAGTTATCATTCTAGTATCAAAATGCGACCAATTGATGTTAATTTTAATAATATCATGACTGTTTGGTGTAACTTATATGATAGAAAAAAAGACAATCAAATTTCATTAGAAACCACAAAACTGAATGTAGGTGATCATGTCCGAATAACTAAATATAAACATATATTTCAAAAGGGTTATGAAACTAATTGGAGTGATGAAATTTTTATAATTGATGCAATCATTAGACGATCTCCGAGACTTGTCTATACCTTAAAGGACTTGGATGGTGAACCAATCGTAGGTACATTTTATTCTAAAGAATTACAAAAAACAACTTATCACCCCTCCATGAAGTATAAAATTGATAAAATAATACGCTCTCGTCGTGTTGGTGGCAGAAAGGAAGTGTTAGTGAAGTGGCAAGGTTATCCGAGTAAATTTAATTCTTGGATTCTTGCATCAAACTTAGAAAAAATATGAGTGAAGGAAGTTTTTATATAACTTTGTTAAGCAATAGCTCGACGGCTTATTATACTGATAATACAACAGCCCATTTCATGACCAAACTACCTAAGACCGTTAAATTAGAAGGAGAATGGGTTGTTGGTTTAGTGGAATTTCAATACCCACGTTCCATGTACAATGTTCAAGATCAAGAAAATATCATCTATATAAAAAAGAAAGTACGATTACCTAATGACAAGTTTGACAAAATCATAGATATAAAAACTCACATACCCGCTACTACATATGATAGCGTTGACACTTTCCTTGACGCGTTTAATGAAAACCCGCAATTAAAAAATAAGGTGAAATTTAGGTGTGATAAAATATCAAAAATGGTGGCTATAACTGCAACTGAAGATATAACATCTATCATAACATCACCGATACTGAGTTTGCAGTTAGGTTTCAAACCACGATCTAATTTAAAACAAATTTCAATTGGGAAAAATCCAGTAAATTTGTATTTAGGGTTACCATCACAAATATTTGTGTATACCGATATCATTGAACCGCAAGTAGTGGGGGATGTTATAACATCATTGTTGAGAATAATTCCATTGGATCCAACTCAGTTCGTTTATGGAGCTTACAAAATGCATGTCTTCTCACCTGCTCATTATGTACCTGTTTTACGTAGAGAGTTCGATACGATTGAAATAGATATAAGAACGACTACCGGGGCCAGAGTACCATTTCAATTTGGATCTTCTTGTGTGAAGCTACATTTTCAACGAATAAAATGACTCACAAACGATCGTCTGCCTCTTGTCCATATGAACATTATTATTTACATCAAGCTGGCTCTGGTGTAGGAATTGTCTATAAAGGTGTTCCATTTCAACGAGGTCATGGGATTGGAAGCTTTTTGGGTGGGCTATTTAGGTCTGTGATTCCTTTGTTATCCAGTGGTTTTAGGGCTGTAGGGAAAGAAACATTAGATGCGGGGATCGGCCTGCTGTCTGATATGGTAAATTCACGTCCTATGGAGAGTTCGATTAAGTCTCGATTCAAAGATGCAAGTGCTAACTTAAAAAGAAAAGCTGATGAAAAAATTGATTCTCTAATGTCAGGATCTGGGTATAAAATGTCAACTAAAAGACGAGAACGACTCATTCCGTTAAAAGCATCACGAGGAAGAGGAAGTAAAAAAATTAAAAAGTATAACGTCGAAGATATATTTTCATATTAAATAATGTCATTCTTACATAATCATTCATGTGAATGTGCAAAATCTGAGTTAGATATATTTGCCCTGCCGTCAACTCAAACCAGTATTGAAAGTGGACAGTGGGTTCATTACAAACCAATTTCATCTTTAAACGACGACGGCCCTATAGAATTTCAAGTTCCCGGATCAGGTGATGACTATATTGACTTGTCACATACGTTACTGCATGTCAATGCGAAAGTATTGAATCAGGATGGCACCAATTTAAAAGCAGATGTCCAAGTTTCGCCTGTTAACAATTGGATGCATTCCCTTTTCAACCAACTCGACATATATTTAAATCAAAAACTCATATCACCTCCGAACAACACATATGCCTATCGTGCTTATTTGGAGAATCTTCTTAACTATGGTCCAGCAGCCAAAGAATCTCATCTAACTTGTGGATTGTGGTACGAAGATACTGCACATCATATGGATGCCGTTGACGCAACGAACAAAGGGTTTCACAAAAGAATGGAATTTGTCAAAGAGAGTAGACAAGTTGAAATGATTGGTCACTTGCATGGTGACATGTTTAACCAAGAGAAATTTTTAATAAATGGCGTAGAAATGCGTGTTAAGTTAGTGCGCTCAAAAGAAACATTTAATCTTATTTGTCATCAAGATAAAAAACTTAAAGTACAAATAATGGATGCTAGTCTTATTATAAGAAGAGCAAGAGTCAACCCTAGCGTTTTGTTAGCCCATCAAAAAGTACTAGCGTCAACAACTGCAAAGTATCCTATAACAAGAGCGGAAGTTAAGGTTCTGACAATACCGGCGGGTGTGCAAGGTAAAACATTAGATAATATATTCCTTGGACAAGTTCCTAAAAGATGTATTGTCGGTTTTGTCTTAAATTCAGCGTTTAACGGTAATTTAGCATTGAATCCTTTCAATTTTCAACATTTTAATATGAATTCATTCAGTTTGTATGTAGACGGTCATGAAATACCTTCTAGAACATTACAACCATCATTTAGCTCTGGTTTAATAGCATCACCATATCACACTTTATTTTCTGGGACTGGTATTCATTTTCACAACGAAGGTAACGCAATAAGTAGAACAGACTACGGAGACGGATATTGTTTGCTATGTTTTGATTTGACTCCTGATTTATCTGCTAGTTCAACGTCACATTGGAATCTCGTCAGACATGGAAGTGTACGGTTAGAAGTTCGCTTTGATTCGTCTCTTAGTCAAACTGTTAACTGTATTGTATACGCAGAATTTGATAATGTAATTGAAATAAACAAGAATCGTGACGTAACTGTGGATTATAACAGTTAATAAATACTTTGTTTTTAAAAAGGATACATCATTTGATCTTAAACGTTGTTAACAGAATCATTAATAAGCAGCTAAATTTATATTTATCATGGATACAAATGAAATACAGCTCTGTATGAATAAAATAAGTTCCAGTTTTAAATCAAATGTTTTTGCTGCAAACCGATTGCCTATTTGGGTTAATTTACCTGCTTTTATTATAAGCAATTTAGATCCCGACTCAAAACCGGGGTCTCACTGGATAGCTATACACATTGATATTAATGGCATTGGTGAATATTTTGACTCATTTGGTCGAAAACCTACAGGTAGTCATAAGCTATTTTTGAAAAGAAATTCCAGGAGATGGGTTTATAACCACAACTCATTTCAAAATCCTTTTACCTCGGTCTGCGGGGAATATTGTTTAGTCTATCTGTATTTTAAGATTAAAGGAAAAACTATGTGTGACTTGGTAAATTTGTTTACTGAGAGTTCTCTATGTAACGATCTAATTGTAAGAAATATGTTTAAGTCTATTTTTTTGAAATAAACAATTAAATATAAAACAAACTCTTTTATTGTTCTAAGTTAAGTCTACATTTTCGTCAAGGGAAGTGTATTTGTCGATAAAACATAAAAATGAACACATGATATTCATTAAAACTATATTCAAAGTCAAGGCTATGGTCTATTTATACTATGAACATCGGCGCTTGGAACTTGTGTTACTTATCTAATATGAAAGACAATGACTCTTTGTCGGAAAAAAATAACTACAAAGGAAGCTTAGAATACAAAAGGTGTTCGCTATACAAAGAAAAATGTTCGGTACGAGTTATAAAGCAAAGTTAACAAACAAAACGCACACAATCGAGTAAAAAAAGATAAAAGGAACAAATTAAGATCTTAAAACTACTTTTACACTTATTTTGTATTGTCTATAACGTAATTTACACAATCACTTTTGTCCGCTAACTGTTTGGTGATTTGGTAAGTCACATCCCTCGTAGATTCGACGTGAGCGTCCTCTTCGGAGTGAGCGTAGTATTTAACACGCACTTCCGCATGCTTCCAATGCTCCGTTGGCGGAATATTTTTTATTTTCCGCGCATCATACACCTCAATTTTTATGAGATGTGAGGCGTATGATGCATCGTCTTTGTTGGACTTTATAAAAGCCACGCCTTCCGCAGTGGCTTGGCTGACGCTCGACGACTTTACTGCAACTTTCCTTTTCTTCCGTTTTTCAAAAAAGCCATCTATGCTGTTATTAGGCCTCTTGTTAGTGTTAGCAATAGCTTTTTTGACTTTATAGGCCAACGTTCCTTCTTCATCACTTGCTTCGTCGTCGGGATAGTAATAATTTTTAAATGTGTTTTCCTGTAACAATATAAAAACATTCTTCAAACGGTCCTTCAAAGTAGATTTACATGGTAAACACAAAAATAGATGAAGGTTATGTTACAATCAATCAAAATCTGAAATAAGTGGGCACACATAAAATTATGACTACATACTTACATCCATTTCAGCAACGAAACACTGCTTTCAGCAACCTTGCACTAAACTTCACGACTCACGACTCTCTTACTCGAAGACCTTGCTCGGAGAATTTTTGGGGCGCAATGAAGTCGAGATGTGATGGCGCGCTTTTATACCCAGCGCAATCCCTACAAGTTGGGACACGTATTTTTTGAAAGAAGGGCTTCGCTTAGTGAACAGGTATAAACTCGTATTCTCCAGACGCGGTGTGTTGAATAACAAAAGACAGCGGCGGTTCTTTTGATACAAAGACAACAATAAAGCAATTATACGATGCCGCCCGCGTTCTTGAGGTCCTTTATGCGTAGTGCAATTTAACAAGTTTAAACCAGTATCTTCAAAGCCATACACTCGAAAAAACATAACGCTCCTCTTATTGACGACAGCCAGGTAAATAAACCGTTCGCCTAGTGAACACGTTCAAACTAGCTGTTTTTTCAAAAAGCTCTCTTTGCATAGTGTATTGATGTTAAGTAATTGAATAATAAAAGACCGTGGTGCGTTTGATACAAAGAAAACAATAAAACTACTGAAACCGTTTACTGTATTATGTAAACTCTCTATCTATATATATTCATAATATAAACTTAAGCTATATAATATGTCCACAAAATGTAGAATAGTACCTACTGTGTAAGCGAAACACAAGGCTGCGTTCTTCATATCCTTTATACATAGGGCACTCCTACAAGTTTTGACTAGTATTTAAATAATCGAATTGCGTAACAAACACGTTAAAACTAGTATTTCTAAGGAGTACTTAGTAAGATTAGAAGTAAAAAGCAATAAAGCAACAAAATTCTTGTTTTTAACTGAAACCATTTACTATTTAGCGTAACAATATTCTCCAAAACGTCGGTTAGGTTAGGTTAGATTTATGATAGTCCTGAAAGTTATGGCTGCAGAATAAAATAAGTAGTTTGCAAAATAAGAATATGTCAAAAGGTATGTCTACGAAACATCGAGTTACGAATCAAAAGTACAAACCAAGTACCATATAGCGTGACAATATTCTCCAAAACGTAGGTTAGGTTAGATTTAAGATAGTCCTGAAAGTTAGGGCTTACGAATTTCTCCAAAACGTAGGTTAGGTTAGGAGGTTAGGTTTGAATTTCTCCAAAATGTAGGTTAGGTTAGGTTAGATTTATGATAATCCTAAAAGTTATGAGTTACGAATAAAAGTGTACTGCGAATAATGCGATAGGATATTTATGTGCTGATAGAATAATTAATTGAAAGTGGACTTACGAAAAGCCATGGTATTTTATTTGTACGGAGCGTGGCGGGCGATCAGGTACCCAGGAAAAAAAAAAGGTCGGCACCGAACCCCCAAGTGGGCGCAGGTAAAAAGCTGAACCTAACAAAGGGTGGGTCCATAACAAAGGAAAGGGTCTATCCTTTTATGAGTATATGATTAAGTGTTGGTATTATGTTGCAATGGAAGTACATATATACGTGAAGGAGTGGACGGAGCGTGATGAGACCCCGTCCAATCGCTTTAAATGGGGTGTTGACCTTTTTTTTTTTTTTTTTTTTTTTTTTTTTTATAAATCGTTGCCCCCCCAAGCCGCCATTTTGAGCGACAAAAAAGTGATCCAGAACCGGCGAATCCCTACTACTAGAGTGGCCGAGGATCGTGCTCAGTGGCGTGCCTTTGGAGAGGCCTATGTCCAGCAGTGGACGAACATAGTCTGATGATGAGGTATCATTACGATAGATAATAATTCTATTTCACTTTACTTTTTAATCAAGTCCATAAGTAGGTGTTAGCACCAACCAAGTCAGATTAATCTTAAAAAACATAGAAGTCTAAAAAAAACTTACAGTGAAATGCAAAAAGTTTATTTAAGTACATAGTTATGTTACTAATGTGTCAATGGAAACTTTCTTAAATTCCGATGTGAAAGTTTCCTGAATTTTCCAAGATCATTCTCTTTTTGAGAACTTCAATGCACTTGACGTACTCGTATTAGGGCCTTATATTAACTCCCTTGCTTCTTGTTTCTTATAGTGCTTTAGCCTATTAACTCTCAATCGATTGGCGCATCATGCCTTCCATACATTGGACTAAATTGACTCCACCAATATCCGTAAACATTGGTACAAACATTGGACCAATACGGTCATAACCACGGCATCGTAAACGGCACATAAGAAATACTTTTCACTTTAGGACCGCTCGTAAAAGGTAAGTCCGTAAATAATTTTACGAGCCTCCGTATAGAACGGGACATTTGGCGGGACCGGAGTAGTGGGTTCGAATCGCACCTATGCAAAATACGGGGAATTATTGATGAACTGTCTAAATATAGCGAGAAATGTCCACTTTCAGTCCCGTTATTTAACTACTAATGCTGGTTTCAGAACAGTGAATACAACGAAAATTACAACTGCTACAATTTTATATAATTATAGAGTTCTTCATACAACATTTTTACTAATATGTTAAATGGGCAGTTGTAAGTTCTGTGCTACAGGCCCCAGATCGCAAGTCAAAGTCAAAGTCAAAGTCAAAATATTTTATTCAGATTAGGCTTACAGCTAGCACTTATGAATGTCAAAAAAATTACCACCGGTTCGGAAAACTTCTGATAAAGATACCGGCAAGAAACTCAACGAGGTGTAATTTTTTAAATAAATCAAAATTATAATGTTATTTTACATCTCAAATATTTAAAAATTTTACAATTTAGCAATTTAACAGCAGGTGTACAATCTTTGGAGCCAGGGATCGCCAATACAAATCGGGATCATTTCCAAACAGCCTTGTCCAAGATATAGCCATTGACTTTATAATACGCCCGAGAAATTAATGTCTTCTTGACAATAGATTCGTTTGAGGTTTGCAAGTTTGAGGAGGAAACGCTACAGCTATTAGCTTTAGACCAGTTGGTCTGTAGGGTCAATACCCTACTCGTATGTTCTCAAGACCCCGTTTAATATAAAAGACGTCAATAGTCAAAGGGCAAACCGCTTTTGGTGGTGGTCTTTACGCGTCTACGGAACCACTCCTGTGTACGCGTAAAGTTCTCTCAGACCTACAATAGGCATGCCTTTTGACTATTGTTAAATCACCTATCTGTGTTGAAATAAATTGTCATTTGTTAAGCGATCGTAGCCGCCCGTACCCTTCGCGAGGACTACGACCAGCAAAAATAAAACTCTTAAAAAAAAATATATATAATTTATGCCACCGAATATAATATCTTTACCTTTACAAAAAAATAATGTCGCTATCCGTTCCTGTATGTGTCTCATCTTCGACCGCTTACTTTTTACCCGACTACGGCAAAGCCAAAAGGAAGGGTTATGTTTTTAGCAGCTTATTTTTTACTTTTTAGTTTTTTCCGTAGTCGGGTAACAGTTTTTAAACTTTTATTTTTTTCTAAACTAGGTACACAACGGATTTTGATATGGTTTTCTTTGATTGTAATTTTACAAAATGTTGTAAGAAGCGTTTCTATGTACAGTCAACCTTTTAAGCCACTGTAGAACTTAGCTGGAATACTCAGATGTGTCCAAAAAAAGAGCCCATATGGCTTATACTTGAAAATAAAATTTTCATTTTCATTGTTATTTTCATAGGTCAGCGCTGGGATATTATGAAATGTTTATTCACAAGAACATAATTATGGTTTAAATGATCCTTGATACATTCGGCCGTTAGGCATGTGAATTTTTTCAAAAATTAAAACTGTCAGTTTAATGTCTACAATATTTGTTGTTTTTGTATGTATGTATGTATGACTCTTTATTGTACTAAACACATAAAATAACAGATAACAGGACAAAACAGATGTACAAAGGCGAACTTATCCCTTTAAGGGATCTCTTCCAGTTAACCTTTGAGCGATTGACAGGACCCAAGATCTAGAGTAGACACACAGAAAAGATAAAGAAAAAGCAAACTAAGCAAAACCTACTAAACTTCATATACATAAAATATTCATACTTAAAATAATATACCAATACAGATAGATATATACATACATAAACTACATATAAAATACATATACATAAGTCAGAGGACATACAATAACCATTAAGAGGAAGAGTCAAGCCAGTACTCTCTCAAACTACTCCGGAAAGAGAGTGAGTGAGAGTGTTTTTGTCAGTAGGTATTAATATTTACAATTATAATTCAATGCCATATGTACATATGACATTTATTGAGAAGTAATTTATTGTGAAAACGTTCTACAGTGGCCTATGAATCAAATTGGTGGACTTTTTATACGAGTACATCCTAATTTGTAGCCGTACGAAGCCGCGGCGGGGCGCCAGTATTCCCAAAGAGGTACTACCCTTACCATGAGTACAGTGCACCTAACCGTAACCATACTCGCTAGCGACAGCGTAAAACGATTCGTATGGGAAATTGCACAGCGCCTCTAGCGCTCACTTAGATAACTAAAGATCGCTAGTATGAGTCCAACGGTAAATTACCTATCGAAATCTGAACGTCAGTGTCTAACGTTTTGTACCTGTTGCCGTAGAATATTGGTACCATGAGTCACAAATTTGACACATGTCATCGAAAAATACCGTATCGACTATGGCTAACTCTTTCACTGACAAATGGGAGCGTATTTAACCGCTATCGTCTGTATAACGTAATACGAATTTTCGATAGAAACTCATGGTAATGGTATCAGGGCATCATGACTACGGCAGAGTTGGTCTCGACGCCGCCGGGTAGTTTTTAATAAATTCTCAGCCGCGCGCGGCCATTTTTCATTCTGCTCATTACTGCAACCCTTTGCGATACCCCTGCAGCGGTAGCAGGGAAACTCCGTTTGTCTGTCTGTAATAAAGGGGCGGCGGGGAAACTCTGAATATGGGGTAATATTGGGAAGGTGAAAAATTGCGTTTGCCATTAAAAAAAAACATTTTTTTATACAACTTAGGAAGGTAAACGAGCAAGATTCCAATTCTCAGTTCATGCGAGATGCATCTCACGTGCGAGATCCGTCAAAAAGTGACAGATATCCAAGGGAATTGACAGTTGTTTTCGTGCGAGATGCATCTCGCATAAACCGAGAATAGCCCCGCAAGTGCTTGACTGACGGTAAGTGATCACCACCGCCCATAGACACCCGCAACACGCAGATTGCAGATGCGTTGCCAAAATAGAGGGCTAAGATGGAATATTCTTCTGCCAGTAATTGCAGCGGCTGTCTTGCTCTCCACGCCGGAACAACAGTGCAAGTACTGCTTAGTCGCTGGATTAGCGAGCAAGATGGTGGTAGCGATCCGGACGGACCTTGCACAAGGTCCTACCACCCGACAAACCTGATTAAAAGCCGAACCGAACTGGTCAAGTACACGTGTATGTGACACGGCTACAACTAGCTTACGTCTACGTTACGCGGGTAACGCAGCTCTACGAAGCTAGTTGGAGCTGTGTCGCATACGCGACCTGAGTAGCCTTTTACAATAAATTATCTTTAATCTTTTATTTGTTCCAGGGACAGCACGCTAGGTTTTATCGCTGACATAAAGCATGCATATCCCTTTCCAACCAGTGAGCGAGTGTGAAAGGGACGGATGCGTTTATATGCGCGAGAAACGCTAGCGTATAGTCGACAAAGAAATTGCTTGACCACTTTTCGACCGTATCACAAAGAGATAAGGTTCAAAAGTGGTCAAGCAATTACTTGGTCGACTATACTATAGCAAGAGTAATTCAGTATTGCCACAAAGGGTTTGCAAACAGTTCGAGTTTAAAGCACATATTTATGATTTATGACTCTGCGCATTTAATGTACCGACTCTCCTTTCCCCGAAAATAATTTTTAATCCCGCAAGCAAAGACGGATGCAATTAGATTAAAACACCTGGTAGCTGAACCGAAATATCCTATTATTTAACAAGGATGGAAAATAATGAAAACTGTGTTTCTGTTTTGCCGTCGCTATCTGCCCCTCGCTGCGGGGTCCCGGCCATTTTTCATTCCGGACTGATTAAATCCACCGTAGTGTTAATTTATAGTGTAACTATCGTCTGCTCTATATAGTACGTTCATTCTAGATTTCGATATATGGGCGAAACGGCAAAATTAATAGTTTTTTGAAACTAGTGAAAATGAAAATGAAAATGAAAATGAAAAAAATATTTTGCAAGTGGCCATATAGGCTCTTTTACATGTCTGAATCTACTAGCGCTTCGGAAAATGGAAGAATCTGCTGAGAAGAAACGCCGCAAGAAACTCAGCAGTTTATCTTTTTTTTTCTTCTCTTTTGAAAACAAGATTACAGAGCAATATACACAATCATAACAATAGTTCACATAAAGTGTGAAAAAAAAAAAGATAATAAATAGCACAGCAAGCTTTAAGCATATTGAACGAACTGGCACTAGTACAGATTGACCAAGAGATGTATAGGGTCCCCAGGTCAAAGAAATTAGAATCGGGATGTATGTGGTCCCTGATCAAATACTTAGTCTAAATAACTTAGAGATGTATAGTCTCTAAGGGTCAAAACAAATTAATTACCTTAATCTATGCTTAGCAGAGGTGTAAAACGCCTCCACGGTCAAATTGTACAATATTACTTGGAGATGTATAAGTAGTCTCCGAATGTCAAAAGAATATAAGAATAAAAATATTCAAGTCAAAAAAAAAAATTGGTGAAAATCCAACAAAATCAGTAATATAACAATAACAACTCAATATATGTCTATATTTAGTTATATATATAAATATAAATAAATAGACAACACGATGAAGTCTCCCACATCAAACCGCATTTAAGTACCTACATTTTAGGCTTTTTGAGAATTACATTAGTCTTTGCAGCATGAATAGTCCGGACCCCACAAACAGCACCCGATCACGAGTATGACGCGTATCTCAGCCATCGTCTCCCTCAACCATATTGCAGGGAAGGTGGCGACCCGATCAACGACGCCACCGTAAGCAATGCCCTTTAAGCGAGCATGACATACTCAAGCAGTACGACTACAAAAGAGTGTTACATTATACCTTTGTATGAGTACATTAGAATACACAACTCTCCCCTCCCCTCCGCGCGCCGCTTCACCCCCTCCGCCCCTGTAAAATGTGCTCTTTTACAGTTTTCTGTAATTTTCAGGAAAATGGTACATGCTAGAATGAAATGGTCTAGCAGTAAATTAATCTTCATAAAATTACCTAAAAATAAGTCCTATCACTTATTTTGATATAACATGATGATATGGCACTATACCTTTCATGAGCGAACCCGGGAACTTCACATATAGAAAACTGGCTTCCCTTTTGCTTTCCCTGTTTTGCGTAGATTTGTGATGCTTGATCCTCAATAATGAATAGATTCAGGCGTTACTTTGCGGAGGTCTATATAAACTACAAGATTTACGCGATTTCTCATTTGACGCGGTATGCCATTCGTTCAAGTAGCGAACGGTCGTACCATTTAAGATCCCGTCGATGCCTCGTATAGAGGCAAAACGCGCGTAGGTCGTGTAGTTTAAGTGAATACTGGTGGTGGTTTATAGTGGTGTCTGGGCGATTTATTTTCTGTAAAAGCCGAGAAGGCTTGCATGAAAAATATATGTCACACTAACGCAGCCACGTGTACCTACAGCACTAGTTTCGCGGAGTAGCAAGGCACTTTGTTGCAATTTGTTGCTATATCCTCGTCACGTTACATCGCTATTGCATCGCTTCGCTCTAATGGCCGACGGGGCTTACCGGCTAGTTCAAAAACCTTTTACATTAGCTGTTAATTAACATGCACTTCTGTTGAGTTCGCCGTTGCCTTGCCCTACTTCAAGAGGTCGACTTCATGCTGGCACTCACGCGAACGAAAGAAAAGGCAACTAAGGTAAGTATACTATATGTATAGTATACTATATAATATACTTTGCACGGATACAGTTAGGATACATAAAAACCTTCTATAAAAAAATATTTGAATGCCAGTGAAAATCCGTTCTGTGGTTTAGAAGGAGTAATTGCGGGTGGTAGGACCTTGTGCAAGGTCCGTCCGGATCGCTTCCACCATCTTACTCGCTAATCCTGCCGCTAAGCAGCAGTGCTTGCACTGTTGTGTTCCGGCGTGGAGAGCAAGACAGCCGGTGTAATACTGGCAGGTATTCTTTTAGCCCTCTGTGTTGGCAACGCATCTACAATATGCTTGGTGCTGCGGGTGTCCATAGGCGGTGGTAGTCACTTACCATCAGGTGACCCACTTGCTTGTTTTCCTTCCTATTTAAAAAAAAAAGTAAGCGGCTGAGGATATGATGAGGAGAAACGAATGTATAGCGACTTTATACTAAGTATGTAGTCATAGTGCTAGTGAAGACACGTTTACGTTTATCCATTCTTTACAATATGTTTACAATGTTTTACCCATAGGTTTAACCGTATAGTCGACCAAGAAATTGCTTGTCCACTTTTCGACCGTATTGCAAAGCGATAAGGTTCAAAATTGGTCAAGCAATTACTTGGTCGAGTATACAATTAATCAAGAACTGACTGACAGGCGAAGTAGTTTAAATGTCGTAGTAAACAATTGAAGGGATGTATACAAAAACAACATAACTGACAAGACTGGTTGACACCTGCTGTAAATAAAAATGTTTCTCTGGCAGGATTAACTAGTTCAGTCAGTTATGTTAATTTGTAAACTAACAAATTATTAAGCGAAATACATTGCTGCTTTTAGATGTTTAGATAGAATGATAAGTATCATGTAATGGTCTTAAGAAGCAATGAAAATCAAACACGTATCACGTAGTATTCTGGGTTAAGCCAATGAGAGTCGAGATGAATTACTCACACAAACACAGTGCCATACGAAACAACAATTTTGAAATTCCAACGAAACGAATGCGACAGGACGATTCTGGCGACAATTGAGGTGAAGTCACATTAGAGACGTGTCACAAAGAGCTGTTATAACACTATGTGATCTGTCATTTTTTGACATATCTCGAGTGTGAAATGAATCTTGATGAAAGCGAGAATTGAGGGCCTTTTTTGTGGTTTTTTGTTTGGTAGGTATACATCGATATAAGAAGACAATAGATCTGCTTACTTGTTCGGATTGTTACAAGCCTAGCGTCACCACTTTGCGACGGGGTGAAGCAGGTGAAGAGGGACCAATATTTAGCCATTGGTTCAACTTTAAATCTTATCGTAAGTAAATAAAGTGCTTCTAAGTTTTCTAACTAGCAGCGACACAGGCATCGGATAGTACAACTAAAAATATGACGCCAATGTAAAACGTACAAAACGCAGAGCTGTTTAGATAGATAGATTCATTTATTTCTTATTGGAAATTACATTAAATTCAGAATGTCAAACATAACATTCACAATAAGATCGTCAAAAGGGTAAACAAAATAATAAAAAATAAAAATATCTAGAAATAAGTCTAGAAAATGTCAAAAACAAAAAATCAATATGTCACAATAAAAATATAAATACAGACTCACAAAAGGTGAAATGTCAAATAAAGCAAGCAATTAAATTGAAATAAAATAAAACAATTTACTTGACAATTGGCACAGACAGTTTTATTCAAGCTGTCCAACATAGTCTACCAAATAGACTATGGTCGGCTACTCTGCCACTGCATTGTACACAAGTTCTATAGTTTTCTCATTTCGATGTAGGTATAATAAATGTTTGTTTTTGAACACGTGAAAAAATTTACGGTAAGTAGTTGTATATGATGAAGTTAAAAGGAAAACTATCACAGCTAAGTTAGCTTTATAACAGAACCCTACACTGCGCGAGTCCGACTTGCACTTGGCCGGTTTTTAAATCCCGACATTCATCTTATAATCGAGATACCTGAGTCAAAAAATATTTTTTGTAAGAGACCAATCGTTTTTGACACATCTCGAATATAACGTCAACTCTACTGACGCGATTAAATTCTCTATCATCTCATATATCGTTCAGGCACCGAAAAAAAAACTATATGTTCTTTTTAAATCGAAGTACCTAAACAGAACAGATGAAAACTTGTTTTTGAATCACTTCTTATAAAAGCAGGAGTTTCCGCTCGAACAGAAATAAAATTAATAAACATCTAAAAAAACATAACTATGTCAAAACACGTGTTAGTATGTCACCGAAGTACATTATACAGCTGATATAGCGCTATATTTTATATTACGCGATAAATAAAAAACTTAACGGTTCGTAAATCAAATAGAAATGACAAATGGGCGGGAATAAACGGAGCGTGAAAACTATGTTTGTCACCTATTTATTTATAGTAATATATAGGTACTATGTTTAACTTATTTGTAGTATTTTCGCGACTTGTCGACATTGAAATAAAATGCTTAAAAACGGTTGATATCGCGTATGTTGTAACGAATCTAATTCCCGACATTTGGATCCCTTTTCGGGTCGTCTGTTCACGAGCAGACTGACAAAAATACTAGTTTTTTTTTAAATAAGACTCCGCTGTCCGTCCGTCCGTCGGTCACCATAGGCTTTCGGTATCTCAAGAACCGTGATAGATAGATAGTTGAAATTTTCAAAGATGATGTCTGTTCCCCCTAACAACAAATTCTAAAAAACAGAATTAATATAAATATTTAAGGGGGCTCCCATACAACAAACGTGATGTTTTTGCCGTTTTTATAGATAATGGAACCGAACCCTTATTAGTAAAAGTGTGAGTTATGTTTAGTAAAAGGTAATTACTGAAAATAGCTCGCACTTTACTAATAAATAATTAAGAACAAACTGTTATTTGGTAACTTATTTAACTTGCCGTGCGTTTGTTCTTTTCTTTTATATTTGAAATTACTGACAGCCTAAGTTTATGTAAAAAAATCAACTAAATTTGTTTTTATTGGAAAATAACACTGTCCACTCTGTTACAAATTCAAATTTCGAAACGTTTCGCGTCATCGCTGGCGTGAATCAGCCAACCGTCGCTCGATGTCTATCAAAAAACAGGAATTTGAAATTCGAACCCTTTCCACGAATTTAATTACGACGATTCAAATCGTAACTTTCAAAACCTCTCATCTTACTGTGAGGTTTGTATAGAATTTGAACTTTATCAACGTTCATTTAATTTCATTTTACAATAATGAGTGTGAGCAAGAAAGGTGCTTATGAACTGACAGCAAAATTCCTATTTATCGCTTAAAATCGTTATTACTGAGTTCGTTTCGTTGCAACGCCGCCATTTTAATTTGACCTGTCAGTCGGCCATTTTGTGACTAGCGTTTTAGAGCACCAGGGTCCCAGTTATGTTGGATAGTATTATAGCGTGTAAAGATTGTGCGATAGGGACATGTTATAAATTGCCCTGTCTGTCCGTCTGTCTGTCAAAGCACACGCGATGCAAAAAGTTTTGTACGTGGCGGAAAAACTAGAACTACGAAACGGGTTGTTTGTAGGGTTCGAGAAGTTTAGTCAAGACAAACAGTGAATAAGATAATTTCATTGCAACTAAGTTCAACTAACCAAACCAAACATGTACCTACCTTAATAAAAGTTCGTTATTGACTGACTGATAGAAAACACGCAGTATAAATCGCTGAAGATAGTGCCTTCAAATCTTAGAAAAATATAAAATAAAACTTAAAATTATATTATTTGTTATTCTTTTCGTGACTCTATTTTTACCTAAATTAAGAGTGGTAAATATAAACCCTATAGTTCCAACTTCAAGTCTCAGTTTCAACTGAACTACCAAACTGGAACTTGAGTTCAGTTTATAACTACGACCCTAAGAGCAAATAGCCAGAAAACGGAAAAATAATTCATTTTCGATTACGTGAAACTGTTAAATGATAAAACTTATTTTACCAACGATAAAAAAGGCGTATATGTACGAATACGCGAATCCCCCTTGTTTTGCTAATTTTTAATCCGTCTGGCTACCCTACCCAACTACCCTAGCAGGATGTTTGTATCCGGTACAAGCAAGGTAAAACAAAACCTTTTTTTTCCTGTGCCTGCATAGGTACAGCGTTTTAAAAGATATCTATTATGAACAAACTGGAACAAATTACTTTTTTTTTTTTATGAAATAGGACGGCAAACAAACAAGTGGGTCACCTGATGGTAAGTGATCACCACCGCCTATAGACACCCGCAACACCAAGAAGATTGCAGATGCGTTGCGGACCCAGAGGGCTAAGATGGAATACCTCATGTGCCAGTAATTACACCGGCTGTCTTGCTCGCCACGCCAGAACACAACAGTGCCAGCACTGCTGCTTAGCGGCAGGATTAGCGAGCAAGATAATAGTAGCGATCCGAAGTCCGAACGGACCTTGCAGAAGGTCCTACCACCCGCCTAGACCTTACTACCTGTACGCTGACTTGCGAAATATTTGTATGCCTGATGGCGAAACATGGTGATGCTATTGAAAATTTGTAACATCTTATTAACTGTGTTGACAAATAAATGATTTGTACCTGTACTCCGCGAAAACAGTGCCTTGCACGTGCAAGATAGCTGCTTTTTAATTTCATGATTTACCTAATTTAATTACAATTTTGTCTAATTTCATAAAGAATAAAACGAAAAGATAGCTGCGTCGTTCGATATATATATATTTCCTCCGTTTCCACACGAAACAACATATATTATCTCACAGAGACACAACTATACACCATCACCACTAAACACTAAAACAACATCATCTACGCGCGTTTCGCCTCTAAACGAGGCATCATCCGGATCAATAGTATGACCGGTCGCTACTTGAATAATTTTACAGTAGCAAGGACACAATTAGTTATTCTACTTACTGGGTTTGCGTTGCCTAGAACTTGCTTCTTTGTGTCGCCGTAATGGCCGACAAGCCTTAAAATAGCATTCACTAAAAGGACCACATCGTACAAACGCTATTTATAGAGAAATATATAAAGCAAAGTAAACGCATTAAGCTAACTGTTGGTGCGTTAAAGCAAACATAGCCAATGTGCTCGAGGCTTGGCCGTGAATATACAACTACCCTCATACCTACTGTACAGTCAAGGAATTTATCCAACCCACCTAAGGTTCAATATCATATAGCACTGTCACCATTAGAGCTAACTAGAGCAAGACGTTAGTTTGACATATCGACCTTAATGCATTGCGAATGTCAGACGACATTTCAGCGAAATGGGTGGGGAATTAAATTCTTTGACTGTACAAGCCAGCTGTACATAGATGGCTAATAGGTATCAAAAATTACGGTGTTATTTTTTTAATGAATCAAAGTTACAATGTTATTTTACATCTTAGATATTTAAAAAATTTACAATTGAACGGTGTACAATATTTGGAGCCAGGGATCGCCAATACAAATCGGGATCATTTCCAAACATCCCTGTCCAAGATATAGCCATTGATTTTATAATACGCCCGAGAAATGAATGTCTTCTGGACAATAGATTTGAATTTTGTATCATTTAGTTCAGTAATGTTTTTGGAATTTTGTAAAATCTTACGCAATTTCCCTGAACGACTTATTGGTTTTAGCCAGTTTGTAAATTGGAACTTTAAGCTTTCCCGTATTTCTAGTATTATAGCCTTTGACTTATCGATGTTGGTAGGGAAAGTGTCAAAAAACCACTCAAACAATACATACGCTCTTATACTTCCTATCAATATTAACAGCTATATCCTAACAATCTACAATTTAACATTGTTCCACGGACAGACAGCTCGTTCACCTACACATTACACGAATATATATTTCATATATACGGTATATATTTGGGGGTAGTAGTAAGGTTGCCAGGTCCAAAAATAGAAAAGCCGGACACAGGTTCATATTTAGCCGGACATTTTGCCCTAAAAGCTGGACGCAAATACTAACGAAGACTGATACATTGGTTTTTAGAAAAAAAAAACGGTACTCTCGAGATCGCGAGTCATGCTTATGCGTTGCGTGTCCGCTTGACTTAGGTCGCGCGCGGCGGGGTTGACCAAAAGCCTAACAAAAGCCGGACAAGCCGGACTTGTATTTACTTGGCCGGACACGACTGTAAAAAGCCGGACACCTGGCAACCCTAGGTGGTAGGACCTTGTGCAAGATCCGACCAGCGGGGCAATTCTGGCGTCAGTAGAGATGAAGTCATACTCGACATATGCCAAAAAGAGCTGTTAGATCCCTTTAAAATCTGTCATTTTTTGACACATGTCGAATGCGAGATGAATCTCGATGAGTGCCAGAATTGGGGTCCTGATCGCTACCACCATCTCGCTCGCTAATCCTGCCGCTAAACAGTGCTTGCACTGTTGTGTTCCGACGTGGAGAGCAAGACAGCCGGTGCAATTACTGGCACAAGAGGTATTCCATCTTAGCCCTCTGGGTTGGCAACGTATCTGCCAACTCCTTGTTGTTGCAGGTGTGCAGGTAACACAGTGCGACAACGTTTTTGTTGCGTACAGCGTGTCAGTGTGTACATGAGAAGACTTTGCCCTAAACTAAGTTTCAGGTATGTTATAATATAAGTTTATGGTATTCTCTTTTTTATCTTAAAGCGTATTAAATAGAGTCGCTTTTCGAATCTGCCTGTCCTCATACATTCGGTCGCTTACTTCTTTTAAAACACACAACGGGTTTTGATAAGCTTTTCTCTGTCATTTAAAGTGTTTTCTACAGTTTATTCCAATATATTTTAATTTAGTTTGTGTGTAGTAGAGTCAATTAAATCGCACGCTTAGAATTAAAGCGACTCAATTCTGAATATGACATTTCTCAAAATTAAACCCTATGTCTTTTAATTAAGGTGATATTTTGGGACGTGTATTATTCAGAAATGGGTCACTTTAATTCTAAGCGTGCGAAATGTTTTTTATCAAGTCAGTGTTCGGGTGCTGGCAGTTACAAGGCTTACATCAAAATATTGTAGGTAGTTACTATTACTATAGAATTATAGGTCTTCAAAAACCTAGAGAAAAGTCCGCGATTTGAGGTTAAGGTTGACTCACAGTATTTTTTTTTCATAAAACATTAAATTAAATAAAACTGGTGGTAGGACCTTGTGCAAGGTCCATCCGGATCGCTACCACCATCTTGCTCGCTAATCCTGCCGCTAAGCAGCAGTGCTTGCACTGTTGTGTTCCGGCGTGGAGAGCAAGACAGCCGGTGTAATTACTGGCACAAGAGGTATTCCATCTTAGCCCTCTGGATTGGCAACGCATCTGCAATCTCTGGTGTTGCGGGTGTCTATAGGCGGTGGTGACTTACCATCAGGGGACCCACTTGCTTGTTAGCCGGGGCGGGTCACTAGTAAACGATATAAACTAAGTCTACGTTACAACTTTGTGTTTATCAAAACACCTTTATTCCACAGATAAGGCAAACTGGCAAATCCTACGCGCGGCCGGTTCGCCGCCATGCCCCGGATTCTCGCTAATCAGCCTCTGACAGGCTGCATGACATTCCGAACAAAATGGCGAAAGCGCGCGAAAACTGAGTTTACGAAGAAAAAGAAAAACACGCCGAAAACAATAACGGCCAGCACGGCGATATGCAAAAATTTAACGCGAAATAAAAAAAATAAAAACGGAGAATAAATAAAATAATAAAAAAATATAAATCCAGTCTTTTTGTTTCCTCCTCGGATGGGCTCTTGATGTAAAAAAGCGCCCGCTTCTAGACGGCGCCGGGCGCGCCGCAGAAAGCCGGAGTTGCTAATTTTGAACTAGTTTTTTCTATTTTTTTATAAAAAATCAGTAGGTGTTCAGGCTTGGTTGCGAATTAAAGTGATTAAAAAATTGAAAATTTGAATGCCGTTGAAAATTCCATCAAATATAGAACCACTCTTATAGTTATTATTGAACTTATTTATTTTTTGTCCTAATCATCTGCCAGAGTATAGGTAGGTAGGATAGGTTGGTAAGTTAGATACGTAATATACCTACTTAGTTTGTGGATTATTTGTTTTCTAATAAAAAGTCCGATACATCTGAATACTTTTTACTCTATGTTTATTATTATTACACAACAAATATAAGCGTGGCTGACAGTCAACGTTTAAGCATCAAAATTAAAATATTTCAAATCATAAAGTCTGGTTGTCTAAACCGAAGTATTTACAGAAAAATGGTATAGTCCATATTATAAGTATCTGGACAATTAAGTTAAGTACCTGGTTGCCTTAACTCCATGTACAATTTCGTAAAAAAACTTAATAATAATGAAAAAAACAAGATAAGTAGTTAAGAAATGAGCGTAATTCACCTACATCAATGCAAAATCAAGCGTGTTGCAGCAAATGTGATAGAAACCTTCCGCCGTCCCACAGCAAGTTGTTCTGATATTTTCTTTACATTTTTTTACATCGTCTTCGTCTTAACATAGTATAAAGTTAAGGCGCTATTCGTTCCTGTCTTTCAGCATATCTTCGGTTATTGACTTTTTCTAAACCTAGCAACGGATTTTAATACGGTTTTTAATGTTATTTAGGGATTTTTTACAGAAGGTTTTTATGTAGGTACGTAGGTACATTACATTCTAATTAAGATTTTGTGAGTAAAATACATCCACGCGAAGTCAAGGTACGTCGCTTGCTACACGTAATAAACGTATAACTCTACTGGATGTGAATTTGTGTGTGCTCGCATTTGGTTTTGTGACGACACTCATTGTTTCATATTCCGTTATAACTTCCTTATTATGCATATCTTCCGAACAAACTAGAAACGATAATTCAGTTAATTTCATCTTTAATCTAATTATGTCCACTGAAGTGACTCAACTCAAAATAATACAAAAAATAAATAAATTTTAATTCAGTTACGCAACTCCGTCCTTCTACCGCTCGCGCGCCGTATTTCAAAGTGGGCAAAAGTACATTCGCGCTATAGCTACGTAGGCGCGCGACGGGACGACGCAGGCTTAAGGCCTGCCGACCAGCTGGAGCTAGCTATGCAAAGCTATAACATGATACTATACTTTTTTGATTATAAAAATTTAACTTGCACAATTACACATGGTTTTTAAATACTCAGGTACCTCATAAAGTACAGGAATGAATAGTCAAATATTTCTTAAATTTGGTTTAAAAATTATGTTTAATTTCGGTGGCTAAAATTTTACTAATATTTTTAAGTTTCTTTACGTTTACGTTTACGTTTCATACACATAATATGGGCTAGAAATATTGAAATAAAAATTAAATAATAATAATAAGGGAAGTACTTAGGTAAGTTATTTAAAATTTATTTTTGAAATTTGGTGAGTATTTATTTTTGATGACTATAGGAGTCTCTTACTTATAAAAGAGTTCCTTTGCTAGCTGACTGACATCCCAAAGCCTAAACCACTGTAGGTACCTAGAGACATGAATTTGGTTCCTAACATATGTTTCTTAGAGGGTGTAGAGGACTAATATAATATTGGAAATATTTATATATTGGAAATTTCACCACTAAAGCGGTAAAATCGGGAGTGGAAGTTAGTATGTAATCCAATATCTACGCGGACAAAGCCGCGGGGAAAAGTAGGGTATTTAGATATAGCTAGGGTGATCAACTGTCCCGTATTTTACAGAACGTCCCGTTTTTCAGCTATCATTTTGGCCGTGCCCTGTATTTTAATAAGAAAAATATAGGACAATACCATACCAAAAACAACTTTGTCCGGTATTTTCCCATAAATCCTGTAATTTAAGATCACGTGTCCTGTAAAATGAGCACACAGGGTTGGTCACCTTAGATATAGCTTTGCTACCTCGTTGGTGCCACAAGATGGCCGTCGACAGCGCGGCAATGCGGTGATTCCCAGTGCATAGGAGATTCATCTCGCACGTAAACAGCTTTCAAATTCTTTAGAAATCTGTTCTTTATGACGTATCTCGAATGTGAGATGAATCTCAAATTGTGTACTGACAATTGGGGTTCAGGCCGAAGACGAGATGGTGGGGCAGTTTGGATGCGTTCTCTAGTGCAGAGATTGCAGAAGTTGATGGAAAGATAACATTTTTTTAGATGAGTTAGTTTATGAAAATGTTAAAAGAATTTCTCAAAAAAGTTTAATAGTTTTAGAGGAGAAAAGAATGAGTTAGTTTTTTTGCGGAACAGCAAATTCCTTAAACAATACAAACTTGGCGCAAATACACTACAGGTGTAAGTAACTAGAAAAAAAAACACTCATAATCATACAGTTTTGTTTGTACTATATGTTAAGTGAATTAACAATTATTTAATCCGTTCATCCATTCACGGAATGCCAAGGTTGCAGGTTCGTGTCTTACCAGGTGACCAAGGTGTGTCTTAATCAGTCATTCAATTTATTTTCATTAAACAAGTGTAACTAACTTTATCATCTCTTGATCCCTTTTACGCTTCCTAACACCGAGTCTAGGTTTATAAATGAAAAAAAAAATTAGGCCAAATAACCCCTCTACATTACTAAAACCATAGATATGAAGAAAAATAATGAAGTTAAACTAAAATTGCCAAAAAAAAATTAAGATTTCATTATTTTATTTGGCCAATTTAATTTTGTGAGTAATTTTGTGTGATATAGTTTTAAAATGGTACTGGAACGCAAGCCTTGCAACGTAGAGCAGCGCAGCCGACCGTCGCGCAAGACAAGGACGGGGAATAAGACGAAGGGTTGCTGTGAGACCCGCCAAGTACCGAGTTTCTCCGCGCCCGCCGCCCACCGCCTGAACGCCGTGCTTCATGAACGCGCGCAACCATAAAGCTCCGCATTTAAAATGCGCGCCAGAGAGATAAGGAATTTATTTAAGAGTACCAGTTTCTCTCACTTAAAACAAACTTTGTTTGGTTTTTTTATACAATAAATTTTTAGATTTTTTCCTGAGTTTATCTGTGTAAAAATTATGATTGTATGTCAGTTAGTTTAGGAGATATAAGGCTTCAAACTTCAGACCAGAGATAGAATTATTCGCCGCCTCTAATGCAATACTTTATGGGAACTTCGTAACAATAGCAGCAAGGGGGGAGCGGCGCGCGCATCAAGTACGGTATTCAGCTGTTCGCGGGGCGAGAGATAATAATTGCGTTACTTTATGGTTGCGTTGCCTAGAGAGGATATGCCAAGATAACAGTAACTTTCGTACGGCCCTGTATATGCGTTATACAGTAGGTATTCTTTCCGTAGGCGGCCCTAGGCGGGTCTAAGACGAATTAAAAAAAATGTTTAAAAAGCAGATTGGAACGCGGCTAATTTTGAAAATGGAACGCGGAGCGGTAAAATGGCCGCGGGATGAATTTGAAAATGGAACGCCCGGAGCCTGGTTCGATTTTTGAAAATTATTGTTTGGAGTAAACTGGGATTGCGCTTTCATGTTCCGTTTTTACAATGACACTTGTTTTTGTCCGTGTTTTCGCTCACATAGAATAACTTTAAAATTATTTTTTTTTTACATAACACTGACTAAAGCGAGCATGTAGGTCAGCGATGGGAAGTAATCATCGCTCCCCATGAAAACCAACGACCCTAAGGGAACGCAGATTTTTCGCCGACCTTTAGGTCCTCCCCCCTCCAATTCAGTAAGTATATATACTCTGTCCCACTGCTGGGAACAGGCTTTTTATTTCTGTTATAATAACTATAGGGATTTCATATCAATACTTTTTTCATCAAAATTGGTTTAGGAATATACATATTTCTTACAACGCAATTCAAACTGACAGAAAGGTGCGTCAACGAAAACTGTTATAAGTACAAAAATTGCTTTATTCATTTAACTATATCTAAATTCAAAGAATTCAAAGCAAAAACTTACTCCATTAAAATTACGACATACCGACAATTTTGTGCTTTACAATTCGATACTAGAGATCTCAAATGTCGTAAGGGACTTTAAGAAACATGTCCCTTACGACATTTGAGATTTCTAGTATCGAATTATTTCGTAGAAAAATGTCATACTTACGGCTTTATTAACAACGGGCGTTTCTTTGAATTTTTTTTGCTCGAGTTGCAACCTTTTTCGGAATGATCGATGCATTGTCGCTACATCAGGTACTTAAAAAATATTTTTTATTCAACATTGCAAGGCAAACGAGCAAGTGGGTCTCCTGATGGTAAGTGAACACCACCGCCTATAGACACCCGCAACACCAAGAAGATTGAAGACGCGTTGCTAACCCAGAGGGCTAAGATGGAATACCTCTTGTGCCAGTAATTTCACCGGCTGTCTTGCTCTCCACGCCGGAACACAACAGTGCAAGCACTGCTGCTTAGCGGCAGGATTAGCGAGCAAGATGGTGGTGGCGATTCGGACGGATCTTGCACAAGGTTCTACCACCCGCATTACAATTTAACTGTAAGGTAAGGTAAGTTAAATAATAAATTACGTAACCACTTTGGTACATAATAATTTAGAACTTTAAATAACTATAAGAAAAAATAAATATACATTTGTATATGAGTAATGTTTGTATGTTTATCAGTATCACGTACCCAAAGACCTTTGTGTCATAGTGTTTACAATGCTTATGTGTGAGTAGTTAATGTCTGTGTGTCTGCGCGTGCGTATCGTTTCGGACCGTTATGGAGACCGAAAGGTTTTGATACTTTACAAAATTGTGATAATTTAATTTAATTTGTTTAATTCAGTTCAATAAACTTTTAATTTGACCAACAGGGAAAAAACATTTATTCACATTATTATCAGTTGTTTGTTGAAATAACTTTAATATCAGTTAAATTACATTATTTAAATAACTAAAATTAAAATTAGAACTGGAATATATATTTATGTCGTATTAAAAATTTTTAGTTTACATATCAATTAAAATAAACAAATTGTGGTAGTTTTTTTACGGTAGCTTTTTATAAACTTTGGCTTCAAACGGGCACAACAGAGATGTAATGTAATGAACCTACCTAAATAAAAAACTACTGTAAAAAAATCTTTGAATGAAAGTAAAAACTGTTTTATTACAATCAAAATTTTAACATTTTTTTTTCTATTTTTATTTTTATACATTCAAATTAAGTTGCGTAACTGGCAAACGCAAGCCACGGGATGCTGATGTTGCAGGTTCGAGTCCTGCCACTACCCTAATTTTTCTTTGTGTTGTCATTCATTATATATAGCATTTTAAATTTAAGTAAAAACTGTATCAGAATCCGCCAAATCCAAAGAAGGCGGCCGAAGATATGATGAGGACTAACAGGAATGTGTAGTGACTTGCTGAATTTTGAAAGATTTGTTAATGTTTATTTGACTTGACGACCTGTATGGCACAGTGGCACATGTGTCTGCCTACTGTGCAAGAGGTCCCGGGTTCAAATCCTGGTATGGGCAAATATTTGTGTGACGAATACGAATGTTTGTACCTGAGTCATGGATGTTATTTGTATTTAAGTATGTATTTATCTATATATGTATGTTTATCCGTTGTCTAGTATCCATAGTACAAGCTTTGCTTAGTTTGGGACTAGGACAATTGGTGTAAATTGTCCCGAGATATTTATTTATTTATTTATTTATTTATTTATTTATTTATTTATTTGAATGACTATGAAGCTAGAGCTAGAGCTACTTTATTGCTGTTCCACAATGTATTGTTACAGATGTTAACCTAAGCTACGTGTTCACCGTGGACCCTGTCGGGCACAGCAACTTTTGACGAGAGGGCAACTTATTACTAAGTTATTGGACATGAGCATAATATAATCTACACTAGTCTATCTATACTAATATAATAAAGAGGTAAACTTTGTTTGTTTGTTTTTTGTTTGTCGCCAACTGCATAAAATAATAATTGATAAAGTTTCGTTGCAAATAGGTGTTTTTTACAAAATAATAGTATTGACAGCAGCGCCGTCGGTCCGACAGACTGACAGCGCGAGCGATTGTCAATTTATTGTAGGTACCTACTTTTTGTTCGACTTTTGATGCGGCCATTTTTTAAACGCTGACTAGAAGTTCACTATTTATAAATAGTGGACTTCTAGTCAGCGTTTAAAAAATGGCCGCTATATAATGACCTATAGGTCAGTGTTGGCAGGAGAGAAAGAGAAATGGCGGTTAGTACTCCACGGACAAGAGCTAAGCTCTTAAATAAAACGTTGATGGTAATGATCTTTAGCTTTAAGTCACTTACTAACACATGGATCTTGTTATCTGCCGAATTAAATAAATGAATGAAAGAATGAATGAATGTATCAAAACTTGTCGGGTGCCGACGTCCAGGTTCACGCTTCACCATTTCCCTAGCTATATATACTTGCATCATACTTTGCTATATCAGATGCATTTGCGTACATACTTATAGAAGATGTGTGACGTAGATACGGATGTTAATTTTTTAAGACTATCGTGTAAGGAGGCCTTATTTGGTGAACATTTTAATACCTTGTCGTTGTCAGTGATGTGACAAATTCGAGCAGTTCTCATTTCATACGTGTACTATGACAAGGTTCCTAATTGTTAAGCTATTTTTGAGGTTGACTGTACCCAGCGCTCTCTATGCAAACGGCGATGACGTTTTCCACCCTTTTAACCTTATGCTGTTAAAATGATTTGCAATGACAATACAATGAAAAATTAGGGTAATGGCAGGACTTGAACCTGCAACATCAGCATTCCATGTCTTGCTTGCCAGTTTCGCCACATTACCACTACCATACTTTGCGATGCTTATGCTGTTGTCGTGATTGTTTAATATGTTGTTGTTATTCTTTAGAACTAGGTTTGTATGTTTTGATTTTTAAATATTCTTTATAGGTTTAAAAATAATGACGTTTTTGTTTTGTATGAAATTATAATAAAATGCAAATATTATTGAAACTTTGTAGAATATTAAAAAAATCAAAACACAAGCATAAGTTATCGCTTAAGTGTTACGTTTTTCTATGAGTGACGGTGATTACTTAAAACCAGGGGACCCGCTTTCTCGTTTCCCTTCTATTTCATATAAAAAAATTTAAAAAAACACTACAAATGTAACGCGTCTAAAATTAACTTCATCTCTTGTGTGTGGTGACGTCACGCGATAAAATTAACACAATGCACCTCGCTCGATATAAAACGGCGCTGTATCGTCGGTGACCCAAATATGGGTCCTAAATATCCTGGTATCATTCATCACCATGGGTCATTTCAGGGTATCCTTCATATAACTCTATTTTAGGTGATAGTGATAGCTTATTTGTAAGCAGATCTGATGGCAAGCATCTACCGCAGCCTGTAGGCGCGTACAACACTAGAAGAGTGACTCGCGCGTTGCCGATCTAAAGCTCAACCCGATGAGTTTTAAAGATGTTATCAACTGAAAGACAATACTGGTTGACATTGGACCCATAATATCATACATATATGATGACTAGCGGACGCCCGCGATTTTGCTTGCATGGAATTAGTAGATTCAAATTTTTAGAACCGATTTTATTTTAGTTTTTTAAATGTTAAACATTCAAATTATTACATTTCATTGCCATGTAATGACAACACAAAGAAAAATCAAGGGTAATGGCAGGAGTCGAACCTGCAACTTTAGCATTTCGTGCCGAGCGTTTGCCATTAGATATCCTAGATTTTTCTTTATGTTGTCATTACATACCATTTCAATGGGATTCATAGCCTAAGTCTATCAGAAACAGTGTGGGTTTCCAGAGATTACCCCCTACATACAAACAAACAAACAATAAACGAGAAAGAAAACATTATCGTAGATTAGTGTAGAAAATAACTAGAGAGCTTAGTGTGTTTTACGCCAGTTTTAATTGTCAGTAGTTGCGGGTGGTAGGACCTTAAGGTCTGTCCGGATCGCTACCACCATCTTGCTCGCTAATCCTGCCGCTAAGCAGCACTGCTTGCACTGTTCTGTTTCGGCGTGGATAGCAAGACAGCCGGTGCAATTAGTGGCACAAGAGGTGTTCCATCTTAGCCTTCTGGGTTAGCAACACATCTGCAATCCCTCTGGTGTTGCGGGTGTCTACGAGCGGTGGTGATCACTTACCATCAGGTGAACTTGCTCGTTTGCGTTTGCGTTCGTTTTAAATTACAAGGTGCTACGGAACTCTCGGACCATGAACCCGAGTCACACTTGGCCAGTTTTTTCCTACCTGCATTTCTTGAGGATTAGAAAAACGCTGGTTATTTCTTTAATCACAAACATGCAATTTTAAGGCAACATAGTCGAGATTTTTTTGTACCGTTTAAAATTTATGGTTAACTATAATAGCGGCGTAATGGCCGGTTAGGCGGTAGGGAGGGACGGACAGACGGACAGACGGCCGGAGGCGCGGTTTAAAAGTAACTAGCGGCTGACCCTGGCTTCACGCGGGTAGGTACCATCAGGATGAAACGTACTTACAATAACAAAAAAATCCCTAAATGACTGAAAACTGTATCTAAAACTGTTGCATGGTTTAGAAGGAGAAGGCGGACGAACACACTATAAGAATTTAGGACAGATAGGAAAAAATTGGGATTTTACTTTATGCTATTTAAATATAAAGATACATCTATAGCCTAAGCCACAGTGTTGCCACCACACACATCTATAAAAAACGGCAAAAAAATGCCTGTTGTATGGGAGCCCCCTTAAATATTTGTTTTTTCTGTTTTTTAGTATTTGCTGTTATAGCGGCAACAGAAATACATCATCTGTGAAAATTTCAACTGTCTAACTATCACGGTTCTTGAGATACAGCCTGGTAGATTGGTAGACCTTGAGATATAGACGGGCAGACAGACGGACGAATAGCGGAGTCTTAGTAATAGGGTCCCGTTTTACCCTTTGGGTACGGAACCCCAAAAATCAAAATTTTTTGACAAATTAGATAAACTAAAAAAGATTAATTTAAATGTAAGTATGCATGAAAAAAGTTATTTTGGTAAGAATTGGACATTCGATCCGTTGGCACCCTAGAGGGTGGCCAACTGTCCGGTATTTTACAGGATGTCCCGTTTTTCAGCTATCATTTTGGCCGTGCGCTGTATTTTAATAAGAAATATACAGGACCATTACCATACCAAAACACCTTACTTGGCTCTGATATCCAGAGCCCCTAGCACGCTCGCTTTTATCGCGCACATAAAGCTTAGTTACATCCTTTTCTAACTAGCGTGTGCGAGAAGCACGGATGCTTATGTCCGCTATAAACGCTAGTGCTACTAGCTGCAGTTGATACGTAATGTAAATTGTTGTTGTTGCTGGGTCCCAAGATACAGGCTCAGCCTCGTTTGGGGTCCATAGGATATTTATTACCTATTGTATTTTTCCTATTTTGTTCTCAATAAACAATTTTCATTTTCATATTTTTTTGTAATGTAAACAAATGTGATTTTTTTTTATACAACACAGGAAGGCAAACAAGCAGGTGGGTCACCTGATGGGAAGTGATCACCACCGCCTATAGACACCTGCAACAACAAAGAGAGTGCAGATGCGTTGCCAACCCAGAGGGCTAAGATGGAATACCTCTTGTGCCAGTAATTACACCGGCTGTCTTGCTCTCCACGCCGGAACACAACAGTGCAAGCACTGCTGCTTAGCGAGCAAGATGGTGGTAGCGATCCGGACGGACCTTGCACAAGGTCCTACCACCCGCAAAAAATTGCCAACTGACATGTCATTTTGGTGACAGGGATCTGTTACTGGTGCCGTTACTAGTAAACACGAACACATGCTTCTCAGCGCCGCAGTCGGTTAAAAACAAGTGAACGCGTATAAATCATAAAGCATATTGCGCGCGCGCCGCTGCAGCGCACCTGTTTCCGCTTCCGCCGCGGCCGGACATGGCGACTGTTATCGCTGAGGGGGTAGGCAGGGTAAACACTAAGCAGATACTTACTTACTTACTTATATGTAGACAGATAATTAACTGAGTAAAGGAACTGAAATAGCATAATTATTTAACACTAGCGGACGCGCGCGATTTCGTTCACGTAAAATTAGTAGCCTATGTCCGTCAGGGATAGTGTAGCTTTCTATCTGTGAAAGAATTTTTGAAATCGGTTCAGTAGTTCTAGTGATTACATACAAACAAACTAACAAACAAACAAACAAAGTTTACCTCTTTATTATATTAGTGTAGATAACTTAATGGTGTATTTTGTTCGCCTTCCGAAACCGCGGTTACGTAAAAGGAAAACGTACCGGGTCACCAAGCTTTGCTCAGAAGTGCGATTTTTAAATCTCACCGGGTGACTAAAGCTCACCAAAACGGCCGTTTTTCATAGAAATGCGGCCATTTTGGTGAGCTTCAGTCACCCGGTGAAAATCAAAAATTGCACCCCAGTACAGGGGCCTTTAAGATTCAATTTGCAAGTGCTACATAATTGACACATTTTTGTATGAGAAAATTTACAATTACGTTAACTTATAGGTAGGTCTTTAAAGTCTTGTGGTTACGAATTTCAATAATAAATTAGGTATTATAAACAAAATGTCAGTTATGTAGTGTAGGCTTTAGATTAATAATCTTAAAGAAACTAGTATTGCTAACGTAAACTTTTTGTAACTTCAGTTTACTATTTTTTAGGCGCTGAGGTTGCCATCTAGCAGTGGGTAGACGTATCAAATGTTTAAGTTGACATGCAGGAGTTAGTACCGCTACTCATTAACAGATGGCGCTTATATCAATTTTCGATCTCTCATAGTTCAGCAGTAGTTGCTGGTAGTAGTGCGTGAGCAAGGACCTAAGCGTTTCCGTCAGAAAGATGCTTACTGAGTGAACATCTAAATCTATTGTCAAGAAGACATTAATTTCTCGGGCGTATTATAAAATCAATGACTATATCTTGGACAAAGATGTTTGGAAATGATCCCGATCTGTATTGGCGATCCCTGGCTCCAAAGATTGTACACCTGCTGTGTTAAATTGTTAAATTGTAAAAAATTTAAATATTTGAGATGTAAAATAACATTGTAATTTTGATTTATTTAAAAAATTACACCTCGTTGAGTTTCTTGCCGGTATCTGCTCATCAGAGGTTTTTCCGAACCGGTGGTAAATTTTTTGACATTCATAAGTGCTACCTGTAAGCCTAATCTGAATAAAATGCTTTGATTTTGATTTTGAGATTTTGACATGAAAAAAAAAACATACTAAAAGTCCAGAGGTGCAATTTTTGAATCTCACCAGGTGACTAGAGTAGACTACCAAAATTGCCGCATTTCTATGAAAAACGCCCTTTTTGGCAAGCTTTAGTCACCCGGTGAGATTCAAAAATTGCACTTCTGGCGTAAGGAGATACGCCGGATTAGAAGGGACCCAAAGATATGTATACAAATGCCAATTTATCTCCAACCGCTCAAGTTACACCAATTTTAAGAATTTTTGTAATATTTCGTCATTTTCAGAAAAAGTCTTTCTTGTTTCTTGGGCCACACTCACTTAAGAGGAGTGTGAACCCAGCGCTCTCCATACAAACGGCGATAACGTTTTCCACCCTCTAAACGTTAACCTATAGCTATGATTTTTTTGTACGTTATCATTATGCCTTAGAACTAGGTTTGTATGTTTTGATTTTTTAAATATTCTTAATAGTTTCAAAAATATTGACGCTTTTGTGTTTTGTATGAAACTCCTAAAATGCAAATATTGACAAATCTAAGAAGAATATGAAAAAAATCAAAACATACAAACCTAGTTAGTAAGGCATAATGACAACATACCAAAAAATCATTGCCATAGGTTATGGTTTAAAGGGTGGAAAACGTTATCGCCGTTTGTATGGGGAGCGCTTTTTGGGGCTGGGTTCACATTCCTCTTAACGCTGGTATTCTGGAACAGTGTGGTACTACCCCTGTCGAGCCGAACCATTCGTACTACAATCAGCAACTGGTCTACAGTGTGGCGTAACCACTGATTCAAGTAGGTATAGGAGAGGAAGTATATTCAGGAGCAGATGGTTACATTAGAGCAGTAAAGTTAAGAACTGCAACAGGGGCAAAGATAAGACCCAGCCAGAAGCTATACCCATTGGAGATAACAAGTGCCCTAACATGACTGGCCAAGTTTAGTTTATCTCTATCTGCGTCCCTTTCTTATGGCACTAGTTAGACAGAGATACAGGGAGGGGTTAAACTAAACCTGGGCTGTCATGTTAGGGCCGCAGTGATGAACAATAGTTACAAACAGGGCAAAACTGTACGTAAGTAGGTGTTTTAGAACTTTGAACCATCTTTGAACACTTGGCTCTGTCTGTACTTGAAACTATACTTACGCGAGACTTCTTTTTACTGTTTTTATAGTTTGTTTGGTGTTAATACTTGTTTTTTTTTGCTGTTGGGAGGGTATGGTTGTTTGTTTTGTTTTATTTAGTAAATGTAAACTGTGCTATTTTTTGTTTTTAAGTGGGAAGATGTTGCGGACTGGCTAGTTAATGTAAAATTATTAAATTTGAATGTATGACTTTTATAACAGATCAGTCAATCAATGTATGTAAGAAAGTAAAAGATGTGTGAGGAATTAAACTTGTAAAACCGTTGAATCGCAGCGTATTCATTCTAACAGAACTGTTTTGCATCCATTGGGCGGCTCTGCTTACTTGCCATCATGGTGACGCTTGCTCGTTTCGTTTGCCTAAAAGTATGGTATAAGAAAGAAAACAAACAATACCGTTCCGTATATGAAGATATTATATTTTCAAAGAACATGTATTTTATATTTTCCCAGCAAATGTTCGGTCAAATACAACGTGTGAAACAATACCACTGTTTATTTATACCATTATATTCATGTAACAAGTAACTAATATAATTTACTTTAATAATTATTTCGACTTGTCAGTAGGTACAAGTCCGACTACACACTTGATCGTTACAAAATATTAATTCGCTGCTGCAAAGATACGTCGAATATTTAAAAATGGAATGTCATCCTAGCATGCTGGCTTTAAGACACTAACTCTCCTTTTCACACTAGGCCAGTCTAAAAGGGATTGATGATAAAACCAGCATGCTAGAATAACATGAGTATTGTCAGAAACAATTTCAAATTTGGAACCTTTTTTTTCAACGAAACTTTGCAGCCAGTAACACATCCCACCTACCATACAATACGCACTACATTCAGCGACTGTGTATAAAAAGCCATTATGTTGCAACACTAATTATAAACTTGTGATTAAAATTAACAAGATACGTTTTTTCACTTAGTTATAAGGAAGATTACGACAGCCTAATGTCTCGAGAACAGTCTTGGACCCAGTAAATAAAAAAACGGTTTACAGTCGGAGAAATACGCGTATAAAAAAATGCAGTCATTGTGTTAATTCGGTTATAAAATATCGACGTGAAAAAATGTAACTGTAGTTAAGGTAACAAATGTAGGCAGTAAAAACGATCAAAAACACGTTGTAACAAAACTATTTTTTTTAATTTATTTGTGAAAAGTAAACTGGGTTCAACAATATTCTATGTGCGTTCTCTGCCAATGAGGACCGCCACTCACACACCTTACAAAATTATATTTGCGCTCCAAAAACTACGTAACCTTCACACAGTCCTTAGAATCAACAGCAATTCTAAGTGCATTAAATAAGTAAGTTCCAGCGAATCTTGCGGCTTAAAAATATTAGACCATCAACTGACTTAAATTGTTGGCGCGTAAATATAATAAAGTAATTCACAACTTATCTATCAGATTTGTTGCGGTATAAAATGAAATTCGATTTAAATAAGCTGTTCTTGATCAACATTTTATTTTAATTGTTATTGTTAAAGTGCAATGCGTGCGGGGTTTAAAATTGACAGTTAGTTTTTAGGTTATATTTTATTTTAGACTTAAATTTCGATGTTTCAGCTAGTTATCGATAATCCAATTTATGACGTTACAAAGGAATTGCTTAAAACCGCAACTAGCTCCATTTAGCAGTAAAAACAAAACCAGGAAAACGAAGCATCTGTCATTTTGACAGTGACATAAGAAGCGGGTATTTTGTCTTAGTTTTAGCGCTTATTTTCCCAGTTTTTTTTCTAGCTTGTACTTGTCAATGCGGCCAGGTCTAACGTTGCTTACATGTAAATGTTAAAATTGTAAAACAAATCATAAATCGGTTACCGTGTTCTGATATTAATTATATCACAAATTCAATAGTACTGTAAAGATTATAAAAGCTCATAATACGTAATCATGTATATTTAAGTGGTATTTTAAGGTCCTTTGAAGCCTTTGACAAGGGTGTAAATAGGATTTTTTAAATAAATCAACGGAGCGCATTTTTTAGCTTAAAATATAAGATTCTTTGAAACTTTGTACGCTTATTATGCAGAAAAAAGCTAGAAAATCCAAAATAAATAAATCCAGTAAGTCCCACTGCTGGGCACAGGTTTCGGCACAAACGGACCTAAAACTACCCACTTTACTTACAACGAAATGATTATTGCAATTAGCTGCCGTAGATACTAGTAATCTCTCACCAATGTGCAGACATTCTGACTTCGCTCTGTCCCTCTTACTCCATAAGATGAAATACAAGAGAGTAAGAGAGATGGGACGGTGTTTTAAAACTTGTCTTTCGCATGCACCGGAGTCATAAACTGAAAACCTGGAGAGTTTTGAGTTTTTAGCGCTAAATAGAAAAAATATCGTATTCAAACGATATTTGTTAAATTACTTAGTAAAAATGCGTTAGATGGAGCTAAGTAATTTGGTACTTTTTATAATAGAGTTCGAGCTAAGTACGAAATTGGAATGAAAATTTTAATATCTAGACGACATTCAAAAGTTTGACCACACAAGCAATTTACATGAAGTAAAAGAAAACTCGCTTTTGTTATAAACTTTAACCCAACTTTTCAGTTTATGACTTGTCCGTTGATTCTTTCAACCAGCCCATTAATCCTAGCTTAGTCAGCCAGTTGTCTCGCTCTTTCTTCTTCAAATACCACTGGGGCGAGCAGGACAGTCGCTTTTAACGGAAAATACACTTTTATACTTAGAATAAGGCAGTGCTTTGATTGACTTACAAGCGTGTTAGCGCATGCGTTTGTCGCAGTACCTCTATCTTTCTCCCACTTTCCTTGTTAGAAAAAGATAGATAGTGCGATAAACCTCAGCTAACATTTGGTTTCACAAAAATAGTTTCAACATTTCCCTAAGAGATTACACAATTATAAGAAGCTACGATCCGTCGTTTGCAAATGTCAAAATTGTTATTTAAAACTAAGCCAGGGAACTTAACAAATAAATAACTAACCATCATACTTGGGCACATAAAGCAGAGGTTCTTAAACTTGTTTGTAACTTATTTACCACACTTAACAATCACAATAATTACTTTAATACTCCCCCCATTTTTTCCGGACCATTTATCGCTCCCTTGTGTACGCCTCTAGCGCCCACAAGGTGGCGCTGTCGCCAGTTTTGAGAAATAATGCATTATGTATTTATTATGCAGACTGATAGCGCCATCTGTCGTCTGTCAAAAGATTTAAGAACGGCTAGGTAGAGAAGCTTTTTTTATTAACATGTAAGTTCAAATATACTGAAATACCGATTGATTCGTTTCTATTTGGAAACAGAAATTAAAAAGTAACCACAGATTTGACAACACCCGAAATGCTTGTGTGAGCGGTAGAGAGAGATGTTGTAGGTATTGTTTTTCATGTGAGAGACGGAGATGCAATGACCGAAATGTGAAACGAACATTGACAAAGAGTGCTACCGGTGGCATGTTATTTTTTAATAATAAGCAGTGCCTCCACCGAAATTAGGCGGAATAAAATGGCAACTTGATTCTTTGTTTTCAACGGAAACGGGAGTCAATTGCTTGACCATATTCTTTGGTGCTTAGAACGATATTTGCGCATCCAGTGTAACGATGGCAGCCGTGTTTTTTTTGTTCACACGCAATAAACTTGACAACTTTGACATTTGAAAACACTAGGACAGTCTAATTTTGTCATAGTTTTATAATGATATGCAGCCTGCCAGCATTTCTTCATTCATAAATATTTTGTGCATGATATGTTTTTTTTTAGAAATGATTTGTCACTCAAATCAATTTTTAAATTGCAATAATAATAACAAACCATTGTTATGTTATGATAAAACATAATGTGTCGCACTGATTTTGTTATAATATAAGTACATAATTAGCTATAAATAAATAAAAGTACTCTTTTTTCCTACACTAGATTTAGAAATTTCAATTCGCCTACTTCTTTATGCTTTTCAATAAGTAAATAAGTTTAACTATTATTGGAAACAATTTCGTGTACCTAATAAATACTATTGAGGCAGTAAAAACAGTTATATATTTTACTAAGCAATAGGATAAAAATAGACACCGAGTGTGGAAAATTTACTAGAATAGGTATTGGTAAGATTAAAAATTATTGCTCTAAAGGTATACAATTCGTTAACAAGTGCATTGGGTAAGTAATTATATAATTACAAATCATTTGGTTCGATTCAGTTAAAAAAATATCGTATATTTATTCATTCGAGACCTTGCGAAATAAAAACACAGGCACGACAGACCATGAACGAAAGAAAACAAAATTTAAAAATAAAAAAACTCATTTATTTACAGAACAAAGTCAGTTCGAAATTTGAAATCTGGGCGCGTTCTGAGCAAGCGAGTTTTGTTTTTAAATGTTGGGGCGTTTTTCAGGCTGGAGTGATAAGCGATGGTAAGGTAGCGGATGAGATGGGTGCGTGTGAGGCTACGGCCAGAAAACGTAAGACTTAGCTTTGTGACGTCACAGCACTGTCGCGGGGATGTCCTCCTCCTGAAACACAATGTGTGAATTAATTTGAAAAACACCAATGTCTTTGGTGTAATGCCGTGTTTTCTGTCGTGTCTAATTAGGTAATGGAGGCGCCACTGCTTGTTCCTTACAATAAGTATGCAGTACTGCAGTGACGTTACCTCCACGTTCATGCTGCAGTTGGCTTTTGTAGTCATAACCAGGAATACAATGTGAAATCAATAGGTTAACAAACGGCGCCTCTGCTTTGCAGAAATAATGTCAATTATCACATTATATTTGGGGAGCCTTTTTGAGGAAACAAGTCGAATAGAAGCTTTTTCCTTCCTTATTTATTTAGGCAGTAAATTTTCATATTGAAATGGGTACAATGTTACTTTTGACAATTGTATTCATATTCGTATCGCACCAATACGGCACTGGTTTGATTTTAGACCAAGACTGCTCAGCTGCAAAATTGATATTACATCTGGAAATATTAATTTAATATTTTTTTTTCGACATGAGTTTATTTACTTAAAGGAGAATATACGCAGATGATGAATAAAGCTAATTACATTTAACATTTTTGCACTTTTGGTAGGATAACGATTTAAATTGCGTTAATACGTCATAATCATAAATGATTTTATAAGGATACGACTTATTTATCTAGTGTAATGATATTTTCAAAAAGCTTCATTATAGGATTATTAAAGCTAAGCTATTGCTTTAATGAAAACATATTCTATAAATTTTGAGCTAAAATATTTATGATCGAAATCGTTCACGTCTTTGAACGTTACATTACCTAAAGCTTAAGTCTAGGAACACAATAACGTCGTTTGAACATTTTGCTGAATTGGCAAGTTAGGAGGTGTTTTGCCTCTACCATGACGAGCAAATCAGGAGGCCTGTTTAAAAAGTCGTTCCATTTGACATTAATGAATGGCATTTTTGCCTCAACATCAAAGTATGCCCTCCTAAATTGACTAGTCAAAGTAAATGCAGAACGATCTTAATTTAACAACCTCTCGATCTTTAAAGTTTAAGTCTTGCTCTCTAATGGCGTTAATCTTAAGTTAAATCACACAACACGCTCACACTGTTACAGTTCACACAATTAAAAATAATACTGTTTTCATAGACATAGATTATAAGTAGATAACGCAAGTGAATTGAACGGTTCTCATTTTCTCGCTTCTCATTGTGTCTCCTTCCAACTGAGCTAGTTAGAAAGAGACACAATGCGCGCCAAGGCGAGTCCCGGTGTATCGTAGGTACTAGCCATTTTGATCTTTTGTAAATAGCAAAATAAAAACGTTTAATGGCTTGGCTATTATCATTGTACCTAAGTTCCAGTTGAAAATGGGCTAATCCACATTTTATCCACACTAATCTGCTTGCTACATAAAAAAATAACAGGTTTTTACCAGAGAAAAGGTTTTCTTTTCTAATATTTTTCAACGTGCATTTTCAGATGTAATCCTACGCCAGTTTAATATTTTAAACTGTAAAATTTTGAGGTTTTGTAGTAGAAGAGCTATTTTTAATAACAATAAAGTGTGGGTGTAAAACTATTCTAAAATAATTCGAATGAAAAGAAACATTTAGTTTAGTTACCCACGGAAAATGCCATAGAGATCAACAACTTGCGTCATCTACTTTTCTATGACCGTTTAAGTTCAAGCAGCATACTTACCTCCAAAACTATGGTGGCATTACAAGTTAATAAAGTTGGACGGACAGCCTATAGGATTGTAGATTATCGAATTTTATAACACCTCAAATAATTTCTCAAACAATGACGTCATTAAGAACTAACACTTTAACCCAACTTGCAGTTAAACATTTTGAAAAACGCTTCAATGCTGAATCTTTCTCCAACGCTTTCGGCGTTCCAAATTTGAAACTTTAAAAAGTATTGTGAAATGGAAGTGGCTTTTGTTACGGTTTGTTTCTTCGTTATTAAAATTGTGACGGATAAAAAGACTTCTAAAATCAGTTAAGTACAAAAAATGCCAAGCTTACCACCATCTTGAATCGGCTTAAAGAATTATTTTAAATAAAGAACAGTGAATTGTTTATAGATGAAGCGTGTACCCGTGTCGTTACACTGTTGAGACTATGTTCCTACTGGTTGAGTGTTAGTTAAACTATTATGTATACCTTTCTAGCTGTCTCAGGGAACAGATTTCACTTGCCTCTTCGCCTACCTAGTATTCTTTCTATTCCTACCCACGATCGTATTTAAGCCGTTAAATTCATAGACAGAGCGTGTACCCTGTGTGCTAGATTATGCTTTATTTGATATTAATGCGCCAACCACTCAAAGGTAATCGGTTATTAGCCTTTCTTTCTTCTTTTCTTAGTTTGAGACTTAGTTAATTGGTGTAAATTGCCCCAATATATTTATTACTTTATTTATTTCTACCCACGCAAGATCAAATTTAACTCTTTCGTAATATGATAGATGGACATCTGTATCAAAGATTCCAAATTAAAGGAGGCAGTGCTCACTTACACAGTTATTATAATTACTTATATTAATACAGACGTGCAATTTTTGAATCTCACCAGTTGACTAAAGCTCACCAATTCGGCCGAATCTCTTTGAAAAATGGCCATTTTGGTGAGCTTTAGTCACCCGATGAGATTCAAAAATCGCACTCCATGCCTGGGCTAAAGACACGAAGGTTGCGCCAAATATCTTAAATTGTGAACAACAATCAGCTATATGACAAAATTGACGGGGTTCTTTTCGTCAGCTATGGACACGTTTATCAAAACTAACTGAACACCCATATTACTTTACTTTAATAAACAGTAAGCTACATAACCATTGCAGTCTCGAGTAGCCGTTTAGTTATTAAATAACACAATAATCACACAACGACCCAGCGTCTTACAAACGGTCGATCCACGTTTCAGATATTATTAACTTATGGCCTAGCTAAACCCTTTCTTTATAGGTAGTGCGTGTACCCAGTATATCGAATTGTTAAGGGCTGTATTATCATCTTATTAGCAAGCTAGGCCTGGCAGTGAATAAACTCACCTCAAACACATCAAATAACTAAACACGATTGAGCCCCGGTTATCGCTCCCTCCAGGAAACGTTTCGAGCCATAAAAGTCTTAAGAGGAATGTGAACCCAGCGCTCTCCACAGAAACGGCGATAACGTTTTCCACCCTCAAAACCATAAGTTATAGCCATTGTTTTTTTGTATGTTGCCATTATGCTCTAGAACTAGTTACTGTTTTGACTTATTTAATATTCTTTAGAGTTTCAAAAGTATTCACGCTTTATTGTTTTGTATGAAACTCCTAATATAAAAAAATCAAAACAAACAAACGTTTTAAGGCATAATGACAATATACCAAAAAATCATTGCCGTGGGTTAAGGTTTAAAGGGTGTAAAACGTTATCGCCGTTTGTATGGAGAGCGCTTTTCATGCTGGGTTCACACTTCTCTTAAGACAGAGTTTTCTTATGGCGACGCAGGTGACTGAGATCTATGGGGGCGGGACGGGGTATGCCCTACGAGAGTCGAGTATTGTTTAAAACACCTTGCACGATGTAAGTCATACAAATTAATTATCGTTTATCTAGAATAATAAGATAAATAAACAATTTTTCTCTAAACAGTTAATATTTGAAGAAAGAAAATAGAAAAGTATCAAACAAATTTTTATACTCGTATACCTATAAAGCGTCCGTGTATCCATCGACAGGTCAATAAATGTTCAATAATAGAAAAAGGAGTATATACAAATTATTCCTTTTTATGTGTTGAGTGTACCCGAGTGAGCCAGCATAGGTGTATAACAAATAACGCTTTGAACGCATAACGTCATCCCAAACCTTTCGATTACCCTAAGCATGAGCGTCGCCAGCCAGCCACCCTGGCCCGTGCTTGGACAAGTCCATACTTGTGGTTTAGCTGATGAAATTGGATTGGTAGATACACACTGCTCCCTCTTCCCCCGAGCCTTCTTGAAGCCTAAGGCAGCTGAAACTACCCTCGGTGACCCATATGGCATAAAGTGTAATTAGCACACGGTCAAGCCCAAACCGTTCTCTATAGATGGAGCGTGTACCCAATATATTACATTGTCGACGGCGATCATTTCGTCTGCGAGCGTGAGGTCCGGCAGCGTGCTCTCTTCGGCAACCCTGGGAGCCTGGTATGCCGAACGCTGCACCTCCATTATGCGTTCGTTCTGGAACAGGTTGTCATTGGATGTAACCAAAATGTCGTTCGATATATTTTGTGAAACATTGAAACTTTTAAATATAAATGACAAATACAATGACGATACAAAGAAAATACTAGGATTTGATCCTGGGTCTTTAGAATTCCGTGATTCTTTCTACTGATCTACGGCCAACCAGGCTGGGGGCTCGGAATTGCGAAAAAATGGTGTTCCATACACTATAAACAAATTAAGAAGATTTAAGTTCGTTTTTAAACAATTCATATTCAATTATTGCAGGATCTGATCCCATAACGTGTTCGTAAAACAATTAATTACAAAACTTTGTACAATGAAAGACTAAAACATTGTAAGTTTTTATTTAATTAAGCTTCATTACCTCAATTTTTAGCCTGTCGAGCAGTATGTCCCGTTCGTTCTTTAGCGCGTCGCATGTTGCCGTTTCGTTCTCATCTAGCACCCCTTTCACCTCCAGCTCGGCGATTTGGGAGTCTTTTTCGCTGATCATCCCTTTCAAGATGTCTTGACTAAAAGCATAAGAAGGGTTGGGATAAAAATAATTATCGATTCACAGTAGTCCGATAATCTACAAGCTGTTTATTTTTTAGTCATTAATTCTTCTAAAACAAGATAGAAAGATAGATTGTCAGGCGAGGCCACAGTATTCACAGAGAGCCGACACAACCAGCGCTTTTTAAAAGGCGTATACTTCCTCCGTAAAATGAAACAAATATGGGTATCCTGTGAAGACAGGGAAGCCAGACACTGAGGTAAAGGGTTTAGCGTAACTGCAGTATTTTCTGCTAAAAAAGAGCTGCATCCTCATCTTATGCAACAAGAAATCAAGGAACGGTATGGTCAAGGCAAGTAAGTAAAGAACATCAAAATGGATTGGCCTCAGAAAACTCTTAATACTAGGTCTCATATCACTGTTGAATATAGTTGTTTTAAGTATACGAGCATATTTAAAGAACCCGTGAAAGAAAGAAAAACCGAATCAAGGAACAGCAATATTAAATTGAAAAGTGATTGCATTAGAAACACGGAACGTTGCTACAAAACAGATGTTTTCAGATCAAACCAGAGACAGTAAAGATAAATTGAGCGTAATGTAGATACGAATAGATTTGCGGAAGCATGCACTAAAAATAAGTTCCAATATGAAGGCCTTTGCTTAGCTGCACATTATCATTCTAATTCGGGACCGTCCGCTGCTAAACATTAAGCCCTTCCGAATTATTTTCACTAAGAACGCCCCTTTACCTTCTGCATCCACTGGAGTCCAGCGAGTGTCACCATGACATGACGCAATACTTCAGCTAGTAAAACAAGGTATACTCACATAACATGCGCCAGAGTCCGCACCGCAGCATCCCTCTTCGCCTCGCAGTCCTGCAGGGCGCCCTCCAGTTGCTTCAGTCTCCGTAGAACCGAGGAACAGGTCCCACAGTTCATCACTGACGCGTTCTGGAGTGAACGGATACGCTGCTCCATCTTTCTCATCTGGAATTGTGACCTTTAAATTATACGAGGGCATGTTTGAATGTTTTCGTCCTGTTAGGTTCTATTGTAGAGAGAAACGTTTGAATTAACGGAATTGTCTCTCGATTCTCGTACAAACATCATCATATATTTTTGCAAATTTAGGAAACCTGCTTTATGCAGAACTGAACTTAATTTTGCTTTTGATTAGTACTCATTTTTAAGTAGTTGTCATTTTGTATTTTTTTCTTTGTCATCATCATCATAATCATCATAATCATCATAATCATATCTGTCATTTGATATTAAAGTTTATTAAGGGAACCTAAAATGCTTCTTTTTCATAGTAATCATACCAATCACTTGCGACATTTTAAACGAATTTATGGAGTAATCAACTCTATAAAATTACCTTGTGCAATGTAGCTATTCTCCTCTGTTCTTCTTCGTAGAAAACTTTTTCTCTCTCAGCCGCAATCGTAAAAGATTCCTTCAAGGCGTTTTCCAATTCCAAAATCCTCTTTTCTTTAAAGTCGGCTGCCTTCGAACCGGACTTCTTGTTAATGATCTGCTCTAATTCAGTTATTCTTTCGTCTTTGCTTCTTACAACCGCTAGAAGTTGCTCGAATTCAGCTATGTTATTGTTTTCACGCAACGCTTCTTCTAGTATCGATACGCATCGCTGCTGTTCGATAATTTTCGAATTTTTCACAGCTATTTCTTTTGACAGGCTGCTTATTTTTCTAGCCAGTTTATGCATGCTCGGTTTCTCGTTAGATTTCTCAGCCAAGTGTAACACGTCCAGATCGTTAAAACTCCTGCTGAACCTGCATCTGTCTAGCCTATCCACTACCTTACCACTTTTCTGGAGTTCGAAGAAGCTTTTGCTCTTTTTTATTTTCGTTAGCTCTTGGCTATCGGATATTTTGAGTATCTCCGACATAATTAACGATGATTCGTTCAGTTCGATCTCTAGATCTATTATTTTCATTTTGCCTTCCTCGAGCTTCGAACGCAAGGCATCGGTGCGCGCCAGTGCATGCGCGAGCTCGCTCATAGCCGCTAACTCGCCCTGCTTCGACTGACTCAGCTCCTACCGTGTTTGGGGAAACGACAGAAAAAAAAACAAAACAAAATCAATAAACAGCCCGTTTTTACTTCAACAACAAAATTCAACAATATAAACTCAAAAATAACTCGAGAAAGGTCAACATAGTTTACTCTTTATTTTAAAGTTCATGATATTCCGCATAACAAGATTGAAAGCTGGGTAACATCGACTAGTGGACAACTTACTCGATCTATCTAGATACATGATTACTTAACAGTTTTACAATTGTTCTTTATCAATACTTAAAAAATAATTCCCGCTGAACACGATTATTAGATTTTCTTTAAACATCACTTAAAAATTATCGCTAAACTAATAATTATCTTAGTTGTGTGCTTGCACCTCGAGCGGACTCGGGTGCCTCGACGTAGCGACCACGAGAGAGGAATTATTATCTGAACACTTCATTATAATATACTCAATACAAATATCGATAACATTACTTAACACGAAATCGCGAGTGTAAAGCTTACTTGTGATTCTCGTTTACCGAAAGACGTGGCGTCGCTACCGGACTTCGACAGTTAAAGAAATGGAAACCAAAGAGCAAATAAATTAATGACAGTCTTGGTGCGAAGGACTAACTTAGAAAAAGCTTTTGAGGAAGCCAGCGGGTCCAGCCTGCATGGAACAAAGAGTTAGTGTGTTAGTGGTTAGCACGTTGTAGCATAGCAATCTGTAAGTAGAACTTCATTGGAATACAATTCATGAAAACGATTCAGACGACAGCTACACATTTCACAGTCTTTTAATAAAGTCAATACTTAAAGAGAAATTGTATTCCAATGAAAAACAAATAATTAATTTCAGCAACTGGCCATGTCAATATTCCAGGAGACCACAGAAATTAGATAGCCACAACCTCTGCATACACATAAGTTAAAACACATAACTTACCAATGGAAGTTAAGGCACCAGAAACTTTATCATCATTCATCATCAGCAGTAAAATGAAAACTTATGGATCTATTCAGAAAATATGGCTTCTCATTAAACGTTAGTATTAATAAGACAGTATTTGACGATTAATTCGAAGTTTTAGAACACGTACCTCTTCTCTTTGTGCTTGTGCTTGCTGCTGACTTTTCAGTTTGGCTTGGAGGTTTCTTATAGACCTGAAATGAAACATGAATTATGAATAATAATTGCTTTAATTTTGTTATCAGCCAACATTATTGTTTTCAGCAAATTAGTTTGATTCTTATTTAACTCAGACTTGCAGTTATTTGTTGGTACCAAATGGCATATGGTTGTATTGCTCTCTTCTCCTGTAGCGTCGGTGACGATTGTGTTGGTTTCGAATAAATTACATGTGTTAAATTTAGTACATTATTTTCAAGATATAATACTAGGTTCACTTACTGCTGCATTTCCATCATTTGTTTCTCCTTTTGCGCCTGCTCCTCCTGCGACATCTGCACGAGTTGCAGCAGTCGCTCGGTCTCCGTCGACAGCCGCGCGGCCTCCTCCTTGCTCTGTTCTAGTTGCTGCTTCATTTGCTCTGCTTCTTTCTGCGTGTCTGTCAGCTTGCGATTGAGGTCGGTCACTGCTGCTGTGCTTCCGCCGGCCTGAAAATTGTTATCAGATGTTTTAGATCTGTAAACATTTTGACAGGGGTTTTTTTTAACAGTGTCTTATTAATATAAATGAATGTGTTTATTGATCATCGATTGGTATCAAAAATTAACGAAAACAGAAGCTTGTTTTTGCAATAACTGAGTTTGTCTTCAGTGTTGTAAATTTTTGCATTTATGTGATAGAATTGATTTGATTTAATGTTTATGAAATATTACCTAATTAATTTATAATTGTAAGCCATTTATTAATTTCTTCCAAGTGAATCCGACACCCTTATAGGCTAGGTATTAACGTAACATTTCCTAAAATTATTTTGATTACGATGAAATTAATCTGGTTGAATACTCCATGCATACCTTCCTCAAAGATGCCTCCATTTGGTCCATTTGCTCTTTCCTCTTCTTCAACTGTCGGTCCAATTCCGCCAGCGACTTCTCCTTCTCTTCCACGTCTTTCCTTTTGTTCTCTACTGCTCTTCTGTGTTCTTCAAACTGTCTTCTCGCGTCTTCTAGCTTCTTGAATTCTTCTTGAAGTTGCCGTTTAGCTTGGGCTGTATCTTCCCCAGCTTTGGCGTTCTGAGCGCCAGCCGCTTGTAGTTTCTTGTTCGCTTCGTGAAGATCGAGCTGGAAGACGAAACATGAAGTGATTTTGTGAAGTCAGAAGGACATAGGTTCAACTGAATGAATGGTGTGAAGTCAGTAACATATCTTGATTCGATTGATCAAGTCTTCGTTGGCGAATAGCGTCGTAAGCCAAGTTAAAAGCGTAAATTAAGTAATCTGCACCACTCACTCGGTTGACCGAGAATTAAGAACATCAAAATCTGTAGAAATTTGAAAATTTGACAAAACTGTTGATACTGCGCAGCAATTTCAATTGATTCCAAAGCTATAAGAAAACTTTTAATTATGATAGTAAAAACTTCAAGCGACACCTACAAGCATAACTTTATACAATACTCGCAAAATATAAATTGTTCGCAGCAACAAAGTCAATGATAAAAATTCGTTTGTAAAAACATCTTTAATTTGCAACAATGAACAATGATCGCAATTACACAAGACAGTAGCTTATGCTGAAAAAGAGAAAGATAACAATTTAGTGGAAGTACACAAAGCATTTTGCTAACTGTTTGCACCGAACATAGGCACGATCGTATGACAAGTGGTCAGTCAACTTCACTCGATAGCCCAATGGCGTACACATACAAAAGACCGTCTTCACGGCTGTGACTGTAAAGTATAAGTATCGATAATCGATGCACGATAGTTACATAAGAGGCGCGACGGTCTTTGCTTGTGTACGTACCAATTCAGTAATTCTGTATGAAGATGGCCTATAGCTTGTTCTTGTATTATGACATGATACTGTGCAAATGACAAGTAAGGTGCAACAATTGGCAGTAAAACAACATTCACGACGTATCACCAACACTGCATGATAATAACTAATAAAATAATATTATGAGGAACATATATAATGAGGAACGTTGGAGGATCCCGGCGGGCCGGGGCATGCCACTCTACACATACATGACCGGCGATGATGATTTCCAAATAAAAATTCATGAATAAACATCTACTCGGTAACACCGGTGCAATGGGAAGCGACAACGCGATGAGGTTCAATCGAGTCACTCAGTAAAATCACACTTCCAATCTACCAGATCACATCAATCGATCAAAATTCTATGCAAACACTGAAACTAAATTTGTGACTAGATTTAACCAGATGCCGTAGCAGCCTGTGGCCGCCGGGCGATCCTCCAACTGACCTGCGACTTCTCCAGCTCTTGAACCAGCATTTCGAGCTGCGCCTGGCAGCGCTCTCGCTCCACGGCTACGGCGCGCGCCTCGGCCTGCGCTGCCTCCACCGCCGCGCGCTCGTCGCCCGCGCCTGCGCTTACGCGCTGCAGTTGCTGCTGCTGTGCCTGGAACTGCTTCTCCAGCGACTGCAGGCGTTGCTGGCACTCCGCTAGAGCTCTCTCCGCTGCTATCGCTTTGGTCTTCTCTGCTTCGACGGCCGCTCGCCACTTGTCGATTTCTCCGACCTTCTGTGCTTCCTTCTCCGCCTTTTCTGCTCGCTGTCGAATGGTGTCTCTCTCTTTGCTGACAACTTGGACTTGCTGTTGGAGTTTAGCGATCTCGCGCTCGCGACCCTCGAGGACGGACTTAGCACCGCGTTCCGTGTCCTGTGCCATCTTTCTCTGCTCTTCCTTCAGCCTGCGGACCTCCTCGCGCTGTTTCTGAAGTTCCGCTTCGGAAGCGTTGAGCTCGCGTTGGAAGTTTACGAGCATGTCTTGCGACTTCTCTAGTTGTGCTACGAGTTGGTCACGCTCGATCGTTAACTGCTTAGTATCCGATTCTAACTTCACAATCTGTTTCTCAATAGCGTCAGCCTGTTTGTCTCTCTGTTCTAATATAGAAGCCATCTTTTCTCTGTCGCGTACGGACTGTGCTAATTCTTGCTGGAGTTTGACGAGAGTTTCTTGCGTTCGGTGGTCCAAGGTTCGTTGCTGCTGTTCTACATTGCGCCTCGTGTTTTGGATCTCGGCTCGAAGCGCGTCCCTCTCCTGCTCGATCTGTCTCATCTCCAGAATTGTACGTTCAAGGCGCTCGTGCATACGGCCTAGCTCGTTGGTCATCCTCTCGTATTCCACTCGAGTGGACTCGTTCGTTTCCTGGTATTTGGAGAGATGTATATGCGACTTTTCTAGTTCCTTAGCCAGGCGACCGGCTTCCATCTCCGTGGAATCCCTCGCTTGGATGGCCTTTTCAAGTTTATCTCGTAGACGTTCGATCTCGAGCCGGTCTTCGGTCCGAGCTTTGTCTCCGGCCACCGCCTGCAGCTTCATCCGCTCGATCTGCTGAAGCTCACCCTTGAGCCGTTCGTTGTCTTTGTCCAGCTGATCGGACCGGAGTTTAAGTTTCTCACACCTGTCCCTGAACTTCTCGCACTCAATATGAGCGCGTTCGAGTTCCGCCCTCTGTTTTTCTAACGTCGCGCTGAGCTTCGTCACCTCGGTCTTCGATAATTCCAGTTGTATATTGGACTCGTGTAGTTTGGTCTCGGCTTGCTCTTTCTCTGCTTGTAGACGCTGGATCTCCGCTTGCGCCGCATCGAAGCGCTCGCGCTGTTTGTCCAATTCAGTCTGCACGCGGGTCAGCTCGGTGCTCCACTTGTCCTGTTCGAATTGGTATTTACCTCGAATGCCTTCGGTGCGTTCGAGCTCCGAGCGCAGTCTTGTCACTTCTTCTTCTGCCTTGCGGGCTCGCTCCAGGTCTAATGTGGTCTTCTCTAATCGTGCACGCAGTCTCTCCACCTCCATTTTAGTTCTCTCGTGCTCTTCTTTCGTGTCATGATATTTTCCGTATCGTGCTGCGTATCTTTCGGCCTCTTCTCTTGCTCCAGATGCATCTTGTTTGACTTTATCTAGTTCTGCTTGCACTCGTCTCAGTTCTGCGGAAACTTTGTCGTGTTTGTCATACATTTTTTCGAGCTCAATTTGCACTCTTGCCATTTCCTCCTGTGTTTTCTCATTGGAGGCTTGAGCCTTGCCGCACTGCGTCATCGCGCGATCATACTCGAACTGTAAACGTTCACTGTCACCAACAAGCTTCTCTTTCTCAGCTTGGAGCCTTCGTAACTCGATTTGACTCTTTTCGTAACGCTCCCGTACCATTTCGATATCAACACATAGCCTATCCATGTCTTCTTTAGCCTTTTCTTCTTGTTCTTTGGTTCTGCCTAGCTGTAAAGACGCTCTGTCGTACATCTCTTGCAACCTAGATAACTCATCTTGTAACTTCCTTGTCTCGTCTCTAGTTTTTGTCGACATATGCAAGTGTTTCTCTAATTCGAGCTCCAGTCGGTCTTTGTCAGCCTCTAGAATGTCTATCTTGTTTTGGAGTCTGTAGATTTCGTTTTGAGACCTGAAAAAAATAAACAAAGCTTTATTATCCAGTTTGTGGGATTACTTTTTCTTCACGATCACATGACAAACACCGCCACCAGCACAAAACGACATTGAACAGATTGTACCTATCATACTTTTCGAGCATTTTCTCGTATTCCTTGTGTGCGGTTTCCTTCTCCTCGATAGTTTTTTGCGTGGAGTACAGCGCCTTGTCCAACTTGTCTTTGAGGATCCCAAGCTCGGTGATGGCATCGTCACGTTCCATCTGGAACAGAGCATTCAACAATTAAGGTTGCACGGTTTAAATTTCATAAAAGACCATCAAATTACCATAACAGATGAGGTATCAAATCAGTAATAGCAGAACTTTTACTGATTCCATAACTATACAAACGGAAACAATAAGAACGCTTGTAAGGCTAGTTGCTTTAGAATCGGTTAGCCGCATGTTAATTTGTTTCCTATTTCCGTAATTTCAAAAACAGCCCTTTATAATCTAGACTAGTTATAGCAGAGCTCGGTTTATAACTAGCACCGATACGAGTATTTAAACATAATATTCTGAAAATCCAGGGCGAGTAGGGGGTTACCACGAAAAAGAACATTAGAACCTTAACTGAGAGGTGATTATCAGTATCAAGCTTAAGAAGAGTGTGAACCCAGCGCTCTCCATACAACGGCAATAACGTTTTCCACCTTCTAAACCTTAAGGGTAGAAAACGTTATCGCCGTTTGTATGGGGAGCGCTTTTTGTGGTTGGGTTCACACTCCCACATGAATGACCGAGACAGAGCAATTCCTAGACGTCGAACTCATCGCTGAAGCGTTTACAAAAACACGGGGCAGTAAGCTTGAAAGCTTACCATCGAAATGAGAAACTATAGAACTGTGTACAACGCAGTGGCAGAGTAGCCGACCATAGTCTATTTGGTAGACTACGTAGGATAACCTGAATAAAACTGTCTGTGCCAATTGTCAAGTAAACAGATCTGCGTTTTGTACGTTTTAAATTGGCGTCATATTTTTAGTTCTGCTATCCGACGCCTGTGTCGCTGCTAGTTAGAAAACTTAGAAGCACTTTATTCACTTACGACAAGATTCAAAGCTGAACCAATGGCTAAATATTGGAAGCCCCTCTTCACCTGCTTCACCCCGTCGCAAAGTGGTGACGCTAGGCTTGTAACAATCCGAACAAGTAGGCAGATCTATTGTCTTCTTATATCGATGTTTCAAACTAACCGTTAGTTTCTGGTGCTGCTGATGCGCTTTCTCCCATCTCTCTCTTAGCACGTCCAGTTCGGTGGCGGCGCTGTCTCGCTCTCGCGCGGCGCGATTGGCCGCCGCGGCCGCAGCTTCGGCTCTCTCTCGACAAGCCGCTGCTTCTGCGAGTGCTGCATCTCGCTCTTTCTGGATACGGGTTATTAGCGCCTGAAAGAGAGGAGGATATTGATTTAGAAATTCGACAAGGTACTTGAGAAACGTCATTTCGAGGTAAATAGGCCACGTTTTTCCTTCCTTCCTTCGAAACGCATTGGAAAGGCTCTCACAAGGTGGACTGGTCATAGCCATGGATGAAATTATAGTTTGATGAAGATGGCCCAGCGATCATAAATTGCGACCCTTTAAACATGTGATGTTTATCCCCTGTTTCAACGAACAAATAAATACACGTGATATCTCACTACACCCTCCCCCCTTGTGATATTTCATGAGTTTTGCCAAACCCCCCCCTTTCGAGTCTTACGTGATTAATGAACGATTCCGATCCGAGTAAAATTTGCCAAAAAAATTGCGTTACCACCCTAAAGTTTAATGCCGTTTTGAATATTACTGAGAATGATGCAGAAAGTGCGAAAACAATTATTTAAAATTGACAATTATCCAGACTAAGGCATCGTTTCACTAATGTCTGATAACTTTCCAATATTCAATCTAACGGATATCTGTGATACCGTTTCTGTTTGTGTCCATGGAATAAACAGGGACGACATCACAAAATTGGATATATACTTAATACCAGGAACTTATTGGAGTGTAGTGAAACAGGCCCATAGTCTGATCATCATAAGTAAACTTTGAGTGGACAGGATTCGCCGATCTTCTTAGCTAAATAATGAATTTGTAACACGTACTTTATACAACAAATTTCATATATCGAATGACTATTCTAACGGTTCACAACTGCATGCAAGATGGCTGTCTTCTGTTTTTTAACCAACAAGAAAAACGGAGGAGGTTCTCAAGTCTTCACGTATATTTTATCAACTATAGAGTATAAAGTGCTTTCTGTTCGCCGATGCCAGGATATTCAAAAAAGTCAAAGGAAGCTAAAAACGTTTGGCAGATGTCCAAGAATTCCATGTCAAGAATCAATGAACTAGAACAGAATATAAATGAGTTAGGTACTTCGTAAGTTAGTGTTTACTGTCTATAAAGTGTCGCCTTGCTGAGACCACAACCCCGTCTACTGGAATAAATCAAGGAGCAAAATAAAATGTAAAAAAACATACTAATACTATAAATGTGAAAGTAGGTCTTTTTTATGAAATAAGAAAGCAAACAAGCAAATGGGTCACCTGATGGTAAGTGATCACCACCGCCTATAGACACCCGCAACATCAAGATGCAAATGCGTTGCCAACCCAGAGGGCTAAGGTGGAATACCTCATGTGCCAGTAATTACACGGCTGTTTTGCTCTCCACGCCGGAACACAACAGTGCAAACACTGCTGCTTAGCGGCGAGATTAGCGAGCAAGATGGTCTGTCTTTCTTTTTACGTCTTATGTTTTCAGTTTTGATCAATTTTGGTATTGGGTGGACACTGGAGAAGGACACAGGCTGCCGCAGAAATAAATCTTTAATAGAGCAAAATAGGGGATGAAAGTTTGTGGGGAGAATGATTATTCTCAAGTAATTTTTTATTTTTCAAAATAGTAGCTAAGGGAAACGAGCAAGCGGGTCACCTGATGGTAAGTGATAACCGTAGTGGTAATCGTAATCAAGGAGTTTGTAGATGTGTTGCTAAACCAGAGGGCTTAAGATGGTATACCTACCTCTTGTGCCAGTTAATGCAACAGCGGTGTTGCTCTCCACGCCGGAACACAACAGTGCAAGCACTGCTGCTTACTGGCTGGATTAGTGAACAAGATGGTACTAAGCGATTCCGACGGACCTTGTACAAGGTCATACCACCCGCGAAAAGTCAGGAATTTGAAAATTCATATTCATACACTTAGACCGTCATTTTTTTTATTATTTTTTTTATTCATATTATACGAGTGTTACATAACAATGTCCCACAAAACTGATGACTGAGTTTAACTGTGGGATCTTCATTTAATTAAACACTATTGAAACTTAATTACTTAAATACTATTTAGTAACTTTTTTTAATTCTTTTTGAATTTATTTTTGTTACGCTTCTGTCGGACTGCGGGCAAATTATCTATATATATATATAAAATTCAAAGTCCTGACTGACTGACTGACTGACTGATATATCAGCGCACAGCCCAAACCGCTGGACCTAGAGACTTGAAATTTTGTACATAGATAGGTACCTTATATAGTGTAGACATCCACTAAGAAAGGATTTTTGGAAATTCTACCCCTAAAGGGGTAAATTTAGTATATAAGGCAATCGTTTCCCAATGTCCTGTCATGGAATCACCGTGATTCATATATTTATTTAATATAGCTACTAGACAATAGATGGCGTTATTGATAACGAAATATGGGGAAATTGATTTTCAGTAGCATGGTATATTTTAATATTGAAAAAAAATTATGTTTTTGAGCTCAGAATTCACTCTTCTTTCATTTGATATCCATGACGACATGATAACCAAAAAAAAGTTTTTAGACCTCTTTTTTGGATATTACATTCGTCATTTTCATTTTGTTCCTAAAAAATTTAGTCTATGTCACCCAGACTGCAATTACGAACCGATTAATACCTCATTCATCCAAATCGGCTCAGTCGTTTAGGCACTACAGTGGAACATACGTAAATACAAATATACATACATAGGCTGCTAAAAACATAACCCTTCCTTTTGGCTTTGCCGTAGTCGGGTAAATTGTGTCACCAAAAGTTGTGATGGCGGGACACCAAAAGAAGAAACCCTCATAATTAAAACATTACAACGATCTAAAATTCATAGCCAGCTGGTCTAGACTTAAATCAGACTGAACTGGATCTGGGTCATTGATCTGTCTATTGTTGCCTAGCGTTTGGGACGTAAATATTTGAGCACTCACTCGCACGAATGGCTGCAGGTTATTTTTGATTTATTAGCAGATAGCTGCAGAGAACACGCTAGTTCTGTCGTCAATGTAACATAGGAATAGCGTGTTATTTAGATCTCTAAATCTCAAACCAACTTCAAGGCAAGATATGCACGTAGTGATGTCACAGCATAACGCGAGCGCTGCGATCTAAGAAGCTACGTGATTAAAACAGTGCACCTAACAAGAATCTTCTCGATACGCGTGAACTCGTTACGTAACTCAGTGCGTCTCTCTCCTACGGTGCTAGTTAGAAAGATACGCACTGAGTTACGTAGCGAGTTAACGCGTATCTAGACTGGTATCTAGAAGATTCGTGCTAGATGTACAGTACCTACAGATGACTCCCTGATTATCACGTAGCACAACCTTCCGCCATCACCTCTTGTCTGTCTTGAGAGTTATTGCATTATACATATAATGATTCCAAAACCTGAGAGACCTCTTTTGGTGCCTATATCGACTTTCTGTCGCTTAATCATAGTTCTAGCAAAGTTCAGTGACACTCGGCATACTCATCGACCGTTTGTCACTTATTTTCTAGTAATTATTCTAACTGTAGTTTCTTCATAAAGGAATTTAAGTGTATTTTGGTATTATTTATGACCTCGTGTAACCCTAACATGACTGGTAAAGGTTAGTTTATCTCGATATGCGTCCCTTTTTTATGTCACTAGTTAGACAGAGACACAGGGAGGGGTTAAACTAAACCTGGGCTGTCATGTTAGGACCGCAGCCAGCATACGGACGTGTTTACCGTATTAGCTGAAATATTTGTGAGAGCGAAACGATGCTATACATCGTTTTTCACGTGAGTAACAGGAATAGCGAAATGTAGTCCCACCGTGTAAAGCATTTCTATTCCTTTTGTAAGTTTTACTAGACCTAAGTAATAGATTCAGATGTTACTTTGCAGAGGTCCATATCAACAAATTTGAATAGATCTTGCTACTCCGGATACCAAGCGCTGGTTTCGCAGAAAAGCAAGTATTTGTTCCAATCTGATTCGCTAGCGACCATAATCTGTGTGTGAAATGAGACATAGTATAAGAGCAGACGGCTTGGCGCCGCGATATTTATGGTCGCCCTAAATAGGCTGAAACATGGCTGAAATAGTTCTGCGGCCTTTTTGGCACAGATATACAACAGTATGCCGTAATAATATCTCGCTTCAGGACCCCAATTCTCGGGTCATGCGAGACGCTATCTCGCATGCCACATACGTCAAAAATGACAGATTTCCTTGGGATTTGACAGTTATTCTCGTGCGAGATGAATCTCGCATGAACCCAGAATAGGAGCCCTGATTCTTACTGATGAAGTTTAGTTTGTCTCTTTGTGCGTGTCTTCTTATGACACTAGTTAGATAGAGAGGAAGGCGGGGATCATGGTCATGTTAGGGCCTACCAAATCTGTGATCGTGATAAAAAGTGTAGGAGGTACCACGTATAAAGAAACTGGTAAAACTTACCATTCATAAAATAATACTTTACGTGTTTCATTTAAACATTAGTGAATGAATTGTAAATGATAAATGACAAATTTATTTTGCAACAAGTGGAAAAAGAGTTGTTAATGTGATTTTACTCAATGGGAAACGTACTTTTGATATCAGTTTAAATTTTTCGGATAGTTGTTATATTTACAGAATAATTGCTTGGCTCCACTTAACGATTACACCCTGTATAAGTAGTTAACTTTAGACGCGTTTCTAATATAATGTATACATTTGTTTGGTCTATGCCGAGCGTGTCAGTAAATATCGTCTCATCTTCCTTCAGTTTTTCGCAAACGATTGCGATGACAATTTTCTGATCCCTGATCAGACGTCACCTCACGTTCTATCAGTAATATTATTTCCTTTCTTTTGTTAGGCATAAGACACAACTAGCTGCCAAGAGGCATTAGTCTTGTTCTCAAGATGCAGCTACAATGAGCCGGGAATTTATCTGTGAATTGGACCTAAATGTACCAATAATATTTGTAAATATGAAATGAAACGATGACAAAACACTCGCGCAACTTACAATGAATGGCGTATTACCAACAATGGCCGCTTATTCGAATGTTACTAGATTTCGATTTTTTATTTGAGGTTCCGATTGACCATCATAAGAGAAGAGTTTTGGCCGAAAGGTGTCGCACTCCGGCGGTTCCGTGGCCGGTTAACTGTCACCGCGAAAGTGCTCACGTTACAGATTCACGTGCTAGTGATAAAGTTATTAAGTAGTGATGTAAAATAAATATTCATGTTAGTCTTTAAAGTATATATCTACGGGCCTATGCAGCCTGAAATAAACTTATTCTATTCTGTTCTATTCTTAACCACTGAAAATTCATTACCGTGAATTTGTTAGATGTAGCGCCATCTTTAAAAGAGCTTTTTCTCGGATTTTATTTGCTCAATAAAACTGGTAAGTGACTGCTTTTATTCTTAAAGTGCGCTGGTTATTACTGTGACACCATTCCTAGCTCATATAAAATCTTTTTAAGCCTAGTCTAAAGAGAACTGTAATATAAAGATGTGGCTACATTATGTAAATCGTCAGTTTTTAGTCATGCTACAAAGGTTCTCTGTCCTGACTACCCACTGAAAGGAGGTGTTTTACACCAGGGACCGGATAACTCATTGATCGGGTTAAGCCTTTTAATGAGTTACCCTTTAAAAAGAATAACCCATTGAATTGACTTACCCATCTTTAATAATACTTACCCCATTCATTTGACTATCCCTTACGAAAGGAAAACCCAAAGTAAAGCTAACCCTTTGAAATAAGTTAGTGGTTACCCTTTCGTTTGACTATCCTATGAAAAAGGGTTTAGATGGGTTTAAAAGGGTTATCTATTACAATGATATTAGTGCTTAATTTAAAATTTACCTTTTCCAAAACGCCAAAACAATACAAAATGTTACAAAACAAACAAAAGTGACATGAAACAAAATTAAGTGCTGTGCGATTTTCAATTAAAGGACAACCACTGTCAACGTCCCGTCGCTACCTTGTAGTACCTAACAGTTTCGAGTAGTGCACAAAGCAAAGTGTGTCTTATTAAGTCAATAAAGGACTTAAATTTCTGTTTACGCTGAATAGGTCTCCCATTGATAAGCTTGCTTGATTCAGCTGTTGAGCAGTGTTTTTAAGGATAATTGGTTACCGCTTAATCGAATGGGTTACCATTTCAAAATACCGCTTTAAAACCCAATTGAATGGGTTTTGATGGGGAAAGGGTTCGTTAACTTAACTCTAACGTAAAACCCAAACAAAACCCTTTGAATGGGTAACCGGGTGGGTCCCTGTTTTAAATTCAGCGAAAGTGAGTTTATCTGTCTGTCTGCCATCTATATCTTAATAGCTTATTTACGGCACAGATTTAAATATATTTGTCTTAAGAATAACTGGATATACGGACGATAGAAATCATATTCGCTACTTTCTATTTCAATTTAAAAAGTCATGTCAGTCCTACTTTCAGGGATGTCTTTAAGCTAGGAAAAGCCCTGTGGGCACTAGGTTGAAGCTTTAGGGGTTCCTACGACTGTCACATTGACTGTGACAGAAGGTTATAAAGGCGGAGCGCTACGAATGAGGCGTTAATTTTAACTCCTTAAATGTCACAATGACAGATACAGACATAACACATGTTAACTAACAAAGGTTTACACAGCGTTTATGAATAAAAAGGTAAGTAATATTATATTTTGTTTGTGTTGCTCTACCACTACAAAGTATAACTCCGTACTCAATTAAGTTCCTTAGCTATTCCGATAATCATCCAGAATCATTATAGTTGATTGTAGCAAGTTCCAGTTAGTAGTTAATTCGCTTTGGTTCTTACCTACCCTACAGCCTTGTTTTCGTCGAAAACATGAGTTGAAAAGTAATTTTCTTCAAAGAAAATGTTTATGTTATGTCGCTTAAAATTGAACTTGTAGCTGAATAACATTTTGAAAATAACAAAATGTTTCAGTATTAAGTTCTTGGAAAGTTAGTGAATCTAATTTAAATATTTGCTCGTTTTGACTTCACAAATACCTAATTGGAATTGATCGAGAAAAGGACACTTTTTATAATATTTTTCGAATGAAGTTACTAGACTTTAAATTGGAAGTGCATTGAGAATTTAGGATAAGAGTTGTCCCATGCATTGTACCTTGCGAAAAATGTGATTATGATGTATAAATGACTAAAGTTGTAGCTAAAACAATCAATATTTTGGAAACAAATCGTTTTCCGACAGAACATATTTTCCTACATGACCTAAGATAGCCTGGTTTTTTTGTCATCTGATCCCCAATATCACAAATCGTCTGTCCCTATTATCAAAAGTTGTATCTAGAAAAAGTTGCTAAAAGAATTTTAAGTTTTATATTAAGTCAGAAATTTGACACATCGTCGTGTAGATCGAAGTTTGTTCACTGGGACAGTCGAAATTTCTATTCCACATGGAAGGAAGAAACCTTATATTGGTGATTAAGAAGAAGATCGTCCATATTCACTTACCTGAGCTTTATCGTTCTTGTCCCTGAAGCGGTCAGCGTCCAACTGTGCGGTGTCTCTCTCTTTCTGCATCCTCGTGGCCTGTCCCAAAGCTTTGTCTAACTGGGACTGCAGAGACTCGAAGTCGTAAGACTGTTTCTCCCTGTCCACTTGTAGCTGGAAAAGAGGGAGGGAATGAGAAATCGTGACTCTGGGTTAGCATTTGTGTTAAAATAAGCCTAGATAGTGAAGTAAAGATAATGAAGCTAAAGTACATCCAAGTGATTGATACCTTTAATGGCGGATGCCAATTAAAAGGTTGTTCCAGGACCGTCCACACGCGCGTGATTTTTCCAAAATTACAAGAGTCTATAGGCTGCGAGAATTTCTTATCAGCTGGCGACGTGGCATAAAAAAATTGCAACTGTAGTCCTAAAACCTTGGACTCCACAGGTCACGTGCATTGTCGCGTTCAGTCAGGACTATAAAATATTCTTAAGGAAACACATTTAAACTACTATAATTTACCTTTCTAACTTCAGCAGCTGATTTATCAAGCTTTTCTTGAAGCTTGTCAATTTCAGAATGCGCGTTGTCAAGTGCAGCTTGCAGCTTGTCTTGCTGAAGTTGTGCTTTCCCGAGGGTCGCTTGCGTTCTCTCCAACTCTTCCCTGGCTTTGTCCAGCTCAGCAGTAGCCTTATCCCTCTCAGAATGTAGACGGCTGATGCTGGATTGCACGCTGGATGAAAAGATGGATCGGTTAAGTTTGAGGCATTGAGAATTGGTTCGTAGAACGTGCGAAAGAGGGTGTTGGAAATATAAATATCGTTAATTTGACGTTTTCCTTTTATGAAATTGAACTTTAAAGTTCTTAATGTTAAGTCACGTTTATAAGTCTTTAGGTAGTGGATCTATGTTAAAGAGACGTACCAAAGAATTGTGCGACAGCAGTATTAAAATTAGTAGTATTTTTGGTTCTGTGGTTATTTTATGTCTTAAGTACGTCCCATCCTTACCAGTCTACATCCCAAAAGAATCGTCATAGTTAAGCGGGACTTGAATAAAAGTTTTAATAAGGTGGACGGACGGACGCAAAGAAACGATATTCATCCCTTACCTCTTAAACCTCATTCTTACCAAACTACTTAAAAAGTGGGAAAAATAAATACGTAATCTAAATTCGATTCCTAACTTATTTACATACGAAATTAATAAAATGGCTTGTTTTACTAAATATGAGAACAGGTCATACATACGCAAAAAGTTTTTTGCAACAAATGTTCCATCTGTTTCCAAAAGCTACTAGATAATTTTTATTATTTAGTTTCGAATATACTTTTAAGTTGGAGACATTTATTTCCATACGTCGCTATCGCGGGTGCAACTACCAATTGACAGGTATGCTTAACGGGTGGTAGGACCTTGTGCAAGGTCCGTCCGGATCGCTACCACCATCTTGCTCGCTAATCCTGCCGCTAAACATTACATAAAAAAACTGAAAAGTTATGTTTTCAGTACCATCAAATCGTAATTCCCTATGGATGAACTTCAGCAAAGTGCTCGAATATTTTTTAATTACTCAGTTATTAGCTTCCTAAGTAAACCCAAATAGTATTTTTTCAGTAGTTATTTCATGACAGCGAGGATAGATCAAATACTGACTAGTCTGACTACCTTAGTCCATCACATATTAAAAAAAAAGCTATGACATTGGTTATGTAAGTTTTGGTAACGTATGGAACTTGTGGGACCCATAAAATGACCGCATGATGTGTAAAGCAGAAGACCTATCTAAAAGAAGTGTTCGTCTACATACCGTGTTGGAAGCAAAAATAAATCGATTTTGTAAACTGACTTTGTAAATTTACTATGCCGTTAATGGTCGATCCGAATTAGTTTGACTTTTTGAGCGATTCAAGAAGGATTTTGTAAGCATGCAACATTTGACGACAATGTTTGACCGCTATTGTGCTGCTCTCTCGCTCTAATGTTTCAAATGGAGCAAGACAGTTATACAATGCGGTCATAGGCTGCCATAAAATGATGCTTGTACATTTCTTAAGGATGTCACTAGATCTTCGAAAATGACAAGCGAAAATTCCTTGGCTGAGTTTTTTGCATGAAAAAGCACGACTTTGAACGGCAATACATAGTTTTTTCACACAAAGATATCAGACGCAGAATTTCACGAATTTCGATCGCGTGATTGCCAAAATGGCACCCTTAGGTCGGGTAAAGGAAAACTAGTATGATGCGTTTTGTTTTTAAAGAACTTATAGAAGATGTCCCAGATACTAATGTTAACCTTACAACGAACTTATTTATTCTGTGAAAATTCGATCAATATAGTAAGTTTTCTAAGTTTTTGTTAGACAGTATTGTACTTTATGCTGATTTCACACAGGGCAGAACATTGAGGCAGTAGAGAAGCATAGTAAAAATACAAACTGAATGGGCAAGCAGAGATAGAACAGTACTGTTCTGTGCGTTCGAATTGTATTAGTACTGTGTAAAGTGTACACTCTACTGCCCGACTGTTCTGCCCCGTGTGAAATCAGCATAACAATGTAAGAATTACATAACACGCCATACTAGTTGCAATGTTCAGTGGCAAAAGCATGAAGTGAAGGCAGATCGGCAAAGTCAAATGCCTTACTAATACTCGCTGGTGTGTGCGTCTTGGTATATAGACGATGTGGTCCCACTACAATTAAAATGCCTTATTTAAAATAATAATAATTTAACCTATGAAAGTCCCACTACACACTAGAAACCATAGTTCGTTTTGAAATAAAACAATTAGAAGAATTTAAATCGCGGACATTGTAAATAATCTAATTCCTGACTATTTTAATGGTCTTAGATCTCATGTTCTCGGACAGATTGACCGACGGGGTGATATAAATTAAACTTGACAGGTCGGGATAGGACCGCAGTAATGCATCATTAAAGAAACCAAATTGCCAGGTAAATGGAAATTAATTGAGAAGAGCATTGGGAGTATTCTGAAAAATTCCAGTGATATGCTCGTATTAATCTAGCTGTACGAATGGACTGTACACAATAGCTTTCAGCTTATAAAAAGCGTACTTCATTCATAAATATTATATTAGAGACTCTATTTCATTGAAGTCATCAGAATATTCCATTTGAGAGGGCTGTGACGCAAATAGCTCTAATTTTAATTCGTAGACCCCTCTCAACCTTACTCACGAAATCTTTGATAGGCCAACAAAGGCAGGAGAGGAAAAGCCTAATGGATCACAATTTATTTGCACTAAAATATTATCGCGATTCCAAAATAGAAATAATAATGTCGTTAGAGACTAGACATTTGAGAACAGAGAAACGATGAAGTAAATAAGACTAATGCTTACCGATCGTATTCCTCCTTAAGGCTGTCTTGTTCAGTTTGTGCATTTTCCAGTTTAGCTTTGAGACGGTACACCTCACCCTGACTCTTCTCAAGCTTCTCCTGCAGGCCAGTAGCTTCCGCGTGAGCTCTCTCGGCTTCCGCTTGAGTCACTCTCAGTTCAGCAAGAGTACGCCTCAGTTCTGTCGCATTCTTATCAGCCTTCTCTTGCACTCTATCTAATTCCTGAGAAGTTGTGAGAGTGCTTCTACCGAACGTTGTTTGCGAGCGCTCCAATTCATGCTTCAGCCTTTCGTTTTCAAGCTCGAGACGTGCTAGGCGTTGCTTCGCTGCTTCCCAATCGGCTCCAGATCTCCCAACTTCACTAGCCGCTTTGTCTAGCTCTGCTTTAGATTTTCCCAGTTCCGATTGAGAGCTTTCTAGTTTAGCTTCGAGCCTGTCTTTCTCAGCTTGAGCTCTTTCGAGTCTAGCGCCCAGTTTTTCAACCTCGCTTTCTAGCGCATGGAGTTTCATCTTGTAATCTGCTATCTCTCTCTCATGCAGCTCTCGCTCTTCGTTTTTCTCGTGCTCTGCTCTATCTCTTTGTTCTCGAAGCTGTTGGATCTGTTTCTCCTTATCTCCTATTACTTCTTCGAGGGAAGACAATGCTCCTTCGGAAGAACAATGGTGCGCTTGCATTGCATTCAACCTGGCACGAGCCATGTCGACTTGGTTGTCCTTCTCTTTCAATAAGTCTTCCAAGTTTTCGATCTGCAAACATTTGTTTATTAAAAACCTTGTAATCATTGCTTCCAATAAATAAAACTTTAATTTGTTATTCAAACTCTTCGATTTTGTTAGAACTAATATTATCAGTCTTATATTTTTTGTTGCCTGTTAGTTGTAAGGAAGCGTAAAATAGCTAGCATTTATTGGGCTTAAATAAAAAATAAACAAACATAAAAAAACGTACCTTAAAATAAAAAAAACGATCACAGAACTTCATAGAATACCAAACTAAAATTAAAACTCAATAATAAAATAAATGAAACAGGTAGGATGAAACAAATAAGGAAAAACTGAATTCTAAGAAGTATTAGCAATATCCTTTTAAATTGACATTTAAGATGTTATAAGGACTGTGAAAAGAATCATTAAATTGGATGAAGTACTCTCGTAATTGAGCTGGATTAATGTCCCCAAAGGAATTCAGGAGATTGCTTTAAGCACATCGCTGATATTAAAATTTACAACTTCACTTTGATTTTTAGGGTTCTGTACCTCAAAAGGAAAAAACGGAACCCTTATAGGATCACTAGCATGTCTGACTGTCCGTCCGTCTGTACAGTCAATTTGTTGTGAAACTACTGCCTTGATTGAGTCGAAAGGTATATATATATATGTGTAAATCGGTGACCTTAAGACGGATTTATTACGTAAATAAATGTGCGTTTACGGAACCCTCTCCACGCGAGTGTAACTCGCACTTGTCTGGTTTTGTATGTTTTACGAGAAGTAAATATTAAACGACACAAGTATTTGCGTTTAAACCAGGGCAGGTATACGTTCTAAGCCTTAAGTGCAAATTAAAAAACCGTTTTATTTTAAAATATACTTTATGTCATGCCTAAATAGTACGCAAACGCTAAGAAAGCTGTATAGAAGCTGTTTAAAGAGGATCGCCTCGACACAGCTAAAGTACGGCTTATATATCGCTTTGTGCTACTAGGATGATCTAGGGACCGGATAACCCATTCATCGGGTTAAACCTTCTAATGAGTTACCCTTTGAAAAGAATAACCCATTGAAATGACTTACCCATTTCAAATGATGGGTATCATTTGAAATGGGTAAGTTCGTTTCGTTCGTTCGACTATCCTTTACGAAAGGGGAACCCAAAAATGAACTTTTGGTTAGTGGTAACACTTTCGTTTGACTGTCGCTCAAAAAGGGTTTTATTGCGTTTGAAAAAGTTATCATAATAATTTAGAGCTTAATTCTAAACATTTCCCTTTTTAAAATGCCAAAAAAAAATAAACAAGCAAAAATGATGTCAAACAAAATAAAACGCTGTTCGATATTCAATTAAAAGACAACCGCTGTCAACGTTTGCGTCGCTACCTAGTAGTACCTAACAGCTTAGAATAATCTGCAAAACAAAAACTGCCTTATAAATTCTAGAAAAACTTAAATTAACGTTTATCCTGAATGGGTTACCCTTTGATAAGCTTACCCTTAGCCTTCTTATGGGTTTGGTTAGCTGTTAAGAAGTGTTTTTAAAGGTATTCGGTTACCGCTCAATCGAATGGATTACCGTTTGGAAATACCGATTTAAAAACCAGTTGAATGAGCTTTTACGGAAAAGGATTCGTTAACCCTTACGTAAAACCCAAACAAACCCCTTTAAAAGGGTAACCGGGGTCCCTGGGTGATACCTGGCATACCCTTAAAAGCGGAGAGTAACCGCAGGGCCAAAGTTGCGAATTTTTAATAGATTTGCGTTGATCTTAATTCCACCTTAATGCAACGATAGGTTCAGGAGCAAATGTTCAAAATTTCATGTTTTATCTTCAGTGGTTACGATTGTGCGATGTCAGTCAGTCAGTCAGTTAGTTAGCAACGGAACTATTGTAAATAACTAACTAACTATTTTAAATCGTATAAAGCGACTACAGAAAGTTATTATTTGATTTATTTGATATTTGTACACAATTAAATCATTTGTATAAAGTTAATTTTAAATAATTTATAGATTCAGGCGTTACTTTGCGGAGGTCCATATCAACAAACTGGAACAAATTACCTTGCTACTCCGCAAACCGGGTTTCGCGGAGTAGCAAGGTAATTTGCTCCGGTTCGTTTAAAGTTAATTTTGGTAGAGTTTAATTATTTAAACAATGACCTAGGCTTTTTTTCTATCCCTACCCAAAGAGTAACAACAAATTCTATTACAAAGCTTCCACTTGTCCGTCCGTCTGTCTGTCACAATGCCGTATCTTTTGACCCGTCACATATACATAGAAAATGGCTACTACAACAACAAATAATTAAAAAAAGTAAAAATTAATGAGGTCACCAAATAAAAAACGTATTTTTTTTCTGTGTTTTTGTACGGAGCCCTTCACGTGCGAGTCCGATTTGCACTTAGCCGGTTTTTATTTTAACTTTTTTTTTGTTTCGCTCAAGGAACAATTTATAACTTTGCATCGCGTGAACGTTAAACTATGTCTCTTGCCGTAGTTTTGACGTCAAAACGTGATATATCGGTAACGCAATACGACACAGGTCAAAGTACTATTAATTCTACACATATAAGTATGTATTTCCGTAGTTTAGTACCCATAGTACAAGCTTTGCTTAGTTAGGGACTGGGTCATATACATATATGCATCATGAAGCAAATAGGAGAAGCCTGTCAACTATGAATACTAGGAATACTACTATAGAGTCACTATTAAAAATATATTTATGTATTTTAAAAGTTACAAAAATTTTAGAAGTTACAATTTACAAAGTTACAAAAAAGACGAAGAATAACGTTTTTTCTTGTTCTGGAGTATGCTCAGTAGAAAAAAGCATAAAATATTTTAGTATAGACGTAATCAGTTAAAAGCAAACTGTATCAAAAAACCCGATTTTGTTTTTAAAATCCTACATTTTACTAATGATAACGTAGACTTTGACGTCAAAGTCCATCCCCGCTATGTACGGAGCTTTTTCGTAAGCTCACTGTTGGTTTTCTATTTGTAATATTTCAAAAAGTAATGCCCTTAAAAAACCTAAAACACCGTTTTTTTCTTTTCACGAGTTATTTTAATTTTGTCAATAATAAGTCCGTTCATAGTTCACCTTCGGCTCGGTCCTCTAACACACTTAGTCCATCTATGCTTACTTCTCGCTAAACAATTATAGACTCAGGTGTTACTTTGCGGAAGTCCATATTAATATCATTAAAATAATTACTTAGCTACATCATGAACTCAGTACTAGCAAATCGTGTAAAATAGCAGCGCTTGAGTTGAATACTTATAATTCATGCAACGTTATTTTCACACCCTTCCACCACAGTAAATAAAATAAACCACACAAATTGAACTCAAACCACAACTAACTCCACCAAAAGAAGCACTCGACAAGTGTTTCACTCCTCTACGAGGCATCATCAGGAGTTGTTGGCTTCTCACCGCTCGGTTCGTCGACCGATTTTGGACGATTTTCTCCCACGAGTTCGCGGAGTAGCAAAGTATTATTCTAATCATGCTTTCACGGCTCTACAGCTATACTATAGGTACTGTGTCTAGAGATATGCTTGTGTGGTATAACATTTTATAACTATAGTACGTAATCTGACCCGCGCCTGAGTTTGTTTGATGTCGTGCCACTGGCTGCACAATGATACCTTCACTGTGAAAACCAATACTCGTACCTATTCATCATTTAATGTCTACGTATTTGCTATGTATGATCAGACCAAAGATAATGTACTGAATTAACTGACAGTCACCGCATGAATAAATCTCAGGATGTATTGGTTAACCTAGTTTAACTAAATCAAGGATGCACAAACTGCGACCCGTGGGCAACATGCGGCCTCCTGGCGATGTACATGTGGCCCGTTAGCGAATCAACAAAAAAATTATCTTAGGCACGAGAAAAAGGACCTAATGAAATGCCTCCGTTACCAACGGATATACGAATAAACAAACTGGAACAAATTACCTTTCTAGTTTGTTGATATAACCCTCCGCAAAGTAACGCCTGAATCTATTAATCATACGAATAAAGCCTAATTTCTTTGGGTCGTCGCTTACAATTTGTGCGGGAAGTCTAGCTCATATCTGCCTTAGAGGCCCTTGACCGCAAGAAATCTGTGCCTCCCTGTACTAGATCGGCGCTATTAAGTAGCCCACTAACTATTTTCGACTAAAACATGTCGATTCAAAAGCAACCAATTCGTTATTTATAACTTATTCTTACTACCAGATGTTCGACCGCCTTCTCCTTTTAAACCACGCAATGGATTTTGATATGGTTTTCACTGTCATTTAGTGATTTATTTACGGAAGGTTTTTATGTATAGTCGACCAAGTAATTGCTTGACCACTTTTGAACCTTATCCCTTTGTAATACGGTCGAAAAGTGGTCAAGCAATTTCTTGGTCGACTATACATTGTATCCCGATTTTAGCCGTGCGAAGTCGGGGCGGGTCGTTAGTCTACATGTACACTAACATAATAAAGAGGTAAACTTTGTTTGTTGGTTTTTTGTTTGTTTGTATATAGGGGGTAATCTCTGGAACTACTGAACCGATTTCAAAAAATATTTCACTAATAGAGAGCTACACTTTCCCTGACGGACATAAGCTACTAATAACGAAACTGCTACTAAAACGAAGTCGCGCGCGTCCGCTAGTATAGTAAATAGATGTAAGTATACAAATTTCGCAGCCGTGGTATTTTAATGTCAATCATGTATGTAAGTATTTGACCAACCTTGTGGTTTATGAAATAGCCAAAAGTGAACATTCATGGTAAATAATATTCATGGATTTCGCTCTTATAAAAATAATATTTATCTATCTATCTATATAAATAAAAATGAATTGTTGTTCGTTAGTCTGATTAAAACTCGAGAACGGCTGGGCCGATTGAGCTGATTTTGGTTTTAAAATGTTTGTCGTAGTCCAGGGTAGGTCTAAACGGTGAGCAAATATGCCTCCAATAATTTGGCGGTACGAAGTTCGCCGGGTCAGCTAGTAAGTAATAAATACAACACAGGATAAATCATATACGTACAACTTGGGTGCTAAAGTAAAGTTAATTTGGTAACTACAAAATAAAAGAAAACTTATATAATATCACAGTTTAGCAGGTGGACAAGTTACTTAATTCAGTTAACATACTCGTATTATCAGTCACTTAAAACAACTCAAAACAACTGTCTCAGCTCATCTTCTTTTTATACGTGATGTACGTTTTTAAAATCATTAGCCATTGTTTCAGTGGATCTTTCAGGGTTCTCATTTGTCCTGCATTTATACTTCTTTCATGCCTATTCTCTTATCGTACTTAAGTTACTACCATAAATCAGTGTTTGAAACAAAACTCTTCTAATAAACTTAGTACCTATTATTATTAAGCTCACGCCTGTTTCTTTTTGGGGTAGGCAGAGTGCAGAGATCACTTCCGCCACATACATAATATTATTCCTCTCTTCATACACACACGACGGTTTCGGGTACTTAACTCGTAACTTCAAATCAAATCACCAATTTGAACCTAACGTACTCACTTACTGTATAAATATTTAGAATTCTATCCCCCTAAACTACAGATTAAAATTTATTTTAACGCATAACCATTTAAAACTGAACATTTAAATTGGCGGTAAGATTCACAACACTTTCAATTATTTCAGCCATTCAAAATATTTCTATTACCTCGACTGCAGTGAAGCGATTTCTAGCGCCATCTAGCATAGAGTAGAAAAACTAATAACTGATGTCATGTAACAAGTCAACAATTGCGCTTTGAAAGTTTCTAGAACGTCCGACTTTCATCTTTTGGTCTACGATCGTTAGACACTAAAACCCGTCTAGAGAGAGATCTCTATTCATTATTTCTTCCACATAAAGCATATTGAATCATTTACACAAGATGTATCCATTTTTGGTACAAAAATAGATACATTTTTTCGTAACAGAGTCTTCATCTCATCTGATCTCATCTTACAGTCTGTAATCATAGCACATATTTCATAAGTCCAGTGTTTTGAACATGACTGGTCCAGGTTTAACTCCTCACTTCTTGTGTGTCTGCCAAATGAGTTTCACAAGAAAGGGTAGGTTGTACCGACGATCACATATTAATAATATTCAGCCTAAAAATTTAAGCTTGTCAGAATCGAACAACGATCTTTCAAACTATAGACTATGCACGCTATACAATATCAAAAACTCAAACATGGCACAGTCTAATGTCACAAAGTCCGCCATGGCTACATACGCTTTGGCGGAGTTTTAGATGTGCCGCGAATGCCATGTATACATTATCCACTGGTGTAGTTGATCAAAGGAATCGAATTATTACTTCTAATGGTCAACAAGCACATTGTCAGGGGACATTTGAAGTTGCGTTATCTAAAAATTTTCGACCTCTCTCTGGCTAGAGGGAAATCACAACATTCTTCCTTTCCTCCACAAAACAGCATGTTTACCTTTCAGCCAATATAGGCGTCTGCTACTGTTACAACCTGTTCAATCACCCTAGGTATCTAAAATAGCATCTTATCTCCGCCAGTGTCCGTACCTTCCGCTGCAGCACGTTGATCTTCCGATCTTTGATCTCCGAGTGATCGCGCAACTCGGCCAACTCATGCGCAGCTCCTAGCGCCGCTGCCGTCTTCTTTTCCACTAGACGGCTTTTCTCATCGAGTCTTGCCTTAAGCTCTTCCACCTAAAACAGAATTGTTGTTGGTAGATTCTTTTGTTTTGAGTGTCAGTTGTTCCAAGAGAACTTGGAAGGGTTTTTTTTTGGAAGGACGTGCGCTGGTAGCCTCAGACGGCTTTGTCAGCTTACCGGAGAGAGAGCGAGCAACCAGAAGGGCGCTCAGCAGGGGACTTGGAAGGGTATTCACATTTACTCAGAAACTTGTTAAAAAAATATGAAGGGGCAATGTGACAGCCAGTATTATTCAACTCACGTCAGTCTGCAGCATGCTGTAGTGCTCCTCCTTGGCGCACAGCGACTCTTTGAGCACGGCGATGTGGCGCTGGTAGTCCTGATGCTGCTCCTCCAGAGCCTTCATCTTCGCAGCCATGGCCAGGATCTCCTGGTCGCGCCGCTGGATCTCCAACCGGAACTCATCCAACTGCTCATCACCATCCATCCCAAATTCGTCATAGAATCCGTCAAACACATTAGTACAAACGACAAAGTATAAAAAAATCTATCTACAGAGGCAAAAGTGATGGAAATGATCAATGTCAGTTAGTCTACTTAACAATACTGAAGAAACGCTCTCAGTGATGTTAGACCGAAGCGACGCGAGCTACCGTCGCGCGTGGAAGACTCGGGATACCCCATACGCTCACGTCATGCATTACGTTAATTATACTACGTTAGACTGTAAAAATTACAAATCGTACCGATCACTCGAGAAAATGGAGCTGGAAAACTTTCTATTCTAAATACAGTTAATGGAAAGTCAGACGGCGTAGAAAGCTTTCCAGCGGCGGCGGCAGGCCGGCTGGGCCTGCCGATGCTCGGGCGCCTACGTTGTGATACATTTATCTACCGTGAGACACGATGACATGATCTACATGAGATGCCGGGTCGTGAGAGGTTCTATGCGGGTGGCCGGGACCAAGCGACGGACGATGAATGCTTCAACACCGAAAGCACAACATGACCAAATGATAATCAGGGGTTGCACAGAACATTTACTCGAAGGTCTCATTCGATGCATTCGACCACAACAGTCTTTATTTAATAACAGTCTTTCACTAAATCGCCAAATTTGGTGTCAACGTAATCGATCTCACATTTTGTCTAACCATACATTTAATGTACATCTAAGTCAATATCGCATCTAAGGCCCTAGTCTTAACAAAAATAATTTTAATCGATTAGATTTTATTCAAGAATATAATTCGTCTTATTTTAATAAAAATAGCTTTAACAATGAACAAGTCTTTACATAAAAATATAACGGTTCAACACAGTCGGCGTCCGCACCGGCGAGGACTCGGCTAAGTTCGTTAAAGCGAAAATTGACACGTTTCTGTCGCAGTCACAGCGTAGTGGCGCTATAGTAGGGCGAGCGGCGCGCGAACGCGCTGGCCGCGGAGCGCGCGCCGGCGAGCGCGGCGCGCGCGGCGAGCGAGCGGGGCGCGCGCTCGGCCGCGGCCGGCGGCGCGCTCGTGCGCCCGTCCTTCATGACGCGCACGTCGTTCAGCAGAAAACTTACTTGGCGCTTGAACGGAGGCTCGATTTTATCGTACAGCGATGCGTGGGAGGGAGCGAGCGAGGGCGGCGGCGGCGAGCCGAGCGCGGCCAGCTCGCTCTCGAGCAGCGCGACCTGCCGCTCGAGCGTGGCGATGCGCGCCTCTTTGGTCTCGAGCACGGCGGTGAGCGTGGCGCCCGCGCTGCCGCCGGGCATGCCGGCCGCCGCCAGCGCGCGCTCCAGCTGCGCCTGCAGCGTCCGCAGCGTGTCCGCCGTCGCCTTGAGCTCCTGCCGGCAGCGAGTCCGTCAGCCGCCGCCGCCCGCGCGCGCCGGCCGGCGCCCTGGGGCTGCGACCGCCCGGACGACGACGCAGCCCCACCGGCAGGCGGCTCGGTAACACTTTATCGCTTCTAATAATGATTGCTCAAACTGAATGGCCAATTAAAATTGACACGAGACGGTCTTCTAAGGTTCATGTGACGGGAACAATGAGCTGCTAAACATGCAATGTCGTGGTTCAGTTGTGTTCGTGTCGCTCTTTCGTTATTCTGTGTTTAGGCCGAATTACAAAGTCACTTTCGGATTTGGAATATATGTTTTGTATCGTCGAGGTGTCTGAACGGGAGTCGTGTGCTCGGGGACAAGCTGGAGAGTGTCAGAGAGGCTCGAAACGTGGGAGTGAAGAGAAAGCAAGAGAATTCTGTATGAAGCCACGGAGTGGTCGAACAGAAAGGCGTCGCGACACATTCGGCTAGTCAAATGAATGAAATGAAACTATCAAGAGCAACTCTAACAGAAACTGTGACGTTGATAAAGGTATCACAAAATAAAACGCCCATGTGGTTCAAAATACTAACATACACAAATAAGAAAGCAGAGTGACGTGCACAATATACTGATATACGGTACGGAATGTTCTTATAGTTATAAATAGCAAGCTTCCCAGGACTGTCCCTTGAGGAACAAGCTAAGGGTACCGCCTAGTTCACCGTAACTTCTAAATGTCCTTTCGCTTGTTCCCTTTCGATCAGTTTATTAGCATTGGAAAGCTTGTCTGCATGCTAACATTGAGAAAGCTTGAGATAATCACCTGTTTTTGTGCCATCGCTTGCATCTGCTGAAACATCTGTCGTTCTTCCTCTTTACCTGAAAGTTGTTGGCAGTTTATATGCAGTCCCTTAACTCTAATTAAGACTGGCCTTTAAATACGATGCAATAACACCAGTGGTAACGCATGGAGCAATTGTAAGAGAATCAGTGCATCTGTCGTCTGGTGTTCGATGTGATTCAGTTGAATGGTGTTGCAACGCGTATTCAAGTGGTCCAGCTTAGTCTGACCTAGAAACAGGGCTGTGTTTGAACGTACCCATCCCCTTGTTCTGCAGCATTTCTAGAAGCTTCTTGATGCTCTCGTCTCGTGCTTGCAACGTTTGCTTCTGTGTTTCGATCCTTAGCTCGAGTTCCTAATGAACAGAATGGAGAAAGAAGTGAAAGTTTGACGGACCAGCACCTAATTTAGTACAAAGATTAAATTTGAGGGGGGTTAGGAAGTTTAGCTGAGTTTTGTTCATCCATCATTATCACGCTTCTGTAACGAATAAAAATTTTTCATCACGCTTATTTTTCTGGGTTATCGTAACTACGCTAAGTATCCTCCTTGTCAGCTTTTCCTACTCTCCTTGTTCTACTTGATATTAAAGTCTGTTTGATTTTCAGGAAGTTAAGTTTTTATTGAACTTTTCTCGTTAGATCTTTTTAACGGCATTATGTTATTTAATATCAATACCTCTCCTACAGATAATGTTAGCCTTATTCAAGAAAATCTCATCATATTTCGTTGTCTCAAGGGGAGTTGCATTATTATCGTTATTCTGCTCAACTTCTTAGCTGAATAAAGAGAAAAGAGGGATTCCTTCTTTTTCTCTTATCCAAGGTATTATTTTGCTTTCATCCTTATCTATTTTCTTTCTGCTACCTTTTAAGACACTTTGTTTTTGGTTTTTCTGCACCGGCAGCGGCTCCGATATTTTTTAGGTATTAAAAAACGATTTCGTGGTCAATTCAAAAAGTGTTTAATTTAAAATTGGGTATAAAGTTTATTTTACAAAGATTTTATGATTGAATCGGAAACCGAATGTAGAAAAAACGGAGAATTTTTTGCTCCTTAGTTTTTTACCTGACTGCAGCCAGAAGGGAAGTTTGTTTTTTTGTTTTACACTTCTATGCATTTTGCGAGCGCAGTAAGAGCTAGCTTTTAGTAATGTTTCCGAGAAATACTGAGTAATGCATTGTTGCTGGTAAAATTAATAAATAGATTTTTTATTTATCGAAATTGACTTTTATTGTAATGGCTACGAAACCTTAACCATGACTTGCTCTTACCTGCTTTTATTCGATTATAGTGAGTTAAATTCATCTATCAAGGAAGGTGACATATTCGGTGGCTATGTAAAATGCAGTAATAGAACCCACGTGACTGGTTCGCTCAGTTCCTGGCAGCTCAGTTTTCTCTGCACCTTTGCTAGAACCTAGAGAACTATAACCATCTCGCTCACCTTAATGGTATCCCTTAATATAGCGATCTCTCTCTGCAGGTGCTCATTCTCGGCGAACAGCGCCTCGAGTTGTTGCTGCAACTCCGGCGCAGGCTGCCGCATGCGTAATCGCAGCTCTTCTTCTAGCTGGCGTACCAGCATTGCTTGTTTCTGTAAGAAAGGATAGGAGGTTAGGTTGTTTTTGCTTTCAGGGCCACACATAGCGTAATTTTTGGTATTTTGCATTTCTTGGTCAACGCATGGGAATTGCGATCCAACGTGGAAATGCAGCCAGCCTTATGGGCACTTTACCGCAGGGGACAGACTTGGGAGATATTTGTAAAGTCAAGGCTAAGTTATTCATATTTCACTTTTATGCAATGTTCAATTATCGCATCCTTTTGTGTAATACAGTTGTTTTACTTAAAGGTGAATGACCGAGTATTTCCAGTAGGTACACTGACAGTCCTGACGAATAAATACAAGTAGGTAGGTATGTGCAGGTCAAATCATGCGACTCAATTTTGTATAACTTCCAGCATTCGGATTGTTTCCGAATTTGGTACGTATACGTTGGTTGGTAGGTTGCATTTTGAGAATAGGCTTATGCTAGTTTTAACCGCTTCGGCGCACGCGCCTACGAGGAACTCGCCCTTAGGACTCACTGTGTGGGTGGGGGGAGGTCAAGGCGGATGCTTCCTAATTTCTAACCGGCGCTCGCCCTTCGAGCTCGCAATTTGTTCAGAAGTATTTTCATCAAAAGGTTGCTTCGACGCACGCGCCGAAAGTGGAGATATCCAATGCAAAGATACAGTACCGTCAGCAAAAAGTTTGTCTTGAAAATGTAAAAAAAGCTCTTTATTTTCCGATTAAAGCACTATGTTCATGTATTATGTCTCAGATACAACTCTACTGCGATTAAGATGATGCCATTTCGTAACTTGTCGCGCGGTTGTATGCGTATAGGGTTGCCACCTTTTTTATGGCGAATAAAGTATTTTTTCATTTTGGTAGAACAAAAATAGAGTACACATCATAAAAAAGAGTATTTATATTTTTTTCCATTATTTGTCCGTAACGAGCCATTAACAATCAGTTTTATTTAGACTATTTTAGCGTACTTTATTGGTGTCGTAGATTATAAATGACGCCTACATGAAGAAGAGGACAATATTCTATTTTAGAGTACGGGTGGCAACCCTATATGCGTATAATACCTCAAAATATCACCTATCAGCCAAAAATATCAGCTTAAGGTAGTAGTTTGCTACTGGTTTCGTACGGAGAGTGACACGATCCGAAAGCCCGGCGGGGGCTTAAAGGCTGGCAACAGATCAGCAAGCCCCGTGAATTTGCTGCCTACCACAGGCGGCGGTGATTACTCCCCATAAAGTGATCAGTCAAGTCATTTTCCCTTAAAAATTGGCCTGGTTTTTATTGGTTCTCGATACATAATATTGCAAGCCGGCGAGACAGACGGTGCAATTACTGGCACAAGAGGTATTCCATCTTAGCCCTCTAGGTTGGCAACGCATATGCAATCTCCTTGGTGCAATAGGCGGTGGTAATCACTTACTATCAGGTGACCCACTTGCTTCTTTGCCTTGCTGTTTTATATAAAAAAATGCTTTTTCGTGATTTAAAATACAATATCGATAGGAAAGAAAAGATGGGCGCCATTAGCTCACGGGGACGTTCCGGCCTGTTATATTGCCATTTAAAGCACATTAGGCTCTTGTGCCATATTGATACAGTAAAGTTCCCGAAGCCACGTCGTTGTAATATTGCCTAAGGGTGCAGTTTATAAAACTTTTTAAGGCTAAGCCACATGAAAACCTTGATGAAAAATACAGTCATCTTTGATAAATACCTTTATAAATTTCACCCTAATATTTTGTTTGTGAGTGTATATGTCTCTTTGTGTGTTGCGTCTATTGAAAATGTTATTTGTATTAATGTCAATGAACTCCAATAAACCAGCCCAAACAGATCCTTTTGCTAAAACAAAAATTCCTCGACAATTCTCATAATTTTTTTCCTCCGACATGATTTTCCTCAAATTGCCCAAATTGCATAAAAAAGAAAATGAACTAATCTAAAACCTACACCATTGTTAATCCCTTAATCCTTAAAGCCTTTCATTACTCTTAAAACCTATTGTTCGAACAAAATACTTCAAAAACAGAAAAAGAGGGCAAATAATACAAAAGAGATTCAGGAAAGTTTGTGAGCGCGCGGAATTATCGTTTCATATTAAATTGTTCTGGGGACAATAAATGGAAACGCAATTCTATTTTCAGGTTCATAAGATTCAAATCACGGTAATGGTTGTTAGATATTAGCTTAAAATGTCCAATTTAAAAATTCAGTGAAACTGGCGCTTAGCTTTATATATTTTTTTGTATATTTTGTGTTCTGAGTAAGTTCGATCATGAGGTTAGTAATTCATAAAACTTAGAATCTAAATTTTTTTTCGTAGTCTACACTAGTCTACACTAGTCTACACTAATATAATAAAGAGGTAAACTTTGTTTGTTTTTTTGTTAGTTTGTTTGTATGTAGGGGGTAATCTCTGGAACTACTGAACCGATTCCAAAAATTCCTTCACTAATTGAGAGCTAGACTATCCCTGACAGACATAGACTACTATTTCAACCAAGTCGCGGGCGTCCGCTAGTTTAAAATAAAGTCGATATCTGTTCTTGTATGTCCTCACATCTTCGGAAGCTTACTCCTTCTTAACCACGGAACGGATTTTGATACGGTTTGCACTGTCATTTAGATGTTATTAATAAGTTAAGACTTTAACATACAGCGCCATCTGTGTTTTTTTTTTTTTGCCGTGGGGTACCGGCTTAGAATAGTACTTCCCCATCTCTTCCCATGGGTGCCGTAAAAACCGGCTAAGGGGTTTCTTCTCCAGAAGGTGGGCAGCAGCGCCTTCTGCTCGACACGTAAATACTGCGCTCGCCAACCCGCTTGCCAAGCGTGGTGAGTATGGCAAAACCCCTCCAAAGAAAACATAAATCGATGGAAGACCTTAGCACGATGCTCGAAGACCTCAATCGGGTTTGCCATCTGTGTAGTATCCAATAATTTAACAGGGTTAACAAGTAAACTGTACTTAGCTACCTAGATGCTTTTAATTGATTGACCTAGTCGTTAACCCTTGTCCGCAACAGATGGCGCTAAATTAGTGTATAAAAGGTGATGCGAGCTTGAGGAGGCTCTCTTTTTCTCTGTAACGGATCGCAAATACAACGAAAATTGTAGTCACAAATATTTCTTTCATTGGCCTCCATTTTTCACCTCGCCGTAACACATTGTTTAACAGATGGTTTTATAATACATTAAGTAAAAGAAAGAAAGAAAATATTTTTATTTACTTAGTCTCATAAAGTACCACCACCGTTTACAAAAACAAACTTACGGAATATTTATAACCTAACTATCGATGGTGACACAATTTGACACCAAACAAGGGATCACCTCTCAGCACGTGTTGCTACAAGAGACGAGTGCAGCAACGCTGGTTTTCTGTCGAGCCCTGGTTGGCGTTGCACGACAGCAACCGACAAGTACATCCTTGTAACCGTGTAAACCCGGGGCTGGTCGCTTGTATATGCTAACCGTGAGTGTGTAAATGAGAAAGTAATCTGTTATAGGAGTTGCACAAGTCAGAAGGAGACAAACACAACGCCATTTGTAATGTATCAATGACTTTGTATTAAAATTTCGCATCATTTTGAATTTTAAGGCATTCTTTGCTAGATTCAAAATTGAGAGGAGTGTGAACTCAGCGCTCTCCATACAAACGTCGATAACGTTTTCCACCTAAACCATCATGTCCTAGAACTGGGTTTGTATGTTCTGATTTTTTAAATATTCTTAATAGTTACGAAAAAATTGACGTTTTTTTGTTTTGTATGTAACTCCTAAAACGTAAATATTGTCAAATCTATGAAGTATATTAAACATAACGAAAACATACCAAAAAATCATTGCCATAGGTTAAGGTTTAGAGTGTGGAAAACGTTATCGCCGTTTGAATGGGGAGCGCTTTTTCGGGCTGGGTTCACACTCCTCTTAAGATAACAGGTAAACTTAAATAAAGACTAAAAAATACGCTTTTAGTTCTATGATAAATTTTTAGTGTACTCTAAATTGATCCTTGTTGCAACAGCACACGACTTTGTTTTAACTCTCTTGAAGCGAAACATAGATAGTAATGTAAAACCTAGTGAAATATAAGACCTTGGCCTAAAACAAAATGTAGACCGAGCAGATTCTTAAATCGTTGAAAAGGTACTGTCAGGGAAAAAAGTTTGTAAGAATAAATATTGCATTATCATAACCTACTAAAATTATAAACGCGAAATTTTTTAAGTATGGATGGTGTTTGTTACTCTTTCACGTAAAAATAAAGGCTACTAAAGTATTTTTCATATTGGTAAAACAAAAATAAATTAGACATCATAAAAAAACTAAAAAGATTATTTTTTTTTCATTATTTGTCCGTAACAAACCATTAACAATCAGTTTTACGTGCATAGAGCATTTTAGCGTACTTTATTGGTGTCGAAGATTATAAAGTACTCCTACATGAAAATGAGGACAATCCTCTATTTTAGAGTACGGGTGGCAATCCTATTTCGGAGTCTAAAATAATTAAAAGCTCAATTACTCATCTAAAGGTGCATTTTAAGGCATCTTGAAGTTGCCCACCCTAGCATTGTGGTACTTTACCGTGCCTCAGCAGTATTTTTTTTATGAAATAGGAAGGAAAACAAGCAGGTCGGTCACCTGATGGTAAGTGATCACCACCGCCTATAGATATCCGCAACACCAAAGAGATTGCAGATGCGTTGTCAACCCAGAGGGCTAAGATGGAATACCTCTTGTGCCAGTAATTACACCGACTGTCTTGCTCTCCACGCCGGAACACAACAGTGCAAGCACTGCTGCTTAGCGGCAGGATTAGCGAGCAAGATGGTGGTAGCGATCCGGACGGACCTTGCACAAGGTCCTACCACCCGCAAATGCAGTATGCTGATTGGGCGCCTTTTTGGTATAAAGACCCCAAATAAAGTATTCTCTTTTTTCTTTTTTTTTCTTTTTTAACGTTTACAAACGCAACAGCTAAGTTCAGTTATTATTTCCCTGGGACGCGTTACCGAGTTTGAACTTCTCAATACTTCGGGTAAAAGAAACGCGACTGTAACACTTTACGAGGAAAATAAATATATTAAGTTAGGCTGTTGAAGTGGAATCTTATTACTTTCGTAAGGAAAACGTATTAATAAACAAGGATATGAAACACGTGTGTTGTGGAGGATATTCTTGGTAGTACAGGGGCGTTTATTGTGTGTGGCAACACAATACATCTCCAAATACAATCAAATTTCCTTAAAATGCAGTAAATACAAACACTAAATGCCTAAATGGATACACAAATAAAAATAGTAAGATCATGTTAATAAATACCTAATAAAAACGTCACTTTACCCCCGTATTCATAAACACTTCGTAAACGTTTGTTAGTTAACATGTTTTATGTCTTTATCTGTCATTGTGACGTTTGCCCTCAAATGAATGGGACAAAACATTTGTTAGCTTAAAAAAATTGTAGTTTTTTTATGAATAAAGGGGTTATTCTTTATCTATGTACAATTAATTGACATCGTTGAGGAGGATGTGTTGATACTTTTAATCGTCTTTTTTTGTATGGAAAACATTTAGTTTGGGTATACTCGTAACTTACAAGCTAAATTAGACATTCCATCTTTTTAATACAATATTTTCCATAGAATATATAAATTAATTATATGAAAATCTTTTCAACTTAATAGTCATCTGAGCGATTCACCCATCAATACTATTTACTAGGTACCTACCTACCTACTCATTAATCGTATAATTGATCGCATTTTTTTAAATGACTTTATTTTTATAATTGTTAGGTTAGTAGCTTGCTTATTTAATACATTTTTTCCGTTGACCAAAAAAATATATAAAGCTAATATTCTGCAAAGTATTTTAGCCATAAATACTGTAATATTAGTCAATTAGATACTCAGTAACTAATTAACTATAGCTTCAAAAAGCGCACCATTTTTTTGCTGAATAACACTTTTTGCCTCGTCTGTACTCTCAGCCACCCACGTCCATACAATCCCCAGATGATGTCATGCAAATAAACATCTCTGCTAAATGTATGAGTCGATATCAATTACTTTTATTGCGCAAAATGGCTACCACTTCCATGTATTATTTGCTACATTTTTCCCACGGTTCTACTTGCGAGACGTCGTTATTATAGGAGGCGCGGAACACTTAGCGAAGCTACGCGCCGTTCGGGGTGCCTCTGCGCTGGGGCCGCTGCAATTGAGTTGCCGCGTGCGAATGAATACGAGTTATACGATAAACAGACAGGCATACAGTGGGACGCTTCATATAACTATTTAAACGTAGTTTTTTAGAAGAGAGACTTCTGTACTTGTGATATTACTTTATTAATCAGATTAATTATAATATGACACTTCATTAAATATAATAACTTAACATAATAAAAAATACCAAAACTTAATTATATGTACAAATATCTCCCAAGTCTGTCCCCTGCGGTAAGTGCCCATAAGGCTGGCTGCATTTCCACGTTGGATCGCAATTCCAATGCGTTGACCAAGAAATGCACCAGCCCTATGGTCATGTGAAATTTCTATTAATTTTGTCTTTAGCTGTCCAAATAGCTTATGTGCGTCTGGTTTCAACGGCAATTACTTGTTCTGTGTTTTGGGAAATGGAATTATGATTTTTAACAGAACATAGTGGTACTCAGCTTTTTGTAACATCTCTGTTCTACCTATGCTTGGCAAATAAATATTTTGAATTTTAATAAAATAATAAATAAAATAAATATTTTTGGGACAGTTAACACCAATTGACTTAGTCCCAAAGTAAGCAACTAAAGCTGCTTGTGCTATGGGTACTAGACAACGGATATACATACTTATATAGATAAATATATACTTAAATACATATAACATCCACGACTCGGGCACAAACATTCGTATTCATCATACAAACATTTGCCCCTCCCGGGAATCGAACCCGGTACCTCAAGCTTCATAGTCAGGGTCACTAACCACTAGGCTATCCGGCTGTCAATTTATATCACATCAATTTGAATTTGACTTTTGGGCTTAGCTTAGACTAATAATACTGCGGCCGAGCATGTCGCCGAAAGGGACAGCAAATGCATGTAATTTGCACAGATCCTGATGATCCGCCCTTGAAAAAACCAGCAGGCGATAAAGGACAATAAATATCATGCTCTGTTTTTTTCTTTGACAAGCAATTTAACAGTTATCTGTTACTTTTGTTCGAGTGCGAAGGCAGATGCCCAAGCATTCTTTAGTATCGTCTTTTGACGTTTAGGGTATTTGGAGTTAGCTATCCGCTATCCTATCCGTAGTTTGGTTTAGCTGTCAAGATGCACGAAGCAGACACACAGACTCACTTTACCATTTAATAATGTTTGTGTAGATAAACTTTACGAATATTTAAGGCTCCTATTTAGCGAACAATGCAGTCACTATTGTTGTTCTTAATGAGACGACGGAAGTAAAGTCAAACTGTTTGAGTCAAATAATGACTTCCTTGGCTGGCATTATGAATTCTTGGGATGTCATTATGACATTTATGCTTACGTTGCACAATGGATCACTATTCCAATGATTCAACTGTCCCTATCAGAAACGTATGGATGAAAAAAATATATTTCATGAATTCATTATTAAGATAAACGAAACTAGGTCAAACGTCGCCGAAGTAACGTGCTAATTTTATTGTTTTGTTTTATAAATATGTATGTTAGTCTTTAAGAGAAGAAAAAAAAAGGTAAGCTGCTGAGTTTCTTGCGGCGTTACTTCTCAGCGGATTCTTCCATTTTCCGAAGCGCTAGTAGATTCAGACATGTTAAAGAGCCTATATGGCCTACTTGCAAAATAAATTTTTCATTTTCATTTTCATTTTTCATAAGGTTTTTTTATGGGCCTACGAAGCCTAAAATTAATGGTTCTATTCTATCTTAGAGCATTCTCTCTCTTCTCTCTTTTCTTCCAAGCTCTAAGTATTCTCGTCTATTTATTTCTAAAACTGATAATTGACCTACCTTACTCACTCTTCTAAATAAATATCGTAGCATAAAAAATCATAGCGTAGCGCGTAGGCAACATTTATACTGCAAATGAATTTATCGCCATACTAATCATCAGGATATTACTGCACTGGGGAATGAAATCCGAGGTCAAAAGTAAGGTCTACAGACGACACGATATGATTAATGTTAGGATCAGATCAAGTCCAATATCATGAGCTGTGACGCTTATCATCTGATTAATCTCCAGGACAAGACAGATCAAGGTTCGACCCAACCAGGAAGCTGTACCACAAAACTTACAGATGCTACATCATCATCATCATATCAGCCGGACCTTATTTATATACTGTGGCCGGACTGCCGGGCATAGGCCTTCCCCAAGGATCTCCACGACGGTCGGTCGGTAAATTTTTTGCATGAAAAACTCTATAATTATGTCAAACTAGCTTTTGCCCACGACTTCGTCCGCGTAGACTTGTTTAATTGAATCAAGCAAACGTGCACCCAACATGAAATCTGCAGTATTTACTGGACAAATTAATGAGCATTAGCTGCTTAGCTGCTCATGACGTCACGGCGGCGTATAACTCACTTATCGCTATCCCGTGGGAACTATGCATTTTTACGGGATAAAAAGTATCGTATGTGTTAATCCAGGTTATAAAATGTGCCAAATTTCATCCAAATCCATTCAGTAGTTTTTACTTGAAAGATTAACAAACATCCATCTATACTTACAAACTTTTGCGTTTATATTAGTAGGATAGTCACACTTGTAATTTTGGTACTTGGGGCAGGCGTCCGATATTTGTAAACCCCAACTTTGATTTCGGATTTCATTCCTAAGCATAGAAACACTACACTGACACTTCCCTCTTGCCTCAAGAATTCCGATGTCCATTTATGATTTTCTACGTCCGACTCGTCTCTATTAAACTCATATGTAAATGTGTGCGTTTAGGTATGCCTCATACACGCTCTCGACAAATAAAATGGCTGCCACGCCACATACTCTCGTCTGATGAAATTCCTTAAGTCTGCTCAAAAGCATCGACCTTTCTCCGGCAAAAGGGTTTTTAATAGGCCTTGTTCTAATCAAATATTGATTCAATAGAACTCGATATCAACTACGAGGTTGTTGATAAGTGAAGGGGTTTTATGAGCGAGCCCGGATGTGATAGAAATTTAGGGATATTTGTGACATCCCCACTCCTCACTTGTGACATAAGTCAGCAAGTCACACAACACAAGCTACGAAGTATCTCACTATTTACTAATTAAAATTTTTAAAGTGCAAATTTTTGTTAAAGTCAAGTGTCCCCCCTGCCAGCTAAATGGTTGTTTTAATGATAATTATGCTAACGGCTGTTATATTATGAAAAAAATCAATATAGTACTATATACAACGAAGTAATAGTACATTACACCCTGAGGGTAGTGAAATAAAAATGTCTCAGATCGCAGGAACTTGTCGCACGAGTCAAAGGCGAGGGCGATAAACATGCGACCTGAGGCTTTTTTTATCACCGCCCGAGGTGTGTACACATTTTACGTTTCCCCTGGCCAGGAAGTGGAAATTGCCGCTCGCGTAGCGGGCGGTAAATTGCTACTTACGGCCCGGGGTGACTTAAAAAGAAAAACTACCACAGCTACGTAGGCTCCAAAAGTTTACGAGTAATCAGGCAACTACGAAACCCTACACTAAGCGTGGCCCAACACGCACTTAGCCGGTTTTTTTACTTTCTTTTTAAGCAAATCCGTGGAGGTGACATTAATTATGGGATATTTGTGACGTCCCCACTCTGCAGTGGGCACACATGTTCCCTTACACTAAATATACGTATCAACTAATGAATAATTAATACCTAACCTAGACTTTACATTCATGAAATTTTTAATCCTTATTACCCAAAATCTCAGACCCTACTTAATTCGTAGAAAGGACATAAGTATGGTACACATATATGTGTTTCTAAATATGTTTAAACAGAACAAAGCAATATTCTATTGTTCCACTAACGCCATAATCCGTCATGTCGCATGTAAGCTTTTGTTCCAATGCTTTCTAAGCTTCGGTTTCATATAAATGTGTCATTCGATGAACAAAGTTCAAGCCAGCTTACATGACATTCATCCTTTTGGTGTTATTATTTGAGATAGCTACTTATTTGTGAGGGTAAAGAGGGTCAAAGGTTAGTTATAGAATTAAGTTTAAAGTTTTATTTTTAATATATTTTAAAAATTGTCTTGTTTTTATGTTTAACTATTTTACGACAGTCTACCCCTGAACATGAGACCTAGAAGGACTCGAAACGTCAAAAATTTGATTAGTTACAGTATGCCTACTCGATATAAACCGGTCAAAGGGTTTTTTTCCAAAAACTTCTGTGTTTCCTATTTTTGCTTAAAAAAACTTTCGTAAACAATTTTAGACGCAAGTTTCACGGTGATTCTGCCATTTCTTCAGTCCATCAGTCTGATCGAAGCCCTTCCAGACTGTTTGATTTTAAAATATTGTAGTAGTATTCGCCATTTTAGTTATACTGTCTGGCAGATTGAACTGATTGTAAATTGAGCATGGAATTAACGTCAAAGGCAACGAGTCGTTACTATAGTACATTACAGGTCTAGGGCGGAAAATTGAAGAACATCTCAAATCGTAGGTACTTAACGCATGACCCAAAGACAATGCCGTTAAACACGCGACGCGACCTGGCGCTTTCTTAATTAAAAACCGAGTGTGTATTGAGTTTTACCCCTTCCCATTGCTAGGAAATGGGTTTTTTGCCCGCATACCGGGTGGTAAATGTTACTTATACAGCCCCTGTGACGCAAAGAAAATTAAATGCACCACAACCGTTTCAACCTACGACTTTCAAACTCCATCATTGTTTGTTATTGTAAAAACCTGTAAAGCTATACAAAGCCTGTTAAACCGCAAGTCAAGCTTGTAACACTGAGCTATATACTTGGTCTATATACTATATATAATGACTGTTTGTGGTTATGTGCAGCGTTATTGTAGCTTCGAATTCCACAACGTGACTCGACGAATAATGTCGGGAGGGCGATTGTGGAATACGCAAGCTATAATATTTTTGTTTTCATTTTTTCCCTTACAGTACCTACGGGGGAGAGAAGGGAAGTTTAAAAGGAATAACCGATCAAAGAACGAATAAAAATAAATACTAAGTAATATATTTAGTGAATCAAAAAGCGGCAAAGATTATATTATGTTTTTTGTAATTTTATTCGTGCGTACCTAAGGGTGAAACCCCACTGCGGCGGCTTCGCATGGTTCATACAAACTGACAAATAATTTAATAATTTTGTGGTAGGACCTTGTGCAAGGTCCGTCCGGATCGCTACCACCATCTTGCTCGCTAATCCTGCCGCTAAGCAGCAATGCTTTCACTGTTGTGTTCCGGCGTGGAGAGCAAGACAGCCGGTGTAATTACTGGACCAAGAGGTATTCCATCTTAACCCTCTGGGTTGGCTACGCATCTGCAATCTCTTTGGTGTTGCAGCTGTCTATAGGCGGTGGTGATCACTTACCATCAGGTGACCCACTTGCTTGTTTGCCTTGCTATTTCATAAAAAAAAAACAAATGCCAGCTATGTTTTTGTATGAAGCGTGCGTAGGGAAGACCTTTGTCTCAAGACAAAAGTCTTCAACCAGTGAGTGTGTGTTGCCAGTGATGACAAACGGCACTGAAACGTGGTCCCTTACAGTGGGCATAAGAAGGCTCAAAGTCACCCAAAGGGCAATGGAAAGAGCTATGCTCGGAGTTTCTCTGCGAGATCGAATCAGGAATGAGGAGGTCCGCAGAAGAACCAAAGTCACCGACATTGTTCTACGAGTTGCAAACCTTAAGTGGCAGTGGGCGGACATTGCTCGCAGAACTGATGGCCGTTGGGGCGGAAGGGTTCTCGAGTGGAGACCATGTACCACGACCGTTGTGGAGATCCTTAGGGAAGACCAATGCCCAGCAGTGGGGCGTCTTCCGGCTTATATGATGAAGATGATGATTGATGTGCGTAGCGTGCGCCGCAGTATGTGAAAATAATGCATGTTATTCATTTTAAACACCATGTTTCATAGAGCCATTTGCTGCTTAAGACCTACACAATCGATATCTAAATAGAAATAGTGTAAGTTTATTTTTCAAAACAACCTGGTTCGATTCTCGAGCTGAGTACAGATTTTTAAATGTATGAATGCAGTTTTTCTTCTTATTAATATCGATGACATGGTTCCTAACAACAGATCTTCGTATGTCTTATAGTTTCAGAATTTCCCATACTGCCCGATTTAAATGACACACCCTGTATATGTCGCACAGACGCAGCTAACTTGCACGAGCACGGCACTGGTTTCGCGGAATAGCAAGGTAGTTTAGTGGCTTGTGTATCAAATTGGTTGACTATCATATTGCTTTTTAATCTTGTTTTGAAGACAGAAGAAAAACCGGGCAAGTGCGAGTTGGACTCGCGCACCGAGGGTTCCGTACGAACGTTATAAGTACCGAACATTGCTCTAACGAATAGATAAATCGAACTGAATGACAAACTTAACTTTGCCAATGGATAACTGTTGTCCTCATATATACCAAGTCCAAATATAAGTTTGTAATAGCAACAAAAAAAAAACGCTAAAACGGAATAAGTTACTGAGTTTCCTGTTGCATTTCTTCTTAGTAGAATATTCCATTTTCCAAAGCGCTGGTAGACTCAGACGTGCAAAAGAGCCTATCGCACCCTTAGAATTAAAGCGACTCAATTCTGAATATGATATTACCCAAAATTAAACCTTATGTCTTTTACTTAAGGTGATATTTTGGGACGTGAAATTTCAGAAATGGGTCACTTTAATTCTAAGCGTGCGATATGGTCTACTTGCAAAGTATTTTTAAATTTTTATTTTTATGACGACCGGATAGCTTAGTGGCAGTGGTGGATTTACCAGTAGGCTGAGTAGGCCTAAGGCGGCAGATTTTGGGGGGCGGCAAATTTGGTGCATTTTTTTTCCTACTGGAACAAAATAAACCTTATTTACACGGAGAAAACGACTCTAGGAATAATAATGGAATGTTAGCCTGCAAGTGTGTCCAGTTGCTGAGCATAGGCCTCTCGCTCCGATTTCCAGTTCCCTTTGTCTTTGGCGATCTCTGGCCTGTCATTTGAAAATGCATCCAGATGATGCCGCCATCTGCGCCTTGGCATGCCCCGTCGCCGGCCAGCGGCGAAAATTGAATAGTCTACTAGCGGCAAATGAGTAAATCCGACACTGCCTAGTGATTAGTGATCTTGACTACAAATCTTGCGGTTCCGGGTTCGAATCCCCGTAGGGGTAAATGTTTGTATGATAAATACGGACGTTTGTGCCTGAGCCTTGGATTAATAGTGTATTTAAGTATATATTTATCGTTTATAAGTTTTTATGTTGTCCAGTACCCATAGCACAAACAGATTTAGTTGTTTAATTTGGAACTCAGTCAATTGGTGGTAATTGTCCCTAACTGTTTATGAAATGAAATGAAATGATTATTTATTCGCAGAATATAGTAAACACAAGACATAACGTTATTCATTGACCTTAAATTAAGTTAATATATTCTCATTCAATTTGATCTATAAAATTCAAAATTCAAAATTTACCCCCTTATATATAAACGCTTCGTAAACGTTTGTTAGTTAACATGTTTTGTCTTTATCTGTCATTGTGAAGTTTGGCTTCAAATGAAAGGGATGAAACATTTGTTAGCTTAAAAAAAATGTAGTTTTTTTATGAATTAATAGGGATTAAAATAAAATAGTAAATACAACATTAAACTGTAATCAAAACAAAATAAAACAAATGAGGTTAAGTCAGATTTTTTTAAAAACAAAGTCATGCATGTGACTTGTTCATTTCCGCTTCCGCTCCCGCTCCGCTCCCCGCCCCGCTGGCAGAGAGGCCGCGCCCCGGGACCCTTCCGCGCCCCGCCCTAAATCCTCCTAATTTTAACGGAATCGATACCGCCAAGGCGACCGTTTTCAACATTCCTACCAAAGGAAATCCTTTGCTAAAAACCGCCGAGATTTCATGAGGTGTAGCATTATTTATAAGGCAGATGAATAGATAACGGTATGCTAAAGGTTTCGTTTAAGGTTGGATTTTAGCTATGTGGTTATGGTTAGGAATCCGGATTGGAAAGCTAGACGTTGCGGGTTTGAATCTCGCTCGAGATTGTGGGTTTGTATGATGAGTATGTTTGGAATGTTTGCGACCAGTTGTAGATGTTATCTTGTTTTTGATATGTAAATATGCCATTACTGAAATATTATGACATTTATTCAGAAAGCATTATGATATTTATTGTGAAAGGGTTCCAGAGTGGACTACGGATCAAATTGGTTGGCTGTACCTACTAACTCCTACAGCAACCCACCCCCTCAAGGGGTCAGTAATGGCCTAATGACTATTGATAGGTGACTAAACGCGAAAACCCCTAGAGAGTGACTCATGCGGATAAACCCCGGCATTTCACCAGGCTGACAGGTGACATGTGACAACGACAATTCGGAATACAGCTACCTTAAAAAATCAAAAATTTAATGACCGTATAAAGATTATCTGCAGGCAAATACTTATTCATAAAAAAATAACATTCGGTTTTCTATCTTTTTATGTCTCATTTTACTATATCCGTGATGAAATAGAATAATTAAATTGTTACTTTCAACGAGTTTGTTATTTTTGTCGTCAATTATTTTTTTAATTTCCGATTTTTTTGTATTATTTTAAAATTACAAAAAAATCAAAAATGAAAAAAAAAATCGATGACGCCATTTTTACAACAAATGGCGTCATCTTTCGTCAGATAACGGGTATTCATAAATGACCAAGTTGAATGAGTTAACTTGATTAAGTTTCTCATAGATGACACCGTGGGTAGTTTACCCAAAGAAAAATCAATAATGTAATGACCGTAAAGACGAAACACATTAAAAAATTCGCAGGGTATGGTAGCGGTAATGTGGCGAAACTGACAAACGCAAGGGACGGAATGCTCATGTTGCAGGTTCGAGTCCTGCCATTACCCTAATTTTTCATTGTGTTGTCATTCATTATAGAGAACTAAATAAATAAATCTGAAAAAAACTTTTTAAGCAAACAAATGTTTTCTCCCTTTCATTTGAGTTTACCACGTTACTATGACAGATAAAGACATGTTCAGTAACATAGGTTTACGCAACGTTTACGAATAAAAGGGTTAAGCCACCAAAACCGAATGAAGAATAATGAAAATCTTGATAAGATTTCTATTATTAAACCAGTAACAAACAAACAAACAGTAGCAAACAAGTCTTCGACTTCATTAAAATCCGCATCTGCCATAGCTCACCATTTGTTGTTGCGGATGAGGATGCAGATGCGGATGTCTGCAACATCGCCAGTGCAAAGGCGCCTTAACGGGATTTAATATGCATTACAAATTAGCCTTTGCTTCGTGATTGCTTTAGCCTCGTTAAGTTTTAAATTACGGATTGATTACGGATAAAAAGAGCAGTGGTAATAGTTTGAGCGTGGCTTAATCCCCGGAAGCCAAAGTTTTAAATTAGACTAGCGGACGCGCGCGACTTCGTTCACGTAAAATTAGTACTTAGCCTATGTCCGTCAGAAATAGTGTAGCTTTCTATCTGTGAAAGATTTTTTGAAATCGGTTCAGTAGTTCCAGAGATTACCCCCTACATACAAACAAACTAACAAAAAAACAAACAAAGAGAAAAACTCTTTATTATATTAGTGTAAACTAGCGACCGGCCACGGCTTCGCACGGTGAAGGGTTTCCACTCCGCACTGTAGGTACGCTCGACCGCCTTGCCCATGGCATAGGCAAATCGCAGTATGCTGTCGGCTTGCCGCGAGCTCGCTCGCTTGCCCCCGCCGTGTCAGTGTAATTGATAACGAATGCCGCGTAATCCAAACGTGTCGCCGGGAGAAGCGGGGGGAAGGCGGGCGCGGGCGGCGTGTTCCTTTTGACACATGGCATGGTGTACGAAGTAATACGAACTTTCTGACCGTGTGTATAAAGTTGGAATTCATTTAATCGCGGTCGTAAAAGATAAGTTTCTATACATTATTTATTCTGTGCCGTTGCTCTTATCAGCGGCCCTAACACGACTGGATATGTTTAATTTATCTCTATGTGCGTCCCTTTCTTATGACACTAGTTTGAAAGAGACACAGGGAGAAATTTATTTATTTATTATTATTTATTTAACCAAATATAATTTTACAAATCAATGCGGTATAACATTCAAAACAATAAAAATTAAAACTATTAGGTAGGCGACATCTCCGGTGCCATTTTCGGCGTGGGCAGGTTGCCCTGGAACCTCCGGAACACAACACGCTTTGGCCATAATTCCGTGCACTCGATGGAGATAAATTAAACCTAGACCGGTCATAAGGCCACAGAGTGACGTAACGCAATTGTAAGCACTAAAGTGACAGCTGATTAACCCCCCCTCCCCCTAGTAACAGCGATAGTATCGATTTTACTAACTCTCGTAGTACCTACTTACTCACACATGAAAATGTACTCCCCCCTCATAGTGACACGGTTCAAATTTTCCTGTTACTTAAATGGAAAATGTGTGGGAACGAGAATTCAACCTTCGGCGGGGTGTTTACGGTTGATGTTTGAGTTTGTGTATAAATTTAGTGCTCAGGTAGGCTGATCTCTGATAGGTAGTTGTTTTATTTAGGAGCTCTATAAATAAAGGGAATGGGTTCGTTGGATCGATTATAGATAAACGATTGAAAACGGATCCTAAGTTTTGATACAGTTTGAGAAGATTTGGGATGTTATCAGGCACGGCTTACTTCGCGTAGCTACAAGAATAGCGGTGCACCTCTGCCCTGGGGCCAGTAATTTTATAATTCCTTTGTGAATAAACTCGTCTTAAATACGAGTTCAGCGTGCCATCTCCAGACATTTAAACTTCTAGGGCAAATGTCATAGTTTTTTTTAAATATGTGTTGGACTAAGGGTAGTCAGTATTTACACCATCCCAGCTTTCAGAAAATGTTTTTATTTTTTATAATTAAATGAGGCAACCAAAAAATCTGATATTATTTGGGGTTACTAAGGAAGCTTATTGCTTTGTAATGAAAAAATATCCAAGCACTTTGCTGGAGTTCATCCATAGCCAATTGAGTTGCAGCGCGTGCGAGTGAATACGAGTTATACGATAGACAGAGAGGAATACAGTAGGATGCTTCTTGTACCTAAACTCCGTTTTTGTGCGGAGTAAAACTTCTGCACTTACTTTTTTACTCTGTGACATTATTTTCAGAGGAGTGTGAATCCAGCACTCTCCATACAAACGGCGATAACGTTTTCCACCCCCTAAACCTTAACATATACCCATGATTTTTTTGTATGTTGTCAGTATGCCCTAGAACCAGGTAGGTATGTATGTTTCGATTTTTTAAATATTCTTAACAATTTCAAAAATATTGAAGCTTTTTTGTTTTGTACGAAACTCCTAAAATGTAAATATTGTCAAATCTATGAAGAATATTTTAAAAATCAAAACATACAAACCTAGTTCCAAGGCATAATGAAAACATACCAAAAAATCATTGCCATAGGTTTAGAGGGTGGAAAAAGTTATCGACGTTTGTATGGGGGGCGCTTTTTCGGGCTAGGTTCACAGTCCTCTTAAGAGCGAGAGTTATGGTGAGCGATTAAGGCTGCTTTTCTACCAGAGATGTGCGAGGATGCGTAGCGAGGGATGTGTTTGTAAGAACCAATGGAATCGCTTCATTTACCTCGCCTCGGTCAGCACAGCTCTGGTGGAAACGGCTCATTGGTTCTTTACAAACACATCCCTCGCTACGCATCCTCGCACATCTCTGGTGGAAACGCAGCCTAAATCTCATTTAAGGTGCATTGCAGGCGGGAACAAACCATAGCTATTATGTTTGGTATTGGTGAAATGTGTTTTGAAATTTTATTTATTTTTTTATCTTTACAGGAAAAATACTTTTGATAATCATTCTCCCATCGCTTTTTCTCATTTCTTAGTTCGAAGTACGCTTTGACCATGATCCCCAATTTGGTAGGTTCGGTTATTACATAAAAGTGACTGCTATCTGACCTCCGTAAGACCTGTTACTGGGAAACCAGATCGATAGGATCATGGTAACACATTCATTTATATGAAAGTGCAGGTTTCCTCACGATGTTTTTCACCTTAAGGCACTAAATCAAACTTTTAATAATTCCGGAAAAATATTTATAGGGTCAATTTCATGTTATAGTTAACTACATGATATTTCAAATGGAATGATCTTAATACCATTAAACCTAAGTTTCCCAAGGGTCTATTCGAGTGTCAGAATAAAACTCGTAATTCGAGAGGTCGGTAAAATTATCGTATTTCGCTCAGAACAGTCGTTTATAAAGTTTTAATGCGACCCGAACAATCCCGACGAATGGGATCAAACTGTCAAAGAATCAAAATGGCCGACGCAATTTTAATTGGCGCTGTTTCTTGCTTGACGACCGTAAAATATTGAACAAGTGTGATACTATATTCTACCTATACTTCATTATTTATTAGTAATGTACTATTATTAACTAGTATTTATGAAAATCTAGCTAACTGTATCCAGGAGCATGCTTTAATGCTTCCATTATCAACGCTACTGTGCTACTAATGCTGTGACAAAAAACAGAAACATTGTCAATCCTACTAATATTATAAACGCGAAAGTTTGTAAGTATGGATGGATGTTTGTTACTCTTTCACGTAAAAACTACTGAATGGATTTGGATGAAATTTGACACAGACATAGTTTATAACCCGGATTAACACACAGAATACTTTTTATCCCGTAAAAATGCATAATTCCCACGGGATAGCGATAAGTGCGTTATATACGCCGCCGTGACGTCATGAGCAGTAAAGCAACTAATTCTCATTAATTTGTCCAGGAAATATTGCAGATTGCATGTTGGGTGCACGTTTGCTTGATTCAATTAAACAAGTCTACGCAGACGAAGTCGCGGGCAAAAGCAAGTTTTATATTAAAAAGCTACTCAAGCAAACTAGCCAAGTCGCGGGCACGTTGCTCAAGAAATACAGCCTAGTGCGTAATTCGATGTTTACCGCCCGCGATCTTCCTCACGGATTACCAAAGAGGATCAATGAGCCTGTTCCACAAATACGACAATCCGTAACCCAAACCTTCGGCAGATATCGCAAGTCCTCTGTTTTATTACATAACACGCGTGCAAATGTGAAAAAATATTGCGCATCGAATATTTCACGCCGACCTTTCCGCCTGAGGGTAAACGGCCAACGATATGTTGCTCGTTTACAGTTCTCTGCAGGGTTCTGCACAAACTGAACCCTTGAACGTTCGCTTTTTTGCTTGTCACAGCTACGGAATTCTATTATTACGGCTCCGCTACGGGCCCAATTTCACAAACGTGACAGGCAACGGTGTCTGTGAAAATTCAATATACATACATTGCTTGCCCACTATCATGTTAAGTCTGTAGCGTTACTTGTCGACACAGTAATGTACGGCGAATTGTCACTGTCACGTGTCGCCTGTCGCGTTTATGAAATTGGGCCCAGTCCGTCTGTCACAGGGCTGTTTCTTTTGAACCGTAATAGTCAGCCGCTTGACATTGTCACAAATTGTATTTCTATGATCGATATAACAATAAATATATACAACGATAAAAAGTAAAGGTTTCCATATAAAAAACGTATTTTTCGACGTTTTCTCCATGAGAGTCCATTGTTCAGCAAGGGGCGAAAGACTTGAATTACTGATTAGTGTGCAATTTGAGAGTATTAAAGTGCACTGTGTTGATTGAAACAAAATAAGATAATGATCAATCGAGTTTTGATATTTTGACTAGGGTAATACTTGATCCAGGGCCCAATTTTACAAACGCGACAGGCGACAGGTGACAGAGACAATTCACCGCACATTAAATAAAAAAATGAAAATAAAAATAAAATACATTTCTTTCAGACTAGAGATCCATATTTTGTTAGTAACAATGCCTTAACCTATTTTTAGTACTTAGTGCAAATAATGTAAAAACTTGAAGCGATGATAAAGAGAGCCTCAGATATTACTGTGTCGACAAGTATCTAACGCTAGACTTACAGACTTAACATCATAGTGGGCAGTACATCATGTATACCGAATTGTAACCTGTCGCTCGTCGCGTTTATGAAATTGGGCCCAGAATTTTCCTAAATTCAGTAATGTCGGCATAGGTACGCAATGTTTTTCAAGCAAAGATAGACGAAAATAAGATTTGCCCGAGAGCCGCATTGGATATTATCGTATAATGCAGTTGTTTTGAAAGTTAATATGCTATAACTGATGATCATAATATTATGGTAGAATTTTTTTTTATGAAATAGGAAGGCAAACAAGCCGGGTCACCTGATGGTAAGTGATCACCACCGCCTTTAGACACCCGCAACATCAAAGAGATCGCAGATACGTTGCCAACCCAGAGGGCTGCGATGGAATACCTCTTGTGCCAGTAATTACACCGGCTGTCTTACTCTCCACGCCGGAACACAACAGTGCAAACACTGCTGCTTAGCAGGATTAGCGAGCAAGATAGTGGTAGTTATCCGGACGGACCTTGCACAGGGTCCTACCATCCGCTAATACACGTAGTGTCTACGCACCCTCGTCCGCGGGGAGCGGGGGGGAAACAGTTGAGGCGCGCCTCTCACTTCGATCGACTCTCGCGCCCGCAACCGCACGCGCAATTGATTTTATTTGTTCTTTTTTCTAATTAAACCAATATTTACAGTCCGCTAGTTTTTCTTATGATTATATCGAAGGCCAAACCCTCTCACATAGACATAATTATTTCTTACCTAAATTTAGAAGTAGACATGATCAGCGATATAAACGACCTATTAGTGACGTCAACGTAATAAGTTTAAGTTATTTTTACCCGACTACGGCAAAGCCAAAAGGAAGGGTTATGTTTTTGTTGGATATATTGTATTATTATTTTGCCACTAAACCAGACCTACTTTACCAAATTTCAAGTCAATTCGACCACGGGAAGTTGACCTGCAGGTAAAAACAAATATATGTTTTAGAGCGTCCGCTTCGTCGCGCGGGTGCACGGAGCGGGTGCACGCCTATCGAACAAAATAGTATGAGCCCGCACCCGCGCTAGTTAGCGGACGCTCTCATACCATTTTTCTATAGGCATGCACCCGCTCCGTGCACCCGCTCCGTGCGCCCGCGCGAGATTCTTAAAGTAATAAAAAACTTACACGGCAAGGCAAGTGCAATTATAATGGTAGAGCCTATCATAGATATCTTTGATTAAGAGGAGTGTGAACCCAGCGCTCTCCATACAAACGGCGATAGTGTTCTCCACCCCCTAAATCTTAACCTATAGCCTTGATTTTTTGTTATGTTGTCATTATGCTTTAGAACTAGGTTTGTATATTTCGATTTTCTAAATATTCTTAACAGTTTCAAAAATATTGACGTTCTTTTGTTTTGTATGAAACTCCCAAAATGCAAATATTGTCAAATCTATGAAGAATATTTAAAAAATCAAAACATACAAACCTAGTTCCAAGGCATAATGACATCATACCGAAAAATCATTGCCATAGGTTAAGGTTTAGAGGGTGGAAAACGTTATCGCCGTTTGGATGGAGAACGCTTTTTCGGGCTGGGTCCTTCAGGAATCAGTTAAAGGTGGTTAAAGTAACTTTTGTATAATTATGAATAGTAAATCAAAACACTATAGTAGTGATTAGTTTTTAAATTAAAGTATTTTCTTTCTTTCATTCTTTATTCTATAGTTGAGAGTCTCGAGTTTACTACTGTTCCCCACTTTTAGTTGTTAAGTCAACTTTGAACCAATTTGGCGTTGTGCCGAGACCAAGGCACAATTGAACTAAGATGGAGAAACTTAAACAAAACTTGCTTTATTTAGAGTTTAGGCAAATAAAAAGTAGTTCTTTCATTCTCAAGTGTTTTCACCGTTCGTTCCTAAACTATTGACGAGATACGTATCCACAGACATGGAGTTCAGGCAGGAACAGAAGCAGGCGTTATAGGTAAATAAATTCAAATTCAAAGTCAACGTCGAAGTTGTGTCGAAAGTGAAAGTCAAAGTCAAAGTGAAAGTGAAAGTCAAAGTCATGGTGAAAGTCAAAGTCAAATACATAATACTTTATTGCATAAAAGCACCAACGCAACGAGAGTTGAGACAAACAACACGCACACGACTTCCCAGCGTCATACAAAACAAAACAATTTTTTTTAAATTCGAACGCAACTTTCCGGTCTATACACGTGACATGCAGCAGGGTGCGTGACCTCAAATCACGTTGCGTTACTATACTTCTTATAGTTGCAGGAAAACATCTTGAGCAAAAATCGAGTGGAGGGAGTACGTTTGCGCATACACATTTGTACTAGAAACGGCTATTGCGCAGTCAAGGTCAATGCTTAAGTTGTATGTCGCGGAGCTACAAGAATATCGGCACACCCCTGCACTGGGGCCGGCGCAATTGAGTTGTCGCGCGAGCGAATGAATACGAGTTATACGATAGACAGAGAGGCATACAAGATAATGCTTCTTATACCGAAAAGCCTTTTTTGTTCGAAGTAAAACTTCTGTACATGTACGTACTATTATTTATTCTGTCACAGAAACAGGGGAGGGTTCCACTCCGCACGGTAGGTACACTCAACCGCCTTGCCTATGACATAGGCAAATCACAGTAGGCTGTCGGCTTGCCGTGCACTCACACGCTCGCCCCCGCGCCCGCCGTGTCAGTGTAATTGAAAACTAATGCCGCGCAACCCTAGCGTATCGCCGGGATTAGCGGGCGGAAGGCGGGCGCGGGCGGCGCGTTCCATTTGACTCCTGCCGCCTGGCGCATGGTGTATGAAGTAATACGAACTTTTTGTGCGTGTTAATAAAGTTGGAATTCGTTTAATCGCGGTCGGAAAAGAGATGTTTCTGTACTATTATTTATTCTGTGACAGACTCACCGGAGTTTAATAGTTGTAGTACAAACTGAGGCTACGAGTAAACGTTAGGTATTTCGTTAAGTAATTAATTAACTGTAATTAGCAAAGCTAAAAATGCTTGAGAATGACGAAGTTATACTAATTAAAGCCCCTGTTTATGTATGTAAGTATGTATGTATTTTTTAACCTAATAAACCTATGTACTATGTATGTCTGAGCCATCATGCCCCTTAAACGGGTAAACACGTTTCAATATGGTGGTTCTTAGTCACCTTTGGTGGTAAACAGGTTAGCGGTTGTTGCGATGTTTAACTTTAAAAATAATATCGGAATTTGATTTAAGCTTTACTTCCAATATATGAAATAAAACAATAACAAAATATTGTTAAGTATCGTTTTCGCTTAATTACTAATACATAATACCTAATGTATTATAAGAACTAATTATGTCTTCTATTACTTTACACTTTCTAATGCAGCATAAACATTTAATTACAGTCAGTGAACTGACAGAAACAAAAAACTTTTTTATGTTTTAAACATCGTAATGAAAGCCCGAAATGCCCAAACTTTGCTTCACCGCAAATAGGTCAAAGTACAGGATTGTTACACTCCCCGCCGCTAGATGGCACGAGTGGTCCCTCATTGATCCGGTTTCAACCGGTTTGGACCGAAATAACGTAAGTAATACCAAGTTACGCAATGTGTAGAACTGAAGTAATCGATCTCGCGCGTAAACTATTGTTTTAATTTAGGTGTGCAGTAATTTGTACATTTGCGGCTGTTACTATCTCAACTTTAGTACCTATCGTAAGGATAGAAAAAACTTTTTATAAGTAGGTATCATAAATTCCAATAATTATTATTCTTATTATATGGTAAATACATAGACAAGTCACTTCTCGGCTAACACATAAAGCTTAAAATACAGTAGACGTAGTGAGTGTGCAAGTGTGGCTTACTCCGCAACCTCTGCACTGGGGCCGCCGCAATTGAGGTGCCACGCGTGCGAATGAATAAGAGTTATTAGATAGACAAAGAGGATGCTTCTTATATTTAAACGTCGTGTTTGTTAGAAGCGAGACGTCTCCACTTGTACTATGGTTTATTCTTTGAAAAAGTCCACAATTGTAGGGCGGGTGCATATGTAGAGGCCTATAAGACTTTTGGTCTTAATTCAAAAGCATCTACATCGTTTTGAGTATTATTTGTATCATCAACGCTTCACAAAAGCTTTCAAAAGATAAATGTTGGATCGCGAAGATGAAATTAATTTGAGCCACGTCCGCAATAACAGGGGGGCGGGAATTCCGTTATAACGGCATAAGAATTTGCAGGTGATGCCTTGTTTTGGAGGAAAAAAACTCTCCCAATGTTTTTTGCGGCCACGCTGAAGAGAAAGGTTATGGTTTTAAAGAGAATAAGTACGAAGTGTTTGTATTGCTGAGTTTTTAATGCGTATTTGGTTAGGTTAGTCAGTGTTTCTTAAAGAGAATAGTGAACCGTGGATAGTGTGACGAAGGATGTCTCTAAAGCCGGCGATCAGCAAAGGATTTCTACCGAATGCTAAGATTCCACCTAATGGACCCAGTGGGCTTGGAAAGGGTTCTGATTAGCTTAAGTTTGAGAACCACAGTAAAAGTGACACGGCAGAGACGCGAAATATTGAAATGTAAATTAATATTTATCTTGAGACAATTAAAAATACCTAACCTACTAAGTCATCAGTCAGTCAATCAGTCCGTAACCATAGATTATATTAATTTGATTGCCCTATTTATCAAGTCACTAGGATTTCCTTTGTAGGGTTCCATACCCAACGGGACCCTGTTAGGTACTAAAGCTCTGCTGTCTGTCTCTCTGTCACAGATCTTTTGAACCGTAACAGTTAGACACTTGAAATTTTCACGAGTATGTGTTACCATAGCCGAAACGGGTATAAAAAAAATAAAACATTATTTGTACGGTATCCTTCTTATGCGATTCTTATTTGGCCGGCTTTAAAAAAAAGAATTTAGTGTTGCGCCAAACGCTATGCCCCACTAGCACACAAGCGTTTATCGCTGACGTAAAGCATTCGTCCCTTTCGCACACGCATACTAGTTAGAACGAGATAAATGCTTTATGTCATCGATAAAAGCTAGCATGCTAGGCCCCCTGGACTGATTTTAGTACTGGAGTGCGATTTTTGAATCTCACCGGATGACTAAAGCTCAGCAAAATAGCCGTTTTTCATAGAGATTCGGCCATTTTGGTGAGCTCTAGCCACCTGGTGAGATTCAAAAATTGCAACCCTTTGGCCGGTTAGATCCGTGACCGCCGCAGCGTTCTACGAAAAGTACATTAAACAAATGGCGGTTTTTTTTACATCGCCGCTAATGAGACTCAACAATGAGATTTATCTGGGATATAATATTCTTGTAAATAACTTCTAAATTGTTTACTTTCTAGAGTAATTTGAAATCGTATATTGAAATTAAAAAAAAAAAAAACAAAATCTTATTCTGAACTTAAAGGTTGACCGAAATTGCCGCCAATAGGGAGAGTGCCCAGAAAGCTGGCAGCATTGCTACGTTGGATGGCAATGCTGATTCTTAAGGCAAAGTATTGCCCAGCCTTGTCGTCACGGGATAAGGCGCGCCGATAGGTCTTTGTATAGACGGCGCGCACTTGGCCCCCAGGCAGGGGGGTTCCATTCCGCACTGTAGGTACGCTCGACCGCCTTGCCTATGGCATAGGCAAATCTCAGTACACTGTCAGCTTGCCGCGCGCTCGCTCGCACGCCCCCGCCGTGTCAGTGTAATTGAAAACGAATGCCGCGCAACCCTAGCGTGTCGCCGGGAGTAGCAGGGGGAAGGCGGGCGCGGGCGGCGCGTTCCTTTTGACTCGCTCCGCATGGCGCTTGGTGTACGAAGTAATACGAACTTTTTAAGCGTGCGAATAATGTTGGAATTCGTTTAATCGCGGTCGTAAAAGAGAAGTTTCTGTACGTTAGTACTATTATTTATTCTGTGCCCCAAGGCCCGGCCCCAGAGTTTTAACCCCAAACGCATCAAATATAGCTGTCACTTTCTAAATATCTTGTAGTGAACTATGTCGGTACAGTAGCAGGGTTAACTGGAGGTAACTCAAGATGCCAACACAATTCGCATTGAAGCGTGACCTGACGTCGAGAATCAATGACTCGAACAATACGAGATTGAGTCAACAGGGCGGAACGAACACCAATTTATTAAACAATAACACGCATATGTCATTCTCATTGGAATCAATGACTTCAGCTTAAGCCATCTGCCTCAACCGGGAGTTGAACTGGTCAAATATGACAAAACAATAAAGTCGTTTTTTATGAGATGAGACAGATCAAAAGGGTCATTAAGAGGAAACACCAAGGTCTAGAGAATTGAAAAATAGGTATTTGTAAAATCTATTGCTGCCTCCATCTATCAAGCCTCCCCCCGCAGAGTGCAATAGAGACAGCCGCAGCTTGGACTGAAAATACCTATTAAAAGTACACAAAATCAACGATTCGTAGACCCCTGATTCCTTCTCCAAAACTTATCCGATTTAACTACTTTTTTCATTAAAAATTAAAGAAAGGCTTTGGCAGTGTTCCTATGTTTTTTTTTTTTTATATAATCTAGTAAAATTTGTTTTCTGAATGTATGAACGCAGCCGAAAATCTGGCCAATTTTTTAGGTTTTTGAATGTTCATATCTCTTTTAATAATTAATTTATTAAAAAAAGGAAAACATAGGGACATGCATAATAGTGGCCATCGACTTTTTGGGAAAAAAAATTGCTCTACTGGTATTATCCAGAGAGGAAACAGGGGACGACGTTTGTATGGAAAAACGGCCCTTGTGTTTCCTCTTAATACTGATTGCGCAGGATTTGCCATTTCCAATATTAAAGGTAGCCGTCCTGTGGCGTTCGTTATCGTTTAACCGAAATGAAAACGCACCTTTAGAATTAAAGTGACCCATTTCTAAATAATGCACGTCCCAAAATTTCACCGTAATTAAAAGACATAGGGTTTAATTTTGGGAAATGTCATATTCAGAATTGTATCGCTTTAATTCTAAAGGTGCGAAAAGATAAGAAATGTTAGAGTGACCAACTCTGTATGCTCATTTTACAGGACATGTGATCTAAAATTACAGAATTTATGGAAAACATACAGGACAACGCGCTTACTAAAATACAGGATAAAATAAATTTCTCTTGTTAAAATACACGGCAAAAATGATAGCTGAAAAACGGGACGTCCTGTGGAATACTCGTACAGGACAGTTGACCACCGTAGAGGACGTTCTCAATTCGTTGGAACCTTTCCACCCTTAATCTTTCCCACTCTAACATATGACTGCGTTCTCTGCGTTGACCAATATTGGGCTAACGAGTATTTGGACCAGCGTTGCCAGACGTCCTGATTTTGGCGGGACGTCCCTTTTTTTAGCCCAAAATGAAATGTCCCGCGCCGGACAGGCTCAGTCCCGTTTTACGGAGATATTCGACCAATAACCAGACGGTAGTAGTTTTTTGGCAAAGCACCGTATTTTCATTAAAAAACATATTCTATAGCTGTCTATCATTACTGTAAAATTAATTTGAAACTCAAATAAGACGATACGTAATAAAAATCTGCTGATTATTTAAGCTTTTTATGTTGAGAAAAAATTTGTTAAATAAATCATTGTACTCTGTAAAAGAGTACAATGAAAACAGTTGACATTTAAATTAATTTGACATATTATTCTTGCTTATTGTTTTAGATTATTATTTTGTACCTGATTGTTTTTGTTTTGTTTTCATTTTATTCTATTTTTGCCTATATTGACATTTTCACCGTTTGTGACTTTGAATTTATATTTGTATTTTTATTGTGACATTTAAATTTTTTTATTTGAAATTTTGACATTTTTCTAGACGTTTTTCTAGATATTTTTATTTTATTATTTTCTTTACCTTTTGACGATCTTATTGTGAATTTGTTATCTCTGACATTCTAAATTTAATGTCATTTCCAATAAGTAATAAATGAATATATCTATCTATCTATCTGTTATGTCCGGCGTTCGATGAAAAAGTCCCGCTTTTTTATACAAAAGGCTTCAAAATCCCGCTTTGTCTGAAAATAAATCTGGCAACGCTGATTTGGACCCATAATATCGCAAGTTTCAATAGTTGGGACACTTTCTCAACTAGTCATGTTGTTTGACGTGTAACCCAAAAATATATTGTGGGAACACTTGTGAATACGAAACACGTTGTCGGTACATCGGAATAGTTGTCGTAAAATTTACTGGTCGACATAAAAACGCCATTCGCGTTTTTATCGTATCGGATGGCTGTGTCGACAAAAAGTTATGATTTTTATATCGATTATTTTTAAGTCTCAAGTAATTTTAAAAGTTACTAGATTTTTATTCTACCTATGCCCTAACACGACCGGCTAAGTTTATTTATTTTATTTATCTATTTATTTTATTTATTCAAAAAATCATACAAGCTAAACAGTATACACCACACGCTTATAGATACTTAACCCGGCGAGCGCCCCATGATCACAGGTGTGATCATAACTTTTTGGTCTATAGCACCCCATGATCACACGTGTGATCATAACTTTTTGGTCTATAGCGCCCCATGATCACACGTGTGATCATAACTTTTTGGTCTATAGCGCCCCATGATCACACGTGTGATTATAACACGCCGCGGCGTCTATGCGCTGATTCGTTGGCTATAACTTGGTGGTTTTACTAAGTTACCAGGTGAGAAATAAATACGTAAAAGTTACTTTAATAGGCTATACAAATACATAAAGGAAGTGTCACATAATACTGCCAAATCATAAACTACAATAGTATGTCATAACAATATAAGAAAAATATATTATTATAAAAATATTATAAATTATTTAGTTTATCTCTGCCTCCCTTGTGGACAGACAGACGGAGTCGCACTATAAGGGTTCTTTTTCCTTTTTGATACGGAACTACGGCCGGTGGTACGATCGTTAAAATTAATCGTTGAATGTATCGACCGCGTTGAAAGCGGAAATGTCATCGAGCTTCCCTTTAAATTGGTTTGGTTTAGCATTACAAATTTAATACGGTATTGGTTTGAACGTTGTCTATGATACAATACGGAATTTGTTTGTATTTGCGGGTCGTAGGACCCGTCTGGATCACTACCACTAAAGCTAGCTACCGCTAATCCTGCCGCTAAGCAGTACGGGCACTGTTGTGTTCCGGCGTGGAGAGCAAGACAGCCGGTGTAATTACTGGCACAAGAGGTATTCCATCTTAGCCCTCTGGGTTGGCAACGCGTCCAGGGGCGTATTTACCCTAAGGCCATCCAGGCCATGGCTCGGGGCGCCAGGCTGCTAGGGGCGGCTGCCAAAGCTGGTGGGCGCCAAAGCTATTTGGTCCGGGGCGCCAAATCTTTAAATACGCCTCTGAAAGCGTCTGCAGTCTCCTATGAACGGTGTTAGTCACCATGTGACTTCATAGTTTATAAAAAAGACCTGAATTTGAATTTAATCATTTGAATGTCACCAATCCTCTGCTTTGAAATATAACATTTATAATTCTTATAAAGTTTGTAGGCGGATGGAGCCAGCGCTGACCGTATGTTATTACTATTACAAAACTAAAGTAAGCATAACCAAAGAATAGGTCGCGATGACAACTATATAGCATAAGAACGTGAAAGGACATGAAAGGTGTATTTATGACTAGCCATCCGTTCGTAGTTTTTCTCGTATTTTAAACGTTAAAAACGTTAAAAAACGGAAATGTTACGACATATTCATACTAATATTATAAATGCGAAAGTGTATGCTCAATTGCATGCTGGCTAGCACGTCCAATTCCATACTGACTTGCATGCCCGATTTGGCATGCTTACTTGCATGATCTCTTGCAAGAATGCTTGCATATCTTGCGTTCATGCTATCTTGCATGCTGCATGTTTGCTTGCATGCCGAATAGTATACTTGCCTGCATACATGCTTGCGCGCCATCTTGCATGTTTGATTGCATAATTGCTCGCATGCGTGACTGCATGATTGCCTGCACTACGCGGGCGAAACCGTGGGTCAAATTTAGTAAATACTATATAATAATATATTCAGATTCAATTGTTCTTCTTTATTAAAACATTACCCTACTGTTAGAATCCTCACCAGATCTGTCAAGCTTAGATAATACCCCCCTCCTCCCCCCGTGCTATCTGACCGACCGTTTTATGACATACTGTAGTATTATTTTAATGACAGAGGTTTCATGTAGGTACTTTATTCATACGATCCTTGTCAAACTTTGGCAATTTTAAGCCTTCCTCGCGTCACGTTAAGAGGAGTGTGAACCCAGTCCCAAAAAGCGCTCTCCATACAGACAGCGATAACGTTTTCCACCCTGTAAACCTTAACCTATGGCAATGATTTTTTGTATGTTGTCATTATGCTCTAGAACTAGTTTTATATGTTTTGATTTTATTAAATAAATTTAAATATATAAAATGTAATTAAAATAAATTTATAAAATGTAATTTAAATTATTATGCTACTAATCCTTAGAAAATAAGACGTATGTATTACTAACAATCTATGGACCCTGGTCTGCAATAAAGTTTTGAATTTGAAAAAAAATTAATATTCTACATAGATTTTAGGAGTTTCATACAAAATAAGAAAGCGTCAATATTTTGGAAACTATTAAGAATATTTAAAATATCAAAACATACAAACCTAGGACTAGGGCATACTGACAACATACAAAAAAATGGCTATAACTTAAGGTTAAGAGGGTGGAAAACGTTATCGCCGTTTGTATGGAGAGCGCTGGGTTCACGCTCCTCTTATACGCTAGCAACTTTAATCACACAAAGACTCTAAGTCTATATTGTTTTATGAGCAGTCAATATTTTATTAGAACGTTAACTGTTTCAATGGATTTTATTAGTATTTTCATTGTTGCGTAACGGTGGTTATTTCAGTAGTTTGGTAGCATTCACTAGCACTGGTAGCATACTACTGGCGTTTATCGCGGGATCTAAGCATCTGTCCACGGCATCTGGCACACGGCAACTGGTTAGACAGGGATATATAATTATTAATTCTAGTTAACAGGTACTTGATAGGTTTTTTTACTTTTTTACTTGCCTGAACTGCTTGTAGAAAAGGATGGTACATACGGCCGTGCCGCTTTTTTTTTGTTTGACTTGGCGGGGCACTACTGTGCCCCCAGATAGTCAGGCCGATATAGGGGTAAAATGAAATATTGTAAAAATATTTTTTTAGGGTACCTCCCTTACACGTAAAGTGGGGATATTTGTTTTCCCCGTCTACCCTTAGTGTGGGATGTCATTGGGTAGGTCCTTTAAAACGATTGTAGGTTGCGACGAAGGGATCTAAGCTTTAAAGTTCTATTTTTTGTTACAGTGAAGTCCCCCCCCCCCCCCCCCCCCCCCCGTCAACTCGTTTTGGGATTAATTAAAAAAATCACTCGTATATATAACAAAATTAAAAGGAAAACTGTCACATCTAAATAGGCGTTTCAAGTTAACGGAACCCTTGACTGCGCGGCCCGACACGCCCTTGCTCGATTTTTATTCCCATTACGTATGAATCCATAACAATCATTATCGAGTACTATTGCACATGAAATCGTGTCATAAAATCCTGTTTCTGCATTAAAGTCAAAGTAATTTTAAACGGCGAAATCGAAAAAGATTTTTTTTAATTAACACCTGCACTTGAGTCTCCAAATTGCTCAAATAAAGTGAAGCGAATTCAAGCGACGGTCCAACTGAGCTCTCGACGTCGGCAGAGTTACAGGTTTTAATTGTAGTACTCTTTTAACGCCAATGTAACAGACAAAGTTTTATCTTTATATTCTTTATCTTTACACAGTTTAAAATAAAATCGCTATCTGTTCTTATCTGTTGTAATCATCGGCCGCTTGCACCTTCTAAACCACGCAACAGACAACCACGCAAACCGTATGGTTTCTACTGTTATTTAGATACATCGCACCTTTAGAATTAAAGCGACCTAATTCTGAATAATACACGTCCCAAAATATCACCTTAATAAAAAGACATAGGGTTTAATTTTGGGAAATGTCATATTCAGAATTGAGTCGCTTTATTTCTAAGAGCGGTTTCGCATTACGTCCGATCCGAATACGATCCATACCCGTGAAAACATGGGTCTAGAAAACTCGGACCGAATTCGGATATTGCTTACGCACTAGTTCGATCCGAACCGTGGAAATATGGGTTATTTTCAACATTTTCAATTAAAGTAAAAACATGCGCATGCGCTCGCGGCCACACTGAACTAATACACTGAATGCCTGCCGCTTCACGTCACCCAGCCACATACCCCGCCTGCCCTGCTGCCTCTCTGCTCGTACGCAGCTCGGTTTTAAATCGGACGCAGTGCGCGAGCGTTCATACAAATAATACTATGGCTGCTTTGGTCCGTCAAAAATCTTCTCCGGAATGGAGATTCTAGAATGACGGAAAGAAATCGGATCACGGAGATCGTATCTAGTGCGCAAATTACCATAGAAATAGTTCTACGGCTACTACGGGCCATATTTTCACGGATTCAGATCGGACGTAGTGCGAAACCGCTCTAAAGGTGCGACATTTTTCTACACTAATATAAGAAAGAGGTAAACTTTGTTTGTTTGTTAGTTTGTTTGTTAGTTTGTTTGTATGTAGGGGGTAATTTCTGGAACTACTGAACCGATTTCAAAAATTCTTTTACAGATAGAAAGCTACACTATTCCCGACGGACATGGGCTACTAATTTTACGTGAACGAAGTCGCGCGCGTCCGCTAGTCGTTAATAAAATTGCATCCTTGTGAAACCGAGGTGGGGCGCTACTAAACTATAAACCTCTTCAGAATCTTTACCTTAACCCTTTTTGTATGGTTACAGCTCTTATCTCACGGAGGCAGTTTTTAGCAAAGGACTTAAGGGTCCAGTTTGCTTTATGGGCCCCATTAAAGGTTTACGGCTTGGGCTAAACGCGAGCAATAATTATTTCAATTTAATTTTTATCTCTCGGCTAGCACTAATGGCTACGCATAGGATTATGTGTACTCTTTTTTTTTATGAAATAGGAAGGCAAACAAGCAAATGGGTGACCTGATGGTAAGTGATCACCACCGCCAATAGACACCCGCAACACCAAGAAGATTGCAGATGCGTTGCCAACCCAGAGGGCTAAGATGGAATACCTCTTGTGCCAGTAATTACACCGGCTGTCTTGCTCTCCACGCCAGAACACAATAGTGTAAGCACTGCTCTGTTCTTGTGTGTGTGTGTGTATCTTTTATTCAGGATTTTTAAATGATTCTATCCAAACTCTTTCTGTGGCTTAAGAGGAGTGTGAACCCAGCGCTCTCCATACAAACAGCGATAACGTTTTCCACCCTCTAAACCTTAACCTATAGCCATGATTTTTTTGTATGTTGTCATTATACCCTATAACTAGGTTTGTGTGTTTTGATTTTTTAAATATTCTTAATAGTTTCATAAATATTGACGCTTTTTTGTTTTGTATGAAACTCCTAAAATGCAAATATTGTCAAAAATATGAAGAACATTACAAAACTCAAAACATACAAACCTAGTTCTAAGGCACGATGACTACATACTAAAAATTCATTGCCATAGGTTAAGATTTAGAGAGTGGAAAACGTTATCGCCGTTTGTATGGGGAGCGCTTTTTGGGGCTGGGTTCACACTCCTCTTAACCCTAATGGTTTTCATTATTTTAGTATGAATGATTTATTACAATCAGACGGCACGCAGCCGAAGCGATGAGTCATATTTAGCTATTGAGCGTTTAATGCTCTGTCTGACGCGAAATCTTCTCCTAATTTCTGGACGCCTGGTACTTTCATTCGGATTCCTAGAATATTATATTAGGATGCCGATAGACTTGAGCATTCACTTGTCATGAGATGTTAAGTTACAAGAGAACGCTCAAGTCTTGCAGCACCATTACACGAATTAAGAATACTTAGTAGATTCCTTCTGATAATTTCTCATCCTCCTTAGATATTAATTAAACGACAATATTACCACATAGTATATAATACTAATATTACTTTAAAATCACTGTTATTTGATTTTGTTAAATTAATGTAATTCTAATTGTAGTTTATTCTTGATCATTCAATTCTTGACATTTCATAGTTTGTTTTGGTTTATTTAAAAAAAAATTACGTTGTTTTACTTGACATGTTAAATTCATTATGGGAAAGATGTTTCTGTATTAATGCCGCAGTCATTCCAGTGCTTATCCTAACAGCTGATGGAATCTGGCTAAATTATATGCCTTTTTAACAAACCGAGTCGTTTTGAGACAATGAAGGACTGTTTCTAACGCGATTGTGTTTTGATTTTGAAAGTTGGACTCACTTATTTATACGTACCCTTTACGATTTAACTGATTTTCACGCATTTAACGACCAACTTGAATTTTGACAGCTGTTCCAAATTTAAATTCATAACGTCACGAGCAGTCACGAGATATCGGTAATGTGATGACCAATAAGGAACAGATTTACCTACTACCACAGACAAGAAAAGTCTTATAATAACATTGGTTGTAATAATAATAATTATTATTATTATTTATTTAATTCAGACGACACATGAGGTCCATAGTTGTGTTAGTTATTCTTAGCCTATGTTAGTAGTCAATATTTATAATGCTGGTCATTTCCTAGGGTTTTTGAACGCGTTATTTAGCCTTTATGATATGTGTGTAGATAAACGTGTTTATCTACACACGTATCATAATTGTTAAATAACGCGTTCAAAAACCATAGAAAATGATCAGCATTATTACAACCAATGTTATTATAAGAATAGTCTTGTCTGTGGTAGTAGGTAAATCTGTTCTTTATTGGGTAGTATCTCTTAGTAGTCTGTGTTTATTGGTGATCACATTACCGATATCTCGTGACGTTATGAATTTAAATTTGGAACAGCTGTCAAAATTCAAGTTGGTCTCTATTCTAGTATCCACAGATATTAAAACAGTTATCGATACGAAACGTCAACTCAGTATGATGTTTTAATTTAAACGCACGACATTTGATCTCGAGTGACATGACAATAAGGACTTCATTTGTTTGTCTATGATTTAAAAAAACGTTCGTCTTGACGGATAGATCGAATTGCCGCTATACTTGTTTGTTGGTTTTTTTGCTGTTACGGTTTTTTGCAGTTATGATATGTGTGTAGATAAAGTAATGTATGCAACTGTATATAATTAGGCCTTAAAACACTCGTGTGATCCTATTATGAAACTCGCTGACGCTCGTTTCATAAAACCACACTCGTGTTTTAAGGCCTCTCATTATATAGCAGTTGCATAAAATACTATTTACTGACGCAAAACTATTCGAATTTAGCAAAACTCACATTATATTTAGCCACAGTGAAGAAAAATACGATGCGGTACCTTTAGCCTAAGCTTGCAGCAGTTCTTTCCCCTCTTCGCAGGAAGTGGAGCGACACCTCTAAACCTATTCTTGGATTATGTAAAAATTCCTCATAATATCTAAGTCCTACTTCATTCCAGCTAATATTAGACCGCTATGAATAACTCGAACGTGCTCGTATAAAACGAGGATTTGGCCCCGTTTCACGATTTATCTTCCCTATGTGGTATTTTAGATCAAAGATTTTAAAATAAGTATATACGCGATCGTTTTTAACATTTTTGAAAGATTTACATTACTTAAGATTTTGTTGATAGATTAGATTAGATTCATTTATTACTTACTTATTGGAAATACCATTCAATTTAGAATGTCAAACATAACAAATTCACAATTTTTTTTTTATACAACATAGGAAGGCAAACAAGCAAGTGGGTCACCTGATGGTAAGTGATCACCACCGCCTATAGACACCTGCAACAACAAAGACAGTGCAGATGCGTTGCCAACCCAGAGGGCTAAGATGGATTACCTCTTGTGCCAGTAATTACACCGGCTGTCTTGCTCTCCACGCCGGAACACAACAGTGCATCACTGCTGCTTAGCGGCAGGATTAGCGAGCAAGATGGTGGTAGCGATCCGGACGGACCTTGCACAAGGTCCTACCACCCGCGAAATATCGTCAAAAAGATAAAGAAAATAATAAAATAATAATACCTATCTAGAAATATGTCTACTAAAAATTTCAAAAGTAAAATTAATTAATGTTACAATTAAAATATATAAATACAAACTCACAAACCGTGATACTCAGATAATTTCATTTTAAAACCCCAATGCAAAAGAGGATAATAGACTCCGGCTTCAGGCTTCTAATGGACTCTTGTCTGTAATTCTTTTTTTACCGCCCTTAAGCACATTCGCTCCGTATGAGGCGAGAGTTTCCAAGTTTGCTCAGTTTTTTATTTGTTGTGGCAAAATAGTGTGACTTTTTATCAATTAAAGTAGTTTTCTGGTACAAAAACAATGTTTCTTACTCAATTGTGTTTTTGTTTTGGAAAATCGAGTTATTTATATGAATCAATTTAATTTTATTACTTGTTTCATTTTTTAACTGACTTTTACACATTTAAAGTACAATTATTTAAAATGTCTAAATGTCGTACGTATAAAAAACTAATGTCGAGACGCAAACTTAAAATAATCGTACGGTCAGCTTTAAAAGTAGCTGAACATTTTAGAACCTTGTCGCTGTCAGTGATGTGACAAATTCAGGCAAGTCTCATTTCATTCGTTACTACGACAAGGTTCTTAAGTGTTAAGCTACTCCTATGCAGTAGAATAAAACACATCCAAAGTTAATACGAATGGCGGACGCCAACTAATTCCTTCCTGGATTAAAAAGCGTAATTCAAACGAACAGTTAATCTTGTCCTTCCAGCTCCTAATAACTCAGGATTACTATCTCTGTTCAATTTCGAATGTAAGCTGCCCTTTATTGAATTACACGTACATTACGAGAGGGCGTGACGCCCAAGGGGGTTGTGAGTGCGAAGGTTGCGTCACATTTCAAATTTTTTCCGCAGTGTTGGTCAAACTGAGTCTTTGTTTGAATTAGTTTCAAGAATTTATGGGCGATCACTTCGTTTGGAGCGGAAATAAAAAAAAAGTAGTAATTGTTTTATTTTTAAATTAAAAAACTTGAGCATCTGGCAGAACTTGAAGTTTAAAAGTAATTACGGTTACAAAATTAAATGAAAAGTGTCGATTCTTCGCCAGTTTGAGGTCACTGTAAAGTTACCCAGTTGAATGAGATGACTTAAAGAAAAGTTTATCGGGTTTCACCTTCAAATCCAGAATGCGATAACTGTACAAACAGAGCACATTGAAAAATTTGAAAGTAAAGAGGGAAGAAAGACGGTTTCGAAGGAATTTGAAGATAAAATCACCTGTAGTGTAAGGCACGGAATATCGAGACTATCAAGTTTGAGTTCGATTTATAACTACGATCCTAGGTTCAAGTCTTGCGAGATGACCAGTGCTCAATGTCAAATTTATTTAATGTCTTTATCCAACAGAATAAGGTTGCGTTATAGTTATATGATTTCAGGTTGACTTCTCAGGGAAATACGAGAAATAAGCGTGTCAGTTATATGCCATTAAAATGTATTAAGTCGTCTGTCTCATTTAATATACACACAAACACTTACCATCGTGTGACCTACTTGCGCCTTTGCCTTCTTATTTTACATTTTAAAAAAATATTTGTAAAGCGGGCTACACATCAACTCTGTGATCCTATTATGACAGAGTGTTGTAGACTTGTGGTCCGAAATGTAAACTAAACATTGCGTCACGAGACCCGTTTTGTCTGTCTTAGAGTTAGTCGTGTCCTAATTTTGCGTTTGTTGTGCGTCAGCTATTTTTAAAACGTTTTGGAACGTTGAGAATGTTGGTATCATTCGGCTATTTATTTTTAATCAGTGATGTTATAAGCGTTAACGACTCTGTTAGTTTGATGTATGTTAGTTAATATTCGTTACAACATGCGTTGATCTGTTTTAAAAGTGATGTGCAAATGCAATTACAACGTTATTTATTTCTATGTTATGTTATTTCGATGGATGTTATTCTTATGCCATCAAAAACAAAACTTGTAAAAAAAACCAAGTCTCGCAACTCAGTTCCTCTACCGTAAAAAGTTGTGAGATCCATGTAATACCAAGTCGGTTGGTTTATTCAGTCCCTACTTAAGGGACCTTCTGTCCTAAGTTATTATGTAATTAGCTAATCTAACAACATCTTATAGTGACCACATTAATATTAAAAATATTTTATGTTTAAATAAGATAGATTGACTTGGCCATCGCATGAAAACACAATATAACTCAAAAGCAATACGTATTATATTAAAGAAGATTGTTTAGATTGTTTTTTTTTTACTTTAATATAAAAATAAGAATCTTTTTAATCTAAAAAATGTTTTGCCCCTTTCATTTGAGGGCAAATGTCACAATGACAGATAAAGACATAACTAACTAACTAACTAACAAACGTTTACGAAGCGTTTATGAATAAGGGGGTTAGAATATACGGTTTTTTTTTGTTCACGGTTTAGAACGCTGTTGTCTCTTTGAAGTTGCCTAACGCTGTCGTTTATAATAAACAAGCGAAACTCTTCAAGCGGTGGTAAACATAAACATCGGATAGTAACGCAAAACAAGTACTTACTTACGCACAATTTTTTAAAAACAAGTTTCATCGAAATGAAAAAGTGGACAGCGAAGAAAAAATATCAAAAAATGTACTTAGTTGGCTCTACTGTGTAGAGTGTTCAATGCTATTAGTGTAGAGCGTTTTTAGAATTATTGGGTTCGGCCATCTATCATAATAATTACGGTGGAACTCTTTCAGTTTACATCATAGTTATGTCTAATTCTACCAATGTTATAAATGTGAAAGTAATGATATTTGGATATTTGATTGTTATTTCCCCAATTCCCTAATCGCCTGGACTGATTTAAATTTAATTAAACAGAAAAATATCTTAGAATTAAACACAGGATACTTTTTGGTGAACTTTTGTGGTTAAAACTAGTCAGATAAATAGCTAGATTCACCGTCATGTTTAATTGAGTTGTTATTCCTAAAATCCCGCATGCCACAATGCAAATTAGTGCATCGATGTACCCACTTAATTCAATCAACAGGTACATCTATAAACGCCACCTGTCACTAGTGTCACTGCGGCTGGCTTCGCGCCAAATCTGACAGCCACGGCCGCCAACCTAACGTGACAAATAAGGCGATCATGCTCTGTGGTAAAGAGATTTACCTTCGCTGTTCATTTCATGGCAAACGCTTGACAAGGTGCTTTTGTGTCAGGTTTATACAGAAAGCAGATTATACCAGTTTCAACAGGCCTATGCAGTGCTGTCAAAATGATAAGAATAACGAATAGACGTAGTTTAACCACTATTAGCGCTACTTTTTTTTATTAATGGCAATGACTCGTTCATATGAGCGAATGGACGATTGTGCCAATGTCAAAAGTGAGGAAACGGTGCGGGAGAAAAGGCATAATACGGAATTTTGGAATTTAGGAGTAGGATCAGGACAGTTATAGTAGTTAAAGAATAAATGGATGATAATATACAATGATAACTTAGCGCTACTTTTTAAAACTAAAACGATCAGTAACCGTAACATGAACCTTTGGGACACGCCATTACTTGCTACTAAACTCAGTGTGTCTTACTGGGCTGATTAGAAAGAGACGCATTGAGCTGTCTAGTGAAGCTAAGTTCAATACCAGTGGCCCGTTTTACTAAGCTACAAGTTTACAAGTTTTTCCAAATCTAAACCGGCAACATTGGTCAATAATGACCAATGGCAATGGGCATAATGACCAATGTTGCCGGTTTAGACTTGTAAAATTGTAAGTAGTAGCTTCGTGAAACGGGCCACAGTTTGACAGGTGTCAAGAGAGGTAACATAAAATGTCGCTTTCAGTAAGTGTTAGCCTTTTTCTAGAAAGTTTTACTTCAGAAATGCGACATGCAACTGCACTGTACAAGTTTAAACATTATTTCGAAATGCCGTGTCAGGTGTTTTTTAGGTCACAGATGTGTGTTCTATGCAGGTAAGTAAAAATAGCGCCAAGAGCTGGCAAGAGCTGGATGAGAGTGGCCGAGGATCGTGCTCAGTGGCGTGCCATGGGAGAGGCCTATGTCCAGCAGTGGACGAACATAGGCTGATGATGAAGTAAAAATAGGTAATAAATAGATATTCTAAAAGGATGAAAGCTAAAAAAACTTGAAAGTCCTCAAATGTTTTTAGTTTTCATTCCACCCTTACTCGTACGCATCTGTTTAGTTTATTCAATCAATGTAAAAATACATTATAAATTGGATGTCAAGGTACACGAATGTATACAGAGATCGTCAAAATTATATAATTATCATCATCATGATCATCTCAGCCACAAGAAGTCCATTGCTGAACATAGGCCTCCTCCATGGATTTCCAAAGTGACCGGTTGGAAGCGGCATGCAACCAGCGCCTTCCTGCCACCTGTATGAGGTCATCGGATCATCTTGTAGCTGGTCCTACGCTGCGCTTGCCAATACGCGGCCGCCATTCGATTATATAATTATAAAATTCATATATAGTATATGTATAAACTTCACTTACTTATACACTCATAGCAGATGCCAGCCTCTTCGTTAGCGTGAAATTCAAAAACAGCTTGTGCCGTGTAAATAAATTATAGCCTATAGGATATCCTTATAAATAAATATCATGTCGAAACCACTAGAAGCTTCGTAGTTGGGGTCACTAACCGCTAGGCTCTCGATCCTCGAAATCACTATTGGAGTGTGCAATAAAGTTTAGTTCTAAACTTTGTCGTAGCAAATACTTATTTTCAACCTATGCTACGAGTTTCATGTGCTACGGCTACGTGCTACGACGGCTAAGTACTTTGTCAATTTTTTATACTATTACCACAGAATAAATAATAGTACTAACGTACAGAAACTTCTCTTTTTCGATCACCATTAAACGAATTCCAACTTTATGATCAGGCACAAAAAGTTCGTATTACTTCATAAACATTCGACAGAAACATGCGTCAAAAAGAAGGCGCCGCCCGCGCCCGCCTTCCACCCGCAATGCCCTGGCGCACCGCTAGGGTTGGGCTGCTTACTAATACTATCACAACGCGCGACACAGAGTGAGCGGGCGCCCGCGCGGCAAGCCGGCAACCTACTGCGATTAACCTATGCCATAGGTAATGCGGCGAGCGCACCTACAGTGCGGAGTGGAACCCCTCTGTTATTACTATGTTTATATAGCACTTTCTAATAGGCTAATATAATAACCCTTATCCAGTGGCCAAGGATTACTTTATCCATTGCGTCTCTGTCTTACTAGTGTTGTAAGAAATGGAGTCATAACCTTGTAAGGCCCATGTCAAATTTCGTTCTATGAATGTTGAACCATATCGTTTGTGTCAGTGAGTTCAATGTCAGTTTAACATTTGTCCTATATTTAGGACTTGGGGCCTTACGACGTATAAACTAGACTGGTCACAGGAAGAATTAATCAATCAGAAACGTTCACTTTTTCATGTGTTGACTAATCTCCTGGTACAGTAGGGGAAATATATTCACGTACCACCTTAGAACCCTATCGCAATGACGCGACGCGTTAAACGCCAGGCTATGTCATACAAATGTCATGCGTATGTCCCTTCGACTAGGTTCTACGGTGGTACGTGTTTCAATTTCCTTGACTGCACAAACAGCAACAAACTTAGCCGACCATTAAAGAGGGAGCTGACAGAAATTGTCTATGCTCGAAAGGGATAGATATATCAACATCATAGTGCATAGTAAATGCCTCCTTTTCGAAAAATTACACTTTTGCGGGTGGTAGGACATTGTGCAAGGTCCGCCCGGATCGCTACCACCATCTTGCTCGCTAATCCTGCCGCAAAGCAGCACTGCTTGCACTGTTGTGTTCCGGCGTGGAGACCAACACAGCCGGTGCAATTACTGGCACAAAGGTAATCCATCTTAGCCCTCTGGGTTAGCGACGTATCTGCAATCTCTTTGGTGTTGCGGGTGTCTATAGGCGGTGGTGATCACTTACCATCAGGTGACCCACTTGCTTGTTTTCCTTGCCTTTCAAATAAATTCCTGACCAGTTACAAAAGATGCCATATAATGAGTTCAAAACCACGTAACGTAGCAGTCGTCGAAGGCTTAAACACACCGTGTTAAGGCTTATTTTTTAAAATTACGTAGCTTCGTGAAAGATTGTTTTATGAGAACAGTTTAATTGTAAGGGGATAATTGGGCTTCTCCGGTCTATAATGGCTTCCTGAATGGCTATGTTTGTCCTTATCTAACCGACCTAGAAGGAGAGACGCACTGAGCGAAAAGCGAGAGAATGGAAAGCGTGTTTGCTTATCTGAGACTCTATTCGACATCGTCGCGTTATGCATTGTACTATCTGGTTTTCACTCAGCTTCTATATCACTTAGAGTCTACTGTCGGTCGAAACTTAAAAAAATATTATTTTATGCAGTTAGACGTAAAATTGTAAATTCAATGACTGTAACCGGTAAACTAATAATTTACATTTGTAATACTGGCGTCAACCTGTGTTCTCATGTCGGGCCGTTTTTCTGCTGTCATTTAGTATGACACTGAATATCCATGCATTATAATATCATTGCCTACTATTGCTCATTTGTTGCTAAGAACTATACATAGCTATATGAGACGGAGTACAGTATCTATAGAATAGATAGGGAATCAGAAACACAGGTAGCGTAGCCAGCTCAATGACCTTAAATTAAAACGTCTTAAATAATTTAATAAAGTTCGTTCACCACCAATTAAGGCTGTTTCAGCTGAGATGTCTTTATGTTTGCCAAGAGGCATTGGCACGGGATCAAGATGGGGGTTTAAGGGGGGTGTAGGCACCGTCGTTACTCATGAAAACTTTCACGGCTTACAGGTTCTCGCGGACATACAGAATCCCTCTCTTACTCATCAGCGTACTTGAAAACTGGTACACTGGTAGGTACTAGGATACTGGTACGGTATACCAAATTACCCTACGTTATTGATACTTGTACCTTAAAACTGGCAACGAATAACTTCCCTGCCGGAATCCCTGCCCGTTAATTCCAGCTAATGCGATTTACCGTCTCCTCGAACGCTGTATTCAAATCGAGCGGTTGTCGCCTCGAACTTCGCTATTAGGCTAAGCTCGGACTGATCTCTGACGAACGTTCTTAGTGGCGTGAAGTTAGCTGGGAATTGGTAAACCGTATCCATCTTAACACATCTTAATTAGTAAACAACATTATAACCTAAAATTAAAAAAATCTGTCAAAATTATTGATTAAATAAAACATTTAAAGCAAAAAATTAGTAATAAATCCTTCTATTTATTGCCTCGATTTGTTTTATTTAGGCGATAAACGCTGTTTAAATGACAAAAAGTTAAAAAGTAGGTTAGAATTTTGTTAACATGATAGAATAAATTCAATTTTACTAACTAGTAAGTATATGGAATTATTTCTAAAATAAATGACTATTTAATTTAATAAGACAAGTATGGATTACCAGCCTTTACAGTTAGTTAGTACCTAAGCATGTTTAACCCCCGGTTAAAAAGAGAGGGCAGGTATTAGTTTACTAGCTCTCAAATGGGTAGACTGATTTAAGTGGATGTTTTTTTTAAAGCAGTAGCCCTAACATGACCAGCCAGTTTAATTTAATTCTATGTGCGTCCATTTCGGATGAGGTTTAGTTGGCCAGAGACGCAGTGAGGGATAAATTAAACCTGGCCAGTTATGTTAGGGCCGCAGGCTTTATTGTAGAAGTTTTTAGCTATGTTTGGCACAAAACAGGTTAGCGCGGCTCTCAACATAATATATAATTTAACTTTAATTTTTTTTTCTTGACTTAGTTAAAGGCTTTTTTCTGACTTTAAATATTACCTAAAAGTCGACAATGGATCAGGAGTTTTCGTAGGATCACTGGTTTCTATAGGCGGTGGTTATCGCTTTCCATGACATGACCCGTTTACCATAAAAAAAACTACAATTTTCGAGAAAGAAACTAAGGCCATTTATAAGCCTGCTTGTATTCGGGGCTGTTAATAAAGTCTTACAAGTATTGTAGGTTATATCTAGCTCCTGTCAAAAATGTGTCCTACTGAATGAAATGGAGTATAGTTCCATTTTTTTACGTCTATAGTTCAATAGCGAAATTAGGTCGTAAGGGTCATTGACTCGGCTCATAGCTAGCGTTAATGGCCGCCACTTTGAAGCCATTACGTTAAAGTTACGCAACGACAACAAACGAGTAATATATCGACCGCGGCCGCGCGATAAATCTATGCGTGACTATTAAACAAAACGCTTGGACCACTGGTCGACATAATACCCTTAGCAGGTCATTTCGGCGGTACTTAGTTTATATTTTTTCTTTTACTTATTGTCTGTGTGCGCTGCAGCAGTGCACCTAGCACGAATCTTCTCGATACGCGTTAACTAGCTACTTAACTCAGTGAATCTCTTTCTAACTAGCGCAGTGGGTAAGAGACGCACTGAGTTAAGTAGCGAGTTAACGCGCACCGAGAAAATTCGTGCTAGGTGCACTGCTGCAGCGCACACAGACAATAAGTACTCGTCTAAATTGTTAGGTACTTTTTTTTGTTCTTCTAAATTGTACGTATGTAACTTTGATTGTGTGTGCTTGCAGTAACAAATAAACGTTATATCTACACTGAAATAAAGGGACAACCGAACTAGTTTGGTTACTGGTTCGTTTAAATTAGCAAAACTATTTCCTACCGATAAACATTTGATGACATTTAAAATGAAAATCGAAAGAAATTATGGTTACAAAATTTAAAATTTTACAAATCAAAAGTTAGGTAAGGTGTAACAAATTGTTCGGTAGTCACTTTTTTAATGTAATAGGTGACAAAACTTTGGTTATGTGTAACACAACTATTTTTTCTGTGTACATCTATCTATCTACTATTATTTATGAAGTAAAACAAGCTGAACGTAATCCCGTCGTTAGCTCACCTCGCCTCGCTTACGTCACACCGCGTCGCGTTTTGTGTAACGTCGCGTCACCTTACTGTGGGAATCCTTAGACTGTGTAATATTACATACTAGGCCATGTTCGTAAAATATCACTAAAGGTTTTACTAATACGAACCGTATCTGAGTAAACAGTCGTATTTTTGTCTAGTCAATGCATTTTCTTACTATTATTATTATAAGCTCACGCGTGTTTCCCCTTGGGGTAGGCAAAGACCACAGAACGCCATTTGCTCCGGTCCTAGCATACTGCCCTCGCTTCCTCCACACACATTCCTCTCTTCATACATGCTCGGCGGTTACGGGTACTCATAATACCTGTCTTTAGGACGTCGCCAATTTGGTCAACGAACGTATGCCGAGGCCGCCCTCTACTGCCTCGCCCAGTCACATCACCCTTATAAATTTGCTTACATAATCACCTTTGATCCATCCGCTCAACATACCCAAACCAACGCAACATTCCTTTTTCCATCTTAGCCACTACATCTTCTTTTATTCCCCAAATTATTTACAATCCTGTACTTAATTTAAATTAAAAAAAGTTACCAGAACAGAATTAATTTATTAACCGCAGATTAACCAACTCAGAGATATGACTTGACTTCCTAATTTTAACTTTAGAAGGTATAGTCGACCAAGAAATTGCTTGACCAATTTTCCACCTTATTACAAAGGGAGAAGGTTCAAAAGTGGTCAAGTAATTTCTTAGTCGACTATACATTTATAAGTTTTATTTTACTAAAAATAATTTTAATACAATAAGCTTTTTATGGCTGCAGCTGGTAACTTATTACTGCATTGTCAATTGGATGATATACTACTTATTTGGAAGCAGTGAGACCACTGAAAGTAAGGCAAACTTGACTTGCATAATTTAACCCACACATAGCTAACAAAGCTAGTTAAATAATAATGATTATAAAACCTTTTTTATCTATTTTGATTTAGAGGTTTTAATCAAAACAGAACATTCCAGCCTCATTTGAAAACAACATATCTAAAACAGAGTTTTGAGTTTAAGTGTCGTTTAATGTCTCGAAGTGTCACAGTACGCTCTACATTATACCTTATTTCCCGTTTTACGAAAAAACGAAACATTTCTTTCCAGTAAGAAAAACAAGAAAATAAAGAAAGAGCCAGGAGCACCCATCCAGAGGTGAGGGGGTGAAGGGTGCTTCAGCCTCGTCTAGTGGAAGGGGGAGGAACTTAAAAAGATAGGGTTAGTACAATTGGAAATTCGAAAAGTGAATTTTATGTTTCGGAAAAAAAAACTGGAGTTCTATCTTTCGGGGTTGGTAGGTACGGAGAACACGGTTTTGGCATTAAAGTTATGAATAAGTACTTTTTTTTTAATCTTCTCTATCTTCTTTATCTATCTACACTAATATAATAATGAGGTAAACTTAGTTTGTTTGTTAGTTTGTTTGTATGTAGGGGGTAATCTCTGGAACTACTGAACCGATTTCAAAAATTCTTTCACAGATAGAAAGCTACACTATTCCTGGCGTCAGGAATAGTGTCCGTACATAGGCTACTAATTTTACGTGAACGAAGTCGCGTACGTCCGCTAATATAGTATAAAACAAAGTCTCTATTAGTTCCTGTCTGTCTTTACATCTTCGGTAGCTTCGGTACTCCTTCTAGAGGTCCTTCATGCAAAGGATTTTGATACGGTTTTCACTGTCATTTTGAGATCTCTATTACAAAGGTTTTTATATAGGTACATTACAAAGTCGGGGCAGGTCACTAGAAATATATATATATAAAAGGGGCAATTTTTTTTTCATTTTTAGGGGTCCGCGGATCATGGTAAAGTTGCATTAGGTGTCCACCCTTGAAAAGGTTGGGTAACCCTGGTTAAGAGCACTCAATCTAGTAACAATACAAAATGTCGTTGCTATTTCCACATTTGTGATCAGCCGCCATTGCTCTTCGCTATTGTCACAATATTTTCGCCGTCGACCAATGAAATTTTCCTAGCGTGGCTCCGACACTCTTTTATTCATCCTTATCGATGCCAAGCATGCATACCAATGAGGTATTCCGAATTCTGCAGACTCCTAGGACCTTATAGAGTCTTTAGGAAATAAGGTCAGGGATGTGGAGGTGGAAATTGTGAAACTTAGAAAATATTGTCGTATAGTCGACCAAGAAATTGCTTAACCACTTTTCGACCGTATTACAAAGTGATAAGGTTCAAAGTGGTCAAGCAATTATTTGGTCGACTATACCTATATGTATAGGTAATGGAGGGCTGCTGAAATTGGAAAAAATATTTTGCAATTAGGTCACATCTTTTTACACGTAGGATTCTACCAGTGAAATAGGGTCGTTTACATGACTGAGTCTATCAGCGCTTCGGAAAATGGAAGATTCTAAAATTATAAAGCAAGGTTTATCTATAATATTCAAGTATGATCCTAATTTTCTGACAATAAACCATTTTTATTTTATCTGAAAGTAGTTTGTAGTAACAGCGTGACACTGACTACGACGCTGGAGGTTCCGGGTTCGATTCCCGGGAGAGGCAAATTTTTGTATGATGAATAAGAAGAATATTTCTACCTAAGTCGAGGATGTTATATTAGTATGCTATGGAATGGATGCTATTCAATCTATACATTTAAGTATGTCTATCAGTTGCCTAGTATCCATTACAGGCTTTTCTTGGTTCGGGACTAGGTCAATTGGTGCTTTCCCAAGTATTAAAAAGTAGTTAACAACCAACTAATATTGTAAAAGTAATGATGTTCATATGTTTGTAGGTACCTCAATCATGTTTTAACGGCTAAACGGTTGATTTATTTATTTAAACTTTATTGTACAAAAAATTACAGAATGTACACAAAGGCAGACTTAATGCCTTAAGGCATTCTCTGCCAATCAACCTGGTAGGGAAAGCACTGGCTAAAAGGCTTGGCTGGAGGGGGAAAGACTGGCTGCTGCTGGCTGGCTGGCTGGAGATTTAGATGGAATTTGGCAGTAAGTTTGGATATGGACATTCCAAGTACGGTGGGGGGCTGGGGGTTTACCACTTAACAGCTGCCATAAAATGTATGGGCGTGGACTAGAGGACATTACATTTATGATTCGACATTAATGGAATGGACATTTACACAATCGATTTTGAAACTGCATATTTTCAGGATTGTTTAAAAGATTGTCGTATAAATCTTTAGGTTGGGTTGGGTTTGCTTTAAAAAAAAAATGCATTTATTTCAGACCATTTTGTCCATAATTTGTTAGTTATAAAGAAAGAAAAGAAAACAAAAAAAATACTTTATACATTCCTGCTATATTAGCACACAAACTCGTGTTTATCGCATTTGTCCGTCTTTCGTATGCTAGCTGATCAGAAAAGGATGTATGCGATGTCACCGATCAAAACTAGATGCTAGTGCTACTACAGAAGCATTGGTAGCACACCTAGCGTTTGATGCGAACTTTTTTTTATAAAATAGGAAGGCAAACAAGCAACTGGGTCACCCGATGTTACCATCAAGTGACCCACTGTGATAACCACCGCCTATAAACATTCGCAACACCAAGGAGATTCCGGATTCGTTGCCAACGTAGAGGGCTAAGATGGGACACCTCTTCTGCCAGTAATTGCACCGGCTATCTTGCTCTCCACGCCGAACACAACAGTGCAAGCACTGCTGCTTAACAGCAGGATTAGCGAGCGAGATGGTGGTAGCGATCCGGACGGACCTTGCACAAGGTCCTACCACTCGCAAGCACGCTCATAAAGCATACATTCCTGTCATTCGTTAACTTGCTGGAAAGGGATACTAGCGTGCTATAACCTCTGATTATGGATTCATGGAGGAGGGGGACCACACTTCATTTTTCGATACGCAACCAATAAAGAAATGGAAATAATTGCGTATAAATTAATGTTTTAAACGGCCAGTAAACTTATTATCAAACCGCGATTAGAGTGTAATTGGAGAGTAACGTCAAACCACTGTCATTTTATACATATAGGACTGAAGCTTGATGCAATTCTATGAACTGACAGTGTGCTGACGTTACTCTCCAATTATTTTCCAATCGCGGTTTGATATTACTATTTTGTAGATTAGAGATAGTTTCTCGAACAAATATTTAAGTAGCAAATGCCTTGCGGGTTATAATCTTGTTTCATAATACAAGTAAATACATAATAACGATGATGTCTTGTAATCTTGTAAACAAGAAACGAGACACATATACCTTATATATATGAAATTCTCACAAAGGGCTCCTTGTTTAAAATATTGAGATAAAGAGTTTTGAAGTTATTTAAGAAAATAGGGGGTGATTTACCATTCCCTGCTCCCCCTTATCTCGGAAAATACTAAGTCTTAATTTTTTATATATAGTATAGATTATAGAAAAACCTGTAATAGTTTATGATATTTAAAGCAACATCGGAAATTTCTCATCATTTGTGCGTATACGGAACCCTGTACACGCGAGTTGAAATCGCACTTTTCCGGTTTTTATTATTAAGTATTGTTATAAAAGATACCCTATGAATGGACAGACGGACATACAGCGGAGCCTTAGTATTACCAAAGGTTGCCAACGGGTGTCTTTTTGGAATGGAGTGCTAAAAATGGTTGCCAATGGTTTGCAGTAAGGATGCTATAGCCGGAAGAAAAAAGACAGAACAAGAGAAATTGTCTATGCTTGAAAGGGATGGTCATATCAACTCCATAGTGTATATTATATTCCTCTCTTTCGCAAACCGAGAATTTCAGCTGCTCTATCGTAACTGCCTTAGTTTAACGTATGCTACAGTGCGGCTCCTTCTAACTAGTACCACAAGAAAGGGATGCACTGAGGAATGAATTCAACTTGGTCAGTCATGTTAGACCCACAATTCTGTTTTTAACACTTAATGTGTGTCTTTGTTTGTATAAGTATGATAGTAATAACGGTAGAGACGCGGATCTCCTAGTTTGGCCGTTGATTGAATTTGCAGTGTAAGGATAAGATATGATTGTTAAGGAGTAAGCCTCACAATGGTTTCTTAATGTAGGAAGCTGCTATGTATATATGTAGCAGATACCTTTACCTGCAGGTACCTCTTAGCACCGTATAAACTGTCTTTCAGATAAAAACGTTTTTATACATGTAGAGATTATAAGTATTTTAATAATGTATAGTGGTGTAAAACTAACCTGATTTTCTTGATTGAGCAGTTTCAGTTGGTCGTTGATAAGGCTGTACTTGGCGCTCTCTTCTTTCCTCAGCGCGCGTTCCTTCTTCAGCTCCGGACTCCAGAAGGTCTTGATGCTGTGCATGCTGGAGCCGAGCTTCTGATTGGTTAGTTCCAGCTCCTTCTTGAGGTTCCCGAGCTCCCGTTGGAGATCGGAATTCTGAGATTGCAGCTCTCCAAGGAAGAGAGGAGGGGGCTCGCGCCGGTAGTAGTCATCCTCAGGCGGGGGCGGCGGGGCGTAGGAGCGGTCGTAGTCGCGCTCGAGGGACTGGTAGCGCAGCGGGCGCGGGCGGGCGCGGTGGTGCGCGCCGGCGGAGGCCGACCGGCCGCGCTCGTCGGGCGCCGGCGACGGCTCCTCGTCGCGCGCCAGGTACGGGCTGCGGCGCGAGGGGCTCCGGTCCACCTGGGGCAGGCGGCCGCGCGCGCCGCCGGCCCACTCCTGCCGGCGCCACTCGTCCCGGCACGGCGGCCGCTCATCCTCCGCATACTCGCGTAGATACAGTTTGGAGTCCCTCAGTGGGCCATGCTGTCTGGACTGCGCGGCGGCGGCGCGGCCACTGGTGCCTCCGTGCGTGCCGCGGCCGCATCGATCCGCGCACTGCGCGTGCGCGGCGACTCGCACAACTCAGCGGAGTGCGATTGATCCCGCCAGCGGAGCGACACTCGCTTATGACTACAACGCTTCTTCCAGTTTTTAATCTATGCTTTTTACGCGAGCCGTGGTTACTATTAGATAGGGACTTGCACTTTTTATAAGCTTTTTCTAGTAACATGTCTGTTTGTACGTTTGGGTGAAGCGTTGCAAAATTTTGACCTGCTTCCAGTAATTGAATTTAGCGTATCCGGGTTAATTTGAATTTAGCGTATAGCTACATAGCGATAACAATCAAATAAAAAGTACCTATCGTCAGCAAAAAAGCGAGTATTAATTTTTTTTTTTTTAAACAAAGACCTTGTTATACTTACCTAGTGTTTACGATGCATAATACTTTGGTCTGGATAAGGAATTTTATTCGTAAAGTCATACTCAACTGTGGGTTAACATGAACTACAATATTTAATTTATTCATGAAGCTAATGAAAACAACAAATAAAAGGCAGATAAGACGGTGTTATGCGATTTTGTTTAAACGTTATCTTATTTAAAAATGTTTTTACTTTGGTACACTTGAGACCTATTAACATTAACACTTCGTAATAAAATCTACCCAAATTATCACAGCATAATCGGTACAAAATAAAAACAAAGAGTCTTTGTTCTAAAATAGGGCTGCCCAAATGACATCATCGATATTACCATAAAGTTTTTTTTTAATTCTCAACCACAGCCCACCCCCCTTTTTCTGTTAAGGCTTCACGCAACGCTCATATACCCCCTCCATTCACCTAGTGCCTATTTATAGCGGACTTCCCAGTGTGGCGATATTTTCAGCGCTACAGCGCTTGAGCCCAACCCAAGACGTTAGCGCTTCGTGACCCAATTCGATATTTCTTCCTTGTCGCACAAGGGCCAGGGATGTACGTGCGTCCTTGTCTGTAGTAAGGTCGACGTATGTCGGTCAGCTTGTAGCGATTGGGAAGATTAAGGATGGGGTGTATCGATGTTTTTGGGGGTAAAAGATAAATTATTTTAATTACACAACGTAAAAAACATTCAAACAATTTTCCGTCATTATGCCCCAAGTTCTTGAATATACACAAAAGAATCAAGAATATTTTACATTGAACAAACTACAAATTTTAATTACAACATGACTACACAAATACATTGTACAAGGCAACAATATGTATAAGACCATTCTTGACTGCTATAAATACTTCTTAAGTTTAATTACTTATTAATTTTGTATTGTCCGTCCTTTTATTACATTAATCTACCTCTTAAATTATTTTGAAGTGTTGTTATAATTACAGTAGAATTTAGGCAGCAAGTATAATGTAGGATAATCCAAAATGATCGCTGTTTTCATTGCCCTGTGTTGATCATGTCTAGATCTATTCATTTATACGTGAAGGTTTTTTTATATATTCACTTCATAATACTAACCAAATCATTTTTTTATACAACCGGAAGGCAAACTAGCAAGTAGGTCAGGTAAATATATATAACATGTCGTTTGTTACTTTATTGGACGTTATTGGACGTCAATACCACCAGTCGAATGGACTTTAAAATGTGAAATAGTAAAATTAGGCAGTAGTTTAAAATTAAAATAGCTTGACAGACCTATCCAACGACATTCGTTCACCATAGGGTAGACGAAAAATAAACAAACCCACTTTTTTTCAAGATTTTATTTTACTTCTTTGTCGGCGTGAACAATTTGTAAATCCATGCCAAATTACAGCTTTCTAGTAATAAGAGTCTCTGAGCTAAACTGCGAACAGACGGACGGACATGGCGAAACTATAAGGTTCCTTGTTGTTTACCACGAAACCCCTAATTATAATGCCATTTTGACACAGTCCCATCCCACGCTTCAGGGTTCAATTTTGTTGATTGTGCTTCGGTGTATGCACAGGAAATAAATGGATATACCCATCATCGATATCGATACCAGGCGTTTTCCCAGCCCTATGCATCCAGTTGGACCGATGAATGAAGCGGGCAATCACTAGATTCGCTCGTAAAACTACGGCCGCGGCGCCACCAGCGCCCTGCGTGTAATAATTGATAACATTGTTACGAAAGCTGCGCGAACCGTTACGAATTTTATTTTTACCAATTCTCGCGTCAAAGGCGGAAAATGGAATGAGAGTACTTAAGTAGGTACTTATTCCTGCTATTAGAGACAATCGGCCTGAATCCATTAACAAACTGGAACAAATTACCTTGCTACTCCGCGAGTAGCAAGGTAGGAGTAGTTAGCAAGGTAATTTGTTCCAGTTTGTTGATATGGACCTCCGCAAAGTAACGCCTGAATCTATTAATTATCTGAATCTATTAATCAGTGAATACCGCATCAAAATCCGTTGCGTGGTAGGAGAAGGCGGTGTTGTTTATGGAGTAGACTAATACCTTGCAAACATACTTATTATGAAAAAATTGTGGCGATTAGCGTAAAATAGTTACACATAGCATAAAGTTGCAGATCTCTGCAACATTGTTTTGCAATAGCATCTAGTTTAAACCAAAAACAATTAAATAATCTTTGGAAAACTAAAGAAAACGCCAATATTTTTGTAATCTAGTCCCAAACTAAGCAAAACTTATATTGTGGTTACATATTACTAGACAACGGATAAGCATACTTATACGAGTACTCGTAAATGATATATAATACAATAAACATCCATGAATCAGGTACAAACATTCATATTCATCATACAAATAATATATGTCATGGGAATCGAACCCACAACCTCTAGATACAGTCATTAACCCCTAGGCTAGCGAATCGTCTAACGGGTTATGAAGCCGTGGTAGCCTGATGGTCTGACCTCCCTAATATCAAGCAGAAGGTTGCGGATTCGAACCTGGTCTTGCACTTCTTTAGTTATTTTGAATTTAGGGGCGAAACGTAATTTGAAAATTTACCATCAGTTTTTCGTTGAAGGAAAACAACGTGAGGAAACCTAGACATTCCTCCGAATCAATTTAAGAGGGAAAATGTTGAGGTTATGTCAGAGTCTGATAGTATTTTTAAAGATATTTAGGTGGATAAATCAGATTGCTACAAGTAAGCTTCTTGGTAAATTATTATTAGAAGAAAAGTTAGAAAACAATGAACAGATAAAAACTAGGATTTCTCCATTATCTCCGGATATCCTTTCCTACTTTTCCTATTAACATTGTTTAAAAGCTCGATTCGTTCTGACTTTTTACTATGTAATAGTTTTTAAAGAGTCTTAAATAGCTTTGACGTTTCTACTAGTGTTACTGCTAAACGTCACGTTTCCTTCACGGTGCGGCGAATAGATCTTTCTGCGAAATTGAACTCAAAAAGGAAATCATAAGGCACGCATTCGGTTTCTCAGATAGAACACATTCTAACGAAATTAGTTTTGACTGTTTTGGAATGTCAAATTGTGTAAATCCCATATAAATTTGAGGTTATAATTTGTTTTACGTAAATAGATATTTTGAATTGTTAAATTAAAATGCCGCTGCCTCCAGCCAGCGGGACGGGCAGATACTTCGCTAAAGCTGCAAAATCCATACGTTTGGTTCGACATGGCTGTACTAATAGGCCTTTCTTTCATATCTCAGTAACTCACGTAAGTGTAATTAGTATACGATTTATATATGGTCGTTTACAGTTTACGAATTACATGAGTAAATTTAGCTTCTAAAAGTATAAATTGTCTTTACCGTTTTAGGGCCGTAACATGAACGCCCAAGTTTCACGCTCCGGAAGCCCCATTTCATTATAATTGTGTCGAAACAGCAAGCGACCGAGGCACCGCCGCGAACTCTTAATTTTAGCTTTTGTTTGCCGTTTTTGGCATAAAAATACAACTACAATTGTAATTATTCCAATTAGCAACCTCTGGCCCGTAGTATTTCTTTAAATTAATTTTTACTTTTTTATTTTTAAAGCGCAAAAGAACGACTACACAACCTGTCATCGAGCAATTAGGGTCCTTTGACCCCATGGCTAATGCGTATAATGAGAAGCTAGTTGCCCTGAACCTGGAACGACTGAAGTATTGGCTTGGCAAGGGAGCACACGTCACTCCTCCAGTTGGTGAATTGTTAGGTAAGTTAACACTTGTGATGGAAAACTACCACATGAATCAGACTAACCCAGAATGAATACTCAGATAAATAAATAAAATAAATAAATATAATTTGGGACAATTAACACCAATTGACCTAGTCCCAAAGTAAGCAACTTAAGCTGCTTGTGTTATGGGGATAACATAATTAATTTCGAATTTTGCCCAACATGTTGCAGACCAGCAGTATAATTTTTAGATTATTAACACTAAAACATATTCCAGATTATGTCAAAAAGAACTTTGACACTAGAAAAGTTTTTTTTTACCTTGAATATTAGCATCCTTCCTGATGATGAAATGGTTCATGTAGTATTGGTACATTCCCCAACTTTGAATACTCGGGTTCCATCGAACGGTCTTAATTTGATCTAATTTCAATGCAATATAATTGTTACTTCTTGAGTATCATCTCCCCTTTGAGTTATCTGCCAATTACAAGTAATTGAATTTTTAATATTTTTTCTTCTTACTCTTTGCAGGTTTGTCTGGCTTCTTCCCTATCCACCCTCGTTCCTATATGACGGCTTGGCGGAACAGGCAGGCAGAGGAGTTGGCTAAACAGCAGGAAGCCGAAAAAGCTGGCGCTGCTACCTCATAGAATGTATAAGTTGTTAGATTTTAATAAATAGTGTATATATCATTGTTTAAAGTTATTTTAGATGTAAAAACCTCACTGTGTAGCTAATTGCTAGTGGAGAGTAGATATGAGCGCCGATGGTCAATTCCACGGCGGCGGCGTTGTCTCAAAATTTCATTTGTACCTTAGATATTTTATCAGGGGTAGAAAACACTTCGTCAAAATTTACTTTTTTAATTGACTCCTTAAAAGGAGGAGGTTCTCAATTTAACTGAATATGTAATGTTAGTTTTTATTTGCGTGTATGTTACGTAATATCTCTGCCAATTGTTAATAGATTTCAATGATTCTTTGAATTTTGAATGATGAATCGCTGTCTGCATATAAATTCGAGGAGGAAAGCACATCGCGTGCCCCACTCAGCGGCGGCGCGCCGGCGCGGCGCTCATATCTAGTGGAGAGCAGTACAATTCTTACAGAATACCGGGGTTTCGTACGGTGAAAAGACATTTACAGCCCCAGGACAACAAGGAGTAAAAGTCCAGCAACAACTCGGCGACTCTTTGAGTTGGCTGGTACTCATAGGCGGCGGTATTTACTTCTAAAGTGTCCTACTCATTTCCCTCCAGATGTCGAGTCCCACATTGAGGCTAAAGACCGGCAACGGATTTTCTTGGAGCCACAGATTACCATGGGCGTCGGTGATCACATCCCATCAAGGGACCCGCAAGCTCGTTTACCTCTTTTCCACAATTAAATAAAAGTGTAAGAGCTTGTATCTTGTTAATGGGTAGCATAGGTACAACTAATCTAACGAAAAAAAGAAATTTGAATTTACCCCAAATACATTTTAAAAGTTAAATATCTTGCGGGTGGTAGGACCTTGTGCAAGGTCCGTCCGGATCGCTACCACCATCTTGCTCGCTAATCCTGCCGCTAAGCAGCAGTGCTTGCACTGTTGTGTTCCGGCGTGGAGAGCAAGACAGCCGGTGTAATTACTGGCACAACAGGTATTCCATCTTAGCCTTCTGGGTTGGCAACGCATCTGCAATCTCTTTGATGTTGCGGGTGTCTATAGGCGATGGTGTACACTTACCATCAGGTGACCCACTTGCTTGTTTGCCTTCCTGTTTTATAAAAAAAACTATATGCCTCCACGCATGGCTAATTCACCACAATGGAACCTGCTTTCACGAAACGAATATAGTGTATTTAAATCTGTCACCCCGTTAAAGATGCATTGTGACAGACAGACACATGCTTCAAATTTAAAATAGGTACCTCTCTTTTGCGTCAGGGGTTGATCCGGGTTAAAAAATGAAACATAAATTATAAAATGAACTCGTTTTTATTAAGTGAAAAATGACAGGATAACAATTCCTTAAGTGAATATAGTAAAATTACATTGACAGCCAAATCAACAAAGGCACACTAACATGGTTTGTATCACAAGCAAAACGTGAAAAACTTTAAAAATGTAAACATCAATGGCGAACCTGTTCACTAAGCTTCCAGACTACTATTAACATTCAGCCGAAATATAAATGCTTGATCAAAATTTCGCAGTAAAAAAAAGTAAAACTTGTCTTTGAAAGTTCGTGTGGCAACACTAGTCTTTTTACGGGGGAAAACTACATAACCTAAAAACTTTTAACGAAAACTTGAACAGGGAAGTTACTAACATTCCTTGAGCAATTAATTGATAAACAAGGTAACAGAAAATTCATTCCACTAAGAGATCTCGAAGTAGGGGCAAAATCAAACTCTTTCACCTAGTTTATAGACATTTCATTCCCAAGATCTTTAAAGAAAGATTCGACTAAGAATTTTATTTAATAACTAAATAAAAGTTAAAAAAGTTACCATGATAAAAAACCTTAACTACAATTATAATACACGGTTTCCTTAAAAAAAAGAAGTTTAACCAGTCAGGATCAGGTCAAAGATGAATCCGAGACATTGATTACCGTTACTAATTTATTTATTAGTTAAGGACTATTTAAACTAAAAACTCAAAGCCGTTAGAAATGGCAACGGTTCCCGAATCCACCGTACGTCAATTCGATTTTCAAAAGTTTTTTTTTAAATTTGTATATGCCACAAAAAGCTATAGACAACTGCCGATACGTTTTTTCATAGGAAAACTCGGCTCCTGTCAATCTTTTTGGGTCAAAATGGCAGGATAGTTTTAATCATGCACTGTCTACTGTATATTGCATTTTTTTTATTTTACTGGCCTGCGATTGTGCTGCGAAGCTTACAATAAAAGCGGGTGCATAATATTTGTACTTTTTGCTCCCATATTGTTTAAATGAGCGGAGGCTTAGTTGCTCTTCCTGACAGCATCCACCACTGAAAATAGAAAATAGTATATTAAATTTTGACATAATTAAACACAATGATAGGACCTAAAAGCGGAATTTCATAATGGCTTTTAAACTCTGGTTCTAAATCACCAATGTCGACCTCTTTTTTTTCTAGCATTTTCATTGGTTTAAAAATATTCTGTTATTTATTGTTCAGCATATGTATTTCCTGTCTGTCTGCAAAATTTCATCTAAAATAGTTTAAGTATGTTCAAGGAACAAACATCCAAACATACTTTCACATTTAAATATTATATTAGTGAGATAGAATTTCGTACGTTAAACTTGACTGACGTAATTGCATTGGGTTTAATTTACACTGTTTAACTACACGTTTGTATTTTTACTCGTACCTTTTTAAATATTAAAAAGAAGAGAATTTACATGCACGTTCTGTGAACCACGTAGGTAAAAAAACTATTTGAAATAACTAATAAACTACAGTGATATTGGTGCTCCTTTGTACACTCGTATAGCTACGTTAAAATACAAATTACACAATACAATTCAGTCATGCCGGGTAACTTTAAACATTTGGGTACCTGACATTAAAACGTCCCTAAAAATAGGTTACGCAATATGGTTTACTTTACCACAACATATCTGTATTAATTAATAAGTTCTTTCTTTCTTTTCACCTCGTTGAGTTTCTTGCCGGTATCTTCTCATCAGAGGTTTTTCCGAACCCGTGGTAAATGTAAATAATATGACATTCATAAGTGCTTCCTGTGGCCTGTTTCACGAAGCTACAAGGTCCCATTGCCGTTGGTCATTATTGACCAATGTTACCGGTTTAAACATGTAAAATTGTAACTTGTAGCTTAGTGAAACGGGCCACTGTAAGCCTAATCTCCCCTCGATGTTTCCGCCAATTACAAGTATGTAAACGTTCAATATTAACCCGCTTTACGTTACCCGATTGTTAAAAGTTACCCAGCGTCGAGTTACAGTTATTAATTATTAATACAGTACAGTCAGCCTAAGTAGTAACACTCAAGAACCTTGTAGTGACGTATGAAATGAGAGTAACTTGATTTTGTCTCATATCTGACAGCGGCAAGTTACTAAGATCTCCGGCTATTTCTGAGGCTGACCGTACATGATTTTTTTTCACAAGCTTCATTTGTTACCCAATTGCGCGTAATTCAAAGATACCTCAATTACAATACAACCACAGTGGTATCTATAATGACTTGTTTTAAAACACTGTTATAATTGTTAATAATTATATCGTATCAGCATGATGCATGCAGTTTGTACCATCATTAATAGACTATAAGAATTGTAAGTGATTTTAATAGCTGCGAATTTTAGGTTAGATAAATAATAAAGTTTAGGTTAAATTAAAAGCATTAAGATCTGGCAGAAAACAAGGATGTCAGACGTCAGTCCAACGGTTAGTGCAAGCCGTATTACATTTGACTAAAAATAGCGACAAAATTGTACGATTATTTAGTCTAATTATAGATTATGTTTCAAATTTTTAACTACAACTAAGGTTAGGTATACACAACTGTTTAGAAGCTGATGAAATTAATGTACCTAATGAGAGCTGAGACAAGAAGGATGGAAATTTCTTTGCTCCTCATCTGGGATTACGACATTACGACTACTATGTATAAAAAGGTTAGGTAAGTTATACATCTAAATGCGTAAACAAAGCTTTCTAATGAGGAGTAAGTCTGTAATGGATATAAAAGGAGGTTCCCAGAGATAAATTAACCAATAAATTAAAATCTTTGTTTATAAATTACGAGTCAACATTTATCACTTTTGCTTTTCATTTACTCCTCATTTCCGAATTATTTCCTGCCAGACATTTGTATTAATTGAGGCGTTTTATAAAAAGCAACCACGCTATTCCATCTACTTCACTTACCGTCAAATTTTGAATGGAATTTACAGCATTAATCCCTTTTACCTAAAAACCAGTGTTTGTGTTAATAATAAAAAGGGAAATCCTGGCTCACTTGCAAGTATAAATGGGTGATATGCAAATAAAAGGGTACATGAAGATCTAAATCAAAATTGCCAGCTGCAAAAATTCTCCAAGATTGTCATAGGCAAAAACGCGGGTGTATTTTTGAAACTGACAACACTAAGTGTTGTCTATGGTACGATCTACAAATGAAAAAAAAAAAACAAAAGACATACTTTGAACGACAAAGCATTTATTCTTGCTTAGGACATAATATTTGGCTATTTCTCGGTGAGTTTTTGCATTGAGCGTTCTATCTTGTGGGAAGTGGTTCGCACCCATTCCGGGACGTTTTCGACGTTTTGTGACGCCCTTGAAATCTGCCGTCGCGCTGTACGATATTAGCAGATAAATTGACTTGTATATAGCTAGATGCAGCTTGCAATGTTAAGGAATATTCGTCCTTTTCATACGGGTATGTTGGAAAAGGACGGATTTTCGGTTTTTAACAGCGGCTTAAGTTACAATGTTACAATGTAACTTCGTGTATTAAAAGAACCTAATGATTAAAATAAATGGGGCATTATATGTAGACATCGTCTGTATACATGTTTGACGGTTATTTAATTACGGCCAAAATATGAAAGCGTAAGAATGCACTGTTGGAAAGTAGACTAGATGTCTAATTGTCTAATAAGACAATTTTTGATCTGGAGAACAAAACTGCTCCAACGTAGTACACAGTAGCACATTCTTTATTAATCCGCAAGCAACTTTATTTAAATTGCCTGATAGCGGTTCAAAATAACACTAACTATATGCCCCTAAAGCCAAAGACAAACACAAACATACCGTTTCTAAACTACCTTCAATACAATACAACCCGAATATCTTTTTATGACAACATGACTTCCACATCCCTACAAAATGTACACTGAAAGTTGACATAGCAAATACTCCATCTTTCCTAAACGATGCGTCGAGACAGTGCACGAAATGAAACATAATAAGCAAAGACCATAGACAAGACCTCAGCCATGCAAGCCAAACCATAGAGGTAATACCTTGACGTTTAGTCTTTATGCAGGTCGTCAAGTTTTTTGTTGACAGCCTTAAAAGTTTTGTCAATGGATTTATTGATGCCTTTCACAAGTTTATCCAGATCTGGAAATCAAATTTGATGAGCTATTATGAAGTGGAGTATTTAGCATGTGTGATGGATTGTTTTCGCTACGCTCTTTATTTGAAGTGATCCTTTCAGAGGATGGTCACTTTTTGTGAGTTAACATGACTGCTTTACTGTCCTGTTCTATTTGAAACTTAAGTTAAGTTAACCTTTAAAATTGACTGTAGATTATTAAAAAAAAACTTAGTATGTCATACAAGGCAGCTTAAAGATGCATTTGCACCAGAGCTATGCGAAGAGGCTAGAGTAAACTACCAATAGTTTAGTTTCATTGTCCCATTTTCGCACTCACTAACGACCTCATTGGTCGATCTCATCTTCATTCGCGGCTTAGCATCCTCGTATAGCTCTGATGGAAATGACACGTAGGTAAACCCTAACGGCTTGAACCGTGTCGCTCACGAAAACTTCCAAGATTTGTGGCTACTTGTATAGAGCCTTTGTTCACACGACATTGCATCAAATCACATTTCTCCACCTCAAAAACGTATGAATTGTATTGAGTTTACCTGCGCTGGCGACGGCGTCGATCTGAGCGTGATGCTTCTGGTAGTACGGACGGATGATGCGGTGGTAGATGATGAGGGAACCGTTGAATTCCGTTGGGATGTAGCACCATATCACGAAGATGCACTGGAAAAGAAATGGTTGCATATTTAATAAATGAAATAACTTTATTGCAGGATCTAGTCCCATAAAGTGTTAGTAACAATAGTTGCTCATAAAACTTTGTTAGTCTGTAAATAAAACTAAATTTGATGTCGCTAGTTGGGAGCGGGAGGGGGCGCCTGCCCCCCACGCAAACCCAGACCTTCAAATAAGTGTGTAGTCTACCAGTCCAGCTTCATCAGTTATACTAAAAAGTATGAATTTTCCATTGGCTCGGGCCATGATTTCACAGGCTCAGAGCGCCGCTCTTGAATGTAAAAAATATTTTTCTTTTGTGAACTTGAGCTAGTTTGATATGTATTAACACTTTTGAGACATTTAGGTGTTCAATATACCTTAAAAAACTAAATAGGGTATGACTTTATGACCCAGCATAATTTGTGGGGTAATTTTTATATCTGGAAATTGTAGAAAATATACTGACGGCAATAACGGAAAATTCCAAACCTACGAAGTGTCAAAACGCAGCCTGCTGCTTGTAATTTATTCAATGTTTAAAACTGTGCACACCTCAAATATATTTCTAAATGTGCGCTTTATATCTAATAGCCAATAAAAATAAAGTGGTCACAATTTAGGATCCTTGACATCTTCCGTCTGATACTTGTCTAGATAAAACGATGAGCGAAGATGCATCAGAAATAAAGAAACATTCTACGTATTTAAATTATATATATTTGAATCTCAACTTTATCCTCCTAGCCGTTTTTACAGTTTCCTCATTCGAGGTACCCGTTCGACCATGATCCCAGATTTGATTGTCTAATGATCATTAGTTTATGATATCTTATTTCTTAAGGTCAAAGGCTTACGCTCACTCTTGACAATTGTGTAGAAAGCTCCATTAAGTTGAAACATTCAATTAAGTCAACAATATTGTGTATGAGTGAATATCTAACTTAGACTTGCAAATATTGCGACCGCCCAAATTATACCAATGAGAGTGAGGAAATTTCGTTTCATAGCATCCATTGTGTTGTTAAAGAGGGATTATCCTAATTATCCTACTACACTACTCACAAAGTTGCCCGATTTCGTACAGCGTACAAGACATTCGTGCCGTTCGGCCTCGCCTCGGGCGCCTTCAGAAGTCGGACATTCATTCGGTGACGGTTTTTTGCGCACGAGCCAAAGGGCCGTTACCGTAATGCATAAGACCTGCATTGGTAGCACATAAAGCATCAACCCATCCCTTTCGCACACGCTCAGGGGTCAGAAAGGGATGTAAGCGTCCGCGACAAAAACTTACAAGGGCCTCTGACTAAACATCTTTTGACGAGGCTTTTTCCAGCGATTGTGTAATGCGCTTATTCATAGGTTACTAGTAAAAACGCTTAAACTAGCACGTGTAACCTACCTTTAGCGACAAAGAATATCTTTTAAGTTATCTAGATTACAATGCTGTAGGTATGAATAATGAACGGATACGACCTTGCACTGGATACGTGCTAACAAAGCGCTAACAGTTGCGTGTGAGACGGACAGTCAGTAACCTTTATTATACAGAAGTCAACTTCACTGTTAGTATATACCGAATCTAAGCACCAAATGTAATTAAGAGGGGAATTTGAGTAGATCGTAGAGTATATCAGAGTAAAGACTAGTTTTACCCTGAGGGTCGAGCGGTTGGAGTCCCGCCACAACGTTAACTTTACGTCCTTTGTGGTGCGGGTGCCGACAGATCATCTGTCGACCTTCATGAAGCAGGAATTCTGGCCGAAGGGTGTCGCTTTCCGTCGTTTTCGTGGACGGTTGCTTGACACCCCGAAATTAGATCACACGTCGCAGAAGTAACGTGCTAATTTTAATGTTTTGTTTTATGAATATTATTAAATATGTATATTAGTCTTTATAGTATTTTATGCAACTGTTGCATAATGAGGGGTCTTAAAACACGAGTGTGGTTTTATGAAACGAGCGTCAGCGAGTTTCATAATGGGATCACACGAGTGTTTTAAGACCTAATTATGTACAGTTGCATACATTACTTTATCTACACACATATCATCAGTACTCTACGATGGGTTCAGAAGCCATAGGGCAATGACCTGCATTGCTACTAGCTATTAGTGCTAGGTACCTATTAAATATCTAAAGACTGTACACATTAAAATAATGTAATAAAAAATGAATTTGAACAAATATAGAAACAAATTAGAAAAAATCTCACAATAATATTGGTTGTTATAATGCTGGTCATTGCCTACGGTTTCTGAACGCATTATAGAGCATTTGTGATATATGTGTAGATAAAGTTATTTTTTCTATGGGCCTATGCAGCCTGAAATAAATGGTTTTATTAATATTTCAGTCCACAGATAACAGTCACTTGATTGAGTCTGTTTACCAATTCAATATGTTAACGAATGGAATGTAAGATCAGAAAATGTAAATTCATATTCTTTGTTGTCAAAACAGCTTCAAATGAAGGAAATTGTAAAAAAACATTCCCTATCGTTATCTGACATTACTCAGTCTCTCAGCAGACTTCTTGTACAAAGACATTTAAGTCTGTATTGTATACATACGACTTGATTATATATAAATTAATATTATAAATGCAAAAGTAGCCGTCATTTACGTGTTAAGTTTTTACACCTAAACCGCTAAACCAATTATAATGAATCTCGGTATAGAGATAGATGAGACCTTGGAGAAGAACTTAGGCTACTTTTTGTCACGAAAATACAATTTGAAGATGATGAAATAGGGGGGGGCATACAATTTTGTATGGAAAACGAATTCTACGCGGACGAAGTCACGGGCAACAGCTAGTGCATTGAATGGATTAAAAACTTGCCTATTACTCTACCTACTTAACTATGCACAGGGGACATAGAGGCATTGTCCGTTTTGAGGTTTATTTTTAACGCCCCATTTGTACAATGTACCTTGTATGGCCAATGGAATTTCAAATATCTGTAGAAGGCATAGAGTTGTATATCTCTTGTTCTATAATTACCAATGCCATCATGTAACAAGATATATGTACCTAAGTATAGCGCGCGCGGGAGTTGATTGCAGAGGTTTAGGATGTGCGCATACTGATGTACTGGTAGCGCAAATGCCGTGTTTAGTTGCGGTCATGTACCGTAACTCAGTGTGACAATGTTTCTGTTACGTACAGCGCAGCGTGCCTAGTGTATACACAGAAGACTTTATAATTGAATGTTTTAAGGGTTCCGTACCCAAAAGGGTAAAACGGGACCCTATTACTAAGACTCCGCTGTCCGTCCGTCTCACCAGGTTGTGTCTCATGAACCGTGATAGGAAGTTGAAATTTTCACAGATGATGTATTTCTGTTGCCGCTATAACAACAAATACTAAAAACCAGAATAAAATAAATATTTATTATAGATGTACGGAACCCTTCGTGCGCGAGTCCGACTCGCACTTGGCCGGTTTTTTTTAAAGCCGTTTGTTACCAGAGTGTTCATAGTAACTCGGTGTTACTGTAAATTGTCCTTGAAAAATTTTATTTAACGTGTGTAATTCTCAATCCACATAAGGCCCAAATTACAGTGACCAACCCTGTATCCTCATTTTACAGTACATATTATCTAACTACAAGAATTAAGGAAGAATACGGGACAGCGCGTTTATGGTATCGTATGGCATGCTATGGTCCTGCGGCCCTAACATGACAGCCCAGGTTTAGTTTAACCCCTCCCTGCGTCTCTGACTAACTAGTGTCATAAGAAAGGGACGCAGATAGAGATAAACTAAACTTGGCCAGTCATGTTAGGGCCATTGTACTTTCTTATTAAAGTACAGGATACTGCCGAAATGATAGCTGAAAAACGGGACGTTCTGTAAATTACGAGACTGTTGGGCAAACCCACATGAGGCCCAAATGTATGCCCTATGTAATGTAGCCCAAATGAGGGGAAAAGAGCATGCGAGCCATGGAGCTCTCACTCACCAAAATTTAAACCAAAGTTTAACCTATTTAAAAAAAATAAACCTCTACTTAAGTAATTGGAATGATTGGCATTCACAAAACCGGATTGATAGATTACACAGATTAGATTAGATTTTGATTAGATTTTACAGTGAAATGTTATCGAAATGTCATAACTCATATCATAACTCACAACTTACTAGAAGGTACTTTTATATTTATCGGAATAGGTATAAATTATTTTTATTTAGTCAGCATGTCTGATTAAAATTAAGCTTTTTACTACTTTAGATAAAAAAAACATCATCAGTGTTTTTAAATCGAGACAATCGAGTGCAGGAATTGAAAAGCCTTTCTAGAAATAAATTACATAGATAACCTAATGGTACAATGATCCATGAGATGCAGGTTCAAATCCATCTTGAAGACAGAAAATTTTATAATTTAACCTAAAATAGAAGTTTTGCATTTTAAATCATTAAATGCAGAATGATTTTTTAACGGCAAGTAAATACCATGATCTACATAAAAATCAGCATTAACTGCATTTAAAACACAAAATGGTGATTTACTAATGGCCAGCAAACAGAACAAAGGCTAGTTAAATAACTTTTAATAATACTCATTTCTAATGACATCAAAAAGTAATTAAAAAATTCCTAGAAGTCATAGACAACATTCTCAAAGCTGACTCATCAGACGTAGTATTTCAAAATGTGTCCAAAATGTATATCTATCTTTCCACTATCTTAAATGCCCAATACTGATAAATGGTAAGCATAATGTTTGTAGGTTCATGATAAAACGGGTGTCTGGATGACGGTGTTTTCTAGAAATTTAATGCTTGATAAGGAAGCTAATATAGATTTATCTGCTGACGAAATTAGAAACTGGTGACTTGTGTAAGTATCTAACGATAGAACTATAATAGGTTACACTAAAGCAGTCACTCCCAACCTGTAACCCTAACATGACTGGCCAAGTTAAGTTTATCTCTATCTGCGTCCCTTTCTTATGACACTAGTTAGACAGACGCAGGGAGGGGTTAAACTAAACCTGGGCTGTCATGTTAGGGCCGCAGGGGGCTTTGACAAACAGCAACAAACTTAGCGGACCATTAAAGAGGGACCTGAGAGAAATTGTCTATGCTCGAAAAGGATAGATATATCACTTCATAGTGCACATTATATGCTTCCCTTTCGAAAAATGACACGTTCTCGCAGTACCATCTTTAATGGTGAAGTTACATGTGTCTTCGATTGCATCTCAAAACTTACGAGGGCTACAATTTAACACATTTGTATGAAGAAAACTACTATTATGTCAAATTGTAGAACTTGTAATTTTTGTAGTGTTGGTGGGTCCAGAGACCCTGGGAGTCCGCAAACCTATGCCAGGGGTTCACGGCCAGAATAACAGCTAAGAGTTTGGTGGGCGTCGTTATTTTCAGAGAGACCCATGTGGGTATTATACATACATATACATGTAAAAGGATCAAAGCGGTATTTTTGTTGGATTTACAAAACAGCCTCGGACCGCAAGGTGGGCCGCGGGCCGCGTGTTGCCCACCACTGGTTTAAAACTGTTAGGTCCTGTTTCATTACTATATGAAAGTTCCTGATATCATATCTAATAGATATCTGTGATACTGTCTCTGTTTGTGTCCATAGAACAAAAGAAGGCATCGCCGATATCTGTTGGACTACTAGGAACTTATGTATCACATCGGTGTCACCGGCTCTAAGTACATATAGTTGCATCTAACAAAATTGTCCAGTTGTCTGCGATCCTAACAAGTCTGCCCTAATTTAGTTTATCTCACTCCGGCTCTGTCTAACTAGTGTCAAAAGATAGTGACACACAGATAAGGTGGCAAACTGTCCTGTATTTTACAGGACTTCCCGTCAGCTATCATTTTTGCCGTGTCCTGTATTTTAATAAGAGAAATACAGGGCCATACCATATGGTAAACGTGTTGTCCTGTATGTTTTCCATAAATCCTGTAATTTTAGATAACATGTCCTGTAAAATGAGCACACAGAGTTGGTCACCGTCACTGACCTATAAGTAATGGACTTCTAGTCGGCGTTTAAAATATGGCCGTATCAAAAATCGAACAAAAGTACAACAAATCGACAATCACTCGCGCTGTCAGTCTGTCGGACCGACGGCGCTGCTGTCAATGCTATTATTTTATAAAAGCACCTATTTGCAACGAAACTTACTAAATTATTATTTTATGCAGTTAGACGTAAAGTTGTAAATCCAATGACTATAAATGGTAAACTAATAATTTGCATTTGTAACATGGCGTCAACCTGTATTCTTATGTCGATCCGTTTTTCTGCTGTCATTTAGTATGACACTGTACATCCATGTATTATAAATTATAATATTATTGGTCACCCTACACACAGAGATAACGTAAACTTGAGTGGGAGATAACAGCAGGAATCAAGTAAACAGCAGGCAAGGTATATGTATGTCTACATTTTAGATTATGCAAGCAATTACAATGAACTTGACCTATAATTGACCTCAGTTCTCTAATAAATAAAGACAGCTGGTACACAGGTGGTCATTGTTTTCGTTTTAAAATTAAAAAACAAGTCATTGAAAGAAAGAAATTGAAACAATTTATATTGCCTGCGTTATAAATATTACAAGAGAGTTTAAAATTGCAATAGAAATGTATTTATAAAATGCATGCTACCTAATTTAAAAACCTACCATGTCTATCAATAATCCACAATCTGCATGTGCCAGGGAGATAAAAACAAATGTTTACCTCATTGTGTGTAAATCATTCTCAGATGTATAGTCGACAAAGAAATTGCTTGACCACTTTTCGACCGTATTACAGAGGGGTTCAAAAGTGGTCAAGCAATTACTTGGTCAACTATACAGTAAAAACTGGTCTGTTACCCTAATATTCAATATGATATTCACAAATTCTTCCTTCCCTTTCACTACACTACTGGAGGTTGGCAATCAGCTCTGTAAAAGTCTGCCAATCTCTTGCCAAAGGGAACAGCTCTTCAACTATTTCAATTTTATATTTACAATGTTCCTTCCATTTATTTTAGTGGGAAGATAGTTAATAGGATTTCTTTTCCACGCTTATTTTTTTATGAAATAATAAGGCAACCAAGCAAGTGGGTCCACCTGATGGTAAGTGATCACCACCGCCTAGACACCCACAACACCAAAGAGGCTAAGATCCTCTTGTGCCAGTAATTGCACCGGCTGTCTTGCTCTCCACTCCGGAACACAACAGCGCAAGCACTGCTGCTTGGCAGCAGGATTAACAAGCAAGATGGTGGTAGCAATCCGAATGGACCTTGCACAAGGTCCTACCACCTGCATATCTGTTCCCATTCTCCTCAAAGTTTCCATCAAGTCATGTGATAATCAGCTATGTTGATATTTTTATTAATTGACAAAAGTGATAAATTTCTTGGCTTACTGTACTCTATACCCATAAGAGATATCAGATGAGTCACATTAACAAACTTGAACAAATATTGTTTTGATGTATAAGAGATATTGTAGAAAATATATATTAAATTGTGTAAAGTTATTGGCAAGGACTTTTGATCATTATTATCATTCTCTTAGCACTTTTTTCCATGTTATATTTATAACTCAGGGATATCCTAGCAACCATGATCCTAGTTTCTGCAAGCCAAGTTAGGAGTGGCTGCCGTCTTGGCTCTAACTCCTATTGCAGGGAAACCTGACTAATAGAACCATGGTCACACATTCAGTCGGTGCTAGTTTACTCGCAAGGTTTTCCTCACTGGAAGAGCTTTGGTTACTCTACAGTGCAACTAGAACAAATCTACACAACAAGCCGTAACTTGCTACAAAACTCAGTGTCTCTCTCCTACTCTTAATGGGTTAGTTAGAAAGAGACTCACTGAGTTACTTCGCTGTTTACGGTCTGTAGTAAAGATTTTTACTAACTTAAATTAGAAAAACTTATTGAGGCATAGTAACCGCTGAGGATTGAAGTCGGTACTGTGTGATCATGAATCTAAGCCCACCGGCTTTAACTGTACACTAACTAACCAAACGGACGGAGAGTTAAATAAAACCTATGCAGATCATTATGATCTCTTGATCACACTGACAGTTGCTGATTGTACGGAATGTTAACATTGTTCTAGAAATTATAAACATCTATGCTCATTAACTCATTAATGTGTTTCCAATAAATTTGTAGGTTAATGCAGTACATTAATTAATTAGCTACGTCTAGTTACTCAATTAATTATAAGTAGTTCATTGCTAGCAACAGATTATAAAGGGAAAACTGTGAAACAAAATGTTGGTGTCACATTGCAATGCACAATAGGTTCAGTTAGTTTACCTGTTTTACATTGTATCCTACAATAGCTTTCTATCATTTAGAACTATACTAAGTAAAAACATAACTCTCCTTTCTGGAGGTAATGGGTAAAATACTATTAATTTACATCAGATATACTTTAAAAGCTAAATATCTCAAAAGCGTGTTTGCAGTGAAAAGTAAAATTAGTTCATCTAGGCCACAGACAGACAAACAAGTCTTTTTATCTAATAAAACCAGTCTTTGCATCAGGGATTTACACATTTGTGTAAATGTATTTTATTGCTATTTTACATTTTAGTCAAATTTATAAGTCAAATTTTGAGAAGACAGTATGTCTCTGGGCTACGGAGTCTTTAAAAAATACTAGGAATGTCAAATGATTCATATATCTGTCTCTGTCTGACATACAGCTCTAATGAATATATTGGACTTTAGTAATGGACGTTTAGCACCTATCCATTATTAAATCGCTAGTGTATCCAGAAGGAGTCAGTGGTAATGCCTAGTGCAGTAATTTCAGGCTTAGCAAATTTAATCGAAGCATCTTCATATAAGTTTTACATTGCATGAATATTTAACACTAACACTACAATTTTGAATCAGAGTATACCAAAAGGGGCCTGATAACAGGATGACACTCTAACCTAACCCGAAAAGTTTTGATTGTAAATTTTCTAAGTCCTAAAATCGGGACCACCCTATTTTGGGTGTTCTAACCCCACACTAAAGTTGTGTTTGCCGAGAAACAAGGTTATTTATTCCAACCCTGTTCAAGTACATTGACAATTTCAAATTATATTACTATTATTTTATCACTGATTCTACTATGCCATCTTGCATGTTTAATAAACTCTAAACAAGTATCTGGCCCATCTAAACAAAGTGTTCTGACAAGTCTTTTGTGTGTTTCAAATCGGTTATTATACAACAAAGCACAGGACAGCACTTTGACGAGACAAAAAACTGAGCATTGTGTGAAAAATTGCAAAAACGTCTCGTCACAAATAGACAGTGTTATCAATTTATCTAATTTAAACGTAACATATGGACACTAACCTTCATCAGCCAGTAGAGCGGGAACCAACCAACAATGAAGTCGGAAAAGTACTCTACGACAGAGAAGCACGCGTAAACCACCCAGTACGTCAGCCACTTTGTGTCGTCATCCTTCTGGGGAGACTCCAGCGCCTTCATTGACATATATGCTGGGTACACGAAGCCGATAGAATTGCATATCAACTCAGCGCCGAATCCAAACACTAAATATAAACCGGTGAATCCCACCAAACCTGCCAACACAAAAAAAAGTCAAAGCCCGCTAAGGATATAAATAAACGCTATACGAAAAAAACGAGGCTCACCTAGGAAAATGTACAGCCTGCTTACGCCGGTTTTCACCTCCAGTTTCTCAAAATACTTGGTCCATGGCTTACTTTTGTCGTTCAATTGGCGTTCTAGGGTGTCCCTGTACTCAATCAATTTGGCACTCATTGTTGGGAAGGGAGTTAGGCGTGTGTATGGATTGAAACCGGTGTGCAGTCAAACCGCAGCCACGACTCGTTGACAAGTAATGGCTGACGCTAACTTTTTTTCTAATGTTGCCACTATTCATTATCTACGTCGCGTCAAGTCGTGGTAGATTTTAATAATAAAATTGATAAATTTATTTATTTTTAGTACCTTATGACAATTTGTTTTATGTAATCATGCCAACTATATACATATTGCACTAATGCTTTATTTATGTTATAAACTTGCACGTAATAACAAGTTTAAGTACAAGCCTATAAGGAAAAAACAGCTTTCTACTAATATAATAGCAGCATTGCAAGTTCATACTGTCTATTTCTTACCATAAACAGGGATAATGCACAAGAATTTAATCCGGATTTAATGTACGTTAATCGAAGTAAATGCCAAATATCCAAAAAAAATATATTACATCACAGCGAAACAACCAAAAGATCGCGGTAGGTCGCGCCATCTGTTGGCGAGTAGAATTAAATTGTCTCAAACACTTTTAAGTGCTATTTTAAACAAAAGTAGCTTTGCTAAAGCCATAATAATGCATAAAATAATGGTTAATGTTTTAAACATGCAATTGCAATCTACCTTTTTTTTTTTTTTTTTTCATTATTGCGCTCATTGCACATAATTGTATTTATTTTTCTATAAGTTCTCATGAAAGTGAATGTTAATTCTTAGTGGGAATAAATGATCTTTAAACCTAACCTAACATGCACAGCGGGTCCGGTTTATGCTTTATTATTATAACATGCTTTTCATAATGGTAGGTAGTTGTATTGTAGTCAGTTACTGACTGCAGTACGAATGGACCACCTCGATCGGGGTAGTACCACACTTTTATAAATACCGGCGTGAAGCAGTAGCTTGCTATTGTTTCATACGGTAATTGCCAGATTTGGCGCTCCATGGGGGGTGGGGGAGAGGGGATTAGGGGGAAGTGGACCAGGAGTGCGTTTTTTGAATCTCACCAAGATGGCCAAATCTCTATGCAAAACGGCCATTTTGGTGAACTTTAGTCACCCGGTGAGATTCAAAAATTGCACTTGGGCGGCAACGGATCTGCGGTTCTCTTGGGATCGTTAATGTTAAAAATCACGAGTTTGTGGTGTAGTGCGGGGCGGGACACATGAGTATTTTATTTAGCTTGGCGTTGGAAAGGTAAAATTATAGGGTGGGGAAAAAATGATACACGCATTATTTATAACACAAATCATATTTTGTTCAATATTAAAAAACTTATAAATTACATATCACATCTTTTTATGCAGCTGTTTTACACAGTAAATAATGCAACGCTGGAACAGTGCTTAAGGTGCTAACTTAGTTTATGATATAAAATAGTGCTCTAGCCGTGCTCTCACAAAAATAATGCTCTTTACAATCAGCAGGAACTCATTTTTATAAGCAATTGACTAGAAATTTAAAGACGAAGCGTGAAATCTAGTATTCAAAAATTGAAGGCTGAAAAGAAACAGTCCAGTGTTAATTGAAAAAAAAAACTAAACAAACAATTTTTAAAACTACAAGGTACGCACATGTTTTATGCAAGAAACAACTGAACTTATAATATTTTCTATGGCCAGTAACTAGGTACATTACAGTTTAAAAAAAATTGGGTATCTACAGTAATATTCTGAAAAATCCGTCGATATTTCACGTTGTCATGGAGGAATTAACTACAGTTCTCTTTATAAATCTCTCTTTCTTATAGTAAGAGTTTCATAACTATTTTATGGTAACTCTTACTGAATGGTATAGTTGCAGGCAAATAACTTGAGCATAAAACGAGTGGAGGTGGTAAGCTTGCGCATACACATTTGCACTAGAAACGGCTACTACGCAGTCAAGGTCAATGCTCAATTTGTTTGCCGGGAGCTGTATTAGGCGTAGGAATAGCCTAGGCATACCAATTTGTTTTATAGTCTAGTTTTTTGGCCTTTTTACTTTTATAGTCTATTCTGGAATATTATTACTCCTATATTCCTTATGACAGGAAGCCAAATTAACATTGCAAAGTTTTTCCATAAAATTGTAAACTGAAAATCATTGCCAAGTATTTGCATAAAATTATAAACTGAAAAAATATTGTGTTTTTTAAATAGAATTGTAAGGATATTCTGTGGATATTCTAAACAATTAAAGATCATAAATAGGTACGGAAATTGAAGATTATCAAGAGACAGAGGAAACAGCAGGTACCGAATTGTACTATACAATATAATTAGCTAGAATAGAAAATTACAAATTTGTATCTAAGATAGATTTCAAAGATATGGTAACATTAAACATCTGTGCTATTAGAACTTGAAATTTCACTTAATATTCGAGCTAGATAGATAAGCGAAATGCAATTTAAATGTTCAAAGCTCATACTAGAAACATTTTATTTCAGTGTTAATTACATATAAAATTTGAGATTAAAACAGATAACATTTATATTGCTTAAAAACTGTTTTTTTCAGAAACTTGAATCAACAATAACAATTTTTAACATGTAGTCAGAGGCGTATAATTTAAAGATTTGGCGCCCCGGGCCATTTAGCTTTGGCGCCCCATTAAATGACGACAAAGTATTTCATTTTAGGGGCGGCTGCCGCTTCTCGCAGCCTGGCGCCCCGGACCATGGCCCGGATGGCCCTAGGCTAAATACGCCCCTGCATGTAGTGAGATTGTTGTTCATGTTTCTAATAAAACCTTATTTTACTATTGATACATATGAGATTTGATCTCAGTCTTCCATGGATTATTGTGTACTACTACCTAAATACGAAACACAGAGAAGCAATGATAACTAATACTAAAGTCTCCCAAAAGATGGCGTTAGCGGTAATTAGAAAAGCTGTTTTATCTTAAATGCCCGTAGACGAACGTTCGTCTACAGGACGTCTGATGGGCGAATGGGACCCTAGTAGAAAAGGACTTAAGTCTAAAACATAATAACAGCTATTATCCATCCTAATTGAATGAAAATTGAGTCTAATATAGCTCTTTAGCTTTTCTAGACTTAACACCTTTTGTACTAGGGTTCCAGCTTTATGGTAGGTGATTGGACAATGCCTTTCACTTAACCACTACGGAATATATATATACTCCATTTTTATTTCTTACCGCCAATTAAATAAGAATATTTGAGAGAAACGCGATTCTACGTTAAAGTTAGATACAGAAAAAATATCTTACTTTAAAGTAAAATCTGATTTATTTACTAATTGTATGATGCAGCTAGAAGTAGAAATCTACACATGATGAACAGATCTATCTACTTTTTACATTTATACATAATTATCTATAATTATTGGTAACTTTTCTGGCTTTACTAAATTAACAGTTTCGTAAAAACGTTTCAACATCTAACTTAACAAAAATATAATAATAATAACACTCGATACAAAATTTGTGTGATTAAAAACTCTATCTAAACATTTATTCTTACTTCGATTTTTTACACTTACAGGTTTAAATGCAACATTTCTTTCGTACGAAAATTGGTAGCATATTACATTATAATATAACTCTTTATAGCTCTCGATATCCAAATATGTACTAAACAGATCTTAACATTAATTTCATAAACTATAATTATAAGTAGAATAATTATTTAAATGGAAAACATTGGAAGAAACATGGTTTTGCCACTGGCAATGTGCAAAGAACAAGATTTATGATACCAATTTTTTTTCTCACATCTATGGTGATAGGTCTTAGATCTTACGTTTTATGCCTACTGCATTGTAAATAACTTCATTTATAACACAAATATCCGCTTTATTAACCATAAAACTGACGAAGTTGGTAGGCTAAGCGCAGGACAGCCAATCCTACTGACTAAAACTTATCACTGAACATTTGACGTCTAAAAAACACAAAAAAAGTTGTATCTTTAAAATGAAGAAATAGTGAATAGCAGTTAGTGCAAAGAAAATTCAAAATAAATAAACGGTTTGCACTCCTAAGTATAAAAAGATAAATAATAAATGCTATAAGGGAGTAAACATTTTAAATAGGTATTTAAAGCAGAAAATGTTATCAAAGATGACATCATGCGGTTAGCAGGCAAACCGACGCTTGTCATCAGATTATGCCCAATTTGATGTCATTATTTTAACCTTTTGAACGCCAATGACCCATGTCCCAAAAACGACCCATATGCATATGGTTCAACTTTAACACTTCCCAATAAAAGGCTTGGCGTGCGAGTATCTAATTCTATTTTAAGCATGGCATTGTAAAGGTTAAAATAAAACTAATTCGGTAGATAATAATCTCATATTTAACTTTATATTTGCGTCATGACTTTTTGAACCTTTTACAAGTTTCATTAACTAGGCAGGTTTCACAAGAGTTGCCACCAAATTTCCATGAAACTAATGACAGTTTCATACATTTTCCGTAATGCCCATAGCTTTTACAGCTATTTAAGGTCAAGATGCAAATATTATCTTGTTGTCGACACGTGAAGTTAAGATTTATTTAAAAAAATATTTAATGACTAAGATCAGAAGTCATCACACTCATTCGGAAAGAACTGATTTAATCGCCTATCTATTCTACGTGGACGACATCATTGGGTAAATTTATATAAATTTATGCACCTATTTAGTAAATTTTAATACAAATTTGTCATATATTTCATACATCACATTAAAATGTGCAACTTATTTTGTGGAATATACTTTTGAGGTTGGTTGTGAGCATGAGACTTTAAAAATGGTTGAGAGATTGGAAAAAAAAAATTAATAATTATTATAATTACTAAAAGGGCTAATGGGGGTTTTCATAGGCAAAACGTGTCAGTCGTCTGGCAGTTAATCGGGTCGACGTGTTATGTTTTCTACGCTGGACGCCGTCATATTTTATAGTCTCTCTTTCCGACTCCTAAACTGATAGTGTTGTAACTCAAAATAAAACGCTATTCGATAGGCAATCTTCAACTTATGGTTGAAAATAGAAATCATTTCTATTTTGAGTTTCAACTTTCGATTGTTGACAGTGTGGTCAGGATTCCAAGTCATGTAAAAGAGGTTTAACATTTTCTAGTGATTCAGTTGTCCTAAAATTACAGCTCAAGTTAAATTTTCTTCTGTATGCCCCTTCTTGTGACATTCTAGCTAGGCAGTCAGGAAAAAGGATGAATAAAACTTGTACGGACATATAAGCCCATAGGCTTGAAGAAGAGATCTCTATCTGGCGAAAGACTGCGTTTCTCTCATCATGTCATGAAGTCTAGTTTATGGTCTGAGGTAGGTAGTTTTAATTAGAGACAATCCTGTAGTCACCTGTACCAGGGGTCCTAGCACGCTAGCTTTTATCGCTGACATAAAGCATATATCCCTTTCTAATCAGTAAGCGTGTGCGAGAGGGACAGATGCGTTTATGTGCGCGATAAACGTGCTACTGGAGCAGTAGGTATACCATTATACCAACTTCTGACCAACCCAACACTGATGAGAAGTTTCAGGATTAAGATTTATTGTGGCGATGATTGTGCTATGAAAATGACTAAGTCTTTAACTGACGGACGTAGAGTCAAAATACTAGCTGTACCTTAGGTAATAAATTCTATAAACATTGAACTTAAATTATGGTCAAAAGTAATGTCTGTTTAGATGATGAAGATAGAAAAAGGCTTGAGCTTGCTCATAATGTGAGAGGAATTTCAAAGCGAACATTCGGATTCTAAGTATAAGGTTAAAATTATTTGGGACTTTGAACACTTCAGCTTACTATTGGTTGCGTTAACTTACTTACTATATAGCAATTAAACACACCACGAGGCGTCCACACTTTGAACCACAGGAGACGAAGTTATACGGAGAGACATGTCTATCTATACAGATGCATAAAAAATTGTATTTTGATGACGCGACGGAGCGCAATTAAATACCGAGATACTGAAAAATTGTGATTTCTTTATATTTCGATATAATGGCGAACTAACACTTTTATGTCATTACCAATATACCATCATACCCAGCTAATCTCCAAATCGTCTTAAGTTTCACTTCGGTAAAAGACTACATAGCTTCTCTAAATCCCGAAAAACTTTATAATATTTTAATTCTAGACTTGTACTCGCCTCATCACGCAAAAAGAGATAGCTGACAACTTACTCAGTCTGTAATAAACTCATCAGTTTAGCGGTGTGAAACCGGAGGGTCATGTTTGACAAATCGGTACTCGCAGTTAATTGTTTCTTTCATCACATCTTTTTACGTGAATACGTCTGTAACAACTGGTCTGAAACATGTATAACTGCGTCTACGTGGTCCAAGGAGTGGCCCATTACAACTTATCCCTCAGTTTGGCTATGTAAACAGCGACCCGGCGTTTAAACGCGCTGTTTTGTTACGAGGCTTTGTGCTTCTTACGAGCGTCGCGCCGGTGCTCCGTGGAAGAGTGCGGCTTCAGCTCCCGACAGTCCAACTAGAAAGGTTAAAAGAAATGATTGCATTTTAACCTTTGTCAGTATGCAGAATTAGCGATAGTTGTGAAATAATTAGCAGTAAGGACAAAATCAAAGGAGAAGCTAATTAAGATAGGATAGGAGTATAATGTTTAATGTGACATAATCAAGAATGGTGAAATTAATATCTACTCCTCGAATCCCAGTTAGCATATCCAGTACTTAGGTTCAACATTGAACAATCCTAAAAGGTTTATTTTATAACTCTAATCCTAACTGACATCACATCACTGATCAACATCATCATAACTGGCTTCATCTTACTGGCTTCATCTTTCAACTTTCAACTCCTAAAAGATTAAAATACAGTCAAAGTCAAAGTCAAAATATTTTATTCAGATTAGGCTTACGGTAGCACTTATGAATGTCAAAAAATTTACCACCGGTTCGGAAAAACCTCTGATGAGAAGATACCGGCAAGAAACTCAACGAGGTGTAATTTTTTAAATAAATCAAAAGTTCAATGTTATTTTACCTCCCCCACATTAATTTTATTTACTATAAATCAAAAGCTTAGCTTACCAAAGTCTCATCGTCAGGTACCCTGGACAGCAAGTCTAATACTTCGTTGTTGGGTATCGTGTGTGGCCGGAGTATTTTTCGTGTAAATTTGTTAATACCTGTTAAATTAATAACTTGTTGGTTAGATGGAAATTAACTGATTTTGCAGAAATGATAGCCTCAAACGACGACGACAGTAATTTGCAAAACTGTGTCACTCCTGTCTTTACCATTATACTTCCCACTGCAAGAGGTTTTCCTAGTGGTAGAACTACACTTGAACGGGGTAGTACACTCATAGACTACCGACAGGAATTAGTAGCTTGGTACCGCGTTGTGGACAGTGGGTAGTAGGATCCAGAGGCCCAGGGGGAAGGGGACCTAAAGGCCGGCAATGGGACCCGAATTTTAAAATTCGTAGTTCCCAGAGATAGCGGTTATCAATTTCCATCAGGTAACCATCATCCACATCAAGCGCGTGGTGGCACGTCGTCATAGTTGACTTCCTGAGGCTTTGGTTTTGTTCATTTACATCTACACTAATCTACACTAATATAATAAAGAGGTAAACTTTGTTTGTTTGTAGGGGGTAATCTCTGGAACTACTGAACCGATTTCAAAAATTATTTTACAGATAGAAAGCTACACTATTCCAGACGGACATAGGCTATTAATTCCAAGCGAACAAAGTCGCGGGCGTCCGCTAGTTACGTATATACAGCGTGGGTTAGAAATCCAGTAAAAGTTGCAGTAGGTAATGTTAAACTCACCCCACGCCATGAGGAGGTATCGCAGAGGTATAACGTACAGCACGACCATCGCGCCGAAAAGCATGATGATGGCTATGTAGCTTAAGTATGGCACTGTGAAGTTCATGAGACTGAAACAAAGAAATATAACATTCCAGGGGCACGTTTTCACAGCGTATGCTTAGGTCAATCTATATCTACACTAACATAAAAAGAGGTAAAGTTTGTTTGTTTGTATGTAGGGGGTAATCTCCGGGAATACTAAACCAATTCTGAAAATTGTTTTACTAATAGGTAGCAACACTATCCCTGACTGACATGGGCTATTTATTCTACGTGAACAAAGACGCGAGCGTCCGCTAGTCAGTCATATATATGCGCATTGTAGATGTCAATTATATTACATTGCGAGGTTTTCATGGCAAGACATGTGATAATGACGGGTCTGTAATTCAATGTACTACTCGCTTGATTTTACTTGCACTATGTAACCTGTGACTTTCTTGCGTTTTTGTGAAACTGTTGTCATAAGAAAGTGACGCTCATAGACACAAACTCAGGTAAACTTAACCGGTCATGGGTATATTTTGAAACTCCAAACCTTTGCTGTAATTTGTATGGCACTCTTTTGGTAAAAAAAAACCATGGAAACGGTGATAATTTAAGAGTGTTCCTGGCGGTCGGTGCACTCTTAAAGAACACACATTTTCGCAGATGCGCTTACCCTCTATCATCGCTACCAACATTTAGTAAACAAAAGATACGCCATACAAATTACACCAATGTTGACCAAAGGTCTACATTTTGAAAATATACCTCATGTTAGAGCCACTACGCTTAGATAATTGTGATGTGACCCAACAGGGTTGCCGATGTCCCATCCACTACATCGACTACACGTGGGGCGGGTGAGCTAGGTGAGTCTGTCTCTGTGACCCTGACATGACTGGCCAAGTTTAGTTTATCTCTATCTGCGTCCCTTTCTTATGACACTAGTTAGACAGTGATGTGTCACTGTCTAACTAGTGTCAGAAGAAAGGGACGCAGGGAGGGGTTAAACTAAACCTGGGCTGTCATGTTAAGGCCGCTGTTTGTGTCGTTTATGTTTGAGTTCATTTTAACATGGATTTTTGAAATAGTGTCGCACTCTTACTTCTTGACAGCTTCCCCTAAAGACGCGACGTAGCCAATAGCGTTTTGCACCGTCTGTGTCACTTCTTGAATGGCTTGCAGTCTCTCCTTTAGAGATTTCTTCTCCTCCTGCGGAGCAAAACCAAATTGGTGACAAATTCTACTTAAGAGGAGTGTGAACCCAGCGCTCTTCATACAAACGGCGATAACGTTTTCCACCCTCTAAACCTTAACCTATAGCCATGATTTTTGTGTGTGTTGTCATTATGCCTTAGAACAAAGTTTGTATGTTTTGATTTTTTAATATTCTTGATAGTTTCAAAAATATAGATGCTTTTTTGTTTTGTATGAAAAAGATTGACAAATCTATGAAGAATATTTAAAAAAACAAAACATACAAACCTAGTTCTAAGGCATAATGACAACATACCAAAAAATCACTGCCATAGGTTAAGGTTTAGAGGGTGGAAAACGTTATTGCCGTTTGTATGGGGAGCGCTTTTGCGGGCTGGGCTGAAGCAAAACAAGCTTTTGCCTCAGCTTTGTTTGCCTGGTTTGTTAATAGTTTTTGGATAAATAATAACAACCGTACCAGTAGTGATCCAAATAGAATCTCGTTACAAAAATTCAAATCATAACCACTTTCATGGCCTTTTACATTTACTAACTTTTTAAATATTTTTACCATAAAGAAGCTTGATAAAAATGGCATGACGTACTTTGTCAGGTTCTTCTTCGTCATCTTCTTCAGCTAATAGGTCTTCATCATCAACTGGCACGAGCAGTGGATTGCCTCCTGTAAAGGCGCCACTAGATATTACATTGCTAAGCATTTTGTTCAGTACAATTAGGTACTTTAAGAAGAGTTTTCAGCTGTCATCGGAAATGCCACATCAAAAAGTAATGTACTCTAAAGACCCTATTAGAAGCGACACATCATCCCTTCAATTCGATTCAATCGCTGTATTATAGCGCCTGGGATCGCGTCCTAGTCCTGGATTGCGATTTTTGAATCTCACCAAGTGACTAAAGCTCACCAAAATGGCCGAATCTCTATGAAAAACGGTCATTTTGGTAAGCTAGTCACCCATTAACTAGTAGTGTTCGTATTTGCGGTGAAAATGTTAAATTTAACCTTTTCTCAACGTCCCTTTTATTATGGCCCTAATATGATGGGCCAAGTTCAGTTTATCTCTATTTGCATCCCTTTCTTATGACACTAGTTAGACAGAGACATAGGGAGGGGTTAAACTAAACCTGGGCTGTCATGTTAGGGCCGCTGATCCAAAAGGTTTAGGAAGAACTTGAGTGACCCTATTATATGGCATTTACCAACTTTTATTTTTTACACCATGTAATAATGTTGTTTACCATAAGTTTAAGCATCTATACAAGTAGCCAGAGCGCGTGCGCGCGCAGTCATAAAACAATTAAGCGCTGGAGTTGCGCATGTTTCGCATGCATTATCGGTACTTTAAGTACCTACCTACTTATAGTTATCTTTTCTCTGCATTTGTAATTTGTTTGGTTTTTTTGTGTGGTGGCGAATGAAGTGTTTTTGTATTCTATGCTATGTTATGAAAAGGTTATAAATAAAATGTTATGAATCAAAGGTTATGAAAAAAAAATAGGCGTAATAATTCATTACTTTCAGAACATAAATATTAAAAAAAAGTTTTATTATTGTGCCTACTATAAAAAAAATGTTTTCCTTAATTATGATATGTCAGCCAATGTTATAAGGTTATAAACAGTGCTAACTAATTGGAATTAGTCAAAAGCTGCGGCACTCAGTGATTGTGGTTAATTCGCGCTTTCGGGTTTTCTGCAAATTCGTGATTTTGGAGCGCCATGCTTTGTTAGTCACAGTACAGTCAGTTCCAAAATACCTAACAGACGAATAATATTCTTTACTAATAATGTTACCATTACTGGTAAATTGATGTGTGGGTACAGTCGAGAAAGTGCATGACACGTACCACTGGGACCCTTTTTTTTACTAGGGAGGAAAGCTTTATGGCTTTCCCCTGCCTAAAGCGGCTCGGGGGTATGTGGGACTTTCCCCCCAAATTGGGGGGCATACCCGAACTAGAACCATCCCTAGGCGTCACCTTCTAACCGGTCGTCCCAGCCTACGTGCCGGGGCTTCCGCACCAAAGGACGGGGAGGTCGGGTACGCGAGACCTACCCCAGACGTGTAAGCCTAGCCTACGGCGAGCAAGGGTGGTCCACCCCCTACTCGCAGGCCTCACAGGTACCACTGTGACCCTAACAAAACCGGTCAAAGTTGAGTTATCTCTTTGTCAGCCCCTTTTGTTATGGCGAGACGCAAGGTGGGATAAGTTCAACTTGGACTGTCATATTAGGGCCACTGTAGTTGATCTGATGACTGGCAACATCATTCAAATTTGAGTGATGTGACGTTTCGTACGTCAATACTTTGCAATACGGTACTACGATAGCACATGAATGTGTTTCCTCGACTGTACTCATATAACTAATAAAAGTGAATTTTGGACTAAAAAAATTATTAAGGGCGTTAATTCACAGGGCGTAGGTGGCATGGACACACAAATATAACATTGTTTTGATTTTTTTTTGTCATTGTCTTTTCTATGTCTTTTGATGCTGACTGTACGCATGCCTGTAATTCAGCTGTAGCTCACGACATATATTTGCACTTACTCTCGCTAAAATTTGGCAAATACGGCTGAAGCACTCGGTATGTTCGGGTGTTTTTGAACTCAACTATAAAATCAACATAAAACAAATGAATAAACAAAACAGTGATTAACAATGTTTTTTTTAAACTCTAGGCAACGAAGTCACAAGAATGCGATAAAAAGTCTTCAGAATTTTATCTACCTACTTAGTTTTTCTCACGACGGATCAATTTGAACACTCTGGTACTAAACGGCCTTGCAAAATGATAGCTTGTGGAACTGATAGTAATACTGTAAGGGTAGATTTTTAAATCGTAGGATAATCATATGAATTTTGCAGTTATCAGTTAATTGATTAATTTAACCGTTGGCAAATGGCGTGATGTGGCCTCTGCCTACCCCAAAGGGAAACAGGGGTGAGCTTATAACAAAAATAAAGCCTTATTTGCATTGGTAGGCACACTAAGTATTTGTCGACATAAAACAACCATTCTTTTCGCAAATGATTACAAAGGGATATACGTCCGTGACAAATGTGAGAATAGCTAGCGTATCAGGGTCTCTGAGGATTGAAGAATCGACCCTTAAACTATGTAGCGGATTTTAACTGGTTTTCCAAATATCTGTCTTTCAGTAAATGACGTTTTGTTCTAAGGGCTATTAACGGATAAAAAGAGGTATGAAAGCTAATAGTAATCCTGCGTAGATTGAACACCATCTTCCTGACTTTAAGGAACCAAGACTTCAAGGTCAGCTTACCAGTGAGCCTGTAGATGAGCCAGTTCCTGGTGAAGAAGATCAGGGTGAGGAGCGGGAGCATCCACATTTCGTAGTAGTAGCAGAACGCGAGCCATGCCAGCAGACCAAGAAACGAGCGGATACGGGACTCCCATTCAAAACAGTCTCTGCAATAAAGGAGAATAATAAAGACTACGAACGAAAACCAAATAAAAGCAACACTTCTTCCCTTTACGCGTTTTAGCGTCAATTTTGCGTTTTTTCTTAAAACTTACTGTAAAATCTTCCCGATCTCGATGAACCACATGATGATCGCCTTGAGCCTCATCACGTTCCGGATGAACAGTTGCCTTTTGAACTTCGCCTCCTGGTGCATATACTTTGGCTCCTTCGGGTTTATCACTCTTATTGCAGCTTTCAGCTGAAAGAGAAACATTAATGTTCAATTCCTCATCTATTACAATTGTCTTATCTGTCTGTCTGTTACAACTACCGCGGTCCATCAAAACCCTTTATCTGACTCTGACGCGTAGTGCATAAATGCTATACACGAGCCAGACGATGCCGAATATTGCACTTGCAAACAAAATATTATCATTTGCGTTACCTGATCTACACTGGCAAATGCGCTGATCACTTTTCAAACATCGTATTATCGTGTATCACGCTTTCTTGGTGCATCTCCTTAATCTCCTTTATGAGCATTAATTATAGTAATTATATATAACTCACCTGATTCCATATCACAGTCATCTCCAATAGTATTTGCGGGTAATTCCCCTTCGCTCTAGCTCTCATCTTCTTATCCTTTAAGGCATACCACCGCTTCTCCCCATTCCGTATGCTCAACAGCGGCACCGCCAGTTTGCCAAGAAATTCCACTTTGTGATCGTGATCTTCGTCGTATACTGTTAGTTCTAGAATCGAACTTATATCCTTTACTGTACTGGAAAGAAGAATTGTGTGTATTTTGTAGGAGTTTTAGATCATTAACTTGGTCTCGTCTTAGTTACTATATTGCCAAGTCCTGACTTGCTACAAGTAGAGAAAATCATCAGGCCTTCGCAACTATCATGTAAGGGTATTGGAAGTTATTGTTGGTCTTCATGCATCCCATTCTAAGTAACTCAAACGAAAAGCAACTCAGCATGTGACATGTGCTTGTTGATAACAATATCATTTTCGACAAATATTGTTAAAAAGATTTATGGTATCATTTCGTCAACGACCAATTAACTATTTTCAATCAGTTCCATCGCTTGGTCTACATTACATTTAGGGAACTAGCGGAAAGCCCTATTACGTTGATTTTTCAATAACCCAGCCGTTAGCTCATTCCCCAACTATACAAGGGTAGCATTAATCACTCACAATGTAAAGATCTTCATCCAGTTCGGTGTCAGCGTCTTATATTCTGTATGTGTCTGTAGCCTCGCATTACCAAGCTCCAGTACGCAGAAGGGATCAGATTTACCACCAAGATCGGCAGCAGCCAGACCCTTCGCTCCGTACACCTTCACGCACAGCCAACCCACACCGCTGGATTGCTCGTTCAGGTAGTACCAGGTCTGGGAAAAGTTTTATTGTTATGTTCATTGGTTTAAATTAGGTGTATTGTCAATTCGTCATATTAGCCTAAATACGGCGTCTGCAATGCTTAGCTCAGAAATTAAATCCGAGAACAAAACGTGGGGTTTACAGGTGATATTATCTGACGCCTTGAGTGCGATTTTTGATACTCACCGGGTGACTACAGCTCACCAAAACGGCCGTTTTCCATTGAGATTTGGCCATTTTGGCGACCTTTAGTCACCTAGTTAGATTGAAAAATTGCACCCCTGATGTGGGCGAGCCTTATTCTGTTTCTTCCTAGAGATTTATCAGGTGACAAGCTTTCACACCACATGATAATGATGATTTGACCATTACAGTCACCAAATCGTGACATCTGTAGACCCTTCTTTTGATCATGGATGCCTCTAACATCCAGCATAATAGTAGATTCCCGCAATGTAACCTCATCTCAACCCGGTTAAGACCGGCCGCAACTTATCAGAAAATGCTGCCAGAAAAACGCTGCCACCAGTTGGAAGACTCTAATCCATGAATTTTGATCTAAGGACAAATAAGACAGCGCAAAAAAAAAACAGACAGATCATTCACTTTTATTGGCGGGTGAGATATTTCTAATAGAAATTTCTGACATGTCTGTCCGGCCCATAAAAAAAACAGCGATGTCATCACATGAGATGATCAAATATGAATGAAAGAGGCCCACCATTCTATTCTGAACACAAACCTAGACCTTGATAATACAATAGCGTTACAGCAGATCTAAAAATACCTGGCCTTTGGCACTTCGGTCCAATATAAAATAGAAAAACACAAGATTAATGGGCGTGCTAACTTCAATAAAGATAAAACACGACATCTTTCGCTAATCGCCTCAATAAATCTTTTATTTTGTTTGAACCGTTAATTGGTAACGGATATATCCATTAAGACGTCGTTTGTGCTTTCTTATTATTTGGAGCTTTTAAATAACATAGGTATACCTGAATATTTTTTTTCATTATGTTTTTTTAGCTTAGGACTAATTCGTTTTAGTTTTTCTTTTATTTTATTCCTTTTGTGCGGGCTTCTTTTAACTACTACAACTATGCCAAATTTGAGCTCAATACATAACACTATTTATTAAAAAAAGAGGGTTGATAGAAATAGAAACGACAACAAAGTGTTCGTAAAACGGATACGTTTTTTGGAAATATTTTTGCTTTTTTAAGTATAAATGGAAGGAGATCAAGCAAGTGGGTCACCTAACAGTAAGTGATCACCACTGCCCATAAACACTCACAACAAGGAAACTGGCAAATGCGTTGCCAACCCAGAAGGCTAAGATGGAATACCTCTTGTGCTAATAATGTCACCTTCTGTCTTGCTCTCCACATCGGAACACAACTAAGCAAGCACTGCTGCTTAGCGGCTGGATTAGCTAGCAAGATGGTGGTAGCGATCCGGACAGAACTTGCACAAGGTCCTACCTCCCGCAAAAACGAAAGTTGTCCTCCAGGTAGGTACTTACATATCTGCTCTCTATAATCTCAATATCTCTTGGATTCTCCTTATAGCTGGTGAGATCTGTAATGGTCTCCGACTGCGTGGTGCCGCTGATTGTGAGCAGCAGAAATATCTGGCCGTTCCCATCCTCTAGGTCTTGCCACATGTTGTGCGTTTTCTCCCGTTCCAATTTGGACAGGTCTATCGTACACCTGGGTGGTACACAAAAAGAGGAAAGGGTATACAAGACAATATAAACACTAAAATAACTATATAAACTAAAAAACTAACTACTCTAAATCTACAAATATCCCCTAAGTCGCTGTCATTGGGCAGGATGCCCATAAGGCTGGCTGCATTTCCTGGCTGAATGAGCCAGCCGTATGGTCACCGGTGGATCGTATTAATATTTTTTTACGAACCAAATAGTTTATAGGCTTCGGGTCCCCATGATCCTAAAGTTTCGACCCCAAACGCTTAAGAGTAGCTTTAATGCGTCTACCTATAAAATGATTAGACTAGACGGTGGACTGGACCCAGGCAAAGTTGCTGTTCGTGATGGCATGCACAAAGCCGCAAGTGCCGCGACCTTCGATCTTTGTAAAATATTTTAGTGTGGCGAGACGCGACTTTGCAAGTTATCCGCTGAAATATGCCACTGAAACAAATGGGCGGAGAAAACCATACAATTAAGGGGTCTTTTTGACCTTTTTTGGTACGAAACCTTACAACACGCAGGGTCATGCATGACAGCCCTCGCCCGTAAAATCAACTCCAAAGTGTGTGTTAGGGTTGCCTGTTGGGATTTTGCTCTAGCCCGGTTGAAACCCCAACATCCTAGGGTATTATTCGCCCGTCCTCTATTCATACAGCTATCTCATTGGCTGATTTATCTACACGTCGCTTTCTTGCACACCTCTGGTGGAAAGCCGCCCTCGAGGCTGGCAGAGTGGCAGGCTGTACCTATCAAGTTCTACTGTCTAAACTTTTAAAAAATGTATGCCATGAAGTTAAAAGAATTAATTTAAAATATTACTCGCATACCTCCCAAGGAAGTCGTCTTTGGTCTGCTTGTCCTTGTCCCATACAGTGACCTCCAGGATCTGTTCCTGGTCATCGTAGAGATGAAGGTCGAACTGCTCCAGCCAGGACGGATGAAGGGACTTCCAGACCACCTTGCTTTTGTACTTTTCGTTACCTAACCTGTAATATAGGCATGGTAAAAAAAGAACCCCCTGGTTAAGATGAATTGAGCTTGCAAGTTGCAACTCAGTGGTTTCCTCATTAATGACCAAGTCTTTTTTTATGATGTTTGATGATTGAATGATAATGAAATCTAAAGTCGACGTTATTGTTGTGATGCAGACAAATCTACCAATCAATAAACAGGAAAAGCATCCAAGTAAGACCAGTTTTTTATGAAAAAGGGAGGATAAAATCAAAAGGTTATGATTTTAACTAAAACATATTCTGTTCCTTTTATTTAAAGGGAAAGGTCACAATGACAGATAAAGACGAAACATGTGCTAACTATTGTAGGTTTAGTTGAGTGAGTGGACCGATTGCATCAACTAGTCACCTGCCTGCAGCATCTGTGCTGTAGCCCTTGACATAACTAGTTGGTTGCGCGGATTCGTACAATTTCGAACTAGTAACGCCATCTATTAGTCTATAATGAAATCGATCTCATTTTATGTGACAACAAACCTTTCAATTAGTCAATATAAGTACTATTTTTTACGCACGCACATTATTTCCTATTCCCATCCCTTTCCCTCCTACGATGCGTTCGAGAGCGCGACAAGGATAGCAACATCTGTGCATATCTGATTGTGATTGGACTTCCGAAAGACCGGAAGAAAGCAGTGGATGGTCGGAATGCCTGTCATGGAAGCAGTTCCGTTTTCGCTGGAGTTGATGCCGCACCGCTCTGTTGTAAATAAATAAATAACTCGCGTCTAAGTGCAGTTTTTGTGTTATAAACTAATAAAATACGTTACTTTAAAGTGAATGCCTGGCCAGTGCTGTTGTGAGAGTGATTCACAGTGTTATCTTACCGATATTTATCTCCTGCTACCAACGGCGTCAAGAAGAAAGCGTCCCTGCTCACCGCCATCTTTCATACCGAAACCTTTGGATTTTTACTAAGAAGATATGCTGCGCTGATCAAGGTACCTAACGAACGCTCTTACTCATTCCTTTTAATCCTATTTCCCTTTATTTGTATGTGTGTGCGTAGCGCAGATATTTGTTTAGATTTCCTATTTGCCACCGTTTTATTAGTTTTTAATCGTTTTGTACCAATCCTCGCAACCTTTTCGCCATACTTAATTGCCAATTTTGCACGGTCCTTCGGCATAGTAAATATTAGGTTAATTAGGTTTTGTCACTTGTTTAACACCGGACGTCTTGGCAAAATTGAGCCGAGCGCCACCATTTATTGGCCCTAAATCGAACCGGATACTCGAAACTGAACCACAATTTGCTAATAAATACTCTTATTGTCGAATATACGTAAGTCCGTACACGTATGTAGATAGGTAAATACAGTTCTGACTTGTAATTGATTTACGTTCTCAGTTCGTTGTTTGCTCCGCTTAGTTAAGTTTGATAACTTCCTAGATTAATAAAAGTGCTCGTATTTATAATATTCGCATAATATAAAATAAATACGACATAGATTAGATATTCATTTGTTTCACCGCGTACTTTTTTCATTTGTTTTTTTTTTTTTAAATTTCGAATTCTATTTTGTAGTGCATTAGGCAACTACTAACTAGAGTTATTCTATGCGATTATCAACGATAAAAAATATTATTAATATTTACGATATTATTTACGATAACTTTAACCTTCGTTGGTTGGTTTAAATAGATGCTTAGGTAGGTAGTATATGCTCCCGCTCGCATGTTTGACTCGTTCTAAATCCAAAATGACGGAACAAAAGCTTAAGATTTTAGAATCAAGACGAGCTGCGTATTTTGAACGGGTGCAGTCAATTTATATTGTATCGCATAAATTAGACGATGAAAGTTCTATCGAATCTTTTCTCGCGAATGTCGAGACCTTAGACTCAATTAGAGATAAATACCTTCAAACTCTCGAGGAGATAAATGAAGTCCTATTATCACTAAATCCCGATACAGAGCCGAGTCATAGCACTTGGTTATCTTTTGAAGACATTTATTGCCGCATAAAGCGTCAACACTCGAAGTTGGTCGGCCCGCGCGACACAAAACAGCATATTCAATTAAAAGGTGATGTAGGTCATCAAAAGCGATTCGGCCCTAAGTTACCGCCTATGGAATTGCTTGAATTTAATGGAGATCCGCGAGTTTGGCCATTGTTCTTCGCGAGCTTTAAAACGACAGTACACGAAAACGCAAGTCTCAGCGACACGGAAAAGTTATATTATTTGTTAGGTAAATTAACTGGCAAAGCGCAATCTGTATGTGCTGGCTTGACTCCCTGCGCTGAAAATTATGATATAATTTACAAAAGTTTAGTGCACAAATATGAAGACAAGCGCTTGCAGACTACTACATATTTAGATCAAATCCTGAACTTGAAACCGCTAAGTACAGTCACCTCAGAAAACTTGGAAAATTTCGTAGACAAATTATCGTCGTCAGTGGCCGCACTCGACAATTTAAAATTGCCTAACCTTTGCGATTTTATTCTGCTACACATTGCCTCGAAGAAATTAGACCCAGAGATTGTTCGCTTGTTTGAAATGGATAACCGTGACGTCGAGATACCAACTTTTAAAAGTCTAATTAATTTTCTCCGTCAACATATCAAAATATTACAGCGAACTACGAATGTAAAACCGTTACATGTCCCGAAAAAAACCTCGGAACATGCAGATTTTTCTAAGATTTCAAGAAACACGCATTCTTATTTAAATATCGACGATCATAACGCGAATGTAATGCCGCCGCGACCCGCGCCGCGCGTCTTCGCGCCGAGCAACAGCGCCGGCTGTACGCTGTGCGGCGCGGCTGCGCCGCACGAACATCTCTATAAGTGTACAGGATTTCAAGGGTTAACGCCAAACGATAGGTACAAATACGTTAAGACGTTTAATCATTGTTTAAACTGTTTGAGTCAAAAACACAGAGTTAATGATTGCAATTCTAATAGTTCTTGTCGTAAATGTAATAATAAACATCACACGATGTTACATTTTGAAAATAGTGTATCGGTTCCAGCGTTGACATATGACACTTCGTGCTATGAGGGGTCAGCGCCCCGCTCGTCGTCAGGAACGACGTCGTCGTCGCCTTGTTGGTTAGTTCCCGCTTTCGCTCAACCCGCGCCGCTTCAGCCAGCTTCGCAACATTTTGCAACCTCGCTCTCTCACCCCGCCCCGGCGCCGCATCTTTCGACGCCGGTGTTTTCGTCCGCCTCGCTTGCTCACCCCGCCCCGGCACCGTTTGTTTCGTCGCCGGCGTTTTCTTCAGCCTCGTTCGCTCACCCCGCCCCGGCACCGTTTGTTTCGTCGCCGGCGTTTTCACCCGCTTTGCAAGCACAGCCACCGCCGACTCGCTCGCCCGCCACCGCGGCGTTACCCGCTCCCGCTGAGTCTGGTAACGTTTCAACGTCGATGCAATTCTCAGTTAATAACTGCAGTAGTACAACCACGAATCGAAGTCTACCTACTACTGTGTTGTTAGCGACGGCTCGTGTTATAGTTCACGATGGTAATGGTCGAGAGCGCTTAGTACGCTGCCTGTTAGATAGCGCATCGCAAAGTAATTTTATAACACTCGATTGTTGTAATAGACTAGGTTTAAATACCTATCAAAATAATATTACCGTCAGGGGAATAGCCGGGTCCACCAAAGTTATAAATTCCCTTGTAAATGTGAAATTGTCTTCCCGCTTCGATCGTAATCTTAGTTATGAGCTAGACGCTTTGGTCGTAGATAAGGTCACTGACCAATTACCAAACGTCGAAGTAGATCGGTCAATGTTGACTCATTTTGACTCGCTCCCGCTGGCTGACGACACTTATGCTGTCACAGGTGATATCGATATGCTGATTGGCGCCTCATTGTTCCCGCGCCTTTTACTTAACAACAGGGTTGCCGGTAATTACGGCTCACCGTGCGCTTTAGAAACTGTGCTAGGTTACGTGATTATAGGTAGTGCGCCCGCGAGTTTTCGTAGCAGCTCGTCAATATCATGCTGTTGTGTCGTGCCTCAGTCGATTGATAACATAGTACAAAAATTTTGGGAACTTGAGGAGGTCAATGTAACGCATCGAATTCAGAACCCAGATGATCAAGTCTGTGAAAAAATGTACACCGACACTACCACCCGCGATTCTTCAAATGGACGTTATAGTGTAGCTTTACCTTTTAAAGGTGATCCATCGTCACTCGGCGATTCATACAGTAGTGCGAAAAAACGTTTTTTATGTTTGGAACGCAAAATGAAAGCCGTACCTGATTTTAAAAAGGCTTACGATGACGTTATTAAAGATTACCTCGCCAAAGACTATTTGACACCTGCGCCGGCGGAGACCGAGGAGCTCAAACCATCGTATATTATTCCGCATCACGGAGTAGTCCGCGACGACAAAACGACTACTAAATTACGCGTAGTCTTAGACGCCAGCGCTAAAACTAGTACTTCCACCTCGCTCAATGACATTCTTCATAGTGGTGAAAACCTTCAGGGTAATTTATTTGAGATAATTTTAAATTTTCGCTTGTTTAAAGTAGCACTGTGCGCTGACATTAGACAAATGTTTCTTTGTATCGGAGTTCAAGAGCAAGACCGTAGATTCCAACGCATATTATATAGGTTTGATCCAACTGATCCGATAACTGTGTTCGAATTTAAGCGCGTTTGTTTTGGTCTTAAGTCCAGCCCATTTCATGCACTGCGCACCATAAAACAACTGATAGAAGATGAAGGCAAACTGTTTCCGCTCGCAAAAAATGCTCTGATGAATTCGTTATATATGGATGATTATGTATATAGCTTAGACACAGAATCGGAAGCTATTGAAACAGCTAGAGACGTCATCGCCCTCTTAAAAAAAGGACAGTTTGATCTTGTAAAATGGAATAGTAATTCCGGGACGGTATTAAATACGATTCCGCCTTCTCATCGCTTATCGACCATAGTAGAATTTGACAAGGACGAGAACCAGAAGGTTCTCGGGCTTACTTGGTCTCCGACAACCGATAAATTTTCGCTTGATGTCACGCAGCCTAGTGATAACTGTACTAAGCGTTCTATACTTTCGTGTGTAGCCCGACTATGGGATTTAATGGGCTTTATTGGACCTGTTATTTTATACGCGAAGCTTTTGATAAAAGAGCTCTGGCTATTGAAATGCGACTGGGACGATACTCCTCCAGCTGCGATCGTCCAGCTTTGGGAACAATTCAGTAAAGAGCTTCGCTTACTGGATCGACTAGAGATTCCACGTCATGTTAGTGTTGTGGCTGATAGTGTCGTAACTGTTGTTGGCTTTGGAGACTCCAGCGAGCGGGCATATGGAGCTGTCGTATATCTCCATGTAAACAACAATGGAATTATAAGTACGCACCTTTTATGCTCCAAGTCACGAGTTTCACCAACTAAGACAGTTTCACTAGCTCGCCTTGAACTTTGTGCTGCGCTCATCTTAGCTAAGCTTATTCGTATCGTTGTAGATACTTTGAGCAGACGCATTGCCATTGACAATGTATATGCATTTTCAGATTCCACTGTAGCCTTATGCTGGATCCACTCGTCACCCCACCGCTGGGGCACGTTCGTTGCGAATCGTGTATCTAAGATACAATCCGCGCTGACATCAGACCGCTTTTATCACGTCCCCGGGTCTCAGAACCCTGCCGATTGCCTGTCTCGAGGTTTAACACCTCAGCAAATTATAGATCATCCACTTTGGTTTTGTGGGCCCCCGTAGATTCAGCGAGAACCTATTCATTGGCCTTTGGTGCCATTCAATCCGCTGTCGATATCAAAGCCTCCTGAAGAGAAGACAAGTGCTATGGTTACCATAGCATCACCAGACTTACCTCTTTTGCTTTCATTAGCTGAGCGATTGTCATCGTGGTCAAAGTTGTTACGCTGCGTTGTTTACATTTATCGTTTCGGTCATTTGCTACCTCGTCGTCCGTACATTTTGGCTTCAGATTTGGAGTTTGCGGAAAGCAAGGTCTTACAATCATTGCAGCAACATTGTTTTGCTAAGGAACTTGAAAACCTACAGAAAGGCAGGTCGTGCTCGCGTGCCTTTCAACGCCTAAAACCATTTCTTCAAGATGGTATGATTCGTGTTGGTGGTCGTCTTCAAGTCTCAGATTTGAGCTTTCAACAAAAACATCCGATAATCCTTCCTAGAAAACATCACATAGTTAATTTGATTGTGGATTACTTTCATAAGTTGTATTGCCATGCTGGAGAAGATCAACTATTGTCGGTGTTGCGTCATAATTATTGGATTTTTGCTGCCCGAAGTGTTGTTCGTAGCAGAATATTCTTGTGCGTTCAGTGCTTTCGACTGAGACCTAAATCAAATTGTCCTGAAATGTCTGACCACAAAGCTTGTCGTGTTGTCCGCTCCGTGAAAGCTTTTATGCACACAGGTGTAGATTATGCTGGACCATTACGTGTTACAACTACACGCGGCCGAGGTATTCGCGCTCAAAAGGCATACATTTGTATATTTGTTTGTATGACTACACGCTCTGTACATATTGAATTGGCATCTGATCTTAGTACGTTCTGCTTCTTGTCTGCGTTTAAAAGATTTTTGGCTCGTCGCGGTCCTGTTTCTCGGCTGTATTCGGATAGGGGGACGAACCTGGTTGGCGCTAAAAGGCACCTTAGCGAATTGCAATCATTCTTACTTTCCAAACATTTTAACACAGATTTTGCTCACGTTATAGCTGAAAATCGTATAGATTGGCACTTAAACCCTCCAGCTGCACCACATTTTGGTGGGAACTGGGAATCGAACGTAAAAGGCTTAAAGACGCACCTCTTCCGTGTTATAGGTGATCAGACGTTGTCAATTGAAGAAATGAACACGGTCCTTACACAAATAGAAGCTGTAATGAATTCTAGGCCGCTGTGTAGAACCCTTTCGTCTGATCCGTCAGAGCCGCTAGCTTTGACGCCAGCGCATTTTTTGACCATGACTCCTCTGAAATATTTACCTGCTCGGGAAATTGAGGGTGAAAGGCTTAGCTTACTGGATCGTTATTCACTTTTAGACAAGTTAGTTCAGTCATTTTGGAATCGTTGGCAGCGAGAATACCTTCATACGCTGCAAACACGGATGAAATGGAATACGCCTGCGTTCCCTATTGCGGTGGGTACTGTTGTAGTTGTACAGAGTGACAACACGCCTACACTTCAATGGCCTCTTGGTATAATAGAAGACATTTTCCCCGCAAAGGATGGCGTGATTAGAGTTGCGAAGGTCAAGACCTCATCTGGGTCGTATTTACGCCCGGTCGTTCGCCTTTGTCCTTTACCTAACCAGTAATGAGTTTAATTAGGGCATTAGAATTATAGTTAAGTTCCTTTCTTTATTATTTTTCTTTCCCTTTGAAGGGAACCCTTCAAGTGGGGGGGAATGGTTGCGCGGATTCGTACAATTTCGAACTAGTAACGCCATCTATTAGTCTATAATGAAATCGATCTCATTTTATGTGACAACAAACCTTTCAATTAGTCAATATAAGTACTATTTTTTACGCACGCACATTATTTCCTATTCCCATCCCTTTCCCTCCTACGATGCGTTCGAGAGCGCGACAAGGATAGCAACATCTGTGCATATCTGATTGTGATTGGACTTCCGAAAGACCGGAAGAAAGCAGTGGATGGTCGGAATGCCTGTCATGGAAGCAGTTCCGTTTTCGCTGGAGTTGATGCCGCACCGCTCTGTTGTAAATAAATAAATAACTCGCGTCTAAGTGCAGTTTTTGTGTTATAAACTAATAAAATACGTTACTTTAAAGTGAATGCCTGGCCAGTGCTGTTGTGAGAGTGATTCACAGTGTTATCTTACCGATATTTATCTCCTGCTACCAACGGCGTCAAGAAGAAAGCGTCCCTGCTCACCGCCATCTTTCATACCGAAACCTTTGGATTTTTACTAAGAAGATATGCTGCGCTGATCAAGGTACCTAACGAACGCTCTTACTCATTCCTTTTAATCCTATTTCCCTTTATTTGTATGTGTGTGCGTAGCGCAGATATTTGTTTAGATTTCCTATTTGCCACCGTTTTATTAGTTTTTAATCGTTTTGTACCAATCCTCGCAACCTTTTCGCCATACTTAATTGCCAATTTTGCACGGTCCTTCGGCATAGTAAATATTAGGTTAATTAGGTTTTGTCACTTGTTTAACACCGGACGTCTTGGCAAAATTGAGCCGAGCGCCACCACTAGTCAAGTTTAGTTTATCTAAATTAAAATGCTATGTAATGACAACACAAAGAAAAATTAGGATAATGACCATTATCCTAATTTTTCTTAGTGTTGTCATTACATAGCATTTTAATTTAATAATTTGAATGTTGTAAACATTTAAAAAATAAAAATCGAAAGAAATTTCGGTTACAAAAAAAATTTTTTTATCTTAGTTTACCTCTATGTGCGTCCCTTTCTTATGACACTAGTTTGACAGAGACGCAGGGAGAGGGAGGGATAATGGGCTGGCTGCGCTGGTCATGTTATGATCACTGAAGTCAGTTTGTTCTATTAAAAGTAGACACAAATGACGTTCTGAAAACGGTGGCTAAGCTAGAGAATGCAAACCCGGTTATTTTCTTAAGGAATAACCGGTTAAAACCGTTTTTTTTTAATAACCGCTTTTGCATTTCCTAGTTAGGACACATTCGCACTTAAATAAAGTGTTTAGAACTTAACTTAAGCTCCCATAAAGCTGGCTACACACGGAGAGCGGCTACAGGTTTGGACTGAAATCAAAATCCATTTGGCCAAATCTCACGTGTGTAGCATGAAAGAGGATGAAAGCCAGACTTCATGCTAAGCCTTAAGAGAGAAGAAAGAGTATAAAGCGCCATCTAGACTTTCTAGAGCTTACCTAAATTTACAATAAGGGTCGCTGGATCTCGTATCCAGGTCCATGGCCGGCAAGTTCTTGGCTTCGACCAGCACTATGGTCACCACGGAGCTCCAGATCTGAGCCTTCAGCCGTTTGTTCACGTCGCTCAGTCTTGTGTTCTTTAGCAAATACTGGTAACAAGAGAAAATAGTCTTCCGTATTTTTGACATTAGTTAAAAGGTTTCTTAAGAGATATGAGTTTTACTATCAACACTTTGGAGTGGATTAAAAACGTTATGAGTTCCTCGAACAATTTTCTATGTGATAACGTCTTTAAAAAAATTAGTACTGTTTAAGTATTGGATTTTATTAACTAAATACGACTTGTGATTGTAAGTTATGCTTTAAAAATGGGAAAACGTAGTTGCGGTTAATTTGTATATTTATCACTTAAAACGTATACAGAAAATAGCAGGTTAGGCAGATTTAGTAGTTAAGGAAGGAAGCATAAAAACCAGATAAACTACAAAATAACAGGAAACTATTATTTTATTATGAAAAACGTGAATTACCAAATTAGGAATACTTAAATTAAATTAAACGTAGGTTTTACTTGATTAATTCCTCGAAATACTCGTTCGTTTCATTACACACATAGCTTTTAATTACCTATGCAAGTATTAAAACAATCTTAAACAAACATTTGTTTAGGAATGTCAGAAAATCTACCATCTATTCGAAAAAGAAAACTCATTGAGAAACAGCCGGCAAGAAACTCTTGCAATTTAATTTTATTTATATTTAAAGTGTTTTATGACAGTAAATACTCGTAGGTACTGTACAGTCAACCGTACTTCTTTCTGGACCTCGTAGAACTTTTTCATAATAATTTGTCATATGGAAAAAATAGCAATTAGTCGAGACAAGGTTTTACAGAATTCAAATCAGTCAACCAATTGTATTGTCAACAATACACGCAAGCAGACACTAGACATCCCATAACCTTCTAATCCATTGTACATTTTGACAGACAGAATGGCTATAAGTCAACAAGCTCTTTAGGCTGCTTTTCCACCAGAGATGTGCGAGAATGCGTAGCGAGGGATGTGTTTGTAGGAACCAATAGAATTGCTTCATTTACCTCGCCTCGGTCAGCACAGCTCTGGTGGAAACGGCTCATTGGTTCTTTACACATCCCTCGCTACGCATCCTCGCACATCTCTGGTGAAAACGCAGCCTTATTCGTCTAAGATACGCTAGCACACATAAACAAATTTCATGAGTATAGTATTATGATAAAAGTTCATGAAACACCCACTATTTCTCGAGCTAGCTCGTTTCTTTCTACGTGAAAACTAAAGCGGTGAAACCTTCAATTCCATTTTGAAAGCGGTTAGAAATAGAAGTTCGTTGCCAGCGTTCTAGTTCATTTCAATTTGAAATTAGAATTGCAAGCGGAGAATTCGTTAGCTTCCGTTGTCCATGAAGTAAGTAACAAACCCCTTGGATGAAGGACTAAAGCATGGATGGGTATATTTTCAAACTCCAGACCTTTGATGTAATTTGTATGGCACTCTTTTGGTAAAAAAAAAACATGGAAACGGTGATAATTTAAGAGTGTTCCTGCCGGTACACGCTTAAAGAACACACATTTTTGCAGATGCGCTTACCCTCTATCATCGCTACCAACATTTAGTAAACAAAAGATGCGCCATACAAATTACACCAATGTTGACCAAAGGTCTACATTTTGAAAATATACCCGGATATAGCCTCAATATAGTCGACCAAGAAATTGCTTGACCATTTTCCGACCGAACAAAGGAATAGGGTTGAAAAGTGGTGAAGCAATTACTTGGTCGACTATACATGTCAAGTGTACAAACCCAAAATTTACAAAATGATTGCCTTTGGTGCGCGTCAAGGTAGTAAAACCTGCAAATTAATAAGAAAAACGTAGATAATTGTAATCGAAATTATTTATTTTTAAATTTTTTCGATTTTTCTTTTTTTTTTGTTTACATTCAAATTAAATTTAAAATGCTATATAATGAATGACAACACAAAGAAAAATTAGGGTAATGGCACGATTCGAACCTGCAACATCAGCATTCCGTGCCTTGCGTATTCCAGTTTCCGCCACATTACCGCTGCCATACGCTGCGAATTTTTCAATGTTTTTCGTCTTTTACGGTCATTACGAGAGGGTAGTTTTCCCAAAGAAAAAAAATTTCAATAATGTAATGACCGTAAAAGACGAAACACATTGAAAAATTCGCAGGGTATGGCAGCGGTAATGTGGCGGAAATTCATGTAATGTAAATATTACCATAACCAAAGGTAACCATTTTGTCTATTGATTGTGTAGAGGGTGTCAATTGAAGAGGAGGTTTAGAGTATGTAGTCGTCTCTTTTTGGCATATTGTAATGACAGTTAAGGTAAAGAAGTCACCTAATAAAATATCGCTTTCAATTTTAATACTCTTTCTATGCTATAATTTCTATGCAAAACCCCTTCTAAGCACATACAGTCAGCATCAAATATATGGAGCGGATAAGGCGTTTAAAAATATCCGAACACGACCGAATACATTTGGCAAAAGAGTCGAGCATTTATATGGTGCTGCAAACTCACTTATCCTCTACATACGAGTAAACTCTTGTTTCTTTTTCCGACCCGATTGTTTGTTGCAAGAAAATCTTAAGCGGTTTTAAATTACTTTCCTAATTTTCAGAATTTTAGGACGGACGAGTAAGTTAGCGCACTTATGACGCGACGACCTTTTATCGTCCGTAATTAGTCGCGTCGCGTATTTGGAGCTACATACGGACGATAAAGATAGAAATGATAATACGCGAACTTGCTCTTCCATGTATCACCCCTTTAAGACTACTAAATTCTCTCCCCACTGCGCAGACGCTGGTCTAACCCTGAAGTATACTACACGTCAAGAAATGTAGGACGACCATTCAGTGGATACTGCTTTTATTAAGTACTTTGAGACCCCATGCAAATATTTCCATTTTAGCTGGTTTTTTAAACTACAGAGGTGCAGTTTTGGAATCTCACCAGGTGACTAAAGCTCACCAAAACGGTCAAATCTCTATGAAAAACGGCCATTTTGGGGAGCTGTAGTAACCCAGTGAGATTCTTAAATCGCACCTCGGATCATTGATTCAAAGCCATTTTGTACTTATTGCGACTATTGATTCTATCACCACTTTGGAACTTGACAGAGTTAAAGAATCATTTATTCCCAAAAGGATTACAAAAGTTCACTTAAATAAGAATATAAACTAGTATACATTTATTAATTGGTTAGTTAGCGTGTGACACTGAGCATTGTTTAAAAATAAAACCTCTATATATCAATATCAGTGGCCTTAATATGCTCAGCCCAGTTTTAATTTATACCTTCCTGCGTCTCTGTCAAATTTAGTGTCATACGAAATGAACGCAGGTAGAAACAAACTCAGATAAACTAAACTTGGCCTGTCATGTCGGGACCACAGTTGGTGAAAATACCCAGCAAACGAACCTCGGAATTAGCACGTAGTTATTCGCAACAAGGTGTCGTTAGGTAGACAAACATTTAGACGTTACAACTATCATCATTGCCAATTGCCAGCGTCGTCTTGTTGACAGAATTCTGAAGAAAGGAATGGCGACATTGATTTTAGTCAAACTGGTACTGGTCCCGTTACAGCTTCTGTTTAAATCGGACGTGGAAGCTAATTTATTCTTTAAAACTCTGTCAGACAGTTGTCGTTGACAATGAATGCTGTTGAAATGTCCGATTATTTGACCAGGTACACACGAAAGCATGCACGTTAACCATCAACCACCAATCAACCACTCGTAAATCAAGTACCCTATGCAACCTGTCCCCTTTTCTCTTCAGTTTGGGGAACCGGGTGCCCAATTTCTCGATGAGTTCTGTACAGGTGTTGATGGCAGCGGGGATCTCCAGATGGGGTCCCGGAGGCAGGCTACCAGCTCGAGGTCGTGGCTCAGTTCTGAGAGAAGGAATAATAGATATTAAGAATAAAAAGAAGATAAGTCAGCAGTCACAATAACATGACCGGCAAGGTTTAGTTTATCCCTCCTGCGTCTCTGTCAAACGAGCGTCATAAGGAAGTGACGCATATAGAGATTAACTAAACTTGGCAGGCTATGTTAGGGTCAGAAAGAAAGTGGAAAGAGCGCTGGACGAGGAGAACAGAGAATTAGTGAAATAAAACCCTACTTTCAAAACATGTGTTAGTAGAAATTAATATTTATTTTTATGTTTGAATTTTACCGAGAAAGGTCAAAGGGGTTCTATTTTGTTTTGAGTAGTTTAGATATCTTGAATATTTAAAACCTTCGGTGGAATGAAAATCAGCCACACAACCTTGAAATGATTGTCAGCGTAAAGGTGTGCACCGATGACAATGAGAGAGAGAAAGAGTAGGTAGAATCAACTAAATAGATACCTTTCATCGCTTTGTGACACGCAGGATACACACGAATCGCTGGAATCATCAAAGTCTTCGTCATACGCTAAATTATTAGCAGACAAGCTCCTTTTGCCATACAAAACACTGTTTTTCTCCATTTTAATAAAATCTTCACACACTTTACCCGGATCTAAATCACAAGGTTCATCAACCACGAAACTGGGTATCATTTTTTCCACTTGTTCATAAGAACTGATTGAGATCTTGTCCATAGAATTAGCGTCATCTTCTCTAGAACTGCTGTCGACAGATCTATCGCTCGATAGATGAGAAACAAATCTAGATAGTCTAGATCCTTCGAGTTTCCTTTCAACTTGGTCTTGAAAGTCTTCCACACGATCCTGGATCTTCCCTTGGATTTTCATGAGGCGGTTTTTGAGGCGCTCCATCTGGTTCTCCTTATCCATTTTCGATTTCTGCTTCTCTTATTTTATTATTAACTTCGTTAGATTCTGCTTTCACAGTATCGTTGATAGTTAGTCAGTTGTTGAATGGAACTGCATTTTATTGCTGTTATTTTATTCGGTAAAATTTTTATGTTTGATTTGATGGTCGTGTATTATAGAAGCTTTAATCATTAAAATACATAATAAAACAGTGTTTTTTTAGTAAGTACTAGGTAGTAAAATAGAAGACTAGCGCAATAGGAAATGTATTTTAAAGTTTTTGGAATGATGTCGTACATAGGAAATTTAGGTAGATTATTAATTATTATAATGTATTGATTTATTCTACTACGTTTTTTGTTTAAAAATATTTTTACTAACACCTATTTTGTTGACGCTACTTTATAATATCATTGTCCTTGGACTTACACATACATCTAAAATTTCAACTCAATGTGACCACTGAAAGCGGGTTAATATTGACCTTTATGATTTTCCTTACGACCTAACAGGTGTAAAAATAAAAGTTTGTAAATTAAAACTTGCTAGGTTGATGTCTTTTTTTAAGTTCCCTCAATCTAAATCTAAAAAACTTAAGTCTTTGACTGGTGTTATCAGTTTCGGAGAAATTCTGTCCAATGGTTTCGTTTGAGCAAATTCACATTTCGCCAAAAGTTGTTATATCGCTGGCACAGTTCAGTTATGATTTTTTTTTATTTAGAATGTCATCCGAAATAAATCATTATTATTACCTATTTATAAAATAAATATACCCTTACTAATTTTATTAATTACGGACACTAACGGAATCAGTTTCATAGAAAAGCATTTTTGATTATGTGAAAAAGTCGCCAAGTGCCGCAGCAGCATTCCCCGTTGAAGCTCTTGTTTTTCAAGCCCAAAAAACTTCTACTATGAAGTTTTTATCTAAACAAGCATCTGCTTTGTGTATTCGTTATACCATGATGGCCCCAAACAGATGTTTCGACTTAAGCTCCCTTTTGTAAATTATGAATAGGTTTGAGTCATATGTATTTATAAGCAAACAGTAAACTAGATTGCCTAGTAGTTAGCGACCTTGGCTTTGAAGTTAGATGTTGTGGGTTCGATTCCTAGTTTCTTCAAGGGGCAGCTGTTTGTAAGATGAATAAATGTATTGTGTCCGAGTCTTGGATATGTATGTATGTATGTAAAACTCTTTATTGCACATCTTCTATATAAATAAAAATGAATTGTTGTTCGTTAGTCTGATTAAAACTCGAGAACGGCTGGGCCGATTGAGCTGATTTTGGTTTTAAAATGTTTGTCGTAGTCCAGGGTAGGTCTAAACGGTGAGCAAATATGCCTCCTAATAATTAAAATAGGCAGGCGAACTTAGCCCTTTAAGGGATCACTTCTGGTTACCATTGAGCTTTGGATAATATTTGTGTTCAAATATATATTTATTCATATAATGTATGTATATTTGCGGGTGGTAGGACCTTGTGCAAGGTCCGTCCGGATCGCTACCACCATCTTGCTCGCTAATCCTGCCGCTAAGCAGCAGTGCTTGCACTGTTGTGTTCCGGGGTGGAGAACAAGACAGCCGGTGTAATTACTGGCACAAGAGGTATTCCATCTTAGCCCTCTGGGTTGGCAACGCATCTGTACTCTCTTTGTTGTTGCAGGTGTCTATAGGCGGTGGTGATCACTTACCATCAGGTGACTCAACTGCTGTTTGCCTTCCTATGTTGTATAAAAAAAAATACCCGTTTGTCCAAGGAATACAAGCTTTGCTTAGATTGGGACAAACTATGGCTAAACAACAATAATCCAAACTACTTAATACTATAAATGCGAAACTTGGTTACACGATTGATCCAGTTAGGATGAAATTTGTACAGGAATAGTTTGACACCCGGGGACGGACGTAGACTATAGTCTACTCGTACTACTAAGTGAGTGAAATGGGGATCAAATGTTGTATGACAATTACTAAACTAATGAATTTTTGGGACGCTAGAAATTACGTACAAGAGATAATGTTAATTTGGCGGGAAGACAGGCTACTTTTTATCCATACGCTATTATTTATCCCGAAAAGATACAAAATTCTCGCGGGATTCTACGGACGAAGTGGCAGGCAACAGCTAGTACCATTTATATATACCTATATGATAAATTTTATGACTAATTATGACATTCATAAGTGCTTCCTGTAAGCCAAATCTGAATAACAATATTTTGACTTTGATACTTTCAACATCGTTACATTAGGCAAAGCATTAGGCAGGCTATTTCCCGAAACAGCTTTGTTCTTATAAAATACGATTACAGTACTGAAAACCGGTTAAATGTGTAAATATATAGCTGAAAGTAACAAGAACGACGCGGTGGAGAAATACGTGGAATTCGGCAATCTGCAATATACTGGCGATTGATGAATTGTTACGTTTCTGAAAACATCCAGAAATACGCGGGTTGGTAGTAAACCAGCTTATCGAAGGAAACCGGATGGTCTGCACAGGTTAATATCGTACTTAGGTGTAATATCAACATTACGAAATGAACAACTAATACCTCTTTTGACTTTTTTTTATCTTTTTTGAATATCAATTTTATTGACGGTCGGGCTCGGAAATAATACTTGTATGAACTAATCCTACTAATATTATAAACGCGAAAGTTTGTAAGTATGGATGAATGTTTGTTACTCTTTCACGTAAAAACTACTGAATGGATTTGGATGAAATTTGACACACACATACTTTATAACCTGGATTAACACATAGAATACTTTTATCCCGTAAAAATGCATAGTTCCCACGGGATAGCGATAAGTGAGTTATTCGCCGCCGTGACGTCATGAGCAGCAAAACAACTAATTCTCATTAATATGTCGAGGAAATATTGCAGATTGCATGTTGGGTGCATGTTTGCTTGATTCAATTAAACAAGTCTACGCGGACGAAGTCGCGGGCAAAAGCTAGTAAGAATATATATTAAAATAAACTTGTATGGGAGCGGATAAAGGACAATATCAAGAGAAGGACGTTGACTGACAAAGAGAACCAAATTTAAAGAACTGTGACAATCTGGCTATTCTAAGGAGGTTGTATGAGCCTGTCGCTAACTAATTTAATGGAGAAACGAGCAAGCGGGTCACCTGATGGAAAGTGATCTCAGCCCTAAATGGGAATCAACAACTTCAAGAGATTAGCTGATTAATGATGTTTGGATGTTTAAATGTTTCGTCCTCAATCACGAAATAACGGCTGGCTAGATGAAATTTGGTACACAGATAGATCAAACCCTGGATTAAGACATAAGTTACTTTGTATCCCCTAAAATGGATCGAAAAGAAAACACGTGAATGAAGCAGCAGGTTAAAGCTGTTAAGAAATAAGTTATACCATCTAATAATGATCGAGTGACGTTCCAATACGCTTCAATGTATTGTAAGTAAGCCAGGGAAAATCGTCCACATACTTTCTCAACCTTGTATCTACCAGAATTATGTAGTTGCAAAAATAGCCTTATGTTGAACATTACAGTACTGGCTCTCGAACTACACGATCGAGTAGATAGGAGGTTCAAAAAGTAAGTGAACGAAATTGTATTACCGTTAGGGGTCCGCAGAGAATTGCAGGCGGGCTAACTCGCTAGGGCAACATTGTACAGCCATATGCAATGCTAGATATGTATATGTATACAGTCTAGGCATGTTGTATTTAATTTTGCACCCTACTGCAATGTACTAAAGTGTAAAAGAGGCAAACTTAGATTCTTTCACTGCACACATCGAGCACGTATCCGATAGACAGGCAATATCAATTTTGTTTGAAACTAATTAAAAAAAAGAAAGAAATAACGAAAAAATAGTTTATTCGGTGCTAAAAAGCACATAGGAAAAAATATTGTGTCGGCCGCTGTTATCTGATTGGCCGACCTAAGGTCATGCAAGAAACTAAAAATTGGGCAATCTCTATTGAATTTAATATTTACTGCCATTTATCGATGAAATGTGATGTCATAAATTCACAGTACGTTTACGCCGTTGTTGCTAGCGAGTACGGTCACTGTGAATCAATAATATTATAATACATGGATGTACAGTGTCATACTAAATGAGAGCAGAATAACGGACCGACTTGGGAATACAGGTTGACGCCAATGTTACAAACCAAATTATTAGTATACCATTTATAGTCATTGGGTTTACAATTTTACATCTAACTGCATAAAATAATAATTTATTAAGTTTCGTTGCAAATAGGTTTTTTTAAAACAATAGTATTGAGAGCACCGCCGTCGGTCCGACAGACTGACAGCGCGAGCGATTGTCGATTTATTGTACTTTTTGTTCGACTTTTGAAAAGCTGACTTGAAGTCCATTACTTATAGGTCAGTGCTGTGAACTCATGGTAGGATACAGGGTCGGAAAATAAACACTGTTTGCGTGTTGCTGGTGTGGCTTAAGCCACGTGGGACCCAAAGCAAATTTATTAATTTAGGTTGTGAATGTAAACAAACGGAGCCAGTAAACCTCCAGACGGCTCACGCACGAGTAACTTTTTGCAAAACATTAGAAATTATATAATTAATAGATTCAGGCGTTACTTTGCGGAGGTCCATATCAACAAACTGGAACAAATACGCGGAGTAGCAAGGTAATTTGTTCCAGTTTGTTTATTCGAAATTATTATTAAATGATAGTTTAATGGTGAAATTATTATTAATTGATTATTTTTAAATGATAGTTTAATTTATTTTATTTCATGGATTAAGGCCCATCATAGCACCTTTACAACAAACCAAATCGATGTTTATTTTACCTATTTTATTTGTTAATTATCCAACTTTACAGGCATACCACATGCCACACGTAACAGTTATGTTACATATTTATATTTGTTAATTTAGCTGTAGGTGGACGCTTGTTGTTTGTCTCGCCATGTAATTTATGTATAAATTTTCCCTAGGTTTGCTGGAAGAGACCCCTTACAGGGATACGCTTTTGCACTATTTTATTTTAACAGTGGTGTTATGTACCTTGTTTTATGTGCAATAAAGTGTTTACTTGCTTACTTATATATTTTACAATAAATAACACATGGTTACAAAATTTTAATTTTTAAAATTTTCCGGAAGTTATTTCACTTTTTTTTATCTTTTGATTTTTGAATTTAAATCTACCAGCCGTTTCTATCTATCAGCTTTTATTTTCCGTATTAATTTTTTGTATTTTTGTATTTTTCTACAAAATTACATACATGTCATATCTCCATAACTAAGCTGATAGATGAAAACGATTTTTATTTTCAGAATCAGGATGCCATACGTCTACATGAAAGCTAATTAACGGTCCGGAAAAAAATCATTGTAATTACGTGTAATTTCAAAACATAACAATATATGCGTAAATAAATATCTACATATACTTAATGTATGAAACGAATGTGTAAACAGTTTGACGTAAGACCTCAGATTTAAAGCCAGTGCCATGGAATCATGAGGCAGCCCTTGGCTTAACTGCCGATGCCGCCTCATTATGTAGATGGCAGGGGCTGGCTAATTCATTAGAATTACGAATAAACGAGTACCAAGCCTGACAGTCGTCCATCTTTGTATCAATTTAAAGTCTGTTCTGTTGTTGTCTTATCATGTTTAAGCAAAATTCTAACATAAAGTTTAACTTTTTGAAACCTAAACTCATTTATTACCTATATAAAACAAATCGAGGTTGAAAATAGAAAAGAAAGAAGAAAGAAAGAAAATACATTTATTTGGCGCATAGGACAACAACATCACATAAACTTAATAACTAAACAAAAGATGTAAAATATTTTTTAAAATGGTTGATTATTGATTACTTTTATAACTTGTTGCTTTAGAATGTATTATTTGAACGATAAACAATATTTTGATGGCAAAAACAGAAAATTTAGGTGAAAATGTTGATTACCTGCTACTTAAAACCAAGGATGAATATAGGGGTCTAGTCTAACATATTCGAAGGTTCAGTGAACGAAGTTGGATCTACAGGATGACAAGTCTTCTGACATAATATAATTACGTATAAAACGCAAATTTCGACTGTTCCAGTGAACAAAGTTGGGTCTACGGTTGGGTCCTGTAGACCCAACTTTGTTCACTAAAACAGTCGAGATTTGTAATTTATACATAATTTTATTAGGTCAGAAAACATTGTCATCCTGTAGACTTAACTTTGTTCACTGAAACAGTCGAAATTTGTGATTTATACATAATTTTATTATGTCAGAAGACATTGTCTTTCTGTAGACCCAACTTTGTTCACTGGAACAGTCGAAATATGCGTTTTATACGTAATTTTGTTATAATAAAATTTTATATAAATCACTTTCGACTGTTTTAGTGAACAAAGTTGGGTCTACAGGGTGACAATGTCTTCTGACATAATAAAATTATATATAAATCACTTTCGACTGTTTCAGTGAACAAAGTTGAGTCTACAGGATGACCATAGGATGACAATGTCTTAAATTTCTGACTTAAATAAAAGTAGGTATTCATAAAACACAAACTTCTTTCAGCAACTTTTTGTAAATACGAGTGTGATAATCGGGACAAGCGATTTTTAGGAATTTTTTGTAGATACGGCTTTGTTATTTGTGACAGTCAACAGTAACATAACTTTCCTAGGAATCCAACTATGGTCAGTAAACACGTGTAACAACTAACAATAACTATATTCTATGACTGTGCACCTAGTACGAATGTGTTCAACACGCGGTAACTCGCTGCGTAACTCAGTGCGTCTTGTTCTAACTAGCCAGGTAAGAGAGAGATGCACTGAGCTACGTATCGAGAAGATCCGTGCTAGGTAATTAGTGTGGTCGTGTGTGCTCACCAGCGCGTAAATGAAGATAAACCGTTTTATCTGCGCAGGCTTACCTGCTAATTCCTAGGACCTTGCGTGTATGGTGTTAGAGGATTTGCATTGTTTATAATTGGGTACTTGACACCTTAAACCAAATGGTGTGAAAGTGTAAAGTTGTTGTAGAACGCTATTTTAAAATAATATAAGTTAAAAAGTAATATTTAACATACATTATGCATTTGTGGGAGCTATAGCGATTCAATGGTACAAAACTTGTTAAAAAAACATGTTTTAATTTGTTATTTCAATTAATACTCAGTAGAACCCTGACAAAAATAAAACAAGTTTTGTTAGAATTTTGTGTAGACGATAAAACAGGTCCGACATTTAGGTCCGTCCGGATCGCAACCACCATCTTGCTCACTAATCCTGCCGCTAAGCAGTGCTTGCACTGTTGTATTCCAGCGTGGTGAGCAAGACAGCCGGTGTAATTACTGGCACAAGAGGTATTCCATCTTAGCCCTCTGGGTTAACGCATCTGCAATTTCTTTGGTGTTGCTGGTGCCTATAGGCGGAGGTGATCGCTTACCATCAGGTGACCCCCTTGCTTGTCTGCCTTCCTATTTCATATAAAAAAAAAACAACAGATATCACATTTTTCTTCTAAGCACCTACTACAATCAGGCAGCGGCCCTAACATAACAGCCCAAGTTTAGTTTAACCCCTCCCTGTGTCTCTGTCTAAATAGTGTCATAAGAAAGGGACGCAGATAGAGATAAACTAAACTTGGCCAGTCATGTTAAGGCCACTGGGCGGACATCTGACTGTATACCTACATATTTCTCCTTATTATTTATTCAGAACTGAAACATTTGAGTGTTCAACATGAGTAATATGCTAAACAAACATCGCTCGACCCGTGTATTGTGTTAAGAATTTCCTTTCCGTGGTTTGTTTTTATTTTTCGGTACAGTTCGATTCATGTATCTTCACAAGAAAACCTAAGTTAAAAATTGAGTAACATATTGTGCTAGGTACAGTCAAGGAAATTGAAACACGTACCACCGTAGAACCTAGTCGAAGAGACATACGCATGACATTTGTATGACATAGCCTGGCGTTTAACGCGTCGCGTCATTGTGATAGGGTTCTAACGTGGTACGTGAATATATTTCCCCTACTGTACAGTGCACTAGCACGAATCTTCTCGACACGCGTTAACTCGCTACGTAACTCAATGCGTCTCTTTCTAACCAGCCCAGTAGGAGAAAGACACACTGGAATAACGTAGCGAGTTAGGATGCGAGGATGCGTAGCGAGGGATGTGTTTGTAACAACCAATAGAATCGCTTCATTTACCTCGCCTCGGTCAGCACAGCTCTGGTGGAAACGGCTCATTGGTCTTTACAAACACATCCCTCGCTACGCATCCTCGCACATTTCTGGTGGAAATGCAGCCTGAACGCGTATTGTACTAGGTGCGCTGGTTCCTAGTCGTATCGTGCCCCAGGCTAGAGCAATACTACACCTACGGAGACTACATATTGATAAATATGGTGCACTAGATGACCTTTTGAGCAAATCTATTTTAACAGAGTATAGTTACTGTCGAGGTAGGTCACAACAGAGAGATCTCTGCAAACGAATCTGAAAGCTGAAAGTTGTATACTTATATGCGTCCATGTTACGAAACTTCCTTAGCGTGATGTAGCGCATGACCGTTGGTATCTTCCATTCTAAACTAGATGGCGCTAGAGTCGCTACATTACCATCAGATGATAAACTTAGAATCATAGCGGTTTAGCCTAAATAATAGTGAAAACCGTTTCAAAATACGTGTCGTGGTTCAGAAGGAGTAAGTGGCTGAAGCTATCACAAGAAGACAGGAACGGATAGCGACTTATTTATTTTATACTATGTTAAGAGGAAACACAAGGGCCGTTTTTCCATACAAACGTCGTCCCCTGTTTCCTCTCTGGATAATGCCAGTAGAGCAATATTTTTTTTCCAAAATATCGATGGCCACTATTATGCATGTCCCTATGTTTTTCTTTTTTTCATAAATTAATTATTAAAAGAGATATGAACATTCAAAAACCTAAAAAATTGGCCAGATTTTCGGCTGCGTTCATACATTCAGAAAACAAATTTTACTAGATTATATAAAAAAAGAAAAACATAGGAACACTGCCAAAGCCTTTCTTTAATTTTTAATGAAAAAAGTAGTTAAATCGGTTAAGTTTTGGAGAAAGAATCAGGGGTCTACGAATCGTTGATTTTGTGTACTTTAAATAGGTATTTTCAGTCCAAGCTGCGGCTGTCTCTATTGCGCTCTGCGGGGGGAGGCTTGATAGATGGAGGCGGCAATAGATTTTACAAATACCTATTTTTCAATTCTTTAGACCTTGGTGTTTCCTCTTAAGAATTAAAAATTGAGATATACTCGTATATGTATAGATGAAAGTGTAATTATGGATCTATAGGTATGATGACTAGGTAATGCTAATGTGTACAAACAATGCAATACCTACCTAAGGTACGTGATGTATGGGTGTGAATTTAATTAGTATAGCTATTAGTAATAATTAAAAGCACCAAATATGTGGTAAAGGAGAACGATTATGCGATGATGTAAGCATTTATCTTATCTTAGAATTAGATCTTTGGCGAAAGACTAGGTTTCGCCTGTCGCTTCGTTCGCGAAGTTAAAACTTAGCGTATATCGTGACGCGATACCTGACGGAGTTTCTTAAGCTTATCTTAATTTGCCTTCTGCATGTTAAGTAGTTATTTTTTTTCTTAGTTAAGTTGCATGTACTTTACTGGCACATTATAACGTCACGCGCGGTAAATTGCTGCGTTTTATCGCTTGTCACTTCGCATTGTAAATTCACTTTAAGTCCGTAGCGGGAAAACTAAAACAAGCGAAGGGTGATTAGAGGGCAGCCACTAGCAAAGTAACGTTAATCGAAGACATAAAATAGTCTTCCCTTTCTTACCAATAAGAGTGTGCGAAAGGGATGATGTTTTATGTAAGCGATAAACACCAGTGTGCTAGGCGGGCTGGTTTATTCCTTGTCCAAAGAATCAGCATTGCCACAAGTTGTTAATGCTATCAGTCTTCTCATGCCTTCTGGACACTGTACAAAATGTTTAGTTCAATTTATACGTATGGACTTTTTGAGTTCGTTCAAATATTTCATTTCTTTAAACCCGTTAGCCTTTAAAGATTAAAGTTAAGTAGTTTTCAAGCGCTGATAACTCAAATTTGAATAGTTATCTACCCACCTACGAAGTCATTGCAAAAACATTTCGAAAACAGAATTTCACAGAAAATAAGTTATTATCTAATGTATTACATCGACATAATGCAATCATTTGATGCGCTAGACCTTCTACATTATACTTTATGACTTGTTATAAAATTACACTTTTAATTATAAACCTCCATAAGTTACACACATGTTATAATTAATAATAATATTATCAGTATCACACAGTTCACTTCCTTTAGCACAAGGAAAAACAGTACGTATTTTTAAATTAAGTGTACAAAAGCACTGGCACACGAGAAAACCGTTTAAAAAAATAAACGCATTCCAAATTCTAACACGCGTTCTTTATCAGTCGCGCGCATTTGTTTATTTACTTTTAAGACAAGGTTATCTCTAAATAAGACGCCGCGTGCGCTCGCGCAGGGGCTTGGACACGAACTGAGAAAAACGAAAAATACTATGGACTGAGACCGGTATGACGCATTGGTCATGCATGACCCAAGGAGACTGGTCGTGTTATGTCAAAATATGGTTAAAGTTACAAAACGATACGAGTCAAAACGGAAACCACACGCGTCAAAAATGCCTTAGGATGGTCCTTATTCCTAGATAAACTTTATGTCCATGGCTTCAATTGTTCAACACGATCAGAGGATCCCTAAACACTTTGACAGCTTAAGAAAACAGTTTGCTATACTTTTCTTTAGTTCTAACGTATCATATAAGCGTACATGTACTCTCTCTTAAATTAATGAATTGTTTTGAGCAAATAACCTGAAAGTGGGAAGTAACGATATGAATTTTGTTGTTATAAAGTAAAATTCTGGACATCAGAGCCAATAGGTCGGATGTCCAATTTTTACCAAAATCACTTTTTTTTAGAATCATACTCAATTTTTTTTCCTCTTTCAGGCCATCTAACTGTTATATCGCTATCTCTTTTAGTAACGAAGTTAGATTTTCTAAAAAAGGTCGGTTGTCCACAATACCTCAGAAGAAAAATAACTGATGTTACTTATGACTTTTTGCCTCTAGTAATCTTAATGTATGACTTTAAAGGTAGGTTTGACGTTCACATGAGATATATTGGTTTTAAATTTTTCTTAGAACGGAGCGTCTGATGTTGATATCAGACCTTTTGGTCCGCGGAATCCCCAGAATATCCACAACAAAAAGAGATACCGACAAATTTTAATGGGCGATGGAAAGAGACAGAATGCAAACATACGCCCGACGATTGTCGAAACCTTACGATTGACCGAGTGCGGCCGGCCATAGAAATAGTATAGCATAGAAAGAGTATTAAATTAAAATTGAAAGCGATATTTTATTAGCTGATCTAGAGTTACGAAAGGCAGAAAATAGAAGAAATCAAGGTTTATATGTACAATCTTTTAACTTCAAATATTTCATTAAGTACTAAAGTACCCACAAGTTTTGTTCTGTGCATTAGTTTTTAAACAGGCTTTTTAAAGTTAAGTATATATAAATCTTAGATCATAGAATAAAGAGATATGTAACGGAGGCGTGGCAGTGGCTCCACGATATGCTAAAATGAGAACATCGCCGCCCGCCGGAGACCAGTTGCAATTTAGACATCCTTGCGAAATGTTCTCCCGTGTTTTCACAAAATGCCGTGGTTACATGTAAAAACAGAAGTGAAACCACAAGCCATAATGAAGATGTAGTCACATACTACGTATAAGCATTAAAATTTCATTCATTTTTGACTTATTATATGCTTATTTTACTAATATACAAAGGATGTCAACAACTAAATCCAATGATCCATGATTTCTCATAATAATAGGAGTTTATTATGATAATTACAAATTTTGAACATTTTATTCAGTTAATCATTATTTTCTCGCTGTTAGTGTAGACATAATGTAAGCAAAATTATTATTACCTATCTAATTGGTACAAATCACCTTGCTACTCACTCACCTGTCCTTGTTTCGCTCAAGCGGTTACATATCTCATGTCCCTAGATAACCAATGTACGTATGAATCTGACGAATCCGGATATTAATAAAAAAAATTGATGAGTGTCACAGGTAGCGGTCCTCACTGGTTGCTTGTGTGAAAAAGAGTTTTATGTATATTCAACCACTTTCTAGAAATAAATAATAACCAAAAACTTTTTGAATGGGCACTACCAATTTTGAAGATTAGTCAATTTTTCCCTTGGTATCTTTAATTTTTTTATATCAAATTAACTGACTGTACAGCTTAAACTGCATTTTATTTCTCGAATAATGTACTAAACCATCGGAACTGTGTAGTTCTGATAACAGATATTTGAATGTTGAGTAATTTAATTTAAAATAAATGGTTATCGTGTTACACTACCCACAATTTTTGCTTTGCCAAAAGGTCGAAGAGTAAAGAATGCCTCAAAGCAGTCAGTTCGTCTCTTTTATGTGTAATTATTTATTTTTGTAATAAATATTAAATAAATAGCCGCTGAATATCGTAATATCGATATCGTATCGATATAATTTTATCGTTTGGTCACCCTCTAGCTTAAATGTGAAATAAATTGCTTTTTTTAATGTGTGCGTGAATTGCGTCTTAAACCAATCATGCACTAGCGTCATTGGTGTTAATACACTCTCGCGCCACGCCCCCGTCCTTGTTATTACACGCGTCAATGTGCGTGTAATAGTCGTGGTGGGAGATGTTTGGCGACACCAGTTCTCACGGAAACTAAGCAGTATGCCACGTCTCCTTTATCTTGTGTTCTGAGATATAAATAGTATGGAAATAAATAGAATGACTTTATTGTTGTTTGAGATGATTTTTCTCTCACAATAATTAATAAAATTGTTCCTACATTTCTTCTGAAATGTAATGATCTTAAAAATAATTAATTTTAACGTTTCATTTTAAGTCGGATGTATATTTTGTATATGTAATGATCAAATAACCCCGGACTAAAATGTCTGATGTTAACATAGGATTGAATTTGGTATGTAGTCATTATGTAGTGGTCAAATATCCCCGGACCAAAATGTTTGATGTTCACATAAGATTGAATATATTTCCATTTCATTCCGAGCCACATAGTCTGATTTAAACATAAGTCCTATATTTATTGTGTGATGACAAATTTTCTTAGAGCCAAAATGTCGGATGTTAATATCCGACCACAGCATAGCATATGCCTTAATAATTTTAGGTCGGATGTAACACCCTTTTGATAATCAAATTTGAATTGCATTGTTATTGATAGCGTAAGAAAGAACTTTTATGACAGAAATTACTTGCAGTTATATGCTCTTTCTATATTAATAACTAGTTTTCCTAATTTTGAAACAGTAAGCGGAATGTTTTAAAGTTAGTTTTGCTTGTCCTGTAAAGTACGAAAAATGCACATCCGACCTATTGGCTCTGATGTCCAGAATTATAGGAATAAAAATGAATCAATACATCAGATGAATGAAAATTAGGTTTTTATGAACATGCGGACAATCAATTTTCGGCATATAATTATGGATCTATTACAAACGCTTTTTATGGATTTGATCGAGATTATAACAAGTAATACGTGATACGTGTACGGACGTCAAGCATTCGCGCCGACTTGTATCAGTGAACCATGTTTTGGCGTAGTCATTGGTAAACCCATTGGAAGGGGTATGACTGTAGTTAGTGCCGCGTATTGTATTGCACGCAATTGGGACATAAAATCTATTGCCAAACAAGCGGCGTTGACCGCCAAGGCCAGTTTTGTTGTGCCTTTTTAAAACAAAACCAGTTGTGTTGTGTGTTAAAAAAGCCGAAACAGATCAGTGGCTCCTACATGACCGGCCCAGGTTTAGTTTATCACTCCCTGCGTCTTTGTCTAACTACGGGTGGTAGGACCTCGTGCAAAGCCCGTCCGGATCGCTACCACCATCTGGCTCGCTAATCCTGCCATTAAGCAGCTAGCAGTGCATAAACTGTTATGTTCCGGCGTGAAAGGCAAGACAGCCGGTGCAATTACTGGCACAAGAGGTATTCCATCTTAGCCCTCTTGGTTGGCAACGCATCTGCAATCCCTTTGGTGTTGCAGGTGTCCATGGGCGGTGGTGATCACTTACCATCAGCTGAGCCACTTGCTCGTTTGCCTTCAAATGTTATACAAAAAAACCCTAGTGTCCTTAATAAAAAAGGGACGCAGAGGAGAAACTAAACTGGGCTTGTCATATTCGGGCCACAGTTGTCGATGATTGGCCAATGACAATTTAATCAACTGCACCACACTGTATTGCATATCTTAATTTGCTATAGCACCGTATACTATTCATTTGCTATAATGCGATTTTTCTCAGAACTATTAACGTCACAGAATTTCTAAAACATATATGCATATGCCGTACACGGAGTGCCACAAAAATATTTTTTATTTTTATTTATTTATTTAAGCTTCATTGCACAGGTTACAAAACAACAATTGGCGGACTTAATGCCAGTAGGCATTCTCTACCAGTCAACCACACTATAAATAAGAAGTAACAAACATGGGTGCACAAAAAGAAAAGTAAAAAAAGCTGATATACACTAAATATAAAAATAATATAAATACATATAAATACATATACATACATATGTGATGACGGATCCAACTACTCCCCCTCTTCCTCAAGAAAGTGCTTACGAAGCATTCGTTTGAAAGCAACCTTACTTGGGGCCTGCCTTATGGTGAGGGGAAGCGAATATTGACAATCTTGTAGGAAGTGATCAGTTTAAAGATATTCCTACATTCTCTGTTAAGTTTTTTCTATCCTTTTCTTTTAATTCTTGAACCTCTAGTTAATAATAGCATCGATGTATTTCAACGCGTCTTCTAACATATTAGATTTTTTTTGTGTAATTCTCTAACCTTAATTCTGTCAGTCGGATTATAGTAACTCATGTTTATAGCAAATAAAAAATCATATGTACATATAAAGATAATCTCTATAAAATATATCAAGGTAGAATTTAAGTAGAGTCTATAATGGTTACAATTTATGTTTTCATAAATTTTCATCTTAAATAATTACAAATTAAGAATAAAAACTTATTCTAAACTTAAATGATCAAGCACCTGTATTATCTTGAGTAATCCGAAAAGATACTAGATCAAATAGCTGAGGGACTAAATTATACCAAAACATTAAAAATATCCTTACCTGGTCCTTATCTTCTTGACTCTTAGGCCACAGAGTGATGTTGAGCACAATTTCGCCCATGTCTTGTTGAGGCTTGTTGGGGTCTCGAAGACAGAGCACCAGATCCTGGGTCCGGCCTAGCTCCAGAGCAGTCAGGTCCAGGAGGCACGAGCCCATGAAGTCGTCTTGTAAGCCCCAGTCGTAGTCAAAAACCTGTGGATACCTTTTTATTAGTTGATGGTCTCCAAAGGGAAGGTATCAAAAGAGGGTCCAGCCAGTAATGGCCTTAACATGTCCGCTCAGGTTAAAGTTATCCCTCGTCTCTGTCAAACTAGTGTCATAAATTCAGATAAACTAAACCTGGCCGAACACGTTAGGGACACAGCAGATACCTACACATACAAGTTGACACAGTCCAAGAAGTTAATAAGAGCACACTACTAGTCAAAAAGAGAGTAAAACCAGTTTACGAGTCACTGACGCCGTCACCCGCTGTACGAAACGCTACAAGCTACAACTTTACGCTGATATTCTGCTGTTAAACTTGGCTAGTCATGTTAGGAGTGAAGACCGTGTAGCGGAAGACGAAGTATTTGTAGGCCTCCCACAAGTTGCATCGACAACGTCGCCAGGATCGCGAGACACCGATAGATCCAAGCTAAACAACTATACGACGTGAGAATCTTGGGGAAGGCCTATGCTTTCGAACGCTCAATACTCGCAAGCCACGGGCCAATCAGTGTCGGCTAAAATATACGGTCACGTATGTGATTGGCTTGCGGCTGACGAATGTCAAAAATCGACCCGATACTCACTTTGATCTGCACTGGTGTAAAGGGATCTTCAATAGGCACGGTGAAGCATTCGTCCCATACCGGGTTGAGGTCTCTGTAGACGATCTTGGATTTATGCAGCAACCTGCCCCCAACTTTGAACTTGACGTATGGGTCACTGGTGCCTGATAACAAACCTGGTTTTGGACCCCACAAGGCGTGTGTTAGAAGAGGAAGAAGCAAACCGAAATAATAAGCTAGGGAGCTAGAAAATTAAATGGGATACTACTTATTGCTAAGTCTATAGGGTTTGGTAATTAGAATTTCTTGATTTTAACTTGAATGGACCTTTTAGGTCCTACAATTAAGAATAATAATATACTTAGTGAATTTATAACTACAACTACTTATATTCCAAGAAGTTTTGAGTTACTGTCTATGTGAATATAATAATGATTTTAAAACAAGACTCTTGGTTGATGATTGATTGATTGCCCGTCTTATTACTGTAGCGCTGAAATATGAGAAAAACTCGAATTGGCATCTCATTGAATTAATAATGGTTCATGACTGTACGATGAAATAATTACGACGATGCTTGATTATGCTACCTTAGTTTTAATTAACTAATTACTCATTAATTATTATCAAATGATTAAAGTTATAAGCAGAAAGCTAAAGAATTGCAAGAAACTTTAAAACATGCAAATGATAATTTAAAAATAAAATGAACATGATTTTTCAAAGGTCAATAAAAACATGTTTATGTGGAGTGTCAATAAAATAAATAAAACATATTGTGTTTTTAAATTGCGTTACATTTTACTTCCGTGATATATTTTAATAAAAACTGCTCTTACTTTGCCAAAATAAGTATCTTAGGTGTTCTGCAGCAGTGCTCGATTTTACCTTAAAAACTTTAAATACAATTTTTTGACAATCTAAATGGTATCCTATTGCTGGGATACTCCTGCGAAGGCACGGTTACAGAGCAAGCATATTTTCATCGCAGTGAAAAGCCAACCCTATCTTCCAAGAACAGACAGGTAGGGACATATACGTTTAAGCTTGCATCAAACAAGACTTTTAGTCTTACTCAGACATGTAAAAGAGCCTATATGGCCTACTTGCAAAATAAATTTTTCATTTTCATTTTCTATTATTTTAATAGTCAAGTGGAGTTTGACTGAAGTCTAAGTAATAGAACCGGCGGTTTAGAATGTAAATCAGTTTAATTTATCACTCTAGTTAGAAATCTCATCTGTCCATACAAGAAACTTTCCAATTAGGAATCTGGCGAATATGGGCCAAATATATTAGTAAAACGGATCACTCACGTATTTTTACGTCGAGACATGCCGAAATGAAATGAATTGTCATCGCGCCACCGCCGCGGGGGCTCATGATTAAGGACCACGGACTGGTCCGAAACATGTCTGGCATTTTTCGACGTAAAAATACGTGAGTGATCCGTTTTATTAATATGTCCGAGTCTCACGGTAGTTTTATTTAAAAATGGACCAAATACTTTAAAACACGTGCCAAGACAAAAGTATCCAATGTGTACGTTTGAGAATGCTCGTAGCTTTTGATCTTGGAAAAGCAAAGAGAAATACCTACTCGTGTTGTAAATAACAAGCTGCAGGTTGCAGTGTTGTTGCAGCAAAGGTAAATGATAGAATGTGTTTCAAGCTATCTCAGACCAGCAGATGATCAATTTTTGAATCTCGCCAGATGACTAACCCTCATCAAAATGGCCGAATCTCTATGAAAAACGGCCATTTTAGTGAGCTTTAGTCACCCAATGAGATTCAATAATCGCACTCCATGGCAAACCTCGCGACAGAAAAGATGAAGTTACATTGGAGATAATCAAAAAGAGCCGTCAGATCGCTTCAAAATCTGTCATTTTGGATAAATCTCGAATGTAAGATGTATCTTGATAAACGCCAGAATTTGGGGGCCTGGATTGTCGAAAGACTACTAGATGTCAATATATCACGTGAGAGCTCATTGGGGCGATTCACGATTCATGTGAGAATCATCTCGCTCGGATTAAACCGTCAAATCTCAAATCCTTTTGAAATCTGTGATTTCTGACGAATCTCGAATGTGCATCACGCATAAATCGAGAATTCGGAACCAGGTGGTTTTCTTGTTCATCAGCGCGGTTCCCTCTGTCATTCTCATTCTACTGTTAAAGGCGTAGCTTCAATTATTATCAAACTGCGATTAGAATCTGATTGGAGAGTAACGTCAGCAACTGCCATTTCATAGACTTGCGTCAAGTGTCATTCCTATATCTATAAAATGGCAGCGTGCTGACGGTACTCTTCAATCCTATTCCTGATCGTGATTTGATAATACTCGTAGTACACATCGGGCCGTTTAGTTGTTATTTCAAGCAACAGATGGGAACTTGGAAGCATGGGTGGTGGTAATCACTTACCATCAGGGGACCCACTTGTTCGTTTGCCTTCCTATGTTGTATAAGAAAAAAGATGAAGAAATCCTCAATCCTAACTAGGCTGTGTGGAAACCCTGAGCTCTCCTCCATTTGACATCCAACAGACTTAATGACATCCAAGGGATTGTAAGTTTCAAAGCTCCCGTGCCATTTTTAATTTGTGTTTCATCGTGTACAGTGTGATTGTGAAATGCTGAAACTGAACTTACCGTTTTTGTCCATGGCCACTAAATTTTGCCCTCTTTTCAAATGTACCCTAAGCTGGAAGAACGAATATTGTCGTAGTTGTTGTTCTCTGTGCCTTTGTGATTCGTCTGGTTCCTGGAAAAATACAAAACGAAACAAATTGGTCCGAGCAAAGCAGGAAATACCGAGATTGCAGGTCCAAGTCCTGCCAGATGATCAACATTTTTATTGTGTATTTAAGAGAACAAATTGTAGTCAGACCCGTAACCTACTGGATGCCCTGGGCACTTGATAACAGCGCCGGTAAGACTATGATACCACAGAAGACTATTTTAATAAATTTAAATGATAATGACGACACAAAGAAAAATTAGGGTAATGTTAGGACTCGAACCTGCAACATCAGCATTCCGTGCCTTGCGTTTTACCAGTTTCGCCTGTAACTGTAATATAACCCGAGAATATTAGAAATTTAAAAAATCAGAAGTAAATTTCGATTATAAAAAAGACTATTTATTAACAACAACGGGCAAGATGAATCACTTGATGATCTGGCAGAAACTAGGAGGCCTCATTGATTCACTGCGGGTTGATTTTTGACTTAGGCACGCTCAACGCTCGCTAGCCGCTATACGCCGACGTATATTTTATCCAGCACTGATTGCGCCCGGCTGGCACTCTGAGTACTGGCCTAGTGGCTGAGTCTGTGCTCAGAGTGCCTAATGGCAAAGAGGGGCTTAACTGCTTCTCTTCTATTTACGTCCTAGATAACCTATAGGCGCCTGATGAAAAAGTAGGGCAACGTGGCAAGGATAGCATTATTACAGCGAGCTAATCAGGCGTAGAAGGGTTTCACAGTAAATAGTTTATATACAGTTACTATTCATTAACTACAAACAAGCTATATACTATACAGGGCTAAGTGCATCTCCACATGTGTTATTTCATTTTTTTTATTTGATACCAGATAACAAGATACGAAGACAAAATAGCAAAATATCTACTAGCCCATAGTTTAATATTACTGTAAAGTAATTGCTTAACCACTTTTGAACTTTATCCCTTTGTAATACGGTCGAAAAGTGGTCAAGCAATTTCTTGGTCGACTATACAAACAGCTTTTTTGACTTAGCCAACAATAGTACTTTTTGTAATTTTGCTGGCTTCGAGTGTAATCTGCTAATTCATAGGAGTTAATATATGGAATTTAGCAGGTTTACGCTCTCAAGCCAGCGATTTAATTTTATTTCTTTTGTTCAATTTTTATTTACGTTTATATGATGCTGTTTCCCTACGCGTCAAGTAAATGTAATTTTTTTCTTTTTTCTTTCTCTAAACGATACCAGCAAGCCAATTTTGACTCAATTCTTGCTATTCGATTAGATGAAATTAGGCGATTGATGAAGACTGCAATATTGACGTAAAAACAACAAAGAAGCTTGTCCGAAAATCAAATTTATTATATAACTCATGGTTGGATAAGGTTAGGGCACATAATTTGCATTGTTATTTCTTTCTCTTCTTTTAATCTAATGCGGACAAACGGATAAGCGTCAAATTATAGATAAAAAGCTTTTGGAACTGCTGTGCCTCTAATATGACCGACCAAGTGTAGTTTATCTAAGTTTATCACTATGTGCGTCTCTGTCTTATGACAATATTTTGACAGAAACGCAGTGAGGGATGAGTTAAACCTGGGTAGTCACATTAAGGCCATTGGCGCATTGCAGCACTTGCCTTTGAAGGCACCCATGTCGTGGCAAGACGGAAAATCCTTGACTGTACAATAGGGCCCAAAAATTCGTGCCAACGTACCAAATTTCATTAAAATAACTAATCAGTATTTAATGAGGCTGTGATTTAAACCCATACTAACCAGTTGTAACAATTCAGCAGGCGGTGATCTCGGGTAGTGCGCAGGAGTGCCGGAAGTGGATGGTGCCGGGTCCGTTGACACTTGCCGGTTCATCGATAGATCTGCCAACAAACAGTAAAGTAAGCGAAAGTGGTTCTGACAAAACCCTACAAAGAAGTTTAAGAACAAAGCTTCTTAGAATATACAATATGTGGACGATTCTTGACGACCGTTTTAATGAAATTGCATCTGTCATGTTTGTAATCAATTAATTAATGTATGTATGGAAATATGGGAAGAAAATACATTCTACTTTTGGACAAAATTGAAGATGCACAGGGATGTTTCAAATAAATTTCGCCCTGCAAATGGTAATATTATTAATAATTGACTTGAAAAATTAGACCTCGCCGAGTTTCGTCAGTTTTATTTATTGAAGGGTCTTTCCAAACCGGTGGTAGATTTAATAACTTTCCTAAGTGTTTATCTTAAACCTTATTTAAATAAAGCCATTTAAACTTTGACTTAGGCTGAAGGAGACGCTGACGAAGGTTCTAATATCATCTAAGGTCGATAAATAGGTGTTACTTTCTATTTCGTTTATAAAGAACTTTTGCCGTTGGGTTACAAAAGACATGTTTGTATCAAAAAAAGTTTTTTGGGACAAAAGTCAATAAAGTACATCAGTAACTCTGAAATGAACCATCAAATTGACGAGTGAATATCCAAATAACCTGCAATGTGCTATTTAAACTTCGAAAAATAATTCGACAATTTCGAATCCCTGAGGCAATCAGTGTTCTCTTTGAGGGTTATTTTAATCATAAAAGATTCTGTTATAAAATGTCATCTTACTTTGAGCTGAGTAATTGAAAACCCTGCCGCGGGGCAAGAGGATGAAATGGAATTTAAAAAAATCTTGAGCAAACCTGTTGAGATAAAATAATCAATCGCACCATATCTGAATACCTAATTTATTTCGGAGAATTCGGTAATGGATTAGACATCGCCTTTTTTAAAGTCACTCGTGAGTGATGCGAATAAAACATGTAACATAAAGCTATTAGGTAGGTTACGTATTTTTAATACACCGGGATCTCTTTGAGTTGTTTCATTTTTAGAAATAACCTTTCTTTTTTAATATTACAAATGGTAAGCTAGATGATGAAGTTACTATTAGAACTTGATTCTCGATTATAGTTTTTAAACTCTAAACTGAGCTTGCAGTACGCCTGGTTATGTGGAGTCTAGCGGTCATATCATATGGTCAGTGGGCCAAAGGGACCGCAAAAAGGCCATTGGCACTTTACGTTGATGATCTATGGAAAGGTACAATTAGGTACATCCTAACTCACCCTCCTTTTTCCGGAAGAGGCGCATCCTCCGCCACTTCCTGACGGCAGTCTTAAGTTTCTTCATCAGAACGCAGTTCAGAAATGCGCTTGCGATTCTTTTCCGCCATATTGTGCACATCTATTATCTCCGACTCGTGTCTGTGGCCTGCGCCATTAGTCCAAGCGTTCCGATATGCATAGCGGTAAGCCTTAATGGTTTAGTAATGTAACGCAAAGTCGACACTTTCTACGTGGATAGTTATCGACAAGCTGGAACTAAGCTGAATTAATACTGTTTCTTCTGCCTTCATCAAAACTACAAGTTTATTAACGTTGTTACGATTGTTGTGGATTGCAACTCGTTTTATTTTATTACTCTAGACTCTAGGAAACTAAATAGGTGAGCAACTCAACATAAGGAACATTAACCGACTTTATTTTCTCTATTACGATTCTCATAAATTAGATACTTAAAGTAAATGACAACGTAAAGAAAAAATAGTATCAGGCAAGATTGAACAGGATTGAACAGGACATGTAAACCTATATTTTACAAATAAACCATTCTGATTCTGGATCTGAATCTGCAATCTCGGTCTTCCCCACCACACTCAACTATACTTCCTTAAGTATTTAAATGTTTTATAAAATTAATAACCGTAAAGATATACTGAAGACTTTTGTGTTGATGAATCTTTAAATTTAAAACTAATTTCTTTAGTGCGTACGGTGGTACGTCAGCCTTAGTTTTAGGCAACTGCGGGCCTAGTTTTAGCTATGCTCATGATTAATTAATTGGAATCGATGCTAATCTAAATCGTGTCGCGCATTTAGAAGGCCAAGGTCATTCAAAGGTCACATCAAACTTTGCCTTCCATTTTCTGTGCGATTAATACATATAGATAGATTAGACATAGATTCTACAAGCACTTTTGGCAAATTGTGTGTTAAGTAGAAATTCCACAAGAAATAAAAAAGTTCAAGGGTATTTTAGGGCTCTCCACCAAAAATGTTAAACTTTGACTCTGTCTGTCACACACAGTGACATATCCAAGAAAGTCCTATTAACCCAACTTTGCAAATAAAAAGAAAGCAAAGGGAAGAAATTTTATAGGAAAAAATGACGTATTAAAAGTTTCATTCTCTAGTCCTCACATAGCCTAGCGTTCTTATTGGTCGATTTTACACTCACACGCTCTCTACCTACTCATACAACTGGCATGATAAATTATCCTTAATTTGTTGAAAATTGCGAAATGCCAGTTAAAATAAAACAGTCTTAAGAATTAATAAGCGAGGGTAAGTATTTTTTTTCCGAAGCAAACTGTTTACTGTTTGGTCTCAACTTATTCTAGTCTCAATAGTTCTGTGACTTACAAAGGGCTCGAAATGTCGGTATTTATATTTATAATGTAATTTATTTTAATTTTAGATTTATTCAAAATTTCTGCAAGCCAAGATATGTGGTTCCACAATTTTATTGACATTGTAACTTGAAATTTTCTGTACCATGTAAATTAACCAAATAAATTCTTTCATTCATGCGTTCAAATTCATTTCGTTTTAAAACATTTTGCATAGCTGCCGTACTGTTGTTAGTAACAAGGTAACTGTACCAGTGCTTGACATGTGTAGGACATTGTTTTTACCAGTAGTTGACATCATTGTCTCTTGCTTTTAATCTTATGCTTCCCGTATCTTCTTGACAATTATCGGGTCACAGTCAATGACTGAGACCGTTAACTTATCTGTTCAAATTAATTTTGTTTTAGTGAACTTTTACTGATATTGTCGTACTGTTGCTAGTAAGTTTACTGTGATCACAAAGCACGTACTGATCATGGAAGTCTCGAATAGTCTCGATGCACTCACTGTGACCTAAGTGAATTGGCTATAAAGTGAATTAGATACAGAGGCCATACTAACGACTGGACGCCACCATTATTTACTGGACAAGCGAATTTGCTCAAAACCATCTTAGAAATAGCATATTTTCCCCCTTTGTTTGGCTCATAAAGTATCGTCATTAGCACAGAGCTTTGGCCTTAAAATAAGACTGAATTTGCGAATAATCAGATAAGTGCCGAGAATAGGAATGTTTAACCTGTAATAATAACAAAATAGTAAAAATGAATGCTATGGAGAGGGCTATGCTTAGGCTATGCTTAGTGTAGGCGACGCACGTATTTAAAATGTAAAATTTTAGTTACTAAGTTACCTAACACATTAGAAGCTACCAGAATTGTAATTTTGATTTTTATTATTTATAAATAAGTAAAATTTCGTGTATACTAACTCCATCTATGAATATACTCTTAAAACATGTAATATACAATACAAACGCTTTTTCTTTGTCTATTTTTTTTACATTCAAATTAAATTTAAAACGCTATATAATGAATGACAACACAAAGAAAAAATAATTAAAATACAAAAAGAAAAATCGAAAAAATTTAAAAATAAATAATTTCGATTACAATAATTTAACAACAAATGGCGTCATCTCTCTTCAGCTAACGGGCATTCATAAATGACCAAGTTAAATGAGATAACTTGATTAAGTTTCTCACAGATGACACCGAGGGTAGTTTACCCAAAGAAAAAATATCAATAATGTAATGACCGTAGAGACGAAAAAAAATTCGCAGGGTATGGCAGCGGTAATGTGGCGGAAACTGGAATACGCAAGGCACGGAATGCTGATGTTGCAGGTTCGAACCCTGCCATTACCCTAATTTTTCTTTGTGTTGTCATTCATTATATAGCATTTTAAATGACTGTCGAGTCAACATCCCACATTATTACTATTTTTAGCGTCCCATACCTCAAAAGGAAAAACAGAACCCTTATAGGATCACTTCGTTGTCCGTCCGTCCGTCCGTCCGTCCGTCCGTCCGTCTGTCTGTCTGATTTTTCTCAAAAAAGCGAAGAGGTATTGAGTTGAAATTAATGTCGAATACCTATCTTCACCCACGATTTTTTATGCTTTCATAATAACTTGATTTCTTGCCGTTGTAAACCTATTGAGCGAGTTAAGTGTGTAACATACCTTGGTGTTAAAATAGACGAACATTTTTCTTGGTCTTCCCACATAGATTATATCAGTGATAAACTCAGAGTATTGTTAGGCAAATTTTATCATCTAAGCTTTAAAGTTCCCACTGGTACCTTAAAATGTTTGTATAATTGTTTAGTGGAGTCAATCATTGGTTATGCTCTTGATTGCTATGGATTAACTTTTAAAACTAATCTAGATAAATTAGAAAAAATTCAAATTAGATTCCTAAAACTTCTTGTTAGCAAAAAAACAAAACTAATGTATAAAAATAACTATCGAAAACTATTCAAAATTTGTAATATCCTTCCGGCCAGTTTAAAACATAAATATTTATTATTACTAAATCAACATAGCAATCGGGAGAATGACTTGTTCTTGGCGAGCCACGACCACGGCACGCGGTCGGTTACTGCGGGCAAATTCGATGTACCGCGGATACACAATTATTATGGAGATAGGACACTGGTTAAACGATTACCCTATATACTAAATAGTTTGCCCGCAGATATCCGTCAGGAGCCTAACAAGAATAAATTCAAAAAGAATTTAAAAAAATGTTACTTAATAGTATCTAAGTAACCTACTTAATTAAGATTCTATAGTGTTTAATAAATAAGATCCTGCATATAGATGCAAGCGGGAATCTTTCCGAATGTTTCCCAGGGAATACTTCCCGTAACATTCGGAAGCATTCCGAAACATTCGGAAGTTTTCGATGGCCGAAAAATACGAAAATTTCGTTAAAAACCGACCAAGTGCGTGTCTGGCTCACGCGCCGAGGGTTCCGTACAAACCTAATAAGCACCAAGCATTGCTTTAATGAAAAAAGAAACCGAATTGAGGGACAAACTTAACTTTGCTATTGTAAAACTCTTGGTCCCATACGTACTAAGTGCAAATATAAGATTGTAATAAATACAAAATGTGATGTAACATACCTTACAAGTTTACAGTTTTCGGACTTTTCCCTTTACTTGTGAAAAAAGTAAAAAATGTATGTAATTCTGAGGTTATTACTCATTATTTACACTATAAGTTAAGAATTATGATACATAATTATAAAATATGTAATTCCAACTTCCAATAGAATCACTGTTTAAATAGTAAGTAGTGATGCAGACCGATAAAATTACCCTGGTAAAATACGGTAAAATTCACTATTTTTCATACTTACTTCATTACTAGCACAAGTGGTATTCCATATTAGCCCTCTGGGTTGGCAACGCACTGCAATCTCCTAGGTGTTGCGGGTGTCTATGGGCGGTAGTAATCACTTTCCATCAGGTGACCCACTTGCTCGTTTGCCTTCCTATGTTGTATAAAAAAAATTGGTAAGAGTAACGCGATAGAAAGAGATGGAAATTCGACAGGGCTGTGCGAGCTGAATATTTCTTTCATCTTAGAAATAATTCTACACTTCAGCTTGATTTCGAGGTACCTACCTAAGTACCTTGCTTAAATTACTTAACTGTAATTCAACACGAAGAATAGGCGAATAAACTGAACGGCGCGTGCGGCGTTTTACAAGCTCTCACACACAACGCAAGTAAACGAAATCAAAGACGCCGTGCGCCGCCGCCGCCGCCCCGGCCCGCCAGCTCTGCGCGCCGAAAACTTCCTTGATTGATTCCATCTTCGGTAACATTCGGAAACATTCCCAGGGACGTATGAGGTGGGGAACTATTCCGGGAGGGGAGGAAGTATTCATTCCGTTTGGCCTCGAGCTCCGGGCTGTCATTTTTGAATGTTGAAAGGCAAAGGTATCTTGGCACATACAACCATGTTTTATATAACACACGCGCAAACTATCGGTATTTTACGCACCTTTTTGTTAAAATTACTTACGTAATTTTGCAACCGTATGTACATTACACGCAGTACGTCCGTAGTTAGTAGGGGAAAAACCTAAAAGTAGATATCCACTGGATGGTTCCGGCAGGCGATTACCGATAAAGACTTTCTTTGTAGAAATCCAAAACAAAATAATAAAAACTACGACGAAATTGTTTTTAAACACTTAATAAAAACATCGTTTTAATCATTCCAATCCTTACATAGGTACATACCTACATACTCGTGCACAAAAATAACCCTACTACTGTTATAGTATTCTTTTATTGTAAAATTAACAAATTAACAATGAACAAGTTACCTGGGCCCAATTTCATAAACGCGACAGGTGACAGTGACAATTCGCTATACATTACTATGTCTACAAGTAACGCTACAGACTTGTACAGACTTAACATCATAGTGGGCAGGCAATGTATATCAAATTGTCACTGTCACCTGTCGCCTGTCGCGTTTATGAGATTGGGCTCTGGGACTAATTTCATAAACGTGACAGGCGATAGGCGACAGTGACAATTCGCCGTACATTACTGTGTCGACATGTAACGCTACAGACTTACAGACTTAACATCATAGTGGGAAAGCAATGTATACCAAATTGTCACTGTCACCTGTCACATTTATGAGATTGGACACTGGTACTAATTTCATCGACGCGACAGGCGACAGGTGACAGTGACAGTTTTCCGTACATTATTGTGTCAACAAGTAACGCTACAGACTTAACATCATAGTGGACAAGCAATGTACACCGAATTGTCACTGTCACCTGTCGCCTGTCACGTTTATGAAATTGGGCCCTGGACTACAAGCGTTGACTACATTCAAGACGAGGATGTACGTAACAAGTATCTGTATATCTACGCTTTTCTACATAAATTCATGGGACAGAAGAAAAACACACGGCGGCTAGGTTTTTAAGTTGCGTATTCGATCGAATATAACAACATAAGAAAATCATGATTAAATTACAAAAATTGGTACATAACTTGCCCTGACATAGGTAATACGATAAATATTTATGTTTTATTTACGCTTTTTTAACATCAACACGGGTGGAAACTTAATTTACCTACTGGGAAGTATTCCCAGGCAAAGACGAAAACTTCCTTGATTCCTTCGGAAACATTCGGAAACATTCCCAGGGACGTATGAGGTGGGGAACTATTCCGGGAGGGGAGGAAGTATTCATTCCGCTCGGCCTCGGGCTGTCATTTTTAGTGTTGAAAGGCAAAGGTATCTTGGCACAAACAACCATGTTTTGTAATAATACAAAAAGCCTGATCCTTTTTTTAAATCTATGTTTTCAGTGATCATAGATTAATTTGATGATGATTAATAAAGATGAAATGCTGGTGTTACGCATTTTAAAGTCTCTGGGAGGTTGTTTAACCAAAGTCACATCGCCGACGAAAGACTTGACTAGCGGTCGTAAATAGTCGTAATTTAAGCCTGATTGGATATTATATGTATGTATAATTTTATACGGACATTTTAAAATAAAAATATATCACTTTAATTCCAAAATGGCCGAACCATGAACTGATGGACTGCGCGCTGTGAACAGCACAAACGGTCTAAGCGAATAACTCGAATTAAACGCCTCTGTCTCTTTCTAGTGTTGACATCATTAGAATCGAATTTCCTGTCACTTTTTTTAATTACTCGTTCTGAAGTAGAATGACTAAATGTATGCACCCTTATGATTAAGGAATGTTTTCTGTTAAATATAATAAAAGAGTCCAACTCGCACGTGACCGGTTTTATTACTGGGAAAGTTTCCGAGTAATCGAAATATTCCCGGAAGTTTTCCGGAATAATTCCGAATATTTCAGAAGTTTTGCAACTATAATCCTGCAGTCAAACTGACTCATCAGTTTTGTAGGACATTGATGTAACACTTGCATAATTATGAATAAAATAAAAATATAATAATAAAAAAAAAAACTCAAGTCTGCAGTCCCTTAGAGCCATGAAACAATCAAACTTCTAAGTCTACAGAATCAAAAGATACCTACAGCCGTTTATGCTGCAAGTTTCATACATTCGCAAGGCACTCAAAAACCTATGGAACTATGAAATTTGGCAAGAAGCAAGGTCTCACAGCACAAATAAAATAATAACTCCGAAAACCATAAATTTGTAGTCAATACAGATACAAAATATTTTTTTTTCGTCTTACAAAGCAAAAATGCGAAACTGGATGTTGTTGATGACGGAACCCTCGGTGCGCGAGTCTGACTCGCACTTGGCTGGTTTTTTATTTTATGTCTGCGTTTGTCCTTTTCTAATGGTACTAGTTACACTAATGACACTTAGTAGTTAGACTGAGAGGCAGATTTTCAGTTCAGTTATGCCCGAGCAAACCAAAAACTAAAATTCAAAAGAGAGGATTATAAACGAAGGGATGTAGTCTCTCTAGAAAGAAAAGAAAGTTTTGAAAGCATAACTTAGTTTCTTAAACTTTGAGAAACGATAAAAAGTTGACTCCTTTGACTTTTGATTATTTATTTATATACCTAGTATATATGTAGTGTATTTAGTATATCGATATTTTATCTATAAGGTATATGTATTGTATTTATTAGTTTATATAATATATTAATTTATCATTACTTTTTTTTTTTTACTTAGCTCTTGCGTTTTGTCTGTCCCTACTATGATACTCCTTTCACACACTCAAAGGTTAACTGGAAGAGATCCCTTAAAGGGATAAGTTCGCCTTTGTACATCACTGTATCTCTTTTTGTAATTTATGTTTTTTGTACAATAAAGAATTTACATACATACATACATACATACAAAAGTTCAGTTTAGAACTTCTCAAAATGCCAGGTTTTTATGAGATCCAAATTTTTTTCTTATTCTTAAGGGAATTATTCTACTGTTCGCTTTGTCCTTTTACTCGATGAATTCATGAGGAAACAGGGTCTGCACCCAAAGTATCAATAGCAGAAGGGGGGAAAGGGGATGCCACGCCCACCATAGAAACCTCGTTACCTACCCTAGAAAAAATTATCTCTCATTAAATGACTATGGTAACGTTAGTCAGATGAACGGCTGCCCGCCTGCCCTAGACAAAATTTCTAGCTGCCCCAATTCACAGAAGCAAGAAGCAAGATGTTGTGTTATAGACAATATTGCTGATGGACTTTCGTTGCTGCCCGTACCTGATTACTACATTACTACTGTAGTCTTTCTAATTCGACAGATTTGCTTACCATCTGTTAAAGTAATGGTCCTAGTAATTGACATGTCCCACGTTGTCGAGCACATACGGAAAACTACGAGAAAAGACGAGAGCAAAGATGTCAACCACTGCTAAAAATAATGCCCTACCGCGTGTCTAGCCCGACGGTTACCTTAAATTTTAATAGGAAGTGTTAAAATTTCACGGTTCATTAAGCGAATCTATATGTAGTTTTAAAATTGGAATTCGATATTACACTTTTTTGTAAAAAAATTGCCAAGACTGAAAAGTACGGAAAGTCCTCTATTTGAAATTCCTTTTTTAATAACAAAAAAAAAACTTTTTAGAATAACTATATCATTAATCATCCAACCATGTCAGTCAATGTTTACGTGACCATTTACATTTATGACAACATTTACAGCAAGCCTTTAAAGCGCTTTAGTTGAATTTTATATCAACACACAACACACACGCTATGGTCATCTGTTGGACAGTGACGAACAGACATTTGTGGTAATTTCAGTGAATATTTAAGGAAGTAGTTGCGGGGCAAACTGAAATTATTATCAGATGTTTTTCACTTTTTTTTAATCATTGACAAACGAATGTAGTCCCTATTCTCAAGTCATTCGAGATCAAATGTCGTGTGGTTTATATTAAAAAAACATACTGGATTGACGTTTCGTATCGATAACTGTTTTAATATCTATGGATACTAAAATAGAGACCCACTTGTATTTTGACACCTGTTCCAAATTTAAACTCATAACGTTACAGAAATCGGTACTGTAATGAACTACAGGGGGCCTAGCACGCTAGCTTTTATCGATGACATAAAGCATTTATCTCGTTCTAACCAGTATGCGTGTGCGAAAGGGACGAATGCTTTATGTCAGCGATAAACGTTAGTGTGCTAGAGGGGCAAATTTACCTACAACCACAGACAAGAAAGTTCTCATAATAAAATTGGTAGTAATAATGTTGGTCATTTCCTACGGTTTTTGAACGCGTTATAGAGTACTTATGATATGTGTGTAGATAAAAGTCCATACAAAACAGGTGACAATGCTGACAATGTCATTGTGTTTTTCTCTTGGCTTAAGTATTCATGCAAAGATGGCGTGTCCGTGTGTCCAATATCCGTCAGCATAATGACAATGACGGTGATTATTGGTTTAATATTAATCGTTAGCGGACAGTTGAATGGCACAAATTACGTGTTCAATCATTACTCACTACGTCTGACAGCGGTTTCGCACTACGTCCGATCCGCATCCGTGAAAATAATGGTCCGTAGTAGCCGTAGTACTATTTCTATGGTAATTTACGCACTAAGTCCGATATCCGTCATCCGATATCTTTCCGTCATTCTAGAATCTCCATTCCGGAGAAGATTTTTGACGGACCGAAGTAGCCATAGTACTTATTATTTGTATGAACGCTCGCGCACTGCGTCCGAGTTAAAGCCAAGCTGCGTACGAGCAGAGAGGCAGCGGGGCGGGCAGGGAGCGCGGCTGGGTGACGTGAAGCGGCGAGCATTCGGTGTATTAGTTCAGTGTTGCAGCGAGCGCATGCGCACGTTGTTATTAGCGTTGTTTCCCTACGATGTTTTTACTTTAATTGAAAATGTTGAAAATAATCCATATTTTCACGGGTTCGGATCGGACTAGTGCGTGAGCAATATCCGAATTCGGTCCGAGTTTTCTAGACCCATGTTTTCACGGGTTCGGATCGGATTCGGATCGGACGTAGTGCGAAACCGCTCTTAATCGTTTGAGCCACTATAGTGACTTGCCCATTAGGACTTGCCATATGGATCGTACAGTCAAAGAATTAAATTTCCAACCCACCTAAGGTTCAATAGCATATAGCAAACTATCACCATAAGAGCTATAGAGCAAGACGTTAGTTTGTCATATCGACCTTAATGCATTGCGAATGTCAGACGACATTTCAACGAAATGGGTAGGGAATTAAGTTCCTTGACTGTACTTGTAAACAATTAGAAGCGTTATACGATGACATGGTTCGGTATAATAATACTTATGTAGGCTGTACGGTAAACAATAATAAGAGTCTGTGATTAATTAAAATTGGCCAAGTGTGAGTTGGATTCGTGCAGCGAGGCTTTCGTGCCACCGCAAAGTATATTTTTAACAAAGAAATGTAATTTCAGTCGTTCAGTTCGGAATCCATTAGCGGGAGTTTGACACGTTTTTAAACGGTTTTAATTCCTTTTTGTGTTTACCTTGGAATTTGGTTTATAATGGCAATAAGTTTGAAATGAATCTGTTATCGTTTTGACGAATAAAAAAACCGTAACAAATTTATTTCTTGTATGGGCATTTTTATTAATTTTCTTTAATTTAAATGTATCAATTAACAGCTTCATAAAAATACAGGGTGTTTTTTTCACATTTAGATTTCAATTCCCAGATTAAGGAAACAACTTTAAAAAATGTATCAAAATTTCCAAACACCAATACATACTATTTACTGTATTTTGTCTACGTTTGGCATGGCCGTAGGATGGACCCCTGTATGTATATATTATATGTATGTGTGTGTATATTATTGTGTATAGAAGAGTCAATACTTAAGCGACGACATTTCTTCCCCGCACAGCTATCTATTAACTTATTATCCGCCGTAAGGGCACTGCTCTGTAATTTTTCTTTAATCCTTGCGCTGATCCTGAATTCAACAGCTCAATAGAAAGGTTAAAACCCTTGGAATACCTAAGAGCTGCAAGGTTAAGGCTACTCAGCCTTAACTTTGCTGAGTGGCCGCTGCTATCTCGCAGAGCTCCTATGGATACTCATCCATAGGAGCTCTGCGAGATAGCAGCGGCCCTAACATGACAGCCCAGGTTTAGTTTAACCCCTCCCTGTGTCTCTGTCTAACTAGTGTCATAAGAAAGGGACACAGATAGAGTTAAACTAAACTTGGCCAGTCATGTTAGGGCCACTGAGCGGGGCGAGGATACGTAACGAAGCTGTTAAACTATGAGAATATTTCCGCTACAGATGTACAAGGAAGCTGAGTGGTGCAGCAAGGATGTGTAGCTAAGCTGTGAAATTGCTTGCAGATGAGACTTTCAGAAACTTTCTTTACGCATTCTTAGAGTTGCCCGGTCTTAACCCCGAATAGCTGGACAGACCGGCCAGTTTAGCCGGATGACCACGTGGTCACGTGACTGGCCAAACGCAAAAAGCCTAAAAGCCGGACTGGTCGGAGGGACACCATCAAATTTGCCTGGACTGAATTTAAAAAGCATATCCGGCTTTATTCTGACGCCTAGTAACGCTACCCGCACTCATTCTTCGCTCACATCTCTCGAATGCATGTGTGCTTGTTTTGTATGTAAAAAAACTTCGCTTCGTTAAGCCCATCTACACCAGAGCAGTGCTGAGCTTGGATAGGAAAATGAAGTAATCCCCTTGGCCAATTTTTCTCACGCACTGCTTGGCTGCATCGCACAGATTTTGTGGTTGAGCAACCTAGTAGGGATGTTATAAACAGAATATATCTTGCTGGCCGTCCGTCGAATTTTTTATAAGCCAAGATTGGTTGGGGCGATTGCTTTGGAGCATTTGCGAGTATCAGTAAATATTGAATCTTTTTAATTTAGAAGTACCTACTTCTAAGAGATCTTTCTATTATTATTTTGTCAGTGGGACTTAAAGTTGTTAGTCGTACATGCACTGAAATCAGAAAGTTAAGTAGGTATACTACTATATTTGTGGAAATTCTGAATAAAGTAAGAGTGGGGAATAAGGTAAAATTAATGATAATTATGAATGTTCCCGAAAATATTGCAATTGGTGGAAATATTGCCGTATAAAGTGTAGTATTTTGAGTAGCAAGGTAGGCAATTATTTTATACAGTGTTTTTTTGACTAAGGCACTACCGTGAAATCCGAAACTATAGGCAAACTAAAACTGTCCTAGCTACTAGGCCTTTTTTGTGAAAGTAAATTTGGCATAGTAAAATTGTTTTTTTTTTTATGCAGCTCAACTCAGTTTCGTGTAGGGATCCCCTGCATTGAATAAGAAGAAAAATACTGAGCCACAGAAACTAGTCAAATTTAATAAAATATTATCTAGCGGTAAATAAAAAATCACTTTGATTTGTATTGTATATTTGCATTAAAGTCAAATAGAAGCTTAACAGGTCATATTGCGACCATTGCCCTGCAGCGGTGCAATTATAGCGTTAGGAGAGATGAAGTCAAATTCGAAATAATGTTAAAAAAAACTGTCAAATCCCTTTAAAATTATAATTTTTAACATATCTCAAATGTGAGATAAGTCTCGATGAATGGGAGAATTAGTGGTCTAGCTATTCCTTAGGTTTAAGATGTAAATCCTCAAATTGGGGCTTAGGTAAAGCAAACATTATTCTCGTGTATATCCAGTCTGTGACAATTAATGTGTCCTCACGTTCCACGCCTTACATAAGCGCTTTGCTCAGGGTTTCGAGACGTTAACCGACCTCTGAATTAACAATTAGGATTGATTCTGCTTTATTGAATCATCCTGTATCTCTGTGTAATCCGATATGATTAAATTTCACTAGAAAGTTTCGTTTGACCTTGTGCAAGGTCCGTCCGGATCGCTATCACCACATAACTCGCTAATCGCCGCTAAGCAGCGGTGCTTGCACTGTCAAATTGTGTTCCAGTGTAGAGAGCTTGACAGGTGAAATTACTGCCTAAGAGGTGTTCCATCTTAGACCTCTGGGTTGGCAACGCATCTGAAATCTCCTTGGCATTGTGGATGTCTAGGGCCAGTAGTGATGACTGATGCTTTTACCTTACTATTTTATAAAAAAAAACAAAATCGCAAAGTTGCAAGTAAGTATAAACTCCGAAGGTCATCTCAGAGCCCATGGTTGAGTTAAAAAATTGCTATTGTCGACTTGAATCCATCAAGATAAATTTTTAAGAGCACTCTGGGTCCGCCTAGTCTAGTCTCAGAGATGTAGAGGCGGTCACGTTTCGCCCCTCGATCTTTAAAGGCTGTGAAGGCTCTCGCATATCTCTACAAGCTTAGGGGACAGTTTCAGGGGAGGTTATTATCAAGTACCTTTTAATAACAAACATGCAGTTAGGGAGTGAAGAAGGACCCTGTCAAAATTTCCATGATTTTTAGGAAAAAAACTCGACCAGTGTGAGTTGAACTCGCGTGGAGAGGGTTCCGTACAATTTTCCGTAAGTGACCGTATTATATTGAGTCTACCACTTTATTTTCAATTGATAGAATTTTTATAGGGTTTCCTGTAATCTACAAGCAGTGAACTACATTTTTTTTTAAATTTTAGGTGACATCAGTAGTATCGGAGATGGAATGAATAAGTAGCGACTTTACTTTATATTATGTAAAGATAAAGAAGTGTTAAGCTCGTCGGTTGACTAACAGCCATTTCTCTCCTTCGGTCACAAAAGACCTGACTTCATGATACGACAAGACATTAACTTTCTCCTTAACTTGAACAAAGTAGGTGCTAGATCTTCCTCTTCTTTGCCCTTCAACCTTCCCTTCGATGATCTGTTTCGTGAAGTTGAATTTAATTTGTTCATTACACCTCCTCCTCACAAAACACCGCCTAATTCAATTACCAATCCAAATCATTCATGTATCTAAATATCAGCATACGACGAGAAAAGGTTAGCAGAATGTTTTTATAGCCCAAATTAATTTACATTAAGGGTTTGAATTTAAATTGGCACGTAATTGAAATTCAGTATGGCTGACTGAGCCAGCGCTCTGAACGGTGGAAAGCAGGGGTAAGCAAATATCGAAGCCGTAGGGTGATTTTACTTTCGCGTGAATTTGCCTTAGTTAGTGACCCTATTAAGCATGAGGTTCCGAGTTCTTGTAAAGCTTTATTTTTGAAAGAACATTTACCAGGAAATCATGAAACCACGGACATAAGCTGCCCCAGATAACTGCCCAATACTATAAAACGCAGTCGCGGCTTTCGCGGTCCGTTGGCAAGATTTCAACTCGCTAAAGGATATTGGAAAACACTATAAACGTCGGGACAACCCCTGGAGTTTGTGCCGCCCTGGTACTTTTTGTACCAAGACGGCTGAACACAGGATGCGACTCGATGGTAATTTATAAAAGCCAATGCACTGAAAGCTGGACAATATCACTTGCATGAGTTCACCCGTTCACCTGAAGGTATATTTACAAATAAATTACGACACGTTAAATAAAAGCCTTTAGAAACAGAAGTATTTTTGTATTACATTGAACAAAACTTTTATAACTAGCGACAGTGGCTTCACATGGAAAAATTAGAAAAATACAGGAACTTATCCTTTAAAGGAATCTCTTCTCTTTCTTCATATGTTTGTTAGTCTAGGTTTAGGCAACGATGATTTTTAACTGTTGGTGGTTGGTAAGCAAAAAGATCCTTCGAAAATGGGAACGGGCCATTAGACAAATAAACTTGAATGAACAGGAAGGAGAGTTCCGTCAAAGCGTCTGCTTCATGTTGCAATTCTACTCCGTTCCGGGTTACCGTTTCCGCGGAACAGTGAATTTCACTTTAGGACTTCAGTTCTAAATGCTAAGGCATCTCGTGCACGAGACGAAATGAGACTATTTTTGAAATAATACAATAAAACTACTACACACTACTACAAACTACACTCGTTTATAAGACTACCTTGCAGCACTCTCCATACAAAAAGTGATGACTTTTTCATCGTCTGTCTTAGGCTGTTGCTGTGATTATTTTAAATAATGCTGTTGCTATACCTTAGAACTAGGTTTGTATCTTTTGATTTTTTGAAAGTTTATTAAAATTTCAATTAGATGTTGTTATCTTGTTTTTTATATTTTTATAGTTTTATTATAATATATTCATTCACGTTTTCTTGTTTTGTATGTAACTAGTACGAATCGCAAACCTTAAGTGGCAGTGGGCACATTGCTCGTAGAACCGATGGTCGTTGGAGCGAAAAGGTTCTCGAGTGGAGACCACGTACCGGAAGACGAAGTGTTGGTAGGCCTCCCACAAGGTGTACCGACGATCTGGTGAGGATCGCTGGAAACCGGTGGATGCTAGCAGCCCAAGATCGATCGTCGTGGAGATCCTTGGGGAAGACCTATCTCAGTGGAAGTCTTCCGGCTGATGTGATAATGATGATAACTTAAATGCATAAATTAATAGAACTACTACTAAACTGCTAAACTAGAAATAAACCCTACCAGACACTGCCCAGGACGCACAAACACTGTCTACAGCCTTTCGGTGCAAAATTGAGTATCGAAATAAGTTTTCCAACTTTCACCCTCCCAAATTACTCAGGCCTGCGATACACCTTCCGGCAAATTGAAACGAAACGGAAATTGCCGGCAATCGGTGGCAACGACTTAATAAACTTTAGAAATTGCGAGTAATTCCGGTGCTATGCTGATTTGGGCCTGAATTAGTGATGGCAGAAGGGGAATTTCATATAAAAAATCTAAAGGCAATTTACACCAGAGGTCCACAAACTTTTTGGTAGATTTTTATGTAGGTACATTATAATCAATTGTATCCGTGAAAAGCCACGAATTGCTAGTAAGTATTTTTCATCATCATCATCATCATCATCATCTCAGCCACAAGAAGTCTACTGTTGAACATAGGCCTCCTCCATGGATTTCCAAAGTGACCGGTTGAAAGCAGTATGCAACCAGCGCTTGCCTAGTAAGTATTATTATATTTGCCAAAAGAATATTGTTGTTAAAAATATTAAGGTTTTCAAGGGGTTACAAATAAGTTATCACGTCGTTGATTTAAAAAGTGTATAGATCCCTCCCCTTTATATCTCATGAAACCCCAACTTATTTTCGTTGCTATGGACTCCTTGGAAGTTAAAATCTTCCCTTGGGGGTCGATAAAAACTACTTTGGGAATCACTGATTGATTTGGTACATTGATCAACTGACTTAGTCGTAAATTAACGCATTCAGTATAGGCAAAGCTTTTATGCGTTTGTACTACTCCCACCCCAATAGAACTGTTAATTATTTACTTCTATACACTAATATAATAAAGAGGTAAACTTTGTTTCTTGTATGTTTGTATGTAGGAAACTACTGCACCGATTCCAAAAATGATTCCACTAATAGAAAGCTACACTATCCCTGACGGGCAAAGGCAACTAACTTCACCCGAACAAAGTCGCGGACGTCCGCTAGTATCTTATGCCGGAATCCATAAACACCAAACTTTAGCTAAACTCATAGATTATTTCGACCCTCGTTGAACTGAAACTAAAGACAGTATTAATAGGCACCGAAACGCAATCTATGTCTGAAAGTGATCACAAGTTACAACTTTGATTCCCAAAGCCCTTCTAAGTCGGCGTTGAAAGAAAACCAAGCAAATGTTTTTGGAAGTTTTGCACTTATTCAATTCTTTATGCTAAGACGAACAAGGTTACATTGTTTCTTACCCATACCCTAACTTCATGTATCCGTGAAAAATTATTCCAAACAATTCAATTTTAATAATAAAATCATACTAAAATCGAGATGTTGTATATTGGAGTAAAATAATTTAAACGGTATATATTGCGTATATTGTAACGAATCTAATTCAGTTAGTCCCTGGGCAAGATTGAAAAAAAAATGTTACAAATACACACTACCATATTTTGCAAAAAATATTTTAAAATATTGTAAATTATGTCGTTTTAATTAACTCTATTTGACTACAGAGCTTACCAAATACAGAGCTTCTCATGCTGAGAAGAAAACTCAGTATTAAACCATTTTTCAACCAAAAAAATTGCAAAAAAGAAATTACAAATAATAATGATAAAGAAAAACAGATAACATAATAAAACAATAGTCATACAGTTCAAAGTCCAGCCTGAGATTAAACCAACAGTTAAAGACACTTATAAGTGACTATATTAAAGTCAGGGCTAAGTGAAGGTGTAATTTTTCGAAAGAGAATCATATATTATGCTCTGTGCAGTTGATATATCTTTCCAGCATAGACAATTTTTCTCAGTACCCTTTTTAATCTCAAGTTTGTTGCTGTTTGCTGCATCCCAACTTGTTTCCAGACTTTCTGGTAAAATTTGCTAAAATCTACTTGCTCGTTTTTACTCTTCGTCAGCCAAAGTGCTTAGACAATGTTGAATAGAGGCTCAGTTCACGCCACGGTCCATTAGGCACTCAAGTCTCCGAGAGATCGCTTAGCTTCAGATCAGGCATTCAGGTCCCCGAAGGATCGCTTAGCTATTGCCAATAACTTAGATGAGAACCCATTTATAAGCGTTAAACTTAATACGTGCAGGAATTTCTTGATGAAAGGAAGAAAAGACGCTCTGAAGCCAAGGCATATGTGAATACAAGCCACACTTGATTTCCTCTACGCGTTTTTCTTTGATGTCGACATTGTTGGGGTGAAGTGGCACTTTTAATGCGTTTGTGCATACGGAAGCTTGAAGTACAGTGGTCTGCTTTGGTTATTTACACCGCATAAACCTCCTAACAGCCTTCAGCATCAAGTAGTCGTACAAGCAGTCGTAGAAGCAGTCACAATGGTTACCATTATAGGCCTACTATATCACTGTTTGATGATAAAACGCCTTGATTATAGAGGATTTTGTTACTAGACAGATTGATTAAATTAAGGACCTACTTTCTTTGAGGATGAACATAGGCTAAAAGTTTTTAAACATCATTTTTGGGGGAAGCGTGTGTGGGTGTTCCTTGTTTATATCATCATTATATATCACCATCACTATCACTACGTAGTAACAAACTGGATCAAATTACCTTGCTACTCCGCGAAACCAGTGCCGGACTCTGGCCGGGTCCGGGCCGGCACTGGTTTCGCGGAGTAGCAAGGTAATTTGTTCCAGTTTGTTGATATGGACCTCCGCAAAGTAACGCCTGAATCTATTAATTATCACTACGTAGTAGTAAGTCGCTATCCGTTTCTGTCTGTTCAAATTTTTTATTATGTACAGTCAAGGAATTAAATTTCCAACCCACCTAAGGTTCAATAGCATATAGCAAACTGTCACCATAAGAGCTATAGAGCAAGACGTTAGTTTGACATATCGACCTTAATGCATTGCGAATGTCAGACGACATTTCAACGAAATGGGTAGGGAATTAAATTCCTTGACTGTACGTTCGGCTGCCTTCTCCTTCTAAACCACAGAACGGATTTTGATACGGTTTTCGCTTTCATTTAGAGAATTATTTACTTACAGAAGGTTTTTATCAAATCAAAAAATCAAAATCTTTTTGTTTGGACCAACTTGGATCACAGGGTTAGTTTGTACATACTTAGCCTATTTATTTATTTAATCTTATTGCACAAAAATAATACATTTAAATGTACAAAAGGCTTATTGTTAGTTTATTTATGCAATAACATTAAGTTTTTCTGTATTTATGTGCATAACATCCCCGTTCTACCCGAGTGAAGCCAGGGCGAGTAGCTAGTACTAGCATAGTATTATATTCTTTGTGCTAGTACTTAATATTTTGTTATTTATAGAAAGTGAAGCTAAAATAAATTTTGTAAAAATAGTTACCAACTGCCAATGGGATAGCGAATTTTCATTATACGTAGACGAAGTCGCGGCCAACAGTTTTATTTTATTTTATTTTATTTTATTTATAAAAAGTTCTTGTTCACTTACAGCGGCAGCCAAAGCGTGCAACAAGATAACTTAAACTAAGAATAACACGTAAACATTTTACTTAACCACTAGTTACCCAAGAAAAAAAAAAACAATATAAATACATTACATCTTACAAAAATTACTTATATCCTTAAATTAACAAAGCGACTTAGGGCCGCTAAGAGCACATGCCAATTGTCCGCAAACACATCGGCATCCTGGATCCGAGCAAGAAACTCGTTGAGTAGCGCGACAGCTCTTATGGTAGGTGCGTTGCAGGCATGCCGGGTGCGCATTCTATCCGGCATAGCAAATAGGTTGCGCACGCGCCGGGCGCTGCGGCCCGCCGCTCTTGTAAATCGGTCGGGCACAAATAATGAAAGTTTTTCCAAGATGGAAGGATTATCCACTTTATGTCGTAAAAGCAAACAGTAGTGGACAAGTGTTACAAACTTCCGCCTTAGTTCCAAAGTCTCTAGACCAACCATTCCGGAAACGAATAGAGATGGGTACAGAAACGGATAGTAATGGTAGCGTCTCTTATACAGATACCTAGCGAATTTACGCTGGACTCGCTCAATCATCAAGCTATATTTTTCTTCGCGAGGATCCCACACCATGGCATTATATTCGAGCTTGCTTCGGACATAGGCATTGTATAATAGCACCGCAACCCTATCATCACGGAATTGAGAAGCCGTTCGTATTATAAAACCCAGCATCCTACTTGCACTTTTACAAATACTCACGACGTGATCGCGCATGTCCAATCTGGCATCCAAACTGAGTCCTAAATCCTGGATTTCGTTAACACGGTCGAGCGGGGTGCCCGACAGGTGGTATTTGGCTTTTACCGGATTATGAGATCTCGTGAAGGTAATAGTTTTACATTTCTGTACGTTCAGCTGTAGTTTGTTGGTTGCACTCCATTGTGCCACAGAATCGATCACTCGTTGAAGCGCATCACAATCAGCATCACTGTCAACAGGCTGCATTACCTTGAGGTCATCGGCAAACATCAATGACTGCCCACTCGCAATACAATGCATCAGATCGTCAATCATTATTAAAAATTGCGTGGGGCCAAGGTTACTCCCCTGACTTACACCAGAGCGAGTGAAATAGTCAGTTGACCGAAAAGACGATATTTGAACGTATTGCCTACGGTCTCTTAGGTAATCTGCGAAGAAAGATAGAAGTTTTGGGGCAAATCCTACGGCTGACAATTTCATGAGCAAGATGTCGTTATCTACTAAGTCAAAAGCCTTTTTAAAATCAAAGTATACTGTATCTACTTGCTGATGCGAATCCATGTGCCTCAATACGTAATCGAAAAAGCAAACATGATTTGTAGCAGTCGAACGTGCACATCGAAAACCATGCTGCGCGTTATTTAACTGATTATTTATTTGCTTAATAATACAACAGTTTATGATACTTTCAAAAAGCTTACCAAATGCAGACAGAATAGCTATGGGTCTGTACGTTAATATATCATTTGATTTTACAATCTTAGGTATGGGAGTTACCCTAGACACCTTCCATTTTGACGGATAAATTCCGGTTTTTAAGCACAGGTTGAAAATGTGTAGAAGTGGTTGTTCTAGCACTGAAATACAATCCTTTGCTAGGCAAGGGGGAATACCATCCGGTCCAGCGGAAAATGAGGGTTTGAGTCGTTTAATGGCTGTGCGTAAATCCGCGACGCTCACCTGGGTAATGTCGACTACTTTGGACCCACTATGGATGCCAGAGAGACGAGCAGCCTCCTCCGGGTCAAGCTTCGGGACGCTGTCATGGAAAACTGAACCGAAGAATTCAGCAAAAGCATCAACAGCCTCCTGACCCACAACGACTTTCCCGCGGTACATATATTCCATTTGCTCACCGGATTGTTGCTTTTTGCTCTTTACAAAACTCCAAAACCTACCTGGATTTTGACAAATGTTACGTTCGATAGTTGCTAAATAGTGACTATAATCGCGATCTATCAGATCTTTAACGAGAGATCTATAATATTTATATAATTCACGATTTACTTCTAGGCCGTGTGTTTTGAGTTTTTTCAAATTAAAGTACTTTAATTGTATGAAGTTAATCAATTCTGACGTATACCATAATGGATATGTATAGCGCTTTGCGGTGTTAGAACACCGTTTCAGAGGAACCACGTGATTGATAACCTTATTTAAATTGTCATAAAACATCTCAACGGCCAAGTCGACATCAGTCTGAACCAAGGTATCATCCCACTTAATTTCAGCTATTGACTGATAGAGTGTACAAAAGTTAGCCTTCCGGAAGTTCCAAACAGGAGCGGCGTTTTTTGTTTTTAAGTTGTGTTTGTGCGAGCCACCTGTTCTTGGAATTAAAAGATTTACTTCTAAGGGGGGATGATACGAGTCTACGGGCACTAGTGGTACGGCATCACCTGCAACGCTCACCATGTCACGACTAAGCCCTGTCAGGACCAGATCCAGAACACCTCCGCGGGCATTACACACATTATTAAGTTGTTCTAAATTACAAAAGTCCAAAAAACAATCAAATTGGTTTTTAACGTTGTTACTACAAGAGTTAAGGTTAAAATCACCAATAATTACAACCTCCAAGTTAGGATATGTACATATAGCGTTCTCTATACACGTCAACACGCTGAGATATTGTTCATCATTGTAGTTTGGAGGCAGATATACTAAACTTACAAGAAGCTTTAAGCCACAGATGCTTAATGTAGCAAATAACAATTCCATATGCGATGACCACCCATCCACATCTGTGACCAAGTGCACATCGTACCGATCCTTCACTGCCATGAGTACCCCCCCCCCCCCAACCGACGTCAGCAGCAGTTAGTATAAACAGAACAGAGGCTTCTGATTAAGTTAGAATATAATAGCTCTCTTTCTCCGACAGGCTAATAATACCAGAGCTCGGAAATTGCTAATGGAGTAATACGTTTAGGAAAATGAGACTGAAAATGAAATTTTCTTTGGCAATGCGCAGAAATTTGGGAGTTCAGTACATACGATGCGTGAAACGCAAACGCGTTTTTGTCAAAGGCGCTACTTATAACTTGCCTACGATCCGCCTCGGCTTCGTTCTGATACAATTAGGATGTATCTATCTATCTATCTATATAAATAAAAATGAATTGTTGTTCGTTAGTCTGATTAAAACTCGAGAACGGCTGGGCCGATTGAGCTGATTTTGGTTTTAAAATGTTTGTCGTAGTCCAGGGTAGGTCTAAACGGTGAGCAAATATGCCTCCAATAATTAGGCGGTACGAAGTTCGCCGGGTCAGCTAGTTGTAAATGAAAATCTTTCGTAAAAAAATGTCTAAATAAAAGTGAAAACTGCATCAAAATCCGTTGCGTGGTTTAGAAGGAGAAGGCGGCAGAACATCTATATATATAAAAATGAATCCCTATTTCCCTTGGTCACGACATCACGCCGGAACGGCTGGACCGATTTCGGTAATTCTTTTTTTGTTCTGTTCGTTATTATCAGGAGAAGGTTCTTATGAAAGAAAAAATCAAAAATCTGCTCATTTATGGCGTCTAAGGCGGAACAAAGTTCGCCGGGTCAGCTAGTACACAATAAAAATTAGGCCAAACAGGAATAGTGTGGGGGTGGCTGCTGGTTCCTTGTTAATCAATTAAACTCCCACGTGGATTGTTTTTAATGGACTGTATTATAATTTATCAGTTTTTACACTATTTTTGATAGCACGCATAGGCGTTGCTGAATGCAAGAGAGAGCTTGGGACGACACCTAGCGGCCAAGCCCGGAACCGAATACAATGTTGCCAAACTATAATTTTAGGCGTGTTTCATACAAACAGAGAGCGGCCTTACTTTATCAACACTAATATAATAAAGAGGTAAACTTTGTTTGTTTGTATGTAGGGGGTAATCTCTGAAACTACTGAACTGATTTCAAAAATTCTTTCACAGATAGAAAGCTACACTATTCCTGACGGACATAGGCTACTAATTTTACGTGAACAAAGTCGCGCGCGTCCGCTAGTCCTATATAAAGATAAAGATGGGCGTCCTAAGAGTTCTAAGCCCGTAGCGTGGCTTGGTGACAATAGTGTTGTTGTCAATAATAAATAAATAAATAAATGTTTAATTCTGGACCATGTTCGTAATCTAATCATATAGACGGATACGACGAACATTTCGTTGGCGTGTCCGTTATTTCTGGAGTTATCATGGTCTCTCGCCTACGCCCTAGTTTCTGGTATAGTCGACCAAGAAACTGCTTGATCACTTTTCGACCGTATTAGAAAGGGATAAGGTTCAAAAGTGATCAATTACTTGGTCGACTAAACATTCTTCATGTATTTCGCGTCTTGAAATGCACTATCAGCCTTCGTTGACGTCTTTTAGGAAGGTGTCATGTCGTATCAAGTATCCTATTATTTTCCCTCTTCTGTATTCAATGGTTTTCAAGAGACATCTTTCGTCTTTCAAGTAAAAAAAGAAGAGAAAGACTTACTTAGACGGCTACTTTGGTCAAGTAAAGAAGAAAATTAACGTCATGTCGTATCATGAAGTCAGGTCCTTGGCAAGGGACAAAGAGGAACGGCAGTTACTCAACCGACAAGAGCTAAGCTCTTAAATTATAAATGATGATGATGAATATGCACTATCAACAAAATGGCACCCTGAACCGGCATAGAACCATGTCATTTTGACATATTAAGTAAAAAAGTATGAGACTTCTACGATTCTGTGCCCTTACGATGAGTTTACAGGGACCTAATGAGATGGGTTACCTTTTGGAAAGTAATTACCGCGGCCCAAGAGAACCAACGGCCCCAAAAATCGCTGATCCGTTGCTGGCCTCTGAAGGTGGTTGGAGGATCATTAACCCTTTGAACGCCAAGAACCTATAAAGTGGTCGTGTGGCCTGCCCACCACGCCAACAACCACTACAAGGGTCGGAGTGAAGGTACTTTGATCATGAATAAAATCTATTATGAATTGTTTTTATTGTTTTTTTCGTTTTTATAACGCAACAGTGCTTAGCGTGGGATGGATCACTTCATTCAAATATGAAAGCGTTCAAAGGGTTGAGCCGACGATTTTTTGAGGATACTGGACTTATTTGTTCCCATGGGTGGCGGCACAGATTACATAACATTATGTAAAATAAATAGGTAATTAAAAATGGTTTAGGCCAAAAAAATTACAACTACTAATAACGTTACAAAACTAACGTTACTCTGTGTTCTAAAACCCTTTCATAGTGATACACCGTTATTGCAACAACTCGTATGAGAGAAAATAAATAAACAGCACACGTTCAAGAAGAGTAAAAAATAGTTACTGATTTGATTGTATCGTTTTATTCCCTTTGCCTTCTTTTTCTAAAAAACATGTATCCGCATTCAAAATCGGCCTTTCAAGGTCAATACTATAGAAATACGTCGCCCATTTCGGTCAAGGACACGGTTTATATCTTTCCTCAGACTGAAGGTCGCCACTAGCATAGTTCATGCCTCCAATTCATCTCACATTCGAGTTATGTCAAAAATGGGATCAGACAGCTATTTTTGACATATCTGTAATGTGACTTCATCTCTACTGCCACGAGAATTGCCCTGCAGGTCAGTGGCCCTAACCTGACCGGCCTAGTTTAGTTTATCTGAGTTTATCTCTATGTGCGTCCTTTTCTTATGACACTAGTTAGACAGAGACGCAGGGAGAGATAAAATTAAACCTAAACCGGTCATGTGCGATATTAATTTTACAAGGTTAAAAAAAAGGTATATAACATTGTAAATCGGATAAAAACCAGATAAGTTTCATTTTATAATTAACGTAGGTATACATTTGATAAATATAATACTAATAAATAATATATCAATTGTTTCAATCGTTACGTTGCAATAACCACATAGCCAATAGACAGAAAATGACAGTTATTTTGCTTCCACACAGGACAGTCAACTAAGTTAATTCACAGGCTACTTTACAACCTTTTCACAATAAATGTCACACATGTCACAGTACCCCAGCGATGACACATTGGAACAACGTTCCACAGTGGCCTATGAATCAAATTGGTTGAGTGTACACACACGAGTAGAACGGCACGCCATTTTGGAAGTAAGTAAGTATATAAAATGTTTTAAACTTTCGCGATTTTCACACATATTTATAACGTTATCGCGTTTAAGTCCCGATAACGTTATAAATAAGTATATAAAAGTATAGATTACAAATTTTCGAATAAATAGACGGAAGGTTACACATTACAGTTTTTGACGCTGGGTAGGGTAATTAATGGCGAATACTTAAGGGAGATCCGAGATAAAACAAAACTAAATAAATTTACAAACAATATTGAAAGCTTAATGTTTATTTAAACTAATCATTCTTATGATCTCATTATCAACAAAGATAATTTTTTAAAACAAAATAGAATTCTTAACAAAAACAAAACATTGACGATCGGGATTACCACACACCTTTAATAGCCGGTATATGTGTTAGTTAACGACAGCCATTGAACAGTGAACCAAGATACAAACTGTTATGAGTAAATTTAATACTTTTTACAAAAATACACAGATACAATGTAGCAAACCAGTAGACATAAATTTGGCACGGAGACACAATTTACGAGACTCCAGTTCCAGAATGACAAGATGGCGTCTGCGGTTTCGCCGGAGTGACAAAGTATTCTATTGTTCGACGAAAACTTTGCATTTACTGGAAAAGTAATACAGTACGTGTCCTAGGGGCCTAGCATGCTAGCTTTTATCGATGGCATAAAGCATTTACCCCGTTCTAACCAGTACACGTGTGCGAGAGGGACCGAAGCGTTTATGTGCGCGATAAACGCTAGCGTGCTACTATAGCTAGTTGGCAAATTTTAGAGATGGCATTCCTATGTTAAGGTCCATTTACACGGTACGAGTTCTCGCATACAAGTTCCATTAAATTACGGACCACTGGTATGATGTGATCGATTGATTGATAGAGGCGCGCAATGTAATGCAAATCACATTCCAATCAATATGGTTAAGTGCGATACATTAAAAAAAAGTTTTCCATAAAAAAATATTCACAGAAATGAAACCTAACCAAAGCAAGGTCAACCCATGATCTACTCAGCTAAACATTGAACCATACGGCGGCGGTAGAAAAAGAACTAACTTACCATTCTCAAAATAGTCGATACGACCTTGCCCGCCCTTTCACCGAGCTCCTAATTTCTAGGTCAAATCATCGATAAAACCTACTTAATTTCCCGAACAAACAACGACGGACTTTCTGACGAGGGTAGCATAAAAATACCTTCACGGGTGATCAGCCCTTGTGGTTGATATTTGATGTTTCAATTTGAATAGGTACTTCGTAAGCCTCTTTTAAAAAGGTTTCTGATGTTTTCATGTAACGGTCCCTTGGTATTTGGTAGTTACTTAACAATTGACGAGAAGATAATGATGTCAATCACTAGTAGAAACAATGCTCTAAGAGTGCCAAGCATTGGTGCGTTTACCTTACCAAAATTAAGTTTATTCTATAAGTACAGTTACCTTAGTGTCAATGATTTTTCTCTAATTTAATTTGAGGCTTACGTTTATCCACGCTGCTCTCTGAAAACTGCAATAAAAATTTCTCTTTTGGAAAAAGCCAAAGACAATATTAGCAACGCCAGAGACATTCAAAAGTGTGGGTAAAATAGTTGCCCAAAAAAGGGGTGTTTACCTTATGACAGATACAAAAATCTCCAAGATCCTAATAGGGTAAACTACCCGTTCATTGGCACCTGAAGCACTAGATATTGTCTTATTCTTACAAGATTGGCTTGAAATAAGACTGATGATTGATTGATTGATTTAATGTGACGTGTAATAAATATTACCAATAAATGTATAATGGTGAATGTCTCCAAGGGCCGACAACAGCAGGATTGTTTACCCTACTTTATTATTCCATTTCAAACGTACTTAAAAGTCAAATAAAATGAGACAAACAACGCAGCCTAAAACAAAAACAAAAACGCCTCAATGGAGTTTTCTTACTTTTGTTTCTTAAAATTAGCTGAGCAGGAATTTCATGAATAATAAAAGAAACATCAGCATCGGGCATGTTATTATTTTCTGTCAAAAAAACATGGAACAAACGGGGAGGATGCTTGTTTATTTTTCCTTTGCCTTTAACACAAAGTATATTAAAAGCTTTAAGCAATTTTAACTCTTATTATAAAGTTAACGAAGTTTGAACAAAGAAACGGCTTTATACGAATTGTCACCAGAAATAAAGTCAAAGTCAAAGTCAAAATATTTAATTGCATAAGAGCACATGTCAAAAATGAAATAATACATTAAAATTAACAATTAATCAATTTTTACCAGACACGAAATAACTGTTTATAGGCAGGATGACTAAGAGTTTTCTGTTCTCAACATTTATAGAACTGTGTAAAAGAAAAAAATGTATTTAAAATTTTTGTCTATGATAACTATTGGTTGAAACATCGCGAATAGAAAACGATGCGGCGCAAGCCCCGCGAAAATGCTCTATATAAAACGTCTACATAGCCATGACGTCACACCTTTGTAATTTTTCTTGTCAATGTATGGAGTATGAAACTAAATGGGGCTTATTATAATAATAGCGTTGATATGGTTATCTTTAATAAAATACGTATTGTTTTGGACCTGGATTCTAAAAAGTACGAGTATATACCTAAAAATCTTTCGTAAAAAATTATCCATTTAAGTGACAATGAAAACCCTATCAAAATCTGTTGCTTGATTTAGAAAGAGTATGCGGCCGAAGCAAGATATGAAGTAAGATAGAACCGGAGCGAATTTGTTTTATACTACATAATCTACACTAATCTACACTGTCTACACTAATATAAATAAAATAATATAAAATCTTTCACTAATAGAAAGCTACACTATCCCTGATGGACGTAGGCTACTAATTTCACGCGAACGAAGTCGCGCGCGTCCGATATATTAGGTATCTAGTAATAATAAAGATATCAAATTTAGTAAATGTAATTACAATGTTTTGGCGCAGGCACTGAGGTCCTTGTACAGGAACTCCGAGGCTTGCGTCAGAATTAATGGCGCCTACTCAGACTGGTTTGACATCTCCATGGGAGTCAGACAGGGCTGTGTAGCGTCGCCGTGGCTGTTCAATCTATTCTTGGACGACTGCTTGGCTTGCTTGAAAGGGAGTGACTGTGGATTGAAAATAGGGGATTCACTGGTGAAATGCCTCCTGTACGCTGATGATCAAGTTCTTCTTGCTCCATCGGCGAAGGAGTTGCAGGACATGGTGAGTCTAATGGATGAATCTTTAAGAAAGAAAGGGATGACAGTTAATGTTAGCAAGACGAAAGTAATGGTGTTAGAAAAGAATGAACAGTTTTCTTATTGTGAGATAATGATTGGTAATGAAAGGGTTGAACAAGTGAAAGAATTTGTATATCTGGGTAGTATATGTTTACTAGAGATGGAAAGCATGACGAGGACATCGAAAGGAGAGTGAAAGCGGGAAATTGTGTAAATGGAGCTTTGCACTCTTTTGTGAGCAGCCAGAATGTGTCGAAAAAGGCACGTTTGGCTGTCCACAATGGCGTGTTAGTCCCCACGTTAATGTATGGAAGTGAAAGCTGGGTTTGGCAGAAGAAGCATGAGAGTAGAATAAATGCGGTTGAGATGCGTTCTCTGCGTAGTATGAGTGGGATCAAGCTGACTGATAGAGTGCGAAATAGTGTTATAAGGGAGAAATGTGGTTTAAAAGAAGATGTAGTGACTAAGATAGAGAAAGGAATGTTGCGTTGGTTTGGGCATGTTGAACGGATGGATGAAAGGCGATTATGTAAGCAAATTTATAAGGGTGATGTGACTGGGCGAGTTGGTAGAGGGCGGCCTCGGCGTATGTTCGTTGACCAAATAAGCGACGTCCTAAAGACAGGCGGAATTAGAAGTACCCGTAACCGCCGAGCATGTATGAAGAGAGGAATGTGTGTGGAGGAAGCGAGGGAAGTATGCCAGGACCGGAGCAATTGGCGTTCTGTGGTCTCTGCCTACCCCAAAGGGAAACAGGCGTGAGCTTATAATAATAATAATAATAATTACTTTTACAGTACCATAAAACGTGCTGTTAGGAAAACTTAATTACAGTCTATCATTCATAGCGAAAATCTGACCCTGGAATTATAATTTTGTGGCAAACTGTGCCTTGTAACGGTCTAACAAAGTTAGAATTAGTTGGTAGTTAAAATACACAATATAACGTGTTATCATTTAATCTAGAATAAAGCGTAGATTAGGCGTGTTGTTTACTATTAGATTGACTTTTAATGGTGATTTGTCATTTTTATCTTTTATTTAGGTAAATAACGCGTTGCCTACGTGTTTTAATTTTATGTCATGATCTATCTACCTATCACTTTATGGCTAGGTCAGTATTTATTTACTTAAGTTTTATTGCAGGTGGTAGGACCTTGTGCAAGGTCCCCCCGAATCGGTACTACCATCTTGCTCGCTAATCCCACATCCCACCACTAAGCGGCAGTGCTTGCACTGTTGTGTTCCGGCGTGGAGAACAAGACAGCCGGTGTAATTACTGGCACAAGAGGTATTCAATCTTAGCCCTCTGGGTTGGCAACGCATCTGCAATCTTCTTGGTGTTACGGGTGTCTATAGGCGGTGTTGATCACATACCATCAGGTGACCAACTTGCTTGTTTGCTTTCCTATTTCATAAAAAAAATTACACAACGCCAAACATTATTGTACAAAGGCAGACTTAATATCTTTAGGCATTGTAACTACTCAACCATGAGGTTAGGTTAGGTTAGAAAGTTATGGGTTTATATATTTAATTTACATTAAGTACATTCTAATTTTACCCGCGTGAAGCCGGGTGGATTGCTAGTATTTATCTTTATCTTTACATAGTATAAAGTAAAGTCGCTATCCTTTCCTGTCTGTCCTAAATCCTTACAGTGTATGTTCGGCCGCCTTTTCTAAACCACGCAACGGATTTTGATACTGTTTACACTGTCATTAAGTTTTTTTTAAGGAAGGTTTTTATGCCAGTTCATTGGGTGGGTGGCTAGGTTATCTATACGAGGGTTCAAGGGTGCAGGTATCGAACCCTAATTTTCAGTGGCACCTCTCAACGACTGAAGCTCCAAAATAGCCTTTCCAAATTTTTATGTACGAATGAAAGCCTCCCTATTTAATCCTAATCTTTCACGCTAACCGAGAAGAAATTGAATAATTCAATAAGGAAAGAGCGAGGAAATGAAAAAAAGAAATGGTTAACGCCCATTTATAATCAAGTCAATTACATTTCAGCCATTTCTGTTGCGTACTCAAATTTGTGAAGCCTCAGAGTTAAATCGCCGCCCTCAAAATTGTAGCTCAATTTAGTCTACATAATTTGTTAAAATTCTATTTTTCTCTGATTATCTTCAAACATTTGCGGGTGGTAGGACCTTGTACAAGGTCCGTCCGGATCGCTACCACCATCTTGCTCGCTAATCCTGCCGCTAAGCCGCAGTGCTTACACTGTTGTGTTCCGGCGTGGAGAGCAAGGCCGCCGGTGCAAATACTGGCACAAGAGGTATTCCATCTTAGCCCTCTAGGTTGGCAGCACATCTGCAATCTCTTCGGTGTGGCGTATGTCTATGGGCAGTGGTGATCACTTACAATCAGAGGACCTACTTGCTCGTTTGCCTTCCTCAGTTATATAAAAAAAACATTATTTGTAGGTAGATCTATCTAGACCCTGACTTAACCCCCCGACTTTTATTTATCGCTATGTGCGTCCATTTTTATGACACTAGTTAGGGATAGTTAAATTATACTTGAGCGGACATATAAAAGGGCGTATTTAAAGTCGAGAATTGCTCGACATATATCGGATCAGTCCATGGTCCTCGATCATGAGCCTCCACGGCGGGGGCGCATGATTAAGGACCTCGGACTGATCCGAAACATGTCGAGCAATTCTCGACTTTAAATACGCGAGTGATCTCACGGTAGTTTTAGGTTAAAAATTGAGCGGTCATGTTAGGGCCACCAATTCTCTTGTTCATCGACATTCGTCTGTCACTCAATGTGCATATCTCTACTATTACTTCATCTCTACTGAAGCGAGAATTGCCTGCTGGATATGTAGCAATTTTCTATTTAAATCTGACTTGTTAGTAATTGGGGAGTAATTCCTAATTAATTACTTTCGTCTATCCTTTGTTGGACACATTTTCACAAAATGGGACAACTTAGAGATGGCTTATCTTTAAAACGGAGAACTAAGCGTCAATGGGTTCATAAATTTATAATCATAATGAAAAGGTTATCGTTAAAAATACATTCCATATAAAAACAATCACAGAATATCGCACCTTTAGAATTAAAGCGACCCATTTCTGAATAATACACGTCTCAAAATTTCACCTTAATCAAAAGACATAGGGTTTAATTTTGGGAAATGTCATATTCAGTATTGAGTCGCTTTAATTCTAAAGGTGCGATTTGTAAATAATTAACGTCAAATTCATACAAGCGCTTATTTAAATAGCTGTTTAAACACTGTATCTTTTAGTGTATAATAATACTAAGTCAATATTAAGTTCAGTTTGAATTTATTTGTTCAGTTACATTATAAATAGAATAAAAAAAAGTCAAACTTTATGCACATATAACGAAATCATCAAAATGAGAATAGATGTTAAAATAAAAGAAAAAAAAAACACGTTTCCGTATCGTAAAGAACCTAAGTAAGTAAGTTTATAAATTAAAATTAAAATGTCATGTTTATAGAATTTTTTTTTACTACCTACCTAATATAATTACTTATCGCGACCTTTCGAGCCCTTTGTGGATTTATAAAATACACAGATTTTATTTATAACAGATTCAATTCAACTAAGTTGTACATAACTATAACAATTTATGGTAACAAATAGAAACCGAAAGCCTAGAACCTTCCAGTTTAACGAATTCGCAATCAGTGTAATTAAATTCAGACCTCGTACTGGATTCAAGGGAAGCCCTATTACAAATATGTTTCAGCGAAAGCCCTTAGCTCGGCGATAAATAACAATTAACGGAGCTTAAAGCTCTTCAGCGCGTCACGTTTCTACAACAATGCAAACCAGGCCACCAAATTCATCACAAGCACTGCATCCGACATTTTCAATTTAAACCCAAACTAGGCAAACTTTCACATCATTAAAGCACTACCAACATAACGGGCGAAATGTAAATACTCTATCTATGGCATTCTACGCGGATTACAAAATAGTGAACGCGAGGCGAGGCGGGAAAATTATTTGAATGTCAAACGGTTTGAAAATGGAACGCGACCTTTTCCCGCGAAGTCGTCGGGCGCACTGCCGGCGGCCGGTGTTGCCAGGGCTGAGTTAGCCGTAAATATGGGAAATATTGTAAGGATGGAATTATCAGTTTGAGCCGCCATTAAATGTGTAATAAAGGCAACGGCTGGTTTATGATTTTTATACGTAAAGCTGCTCTTTACTTTTTTAAGTGCCTTATTAAACCGAGAGGTGGGCTTAACGATTTTTTTTTATTAAGGAGATAACTCGAGTATGCCTATACCGGTCCAAACTCCTAACGACAAAAAGGTCAGTAAAAAATTGCATATGTACATACAAGCAAGAAAAACGAAGCATACCTACCTACCTACACCTAGTGTTATTATGCAGCTCTCTGGTATACAAATATTCTTCAGTCTTAGAAGGCTAAGATGGTATATCACTTGTGTCAGTAATTTCACCAGCTGGCTTAATTTGACGCGGGAACACAATAGTGAAAGCACCACCGGCTGGGTAGCGATTCGGACGGAACTTGCACAATGTCCTACCACCTGTAAAACCATTCAATCAAACTGTGAAAATTTTATCCCGAAAACCTAACTGTTGTTTAAGTAGTAAAAATATAATTAAGTGGTAATTTGAAATATAACATGGCAACACTGGATCGTTCCACATAGAAACTATCATTATAGGTTAGTTTTATCTACTTTTACGTCCTGCCAATATCAGATTGTGATGCATTTCCAATTTTTCTCGGCAGTTCTCGGGGTTTATTGGCTGCGAAGAGGCGCGATATCACTGTCCATAGATCACAAAAGTAAGGTTAGAATGGCCACGTGATCGGAGGCAGCGCCAACTGGCCTTCAATTCAGGCGTTTATTTAGATTCATCTCACATTCGGGATGTAACCGAAACAAAATACAATACACACAAAATTACAAAATTACAAAATTTAATAACAAAAACGGCGCCATCTCTCGTCAGCTGACGGTAGCTGTAAAGGTACCCAGTTGAATATGATAACTTGTTAAAAAGTTTCATATATGTAGATGACACCGAGGGTAGTTGTACCCTTAAAATCAATAATGTAATGACCGTAAGACGAAGCACATTGAAAAATTCGCAGGGTAGGGCAGCGGCAGTGTGGCGAAACTGGAAAACGCAAGGCACGGAATGCTGATGTTGCAGGTTCAAGTCCTGCCATTGCCCTAATTTTTCTTTATGTTGTCATTACAATTTTAATTCATATTGTCCTGCTGACACTGACACTGGGTTTTATGGCGACTGCTATAGCGTCACGACTACGTTGCCAATCCAGTGATTGGCAAGCCTAAGGGCATGGGAAAGGCTATTCTAACCTTAACCATGTATTCTGTGGCAGCCAAGGTTTAATAAAAATATATTTATTCTTTTCTAGCCTTCATAGAATTTCTATATTGCTATCCCGCAGGAAATATCCATAATTCCAAAGTTAAATATAGCCTATTTCCTGCAAAACTATAATATTGTTGCCAAAATTGTTTAAGGTCAGTGTACCATTTATGGGAAAGAGATAAGAGAGGCAAATGAGCCAGTCATCTGAAGTGATCCCCGCCGCCCATGAGTTTCAGCGACCCTAGGAAAATCGCTGATCCGTTGCCGGCCTAAAGGTCACCTCCCACCGTTGGCCTTTGGATCTCTCACCATACGAAGAAGCAAGCAACTACTTTACACCGGTATTCTGCGGAAGTGTGGTACTTCCCCGATCGATTTGATCCATTTTTTTGGTTGTAAGGCAAAAAGAAGACAGAGAGATTGACATACAAATTAACTTTTACATTTTTAGGGTTCCGTACCTCAAAAGGAAAAAAGGACCCCTTATAGGATCACTTCGTTGTCCGTCTGTCTGTTTACAATACTAGTTCTTACTAGTTCTTAGTTAGTAAAATATGTATCTATAGAAGAGAGATACATAGAAGTTCTTTTTTATTTAAATCGAAATTCGTACTTTTTCGTTTTTTTTTGTAATTTTTTTTTTGTTTCTCATAGATGACACCGAGGGTAGTTTTCCCAAACAAAAATCAATAATGTAATGACCGTAAAAAGACGAAACATTAAAAAATTCGCAGAGTATGGTAGCGGTAATGTGGCGAAACTGGCAAACGCAAGGCACGGAATGCTGATGTTGCAGGTTCGAGTCCCGCCATTACCCAAATTCTTCTTTGTGTTGTCATTAATTATATAGCATTTTAAATTTAATTTGATAAGTGTTCTATTCATTAGGAGATAGAGTTCGTAATTGAAGGGTAAGTTTATAGACTAGGTTTAGTGCTGATAAACTTCTAACGCCTAATCCGTGATAGTTTCTAAAGACCGAGGTCGAATCGATACAAATATATCGCACGCTTAGAATTAAAGAGACCCATTTCTGAATTATGCACGTCCCAAAATATCACCTTAACTAAAAGACATAGGGTTTAATTTTGGGAAATGTCATATTCAGAATTGAGTCGCTTTAATTCTAAGCGTGCGATATGTATATACATAATGTATGCATAGCAGTATCCAACGAACAGACAGCATCATAAATATCTGCTCATTTCAGTACCTTGTGCCTTTAACTCCGACAATAACTCCGTATTGGCTCATAATGATGTTAAAGTCATAAAGTAAGAACCTTGTCGTACTTATTAGCGTATGAAATGAGCGAGAGTTGTTTGAATAGGTTACATTACTGACAGCGCCAAGGTACTAAAATGATCAGACTAATTCAACGCAAACGAAATCGCGGACATGCGCTAGCATTATACGGATTGTGCCAAAGTAACATCGCACCTTTAGAATTAAAGCGACTCAATTCTGAATATGACATTTCCCAAAATTAAACCCTATGTCTTTTGATTAAGGTGAAATTTTGAGACGTGTATTATTCAGAAATGGGTCGCTTTAATTATAAAGGTGCGAGTGTCGCACGCTTAGAATTAAAGAGACTCAATTCTGAATATGACATTTCCCAAAATTAAACCCTATGTCTTTTAGTTAAGGTGATATTTTGGGGCGTGTATAATTCAGAAATGGGTCGCTTTAATTCTAAACATACGATGTGCTAATTTTAATGTTTTAATGTTATTGTTTTATAAATATGTATGTTAGTCTTTAAGGTATTTTTTCTATGGGCCTATGCAGCCTGAAATAAATGGTTCTATTCTATATTCTATTATATATTTCAGTAATAAATACAAGAACGTACCTAAACGAGAAACACCTTTCCCTTCAGTTCAGTGACCTTCAGGCTTATAATTCTTTCAGGGGCTCCAAAGGGTCTTATTGATGGACCTAACCGTTATTTTTTCCGGGAATACAGTTTTGTAAGAGAATGTGTTGCCCTTAAGGGAGATCGTTTCGTTTGCGACGGACGTTTTAATAATTTCACAGTAATAATTAAGAGTGGCTAAAAAATATGACTCTTTGAGAATCTGAGCCGTTTTGCGACAAAAAAGGAATGTTTCTTACGCGTTTGATTTTGGGAATTCGAGCTAAACCAGGTTTACACTAAAAGAGTTAGTTCGGACCGAGTTAACTTTCTAAACGTATAGTGTAAACGTAATACACCATACGAGTAGTGTTCGAGTAGCTATCAGAGTGAATTCGGTCCGAGCAAACTCGTATAGTGAAAACCCGGCTTTACAAATTTTAAATAATGATACACTTTATGTTTCAATCAACCAGTCATGACCATTCAAAGTATAATAATTTAAAATCAGCAGCTTGAACTTCCAAAAAGAAAACACAGTTCTGTAAAAAAGTGTTTTATTGTCACCAAATTAGAGATATTATGTATTGTACGGTACGGTGGTACGGAACGCACTTGGCTAATATTCTAAGAAAGGAGAATGGGCATTTTTGTATGGGCGCTGTCCCAACCATTGTGTACAATAGTGAGTAGTATGGACGTGTAGTACTCGGTGTAAGGATCATCATAGGCCATGTTTCGAAGACCAGGTGTCTGCAGGGGTGACGTGGGACGCAAAAATAAAAATATATATATATTTTTTAATAAAACTTAAGTGTAACACACCCTAATGTATGCGACGTTGCCATTTCATCAACGTGATCGAAAATAAATAACCATTATGACCTAACGTGTCAAAAGTTAATGTACGTTGTAAGTACGTTGCCAGCTCGTCCTCAAGCACTGTTCGACTGTGGTTTACCTTAAGAATTGTAATTAATAATTGTTTTGTATGAAAAACGAGAAAAATAAAACGGCTAATTAGACCTATGCTCACATTACGTTGTTTACTTCTAGTGGCCTCAGTAATGCGTGGTTAAAATCTTTCGGCTATATCTCGAACATGATTTTACAGATACTTTTCATACAACTGCTAGTACAAAGTGAGGTATAAAATGGGCTGTAGCTTTTTCCCTGCAAACATCTCGGTTTTGCTGTCATATAAAAAAATTAAGCTCTTATAGAGAGCTTTCAAATAAGATATAGCACAACTGTATACAGCACTTGGGACAATTTGCCCATTCTCCTTTCATATTGAACATAGAAACAGAATAGGACTTTACCTAACCTAGTAATATATATTAGTATGTTTTTACCCACTCCGCTCAGCCAAGAAGCCTCCTACGCTCGGCTTCTGCACAATATCTTTAAAAGCGACTCTGGCCTTTATTGAAATTCAGACCCAAATAGAATCCAAACGAGCCGAAATGAACTTATATGTATGTGCTGCCGCGAAATATACTTACATATAAAAGATATAGTAGACGTAACAATTCCAATTCTGTTCCAATTTTCGCACATTTTGACGACCGAATAGCCTAGAGGTTAGTGACCCTGACTACGAAGCTAGAGCCTGTGGGTTTGATTCCCACAAGGAACATATGTTTTTATGATGAATATGAATGTTTGAATAGTTATGCATATAATTTGTAACAATTGACAGGTTATTTTAGGTCTTATAGTTATTAAGTGTTTGTATTGTTTTTGCTCATATTTACACATTTTGTTTAAATAAACCTTTTTTGAGTTATAAAAAAGACCAAATACCTACCAAACCGCTACTACCATCTTGGTCGCTAATCCTGCCGCTAAGCAGCAGTGCTTGCACTGTTGTGTTCCGGCGTGGAGAACAAGACAGCCGGTGTGACTGGCACAAGAGGTATTCCATCTTAGTCCTCTGGGTTGGCATCGCATCTGCAATCTCTTCGATGACGCGGGTGTCTATAGGCGGTGGTGTACACTTACCATCAGGTGACCCACTTGCTTGTTTGCCTTTCTATTTCATAGTTATTAAAATATATAGCAGGTCGCTAGCAAGAAGTGGGTTGATCAATCCAATTGACAATATCCTTATCGGCTTTTGCTTTTACTGTAACACCTAATCCTGCTAAAGTCGAAAGGTGAAGTGCTGCGAAGGGGAGATAGCGTCCGAAGTTTACTATTGAATTATATTACCTGGCTGTAGGCAGCCGAGAATAAAAATTCCCGTTGTATCAACACAAGCCTATTTTCCGACGTCAAATAAGGTTATTTCATTAATCCTTCCATAACCTGTCCAAGGGTGCGACTTTTGAATCTCACCGGGTGACTAAAGCTCACCAAAATAGCCGTTTTTCATAGAAATTCCGCCATTTTGGTGAGCTCTAATCACCTAGTGAGATTCAAAAATTGCACCCCAGCTGCTCAGGTACATGTGTTACATGACACTTTAAATCACCAAATGGCGTGAAAGAGTGAAATTGTTGTAGATCGTCATTTTAATAATAATTGATAGTAAATAATTTTCAATTGCAGTTCAGTCTAGTTGCAATGTTGTCGAGATGAATTTAGGACGAGTTGATGCTGTAGACCAGTTGTGATTACGACTATCTCATACTAACCCTATCTTATCTTATCTTATTTATAAGGGGTCCTTTAGGATACACTTCGACCCAGCGGGATCTTTTGGTTATTTACCCCTATACGAAACCTTTAATATATCATCTTTATTTTTATCTTCACACAGAGTAAAACAAAGTCCTTATTCGTTCCTGAATGTCTGTTCTCCTATCTCCGGCTGCTTACTACTTCTAAACCACGCAACAGATTTAAATACGGTTTTCACTGTAATTTTAAGAAATTTTACGGAAATTTTAGCGGCAGTGTGGCGAAACTGGAACGCGAGGCACGGAATGCTGATGTTGCAGGTTCAAGTCCTGCCATTGCCCTAATTTTTCTTTGTGTTGTCATTACAATTTTAATTTAATAATTTGAATGTTAAAAACATTTAAAATAAAAATCGAAAGAAATTTCGGTTACAAAATGTAATTTTACGGAAGTTTTTATTTTTATGTACAATGTACTCTAATTGAGTTTTTGCTGGTTAATTGCACCCAAGCGAAACAGAAACGGGTCACTAGTTTTATGTATACAGTTAAAAAAAAAACTCACAAACAAGTTTCATAGCTACCACGGTAATGAAAGAAAAACTGAAGTTTAGGTGTCGCGGACATTTTATAATAGAAATTCTCAAAGACAGTCTCTAACAGAAAACAAAACAATGGCATGAAATTAAAGCCCTACAATATATTATGTAGGTTGCCCATCCCTGGCAGTAAAAGTAACGGCTAGCCACAGGAGACTACTCGCTGCTCGGAACAAATTACGAGCCAGTGGAAAGGAACCTTTTAAAAATAATAACACTTGTATAACACGAGTTTTAAAATTCATGTGAAACGGTTTCGGGTTAACGTATAATGTTATCCCTATGGAATATTTGTTGGGTTGTAAAATACATATAAATGGCTTTATTTTTTTTGTCTATCGGTATACCGACATTCGTCAAAATAGGTTCAGCAGACATGGCTCTATACCGAAATGCAATGCCTATTAGTTTTGAGTAGGTAATGAATTTCGTAAACTCTATTAGGTATGTCACTATATGTTTGTGAACACCATAATCTATCGCGAGATTGTAAATTGATGATAAATTGTGAACTGTCCTACACTAGTGTAATGTTTACAATATGACATTAATTTAAAATGAATGCGTCACTTTTTTTCTCTCTGCAATGAGGCATGAAAGGTAACTAACAAACCTACTTTAACTATCCACATTCAAAATATCTAAAACTAGCTACCCACCCTGGCTTCGCACGGATACATTCAGGATGGGTACCTAAAAACCTCTAAATCATCTAAATGACAGTGAAAATCATATCAAAATCCGTTGCGTGGTTTAGAAGAAGGCGGCAGAACATACACTATACATTTAGGACAGACAGAAACAGATAGCAACTTTATACTGTATGGTAATTAATTCATTACATTACAAGCAGCATGTTACAGTTCACAATAGGCAGATTACAATCCATAGAGATATTAGCGAGACAATCGTGTGAAAAGCTGCTGCCTCACGCAGTTAATATACTATTAATGAAGTGTAATGGATATCTAAAATACTAACGTAATACGACGAGCTGCAGATATAATTGGTCGGCTAGACCATTCCCAGTCTATCGCAAATTAGGGGACATGTGGACTTGACTCATGTTGACCTCATAAAACACTGATTGTGTCAATTAAGTTCATGTGTTTGCACGTGGGTCGAGTAAAGCGAATTTATGTTCGTCTCACGTGTCGCTAATGTTTTATATTTTAACACGCTTTTTATATTAGACTAACGAATAGCTTATCGGTTAGTAACCCCGACTTCGAGCTTTAGCAAATAATTCTGTATGATGAATATAAGGTGCCACCAGTGTTTGACATGCATAACGTATTGTTTTTTACCAGTAATTGACATCATGTCTCTTGTTTTGGTTATATGTTTCCGTAACTTCAAAGTTAAAGTCAAAATATCATTATTCAGATAAGGCTTACAGGAAGCACTTATGAATGTCATAAAAATTACCACTTCTAGTCAATTATTGGGTGGTTGTCAATGACTGTATCCGAGTCCCATGTATTTATAATTTATTTAATTATTTATATATGTAAATACTCGTACATAAGAATCCACAGTACAAGCTCTGCTTGGTTTCGTTTTAAATCAATTAGTGTAAATTGTTCCGTGATTATATTTATGTATATTAAGGGTGAGCAAATTACAAAAAGGTTGGTTAGCCCTTGCATATCCACTTCCATTAAGGGCTATTAATGGTAGTCATTTTGATTTGAAGGCTCGCTTTGGGATTGGGGTTGCGCATGGCGTTTTGCACACTATCGGCAATGGCAGCTGACATTTCTTGTTTAAACAGTAATGGCTGTTTTACACTATGCCAGTAGCATTCTAGGTCCAGTGAGTTAACTCAGTACTTGAATGAAATTGGGACAATCTAAACGGGCATTATGATACACTGGATTCAGTCCAGTACTTGAAAATTAAACTGTGTTTTATAAATTCGGTCTTCGATATAAAAACAGAGGTTTTATGTGTTGAAGCCTGTACGTATGTATGTAGCATATTAGCTTTCAAACGGGTGGACTAATTTGGATGATGTTTTTTTAGTTTATTTATTTAAAGGCAAGTTTAATTGCGGTGGTTCAGGGCTACCTTTAGTGAAGAGCGGGTCAGTAGTTTTTGAGTTTTTTTTTTCACAAAATAGGAAGGCAAACAAGCAAGTGGGTCACATGATGCTAAGTGATCACCACTGCCTATAGACACCCGCAACTTCGAGGAGATTGCAGATGCGTTGCCAACCTAGAGGGTTAAGATGGAATACCTCTAGTGCCAGTAATTGCATCGGCTGTCTTGCTCTCCACGCCGGAACGCAACAGTGCAAGCACTACTGCTTGGCGGCAGGATTAACGAGCAAGATGGTGGTAGCTATCCGGACGGACATTGCACAAAGCCCTACCACCCGCAAAAATTCTAATATATATATCGGTAATTAATTCCAAGTTTACTTAGGTTACCTATGTCATAAGTATTAATCATCAAAATTAATTTAGAATTTTACACCTTAAAGATAGAACTTTGGAATAGTGAAGTAGGGAAATTGCAAAAAAGCCATGTAAAGGATCCTACAATGCTGCGAGAAATCTCTATTCCGCGACAGTTTCAATAAGATTTTCACGAAATGCGTCGTTGAAATATTGTGTCATGAAATGGAGGCGACCGGGCGACACCACGCAACTGAGCCCTAAACTAATGGATGCCATATTTGATTTTATTCTCCGGGGAAGTGTGGACGCGGCTTAAAGCTAAGGCCTTACAAGTGAAAATGAAAACATAAGAAATGCGGGAACTGAAAGAAAGAAAATATCATTTAGTCTCATAAAGTACCACCGCCGTTTAAAAAAATCAAACTTACACAATTTGACCCCAAGAAGGGATCTCCATTTAGCATCGATTCTTGAACCGAGTACGAGTTTAGAAAAATCTACAAATGCAGTTTTCTAGTACTCACTAAAATGAATGATAATATGGTTCTTAAGAACAGAGGCAACTAGTTCCTAGTTAGTTAGTTTTGCTAGTTTAAATTTTCAATGTCTACCTTTGAATTTGTGATAACTCATCAATATCAAAAGTAATTGCATTTTGAATAGATCTTCAAAGCCGTAACGCATAATAATCGTATATACGATTTTTTATTGTCGAGATCAACAATTAACATAAATATAAATTAAAATAAAAAGAACTATCATTTTCACACTGAAATTATGGTTGTAACTTAACCCTCAACCTTAACCTTATATTCTCACTACGGAACACTGCATTGCGAATATGTTCCGACAGTTCCGACAAGCATTTGGGTTCCGTGGGTTTATGTGTAAAAGTGCCAGCTCCGGTGTGGCCGTAGCCTTACAGTTGTTTTTATGCGCGAAGTGTTTCGCAGACTTATGTTAATCTGTAAGCTTTGAAAGCCTGACTTTTTGTATTGAAACAGCGACGAAACCCTTGTCCTAGTGGGACTTTCGTTCAGTCACTGTCAGATTATATCGGTACGGGTGAGGTGCTCAAAAATACTAGTGACCATAAGAACATCTTCTGTTCACCATGTTTTTGAGCACTTGTTTTCTTGGCAATGTAATTATTGTAAATAAAGTAAAACAACATTCTAAAGCAATAAATAATAAATCACCTCTTCTATTTACAGCCTCGATTTGTTTTATTTAGGCGATAAACGATGTTTAGGTGAAAAAAGTGAAATGTATGTTACAATTTTGTTTACATGATAAGAAATTAAGTGACATTATAGCCGAATTGTTCGGAAATGAGTAGCGCCACAGGTTCGTGTTTGTGGAAAAAAGCCATTTATTAGCATCAAAAATCACGATTGTTATAAAGGTGCCAATATCTCGGACATTTTTACTTAATTTTATAGTTTATGAAATGAAATGAAATTAAATGAAATGAATATTTTATTTGCAAAAAATGTAGTAAGTGTATCACGTGATTGATATGTAAAAAAGTTTCATACATTTAGACTTCAATAAGTCATGCAAAATTTTTAGTACATGCATACAAAATAGGCAATTCAACTCTTTTTATTTACTTTAAAAGCCCTCGAACTTTTGGCGTTGGTTTTAGGGACATCCTGTATAACTTTCATCAATCTTGTAGTTTTAGCCTTTAGTGGTGATGGTTTATAGTCGATCCTGTGTGATATATGTTGTTTCGTGTAAAAGCGGAGGAGCGTGGGTTATGGCTGTTTTGCACGTGCACAGCCCTGGTTTCGCGGAGTAGCTAGGTAATTTGTTCTCGTTTATCGATTGTGACGAACTAAACGAGTAAAACTATTGCAATAGTTTGTCTACGTATCCCAATACCACTGGGGTTAACGTGTTTATATTACGAACATCAATCGTCAGTGTTACTGCAAGTTATACCAATTTCATTTATCACGAACTTCTGACATGTAATATGTTTGGATGGATGAAAAATGGTTATTCTAGATTGGAAATTTCAATTCTAGGTAATGTTCTTTTCTAGGTCCGCGACTCTACAGACGGACTTCGAAAGTAGGCCAGAGTTAATCCAGTGGTCTATTTGTATTCTGAAGCTATCACCGTATTTTCTATACATATGTTACTTTATCAATACTTTACTAGGGTTACGTACCTCAAAAGGAAAAACAGAACCCTTATAGGATAACTTTGTTGTCCGTCTGTCTGTTTGTCTGTCAAGAACGTTTTTCTCAAGAACGCGTGGAGGTATTGCGTTGAAATTAATATCAAATACTCAAGTCTGCAGTCCCTTAGAGCCGTGAAAAAATCAAATTTCTAAGTCAAAGGAATTCAAAGATACGGCCGTTTATGCCGCGTGTTTCATACATTCGCAAGGCACTCAAAAACCTATGGGGTACTTCCCGTTGACCTAGAACTATGAAATTTGGCAAAAAGTAAGATCTCACAGTACAAATGAAAGAATAAATACGAAAACTGTAAATTTGTTATTAATAAACACAAAAAAAATTGTTTTGGTCATATAAAGCCAAAATGTATACTAGATGTTGTTGATGACGGAACCCTCGGTGCGCGAGTCCGACTCGCACTTGGCCGGTTTTTTTAATACCATGTTGCTGTGTTGCGGTGTCCTGCAGAGTTTCAAGGAGCTTTTGAGTATTAACTAGCGACTCGTCCCGGCTTCGCATGGATAAAAAAAGGATGTAATATACATACATACCTACATAAAAACAATAGTAAAAAATTCGTTGCATGGTTTACAAGGACTAAGAGGCCGAAGATACGATGAAGACTTGAGGACAGACAAACGGATAGCGACTCTACTTTATGCACTGACCTATAAATAATGGACTTCAATCAGCGTTTAAAAAATGGCCGCATCAAAAGTCGAACAAAAAGTGCAACAAATCGACAATCGCTCGCGCTGTCAGTCTGTCGGACCGACGGCGCTGCTGTCAATACTATAATTTTGTAAAAAAAACCTATTTGCAACGAAACTTAATAAATTATTATTTTACGCAGTTAGACGTATTGTAAATCCAATGACTATAAATGGTAAACTAATAATTTGCATTTGTAACATTAGCGTCGACCTGTATTCTCATGTCGGGCCGTTTTTCTGCTGTCATTTAGTATGACACTGTACATCAAAGAACCTTATAACTAAACATGAGCACAGTTTATCCACCTAGAATATGATATTCGATGTAACGCTAATCTTTTGAATTCACCCAGAGTACAAAAGATCAAGTCCAGTGCTGTTGTTATTAAGTTTAGGGTGCGCATGCGCAGTGCCCACGTCAGCGGCGCCTCCCGCAAGAGTTGAGTGCGCGCGCGCGGCGCCGCCAGCAGCGCGGGCCGCCGCCGGCGCCCCGAGAGCTCGCGAGGAGCGTACAGACCCACCCTCGCCAGCAAATCCGCATTCCATAAATCTTTCCTCTTATTACTTTAAAGATATAGGTAACTGGTGCAAGATCCCTTCTAACTTTCAGTTCCTCAGATCCAACCATACCTAAAATAAACAATGTCGGGTACCTAAGCGGTTAAAAGGGATAAACACCATACAGTCTCAAGTACATATATCTTACAAATTTATTTTGTATCCGCTCTAACATGAGCCTATACTTTGCTTCGTGTGGAGCCCATATTTCGGCATTACATTCCAGCTGACTCCTCACTAAAGCATTGTGCAGCAATCGCCTTCATATTTTTAAATCCCTTACACGTCCTCAGCACAAACCCAAGGTTTCTGTATGCTTTTTTACAACTATTCGTTAAATGTTTACGAAACGTTAGCTCATTATGTAAAGCTACGACCCAGGTACATATACAGGGTTATTGGTTAGTCGACTTATTCCTGTAAAGGGTTATGGAGGAGGTTATTTGCAGCAAGAAGGTCATGTGATAATAGTATTTTATGCAATTGTGGCATAATGAGGGGCTTAAAACACGAGTGTGGTTTTATGAAACGAGCGTCAGCGAGTTTCATAATAGGATCACACGATTGTTTTAAGACCTAATTATGTACAGTTGCATACATTACTTTATCTACACACATATCATAAGTACTCTATGATGGGTTCAGAAGCCATAGGGCAATGACCTGCATTGCTACTAGCTACTAGTGCTAGGTACCTATTAAATATCTATAGACTGTACCCATTAAAATAATGTAATAAAAAATGAATTTGAACAAATATAGAAACAAATTAGAAAAAATCTCAGAATAATATTGGTTGTTATTATGCTGGTCATTGCCTACGGTTTCTGAACGCATTATAGAGCATTTATGATATATGTGTAGATAAAGTAATTTTCATTTTGCAAAAAATAGATATTCTTATTCTTACTCTTCTTACTTACCTGATAGTTCATCCATTATTTTTAACAAATCCATGGTTTTGTGTCCTTTGTTCTTCGGCTTAAATGTCACTCGCCCACACGTCTAAACTTAAATGTTACAAAGAATAGAGTAGAGCTATCACAGAAATAAGTGTCAATTAGGAAAGCAGTTAATGAAGGGTTTTTGTCATTTGTAGAGTCAATCAATTCGATTTATAGACCACTGTAGAACTTATTCACACGTCGTCGTAATGACTTTTCAATAAGTGCCTTAATATCGCGGCGTTGGCTCATTGCAACAAAGTTCTACAGTGGCTTGTATTGTGAATCCAATTGGTTGACTGTACATTCTAAGGTTTTGAGATTAAGATCGGTAATAAATAATAACTATTGCCACTTTGAAATTTGCGACCTGCAGGGGATTTTTTATTTGTAATGTTATTGTAAACTGTTATTATTTTTATTATTGCTATTGTTTTTATGAATTAAATGAACATGGTATAACGATAAATATTTTGAAATAAAGCAACTTCCTGTTCTACAAAAATTAAATACTGAATTATGATAATTTTTTGGACCATATAAATGATCAAAAAATATTATTATGCTTTGTATGAATAATTGCACTGACATCTACCGATCGCAGTCGGTCGGCTGTTTCGGTCGGAGTAGCTTGAAAAAGTATTGGCTTACTCTTCCTCTTAAAGGTTATTGTATGTCCTCTGACTTATGTATATGTATTGTATATGTAGTTTATTTATGTATATATTTAATTGTATTGGAATATTTTTATGAGTATGTATATTTTAATGTATTATGTACTTAGTCTACTTTTCCTTACTTTTTTCTGTGTGTCTATTCTAGAACTTTGATCCCGTCAATCGCTCAAAGGTTAACTGGAAGAGATACATCTGTTTTATCCTCTAATCTGTTTTTTTACGTGTTATGTACAATAAAGAGTCATATGTTCATACATAATTGTTATGGAGTCTGAAATCATTTTAAGGTTATGTTTCTGTCCATTGGATTTTATTTGTGTTACGAATGGAGCGTAATTAAGAGAAATGGGTAACAAGAATTTTCACTTAGTGTGTTATAAAATGAATACATAAATTGTTTATTTGTTTGTTGTTTATAAAATAGAAACTCCGCGGGGGCTTAGGTTTTGTAGTAGTTTAATTTCTTATACATGGTTTCGGTGTTTGTATGGATTTTTGTTTATATTTTTTTATTAACTTTTTAGCAGTTTTAGCAGTATAAGATCACATCACTAAACTTCACTCGATCGCTCTTTGTTTTTGTGGTCCTAACCTGACCGCTAAAATCAAATTTATCTCTGTACGCGTTCCTGTTTATTATGCTGTTTTAGGTTAACCTGCAACCCTAACATGACGACACAGACTTAATTTACCACTCAATTCACCCGTTACTTATAACTCTATGTAAATAGACCCTAACTGAGGCATAAGTTATCCTTAAGTCAGTTTTGTTAAATAATTATAACATTAGCTAGACTGAACTGCGGAAGGAGGAAATTAAACTTGATAGGTCATGTCAGAAATAACACTCTGGTAAAATACTTTTCTTAAGTACTGACAAAAAATTGGTTAATTGTATAAATGTATTAATTTATTTATGACATGTGCTTTTAGGCAATAAAATATTTTGACTTTGACTTCACGACAGTAACTACGAAATTATTAGCCTTCACAAATCATAAAGCAAGACAAATAAGTAGCGAACGTGCGCTCGCGCCGACGTGTCGGACTTACTGAAATGAGCTCACGCTGCTTAGTAATTGATGCTGCGAGCCACTCTGGTTACTGACCACGCGTTAGACACCGTGTCCAATCTGCATTTTTAAATGGCGTTGCTAACCGTGTAGAGATTGATTAGTCTAGCAACTCTAGCATGACAGGGTGCAGATTGTTTTATCGCGGTTTTAGGTTAAGATATCGTCCAGTAAGTCAACATTTTTTTAAATGCAAAAGTACTTAAGTGGATCTACACGGGTTTAACTGAATATAGAAAATGAGAAGGTTCTCAATTCAGTTGTATTATTTTATCTGCATGACTGCTGACGGCCGGATAGCCTAGTGGTTAGTGACCCTATGAAGCTTGAGGTACCGGGTTCGATTCCCGGGAGGGGCAAATGTTTGTATGACGAATACGAATGTTTGTGCCCGAGTCGTGGATGTTATATGTATTTAAGTATATATTTATCCATATAAGTATGTATATCCGTTGTCTAGTACCCATAACACAAGCAGCTTTAGTTGCTTACTTTGGGTTTAAGTCAATTGGTGTTAACTGTCCCAAGATATTTATTTATTTATTTATGACAATCCTAAAAAAGATCCCAATAGATGGAAGATCCTGATGACACCAGGAGATATAATACGTAATTGTTATTAATTAAATTAGATATAAAAATGATTACTTACCTACTTGATATTTAAATATTGGGACTAACGCAGCCTTAGCAACGAGAGTGGACATGGTCAGTGCACAATTTGAGGTGAACAAGCAAGCTGACAGAAGTGTCAATTATTTTAGCAAGTTCAAGGTTTTAATGTTCACGCTTTACATAATTATGTAGAAACTTCATATTAAGTCATTGTGGACAATTATACCGAAATAGAAATGACGTAAGACAGTTTAAGACTTCTGCTACATCTGGCGACTGAGCAATACTACACTCCCACAAAATAACGGCGTAAAGTAGCAGCTTACTACTGCGTTTCGTACCGAGGGCGAGAAACCCGGAGGCTTATTTAAAGGTGAGCAAGAGATTTTTTAAATATTGCGGGCACTGACGTATAACTAATATGGACTTCTAGTCAGTGTTTAAAAAATGGCGTATCAAAGTAAAAAAGGTTAAAAAGACGACTAAATCGACAATCGCTCGCGCTGTCAGTCTGTCGGACCGACGGCGCTGCTGTCAATACTATTATTTTGTAAAAAAACCTATTTGCAACGAAACTCAATAAATTATTATTTTATGCAGTTAGACGTAAAGTTGTAAATCCAATGACTATATAAATGGTAAACTAATAATTTGCATTTGTAACATTGGCGTCAACCTGTATTCTTATGTCGGACCGTTTTTCTGCTGGCATTTAGTATGAAACTGTACATCCATGCATTATAATATCATTGATTGCGGGTTTCTATTGATGGTGATGATTGCTTACCATCATTATTTTTTAATGCAAAAAACAGCGTTATAGTAAAAACTAATTTGTCCGAAAATTAGGACGAAAAAAACGAAATAATTAGGTACACACAACAATAGAAGAAATAATAATCCTAACGTATAGAAACTTCTCTTTTTCAACCGCGATTAAACGTTGGAATTCGTTTAATTGGTGTGAATTGTCCCAAGACATTTATTCTATTATTTATTTAAGTAAGTAAGTAAGTTTATTGCACAAAAAAATAGAATTATAAATAACAATGTTGATGATAATCCATTATGTGAATGGAGCGGTTTTGCCCGCGTCTCCCCTTGTCCTTACTAGACTCTGCAAACAGTCAACATTCTTGTTTGGTAAATATCTTCCGCAGCTAATTTGGTTGTAAATCACTAGCCCGGAGAGGATTTTTGGGACAGCTAAAAATGTCACTCTATTTTTTCCAAGTTGCAAGTAAAAACGTAAAACTTGTAACGTCGTGTTCAAAATGTCTGCATTCATTAATTCAAAGTGAAAATCTTCTGAAGCCTGGTGCTGAGCATTAGTTTTTGTATTTTTATTTTATTTGATTGTATGTTTTCATTGAATTAATGCTAATAAATAATTTGTTTAGTAAAAAAAACTTAAGTGATGTGAATGAATAGTGCAAAGTTACAATATTTTGATTTAAAATTAGTTTGAATTTTTCAGCAAACAAGCTTTAAAAAAATGAAATCCTGAGTTACAGTCATAAAATTAATTTCTATGCCACTTCGAATCTTTTTCTTTACAACTAGCGACCCGGCTTCGCCTGGGTAGACCCAGGCGAAGCCGGGGCGGGATAAAATGCACAAAAACCTTCACTATAAAAATCTTAAAATTTGAAAACCACATCAAAATCCGTTGGGTGGTTTAGAAGAAGGCAGCCGAAGATATACTATAAAAAATTCAGAGAGACTAGGAAAAAATAACGACATTACTCTATGCTGACCTTACCCTACAATTGTATTCTAGTCGCGGTTTGAAATAAATGATGTCATATTTAAATAACTACTTACCTACTAAGAATGAGTTGAAATCAGAACCACCTTTTTATTTTAGAAGGAAACCATTAGATGTCATCGAAAGTGGTGACATCGTTTTCCCAACCAAGAAGTTTTGGAACTAGGAAAATCTCTACGTCAGTACAAAGTTCACAATGGCGACGCTAGATGGCGTCCTATTTGCAAGCTTACTAGGAAACAAAACCTTTCTGTCTGAAAACAGGAAAGCTACGCGTTGTAGTTGTAACCTAAAAGATGGCGCTAGGAAGTTTTCATTAATGGGTTTGTTAGATTTTTTTTTATATTTAGTGATGTGATGTTACCTTATGAAAATATTTTTGCGGACTACTGAAAAACTGTACATTGACGAAAATGAACATTTTCTGGTAAGATACGTTACGTTTTTTTTTTATAGTACGAGTCGCTACCTTATCTATGTAAAAGCTTAATGGAGATATATTTGTATTAAATTTTGTAACCGAAATTTGTTTGGCCTTCTATTTTTTTATGTAGAACAGGAACATGGGTGCGATTTTCAAATGTCACCGGGTGACTAAAGCTCTCTAAAATGGCCGTTTTTTTTATAGAGTTTCGGCTATTTTTATGAGCTTTTGTCGCCTGGTGAGATTCAAAAATTGCACATAAGTATATAAGTATTTTTTATTTCAGTTTCCTAAGAGGTTTTCGTTAACAAAACCCTTTAATAGCGTCTTAAGCTATTTCATTAATAATACAAATTAGAAGCGTACAAGATAAAATGAGAAAACGGTTTCAAACAATAAGGAAATTCTGTAATGGGTCCTAAATAATTCTCGAGGCCAGAGGTATAAAGAACAAAGCAAATTGAGCCAATTTATTAACGCTTGCTTTAAAATTCCTTTAAGATGGAGTAAATTGCTATAAAGTGAGAACTGAACTTAATTACTTAGGTTTATTTGAAACGATAACATTCGGTTATATCCTTTTATCGATTTTGAATAAGTATTTTTGTAAGGGTACCTCTTTTTCGAGATGATTAGTTTTTCTTCGTCTTAAGAGTATAGGTATAAGGCTGCGTTTCCACCAGAGATGTGCGAGGATGCGTAGCGAGGGATGTGTTTGTAAGAACTAATAGAATCGCTTCATTTACCTCGCCTCGGTCAGCACAGCTCTGGTGGAAACGGCTCAGCGGAGCTAGATTTTTGCGCATACAAAACAAGCGAGGGATGTGTACGAGGGATGTGTGCGAGGAATGTGTGCGAGGGATGTGTGCGGGAGATGTGTGCGAGGGATGTGTGCGGGAGATGTGTGCGAGGGATGTGTGCGAGGGATGTGTGTGGGGTTTGCACCGCACCCCCGTCGACACATTTCACAGCAACGCATCCTCGCACCACACATTAATGCGCATTTTCACAACTCCGCTACACATCCTCGCACGACACATTTCCCTCGCACATCTCTGGTGGAAACGCAGCCTTGAGAAGCAAATATTGGTAAATGGTGACCGCTAGGGCTCACACTCGTTACCTTTGTACCAGACTAGTAAATCGTCTTTTTTTTTAATATTCTTTATTTATTTTCTTTTGTAGATTTTTATTTTGGAATTATTTTTGGAGATTTTATGGAGAGTTTAATTTTGATTTAGTTTTACTATTGAATTTATATGGATTCTAATTGGGAGGAGTTTGTATGAAGGAATTTATTATTATTACATTATTTGAGTTTGTATGGGGAGTTTGTTTGATTTAATCGCTTACAACTAATACTTAAAATTAACTGAAGATTTATTGAAGATTGATGATTGAAGATTTGGCCAGTGATTCGTCTAGTGGTGATAACCCTTCGTTGTGATCCGCAAATAACCTCGGTTCTTTTAGTGCGTAAAAATGGTACCTATTAAGCTACAGATGAACATCCTACATCTTAGAATATCCTATGATCTACCTATTTAAGTAACGTCTAAATATTGCTGAGGCTATTACGAGCGTGGAACGTGAAATAGATTCAATAATAACATGAGTCAATAGATACTTAGTTAGAGGTTGAATTATAAAGATTATAGAAATAGGCTGATTAGATGTTTGATATCATAATAATGAATTCTAGTGATTTTATTAGCAAATATGTTTTTGTGGTAAAGGAAGTGCCCACTCCCCGCACCTTCCAGTGAGACCGTCACATTACTTCGCCTCTCCTCCACTTTTATTATTATTTAAAGAGAGAGAGACTTGGGTTCTGCCATATTTATGGAACAGTTTTATAACCCAGTATTGATTACAAAGTTATAGAATAATATTATTTCATAGAAATGCATAAAGCAAAAGTATTTTCCTTCATAGATTTTATTCTTGATTATTTCAAATAGGATAAGGTAATTTAGCTTCTCTCTCTGTAGTTAGCAAATATTACCAGCACTTCATAAGGGAGTCTATTGAGAAGAAATGCCGCAAGAAACTCAATAGATTTGACTTTATCAATCTAAAGCAAGGATAATAAGAATCTTTGTTCTTTTAGTGAATTAACATTATAATATCAAGTTCTTGGTTAAAGTCAATAGTATTATTGAAACAGTAAGTACGATGAAAGTAAGTATGCTGTTGATACTTCATTTGATTTATAATAAAGTTTAGTCCTGTAGACATTAAATAATTTATGTTATTTAAACTATAATATTACTTTCACTAAGTAAAGTATAAGGTCTCTAGCCAAGGTAAGGTTTTCATCTACCAAAACCAGTATACATCAAGTCTATGTTTTCTATAGCTTGAACAAAGTCATATTTTGACTGTAGTGAAGGATATCTGATTGATAATGAATGTATTTGGTCAGACCTTAATATAGGACTCCCCTCCGTTTGGTAGTAGGAATACTAAGCTTGCTTTGCTTCGCTAGGAAAGAACAAATACATGGGATGGTTTTGTTTTATTTCTTAACAATTCCAACCAAATGTAGTATAAGGTATTTTTACTGTAAAATAGCACATTGTTCATGCTACAGAATCAACCAATAAAATCCCATCTTAGGCTAGAATTGCTCACACAAGATAAAATATATTATGGTAAATAGTTGAAGGTAATTATGGTAAGTAATTAAAGTTAAGACCTGAAATAAATGTCTATAAGAAATTAGGATTTCCATCCGCTTAATGACGAACCTACGCCCTATGCCTACACTTAGAGAAGGTTCCTATTTCCCTAAATTAAGCTAAGGTGTTTAACAAATCTAGAGGACTGGCCTCACATTTAAATTTAGTGTGTGTGTGTGTGTGTAATGTTGTTTATTCTCAGTGCAATGAATAAACCCCTAACTCTAACCCATCCTCGATGCAAGGAATGGATTACTATCTATTCTAAAACCCTATAAGATGCGAGGTTCGGGACTACCTCTATAGACCTATACCTAAATCCCGGTGTTACGTCTGGGTTGGGCCCCCACACAACCGAGAGGGTTGGGAGAGAAGAAGGGCCCCTGGATACCCCTACACAAACGAGTGAATATATGTAGGATTATTTTAAATTGTATGTGGCAACACTTTCTCTCTCCTTTTGCGACGATCCGAGCGTAATGGCGGAATTTTGTGTTTAATGACTTTTATTTTGGAAATACATGTTTATTCGTGCGTATTTAGTTTCACTTGAAGCCCCCCGTCCTACAAATGGGGGCTCGTGAGCCGGGATGGGTGATAACGAGTGACACAAGTGCGCGAAGTGTATAAGACGAAAACGAAAACACGTGCTGACCGGCCGGCGTGCTCCGCGTGTTTTAAAGACGAAATTTTTACGACGATTGATGGTTGTGCATTCGGTAGACGGCTGAACACAACATAATGGGCGAAGAAGAACAAAAAACAAGCGGTGGGGCCGGGCAAGACGAACCGCCGGCCACCAACCTATCAAAGATGTTGTATGAAGACGTGGTCCCCAAGTTCAGTGGGAACAACAAAGCGATGACGGCGGCGGCGTGGGCCCAAGAAGTAGAAGACAACGCTGAAATTTTCTCTTGGACGCCGCTACAGATGTTATTGATAGCCAGAAGATCCTTAGTAGGAACGGCAGCATTATGGCTCAAAACAGAAAAACCTTTCAAAACATATAAAGACCTGAAAACTGCACTGTGCAAAGAGTTCCCGGATGTCATGACGACAAAGGACGTTCACGAATTTCTTACTTCCAGAAAGAAAAAGAAGGAAGAAACATTTTATGAGTACATGCTTACTATGAAAGAAATTGGCAAACTGGGAAATTTAGCCGACTATGTCACCATTCAATACATAGTACAGGGAATAGTTGATGATGAAGCTCATAAAACTATGCTGTATGGAGTCACCACATACACCAAATTGAAGGAGCAGCTGAAATTATATGAGCAACTTAAGACTAATTTGGCTAAGAGCGCTGCTACTGAGCGAAGACATTTTAAACCGCAGTCTCAAATTGCAGAACCCAGCATGGAGAAGAAGGTTTTAAAAACGAAGCATTGTTTTGCTTGTGGAGGCAAAAACCACATTGCAAGCGAATGTCCAGACAAAAGTAAGGGACTTAAATGTTTTAAATGTAATAACTTTGGCCACATTGCTCTGGAGTGCAAAGTGGAACGCAGCAATCGTCCAGAAACGATGAATGTACGACGTCAACAGAGCGAAACGGAACGCACCCGAGATATGTCAATGGTAAACGTCAACGTCAAGAAACGTCAAAGTGCGCGTGAGTTTTGTGCGGTAAAATTAATCGGTTGTTGTGATCGTAATATACCGAGTTTAGTGGACACAGGTAGTGAATTGAACTTGATAACGAGTGATTTTGTGATCGAAAATGGTATATCGTCGTGGGAAAAAGACAGCGTGTGTGTATCAGGTTTGGGACAGAAAAGTATCGTGACTCTCGGTAAGCTGTTTATGACTGTTAATATCGATAATACGTTGTTTAATACTGTGTTTCATATTATGCCAAGCGGTACAATACCGCATAATGTTATTATAGGCCAAGAGTTAATGTCGAATGCTACTATTCTGATTAATAATGGACAGATAACTTTTTTGAAAAACTCGACGACTGATGACAGCTGGGAGGGGGAGAAGTTTCAGTGTGGTTTCGCAGATGTATCTGTTAGCTATTGCAGGGATCCTGAAATCAGAAAAGAAGTTGAGCGATTAGTGCAAAATTATGTACCTAGAAAAATAAAAGAAGCGCTTTTAAAATTAAAAGTAATATTAAAAGATGACTTACCTGTAGTACACCGACCAAGACGTTTATCCTATAAAGAGCGTGAAGAAGTAAGGAAACAAATAGGTGAATGGTTAGAGCAGGGGATTATCCGACCAAGTTATTCAGAATACTGCAGCCCTTTGGTTCTGGTAAAGAAAAAAGACCAGTCAACAAGATTGTGCGTGGATTACAGGAAAGTTAACCAAAAGATGGTCAAGGATGAGTTTCCTTTGCCAATCATTGATGACCAGATTGACCGCCTGACCAAGGCTAAGGTGTTCAGCACTCTAGATTTGAAAAATGGGTTTTTTCATCTAGCAGTAGAAGAAGATTCCATAAAGTACACAGCTTTTGTGACAGAAGATGACCAGTACGAGTTCCTGAAGGCTCCGTTTGGGCTGTCAAATTGCCCTAAGTATTTTATGCGTTTTGTAAGCATGATTTACCGTGATTTGATGAGAGAGGGCAAGGTCCTTATTTTCATAGATGATCTGATAGTACCTGGAGTAAATGAAGAAGAAGCCATGTTAAGACTGAAAGAAGTGCTGGATGTTGCATCAGATTATGGACTAGAGATAAACTGGAAAAAGTGTCATTTAATGTGTACCAGGGTTGAATATTTGGGGCACATTATTGAAGACGGGAAGGTGAGGCCATCAAGTGAGAAGACTGACGCAGTAATGAAGTTCCCAGAACCAGTGAATTTAAAGCAAGTATAGAGTTTCATTGGGCTTACTTCTTACTTCCGTAAGTTCATAAAGGATTTCTCCTTGATTGCGAAGCCGTTAACTGATCTGCTCCGGAAGGGAAATGAGTTCCGCTTTGATGAAGAGCAAAGGCAAGCTTTCATAACACTGAAGACTGCACTATGTAGTGAACCTGTACTCAAGATTTACGACCCTGAACTTGAAACAGAGATGCATACAGATGCATCTATTGATGGCTATTCTGCAATACTGTTGCAAAGAAGTGGTGAAGATGGGAACCTACACCCCATTCACTATATGAGCAGAAAAACAACTGATGCAGAGCGAAAGTACAGCAGCTATGAGTTAGAAGCGTTGGCCATCATCGAAGGAGTAAAAAAGTTTCGCAAGTATTTATTCGGCATAAGATTTAAGATTGTGACAGATTGTTCTGCCTTTGAAATGACCCTGAAAAAGAAAGACTTGTGTACAAGAATAGCCAGATGGGTACTTACCTTACAAGATTATGACTACTCAGTTGAGCATAGAGCAGGAGAAAAAATGAAGCATACAGACTCGCTTAGCCGCAATCCCTACACTATGTTCCTGAAGACTGAACTACACTATAAAATACAGAAAGCACAGAAGCTGGATGACGGATTAAGAGCTATTAGTAAAGTATTGGAAGACAAACCGTATGAAGACTATTACATGGAAAATGGACTATTGTATAGAGGGCAAAATAAACTGATAATACCTAAAGGACTAGAAAGCGAAATAATAAGCAGAACTCATGGAAATGGACACTTTGGAATAAAGAAGACTGAAGAAGTATTAAGGGAAAATTACTATCTTAAGGACATAAAGAACAAAGTTGAGAAGTTTATTGCAAATTGTGTTCCTTGTATTTTAGCTTCCAGGAAAGAAGGAAAGCAGGAGGGTTTTCTTAATCCGATAGTGAAAGAGAGTCGACCATTGCACACCATACACATAGACCATATTGGTCCACTAGCTGAAACTAAGAAGAAATATAACTATATTTTAACACTAGTAGATGCATTTACAAAATTTACCTGGATTTTTCCTGTAAAGACAGTGACAGCAAGAGAGACTATGGACAAAATGATAATTTTTCAGCAGACATTTGGAAATCCTTCAAGATTAATTAGTGACAGAGGAGCAGCTTTTACCAGCAAAGAGTTTGAAGATTTTTGTAGTCAAGAGGGAATTGAGCACTACAAAATTACCACAGGAGTACCGAGGGGTAACGGGCAGGTGGAGCGAGTTCACAAGACCATAATCTCAGTGCTGACTAAGTTGTGTCTGGAAGAGCCAGCTCTTTGGTACAAGCATACAAGCAAGCTGCAGAGGGCACTTAATAGTACCTACCACAGAAGCGTGAACACTACACCGTGTGAACTGTTATTGGGTGTCAAGTTAAAGCAAAAGGAGGACCTGGACTTGGTGAAGTTACTGGATGAAGAATGGAGGCAAAATTTTATGGAGGAAAGGGATAATAGAAGAGAGGATGCTAGAAGGCAGATACTAAAAATACAAGAGGAAAATAAAAAAGGATATGACAAGAAGAGAAAAGCTAGTAGGAAGTATGTTGAAGGGGACTTAGTTGCTATTAAGAGGACCCAGTTTGGCAATGCCATGAAGTTAAAGGCAAAGTATCTTGGACCCTATAAAGTAATTTCAGTAGGCAGAAATGACAGGTACAAAGTGGAAAAGCTATCAGATAGTTCAGAAGACCCTAAGATAACATATTCATCTGCAGATTACATGAAGCAATGGACTGGGGTAGATTCTGACACAGACTTGGACTAAGACTCAATCGGACTAACACACACTCGGACTAAGACTTGTTTATTGTGATTAATTTAAGATTGTTAAACAATTTATAAAAAAATTGATAAATGGAGATTTCTCATGTTACAGACTGTTAGATTATAAGATTTGTAAGCCTAAGGATTGTTGGCTATTTTGTTAAAACTTGTTTTAGATAAGCAAGGCAGATTTTATTTTGAAAAGTAAGCGATGTTAAGTTTGTTTTCTTTTTAACTAAAGATGTAGTTTGAGGCCAAACTACTGCAGGATGGCCGAGATGTAGGATTATTTTAAATTGTATGTGGCAACACTTTCTCTCTCCTTTTGCGACGATCCGAGCGTAATGGCGGAATTTTGTGTTTAATGACTTTTATTTTGGAAATACATGTTTATTCGTGCGTATTTAGTTTCACTTGAAGCCCCCCGTCCTACATATATACATATATAGATCAGTACGGTCCACAGCAAGCTGGACCACATGAGAACCTCACTGTCTAGACATCCTCATGGTGGACCAACATTCCCGTGTGTGGCGAGCTAACACAGGAAATTAAACATGATAATCAATAAAGTTTATCATGAATGAAAACCCATGCCCAAAAGAGGCCACATTTTGGGGCATCCAACCGTTTGGATTCTAAATCCAGAGGACTTCGTTGTCACCATGTTAGGTATCCGTCCAAAGGATCGCTCCGGTCGAGCCATGAAGTTAACACTAATGCAACAGCAAAATGCAAGTTTCATCTTGCCAAGACATTTACTTTAACACTAATTGAAGTTAAATTCAAACAAGTGAAACAAATTGTAGGATCGCTGAAATACACACAATACACTTTAGTTTTAACAAATAATACAGTTATAGGAAAGATCTCACCAATACCGTAGCGCAGTTTCGTTCGATTCGGGTGTGAATATAATAATGGTACTTCAATATGGTATATAACGTAACACACGTCCACATGGCTTGAATGCCAAATAATGAATAATCAAGAAGAGTCCTCTGCACGTCTACTCAGTACGCCAGACAACAGTAAAAAGCCTCGATTCTCGCTTCTGTGGTCTATTTATAGTCTCAGAAGAGCGTTTTAGCTTCATTGGCTACTTTAGCATCAGCGTTTTGGCTTCTTTAGCTACTTCAGGGACATTAGCGTCTGCGTTTTGGTTTCTCTAGCTACTTTAGGGACATTAGCGTCTGCGTTTTGGCTTCTCTAACTACTTTAGGGACATTAGCGTCTGCGTTTTGGCTTCTTTAGCTACTTCAGGGACATTAGCGTCTGCGTTTTGGCTTCTCTAGCTACTTTAGGGACATTAGCGTCTGCGTTTTGGCTTCTTTAGGGACATTAGCGTCAGCGTTTTGGCTTCTTTAGCTACTTCAGGGACATTAGCGTCTGCGTTTTGGCTTCTTTAACTTCTTTAGCGTCTGCGTTTTGGCTTCTTTAGGGACATTAGCGTCTGCGTTTTGGCTTCTTTAGCTACTTTAGCGTCTGCGTTTTGGCTTCTTTAACTTCTTTAGCGTCAGCGTTTTGGCTTCTTTAGCTATTTTAGCGTCTGCGTTTTGGCTTCTTTAGCTACTTTAGGGACATTAGCGTCTGCGTTTTGGCTTCTTTAACTGCTTTAGCGTCTGCGTTTTGGCTTCTTTAACTTCTTTAGCGTCTGCGTTTTGGCTTCTTTAGGGACATTAGCGTCTGCGTTTTGGCTTCTTTAGGGACATTAGCGTCTGTGTTTTGGCTTCTTTAACTTCTTTAGCGTCTGCGTTTTGGCTTCTTTAGGGACATTAGCGTCTGCGTTTTGGCTTCTTTAGCTACTTCAGGGACATTAGCGTCTGCGTTTTGGCTTCTTTAGGGACATTAGCGTCTGCGTTTTGGCTTCTCTAGCTACTTCAAGGACATTAGCTTCGTAGGCGCCAGCAAGTCTGACTCCTTATATGGTCATATTTTCAGGTTTGTTTACCTCCTTATATGGTCATGCCTACAGACTTTTGTTCGTACTGAAATGACCGCGCCGGACTAATTGCCTAATGTTTATTTAGCCACTCAGCGACAAATTGTTAACGTTATAGATAGCATTTAAGTAGTTAAATATCTTAAGGTAGATGCCTTATAGGCGCTTACTGTGCGAGTAGATCATACATCTATTAAAGATTTCCCTACAAAGGGGATTCTAAGTAGCATTACTGGTGCATATATTGTGGCGGGCCATATCTCACGAAATAATATAATTGATTTGTTAATACTTTAGTATAAAATATATTTGTGAACGTGACGGGCTGCTGAACCCAAAGCCAGACCGTTACACCTTGCGATCACCAATTCACCCTTTTAACTACTGATATTCTCTTTCTAAATGGTCATAATCATTTGGTTTCTAATTAAAATGTCAAACCATCAATAACGGGTTTAATTCCGTGTGACGTCACAATGTAGTTACAGCGTCGAATTTGTGACGTCACACGTCTCTGTTGACATTGACACTGGCTGATGGGATTAGAAGTTGGCGAGAATTTAATCATGTTCAGTACTTATTCTGTAAACGCATTAGCGTTGGACTCGACGTCGATACATCGTTCTGTCTCGCTCACTCGAGCTAGTGCTAGAGCAAGACAGGGCGCTGCCCAGCGTTGAGCTCGTCGCTGTGACGCTTAGAGAATTACTCTCCTGCCGTATTGACGGTAGCATTCGTGGTTTATTGATACGATTTTGTGACATTGTTTGGCTATTTGGCGGACCTATAAAACCAGGGGGAAAAAGTGGATCGAGTTATCTTTGAAACTTTTGTTTATTCACGTAATGTAGCCCACATGAATAGGTCAAATTTAAAAGTTGTCGTTATTAACAAGCTTGTTATTTTTTCTACATCTACACTATCTACATCTACACTAAACTATATATAAAGAGCTAAACTTTGTTTGTTTGTATGTATAGGGGGGTAATCTCATGAACTACAGAACCGATTCCAACTTACATAAAGTTCGAGTTACTTCATACACATTTGCCAGGCGCCTCGCTTCAAAACGAACGCGCCGCTCGCGTCCACCTGTCCCCCGCAACTCCCGGCGACACGTTAGGTTTTCGGCGCATTCATTTACAATATCAATGACACAGCGAAGGCAAGTGAGCTGGCGCGCGGCAAGCCAACAACCTACTGCGATTTGCCTGCTCTGTAGGCAAGGCGGCCGAACGCACCTACAATAGGAAGTGGAAACCCCTGCCTCAACTCTCGCTGCGTTACCTATACGTATGGTTCGACGACCTTTAATCGCCCGAAATTGCTCGCGTTTATCGCGTACGTACTTAGGAAGACACGGGTGATAAAGGTAGTACAGCCATACGTGAAATAACTCGTCTATCTACCTACAGTGCGGAGTGGAACCCCCCTGGCTTGGCTTACCAGTCTTGCGTCTCCGCGGCGAGTGCGCCGGCGTACTGTGCTCGGAGCTCTGGTCGCCGGCGTACTCGGCGCCACTGCTGTCCGCGCCCGGCGCCAGCGAGAAGGCCGTGCCGGCGGGACACCGCTCCCGGCTCCGGCTTCGCTGCCATCGGCTCTGAAACGTTTGAGAAGTTAAAGAGCCCGCCAAATTAATTCTAAGTCTATTTGAACAACTTATACTAATATAACACGGTTGGCCGTGGAGTCCTAGCACTGTGAGTGTGTACAAACAGTTATCAAAAAGGCTTGTCGCTTCACGGGTGACCGAAAAGCTGGCAGTTTTCTCGGTCAAAGACTAAGCGTAGTCATACAGAGAAGGAATGCTGCGAGCGTCTTCGGCACCAAGCCAATAAGCGGTCTTGGTTTCTGAGATATTTTTGGTTTAATTTTTTTTATTTTAGCTTCAGGATTTATTTTAGTATCAAGATTTTAGTTTTCATATCAATGTTCCTATTCATTGCAATAAAATTTGTGAATTGCACATACTGTATTCTTAGAAATTAATCCGAGATGTAAAGTTGGGGTGTAGGTACCTCGGATGTATTGATGTCGTTATCTGATTCATAAAGTGGTTACGTCTTGATCTGTCTTGTCAGAGAGATTTTTAAGGTGAAAACCTTCACACCGCGTAATATTACTCCTGATATGGCCATAGCATTTACCAAATCATATCATATGTAGACCCTTACTTTTGATCCTGATTCCATTCCGAGTTTATACTCGGAAATCACAGTCACAGAAACCCGCAGGAACTATGCATTTTTACGGAATCAAAAGTATCCTATGTGTTAATCCAAAGTATAAGATATCTACGTTTCAAATTTCATCCAAATCCGTACAGCAGTTTTAGCATGAAGTAGTACTTAACAATTTAACAGAGACGGGGATAGGTCACGCGTTGCCCAAATCGCAAGGACGATCAAATATTCACTAAGATAGTAGGGTTCTGGAAAACGAATAACAATTATACGTAAAGAGTAAGGAGAAAGCACGAAGAAAGATGTTATCGGCGAACAAACACATGCAAACCCTATCCCATCCCTTTAAGTCGCTTTGTTCGGCCAAAAAAGGAATAACTTCATAAAACAGAATTGCAAAAGCCTTTATGATAATGCCTCACAATCCTTAGAGTGGAACACTTAAAGATTCCATCAGAGCCCTTACGAATGCCAGGGCTTTTCATTTGTATGAGATCTGAGCTCTCCGCGGAGCCACAGGTACGCTGGCTGTACGATGTAATAATATTCGGGAATGTTGGCAGTTTTAGAGAAATTAAGTACGATACAACGCTCTACAATTTATCTGGGATATTGAACAAAAGTGGTCTTGTAACGAAATTGGGACGTAATTTCGGGGCGCATTCCAATGAAATTTAGTTCAAAAAATAGGTCATTATAAACTCTCGTAGTTCGTTAATGATTAGATAAAAAGGCACGAGATGGTGGCACAGTTAAAATTTCTTGGCAAACATCGCTAAAAATTATACATTGTTAAAAAGCCTACAATAAATTAATAAATAAAGGAGTCGAAGTAAATAGAGTCGCTGTGAATTTTCAATAATATTCGCATCCGCATTTGCGAATACCTATTAGAAAATTAGCTCTTGTCAGATCACTAGCACGTACAATGTATTTTCTGCAAGTTTGCTTCTAACGATCGTGTTCACGCCTCTTGCTCGGTCGGCTTCTCGGCTTAATTTCTTTGTCAAGATAGCTTTAATGCTAAACCGATACATCTTATTATATCATGTTCTTTTCATAATGTATCTTTTTACAGGGTACGTGGAACATTCTGTTACAAGGTGTGTTGTGTATAATCTGGTTTTTTGTAGAAACAGTAACTCGTTTATGTTTTGCAGCTTTTGTCTGTATGTCTTTTTTTCTGTCTGTCTATTGAAAGTACAAAGCGTACATTGGTAGGTTATAAATGGGCTACCATAGCAATTGGTCGATCGCCGTTTTATTGCATCTATCTAATCGAATTACTCGAACACCTCATTAACCAAAATTAGTCCACCGGTTAAGTCTTTACAAATCAAAGAGACAATACATATGTACATAAATAAATAGTAATGGGACAAAAACATAAGCCTAGTTTTTGGCGTAACAGCGAAAAGAACGAAAACAAAACGTCTTTCCAAGGCAAAAGAAGGCGCCCCCTTATTACGTCTGGTTCATATTCCTTTGATTGTGAAATTGCACCACAGTTTGCAATAAAACGGATTACTCGTAATGATTAGGACAAGAATTAGATACAAAAATAGCACATCATGCTTAGTTAACAAAAAGTATATTGAAGATAAAATTAACGATAACCATGACTATATAAAACATGAGTTTTGTTTTCAAATAGCAACATATCTCGAAATGTCTTTCAACGGTAAATTAGTTTTAGTGACAGGCGCCAGCGCTGGTATCGGGAAGGCGACAGCTATACATTTTTCTAAAGAAAAAGCAAAACTAATCATCGTTGGACGAAATAAAGAAGCACTCGATAAAGTTAAGAATATTTGTACCGATAATAGTGGGCATAATGCAGTGGCTATAATAGCAGATGTGAGCAAGGATGAAGAGGTAAATATTAAAGAAAATTGATACGTAACCGAATATTTTATCCGGAGTTCTACAATCTAGCTGTCTCCAAATCAAGAGTGAATGGGAATTTTCTCGGACTGCGTGCTTCATGTAGCACTTGCCATCAAGAGTGGTAGTGGCCAAACGCAAGCTTTTTTGGTACCATAATGTACATATTAATCCATTTTGATAGTTAATTCAATAGGTTAATAATGAGCCAAAGATCTCTACAGAAAATTCCTACTGGGTTTAACAAACACTTTAGTCTATTCGCCTATGTCAGTGTTACGGGCTTTGGAGCACAGCGTGGGGTTTCTCGTCTGAGCCATCCCTTTAACACTTAAAATGCTGTACTCTATAGCTCTTTAGCACACCTACTCAGTTAATATTAATTTCACAAAATTCACCAAGCGTTTACTTTAAGGTCAGCCGTATCGTGGACACTGTTAAACAGGATCATGACAAATTGGACGTTTTGGTGAACAATGCTGCAGCGGTGTTAACAGACGACATTTTCTCCGCCACAACTGACACTTTCGATGCCCACATCAACACCAACCTGCGATCCGTCTTTAATCTCACCAGACTCTTAGTGCCACTTCTAGTCAAGGCACAGGGTAAGTTCTTAAGTTTGCATCCTGTTATAAGTAAATGTTTTCAATTTTTCTATGTATATCCACTTTTCCATAATGCTTCCGTCCTTTAATTAAATGTTAATCAATTGAGACATTTGAACATTAAGTATTCTATTCGGCAGCGGAGGGACAAATTATAATGACGAAATTTTTTTTAAAGTATTTGTATGGAGGCTTGCACTCTATTTTAATCGGGCATTAATTTTGATTAGGCATCGCAATAAAGCATAATTTTTCTACTAATAGGGATGTCTCCTGGGTTAAAACAACAAGATTCTAATTAGTCCGTCAGTTAGATTATAGAAAAATACTCGATACGTATTTTTTTATTTGTCCATACGAATAATATTGACAAAGATACAGCACATTCAAATTCAGGAGTAGGGGTTCGTGACGTCACTCGTTCGTAAAAAAATTACGAAATAATGACGTAGCGCGAACTTTCGCCGCTCTGTAACTTTGTTATTTTAAGTTTTAGAAGCAAAAGAAAAAATACGTATCTACTATTTTCTGGCGTTCTAAAAGATGGACTAATTATTATTTTTTAGTCAACATCCCAATTATGTATGGTTAGCCGTTATCCAAGAAAATTTTAACGTGATAAGCTAGACGGCTGGTCGGGACAAGTAGGATAGGTTGATGTTAGAACACCCACAGGTATCAAACACTAGAAAGCTTAATTGAGAGTTTTAGTTATAAGTTGTCCTCCTTTATTTCTAGCCAGAACTCTCTGTACCTACCGAATAATATTCTTGCATTTCCTAGTCTGTGGTTACTTTACTCTTAACATTAGCACTCCGTTCTCACTGTCGATATCAGACATTCTAAAGTTTTACAATTTATAACATACTGATACTGGAATGAACTAGCGTAAACTTGACTATCCTTTTGTGGTACAAATTGTGAAATAAGACCTGCCACAGTCCGCATTTAAAGAAAAGAAATATAAATGTCTGCTAATAAGACCAAATACTAAATATTTTTCCACAACAGTAGAATCACATACGACAATTAATTCCAAAATTTCAATGCTTTGCGTGCAGGTAACATCATCAACATTTCCGGCGTAGAAGCGGTCAAGTTCACTCCGGGCATGCTAACAGAAAGTGTGTCAAAAGCAGCTATTCAGCATTTCACAAAATACGTTGCTAAAGAATTAGCCCCGAAGAAGGTTCGTTCCAACTCTTTAGCACTTGGTTATGTAGGGAATACAAAGATGGTGGAACTAGGAATAGTTGACGGTGAAGAAATGGCGCGTATGTGGTTGGAACAAGCTCCTTTGGGTGAAGTTATACAGCCTGATGAAGTGGCGGTGACTATAGCCTTCCTTGCAAGCGATACCGCAAGGCATATTACCGGACAGAACATAATCATGGATGGAGGGTATAGCATTTACTAAATTTAGATAGCTTCAACACAAAACTAATGGGTTCGTAATATAAAATAGAATAACGCTACAGTGCCTACAGTATAAAAGGAGACAATAAATTTTAACAACGAAAAACTCAAAAAAGGCAGAAACTTTCAGAAGACATGCAGTTCTAGGGCGTCTGAAAGTTCTAAGCTTAAAGTATTTTAAGAAAACTTTTGATTTTGTTTTACTCTTTACTTAAAGGCCATGTTAAGTATCTGACATATAATCAAATGTGAAAAATGTTTTGTATTTGAAAAGGACACAACAAACTAAAATTCAAATTGGGTAAAAAAAGGCTTAATGCTGAGTTTCTTGCGGCGCATTCTTCTCAGCAGATGCCACTTCCGAAGCGCTGGTAGAGTCTGTAGTCTTACTGCGTTTATTGGAACGATTTCATGTTTGGTTTTTAATTTTTTCAATTATTTTTCAAAATTGGGTAGTTTGTATTCTAAAATTTTTGTCAGTCTGCCCGTGAAGGTCCCATACCTGTAAAGAGCTCGAAATGTCGGGAATTAGATTCGTTACAATACACGCGATATAAACTGTTTAAATTGTTTTATTTCAATAAATTTCAAGGATTTCGTTTGTTTATTAATGCTTTAAAAGTATCTAGGTCAAAATTAGAATCAAGGGCCATTTACAAGGTACGAGTTTTCGCATGCGAGTTGCATTACATTACGAGCTACTGAGGTATAGTGTGGTCGATCGATCGATAGAGCCCCGTAATATGCAAGTTGCAATTCGCATGCGGGAACTCCTTCCGTGTCAATGGTCCTTTAAACTCGCAAATAATATATTTCCTGTTAACTATGGACTATACAGCAATATTTTTTTGTCAAGTCTGCATACGCATGGAAGGTATCTGAGGGGCAATTTTTGAATCTCACCAGGTGACTAAAGCTCACAAAAATGCCATTTTGGTGAGCGTTAGTCGTCCGGTGAGATTCAAAAATCACACTCCTGGTTTAGTTTTGCCCTATTCAAAGAGAAAATAATAGTAAACTTTTGAACACAATGTGACCAGAGTTCAATTTATCCCCCTTCGGCTCTGTCAAACTAGTGTTATAAGAAAGAGACGCAAATAGAGACATTAAAACTTAGACGGTCATTTCACGACCACAGGTCACCTTCGTTTTTACTGTAATAATCTCTCACAATTTACGCGAAAGAAAATAAATTTTAACTGCGTGACAACCCATTCTACTTTTATTAGCGTTCGAGCGCTCCCTTATCGCACAACAATCTCATTTGAATATGAATTCCAGTTTAGCAAGTGCTGCATACTGATTTAATAAAGCTATCTTAATTTAAAACATCAACTTTAGAATTTTATTGCGCTAAACTTTTATTTTGTAAACCCTATGGCACTAACATGACCGAAGTTTAGTTTATTAGATAACTATCTCTATTTGCGTCCCTTTTTTATAACACTAGTTAGAGGGTGACGCGGAGAGGGCAAAATTAGATCTGGGTCGGTCATATTAGGACCATTATGTTCTAGTGATCTAGTACTGTTGGTAAAGAAAGTGGTATACCTACCAAATCAAATCAAATATCTTTATTTGCTAGAATGCAGTAGTTTTAAGGTCTAATTATAAAATAATAGTACATTGTATTCGCCACGCATGCTAGTGTGCAAATTTTGTGTGATAATTTAAAAACTAACCTCTAGAGTAACTTAGCTAACTTTTAAGTCTTATTGAATATGCAATAGACTCGGATTGAGTAATGTCACAGCGGCATATTTCAGCAACTAATGACGTTGTCAGTTTGAAATTTTACATACACTTTTTTTATGCAGCTAACTTGCAATTTTTTGCATTTCTTTACGGCACTTGCACTTTCTAGTTACTGTCAGTGAGCATTATTACTTTCATGCACAGACGTTAGGGATGGACGAAACGGGATGTCAATGCGTTAATCAAACAATCTTCACATCACAATCATTTATTAATTGCTTTTGGTCCGTCATTTTCAGTCACTCAGCCACTTTATTAGGTTTATTGGGAATAATACAAATACCCACGGAAACATTTCCTTGTTAATTGTCGGAGGTTCATTCTACTTTCTGTAGCGTATCTGTTATAAAACACCTGTTCTGGCCAGCTACTGCACTACAGCTACTCGCACTAAGTGACCGTTCGTTCACTAATTACTGTATATGGCTTTGTCATCAGAACGCATTTGAGTTGGAATACGGATTTGCTTGTACAGTCAGCCTCAGATGTAGCTCTAAACACTTAAGAACCTTGTTATAGTAGTGTATGAAATGAGAGTTGATCGATTTTGTCTCATTACTGACAGCGACAAGGTACTAAAATGTTCAGCTACTTCTGAGGTTGACCGTATATACGAGAGCATTAGATGGTCATTTTGGTACTTTGTCGCAGTGACAATTTCGCGACAGTTTGAAAGCGTCAAAGTCGTTAAGGTGACAATATACAAAAATGGTCAGCTATTTTTGATGCTGACTGAACTCGCCACTCGCATCCACCAAAGCTTATGTCAGTCCAAAAAGTGGAAAGCGCGTTTAGACTGCGCGAGAACTATGTAGTGCAGGGCGGGTATGTACTATATTAATAAAACAGATCACTCACGTATTTTAAAGTCGAGAAATGCACGACACGTTTCGGACCAGTCCGTGATCCTTAATCATGAGCCCCCGAGGCGGTGGCGCGACGACGACGAGCGAGTAAAGTATGTACTATACGAGTATTTAATGTTGTAAGTAAACGCTGATTTGTTGACAATGTATCGCTAACGTCAGTTCTTATTAAACTGTTAAACTATCACTATATAATTCCTTGAGGTGCACTTCGTTGCTATCCTGGAGCCTGTACCACAATACAAGTGCTATAATTAAACATATTTGTCACATTTTTGTTTGAAAAACTCTACAATTATGTCAAATAATAGCACTTGTAAGTTTTGTCTTTGTGTATTACAATGACGACCAGTATTGAAGACGAACCCATGCAATCAATCAATCAATTTATTTGCTTTAAACAAGAGTACAAAACGGTGCAAAGCACATTGGATACTGTAAGTAGTGTACCGATCCGATATTAGGCCATATCGTTTGAATTCTTGGTTAAAGGATACAAATACATAAACACTTAAATAAACTAACACATCCATACACACATAATACTATTTACTGGTCTCCACTTATGTAAACTAAACGGCTATTACTTGACCGAGACTTGACCAGTACACTATTAGTAATTATACTGATGATTGAAGATTTATTGTTATTCTGTAAAATTGTTAATGTGGTGTGTGTACTGAGAACTTCTTTATTAACCTACCAAATTACAGTACCGTATTAGCGTGCGAGTTACTAGAGCTCAACTAGATACTCGTATAGTGTAAATGTGAGCTACTCTTCTTTGGTCTACTATTAAATTGCTTTGAGCCTATCTATAAGTCTCCATTATATTTATGTAGGACGCTATGTGAATTGGAAAACGTCCGACATTCCGCTCAAAGGCGAATTTTCCATGCATCCCAAAAACTCTCGCAAACGGGCATCTCGACCCAGTAAAGATGAAGTTTAAAGTCACGATTGAGTTATGTCAAAAACAACTGCCAGATCTCTTTGAAATCCCAATTTTTTTCATATATTTCGAATGTGAGAGAGAAACCTTTGCGTTTGTTTCTTGATGAACGAAAGAATTGCGGCCCGACTGCGGAAAACTCTCCTTTGTCTAATTTTCATGGTTTACCTTATTTACATTTTAATTGTTACCTTCCAATTCATTTGAAGTACTTACAAAAACTTTCCAAGGTCTCTCTTTATTGGGCGTTACCTACAAAGATTGTTTTCAGGTGTTCTTTGTTGAGCTTATTGCAGAAAGAATCTGGGTTTAATTTTTTTTACTCTAAGAGGAAATTATTCAAGCTTGTTGTAATAAGGGAAACAATAGGACTTTATTACGCGCACTTAAAGGTTTGTAACTAATTCACAACTAATACATACAAATGAAGTTCTAAACAAACACAAACCTGAAACACAAGTCTCATGATAGACATACCTTTCAGATGTCACAATAAATAAAATTAATGTAGAAAGTTTGAAGCTCTCGCTTATTAACTTTATTAGCTGAACAGAAAATTAAATGGGATTTTCAGAAGTTAGGTAAATTGAGGATAGATAGATGTGCAAAATTTTTAGAAATTTGTATCAACTGTACCCATTAAATCATTATCTTCAAGTGCTATATGCATTTTAGTACACGCGATGTCATTATACGGAGTTAGAACTTGTTTAGCTTAATTAAACCAGTATTTATATAGGTTTTCAGCATAAATAAAACCATTAAAAATAAACGAAAACTTTAATAGCAGCTATACCCGCCATCCATGACAATGTTCTGCCCAGTGATGTGCCTTGCGGCATCACTAGCTATGAAGGCTACAGTTTTTGCGACATCCTCTGGTTTGATAAACTCTCCTAACGGCACGCTGGGTAGAAAACCTCTCCCAAATTCTTCGGGATCCAGATTAGCTCTTGCGATGATTTTAGTATCGGTAACGTACCCAAGTGCTACAGAGTTTGAACGTACCTTTTTAGGACCCAACTCATAAGCCACGTATTTAGTAAAGTGTTGTATAGCTACTTTGGATAGACTGTCCGTTAGAAGCCCTTCCCAGTATTTTACTGCTTCTACGCCTGATATGTTGATGACGTTACCTGTAAACATGAGATGCATGTGAGATGGTATAATTGAAGGTATTTATACTAATCGAGGTCATGCATGATAATAGTAATGAGTTTAATGAGCCACCTGACATTGCCGTTTCTATTGTAGGTGTAATGTAGGTAGGTAGCTATTAGGTAGAATCTAGTCCTAACGATCAATTAACAAAATTGAAGTTGATATTTGATTTCATTTTCAACTAATGGACATCTCAATAAGTTCTTATTCAAATATTTGCGTCACCGACGATATTATTCAATTCAGTTGCTAATTGAGTTAGAATATTTTGTCAGACATTCGACCCTTTCGACATTCTTTGAAATACAAGAGAAGAAAGATGCAATACTTTTTAACGCGTATGGCCTTATACATCAAGTGGATGTACTTCCGATCTAAACGAAAATAAAGACCATTTGATTGGTTTTGGTAAACAAGCAAGCGGTGGAAAAAAAATGCAGTATTTTTCCTCCCGTCTTTATTATGTGATAAAACTTGAAGGTTCTGTATTCGTCAATCCACAACCGCTGGCGTCTTGACTATATAGTTTAACAAATTATTATTCAATGATGACTTTTAATACAATTTCATTCCTTTAGCATTAAGTTAAGTTCTTACCCTTTGTTTTGATGAGGAGTGGTACGAAGAGTCTAGTGAGATTGAACACGGATCGCAGGTTGGTGTTAATGTGGGCGTCAAAGCTGGTGGTAGTCGCAGTGAAAATATCATCCGAAATGAACACACCAGCGTTATTAACCAGTACGTGCAGCGCACCATACGCACGGGTTACTTTGTCTACTATGTTCTCCACCTCTGCATCCTTGCTGACATCAGCTTGTATCACCAAAGCATCGTTCCCGCTGTTCTTCGAACAGATAGCTTTAACATCTTCCAAATCTGGTTTACTTCGACCAATGAGGACTAGTTTAGCATTTTCTTTAGAAAAATGTATAGCGATGGCTTTGCCTATACCAGAACTAGCGCCGGTTACTAAAACGACTTGATCTTTAAACGCCATAGTCGATACTGTGAGGGAGTTGTTAGCAAAGGTATTTATATTCTCATTCGGTACAATTTGCAGCATAGTACGTATATTGTCAAGAGCGTAAAGGCTTGTGTATTTTACCTATTTGTTAGTGCATAATCTATCAACAACAGACGTACGTATGTTGCTGACCGTACTTTAAGTAGATAGACCGTAACAATGTCGTTTTCATGGTAATTTTGTCTCCGCATAGTTACAATAATACTTTTATGAGTTGTTAAGTGTACGTAATTTTGTGTTCTATGGTTTCTATAATTAGACTAGTACAGTCAGTGTCCAAAATATCGGAGCGGGCACGGTGGTCAAAAATATGCGAACACACCCGAACGTATTTGACAATAGAGACGAGTTCAGATATTTTTGACTGTCTCGCCCGCTCGATATATTTGACACTGACTGTACAAGTTGATCTCGCGCACTGAGCATTCTCCGCTTACTGCTTCCGAAAATTACAAGATTAGAAATTAGAATTACAGACAACTAAGAACGAACTTGAGATTGCTCACCATGAAATTACTAACCTTAACCTAGAGAACAACCAATTAAAATTAGAATTATCTCAAACGTGTAATAAAATGGGAATCTACAAAAATATGTGCGAAAATATATTAAGTGATCCAAAAAAATCACAGAAAGCTCCAAATTCAATTACGTCCAGGAATACTGACACAAATAAATTTAAAAAACTTAAAGCATGTAAAATCAAACTTGACTTCAGTGAGGATATAGCGTGTGAACCCGTGAAAAACAACGAGAGGTGCAATGTACAAAACAAGAGTAAATTAACTAAGACAAGCGCTGTAATGAAGAGAAGACTTCATAAAAAAATTAAAAGACAAAATAAAATTATAAAAGCTTTACGGAAAAGCCGCTATACTAGAGAAGTTGACAAATTCATTTCAGAAAATAACTTTAAATGTGACGCACTAAAGAGCCCAAAGATTACTCAATCCTCCAATAATTCCCCATTACAACTGAAAAAAGATACGAAACACGTGTGCAAAACTGACAATCCCATACATAGGGAAATCAGAAATAAATCCCTGAAGGAAAAGCAAAAGGTGCTGATATACTCAGACAAAAGTGGAATAGGGTTAGCTGCCCAACTAATGCAAATAGACGACACTTCTACTGTCACAAATATCTGTAAGCCTCAAGGTAGATTTGAAAACATTTTAGAAAACTTTACACAGCATACAAAAAGTTTAACGGACAAAGACACCGTTGCAATATTGTTGAGCCAATACATTTGGAAACATAAACAACAATCAACATATGTACAAACGCTGAAAAATCTTCTTTGTGACCCTAATAGAAAATTCAAAGTCGTAATAACCAGTTTACTGTACGATGACATCAATAATAACGCAATTTTCGCAATCAATCAAGAAATATCATTACTAGCAAATTGTACACACGAGATGCGTTATCTGGAATTAAATCCGAACAATAACAATAAAAATCATATGCGAAAAAATATTTTAAACGCTTTAGTCAATGTCATCCATGGCAAATTCTGCGCAACATCTTCTCTGACGTTCATCCAGACCACAGCAAAAGGCAAAATGGAGTTTTTTCCCAGTGCAAGGCAACTGAAAAACCAAACTTAACTGTAGTCCACACTAATATCCAAAGCATAAGCAACAAGTATTTAGAAATAGAACTATTGACCAGAGAATTAAATTGTGATGTATTATGCTTAACAGAAACATGGGCTAATGACCTGCAAGTAGAATCTATGACAATCGAAAATTTACATTTAGTATCGTACTTCAATAGAAAATTATTTAACCACGGAGGTGTAGCTATTTACATTAAGGATAATATACAGTACAAAGAACGGAAGGACATCGTTAGGTTGTCAGTGGAAATGAACTGTGAAATGGCTGCTATCGAGATAAAGTCTTCCAAACTTATTGTGGTATGTGTGTACCGTCCAGATTACGATTTTGACGCCTTCAAGGACACTATTGAAATTATTTTTAGTAAAATATCACGAGAAAATAAGAATATGGTTGTGGCTGGGGATTTTAACCTGAATATACTTCAAAACAATAGAAAAATCACAAAATTTAAGAATATCCTCAATAGTTACAACTGTAAATTTCTCATAGATAAACCGACTAGAATTAGTGGACAAAGTGCTACATGCATTGATAATTTTATAGTTAACTTTAATGACCAAAGCATAGAAGCAGTAGTATTAGACATCAAGCTCTCGGATCACAACGTCATATTATTTAGATATAATGCAACAACCACTGAATCAAAATATAAGACAACAATAACCACTAGAAAAATGATAAAACAAAACTATAATTACTTTCACTATCTACTGAGTAATGATGAGAAACTTATGGCAGAGATAATTTCAAATTCCGACCCCAACGTTAAAATGGACATATTTCTAAATGCATTACAACATTACTTCAAGATTGCATTTCCTGAGTGTAGAGTAACATCGAAACATAGGAAAGAGAAATGGTTTTCGAAAGGAATAGAGCAATCGACAAATAATCTGAAGAAATTGGAAATGATTCAAGACCTAGCCCCTTGCCCAATCAGAGCAAACAAAATAAAATTATACAAGAAAACATTCCGAAAAGTTTTATACACCGCGAAGAAGATCAGATACTCCGCAAGAATAGGAAAAGCTCAAAATAGAGCAAAAGAAGCATGGGACATAATTAAAGAACAAACAAAAAAACATAAAACGCAAAAAAGAACAATGATCGAAATAATACACAACGTAGAGAAAGGTCATAATAATGTAACAGATAGTAAAGAGATAGCTGAAGTATTTAATAAATTCTTTTCCACGGTAGCTAACAGGATAACTGGTTACATGCACACAGATACAAGCACATGCAGAAGTTTCTTACAAAAAGTCAAGCAGTCAGAGCATAAAATTCAGTTCACTCTGCTAACAACACAAAAATTGAGAACTACTATTAAAAAATTAAAAAGCAAACACTCCAAAGATATATACAATCTAGATACAGCCTTTATAAAGAAAATATTGCTGGAAAACGATTATTTAATGGAGATAATGTTAAATATAATAAATAGTTGCATTAAGGAAGGCATATTCCCGTCGTGTCTCAAGCGAGGAAAAGTTATTCCAATATACAAAAAAGATAACAGAGAAGATCCTAATAACTATAGGCCTATATGTATCTTACCTGCTTTATCAAAGATCTTGGAGTCAATTATTAAAGACAAAATAGTGGACTATTTTGAATTAAACAATATTTTCGCTGTAAACCAATTTGGCTTCAGGAAAAACAAATCTACGGTGATGGCATTACGTAAGGTCGTGGACTTCATCCTACAGGGCCTGGATCAGTCTCAGAAATGTTCTAGCATTTTTTGTGACCTTTCTAAGGCGTTTGATTGCCTGAGACACGATATTCTCCTAGAAAAACTATATTTCTACGGATTCCAAGGAATAGAACTACAACTTATCAGAAACTATCTAAAAGATAGAACCCAAGTAGTTAATGTGAATGGAGTCACCTCGAACACGACACAAATAGATGTCGGAGTACCACAGGGTTCAATATTAGGACCCGTATTGTTCTTAATTTATATTAATGATTTACCAGCTTGTATACCAGACGATGTACTGGTGACACTATTTGCTGATGATACCCACGTAGGCATCAAGGGGAGCAGCATAGAAGAAAACAAAAGAAAGATACAAAACGTGATGATCATGCTTAAAAAATGGTTCCATGCAAACGGCATAATACTTAATACGGGGAAAACTACCTTAATAAATTATACTAACAAACTGAAGATTGACAAAGACTACTATAATGACATAGAAATTAATAATAAAACAAATACGACATTTTTAGGATATGAAATTGACAATAAAATTAGCCATAAGCTCCACATTGACAAAATTTGTAAGAAAATTGCAAGTGGGAATTATGCACTCGTCAAATTAAAACGACTGATAAATAAAAAGTCTTTATTAATGGTCTACTACGCATATATCCATGCAAATATAAACTACGCCGTGACAATATGGGGAAACGGAGCTGAAATTCAAAGAGTATTAAAACTACAAAAGAAATCTATTAGAATAATGAATAATCTGTATAGACGTGAATCTGCTAAGATGTATTTTAAAAAGGAAGGAATAATGACAGTTATATCATTGTATATATACAACAGCTTAATGGAAGTACACAATGAAAAAAAGAGCCTAAAGCAAAGGAAAGATATTCACAAATATAATACACGAAATAAAGAAAAATTATGTATACCTAAGACACGAACTAAGAAGTATTTGAAACAAGGAATAGGAATTAAAATCCAAATGTACAACATGCTACCAACTAAAATTACTTGTTTGCCAATGCAAGATTTCAAAAAGAAAATCGAAGGCTTTCTGAAGAAGAATCCATTGTATTCCATAAATGAGTACATGGCTCTAATAAAAGATGTGAAGTAGTGAAATTTATAATGGTTTAGTAAATGTTAATTGTTATTTTGACTTGCTAAATGTAATGTTTGTTACATGGCCAATAAATCTATCTATCTATCTATCTAAATACTTCACAACTTTTTCTTGGAAATAACCCAGTAATTAAAGAAAATTCTAGGAGATCGTGCCAGCAATCAATTATCGGTTAATTACTTATCATTTAGGTTGGTCAATAAAAACTAACAAGCGTTAATGGATGGAAGTTTAGGGTCGAAATAGGTATGGACATCCTTCTTTTTTAACAGCATAATTTTACCAAAAGTGGCGACCAGGCAGACCTAGACGGCGACGAAGGGACGAATTAGACTACTTCTTGAAGGACTGGCCGCTGGTACCAACGAACCGGGAGCAGTGCAAGCTTTGCCCAGCAGTAGGGCACAATATATAGACTCGTTATAATTATTTTATTTACCTATCAAAGAGTTTATAAATAATTTCTAACACTAAAACTGACGCAACAACTAATAAAACCTAAAATAGAAACATCCTAAGGAAATATCTCATGTTGGGGAGCCCAAAATTCTGGCAGCGTTTCCTCATTGTATGGCAATACTGATTCTTTGTGATAGGTGGCTTGGGTTACCTGGCATATCGTCGACGCTTTTGCTATTATTTTAAGTTAAAAAGTTTAGAAATGCGTTTTTTTAAGTCGCTATTGTTCCTCTATGTTCTTAATTTATATTTAGAGATTTTTTCACGGAAGGTTTTTTAATGTAAAGAATATCCCGATTGTAACCGTGTGAAGCCGGAGCGGGTCTATAATAATTAATAAACGCTATTTAATTCAGCCACTTCAATTATTAAATCAACATATTGGGGCATACAGGGCGAGCTATATTCAAACAACAACTATTTATGCAGCTGAAGTCACATATTTAAATGCTACCATAAATGTCATTCACACTTTTTATATTATTAAATTGGCTTATACCTACAATAAATTGTAGTCATAATTCAGTATTAGGATAAAAATATATCGTTTAGACCTGGATAATTCTAAGTATTTATATGTTTAATGTTTAAGGACTACTAAGGTCAAAATCAGGTCAACTTTAATACCAGCCATACCCACCATCCATGATAATGGTTTACTCAGTGATGTGCCTTGCGGCATCGCTAGCTATGGAGACTACCAACTTTGCAACTTCATTCGGTTCTGTCTTTCCTAAACGTGTATAGGGTAGCACCCTTTTCTCAAACTCTTCAGGGTCCAGATCAGCTCGTTCGATTATCGTAGTGCCCCTAACGTACCAAAGTGCTAGTGAGTTTAAACGCACCTTTTTTAGACCAAACTCTTCAGTGACCACATTATAAGGAGCTAAATCTAATTTAAAAGCAGTTTAATTAAACCAGTGTTTATTTTCATTCTTAAGATAATAAAACCATTAAGAATAAACAGAAACTTTAATAGCAGCTGTACCCGCCATCCATGACAATGTTTTGCCCAGTGATGTTCCTTGCGGCACCGCTAGCTACGAAGGCTACCAACTTTGCAACTTCATTTGGTTCTATCGGCTCTCCTAGAGGCACTTTGGGAAGAAAATCTCTCCCAAACTCTTCGGGATCCAGTTCAGCTCTTTCAATGATTTTAGTACCAGTAACGTACCCAAGCACTATAGAGTTAGCACGGACCTTTTTAGGACCCAACTCATAAGCCACGGACTTAGTAAAGTGTTGTACGGCTACTTTAGATAGACTCTCCGTTAGCAAACCTTTAGTGTACTTCACTGCTTCTGCTCCAGATATGTTGATGATATTACCTGTAAACATGACATATGACACAGTTTTAATTATGGTTTTTGGAATGCTTATTGCATTATATTAAATATTTTATTGGGGGACTCCAAAAATATACGCTCCATTGAAGATGAGAAACCCGAGTGGTTGTTTTTTGTGTTTTTTAGAGTTTCGTACCTCAAAAAGAAAAAAAAACCCTTATGGTATTACTTCATTGTCCGTCTGTCTGTTTGTCAAGACCCTTTTTTTCAGGAATGCATAGAGGCATCAAGCTGAAATTAATATCAATCAAATATCAAATTCTGCAATTCCTCAGAGCCATGAAAAAAACAAGCTTATAAATCAACGCCATCAAAAGATACGACCGTATATGCCGCACATTTAGGCACCCGCTAGGGAATCAAAACCTATCCTATAGGGTACTACCCGCTGACCTAGAATATTGCAATTTGTAAAAGAAAAGTCTGACAACCGTAAATTTATGGTTAGTTATTTTAAAAAAAATAATGAAATGTGATGACAAACTTTTTTTTCGAAGTATACATTTGCACAGATGTACAAATTTACTTATATTTGCATAAATGTACGTGACCTACGTCAAAGTCATCGAAATGGTCAAAGTACAAGCACAACAGTGACTCAGTGGCAAAGTTAAGTCAGTCTCGCAGTTCAGTTTATCTTCTCTTTAGAGCAAATTCGGTGCTCTCTAAGTTTGTACAGAAACCAAACTTTGTTTTTCGGGTGGTAGGACCTTGTGCAAGGTCGTTCCGGATCGCTACCACAATCTTGCTCGCTAATCCTGCCGCTAAGCAGCAGTGCTTGCACTGTTGCGTTCCGGCGTGGAGAGCAAGACAGCCGGTGTAATTACTGGCACAAGAGGTATTCCATCTTAGCCCTCTGGGTTGCTAACGCATCTACACTCTCTTTGTTGTTGCAGGTGTCTATAGGCGGTGGTGATCACTTACCATCAGGTGACCCACTTGCTTCTTTGCCTTCCTACGTTGTATGAAAAAAAAACCTCGGTGTGCGCGTCCGACTCGCACTTGGCCGGTTTTTTTAATTGCCTCCTATTTTTGCACCACCTATACCTACTTCAATCTGCTGTTGTTAAATTGTCAGTATCAAAACATTTGTCATGCTCAGTTTGATTCTAATCAATAAAATCCCCTATCAATTTTATTAAAAATGCAATAAATATATTTGAATTTGAATTTGAAATTACAATTATTTCAATTACCTTTAACTTCACCTACGTTTACCTTTTTTCTGTATTTTTGTGTGGTGCATAATAAAGTGTAATGTGTATTTTATTGTGCACCACTAAGAATAATACTCATACTTTTGTTTTTAACATTAAAAAACCGTGAGATTCATACATACTAAAATAAACAGTTCACTCACTCACTTACCTGTTATTTAAATTATACTATTGTGCTCTTGATGATCACGTCATTCGGATCTCATTGTATAACCGAGCGTTTAAATCCAGCAACATACTAGCCATTTTTAAACTGTATCTTTAACAATATAAACAGTTATAAAAGTATATCATGAACAGTGTAAACACTGCCTGCGTGGACTACTTACGTGTGGCATTTGAAGTTTATAAAAATCGTAATAAAACTGGAAGAGAATAATAATGAACGAAACCAAAACTAGTTCTTTAGAGGATTCATCCTCATGTAGTCATTAAACTTGGCTGCTACTGAGCTAAGAGTTAATGTTGGTCAATAATTCATTCAATGTTGACGTCGCAACGAAATTTAAAATAAATAGGTCATTTTTACCCAACAAAGCTTACCTCTTTATTATATTAGTGTAGATTAGTGTAGACTAGTGTAGATGTAGATAAGGAGGTAAACTTTGTTAGTTTGTTTGTATGTAGGGTGTAATCTCTGGAACTACTGAACCGATTTCAAAAATTCTTTCACAGATGGAAAGCTACACTATGCCCTGACGGACATTGGCTAATAATTCCACGCGAATGAAGTCGCGGGCGTCCGCTAGTATTTTATATATTGTTTGAATCCTTAAGCATCAAGTTCTTACCCTGTGATTTGATGAGAAGCGGCACGAAGAGCCTTGTGAGATTGAAGACGGATCGCAGGTTGGTGTTGATGTGTGCGTCAAAGCTGGCGGTAGTCGCAGTGAAAATATCATCCGTTATGAACACACCAGCGTTATTAACCAGTAGATGCAACGCTCCGTGGACACGGGTCACTGTGTCCACTATACCTTCCACATCAGTATCCTTGCTGACATCAGCTTGTATAACCAATGCCTCGTGTCCGCTCTTTTTGGTACAATGTGTTTTAACTTCCTCAAGGGCTTCAAAGTTTCTTCCAACGAGGACTAGCTTCGCGTTTTCTCGGGAAAAATGTAAAGCTATAGCTTTGCCTATACCGGCACTAGCACCAGTTACTAGAACAACATGATCTCTAAACGCCATGGTTGTTAATGCGCGCAAGTCGTCAACAAACCCGCTTATAACAAGAATACCAGTAGGTAAATATGATAATATTTTTCATGTCACTGTTTGTTTTTTAATATTGTTATTAAAATGAAATACACGGTAATTTAATGACTTGCAAAATTAGTGGCGGTTCCAGCATTTTCATTGGTTATTCAAGATAAAATACAGGCTGGTTTATCTTTATCAGCTATCAATCAACATTATCTACAAAGTTTGCAATCTATTGTAACTACTCCGTGTTACAGTACGATTACTTAAATTTAAACTCTCGGCATTCATCGACAAATATCGTTTTTGATTTACATTACTTCCTTGGACCATTCCAAGATACTTGACTTTCTATACATATAATAGTATTTTATGCAACTGTTGCATAATGAGGGGTCTTAAAACACGAGTGTGGTTTTATGAAACGAGCGCCAGCGAGTTTCATAATAGGATCACACGAGTGTTTTAAGACCTAATTATGTACAGTTGCATACATTACTTTATCTACACACATATCAAAAGTACTATATGATGGGTTCAGAAGCCATAGGGCAATGACCTGCATTGCTACTAGCTACTAGTGCTAGGTACCTATTAAATATCTATAGACTGTACACATTAAAATAATGTAATAAAAAATGAATTTGAACAAATATAGAAACAAATTAGAAAAAATCTCATAATAATATTGGTTGTTATAATGCTGGCCATTGCCTACGGTTTATGAACGCATTATAGAGCATTTATGATATATGTGTAGATAAAGTAATATTATATTCCTTTCGAGCATAGTCAATTTCTTTCTTTAATGATCGGCTAAGTGTTGCTGTTTTTAAACAGCTTGCATTTAAACACACCCCAATGTGTACTCAGGTGTATATACATACATACACTAGCTTCTGCCCGCGACTTCGTTCGTGCAGACCACTCAATGCGAACAAATTATTATTTCAGATTGACATGACAGTTTAACTCATTCACGAACGGTGGACGAGGCACAATAGAAGTTTTATTGTTTCGACGTCTATGGACGTCCGACGCACGCGCATGTGCAGTTCTTATGAAGTCTTCAGAAAATTAAGTGAATTTGGATTTGGAACCCCCTTCAAATGTGAAAATTCAAAAACCTTGAAAAACATTTTTATTTCTTTATGATGAGTAGCTTTAATTAAAAATTTATAAGTTCCCATTTAAAAAAATCAATATCCCCATACTAACTTTCATACCCTATTTTACCCCCTCGGGGGTAGAATGTCCAAAAATCCTTCCTTAGTGGATGCCTACACTGTGTAAGGTGTCTTGCGCAAAATTTCAAGTCTCTAGGTCCAACGGTTTGGGCTGTGCGTTGAAATCTCAGTCAGTCAGTTAGGACTTTGAATTTTATAGATATAGATTTATAGATTGATTGATATGTAGCACACATTTGTAACTCAGTGTGTGTCTCATCAAGCACCATATCCAATGAACCAGTAATACTGGCGATCCAATTCCAAAACTCATTAGTGTTTGCGAACCGTTTTGCATACTAGAAAGAATACTTGTTGCAGACTCCTTAGATCTATTATTTACAAATGAATAAATATTTACAATTAAAATCAACATGGATATAGCAAAATTAAAAACAAACCTAAATTTAGATTTAGCGACTTTATTCTATTTTTAATTTTGTCTGATTCCATTGTTATTATTCATTGACACATCAAACAGAGCAAGATCCTAAGTATAGCGACTACTTGGTTTTTTTTTGTTCTTTTCTAGTACTTTATTTTAAGTTAAACTTTAACATTTTTTATTTTGAAAAAAAAAAATTTTTTTCTTACGATCCCACATCTTACGAAATTACCTGCAGTTACAGTCCAATGTTCAATTGTATGAGGTGGTCAATTAATACACTATGTCAAATTTGATGTTACACCCAATGCAGCATACATCTAAAGGCGAAGTTCTGTAGCACTCAAGTCATCCAAAACAAAAAAGCGTGAATATTTGTAAAACTTTACTATAGAATAACGAAACATACAAACCTAGTTCTAAGGCATAATGACAGCATACAAAAAAACCATGGCAATTAGGTTAAGGTTTAGAATGGTTCAGAAGGTGAAAACGTTATCGCCGTTCGTATGGAGAGCGCTGGGTACACAATAGTCTTAACTATATGGGTTTTCCCAGCGAGGTACAGTCAAGGAATTTAATTTGTAACCCACCTGAGGTTCAATAGCATATAGCAAACTGTCACCATAAGAGCTATAGAGCAAGACGTTAGTTTGACATATCGACCTTAATGCATTGCGAATGTCAGACGACATTTCAACGAAATGGGTAGGGAATTAAATTCCTTGACTGTACAGCATAAGGGTCTTCAATAGGGGTAATATAAAGTTCCTGCAGGGGCGGCAGCGCGCGCGTGATTACCTTGGACTTGCAAGCGTTCATAGGCGGCGGTAATTGCTTAACATTACGCGAGCCGCATGCTTGTTTTCCACCGACGTGGTATAAAAAAAAATGGTAACTGTACAGCACTCACCTTGAGGTTAGTGAAGAAGTGCTGCGTCCGGTGCACGACGGAGAGCGGCGCGTGGTGGTGGGCGGAGCGCGCGCGCGGCGGCGGAGACCGCGGCGCGGGCGACGCGCACGACAGCTCCGACGCCGACTTCGACAGCCGACCGCTGAGCGCCTCTGACCGCTCTGCGGACAACAATATTCATAATAAATCGTTTATTTCAGACAAGAAAACATCCATATAGTGTTAGTAAAAATAAAAACTAATACTAATATCATGACTATACCTATGTTCGTACAGTCAAGGAATTTAATTTCCAACCCACCTAAGGCTCAATATCGTATAGCAAACTGTCGCCATATAGGAGCTAACTAGAGCAAGGCGTTGGTTTGACATATCGACCCTAATGCATTGCGAATGTCAGACGACATTTCAACGAAATGGGTAGGGAATTAAATTCTTTGACTGTACTTATTTACTAAATTTTGGGGGCATGAAATTAAATATTATTAGCTTTAGTTTAAAATTAAATAGCCCCAACGAATTAAAATAGCTCCGTTTTATCAAAGCTATACCGTTTTCCGTGTTTAAAATCCTATGATATCTGAGTGAAGCCAAGGCTGGTAGCCAATGAAAAGTTCAACATAAATTTAAACTGCATCTTGTGGACCAATAAGTCAAATGAGATAAGCATAAATTACTATAGAGACGTGTTTGTATTAAGGACGACATAAACACGTAACACAACGTTCGTTGGTTCAATACTACTCCAATGTCTCTATCAGATTTACAATCAAAACCTATCGTAAAATACTTGTTATAGCGTTGCTTTTGCTGTCGCGTTCGCTTTTTTATGTCTGCTCGGAGTTAGAAACAGTCAAGTGACACGCGATAAAATTATTTACAAACCGCGATTAGAATACAATTGGAGCATACTGTCATTTCATCTATGAAATGAAATAAATATGATAAAAAAAAATGAAGTAAATATGAAATATATAGGAATGAATCTTGACGCTAGTCTATGAAATGACAGTGTGCTCAAATAGTATTCTAATCACGGTTTAATAATACTTCTATGCGGTCCCAACTCATGAGAAAAATTATTGCAAAAGGGTTGGGTGCACCGATCGTTGACCAGGCACCATTGCAGTGGTTGACCACTATTGACTTCTAAAAGGCAGTAATGCAAAAGATTTAGACGTTTTTTTTGTGACGGCTGACACCTTATGGATCGACCTATTACAATTTTGCTAGAATGGAAATAAATATCGTTTATAGATGGTATCATATATTATACCTAATGGAACACATAAGGTTACGTATTTAATAAACATATGAAAATTTAAAATTTTCTCGATCTTTTTGTAACAAATTAAACGGCATAAAATTGACGAGATAATTTTATGACAACAGAGGAATTTTATCGATAAATGGAAACACACGACCCGCGCTTTGTTCCTCATTTTCGCACACATATATTGATGATATACTGCTATGTATTACAAAACTTATTTTCTTAAAAATCATATTACATTCTTATAACTATTTGCTGTTTTCACTGGTCGGCAGATTTTGATAAAATCATAATTTGTCACAGCAATGGTTCTAAGGTGACCGGTCAAGTTTAGTTTATCTGAGTTTATCTCTATGTGCGTCCCTTTTTTATGACACTAGTTTGACAGAGACGTAGAGCGGGCTAAGTTACCTCTACACCGGTCATGTTAGGGCCACTGCTGATAAAAATATAAGTTTTTATCTAATTTTTTATACAAGGATTTTATTGACACCACTTTTTAATTGCATTGTCACGGGATCTATATAATATATGGTATGTGTATACCAAATTTGGAAACAATATGACCACAGAAAGTGACTCAAAAATATTCAAATTCTGGAACGAACAATTTACTTGCACATACGTATCTACTTACACACGAACATTGCCAGTTAAATAAAAGCTTGTAATCACGTTTGAAACAAAAAACTAAATCAGAATCGGTTCATCCATTAAAGAGTTACGAAGTCACCTGCCAGACACACTGGCCATAAAGGAGCTTGGAATTCTGAATACTTAGATAAGATTAAATTATTTAAATTTATACATTTGATTATCATGGAATATAAATGAAATTGCAAATCATTGCTTGCTGAGTCAATGTAGGTACATATATATTTACTGTGAGATTCCTAAAACAAAGATAATGGATTTAAAATTAACAATGATTCACTACTGCTTACTCATTAATCGTGTGATTCTTTTTTTTAATCAACACAGATAACCCAGTCGTAATATTCCGCGAAAAGTGGGTGGTACGACCATGTGCAAGGTACGTCCGGATAGCTACCACTATCTTGCTCGTTAGTCCTGTCGCTAAGCAGCAGTGCTTGCACTGTTGTGTTCCGACGTCGAGAGCAAGACAGCTGGTGCAATTACTGGCACAAGAAGTATTCCATCTTAGCCCTCTAGGTTGGCAACGCACCTGCAATCTCCTTGGTGTTGCGGGTGTCTTTAGGCGGTGGTGATCACTTACAATCAGGTGACCCACTTGCTTTTTTGCCTTTCTAGTTTTTAAAAAAAAAGTTGGTAACGTAAGTTTAAAAAAATGTCGTCCAAGCGCAGATCCTTGGGGAATATCTACGAGTTATTTACTCAGATAGGTTCAGATTCAAATACTTTACAGTTCGCTGAGTTGACTACTAACGTTAATGGTTGTTTTAAAAGCATGTTATAAGTCGATAAGCGTTATTCCCCAGCTTAGCAGTTAAAATAACAGTATTTTACGAGCAATTACATCAAAAGCTTTTGACAATTATAATACGAATCGTAATCACTTAAACATATAATCCAAATACACAGAAGCTTCACGGAAAGCCAGTGTTTGTATTTGTGCTACGAGGTGTAAGGTACGTGGTAATATTGTTAGCAAAATGTCACAGTGTACGCATTCACACAATCATGTCCAATTCCCTTATTTCGCTTCAATATTTAGCCAATCCTAGTCGCATATGTCACTGTTACAAACATTTCATATCTGACCTTAAGATCATAAGAATAAGTTTCAAAATGCCTTGGCTAAATTAAGTATTCGGCAGAAATGTGTCGTAACCGTCAGTGTCACAACTCAACCAGCTACTCTACCTTATTACCTTCATAACCCCTTCGTACCTAACCTTACGGAACCTACGTTGCCGAGTGCGCGTAAATCTTCTGTCTTTGCCTGAATACCTTGCACTAACTTAATTTAGTCTAGAGAAAAAGTCAAATAAAATCTCTGATACTGGTTCTTGAAATTTGGTTATTAATCTATAAGTATAAGAGGAGTTCCGGTTATATTATATATATTTTTGATACTTTGTATCGCTTTAACTTCTATACTATAGTTCTTTTTCTTCTTTTGGCATAAATGTTTTAATGATGATCTTCAACAATATTACACTTTTATGATTAGGACATTGTGATTTATGAGTTAAATGCCTTATTCTACGAATAACAGCATTAACGTCATAGTCTCCCTTAAATTAGTACACGTTTGTTAGCGGCAAGCAAGAATTTCTTGAAGTGTGTGTATAAGATTATATATATATATATATATATATATATAACGTTTTACTTACGCTGCCAAAATTGACAAATATGAATACGTCAAAACAATAAAGGAATTGATGTTAATCGAGGTTCTGGTTCTGTTAAGGAATCTTATATAATTACTATATATATATATATATATATATATATATATATAGTAATTATATAAGATTGGTAAGTTAAATAAGACTGGTTCTGTTAAGGAATCTTATATAATTACTATATATATATATATATATATATATATATATATATAGTAATTATATAAGATTCCTTAACAGAACCAGAACCTCGATTAACATCAATTCCTTTATTGTTTTGACGTATTCATATTTGTCAATTTTGGCAGCGTAAGTAAAACGTTATATATATATATATATATATATATATATAATCTTATACACACACTTCAAGAAATTCTTGCTTGCCGCTAACAAACGTGTACTAATTTAAGGGAGACTATGACGTTAATGCTGTTATTCGTAGAATAAGGCATTTAACTCATAAATCACAATGTCCTAATCATAAAAGTGTAATATTGTTGAAGATCATCATTAAAACATTTATGCCAAAAGAAGATGTCTTATATAATTACTATATATATATATATATATATATATATATATATATAGTAATTATATAAGATTCCTTAACAGAACCAGAACCTCGATTAACATCAATTCCTTTATTGTTTTGACGTATTCATATTTGTCAATTTTGGCAGCGTAAGTAAAACGTTCCAAATATTCGTAGCAAATTTATTTATTAATATACATATTATACAGAACCTCAATTATAAATAGTACTACATTTCAAGTTTTATTCATTATCTAACAAAAGTGAAATTACAGTCTAACCAAATAGTTTGTAACGTCATACAGGCGTCATTTTAAATAAGAAGGACAACTGCGTTACGATTGTCATTTTTCATCTTAAACCTACCAATAAATCAAACGACATTATAACGATAGCTATACCGTTGTTTTCCCATCACTAAAGACAGTTGGGATTTTGAAGATTTTAATATTGAGTGATATTGAATTAAATCCAATTAGAAACATTTGAAATCACAAAGAAACAAAAATCATCTGTATTCTAGGAAACGGAAGAATGATTACGAATACTCACGCTCGCCGAAAATTACGCCTAAACGAGTTCAGGAACAGTCAGTGAAGAATTAAACACGATTTCCGCTCGATGTATAGTTTATCAAGAAATTGCTTAAACACTTCTCGATCTTATTGCAAAGGGATAAGGTATAAGGAAGACTAAGCATATACTTGGTAGACTGTATACGCAGATTTATTCTGCGGGCACAACCTACTGGAGTTACCGCACTTAATTCATGAATCACATTAGGTCGGATTAATTTATGTTGCCGTATCAATTAGAAGTATAAGGCTATTTCTTGTTCAGTCGACTGCAAAGGGATATATCCACTTTTCCACACTATTGCATTGAAATAAGATGAAAAACCTAGACATATACTGGGGTGCAATTTTTGAATCTCACCAGGTGACTAAAGCTCACTAAAATGGCCGTGTTTCATAGAAATGCGGCTATTTTGGTGAGCTTTAGTCATCTGGTGAGATTCAAAAATTGCATTTAAATCTCACCGGGTAACTAAAACTCACCAAAATAGTCATTTTTCAATGAGATTCGGCCATTTTGGTGAGCTCTAGTCACCTGGTGAGATTAAAAAATTGCACCCCTGGGCCCTAACATGACCAGCCCGGGTTACTTATCCCCCCTGTGTCTCTATCGAACTAGTGTAATAAGAAAGAGATGTCAATAGAGATAAATGGCGACTGAAACCTGTTGATAGTTTTTTTTTGTTGGTGATCACAGCACAAACCGCCATCAGCCATTAATTTTTGTATTTCTATTATATCTAAATTCTAAAAAAGCGTTAGGATTTTAATAATTTGTGTACTACTTTATTTATCGCCTACATATGTCCGGATTTAAATAAATGGCTTTAGTAAGTTGACATACTGTACAGCAACTAAGCTGTCATTTCGCTGATTATAAAATGTTTTCGGAATAGATATAGCAAATAAAAATTATAGAGCTGTTGTTTCTAAATCGCTAAAATAATGACTATCGGATTTTTTAATCCACTTAAAAAAACTGTACCTATTCACTCAAATTAAATTTAAAATGCTATATAATGACAACACAAAGAAAAATTAGGGTAATGGCAGGACCACCTGCAACCTCAGCATTCCGTGCCTTGCGTTTGCCAGTTTCGCCACATTACCACTTCCACACCCTGCGAATTTTTCAATGTGTTTCGTTTTTACGGTCATTACATTATTTATTGGTTTTTTAGAGTCCGGCCACTACCCTAATATTTTTTTGTGTTGTCATTATATAGCATTTTAAATTTAATTTGGACCCTTAAAAGAACTTTACCTATTCAATTGTTGATGATATTCAAGCGGTTAAAATGCCTGAATATTCACCCACCCCTATTTTGTTGACAGTGTTGACGTTGATATTGACGTCATGAGTGGCGGTAATCGTGCCCTCGCCGTACTCGCACCCTAAGGATATTAATTTTTAATAGTTTCAGCGTATTTACCCTTAACACACCTTATATGTCCGTGAAACCAATTTTTTCGTCCGTATTTGAAGGCCCCAAATGCATAAAGGAATTATCACAAAAATTAAAATCTTGCATGAAAATTTAATGAAAACTATTGCGCTTTTAAAAAACAGTTGTACTTTAAAATACCTAAGACTTTTAAATTACATGAGATATTCACACGATTCTTTCAAGAAAAATAATCTAGTTTTTCATTTATCTAATACCTGTGCAAATTTTTGTTCACTAATGTTGGGATTTGTAGCTGTTTAGAAAGGATTTAGGTTAATTTAAGATGGGAAACATGTTGTTAACATGGAGACTTCTTCTTCTTCTTCTTCATTTATTGTGCGAAAAGTCCACATCAAATATACAGAACAAAAATACAAATATAAAAGATACATATTTAGAACAGTACCTACAAAAGAATAATAAAGATTAGCCAGTAACAATAAATATTTACAACAACTAACACGCAAAAAAAAACATGTATAGTTCACCAAGCAATTGATTGCGATTCTCTTGATATTGTAGGTGTCAATGGGCGGCGGTGATTCCTTACCGTCACGTGATCCACCTGCTTGTTTTCCCCCTCTACTATAACAAGAAATTGTCTGACCATTTTTGGACCGTATTAAAAGTGATCGAGCAATTACTTACTCGACTATACCTACTTATGAGCAATGTCTTTGGTGACTCTATGACAAACTGAAACAAATTACCTAGCTACTCCGCGAAATCAGTTAGAGAAGTAAGCAAGCACGGAGTAGAAAAGTTCCAGTTTGTTTGTTGAAAGTAACGCCTGATTCTATTACCGATACGCAATAGGAGCCTTAAGTAGATCCACACCGCTCACATTTTCATTCAAACAGCGAATAAGGCCAAGGATAATTATGAAAATGAAAATGAAAAAAATATCTTGCAAGTAGGCCATATAGGCTCTTTTACATGACTGAATCTACTAGCGCTTCGGAAAATGGAAGATTCTGTTGAGAAACTACTGAGTGAACTGAGAAAGAAACTCAGCAGTTTATCTTATTTTTCTTATCTTTTCAAAACAATTTAAAAACATGAAATACATAACCAAGCCTAATTATTTTAATAGAGTTGGCTAATACAACAAGTATTTAAATAATGCAGCATAAATATTTTTTAGCGTTATTTTCAACCAGGAGCCTCTTTAACGTAGTCCTGGACTAATTCATTATCACATGATAGTAGACAATAATTAAAAGCAATGTTAATGGTCGCAAAGTTCATTGGCCTCAGTGCTCACACATGAAAAGCGAACATGCGATGTGTCGTGTAGTTTGGCACTTGTTTTAATTTGGTTATGGTTTTGGACAAACGTCATGTCATGCTATGGAGCACACGCCCTATATAGGGGAATGTCACTTTTGCTTGAAACTTTGCATTTTGCTTGAAACTGAGTCAGAAAAATCACTGCTACCCTCGCTGTTAGAGATGTGCTAACGCGGAAAAAACACGGCTCGAGTTTACTCGAGTTAAAATTAACGTAACAGAGTTCCAATACTCGAGTTTGCAGGACGTTGAGGAATATTTGAACTTGGGCATCTGCCCCGGATGGCAGTTTTAGCGCATTATTACTAAGCTTAGTAGATATAACGTATAACTCGAGTTAGGGAGAACTCAAATTGAGTTAACTCGAGTTAAATCGAGTTAGTAACTAGATTTGATCCATCGTTAATTCCCTGTGCTCCAATTGGCTAACCTAAGAGCAAACTACTATTATTTAACAATGTTTCCAATATTTTTCTGATATTTCCCTAGTCTAAAAATCCAGCTTAGAAATAAAGATAATTATACCGAAATACAATCTAAATCTATTAAGGAAAAACTTAAATATACAGTAGGGGAAATATATTCACGTACCACCTTAGAACCCTATCGCAATGACGCGACGCCTTAAACGCCAGGCTATGTCATACAAAAGTCATGCATATGTGTCTTCGACTAGGTTCTACGGTGGTATGTGTTTCAATTTCCTTGACTGTACATTGGAAATAGTTAAGTAAAAAGAAAATACCACTCAGATCTTTATTAAATAGTTTTATTTCAATAACACATTATTTTATTTATTTTTGTATTAATTTTACACTAAAAAATATTTTCCGAAAAATTAACTGAAAAACTTCCCTGATTCGAAAAATTACCCATCACTAGCATTAGGTGCCTATTTTCTATCCATTTGACGATCGTTCGACAACACATATAATTAGGTATTTACTTAGAAACACATAATATACGCTTACAGCCTTCCAGAGAGTTTTAACTAGGGTAATTTCAATATAAATTATGGAGTCAAGAGTTTCCTTTGAGGGTACAAGCTAAATATAGACGTGAGGGATCAGCAATGGAATTTATGGTACGGGTAGCGGGTTAATGGACGGTGGGCTTTATGACTATATCTCATGTGCCCAGCCCTAGAAGGAAAGTAAAATAAGTACTAACATTAATTAAAAAATCCGCAAATTGTAACAAATTACCTAAATATATATTTTTTTTTTAAATAAATGTATTTTTTTTGGGACAATTTACCCAGTCCCAAAGTAAGCAACTAAAGCTGCTTGTGTTATGGGTACTAGACATCGGATATACATACTTATATATAGATAAATAGATACTTAAATACATATAACATCCAAGACTCGGGTACAAACATTCGTATTCATCATACAAACATTTGCCCCTCCCGGGAATCGAACCCGGAACCTTAAGCTTTGTAGTCAGGGTCACTAACCACAAGGCTAACCGGTCGTCAAAATTACCTTGCTACTCCGCGAAACTAAAAGTTGGTGATTGATATGGAACGCCTGAATCCATTTTTATATAAAATGTGTAAACAGCAAAACTGATGTTGATCAATGTGACGAGATATTCGCCTTAATATTTAATTGATATGTTAGATTAAAATCCAATCAGTTTCAGGCTTACGAAGTTCATCCTATGTAGTACATGTTAGCACCGAATAAACTGTTTTCTTTCTTTCTTTTCATTTATACCGAAACCAATTCAGTATATAATTATTGTCACGTAATAAAGCTTAGAGTCATACTTGGTCTGAGCCACTTTTTAGTAGCAGTCGCTTAACCACACCCATTAGAATAATAACAACAAAAACGTAATAACGGAAGCAACCCAACACCCTCAACATGTCGCGGCCAACCGCCACGAAACTCGTAATTTCATACAAAACATTTATTTCAGCAGCTCAAGCAAGCAACTTTTACTGCTAGAAAACCGGGAGCAAAATGCAATTTTGCTGCGAGACTGAGGCAAAGTGATTTAAACTTAGAATGGCGCGATTGTTATTGCCAATGCTCGGTCTACTAACAAAATTTGGAAGATTTAAACTTTACTTTGGTCTGTCACTTCACATCGGCTTCGTTGCGAAAAACAGGTCTATTAAAATCCCTGAAAAAAAAACGAACAATAAAACTGTAATTTTAACTTAATTTTTGTGCTATTGTTTGTTTTTAAAACACAAATATGAGTTCTTTTTTCGTGGGTTATTCTTTTATCTCAAATAAATATGTTGTCTTCTGAGCTGAAAAGTTGTGTCACACGAGACTGAAGTTATTTACAACTCGTGCCTTGAAATCTCACGCTCAGGATTATTAAAAGTTAGTAGAATCGCTCTCTCGTGATTTAATTACAGAATCATTCTTCGCTTACCCGGGGTTCAAAATCAGTGCTCGCAGGAAAAACTAACTTTACTCTCTTGTTGCACAAATAACTATTCTGTTACTTTAACCATTATTAGTAAGTTTGTAACATACGTATGTTGAAAACTTTTACTTGTAACCCACCCATTGGATTTGTTATTGGTAGTATATTTTGCGTTTGTTATGTTGCGTTTTTCATTTTTTATTTATACTCCTAAATGTCAACGGTAACAATAATTACCAGTCCGATTAAAGGCCAGGGGGTAATTTTTGACTTTCCAGCGCTCGACAATCAAGTCGCGCGTCAATCAGTGCACCTAGCACGAATATTCTCGATACGCGTTAACTCGCTGCGTAACTCAGTGCGTCTCGTTTTCACCAGCGCAGTAGGAGAGAGATGCACTGAGTTACGTAGCGAGTTAACGCGTAACGAGAAGATTCGTGCTTGAAGCACAGTGCCGGCTAAAATTAACGCTCGCATATTTGATTGGCTCGCGGCTGGCGAATAACGAGCGCACGAAAGTCAAAGATCGACCCGCTGGTTACAAGGCTAGGAGACACGCGCGTGCACAGGCAAGTTGTACAGTTCCCGGCAAACATCTTGAGTACTGATAATAATAATAATGTATGTTGAGTGAGATGCCACATCGCTTGGGTTGCGTGCACGTAACGCAGCTCCACGAAGCGAGCTGGAGCCGTGCTGCATACGCATCCAGTATAGCCTAGCCTTGAGAGGAGTGTGAACCCAGCCCCAAAAAACGCTCCCCATACAAATGGCGATAACATTTTTCACACTCTAAGCCTACTAAACCTATGGCAATGAGTTTTTGATATTTTGTCATTATGCCTTTGAACCAGGTGTGTGTTTTGATATTTTTTCTGTTCTTCATAGATTTGACAATATTTGCATTTTTGGAGTTTCATTCAAAACAGAAAAGTGTCAATACTTTTGAAACTATTAAGGATATTTAATTAATCAAAACATACACACCTAGTTCTAGGGCATAATGAGTACATATAAAAAAATCATGGCTATAGGTTAAGGTTTAGAGGGTGGAAAACGTTATCGCCGTTTGTATGGAGAGCGCTGGATTCACACTCCTCTTAAAAGTGTGTAAATTAGTGTTTCCATAACAGCGTACCACCAAGCATACATTTTGCAGTCCACTCGCTAACACACACGAACCAGTAATGAGTCGACATGGCGTGCAGCACCCGTCTCACATTACTTAACATAATCCCCGGTTAAACCTAGGTTAAGCCGTAAAATAAATATGGCCAACACCGGTTTAACTTGGGAAACAGATGCATCACTGTGACAAAGCTTTAAAAGCTTTAATTAAACTGTCAAACTTTGATTATAGGCCCTAATGACTAAACTTGCGTGGTTAGGCATCTCATTTACATTTTTTGCGACCATCATCAGTAAAGGAAGGGCTTAATGCCCTAAAAGATTATCTATAAGTTAGCCAACATTTATATCTGGTTATTATTAGTACAACGTCCGTTCGGATGGCTACCACCATCTTGCTCGTTAATCAAGCCGCCAAGCAGCAATGCTTGCACTGTTGTGTTCCGGCGTGAAGAGCAAGAAAGCCGGTGAAATTACTGGCACAAAAGGTATTCCATCTTAGCCTTCTAGATTGGCAACGCATCTGCAATCTCCCTCGTGTTGCGGGTGTTCTACAGGCGGTGGCGATCACTTGCTCGTTTGCCTTCGTATTTCATAAAAAAAATGACAACAAGAACAAACGAACTAAGTTAGTTGTTGTATAGAATTGTGTGTAGTGCTGTGGTTGTCAGCTAAGGTGTTATGAGGCCACACGCAACGCATCGCAAACACAACGTTTTCGAGGGCCCTCCACCCGCTATGAACTTTTTATTGCGGCACCTCACCCTCGCCACAATTGCTTCACGTAATGGCGTTGGGCGCCAATCCGAGGGGCTTGTTATCCCCGCGGCATATATCGTGCCAGTCAGAGACCTATACCCAAATTTTTAAACTACAAAGTACCTACTGCAAACATACAGTCAAGGAAATTGAAACACGTACCACCGTAGAACCTAGTCGAAAAGACATACGCATGACATTTGTATGACATAGCTTGGCGTTTATCGCGTCGCATCATTGCGATAGGGTTCCATGGCGGTACGTGAATATATTTCCCCTACTGAACATATCGTGACATGTTGAGCAATTACAGTTGAAGGCAAACATCTTGAGCATAAATCGAGGGGAGAGGGTACGTTTGCGCATACACATTTGTACCAGAAACGGCTACTGCGCAGTCAAGGTCAGTGCTCAAGAAGTTTGCCGGGAATTATACTCTAGTTCAAATATGTGAGTGATCCGTTTGTATTAATATACCTACTGCCCATTGAAAAATAATACGACACGGCAGAGCTGAGGTGCGATTTTTGAATCTCACCGGGTGACTAAAGCTCACCACAATGGCAGCTCTTTTTAGAGATTCGGCCATTTTCGTGAGCCTTAGTCACCTGGTGAGATTCAAAAATTGCACCCTTGGTCGACTGGGGCCCCTAGCTCGCTAGCTTTTGTCGCGGACATTACATTTACATTACATAGTATAAAATAAAGTCATAAGTGAGCGTGACGTCACCCAATAGGTTTAGGTTTAAGGTTTTTCAATTTTAGTTTTTTAAGCCCAGGGCCCCAATCAAAATCAGCGGTGCTGGTTACAGCATATGCTGACTGGGGTCCCTTTCAGCATCAATATTGTAATTTTCTACCTTTACTTTTTCTGTTTGCTGAATAAATATTTTATTTCTTTCTTTCTATCCGTTCTCATCGGTCCTCATAACTTCGGAAGCCTGTTCATTCTTAACTATGCAACGGATTTTGATACAGTTTTCACTGGCATTTCGAGATTTTTTTAAGCAAAGTTTTTTGTACATTAGGTACAGTCAAGGAATTTAATTTCCAACCCACCTAAGGTTCAATATCGTATAGCAAACTGTCACCATAAGAGCTAACTAGAGCAAAACGTTAGTTTGACATATCGACCTTAATGCATAGCGAATGCTTGACGACATTTCAGCGAAATGGGTAGGGAATTAAATTCTTTGACTGTACATCCTAATTGCAACTGTGTGAGGCGAGTCGATACTAAACTAAAGTATATATCCTTTTCTAACCAGTAGGCGTGTAGGGACAGATATTTTGTTATTGCGATAAATGCTAATTGCTACCAATGCAGGTAATTTATAAAGCTCAAAGCTCTAAGTTAACTAACAAACCCAGAAACATTTTTATTTTACTACTTAATATAAACTAACTGTTGTTTACTTTATGTGATAGAGTCTGGTTTGTTATAATCCCCACAGGAGCTGTTCGATTTTCCGGAATGCAAATTTGGCGCGGCCAACGGCAAACCTATCAACTTTAATGTTGAATAGATTGAAGTGGTGTGGAGTTGGAAACAGTTTATATACCTACAACACAATGACATGACATATTAGAGCCATTAAATTTACGTCATTCATGGACGTAATTATTAGAGCTCCGTAGGAAAGTAAACACCTTTGAGGTTTCGCCGTATCCTGTCTGTGTGCGTGTGAAAGAGAGATGCTCATACACACACATAGGTTCATCATTTCTGGATGCAGTTAATCTTTACTGTAAGGCTGCTTTTCCACCAGAGATGTGCGAGGATGCGTAGCGAGGGATGTGTTTGTAAGAACCAATAGAATCGCTTCATTTAACTCGCCTCGATCAGCACAGTCCTGTGGAAACGGCTCATTGGTTCTTTACAAACACATCCCTCGCTACGCATCCTCGCACATCTCTGGTGGAAACGCAACCTAAAGTTGCGATCTGTTTCTGTCTGTTCTTATCGTATCTTCGGTTGTTTACTCCTTCTGAACCACGTAACGGAGTTTGAGACGGTTTTTATAATTATTTAGAGATTTTCTTAGGGAAGGTTTGATGTACATTACGTTCTAATAGTACAGCCTCAGAAGTAGCTTAACACTTGAGAACCTTGTCGTAGTAACGTATGAAATGAAAGTTGCTCGAATGTGTCAGATTACTGACAGCGACAAGGTACTAAAATGTTCAACTATTTCTGAGGTCGTCCGTACCTGCACGTAGCCAGGCGGGTCGCTTCGCTAGTAAAGAATAAAGTCCACTAATTTGCCCAGGATGAACAAAGTCGCACATTTTTGTGTATTAGCTTGCATTATTTCGTGACAGTACCTCCATAAATAAGTAGTCACATATGGAGAGTATGTTATATTCTGAGCCATAAAATTCTCGAAGGCGTTACATTTTCGTCCGTACTTCATCTTCTCGTAATAATAAACGCTCCAACTGAAAGAATAGCTTGAGTATTTTATTGTATGTAATACCAGCGGACGCGCGCGACTTCGTTCACGTGTAATTAGTAGCCTATGTCGGTCAGGGATAGTGAAGCTCTCTATTAGTGATAGAATTTTTGGAATCGGTTCAGTAGTTCCAGAGATTACCCCCTACATACAAACAAACTAAACAAACAAAGTTTACCTCTTTATTATATTAGTGTAGATAGACTAGATTAGTGTAGATGTAGATTTATTTTATTTTTCATCATCATCATCATCATCATCATCATCATCATCATCATCATCTCAGCCACAAGAAGTCCACTGTTTAACATAGGCCTCCTCCATGGATTTCCAAAGTGACCGGTTGGAAGCAGCATACAACCAGCGCCTTCCTGCCACCTGTATGAGGTCATCGGACCATCTTGTGGCTGGTCGTCGTACGCTGCGCTTGGCAATACGCGGCCGCCATTCGAGAACTTTTCGACCCCATCGGCCATCAGTTATTATAAGTGTTATTTAAGGTTAATTGAATACTCTACAAAAACAAATACAATTGGCGGACTTAATAATAATAAAATAATAAAACCGTTTATTTCAGGCCCATTGAAAAAATCTTTAAAGATTAATACACATATTTATAAAACAAAACATTAAAATTTGTACGTTACTTCGGCGAGGTTGGCGACGTTGGTGAATGTCAGTAGGTATTCTCTGCCAGTCAATCACAAAATAAATGAGAGAATGATATACATAATATATCCCTAAATACATACAAACCGAGAAACTTAAAACTACTCAACAAGCTACCTACCATCTAACTAACATTAATGGCTTTATATAATTACTAGCGGACGCGCGCGACTTCGTTTACGTAAAATTAGTAGCCTATGTCCGTCAGGAATAGTGTAGCTTTCTATCTGTGAAAGAATTTTTGAAATCGGTTCAGTAGTTCCAGAGATTACCCCCTACATACAAACAAACTAAAAAAAAAACAAACAAAGTTTACCTCTTTATTATATTAGTGTAGATGTATATGTACAGTCAAGGAAATCCAAACACGTACCACCATAGAACCTAGTCAAAGAGCGCAATACGCATGGAATTTGTATGACATAGCGTGGCGTTTAACGCCTCGCGTCATTGCGATAGGGTTCTAAGGTGGTACGTGAATGTATTTCCCCTACTTTACACCGACTCATAAATAAAAATAAAATACTTACAATAATCTACACTATCTACACTAATATAACAAAGATTTATAACTTGTTTCTTTAGAATGTTTTACTTAAAGAATAAAAAAATATATGATACCAAAAACTGAATTTTAGATGAGAACGTTATTTATAACACAAGTAAGGTTGGATTTGGTTTACATATTAGGTGATTCGTAGTTTTTCATGTTTTTATTTAGTTGTACAGTTAGTAGCATAAATCTGCACAATCTAAAAGACAAAAAAAATAAAAAAAATAAGTCTTTTGTCAAGAGAGTAAAACCTTACGTAGCTATTTTGATTTCTTTGGGAATTCAGCTACTTATGCGACTAATTTCTTTTTATGAAATATAGGAAGGCAAACAAGCAAGTGGGTTACCTGATGGTAAGTACCTGATGATTGTACCTACTTCTACTTATTTTAGTACTGACCTTATAAAAAACAAAACCCTCCCATCTGGCAGTTGGGTAAATAGTTGATTGCCAAAAAATAAAGCACGTTTACCAATAGTTGTGTTACAATCGGAACAAGTTTCGAGTGCCTACTTAAGTAGTTAGGCTTCCAAAGTCACCACTCAAATTAAGTTGGCTTACCCCGAAAAAGTTTGCCCTCACGTACCTACAGATTTCCCTAAGGACCGTCGCACACTGCCACTGGACAAACAGCCCGGCGACGAGTAGGCGTCAGAGGTTCCGGTTAAGACGAGTGTGAACCCAGCCCTAAAAAACGCTTCCCATACAAACGGCGATAATGTTTTCCACCCTCTAAACCTTAACCAATGGCAATGACTTTTTGGTATGTTGTCATTATGCCTTAGAACTAGGTTTGTATGTTTTGATTTTTTAAATATTCATCATAGATTTGACAGGTCGCAGCGCAGGCAAAAGCTAAATGTACGTAAAAAATTATGTTTCAAAGATCTACCTACTCTCCTGTGGCAATCACTTATCGCTGAACTTATTTAGAGCCCGTGGGAGGTCCCAAGTGCTATATAAGCTGCTAAGCGCTATAGAGGCTGTAGCTACTATACAGTTTTTATACCGCTTGTAATTTAATTGGGGTGTAGTAAATGATAGTTAAAGCACAGCCAAGCTGCAGTGTGCGCCGTCCCTTCTTGTTAGTAGCAACAAGCTCTCCATTATGGAGCCATTGTAAAGGTGAATTATAATTAATCAAGAACATAATAATTCATTTTATTCATAGAAGGCTTCAAGTGCAAAGCAAAGTGCTTGCCTGTAAATATTGCATATTTGACGCTTTTTGCATTAGGCGACGCAGGCTGAGAGGTTATACTTAGGACACTTTGATAATAAATGCATTTAAATATTCCAAAAGCGACTTCTAAAGAAATGAGCAAATGAGATCGTGTGTATTGTTTATTTTTCCAATCACAAACTTAGTATTATAATAATAATGCTTCTGCCAACAGTGGAAACATGTAAATTCCCTTTATGTACTATTATTGTATCTATGCTATAATTAGGTATGTAGATTATAAGTATAATCTACATATTCCGCTGCCATCATAGCCCTCTGCGTTGGCAACACATCTGCAATCTAATTGGTGTTACGGTGGTCTATGGTGATCACATACCATCATGTGACTCACTCAGGGGCGTATTTACCCTAGGGCCATCCAGGCCATGGCCCGGGGCGCCAGGCTGCGAGGGGCGGCAGCCGCCCCTAAAATGAAATACTTTATTGTCATTTAATGGGGCGCCAAATCTTTAAATATACCTCTGGACTCACTCGCTCGGTAGTCCTCCTAATTAAGAAAATAATAATAATTAAATAAAAACAATCGATCTTAAAGCACATGCCAATACAGCAGAAGTATCAAATGTCACTTGTTTTCCTTCAAACTAAACCAACACAGTAAAAGTTATACCATTCAATAGAAGCCTCTTTTTCTAAATAAAAGGGAGGTTCCACAAAAGGTAAACTTACGATCATTCCAGGGCACTTTGTATCTGTTATCGCACCTTAACACAGTACGGAACAGCGAAACAGTATCCTTAGAGACCCTTAGAAATTTACCACAAATCGTATCTCTCGGTGGCTGGTCGTCCTACGCTGCGCTTGCCAATACGCGGCCGCCATTCGAGAACTTTCCGACCCCATCGGCCATCAGTTCAAGATGGTCCGATGACCTCGTACAGGTGGCAGGAAGGCGCTGGTTGCATTCTGCTTCCAACCGGCCACTTTGGAAATCCATGGAGGAGGCCTATGTCCAACAGTGGACTTCTTGTGGCTGAGATGATGATGATGATGATGATGTATCTCTCGGTTACGCCTAATACAGATACGAGTACATTAGATGAAGTTTCGGTTTCTTATGTCTAAAACTAGCTTTCGCCTGGGACTTCGTCCGCGTAGATTTTGGGTTACATACTAAATTCCAACTTCCTTCTAACCCTCGTAATGCTGGATTTTTTTTAAAATTCTTTGTTAGTACACCTCTGTGTATCCGGTCCGGTGCGGTATCCGGTCGTCGCCCGGTCGTTTAATTCCTTCCCTTCGAAGGCAAATAAAGACGACACATGTTTTACAGAGCGTTTATAATAAAGGTACGGAGGAAGAGCAATCCTTGCTCGCTCTAAGAAAGCACAATTCGGAATTTCGATCTTCGAGATTATAATCTTCGGGATTTTAAACTTTCGATTAAATAAACATTGGACATTTTAATATTCCGCCTTCCAGAAGTAGGCATTAGGAAATTCGGTATTTTGAACTTCAGCATTATAAAACGTACCTGACTACGGAACCCTAAAACTTCCAGGGTTTTTTTAAGGCAAATAAAGACGATACAATGTCTTGTTAAACGTTTATGAATAAGAGGGTCACCTAAGAGGGTATTGTTTTTAAATGGATTTTTGTATACTGTTTTCCGCGTGGTTTTCAATAAAGAGTATTGGTCTTGTCTTGTCTTGTCTTGTCACTTAGTCTTACTGTTAAAAATCTGAAGACTGCGTGTCAAAGAGGCCTCTTCCCACGGCCATTCTCTGCGCGGCGGCGTTAGCTTTCTGAATGAAATATGGAAGGATTTCGTACAGAGACAACGCATTTACATGTTTTACTTGTGACTGAATATAAGGGGATCCTCTTTGAGACATTATTTTCGGCTGCTTATTGTTATAGTTGCTTATCAAATTATAACTTTTTTTTTTATAATGAAAAACATTCACTGAAACTCGATGAAGTTCTCAAGGGAATACTCGTACCTTTTTTTTAATACAACATAGGAAGGCAAACGAGTAAGAGGGTCACCTGATGGTAAGTGATCACCACTGCCCATAGACACCCGCAACACCAAGAAAGATTGCAGATGCGTAGCCAACCCAGAGGGCTAAGATGGAATACCTTTTGTGCTAGTAATTACCGCCGGAACACAGACGTGCAAGCACTGCTGCTTAACGGCAGGAATAGCGAGCAAGATGGTGGTAGCGATCCGGACGTACCTTGCACAAGGTCCCACCGCCCGCTAACTGCGGTTAATATAATTAAATGAAATAAGGTGGTAAGTGAAGAATATTATTCCTCGCCCAGTTAAACAAGAAATCGCATAAATTTTTTTCAGCACTCAATCCTCGGGTACAGTGAAATATAATTCATATTCTAGACCTGAAGGAACTGAATAACACGCACCACCGACGTAACAACTGAATAAAACATTCAGTTAATTGCTGTAGCAACCAGTAGCCGGTTTCAGGACACGGCTTTAGGGATCCCTCTTAAACTACTCTCTTCAGTGAGGTTCATACTCTTTTCTCGCAGTCTCTCTTCTTTTTCTTTAGTACTCGTTAGTACTCTCTATTTTGTAACAAAAACATTTGAACGTTACAATAATAAGTAATAGATTCAGGCGTTACTTTGCGGAGGTCGATATCAACAAACTGGAACAAATTACCTTGCTACTCCGCAAAACCAATGTTGCAGCTGCGTCTGTGTGATAATATATATATATTTTTTTTCATGCAAAAACCAACCCTCATCCGCTTCCTTACGAAATAACATATATTACATAGACTCAACTATATACCACCATCACTATACACTTAAACTACACGTCTCGCCTCTATACGACGCATCGATGGCATGTAAAAGGGTTGTGAAAAAATCCCTTAAAAAAGACTCCGACGAATTCATAACCTCCTCCTTTGAAGTCGGTTAAAAAAAATTACGGCATGAGATGGATTAGTTTTTTAATACGGAGCCATCCGTGCGTAAGCGCACTCACACTTAGCCTGTTTTTATTAAGGCCCAGCACGATACCTGGCGTGCTAGAAATAATTAAGTCCTGTATACATTTGAATATTACACTAGCATGGAGCACAGCGAATGTAATGTGCAGAGGCTGCATTCTTAACGGACTTTAATAAAGAAACAATATTAAGGATTATTCTATATAGTCTTTTTTTTTTTTATGAATTAGGAAGGCAAACAAGCAAGTGGGTCACCTGATGGTAAGTGATCACCACCGCCTATAGACGCCCGCAACACCAAGAAGATTGCAGATGCGTTGCCAACCCAGAGGGCTAAGATGGAATACCTCTTGTGCCAGTAATTACACCGGCTGTCTTGCTCTCCACGCTGGAACACAAGAACACAACAGGGCAAGCACTGCTGCTTAGCGGGAGGATTAGCGAGCAAGATGGTGGTAGCGATTCGGACGGACCTTGCACAAGGTCCTACCATCCGCAAAAGTCTGTAGTGATGTACCATCTCAACATCAATGCATACTTACAACCGACGTGTGCACGCACGTGTCTACGCAGCGAGCTGAAGCCGTATTACTGCATACCAGCGATTTATTAAAGAACTATAGGCATCCAGTGTGCCCCGACCTTTAAAAGGGACCGTTCGGACCTTTGTTCCCGCACGGGCCCCATGCGGATGTTATCTAATTACCACGAACGCATTGTACCCTACTACTCGAAGGTTGTGGTAATTATTTATTTCATGTCACCTACAATGCGTAAGCGACGAATTACCAGGATGCCGGGATGAGCGGAGATTTCATGAATAATTTTAGTCGAATAATTAGGAACTTCGTTTAACACGGTTTAATTTAATTAATAGGCGGCAGAGGGCCCGTACAATAAGTTAACATTTCTCTCGCTTATAATTCCAATACTTAAAATTTTAATAAAATTACACTGTAGATGCGGGTTGTAGGACCTTATGCAAGGTCCGTCCAGATCGCTACCACCGACTTGGCGTCAGCCGCTAAGCAGCAATGCTTGCACTGTTGTGTTCCGGCGTGGAGAGCAAGACAGCTGGTGAAATTACTGGCACAAGAGGTATTCCATCTTAGCCCTCTGGGTTGGCAACCATTTGCAAATGTCCTTGGTGTTGCAGGTGTCTTTGGCGGTGGTGATTGCTTACCATCAAGGGACTCACTTGCTCGGTTGTGTTCCTATACTTCCCTTGTATACTTCCCTTGAGAACTTCGTCTACTTTCAGTGTATCTTTCTTTCCGAATTGGAAGTAGATTTTTGGAACTTTCAGATACAGATCAACAAGTTTCTGATGACTGCCATAGCATTAAAAAGAACTTCGACGAGCAATTACTTCTAAGATTGCTCATGGCCATTGCTGTAAAAAAAACCAGGTGAACGTTAGTTTCATGTTTGAACATTGCTGACATTAGGTACATACTTACATGTTTTAGAATAAAAAAATATCATCAAGAAACATAAATCTGCGTTCCTAAGCCCCGGCCAAAATGCTAAGTTCTTCACCTTATGCATAAGTTATTCGACATTTATTGAAGTTTGCCAATTTTGTACCTATGTCATCTAAAAACATTAAAACATTAACGAAGTTTTCTTTGAAATATATCGACACATTAGTCTAGATTCTAGAAATATATCTCTGCAGCCCTAACATGAGTGGCCAGGTTTAGTTTATCTCTATGTTCGTCCCTTTCTCATGTCACTAATTTGACAGAGACGCAGAGAGGGGATGAGCTTAACTTGGGCCGCCATGTTAGGGCAGCTGGAGGACTACAAATCAAGAAAAAAATCTATCACCTGCAAACGAGATAAAAGTCTCTCCCTCCACGTCGAACTCATGGTTGTTCGTTTTAAAGAAACATTTCCTTTTACCTCCGGATTTCTGTGTTTTTATTCTGTCGCGGAAAGAATATAAATGGAGTAATGATAATCAAATGTCTGTAGCCGTCTTCATACGTTTGTTCGCTGAATTTCAAAGGTTTATTCGGAATATTTACTTAACATTATAATGTTTTTACTGAATAACTGAGCGAATTCAATAAACGGGGTTCTATTTCTGTAGAGGCTCCTGAATAATTCAGGTATCGGGTTCGAATGGTGAGATTCTGATTATGATTACGTAAATGTGAAAAAATGGAGGTATCTTCTTCATTGCCTATGCTTACAGCGATATTATGGTAGTCATTTTAGCACTGAATTAAAGATAACAATTCTAATAAGGTTAAAAATAATACAGAATGATCGTTAGAATGTGAATCTTGGTACAAAACAAAGTTGCTATCCGATCCGTTCCTGTCTGTCCTTTCATCGTATTTTCGCCCGCTTACTCCTTCGGAGTAACGGATTTTGATACCATTTTCACGATAATTTAGATGTTTTTATAGAAAGTTTTTATGTACATAACATCCTAATTGTATCCGTGCAAAGACAGGGCGCGTCCCTAGTAAATAATTATCGGAATCCTTTTACCAACCAGCCATTAAATTTTGAAAGTTTTCACGTGAAACTTCTGTAAAAATTTTACTATTACTAAGTAAAACATTCGTCTGTGGCACTGACCTATAAGGAATGGACTTCTAGTCAGCGTTTAAAATATGGCCGCATCAAAAGTCGAACAAAAGTATAACAAATCGAACAAATCACTCGCGCTGTCAGTTGTCGGACCGACGGCGCTGCTGTCAATACTATTATTTTGTAAAAAAACTTATTTGCAACAAAACTTACTAAATTATTATTTAATGCGTTAGACGTAAAGTTGCAAATCCAATGACTATAAATGGTAAACTAATAATTTGCATGTGTAACATTGGCGTCAACCTGTATTCTTATGTCGGCCCGTTTTTCTGCTGTCATTTAGTATTGACACTGTACATCCATGTATCTATGTATTATAATATCATTGGTCTGTGGCAAATTCGCGAACCGCATGGGCCTTAAAAAAGTTACTAAAATTTTATACTCAAGTCTATCAGCGGATCCCTTGGAAATGTATTTTTTTTTAATATAACTCACTGTTCTGCGGAGAGTGCTTCTTGGTGGACATGACGTGGTTCAGCTCCTGTCAGCTGTCACAGCGCACGCACGTGATCATCGAGCCGCCAGCGCCCGCGCCGCGCCTAGCGCCGCCACTCTGGAGGAAAAAATGTTTTTAAACATTTTGGTAATCATTTTACAAGGATAACATTTGTAACCGAAATTTCATTACATTTTTTAATTTTCACTGCTCATTTTTTTCGAGAGTTCGCTGTAAATAAATAAATAAAATAAATATCTCAGGACAATTCATACTAATATTGATCTAGTCCCAAACTAAGCAAAGCTTGTAAGTACTATGGGTATGGACAACGGATGGACATACTTAAATACATATAACATCCAAGACACGGGTACAAACATTAATATTCATCATAAAAACATTTGCCCCTCCCAAGAATCGAACCCGGAACCCCTAAGTTTATATTCGGGGTCACCATCCACTAGGCTATCCGAACGTCAACAAATGTGCGTAGTATTGTATTTTATTGCACTGAACTTTAAAAAGGTTGACTTAATCAATGCATCTTAAATAACAGATATTCCCAGAGTTGGCAACCTATTTTACAAGACGTCCCATTTTCAATTATACTTATAATTTTAAACTATAATTAACTATAATTTTTAATTTAAGAAATACAGGTCCATATACAAGCCATGTTATAAACGTTGTCCCGTATTTTTCCATAAATCCTGCAATTTTATATAACATGTCCTGTAAAATGAGCACACTGAATTGGTCACCCTACCAGGGGTATAAGAACACCAAATAGAACACAAATAAATATAACGCTTCAAATTTGAAGGGTCGAAGGTAATACTGATTGAAAAACTGTTATTATGTATCCGGACGCATAATAATCCGAAACCCTTTTTGACTTGAAATGACGTACCTACTCAATAGAAAGGGTTTGAAGGGAATCAGCAAGTCTTAAAAATGTGAAAATGCAACGTAGAACGGAAAGTGTTGACGACCCCTGGAAATAAATTGGGTCCCCACACAAACCTGAACCGAAACCCCGTCGCTTTCAATTCAAGCCCCCTTTGTCAGCTTTCTTTGAACCTGAAAAGCTTTACAAAACTTACAAGCTTCCGGCATTACTGGTAAAGGGTTCAATGCACTCTCAGCTTTAAAAAAAAGCTTTATGCCAAGCGCGACAGCGATGAGCTAGTCCACGAGCTAGTCTGAGGCATCGCTCAGTCGTGCAAGCGCTCTAGAGCAAGTCAGGAAGTTGCCTCGATGCTGTTTTGGTTAAATAATTTCCACCCTACAGAAACCAATCTTCTGCAGGGGTGCAATTTTTAATCTCACCAGGTGACTAAAGCTCACGAAAACGGTCGAATCACTATGAAAAACGGCCATTTTTGTAGGCTTTAGTCACCCGGTGAGATTCAACAGTCGCACTCCTGTCATTCACCTATCTCTGTACAAAACCTCGCACTTCGCCTTCGGTTTCGAGCTTCGGCTGTCATCGGAATTGCTATTAAACAAAATTACCCGAAGTTCATTGCTGCCTTTAGATAGAAGGTCAAGCATCATGTAATAGTATTACAAAGAAATGTAAATTAAACAAACGGCAAACTTTAAGTAAAATGTAGTGTACTTAATTCGGATTACAATTCACGCAATCGTTTTAAAAGCCAACACTCGCTTCTAATTTCTTGCGACAAAAGCGGTTAGCCTTTTAACCATGTTAAGATTTAGCTGGCAATGGTTGGCAGCATTTCAGCACCTGGTAATACTTATCCTACAAATTTAATTCGCTAGTAATTTCTTTATGTACTTTGCTGATTTCACACGGGCCAGCGGGGCAATTCTCTTGTAAGTAGAGATGTAGTCACACTCGAGATAAGCAGAAAAAGCAGAAAAGAGCTGTCAAATCCCTTCAAAATCTGTCATATTTTGACACATCTCGAACGTTAGATGAATCTCGATGAGCGCCAGAATTGGAGGCCAGAACAGTAAAGAAGTAGAGTGGATATCATAGTACTAATAAAATAACTTGAATGCGCATGCCGTGATCCCCGAGGCCCGTTCAAATTCGCTATGCATGAACTCCGGCAAAGTGCATGGATATTTTTTCATTGCAAAGTAATTAGTTTCCCAAGTAAACCAAATTAATATCAGATTTGGTTGCGTCATATAATTGTAAAAAATGAAAACTTTATGACAGCTAGGATAGATTAAATACTGAGTAGCTTAGTCCATCACATATAAAAAAAAACTTTGATTGAAAGCTTACTTGTCAACACTGACCTATCAATAATGGACTTCTAGTCAGCGTTTAAAAAATGGCCGCATCAAAAGTACAATAAATCGACAATCGCTAGCACTGTCAGTCTGTCGGACCGACGACGCTGCTGTCAATACTATTATTTTATGCAGTTAGACGTAAAATTGTAAATCCAATGACTATAAATGGTAAACTAATAATTTGCATTTGTGACATTGGCGTCAACCTGTATTCTCATGTCAGGTCGTTTTTCTGCTGTCATTTAGTATGACACTGTACATCCATTCATTATTATATCATTGCTTGTCAATGGCGGCGTTCTAGCTATTACAACCCACCTTACTTTGTCTAAAGTAATGCTGATGATTTCACACGGGGGCGTAACGTGAGAAGAAGTTTCGAGAAGAAGTTCTACAGAAAAATACAGCATGTTTCATTTTAAAAAGGAAATTACCAAGGTCCATACGTTTTATTTTTGTTCCTGTTATTTTAATGAGCACCCAGAGCAGTTGCGCTGTTTGCTAAAATTCTGATTTTAATTTAAAATTTACCCAGAAGTCTTGGCAATAAAGCCTGAAATCCCACGACGAAAATTGGCCGCGAAATGAATTACGGTGCTTTGTACCGTATAATTTGATTTTGGGATAATATTTACCTTGCCTGTTTAGAGTTCCTTACCGAAATGGTTTTAAATGAACCCATGGGTTTACAACTCCATCCAGCCGTCTGCGTCTATCTGTCCTGGTGGCATAATTCAGCAACTGTATCTACTATTATTTCAAATTTGAAATAGATTTATTGTTTACTCGAAATGATATTATAATACATGGATGTACAGTGTCATACTAAATGACAGCAGAAAAACGGCCCGACATAAGAATACTGGTTGCCACCGATGTTACAAATGCAAATTATTAGTTTACCATTTGTAGTAATTGGATTTACAACTTTACGTCTAACTGCATAAAATAATAATTTAGTAAGTTTCGTTGCTAATAGGTTTTTAAAAATAATAGTATTGACAGCAGCGCCGCCGGTCCGACAGACTGACAGCGCGAGCGATGGTCGATTTGTTGTACTTTGGTTCGACTTTTGTTGCGGCCATATTTTAAACGCTGACTAGAAGTCCATTACTTACTCGTCTCCAAGTTTATGTCATAGGCATACAAAAGTTTTTTAGATTCTTTGAGTTGTTCTTGTTAGTGTGTTATGTATGACAAAGTCTGGAATGATAACAGCCTTAATGTATATTATATTTCAAGTATAACGATCGTTCTAACTAGCATAGTTTTGTAAGACATTATCAAAAATCCCTCACAGACAAACAAACATGTAAAATTGATGAATACGGAACCCTAGTTATCTGAGTTCGAGTCGCACTTCAGCGCTTGACATTAGAATTTTGTTCCGAATAAATCTAATTGTTTTAAGAATTATTGTTTGTAGCAATATTTTAGATTAAACTTGAATATAATTTTAGGATCGACATTCTATCGTGCAATGAGGATTTCTATTTAACGTTGGAGTCAGCTCCAATCATTTAAAATCAGCATAGAATAAAAGGCTGAAGGGGTTTGACATGTATATATTTTTTTATGAAATAGGAAGGCAAACAAGCAAATGGGTCACCTGATGGTAAGTGATCACCACCGCCTATAGACACCCGCAACACCATAGGGCTGCAGATACGTTGCCAAACCTGAGGGCTAAGATGGAATACCTCTTGTGCTAGTCGTTGCACCGGCTGTTTTGCTCTCCACGCTGGAACACAACAGTGCAAGCACTGCTGCTTAGCGGCAGGATTAGCGGGCAAGGCGGTGGTAGCGATCTGGACGAACCTTGCTCAAGGTCCTACCACCCGCAATGATAGTGTGTTATCTTCTAGTATTAATTTACAGTTTAATATTATTCAATATTTCAGATTCTCGATTAAGTACTAGACGAAACACCAAGAGGTAGATGACAAACGCGCCGATTTCAATCTGCCGAAATGGTGTCAAATGACATCAATTTTTAAAACTTGCTAAGCAACAAAGCGACCGGTGCGCGTTAACCTAAGCTAAACATTCAGAACATTTTATGAAGTTTTTTCTGGCTATTAACTGTCTTTATAAAAGTCACTGAGGCGCAAGAAAACTCCAAAATGAAGTCGCAATTACTCAACACGCTGTATAAACGGTTGTTTACTTTGTTTGGTAACTTATGAGGCTGACCGTACCTCGATTTAGAGGATGATTGAATACCTCATTAGCTATGATTCTCTAAGTCCAACAGCGACGATCTCGACGCTGGGGCAGCGCCCTGTCTTGCTCTACCGCAAGCTCGAGTGAGCCGGACAGGGCGATGCTTCGACGTCGAGTCCGAGGCTGATGTGCTTAGAGAATAACAGTGCTGTTATCGCGTAAATGTCGATATAACAGCACATCTCGTGACTCCATTAAGGCTCTTATAACCTGTGAAGCAAGACCGGATCCAACCTTTAGGTCAGGGGGGGGGGGGGGGGTTATATAGGCGAGGTCCAGTCCGGACAGGCTGATCAAATAGAGTAAAAAAAGGTATCATTGGTCGACCTAGCCCCAGGCCAAGGGGCATCCCCACCCCCCATTTTGGAAATGATCCCGATTTGTATTGGCGATCCCTAGCTCCAAATATTGTACACCTACTGTGTTAAATTGATAAATTTTTAAACATTTAAGATGTAAAATAACATTGTAATTTTGATTTATTTATAAAATATCACCTCTTTGATTTTCTTGCCGGTATCTTTTCATCGGAGGTTTTTCCGAATCGGTGGTAAATTTTATGACATTCATAAGTGCTTCCTGTAAGCCTAATCTGAATAAAAATATTTTGACTTTGACTTTGACTTTGGCATAGCCCCCCGTCCCCTCTGGATCCGCCAGTGCTATGAAGTCGCTGTTTCACCCTTATTGAAGGCCTGAAATAGGACTTAAAAAGAACTTAGTAGAATCAAAGCAAAAATGACCAATAAAAAAATGCTTAACATTGAAATCGGGCTTTCAAGCGTTTCAAGCTAAGCTTTTAAATTGAACACAAAAACCTCATATGAATTAATTCTCTAAATGACAGTGAAAACCATATCAAATTTCGTTGCGTGGTTTAGAAGGAGCAAGCGGCTGAAGGTATGCGGACAGACAGGAACGGATAGCGATTTTAGCTTTAATGTAAAGTAGATAATAATATTTATATTAAAGTTTGCCTTAGTCAGCTCACAAAATTATGCTTTATAGATATTTTCAGAAGTTTAATATACTCGTGGAGTATAAACAGTGATTTAAACTTTTCTCTTAGGGGCCCAGACGGAGCCAAATATCGGATACCTAATGAAAAAACTTTAGGAGTTATACACAAAACAAGAATATTAAAAAAGTCAAAACGTACAAATCTAGTTCTACGGCATAATAACAACGTACTAAAAAACTATATCTGACCATTAATAAGTAAATTTCTGAATTTGGTTATATTAGTAATTCTTTCTGATGTTTAATTTAAAAACGCAATTATAATATTTTTTAACATTTCAATGAAAACTAAATTAAGCTACCATAAAAATGACTTAAGGCCTAAATAAATAGGTACTTAGCGAAATCTAAATAGGCCCCCCGAGGCATGGGGCCTAAAACACTGGCAGCGTTCCCTCGTTGTATTATAACACTAATTCTTAGCGGTAGATCTGCCAACCGTCAAACCACTAGCTCACCAGCCAAACCATTTATTATTTAAACTACGATTAACCCAACTACGCCCTGTATTAACTCAACTTTCGTGGAAATTTACAAGTATGTTCTCTATTATGTTTATTTAGGTATAGTAGATTTTATGGTACGGTTTACGACACAGTATTACTTTAACGCCGGCATAGTTTCGCATAATGCCTGGGTCTGACATGTTCGAGGTAGAAAGTTGCGACTTACAGATGTCAGTTACTGCATGGGCAGTTATTAGTGGTTGAGTGGCCAACTGTCCTGTATTTTACAGGATGTCCCGTTTTTCAGCTATCATTTTGGCCGTGTCCTGTACCAAAAACAGCTTGTTCCCGTATTTCTCTATGAATCCTGTCATTTTAGATCAAATCCTGTAAAATGAGCACTCAGAGTTGGTCACCCTAATTTGTGGCCCGTGACCGCCTATTGCGTTACTGTCATATACTAGCAGGCGGCAACTCGCAGCCGAGTCAATGCAACATCTTTGCTTGAACTGACCACTCGCTTTCCCCCGCTACGTGACAACCTGGCAAGTCACTCGCACGTCACTTGCATACCACTCGCCACTCTTTTTATGCAACGTTAGTAGCTCGCTGACACGGTGCGAGCCAAGGAGACATGACAGCGAAATGATAATGATTAGTCACTACTCGCCTGTATCATGGCAGCAACTCGCACAGGTGTCACCAAGTAGTTGCCATGATGCAAGAGGTACATAGATGCCTACTGAGATTTTAAAAAATATCTCTGAATAATGCCGGATAAACAATATTTAAAACTATTCCTAATTTTAGAACGATTATTAGTTGATAGAAGACGGACCGACAGATGGAGCCACACCTAACCTAAAGGTTTAACCTATTCAGTACCGAACCCCTTAAAAAGTCATACTTGCCTATTAACAGTTTAGTAATCCCTTAGGAAACCTTTTTTTTTCATTTAGCAAGTGAACTCTCTATTTACTTGAAAGCTGTGTTCGTCTCAAAGGACAGTTTACATGTGCACGTAGCGCGAGCCTTTTCGAAGCGCTGTTACTCGCTACGTAACTCAGTGCGTCTCTCTTCTGCTGCGCTAGTTAGAAAGAGACGCACCGACCTACGTATCGAGGGAAGTAGCGTCGTACGGCCGTGCTAGGTGCACAGATAAATGTCAGATTAAGTTAAGTCTCACTCAAGACTCGGGGGAGTCTCGATGGATATCACTTTCAGGGTTGATTATCAGATTATGAAGGTAGTCATTAGCAGATTGAAATAAAATGGACGCATTATTAAACTTAAATTTACTTGACAGCGGAGAAGCTACACGTTTTGTTAGACCTACAAGTAATGAAGTCTTTGTAAAAACATAGAAGCTACTGTCTGCGTGCGAGCTCTGAAGGATCACTAAATTAAAAAAAAAAACATTTATCTACACACATATCATAAGTGCTCTATAATGCGTTCAGAAACCGTTGGAAATGACCAGCATCATTACAACCAATATTATTATGAGAATTTTCTTGTCTGTGGTAGTAGGTAAATCTGTTCTTTATTGGGTATAGTATCTCTTAGTAGTCTGTGTTTATTGGTGATCACATTATCGATATCTCTGACGTTATGAATTTAAATTTGGAACAGCTGTCTAAATTCAAGTTGGTCTCTATTCTAGTATACATAGATATTAAAACAGTTATTGATACGAAACGTTAACTCAGTATGATTTTTCAATTTAAGCGCACGACATTTGATCTCGAAAGACATGACAATAGGGGCTTCATTAATTTGTCTATGATTTTAAAAAAAACGTTCGTTTGACGGATAGATCGAATTACCGCCATTACTTGTTCTCACTCGTTTGTTGGTTTTTTGCTGTTACGGTTTTTTGCAGTTATGATTATGTGTGTTAATAAAGTAATGTATGCAACTGTATATAATTAGGCCTTAAAACACTCATGTGATCCTATTATGAAACTCGCTGACGCTCGTTTCATAAAAACACACTCATGTTTTAAGGCCTCTCATTATATAGCAGTTGCATAAAATACTAATTAATTGTCGAATCGAGTAGGTAAATATGGAATACAGAGGAGATTGAATTAATTTAATGTATGAAAGTGAAAGCTGGGTTTGGCAGAAGAAGCATAAGAGTAGAATAAAAACGGTAGAGATGCATTCTTTGTGTAGTATAAGCCTACTGATAGAGTGAAAAATAGTGCGTGGAGAAGTGTGGTTTAAAAACTATGTACTAATATAGAGGTTGAAATGTGGCGTTGATTTGAGCATGTTGAACGAACAAATGAAAGGAGATGTAAGCAAATTAACAACTACTATACCTACGGCATTTGTAGCTTTTCATGCGTTATTTAATAGTATATTGTAATACTGCTAAGTATACCTTACTCCTATGGGAGATCAAGCACACATTTTCATAAAAAGCTTGCGCAAGTCACGGAATTTATTAGCAAACTTTCGCTAAAGTTCCAACACAAAAGCTCTTCTTGCACGATATTATTTATCCGACGATGCCGAAGATAACTTCGTTTGAAGAAGTGTCGTTCTTAACGAGTTTAAATGAATTTATTTCCAGTTTCAACTTAAGCGCCATTTGGAGGCAGTTCCGGGCTATTTCTTTCATTTCTTACTATGTTTCTTTAGGTTTTTACTTGCGAAAATGGCTCTTGATTTTTTTAATATGAAATAGGAAGACAAACAAGCACGTGGGTCACCTGATGGTAAGTGATCACCACCGCCTATAGACACCCGCAAACCCAGGGGGATTACAGATGCGTTGCCAACCCAGAGGGCTAAGATGGAATACCTCTTGTGCCAGGAAGTGCAAGCACTGCTGCTTAGCGGCAGGATTAGCGAACAAGATGGTGGTAGCGATCTGGACAGACTTTGCACAAGGTCCTACCACCCTTAGCATCTTGTAGCTTGTTTTAGCAACGTGTGACTATCCGCGTATAGTATATTGTTATATATCATGAATTCATGATATTTTATATCATGGTACAGTAGGGGAAATATGTTCACGTACCACCTTAGAACTCTATCGCAATGACGCGACGCGTTAAACGCCAGGCTATGTCATACAAATGTCATGCGTATGTCTCTTTGACTAGGTTCTACGGTGGTACGTGTTTCAATTTCCTTGACTGTACATTAATGATTCAAGGAGTATTTAGGATTTAAGGAGTATTTTTATTACCAATAAATTTACTGAATACTGGAGTCATACCGTCAACCGTGGCATTCTGTACCACGCTTTTGCCAATTAAGCCACAGACCACGTGCGAAACACTGCGATTTTTTCAATGCGCTTCGTTTTTACTGTCACTGCAGTCTTGATTTTAAGGGATAGCTACTAATGTTTGTTTGTCCGCACATTCCACACTTGTCTTACCATGTAAACCAAATGGTAACCGAGCATTACACTAGTTGTCTCATTAACATCGTTTATAGTATAAACGAAAAAAAAGAGGCCGTAAATAGAAGAGATCATTTATAATGTGTTGCTTAAGTATGTTTAACACAATAGATAATATTTTGAACGCAAAAACTGAAGTTTTAGGTTAGAATATTGTTTAAGTATCTACTACTTAAACAAGTGTAGATGAATAGACTTTCGACGCTATGTTAAAGCCGTGTTACAATATCTAGCACTGCCTTGCAATATTTCCTTTATGTTTTGCTATAATCGGCGATTAACCAAACGCCCTATTTTCCTCTTCAATGCGTTTGAAAACTGAACCCTATTTCTAAGTAGTATAGAGTCAGTTTAAAAGTGTGACAGGGATATCCTATCTTGGATAAGTTGACACCTCACTATCTGAATGGGAACGTCGGGAAAACGACAGTCTTTTGTTTGGTACAGTCAGCCGCAGATGTGTACACTGTCGAGGAGGACAAAAAGATAAACATTCTATTGAGAAGAGAGTAAAAACTTGTGTAGAATTCCAGATTGGAGATGTTTTGGCCTTCTTCAAGTGGTTAGCTTTTGCTTCGTACTGTACGCAGAAGGGAGAGTTATGATTTTGAACATATACTTACCTATCTGAATTTAATTTTAAAGTGCGTATTGCCAGCTGTAGAGAAAAGTAGTGCCTTTTGTATTAACAAATGCATACGAAAGGGGTTACTTCTTTCTGCGGCTGACTGTAGCATAAAACTTAAAATAATATATACTAGACATTTTTAACATAAAACTACCGTGAGACACAGACATATTAACAAAACGGATCACATGTTTCGGACCAGTCCAGTCGGTCGGGGGCTCATGACTAAGGACCACGGACTGGTCCGAAACATGTCGGGCGTTTCTCGACTTCAAAATACGTGAGTGATCCGTTTTATTAATATATACTAGACATCCTGGATAGCTACATGGCACGCCGTGACTCTGTTTGTGATTCAGTGCGTCTCTTTCTAATAAGTCGAGTAGGACTAAGCGACAAAATGAGGTGTACAGTCAGCGTCAAATATACCAGAGCGGGCAAGGTGCTCAAAAATATCTGAACACGCCCGAGCGTATTTGACAATAGAGTCGAGTTCAGATATTTTTGACACTTTGCCCGCTCTAGTATATTTGACGCTGACTGTACATGGGAGATGTGAGGGTTAATAGTATAAAATAATTATTTATATGTATGTAAGTCTGTAAGGTATTTGTTGTCGTGTCGTCTGAAATAAAGGTTTAATTTAAAATTAACAAGAGTACCAGAAGCTAAGGCAATTATTTTTAGAATTTTCGTCTGTCTGTCAGGTTTTATATCTGTACGTGCATCATGCAAAAACTGCTTCATAAAATTGGATTTAATTTACACAGCTGTATAGCTGGAAGTCTAATTGAAAATCTAATGCATGTTACATTTCGATACGCCTCATAGAAGCCGAGTTATGAAAAGATAAAATATAGTATCCTCCTTCCGAATTCTACGCGTGATAATAAAATAATCAACGAAATTACATTGTACGGAATTATTTGTTCTTTCATAATACATATAAGTATGTCACAGTAGCTCAGCCTTTTCTTGATATAATATTCTACACGTATTATTTCGTCCCGTATTGACTCTGCAAATAGACGCAGAAAGGCTTTCTCCAAAGCAAAGTAATGTGAGACAGAAAGTTTAATGGCCTTGCAAAGTTTTCCTATTATTTCTCGGATGCCTTTTTTACTAAACTAATAAAATGGTATATGGATTTCTTTATTATTCCCTCCGGCATTGAAATTCTATCTTACCGAATAAAATATGAGAAGAATATTTAACTAGACTGAATTTATGGCATTTTATCTATGAATATTTAAAAATCATTCAGAGAGTGTCTAATAAAGTGGTTGACAATGTTATGTGAAGCTAGGCTTTTCTTTCATTTGCAATACATCGAAAAATTACTTTTAAAATAGGTTAACTCCCCTATAAAGAACCCTTATAAGATCACTTCTTTGTCCGTGTTTCGGTCTGTCTGTCAAGACTCTTTTTCTCAGGAACGCGTGGAGATATCAAGTGGGTAATGCCATTTTTGGTGAGCTGTTATGTCTTCGCTGCCGATTTAGCGAGTGACAAAATAATGGATTGTAAATTAGTTTTTATGTCGCGTAGGCACATTGTGCCCGTACCTATGGCAGAGAGATAAGTCATTAAATGCCATCTCCATTACTTAATGCTCTAAGTATTAATAATATCATAGTCTATAATCATTAATCATCTATTAGCTCCACTCGTACAGTCAAGTGGAAAAATATGCATTGTGATAAACTAAAAAAAAAACCGTAGGTAGCCTTTTAATAAATCTTTCGCTTACTTGGCGGGTACATTTAGTATGCAGTGTCTGACATGGCCTCCCGCTATGTTGATGATGTCATTGTAGTGCAATTTAATCAAATCACGCTGCTTTTGTATCCACATGACGTACCGTTAGAGGATTAAGTAAATTCCATACATTTCTTTAAACTAGTTGTAAATACTATCAAAATAACAAACATATTGTAAGAACCGGCCAAGTGCGGCAATGTAGAAACACTACGTCATGATAATCTTTGAATTTTCCGTTTCCTTTATACACGAAAAAACATATACAGGTAAGTTCATCATCTCAGACACAAGAAGTCCAATGTTGAACATACTCGTTCTCCATGGATTTCCAAAGTGACAGGTAAGGTAACTTGACTATAAATAATAGTAAAAGTGACTTTTTTATCAGTCCGACTGCAATAACAATAGCCGGTCCGAGCCCGCATTATGTCAGAATCCAATTAAAAGATTAACAAATCAATTAACTCCAGTCATTTCCGTTTAATGGAGTTCCGTTGTACGACGTTTCAAATGGAATGAATAAAAATAAAGCAAAAGTAATTTATTCAGGGAAATCGACGACTTTCGCGTTTCTTTAAATCATTCAGAAAGGCATTAAAAGCGTTGGCTTTTTATACCTTTAACGAACACAGAGTCTAACTATACTCGTATTTACAGTAGGGGAAATATGAATATTCACGTACCATCTTAGAACCCTATCGCAATGACGCGTTAAACGCCAGGCTATGTCATCCAAATGTCATGCGTATGTCTCTTCGACTAGGTTCTACGGTGGTACGTTTTTCAATTTCCTTAACTGTACATATGTATAGCGAGCTTTTACCCGCAGCTTCGCCCACACGGGATGGTTAATGCATTTTACGAGATAAAAATGTATCTTATATTTCAATCCGGGACATGATCTATCTGTCTACCAAATTTCATCTAAATCCGTCCACCCGTTAACGCATGCTTGAAGAATAAACATCTAAACATCCAAATATTCAAATGTCCAAAACTCATTACTTTCGCATTTATAATATAATATAATTTAGTGTTATGTTTTTTATTGTGAGCCTATTGTGACCCACTGCTGAGTAAAGGCCTCCCCCAATGCTTCCAGTGCTGGATACTCGATGCTATCAGCTGCCAGACTTCCAAGAAGTTCAATTCGTACCTCCATCGTCGTCTAGGTCTGCCGGATCGCCACTTCTGGTAAAATTATGCTGTCGCCGATTTGAATTTGTCTGGCTCCACTTGGTGGTTATTTTGGCTCATTAGTAAGATTAAATTGTAACTGGCCGACGTCAGTGCATAGGAGATATTAAAGAAAAAATAATATGAGGGGTGTTTATAACAGTAATGAACCAAAAAAAGACCCTTACAACTTTTGTCTGCCCGTCCTAATGTTTTTACGCACAACACTCATAACTTCTGCACGAAATTGGATGCAGTTTCCAACGTTGTATTGCTGGAGGTTACAAAAAAACTGGAGCAGTTTTCGCCTTGATACGCCACCTAGAAGCAGAGTTAGACCTACCACATTCCTACAAATTACCTACGCGTACCTACAAAGTTGCGGAAATAAACTAGTATACTCTAAAACAGAACAAAACGTCAGCAAGGTTTGACAGCATTTTCGATTGTACTTACCGGTAAATGAATCATCTAATTGAACGGCAAAAGCCAATCAATAAAATCAAATTAAACTGTCTGGTCCCCGTCAAGTATTAAGCGGTCAATAACACTCAAGTGTAAACAAAACCTCGTCACATCAAAGGAAAACGATCTTTTTAGGCGTTAGTTAAATTAAAACCACTCAACGTAGCCCCGTCACCTGTCGAGGAATACTTGAATCTGTTCAACCGCGAGAGCTCTGATTACGCTGGTTTTTCTGAAAACATTTTTATTGCTCAGGTAAAAAAAGGTTTTATTTCAAGCGCGTGACCAGATTGAAAAATTAAATTGAGAATAGGGATTTTTTTATTGTAATTGCGAGAAATGAAAACCATTTGTAATAATAAAGGAATCGTTAGTACTTAGTGCTCAAAAAAGTTATCAAGCTCAAAATCATAGCTATACCAGAAACATAACGAAATAATCAAAGGATTTAATATATTCAACAATAACGTAAAAAATTATTAAAAACGAAAACGAAATTTCAATGCACATGGGTGTTTCTCTGCTATTTGGAAATTCGGCCATACAAGACTGTCCTCAAGTAATTTTATTAAATGTTGAGAATGTTTGTTAATAAAATGAAGGGCAATAGTAAATTAAATATAAATCTTAAAAAAGCCCACACATTTTCCTCTTGATTTTTGAGTTATGGACAATTTTTTGTAAAGCCGTGACAGGGGACTGTTTTATGGACAAAAACAAGTAGTATTTTTGTTTAAGTTATCAAAATATTTATTTTTCTTTGCTATTCTTAAAATATGTAAACAAATAAATCAACAGTATTAAAACAAATCTTACTTATTATGTGACTTTTCTTAAGCCTAATAACAGTTGCGTTAAACTTAACAAAATCAACTTCTTAGAGTGCCTTTCATTGGTAATAGAGAGTGATTTTTGGATTTCTGAAGTATAAATATCTTTCTCTTTTTGCGTTTTTAAACATGCTTAGTTTTTTTTTAATAGTTTATTCACTTCCCCGAAAAGCTTTCCCTTGCAAAAGTATTTATGTCTTGCCTGACTTTTTTTGCACGATACTTAGATCTGTGCTCTTTCCAAACCTTTTTAACAGCCTTATGCTCACGACGACTCATATCTTTAACTAATTTTCTTTTGATATTTCCGCCTTTCTTTCTCTTTCAGTTCTTCTTTTTTTGAGGGTCATTTTTAAGTCGTTGATATTTCAAACGCTCAGCTATACGTTTTTGTTCCAGTATTTCTTCTCTTGTTTTGGGTGGCTTCTTTCTCGGTGGCATTTTGAGATAATACCTACGACAGAGACGATATTTTTAATGGTCAAAACCTAAAAAAACAGTCCCCTGCGGTATGAACAGTCCCCTGTGCTATGAAATGACAGGGGACTGTTGGCCAGGGGACTGTCATTTTTACATGAATACTTTATAAAACAATATAATTTAAAAACATTTAGATAAACGAAACAGATGTTGCTACATACTAGATGACCAATGGTTTTGAACAAATTTTCGTAATTAAATTTCTTAAAATAGTAAAAAAAAGGCTTACCAGTGGACTGTTTTCACTAACGGCCGAGAGGCACCACCACCACCTGACGCAGTAGTAGCACTAAACAAAGTAGTAGCTGCCCGCTTAGCTACACACCCGAACGAACTGCACGCCGATTGCGTTCCGTTTCACGATCTAAATGCTTCGCGCCAAAACTAAAATTGACACCAGCGCTGTTTTGAAATTTTAACAGGGGACTGTTTTAATAATTTGAGGACAGCATTCGCACATAGATATCTTGATTAAAATTTGATTATAAAAATATAATTGTGATGTATAAAGATTCTTGCGGTTATTGTTAATGCATTTGGATATTTTTTATTCCATTATAAACGGCAAAAAAATAAATATTTGTAACAAGATTTGTAATTCTGGAAAAGGGACATACCAGGGGACTGTGTTTTGAGATGTTTAAGGTTTATTTATTCGAATATTCCATTATGAAATTACTAAATAAGCTGTGGCGTGCCAAGAATACCTAATATTACATCAGTATTGGTACAAAAAAGTGAGAAATTTTAAGATTTGTTACGTAAAATTAGCTTGGGACAGCGATTTTCCATTTAGTGGAGAAATGCCCACATACAAACCAAATCCAGTTTAAAAATACAATCACAGAAAATAACAAATAGTTACACAAATAAAACGAATTATCAAGACCTAAAAATAAAAACGATGCAAAAAATACATAATATATTTAGATTCAAACTAAAATATAATTTTAGCATTAATTTTTAGTTTTCGTTTAGATCTTAATCATATTATATTATTGATTACTGTGAATAAATGTTTATACCTTATCTATACATACATGTACAAAAACAAATAAGATTAAAGGATACTTTGTAAAACAATCAAAATTTTGTCATTCATTGACCCTCTAGTAACACTTCAGTGAGCAAATTATTGAAGATTTGTAAAATTTTAAACCGGCGTTCTTTTGAATTTTGCTTAATTTCATTCTGGTATTTTATATGAAATTTAGACATTGCAGCCGGCGGATGGCGGGATCCGGATATGACGTGTCGAGAATGATTTCCCTGATGACTAGCGGAAATAAGACAGGGGTTGATGGTAATTTTGAGGGTATGACCGTTTGCCCAGTGACCCTACGAGTTTTATTAGTTTATCTGAGTTTATCTCTCGTTCCTTTCTTATGACTCTAATTCGACAGAGATGCAGGGAGGTATGAGTTACTGGGTTGGTCATTTAGGGGTTTCCGTTGGGTGCTTGTGCCTCATTAAATGCATACTTACCTACAGTAAAGCTCCATTTATTTCAAATAATTAATACATTCAGGCGTTACTTTGCGGAGGTCCATTTTAACAAACTAGAAAAAATTACCTTGCTACTCCGCGAAACAAGTGCCGTGCTCGAGCAAGTTAGCTGCGTCTGTGCGACATACAGAACATATAATTATGTATGAACATATATGCCGCACAGCTAACTTGCACGAGCATGGCACTGGTTTCGCGGAGTAGCAAGGTAATTTGTACCAGTTTGTCCATTTATTTCACATTCACACGACAATGAACAAATGTTATTAATATGACCGGCGAGAGACTAGTGACGCTCCGGATTGTGTAGCGGGCGCTTGTTGGTCATATTGCAAACTAAGCATTTCTGTGTCCCTACAGCGGGGCAATTCTCGCGTCAGTAGAGATGAAGTCACACTCGACATATGTCAAAAAGAGCTGTCAGATCCCTTCAAAATCTGTAATTTTTTTAAACATCTCGAATGCGAGATGAATCTCGATGTGCGCCAGAATTGGGGTCCAGGTCATGTTAGGATCACAGTAGTCGTGGCATGTCGTGCAGTCGTTAAGACATTATTCACAAGTATCACACAAGCGCTATAGAATCTCTGTAGCAGCCTGGTGGCCACCTGTCCTGTATTTTACAGGACGGTCTGATTTTCAGCTATAATTTTGGCTGTGTGCAGGACCATACAAATGATACCATAAACGTTGACCCGTATATTTCTTTTGTTCCTATAATTTTAGATAACGTGTCCTGTTGTGAGCACACAGAGTTGGTCACCCTGATAGCAGCTGTATAGAGGTGATCATCTCTATAGAGCTTATTGTATTTTTATGTATAGGCTTAGAATACTGCTTAGGGAATACGAACAAATTGTTAGTATTCCAGGAAGCGCGGGTGGTAGGAGGCGGGTGCAAGGTCAGTCCAGATCGCTACCACCATTTTGCTCGCTAATCCTGCTGCTAAGCAGCTGTGCTTGCACTGTTGTGTTCCGGCGTGGAGAGCAAAACAGCCGGTGTAATTACTGGCACAAGAGGTATTCCATCTTAGCCCTCTGGGTTGGCAACGCATTTGTACTCTCTTTGTTGTTACAGGTGTCTATAAGCGGTGGTGATCACTTACAATCAGGAGGCCCACTTGCTTGGTTGCCTTCCTGTTATTAAAAAAAAGCAGTATTCTATGCGCAGTATTCCATTAAGCATTATATAACAATTCGAGAAACGTTAGAAGTGAGTAGAACAGTTGATAAATTTTGTTCATTTGTTTGTTTATGCGTGCATGAATTTGTTTCCCTTAAAAGATATATTAGGGTTCCGCAGTCTAAACGGAACCCTTTAATTTCGCCATGTCCATCCGTCCGTCGCGCTGCGCTCCAAGACACGCTTGGCTGCCGTTGGGAAAAAGACTGCCAACCTAAAATGGGACTGATGTACCCAGTGGTAGGCTTACGCAGTTACTTGGTGGGTTCCGAGAACGGGCAACGACGACGAAGCAGATCAAGACGGCGATGGCGCGATGACTTGGACGCGATTGATAGATACTGGCCTAATACTGCACCAGACAGGGAGTTGTGGAGGTCAAGAGGATAGACCTTTGCCAAGCAGAGGGACACATCAACAGGCTACCTGCTAGGTGGGTTGGTTCGTAAAGGATTTTCGCTACAAAGCTGGAACCCCTTGCTACGAGTGTTATGCTACGATGTATAAATATATGGCACACTCCAACATAGCGAAATAAAAACACTCAGAACAAACCTAACGCCATCATCGCTCCTGAGGTTTAAGGCAATCATAACTTCCTCTCTTAAACCGCCCCGAGATATTGTTTTATTCATAATAAAGAAACAAAAGAAATGTAATCTCCTTCGCAAACAAAAATATATTAGGTACCTATGTAAATCGAAACACATTTTGTTACAATAAAACGGTTTGTTCAGCGAAAACGCAAAAGGCCATTCCGATGCTTTGTTATTGTAATTGGGTCTTACAGGAAAAAATGTCGAAATCGTTCGTGAAAATTGTCAGAAGTCAAAGGGATTTCCGAATATGTAAAAGAGGTGCGGGTGGTAGGACCTTGTGCAAGGTCCGGCCGGATAGCTACCACCATCTTGCTCGTTAATTCTTCCGCTAAGCAGCAGTGCTTGCACTGTTGTGTTCTGGCGTGGAAAGCAAAACCGCCTGTGCAAATACTGGCACAAGAGGTATTCCAACTTAGCCCTCTAGATTGGCGACACATCTGCAATCTCCTTGGTGTTGCAGGTGTCTATAGGTGGTGGTGATCACTACTAGCGGGTGACCCACTTGCTTGTTTGCCTTCCTATTTTATACAAAAGAGTAATGTTTAGCGTTTAATTCATTAAAATCGACCCACGTAATCAAAAGATATTCCATTTTTAAGATTAATTAGACACTTCACAGCATTAATCCTTTAATCGATATGGAATAGCATAGAGGCATTAGCATATCATAGATCTAAGTCCACGCGAACCAAGTCGCGGGCAAACGCTAGTTATTATTATAAGCTCACGCCTGTTGCCCTTGGGGGTAAGCAGACACCCCAGAACGCCATTTGCCCCGTTCCTGGCATACTTCCCTCGCTTCCTCCGCACACATTCCTCGCTTCATACATGTTTGGCGTTTCCAAGTATACAGACCTATGCATATAGAAGAGGGTGTGAGAGGCATTATGTTAAAACAGTCGTACTATACTTTTAGGGAATATCATCAACAAAGGTAACCAAGGTAAGGATCTGAAGGCATCTGAAGATCAAAGAGGCATCAAAGGGCCCCGCGGCTGAAGGATTTTGTTCGTTATTCCAATCATGTTAACAAGCATAAGTGAATTAGGGTAGTATCGAACATATATTTACGACTTAATTCACTCGTGGGGTGGGCAGAAATGGCACAGCCAAGGTCATAAATAAGTAATCTATGTTCCCAAACGTTACGTTACTTTATTTGTATACGTGACATAATTACCATGATTTATGAATTGTGCATTGGATTTTCGTGTGTTATTTTGACGATCCGAATCGGTGACGCCATTTTTTTGTAAATTTGATATTTTTATTTTTATTTTTATTTTTTTTTATCAACAAATTAAATAATTTATTCTAATAAACACATCAAATTAAATTACAAACAGTCAAACTTAAAAACTAACATTAAATAATAAACATAGATATTATTTTTAATTAAATATTTCAGTTAAATTTTCGGCTATTTTCTTAAAAAACTTCAAAGCTTACTATTTTAAAATTATTAAAAAAGTTGAGACTCTCACAACAGGCCCTTTTAATTTATTTGATATGTCACACCATAGAGTTTGCAAAACTTTCTTTTTTTTAGCCCTCAAAAGTGGGCCCGCCTCGTGTTTATTTTTCTACGTTACACGTCCATCCTTGGGGTCACCGACTCAAAAATGTGTACCAAATTCCAACTCAATCAATTCGTAGTTTCAAAGCAAATTGGCCGTGACAGACAGAAGGACGGACAGACACGCGAATGATCCTATAAAAGTTCCAATATTTTACTTTTAAGGTACGGAACCCTAAAAACTACATGCACATTTCCTAAAAGTGCTGTAAAGAATGTCGCAGGGCGTTCGTAAATAATATATTTAGGTTAGAATAGGCTAGTCTAGAATAGTTGTGTCAATTCGTTGGCCTAGATCTCAGAAGTTTTGGCAAGCGTGCCGCCAGCCGACGCGGGCGACGGTCGTATTAAGTAAGTAAGTACGCTATTCTGCACATCAAGGGTTCAACGCACCGCTATAAACAAACAAATGAAGCAAGTAATACCAGCTTTTGATATTGTGCCATTAATCCATATAAAAACAAAGACATTAGTAATCATATTAATGACTAGCGGACGCGCGCGACTTCGTTCACGTAAAATTAGTAGCCTATGTCCGTCAGTAATAGTGTAGCTTTCTATCTGTGAAAGAATTTTTGAAATCGGTTCAGTAGTTCCAGAGATTACCCCCTACATACAAACAAACTAACAAAAAACAAATAAACAAAGTTTACCTCTTTATTATATTAGTGTAGATGTAGATGTAGATGTAGATAGTGTAGATGTAGATGTAGACTAGCGGACGCCTGCGAATTTTGTTCGCGTGAAATTAGTAGCCAATGTCCGTCAGCGGCCCTAACATGACAGCCCAGGTTTAGTTTAACCCCTCCCTATGTCTCTGTTTAACTAGTGTCATGAGATGAGAAAGAGACGCAGATAAAGATTAACTAAACTTGGCCAATCATGTTAGAGCCACAGGGATAGTGTAGCTGTGTTTTAGTAAAGCATTTTTGGAATCAGTTCAGTAGTTCCAAAGATTACCACCTACATACAAATAAGCAAACAAATAATTTTTGCCTCTTTATTATATTAGTCTGGATGTAGATATAGACACTTCCTTTTTTTATGGAAATATAAAACTTTTAAAAATATACGAAAGAAGTTTCTACAGCTTTGCGTTTTGGCAGTCAATTTGAAATGATGGAAAGTCACCATCAACATCCTGCTAGCGCTTTATCCCGTTTCTTTATTTGTCCGCTTAAACTAAGATTCCTGAATTGTCAGGTCAGTATTCAGTATTTTTAGTATTCAATCATTTACAGCCCTCTTACATTGGAGCGACTGCCATCTGGGGTGCAATTTTTGAATCTAACCAGGTGACTAAAGCTCACCAAAATGGCCGAATCTCTATAAAAAACGGCTATTTTGGTGAGCTTTAGTCATCCGATGAGATTCAAAAATCGCACTCCTGACCTTCGTAATCCTTTAGACAGGGAAACAAGACCGATAGGATTGTAGTTCAGCCATTCTCAAGCGTGTTCACCGTTTCTAACTACCTTTCCTTAATTAATTGACGTAATTAATCAGTTCTTGCCTGAACTCCATGTCTGCAGACATGTTTCGTTAATTAATTAAGGAACAGTAATTAGAAACCGTATTATAAACAGAATGGCCGAGTTACACCTGGTTGACAAGAATGTTTACAATTAAGTCTATACTTAATCATAATACTTATGTTTTAAAAAATATGCAAACGAACGAATCCTTGCCCTTTTCTAAATCTGTTAAAGCAATTAGAACAATGCATGAAGTGTGACTTTACGTTTTATTTCCTGGACCACGATTTGTCAGACCTCACGTCTAGCCAAAACCGCCACATAAATTTCTGGGCATTCCCGTTTCTTTTATTCAGCGTTTTATTTATTTTACTTGTCCGTTTCATTATGGGGATCCATTATCCCAGTCACGTAACTCCTCCACATTACGTCACAGAACACATAATAGTACACAAACACAAAAAAATATATAATAATAGTACAGAAACAAAGACAAAACAAAAACCAATAATAACTAAATAGTTTTATACAAGCTGTGTACAATGATATTAAAAAAGGTAGATAGGTTACAAGCGCTCCGGTAGCGAGCTCCAAATTGGAGTCAAATAGCACCAGTGTCCTCAGTCGCAAAGCAACAAGCGAACGGTGCGCATGTTAACCTAAGCTGTGTGTTTGCGGTCAATTCCAAATTCCAAAATCATTCAAGGCCGTGATTGGTCCGTTGGAAAAAATATTCCCAACAGCTAAATACTAGCTGTCTTCTTTGTTACGATGGTTTTAATCACGTTGTCCCTTTTACACAGTTCACTATGTGTGCGTAAAAGTAAAAACGAAACATTTTGCATGTCGCACGCTTAGTATTAAAGTGACCAATTTCTGAATAATACACGTCCCAAAATATCACCTTAATTAAAAGACATAGGGTTTAATTTTGGGAAATATCATATTTAGAATTGAGTCGCTTTCATTCTAAGGGTGCGATGTGTGTGTTCGCCACTGCATTCGGATCATTTTTCTTGGAGTTTTTGTATGGGTATAACCTGTCTATTAATAACAAGTCACTGGCTGTGTATTCCAAATCGTTACCAAAATATGTAAAAGCATAACAGAAAACAAACGAACGCGTATCGTGTTCCATTTTTAAAACATTCACTTTTTAATTTTATCAACGTATTTTTAGGCCACGCCACGGTGTATAAAAAGCGTCCTGCTATGTCTCTTTTCGCTACTAACATGACCGGCCCCCAGGTTTAATTTATCGCTCGATTTGTCTCTGCCAAACTAGTGTCATAGGGGGACATAGACATAAACTAAACTTGACTGGTCATATTAGAGCCACTGGACATCGTATAACTCGTACTCATTCGCACGCAGAGCAACTCAATAGCAACAGTCTCATAGAAAAGTCGCACCGAATAGACTTGTGCCCCACGCCTGATTTTTCGTTCAGACTTTTTAATATGACGCTGGTGGTGTTAAAAGATTTGACAAAAGATAATCTGCTGAATTTATTGCAGTGCTACTTCTCAGAAGAATCTCCCATTTCGGAATCAGACATGTAAAAAATCCTAATCAGTCTGTATTGTGACGTACTTGCAAAATCAATTTTTCGTTTTCTTTTTCTTTACATCTCATGTGTTCTTTGTTGTTTCTAGATGTAACCACAGAGCGTCTAGTTTAAGTTGCTGTTACAGTAAATGTCTCACAGGCGTCAGCGTTAACTTCTCAATTACTATAGAAGTAAAGACAGCGCATCTAGCGCCGCGTATTGAAAATAAATAAAAATGAAAATGAAAAATTTATTTTGCAAGTAGGCCATATAGGCTCTTTTACATGTCTGAATCTACTAGCGCTTCGGAAAATGGAAGATACTACTGAGAAGAAACGCCGCAAGAAACTCAGCAGTTTATTTTTTTTTCTTCTCTTTTCAAAACAGATTACAGTGCAATTTATCACAATAGGACATGGCATACACAAGTTACATAAAAAATATTAAAAAAAAACAGTAAATAGCACAGCAAGCTTTAAGCATATTGAACGTACTGGCACTAGTTAAGAATGATCAGGAGATGTATAGGGTCCCCAGATCAAAGAAATTAGTTAGGGATGTATATGGTACCTGAAATAATAAAAATCAAATACTTAGTCTAAATAACTTAGAGATGTATAGTCTCTAAGGGTCAAAAAACAAATTAATTACCTTAATCTTTGCTTAGCAGAGGTGTGAAACGCCTCCACGGTCAAATTGTGCAATATTACTTGGAGATGTATAGTCTCCGCATGTCAAAATTAAATTAAATTAAATAAAAATTGGCAACAAAGTGTTCTCATAGCAATTTAGAAGTTACTTAGTACTAACGCGTTTGAGACGTTTGTGAACTTTGGCTTAAACGCATCGGAGGTGCAATTTTTGAACTTCACCAGGTGACTATAGCTCACCAAAATGGCCGAACCTTTATGAAAAACGGCCATTTTGGTGAGCTTTAGTTACCCGGTGACATTCAAAACTCGCACTCCTGGTCCGTTCTTTAGTTGTTTAATCAAACTACTAAAATTTGATTTACTAATACCTCAGCTAACTCCCAAGTTCAATTTGGTTTACGTCTGAATAATTAATAGAAACAGTACTGTTGTAGAATTAATTTATATCCGATATTCAATAATATCAGTCACGTGTCACACTCAAAATAGAAATAGACCAAGAGTAAGTGGTTTCATTAAATGATAGATATCTAATTTTATGACAATAATTATGATAATAATGGTATGAAAGAATTTTTGTTGATATTAACAACTTATCACTGAATTGTCGTTGGATCTACTTAACTACTGGTGGTGCGTAAAACTCGACTTACGGGATGTGTACTGGGTGTCTAGATAAAGTGCCACACCGTTAGTGTCAACCCTAGTAGACAGAATATAATGTATGTATGGGTTTGACATTGACGATTAACACATTTTGACGTTGCCTTTCGCTTCTTTACGTCAAGTTCATACATTTTGTCGTTTTTTATAGCATTTACATTAAGAATATCAGCTAGTCAGACACGCTGGAACGCCATACATATAGGTATTTTAAATAAAAGCTCCGCCCACGAACTGATAATAGTGAAAATAGTAGTAGTAGTGGTATTTTGTTGAATGAGCGGAAGGCCCCAGGGCCAAAGCAGAATCAAATGTATTGTCTACCAAATAGCGACTTCTACAGAGGCCTCTGCGCGTTCTCCAACAGTTCCAACCTATTTTAGCTGCACCCAAAATAGGTTGCTTCGTTTTGACGTTATAGAAGGTCAAACAATTAATAGCTTTAGGCATTTATATGGATGTCTATGTCAATTAATTGGAACAAATTAGCTTGCCCCCTAAAACAGTGTTAATACCAGCCACAAATTATATATATAGATATAATGATTCAGTTATCGTGAAATAGCAGGATCATTTATCTTAATTTGTTTAAAGGACATGCAAGCTTTCCTCTAAAGAGCTATAATTGATTATTATTTCCAATTCTTAAACTATGACAAAACAAGAACTACTCAAACAACACGGGCATTCGAAGCTAAATAATAAATAAATAGCTCTCATTTGACTCAATCGTGATTGTAAACGAGCGGCAATCACTTTGACTGCCTATGATTGGAGTGACAGAACACGCCAATAATTCATTTAACTTTATCAATAGGAAGTTTTAGTAAAAGGTTACCACCAGATATCTATAAATAACGTTGGCCTCTTTCTACACATAAATTATTTACTTTTTTTTTGTTTTGTGCACCCATGTGGGTCTTTTTTTATTGTGATTGACTGCTAAAAATATCTACTGACGTTAAGTCTGCCAATTGTTTTTGTAAACTGTGCAATGAAGCTTAAAATAAATAAATATTTAGAGTAAAACGTCTAGGTACATAAATAAACAATGTTATAATCGCGTTAAAGTCCCGATTTCCTTACAAAGTTTAAATTAAAGTTGTTATTTTTCCTGTCTGTCCTGAATTTTTATAGTGTGTCTTCGGCCGCCTTCTCATCCTGAACCACGCAACGGATTTTGATACAGTTTTCACTATCATTTAGAGTTTTTTTAAGGAAGGGTTTATATGTACACATTATTACATCTCGATTGTACCCGTGTGAAACCGCAGCGGGCCGCTAGTACGATAATGGCAAAGATTAGACAGCAAAATTAGTCGTCAACTCCTAGTCTAGGCACTTCGATCGGGCTAACAAGATGTAGGTTCGCCCCGAGTTTTCAAAACCTTCAGTGGAACCATATTACAATAAATGTCAGGCAGGCATGTCATTATAAAAATTATCCTGAAAAGATTCTACTATAGCAAAGCCCCCTTCATAAGAAATGGAGGGGCTACCAAAAGCCTGTCAATTTGAGACCCAAGTGAAATGCTGTAAATTAGCTTTAGTTTTTAGCTCTAAGTACTTATTATATTTTTATGTGCTATGGAACCTAGTTCTGGATTAAAGTTATTTCATTTCATTTTCATGTAGAGGTTTATAAAAAAGTGGTCGGAAAACCCGATACGAGTTAAAATCCGTCAGAGAGTTTCCCTACGTGATTGTATTGTTTAGTGAATCAATGAAAGTATTTGCTGTTGTTGTTGAATGCTGCAGCTTCTTCTCAGCAGAATCTTCTATTTTCGGAAGCGCTGGTAGAATCAGACATGAAACAGACCTACTTGCAAAATATATTTTTTAAGGCATTTGCCTCTATACAGTTTATTTAGCGCTTAGTCTGCTTCCTGGGTACTCAGCGGCTAGATTAGCAAACAAGATGCTGGTAGCGATCCCGACGGACCTTGCACAAGACTCTACTACTCGGAAAATGGACTAGAGTTATGAATAGAATAGGGTATAGGTACGTTTGCAAGTTGCGTCCCAGAACGAATACTTTATGTTATTATTTAAATATTTTTCCGCAATTATTTTGATATATATATGCCTGTCTGTCTTACATAACGGTTGAACATCAACCTACCATGACACCGAACTAAATAAATAAGCATACCAGAGTACCTTCACAAAATTACCATACTTAGAAATAATGAGTGTGTAATTACTGAAGAAAAGCTGGCACAGTTACTTACTTTCAAAATGTTTCTTAGAAAATGATTATGTGAAAATTCTCGTGAAGTTTTTCCGGTTTTTCACGCGGGGTACGCTTTGACCATGATCCCAAAGTTGGCAGGTCAGGTATTACATTGACGTGACTGCCCTCTGACCTGTGTAACCCCTATTACAAGGTAACGAGATTAACAGGATGGATATACAATTATACATTCATTTACACGTTTATGCAGGTTTCCTCACGATGATTTCCTTACTGTAAGAGCGTGTAAACCAGCTATTTTTGGAGTCACTGGTTTCCATAGGCAGTGATCACTTCCCATCTGGCGACCAGCGTGAAGGTTTTCTTCCAATTTTCATTAAAAATAATTTTGCTTACAACATTCGCGAATTTTGTTTTCATCATCAAATCTTAAATGTATAAAAATAGGCCAACTTAGAGGTAAACCGTATCCATTTAAAAAAGATCATCTTAATATGGTTAAGCCATCTCCGAGTAATCAGTAAACATATATTTTTATTTGTCTAGTTATTTGATTGTTTTAAGTACTTAATTTTCCATTTTTGGGATTACGAGTTATTTAATCTACACATCTAATGCCATAGCAGTTACGCGTATCGATATGTCGCTTTGCTCAATGGTAATTCAAATTTATTTTATTTATATCACTTACGTGCCATTACAAGATTCCCAAAACTCCAAAAACACACTTTGCACAAACCGCACATTTAAAAAAAAACACGCAATCCACGCTCAGGCTGGCGCAGTATCACACTCAACACCACTAAAAACCCACAAACGTCCAGCACTTAAAAAAACGCACTATTTAAAACGACAACACCACTTCTCGTAGCCTCTGGGTGCGGTTTTTAATAAATAAAATTGGATTGCAAAACAAAAGACCGTATCGGCTACGGCGTAGCGGGCGGGCGCTACGACGCTCTGCTACGGACTGACGTAGAGGTTGGAGGGAAAGCGCTTTTGCGCACGGTCCTCCCACTTATACCGCTTTAAGCGCTTTCGCGCTTACATCGTCTAGCAATACTTGGTTTCTAAGGTGATGGATAAACATTGTGCATCTAGTTGAGAAAAAAATTGTGTGTGCCGTGTCAAGTTCAGTGCGTGACAACCTGCAGGGCTAAGGCGGTAGGGTTGTTATCTGTGAGTTCAACATGCTTTCATGTAAGTTTTATTCTTATCGATTAATGTCATGAAGTTTATTACAACCGGACAAAGGCTGACAAATGTTCTCTTTGTCTGAGAGTTAATGGCAATTTATCACGTTCAGCAATTGTTTATTGCAAAATTGTACATTACATTGTACAAATGTTAGAGCGTAGCAATTTAAACTTAAAAACAAACTTTCAGCTTTATAGTATTAGTGTGATAGTGTGATTTACACTTTTATTTCAGATACATTTTACAGGGTATAAAGTATATAATATTTTAATCCAGCTCATGATCTATCTGTCAGACAAATTTTATCGAAATCCGTCTTGCCGTTAAAGTGTGAGAAACAATCATCTAAACATTTTAACATTCACCTTTATAATATTTGAAGACTAAATAGGATTTTATTTATTTTTATTTTGTATACTTTTAATGTAGTGCGTTATTAATTTTGCACAAAATAAAAAATAGCACGTATGCTCGACCAAGAAATTGCTCAACCACTTCGATCGTATTACAAGGGTATAAAGTTTAAGAGTGGCTAAGCAGTTACTTAATCAACTCTAAAATAAACACTTTACCTTCCTTTGCGTCGCGCAGTCGGGTAAAAAGCAAACTCAATGCCTTAGCCATTCTCTGCGAGTCAACATTGTTGTTTAAATAGAATATTACTATAGAATAGCATTATTATTTACTGTTACACATATTATACAAACACAAAAACAGACTTATACAAATACTTCGGCAGACGACCGGATAGCCTTTTGGTTAGTGACCCTGACTACAAAGCTTGAGGTTCCAGGTTCGATTCCCGGGAGGGGCACGTGTTTGTATGATTATTATTTATGTTTGTACCCGAGTCGTGGATGTTATATGTATTTAAGTCTATGTTTATCTATATTAACTTTGTATATCCGTTGTCTAGTACCCATAACACAAACAGCTTTAGTTGCATACTTTTGGACTAGGTAAACTGATGTTAAGTGTCCCAAAAATATTTATTATTTGATATAATTCAATAATCTATAGGAGGTATTCAATCAAAGTCAAAAAACAAATTCTTTCGCAAACAACTAAACACGCAGCTTCGTGTCTTTTATTCCCGTATAACTCATTTGATAAATAAAACGGTCAACTGCCGCTGGACCTAAACAAACACACGAAAAGGACGGGACAAGGATAGAGAAACAGTAAATTAGGTGTTAAAGCCAATAAGTATCAATACAACTGTACGTTTCCATCGGCACTAGAAATTGTATATCACAGGTGTACTTTTAAACTCACCTGGTGACTAAAGTTCATCAAAATGCCCGAATCTCTATGAAAAACGGCCATTTTGGTGAGCTTTAGTCACCCGATGAGATTCAAAAATCGCACCTCTGCGGCCCTAACGTGACAGCCTGTTTAACCCCTCCCTGTGTCTCTGTCTAACTAGTGTCATAAGAAAGGGACGCAGATAAACTAAACTTGGCCAGTCATGTTAGGGCCACTGGACTATAAATCTATGTATGCACAGAAGGATTAACACTAACAACAAATGATCGCTATAGAGAAATCACATGAATTCGTAATTTGTTAAATAAAATTAGTTAAAAAGTTTTAAGGATCTTAATATGAAAAAAGTTAACAAAGTTATGCAGTGCGCTTACTGGCCAATATATTTAGGGATGTCTCCTGGGTTAAAACAACAAGATTCTAATTAGTCCGTCCGACTCGATACGTATTTTTTTATTTGTCCATACGAATAATATTGACAAAGATACAGCACATTCAAATTCAGGAGTAGGGGTTCGTGACGTCACTCGTTCGTAAAAATTTTACGAAATAATGACGTAGCGCGAACTTTCGCCGCTCTGTAACTTTGTTATTTTAAGTTTTAGAAGCAAAAGAAAAAATACGTATCTACTATTTTCTGGCGTTCTAAAAGATGGACTAATTATTATTTTTTAGTCAACATCCCAATTGTATTTAGGTATAGTCGACCAAGAAATTGCTTGACCACTTTTGAACCTTATCCCTTTGTAATACTGTTGAAAAGTGGTCAAGCAATTTCTTGGTCGGACTTACATAGATACGATGAGAACAGACAGGAACGGATAGCGATTTTGTTATAAATTATGTAAAGAAAATACCTAAAACATCCAAGACTCTGGTACAAACATTCGTAATCATCAAAGTAGAAATATTACGAAATACTTTAGGTAACTTTTTTGAACAAATCAATTTCTGCGCAGACCAGTCGGCGCGACATGTACTATTAAAGGCAGATAATTGTGAAGAAGGCGGATAATTCCATTACAGGCCTGACTCGACGATCTGCAGACATAGCTAGCTATGTTATCTAGAAAAGGCGGTAATTGCTGAACCAACAGTCAACCAATTTGAAGTAACCCTGTGAAGAACCCTATCGCAATGAGCCGGTGATGTATTTGCAAAGGAAGTTACTGTGGTATTTATTGTACAAAGGTTCTATGATAAGTCGCCGATAAAATGGGTTGATTGTACATATTTCGAGTTTAACGAGCTTTCGTTGAAGTATTTTTACTTTATTACTTACGAGTACAGTGAGATAAAAACGAAGGGTCTAATGTTTTGTCGTTTTTTTTATTTAAAATTGGAAGGCAAACGAGCAAGTGGGTCACCTGATAATAAGTGATCACCACCGTCCTGAGACACCCGTAACAAAAAGGAGACTGCAGATGCGTTGCCAACCTAGAGGGCTAAGATGGAATACCCCTTGTGCCAGTAATTTCACACGTTTTCTTGACCTCCACGCCGGAGCGGAACAGTGCAAGCACTGCTGCTTAGCGGCAGGATTAACTAGTGGCTAGGTCGCCATGTACAGTCCAGGTCATAAATATGTATACACTTTTCATCTTATTCCCTTGCATTAGGGTGATAAACTGTACACATATTTTTGCCCTTGACTGTATCAATGAATATATTTTACCTAAGCACTGATCCTATCAGTCTGGTTTTCCTGGAACTGGGTTTCGGAGGGTAGACGGCAATCGCTTCAATATAATAACCTGCGAAATCTAAGAAATTAAGAACCGGGAAAAAGCGCTAGGATAATAATGAAGTAAATGATGACTAAGGAGTTGGGATCCCCCACCCCTGGGCTAGATCTAGGTCGAATACTGGAATTTTTTCGATGCTCATTGATGACTTGATGACCGTGTCCTGACGTAACTTCTACTACGTCCCCCCCCCCCTTCCCCCTCTGAGTCGAAGGTTGGATCCGCTCCTGCTTATAAAGACATCAAACTTTTCTTATGATACAGGAGAACGCACAAAAATCATAAATTAATAAAAACTAGCAATACTATTAAATATTTATTACTAAATGATGATAATAAAACATTTAATTCATACAAAAATCAATACAATAAATACATAAAAAATCAAGCGTACAAACCTAGTTCTAGGGCATAATGATGACAAAAAAAAACATGGCTATAGGTTAAGGTTTAGAGGGTGGAAAACGTTATCGCAGTTTGTATGGAGAGCGCTGGGTTCACACCCCTCTCGCATCAGCGTCGGACTCGACGTCGAGGCATCGTTCTGTCTAGCTTACGCCAGCTAGCGCGCTAGAGCAAGACAGGCTGCGCCAGCGCCGAGCTCGTCGCTGTTGCACTTAGAGAACACTCTACTGCCCAGCCGGGCGCTATTTCAACGTCGAGCCCGTGATTGTTGCGCTTGGCTGTTTTAAAACTAAATGTTATGTCAGTGTCTTCTAGGCTAGGCTAGGCTAGCTATGCTAACTAGGTTAGGCTAGCTGGGCTAGGCGTCAACGAGGCGCGGTGCGGAGGTGCTCCGCAATAAACCTTCCCACCAGCTCGATGGGTCGCATCTGCCATTCCATCATTGTTGATTTGCTTGAAGTCACCTGAAATAAGTTTAATAATAACATTTAATCTTCTTTATCTTTCTTTATATAGTACTAGCGGACACGCGCGACTTCGTTCACGTAAAATTAGTAGCCTATGTCCGTCAGGAATAGTGTAGCTTTCTATTTGTGAAAGAATTTTTAAATCGGTTCAGTAGTTCCAGAGATTACCCCCTACATACAAACAAACTAACAAACAAACAAAGTTTACCTCTTTATTATATTAGTGAAGATTAGTGTAGGTAAAACAAAGTCGCTATCAGTTTCCGTCTGTCCTTATATCTTCGGCCGTTTACTCCGGAACCATGCAACGGATTCTGGTAAGATTGTCACTGTGTCATTTAGAGATTTTTTAGGAAAGGTTTTTATGTACGGTCAGCCTCAGAAGTTGTTAAACATTTTAATACCTTGTCGATGTCAGTGATGTGACAAATTCGAGCAACTCTCATATCATACGTTACCACGAGAAGGTTCTTAAGTTTGCAGCTATTTCTGAGACTGACTGTACGTTACAACCTAATTGTACACGTGCGATACGAGGGCAGGTTTTTTTTGTTGACGGTAATTTATATTTACGTTGTCATCGGACCTATATATACATACCAAATTTGGAAGCAATCCGACCACTGGAAGTCGGTAAAATTGACTTGCAAGATTTGACCAGCACATGTCACTAACACAAAACAAGGTAAGCTAAATAAAAGCTTATTTAATATGAGTCTCCTTATTTCATAATTTTTTGCATGCACACATCTTGATCCAAAAAACCAAGTTGTGTTTTTTAACTTCTGTCTTTACTCCGCAAACCTCATTCGTGCTTATCCGACACGTATTTGGTCCATTTTTTAAGTGTGCTCTAAGAAGGGACACTACCCTAATACCGTAAATAATTTATTTTCCTCCTCAGAAATCCCTCAACGTCTACGCAAGTCATCTACCGTGACCTTTTTTCGGACTTGAGTACAACGCCATCTATTTTTGGAGCTTTGAAATTCCATCAACTGTGGTAAATTTTACAACATTAAAACAAAAACTATATGATTGTGTCGCTAGTAATGAGCTCGATTTTAATTAACTTTGCTTGTTTTGATGATACATTTCAAGTATGTGATCCAAACATACAAAATATAATTCATAAAATTATATTTTTTTATGAGTTGACAAAATCACTATCATAGATGGCGTTATAAACTCCAACTGCTTAGAGAAAACCGTATAATGAATATAAATATTGTAATTTTGTGTTTTTCGTTTACTTGTTTATGTGCAAAACATTTACAAATATTGATTTTCACAGCTTTTGTCTCTTTCATAATCGAATATGACATAAAATAATTGTCATGCAACAAAAAAATAGGACAGTGCACCTAGTAAGTGCTAGTCATAAAGGCAAAATTACCAAAAACAAAATTGACATAAATATTTTTATATCAGCGCCATCTACCGCCAAACTTACGAACCTGATCGCCCTGTAGCCGGTCTAGGAGCGTGACGCAAACATCAGCGGCACGCACCCCAGCTTCCCTGGTGTACGCGGCGAATGCTGTCGCCTCCATCTCTACATTCTTCACGCCCATGTCCGAGAGAGTTCGCAGAAACGCCATTTTGTCTGCCTCCGTATAGTCGCAGAGAGGGCCGTCCAAGCGGGCCTGGCCTAAAAATAAATGTATTTATTTTTTAAATCTTTATTGCACAAAAATTAACCATAAAATGTACAAAAGGCGGACTTAATGCCTTAAGGCATTCTCTACCAGTCAACCTTACCTAAGCAAAGTAGAGATAGTTGTGGGTAGTGCACATATTGTATAACAAAAAATACTTAATGTACAAATTACGAGTACATTACTCGCAATTAACATTTTACAAAATTGACATGATAGTATTTTTATAACAGTGTGGAAGTTTACTCGCTCAATCACTCATTCATGCCTCCCGTTGATCATATGAAAGAAGAAAGAATAATAAATTTGAAGTAAGAATTGTCAACGCCATCTATCCCAACGTGTCCAAACAGTAAACCATGTTACGTAACACACCGAAAACTCGGTAACTTAGCAGGCGAAAGCTTACCCGCGGTATGGTCAAAATTGCTATATCGAGCCAAACCCAACCGGTAACTAACTTTAAAAAAGAAGAGAGAAGTAAATCTCACTCAATCTTTTCTGGGACAATGAAAAGGAACTTGCACTCTGTCCTTACTGAAAACTATCAGAAGATCGCTTGAAATCGGATGCAAATCAGTTCCTCCTTGTATTTGAAACCAAGATCCACTTGGTCGTTGAAGCCAACAGAGTACTGAACTAAGTCTCATAGTACAAGAATAAAGCGGCAATTACAATAAGTCGATCGCCGCATGCAACATGCGGTGACCGCCACAGTGCAAAGAATACACGGCAGTCGGCCGCATTCGGCGAACGACAGCCGCAACCGCCTAATATTGTCACCGCAGTAGGCCGACAAACTATTATGATGACGACGTTCGTTGAGCCAAAGTAGTTTCAAACAAGTTCGGCGACGGCATTAGGTAACCGAAGTAGTGTAATAACCGCTAAAGACTTACCTCTGTAATAATCATCTGCACCCATGGTGCCTCCGACGTACGTGTTGTGCTCGTCTCCTGTGGCCGCAGCCGCCACCTCTTTACAGAGTCGTTCGTCAAAGTAGGAAGGCAGCTTGCGAATCTTGCCCAGTACTGGCTGCAAGATATAATATAGAGTTAAAACCTAAATTTAATGAAAATTTTGAATCTTTACAGTAAAACCCGTAGCAGGAGGTAGCCGAACATACACTAAGAAGAAAAATTTACGACAGACAGGAAAGGATAGCGACTTTACTTTATACTAGGTATGTAAAGACTAGCGACCCGCTCTGGTTTTTCATGAGTGCAATCAGGATGTAATTTACATAAAAACCTGCTGTAAAAAATCTATAAATACCAGTGAAAACCGTATCAATCTGTAGTTTAGAAGGATAAGGCGGCCGAACATACACTATAAGGATTTAGGACAGACAGGGACGTACAGCGACTTTACTTTCTACTATGTAAAGATAAAGAAAATTATTAATAACTAGCTGACCCGGCGAACTTCGTACCGCCTAATTATTGGAGGCATATTTGCTCACCGTTTAGACCTACCCTGGACTACGACAAACATTTTAAAACCAAAATCAGCTCAATCGGCCCAGCCGTTCTCGAGTTTTAATCAGACTAACGAACAACAATTCATTTTTATTTATATAGATAGATAAAGATAATAATAAAAAAACATGTTAGCTATGAACGCTGAAATGCTACTAGTGAAGTAAACATGCGACAGCAACCGAGAAAAACTCACAATGTCATAGGTCTTCTCGAGGGTCCCGCTGAGCCCCCACGCGGAGACCACGACTGACCCCGGGGGCACCCCGAGGCCCCCGCTCGTCCCGATCCTGAAGAACACGGGGTCCCGCGCCGCCGCGTAATGCAGAAGCTTCAGCACCTCTTGGAGGACCACGCTCATTGATGGTATGCCGATACCGTGCTGAAAAACGACGTGTACTTCGTTAGTTACTGGATTTCTTTACAATAGAATAGAATTCATTTATTTCTAGTCATTTCGACTCATAAAGTTACAAAATAGTCAATTACAATTTAAATTTACATAAAATAACAATACACAATAAAATGTCAGACAAACCCAATTCAATAAAATTTGACACATAAACTCAAATTAATGTATAAGAACATAATAAAATCACATCAATAAAATAAAACAACATGGATTAAACAAATTTAAAATTACAAAGACACAATTAAATATACACTCTCGCGACATGCCTATCGTTGCAGTGGCGGATGTACGGGCAGTCCACTCTATGGGCAATCATAGCTAGGACGGTGTTGGGGCTGGCGCGCACCCTGCGCACCAGCGAGGCGGCCCGCACGCGCATGCTCGCGTAGAAGCACGAGACAAAAAAAAAACCCCAAGATACATAAAGATAGATAAAGATACTCCTCAAGTAGCACATAAGGGCTATAAAGCTGTGTGTACCTGTATAAAGGCGATAATCTCTGTACACCTACCATACAGCTTATACAGGCTGTTACATTGAACGTAATACAAATTAAGCAATTCCGGCTCAGTTAACGTCAGAGAACAAAATGCACGTATCCAGTTATTAAAATACGTCCTAATTACATTTTGCTAGTTTGCTAACAGAATTAAGAAATTAAATTCTCGTAGTGTGGTCACCCATCATGACGTCACGCTTACCTGACGTACTTTTTCGTCAAGCTTTGTTATCAGTGTGTATGTAATCATTTTAACATCAAAAGAAACGAAAAGGGGCGTTAGTAGATAAACAAGTGATATCTCTTTAAAATAATTTATTATCAAAAAGAAAAATTAACTGATAAGATCAAACGTACTTCAACAAGTGTGCGAAATGTCCACCTCCTTCCTGAATATAAAGCTCTGCACGCCGTCGAAGATTTCTTTTCACTCTACTGAGTACAAACTCGTTGGTTCTTACTACCTCAAACGCTTGGATTATTTTTTGGCGGAGCTCCGCAACAGTATTGGACTCTCGTTTGTAGTCGTTTGAGCTCTCCCCACAAAAAAAATCCAGTGGAGTAAAATCCTGGCTACGAGGCGGCCATTCCACCAGACCACTGCGTCCTATCCAACATTCGGGGAACTCGCGGTCCAGGTAACTCCGGACCCGCAGAGAAAAATATGCTGGAGCTCCGTCTTGTTGATAGTGCATGTTTTGCAAATTTTGTTCGGGAATTTGTTGCAACAGCATTGACAACTCGTTTCTCAAGAAGTTTTTGTACTTTACTCCATTCAGGTTGCCTTCAATGAAATAAGGTCCTATGACATAATTATTAAGGATACCTGCCCAAACATTAACTGAGAAGCGTGTTTGAAACGAGTCTCGCCGTGTCACATGAGGATTGATGTCACTCCACCAGTGCTCGTTGTGTATGTTGAACAGCCCTACTCGGGCAAAGGTAGCTTCATCTGACGATAAAATGGTAAGGTGTTGGTAATAATGGCGTAATAGCCAGCGACAAAACCGTACTCTCCTGGGATAATCTGCTAAGACAATATCTTGCACCCGTTGAAAGTGAAACGGGTGTAATCCGTCGGCATTCAATAGTCTCCAAATAAAAATGTGGGTTGTACCAAATCGTGCCGCGGCTTCTCTGGTGCTGGCTTCTGGGTGGCGGATAAAATACCTAAGTACTCTTGTTCTAAATGCCCCTGAGTACCTTGGACGTCGGCCTCTACCTTGGGTATGAGCTGGGACCGTGAACTGTCCATAATCTCTCAAATTCTGTACACACGTGTTGATCAATGGACGTGTGAGAATTGGACTCTCCGGGTATCGCTCGTGAAACAGTTCTTGCGTCCTATCGTACTCTGCGATGTAAAATAAAGTTCTACCATCACTAAGCGCTGAATATTAGTAAACGAATAAGCAGGAGGCATGATTTCTTTAAAATTAATCTGCAACAGCAAAGAAGTAAATGAAATGTTTGTTATGACAAATAACTTCAATAATGTGTCAGAATGCGTTTTATTCATAAAATTATCGGCCCAGACAAGCAAAAAGGTAAGTGTTCACTGCAAAACTAGATTTTAACTTTTTTCTCTTAACTCTCTAAGTAGGGTAACCACGATGAGACCAAAAAATCAGGAAAAATTAAAACAGTGATATTAATTAATTAAAATAACTTTAACAACTCGAGACCTAGCAGAGGGTTTAAGCATCAGAGAGATGAGTTCAAAAAACATTAGTTGTATACGTTCAATGTAACACCCTGTATAGAGCGCTTATTCATTTATTCACTCATTGCAGCCGTGGTATTACAAGATGACAATATTTGGATGACAATATTTCTTAGTGTGCTTCTTGAGTCGTACTATATACTCGATACGTAGTGGGTCTTGCACTTCCATCTCACAGATGCTCTTCCTGGTTTATACTTCTGTATTTAAGTACAGGGGTTGGAACTTTACAAATAGGTACTTTAAGACTTCAACCAAGCTGTCTATTTAATAACAAGTCACTGATCTAAAGTGGACATATATAAAACTTAAACTAAAACTAAAACTAGGTGAGGTCCCCCAGGTCTGATCCCTGCGGTAGGGTCCCCATGATGCTGGCTGCGTTTCCCCTCTGGATTGAAATGCCAATCCGTTGGGCAAGAAACGAGCCAGCTCTAGGGTCCCCAGTGGAGGAATATTTTTTTTTTGTAGAAGCTCGTCTTTTTCATTCGCCTGTTTGGTCAAGTGTCTACGGCTCCCCTAGGCTCCTGGCAGATCATAACTCCTCTACTCTTTTTGATAACTAATTAATTAATTCAGGCGCTACTTATACTTTGCGGAGCACCATATCAACAAACTAGAACATATTTCCTTGATACTCAACGAAACCACCGTCACATACTCACGTAAAGAAATTGGTTGACCACTTTTCGATCGTATTATAAAGGGATAAAGTTCAAAAGTGATCAAGCAATTACTTTGTCGAGTATACAAAACAGTCTGTGCAACATATATATTTATATTCTTCATGCAAAATCCCACCCTCTCTTTAAGCCCAAACTTGACTGGCCAAACTCCCTTTCTTATAGTACTGTTAAATAGAGCCACTGGGAAATATAAAATAAACTTGGCCGGTTCAGTAAGGGCTGCAGGGACTATAATTGCTTACGCTGATAGACAGCACAGGCCCCACTTTGTACATGGCATAGCGATGCGCATGCTTCGTGAGGTTGACGAGTTTCCCCGTTCCCTCCTGGCCGAGGACTTGGCGCATGTGGTTGGCGAACTCTCGCATGCGGTGCTTGGTGCCGCCCATGCAGACGAACTGAAATGACAAACATGTATGATACGTTAAGAAATCTCTTTTTAACGGAACGGAACAATCTCAAAGAGGAGTGAATCTTAAAATATGCTGTGATGCGAAGTGGTGGTGGCAGATTGTTCCGTTCCGTTAAAAAATGGATTTCTTTCTTTCTTTGTTGGTATCACACTTGACAACATCCCGAAAAATCGCTCCGCATACAAACGGCGATTACGTTTCCCACCCTCCAAACCTTAACCTATGGCAATGATTTGTTGGTATGTTGTCATTGTGCCTTGGAACTAGGTTTGTATGTTTTGATTTTTTTAATATTCTTCATAGATTTGACAATATTTGCATTTTTGGAGTTTCATACAAAACAGAAAAGCGTCAATACTTTTGAAACTATTAAGAATATTTAAATAAATAATCAAAACATACAAACATAGTTCTAGGGCATAATGAATACATATAAAAAAATCATGGCTGTAGGTTAAGGTTTAGAGGGTGGAAAACGTTATCGCCGTTTGTATGGAGAGCGCTGGGTTCACGCTCCTCTTAAGAGGAGTGTGAACCGAGCCCCAAAAAGCGCTCCCCACACAAACGGCGATAACGTACGATCGACATCGATTACGATCGATCGGCGATTGTATGGAGAGCGGTGGGTTCACACTCCTCTTAAGATAAAAATAAAGACAAGACAAATACTCTTTATTGAAAACCACACGGAAAATAGTTAACAAACATTACTTAAAAAACAATTTACAAAGTAAACAAATGGCGGCAATAAAGCTATACTTTTATGAAGAAATTAGACGGCATCATTGAACATTTTTAATTTAAGTGTTTTACAACGTTTTACATTATTTTTAATTATTATTCTTTATTTATAGGCAAAGTATATTAGGTATACATAGAGAAAAATGATTTATGTATTTTTCTTCGTAAAACAATGTTGCAGTACCTGTTATCTTTTTATTTGTGGTAGTTTAACTGCCTGTAATCAAATAAAAGCAAATACCTTTCGATTAAGCGTAAGTAGGTACGAAAATAACTGTATTAAAAATGTGTATTAAAAGTAGAAAAGGAATGTTACATAATTAAATTAGTCTGTAAATTGTATAAGCCAGTCTATAGGTATTTGATTTGTTTATCGCAACACATTTACATTTCAGTACTAAGGGAGGCGAGCTTTGTCGCGCAAAGGCACAGAATAAATAATAGTACTAACGTACAGAAACTTCTCTTTTTCGACCACCATTAAACCGATTCCAACTTTATAATCAGGCACAAAAAGTTCGCATTACTTCATAAACATTCGCCAGGCGGCATGCGTTAAAAGGAAGGCGCCGCCCGCGCCCGCCTTCCACCCGCAATGCCCTGGCGCACCGCTAGGGTTGGGCTGCTTACTGTAATACTATCACAACGCGCGACACAGAGTGAGCTGGCGCGCGCGCGGCAAGCCGGCAACCTACTGCGATTAACCTATGCCATAGGTGACGCGGCGAGCGCACCTACAGTGTGGAGTGGAACCCCCCTGCAAAGGATAAAGGGCCATTTACATGGTACGAGTTCTCGCATGCGAGTTGTATTACAATGCGGGCTACCCAGGTACTATGTGACCGATGGATTGATCGAGCCACGCAATGTAATGCCCATGTAAATGCCCCCTATGTTTAGCTATCCAGCGCAGGAACGCCGCTTGTATTATGGGGAGCATACCGCGGGGGCCACAAGTTTATGTAGGTATTGTAGCTGTTACCGTAAAATATCGGTACCTTAAGTCACAAGTTTGACACAATTCATCGAAAAATACCGTATCAATTCAACTATGATGAACTCTTTCACTGACAAATTAGAGCGTTTTTAACCGCTATCGACTGTAGTAATGTAACAGTAGTTTTGTACGAAGATAACCAAGGGGCAATAAAGATCGCTGAAAGTCTCGATTCAAAACGTCTGAAGCATATTGACATCAGACACATGTGCGCCATCAAGTAGCTAGAGGCTCTGTTACTCTCAAGTATGTAGAAACAAACGAACAATTAGCCGACGCGTTAACGAAACCTCTAGGTAGAATATTAAAGTTTAGATTAAAGTTAGGGTTGACAGATTTTAAATAACAAAAACATTTCAATTGCTAGTGTTTTTTTTTTGTTAATCCTTTATGTATACTCTATTAAGAGGGGGTTTTTGTGTTTAATGTTTTAATTAATAATTAATTGAGGAGAACTCATTAAAAGGGGATTTAATTTAACCTCGTCCGGTTCAATATAATGAATCCCCTTGTTTATAATATGGCTGTCAAATAGAATTGTCCAAAAGAAATGTCTGTGTTCTAATGTGCTCTACTGTTGTAATATACTAAATAATACACTCTTCGGAAGAATATCTCGTGTTTCCTTTCCACACATAAATTTTCGATAGAAAATCATGGCAGTGGTACAGGGCTTTAAATAATCAGAGAAACCTTGGTGCCTATACGTTACTGCAAGGTCGAAGTTTATATCTATTGCCACGAACAGCTATTTATCTAATCGTACTACTTACTAGTCTATAAATAATCATCTCAATTGAAAATCAAAGGTTACTATGCCGACGAATGCTCGTTTGCGACCTTACAAACAGACATGGAGACAAACAACTGATACTTAAGTAGCCCTAACTTGACTGGCCAAGTTTAGTTTATCTCTATCTGTGTCCCTTTCTTATGACACTGGTTAGACAGAGACACAAGGAGGGGTTAAACTAAACCTGGGCTGTCATGTTAGGGCCACAGCGGGTTTAATTTACCCCTCCTTTAGTCTCTGCCATATTAGTATTAGTGTCATAAGAAAGAGCCGTCCATAGAAATAAATACAAATAAACTAAACTCGGCCGATCATGCCATCAGAGGCCACTGTCAGAAACTTACAATTGTGGTCTTTGAAATTATGAAATCATACTACAATTTTCACCCAAATTACCTTGACGTCTCCGAACATGGCCGGCAAGTCGGCGCTGGTGTCGAGGCCGAGGTGGTACAGCACATCGCGCTCCAGTTGGCGCAGATGAGGGTTGCGCAGGCGCAGGGAGCCATCCTCGTTCCTGCACAATTAGCTTTGGATATATTTTTTTATTCACTTTACTTTTTTTTGGGCGGGCCATGTCTGCGCATGCACCTAAATAGATGGGCATCGATTGCAGCCCAGTGGATGCCTTAAGATGGTAGTTGGCGACGGCGGAGGCTGAGATGGAGATGCCGGGATGATCGGGACGCATTCTCAAATGACTGGCCAGAGATTGCTAAAGATCTTGGATGAAGAACTAAACTTAAGTATGTAGTCGTCTCTAAAACTTGAGAGTATGTAGTCGTCTCTTTTTGGCACATTGTATTGCCATTTAAAGTAAAGAAATCAGCTATTAGAATAACGTTTTCAATTTTATTGCTCTTTCTATGCTAAAGATAGAGGGAACTGGAAGTCTGAGGAAAAGGCCTTTGCTCAGCAGTGGGGCACTATCGCAAGCTAATATTATTATTAAATTTTTACTTTTTTTACTAGCCGGCTTAAATTAAGAATATTGCTTTTTGCTAAAAAAAGGACACGTAATTATATTAAATGTAATCACTTAATGAAATCCAATAAATGTTTGTGTATTTAAAATAATATACAGTATACAGTAGAAATAGCCAATCTAGAGCAATTAAATAAGCATTTACTTGGTGCTATCTGTCCTTTGTTACATTTAATTTGCCTAATTTAAATTTCAAATAATTACTCTAGAATAACTTAGGCCGTAAGTGTAACAAAGAAAGGAAAATAGAAAACAAAAGTAGTTTTATTTGCTCTACATCTGCAATTAAAGTAAATTACGATCGAAGGGTGCACCGTTCTGGATGACTTTTGGTGGTGGTTCGAACTGCCGCCCGGAGTCGTCGCACGGGCCGATGGACCCTTCGATCTTCATCATTACCCTTACGATGCACCGATTCATTTTACTTGCTAAGCATTCGTAGTCGCCCGTACCTCTTGCGAGGACTACGATTTGAGACATTCAGGCCACAAAAAAAAAACATCTGCAATTTCTATTTATTTATACTTTAAGTTGATAACTCATCCCTAAGAATGTTATTTGTAAGATGCCAAAAATATCGACACACTTCGATGACAATAACAATGAGGTTACTGTTTTTACATACACTACTTGCCTAAATAAATAAAGTAAAATAAATATGGCCGCATACATATTTATGGCCTCGACTGTACAATTGAGGAAATGAATTCAGTGGCTCCGTACTGCCCTGTCTCAGTGAGAGGTAACATCTCTCAGACAATCAGCAATCAGCAATTTTTAAGTAGTTAGCACTTAGTCGAAATGAAGTTCTGCGGTGGCAGACGAATGCTTCCTCGACTCAGCATAAAAACAACTACAGGCTAGTATCAATTTTATAAAGGAGAGGACTTACTTGGGACACGTGAATCCCATCTCTTTCTCGTTCCACACAGAGCTGCAGTTATTGTAGTGCCCGTCCCGCGTCGACACGAGGTGGTCACAGTTGCATTGCATTTTCGTTGCTGAGGTTCTATGTCCTGGCCAAAACTCGCCCTTTGGCTTCTGAAAGTTTCAATTTCAAGTTTTTTACTGAACTGTTAAATCATATATCAGGTGGTAGGACCTTGGGCCAGGTCCGCCCGGATCGCTACCACCATCTTGCTCGCTAATCCATTTCATTCAATTTGAACCAGTAGTTTAAGAATTGTAAATAATGTTAACACAAAATGGTAACCACCTAATTATAAAAAGTTATTTTTTACCGCAAAACATAACCCTGTAGACGTAGGCCGCAATAGAGAGATCTCTCACCAGGCGGGTGTTATGCCTGGGGACCGAAGTCCGAAGGATGAAAGTTGGAAGTTGTATATATGCGCCCGTGTTACGAAACTTGATTGGCGCGAAGTAGCGCATGCCAGTTGGTTTCCTCTACTCAACACTAGATGGCGCTAGAGTCGCCACAACCCTTCCTTTTGGCTTTGTCTCAATCGGGTAAAGGACATGGCTTAGAACCGCCACCTAACCACCTCGGGACGTCATATTAACGCTGCCTGATAAAACAATGCACAGCGGGTTAAAATTAAAAATATCCATCTTTCCGTTGCGTTGGGTGTCGAAAAAAAGTTTAAAATGGTATCAATTTTAGGCTTACTATGGCATATAGACACACCCACGGAACCAAATAGCATTATTTATTTACTAAAAATAAGCCCAGTTTAATTCCCATCCCCTTATTAAGTACTAGCGGACGCCGGCGACTTCGTTCGTCAGGGATAGTGTAACTTTCTAGCTGTAAAAGAATTTTTGGAATCGGTTCAGTAGTTCCAGAGATTACCCCTACATACATACAAACAAACAAAATACTTCTTTATTATATTAGTGTAGAAGTGTAGATGTTTATTATTACTTTACGCAGTACTATTAATTGGTTAGGAGAAAAAGTTTTCAAAGTCAAAGTCAAAGTCAAAATATTTTATTCAGATTAGGCTTACAGGTAACACTTATGAATGTCAAAAAAATTATCACCGGTTCGGAAAAACCTCTGATGAGAAGATACCGGCAAGAAACTCAACAAGGTGTAATTTTAACCTTAATTTTAACTTCCTCTCTACTTAAATTACTACTAAACTACTAAAATTCACTAATATTTTTAAAGTTAACAAAATGGCAGATATCTCTGGTCTCTGCTAGGGTGTTCAAAAAGCCGGTGGCATAGATAATTCTACTGTTTACTTTAAATATATACAAAAAATTATATAAGGCTAGCGGACGCCCGCGACTTCGTTCGCGTGAAATTAGTGGCCTATGTGCGTCAGAGATAGTGCAGCTTTCTATTAGTGAAATAATTTTCAGAATCAGTTTATTAGTTCCAGATTTTAACCCTTACAACAAACAAAAAAATTAAGTTTACCTTTTTATTATATTAATTTAGAAAAGCACTAGGAAAGCACAAACGAGTTATCTTAGCAAAAGTCGTACGTGAACTACAATTTTAATCGAATACGTGTTGTAGTAAACAGTGCTATCTCACAAACTGAACTGGGCTAGGGTTGGCTATTTAGATTTAACTGTTGGCTGTTTAGGGATATTGAAATTACTCTATAATCGTTTATCATTACAAGCTTATTATGTCATTTGATAACGATAAGTGATTAAATCATAATTTATGATTGTAGTTAGCGTTATATCTTTGACATGGGCTTAATGGGCACATGGGCGGAAAGAGCTTAACCCCTAAGAATGACGTAAAGCAATAATAATGTAATTTGTTTATAGTTTACAAATAAATAAATACTAAATACTATTTATAAATCAAAACGGCCAATGTAAAGCAATAAAAATCATCCTTTGTAGTGTTTTTTTTAAATATAAAACAGAAAGACACCCGAAACACCAAGGAGATTACAGATACATTGCCAGCCCAGAGGGCTAAGATGGAATACCTATTGTGCCAGTAATTTCACCGGCTGTCTCGCTATCCACGGCGCAACACAAAACTAATGTTTAGCTAGCATTTTGGAAATATTTGTGGCCCCAAAACGTAGTATTTCCAAGTAAAAATCATCATAAATCTTATGTGTTCAAAGTTAAACTTAAGATATTATACAGCTGCAGTATGACTTTCGGGTAGATAAAATTGAAACGAGTGTTGCATTTGCCAAAGATTTAGTAGTCATGGCTGAGAGCTTGGAAGACCTCGGCACGATATGCTCGACTGGTTCAGTATAGCTTCTCAAATATTAGGTCTCAAAACGAACATGGATAAGACCAAAATTATGTCAGCTCCGCATGTTGTACCCACCCTGACAAGTGAGAACTCTTCACTCGAAGTTGTTGTCGATTATGTGTACCTGCAGCCCTAACATGACAGCCCAGGTTTAGTTTAACCCCTCCCTGTGTCTCTGTCTAACTAGTGTCATAAGAAAGAAACGCAGATAGACATAAACTAAACTTGGCCAGTCATGTCAGGGCCACTGCTATAGTAGCACGCTAGCGTTTATCGCGCACATAAAAGCATCCGTCCCTCTTGCACCTGCCTACTGGTTAAAAAGGGATATATGATTTATGTCAAGGATAAAGGCTAGCGTGCCAAAGCCTCTGAGACAAATAATCCAGTTTCGTAAGTCCAACTTACTTAGCGTAAGAGGTATTTGGGACATGGGGTGCAATTTTTGAATCTCATCAGGTGACTAGAGCTCACTAAAATGGCCGAATCTCTATGAAAAACGACTTTTTTGTGAGCTTTAATTACCCGGTGAGATACAAATGCAATTTTTTAATCTCCCAAGCGGCCCTAACATGACAGCCCAGGTTTAGTTTAACCCCTCCCTGTGTCTCTGTCTAACTAGTGTCATAAGAAAGGGACGCAGATAGAGATAAACTAACTTGGCCAGTCATGTTAGGGCCACAGGTGACTAAAGCTCACCAAAATGGCCGCATTTCTATGAAAAACGGCCATTTTGGTGAGCTTTAGTCACCCGGTGAGATTCAAAAATCCTCCTCATAAATCTACATCTATTTCTAGTTTGGTCTACACTAATACAATATAGAGATATGTAGGGGGTAATCTCTGGAACTAATGAACCGATTCCAATTTTTTTTCCCTTATAGAAAGCTACACTACCCCTGATAGGGTACTAATTCCACGCGAACGAAGTCGCGCGCATCCGCTAGTAATCTACACTATTTAAACTAATATAATAATGAGATAAACTTTGTTTGTTTGTAATCAAAAAATCCTTCACTAATGGAAAGCTACACTATCCCTGACGGACATATAATTTCACGCGAACGAAGTCTCGCGCGTCCGCTAGTAATTATATAAATTGTGAACAGTGTCACTGCTGCTTTGATGACCCTGTGTAGTGGTTAAAAGGACTGGCCCTAGCATGACCGGCCAAGTTTAGTTTATCTGAGTTTATCTGAGTTTATCTCTGTGTGTCCCTTTCTTATGACACTAGTTTGACAGGGACGCTGGAAGGGATAAATTGAACCTGACCCGGTCATGTTAGGGAAACTCTTGCAATATGCATACTGATGCAGATTGCACATCAGATAAAGTATGGTATTGATCATTTATATCTGACAGTCACTGACAAGTAAATTACACTATTTGCAACGGGTTGATTCCAATGATTCACTATCCAATATGATCGGCCAAGCAAAACTAAATGTTGTCACATCCAGATAAGGTTGTAACTATGGATGCGAAGCCGGTTATAAACAATTTTTGCAATGCATTTTTGTTATGCACGGTTATTTAACCGCATTTTTTCCGACTGCCGCCACTAGGACAGTTATGTTTTTCGATTGAACTTTTACAACTACAGTTGCAACAAATTTTTGGAGAGTTCCGCGGTCAAACTAGATTTTTTTAAAGTAAAACTATTTTTCCGTTAACTACATCCAGCCAATGAAAAAACGTAGAAATGTACACAAACAGATATAGTACGATATATGTATAATGATATTAGTGTACTTGTAGATAACGTAAACCAACTGATTGCGATTGACAGGAGGCGGATAGAGCTGATAAGAAAGATAACGCCGACGCCGACACTTGCTTCGTCAAGTGCCGATAGTGTGCCGGCACAATAACCTACAAAAAGATAATTAGAAAGCAAAAACTCTTAACAAATTTATAATTAAATGAAAAATGACAAAACAAAGAAAAATTTTAATGCATGTAATGACAAGACTAAGAAAGTCTAGGGTAATGTAGTCGAACCTATAACCTCAGCATTCCGTGGCGTTCGTTTGCCAGTTGCATAGACCAGATGCAGTTGCATTTAAATTTTGACCCACTTCTAATGGTGAAATTGATTTGAAATTTGGTAACCGTATAAGCTAAATTCTCCAACAGGTCAAAATAATACTCTACTACTCTAGCTTTTACTCCCTTCACAATAGAATCGTGTGTGTATTTTGGCCTCTGCGACTTCTTTTTGACTTCTACGAGTTTGCTACAAAATTATTGTTTGTTTCTTTTATTGAACCTTTTTTATAAATTTCTATTCATAACTTCATACACAATACATTTTAAATAAAGAATAACCTACTTGAAAACGAAAAAAAAACAAAAGCAAAAATTGTTAAACTGTCACTTTTGTATGATCCCTTTTGATTGAAATGTCTTTTTAAAATTATTTTCAGTTATTTTTCAGATTAGGTTTTAGTTTTATGTTATTTTTTTATATACAGTGTCATTTTATCTTCGTATAAGTATTTGAAACTAAATCATGCCTGAGTAAGTGTTTAAAATTTTTCCTTAAATCGTGAAATTGCGTTAAGAATTTGTTTGGTTTGCTTTCACGTCTCAACGCCTAAGTGGATGCTCGTGAAATTTACAGAAAAGGATGGTTTGTTATGTGGAATTTTTTGTAGGATACTTTTGTCCTTGTTAACAAGAATAGAGCATATAAAAGCCCGTCAAGACGTGGATGCTGCAGCCGTTTTAACATCATTGAGTGGCTACTTGTTTACTTCATAACAAACTGTGCCATCAAAAAAACATTTCAAATAAAAAACCGCAACAAAATCGGTACAGTCAATTAAGAGCTACGACGTCACAGACATACAACACAAATACACGACACACTGTTTACTTTCAAATTGATATTCCTCAATAAACGAACTTATTATACCTTGATTCTTTTGCTGTATTAGGTGTTTGTGAGCGATGGTGCTGTGCTGCTTATGACAATTGGTCATATTAATCAGACGGTACCTGTTCGACCGATACCTGGTCATTGCAAATATAGAAACCATGGTTTTTTTTCCCAGAAATGAAATAAATTATCTAATGATTTTGAAATTTACAACGTGGGGGTTGACAACATCTGGATCTCATTTCTGGGGAAAAAATCCATGGTTTCTATATTTGCAATGACCAGATATTGGTCGAACAGGTACCGTCTGATTAAAATGACCAATTGTCATAAGCAGCACAGCACCATCGCTCACAAACACCCAATACAGCAAAAGAATCAAGGTATAATAAGTTATTATAACTCGTGTGTGTGATTTATTTATGCAAGTGGAGCCATTAAACCGTCAGGTTATCTTCCATTTATTGGTTGCATAGTCCTGCTATTGTGTGGACGGACGTGACCGTTAACGGGTACAATATAAAAGTTACCTACGTGCAATTTCATAAGGTTCAACTTCGTTACAAAAAGCTTGTGTGAATGACGACTTTTGTAAAAGTCAATGAACTCCCACAGGTGCGTACCCTGTCCTGCAATGGATCCTTGCGCGCCCACTGCGGGCATAAAGAGCGGCCTCCGCGACGGAAAGCCCATGGGTGGGAAGCAGGAGCACCCCTGCCCCTGCAGGACCTGCTGCTGCGGTAAACCACCCGTGGTTCAGCCGGTAGGTGACCTCTGATTATATTATGCTTGCCTAGTATCTTCAGCACTTAGATTGAACTATAGATTTGATTTATTTCCGAAATGAATCATCAGAATATCCTTCTAGGGCTTTTCAATCGGGGTACGCTTTGATTATGATCCCAGGTTTTGCAGATCAGGTTCCCTATTGGAGCGGTTGTTATCTGATCTCCTGTGACAGGGAAACCAAACCGATAGGATCATTGTTACACATTCAGTTACATATGTATAGGTTTTCTCGTGACGTTGTTTACTCGTCATATTATTAGAGAGAGAGGTTATTAACTACTTAGAAAATGTACAAAGTTAGAAATTCATTGGTCAATGGTAACCGACAGGGATTGTGGTCGGTACCTTGCGAGTCCACCACCTTACCCACTAACACAGTAACATAATGACTAGAGCAGTAAAATAAATCCATTTAAACATCCGAAACAACATGCTCACATAGACATTGCAATCAGTAGCTGGTATCGTGTGCCTTGACACGGAAGAGGTGAGGGAAAGGGGAGCGTTTAACTTTGTCCCTGTCGAGATAACTGCTCTGCATACTCTATCCTTTGCTATACAGTGCTACAAGCAGCCCCGAATTCCGGAGTCGTACGCGCCACGCCGCTGCTACCAGAAGCCGTCGGCTCCCGTGGAGAACTGCACGACCTACAAACTGTCGTACCTGCCCGTCGACGACTGTAAGAATCTGAGGGGCGAAGCACGGAAGCCCGTGCCCAACCTGGTGCCGAGCTGCGAGCCCATGGAGGGGTGCACTGTGCAAAAGGTTGGTGCCTGACCTTAATGGCCTTAGAACTGTTCAATGTTTCCATGAGGGAACCATGAGGATGAGGAAGCTAGTAGGTAAATATGCTATTCGCCTGGTCTTGTTGATTTAAGACACTCCCATTAATTCTGCTACTGTAGCTAGACTGAGTTAGGAGTCTGTAGAATTGCGTTTAACCAGCGGGTTAGGTTCGTAAGGACTAGATTGCATAACGACTCTATAAGCAAAACATCTTAGTTGCATAAGGTCTTGGTAAGCACAATGTATTTTTTGCAGAATGCCCTAGTGAGTAGAATGTCTTAGTTGTTCGATCGACAACTATAGCATAACGCCCGAAGTTGCAAAATGACTAATAGAGTTTACGTCCAAGTTATTAATAAGTCTTGATTGTAAAACGACGCATAAGGAAAAGTGTCTGGATAGCATATGGTCTTGGTAGCAAAACGTCATGATTGCATACCGGCTAGGTAATATTAGATGAACAACGATTTATCAAAGAGTTCCTTCACAAACTACGTTTGAGTTTTTCTTGTCATTCAACCATCTAGTCGTTATGCCATTTAGACGTTTTTAATGTGTGACGATATGCCTACCTAGTCGTTTTGCTATTACAACATTTTGATATTAGGGCGTTATACAAACAAGACGTAATAGAACTAAGTCCAATCTTAAACCCGGGCATTCTACTATTAAGACGTTTGTACAATTAGACATTTAGCTACCAAGACCTTATGTAACTAAGACGTTTTGCTTATAGAGTCGTTATGCAATCTACTTAGTCCTTACGAACCTAACCCTAACCAGCAGATGTAGAAGGCTATATCAAAAATTCGGATTGTTCGATAGAAAGATACTAACAATGATTATTACAGGTAAACGTCATCATCATCATCATCTTAGCGCTTTATTCTCGTTTCTTCATTCCGAGTAAAGGAAAATATAAAACTAAAAAATTATACCACATACCACAGTACCATAGATACCAGTAGATACCACAGTCATACCTACTCGTAGACAGATAGCCTGGGGCTTAAGTTTTATAACGCCCATTTTTACCATATAGGGAACGCACAAAAAGATCCTGTCAAAGTCACTATTTGCCCCACAATACGTTTGGTTTTGGCTTTGGTGCAGGGGCATTCTGCTCATTCCGCGATTACCTATACCTGTGAATTAAAAAGCTGCACTTAGCTGATTTACCAAAAAAACCTGCACTGCTCTTTGGTTTGTTCTCAGCTCTCGTTCCTGCCGAACCCGGTGTGCGTGACGCAGTCGATCCGGCCGTGCCACCACGACATGTGGGGGCAGGGGCCGATGCAGAACATCACCACGCAGCGGCACGACTACGTGCCCAAGCCGTCGGTGCTGCGCGAGAGTTGCAAGCCGCCCGCCAAGTTCCATAGCATCGAACAGCCTTTTGAAAGTGAGACATCATGTTCATGTATGAATAACTAAAATTATCGGAGCTAGAAGCATTGCGTATCTGGACCGGACGTGCAGGGATCCAAAAACCTCAATTTTCTAAAAGCAAATGGTCGCTAGACATGCTAAGTAAGACAATCTAGCCTAATAACAGAAAATCCTCCTTTGTAAAGACGATATTGAACGTCTGAGTTTGGCTTAAAGCTTCGTTTGTTAGATGTTACTGAATGAAGCCGTGAACGCACTCTAAATACTAAGTGATACTCATGTCATGTCCGTCAGCAAAAGTGCCTCATCACTGGTGATGATTAGTATAAGATTCGAGCACAAATCCCTACAAAACAATTTATTGGATATGATTTTCCAAAATTTACAGTTGTAAAAACATGTCATGTGATGTAAGTTACAAATTGTAAAGTTTCCGAAATTTATTTGAATATGAATTACCTGCCAAATTAAATGTTTAATAAAATTGTTTCAATAAACAGGACTTTCATTGCCGTTATCAAAAATTACTTTCAGCTCTCAAGCGAGTAATATTGTTAAAGTATCCGGATTTCTGATGAAATCAATCCTCATGGCATATTTTACTACTGGCGCTGATCCGTATGTTTAACCTCACATGAGTAATATACCTCAGAACCTTCGCACTTTCAAAGAATTTAACAATCTTTAATTGCGTCGTATAACTTTTTCTTTCTTCTTTTTCTTAGCTACTGACCCTTCTCTGTCACCGCCACAAATTCTATCTATGACAAAGGATCCATTATTTTCCAAGCGCACGGGTCATGTCATCCATCCGCTCATGCAGGTTGACGTCTCACGTTGCGGCGCCCCATTCGAGGGCTCCACTCGGTGACTCTCTCGCACCTCTCCCAAAGCACACGGCTGACATGCCAAGCCTATCTCTTATTTAGCGATGCAACTCTAGCTCCGATGTCCGGTCATTTCCAGAATGGTTATATTTGAGACTCAGTCGCGTAAGGATAGAGACCCGTCATCATACTCTTCATAGCTCTTTGGGTCATCGTAATTCCTCCCATCGGTTCTTTGGTCAGACTCCAAGTTCCGGAGTCGTATTTACGTCACAGCTGGAAGCTGACATTATTCGAAGAGATTGGTTTTTACCTTGAAAGATTTTCTTAGACTTCAGCACATCGCTCAGATTCCATCCACTTTGGATACATCTTGCAATTTCTTAGCTTTGGTACTGCCTGCCAAAAGTCAAAAAATGCTGCGGGCTGTACCCGCTGTAATATCAATATTTTAACAAAATCAGAAATAGTGACCCTCTGTCAATTAGGTCTAGATTCCAATGGTTAACTCTAATGCGATGTGCTCCTGTTACGTTAGATAGCGATTTTGATGCTATCTGATATTTTCCACAATATCGTTTGCCATAGGGTTTCATTTTCCATACGCAATTTTCACTGAAACCGTAATTCTGTCACGTAATTTATAAAACTAACCTAACCTTGTTTACAAAATCGCCATGCAAGATGTCCTGAAAAATTTATAGCTACAGCGAAAGTACGTATACTTTTTTTTTTACGGGGGAAAATCTGCAATCGGATTCCTCATCGCCACGGGGAGGCGATGGGGGAAAGTATGTATGTACATTATGGCAAATTATACGATGGAAAACGAATGAATCCGGAATTTCGAATAGAACTCTTTACTACAAAAAAATACTAACTTAACTGTCACTTAGCCGCGAGGGCACCTGATCATATGTAAGAAGTCACAATGGTGTATGTCAAAATCTCCAATCAGAACTAGTCTCTGGCTGGAGACTGACTCTACCCTTGCGACCATGAGGATCGCTTAGGCCTAAACTTGATTATTTACTGATCATCAATCATCTTTTCAACGCGGATTGACTGCTCTACATAGGATTCCCCTGAACTCCACCACTATGATCAGTTATTTAGATAAGTAACTGAAGCTTAAGGTATCCCACAGTGCAATTTTTCTTATGAATGTCACATGTAATTACTATGTTCGGAGTCGTCGGTCTGCCTGTAGAAATACGATCTAGCCGCGTCTAACTACCTTTCTCTCTATTATACCTACTACGTTTTTCAACGACCACTGCTAGTTAATATATTCGTTTATCTTTTGCTCAGATCGTACGGTGAACAAGCTGTCCTACCTCCCGCCCGAACGGCAGGCGCCGGTGAAGTCATATGCGCCGGAGCGCTGTTACGAAAAACCGGCTGCCAAGATGGAGGGGGCCACCACGCACAAGATGAGCTACATGCCCAATCAGGTGCAATCAGAATATCTTTATAAAAACCTGTCCTCCGCTTTCTGTACTGTTAACCACCATTATACATCTATTCTACACTAGTTTCGCTTCTTTATGAAGCATTGGCAGCAGGATATAAACGTATGCTCATATCAGGATATACACTTGGTAAATACTATACTCACTTGAAGATTGAATCTCGGCTTTCGTTGACAAATATTGTTTTTGATTTACATTGCTTCTTTGGACCATTGGATACTTGACTTTTTTCCCTTAAAATGACTCATTGTTCTATTTACAATGCCATTACGTTGTAACGGTCTAAAGTAGGTCTCATTTTCGCCAAATTAAATATTTGAGGTTGAGTCACAGAACCGTCGATATGTAATAATAATTTAGAACCTTTGTGTTCTTCCAGTTGATGCCCAAACAGCCGGTCCCGTGGGCCTGCAAGGGACAGTACCAGAAGCCCTGCCAAAAGCTGGACTCTAATACGACGTACACCATGAGGTAATACTAATACTACCTGTTACAATTTTTACGAAGTTTTTACGTCTACGGAAAAGGGTTAACACACCTCTAGATAGAGCCAAAATGTACTCAATTGCTGGTTGCTGTACGAAATGCCCAGCTCAATTGAAATAGTACTGTACTGTACCACCAGAATACAGTTTGAAGTAGTAGTTTGCTACTACGCTTCGTATGTTGAATGGGAGATCCGGAAGCTTACGAGGGTGCCCTAAAAGCAACTATAGAGGTAGAGGCCTTTGTTACCGGCTGGCAATTGGCTGGTGGGAACCAGTGGGTTCCCTGGTGGTCACTTCCCATCCGGTGACTCGCTCGTTTTCCTCCCTTTTCAATAAAAAAGTCATCATCATCATCATTTGCTTATGTTTAGCTACCTGACAGCGGACGCGGACTGCCGGCGGCGCGCCATCATCCCGGACTCGTGCACCAACCCCGTCACCAGCTCCAAGCGCTTTGAGACACAAACCATCTACAAAAACAGGTACGTAAGGAGTGTAACCACTATGTTATATATAGGGCTGGACTTTTGGCAGCTTGGTCCTGGAATCCATGGAGTTGCTGTTTATTAAGAATATATTATGTTTCCAAAGTCTTAAGTCAACGTTCATTGTATTACTTGAAACGTCATATATCGCGCTATCGTAGTTTTACAGCGGTGGTTCATTTTTTTAAATAAACCAGTATATAGCTAGTTCCTGGTTGCAGTACGAGTGGATGGCTACTGGTGAACGTAAGTCTCCCCCAACGAACATTCCATAACAAAGCCTAATCATACAACTGCTTCATCCACCGGTGTCCAGCAAGCTGAACTAAGTCGTCGGTCCATCTTGTAAGTGCCGACCAACCCTACGTCTCAATTTGATTGAAGATCCGACCCTACAGTTCACTTTTGTGTGCTTATACAGCTATTTGCCGGCGACGGCGCCGATACCGATGCCAGTAAAGCCTGTACCCAACCTGATGCCGTCCACTGCCATGATGGACGGAGACACTGTGCAAAAGGTTATTTCACTTATAAACTTTAATATTTACATCACACTACGTTTCTGTCTGTTCTCAAATCTTCAGCCGCTTACTCCTTCTAACCCACGCGCCTAATTTTGATACTAATTTTGATAAGCTCGAAAGCCGTGAGATTTCCCGGTCATTAAAGTGTCAAAAGGTTCATAGGGGCAACTGCTCTAACTGTGGACATGCTCTAAGTCTTAAGGCTATCCTTGAATCGTCCGATTAATGTCATGTTTCTCTTTTCCTTGCCTTCTGGAGGCCAAAGAGAAGTTCAAATACAAATTGGATCAAATGTGCATTCTCCAGCCTTAGTTACCTAATCTATTGGCTTGCGTTTCTCGTGTCCCCCAGCTCTCGTTCCTGCCGAACCCGGTGTGCGTGACGCAGTCGATCCGGCCGTGCCACCACGACATGTGGGGGCAGGGGCCCATGCAGAACATCACCACGCAGCGGCACGACTACGTGCCCAAGCCGTCGGCCATACGCGAGTCCTTCAAACCACCTGCGAAGTTCCACTGCGTCGAACAGCCGTTTGAAAGTGAGTAACTTAAACGGATAAGCAGAACGAGTGGTTCAAAAAATGTTATAGGCATGGATAGATTTCTTTACCTTAATTTTGTTTCTTTACTTTCACCTAAACAAAATTGTCTCAATAAAAAGGATGAGTTGTAAACTGGTTTGCTTTTCTTGATTGGACTTGGTAATGAACTAGGTTACGTATGTCAGCGAGCAATAAAGAATAATATATTTCGAGATGCGATGGCCATCGTTTGAGGTACCTCTTGAAATTACGAGCCATTTGAAATCGTGCTTTCTGCGGCTGCCTCGCTGTGCGCTAAGTACCAGGCTACTATAAAAACTTTTGGCACCGTCTGTCGCAGATCGCACGGTCAACCGCCTGTCGTTCTTGGACCCCGGCCGCGCGCCGCCGCCGCAGTCCTATGCGCCGGCCAAGTGCTACGAGAAACCGTCAGGTTTGGAATACATTACCTATAATTAAGTACCTATATTAACTGCGATAAATTACATAGTGTACTTGTTTGTGTTTTTGGGATAAATATAGCCCTTTGTTTATTCCCGGCCGGCCCCAAAACCTGCCGAAAGGGTGTCAAAGAACCCCATCACTAAGCCTTCGCCTTCCATCCGTCAGTCCACCTCTAAATGATTTTATCTTTTGAATCGTTATAGACAATCGAATAAAATTTTCACAGAAAATAGTGTTATTCTGTGGTGGATATCCCAACAAATAATAAAAAAAAACGAAAAGTAAAAATATAAAGAGGTAAGGGGATTCCATTGTGAACCGTCGCGTCAGTTGACACAGCATGATCCACATACAGTCCATTAGCTACTTAAAAAGACTTTCGGATTATAAGCTAATATTCGTTAATCACGTAGTTGTGACCGGCGCAGTCGTCACAATTTTAAACTGTTGCCAACTGCTTACAGCTAAGATGGAGAGCGCGACGACACAGAAGATGTCGTACCAGCCAGTGTGCGTGCCGACGCCGCAGCGCCCGCCGTGGGCCTGCAAAGGGCAGTACCAGAAGCCCTGCCAGAAGGTATGATCGAGCTCATGTCATCATTATTACCGTATTTCAGTCCACTCCTGGCCATAGGCCTCTCCCAAGGTGTGCAAGTAAACTCAATTATAAGGGATCGGAAATGGCCTGAACTGCTTCGAGAAAAAGATGGTACGGTCGTGCCGCTTTTTTTTGCTCGACTTGGTGGGGGCACTGCGGTGCACCCAGATCTATGGCTCGCAGCACCCGATTTCTGCTAGTAAATTTGCTCTAATCGACCGGTCCACCTAACAGGGGGATGTCCTAAATTACGGCTGCGAAGACGCCGTCTTCTGGACTCAGAAGCTTATCTAGTCCAGCGGTTATCGGTACTTTGATAGAATATGTATTTTACCAGACTGCCGCCAGGAGGGAGGATTATTAGGTATTGTTATTGTTACCAATTAGTATCTATGGAAATTAATTAGGTACCTACCTATTTCTGATATAAAGAGGTAAGTCATTTGTATTATGTTAAAACCGCCATTTAACATTAAGCTTAACAGCGTTAATCTTTTCAACGCTAAGGACGCCTTTTTTTATGAAATTGGAAGGCAAACAAGCAAGTGGGTCACCTGATGGTAAGTGATCACCACCGCCAATAGACACCCGCAACACCAAGAAGATTGCAGATGCGTTGCCAACCCAGAGGGCTAAGATGGAATACCTCTTGTGCCAGTAATTACACTGGCTGTCTTGCTCTCCACACCGGAACACAAAGGTGCAAGCACTTCTGCTTAGCGGCAACATTAGCGAGCAAGATGGTGGTAGCGGTCCGGACGGACCTTGCACAAGGTCCTAACACCCGCAAAGGTGTCGTGTGCTGTGGTGCCTGCCACGCCACCGACACCGACACATAATAGTCATCCGGCTGTACGGTGTAACAGCGACCTACGTGCATACACTTAAGGTTCAAGTTCGCGTTTGACTTTATGACGACTTGGCGTGTGAAAAGCTGTTGCTGCACATCATAACATCGTGGCAATTATAGTAAACAAACGTGCTCACTCTTGGCAGGTTGAAGGGACGACGGTGTATCGCTCGTCGTTCCTGCCGCCCGGAGAGGACTGCACGCAAGTCATGGATCCCTGCGCGTACGGCGATTGCAAACGTAAGCATTAAGGCTGCATTTCTACCAGAGATGTGCGAGGGAATGTGTCGTGCGAGGATGTTTAGCTGTGCTGTGAAAATGTGTGGGTGTTTCCACCAAAGCTGTGCGAGTAAAATGTGTCTTACGAGGATGTGTAGCGGAGCTGTGAAAATGTGCATTGATGTGTGGTGCGAATGTGTCGACACACATTTCACAGCTTCGCAGCGCATCCTCGCACCACACATTAATGCACATTTTCACGACGGGGATGCGGTGCAAACCTCGCACACATCCCTCGCACACATCTCCCGCACACATCCCTCGCTTGTTTTGTATGCGCAAAAATCTAGCTCCGCTGAGCCGTTTCCACCAGAGCTGTGCTGACCAAGGCGAGGTAAATGAAGCGATTCTATTGGTTCTTTACAAACACATCCCTCGCTACGCATCCTCGCACATCTCTGGTGGAAACGCAGCCTTAGTCTAGACACACGCTCAACTAACTTACCCGAAAAATGATCGTTGTGAACCTGCCACATGTTTTTTTTTCAGCTTGCGATTGCACGTGTCCGGCGCAGTGTATCGCGACTGACCCTTGCGCGTGCGAATTCCCGCGCGCGGCGTGCTGCGGCTAGCGTCGCCACGTTGTTGAACAAAATTGAAGCGTGACCAAATTGGCGGCCGACATGAAACGGCGCCAAACGTGACAATAGTTTGGCTATTAAATTCTCGGCATACTGAAGGGATTTTAATAAGTTATCAGCTATTTTAATTGATCTTTTTTTGTGGTAGAAATCGTCAGTTAATTTATTGCATAGTGTTTAGAAAAATCTTCGGGTAATTAGGATTAGCTTTAGCCTAGTTACTCTAGTTTTGGATATAAATTATATTTTAATGTTATTGAAATAAAAAAACGTTTTCGGTAGTTTGGATTTTCATTTATTTTATAAAATGTATTAAGGCCAAATGCAAATCATTCTTATATAGTAGGTTAAAAATCGCCTACAATACAAATTATTTTCCTGCTAGTGGATATAAATTCTACAGTAAACTACAGTTGGGGAACGAACAGAAAGCCCCTGCTAAAGTCGCCTTTGCGACACTAAGTTTTTGCTTCGGCGCAGAGATTTTCCGTTCTTTCTCCATTATTGCGACCGGTTTCTTCCGTTTCGCTTCATTCAAAATGTCATTTTTCAAACGCTGTATAAAAATATGTTCATAAGCTATTCCAGTTTTTGGTAAAAATCGACGGCGGCCATTTTGTATGTGCCTATTGCCAATGCAAACAAAATGGAGTCTCGATGACGAAATTGCAACAGCAAAGCTTTAGAATAAATTAGCATAGGTACTTTGATATCGGATAACTTTATAACATAGGGTGTAGTCTGTGGATATTTAGGGATATTGGTTAACGTGACATTGCAAAAGCAAAACAACATTTTACGAATTTCGAATCGATTACTCATTGGTGGATTTAAATTACACAATGTATGGTAAAGTCTTCGATTAGGGTAAAAGACCTGTTGACAAAATCTTACCAATAACACGTCGTGTTGCTTTCGTAATGGTTAATGAGAGACGTACCTAGAATTACGTTCCCGATTCGTCGGATTCTTGTTTCGTAGGAACTAGCTATTCTTAATAGAATTTAATAATCCATATGAAAGAAAATTTTACTTATTGGTAAGCACAGAACTTCAGAACGGCTGGACCGAATTGGCTATTTTGTTGTTTGAAAATGTTCGTAATAGTCGGAATTATGTTTTGAAAGAATACTTGGAAAAAATTAAAAGCAGAGGTAGCGTTTGTTGTTTGACGTTTCGTATCTGAAACTTGGGCAGAACAACGTTTATCAGGCCAGCTAGTATAAAATAAAATGTATCATTAGTGGTCTCTTTTCTACACAAACGAAAGAACGTACAAAACAAGTATTTGACTAAACAAGAATCTGACGCATTAGGAACTGTTGTATAGCATTAAAACAAAATATATCGCAGTCTACTTCGGTCTACCTTGCGACCGACTGCTGAGTTGCGCGTCACATCGATGTACGCGCAGCTAAACTTTTACAATTCTCTATTACACAAGGACCACCAGGACCCCGTAGTCACTAGGTGCGACAACGTATTAACTGTGTACTATGTCGCATGGAGGCCTCGCACAGCTACCACTTTGTCGCTCTGTACATCCTTTTCCTATTGGACTAAACTCTGAATGTAATCCAAGATCAAAAGAAAGGGTCTACAGGTGCCATGATCTGTGGCCCGTTTCACTAAGCTACAAGTTACAGTTTTACAAGTCTAAACCGGCAACAATGGTCAATAATGACCAATGGCAATGGGCATGATGACCAATGTTGCCGGTTTAAACTTGTAAAATTGTAACTTGTAGCTTCGTGAAACGGGCCACTGGTAGTGTTATGGTCAGACCTGGAGTAGTATCATGTGGTCTGGAGGCTTGTCACCTGATAAATCTCTCGGACGAGACAGCTCAAAGCCCCACAACATCAGGCATCAGATAATGGCATCTATACACTCTAACTTTTGGATTTAATTTCTGACTTTAGCAAAAAGGAACATAACAACTACGCTCCTCGTGTCGAGTTTCCTGATGAGCCCGAGTGGTCAGTACGTTTGCCATTTTTTCGGTTTCCTTCCGTTATTTCTCAATAATAAACGCCCTAAAGTATCGTCTGTCCAAATAATTATTTGGATCCAAAGATTTTTTGGCTAAAAACAAACGTAATCAAACCGAACGCTAACGATGATAATTTATTACAGTTTTAGTAAAAAAACCTTCAGGTCCATCGAACTGCACGTCAGGAAGATCACTATCGGGACAGGATCCATCTCTCCGCTCGTCCCACGGCGCATCCGTTAAATAATGGACAAGTCGAAAGGTGGCACCGAGAGCGACAGAGCCGGCGCCGGCCGCGGGCGGGTCTACTTGAGCCGCTGCAGCAGCGTCGAGTTGAGCAGGTTGGCCTGCGCGACGGTGACGGCATCGTCGCCGAGCTCGGCGCTGGGGAACGAGCTGAGCAGCGCGAAGGGCCGCGGGCCGGGCGCCGCGCGCCGCACGAACGCGCGCAGGTCGCCCACCGTGTGCGCCAGGTTGAAGCGGCCCGTCATGCGGCTGCCGTCCGCCAGCCGGAACTTTAATTATGAAGAGATTCGCATCAGATATGACTCGATCGAGTTACCGTTTCGAACATTGACTGCCACGGAGCGCTCCGCGCCACGCTCGTGGCGAGGGTTTCACGGTATGTTACGAAAATTCGCTCCGAACAGAGAGCTCGGCTAGCGTGTCCGTGGCATTGAATGTGATCACCGAAAGATCTCTGCTGAAGTAGTTAATTTTTTGTCACGGTCACAACTCACAAATGTAACCTAGTCTAGTCTATCATTTGATCGAAATACCATTTCATAGAATTAGATTTCTGCCGAAGCAGTTCATTCCTTGGCACGGTCATAGACGTAACCTAACCTAGTTATCATGTTTAAAATACCATGTACATTTAATAGCTTTAAGTCGTGTTCACTGCTCCCTGATAAATTCCTGATACCTTCGATGCAGTCCGTTTGTGTTCATAATAATAAACAGAAACGGCATCACAGATATCTGTCGGATGCAATACCAGGAACTTATCAGATATTGGCGAAACAAGCTTTACAGAAGACATTTTGCAAAATGATGCGCAAAGAGATGATCAATAGATTCAGGCGTCACTTTGCAGAAGTACATATCAACAAACTCAGTTCCAGTTTGACGCAAAGAGATCTGAAGGAAACAGTCGAAGCAGACAACATTACCTGTATAGTGGTGACGGGTTGCGTGTCGTCCAGGCCGACGGCTTCCTGCGCGGCGCGCGCGTTGGCCTCGCGGTCCGGCACCCCGGGCGCCCCGGGCGCCGCGGGCGCCGCGGGCACCCCGGGCGCCGCGGGCGCCGCGCCCGGACCCGCCGAACCCACCACCACCGGCGTCGGGCTGCAACACGCAACACCACGGGTATAGCATTCCTAGGGAAGCTCTTTGTATGTACAGTCAAGGAAATTGAAACACGTACCACCGTAGAACCTAGTCGAAGGGACATACGCATGACATTTGTATGACATAGTCTGGCGTTTAACGCGTCGCGTCATTGAAATAGGGTTCTAAGGTGGTACGTGAATATATTTCCCCTACTGTACTAGCAACCCGCCTCGGTTTCGCACGGGTACGATGATTTCAGTGGGTGTGGGTGTGAGTGTGTGGGTTAGATAATTTAAATGGCAGTTCTTAACACCACATTCAAACGTATATTAACACCTTCTAAGCTATATAAATAATAACAATATATCAATGAAAAACAGTTCCTTTTACCGTAAACTACAGCAAAGCGACAACTGACATGACTCAAAAACATGACAACTCCTAAACCTCTCTGCTACAACTGTAGCCTACCAGGATCAATTAGCGAGCCGCTACAAGTGTATGTGTGTGTGTGTGTGTGTGTGCGCGCGTGCTACCTGCCGAGCATGTGTCCCTTGCCGGCGAAGGCGCGCTGCTGCGCGGCGCGCGGCGCGGGCTCGTGGCGCCGGTCCTCCAGGCTCACGCGCACCTCGCCCGCGCCCGCCAGCTCCGGCGGGATCTCGCTGCGCACAGGACACCGCGCGTTACAATGCGTTACATTACGGTATGCTACGATAACCTTACTAAACGTTATGTCACAATACCGTTACTATGTACGTTACGTTACAAAATGTTACATTATATTACGTAGATCTGTGTCGTTACATAATGCACGCTGACCATGATTAACTTGGCAGACGGGCGAATACTTTATCAGTGTCGGCAGCAACTGTTACCAGAAGACACAGATTATTTATCAACGCACAAGCGCGTTCAAATCAAATTACATAGTAAATTGTGACAGCTGCACCGGATGCAAGGAGCGAAGACGCGTATACACGCTGGGAACTCTGGGAACTGGGCGCACGGGACTCACCCGCGGCGTATGCAGTTGAGGAACTCGGCGTGCTCGGGCTCGGAGTAGGCGCGCACGGCGCCGCCGTCCACCGAGTAGCCCTCGCGGTACAGCCGCAGCCGCACCGCGCGCGCGCCCGGGCTCTGCGCAACCACAACAACATACAACCAAACACTTCTATGATACTAGACACGCTGTACCGAACAGACACATTGTCAGCTTGTTAGAAATAAGATTGGCTAGGCCAGCATTATCCGAACCCGCAAAAGCGTGTTGAGTTGGGGCCATGTACCGTAACTTAGTGTAGCGATATTTCCATACCGCATGTCTATAAGTCTTTGATTTCAAACCGAGCACTTCCACAACTGAAAGACGTGGTACACAGAATGCAACACTTAGACTAGACGGCAGATAGGAAACGTTGCAATACACGAGAAGAAAGATCCCTTAAATACACGAGAGAGCCTAAAACCAACTGGTAGCTGATGTAATGATGAGAACTCACCTGTGACTGGGCACCGGTCTGCGCCACTGGTTCATGATCATCCGCCGTTTGTCCTGTAACACCGTCATATTATAGAACGTATACTCGTTTTGTTTGTTTTTACATAATATTTATTTCAACTTGATAGTTATACAGGTTCCGTAGTAAATAACTGCTCACAGCGCCCCAGTTAATTAATAATCGAGAACTTGTGTACTTGTAATATCTTTATTAAACTATGGTATGGCTCGAAACAGGTCAACGCTGTACAATTACAAAATGGTATCCTGTCCCGCCATGGAACAAGGACAAAGTGTCGATATAAATCAAAGTCTAAAGTCAAAGTCAAAAGTCAAAGTATCTTTACTCAGATAAGGCTTACAGGATGTAATTATGTATGATTGTCATAAAATTAACCACCTCTGATGAGAAGATACCGGCAAGAACTCAATGAAGTGTAATTTTTTAAATATCTCTCTATTATCTAGTATTTCACTTACTCGTATTATATGAATTTGACACGCTTCTCTGGTGGGTCTATAGTACAGTGGCCATCAAATATACAGGGGTGAGCAAGTCGCTCAAAAACATCCGATCACGACTCTATTGCCAAAGGCGTAGAGTTACTGTACGCCGATGAGCGTGCACCGCAACCAATGGGTCGGTCAACTCTACTGACCTAGCCGGTAGCCTGTCCCACTGAAGGCGCCGCGGCCGCGGCTCGTGGTCGACGGCTCGTCCTCGAACACCACGGCCCCGCGTCTGTCAGTTCACAACCAAGTTTATAAAGAAGACTGTCTTACAAAGGCTAACTGACCACAATCAGGGGAATGCTTCAAGAATTTGAGTCAGTTCTCCTATATGAGACTGGCATAAGCACTCAGGTTGCTTTGAAGCCTTAAGAAAATGGATTGAAAGGACTGTTTATCGGCAGGATAGTGCAGAAGTACATTAGTAGTTACTTGTATACCATTAATCAAATCAGTTAATAAAGACTTGATTTATTTATATTAGTTTCTAGTGTATATTTGACAGGTTGTCTGGAAGAGATCGCTTCTTAGCCTTCTGTGTATTTTGTATTTTCGTTTACTTGTGTGAATCAATAAAGAGTATTTGTTGATATTGTTGTTGCGTATAGTACCAAAATTTTTAATTTATTGATGATTATGTTGATGCTAAAACAAGATACCATATTATGTATTACGGATGATTCTTGGAGTTTATTTTTCTGCTTCTGTTTTAACTCATTGCATTTCTTTGTTACTGGGCTATTAAAGAGACAAAACAGTGGCAGTGGCAGCAACTGTTATCTGGGCTAACCACACTATTCTTACAAAAGGCTTGACTAAGATAGCCATACGCCTGAAGGATTTAGTATTGGAAAATATGAAAATGAGCCCAGCCTTCTGATGACTCTTAATAGGATATTGAAATCATGTACTAATGCCTTAAGAAATTACACTAATTGAACCAAGTATTTTGCTCCCAAATGTTATCTAATCCTTTTTAGTTATTTCATTTTCAGCTATTTTTGCGGGTGGTAGGACCTTGTACAAGGTCCGCCCGGATTGCTACCACCATCTTGCTCGCTAATCCTGCCGCTTGCACTGTTGTGTTCCGGCGTGGAGAGCAAGACAGCTGGTGTAATTACTGGCACAAGAGGTATTCCATCTTAGCCCTCTGGGTTGGCAACGCATCTGCAATCTCTTTGGTGTTGCGGATGTCTATAGGCGGTGGTGATCACTTATCATCAAGTGACCCACTTGCTTGTTTGCCTTACTATATCATAAAAAAAAGCAAGCTAAGAACTTTTGTAACTTAGAAAAACACTTACTCTCTGACACTTTTGAACATTTCAGTGACAATGTCCTTCCTGTTTTTTCCGGGACCTATGATTTGCTGGCCGGATCTCTCGGAGCCTCCTGCGTAGAACGCCTGACCTGGAACAATAGAGACAGCGTTGTATAGACGTCGCTAGGGGAGCAAGGGGGGGCAACTGCCAATCGTCAAGTCTGTAATCTACCAGTCAATTACATCAGTTGTACCAAAACCAAAAAGTACTTACTTGCCCTCCCCTAACAGGGGCCAAGGTACGGTGGTTGGGTGACGACACCCTTGGTACATTTGGATTTAGTGGAGGAGATATGCTTATCAAACAAAAAGGATGTCAAGAAAGAACCCTGTCATAAAAAAAATAGCATCATGTTTTCTTAATTGGTTTGCTGTTATTGGATATGCTAGGTTTTCCAAACCAAATGAGTTAATTTGTTTATGTACAGTCACCATATTTTAGTTCAGTTACTAATAGTGGAGATGGCGAGACAATCTGGACACCTATTTGAAGGTTTGGCCGGATATAACCCAGGACAGGGAGATGTGGAAGTCAAGAGAGGTCTTTGCCCAGCAGTGGGACACTTAACAAGACTACTAAAAATAATAGTTTGGTTCGGAGTAATTTAGATTCTAATGACTAGTTTAGGTGTTTGTACACAAGCTACCAATTTTTTTGTTATAGCCACTCATCACATCCTTATTATTGTTTTTGTTTCCAGAATAAAATGGCTTTATTTTTAAATAGGACGGAAAACATGCAATTCTTTCATTTGATGGTAAGTGAACACCACCTCCCATAGACACCCAAACACATCACCAAGGAGACTGCAGATGCATGACCAGAAACCAGAGACCTAAGACGGAATACCTAGTGTGCCAGTAACTTTACTAGCTGTCTCGCTCTCCATGCAAGCACTGCTGCTTATCCAATTTCAATTAAATGACACAAATAAACAGTGAATTATGAAGATGAACACCGATTTTGAGAAAGTATATTCAGAAACCAATATCAAATTTCACCAAATTGACTAAATGAATCTAAGAGACAGAGACATAAAATTCTGCAGGAAACGACATAACAACACACCTCAAAGTCAAGTTTGTTGCTGTCAAAGTTGCAGGCAATAGCAAGTTTGATATACTATAAATATTTAACAGGGACTTTTGTTTCGTTATCTCCCTTGACATATTTATCTTGGTCACCTGCTGGACACTTGTCAGACAGCTGCTGTAGCCATGACCTTATTGGAATGCAGCCAAAATGTCAAGCTGAATGGATCGTTTAGTATACATCCTAGTCCTGTCTTATTAATTAAATGCTCATATTTAAACTGAATTGTTATTTTTCAATAACAAAGATGTCATTGCAACATTAAAAGAAATATGCACATAAAACAAGATGTCAACCAACCTAAAGAAACCCCACTGGTCCATTATGGTTGAGAACAGAAAAAGACAAATCTTGGAGAAAGCCAGATACACCTCAGTTAATAGACTAGTCTAACTAACTACATTTCACAACACAGTAAAATTTAAGCAAAGCTTCAACTAGTATGATTAAACCTTTATATTTACACAGTAAGGTTGGCCTGAGAAGTAGCTGAACATTTTAGTACCTTGTTGCTGTCAGTCATGTGACAAATTCGAGCAACTCTCATTTCATACGTTACTACGACAAGGTTCTTTAGTGTTAAGCTACTTCTGAGGCTGACTGTACAAAACAAAGTCACAATTCGCCTTTGTGTGTCCGTCTTTGTCTGCTTACTATTCCTAAACCATGCAACAGGTTTTGAGAGTTTGTGCTGAAGGTTTTACATACTTTACATTTTAATTGTACCTGTGCAAAGTGAGGATAGGTCGACTGATAAAATGATGCCTAGTCAGTGTAGATAGATATTATTAGTATCATTGTATGCATGTGTATGCAAGGGGATATCCCTTTAAATACTAGTGGATGTTTTGCTTCATCCATACAATCTTCTGTTTTCGATTTTGACCACAATTTACCGTGTTTATTATTGAATTAAAATGTGTGTTAGTCTTTAAGGTTATGAGGTTATGCGGCATTGCCTCATTTCTTAGCTAGAATTTGAGAGATTAGCTGTTTTTTTTCAACATTCACTACTTTGTTTTCTCAAAACTACAAATAGTATTCATTCACACACCTGTATCATTCACTCTGTCACTCTTTGTCAGTCTTGCTATCTCTTCTTTCAACTTTTTATTTTCACTCTCAAATCTAGAAATGTCAGCTTTCAACTGTTTTATTTCCTCTTCATATGCTACAATCTTCATTGTAGAGTCAGTGTCCATGTTACAACAATCAACGCAATCAGCATCTTTGCTTGTGGATGGTGTGCAAAGGTGCTCTTGGTCTCTAGCTGTCACCCAGCCCGTTTTTGATGCTGATATTAAAATTATTCTTTGAGTGAGTTACTTCTGAAGTATATTAAAATATTGTCAAAATTAAATTGGAATATATAACCAATAAGTCGTTCATGGGAAATGTTCCATAAACTGCTTATTGATTATATTTTTTACACAACCAGTTGCATGTTTCTATTAAAAAAAGACCTAAATTAGAATTAGAATTTGTTTGCATGGTATCAATTGAACACATTTGTTTTGTATACTAGATTCTAATCCGAAGGAAAATAATTTCTCAGGCATGTTGTAAAATGAACTGCGAGTTGTAGAAGTTTAGTTGAGACACAATAAATAAAGTACCTAATTAAAAGTTTTTTTTTCTCCAACAACTATACCTAACTAATAAAAAATCGTAGACAGGGTGCTCAGGACCCAACTTACATTGGCAAATTACAACCCTAGCTGCAAATAGTATAACTTCCCTGATGAATACTTAAAATGAAAAAATAACACCATCAACTTAAGTTTCGAAAAACACATTAGTATGTGTTACACCAGGGCTGCTGAGCATTTTATTGTAACAAATTATGCTAGCTTTACCCAATGTAGCTAACCTAAAATAAATCCTGTCATACACAGTAAAAACAATCATTGGTCAAGACCAGAAACTAATGATACAATAAACCAGTGTTCTAATTTACGAAAACCAATCATCAACGTACCTTCATCTTCGTCGCTTGAACTTTCCTGCTGAAGCGAATCTAAGGTCGCAAAGTTGCTGCTGGCCGGTTTCTTCTTTTCTTTCTTCTGCCGCAGAGGCGACCCTGGCGGTGACTCCATGTCACTGTCTGACAAAGTCGGCAAAGACGCCGGAGCAGCAGTGGGAATTGGTGCCTCGTCTACGCTACCTCCGTGCTCGTAAAAACTAGATAAAGCTACCTAAAATTTTAAAAAGACATGAATTAGAGTCTACCGATTTATATTATAAAGGAATATTCAAAGATATGGTGTTGTTTACATGAAACAAGTCGTAAAAATGAACAACAAAAATTTAAGCGACTTACGTCAAGCTGCCAATTAGAAGATTCCAAAAAGAAACGACTGCGGACCTCGTCAGCGCCAGTCACGTCACAGAACTGTCGCAATGTGTCCTCCTTGTTAGCAGACATGTTTACAATTATTTAAATTTATTGTTTTATAAAACGGAATACATAAAAAATACCGACTCGTTGCGATGGATGACGGTTCAGAATTTTTGACATTTCATTTCTTTCAGGGGAAGGTAAGAAGGGCGAAGGGGAGAAGAAACATAACCTTTGCGGTGTGTGATCAAAAATTAAACTTTTAAAAACGTGATCGAAATAGCTTTAAGCCTTTTCACTTAAGAAAAGAAGTGGCTGTATGGTCTAAATACTTTTGCTGGCTCTTGGTTAGGCCTAGTCCAAAAAAAATCATATGTCAAAAAGCAGCTGCATTGCACTAACGTCGATAATAAAAGTTAAACCTTTATTTGTGCTTTTATTCTAGTACACTGTTTGTAGCCGATATATTTTGAAACATATAAGAAACTCGTGAGTATAAATAAATAAGCATGTGTTAACCTTTTTTATTTCTTCTTGCTTGACTAACATTTATGGATTGTTGCAGATGTCGCCAAATAAATGAAGACTCCGAGAAAATCGTCAGGGAGCATTATGAGGAAATATTACCAGCTACTACTAGTCATAGTGTGCTTCGTTAGTATCGTGACACTACTCATATACCGGCACGAGTATTATCGATTGCGCTATGTACTCGAGGTGCTCAACTTCTTTGGGAAGCCAGGCCTATCGGAGATCGAGTTTTGCGGACCCGGGTTCAACGCTACCATGCTTACTGAGATCCTGCGCAACTCTTCGATGGAGGTGCGAGAGACGCCGCCGCTATTCCAGCAAATAGACGACAACTTCTACGCGTATTCGTCATTCCTACGTTCGTATCAGAAGTACGAAAAGCTGACTCAAACTCACGCGCACAACATCGACACCATCGTCATCGGTAAAGCGAACGCTCGCCCCAACTTCCGCTGCAACGTGTGGCTAGAGAACAGTTCCAAGCACAAAGTAGGCATATTCAGTTTTAAAACCATTTCTCAACCTGTGAACGATTTTCGCTTGTTTATTTTCCAATGTGCTCTGAATCAGAACTTAGGCAAACTTAAAGGTATAAGTTTCTATGCTAATGATTACAAAATCAGCCCCATACATGCACCAATAAGCAGGTTAATTGAGGTGAACACTAAGCGTAGACCAACACGACCCATGAGCAGCATTCAGTTTGTTAATAATGTTGTACCAGCTATGTGCATCATTCCGAACCAAGTCCCTATAGTATCTAGAGATGGTCTCATAGAATCCTTAGTGTTTCATCACATGATGGGTGTAAATTCGTTTACAATTTATGACAGCATGATTTCTGAGGACATTGTGAGGAGACTGAATCTAGTACCAACAGATATTACTCAATGGGAAATCCAATTCTTCCCTTTAAACTTCCCCTTCAACTTTGCCAAGAGTTACGACATTGTCAAGCAAGCTATCGAATTGGACTGTCTATTTAGACATTACAGGTTAGATAAGGAAGACACAAACAAAGCTAGCCATGCTATGGTCATTTCCTGGGATGAATTCCTGGTACCACGTGTTCATAACAACATTAAAGCTGTCCTTGCCGATTTTGATCCTACACACAAACAAAAATCGATAGTCGTGGAGCCCTTACTATTCTGTCTGAATCAAAATGATGATGATAACTCAGAAGCTGGCTATCCGGAGATAATGAGGAAGACACATTATTATCAGCTACCACAGGAAAAGAAACGGCCTGTGTACATTAGGAATCTAGATGCCATGACAACATTTGAAGACATTTTCAATGTTACAACTAGCGGTGAAGCAATGCCTTTGAATTTGCTAGCAGTACACAAGTATACGGAATGCAGGGATCCCAAAAGCTACCATCCTAGAGGTGTTGGGTACAATGAAACTCAGATGGAAGTCTTCCGTAACAAGTATGAAGCTGCAATGACAAAATTCGGTCAAAGTTTGGTGAGTGACAAAATTTACAGGTTGTACACATCAGGACAGATTTGGGAGAAGACAGGAAGTGATGATATCAGGGAAATGTTGTGAATTAAAACATTAACTAGTGCTATATGAACCCGGCAGCAATAAGTTTTGCATTGTTTATAGATGTTGTGCTTTGTAATACTGGGGTTTTCAAAGCCATAATTTTTATCCTCGAAGAGGAATCATAGGCAGTTGAGATTGTTTGTATTTTATCCCTGTCTGGCTTGGATTTATTATAAATACAAGTCTATAAGCAACTGAATATAGCAAGTCAAGGTGCTGCATATCAAACACCTACAAAAACTCGAGATGCACATGCCTAAAGCTGCAAGAATGCACTTTTTGTGGGACTTTTGAACTGTCAAAATGGTAACAATTGGATTGACAGGTCTTACTATCGTGTTGATTCGCGCTCAGGCGCAATTTTCGTTCATGGCGGCGCCTCAGACGCTTGCTATGTTTAATCACAAAAAATTCTATACAATTTGACTGACCAATGTGATGTCCGGAGTGCACCTCAGGTGCTTGCTTTTTGATATTGTATGTGCTCTTAAACAATCGAAAATTGAAATGAGCCATTACTCACACTGTCCTAAGTTGAATAGTAGCCATAGATAAAATAAGAGAGTGATCTAGTATTACCTAAGTGAGATAAAGAAGTTAAGCTATAACCAGTGAAACCTTACTGCTTTTAGCTTAGTTTTTATATCACTGAGACCATTCGAATAGATACCACAACATTATGTTTAGTATATATTTTACGATCATTTAGATATGATTGGTGTCACTATTTGTGTAAGCTCAATGACATGCCGTGAATGTAATTTGAGTTGGTATTGTCTTTACCAAACTGAATTAGCTCAATTTTCAGTAGCTAATCCAGCTATAGTAGCATGCTAGCGTTTATCGCGCACATAAACGCTTTGGTCCCTCTCGCGCACGCAAACTGGTCAGAACGGGATAAATGCTTTATGTCATCGATAAAAGCTAGTGTGCTAGGCCCTCAGCTGTCCACTCAAGTTGCAATATTTAATGTTAAGAGTGACCTACCTCACTGACAGTACTTTGGCTAGAGCCTGGTATGGTAGCGTTTATTTCTTACATAAATCACCAACCTCGTAATCCCCATGGATGGCCATCCTTTTAGATATTTTGCGAAGAGGAGCATACCCAATTACTTAACGCTTAAATAGCGTGTAGGTTTACCTTATTTTAGAGAGCTAAAACAGTCGATTCAAATACCAGCGGTTCAACAAGGCTAACCTTTACTTTACCTAAATCTTTGCATCGGACTTTTCCCGAAACGAAACCCTTCTCATCTCCTACCCAAACTTGATATAGACGAAGTTGAGACCATCGAAGTATTTACCAAATGGACGCCCTTTGGTCCCCACCCTCGTCTGCAGTCGGCACCGCCCCGCTGTTCTATCTATGGATTTAATCTATTGCCTCGCGATTCACATCTTCCTGAATATGGCGTCTCCCACTTCTGATGCCTGCAGGTCGGGTTAACGCTTAGACAGAAGTCTGTCCACTAAGCTTGGAATCAGACGGACACTCTGCCCCGCACTTCCGCCTCCTCCCTAACTTGCGTCCGAGCGGTAGCAGCCACTCAGACTAAACCACGGCCTTTGATGTTCACTATACCCTGATCCATTGCTCCGTTTGGCCTCTCAGGCTGCCTCCGCGCAGGAGCGCTGACACATCCTCTGTCCCTTCTGCTGGTTCAGAGGGGAAGGGAGCGGCCCCTCTAAGATACCTCTTGACTGCATGTCGAACATAATCCATGCAGCGGGGAATGTTCCCACTACGCCAAAATGGGTACCCCTCAGGAGGGATGTTTTTCTACAGATACCGTTATAACCAAAATTAGGAAGTAGAGTACGCGTTTTTTTTTCGCGGTATTTAGATTGTAAATCTTAAGCCGCACATTACATGCCTTAAATCACACAGAGTGCCATGAAATAGTAGTTAAGAATTTAAGTATCACTCTCGATATTTTATTGTACGATTTAAGAGCATTTCAAAGGCAACACTGTTACATTTTGTATTAGTACCGATCGCAATAGGATTGGTCCGCTCAATTGACCTTTTCTATCGACCATTTAAAGTAAGTAATTGTAACTAATTAATGCAATAAGTAAGAGCCGATTTTTCAATCGTTGGATAAAATTTATCTCTCGAATTACTCGTACAAACGAAACACACTGTTATCTGTTGAATAACAGCTATTCTTGGGATTGAAAAAGCGACTCAAAATGCAAAATATCTACCCACTGTAACTTTTTGTTTCTGCCTCTATTTTATTATCTGCGTCAATTCTCTCGAAACTGGCTTTTCTAGTAACAGGTTGTTTAAATGTAACCTATGACAGAAAAGGGATGTTGATCGTTGGTTGGGGATCTAGGGCACCAGTGCGCCTGACGTCATTTTTAAACGTTCGGATTTTACTACAAGCGCTGACCCAATCCAATGAACGCATGAACGTAACTATAGTAGCCCGCTAGCGTTAATCGTGGACTTGAAGCATCTGTCCTTCTTGCCCACGCTAGCTAGTTAGAAAGGGGTAGGTATGTGCTTTATGTTAGAGTCAAAGGTCAAAGCTAGCGCGTTAAGAGGAAACACCAAGGCCTACAGAATTGAAAAATAGGTATTTGTAAAATCTATTGCTGCCTCCATCTATCAAGCCTCCCCCCGCAGAGCGCAATAGAGACAGCCGCAGCTTGGACTGAAAATACCTATTTAAAGTACACAAAATCAACGATTCGTAGACCCCTGATTCCTTCTCCAAAACTTAACCGATTTAACTATTTTTTTCATTAAAAATTAAAGAAAGGCATTGGCAGTGTTCCTATGTTTTTCTTTTTTTATATAATCTAGTAAAATTTGTTTCCTGAATGTATGAACGCAGCCGAAAATCTGGCCAATTTTTTAGGTTTTTGAATGTTCATATCTCTTTTAATAATTAATTTATGAAAAAAAGGAAAACATAGGGACATGCATAATAGTGGCCATCGATTTTTTGGAAAAAAAAATTGCTATATTGGCATTATCCAGAGAGGAAACAGGGGACGACGTTTGTATGGAAAAACGGCCCTTGTGTTTCCTCTTAAAGGCCATTTACATGGTGAGATTTCTCGCATGCGAGTTTTATTACATTGCGGGCTACCGAGGTATGACGTGGTCGACCGATCGATCAAGCCCCCAATGTAATACTCACTTGCGAGAACGCGTACCGTGTAAATGGCCCTTTAGACGTACGTACTGTCAGCGTCAAATATACCAGAGCGGGCATGGTGTCAAAAATATCTGAACTCGACGAACTATTGTCAAATATGCTCGGGCGTGTTCAGATATTTTTGCCACCACCACCACCTTGCCCGCTCTGGTATATTTGACGCTGACTGTACATTTGACGTTGATTCGTTTATTTATCAAGAGGAGTGTGAACCCAGCGCTCTCCATACAAACGGCGATAACTTTTTGCACCCCCTGAACCTTAACCTATGGCCATGACTTTTTGGTATGTTGTCATTATGCCTTAGAACTAGGTTTGTTTGTTTTGATTTTTTAAATATTCTTAATGGTTTCAAAAATATTGACGTTTTTTTGTTTTGTATGAAACTCCTAAAATGCAAATATTGTCAAATGTATGAAGAATATTGAAAAAAACAAAACATACAAACCTAGTTCCTAGACATAACGACAATATACCAAAAAATAATTGCGATAGGTTAAGGTTTAGAGGGTGGAAAACATTATCGCCGTTTGTATGGAGAGCGCTTATTTGGGCTGGGTTCACACTCCTCTTAAACGACATGTCATGTCCCTTTTCTATCAACAGGAGACGAGATATCAGAAAGTAGTGCCTTTCATGTATGAGGTTATGGGTATAATTAATTGTTATAATGTAAGATAATTAAAGTAATAAGACTGCTTGTTTGTATTTATAAAATATTCACGGGAATGATTTAATCTGTTTATAAGATTTTAACGCATGAATTTTAATAAGTATAATTGGAAAATTTTGAATTTCGTATAATTGCGACACGGCGCACAGTACAATAGTTACCTACATGCATGGATATAAGGCTTCAAACCTGCGGGGAAATTCTCGCATCCGTAGAGATGAAGTCATATTCAAGATATGTCAGAATTTAACTATCCAATCCCTTGCAAATCCAACATATTGTCCTTGTGTTTTCAAGTACTGTCCAAAAACATAAGGTTTCTGTGTAAGAATAATCATACATTATACCTAGATTGTTATTGATAAATTTCATAATACTCACATTCACATTTCATACTCTGATCAAAGTTATTGAATAAAAAATATTAACTATTTTATCTGCCTATAATTAAGCATTCACGTGACATTAATCGCACCTTTAGAACTAAAGCGACTCAATTCTGAATATGACATTTCCCAAAATTAAACCCTATGTCTTTTAATTAAGGTGATATTTTGGGACGTGTATTATTCAGAAATGGGTCGCTTTGATTCTAAAGGTGCGTAATAAACAAATGTACACAAAACCCGACTTGCCCTGATTCACAGTTTTTCACAGTCAAATATAAAATGACGTTTGTAACAATAATTACATACGTTGACTTACTCTCTCATTCATTAACGCTGCGTAAACCTATGTTAGTTAACATATATTGTCTTTCTGTCATTGTGACGTTTGCCCCCGAAATAAAGGAACAAAAAATTTGTTAGTTAAAAAAAGATTGATAAACTTTAACAAATAGAGATTCTTTGTATTCTAGAACAACGGTACGCTACCAAAAGTCCTAGTGATTATTTTGTAAGCAAATGAAACTCGGAATGATTCTAAGTAAATGTTTATTCATTCATCTATTCTAAATACAAAGCGGACATGGTCCGCAAATCGTCACAGATAAATCCGACAAATCTAAATCACTTGCAAGTTATTAAGTGAACAAATCATTACACACAAACATATCAATAGAACACTAGAGACCAAAACAAATGAGCATAACATTGAGCAATACATCACTGCATTGTCGAAGATTAACGAAACTTGGAGGGACTTAATGGGATGATAAAATTAAATTAAAAGAATATTAATTTAAAGCTTACATTCTTGAAATATTGCCACGAAAACTTATAATTAAGGGCTACGTTGACTTGAACTGAAGGCTCACTAAATTAACCTATTCGTAAATAAATAATAGGATAGCCCTATCGCTTAATTAATTAAGTAACCACAACAGTACACCTTTACACAATCCGAGAGAGACGCAGCTATAAGTTGGAGCGAGGAAGCGTGCTCGCACTACAACAAAAAGCTGCGTTTTTCCCGTCGCAAGTAATCGGAGCAGGGGCACTAACATGACCGGCTAAATAGGTTTAATTTATCCCTCCCTGCGTCTCTGTCAAACTAGTGTCATAAGAAAGGGACACACAGAGATAAACTCAGATAAACTAAACTCGGCCGGTCATGTTAAGGCCACTGGTTATATCGATATTAGAAATAGACGATATACTCTGCAAAGCCATACGAAAATATGCATAATTCTTACTCAGTATGTCGATGGGCGTTGATAAACAAAACGGCGATAACACTTAAATGTGCTAAGGAAAACCGCATTTGTCTCTTTCATTTTATACCAGTGAGAAAAAGACGAATGCATACCCAACGAATTGCAGCTCTAATATGATTGACACAAAGAGCTTAAGTCACATCAGTGCGACTCAATCTAGTATCATAAGAAAGGTATCCACTGAGCGATAACTTCAACTTTGTCAGTCATTTTGGTGCCGCTGCTGGTAAACTGAATTTTACTTAAGAAGGCACGGATGCTCTGCTTTAATCCCGTTCGGAAGGCATTACACAATGCAGAATCGGGAAATATTGTTTTTTTTATTTGTATTTGTAAAGATTTTCAGTAAGTACTAATTTTTATTTTTCAGGGTTAATTTCAGGGCGTAATTTTTACAATCAACCCAAGAGTGTTAAGATTAAGGTCAGCCAGGGTCACTACAACAGAAATAATTGCATTGTTTAAACTATGAACTTTAGGAAACTTGCAATGACAAGTAGTAGTAGTAAGCCTGGGATTTGGAAGTAGACTTCTAACTCTGCTTCTATGCGGCGCTTTAAGATGAAATATGCACCAGATTTAAAGTTAGACCTCGAGCAATACAACGGTGAGAACCACATTAAATTTCATGAGGTATTTTTTGTGTACTAACTTAAAGACGGATAAAAAATAATTGTATTGGCTTCTATTGCTCTTATAAAGTCACTTTAAAAAAAAACTCAAATATCTGCTTTGCATGGACATTGGGTAGTAACAATTTTATTACACACATAGATTGAAATTCCTTAGAACAACGTTTCGTAACTTTCCAGTGCCCGACTTCCCTATACTGACTCATATAGATAGCTCGCCCTGTAATAACTTCCTCAAACACATCTGAAACTCAATACTCAATACTTTATTGCTTTTCAACAATGTATGTTACACATGTTGTCTTAAGCTACTACATCTGAATCTGTATGAAAGGACCTACTAACTGTAGTGCCGTGTTCCCTAGGTAGTCTCTGGGGCATTTAGGCACTCCTGCCTTTGTAGAACTATTTAGCTTGTGCTTCGTAGATAACCAAATTTAGATAACTTTAAATGAAATGTCAACACAACACAGAAAAACCTTAGGTGTCTGTTAGGACTTGAACCTACACCTATTACGCTACAGAAACCACTGGCAAACATTGTGTATTTTTTCAATGTACATCGTTTGTATGGTCATTGCATTATTGATTTTATGGTTGCAGTTTCAATTCCTCTTAGACACCCAAGATTTTCATTGTGTTGTGTACATTTCGTTTAAATTTAATAGTAGAAATGTTCTAAAAGAAAATTTAATTCAAAGTTCAGATAACCCATACTAAATGTCAATTTAAATGGTTGGGTGATTTCGTTACGTACGCGGCACAAATTTATTATATATTTTTTGGCTTAACTTCTTGGATTAGACCGACATCAAAAAATTACACCCTGAATGACCCTTCTAACATTCTGTATTAAATTATTGGATATGAAAATATTTACTACCTTTGCCTCAGTGTAAGTTGATCCTCGAATAAGTATAACATTAAATGCAATATTATTATTATGCTTAGATTTATAATAGCAAAAATACCCAATGAATAAAACTTTACATCCTATAAGGAACAATTATAACATTAAATGCATTATCTGGCCATTGCTTGGAGGTAACTGAGTAAATGAAATACTGGTGCTATTTTATTAAAGTGTGGTATCCCTCTCACAAATACAGAAGTGCAATTTCTGAATCTCACCAGGTGACTCAAGCTCACCAAAATGGCCAAATCTCTATGAAAAACGGCCATTTTGGCGAGCTTTTCTCCCGGTGAGATTCAAAAATCGCACTACAGGTATGTAAGATCTCACAACTACCAAAATTCAATCTGCTTTTATTTCCAATGTTGCATTTTAGAAGCCAACTTGCATCAGACAATTAACATTTTTCAGTTCAGTTTTAAAAAGAAAGACTAAGCATGTTTTATTAAACGCTAAAATGTTTAAGACGCTAAATTGACAGTTGAATTTAGCGTCTTAAACATTTTAGCGTTTAATAAAACATGCTTAGTCTTTCTTTTTAAAACTGAACTGAAAAATGTGCAGTTCTAAGTTTCAAAAATATATAGGTACAGTCAATCTGAATTCTGGGCCACTATGGAACCTTGTCGCAATGAGCAATCTCTTAATGTTACGAAATTCATTATTTTTCTAAACAAAATATGCTCAGGGATGAATTTGAGCGTTTTAACCGCCGTCATTGTCAGCGACAATTGTTACTAGATATTTGAAGAAAGGGATGACAATTAGCATTCACATTTGAGACATGCCGAAGCTTTGTCGGGAGACATCCCGGCGGGTCGATTTTTGACTTTAGTGCTCAATGTTAGCCAGGCTCGGGCCAATGAAATACGCGAGCGTATATTTTAGCCAGCACTGATTGGCGCGCGGCTCAAAAGTCACCCCACTGGTCATCCCTTCAAAATTCTGCCAACAAGTAATTGCTGACAATATTCGCCTTAAGATACAATACAAAGTGCATAAATTATAGAATGTACTTTTAAATGTGGCCATTTTTTTATACAACATAGGAAGGAAAACGAGCAAGAGGATCACCTGATGGTAAGTGATCACCACCGCCTATAAGGAGACCACAACAACGAGATTGCAGATGCGTTGCCAACGAACAGGGCTAAGATGGAATACCTCTTCTGCCAGTAATTGCACCGGCTGTCTTGCTCTCCACGTCGGAACACAACAGTGCAAGCACTGCTGCTTGGCCGCGGGATTAACGAGCAAGATGTCTTTAAAGTTTAGATGGAACATCAATTTTTTAAATCCTTAATACTTTCCCCTTCAATAGATGTGGGATTTCACATACCTGCAATTAAAAGTGACAATGGCCCAAATTATATCGTAAAACTATCGTAGAGTGCAAAATATATTTCGTCAATGATTTTTACATCCTAACATGAGATGGAAATTGCATCGAACGCTCAGAAAAATAGAACATTATATATTATTGTCATGATGTTTTGAAGTCGAGTCGCCGACGAAACCAAACGACCTTACCCCGAATATTCAAACATTACCGACTAATTCAAAGATTGCCATGATTCCATTAGAATATATATTTTAAACATGATTTCATGCATTTTATTGCAAATTTTAAAACGTCCACTTTCACAATAGAAACCTAATTCATTCATTCGGTATAACTTATATATAATATATCTTACATTATGTCCAAACGTCAACGTCAATTATATACATAATACACAGTATGAAAAGGTATCCTAAACAAGAAAAATAGTTTTTTTTTTAAATATCACCATTTCTAAAGACTAAATAGTAAAAAGGATTACAGTAAATGCACGAAAAATAGTTACATAGTCTTATGAGTTTTTGTAATAATAGTACTAAGCCAAACAACGAAGCATCTTCCACTTCCGAAGCTTTGAAACCCGTCTCTCTCACTCAAAGCTTGAAACCTGGTGAGCGAGAGAGACAGTATAACGATTCGTGGTAGAAGCCCCGTTGTATAACGAGCCGCGCTAAGGGCATGTAACGATCGAGGAGTTTTTTTCACAGTTGAACTTTATATTTCCTTCTGAACGCTTTTACAACAATAAAATTTAAGCTTAGTTAATTTCATTTCAACTCATATTATCGTACCAAAGTAATCAGCTGCCAGCTTTTTCTTGACAATCAAGTTTCATAGTTGTATTTTAATTCTAAGTAGTAGAAGGCATTTTTTGCACAATTGCGTTTTTATGGGACTTCAAACAAGTCTAAAATCATGTTAATTGTTACATTAAGGAAAATTTATTACGGTTTGCCTTATGGAATTCACATTTTAACTGTTGAAAAAGCGTACACAAGTACTAAGGGCCATCGTTCAATAGGCAAGTACGCATCGCAAATGGGATCATCCGATTGGTCGAGACTTGCAGTCGATCAAGGACCCTTACTACAAAAATTAAGAGTGCTACTATTTGACATATTTCAAATTGTTGCACTTGTAAAGTTTGTGGTATAGAGCGCCAGATTAAGCCATGTTGCAAGTGCAGGGTGGAATTGCAGAACCGCGCATTCCCAAGGATATGAGAGTACGTATAATATATGTATGTAAGTTCTTACATACATAATCAATTACAAATACACAGACCAACACAGTGCTACAAAGGGGAACTTATGCCTTTGAGGATATAGCAGTTTCTTTTGATTAAGGTATTCTACGCTAACTTTTTCTTTAACTGGGACAGTATGATAAATGTCCCTATGACGTCGGTTACACGCTCATTCTGTCGTCAGTTCAGTCCATCATTCTGGTCAAAATGACGAGAGAATTATCGTGTAACCTGTCTCGTATCGTGTCAGTCTGAACTGATCGTAACCGTGTCCATTTGTCATCATTCTGGCATCAGTCAAAACTAACCGGAATGATGGACTGAACTGACGCCAGAATTAGCGTGTAAGCGAAGTCTAAGACATTAAAAAAGACCGAATGGTTCCCAAACCATTAGGTCTTTTTTAGTCTCAATTAAAAAACACGGCATAAGGTTTTGATATTCGCGGGTCTGCTGTTACACCCTGTATGTTGTTTAACACTTTGGCTGCCAGCGACAAAATGTATACCTTAAGTACATCGAGCAATAAGGGTTAGGTCACAGTATATAAATACAGCAGTATCGAAACTGGGCCTATTTGTTGAGATAGATACCTACGCTCCGGTGGAGCGTTCGGGTTGTCCTCTTACTTTTTTGTAAAATTGATAAGTTACATTAAGTATTATTATTTGTAACAACGTTCACTTGGGTTCTATAACGATCGAATAATGAAATGAATTCCGGTTTCGAGCGTTTGTACGTAGATTCCTTACTGCTTATATGTATACTGTGGTTACGTCGCACGCTTAGAATTAAAGAGACCCATTTCTGAATTATACACGTCCCAAAATATCACCTTAACTAAAAGACATAGGGTTTAATTTTGGGAAATGTCATATTCAGAAATGAGTCGCTTTAATTCTAAACGTGCGACGTGATCCCACCGGCGATGCTCATGGCAGCCAACGTTAAGGCGGCTCCTTTGAAGTTCGATAAGTTCATACATGTATACAAAAATGAATGCAGTTCTAAAACAATGTGTCGCAACGAACGTGTCCACACAAACCTAGCCTCGTAAGGCCCACGACATCCATGTCACTTTGACATTTGTCCTATATATACCCAAGTACACTAAGCGCTATATAAATTTGGGTAAATTTTCAAACTGTAGACTTTTGGCCAACTTAGGTTTAAGTTGTATGGCGCGTCTTTTTATTTACTAAATGATGGTACCTGTAGTGTGAGCGTTTTTTTTTATGTAAAGTCCGATAATTAAAATCATAGTTTACCGGAGGGGTAGGCAGAGACCACGGATTTCCATTTACTACGATCCTGACATACAATCTTTAATTATCAGTGCACCTAGCACGAATTTTCTCGATACGTGTTAACTCGCATCGTAACTCAGTGCGTCTCTTTCTAACAAGCATAGACAAGCGTAAAAGAGAGACGCACTGAGTTACGTAGCGAGTTAACGCGTATCGAGATTCGTGCTAGATGCAGTTTCCTTTTTTTTTAGAAAGAGTGCCATAAAATTTACACAAAGGGTGTGAAATTCAAAAATTAACCCTTTTATAGCGTTTATGCGCTACTTGTAGCACTGTGGGCTTTACGAGGCTAGGGCAACACAAGACTAGTAATTGTATGACGACTGCACATCACTTACAAGAACCTATCTGTTACAATTTATCACTTGTACGATCATACAATTACCAACCTTATATACATACATTAAGACTTACATTACATTAGACGATGACTATAACACATTATCCTAAACGTTCAACATATGTACACGAAAGTATACAATGGTATATTTAGCTTAACACCAAGTGTAAAGTTAAAACAGTAGTTTAAATTCAACAATTTTAAAATATAAGTAGTATTTTTTTAAAACAGCGTGCTTTTTATAGTAAAAATGTGTTCTGTGTCAACTTGTAGTTTTAAAATTTTAACAGCTATGTATTTGTCCGGATATTAAAAAGTTAGAATATAATTTTTATACGACCCAGCGGGGCCTATAAGACTATACAATATAACTAGAACGAGCTATGCCGAGTAACGAGTGTCTTAGCCTGGTATCTTATAAAAATGTGTTATAACAACAGTTTACGCTACCAACATGACGTCGGTCTGGACGCCGTGAGACTAACAATAAAGCTATCAAGGCCGGGCAACACCGGATGCGTACGCAGCGCAGCTCCGGAGACGCGCGTGCACACCGGTTGTAATCTACATATAGTATATGTCGAGACGCCACATCGTCGGAGGGGTTCCACTCTGCACTGTAGGTGCGCTCGCCGCATGACCTATGGCATAGGTTAATCGCAGTAGGTTGCCGGCTTGCTCACTCTGTATCGCGCGTTGTGATAGTATTACATTAAGCAGCCCAACCCTAGCGGTGCGCCAATGCATTGCGGGTGGAAGGCGAGCGCGGGCGGCGCCTTCCTTTTGACGCATGCCGCCTGGCGAATGTTTATGAAGTAATACAAACTTTTTGTGCCTGATCATAAAGTTGGAATTCGTTTAATGGTGGTCGAAAAAGAGAAGTTTCTGTACGTTAGTACTATTATTTATTCTGTGACATCGTTTACGTTGCGTGCACGTAACGCTCCACGAAGCGAGCTGGAGCCGTGCTGCATAGGCATTCGGTGTGGCTCGGCCTTTACCGTGGTCATTTCTCCCTACTGATCCGTTCCTTCGAAGTCGTGTGAGTTTTTTAACCCCATTAAGCTTATGTATAGACATTGTTCATTTATATGCTAGCGCATAGGCGCTAGCATATAAATGAATACCTGATAGAAGCGGCACATGATATTTCCACAGGTTTATCGTTGACTAGCTTTCCCTCGCGAATTCATTCACGTAAGTAGAGGACTACATACTAACTTCTACCCCTCTTTTAACCCCTTTAATGGTAGAATTTGCGTAAATCCTTCCTTCGCGTACCTCTATCTTCTTTGTATACATGTAGAATTGCAATAGCTATGTTGTTACTCTATGTAACCGAAATTTCTTTGGATTTTAAATTTTAATCTAGATCATTTATATTATTGAATCTTGGTCATCTGGCAGGATTTGAATTATCAACCCCTGCATTCTTTACCTTGCTCTTACCAATTAAGCTACAGATGTAAATTTTAATCTTTATAGAGTTTACCGCACGGCGTCCAGACAGTGAGAACGATGTGAATCTCAAACATCTAATCTACGGCAAATGTTAAAATACCTCAACAACAAGAGTTCAAGTTTCCAAAACATCTAGTATAACAACTTTACCTATAGACCGCTTCGACGTAGCCAAGCTACGATTTTAAAATTCATAATTTTTTCGGAGAACTGACGCATCGGCGAACTACGTTTGATCAACTGTTTCGTTCGACAAATTTTGCGTTTCGCCTAAAAATGTTTAACACCGCCGCTGACTCAGTTAAATTTCATTATGTTTTTATTAAAATGAAAAAGTTTGTAAAAAAACAGTTTTAGGTCAAATGAAAAAATTTTCGAATGATACATTTGGTCAAACGATAGTTCGCTGAAACGGCAGAACCCCGCTTTCTTCATAGACACGAATTAAGTAGACAACATAAGTGCACCAATATCATGTGACCTTACCCTGATACATGAGCAAAATTAAGAGGATATATGAAAAAGATTTCAACCTAACCGCCCGCAATTGCAAAACAGTGATGGAATGACCGTTTTCCTATCCACGAAAAACGAATAACATAAGTTATCTTAGAATTATCAGCGTCAGCGAATACATGCAAAAACCTCGTAAAACCGAACTTTCAATTTCGGAGATATTGAAAAAAATCTATCAAGTTTTTTTTATATAATTGTGACACTTACTGGTTTTCCATTGACAGACGACCAGACAGCCTAGTGGTTAGGTACCGTGACTATAAAGACAGACATTGCGGGTTCGATTACCGCAAGGAGCAAATGTTTGTATGATCGATATTGTGGAGGTAGGTCAATAGCGTGATCTCTCACCAGGCGGGTTATATGCCTGGGGACCGAAGCCCAAAGGAAGTAAGTTGGAAGTTGTATATATGCCGCATATAATATGCGTCCGTGTTACGAAACTTCGTTAGCGTGATGTAGCGCATGTCAGTTGGTTTCCATTCTAAACTAGATGGCGCTAGAGTCGCTGCAATATGAATGTATGAAGATCGCATATCTTATTGATATTAAGTAGACAGTCAAAAATTCTAAAAATGCCTAACTGCGCCGAACTAAACATTAACAACCATTCAAAAGTGATGCTGATGAGCCGAGTGAACTGACATTTCATACCTTAGGTAAATCAAAAATTGTATGGAAAAAATGGCACGCGTTTAATTTTAATTCAGAGATACTTGTGTCATCTATTCACTATGTCTATGGATTTCTTAAGTTTAGCCGCCCGCCTTGCTAGTTAATGTATGACTTACTGTAACGTTAATGTGTATAATGAAGGAACTTACGGTCAATAGCTGCGTTTTTACCCAACTGCCGCCAGAAGAGAGGGTAATTAGTCGAAGTAATGTAAAATCATTGCGAAGCTCGTGACTTATAGTTACTTAAAAGTGATGAAAATATTCTCAAATACTTTTTTTTGTTAATATGAATACGTTCCGCAGATTTAAAAATAATGCGCGCCATTGAACTATTTACTATTTGAAGAATATAAGAATAAGAAGTTTACTTTTATAGTTTCATTAATGAACAATTAATAACACTTCTTTCTACATGTCTTACTATGACTATGTGTAGGTATGATTTTACTAAAATACAAAAAATACTAGTTTTTAAACTTTAAATAATTGAGATAAAAAGCTGCCTTTAAAATACTGCTAAATAAATACGAAGGAATAAAATAGAGATCCTTTAGTATGGAATGTTTAATTTCGACTTTGTACTTTGATCGATAAAATTTAAAACGATTCGATCGATATCAGAAAATTGATAGTATAAATAATTGTAATGGCCCCTTTAAATGTGTAACCAGTTTCACTTATAGTTAATATAAAAATAGTTTTCAGGTAAAATTAAAGTTATTTGGAAAGTCGAGTGATTTTTATAAATCACGTTTGTTTTTTCTTCCTAAAATATGAAGTTACGCGGCTAAAGAAAGAATGCGCATATAGTTCTTAAACACACTTCTTTTAACCTACTCACTTTATTTATCTGCTTAATACTGCTGTCCCGTATTAATGACTTTTGACGTGCTTTTGTATCTTAATTTAAGGTTTTAATTATAAGGACAGTTCTTAAGGGACTCACGTTTTGTAATTTAGTTTTCGGAAGTATGGCGAAGATTTCTATGCGCTGCGTATTTTTTTTGTTCGAAAAAACCTGACATGTCATAAAATGTCTTTGAAATAATTATAATAAACTACAATGTATGTATAACAGTTGAATACACGAAGACGCGCTCCACCATTACACTACATGTTTTAAAACAGTAGGGAGTGGGCCGTATCTTCGTAGATTTAACTATCTAATAGTGACAAGATTATCTCCGAAGTGACAAAATGTTTTCGACAGTGCTACAGAGCTGGCGGGGTGATCGCAATCGAATACAAAGTGACAGCGTTTTTAGTAGTAATCACCCCGATTCATTTAACACGTACAGCCACAGAGTAGGGTGAGTGTAGAGTCGGTGAGGTGACATAAATTAAAGCACTCTCATTCAGCGTGACAAGTGTCAGTATTATCTCTGAAGTGACAAAGTAACAGCAATGTCTCTGCCGTGACTTAGTGAAAAATGTGTCGAACGTTAAAGAAAGTAATCAGTAGTAGTAATTATCTCTGGCATGACTCGAAGTAACAGGGTTTTCTCTGGCGCGATATGAAGGAACAGGGTTGTCTCCGACGTGACACGAAGCGATAGGCTTGTCTGGCGCGATATGATGTGACAGGATTGTTTCCGACATGGCATGAAGTTACAGCTTATCTAGCGCGACATGCAGTGACAGGGTCGTCTCCGACGCGACATGAAGTAACAGGGTTGTCTGGAGCGACATGAGGTGCCAGGCTAGGCTGGCTGCCGGCGGGCGGCGGGTGTTTGGTGGCGGCTAGGCCAGCCGGCAGCCTCAGGAGCGCTCGGCAGCAGGCGGGCGGCGCGGCGGGCGCGCGGGTCAGAAGTAGATGACCTCCTCCTCGGGCGGCGCGGGCGCGGCCGGCGGCGGCGTGTCCGGGCTCCGCACGCGGAACTTGTCCGGCAGCTTCGGGTAAGTGTTCGTTCTGCGGGCACGGAAATGAGGTTATATGGTGTTCCTGGAGCACCTGTTTTGGTGCTTTTTTGTTATTTATCCCTCACGGAAAAGGCGAAGAAATTTGTCCCGATACGGTCCGATCTGCTGTGTATAGACTACAGTATTTAACGAACGATAAATTAAAATGCTAAGGTAAGAAGACTCGAGTGCCTCTGGGAGACAGAACAACCACAAAGTCACTCATAGCTGACGGTAGCGCAAACATTCCGGTTGTCACCAGCGAGATAGAAAGGTTGTATTTTCCGAGTCAATTCACTACGCCATGATATCTTTTCCACAAAATGTCCACTTTACGGAACGTTTAAAAAGATAAATATTCACCACCTAAACTAAACTGCGTAAAACCAGAAGCCGTGATTCAGTGCACGCAGCCTGCATCACGTGTGACCGTCACTCGCATCTATATTTGGCCTTATTGCCGCTCTCCCGATGGCCTTATTGCTGCTTACCTAGTGGCCTTATTGCCACTCACCTAGTGGCCTTATAGCCGCTCACCTGGTGGCCTTATTGTTGTTCTGCGGCTGCGAGGGCAGCGGCGCGGGCGAGCTGCCCGTGCGCGTGTGGTGCACCAGCAGGCCGGCGCCGTGCTGCAACACGAACCAAACGTCAGCGGCTAAAGCGGATCCGGCGGTATATCAATCGGTTTACTATATCATTTCACAAAAAATGTATCAGGAACTAATGCATTTCACAAATTATCATTTGTTAAGAGGCAGTTTATTCTGAAAGTGTAAACTATTGAGGATTTATTTCGGGAGCATCGTGTAGAATTCTATAGGTTAGGACTTTCATAAAACAAACCTATTTGTTTTATGAATGCCCTGAAATATTTACAGTTACAGAAAAAACTATTGCCAAATGATCAGTTAGTAAAACGAGTTTGTGAAACTTTTTTTATGAATGATCGCTGATTACGGAATAAAATCTTAGTCCAAGCTCGCGCCGTGACATTTATCAGATTAGTACTCCAGATTGGTACAACAGTGATGTTAACAAACCCACACGACTTCGAAGGGAAGGATCGAATGATAGTTTGACCACGGTAAAGGCTCGTTTACATCGGGTTGGGTGCCACCAAGCCTTTGAAACGGCTACAGGCTTATAAGACGTAAGCAGCGTTTGGTCTTTTCCAGGCTTGGTTTGGTATAAACTTCCTGCGCAGTTACAGCAGCAGTGAATGAAAAGCAAGGTGCGTTCCAGAAACGAGTAACCAAATCCAGCCAGGGGCGTATTAACCCTAGGGCCATCCAGGCCATGGCCCGGGGCGCCAGGCTGCGAGGGCGGCAGCCTCCCCTATAAAGCCTCTGGATCCAGCCACCGTCCTCCCCTTGGTACATACTTCGATAGACGTCGTCGGGTGGGATTGGTAACACCAAAAATTAAAACAGCGAAACAACTGAACTTGCAATTTCCAAATCTTCTCCTTGCTTCCGTGATGGAAACATTTTTATTTATTGGGCCTTATTGGATATTAGGCCTTATTAAATATTAGGCCTTATTGGTAACAATTATGCTCTGTTTACTATAACACTGACGCTGTGCATCTAGAAGGAGAACTATGACATTAAAAGCTGAACAGACAAAATGGTTGTAAATCTACATGTGGTAAAGAAGAGAAGCTCAGGGGCCAGTCTCTGTAACGACAAAAGCTCTATAAATACCTCGTTTTTTTTAAGAAATGTAACAATTTTGGCAAGTCTTTTTATGCAGAAGTGCTATTTTAAAGTAAATATCAGTAACATTGAAATAAAACAATTTAAACGGTTTATATCGCGTGTATTGTAACCGAATCTAATTTCCGACGTTTCGAACCCTTTACAGGTCTCTTGTTCACGGGCAGACATAAATTGTTTTATTACAATGTCTACAAGTCGCGAAAACATAAGAAAATACTAAATATCAGTAACATTCAGTAAAATTTTCAATTCAGTAAAATATTTTACTGTGTCACTTTTGCAGATTTATTTTTACAAAGATTGTTAAATACTTTTCTCATCTTGTTAAAAACGAGGTATAGTAAATACTAGAATAGTATCGTATGAGAAACTGGCCCCAGGTCCGTATTGACAGTTGCTTTTTTTACGAATAGGGAGTAAAGGTAAACGAGCATGCGGATCACCTGACGGGAAATTACCGCCGCCCGTGGAGACAAGCAGTCGTTAGTACCCCCCTCCCCCCTTTATCTTTAGGCCTCCATATTTTGTCACTCACAGTACGAAACGCAAGTAAGCTACCGCGCTAGTTTTCGCGCCGGTGTTCTGTGAGAGAGCTGTACTACCTCGATAGGGCCGGGTCGCTACGATTTGGCTTCACAAAATAACATTTAACGTTTTAAAATTACGTTCAATCTCATTTATGTTCTAAAATATAATAGTTACTGAAGATGTTTAAACCAATAAGCGGATTTGAATGAGATTTGACAGACAGGTTCCTGAACCATATATGATGAAATGTAAAATTCAGTCCAGACAAAATATAGAGTCAACTTTAAATACGGACCTTGAGTTGGTACTATCGCAGCTAACAGCCAATCGCAGTGCAGATATAAAAGCTAATCAGATTTCGATATTTCTGTCCGTTTTTTCACTAAACCCGAATAAATTGCTCACATTTTAAAATACTTTTGACACAGAAGTTTTTACACCAAAGGAAGATATATAGTTCTGAGTAGTTGAAGCGAAAATTATCAGTTGTACGTTGCAAGAGAAATAAAATAACTCATTAGTTTTGACACTTGCAATGCCAATATTAAAGTTATTATTTTTGTAACGAGCGGTTTATTTTCACCACAAAAGTACTTGTGTATGTTTGTCCTTTGCGATCGCTCAATCGGATAGTTAAAGCTTTTGAAAATGCGCGTATAATATTTTACTTTAATAGTTAACAGCGATTAAAAAAATGACTGCTACTTTTTTGTTAAGAACAAGGCAGAACCGTTTACAGCTTAAATACTCGCGAAATGTCTCAGCTTTAAAAAAAACCGCTGGACGGTATTAATTAAAATAAAACTTGGCATCTGGCATATTTTTTGTTTTTGTCTCTCTAGTTTAAGTTATCTTATTGGACGATTTGGTGTACGCTGTAAGTCCATAAGAATATTGATGAAGAAATAAAGAAATAAAGTCGGTGCCTTGCCTAGTGACTGTATGTGGAACTGAAATTTGAGGCTTCTAGCTTTGACTAAAAGTGCCGAGAAACGCTTCGAGAAAGGTTGAGACAACAAGAATTGAGGCAGGGGAGTTCCACTCCGCACTGTAGGTACGCTAGGCAAATCCCGCGCGCTTGCACATTCGCCCTCGCCGTCTCAATATAATTGAAAACGAACTCCGCGCAACCCTAACGTGTCGCAGGAGTTGCGGGGGGAAGGCGGACGCGGGAGGCGCGTTCCTTTTGACGCGAGCCGCCTGGCGAATGTGTATTAAAGTCATACGAACTTTTTAAGCGTGCTTTTAGAGTTGAAATTCGTTTATTCGCGGTCGTAAAAGAGAAGTTTCTGTACGTTAGTATTATTATTTTCTGTGGTTGAGGTGAACTTTAAGACGCACACATCAGTGACATCACAGTCCATACACAGTAAGACAATAATTTTTAAATTGGAACGAAATTCTCCACACACACGTGACATGCCGCAGTGTGCGTGGTCCACTGACCTATAAGTAATGGACTTCTAGTCAGTGTTTAAAATATGGCCGCATCAAAAGTCGAACAAAAGTACAACAAATCGACAATGCTCGCGCTGTCAGTCTGTCGGACCGACGGCGCTATTATTTTGGAAAAACCTATTTGCAACGAAACTTACTAAATTATTATTTTATGCAGTTAGACGTAAAATTTGCATTTGTAACATTGGCGTCAACCTGTATTGTTGTGTCGGTCCGTTTGTCTGCTGTCATTTAGTATGACACTGTACATCCATGTATTATGTCTGTAGTATGTCATTTCTTGTTCCTTTAGTCCAGGGGCGTAACTAGGGTGGGGCAGGCAGGGCATGTGCCCTGGGCGCCAAATAAGGGGGGGGGGCGCAAAAAACTAAATTTACTAACTTCCTATTAAAAAATATACAATCCAAATTCATTCAATCCTAAATCCTTATTGTAGATACATTTATTCCAGACGGGGTATATTTGTGGTATTTTGTTTGTTTTACATACATAACATTACAAAATTAGTAAAAAAATGTGTAGGTATCTGTTTTTAAAATAATTTACAAAGGGGCGCAGTTTGGATGCAAGCCCTGGGCGCCATTTTACGTCGCTACGCCCCTGCTTTAGTCTTAACACGTTATAGATGGTATAACACATAGGTATAGATGGTATAATACATCGGTATTATAATATCATTGGTGTGGCCTCAACTCTGATACCCATACCTATACGGCCGTGCCCGCGTCGATTAGTGATAACTTTCATTTCTTGTTCCTTTAGTCTTAACACGTTAACTATCAAAATATAATAGAATATGTTTCGCGAAAACTTTACGAACGCAATTGCCAGCAGGCGTCGTATTAAAGAAAGCTAGCTTTATAGCACCGACTACTCATATAGAACAATCGCTTCAACTAACGTTTAGGAAGGCGTGACCGGGTAACATATTTATTTTCACAAAAAAAAAACACAATTAATTCGGGCGTAAACAAGGTAAATTATACGACAGCGGTGAATTTGGAAGATACATCTAATTTACTTTGCACTCGACACCAATTAGGTACTTACACAAGTTTAACAAATTTTGATGTTAAAATACGTTTGGATACTCGAAGTCCTGAAAAACCAACCATTTGATCTGTTTCGGAGCGACAAAATCACTATAAAACTGTATCACGTATGTAAGACTTACCGCCATAGTGAAAGACATTTAAGCGACCCTTAACTCGTTCCTTATTGCCAACAAAAATTAAGGCATTAAGTACACAGACTCCTTTGTCTCCGACGGCAAAAAAAACAAAAGGTATATAAAAAAATAGTAGTAATAAAGCTTACCGACTAGTAAATTGTACTGGTTTGATTAGGTATAGATTCAATTAACGGTTGGTTTTACCTACAGTCAGCATCAAATATATACATACATCGGAGCGGGCACGGCGGTCAAAAATATTTGAATACCCCAGATCGTATTTGACAATAGAGTCGAATTGAGATATTTTTTAACACCTTGCTTGCTCCGATATATCTGTTGCTGACTATACCAGCCGTCGAATGGTTGACGGATTTTCCATAGAAAATGTGGCAAAATGTAAACGTTAGTACGAAACGAGCCGATCTGTTGAATACAGAAACGCGGCTTTAGTCGTCAAGCCAGCCCCTCCGCAGGCGTCGTAGAGGAGATTGGGGTGGGGAGGGGGGATTCCGCTCATATCGTACCCTCTCATTGCTCTATTGAGTGACCGAGTCAGCCTACTTAATGTCGTTAAAATTTGGCGACGACTTCTCACAAAAGAACGTGTTAAGTGTCACTTAAAAGTGTAGAGTACGGCGTTTAAATTTAACTATAGTTTGTAAATATCTTTAACATTATAAGGTCTCAATCCCTGCCCAGTCGACATTACTACAGTTTAAAAAAGTCATTGCTACAACGGCTGTTCTATTACTATCTATAACTATTTCTTTCATAAGAATTGGCTTTTGACAGTACAACCTCTAACTATAAAAAATCTCTATCAAAGGCGCATTCTTAAAAAATATTAACTGCAGTAGCATGCAGAGTTACTTGAGAATTTAAACGTTTAATCTACTCGTTATATCTTAAATATCGCTTCAATGTGAGCCTTTACATAGAATAAATAAAGTCGCTATCCATTCCTGTCGGTCCTTATAACTTCGATCGCTTGCTTCTAAGCTACGCAACGGATTTTGATACGGTTTCCACTATCATTTGGACATTTTTACACGGAAGGTTTTAACGTACATTATATCTTAATTATGGCCGTACGAAGCCAGGGCGGGTCGCTCGTTTCCATTTAACTCGTAAGGCATACGTCAAATTTCGTTTTATGACTTTTGAACTATATCGTTTGAGACAGTGAGTTTAACCAGTTTGACATTTGTCCTTTAAAAAAAATCAATCAATCCATCTTTGGATCTGTGGACACCCAAAAGATTGATTTGATTGGTTGATTTCCCAAGCACGTGACTTATTTCGTTTACCTTATTTAAAGTACCTAAAGAAACAAACTATATATGTACGACTTGGGCCTTACGAGGATAAAGGAGTTAAGGACCGAGCCATGTATCTCATTAAAGCCTCCGCTACGGATTACACTATTAATTAACACCTAAAAGCAACTAAAAGCGCATTTACCTCACTCGGCGACTCGTGCAGGCGGTGGTAGCCGGGCGGCGGCTGCTGCGACTTGCCGCTCGCTAACTTTAGCGGCAGTTGCTGTTTGATCACCATTTGCTGGAAGACAATAGAACAAAACATAAGACTAAATACGGTATTACAGTGACTTTTTTTTCCAAAATTGATAGAGTTGGTTAAAAGAAGAAAAACTGTGTTTTTAGTTTTCTTTTACGATCAGTATTTTTGGAAATATCACGAGTAATAAAATGAGAACGGGCGAGCGTCGCGATAACGCTCTATCGCGCTGCATACTGTACAGGGCCAGTGACGTCACTATAGTGATTTTGTATGGAGCGAACACTAAATCGTGTTTATTTTATTACTGTAAGCTTTTAACTAATTACTCACGTGCTAAAATTTTCTACATTTTTTATTTGGATTCGAATGACATAATAGTATTTCGAAACAAAAAAAAGAACTTTTTCTCTTCGTCATCTTTGTAACTTTGTATCACTGTAAATTCTAAAATATCAGGTTTTTTTGCCTACTTCTTTGGAAATAAGTATGTTATTAGTGGTCGTCTACAACAATTTTGTGTTTTTATGCCATTAGAATTGAGTGAAATACCGTATTGTTTTAAACATCCGCGATTTTCACACATCTACTGTGACCACAGCCGTTAAAACATGGCCACAACGTCGAGGTAAATTAACAATATAATTTTATCCCGTTAAAGTCCCGATAACGTTATAATTTTTTTTTTATACAACATAGGACGGCAAACAAGCAAGTGGGTCACCTGATGGTAAGTGATCCCCACCGCCTATAGACACCTGCAACAACAAAGAGAGTGCAGATGCGTTGCCAACCCAGAGGGCTAAGATGGAATACCTCTTGTGCCAGTAATTACACCGGCTGTCTTGCTCTCCACGCGGGAACACAACAGTGCAAGCATTGTTGCTTAGCGGCAGGATTAGCGAGCAAGATGGTGGTAGCGATCCGGACGGACCTTGCACAAGGTCCTACCACCCGCGACAAGCATAAGACTTAGAATACAGAATGATTTAGGGTTCAATACCTCAAAAGCAAAAAGGAACCATTATTGGATCATCTCGTTGTTCGTCCATCCGTCTGCAAAGACCCTTTTTCTTTTATGCGTATAGGTATCGGGTTGAAATTAATATGAGATACCCAGATTGTTTATGCCGCATATTTCACACACTCGCAAGGAAATCAAAAACCTATAGGGTACTTCCTGTTGATCTAGAACCATGTAATTTGGCAAGAAGCAAGGTTTTACAAGCACAAATAAAGGAAAAAATCCGATAACCGTTTTATAGTAACATTTTTTTTATGCTATTACAAACTTATATTTGCATTTGGTATGTACGTTGCACCCACTTAATAGAGGAGGTGGAAAAAGCGATAGAATAAGCGCGAAGGGGTAAATAATACAAGCTAGTTTTAAGAGTACTATGGTCTCGTAGTATCAGTAAATATTGCTTGTTGAAGCCATAAATTATTTAAAAAAATCTTTTATCACATAAATTTGCAAAAAAGATAATTTGAATTTAAAATACACAAAAGAACTCATCGGATTTCAACACTTCAAAGGGTATCGGAAAGAGTTAGATAAGGGGCCGTCCATTAATCACGTGATGTTTTTTTTGGGCTTTTTAAACCCCCCCTACCCCTTGGTGATACATGGTGAAATTTAAGACTAACACCCCCCCCCCCCCCTCATATATCACGTGTAATTTTTAGTACCCAGAATCTTTTTTTTATATTTATAAAATACAGGTACATATAAGTATCATTTAATTTTATTATAGAAAATTAAAGACTACAATAATAACGTTATATTATATTACTACACGTGATATATCACTACACCCCCCTCCCCCTCGTGATATTTCGTGATTCATTATGAACCCCTCCCTCCCCCCTCGAGCCTCACGTGATTAATGGCCGGCCCCTAAGATGGCGCGCGCACGTACCGAGATGGCGGCGGTGGCGCGGCTCTCGTTCTGCGCGGACAGCAGCTGCGGCGGCGGCACGGCCGAGCACTCCGAGCCCGTCGAGCCGCGGTTACCTGCAAGAGCGCACCCACTTTATTTTATCTACACATATATCATAAATGCTCTATAATGCGTTCAGGAACCGTAGGCAATGACCAGCATTATAACGACCAATATTATTACGAGAATTTTTCTAACTTGTTTCTATATTTGTTCAAATTCATTTTTTATTACATTATTTTAATGTGTACCTACAGTCTATAGATATTTAATAGGTACCTAGCACTAGTAGCTATATAATAGGATCACACTCGTGTTTTAAGACCTAATTATGTACAGTTGCATACATTATTTTATCTACACACATATCATAAGTACTCTATGATGGGTTCAGTAGCCATAGGGCAATGACCTGCATTGCTACTAGCTACTAGTGCTAGGTACCTATTAAATATCTATAGACTGTAGGTACACATTAAAATAATGTTTGTTCCAGTTTGTTAACTTCAATGTCCGCAATTTAAACTACCGCTGTATAATTTCGTATGAAAGCATGAAATAACTTCAGGGCATAAACCAATGTGTTAAATTCGCTTGATACTCACTCCGCCATTTCGGTTCTTTCCGCCGCGTGGTATCACTCACGCTCGAGTCTGGAGACAGAGTGCCCACGCTCGCGATCTCTTCCTGCGAACCCCCTACGAAGCAACGTCACAATAAGCACATCAAACAAACCACCGTGTCCACAGAAGTAAGGAAATAATACGGTTAAACTTTACAATATTGCGACTATTTTGATAGTTTAAGAACCATTGATCCCGTGAGAACATGCAAGGAAAGATGTATTATTTGCGTTTTCACAAACGCAGAATGTTTGTAGAATATTGAACTTTGTTTCATATTAGTGATAGGCCGTCGCATTAACGTAACCGATCATATATATATTTTTTACATCACGATCCCTGCACCTCCACCAGATAACTAACTGGTGGAGATGCGGGGATCGTGATAAAAGACTTGGAGGTTCAACTAAAAATGTTATCATTTAGGTTTCCAATCAGCAACCAACATTTGTGGTGTGTTGCCTAGTTAGATTATAGTATTGTGCGTTAGGTGCAACAATAAAAAGTGTGCTGTCGCAACGCCGTACACCGATACTGATTGCGTTACAATAAAGGTACGGTTTTAAGAAATATCAATTATTGCTCAAACTGAATGAATGACGAATAATGTACCGTGTTGTTGTAGCCTCTCCAGCCGTCGGTAGAGCCGCTCGCGTTGCTGCTCGACGTCCTTCTGTTGTTCCGCTAGCTCCTCCCGCGCCGCTTGTAGCTGCCGCTTCTCTGTTTAAAACAAATTAATATTCATTCCACTGGCTCACTAGAAGGCTTAGTGATTTAGAGAGTTCGATGCGTCATCGCCGGGGCAGGGAACCGTCACCAGCGGCCGGAGCACAACCCCACTCACCCGGCTGTCCCAACAGTGAAATTGTTGCTCTATCGCAACTCACAAACACGACTAACAGGTGATCACAGATGTCAATAAAATTGCATAAACGTCCTGTTGAAACGAATGGCACTGCGACTGGGTAGGTTACCGTCGGCGATGGCGGCGTGGTCCTGCGCGCGGCTGTGCTCCCAGGCGGCGCGCTCGGCCGTGAGGCGCGCCTGCAGGTGCCGCAGCTCCTCCAGCTGCGCCTCGTGGCCGCGCGCCGCGCCCGCGCCCGGCGCCGCGCGCCACGCGCACACCTGGGCCTCCAGGCTGCAACCACAACAGACGTCAACACCGCGAAGACGCGTAAGCGTATCCTGATGCGTCGCCGAAACCGTGCAACTCTAGCGTCCGATACAAAGGCGTTAAAAGTTTTAAATATTCGTAGCGTTCTCAATCGAAACCGCTCACGCGGTGTCGGCGATGATCGGAGGCGTGTAGTGACCTGTGTATGGTGGTGAGCTGCTGCCACACGATGCAGGTGAGCGTGTACACCGCGTGCTGCAGTTTGAGCGCGCCGTCGCCGCCCGTCTGCTCGTACACCCGGGGCCGTTCGTGCGGTTCCGGTTCCGCTTCGGCCTCTTCCGGCGTGTCCGTTGATAACCGAAGGTTGACGCCTGGAAATAAAAATACGTTTGAGAGTTTCAGGCGACACAGGACACCAGCGGATACGTAAGCCCTGTTACCATTCGTCATAGAAGTGTTCGAGGGAAACCTGTGTTCAGCAGTGGCAGCAGAGACAATCCTCATGTTTTAATTTCAGTTCCGTGTACAAGCTCACCTCACAAGCATCAGTTTGGAACCAAGTCAATCGATGTCAAAAGTCTCACCCAAAAAAACGCACTTATTGAGTTGCGTCGCGTGCCTCTCCGCGGGGGTGCCGCTCGTGGCCGCGCGTGGCTGTACGTCTGTTCCCCAGTACGTACCCCTGTGGCGGTTGGTGCTGGCGTCGAACCCCGCGAAGGTGTCCGCGCGGCGCGGCAGCGCGGGGCTCTCGTACGCGCACGAGTGCCGCTCGCCCGCCGAGCTCGTGCTGCGGCCCAGCGCGCCGCCGCCGGCCCACGCGCCGCTCGAAGCCTCCAGCGCGTCCTGGGGCATTAGCACTTCGTGAGCGGAGATAAACTGCGCGCTCAGCAAAAATAACATATGTGGTCTCTCTACCCATTAGTGAATAGTTAATATTTGCCATCAATAGTAAGTACGAGACAGCGATTAGTACACCCTCAGCGAGTTGTTTTAAAAGTACACAGCAAGTGTTATTACAATGACCAAACGGTGAGCGAGCAGAGCAGCGTACCTTGACGACGCGGCACACCTCCTGCCACAGCGCGTGCGTGTCGGGCGTGGGCGCGGCCAGCCGCACGTAGTCCGGGAACACTAGCCCGCCGGGGAACACCGCGCCCGCTCCTGCGCACGAAAAAGCACGGGACTTGTTCATGGGCGTACCCAGGGGGGGCAGCTGCCCCCCCTCCCTGGAAATCTCGCAGAACATGTATGAACTCGCCTAAGTGCAAACTGCAAAATGCACGGTGCAATTGCCAAAAAACCGCGCGCAACGATGACGAACGAAAATTACCGAATTTAGCATCTGACTTGCCCCTCCCCCCCCCCCCCCCTCTAAGCCAGAAGCTGGGTACGCCATTCGTAGTTGCTGAATTAGGGGTACCATAAGGGCTCCTTCGTTACATTTTATACAGAACCCTAAAATTACCATGCCACCATGAGCATGCCATTATTGTAATTTAGTTTAAGATTTTGCATGCGATATGGCGGAACATACATTTATGTTATTTTCTTACCAACTGACATGTTTAATCTACTAACTGTGTATGTTTTTGCAAAATAAAATGATTTGATTTGATTTTGATTTTTGACCCAAGCATGAACTGTCGCACCGACCTGTACTAGGCACATCCAGCGCCGAGCTGCCAGTGTGTGCGACCATCTTCATATGTAGCGCCATCTTCTCCTCCAGAAGCGTCGCGTGTTCCCTGTCCTTCACTCTCAGTGCCTCTGTAGGAGCAATTTTACGTGAAATAATAACTATTTGTTGTAAACAATACTTCGTTTATTATATCAATACAATTTTAACCTCCATACACGCGTTATTTGTACATAATAGAAAAAAAGCCATGTGAAACTGTCAAATTGTGCGCTTTGTTTTTTTTTATGGGTCACCTGATGGTAAGTGATCACCACCGCCTATAGACACCCGCAACATCGAAGATATTGAGATGCGTCGCCAACCCAGAGGGCTAATATGGAATCCCTCTTGTGCCAGTAATTACACCGGTAATAAACAACAGGAATTAATTAGAAAAATATTTTTTCCTCCGTTTTTAACAATTGGTTTATAAATGTGTGTTATTTTGGAGTTTAAATTTACATTGGTATAATAAAGGAAATATACTTAGGCACCTGTTTAACAGCTTCTTTTCTCTGATTGATGAAGAAAACTATTAGTGCCTCGGGTGCATAAAAATTATTTATAAGATTTGTTTGATCTGAATTGAAGGCAAAAAAATTAGTCTCAATCATAAATGTTGCAGAGTATTCAGTTATATGAATAAATTTAAATAAAAAGCCCGGGTAGTTTACTGTAAAACAGTTTTCAGCTATGTAAAACATGTTTACTTGATATTCCTATTTTACTATTCATTATTATGTATAAGAAAATACTTAAAATTCATTTATATATTAGCTTTCGACGCGTCTAATCACCCTCTGGCTGTATATAAAATTTACAACTTTTGTCTAATGACTTTTACGTATATAAAAGAAAAAAAAATGTTACCCAGATAAACAGACTATAGTATACAGTTACCTGCTAAATCTACAGTCTAATAAAAAGCGGGATCCTAAAATAATAAATTAACTATTCTTTGAATAACACTAAATGAAATTGATCACTATTGTATATTTTGTAATAAAAATTAAACCCATTTTTTTTCTTTACCAGCTATGTATGGGAACTGAAGAAAATAGGACGAAATAATTAATAATCGCATAAAAATGTACTTTAAAAAACAAAAATGTATCCTTGTCAACTTTAATACGGCGTATAAAATCGTGGGCCCTCTACACTAAAGCTTTTTTTTTAAATAAAGCATCTTTTAATTTTTATTACTGACGTTGTGACCACACAGAAAGAGGTAACAAAAAGACCCGTTTCTAGGGAACTAAAGCCACCGCTCCGCTTCTTCCTTGTCCTGTTTCAATGTATATAGCTTCATACACATTCAAAGAGTGCAATTATCGCTTCCGCTGCAGAACGATCCCTGCACCTCCACCAAATAGGCTAACTGGTGGAGGTGCGGGGATCGTGATTAAAAGAGAGGCACAAATAAAAATGTTATAATTTATATCTCCAATCAGCACGTCGTCCTTAACTGACGTTCGTGATGTGTTGCCTAGTTACGTTATGGTATTTTTAACATAAAACTACCGTGAGACTCGGACATATTAATAAAACGCATCACTCACGTATTTTTACGTCGAGAAATGCCCGACATATTTCGAACCAGTCCGTGGTCCTTCATCATGAGCTCCCGTGGCGGTGGCGCGACGACTGCGGACTTCGGACTGTTCCGAAACATGTCGGGTATTTCTCGACGTAAAAATACTTGAGTGATCCGTTTTATTAATACATTATGGTATTGTTTATACGGTTTGTGTGCCCATGGTGTTCGTATGAGCATCGGTGCGTTAGAGTAGCGGGCCCATCTACATTATTTAGACTAGAAACTGTGAAGGAGTAAATTAAAAAAAAAATCTTCACATTAGACATGCAATCATGCAACCACTGAGAGAGTTAAAATCACCTTCTATTTGCCACCATGGAGTCTCATCTGTCCAATAAAAGTCATACGTAAGCTTTCTAGTGTTAAAACTATAGGTACCTAGTGCTACTTTTTTTCAGAGAAATCTGTTTCGCTATAATATTCTACTTGATCGAAAACTTCAAAATCTTACATATAAAATAATACAAAACGATCGCATACCCCAATTTTACTTGAAATGCATTTTAATCTAAATATCTATTGCGATTGCTAAAAAAAATCGGACAAAATATTGATTAACCCTTAAATTTAAATCATCAATTCATCTCTGAATCTATTATCAACTTTACCCCACTACAATAAAGCTACATATTTTCATACAATCATAATTAGACCCGCGTCTCATTTGAAAAAAAAATCTACCTTTACTCTCCTTTAGCAAAGCCGAGAATCGCTCTTAACAGCAACCCTTTCATTTCTTGTCACTTTCTTTTTCGTGTCTAATCTGAGTTTATATCGGAATACCTATAAAACATTTATCCTAATGTATCGCTTGTCCTAATTATCATTTGTCCTAAAAGACTCTGCTAAAACCGAAAACCTCTTAGAAAAATTATTAAACAAATGTAACCTAGTCTAACAAGCTCCAAAAAAACTTTAAAAAAATCCTTTAGGACAAATGATAATTAGGTCAAACAATACATTAGGAGAAACGTTGATTATGGATTCCGATTGGACCCCCTCTACTCTGACAGGTTAAACTCCATAAAACTACCGTGAGACTCGGACATATTAATAAAACGGATCACTCACGTATTTTTACGTCGAGAAATGCCCGACAAAAATGCCCAATGAACATGTCGGGCATTTCTCGACGTAAAAATACTTGAGCGATCTGTTTTATTAATATACAGGTTATACTCCGTTCGAAAAAGCCGAAGCACTCACCAGTAATCAGTCTTATGCTCTCGTGTCTCGCGTCGAGCGCGCGCTGTCTCTCTTCAGCAGAGGCCAATGACCCCGCCTCAGATTCCTCCACTTCCGAAGGACACTGGGATACTGCTAATCTGCGTAAAAGATGACTTTAACTTATACACAGTTTTTTTACAAACAAGCAAGTGTGTCACCTGATGGTAAGTGATCACTGCCTATACACACCCGCAACACCTAAGAGATTGCAGATGCGTTGCCAACCCAGAGGGCTAAGATGGAATATATCTTGTGCCAGTAATTGCACCTGCTGTCTTGCTCTTCACGCCGGAACACAACAGTGTAAGCACTGCTGCTTAGCGGCAGGATTAGCGAGCAAAATGGTGGTAGCGATCCGGACGGACCTTGCACAAGGTCCTACCACCCGCAAAATTATTATGGGGGCTATAAAGATTTAAAGGCACGCATGCAAGGGCACTGTTGTGTTCCGGCGTGGAGAGCAAGACAGCCGGTGTAATTACTGGCACACACACTTTTAGGCTATTTGGTTATAGGTGTCAATGGCCCAATTCTGCAGGTGACCCAGCCCAGTGAACCGACCTGACGTTATGTATCCAGGCGTGTATGTCCTTGGGCCGGTGCACGCGCAGCTCGAACATCTCGGGCTCGGCGGGCCCGCTGCAGATGAGGTACAGCCCGCGGCCCTCCGCGCCCGCCTTCTCTCGCACCAGTAGCTTCACCAGCGACACAACCCCCGTCTGCGGAGGAAGACGATTTGCAGGCGTCATAGAAGCCGTGAAACTCACGATCTCTAACTAATATTATAAATAATTAATAGATTCAGGCGTGACTTTGCGGAGGTCCATATCAACAAACTGCAACAAATTACCTTGCTACTCCGCGAAACCAGTGCCGGGCTCGTGCAAAATAGCTGCGTCTGTGCGACATAGATATGTACATGCAAGAACCCATAGCATCATATGCATAATTGCCTCATGCATAGTTGAGTTTGTGTGATATATGTTGTTTCGTGTAGAAGCGGAGGAGGGTGGATTTTTGCGTGAACATATATATATGTCGCACAGACGCAGCTATTTTGCACGAGCCCGGCACTGGTTTCGCGGAGTAGCAAGGTAATTTGTCCTAGTTTGCTGATATTATATGTAAATGCGAAAATAATGAAGTTTGGATCTTAGGACATTTAGATGATTGGATGTTTGTTCTCTCTGTGACTTGCCAAGAACCTGAATTTATTTTACGACATGGCATTTACTTTCTCCTTTACTGAAAATGGCGGTCGCTCCTCAGACAAGAGCTAAGCTTTTAAATTGTATAAGGTTTGTTCCACAATCAGGCATTAACGGCTTAACGGATTTAGATGAAATTTGGTAGACAGATAGATCATACCCTGGAGTAACATAGGGTACTTTTTATTCCGTAAAAATCTCGCGAAATCACGTAAAATGCATAAATAACCCCGTGCACGCGAAGCCACGGATAAAAGCTCGTGCGACATAATGGCTAACTGGATTCCTTAACGCATTCACTGCCGATGTTTTTTGAACTTTCGACAGGTGCACAAGTGAGAAACTGACCCTATGGATTGCTCTCTCTGAATACTAACTTCATGATACAAACAGAGAAATGTCATCATCAGTCAGCAATGTCACAGTCACAATTGATCATCACATCCAAACAAAAGACATATTTATAACGTTATCGGGACTTATGCCCTCCACTTCAGTCTACTCGTGACCACGGCGGCCATTGAAACATGGTCGAAACGTCGAGGTAAATCAACAATATACTTTTGTCGCGTTAAGTCCCGATAATGTTATAAATATGTGTGAAAATCGCGAAAGTTTAAAACAAACAAAAGACAAAAAGAAACAGATAAAAAAGAAATCACAACAAGGTATACATACCTACTTAAGAAGATATGGGAGCAACGAATCACCCATACAAACGTCATCCCCTTTTCCTTTCTCGAATTGTGTCCAGAACGCATCGTCGGTTACACGCTCATTCTGTCGTCAGTTCAGTCCATCATTCTGATCAGAATAACGAGAGAATTAACGTGTAACCTGTCTCATGTCGTGTCAGTCTGAACTGATCGTAACCGTGTCCATTTGTCATCATTCTAGCATCAGTCAAAACTATACCGGAATGATGGACTGAACTGACGCCAGAATTAGCGTGTAACCGACGTCATAGATAGGGTTGCCAACATTTATTCGGTTAAAAATAGTATTTTTGAGAATAAGCTAAAAAATATATAGTACACTTCAAAAAATATAGTATATTTTGAAAAGATGAAAAAAAGGCAATAGTGTAACCCCGTATTCATAAAAACTTAACAATATTTTTAAGTTTACAAATGTTTTGTCCATTTCATTTGAGAGTAAACGTCACGATGACAGATAAAGACATAAAAAATGTTAACTAACAAACATTTACGAAGCGTTTATGAATAAGGGGGTAAGTCTGTTATCTATCTGTCTATCTCCATATTTTAATAACACGACAAGTGCTCGAAACATAGTATATTTGCGTACTATAATTTAGTTCAACAGTATATAGTACGGAGAGCTGAAATATAGTACAATACTATATAATATAGTACGGTTGGCAGCCCTAGTCATAGACGAGACAGTGGGCAAACACAAGCGTTACACTAGAGAAGGTTCCAGAAGCGACGAGGCGCGGTAATGGCAGCACTAACTTTGTCCGCTACCTTATTGTCGGGCGTGAAGAAGGTGTACTTGTTGTTGTTGTCGTGCAGGAAGAACAGCACGTCCGTCAGCACGATCACGAGCAGCGTCTGCATCTTGCTGCGGCCCTGCATCAGCGTGGCCACGCCCTCGAACCTGCGCCACGGCACGGAATTAATGATACTACTCTATCTACACACGTATCGTTACTGCTCTATAATGCGTTCAGAAACCGTAGGAAATAGCCAGCATTATTACTTATACAACCAATTTTATTATGACAACTTTCTTGTCTGTGGTAGCAGGTAAATCTGAACTTTAATGGTCATTAGATACCGATTTCTGTAACGTTATGAGTTTAAATTTGGAACAGCTGTGTAAATTCAAGTGGGTCTCTATTTTAGTATCCATAGATATTAAAACAGTTATCGATATGAAACCTCAATCTAGTATGTTTTTTTTTATATAAACGCAAGACATTTGATCTCGAGTGTCATGAGGATAGGGACTTCATTCGTTTGTCTATGATTTAAAAAAAACGTTCGTCTTGACGGAGGATCGAATTACCGCCGTTTTTTGTTTTTATGATATGTGTGTAGACAAAATAGTGTATGCAACTGTAAATAATTATATAGCAGTTGCATAAACTACTATTATCTACACACATCATTAGTGCTCCATAATGCATTCAGAAACCGTAGGAAATGACCAGATTAAAGGAACGCGCCGCCCGCGCCCGCCTTCCCCCCGCCACTCTCGGCAACACGCTAGGGTTGCGCGGCATTCGTTTTCAATTACACTGACACTGCGGGGGCGAGCAAGCGGTCGTGCGGCGAGCCGACAGCCTACTGCGATTTGCCTATGCCATAGGCAAGGTGATCGAGCGTACCTACAGTGCGGAATAGAACGTGCCTAACCACGTCTCGATATGTATAGTCAACCAAGTAACTGCTTGACTGCTTGGGGGCGAGCAAGCGGTCGTGCGGCGAGCCGACAGCCTACTGCGATTTGCCTATGCCATAGGCAAGGTGATCGAGCGTACCTACAGTGCGGAATAGAACGTGCCTAACCACGTCTCGATATGTATAGTCAACCAAGTAACTGCTTGACTGCTTGGGGGCGAGCAAGCGGTCGTGCGGCGAGCCGACAGCCTACTGCGATTTGCCTATGCCATAGGCAAGGTGGTCGAGCGTACCTACAGTGCGGAATAGAACGTGCCTAACCACGTCTCGATATGTATAGTCAACCAAGTAACTGCTTGACTGCTTAACTGCTTGAACTGCTTACATATCCTTACTTACATAATTTCCTTTATTATTTGTATTGTAATACGGTCGAAAAATAGTCAAGCAATTTCTTGGTCGACTTTTCATCCCGCTTGGTTCCTTTTGGAACATGTTATCTGTTTCCCAAGTTACCCATTCCCGTAGCTACCATTTCCTAAATAATCCAATTTCCCAGATTGTGTTTTCCCCAAAATAATGGCGTATACTCGTTTAAAGAAACTGTTAATTTGGAACGGAAGTTTAGAAAAACCGATAGCATGTTCCTTCAAAAATTTTTGAATACAGTTTAAATTGTTTCTTAAATCAAAATGAAATCGTTTTTCAATAAAAAATTCTATGTACAATATTTAAGATACTTTCCCTCCATGTGGCATAGCCCTATATTCTTCCAGTTTATTAACTAAATAAATATTTTTTTAAACTCAAATTCTTTGAATGGACTGACTTGAGTATGCGGTTGCCCTGCAGGATGTCGCTCTTCTTGAACTTGCGGCCGCGGTAGTTGGCGAAGGACTTGGCGTCGATGCGGTGGTAGATCTCCAGCTTGCGGTCCTCGCGCTCCTTGGCCGCCACCTGGTTGTCCACGTCCACCAGGATCTCCTGCGCGAGCGCACGCCACCAAAAACACATTTTATTTTACCACTTCATCAGCGTGAATGATGTATGTACAGGTCGACCAAGAAATTGCTTGACCACTTTTCGACCGTATTTCAAAGGCATAGGGTTGAAAAGTGGTCAAGCAATTACTTGGTCGACTATACAGTAGGGGAAATATATTCACGTACCACCTCAGAACCCTATCGCAATGACGCGACGCGTTAAACGCCAGACTATGTCATACAAATGTCATGCGTATGTCTCTTCGACTAGGTTCTACGGTGGTACGTGTTTCAATTTCCTTGACTGTATGTATGTGAATTTTTTATTGTACAAAAAACATAAATTACAAAAAAAGATAGAGTATTGTACAAAGGCGAACTGAGGTGAATAATCTACACTAATATAATAAAGAGGCAAACTTTGTTTGTTTGTATGTAAAGGGTAATCTCTGGAACTACTGAACCGATTTCAAGAATTATTTCACAGATCGAAAGCTAGACTATCCCTGACGGACCTCCTCCTTGCTTCGGTTTCCTCATCACTGAGGGTCGTGGTCATGGCCTGGCAATAATTTGTAACGGATGATGTTCCGCCATCCCTTTCTATCTGCAGCCGAATGTAGAGCATCGTGTACTGTGGTGTCGAGGGCCACGCGAATTTGGTCCGTCCAGCGAGTAGGACTCCTACCTCTCGGTCGCTTGCCCTCAACCTTTCCAGTGACCATCAATTTCTCCAGGTTGTCACCATCCTTCCTGGCTATGTGCCCGAAGTATTCGATTACCCTGCGCAGGCAAATAGTGGATAGTCGCGTTTGGATCTTGAGTTCAGCGAGTATCGATGCATTGGTGCGGTGTTCTGTCCACGATACACGTAACATTTTTCGCCAGCACCACATCTGAAAAGCATCGACTCGGTCCCGGTCTGCCTTCTTAAGGGTCCATGTCTCTGCACCGTAGATAAATATGGAGAATATTAAGGTCCGCACTAAGTTACTCTTGGTGTTGGTAGAGATATTCCTATCCTTCCATACTTTTTCTAGCTGGCACATGGCGCCCTTCGCCATTCCGATCCTCCTGCGAATCTCTGTCTCACAAGAGCCATTGTTGCTAATGTTGGAGCCCAGGTATATGAAGTTGTCGGTAGTTTCTAAATTAAGTGTTCCATTGAGCTCCAGCCTGCCCGAGCGATCCACGACCATGAGTTTGGTCTTGGATCTGTTAATTGTGAGTCCGAATTCCTCGCTAATCCGTCCCATTCTATCCAAGAAACTGCCCATCTCGGCCTCATTTGCTGCCAAAAGGGTGGTGTCGTCAGCATAGCGAAGATTAGAGATTTTTCGTCCTCCAACCGAGATGCCTCCATTCCAGCCGTCGCAAGTTTTCCGCACAATGTATTCGCCGTATATGTTGAATAGAATGGGTGAAAGGATGCAGCCCTGTCGGACGCCCTTACGAAAACTGAACGGACCGGATGTAGTCCTGTCAACCCTCACTACTCCCTGGCTATTATAATAAAGCGATTGCAGTAGGGCGGTGAGGTGTCGAGGCACACCCAACTCCGTTAAGACATTCCATAGGCAGGCCCAGTCGACACAATCAAAAGCCTTACTGTAGTCAACGAAGCACATGATGACTGGTGTGTCGAATTCGTAGCATTTCTCCACTATTTGCCTGACATTCAGAATCTGCTCCCTGGTGCCTTTCCCCTTCACAAACCCCGCTTGTTCTTGCGGAATTTGCCAGTCTAGATAATGGCGAATCCTATTGTTTATAACGTGGAGCAGGATCTTACTGGCATGAGAGATCAGAGCAAGGGTGCGGTAGTTATCGCATTTTTTTGTCGAACCTTTCTTGTGCAACGGGATGATGACTGACTGGGTCCAGCTGGTCGGCCAGTCGCCGTTCTGCCATATGTGGCCGCAAACTTTATGTAAAAGATCAATGGCTCGGTCACCAAGCGCCATGAGAATTTCCGAAGTGATGTTATCAGGTCCTGGAGCCTTCTTGACTTTAAGGCGATCAATTGCCGCGACTATCTCAGACTTGAGAATATCAGGTTCCAGATGCAGGGAATCCCAATCCATCCGAGTATCAGTGATGGCAGAAGACTTCTCATACAGCTGCTCACAATAGTCTCGCCAGCGCTCCGCGATCTTGTCGAGTTCATGCAGAGTTTCTCCAACAGAATTTTCTATGATCCAGGACCTGGGTTTAAACTTTTTGCTGAGCAGTCGGACTTTCTTGAAGAGATCTGATGTTTGCAGCTTCATTGCATGAGACTCAACCTCGCGGCAGATGTCCATGATAAAGTTGTTTTTATCCCTGCGGCATTCCCTTTGGACTAGTTTGGATAATTCGGAGTATTCCTGCATTCTCTCAGAATCCTGGAGGCCCTTGGCTTTGATGTCTTTCCTGCGCTGGACTAGGTTCCACGTTCCTTCGGTTAGCCATGTGGATCTTTTGCAGGTTCTTTCCCTTTTCGAAACGATGTCATTCAAACCATCGTTGACTTCGGTTTCCAAGTGGTTCCACAAATACTCTGCATCAGCTGTTGGCGGTGGGTGGAAATCAGCGACTTTTGCCTCTGTTAGACCCTGGAATTGTGATATTTCTATTGGGTTCAGAGATCTGGGCTTAGGTCGCGAGCTTTTGTGGATAGCCTTCAATCGGAGGGAGAAAAAAGCGACAAGGAGTACGTGGTCTGTAGCACAATCGGCTCCGGGGAAGGTCTTCACATTTTGGACAGATGATCTCCAGCGCTTGTCCACCAGTATGTAGTCTATCTGATTCCTGAAGCGGTCACCAGGAGACTTCCAAGTGTATAGTCGTCTTTTGTGGTGTTGGAATAAGGTGTTAGTTAGAGCGAGACCTCTCCCAGCACAGAAATCAGCGAGCTTTTGTCCTCGTTCGTTTCTATGGCCTAAACCATATTTTCCAATGATGTCCTTGATTGATTGTATGGGTTCTGTGTTGCCTACTTTAGCATTCCAGTCTCCCAGTACCATGGTGATTTGCCGGCTTGGAATTTCATCTAAAACCGTCTCGAGTCTACCATAGAACTCATTAATGTCCTCCTCCGTAGACTGTGCCGTGGGAGCGTAAATTTGAACGATGTTAAGAAGACAAGGTTTGGTGTTCAGCTTCATAGTTATGATTCTGTCAGATACTGGGTTGTACCCAAGTACATACTTGTTCATTCCCGGTGGTAACAGTATGCCCACACCGCTTCTGCTAGAGTCCTCAAGTCCTGAGAAATACAACGTGCTTCCCGACGTACTAATGAAATGACCCTGTCCACGGAGATGTGTTTCGCTGATGCCCAGTATTGAAATATTGTGGTTTTCTCTTTCCTTGTCCACGATGCTCAGTTTGCCTGCTTGGAGTAGACCGTTAACATTCCAGGTGCCAATACGTTGGTGGGATCGTATGGAGAATTTATTTTCTTGATACTTTGTTGTAGTTGTACCACCAGTAACATCTCTTCCAAAGGAGACCTGATGGTTCGCCTCTTTGGAAGCTTCGGTAGCAGATTTCACACCATCCAGCCCGGACACTGGATGGCGCCGGGCGTCAGCCGGGTCACCCAACAACTTTCTTTCTAAGGTTTCTCTGTCCATGACTTTCTTGGGAGATTATTGTCCCTGACGGACATAGACTATTAATTCCACGCGAACGAAATCGCGGGCGTCCGCTAGTATTGTATATTCATGCCAAATTACAGCTCACTAGCACTAAGAGTTGAGCTAAGATGCGGACAGAATGACGAACAAGGAGAAGCGATAAAAATGCCTTGTTGCAACTACAGAACCCTGAAGAGACAGCAGGGCCGGCATGGACCAGAACCGCCGCATCAAGCTATAACTGAAGAGCGACCTTAAGAGAGAGAGTGACGTTACCTTGACTCCGCAAAGCGCCTTCTGCAGCAGCTCCCTCTCGTTGACGTCGTCGCCGGCAGTTTTGAGCAGCGGCTCCAGCAGCAGCGGGTATTTGGTCAGCCTCTGCGCCACGAATAGTACGCACTCCGGCACGCCCTGCAAGCCAATTACATGTCGACAAATTAGGACTATTACCAATGATATTACAATGCATGGATGTACAGTGTCATATTAAATGACAGCAGAAAAACGGCCCGACATAAGAATATAGGTTGGCACCAATGTTACAAATGTAAATTATTAGTTCACCATTTATAGTCATTGGATTTACAACTTTACGTTCAGTTAGAATAAAATAATAATTTATTAAGTTTCGTTGCAGTAGATTTTTTTACAAAGTAATAGCATTGACAGCAGCGAGCGCCGTCCGTCCGACAGACTAACAGCGCGAGCGATTGTCGATTTATTGTACTTTTCTGACTTTTCTCCTACGTTTGATGCAGCCATTTTTTAAACGCCGACTAGAAGTCCATTACTTATAGGTCAGTGGCTATTACAGACGGACTGCATCTGTACTGCGAGCCGGCTGCAAAGTTGCTGTTTTTGTGTTGCTATAACTGTATCGAAGCAGCAAACTAACTGTGCGCTTGCAGTCGGCGTGCATGTCTATTGCAGGCGGTGAGCAGTCGTGAGATGTGCATATCGATTGCAAGCGGACCGCGCAGCTCGTTTGTAGTTTTGAAGCATTTTTTCAAACAGCATAAAAACTGTTCCCTACGGCAACTTTACAGCTAGATGGCAGTTCAAGTGCAGTTCGTCTATAATAACCCTAAAGGATAATATACAATCTGATTGGTGCAAGTGCGAAGTTCATACATTTGCTGTTAAGTTCAAGTGGTGATTATAAAGTACCATGAAATTATTAACTAGGGTATAATTAGAATGTTATGTACAGTTGTAAATTTTCCTTAAAAGAATCTCTAAATGAGAGTGAAAACCGTATGAAAATCCGTTGCGCGGTTAAGAAGTGGACGAACATATCAGGACAGATACAAGACAAGACAAAAAACTCTTTATTGAAAACCACACGGAAAATAGTTTCCATAAATCCACTTAAAAATAATTCACAAGGCAAAAAATTGGCGGTCTTATTCTCGGCGGCGGGTGTTTTCTTTTTTTCTATGTAAAGAAGAACTTATTTTACATTTCTACTAAGTCTAGGTCTGTCGCTCAGGTTGAAATGCAAAAAACTATTAAAACTAAGTGTTAGTTACAAAATGAAGCAGAAACGTAAACGTTACCTTCTTCCTCAGCAGCGGGTTCTGTTGGCACTTGCGTATGAAGCGCGCCAGCCGCGGCTCGCGCGCGCAGCATTCCTTAAACACGTCCACCGCGTCCCGGTGCCGCGAGCAGAACTCGCCTGTGCATGCCGACGTTAACACGAATTAAATTACATACGTTTATTTTTATGCGGCATTACAGTCAGTAAACTAATACCACGGAATAAATAATAGTACTAAACATACAGAAACTTCTCTTTTATGACCGCGATTAAACGAATCTCAACTTTATTAACACGCTCAAAGAGTTCGTGTTACTTCAAACACATTAGTCAGGCGGTGCGAGTCAAAAGGAACGCGCCGCCACGTCCGTCTTCCCCCCGCAACTCCAGCGACACGTTAGGGTTGCGCTGCGTTCGTTTTCGATTACACTGACACAGCAACGTCGAGCGGGCGCGCAGCGAGGCGACAACCTACCGCGATTTGTCTACTCTGGAGGCAAGGCGACCGAGCGTATCTACAGTGTGGAGTGGACCCCCCCCCCCTCCCGCTGATGGACCGAAGCGAGTTCGTAGGCTACTAATACGGGCAAAGGTTCTACGCGCAGCGTACCGTAGGCGGCCTTGAGCCGGTGGCGCGCGGGCGCGGCGAAGGTGTCGGCGAGGATGTCGGCGACGGAGCCGACGTGCGGCGCGGCGCGCTGGCGGCCGCGCAGGCGCGCCAGCAGCGCCGCGTGCAGCGCCCACAGCTCGTCCACGCACGGGAACATGCGCGACACCTGCGCCGCCGACACGCCCGGGAAGCGCAGCATGCCCTCCGCGAACATCTGCGGTCACGTCGACGGGGAAATTCATTCTTAGGACTTTCAACATTTCTGATCTAGATTCGAATGAGCATATCATCATCATCATTTCCACTGCTGGACATAGGCCTCCCCCGAGGATCGCCACAAAGACCGGTCTTGTGCTGCTCTCGCATCCAGCGGGCTCCCAGCAAATGAATCACCAGCGAATGAGCATATTTCGAAAAAAATATTTTTTCTTTATGAGTTTTTGTAACTCTGTATCGCTTCTGTGTCGAGAATGACCTCCACGCGCGCTAGACAGGTCGCCAGGTAGACCGAAGTCGGATCCACAGGAAGTTCAAGTCGGCGTGGAATTCTACATCAAAGATGAAGTGACACCTGCTGAATAATGTCTCTCTAAGGCGAACCTCAATCGTGCAGAACGCACAATACATATTTAAGCTTCAGAATTATTGTACACGAACCTTTTGCATAAGTCTAATAGTGAGGCAGTGGTGTTTTTCAGTCAGTATGAGCTCGTATATGTGCTCCTGCCGCTTGGTCTCCCTGTCGCCGATGGCCCTGGAAGCGAAGTTAAAAATACTAATTTTACATAATAATGGTGCTCCTGCCAATGAAGCAATGTGAAAATGATAAGAAGCAAGGTCTACTGAAAACCTAAGAGTTGCTGTTCGTCTTGTGTCCGGTCCGTTAATCGTCAAGAAGACCGAAGAGTGGTGAGACCTACATCGCTGGCTTAAGAGTGTAAAGCTGCTAATTAAAGTTGTTAAGAACGTTAATCTTTAAAGTCTAAATTTAAAGAACTCTTTTATGCTTTTTTTATTTTAATTTAGAGTCGAGTCCTTTTACGAGTCTTGTCGAGTCCTGTATTTACAAGTTCTTAACTCAAGGTTTAGAAAAGACTCCGGGTATCGTATCTATCACAGCCTTTTTTTTAACAATTGGTATGTACTCGAGTCCTACGATTAAAACTCACTTTAGAAAGGCTTTAGCTGGTTTATACTCTTAAGTCAGCTATTTGAATGACTGAAGGAGAGATTTGAACAAAGTAAAGAATTGACTATAAAAGCGCATGTCTTAGCAAGAAAATAATGGCTAGATAACTGTAAGGCAATATGTTAAAAAGATTTAAAAAAAAAGAATATATAATAATATTTTGGCGTCGTAGTCATTAAAGTTGTTTTATGTGTAAAACTAAATCCCGTATATAATGCATCACAAGTTTGTAAAGTTTAAAACGGACAGATTTTTAACTCTTAAGACTGTTTAAACAGCTCTCAAGCAATAGTTGTTTAAAAACATTGTCATCGGAAATGCTATAGTAAAAAAATAAAGCGAATACATTGCTGGCTTTAGATGAAATGCAAAGTATCATGTGCTATCACAGCACATGCAGAGAAGGAATGTAAATCAAAAACGATCTTTGTCGACTAATGCTGAGTGGAAAACTCCAAACAATCGTACATTAGAACTATACATACAAACTAGTATTCATAGTTAAATTGTTTTAAACTTTCGCGATTTTCACCCAGATTTATAACGTTACCGGGACTTTAATGCGACAAAATCATTGCAAATTTATCTCGACGTTTCGGCCATCTTGCAACGGCCGTGGTCACGAAAAGACTGAAGTGGACGGTATTACTGCTGTTTAGCGGTTGAAATTGCAAAGTACAGAAATTTTAACCAGGAAGACGTACACAAGCTCTCTTCATCATGGAATCCTGTAATCAGCAGGTGTAAGCGTCGGGACATATCTTCGCATAAATCGTCAGACATTGTAAGGTTTGTGTGTCGGTGTAGTGATATGCCGGTTGATAATAAACAAGACCAAGTGCGGGTAGTTCGTAAAACTCGCGCGGCTAAACAGCAGTAATACCCTCCACTTCAGTCTTCTCGTGACCACGGCCGTTGCAACATAGCCGAAACGTCGAGGTAAATTAACAACTAATATAATAAAGAGGAAAACTTTGTTTGTTTGTTTTTTTGTTAGTTTGTTTGTATGTAGGGGGTAATCTCTGGAACTACTGAACCGATTTCAAAAATTATTCCACAGATAGAAAGCTAAACTATTCCTGACGGACATAGGCTACTAATTTTACGTGAACGAAGTCGCGCGCGTCCGCTAGTTAACAATAATTATATCGCGTTAAAGAACCGTTACCGTCACAAATAATAAACATAGTTTACAGTAAAGCAGAGAAAGAAGTCAGTTGTCCGTAGCATACGTGCTTATACATTTGCACGAGTAAGAAAAGAAAAACGCAACTTCTTTGTCATCTGTTTTGAAAGAAAGGTCATCCCCAGTCAGTCTGCTTTAGGGAGCGTTCAAGTATTACGTAACGCAATTTGGGGGGGGGGGTCTCGTAAAACGTTACGATGCGTTACGGGGGCGGGAGGGTTCATCCCTTTTCATTTACGTTACGGGGAATCCCTCGATTGTATTAGTCTGGACGTCATTTTTTTTAAATTTGCTCTTGCAAGTTGGCAAACCTTTTTGTTTATATTTCACGGGGATTCCCTAGACTGCATTATACGTCATTTAATGTTGTTTTTGTCATTTAGTGTTACGTAACGTTTAGAGAGGGGGAGGGGGGTTACAGAAAAACGTTACGGTGCGTTACAAGGGGGGGAGGGGGGGTCAGAAATCTTCAAAAATTGCGTTGCGTAATACTTGAACGCTCCCTTATTAACTTTTGCATTATTTTGAAACTATTTTGAACAGATCAAAAATGGTTATACGCCAAATGTATATGGCATCTACTGCAAGTCAAGTTGTTACGACTTGCCTGGTCACGAATGTTTGTTTTTACAAAATTTCATCGACAATTATCAACAAAAAAGCCTTAAGAAAAATTCAAATTTAAAAGTCTTTAAGTTTCGGGATCTCAAAATAGAAACATAAACCAGACATGGCTCACAAAACCACTGATCAATTACGAAAAAAACCGTTCAATTTAATAAAAAACAATCGGCCTTCCTTCCTATTCTGACTGAAAACAAACCATAACATCTATCGGGCGGTGTCAGGACCCCAATTCTCGGTTCACTCGATATGCATCTCAAGTGCGAGATACGTCAAAATGACAGATTTCTAAGAGATTTGACAGTTTTTTTCATGCGAGATGAATCTCGCATAAACCGAGAATCGCCCCGCAGAGCGGGAACAGTTTCACGAAATACCTTTCACTATTTGTCTCTCGTCTATCGTCACCACGGAGCACATAGAGCAGCCTTCCTGCGTGATTTGTACGGTCAACCTCAAACGCATCTAAACATTCGAGTACCGTGTCGCTGTCAGTGATGTGACAAATTCAAGCAACTCTCATTTCATACGTTACTACGACAAGGTTCTTAAATGTTTAGCTACTTCTTGGACAGACTGTACTGAAAACCGCTGTTGCCGAAGTGTATCGGCTACTAAACGCCGCTGGTCGTGACAAAGGGACCATACAAATATAAGCAGTCACTTAAACCACATTCGTCCGCACTTGTTTCCAATATTAGTCAATATCCTAACCTAAAATTTCAGATTTTGCCACCATTTTACTGTTTAATGTTTAAATAAAGAATTCTGAAACAACACATTATGAATCACCTCTTTGATTTATTTTATTTAGATAACTTCTTAAATATAACAAACGACAGGTGACTGTGACAATTCGCCGAACATAACCTTGTCGACAAGTAACGCTACAGACCTACAGACTTAACATAAACGTGGGCCAGCAATGTATACCGAATTGTTACTGCCACCTGTCGCCTGTCTCGTTTATGAAACTGGTCCCTGCACTTCTACACTAATATAATGAAGAGGTATGCAAATCACGGCGGAATGCTACTCTACTTTATTCATGTGTTCTGTAGTTGTCATATATTACCGTCACGTACGCAAGTACCGTTTAGACGATTCACATTCTTCGGCAATGCGTGGCTGGCAACAACCAGCAATATCAACAAACTGGAACAAATTAACTTGCTACTCCGCGAAACCAGTATAGAGGCGAAACGCGCGTCGATCGTGTAGTTTTAGTGTTTAGTGGTGTTGGTGTGTAGTTGAGTCTGTGTGATATATGTTATTTCGTGTGGAAGCGGAGGAGGGTGGGTTTTTGCGTGAACATATATATGTTGCACAGACGCAGCTATTTTGCACGAGCCCGGCACTGGTTTCGCGGAGTAGCAAGTTGTTCCAGTTTGTTGATATGGACCTCCCGCAAAGTAACGCCTGAATCTATTAATTAACCAGCAATATTGCACGGTACTATATGCTTCGTCTGTTGTCCATTGATCGTCGTGCAATATATTGCTCAATTAATGCCGGTAATTGATTTTCCACGATTTAACGTTTAGACGAGTACATCCGCTCGGTCGCTGCGACAAAGCGTGACAAACACAGAAGTACTTCGTACGTGAAAGCGAGAAAGGAACATATGTTGCCGTGTATTGTCCAGTAGCGGGCGATATACCAAGATCAATATCGCCACCCTCGCCAACACTCAACTATACCAGCCATATATCGGAAAAATTGCGACAATAATGGACCAATGTTGTCGAATTTTAACGAGCAATAGTTCGCCGGCAACATATTGCCGTAAAAATGTTAATCGTTTAAACAGCCTTATAAAAGCCTTGTGCAAGCGTCACGGGAATAAAGTGCGCGAGCGTCAGAAAAGTGAAAGGTCATTCCACGAAAGTATCCTATCACAAGCCCGAAACTACACTTGTCTAAAAGCTCAATTGACCGACATCAATTTTTAGCTAAAACTGTAAACTTTCTATTAGTGCCTTGTTGCAGGTGCGACGCACCTTGCGAAGCTAGAAGTCATTCACTGGGACCGCCGCAGTGCACAGAGAGGCATACAGTAGAACGCTTCTTATAGATCACCGCTGTTTCCGTTCGAAGAGTCTCTTCTGTATAGCTGACCAAGTAATTGCTTGACCACTTTTGAACCCTACCCTTTTGTAATACGGTCGAAAAGTAGTCAAGCAATTTCTTGGTCGACTATATTTTGTATTATACCAATAGGCAACTGAGTACGACTTTTTTAAAGATGAAAATGAAAAAATATTTTGCAAGCAGGCTATATAGGCTCTTTTATATATCTGAGTCTACCAGCGCCTCGAAAAATGGATGATTCTGCCGAGAAGAAACGCCGCATGAAACTCTTCAGCTTATGCCTGTTTTCTTCTCTCAAAACAAGATTATAAAGCAATACAAGTTAAGGGCAATGATACATTAGACATTCTAATTTCGGTCTCGTGATAGGCAACGTGGTAGAAAACTGTCGGCCGCGTCCGCCCCGCAGTATGCAGCGTGTGCTCACTTGGCGAGGCCCTTGGGCGCGCCGGCGGCCCAGGTGTCGGGCTCGCAGGCCCCCAGGCCCAGCAGGACGGCCTCGTCGCCCAGCAGGTCGGGCGTGAGGTACGCCTCCGGCCACTCCGTCACGCCCGCGTCGTCCGACGCACTGGGGAAACAGACGGATTTAGTATCAGTTATAATTTTTATACAAGGGCTGTTACAAAGCTGCGGCCCTAACATGACAGCCCAGGTTTAGTTTAACCCCTCCCTGTGTCTCTGCGTCTAACTAGTTTCATAATAAAGGGACGCAGATAGAGATAAACTAAACTTGACCAGTCATGTTAGGGCCACTGAGCTGGCAACGACGCTTTATTCAGTTTTTCTCGATTATTAGCTTTGTGAGGGGTCTAAAAACAATGATTATATGACGTTGAAAGTACATAGCCTAATTCAAGCTGTCGATAGATTTTCTGCCAACAGTCCTTACCATTGCGTATAACATTTAAATTTAAAAACAAGGTGAGATAGGTACAGTTGCTTCAAGACCGCTCTTAAACAATAAGATTGCCGATTATATATTACTAAAATGGATCACTCACGTTTTTTTACCCAAAGATTGCCCATTGTCTACCTTATTATTTATAAACTACCTTTTTTCCGTATTTCTTTTGTACGCTGCCCAATAAAAATTATTTGTTGCTGTTGAAGGCTCATTCCATTCTTTGGAAACTGACACCTTCAGTCGCTGTTATCTTTAATAATGTGAAGGTTGTTCTATTCAACTCCAGCTATTTTATCGTATAGTTATACAATAAAATATTTAGATTTAGACGTTTGATTCTGAAGTGTCTGCGACTTACTTGCTCTGGTCGTGCTTGTGGTCGGAGCCGTCCTTGTCGTCGTGGCAGGCGTGGCTCGTGCTGGAACGAGAGCACCGGTTATAAGCTGTCCCGTTCTAGCGCGGCGACGATATGGCAACACAGAAACCTTGACTAATCCCATTATAACATCCGAGTTGTGAAAATCATCATCATCATCTCAGCCACAAGAAGTCCACTGTTGAACATAAGCCTCCTCCATGGATTTCCAAAGTGACCGGTTGGAAGCAGCATCCGAGTTGTTAAAATGTTTAACCACTTGTATTTTAGATTTTTTTATAGAAAAGGGGAGGAAAATGCGAGCCACTTGATGGGAAGTTATCTGAGACACCCATGATAACCGGCAATCCCAAATGCTAATTTGTTTGGTTTATGGCCACTGAAATCTCATAACGTACATACGAAACCCAGCAGCAAACCACTCGCACTGCACTATGGAAACATTTCGTCCCAGGACGCGTCGGCCGCGCTACTGTTATTCCATTAGCAATTGTGAAGTTAACACTAACGCGTTCGAGAGATTTATTGTGGCAAAAACTTAAGGCAGAGCCACACTGGTTGCGTACACGTAAAGCTGCGTGCACGCAGCGAAGCTAGTTGAAGACGTGCCGCATACGCGATGTCTACGCGATCGGTGTTATTCGGCATTTACACGAAAGGTTCTGTTCAAAAGCATTAGTCACACTTTAAGTGGTAATTTCACGATGTACTTAATATAAATTTCCGATTAATTTTTTTCATGAGACTTAGTGGTATTGTTTGTTGATTTGATATTCTTGCAGATGTCAAAATGAATACATTTTGTTAGGACATTGTGCGATAAACAGTGAAATGAAAATTTGTTTCTGTGTTGCCATATCCCAAAAATAGGTATAGACAGGGTCAAATTACAATCGACGCAACAAACGGTATCAATAAAACATTAGGTATTTTTTATTGAAACAGCATTTCAGCTGCAAATTTAAAATTTATATAAAAAAATCACAAAACACATTCTGCAAAGCTTAAATTATAAAGAAGAAGCCATATTCAATCGGTAAAACTAAATAAAAAATCACTTTCACACGATTCAATAAGAAAAATTTCATGCGAATTTATACATACACAAAAATTTGTAAGTAATACAATAAAATACTTAATTAACTGTACAGAGAATCTGGAATCGAAAAAGTGTATTCGAAACGAGGAGTGGACCACCAGGCGAGAATAATAAAAAACCAAAGGTTATCTCAATAAAACGGACGCCTGTCGTATCAAAGATTAAATGCACAGCAAATATTTCAAATATACTAGGTTTCGCAACGGTTTTTAGGGTTCCGTATTCCAACCAACGAGACCCTATCAATACCTAAGCTTACGCCGTCGGTTGATCAGTCTGTCCCGCTTTTAAAAAGCTGTATCTGTAGCCAGTTGAAATTTTTAATACGTGTAACAGGTACACTTAAGATTTTTTTTTAAATAAGAAAGGTTCCCATACAAGAAATCTCCTTCTCATTTGTTGTTTTTTCACCGTCGCAAAAACAGTAACATATACAGGCATCAACCTTGTTATGGATATAGTTCAAACTCTTAAGTAAAACCAGGGGGGGGGGGGGGGTTCCACTCCGCACTGTAGGTACGCTCGACCGCCTTGCCCATGGCATAGGCAAATCGCAGTCGGCTGTCGGCTTGCCGCGCGCCCGCTAGCTCGCCCCCGCCGTGTCAGTGTTATTGAAAATGAATGCCGTGCAACCCTAGCGTGTCGCCGGGAGTAGCGAGGGCAAGGCGGGCGCGGGCGTTTGACTCGCGCCGCCTGGCGCATGGTTAATGAAGTAATTCGAACTTTTTGAGTATGTGAATAAAGATGGAATTCGTTTAATCGTGGTCGTAAAAAAGAAGTTTCTGTACGTTATTTACTGTGCACTTTTTGATAGAAAAAATATATAACTCAAATACATTGCGTAATACGGAACCTTTAGTGCCCCAGTCCGACTTGCACTTGGCTGGTTTTTTATTAATTACCTCAAAAAAAAGGAATTCAATGGCACCATAAATGTTACCGACTGCGGCTGTAATTCTGTTTTAGGTTGTGACAGAAGAAAGGGCAGATATTAAAACTCAATACTTTATTGCTTTACTTTAAGTGTGGTACTTTACATAATACAGTAGAATATCTGTCGGTGAATTTTAATTTGCAATCTTGCACGTGCACCGCACTGGTTTCGCAGAGTAGCAAGGTAATTTGCTCTAATTTGTTTATGCAATCTTCTCTAGATAGAAAGACCCGAGCAGGGTGCTCAAATACGCGTCTAATAGGTACTATATTGTCAACTGTGTTAGAGCTTGTTCAAATATTTTTATGTTTCAGTGCATTTAGCACAAACCTGCTACGTAACTCAGTGTGTCTCTTTCCCTCTGGGCTAGTTAGAACGAGACGCACTGAGTTACGTAGCTAGTTAACTCATGTCGACAGGTTTCTTGATAGGTGCTCTGATAGCGAATGTCCGTCGGCGGCAGATGGAAGTGAACACTCTAAGAGGAATCTACATAAATAATTAATAAGTTCAGGCGTTACTTTGCGGAGGTCCATATCAACAAACTAGAACAAATTACCTTGCTCCGCAATACCATGTGGTTTCGTGGAGTAGCAATGTGATCCTTCCTCTCTTGGCAATAGAGTTGTGTGTAGAGCTTTCTCACCCTTTTGACTGTGCAGTTAATCTGCTTTTTATTGAATATACAATCAACAAAGTGGAACCCTCGCCCATCATAACTCCGTGTCAAATGGATTCGTTTATTCGTATCGCGCTAAATTCTGGCTAAATCTAGGTCAGTGTTTTTCAAACTTGTTTAAACCGCGACCCCTAAATGCCTCAAAAAGCCTAAAGACCCCCCAAGCTTTCAAATGAAGCAGAAATTTATTTAAAAAAATTGATAATTTAAAGGTAAAGTAAGTATTTTGATGCGCAATGATAATGTTTTACGCTCGATACGAGAAAAGGAGACTTTAAGATAAGAGTCTTTTTTTTTACTTCAATAAAAGTCAATAACATTAAAACTTCTTCGTCACCTCTTTGTCTACTTCGCGGCTCACATTCTGATAAAGACTGCCTTAAGGCTTTTTCAAGTTGCGACCCCCTTAAAAGTAGCAAAATAAAGTAAAACAGGTAGAATCTCGCTCTCAATTGTCAATGAAGTCGGTATGCGTTCGACCGCTTAAATTTATAACATCGTTCATTAATAGTATCGATATGCACTAGAACAAGCAAGCAAGCTCGTGTCGAGTTTGTATGTTTTTTACTAGTAAACTACCTAGTTAGTTACTGTAATTTAGTTTTGAAGTTTCATTATAGATTTTAATGTGACACCCATAGGTACACGCATGTAACTTTTAATACAAGTATTTAATATTTTTAACTGTTGGCAAACCTGTAATGAATCAAATAATATTAAACCTTCCGCGACCTTTGCACCTTACAGTTGACAGATGGAGACCCCTTTTTAACGGTTCGCTGGGGGGTCACAACCCCTAGATTGAGAAACGCTGCTCTTATTAAGTTAAATGGAGAATTCGTGTTGCATACATTTCGCTAATGACCGACATCGACAGGCTTAACTTAAACTGAGGTATCCTCAACCTTTTTCGTTTTCTACTGGTTATAATTCCTGGTCATCCCCTCTCTAAAATACGGACAACCTAAAAAGTTCCGCAGCAAAAACAAATCGAAACAAAAACGTATCAAACTACGACAACATCTCCGACCAGAGTAACTACCTCCATAATAGATAGAAAGATACACAAGTAAGGCGTTGTGGATGACGCGACCAACTAGGAAGATCTTATTGATGTGTATGACGTGGCGTACTGACATGTCAACATAATATCAAAATAATAATAAAAGGCTTCCATACTGACCTATATTCATGGCCTAGCTTAACTAGCTTTCGTACGGGTACAATCGGATGTAATGTTAATAAAACCTTTCGTAAAAATCTCTAAATGACAGTTAAAACCGTATCAAAACCCGTTGCGTGGTTTAGAGAGTAAGTGGCCGGAGATCAGAGGACAGACAGGAACGGATTGCGACTGTGGTTTAGAAGAAGGCGGCCGAACATACACTATAACAGGGGAGGCCAACAGGTCGATCGCGATCGACCGGTCGATCGCGACTGTTGGACCAGTCGATCGTGGCAAGGCAAAAAATATAAATACGTAAACCAGACTGTCCCACGTAATCACCTACTGCTGGACGCAGGTAGATAGCGCAGAGTCTCGTTATTGAACAAGAGATCTTGGGTCTAATCAAGTTGGCCACCCCTGCACTATAAGGATTTAGGGCAGACAAGAACCGATAGAGTCTTTACCTTTCACTGCGTAATGAAGGATAAAGAAAAAGATAAATATAAAGATAGTATAAAACAAAGTCGCAATCCGTTCCTGTCTGTATGCGGACCAAGAAATTGCTTGACCACTTTTCGACCGTATTACAAACGGATAAGGAAGTGGTCAAGCAATTACTTGGTCGACTATACATTTTATTTTCAGCCGTTTGCTCCTTTTAAACTACGCAACGGATTTCGATACGGTTTTCAATGCCATTTAGAGAATTTTCACGGAAGGTTTTATTCTGTTGTACTTAAAATCCCAATTATACTCAAGCGAAACCGGAGCGGGTTGCTAGTTGTTGAATAAAATGAAAGTGAAACTCTAATCTGAACCTTGCATTTCGGCTACTGAACTTATGCCTGTAGGTATTTATTATTGAGTGTATTACAGGCTGTATTGAGCCGTGTTCACTTGTTGTTGTTGTATCAATTTGGCGTATCGTATTATCTTTCTCACGTCTCATCAACGTGTATCATAATTGCTAGTTTAGACGACAGAATATTCGCGATCTTTGCATCCAGACTGCAATATTGGATTGCTTTCAACCGGATAGTCCAGTGGTTAGTGACTCTACAGTTTCCGGCAAACACCTTGAGTGCGCAGTAGCTGTTTCTAGTACGAAGGTGTTTGCCTGCAACTATAATAACTAAGCTAGCGATTGTGGGTTGAACTCCAGCAGAAAGCTGACATTTGTATGATTTGGTATTTACATTTTGGACTAGATCAATTGTTAAAGATTCTCTCTAGATATTTCTATAAATATCTTGAGAGAATCAGAGTGAGGAATAGTATTAATACTTAGGCGTATAACTTCGTGTAAATTGAACGATTATTCAAAACCTTACATACTATAATTACAACAATGTATGAAAATTGTGTATTCAAGCACTATTCGCCAATGTTACCGTTAACTATTGTAAACGTAGCCATCAATCAAGTTACAATTTATTTAAAAAAAGTGTAGTACAGATTAAAAAATCATGTGTTTGTGTGAAATGTGATACGTCAAATTGATACAAGCGAAACCGTTGTATCATGTTTGGGTACTAATGCAACCTCGAATACCCAGTACAATTATAGTATATAATCATTGTTTAACTGTCGCATCACAAAAATGTACGACGATGTACTCGAATTTTTACGCTAGCAAATCAAAACATCAACTTTCATGTACGCACCAAAACCATAAACACTATTCGGATGACCAAAATAAAACGCACACCTAAAACAAAAAAAACAACCTAAACGACCGTAAACAAAACAAACTGAAATGAGAACACGCGCAACCAGGAGCGGACCGCGGCCGCGGCGCACTATCATCAGAGAAGGACAGCAGACAATGGCGGTGACATGTGTGATGAGAGTAAGAGAGAGACAGCGCGATGTCGCAGCATTCCCGCACTTACTGCACGCCGAGTTTCGTCGCAACGCGCCGCCACGGCGAATAGCAGCCCTGCTTCTTGCTGTCGCGCCGCGGGAAGAAACACACGCATCAGAATAGAAGCCTCGAGCACGACAGACCGGGCGAGGGAGTCGCGAGTGTGGGTGGTATGTTTTTTTTTTTATTTATTCTTGGCCATTGGGTATGTGGGCCAACAGTGTTGCCAATTTAGCGACTTTGTCGCTAGATCTGGCGTGTTTTGGAACTACGTTGGCGACTATTTCTGCAAGTGTTTCATTCATTTAAGTGACTTTTTATGCCCAAGTGCTCCATACATCTAGCGGCATTTGGACCCAATTTGACATGAACTGGAGACTTTGCAACATTTCTAGCGATTTCTGTAAAACTAAGTTGGCAACACTGTGGGCCAAGACGATTTATTCCTAGAAATTCCCAGAGGCACCACTCTTCATGGAGACTAGCCTCCCGTACCACAAAAATTACAAGTACCACAATTTGACATAAATGTAGTGTTTTTCATACAAAAATGTGACGAATAAATTAAATTGTAATATTTGAAACTTTTGTGGTACAGGCCCCAGGGCCCGTATTCATAAACGTAACAGGCGACAGGTGGCACTGACAATTCGGGATACATAGCTTGCCCACTATGATGTTAAATCTAAGTCTGTAGCGATACTTGTCGACACAGTAAAATACGGCGAATTGTCACTGTCACCTGTCACTTGTCGCGTTTATGAAATTGGGCCCTGACCACAAAACTTGTAAGTGCTACAAATGAACATATATATGTCACATTTTTGTATAAAAAGCTCTGTATTTACGTCAGATTGTATAACTTGTATTTCATGTGGTATAGGCAGGGGCCCTACTAACTTTTGTCGTATACATAAAGCATATCGACAGTGGAAATCTCAAATGTCGTAAGCGACAAGTCTATTTATGTCCCTTACGACATTTGAGATTTCCACTGTCGATATATCCCTTTCTAACCAGTAGGCGCGTGTGAAAGGGACGGGTGTCTTACGTTAGTGATAAACGCTAGTGTTTCTAAAATATCCACCCAAATTTACGCTGTCGCGCAGTATACCCTTTATGACAATAGGTAAATTAAACCAAGGTCCAATTTCATAAACGCGACAGGCGACATGTGACAGTGACAATCAGCCGTACATTACTGTGTCGACAAGTAACGCTACAGACTTACAAACTTAACATCATAGTGGGCAAGCAATGTATATCGAATTGTCAGTCACCTATCGCCTGTCGTGTTTATGAAATTGGGCCCTGGGTGTTCTAGTTAGGTTCCCTGCTGTCCGTACGTTCGTATATTACTGAAGTTAAGGTTTTAATATCGTGTATTGCAATAATGATTACTCCATGCTGAGTTCGTCAAACCTTTCAAGGACTACAGGACGACGTTTATAGTGATAAAAAATGAATCAATTTTGACAGGTCTCCATTGAGAGTGGCGACACCAAGCGGGAGAGATGGTGAGATTAATCCCCCCAATTTTAATGGATTTATGTATACAGTCGACACTGTAGCAGTTGTCGAAAACCGGGCCATTAAATAAACATATACTTTATGAACTTTTTGATTTCATATCATAAAATTACTGTTATACAACTGCATGACAAGTTTTGTTATTGTCTTACTCTTAATATGAAATCCACGTCTGTAAACAATTTTGAAAAAATGTTTTCCGATGCCGATGTTTTATTGTATTGCCTTATTCATATATACTCACACACACTCAAGTAAACGACTCCCTAATCAGATTTGTCTTTGTGTTTGGCGTTCCCGTTGTTTCGCTTCTGTTTTTTTGGCTTCGTCATTTTAACCGAGTGGAAAAACCGAGGTGACATTCCGGAGAAATCGAAATCCTACAAGTTATCATACTTAACTGGTGCAATTCAAAAATTTAATCAAAATAAGAAAAAAAAGGTGGTGTGTTGAAAGTAAATTTTGAAAACGTCACCTCAATTTGTCCACATTTTGATGATTTTCTTTATAAGAAGACATTTTTGTCGACACAAATTAAACCAATCAGAAAAGTAACAGAACCAGCTTAAAGGTCAAATAAACATTGCAAAATCTGAGCGCACACAAAATTTTTAAATAAAAAAAAACATCACATGAAGTTCAAACTTAACCAAAATGGCTGAAAACTAGCAATGGAACGAGGCAATTAAAATAAACAGTGTATATAATTGAAGGAGTGTATATACTGAAGTATACTTTTTAACAATAAATTATAGCACAGTGTCACATACTTGTGTATCTTCTTATAATTAAATCACATTTGTCTCCGGACACTGTAGTGCCCAAAGGTCCGAACCAGCAACTAAATTCCAACATTTCATTGAAAAATTCGGCATAAAACTTTTATTGCATACAAATATACAAAACGCTGCACATTTTTGAGCGCAAAACAAATTCATAATGCATAGCGTAAACAGCGCCCCCTGGCGTTAACGACGATCCAAAACCTTTGCAACAATGAAAAAATAAAGCTGCAAAATATATTCTACACAAAACTACGCCCGTCTCAGTGGCTAGTCGTTATACAAAACAATATATTTATTATTATATTTTTTATATACAGTTTTAACGTGATGTGCCAGTGTTAAAACTTTGTACAGATTCCAAATTCAAGTGCCTGAGTAATTTTTAAAGTGTTTACTTTTTAATTTTGTTCTCGTTTCTACTTACCTATTTGGGGTTTGAGACTGGCTGGAAACGGAACTTCGCTTGCTGCTCTTACCGCTCGCCGCGCTCAGCGATTTACCGACTGACGTCTGTAATAAAAAAAAAACGATATTTTTAAATAACGAACATTCTCGCTCTGATGCATTCTACATCTAGTGTAGTCGGGCAAATAATTGTTTAGCCATTTTTGTACCTAATCCCCTTGTAATACGATCGAAAGTAGTTAAGCAATTTCTCGGCATACTTTAACTCCTATGCATATATCTTGACAGTTACAATTATCGACAAAATTTATCAAGTGAAGATTTTCATACTTAGATTTTTTAATCATCAATTAGTGTGTGTGAAATAAAATGAAAAAAATTAGGGAAAAAACACACAGATTGATTACCATAATCGTAACATTACATAGTTATTGTTATTACACACACAAACCTTTGATGTTTTAGGTTTGTTGCATTCAACAATGTAGTCCTTGCAGACGTTCTGGTGTACCGTCATTGTGCAATCTGAAACGGATTGAAATTGCAATTATTTGTGAGACGCCAAGGAGCGATTCATTAGCAAATAACTGTAAAAAACTGGCTATGGTAGGAGAATTTTGCCATTTTAAAATTGACGGAGCCAATTTGCAATCCTGCATCATCATATCGGCCGGAAGACGTTCACTGCTGGATATAACGACAAGTCCTGCGCATCCAGCGGGTTCCTGGAACTACGAGGGCGGTTTGAGAAGTAACTTGTTTCGCATACGAATAGATGGCGTTAGTGGCATCTCTGTGCTTATTCATAAAGTTTAATTACTTAAGATAATTTATTTGTGGCGTCAAGTCATTTTCGGCGGGAATTTTAAATTTGACAATAGTTGAAACAAAAGTGATCGGAGTAAAGCGGCAAAATGGAGAAAATTGGAAATCGAGGTGTAATTCAGTTCTTTTTTTTGGAAGGTAAAACTGCGAAAGAAATCCATAAAAGGATTTTACCTACGTTGGGTAACTCGTGTCCTTCCTACGAAGCAGCTCGACTTTGGGTAAATGAGTTTGAGCGAGGTAGGACAAGCATTGAAGGTGCACCTCGTCCTGGAACCCTAAAAACGGCAGTTTTACCCGAAATCGTTGATAAAATCCATGATTTTGTTTCAAACGACAGAAGATTTAAGATACACGAATTAGCTAAAGCCACAAGCATCCCTTCTGAGCGGGTGCATTTTATTTTGCCCAACGAATTGCACATGAAAAAGCTTTGTGCAATGTGGGTGCCGCGGTTACTCACTCCAGGACAAATGCGTATTCGCATGCGAACATCTGCTGACAATCTGTAGGTGTTTGAAAGAAATCCAACAGAGTTTATTCGCCGATTTGTTACAATCGATGAAACCTGGATTCATCACTATATCCCGGAGACGAAACAGCAGTCCAGACAATGGGTTAGTCGTGGTGAGCCAGCTCCAAAAAAGCCAAGGTCATTCCGTCTGCTGGATAGGTGATGGCGTCTGTCTTTTGGGACGAAAAGGAATCCTCTTAATTGACTACATTGCAAAGAAAAAACTATAACTGGGGCATAATATGCATCACTTTTAGACCAATTACAGGCGGCGATAGCGGAAAAACGGCCAGGTATGGCAAAGAAAAAAGTGATGTTTCGCCATGACAGCGCTCCGGTGAATTCAAGTAGAGTCGCTGCACAAAAATTGGCGGAGTTACGATTTTAACAGCTTCCTCACTCCGATTATTCGCCGGATTTGGTTCCTTCGGACTATCACCTATTCCCGAAACTCAAAAATTTTTAGTCTGGGCAAAAATTAAACTCCAACGAAGAGGTGATACAGGAGGTAAACGCATATTTCAAGGGCCTTGAAGAAACGCATTTTCGTGAAGGCATCGAGAAGTTGCAGAAACATTGGGGCAAGTACGTCGAACTTCGGGGAGAGTATGTGAAAAAATAAAATATATACATTCGCTAAATTATTATTTTTTCATATCAAACCAAGTTACTTCTCAAACCAAACTATCACCACGTCGTCGGTCTTCTTCTTCAATCTTATATACCCTTTCCTAACTTATCAACCGTAAAAAACCGTATAAAAATCCGTTGCGTGGTTTAGAAGAAAGCGACCGAAGATGCCGAATGCCGATGCCGAATTTAGGACAGACAGGAAAAATAGAGACTTTAAATTATGTAAAGAATTGGGCCCTTTTGGATACACTAGGAGAGTTTTGTAAATAAAGGTAATTTGAGTAACAATCTAGCTATTGTATCATTCAAACAACTAACCCATTTAATTACCTATTGATAGTAAATGTACACAATGTTGTATTATAATAATTATATCTATACTGTATAACTTTTGCTCGACTTGATTTATAATCAATATATACATACAAAATAGTCAAAATAAATGATTTGTGTAATAAATATTTTTAGCACAAATTAATGCAATAATATCGATAAGTATAGGTGACTCAAAATGTAAGTGGTGGTATCCCTAAGAAATATTATGGACATTAGGCGTCTAGTGTCGTGTCGTCGATGGCGCAAACACTCGATTTATGCTCAAGTTGTTTGCCTGCAACCTTGTATGAAGGACTAAAGCATGGATATAGCCTCAGTACTTGTCAAGTGTACATAGCCAAAGCTGTCAAAATGGTCACCTTTGTGTGCGTCAAGGCAGTAAAACCTGCAAATTAATAAGAAAAACGTAGAGTATACTACCTTAATGTAAACATTACCATAGCCAAAGGTGACCATTTTGTCTATTGGTCGTGTACAGGGTGTCAATTGAAGAGGAGTTTAGTGTATGTAGTCATCTCTTTTTGACACATTGTATTGCCATTTAAAGTAAAGAGATCGGATAATAAAATATCGCTTTCAATTTTAATACTCCTTCCATGCTGTACTATTTCTATGCCTGCAACTATACTCACTTTCGCAGTAGGACTGCGGCTTGTCGGCGAGCGCGCGGCCGCACCAATCACAGTCCGCGGACGAGGACGCCGTCTGCCACGCGTGCGCAGCCTTGCGGGACTTGTCCTGCGCACAACACAAAATAAAGAATAAGGGGCCATTTACACGGTGGGAGGTCTCGCATACGAGTTGTATTAGCGGGCTACCGAGTTATAATGCGGTCTATCAATCAATCGGACCCCGAAATGCAATGCAAATGAAACGTGTAAATGGCCCTTAAGAGAAATAAAAGAATAAGCTGCTGAGTTTCTTGCGACGCTTCTTCACAATAGAATCTTTCATTTTTCGAAGAGCTGGCAGACAATACTAGACAGACATGTAAGAGAGGTCTATATATACGGCCTACTATAAAACTTTCGTTTTCACACAAACGCCCTCGTACAAAGTCAAACGAAAAATACCTTTATTCAGATTATTAGGCACACAAGAAACACCTATGAATGTCAGAAAATTTACCACTACTGGTTTGGATAAACCTCTGATGAAAAGATACGGGCAAGAAACTCAACGAGGTATCATTTTTGCAAATAAAACAAAATTACAATGTTATTTACGGTTACAATAACGTTGACGGCATACATAATAAGTTTGTCTGCATTAAAAAAAGAGTGTCCTTAACTCTGAAAGCCTTTATACTTAAAAAAATCAACAAACCTTCTTTTTCCTGAAAAATAAACTGCCTCTCTTCCGTCTTTTTTCAGCATGGTGGTCGTAGGCCGCTCTGTTGGAAAAATAAAACATATTAAAAAAAAATAGACATACCAAATTCGCAGCGTGACATCCCCGGCTCGTTTCGTTTAGAATGTAAAGCACACGTGAGAAAACAGACATGCCACACTAGAAAAAAAGAGTTCAGAAAAACTTAAGAAAAATCCAAACGAAAACAAAAGCAAAGCTTGGTGCTTCATTTAACATGCTAGTGTCTAACAATTAAACAAGTGCTGTTACACTCTATGAAACTTTTTAAACAGTTTACTTTTTTTGCAAATTCTTACCTCCCTTGTCCATGAAAAGTCGAAATTTAGATCCGAAACTGGGATGCAAGTTTATGATGCAGTCCAACATTGAAGCTAATCTGAGCCTTACGTACTAGTCTTACGGTTTGATCCATCGCCACATAGTATTTCCATTGCCAGTTACAAAAACGTTTAAAACTATAATAACAGCAACTTTTTTAATTCACGTCGCCGGCAAAGGAACGCGTAATGATAATCACTGTAGCTTACATACATAACTTGTGCGTCACCGACCGTGGAGGACGAGCTATTGTGCAGGCAGTAAAGGAGTTCCTTCCCAGCCCAGTGAGCTCTGCGGGTCTATTTTTGATCTTCAAGCGCTCGAGAATCAGCAGCCGCGGACCAATCAAATACGCGAGCGTATATTTTAGTCGGCATTGATCCACCATCTTGCTCTCTAATCCAGCCGTTAAGCAGCAGTGTTTGCATTGTTGTGTTCCATCACGGAGAGCAAGACAACCGGTAAAATTACTGGCACAAAAGGTATTCCTTCTTAACCCTCTGGGTTGACCACGCATCTGAAATCTCCTTGGTGTTGTGGTGTCTAAAGGCGACGGTGTTCACTAACCATCAGGTGAGCCACTTGCTTGTTTGCCTTTCTATGTTGTACATAAAAAAGAACTTGAGACCTTACCAGTACGAACGCTGCGTTGCAAAAGCAACGTTATTTATTTGTAGTTGTCTGCAAGGTCCTTCCCCTTTGGACAGCTCAAAGTCCTCGCCCACGAGAGGTGTCAACTGAGCAATAACCTTTTCAACGCCAAGTCGAATACAAGAGTCACTCACACGCCAAGCCTTTTTGTTAGTAACGAAGTTGAAACATATGCGTATGTGCTTAGATCACTTTTAATTATATCCTTCAAGGCCAATCAAGGGCCATTATTGTGAAGGATATATCTGTCTTTGGTGTTAAACCTATAGTGACGGAGTTATCTGTCTTTGGTGCTGAATCTAAAGTAGCGGATATATCCGTCATTGGCGTTGAACCTATAGTGTCAGATACATCCGTCTTTAGCGTTGATCCTATAGTGACGAAAATATCTGTCACTGGCGTTGCACCTACACTGACGGATAATCCGTATTTAGCGTTGAACCTATAGTGACGGTCACATTACATCTACACTACGGGACGGATTTATCCATCATTGGGCTTTAATTCATAGTGACGGATATATGCGTTATTGGCTTTGAACCTATAGTGACAGGTATATCTGTCTGGTGTTGATTCTATAGTGACAGATTCATCTATTTTTGGCGTTGTACTCGTACCTATAGTGACGGATGCATCCGTCTTTAACGTTGAACTTATAGTGACGAATACATCTGTCTTTGACATCAACCCTACAGTGACGAATTCATCCATCTTTGATATTCAACCTACAGTGACAGATTTATCCATCTTTGATATTGAACCTACAGTGACAGATTTATCCATCTTTGATATTGAATTTACAGTGACAGATTTATCCATCTTTGATATTGAACCTACAGTGACGAATTTATCCATCTTTGATATTGAACCTACAGTGACAGATTTGTCCATCTTTGGCTTGAACCTACAATGACAAATTTATCCATCTTTGATATTGAATCTACAGTGACAGATTTATCCATCTTTGGCTTGAACCGATAGTAACGGATTGTCCCGTCTCTGGCGTTGAACCTATAGTGACAGATACATCTATCTTTGGCGTTAAACCTTTAGTGACGAGCACATCTGTCTTCGCCGTTGAACCTACAGTGGCGGCGTTAAGCTTTTAGTGACGTATAAATTCGACTGTGACGTTGAAAATATATGTAGTGACGGATATATCCGTTTGGCGTCGCAAAGGTTAAGGTATCCGGGAGCACTCACTGCTCGAGGAAGGCCAGGCGGTGCAGGCCCAGGTGCTCCTGGTGCGCGTTGTTGCGGCGGCCCGGCAGCTGGCTGGCCACGCCCACCGGCGCGGGCGGCGCGTCCTCGTCGCTCTCCGTCTCGCTCGCGCCGCCGCCCGACAAGCTAACATCGAGCGAGACAACACCAACGTACAACTATCGTATCGTGACCGTGACGTCACAGTACTAAACTGACGATAGTTCTACAGAGTGCAAATAAAAAACTGTACCAGTCGAGTTCTCTGGTCGAGTGCTAAACGTATTGTATTGCGAAGCAAAACGGTGCAGACAAAAATAAAAACATTGAAAACGGACGTGCACGAATTGCGAGTTTTGTTAGAGATATTTAAAAAGGTGTAGCTTCGTTTCATACAATTTTTTTTAGTAGAATATCCGCCCCAAGCTGAAAAATAGTAAACTGATTTTAATAAATTTCCAATGTGATGCGGATCATGATGATTTTTGTATGAAACGAAAATGATTTTTGTACGAAAAAATTTGATGACAGATTTTAAATATTTCTAAACAAGTTGAAATTTCCAAAAACACATGCACACAATGCGAAAGTTCATATGAATATTGTTTTTAATAATATAAATTTGGTAAATATGTATATTTCATACCACATACTTTCTTCAAATAATAAAAAAAACCTTTCACGTGCGGCCATGCGCTCATGCGGTCTTAATTCTTAATTTGACAGAATTGAGAAAAATATATAATTCTAGCCTCTTTTTATGTCATATAAATGTTAGTATACAGAAATCATTTTTCTTACTAGCTAGATAAAGTAAAAGTTAACCACGCGTGTGTATGTATTTACTTAATATTATAAAAAAAAACTAATCTCATGGTCACCCTACATTTCTTGAGGTGCATATGTCAATTAAACGTCAAAAACATTGAGGTGACAATAATTTAGGTTAAAACTAAAATTCTGAATTAAAAAAAGGGCTATTAAAATCACGCTCGTTTCATGTAAACCCAATTTAAAAGTAATTGCCATAGACTAGTGAGTAAGAAAAATGGCTCCTATATACTGATAACACGTTACAGTGTAGGAGAAACAGAGATATAGAATCACAGATATGATCAGCACCCTGCACCACAAAAATTACAAGTGCTACATTTTGACATAATTGTAGAATTTTTCATACAAAAATGTGACAAATATGTCACAAGACACACATTTTGTAACATGTTTTTGGCACAAGAGGCATTCCATTTTAGCCCTCTGGCATGGTGACGTATCTGCAACCTCCTTGGTGTTGCGGGTGTCTACAGGCGGTGGTGGTCACTTACCATCAGGGCCCAATTTCATAAACGCGACAATTGTCACTGTCACCTGTCGCCTGTCGCGTTTAAGAAATTTGGCCCAGGTAACCCGCTCGTTTGTTTGACTTCCTATTTCGTTAAAAAAATATTAGCACTTGTAAGTTTCGTGGTGCAGGGTCCAGAGGTGACGAGAGAGCGGTGTGTGGCGTGTGGCATGTGGCGCGTGGCGTGTGGCGTGTGGCGTGTGGCGTGTGGCGTACTGACATGCTGGGCTGCGGCTGCGGCGGCGGCGGCTGCACGGCGGCCACGATGCTGGGCGTGGACACGGACTTCTGCAGCGGCAGCCGCGCCGCCAGCCGCGCGCCCGCGCCCGCGCCCGCGCCCAGGCGCAGCGCCGCCGTCACCTTCTCGAAGTCCTTCTGCGGAGCGCCGGACACTCCATCTCATTCCGAGCGTGTTACGACATTATGGACGAGCACGTTAAGTGTATAATGCACAATCTTTTAGTACGATTCTATCGCACGTAGACGGCGATATGGTTGACTGACGAGTTACACATGCATTTAGAAGGATCCATTAGACTGAACCGAAACGGGCTCGCACACGGGCCGCCCGCGGACCCCGTGCAAATTTTGTATGTTTTATATGTTTGGGAATGAGTTTTAACTCGCTAAAATGAGCACGTAATCCCTAGGGATGAACATTGGCAAAATGCTTGAATATTTTTTCGTTACAGAGTGGTTAACTTCCCGAGTGCATCAAAATAATATCAGATGTTTTTAATTGCGTCATGTCATATAATTATAAAAAAAATATTGTATAAGATCTGGGACTGCTTAAAATGCATACTTCTTTAGTTCAACACATATTTAAAACAAAAACTATGACAGATATGACATTGACAGCTCACTAATCAATGATGGCGTTCCGAATCACGCTCACAGCGCGTTACAGCGCTGACGGTCCAATCCGAGAGTGTGAACGCTCTGAGCGATATAAAGGTGATTCGAAACGCGGCCAATGTCACATCTCTCACTTTTTTAAATTTGTAACGGACTAAGATAAGTATGTATTTAGTCCGACCCAAATATTGTAACATGCTTTTATTATTTACAATTATATTGCACAACTAAAAAATCTGATATCATATTGGTTCCCATAGGAAGCTAATTATTTTGTAATGAAAAAATATCAAAGCACTTTGCCGAAGTTCATCCCAGGGGAATTGATCTTTTCTTCCTACTCTTTGTACTCTTTATTTCAAGTGTGAAAAAACACACAAAGCAGTACGCCAATTACAAACATGCAGGTCCTTGGAGCTTTCACCTACAACTCGTGTTAAAATGATCCACTATTTGTGATTTCTTTTTTACCACCAACTTAACACTGTAAATGTGCATTTATGTATGTGAGTGCGCCCTAGTTTCTACTTCCTTGGCAAGAGAGGACCTAGAACCGTATACACATCTCGGGTAGTGATAAAGAAAGCCTCAAATGGCATATTGATCACCCTCGCCTTCGACTCGTGCATCAGAACATTGTTCTTTTTTTGAGCCTATTGAGGCGTGCCGCAACCACACTGCCGTCACTCACTAAGTAAAGTACGTAACTACTCACGGCCAGATCGTTGTCGTTAAGCGAGTGCGTCGAGTGTCGCGCGCGCGGCGCCTCGCCGTCCGACTCCACGGACGAAAGCGACGCGCTGTGCCCGTTGAGCGTGCTGCAACCACACTGCCGTCACTCACTACGTTACTACAACGCCGCCATTTTGGCACACACCCATTTCAAATCGTATATAAGTTGAGGATTATGTTAGGTGATCCAAACCAGACGAGATATGCCTAGAGAGAGACCAAATTTACACTTGTTCCTGCAAAGGTGAATGGGCATTTTTGTATGGGCGCTGTCCCAACCCTTGTATACAATAGTGAGTAGTATGGACGTGTAGTACTCGGTGTAAGGATCATCATAGGCTATGTTTCGAAGACCAGGTGTCTGCAGCATTAATCATTGTTTTGTATGAAAAAAAAAAAAACAGCAAATTAGACCTATGCTCCCATTACGTTTTTTACTTCTAGTGGCCTCAGTAATGCGTGGTTAAAATCTTTCGGCTATATCTCGAAAATGATTTTACAGATACTTTTCATACAACTGCTAGTACAAAGTGAGGTATAAAATGGGCTGTAGCTTTTTCCCTGCAAACATCTCGGTTTTGCTGTCATATAAAAAAATTAAGCTCTTATTGAGAGCTTTCTAATAAGATATAGCACAACTGTATACAGCACTTGGGACAATTTGCCCATTCTCCTTTAAAACGGTGAATCCATTCATTGGTTTATGATATGTAGCGCATGAGAAAAGTACAGGCGTCCTGGCCGATGTCATTGAAGCAACAACGCGAGCATCCAACTTACTATTTTGCTTTAGTGTTAAGGACTTCCAGTAACAAAAGAAGCAATAAAACACCTATGGTTAAAAGTGTTAGCGCGGGGCGAGGGACGCGGGAGGCCGGAAAGAACGACACGTGCGTGTGCAGCAAATGCATTTATTCGACTGCCTTGTGCGGGTCGCAGCCTCGCACATCTTACTAACTAACATCCCTCCACCCTTAGTCTAGAAATATTGCCTATAGTTAACTTTGTTGCGAGGCCTCTTCTTTGCAGGAGTTGTCTCAACAACGGCCGATGTGGCGTTCGAGGTAGCAGGAGATTCGAACGCCTCTAGCGTCTCGCCGGCAACGTCGGGCGACTCCTCCACTTGGTCACTCGCATGTACGCTCAGGCCTTCGGCCCGCGACTGCCCCGAGGTATTCACAGCTGTCGCGCTTTGTTGCATCATCTCCCCCGTCGAGAGGTCTTTACCTTCAACGCTCTGTAGTTCTGGTGCTAAGACGAACGCTGGCATCTCGGTTGATGGTTGATCTGAGCTCGAGCCACTCGGGTCACGCAAGAGTTGTCCGTGTCCGTGTGCTCTCTCCCCTCTCCATTTTAACAATTGGTTAGCATGTCTCTTGAAGACACTGTTGTACTCCAACAACCGCACGGTATAAACACTGTTCCCTACTTTTGCTACTATGGCTCCTTTAGCCCAATAAGTTTTTTGTTGTTTGTACATTTTTACTAAAACTATTTCATTCACTTCGAAACTCACATCTCTACATCCGCCGTAATAACTACACTGCGAGGACTGGTTTTGATTAACTACACTGTCAAGCGCTGCATCAGATGACGTTGGTCGATGAGCAGTTAAAGTGTCGAGCCTGCATCTTAGTTTATGGCCGAATACTATTTCAGCAGGTGACCGGTTTGTTGTAGAATGCTCTGAATTTCTGTATTGAAAAAGAAATTCAAATAATTTACAATTAAGTGCCTTTTGGTCTACGCCGGACAAAATAATTGATTTTATTGCTTTCTTTACAATTTTAATATAAATCTCAGCCTGCCCGTTACTCCTGGGATTATATTCTGGAGAGGTTAAATGCGTAATATTATTCCTGTCGCAAAATTGCTTAAACTCCGCAGATACAAAGGAGCTGCCATTATCTGTACATATGGTGTGAAATAAGCCAAACCTAGACATCATTTCACAAACCCTTTCTATTACAACTCTGGAACTGTATCCAGAAGTTACATCAAAACATTCTACCCATTTTGAATAAGCATCCACTATAACTAAGTACATTCTACTGTTTAGTGGTCCTAAAAAGTCCATATGTACTCGGTACCAAGCTCGCGGCGGATACGGCCACGGAGTCAGAGGCGCGCGAGGTGGAGATGGGCGCAGGGAGGCACATATGTCACACGTCGCAACGAAATCATCTATGTCCCCGGACATGCCGGGCCACCAGAACCTGTTACGAGCCTCTGTTTTCATTTTGCTAGAACCTAAATGCCCGATGTGTAGCTCGGTTAAAATTCTGTGACGACAATTTGTTGGAATTACAACCTTATGCCCTCTAACTATACATCCGTTTTCAACTGCTAAGTCATTCCTACACGTTGTGTAAGGCTTTAGGAAGCTATTTCTGTATTTTCGTGGCCAACCCTGCGTCACGTACTTATACACGATAGATAGATCAGCATCCAACAACGTTTGTCTACTTATTTCGTCGATTGAAATTATTTGCTCGCAATCGTAAACAAAGTGAATATAAGTAGCCCTATCTATATGTACGTCGCCGCTGCACTGTTGTTTATTAGTGACCGAGCGGCTGAGGTAGTCGGCTGCGTTGCGCGCACTACTGACGTATTCAATTATGAAATTATACGACATCAAATATATAGCGTACCGTTGTAACCTATTAGCCGTGACTTCTGGAATGCCCTTTTCTTGATTAAATATCGATAGTAACGGTTTGTGATCAGTTCTAAGTATAAAAGGAACCGAGCGGCCATATAGGTACTGATGATATTTTTTTACACCGTATATAATAGCCGTCGCTTCTTTCTGTATTTGACTGTAGCTTCTTTCGGCGGACGTAAGGGAGCGCGACGCATATGATACTGGTCTTTCCACACCGTTTTCGTCTACTAACGATAAAATCGCGCCGAGACCGCGCGGCGACGCGTCAACCGTTAAAATCAATTTGGCGTTTGAATTAAAATGTGCTAATGTTTTATCAGCAGTCAATGCTTGTTTGATTGTTGACACTGCTAAATCGTGCTGTTTGTCCCAACGCCAAGGTACATTTTTTTTTAGTAAGTCGTGTAGGGGACTTAATATAGTCGACGCGTTCTTAATAAACATGCGATAATAGTTCACCATGCCAAGGAACGATTTGAGCTCTGCGATGTTTGATGGAGTTCTGGCGTTCAAGATAGCCGCCACCTTATCTGGACATTTGTGAAGGCCGTGGCGGTCAATTTTAAACCCTAAGTAAGACACAGAATCTTGGAACAGCAGACACTTTTCTTTTTGAAGAACCAGCCCTGCTCGTTCCAATCTACTGAAAACTTTGTTTAACCTTGACAAGTGCTCCGGTTCATTACGGCCACTTACTAAGATGTCGTCCTGGAACACCAAAACTCCCTCCAAACCAGATAGTATTTTTTCTAAGGTTCTTTGAAAAATAGCCGCTGCACTGGAAAGTCCGAATACGAGTCTCGTAAATTTAAACAAACCTTTGATTGTGTTCACCGTGGTCAGTATCTGTGATGAGTCACTTAAGATCAGCTGATTGTACGCCTGTGATAGGTCGAGTTTCGAAAATTGTTGACCTCCATGTAATCTGCTAAACAATTCTTCGATACGCGGCAGCGGGTACTTTTCAATGATTAATTGTTTATTAAGACTGACTGAATAATCAGCGCAAAGCCGTATTGTGCCATCTCGCTTCAATACGGGTACCACTGGGCTGGCAAAGTCTGAGTATGACACAGGGACTAATATACCTAAACTGACTAGACGATCAATTTCTTGCTCCACTCCAGCCCGCAAAGCAAAAGGTACCGGTCTTGCTTTAAAATATTTCGGTTTCGAACCTGGTTTTAAATTTAACTCAACCGAAATATCTTTACAACAACCCAAGTTTCCAGAAAATAACTTGGGATAATCTTGCTCTGCTTTGAACAAGTAGTCGTCGTGAACTTCTAACTTTTTCATTCTCGTGATTTCTAGATTAAATTGCGACATGAAGTCTCTGCCTAACAAAGGAGGTCCGCCGTCACGTACCACGTAAACTTGTAAATTAATTGTTTTAGTGTCGTATGTAAAAGGCAGGTTGAGAGTTCCCAAAGTTATAATGTTGCTGCCGTTATAACTTTGTAAAATAGTACGACTCGGAACCAGTGGGACATTGAGAAAGTAAAGGCTATAAATTTTATCCGGAATGACCGTGACTGATGATCCGGTATCCAACTCAAACAATAATTCATGCCCATCTACAAGGACCGACACCTGCATTGGCTCTCCGCGACATGAACGAATATTAAATATGACACGCTCACCATCATCGCCAACATCATCATCAGCATCACACTCGATAAAGTTCTGCCGCTGCACTTTCTTCCCGGGGCATACTCGACGCAGATGACCCTTTGACCCGCATTTGCCACATTTATATCGGGCAAACTTGCACGAGCCCGCCTGGTGCCCTTCGTAACCGCATGCAGCACAGACAACCTGTGGTCTATTCCTGTCGGAGACTGTAGGACCGCCGTCGCCCACAGCGCCGCTGCCGCTAGACCGCCTTGCCCGCGGCACGAAGTGAGAGGCCGCCATCTTATACACGGGCAGCTCGCCGCGTGGCAGCGGGCACGTTGCCGGCACCGCCTGCGCTGCGCCTAGTCTAGCACATCGAATTCTTTCCGCTTGTTCAAACGCTTTGTTAAAAGTAAGCTCGTCCATTTCCATGGTGAATAGTTTTTCCCGTTCTGGGCTTGGTAGCATGCCTAGCACGAATCTGTCGCGCAATGTATCATCCAGGTTCGCTGTGGGAAAGCTACAGTCCACCGCGTGACTTCGAACACGGGCTGCCCACTCCGCCAGACTTTCGGTTGGTTTTTGAGTCGAAGAGTAAAACCTGTTACGTTCCGCGAACCCGCACTTCGCTGTTTTTAAGTGATTATCAAATAGTTTCACTAAAAGGTCGTAATCTAAGGTTCCAACTTGCTTAGGTAACGCTAAGTCCCTTAATAACTTGTAAGTGTTTTCCGTCAAACTGCTTACTAAAATGGCTCGGCGTTTGCATTTCGCTTTGTCCTCTGAATCACTTATTTCGTTTGCAAGAAACCACTGATCTAAACGTTCTTTGTACACAGACCAGTCTTGTGCTTCGTGATTGAAAGTAGACACCGAACCGATCGAGATTTTAGACATTATCACTTTTATTGCACGCGTTTATTTAATAAAGGTTCAGACTCGTTCGCCACTGTTGGCGCGGGGCGAGGGACGCGGGAGGCCGGAAAGAACGACACGTGCGTGTGCAGCAAATGCATTTATTCGACTGCCTTGTGCGGGTCGCAGCCTCGCACATCTTACTAACTAACAAAAAGTTACAAAGAGTCTGTACCTGCGCTGTCGATGCGGCTCGGGCGCCCTGGCCCCGGGCTCCAGCGCCGCCCACGAGCTGCGGCGCCCCTCCTCCCGCCGGTCCCACAGGCCCCATTGCCGGGACTCGCCTGCGGGAACACCAACATACCATAGTCAAGGGCCCAATTTGCCAAAACTATGCATCCCAGCAATTTGACATCCCAGCAGTCAAAAATGTTAGTTACTTAAGGATAAACAGATATTCTGCGTTAATGGTACGCATTTGACACCACTAAACAAGGGTTTCAAACTTGTCTTGACCACCACATAATAGGTATAGCAGTAGAGTGCACTTTGCACTTCAAGTGTCTTATGAAGCAAGACCAATTATCAGAAACAGTTCAAACAGTCTTACCACTTCCCTTCCGGCTGTGGGGAAAGAAGTCCAGGTGTGTTGGCGACGAGCAGTCGTTATCAGCGATGCCGTCCTTGCAGAGAGAGGGGCACGATGTGCTGAGTCTGCTGATGCCGCCCGCTTGCTGCAATAGGCAACCTTCGTAAGCAGTAGCAAGTCATCGACACATGTAGCTCTAAGTCCGCAAATCGATGGGGCTACTAAAAGCACATAACTAGTAGAAACGCTGGCCGGACCGTTCATAATGATTGATTTCATAGAGATTATAACAATGGCAAGCAACAGGCGCGGACGATGCACTTGCCAGAATAAAAATAAGACATCAAAGATATTCCCGTTGCACTAGAATCACCTCATCACCTATTTGGAGAAGGTGAAAAAAGGAAAGGAATAAATGCGGGAGAGGGGTAAATGTACAAAAACTTTACACCGAAGTGTATTCGAAAACACCCCGATTGACAAGACAAGAGTAATTTTGAGTTCAGCACTGACCATGAGCGGCAGCGGCGCCGCGCGCATGCGCTGCACGGCTGCATGGAGCTGCCGCAGCTGCTGCAGGCTGTCATCAAGCACGCCGGGGCTGTGCGGCGTCACGCTTATCGTCGGCACCTGGACACGAATAAGTACAGATGAAATAGACAGCCAACACAAATTAAGACTTTGTCAAGTCATGTTCTTGCAGTCGTCTCGCAGACATCTCTATGAAACAGCCTTTAAGGTCTAAACGCGTGTCTCAGTGCCATAACGCCTATAACAATGAACTCTTCACGTATGGTTGACAACAACACGCTGCGCTTTGGCAAACATGCAGTCTCGCACAAAAGAGTAAGACGCAGCTTATTGGAACAAGTTAACTTATCACTGAGATCACAAAGTAGCATGTGTTCATAGTTTCCTTCTGTGGCGCTATAAACGTTTTCCGTGACGCGGCGTGCGCAGTCGACGGATACACAACGATGACAAGTCACAATTGGGTAACTTGTGGGTAACTTACTAACAACAGTTGGTGTGCGAAGTGAAAGGACACACAGTGCGGGTAGGTCACAATGGGGTCACTTACTACTACCTGCGCGCGGGCAGCGGCCATGGCGGGCGGCGCGCGCGCCACGTGTTCCGTCACCTCGTCCTCGCTGCTGTCCGAGCGCGAGTCCGAACTGCCGGCGCCGCCCTCGTCTGAAAGACATACCAGCACCTTAGTAAACATTATTAATCCAAACTATTGCGGGTAGGACCTCGCAAGGACCGTCCGGATTGCTAACACCATCTTGCTCGCTAATCTATTATTAAATTAATTTAATTAAAAAATAAAATATTAATGAAAATTGTCTATGCAGCTGATTCTCAGTAAGTAAAAAAATAGGTCCTCGATGTTTTGGCAGTAAAGCCGTTTCTTGGCCCATGCTTTAGTTATATCACAGAACAAATAATCATGAACAATGAATAATAACAGAAAAATACATTTGTTAAAGTCAAATAGAATACAGTGTCGTTTTGTATTAATCTCGTTAGCGAATAAAATTCTCACTTTAAAAGTAACTTACAGAGTGATTAGAAAGCAACAAGCTAAAACGGCATTGAAGAACCCCGGAACGTCCCAAGGACTTGTTGCTCTGCCCTCCATTAAAAAACACCCTTAATCTCGTCGTACGCCCTCGCATTTACTTCCTGGCCCATCGTAAAATGTTTACGGCAAACATTTCGGCATATACGTAGTTAGTATAACACTCACATACTCGTGTTTGGATGGCTATACCCAGGTGTAGGTAGACATTCGCCGTTTTTGTAAGCCCTCGATGCGGAAAGGAGTCATTTGAAGCGATTTTGTCAGTCTCTCTGTATGGATTTCTATACGGGCGAGGAATGTAAAGGGGGACTTCTGCACCTTATCACACTGCAATAGGGTGCAAAAGTGAACCTTTACATTCCTCGGCTGTAGCTACATAGACATACAACATCTAATGCCGAACGGATATGTCCCGATTGCGAATATTTTGGAGATGATTCTCATCTTATATGTGATTGAAGCAGTGAATTTCGTTTTTCAAATAGACCGACATTGAGGCAACGCGTTAGCATTTTGCGGGTTCCATTGTTAACGCATAAATTTTCGCGATTTCCACTTTTTGACCGACAAAAGAAATAGAGGAGGTACTCAAATAACCCGGTTTTTTTATGCTATAGTAAAACAGAACTTCAAACGGCCTTATTTATAATAAAATATGGCAGACGAAGAGAGACAGATTATTCGCAGTATTTACCTAGAGCCTTTGGCAGTAGTTTCTAAAGAACTACTTATTGTGACTTTATTTACTAAGAAGAGATACTGCTCAAAGAAGTACTCGTACTGCGAATAATCCGCAAAAGATCAAATACCGCATTTCTTAGGCCGGCTTTCTGCCAGACTTGAACGGTAGGGGGGGGGCACTGTTGACCAATGTGATCCTTTTTCTTTGCTTCCCACTCTTTAGCTCAGATGGAAAACCTTACGCGAGACGTGTAATACGCAAGAGGAAGACAACACCGAAAGCAATATCGTTAGAATATCGCATAACAGTTCTTGAATAGAGACCCAGCTTTAAACATGTATATACAAACGTGCATCAATGATATTGCATTGTGTTGTGTACTCCTCTTGCGTATTTCCCACGCAAGATTAAGACTCAAAACCAAAAGCGAAGTCGTTAGAATATCGCTTAACAGGTCTCGAATAGGAGCCCTGCTCTGAAGTACACAATGTGGTTCAACGCAACGAGGTTATCTCGCACCCGAGCCCCGGGCGCCGTTCCGCCGAGTTAGGAACTTCGTTAAGGCAGGAACAAATGAATCGATAATGCGATTTTTTGTCGGAAAGTTGGATAACGCAGTGTAGCGAAGGCTGTGGACTCCCACGGTAATTTTCCGGACAAATTAACACGAATTAAACGCAGTTAATGAATATACGAACAAAAATATAACGCAAGTTAGGTATTACCTAAATTCTAATACATATAGTTGAGTTGATATCTTTTTCTTCAAGTAAAAACCACTCACTCCTCATAAGATTTCTTCTTCTCTTAATGTATAGGACACAGTGAACAAAACATTACATATTGTCTTAGATACCTAACTATAACTATAAGAGACAGTGATGAGATGATTGAAATCGCGATTAAAATCAGGTGTTTTCTTTCAAGAAATCAATGATTTAAACCAAACCTTTTTTAATGCCACCAAATCAGCCAAAAACGACACAATACCAAAATTTTATTATGTTTTTACTAAACAATAATTGACTTTTAAATTAAACAACAGACAATTCTTTTAAATTATTAAAATTCCTGGTTTAAATCAAATTAAACCGATGGTGAAAGGCAGATCCGTAATCACTATAATGTTGAGATTTGGTTCGATCAACGTGGCGAATTATGCATATGTGGGCACTTAAATCAAATAAATCCGATTTTTTGTTCGAAAAAATCATAGTTTTATCAACCCCGATAAGAGATAATAATGGGCATGTAGGAGCAAGTCTGGCAAAAAGCGAATTGAGAAGGCAGCACCCGCTATCCGCGCCTTCTGAAGAAAACTAACGACTGTTTAGTAAGGCGCTTGTACGAATGTCAGCATCTACCTCAAGCGGTCAGGTGGCAAAACATGAAATAGTGAACAAATGTTTACTTCGTTTAAAAAGTCTCCCGAAAGTGTATGAGCAATTGACAGAGATCCTGATTCCCACATGACCACATAATTATACTTACTAGTGTGAACGTTTGAACAACAAACAATGGTCCATTGTTGGTATTTAATTCACTCGTTTGCAATCGGATTTTACCACATAAACTCATTAATGCATCCTAAATAACGCGCAAGCTGTTTAAAGGTGTTTGGGAAGATCCCATAGAACCAAAGTCCATTCATGGAAGCAGACAATTTTTCACTCAAATGTAACTTCTCGGTTTTATTTCTGAATTTCAGCACCAATGTAATGGTATGCAATGTTAAACCATCGACAAATCCTAACAATCAAGTCTTACCATGAACAAGTCTATGTTGGCATTTCATGGTTATGATTAGGAAGAAGTGTGGATAAAAACCATCCTAATTTTTTTTTCTAAATTACAGTTAAAACCGTATCAAAATCCGTTACGTGGTTTAGGAGTAAGCGGTCTTAGATACGATGAAGACACACAGGAACGGATCGCGACTTTGTTTTAAACTACGTAATAATGAACATAAAGAAGAAAATAAACATAAAGATAAAATTATGTTCCTTTAGGAAAAAAAGCAAAATGACAGAAAAGTAAATAGAAAAGTTAAAATTTAAATAAAATTTTGTAAACATTTTGTAAAGCTTTTACAGCGCTTAGATATCATGTAAAAAAACTCTAGTACACAACGTCTTTTTCGACATTTAACTTAAGCTGTTCTTCATCGCGTTGATATAAGAAGTTTATCCCAAACGGAATACCTGTAAGCGTACCCTTTACCAGATTACTAACCGAACTTTTGAGATTATTTACCCATTTCCCAAGCTTTACCGGGACACCAAATTTCCCTTCATAAAAAAAAATTGCCTGACACGTTAAACTAAAAGTAACAAATACACCATCTAAATATTTATACTGGGGAATCGACCATACAACGAAGAACTATCCTCCTTTCACACCGTCACGTAACCTGATACCTTTCGCGGGTGCCTTGAAGGGAGGAAGGGGTCTGGATCCACTGGTTCCCCGTAGGCCTTGACCTGTGATGCAGAAGTAGGTCGCCGACGACGGGTCGGCCTATGCATTTTGTATGTTCGGGAAGTGTACGCGATATTGTCTCTAATAGACTTCGCGGTTCATGGTTTATAAAGGGACGCCAATGCGAGCTTTATGGTAATATTCGAGGGGAAGTTATGTGAATTTTGGGGGAAACATGATGAATGCTGATTTGTTTCTGGCGGGGCTTGCAAGGAATTTACGAGTTCTAAGGCGGAGTTTAGACGACGCGCAAACATTCGTGTGGCGTTGGCGACCCCGCAAATCTTGTCGCATTTATGAAAAGTGCTACCCAAACTAATATCATAAATCGCGACATATTAAGAGCGTTGATTACTATCTTAGGTAATGGACAGTTGCCTGAAAGAGATCGCTCTTCAGCGATAAGACCGCCTATTGTCTTTCTTTTTAATTCCATTCTTTGCTCTTTTTCTGTATTCTCTGTGTTGTGTAAACGAGCAAGTGGTTACCTGATGGTAAGTGATCACTACCGACCGCCAATAGCATAGAAACCCGCAACACCAAGGAGATTGCAGATGGCTTGCCAACCCAGAGGGCCAAGATAGCATAAATCTCTTGTGTCAATAATTTCACCGGCTGTCTTGCTCTCCACACCGGAACACAGCATTGCCAGGCGCGGCTTACTTCGCGAAACTACAGAATATCGGCGCACCATTGCACTGGAGCCGGCTCCACGAGTTATAAGGTAGATAGAGAGGTATACAGTAGGACGCTTCGTATACCTAAACGCCGTTTTTGTTCGAAGGAAAACTTCTGCACTTGTACTATTATTTATTCTATGACATTGCTGCTTAGCGGCTGGATTAGAGAGCAATACTACTGCTACGTCTGTACTGTAAGTATGTACGTAATAAACTGGGGCAAAATGGGGTTGGAAGCACAATTTCCCAACGACGCAGCAGCGACGGGGACGTCCTGCCAATATCCCTTTCCGGCGGATGGGGGATGGCGCTTCACGCCGTATCAGTTTCCATGCGACTGCTCCGGCTTTTTCGATCGACTTGGTTTCGATACAATTGCGGTATTGACAGTTTGAGGGGTTTCAGATTTGCTGTGCGAAATGGCAGATGGTACGAGGCGGTTATATTATGTTATGTCGCTAGAGATTAAGAACCTGCTGGTTTTTAAATTTATTGAATTAAATTTTTGACTTTCGTGCGGACGATCGTTGGACATTCGGCAGCTGCGGGCCAATTGAATACGCGAACGTATATTTTAACCGGCACTGATTGGCGCGCGGCTGTCCAGTGTCGAGCGTTCGAAAGTCAAAATCAGCCCACTGTTAGTAATTTAAAAAAGTCACTAACACTTTTAAAGATAGTGAATTTTATATTGCAGGTTTGTTTTGGAAAACAGATTTTTTTAATGGAATTTGCGAAGAAACGAGCACGCGGGTCACCTGATGGAAAGTAATCTCCGCCGCCCATGGAAACCAGCAACCCCAGCTCTGGTCTGTTACCGGCCTAGTTTCTTAATTTAACCGTCTTCATTATCTTCTGTCTATCTCTGCCTGTCCTCATCGTGTATTCAGCCGCTTACTCCTAACCACGCAACGGATTTCGATACTATTTTCACTATAACTTGATTTTTTTTACAAAATATTTTTATGTAAAATACATATCAAGTTTTCGTTACTGAATTGCACTCGAAGATGGGACGGGCCACTAGTGTTTAACAAGAGCGCGGCTAACACAAAACACCATTTCACCTCCCATATCCATTCCCTCGTGAGCCCGACAACGCGAGTATGATTAACACGGGGAAGGGAACACGGACCCTCGTCATGTAACGGGAAACACACGAGGCTTCTTACCAGTGGCACCTACCACGAATCTTTCCGACACGTTAACTCGCTACGTAACTCGCGCGTCTCTCTTCTACTGGGGTGGTTAAAATGAGACGTACTGAGTTACGTAGCGAGTAGCGAGCGAGGTCTGTGCTAGATGCAGAGATAACACGACACCGTGACACGATACTGAGTGGAGTAGTTTGGATTAGTTGTTAAGCCTTGTGATTAATGGAGGAGAGGAATCTTCAGTAAATCGTGCAAGCTGCATATTAGTGGCGTGGCGTCGGTGTAACTCGATTCCCTGTAGCTTTACCAATATGATATATCAATAAAAAAGGCAGTTCTAATACCCGTCATACTAATGCGTAAGTTCCTCGTCCCGACTTTACTAAAGCGATATTTACGAATCGATAGCCTTGTGGTTGGTGAACCGTCTATCGAGCTAGAGGTTCCGGATTCGATACCCAGAAGGGGCATATGTTTGGATGATGAATATTATATGCTTATATATGAGACTTGGGTGTTATATGTACCTTTATATGTATGTATACCCGTTGTCAAATACCTAATAGTATCAGCTTTGCTTAGTTTGTGGTGATACTTGTCTCAAGATATTTATTTATTTATCTCACACCACGCCACTGGCGCATTATACAGGGAGTCCAAATGAGTCAATATGGAGTAGTCCGAAACTATAAGATACTATTTTTTACTCTCAACTTTATCGATTTTGGAGTGCCAACTAACTTCCACCCCGTTTAACCCTATCTTAACGGCAGAACTTTCAAAAATCCTTACTTAGTTAACTCTACAGCCCATAAGGAATATACGATATAAATTAATGTTTCTATCTTCAGCGGTTTAGACCGTTCACCCGTCAGAAAGTACCGAAACTCCCTTATACAGATAGATATTGAAATTCATCCTAAGGAATCACGTCGACAATATTAGAGCTAAGAATAGCAGCATTGAAAAATTATCAGAAACAAAGGAAGCCAAACAGTAACTTGACAGCCGGTCCAATTACCACTATCCTAGTTTACAATAGGAAGATATTCACTACTTTAAACCATAGTGAAACGCCGTGTAGCAACGTCGTCGATTCACCATAGCCGGCGCGGTTTACTCTACTACATCATTATATCGACTGTGGAAATCTCAAACGTCGTAAGGGACATTAACGGACATGTCCCTTACGACATTTCAGATTTCTAGTATCGATATTTCACGGCCGTTTCAGGTTTCAGCTGTTTGTGTTCAAACATTTGCAAGTTTTAGAAATATTGACTTCTATTTTCACGTATTTGAACGGTAAAACGGGACATGATTGCGTTAAATATTATATTTTTAATTGAGTAGTCTGCCAACAAATTGGTCTTTCAATAAACCTTAGGGAATATGCAATAGAGTCGAATCGCGGTAGACCATTTTTTGCCTACTGTACCTGCCTATTGTATCCGTGGTCTCTGCCTACCCCTTCAAGAAACAGGCGCGTTTTTATGTATATATGTATGTAGCTATGCGCTTCGGCCTTATGGTATGGGTCTTGCCGTAGTGATCCCAACCGTTCTACGGCGGCGGTACATTTCGCTATTCATGTTCGGGTATTCGCAACAAAAGAAATGCACTATATCACATTTCAAACGAATAACGCATCTTTTTCGCCATAAGACCTACGTGCCTCTATAACATACCCCTATACTTTATTCCTTTAGGTACTTAAAATATGGTAAACAAAATAGTCACGTGACTCGGCAAATATACCAATCAAGTCAATCTTTTGGATCTGTGGAGACCCAAAAGATTAATTTCACAAACCCGCAATGATAGGTTCATGGGAAGTAAACACAAGAAAAAGAAAAACATAACCCTCCGTTCTGGCATTAGCCAGATAAAAACTATGGTGTATAAATGTGTGAACCAGTGTTGCTCACTCAGCTACTTTAAATTAGATCCAGACACTTTTTGCACTCATTCAACAGGTAAACGACTTTTTCTAAATACCTTTTTGTAATGGCGGCTTAGGAACATTGGTGTGGACCTCTAGTATAGCGGCTGAAAGCGTTGTACAGTCAGCGTCAAATATACCAGAGCGGGCAAGGTGGTCAAAAATATCTGAACACGCCCGAGCGTATTTGACAATAGAGTCGAATTCAGATATTTTTGACACCTTGCCCGCTCTGGTATATTTGACGCTGACTGTACCCATGGCAAGAATAAATAAAAAAAACTTTACCATAGAGTTCCGATTCTAACCAGGACAGGTCAGTTATTTGTAAGAAAAAAAAATCTAAAAGCGACTAAAGCCTGTCACCTCTTAAAATAGTGAACAATCACCTCTAATGATTAAATCCATTATGGCGTATTGTACAAAAGCCACGTTGAGTTGAACCGGTCCACCGACCAAAATCAGAGTTTCCATACGGCTTCTTAACTTTTCGAACTCGCGGATATTTTTAAATCTCAAAAATCTTACGAACCCCTATCGAATAAAGATGTAGAAAAAAAAAACAAGATTATTGAAAGATTATATTTATTACGTAGGCGTTTAATGAAGGAAAACAATAACTTGTGTGTGTTACTATACTTACAATCAATTAGTAAAGTAAGTTAGCTTGAGTTGGATAAGTAAGTTAAATTAAGGAGTTTTCAGTACTTGCAGCAGAACGACAGTTAAATCGACAGTGGAAATCTCAAATGTCGTAAGGGACATTAAGAGACATCTCCCTTACGACATTTCAGATTTCTAGTGTCGATATCGTGTAGCCACGGATCAAAAATACTCGTTTATTGCATGGGGACCCCCTTTTACTTTTTAACTGCCTTAAAAAAATAAAGCTTCTCAATATGATATATATTATTTATTCATGGGTTAGGTACTCTGAGATATGGCATTAAATCTCCTTTTGCGAATGGTAGGACCTTATGCAAGGTCCGTCCGGATAGCTACCACCCGCAAAATCTGTACAAAATTCTCTAAATGGTGGTGAAAACTGTACTAAAATACGTTGCGTGGTTTAGGAGGAGTAAGTGGTCGGAGATCTGAGGACAGACGAACAGATAGTGACATTGCTTTATACTATGTAAAGATACAGAAGAAGATAAACAAAATGAGTAGGTAATCAAACACGAGAAGGCCCCATGAATCGCGGGGCCCTATCAGAAAACCCACTTGCTTGTTTGCCTCCTTTCCCATAAAAAAAAGGTAGCAGTTGCACCTAAAGAAGGAAAAATCATAGCTATTTAGTACGAACGTGATATTTTTATTTTCTAGCGGCGGTCACGTAGTTAAAATGTATGTTACGTCAACTAATTAGACAAGCTAGGCCTCGTTTAGCGATTAGTTCAGTTATAATATAATGTTGTATTGGAAAAAGTTATTTACTAAAGGCATACTGGCATTGAAGAGTAAAAAATATTTATAGTCGACGAAGTAATTGCTTAGCCACTTTTGGATCTCATCCTCTTGCAATAATCTACTATAGTTGCAGGCAAACATCTGGAGCATAAATCGAGTGGAGGTGGTACGTTTGCGCATACAAATTGGTACTAGAAACGGCTACTGCGCAGTCAAGGTCAATGCTCAAGACGTTTGCCGGGAACTGTACTAGTGGTTAAGTAATTTTTGGTCGACTTTACTTCAATAAGTGTTTACAAACATATTTATGACCAAGACCAGATGTACCATGTATCAATTTTTTTAATGGATTTGGGAGAAAACGAGCAGGCGGGTAACCAGCAACTTCAAAAGAATCGCTGATCTGTTGCCGCCCTATAGATTCCCTCCACTTAAGGTTCTTAAGCTTTGGGTTTAAAAGCTGTAGCAAGCTACTACTTCACGCTGGTTTTCTGTGAGTGTGGTAAAAAAATATAGCTTTAGGTTAAGGTTTAGAGTGCTTTTTGAGGTTGGGTACACGATCCTCTTAAAGCTAGAGAGCACCACATAACATCACATAAAGCTAAATGTCACCGCATCAAGTTTATCGTGCAGTTATACCGCTAAGTGACGTTTAACAGGCCAATAATGCCGTTTTAGTGCCTAAATAATAATGAAGACTCCGGAATGCGTGAGCAGTAATAGCGAAGGAGTGTTCCGTATATAAAACATTACCATGTAGTCATTTGATTGAGCTATACTCCAATTTCTAAGAAAACTATTAAAGTTTGAGGTTAACTAATTTTGAAAATATGTTTTTTTATGAAAAATGTGATTGGTAATAAACCATGTTGTGATTGCCCAAATTATTAGAAACATTGGTAATATTGAACTGTGAAAGTTTTTAAAATGTAACCGGACGTTGTAACTTTTTTTTTATATTATTGTTATTAAGTCATCAACAGAGCTCAGTTCAAGTCATACCTGGGCCCACGGAAATGTAAGTCCAAGTTCAGAACTTAAATTAATTAATCGTTTTTTCGTGTTGAAAAGTAATACGAAAAACATTTAAAAAAAAAACTCACTTTACGCTTGCTTCAGATTAATCAATTAGAAATAATTGTATAGGTACATTGAGCCATTAAAAATAAGAAAAACCTGACTTTCACGATAAATTACAGTGCACACAATTCAATGAACACTAAACATGTATAAAAATCATCCACCAATTTAAATACCTAATCATTTATGTTTAAAGCCTTTGTAATGATCAATCTCTAAATCATCGGTGAAGGTAATTCATAGTAAATCTGAACTCTGATAATAATTACTTTGTAAATTAATGACTCTTTTTATTACAAACAACTCACCGCGTTAATGACGTCTTAGCCATTTTATTGATTCATTATAAACAGATTAAACTCAAATCTACATAATTACTAATAAATTTCAGATACAAAGCAACGAAAAGCTTTTACTTTATCATTTAATATGCACAATATTAATTACAATTTGTGAATTCGGCTGTACGATGTAAAGTAAAAACTGACATAAATAAAATATTTATTTATTTTCAATATTATAAAATGCAAATAACAAAAAAAATAGGACGAGCTAGATGTGTTGAATTTTTTTTTGGTGAGTTATTTATAGCCTTGAAAATAAATGCATCCCGTGAAGCCTCGAATTTATCACCCCATAAATTAAATTGCGTTACGTAACAGCGAGCGCAACAAGTAACGCAGCCACAAGTACTCACCTAGCCTCTAGCCAGCCCCCAGCCGCTACATCCTAAACCCCACCACTAAATCAATTAAAACCGGCACGATACACACGCACATTTATAATTTAAACACGACGAAAAACAAAACAATAAATCAATGAGAACTAATGCAGAAAACGCGCCAAGTTCCGCAAAACGTTGTGATCGAATTATTAAAAATTTTGGTGATGTTTTTCCTTTTAAAATGAGAACTGTGCGTGCTGAGTGAAAATTTCGCGAATTTCTACTAATATTTTGACAGGGCTGGCTCGCTAGAGAGCAGCCTTGCCTTTGTACGGGGCTGGCGCAGCGCGCATGCGCGGGATCGATCCAGGGGAAGCCTTCCAGAGGTTGAACTATTAAACACCTCAGTCGACAGGCGCAAACGAGATGCTTTGAGTAAGGACATGGTATGAGATGAGAGATCAAATGTCCGACCAACTTTTTGATGTTTATTCTTTGTATCATTTATGAGTTAGCAGGGATTCGGGCTCGCCTTGCTTTTACCCAAGTAAATATAGTAAAACTTCTCCCGAAAAATCATTGTTTACTTTATTGAGAGCAAGACACAACTGTATTACAGATTCTGAAACAACATACACAGGTTGTTATTGAATTAACCGATATTTGAATTGTGTAGTAATAAAAAAACAGTTCTACATATAGTTTGTATTTGTTTAAAAATTTACTTCTATTAGTAGTTTTAGTTAAGTCTAGTTTCTAGTATGAATAATGTAGGATTCACGTTAATTAAGTGCCCATTGAAGCCAAGCCCCACTGCTGGGTATAACGAGTTCTATAGCATCATTATAAAGCGTTTTAAGAACGATAAGCACCTCATAACGTTTTGCATAAATTAAAACTCCAAGATCCAACTTTGCAAGCCTCGTGCCAATGTTTTCTTTTACTTGAAGATGAAAGCAAAAACGTTGTTTCAAGACTGGCTTTCTAGTTTATCTTATGCCCATATGTTATCTTTTCCTTTTGATATAATTATACCTAATATCAGCGAAATTTCAGCAAAATTCATCATCGCATCTACCGCGCGCGCGACCATACTAAAGTGCGTGTGTGAGTGTAAGCGGTATTTCTCACACACACTACGGCAGGTGTTCTATGATAAAGACAAATAAATATGTTGCCTATCTATACACTAATAATAATAGCTCATAATCATTTTATATTGTTTTTGTACTAATTAATAGATTCAGGCGTTACTTTGCGGAGGTCCATATCAACAAACTGGAACAAATTACCTTGCTACTCCGCGAAACCAGTGCCGGGCTCGTGCAAAATAGCTGCGTCTGTGCGACACATATATGTTCATGCAAAAACCCACGCCTCTATACGAGGCATCATCAAGATCGAATCGATCTTGATGATGCCTCGTATAGAGGCGAAACGCGCGTCGATCGTGTAGTTTTAGTGTTTAGTGGTGGTGGTGTGTAGTTGAGTCTGTGTGATATATGTTGTTTCGAGTGGAAGCGGAGAAGGGTGGGTTTTTGCATGAACATATATGTGTCGCACAGACGCAGCTATTTTGTACGAGCCCGGCACTGGTTTCGCGGAGTAGCAAGGTAATTTGTTCCAGTTTGTTGTTTTTGTACTATTTACATAGATTAAAATTTTGAATGGTCAAAAATTTTTTTTATATAAGTATAGCATGTAGGTGTCACAAATGAATCCAGAATCTTAAAGACAGTCTAAACACTCCTGTAGTTTTTTTAAATATTTTGTTTTTAATTATTGACTCATTTGTTGAAGAAATGATTTTTTTCATAACAGATTCTGTGTTTATTTTGTGACATCCTGTACAAGTGTACAGAATGTCTGCCTACCCCTGCAGGGTGTACCATCGACTGTACGTTGGTAAGATGACATTTATGTCTATCAATTTACACGTATTCCATAAAGCGTCATTGTAGGCGTAATGGGTAATTTTTGCTAAAATTTTACATTAAAACTAGTGTACCCGGAATGCATAGCAATGCCTTTTCGTTCTGTCAGAAAAAATCACACGCGCCTAACAACTTAACACTTTCGCCAGCGGTAAACGGCTATAGCTGTTATAATTATAACAATAGAATAGTCTATTGTATCTAGGTCACCGATGGCAAAAGCTATAATAAAGCTTTTTACACTCTCGTATTCCGCGGAAACCATCGCCAGCGTCTCAATAACTCATCAAATGTTTAATGCAATCGCATGAATGCTGCAGGAACGCATAACGCATATAAGTGAACAAAAACCAACGAAAACATTTTTTAAAGGTGAATGGGCATTTTTGTATGGGCGCTGTCCCAACCCTTGTATACAATAGTGAGTAGTATGGACGTGTAGTACTCGGTGTAAGGATCATCATAGGCTATGTTTCGAAGACCAGGTGTCTGCAGCATTAATCATTGTTTTGTATGAAAAAAAAAAAAAACAGCAAATTAGACCTATGCTCCCATTACGTTTTTTACTTCTAGTGGCCTCAGTAATGCGTGGTTAAAATCTTTCGGCTATATCTCGAAAATGATTTTACAGATACTTTTCATACAACTGCTAGTACAAAGTGAGGTATAAAATGGGCTGTAGCTTTTTCCCTGCAAACATCTCGGTTTTGCTGTCATATAAAAAAATTAAGCTCTTATTGAGAGCTTTCTAATAAGATATAGCACAACTGTATACAGCACTTGGGACAATTTGCCCATTCTCCTTTCTGTGACTTGTAACTCCCTTGCGTGCATGCGTGCCCGCTTGCGTGCGTTGCATGATTGGGTGTGGGAGTGTCTTTTCGTGTCCATACTTGATGGTCGGCTAATTAGGCCTTGCCGATTTTCAGTACCATTTTTAAATAGTTAGTTTTTTTGCATTTCAAAATACCGTTACCACAACTATTTCCCACCATTTACGCGTTAATACTGCCGCTAAGCAGCAGTGCTTGCACTGTTGTGTTCCGGCGTGGAGAGCAAGACAGCCGGTGCAATTACTGGCACAAGAGGTGTTCCATCTTAGACCTTTAGGTTGGCAATGCATCTGCAATCTCATTGGTGACCTACCATCAGATGACCCACTTGCTTGTTAGCCCTCCTATTTTATAAAGAAAAAACGTCCTCCTTGTCATCATTATTGTCATAACTGATTGATAGACATAGCTGTCCTCTACAATCATATAGCATTGCTAGCACGAAACACCTGTCTTTTAGCGCGTCTCTTTCTAATTAGTTGAATAGGAGAGAGACGCACAGGGACTAATAGCTGAATTAAATATATCAAAAAGGACAAGGTCCATGGCACTGGTTTCGCGGAGTAGCAAGGTAATTTGTTCCAGTTTGTTAACTAGGTCCTGCCATTACCCTAATTTTTCTTTGTATTGTCATTACATAGCATTTTAATTTAATAATTTAAATGTTAAACATTTAAAAAAAATATCAAAATCGAAAGAAATTTCCGTTACAAAAATTTTAATATATCAAAGTTAATTACGCAACAAGGCAGATTTTAGTAAGATGATATTTTGAGAATCCGGCATTATACTACGAAATCCAACACTGTCCGTTTAGTTTAAGGTCGGGTCACACCGGATGCGTATACTGCACGGCACCGTGTGTACAAGCCGGTTGTAACGTATGGAATTATATCGACAGTGGAAATCTCAAATGTTGTCTCAAAAGGGACATTAAGGGACATATGTCCCTTACGACATTTAAAATTTCTAGTGTCGATATATTGAGATGGCACATCGCTTGCGTTGCGTGCACGTTCTCGCTTGTCACTGAGTGCGTCCGTCTCCTATACGGCTAATTAGAAAGAGACGCACTCAGCGGCAAAGCCAGTCGTGGTATCTTGTGCTAGCTATCCTGGTTACATTCCATTCCTACATCTACGGGACGTTAATGTTGTTACAACGGCCGTGGTCACGAGAAGACTGAAGGGAAACTGCTGTTTATTTTTATCTACAAATATCCTAGATAGAGCGTAATGTCCCGACCGTTACGCCCATTGCTACTGGATACTTCCGGACCCGCCGTTTCCGCCAGTCCAAGTTTGAATGGTGACGGCTCAAGCCTTTGTGCCTATTTACTTACATATACAACCGAGCCTAACGATATTAAGCCCTGATATGGGTGTACTGCCGCTTCGGGGAACCATATTTGATCAGTACGGTATAGCCTCGTAAGGCCCAAGTCCCACCATAGGACAAATATTAAACTCAAGTTAACTCACTGTCTTAAACAATAATGTTTCAAAATTCATAGAGCGAATTTTGACGTGGGCCTTACGAGGTTAAGTAACGCAACAAGAGTCGTGGTAAATGATTACGCACACGACTACGCAGCGTCATACAAAACAAAACAAACATTCGAAGGAAATTTTAGGTCCGTCCGGATCGCTACCACCATCTTGCTCGCTAATTCTGCCGCTAAGCAGCAGTGCTTCCACTGTTATGTTCAAGAGGCATTCAATCTTAGCCCTCTGGGTCGGTAACGCATTTGCAACCTCCTTCATATTGCGGGTGTCTATAAGCGTGGTGATCACTTATACCATCAGGTGACCCACTTGCTTGTTTGCCCTCCTATTTTATGAATAAACTCTCCGGTACACATGACGCAGCCGTGTGCGTGACCTCAACTGTCGTTGCGTTACTTATGTACACAGGTATCGAGTTACATTGACACCACGCCATTGATGGACAGTGGAAATAGCAAATGTCGTAAGGGATATGTCCATTAATGTCCCTTACTGCATTTGAGATTTCCACTGTCCATTTAATAGTGAAAGAGTCCCACTGTACACAGTTTCTGGTTGCAGTACTCTCAGAAGTCGCTAAACATTTAAGAACCCCGTAGTAACGTATGAAATGAGAGTTGCTCGAATTTGTCACATTACTGACAGTGACAAGGTACTAAAATGTCCAGCTACTTTGAGGCCGACCTAACAAAACGCACAAGGGCGTATCCGGGCCATGGAGGGGGCGCCAGGCTGCGAGGGGCGGCAGCCGCCCCTAAAATGAAATATCGTCATTTAATGGGGCGCCAAAGCTAAATGGCCCGAGGCGCCAAATCTTTAAATACGCCTGTTTCCTGGTGGGTAGGCAGAGACCACGGATTTCCATTTGCTGCGATCCTGACATACAACATACAACCTTTGCGTCACTTACTCACGATAAAAAAAGTACAAAAGATAGGATGATGAGTGATGACAGACTTTCATTCAATCACAATTAAGTCATTATCATTATCATCAGCCATATGAGTCAACTGCATCGATTGGTTAACTTTTTGAAAGATTTTTCCACTTATCAGGTAAACTGCGCAAACAGCGACGTCAGCTCTTTCGGCACAACAATAAAGTCCAAAGTCGATTAGCAATGCTTTTGTAAAGAGACATAAGAAACATTCTTGAAATACCTTATTTATCAATACTATGCCTATACTCCTTTATCTTGGAAACGCACGCAAGCTGAGTTTAACTTAAAGTCGTCGCACGAAGGCCTATTACGGTTTGTTGCGTAACCGTTGAATCTATTAAGCAAGAAACAGTATCAACGCCGTATGGTTTCAGAAATGCCTTAGAACAAAACAATGGCCGTTAGTATTATGGTATTATTTAAAGTGACATTGACGATATTAAGTAAAACTGGAAGAGGCCTTTAAAATCAATGACACTACAACACCTAGTTACAGCAGGACACAACAAACCGGTCAAGAGTGATTCGGACTTGCGATCCGACGGTTCTGTGTTACCAATATATTTGTACCAAAAACATTTTCACCAAAAAAATGTAAGATTCAGGCCCCCAATTCTGGCGCTCATCGAGATGTGTCAAAAAATTACAGATTATGAAGGGATCTGACAGCTCTTTTTGGCATATGTCGAGAGTGACTCCACCTCTACTGACGCCAGAATTGCCCCGGTTCGGGATCCTCGGCGCGAGCCCTTCTCGCACTTGGCCAGTTTTTATTTCTTAATTGTTTTTACGGTAAAGTAAAAAACCGGATTTAGATTTTTTGGTACTATTTTTTTAGGAAAGAATAAACAACTAGCAGTTGCCCTCATCTGCGTAGAATTCTTTTATCGCTATTGATAATAAAATAAAAAGTATCCTAGGTTCTATTTTACGATAAAAACTATTTCCATTCCAATTTAATCGAAATCAGTCCAGCTGTTTTAGCATGAAGTAACAAAAATATAAATCACACGCAAACTTTCAGCTTTATAATATTAGTGTGACAATATATACCAACACACACATATTCACATATTCTGTGAAAGTTTCAACAGGGGACCTAATATGATTCAAGAACTAGAGCCCATTAAAGGTTAAACGAAAATACGGACTAGACTTAGTAACAGGGTCCCGTGGTGGTAACATGGTGTGACTTTGTAACGTGGCAATCTTCAGGTATTAAACCCCAAACTTTACATACATTTATTTGATGCAGATATTTGCAACTTATAAATAACTAACGGACGCGCGCGACTTCTTTCGCGTAAAATTAGTAGCCTATGTCCGTCAGGGATAGTGTAGCTTTCTATTAGTGAAAGAATTTTTGAAATCGGTTCAGTAGTTCCCGAGATTACCCCCTACATACAAACAAAAAAAAAAAAACAAAGATTACCTCTTTATTATATTAGTGTAGATGTAAATTAGTACAGATAAAAAACATGCTAATTTAACATTCAACAATCTTGTACATTCCAAGATTGTGAAAACATAATGCTGAAAATTTTGGGACCGAGAATGAACAGACACCCAGATATCTAGGTATTCCGGAACGTAGCATTAAAATCTCTGTATGGTGTTTTGCAAGCAAGAGTTAGTTTCATTATATTTACCTGACGACAGCAGTCCCATGGTCTCCTGTGATGGCACGTTCATTGCTGCAAATTACGCGCAACTGCAATAACAAAATAAACATGTTGTAGAAGATTTTAACACTTACAAAACAGACCATAACTTAACATTTTCAGTGCCAAGGAGCTAACTATAGTCCAGAGGTTCCCTAACTGTGCGTCGCGACGCCCTCGCTATCCTGAAGACTTCGTACGACGGTCTGCATAGGTCGCTTGGAAAGGGTGCTGCTAAAGTTTGTCTTTTAAGAGGGTGTTGCAAAAAAATTACAACTTGTAAAGGTAGTCGCAGTATAAAAAGATTGGTAACCCCTGCTATATGTAGTCAATTATGCATGACATAAAAATGAATATGAACATTTGCAAATTAATTAAAATAAGGATTTTAACATTTCAAAGACATTTCTTTATTTTTTAACAAGGCTTAAGCACACCCGTCCTGCCTTTGCTCGCAACATGGGAAGAGCAACCATATTTGTAAAGCTACATCACGCACAAGCTCAAAGAATACAAATGGAAACAGTCAATTCAAAAGCTCCTAACTAATTCATTTGTTTGGAAAATAAATATTCTAACAACATTCATTTGGCGAATAAACCGAAGGGAGCACAGAGCCTCTGGGCCTGGAATGACAAGTTCTTTTATTAAAATCCCAAACAATTTAATGCCAAAATATTTTTTCTGAACATAATATTTTGTGTTTGGTAAGTTTATATATTGTTTGTTTACCCTGTAAGTCATTTTAAGTTGAATTTAAGTTAACTATTTTGTGTGGTGAGCAATTAAGAATATTGCTTAAATTTTTGGTAGAGCATTATGTACTTTGTGGTAGAGCGGAGACTTCCAACGCAACAGTATGTATATTGGTATGATTTATTCCAAACAAGTTGAATGTTCCGTTAACTAAAGAAAATTGTCAACAAGTTCCCTGCACTCTATTAGGGAGTATAATTGTGAACATTAAAAACAGGTGGCACAACTAACTGATAAACAAAAAGAAACAAGCATACACAACTAGTTTTTTTCAAAAAGATTGTAAGCCTTACATCATGATTATTTAAACAGAAGATAACACAAAACTTAACAAGAAGTAAGTTACGATGTATTTAAGCGATAATTCGCGTTTCAGAAACTTACCAAAAATTAACATCCACCGAATATCTTCCAACACAGAACACATTCACATTGCAACAAGAATATATTCTTACAGAACTAACACACAATCTCTCGTATGTTTTTCCCAACAATCACCAGGAAAGATTTGAACAATGGGATCTAAATTTTATGCGAAAATACACTTTCACATCATCGGGACAGTGGCCACCTACACAACAGAACAGTTACTCAACACCACTAAGTAACTTTAACGCGATCGCCTTGAATTAGTCCGTATGGGATGATTAACATAACAATAGTTCAATAACACTTTAGCACATTTTAAAGTTCAAAACAACTTTGAAGGAATGTTGTAAAATAACTTTAAAACTTCCGTCGACTACTTTTCTATTCTACCTTTGACAGGTAGGACGGCAACGCCGACAAAATTCGGCTGACCTTTTTCGTGTCAAAAATGGAGAAACTTGTGTTTTGTTGCGTTGACACAGAAGTTACAAAAAGAGGACATCTCATTCACGGCTCCTGTGAAAGACAGAGACAGATCCAAGTAAAACTTTTCCGTATTCATTGTTGGAAAACAAGTTTAATGTTGCCAGACGGTGCTGAGTTTTTAATAACTGGGTACATTACGAAATCGTCAATGTAAATTTTAGTGAAAAATATCGAATTACTAAAAAAGAGAAAAATGAAAACCGTTAAGTATAATTACTTGAAAATATGTATAGCAAATACTATTCTGGGGACGTTTTTACCATGAAAAACAGCAACATTTGGCCATCAGCGTTTCGTTACTGCTTGGGATTCGGTGAAAAAAAAGTTCCCTGGCGTTTCTTCTATTGAGTTGTTTGTTGATTCATAATATGAATGTTTTGCATTACAACAAAACATGTATTATGTCTTGAATAAAACACACAGCGTTTATGAAGAAGCTGTTAGTGGATAACCTTAGTAAATATTTAAAACATACCTGGCAACTCCTGTTTTTACCGTAGATAAGGATCCTTGTCACCTGAAAGGCGCCTTCCATGGCGCTGTCATGTGTCAATGTCATAGCGTCTTCACTTCGCCAGCAAGAGCCTTGCTGCACGCTGTGTGTTTTATTCAAGACATAATACATGTTTTGTTGTAATGCAAAACATTCATATTATGTCCCTTCTAAAACACACAGCGTTTATGAAGACGTGTCTGGTATCTGCTGGTGACAAGAACCACAAACGCTATGTGAATAAAGGATTAAAGATATTGACAATAATGCTAAAATAATAGTAGCCCTATTGAGATCAATTTCTTACATTATTAAAGCTAGAGGTTGCGAGTTCGACTCTCGCCAGAGGTAGAAACCGGCATGACGAATATGTACCCCAAACCGGGGAAAAAAATATGTTATGCAAATGGTATTTAATTAAAAATATGTAAACTTGTAAAGTACTTATTTTTTACTAAAAAATAATTTAATATTGCACATTTGCCAGCTGCCTGGTGCCTAAACGAGCTGTGCCTAGCCTAGTCTGAGACTGGATCAATTGGAGTAAGCCATCAAGTTTTTATTTTTTTATTGCTCGGCTATAAAATAAAATCAAAAACTTATTTTGACTTATCTGACTTGACTGATACAATAATATTTATATCTAAAATTGTAAAATAAAATATGGACTTCAGGACCTTCCATGCAACCTACGCGGTAAATAAGATTAAGTCAGAGTAATTTTTATACATATGACTGTATGTGTTCAGATTCTGGCCTCAGCCATTCTTTGTAGTTTGATGTTCAACAGTGTTATTGTTTATACCTAGTTTACAATAACTATACATTAGATGATGGTAGTCTGATGAAATGATTTCAAGCCTTCGACAGTAGGATGTGTCCAAAAGAAATAAACATATATAAAAAAGACTGTTGGCTAAAAAAAAAATAAGAAAGAGGATACAATCTACTTATGCCTTCTCATCACCTTGTCATAGTGAGAAGTCCGCGCCTCAGTAGGACGTTTATAATCTAGATTATTGTTAATATTATAATCTGATTATGACCATACAGTATAACACAGTACAGTTCAGTACAAATAAAAGCATGTCTAGATACCTGTATGTATGATTGATCATCTTCGGTACATCTTACATGTGCATGTTTTTACACCTTCGTGAAGAGTAACCATACTTACATTTCATGTAGAATGTCTACTGAGAAAACAGTTGCTTTGAAAAAGAAATACGTACATATAAAATTATAGTTTAAAAACAATTTACAGGACAAGTACACACCCACAGGGTAGCATGATAGCATGCCGCTGTGGTCTTGTATATAGACCTTTGCCCTCCCCCCCCCCCTTTTCTTACCTACTAGGGAAGGTTGGGTTAGAAATCCTTTGGGACTGAATACTGAATGTCAAGATCACTCAGAGTGAGACCCAACTTATATTTCAGATTAAAATTAATAGATCATATATTAAGGGTTTGCCTGCACTTACTACTCAGTTAATGACAGCAAATTTTGATCTTAGAGCTAAAGCTCGTGAAAAAGAGATCCGATCTCTAATGTATAATTTCCAGACTGTGGAGTGATTGTTGAGGTAAAAAATTGTAGCAGGCTCCATGTCCTGACGGACCAAAAGGTTCTTGTAAATAAATTCAGAGAGATGAATTAGAATTAGATAATTTAGCATTTTGTGTGTAAACACAAATAAAAGTGGGTAACCACTTTTAAAGGGATGGCACATGCCAAGTCAGCCGATGACTTTGTCCAAAACTTTGAACACCTCCGCGGTAGTTTGGATCATTAGATTATCATTATGAGTTAACATCATTCATGAAACCCATCTTTTATCAGACAAGAAAACAAGCAAGCATCATTCTCTCTCTCTGTCCAAGATACCTCCGCGGTAGCTTAGATCGGCCAGATCCACTCTGGGAGTGAGACGGCGCTTAAAATAGCCGAATCGATCTCTGCCTTTGTTCTTACTTTGCCCGAGCCTTGGTGGCTGGGCAGTAATACGATCTTAGTCATATCTTATAAAACAGCTGTTTTCGCCTAAGCCTCCTCCGTGGTAGCTCAGGTCTATGAGACCCACAGTGGTGATAATACAGACCATAACAATTGCATGACCACAACTGTTACTGTGCCTACTATCCAACACGGTTTACTTAAACACATATACATCTGTGTGTGCTACTCGTGGTAGCTTGGGTTGGTCAACTGCGCTCTAAGAGAGAGACAGAATTAAGAAAAAGATGCACATAATCACACGTCTCTCCTTATGTGGTATAATGTTGGAAGATCTTGTGAGATCTTAAAAAACCCATTGACATAAGGGTCAGGATTTTTCAATATGCAAAGTGTATTAAATATGAAAACATTGGTTCCGTACCATGTACATGTTAGACAAAAATTATAAGAATACTTATATGCAAGTTAAAAAAGTAGGTTCAGGTTTTTTTTTTTTTTTTTTTTTTTTTTTATATATATAGATCTCTATTTAGAAAGTTACATCTCTATATTACTATAATAGCCTCCGCGGCTTTTCAGCTTGTCACCTGAACTCGAGGATGATTTAGAAAGATGCAACAAACATATCCAGCAGTGCGGATCCTTTTATCCTTTTATATATATTTAGATCAGAATTGTAATTCTAATTTATACCACAGAATCATAATGTAATCTTAATTGCGTTTTTTTTTTTTTACATGTACAGAAATAAAAAGGAAAATCTGTAAATCAAGACTGTTTTTCATGACTTTAATTATTAAGTATCATTTTTTAGTGGCAGAATAGGATCATGTTAGTTAAGCCAATTTGTCAATAATAATTAATTTTATCAAAAAATTGGTCAAAAGCTATTGACTAAAGACATATCTTTCTTTATTTAATTTTTTATTATTATGAATTTTTCTTTTAGCTCAGCTTGGTAAAATATTACCAAAGTTTTGACAGCCTCCGAGGCAGTCTACTCATGAGACAGTATGGTAGGCCAGTAGAAAAAATGCCCCGATAGATTAATCTATCATGCATGTCACTTGCAAGTAATATATAAGGATTTTCGCAATTCAGTAATTAATGGCTGTAAACAGGAAAGCCAAAATAATAAGAATAACCATCTTCATATAAAAGTAGAAGTGTTCACTGCTCCAGTGAATATTGGTTAAAGAACAGACCGTAATAGTCAGTAATAGTACTTAAAAACCAGTACTGTAGATTATATCATCATTGATAACTTGTGCTCTGCTCATTGAGTCTGTCTCTCAAAGACTTTATTTATTAACTTCAATCTCTTTTAATATTTAAAAACACCAAGTGTGGACAAAATCATGGTCTCTAGTCATAAAAAACAACTTTTTATTTATTTAGTACTAAAGCGTCTTCCGAAGACTTTTTACTATCCTCGCAATAGGTATTATGTATGTACCTCTCCGTATTTAATTGTCCCTCCTTAAATATTTGTAATAAAGCCAACAGAGAAGTGTTGATTACAACACATGACAGGAGCATAGGTAACTCAAAATCTAGCGGTAAACATTTACTTCTCTGTATGCATAATAATATGCACTTAAACACATGAAAAATTTTGCAGTCTAATGGCAATGTATGAATTGTATTATTAACTGCCACAGCAGAATATTTGTCATCCAAAATAAAACCTTTTTAAGGACTTTCACTCATCTGAGCAAAATAAACTTCTTTTGTTGCAACAAGAATTGAATCATGCTGCTGTCAACATGTAAACTTGGAAAAACTTCAATTAGTATTTTTATGTGTAATTGTAAGTTTTATATCTCAATTGTATTTATTAATGTAATAAAACTTACTTCAATTTTATTTATCGATAAATTGAATGTCTTAATAGACTTCTTTTTATTGTTATTATTATTATTATGCACAAAGTTAGCACACCTCTTCACACCTGACTGACTTTTGTTGTCAGAGTCTGGTATACATAGTAACTAAACTTATATAGCAAATAAACTTTTAAAATTATAGAAACCCTTCCTGTGTTTTTACCCGACTGCTGCCAGAAAGGAGGGTTATCACTGATTTGATTCCTGATTTCTTTTGAGGTATGCGGCTCGTCTAACTTGCCAAGCGACCGAAGTCCGTATTCGGAACATAATTGTCGCTTTTTATCTATGACATATCCTCATTATCCTGTGATAATGTTTAACTAGTTGGGAGTCAAGAATAGTTTTTCTAGTCGCGTGGCTTATGACTAGAAGAATTAGAGGATTGTTGCGCTAATTGCATCACATAGTAAGAAAAAGTAAAAAGGTAACTTACCTATGTTAGAAGTGAGTGTACCTACTTTAGCTAGGCAGTGAATAGGTCGAGTGGAAATCTCTCCGCGAGACTATTTCATTCGTTTAATTGGAGGCAACGCCGTCTCCTCCTCCGAGGAGAGAGACAATGACGATTTATGCTCAAATGAACCTCGTTTTTTCCGTGATCTGTTGAGGTTAACGCCGGGGTTCCATCTCGATCGGACACTCACCGAATCACCGAAATATACTTAGATTCTTATCACTACTGTTAAGAAATTATTTTTAGTACACTTTTTCCGGTAATTCATGCATAGATTACAAATAAAAACAGAAATTGAAAACTTTTGCTCGCGAAAACGTCACTTCACGCGGGCAAACCACAACGCTATGACATTGACACATGACAGCGCCATGGAAGGCGCCTTTCAGGTGACAAGGATCCTTATCTACGGTAAAAACAGGAGTTGCCAGGTATGTTTTAAATATTTACTAAGGTTATCCACTAACAGCTTCTTCATAAACGCTGTGTGTTTTAGAAGGGACATAATAAATTAATTTTATTCAGTATTTTCCAGTATATTCGTTTTCAATGCCTTTGAGGTTATAGGTTATACACTGCACAATTTACTCAGTACAGTCGACCTCAGACGTAGCTATACACTTTAGAACCCTGTCGTAGTAAGGTAAGAAACCAAAGTTGCTCAAATTTATCATAATTACTGTCAGCGACAAGGTACTAAATTGTTCAGATAGATATATAGGTAATGATATGATAGCATAATTGTACAATCACTACTTAACACGTTGGCTTTCCCCTCTTGTTAGTCTGCATAGTGTAGGGTCAGCAACACGCAAATGATGTCTTTGAACGCAAACGGCCTTACCTTACACTCGTACTGAAGTGTCGTATAGCGTAACAAGAGTTTTTTTTTGTGACATTGTATAGGTACTAACGAGTTTTTAAATCCCTCTATTTCACAACGGATGTCATTCTCATTATGGTTTCCTCAGAACCTCCTTGGTTTCCTCGGAAGGCATCAAGGAGGGAAGGCATATAGCGACTAGCGCCATCTAGTTTTGAACGGAGGAAACCAACACTGACATGCGCTAGCTCACGCAGCGCTTACAGAGTTCCGTAACACGGACGCATTTATACAACTTCCATTCAACATTCATCTTTCACGGTCACCAGGCACAACACCCGCCTGGAGAGATCTCTCTATTGTGACACAGAGAACAGTTAAATTCGGTTGCATATACTTAGATACTTATATGAAAAATTACCCCGTATGAGGGTGCTTACTTACTTCGCGGTACTTCCAAGTGTGGCAAACAACCCTAAGGACTCTTTAATTTATCTGCCCCTGATGCTGCGCGATCAATTCTGTACACCAAAGCCAACAAAAAAGAAGTCAGAAGTTAGTCGGAAGTCAATTTTTTACCAAAATCAGGGATGGCCCTTGTGCAAGGTCCATCCGGATCGCCACCACCATCTTGCTCGCTAATCCTGCCGCTAAACAGCAATACTTGACTGTTGTTTCGCCATGGCGAGTAAGACAGCCGATGCAATTACTGGCACAAGAGGTATTCCATTTTAACCCTCTGGGTGGGCAACGCATCTGCAATCTTCTTGGTGTTGCGGGTGTCTATAGGCGGGGGTGATCATTTACCATCAGGCACCAGGTGACCCACTTACTCGTTTGCCTTCCTATGTCGAATATTTTATTTTGTCGTAAAAAATATACAATTATTTTTTTTAGTCAGTTTTTTTGTAACTTGGTCAATAGATAAAATAAATAACACAGTGATATAATGATTAGATTATTTAAAAGGGGACAAAAAAATTCACATGTTAAAAAAATTAGTAAAAATTGACCTTTTGACTCTAATGTTGAAGAAAAGGTTGAGGGAATCTGGGTGGAGTAAATAAAATGTGTTCTGAGAAAATATTATATAATCTGTTCTGGTTTATAACATAGTGACTCGAAACATATCAATTGGAAGTAGATAAAAAGATCATTGTTAAAATACAACGTTTAATATTCACACCTTTGGTTGTTAGGTAACTACTTAACTAAATAATTACAAAAGTTTAAGTACATTTTCGTCTAAAATTCTTAAAAATATAGCCACTCTCTTGTCTATTTATTTCTTAATTTATATCTACTTAATCTATAGCTGAAGTACCTTAATAATTTAGTTAACGCATCGTAATGTCGTTATTTTGCCCTAAAACTATTTTAGGCGTCATAAACGCACATGTGTGTTCCAATGACTGAAATATTGTGTCAGCGCCACCGACACCGCTTAAGTACATGCGGCGCCGGCACTGAATGCGTTGTTAAACAAATTCTCGATGTGAATCATTTCTTTTTTAACCATTACATCCACATTGTTTTTCTTTCAAAGAAAAGCTATAGCCAAGTGCGTGTCAGACACAAATAAGCTGAAGGGTTCTGTATAATGCAAATTTTCAACCTTTGTTTGGTGACTGGAGTTGAAGCTAACTTTAGAAAGTACAAATATAAGCTTATTGGTAGGTAACTAGAAGCTCCAAAATCTCATAAGTCATAAACCTGTTGACACATTTTGTTCAGAACAATTGTCATTTGATAATATTGTAAGAATTTGCCGCTTCCCAGTGGCCATATCATGAACGGCCAAGTTCAGTTTATTTGTGTTTATCTTTATGTGCATCCCTGTCTATTGACATTAGTTAGACAGAGACGCGGTGAGGGATAAACTAAACTTGGGCCAGTCATGTTAGAGCCACACGAATTGTCTACCTGTCTTTATGATCAAAACTTTCCTTATTATCTTTACTACATACTTTATTATCTATAAATAACTGGTCCTTGAAAACGTTTTGGAACTCACTCGAAGCCCTAATAATGAAAAGTCATTTATACCGAAATACCTCAATACATTCCATTTACTCAACTGTCATATAAAACCTCCAACAATTGCAATCAGAACACAGGTTAGCACTCGTGCCTCATTTTTTAACTTGTCGGTCAGTGCATCCCTTTTCTACTGGTCTAGTCAGAAATAAACGGATTGAGCGACATAGCAAGTCGCGGTGTGTTAGCCACACAGGCCTTTTCTTATTATGATTGACACGTAGGTAGTCACAGTCTACTCGTGACCACGGCCGTTGAAACATGGCCGAAACGTCGAGGTAAATTATCAATATATTTTTATCGGCTTTAAGTCCCGATAACGTTATAAATATATGATTGACACGTTTCGTCATTTAGCACCAAATACTTAGTCTTAAGCAACGCATCACAGAGCGACATCCTTATACTTAGTCAGATCATCAGATTCATTACCAACTGACGTGTGACTGTTCCTCATCCCTGGCCCATAGAAGCCCCTATTACTAAAGTGGTAAGGATCATGCCTTAGCAGGTTGACACCGTAATCATCTCTAGGGTAAAACCTTGGGTCGAAATCCTGGTACATTCTGGGGTCATAGTAATGCCTATGGTAAGGGAAAGCCATTTCGCTTTTGCAGTCCGCTCGGTCTTCTGCGTAATCGTATTCCTTGGCTGGGTACTCGTCAGCAAAGGCTCCTACGATGGAGTGTCTTCGCTTGTAAGGGTTGTCGTAAGGTCCGGAGCGGGGTCCGACCCAAGTGCCGTACATTTGGGGGTACGGGCCCGGTTTGGGGTACCCTCGGAGACTGGCAGCGTACTGGCGCTCGGCCAGGTGCTGCCAGTAGCCAGGAGGCGGCTGCGGCGGGTAGCCCTGGTTGAAGGATTGCCTGGAAGCCAGGTGACGGCGAAGGTCAGGCATGGACCCTGATTTACCTGTAAAGAATATTAAGATTATAACATTTACGTTCCAGAGTGAGAGAACTAATAAAATCCGCCTATCTGATGTGCGGGTCGATTTTTGAGTTTCGAGCGCTCAAAATCCTAATCAAATACGCGAGCGTATATTTAAGCTGGCACTGATTGGCGTACGAAAAATGCTACTTGCCCCCTGGGACATGGGACGCTAAATGACCATTATCATGGGACGGTGAACTACTAAAAAACTTACTTGTCCATCATTTGCTTAAATTATAAGTATTATGCCTACGTCGCTTAGCCCAAGGCCCAAGTCAATCCAGTAAGTAATGGCTGACAAGCTTCCCCACGCTAATCAAGTCATTCAAACTGCATACAAACGTCTAATTACATGCTCGGTTGCCTGTCAAAATAAGCCCTTAGACAAGCTCTTAAAACGTGTAAGCGCTAGCAAGAAATGTAAACTTTATTCTTGATGCGGCAAGAGTGATTACCGAATCGCACTATAAGTGAAATAAGAGTTTGGGAATGTAAGACTAGCTAACGGTGCCCGATTGTTTGACAGCTCGCTAATGCGATTATAACTGTGGTAACGTCGCGTGTGAACGCCGCGTTAATGGACGTTGCGTCGTAACGAGGGTTCCGGCTCAAAGGAGCTTGGGACGCAAGCGCAGCCTCCAGCACTATCATCGAACGTAGGTCGAGGCTGAGCGTCATTTGTTTCAGAATTTTAGGTTAAATAAGTGCTCTACTAAAATACTTTTCACAATGTTATGACAAAAGGGCACTGGCCTTAACATGACCGCCCGAGGAAAAAAACATTTATCACTCAATGCGTCCATTGTTTTGGCACTAACACGGAGGCATACGGAGGAATAGATTAACCTTAGGCGGTCACGATAGACTGGCAAAGTTAATAACTGCTATACCAAATGACAAATAATTGTTTGATATAAGATGCATGGAATTGATGACTTAAGTCATCAAAGGTATTAAATGTTTACCGCATATTAAAGGACAGAACGTAGAAAAGAAAAATGAGATCGTATAATGTAGTGAGGGTAGCGGACAGCCGAAGAAGTGCAAGTTGCGAAGAGGCTTTAGTGTGGCCCCTGGCACTGACGCTGGCTGACGCAGCTTAGGTCTGCCCAAGGACGGAACCAACCTCTGATCTAGGGGGAGTCACATAGTCGAAATCCAGTTAGGACAGGCTCATCAATGATATAAGAAAAATAATCTGTAGTCAACCTACACCCAGCCCAGGGGATCCGGAGGGAGTCATGATTCGCTGGATTTACCCTTGGATTTGCCTCCTACAAGATGGACCGAGGATTAAGTTAAGGTGACACCTGTGGATGCAAAGGCGCGCGACACTCGTTGTGAAAGTCTGTAGAGAACTTTCCAGGATTGGAACAAAGCTGATAATGATAATGAAGTGCAGTGAAGTGTATAGTGTAAAGTACCGTTGTCAGGCAAGAACCCGTCGTTGGCAAAGGCAGCCGGAGCCTCTGGCACGTAGTGGCTGGCGTCAAACTCGCTGCCGCTCACTGCCGCACCATTGGCGTAGCCCGCGTTTCTGCAAAATACGGGTAGTCGTTACAATACATTTGTGATTTTAAAGCTTCTACACTGGAAACAACCTAAATATACCTATACAACCTAAATATATTATGACCATTCTAGTAAAATCAGGTAGCCGCAGGTCAAAATCAAAAATTGGACTCAACTTGTGCGAAGAATGACATGGGACCAAAGTTACTTCATTACATCAGATTTGGCAGAAGACAAAGTAAAGGCGGTCCTTTCTGTCCTGCGGTCCTAACATGACTGACTAAGTTAAAATTATTTCTGTGCTGCCTTTTCTTAACAACAGCCTCCCGCAGGGCTCTGTCCTGGATCCAATACTAATTAATCTTTACATATGCGACCTTCCAACCGCTACCAAGTTCAGATTGTCAAAGTGTGCTACAATTTTGTTAAAAATAAAATAGTTGTTGTTTTAAATAAATAAATATCTTAGGGCAATTTACACCACTTAGTCCCACCCCGAAATTAAGTACTTAAATAAAGTTGTTTTATCGTTTCGCACAACAAAAGTAAAAGGATTGGCGATTTGTTTACTCTCAAAGAAGAGAGTTAGTAGACAGTAAAGTTAAGGTGTATGCATACCTGGCTTCCCGGATGGCGTAAGCACTCTGGACAAGCACGACTCCGCAGACGATGGCCGGCAGTCGCGCCACGTAGCACGCCAGCTCTGCTCCCCCGTACACGCCTTGCAGACCCTGAGTTACGAAAATTATATAGAGGGCATCTTAAAATGAACATGGGATCTTTTAAGAGGTAGTTGGTTCGGTCACTATTAACACACCTGTCTCCCTAACATGAACACCTAGGTAAGTTAAATTTATCTAAGTATCCTTATTTATTTTGGCTTCATTGGAAGGTGTAAAAAAATAATACCAATTGGCGAATGCCAATAGGTATTCTCTACCATACCTTACTTATTTATTATACTCCAGGGTACTGGAGTGAATTGTAATTCAGAATTACAGCTTCGTTAAACAATGCCAACTCACCCAATGACTAATGGACATGTAGAAGACTAGAATGCATTCCGGTATCAGCACCAGTATCACCGTGATCAGCCAGGACAGCAGGCACTTGTTGTTTTTCTGTAATTTTAAAATAGGTACAATTATTGTAAAAAAATTACAATCTTGCCTTGATTAGGTGCCCGACAAACAAAGGTACAAATTTTCTGTTAACGTGAAACTTTTACAATTTCTGAAAATTAATACAGGAGTCGTCAAAAGGGGCACAAAAAAAGTTCTTCGAGAACGGGAAACGGAGTTCAAATCAGGTTTTGATGAGCAATATCTCTGGGACGCTGCTGATGACGCGATTTGAATATGCATAAAATTTTTGTGCCGCGACATGTCTCTCAAACTTGTCTCCTGATGGCAACGAAGCTTGTAAGAAACAAGTCTGTCCAACTGTATAGTGGTAGGCAAACAACTTGAGCATAAATCGAGTGAAGGGGGTAAGTTTGCGCACACACATTTGTACTAGAAACGGCTACGCGCATTCAAGGTCAATGCTCAAGTTGTTTGCCGGGAACTGTACTCACAGAGATAAGTCCGTGGACTAAGGTGACGGTGGCCGCGATCACCATGCAGTAGCAAGCCATGAGCAGAGCGGACGCGATCGGCAAGCCGCCTTGCGACTCTACCACCCATACCACCTCGTAGATCAGCGCTATTGCGTACGCTACCTGGAAAATTAAACAACGCGAACGTTTAACAATCCCATCTGCAAAGAACATCTTAGAAAGTAGCAGCAGCCTAAAGTCAAAGTCAACATAATTGATTGCATAAAATCACATGTCATACATTTATAAATTAATACAGTTTTACAATTAATAAACTTTTATCAATACACATAAACACAATACATACGTCTTTAGTACCCAAGAGAACAATTCAGACCCATGATCGGTTTTGAATGATCGCAAAGGCATTAATTAAGCTAGTATGCATTCCATTCCTAACTCACATTGGATATTTAATCGATTTTCGGAGTTCCCTTGAAAGACACAGTAGGTATTTCTTATGACGAATTGTCTCGAATTTAGAAGAAAAAACGTAGGTACCTAAGAATGCCGTAGCTACTGCGAAATACTTATTTCACACGATATTTTGCGCTATCAGCAAACATGATCGCACCTGCATTGAATTGCAATCATGCCATGCTTGTGGACTGCTCAATGAAAAGTAGACTCTATGCGTTTGTTAAAGATAAAGACGTGACATCTGGAGCCGCTTAAAATTTGCGTACGAATTATAGAAATTGACAACAACTGACTATCTGTAACCAATCTCTGCGAAATTCAAACAGCGAGTCAAAACAGAATAAAAGGGCTTATTACACTAAATATGCGGTATTCAGACAGTCTAAGTAAGCAAGTAAGCACGGCCGAACCCATTCGGTCGGTCTAATTAGACAGGCTAACTCTTATTACACTATGCTGAATCTTAGTAAGACTGCCTGAATACCGCGTAGTGTACTTAATAATTAATAAGCCCTTAAGGAGCAACAGGCAGTGTAGATCTACCGGGATCTCCCATTATCGAATTACGACTACTTAATAACTTTTTACCGAACAATGTAACCATCAAAATCAATTCTACTGAGCGATGCACTATGAGTACATGAATAACGTAAATTGTAAAGGTCCTTTGTCTTTAATTTTTAATCTATACATGCATATAATATAAATTGTAACAGATCGATGCATAAATGTCAAACTTAAAACCTGGTGCAAGTTTTATCGTAATATGCCGCCAAGAAGCAGAATTAGATACCTATATAGGTACTACCAAATTCCATACCTAAGAAGTCGTGGAAAAAGCTCGTAAGTAAATAACAGCACAGCAAATAAACACTCGTTCAACGAAGACCGTAAAAGGTGCAGCAGGCGAGTCAACGTGCATCACGTCACTTCCGCCAAAGAACTGCTTCTCAGTTCCTTTGGCACAAAACTACAACGGAAATGCACCATTACCTGAATTACTAGGTCTCCTTGAATAGTAAAAGTTTGTAGGCTAGCTGTTGGGAAATATATTTGCATGGTGCGGAAAATATATCCGAACCGATACTTACACTTACGTTCCTACCATAGCTTTAATTCTACAATGACAGCTATATATATGAGCTTTAAGCCGGAAAATGAATTAGAGAAAACGGGAAAAGGATTTCATTCTACTAAGCACAAGGAACATTCGCAAAATAGATATATGTAGGACCGGGTTAATTAAATAAAGACTCCGAAATCAGCAAACACTATTTTTAATTAACTTTTACAGGCTTTTTCAGGAAAACAATCATTAAACGTGTCGCGCGCGCACCCATCTGCCGTCCATCCCTCTTCCTTTCTCCCTCTCTCCTCTGTCATCTCTTTCACACATCGACTTGCATTCCGATTCACGATTCACACTCCACATTCGGTCATCCTGCATTCAGTCTGTCCTCAGACTTGATAACAATAATAGAACTATCGCCCATAGGGTCTCTAGGGATCAATACCTACAATAAGAGGTGGGGTAGCATAGGTTAGCATACTCTTACTACTAATTCAGTTACATGTTATAAAGCATGCACAGTTACTGACAATAATGGTAAGAAAACAATCTTAATACTAACTAGTCACTATTAAATGGTTTAAACCTTTACAGATTTAGCTGTGATACAATGAAATGGTTTATTTGAGCACCTGTGGATATGTTATCATCTTACATTGTGGATTAAGTGGTAGATAGGTTCACCTTTAGGGAAGACTTAGTAACATAGAATAGCATGAGCCAGCTCACAGCACCCTGCAAATAGTCATGGATCACATTCAGTGTTTAGATACATACTCTACATTAAAAAAGAGGAGTGTAGGCAAAACAAACCAGTTTTAATCACTGCCAGAGTCTTCATTGGTCGGCCAGCGCTTCATGGAGTCGGCGGCTGAGCTCGTCCTCCGCGGGCCGTCCTGGACGCTGTCCAGCTTCTCCACGTCGTAGCGGTCGCACCCCTTTACAGCGACGACTTGGTAGGGTCCTAGGTATTTAGGTTTAATTTTAGTACATACCCCATACTGCGTTTTCCTGATAGCCACAAGGTCTCCCACTACGTAGGTCTGACTGGGTTTTCGCTTTTTGTTGTAAGTTTTTGTGTTTTCATCCTGAACCTTCAATATTTCTTTCTTAGCTTTCTTTCGTAGATCCTCTCTATCTGTCATGTAGTTTGTAACAGCCTCCTGCTCTAGTAAGTGATAGATTTCAATATCCTCTCTGCACTTCATTCTTGTACCAGTCAACAGTTCAAATGGTGAAGTATTTATGCTTCTCTGGAATGTACTATTAAGTGCTCTCTGTACACGGCTCACATGCTTATACCACAGAGCAGGATTTTCAATGCACATCTTTGTGAGTATGGAGATAATTGTCTTATGCAGGCGTTCCACCTGACCGTTCCCTCTGGGGATTCCAGTTGTGATCCTGACGTGCTGTATTCCTTCTTGTTGGCAATACTCTTCGAAGTCCTTACTTGTGAATGCCGTTCCTCGGTCCGAAACAATCCTGGTGGGATTTCCAAAGGTCTGTTGATGGATTTTTAATTTCTCTATAGCTTCTTGGCTTGTAGTACTCTTGGTGGGAAAAATCCATGTGAACTTGGTGAAAGCATCCACCATCGTAAGCAGGTAATTGTACAGTTTTTTAGTCTCCGTCATAGGGCCTAGATGGTCAATGTGTATTGTATGTAGTGGTGTATCATCCTTGTCTATTGGATTTAAGTAACCTTCCTGTTGTTCCTTGAGCGCGAGCCGTCGGGGCCGCTGGGCTACCGGTATGTCATCCCGGAGATGGATCTGGAGCTCAATTGGCGCCTCCTTCTTTCTGGCTGGTACGTACGATGCAATCATCCGCCTCACACGTTGTTGCATGGCTGGACTGACTGCGGTACCTACAACATCGAGATCAGACACAAAACACATAACATTACGAAACCACTCCTCGTTAGCTGGCAACAAAAACACCTTGTTGTTATCCATGACCACTACAGTGTGCCGTAAGAATTGTTGGCCAATTATTATCGAATACGGCATAGCATCTTTAGGTACTATATGAAAATTAATGTCTTTAAATGGTTGACCGTCGACACACACCGTCGTGTTAAACAATCCTAAAGCACGAACCTTTGCAGCACCCAGTCCCGTCATGACGATGTCCGATTTTACACATTTAGGCGACCCTAAACTGCGATAGCACGTCACCGACATTAAGTTCACATCACTGCCCGAATCAACTAACGCGTCAACGAATTTCCCGCAGATTTCCAAAGATTTTATCGGCTTCTTCACGGCTTTTTCTTGTATGTTTACGGTCATAACGTCAGCCAGGCCCGTGTCATTGCACTCGCCGACGACGCCATCTTGTTCGTCAAAGCTAGTGCTGCCCTCTGGCACATCGGTTGTCCGGGTGCGTTCCGTTTCACATTCGCAGTAAAACGTAGTCTGCTTGCTAGTACCCGCCGAGGCTGAATTCGATCGCGCCCTGTTGCCAACTTGCATTTGAAAACTTCGCTGACGGTGATTCGTCGATGCAACGTCGCTTCGTTCGCCGCTCCCTCCAGGTCGCGCACCGCACTGCGAAGCAAGATGTCCAAATGAATTGCAATTAAAGCACTTGGCGCCTTTATTCTTATGCGGGCACTCCGCCGATATATGCTTATTCTCGCCGCAGTTATAGCACTTTCTCACTTCGATTTGGCTTCGCGCTTGCATGTTCATCGTGTTTTGCTGCCGCTGAGCAACGCTTCTGTCGCTTTCACTTTTAGTCTTCTCCTTAATCATCTCATAAATTTTCAATTTTTCTTTTAACTCGGTATAAGTGGTTACGCCGTACAGCATCATTTTATTTGTTTCTTTATCCAGGATTCCATCGACCACATATTTAATGGCCACATAATCAGCCATTTTGCCACGTCTACCTAGCTCTTTCATAACAAGCATGTAGTCTAAGCAGCTTTCATCACGCCGTTTTTTCCGCGCGCTCATCATTTCGTGAATAGTCTTGACGTCTACAGTGTCAGTAAATTCTTTACTGAGTGCCGTCTTTAGCTCGTCCCACGTCTTATGCGGCCGCTCTGCTCTTAACCACAGCGCAGCCGTGCCTGTGAGCGCTCGCCGCGCCACTAGCAACTGCTGAAGCGGGGTCCATGAAAAGATTTCCGCGTGATCTTCAACTTCTTGAATCCACCTTGTAACTGGAAAAGTCTTGTCGCGACCACTGAAGGCCGGTACCAACTCCGCCGTCATGTGCAACATGTTGCTTTGTCCGACTTCGTGGGCCCCGTCGGGGTCGTTCTGTCGGCTACTTCGGCGATCGTCCTTCCCCATTATCCGTCGTCCGTCTTTAAATGCTCGTCGTAAACGTCGTTTCGTTCGTCGTTAGCGATGGATGGCCACGCCGTCCTACTGGTAAGATAACCTCACCGGTCACCTCGCGTCGTCAGAAGTCTTATTTCGCGCAATCCCGGTCGAGCCCCCAAATGTAGGACCGGGTTAATTAAATAAAGACTCCGAAATCAGCAAACACTATTTTTAATTAACTTTTACAGGCTTTTTCAGGAAAACAATCATTAAACGTGTCGCGCGCGCACCCATCTGCCGTCCATCCCTCTTCCTTTCTCCCTCTCTCCTCTGTCATCTCTTTCACACATCGACTTGCATTCCGATTCACGATTCACACTCCACATATATATTATTAGGTTACTACTAAGATCCATATAATACTAAATTAAATAAGTTTCTGATCGGGTCAGTAGTATAATAATTACCAAGTAAATTGTTTTAAACTTTCGTGACTTTCACACATATTTATAACATTATCGGGACTTTAGCGCGATAAAAATATATTGTTGATTTACCTCGACGTTTCGGCCATGTTTCAATGGCCGTGGTCACGAGTAGACTCAACAATATATTTTTATCGCGCTAAAGTCCCGATAATGTTATAAATTACCAAGTAGATGTAAAAATTGTTTACATCGCGATTAATCGGTCCACCGCAAAATCTACTTTATCATAAAAAAAAATAAAGCCGCAAAATACATTTTAAAAGGGCTGGATCGCAAAATGGCACTAGTGCTTGTATAAAACTTTCGATTTACCACTTACATGGCGTTAGCCGGCCGCTGCCGCGGCACACTTGCTTCGTTCGCTCGGCTTCTGGTTTACTTATGTTTAGACTACATGGGTTGTAATGCGACTTGGATATCTTGAGACGTAGTCACTGGTCATTGTACTTTATGATCTTCCTTTCTGATCAATAGCACCTTCGGTATGCTCTCACAAATAATAATAAGTAAACCTCTATTTGTTAGACTGATGTTGCAAGTTTGAATTTTTCTGGTGTTTAATTATGATTAGCAATTGTCGTTCATAGGACAAAAGCTTGGACAATTTTCTGACTTTTTGCTCATGAAGTATTATGAAACAAGCAAATATGAACAGTGCAATGGCTCGGTTACGCGAGCGACAGCCGAGAACTATGGACCGGTTAACGAAGTTCACTCTCTCTCATGCGCTTGCGCTTTCGTCATAGTTAGATAACGTGTGATATGGCCTTAAAGCGGCTGCTGTACTAAGACCTCTGAAGCTTAAAGGTATTAAACATAATTTTAGGGTACTTTACCACCGAAGCTTTGCGCGAAGCTAAGCTAAGCGCACAAGCTAGTAAAACTTTAATAGTGTGACTAAGGAAAAAAATCGACCTATAAACAAATAGCATCATCTATCGTGGCAGTTGCAAAAGCAGGTAAGAAAGAGAAAACATTTAAAAATAACCATTAAGTATAAACTGTTTCGAATAACAGGGTCACGAGGGAATTGTATTAAATGCGGACAAAACTAAACTTTTGCTTATTCATTCACCTTATTGGACCAATACGGAAACGCCTCCACCTATCTTCACCCACGATTTTTTATGCTTTCATAATAACTTGATTTCTTGCCGTTGTAAACCTATTGAGCGAGTTAAGTGTGTAACATACCTTGGTGTTAAAATAGATGAACATTTTTCTTGGTCTTCCCACATAGATTATATCAGTGATAAACTCAGAATATTGTTAGGCAAATTTTATCATCTAAGCTTTAAAGTTCCCACTGGTACCTTAAAATGTTTGTATAATTGTTTAGTGGAGTCAATCATTGGTTATGCTCTTGATTGCTATGGATTAACTTTTAAAACTAATCTAGATAAATTAGAAAAAATTCAAATTAGATTCCTAAAACTTCTTGTTAGCAAAAAAACAAAACTAATGTATAAAAATAACTATCGAAAACTATTCAAAATTTGTAATATCCTTCCGGCCAGTTTAAAACATAAATATTTATTATTACTAAATCAACATAGCAATCGGGAGAATGACTTGTGCTTGGCGAGCCACGACCACGGCACGCGGTCGGTTACTGCGGGCAAATTCGATGTACCGCGGATACACAATTATTATGGAGATAGGACACTGGTTAAACGATTACCCTATATACTAAATAGTTTGCCCGCAGATATCCGTCAGGAGCCTAACAAGAATAAATTCAAAAAGAATTTAAAAAAAATGTTACTTAATAGTATCTAAGTAACCTACTTAATTAAGATTCTATAGTGTTTAATAAATAAGATCCTGCAGTCAAACTGACTCATCAGTTTTGTAGGACATTGATGTAACACTTGCATAATTATGAATAAAATAAAAATATATAAATATAATAAAAAAAAAACTACCTCAAGTTCCATTTAGTACTTAAATTATGAATTGAAACCTTGTACATTATAACGGATCAAAAATGTCAACGATATCGTTGTACGTCTATGTATAGGTACAGTCACCAGCACCAATATCTGACACAACAAAGCGTGCATAAATATCTGATACGACTCTATTTCTAGGGCTGGTAGGACGTGTCAGATATTTTTGCACGCTTCGCTGTGTCAGATATTGGTGCTGGTGACTGTACGTATGTATCGAGTTCATGAATCGACCAATGAATTCCTTGGACTATGCGAAGTACGATTTCCATAACAACAGCACTACTTACATTGCAACAGGACAAATGTTATTCTGATAGGTATACAAGTACATGGCATGCACGAGTTTTGATGATTTAACAAAAATGGTCAGTACTGCCGTCGTTTCTTAGCTTTTTGAATAATATTTTAGACATTTGTCTGTAATCCTATTTACTCTGAAACGTTCAACAGAACTTGTCTTTAATAAATTATGATACCTATCATAGTGATTTCCGTAATAAAATTTCAAATCATAAGTATCATAACGTCTAACCATCAGTTAACTACCTAAGCGCTGGGACGGGTCCCGCTAGACTGGTCGCTCACTATTGCAGTTAGTAGACAACTGTCACGGAGATGAATAGTGTAAAAGAATGTCGGATTATCAGATTTGTTAGCTTCATTAAACATGCCCAATCGTGTGTGAGCATTTCATAACTGTTCTCATATTGGTTACGTGACTGTTTTGTATAAATTTTTATGATCTTTGCTAGTGAAGTGTAGGTTATTAATGCCTACTTATCATTGTCGTGTTCCAATTTAATTTAAGTATCAGTTGAATAAGTTTCGTGGCCCACACATGGCCTAGTTTAGTTTATCTGAGTTTATCTCTATGTGTGTCCCTTTCTTATGACACTAGTTTGACAGAGACGCAGGGAGGGATATATTAATGCCTGGGCCGGTCATGTTAGGGCTACAGGAGTAATTTCGGTTTTCCAACTTACCAGGGCGTATGCAGCGATAAAACCCGAAGCGGCGGTGACACTGCAGCAAAATATCCTCCGCACCGCTGGCTTCATCCGCGGCTTCGTCTCCATCTCACTTAGCTCATTACTGGTCGACATCCTGGACCTTCCCTTTACTCAGAACCTCCACAAGTCAACGGACTAAATGAAAAGTAGAACGTTTATATCGGCCGCTTGAGGCATCATTCCCGTAACGCTGGCCGCGTTGCCCCGCTGGCCATACCAGGGTCTACTTCTAATTTAAAAACCCAACTCGAAGGCTTCCGACAGGCCTTATATTTTTTCCAAAACCTTATGTACTGGCGTCCGTTAATGGTTTAATAAGATCGTCGTTTGTTTCTTAAGATCTTGAGGTGCTTTATGTCATTGGTCCTTCTAGTTTGGTGTAGGTCTGACTTGAAAAGTTGAAACACTACATTTTCTTAGAAAAGAGAACGGCTTTCTTGGTGAGTCACATGTGGACCTGTAAAGAAAAGAAATCGATGTCAAGATGAGGGATTTAAAAGTGCCTGTGTTTGAGGAAATTACGACTATTCAAATAAAAGGAGTAGCAATATTTTTTTTGCTGATTATCAGAGAAATTCGTAAAACTAAACGCTTAGCCGTAATGAGCAACGCACACCATTTCAATAAACAAAATGTTCGTTTTTCGAGTCAAAACTGCGCAAATTTTACCGTTTCGTTTCTTTAGAAATATACTAAACTGAGAAACGAAGAAAATATCATTTAAATGTATGCAAATTGATCTATTGAAAGTCTAAATTCAGAATTTACAATCATATAATGTAAAACATTTAAATGCCTTAGGTAGTGGTCTAATTTCCTATCCACGTCCAGTTTCTAGCCTGGTCACGTGACAATTACTGTACTATTACCAGATACAAACTATTTAATTTAATCGGACACCTATTCTAGACTGAACACCATCGACTATACAAGATAAGTCATGACTATCCACCACGAACGACGACATTACACTGCCCTTCCCATTGCCTGGAGTCTTAAAATCTTAATAGATTCCTATGGGAACATTCCTTGTCTATGGCCAGCAATTAACTCCTGAGTGCACATGACACAATAGACAGGTAATTTGCATTCTATGGCGATTCCTCCATCAGTTATAATTTTATAACCATAAGGAAACGAAATGTTTGAATTAGTAGTTTTTCCGGGATAATGGCAGATTTACATATTTCCCAAGTGTTATACCCATCCGCTACCTTTAGCTCCCCTCTCCCCCCGTGGGCCTAAATGCAGATTCCAAAATTGAAATTAAATAAACGACATACCAAGAATCAATTATTCAATTATGAGTAATAATAGAACAGCATAACTCAATAATTTAATCGATTTCTAATTGGCTCTACAATTTGTCTTCAGGTATCCTTAATTAAACAGTATATATTATACCGTTTAATTAAGGATGGCTAACTCTAGTTAGCGACCTGTTCGTTTACATTTGTATAAAATACATTTAAAAAAGGCTGTAGCTATTTCTATTAGGCTGGCTACCACTACCACCGACTGAGCTGTGCGAGGAAACGGCCGCGTGCAAGACAAAACCGACCAATAAGACCGCGAAGTCGTAATAGGATGGATGAGTGAAGCGATTTGATTGGTGCTTTTCCTGTCTCCGTTCGATTATTATCACAGATAGCTCATAGTAGTAATCACTAGAGTAGTAATCAATACGAGCTATGTATATAACATTAAATTAAATGCCCTGTTCAAATATTTTACACTCATTATTGGTTCCGTTACGTTCCAAACTGGCCCCCAATTCTGGCGTTCTTTGAGATTCATCTTACCCTTGAAATACGTCAAAAAATGACAGATTTTATAGGGAACTGACAGCTCATTTTGACATATCTTTACTATGCTTCATCTCTACTGACACGGGAATTGCCTGCTGACCGTAAAATGCATAAATAAAATCATGCAGGCGAAGCCGCGGGTAAAAGCTCTATTTAATAAGTCGTTATCAAGTGTATGGCGAATGGCGACCCTATAGATGGGAACCATACACAGGCCAAGTTCTACAATGGTGGGAATGTTATTGTATGCAATCAAAAGAAGGTCGTTGAAGCCGGCCGTAGGGTGGCGCAGCCGTGCTTCCGTCATTATGCAACAAATAATTACGAAGCCAGAAACCGTACTTAATACTTAAATAGCTATTCTTATTGAGAAATTGAACTAATTATTATATTTAGGCGTTACTTTGCTGAGGTGTCAACTAACTGGAACAGAGGAACGAACGGAGTAGCAAGGTAATTTGTTCAAAGAGGACTAAACTGAATATTAGGTAAAGGAAAACATGCCTGAGATACCAACACACACTTGTGAAGCAATAATAATTTGCGCGATATCCGTAATCCGTGGAACAATAAAAAAAAATGGTAAAGAACGAGGAGGAAACGAGCATACGGATGCGTGCCACCCAATGGTCAGTGATCCCCACCCATGGGAACCTGGGAACCATGGTGACCCCAAGAGAATCGCTGATCCTTGGGTCACCGCTGGCCTTTTGGTCCCCGTGGGCCTCCGTATCTCTCACTTACGTACATTACGAAACGCAGTACTTACTCAGCAAGTCACTATTTTATGCCGGTAAAGTGTGATCTGAACTCGACAAGAAACTGATTCATTTTCAATTAGGTATAAGTACAATTAACTATTATAAAAAACATAACCCTTCCTTTTGGCTTTGCCGTAGTCGGGTAAAAACAGTACCTTTACCTTACCAAATACCTGTGCTTTTGTCTAATCAAACTCAGTCTTGTCTTTCCAGTCATAAAATTAGCCGAAACTTTCTCATGAAGTATAACTGTGGCACTAATATGACCAGCAAAGTTCAGTTTATCTGAGTTTGTCTCTATGTGCGTCCCTTTCTTATGTCACTAGTTTGACAGAGACGCAGGGAGGGATAAATTAAACACGGGCCGGTCATGTTACGGCCATAGAGGGCACTAATAGACCCCCGTGTTCCTATTAGTACCCCCCATATTTACATAATGGTAATAGGTAGGGTACCTACCGTCGATTTTTGCCGAAGCAAGCGTAACACCGAACGATAACCTTCAAGTAAATAGTTATTAGATTGCACGCTCCGAATAGAAATTGTATGAATATTTGTGCGATTGTTAATTGGTCGGTGATTTTGTTTTAATAGCTACCTTAGTGGGTCAATGTCGTCTGTATTTACGTTCTCGACTGACCGGCAGCTAGGGTTGCCAGATGGGATGGGGAAGACTAAAATAACTAGGCAAAATTACAAAAAGTCGGGATTATCGTAGGGACAAATATTACAAATGAAAATGTTACCTTTTTATGATTAAGGTGCTTTTTAAACCAAGATGTATTTATAAATTTCTGTTAAGTATTTTAACAGCTTTACAAACAGTTGTCTGCGGGGCCTTTGTATTTTGTCAGGAGTATGGATTTCTTATGGAATATCGGGACAATCCAGACTAATGGCAACACTACCGGCAGCGCAGACATAATCGCTAGCTCGTCGATGTATGCACGGAAAAGACAGGTATTTAAATGAGATGACTGATCGGTGATAATCTGTGTGGATCCATTTGTCATTATTTCAACACTAGATCTAAGGTAATAATTTTAGAAGCAGTATAATATGTACACAAGATACTGCTAGAGCTAGGTATGGAAACATTCGCTGTAGGTACAACTGTAGCAACTTCACATCAAAGCAGCAATTGTAAATATATAGATATATGACTTCAATGAGTTTTGTTACTGACTGACAGGCAGACATAACAAAGCCTAAACCGGTGTAGACAGACACATGAAATTTAGAACATGTGTTGAACATGAGAGTTAACAATAAGGAGATTTAAAAAGGGGTGGAAGTTAATATTGAATACAAAATCTACACTATCGAATCGATGACAATTAAATAGTTAATAGTGCATAACTAACATCTTACGAGTATTGTATTCTACTTTTATTTCGTATGTAAATAAAGAGATCTATGATTACAATAGGATCCCAAACCTATAAATACACCGCTACTCATTTATTTACGTTTTAAACAAACTCAAGTTTTGGAATATTACAACTTAGCGTGATGAACTGATGATCACACGCGGCAGTTATGCCAATGATTCATTAAGTTATTCAGTCAACACACTTCGGAGCTCATAAGATTAGAGATATATACAAACTCAGGAAAAATACGACTCGAGTTAAATCGGGTTAAAGTTCATGTAACTCATGTTGAATTCTAATTCCGCAACTCGAACTTCCAGAACGAATAGTTGACTCGAACTGAAATAAAATGCAATATTTATATTTACCTACGCTAATCTACACTAATCTACACTAATATAATAAAGAGGTAAAATTTTGTTTGTTTGTTTGTTAGTTTGTTTGTAGGGGGTAATCTCTAGAACTACTGAACCGATTTCAAAAATTCTTTCACAGATAGAAAGCTAGACTATTCCTGACGGTCCGCTAGTTTGCAATAAATGTCGTAAATGTATCACGTAATTGATACATAAAAAAAATTAAGCTTCATACATTTAGACTTCAATAAGTCATGCATGATTTAGGTAGGCAACGCAATTCAATTTGAGCTAAGCACAAATCGAGTATTTCGAGTTGACCCATAAATACACAAAATTGCTTAAAAACAAAGCTGTTTAAAGGAGATACTTAATGAGTAAGCGATCGTGTGGTACAGTCAGTAAATGTCTGCACAATCGAAGACAGCAACAACATTAGCAAACAACTTTATTGTCAAGAGAGTAGAACTGTGTAGAACTTTGTAACCTCCACGTGATCAGCTACTTCGGCTGCCGACTATATAGCCACAGTGACAATAGAATTAATTAACTCCGCTTGAGTCATCAGCTGCGTTTTATGTTAATTAGATGGTCAGTTACTCATTTCTGTTTTGTATGGTATAAGTACAGCAAAGGAAATGCATTCACGTAACACCGTTTAGAACCCTGTCGCAATGACGCGACGCGTTCAACGTCGCAATGTGTCATACTACCCTTACCTTACGCCTACGAGGCATCATCAGGATCAAATGATACGACCGTTTGCTACTTGAACGAATACCATGTGCTATTTGAGGCAAGGTAATTTGTTCCAGTTTGTTGATATGGACCTCCACAAAGTAACGCCTAAATCTATTAATTGGTCACGTTGAGACCATAGATGGTTGTGAACATAGTCATCGTTTAGCGCGACAGGAATGATGTTTTTTTTTATTAAATAGGAAGGTAAACAAGCAAGTGGGTCACCTGATGGTAAGTGATCACCACCGCCTATAGACAACCCGCAACATCAAGTAGATTGCCGATGCGTTGCCAACCTAGAGGGCTAAGATGAAATACCTCTTGTGCCAGTAATTGCACCGGCTGTCTTGCTCTCCACGCCGGAATACAACAGTGCAAGCACTGCTGCTTAGCGGCAAGATTAACGAGCAAGATGGTGGTAGCTATCCGGACGGACTTTATACAAGGTCCTACACCCGCAAAATATGACACAATTATTGAATATGATGATGATACGATTTTCCGTACACTTATTCGTTGTTTAGGAAATGCGGTATCTTTATCGCTTTTTAGATCATTTGTCGCCGCCTAAGTGTCGACTTGTAGACAGAGCGCATCCCACTCGTCAGCCCGCGAGGTTGACAATGCAAGGGCAAGGAACCTGAGTACTTTGTCAACGTTCGTCAACGCCGGTTGACCGTGAAGCCGCAGTGTCAGCGATTTAGCATGGCGACGAAAGGTCAGTAGTCGTAACAAATGGAAAAGTCAAGAGAACGGGTTAACTACAACCAGAATTTGGTTCGCAAATATCTTTCTTGGGGCCCTAACGTGACCGGCCAAATTTGATTTAACTGAGTTTATCAACGTCCTTCTAAAATATGAACTATGCACGCTATACAATATCAAAACTCAAACATGGCACACGCCTAACGTCACAAACACCGCCATGACTACGTTTTACAAATGCTACGAATGTCATATATAATTGCATTATCCACTGGTTAGTTGATGAAGGAGTTTATCTCTATCTGCGTGTCTTTTTACCCGACTACGGCAAAGCTTGACAGTGTTTGACAGTGACGCAGGGAGGTATAAACTAAGCCATCTGGTCATGTTAGGGACACGGTGGGCGCTAATTAAATCCATTATTTTTTGGTCAAGTCTACATCCGCAAATATGGTTCCTAACATTATTTTAGCATGTTCAAAGAAAGCATAAATTGTGTGTACACCTACCCAAGTCTTTAACTTTCAATCAAAGGTTAACTTAAAGAGTAACCTTGGTTATAAACTTAAAAATGATGACTCAGATAACAACAACAAATACTCTTCATTGATTCACAGAAGTAAACAAATTAAAAGAACACACGCAGGGAAATTTTACATCGGATTCAGCAGGCAGTCTTATCTCTAAGCAGCGATCTCTTCCAGACAACCTTTGGAAAGATAATAATTGTTCAAGTTTTTTAATCTCTTTCTTTTCTATTGTCTAGTTAATTTATAGAGTCGCACTGAGCAATAAGTTATCCTCGTGTCAGCCATGTAAGGGCCACAGCCTCTAGTTAAAATTGCGGTGCGTATTTCATTACTTTCCGGGCAAAGGAAACGCGTAGCAATTACTAAATGATTCTAAGTGTAGGATATGAATTAAACAAGGTTTATGTTTATAGTGGTTATGCAAGCCGACACGCAGACTAACTGTATGTATAACTAGCGACCCGCCCCGGCGAAGCACAGGTGGAATTATTACATTGATTGATAATAACTAACGAAAAGTTAATTAAATATAATGCATATAGTCGACCCAAAAATTGCTTGGTCACTTTTAGATCGTATTACAAGCGGATAAGGTTTAAAAGTGGTCAAGTAATTTCTTGGTCGACTACTCGTGTCATAAAAACCTTTTTGTTTAAAACTATCTAAATGACAGTGAAAACCGTATCCAAATCCGTAACTGGTGTTAATTGTCCCAAAAATATTTATTTCTTCCCTCACCCCCGGCTCCGTGTTGGCACAATCTTAGGTAAACACTGCAGGTAACAACAGACACGTAACAAGGTAACATAAAGCACTGAGGTCAACGGACGAGATAAGGACTTTCCCTACAGAAAGCGACGCAGATCGATCTGTCAGGCAGGGACGTGACTAGCGTGCCACTTGCTTAGCTACTTCAAACAGCTACACTACAATTGTTAACATAAAACTACCGCGAGATTCAGACATAGGTGTTGAAATAAACTGATCACTCGCGTAGTTATCCCTGGACATATTTCGGACATGGTGATCGAATCAGAAATAAGGACATCCGCAGACGAACGAAAGCAACCGACGTAGCCCAGCGGATTAGCAAGTTGAAGTGGCAGTGGGCAGGGCCATAGCACGGAAAGCTGATGGCCGATGGGGTCGAAAAGTTATCGAATGGCGGCCGCGTATTGGCAAGCGCAGCGTTGGACGACCAGCCACAAGATGATCCGATGACCTCATACAGGTGGCAGGGAGGCGCTGGTTGCATGCCGCTTCCAACTGGTCACTTTAGAAATCCATGGAAAAGGCCTATGTTCAGCAGTGGACTTCTTGTGGCTGAGATGATGATGATGATGATGCTTCGGACCAGTCCGTGGTCCTTTTCTCATGAGCCCCCGCGGCCGGGGCTCGACGATGACGATGGTCATGGGTGAATACACTAGCGGTTCAACTGCCGTCAATGTTCTTTGCTGGATATTGGTGACAAGAATGATGATCAACCTCTATTTGTGACAAAAATAGACGCTATACTCAAAACAATGACTGTTTTAATCATAACTTGATAACATCGGTCATCTCTGTCCCCGATATCCCGCAGAGCGCAATGACGGCGGTTCGAACGCTCAAATATTCGCCCTCATACACTATGTTGTGGTATGAGTGGTAAAACCTTGTCAAAGTGGCTTTTGCAGCACAATACGCTTCATTTTGTTGTCGCCCAGTGGCCCTAACATGGCCGACCAAGTTTAAAGTTTAGTTTATTTCGGTGTGTCTAACTAAAAAAATTGCGGGTGTTAGGAACTTGTGCAATCCATCCGGATCGCAATCACCATCTTGCTCGCTAATCCTGCCGCTAAGACCAAGACAGCCGGTGCAATTACTGGCACAAGAGTTATTCCATCTTAGCCTTCTGGGTTGGCAACGCATCTGTAATCTCCTTGGTGTTGCGGGTGTCTATGGGCGGGGGTGATCACTTACCATCAGGTGACCCACTTGCTTATTTGCCTTCCTATTTAAAAAAAGCGTCATATAATAAAAGAAAGCGACGACAATACCCATTTAATACTTTAATTAAACTTAGGTTTCCATGTAACAGCCACTGGAGCTCTAACTTGACCGGATAGATTTACTTTATCTCTAAATGCGTCCCTTTCTCATGACACTCGTTGGACAGAGACGCAGGAGGGGTTAAGTTAAACCAGAGGCCCTAGCACGCTAGCTTTTATCGCAGCCAGATACGACTTCGGGACCCTCAAGAAACGGGCCTATTCCTTTCTTAAGATCCGGCAACGCGCTTGCGATTCTCTTGATATTGCAGGTGTCTATGGGCGGCGGTGATTGCTTACCATCACGTGACCCGTCTGCTCGTCTGCCTACTATAAAAAAGACATAAAGCATATCATCTCTTTTTAACCAGTAGGCGTGTGTGAGAGGGACGGATGCTTGTATGTGCACGACAAACGCTAGCGTGCTACTAGAGCTGAGTGTTGACTCAACACTCAGCCAGGGGGGTTCCACTCCGCACTGTAGGTGCGCTCGCCGCATTGCCTATGGCATAGGTTAATCGCAGTAGGTTGCCGGCTTGCCGCGCGCGCGTCCGCTCACTCTGTGTCGCGCGAGATAGTATTATAGTAAGCAGCCCAACCCTAGCGGTGCGCCAGGGCATTGCGGGTGGAAGGCGGGCGCGGGCGGCGCCTCTCTTTTGACGCATGCCGCCTGGCGAATGTTTATGAAGTAATACGAACTTTTTGTGCCTGATCATAAAGTTGGAATTCGTTTAATGGTGGTCGAAAAAGAGAAGTTTCTGTACGTTAGTACTATTATTTATTCTGTAACTCAGCTCTAGTTGACACTGTTGAGCCGTCATGTTCGGCCTCTAGGAGATGAACACATTTTGTTTCGTCAAGGGTAAATACAATAATTTCAGTCACGCAAAAGCTGATGGTCTAGTAAAAGGTGAAACGAAAGTAAAGTTACGTTTACACGGTTTACAAAAGTTTCATAACATATCATTACTATCGAAAACATATATTCTCGAACCGTAACACTGAGTTTCCTGGTGATTTCCATAAATTTTTAACGTTCCATTACCATCGAACTACAGTATGGTTTGAGATGATAATCGCTCTGATACGGTAAGAAATAGGTAAAGAAACAACCGTTGCTAAGTATAGCGTGGTCAGTTATCTTGAACTGCAGTTAGTGTTGTAAATAACCGCCGGTTTGTTTGCGGTAGAACAGAATTATGCAAAATGAGGGTGATTGCATGATCCCCTTCGTTTTTGAAGTTTAATATTCGGAATGCTTGACTTTATGTTAAAGTATTATGTAATTTTACAGCCGTTTTGATTTCGTTGCATTCATTGGTTACCTAACTAAAAGCTTTAATATAATTTAAATGAGATACTTAGGCCGACTTGCATCTAAAATTCAAGAAATGTATTTAAGACGTAGTTAAGTTAATTTTCTTGTGTGTATTTTATATTTTTGTTTAATTGTGTAAATCAATAAAGATTATTTGTTGTTGTTTACAGTTTCTGTATATATGGTGTGATTTAGTGTCTTAGGCTTATTTAATACTCTTACACTGCTTTCGATCAGCCAACTTTGGGGATGAGATGAGATGACAAATGGGATTTTGGCATAACCTAACATTTAATTCACCGATTCTTTAACCTCTATTGTCTTAATTTCGGTAAAATCAAGTCGTTCGTTCATATTAGAAAGCAAAACTCTAACTATTTAACATAAAGAATATTGCCTTTAATTTGCAATTATTTAAGCTTTAAAAATATATTTTTTTAAATAAAACTTCGGAAGATTTTTGCATTATTTCTCCTTTATCCAAAAAACCGGGCATTTTCATTTTATTACAAAAATAACTTAGCAAAATACATAAAATACTAGAAATCTGCGGGCGGATCCGTCTGAGGGCTACAGAGGAAATGTATGCCCAAGGTCGTTGTCGAGTATACATACGGGCCTTAATACTACAGTTAATTTTAACGATTTACAAAAACTACTGAGCGCAGTTCACGCAACACGGAAGGATGCAACGTGTTAAGTAACGCAGCGGCATTGTTGTTTTCTTGGTGTTATGTGAACCAGTTCTTCGTTTTACAACCGTTTTACGTTGTACAACGCTCGACTTGACGCCGCTGATGTTTGCGTTAGTTAAGATAGGCGAAGATAACATATGTAAACTTCGAAAGTAAATATTGTTAGGTTTTTTAGCACAATACTAACAAAGTTTTGAGTCAGACCTTCTTTCATCTGTCGTGTTTCTAAAAGTTAAGGTGACTGTACAATTGGAGATAGATTTTCCTGACCTCTACAATTGTTTTACAAAAATCTTTTTAATTTGTGTATGTAAGAGGGATAAAAATCTGTTTCCTTTGCCCCTTAAATCTGCCACCCGGGTCGTTTTTTGACATTCGTCAGCCGCGAGCCAATCAAATCCGAGATCGCATATTTTAGCCGATATTAATTGGCGGGCGACTGGCGAGTGTCGATAGTTCGAAAGATCAAGTCACCCCACTCAGCGGGGCAATTCTTGCGTCAGTAGAGATCAAATCACACTCGAGATATGCAAAAAAGAGCCGTCAGATCCCTTCAACATCTGTCATTTTTTGACACATCTCGAATGTGAGATGAATCTCGATGAGCGCCAGAATTGGGGGCCAGGGCTCAAACATAGGAGTGCTGGACACCGATGAATGGGAGCAGCAGAAGATCGACCGTTGTCGAGATTCTTGGGCAAGGTCTATTCCCAGCAGTGGGCGTCTTAGGCTATTAAGATGATGGTGATGATGAAAATGGGTGATAATAATATTTAATTTGTGGCTTAGGCCGTTTGCCTGTGGATTTTTTTCCAAGAATAAATAGAATTCATTCATCAATCCAATTAATTCCTTCAAGAAATAAAATTGAAATAACTACTTACACTTTTTTGTAAATTATTATGATATATTACGAATTTAATAGTCGGCAGGACTGTTATGGATGGAACTTGGTAATTATACAACAATTAACACAACATAAGGAAGTTAATTTAAACACCACCTTGTAAGACTAGTACCTACGTAATTAAACGTCCGTTAACGTTGATTTAATTGCCAGCAAAAAAATATTAATATAGTTTAATATTATACGCAATTCAAAGTTCCATAATTTATTTGCAACCGCTTCATTATCGGGGTCACTGGAGCATTGAACAATAATGTCACTTGTTTAAATACCAACTGATCGAATTAACATACATATATACATATAGTGCTCCGCGACCCTCTCGGCACAGATAACTCAACGCGTCTCTCTCCTACTGAGCTAGTTAGAATGAGACGCACTGAGTTACGTAGCGAGTTATCGCGTCGGCTAGGTGCACAGCTAAAATTGGGGAATGAGCGGGAGGGCCCTCTGCCAAAGCAATATCAAACGTGTGTGACAGCAAATAAGAACGCTGCCAGCGGCCTTCCGCTCGTTCTTCACCTGCAGCGATATAAGTTTAGTAAGTGTGTAAGTAATGCGGGTACAGTTTATTTTAAACTCGACGTGTGCGTGCGGACTAGATTGATAAGCTACTTATAGAATATTAGCTGTTGCCCGCAGCTTCGTTCGCTTAGAATTCGTGCGCTGTCTGGCGAAAATTTTGTATCTTTTCGGGATAAAAAGTAGCCTATGTCTATTCGCGATAATATCCAAACATCTCCCCGCGTCATTGAGATTAACGAGATTATCCATTGCCCATAACTTCTTCCGACCCTATAAAATTCAGTTGGTGTTGATTGTCTCAAGATATTTATTTATAACTAGTGACTTGTTCCGACTTCGCACACGATACGAGTACAATTGCGATGTTATGTACATATTTTTAAGTAATATTCCGTAATAAAATCTCCAAATAACAGTGAAAAACATTATCAAAATCCGTTGCGTGGTTTAAGAAGGAGAAGGCGGCCGAACATACACTATAAGGATTGAGGACAGACTGGAACGGATAGCGACATTCCTTTATACTGTGTAAAGAAAAGAAACTGTGTTCAAAACCAAGCAATTTTTAGGCTAGCTTTTCCTGTATGATTTTGTTCATGGGAAGCATATTATAACGACAATAACCCTCCGTTTAAAGACAGTTTGATAATAAAAAAGGACACAGTTTCGATTTAAAATTCAAATCATAAGCCCATGTTTATATTTGTGACTAAATCAATACACCTTCTCCATTCCTGTCACGGACGTGGATCCATTGAACTCTGCAGCATGCTGAGCACGTCCTTAGCTCTGCGGAAGTGGCCCTAACTGTAAATTGTGCGCTTTTCTAAAATGGACCTTCAGGTGGGTCGAAATTGGGTCTAGAATCTAGGTCACGCGACGGTATCTGTAGGTTGTGGGCGTTAGGTGATCATGGAACACTTATGGTTATGGAATAATTGGTGGTGTCTGTCTGTGTCTCATGCAGCTGCGTGAGCAAAAGGGGTCAAAGTATTAAAAACAATGGAATACAAATGATAGAGAAATTGACAAGAAAAAAAAAACTTGGCCGTTTTTCAGGCCTCAATCCTGCAATCTCGGCATTTCATGCCTTGCTCTTACCAATTGAGCTACTTGCAAGAGTATCATCAGAGGGGACAAGGGAGCAGCGGCTGGCCCCCTCCCTGCCCTATGAGCTCTAATAAGTGTGTTAGGCTGCGTTTCCACCAGAGATTTGTGAGGATGCGTAGCGAGGGATGTGTTTGTAAAGAACCAATGAGTCGTTTGACCTTTGAGTTTGACGTTTGAGACCGAGGCGAGGTACATGAAGCGATTCTATTGGTTCTTACAAACACATCCCTCGCTACGCATCCTCGCACATCTCTGGTGGAAAAGCAGCCTAATTTACCAGTTCATTTTTATCGGTTGTGCCAAAAAATATGAAGTTTAAAATAATTTGCCCTGTCAGTTTGTAACTCGTGATCTCATCATGATATTTCAAAAATAGTGATCGTTGAAAGAATATCAACACGGCTTATTTTCTTTTAAGCAATCCTTTTATTTTAGATATAAATAATGTAAGGATACCGTTTTGCAAGCAATAACCGTACACTAAAACAAGTTTAAGTAAGTTATAATATTATTCATATCATAAGTCATTTAAATTTTATAATCTAGACGCGTCTGTCGAGTGCGTGTGAAACAGGTTAAAACACATATTTATTACTTTTACGCAACAGAGTTTAGCATTTTTGACGAGTGAATAAGACTAACATAACAGAACCTTGGCGTTTGTTATGAATATTATGCTTATATATTTCTATTTATATGTTAAAAATTGCATATTTTGTCTGAAAACTGACTTGGTTAAGAGGAGTGTGAACCCAGCACCAAAAAGCGCTCCCCATACTAACGGCGATAGCGTTTTCCATCCTCTAAACCTTAACCTATGGCAATGATTTCTTGGTATGTTGTCATTATACCTTAGAACTAGGTTTGTATGCTTTGATTTTTTTAATATTCTTCAAAGATTTGACAATATTTGCATTTTAGGAGTTTCAAATAAAACAAAAGAGCGTCAATATTTTGGAAACTATTAAGAATTTTTAACAATCAAAACATACTCCTCTTAACCGACCGGCTAGTCTGCTGCTGTAAGTACGTATGTTAAGTATTCGTATATGTATATACATATATATACATATTTATACGTCTACACAGGTCAGCGTGGTTGAAGCATGCGTCATTGTGTAGTAAACGAATGTTTATTGTTTCGTACAATTGCTATCAAGTGCTACTAGCTGACAAGGTATGTAACTGCCTGTTTTTAAAGTAATTAAAATAGAACTTTAGACACATTATAAATGCTGTGAGTAAGTAATTGAGTTACAGACCGTCACATATGCTAACCACTGCCTAACTCTGCCTTTTCAAATAAAATAAAATAAATATTTCTATTTTAATGACTTTAAACAGCGCACCTTTAGAATCAAAGCAACCCATCTCCGAATAATACACGTCCCAAAATATCTCCTTCATTAAAAGACATAGAGTTTAATATTGGGAAATGTTATATTCAGAATTGTGCCTCTACAATTCTGAAGGTGCAACAGCAAGTCTTTTTCTGCAAAAAGCAAACGAGCACGCGGGTCACCTGATGGGTTAGTGATCACTGCCGCCCTTAGGTGTTTCCGCGGACACCCCGAAATTAGATCACACGTCGCTCAATTAAAATGCTAATTTTAATTGTGTTTTTAATGTTTTATAAATGTATGTTAGTCTTCAAGGTATTTTTTCTATGGGCAAATGCAGCCTGAAATAAATGGTTTTTTTTTAATAAATCGCTGATCCGTTATAATGTTTTAACAATTTGATTTAATCTCTATCTTTAGTGTTTATGTCTCGAAAATTATTAGGTAAGTGTTTCCGAATTTAGTGGTTTAAGATCAATATAAGCAATTAATTTGTTCATTACGTAAACTGTTGCGCAAAGCTTGCCCGAAAGAAATTACTTTTAAGCAATAAGACCGCATGCTGTGAACGATTACGTACGTAGTTTTAGACTCTTTGTTTCATAATTAAGAAATAAATTAATGCACCTACAGAAAGCACTAAACATGAAGCCCTAAAAGTAAGTAAAGTACAATTTCTGTTTTGGCTAAAAAATTACTGGTAGTGATTTTTTTTTATGAAATAGGAAGGCAAACAAGCAAGTGGGTCACATGATGGCAGGGGCTTAACTAGGGTGGGGCAGGCAGGGCATGTGCCCTGGGCGCCAAATAAGGGGGGGCGCAAAAAACGAAATTTAACTACCTATAAACAAAAATACAATCCAAATTCGTATACATGGCTAAATAAAAGTCTTTTGAGGATCATTTACTCCTTATTGTAGATACATTTATTCCAGACGGGGACATATTTGTGGTATTTTGTTTGTTTTACATACATTACATTACAAAATTAGTAAAATAATGAAAAAAATGCGTAGGTATCGGTTTTTAAAATAATTTACAAAGGGAAAGGGGCGCAGTTTAGACGCGAGCCCTGGGTGCCATTTTACGTCGCTACGCCCCTGCATGATGGTAAGTGTTCACCATCGCCTATAGACACCCGCAACACCAAGAAGATGGCAGATGCGTTGCCAATCCAGAGGGCTAAGATGGAATACCTCTTGTGCCAGTAATTACACCGGCTGTCTTGCTCTCCACGGCGGAATACAACAGTGCAAGCACTGCCGCTTAGCGGCAGAATTATCGAGCAAGATGGTGGCAGCGATCCGGACGGACCTTGCACAAGGTTCTACCACCCGCAAAATGCCTTAAGGCATTAATTACGCCTTGTTACATTCAAACACGGTGTAATTACTGGCACTAGAGGAATTCCATCTTAGCCCTCTGTGCTGGCAAACGGTCTCCTTGGTGTTGCAGGGGGCCTAGCACGCTAGCTTTTATCGATGACATAAAGCATTTATCCCGTTCTAACCAGTATGCGTGTGCGAAAGGGACGAATGCTTTATGTCATCGATAAAAGCTAGCGTGCTAGGCCCCCAGGTGTCTATGTGCGGTGGTGATCACTTACCATCAGGTGACCCACTTGCTCGTTTTCCTTTCCATTAGATACAAAGAAAAAAAAATTGTTCAAAAACATTAAACCTTTCTTCACATAGTAAATATCTCATGATCATCGGTCGCTTACTTATTCTAAACCAAGCAACGGATTTTGATACGGTTTTCACTGTCATTTATAGATTTTTTTACAGAAGTATTTGTAAACAAACTGGAACAAATTACCTTGCTACTCCGCGAAACCAGTGCCGGGCTCGTGCAAAATAGCTGCGTCTGTGCGACACATATATGTTCATGCAAAAACCCACCCTCCTCCGCTTCCACACGAAACAACATATATCACACAGACTCAACTACACACCACCACCACTAAACACTAAAACTACACGATCGACGCGCGTTTCGCCTCTATACGAGGCATCATCAAGATCAAAGAAACAGTACGACCGTTCGCTACTTGAACGAATGGCAACCATGGAATGGAGTAGCAAGGTAATTTGTTCCAGTTTGTTGATATGGACCTCCGCAAAGTAACGCCTGAATCTATTAATTATTTAGAAGTATTTGTATATATTACATTCTAATTATACCCGTGCAAAGCCGGGATAGGTAGCTAGTATTTTGTAGGATGTTGATTTTGGGGGCCCGGTAGAGAGCAGGCAAGTTCTAACAAAAAATTGTATGTCCTTGAACCAAGTTTTAACAGCGCGCCCGTTTAAGTCTAATGAACGGACTCGTTTCGGGAACAAATATTAGTACAGGTGATACGTGCTACTTTACCTCGATTATTGTTTACTCTAGCTGTGTAGCCTGTATGTAGTTAAAATAATATGTTTTGTTTACTAAAATTGTTTTTTTACCACGAATGTGTTTTAAAATTTGTACCTAATCGAGAATTTTGAATGGAATTGGTGGCTGTATGATAATCTGTAGCGGAATAAAAAAATATTTTTGTTTTATGATTATTATGAGTTCAAATCCACTCAAAGGTTAGCTAAGGAAGAGATAAGTTCGCTTTTGTTAATTTTCTCTTTTTTGCATTTCTTTTGTTTGTTTTCTTGTGGTGGTGTAACAATAAATATATTAAATACCATTTAATTAAAAGAAAATGTAATAATATGTAAAAGTACTTGTTGTTATAATGTTTTAATAAAAACAATTTTACATTACACGCAATGCGTACAAAAGTACGTACTTTGTAAAAAAATATCTTCACAAATATGGTACTTTTGACTATCCTGGTTTAAAAATATTTTCGAAATAGGGTAGTGAAAAGTTTTCTGTATGTTTCCATATTTGTGACCGGAACAATCGAGCCGCCTAGTAATTGCACAATAAAATACTTCCCTTCTTACCCACGTACATACAAACAACTTAAAAAAAAACAATGAAATAATTATCATAAACTTTTTATAATAAATAGATACGTCATTAAACGTTTTCCTTAACAAATAGCCTTTACTCGATCTTGTTCGAAGGTTATTTCTTGGAAATACTGTATAAGCTAAAAGTTTTATTACTAAGAAACAACGACACAACCCATGTGTATCATCAACTTTAACTAATATTTTAAAATGTGAAAAATCCGACTTCTTAATAAAACCACAAAAAAGGCAAGAACATTGCGTCCCGCTGCGCCCTACCAACCGGTAACAAAAACATTTCGCAACATCATAACTAAAAGCTAAAAGATAACTAATTTATATTCGCAATCACAAACCTTCAAAACTCACGAACGTGCGAACTATAAAGAACTTTTTAAAAAAGCACGTGAACGTCACTTTAAAAAACTTAATTGTGTCACTGGTTGTTTATAATGTTACTCTAATAAAAAGCACAAACACAATTCGATTGTTTTTTTTATATTTGAATGTGGAACGCGCGTCCGAGTCGGCGCGCCGCACGGTACTGCCCTGTGATTGGTGTTTAAGCGCGGGAATGCACATGTCAAAGTGACGTTTGCGAAACAGGTTTAAGTATGTAAATTGTGGTGGCGTAACACTTTATTTTGTCAATGGCTTGCTAATGCTACTGGATAGCTACGAAGAATACGGTAGAAGTGGATTTTTAGATCAGTAAAACTTAACTTAGGTACTTAATTAAATTGAAATACCTAACAATCATATTCGCTGACTACGAAAAGAACTGAGAACGGAACTTGAGCTGTAAGGGTGAGCCTGTGTGCTCGTTTTACAGAACCTGTGATCTAAAATTACAGGATTCATGGAAAAAACACAGGACAACGCGTTTATCGTATGGTATGGTCCTGTATTTGTCTTATTAAAATACAGGACACGGCAAAAATGATAGCTGAAAAACGGGACGTCCTATATAATACAGGACAGTTGGCCAGCGGAGACGATGGGGGAGGTGGCGGAGACAGTTCGCTGCCCGCCAACTTCCCCAGTGAGGCCTGCAAATAGGGGGTAGAGCACCCTTGCTCGCCGTAGGCTAGGCTCACACGTCTGGGGGGGAGGTCCCGCGTATCCAACATCTCTCTCCTTTGGCGCGGGACCGGTCAGGCGTCGATGTGGAGTATCACAGGCCCCACGGCGCCTGGTCGATAACCGGTTAGAGGGTGACGCCTAGGGATGGTTTTAGTTCGGGTATGCCCCCCAATTTGGGAGGAGAGTCCCACATACCCCCCGAGCTGCTCCAGGCAGAGGGGAGCCATAAAGCTTTCCTCCCTAGATGCGAATATAATGCCAAGTTTATTGCGTTAACCACTTAATAGTTGTCAACAACTTTACATTGAATGCTGAATTGTTTATCACTCTCTTTAAAATTGTCACCGATATTGACAGGTTTAAACGCCTGTATATGTACCTCCTCAAGAAACTGGAACAAATTACCTTGCTACTCCGCGAAACCAGTGCCATGCTCGTGCAAGATAGCTGCGTCTGTGCGACATATATATCTTCATGCAAAACCCACCCTCCTCCGGTTCCACATAAAACAACATAGATCACACAGACTCAACTATACACCACTACCACTAAACACTAACCCCTTATTCATAAACGCTTCGTAAACGTTTGTTAGACTTTTGCCCTCAAATGAAAGGGACAGAACATTTGTTAGCTTAAAAAGATAGTTAACTTTTTATGAATAAGGGGATAAAACAACACAATCGCCGCGTGTTTCGCCTCTTCACCCCCTCCACCACCCATCGCCATATCTCACGTTCTTTAATTAAGGTTCACAAAACCCCAAGGTCGAGAAACTGGGTCTACACAGAAAGCCGACCAAGTACTTGATTGGCTCAGCGTGAATAGCAAACAGTTGACCGCATAAATGTCTCCTTCCGAACCACTGGACACAATATGGAAAGTGTTGACCTCTGCGGCCGTAGCTTATAGCCCGGCAGCTAGGTTGTTTGGTGGTAGCTTCAAACTCTACACGGTGTACAGTAGGGGAAATATATTCACATACCACCTTAGAACCCTATCGCAATGACGCGACGCGTTAAACGCCAGGCTATGTCATACAAATGTCATGCGTATGTCTCTTCGACTAGGTTCTACGGTGGTACGTGTTTCAATTTCCTTGACTGTACGAGTAGTTCAGAGGTCCCTAAACTTTTAGCTATATATACAGGGTGGAAAATTTGAATGCCACATGGATGGCAACTACCTTAAATACTGGAAATAGCACATTCTGTGTAAGGGAGACTTTCCTTTATTTTTAAAAACAATAAATTTTGCATTTATGGATTTATGAAAAATCGCTTGTCTTAGTCGGGACTCGAACCGATCAAATGCGACATAAAATAAAATGCCGTATTTTATGATGCGGATCGAAAGGGTTACTGATAAGATTCATTTTTCTCTAAATAACCAACATAATCAAAATAACGGTAGGCCATGAAAACTAACAATTAGTACCTTTTAATTTTGTTTTCACCCGTCACGTGAAATGCACCGCAACTACTTTAATTATTGGAAATAGCTAATTCTACGCAATGGAGACTTACTTTTACATTAGAGACGATTTTTTTTAAATCCATTAATGCAGTATTTACTATTCTCTGAAATAAAAGTAAGTCTCCATTGCCTAGAATTTGCTATCTCCAATAATTAAAGTACCTAGTTGCGGTGCACATCACCGGCATTCAAACTTTCCACTTTATATTTGAGAACAGTGAGCTTCATTGCTTGAGAACCTTTTAGATGAATATAATAGTGTCGCCAAAAACCTATTGATGTGAGCGTTTGTTTGTATTGACATCCACTGTCACGCACACTAATATCATCACAAACGTCCTCGTAATATTGCAAGTAAAATACCAGCTCCCCTTGAAATTCGGGGATTTTTATGACATTCTACTAGCTAAAAATACCTATTTTTGGCGTCATTTTTCGCGCGTGAACTCAGCTTCTGGGCGTATTTATTTTAAGTTGAGAACAATCTGTAACTACAGGTTTAGGCACGTAGTAATGTAGCAATGACTCAGTGGTTTCCCACGTCGAACAATGCGTCCCACCTCCCAACCTTGTTGCTGTGAGAGGAAGCCAACGTAGGATTCACAATTGCATTGACACTTCGAGGCCTTGGGAGCTATTATGAAGAATAGGATACGATGTTTTGTTAGAGGCTGAACCTACACGGGCTTTGCTTCTTCAATGCCAAGCTAACTAGCTTCTAAAATCACAACAATATTTAAAAAAAGTTCACCGGTGGTAGAACCATTTCCTAAGTCCGTTCTAATATCTAGCTCGCTAATCCAGCCGTTAAGCAGCAGGGGTTACTGTTGTGTTCCGGCGTGGAGAGAAAGACAGTCGGTGAAATTACTGGCACAAGAGCTATTCGATCTAAGGTTTCTGGGTGGGCAAAGCATCAGCAATCTCCTCGGTGTTGCGGGTGTCTATAGGCGGTGGTGATCACTTACCATCAGGTGACCCACTTGCTCCTATTTTAAAACGTCTGTTACAACCTTACATAAATACGCAAGCAGACTAGGGTGCATGAACTTATGCATGCTTCCTTGTGCATGTCCTAGAGTCAAGGACGGATCCAGCTTTCGAGTCAGGGGGGGGGGGTGTAACGTAGTCGAAGTTCAGTCAGGACTGGTCATCAATTTGTAGGTATAGAAAAATTACCAGTGATCGACTGAACGCTCGCATTTACGTTACAGGCTTTCCGAGTGAGATATAACAATGCGGTCGACGGAGCCCCGCATTGTACGCAGCCCCGAGAACTTCCTTCATGTAAATGGCCCTCAAGTAACCTTAGGCACCTACTTACACTTACTTAACAAAGATGCACAATTGTGACAAACAGAAAACAATCGGCATGTCTTCTCACACGGGTGTCGTGTCGTGACCCAGTTTCGGTTCGGACAAAGGGACGCGCGAAGGCTCGCCTAATGGCGTCGCTTACGGAATACATTATATTTGAGTAACTAACCAGTTCTCGTGTTAACATTGCAGTGAGTAAAATACACAAAGTAGGTACCTACAATATTGAAATTCGCTTCCGACATATTTTCGTCCACTCAAATGTTAATGGAGGAGATCTCTTAGAGGGATATATTCGCCTTTGTATAGGTAACGCAGCGATAATTTAGGCGAATGATTACACATGCAACTATATACACAGCGCAAAACGAAACAAAACAAAAAATGTAAAATTCGAACGAAACTCCGGTACACATAGGACATGCAGCAGTCTGCGTGACTTTCGTTACGTTACCGATACCCATGCCGAACCACTGACCAGGCTCTTCAGCCAAGATGTTCTACATCTGCTAGATCGTCGGTTCCGGTCGGTTCCGGATGCGAGCGTTCAGTCGGTTTTGTATTTTTCTTGGATTATTAACTGGAGTTAATTAGTCCTTGCGAGTTTAACCGATTATCTTGAAATTGCAAATTTCCATGGACAGCAGGGATCACTCCCATCAGGTAACTCACAGATTGTCACCACCAGATGCTGTTGCCTGATGGCAACCCACAGGTGCTTCATTGTTAACCTTTTCACCGCCAACAACGCAAACTAAAGTTGTCATCGACACGCCAGTGGCCTGTTTCACGAAGCTACAAGTTCCATATTACTAGTCTACAAGGAACGAGGGCAAAAAGTTACAATTTACAAGTAGCTACAGATAGGTACAGACGTAGGTCACTTGATGCGCTGTGTCATCAGTCAACTATAGTACATATGTGTCGGTGGCGTGATGAGCACGACAACTCGCGACACCTTTAAGCGTTCTTAGCGTTTAAAGGGTTAAATAATAATAGAAATCCCGCGACCTGACCTTACTGCCTACTTGACCTTTCCCGCCCATCATCTCCACATCTCTGCGATCGCCAATTAATCACGTCACCTTCACCTGCTTGCCTGTGGGTGCATGGCGGCACGAAGATGCCACCTGACTCATGCTGACTCCGCCAACCCACGCGGTTTGTTATCCGAATGTAAACAGTGCATCTAGCACAAATCTTCTCGACACGCGTCGGAATCTTCAGTGCGTCTTGTTTTAATTAGACCAGTAGGAGCGAGACGCACTGAGTTACGTAGCGAGTTAACGCGTATCGAGAATATTCTTGCAGGAGCACAGGACACGCTCACGATATTCAGTGTTTTATTGTTAAAAGCACGATTACATAAAGATTTTCACTCGGCAAAGATCGTTTTTTGGTTTACATTGCTTCTTTGGACCATTACGTGATACTTGGCCTTCTATCTAAACGCAGCAATTTATACTATTTACTCAAAATAAAATAGGGTTCACTCAATCCTTTTCAGTAAAACAAAAATATAAATGACACAGCATATTTTTATTGTAATGTTTTATAAATTGTTTGTAATACATGAAATTGATAAAATGAAATTACTTTTAAAACATGTATTAGTAGAAATGAATGTTTATTTTTATATTTTCATTTAACCGACAAAATATAAGTGGGCCCTATTTCGTTTTGACTAGTTTAGGTACTTCCTTTAATATTAATAACTAGCCAATTTGAAGTCAATTCTTGAAATGTTTGTGTGGACTTCGCTCGGAGTGAAGAATCTCGCTTTACTAATCTAACAAACGATAAACATCACATTTAATGAAATCTTATCATAGGAACCAGCGGTCTTAATTTTAACATGCCCACTTAAGTTCATGTTATTCCTCCGTGCGGCTGTCTCCCTTCTGTCATAACTCATAAGAAAGGGACACACTGACAAATAAAAATTCAACGTGGGCGGTTATTTTAGCGCCGCGGAGCTGAGGCTGAAGATTGTTCTCACAACATTGGTCATACTCCTTCCTCGTACAGCTCATCACCTCGAGTGAGCAAGACGGCGATGTCTCAACGTCGAGCACAACGCTGACACGCTTAGAAATAACGGGGCAGTATCGGCATGTCATGCGTTTGGAGTTCTATAATTGGTGACAAAGAAACGCGAAACAATGTCTTGCAAAAAGGCGTGGCAAATGACATCAGTGACATGTCTTTGCTTTTACGACTGCTTCCCGACCTGGTTGGAATAATGGTAAGCTAAAACTCTTAACTTTACAAATAAATTGTAGGAGGTTCTTAAGCTGCTCGCAAGGGACACTTTTAAGGCAATGAAAAATAATGTTAAGTCTCTAGTTTTTAGAGTTCGGTATCGAAAGGGTGTCAACTGAACCCTATTGCAATATGACCCCGCTCGTCACAAAATGAAAAACAAGTTAAAAATTAAAGGAGTTCCCAAACAAGAAACTTTTTTTGCGTTTCTTTGTACTGTAACTATCTGCGAGTCTGATTAGCACTTAAATTAGATGGTTATTAAATCACATTCAAAACAAAATTACATACAGTATACAAAATCAAACTTACGCGGTCATGTTAATGCCATTTGCAAAGTTCGGCATGGTGTTACGCTATTCTTAATAAGTCTTTACAGCAGGGTTTCGAAATGAAACAATATTTGCTACACAGAAGAATATATTTAGTCATAACATACATAATTATTAATTAATATCGTATTCACGCAATACATCGAACAGGAATATTTTTAGCCGAAACGACCAATTTGAACATATTTCCAAATACATAACAATGTCTAACGTTTAAATTTAGAAGATAATTGGGTTTGTATCACAACATATATGGACAAAACAAAATGAATATTCAATACTCGTTTGTTCCGCGTAGATAACCAAATTTGATAACAACTACACTTCAAGTTGACAGTTAGTATGGTGGTTATCTACGCAGCACGAACGAGAATACTTTGTCAGACTGTAGGACATACATATAAACGCTAGTAAGCTTTTGAAATCAAATTGAATGCTTCTAAAACGTGTCTAAAGCTAGTGTTGATATTTTAGTTTCCGAGATCCTATCTTTAATGATACAAATTTCGTGAAAAAGATCTGTTTTTCTTTATAACATAGCTGCCTTATATTATAACGTTTCAAGGCAAGGATTGTACATGGTGAGAACATTTACTTTGTGTCACACGATATCTATTACACTTATACATTATTCTGGATTCTCTAGGTGTATTAAATATAGAAAACATCGATAGATATATTTTTAGTACAAAAATGATTTTGCCACATTTCGAAACGTACGAAACATTTAAAACAATAATACATGTAAGATTAAACGAAATAAACTCTCAAAATATATTTAAAAAACCACTTGCTTAATTGCTGTAATAGATATTTCGCAAGTGGCTGTTGCGGACACGACAGTGTCGACAATAACAACAATACTTCACCTTTCTCCCTCTAAATCTTTCCACATTCCCAATATCACTATAAGATGGATAAGTACGTTTTGATCTTAAACTAGGCGATCCGGTTTAGCAATGCGTTGGATTTTAAATAGTAAACAAGAGGAAGAGTCAGTAAGTAACAATTTGGCGACGCACATATGCGTTTGAGGTACCTAATATAATGCCGGAAGAATCTGGCCGTCGAAAGGTGGCCCTGAGAACCGCTGTGAAATCCTTCGTGTTGGATAGGAACTTAAACAATCTTGATCATTTTCGGTTTTTTTAGCCATTTATTTCTTGCATAGTTCATAAACAAACCCGAGTGATTCAAAGAGAAACCCATAGAATTAAGTATACTAGTTTTATGTAATAAAGCACATGGAGTAGTCTTTCGTCTTGATTTCTGTAATCGCGTGCGAGTGATATGGATCTGCCACAGGCGGCATGCCACTCCTTGAATAGTTTGCATCGAAGTTAATTACAAAACGTTTTATATTTTTATTTACTTATCGAAATTGGATAGGGATAAAATAAACTATTCAGAATAAATTGTTGTGGAACTATACAAACTTATCTATCAATTATTTAATTTCTTGAACGAATCAAGCATCAAAACTTGTTGTACTGGCATTTGGAAGATGTCGTGTGGTGCCCCACAACAAGAATTTTTAATCGAAGATAAAGATTTAAATAAAGCTTTTTGCTACAGGCTAACGTCAAAATTCAAGAACAAAAATAGTGCTTAGAGATGGTCCCAGATATTAATTGTTGAGCCACTGAAGAACAATTTCAAATTAACATTGCCAATCTTGCCCAACGTTATTATACACAATCAGAGGTAAACATTTACTTGAGAATCAATAACATGGTTTCATATAGGCACAATGAAAATCGTGATGGTACAATGCTGTCACAGAGTTTAAAGCTTAGCTCATTCTGGCAAGCATAGTTTTAATTGATTGTTATAATTTACAAATCTATTCTCCCTAACTCTTAGCGAATATTGTTCACCTACTGTTTAAAATCGCATCGCTAGACCGGATCAATGGTGTCACAGCCTTACTGAAGTCTTGGTGGCGCATATAACTTGCTATGACTCTCTGTCCTGGGCAAGTATAGCATAAAAACGATACAAAGGGATTAATTGAAAAAAAAAGTGAAAGGCGGGTTGTATCACCTGTTATAAAGTGAAAAAAGATTAAAAGAAAAGGACACTGTTTAAGGACTGATAAAGATTTTTAGAAAATTTGTTTTATTAGTAGTACTGTTACCATACTGACGTTAAAAGCTCTATTTTAACTAGATGATGCAACCAGCCCTAACTGGACAATTTTTATTATAATTTTGCTAACGTATGCATGGTTTTATTTTTGTTATTGGTATCGATCTTAATTGTTAAAAACAAATACAAATTTCTGATTAATGTTGAGATTATAAATCATGATTTTACTATCCTATGATGATATTTTCATATAAATAACATGCGGTTTTTTTTAAAGATTTCTAAACAGAAAACAAATACACCAGGACAGAGCAAAGCATGATATCGTGGTAACCTAAGAGGCGGGAATGATGTTAGCTCCATAATAATAACATACTAGCATGCGTAGAGACGACACTTCCACGAAAATTCCCAATATCGTGACACTTAGGAACAGTTAACAACTGAACCAGGTGCAGACTCGAAGAGATCAAACGATCAAAAGATCACAGAAATCTACTGAAGCTTTTACCTCCTTGACAATAGATATATTATTACATCTTTTTGACCTCTTCACCTGTGCAGATATATCCGTTTCTGAATGTGTGTTTCGAAACAGATCGCAACACAGTTCTATAAGTAAACTTTAACAGCACGTTTCGATTGTAAATGGAATGTTTCATTTTGAGTTTTACCACATTTCTTGATAACCAGTAGTCGTTTTATACGTAGCTTTTAGCATTAAAGAAACACTGTTAATTGACCTTCGTTTTGCACAACATTCCAAACTCCCGTCCTCCTTTAAGAAAGTTTTACCAAGAGCTGAAAATAATATTCGCCTACCATAACAATTTCTGTTTCCGACACGACATCGTTTCGTTACTCGGAAGTTGTTTGGATCAAAAACAAAGTAAAAACTTACGGTCAAAATTTAACAACACGGTTACAAAATAAGTCCAACACCATCAATTTCTCGTTTGTGTCGCGTAGATAATCAAATTAGATACCTAAAGTCAAATTTTATGTAATAATAATAATAGACACTTTTATTTACCAACACAGCAAAAGAAAATTTTTGCATAAAAATGATAAATAAATTGAAATGAGACTCTACTTTTCCGTCACCAACCATAACAATAACTTTTAGTATGGTGGTTGTCTAATTTTGTTGTGTACGCAACACAAACGCAACTTTCTGATTCTATCGGAAACAGTGGCGACGAAACTGGTCTAAGAGACGAGTTTAGTGAAGACTCCTTGCACCAATTTCGACTACAGAAATGACTACTGATAAACTAGTAATGACATATAAATCGGTAAAATGTCGAATTAACAGCGCTACATACAGTGGTTAAGTGTCGTCGCTACACAGCAGTTTTAACCACTATGGTCTCATTACACGATACGATGACAGTACACAAATCATATAATGAGTCGTTTGTTGACTATAGCATGTTCTTAATACTATAAGAGTGGCTCGCGTCAAGATAACTACACGCTTTGGTCGTTTTTTATTGGAATTCTATATAATCTTTCGGACTGAACACATTTATTGTCGGTTTCCCCAATTAGGATTTTATATATCAGTATTTGACTATAATAAATTTTAGTACAACCTTATCTTCCACGTCATCAGATGAAGATGACCTAGAATGATGAATGGGAATAAATGTGTCCGGTCCTTTTTTTATTATAGTCGTCTTTTTAATTATATTTTCTCAACGCGAACGCATTACATATATTTAGTTGTTATTTAATTAAGCCTCTTCTATTCGTTTCTCAGTCTCAGGGAATGTTGGTTGGTAAGTCTCTTCGTTGCCTTACAAAATATATTGTTTCTTTCACCTCGAACTTTCATAAAGTTTCATAAAAATATTTTAAGGAAAATCATTTATTTTCAGAATATTCTTTACCCGATTATTATACTAATACTCCAAATTACTTACCAGCTACAAGAAGCGATTTTTTTTAACAAAATTGGCCCTAAAGTAATACTTATAAATCTTATAAGAATTATTATAATAATATGACTCGGTAATTTTGAAAGTCGAATGAAGAATAGCGGGATAATTACCATTTTAATATAATTATTAATAATTAAGGACAATTGAGAATGGTTAAAATATTTTTCGAATAATATAAAAGTAGTCGATTATTATCTTTTTGATAATCACATTGTTTGTGCGTCACTATAAAGAGATTAGTGTTTTATTTATATTTTTTTAATTACAATTAAGATAATACTCATTTAAATGGACAACAATTTAAATGTTTTTGAGCTATGCTTTCAGATTCTTCATTGGCTTGATGAGAAGCATTTTTTCAGTCTATAAGAAGCTGATCAGTCCAAAAAATCCAAAAGCGCAAGTTTATCCTTTCTTTTGTTACGGTAGTTTTATGAGAATCAGCGTTAATTTTAATCCTTTTTAGCAAGAATCACATTCATTATTTTTTAATCATTCCCAAGAATAACATTTTCAGGACTTTATCATACTCAAGTATTCGAAGAATGAAATCCGAGTTAATTCGCCATTTCGTTAAAAATATGCATACAGTACACAGATAATTTAAATGTTTCAACAACACTAATTTTCAAAAGGACTTATTTCCAATTCAGTGAGATATCGAATTTAGACCATATGATCTTTACTTGAAGTCTAAATGTAAAAGTTATAGGAATGGAAATAAGCTCTTGAAACACAACCGTATAAAGATGAGAAATATCAGAATCTTTCAACCGTTTTCGTACAGATTCAATTTTCAAAATGCACGTAGTATTTGGGACGGACGTTCATTCTTTTTTTTACACGATAAAATAATTATAAAGAAATAAAACGTATTGCTATGTCAGATCGATATAATTCGTTCGATACTGCGTTCTATCTTAAGCAAGTCGAATTGAGCTTTGCTAAATTCTCTACTAAGTCGTCAGTGATATAAACATTTCTTTTAGCTGAATTAATAAATCCTTTACGCGATAAAGGTCTTTAATTACACATTGTCACTCGCGTCTCTAACCCTTAAAAATGTTCAATGATTAATTACTTTGTAGGATCTTCGTCTAAAGTTATACTTTATTTTTTCTCTGTCAGTACCAAAACACTAATCAAATTGACTTTTAACAATTTCATAAAGCTCAGCTATTAGTTACGTAAGGTGTTCCATACCGGTACCGCAAAACCGGTATGTGAACAGTAACGGTAAACACAAAACCGCCATTGGGTAAAGTAACCAATATTCAAGCGGCTCAGCTAGCACGCGCAGTTGATGCAACAAGTGATGTGATATGTAGGCTCCTAGGTCACCATTTATTTTCCTAACTAGACCGAAAGAGTGCAAATACTTTCACAAACATTCACTGGAAAAGTTAATTTATCAGCGACTCTATCCATTTATGCTCAGCCATGTTTTACTCAGTAATGCCAAGGTCCGAGATAATTGTGGATTCTAATTTGATACAAGAGTTAGCAGTCTTTGCATACAATAACTGTATTCAAACACTGCTAACTCAAGTACAGTAAATACCATCAACACAGTACGTTGAATACAGCACCATTTTGCTAAGTAAGAGATCATCTATCACAAATTAACTGACTAGATACTGAATTCGTTGCTTGAGACAAACAAATAAAAAAACGCTCATGTTTAACATGTTGTTACGAATTTAGAACACAAATAGGTACAATATAAGACTACGTAGTTTTTGGCACATAGTTTTAATCATTGAAAACCAGACTGACCTTACAAAGTAAATATCATTGAACACACCGATGATAAATGCTAGTGTCATATGTTCTCTTCTATCCTACCTGCATTGCTTAAAAAGATTTTTAACACTAAAAATATTAAGGATTCTTTGCAAGTTCGGAAAAAACTAGATCCTTTATGCAATAGCAGAGTGGCACTTGTGTATAATATATAACTGTATTTAATACAGTCGCGAGATTTCCTCTTAAAGCTACACAGTTGATATATTTTATATGTATTTGTAATACTTTGTTTGTGCAATGTTTTGGGCCCTTTATTGGCGGCACGATATTTACATTTAGGCCCTTGACTAGATGTTTAGCCCCACCAAAAGTTACAACAGTTTCATAAACGCACGTAACTTTAGATAATATTATTGTGCGACATGGACTACTCCGTACCGGTTCGCATTCGTACCGTTATCATATAACTGTTATTATCGCATCTTAACAAATACTTTGATATTTCACAGATGGATATCCCTATTGAGCGAGTTGGTGCGAATAGTCCATAGTATATCAAAAAACACTAGCGTATAGAAATTAAAGACACGACACATTTTTAGTAATATTTAGGCCCAACATGTCGGCAATTTTCCGTACCTATCACATAAGGATTTGACACAAATGTGTAAGCTTCAAGCATGTATATTATCCCTCTTAGGTAGATCCATTTGCGGATCAATGTTTCACCTTGAAGCCAATTTATTTCTGGTAAACTGAAATAGAGGTGTTACATCGTTTTCTTGCACGTGATACATGAGTTTGCCTATCTCGGCGCAGCACCGCCTCGCCAATTTTTAGACAAAACGAAACAAAATTCGAAATTTCAATGTTTCATTTTAAGATGAAACAAAACAGTGCGCGACAACCTGATATGTGACCTAAACGACGGAGTAAAGTCAGACCATCATGCCGTGTCTTCTAAATACTTTGTATTATTTCTTAGTGTCATTTCTATACGCTGGTATTGCATGTGCTATTCTCATAGAATAGTCTACTCTTGGCGCGAGATCAATCTCATTCTCTAACAACATTGCAATTATTACAACTACATGATAAATTCGCCATTTTGAGAGATGTTGCCAGTAAACATATCATTCGGCCTTTCTCTATGTTCTCTATACATTACGCTACTATTTATAGAAACTTCTTTTGTTATAGTTAAATTGAAACTGCATTCTAAAACTTGTCATTTTAAAGCTTTTGTTTCCTTTAGAAGGTGGGGTCTATTCGCTGCATGGTCCAAACCATCAATCTGAATGCCAGGTGGTTTCATTAGAGTCAACAAAACTGGAACGAAAGATACAGAGCACCGATTATTGGATGAGTATCGTCTTTACAAAATTTAGTATTGTTTCTTATTATACTCGCATTAATAATTCGGAATACTCCTTCATTTCATTTGTGCCAATTCTTAAAAACTACCCCTGCAATAAGGTTGATTGTACAATACACAAAGATTTTTTTCTACTTAATACAAAATATTCTTAGCGATTTACTATAAGTACATCATTTGATCAGTACCGTTAAAACTGACTGTTAAAATCAGCGGTGTCAATATTTAGCTTTTTTTTGTCATTAAAACATGTTCATCCGTTAGTTTTATTCATTTGTTTTTATTTTACTACTGGACTAAGGGCTCTTCTTTGCTCTGTCTAGTCTAGATCGTCCCGACATTTCAGTCAGTCCGTTAAACGTAACGGACTGACTGAATTGTAGACTAATATATTAATTTTATGGGTACTCGAATGTTACTTGTTTTTAAAGCCTATGTAAAGAGATATAAAATATCTATTCAAAGCTACAAATCAATATAGTTTTATTTCTTTAGTATTCTGATGTAAAATCTGTACTTATATCTATAGTTAAGATTTTGATACAGATCCTTTCGTTTATTTTTGCTTAACGAAATCACTAAGAAAATTTTGCTCTGCGAGAAAAATCTGATTATAAATCTGTATTTAGGATGCACGCAGCGTTTTCTTAATTTTAAATACTCCGATATTCCTATATCACTCATAAATTCGTTCACGATGGACAAGTGATTGAATGCAGTTCTTTTTCAGTAAGTAGTTTGGTGGAAATTGACTTCGTTCGACCTATTTCTAAAAGTCATTTTGTGTGTTAAACGCGTAATTATTTAATGATTCCTTTACTGAAATATCAAGTTGATAGTTGTGTAGTTTATTTGAAATATTACTAGAAATATAAAAGAAGATGTTTCAGGAACTTTATTTGTTTTCTAGCTATGCAAAGTTTGCTTTGACTGTGTGTTTTTTTAATAAAGTTTAAAGCGATTGTCGATTACACGTCCCGTTTCGATTAAAGGGTACATTTAGGACATTGTTAGGCCCTTCAGTAGCGTTTACTAAGTTTTAAAATATTTCAAGATATAATATAATGACATTTATTTTGATATTAAAAATTTCAATAAAAAGTATTTATAATTGTCCTAATTTCTTAACTACGATGATATTACAAAAAGTATGGAAGAAATTATGAAGTGAACACTGCTTTTATACAGGTTGCATCTTTTCTCCACGTGTAATAATACCTCACAATTTTCCTACTTACATAGAGCAGGTACCGTCGATTTTCTTCTAACTTTACAACCTAGTTTCCTTGACGTTCGGTAAAACTGGTAATGTTCGCTTTGTTCGTCACTTACTCATTTTCAGGTATCGGGATCACGTTGCGGGGCGGTCTCAGTTCTGAGAATGCAACCTGTATAAAGGTATTTACAAAAATGTTACAAAACAATAAAAAATCTTGCAAAATTTTAATCAATGTTCTCCACCACAACAAATGGCGTAATATTAACGAAGAGAAAACGATTAAATGGAGGAATCGCGACCCTCAGTTTTGTGAAGCACGAAGTTAAGAAAATATGTGAAATCTATCTCAATCACTCGCTTCTCGAAATTGTTTTTACAATAATTTTAGGTTTGACATGATAGAAATTTACAATACCGGTATTCCTAGTAAGACCAGTCTCGGGATCCCGGTATTGTGCATACTGAAAATACCGGTATTGGAGTCTCTAATAGAAATCTAACATTAATTACGTACAGAAATAATAGCAAATACGATTTAATATAAACATGACTCTACGAATGCTTCAAGTAGTTCCTAATATACTACCAACTATAAACCCTAAGACAGATCCCATTACACATCGAAATATCATTTTCTTGGAATTTTAAGAATCTTTAAAAAAAAAGTAAGACATGATTCTAACCACAACGATGCATGATTATCAACCATTCCCATTATTTATTTTAATTCTGGTTTAATAACAAGAGGTGATTAAAATACGCAAATTAAATAAGAAACTTCGCAGCTTATCTTTCTTTGTTAAAGTCAATCTACACAAAGCAATATTTGTGTCCACGCTCGACTCTCTATTTCACCACAACAACACACACATTTAGTATTTTAAATAAATCAGCGGAATTCCTATTCATTTATTTAAAAAACATTAGTTTCATTAACGGGTGTCGTTTTATATAAACCGGTATCCATAATAGACCTTGCATAGGATGTAGATATATCTATTGGTATATCAATTGTCTAATCGATATCTTAAGTTATTTTTTATCGATAGTGGGATTTTTTGTAGTTTAGCATCACTAGTAAAAACACTCCAAATGGATGCGCCTCCGGTTTGTTCTACAGCTTCAATTTATTTCATTTAGGCAATAAACGATATTTACGTGACAAAAAGTGAAGTTTTAAGTTATAATTCTGTTTAACCTTTTCAGCGCCAAGCCTCTTATTTGCAAGCAACAAATTTGAAACTCATACGAAAGCACGCAGGTCGGTTGTCACTCCTAGGTTGTCAAAGTGATAACCGGTTAAAACCGGTTTTACCTAGAGAAAATAACCGGGATAGCATTCCTCAGTCGGGACGGATATATCCGAGTTTGGCGTCGAAAAGGTCACATAAAAAGAAGTATGTACATATAAACGGGCTCTCATAGCCTCCCGTCGTCCGGCCGTGCCCGCGCCGACTTACGTGACGCCGAGCGGGCGGCGCGCCTCGCGCAGCGCGTAGGCGGCGCGCTGCGCGGGCGAGGCGCGCGCGCGCAGCGCGGCCGGCAGCCTGCTCCACGGCGTCGGCTTCCACTTGAACTCCGTGTACTCGTTCACTTGCTGCGTGCAACAGAACATCCCGAATGACGCCCGTGCCTGACCTTTCTGACGTCACGTCAGATAAAAAAGTCAGCCCCTCTAGCACACTAGCGTTTATCGCTGACATAAAGCATTCGTCCCTTTCGCACACGCATACTGGTTAGAACGGGATAAATGCTTTATGTCATTGATAAAAGCTAGCGTGCTAGGCCCCCAGGTTAAGGTTCGAGGTACAGTCAAGGAAATTGAAACATGTACCACCGTAGAACCTAGTCGAAAAGACATACGCATGACATACGACACAGCCTGGCGTTTATCGCGTCGCGTCATTGCGATACGGGTCTAAGTTGGTACGTGAATATATGTCCCCTACTGTACGTGTATCTGCTTAAGCGGATACACGTATGTCGCTTTCCAATTGTGCTCGTTGACAGACATATCCATATATCCGTCTTTAGCATTATAACTATAATGACGGATATATCCTTCATCAACATTGAATCAATAGTGACGGATACAACTGTCTTTAGCGTTGAATCTACAGTGGCGGGTATCGATCTTGGCGTTAAATCTATAATGACGGACATATTTGTCTTTGGCATTGCACCTATACTAGTGATGGGTATATCCGTTTTTGGCGAAAACCTATAGTGATGGATATATAGTTTTTGGCGTTGAGCCTATAGTGACGGATATATTCGTCATTCGCACAGAACATATAGTGACAGATATATCTATCTCTGGTGTTAAACCTATAGTAAAAGAAATATCCGTCTTTGCCGTTAAAAAGATTTATAGAAAAAAGTGATGAAATCTAAGGTGGTTTCCTCACCTTGACAAAGTGTGTATCGATGGCGTCATTGGCGTCGCCAGCCAGCACGCGCGCCAGGCCGGCGGGTTGCGGCGCGGGCTGGCGGCCGTACACTGCCGATATCTCCAGCTGCTCCAGCGACTTGCGCAGGCGCACGAAACCGATTACATCGTACTGCCACATCCAGTACCCTGGGGGATATTAAATAATATAGTATTTACTATGTTTTACACTTTGCGTGTCATTTCATCAATTCACAATTCCCTGGGGATTAACACCGGCAATGTGCTTGGATATTTTTTCGTTACCAAATAGTTAGCTTCCTAAATGAAGCAAAATAATATCAGATTTTTTGGTTGCCTCATTTAATTATAAACAATAAAAACATTTTATGACAGCATGAACAGCTTAAATACTGACTACCTTAGTCCGTCACTTTTTTTTAAACTATGACAGATATGCCATTGACAGCTTACTTGTCTGTGGCGGCGTTCCGAATCGCGTCTACATCGCACACAGCGATTACAGCGCTGACGGCCATGTCCGACCGCTCTGAGCGCTGTAAAGGTGATTCGGAACGCGGCCAATGTCACATCTGTCACTTTTTTTAAATTAGCGACGGGCAAAGGAAAAATGTATATATAAACTGATCCAATTTTTAAAAAGTGTTATAACTGAACTAAAAAACTAATATTATTTGGGGTTACTTAGGAAGCTAATTACTTTGTAATGAAAACAGTTTGCTGAAATTCATCCAAAGGTTAAATAACTAATGCGCCTAGAAATAATATTTTTTCTTAATGGAGTAATGAGAACTCACCATGTATAACAAGTCTCCTGAGCTGTGAGCACTGCCAGCACAGCAATATGAATGGATTGACGTTGCACGCGTCATACTGTAACAGCAAATAGTAAATTATTCACCTAGGTGCGTAAATGAACAATTACATCTGTGATACCTTGCAGGATAAGAATACGAGGGTGCTTTTATTTTAGTAGGCTGACTTTTTTTATATTTAGCTTTCCTCAGAGTCGGAATGAAAAGCAGAGTGTAACATGGGTGAAACACCGATTTCCTCTCTCGTTGAACAATGTACTATTGTGTAGTGTTGTTGTATAAAGGCGCTAGCATCGATATAAGAAGACAATAGATCTGCTTACTTGTTCGGATTGTTACAAGCCTAGCGTCACCACTTTGCGACGGGGTGAAGCAGGTGAAGAGGGGCTTTCAATATTTAGCCAATGGTTCAACTTCGAATCTTATCGTAAGTGAATAAAGTGCTTCTAAGTTTTCTAACTAGCAGCGACACAGGGGTCGGACAGCAGAACTAAAAATATGACGTCAATGTAAAACGTACAAAACGCAGAGCTGTTTACTTGACAGTTAGCACAGACAGTTTTATTATTATTCAGGCTATCCAACATAGTCTAATACATTTCTGGACGTGGAGGGAGCATTTGACCGAACCACGTTTTATGCCATCAGCACTGCTGCGAGTCGGCATGGTATCGAACCAACCATATGCAGATGGATGGGCAACATGCTAAACAGCAGGCTAATAACGGGAACCCTACTAGGTGACGAAATACTAGCCACGGTTACTAAAGGATGCCCACAGGGAGGAGTCCTATCACCCACGCTTTGGAGCCTGGTGGTGGACTCGCTGCTTGAGGAGCTCAACACGGGCCCTATTCATACAGTAGGGTACGCGGATGATCTGGTTATACTGGTTAACGGGAAATTCCCGAACACGGTATCAGGTATAATGAAAGAGGCCCTGGAAAAAGTGGAGAGATGGTGCAGTAGCCATCAACTCTCTATCAATCCGGCCAAAACAGTGGTAATACCGTTTACCAGAAAAAGGGATCTAAAAAACCTACAGCCCTTAAAACTATATGGTGAGGGGTTAAAGCTCTCCAGTGATGTGAAATATCTAGGGATTACTCTAGATAAAGAACTAAACTGGAAGAAGCACGCGGAATACACTATAACCAAGGCAACGAGAGTGTTTGGTATGTGTAGGTCTGCTTATGGGAAAACATGGGGACTCAACCCCAAAGTACTGAAATGGATTTACACCATGATGGTGAGACCCATCATAATGTACGGCTGTCTGGCCTGGTGGCCAAGAACACTACTACGCACATGCAAAAACTCTCTTGAAAAATTTCAAAGAATGGCATGCATGGCTATCACCGGGGCGTTCAAAACGACACCTACGGCAGCAATGGAGGTCCTATTGGACCTACCGCCACTGCACATTGCTATCGAATCTGAGGCGCGCAAAGCACTACACAGAATGAGGAGAGATGGTCTGTGGAACGACTTAGCCCCGAGGACGAAGCATACTAAAATGGAACAAAACAAGGAACTTGACAAAATAACAGCTATGAGTTGCGACAAAATGCAACCAAAGTACGTGTTCCAAAGGAACTACAAGCTCCATGTTCCCACAAGGGTCGAATGGGCCGAAAGACAGACATTACCCGAAGGCGAAGGCATCTCATGGTATACGGATGGATCCAAAATGAAATCCGGTACGGGAGCAGGCATTTATGCACAGAACTATAGTTGTAGTACAAGCATGGGTGATCTTGCAACTGTTTTCCAAGCGGAAACATTTGCAATAATAGCCTGCGCACAAGAGAATATAGACAGGGGGTTAAAAGAGACAACTGTCTATATACTCAGCGACAGTCAAGCAGCACTTAAGGCACTCACATCGCCTAGAGTAGACTCGAGACTGGTATACAATGGAATACAAGCACTAAATAAGCTTGGTAGACATAACAAAGTGAACCTGATATGGATACCAGGACACGAAGGTTTCACCGGAAATGAAAAAGCAGACGAACTTGCAAGGGAAGGCTCATCCAATAATTACATTGGACCTGAACCATATGTGGGACTCTCTCAGGGAACCATAAAAACGGCCATAAACAACCACACCAAAAAGCAACACCAAAAAGAATGGAGAAGCTTGGCAGGTCTAAGGCATTCAAAACGTTTCATAGGAAACATCGACCCAGGCTGGACCAAGAAACTTTGGAAACTCAGCAGAAGACAACTCCGGTACATAATCGGGGTGTTTACAGGTCACTTCGGAACTAAACACCTACTAGCTAAGATGGGACTATACGACAACGATGATTGTAGAATGTGTGGAGAGGAGACCGAAACAATGGAACACATTATATGTGATTGTGAGGCCCTCGCCAGAACAAGAATGAAACTCCTCGGTAACGGATACCCCGAACCAGGAGAATTCAAGGCACTACCGCTAAACCACATCATCCACTTTATGGAGGAAGTGGAAAAAGCGATGGACTAAGTGCGAAGGAGGGGTAAATGCACAAAAGATCCCACTGGGTCGAAGTGTATCCGAAAGGACCCCTTACAAATAAGATAAGATAAGATAGTCTACTAAATAGACTATGGTCGGCTTCTCTGCCACTGCGTTGTACACAGTTGTATAGTTTTCTCATTTGGATGGGCGCCGGTTACCTCGTCCTGCGCGGGCGGCGCGCGGTAGGCGCCCTCGTGCGGCGCGTCGGCGCAGACGAACTCGCGCAGCGTCGCCTTGTGGCAGCGCACCACGTGCTTTATCAGCGGGCTGGACAGCTGCAACAACGGGACCGTTATGTAGAGCAGGTAGGTACATACAATAGGGATGTCTCCTGGGTTAAAACAACAAGATTCTAATTAGTCCGTCAGTTAGATTATAGAAAAATACTCGATACGTATTTTTTTATTTGTCCATACGAATAATATTGACAAAGATACAGCACATTCAAATTCAGGAGTAGGGGCTCGTGACGTCACTCTTCCGTAAAAATTTTACGATATAATGACGTAGCGCGAACTTTCGCCGCTCTGTAACTTTGTTATTTTAAGTTTTAGAAGCAAAAGAAAAAATACGTATCTACTATTTTCTGGCGTTCTAAAAGATGGACTAATTATTATTTTTTAGTCAACATCCCAATTCAAGTATCATATTTAAGATCAGGGAAACAATACCATAAAAGGAAGATTGTTATATGAAATTGTTATTGTACAGTCAAGGAATTAAATTTCCAACCCAACTAAGGTTCAATAGCATATAACTGTCACCACAAGAGCTATAGAGCAAGACGTCAGTTTCGCATATCGATCTTAATGCATTGCGAATGTCTGACGACATTTCAACGAAATTAGTAGGGAATTAAATTATTTGACTGTACATAAAATTCAAGTATCATATTTAAGATCAGGGAAACATTAGCATAAAAGGAAGATAGTAAAATGAAACTGTTATTGTACCTAAATGTAAACATAGTCAATACCTTACACGTGCCGACCCCCCATTAGGATATGACTAATATTGTTAGTATATAAGGACATTTCATCTACACTAATATAATAAAGAGGTAAACTTTGTTAGTTTGTATGTAGGGGGTAATCTCTGGAACTAATGAACCGATTTCAAAAATTATTTCACTAATAGAAAGCTACACTATTCCTGCCGGACATAGGCTACTAATTTTACGTGAACGAAGTCGTGCGCGTCCGCTAGTTATTAATAAATTAGTCTTTACTCAAACGTTGCGCATTTCATTCCTCTCCGTTCGCCCAACATCACAATTATGTGTGTCAATGGAAACACGAAATTATACGTTTATTGTTCTTCTTTACTTGTATTTAATACTAATGTGTACGCGGTCGCCACTCGAACTTAATTTAAGCTAAGTAAATCAAAATCCAATCCTTTTTATTTAGACCAACTTAGATGAAAGTGTTAGCTTCCATACTTAGCCGTTAAAATTAATACGTTTTCAACTGATAAATACTTAAGAAAATACATAATAACAAACTGGAACAAATTACCTTGCTACTCCGCGAAACCAGTGCCGGGCTCGTGCAAAATAGCTGCGTCTGTGCGACACATATATGTTCATGCAAAAACCCACCCTACTCCGCTTCCACGCGAAACAACATAGTTTTTAGTGTTTAGTGGTGGTGGTGCGTAGTTGACTCTGTGTGATATATGTTGTTTCGTGTGGAAGCGGAGGAGGGTGGGTTTTTGCATGAACATATATGTGTCGTACTGGTTTCGCGGAGTAGCAAGGTAATTTGTTCCAGTTTGTTGATATGGACCTTCGCAAAATAACGCCTGAATCTATTAATTATTTAAAATACATATTACTTACTGCTTTACAAAACAGTACTTTGAGAGACGTCAGCGGCATATCCTCAACCAGCACATTTTCTATCACTTCGTCGATCTTCCTCTCGGGCAATGAAATCTAGAAATAAATTAAAACAATTGCAATTTGAGCAGAAATAATTTGTTGAACTTTTTTTAAGGTTGCGTTTACACCGCAATACCGCCGCAAGCCGCAATATGGAAGCTACCATAGTGTTGAATGCAGGGTGCCGACCTAGACAGCTGCAATATTTGGCGTGGTGAATAAGTACGGAATAAATATCACAAAACAGTAAAAAAAAAAGTATTAATTTTACACAAAAAAAATCTTCTTTTCCATGAAAGCCGCGCCATGCGTCACCGATACAATGGCAGATGACAGCGAACGATGCGTGCACGCACACGTTGGGAGTTTAGGAGACAAATTGAAGGGTTTAATTAAAGTAATGTAAAACATTTCAAATAGAGGGAGCTTGTTGCCACTGCAAAATCACAGATAGGATGAATTTACAGAGCAGCCAGTCCACCGCGTGCGGCGCCCGCTTCCTGTTGCACAGCAGCACGCTCAGCTGGGAGACGCTACTGCCTCCCGCCGGTACCCTGCGAGACGGAGCCAGACTCACGAGGTTGACGGCCACGTCGAGCCCGTTGCGGTAGCAGCGCGCGGCGCGCCGCCAGTCCACCGCGTGCGGCGCCCGCTTCCTGTTGCACAGCAGCACGCTCAGCTGGGAGAACGAGCTCAGGTGCGAGAGCGTCTCGAGGCTCTCTGTCGTTACGTGCTCGTAGTCCACAATTATGTGCTGGGAAAGGTTATTTAAATTAATTAAATGCCCGCGCTATCTACTTGGGTTAGGTCTCTTTCAGTAATTGGCAGACAGACGCCTCAAAAGCGCATGAAAGAGCAATTGATCCGAGAAGGGGAACTTATGAAGGGAAACCTTCCGATCACATTTAAGCGGAAAAACAACTGACTACAGCGGAGGTCAGAGAACCAGCAGAACGCGGGGTGCTAAGAATCCCTGGAAGAGATACGCCTGCGTAACGGTGACCTTGGCTACATTCAACCTTTTCTCCGCCAACAACAGATGTAAAACTTGTCGCCCACACACCAGGTCGCCATTTTGTCAAGACTAAACACATGGCATGCTCATAGGTTGCTATTGCACAATGTCATCGATCAACTTTATGCGTCGGTAGCTCGCAACAAGTTTAAGCCTCCTTGACGTTCAAAAGTCAAAGGAGAGTTGTGACGGCGACGCGAGAAGGCCTTTATCCAGCAGAGGATGGTCAATGGCTGAGAAAAAGAAATTAATCCAGATAGGACGGGGTGGTTTGCCTCCTAGGTTCATTCAGTTATGTCGTCAAGTTTAAGACTCATTAATAGATGCAGGCGTTGCATTGCGGATGTCCATATCAACAAAGTGAAACAAATTATTTGATACTCTTGTTACTCCGCGAAACTTCTGTTGTATAAGTTCTTACGTGCAAAGCAGCTACGCCCCCCCCCCCCCCTCCCCCGTTCATAAACCTAAATCACACATGTGTTGTCTCGGTCACTGTGAATTGTAATAAAATAAATAAATCGTTGTTAAGGAGGTCGTTAAACTTTTATGAATAAGAGAGTAAGCCATTAACAGTGATCTAGTTTTGCATTTGACAATCAACTGTAATAACTTCGTTTAGCCTGTGGGGGTTAAACTGGATTTATTTAAGGGCTACCTTGAATTCTCGGATTCTTTTAGGAGCCAGATTTAAATGAAAACATTTTACATCAATTGCTTGATGTTGACAGCAAAAGGTCGCGGGCCACAACCCTCGGCTCCGGAGACACATAGACCTTTGGCATGACTGGGCTAGAGTTTAGCCCTTACAGTATGGGACTTTCCAATACTGATCCATTTGGCTCGCTCGCTCTGTTAATAGTAGTGTGCAACAGTTACCTGCAAGCTAGAGAACATCATTGCCTCAGCGTTATGACGGGACAGCACCGCGTCCGCCGGCGAAGGGGCGTCGAATCGCAGCCCGCGCGAGTAATACTCTACGTTGTCATGCTGGAAATAAGGTAGCGAATTGCTTTGGCATTTACAGATTATATTTAACCCTTAATTAGGTTAAGAAAATATAGAATACAATATAACCATTTATTTCAGGCTGCATAGCCCATAGAAAAAATACCTTAAGAGTAACATACAGATTTATAAAACAAAACATTAAAATTTGCACGTTACGTCGGCGACGTTCGACTTAATTTCGGGGTGTCCAGCAGCCGTCCATGAAAACGACGGAAAGCGACTCCCTTCGGCCAGAGTTCCTGCTTTATGAAGGTCGACAGGTGATCGAAATATATCTTACCTATATTCATTTATTCACAATATAACTTTATTGGCTACCAGCAGGCAGCGCTGATTGCAACACCTTTATTGATTGTACTTACCATGTATTTGTCCTTCGATTTCGCGTGCACTGTGTCCATCTCACAGTTCATCAGAGCAAACTTGTGTATGCTGTGCGAATGTCTGAACACCAGGCTCTCTGTTATTACTCTGAAAAAGGGCATAGCAGCAACTCATAGTCAAATTGTCCTCGGCAAGAAAGAAAGATCAACGATGTTGTAATATCCATCCCATGCCATCGAATTCTATGTAAATACTAGACACGTAATAACAGAAACCACCACACTAAGGTGCGGTACATGACTGCAACTCAACACGGCATTTGCGGCTTCAACAGACAGCGGCTATCCTTTGAACCCGGAAATGCTGTGTTGTTGAAGATTTTCCACATATTCAGTTAAGTGTGACACATGAAAACGTCTACTTTTTACGTTTGCGCACAAGAGTTCCGAAGAGCGTGTCTAGTACATACATAGAAGTCGATGTTCTATGCAGATGAGATAACCTTACCTGTCTAATTTCACGTTGGCATGAGCGGTCTGTTGCACGCACCCCGGTCCTATGAATGTTACTTCTAACAGCCTCAATGTGTCGAAAAACCTGCAAATAGAAAATTCTTATAGTCTATCTTTGACCGCCTTCTTCTAAACCACGCAACGGATTTTGATAGGGTTTTCACTGTCATTTAGAGATTTTTTTAACAAAAGGTTTTTATGTACAATGCGTCATAATTGTCCGGTATTATCGCTTTGTATTTACTAAGCGATAAAATCATAGCTGTATTTTCTAATCGCTTTTCCTTTCTACCAACATTGATACATTTAAATTTAGACTCAAAAAACACATTCTTGCTTATGAATTTGCACGGCAATGCAAATCTATGCACATATATTAATTACTAATACACGTCTCTTTCTTTATCTGCTACAGTTTAATAGATATAAAAACCCGTATTAGCATCTATAGCAACTTCTCTCGTTAAGAAACACATAGCTGACAGGAAGACTGGTCACAACTGAATTTATAAGTCGTAACGAGGGGGAAAATGTATGTCTGATGCTACATGACTGTATGGAAGACATCGCTCTTAATCTTAAGCCATGAGACAACTGTTTAAGTTACTTTTTTTGTAATGTATTTGGTATGAAATAAAACCCTACTTGGCATGGCTTGTTACATTATTGACCACGACACAAAACTGTAAGTAAAACATAAATTATAGTTATGAAATAAGTATCTAAAATTTAAATGAAATTGTAATGAATAATTTATAAAAACTTAAGATAATATTTATAGTTAAAAAAAAACAGTGATTTATTAATGATGAAATAATTATGTATTATAAATAAATAAATAAATAAATAAATAATAAATATCTTGGGACAGTTAACACCAATTGACCTAGTCCCAAAGTAAGCAACTAAAGCTGCTTGTGTTATGGGTACTGGACAACGGATATACATACTTATATAGATAAATACATACTTAAATACATATAACATCCACGACTCGGGCACAAACATTCGTATTCATCAAACAAACATTTGCCCCTACCGGGAATCGAACCCGGTGCCTCAAGCTTCATAGTCAGGGTCACTAACCACTAGGCTATCCGGCCGTCAAATATACTTACTGATTATACTTACTGATTTTTTTATGAAATAGGAAGGCAAACAAGCAAGTGGGTCACTTGATGGTAAGTGATCACCACCGCCTCTAGACATCCGCAACACCAAAGAGATTGCAGATGCGTTGCCAACCCAGAGGGCTAAGAATAAATACCTCTTGTATGTTTATAAGAATTTTGACGTGTAAATTGCATAAGTTTTACCAATAAATAAATCAATCAATCAATAAAACCCTTACGAGTATGTATGTGTATGTGTGTATACTATGTGTATTACGAGTATGTGTTGCACACATCAACGATAACAGAATCTTTGTCAGGCTTTTAATTACAGAGTTCCAAGATTAAAAATGTTACAAAATAGACGAAAAAACAATTCAAGCAACCTAAACCGCGTGATCAAAACTAGTGGGCGCTTATCGTGAACGATAAAATAATCAAATAAAACACACGTCCTCTTTCTAACGAAATGATGAGTTAATGTATTTAGCAACAAAGTTAACAGTGCCCATAACAACGTGGTATTGATTAAACTCATAAACTAAGTATATATATATATATATAGTACTTTTGGATAGGATAACGTAAGGATTTCAGGTGGAATGTGAACCCAACGCTCTCCATACAAACGGCGATAACGTTTTCCACCCTCTAAACCTTAACCTATAGTAAACATTTTTTTTATAAATTATCATTATGCCCTAGAACTAGGTTTGTATGTTTTGATTTTTTAAATATTCTTAATAGTTCCAAAAATATTCACGCTTTCATGTTTTGTATGAAACTCCTAAAATGCAATTATTCTCAAATCTATGAAGAATATTTAAAAAATCATAACATACAAACCTAGTTCTATGGCATAAAACTACATACCAAAAAACTATTGCGATAGATTAAGGTTTAGAGGGTGGAAAACGTTATCGCCGTTTGTATGCGGAGCGCTTTTTGGGGCTGGGTTCACACTCCTCTTAACGAGGTCACGGGCCGTAGATGATAGGAAGTAATGGCAAAAAACAGGGTGATATTCATAACATCCGTGGTCACGAGTGGAAGAGTGAGCCTGCTCGTGACAACGACCGTTGCAACAAGGCCGAAACGTCGAGGTAAATTAACAATGCTTTCATCGCGTTAAAGTCCCGTTTGACGCTAAAAATATGTGTGAAAATCACGAAAGTTAAAAACGGGTTTATAGTAATCAAAATGCATTACCAGCGGATGAGGTTGGACCATCGATATAAGAAGACAATAGATCTGCTTACTTGTTCGGATTTTTACAAGCCTAGCGTCACCACTTTGCGACAGGGTGAAGCAGGTGAAGAGGGGCTTTCAATATTTAGCCATTGGTTCAACTTTGAATCTTATCGTAAGTGAATAGAGTGCTTCTAAGTTTTCTAACTAGCAGCGACACACGCGTCGGATAGCAGAACTAAAAATATGACGCTAATGTAAAACGTACAAAACGCAGAGATGTTTACTTGACAATTGGCACATACAGTTTTATTCAGGCTATCCAACATAGTCTACCAAATAGACTATGGTCGGCTACTCTGCCACTGCGTTGTACACAGTTCTATAGTTTTCTCATTTCGATGGGTTGGACTTAAGAAATAAGGTAACCGATGTCAGGATTTTACATCATAATTGGAACCGTGCGAAGCCAGGGCGGGGCGCTAGTACAATAAAAATACATAAAAATAAATAATATAAAAAATTATAAATTATTAGTCATAAATTTATGATTAAAAGAGTTTACGTCCAATTTTTACGGAATAGAAAGGAAAGTGAGCATGCGGAGCACCTGATGGAAACATCATTATTTTCACATTTATAATATCAAATGCATGTTATGAAGAGAGGAATGTGTATGGAGGAAGCGAGGGAAGTATGCCAGGACCAGGGCAAATGGCGCTATGTGGTCTCTGCCTACCCGAAAGGGAAACAGGCGTGTGCGTATAATAATTAAATAATTATAACCTTAGTAAGATTAATTAAGTATTGATAAGATTGTAACATTAAGCAATATTTTATTATGACTATTTGTTAAATTAATGCCTTTTTAATCCTACTAATATTATAAATGTGAAAGTTTGTATGTTTGGATGTTTGTTACTCAGACACGCAAAAACAACTAAATGGATTTGGATGAAATTTAGCACACATATAGTTTATAACCTGGATTAACACATATGATACTTTTATCCCGTAAAAATGCATAGTTCCCACGGGATAGCGATAAGTGAGTTATACGTCGCCGTGACGTCATGAGCAGCAAAGCAACTTATTCTCATTAATTTGTCCAGGAAATATTGCAGATTGCATGTTTCAATTAAACAAGTCTACGCGGACGAAGTCGCGGGCAAAAGCTAGTATTGTTTATAAACTAAAAAGTCATAAACAATGATAAGAATAATTAATTAATTTTGTTTGCTATGTTTATTTACTCTAAGTTTGACTTGTAAAGAGGTCTAATTAAAATGTAAATAAAGTTAACGAAATGTTATCCAATTGAGGTAGTTGGACATTGCGTAAGTAATATAAATGCGCGAGAGTGTTTTGTTTAGTCCACTTTCACGTTTTCAATCTGGTTGTATTCATATTCTCTCTTATACAGGCGTTCGAGGGTTAACTACCCTGATTCTGATGTAGTATTTCATACAGGAAGGATTTTTTTCTGGTTCAAGGAATTACTAGTTGAAGCGTCCGTCAGTTCATATGATCCCCTTACCACGAGACAAACACAGCATACAGGCGAAGTTGAAACTTATGTGAGCACACATACATCTATAAACTGGAACAAATTGCCTTGCTATTCCGCGAAACCAGAGCTGTGCAGGAGCAAAACAGCTGCGTCTGTGTGACATACATTTTTTATTTTTCATACAAAAATCTAGGATGAATCTGTTTCACAAAAATTTAATATTGTGCAATAGAAACACTAGTAATATGTAACTTGATAATATTTCGAAGGTGTTTATTTCTTGGCTCCGAAAACAATAGAGAAGACTCGCGAAGTAACTTAGCAATTAAAGCTAGCAAAACGTTTATTTTTATTATCCCACATACTTAGGGTAATAAAACTAACAAAACGTACTAAATTAAAGAACTTTTTTACATCTTATTTTGAAAATACCAACTAGTTTTTATAAAATTGTTGTTTTTTACCTAACTCTACACCCGAGCACGCGCCTCGTTGTCACATCATGCAAATCGAAAGAAACGGCAAGTCGATTCTTGCCAGCGCCTATTGGGGAATAAATAAGTAATTGGTGTAGAAAAGTATAAAACAACTTACTGTGGCAACACTCGATTCATGAAGTTGCTCAGCTCATCCTGGCTGCAGTCGGCGATGGAGATGTGCAGAACTCGGACGTGTTTTTTGAACACGCGAGCGAGGAAAGCACTCTTGTCGAATTGTTTGGCTTGCAGTGTCAGGGTTTTTCTGTACAAGACAAATACTAAAGTAAAGAAAATATAATATTTACATAAACTAAACAAGTTATTCCGAGTCTAAATATCTGAGTTTTTGCGCGATTCTTTCAAGCAGACTGCGTCTTTTTTTCAAATCCAGGTAGAATCAGATATGCAAAAGCCTATGCAGCCTATTTGAGAAACATTGTTGTCATTTTGAAAAATATATTTACACTTTTGTTTATTTATTTAATCTTTTTGCATAAAAAATGCGTTCAAAAGTACAAATGGCGGGCTTAATGCATTTTCTTTCCTTTAAGCAAAGCAGAAATCGTATATCCAGGCATGTATTTAAAGTATAACTTTGATAGTGATTAATTAGCAAGTGGTATCCATATTAGGAATATTACTGTTGTAACCTTATCCAAGCATTACCATACATTGTCTCTCTCTCTCTAACCTTTCTTCTCGGAAAGGTTTTGAGACATACCAATAATAATAAAATAAGGCCTACCTTCGCCCCTCATACATAAGCAGCCCGCCCCGCCAGTGTCGGCTGACGGACGTGGCAGCGAGGGCATCCTCAAGGCTGAGGTGCTCCAGGATGCAGCCCAGCGGGAGAAGCGGCAGGCTGCCCCAGCCCAGCGACATCTACCAACAAACATTCCAAAATTGGTCATTGTTAGTGGTACTACATTGATCATGTATGAGTAGACTGCAAAAATATTATTTTTTCATGTATGCAAAAGAAGGAATCAACCGCGCAGGTCTCCAATGGGAAGTGATCACCATCGATCCATGAGAATCGCTGATCCACCTATTACCACCCTTTGTATCCATTTTTTTTAATTATTTCAATGCAAAAAAGTGTTTTTTTTTTGTAGTTGACTGTACCACCTATTTCAAATTTAGCTGCAAACTGCAATGTGCCAGGCAGGGATCAGAGTTGGCGCGGTTAACGAAATTTATTTAAAATTAATTACAAAAGCCAAAACTAACGTGAATAAATAAACAATAAACTTATAGCCAAATAGAAAATGCTGAAATTTTACTTTCTTTTCTTATAATACACTTATGAAAAGTGTCTAAGAATGAGATTTATTTTTGTTTTGAGCATATTTAATATTAATTACTACACAACAAAAATTTCAACTATCTTGGGATAAAGGGTATCCTAAGACAGTTTGGATGTATGTTTGGTGTGTACAAAATATCCAAAATAAATAAATTAAATAAAACCATTTATTTTGGGCTGCATGGGCCCCCACGTTAAAACTACCTTAAAGACTAACAAACATATTTATAAATCATTAAAGAAATGATGGAATGACTTGGACACATATGGTAATGACTGGCCTGATGTAACGTAAAAGTAAGTAAAGTAAAGTAAGCATTTATTAACCATAAGAAGTACAGTACATATTAAAGAAAAACAGTGACTCCACACTAGGCTAAGCCTGTATCGGATGCCAAAAACCAATGAGAAGAATTACCAACCAATTACATTATCGTAATCGAAATTATTTATTTCAAAATTTTTTTTTTCGTTTTTCTTTTTGTATTTTTTTTATATTCAAATTAAATTTAAAATGCTATATAATGAATGCCAACACAAAGAAAAATTAGATTAATGGCAGGATTAGAACCTGCAACATCAGCATTCCGTGCCTTGCGTATTCCAGTTTCCGCCACATTGCGGCTAATCGCGCATTAGCGGTAATGTGGCGGAAACTGGAATACGCAAGGCACGGAATGCTGATGTTGCAGGTTCGAATCCTGCCATTACTCTAATTTTTCTTTGTGTTGGCATTCATTATATAGCATTTAAAACAATTACAGTCTATAACCGTCTGATGTGGCATCAAACTAGGATTTGTGGGCATCAAGAGGAGCTTCTGAGCAGTGAGACACAATAAAAGACATTTAAAAAAAATCCACAAGGCCTCGGTATCAGAGAAGTCCCCTAGGTTCTGTGAGTTGATTTTCGAATTTCAAGTGCTGAATATTTGCCTGGTGCAGGCCAATGGAATTTGCGAGCGTATATTGAAGTGGGCACTGATTGGTGCAGCTGGCAAGTCTCAAGCGCTCGAAAGTCCAAAATCACCCAACTGGTATTCAGGGCTGCCTATGGTATGGACTCCAATACCATTTTCCATCACAGAAGCACTGTCCAATGTGAAAGTTGTAATTGAAGTTCTAATTTTTTCTTTAGTTTTATTCGCATTTATTTTAGTTTAGTTATTGTTGTAGTGATAGTTATAGTCCTAATTCTGTACACCTATGTTCCACAAAGAAAGTACATATATTTTATTCATTGAAGTAGGTATGTTGTTTTTATTATTTTGGGGGCAGTAGAAGAAATACTGTTTTACCCTAAATAAAGACAGTTTTTAGGACTATCAAGTCTACAAAAACTGAGGTAGGTGTTAGCTATCTTAAAATAAAACAAACAAGATGTGAAGGACACAGTGAATGTAAAGTTTTTTAGTAATTATGGCCCTGGCCATAGTGATTGTAAAGGGAATCAAGGAATCCCAAGGACAAACAGCCCTTATATCAGATATGTCTTATAATTTTAAATATAAAAAATACAAACTAAGATTTTTATACTACAGCCATTTTGATCCACTACATAATTTTCACAGGAAAACTACTAAAGTAGCTATAAATAATATTATTAAACATGCATAATGACGTTACACGCTCATATAACTCGTGCGTAACTAACAAACCATAAAAACGCGTACGCTATCCACTAAGCTGGCGGATAAGGTGTGACGACATGAAAACAGCTGTTTAGCAAAATATGCCAATTATTTCTCAAAACAAAGGGCGAAACTGCGCAAAAAAAGCTTAACGCGCAATGAAAACACTTGATAACTGAATATTATGAGTAATATAACAGAATTATAACAAATCATTTAATATTACCAAGAGAAATTGCGACGAATTAATCGAGAACAAGAAAGGTCAATAAAGGTACCTTGATTGTGAATGTTGTTTTGTTCTTTTGGATGCTCGTTTCAACGCTTAGGGTTCCTTGATAAAACACTATTTATATTAGAAAGTTGTAACAATTTACTTATTATTCAACCGTCCATTGTCACTCTACTCTTTATCGCGCAACGCAAAATAACGACCAAACTCGAACTAGAATGTTACCAAATGTCTACTCTACCTCTCTGCTCACTCGGCTGCCTGCGCCTTGCCTGGGGGCAAGACAAGAAATGTTTTTCATAACTGCGCATTAAAGAATTGCTTGCGAGCATTTAACGTATGTGACCTACTTATTCCGGATAAGAAAGTAAATACAAAAATAAGAAAAACTATAATACTAGCTACTAAGTACATCAATAAGTTACAAAATGCAAATAATCATAGTGAAATAATACTCTTTGAATAATTTAGTGACAACTTTAAAAAATATATTCAAGATGAACGCGCTTGTAGTTGTTTAGAACGAAAAAGCACCTCTTGGATAAGTCGTTCAAATACCCTTTTTTTCAATTTTATTTCATTTTTGACGGTTGCAGTTGGCCACTATCTTAAGTCAAACTGTAATCAAATATTTTCTCCATTTTTCAAGAACGAATAATTTTGATGATTATGAAAATTCTATTCTTTTATTTATTTTGCGTATTTTTTTTAGGAAACTAACACTTAACCCCACATAGTTAGTTTTTAAACGTAGCAAACAAGAACAAGTGACTGAAGAAAAAGTTGCCCGATGATAAAATAAAAAAAGGAAAATAATCATTAAAAATGAAATAAGTAAAGTAAACTTATCAAGAATCGATTAAATAATAAAATCAATCAATAAATGTTCTGGATGGTCATTTAAATTAGTAATAGAAAAATATAAATTCCTAAATTCTTGACAATTTCAACTCGAAGCACAGCAATACCGGTATGAAAATAATGGCGGCCAAAAATCAATTTTGAATGTGACATGACAGTCGAGGTCGAGGCTGCGGAGTTTTTGTCGCAAAACAAAGCCAATAAATAATTTATCAAGTAAATATAACACGTAACGTTCTCAGTGGTAAGGTATCAAAGTGGGATGTTAATCGACTTCGTTTTTAATTTACTGTGTATTGTTGTGCCGCGTTGAGGCATTCAATAGTGCATTTTCTATCTTAATCGATGATGTAAGAAATTGAAGGTCTCATTAGTGCGTACTTTGTTTTATTGTTTTGGGTGACTTGTGTGGGTTTTGGCGATGGAGGGTGAAGATGGGGGGATGGGGAGCCCGGGGGACGATTACGAGAGCAGTTCGCATTCGACACCACATGAACACAAGTCGTTTGCTGAATTCGCAAAAGATAAATTAGATAGCGGTGAGTGAGATCGAACTTTTTAGTTAGTCAAGAATGCCGGTATGTCGACGCATTTCTATTTCCCAGACGAGGAACTAGGGATAAATAGTTTTTAAAACACCAAGAGCCTGTTTATTTTGAGTTGTTTTTTTTTCATAAGTTTACCAAGAAGTTTTAATCATCACATTTCAGATGCATATTGCACAATCTATTGCCCGGCTGCTGGTTATGTATTTAGAAGCTTTTCTCAATTTACTGTTTCTGGTTTTCATGTTGGTTTTCGGTGAACCAAAGGGGGGAGGGGTCCTGCGAAAAAGAGAAAACTAACATATTCTCTTTAGGACCTTACACCTGCTCCTAAATTAAAATTATTTGTATGCATTATGAATTATCCCGTTGGGTTTATTTGTTTAGTCAAGCTTCATTCCACAGTTTACAAAACAATAGGAATTGATGGGCTTAATTCAAATACACATTATCTACCAGTTCACAATAAAAATGTTATAATAAAAGATGTTGCTTGGGTTTTTTAGTTCCTTGATTCTATCTTGTTATTTACATACCTAAGTTGTAGTATAACTATACGTACACTGTCCAGCAAACCAATCTGAATTCCGGATCACTGCCTTTTTATACTAAATTGTCCCCTACATACAAACAAACAAAGTTTACCTCTTTATTAAATTAGCGTATGTAATATCACAATGGCTTTTCATAGTAAATTTAATAGCAATACAGTGTTTACTCATTACGATAAGGTTGTACCATGGCCCAGATTCAGATTGGTTGATTGTACCTCAGTACAAGCTTGTATGCCTAGCGGTACATCATGGTAGTACTGTACTACCTGAGTTTTATCTTGTAACTTACCTGTAATGCTGAAATAATATTTAATAATTTCTTATGTTTTCGCGACTTCTAGACATTGAGATAAAGCAATTAAAACGGTTTCTCAACAGTTATTCACGGGCAGACTGAACATGTAACCTGAAAAGGGCTTGATATGTTGAGAATTAGATTTGTAATACACACATTATAACCCATTTTGGATTGATTTATTTCAATATTATTAAAATTGGAATGGATTTTTTCTCTTTGTGGAACTTCAATCTTATATTTCGTTGGTTGTTCAGCGGGCAGGGAGCTGCGTCGCCGGCTCCCGATGGCCGGCCAGCTTGGGGCTCACCTGATGCACCCGCGACGCCTGCTGCTGCACTCCACTCCGACACAGCACACCGATGTTGTGCTTATATTCCCAAAAGGTAAGGAAGAATATCCATTTATTGACCTTTCAGAATGTTTGATAACCAGACTAGTGATATGAAGCTAGAGGTTGTAGCTTCGTTTCCCACTACAGGTAAATGTTTGAATGACGATAAAAGTGTATGCACCTGAGCTGTGAATATTATAGGTAATGCAGTGTAAATTAAAATAAAATAAAATAGATATTTTTGGGACAATTAATACCAATTGACGTAAGCAACTACAGCTGCTTGTGTTATGAGCACTGGACAACTAATATACATACTTATATACTTAAATACATATAACATCCAAGACTCGGAGTTGAGGTCATGCACACTGCTGCAGGTCATGTGTGCACAGCGGAGTTTCATTCAAATCATTCATTAGTTTTGTATGTATTTTGTCTGTTTTTTTTTCATGTTTATGTGAGATCCAAATAGGGCCTAGATATGTAAGGATACACAAAGAGCATACATAAAGAACTTCAAAATCCTACAAAGTTCTTCAAGTATATTAATTGATATTTAGTAATTTTTTTTGCCACTTAACTTGTTGGAACTAGCATATTAACTCGATGGAGGAGGTATTTTTCTAATAGGGTATTTAAGCTTATAATTTGGACATTGAAATAAAACAAATGAAATGGTTTATGTTGCGTATATAAACTCTTATACGTAATCGTTTTCTTTCTATGACTACAAGTTGAAAGAACATAGTAAATTATTTTGTTGTTTCTACTTTATTTACTAAGCTATTAGGTTTAAATTTTAATTTTAAGGTATTAAAACATACAGCTTCAATGCCTTATAGCGTAGACTTTTTGTATTAAAGCATAGTATGTATATGTCGTATAATACCTATTATGTTGACTAACTCAAGTTTTTCACCCAATCACTGAAAACACGTCGAAGCATTCTGCTTATATCTGACTAGCGGACGCGCATGACTTCGTTCGCGTGAAATTAGTAGCCTATGTCCGTCAGGGATAGTGTAGCCTTCTATTGGTGAAAGAATTTTTGAAATCGGTGCAGTAGTTCCAAAGATTACCCCCTACATACAAACAAACAAACAAAGTTTACCTCTTTATTATATACTAGCGGATACGCGCGACTTCGTTCACGTAAAAATAGTAGCCTATGTCCGTCAGGAATAGTGTAGCTTTCTATATGTGAAAGAATTTTCGAAATCAGTTCAGCAGTTCCAGAGATTACCCCCTACATACAAACAAACTAACAAACAAACAAAGTTTACCTCTTTATTATATTAGTGTAGATGTAGATTACTGTTAAAGAGGAAAAACATCTTTGAGAACAACTATTTAGGCCCCAAAAATTCTGTCTACAAATGGGATTTGTGCTGTGGATCAAGTTATCTTGGCACTGTCCCAAAAATAGACAAAAGTAGCAGTTAGGTAGTCAATTCCATTTACTTTTGTAATAAGTTTCCGGCTGGGTAGGAAAACTGGCCTCGCAGTTTAGTCTCATATGTATCTATACTTAGATAGTTAATGTTAGTTTATACCTATCTTAACAGACACCAATATTTATTAATGAATACCTACTATTTTTTTTTTGTATTTTCCTTATAGAACTTGTTTTCTATGTAGACTATAATTTTTCGAGATGATACTTTTCTATGCGCTAGTTTGTATTAAGTACATATTTCAAGGAGATAAGGTTCAAAACTGGCTTAGCAATTACTTGGTCGACTATATGTGTCATATTCCGCACAATAGTTTCGACTCGAAAGCTCAAACTTTCGCCTTCACAAAAGTTTGATTTAAAAAAACTTCATAAGTTTGATTATGAACTAGTACATTTACGGAAGATTGTTGACTACATAGCTATAAAAAGCGTGTCGGTAAGTCCCCCCCCCCACATGTTATAAGACAAATGACAAGAGCGGGCAAATGACGAAATAAAGAAATCTTAGTCATAGTCTTATCTCAGTGGCGTCCCGAATTGGCCGTTAAAAAGGCGTACTGTATAATTTGCCTTTACATAATTCAGTGAACGCTGGCAGGGTTTCAGAGTCGGTACCCTTGCCGACTGTAGGCTGTTACTCCCACGTTCAGTTGTAATACGATACATTAGAGCAGCAGAACATAGAAGGAAGAGCCTTCTGATTCTGATCTAAAACGAGCGTTTATAGTGTAATACCAAATCCTCCTCAATGTCTGTTCTTTTAGATTTTTTTACTATCTAGTTTAGTGACATTTAGGGGCGGCTATTAATTACGTAACCTCAAAATAGGGGTGAGGGAGAGGGAGGGTCCGACAGAATCTCAACAAATCTCATTCCGGGGGTACGGGCGGTTAATGAATATCTCAAGTCAACTTTATAATCAGGATTTCTCTAGTGATTTAATGGGAAGGCAAAATATAGCAATATAAAAAAAACTAATATAGTGACAATATGTATAGAGGCAATGTCCTAAAATAATAGATGCCCCTTCCCATCCGCATGGTGTTCTTATTCCGTTGTTTAAAAATATGGCGTGTAATAATGTAAAAACCGTTTAGACGTGTCGTATAAAAGAGGATCACCTTTTTAACAATACAATTTAAGTTTCATTTACAGCAAAAATAAAACGTTTAAAAATAAAAGACGATATTACAATTCTGAAACGAACCTTATTCTGCTATATACCCATACATATATACCCATTGTCTTTTAGAAGCGTTTTAATAAATAATAATCGAGTTGTACTCCCTGACAGCAACATTAGGGCAGCTAAGCAAATGGGGTAAAACGAAAACGTGAATACATTGCGGCGAACCATTTCCTGCACTCTATTATGTCTGAGCATGATAAATCTGAGCTCAGCCTAAATGACGGCATCAAACGTATTGCCACGAGAGTCCTGTGAGACAAAGGACAATTGTGCTAGCTGGGCGGTTAGAGATGTACCTATCGACAGGTTAAAGTTCTTGTTTAACTTAAGCTGCTGAATTTCTTGCGGCATTTCTTCTCAGCAGAATCTTCCATTTTCCGAAGCGCTAGTAGATTCAGACACGTAAAAGAGCCTATACGGCCTACTTGCAAAATAAATTTTTCATTTTCATTTTCATTTTCAATGTTTTATAAATGTATGTTAGTCTTCAAGGTATTTTTTCTATGGGCAAATGCAAATTTTTTTTGTTTTTTTTTTTCACTTTTATTACTTACTAGAAACACGCTTCGCACGGGTACAATTAAGACGTTATGTACAGTCAAGGAAATTGAAACACGTACCACCGTAGAATCTAGTCGAAGAGACATACGCATGACATTTGTATGACATAGCCTGGCGTTTAACGCGTCGCGTCATTGCGATAGGGTTGTAAGGTGGTACGTGAATATATTTCCCCTACTGTACATAAAAACCTACCATAAATAATTAGCTAAATGACAGTGAAAACCATATTAAAATCCGTTGCGCAGTTTAGAATGAATAAGCGGCGAAAAACCTGAGGACAGACAGGAACGGATAGCGACTTTATTTTAACTGTGTGTGTGTGTGTGTGTGTGTGTGTGTGTGTGTTTTAGCTGTAATTTTCATGTTTCCATAAACCAAGTTTTGTCATCCGTGTCCATTAATTTGAGGGCTTATTCAACTAAACTACTCAAAAGCCGGTCTGAAAACCAGCGCTGGATGTTAACCAGCATACGCTGAGCCCGGTACCCATTGCCAAGTGTAGACCTACAGTTTAACTATTTTTTTGCACTGTTTTTTTTTGTGTACCTAACCTTCCTAGTAATTATTTTGATTTCTGTTGTTTACTTTGGCAATAAAGAGTTTTTTAATTTTAAAACAAAATAGGACTTTTCTTTGTAAAATTAATATGTAAAAAAGATCGTGCTTCTAACTCTCCACTTGCTCGTTTGCCTTCCTGTGTTGTATAAAAAATGTTTTGAAAGTAGGGTTTTATTTCATAAATTGGCGTGTAAACAATAAAAAAAACCCTACTACGTAGATATATTTTGGCACATTTAATTTATAATTTAATTTGTTATTCTACAGAAAAAATTAAATCAAATCAAGCCCTATTATATCTTAGGTAGTATATGAAAATTATTTGCTTTCCCGTCTTGGAAACATTATTGTCTCACGTGGGAATACAACTCCTAGCAAACAAAAACAAAACTTAACAAATGCAACAGAATACAACGAATTGAAATTCAGAACACATAGGTATTCTCAAGATTTGGGATTCAGCTACGCATTGGGTTGAATACAGATGGAAGGTGAGATGTGCCCTAGACTGAAAATGGATTTGGAACTTTAAGTGGACACTAAAAAAATTTATGTGTGTAAATTATTTGTAAAAAATATAATAAATCATAAAAATATGATGATAAAAAGACAAACATATCGTTTTAGGGTTTAGGCGAAAAAAATAAGGGTACCTATCAAACCCGCTGGATTAAAACATAGAATATTTCCATCCCGTAAAATCCTGTAAAATATATAGAAAATTGTATCACGCGAGCGAAGCTGCTGGTAAAAGCTCCGAAGTAAAGTATTTTTCTTTCCCGTTTATTTTCATCTAATTTTCATACTAGATAGATCCGAAAATGTCTAACAGAATCAGGTTCAGATATTTCAGATCACGTAGCTCTGTCGATCGGATAACATGTACGTAAATCTGACTGAACCTGAATCCAGCTTTGCATGCTAAGTAGAAACTAGTACCCAAGCTCTAAATAACTAGAATAATGAGAGCGTGTCACATCGAAATAACTTTTGAATTCGATTCCATTTCATAGTTCAAGTAGGTACCTAGGTAACTTAACTAGGTACCTACGTAACCGCGGTATCGTTATTTCCGCAGCCACAATACATTAGTTACGATACCGATCTGATACTTCGGTATACAGTAGCGATGGTTATCAGTTAGGAGCTGACATAATGCCGTTTGTTACGATATTGCTTGCGGTAATAAATCTGTGAAACGGACTTGAACATTTTGTCGCTTATCGTCATTTAATGGGGCGCCAAAGTTAGATCGCCCGGGCCCAGGCGCCAAATCTTTAAATACGCCTCTGTGTAGCAGGCTTGGCGCACTTCGCGAAGCTACAAGTTGCATCCCTGCACTGGGGTGGCTGCAATTGAGTTGCTGCGCGTGCGAATGGATATGAGTTATGCGATAGACAGAGAGGCATACAGTAGGACGCTTCTTATACCTAAACGCTGTTTTTGTTCGAATAGAGACTTGTGTACTTGTACTGTTATTTATTTAGTGGCTGTAGTGATGATTTGGTACTCAGAAATAAGAAAGAAAGAAAAAACATTTATTCAAACTATTCAACATAAAACATACAAACATTCACAACACGGGCAGAGTACAAAAACAAAACATTACGTTGAACAGAAATGAAAAGGGCCCCACTCAGCATACTGCCCCGATAAACCGAGACGCTGATTTTCAGTGGGACCCTTGGAATTCCTACTACTAAACTGAAACCTAAATACTAATGACCAATGACGACGCGAACGATAGTGCACCTGACAAATAATATACATTAATAATAAGTAATAAGGCTCGCTTCCTGCAAAACTGAAGAGTTTGTTTGCATGTATGGTAGGTCAGGGGCGTATTTACCCTAGGGCCATCCGGGCCATGGCCCGGGGCGCCAGGCTGCGAGGAGCGGCAGCCGCCCCTAAAATTAAATACTTTATCGTCACTTAATGGGGCGCCAAAGCTTAATGGCCCGGGGCGCCAAATCTTTAAATACACCTATGGGGTAGGTAGTACACTCTGCCACTGAACCCCGTCGACGAGACATAGTACCTCCCTACCATTGTGAGACTTTCAGAGTACATTACATATCCACTCTTAAAGTCCGACAATACAAAACTGTTTGAGTTAGCCGTGTATGCCGAATTACAGTTGTCAGGTTGTCACCTGTCAGGTTGGTGAGATAGGGGCCAGGTGAGACTGTTTTCAAACGCAAGCCTTTTTGATAAAAACATTTTCTCCCCTTGCTTTTTCTCATTTCCCCTTTTCCTTCTCTGGAAAACTTTTTCCTGTACACCGCTCGCTGTGTTGCTCGTTTTCCTAAAAGTTTTTTAATTCTGTATTATTACTAAATAGATTCCTCCCCTCCACAATAACAAGTAGGTACTAAATGAGTAATACTCACTCCCCCGTATTGTCTCGCGTCATAAAATGTTATTATGACGTACAGTTTCTGGGTTAATAGCTTACAAGAACTTTACGTGAACAAGCTACAAGCCGGTATACGACCCTAAACATTATGAGTAATTACATTAGAGAAAGTGCCCAGATGAGGGTTAGCTAGATGTTTTGCTGTCGCTACAACAGAAACTTTTAAAGGGCTAATAAACTACGTACGCATTTGTTTTGTTATTAGCGAAACTGGTAAACCGCAGCAAAATTTTTCAGGCTTGTTTTTTCTTCTGTGGCGCCGTAGCGATCACGTCTCATCATCATCATCATCTCAGCCACAAGAGGTCGACTGTTTTCCAAAGTGACCGGTTAGAAGCGGCATGCAACCAGCGCCTTCCTGCCGCCTGTATGAGGTCATCGGACCATCTTGCGGCTGGTCGTCCCACGCTGCGCTTGCCAATACGCGGCTGCCATTCGAGAACTTTTCGACCCCATCGGCCATCAGTTCTCTTTGCTGTGTGCCCTGCCCACTGCCACTTCAACTCGCTAATCCGCTGGGCTACGTCGGTTACTTTCGTTCATCTGCGGATCTCCTCAATTTTGATTCGATCACGCAGAGAAACTCCAAGCATAGCCCTCTCCATAGCTCGTTGCGTGACTCTGAGCTTTCTTATAAGGCCCTTAGTAAGCGGCCAGGTTTCAGTGCCATAAGTCATCACTGGTAACACACATTAATCAAACACTCTCGATATCTGTTTTGTTAGCTTTATATGATATGATAAAGAAACGCACAATGTACACACAATCATCGGTTTATTCGTTCTGTCACTTTGACATTTTTAAGATAGATAAGACATACAACTGGACGCGTTCTGTTTTACACGATTATAAACTAATATTACAACATCTTTCCCTTTAACATTTAACAGCTGAATTAGCACTCCACTAATATAACAACTACACAGAATATGTTACACAGCTTTAAACATTGCTTCTTTATTTATTTATTTTTACTTTCTTGATAAGCTTTTATTTCTCTAAACTAATACAGTCACATATATAATCATTAAGATAATTTGGTCTTTTAATTTGTCTCCTTAATTCCATAGACCTTGAATCTTCATTAATGGCCTGCTCGTTAACCACCTGTTGGTCTTCATTTTCTTGCTCTTGTTCACTCTTTGAGTCCTCCATGTTTCGGTGCTCAATATGTGGAGATTCAAAGTCTAGGGAGTTCTCACCAAAGGCTAGCACTAGATGCCAGCGATTACGCCTGAACAAACCTTTTTCAGTCTTAATAATAAAGGATCTGGGCTCTGAACATTTTTCTTTTATTGTACCATACAATTTTAAATCTACTACCCAAACCCTATCATTTACATTTAAATCAGGTAAATCAGATGCCCTATGCCGTTTGTTGTAGTAACATGCATCTTTCTGCCTTTTTATATTCCTTTCTTCTCTATAGTTTTTATTGACTTTTACTGCTTCATTAAGTTTACTAGGTGTGATTGGCAAATTGTCTCTAAGTTTTTTATTAAACATTAATTCTGCTGGACTATAACCCGACTCTAATGGAGTGTTTCTGTATACAAGCAAAGCCATATAAATATCATTATTTTTATTTAAAAGTGATTTAGCTATCTTTACTCCTGATTCTGCAAGGCCGTTGCTCTGAGCATAGTATGGGCTACTTGTTATTGCCTGAAACTCATTTTCTTTCGCATAAGCTTTGAATTTTGACTTGAATTGACTGCCACAGTCTGTTCTGACTACTTCTGGAAAACCGTATCTAGAAAAAGTTTCTTTACATTTTTGAATCACACTGTCTTCTGTTAGGTCATTTAGTTTAAATATTTCTAGAAATCTTGAATAATAATCTATCATTACAAGATACCACAGATTATTGAATTTAAATAGATCCATCCCTATTTTCTGCCATGCCCTATCAGGAACATCATCTACCACCATCTGCTCTTTATGATTTATGCGACATTCTATACATTTTGCGCATTTTGTTACTACCTCTTCTATGCTCTTTGACAAACCCATCCACCAGACAGATTGCTTAGCCCGCTCTCTACACTTGGAAATTCCTAGGTGTCCTGTATGGATCCTAGCCAGCACGTCTGATTGTAATAATTCTGGCACCACAATTCTTGAGTTATATAAAAGTATGTTGTCTTCTACTGTAAAATTATTTCTATACTGGTAATATTTTTTTAAATTGTCATTCAGTTTATTTTTATTTGGCCAGCCTTGAATTGTATATTCTTTTAATTGCAAATGAGTGTCATTTTTCTGTTGCTCAATTTTAATTTTGCTCAATATATCATTTGACAGAGATTCATTAGCACACAAGTTAAAAATTTGATTAGAGATGCTTTCTTTAATTTGATTTTCTGATGATGGTAAAGGGTTCCTGGACAGGGCATCAGCTACAGTTAAATCTTTGCCTGGAGTGTATATTACTTTGTAAATAAATCTCATTAATTTAAGCCGAAACCTAAGCAGTCTAGGAGTGAGATCATCCAAGGGCTTTGTTTGTAAAATCTGTAATAACGGCTTATGATCTGTTTCTAATACAATCTCAATTCCTATTACATAGTCTTTAAATTTGTCTACTGCCCAAACTAGAGCTAAACACTCCTTTTCAATTTGTGCATAGTGTTTTTCTGCATCTGTGAGTGTTCGGCTCGCATACACAACAACTGATCTCTGGCCCATACTATCTTCTTGCATTAATGCAGCTCCGAGTCCATACGAGCTACTGTCAGCAGATACAATTATCTTTTTCGTTGGATCAAAGTGTGCCAAAGTGGGTGCCCTTTGAAGTTTGTCTTTTATTTCTCTGAATGCTAATTCCTGAGCACTTCCCCATATGAACATATTTTGTTCTTTTAATAATGAATGAAGAGGATCTAAGATATGCGATTTATTTGGTATAAAGCGACCAACAAAATTTACCATGCCCAAGAATTGTAGCAATTGAGTTTTGGTAGTGGGTGTATCAAAGTCACTAATTGCCTTTATTCTTTCAGGATCAGGCATGATACCCTGTGCATTTACTACATGTCCCAGATAAGATATTTGCTTCTCCCCAAATATGCACTTTGATTTATTTATAGTAATACCTTCTTTTTCTAGTCTACTGAGAACTTCTCTCAAAATTTTGTCATGGCTTTCTAAATTTTCCTCATAGATTAATATATCGTCCATATGAATCGCAATATCTAGATCCTTAAAAAGGTTATTAAACTTCATTGAGAAGTACTCAGGTGCACAGTTTAATCCGAAGGGTAATCTATTGTACACATATCTGCCAAATGGAGTAATTATTGTAGTGAGCTTTTTTGACTCTTCATCAAGTTGAATCTGATGGAATCCGGAAGTTGCGTCTATTTTTGAAAAGTACTTAGCTCCTTTAAGCTTTGCTAGCGTGGTCTCTACTTTTGGTATTGGGTAAATAGGCCTTTTGATGTTTTGATTGACTTTAGTATAATCCCCACATATCCTAACTTTATTATTTTTATATACAACTACAATTGGGGAGACAAAATCAGTAGGTTCTTCTATAGGGCTTATGATACCTAACTGCTGTAATTTGTCTAGTTCTTCTTTTACTTTTGGCAACAAAGGTATTGATACACTGCGAGCGGTTGTATGAACATAATGTTGAGGATTATCAATTAATTTTATGTGAAATGTATCCTTGAAAACCCCTAAATCATCAAATATTTTCGGAAACTCTTTTTCAACTTGTACTTTGGACTCTTTCTTTTCTTCATAATTACTCACATTTGCAGACACAGAACAGATAGATAATATTTTCATGTCTTCAATAGCTGCCCTTCCCAGAATAGCACTCTTTAATCCACGGATCACATAAACTTTACCAAAGAAAATTTTATTTTTATAGACTAACCTTAACCGAGTAGTACCAATCACATTTAAAAAGTTTCCATCTGGTCCTCTTACCCTGTCTTGACATGTCACTAAATGCACCTTGTCGATATGATCGTCCGGGATAGCCGTTACATCCGCTCCTGTGTCAATAAGGAAGTTCATGTTATTTATATGAGTCCCGTTGTTGTAAACTGCCACTTGGATCACATATTTGTCATCAGCTTCACCCACCTTGAACACTGCAGCACTACTGGAACGGCACAAATTAGCAAAATGTCCAATCTTGCCACATTTGAAACACTTAGCCTTAAGGGCGATACACTCATTTTTCGGATGCCTGGCTCGTCCACAGAACCAGCAACTCTGCTTTGCTCTATTTTCCGCTTTAATGCGATTTACTTCCAGGTTAGACGAAGAATTACATTCATTGATCAGCAAACTTTCTTCCTTTTGTGTCTCTGCTTGCTTACAGATAGTGATTGTTTCTTTAAGCTCTAGGTCGCTCATTAGCTGCAGTCTTTCGCTTGTTCTCTTATCCAATATGCCTATAACTATTCTGTCTCTTATCAACTCTTCTTTTAAATCTTTGTACTCGCACGTACCTGCTAATTTGTACAACTCCGTGACATATTGTTCGATGGTTTCTCCTTCTTTTTGGTTTCTTGAGTTAAATTTAAACCTCTCAAACACTACGTTCTTCTTAGGCATGAAGTATTCAGTGAACTTTTTCACTGCTTGATCGTAGGTTATTGTTTTTTCGAACTGAAGTATGATATCCTCCGCCCTGTCACCCATGCAGTATAACAGGCAGTCGAGTTTTTCTTTATCTTCCCTTCTTTCATTTCCCGACAGATTCATAAACCTCTCGAATCTGTTTCTCCATTTATCCCATTCTGAGGGCTCAAATGAAAATTTTTCTGGCGGAGGGACGCTTGCCGCCATTTTGCCGGTGCGGTTTTCTTTTTCTTCGATGCCTTTTGATGGAGTCTCTGCTCCTCCAGTCATGTTTTATACACTTTTCTGTCTTGCGCTTTTATTTAGCTTTGTTTTACCCTAGTTTTACCGCTGCCACCATGTTTTGTTAGCTTTATATGATATGATAAAGAAACGCACAATGTACACACAATCATCGGTTTATTCGTTCTGTCACTTTGACATTTTTAAGATAGATAAGACATACAACTGGACGCGTTCTGTTTTACACGATTATAAACTAATATTACAACAATATCAGACACTGAGACATGATTACGTCTATAATTAACTTATCTCTCTGTGCGTCCTTTTCTTACGACACTAGTTAGACAGAGTCGTAGTGAGGGATAAATGAAACTGGAATTGTGATGTTGGGGCCGCAGGTTGAAATAAATGGCCCCTTAGGAAGTTCTTGCATGCAAGTTGCATTACATGGCAAGCTACCGGGTATGACGTGGTTGATCAATGCAACTTGCATGTAAAAACTTGCGCTAACGTAATTCGCCTTTTAGGCTTTTTTAATATTCCTCACCATTCCTTTTATATTCCACTAGCGACCCGCCCCGGCTTCGCACGGGTACAATCAATTTTAAGACTCATTTTTCTACACCTTCGGTTACATTGTTCAAATTTTACCAAGGATCCCTAATTTTTTTCAAAATGAAATGTAGCCTATGTCAAATTGGAAGAATGTAGCATTCTATTGGTGAAAGAATTTTTTAAATCGGCCCAGTACTTTTTGAGCCTATTCATTACAAACATACAAACATACAAAAATAGGTACAAATCTTTCCTCTTTATAATATTAGTGTAGATTTAATAAGGGTGATAGGATGATATGATACGGGTCATCGACTATCTATATTTTTTATCTACACACATATCATAAAGGCTAAATAACGCGTTCAAAAACCCTAGGAAATGACCAGCATTATTACAACCAATGTTATTATAAGAATTTTCTTGTCTGTGGTAGTAGGTAAATCTGTTATTTATTGGTCATCACATTACCGATATCTCGTGACTGCTCGTGACGTTATGAATTTAAATTTGGAACAGCTGTCAAAATTCAAGTTGGTCTCTATTCTAGTATCCACAGATATTAAAACAGTTATCGATACGAAACGTCAACTCAGTATGATTTTTTAATTTAAACGCACGACATTTGATCTCGAGTGTCATGAAAATAGCAACTTCATTCGTTCGTCTATGGTTTAAAAAAAATGTTCGTCCTGACGGATAGATCGAATCACAGAGTACTTTTTTAATATACATGGCCGCCATTAGTTGTCATTCTTTTTAGGTTTTTTGCTGTTACGATTTTTTGCAGTTATGATATGTGTGTAGATAAAGTAATGTATGCAACTGTATATAATTAGGCCTTAAAACACTCGTGTGATCCTATTATGAAACTCGCTGACGCGCGTTTCATAAAACCACACTCGTGTTTTAAGGCCTCTCATTATATAGCAGTTGCATAAAATACTATTACATAATCCAAAAAAACACAAGCGTTGTGCCCCAAAAATAACAAGCGACCTCTTGAAGAACGTTTAAAAAAACTAGACCCTTCGCTTCGTCAGGAGTTCGTATATAAACTCACTCCCCCCAACAGACTTGGGTGTTGCTTGCCGCAGAAAAATCCCACGCCCTACTGCAGTGATGTCAATCATCCGTCGCCGTCTGAAGACTGGATTTAATTGCGAAAAGCACTTCCCGCGGTGCATTTTCAGTGTTCACAAGCCGCGACCTAATAACAACTGTTACTTCCCAGCAATAAGATGCAATTTACGGTGTCAATACGCTTTCTTTACATACTTACGAGTAGTACATAAATGTATACGGGTGGGTACCTACATGTTTTTGATAGTTACCGTCTGAGTTTTGACGACGGACAAAGTAGCTATTATGTTGAGTTTTTCTCTGTGCGGCGACCAAGTTTTGACGCGTGATGTCTGAAATGAAATCATTTATTTGCCCAAAATATGGTACCGAAAGTTGTCATGTCAATAAAACTTAATTATCACCCACCGAGCCAAAACTTGGCATGTAATTTTTTTTGTCTCTCGCAGGCCTCCCGGACAGCATGCTGCTGTGGCTCCTGCAGAAGCTGCGCGGGAGTCGGCCGCGGCTGCGCGTATGCGTGCGGCAACACGCCTCGTCCGGCTGCTCGGCGTTCTACATTACAGCCGATGACGATGTGTGAGTGATGCATGAACAAGTTAACAGGTGAAGAGTCACAGTTATACCACAGAATAAAGAATGACACTAACGTACGGAAACTTTTCTTTTCGATCGCGTTAGAACGAATTCCAACTATATTAACACGCTCAAAAAGTTCGTATTACTTCATACATATTCGCCAGGCGGCTCGCGTCAAACGAAACGAACCGCCCGCGTTAGCCTTTCCCTCGCAACTCCCGGCCACCCGTTGGGGTTCCGGCACATTCGTTTTTAAAGCAGACAACCTACTGCGATTTGCCTACGCTGTAGGCAAGACGGCCAAGCGTACCTACAGTGTGGAGTGGAACCACCCTGCCGTGCATTTTACGTTACAGTGAGATAGTAGAGTGCTTACTCTAGGGCAGCGGTCGGCAACCCGCGGCACTCCTAATTTGCGGTCCGATGCTTTTTGTCAATGGAAGACTTACCTGAATTGTCGCCGATAGATATATAACTACTGTTTAAAATTATGAACTAGTGCTATCCTCTTGCTTAATTTCGCTGCAATGTGACCATTCCTGCCAAAAGGTTGCCGAACCCTGCTCTAGGATATAATTACTTTCCTCAGCGTTAGCCGAAAGTGTCGAGACTACTACTGGTCTCCACTCTCCAATAAAGAGTGTTTGTATTGTATTTGTCCAGCCTCCTGCAAACGGCGGAAGAGGTGCATCTCCCGAAGCTGCTGAAACCTGAATTCGGAGGCGGCTACAAAGAGTTCACAGTGCGGGACATGCACTGTTTTCAGAAGGTACGGTTTTAGCTTCAAATTACTTCCCAACTACCTACCTGTATAGAGACGATCACCTCTATACAGTTAATATGCAGCTAATGCGCTAATATAGCGATTAATGCGCTATTTGGGTTTGCTACACACTTTTATTAAGAATACAATACAGTATAGTCAACCGTGTTATTGCTTGACCACTTTTAAAGCTTCCCTTATCCATTTATTATACGATCGAAAAAGGGTCAAGCAATTTCTTTATCGACTATACTACTCTAAGTTCGAGCAGGAGACGAACGTTAGTGGTCACAAAGAGGAAAACTTTGTTTGTTTGTGTAGGGTGTAATCTCTGAAACTACTGAACCGATTCCAAAAACTCTTTCACTAATAGAATAGACGGACATAGGCTACTAAGTCTACGCGAACGAAGTCGCGGGCGTCCGCTAGTAACTCTATAAATAGCGACTTATATTGTTAGTTGTTAGTTGAGCAATAAGTTACCAATGGCAAGGTCATTCATTCATTCGTCATGAGTCACAGAAACACATCACGCGGTTGAACCAAAGCAACATAAAGTTCGGGTAAATCGTGTTGTGTGGCAATGTCACAAATTTTATGTTCCCAACAGTGTGGCGTTCCACACGTCACACTTACGTGTTTATGATGTGAGAATTCGGTAGCAAGTAGGTACAAAAAATTTCTTTTAATAATATAACGAAATTGATGTATGGGTATGGCTTTATTGTACCCGACTGCCGACATAAAAGAGGGTTATATATTTTCTAAGTGTGTTTATGTATGTCGATTTCGTTAGCACGATCTGTTGCCTAAAGGGCTTGCTTGATTTTCATTGTGAGGTGATGTTAGATTTATCTTAAATTGTGGTCTAAAAAAATATAATATGGCGTCTATGAATCTAAAAAGTAGGACGGGAGAACAATCTTTTCGTTTTGTCAACTAACCCCCTTATTCATAAACGCTTCGCAAACGTTTGTTAGTTAACATGTTTTATGTCTTTATCTGTCATTGTGAGGTTTGCCCTCAAATGAAAGGGACAAAACATTTGTTAGCTTAAAAAGATTGTTAACTTTTTATGAATGAGGGGGTAAGACTCCAATGTCTTTTTTTTACGGAAGTATAATACCTTTATTACTTAAGTACTAACTTAAATTGAAAACGTTTCTGTTGTTTATAATGATACGGAATAATCCTGTTATTCCTAATCGCTGTGTAAACTTATGTTAGTTATGCTTTTATCTCTCAGTGTGACGTTTGCCCTCGAATGAAAGGAACAAAACATTTGTTGGTTAAAAAAGATTGTACATTTTTTATGAATAAGGGAGTTTTAATTAAATTTAAATGCAATATAATGACAATACAAAAAAAATAGGGTAATGGCAGGATTCGAACCTACATTCTCAGCGTTCCGTGTCTTGCGTTCTTCCAGTTTCGCCACATTACCACAAAAAAAAATGAGGGGCTTTACCATGTGCCATTAAAGTGATGATTTTTAGCGGTATCATCCTTCTACATGAACGTGTCGTTCAGGGCACGTCGGCGACGGAGCTGCTGAGCTCGCAGGAGCGCGGCGCCCTCGTGAAGTACGTGCTGGAGTCTGCGCGCGCCGAGCCCGGCGACGAGCGCGCGCTCGAGCCGGCGCTCACGCTGCGCGCGGGACAGAGCATCGGTGAGTGCTGACCTGACACTGGCTGCGGTGTGGCGGCGATGCCGACAGCGCTGTGAGCGCCGACTGCTGATAGAGCAGGAGCTGGCAGCAAACATTTGCACGTCATTTTCTAATGAATCAAATTACTCTAGTCGTGGTCTGGCATGGAATCTGAATTACTAGTTAGTGTTGCCAGAGTTTTTACTGCTAGTTAAGTTGGTACCAGACTGGTTTAAAGTTGCTGAAACCAACATTCAACAAAGATTCAATGAAACGTGCAAATTTACATTAATTGGGCAAATGAACTTAAAATTGACGTTATACGGCTAACTCATTTCATTTGCAGGTAATAGTAGAAGATCCGAACTTACATCGACCTTCACCGAGCTGATAATAGAATGTAACATATTTTATAACAAATTTAGTATATTAGAAAATATATTAAAAATGGGTTGCCTAAAAAAATCCTGGACAGACTATTTTTGATTATTTTTTATAACCAATTTAGTATATTAGCTAAAGTATATTAAAAATAAGAAAGTGCGCATGCTCGGTATTTACACGACTGAGAATGACAGCGATACCGTAGCAAACAGTGACCGTTATTTTGGAGCAACTGACATTTGAGTTGCAAAAAAAAATTAATTAAATACATAAAAATCAAATATCTTAAATATAATACTAAAATATTAAACAATATTACATCAATTAAATAAATACATAAATATTTAAGTTTTACAACAATTAATGTATGTATATATATTTTTTAATATTTAAAAATAGTCTGTCCATGATTTTTTTAGGCAACCCATTTTTAATTTATTTTCTAATATACTATATTTGTTATAAAATATGTTTCATTCTATTATCAGCTCGGTGAAGGTCGATGTAAGTTCGGATCTTAGACTATAAATTACAATTAAAATGGGTAATTAGTAGTAACTTGTTGGTGAGTGAAAGATCCGGGGGCCCACGGAGAAAGAGCGGCGCGTCCGGCAACATATCTGTGAGTCTCTTAGGGTTGCTAGATTCCAAGAGTGGCGGTGATCACCTTCCATCAGGTGACCTAAGTGCTCGTTTTCCTTCCTTTTTCATGAAAATAAAACCACCTGTCAACCTATGCACATAAACGCCACTGCTACTGGAGAACTTGTCACCAGAATCGACGATGCGACGGAGCCACGCCGAATCGTCTCCCAAATAATTTAGATTTAGTTCTGTATTTAATATCATTATGTCTGTTAGTCTGTAAGGCATTTATGTATGGGCCTTTTGTAGCCTGATAATAAGCGATTTTTTTTATAAACTACATTTAAATCGAACATTAATTTAAGTGGCGTTTGTATGTTCGGCCATTACAGCCGTGATAAGTTTACGTCCATGAATACTAGCAATTTAGCCAAAGTGCCTGCTCAACTAACGGACGTTTTAGGGAAACTTTAGTTAATTTCGCGTCTGAAAGCTCGAGATTGCGTGTTCACTTAATATGGCTTTTCGATCGCCTACAACACATTAACTTTGGTCGATGACCGATATTTCTTGATACCGGCGCTGAGTATTTATTTTAGTTTCAAGAATTAGTCACGCATGGGAGTAGTTGATAACAATCTAATTGAAAAGAATTGTTGACAGTATTGATTTACTATGTTTTGTACCGAACCTGCCGAAAGTTCGTAACAAAGAACTTTTTAACTTTATCAATTTTAAATTTATACCAGTAATCAATTTTTGTTTTAGATAAGTCGTTAAATAATAAAAAAAAAATGGCAATGCCTAGTTTGGGGGTTTCTGTTTATTGTTTTAGCGTAATTTGTTCACAATCACAACATCAGAAATATAAGAATGTATATTATTGTTTTGCAATGTATATCTTTGTGCAATAAATAAATAAACATCTTGGGACAATTTATGGATGCTATGTAAGTATAGTTGACCAAGTAATTGCTTGACCACTTTTGAACCTTATCCCTCTGTAATACGGTCGAAAAGTGGTCAAGCAATTTCTTGGTCGACTATACATAAATAAAGTACTTTTAAATCTTGTAATAAAGTTGTCGCCCCGGCTTTGCGCGGGTACAATGGGGATGTAATGTACATAAAAACATTCTGAAAAAAGAACAGTATCAAAATCCGTTGCGGGGTTAATACAAGGCGGCCGAACATTAAATATAAGAATTAAATAGGATAAACAAAGAAGCAGCGATCGTAAACCTTTTTCTTTCAAACTCAAACTCAAAATATTTATTTGCTTTCATAAAGAAACATTACGAAAGTAAGGGCACTGCAAAATATACATTATAAACTAAAGTAAAAATTAACTTAAAAACTTACCCGAAACATCTGTATTCATATTATTATACATCATTATTGTATGTAGATGAAGGCAAATCATATGTAGTCACGGTGATACTGTATATCTACGAGTGTCGTGGAACCCTGGTCCACCATTCACTCAAAGCCACTCAGCACCCTTCAAACTTATTCTGCAAGTCAGTATTTCTGCCGCAAATCGCGTCGTCGACAGTTGGAGGGCGCTCGAGACGCACTCCAACGTTGAGCCGCTTCGGAAGTTACTTGAGGTGCTTTTAAGAGTTCTGTTCTGAACTTTGGGTTTGTGATATATGTGTTTTGCCTGCTTGTAGGGACGTCCATTAATCAAGTGACGCATATAAAAATAATCGTTTATTGCAAACAAAGTCCATATGTTTTAAACTTTCGCGATTTTTACACTTACTTATTACGTTTATCGGGACTTAAACGCGTGTCTGCTCGTGACCACGGCCGCTGCAATGCGCCCGAAACGTCGAGGTAAATATATAAACGGTTTATTATCACGTAATAAGTAAAGTCCATATGTTGTGTTAGTGATAGCCTAAAGAAACTTGCATAAGTATGTAATAGCCACAAATTATAAAGCGTTTTAAAAAAAATGTTATATATACATTTTCTTGACTCTAAATGAACAGAGTTCCATTGCCTTATCATGGTATTGGCTGGATATAATAGTACGGTCAGCCTCAGAAGTAACTGAACATTTTAGTACCTTCTCGCAGTCAGTAATGTGACAAATTCCAGCAATTCTCATTTCATACGTTACTACGACATAGTTTTTAAGTGTACTATAGTCGACCAAGTAATTGCTTGACCACTTTTGAACTTTATCCCTTTGTAATACGGTCGAAAAGTGGTCAAGCAATTTCTTGGTCGACTATACTTCTGAGGCTGCCTGTACCTAGCTTACTGTTGCGTTTCGTACGGTAGGTGCGTGACAGGTTTGGAAGCTCACGGGGTGGGTTGGAGTTGTATAGCTTAAGGACGACAGTGGATCAGCGATTTACTTGAGATTGCTGGTTCCTTTGGGAGGCGGTGATTATTTTCCATTAGGCGACTCGTATGATTACTTCCCTGACTTTTCCGTAAAAAAATTGAAGTGTTGCAACATTTATTCATGCGATCCCAGTGCTTCATCGATGATAGTGGCGCTAATTATATAAACTATTTTTAATCAAGAATTCAGCGTCATATGTGTGTATTAAAAAAAATAGAGTTTAACCTTTTCAACGCCAAAGGCAGTTAAAAACGTCGGGGTTTGTCGTGACTACCACGCAACAGCCTCATATTAGTCGTTAAACTTTTTGGTGTAAATACGTGCTTACGATTAAGGTTCAAATTCGCATTCGACAGTATGACGACGTAGCGTGTAAGCGACAATTTTTCTTTCCTGTTTGAACACTCGATACCAACCTCATACATTACAAGAACCGCTGAACGCTGTTCTCTCGGTGTGAGTATGTCGGCGTGTTGCAGTGCCGGCGTGCGTGTCGCGCGGGGTGGTGTCGGGCATGTTCCCGCTGCACGAGCGCGCCGCACTCGACAGCCTGAGGCGCAAGTGGGTCAAGACACTCTTCGCGCCGCAGCCTCTAGGTGAGTAACAAACTGGAACAAATTGCCTTGCTACTCCGCGAAACCAGTGCCGGGCTCGTGCAAAATAGCTGCGTCTGTGCGACATATATATGTCTGTGCAAAAACCCACCCTCCTCCGCTTCCACACGAAACAACATATATCACAATACCACCACTAAACACTAAAACTACACGATCGACGCGCGTTTCGCCTCTATACGAGGCATCATCAAGATCAATATTGATCTCGCTGCAGACGCAGCTATTTTGCACGAGTCCGGCACTGGTTTCGCGGAGTAGCAAGGTAATTTGTTCCTGTTTGTTGATATGGACCTCCGCAAAGTAACGCCTGAATCTATTAATTCTCTAGGTGAGTGCCGGCTACTGATTGGCTGATGCCACAGGTGGCTTTTATAGTTTAAACCTTCGACCAACTACAACAGTGACGACGCATATGCATGACGTTCGTGGCACATCTAAAACTCCGCCAAAACGTAGCCATGGCGGACTTTGTGGCATTAGAGGCGTGTGCCATGTTTGAGTTTTGATATTGTATAGCGAGCATAGTCCATGTTTTGGAAGGTCGTTGGTTTCAACTGTGTCGGTGATCTTGATTGTGACAACTAGGGATGGCCAAGTTCTGAAAACCGGCCAAGCGCGATTCGGGCTCGCGCACCGAGGATACAGGGCTTAATATACCGAACATTGTTATAACGAAATGAAAAACTGAATTGAGGGATAAACTTGGCTTTGAAAAACTGTTGTCCTTATACACACCAAGTCCAAATATAAGTTTATAATCCCAAAAAAAAGTTATTTGTGATAAAACTACTAATTTATGGTTTTCAGATTTTTCCCTATATTTGTGCTGTGAGACCTTGCTTCTTCCCAAATTTCATAGTTCTAGGTCAACGGGAGGTACCCTATGGCTTTTTGATCCCTTTTATTTTTTAATATTTTTCTAAATTATAATTCATCGATATTTTTCCCATACATTTTCTGTTGTGTCCTTTGACTATACATTGATCATTTGTATTTCAGATGAAATAAGCGAGTATTTTGGAGTAAAAATAGGGATGTATTTCGCCTGGTTGGGGCATTATACGCGCTCGCTGACGGTACCTGCCGTCGTGGGATTTGTATTTTGGGTAAGACTTTAATTAAAATAATTCATAGTCCTTCGAACCGGATTTTAGGCATAGTCCTTTGAACCGGATCTCAAGCTTGGTCCTCCGACCCGGAGTTTAACAAAGTTGTTTATTTACAGATTTGGTTGGGTACAGCGAATGAGAATTGGAAGGATATTGCCTACGTTTTATTCTCGTTATTTAATGTGCTGTGGGCCTGTATTTATTTGGAGACATGGAAAAGGTAACATATGCTTCTATGCAATTGAATACGTATCTTTGTAACATACAGTAATTCATGCTTGTTGTTATAGGTATTCAAACGCACTAGCGTATAAATGGGGCACGTTGGATCAGAGGGATGAATTATTAGTTGAACCACGACCTTTATTTCAGGTAATGTTGGATTATGGAATTAATATTAGCTCATCAATTTCCACTTTGACAGAGTTCCTATCTATCATTCTCATCGAATTTTCATTAAGAACTAGTTTCCTAAAAAAGACAACTTTTTTTATGAAATAGGGAGGCAACACGGAAAAAAGAAACGGGGGAAATGGTTTAAAGCGTTATTTGTACCAGTACCGGTGTCGCCACACGCACACACTTGTGGTTATCGTCTTATACTACACTACTAAAATAACATAATCTTGATTGGTTAAAATTGACAAACGATATAAGGCAAATAGTACACAAGTTTTCGTAAGTAAAACATACCTTATCAGTAACATGTAAGGTTTACTTTTTATTAACATCAAACTGATTATATGACATTTTAATATGTAAACGTCAAATGAAAATTTGGCTTCGTAGTTCCGCTACTCAACACTAGATGTCACTTAAAACAACTTCACTTCAATAGTAGGAGAGCCGGCCGCAGAATTTTGTGCCTACTTGATACCGCGATGAAATGCACAATGGTTTCTCATTAAAAAAGATGCTAAGTCTGAATGTAATAATCTGCCAATTCTGGACTTGCAAAAGTTCTAAAGTGCCACTTTCGGTGCAAAAACTGGGGCGTATTTTACCCAAGTGACTACCCTGAAATGACTGTCACATTATCAGAAAAGAAATTCATCGTCAGAAATTTACTAGTAGATACAAAAAAGTAAAATCGATTGTTGATTTCTAAGCGGATACCGCGGTATCAAGTAGGTAAGAAATTTTGCGGCCTGCTTTCGTACTAAAAATTCAAAGTGACACATGGTTTTGGTTCGTTTTGACAGACCGAGTAGACGGGTTGTAGCTATGCTAGCTATCTATCGATATCGATGTCTTTCATCGCACACAAAATATTGTACCAGACATCGGTGTTGTTCATTTTGAATTATAATTATATTCTATGACATTATAGACAGACATGGTAAGATGTTTCGACTTCAAACCCGCCTGCCGCTGCCTTCACATGAAACAACATGAAGTCTATTCAGCCTTACTTGTATTACGTTATGTATAATAGGTCTACCATGACCTAAAGTTATGAATTTAGGCTATAATTAAAAAAAGTAAGCGATAAATAAATACTTTTTTGACGGCAAAAAGTGAAATTTTTAGTTAAATGGTTGTTACCCACCACTATTCACACTTCACACGTTTATACTTCTAGAAAGTAAAACACGACACGTGTAAAGGTGTGTATACTTTGTAGTTAAACTTATTTTATATACACACATATCATAAGTGCTCTATAATGCGTTCAGAAACCGTAGGCAATGACCAGCATTATTACAACCAATTTTATTATGAGAAATTTCTTGTCTGTGGTAGTAGGTAAATCTGAAGTTTAATTGGCATTGCATACCGATTTCTGTAACGATATGAGTTTAAATTTGGAACAGCTGTCAAAATTCAAGTGGGTCTCTATTTTAGTATCCATAGATATTAAAACAGTTATTGATACGAAACGTCAATCCAGTGTGTTTTTTTTATATATAAACGCACGATATTTGATCTCGAGTGACATGAAAATAGGGACTTCATTCGTTTGTCTAAGATTTAAAAAAAAAAACGTAAAAGATAAAGTAATTTAGCTACACACATATCATAAGTGCTCAATAACGCGTTCAAAAACCTTAGGAAATGACCAGCATTATTACAACCAATGTTATTATTAAGAATTTTCTTGTCTGTGGTAGTAGGTAAATCTGTTCTTTATTGGTCATCACATTACCGATATCTCGTGACGTTATGAATTTAAATTTGGAACAGCTGTCAAAATTCAAGTTGGTCTCTATTCTAGTATCCACAGATATTAAAACAGTTATCGATACGAAAAGTATCATTTTACGTATTGGGTTTTAGTAAAACGCGTATTGTTTCATTTTAATTTTTTATTCATTGTCCCTGAAATAAAACGTATTTATTAAAAAACTGGCGTTTCGAAAGTCTTAATTTTAATTTCAACAAGTGATGTATGCGAACATTTATATATTTTTCAACTATTGCCTTCATCAAATCAGTGACGTGATTAGACGCAGGAAACCGCATCCTTCTAGGTTAAGCCGTTTCTGAGATTAGCGTGAACAAACGCACAGACAAACAGATAATAATTCTAAAAATCGTGGTTTTGGGTTATATTGCGCTTATAAATAGCCCTAGTAATAGTTTTTCTCAAAATAAATTAATGTACAGACACGGACTTGTTACAGATATATAAATGAATAGATGATTACAAAATAAAGATTACTTAATTTCTTTCATCGATACATGTATCGATAAAAACAGTGTCCCCACCCAACATTGTTGTACCAACTGTAGCGCAGAACTTTCTAGAGCGAAATAGTAATTGCAATCAATCAATAATAAACTTTATTGTAATGAAGTACGGTTCAATTTTCACAAAATGTTCTGTTAAATTATTAGTACAATGAAAATAACTAAGATTTTTTATGGAATATCATTAAAATCGTACTTACCGGTGGTACGAAACACCCCCATTTTGAAGATTTTTACTCCTGCTATGGTTCTTGCACTCTAAAACTGAACAATACAACATGGCTAGGGAAAAATAAGGTATTTGTCGAGACTAACACCTCTGCGGGATGACAGAACACGACTGGAAGCGGTTTAGCGGAGGTTACGTACAACAGTACGTAATGTTGGCACGCGCGTTACGCGTACATTGCATTTCCCCCGTTTCTTTTTTCCATGGGAGGCAAACAAGCAAGTGGGTCACCTGATGGTAAATGATCACCACCGTATATAGACACCCGCAACACCAAATAGATTGCACATGCGTTGCCAACCCAAAGAGCTAAGATGGAATACTTCTTGTGCCAGTAATTGCACCAGGTGTCTTGCTCTTCACGCCGGAATACAACAGTGCAAGCACTGCTGCTTAGCGGCAGGATTAGCGAGCAAGATGGTGGTAGCGATCCGGACTGACCTTGCACAAGGTCCTACCACCCGCAAAACTTTCCGTATAGAAGCAAACTGGTTAATTTTGAAATAAAGTTGTTTATCCAGAATCGATTAGGGGTACTTGAAGAGGTTATATACTCTATGTTTATATTCTTTAGGGTGAAATGAGCATCAGCCCAGTGACAGGGCGGCCGGAGCCGGTGTACCCGGCGTGGAAGCGGCGCTTGTGGCGGCACGGCGTCTCTTTCCCTCTCACTTTGCTCTGCCTCATCGTCGCCACGGTTGTTACTTTCACTCTGTTACACGCTCAGGTATGTCGCCAATGTTACCAACATATAGTGGTATGTCGCCAATGTCATCAACACAATGGTATGTCGCCTATGTCATCAACACAATGGTATGTCGCCTATGTCACCAACTTACTCTCTTATATCGCCAATATTGCAAACGCCTAAATACACTGGTAACATATGTTACTAATGACGCCAACACACAGTGGTACGTCGCCAATGTGACCGACACACTCTGTTATGTTCCCAATGTCACAGATACTCTGGTATGTCGCTATTGTCATCGACATACTCTGGTATGTCGCCAATGTCACCAGCACATTCTGTAATGTCGTAAATATCACCAGCATACTCTGATATGGTGTCAATATTACGAACAGACAATGGTATGTTGCCAATTAAGATTTACATGCATAAATTTACATCTGGTTCGGAAAAACTATAATTGAAATATTGACAAAAACCATACGAGATATATCTTTTAAAAAGGGACATTTCTATTTTTTACATCTTCCTTATTTAACACAGTAGCTATACTTACATTACTTAAAACTAGGGATCGCTATGAAAGTGGGAACAATTTCCAGTCTAACTCCCTTTACTTTTCAGTCTAATTTCTCACTGCTGACTCACAAATTTGCTTTCAGGATTGGTGGGAGACCCGGATAGGGTATTTCAATTGGATCCCGCGAGCGTTCCTCGCCATCATTATATTCTTAGAGGAGGAGGCGTACGCGCGGATAGCGAGGTGGCTGAACGACAAAGGTACGGCTGCAAGTCTTCTAGGTGACGTCTCAAGTTTTTTTTTTTGAAACGTGCATTAGTATCCACAGGTTTAGAGGGGTGAATGAACTTTTTGCTTTGGTAATTTTTTGACTTTACGCGATACGGAATGGGTTATTTACTGAATGCATTTTGTTGTATGTACATTCACAAAGAATAGTATAATAATTTTTAAAAAGTGAGATATTAGAATTAATTATAATTTGATACCTACAAATTCGGCATAAATGGTTAGAAACTGAAAGTATGTATGTTTAGAAGTCGATAAATTAGCTATCGCCCTAATAAATGTCAAAAATGTTAATTAAGAGGAAAGATAAAGTTTAATATTTTAACTGCAGTATCGTTGTATTGGAATAATAATGCATTTATTTTTACTTGTCTTCTGTCAAGCCTAAATAAATGGCAGACGGAGAATTCCGAAAAATTATTAAATTTGTAATTTATTAATTTTTACAAAAAATTTAATAAAGCTGTGATGCTTAATTGATCTAGAAAATATATTATTTGACGTGGGACGTTTCGAAATTTACAAAGATGTGGGTATTCATGCATGTTTCGATAGAATTGTCATTACCAAATGAATATTTTTGTTTTGATTTGAAAGCGTGCCGTTTTCGAGTTGATTTGTGTGTCTAATGTGTGATTTTTAAAATACCTCATAGATTTGAAAATATTTTTGCATGACGTTGGTTTACCCCTTCAACCCCCTTCTTCATTCCAGCATAGCTCAATCTAGCACCAATTTCAAATAGAACCTGTTGACTGAATTATTATTCTAAGTAGTTTAATTAAACTCTTATAAATAGTATTAGTTAACTAGAAAACATAGGCAGTAAAAACACATAGAGAAATTACTATAGTATGTAATTTTCTTTTTATTGCTTACCAAATGGGACTGGACAACAAAAAACGACTGTATTTTTAAAATGGTAACACTCAAAATATGTGACACATCCCGCCTTTTTTTTAAACAGAAAACTATCGCCTCGAGACAAAGTATGAGAACCATCTGATTGTGAAAATAGCATTGGTTTGTATTTAAAAAAAAAGCTAAAATGCCGCGCTAAACAAAGGCTAATTCATCACGCTTTGCTTGTCATAGACAAACAGGTTATTAACAGAGACTTAATCATTATCAGCCTTAGAACGTACTAGGTGCCAGAGAATCCATTAACAATATATTAACAGGTCAGGTCAGGTAAAACGGTCCGATCGAGTTACCTGACAACCAACCTGCTAAAATATCAGGCACTTACTTTCTCAATGTCATATCTACCCAAATTATGTAGTTTCAAAAGTAAACTTATCTCTAACTAGCAATTCTGGCGTTACTTTTCGGAGGTCCATATCAACAGACTGGAACAAATTACCTTGCTACTCCGTGAAACCAGCGTGCAAAACAGTTACGCATGCGCGACATATACATATATTCTCAAACAAAAACCCACTCGCCTCTTCATCCACATGAAACAATCACACACATTCAACTATTAACCACCAACACTAAACACTAAAATCTACACGATCTACGCGCGTTTCGCTTCGATACGAGGCATTATCAGGATCTTAAATGGTGCAACCGTTCGCTACTTGAACGAGTGACACCTAAAATGTAGTGTTTGTTCTCTGACTACACGATTTCGGTAGATACGAGGTTGGGAATATAAGTGGACGATGTTACGAATGGGTTGTTTGGCACGCCTTACAACACCCGTAGAAGACTTGAATAGGGGCAACCACACAATGCGATTTTAAACGTTCTGAATACATGCAGGGTATCCTTGCAAGTAGTGCCAAGGGAAAACCCAGACGTAGAAGGCTTTTAGGGGTATCCGAACCATCCCAATATATGTTCCGTAATTGTTTGTAATTTCAACTTATTAAAAATTTTGTGAAATTTTAGTACAAACCATATTTTAACTAAAGTTTTTTTGTTATAGATCCGACTTTCAAGTTCTCTAAATGAAAAGATAGCGATGATAGTATTTCAAACACTACTTAGGTTAGGCTACGAAAGAAACCCTCAAAATTGTATTACACTAGAATTAGAGATCACGTTGGAGACTGATTTCAAACAGTCTCGAGTATAGTAATCTACACCACATTTTAATTTATACTTGTTATACTAACGACTAACTAAACTAAATACAGAACTAAATGACAATGAAAATTAATATATATAAATAAACATAACATTTTTTTTTACCTAAAAGGAGTAAGCGATCGAAGATATGACGACAGATATGAACGGATAGCGACTACAATTATATTAATTAAAGCAATAAGCAATATAAATAGATTTTGAAGAATGTAACAATATTTAGAATCCAAAATGAAAGCGATCCAAAATAAATTCAAAAAAGTGTGTGGTGAAGATGGTTGTTTTTTACTTGAAACGAAAAAAATGTCTAGATACTTTTTAATGTCATTTTAATCTGAATATATAGTTCATTGCGAGCTCTCTACTGTCTATTTTAAAATAAGTACACATGTTCTTACCGCGGACCCTTAGCTTATTACATTAGGATTGCGGCGTGTGCGATTGCCCTTATTTATATTTTCTCCGGTTACTCTGCCCTAAATTAGCACAGGGTGTTTTGCACGTCATTATTTTCGCATGATTTTTGGCCAAGTTTTGTGATTTGATTAACCAAAAAAAATTGGCAGGTAAAATGAAGTAATGTAAAGAGAAGACTGCTGAACAGCAATATCACTAATTAATTAATTTTTAACGCTGCTATTTTCAAGCTAGGAACTTGAAGGTACCTAGCTACTAGCTATACACGTTTGCCAAACGTCGGCGAACACGCGAGACGCGGTGATATGTTAGAATGTGACAGGAAAGTGGCCCTAACATGACCGCCCGAGTTTAATTTATATCAACGTATGTCTCTTTCTTAAGGAAGAATAGGTAAACGAGGCCGCAGAAAGGAATTAAAGAAATTATGCACTTTGTTGCTATACAAGTAATTGTTATTGATAAAGATTTGATTAATAAATTATTCAATTCTATTCTTAACTAAGATGGTTACATACGGCTCGTAGAGTACCTTGATAATGTAGCGTTCTATTAGAGTTTAAGCTATCAGAAACTACAGCATACTCGTACATTTATGGATTAGGTGTAAGTTGGCGATAGGACGTCAAGTAACAATACGCCTGTTGCGTCTCGTTCGGTCAGTGAGAGTGCCGGAGATCCAATTTCCCCTAACCCCTTCCTTTTTTATTTCCCTTTACCTTTCTCATAGGCCGGCAGCGTCTCAGCGACTTCTCGATTTACTCACTGTACGATTACTTAAAGTTTGTCTCTCGGCATTGGTCGACAAATATCGTTTTTGGTTTACATTGCTTCTTTGGTCCATTACATGATATTAACCTTCTATATAAAGGCAGCAATGCACTTTTCCTTATTCTATATAACATCCGTAGTCACATCTTGAATTAATTGTACTGTACCTGTTTGCGGGTGGTAGGACCTTGTGCAAGGTTCGTCCGGATCGCTACCACCATCTTGCTCACTAATCCCGCCGCTAAGCACCAGTGCTTACACTGTTGTGTTCCGGCGTGGAGAACAAGACAGCCGGTGTAATTACTGGCACAAGAGGTATTCCATCTTAGCCCTCTGGGCTGGCAACGCATCTGCAATCTTCTTGATGTTGCGGGTGTCTATAGGCGGTGGTGATCACTTACCATCGGGTGACTCACTTGCTTGTTTGCCTTCCTATTTCATAAAAAAACCATCATGTGGATCCCGTCTCATGTTACCACCATAAAAAAAACATCTGACTGCGCTCTGCGCGCTCGCCCACGTTTGGTAAGCGTGTGAAACTACCTTCATAAATATTCTCGAAACTGGGCCTAACAAATTGTATAAAAAGCTTACTAAATTCCGCATGCGTACAACACGTTATTATAGCTTATATACGAATATTACTATTAGAATCCATCTTTTATTTTCACGTAGAATACACAGACGACATTGATACACGCGTGACAAAGCTTTCAATGTAGGCTTTTTTTTAATTAACGGATGTTTTGAAGTGCTTGTCTCTTTTTCAGTTCCAATTTGTGAACTCTTTCATGAGTTTGTTCTACATTGCGTTCTATCTGCAGGATATGGATAAGCTGAAAGAGGTACGTGGGAAACCCTGAAAACTTTACATGTCAGTTGCTTTCTAACTTTTTCAACGCAACGTCAAATAAGAACAAAAGTAGTCATTCACACGCCAAGCTTTTTTTTGTACGTAACGAAGTTGAACCTTATGCGGTTGCATATAGGTTACTTTTATATTGTAGTCGTTGACGGATATATCCGTCATCGGGTTGATCTCATAGTGCGGATATATCCGTCTTTGGCGTTGATCTCATAGTGCGGATATATCCGTCTTTGTCGTTGAACTCATAGTGCGGATGTATCCGTCTTTGGCGTTGATCTCATAGTGCGGATATATCCGTCTTTGTCGTTGAACTCATAGTGCGGATGTATCCGTCTTTGGCGTTGATCTCATAGTGCGGATATATCCGTCTTTGTCGTTGAACTCATAGTGCGGATGTATCCGTCTTTGGCGTTGATCTCATAGTGTGGATATATCCGTCTTTGTCGTTGAACTCATAGTGCGGATGTATCCGTCTTTGGCGTTGATCTCATAGTGCGGATATATCCGTCTTTGTCGTTGAACTCATAGTGCGGATGTATCCGTCTTTAGCATTGAACTCATAGTGCGGATATATCCGTCTTTGGCGTTGAAAATGTTAAACGATTTCGAAAAAGGTTCTTGAGAAACTACACTGTTTTTTTTTGTGAATGTTACGCGATATGTCCGCCAATTGTGAACCAATTTTAATGATCCTTTTTTTAATGAAACCGGTTATGCTCGCGGTTGGTCTTTCGAGTTTTTCCTTTCAACCGCGATGCGCGGAGCTAGAAGATACATGACTCCCGCGCGCCGACGCGTCCTCAGTGTGTTGTACCGGGCGCGTTTTATATACAAACTAAGATACTCGCATGCAATTTTAAATATGTGGAGTATACCATACATGCCATACCAATGTTAAAATCACTTAATAGTATAGGAATATTATTTTTTCAGCAACTGGCAGTATTGCTTATAACGCGGCAAATCATAGGCAACTTGAAAGAGTCGGCGTTGCCTTATTTGATTGAGAACCTCAGGCTGGCCAAGATCTGTGTCGAAGTGTTTGGAGCGCTCAGCCCTTCGAAAAGTAGGTTGACTACAATCTTTTACTTCTGATCATATGTTACTTTATTACTTACTTTTCCCCCTTTTCATAAATGACAAGTAATCCTACATTAGTTAACAAAATCATAGCCCATCTTACAATAAAACTTACAATTCCATATAGTCAGTGTACAAACTGACTAACTGCAACAAAGTCAAACAGTACTCCGCAGTTTCTCTTTTGAATTATTAAAGGTATTTCTCCAATTATACATTTTATATTTTATATTAAGTGGTAATTTCCAGCGCCAACTTCAGTCCAGTTCACGGACATGTTCGACAAGAAGACAGACACTCCGGACAGTAACGTGGGTAACGGTGAAGACAGGCGCGACTCGGAGCCCGGCGTCGGCCAGAAGGTCATACACCAGGCGGAACTGGAGTCTCAACTGTTCAAAGTAACGTTAATTAACTATTTAGTCCTTTTTGACCAGATTATACCTTGGCTAGATTTCAGACGAGTTTCAATTTAAACTGAAGCCACTTGTGCCAAAATGTAATTTTTTATTATACAGGATGAAACAAGCGAACTTTGCCTAAAGGAAAATACCTTAGATATGGAAGCTAGCTAATTTATTCAAAGGAAACCGTCCTTTGTATAGCTATAACTGCAAAAATATTTTTTTTTATCTATTTCTTTGGACGTTAATTTATTTTATTGGCAATTTACAACAATTTTATACTTCTACACAATTTGTTTGTTAATGTAATACCGTATTTTATACGTGATCCTTTCTCTATTCACACTAAGCCTGAGCCAAATTTGCCGTGCCATCAGAAAGCTGACTATAGGGTCTATCCACTTGATAAATCCATTGAAATTTCCTTTCGCAAATGAAGTGATGGGAACTACACCAAAGAAATCGCTGATTGCCTTCCACTGAATTCCCAGTTGGTCTCCGTATCTTTGTCTCACCATACGAAACTTTTTTGTCCATTTTATCTGATATCAATCATCAGACTTCGATCAGATGGGTTGTGAGATGCTAAATGGTCTGTCAAGTTGGGACTGTCCCTAGCGCCCTCTACTCAGGCAGCTCTTTGGCTCTCTTGAGTCCCTTCATGGCGTCAGGCTGAAGGAATGCGATATAGCGGGTTCGGGTGGTGCGCCAAGCGGTGCTCATCGTCTAAGGCTTGGCTGTCTAAAGTTTTGCTCTTTCGATGATAGTCGGTATTCTAGAAACTCGTCAACGCTTACGACAAAGTGAATCGAAGGCTACTTCCAGTACGACGGCACGTTCGCGGAGTACCTGGAGATGCTGACGCAGCTGGGCCACGTGGTCCTGTTCTCGTCGGCGTTCCCGCTGGCGGCGCTGTGCGCGGCCGCCAACAACGCGGCCGAGATCCGCGCCGACGCCTTCAAGCTGTGCCACGTCGCGCAGCGCCCGTTCGGCGAGCGCGTCCACAGCATCGGCAGCTGGCAGGTGAGGGCGGCCCGCGGACCAGAGCTACCGACGTAGCCCTAACAGTCGGTAGACTTCCTGGTAGTGGGCGAGGCGAGAGTTCTCGGTTGGCGACTGCCGCGGGCGGACCCGGTACTGGGCGAACTGACGACCCGGTGATGGTCGCGGGAACCCGCCGTATGCGAGCAGCGCAGGCCCGGTCGTCGGGGCGATTTTCGGGAGAAGCCTATGCCCAGCACGTCTTTCGGGTGATATGATGATGATATCTTATGCTGAAACCTGTGAGAGGAAACGAGCATAGGTCGCAGCTGACCACGCCTGTTTGCAGAGCGCCATGGAAGCGATGGTGGCGGTGGCGGTGCTGGTGAACTGCGCGCTGATCGGGCTGTCGGGGCCCGTGCACCGCCTGCTGCCCGACGCCACGCCCGCGCAGACCGTGCTCGTCATCGTGGCGCTCGAGGTGACGCACGCACACACACACACACACACACACACACACATCCTGTCTACCGACACCAACCCTTCAGACAATGTCGTTTCGTCCCAACTCTCCACTCATCCCAGCTTCGTCCTGTTCCCGTCCGCCGGCTCCGCTGTGGTGTGCTCCTGGCCCATTAAAAGTTTCCTCCCCAGACGTCTGTACTCCTGGTAATGCGTCCCGGTGCCTCCTATTACGGCGCTCTATATACTTTCCTACTTCTCCGACTGCCTTCTGTCGTGAAGATAAATACTGTTTAGTAAGTAAGCATAAATCGGTAATAATGCCAAACGGATAGCAGAATAAGAACGCACTCACTTCTGCAGCGCAGGCGTTGGCGACCCGTTGACCCGTCGATCTAAAATCCTTTGTTCATTAATGCTATAATTACCTTTTCGTTTTATTCCATTCTCATCTCATGCTCGTAATTATTCGAGCCGCAGTCGTGCCGCAATTTTTTTTCTGCCACAGAGTCGACGGTGCTCCGCTTTGCGGAGCTCCTATTTCTAGGTGGTTTTGGGCTGATATAAAATAAAGTCTAATGGAACTTGGACCTGATTTAACCTATTGACCTATTAATTGTAATTTATTGAATCGTTGTTGCTTTCATACTAAGCGTCCATTATTTTTTCAGCACGTGATCTTGATAGTAGTGCTGGCGCTCCGGCTGGCGATTCCCGAGATCCCGGCCTGGCTGGCCACCGAAATGGCCAAACAGGAGTTCCAACGGCGCGAGGCCATCAATAGTGCGCACGCGCCGCTCTTGGTATGTCATCACTCATTATTATCATCACCCACTCACGACAGGGCTCGGAGTAAAGACGAAAAGCATTTATGTATATTGATGACTTTGATTATATATTATGTGTTCCGTATCACGTCCGAGGTCCGCTTTAGAGAGACATCGTTGCCAACGGCCGTAGGTCGTCAGATGTCGCTACATCCGTGATGCAGAATCCCGCGCCAACAAGCACTTCCTGTGGATTTGACTTCCGCCTACCTGTCAACCTCAACTTACGACTAACTAGCCGCCATGTTTTTCAATCATTATTGCGTCGTTCGCCGTTCGGTGAAGATGGTTCGTATTTGTCGCTTTAATTATTTTACAATTTTCATTTATCACGTTGAATTTTGAATTCACAGCTCAATTCTCCCTCTTTAACAATAATTTAAATCAAACCTTAAAATATTTTGTTAAAATTTTCGTGTCACAAAAGAGGGTAAGTCCGTAAATATTCATACCGCCCTAGTCGGCGAGGAGTGACACGCTTTCAGGAGATTTTGAGCGTAATCACGTGCATAATCACGATCGATCGTGATAATCTGGTTTCGCACGTACACTATTTTAAGCGAGGTCTTCGAGATAAAAGTACAATTCCTCCGCTTAACGATTTTTTGCGTTAGAGAGTTCGTGTTATCTTTCTAACGATTTTCCGTGTGTGTTGCGCGAGTCCCGCAACGAGAGTCCCGCGTCAGATCCGGAGCGTCGCGTCGAGAAGCTCGCGGCGGCGGCGCGGGCCCCGCAGCCCCGCGCCGCCCCGCATCCCCCGCCGGACCGGAATGGAGGTTCCAATGTCTCTTAAACCAGTCGGTGAGTCAGCTGAACGATATTATTATGTGAATCTCGCAACCCCGTCCGCTGGCGTAAAAGTAGGACGCCCGAGCCTCTGCTTGCGCCCGTGCCGGAGCCGGAGCCGGAGCCTGATCCGGAACCGTGACAAGCGCCGGGGCTCCCTCGAGTTTCCGAGTCCCCGCGGGCCCCGCCCGCCCCGAGCGCGGGCCCCCCCGGCCCGACGGCGGGTTACGAGACGTGAGCGGCCATGCGGTTCAGTCTGATGCTGCGATCGTGCGTAACTGGCGATGGCTTCTGCCTTTTAAAGGCTCTACTGCCGGCGCACGATACCAGATGCTCTGAAGCTCCAGATTGATTAAAATTGAGGGTCCGGTCTGTTTCTTCGCGAAGCGTTAGTGGATTAGCGATTTTCCCAATTAACGACAACATTTAGGAGTACATTGACATTAAACTCCGATCCCTCGGTGCCGCGCAAAAGTTCTCAAAAAAGGGGGGGGGGGGTACAAGAAAATCATACGAGCATAACCCTCCCTTCTGACGGCAGCCGGGTGAAACTACGCGCCTACCGCGGCCCGAGGCGACTTCAGAAAGTAGGTAGTGTTATCACTACCCACATTTACTTTCATTATAAAAGAATTTTATAGTCGTTAATATTCCTCGATGGTATTTTTATAAGGAGGATGTCGGGTCGCCCCGTCCTACAATACTCGGAACGACTTTCTATTTAGTTTTAAGCTTACTTTTCAGGTTGCAACTTAGATTATCGAAACTGTTTTATGAATCGACACTTCTTAGTGTTCTGTCAGTGTTCCGTTTGAAACGTTAGATGATGCTGTAAATAACCTCAGACCTCTGTCTGTTTTTAAATGGTTTACCTACTAAAGCTAGTACCGCTAACGCCTCGCTTTATTTTCCCGCCTTGCCTTAATATGACTGTGCAGTATTATTCTATACTACCTATGTTAACAAGAGACTGTCAAACCAAGATAAACACACGATAGTTCGCCCAGACGAGTCTGTCCGTCTTAAACGAAAGATTTGGTCTGTCTGCCGGTACCAGTGCTTATCTTATCCCCCACTGGGAGAGGCGATACCGCTGCTGCTGCAATGCTGCTTGCTGCGTACAGGCACTTCCCCTTTGTCGCCTTCACTCGTTTGGACCACCTGCACTGGTCCACTCCGCGAAATTACTTCCTTTTGACCGATTAGCAGCGATGCCGATGGGCTATCTCGTTACGCCGTCAGCTATGCTGCGTTTCCCTTGCGGCTGCTGCACCTACAGCTGCGAGACCAAGATAATTTGTAATTGGTTGCTGGCTCTACTTATTGCACCCGTCCTGCGGCTGCTAAATCAACAGGTATTTTGCACAAGTTGCTGGCCATATTGCGCGCCACTCTGCTGCTGTCTCAGCGCGATTTCGATACCGTCGCGAATGGCTGTTGTGCTAGCCGCTGGTGCTAACCTATTACAGATGTGAGTCTGAATACTGTCGCGGCAGCCTTCAACTATGCTACGCGCCTTTTGTGCCCGTTGGTCCTGCCGACCCGATACAGACGTTGACTTGTGGCGCGCCTCTTACGGCCGCTGCTTTTGCCGGACCGCTACACTACCTTAGAACTGGCTTAACTGCGCGCCCTTCACGGCCGCTACTCCTGCCGGGCTGCTACATCTGCGAGGCCGAAGGGTTGTCGGCCTAGACGCTGGCTTTACTGCGCGCCTCTCACGGCCGCTGCTTCTGCCAAGCTGTTACATCTGCGAGGCCGAATGGTTGTCGGCCTAGACGCTGGCTTTACTGCGCGCCTCTTATGGCCGCTGCTCCTGCCAGGCTGCTACATCTGCGAGGCCGAATGGTTGTCGGCCTAGACGCTGGCTTTACTGCGCGCCTCTTATGGCCGCAGCTCCTGCCAGGCTGCTACATCTGCGAGGCCGAATGGTTGTCGGCCTAGACGCTGGCTTTACTGCGCGCCTCTTATGGCCGCTGCTCCTGCCAGGCTGCTACATCTGCGAGGCCGAATGGTTGTCGGCCTAGACGCTGGCTTCACTGCGCGCCTCTTATGGCCGCTGCTCCTGCCAGGCTGTTACATCTGCGAGGCCGAATGGTTGTCGGCCTAGACGCCGTTTACTGCGCGCCTCTTATGGCCGCTGCTCCTGCCAGGCTGCTACATCTGCGAGGCCGAATGATTGTCAGCCTAGACGCTGATTAATTGCGCGCCTCTCACGGCCGCTGCTCCTGCCGGACGCTACAGTTACAAGGCCAAATGGTTGTCGGCCTAGCCGCTGGCTTAACTGCGCGCCGCTCACTGCCGCTGCTCCCGCGGGGCCACTACAGCTGCGTGGCCAAATGATTGTCTGCCTAGACGTTTGCATACAGTCGCGCCGATTCTGCCGAGCCGTTACCGCTGCGAGGCCCGATTGGTTGTCGGCCTAGACTAGTGGCGCGCGTCTCGCGGCCGCTGCATCTGCCAGGCCGCCACGGTTACGAGGTCATCACCGTAATCGCGGGCTTTACTGCTCGCCTCTTGCGGGTGCCGCCCTGCGGACACTGCACCCGAGAAGCGCGCGGGCTGCCACACTAGCAGCGGGCTGTGCCACGCGTTCCTTCCACCCTCGGTCCCGGTCGGGCAACTGCAGTCGTGATGCGGACGAGCGTTCGCGCTAACCTTCACGAAGCTTCACGCCTCTTTCTCATCCGCTGCCCCTGTCAAGCCGCTATAGCGCGAGCTAGCGGGCTAGCCGCTGGCTTAACTGCGCGTTCATCACGACTGTAGCCTGCAAGCCCGTTACAGCTGTCGCCCTGACTGCCGGCTATGCTGTACTCGTCATGGCGGGCTGCCACACCGTCACAAATTAGATATTGTTTGCAGTGCTTCGAAACAGATAGGCACTAGCATGTTGTGACATGGTCGCGGTCTGATACCGATATACTGATTCCGATTCGTACTCTTTGCGTAACCTAGTCTGTTAAGTAAATGTATACAACATTGAATAAACTGCAGTTCTATCGTTTGTTCACGTTCATACATCCATGCACTGGACAGTACCTTTAACAACAAATATTTTTTCTACATAGTTTCACGGGTAGTTGTTATGGATTTTTGATCAGCTTTTGCACCACCAGCTGTGTTAGCTAATAAGTTTCGAAACGGTGTGATTGATAACGCGCGCGTCATTTTGAGAAATGTGGGCGTGCCTGGCAGTAACGCTCTGTCGGAGCCGCTGCTTCCTACGCTGTTGCTGCTGTTACTGTCGTACGGGGACAAAATGGACTTGGTGCTGCGCTAGCTGTTGGCTTGGCTTTACTGCGCTATCGTTCTTGGCTGCTGCTATTACCAGGCAGGCGCATCCACAAAGCGCTACCGCTGCACTCGCCGGTTTTTATCGCCTATCGCGCTGCTCTCGCCTGCCAGTTACCGCAACGATGATGACGTGTTGTCGTACCAGCTGCTGATTTCGCGTTCGCCCCTCGCCGCTGCTGCTTCTGCCGACCCGTTTCGACAGTGAGGCCGACTGTACGCCGCGCTATCCGTTGGCTGTGTTGCGGATTCCTTTGCGACTGCTGCTTCTGGTCAGGCCACACTACAGCGCAGAGGTTAACGGGCCGTCACGTGGTTTGGCGATTGCGATTGACTGTCATAAGAGAGTCACTTCTACGGTAAGACACGGTACACCACGATCCGTTAAGAATTATTCGCCGTATCCTGCTAGCAGGGCAACGAGTTCTGTCATGTTTTCTCATCGTATATGCATACTGTAAGAGCTTGAGTTGACCCTACGCAAAATGTAACGATTCCAGCGTTTACTGTTAAGACCCGTTGCCTTCAGAGAGTAATCTGCACGATTATTTAAGGATAACTACCCTGACCTATAATCGTCTTGACTTTACCAGAGGATAACCCGCTCGCGTACTTTATATACCGGCGCAGGGTGTTAGTATCTACGTTCAACATTGTTACAACTTGGTATATTATTAAAGACCTTTATTGTCAGGCTGCATAGGCCATAGATAAATACTTAACATACTAACATATTACAAATATTAAAAGAACTATTAGCTTGATAGTTCGACCTCACCATTTGTACCATTAATTAGGTTGCAAAACCGATTTGATTGGCAGACGTGGGAGCGAACAATACTCCGTTATCTCCGTTAGACTGAAGCTCCTGCTACCACCGGCATGCCTGCTACGTCTGGTACCCATACTCGAAAGGGTTTTTTTGCCATTTAAAGTACTTAAATACTCTGTTAATAACGTCCCATCTAGCTTAACAGGCAGCTGGGTACTAAATTGTTTTTACTGTCTGATTATCTTCAGAAGTGTGCTATTAACGCGGTGTTAAATCTGTTTCTGAATACAGACTGTTATTTATAGTACTGAATAGCCTGTCGTAAGTCCTTTATTGAGTTTGCTGAATTTGTTTATACTTTCATTGCAAATGTGCGATATTTTATTTGCTTTTGGGATTACTCAACAGGTACCTATTTCTTCACATTGTCACATTATTGCCATTAGTCACCACGTTGACTCCTAACTCGCCACCAGGAGATAACAAACAGGTCTCTAAAGCGGACCTCGGACGTGATACGGAACACATAATATAAAATTTTACCTTCCAATAAAATTATTATTATGTTTCCTTCACGTCCGAGGTCCGAGTAATGGCTACCTGGTGGGCCCACCAAACCGCATCACTCGCCTATAATGATTGAAAAACATGGCGGCTAGTTAGTCGTAAGTTGAGGTTGACAGGTAGGCGGAAGTCAAATCCACAGGAAGTGCTTGTTGGCGCGGGATTCTGCATCACGGATGTAGCGACATCTGACGACCTACGGCCGTTGGCAACGATGTCTCTCTAAAGCGGACCTCGGACGTGAAGGAAACATAATAATAATTTTATTGGAAGGTAAAATTTTATATTTTACTGCCGCGCGTGAAACCAATCGCCAGGCGCGCGCACCTCTTCACCGGGCAGTCGCAATTGAGTTATACGATAAACAGAGAAGCATATACAGTAGGACGCTTGTTATACCTAAACGCCGTTGTTATCCTATTGTTTATTGAATGCCATCGCCTTGGTTACCAATGCCTTCATCGGTTTAACGAATGGCCTTCCCATCGGCAGTCGTCGTGCCCGTCCCAGGATGACGTGCGACCCTCGCCCCGAGGGACCCCGCGCACTATTACCCCCACCACGCCGAAGCAGCAAGACAAGCAGGCCGACAAGCTGGGCGACAAGAAACGGATCAACATCGGCAAGATCCCAGAAATACCGCCGTTCAGGTCAGAACTGTGAGTGTGCTGTATATCGCGGGAATGGTATGGTAGCGGGAATGTCTAGTTTTTTTAGTATAGATATAGGCTCAGGCTGCGGAGCATCTTAACCTCCGTTTCCAGTGGTGCTATGTTTATTAAAGAAATGACGGTTGCCCGGGACTTCGTCTGCGTAGGATCCGTTTACCGCTATCCCGCGGGAACTTTGCATTTTAACGTAATAAAATTTATCCTATATGTTAATCTAGGGTATCAGCTAACTCCGTTCCAAATTTCATCCGAATCCGTTAGCCGTTTTCGCGTGAAGAAGTAACAAAAATTCAAGTCACACAAACTTACAGCTTTATAATATTAGTTAATTGAAGAACAAAATGACCTATAGCATCAACTTCTGATGCGCCTGCATCGTCTCGGCTGAGACCAATTAAATAAGGTGTTTTAATTAAGAGGAGATACAAATGTCCTTCTTATATTATATTAGTAGCCTGTGCTGTCCCACTGCTGGGCAACGGCCTGCCTTTCCTTCTTCACGCGTCCAAATGTCCTTATTTATTCATTAATAAGCATAACGCACTGGAAACGGCGGTCAAGACGCTCCGCGACCTTACCCTTTAACCTTTTCGACGCCACGTCAGTTACAAAATTGTCCATTCACACGCAAACCTTTTTTTTTCTAAATAGCGAAGTGAACTTATACAAAGCAAATATATGTAGATATAATTTTGTATTGTACGCGTTGACGGTTATATCCGTCATTGGCGTTGAACCTATAGCGAAGGATATATCTATATTTGGCGTTAAAAAGGTTAAAGTTTGGTAACTTAACGCAATCCTGTCACGACCCTTGAAATGAATATTTCCACAGCATGTAGTGCGTAGAAAAAACGATACAATAGGTACTTAAAACATTGCAAAAAGAATAGAACTTTTAGATGTAGACTTTTTGTTGACACTAAAGCACAGATATATCACGTAATTACGTTTGAATGTACCAGGCGTGTACGTGAACATTATAAAGGTCTGCGCACATATACAAAAAAAATTAAACGTGCCTGACAACATAAAATGACAAAGTATTAATCGGCAATTACTACTCGTATTATGATGCTCCAATTTATCATCTTAAAGGCAGCAGCCTATCGTTTGATCGATCAATTTCAGATATGTCCCTGCCCTCACACGTTGGATAGCTACTAAGATCCAGTCGCATGGTTTTAAGCAAAATTAATGACTTTGACTTTGGCATGACTTAGTTTTCAGTCAACACCTGCGCCTAACGCCTTTTGTTAACGGGCGGGTTTATGGCTTGATGGTTGCTTTTAATCGCAACGGTTTAGTAAACTTAGTTCACCTTGAGTTATTTTGGCCGTAAATTTAAAATGTTACTTACATACATATAATTTCCACAATTATACGTATGTTCGACGGAGCCCCGCCCAAGGGCGATGCTCCCAGAGCAGCTAGTCCTTTAGGCATAAGATGCAACCTTACCTGGTGCACGGGTGATTTCATCACTGTTGAATTAACTCAAGTTTAGTCAAGGACAGTGTATTGAATAGACTGACAGTTTATGAAAACCGTGCTCGGTCAAGCATACGCTTAATCGCGTTTAATATGAAAGTGGTCAATCACACGCCGAACCTTTTTTGTAAGTAACGAAGTGAACTTATGTAAATGCATGGGTGACTTTTGTATTCTACGCGTTGACGGATATATCTCGTAATTGACGTTGAACCTGTAGTGACGGATATATCCGTCTTTGGCGTTGAATCTATAGTGACTGATATATCTCGTCATTGACGTTGAACCTATAGTGACGGATATATCCGTCTTTGGCATTGAATCTATAGTGACGGATATATCTCGTCATTGACGTTGAACCTTTAGTGACGGATATATCCGTCTTTGGCGTTGAACCTATAGTGACGGATATTCGTCATTAACGTTGAAACTATAGTGACGGATAAATATATCTCGTCATTGACGTTGAACCTATAGCGACGGATGTATCCGTCTTTGGCGTTGAAAAGGTTAACCCAGTTCAAAGTAAAGTAGATGGCGCTATTAAGTAGCCCGCTGGATATAAAAAAGAAATAGCAGATAGTTTTAAAACTACCAGCTAAACCAACTTTTGTAAAGGAACAACAACCATTATGCAGGAAAAATACTAAGAGATGGCGCTGCGCTAACGGAATTACGTTTAAATGAATAAAATAAAACCTAGCAGTCTATTCAGTACATGGCATTGGCTTAGTTAGTTAGGTTAGTTCTGTGGCCCGTTTCACGAAGCTACAAGTTACAATTTTACAAGTCGAAACATTGGTCATTATGCCCATTGCCATTGGTCATTATTGACCAATGTTGCCGGTTTAGACTTGTAAAATTGTAACTTGTAGCTTAGTGAATCGGGCCATTTGAGTTAATTTCTGAGGATTAAATTCGCGTAAAGCCATGTTATTCTTGTATTTGGTGTCGATTCGGCTCTTTATCAATTGAGGTTGAGCTGTGGCTGGGCGTTAGGAGAGTTTTTAAAATAAAATCGCTACACATTTTAATTTTGGTTTTGTTTTTCTTTCAGTTGATTTGGTACAAGTTGTGTCTGGATCGGTGTGTAGTTTTGAATAAAAAATATTTAAATCTTTTTTTACCTGAAATTCAGTATTCTGCTTGTATACATTTTTTATTTTAGTTTATAATTATTTTGCAATTAAATAAACATTTTAACTCGTACCGCCTGTAGTTTTTTTATTGTCCTTTGAAACATTTATCACTGTGCCACCTGAAATGAAAGGTAATGTTTTGTCTTTTTACTCATTTCATATTCTGTCAACATAGGGTTTTTTCTTCTGCATGCACTCACTCAATAATCCAGGGCCCAATTTCATAAACGCGACAGGCGACAGCTGACAGTGACAATTCGCTGTACATTACTGTGTTGACCAATTACGCTACACAGTTACAGACTTAACATCATAGTGGGCAAGCAATGTATACCGAATTGTCACTGTCACCTGTCACTTGTCGCTTTTATGAAATTGGGCCCAGCCATGTTTACTATGACACTTTGAATGAAGTTATTTCTCTCAAAACACTTACTATGTTATTCAATATTTCTTTCTTTCCTCCATCACTGCAATTATTTTCGATCTCATTTTTGGGAACTCAAAAGGCTGTAGGGTAAACAACCTATTCATGGACCCTTAAAGCAACAGAAAGCAGCTAGGTTGTGCGGTATTGTCACCGCTGAAGCCTATAAGCTAATTAGATTATGATGCCCATAATGAGAGGGGAGCCGAGTGCCGACAGTAGGGTTGTTTACCCTAGTTGAGATTTATTCAATAAACATCGTAATTTTCGTATGTCAAAATCAAGTCAATCGTTTTTCAAACAGTGTCGATCGATAGCAAGATATAGCAATGTACTGAGTGCTGAGTTAAAAAAATATAGCACGTATGGATGTATAAATCCGGACATCAGACATCAGCCATGTTTATCCAATTTTTACCAAAATCACTTTTTTTCGCTTTTTTAAAAAAGGTTTACGCAATATCCATTTTTTAGTTAATCTTGCTTAATCTATAAATTTTTTCAAATAATCTAACTTGGTAAATAAAAGACATACTTAATATACATATTCAATAGTTGTCCTGAATGAGGCCAAAAACTAAGCATGATAATTGAGTATAATATTTTTAACATAAAACTACCGTGAGACTCGGACGTATTAATGAAACGGATCACTCGCGTGTTTCTACGTCGACAAATGCCGCGGGGGCCACGGACAAGGACCACAGACTGGTCCGAAACATGTCGGACATTTCTCGACTTAAAAATACGTGAGTGATCCGTTTTATTAATATGAGTATAATATCGTCCATGATTTTTCGAAAATATAGACAATATTGTCCTGTGACTTTCGTTGCTGACTGTACTCTACGAGGAAGTATATTATTGGCAATATGTCACCAATTCATTTTGCAATCGCATTAGCCTTTGACGCAAAACCATGACTGTATTACAGTGGGGTAAGGCTTATTTTGCATTGATGTTTAGCTTTCATTCCTTTTTAACAATTGCAACAAGTTTAACCCCCTTATGTATAAACGCTTCGTAAACATTTGTTAGTTAACAATTTTTATGTTTATCTGTCATTGTAACGTTTGCCCTCAAATGAAAGGGACAAACATTTGATAGCTTAAAAACATTGTTAAGTTTTTATGAATAAGGCGGTTAGTCTTGCATTTTGGTATTGCTGTAAAATAAAGCCTTACGAAATACTATTAAAGTGTACGAAATAGTCAAACTGTGCCGTCTCGCTAATGTCTCTAAGTACATAAGTTAGCTGCCTTATTTTCTGACTGCAAAAGCAGCAGAACTCAACCTACTGATACTACTTGCCGTCGTAACCCCACTGCAGTTTGGAGTCTTATTCCTAATATTATACAGTTGATTTTATGAATTCAGTAGTGTCAGTTAGATTTGAGGCTAAATCTATATTAGGTGAGTGAAGATGAGGTGCTCTTTTACTGATACCTGATATAGGGTATTATAAGTATAGTCTACACTATCTACACTTCTACATTACACTATCTACATCTACACTATTCTACATCTACACTAATATAATAAAGAGGTAATCTTTGTTTGTATGTAGGGGGTAATCTCTGGAACTACCGAACCGATTTCAAAAGTTCTTTCACAGATAGAAAGCTACACCATCCCCGACGGACATAGGCTACTAATAGGGATGTCTCCTGGGTTAAAACAGCAAGATTCTAATTAGTCCGTCAGTTAGATTATAGAAAAATACTCGATACGTATTTTTTTATTTGCCCATACGAATAATATTGACAAAGATACAGCACATTCAAATTCAGGAGTAGGGGCTCGTGACGTCACTCTTTCGTAAAAATTTTACGATATAATGACGTAGCGCGAACTTTCGCCGCTCTGTAACTTTGTTATTTTAAGTTTTAGAAGCAAAAGAAAAAATACGTATCTACTATTTTCTGGCGTTCTAAAAGATGGACTAATTATTATTTTTTAGTCAACATCCCAATTCCACGCGAACGAAGTCGCGGGCGTCAGCTAGTATAGTATAAATTGATTATCAATTGTTTTTGGCACCGCACGACTTGTGCATTGCCATTCGTCAAGTTTGTTAACACTTATTGATGCCATTGATGACATGTATGTACCGATACAACATAACTGAGTAGAGTACATTTTGTTCAAACAAGAAAACTGTTGTATACCGATATCTATGGTATGTTAATGAATGATTAACATTGTAGAGCGGAATTATCGTGACATTTCAGGCCTAAAGCCGCGTCCATAGCAGAGCCGCCCGTGATCACGGGCTCGCTGCAGATACTGCAGGACGTCAGTCCGACCAAGCCTTTACGCCGCAAGGTACGTGCGCAAGTTTAAGCCCGGACACAGAATAAATAACAGTACTAACGTACAGAAACTTCTCTTTTTCGACCACCATAAAACGAATTCCAACTTTATGATCAGGCACAAAAAGTTCGTATTACTTCATAAACATTCGCCAGGCAGCATGCGTCAAAAGGAAGGCGCCGCCCGCGCCCGCCTTCCACCCGCAATGCCCTGGCGCACCGCTAGGGTTGGGCTGCTTACTATAATACTATCACAAGATCACAACGCGCGACAAAGAGTGAGCGGACGCGCGCGCGGCAAGCCGGCAACCTACTGCGATTAACCTATGCCATAGGTGATGCGGCGAGCGCACCTACAGTGCGGAGTGGAACCCCCCTGGCCCGGGCCATACCGGATGCGCCTGCAGCACTGCTCCAGCACGCTTCGTAGAGCTGCGTTACGTGCACGCAACGCATGCGAGGTGGCATCTCAATAAATGATTCCGTACATTACAACGGGCCTATGCACGCGCGTGATAACGGAGCCGTGCTGTATACGCATCTAGTGTGGCCCGACCTTTAGATTCGTTTGCTAGTGCCACGTTCCATAGATTTAGTAACGGATGGTTTTACCCAGTCTTAATATTTTAAATCTGGAGACAAAATTGACTAGTAAATGTATGGGAAATGTCAAAAAGTAGTGGATAAAACGTCAATTTAGTCTCTGGGTTAAAAAACAGGCTATACCAGCCGTTCTATTTTGGTAGATTCTCCATAGAACATGTGTTAACCGTTTAACCATTTAACCGTTGTTAGAAAGTATAAGAAACCTCTGTTTGAATATAGGAATGCGGCATAGGCGCCTGAGCATTATTTTTTAGAGTTCCCTAAGTTCGAAAGAACTCAGTATAGGATTTCTCTCGTGTCTGCGAGTTTATCAAATTAGTTATATCTACTAATTCGTATATCCTCTACTGCTTTCAAATATTTTTAAATACTTGCATGTATCTACACACATATGTGTGTAGATAAAATAGTGTATGATCGTGTGATCCTAATATAGCGATACCACCACACTCGTGTTTTAATGCCTCTCATTATACAACAGTTGCATAAACTACTGGTACCGCAATGTACACAGGAAGCCACGCCGGGCGCCCCGCTGTCGCTGCTGGGCGTGCGCGGGCTGCGGGACGAGCCGCTGCACCGCTCGGCGCACTGCCTGCCGCACCCTGCGCAGCACCGCCCGCTCGTCAACCCCACGCTGCAGGTGGGGCACAGGACCCCAGTTCTGGCACTCATCGAGATTCATCTCGCATTCGAGATGTGTCAAAAAATTACAGATTTTAAAGGGATCTGACAGCTCTTTTTGGCGTATGTCGAGTGTGACTTCATATCTACTGACGCCAGAATTGCCCCGCAAGGCCCGTGCGTTGCTGAACTATCGGTAGTTTGACTAGCGATAGTTAACCTCGAAAAATAGTCACAATATCGATAGGCCTTATTGATGCATCAAGAAGCTATACTATCGATAGTATTGGATTTGATGACTATCGATATTGTGACTATATTTTTCGAGGTCACGATACTATCAACAATAATATCGATACTTCAATATATTGCCGCGACGCTAGCGGTAAGTGACCGATGAGTAATGGTGGATGAATCCTTTGTCACAGTATAAGTATATATAGGCAGTGAAGAATCTACGCACAGTTGCTCGAAACCGGCGCACTCACAGACGGACGCTCAACAAGACTGCTAAAGAGTTCTCGCGGTGCTGTCACTCGCGGGTGCCGCGTCGAGACGAGTGGATGCGTTGCATTTATCGTTATCGTGTGCACCCCAGACAGTTCGCGATCTTTTTAAAGACGCCATAAAAGTATTACGTAGTAATATGGCCGCTAAGCAACTCGGCGTCTTTAAAACCGGAGCTTTTATTTCTTACTTCTAAAAGTGTTAATGTTTTTTTAACTACCCAATTGTCTTTGTAAATTATTCATCATTATTTGATCATTATACAACCCAAACAAACGTAATATACCTACACTAAAAAAAATAACTTGGACCATTCCATCGGAGCGCTCATACTAAAGCGGACTGCTTTATTTACATACTACGGTGTTGTGTTGCGCAGGAGTTGAGCGGCAGCGTGAGCGCAGGCGGCTCGGAGCCCGACCTCAACGCCGCGCCCTCCGCCGCGCCCTCGGTCGACGCCAGCGCCACCTCCAGCGAGGACGACAAGCCCAAGGACAAGGGCAGTGAGTCATCATCATCATAATCAGCCCATGTTTGTCCACCGCTGGACGTAGACCTCTCCCACGCGTGCCACTGAGCCCGATCCTCGGCTCCTCTCATCCGGGTGCCGCCAGCCACCCTGCGTATAGCGTCGCTCCATCCCGCCGGAGGGCGTCCTATCCTACGTTTGCCCAGACGCGGTCTCCACTCAAAAACACGCTTAGTCCAGCGGTTATCAGTTCTACGGCATATGTGACCGGCCCATTGCCACTTCAGCTTGCTAATCCTTTGAGCGATGTCGGTGACCTTTGTTCTCTGCCGGATAACTTAGGGCAGTGAGTGCTCGTTGCCGTTGCGACTGGACCTAGCTGTCCCTTATCGCGGACGATAAACAGATCAGCACAAACAGAACTTCTCTTCCGAGCTTACTAGTACAGTTTTGTACGTCGCCATCAGCATTTCAGCCAAATAGCGTCTACTGCTAGACGTAGGCCTTACCCAAAGGTCCACAACGATCGATCCTGTGCGGATCGATTCAGCGGATGCCTCAACCATCATCAGGTCTATTTATAAGGTCTATCAGACATTTAACGTGATGATAAGATTGTTTATGGTAGAGTTAAATGCTTATAATGTTATCGCGTTAAAGTAGCGATAGGTGTTATAAATATGTGAGAACATGGCGTTAGTTTAAAACTACTCATCACCTGGTCGATGCCATCTTGTGGGGGGCGGGTTATGTTCATATATCACTTTTTCCGCTCGTCGTAACACGCATAACTGTCTGTAATAGCGGCAAGGTCGCGATTAACTCGTTAATTTCGTTGAGGACGACATATCTAAGGACTTGGGCAGTGAGTTTCGTTACCTATTGTGGACACTACACCTATAATACTCTAGAGAATAGATTGTGAAGATGTTGCTTTGGCAGCATCTCATTGACTGCGCCAATTAACCCTAGTAAAAATGGCATGGCTGAAACTACAGTGAAAGAGTTATGCGACTCGTTTGCGACAGCTTTGAAAGCCGGCCTTTGTAAAGAGCATTAGTACTGTCAGAGTGGGTTCACATACCACCAACAGCGCTAATGTAAGAACGCCCAAACCAAGGACTGCTCATAGAGCCGTGGGGTCACAAGTTACAACACGGTGGAAGGGACCTTAATTACTGTGTGGTCGATCGAGCGTTCAATCCAACCCCAATCCAATATTTGCGTGATGGGCGCAGATATGTGTCGTGTCCATAAGTGTTCAATATTGATCTATATTTACTGTAAACCTAACATGTACCCCCAAGTTTAGTTTATCTCTATGTGCGTCCCATTATTATGAGTTATGACACTAGTTTGACAAAGACGCAGGAGTTTCGTATGATGAGTGACGAGATTCAAGGCCTTGACTGGACTGGACCTTGAGGGTTGAAAAGCTGGCGACGGATCAAACGCGTGATCACTTCTCATCTTTGATGCTTGTATCATTTTTTTTCAGGTCGTTCCCGCGCCAAAGCGTTGCTAGTGAAGCGCGTGCGCTCCGTGGCCGTGTTCTCGCTCGGGCTGCGTAAAGCGCGCGAGGCGGCCGCCGAGAAGCACGGCGCCGCGCCCGCCGTCACGCCTGACAAATACGGCATGGTACGTACATCTCTCCATAGCCTAGTCTGGTGCCCATTGCTGCCCTAGTAGCTCACTAGGGCCGCGTTCCAAGTCACGCTTACATCGCTCACAGCGATTACAGCGCTGACGACCGGACCAAATCATGCCCACATCGCTCACCAGATATTCCGTGACGTCAAGGATTTGGCTTACTTCACTAACACTGCCCGGCGTAAGCACTGTGAGCGATAACGTCAAATTGACGTTTACTACAGGCGCGAACCCGGTTGATGATTAGAGTTTGGGTATTAATGTATAAACGATGCTAATTTTTGAAACTATCAGTAATTTATATAGTATTTAAAAGATGCTTAACATTTTAGACAGTCAGTTGACTTTTGGCGGTTAAGTTAGTTCAATAAGTTATAAGATTTTGTGATTCTACCTCGCTAAAGATCGTTCCGAGTCAAAACCTAGCTCAAATGACTTTGAGCACGCTAACTGATTCGGACCAGTCGTCAGCGATGTAATCGCTGTGATCTATTTAAGAGTGATACGGAACGCAGTCTAGGGTTTATCGCGGACATAAAACATTCGTCCCTTTCGCACACACTTATGCCCGCCTTCCACCGCGAAAGGAAAATGAGTGGAACAGACTCCGTCGAACTCGCAACGCTAAATTTCATACTAGCGCCGCGTCCACCGCGAACGAATAAACTTCCCTTTCGCGGTGGAAGGCGGGCATTATGGATTGGTAAGGGATATATACTTTATATTCAGCAACTTTAGTTGCTTACTTTGGGACGAGGTCAATCGGTGTGTCTGAATTGGCCAAAATTATTTTTTTAATTTATTTATTTATACATTTCAGGGTATTTCGGCCCCTATAGGCGGCGAGCTGTCACTCATCCCCATCGAACAGCTGATCCAAGTCGATGACGTCAGACGCCCGACGTAGACTTTACGCTAAACAGGTGACACTGGCATGCTAAATGACTGTAGGTTGTGACCGCGATCCTTTGCCTTCTGTAACTATCGAATGTGTTAGAAAGAGATTAAATACAAACCTGTATGGTTAATTTTAAATATAGAGCGAATTACACAAGCGGCCAGTATCCTTTTTGTCAAGCAATGCAATCAACCAATCACAGATTCGCGTTCGATTTCGGCCAATCACGTGATCGATAGATACCGCCTCACTAGGAACGTTCAGTCATTTAGTTTGTTAAGTATTATAATTATCGTTGTGTTATATCTCTACATATACGTATATGCATTAATTCTATATTTTGTTATTTATTATTAACATACCCACAGTGGAATTTGTTTAACTGAGTCGTTCAGTGTCCACTAATATCACAAGTATACGCAATAATTCATTTCGAGCCGAAAAATAGAACTGGTATTTTGAATGCTTGTAACACTGAATGTATAATACAAGTAAAGTGTACTACGTAAACTTGTAGCAACACCGCCACCATAGATAGTCTAAGGTAGGTCTTAGAGTAATTAGACTTTTGTATGTAATGTCGACTAGGAATGTTATGGAACCAATAAAAAAAACCCTCGTGTATTATTTAGTAATGAACAAAACGTTGCGGTGTGTTATTCACGCATGAATGAGGTTAATATTTTCAGCAACAAAATGCGGAATTATTGACATTCGTCAATTCACATCATTTCTTTTAATTTGCTCTGAACGAGATAATTTATGTTAAACTTACACGTTTTCAAGTATTAAGTACGAAGTCAGTATTAAAATATTTTCTTTCTCCGTTTTTAAAGTAATTACCTAAAAACTAAGAAATAACAGTATCTCGTTTTTTAAATTGAACGGAACTAAATTAGACTAGATTATGCTTTATTTCTGGATAACTAAACGCAACTTTTTGAAGGCCGGCAGCTCGTTTGCTAGCTTTCCAATGTTGCAAGTGCCCCATAGGCGGCGTTATCCACCGTCTATCACGTGGACCGCCTGCCTATCCGTCGTTCCTTTTGTATATATAAAATAGTCTTCCCTTTACCAATAAATTCAATTAGGGCAGGAGCCCTAAGGGTTTTAATTCAAATTAATTAAATTATACGCAATTTGATCCGCACAAATTTGTTGATTTTAATATATAAAGAATTGCGTAAGCATAGTAATAAAAAGAAAGGAGAATGGGCAAATTGTCCCAAGTGCTGTATACAGTTGTGCTATATCTTATTAGAAAGCTCTCAATAAGAGCTTAATTTTTTTATATGACAGCAAAACCGAGATGTTTGCAGGGAAAAAGCTACAGCCCATTTTATACCTCACTTTGTACTAGCAGTTGTATGAAAAGTATCTGTAAAATCATTTTCGAGATATAGCCGAAAGATTTTAACCACGCATTACTGAGGCCACTAGAAGTAAAAAACGTAATGGGAGCATAGGTCTAATTTGGTGTTTTTTTTTTTTTTCATACAAAACAATGATTAATGCTGCAGACACCTGGTCTTCGAAACATAGCCTATGATGATCCTTACACCGAGTACTACACGTCCATACTACTCACTATTGTATACAAGGGTTGGGACAGCGCCCATACAAAAATGCCTATTCACCTTTAATTAGATGCGTATTTTCCCGTATTTTTTTATTCTTCTTGAAAACTTGCAAGTTTAATTAATGTTCGTGAACATAAAAAATAGGGTGTTCTTCCAGTCCCCTATCCTGCGACTGGTATTGTTAGTAACGGTATTTCTTTTTTAAAATATCTAGGCATAGTTTAAGTAAGACGGTTCCGATTCCGGTTTTCCAATAGGTACGTGATATAGCAGGTGTTGTCGTGTCATTTTCGAAGCATTTATCACATTTTGACGGTATTTTTCAATGTTGAAGTTTGTTGCAATTGTTGTTTCGCAATTTGTTTGACAGAAGCAATCGTCGACAATAATTTTGTATTTATTTGTGTACGTATCACTTCCAACGTAACATGTAGGTAAACAGATCGATTATCGAAGTTGTGTCCTAAGGATTTAACTTACAAAGAGTTTTCTTTTTATCGAAATCTAAATTAAAATTAGACTTGAATTACATTGATACCAAATATAAATTTATACCGCTGATACCCGTTACTATAAAATCTCAAACGAAGTCAAAATTAAAACGCAACTCTTTGTCTACATTTTTTAAATTTATACAGATTGTAACAAAAATATAAATCCAAAATAAAATCAATATAATCGAAAATGCTAAAATTTAATAAAATTATATTGAATTTATTTAATTATACCCTTAAGAGTTTAGCATTCCGCTAATGCAAAGATGATACCTTCCAAGACAGTGGGCGAGAGTGGCCCCGTCTTGCCCATTTGCTCAGCGTGCGAGCGTGACGGTAAACTCGCTCGCCCAATTTTTCGGCAGGCGGCAAAGAACTTAGAACAACACTGTTTCGGATAATCGATGCGTTTACAATTGTTAGTATTAGTTGCAATTTAAGAACATAAATAAGTTGGAAAGTTGTCAAAACAAACTTATTTCTGTCATTTTTAATAAGGATAATTATGTACTATGTAACTGGGTCTATGATCCAGGAAGATCGTATTTGAGAAATCATTATAGTTTATCAGCCAATAGTTAGTTGGCATAGGCTAGAAAAGGCAGCTATTTCCCCTCTTGGCAACACTCGATTCTGTTTCTACTTGCTCAATAAGAATACAAAACGCTGTCAATTATGAATGTCACCATTTCTTTTGTACAGTCAACCAATCTTAGGCTTGTATTTAGAGATCGTTGTCAAGTACGGATGTGACGTTTTATTCGTATAGAAATGAAATATCAAATGCGATTTTGAATACTCTGCTAGTTTTGAGAATGATCCTTAAAACAGGGCTACTAACTTTTTCACATTAAATGGTATAACAATACAGCTGTTTCTTATTATGACAAGGTCCTACAGTAGCCAGGATTCAGATTGGTTGACTGTACATCCACATAATCATAATTATACGTATAATCAGGTACAGTAACCATACTCTGATAGTTTAGCTAAGTTAGGATAGTGTGATACGAACCGTGAGAGAGTTGTGTTTGTTAACTGAGAAAGGATACTGAGCAGAAATAAAAGGCAATTTGAAGCACGTAGTTATAGATCCTTCTCAAGTGCAGCAGCTACTCGAAATCGCATTTGGCATTTCTTTTCTATAGAAATGAAGCGTCATGCGATCTGTAGAACGCGGTCGTACTTGAGAACGATCTTTAAATAAGAGCCTTAAAAGAGAAATTTTAATATTATCGAAATATTAATTTTATCATTTAGATGTTTTATAGCTCCCGGCAAAGGAAGACTTGCGTTTTAAGCTTATTTATACGATTGTAACGCCAACACATATACGTATAGAGCGCTGTGTTTTTTTTATTTAATTTAGATTCTCTTATACAAAATGTCATAAAAAAATGACAAACGTTACATGATTGGCACAAAGATAACTTGTCTTTCACAGCTCCATCTAACTAGTATTATAAAATAAGGATGTACTGAATAACTTGATTTGGTCAGTCATCGTCAGTGCTGGGTTAACACTTAAATTTTTGTTTTTTTTTTAATGTAAAAAGAAGGCAAACAAGCAAGTGGGTCACCTGATGCTAAGTGTACACCACCGCCTATAGACACCCGCAATATCGAAGAGATTGCAGATGCGTTGCCAACCCAAAGGGCTAAGATGGAATACCTCTTGTGCCAGTAATTACACCGGCTGTCTTGCTCTCCACGCCGGAACACAACAGTGCAAGCACTGCTGCTTAGCGGCAGGTATAGCGAGCAAGATAGTGGTAGCGATCCGGACGGACGCAAAATGAATAATTCCACGTGTCTAGCATTTCTGGTCAGTTCCGCCGTAACTTAAGATCCTTTCGTGTCTTCAGATTTGCTTATAAATATATGAATCAGGGGCCGCGTTAAGCGATAAACGGAATAACACGGAATTTTAACATTAACAGATAAAAGTTATGGGTTACTTTTGGTAACATGCTATGGTTCTAAAATCCGTGCAGTCGTTGTTCATTAAAAATATTTTTTAAAGTAAAAGCAGAGGCGCAATTTTTGAATTTCACCAGGTGACTAAAGTTCACCAAAATGGCCGAATCTCTATAAAAACGGCCATTTTGGGGAGCTTTAGTCACCCAGTGAGATTCAAAAATTGCATTTGAATCTCACCGGGTAACTAAAGTTCACCAAAATAGCCGTTTTTCATAGAGATTCGACCATTTTGGTGAGCTCTAGTCACCTAGCGAGATTCAAAAATCGCACTCCAGGTCTGCAATATCCGTGATGTTGCGAATATCTATTGAAAATGAAAATGAAAATGAAAATTTTATTTTGCAAGTAGGCCATATAGGCTCTTTTACATGTCTGAATCTACTAGCGCTTCGGAAAATGGAAGAATCTGCTGAGAAGAAACGCCGCAAGAAACTCAGCAGTTTATCTTTTTTTTTTCTTCTCTTTTCAAAACAGGATTACAGAGCAATATACACAATCATAACAATCGTTCACATAAAGTGTGAGAAAAAAAAAAAAAAAGATAATAAATAGCACAGCAAGCTTTAAGCATATTGAACGAACTGGCACTAGTACAGATTGACCAGGAGATGTATAGGGTCCCCAGGTCAAAGAAATTAGAATCGGGATGTATGTGGTCCCTGATCAAATACTTAGTCTAAATAACTTAGAGATGTATAGTCTCTAAGGGTCAAAACAAATTAATTACCTTAATCTATGCTTAGCAGAGGTGTAAAACGCCTCCACGGTCAAATTGTAAAATATTACTTGGAGATGTATAGTCTCCGAATGTCAAAAGAATATAAGAATAAAATATTCATGTCAAAAAAAAAAAAAATTGGTGAAAATCCAACAAAATCAGTAATATAACAATAACAACTCAATATATGTCTATATTTAGTTGTATATATAAATATAAATAAATAGACAACACGATGAAGTCGCACGATGAAGTATTGGCGGTGGTGATCACTTACCATCAGGTGACTTGCTTACTCGTTTGCCTTCGTAAGTATGTTGTATAAAGAAAAGAAAGAAGGCATATATGACATTTGCAACACAATACATAGATACACATAACGTTGACTTAGCCTGTGAAATATTCTTAGCAGATAGTGACTCCACGGATTCTAGAACTACTTTGCAGAGACGTATACAGCATTATACGCTGTGATTCTACCAATAGATTACCTTCGCATCTACAACACAGATGGTGCATGTGCCTAGTTTGCAAAGTTTTGCTTCTCGGGGGGGGGGGAGTCATGACACCTCACAACCCCCCCTATATACGCCTCTGTCACTGTATGCTACCGAAAGTCTTATCCCCTTATTCATAAACGCTGCGTAAACATGGTTTGTCTTAATCTGTCATTGTGACGTTTGCCCTGAAATGTAAGGGACAAAACATTTGTTAGCTTAAAAAGATTGTCAATTGTTTATGAATAAGGGGGTTGTCCTTAATGATTTTGGTCTGTTTTATATTGCGCGCTGTCAGATACAATAATGCGGTCCCTGTTCTATTTGTTCTAAGCTTTGTTTACAACGACCTAAGTTACATTTTTGATTGACAATGTAACTATACGAAGCATTATAATAATGATTCCTGTAAGAAGTGCTACGCTAAGCAATAATTGATTTAGCCATAGCTTAATTTAGTGTTATTTGTTATAGAATAATTGTTAACATGTTTTCATGACGCATTACCAAATCATTTAAGAGATGAGTCAAAGATTTAATTAAAACAAAGGTCTCTCCTGTGGTCGAAGGTTAATGACTTGGGGACATACAATGTTTTGTTTACACACGTCAAAAGTATCGTATAGTTGCAGGCAAATATCTTGAGTATAAAGCGAGTGGAGGGAGTACGTTTGCGCATACACATTTGTACTAGAAACCGCTACTGCGCAGTCAAGGTCAGTGGTCAAGATGTTTGCTAGGAACTGTACACTGATAATATACTGATGTGAACTTGACCAAAAACACAGTGAATATGCGGGTAGCTTTGAACACTGGGGGTAAAATTGAACGGCCTGAAAAATAGTTTTTAGAAAACGTTTTACCGACATTTGTTTTATAATGGACCCAAAAAGCTGGCGGCGTTACGCCTTTAGTAGGTACGATGAATGAGGAACTCGTCAGCTTTTGGGTCATCAGAGGTTCTAGTTACTTTTTTGAACTTTTCTGCCCATTGGGTCCTCATGGCCCTAGTGTCTCTACGGCGATGGCAGCAGAAACATAATTGGTTGTTGATTCTTTAATGTCATGTCCCCCTTGACTTACGCTACAAGTAGGTATTGCACGTTTACTATTATTTTTAGGACCGTGCAATGTTACCCGACTGGCCAAAGTTCCCCTAAATTGCCGTCCACAGGAAAGACATTTGCGAACCTAATTTGACCCGCGGCTAGTTGCCGCAATCTGCATCCCTTTCTAACTAGCTGATGAACAAAAAAAACGGAAGGCAAGTTGCATGCTTGTCATACTGGAAACGCAGACGCTACGCAAGGTATTCCAGGATCCAGTCTTTCAGTGCCGTAAAAAAGGGATGCACGTAAAGTTAGGCGGTCATGTTCAAGTTTCCCATCGCATAGAACATAACCCACTTCAGCCTAGCGTCGTTGGTTAGAGTAGCAAGATGTGCTGTCCAGACGATCCGTACCGAGCTCGCTTCATCCCCGCAGTTAGTCTGTGTTGTAGCATATTAAATATTCGTTGTTATTTATTTTTTATACGGAATATTGATAAACGTTGCATTTTGTGTAGATTTTAAATTATAAGTTTGCAAAATAAATGGTTGTTTTATTTAGTAGATTGTAACCCTAAATCAGTGATTCCCAAAGTGGTCCAGGTGGACCCCTAGGGGTCCACGGGAGACTTGCTGGGGGTAGAAATGTAGCAGCAGGGGGTCCACCGAAACCAGTTGCGATGTATGTATGCATGTATGCATGCATCGCAGGGCATTGGATAGTCAGTTGTCAATATACCGCTACAACAGCTGACGTGTTTCATTTGTACAGTACAGTGGCTAACGAGGATTATTATATCTAACTACTTATCGCGTGCAAATAAAAATATTCAGAAGAATATAATTGTTATTTTTAATAGTGCAGAATGTCTTTTGGGAAATTAACTGACTTTAATGTGAGAACGGGTAATTGGACGTTATACGTGGAGCGAGCCGAGATGTATTTCAAAGTAAACAGTGTTAAAGAAGAACTTTGGCTACCTACATTAATTGCAGCTATGGGGGACGAAGCGTATGAATTGTTAAGCAATTTGACCAGTCCTACAAAACCAAGCGATAAACAATATACAGAAGTGATACAGATTTTACGGGATCACTTACAACCGACACCCTCATGTATGGCGGAGAGATATCGCTTTAGACAGAGAAGGCAGCTTGTGGGTGAAAGCATACCCACGTACATTACGGAACTAAAGAAGTTATCTAAAAATTGTAAATTCAAGGACGCATTAGAAGATAACTTGCGGGATCAGCTGGTATGTGGACTGCGGTGCGATGTTATAAGGCAGCGCCTTTTCGCGGAGGACGATTTACTATATGCGAAAGCCGTTAAAATATCTTGTGCCATGGAGGCAGCAGAGCGGGACGCCGCGGCAGTGGAGCAGGGCCGGCCTGGCGAGGCCGAGGATCCCGGCGGCGTCGGCGCGTTGCACGCCGTGGACGTCACGCGGGCTAGGCCGCGGGCCAGCGCCCGGGCCAACGCGCGCCCGCCATGGCGGAACGAGAAACAACAGGATGGCGGCAGTGGCAACTCGAAATATTCTTGCAGAGTGTGTGGTGCATCGGATCATCGGGGTGATGAGTGCCGGTATCGCAAATATATTTGCGGGAAATGTCGGCAGAGCGGTCATTTGCGACGGGTGTGTCCTATGCGGTCGGGAGGGCCGCGACAGAGGAGCGGCCCCGCAGGCCTTAAGTTTTTGGCTCACGTGGAAGCGGCGGAGCAGGGCCAGCTGTCCGAGGAGGATGAGGGCCCGGCGCGCGCGCACTACATCGACCGGTCGGACGACGACGAACCTCCGTGCTCGGAGGACACCTCCTCGGAAGTGGAAGAAGACATGCATCAGTTATGTCTAAACGGTTACAAGCCGGTAAGCGTTAAAATGTTAATTGACAATGTTCAAATACCTATGGAATTGGATACGGGTTCAGTTGTGGTGGCGCTCGGCTCTATTTTGCCAAGACGTCCGGTGTTAAAACAAGTGACAAAAAACCTAATTAACTTAATATTTACTATGCCGAAGGACCGTGCAAAATTGGCAATTAAGTATGGCGAAAAGGTTGCGAGGATTGGTACAAAACGATTAAACTAATAAAACGGTGGCAAATAGGAAATCTAAACAAATATCTGCGCTACGCACACACATACAAGTAAAGGGAAATAGGATTAAAAGGAATGAGTAAGAGCGTTCGTTAGGTACCTTGATCAGCGCAGCATATCTTCTTAGTAAAAATCCAAAGGTTTCGGTATGAAAGATGGCGGTGAGCAGGGACGCTTTCTTCTTGACGCCGTTGGTAGCAGGAGATAAATATCGGTAAGATAACACTGTGAATCACTCTCACAACAGCACTGGCCAGGCATTCACTTTAAAGTAACGTATTTTATTAGTTTATAACACAAAAACTGCACTTAGACGCGAGTTATTTATTTATTTACAACAGAGCGGTGCGGCATCAACTCCAGCGAAAACGGAACTGCTTCCATGACAGGCATTCCGACCATCTACTGCTTTCTTCCGGTCTTTCGGAAGTCCAATCACCATCAGATATGCACAGATGTTGCTATCCTTGTCGCGCTCTCGAACGCATCGTAGGAGGGAAAGGGATAGGAATAGGAAATAATGTGCGTGCGTAAAAAATAGTACTTATATTGACTAATTGAAAGGTTTGTTGTCACATAAATGAGATCGATTTCATTATAGACTAATAGATGGCGTTACTAGTTCGAAATTGTACGAATCCGCGCAACCATTCCCCCCCACTTGAAGGGTTCCCTTCAAAGGGAAAGAAAAATAATAAAGAAAGGAACTTAACTATAATTCTAATGCCCTAATTAAACTCATTACTGGTTAGGTAAAGGACAAAGGCGAACGACCGGGCGTAAATACGACCCAGATGAGGTCTTGACCTTCGCAACTCTAATCACGCCATCCTTTGCGGGGAAAATGTCTTCTATTATACCAAGAGGCCATTGAAGTGTAGGCGTGTTGTCACTCTGTACAACTACAACAGTACCCACCGCAATAGGGAACGCAGGCGTATTCCATTTCATCCGTGTTTGCAGCGTATGAAGGTATTCTCGCTGCCAACGATTCCAAAATGACTGAACTAACTTGTCTAAAAGTGAATAACGATCCAGTAAGCTAAGCCTTTCATCCTCAATTTCCCGAGCAGGTAAATATTTCAGAGGAGTCATGGTCAAAAAATGCGCTGGCGTCAAAGCTAGCGGCTCTGACGGATCAGACGAAAGGGTTCTACACAGCGGCCTAGAATTCATTACAGCTTCTATTTGTGTAAGGACCGTGTTCATTTCTTCAATTGATAACGTCTGATCACCTATAACACGGAAGAGGTGCGTCTTTAAGCTTTTTACGTTCGATTCCCAGTTCCCACCAAAATGTGGTGCAGCTGGAGGGTTTAAGTGCCAATCTATACGATTTTCAGCTATAACGTGAGCAAAATCTGTGTTAAAATGTTTGGAAAGTAAGAATGATTGCAATTCGCTAAGGTGCCTTTTAGCGCCAACCAGGTTCGTCCCCCTATCCGAATACAGCCGAGAAACAGGACCGCGACGAGCCAAAAATCTTTTAAACGCAGACAAGAAGCAGAACGTACTAAGATCAGATGCCAATTCAATATGTATAGAGCGTGTAGTCATACAAACAAATATACAAATGTATGCCTTTTGAGCGCGAATACCTCGGCCGCGTGTAGTTGTAACACGTAATGGTCCAGCATAATCTACACCTGTGTGCATAAAAGCTTTCACGGAGCGGAGAACACGACAAGCTTTGTGGTCAGACATTTCAGGACAATTTGATTTCGGTCTCTGTCGAAAGCACTGAACGCACAAGAATATTCTGCTACGAACAACACTTCGGGCAGCAAAAATCCAATAATTATGACGCAACACCGACAATAGTTGATCTTCTCCAGCATAGCAATACAACTTATGAAAGTAATCCACAATCAAATTAACTATGTGATGTTTTCTAGGAAGGATTATCGGATGTTTTTGTTGAAAGCTCAAATCTGAGACTTGAAGACGACCACCAACACGAATCATACCATCTTGAAGAAATGGTTTTAGGCGTTGAAAGGCACGCGAGCACGACCTGCCTTTCTGTAGGGTTTCAAGTTCCTTAGCAAAACAATGTTGCTGCAATGATTGTAAGACCTTGCTTTCCGCAAACTCCAAATCTGAAGCCAAAATGTACGGACGACGAGGTAGCAAATGACCTAAACGATAAATGTAAACAACGCAGCGTAACAACTTTGACCACGATGACAATCGCTCAGCTAATGAAAGCAAAAGAGGTAAGTCTGGTGATGCTATGGTAACCATAGCACTTGTCTTCTCTTCAGGAGGCTTTGATATCGACAGCGGATTGAATGGCACCAAAGGCCAATGAGTAGGTTCTCGCTGAATCCACGGGGGCCCACAAAACCAAAGTGGATGATCTATAATTTGCTGAGGTGTTAAACCTCGAGACAGGCAATCGGCAGGGTTCTGAGACCCGGGGACGTGATAAAAGCGGTCTGATGTCAGCGCGGATTGTATCTTAGATACACGATTCGCAACGAACGTGCCCCAGCGGTGGGGTGACGAGTGGATCCAGCATAAGGCTACAGTGGAATCTGAAAATGCATATACATTGTCAATGGCAATGCGTCTGCTCAAAGTATCTACAACGATACGAATAAGCTTAGCTAAGATGAGCGCAGCACAAAGTTCAAGGCGAGCTAGTGAAACTGTCTTAGTTGGTGAAACTCGTGACTTGGAGCATAAAAGGTGCGTACTTATAATTCCATTGTTGTTTACATGGAGATATACGACAGCTCCATATGCCCGCTCGCTGGAGTCTCCAAAGCCAACAACAGTTACGACACTATCAGCCACAACACTAACATGACGTGGAATCTCTAGTCGATCCAGTAAGCGAAGCTCTTTACTGAATTGTTCCCAAAGCTGGACGATCGCAGCTGGAGGAGTATCGTCCCAGTCACATTTCAATAGCCAGAGCTCTTTTATCAAAAGCTTCGCGTATAAAATAACAGGTCCAATAAAGCCCATTAAATCCCATAGTCGGGCTACACACGAAAGTATAGAACGCTTAGTACAGTTATCACTAGGCTGCGTGACATCAAGCGAAAATTTATCGGTTGTCGGAGACCAAGTAAGCCCGAGAACCTTCTGGTTCTCGTCCTTGTCAAATTCTACTATGGTCGATAAGCGATGAGAAGGCGGAATCGTATTTAATACCGTCCCGGAATTACTATTCCATTTTACAAGATCAAACTGTCCTTTTTTTAAGAGGGCGATGACGTCTCTAGCTGTTTCAATAGCTTCCGATTCTGTGTCTAAGCTATATACATAATCATCCATATATAACGAATTCATCAGAGCATTTTTTGCGAGCGGAAACAGTTTGCCTTCATCTTCTATCAGTTGTTTTATGGTGCGCAGTGCATGAAATGGGCTGGACTTAAGACCAAAACAAACGCGCTTAAATTCGAACACAGTTATCGGATCAGTTGGATCAAACCTATATAATATGCGTTGGAATCTACGGTCTTGCTCTTGAACTCCGATACAAAGAAACATTTGTCTAATGTCAGCACACAGTGCTACTTTAAACAAGCGAAAATTTAAAATTATCTCAAATAAATTACCCTGAAGGTTTTCACCACTATGAAGAATGTCATTGAGCGAGGTGGAAGTACTAGTTTTAGCGCTGGCGTCTAAGACTACGCGTAATTTAGTAGTCGTTTTGTCGTCGCGGACTACTCCGTGATGCGGAATAATATACGATGGTTGGAGCTCCTCGGTCTCCGCCGGCGCAGGTGTCAAATAGTCTTTGGCGAGGTAATCTTTAATAACGTCATCGTAAGCCTTTTTAAAATCAGGTACGGCTTTCATTTTGCGTTCCAAACATAAAAAACGTTTTTTCGCACTACTGTATGAATCGCCGAGTGACGATGGATCACCTTTAAAAGGTAAAGCTACACTATAACGTCCATTTGAAGAATCGCGAGTGGTAGTGTCGGTATACATTTTTTCACAGACTTGATCATCTGGGTTCTGAATTCGATGCGTTACATTGACCTCCTCAAGTTCCCAAAATTTTTGTACTATGTTATCAATCGACTGAGGCACGACACAACAGCATGATATTGACGAGCTGCTACGAAAACTCGCGGGCGCACTACCTATAATCACGTAACCTAGCACAGTTTCTAAAGCGCATGGTGAGCCGTAATTACCGGCAACCCTGTTGTTAAGTAAAAGGCGCGGGAACAATGAGGCGCCAATCAGCATATCGATATCACCTGTGACAGCATAAGTGTCGTCAGCCAGCGGGAGCGAGTCAAAATGAGTCAACATTGACCGATCTACTTCGACGTTTGGTAATTGGTCAGTGACCTTATCTACGACCAAAGCGTCTAGCTCATAACTAAGATTACGATCGAAGCGGGAAGACAATTTCACATTTACAAGGGAATTTATAACTTTGGTGGACCCGGCTATTCCCCTGACGGTAATATTATTTTGATAGGTATTTAAACCTAGTCTATTACAACAATCGAGTGTTATAAAATTACTTTGCGATGCGCTATCTAACAGGCAGCGTACTAAGCGCTCTCGACCATTACCATCGTGAACTATAACACGAGCCGTCGCTAACAACACAGTAGTAGGTAGACTTCGATTCGTGGTTGTACTACTGCAGTTATTAACTGAGAACTGCATCGACGTTGAAACGTTACCAGACTCAGCGGGAGCGGGTAACGCCGCGGTGGCGGGCGAGCGAGTCGGCGGTGGCTGCGCTTGCAAAGCGGGTGAAAACGCCGGCGACGAAACAAACGGTGCCGGGGCGGGGTGAGCGAACGAGGCTGAAGAAAACGCCGGCGACGAAACAAACGGTGCCGGGGCGGGGTGAGCAAGCGAGGCGGACGAAAACACCGGCTTCGAAATATGCGGCGCCGGGGCGGGGTGAGAGAGCGAGGTTGCAAAATGTTGCGAAGCTGGCTCAAGCGGCGCGGGTTGAGCGAAAGCGGGAACTAACCAACAAGGCGACGACGACGTCGTTCCTGACGACGAGCGGGGCGCTGACCCCTCATAGCACGAAGTGTCATATGTCAACGCTGGAACCGATACACTATTTTCAAAATGTAACATCGTGTGATGTTTATTATTACATTTACGACAAGAACTATTAGAATTGCAATCATTAACTCTGTGTTTTTGACTCAAACAGTTTAAACAATGATTAAACGTCTTAACGTATTTGTACCTATCGTTTGGCGTTAACCCTTGAAATCCTGTACACTTATAAAGATGTTCGTGCGGCGCAGCCGCGCCGCACAGCGTACAGCCGGCGCTGTTGCTCGGCGCGAAGACGCGCGGCGCGGGTCGCGGCGGCATTCCATTCGCGTTATGATCGTCGATATTTAAATAAGAATGCGTGTTTCTTATCTTAGAAAAATCTGCATGTTCCGAGGCTTTTTTCGGGACATGTAACGGTTTTACATTCGTAGTTCGCTGTAATATTTTGATATGCTGACGGAGAAAATTAATTAGACTTTTAAAAGTTGGTATCTCGACGTCACGGTTATCCATTTCAAACAAGCGAACAATCTCTGGGTCTAATTTCTTCGAGGCAATGTGTAGCAGAATAAAATCGCAAAGGTTAGGCAATTTTAAATTGTTGAGTGCGGCCACTGACGACGATAATTTGTCCACGAAATTTTCCAAGTTTTCTGAGGTGACTGTACTTAGCGGTTTCAAGTTCAGAATTTGATCTAAATATGTAGTAGTCTGCAAGCGCTTGTCTTCATATTTGTGCACTAAACTTTTGTAAATTAAATCATAATTTTCAGCGCAGGGAGTCAAGCCAGCACATACAGATTGCGCTTTGCCAGTTAATTTACCTAACAAATAATATAACTTTTCCGTGTCGCTGAGACTTGCGTTTTCGTGTACTGTCGTTTTAAAGCTCGCGAAGAACAATGGCCAAACTCGCGGATCTCCATTAAATTCAAGCAATTCCATAGGCGGTAACTTAGGGCCGAATCGCTTTTGATGACCTACATCACCTTTTAATTGAATATGCTGTTTTGTGTCGCGCGGGCCGACCAACTTCGAGTGTTGACGCTTTATGCGGCAATAAATGTCTTCAAAAGATAACCAAGTGCTATGACTCGGCTCTGTATCGGGATTTAGTGATAATAGGACTTCATTTATCTCCTCGAGAGTTTGAAGGTATTTATCTCTAATTGAGTCTAAGGTCTCGACATTCGCGAGAAAAGAATCGATAGAACTTTCATCGTCTAATTTATGCGATACAATATAAATTGACTGCACCCGTTCAAAATACGCAGCTCGTCTTGATTCTAAAATCTTAAGCTTTTGTTCCGTCATTTTGGATTTAGAACGAGTCAAACATGCGAGCGGGAGCATATACTACCTACCTAAGCATCTATTTAAACCAACCAACGAAGGTTAAAGTTATCGTAAATAATATCGTAAATATTAATAATATTTTTTATCGTTGATAATTGAATAGAATAACTCTAGTTAGTAGTTGCCTAATGCACTACAAAATAGAATTCGAAATTTAAAAAAAAACAAATGAAAAAAGTACGCGGTGAAACAAATGAATATCTAATCTATGTCGTATTTATTTTATATTATGCGAATATTATAAATACGAGCACTTTTATTAATCTAGGAAGTTATCAAACTTAACTAAGCGGAGCAAACAACGAACTGAGAACGTAAATCTATTACAAGTCAGAACTGTATTTACCTATCTACATACGTGTACGGACTTACGTATATTCGACAATAAGAGTATTTATTAGCAAATTGTGGTTCAGTTTCGAGTATCCGGTTCGATTTAGGGCCAATAAATGGTGGCGCTCGGCTCTATTTTGCCAAGACGTCCGGTGTTAAAACAAGTGACAAAAAACCTAATTAACTTAATATTTACTATGCCGAAGGACCGTGCAAAATTGGCAATTAAGTATGGCGAAAAGGTTGCGAGGATTGGTACAAAACGATTAAACTAATAAAACGGTGGCAAATAGGAAATCTAAACAAATATCTGCGCTACGCACTCACATACAAGTAAAGGGAAATAGGATTAAAAGGAATGAGTAAGAGCGTTCGTTAGGTACCTTGATCAGCGCAGCATATCTTCTTAGTAAAAATCCAAAGGTTTCGGTATGAAAGATGGCGGTGAGCAGGGACGCTTTCTTCTTGACGCCGTTGGTAGCAGGAGATAAATATCGGTAAGATAACACTGTGAATCACTCTCACAACAGCACTGGCCAGGCATTCACTTTAAAGTAACGTATTTTATTAGTTTATAACACAAAAACTGCACTTAGACGCGAGTTATTTATTTATTTACAACAGAGCGGTGCGGCATCAACTCCAGCGAAAACGGAACTGCTTCCATGACAGGCATTCCGACCATCTACTGCTTTCTTCCGGTCTTTCGGAAGTCCAATCACCATCAGATATGCACAGATGTTGCTATCCTTGTCGCGCTCTCGAACGCATCGTAGGAGGGAAAGGGATAGGAATAGGAAATAATGTGCGTGCGTAAAAAATAGTACTTATATTGACTAATTGAAAGGTTTGTTGTCACATAAATGAGATCGATTTCATTATAGACTAATAGATGGCGTTACTAGTTCGAAATTGTACGAATCCGCGCAACCAAGTTGTGTCTTGTATAAGTAAAAAACTGTATGACAAATATTTTAGTTTTAGACCGATTGCACCGTCGAATCTAGTGCTAAAATTCTATGATGGTACAAAAATAAAACCAGTCGGTGTAATTAAACCTCAAATTAAATACGGCCAGCGGTCAAAGGCTTTAGATTTATTTGTAATCGAGGGCGGGACGACGTCTTTATTAGGTAGACAGTGGCTTTCGGAACTACAGATTGAGGTACCCGTATTTCATACGGAGGTAATGGTAGCTCGAGGGAGAACTAACGATAAAAATGTAATGGTACTGCTTGACAGATATAAGGAGTTGTTCACGGCGGGGCTGGGCCGGTTTTCGGGAGGCACGGCGCGGCTGCGCGTGCGCGAGGGCGCTACGCCGGTGTTCTGCCGCGCGAGGCCGCTACCGTACGCGCTGCGCGAGCGCGTGGATGCAGAGCTCCAGACGATGCTAGAGGCCGGCGTCATTGAGCCCGTGGACAGCGCGGACTGGGCAACACCACTAGTTCCGGTACGTAAGGCGGATGGTGGACTCCGAATATGCGCCGACTATAAAATTACCTTAAACCCCGTTTTACATGTAGACAGGTATCCTCTGCCACGTATCGATGACCTTTTAGTAGGACTAAATGGGGCAAAAATTTTTTCAAAGATAGACTTATCCCAGGCATACAATCAGATTGTACTAGATGACCCAGAAAACCTGACCGTGATTAATACTCATCGGGGATTATTCAAATACAAAAGGCTAGTTTACGGACTGTCTTCCAGTCCGGGAATTTTCCAGCGAATTATGTCAAACTTGTTTAGTGGTATTCCAAATGTCGAGGTATTTTTGGATGATGTAATTATTGGGTCACAGAATGAATCAGAACATCTAGAAACCTTAGCTAAGGTTTTAGATCGATTATATACCAACGGAATGAAACTCAAAAAAAAAAATGCTCTTTTATGACGAATGAAGTAAAATATTTGGGGTACATAATTTCTAAGGATGGATTAAAGGCGGACCCGGAGAAAATAGAAGCAATCACCAAAATACCCCGCCCTACCGATATCACGCAATTACGATCGTTTTTGGGGTTAATTAATTTTTACGCAAAGTTTGTTAACAGCATGAGTACCATTATTGCACCCTTATATGGTTTGTTAAGGAAAGGGGTTGCTTGGCGGTGGGACCTAGAATGTGAAAAAGCGTTTAAAAGAGTGAAAAATATTCTGACCAGTTCAGACGTTCTTGCACATTACGATTCGAACAAGTGTTTGTTTTTAACGTGTGATGCGAGTTCTCATGGAATAGGTGGAGTGCTGAGTCAGTCGAACGAGCCGAGCGGGCCGGCCGGAACGCGGCGCCGCGGCGAGGGCGCGGGGGCGGGGGAGCGCGCGGTTGTTTACGTCTCGCGCGCACTGTCCAGCGCCGAGAAACATTATTCACAAATTGAAAAGGAGGCATTAGCGATAGTATTTTGTATGGAAAAATTACATCAATATTTGTACGGAAGACGATTCGTGTTACGTACAGATCATAAACCGTTGGTGACGATTTTTGGACCCAAGCAAGGAATACCAGCAATGGCTGCTAGTAGGTTACAGCGGTGGGCCATTAAATTGGCAGCTTATACATATGATATCGAATATGTCAGATCAGAGCAAAATGGCGCGGACGGTTTATCACGATTGCCGATAGGCCAAAAGGAAAAACCAGCGGAACAAATGCCAGAACAAACCTACTTACATTTTGCACAAACAGCCTTACTAATGGATTATAAGGAAATTAAAAAACAGACGAATCGCGACCCAATGTTAGGTAGGGTTTTATGGTACCTTAAGGAAGGCTGGCCTTTGGTAAATGAAATTAGTACACTGCAACCGTATTTCAACCGTCGTAAGGAACTGTACGAGGAATTAGGTTGTGTTATGTGGGGACACCGCGTGGTCGTACCGCTGAGTTGTAGGAAAAGGGTTTTAGAGGAGTTACATGAAGCCCATATGGGTATTGTCAAAACGAAGGCAATTGCTCGTAGTTATGTTTGGTGGCCCGGGGTAGACGAGGCCGTGGAAACGATGTGCCGCGAGTGCGGCCTGTGCGCGGCCGAAGCCGACGCACCGCCACGCCAAGCGTCGAGCCCGTGGCCGTGGCCAGCCAAGCCATGGGCGCGGGTACATCTAGACTTTTTGGGACCTATTGCAAATAAAATATATTTGGTCGTTATCGATGCCCGCACTAAATGGTTAGAGGTAAAAGAGGTTCCTAGTACCGCGGCCAGTCATTCCGTCAACATAATAAGCGAGCTTTTCGCGCAATGGGGTATACCCAAGCAGATAGTATCGGACAATGGCCCTCCGTTTACTAGTAAAGAGTTTTCAGATTTCCTGAAGTCATGTGGGGTAGAACATTTATTTTCAGCCCCTTATCATCCGGCCTCAAATGGCGCCGCTGAGAATGCCGTGCGTACGGTGAAGCGAGTCATTAAAAAAGCAATAAGGGAAAGGTTAGACATACATTTATTCCTGAGTAACTTTTTGCTTCAATACCGGAACACGGAACACTGTACAACAGGCGAAGCACCAGCAGCGCTGATGTTAGGTCGCAGGTTGCGCACAAAGCTAGATGCGTTGAGACCGGATAGGGAGGCCAGGGTTAGGAGCTGTCAGGAACGGCAGATAGAAAGCGGGCCGAGTGGTGCACGACAATTACAGCCAGGTGACAGGGTGTGGTTGCGACAGTACAGGGGATCAGATAAGTGGGTGTCAGGAAACGTAACGCAGAAGTTAGGTACTGTGGATTACAAGGTAGTCGATACGTCAGGCAGAGAGACCCATAAACATATAGATCAGTTGAAACTTAGGCCTCGGAGTTCATTAATCTGTCCTGGTAGCCCATCGAGTGACGATACCCCTATAAGGGAAGAGACGAGTGCGGTGTTGCCCAGTTGGAGCGATCCCCGAGCAACGACCGAGGAGGAGCTGCCCCAGGTGGCCCACACCGATAGCTGCGATAAGGATGAATTCCAAGACTGCGAAGAGCCCGTCAGTGCAACATTGGACTGCTCACCGCAGTTAAAGGCGCCCGCGCAGCCGCCCCAGCCCCGCCTCATACGACAATGCCGTTTAAATAAACCAAGATATAAGTTTTAAGTTATGGTGGTTCATTGCCGCCGATACTTTATGAATAAGTACACCGCTAAGTCGCTTATTTAAGAATAATTATGTAATAAGTTATGTTAGGTATATTAACTGCTCTTATTGTTATTACCATTTTGTAAAATAAGGAGTTTAGGATTAAGGGTGGAGGTATGCGATGTATGTATGCATGTATGCATGCATCGCAGGGCATTGGATAGTCAGTTGTCAATATACCGCTACAACAGCTGACGTGTTTCATTTGTACAGTACACCAGTAAAATTTTGAAAGTGGTCCACGAGAAAAATAAGTTTGGGAACTACTGCCCTAAATCTTCACGTACCTAACTTATGTTTGCTCTCCCTTTCGGCGACACGCTCGGCCAAGGTCTTGAGATGATATAATCAAACCAGCGGGGCAATTCTCGCGTCAGTAGAGATGAAGTCACACTCGACATATGTCAAAAAGAGCTGTCAGATCCCTTCAAAATCTGTAATTTTTTGACACATCTCGAACGCGAGATGAATCTCGATGAGCGCCACAATTGGGGGCCAGCTCTAGTAGCACAATAAACAGAACAATATAGAATGCTGGACGTCTTCCTTCCTACTCGCAAAAAATAAGAGACAAATATTGCTTGTGAAAGAAACAGAACATGATATTTTTCTCCCTTATCGCGTGCCGGTTTTTTCAAGGGCGGATCATCATCATCTGTGCAAATTGCATGTATTTTCTGTCCCTTTCGGCGACACGCTCAAATTATTAGTCTAAGCACGCTAGCGTTTATCGCACACGTAAATGCTTCCGTCCCTGTCGCACACGCATACTGAGGGCCTAGCACGCTAGCTTTTATCGCTAACATAAAGCATATATCCCTTTCTGATTGGTACGCGTGTGTGAGGGGGATGAAAGCGTTTACGTGCGCGTTAACGCTAGCATGCTAATAGCGGGTTAGAAAAGGATATATGCTTTATGTCACCGATAAAAGCTAGCCTGCTAGGCCCCCTGGTTGCAACTACATCTCTAATCTGTGGGTTGCAGCTATAGTAGCACGCTAGCGTTTATCGCGCACATAAACGCTTTGGTCCCTCCCGCACACGCATACTGGTTAGAATGGAATAAATGCTTTATGTCATCGATAAAAGCTAACGTGCTAGGCCCACAGAGTTCATATGAAAATGCAGTGACGGTCCGTCGCATGAGAAGTTGTGACGTTTTGGCGCGAAGTTTTGAATCTTTTTTTTGAACTTTGAACATGGCTGTAACTCGTTAAAAATGCATAAGTATTTTTTTTCCATGTTATTATGTTTATATGCTCGACTCTCACAGTTCAAACTCTTCAGGTTTTAGGCGTTATCTTTATAAATAGACGATTTAATAAAAAAATAGTCTGCAAGTAAAATAGACTGAGAAACAATGGGGAGACCTGTGGGGTTTCTAGTTTAACTACGGAAGTCTAAAAAGATTGATACACAAGTTCATCATCAAGTTTATTACAAAAAGAATTAAAACCACTTTAAAAAATATATTTTTTATTTCAGGTTCTAATTTAGTATAATACATACACATACATTGTAAATTTAACTAAAATGGACATTCAGCTGTACAGTGAACCAAGTGTGTCTCTTGGCGGATCGCAAATCGCACACTCTTTGATGCGAAAACAAATTTGAAATACGAGCATTATGTCGTTTCAACAAGATCTAGTTTTCCGTGATATAAACGGTTTAGTGAGTTCACCCTCAGGGTGAACATATCGCACGCTCAGAATTAAAGTGACCTATTTCTGAATAATACACGTCCCAAAATATCACCTTAATTAAAAGACTATAGGGTTTAATTTTGGGAAATGTCATATTCAGAATTGAGTCGCTTTAATTCTAAGGGTGCGATATGGACTTACCTATTACCCTCATGTAACTTACGTAACATCCAAACAATTACTAGTAAATAAAATTAATATTCTTAATTACTATATTACATTTAATACATTATAACGTAGTTGATTCGACATGAAAGTGACAGTTTATTCCAAGTAGGTAGGTATGTATAAAATTAAAATAAAATATAACTCAGAAAAGTATTTCTTCGACGGTCAATAGTTAGTTACATTGGTAACTGTCTACGAGAGACTGAGAGCGCTAATCGAAACAACTGAGACAAGCACTTACTTACTTACCTATATTGACAACTTCTTTATTTTACAACCACTGCTATAAATAAATTTATCATTATAAAAGGAGGTCAATTCTTCGTTATTTTGGTTTCTTATCTTTTTTAACACTTCTGAATATTTATTTTTCATTTCTGGAGTCGAAATTGTTGACGCGTCCCAAGGTAATATTCCTAAAGCTAGTACATACGTTTCGAACATTTCCGTAAGGGCAAGCCCGTAGGCTACTAGAACGTGAATATCCGCATCGTTTAAAGACGGATCTCTCCCATAGTTCAGGTCGTTTATAAAACTCGATATTTTTCCAACAATTTTGTCAAAGAATGAAATATAATAACGATTCATGTCCTTTAATTCCTTTATAAATACGCTTAATTGTAAGCCGAAGCTAATAGAAGCATCCATATCGCATACAGTTTTACCGTTAATTACCTTCCTCATTATAAGTCCTAACTTCCAATCCCAGAAGTAAGAGTACATTTCTGTTATTCCAAACTTGTTTTCAAAAGTTTCAAGCAAATATTCAAAAATGTAAATCGTTTTCAAATACATAGTACCGAAATATGAAGCACAACTTTGAAGAATGTAGACGAAGTTAAGGAAAAACTCTTGAAAAATTAAATCTCCCGTATTGTTATCTTCATGCCAATGATCAAAGCATTCTTTAGTTATTAATTTCACTAATTTTAGGCTTTTTTCTAGCTTTGCCTCATTGGGAATGTACGCAATATAGCAACCTACAAGATTCCACATTTCAGGGTCCAATTCGGCGATTTTGCTGTTTATTGCAGGGCAAAGTTTCTGCTCGCACAATGTCCTCTGAACATGGTCATAGGAAAGTCTCTCGACATACTTTTCGTCCATTAAAGACATGTTGGATGCAATAAACTTAATAACTTGCTTTTTACGTCGAAAATTTGATGTTTTCTTATCTGGCAATGCTGCAACTGACGTCCATGCGGCTTGTAAATACGAACCCCTGAGATTGTTGGGAACGTGATAACTAATGAAACAGTCAAAAACCACAGCGGTATCATCTTGATGTATTGTTACTGTAAGTTCTTTCAACAGTTCACACATGTCTTCTTGTGTTTTCCCCTTTTCGTTTAACATTTTAGTAAAAAGTAATAAATAAATAACCTGCCTCAGTGACACATTTTTCGTTTTCTTCCAAACGCTAGAAACGAGAGCTTCTAAGTCGGTAGCCTCGAATGTTTCGAATGCTAATCGAAAACCCCGTTTTTGACTAGATAAGGGAGAATCCAGCAATAGTTTGATGAAGTCTCTGAGCAAAGCGGGAGGCAGGTTTGCTAGGTACATGCCCAACATATCGTTACATTTATGCACGTAGCCTCCCTTTATGTACAAAGCCGTTTTAGAAAGCGGCAGAGGCGGTCGAGAATAGCTGTGGAAGCGACAAATAGCATCCTGGGTGTATACGACATAGAAACCAGTTTTATCATTTTCGATTTTCGGGTTAGTAGGTGCAAACTTATCCATTAACTCAGTTTTAACTTTTTCGTCCCCGAGTTGAAAAATAGCATATACAATAGAAAATATAGCTTGAAATTCACTAATAGCATTGTCTGGCAATGATTCATACAATGTCTTTGTACAAAATTCTAGACATTGTTTAGCGATGTCATTTGAGAAAAATATTTTGATTCTTCTCAAGAGCATATTGATTCTAAAACGTCTTGATTTGTTAAACTGATCTTTTATTAAAGGCAGTTTTTCAACGATTAGTGCTGCATCTTTTTTCAAACATCGAAATAAATAACCTTCTGTGATTTGGGTTTGTTTTTCAGTTTTTTTAGGTTGTTCTAAAATATGTTTAAAGTTTTTAAAGTCCAACTTCATATATTTTACGGCAATATCCGGGTACTTCTGCTGCTTATTGAATGTGCGTCTAAACTCTTCCAATCTCTTTAAATAAGGGCGAACTTTACTTTTGACAGACTGATTGTATTCCTGGGTCTCGAAATCTGATAATAAACTGATTATAACTTGTTTGATATAGTTGTACAATAGTTCTTTTCTTTCATTAGTCAATTGATCTAACAATCGCTTTAAATTTCTAGCACACTCATCAGAAGTTATGTATGTTTTCAAGGCTCCGGAAAGGGTTTTATTATTTATTATTTGATATGTCAGTGAAACAGTAAGTATATCATCAAACCCCCAATATTTGGAAATATTGTAAATATCAAGGCTGTGCAACAACAAATCAAAAGCCGTCCAACATGAGTCCTCAAACTCCAATACCTTGTGATGTGCATTGACTGCTCTTACAAACCTCGTTTTTATTTCCCTCCTTTCATTGACATGTCTGTTGTTATAATAGTTGATCAATTCTTCCAAATCGCTTTGAGTCTTCGCTGACTTCACCAAAACCTCTAGCATTCCGGACCTTTTTTCGATATTAGTAGTGATGTATATTTGAGTCTTAATTTCCTTAAATGATTTTACAAATGCAATAAACTCGTACCACCTGTAATTTTCATCTTCGGAAATAACGTCTGTCTGCATTTGAAGATGTTTTAAAGCCCAAGCTTCTCTCTCTTCAAAAGTCATCAAATCATAATACTTTAATTTATAGAATTGCTTAGTCATTTCAAATTCTGATGTTCCATATTTGTCAGTGAAAATTTTTTTTACAAATTCGAACATACTTGCTGTTTTTATTAAATCAAGAATGTACTTATAAGTCCTGCAATAATTACCATCCCAAAATTTGTTGTCCTTATCTGGAAGAAGAGCGGCTGCATAGACTTGTGCGTCCTCAGAGGAACTGTATTTGACTAATTCTTTTTTATTTAGAATGCTCAAATACAACGGCGGTCTTTCAAGAATTCTGCTCTTATGTTTCTTTAATATGCTTATTGACATCTTAACGCCAACGCCCTTATTATTGTATGAAATTTTAGCGTATTTTTCAAACAAATCGAGAAACTTCTCTTCACACAAAGAGTACAAATACGAGAGTTCTATAATCGTTCTCTGCCTTATGCTTTTTATTTTGCCGTTGCGTGCGACTATGAATGTGCTTTTGCCCATGCTTTTAAAATAAGTATCAGCCAAAACAAAAGAGTTGCCAATAAAGTGTCTAAAGTTATCAATATTAACTTGATGATGCAAATCCAAAAATCTGGAATCATCAGTCATGACCTCATTTTTAAAAGACTCTGAAGTAAAAATCAAGAACTTGAAAGCATTGTTGTTCATTCTTGTAGTAATGCAATATTCGTAGAATAGCTGTGCTCTTGTTTCGTCCCTGACATAAACAGATATGGTGCTGAGCATTTTCTTCCTCATTTTTAATGACATTTTTGGAAAAATATCATGATGTAAATAGTCAGGATTGATCAAATGAGCATAGTCACTGCCATACAGCCACTCGCACTTCAAAGCCTTTGAGACGTACAAACTATCTCCAGATTTTAATTCTTCAACAATATGATCAACATTTTTATATTCAGAAGCGAGACCTATTTTGTAAATCCGGTCAATGTCAGAATTGTCTGCAGCGTTTACATCTCGTAGGTTGACTTTATTCTCGGCTGCTTCTTTAACCTTGAGATTGAGCTCTTTCTGCCTCTCGCGGAGATTCTTACCGTTTAAAGTTATCATTGTGGAGTACCTGAAACATAGACACAAATTATGTCAAGCGAAATTGCTATTTGCCTATTTACTTTTTTTTTTGATACCTATCAAGGTTTATTTAGTTTATTATATTCGTCGTAAATTTTTATACTATTCTTTAGTTTTTTAAGATAGAACCAACTGTTTTTATAAAAACAGTTCGGTTCAATCCAGTTAAATCATTCGGCCTTTTGAAGAAAAAGACCTTCAAAAATAACCAAAAAACGAAAAAGCTGAATTTGGTTTGTCAAATCAAATTTATTTATACAATTTCATAAATTTCGTTCACATTTTCAAGATAAAATATCAGCAAAAGCCAGCTTTCAGCTTCTTAGAATACTTAGAATAGAATAGAATAGAATATTAGCATAGAATAAGAAATTACCAAAATGTACACTTACCATTGTTATTTATAACCGCGCTAAATTTATGGCTTTCATAACATTGTGCAATCTTTCCCGGCCGGCATTAACGTCTCGCAGAAAGTTAGGGGTGTTTACCAATGTATTAGTCACTCATTTTCAATGTCAAAAATTTAAAAACAAACTACAAGCAAAGTTTAGGTTAGCTAATATAGTGGCTAATATATTTACTGTGCTCAGTTACAGTTTAACATAGGTACCTAGTTAAAAATACTTTTTATGTATCCTTTATACTAAATCAAAATGCAAGTAGCCATCTTCGGTGTTATGCGAAGCACATTTACGTATAAGTCGCTCTTTGTAAATATATATCACATGGGTAAATAAAAGTTATATGCTTACTTTAGTTTTTGCTGACTTCTTAAGTTTTTGCGACTGCGGTGCAACTCGTACTGTACTGCACGCTCTGCTGACGGACAGCAAAGTGCAGCATTACAAAACGAAATGCAATCCACAATCCACACCCACCCAACCACAGATTAGAGAGATATAGTAGTACCCAACTAGCACCCAACTAGCCCAACTCACTCACTATATCTCTCTAATCTGTGACTCACTCCACTCAATCTTTATTTATATATTTTTTATTATTAATCCTCTCCGGAAAAGGCAAAGGACTTCAAGTCGATACAGCTTATTACTTTACTAGTGCAAATAAAAAAAATATAAATAAAAATACTTACGTATTATTGCCAACGGAAATTCAAAAATAAAATGGTGTCAAAATTTTAAAGCGAGGCTACAAATTTTTATGGGGTATCAAATGAGGAGTGTCCTTTTATATACATAATTATGTAAGTACTAAGTAGGCACTTACCTACATTCTGAAGCAGATTTTTTTAATGCCGTGTGAAAAACCGGCCAAGTGTGAGTCGGTCGCGCACTGAGGGTTTCATACATTTCTTTAACGAAAAAATAATTTGCATTAATAGACAAACTTAATTAACTTTGCATTGGATAACTGTTGCTTTCCCCATACATACCAAGTGCAAATATAAGTTTGTAATCGCAAAATAAGTTTTTTTTTAAATAACGGCTGAATTTTTTGATTGCGTTGACATAGAGGTTTGGTTTTTTCACAGCTCCAAGCAGACTGTAGACCTGAGTATTTCATATTAATTTAAAATCGATACGTTCCCGAGAAAGAGAGTCCGAGTTTAGGACCGCTGCGTTAGAAAACCACGCTCCTAAGCTAACGATGGATTCAAGGGATACAGTTCAAGACGAAAATATTTTTGCTGGCGGTAGTCGACGCCCAGTGTGACCAACTTCAAATTAGAAATCCTGCCCTACTTAGGCTAGAAAACTGACAAATCCTGCCAAAGCCAAACTCTTATGGCTAAGCTCCTTTAAGACTGGGTTCACAATCAGAGTTTATGAGCGGTAAAAACGGAAAAAACGCGGCAATGGCTGTCTCTGGTTGGGCAATGGCCACGTTTTTGCGTTTTTATCGCTCGCAAATGCTTACTGTGAACCCAGTCTAAGGCTATACTGCCAAACGTGCCAACTTATACTGCAATCCTGCACCAATCCTGCCAGATACTGCCAGATTTTGAAAACTTCAACCGATCCTGCCAGAAGCCAAAATAAAGAGCTAAACCTGCCAAAAAGGCAGGATCCTGCCACATATGGTCACACTGTCGACGCCGCATTGCCACTTTTGAACCTTATCGGCTTAATAAGATCGAAAAGTGGTTAAGCAATTTCCTGGTCGACTACATACTTGCACCACGTTCGTTTTACACGACGCATTTGTGGAAAGATCAAACAAAATGTTTAACAATCAGATATTAGTTTTATTAATAAAAGCCGTAACTGTCGCCGCATCGTTTTATTTTAAAATAAATCTACATCTACATCTACATCTACACATCTACACAACTATATAAAGAGGTAAACTTTGTTTGTTTTTTTGTTTTTTTGTTTGTATGTAGGGGGTAATCTCTGGAACTACTGAACCGATTCCAAAAAATCTTTCACTAATAGAAAGCTACACTATTCCTGACGGACATAGGCTACATTTTATTTTGATTCAAAACAGTTTTCAGTTTTAAATTTTAATATTTGCAAATCAAGTCAATAAGTTACATACGGAAAATGGCCGCTTTACCGGCCTGCGCTAAACAAATGGTTGGCCCATACTAAAATGACGTTTTACAAATATGATAAGTGATAAGCCATTTTAATAAGTTTTGGGCACTAATCAATTTAAAAGTCAGTCAATAGTAAGTCAGTCTGTCATATCCGTCAGTCTGTCAGTTATCTGTCAGTCTGTCAGTTTATCTGTCAGTCTGTCAGTTTGTCTGTCAGTCTGTCAGTTTGTCTGTTAGTCTGTCAGTAAACCCATCAGTCTGTCAGTTTTTCTGTCAGTCTGTCACTCAGAGAGTCAGATTGACAGTTTGTCAGTCTGTTAGTTTGTCTGTCAGTTTTTCTGTCAGTCTGTCAGTCAATCTATTAGTCTGTCAGTTTGTTTGTCTGTCAGTCTGTCAGTTTATCCGTCAGTCTGTCAGTTATCTGTCAGTCTGTCAGTTTATCTGTAAGTCTGCCAGTTTGTCTGTCAGTCAGTCAGTTTGTCTGTCAGTCTGTCAGTTTGTCTGTTAGTCTGTCAGTAAACCCATCAGTCTGTCAGTTTTTCTGTCAGTCTGTCACTCAGAGAGTCAGATTGACAGTTTGTCAGTCTGTTAGTTTGTCTGTCAGTCTGTCAGTCAATCTATTAGTCTGTCAGTTTGTTTGTCTGTCAGTCTGTCAGTTTATCCGTCAGTCTGTCAGTTATCTGTCAGTCTGTCAGTTTATCTGTCAGTCTGTCAGTTTGTCTGTCAGTCTGTCAGTTTGTCTGTTAGTCTGTCAGTAAACCCATCAGTCTGTCAGTTTTTCTGTCAGTCTGTCACTCAGAGAGTCAGATTGACAGTTTGTCAGTCTGTTAGTTTGTCTGTCAGTTTTTCTGTCAGTCTGTCAGTCAATCTAATAGTCTGTCAGTTTGTTTGTCTGTTAGTCTGTCAGTTTATCCGTCAGTCTGTTAGTTTATCTGTCAGTCTGTCAGTTTATCTGACTGTCTGTCAGTCAGTTTATCTGTCAGTCTGTCAGTTTATCTGCCAGTCTGTCAGTTTATCTGTCAGTCAGTTTATCTGTCAGACTGTCAGTTTATCTGCCAGTCTGTCAGTTTATCTGTCAGTCTGTCAGTTTATCTGTCAGTCTGTCACTCAGACAGTCAGTATATCAGTCAGTCAGCCACTCAGTCTGTCCGTCTGTCAGTCAATCTATTAGTCTGTCAGTTTATTTTTCTGTCAGTTTGTCTGTCAGTCATCCTGTCAGTCTGTCACTCAGGCAGTCAGTTAGATTGAATGTTGGTCAGTTTGTCTGTCAGTCCATCAGTCACTCAGCCACTCAGTCTGTCAGTTAATATGTCAGTCTGTCAGTTTGTCTCTTAATCTGTCAGTCTGTCACTCAGACAGTTAAATTGACAGTTTATCAGTTTGTCTGTCAGTCATCCTGTCAGTCTGTCACTCAGACAGTCAGTCAGATTGACAGTTTGTTAGTTTGACAGCCTGTTAGTTTGTCTGTCTGTCAGTCTGTCAGTCTGTCAGTCCATTAGTCAGTCAGCCACTCAGTCAGTCTGTCAGTCTGTCAGTTTGTCTGTTAGTCAATCTATTAGTCTGTCAGTTCGTTTTTCTGTCAGTTTGTGTGTCAGTCTGTCCGTTAGTCTGTCAGTCAATCTATTAGTCTGTCAGTTTGTTTGTCTGTCAGTCTGTCTGTTTGTCTGTCTGTCAGTTTGTTAGTGTGCCAGGCTGTCATTCATCAGCCTATCAACCTGTCAGTCTGTCAGTCTGTCAATCAGTGTATCAGTCTATCAGTCAGTCAGCCACTCAGTCTATCAGTTTGTCTGTTTGTCTGTCAGTCTGCCAGGCTGTCATTCTATCAGTCTATCAGCCTGTCAGTCTGTGACTTTGTCTGTCAGTCTATCAGTCGGTCGGTCAGCCAAGGCGGACAAACAGATAGTCGTTCGGACATACGGACGGACGGATAGACAGACAGATGGACAAACGGACGGACGGACTAACAAACGGACGTAGAGACGGACAGAAAAACATACCGACCGGACAGACATACAGACAGCTGGGCGGATTGAGGGACAGATGGGCGGACGGAGGGACAGACGGACATACGTACTTCTATTTTTTTTACTGCGAAAACAGTTAATTATTAATTGGCCAAAAATGTAATTTTGCCTTTATGTGACGAAAACAGAAACACCAAAATCCGTCCAGGTGCGAGTCGGACTTACGCAGGACGGGTTCCAGACCATTATCAATAAAAACAAAAAAAAATCATGGCTGTTGTATGAGAGTCCTCATAAATAATTATTTATTTTATTATTTTCCTTAGTATTTGTTGTTATAGCAGCAACAGATGTACATCATCTGTGAAAATTTCAACTGTCTAACTATCACCTTTCTTGAGATACAGCCTGGTGACAGACGGACAGACAGACAGACAGACGGACGGACAGCGGAATCTTAGTAATAGGGTCCCGTTTTCCCCTTTGGGTACAGAACCCTAAAGTGTATCTGCAAAAGCATATATAAGAACCAAATTTAACCTCTTTATTGAATTAGTGTAGATGTGTAAAGAAATAGTTCCCAAATGATAGCATAACTTGAAGGGCACGCGTGGTGTAGAGCTGGTGGGGGGGTGCTGACTGGTAGGGAGTTTATGTCTGAGCTCAGACAAAGGAACCCATAGAGACAACTGAGACGTTCCCGCGCCGTACACCTTTTGCAAATTGCTAGTGATGTACATTAGTCGATGAAAACTGACGATGAATATTTGATATGAAGTACGACATTTTCGGGATACCTATTTTAAAATCTTGTACTGTACCAAACTATAATGTCTTATAAAAGCTTTAATTATAGCATAGCGAATACACAACCACAGCTGAAAATAAGTGAAGCGTCTCTTTGATGGAAATACTTTTGCGTACCTTCGATCCCAAAAGGCGAGTGGTGATGTGAAATCAAAAGTCAAAAGCCAAAGGTCAAAATATTTTTATTCACATTAGGCATACAGAAACCACTTATGAATGTCAGAAAATTTATAATCATTTCGGAAAAAAAATCTTCTGATGAAAAGATACCGGTAAGAAACTCAACAAGGTGATATTTCTTAAACAAATCAACTAGTTCCTGTGGCCGTCCCAATATTTTAATCCATTTCTCTTTCATTTCTTCTTTTTTGCTGTGCCGCGCATGCGCCTCGTCCGAGACGAACCTAACTTCACACGTCTCGCAGTAAGGGCCTTCTAGTGTAACCTGAAAAAAATAAATACATCACAGGAAGGCAAACGAGCAAGTGGATCACCTGATGGTAAGTGATCACCACCGCCTATAGGCGCTCACTAAACCAAGGAGATTGCAGATGCGTTGCCAACCCAGAGGGCTAAGATGGAATATCTCTTGTGCCAGTAATTGCACCGGCTGTCTTGCTCTCCACGCCGGAACACAACAATGCAAGCACTGCTGTTTAGCGGCAGGATTAGCTAGCAAGATGGTGGTAGCTATCCGGGCAGACCTTGCACAAGGTTCTACCACCCGCACCAATTTCATAATTTTCCATCATCATACCAGCCGGAACCCACCGCTGGACAATTCCATAATTCGTTTTTTCAGGATTCCGTACCCAAATAGTAAAACGGGACCCTGTTACTAAAACCGCTGTCCGTCCGTCCGTCCGGCCGTCAGTTTGTCACCAGGCTGTATCTCAAGACCCGTGATAGATAGACAGTTGAAATAATGCCGCTATAACAACCAATACTAAAAATAGAATAAAATAAATATTTAAGTGGGCTCCCATACAACAAGCGTGATTTTTTTGCCGTTTTTATTAATAATACTACGGAACTCTTCGTGCGCGAGTCCAACTCGCACTTGGCCGGTTCTTATTATTAATATTAAGAGGAGTGTGAACCCAGCCCCAAAAACCGCTCCCCATACAAACGGCGATAAGGTTTTCCACCCTCTAAACCTTAACCTATGGCAATGACTATTTGGTATGTTGTCATTATGCCCTAGAAGTAGGTTTGTATGTTTTGATTTTTTAAATATTACTCATATATTTGACAATATTTGCATTTTAGGAGTTTCATACGAAACAAAAAGCATCAATATTTTTCTAAACTACATATTTAGAATATTAAAAAAAATCAAACACACAAACCTAGTTCTAGGGCATAATGACAACATACAGAAAAATCATGGCTATAGGTTAAGGTTTAGAGGGTGGAAAACGTTATCGCCTTTTGTATGGAGAGGGGCGGGTACAGCCAGCGTTTTATTAGATAGGCGTATATCTACCATCGATTTTTCAGGCCATTTTACTAATACTAACTAATGAATGAACTTCAGGAATAGATGCGGAAGGTTTATTGAAAGAAGTGACCGCAATAAGGACGTATAGTCAGCGTCAAATATACCGGAGCGGGCAAGGTGGTCAAAAATATCTGAACACGCCCGAGCGTATTTGACAATAGAGTCGAGTTCAGATATTTTTGACACCTTGCCCGCTCTGGTATATTTGACGCTGACTGTACACACTCCTCTTAACAACTCCTTACCGTTTTATCAGCCAGTCGGTGTTTCTTCTTCTTGTGTACGTCTATCCCTTTCTTGCTAACGAACGTGTACCCACAGAGCTCGCAGAGGAAGTCCGACACATTTTTGATCCGTATGTGGCCCATGTATGTTGTGAGTTTGCTGTGAAAAAAAAAGGAATTCCATATCAGGTGAATCGGTGGAATAGAGCAATACGGTATTTCACTCAAAAATCTAATGGCATAAAATTGCTTGTGAGCTTAGTCGCGCAGGCGCACGGAGCGGGTGCACGCCTATAGAAAAATAGTATGAGAGCGTCCGCTAACTCGCACAGGTGCGGCTGCGGGCTCATACTATTTGTTCGATAGGCGTGCACCCGCTCCGTGCACCTGCACGACGTAGCGGACGCTCTAAATCGACGAAAAGGCCTCTAGGTGTCGGCAACGGCTCCGCGCACGCTTCCCAAAAGTCCTGGACACTATTGCCCCATAGTAGGGAAAGGTATCAGATTGGCGGATACCTTATCGATAATTTCTACAAAATGTCAGATGCACCGCATCACTAGTCTATATTTCCATAACCTCTTATAGAAATAATAAATCATTTATTACTATTAAAATTAATAAATAAGCTTAGTTTTTACAAGCACAAATGAGTCTTTGCTCCATAATTTAACCCACATAATAATACTAGCCGTCCAAAATGCGACATTCCCATAAATAAATACCAAATAATACTTACTTGTAAACGCCGATGTGTTGTCCTTCATTGCTTTCTTTAGGACACCGTGATGAATGCGAACTGCAACCATGCACGAAGTATGCCATTTCGCAGAATAAATATCACTTGCTTGTCTCAAAAATCTAACGATAACCATAAGAATTTTATTAAATTGCACCGAGAGCTCTACGAACCGTCATCAAAATTTGACGTGAATATTATGCGACTAAAAAGAATGGCTGCTATTCGACAGCATATTCAATACACGAAAGAAACTTTTTTAAACTGTTGTATAATCACATGACCTATATGACCAAATGTCAGCACTGAGTGTGTACGGTAGTAAATTTAAAGATGGTGTCAAATGGTTATGTTTGTTCACTCCTTCACGTTGTTACATCGTAAGAGTGAATGGAGCAGATACATTCACGCTTTTTCTCAATTTTTCAGGCTTGCTCCATGGGTTTAAAACCTCCTTGTGTCTGAGAGAAAGGTAGCCGCGCGGCTCAGTCGCGTGGTCGGCTCCCTACGCAGCGGACGTTAGCGAAATTGAAATTTTAATACTGTGAATTGTCTGAAAGTTTTACATTGGATTTATTTCGAATGAAATTGAAAGTTCTTTTTAGAACTACAACTATTCCTATCTTCTTCTACGTACTATTGGCGTCTATAGTTTCTTTTAAATATTCACATTTGAGTTTATTTGAATTAAATTAAAAAGTTCTTTTTAAACTACAAATCATATAGAATCTTCTTCTACGTACAATTATCGTCAACTATTTTTTTTTCACTGAATCCGTGATCACTTTTTTTCTTTTTCTTAATAAATTCTTAAACGACTTGATATTTAAATCTAAAATTTGGCCAGTTGACAGTTTACCGATAGCAGATGCCAGCTAAAAACTGATTTTTCAATACTCAATCGCTAAGAAAATGAAACGGATGATAAAAAAAAAGGTTTAACAATCCGAAATGTTGCGCGGACGAAGTCGCGGGCAAAAGCTAGTAGCTAATAAAGAGCTAATTTATTCTAAAACTGCCATTTTTATTAAAGTGATCTTTTATTGGGGCAGTTTTTCAAAGACCAGTGAAGCATCTTTACAAATACCAGGCAAAGATACCAGGTCACATAAAAAGGCCATCAAACTTGGCGTGTACCTATGTTGAATTTTTGCCATTTTAGACGTTCTATATTCGAATAAAAAAATATTTTAAGCACTTCATATTTTATTTAAGAGGTAAGCTAATCCATAAGTATTTTTAGTTTTTTTTTTGTGAAAAAAACTACAATCGTTGAAATATTTCAAATAGATATTACGTAACGACTTTGCATTGGCAATTTCTGTTGGCTAGATGAAAATTTCAGCAATGAACCCCTTTACATTAGTACCTTTTCTAAAATAGAGGATATTAAAAACATAATGTCCAGCCATGGTCTCTTTTTTATCGCCTTTATTGGGAAGACATTTGCAGGAAACACTTTTTCTTCATAAAATGCTTTAACATTACCAATATAGAGTATTTAATAATATCCATTACCATCACTTTAGTGGTCCAAACATGACCGGCCAGGATTTATTTATCCCTCCCAGCGTATCTGTAAAACTAGTGTCATATTCATATCATAAGAAAGGTAGGACCAAAGAGATAAAGTCAGACATACTAATCTTAGCCGCTCGTGTTTGCGCTACAGAGTTTGATTTACAACAGTTGGTAATGAAATGACACTAGTGAGTGTGAGACAAGTGCCTACTTTAAAACCTTCCTAACTTTCAAATCACTGTCAATGAACTTATCATACATAAAGGCAGTTAATTCTGTGTTATTTAGTTCTTGTATCTTATTCAGTACTTCTGGATATTCACGTTCCATTACTGGACTTAGTTTTTTTGGTATGTCTTTCGGTAATAGCTTTAAAGCAAAAAGATACGTTTCAAACATTTCCGTTAGACTAAGCCCGTAAGCTACTAGAATGTAAACATCCACATGATGTAAAAGAGATGGATCTTTCAAATATTCAATCTTATGTAAAACACTTGATATTTTTCCAACAATTTTGTCAAAGAAGGAAATGTAAAATAGATTCCTGCCCTTTAATTCCTTTATACACCCACCCAGTTGTAAGCCAAAGCTAATACAGGCTGCTTTATCGCATTCAGATTTTCCATTAATAGCCTTCCGAATTATGATGCTTAACTTCCAATCCCAGAAGTAAGAATACATTTTTGATATACCAAACTTGTTCTCAAAAGTTTCAAGCAAAAGTTCTAAAATGAAAATAGTTGTCATACACGCAGTACCGACATAGGAGGAATGTCCTTCCATAATCTCGACAAAATTCCTAAAAAACGCTTGAAAAATCAAATCTCCTGTATCGTAATCTTCATTCCAATGATCGAAGCATCTTTCCATTATTAATTTTATTAATTTTAGACTTTTTTCAAGTTTTATTTCATTCGGAATGTCGACAATATAGCGAGCTGTGAGATTCCATTTTGCCGCGTTCAGTGCGGTAATATCAGGGTTTACTTCAGGGCGAAGTTTCTGCTCGCATAATTTCCTCCTAATATGGTCATTTATTAGACTCAAAATATACTCTTCATCCATCAAATACAAGTTTGAGGCAATTGACTCGATAACAAGTGTTTGGCGTCGCAAATTTGATTTTTTTTCTGGCAATGCCGCAACAGTTTTCCAAGCGGTTTGTAAATATGAACCCCTGAGATTTTTGGGTATAAGATAACTAGTAAAACAGTTAAAAACCTCATCAGTGTCATCCTGATGTATAGTTAGTGTGAGTTCTTTCAACAGTTCACACATATCTTCTTGGCTTTTTCCTACTTCGTTTAACATTTTATTGAATAGTGACAAATAAAGATTTTGCCTCAATGACACATTTTTCGTTTTCTTCCAAACACTAGAAACGAGATCTTGTAGGTCGGTAGCCTCGAATATTTTAAATGCTAATCGAATACCCCTTTTTTGGACGGACAAAGGAGAATCCAGCAACAGTTTGATAAAGTCTGTGCGCAAAGCAGGAGGCAGGTTCGCTAAGTACGAGTTCAACATATCGTCACATATATGCACGTAGTCTCCCCTCATGTACAAAGCCGTTTTGGAAAGCGGCATTGGCGGCCGGGAATAGCACTGGAAGCGACAAATTGCTTCCTGGGTATATAAGACATAGTAACCAATTTTATCGTGTTCTATTTTCGGGTTTGTTGGTGCAAATTTATCCATTAATTCCGTTTTTACTTTTTCGTCCCCCAATTGAAAAATAGCAAAGACAATCGAAAAAATAGCTTGATATTCAGAAATTGCGTTGTCTGGCAAATCATCATATAGTGTCTTTGTAAAGAAAGTGATACATTGGTTTGCGATGTCATTGGAGAAAAATACTTTAATTTTTCTCAAGAGCATATTTATTCTAAAACTGCTATTTTTATTAAACTGATCTTTTATTTGGGGCAGTTTTTCAACGACCAGGGAAGCATCTTTTTTCAGACACCGAAACAAATGACCTTCTGTGATTTCTATTTGTTTTTGTGTTTCAGGTTCAGGTTCTTCAATAATATGTTTGAAGTTTTCTAAATCCAACTTCATATATTTTATGACAATATCGGGATACTTTTCTTCCCTACCGAATATCCGTCTAAGCTCTTCCATTCTGTGGAGATACGGACGAACTTTGTTTTTGACATCATCATCATATTCCTTTGTCTCAAACTCTGATATTACGCTGATCACGGATTGGTTCACAAAATTGTATACAAAGTTTTTTTTCTCATCACTTAAAGGATCCAAGTAACTTTTTAAATTATAAGCAGAAATACTATGTTTTAAGTAAGACTGCAAGCTCTCAGAAATACTTTTATTATTAATAATATGGTATATCAATGAAATTGTAAGACAGTCATCATATCCCCAGAATCTTGAAGTATTGTAAACATCTAGACTGTGCAATAACATATCAAAAGCGACCCAGCACGAGTCCTGGAACTCCAATACTTTGTGATGTGCAATGACTGTCCTAATAAAGCTCGTTTTGTATTCTCTCGTTTCATTGACATGTCGTTTGTAATAATAGCTGAACAATGTTTTTAAATCGTTTGGAGTCTTGGCTGATTTCACCAAAACCTCTAGCATTTGCGACCTTTTTTCTGGATTAGTAGTGATGTATATTTGAGTCTTTATTTCTTCAAAAGACTTTGCAAATGTGATAAACTCATACCACCTGTAATTTTCATCTTCAGAAATTACGTCTGTTTGCATTTGTAGATGCTTTAAAGCCCAAGCTTCCCTCTCTTCAAAAGTCATCAAGTCGTAGTATTTTAATTTAAAGAAATTCCTAGTCATTTCGAATTCCGATGTTCCATACTTGTTGGTAAACATTTTTTTTATGAATTCGAACATACTTGCTGTTTTAATTAAATCAAGGATGTACTTATAGGTCCTGCAGTAATTACCACCCCAAAACATTATGTCCTTGTCTGGAAGAAGAGCAGCTGCATAGACTTGTGCGTCCTCAGAAGAGCTGTATTTGACTAATTCTTTTTTATTTAGAATGCCCAAATATAACACCGGGTTTTTCAGAATTCTGTCCTTATGTTTCTTCAATATGCTCCGTGACATCTTAACCCCAACCAAATTTTGCATAAAAGAAATTTCAGAATGCTTTTCAAAAAGATCAAGATACTTCTCTTCATTCAAAGAGTACAAATGTGGGAGTTGTGTAATTGCCCGTCCTGTATTTCCGTAGGCATCAGCCAAAGTAAAAGAGTTTCCAATAAAGTTTCTTAAGTTGATTTGATTACTGACACCTAAAAATTTCTGTTTATCATTCAGGAACTCAATCTTATAGGACTCTGATGTAAAAATCAAAAACGTAAGAGTATTTTTCTTCATTTTTGTGCTCATGCAGTACTCATAGAATAGCTGTGCTCTTGTTTCGTCCCTAACATAAACAGATATTAAGCTGAGCATTTTGTTTTTCATTTTTAATGACATCTTTGGAAAAATATGATGATGTAAATAGTCCGGATTGATCAAATGAGCATAGTCACTGCCATACAGCCACTCACACTTCAGCGCTTTTGATATGTACAGGCTGTCTCCAGATTTTAATTCGTCAACAATATAATCAACATTTTTATATTCAGAAGCGAGACCTATTTTGTAAATCCGGTCAATGTCAGAATTGTCTGCAGCGTTTACATCTTGTAGGTTGACTTTATTCTTGGCTGCTTCTTTGACCTTGAGATTGAGCTCTTTCTGCCTCTCGCAGAGATTCTTACCTTTCAGAGTTATCATTGTGGAGTACCTGAAATACACAGATTTAAACATGGATTACAGGTAAGTGAAGTTGGAATCTTAAGCAAAAGTTGTATCCTGACGATGCTTCTATTGAAAGCGCTTCCACTAGTGATGCTGCCTCATCGATAGTTCTGCTAGTCGCTGACTGACTTTGTAAATCAGCCTGGGCATTAAAAATCCCCTCTACAGTATCCATGCTATCTCTAATCCTTATCGATGTCGTAGACGATTTTCGAGGTTAACAATCAACAATGAGATTAGCATTAGTTTTTTTATTTATTTATTCTTGGCCATGGGTGCAAAGCCCTTTAGCCTAGATAAGAAAATAAGAAAATATTACAAGGGAGAAATTAGTTTGGCATAGGGTTGCCAGGTCCTAATCCCGAACAGCCAGACAGACCAGCCATTTTAGCCGGATACTTGGGTAAAAAGGCTGGACTAGGGTGTTTCATTTTTTCAACTTTCGATTTTCGTTTCACTTTGTATGAATTCTTATTCTATCTGACGTATAAGGTTTAAATTAATAAAATCGATAAATATTTAGAGGTTGCACAACGTAAATAAATTTACTCATACAACGACATACTTATTAACAGTAAGTGATTTAAGTTAGGTGTTTATCTTTGTAGAGGAGGATATTAAGTGCTATAAGTGTGTTACTAAACCTTCTTAATTTAAATAAACTTTGAAAGCCATTTTGTCATTCTAGCTTATTATTTTGAGCAACCCCTAAAAATTGTCTAATCTCTTTGAATCTCTTCAAAAAGTCCATGCCCGTAGGGTTGCCAGGTCCAAAAATAGAAAAGCCGGACACAGGTTCATATTTAGCCGGACATTTTGCTCTAAAAGCCGGACGCAAATACTAACGTAGCCTGACACATTGGTTTTTAGCCAAACACCCCACCTCGCTCCAGCGAGATCGCGAGTCATGCTCATGCTTATGCGTTGTGTCCGCTTGTCTTAGGTCGCGCGCGGCGGGGTTGACCAAAAGCCTAACAAAAGCCGGACAGGCCGGACTTGTATTTACTTGGCCGGACACGACTGTAAAAAACCGGACACCTGGCAACCCTACATGCCCGGCTTTATCCGGACGCCTGGCAACGCTAGCTTGGCAGCACTGATAGGAGCGATCCAAATGGATGCTTCTCCAACCTACTGAACTGATAGCGTGGAAACTACCAATAGGTATTTCGACATCTCAACTGATTCTTGATTCTCAACCGAGCCTTAAAAAACTGTTTAAGAATCTGTAATAAATTATATAATATCAGTGCACTATGATTTATTTAGTGCATTGGTTCACAGCTATACTATTAGGTTGCCAATGACGACGTATCCATTTTGAGACCTACCATTTAATAGTTGACCTTGAAAATGAACTAGGATCGATAGTATAGACAGATAGACAATATTTGCGGGTGGCAGGACCTTGCGCAAACTACGTCCGGATCGCTACCACCATCTTGCTCGCTAATCCTGCCGCTAAGCAGCAGTGCTTGCACTGTTTTGTTCCTGCGTGGAGAGCAAGACAGCCGGTGCAATTACTGGCATTAGAGGTATTCCATCTTAGCCCTCTGGGTTGGCAACGCATCAGCAATCTCTTTGGTGTTTCGGGTGTCTATGTGCGGTGGTGATCACTTACCATCAGTTGACCCACTTGTTCGTTTGCCTTCCTACGCTGTATAAAAAAAATCGATGCCAGTCCGTTTTATATCCAACTAGCGACTTTTTTTTAGGTTATTTACATGAAAATATTCTGTAAAATACCTTTTAATGACAATAAAACAAATCCCATCCGAAACATCCGTTGCGTGGTTTAGAAGGCGGCCAAACATATACCATAAGGATTTTGAACGGACAGGAATGGATAGCAGCTTTACTTTGTACTATGTAGAGAAGATGTAATAATAATAACGTACAGATAAAGACCTGATTAAGACACAGGTAAGGCAGTATTGCTCACTTTTTTTCAAGGTCAATCAACGACAGCCCGGCATCACAAATGGAAAAAGTTAGGTACCTACGTCTAAAAGTACACGATTATGAGTATTTCATATGAACTTTTGTTTTACTACATATTGTTATAAAGTGAACCAAAACAAACATAGGTAACATCTAGGTTTAAGTTTAATGTTAATAAGTACGTACAAAATCAATTTACTCCCTTTGGCGGCGTTCTCACAGATAAGATTTACACTTACTACTATCAGTGCGGAGAAAACTTGCAGAAAACGAGTTTGTTTTTCGTAGTTTAAGGTTTAAAAGTGGCTCAAAAAGTTACTGTTCCTGCTGCTTTCGTTTTTCATTGAGAATGTTGAGATTGAGACCACAGATTAGAGTAGAGAGATATTTTGAGACGAGACGAGCCCGTAGCAGTGTTGCCAACTTAGTTTTGTAGGAGTCGCTAGAAATGTTAGAAAAAGCCCCCAATTCCGTAGAAAGAGAAAGCTATAGAATGACGGACGTCTTCCTTTTCACTTGCACAAGAATAAGATATAAATATGAATTTGCTTGTGAAAAAAAGAGACAGAGCTTGATATGTTTTGTCCCTCATGGCATGTTTAATTTTTTCAAGGTCAAGTTTGCTAGGCATACTTCTATGCTAAACAGACTTTGATGTTTTGTGACAAGCTCAATCCATGTCACCGGAAAAATTACAAAAAATGTCAGATTTATTTAAAATTACGTGGATTATTGTTTATACAGGCGTTAAGAACAATATAACGAGTCTGCAGAATGGTGCGATGTTCTGTTTTAGGCTGCAAAAGTGACAGTGAATCGAAAATTGATGAACTATCTTTTCACTCTGAGTTATTTAAAAATTTGATCTTATTTGACTTATTAGAACAGATGTTTCATATTGTGTGGTTTCTTCCCGCTTTACATACACATCCTAACGTGTTTCAAGATCAAATAAAAGCTGTTTTATGCATTTTTAGTTGGTGCTTTTTACATAACCTTAAAACTTAGTGTTGTCACTTTTTCCCACGAACATTACCCCACGTTAAGGGGTAAATAGTACGTTGATGAAATATTGGTATAGAAAAAACTTATACAGGACCCTATTTCGTAAAGCATGTTAGTCTAGTATTTTGATTCATTTAATCGTTTATTTTACGAGATAAAACACTAGTACACAGATAAAATATGCACTCGTGTAACTCGGAGGTCGACTCAAATGCTGTATGAAATGAAGCCCCGTGAAGTGTATTCTGGATTTAACTTCCAGATTCCCCCACGAACCACATATACGGGAATCATGGATTGCACCTACTGGAATCTTCCAGAATGTGTTGTCAACACTTTGACCGAAATCTATTGTTACAGTGTGGGTTTACTACATAATTATTTCTAACTTTTTTCGCTTTAATTAGGTACCATTGTTATTATTTAGAGTGGTTTTATAAATTCCTGTTAATTATTAAAAACATTTTCCAAAAGTAATTCTTTTTTTCAATTTAAAAATATTGTTTTTATATTGACATCGTAAATGACCCCAGGGAAAACTGCCTTACAGTGGCCCGTTTCACTAAGCTACAAGTTACAATTTTACAAGTGTAAACCGGCAACATTGGTCAATAATGACCAATGGCAATCGGCATAATTGACCAATGTTGCCGGTTTAGACTTGTAAAATTGTAACTTGTAGCTTCGTGAAACGGGCCACAGATGGTAACCCTAAATATTCATGTGTGTGTATTTGCTGTCCCTTTCGGAGACACGCACGACCTCTGTCTTCCCATAATAAGTCTATGCCCAATTCATGTTAAATTGGTTCCAAATGTTGCTAGATGTATGGAGCACTCTTGGATCAAGGACTAAAGCATGGCCTATAGCCTCAGTACTTGTCAAGTGTACATAGCCAAAGCTGTCAAAATGGTCACCTTTGTGTGCGTCAAGGTAGTAAAACCTGCAAATTAATAAGAAAAAAGAAACTTAAGAAATAGTACAGCATAGAAGGAGTGTTAAAATTGAAAGCGAAATTTTATTATCTGATCTCTTTACTTTAAATGGCAATACAATGTGTCAAAAAGAGATGACTACATACTCTAAACTCCTCTTCATTTGACACCCTGTACACGACCAATAGACAAAATGGTCACCTTTGGCTATGGTAATGTATACATTAAGGTAGTATACTCTACGTTTTTCTTATTAATTTGCAGGTTTTACTACCATGACGAACACAAAGGTGACCATTTTGGCAGTTTTGGCTATGTACACTTGACAAGTACAGAAGCTATATCCATGCTTTAGGCCTTCATCCAAGCTTCTTCCTAAATACCAAACCAGGGTTGCTACACTACCTTAAACAAATTTTCGTAACAAACTTTGTAGGATCACTAACGTTTTTAAGGTCTTTGCTTCGCAACCTTTTTTCAATAAGGATATGGACAAAGGTGTCCACTTTTATGGAAATCATGATTATGTTCGGGTTGGAACTTTCAGATATAGTCTACTGAATTTAATCTTAGAATTAACGTGCTTGTACAGGAAATAATGGTCACAATGAATAAAAAATTGCTTTCAATAAAACATTTAATTCAACAGTAAAAATAAAAAAACTTTAAAAAGTACCGCTACATTGGAAAAAGGGGTTCGATTATTACAATAAAATATATTCCTACAATCTAAATTGCCCAGCAAAAACATTTTTTAATTATAGGAAGACAAGTATGCTCATTAAGTATGGAGTTTACTGTAAATCAAATTATTTACCTCATGGTTTACAGGATTTTCAGCGAAAAACATTGACTGCGAAGATTACTTCGCGTATTTTAATGCTTTTTCATGTAATTGTTCCGAAGCCAGAATTATACGTATATGTATGAGAATTCTCGTACGTGGAGCAACACGAAAATATGAAAAAAAACACTCCATAGATAAATGGAATGCTGTCTGCTGTGGCGCCGCAAGCAGACAGAGATAGTTTAACGGGGTTTACCTGTCTCACTTGCACTGCGTGTACAACTACCTGGACCCCAATTCTCGGGTCATGCGAGACGCTATCTCGCGTGCCACATACGTCAAAAATGACAGATTTCTTTGGGATTTGACAGTTATTCTCGTGCGAGATGAATCTCGCATGAACCCAGAATAGGGGCCCTGAAGCGCTGAAAGTAAATACTATATAGATCAAAATGTATATCTAGACAAGACACCAAACTGTTTTAGTTTAAAGATGTAACCATGTTGGATTCGTGAAAGAGCAGATTTTTTCAATAATGGCTGCCAAATTAAGTGACAAATGAGTGCAACAAATTAATACCTAACGTTTTTTTTAATGCTGAAATTACTTACATCTTTCATTGTTTCCGAAGAGCTGTAACCAAAGTTACGCATAGCCGATAATAGACACGGTTTACTACACCTAATCTGAAATTAAATGTTTACCTACTTGTAATTGCTTCTTTTCGCGAACATCTTTAAAGAAAAATATACCACACTAACTTTAAAAACACTAGGTTACCACTACTGTAACCGTAACCGCTCCATCCAAAGGACACTGATAAATTAATTTTAGTGATGGTCAACTCGAGTAACTAACTCGAGTTGACTCGAGTTGGGCTTAACTCGAATCAACTCGAGTTGAATGCTCTCCCACTCGAGCTCGAAAACCGAACAAAACCGAAGCTAGGCGAAGGTTGTCGATCATCTGAGAGTACTCTCCCAACAACGTATAATCAATAAAAAATTAAAGAATTGAAACAGATTTAAATGTAATTTGTCTGTTCCAATTTTTTTAACTTTTAATACGAAGCTGAGGGTTCAAATAGGTGAAATTTTTTAAAATGATTCACTCTGTTCCCTCCAGTTATCCCGAGTTACGTAACTCGAGGTCAACTCGAGTTAAGTGAAATTTAAGTCGGGTTAAATCGAGTTATGTTTTTTACGAGTTGGCACATCACTAATTAATTTCGGACAATTAGTTTCCCGCCAAGAATAACATGACAAAATGACAGGTCAAAAGAGTTTTTTAGATACTACCGTCCGAAAGCATGCACGTGCTCGTCCGTCATCGTCTTCGTAGGTTTTGTTTACTTTCATTCAGTACCTAACCTATCACTCCTATCAAAGATTGTCAATGTCAGTATTTCAGTATATCTGTGGTTAATCTTGGAGAAGAAAATGGCGGTTGTTGTATCGTAAAAATATTTGATGTGATTTATTTTTACCGCATGTGTTACGCGATTACAACACCCCTTTAGAAAAAAACGATTTAATTTAAATGCCGAAGCTCCATTTATATGCGAAATTCACGAGTAACCTAACATCACTAATGGCGAAGTGGTAGCCTTATGGTTTAACGCGGTATTTAGCGGCGATTGTTGGTGAAAACATTTGTGTTTATTGTATTAAAGTGCGATTCCTTGGGTATCAAACATGCCTTAACCGTGTCTAGTCTTATATTAATAACTGTGCGGTAGAAGTGCCGTTTAAAAGTAGTGTTTTATTCGATGTTAGACATGTTGTAGTGGATTCGGTTTACAATGGGTGAATCTGAAGAGTTTAATACTTTGACGTTTGAAAAGAAGCTTATGCAGTTAAAGGATACCCAGGAGAGTATCCAAGGGTTGTCTTCTTGGTGTTTGAAGCAGAGAGCGCACCACAAGAAGATCGTAGCGAGCTGGTTGAATGTTCTGAAGCGCGTGAAGGTGGAACAGCGTTTAGTTCTGTTCTACTTGGCGAACGACGTGATACAGTACAGCAAGAGGAAGAATTACGAGTTTGTCGAGAGCTGGGGCCTTAATTTGCAAAAAGCTACTCCACTTGTGAGGTTAGTTTTGTTTACATACCATTGTTGGGTTTTTATTTTAACATAAAGAAAGTGCAAGTGAGGTTGGGGTATAGCAAAGAGGGGACTATTAAGTTTGGGTTAGGTTAGGTTTTCCAAGTCCTATTATATTGCCTCCCTTAGCTATACTCTGACTGCAAGTGACTCATTCTCGTTACGCTCATAGTTTGGTATGGATATCATATTCTGCTTCAGTATACATTAATAATTTATTTTAATTACAAACAAATTTTGTTTCGCAAGTTAAAAAGCTTATTAAGTATCTATATGTATAACCTATATTCATTTAAGTGAACAGGTTATTACAATAAACAGACTAAAGCATTTTGGGACATAGTATGATGCTCATAAAACTGTGTCGCTATATGTTTTAGTGCAATTTCCTAGCTTGTCATAGTAAAGCTAAGTGAAATTATATATAAGAAACATCCAATTTGACTGTTTCAATATTTATCAAGCATTGTAATGGCAACTCGCTGCATTTATCGAACATTGTGTTGGTTGCATTTGTCAAGGATTGTGTTGGTAACTGGCTGCATTTATCAAGGATTGTGTTGTTGGTAACTGGCTGCATTTATCAAAAATTGTGTTGGCGACTAGCTGCATTTATCAAGCATTGTGTTGCTATTTTTTGAAGTTTGTTTTTGTAATGATTGATTTTGTCCTCTCAATGAGTTCTCTGTTAGTCTCGTTTTATGTGAATGTAGGATTTCACTTGTTATTATGCTCCATTTTACGGAATGTAATCCCGAGCTGTGATTGGCTATTCAAGATCTTTTATGATAAGTCTGGGTTTGAGGTTAGGCACTCGAGACTTCTCCAGATAATTCGGCAATATTTCAACATCGAGATTTCGCCTTTATGCATATTTTTTTATTAAAATTGCTTCAATTCAATCAAAACAGCATACTTAAGGTACTGCTGATACATTTCACAAATGAAACAACATGAGTGTTGTAAATTAAAATGCCAATCTAAATGTGAAAGTACAAAATATAATGTATAATAAAAACGAATACTAACTTGGTGTGTAACAATTGTTCAAAACCCATTGGTCCAAAATAATGCATAATCAGATTTTGTTGACTTGTCATTCAAAACAGGTTATTTTCTCGCTTGCACACAATGGATATCCTGTATATTTAAAGTTTGATGTGTTTTGCAGAGAAGAGAAGGTGCGCCAAAAGATCCTCCGCATTTTTAAAATTTGGGAACAGAGGTCTGTGTATGATGATGAGTTCCTCTCGGACCTTACGGGGCTGCTGAGTGCTGGCGCTATTAAAAAGACTGACGACGATGCCTTAGACTTCCAGGTTTGATTCACTTTATAACCAACTTTTAAAAAAATGACATTCGTAATATGGTATGGTATGGTATGGTATGGTGTGGTATTTTCATTTCCGAAATTGATAGAATTTGTTAAAAAAGACAAAGTGTGTTTTTAGTTTTCTTCTACGATCATCATTTTTCGAAATATCACGAATAATAAATTGATGACGGGCATGCGTTGCGAAAACGCTCTATCGCACTGCATAAAGTGAGGATGACGTCAAACTCGTGATTTGTATGGGGCCAACGTTAAATAGCGTTTTTTTTCAATACTGCTACCTTGTAACTAATTATTCTCATAATAGAAGAATACTGAATTCCTTTGTATGTTTTTTATGTACACACCTACAAAATCCTACTAATTCTATATATGCAAAAGAAATGATGGTTGGATATCAGAATGTTTGTTTCTCAATTACACATTATCAGCTGGATGGATTTAGATGAAATTTGGCAAACAGATAGATTGTGTCTGGGATTAATACATATTTCATCCCATAGAAGGCATTGAAAATATTATCACGCAGGTGAAGCCGTGGGTAATAGCTCGTTTTTATTAGTTTAAAATGTTTCAAAGCTTAAATTTTCCATGACAATTATCATAACAATATTGTATGAGTAACTATTTTTAATTACCCTCTTTATTTCTTGTTCTAGCCTCAACAACTGGTGAACAAAATAAAGCAATGCTCAGTATTAGAAGCGGACACGGACTTAAGGCTCAAATATATTCACGACAGCCATCTACAACTGAATGACATGGATGCGTTGTGTGCCACTCTCAAAGGTGAGTTAGAATCACCTTTTTTAAAAAATATTGCCCTCAGATATAAGGCCCAATTAGGTTGGTTAACTGAACTGAAACATGTAGGCTTAGGCCGGACAACAAATAAAAAGGAAAAATTTGTGGTAGCAAGCTCCAGCTCACAAGTAAAAAAAAATATGTGTTTCGCCGTGCTGATTATCAACTTATACCAGTGGCGTAGCGTGGGTGTCAGCCGCCCATTTATTTAGGTATTTCCATTTAAAAGACAATTTATAATATACAGCAATTGTAAAGGACTCTTCAGCAACTTTTTACAAGATATTGTTATAATTTATTGTGAAATTTTGCCGCCCCTCAAGGTGCCGCTCGGGGCAAACTGCCCCTGCCGCCCCCACTGCGTTACGCCACTGGGGGGCTATTCTGGGTTTATGTGAGATGCATCTCGCATGGAAACAACTGTCAAATCCCACGGAAATCTGTAAATTTTAGACGTATTTCGCACGTGAGATGCATCTCGCATGAACCGAGAATTGGGCTCCTGGCCTGTACCTGTCTCATGGCTCAGAACCATTTCTTATAATATTTCTTCAGCAAACAGGCGTGCTCACCTGATGGTTAGCAAGTACAGCAGGGGCTTGTAACTAGTTGTAACACATGAAGTGTTATTCTTGTGCTGTTGACTCTCTAGGAAAAGCTATTTCGTATGCAGTAAAAGAAAATCTTTGTATGAAAACCAGATGATTATTTTTCATTAATAAAACAATTTAAATTGCGATCGCCAACAGTTTCTAGACTATTCTAAATTATCAATACCAATATAATAATAATGCTGGTATGTTTTTAGAGAAGAGTAGCACGGAGGATGTTGAGAAAGAGCTGAACGAGGGTATTGGTTGCGTAGAGCGATATACGCAGGCGTTGCAGCGGGAGATTGTGGCGCGAGAAGCCCTGCTAGCTCTGCTGGCATCCGCGAACCAGTACTACTCGACGCAGAGGGGTGAAGTTAAAGTTGTAGCTTACGTGAGTATAGAATTATTGTTGAAGAAACCCTGAAATAAATTTGAATAATAATGACAACACAAAGAAAAATTAGGGTAATAGCAGGACTCGAGCCTGCAACATCAGCATTCCGTTTGCCAGTTTCATCACGTTACCACTACCATACCCTGCGAAATTTTCAATGTGTTTCGTTTTTACAGCCATTATATTATTGATTTTTTAGGGTATAACTACCCGTGGTGTCATCTATGAGAAACTTAATAGAAGTTATCTCATTCAACTTGATCATTATTGTTGTAAAATTTTAGTAATCGAAATTTACTTTCGATTTTTTATAAGAAACACTGTGTTGGATATATTGCTCGCTAAAATTAAACGACCAGACAGCCCAGTGGTTAGGGTTACAGGTCTGTATTTCAACAGCAAGCCTCAGAAATTTGATGAAGTTTTTATACGGTTGGTATTACTGTTACGGAATTACGAATTGATTGTGCAATCCGCTCGCAGTCGGCGTGCAGTTCTCATAGCTACAGCTGGTATACTGCACGGTCTGTTCGCAGTTTCCATGCAGTTATGTCAATAAAAACTGCAACTGCAGCCGGATGACGGTTTAAGTGTCTTCACGTTTTTACAAGCTCTCTACCCGATCGCGGCTAGAAGAGAGAATTGTGTTTTATTGGACTCGTTTCGTTCATATACCAGTTCTTCTGTTTAAAATATTTCAAGTCGATCCGCATCCACATTCACCGATCGGATCGACTCGTAAATTCAAGCAAGAAATTTCATGCCAGGCGACAATATAATATCGTCGACGATAAAGCTCTCACTATAAACGTAACCGTCAACGGAGCAAGCGATCTCCTAACACATGTCTCACGTCACCTCAGGCCTACAAGAACTTCGGCGCACGCGTCCGCGCGCTGAAGCGCAAGCTGGACGAGCTGGCCGAGTCGCTGCCGAGCGCCGGGCCGTCGCCGCCGCGCCGCGACGAGGACGTGCCGTCGCCCGGGCCCGACGAGGACCTCGAGCTGCCGCACGGCGACGGGCCCGACGACGGTCAGTGCCTTGCTCGCTGCTGGAGGCCCCGGGGGCTTCGGGACGATGGGGACCCTCTGACTAAGTTCCTTACCAGGCCCGCTTTGAATCGCTGGATGCTAGGGGGGCTACGGGATGATGGGGCCCTCAGTGACTGAGCAATATTTTATTAACGGACAAAAGGAATAAAGCTAGAGGCCCCGTGGATCGCTGGTACCCTGGGAGCTTGACTAGATTGCCCGATAGATGAGAGGGACCTGCTCGTTATGCTGACTTCACACGGGGGCTTACTGTTTAGTAAGGCGGCACAGTACTAATACGGTCTCTGCGGCGCTGTGATGTCCACTCTACTGCCTCACTGTTCTGCACTGTTCTCATAACTGCAAAGGAACTGTGCACAGTTCGTTTGCAGTTACATTGCAGTAATCCCGGCCACATAAAAACTGCAAAATTGACACTAAAATGACTAATATCTTGGAGACTAATTTATCAATTTTTATTTTCATCTTTTGTAGATAACACACTTTTTAAAGCCAATTGTGTTCTTGTTCATTGACCTTTAAAGATTATAATTAGCGCACTTTACAATACTATCTTCGTTTTATCTAATAACCTTAAATTTAGAAGGTTTAAACTGTACGAAAAAAGTACGCACAAAGGCTTCGAGGTTTACTGTTCAAAAAATTCTAAGTCTTTCCTTTCTTACTTCACACCCTACCACATGTGTTAAACGAGTTTGTCCGTTGGCAGTGTCATACAACATCGACAAGACGTTCAACACGTCGCTCTCGGCCGACGGTTCGCTCTACAACCTGGGCCTGTCGTCCTTCCTCAACTCGGACAACGCTTTGGCGTTATTCAACGATGCGAGCCCTATTGGCGCGGGCAGCAGTGGTGAGTGTTTTCTTAAAGGAAGAATCGTATCAGAGCGGATACTATGTATAATGTTGAATGAATGAGCCGCGTGCCAGCAGCTCTGTAGTGGGAGACGCTTGCACATGACTGCAGCTGCAACGCTGCACAAGCAGACGCCTGCACATGGCTGCAGCTGCAGCGCTGTAACAGCAGACGCCTGCACATGGCTGCAGCTGCAGCGCTGTAAAAGCAGACGCCTGCCCATGGCTGCGGCTACAGTGCTGCACTAGCAGACGCTTCAACATTGCTGCGGCTGCAGCGCTCCATAATGAAATGATTTATTCCAGAACAAGTTCCATATCCATGCTGTGCATGCTGTAAACATATTAATAAAATAAAATAAAATACCTTATTACAAAACAATTGCACATGGCTGCCATGCTCGCTGTACTGTGATCGTGCTGCAGCCGCACTGTTAACTGTACAGTGTTCGCATAAGCGTTTTTATAATGTACTTATAGATCTCATGGTGTCATGTACACCTGCGAAATCCCATCAGACTACAAATTTTATTTTATTTTATAAATCGGTTGGGGTCGACTATGAAACTTATCGTTTATCGTATTTCTCTGCCAACGTTTCTTATCAAATGCACTTTATTTCTGTTTGCAGCCAATAAAATCGAAGTGATAAACTCGCGGCCGAGCGAAAACCAAGACTTCAATATCAACGACTTCCTGAAAACGCTCGTCCCCAACGAGAATACAGTTAATTCGGATAATAATTCAGGTAGTTTATTCATGTTTTTTGGTTTTTAATGTTCAGTTAAGTTTGTAGCAGTTTGTACAGTCAAGGAAATAGAAACACGTACCACCGTAGAACCTAGTCGAAGATACATACGCATGACATTTGTATGACATAGCTTGGCGTTTAACGCGTCGCGTCATTGCGATAGGGTTCTTATGTGGTACGTGAATATATTTCCCCTACTGTACGCCACCGATTTGTCATATGAATTGCTCATCCAATAATGACGATAGCGTGTGAGCCCTTTCATTGGCTGACACCACTAGATGGGGTTAAATGATAGACGCTTCGATCAACTACACCAGCAGATAATGCAAATACCTACATGACTTTCGTGTCACATCTAAACCTCCGCCGAAATGTAGCCATGGCGGACTTTGTCACATTAGAGGCGCGTGCCATGTTTGAGTTTTGATGTTGTATAACATGCATAATTTTTGGAAGGTCGGTGGATCGACGCTATTACAACACAAAAAATACCTTGGTCATCTAGCAGGACATGAATCTTCAAGCTCGGCGTTCCGTCAGGGGGGTTCCACTCCACACTGTAGGTGCGCTCGCCGCATTACCTATGGCATAGGTTAATCGCAGTAGGTTGCCGGCTTGCCGCGCGCGCGCCCTCTCACTCTGTGTCGCGCGTTGTGATAGTATTACAGTAAGCAGCCCAACCCTAGCGGTGCGCCAGGGCATTGCGGGTGGAAGGCGGGCGCGGGTGGCGCCTTCTTTTTGACGCATGCCGCCTGGCGAATGTTTATGAAGAAATACGAACTTTTGGTGCCTGATCATAAAGTTGGAATTCGTTTAATGGTGGTCGAAAAAGAGAAGTTTCTGTACGTTAGTACTATTATTTATTCTGTGGTTCCGTGCGTTGGTCTCTTCAGCTCCGTTATTTCTCGTCTAATGCCGTATTGTTTGCAGTGACGAGCGTGGCGCTATCGCAGAAGTCGCAGGACGCCTTGCCCGGCTTGGACCTGCTGTCGCCGGAGAACAGCAACCCGCCACCACCCATCTCTTTCTACGGCAGCATAGCCAACAACCTTGGTAATAAGATTATCTTTATTTGTATGCATAACATAATTACTATGTGCTATTTATTTTGCATTCGATTTTGTATCATATCATGACGTTCTGAAACGGTGACGCCTTTTTAAGTTATTTTTTTTGATCCGTGGTCGCTGCCTACCCCTCCGGAAAACAGGCGTGACTTTATGTATGTATGTATGTATTTTGATTTGATTCAAATTATGATGACTTCATTGTAAATTCATGTAACTTGACATTTATGCAGTTTATAACGTCACTTTATATTGACTGAATAGAAAACTTTCAAAATGCTTTCAAATAAAAATCCGAATCAAAATACGTCCTGCGGCTTGTGAGTTATGATGCCACAGACAGATACACACGTCAAACTTTTAACAGTCATTCTGGCCAGTTCGTAATGGAACCAGCAACTAGCCACAGTGAGGATCTCACTATAGGATCATTGTTATTGCATTATTATTTCAGTTTCAGACGACCCCGAGCCTTACCGGCCTGAAGCGCCCACCCAATGGAACAGCAACGCCTGGAGTATGCCTGTAAGTTCAATACCACATAACACTGAATAAATAGTAGTATTACAGAACTCTCTCTGAACTAAAACGGCTTTTAGGTATAAGAAACGTCCTACTGTATGCATGTTTATCGTATAACTCGTACTTGCCCGAACCGTAGCGCGCGGGTTGCGTATACGGCACGGCTCCAGCTCGCTTCGTAGAGCCGCGTCACCTGTACGCAACGCAAGCAATGTGGCATCTAATTCTATACATCACCACCGGCGCTACGCTACAAGCGTGAAACTGAACGCAACCTCTATAGCGCTGTAAGTAGCCCAACCCTAGCGGTGCGCCAGGGCATTGCGGGTGGAAGGCGGGCGCGAGTGGCGCCTTCTTTTTGACGCATGCCGCCTGGCGAATGTTTATGAAGAAATACGAACTTTTTGTACCTGATCATAAAGTTAGAATTCGTTTAATGGTGGTGGAAAAAGAGAAGTTTCTGTACGTTAGTACTATTATTTATTCTGTGGCACTGTTACTCACCAGCCGGTGGGTGTCCCCGCGCCGGTACCAGTCCCGGCGCCCGGGCCGGTACCGGCCGCGCTGCCGGTACCGCCACCGCCGCCGCGCGCCTTCGTGGACGCGCCCGCCTCGCCGCCGCACCAGCCCGTCATCATACCCGAGAGCGCCGTCTACCCCAGGGTGAGTGCACTCCCTGCTCACTGATGCTCCATTACGCTCTGACGGGGGGTCCACTGGCCACTGTAGGTCCGCTCGGCCGCCTTGCCTACAGAGTAGGCAAACCGTAGTAGGTTGTCGGCTCGCCGCGCGCCCACTCGCTCGCCCTCGCCTTGTCGGTGTAATTGAAAACGAATGCGCCGCAACCCTGACGTGTTGCCAGTAGTTGCGGGGGAGGGCGGGCGCGAGCGGGGCGTTCCTTTTGACGCGAGCCGCCTGGCCAATGTGTATGAATTGATACGAACTTTCTGTGCGTGTTAATAAAGTTGGAATTCGTTAAATCGCGGTCGGAAAAGAGAAGTTTCTTTACGTTAGTACTATTATTTATTCTGTGACTTTCTGATTAGTGCATCATTCTACGAAGATTGAGAAAATCGTAGAGTATATTCGAGTGAAAACCAGTTTTACCCTGAGGGTCGAGCGGTCGGAGTCTCGCCACAACGTCAATTTTACATCGTTTGTGGTGCGGGTCCCGACCGATCGTCTGTCGGCCTTCATGAAGCAGGAATTCTAGCCGAAGGGAGTAGTTTTGCGTCGTATTCGCTGACAGATGTTGGACACCCCGAAATTAGGTCACACGTCGCCGAAGTAACATACTGATTTTAATTGATATGTTAATGTTTTTTTTTCTAACTATATATGATAGTCTTTACTGTATGTATGGGTCTAAGCAGCCCGAACTTTACCTCTTTACCAGCGTAATTAGTAATTATTGGTATATTAAATGTGGTTTATAGAGGATGCTTTCCCTCAGGTACCGGAGATACCGGTTGCTGACGTGGACCACCGGGGCATCTTACCGCCCCCACCCCCACCCCCAGTTTTACCTATTTTAGGACGTAAGTATAGTATACACAAGAGATTTTGGGTGACCTGCTCTGCCCATTTTTTTCAATAAAAACACCTTGAGTTTCCTGCCGGTATTATCTCAGCTAACGTTTTTTTGAACCAGCAGTTACTTTCATAATTTCTTTTTGTAAGCCTATTCAGGGTCTAGTTATTTTGAATTTTCACTTATTGTCCATTGTTAACGGACTGTGAAAAAAGCGAAGGAGGAGGTTCTCAATTCGAAGTGTTTTTGTATGTTGGCCGATTATTATATAGTAGCTTGACCATTTCGTCAGATATTTTTATAATCACGGTCTAGTTCTATAATGGGGTCCATGAGGAATCAATGGACCTGCTCAAATGTTGTCAAAATTTGAACTGGCAATTTTTGTTGTTATTGTGATTCATGACATTTTAGTTTATAATAGAACCGGGCAGTTTCCTAAATTTTGACTGAACAATGAACAATTATAAAAAAGCATTGTCTTGTATTGTCCTGAATGCCGTAGAATATAATAAAATGTCAGATAAATTGAAAATAATTTAAAACCTAATGCGAAAGTGAACTCAATCTGTTTATATACGGAAAAGGAGTTTGCAAAGAGTTTGGTAAATATTTTAAAAATAAGTTTATGTTATAAGATAATTATTTTTGCCCCAGCAATCGAAACGCGCAATGAAAATGGTAAGAATAATGATTGTTTTTGTCTCTTTCATATCATGCCACTGTTTATTACTTCAAGCTTTTAAGGAATTTAGTCCCGTTTTTCTAAAGTAAGTTTTTTATCTTTCCTCTTTCCATCGCTGAAAGATATCAGGAATAAAATATTAAAATTACAATAATGGATTGTCATTCATTTATTTCTAAATTTGTTTTGTAATTATTATTAACCCTTAGGCGGAATGAATCAAATTATGTTTTAGAGCAAATTCAACCCAACTGCTTGTTGTAAAATGAGAGAGCTTCTAAGTAACAATAACCCTTCAGGTTTTGACAGGTTGGTTGGCTATGGCCCGACTAGCACACTGAGAGCTAAATAAGCTGTATAAGTACATTTATACAGCCGATATTTCCTATATACAGCTACTATACAGCTGTTATATCACTTTTGTCCTTCTTGTACAACGGACATATGCTAATGCAGTATCATTTGTCATGCGTGTTTTATCGTCTCAAAATGTTTTATTTTAATTTAGTTATTATCCAGTGAGGAAGCGTTTATATATCGCACTAGTCGCGTCTTTAATAAGTTAAAATGACGTTTCAGATATGGAAGATGTGGACCACAGACTGCTGCCGCTGCCGCTGCCTCCACCGCCCATGCCCGTCACGACTTCTGCCACCAGGCATCCCATCGTTCCACAAGGTATGTACCACATTACATGCGAAGTTGAAGGAAAGAACTATGCTCCGGGTTTCTTTGCGAGATCGAATTCAAAGTCAGTATGGTTTATTTGTGAAACGTGGATGTAGGTAGTAGGTACATATTAAGTATTTGATTTATTAAAGTATCATTATGTTTTGTAATACAATATGGCATATAAATAACATGCAGCAGAACATTATGTTGTATTATTATTATTATTAATACATATATTTAAATATCCATGCATGGAATAGAAAGCCTTATTTGCCAAAAAGTTATACAGCTCTTTTGCTATAAAGATAGGTCTGACAGTTTAAAAATTGTGTTCAGTAACTTATTAAGAATTAGGAATGTGGTTGGGCCACATCAGGCATCAGATTGGTTAGGTGTTGGACTGTCTACACTAATATAGTAAAGAGGTAAACTGTTTGTTTGTTTGTTTGTATGTAGGGGGTATCTCTGGAAACCGATTTCAAAAATAGAAAGCTACACCTTCCCCCACGGTTATAGGCTAGTAACTCCACGTGAACGAAATCGCGGGCGTTCGCTAGTCTTGTATAAAGAGATTTATTAGGTGACAAACCTTCACACCGTATGATATTACTTCTATGTATAGATAACAGTGTAAACGTATGTTGGTTGTGTGTCCCGCCAGACGTGGATCACCGGAATCTGATATCGCTGACGCACCAGCAGCCGCGGCCGGCCGCGCCGCGCGCCGTGCCGCCGCCCATCAACTTGGACCAAGTGAGTGTTCGCCTTCTGATCCTTAACGAATCCTAAACTAAATGACGTTAATTCTCACACTGCTAAGTGCTCCGCCGCGGTGCGTGGAGCGACGAACATTTTTCCTCGCGGAAACGCGTTGTCAGTGCGTATTTTCTATTCAGAATGAAGTACTTGCTTACAATGTTAAATCTGCGGCCCCGTGTGACAGTCGCCTCAGAGCGGTTAAATACGGCTACTTTTAGTACAGTACCAAGCGATTTTACAACAGGCAAGGCCAACCATAGACTACCTCACTTACCAGCTGTAACCGCTTGAGGTTATAAAATCAACAGCAGATGACGGTTCTTATATGTGCTTTACCTGTTTATACATTTTTTCCAGGACTACAGAGTGCCGCCTATGGTCCCGCCGACCGATATTGTGGAGAGCGTCGACATGGATTTGTCTGAAGATGAGGACCAACGTAAGATCAATTTAAATGTTAACCATCTATTCACAAAGAACGGTCGCACGCTTTCCGCATGCACCGTTCTCTGGCGACCACAACATAGTCGTCAGACCATTTTGCTGACGCATTTTTGAATCCATAGTCTCTATTAATAAACCTTCACGCTCAATCAGTTCAAAGAGCTTATGTTCTCTTAAATACCAATGTGTTTTCAGAAGGCATGTACCCCAGTCAACCAGCAGCTCCCGAGCATCGCCGCCACAGCTTCAACAACAACAAGGTCCTCGTCGGCGGCGACAACGGCAAGACAGACCACAACAATCTCATCCATATCAACAGCACTGACTTTGAGAAAAAGAAAGAGCAACCCCAATCCGCCCCCGTCATGCCACCGATGCTCAACCCTTTCGACAACATGCCGTCTGACCTAAAATCCTTCAATCCACCTTTTGAAAAGAACTTCCACGAAGACAGAGACGAAGAAGACGCGTACGAGGAAGATTTGAGGAGTAGAGGCCTCAAAAACCCCAACATGCCTCTCGAAAGGAACCCTTCTCCTCCGGACTATGAAGATTTCCCTGAGGATTGGAATAATCGAGGCCCCAGGCCGTTTGTGAATCAGATGAATCAGAGGTTCCCTAGGAACTGGGGACCGCGGACTAACATGAGGCCCGGCTTTGGGCCTCAACAGTTTTGGCCCAGGAACGGGCCCAGACCGCCCAATCGGTGGATGGGACCCAGGCCTCAGAGATTCTGGTGATTGTGTTGTGAAGTGACAGTGTTAGTATCAACTTGTGTGTGAGTGATCGATGTCAACGTTCTCTTAACCAACTGGCGTATAGGGTTTTGAACATTTGATAGATCCATTTGAAAATCCCGTGCAGTGGCCATCAGTTACTGAAGTAGCTTTGTCGCTATCGCTTCCCTTATCTAACGGTCAAGAGGAAGAGTGGCATGGAGCGTCATGCTGGTAATGCTTTTACCAGCTTTTCGCTGAGTCTCTTTCGCATCTGTGTAATAGAAAAGAGATGAGTATACTGACAATATCAGTGAGACAACAAGGTCTTAAAATATAACTTGACAAATCCTGTCACTTTGGCACCTCACTCGCCGAAAATTGGCGTCTTTCGTTTTTCTCTTAAACTACAGAGATGTAAATGATCAATCGAAACCTGAAATGCAGTGCCAAGATAACTCTTTACCGTAAATTTTCGATCACGTATTTTTTACGCGTCTTGTTGGCTATTATTCCGCCTGATGGTCACCGTACGAAATGTCCCCAGTGTGCAGACTAGCTCATATTCTGTTATTCGTTCATTTGTTGATAAGTGCGTAATGTTGATTGGAATATAGTTAATGAATTAACTAGATTAAACACCTAGCAGCTAATGAAATAAGCCAATTTAGAGATCTTGAAGGACGCTAAAGCACTTACATCAATCTAATGGTAGGATTAATTGTAGATATGGATTGTTATCGATATTTTGATCAAAATCTGTAAATATAGCATCAGATTGGTGATGCAACTGAGTATGCAAAAGTGGGGTACAGTGGTACACTAGAGTGAATCGCTAAGGTGGTTGCTTTGCTAAACAAAATTTGGAAACGGATGTGTAATTGAATTCTCAGTATACATACTATTGTCAAGCAACAGAGTTAAGCCCTCTACACACCACGACGATTTTCGCAGCGATTTATCTGCGTTGATCGGTTTGTGCAGATTTATCGAACGTGTGCAAGACCCATAGTTGCAGACAAACTGTAACAAATTACCTTGCTACTCCGCGAAACCAGTGCCGTGCTCGTGTTAGATCCCGATGATGCCTCGTACAGAGGCGAAACGCGCGTCGATCGTGTTGTTTTAGTGTTTAGTGGTGGTGGTGTATAGGTGAGTCTGTGTGATATATGTTGGTTCGAGGTGGAAGCGGAGGTGGGTGGGTTTTGCATGAAGATATATATATCGCACAGACGCAGCTATCTTGCACGAGCACGGCACTGGTTTCGCGGAGGAGCAAGGTAATTAGTTCCAGTTTGTTAAAATGGACCTCCGCAAAGTAACGCCTGAATCTATTAATTACCATCGTCGCAAATTATCAGTGACAGCAGAAAAAACGGCCCGACATAAGAATATAGGTTGGCGCCAATGTTACAAATACTAATTATTAGTTCACCATTTACAGCCAATGATTTACAAATTTACGTCTAACTGAATAAAATAATAATTTATTAAGTTTCGTTGCAAATGGGTTTTTTTTGCAAAATAATAGCATTGACAGCAGCGCCGTCCGTCCGACAGACTGACAGCGCGAGTGATCGTCGATCTAGTGTACTTTTCTTACTTCTCTTCTACTTTTGATGCGGCCATTTTTACACGCTGACTAGTCCATTATTTATAGGTCAGTGCAAATTATCGCCATACACGTTCGATGCATCTGCCCAAACTGATCTGCGCATAAAAATCGCTACTATAATCGTGGTGTGTGGAGGGGTTTTACTGACTGTTCTTTGTTATTGCACCGTCATTAGATTCACACGCTCACACCAAGTTTCAAGTTAATCCGACCACTGGAAGTGGGTGAGAATTAGAATGGAAATTTAAAAAAATTGTGCTCGTTTTGGCCAATTTTGTATGAGGATTCTGTTTGAGCGCCGAATATTTTACTACAGTCAATGCTTGTAAGTTTGAACACTTGGGTCATATTGAACAGTCTTAAAAAATATTTATGTGAACGGATCACTATTTTAAAATCGAGAAATGCCCGACATGTTTCGGTCTTAAAAATTTTAATAAACATCAAAATAATTGTAGTTAACCAATAAGTTAAAGGGCACATGATATTTAAGAAATCAAATATACTGCGGTAAGACATTTTTTAAACCCATATTTAAGGCTATTTAAAGTTATCAGAGTGTTTTAAGTTACCTGCAGTGACTGTACTTTGCATTTCTATTTTTCCCTGTTTTGGGGATTCAAAGTTTTTGATTATTCTTACTTGGTAAAGTATGAATAAGAAAGTGTGTTTTTGCGTTGTATGGTCTACATGGACGACCACCTTAAGACATCGATCTCGCTTTTACGCATAATCGCCTCTCCCTCGGTTGTAAACATGCCAGGAGCAGTTTTGAAAGCATGACTTGTAAAAAAACACCATGTTAAACAGCAATACTTGTTTAGAACTGATTGTATGTAAATAATATATTTAAAGAGTTTTATTGAAATCACTGCTGTGGTTTTTTTTGAGTCTACGTGCAGTGGCCATCGAGTATTTAGGTGCGCAAAAGGTGCTTAAAAATATGCGAAGAAGCTAGCTTTAGCGGTTAACCTATTCACTGCCGGCATTGTTATTCTAACTCGCCCGACAGGGGCGTATACATTTGCATATTCTGGAGGTAGATAACCTTAATACATACTACACTATAGCCCCATATACCACAAACGTTACAAGTGGTAAAATTTGACATAATTGTTAAGTTTTTTATACAGAAATGTGACAAACATGTTGAATTGTAGCACTTGTCAATTTTGTGGTACAGACCCCTGGTGGTGTGATGTCGAATTTTGTTTTTTGGGGTCTCGTTTACGCATATATGCGTTGCAGGCAGTGGATGCGTTGAGCCCTGTTATGTGTATGCATGTTTTTGAGCACTTTGTTGACTTTGATGATGCCGCTGAGTACTGTATATTCAAACATACAACACTATTTGTTTCCTTACATATTTTCTTCTAGTCTATAAATCCTCTATTATTTAGGTAGTCGAACCTGAATATATATTTTTTTGTTATAATTATAAGAAGTAGAATTAGGGATTGGATTTACATTGAAAGCATTTTAATATTATGACTGGGCACAAAATTTTATGTCAAGATCAGAACATTCTTTTTATTGAGTTGGATTGGTTTTGAGATGGTTCTATGTTTTAATTGTCAGGTCATCAAAAGTGAATCCTTTCCTTTTGAAGACGAGACTCAATTTTGAAACTGAATATTTACATAGAACTTTCAGAAAAATGCGTGTTCAAAATGCAATAATTTTGAATTACGTAGTAAAGGCAAATTTTGCTAGTTATATCTAATGCTCATTATAAGAATGTTTTGATAGAAGTCATAATTTTTATTACAATTGCTTTTAGTTCATGTAAATCTTTGTTTTCACTATTATGCGTTATAAATAAAATAGTGATAATGTAAAATAGAAACTCGCTATTGTCACGGTAAGAAGTAAATAGGTTGACACTTTAGAATTTAAAAACAAGGTTTGCTTTTTGCTTATAAAAATAAAGCTTAACAATAAGGTTGTATATTATTTTGTCTCTGTAGATGATTATTGGAAGGTTCTGTACCCTTACCATGAGTACAGTTCACCTGGCCGTAATCGTACTCGCTAGCGATGGGGAATTGTACAGCGCCTCAAGCGCTCACTTAGAGAACTAAATATCGCTAGTATGAGTCCAACGGTAAATTACTTATCGAAATGCGCTAGTGACTTAACGTTTTGTAGCTGTTGCCGTAGAACAACGGTACCATGAGTCACAGATTTGACACATGTCATCGAAAAATACCGTATCGACTATGGTTAACTCTTTCACTGACAAATGGGAGCGTATATTTAACCGCTATCGACTGCAGTAACGTAATATGAATTTTCGATTAGAAACTCATGGTAGTGGTACTGGACGTTTTTGGACGTTTCTGGAACTATTATTATGGATTAAATCATCCTTTTGTTATTTTGGATTTGCTGCGATTGGCTTTCTACTAAAAGCGGTTGGTTTTACGTTAACCTCGACTGTTTTAATTTTTTTTTATCACAGATTGGTTATTTTGGAAGTACCTAATACACTAAAGAGAGAATGTTTTGTCAGTTTGTCCCCAGTTAATTATATTCGCCATCAGATATATCAAAGCGGTGAAAGGCTTAAAAATATCTAAACATGCTTCTAAGCCAAACTTTTTCAACGCCAAAAACCGATGTATCCGTCAACGCGTACAATATAAAAGTGACCTACGTGCATTCGCATAATGTTCAACTTCGTTCCTTACAATGAAAGCTTGGCGTGTGAACGACTTTTGTATTAGACTTTTTTTTATATAAAATAGGAAGGCAAACAAGCAAGCGGCGCTGACAAGGTTTAACAGGTTCACGTGTTTTAAACTTGTCGAGCTATTTATAGTTGGTTGCCGGGACTTTTCTCTGCCCAATAGCTTAACTTTTAAATCGCCATTATGTGACATTTAAGACTCAAAATATCCACCTCATTTCGCCGCAGTCTTATAATTAAGGCAAATGTCATATAGTTTTGGCGAAGTGGGCATGTCCGATGACAATTTTGTCGGCGGTTAAAGGGTTATGGACCCTGTGATAAAAAGAGATGCACCGAGTGCAAGAAGTTCTGTACGATTAACCATTACGTAGTTTCTACGTTTGTAGTGTGCGTTTTGTGGAAAACGGGTTAGCGAATTTTGAGATAGTGCACCTTCGAATATAATGTCCGGAGGATAATTGGAAGTTTGTTTGTGGTTACATTATTGGAATGAGAATTATCGACAAGCGAAAGTGGGCATGTCGTGCTAGCTACAGTGGCTTGGCTCTAGTTCCTTTCTAATAAGGTTCAGAATAATCCGAAGGTTCAAACTAAAACGTGTTTATTTGGGCTGATCTGTCATTCAAAACAGATTACAAGGCGTTGTTTTTCTGTTTCTTGTACTATCGACCAAATGGAATCCTAACCCACCACAGAACCGTGTCGAATTCGCATACGTGAAATAGTAAGAGACTTATTACTTTTTGAATTATAACGTGACTTTGACATAGTCCCTAGATGGGTTAAAGTTCCATTTTGTTAATTGAACATCTGCCATAACATAAGATTAGGTACTATCGCACTGGCACACTCAGGACGTCTAGTATAGTCGGCTAAGAAATTGCTTAACGACTTTGCAACCGTATTACAATGGGATAAGGCTCAAAAGTGGCAAGGCCATTACTTGGTCGACTAAACATTCTTAAAGTTTACGGTATAGACCACAATCATGCTAGGCGCTACTTTATGCTTGGGGATGTGGGCAGGGGCGTAGCGACGTAAAATGGCGCCCAGGGCTCGCATCCAAACTGCGCCCCTTTCCCTTTGCAAATTATTTTAAAAACAGATACACCTACACATTTTTTTATTATTTTACTAATTTTGTAATGTAATTATTATTGTTAAGTACATCCACATCATATATATTACAATCAAGAACATATTAGCTAGTTATAGGTTCATTAGTCCGATATATACGACAATTACGGAGTACATAGCATTGACTATACAGCGAATGTATGTAAAACAAACAAAATACCATAAATATGTCCCCGTCTGGAATAAATGTATCTACAATAACGATTAAATGATCCTCAAAAGACTTATGTGACCATGTATACGAATTTGGATTGTTTTTTTTTAATAGGTAGTTAGTAAATTTCGTTTTTTGCGCCCCCCCCCTTATTTGGCGCCCAGGGCACATGCCCTGCCTGCCCCACCCTAGTTACGCCCCTGGATGTGGGTAGTTCTACGCATGATTCGTCTGATGCAGCCGAAACAGAATGCGAGTCTGTACTCCTCACCCCCTACCACCAATTAGACCGTTAGCGCTCCTTGCAGGACCAATAGTTATCAGAATTTTGTTGGAATTTATGGCACTTAGAATCCATAGTCATATCCCGAAGCATCACCATCCTAGCCTTTACATATTCCATATCATTTGAAGTCGGCTCTCCATATCTTTTTGCACCATTCTTCCCGATTTTGCGTCATGTCAGGGCTTTCACCTATTGTCTTTAAGTCCTTCCTGTGTTCATCCATAATTATAACGTTGACGGAACATTAACGCGATAAAATCATTGTTAATTCAGCTTGACGTTTTGGGCATGTTTCAACGACCGTAGTCACGAGAAGACTGTGTGTGTGTTCTTCCAAGTCGTAGGGGGCCCTTTTTCCTTCAGTGATATCATTCAGAGCTTTCTTAGTCATGTGGTTGTCGTCTCTACGCAGGACGTGGCCACCAGCGCAGTTGGCTCTCACATATTTTCTGGTATGAGTGCGATCCTTAACGTTCCCAGGATATACTCATTCTGGACCTTATTCATCAACGTCACCAGCCCATCCCAGCGTCCGCATTTCTGTACAGTTTATCTTGTGCTCTTCTGGCTTACGCTACGCATCGGTAATGTCATATGCCGAAGCATTGCTTGGAAAAATACCTGATTAGACTAAACAAATTCATTCGACTCTGATACCTTCAAAATTTTGTCAAGAACTTGTTGCTGACAACAACGGCGGTCAAAAGGCCCAATATTCAGCCTCCTATTATGTCTTAGATGCCAGATGACCAAGAAGTCTTTGAGATTGGTTATCAGTAAATAAAAAGATTATAAAAGATATATATTTACTTTGGACAGTAGAGATCCACATGGGTCAGTGAAAGCTTAAAAACCATTTTAGTAATTTATTTCTAAATAGGTCTTCGTTGCTAATCATTTTGGCAATCTCCACTGTCGACTCAAATTGAATTATCTGAATGTTCTAAAGTGAAATAAAAAATGTAAGGAAATTTTAGTTACCAAAGTTTTATCCTTGTTATCACCACATTTTGCGTGACACGATCCACCTTGATTTTTATAGCTAGTGCTTCTAGCCTTAAAATTGCATTGTTGATTGCAAGTAAATAGTCAAGGTTGGCAGCGCACTTGCTAGCTTTCTGGTGTTGCAAATGTCCTATAGGTGGCGGTATCCTCCTTCCATCAAGTAGAACGTCTGCTTGTCTGTCGTTCCTTTCACATAAAAAAAGACAAGACGAGACAAACACTGTATTGAAAAACACCCCGAAAATAGCAATAGTGGTTAGGTGGGTTTAAGCTTTCAATTTATTCGACGTCCTTGGTGTGTAAGTCAGAAAGTACTGTATTATGACAGCTGCACAAGAACTAGAAAGCAAACACCATCATATTGTAACGTGTTTTAAATGAAGAGTTAGCCCAAATAAACCCGTTTTAGTGTGCACTTTCGCATTTCTTTGCACCTTTTACCACATTTTGTCAGAATAAAATGGATTCTCGTAGGTCTTTACGCCAGTACCTAGACGTATATACGTAAGATAAATTTAAATCGATATGACCCACCTTTCGTAACAAAGTGCAACGTTAGACAGGAGACTTAAGTTTAGCTTGCCTGAACTTCGACTGATCACAATACCCAGGGGCTCTGCCCGCCGACATTTTATATAATATCGTTTAATAATGATTTATTTCAGGCAATATAAAACCCATACACAAATCACAATAGGAACAATATCAATTTGTTAGACATTTTAAGTTTTTAACTTTGAAAACTTTCGTGAACGCGAGCAGTGGCCCTAGCATGACCGGCCAAGTTTAGTTTATCTGAGTTTATCTCTACGTGCGACATTTTTTTATGACACTAGTTTAACAGACGCAAGGATAAATTAAACCTTGGTCGTGATGTTAGGGTCATACATACCTACAACACCTGTGTTGTGTCAACCTGTTACTGAAGCGAGTTTCTATTTTGTTTAGCACTACCTTCAAAGATATAGAGGATTTATACTTAGGGTGTGTTTCCACATAGGTAATTGACGAAAAAATATCGATTTCGATTTAAACGTTACAAAATAATATGCATCTCTTGGTGGAAACGCAGCCTTATCTACATTTCGTATATTTCAAATACTTTTTCGTGAATAAAGGTAAGAGGTTTCGATTAGGGGATCTGCGGGTTGATTTTAGACTTTCAAGCGGTCGACATTCGTCAGCCGCGGGTCAATCAAATACGCGAGCGTATTTGATTGGCGCGCGGCTGGTGAGTGCTGAGCGCTCGACAGTTAAGAATCAACCCACTGAGGCCTTCGTCCAGCTGTTGTCGCGGACATAAATACACATGTTTAGTTTCTGATTCGCCGGATTATTAACTGAAGTTTTGACATTTCCATAGTTTTCTTTGTTTTGCTGTAACTGAAAAAATCCGACGAAGGAAGAATCCGGCGAAACGGTAACCAATCAAGCAAATGTATATACCTATATCCCGGTCTAACCAGTGCACCAATCTTTTCGACACGCGTTAACTCGCTACGTACGTAACTCAGTGCGTTTCTCTCCTACTGGACCCCAATTCTCGGTTCTTGCGAGATGCAATTCACGTGCGAGATACGTCTAAAAGTAACAGATTTCCAAGGGATTTGACAGTTGTTTCCGTGCGAGATGCATCTCGCATAAACCGAGAATAGTTCCACTGGGCTAGTTAGAACAAGACTTACTTAGTTACGTAGCGAGTTAACGCATGTCGAGAAGGTTCGTGCTAGGTGCATAGTTAGCCTGTGTGATAAGGACAGAGATGCTCCATGTACGCCATAAGCGCTAGGTGTGCTGTAGCGCTGAATACTTGAATTGACCGTTAAGCATAGTACAGTTCCCGGCAAACAACTTGAGCACTACCTTGACTGCGCAGTAGCCGTTTCTAGTACAAATATGTATGCGCAAACATAGCCCCTCCACTCGATGTATGCTCAAGTTGTTTGCCTGCAACTATACGAAGCTTTCGACACGCGTTACCTCGCTACGTAATTCGGTGCGTCTCTTTCTAACTAGCCCAATAGGAGAGAGATGTACTAAGTTACTTAGCGAGATGTTCTAGGTGCACAGAGGGACCAAAGCGTTTATGTGCGCGATAAACGCTAGCGTGCTAATTTAGCTAATTTCATATGATTCAGTAGTCTAAATTATATTGGAGCAAAAGCGAATGTTAAAACCAGCGTTTTTTACCCGCTTCAAACATATCATTAGTGGTCGGTCGGTGATTAAAAAACTTTTTTTTGTAACTTTGTAATTTGTTGTTAATTGTAAAAGTTTCCTTAAAAAATTCTTCTAGTGTCATCAATAAAATTCTAACTTTTTAAATTACTGACGAATTTCTTCGACCACTAATTTTTGGAGCGGGTTGCATCCGCTACGTTGCGCAGGTGTACGCTTATAAAACATATCGAACAAGTAGTATGAACCCCCACTCGCACCCGCGCAAGTTAGCGGACGCTCTCATACTATATTTCTATAGGCGTGCAACCGCTGCGTGCGCCCGCGCGACTTAGCGGAGGCCCTAAACGTCCTGAAGGATTCTCAACGATTTTAAAGGATGTTAAGATGTAATGCTGATTTCACACGAGGGCAGAACAGTGAGGCAGTAGAGTCGACAGTACAGTATTAATAGAATTTGAACGCGCAGAACAGTACTGTTCCATCTAGGCGTGCTCGTTCAAATTTTTATTATTAGGTGCAATCGAAGACACGTATAGGTCATCATTAAAGACGGAACTGCGAGAAAGTGTGACTTTTCGAAAGGGAGGCATATAGTATACACTATGAAGTTGATATATGTATCCTTTTCATAGAGAATTTGTTCAGTTTCCTCTTTAATGGTCGGCTTAGTTTGTTGCTGTTTGTACTGCGCTGTCCACTCTAATGCTACACTCTAATACTACTGCTAGAGTAGAGTGGATAGCAAGGGTGGATCCAGCCTTCGAGCCGTGGGCGAGGGGGGGGGGGGGGGTCAAGTAGTCGAAGTTTAATCAGGCGATTACGATATTATATATTACGATAGTACCTACTAAAGTGCAGATAAACTACTTTCATCTTTATAGACACGCACAAAAAGTTCGCATTACTTCATTCATAGTCGCCAGTGGCCCTAACATGACTGACCAAGTTTAGTTTATCTCTATCTGCGCTCCTTTCTTATGACACTAGTTAGACAGAGACACAGGGAGGGGTTAAACTAAAACTGGGCTGTCATGTTAGGGCCTCAGGAGCCCGCGTCATAAGGTATGCTGAACTTCAACTTCTATAGCTATAGGTATGCATAATTTTTTAAAAGCCAGCAATGCGAAGGATGTATTTGACGTGAAAATACCGCCACCCTTTTCTTTATTCTAAATTGTAGTTTTGATTGTGCGTGCTTGCAGTGATGATAGATAAATATCTATCACCATCCAACTCGGAAACCCGATCAAAAATCGTAGTCTCCGGTTTCGGTGGTGATGGACTGAAAATAACAATTTTAGCAGATTTAATTGAAACCAGTTTCCGAAACACTAGAAATCGGGTACATCCATATTAGGGTGACCAACCCTGGGTGCTCATTTTACGGTACAGTCAGCATCAAATATAACGGAGCGGGTACGGTGGTCAAAAATATCTGACAGTGCTGAACACGCCCGTAAGCATTTGACAATAGAGTCGAGTTCAGATATATTTTTGAGCTTCTTGCCGCTGCAGTATATTTGATGCTAATTGTACATGCCATCTAAAAGTACAGGATTCAAGGAGAAAATACGGGACAACGCTAAATAATTACTAATAGATTAAGGCCATACTTTGCGGAGGTCCAGATCAACAAACTGGAACAAATTACCTTGCTACTCCGCGAAGTAGCAAAGTAATTAGTAATTAGTTTCATTTTGACGGGACATTGCGTTTATGGCTTGTATTTTTATTATTTAAATATAGGACACGGCCAAGCTGAAACATGATAGACAAAAAATTTTTTTAGACTCCCTCTTTTTTGGATATAACATTCGTGATTTTCATTTTGTTCACAAAAAATATAGCCTATGTCACCCAGACTACAATTACGAACCGATTGATGCCTCATTCATCAAAATCGGCTCAGTCGTTTAGGCACTACAGTGGAACATACGTAAATACAAACATACATACATAGACTGCTAAAAACATAACCCTTCCTTTTGGCTTTGCCGTAGTCGGGCAAAAAGTGGACATCCTGTATGATACAGGACAGTAGTCTAATCCATATTGACTCAAAGTCAAAGTCAAAATATCTTTATTCAGATATTTAGATAGAGAGTCGATATTATCTACTTAGTAATGATGAAGCTTTCCCTTCCCCCTGCATTTAACTTCCTTTAACTCATGAATACTGCTAGTGTTCACGAACTGATGCCACAGGGTATAATAACAGCCACCTCACTATATATACCTTCTATATATACCTGACTAGCGTCCCGCCTTGGCTACGCACTTGCGCACGAGTGCAATTTACTAACGATAACTTAATTAGAGTAAATAAAATCTGTAAAGAATTTATAAATTACATTGCAAGCCGTAACAAAATCCGTTGCTTGGTTTAGCCTCGTGAGGCCCACGTTAAATTTCGTTCTATGAATTTTGAACCATATCGTTTGAGAAAGTGAGTTCAACGTCAGTTTGCCAATTTGTCCTATATGTGGGGCTTGGGCCTTACGAGGTTAGAAGATATGAGAACAGACGAACGAATAGCGACTTTGTTTTATAAGATGTAAAGGAGCAGATAAAGATGACAAACAAAATTGCGACAAGTATTTAACCTTTTACATGATGTGCGTTTGCGGCAGGTGACAGGTGACATGTGACGATGATAATTCGGCATACATGGCATACTCGAAGAGTTTTTCTATTGCCGGGCTCAAATGTGTGGATACATGTACTCTGAATTGTCATTGTTAGTTTGCTGAAATAGGACCCTGAAAATGACCAGCTCAAGTTTTACTTATCCCTGCGTCTCTGTCAAACTAGTGTCAAAAAAAGTGACACACATAGGCATTATAGAGATAAACTCCGATAAACTAAACTTGGCCGGTTAAGGCAACTAGTGAATGTGTTAGTAAAGTAACGCAGCCGTTCTAAACGGTTTTACCGCGTAGTTCAAAGTGGGCAGTTAGTGTCTGAGTTAAGACGCGCGTCGGTTAACTTGACGGAGTTGAATAGCCTCGCCAAACTTAAACTTAAACCTAACACGGTTACGGACCATTTGAGCAGTTAAATCATAATCGAGAGACTGGTTCACACCCCCAGTGGAGTAACCCGACTGCCTTAGCTTAATTTATCCCTGGGGCTCTCTGTTTATCTAGTAAATCTTCTTCTAGTATATCTTCTTTACTTAAGTAGTACCAAGTAAAGTAGCTGTTTTTTCCTGTCTGTCCTAAATTTTTATAGTGTATCTTCGGCCGCCTTCTTAACCACGTAACGGATTTTTTTTACTTTTTTCACTGTTATTTAGAGATTTTTTTTAAAGAAGGATTTAATGTACATAACATTACATTCAGATTGTACCCGTACGAAGCCGGGCGGGTCGAAAGTAAATAAATATAAAAAAAAATTGATTTAACACCAATTGACCTAGTCCCAAAGTAAGGAACTAAATCTGCTCGTACTTTTAGACACTAGAACTAGTTTCATGATAAAGGGATGGACATAGAGGTAAATCAAAGTTGGGGGATCATATTACGGCCTCTTGGCCTTCAAATTTACTACTTCACAGTATTCTGTGAGAGCATCCTTGTAAGTATTTTTATGAAATAGGGAAGAAACAAGCTAGCGGGTCACCTGATGGAAAGTGATCCCCGCGCCGCGGGGATTTATTATTTAGACAGCTGTATGACCGATACATTAAAGTTCTGCTGGTATTTGTAAAGCCGATGCCGGTTTATCATCATTTTATAAAAAACGTTACAGAAACTAATTCATTTGGCAAAATGATTGTTTTTCCGAAACTGTAAATATTTCAGGATTTTTATAAAACAAACCCAACCTAACCTAAGGTTCTAGACTATGCTCCTGAAACATTTTACAGTTTGGGAAAAAAAGCATTTTGCCAAATTGACAGTTGTGAAATGTATCAGTTTGTATAACGTTTTTTTATGAAATGATTGGTCACGGAAAATGCTTATGTGTTGGTGTCACTTAGGGGCGCTTAGTCGCACTCGCGTGCTAGCTCAAGCAGCACACTGAGGGTCAATTTACATGAAGCGAGTGTTCGTATACGAGTTGCATTACATTGCGTCTCGATCAATCAATCGATCACATCATACTTCGGTAGCCCGCACTGTAATGCAACTCTCATGAGAGCACTTTTACCATGTAAATGGGCCTTAAGCTCTAACGAGTATAAGCTGTATAGTAGCTGTACACTACAGAGGCGGCCTCTATACAGCTAATACAGCTTTTATAGCGCTAGTGCTTTACTTGGGAGCGATAATCATCGATGACGTTTTCGATACAAATTACGACGAAAGGCCACTCCATGGACTCCCTTGTCCATCCAATAAGCCTCAAAATGAATCAACGAATCAACCTTCCTAATAATAATATTACGCAACTAAAACCCTTCCGATCCAGTTGGCTCGCACGCCGGACTTTTTTCATCTAAACTTCGCAACTACCCTCGCGGTGATCATAATGTTTTTGTTGGGAGAACTTTAGCTATACTATAATAGTACTTGTATACCTACAGGGCAACTTAATGAAAGGCTGGTATCGCAATATACATACATCATAATTTGTGCTAGCTTTGATGTGACAGAAGGTAGGCGGGCGCACATCGGGCGTTGTAACCGCTGTTTTTGTCAGCAACAACTTGGTGACAGAATTTTGAAGGTATTTAAATTGGTATAAAAAGCTGACATTACATTACACTAAAACGCTTGTATCTTAATTTATAAAACGCAACACCAAATCGTGTTTATTTTATACTGTCAGTTTTCAAGAAAAAAATATATATATTATATATATACCGTATTGCGTAGAAGTAGAAGTAGGTAAGGTAAGTTACTTGGAAGTACGTAACCCTTAAAAGTTGCCGGAAAGTCGATTTATTTCGGCCAATTAGGGACGTAATGTTATCTACCTACTCGAGTCGCAAGCAACTTGTGTGTGGCGCAGTGTGGCCAGAGCCAGACTACTATAAAATGATTTTAGCGGGTGGTAGGACCTTGTGCAAGGTCCGTCCGAATCGCTACCACCATCTTGCTCGCTAATCCTGCCACTAAGCAGCAGTGCTTGCACTGTTGTGTTCCGGCGTGGAGAGCAAGACAGCCGGTGTAATTACTGGCACAAGAGGTATTCCATCTTAGCCCTCTGGGTTGGCAACGCATCTGCAATCTCTTCGATGTTGCGGTGGCGATAGGCAGTGGTGTACACTTACCATCAGGTGACCCACTTGCTTGTTTGCGTTCCTATTTTATAAAAAAAATCTGGTCGGTACCAATCTTATTTAAATCGAAATTCGAGTACGAAATGGGACAGAAGTTCTTGTTCCTATGCAAGGATTTTATATCTTGAAATGTGTCATGCTGAAAAGGTGCACTTATGAATCTCAATCAAGTTGTCCTTATCTATTTGTCCCCAGCGAAAGCTATGTTTATTTCCCTCTCGTGTTCCCAAATAATTTCCATTCCGATTCTGAACTAATATTCAATTTTACCAGAACCTGAGTTACATGGTCTGCATGTATTATGTTATTATAATTTGAGTATTTTTACCTAACAAATTTAGCTTTACCTGAAGGTTGAAGGTTTAGGTTTGCGAGACTAAAGGCAGCCAGAAATATTGAAAGCCCCTCTTCACCTGCTTCACCCCGTCGCAAAGTGGTGACGCTAGGCTTGTAACAATCCGAACAAGTAAGCAGATCTATTGTCTTCTTATCTCGATGGTTCCACGCAAGTTAAATACTCTCGTGTTCGCAGTAGATGGGTACGGCTGAGAAAGCGAAATGCGAGGGGCAACATGGGCCACTTTAACGCTCAACGTCTACGAGTTACGAGTAAGGGTGTTTTAGGTTCGAAGTTTAGTCTGTCTGTCTGTTTATATTACAAAGCCCTGTCTGTTTATAAACAGCTTTTTATTATTTTTTCGGTTCAAAGGTGGCTTGTTTTCCTTTACTTGAGTATCAGTTGGATAATTACTGTTATTTGTATTGAACATTATTTTTAATAAAATTGCCCTTGCGTTCAAAAGTGCCGGTTAACAACAACAACAACAACAACAACAAATACTCTTTATTGATTCACACAAGTAAACAAAATAAAAGAACACACACAGGGAAATTTTACATGGGATTCAACAGGAGGTCTTATCGCTAAGCAGCGATCTCTTCCAGACAACCTTTAGAAACAGAAAAAGGTATAAACATACATATAAATATAAATATATACATAAAAATATAAATTTACATGCAATACCTAAATGTACAGCGCACAACTGCATCGCCAAAAAGCAGCCAAAAGATGAAGGTTACCTACAGCAAAAAGAAGACGAAGTAATTGAAACAAACATTACGGAAGTGACGGGTAGTGTTCAAGAAGAAGTCTTTTGAAGATGGGAAGAGAGGTTAATCTGTGATATTAAACTGTAATAGTATATCAATACCAAAAAAGTACCAAACCCCAGAAGGCGAAATCGCAACATTCAGAAGAAGTTTATAGTTGTTAGTATAGGGCCGCAACGGATCAGCGATGCTCTTGGCTCTTGGCGTAGCTAGTGCCCATGGACGGCGGTAATGGCTTCCCATTCAGGTAAGCCGCAGCCTCGTTTGCCTTCTAATTTTATAAAAAAGTACAAAGTTCAAAGCTCTATGTAGGTAGCTAATTAGCTAGAGCTTCATAGGAACGTAAATCATTTTAAGGTATAAGTTCACTTTTGTACTACACTGTAGCCAAAAGGAAGGGTTATGTTTTTATTGTCATTTATGTTTTTTGTACAATAAAGAATTTACCTATATATGTATATATAGGTACATACATAGGTACTTTGCAAATATCTTCCAATTTTCCGTTATAGCCTAACTTGCTTACGCTTTGACTGCCTAACTAAGACATCTAGTTATGAACTCGCAGTCAACTAACTTCATTCTCATAAAGTAAGTAATATAATCTGACCTGAAGTTAGTCAAAGGAAGCTCACAAAAGGCTGAAAAACAGAGCAAGTGCCTGCTTTTCTACGTAGTTCTCAGCGCTACTGTTTGAAATGCTAGAGGAAAGCAAATTAATTTGCTAAGTCAAAAGAATAAGTAGTTACCAACAGTGACATGAGTTTTTAATAGTGCATTACGTTATAGGGTTTATTTTCTGTCTTCACATTCGTAGGTCTTCAAATTGTTTTGAAATACATGACAACCATGACAAGTATAAACATTCCTATATCATGCAAATGTTCGACCCTATCGGGATTCGAACTCGAAACCTCTAGCTTCGTAGTCTAGGTCAATAACCGCTCCGTAATAAATGAGGATTTCGAAGGTTTTTACGCCGAATCCGATAGGTGAACGAACTCGACCCGATAAAGAACCTCGGAAAATAAAAGGGGCCCGTAAAAACACCTTACCACGGACAGTTTATACGGCCTAATCTGGGAAGCAGTTAGGTGAAGTAAGTAATTAGTGGTGTTGAAAAACACTTAAATTTGCCGCTTAATGTGTTTTGCGACACGCTTAATGATGGCGGGCGCGAAGGGTGCGGATGTAGGGGAATAAACATCTTTTGTTTTACCCGCGTAAAGAGTGGACTGTTTAGGAATTCAAAGGGTTTTAGGGGTGTTAAGGGTACACATTTGAACTACGTAGGTTGTTCTTTCATTATGTGTATTTTTTAGACGATTTACGAAAACAATGTTAACGACCGCAGTTCCTACGCTTACAAACATCTACCAATTTTTACAAACATCTTTTAATTTTTGCGGCGAAATCCTCCTTAGCAGCTTCTTGCTAGTAGACCAAAAAAAAAGATTGTTTATTTGAGATAGACATTTTATGTGTTAGACGACCCGCCTCCATTATCGTTATTTTTTGTAAGTATTCAAAAATTCAAATTCAAAATATTTTATTATCAGGCAACAAGGGTCCATAGATAAATACCTTACAAACTAACATACATAAAAATATATAGACTAAAATACAATTAAAATTAGCACGTTACTTCGGTGACGTGTGACCTATTTTCGGGATGTCCAGCAACCGTCCGCGAAAACGACGGAAAGCGACTCCCTTCGGCCAGAATTCCTGCTTCATGAAGGTCGACAGATGATCGGTCGGCACCCGCACCACAAAGGACGTAAAATTGACGTTGTGGCGGGACTCCAACCGCTCGGCCCTCAGGGTAAAACTGGTCTTCACTCGTATATACTCTACGACCTCCTCAACCTTCGTATAGTAATGCAGCCGCATTACCCATATTGTTAAACTTGTTGATTCGAAAGAGGCACTTACTCACCTACACATATTGGCAGGCACGAAAAAGGTTCGGTTTAGATGTTGGCAACCGTTAACCGTTATTTACATAAATTATGAAACAAATTACCTCAAGGCGTTCGAATTAAAAGATACGTTCGAATACACTCTCCGCGAACATCTATCAACTCGGATTTGCGACAACAATTTACATTCCTTCATTTTGTATTCACAAAATTGAGCTTCGCCCAAATAAGTTAATGCGTTCGCTTACATTTTTTATAGGGAAATGGTTTATTAAGGAATTCCTTTGAACGCACCTGTGGCCGGATTTCAGCAATTCAAAACATTCCAATTTAGAAATGTTGGCTTGCAAAAAACGGTTTTCGAATGGCACAAAGAAAAATGAAATGAATATGTGCTACGCGCGAGGGCATATTTCGAATTTCGAAGGTAAGGACGTGACTTTTGTCCGCGCTTGGTGACGAAATTAAAAAGAAAATAAGTTTTGGATCAGCCATCATTATTTGCTGGCTAAATTGAGCAAATATTACGGTGTGACAGGATCGTTGGTGAGAGGCAGCTCTGTCAAATAATTTATGTTGTTGCAAAATGAAATAATGACCCCCTATGATAGCATAGATAATAGGTACCTACTATTAAAAGAAATTTAAAAAAAAAACTTTCCGTGGAAAAAATCTCAAATTTTTGAAATTTTGATCAAAATTGTCACTGCTAAGGGAACTTAGTGTGCTTTCTTTTTTTTATATATATTCCCTAGAACACTTCCGACTGATTGAGAACAATTACCTTATATAAGTAATACAGAAAACCAAAATTATTGCAATTTATTTTACTTGTACAGCGCCATTTGTAGAATACAGCACCATAAATCATAATTTTCTCAACTAAATAACTATCTAAACAGCTCAAAATAACTCGATGGTTATTTTGAAGAAGCGTAATAAAAGTCAATAACAAACGTTCCTAATTAATTTACTTAATTTAGAAGTTCTTGACCCCGCTAAACTAAATTAAATTGAAGACAGCGTACCGTTGACAAAATTACACGCAAATTCACGGAATTAATCTAGTAAGTATTTCAAACGCTAAGTACTGAAGTTGCCAACTTGCTGTATTAATTATTCCCTCTAATTCTGACAAATAAGCCCCTGTATCCCTAATTAGGTGACATTAAACTTTGTTTTGATGAAATTTTCGCGCCATTTCCGCGTCCCCTCTTCAACGGCCATTTTTGTTCGTGGAAATTAACATCGCTCTCGGCTGTAGGTAGATAAATTAGGACGACTACTCACTTACGGAGCGACAACATTACGACTAAAGTGGATAAAGAAGGCGCCTTAAATTTAAGCCAGTCTGGTACATCGCTGAATTAAAATTAAGTTTGTAATAAGGAAAATTTAAGTGGCCCATTTAATGAAGTTGCATTCTGACAATTCAGGTAAATTGCACTAAATATAGGAAAAATACTGTAGGTAGGTATAAAAAAAGACTTTTAAGTTCCCACGTGGACCCATTACGGATTGGGAATATCACACACGCACCATTAAGATAGTTTCACAAAACATAATATGTGCCGGTTTCCACAGGACTTTTTTTTACTGATAAGCTTTTTAATTGGTTTTCATAATGAAAGTGCATTTACCGTCCAACATTTTATTGAAACATTAATTTAGCAAGTTAAATATTAAGAAAAATAAAAATAATATCGAAACTTAATAAAAGTATCTAGCAGAGCGTGGTTTCGATCCACGGACTTCTGGGTTATGGGCCCAGCACGCTTCCACTGCGCCACTCTGCTTGTTACGTCAGATGCTGAAATTATGCATCTTCTTACTTCATACAATCCTTTGAGGCGGCAGGCAGAGGGGGAAATAGCACATTCTCGAAGGTCCGATGTACGGACACCACTGTAGAGTACAACCACTACGTTTTAGATGGAAGAGTAAGTTCGTGTACTTATAGCTCGCTTGACGACCTTTGTCGCCTTGTGTCAGTCCTATGCCTATATATGTATACTCAACGCTCGTTGCGTTACCTATGTCACGCAACGAGAGATGAGGTCACGCCCACTGCTGCATGTCGCGGTGTACCGGAGAGTTTCGTTCGAATAAAAAAACCTTTAAAAATCAACGTAGAATTTATGGACATTCAAAGAATATAATAATTATGTAGTTTCATCATCATCATCATCATCATCTCAGCCACAAGAAGTCCACTGTTGGACATAGGCCTCCTCCATGGATTTCCAAAGTGGCCGGTTGGAAGCAGAGTCATTTTAGTTTCCTTTGGATTATGTAGTTTGCAAATTCGGAATTTTCATTAAAAAGAAACTTTTACTTGCGCTAAAAACTGACGAGTTTACACGAGAATGATTTCGTCCCGCCGCCTCGAGGAGGCAAAATTCTCGTCCACCGAACTTGTGGAGTTAAGCACCGAACGTTTACGCCGGCTTGAGATTGTAAATTTTGGTGTTGCATCTTGCATGTGAATATTTTATTTTTCCTTTCAAGAGGAATCGCCCTGTTGGCATTTTAACAAACCTATTTTTAAAGTATTAAGGACACATTTTTAATAATAAATCGATTTAAAATGAAATTTAAGAAAACGACTATTTGCATATGCATTAAGGTTTGGATGAGCATTATTTCCATAATATTCAACCCCATCAAGACAGACAAAGAGACGGAAGGAGTCGTAATATAACAGATCTTTCTTTACCTTTTTGGTGTGGAAGCCTCAAAACAACTGGGAGACGAAAATACCAAGAAAAATATTGCAGTAGCTTTAAATGAAACCTATGGGCGACGTTGATCGCTTTCCAAAAGGCGAGCAAGCTTGTTTGCCTCCCTTATTATTACAAAGCTCATGAAAAACCTTTTTTTTATAGAGTATGATGTAAAATTCCAGGGACGGACACTTGGATGCGTGGCATCGCAGAACGGATGTTGTTAGTTTCCAATGCGCTTGCGGCGGTGACACGCACAGGGTTGTCTCTAGCTAGAATATTTATTTATTAATTAATTTATTTATGACGTCCGAATAGCCTAGTGGTTAGTAATGTGTTAGTAACCCTATGAACCTAGAGGTTCCTGGTTCGATTCCCGGGAGGGGCAAATGTTTGTGATGAATATGAATGTTTGTACCCGAGTCTTGGATGTTGTATGTATTTAAGTATGTATTTATCTATATACTTAAGTATGTATATCCGTTGTCTAGTATCTGCAATTTGTGTAAGCCTTGCTTAGTTTGGGACTAGGTCAATTGGTACGAATTGTCCCGAGATATTTAATTATTTATTAAATTTATTTAGTTCATCTCGTCTCCGGTCTATACAGGGTGAAACAAGGGCCATGTAGCAACGGATTCAAATCTGCGACCCTAGTGAAAAGGGGGTTGAGTCTAAAATAGTTTTTAGCTTTTATAGACTTAACCCCTTTTTCACCATAGGCCAGACACTTGCATTACTTTCTCCCTGAATTTTAATGAGATATCTCATATCTTTCGCAACGAAATAACAGTTTAAACAGTATGTAAATATTTGTGATTTTACCTAAGAACCCTTCGGCCTCCGGATCACTCACTTAAAGTACGAAACGTAGTTACAGGCTACTACTTCACACCGGTACTCTGTGAGAGTGGTACTACAGGTCAAGCCGGTCCTTTCGTACGGCAACCAACAACTTGCTACAGTGAGACTATCTCTTTAAAGTCTTAATTAAGTTGAGGTTAACCGGCAATTTGAAAAAAATGGCTAGCTATTGATAACATGTAGGTACTTTATGTGTCCACCAGGGCCCAATGTCATAATTGCAACAGGCGACAGGTGACAGTGACAAGTTGGTATACATTGCTTGCCCACTATAATGTTAAGTCTGTAAGACTGTAGCGTTACTTGTTGACACAGTAATGAACGGCGAATTCTCACTGTCACCTGTCACATGTTGCTTTTATGAAATTGGTACCAGGCCACTATGTCAGAAAACTAACATACGACAGCGAACGACAATTAACACATTAAATATTTAAGCCCGGCAATACAGAAACTCTTCTAGTTAGCCATAAATATATGCCGCATTGTCAGCTTGGTAAAATAAAAGAGTCAACCCTAACTGAAGGCAAAAGTCCAACTGAACGGTACCAACTGCTATGTAGGTAGTAAATTTCAACAGTTGTTGTACAATTATATGAATTTCAAGAGAACATTCCTGGAGCTCTGGAAACATTTAAAACTCAGAATGTTATTTTATAAATGTTACGCCAAGACTTAAGACAATGGGGAGTAGAAAATTTAATGCAATATAAGACAATGTTTCTGTAAATAAAATTACATTTGTTTTAACCCACTGCGCTGCAGCCGTTCCGGTTATTTCTGTATGTATTTCATTTACATTTTTCTTTGCAGTCAAGTCGTTGTACAATTAGATTGTTTAAATCGCTATTAATTAGCATTTTAATAGTTTTTATCTACACGTAAATCATAAATGCTCTATAATGCGTTCAGAAACCGTAGGCAATGACCTGCATTGCTATTAGCTACTAGTGCTAGGTATTACAACAAATATTATTATGAGAAATTTTCTAATTTGTTTCTATATTTGTTCAAATTAATTTTTAATTACATTATTTTAATGTGTACAGTCTATAGATATTTAATAGGTACCTAGCACTAGTAGCTAGTAGCAATGTAGGTCATTGCCCTATAGCTTCTGAACCCATCATCGAGTACTTATGATATGTGTGTAGATAAAGTAATGTATGCAACTGTACATAATTAGGTCTTAAAATACTCGTGTGATCCTATTATAAAACTAGCTGACGCTCGTTTCATAAAACCACACTCGTGTTTTAAGGCCCCTCATTATGCAACAGTTGCATAAAATACTATAAAACCATCTGTGAAATATTTAATCAATAACATATTATTATTTCGCAAAATATTCAATAAAATCTTTCTGAGTATTAGAATTTTATTTTGTTTATAAGAATAAAAGTCAACTCAACTAAAACTAAACTAAAATAACCCCCCCCCCCCCCTGACCGTTCCCGATCCAAAGGTGCCCATCACACTCGCAAAATTACCGCGCTGAATGGTAATGGCCAGCCTTTGCACCAAGAACGAACCGGAGCGGGCGTCACCCCGCCAGTCAGTCAATAAAATTATATATAAAAAAATGAGGTAGATTGGTTACAAACGCGCCGATTTCAATACGCCAAAATGGTGCCAAATGGCATCAATAACAAGTCGCTATGCAACGAGCTAACGGTACGTATGTCAACCTAACTGGCATTCGGAACTTTTTAAATTTTTTGAATGGTTATAACCCGTTTGTTATAACAAGTCACTCAATATAATACGTCAAATTAATTATTCCGAAGAGAGCATGTCTGAAGTAAGACTGTAATCTCACAACAAAAGCTAACTAACGGCAATCTCTCTCCTGAGCAAACAGAAGTTGGCAGTGTGATGCAAATATGTAACTATCACTGGGAACAAACGCAGTATTCACGCTGCGCTGTTGTCAGAACAAATGTAGTATTAGAATAGTCAGAGTGCAGGTGCTAAGTGTACAGTTCTATTATTGCAGAATTTAAGAAATAATAAATTACTATATATAAAGCTTAATTACCACTCACTCACTCACTCACTCACTCACTCACTCACTCACTTGGTCATTGACATGCTGTTTTGGAGAGATGTGAAGGGGTGGGGAGCAACTAGAAACACTTTTGTATAGAGGGTGCTCCAACGAGTAGACAAAAAATACGAAACCGACCTGAACGTGGAAAGGGACTTGATATGAGGTGCGGATCTCAGAAACCGTGACAGGTACGGCCAAGTTCCAAAACAAAAGTCATAGGGGACTGCCGGCCGATGGGTAAGCCGGTCGAATTTTTTTCAAAATGGCCGAAACAAGATGGCCGCCATACAAACTTTAAACGGGAATATCTCGAAAACCGTACGACTTAGTGGGGGGGTGCTCGACCAAATGTCACTCACGGGGAGGGGAGAAATTTAATGGAGTTGAAAAAATTCAAGATGGCGGATCCAAAATGGCGGCCAAAATTTTTTTTTGTCCGATCGGGATGAAATTTTGCACCCGGGGGCTCTGGGGGCCGCCGGTTCCGTTTTTGGAAAAAGTTTTTCGATTCCGCCATTTACCAAGATGGCCGCCATACAAGGGAGTTTTGAAAGCGAGCCCGCAGGGCGAGCTCCGCGTAGGCGCTTGCGCCGGAGCGTCCCATCGGTGCTCTCGTTACTATATATAATTATTACTATATATAAAGCTCGATTACCACTCACTCACTGACTGGGTCATTGACATGCTGTTTTGGAGAGATGTGAAGGGGTGGGGAGCAACTGGAAACACTTTTGTATAGAGGGTGCTCCAACGAGTAGAGGAAAAATACGAAACCGACCTGAACGTGGAAAGGGACTCGATGTGAGGTGCGGATCTCGGAAACCGTGATAGGTACGGCCAAGTTCCAAAACAAAAGTCGTAGGGAACTGCCGACCGATGGGTGAGCCGGTCGATTTTTTTTCAAAATGGCCGAAACAAGATGGCCGCCATACAAACTTTAAACGGGAAAATCTCGAAAACCATCAGAGATAGAGGGGGGGTGCTCGACCAAATGTCACTCAGGGGGAGGGGGGCAATTTGGTGAAGTTGAAAAAAATTCAAGATGGCGGATCCAAAATGGCGGCCGAAATTTTTTTTTGTCCGATCGGGATGAAATTTTGCACCCGGGGGCTCTGGGGGCCACTGGTTCCGATTCCGGGAAAAGTTTTCTGATTCCGCCATTTTCCAAGATGGCCGCCATACAAGGGAGTTTTACAAGCATTGACATGCTGTTTTGGAGAGATATGAATGGTTGGGGTAAAACTAGAACTAAATCCAGATAGAGGGCGTTTCGATGAGCAGAAAAAAATATGAAACCGACCTGGACGTGGAAAAAGACCTGGGGTGGGGGGCGGATCTCGGCAAGTATGAGGCCTACAGAAAAGTTCCAAAACTAAAGTCGCTGAGAACTGCCGGCCAATGGGTGAGCCGGTCAAAATTTTTCAAAATGGCTGAAACAAGATGGCCGCCATACAAACTTTAAACGCGTATATCTCGAAAACCGTCAGACTTAGAGGGGGGGTGCTCGGCCAAATGTCACTCAGGGGGAGGGGGGAAATTTGGTGGAGTTGGAAAAAATTCAAGATGGCGGATCCAAAATGGCGGCCGAAATTTTTTTTTGTCCGATCGGGATGAAATTTTGCACCCGGGGGCTCTGGGGGCCGCTGGTTCCGATTCCGGGAAAAGTTTTTCGATTCCGCCATTTTCCAAGATGGCCGCCATACAAGGGAGTTTTGAAAGCGAGCGCGCAGGGCGAGCTCCGCGTAGGCGCTCGCGCCGGAGCGTCCCATCGGCGCTCCCGAGTCGCTTGCGAGCCCGAAGGGCGAGCTGGGGTGTGAAGTTGGAATTTTTACCCCCCCCCCACTCCCAGCGAGCCCGAAGGGCGAGCTCCGCGTAGGCGCGTGCGCCGAAGCGTCCACTGGATGCGAAATACTCTCGAGTCACTTGCGAGCCCGGAGGGCGAGCTGCAGTGTGAAGTTGGAACTCATCCTCCCCCTTCCTCCCCCTCCTAAGGCTGCCCTACTTTCTCTGGGCTCTATCTCGGAAACCGAAAATGCTAGACCCCTCGTGTTGGTACTCTTTCGATTCGTCTCGATGCCATCCTTACGACTGAGTGTGAAGTTGGGCCCCAGACCTGAGAGCAAGACAGCAAGTAGGAAGCTCCCCCCTCCCCAGCGAGCCCGAAGGGCGAGCTCCGCGTAGGCGCGTGCGCCGTAGCGTCCCTTCTGAGGCAGTTCTCCCGAGTCACTTGCGAGCCCGGAGGGCGAGCTGCAGTGTGAAGTTGGAACTCTTCCCCCCCCTTCCTCCCCCCTCCTAAGGCAGCCCGACTTTCTCTTGGCTCTATCTCGGGAACCGAAAATGCTAGACCCCTCGTGTTGGTACTCTTTCGATTCGTCTCGATGCCAGCCTTACGACTGAATGTGAAGTTGGGCCCCCAGACCTGAGGGCACGACAGCAAGTTGGAGTCCCCCCACCCCCCTCCCCAGCGAGCCCGAAGGGCGAGCTCCGCGTAGGCGCGTGCGCCGTAGCGTCCCTTCTGAGGCAGTTCTCCCGAGTAACTTGCGAGCCCGCAGGGCGAGCTGCAGTGTGAAGTTGGAACTCATCCCCCCTCTTCCACCCCCCTCCTAAGGCAGCCCGACTTTCTGTTGGCTCTTTCGATTCGTCTCGATGCCATCTTTACGACTTAATGTGAAGCTTGATAGACAGACCAATAGTACGACACCCTCCGCGGGCCCCGTGGGGCCCGCGGCCCCCACGCGACATCTAGTAAATATTTATATTATTACATTAAATGCTATGTAATGGCAACGCAAAGAAAAATTAGAGAAATAGGAAGGCAAACAAAGAAGTGCCAGTTTTTTCACCTGATGAAAAGTGATCACCACCGCCTATAGACACCCGCAACACCAAAGGGATTGCAGATGCGTTGCCATCCCAGAGGGCTAAGATGGAATACCTCTTGTGCCAGTAATTACACCGGCTGTCTTGCTCTCCACGCCGGAACACAACAGTGCAAGCACTGCTGCTTAGCGGCAGGATTAGCGAGCAAGATGGTGGTAGCGATCCGGATGGACCTTGCACAAGGTCTTACCACCCGAACACCTTTATTAGGTAACATGTATGTATATTAGTCGTTTAGAATTTAAAGTAACTTTTATAACGCTTTTCGAGACAATTTTGATAACGTCCAAAGCGTGAATACAAATACAGATAATTTATTTCGGATTTTCAATCCATACTGTTAGAAATTACAGAGGCTTATTACGAGGGTTAGTATGTGACAAAGTGATTTTATCAAAATTGCCGCGGTACAGCGGCGGGCGGCGGCGAGTCCCAACGCTGCGCCAGCAACCTCAGGATGATGATAAATAAAATATTTAGTTGTATATAAAATAGGGCACCTGGTATGATGATGATGTTGATATAAACATTTTATTGGTTAATACTCGTATACCGTATTACATAATTCCTAATATCAAATCTTTCACAACAACATCCCTTATATAATTAGTAATTACCATTTCAGCACAGCCATTAAGTCATCCCTTAATTACAGCATTCAATCAAGGAATCCATCAAAACTCTACACGCCGTAATAGCCTCTATGGTCATATAAAAATAAGTTTCAGAACTGTGCGGCGGTCGGACAGCGCAAGCTCGATTACATATCGTCGAAGATTGGTGTCATAAAGCGACACCATCGTTGTAAGTACTGCCAGTAGCTTACAATGGGGCCACGAGATAAGCGTTTTTGGGGTTCCGTAGCCCAATGGTAAAACACGGAACCCTTGTAATTTCACATTGTCTGTCTGTCTGTTTCACGGCTATTTTGTTAAGCAGTTTTTGAGATTAATAGATACAATTATGAAGGTTATATAGTTGGTGAGATATGTGCTGTTAAAACATAGAAAGTTTCCTTCTCACTTTTTATTTCCACTATGTGTTGGAAAATTAAAAAAAAATATTTTCATAACATTCAGTGATAATTAGATCAGTAGGTATACAACTTAACAAACATTCTGAATTTTCAGTTATTAAAAATAGCCAACCTAATCTCTGTAGGGCGCCAGCGAGATGGTCGGACACAGTGAAGAGGGCGGTGGGCGGCGGCATGCATCGTGCGGTCCACACATCTTACTATCGCAGTCTGTGGAAGGAAACCATATGTGGTCGCGATCCTCAGCAGTGAGGGACCGATGAAGAAGAAGACAATAAAGAATATTTGTTGTTGTTACCTTCCGTAAAAATATCTGTATACTATAGTGAAAACCTTATTAAAATTCGTAGCGTGGTTTGGAAGGAGTAACCAGCCAAAGACATGAGGACAGACAGGGACGGACTGCGACTATCTTTTCTACTGTGTAAAGGAGAAGGAATGATAATAAAGAAGAATAAGTTCGTACTATGTAATGTATGTATGTATGTAAATTCTTTATTGTACAAAAAAAACATAAATGACAAAAAGAGATGCAGTGATGTACAACGGCGAACTTATCCCTTTAAGGGATTTGTAAAGATGAAGAGATATTTCGCACGCTTAGAATTAAAGTGACCCATTTCCGAATAATACACGTCCCAAAATATCACCTTAATTAAAAGACATAGGGTTTAATTTTGGGAAATATCATATTCAGAATTGAGTCGCTTTAATACTAAGGGTGCGATTTATGTAAAAACAAAGGCGGATCCAGCCTTCGAATTAAGGGGGATCACGTAGTAGAAGCTCAGTCAGGACAGGTCATCAATGACGTTAGAACACCGAGAGTGGTCGACCTGGACTCAGCCTGGGGGGGGGGGGGGGGCATGGCCCCATAACCTTCCCTGGACTGTGTCCATGCAGGGGCGTAGCGACGTAAAATGGAGCCCAGGGCTCGCATCCAAACTGCGCCCCTTCCCCTTTGTAAATTATTTTAAAAACAGATACCTACACATTTTCTTTATTATTTTACTAATCTTGTAATGTCATGTATGTAAAACAAACAAAATACCACAAATATGTCCCCTTCTGGAATAAATGTATATACAATAAGGATTAAATGATCCTCAAAAGACTTATTTGGCCATGTATACGAATTAAGATTGTATTTTTTTGAATGGGTAGTTAGTAAATTCCTTTTTTTGCGCCCCCCCCTTATTTGGCGCCCAGGGCACATGCCCTGCCTGCCCCACCCTAGTTACGCCCCTGTGTCCATGTGTGAAGAAAACATACGTTTTCATTGGCGGGTGTCCGCCCGTCTCCTGGCCGCGCGCGGAACCCATCGAGCGACGTGCTAAGGGCGGCCGTAAACCGAAGACCTCCATACTACCACCGTAAAATTGATCCCCAGGACCGAACGCGCCGCGCCCACACCAGTGCATACCAGTTCTCTATGGACTTACGTTGACCCTGACATGAGTGCCCCACAATTTCTTATGTTGTAAATTAAAACCTTATTTCTTTAGTTTTAGTTTCTTAGTTCTCCGTTCCAATAAATATTGTGTGTGTACCTACACGATATCTCCGACAGTCAAGGATATTTTTAATTGAATTGGTTGTATCTACTCGAGGTTGGTCCCATTTCAATTTGGATGAAATAATCCACCTCTGGGTACTATTAAAAGGGTGTAGTAGTTACTTTTTCAATTTGAAAGTTATTATTGTTTAAAAAAAAATATTCTCGAAATTTCTAGTTTGGATTTTTTACTATTTTTCAGTCTGTCCGTGAACATGAGATATAGATGAAAGATACGCACATAGAGATAAATTAAAACATGAAAGGTTAGACACAGCAATACATTTTTTCTCCATACTGATACTGATAACATAAATGTGAAAGTAACGTTCTCTGTTTGTTTGCTTTTTAAGAAAAAACCACCGAACTAATCTTAATAAAATTTGGCATCGAATTTAGTTTTTTATTATAGAATAGGAAGGAAAAGGAGCTTGCTGATTAACGCCGCAGATCAGCGATCGTTGCTCGTTTAGTAGAATAAACCGTTACGAAACTGATACCAAAACAGATTTATTTTAGTTTTTTTCTTTTAAAATAGGAACAAGTTACAGTACAATGTTTTTGATTTTGACTCACTTGTGTTCTTGATGTCTAAAGGACAGGAGTTTTCTTCTCCATTTGCAAACACTGTTCCTGCACATGTGGGGTCGCGGCACAATGTCTTACCAAGCGACATTTACGCGTGGACCGAAAACTGTTTTTCTGAGGAAACTATTATTCGCTATTGGATAAATCACTGGGTTTATGGCTCGGACAGTTATGTTTCATGGCTGACAAGATGTTGTCGTGCAGTATATTATAGTTAAAGTACTTTCTGTTACTTTAGCCTGCCTAAAAAACAATTGTGCTAAAGATAAATAGATGGCGGGATGACTTGATTATCCCTACAAGAGATAAGTTCGGATTTGTACATCATTGTATCTCTTTTTGTCATTTTTATATATTTTTTACATAAGTATAGTCGACCACGAAATTGCTTGACCACTTTTCGACCTTATTACAAAGGGGTAAGGTTCAAAAGTGGTCAAGCAATTACTTGGTTGACTATACTTGGACGCGTACTATCTTGAGTCAATTTAATTAACAACAAATGACCAGGAAAGCTCATCAAAATGGCCGTTTTTCATAGAGATTCCGTTATTTTGGTAAGCTTAGTCACCAGGTGAGATTCAAAAATTGCACTTCTGTCCCAAAGTAAACAACTGAAAATGCATGTGCTATGAGAATTGGACAACGGATATAGACAAGAACATATTTAAATACACAAATAATATCCGGTTACAATCATTTCAAAAAATCGTTTCACAAACTAATCGATCATTTGGTAAAGTGCGTTTATTTCCAACACTTTAAATATTTGAGGATCTTTATAAAAAGTAACCTAACCTAACCAAAAAAGTTCTACACGATGCTCCTAAAATAAATCCTTAACAGTAGGGAGTTAAAAAAAACGTTTATTGTGAAATAATTGGTCACGAGTCAGACGTTCATATTCATCATATAAATGTTTGCCCCTGTTAGGATTGAAACCCGAAACTTAATTCTAGCTTTGTAATCAGTGGCCTTAAGGAAACCGGTCCGGGTTTCGCTTATCCCTCCCTGCGTCTCAGTCAAACTGGTGTCACAAGAAAGGGACAGATAGAGATAAACTTAGATAAACTTGGCCGGCCATGTTAAAGCCACTGGGTCACTAACCACTTAATCTAACCTAAAATAAATAAGTAAAGCGGGTGGTAGGACCTTGTGCAAGGTCCGTCCGGATCGCTACCACCATCTTGCTCGCTAGTCCTGCCGCTAAGCAGCAGTGCTTGCACTGTTGTGTTCCGGCGTGGAGAGCAAGACAGCCGGTGGAATTACTGGCACAAGAGGTATTCCGTCTTAGCCCTCTGGGTTGGCAACGCATCTGCACTCTCTTTGTTGTTGCAGGTGTCTATAGGCGGTGGTGATCACTTACCATCAGGTGACCCACTTGCTTGTTTTCCTTCCTATGTTGTTTAAAAAAGAAAAAAAAAAAGTAAAGTAATTTTACCAAATGTACAAATAAAATTAATAAACAGGGAACTTACTTACTTGATTCTGTATTATATCTCAAGTAATGTCTGGCTTGTCTGCACAGAAGTGTGAAGCCAAGTTCGCTAAGCCTACAGGCTTATAGCGCACCGGCCAAGTTCGCACCTGCGTCGCAAGATATCTCTAATGAAAATGTTAGTCGTGTTTATTTGTATTGCACTTGCAGAAACAGCTTGTTTACTTTAAGGATCTCTTACTATTTATGAGACACATGTAGGCAAATTCTTAACACTGCTGATTAGCGGCAGGATCATCGAGCAAGATCTCTTTAATCGTTCTAAGTTTCATTTTTAATAAAATCACGATAAAATACGTTGCAGATGTCAGCTATTTGTATGACCATTTTTTTTATTGTGCAATATTTAAATACAAGCTTTGAATATTATTGCCATCCTTGACTCGTCATCCTCACTCCTTATACTCGCCTAGTATGGCCTATGCTGTAATGTACTATTACTACCCAAGGTAATTACGATAATATCCCAATATTTTAGGCAATATAATGTGGGATAATACGGTATCGTAATAAAGATTATGTCGTCAATTATCCATTTACTTCGAACGCATGCCAGTGTTAAATTAGACGTTATTCGCGTGCCACAAGTCAGTAACACGGCGGTATTAAGTACGCTTTCGCCCATAAACCTAGACATAGTAGCGAATAGACGTACAAAACGCTTTACCTATATATAACCATTTTTTATCTACCAAAGGGTGCAACAACGTTCAAAATAGTGATTAAATGAATAAACTTAATCATAATATCTCGAACAGGATATTTGGAAATAATGTCGAATTGCATTAATGATCTCTGGCTTTAAATTAATGTACAGTTAATAAGTTTGATCGAACATTGCACGCGCAACGCTTTTGCAATGTGTCATCGCCGAGATATTATGACATTTATTCAGAAGTCATTATGACGTTTATTGTGAGAAGGTTCTACAGTGGTCTATGAATCAAATTGGTTGACTGTACAAGTGTACACCTAAAGGCACTGTGCTTAAATATATAAGATTAAAAAAAAAAAAGATTGTAATTTTGTTTATTTGAATAGGTAAATGATGTCTCGTTGAGTTTCTTGCTAGTATCTTCACGTCAGAGTAATGTAATTTACCGTTGGACTCATACTGGCGGTCTATAGTTCTCTAAATGACCGCTAGAGGTGCTGTACTATTCTCCATACAAATCGTTTACGTCGTCGCTAGCGTGTTTGGTCACTGTAAACTTATGGTAAGGGTACAGGCCCCTTATTAGAGTCGCACTTGCTCCTGAGGCATCGTTTTGTCGTGCTCAGTAGTGCTAGACAAAGACTGGAGAGCAATTTTCAGCGGACCCGCGACGAGTTCGACGCTTGAGATAACGTCCTGTCTTGCTCTAGCGCGCTAGCTTGAGTGAGCGAGACAGGGTGATGCCCCGACGTCGAATCCAAAGCTGATGCGCTACGAGAATAACTGCTGAGAATCACGCTCCAGATTACGAAAGGCGCTGTGTTTTTTCTCCTTCTTACTTTTGCAACTGCTGTAAACCTTTTCACAGCCATCAACGCAAATTAAGCGTTCTTGGCGTTTAAACGGTTCATAGATTGCTTTCTCACTTGCACAGTAAGGACGTCTAGTATATTCTAAGTCTGGCGCTATCGCCGCGATATTGCTATATCGCGCGTACGAGGGTATCGCGCGATCTTATCGCAACTTGTTACGGGTAATGTTGGTTATTAATTCACTGCGGTTAAAGACGGAAAGTTTTGCTTGTAGTGTTGATTTGAAGGCTTAAAATACAGTATTACACACTCACAAACCAAATGGTAAAAGTTAAAATTGTCGTAGATCATTATTAGAAATGTTTATGTATGTCGGAAGAGGAAAAATAGATGACATTTTAGAAATTATTACGATACCAAAAAAATGAAGATAGACGTTATTTTTAAAATGTGTAAAAAGCTTTCTTATGAGAGCAATGATTTTCAACATCATCCTCAATATGATAGGAGAAAGGTTGGACTCTCCCTATTTACGTCACTGCAGTCGGCTCCACGCGCCGTACTTGGTGTAGTTTGTCAAGTAACCTACTAATACAGGTTCAATATTTAACACTTAGAATAAGTTTTACTAACAATATTAATGATATTAATGATTGCGGGTGGTAGGACCTTGTGCAAGGTCCGTCCGGATCGCTACCACCATCTTGCTCGCTAATCCTGCCGCTAAGCAGCAGTGCTTGCACTGTTGTGTTCCGGCGTGGAGAGCAAGACAGCCGGTGTAATTACTGGCACAAGAGGTATTCCATCTTAGCCCTCTGGGTTGGCAACGCATCTGCACTCTCTTTGTTGTTGCAGGTGTCTATAGGCGGTGGTGATCACTTACCATCAGGTGACCCACTTGCTTGTTTGCCTTTCTATGTCGTATAAAAAAAAATGAGTTTGTAAAGACTTGAAATAAACGATTATTTAATTTATTTTATTTTAATGTTTGGATGAAGTTTTAGATTAAGATAATGTTTCACATATTAACTGCCAAGTAGCGCTACATACTACACTCGTAGCTCTACAAACAGAGAACCCGAATAGCGGGCTCCTGGCACTTGTGTTTATTTCCCAAGTTTATCTAAATAAAGAGGAAAAAATCCGTGACCAAAAGGGCATCTGAATAAAGAAAAAAAGGTCAAAAGACGCAGAACAAAGCGCGCTCGCTCAGGTACTAACCACTAAATAAAATACTCTAACTTTAATTTTATTTATTCAAAGCTCACGATAAATCTTGTGAAATAATGTTTTATTCTACGTAGACGGTCTACGAGCGGCATGTCGTAGACGCTCTACGCCGTAGACAGTGCTACAAGCTCAACAAGCCACAGACCGACGCCAGATTTTCTCACGAGATTTAGCTGGAAAATTCTAAGGCTAGATATTTAAACTTTCGCATTTACATCGCTTTTCTGATGTCGCTTTAAAACACAGACTTTTATTTTAGAATATAAAACGGTTTTTGCAACAAAAGACAACTTAACATTATTGAGTTATTCTTTTTTAAATAGCTAGCTAAGAACTTAAATACCTATTACATAAGTAAGCTCCTTTAGTTGGTAAATTCTTTAATTTGTCATCTTTAACGGCCCCGTTTACGACTCGTGTCTTTGGGGTTCCGTGGAGCAATGGTTTTTTGGCATCAAAAGAACCTGGTTGTTAATTAGTGACCCTTAATATGAAACTAGAAATTGCGGGTTTGAATCACGATAGGGGCAGATATTTGTATGATAAATGCGAAAGATTGTAGGCTACAAAACAAACTCGCTATCCGTTCCTGTGATATGATATGAGAACTGTCTCATATCTTCGGACGCGTACTCATTCTAAATCACGTAATAGTTTTTTACAGAAGATTTTTATGTAGTTATTCTTAGTAAAATGAACCCGGGCGATGCCAGGACGGGTTGCTAGTATTAAATACCCTTAACATAGCCAAAACTCATAACATTGTACAGTCAGCTATAAATATACATATAGCCATTGCGTCAAAATAATGTACACACCGACCGACCACCGACCGATGTTTAGTGGAATAAAGGTGTACAAGTTGTTTTGACGTCTTGTTAACACATATATATATTTATAATGCTGACTGTACAAGCAATTTACTTGGAGAAAAGAGAGGACACGTTTATATGAAAAATAGGCCGTTCCCGTGCGCTTTTAAAACTATAATTAAATTATACTTAAATATTTTTTGTTCCAATGGAAAAAAGACAAACAAGCATGTGGTCCACCGAATGGTAAGTCACCGCCACCCATGGGAATCAGCAACCTCACAACAATTACAGATTTTTAGTCAGGTTTTAGGTTCTTCTTTGTATGAGAGAAATTAAGGTTTTTAAAATACGGAACCCTTAAGCGCGAAGCTCGCTTAAAACGTTCGCATTTGCTCGTCCGAGGCATTAGGGGAAAAAATAAATGTTTGCCCCATCCGTAATTACCCCGCGTTCTTTGTGCCTAATGTGGCCGCTAATTGCGACGGCTATTTATCAACGCGACTGTATTCCTGACGAGTTTTAAATACAATACATTCAGGAGACAAATACAATTACTGTTAAATGTTTGAGTTGGTGTTTGGGTTAGGTACTTTAAGTTAATTTACACTGACAACTATTTTTTTTATATAAAATAAAAAGGCAAACAAGCACGTGGGTCACATGATGGTAAGTGATCACCACCGCCTATAGACACCCGCAACTCCAAGGAGATTGCAGATGCGTTGCCAACCTAGAGGGCTAAGATGGAATACCTCTTGTGCCAGTAATTGCACCGGCTGTCTTGCTCTCCACGCCGGAACACAACAGTGCAAGCACTGCTGCTTAGCAGCAGGTTAACGAGCCAGATGGTGGTAGCTATCCGGACGGACCTTGCACAAGGCCCTACTACCCGCAAAATATACGGTATATATAGAGTATATACGGTTATTTTACTCGTATCTATCCAAAGTAAGCCTAACGCTTCCTTAAGTGATAAGAAATGCGATCTGCAGCCCTAACATGACCGGTCCAGGTTTTATTCATCCCTACCTGGGTCTCTGTCAAACTAGTGTCATAAGAAAGTGGCACACACAGGGATATACTAGGGTTGCCATCCGTCCGGGATTTCCCGGGTTTGTCCTAGTTCAGAGGGCATCCAGGAGCGTCCGAGCGGGGCTTCATTTGTAGTCCGGGCTTTTTAAATCTTGGGTCACTCGCGTCACGCACTGTTTCCGCAGGCCGCGATCAACCGGGTTCTGGGCTCTAAAATCCGGGGTTTTCACGCGTCTTGTCTTGGTTGCTAAATTTTAGAGATGGCAACCCTGGGATAAACTAAACTTGGCCGTACATTTTAGGGCTATTGAAGCTAAATTAAATGATTCAAAATCGTTTCACTCTTTGGCAGGTCGGGTTATCACTTAGAATTACTACCATTTGACCTCCGTAATCCTTGGTACAGGAAAATTAGACTGAGAGGATCATGGTTACAAATATTATTCATTTAAATGAATGTGCAGTATTCTCATAATATTTTCACGGGTACGTATCTGAATACCGAAAATCAATACATCGAAAGTTTGAATAACGAAGTTCAAAATATCGAAAGTTAAAACAGCGAACGGTCAAAATATCGAAAATCATTATATCGAAGTCTGAAATGCCTATGAGTAAAATACCACACGATTGAAAAATCGAATGTTCAAAATGTCGAAAGTTATTTGGTATATGTATTAAAATGTCGTCAAATAAAATATCGACAGTTTAAATAGCGAAGTTCAAAATATCGAAAGTTAAAATAGCGAACGGTTAAAATATCCAAAATCATTATAACGAAGTCTGAAATGCCTACGAGTAAAATACCACACGATTAAAAAATCGAATGTTCAAAATGTCGATTGGTATATGTATTAAAACGTCGTCAAATATAATATCGACAGTTTAAATAGCGACTTTCAAAATATTGTAAATCTAAATGACAACCGATCCAACCCGTTGGGGTCCGCCAAACATCCCATTTTGTGTATAATTTTATCTTGTGTTTTTAAGCAAAAAAATATTATCATTTAGCGAATAAGTATAATACCTATATGTGTAATATAATTTATGTGGACAAAGCCTGTCACATTAAAATGAGCGAGCGTAGCGAGCGAAAAAGTCTGTCCATTGAAATCAGAATCTATTAGGTTAGGTTCAGAAGGCAAAGGTGGGAGCGTAGCGTAGCGAAGCTCCCACCTTAGACTTCGATGTTAGGTTTTTTTATGTTCCCACAAAATCATTACTGCTAATACACATGGCAATAGGGATGATGACTAAAATTTGTCTGTTATCAAAATTGAATTAATTATTAAGTATATCGAAATAGGTAATTATTTGTTAACTCGCATTCGAACAATAACAGTGATTGTCATTTACTTGTTACTTACCTACGTCCTTTTTCTTTTATCAAAATAGAAACCAGTTCTGGCACTCGCCGGCCGCTGCCGCGGCACGCTCGCTTCGCTCGCTCGGCTCATGCGTGTTTTGGTCACAGTCAAAACTAACACGCTTCTCCTCGCTACGCTCGTCGTCGCACCTAAGTTTAAGGTTCAGATTACTCAGACTACATTTTAAAATATTCAAGATTTTGAATAGTCTGTAGTCTGAGTAATCTGAACCTTAAACTTAGGTGCGACGACGAGGGTAGCGAGGAGAAGCTTGTAAGTTAAAACTGTGACCAAAACACGCACGAGCCAAGCGAACGTAGCGAACGTAGCCGGTGAGTGCCAGAACTTTTTGATTTTATGCATTTTTATTTTTATATAGCTCCTAAAATCTTTAAACATGAAGAAGCACTTGTTCACATTTGTTTTTATTGTTTTAAGTAAATATAATTTTTTGATGGTCAGAAATTATTTAAAATTGCTGAGTAAGCACACTTTTGGTGAAATTGTTAAGGGGGATTGCCTCAATGCTTTAATCATGGAAAAAAAGCTACTGTTTACATCCATATTTTTTATTTATATTTTTGACATTTATATTTTTTATTTCTAGTACCCTATTGTTGAAAATAACATTTAAACAATGTGATTGCTCGAAATTCTTTTATTTTCCTTAAAAAAATTCTATATTTCCTGTAGGACATTTACGTAGACTTGTAACAAAATAACTAACTTTGTTCGCTATTTTAACTTTATATTGAATTTCGATATTTAGATACGTTACCGACAAGTAAGTACTTTCGACCTTTTAACCGATCGCTATTTTAATTTTCGATATTTTGGACTTCGCTATTTAAAATATCGATGTATTGATCTTCGATATTTAAATACTTTGGCAACAAATCCATTCGACATTTTGAACTTCGGCCTTATAGCCGTTCGCTGTTTTAATTTTCGGTATTTTGGACTTCGCTATTTCAAATATCGATGTATTGAACTTCGATATTCAAATACTTTGACAGCAAATCCATTCGACATTTTGAACTTCGGCCTTATAGCCGTTCGCTGTTTTAATTTTCGGTATTTTGGACTTCGCTATTTTAACTTTCGAAATATTGATCTTCGATATTCAGATACGTACCCATTTTCACTTACCGTAAGACGTTACGATTACATACGTTGGAAAAACACTTCTCTGTTCAAAATAGTTTAGGGTGTTATGTGTAGTGGAATTTCTTAAAATAGTAAATAAAAAAAACTAACATTTATTCAGAAATTATATGATACTAATTCTGTATAGCTAACATAGTTTTCCCTACTTTTGTATTATTTCCAAGCAAAAAGGTTTACGAATATTTTTGTTTCAAGATTGTTTTAACGTCCGACCAAAAAACTTTGTCATTTTCTTGTGCTTTCAATGCTTTCAAATTCCAAGAGTTCGTCTCTGAAATTTCAATGTCTGCTTTTTGTTACTAGCGGTTTTTTATCAGTTTTCCGTTTCCAAGAACATTCCTAGACATTCGCGTCATGAACGAACATAAACGCTTTAAGGATGTTAGGGTACAGCGTGAATAAAGCTAGCGTCAACTCAAAGAGGAAACTGGTGTGTTTTATTTTATTTATTTATTTCTCTTGCGGACAGTTATTTTAGATAGCGTCAGTCAAGCTTTGCAGCTGCCTGTTGCGAGGAATTTCTAGCGATGCTTTATTTGCTTGGCTAGAAATGCAATTTGATATTACTGAGTTAATCCAACCAACGTATCTATAAATTTTTACATTCTGTTTTGTTTACTTTATAATATTACATCTTTGTAACATATCTTTTTGTATGTATGTTTGTATGTAAAACTCTTTATTGCACATAATAATAAAAAATAACAATTTACAAGAAAATAAGTAACATGTACAAAGGCGAACTTATCACTTTAAGCGATCTCTTCCAGTTAACCTTTGAGCGATTGACAGGACATTTGAGTCGAGAGTAGACACACAAAAGAGTAGATAAGGCAAAAGAAAACAAATAAATATAATAAACACAAAACAATATATGCATATACAAAAATACATATTAAAAAAAAAACCACACACACACTTACGCATACAATGAACATAAACCTATAGATAGTATATAACTATACACTCAAAAGGACACACAGTATCCGGTAGTTAAGAAAAGTCAAGCCAGTACTTCTTCAAGTTACTACGCAGTGAGGCAACAGACTGTCTGATATTTGTTGGCAATCGATTCCACAGTCCGACAGATTGAATGGAGAAGGACTTAGAGTAGGACTTAGATTTGCTGAGAGGGAAAGCGAGCGAAATATTGTTATTGGACCGTAACCGGTTTTGGGAACCGGTGGCCATATAACTAAATCTTTCGGAGAGGTAGGATGGGGATTGTGGATTAAAAAGATTTGTGGATTTTGTCCTCATATCTTCGGCCGCTTAAACCTTCTAACCACGTAGCGGATTTTGATATGGTTTTCATTGTCATTTAGAGATATTTATACGAAAAGTTTTTATATAAATACATTCTAATAAATTTTTTGTTGGTAAATTGCATTCGTGCGAAGTCAGAGCGGGTCGCTAGCAACGTTATAAATTACTGTTACACGCCAAGTATATCGAAAAGTAATTTTCGTGTCGGTTTATAGTAGTATGCGCAGTGAATGTGACATCGTTTCATTATTTTATCTACACACATATCATAATTTCTCAATAACGCGTTCAAAAACCATAGAAAATGACCAGCATTATTACAACCAATGTTATTTTGAGAATTTTCTTGTCTGTGGTAGTAGGTAAATCTTTCTTTATTGAGTAGTATCTCTTAGTAGTCTGTGTTTATTGGTGATTACATCACCGATATCTCGTGACGTTATGAATTTAAATTTGGAACAGCTGTCAAAATTCAAGTTGGTCTCTATTCTAGTATCCACAGATATTAAAACAGTTATCGATACGAAACGTCAATTCAGTGTGATTTTTTAATTTAAACGCACGACATTTGATCTCGAGTGACATGACAATAGGGACTTCATTCTTTTGTCTATGATTTAAAAAAAAACGTTCGTCTTGACGGATAGATCGAATTGCCGCCATACTTGTTTGTTGGTTTTTTGCTGTTACGGTTTTTTGCAGTTATGATATGTGTGTAGATAAAGTAATGTATGCAACTGTATATAATTAGGCCTTAAAACACTCGTGTGATCCTATTATGAAACTCGCTGACGCTCGTTTCATAAAACCACACTCGTGTTTTAAGGCCTCTCATTATATAGCAGTTGCATAAAATACTATAACGGCCGGGAATAATACCTGTCGATGGCAAAAAGTTCAATAAAAGGCAGCGAAATGTTCACTTTTTGATCCACAGAAATTATTTTTTGAGCGACGAAAAAATTATATCAGACTTGTTAGCCAAGTGTTTAAATCATAGACTTCATAGAATTAACCATCTTGCTCGCTAATCCAACCGCTAAGCAGCAGTGCTTGCACTGTTGTGTTTCAGTGTGGAAAGCATGACAGCCAGTGAAATTACTGGCATAAGAGTTTGATTTATTTAAAAAAAAACTTACTAAAATGCTTTGTAAAAATAACATATTTTTATGATTGATATGATTGACGATGGGTTTTAACTTGACCACAGTCTAGAAATCTGATGGAAAGCGCCGAGGACGAAGACGGAATGCAATTACCAAGAATAGCCCTCATTTGTTCTCGTTTTAAAGGTGCTCAGGTCATAACTCTCCGGAAATACTGAAGCAGAGAATCAATTCCGTAAAATATTTATTAAAAAAAATGCCATTTTTTACACTATAATTAGTTGGCACAAGTTTTCGTGCAATAAAACTGCCAGAATACATACAAAGCCACTGATATCAGAACCACTAACACTACGACGCCTAGCGCTTCATACATACTCTGAAACAATACAAGAATACACATTACTTTGTATAAGGAAAATTGCTTTTTCTGAAATACGCTCGTAAATATTCGTATTACCTACCTTAAGAAGAAACACAAGGGTCGTTTTTCCATACAATCGTCGTCCCATGTTTCCTTTCTGGATAATGCCAATAGAGCAATATTTTTTTTCCAAAAAATCGATGACCACTTTTATGCATGTCCCTATGTTTTCCTTTTTTCAATAAATTAATTATTAAAAGAGGTATGAACATTCAAAAACTTAAAAATAGGCCAGATTTTCGGCTGCGTTCATACAATCAGAAAACAAATTTTACCTACTACATTATTTAAAAAAGGAAAAAATTAGGAACACTGCCAAAGCCTTTCTTTAATTTTTAATGAAAAAAGTAGTTAAATCGGTTAAGTTTTGGAGAAGGAATCAGGGGTCTACGAATCGTTGATTTTATGTACTTTAAATAGGTATTTTCAGTCCAAGCTGCAGCTGTCTCTATTGCGCTCTGCGGGGGCAGGCTTGATAGATGGAGGCAGCAATAGATTTTACAAATACCTATTTTCAATTCTCTTGGCCTTGACGTTTCCTCTTAAGAAAAGAAGACACAAAGCTGTAGCTTGCTCGATCGCGTACTTGTTTGGTGTTGCAGGCTTTCAAAGTAAAGATGCATATCTGTTTTTATCCGCTATATTATACTTTTAAATATTTGGTAAATTTCTAACAAAACGTATACCTACTTTGATTTTACCCCCTTTTTACCCACTAAAGGGGTAGAATTAAAAAATATCTTACGCAAGACACCCGTAAGGCTGTTTTTGATGAAATATTGTACTTAATGTAATGCAAATGTAGTGAATTAACTGATTTTATGCAAAGTTTGGGTTACCTTTTTAGTAATTTTAATTTATATTTGTAGTTTTAATTTTGATATAATAATGCTACCTACTTGTAATATATCAAATGTAATACTTGTTTTTTTATGTTATATGTACCTATATTAGTTTTTGATTATTTATTTGACTTTTTTTTTGTAATTTTTGTGTACTTATTGTAATTTTCAAACACAATGTATATTGTTAATTAATAAATGAACTATGAACTTTTCCACCAGAGATGTGCGAGGATGCGCAGCGAGGGATATGTTTGTAAGAACCAATAGAATCGTTTCATTTACCTGGCCTCGGTCAGCACAGTTCTGGTGGAAACGGCTCATTGGTTCTTTACAAACACACGCTACGCATCCTCGCAAATCTCTGGTGGAAACGCAGCCCTAAAGCGCTTGAGTGACATCTTCTCCAAATTTCAAGTTTCTAGATTCAGTAATTTAGATTGTCACGGAAACCTTTTCCATTTGTAGAGTCGATTGTACATTTTCATTTATTGAAAACTTTGTAAACGTATTGTTACGAGGTCAAATTTGTAAGACATTTTATGCTCCACAGTTTGTAAAATGTTTTCAATATGATTTTAAATATTGTATATACATTTTTGTGCTACGGTTAATTAATTTCTATGAGTGCAAATGTTTTTTGTAAGGAAAATATAAAGGTGCCTAATAGTTCTTCTTAGTGTGTACTTACAAAAATTTGTTTAAGTATCACCGGTAAATACATACCTCTATTTATCATAATGTGCGAGCAACTTTGTTCTTGGTACTGTGCGGTTATTTCACTGCAGTAAAAAGTTTTTTTTTTTCATTTACGGTTCATAAGAGAAAGTGGAGTTCTTGATATAGTGAATTTTCAATAATCTGCATTTATAAGATAAAATAATATTTCGCCACAAATAGTATTGAAATTACTGTGGAGTCCGGTGTCACCACTAACCTCAGCCACTAACACTATTAGTCTGTCAAGTTCGTGACAAGCGTGACAAGCGAAACCATTGAAGTACTTTTTACGTACATAAAAAAATAGAACTGTCACTACATAAAAAAAAATCTTCCAAACAAATTGAAAACCTCCTTTGTACGACGGTAAAAAAAATGTTTTAGGGCTAAAAGGAAAAAAGAACCCTTAAATTTCTTATAAAGCTAAAAGATATTTTAGCAGAGCGTGGTTTCGATCCACGGACCTCTGGGTTATGGGCCCAGCACGCTTCCACTGCGCCACTCTGCTCGTTGCCGACCGAGTTAAAATAAGAACTATATTGTATTAACATTCTTTCCTCACAACTTCGTTCGAGGAACAGTTAAACCGACATATAGGAAGGCAGAAGTGCACAAGGATGCAAAAACTAGTTTTCATTAATATCCATTACTTTTACTGCAGACGATTTAAACGAAAATTATTATAGTTTTCGAGAAAAAAATTGTAACAGACAGACAGTCATAGACAAGATTTCAAATGTCTTGTAGTAGTAGACTTAGGCAGATAAATGTGTACCGAGTTGAAGCGCATGCTGTATAATAAGCATGCTCGCAAGCATGCCATCTATGAGCATGTTTTCAAATAAATAATAAGTAGGTATGCTTTCATGAGCCAACACGTATATGACTTACAGCAAATTTATTGCCATTTTGTACCTTACGAAGTGGCCTAACCCGCCAACCTTTTGGGATTCCGAGGTCCCATTTTAATTTAAAAGTGAAATCGAAATCCAGCATAATCTACGCAGGTTCCAAATAACTCAAACCAACGTTCAATCTCAATTATTCATACGCAATTTCAATCTTTATCGCGGTGAACCTTAAACCTATTTTAGAATAATTTTTTCGAGGTTACTTGTGACGTTCTGGATTGTTTGTGTGATTTTTTTTCGTACGATGAAGGGTCAAAATATTGTATATTGGCATGGGAATACGTGATCTTCGGGAATGACATTTCGAATTCGTTATTTGGTTTTGTTTCACAGTGACCTTGACAGTGAACATTTTTTTAGGGTTCTGTAGACAAATGACTAAAATGGAACTATTATAAATTCATTATACCCGTCAGTGCGTTTTGTGGGTGGTAAGACTTTGTTCAAGGTCCGTCCGGATCGCTACCATCATCTTGCTCGCTAATCCTGCCGCTAAGCAGCAGTGCTTGCACTGTTGTGTTCCGGCGTAGAGAGCAAGACAGCCGGTGTAATTACTGGCACAATAGGTATTCCATCTTAGCCCTCTGAGTTGGCAACGCATCTGCACTCTTTTTGTTGTTGCAGGTGTCTATAGGCGGTGGTGATCACTTACCATCAGGTGACCCACTTGCTTGTTTGCCTTCCTATTTCATAAAAAAACCCTATATGTAATTGACATTTTAATCGATTTAAAAAACGGCGGCTGGACATGGTGAAACTATAAGGTTTACTTGGTTACTAAATTGGCGTTTAGGTAAAAGAAGCGTCCTACTGTATGTCTCCCTGTCTATCGTATAACTCGTATTCATTCACACGTGGCAACTCAATTGCGAAAGCCCCAGTGCAGCGGTGCGCTGATATTTTCCGTTCCTCAAAGTGAGCCTCCTTGCTAAAGTCCGATAGAACTAAAAATTACAAAACAACTTTGTGACACAGGGTCGACGGAGCTCCGCGAGAGGTTTTGTTCCTTAAGTTATGATACAAAAAGAAACCTAACATAATTTACACTTTCTTCAGCCTATGTATCGTTTTCCGGTGGTGACCACTAGTGGTGCAAAACTGTGGGACGAGAGGCTCGTCATTTAATTCAAGGAGGAAAATGAGGTCTACGTTTATATGGAAAATTTGTCCCTACCTTACCCTCCTAAACAGTTAACCAACACACCAACAGATTAAAATCGAGTTAAGTTCAGTAATGGCTAACTAGAGGCAGGTAATTAGTAAATTAGTAATTAAGGCCCATCAGTTTAGGGGCCTAATCAATCACGATGTCTCAAAAAGGTTCGGGAGATTATGAAATATTAAGGAAATTAGAGGTTTCATATTTTGGAAGTTTAAGTTATGTAGTTAATAAATCGTGGTACAATATTGTGGTTGTTGTTTTAATTATTTTATCTACACATATATCATAAATGCTCTATAATGCGTTCAGAAACCGTAGGCAATGACCAGCATTATAACAAACAATATTATTATGAGAATTTTTCTAATTTGTTTCTCTATTTGTTCAAATTCATTTTTTATAACATTATTTTAATGTGTACAGTCTATAGAAATTTAATAGGTACCTAGCACTAGTAGCTAGTAGCAATGCAGGTCATTGCCCTATGGCTTCTGAACCCATCATAGAGTACTTATGATATGTGTGAAGATAAAGTAATATATGCCACTGTACATAATTAGGTCCTAAAACACTCGTGTGATCCTATTATGAAACTCGCTGACGCTCGTTTCATAAAACAACACTCGTTTTTTAAGACCCCTCATTATGCAACAGTTGCATAAAATACTATTATTTTACAACGTCTTCGCATACGCATTTTATTCTGCATCAAGAATCGGATGTACAATATCAACATTTTCAATCGTAAAAAAAAACTTATGGTTAAACAAGTTTAATCTTGGCTCTGATTAGGTATGTCCTTCCTCCGTTACTCCGCATAATCTCTATAAATATTGTTAATCATTTCATTACAATGAATTTGTAATTTCATAATCCAAAAACTTTGTCAATTTAGTTCTGATGTCAGAAAGTTTTATAACGTATGCTACTCACTTATACATTATCTCATCAAACAATACATATTGTGTTGAAATCCTAATTTAAACTAAGTTTTTAGTTTTGATTAAATTCTGACAAGTTTTGGACGCTTTTCGTGAACGTATAGGAGTATAAAGTACTACAAGAAGATGTCTTTCATTATCTCTTGCTTGGAAATGTCAGGCAAACGGACCGTTAACTATATAAATTTAATAGTTGTATTTGCTGCTCTATCTATAATAATAAACATGTCGTATTATAAAAACATCGTAAATGTTGTATAATATTTAACTGACTTCAAAAAAAGAGGGGGTTCTCAATTCGCTGGGACCTTTTATTATTTTTTTGTTACAGATTGGTACCTAACAGTAGCAAGATTTGAATTATTTCAAAAAAATTTTGAATAGAAGGAATATTAGAGAGATCTTTTACCAGTGTCCTTAATATGACCGGCCAAGTTTAGTTGACCTGAATTTATCTCTATGCGTGTCACGCTTCTATGAAACTAGTATGAGAGAAACGCAGGGAGGGATAAGGTAAATCAAAGCCGGTCATGTCAGGGCCACTGGATTAAAACTCCACACACATCATTAAATACCCAGGATAGTTAGCAAGGCACACCGCGACTCCCTGTCGCTCAATGCGTTTCTTACTAACCAGTCTAGTAGGGTAGAGACGCACTAAGCGACAAGTGGAAGAACGACCAGCCTCCTTATTTTCTTAGTGCATTAGAGTCGAGCTCGCCGTCGAGACTTAGGTTTGTCTCGCTCACTTGTGCTATCGCGCTAGAGTAAGGAGTCATTTACATTAAGCGAGTTCTCGTATAGGAGTTGCATTACATTGCGGCATTTGATTGACCAGCTACCTAGCCTGCAATGTAATGTAACTCGTATCCGAGAACTCGTTTCGTGTAAATAGCCCTTAAGACAGGCCACTGCCCCAGCGTCGAGCTCATCGCTGGTGCGTTAAGAGAATCACTCCCCAGACATGCTAGCTACTCTGAGGGCCTGAACAAAGTGACTTTCGACGCTAACGACGACGCTAGTAGAAATGATAGAATGTATGAGTTTGGCATTGCCAATCGACACATCTTGACGTATGGAAGTAACTCACAATAGAGAGATCTCTCACCAAGCGGGTTTTATGCCTGGGGACAGAATTCCGAAGGATGAAAATTGGAATTGTATATGGGTCCGTGTTACGAAACTTCGTTAGCGTGATGTAGCGCATGTCAGTTAGGTTTCTGTATCTACACTAGATGGCACTAGAGTCGTTACAAACGTTTACTTTCGTGTTACTTTGTGTTTGTCTAGACTCTACTATAAAAAAAATATCCAGTAATGCTATTTATTTTCTGTCTGCACCACTAACGTGTTTTAAAATGAATACAGATGCATTGTTGTCGCTTTCAAAGTCGGTGTTCAGACAGATCCCCATTGGGCAATAAAGTGTAACTGTAGTTTATTAGTTCCGAATGAAACTGCGCGCCGCGCCGATTGAGGGGTGAGGCGCGTTGTGAGTGCAGGCGACGAGCGAAAGAGGTAGCAGTTAACGTTCTAACGCCATTAAAACGTCGTACATCTCCGCTTTAGTCGAGTTGGCTTAATTCACAATGTTGACGATTATAAAGAAGATATTTGGACCATTTATATGGGAGTATTATGGAGCTGATTCAGTCGGACCCTGGAACTTCTTCAGTCTTCCGTGACGAAAGAGATCGAACCCAAACTATCGTACGTGCAACGCGACTGAACAAAAAACGTGTGGGTGACAAATTAGTTCTTCAAATAGTGAAATAAATATATAAATGAGTTGAACCAATATTTTTGAAGTGTGAGGCAAATAATTATTATGTAAAGCAATATTTTCTTCTTAATAAAGATAAGTTATGATCTAGCGTTAAAATATCCCTGCTAAATATTTTATTTTTCTTTGACACAGTGGCTCCACACCTCTTTTGTTTTTGTGCCGTTCGCAAAGCCCTGTTATTGTACCTAATTCCTGCATTAGCCCAGAAAAGGGAGATTATGTGTTTGTACTAATTCTAACCCGAAATAATATTTTCTTTCACTAATGGGGCTTCCCTTTTCCTTGTTTTGTTGAAGGCATTAGGGTAATGGTTTTGTGTGTCTAGTTGAGTACATTCCCGATTACATAGCGTTTCTCCTACGTGTACCTAACAACGATCTGATGAGATTTTTTTTTATAAACCAAAGGCAAATCCAAAGTTACCTGATGGTAAGGTCACCATCGCCCACCATGAAGATTGCAGCTGCGTTGCCAACCCAGAGAGCTAAGACAGAATATCTCTTGTGCTAGTAATTTTACCGACTGTCCTTCTTATGTATCCTAAGTTTTATTAGTATAACATTGTATAACATTGTAGAACATTGTAGCAATTAGTTACAAACCTAGCCGTCATTAGTTCCGTAGCGGGCGCAATCGACCGCTTTCATTAATGACACGCGCACAACAACTTTTATTGTTTCGCATTGTTCTACCAACTACAGTTACAGTGCATGGCTTAGGGCATAAACTATCGCGGAGTAAAGCTTACTAAAGAAGCATAGCCACAAAGTAAGTAGGGACCGGAACACGCGGCAAAAGCCGGCCACATGGGCACCCCTTGTTTTGCCAACAAATTTTTCATCGCACATCATTTCACACGAAATTACGACGAATTGAATTATCGATTAAATGAAAATACGTGAAACGTTATCTTTGCTATAAAATTTTATTAAACTAGTGTCGGCGATTCAAAGGTAAACCCGGCCAGACACTAACGAGATGGAACGACAACTTGGTACTGGTCGCCGGACACTGGTGTTTCTTTATATGGAAAAGAACAGCAAACAAGCATGCAGCAGCAAGCTATTATTAGGTATAAGAAACGTTCTACAATACGTATCTCTGTTTATCGTACAACCCAATCGCGGCGGCCCCATGAAAGAGGCGCGTCGTTGTACTTGCAGCTTCGCTAAGTGTGTCACGACTGGCAACGCACTGGTTGAAGACTTTTGCCCTGAGATACTGCCAATACCGATGGCTATTGGGGCGGAAAGGTTCTGGAGTGGAGACCGCGTACGGGAAGTGTTGGTCGGCCTCCCCTATGATGTACTGACAATCAGGAAGCTTTTGGATGTGAGAAGCATAAAACCATCATAGAGGAATTCTTCATTAGAGGCGGTCAATGCTCAGCAGTGGGCGTCTTTAGGCTAATATTGGGGTGATACTGGATGGTTTTTCGCTGGTTTCTTGTAACTTAGCTTGTAGATTGATCAGCGCTCTGTACCCACGCGGTACAAACTCATTATAAGAGTGGTAACAGTGCCACCAAGCTATTATAATATACTTCTGTGTATTTAGTGGCATTTAAGATAAATAGAAATTGCGAGGTGTTTTGATAAAACATGGTCTTTAGAGCTGGAAAGTTGCAAATTTTGGGTTCAGCTTATTTTAATAGCTTTGGCCTTTCTGTGTTTAATTAGGCAATCAATTTAATTGTCTGATTTGATGAAATATTGCTATTGCCACAACAACTAAATTGAACCTGATCTGCTTATTTTATCGCATAAAACAAAACTTAACAAAGGCATGAAGCGAACATATATCAACCTCATCAAACTCTTCATCATTTTATTTGAATTATAATATTTTGTAGTGTCACGTCAATTCGTGAAAATCTACGTCTTTTAAGAATGTTCCTTTACAACAAAACCCAAATTTTAAATAAACATCTGTAATGACATGTAAAGAGCGTGTTAGCTTTCACTTCGGATCTTAATTCACATGAATAGCTCCGTACTAACATCGGGAACAATGCAACACTCTGTCGGTGACGTCACGCAATTAGTGTAAACAAGTACGCTGACATGAAGGGTAGCGACTAAACTCGGGCGCCACACTTTGTGGGTGTTAATTGACTGTTATTGTAGAACTGTGACATCTTTGATTAACAATGCCATTGTGATCGTGTTAACAGGTCGTTGTTGATGGAATAGAAAAGAGGATTATTAAGTATATTCATCATTTGCGGGTGGTAGAACCTTGTGCAAGATCCGTCCGGATCGCTACCACCATCTTGCTCGCTAATGCTGCCGCTAAGCAGCAGTGCTTGCACCGTTGTGTTCTGGCGTGGAGAGCAAGACAGCCAGTGCAATTACTGGCACAAGAGGTATTCCATCTTAGCCCTTTGGGTTGGCAACGCATCTGCAATCTCTTTGTTGTTGCGAGTGGCTATAGGCGGTGGTGATCACTTACTGATGGAATAAATCAGAGTCGTAGTGATTTCAAGTAATATTGAATTCAGATGGTTGACGGTTGATTGAACAAATTTTTCAATAATAGATAGGTAGCGTAGCAACCATTCAACACTTACCATCAGGTGACCCACTTACTTGTTTGTCTTCCTATTTCATAAAAAAACATCATTATCATAATCCCCCTGGATAGAAGGTTCTAACGCGCCTTAGAACCTCTTTCAATCCAGGTGCTGTCACACCTAGATTGGAGGCTGACAAGCCACCCTGCGTACTTCGTCACTCCATCTAGTCAGAGGAGATCCTGTACTACGTTTGCTGAGATGTGGTCTCAACTCAAGAACACGATTAGTCCAGCGGTCATCAGTTGTACGGTATATGAACGGCTCCTTTTTTAATTCAGTCTCACTGAAAGGCGGAGGAATTTATGGTCATCGTAAGCGTGGCATCACCCGATAGGTTTAGATTTATTGTTTTTAGTTTTCGTTTTTAAGTTCAGGGCCCCACTGAAAATCAGCGCCGCTGCTTGCAGCAGCATATGCTGAGTGGCATCAATCTTATTTTTTTATGTCTTATTATTTGTTGAAAAAATATTTCCTTTCTATATGTGGCCTGACTGCCACTTCTGCTTGCTAATCCTTTAAGCGAGGTCGGCGACCCTTGCTTCGAAAAAAATCTAACAATTACGATGAGCATAAATGCGAAAGAAAATTTAACTCAAAATAAAAAACCGGCCAAGTACGAGTCGACTCACGACCTAGGGTTTCGTACAAACTTAATAAGCGCTGAACGTTGCTCTACCGAAAAGAAAAACTCACGGACAAACTCAACTTTGCCACTGGTAAACAGTTATCCCCATACATCGACTAAGGTGGCGGTCAGTTTACCAAATGCAAATAATAACTTTGTAATCGCAAAAAAGTAGGGGTTTCGAACTAATCCCGTCACTTGTGCTAATATTTGTACATTGTTTAATAATTCCAATGTTTTCGTGACGTATAGACACTGAAATAAAACAATTAAACCGTTTATACCGCGGGTATTGTAACGAATTTAATTCCTGACGTTTAGAGTCCTCAGGTATCTTGTTCACGGGCAGATTAACAGAAACAGTTAAAAGTACACCAGCGCTTTAGAAACTGGCAAACATTTGTCTTCGAAGCTTGATTTTTACACAGCGCCAAGGGATTGCAGTATTTAGATATGAATTTCAACTTGATACCGTTATGCGTTTCTAAGAAAAAAGACCTTGACAGACAGGCAGACGGACAATAAAGTAATCCTATCGTTTTTTGAGGTACGGAACCATAAAAAAAACTTATCGGTCTCCGCGTATTCGTTGCCAGCTTTTTAAATATTTAAGTACCTTTGCAAAAACGCGAACGAGCCTACGCCGTTTGGGACGGTCCCTAATTTCGAAAATTTTATAATCATACCACATTTTTTATTCAAACGCTGTATTTATTTTTTACACAATCGTTACCGACAATTAGAAAATTCCACATGTCTCTTTCATAGTACTTAAAAATGCCTGAAACGTGGAAAAAAATATCGCGTCAAAGGATTTTGGGAAAAATTCTTGTCGCTTATTCGAAATTAAATCATGTCAAACAATTCCGCCCTACATAATAATAAAACGATCCTTATGAAAAAGCTGGGTAAAACTGGCGAAGATAGCTAGCTCATGGAAGTGGCTTCGAGGGGAGACGACACGTTTCTCTTTTGGAGATCATTATAGATGCGAAGTATTCGCGGTTTTTTACGCTGTAGTAATGTTGCGGCATTGTATTTTTGTCTTTTTAATTGACTTCAAAAAGTAGGAGGTTCTCGACTCGACTGGTTTTCTTGTGTATGTTGCGCGGAATCTATGCCAATTGTAAAAAAAATCTATTGAACTGGTTATACTCGACGTTGGTCCCGTACAAATTTTGGAGAAAATATGCCACCTCAAAGGGATAAGGTCGGTTTTTAATTTGAAAAAGTTAATATAATCATTTTTAAAAACCGCTGGAGTTGGTCGGTTCTCAATACATGACAAAAACTATAAAACCCACGTACTTGTAAAGAACGCTAATATCATATGAATGAAGTGTCAAAAGAAAATAATTGAATTTTACCCATTTTTAGTTTTTACAAGAAAACGAAGAAATAGTGACATTGCCAGCTCGTTGTAACAGCCCTGTGCACATAGCACAAATCTTCTCGATACGCGTTAACTCGCTACGTAACTCAGTGCGTCTCTTTCTAACTAGCCCAGTAGGAGAGAAACGCACTGAGTTACTTAGCGAGTTAACGCGTATCGAGAAGATTTGTGCTAAGTGCACTCTATACCAGTGTCCCTCATATGGTTGATGAATTTTAATTTATCCCGCCCTCTTCTTTGTGTAGGTAATGAGAAAGAGACGCTCATAGCGATAATTTAAACTTACAGGCCTACGATGGATCAGTGATTCTTTTAGGATCGCTGTTTAGCACGGGCGGTGGTCACTTTCCATCAGTTAATCCACATGCTTGTTTGTCTTCTAATAAACCCTTTTTACTGTAATGACCGCAATTAGCATTCGGGATACCACTCTAGACACTTCTATAATTCAGAAATCCGTGTTCGGGCTTAAGGATTCATTTGTAAACAGCGCGCGCGGATTATTCCGCCTGTCCGTCCGTCCGTCCGTCGTGTCTCCTAATTCTGGTGAGGAAGCACTCGCGGACAGGTGATTGGAGGCGGCAGTTTAGGGATATAATGTACGGTACCAATCTAGAGCTAAATTTGCTCATGAAGATCTCCTCTAAAATTATCCTCAGACAAACACACATCGTGTACATATATGTTTAATAATATACTAATAACGTCTATGCGTAGCAATAATATGTGGTGCATCTCTTTTTGCTATGTCACCCCAATGGCCTATTTTAGGGTGTAGGTAGACGCGTGCGGCGTTTTGGACTCGCGCCGCCAGTCTAATGTGTATGAAGTAATATGAATTTTTTGAGCGTGTTAATAAAGTTGGAATTCGTTTAATCGCGGTCGTAAAAGAGAAGCTTCTGTACGTTTAGTACTATTATTTAGTCTGTGGTTACGGCTAGGTGTGCACTGTACTCATGGTAAGGGTATCTACAGGTTGCGGAAATGATTTTGTTGAAACGGCGGAGAATACTTAGCTTATCTGGGTAATGATTAGCTTACAACAAAATTCCAAAAAAATATTACTGAATTAAATGATACAAAATTTAAATCTATTGTCAAGACATTAATTTCTCGGGCGTATTATAAAATCAATTACAATATCTTGGACAAGCATGTTTGGAAATGATCCCGATTTGTATTAGCGATCTCTAGCTCCAAATATTGTACACCTACTGTGTTAAATTGTTTAATTTGTAAATATTTAAGATGTAAAATAACATTGTAATTTTGATTTATTTAAAAAAATACACCTCGTTGTGTTTCTTACCGGTATCTTCTCATCAGAGGTTTTTCCGAACCGGTGGTAAATTTTTGACATTCATAAGTGCTACCTATAAGCCTAATCTGAATAAAATATTTTGACTTTGACTTTGACTTATCAACAGCGTATTGCTTCGTAGCTCCGCCTCTATATAAACCCTTAAAAAACTCGTTACGCTGGGATTCCGGCGACAATGGATTAAGAATTCATAAAATGTGCGCGCTGTGGACCTGCCATTAGATTCTACAAAAACCGAAACACGCGTCGACAAAACGTTCACATCTGCAATCTCTTCCTATTCGATATGCATGAGGTATTTTGATCCATAATTTACGTATGTATATTGAGCGATGAGAAATGGATGGAAATCAATTCATTTGGATGAATATAAAACCGCTCAAGTGCAAGTCGGACTCGCACAACATTGCTCTACTGAAATGATAAACCGAACTGAGGGTCAAACTTAACTTTGCTAATGGAAAACTCGTTTTGTTCAAAAAATTGTTAAAAATGACGTAATGTAATTACTTATTTATTTTTATTTATCTTTGGTACGATGCCTAAAGGTAATTATTTATTTATTAAATTTTGAGTAATAATTATGGATCACATATTAAAAATTTTTTTTGGATACGTGTCATTTAAGTATAGTTTTGTTTTAATGCTAAGTTTTAATCAAATGAATTGTTCTTTATTGAATCGAGAACGAATAAGACCAGTCTCAAAAGCATTATACGATGAAGATATCTCGAATGCTTCTATTTATGTTAACCTGGCGATCCGTTGGTAATGAAATCTCGCGAGTCGGACCTGACCCTCTTCCGTTATCCGATTGGAATTTTGCAAGGAAACGAAATTCGAGATTCCGATGACACTGCAATCAACTCCTATTTATAGAAGTACAAGCAGCGACAAACTTAGCCGACCATTAAAGTGGGAACTGAGATAAATTTTCCATACTCGAAGGGAATTGATATATCAACTTCCTAGTGCATACTACATATACTTATGCCTCCCTTTAGAAAAATGACACTTCCTCGCAGTCCCGTCTTTAATGGTGGCTTATATGTGTCTTTGATTGTGCTAGCAATCCGCCTCGGCTTCGGTTGGGACAGTTAGGAGGTAACGTATAAAAAAGTACCCCTAAAAATATGTAAATAACAGTTCATTGTTACTCCTTCACTCACTCCTTCAATGGAGTGAGTGAAAGATGGCTTAGAAGGAGTAAGTGGCCGAAGATATAAGGACACACAGGAACAGTTAGCGACTTTGTTTTATACGTTTTATAATGGTATGTAGAAGTATATTGGATGAACTTGGTATAAGAACTGATCATATTTAAAGTATAAATGGTTCTACCTATCGCTTTACCTGCGCGAAAAAGTATCCAGGTCATATGGTCTATTTGTCTGCCAAACATCTAACTCCTTTCAGCCGGAAATGCGTGATTGAAGATGAAACAACGCAATATTAGTAGGGTACACTGCGATAATACTCGTAGTAGTACAAAATAGATGCATTATATTTCTAGTGTCAACGTTTTATGAAACAATGTCTTTTTATTTGTGTTTTTTATATGACGACGGAGGTTCCAGGGTAACCGGCCCACGGCGAACATGGCGCCGGCGATGGCGACTCGACGGAGCCCCGTCGTGTTGTCGCCTACCTAATAGTTTTAGTTTTTATTGACTTGAATTTTATAGCGCATTGGTTTTAACTTTAATGCTGTAAAATTATATTTGATTAAATGAATAATAATTATTAATAATAATAAAGGCGACCTTTAAAAAAAATGCGAATTCAGTCTTCCACTTGACATGAAGATACGCCCTTACATCGCTTATAAATCTCCAGTCTATTCGACCACTAATTCGTGGCGAAAAGAGATAAATTCCTTCGTCCCGCTTGTTCCCGCCTAATCGAATGAGCAGGATTGATCGCCTCCCACAGGATCGGATGTGTAATTATTTATGCTCTGATGTTTGGAGTCTGGAGGCTGTGCTATATTCGGAAATACACCAGTAGGTTGAGTGTGCTGAATTAAATAACACTAGGGTTGTAGTTTTAAACAGGAGTGCGGTTTTTGAACGTCACCGAGTGACTAAAGCTGACCAAAATGGTCGTTTTTCTTAGAGATTCGCCCATTTTGGTGAGCTTTTGTCACCTGGTTAGATTATAAAATTGTACCTCATAACTCAAGTTCCAGTTTCATACTTTGTCAGTATGAAATTCGAAATAGAGCTCGGTTCAAAACTAAACGGCGAGAATGAAACATAAAATCGGAAGTTATGTTTGTGGAAACGGAGACGCGGTTTCGTGAAAAAGTCAAGTTGATTAACGTCATCGTCATAGACCTCTGGGGCCAATTTCAAAAATGCGACAGGCGACAGATGACAGTGATAATTCGCCATACATTGCTTGTCGCGTTTATGAAATTGGGTTCTGGCCATAGAAATGGTACCTATAACATAGAAGGAGTTTTAAAATTGATAGCGAAAATGTAACAGGTGATCTGATACTTCACTTTTAATGACAATACAATTTGCCTAAAAAAGACAACTACTACTGTAAACCCCCTCTTCAATGGACACCTGGGCACACATAAACTGTCAAAATTATCTCCTTTGGTGTACATTAAGGTATAATCTACGTTTTCCTTAATAATTTAAAGGTTTTACTATCTTGACGTATACTAAAGGTAACCATTTTGACAGTAGGTGTGTAAAATCAAAATCAAGTCAAAACATCTTATTTTTTTACTATCGATTTTAATTTTATTTTTTTAAAGTTTCGAATTTAAATGCTATAAAATGACAACACAAAGAAAAATTAGGGTAATGGCAGGACTCGATCCGGCAACTTCAGCATTCCGTGCCTTGCGTTTTCCAGTTTCGCCACATTATCACTACCGTACCCTGCGAATTTTTTACCCTAAAATTTTATATTGTCATTACAATAGCACTTAAATTTGTCAAAAATTTAGATGAATCCCTTTCTTGCATCTTCGTAATCTTCAATCACCGCCCATCGCTGAATCCTCAGGACCCTAATAAGCATGAAGCTTATTTTTTATATACCAACAGGGACTTCATTTCATACTATTATCCCTGAGTGAGTGGCGACGGACAGGGATATTTACTGGTTCGTCCTACAAGGGTATTATAGATGCCCATAATGGCGAATAGACAGTAAGCTGATTTGTATGAGTAATAACGTTTTAGAGACGTATTACCAAAGGAACTGAAAATAATGGCCAAGTTAGGCGGATGACTTTTTAGAGAGTTAATTATGCATCCAGTGGCTCTAACATGATAGGCCAAGTTTAGTTTGTCTGAGTTTATCTCTACGTATGTCCTATGATTATGACACTAGGTTGACAGACATGCAGGTATGGGATAAATTAAATCTTGGTAGGTCATGTTTGTCACTGCTTATATCCCATAGCACTGGAGTGTTCCTCGCAGGGAACATCTTAAGTGAAATAAAGATTTTAATCTTATCTTAATATAATTTGGCCCCCTTTTATAATAAACTACGCTGGAAAAACTTTCATAATATGAGCTGAATGGTCGTTTTTGACTTGTCATCACTAATGTCGAAAAACCGCATTTTAAGTTATTGTACACGTACATGATGAAGTGTACGTAAAAACCTTTCGTAATAAATTCTCTAAATAATAGTAAAAACCATATCAAAATCCGTTGCGTGACTTAAAAGGAGTACCTAAGCGGCCAAAGATGCGAAAAGGACAGACAGGAACCGATAGAGAATTTGTTTTATACCATGTACTTGTAAAAATAATGAAGAAAAAAAAAGGAGGTTAAGACACACTTGTCACATTTTAATTTAGCTTCTTATGTTACCTAACTTGCCCTTAAATAAAGAGTACAACGGGACCACAAGGTTCCTTAAAATTCATTGGCTTTAGAAGTTTTCAGACCCCCCCTCGTAAAGCAAGCTATCACATTGGCTCTCGAAGCTCGTCGAACACAATACCTAAAGATAATTATCCTCGTTACGCCCTTCATAAAACATCGGCAACAAAAGGGGCATCATTAAAAATCCCTCGTAAATACGAGTATCGAGCAGAATGGCCTTTTGGAACAATGTTTGACATGTTCGCCCTTCTCAATCCTCGCGCCAAGAGAACGCAAGCATACCCAGTTTTGCGACAGCGTACGGCTAAAGAGGAAGGCATTGTGGCTAGCGCAGCGGAGAAAAAAAACTTTTTTTTTTAAGCAACAACAAACAACAAATACTCTTTTTGCTTCACACAAGTAAACAAAATAAAAGAACACACACAGGAAATTTTACATGGGGGTCAAAAGGCAGTCCTATCGCTAAGCAGCGATCTCTTCCAGACAACCTTTGGAAAGAGATACGGTACGATATTAATCAAGAAAGTGATAGATTTTTTTTGCCAATCGTACGCCATCATCTTTGTATTTATTCGTTAGCTAGAATAGATGAATAAATTAAATTTTAATAAATATCGTAAGTCAATTTACACGAATTGACCTAGTCCCAAACTAAGCAAAGCTTGTACCTATGGGTACTAGAAAACGGATAAACATACATATATGGATAAAGAAATACTTACTTAAATACATTATAATATAACATAGGTACAGACTCAGTTATGAACAAACATTACATCATAAAAATATTTGCCCCCTGTGTGGAATCGTACGCACAACCTTTAGTTTCGTAGTCCGGGTCACTAACTACTCAGGCAGTCGTACAATGGATAACAAAGTTAGGCATTTTAACAAAACTTAGCTCTGACGCAGAGATCCTGTGGTTCACCGCTAGGCCAACCACACGACCTATAAAACCTTACTAGAGTTACGTAAAAACAACTATCATAACGAAAATGGACACTACCAAACTCATTCTACAGTGGAAAAGGTCACTACTATTACAAAATGACTGGAAACTGTGTAATACAGTGGTTTAAGTATTTCACTGTTCCATTTTGCTGTTCAACTAATACTCCCGGTGATAGTTGATCTTATTTTTATACGCTCATGCCTGTTTCCTTTTGGGGTAAGCAGAGAGCATAGAACACCATTTGCTCCGGTCCTGGCTACTTCCCTCGCTTCCTCCACTCATTTCTATCTTCACACATTCTCGGAGGTTTCGGGTACATCGAATTTTACTTGTCTCTAAGACGTCACCAATATTAGTTGATATTAAGGTCAATAAATTTTAGTCCCCCACTAGGGTTCATGTTTTCCAAATAATTATTAATGTAATCCAGGCCAAGATAATTTGGACTGACCGTTAAAGAAGGATCTGAGGGAAATTATCAATGCATTATTAAAGTATACGTTTTTTTTTAATTGTGACACATTTGTTTAGAAAAGAAACAAAGTTATAACAGAAAAGAAAATATAAACTATACGATTTTAGTTAAAATTAAGCGAAAAATATTGCCCAAGCCCCTAGTTTCTGGGTGCCTAAAAGGCTGGCGGCGTTATCTCTTTGAATGGCAATGCCAATGCGTTGAGCGAGAAACGCGCCAGCCCTTGGATCACAAGAGCTTTCCAATATTTATTCTTTAATCTTTTTAAATGAATGTGGGCGTCGAGTCCCCATGGGCCCAGAGTCTCCACGGCGAAGGCAGCAAAAATATAATTGTCACCAAGACATGCATATTTGTGAAGTTTTGCTGCCTATGCCGTAGCAGCAGCTCTACCTGCCTTAAATGCCGTTGAGCCAAGGTAGGAGGCGCCGGAGTATCGCCGCATGTGGCGTCCCAAACTCAGGGCCATCCAAATTGCCACGGTATCATGCTTATGCCGTTGGGACTCCTACCATCATATAATTCGACTTTGACTGAAAAAAAAACCTAATTGAGATTTCATCATCATACGTTTTTTGACACTTACAAATCAGTCCCCGAAGTTAAAATAATCTAATCCACTATAGATTCCGAATCACTAATAGTACCTAATGGTTGTACGAACTCTAAATATAGTTTTTTTTTTTTTTCATATAACAGAGGAAAACAAGCAAGTGGGTCACCAGATGGTAAGTGACCATCAAGGAGATGGTCAGTGGTGACCTTAAGTCGAATTATAAAGATGTTATTAATAAGTTTAAATGATATAAAAAGTGCCAGCACAAAGAAAAATCTTTTTCATTTGACAGGATTTATTTCTGCAACCTCGGCATTCTGTGCGTTCCCCTCAATTATGTCTTGTACAGTAAGCACCAGAAGTAGCCGAACATTGGAAAAGGTCAAAGAATACCCAGGCTCTTATTCTCTTGACAATAGAGTCGTGTTTCGATGTTTTTGGCCTCCTCAACTATGTAGAGATATCTTCTGCTGTCTGTACGTGCAAGCAGTGTACTTTATTTAACCAAGCGTCTGTTATTTTTGAATGACGGTCGTAGAGAGTCATAGTTTTGGTCGTTGGTATCGCAAGCGAGAAATGCAGTGAGCATTACTCTGAGCACAGCACTGCTCTAAACGAGAACAATTACGGACTTCCTCTATAATAACTATGTCTATATTGTTCAAGGTTTCATTCTACTTTCAATTTAAGTTTGTTTACTTTTTTTTTTATGAAATAGGAAGACAAACAAGCAAGTGGGTCACCTGAAGGTAAGTGATCACCACCGCCTACAGACACCCGCAACACCAAAGAGATGCGTTGATGCGCAGATGCGTTGCCAACCCAGAAGGCTAAGATGGAATACCTCTTGTGCCAGTAATTACACCGGCTGTCTTGCTCTCCATGCCGAATGGATGGATGGTCGGTTTGGATCGGATGTAATCTTTTAAGTGGATTTTGACTAATATCCAAAAGTCATCCATAGTCATGGTAGAGCTACATTGTAGCCAGTTACTGACTGCAGTAGAGATAGGCCGGCTTGACCGAAGTAGTACCACACTCTCACAGAATACCGGCGTAAAGTAATAGCTGTCACTTCGTTCGCACGGTGGCTGTGAGATCCGCAGGCCTTCAGGGGGGAGGGGACCTACAGCGATTCTTTTGAGATCGCTGGTTCCTATGGGTGGCGGTAATCACTTTCCTTCCAGTTACCGGCATGCTCGTTTGTCTTCCCTATAACAATAAGTTAGTTTACTTGGAATTTAGTAAATGTATGTGAAACAAAAAAGCGTGTGTGAAAAATTTTGCTTTTGAGAGAAACATATTTTATTTGGTTTCTGTTAGAGTTTTTGGTTATAAATACGTGTGCCAATAAAGAAAACTTATTAAATTTTGTCACAATTGAGTCAAAAATAGAATGAATTAGGTTCGCTTGTCACAAATGATCTATAGTTCCATTTGTATTGGTCAAATCCTGCCTTGCCTACTTTTGGCCTTTTCGAAACTGATTTCAACCCAAAGTCGCCAATTTTTGACCACAGGAAAGACAACTTCCTTTCCTGTTCTTACTGTGATTTCTACCCTATTTGTCTAAACGTACATTTTCCTTAAAATTTCGGTAGCAAATTTAATATGACGCCTCGTCTGAAATGCCTGAAGGATTTATTTATAAACAAGACGAGTAATAACGTGTTACGAAGCTGATTCAGTCAGCGATATGTCACTGCGCGTTACAGCTGAAATTGTACCACCTACGCCGCAAAATAACGGATACATAATGCATGACGCCGGAGTTCCGCTAGGGCGTATATGGAACTACCTGCGACGTATACAGGATGTTGGGTAATGTAATGAGTAGTATAAAAACAACTATAATTAGATTGAAACGATGCCGGTACAATCGAAGACACGTATAAGTCACAATTAAGGACGGAACTGCGAGAAAGTGTCATTTTTCGAAAGCGGGGCATATATACTTTATTCTTAGGTACTTAAAATAAGGTAAACAAAAAAGTCATACGATTCGGCAAATCAACCAATCAAATTAAAAGATTGACTTGATTGGTTGATCTTGAGTCACTTGACTATTTTGTTTAGTATATACTATGAAGTTGATATACCTATCCCTTTCGAGCATAGACAATATCTCTCAGATCCCTCTTCAATGGTCGGCTAAGTTTGTTGCTGTTTGTACAAGATATTTATTTCTCGATCACGTAACAATATTCGAACTAGAATAGCAAAATAGAATAGAATAGCATGTGGTGCGGTGCGCGGACGCCGGGCAAGTGGACAAAGTCTTCTCCGAGCCAGCTCACACCAATCCTCTGAGCGCTGCTTGCGTGCGTCCAGCGACGTCGGTGTACCTTTTCGTCTATCAGTCCATCAACTGGTAAAAAGGGGCATCTAGCCCGTTCAGAAAATGTAAAATAGATTAAGTATAAGAGCTTTCGAGATATTTGTACTTTTAGTTTTTTGTAAGTGAAAAAAATTGTCATTTTTAATTTGTCCCTCCCTGCATCTCTGTCTAACTGGTATCATAAGAAATGGACGCACATAAATTAAACTCAGATAAACTTAACTTGGCAGTCATGTAACCGCCACTAAAAGTGTAACAAACAGCACTTTTACTAAACCTGTTTTTGCTTGTACTGACTATGTACTCGTAAGTGCCTCCTATTACTCCTATTATCATTACGAATTATCCACTATTTACCTAACACCCTGTACATAGATATAGCATTTTATGGAAGTATTGTGAGTGATTGGGATGATCGACTGCTACTACAACCCGTACCACTAGCGATAAGCAATCACTGATTGTTTTGCCAGATATTTCCTGTCCCTACATAGAAAGAAAAAAAAACACTGTTCAACACAGTATGTTACACACAAACACACATCCATCACGATCAGAGTACAAAAATACAAATATCACAAAAATTGGTTTGAATATTATCAAAAAGGGCCCCACTTCTTCGGTAAACCCGTGTATTTTTACAAATAAATGTATTTGAATTTTGGTACGGTTTTTACTGGCATTTAGCTATTTTTTACAGTAGGTTTATTATGTACGATTCATTTTATATAAATAAAATTTAAAACTATAATATCACAAATGCGAAAGTCTGTTTGCCTGTCCAGCTTTCACGTTCAAACGGCTAAACCAATTTAAATGAAATTTGTTAGAGGGATAGTTAGCACCTGGGAACGAACATGTGGATGAAATTTTGTTTGTATGGGGAATGCTAAACTGCTGAATTTTTGAGATAGAAAAAGATACGGGCAAGGGTGGGGGGCAGATTTTTCGATATCGAGAATGGCCATAGGCTACTTTTCATCCCGAAAAGATGCCAAAACGATGCGAAAGTTAGCGCTAAATGAATACTGAACAGGCAAAAACTAGTGTCATAAGAAAAAACACAACGTCCACATCTCAGTATTTTCATACACCATGGAATTTAATCCACTTTGCTCGTCACTCTAGTAACATCTTAAACCGTAACTAAATTTTCTTAAACGTGCTGGGATCCCTATTCTAAACAAAACAGCCTCGCAGCAGACTCGCCTTAAACTCGCTTCCCATCGGCTTCCATCAGTCACTATAATTTATCGCCGCACCATACTCACGGCCTCGGGTGATTATGCGAAATACCCGACAATCGCAAATGGAAAAAGGAATCGCAATCTATTTCGGCTTATTGCTTGTCCGGGCCCCATTTACTTAACACATTTTCCTTTCGCCACTTTTCCTGTGTGAACCGGTTTTTTTAATCTCCATTAAGGGAAACTATGTGTACTTGGGCCTAAGCGATTGTGTCCGTGATTGAATGGGGATAGATTGTAGTTCTAGGGCACTGAAGGAATAGTTTCGGCACTGAGTTTAGATGTTTTTTTTTTATAAAATAGGAAGGCAAACAAGCAAGTGGGTCACATGATGGTAAGTGATCACCACCGCCTATAGACACCCGCAACACCAAGAAGATTGCAGATGCGTTGCCAACCCAGAGGGTTAAGATGGAATACCTCTTGTGCCAGTAATTACACCGGCTGTTTTGCTCTCCACGCCGGAACACAACAGTGCAAGCACTGCTGCTTAGCGGCAGGATTAGCGAGCAAGATGGTGGTAGTTATCCGGACAGACCTTGCACAAGGTCCTACCACCTGCGATTTTATTTGCGAGAATGTAGGTACATAAATAACAATAGATAATACGAGCCATATACATTCGATCACCAAGTGCAAAGCAAATCTAGTTAGATAGAGTCGAATAAATTATTAAAAATACTAATAAATTAATTACAATTTATACGTTATTATCTTGAGTCACAAATACAGATACAACACGTGAGTATAGGTGCAGATAGGACGTGAAGTATCGTCATTCGTAACAAGTTTTTCATACGATATATTTTTTTTAATAACTGCGTCCTTGAACTACTCACTATCATGAATGAGCCAAAAACTCGGTCCTGGTTATTTCTGCTCCCTTTCAGGGTTTGTGTCCTTTATCTGTCTCTGTTTCTAAACGTACCAGCGTCATCGCCTTGTCTCCCTCACTTTAAGAGGAGTGTGAACCCAGCCCCAACATGCGTTCCTCATACCAACAGCGATAACGTTTTCCACCCTCTAAACTTTAATCTATCGGAATGAATTTTTGGTATGTTGTCATTATGCCTTAGAACTAGGTTTGTATGTTTTACTTGCATTTTAGAAGTTTCATACGAAACATAAAAACGTCAGTATTTTTGAAACTATTAAGAATATTTATACAATAAAAGCGTACAAACCTAGCTCTAGGGCATACTGACAACATACAAAAAAATCACGGCTATAGGTTAAGGTTGTAGGTTTAGAGGGTGGAAAATATTATCGCCGTTTGTATGGAGAGCGCTTGGTTCACACTGCTCTTAACTAGGGTGCTAAAGCAAGATACGCTGGTGCTTCGACGCTGTAAGTTCAGAGAACAACGGGCCTGAGCAACGCAGGCATCGCTCTAGTTACAGTACTGACAACGTTTACAATCTTTGCCAAAACAAGAGCGATATGCCTGATGAAATTATTAGTAAGGTGAGTTACAATTTCAAATGCTCACTGCTTTATGCCTATTTCACTCTTCCCGTGACGTGCCTTGAATAATGTACTATTAATATTAATACGGTATTGTGTTTGCCTTTCTGTCACGTTCAATTGAAGTGAGAGGATCTGTTTGATTTTTTGAAAAGGATTTTAATCCCGAATCAAAACTTTCGAAGGAAATTGCAGGTAAGCCAGCAAGGAGTCTAAACATCTTTCCTTTCTTTAAGCCTCAATCCGCTCTCGCAAATCCTTTACATATATTAAGTTTGTATAGTGTTTAGTAATCCTCCTTAAAATTTTAACAATAAATAAAGTCACTTTCAATTCCACTATAGTTCAAGAACCGCTATCTATAATAAGTTGAAGACAAATCAACTCGGACTCTGAGTTAAGCAATAGTAATTTCTATCTCCTTGAAATACAGTTTTCGATAGGTCAATACAAAGTTTGTGGCTGGTTAGGGTTGTCTCCACCCGCATCGAAGTAAATCTTCGTTTTTGCCCTCCCACCATCTGTTAGGGGCAAGTTTGTGGCTTTTGCAAACTCGATGTATTTTTACTAAGACCCCACTCTTTTAAAAGATTTGTGGGGAGCAAGGTTTAGTTGTTGACGTAAGTTGCTTCCGGCTAGGTTAAATAATAATAATTTACTATTACTGCCACTGCAGCGCTTTGTATGTTTGCCAAGGCGCAAACTGATTTCCTTTGCAAATGAGACCTGAAAATGGCCCGAACTGACGCGAATTAGATTCGTTACAATACAAGCGATATAACCCGTTAGATTTGATCAAACCGCTGCTTAAAATACCGAGACGGTACGGAATCGCAGTAACGTGCCGTTAACGTCAGGACGAGGTCAGGACTTTTTGTGCAGCGCCGAGGAGAGCATGCGACAAAGTCTTAACGTTTCCAGCACATCACTGCGATTCCGTACCGTCAGCGTATTTTGAGTAGCGGTGCGGAGGGCATGCGATAAAAACGGAACGGATACGATGCGTCACTGCCATCGAAATGAGAAAACGATAGAACTGTGTACAACGCAGTGGCAGAGTCACCGACCATAGTCTATTTGGTAGACTATGTTGGATAGCCTGAATTTAAATTGTATGTGCCAATTGTCAAGTAAATAGCTCTGCGTTTTGTACGTTTTAAATTGGCGTCATATTTTTAGTTCTGCTATCCGACGCCGTGTGTCGCTGCTAGTTAGAAAACTTAGCACTTTATTCACTTACGATAAGATTCAAAATTGAACCAATCTCTAAATATTGAAAGCCCCTCTTCACCTGCTTCACTCCGTCGCAAAGTGGTGACGGTAGGCTTGTAACAATCCGAACAAGTAGGCATATCTATTGTCTTCTGAAATCGATGGTCACTGTGATTCCGTACCGTCTCCGTATTTTATTCAGCGGTTTGGTCGAAGCTTTAAGTGTTTTATTTCAATTTTTCGTCTATCTCTACAGCTAGTACTGTTGGGAAGGCTGTGGCGTGTCTCGTATACCGTGTACTGCGCGCAAAAAAAACTTTCCAATAATATAAATATAGGCTCCATTAAAGAGCTTACTGAGAGAAATCTTTCAATAACTCCTTTTTTATGGAAAAGGGAAGAGAATAAGCAAGCGGGTAACCTTCTAGAAGTAATCACCGACGCCCGTGGAAACCAGCAACCGCAAGAGAATTGCTGTTCCGTCGCCTCCTTCTATTTTTACGGCTAGATTTTTTTTTCTAGATCAAAAATTTTGTTTTATTTTTCACCACATTAGTACGAGTAAGTTCCTATTCTTGAAATGAAGTTTAACCGAAACTTTTAATGATACTCAACAATCTAATTTAACCATACTTCTTTTTTTTTTATGAAATAGGAAGGCAAACAAGCAAGTGGGTCACCTGATGGTAAGTGCTCACCACCGCCTATAAACACCCGCAACACCAAAGATATTGCAGATGCGTTGCCAACCCAGAGGGCTAAGATAAAACATCTCTTGTGCCAGTAATTGCACCGGCTGACTTGCTCTCCACGCCGGAACGCAACAGTGCAAGCACTACTGCTTAGCGGCAGGATTAGCGAGCAAGATGTTGGTAGCGATCCGGACGGACCTTGCACAAGGTCCTACCACCCGAAAAAATGTTATATAGCTAAAAGGGTAAATATTATCGCGTTCATCCGCACAGAGTTAACGGTAAGGGATAAATATTCAAATTTTATACGTTTCAATTTAATACAAAATTATACATTTAAATTCCCGCCCGCTATGTACCTAGGGTAAACATATATTGAATTCGGCTCAGATAGCTTTAGGGAATTAATTAACACTTTAATATAAGGAATAGTTCTAGTAGGGGTAATATTAAACCCAATGTAAACTGGGAAATGACGCAGACAAGTTGAGAGGGTATTTTCGGTTAATTTCCGATAAAAACGTTCCTTTGTAAAGTGCAAACAAATCAATTCAATTCAATTCAATTTCAATTCAATTTGTTTATTTTCAATAAGAAGTTCATATAAGTACATTTTGTTAGTAATACAAAAAAGTTATATGTATGTTAGTACTATATTTAAATTAATCTAAAGACAATAGAAATAAGGAATTTTTATAATTTTGTCATGTCCTACAAAACTAATTAATAGGTAAGTGCTAGTAAGCTATGCAAATAATTTTTTTTAGTAAAAAGTTAGGATACCTTTCCTATAACTAACCTAGGAGTTATATATTTTGATCCGCGCATCCCTAATTATGGTATTGTTAAACACATAACAGGTCTCACAGAAATAATTATAATAATAATTATAATTCATGAAATATTGCCGTCGCTAAATGCGCAGTCGCAATGCTGATTTCACTGAAAAACTAGTTTGGCTACTCGTGATTTTTGTTAATCATGGGAATCAAAGTTCGTTTAAATTAGTAAAAGTATTTGCTACTGATAAACATTGATGATTTAAGTATTTACAAATCAAGAGTTAGGTAAGGTGTAACAAACAGGAGTGCGATTTTTGAATCTCACCGGGTGACTAAAGCTCGCCAAAATGGTCGTGTTTCATAGAAATGCGGCCATTTTGGTGAGCTTTAGTCACCTGGTGAGATTCAAAACTTGCATTTTAATCTCACTAGGTAACTAAAGCTCACCAAAATAGCCGTTTTGAGCTCTAGTCGTCTGGTGAGATTCGAAAAAATTGCACCTCAGTTCGGTAGTCACTTTTTAGTGTAATAGGTAATTAAACAAAACTCTGGTTACGTGTAACAAAACTGTTTTTTCAGCGTTTCCGTAGATCCGTTTTCTTGTCAAATGTTTTTTTTTCTATCCGTACTTACATTTGGTGCGCGTTTGCACCCCAACCTATGGAGCTGTCATTACGCGGCCAGCCGGCCCTATTCTGGTGTGCATTGTTTTGATACTATTTAGTTCGTGTGTAATTTGCAAGTAGGTATCTCTATTTTAGGCGGCGCATCAAGCGATCAGTTAGATCTTCAGCGATACAAATGTGAAAACCGCATCCGATTCGTGTTGTAGATTTTATGTTATGCGCGTACAAGTAAACGTAAAGATCCATCTGCAAGGTCCGTCCGGATCGCTACCACCATCCTGCTCGCTAATCCTGCCACTAAACAGTAGTGCTTGCACTGTTGTGTTCCGGCGTGGAGAGCAAGACAGCCGGTGAAATCAATGGCACAAGAGGTATTCCATCTTAGCCCTCTGGGTTGGCCTCTGGTTTTGTGGGTGTCTATTAGCTGATCTCTTTACTTTAAATGGCAATTTTAATTATTATCTCCTTTATTCAATTTTGTTTCTTGCTTTTTACATTCAAAAAAATAAATCATGGTATAAAAATTACATATAATAATAATAATTATTATTATCATTTATTTCAAGCACAGGTCCCATAATATTTGTTAGTAACAAAGAAACTTAAAATCCGTCTATGGGCGGTGGTGATCACTTACCATCAGGTGACCCACTTGCTAGTTTGCTTTCCTATGTTGTATAAAAACAATGTTAATATCTTATTCTAATACTAAAGCTTAACATTGCCAGAATACGGCCACACAGATTGCGAATTGGATGTTTGCGTCGTTTGGCCACGTTCACGTTCGTCCGTGGCACTAATGCTGCTGATCAGCGATGTACCTCGTTATCCTTAAAGCATCAACGTTGAACCCGTACGCCGAGGCAACACTCTATCCCTCTCACTCGTGCTAGCGCGAGAGCAAGACAAGGCACTACTCCAACGTCGAGCTCGACGCTGTTGCATTTAGAGAATTACCTCATGCAGCTGCCACGTAGTTCAGAATCCGCGTGCATTGCTATCACGGCCACATGTGCGAGTGAAAGAGTTCGATGCGTTACATTGCGGGGTTACCATGGTAAGCAACGAGACAGCGACGGGTGTAAGATTCAATGTATTACTACTCGTATACATTACTCGCTCATGTGACCAGGGTAAGTAGGCAGGGTATGAGGGTTTGCCAGTTGTTTGGAGATTGCAGTCTGAAATTGATATGCGTTAATTAAGGTAGATCGCTCCGTATGAGGCGAGAATTTCAATTTTTTTAAGTGCAAGCCTCTGTACTCAAATTCTTGCAATAAAAAAATATAGAGTACGGGTCAGGCTACACCGGCCGCGTGCCCACGCATCGCGTACGCGAGCCGCGTCGCATACGCGGCCGGTGTGGTTCAGCCTTAAATTGGATTGTTTTTGTAGGTTGTGAATACTTTCCAAATACTGTGCAATAAAAATAAATAAATTAAAGTAGTAACATGATGGAAAAGGCTTGCGCTTGTTACATAATTTAAAAGACAAAATAAATAAAAAATATTTTAACATAACACAAAACGGTCCCGTTTTCCTTTCCGTTGTACTCTCCACTGATTTTATTTGAAAAACCACTTAAAACCTTCTCCCAAGTTTTCAGGAACACGGCAATAAAATATTCCCTTTTAAGAGAAGTTTGGCAAGAGCCGGCTGTCGGACAAATGTAGTTCTAATTAAAATAAGATTCAATGTCATGTTTGAAACAAGATTTTGTAGACAGTACTTTAAATAAAATTTTGGTTTTTCCGTTTAGGGGTCACCCATTAATCATGTGATGTCTGTTAAATTTTTTTACTCCCCCCCGCCTAGTGATACGTGGCGAGGTTTAAGACTACCCCCCCCCCGTCTCCCTTACTTAAAATCACGTGTATTTTTAAAAATTTTCGCGGAAATCTCGCTTTTAACGAAAAAATAAATACACGTGATATCTTACTATACCCCTTGTGATATTTCATGTTTTTTCCGAAACCTGAAGCGCCTTTTGAGCCTCACATGATTAATGGACGATCCTTTTATTAAGAATTTAAAAATAAGACGATGTTGATTGATTAGAAAGTTCAATATTGTTCATCTTCAAAATAGTTCATATGGTATGATTTAGTCCGAATTTCAAATTTTTGTTTTGTTTTGTGGTCGTGTGTAATCAATCATTAAGCTCATCTCTCGTTGCGTTACCTACACTATGAACGTTTGTATGAGACAGCGTTTTTCAAGTCTCAAAATAAACTTGAAGACGGCCAGAGCAATCCGATCCCGTATTGTTCTTATTATCTTGTGAATTTGGTTTACGGCGGCCCTTTGCAGCAAACTTGAGTACTTTGCGAATTTAGGAACGGCGCAAAGACTTTAACAAGCTAACAGTAATTTCAGTTATGGTATATTTAATGCCTTGCTGATGTTGTGTTAAAATGCCTATTAGTGGCAACTCAAGTCGGCTAGGAACTTGTATAAAGAACTACAGCATGGATGCAGCCTCAGTACTTGCCAAGACTGTCAAAATGGTTATCTTTGGGCGCGTCAAGGTAGTAAAACCTGCAAATTAATAACAATAACGTAGATTATACTACCTTAATGTAAACATTACCAGCCAAAGGTAACCATTTTGTCTATTGATTGCTTACAGGGTGTCAATTGAAGAGGAGTTTAGAGTATGTAGTCATCTCTTTTTGGCAAATTATATTGCCATTTAAGGTAAAGAGATCAGCTAATAAAATACCGGTTTCAAGTTTAATACTCTTTCTATGCTATGCAACTCGATCGTTCGTTCCGTACAAACAACAAGTTATATCACGCTCGACAATCAAACAAAATAAATGATATAACAAATTTAGAATTTAGTGAAAACCGCGTTGAATTTTTAGAACACTTTTGTACTTCCTTTGTCAGTAAATGGGTACAAACAAGCTTCAAACAATAAAATTCTACAAAACACCTGTAAACAAGGAAAAAATGGTGAAAACGCTCGCGGCTCGTCAAGGGGACAATTTTATTATATCTAATGCTATGCAAACTGGACTGGGCTCTATTTTACGAATTCCATTATTAACAAAGGACAATAAATTTCAATAAGAAAGAAAATTATTAAAATATTTTTGCCTCTTTATTACAAAAATAACTTAACTTCTACAGTGGTAGGTGGTTGAGTAAGACTCTATCCAATTCCTGTAATACTTGGAACGAACTTGTTCCTTCATACATCTTTCCATACATTTGTTCCATTCGAATGCAATCCGATGTAAACGCTCGAGTTACTGGTTACTAGCAGTTGTTCCAATCCAATGTTCATGCTCGAGCTTGTGCTCGCAGGCCAAACAGCAGTTGTTCCAATCCTATCCAAAGTTCATGCTCGAGCTTATGCTTGCAATACGCATAGCAGTTTTACCAATCCAGTCCTATGTTCATGCTCGAGATTGTGCTTGCAATACACATAGCAGTTGGCCTAATCCAATTCAATGTTCATGCTCGAGCTTATGCTTGCAGTATGAATAGCAGTTGTTCCAAGACAGTCCAATGTTCATGCTCAAGGTTGTACTTGCAGTACAAATAGCAGTAGTTCCAATAAATAAATAATAAATATCTAAGGACAGTTAACACCAATTGACTTGGTCCCAAAGTAAGCAACCAAAGCTGCTTGTGTTATGGGTACTAGACAACGGATATACATACTTATGTAGATAAATATAAACTTAAATACGTATAGCATCCACGACTCGGGCACAAACATTCGTATTCATCATACAAACATTTGCCCCTCCCGGGAATCGAACCCGGTACCTCAAGCTTCATAGTCAGGGTCACTAACCACTAGGCTATCCGGCCGTCCAATGCAATTCAATTTTCATGCTCGAGCTTATGCTTGCAGTATGAATACCAGTTGTTTCAATTCAATCTAATGTTCATGCTCGAGCTTGTGTTTGTTGAACTTCAACACGACACGAATATCATAATTCTAAATCGAAAACCGCACGTCAGTGTCAGACCTACATAGAGGGCTGATTCTCTAAGCGGTTGAGCCATCGCCCTGTCTCGCTTTAGCGCTTTAACGAGTAAACAAGACAACGAAATGCTTCGACGTCGAGTTCATCGCTGTTGCCCTTAGATAATAACGGCAGATCGTGCCTTCTTGATGGCGGACGATAATAGACAAATGAATTCAATTATAGCAGAAGTGAAAAAGTAAGTCGGAGTGCCAATTTGGGAGGTCGACGCTACCATCATTATGACCGTCGGGGAGAGATAATTATATTGTGTTAGTTTTGACGAGGAAAGCTCGCAGGCCATTAGTCAAGATTTTGTGCATTTGATGATCTAATTATAGAATGTATTTTTTAAATTCTTACCCCCTTATTCAAAAAAAGTTAACAATCTTTTAAAGCTAACAAATGTTTTGTCCCTTTCACTTGAAGGCAAACGTCACAATGACAGATAAAGACGTAAAACATGTTAACTAACAAACGTTTACGAAGCGTATTTGAATAAGGGGGTAATCATTTAACAAGTGGCTTCAGTACTAAAAAAAAGTGAACTAAATCCACATAGAGCCCCCGTGGCATGGTGCCCAGAAGACTGGCGGCTTTTCCTCATTGTATCTGTTAGAACATATCACTGGACTACAGCACTAATCTTGTCTTAACTTGCACTATGGCAACGTGATGAATAGTCAATAGTCATTTTAATAAAAATCACTATCACGATCACTATCATCACTACAAAGTATAAAGTGGCTATCCGTTCTTGTCTGTCCTGATATCTTCGGCTATTTACTCCATCTAAACCACGCAATAGATTCTGATGCGGTTTTAACTGTCATTTAGAGATTTTTAAAGAAAGGTTTGCATAGTCGAGCAAACAATTTCTTGACCACTTTCGACCCTATTACAAAGACATAAGGTTCAAAAGTGGTCAAGCGATTACTTGGTCGACTATACACACAGACAGTACATGCCAATTGTGCCCGTGCGAAGCCAGGATGGGTCGCTAGTAACACATAAAACTTTTTTCTATCAAAGACAAAGACATTCAGATGGTAACATGGTAACAGAATTTTAGAAAAAAACAATTCTGACAGGCTTGTCACATTTACTTCTTGTTTACTTAGCGAAGGAGTTTCAGAAAGATTTTTCATTTTGATTTGCTTTAATGGGATAATTTTTATAGTTTTTAATTATGACTGATTGATTTCTTTCGATCTGCGTTATTTTATCTTGTAAGTGTATTTTAAAATGTAATTTTTAATATTGAAATACGTTAAAGTCATTATGCACTTCTTAATTCTATAAAGATTAGGTAGAATCTCTGCATAGTCTTTTTACATAGTCTAAAACGAAGTTGCTTTCAGTTTGTCTGTCCGCATTGTATTTTCGGCAGTTTACTCATTCTAAACCACGCAACGGATTTTGATACGGTTTTCACTGTCATTTAGATAATTTTTTAACGAAGGTTTTTATATATATTATATAGTAATTGTATCTGTCCGAAGCCGCGGCAGGTCGCTAGTCTATCGTATAATAATGGACACTTGGTATCATTTAGTTTTTATGAAATTTATAAAGTATATTATTATATCATCGGTCAATTTGCGTTTTTAGGATACATTCTGAAGACCCATTTAGATGAGACGAGTTTCTTGCCTCGACCATACTATTATCGTAGCACTAGAAAAAATATAGTATCATGGTAAACTATACGTACAGTCAAGGAATTTAATTCCCTACCCATTTCGTTGAAATGTCGTCTGACAATCGCAATGCATTAAGGTCGATATGTCAAACTAACGTCTTGCACTATAGCTCTTATTGTGACAGTTTGCTATATGCTATTGAACCTTAGGTGGGTTGGAAATTAAATTCCTTGACTGTACAATGCAGCATGAGAAGGGGCGATAATCGCCTCGCCTTTGATGCTTGGATGTCTCCGTGTAAACAAAAATTTAATTCGAAACTCTTATTTTCACCTGGCGATTATTGCATACGATAATGTCATACGGTTTCTCGCCCCAAAACGTGCGAGAAACTCGTGCCATCTTAATGGGTCTTTAGTCATACATGGCAAAGAATAAAATTACTAAATGTAAATCTTTATGGTTTTTAGATGAGCGACCAAAAAAACACGGTTTCAAATGATAATCCGATTGACAAAGACTGCGATACAGCTGAACAAACAAATCCTAATGTTACCATTCATTTGCATGCTGCTGAAAATCAAAAAGCGAATGTACGCCGAACTGTATTATGTGAAGAAGAAGAGGATCCAGCAAAGCGAAGCGAGTCAAATGCGAGAAGTAAATTAAGAAATGTGTCGAAAGGATGTCGAGATTATATTGTTTTTAATGTTAATGACGGACGACCTCCGGATCAGTCGCAGCGACCGACTCCAACGCAAGGACAACAAACGACTCCAGAATTAAATTCACAGACTGAGCCAAATCCACTACTAGAATTAAATCCATCAGAGGGGCCCCAATCACCACCAGAATCGAATCTACAGCAAGAAACAGAATTGTCACCCCAAAGAATAGTATCATCCCCACCACGAGAACCAGAATCGTCTCCACCACAAAGGCCAGTATCACATCCAGCTCAAGGACCAGAATTGTCTCCAGCACAAGGATCAGAACCACGCCCAGCACACGGGCCAGAATCATTTCCAGCAGAAAGATCAGAATCACCCTCACCCCAAGGACCAGAATCGTCCACACCACAAGATCCAAATTTGACACAAACACATCAACCTCAAGCGCTATATCCTCAACAAGGACCACAGCCGGTTCCAGTATCAAACCAATTTCAAGAGACATTTCCACCACTAGGGCCTTACCCACCACAAAGCCAATATCAACCACAAAGTCCCTATACACCACAAGGTCCATATCCATCACAAGGCCCATACCCACCACAAGGCCCATACCCATCACAAGGCCCATACCCATCACAAGGCCCATATCCACCACAAGGCCCATATCCGCCACAAGGCCCATATCAACCACAAGGTCCGTACCCACCACAAGGCCCGTATCCACCTCAAGGGCCATATCTACCTCAAGGGCCATATGCTCCAGATGGACAGTATCCGCCACAAAGACCATTCCCACCACAAGGTCCATTTCCACCACAAGGACCGTTTCCGCCTCAAGGGCCATATCCACCACAAAGCCCGTATCCACCAAATGGGCCATATCCACCACAAGGCCCGTATCCTCCCCAAGGACCATATCCACCCCAGGGACCTTACCCGCCAGATGCACCATATCCACCGCAAAGTCCAAATCCACCCGAAGGACCGTTTCCTCCGGATGGACAATATCCACCGCAAGGAACTAATCGACTCCAAGAAACAGTTGCGGGTCACGAACCAAACCCATCTCGTGGATCATTACCACCACATGGTGGGTTCCCGCCTCAAAGGTCATTCCCAATGCAAGGTCGGTATCCATTACAAATCTATTTATCTCATGAATCTTGTTCTTCCAAGGATTTTACTCGCCCACAGGGATAATTTTGCAAACCAAGGATTTTCAGCACAAAAGCTTATATCCCAAACCAAAATTTTATACCACAAGGCCCTTGTCACCAACTTCCATAGAATATAAGAAAATTGTTATTAGTTGCTCAAATCACTAATAATATCTGTACCCACAGTCAAACTTCCCAAAATAATAGATGGACCTTATAACTCTAATTCCGAAGTTAACGTTATACATTGAATCATAGGACACAGATGCGGTTTTTGATAGGCGTCTTTGGAATGAGTTTTTAATTTTATTTAATGGAGTTATCCACAGCTCTAAACTCGGTGACATGTTTCTTTAGAACAAGATTTCCTGTTTCTTATTATAATTTCCGATTTCCTCCTATTTACTGACCCCTTTGGGTTGCTCACCCATACATTGGCGCTCGTCGCTGATACGATACCTGCCACGGTACTGCTCATAATTAAATTGATTCTAGAGTAACGGTATATTCTATTTTACAAGGAAACGAGACTGTGGAATCTCAGGCACAAGGCTCGAGGAGGAGTATCATACGTGAGTTTGATCTAGAATATAATAGAAAAACCTTATTCTACAGTTTAGAAAACATTTGCAAGAAAAAGGCTTAACAATAAATGCTTATTAGAGTACAAAGCGTGGTAACAGTTCAATCAGCTTTTGTCCAGTCACGAAGGGTGAAGCTTTAACATCTTAACTGATCATTGTCAAACTTTGTATGGAAAGATAATAGTTTTAATTAACGTGGACGGCCATACTGACAACGACGGTACAATTTCTGTACAAACCCTACCTTACAATAAAGTTGATATCCTTATTATTAATGCTACGCTACGTACCATTTTGTGAGGTCAACAAAATTGCTATTTACTTTAACCGAGCGAGAGATTATGATGACCTGGAAACAACTAAGGAAATGATGGAGGCCCACCGGAGGGCACCGAAGCCCCACGAGGGCGGGGACCTATATAAACCAGCAACGGATAAATGTTTCTTGGGGTCGGTGAATACTTCTCAAAAGGCAATCCACTTGTCGCTTTCCTTCCTTTTCCAAAAAAAAGATGCCATTTTGTTTACATTCTGCATTTCGTCTTATTGGACTTAATGTAACATAAATGGTTTTATATTCCTAATGACTTTTTTTTAGCTCAGCAAGTACAACGTATACGCTGCGTCGTAATCTCAGGATCGCTTGTTGACTACGAACCAGAGAATGAAGATCGGAATGTATTCGTCAAATTCGTGTTAAGTATCGTGTTCATGATGCTTGTGGTCACGGTCGTAACACTGGCCATCATCTTGTCTATGTAAGTTGTAAGTTTTAGGTCGCATTCGGAAATTAAACATAAATAATTAATAGTATGAGTGCGTAAATCGTTTAAGCCATTGAAATAATCTGAATCCAATGAGCTGTTAGGAGTGTTAAGTGACCGACTGGAACAACATTTAAGCAGAATAATGGCATCTTTGCCAGAGAGTATATTAAGAGACGGAAGATCTTAGTAGACGTTGTAGAAATGTAGCATTTTTTTCTTCTAGCGCTTTTATGGCATGATTTTAGACTTTTTAACATGAAACTACCGTGAGACTCAGACATATTAATAAAGCGGATCACTCACGTATTTTTGCGTCGGGAAATGCCCAACATGTTTCGGACCAGTCCGTGGTCCTTAATCATGAGCCCCCGCGGCGGTGGCGCGACGACGACTGATTTTAGACTTTGTCAAGGTCAGACTATTATTTGAAGTAGCCGCCATCGGATCTCTGTAACCTCTGTCTCAAGAGAATCAGACTTACAGCATTACACTTTCTGTTACATGAATACCCACGTTTCCTTGCGATATTTTCCATCAATGTACAAAATATGTTACAAAAACTGATTGATACGTGGCGACAGCTGGGAATCGAACTCAATACCTTACGACAAACTACAATTCAAATTAGCTGGGTTGGAATCATGTTGGAATTTTAGTTCACCTTTCAATAAAACACACCACAATACAGCGGTAATTTATCCGTTTTCATTATTCACGATTTGTTATTTTTGATTTATTGTTCTTTTTCAGATCAACTGTCAAGCAATTCCTAATCAACATTGGGATTTACTGTTTAATTCCGTTTATGTTAGTACCATTGGTGTTATCATTCCGGTTTTGAGTGTACAAGTCAAAGCAAGTACCTAACAACTCAAATAAGCTGCTGAGTCCTTTGCGGCGCTTCTTGTCAGCAGAATCTTCCCTTTTCCAAAATGCTGGTGGAATCAGACATTCAGAAGAGCCTAATCTGCCCAAGTTGAAAAATATTTTTTCATTTTCATTTCTAATTTTGAAAAGCGTTATGCGTTAGCGTTAGGTTGACTTAAGCAAACAGATGAAATCGGCGTCACCCTTTATGCAAAATTCCTAGTTCCATTTTTAACCATGCGCTTTCAGTCTTGTCGCGTAGAAGAAAGTTTTAAACTTGTCTCTTTTTCAGATTCGCTTTGATTGGACTTTACTGCTTCATGAGTTGTTCGAAGATGGGGCAGAACTATCCATGTAACCTTGCTTGTTTGGGGATAGCTGTAAGTTGAAATAGTTGCTTCAAAGGCGCCGCTGGAGGCGCTGTCTATATTTCCATAGTAATTGAGAAGTCAACGCTAACGCATTCAAGACAATTATTGTGAAAAAATCTTATACTACAGGAGTGCGATTTTTGGATCTCACCGGGTGACTAATGCTCGCCAAAATGGCTGTTTGTCATAGAGATTCGGCCATTTTGGTGAGCTCTAGTCACCTGATGAGATTCAAAAATTGCACCCCTGCTCTGGAAAAAGTTCGAATTACAATGCCGGCAGTGAATGCGTCAAAGATCTGTTGATTTGAATCTGTTGATGTTGAAGATTTGTTGATGTTTCAGGTGTTTATCCAGACAGGAATCGCGGCAATAGTCACAGTTTATTTCAAAACCCAGATAGTACTGTATGCTGTATTAACCACCGCCATTGTTATTTTTGTGTGCGTAATATTGGCGCATACGAGTGTAAGCGAAAACACAATTTATCTTAATATTCATATGGCTGTTTCAGATTAGGCGAATGTACATTCTGATTGCTGTTCCCAATATTCAAACCACGTATAGATTTGCCTGCCAACAGTTAAATTTTGATACATTTCTGCGGGAAATCTGTCAGAGTTTTACTGTTGGTAAGCAAATCTATCCGCAATTTTGCATATTGGGAGTGTTCTCATATAAGGCGGTTAATCATGCGGCTTAGCACAGCGACAATCGCACTGCTTAGTCGCAAGACTAAGGGACCATTTATAAACGTTAGTAGCGCGGAAGTATTGCGGCACTTTTTTCTAAAATGTATGTATGATAACGCACAACTTTTTAGTGTTTTTTTTATGAAATAGGAAGGCAGACAAACAACTGAGTCACCTGATCGTAAGTGATTACCACCACCTTTAGACACCCCCAACACCAAAGAGAGTGCAGGTGCGTTGCCAACCCAGAGGGCTAAGATTGAATACCTCTTCTGCCAGTAATTGCACCGGCTGTCTTGCTCTCCACGCTGGAACACAACAGTGCAAGCACTGCTGCTTAGTGGCAGGATTAGCGAGCAAGATGGTGGTAGCGATCCGGATGGACCTTGCACAAGGTCCTGCCACTCGCAAAAGTGTTGTCCGATTTTGTTTTTTTTTTCAGTTTGATTTTACAAGTGGGATTCTGTATTTTGTGGCCTTGGGAGTGACCATATGTGTGTTAAGTGTGATCCTTATCCTCTCGATGTCGACGTACAAACTCAGCATGAAGCCAGCGGTCGCCATCATCCTGATGCTCTTGACCGTAATGTCTGTCTTGGTATGTCACAGATTATTATTTATTCGCAAAATTTACAGCTGTGGCGAAACTGGTAAACGCAAGGCACGGAATGCTGATGTTGCAGGTTCAAGTCCTGCCGTTGCCTTAATTTTTCTTTGTGTTGTCATTACAATTTTAATTTAATAATTTGAATGTAAAAAAAACATTTAAAATAAAAATCGAAAGAAATTTCGGTTACAAAATTTAATGAATAAAATATTTTTTAAGTATGTACTGTGCATTCTTTTTGGAAGTTCAACCCGCTAATTTTGAATAATTGTACATTAAATGCGTGAAAGTCAATTGAAATATAAAACTTAACGTTACTTAAAATTCGTAAGTTGAACTTGCAAAATCAAAACAAAATCGCGTAAAAAACAGTCCCTTACTGCCACAGAACCACTCCAATTGATAAAAAGTCTCGCCATTTAGCCTAAATTATTAAAAAAACTGTCAAAATTTCAAAATTTCCGCTTCATCTTTGTTTTATAAAAAAGGAAGGCAAACGAGCAAGTGGGTCACCTGATGGTAAGTTATCTCCACCGCCCATAGACACTCGCAACACCAAGGATATTGCAGGTGCGTTGCCAACCCAGAGGGCTAAGATGGAATACCTCTTGTGCCAGTAGTTTCACCTGCTCTCCATGCCGGAACACAACAATGCAAGCACTGTTTAGCGGCAGGATTAACGAGCAAGATGGTAGTATCTACCCGGACGAACCTTGCACAAGGTCCTACCTGATCATCCTGTTTATAATTATTAATATTACTATATAACTGCTTTAATTTAATTTCAGTCTCTAATAATGGACCTGCAGATCATTTTAGGTGGTAGAACCATACAGCTTAAAGTGACAGATTACGCCCTAGCGGCCTTTATGCTTTACACCTCCATTATGGACATCTTCATCAAGATGGTATTACTTCTTGGAGTATCCAATTAAATTACAGTTTATCTATAAGGTGCAATGTGTCAGTTTTTGTAAAATAAAATCGTCAGATAAGATCGTTGTTAATAAGATTCTTTATGTTTGAATTGTTGTTTTTATTTTTTTATACCATACAGAAGTATAATAGTCAATAGAAGTTCAATTATCCTTATTTTTAATGAGCCTAACCCTAGTTTTGCATTTACTTTCTTTACTAACTATGGACAATGGCATCAACAAAATACAGTTCGAGACCAGCTAACGCCAATTTTAGGCTATCTTTCTCGGCCTGCGCATGAAGGGAGTATGACCAGGATAGGTAGCACGAACACCGCCCCACGCTTTTTCGCTCAGTGCGTTTATTTCTCCCAGCGGAAGAGATGATGATGAGCTACAACCAAGAAAGGAAGCTGTACAGCAGAGATCACAGATTTCATAAGTATATAAAGCGTTGACGGAGTCCACTCAGCAAAAGGTGAAAAAGACAGATAAAAAAAGGAAAGGAAGGGGAGGGTTATACCACGTTATACTCATTATGCCAGGAATAAAAGTTAGCGTTCTAGGGCTTCAGCTTTGTTTGAGGATGCGGTTAGTATTGAAGGTAGGTACTCCAATTACTTGGGATACCTTACCTGAGAATCAAATACCTTTATAAGTTCTAGTAGTATGGTATTAGAATAGAGCCGATCTGATTTTATTGACAAGAGCCTTCTTCAAATACGCAAGGTTTTTAAAAGCAAGTATGTTCAAAGATGGAGCGTAGGATGGAACATGTCTATAACTTAAGACACCCAAAAGCATGTGTGGTTGGACCACTGTTTGTGCCTTTATTGGCGCAGCTAATGCTACTGTACTATTTATATTTTATATTTGTCATAAACTATGTTTTCAATTAAACAGATATCAATCTAGTCTTTATATTTCTTTGGAATCTAGTTTATGCCAAAACTAATACGTGGCTTACCACTCTACCATAGTAAACTCGGTATCTTCAGGGATCGAGGAAAGAAGTCAACTCCGAACTTATTAGAACTGAGGTCTGAAGATCTTTTCTCAAATTTCCTCAATGTCTTTCTTTCTTCCATAACATTAAGGTTTGACTATAGTATCGTTGAATTGAAACTCTTCACTGTCTTCTGAATTGTTTTTAATTAATTTGACAATTCTGTCATATTCAGGACAAGTGTTTTAGAAGGGATTTTGAAGAATTAGTTTATTTTCTTATAAATATTACTTTTATTAATTTTGAGGCTTACAGTTTTTATTTTATGTACAGAAAATGTCTATGCGTATTTTGGTAACAACCTAAAACTACTGGTGTTGCACCATGAGTGACGTTAATGTGGAAACTGGAACACCAGAGGAGAGTGAGTCTGTAGATGAAAAACCAACGAATACCAAAAATCTAGATGCTAATAACGACACTGTGCTGCGTATAGAAAATGAAAATAAGGGTCGAAAAGCTACAGAGGTTCAGCTATTGAAGCAAGCTGTCTGTGCAGATCTCGGAATACACAGTGTTTGCTTACTTGAGGATGAACCAAAGGGTCAAAAAGCGCCAAAACTTGTACAAGTAGAATATGGCGGTGACAAGTACAGTAACAAGCCAGTATGGGTACAATTTATACGTAAGTTACATTTGAATACTTTATGTAGCGTAAAATGTGAGTATAATAATTCATATCTGGCTGAATTTAGACGGATCTTTGTCGAAATTCCTAATAACGTTTGTTCCAATGTATCGTTTCTCTTAATCATCATTAACACTAAAGGATTCTCTGCTGCAACCGCAAACTTTAACAAAGTTAATAACAAAGCTAACCTCTTCTAAAATATTTTTATACATTTTAAGCTCAGTTTTACCACTCTCTGATAGGTCCTCGATATCACATGTCTGTGATACCGTCTCTGTTTGTTTCCATAGAATAAACAAATATAGAATCACAGAGGTCTGTTGGGTATAACACGAGGAACTATCATAGAATGGTAAAACAGGCCCTTAGAGAAATTTATGGTTTTTGCAAAAAGTCGTTTAGGACAAAAATGATGATTTTCCAGTTTTCCGTGAACATGAGACCTTAAAAGGACTTGAAATGTCGGTAATTAGGTGAGTTACAATATGCGCGATATAAACCGTTTAATAAATAACTAATATTGTTCTCAGAGGGGCAGGGGAGCGGTGTGGAAATGGATGAAAGCTCCCGTGGACCTTTCGTTCAGAAAGTTTTCGCCATACTTTTCTTCTGCTTGCTCTTCACTAGCACCTTTGCATTTCTGTCATTTGTTGTGTGAGTATCACCTAACTCGTTATCATTAAGCACATTAGCGTCGAGCTCGATGCCGAGGCATCACTCTGTCTTTCTCACTCGTGCGAGCGCTAGAGCAAGACAGGATGTTGCGCAGAAAATAATAGGACAGTAGGAGGATTTTTGTACAAATATTGTGGTGATATTTGATTCGTATATGTTTTTACTGAATTAAAATTCTCTGTACAGGCCGGACATAAGACTTTTTTTCCGAACACCAGCTGGTATGTTTCTGGGTTTATGTGCCGGGTGAGTAATAAATTAAAATAAATAAAAAACATAACCTTTCCTTTTGGCTTTGCCGTAGTTATAGGGTTAATTGAAAATCCTGTAAAGTGGCATATTCGATGAAATTAATTTAAATGGGAAATATATCATTAGTGTTCATTGGTTTTATAATTTGTGTTTTTTTCTAGTATTGTGATGTTACCAGTGGTATATGCCATGAGTTGCTCGAATTGTACCCGAGTGCCGCCTTGCAACTGGATCTGCCTTATCATTGTGGTGCGTATACACGGATAGGTGTTTTATTCAACTTTCTAATGGTTATTGTTTTATAATTAAGACACAATCTAGACCACAAACAAGCAAGTGGGTCACATGATGGTAAATGACCACCACCGCCTATAGACTCCAAGGAAATTGCAGATGCGTTGCCAACCTAGAAGGCTAAGATGGAATACCTCTTGTGCCAGGAATTTCACCGGCTGTCTTGCTCTCCACGCCGGAAGACAACAGTGCAAGCACTGCTGCTTAGCGGCAGGATTAACGAGCAAGATGGTGGCAGCGAACCGGTAGGACCTTGCACAAGGATCTACCACCTAGAAATAGAACGTCACTTAGCCTAGATGCCTACCTTGTTTCTCTCTTCGATCGAGTTAGTAAGGGAAAGTTTAGCTACACCCTAAACTTACCGATTAAGAAAATCCTAGGAAATGAATGTACTTTTTTCCACAGGTTTTATGTTTTACCATCCTCTTTGGGTTCATTACAGCCCAGTACAGTCTGAATATTGTGTTTACGGCCCTGTTTGTGACCACCCTGGTCGTGCTCCTGTGTTTTGCTCTAGCCTTCACTGGGGTAAGTAGTTAAAACATTCAACCTAATAATTAATAGATTCAGGCGTTGCTTTGTGGAGGTCGATATCAACAAACTGGAAGAAATTACCTCGTTACTCCGCGAAACTTGTGCTGAACACACGCAAAATAATTGCGTCGGTGCGACATACGAATTTTTCATGCAAAAACCAATCCATCATGCAAAGAACATCCATCGCAGAATCAACTATAAACCACCACTATACATTTAAACTACACGATCTTTGCGCGTTTCGCCTCTATACGATGCATCAACGGGATCTATCGGGATATTTCGAAATTACTCAGCTCTTATACTTGATTTTGAGCTGTTACATTACATGCGAATGCTTAGGGTAATAGTTGTGTGTCGTACGATATCTACTTGCGAAGTTTGCTAGCATTTTGCTCAAACTATTTAGTTTTAGGAGTTAATTGTTGTTTTTCTATTCCAGTTCGATTTCACGAAGTTTTATTTATACGTGGTTGTCTTCTTCTTTGTGCTGTTCGGCTTCAGTTTGGTCGTCATGGTCATGGCGTTCGTATTCAACCAAAAGTTTACGTTAATCCGGCTGGTCATTTGCTGTGGTATGACGCTGGTTCATTCTATGGTGAGTATAGGCATACGATTAATTTTATTGACAGGTGACATCGGCAAATTTCGATTTTAACTGTCGCGCTTAGAGAATCACCCTCCTGATCTGTGCACCTAGCACGAATCGTCTTGATATGCGTTTATTCGCTACGTAACTCACTCAGTGCTTCTCTTTCTAACAGGCCCAGTAGGAGAGAGAGAGAAGCACCAAGTTACGTAGCGAGTAAACGCGTATCGAGGAGTCGTAACAATAATGGCGTTGTTGCGTTTGTGTAACTTCTGTATATTACATTCTTACTTAAATGCACAATTCCTAGTAATTGTATCAAGTTTTATCACGTCTAGACTATTGTAACGTTTTTTTCAGTTTCTTGTAATGGAGATCCAAATGGTTTTGGGCGGTAAAACCATTGAAATAGGAGAGGATGACTACATATTGGGAGCGTTCATGCTGTATACATCTATTCTAAATCTATTCTTCGAAATTCTTAGGATGTTGGCCCTATTGGAAGATTTAGATATATTTTAACCTTTCGACGCCACTTCAATTACAAAAGACATTATTTACACGCCAAGCTCTCTTTTTAAGTCACGAAGTTCAACCTTACGCGAATACAAGTTGGTCTCCTTTATATTGTGCACGCAGACGTATATATCGGTCATTGGTGTTGAACCAACGCGAACGGTGCTAATTATATGAGTCGTTGGCGTCGAAAAAGTTAACGGAGAGACTAAGCCACAATACGCCCAACAAATGAGTTTCAATATAATGATGTTTCAATATCTCCGATACTTTGAAGAATTGTCAAATAGAACGACAAAATGGTCAAGACGTTGTATATAATTAATTTAACTTATTACAAACATAATCGTAAGTGATTCGTATTCGTTGGTTTGTATTGTACTTGGGTTGTATTGAAAAACCAAGCGTTGATAAACGCTTCACTTACATTTTTTATACTTAGTTTGAGACCTAACCAGCAATTTGAGCGAATAAAAAGCTTGTGATTTGTTCATGTTCGTTTCATTTATTTCAATAGGTATACTCACTGACCTATAAGTAATGGACTTCTAGTCCGCGTTTAAAAAATGGCTGCATCAAAAGTAGGAGAAAAGTCGGAAAAGTACAATAAATCGACAATCGCTCGCGCTGTCAGTCTGTCGGACGGACGGCGCTGCTGTCAATACTATTATTTTGTAAAAAAACCTATTTGCAACGAAACTTAATACATTATTATTTTATTCAGTTAGACGTAAAGTTGTAAATCCAATGACTATAAATGGTAAACTAATAATTTTCATTTGTCACACTGGCGCTAACCTATATTCTTATGTCGGGCCGTTTTTCTGCTGTCATTTAATATGACACTGTACATCCATGCATTATAATATCATTGGGTATACTGGTCGTTTTTATCAGGTAGAAGCATACTTAACTCTTTGTGTGCGAGATATTTAAAATGTTACACCAGATCGCATTGACAAAACGTCAGCATTCTGTCATGTTGGAAATAAATTTAGTGGACACGCTGCATTTACTACTTGCTTGTATAGTTGTTATTATTTTGAGAACATTGCTATTTAAGAAACCAAAACCTACACTTGTTTAGATTTAAATTTAGTATTTTGCAATAGTGTGTTATCATTGGCAGTGAAAAATGGTGAGAGCCGGTCCAGACCGTGGGTTGAGATAGCAAGGGAGCTATTCATGTCCCATACAAACGTGGCTTCGTTTGCTTTTCTGAATTTTTGTACTAAAAATGGTTTTATGATATAAGTACGAGCACGTTGAAGATGTCCACCACTACAGGCGTGCAATTTTGGGGATATTTTTTATTACATTAAATATGATTCTGAAAAAATATATCAGTAAAAAAAAATAGTATTCTAATTACGTATATTTTTGAAAATGACTAAACTTAATTGGCTGGTTTCTTTATTGGTACCTTTAGTTTTTAATGGATGGCGCATACCCTGACAGAGCGCAGCACATGCGCAAGCATATACATTACGGTGACCAGGAGCCATTCTTAGCTCGTTTCTTTCAGATAAGAATTGATGTAAATAATCTTGTTCTTTTTTGTATGGTGAGTTTGTTTGTTTGTACTTCCTTCACGTTATAATGGAGAGAATATCTACCTAGATTTTTTCTATAGGCGTAGTTGAAGGCTCGGAGAAGGATATAGGCTACTTTTTATCCCAATCAAACAAGTAGTTCCCGGATATTTTTTGCCTCACGCGAGCGAATCAGCGTAAAGCTAATCTTCTATCTATCTATCTATCTATATAAATAAAAATGAATTGTTGTTCGTTAGTCTGATTAAAACTCGAGAACGGCTGGACCGATTGAGCTGATTTTGGTTTTAAAATGTTTGTCGTAGTCCAGGGTAGGTCTAAACGGTGAGCAAATATGCCTCCAATAATTAGGCGGTACGAAGTTCGCCGGGTCAGCTAGTTTTCAAATAAAAAAGAGCTGCTAAAAACTTTCTAGAAATAAACAACGTTATTTTAATATAATATATTTAATAAAAAGTATAATATATTTCACTTTCAGAATAAAGAATTTCCAAGATTGTTTGCATCAATTCTCATTCTAAAAAACGAGTTAGAAATTAAATACTGTTTATTAATTTAGAACTTGAACTTAAGAAACATTATGTAGTATTTCCCCTGTAAAAGTTTTTAAGTTCTGTGAAGTACCTACACAATTGCAAAATTCCAACAATTTTAGAGTTAGAACATTTCCAATTCATTTCCCAACTCGTTCCCACGGAGTCGTTACTAGCGAAATGGCTGCAAGATCAATAAATAATGTAACAAAAGTAACAATTTCGTTTTTTTTAATAACAACAAATTGTTATCGCCCGATATTCGCGTAAACAAATCACTTGTTTGCTGGAATACTTTAATCTAGGCGCCGGAGTCGGGTGGGAGTTACTCATGAAATATGTGCTCGGAAATTGAAACGGCTAACGGAGCTGCGGCGGCCATTTGCGTTCTCAGAATTTCATAGCTACGAGTAGGTATTTTTGAATTATTCAAGGTGATTATATTTTCTTGGACATTTCAACCATTTTCTTTGCCGTTGTCATCAGTGACTTGTTATTAATAGACAGGTTATACCCATACAAAAACTCCAAGAAAAATGATTCGAATGCAGTGGCGAGCACACACATGCAAAATGTTTCGTTTTTACTTTTACGCACACATAGTGAACTGTGTTAAAGGGACAACGTGATTAAAACCATAGCAACAAAGGAGACAGCTAGTATTTAGCTGTTGCGATTTTTTTTCAACGGACCAATCACGGCCTTGCAGGGTTTTGGAATTTGGAATTGACCGCAAACACACAGCTTAGGTTAACATGCGCACCGTTCGCTTGTTCCTTTGCGACTGAGGACACTGGTGCTATTTAACTCCAATTTCTACCTTTTTAATATCATTGGTTGTCATAGGTATTTTAATCTATTATACTAATACTAGCGACTTTCCACAGGTACAATTAGAGGATTTTTTACGGAAGATTTGTACCCGTGGGAACCATCTTAATTGCACCCGTGGGAAGCCGGGGCACGTCACTAGTATTCTATAAAGAGCCATTTACACGGTACGAGTTTTGGGTACGGTACGAATTTTAGTCTGTCTGTATGTTTGTGTACAAACGAAATTGACTGGGGTTTTCACAGTTCTATTGCTGGAGGCTTAGCCTAAAATCTGGTGCATGTTTCATCTTGATTTTCCGCCTTAAAGCCTAGTTAGATACCTACTTCTAGGTAAAGCAAACTCGGTTATTTTCTATCAGTAATAACCGGACGAAACCGGGTTTTTCTTTGAATAAATAACCGGGTTTGCATTCCCTATCTACTTTGTGGAATTTCCACGCGTACGAAGTCACGTGCAAAAGCTCTTCAATAAAGGGTTTAATGTTCAATATATGTTGACGATATTTTTGAGCGCACAAAATTTAAACGTCACCTCGGCGTCGGCAATTAATCACCAATTTAAAATGTACAAGTAAAACGGTTTCCAAAAACTGTCCTTCGTAACTGAAATTGCTTTCCTGTGCAATTTTCAAACACTGACGTCGTGGTCGTCTTTTTCGTCAAACGGCACGTCTTTTTGGCATCAAAGAGGGTACGGTTTGCAAGAGAAGAATTTCAGGGATAAAAAGAGTTTAAAAAGATAATGTAGTAGATTGAATGCTGTGGCCCTAATATAACCGGCCAAGGTTAATTCATCCCTGCGTCTTTGTCGGACTAGTCTTACAAGAAAGAGACGTACATAGAGATAAAAAAAGTTAGGGGGACATATACTATTTTGTTAAAATCCGTTGCGTTTAGAAGGAGTAAGCAGCCTAAGATTTTAAGGACAGTTAGGTACGGATAGCAACTTTGTTTTAAAGTACCTATGTAAAGATAAAGAAAGTACGTGCAATGGTTTATATTTATATGTAAGTACAAAATTAGCCATAGAGTTATAGGCAAATTGACGTTTAATTTTCTACAGAATAGATAGATTATATTATACCCGATGTGCCAACTGCCCATTTTACCGTCTACGCAATGGCGGTTAATTTTACTAGAACGATTAAATCAACCCTCAGTTAGGCATTAAATGAGTGTGCATGCGATGGAATTAATATGCTTTATAGGCTACCAACGTATTCAATTCAGAGCACCTCGTGTACTCGAAACCAGTCCTTTGGACAGGTCGAGAGATTCAATCAAACGGATCTGATCTCACAAGGTATAAGAGCTCAGCGTTTCGGTTAGTGTCTAAATGTCTAACATGACCGGCCCAGCGGCCCTAACATGACAGCCACTTTATCTGTTTTTAACACTCCCATTGTGGATAAACTAGCCTTATCCCCGGTGGCTAACATGACCGCACGTGTCACGGTGTTTAGCACTCTTTTGACAGGTGTTAGGGTTAGTTTATCCTTTTGCCTAACATGACCGGCCACATTCGGTGATAAACCTAGCGTCATTTTGACAGTTAATCGAGATAAAACGGGTTACTTTATCTGGGTCGTCGAAGGTGGGTATAAGATATTTTATTTTATTTAAACAGTGTCTTTACTTTGTAATATTAGATTTTATCATCACAAAAGGTTATTAATTCAGTGGGATAGTTACCAAACTGTTGTATTACGTGTAATAATTGACCAATGTTTTTGTGGAATGTGACGAGCACACTTATTTACTTACTCTATTGAGCCGTGTGTGACCCCGTGATAATAGCAAATAAATAAATGATAAAAACGATACTACATTGATTTGTTTATTTTATTGAAAAGACAGACGCATGCCAGTCACCTTATAAATGGGAAGTGATCACTCCCGCTAATGATAACCACCAACCCTGCAGTCGCTAATCCGTTGTCAACGTTTAGCCGCCCACCCAGTCGCTGGGCCTTCGGATCATCATTAATCGCACGAAACGAAATGTATACTACTTCATGTCGGTATTCTGTCTAAGCAAGGTACTGTAAGGACCTTTAGGTTTCCTTACAGCCTCTTCCAGAGCTGACCACGGCAACAAGAGTGGCAGTTTGTAGTAGAAGAAGAAAAGAGACTTATTTTGACTTTTAGATTGACATGCAATGTAAGAATTGGAAAATAAACTAGAATAAATTATAAAGTTCTTAAACTTATGCGTTAGCTTGTTATTTTGAAGCCCTAGGTACCTCACGTCCCTATAGTACTACCCCAGTCAAATCTGCTCATTGGTACTGAAATAAGCACACTGTAATAATTAATAATAATTGCCACCCACGTTTATAACTTTTATGGTTTGAGTTTGTAAAGAGTGTTTAATTTTCAATTCATGATGCAGAAAATTGCAGTTTGGGCTTGCAAAGGTTGATTTATTTAAAATAATATACAACTGCATAGTCATAAAATATGTTTATTAAAAAGTACAATACAGCGAAGTGGTTGTGTATTAGGCTATGATAATACGTTTTATTATTTGTCGTAGGTGTGAGGTTCTAATAATTCCGTCGGCGCCTTAGTGCATATCTGAAAATTAAACAAATTGGTTACTGTTTGGATTTACAGGTGACCATTGTACTTGGCACCCATTTAGATCTCACTTCTTTTGTCGTTGAAGTCAACAACCAAGGTATAGTATATCATAATATTGAAGTTGGCCCTCATTTCCCATTTATGTTTTTGATAACCTCTGCCTGGAGAAGGAATAAGAAAAATATGTTTATTATTAGGGATACATAGAGCATTGGGAGGTTTAGTGCATAGAGGTAGACCCGTTATCGTGAGTTCGTGAGGTACCGAGTTAGTTCCTCAGCGTTAGCCATGTATGTACCAATGAGTTTTTGCACCATTGTGCAACGCCTGAAACAATAATTTTAATAATCAATTATCTAGTCAATGTTATCAAGTTAACTGCATACAGTCAAGCACACATTTATTGATGAAGGTTGTTACGATCTTCGGATGATTTTAGTTATCATTTGGGTCCTGCAACCATGGTTCCAGTTTGTCATTTTACCAAACTACCTGTTATTCGCCATAAATTCTGTAGCAGGTAAAATAAATAGAAAATATCTTTACAGAATTATATAATACTTACACCTGTTTTTCTTTCGGCGACTTTGGTTTATTTCAGGATTTTGCTTTCCTTTTGTTTACTAAAATTGTAACGGGTCTTCTTGTCTGGTCGCTGTCAATTTCAAAATTTTCAATTGTCAAGTGTCAAATTTAGTTGATTTTCGTTCGGAAACTACAGATGCAAATCGTTCAGGACCATTTTTAAAGCTAGCTATGTACGTTTAAGGAAATCTATGCATGGTTGTTTCTGTCACATTGTGAAAATGATCGAATGAACCGAATGATTAAACAATATTTTCATTACTCTAGTAACACAGTTTTATCTTTCTTAACACTGTCTTAACCCTGGTGTTAATTTTATCTGCGTGGTCAGTCATGTTAGCGTTTGAGTTAAGATATGGCGGGGTTTAAAGTTTTATCTCTCGGGGTTAGTTTAACACCTGGTCTATAATGTTAGGCCCGCAGGTTTACCTTATCCCACCCTCTCTGTCAAACTAGAGTCAAAAGAAAAGGAAGTCCATATCCAGATTCAAACTAAACTTGGCCGATCATGTTAGGGCCAAAGCTTGGCTTCGGCAGCAAACGTATGCCACAGAGGAAAAAGTCTAAAAGATCTGTAGAGTGACTCTAAACGCAACAGCGACAAGATCGATGCTGAAGCAGCCAGGGCGCTGCTTCAGCATCGATCTTGTCGCTCTTGCTCAAGCGCGCTAGCTAGTGAGCAGGATAAAGCGATGCCTCCACATCTAACCTAATACTGATATGCTTAGGGAATAACAGCAAGGTGATTCCCTAAACGCAGTTGCTATACACTGGACGCTTCAAAAAAAGGAATACGTTCTCTATTTGACTGATTTTTTGTGTATGTTCGCTACGCGATATCTCTGTCAATTATGAACCGATCGATGATTATTTTTAATAAGATTAGTTTAACTTAAATCCCATTTAAATTACCGGTTGCGGGTCTTTATATAAATACAAGGCTTATCAGTATATCAGTAGCTCTAACATAAGGCCCAGGTCTAATTCATCTCTTCCTGCGTCTGTCAAATTAAGTCATAAGAAAGGGACGCACATAGCTATAAACTCACACTAACTAAACCACAAGACCACAGAAGCAAATACATGTATGAAACTCAATTTTTAATTTTAAAAGTTACAATCCAGTCTCTTGTCACTTGTACCGCGCCTCAGCCGCTCGATGAAGGAGACAGAATCTAATATTCCTCTGCTATAACCTAATAAACACGACCAAAGGGGCCGCGACCGTTACGGTAATGTTGCTGTATTAGATATAGCGGCGACGCTGCTCCTTTGCCACCAGTACCACTGGACTTCTATACTGAATTATCTAGACTCACTTTAAAGATTACTTGGGTGACAGAGTTCTGTGCAACACCTAGTTGAATTTCTTGCTGTATCTCGAAAACTATTAAAGTTATAAACCTGAAAATTTGTACTTGGATATAATTATATCTTATATTCTTTCATTCTCCAGAAAGGAAGAGTAAGAAGGTATTTTTTTATCCTATCACACTAAATCGAGTGAGGTAATCAGACAGTTCATTTTCAAAGTCAAAGTCAAAATATTTTATTCAGATTAGGCTTACAGGTAGCACTTATGAATGTCAAAAAAAATTACCACCGGTTCGGAAAAACCTCTGATGAGAAGATACCGGCAAGAAACTCAACGAGGTGTAATTTTTTAAATAAATCAAAATTACAATGTTATTTTACATCTCAAATATTTAAAAATTCTACAATTTAATAATTTAACACAGCAGGTGTACAATCTTTGGAGCCAGGGATCGCCAATACAAATCGGGATCATTTCCAAACATCCTTGTCCAAGAAAATGTTAATAATTGAAAGACTTATGTGAGTTATTAATTTTTTTTTTACTTATTTGAAATTATTAAAAAAACTGTTGAGTTTATTCTAAAGCGTTGTTTCTCATCAGATTTATTTTAACATGTTACTAAAAAGCTTAAACTATTTGCAAAAAAAAAATATAGCCTCATTTTACAATGTAGCTACAATCATATTTATCTATTTTGCTTAAATGCTAAATCTAGTACGGTTGTATGTTAAAACTGTACATAAAAGTACTATTTTCTTTCAGCATGAACTGAAAAGAAAGTTTTTACTTCTAGGAACTAAGCGCACTGGCAAAGGCGAGGCTACACTAGTGGAAGTGTTTCTATTGCTTTCAGGATATTGCCTCTCTCCCAAGGGTATTGGTCGTTAATGAAAACACAGTCCATGTAATGCACACCTTATAAAAGCTTCAGGCCAAGGAATTCATTCAGAAGAAAATATCCTAACATGAATAGGTTGGGGTGTGTCTCCGCTGTATTTCTTTTGTTTGTTTTATTAATATTCTAGCGGACGCCCGCGACTTCGCTCGCGTGGAACTAGTAGACTATGTCCGTCAGGGATAGTGTAACTTTCTATTGTTGAAGGATTTTTGGAACTGGTTCAGTAGTTCCAGAGATTACCCCCAACATACAAACAAACCAAAAACTAACAAACCAAGTTTACCTCTTTATTATATTAGTGTAGAAGTATAGATGTAGACGTAGATGTAGATTAGTGTAGATTCAGTCGCCGTAACATGACTGGCCAAGATTAATTTGTCTCTATCTGCGTCTCTTTCTTATGCCATTAGTTAGAAGAGACGCAGGGAGGGACAAGTTAAACCTGGGCCGGTCATGTTAAGGCTACTGGGGTTACTTTGCGGAGGTATAGTCAACCAATTAATTGGTGAGCCACTTTGGAACCTTAACCTATTGTAATACGTGGTGTATATATTTTTCATGCAAAACCCATTCTCCTCCGCTTTTACATGAAAATGAATTTTATGTATCAAAGTAAAAGATTGTAAAATATAGGCTCGTTAAGAAAATTAACCTACCAAATTTCTGTCAACAAAAGTAGATTCAACTTCAATCTTAAAATGTGATGGTAAGAAAATATTTCAATCAAGTTTTACAAATAATTAATTACAAAACAGCGAAATCTGTGTCATATTAATCATTGAGAGCATGGGATCGAATAAATTACTAAATATATTATCATAGTAATAATTGATCTCCTGAGAATCAGGTCACTCTGCCGAAAATGAGCGCCTGACCTCATTTCTGTCGAAAAACAATAAAGCAACAATTGACATTCGAAATGATGTTTCTGCAGGAAAATGAAACTTTGATAGTAAATAGTTATAATAAATAGCGGCTGCCTTAAGGGCAAGGGCCCTTTATGTACGGTTCGAAGTTAAAAATATGTATTATCAATAGCGGTTGCCAAGCAATTACGTTCATGTATGACATGTCTAGAGTTAATCACTGGCGTAGTCGACTATTTCCACTTATTGCACATAATTTAAGTAGTGCCAGTGTACACTTTGTCTCACAACAAGAACAAATACGCTTGAAATAACCCTGAGGCGCAATTTTTGAATCTCACCAGGTGACTGAAGCTCACCAAAATGGCCGAACTCTGTGAAAAACGGTCATCTTGGTGAACGTTAGTCGATGAGATTCACAAATCGCACTCCTATGGCCCGTTTCACGAAGCTACAAATTACAATTTTTCAAGTCTAAACTGGCAACATTGGTCATTATGCCCATTGCCATTGATCATTATTGACCAATGTTGCCGGTTTAGACTTGTAAAATTGTAGCTTGTAGCTTAGTGAAATGGGCCACTGGTCTTTTATTTTTATATTGTAATCGACTAACATTTATGAATTAATTAGGTCTTTTATTTTACTCCGACTTGATTGATGAAGAATTAACTTATTCATTTCAAACATAAAATTACCAAGAGATTCAGACATATTGAAAGAAACGGAACATTTACGTATTTAACGTCGGTCTTCGTCGAGCCACAGCCACGGGGCTTATAAGTATCTAACGACCACGAGCTGGCTCGAAAATGTCAACCGACAACTTGACCTTAAACACACGAGTGATTCGTTTATTCCAATAACTCATTCATTGTTAAGTACGTAACGATTTGTCATAGAAAATCAATGCTAAAGATTAACTTAATGGCGCGCCGGCTGTCTGCGACTGCAGCATGGCCGTCTCATTTCACTGCCCATTTAAACCATTATTTGATCACCGTGACGATCGCAAATCCGATAATTTATGTGAAACGTAAACGGGAAACGGAACGGGAAAACGGCCGTCAGACGTGACTACCGGCCGACTTTCCGGATAAAAAACCGCCCCTAAATACTTCCCGTACGAATAAAGATTTCATTTCAATGAGATGCTTTATATTATGATAAATGGCCAGGATGTAACAAACCCCCCCCTAAGCGCTATTTCCCTGACCTAATAAGACCTAATTTGACCTAACCTAAATTTTAGACCTATTAAGACCTAGGCTATACTACTGTTATAACTATGAAGCTCTAGGTGTATTCTACTCCTAAGCTACCATAGAATTACAAGTATATAACTGGCTAGCGGCTTCTCTGATGGTAAGTAAATATCGAATACCTAGTCTGAAACTCACGTCCTATGTAATGTGCGCCCTAATCTATACGTTTACTCATCCCTAGTTCTTTACTGACTGAATGAATATACATACGAATGATTTGGCCAAGTGATCGTCTAGTTACCCTGCGTTGTGTCCTACGGTAGTAATCCAAGTTCTTTGAAATGTATGTAAGATCGGTTCACTCGCTATTCCCTAAACTTAACCTACCTTAACCTATCATACGTGCTATCAAAATACTAATAAATACCATGTCCTAATTGTCCTATTATTTAAAACTGAATCCTATTTTGTTGGATGCTGCTTCTAAAGAATGGCTACGCCGATTCTGATGAAGTTTATAGCAAAATAATTAAATAGTAATAATGACTGTTATGTACTCGCATAAATAGAGAGGTTCGACCTTTGTTCTGCTTCCTATTTAATATAAACTTAGGCCGAATAACTAGCTACGATTAGTATGCATACGGGGATAACTATGCATATCGTAATTATGTATGTTTGTCTACATGATATGAAAATAAAGACATTTCGTAACTCATTCAAAGCCTTGTGGCTTTTAAACCTAAGTTATAAGTATACCAAAGTAAGAAACCTCCCAACTGACCTCCTACTCCACGCTCTAGCGGATATTGGACTCATGTTAATTACGATGGTAAGTAATAAGTAATGCCTCATTGGAACACTAATAATAATTAGATAAGCGATCTGTTTCGTAAGAAATAACTGTAGGTACAGTGGAAACGTCAACTGGCTGTCGTACAAAACTACAAAGTTATGTGGTAATTACTGAGTTGGATAATCATCCCTGGATAAACCGGAGTTCAATAGAACTCCGGGAGGTTCTCCTTCCGCCCCTAAACCTCTGCCTTCGCCTCCTAAATACACTTCTCCGTAAAGAAATGTATTGTTAAGGAACTACGTTAAGCGCTAACCACGGCGCATCACAAAGAAAAGTTATGAGATTCTTATCACAACTCGTTAAAATAAAAATATACATTATAAGTTATCAGACAATAATCTACGTAAGGAAGCATATTGCTATGTTGACAAAGTTAAAGTTATCTAGCGCAGACATATTTAAAAGGCTCGATACTATAGAACGATTTCTCTCACAAAGCTGAGCCATAGTCGTAACCAGGCCTTCTTTTACAGTCAGTGACTCGAAGATTGGGCATATCCCGTGGGACAGTGGCCCGTGCTACTTGTAGCACAAGAGTATGACTACGAGTACTTGTACCCGTTAATAATAACTTCATGATCCAAATCATTCCTTAGAACGATAGTGATGCAGCAATTTTAATAAAGACATTGTTAAGTTGCCATAGCAATATGCTTGAGAGTTGCTGTTAAATTAAAAATAGCTTTATGAACAAATCAATCCTTAGACCGACAATAATGATAATAGCCGTAGCTAGAAAAATACCCTTAAAGTAATTTATCTTACAAACACAGTCAAATAGTTATAACAATAAAGTCACGAGTGGTAAAAATGTGGTAAATAACCTAGAAGTAATCTTAATGAAGACCTGGTTAAATAGTTAAAACAACATAGTTACGAGTGGTAAAATATGGTAAATAACCTGAAGCAATCTTAATGAAGACCTGGTTAAATAGTTAAAACAATAGTTATAAGTCGAGAAATTAGGTAAATGAATCTTAAGGTAAACGTAGGTAGAAATCAACCTTAGCTGAGCCTATAAGAAGTATAAGAAAAGAATAAACCTTGTCTTAAGACCGTACTATACCCTACAAAACAGTGTATCTACCTATACCTATTCTAAGGGCCCTATTCTCTGTTTTGCAAACTAGGAGATTTTCTCCACATTTACTGTTAAACGTGTAATGTGTAATGTAAAGCTTTCCGGAATGACAGGGAAAACTCCTAACGTAACTAGCTGAACGAAAGAAGGTGGCTGTGGCGTAACCATGTGTCTAATAAGCCATGTGTGCGTTGCTCTCAACACCAAGTCGAAACTATGGATCGGCGCGAGAGCAGAATACCTAAGGGGTGTAATATATATATAAATACCAATAAGACCGACTGCAATAAACCACATACGCAGATTTACGGGTGCCTAAGCATCGGTCCGTCCACTGGGTCCGCCCGTACCTTGTATATGTGTTTTAGGGAGCCGGGGCCTGGGCATGGCGAGGGTAATACCCCAATATAACGCCACGAAAAGGGTCCAGCCAGTACCCAATTTTAACCCGCCTACACAGACTCTAAAACCAGGAGCTTCGTTAACACCGCATGGTATCAACTCCTAGCCGGCACTTCGCCGCACAAGCTAAATTCCGTAAGTAGCACGAAGACTTCTCAATCCTTAACAAGTGCTTCTAATTAACACAATCCTACCCCATTATTAAGTAAAATAAATTAAACCCACAACACAAAATGAAATGCAAAACTTACGCGAGCCCAGTTACGTGATAGAACCAAAACTCACTGAATTTAAAGAACACTTACAATGAAATAATAGAAATATAACGCAATCCTACCCCATTATTAAATTAAATAAATTAAACCCACAGCACAAAATGAAATACAAAACGTACGCGAGCCCAGTTACGAGATAGATAATTACAACCAAAACTCACTGAATTTAAAGAAAACTCACAATAAAACAAAATAAATATAATCCTTAACAAGTGTTTCTAATTAACGCGAACCTACCCCATTATTAAGTAAAATTAATTAATTCCACAACTCAAAATGAAATGCAAAACTTAAACCAAAAGTCACTGAATTTAAAGAACAATAAAATAAAAATAAAATAATAGAAATATAACAGCAAACCGGCAGAGCTTTGCCGTAAGCAAGTAGTTAAGCACACCTGTTGAGGATGGAGCAGAGTCTCCGACGCTCGATGAGTGAAGAATGGAAAAAAGCCCAGATTCTGCTCAACCCTCGTCTTTTATACCACTTGCCCCACTGGTTGCAGACTTTTGATGAACCCTCTTCACCGACAATCCTTGGTTCGCAGTCTTATCTATTTTTACTGACTAACCTAAATCTTAGCACCTTAGGTTTAGGACTGAATTTCCAATGTGGCCTGATGGCACATAAACTCTTTAATATCTCAAGCACGGCTGTTTACTACCCTATCTAAGCTAACTCTTAACGTTATAGAAATAAGGACGAGTTTCTAATGTAGCGTGATGGCTTATAATCTCTTTAAAAATGTACCACCTGATATGTGCGCTCTGCTCACTACCCTCATTTTGTTTTAACTTAGAGATCCTTAAGACTGTATTTTTAATGGTAAGAAAACCATTATTCTACAACACATTTCTAAAAGGTTCCGTCAACGTATTTGTAAATAATTATATTTTTTTGTCTTTTCTTTAAATAAATATAGCTCTATCTGAACCTACTAAGACCATTTATAATTAAATAAATAAATAAATCCTAAGTTTGTGAATTAAACGGCCAAGCAGAGGCTCGACCGTTACAATCGCCCCCGATATTCTTCGCAGGTAATAACCCTTATTCCGGAGAAGAATATCTAAAACAAATGAAAAATTCACAAACGCTATCATCGAATAATTTATTAATATTTTTACCCCTGAGTGTAAGATGTGCATGTGGTGTGTAACAACAAGAGAAGATATCTCAGATTTCTCGAAATGTTTTCCATGAATGACCATGATCGCGCTTGTCAATCTGTTTTGGTAGAGAACTGGGTTGTGAGTCCAGTCAGCCATAGGGGCAACGCATTGACTCTTCCATCCCCAGTCTTAGCCTTGGCCCTCAACTGAGCGCAAAGAACCGCCAATACATCTCGTTCCCAAACAGGGATGACAGTGCAGTGTAAAGGTTGAGGAACACAATACAAAGGGTCAAAGGTCCATCGCCCCGTGAAGAGCGGAAAAATCGAACGACCATAACCACCCATGTACTAATACTTCTATCTCAAGACATCAACCCAAATTGTAATGTATGTGCAAGAGCAGAGATGGAAATCGAAATCGAATTAATATTTTGTTTTTTATGAAAAATTAAATAAACCTTGATACAAAATTTATACTTTAAGCCTTTACGTAGTCCGTACTTATTATTAGTAATAAGTTGGCACACATGATTTCAAATTCCAGTTCTGTCTCTAGTGTAGAGATGTCCATAATTCATAGCCGCGTGTGTAGTTATGTGTTTACTATCTACAGCTTACACGCTGATGTCCACTGGACTTAACCTAACACAATCCAGATAGCAAACCCATTTGTGTGAGTGCTGTTTCAGGGGATAAACATTAACAAACCGTCCAATTCATCTGCATAGCTACTGAAATGCTTGAGCCCTTCATACCAATTCCTAACTCGTTAAGTTAATTACCCATCACCTGTTAATGCCCTTTTTCCATTAGAAAATATCATCAGTATTCATACATCATACTTATTTCGTACCTCCTCAATCACGCATTCACGCGACTCAGCATTTCACCAGCTCACCAAGATGAGTAAGACACTTCGACTTAAGTTTTTTTTTTTTTTGTTAACACTAAGTTCAAAGTAATACTTTACGGAAGTAAAAGCCTAATTTTGAAAAATCTACCCCGTCCGACTTGCCTATAGAATACACGTATTGCTTAAACACTAATATGACTGTCAGTTTAAGACGATGTTCAACCGTTCTTTGTTTTCCTAATTCTTACCTTTTTTTTTTGTACTCTAGAATAAGAGTATAATTATTAGAAAACAAGTGAAATATAAATAACTTAAACTAATAAAAATTACAAAAACTTATTTAAAAATGATTTCTAATTCTCTTAACCTAAATTTGCAAAAAAAACCTTAGATATATTTATTCCTCGCCCCCACTCTTTTAACCCCTTACTGCACTTCTCATCACGAAGATCTACACTCTTAATTAATCATTTCCTTAATCGAATTTTACTAACGTTACTTAAAGCTAGCCACAATTTTCATAAAGTATATAAAACAGCATTAACGTCGCCACTACCAAGGTACCTTTTGTTCCTATTGAGCACTATTCAACTTCACTAATTAGCGCAAATAAAATGAAAATGAAAAATGAAAAAAATATTTGCAAGTAGGCCATATAGGTCTTTTACATGTCTGAATCTACTTAACGGATGAAAATTAACGGATGTAACTCTTATACATTGCTACTTCAATTCTTAGATGCAATTTAAAACTTCACATACACACAAGTACTCCATTCTCTAATATATGTATAGATATACCTATAGGCAATTCTTTTCACTTTTATAATTTACAACAGATACTATCTATTTATACAATCTTAACCATGTTCCGTTCACTACAGCGACAGCAGTCGCTTTAATGATATTTCACTAACTATCCCATCCATGAACCCAGTCGTGAGCATACCTTAATTATTCATAATGCCTGTTAACACTTATTTAGTACCTAGTAACGTCATCTATTATCCACTAATTGAACTGTTCGAGTTTCCAAATAAATCGTTTAGAAGGCGCTCATATCGCATGTAAAAATGTGGTTTGTTTCATTATCGGACATCGTACGCTACAATACCTATCTATATTCTAACAATCAGTCTATTAAAATTGTAAATACTTAACATACTACTATAATACATTTTAATCCCGCCGTTTAACTTTCCTTTTTTTTTCCAGTCTTTCTGAATCCATCAAAACCTACGGGTTTTCCCTCCCGCAAGCTCATAACATAATACTCATTGCATGGTGATGCGAAACCCTCGGTGCGCGAGTCAAACTCTCTTTGACCGGTGTTCAAAGTACCTACTTATCTAAGTCTTATTAAAGTTATCTTAAACTAGCTTTTGTTATCGAGTCCTCACGAGTAGGTATCTATTTTTACTTCCTATTAACAATAACTTTACTTCTTGATGGTGCATCAAGATTAACCATGCAACAGATTTCGAACAAGATCTTCAGAAATAGAACTATGAAAACTGTATCAAACTTTTTGCAGTACCTAGTTTCATAAACCTACAGACTGATAAATAAACTTAGAGATACATAGACAGACAGACGGATAGACAGAAGATAACTATTACGCCTTCCACCGCTTTCATAAAGTTAATTTTTCGTAAATATTTGCTATACATCGACCAGCCACAACCTTTATTATTGTATAGATTAACAGACTTATATACACACATACAGACAAGCCCGTCTCCCAGAGGAGCAAACAGAGACCACGGGCTGGAGTCTACTACAATCCTGACATACTACCTTCGCTAGCCTTTAAATAAAATTTGCTTAATTTATCCTGATTTATCTAAAAGTAATTTTATCTATTCAACTTAAATTATCTTAATTTATCTTAATTTTATCATAATTAAAATAATTATTTAACTTAATTTACCTCACACGTTTCTATTATATTAGTAGTTTTCTACCTAATCGCTCTAAGGTATTCTAAAAGAGCGCCCCCTGCGAGAAAAGCACGCCCCCACTCATCTATTTCGTTCTACAAGTCTATCTTCGTTATGTTTTACAAACAGTAAAAAGCCATACACAAATCTACACTAATCTATACTTTCCACACTAACATAACAAAAAACCAATTCCTATTCTTTGTTTGTTTGCTTTTATGCATAGGCAATCCCCAATACCACCGAACAGATTTCAAAACTTCACAGAAGACTGACAAACAAGCTGCTACTGCTACACGAACGAAGTCGTCTGTCTAGTCATACAAAACTTTGCAAGTTCCTAACATTAAACCTACTCATAGACACTATAGCATTTTCCTACTGGCAACCAGAATACTTATCATAATATGCTCCTAAAGTTAACCTTTATAACCAGTCTAAACACACACAATTTATCTTTAAATGCAATGTAATGATAACACAATGAAAAACTAGGGTAATGGCAGGGCTCGAACCTGCAACCAACTAACTACAAACACTGCTGCTACTACACAACTACTGCTACAATTTATCTTATTCCTAATTTGTCAAAGTCTGTAAGAAACTCGATCTTATTCCTATATGAATAGGGTCGTTTATTTCAGCTAATCTATGACATTCGTTTGTCAACCACGTACTGTATCTATTTAGTACAAAACCAAATGCCGCTAAAAATAACTTCGTTTCTTAAGTAACTGCATACAAATTAAACTCTTATTACCTTAAGGTTAAGAATCGATACCGGGTGTACAGAAAGAGTGCAGGTCGACTAACAATTTCTTCGATTCTCTTTAGCTATGGTCTACCGTTGGAAAGTACCCTCAAGAAAATATATAACGTACCTCTCACTCAATCGTTAAGCTAAGTAAGTCGTTGATTAAAATAGAATAAAATTGTAAAATACAAAGTTGGACCTTGATATTTATTGTTGTTGTATTAATTAGAAACGTAACTGTTGCGCATTGACGAAACCATCTACTCTTTCCGCTTAGTGTAAAACTAAAAGTTGACCCGGGAAAACTGAGAACTAGCCTACCCGTCTAGTTATCTACATACAGACGAGGATGTTAGACTGTTAATTGCTACATACCAGGAGATAGACAAGAAACAGAAAACTACAGGTAACTAATTTGTATTACTATTAGTTATCTAACATACATACTGTGATCTTCCCACCCTATTCAAATTAATAAGCACTAGATAATCGTACTTCCTTGCCTAGGCTATGTAATAAATAAAACGAATGAAACCAAATGAAAAGGAAACTATTTGGCAAATTAGAAATTTCTAAAGTTATTTAACGTGATTTTTATTTTGACCTATTAATTAATTGACATACTTAAATAATTTGAAACCTACTATAACTTTAAATTAAAACATCTTGTTTCTATTGTAGATTGAATTAAAATTAAGACTCAATATTGTACGTTTTTTTTTTTAAGGTGGGCCACTTACTGTAATTTAAAAAATACCTATATTTATTTTTTTAAAACCTTTCAGAATAAAAACCCTCTAAACAACAGCGAAATCCATTGCGGAGCTCAAAAAGAGCAACTAAAGATACGCTAAAGACAGACACGCGGACAGCGAATCTGCCCCATAAATCTATACTAAGTATGTAAGGAAAGAAGATTATTTTAGGGTAAGTTACTAATTACAGGCAGAAACACACATACACACTCACCTACTTATTCTTTTATGACTATTCCTACCACCAGAGAGCAAAGTCATTCATCCCCTATCTTGACCCGTACGAAACGCAGTAGCAAATCTCCACTTTATTAGAGTGTGGTACTACTCTGGCCGAGACGGCCCATATAACATAAGCATTGGCATTTCCTTCATAAGCCCTATCGCTGACGGTACGATTATGGTCACATACCTAACCTCAAATCAAAGGGACTACTGGAAGTGGGTCTAAATTCAGTTTGCGTGATTTGCAACAAACATACGCACATACAAGTGGAGTCAACTAAACAAAGCTTGTATATGACCTAACTAACCCTAATAATTTTCCTCAAAATCGAAGAGGTAAGATACCTAGAAAAATACCTTCAAGTGATAAGTTCAACTTTGTGCTACTGTTTTTATGCACAAATATTTTCCTATCGTATATTTTATTTATTTACCTACAAGTCTACTTTGTTCAGATGCTAGACTATCTCGTAAGACTTTCTTAACCATCCTGTGCTACGCTACATAACCATATTAATACTATTTCCATTTATTTCAAAATAACTTAAAGAGAAATACGAGTAGCATCGAAATTTCATTCATCACTTACTTAGAACCAGATAATTTACCTAGTCTATTTCTAAAACAAAATTACCTAGCATCAACTTTTCCCAAAATAGAGAGCAAAACAAGCAAGTGGGTCACCCGCTGGCAAGTGATCACCGCCGCCCATAGACACCCGCAACACCAAAGAGACCGCAGACGCGCTACCGACCCCGAGGACTAAGGTGGAATACCTCTAACTAAACTACCTTCAACCTAATTCCTTCTAGTTATAAACTACCGCACTTTACGCACGTATTCCTAATTAATGTTTTTCGTTTTTTTTTTCTAGGTCGATCCTGCCTGAACTGCCTAAGGTTAGGCAGTTTTTTTATAAAAACTGCCTTATTTAACTGCCTTATTTAAATTATAAATTAAAAGTCCTACCTTCATTTGTATTTTTTCTTCAATAGTATCTACTAATATAGTCCTAAATGATAACGCTGTCACGTTAACAGTTAAGTTACTAAAATAAACATTTAATAAATACAGAAAATAAAACAAAAGCGAGTGAACCAATCTTACAACATTCTCCATTCCACGAACAACAAATTGTGTGACTGTAGGCAGTCACACCTTAAATAAAATAGATCTACCTAATACTTGTAAAAACGTGAACTACTAAAAATCTATACGTAAGTATAAAAGTAAATATGTAAAATAGAAAACCCTAAATACACTTCAGATCCTGGTCATTTCGGCACCCAATTGTAACAAACCCCCCCCTAAGCGCTATTTCCCTGACCTAATAAGACCTAATTTGACCTAACCTAAATTTTAGACCTATTAAGACCTAGGCTATACTACTGTTATAACTATGAAGCTCTAGGTGTATTCTACTCCTAAGCTACCATAGAATTACAAGTATATAACTGGCTAGCGGCTTCTCTGATGGTAAGTAAATATCGAATACCTAGTCTGAAACTCACGTCCTATGTAATGTGCGCCCTAATCTATACGTTTACTCATCCCTAGTTCTTTACTGACTGAATGAATATACATACGAATGATTTGGCCAAGTGATCGTCTAGTTACCCTGCGTTGTGTCCTACGGTAGTAATCCAAGTTCTTTGAAATGTATGTAAGATCGGTTCACTCGCTATTCCCTAAACTTAACCTACCTTAACCTATCATACGTGCTATCAAAATACTAATAAATACCATGTCCTAATTGTCCTATTATTTAAAACTGAATCCTATTTTGTTGGATGCTGCTTCTAAAGAATGGCTACGCCGATTCTGATGAAGTTTATAGCAAAATAATTAAATAGTAATAATGACTGTTATGTACTCGCATAAATAGAGAGGTTCGACCTTTGTTCTGCTTCCTATTTAATATAAACTTAGGCCGAATAACTAGCTACGATTAGTATGCATACGGGGATAACTATGCATATCGTAATTATGTATGTTTGTCTACATGATATGAAAATAAAGACATTTCGTAACTCATTCAAAGCCTTGTGGCTTTTAAACCTAAGTTATAAGTATACCAAAGTAAGAAACCTCCCAACTGACCTCCTACTCCACGCTCTAGCGGATATTGGACTCATGTTAATTACGATGGTAAGTAATAAGTAATGCCTCATTGGAACACTAATAATAATTAGATAAGCGATCTGTTTCGTAAGAAATAACTGTAGGTACAGTGGAAACGTCAACTGGCTGTCGTACAAAACTACAAAGTTATGTGGTAATTACTGAGTTGGATAATCATCCCTGGATAAACCGGAGTTCAATAGAACTCCGGGAGGTTCTCCTTCCGCCCCTAAACCTCTGCCTTCGCCTCCTAAATACACTTCTCCGTAAAGAAACGTATTGTTAAGGAACTACGTTAAGCGCTAACCACGGCGCATCACAAAGAAAAGTTATGAGATTCTTATCACAACTCGTTAAAATAAAAATATACATTATAAGTTATCAGACAATAATCTACGTAAGGAAGCATATTGCTATGTTGACAAAGTTAAAGTTATCTAGCGCAGACATATTTAAAAGGCTCGATACTATAGAACGATTTCTCTCACAAAGCTGAGCCATAGTCGTAACCAGGCCTTCTTTTACAGTCAGTGACTCGAAGATTGGGCATATCCCGTGGGACAGTGGCCCGTGCTACTTGTAGCACAAGAGTATGACTACGAGTACTTGTACCCGTTAATAATAACTTCATGATCCAAATCATTCCTTAGAACGATAGTGATGCAGCAATTTTAATAAAGACATTGTTAAGTTGCCATAGCAATATGCTTGAGAGTTGCTGTTAAATTAAAAATAGCTTTATGAACAAATCAATCCTTAGACCGACAATAATGATAATAGCCGTAGCTAGAAAAATACCCTTAAAGTAATTTATCTTACAAACACAGTCAAATAGTTATAACAATAAAGTCACGAGTGGTAAAAATGTGGTAAATAACCTAGAAGTAATCTTAATGAAGACCTGGTTAAATAGTTAAAACAACATAGTTACGAGTGGTAAAATATGGTAAATAACCTGAAGCAATCTTAATGAAGACCTGGTTAAATAGTTAAAACAATAGTTATAAGTCGAGAAATTAGGTAAATGAATCTTAAGGTAAACGTAGGTAGAAATCAACCTTAGCTGAGCCTATAAGAAGTATAAGAAAAGAATAAACCTTGTCTTAAGACCGTACTATACCCTACAAAACAGTGTATCTACCTATACCTATTCTAAGGGCCCTATTCTCTGTTTTGCAAACTAGGAGATTTTCTCCACATTTACTGTTAAACGTGTAATGTGTAATGTAAAGCTTTCCGGAATGACAGGGAAAACTCCTAACGTAACTAGCTGAACGAAAGAAGGTGGCTGTGGCGTAACCATGTGTCTAATAAGCCATGTGTGCGTTGCTCTCAACACCAAGTCGAAACTATGGATCGGCGCGAGAGCAGAATACCTAAGGGGTGTAATATATATATAAATACCAATAAGACCGACTGCAATAAACCACATACGCAGATTTACGGGTGCCTAAGCATCGGTCCGTCCACTGGGTCCGCCCGTACCTTGTATATGTGTTTTAGGGAGCCGGGGCCTGGGCATGGCGAGGGTAATACCCCAATATAACGCCACGAAAAGGGTCCAGCCAGTACCCAATTTTAACCCGCCTACACAGACTCTAAAACCAGGAGCTTCGTTAACACCGCATGGTATCAACTCCTAGCCGGCACTTCGCCGCACAAGCTAAATTCCGTAAGTAGCACGAAGACTTCTCAATCCTTAACAAGTGCTTCTAATTAACACAATCCTACCCCATTATTAAGTAAAATAAATTAAACCCACAACACAAAATGAAATGCAAAACTTACGCGAGCCCAGTTACGTGATAGAACCAAAACTCACTGAATTTAAAGAACACTTACAATGAAATAATAGAAATATAACGCAATCCTACCCCATTATTAAATTAAATAAATTAAACCCACAGCACAAAATGAAATACAAAACGTACGCGAGCCCAGTTACGAGATAGATAATTACAACCAAAACTCACTGAATTTAAAGAAAACTCACAATAAAACAAAATAAATATAATCCTTAACAAGTGTTTCTAATTAACGCGAACCTACCCCATTATTAAGTAAAATTAATTAATTCCACAACTCAAAATGAAATGCAAAACTTAAACCAAAAGTCACTGAATTTAAAGAACAATAAAAACAAAATAATAGAAATATAACAGCAAACCGGCAGAGCTTTGCCGTAAGCAAGTAGTTAAGCACACCTGTTGAGGATGGAGCAGAGTCTCCGACGCTCGATGAGTGAAGAATGGAAAAAAGCCCAGATTCTGCTCAACCCTCGTCTTTTATACCACTTGCCCCACTGGTTGCAGACTTTTGATGAACCCTCTTCACCGACAATCCTTGGTTCGCAGTCTTATCTATTTTTACTGACTAACCTAAATCTTAGCACCTTAGGTTTAGGACTGAATTTCCAATGTGGCCTGATGGCACATAAACTCTTTAATATCTCAAGCACGGCTGTTTACTACCCTATCTAAGCTAACTCTTAACGTTATAGAAATAAGGACGAGTTTCTAATGTAGCGTGATGGCTTATAATCTCTTTAAAAATGTACCACCTGATATGTGCGCTCTGCTCACTACCCTCATTTTGTTTTAACTTAGAGATCCTTAAGACTGTATTTTTTAATGGTAAGAAAACCATTATTCTACAACACATTTCTAAAAGGTTCCGTCAACGTATTTGTAAATAATTATATTTTTTTGTCTTTTCTTTAAATAAATATAGCTCTATCTGAACCTACTAAGACCATTTATAATTAAATAAATAAATAAATCCTAAGTTTGTGAATTAAACGGCCAAGCAGAGGCTCGACCGTTACAAGGACTTTGTGCACTGAATAAATTCTAGATTTTGCTGAAACTGATTTTAGTACTTCGTTTGACTCTGAAACTTTTATATTAAAACTCCTTTTGATGTATCCCTTAACATTATATTGCTCTCCAGATTTAAAGATTACTTGGAGAACTAGCGACCTGCCTCGTCTTTGCACGGGTAGTAGTTACAATTAGTAGATAATGTAGCTAGATAAAAATCTTTTGTACAAAAAAGGTTCTAAATTACAGCGTAAACCGTATCAAAATCCTTTGCGTAGTTAAGAACAGAAAGAAATGGATAGCGACTTTGTTGTATATTAACTAAAGATAAAGATGTTTTTAATTTAAAATAAATGACTTCTATTTTATTCCATTCTATTTAAAGTTTTTCGCAATCAAAAACTAAACGATAGTTAAAAATAATTATGTCAAAACGGATTTTAATATAAAGACGATCCCGCATTAGTTTTGCGGGTGGTAGGACCTTGTGCAAGGTCCATCCGGATCGCTACCACCATCTTGCTCGCTAATCCTGCCGCTAAGCAGCAGTGCTTGCACTGTTGTGTTCCGGCGTGAAGAGCAAGACAGCCGGTGTAATTACTGGCACAAGAGGTATTCCATCTTAGCCCTCTGGGTTGGCAACTGGGTCTGCACTCTCTTTGTTGTTGCAGGTGTCTATAGGCGGTGGTGATCACTTACCATCAGGTGACCCACTTGCTTGTTTGCCTTCCTATGTTGTATAAAAAAAAAATAGTGCTTCAGCTTTGAATATAATACATTTGTTAACTAGAAAATCTTTTCATCTAACTTTTGCTTTTCAGAGCACCTGTCAAATACACACGCCTAAAAATACAAAGCAAAGAAAGACTCGTATAAAATGTCGGGAATGCAGTTTTTCCTTGGCGTTCAATTCCACCTAACTGAAGACACGGCGGCCTTTGACAAAAAACAATAAACTGAAAAAGCGGGGCACACGGGGGTTCTTGACAGCTGGACAAACATACACGGATTCAAAGGCACCTTTCGTAGACTTTGGCGCAGTATTCATACGTACTTCTACATATTTTATAACTGTTTCTCCTACAAGATGAGTCGAGAATTCCGAAATGGTTGCAGTTTTTTTTATTTATTTTGGCCAAATGGTGTGATTTTCAGAAGTTCAAGCCAGTAATTTTCAATAATTGTATAGTGAATCAATAAGGTTGAAAAGTGGTCAAGCAATTTCTTGGTCGAGTATATATTGAATGATAGTTAGTGAATGTTTAGACATTCATAATTGATTTGTGTTAAGTCTAATTCAAATGAAGATTTTTTTGACTTTACTAGCCCAGTAGTTAGGTAAAATAAGGACGCTTGCAAAACTTTCATATGACTGACATCGACAAGGTACTAAAATACTGACCGTAATACGGTCGTGTGTGTAAATTATTCATTGTAACACCTTCCTCTACTACTAACTACTTTCACATGTATAGTCGACCAAGAAATTGCTTGACCACTTTTCGACCGTATTACAAAGGGATAAAGTTCAAAAGTGGTCAAGCAATTACTTGGTCGACTATACAACATAATCGAGATTGGATCATGAGTAAAGGGCCCACGCTAGTGTCTGGATAGTAACTTGGTAACCTCGCATCAGTGCTGATATCGGGTCGTTACGATCTACCATCATTAAGAGCCTCGAAAGTTTGGAAAGTAGAAAGGCTCAAGAATGATTACACGATGCCCATAAACCCCTCTACACATTTTACAAGCCTGAATACATTACCAAGAGTTTTGAATGTTAATTATGTCATGTGAAGGTTAAGGTTATTTCAATCGCCCTATCTTCATGGCGGTTACACTTAGGGTGGTGAAACAGTCTTAGAACTACCATCCAAGATATTCATCCTATTTGACATTGAAAATATTCGCAGATTAGTTGATAGTTAAATCGATACTAGAAATCTGAAATGTCGTAAGCGACATTTCCCTTCATGTCCCTTACGATATGTTTGAGATTTCCACTGTAGAAATGTTTAAAAATAATTTGAGTTGAGTTGCCTATATCACAAAGTACATAATACTAGTACCTATATTGATGCATGTATCAAAAATTTGTACGACTTAGTGAAGTCTAAATGTATGAAACTTTAATTTTATTTCTAACACGTGATAACTCTACATTTATTGCAAATTAAAATTTCATTTAAGGGGGTAAGGTGGTGGGTGTTGGCCCATTAAGATGCGTACCTATCGCAAACAGAAACGAAAAATTATGAAACATTTGTTTTCAATATCTGTATGACCTTGTTAAAGTGCTTATCGCACCTTTAGAATTACAGCGACCCATTTCTGAATAATACACGTCCCAAAATATCACCTTAATTAAAAGACATAGGGTTTAATTCTAGGAAATGTCATATTCAGAATTGAGTCGCTTTAATTCTAAAGGTGCGTTATGTACTATCCGCCTCAAAGAATATGACGCATGCAATACATGGATTGTTCACCACTTCACTGTAGCAAACATGGCGTCAGCAAGTCAGCAAAACGTTAGTTTTTCACGTCCATGTCCGTCCAAACGTTTCATCCAATTAAACCATTACCCCCATACCGAATCAAACACTTCAAAAGATCGCCCGAAAGTCCCTTTCAATCAGAACCGAAGCGGTGTTTAAAGTGTGAAACGAAACCATGAAACCGTCTCGGCCAAAGCGAAGCTCGGGAACGCTAAAAAAGAAATGTCACGAACATATTGGTGCTACAAAAGAAATGGATTGAATTAAGTGAGGGATGGGGAGAAGGGTGTGGCGCTTGTGTTACCGGGCTAAACCGCGTCTCTGTCATATGATCACACTAATGAATTTCCGACATGATTGGAAAATTGTTAAGCAGTAAATTTTGTGCTAAGTATATTATCTTTTTATTTATTTTTTTTCAATTCGTGTTCTTAAAAACTGACGGCTGTACAGCGTCACAAGCTCAACATAATTTTTGTGAACTATTACTTTATTCCAATTTTTTAATTTTACTTTTATTTTCGATATGCATACTCGTAAATTGCACAGTTTTTGACACTTTGCTTACAAATACGATGAGAAATAACGCAAAATACGTCGTTTGTTTGTTTTAAAAAATAAAATAAATGAAATAACTAAATTATTTAAACCATTTTTTAACAATATTTTTTAACGTTGGCGTTATTTTAAATTGTTCTAATTATGAATAGATCTCAAAGCCATTCTGAATTTTAAGCCGTTAGAATTGTAATTTTCCTATTTATGTCAAAATATGTAATGTTTCCCATAATTTCATGTACTTTAAATAATAAAAAATTGGCATCATATGTGACACTTTATTGGACATTACTCGTGACAATAACAGATTGGGCATCATCGGCTGACAAATATTCTTTAACCCCACCTTACCCCAGTTTACATATTTTTAACAGTGGCACTGCCACCCAACCCCACAAAATAAATTGAGGATGACCCAATAAGACAGCTCGTTTGCTTAACGATTTTTGATTTCTGCCGGCAATTCGTCGAGTGAATGGATTATAAAAATCGCTCGGCAAATCGGCAAATGTAAAGCGCCCTTTTGCTCCTTTTCGTTCTTTCGGAGCTTATGACGTAATGTCATGATGAGCGGGTAAATCTAACATTTTTTGTGTTTTATTAAATGTTTAAGTACTAACCATTAGTGTCCTATTATAATCGGATACTAATTTAGACTTTTTTGCTATGCAGATCGTGGGTACACAACATTTTATACCACTCTGTCATAAAACTCGTTGCATTAATGTATTATTGGAATATTTGTATAATCTTTCCACAAACCTAATACATCTATACTAGTCTATACTTCTATACTAATATAATAAAGAGGTAAACTTTGTTTGTTTGTATATAGGGGGTAATCTCTGGAACTATCGACTTAAAAAATTCTTTCACAGATAGAAAGCTACACAATCCCTGACGGACATAGGCCACTAATTCCACGCGAAGTCGCGGGCGTCCGCTAGTAACATTATGTAAATTTTTTTTAGAAGGCGAACAAGCTAATGGGTCACTTGAATTGCCAGAGCCTTGCCTTGCTATGATGGAACACAACTGTGCAAGCAGTGCTGTTTAGCAGCTGAGTTAGCGAGCAAGATGGTGGTAGCGATTCGAACAGACCTCTAATACTGACCATGCAGAGTTTACTTATAGGTAACTCTACGCGAGTTGGGGTCACGCACACTCTTGCATGATTAGATTAGATTAGATTAGATTATCATGTTATGTGTGTACCGGAGTTTCGTTCGAAATTTAAAATTTTTGTTTAGCTTTATATGGCGCAGTGTTACAACTATAGTTGTTTGTGTAATCGTCTACTTCAACTATCGTTGTACCTACAAAAGTTAAGAGCGCCGTATTGCAGCAGGGGAAACAAAACAACCCACACCCGTTAATAAATGGCACGCGAATTGAAACGGGATTCGATATCCGAACCGTTTTATTGTGCATTACTATTAGTGGCGTATTGCCGTAGCGACGTTTGGGCGGCCGCCAGGGCAGTTATTTAGAATTATCCCACTGTAATACTGCGCGTGGACTCCATTATGTAATGAGGATAATTTTCACACATTACTTACGGTTTGTTCCTGGCGTGTTTTAGGCTGAGGTTATGCTAAAACAAAAGGTTTTGTCATAAAAAAATATAAAAGGCATAAAGGGATTTAAAAGGTTATTTGGCCGTACCCCGCGACTTAGTCCGCTCATTTGTTCATGCGTTCTTCGTTCGTCTAAATCAACATTTGGCTTCAAACTTATGGAATTGTTTTCCACTGATTTCCATCCAGTTTTAAAACCCTTTAATGGTGGAATTTTTCATACACCCTTTTGTACCCCTCTTCACCAGTCAGTCAGTCTACTCTACAGCCCCGTATATGTTTTTTGAACGGCTTTGGGCCCCCCTGTATACGGTCAGAGACACACAAATCGTAAGTTCGCTCATATGAACGAGTTCATTGCCAAAAAAAATGTTCATTAAAGACAGAACTGAAAAGGTGTCATTTATCGGAAGATAGGCGTATAATATGCACTAGGCTATCCGGTCGTCTATAATAGACGACCGGATAGCCTAGTGATTAGTGACCCTGACTATGAAGCTAGAGGTTCCAGGTTCAATTCCCGGGAGGGGCAAATATTTGTATGATGAATACGAATGTTTGTAGCCGAGTCTTGGATGATATAATGTATGTATGTAGTTAATAACTCTGCTTTCATTTCATCCGATCTAATCACATAACTTGCACTGTATTTATCTATAGTATAAGTATGTATATCCGTTGTTTTGTACCCATAGTACAAGCTTTGCTTAGTTTGGGACTAGCTCAATTAGTGTTAATTGTCCCGAGATATTTATTTATTTATGCATATAAGGGTAGTTGTGTAAATATGTTGGCGGTACGCGGGATTAAAGAAAATTGTTTTAGTTTGTCAGTACGCCATTCGTTCAAGAAGCGAACAGTCGTACTGTTTCTTTGATCTTGATGATGCCTCGTATAGAGGCGAAACGCGCGTCGATCGTGTAGTTTTAGTGTTTAGTGGTGGTGGTGTGTAGTTTAGTCTGTGTGATATATGTTGTTTTGTGTGGAAGCGGAGGAGGGTGGGTTTTTGCATGAACATATATGTGTCGCACAGACGCAGCTATTTTGCACGAGCCCGGCACTGGTTTCGCGGAGTAGCAAGGTAATTTGTTCCAGTTTGTTGATAATTATATTGTTATATCCGTTTAGAGCACAAACAATTTATCTCAGTTCCCTCCTTTGATGGTCAATTAAGTTTATTGGTTTGTATTTTTATCAGTATTTTAATCTAAAAAGACTGTATATTGCATTAAGATTTTACCAAATCGAGAAAGAAACTCGGTCGCTGAAATTCACTACCGGTTCCCTCCAAACTTGTTCCAGATTAAACTCGACGGACCTCTTCAGATTTAATTACGCAACTTCCCCAAACAAACAATTAGGTCAGTAAATAGTACAAATTACCGGGGGTTCCATAGATTTCGCCAGCACATCCGGTTCCGGGTGACCGGGAGGCGCGCCCGGGCCATGTCCGGCTTGACCCGGACTGATGTCTTCCGGGAGTTAATTGTCAGGTGATTTTGAAATTTGTCAATTTGAGGGAGATTTGAGGGCAATATTAATGGATTGTTTTGTTTGACCGCCGCTAGCCAGATAGAGGTCAAAGTTAAGCCAATAACGATCAAAGGTTGCAACGGCCTGGATGTCTTTTGGTTTTAATCCGAACGGACCGGTGGCGCACGGGTCGATAGACCCTTCGATCTTGTTTCCAGGGCCCAATTTCATAAATGCGACAGACAACAGGTGATAATGACAATTCGGTATACATAGCATGTCCTCTATGATGTTAAGTCTGTAAGTATGTAGTGTTACTTGTCGACACAGTAATGTACGGCGAATTAACACTGTCACCTGTCGCCTGTCGCGTTTATGTAATTCGGCCGTGCTTCGGGTAGACTCTGGTATGATTTTATATGCGGTTACTTATCTAAAGTTTACAAGTACGTTAGGTCAATAAACTTTTTTCCCATTTTGTATGAAAGTCGTATTAATTAAAAGTTAAATTTCAGGACTGGATTGGTCTTGTATTTTTTTTTGCGACTTTTAGCCTTAGAAATAAAACTATCTAAACTATTTATGTTTCGTGTATTGTAACGAATCTGATTCCCGACTCTTTGAGCTCTTTTCAGTTCACGGAGAGACTGTCTGACTAAAAGTCTGCTCGTGAATATGAGACCTGTACCCTTACCATGAGTACAGTGCATCTAGCCGTAACCGTACTCGCTAGCGACGGCGTAAACGATTTGTATGGGGAATTGTACAGCGCCTCTAACGCTCATTTAGAGAACTAAAAATCGCTAGTATGAGTCCAACGGTAAATTATCTATCGTAATCAACGCGCTAGTGACTAAAGTTTTGTAGTTGTTGCTGTAGAATATTGGTACCATGAGTCACAAATTTGACACCGTGTCATCGAAAAATGCCGTATCGACTATGGTTAACTCTTTCACTGGCAAATGGGAGCGTATTTAACCGCTATCGACTGTAGTAACGAAATATGAATTTTCGATAGAAGCTCATGGTAGTGGTACTGAAAAAGACTTGAAACGTCGGGAATTACATAAGCCGTTTTAACTGCTTTATTTCAATGGAATGCAAAATACATTCTCATTAAGTTTTCGTTAGTACAGTCAAGGAAATTGAAACACGTACCACCGTAGAACCTAGTCGAAGAGACATACGTATGACATTTGCATGACATAACCTGGCGTTTAACGCGTCGAGTCATTGCGATAGGGTTCTAAGGTGGTTCGTGAATATATTTCCCCTACTGTACATTGCACCCGTGTGCGTAGCGGCGGTTGCTATCTTTCTTTTACATTACATTACACTAATTATTACACTGTTATACATACACTAATATAATAAAGAGGTAAACTTTGTTTGTTTGTTTGTATGTACGGGGTAATCTCTGGAAATACTTATTTACTAATAGAAAGCTGTAGTCCTGGAGGACATAGGCTACTCATTCCACGCAAAAGAAGTAGCGGGAGTACGCTAGTGGGTAATGTAAAAGATAAATATATAAATTAATAAATATCTTGGGACAATTTACACCAATTGCCCTAGTCCCAAGCTAAGTAAACCTTGTGTTATGGGTACTAGACAACGGATAAACATACTTATATATAGATAAATACATACTTAAATACACATAACATCCATGACTCAGGTACAAACATTCGTGTTCGTCACACAAATATTTGCCCATACCAGGATTTGAACCCGGGACCTCTTGCACAGGAAGCAGACACATGTGCCACTGTGCCATACAGATCGTCAAAAGAAAGTCGCTATTAGTTCCTATCTGTCCAAATATCTTCGCCCGCATACATCTTCTAAACCACGCGACGGATTTCGATACGGCTCCCACTGTCATTGAGAGATTGTTTTACGAAAGGTTTTTTATACAACACAGGAAGGCAATCAAGCAAGGTCACCTGATGGTAAGTGCTTTCCACCACCCATAAAAACCCGCATCCCGAAGGAGATTGCAGATGCGTTGTCAACCCAGAGGGCTAAGATGGAATACCTCTTGTGCCATTAGTTACGCTGTCTTGCTCTCAACGCCGGAACACAACAGCGCAAGCATTAGCGGCGGGATTAGCGAGCAAGATGGCTTTTATGTACCTACATTACGAGTACATCTTAATAGTACCCGAGCAAAACCGGAGCGGGTTGCTAGTTCTATTGTATACATTACCCTCGCATTACAATAAACAATCGAATAACATCAACCGGAATGCAATCTAACATCTGTCTTTCGTCATTATCGATACGATGGTTAATAGTTTACTCCAACTGCTCGAAACGTGATCAGAATGCTAACGAAATATCGATGGCGCGAGATAATGTCTACGCTGCGATAAACGCCAACATGTAACAGTCGTAACTGTTAACACAACGGATTAAAGTTCAAAATTCAAACACAGAAACGCACAAAACGACAGATCTGCCTGTTTTTGTTATTTAGTTTTGACTTTGGATGTTTTCAGAATAGGAGACGAGTTTGCTATAAATATTTAAGTTTGTGATAGACCTATCCTTGGATGAAGAACTAAAGCATGGATATAGCCTCAGTACAAGTCAAGCGTACACACCAAAAACTGTTAAAATTGTTACTTTTGGTGTGCGTCAAGGTAGTAAAACCTGCAAATTAATAAGAATAACGTAGATTGTACTACGTTAATGTTCACGAAAGGGAACAATTTGTACAGGGTGTCAATTGCAGAATATGTTCAGAGTATGTAGTCGTCTCTTTTTGGCACATTGATTTGTCGTTTAAAGTAAAGAGATCAGCTAATAAAATATCGCTTTCAATTTTAAAACTCTTCCTATGCTATACTATGTATTTCTATGGACAGAGATGGCAGGACGAGCACGCATGAAGAATGTTATAAAAGTAAATGAAGCAAAGGTTGTATGAAGGTTGTTTGCCAGGATCGAAGCAAGTGGAAATCCGTGCTCTCTGCCTATTGCCTTCGGGAAACAGGTGTGACTTTATAAAAATGAAATCAAAACCTGTTATCGATTCTAATACTAAACAAAAAAAAATGCAAAAAAAATGCGAATCGATTATCTGCGTGATCTAACAATAGAAGAGTTAACATCTAAATTCCTTTGTTTCTCCAGCCTTTGACAGTTCCTTGGTAATTTAGTTGTCTGAAGACTTCAATCTTCAGATCTTCTCTACCAACGTCCGCTACTCAATCAACGTCAACAATATAGCTTAGTTAGTCTGTTGGCGGCAAACCGTTTTAAACTTTCGTGATTTTCGCTCATATTTATTACTAGCGGACGCCCGTGACAACGTTTGCGTCGAATTAGTAGCCTATGTCCGTCAGGATTAGTGTAGCTTTATATTAGTGAAATAATTTTTGGAATCGGTTCAGTAGTACCAGAGATTACCCCCTAAAAACAAACAAACAAATTTTACCTCTTTATTATTTTGGTGTAGATTAGTGTAGATGTAGACGTAGACTAGTGTAGACTAGCTTTTGCTTGCGATTTCGTACGCGTGGAATTTGGAAGTAGGTGTGTATTCTAGTCGGCTTACCACAGACTAAATAAGAAATACCGGCGTACCAAGATGAAACATGCATCATTTAAAGTTAGCCTTCTAGTAATATAATTGTGGAAACCACATCCAATTTTGTTTGGTACTTAGTAGTTTGATTTGCGTAATGCGCATAAAAACGTAAAGACAGACAGTCTGACGACAATTCCTAAAATGAGTGGTTTGTTTTTCAGTGCTCTTATTGGGACCGAGCGCGACGACAGCGCCACGTGTCAGGTAGCCATTACGGACAAAATTGTCACCGCTGACAAGCAAGAAGTAAGTAAATATTGGCTGCCACAGGGATCCATCGTGACTATAACATTTAATACTTGTATCAAATGATTACGTACTTTAAGTAAAATTTTAGAGGTTAGGTGACTTACTTTTTTTTTTCTTACGGCAATTATCTACTTATTTCTTTGGTCTTGTTTCCACCATGGTCTTGTGAATGGGCAAGAGGGCGGAAATGGAAAACGCGTACCTGCTGGTTCCGATTTGAGCTGACGCGTGGGCGGCGAGGTGTTGTGGCTGCCGGACTTACGCACTCCTCCTTCTTGCTCTTCAGCGATGATTGGATGATGACGATTGATAGGGTTCACGAGTATCGCGAACGCGAAACCGGTATTCTATTGGTGATTGGTTCGAAGCCTTTGGGCGAATGGCGGGATGGAGACGAGCACTCGACATCGACCGATTCGTACCCTGTCGTAAGCTGAACTGAACGACAGTCAGTTGATGACGTTTAAAGTTTTCGTATCTACCCGCGTTTTCCGGGGATAGGAATATGAAGGATTTGAGGGTAGGTGACATGAAGCTAATACTTGACGTTTACATAAAACAATACTTAACATAACCGCCCCCCAAAGAGCTACTAAGCTCTTTAGATGATATCGCAACAGAGAAATTTGAATAAGCTGATACATTATTTGAAATTTAAAACTAAAAGTATTAAAACTAAGTTGAGTGTCTGTTGTTCATATTAGTTGTCTAAGCTTGGTAAAGGGCAGACCTTAGCGACAGATCTGAGACATGTACCAGAACTAGTTTTTAGTTCTACTACGCGAACTGCACCGTCTGTGCCTGGATGAAGCTTGGATACTCGCGCCTTGCGCCATTGAAGAGGTGGCAGGTTATCCTCTTTTATGAGGACGAGGTCGCCAATCTGAAGGTTTGGGACCTCCTTGCACCATTTAGTGCGCTGCTGGAGGTTGTGCAAGTATTCAAGCTGCCATCGGCGCCAGAAATGTTGAGAAACCTGCTGAACGAGCTGCCAACGATTTAGCCGCGAGATTGGAGTATGGTCGAAATCGTATTCAGGCAAGCTTACTAGTGGATGTCCGATGATGAAATGCCCAGGCGTCAGTGTTTCAAGGTCGTTCGGGTCGTTCGACATTGGACACAGAGGCCTGGAGTTGAGTACTGCCTCGACCTTGGCGAAGATTGTTCCCAATTCTTCGAAGGTGAGTACCTGTTCCCCAATGGTACGCTTTAAAAGGAGCTTTGCCGACTTCACGGAAGCCTCCCAGAGGCCACCCATATGGGGCGCATAGGGAGGGTTCATGTGCCAGTTGACACTGACCTTAGCAAGGGCCACAGTCAGGTCCCGATGATGTTCGCCAATAAAATTGTCAACTTCGGAAAGATGGCGCTTTGCCCCTTGAAAATTCTTCCCACAATCCGAGTAGACGTCAGAGACCATGCCTCGTCTTGAAACAAAGCGATCAAAGCAGGCCATGAACGAGTTCGTTGTTAAGTCGGACGTCACCTCTAAGTGTACCGCCTTGACAGCCATGCACACAAAGACGCAGAGGTAAGCCTTCACAATCTTAGCCTTGCGCTGGCTAGAAGTTCTCACATTGAACGGGCCGGCAAAGTCAATCCCGACTCGAATAAACGGGCGAGCCTCGCGTACGCGATTGGGTGGAAGATTTCCCATTAAGGGTTCCAGCGGTTTGGCTTTTAAGCGCTGACAACGTTGGCACATGAAGACGCGGTGTCGGACGACACGCCGCGCTGATAAAATCCAATACCGTTGGCTAAGGATATTGACAAGTTCATTGGGTCCCACATGAAGGTAGACCTGATGAAAGTAGTCGATGATGAGGTTCGTCAAGTGATGACGCTTCGGTAAGAGAAGCGGATGTTTGGCTGAGTAAGGCAAGTTGGAGTGTCTGAGTCTGCCACCAACGCGCAGAAAACCTGAAGGGTCCACGAAGGGATGAAGGCGTGCGAGTGGGGTACGTAGAACACCCTCTCCGCGAATGGCCTTCAGTTGATCTGCAAAGGATTCCTCCTGTGTCAGCCCGACAACTCTCTGCACTGCAGCGTTTAACTCCTCTACGGTCAGAGGACCGGATTTTCTGTTGGCGGGATGCCGTGAGTTGTGAAGGAATCGCATCGACCACGCTAGCACGCGCTGGAGCCTTGACAAGGAGCTGTAACGGCTAATAAACCAAGAGGCTGACGGCTCCACAACCTCCTCGACGATTTTAAATGCTGAAGAAGTTGCAGGTTTGAGACCAGGAAGTTCACCACACACTGGTTGACATTGCGATGGCCAGGCAGAAACGTCCCTCATTAACCACGGTGGCGACCACCATAGCTCATGGGCCACCAGGTCTTGTGGTAACAAGCCCCTGCTTGCGCAATCCGCAGGATTAAGGGCAGAAGGCACGTAGCGCCAAACAGCTGATGGTGTAAGACCTTGTATCTGAGATACCCTATTCGCCTCAAACGTTTGTAGCTTGTGAGGCGGAGTACGAAGCCATGACAAGACGATGCTGGAGTCGCACCAAGCTATTTTATCTGCTATGACTAGCCTAGGTTCCAACACCTGTGTGACATGATCGAGTAGGCGGGCGAGAAGCACAGCTCCTGACAGCTCCAACCTAGGAATGGTGAGTTTTTGTTTGATTGGTGCGACTCTGGACTTGGCTAGGAGTAAGTGAACTCCTATGCCCCCTGTAGAGTCGACCACCCTTAAATAAACAACAGCGGCATAGCCGCTTTCCGAGGCATCGCTAAAGCCCATGAGCCCATAGCGTGCCGATTGGTTGCTAAGGATAAACCTGGGTATCCTAGGAATGTTTAGGAGATGGAATCCATCCAGGAAAGCATCCCAAGATTGGGCCGCCTCATCAGGAAGTGGATCATCCCATGAGAGATCAAACGCCCATAGACGTTGCATGATCACCTTGGCGTAGAAGGTGATAGGTGCCAGATAACCACAAGGGTCGTAAAGCCGAGCAATGTTGGAAAGAATGTCGCGTTTCGTGTGACACTTCCCGAGGTTAGATACTCTGTACACGAAGCTGTCCGTGTTAGAGCTCCATTCGACTCCTAAAATCTTGAAGATGTTATCCTCCTCTTCGAACCGAAACGGTGTTTCGAGGTGATCGGTAGGATATCCATCCAGTAGCTCCTTATTGTTGCTCGCCCACTTCCTAAGCTGAAAACCGCCCTGAGCTAGCACCGTCACAATCTGTTGCTGTAGAACTCTTGCAGACTCTATATCGTGACTACCACTGATGACGTCATCGACGAAAGTGTCTTCCCGCAAAACTCGCGCGGCTTCCGGATGCGTTTCTGTGTTGAGGTTAGCAAGTTCGTGTATAACGCGCATGGCTAGATACGCTGCGCTAGACACACCATAGGTAACGGTCGTGAGCTCGAATTGCTGCAGAGGCTTGTCCGGAGACTCACGCCAGTATATAGTTTGGTATTTGCAGTCTTCGTCATGCATCCTCACCTGGCGATACATCTGCTTGATATCGCACGTAAAGACAACAGCATGCGTTCTGAATCGCAGAATGATGTCCTCGATATTCTGCTGGAGCTTAGGACCCGGCATTAGAACCTGATTCAGCGACACCCCTGAGCTGCTAGCCGCTGACGCATCAAATACAGCGCGAAGCTTCGTCGTACTGCTGCTCTCTTTAAGTACCCCGTGATGAGGAATGTAGTACCTAGCGCTTGACAGCGCACCCACCGCGGGTCGCATGTGACCGGTCTCAAGGTAGTCAGCCATGAACGCGATGTACATTTCCTTTAGCCTTGAGTCCCTAAGTAGCTTGCGCTCCAAGTTGTGAAACCTCTTGAGTGTATTATTGCGTGTCTCGCCTAGAGGCTTGCATTCCGTTTGAAAGGGCAGCCGTACGATAAATCTACCTGTCTCGTCACGCGTGTGAGTCTCTACGAAGTGCTTTTCGCATTTAAGATTATCTGGATCCTGAATTAATTTCGAAGGAGCCTCTTCTACCTCCCAAAATTTGTTAAGTGTCGCATCCAGATTGGTAGAGCAATGTAGAGCCACTACATGATTGCAAGTCATAGAGTCCATGGGTGCTGCGCCCATTAAGACCCAACCGAAAATGGAAGCGTAAGCGGTAGGTAACCCTGTGCCTAATTTTAATTTCCTGCCATCAAAAATTTTATCATAGAGATCTACGCCTATGAGCAAGTCAATTGGCCCAGGAATGGCACACTTAGAATCTGCGAGTGAAATGTCCCTACACGCATCCGTAACCGCAGGTGATACCTGAATGCTGGGGAGGTCCCCCGTTATGCGCTTTAGAATAACCGCAGTTGTCACCAGGGCGGGCTGAGCAGTATCAACTAATGAGCAAATTGAGCACTCTACGCTACCACTGGTGTGCTGAGGGTTTGAACCTCCTAACCCTATGAGATTGCCAGAAGTAGAACGATGAAGGCGCAACTTCTGAGCTAAATTTTCCGTCATAATGGAAACCTGTGATCCGCAGTCCAAGAGAGCTCTTACGGTGTGCAGATGCCCGTTGATATCCCGGAGACCGACCAAAGCTGTACCCAACATCATAGTAGATTCATTCTGAATACCATGCATGTGAAGAGGTTGAACTGCAGAACTTAAAGTAGTAAGAGCAGCCTCTGAGCACGAAGCCTTTGGCACCGGGCCGGGAGCCAATGTTGATTTGTTTTCATGTACAGAATCATTCCTAGATTTATTGTTGAACTGATCCGTGTGAAGTTTAGTATGGTGTCGACCATTGCATATTTGACATCTACTTTTAGACACACACTTGCTTACCGAGTGTGTCCTCAAGCAATTAAAACATAAGCGTTGCTGTGTAACAAATTCTCTGCGTTGTGTTGGTGTCATATTATTAAACTTGTCGCAAGTATATAAAACATGGTCACCATTACAGCAAATGCACTTTTGAGTGTTAACGCTAAATGCCAATTTAGGTGTGTTGCCTTGAACCACAGCAGCTGACCCCTTTGAACCGCTGACTGTTTCCAACACCCGAAGATGAGTGTCCAAAAAACTTATGAGGTTTTCAAATGTTGGAATGGTATCCGGAGAGCTGCTATGCTTCACTTCAAATTTACCCCGCAGGTCCACGGGAAGCTTTCGCAAAATAATATGAAGCAATATGAAACTCCATGCCTTAACGTCAAATCCTAATGCCTCCAACGCCTGAGAATTTTCCTTGAGTGTGTTTGCGAATTTACGTAAATTACCAGGATTGTGCTGACTGCTTAACGAGAGTATAGCTTCTAAATGTTTATCCGCTATGAGCCTTTTGTTCTGATATCTATCTTTTAATAGCCTGTATGCAATTACATAGTTATCACTAGATAGTTCTAAATGCTTAATTAAACTCAAGGGTTCCTTCTCTAAAACACTGAGTAAATAATGCATTTTCTGAATAGGTGAAAGGTCAACATTATTATGAATTAAACTATCATACATAGCAATAAAGTTCGGCCATTCCGTGTAAACACCAGAAAAATGGGATAAACTTATTTTAGGTAGGCACACCTGGTTCGATCTTGAAAGACTCGATTTTGTTAAAATAGATTCCTGTAACACTTGAACCGAATAATACATTTCATAAAATTTGTTGAACAATGCGTCAATGTTTGCACGTATGTTGATATCGTCACATTTCGACATGAAATTATTGTAAGCCTCCTGAAAGCGATCCCGAACGTTATCGATATCGTTATATCTAGCTTTAAAACCCGACACACGAATTGGATCCCTCTCAGATAAGCCGCTAAGTTCTACCGCTATGTTATACAACGATGTCATAAAACTGCCTTGTACATTCATTGAAACTATGCAGGTTTTCTGTTGCGATTCATCTGACGAACCTGTGGAAGCATTATACGCATCACTTTTATCGGCTTCTTTGCCGTTGCCCATTATTTAATTGGATGTAAACAATTAAGAAATGAGAGATTAAATCGACAGAAGCAACAATTATGACAACTGACTTTTTAATGTTTGACAGATGTCAGTGTTGCCAGTTACTTAAAATATAAAGCCACCTATACACTGTACAATAAAACGTCAAGTTGGACCGATATGTCACCCTGCCAAGTTGGATTACTAGGGCGGACCAATTACCGGTTTTGTCTATGGTACCAAGTAAAAGGAAATCTACCTCCAAGTTAATTAAGGAAATGCAATTACAAAAATGATATTTGGAAGATGATGTCACCCCGAATGGGGAAATATGAGGATGAGGAACTGTGATTGGAAATATTTGGATCGAAGGACCAAAAATATGAATGGGCAAGAGGGCGGAAATGGAAAACGCGTACCTGCTGGTTCCGATTTGAGCTGACGCGTGGGCGGCGAGGTGTTGTGGCTGCCGGACTTACGCACTCCTCCTTCTTGCTCTTCAGCGATGATTGGATGATGACGATTGATAGGGTTCACGAGTATCGCGAACGCGAAACCGGTATTCTATTGGTGATTGGTTCGAAGCCTTTGGGCGAATGGCGGGATGGAGACGAGCACTCGACATCGACCGATTCGTACCCTGTCGTAAGCTGAACTGAACGACAGTCAGTTGATGACGTTTAAAGTTTTCGTATCTACCCGCGTTTTCCGGGGATAGGAATATGAAGGATTTGAGGGTAGGTGACATGAAGCTAATACTTGACGTTTACATAAAACAATACTTAACATCTTGGAAATTGGTAAAATTTACAGTCGCTATTCTTCTTGGTGTTATTATAATTCACAATAACACATGTTACTAGGACCATATTAAATTTATCTCAAAAACGATTAGAAAATGTTTACTGCAATATGGATTTGACAGCTCAAGTTAGCGACAAAAATGTCAATTTTAGCCGTAGCGAGCGCTGTGATCGTTTAGGCTACTCCATCTACCCGCTTTGCACCCTCGGAATAAGACCCTACATAACATTTTTGTATTAATTTGGTACAAAGAACATTCTGCGTTCGTTTTCATTAAAATTTATTGGTGATTTAGTATTTTTGTCAACATTGATGCTAGGCTGCAGAGTTTTTCTATTAATATATTATAATACGGCTTAAAATCAATATTTTACCAATATAGAATGGCAAAATATCTTCAATACGAGTACTGCAGGTAAAAAAACGAACATATAAACGACATTATTGCTCGCAATTTAAAACAATTCAATCGCATATCACTGCAACAGGGAAGCTTATTCTCTGAGCGCAATAACTCTGTGCTCGACGTCGAAGTGAAGAAGTCTCACTCACTCACGTTATTCTGAGCAAGCCGGACAAAACGATGCTTCGAGACAGAAAACAGCGATGTCTCTTCTTTTAATTAAATTGGAAGGAAAATAAGCAGGTCTGTTACCAGCTGGTAAGTGATCAGCACTGCCTATAGACACCCGCAACAACAAAGGGACTGCAGGTACCTTGGCAACACAGCGTGCTCGGTGGAATACCTCTTGTGCCAGTAATTTTATCGGCTGTCTTCCTCTCCGCGCCGTAACACAACAGTGCAAGCACTGCTGCTTAGCAGCTGAATTAGCAAGCAAGATGGTCGTAGAGATCCAGACGGACCTTGCATAAGGTCCTACCAGCCACAACAATCCCGTTTAGGGAATAACAACAGAGCTCAACACAAACATTTAATTTCGACTGAAAATCTATTAAATTAAGCATCAAGAAGCAAGAGACGCCGTCACCCGTCAAATCTGTATCCAGCTCTATAAAGTCACAAGTTTTATTCAAACCTCAATCAAAATCAAATCCAATGACTTTGGAAAAAAAGTGCTATTTTGCGTGAACAAGAAACTAAACATAGAACTTCTTAAATGTGTGCGGTGAAGTTTCGTGGTTGACATAGATAGGTGCGTGACTAGAATTACAAGTAACTTGGATATATATCGTGTAGCATTTTTAAGAAGCTTTTACAGTATTTCTTCTTTGAAATATGAAAAAGCCTCCTCGGCATGTATATCTTTTTTTTTTAGAAAAAAAGGCATATCTGAACTGACATGTTTTTTTTGTCAGCCGTCTAAAATCTAAAGCTACCTAGCACGTTAGTTTTTTTAACGATGTCTATGTATTTACTAGATAAAAGGGCCTGTGTCATCACTCTCTGATAAGTTCCTGGTATTATAATCCAACAGATGTCTTGATTGTCAAATGAACAAAGCTCCACAGGATCCACAGGACGACAACGTCTTAAATTTCTGACTTAATAAAAGTGTATGTAAAACACAAACTTCTTTTAGCAAATTTTTGTACTCTTTTAACATACAAAATAGAAAGGCAAACAAACAACTGGGTCACGATGGTAAGTGATAAACACCCTAGAGGGCTAAGATGGAATACCTCTCCTGCTAGTAATTGCATCGGCTGTCTTGCTCTCCACGCCGGAACACAACAGTGCAAGAACTGCTGCTTAGCGGCAGGTCTAGCGAGCTGGATGATGGCAGCTGTCCAGACGGACCTTGCCCAAGGTCTTACCACCCGCAAAAGATACGATACGACTTTAATAATTGGAACAGTCGATCTGTGATGCCGTATCTATTTTTTTTACGAACACAAACACAGGATCTGTTAGATATTATATCGGAAACTTTTTAGACAGTGATGAAACATGCTCTAAACTATTACTTAGTCCAACAAATTGCAGTGCCGCCATTACACTCACCAGCTCTGTCTCACTTTTACTTTCGGAAGGCGCCGCAACGTCGTCCCCGTTGCTCGCGCTGGTGGACGCGCGAGGGCCACAATCTTTATTCAATGATATCCCATTTGTTATAAAAAAAAAAATACAGGTCAAGTAAGCTCTTTCATCGAAGTAGAAACATTCAGGCTGCGTTTCCACCAGAGATGTGCGAGGATGCGTAGCGAGGGATGTGTTTGTAAAGAACTAATGAGCCGTTTCCACCAGAGCTGTGCTGACCGAGGCGAGGTAAATGAAGCGATTCTATTATTCTATTGGTTCTTACAAACACATCCCTCGCTACGCATTCTCGCACATCTCTGGTGGAAAAGCAGCCTTACTGTCCTGTCTGTAACGGCTACTTATGTTGTTGACTGCAGAGCCATTTACTTTCAAATAGTTTATTATTCAAAGGCGATTTTACTTGCGAAAGCTGCTAGATCCCAATAAAATAAAGCCTCACAATCACTGTAAAAGCGTTGTACAGTACTCGAATGCCCGCAGAAGGGTTGTCTTGCCGATTCTCATTAATTTAATGGCAGCATAAAGGCACCCTTTCACTGGTAACAAACGGTGAATTGGTCTCCTAACAATAATTGTTAATGGTGATTGATTGAAAACGAGCTTCAATGTGTTTTTTGTGTTTTTTAAAAAAGTGCTAGTGATGAGGAGAACTCTTACGTAATAAGTTACTTTTGAAGCAAACATTTTGACTCTTAGAATTGCTCAGAATTTAATGTGTAGTAAAATACGATGGTATATGCATTTTATTTAAAAAGGTTGAGAACAAACGTAGGATTTGTAATTTTCATATAAAACTTAGAACTTTTCAATCAGCTTGTTCTACAAAGAAATTTAAAACATGCACTAAAACGCAGGTTACATAATATTCTCTATAAATATTCATTGAAAATAATCATAATCACATTTTCATCAATATTACAAATACTTTTACTTTACTCGAATTCTCCAGACGGCCAACTCTTGTAACAAGTTCGATACAGCGATAGTTTCACCATCCCTTTCTCCGGTTCCCTTTTTTACTATTTAAATACTTATTATAAGACAAAACTAGGCAGAGCTATGTAATTATTATTTCGCTTTCATCAGAAAAACAAAAAAGGCGAAACAATTAATTTCATTTTACAAAACTGCTGCGTTATTCACGAAAATGTTCATACAAAATTAAATAGCCGTTTCAAAAAGCCAGTTCGATCATTTAATTTAAAATTTCACAAAAGCCCGAACGGATAATTACCTGAATATTTTGTCAATAAATAAGTTTTATTGTTTCACAGTACACGACGGGCTTTATGTGTTTCTCATTGTAAGAGCGACGGTTTTCGTCATTCGCAGTGACAAAAGAAATGCTTTGCTATAATGGAAATAAATGCTGAAGGATGACGGAGTAACGGTGTAACAGGATAACTGAGAACTATTCTTTTTCTGGTGCGTTTTCTTATTTGGAAGACAACAGCTCACCTAAGTACGGAGTTTTTTTCTTACTTTTGGAAACTGTATTTTACTTTTTGTGGTAACAAACGCAGATTATTTTCTATTCGAAGTGTTATAAAAACGAATGCTCTTACGTTAAGGGAAAACGTCATAAGGATACTTGCATATTCACGTAACTAAAGTAACCATGATCTCATTTATATCGGTTTGGTTTGTCTTTTAGAAAAAGCGCTAGAAAAAAAAGAAGAGATAAAAACTGCAAAAAATAGAAAGTGCTAAAAGAATGATGATGGGTGAGATCTATATCCAATCGCACAACACAAACTACTTCTTACTTACAAGTTGTGTAGTCTCAAGTTCCCTTGAAATGCCTAGAGAATTATGGATACAATTGGATATTTTTTTGTTCTGTTTTTTGGTTATTGTAGTCATAATTTGTCGAATGTTCATTTAATTTTTTGTCCCTAGTCCTGCCAGTTTGAAAAAAATGCAAAGATGTTGGAACTTGGCCAATTTAATTTGTGAGAGCTATTGCCTTCTACGACAGTTAACATAATTCAGATATTACAAAAAAGAGCTCTGGAATTCTTTAAAAATTTTATTTGTAGCCTTTTACCATCTGAACAGATACAGAACCATTAATGAAAATGAAGACGTCAATGCCGCGTTATAAAACAATAACATTACACAAAGCCGAGAAACCCCAATTGTATTTGTATTGTATTGTATTTGCAATGAAATTAAGTGCAGAGCTTCGTAATAACCGAGGCGTTTGCGACAGAAATAGAAACTTAAGTGATTTAAAAAACTTGATAATTTTATTGGATTCGTAAGAATTGGTGTAGCTTGGGGTTTGCATAGGTTATAGTATAATAAAGGAGGCTCTTCACTCTGCAGCCCTGACCACCGAGCTTGAGCCCTCCCCCTTTGCCGGCAGCACCCTAGGTTAGATTTTTCTGTTTTTAAATCTGTCCTGATATTGTTATTTTTTATTTAAGACCTACCTTAAGATAAAAACTGGCCAACTGTGTGTCGGGCCACGCGCAGTACAAAATTGCCGTAGTAGCCTGATTACTGTGACCTTAACATCGTTTATTGCCTAAATAAAAAACAAATCGAAGCTGTAAATAAAACACATGATTTATAACTCTGTTTTATAATGTTTTATAAACAATATTTTGAAGACAAAAACAGTCATTTTAGGTTAGAATGTTGTTTAAAGACAAGCAAAAATAAATATATAATAGAGATAAATTCAGATAGACTAAACTTGTAAAACTTCTTTTAACTTCTTTGTTGCTTAGTTAAGTTTGCTTTTGTACATCACTGTATTTCTTCTTGTCATTTATGTTTTTTTGTACAATGAAGAATTTACATACATACATACATATTTGTCCGGTCATATAAGGGTCTCACCAAAGTCAAGCTCTGGAAAGAGAATAACCGTGTTTGAAACGCCGGTTATCCCTCTCGCCATAAAATCATGGTTTCTGTAATATAGTTGCCATTATTTATTATGGATCCCCCTAAGCACATAAAGCCCATATAATTGTTCATACAATATTCAACACCCCATACATGCTATGTTCCTGTTGATTTTGGCAGATACCCGACATTGAGTGTATGTTTTATTCATGAATTTTGTACCATGCTGCGTACGTGTTTGTTAACAGTGATATCACACGAAAATGAAATACTTTTCTGACTACAGAGCGTCTGGTGTGAGTTCTTGTTACAATAAACGCAACGTTCGCGTTAGAGTTAACTTCTCAGTTACTATGGAAGCAAAGACAGCGCCTTTTGCGGCGCGTATTCCATAGAATTCAGAAATTTTCGCTGACGCGTTTGCAGGGGCGTAACTAGGGTGGGGCAGGCAGGGCATGTGCCCTGGGCGCCAAATAAGGGGGGGGCGCAAAAAACTAAATTTACTACCTATTAAAAAAAATACAATCCAAATTCGTATACATGGCCAAATAAAAGTCTTTTGAGGATCATTTAATCATTATTGTAGATCCATTTATTCCAGACGGGACATATTGGTGTAATTTTGTTTGTTTTAGATACATTACATTACAAAATTATTAAAATAATTTAAAAAAATGATTCACAAAGGGAAAGGGGCGCAGTTTGGATGCGAGCCCTGGGCGCCATTTTACGTCGCTACGCCCCTGCGCGTTTGAGACGTTTTTCTGACAGAAAACTTTCACTAAGGGCTCAGAAGAATGCAGTGATAACTGACATTGGTATAAGTATTTCTATTTTGTGACATTACTTTATCGTTTTTTTTGAGATGGTGGCTACTAAGCTTGAGCCAATTGCAATGAGAGTATTGGTGTCCATTTTATCTGAGAACGTGTTTTATCGTTTACCAGTCGAAATGGAGACACGTTATAATTATGTCATTAAAGATCCTAAAATATAACCCTATGGCACTAACATGACCGGCCAAGTTTAGTTTATCAGAGTTTACCTCCATGTGTCCTTTTCTTGTGACACTCGTTTGACAGAGCCGCAGAGAGGTACTAGAGGCCTACCCACTACCTAGAGACCTAGAGACCTGTAGACAGCTGTAGCTGTGGAGATTCTTTAAATCTTACAACTGTAATCTCTCATCGTTGGAGCAATCGACATGCTTCTCTATTCCCGGCCTTCTCTTTGACCTCCTGATGCAAAAAATAGAGAACAGTGAGGATTGCTCTGACGATTAGAGAGTATGGCTCTAAGATTAGGAGTGTCTACAGGTGCAGCTGTTCACAAGTAAAGCAGTAACCCCTAATTAAACATGGGCTGGTCATGTTAGGGCTGCAGAAGACGTACTCCTATCATTGTCATCGTGTCTTATCGTGTCTTCATTCACTTGTGGCGACTCTAGCGCCATCTAGTGTTGAGTAGAGGAAACCAACTGGCATGCGCTACTTCATACTAACGTAGTTTCGTAACACGGACGCATATATACAGCTTCCAACTTTCATCTTCGGACTTCGGTCCCCAGACATAACACCCGCCTGGTGAGAGATCTCTCTATTGTGACTTACTTCTACATTGGTGACCCTCGACTATGGACAAAAACGCAACCTTCGACGACTCTCAAGACGAAGACGGCAACATAATAAAGATGTCTTATTTAATTTATTTCCATTGTTTAAAGAGTTCTTAGTCATTGAATGTCCCGGTAAATTTGGGGACACGCACAAATTTTTGCGGGTGGTTTTGCTTGTGCAAGGTCCGTCTACCACCATCTTGCTCGCTAATCCTGCCGCTAAGCAGCAGGCCTAGCACTGTTGTGTTCCGGCGTGGAGAGCAAGACAGCCGGTGCAATTACTGGCACAAGAGGTATTCCATCTTAGCCCTCTGGGTTGGCAACGCATCGGCAATCTTCTTGGTGTGGCGGGTGTCTAAAGGCGGTGGTGATCACTTTCCATCAGGTGACCCACTTGCTTGTTTTCCTTTCTATTTCATAAAAAAAATTTAAGCAGCTCTCAAATAATTGAGACTGTATCCCGCTCACTGTGAGAGAGGAGAGAGGACGCTGCTCGTGCCCAGCAGTGGGAATAAGATGAGGGTAAGAATAACATACTGCCCATGTCTCATGGATAGTGGTGGTCACTTCCCTCAGATGTTCCGCATTCTCGTTTTCCTTACTTCGCCATAAAAAAGATGAGTTTTACTCGGCAGCCATTGTATCCGTAAGCAACGCAAATAAATTAACAATTTTACAAAATTTCATTTAATATTTCTTACCTTATTAACTTACAGGATAATAAAGGTAATTTATGTAGGTCACTTGAAACTCAGATAAAAGCGCCTTGTCTTAGACACAGCTTACTTCGGAAAAGAAGTTTCATTAAGAACTTTTGTGAATTTCAGAAAACTCTCAGTACTTGTTGGTACTTGGGAATGGATGTCTTGATGACCAATCCCTTATCTATTCAACACATTTTATTCAATTCTGGTTTAATGAAAGAACGAAAATCAAACGCAATAGTTATAGTCCCGTGATACATCTTGTTTTTATGTGTTACTAGCTGACCCGGCGAACTTCGTACCGCCTAATTATTGGAGGCATATTTGCTCACCGTTTAGACCTACCCTGGACTACGACAAAAATTTTAAAACCAAAATCAGCTCAATCGGCCCAGCCGTTCTCGAGTTTTAATCAGACTAACGAACAACAATTCATTTTTATTTATATAAATAGATAGATAGATAGATAGATAGATAGGTGACTTTTAACGGAGCCGAGTACAGAAAAAAATCGACCAATGACATCGCTTTATTCTGGCATCCTTTGATAACCAAGAGATGTTATTGGACGATTTTTCCTTGTAACTATATTTGTTTAATAGGCTTGTAAGTTGTATTGCATTTTTTCTTCTATCTTTTTTTTTTATGTAATAGGAAGACAAACAAGCAAGTGGGTCACCTGATGGTAAGTGATCACCACCGCCTATAGACACCCGCAACACCAAGAAGATTGCAGATGCGTTGCCAACCCAGAGGGCTGAGATGGAATACCTCTTGTGCCAGTTATTACACCGGATGTCTTGCTCTTCACGCCGGAACACAACAGTGCAAGCACTACTGCTAAGCGGTAGGATTAGCGAGCAAGATGGTGGTAGCGCTCCGGACGGACCTTGCACAAGTCCTACCACTCACAAACCCGTAAATCTTCTAACTTGTTATAATTTTTAGTCATGTTTGGAGCTTTAATTGCATTTTAAGACATTATAATGATTCTATTATTAATTTGTAAATGTACATGTAATAGAACGTATTCCCATAATGTATTGTTTTAATCCTAGTTGTCTGGCAATAAATGATATATTAAATTTTTTTGTGTAACATCTCGAGTGAACTACCTATCAGTGTCGCAGCGCTGTCGCGACGACTTATTTATGGTATTTCAGAACTTATCTTTGCACTTATTTAGCTTAATGCCTTAGGCTTTTAGCCGAGGTCAAAGGAAAAGCTTGGGCGAAGCTCAGATTTAACTGTTAGCAGGCTATTGTCTTGAGGCAACAGATTTTGTTTTGTTTTTGAGATCTGTGAACCGAAACTATCATTTTAAGGGTACTGGGTTCTGTACTAAGGACGTCTGTGCGCCTTTAAAAGAGCGATACATATAGATAAACGGTTAAAAATTTCGCAAAATATTACAAACTGTTGCTCGCAACTTCGACTGCGTCTAATTATTTTCCGTCGCAAATAAAATTACATAGACAAATAAATAAAATTTTGACACAAGTCGCCTTACTTTGTAATTGCGTTGAAAGCATTGGAATCAGAGATATTCATTTTCATTTTAAGGCACGCAACCACGCAACCGAAGAATTAGATACCACGGCAGACATTAATTTAATTTGCGAATTTAAAGGTGTAGTCACACTTGTTCGATCAAAGTCGATTGAAGTTGGTCGTCCTCGATCCAAGAATCAATAACCCCAGAATTTTTTAAACTGTTCACACCGCGCGTTTAGCGTCTTGGGTAGTCATTAGTCGCCTGGTGAGTTACTTACTAGGCACTAGGCGCTCAGCGCGCCGCCTATTGGTGCAAACGTGTCCTGTTTTCATGGCATAACTTAGTTTTGATCCTCTTATGGCAGAATTTTTGCGGGTGGAAGGACCTTGTGCAAGGTTCGTCCGGATAGCTACCACCATCTTGCTTGTTAAACCTGCTGCAAAGCAGCAGTGCTTGCACTGTTGTGTTCCGGCGTGGAGAGCAAGACAGCCGGTGTAATTACTGGCACAAGAGGTATTCTATCTTAGCCCTCTAGGTTGGCAACGCATCTGCAATCTCCTACGGCAATACCGCCTACGGTGGTGATCACTTACCATCAGGTGTCCCACTTGCTTGTTTTCCTTCCTATTTTATTTAAAAAAACATAAAAATTACTAAAAACTATTGTTCTGCGGAACAGGCAATTCATCTTGTCAGACATCAAAAGTTCGCTACATGACGACCATAAAAATAGTATATCAAAGAAAGAGTTTAAAAATTAAAAGCGATATTTTATTAGCTGATCTTTTTACTTTGAATGGCAATACAGTGTGATAAAAAGAGCCTTTTAGAGAGAGGAGGCTTAAAGAGTACTTTAAGCCGCCTCTTCAATTGACACCCTTTACACAAATGAAATGACGAAATGGTTACCTTAAGGTATATTAAGGTATTTTAATCTACGTTTTTCTTATTAATTTACAGGTTTTTTTATCTTGACACACACCAAAGGTAACCATTTTAACAGTTTTGGGTGTGTAGCTTATAATGTACTAAGGCTATATCCATGCTTTGATTCTTCATCCAAGATGTCGACACGTGCATCCGTCCAAATGGTGTAGCCGCCTCCTGATGTAAATGCATCCATTTGGAGTTCTGCCATTAGTGATGCTAAGATGTCGATAGTCTCGTTATCGATAGGTGGACTTACGGCCCAAACCCAACGAAGTAAGCGAAAGAATGAGACTACTGAGGGTTAAATTACGAAATTTATATAAGCTAGGTTACACTTTTCCAGAGTACTTTTCCGTACTATCATTAATTCAGTACAGTAATGTTATTTCAAAACACCAAAATCTTAGGACTATCAAGTCCAGAAAGGCAATTCTCGAGGCAGTAGAGATGAAGCCACAGTAGAGATATGTCAAAAAGAGTTGCCAGGGCCCAATTTCATAAGCGTGACAGGCGATAGGTGAGACTGACAATGCGGTATAGTTAAGTCTGTAGCGTTACTTGTCGACACAGTAATGTACGGCGAATTGCCACTGTCACCTGTCGCCAGTCGCGTTTATGAAATTGGGCCCTGTCTTTGAAATCTGACATCTTTTTACATATCTCGAATGTGCGATGAATCTCGATTAATAGCAGATTTGGGGGCTAGCGGGGCAATCTGACCTCAGTAGAGATGAAGTCAAAGTTCAAAAAGAGCTATCAAATCTCTTTTACATCTGTCATTTTTTGACATGTCTGGAGTGTGAGAGGAATTATTTGTTTATTTTATGAAATAGGAAGGCAAACAATCAAGTGGGTCACCTGATGGTAAGTGATCACCACCGCGTATAGACACCCACAACACCAAAGAGATTGCAGATGCGTTGCTAACCCAAAGGGAAAGATGGAATACCTCTTGTGCCAGTAATTGCACCGGCTGTTTTGTTTTGTTTGAATCTCGATAAATACCAGAATTTGTGGCACTGGAATCTCTACTTACGTAACACTGTTGTTACGTGTTAAACTTTGTTTTTATTGCCCGAGATAAAGTAAACGAGAAGAGAAATAACGGGTAGGAAAGAATGCTCCAAGTCGCAAACTGTCGGAAAAAATAAAAGTTTAGCAGTTGTTTATCGGTATGCAAGGAGTTTTAATGCTTGCAGTTTATGATAGTTTGGAATTGTTCGGCGATTTTCAGATTAACTCCGTTCATTGTTCACTGTTGGTTGGTACAGAAAAACTTGGGTCGTGGAAGATCAAGTTTGAAAAACTAACCTTAAATTAGATTGGTTTATTAATAATTATTTATAACTAGCTGACCCGGCGAACTTCGTACCGCCTAATTATTGGAGGCATATTTGCTCACCGTTTAGACCTACCCTGGACTACGACAAACATTTTAAAACCAAAATCAGCTCAATCAGACTAACGAACAACAATTCATTTTTATTTATATAGATTAGGAGCGAGTGGAAAGCGAACGGCGGCTCAGGCTTGTACGACATACATAGTTATTGCATGAAATAATATCGATACCTTAATTCAATTGGCGTAAAGCACAAGCGATTACATGTGTTTTACGACAATTGAAGTTTAAGGTACAGTCAAGGAACTTAATTCCCTACCCATTTCGTTTAAATGTCGTCTGACATTCGCAATGCATTAAGGTCGATATGTCAAACTAACGTCTTGCTTTATAGCTCTTATGGTGACAGTTTGCTATATGCTATTGAACCTTAGGTGGGTTGGAAATTAAATTCCTTGACTGCACCTATCCATGTATATGCACAGACGCAGCTATTTTGCACGTGCACAGCACCGGTTTCGCGGAGTAGCAAGGTAAGTTCAGTTTGTTAAAATACTGGTTTGTTGACCAAATATTGATGGAAACCTTTTTTGGACGGACGGGGCTGTATAATGCTATTAGCCATGCACTAAAAAGTCGTATGTCATTTCATGATGACACATTTCATAATAATGTGATTTTATTTAGTTTGTTTTTTACTTTACATTAATATTAACATTTAAAATTGAATGAACGAGCTATTTTTCGGACCCCGCATACCGGTCATATCATTTAGTATTGTGATTGGAATCATAGTTATCACGATTTTGTTTTCAATTTACAGGCGTTGTAAATATGGCAAGGTATTTTATTCCTCTTTACAACTATGTAAGGAATGCAAATCTGGTTAGGAATAACCGGTTGAAATAGGTTTTTTTTAGGGAAAATAACCGGTTTTGTATTCCGTACAACTGTGGCTAACATGGCCGGCCTAGCACTGACATTCTAAGCGCACCAGCGTCGGGTTCGACGTCGAAGCGTCTCGTTCACTTGAGCTAACGCACTAGAGCAAGCCAGGGCGCTGTCACAGCGTCGAGCTCGTCGTTGTTACGCTTAGGGAATCACTCTCCAGGTTTAACCCTTAACCAGGTCCCATTAAATTAAAAGTTTAATAGATACACATGTTTGTTACTATTTGGACAACATTTTAGAAGCAAGTTCTTTTTCACTTTAGCACATTCGAATTTGTATCAGAATATGTAGTTATTAAAGTTGCATTTTGAAAACATGTATATGGGAGACATTATTCCCTTAGTCTGGTAAAGGGACAAATTATCGCTCCTAGCGTCTCTGTCTGTCAGAAAGGGCCGGACATAGAGATAAACCACCACCATGTATGTGTGTAAGTTTATCGATATGTATCGTTTGTATATTCCGGCTGATTTGTGTTATTCTTGTTTTTTATTTATTCACGATCCTGCACCGTTTTACTTTCTGTTCAGCCTGATGGTTGACTGGTTGAGAATGCCTTATGGCATTAAGTCCGCCATTTGTACATTATAGTTTGTATTGTGCAATAAAGTTTAAATAAATAAACTTAGATGTACTAAACTTGGCCGGTCGGCCATGCTAGGGCCACTGGCTTCCATTACATTTGTTTACAAGAGTGTTGCGTGTATAATATTTCCCATTTTGTTTTTATCATGTTCTGTCCAAGATATTATTGATTTGAATTGTCCTTAAATAACTAGTCGATAAGTCTTTGCTGGGAAAAGATTTATTCGAGGACGATTCTAATCGGAAATATTGTCTTTATTTCTCAGAGAATTACTGTTATTTTACCTGCCAATTTAATTTTAGGGCGGCGTACCCAATTACTATTAAAACTGGAAAGCTAGCTGTACCCAAAAACTGGACAAAGAAAATCCAAAATTTCAAAGAATCAGAAGTTTTCAGTGCCAAATTATGATTATAATTAGATAGTGTTTCATTTTACTAATTACCTTTGTCACAATTAAATCATAGTTAACTATAAACGATGTCCATTGCTCAACAACCGGTCTTATGCTACCCAGATCATTATCGTGGAACACAGGAGGGTAAGAATGATCGGACACCTTGTATAGTAGGGGAAATATATTCACGTACCACCTTAGAACCCTATCGCAATGACGCGACGCGTTAAACGCCACGCTATGTCATACGAATGTCATGCGTATGTCTCTTCGACTAGGTTCTACGGTGGTACGTGAATATATTTCCTTGACTGTACGACACGAGAATTTCAATGGAAATATTATAGAAGGAAGGATAAAAGGAAAGAGAGGAAGCGGCAGACCTAGAAGAATATTGATCAAGTGAAGGAGAAGGTTTGTGTCATGTCGTACAGAGAAGTTAAGGAACTGGCGGTCGATAGGAAAGCTTAGAAAACACTACACCAACAAGACTAAAAGTCTATTTGGAGAGAGAGATCATTATGATGAAATTAAGCTTCAGAGGATTGTGTGCCCACTGGCCAGCCACAAAAAGCGCTCCCCATATGAACGGCGATAACGTTTTCCACCCTCTAAACTTTAACCAATAGCTATGATTTTTGAGTATGCTATTATTATGCCTTAGAGAGAGAGGAAAGAGAGAGGTTTGGATGGTTTAATTTTTTTAAATTTCTTCGTAGTTTATATATATACTTGCATTATAGTAATTACAAACAGGCAGAATTAGAAGTACCTGTAACCGCCGAGCATGTATGAAGAGAGGAATGTGTGTGGAGGAAGCGAGGGAAGTATGCCAGGACCGGAGCAAATGGCGTTCTGTGGTCTCTGCCTACCCCAAAGGGAAACAGGCGTGAGCTTATAATAATTACAAACAAAACAGAGCGCCAATGTTTTGAACACTGTACGAAATATAAAAAAAAAATCATCAACATTCGAACCCACTTCCAAGGAATAACAACAAAGTACTAAAAAACATGGTTATAAGGTTAGGGTTTAGGAGACTATGGAGAGCGCTGTTAACACAATAGTCTAATTGGAAACAACGTGGAAGTCTGAAGTTCTGCTAGTTGATCGAGATTTTTATTATGTTGCCATTGCATCTACCATACACTACACTGTAATAATACAATTTTTTAAATAATTCTCTACGCATGCGAATGGTTAAAACAAGGTAATATTCTTCCTGAATTTCAATATCAACTTAAGTTTACATATATTTCTTAACTAGGTCACGTTTGGATCTAATCCTGTATTAAATTTCCTCGGACCCGACCCTCCATTAAACCTGATTGAGGCAGAGTCCAACTGATCCCTTAGATAGTGAGACTGGAAGAATTAAACGTTAGCTTTTGTACAAGTTTCAGGAAAAAACTTAAAAGAAAGCTTTGTGATCAAGGCTACGGTGATTACACTTTTTTCGCGTTTTTTTCCAGTCGTTATATCTTTATAACGTCAAACGGGACTTTAATTCGACGTTTCGACCGTGTTGTAAAGTCTATGGTCACGAGTACACGACTCGTGACCACGGCGGTTGCAACACGTTCGAAATGTCGAGGTACTTAAATTGAAAATGATTATGACGTTAAAGTTCCGTTTGACCCAAAAGGCATTGTAAACCAAAAACGTTCTTTTTCGACTAATACAGAAACAATTTTGAGTAATCGTACTGTACAGTCAACCAATTTGATTCATAGGCCACTGTAGAACGTTGTCACAATGTATTATCGCTTGTATGTTATGATATTTATTCAAAAGTCATTACGACATTTATTGTGTAAAGATTGTACCATGGTAATGTTTGCATTAAGCAGTATAAGCTACGTTTTTCTTTCATTTACAGGTTTTACTACCTTGACGCACCCAAAGGTGACCATTTCGACAGTTTTGGCTATGTACACTTGACAAGTACTGAGGCTATATCCATGCTTTAGTCCTTCATCCAAGGATTGTACAGTGGCCTTTGAATCAAATTGATTGGCACATACACACGTACATTTCAATCACCCACGTGCCAACAACCAGAACCAATTTCTTCTTACATCGCAAATCCCGAAAACAAGGTCATACGTTACAATGGCCGTCTGAATTTGCACGCCGTACCGCGGCGATGAATCATAAAAATTCATAAACGACCATAAATCTTTATACACTACCAGGACAACATAAATAATGGAAAAAATCAAAGGAAAAACATACCCTTTACGACCCGTTCCGTTCTGCGTTACGACTCCGCATAGGTGTAAACATCTTGTTTAGGGGTGTAATTTTATTACATTGATTATTTATTTATTGTGTTGTGATGGGGGTTGGGTTAGACAAAAGCAGTGGCCCGTTTCACGAAGCTACAAGTTACAATTTTACAAGTCTAAACCGGCAACATTGGTCATTACGCCCATTGCCATTGGTCATTATTGACCAATGTTGCCTGTTTAGACTTGTAAAATTGTAACTTGTAGCTTAGAGAAACGGGCCACAGGTTCATTTTAATCTAGATTAGTGACTCGTTCTGGTTTCACACGGGTGCTATTTACTAACGAAAACCTTATTTGAACGCATTGTACCTTCTATGTCATTCTTAACTAATTCTTCTGTTACATTCTAAATTTAATGTAATTTTCAATAAGAAATAAATGAATCTATTCTTCTGTTAATAAATCTATTTATAAATTTAAGTGATTTCGTTTTATTAGTTTCTTTGTTTTCTTTGTCTTTTTTAAATGGTGTATAGTCGACCAAGTAATTGCTTGACCACTTTTGAACCTTATCCCTTTGAAATACGGTCGAAAAGTGGTCAAGCAATTTCTTGGTCGACTATACAATAAAAAATATTTGTTGTTGTTGTTGATCCGTTGCAGTGTTTAGAAGGAGTAAGTGACTGATGCGATGAGGACAGTGCCCTAACAATATCCATTATTCAGGTGTATTTTATCTCTCACTGCGTCTCTGTCTAACTAGTATCCTAAGAAAGGTACATACATATAGGTACAGATAGAAACGGATAGCGACTTTGTTTTATACTATGTATAGTCGACCAAGAAATTGCTTGATCACTTTTCGACCGTATTACAAAGGAATAAAATTCAAAAGTGGTCAAGTAATTACTTGGTCGACTATACCTTAAGATAGAACAGTGAACAGGTTTCTTTATACATACAGTAACAAACTTAGCGACCATTAAAGAGGAACTGAGAGAAATTGTCAATGCTCTAAAGGGAAATATCAACTTTATAGTGCATACTATATGACTCCCTTTTCCGAAAATGACACTATCGCAGTTCCGCTGCGTATGAGGCGGGATTTTGAATTTTTCAGTTTTTAATTTATTGTGGCTATATGGTGTGATTTTATATCAATTCAAATAGTTTTCCGGTAGAAAAACACTATTTTTAAGGCACTGTGTTTTGTTTTTGGAAGTTCAAGCTGTTGATTTTAAATGATTGTGAATTAAGTGAGTAAAAGTCGGTTGAAAGATAAAGTGTATCATTATTTAAAACTAGTAACTAGATTTTCCAAAATCATAACACAATCGCTTAAAAAACGGTGTTTTGTCACCAGGAATCTACTTGAATTGATAAAAAGTCACACTATTTAGCTACAATAAATTAAAAACTACAACATTTTCAAAACTCCCGCCTCATGCGAAGCGATCCACCTTAATGGTGGCTTATATGTATGTGTCTTCGATTGTACAAGGTTTGGTGATACTGTCCTAAGATCCTTTTTGACACACAGATGTCTATAAAACAGAATATTCCGCACAAACGCCAAACCAGACGACACAATAAAAGTTTTATTGTGTGGAAGTCTATAGACAGAGTCTATATTGGAATTGAGTTATATTTGCATACATTTTTACGTGTTAAGCAAAAAAATAAATGAAATTTTTTATGGTGTTGTGTTATTATCATAATTTTATAATGAAAATGAACTTTAAGTTAATGTAATTTAAGGTACAAAATGAATCCCAAAAAGTTTACTATTTCAGCAAAAAATCCTTTTAGACAAATAATGGTACATTAAAACAAATGCTCCATTTTGTTGATTGCTACAATGAAGAACTGATAAACAACCCTTGGGGAAATAAAATAAAAAAAATACTTTTCTCACTTTTTAATAACTCTAAATTAGCTTTTCCACATTTTGCTTGTTAACATGTCGCGAAAATACAAATAAATGCTCTATTGTCAGACTACAGGTATAGAGGTAAGGTGTTATAATTAAATTTAGTTGTTTTTCTATAGTCTACCATATTTATCGTGTACAATATTCTTATGTATGAGAAGTCTTTTTTTATACACCATAGAAACTTAAAGGCAATCGAGCAAGTGATTCACCTGATGGTAAGTGATTACAACCACCCATATTCACCCGCAACACCAAGGATATTGCAGATGCGTTGCCAACCCAGAGGGCTAAGACGGAGCCCATACCATAATAAAATTACATTCAAAATGTCTTTTAAAACCAATACAACTGACAAGTCACAAATTCTAATAATCGCGTGTTGCGATATATTATAGAGATATTCCTGAGACAAAGTATGACTATCAGGATAAAGCTTCACAAGGAAGATGTTAAAATTCTTGCGAGTGTAAATTAAAAGAGGAAATTCCTCGCCTTATAATTACCCCGTGGATAAATGTACGGCGCGGGAGCTGCGCTCGTCTATTTACGTTAAGGTGCACGATATAGCAGAAAAGATATAGCGATTGAGTCAAAATCACAGTAAAAACAAAAGTGGTTTATCCTGTGGTCAAACGTAAACAATATGGGTACATTATTTTTACATTGTATAAAGTAAAGTCGCTATCCGTTCCTCATCATCATCATCATCATCTCAGCCACAAGGAGTCCACTGTTGGACATAGGCCTCCTCCATGGATTTCCAAAGTGACCGGTTGAAAGCAGCATGCAACCAGCGTCTTCCTGCCACCTGTATGAGGTCATCGGACCATCTTGTGGCTGGTCGTCCTACGCTGCGCTTGCCAATACGCGGCCGCCATTCGAGAACTTTTCGACCCCATCGGCCATCAGTTCTCCGTGCTATGTGCCCTGCCCACTGCCACTTCAACTTGCTAATCCGCTGGGCTATGTCGGTTACTTTCGTTCGTCTGCGGATCTCCTCATTTCTGATTCGATCACGCAGAGAAACTCCAAGCATAGCCCTCTCCATAGCTCGTCCCTATCCGTTCCTGTCTGCCCTTAATCCTTATATTGTATGTTCGGCCGTCTTCTTCTTCTAAACCACGCAACGAAACGGATTTTCACTGTTGTTGATATGATTTTCATTGTTATTAAGAAAATGTTTCACAGAAGGTTTTTATTTACATTAAACCCCGACAGTAACCGTGCGAAGCCAGGGCGGGTCACTAGTAAATAATAAATAAATATCTTGGGACAATTTACACCAATTAACCTAGTCTCAAACTAAGCAAAGCTTGTACTACGGGTAACTGATAAAAATTAAGAAAGAAAAACATTTATTTAAGACTATTCAACACAAAACACGCACATACACACATCACCAAAGTACAATTATAACAAACACAGCAACGTTGAATAGAAACAAAAAGGACCCTCAGCATACTACACTAAATAAATACTTAAATACCAGGCCAGGACCAGAGCAAATGGCGTTCAGTGGTCTCTGCCTACCCTAAAGGGAAACAGGCGTGAGCATGTAGTATAAAAATGTAAGTCCTTTAACATGAAGAATAAGAATGAAAGAAAAACAGAGGCACAGCTAGCTTTTATAGCTGACATAAAGCATATATCTCTTTCTAAGCAATAGGCGTGTGCAAGAGGGACGGATGCTTTTGAAAGCGCTATAAACGCTAGCATGCTACTATAGCTGATAACAATAAATAGCACAGCAGTTAGAACGCTAATCTAATCTCCATAGACGCTACTTTAAGTAAAACGGGCTCCTACAGCCCAAAGTTATACGCAGAAATATTTATTTTATACGATGACATTAATATAAACATGATACCCACCGACAATCTGACGAAGTTACTCGTTGCCTTTGTGAGTCAATTTACCTTAGCGAAGTAGAACTTGTTTATTAGTTGTATACTAGCGACACCCTCTGACTTCGTACAGGTACAATTATGGTGTAATGTTCATAAAAACCTTCCGTAAAAATTATCTAAATGACAGTGTAAAATGACAGTGTGTTGGTGCAATTACTGGCACAAGAGGTATTCCATCTTAGCCCTCTGGGTTGGCAACGCATCTGCAAATTCTTTGGTTTTGCGGGTGTCTATAGGCGGTGGTGATCACTTACCATCAGGTGACCCACTTGCTTGTTTGCCTTCCTATTTCATAAAGAAAACGTATCAAATCCGTCGTGTGGTTTAGCAGGAGATGGCGGCCGAAGATACACTATAAAGTTTTTGGACAAACAGGAAAGGATAGCGACTTTACTTAATACTATAAAGATAAAGATAAAGAAGATTACCATAATAAGGGATGACTTTCAAAAGATTGGGGTAGTTTAGTTTAGTCGACCAAGTAATTGCTTGACCACTTTTGAACCTTATTCGTTTGTAATATGGTCAAAAAGATGACATGATTAATGACAGTTTCAGTGTGTGGTCTACATATCTGCAAACATTGCACTAGAAAAAAAAGTTTCATGTGAAAGCAGAAGAAGGGGGTTTGTATCAAGAATAAATATGTCGCACAGACGCAGTTGCTTTGCACGTGTGTACACGGCACTAGTTTCGCGGAGTAGTAAGGTAATTTGCTTTAATTTGCGGATATGGACTTCTGCAAAGTAATGCTTGAATCTATTCTACTAGCTAGCTAGCCGGTGGTAGGACCTTGTGCAAGGTCCACCCGGATCGCTTCCACCGTCTTGCTCGCTAATCCTGCCGCTAAGCAGCACTGTTGTGTTCCGGCGTGGAGAGCAAGACAGCCGGTGTAATTACTGGCACAAGAGGTATTCCATCTTAGCCCTCTGGATTGGCAGCGTATCTGCAATCTTCTTAGTGTTGCGGGTGTCTATAGGCGGTGGTGATCACTTACCATCAGGTGACCCACTTGCTTGTTTGCCTTCCTATTGCATAAAAAGAAAACTCAAAATAAAATAGGGCCCACTCGACCTTTCTCAGTAAAACAAAAATATAAAAATATGTATGTGCCAAAATATTTACTTATATAGTAGGCTTTTGTTTACACATCAAACAACAACAACGACAACAACAACAAATACTCTTTATTGATTCACACAAGTAAACAAAATAAAAGAACACACTCAGGGAAATTTTACATCAAATTTATAAAATAGAACCCTATTTTCAAAACGGGCGTGTTACAGACTTTCAGGAAAGGCAAGTAGGTCCTATTTTGTTTCAAGTACCTAGTTTAATGTGTTTAGAATGTCGTGTAAAACTACGCCAGTAAAACAGTTCGTCCCAAAAGTCGGGGTGAATGACTTATCCAAAGATCCCTGCCTAAGCTTGACCAATATCATATTCCATCCCCATACTATCAAAATAAGATTTTAAGCAAAATCATGCAAATCAGCTATTCGTTCCGAATAAATGTGCCTACTAATATTTCCGTTAACCTAGAAACAGCTTCGTCAATATTCTATCAAATCAAATTCTATTTGCATTAAATTTAAAAATCTAAACGACCTCAAAATGGTCGTATTTGGTGACAATGTTTTTTAACTAAAAGGATTTAAGCGTTGCAATGGGATTGAAATCGTTTCACAATACATTTCAAATAAAATATTTTCATTTGTTTTTTCTATTATGTTTACAATAGAATAGAATAATATAGAACCAATTATTTCAGGCTGCATAGGTCCATAGAAAAAATACCTTACAGACTAACATACATATTTATAAAACAAAACACAAAAAATTAACTGCTTACTTAATTTGCTTAAGATTCAAATCCGAAAAATCGTTCTTTTCCTTCATTTCTCAAAACTTCTAGCTTCATATTTTTCACAAAATGGCAAAAGGTATACTAAAAGCAACTTCAATACAGTTATGGCCACTTCCCGCACTGCATGGCAACTTACAAAATTCACTTCGAATTCACTAACGTTATTACACGATCGGAACTGAATGATAAGATAAAAATTCTATCTCTATGCAGTAAAATAAGAACACGTCCCGACTTATTTCTACGGGGAATCGAGTTTATTTCCTGGTTGCAAAGTTTACCGCACCTTGCTTGGTAGAAGTTTTAAATTTACAGCCAAAGAGTTCGATTTCATGGAGCCGTTTAGTTCGCGATGTTTCTTAGTAGATGCTTTGAAACTGTTAGTGTATTGATTAAGTAAGAGTTTTTACACTCAATTTAGTTTAAGTTTTTATTATTGTTTTCTATACATTACACAGTGACAGTGACCTATCATGACCGGTTCAGGTTTATCTTATCTTTTAGTTAGTTTAGTCTCCGTCAAACTAGTGTCTAAAGAAAGGGACGTCTATATACTCAGATAAACTTATCTTTGCAGGTCATGTTAGGGCTACAGGATACAACTATTCTGTTTTAATTATTGGCACAAGAGCCATTCCATCTTAGCCCTCTGGGTTGGCAACGCATCTGCAATCTCCTTGGTGTGGGTGGTGATCACTTACCATCAGGTGAGCCACTTGCTCGTTTTCCTTCCTATGTTGTATAAGACAAAAATCCAGAGCTTGATCTACCTGTCTGTCAAATTTCATTTAAATCCATCCAGCCGTAAATGAGTGATTGAGAAATAAACATCCAAACAACCAAATACCTAAACATCTAAACGTCATTACTATTCATTACTTTGGCATTTATAACATTAGTGGGTGATTCTCTCATTTCGTGCAAATCACATGTTCATCAAAAAATAAACGAAACTAAGCACTTCCAAACTACCAAATATTTTTTATATGTTTGCTGAAATACATAGCGCAATCTGCCACCTAAAATTAACTATGTAATTGGCTGTTAAGTTTGTCAAAAAAAATAATTTAGTGCTTAAATACGAGTATCATTACCAACACCGTGCAAGGCATGACTTTTAAGACTTATAAATTAATAACAAAATAATGTGACATTTTGCTCAGTATTCTTTTCCTGGAATATTTAAAATACATATTAAGGAATCAAACTGTGAAATCAAAAAAAATCTTTGCAATGGCTAGCTACAATTTATGTGATAAAATAACTTTGTACAAAAATAAAATTCATTACCATCAATACAACTTAAAATAACAAAACCAGCCTATAGACACGCGAAAATGATGTCTATCTTTGCTTTCCCTGTACATGCCCCTCTAACTCTATCTACCAGTATACAGTGAACAGGGCGAATGCTTGCAGATTTTTTGGCAAAATGTATCTAAAGTTGAAATTTCAGGCTTGGTCTGTTTTTCTTTTATTGCCATTCTTGTTATTTAGAGATATAAGTATTAATTGTCTGGTTGCATTGTGGATGCTAAGATAACCATGGTAGTATCTGAATAGTTTCTTAATTGTAATATGCCATGTATAACAATTATTGAAAGAGTCAATTAAAAAATAGTAAAAACTATCATTACCATTTCTTTCATTACCATAATTTACCATCAACTATTCGAGAAACGGTAATGATTATAAAATTATGGTAATGTTACAATACTTGAAATAATTAGATTTATGTATATCTATCTATCTTTAATATATTAAACTTAGATATTTTTTCTATTTAAAAATATAAACGGACATAGCTTTTTTTAATCAATTCTTCGTTATCAGCATAATTTTCTTTACTTTAATAGTTAATGTCATTACCAGATTCCATTCTCCATAGTGTCATTACCATGCTCTTTTAAAAAAAAAAGACTCTGCCAATTTTGAGTATAATTACGTATAAATTATATTTATATGCTTTTTTTTCATGTAGCTTGACATTGGCATAAAATTAAGAAAAAATATTTTGTTCTTTCAAAGTAGGGTGATTTGCACGAAATGAGAGAAATGCCCTAGTAAGATACGACTTTATTAGCAGGATAGGACATTAGGACTAGCTTACCTAACAGACGTTGTTCCGTCTATATTTCAGATGCGAAACATCAATTAGACAATGGAGGCCAGTTTGTACGTGATAAAGAAACAACAACTGAATCCCATTACTTAGCTTCCGCTGTCCATCCGTCCGTTTATCAGTCAGTCTGTCTCCATCTTTTGAACTCATAAACAATTTCGATGCGGTTTCTTGCTTGGTAGCTTCATTAGGCAAGATAGTTCTTAGCCAAGTTTAAGTTTAATGGTAAACTGGTTAGTGGTCATCTAGATATTCAACTCTTAAAATATGTCTGTCATTACGAGGTTAAACCTTAAGATTTTGTATAGCAAAGCAATCGCCGCCAGAATCCTTAAGTGTGATCAAGATACTCGCTTCAATTTAGCTGCCAAATGTTTTCATTTTGTACTCTTATTTAAATTTAACTAAGGTTTTTTCTTATATCTGCGTATTATTCTGTCGACATGCTCCATCGACAAGCGTTGGCACTATCTAAGCAAGAGAGCAGCTCTTGAATATCAAGTACGATAAACTTGAATGAAATGGTTTGACTTCCTTGTTTGGTGCGTTTTGGTCCAAGCTACAGGCAGACGCGGGTTTGCGGGTGGCAGGACCTTGCGCAAGGTCCGTCCGGATCGCTACCACCATCTTGCTCGCTAATCCTGCCGCTAAGCAGCAGTGCTTGCACTGTTGTGTTCCGGCGTGGAGAACAAGACAGCCGGTGTAATTACTGGCACAAGACGCATTCCATCTTAGCCCTCTGGGTTGGCGACGCATCTGCAATCGTCTTGGTGTTGCGGGTGTCTATAGGCGGTGGTGATCACTTACCACCAGGTGACCCACTTGCTTGTTTGCCTTCCTATTTCATAAAAAAGTCGAGGTTTTAATGGGCACGATGACTACAATTTTTCCATTTTCAAAACAGAAAGTAGTCAAAATTAAAACTGTATTTTTAGTTTTTGTCTACGATCAGTGTTGGTTGAAATATCGCGAACGCTTACGTAGGTAAAGGTGTGACGTCACAATAATGTAATTTTGTAGTAAATGTTTGGAGTGTAAAAATAAATGGTGTTTATTATAATAATAAGAGCGTTTATATGGTTTTCATGGTTTGAATGTTGCACAAGTCCATGCAAGAGGTAGGTGAGGCTACAGTTGCTTAGCAAGACATACGGTTTGCTTACGATTGCTTACAGACAGACAGACAGACGGGTAGCAAAGTGATCCTATAAGGGTTCCTTTTTTCCTTTATTGGTACGGAACCCTAATTAACCGTTTATTTATTCCGCTTAAGGGCTCCAAACAAAGATGGTAAACAAGTACCGTTACTTTGATTAAAGGATCTTGCGGGTAGTAGGACCTTGTGCAAGGTCCGTCCGGATTGCTACCACCATCTTGCTCGCTAATCCTGTCGCTAAGCAGCAGTGCTTGCACTGTTGTGTTCCGGCGTGGAGAGCAAGACAGTCGGTGTAATTTCTGGCACAAGAGGTATTCCATCTTAGCCCTCTGGGTTGGCAACGCATCTGCAATCTCTTCGATGTTGCCGGTGTCTATAGGCGGTGGTGTACACTTACCATCAGGTGACCCACTTGCTTGTTTGCCTTCCTATTTCATAAAAAAAGGAAGTAAGTAGCTATAAAATAAATTTATCAACCTTCAACTTGTACCACACCCGGAAAGAAGAATAAAATCTTATTAGGTAAAATTTTTAAGGCAATTGCCAGAGGTATTGCAGCTGTTAGACTGCTCGCTCCGTAACGGTTGACGGTAATAGTCGTGTCAAACATTTTGCAGCTCAGAAGCGTTTAGCGTATGCTTCGGCAAATACAAGACAAGACAAGACAAGACAAATACTCTTTATTGAAAACCACACGGAAAATAGTAGTATTAAATATTCTCGTGTTCTTTGTTTTTTAGTGACAAAAGAAACGCTGGAAATGAAATGAAAAAGAAATGAAATATTTTATTGATAACCAATTGTTACATGTAATTTTTTTTAGTATTACATTAAATAAAATCTGTGCCCAACACTGATTACGGTGCAAGAGGCAAATCAAAAAATTCATTATAGCTATAAAACAGTCTTTCAAAGAGCCATGCCACACAAACTTACAGGTGTTACAATTTGAGATAGTTGTAAAGTTCTTCGTACAATAATGTGAAAAATAAATGTTAATGTATGTATTAAATAAATATCTTGAAATCATTTACTATAAGTGAACTAGTCCGAAATTAGGCAATCGAAACTGCTTGTGCTTCGGTACTAGACAACGGATAAACATACTTATAAAGATGAATACATACTTAAATACATATAACATCTACGGCTCAGGTACAGAAACATATTCATCCACAAAGATTCATAATTCATCATACAAACGTTTGTCCCGTTTGATCCCACACGGTTACTCGTAGCTAGTTTGTGCAGCACTTTAAAGTTTGCTATTTTAGGAAAATAACCATTATAGCGAAAGAAACCTTTGACCATATTAGACTACGGAACACAGACAACCGTTTCAGAGACATTGACCCCAAAGACACCAACAGATTACCCCATGTACATGAATAAAACATCCCATCAACCCCCAGGAAACCTACAGCTGAGGTAATCACCCTCGCGTTTACGTGCTTTTAATATGGGTTTTTAAACACTCGAAGAAAAGGGAGAGCTTGTTGGTTTAAGCCGGGGTGTGGAGGAAAAATAAAAGCTTTAAATAATTGATAAGCCGTTTATTTAGGTACATATTACTTAGGTCTACTTGGTAGATTTGTTAACCACCATCAAATATATTCAAAAAACCGCGTGTGAACTACGATATCCGCAATAACTTCGGTAAATATTTACAATTTAGGTTTGATATACATATGTATGTAAACTCTATATCTACACTAATCTACACTAATATAATAAAGAAGTAAACTTTGTGTGTTTGTTTGTTAGTTTGTTTGAATGTAGGGGGTAAAAGATAGAAAGCTACACTATTCCTGACGGACATAGGCTACTAATTTTACGTGAACGAAGTCGCGCGTCCGCTAGTAGTACACATAAGCATTTACAAGTACACAGAAAAATACAGGTAGTAGTACAAAGGCGAGTTTATGCCTAAGATGAAGTAGGAAGGTATTTTGTCCCACACGTATCGTAGGGCTTAGTGAAACTATTGCAGAAATGGCAGTTTATTGCAACGTTAAACGTATTATGTGCATTGAATATGAGGAGTGCATGAATTCAAGTAAGACTGAATTCGAATAGCATTTCTTGATTGCGCTCCAAACGTTATGAATAGGTAAGCAAGATCACAAATGATTCCACAACGTTGAGAAAGCAGTTGGAATAATGTTAAATAGTTATTGCTAATGCGTTGCTAATGGGTTTTTTAATTACATTGCTATTTTATATCAACTTTGTTACAAAGTTTATTTACGTGCATAGTTTATTTAAAATTTCTGATACATTAATTAAATTGTGACCTGAGTAGGGACGGTTTGATACCCTCCGCCATTTTGATTTTTAATATGAGCGGTTGAACGGTCTAAAGAATTGGTACCACAACATTTGAGATGAACTCTCTGTTTTAATGCAATGTATTATAATTTTTATGATAAATTAATAAATTAAAAAGTTACAAGCAAAAAAAACTGTACTTAAGTAAAAGTTGTTTTCGGTAAATCGGTTGCTGAATTTCTAGCTTTCGGTCTGTAAGACTGATGTCTCTCATAAAATGTTCTGCAGGTCTATGGCCCTGACATGACCGGCCAAGTTTAGTTTATCTGAGTTTATCTGTATGTGCATCCCTTCCTAATGTCACTAGTTTTACAGAGACGCGGGGAGGGATCAATAAAACCTAGGTCAGTTATGTAATGGCCACTTAATGTTCGTATGGCTAAATGGTTAACCACCTTAATGCATTTACTGCCACCTATACATTTTCAACCAAAGAACTGTAAACTTATTATATGACTGAATGAAAGTTCTAAAAACGCATATATGCGTTGTCGGTAAGCCTGAAGGCTGGATGTTTTCACTGGGGCAGCTGCGACTAACTGTTGCGACAGCGTGCAGTGTCATTAGTGAGTGCGTGATAGGAATGGCGCGAGGATGTGCAATTAAGACAGCTGCTAATTTAAGATGCAAAGTCAGAGCAGATGGCTAATGACATTTCATTTGTCATCGCTGTATAACGTTATGCGTTAATTAGGCTGACGCTATTCATTGCATTGGTAATGCTTTTACTGTCTTGCTCTTCACGCCGGAACACAACAGTGCAAGCACTGCTGCTTAGCGGCAGGATTAGCGAGCAAGATGGTGGTAGCGATCCGGACGGACTTTTTACAAGGTCCTACCACCCGCAGTCTGTAACGGTTCGCAAGAGGGTTCTTTGAACCGTCACCTTTTCACAAATATAAAATTAATAATTTAATAGAAATTAATAATTAACTTAATTATTTAATTATAATAAAATAGTTTTACTATAAATAACTGAAGCGTAACGACATCTGTTGAGCAAGGCAATATCTATCGATCTTTCAGTCTCAATATTTGTTTCGTATGGAGCGTGAGGAACCCACTTGTTATCATAAGTACCTGAGCGGTCAAAAGGTCGCCTAATTAGTTAGCATAGAAATGCATGGATGGCGCTGTCACTGGCGCCGGCACAAAACTAGCTTATTTAAAGGATTTAGCAATAAAACAAACTTTAAAATAATTCGTAAGAGTATTTGATACAATAATCAATGGAAATAGCAAGTATTTAAATTAATTACTTTTAATATTTTGTGGCTGTATGCGTAGACGCATAGTAAAACAAAGGACATAGGTTTATCTCATTATACTTGCGAGATGGACAGAGAAAGAAGATTTTAAGGGCTATTGGGCGTATGACGCACCATGAGCGGATCTAAGTGGATTGCGAGGCGGCCAGAGGGCATTCAGCGTTCAGGAACGATCTTCGAACCACGATACTAGTCGCACCTTTTATAATTCGGCAAGTAAAGTCATTTTAATTAGCATTTGTAATTAGTGCATTGTGTTAACGTTAAAGTCTTTGTTTGCACTAATTAGAGTTATTTCGATAGTTTGAAGAGTAATTCATTAGCTTTTCAACTATTGAGATAATGCTTAAATTCTTCTTTGTTTATTCGCGGAGTTTTGTGTTAATTTCGGCAGTAATACGTTGTTTTCTAGAGTGATAATATTTAAACAGCTCTTTGCATTAATTTTGGTTAATAGTGATAGTTCGGGGGTTTGTTTTATTAAATTAATAATTATTGTGTTAATATTTAAAGTTTTCTTTGCATTTATTCGGGAATTAAGCAAGTGACAGGCCTGGCGGTACTTAATTGACGCAGCCTATCGACACCTGCAACACTTAAGTTGTACTCGCGCGTTGCCGACCTTTTTTACTTGAGCTTATTGAATTTAATTGTGTTAGTTTGGGGATTGTTTTATTCTTTATTGTGGGGTTTGTTGAATTATATGAGGAGTGATTGTGACTTGGTTCAAATTCGATTAGGTCGTGTAATTTACGTCGATGTGACGGTCAATAGGAGTATTTTCCTAACGGTGCCAACAACCTATTGATTCTAGGGCAGAGTAGGAGGGTTCAAATAGAACGTAGTTGGTTCTATTCTCGATATTATACTAAGGATAATTGTGCCTTTATCGAGCCCAGACTTCAGCTTCTAGATCTGCATATCCAGGGAACAGTATTACTCAGGCAAGAGAGTAGCTGCTAACTGTATGTGTGGTTTTAGGCAGTTGATCTTTTTGTATTTATATATTACACCCTTAGGTATTTGTATCTATTGCGTCCATAGCTTCGGCCAGTGGTAGATACAACCCTTTCTTCGGCCTAGATAGACACACGGTGCAGCGCCGACACCACCTTCTTTCTCTAGCTAGTTTAGCATAGAAGGTTTTCCTTGCACACCCGAAAACCTACCCGTAGTTAAAGTTAAAATTAGACGAATCTCAATTTGTTGCAGCTTAGACTAGGGAAATTTAGTTTAGGTATAGGTAGGTACACACTCACACATTTTTACTGTAGGAAGGTTTATTAGTTTAATTTATATTTTATTTTATAATAATAGCCAAATTTCATCAAACATCGACCCTAAATGCCATAGTGGTTCGTACGGGACTTATAGTCCTTTGCTGGGTGCAAACTCACTCGTTAATTAACTTATACGCCTAGTTTATATTAAGCGTTACTTTAAGTAGGGTTTCCTGAATAAGGAACATAATCTATTGAAGTATGTATGTATGTTCGTCTGTTCTAATTATCACCTTGGTGGGCTGAACTGATTTTACTGAGCCTAAATTCAGAAACAAATTACCGGTTGTCCGTTCGTCTGTCTCGGTCGTTATTAAGGTTTACGTACTGATTTGATTTGATTGAACCTATGTACAGTTATAAGTCTGTCTGTCTGTCTGATATATTTAACATCATGATTTGATTATACCTTAATTTAGTAATGAATCCGTTCGTCTGTCTGAACTATTTGCTACCACGATTTATCTACTGAACAGATTGAATTACACCAAAATTCAGTGATGAATGACTCAAATTCATAAACTAAATTACTACCATCACAACCACCAACGTTTTAAGTACAAAAATCATGAGTACTTATTCCAGTAACATTACTGAACCCAAACTGAAATCAGTTATACTAAAGAGCAAGCGAAGCAGTCTCTAGAGCCTCTGCCCTTGCCAAATGGATGGGGTATGTTCTTCGTCGGAGTCACTGGCTGATCTCATCAACATATAATTAATTAATGAATTTAATTAATATCACCACTGTTTGTGGAAATGGATCATTCAATACTGATATGGTATCTTGATTATGGTACAGACTCGTACCTCAGATAAATCATGGACTAACGAAAGGCATGAAATTGTCTAAATATTCTATAGGAAAATACACCTATATAATAGTATGAAATCATACGGAACCAGCAGTTTTACTATTACGTAGAACGATACTTACGATCACTGTATTTTAAGTAGACTACGGTCACAATCAATCCCATAGTAGGATTATTCCAGAATTAGTGCAGAACAGTTTGACTGAATCTATTTTGATGGAAAACATACATTATCAGCTGTTTTACTATCACGCAGAATGATATTTACGTACATCGCAATACACTTCGACTACGGTCATTTTGTAGAATAATTAATATAATTATACACTTAGCCTAAAACCAGGTTGACTATACCAATTATCAATGAGTAACAGTTCTATTGAGACGTTCCTTTACTCTTGTTCTAAATGAACATTTAAATGACAAATACTATGAAATGGAGTTTTATTTGAACTATACATATTTGGTGACTGAACCAATAATGATGCAAATTAGAGAAACAACTCTAAATACAATACCCTGAACTCTCAAAACTAAGAGAGAGAGTCTTATTTGTGAGCTATAAAGTTCAAAGTTTAAATGGGCTAACCTTGAGCCTTCCTCTTGCCCTTTGGCAGAACTAGGACTGACTGACTATGTATCAAAGACCTTAAATAACAAAATACTCTTATATACAAAAAGGAGGAGGAATGTCCAGTAAGGGACGAGTTCCACTAGACCTGGCAACGATCAGGGGACCCCAGGTCTCGTGCGGTGGCGGGGCACGTCTCCCCCCCTAAGGGGGCCTTATAACAAATACTAATTTCACTTTAATATTAACTTCTATGTTCCATTTGCAAGCTACTCATTAGAACTCTTACTTACTATTCATCTTATTATCATCATTAAGACTAAAACTCTAGTTAGTAATTTAGCCTATTTACTATACTACATAGCTGTAAGTAAATAACTATAAGTTTATCTAGCATTAAATAGGTCGTATGGTATTCACCAACTTAAGCGAGTAAATTCAGGAAAGCGTCCAATAGGTATCTAGTTAAGTCCATCGTACAGTATTTTTAAGCTCAAAACAAAGTACATACTATTAGAGTTCAGGTATTCTAATTAGGGTTCACTCTAGGTAGATATAGGTAACTCTCGGCTCCTACACTAAAAAGATCTTAGGTTATTCACGGTTCGCAACATAGCGTCCTTTACACTAAACGATTCACGAGGCCAAAATAAAGTATGTATATTATGTATTGTAAAGGTATATCCAATCAACATATAATTGAATTAGCGAATATTTCAAAGAATATCATTTTAATTCATTAAAAAGTTTAATTTAGGAGTTATATTTTAAATGCCGTAGTAACCAGGTTCAGTTTAGTTATTATTAGTAAGCCTAGGTAGTCTAAGTAGTTAGGTTAGTATTAAGTTTAAAAAAAAAATAATAAGGGGGGGGGTTCGTGACAATTTGGTGCCGTGACCAGGATATGGTAGAATTATCAAGATAGGATAAGATAAGATAAAATAGGTTTATCAAGATAGAACAGAACTACTAGGATTTGACAGGTTTACCAGGATTTGGAGGTTTCACCAGGATTTATAGGGTTTATCAGGATAGGATCAGATAAGATAAGATTGGATATGTTGTTGATTGGAATAGACTAGACCACGGTACTGGATTCATTCCAGTACAATTTGTTGCCGATAAGTTGGATATGTGTCTAGGAGCAGAGAGAATAGTTACCATTAATAGGGTTATTATTGATAGGGTCCGTATTTAAAATAAGTTATTTTTACAAGTCGGTATGATAGATCACGAAAATGCCTAAAACTAAATTTAAAAAACTATATTTTTACTTTGTACCTTTTGCGGTTACATCAAAGCAATTCATATTGTGTAGTCTATTTTTAGAAACGAAAATACAATATCAGATAGAGCCCGTAGTCCGCAGAATGTAAACATCGCGTAGGGTTTCTTAAGTGTAGGCCGACCATAGCGATAACGTTGTTTTTAAACTCGCACGACACTTGTGCTCGGAACTGAGTGAAGTGGATTCACATTTCACTAATTGATGGCTAAGATGTTTAAATTATTTTATAACTGAGGTGGTGTTTTGTTAAGGTACTCGAGCACTTTAGATTTATGGACTTGTTTTTGTTTTAAAATCTCGCTTTGTCGCTCGAGTTGAATATGGTATCCGATAGCGAACGCTTAACATTGCTAACATAAACAAAGTTTTGTGGGAACGAAGCCAATCTATTTATAGAACTATGGCATAGGTTTAGCTTAACATGGTATTATAAAACCTAGTCTTAAGATAACATAGGGTTTAGATATTTCCTAATTTTAAGAAATAATGACTAGTTGGTTCATTATACAAACAGTAAATATTTCTTTCTAAAATAGAGCTTTAGTATTTAGATTATAGAAATTTGCAGATTAGGGAAATCAGATACAAATATTTAGTCATCGATTTAGAATAGAGATTTATGCAGATTATTCTAGTAAATAGATTTTATGACAGAAATTTAAAAAGGTATTTTAATATAGACCTTTTGTTGAGAGTGCTTTGTTGTTGCGTGGTTATCGAATTTATAGGTATACTAGAATTTAAGTCAGTCGGACCACTGGACGTAGGTTAAAGTTATTTTAGGGTTAGATCTAGGTATGCTAGCATATATGTGAGGTTTTGTGAAGGCGGTTTTATAGTAATAGACAATCTAGAATACCAGGAGTTGTCTGGAAGAGGTCACTTCGAGGTGACTGTATCATTATTGGTTTTGAAGATTATCAATCTGTTATCTTATGTTGATTATTGAGTAAGGTGTGGTAAAGAATAATTGTATTGTATTGTATTATATTGTACAAAAGGATGGCTAGAATGGAGTTGGTATGGTAAACAGTAATTACTTTAGGTACAGGACAGTGGTTAAGTTTAGTAAGGAGTACATACTTTAGTTTAGTAGTACTTAGGTAAATAGGTTGCTAACCTTGTTGGTTAGTCTGCATTCCGTAATGAATAAATAAGTAAATAAATGAACGAGTATATAAGGAGTAAATAAATAAATAAATACGTTTAATAAGTTAAGAAGGAACGACGAGCGTGTGGGTTATCTGATGGGGGGGGGGGGGGGGGTAATCACCTATGAAAGTTAGAGCTTACGTTTCAAGAGAGTAGCCGAACCGTTGCCGACGTTGAGGTAGTATTGACCTCGTTAGCGTGTGTTGTTTACTTACCTACTTAGATAAGTAAATGAAATAACAATGTTTAGATATTTTAGAGATCCGCAGTTGTAATGTAGTGCCTACTATATTTATATTTAGCTTATATATTAATTTTTTACCTAAATATACATAGGTATAGCGATAAAACTTCATAAATAGATACATCGAAATCCTGGGAACCACTTAGGAATTTTTAGTGATTTCTTAATTACTAATTTTAAGATACTTGTTCACATTTAAGGATATAATTAATAGCTCATAGATTGTAGGGCGACCACAGTCGTGACGGAACGTAGTACAGATGTACAGACACTGGAGGAGATATCTTAAAATAAATGTTATAAAACTTTAGGTTTATTTATAACTTGAGCAAAGTGTTGTTACTTGATCGCGTGTAAGATAAGATGGGATGTTAAAAAAAAATACATTGACTGATAGATGATGATTACTCAACTTGATTGCTTTAGTTAGAATAGATAATAAATAAAATACTTAGGTTTAATTGTAACTTGACTTAAGTTGACTGAAAGAGATTGCTTTGAGGCATGGGGTCCGCCTTTTTACATGCGAATTTAACCTTCGTGTAGGAAGAATAATTAAATACATAAACAACTGTTTCGTACTTTTAGTCTCTGAAGCGACATGGTTAGTCAGCTTGATAAGCAAAGGCATAGTGATAATGCCATAATTTAATTTATATTATTTTTAGTTACTTAGTTAGTTGAAGTTTTGAAGTGTTATGGCAGATTTAGAATATTTAATGTTTTGGTAGATGTACATACTTACTTTACCGTTAAGTACCTATTATTCTAGAATATACAATTCCAGGTTTTAGGATTAAATTGCGATTTTTGTAATCGAAATTTTTTTTAATTTACGATTTGCTGATGTTGCAGGTTCGAGTCCTGCCATTGCCCTAATTTTCCTATGTGTCTTCATTCATTATATAGCATTTTAAATTTAATTTTAAGTTGCTGGAGTTAATTATTTAGTTCTGGTGAAATATATTTGTATGCTGAATGTCAAAGTGGGTTTTTTAGTAATTATGATAAAATAAGAAACGTAGTAGTTATAGTCAGAGCTAGAGGAAATTCCTAGCTTGACATCAGTGTTTCTAGAGGATAAGATTTTGGGGAAGGAGTAGGTATGGAGCAAGTTCAGAATATTTAGTAATAGTGTAAATCTAAGATTTTGGATTCTTAGACATCGGCATGTGTTAGCCGAGACTTAGGGCATCAGTTGGATTGGAAGTAGGTATAGCAAAAGATTTTGAGATTTGAAGTACGGGAGTTTTGGTAACAATTACTTAAATGACTTAGCGATAAGAACTACAGGAGACTTAGATTTATATTTAGAACTTTAGGTAGAAAGCTTAGAAAATAAGGCAAGCTGGACTGATGTGTGACTTAAAATTAAGTGTAAATTTTATGTGAGAAAGTGAACGGTACATAATTAGATTAAGTTAGAGTTTAGATTAAGTTAGGACTTTTCTAGGACTATGCAACTTCTACCGTAGATTTATGTCAAGAGCAAAACTTACCGGTATATATTATTGTTAAGTAAATTAATGAAAAAAATATCTAAGATGGCCGTGATCATCTGGTGGTTATGACCCTACTTTGTGTAGAGTGGTAAATTAATAAAAGAATATATAATTTGGCAGTGGCGCAAAGTAGGAAAATAGGTTTTCAGGAAAATAACACTGCATTTATTACTATCATTGTGCATCATCTATTTTATAAATTGGCAAATTATTTGCAAATGCACAGCTTAGGAGCTGAAATTATAAAGTATGGTATTAAACGGCTGGAGAAGGGAAGATGAGCTTATTATATTTTTACCCGACTTCACCAGAAAGGATGATTATGGTTTTACAGTAATTCATTACGACGTTTCCAGTTTGACTAGACTATGGTCAAACAGAAATTTTATTCGATGGAATATTACTTAAGAGAGTTGAGACATATTTATAAAGGATTATTATTATTTAGAAAGCTTTAGTATTTAAGGAGAGTTGTGGTGGATCTTTATTTAAGTTAAAACTTAAGATAAAGGAAAAAGAAAAAAGTTGCTTGCCAATATGAGTTGGTCTAGTCAATGCACAAATACCGTTTAGATAATATAAGTTGTGGAAAAGTGGAGGTTTAGAATTTACCTTGCAGTAAATAAATTGGAAGTTTCTGTAGGTGAATAAATATGTTAACTGGAGTTTAAATGAAGTAGATAAAAGTTTTTTTTTTGTTTTTATAAGAAAATCTCTCGATATCTAGTTGAGTTGATGAATTGTTAGGCAGCGTGGAAGTGAGAATGAGGAAGGGGTGAAGGTTGAGTGATTTGTCTTAGATTTTGTAATTTACAGAATACAGGATTGATGCTATATAGCTAAAATAAATAGTATTTCAGCTAATTTATTTACATTTTGTTGTAATATTGTCATAAGGTAACGGCGCCTATTACCGGGGGTATCAAAATCGACGACCATCACCGCGGCGTTTTCAAATACGTATTTTATAAGCAAACCGATTGATATCTTTAAAAAAAAATATTTCACGAACGAAGCTTATTTACTTCACTAACGGTGCTATTAGCGCTAGTGTGTGTAAATAAAACAAAGAGCTTGTAATTCGTCCGTTTCCGCAACGCCAGCGCAGGAACAGGTCGTACCATACTAACGCGTGACGCCACATGTAGGTGAACTGGAATCGTATTTAGTATTTTACGTAATGGTTATGGCAATTGAACTAATGTTATGGTTTTTAAATGGTTGTTTGTAATTTTCTGCACGAGTTCTGAGTACTCTTTATATATTTTTTGGCCTGAAAATACGTTTAAAATGGAAAATAAAATACAGCGGTAATAGGCACCATTTTTTGCTGTGGGTTCTATTACCATGGTATACCACGGTAATAGTTAAAGTTGTGATTTTGGTTCTTTATGCTTTAATTTGGGTATGTGTGACCGGTTAGTTAAGTTCTTACAGTTATTCCAATCTTGATCTAGTCACGCTAATAAAGAACCATTTTCGTGGTATAAAATGTATTCAACAAACCCTTAATTTTTAACAAAAACTTCAGTACTGATTTTGTAGTTTCTATAGAAACCCTTATTTTGTCAAGTTGTTTAAATATTGAAATAAAATTATATACTTACTGACCAGTTATGTAATTTTGGTTTTATACCAAGGTTGTAATTTTTATTTTTGATTTGAAATGAAAATAAAACTGTATGTTATTGTTCTTATGGGTCGGAATTAGGTTTTATAACACTCCAAATTAAGCCTATTACCGATGCTTAGATCACATAACCCTCGGTATCAGAATGTTTGGGAATCTATTGCCGATCCATTTAATTTTTGTTTGAATCGGTGATAGGCTTTTAAAAAAGTGTCTATTATCGAGTGACATTTCAGTCTTTTATTAAAATAAATCGCATTCAGGGTACCGTAAGTACAGTATATTTGATAAAATTGAGACTTACTTATCAGTTGGAATCTTTTCCATTTGTACTGATCCATAAAGGAGATTAGTAGGTAGACACATTATGTAGTTGTCATAAGTTGTATATGTTTAACGTTTTATTTACTTACCCTTAAAAAACTTAATGTACAGCAATAATGTACAGAACCAAAACCATATTTTTTTTAACCCTCGTTAATTAGTTCCGAATCGTAACATGAGTCTGAATCCTAATACCGATGGTAGAAAATTGCTGCTTTGTATACCGTCGGTAATGGAAGCTCAATTTGCGGTAATAGAATCACAGCCTAGCCATTACCACGGTAATAGAAGAATTAGGTATTTTGGTTTCAATAATTATTTTATCAAATAAGAATAAGTAAAATGAGTAAAATAAGTTACTACGCTGAAAGTTCAATAAACACTCTTAAATAAAATAAATATTCTCGGTCGTTAAATAGCTTTGATACTCTTAATTTTTTGGACTTGTTTGAAAACATCCTTAAGTACCACGGTAATAGGCGCCGTTACCTTAAGTTTAGCATCATTTCTGGATTGTGTAAGCATTGAATTTGTTTGACTGGAAAGGTCTGGAGGGCTTAATGATTCAGCAACTTTAGAGATAATCTGAGACCGGTTTATTGATATTTGACTCTGAAACAGCACACCACACAAAAGAAAATATTTCTTGTGAATAGAAGTCCAAGGTGTTAGGTTAAAGAATAGTGGACGTCAATATCTGGTTGATAGTAGCAAGAGATGTTTTATACTCTACCGGCAGCGCACACTCTTATTTCGGCAACTACACATGCTCCATATAGTAATAGCTATAGTTTAGAGGTTTAGCTTTGAATTAGTGAACTTTGTTATTGCGTGGACATTAGCTTAAGCTATAAACGTTTTTGGCTGCGGAAAGAGGTGCGTATGTTGCTCTGATATGTGATATACTACCCAATTAATCTTGAGGAAAAGAGGGATTACCGGGGTCAGAAACAACATCGTGCTGGCACTAGGTCTGATCAGATCCCACAAATTTGGTTCTCCTGCTGAGGTCAAAATATCTTGTGAGGGTTTTTGTTCATTCATGATTTAGTTGTGGAAAGATTCAAACGCTGGATCTCGGCTGTATCTATTTTCTATATGGTCGAAACACACACCACACACATACACTTCGGGTTAAATATTAATCAACTGAAAATTAACGTAACGTAATGTAACATGAATATTAGCACATATATTTGTGAATAGCGAGTTATTTTGAAAATTTACTCCAGTTAAGACTTTGTTCACCTGCGTAAATTTTGGGGAAGGAATGTAACGGTTCGCAAGAGGGTTCTTTGAACCGTCACCTTTTCACAAATATAAAATTAATAATTTAATAGAAATTAATAATTAACTTAATTATTTAATTATAATAAAATAGTTTTACTATAAATAACTGAAGCGTAACGACATCTGTTGAGCAAGGCAATATCTATCGATCTTTCAGTCTCAATATTTGTTTCGTATGGAGCGTGAGGAACCCACTTGTTATCATAAGTACCTGAGCGGTCAAAAGGTCGCCTAATTAGTTAGCATAGAAATGCATGGATGGCGCTGTCACTGGCGCCGGCACAAAACTAGCTTATTTAAAGGATTTAGCAATAAAACAAACTTTAAAATAATTCGTAAGAGTATTTGATACAATAATCAATGGAAATAGCAAGTATTTAAATTAATTACTTTTAATATTTTGTGGCTGTATGCGTAGACGCATAGTAAAACAAAGGACATAGGTTTATCTCATTATACTTGCGAGATGGACAGAGAAAGAAGATTTTAAGGGCTATTGGGCGTATGACGCACCATGAGCGGATCTAAGTGGATTGCGAGGCGGCCAGAGGGCATTCAGCGTTCAGGAACGATCTTCGAACCACGATACTAGTCGCACCTTTTATAATTCGGCAAGTAAAGTCATTTTAATTAGCATTTGTAATTAGTGCATTGTGTTAACGTTAAAGTCTTTGTTTGCACTAATTAGAGTTATTTCGATAGTTTGAAGAGTAATTCATTAGCTTTTCAACTATTGAGATAATGCTTAAATTCTTCTTTGTTTATTCGCGGAGTTTTGTGTTAATTTCGGCAGTAATACGTTGTTTTCTAGAGTGATAATATTTAAACAGCTCTTTGCATTAATTTTGGTTAATAGTGATAGTTCGGGGGTTTGTTTTATTAAATTAATAATTATTGTGTTAATATTTAAAGTTTTCTTTGCATTTATTCGGGAATTAAGCAAGTGACAGGCCTGGCGGTACTTAATTGACGCAGCCTATCGACACCTGCAACACTTAAGTTGTACTCGCGCGTTGCCGACCTTTTTTACTTGAGCTTATTGAATTTAATTGTGTTAGTTTGGGGATTGTTTTATTCTTTATTGTGGGGTTTGTTGAATTATATGAGGAGTGATTGTGACTTGGTTCAAATTCGATTAGGTCGTGTAATTTACGTCGATGTGACGGTCAATAGGAGTATTTTCCTAACGGTGCCAACAACCTATTGATTCTAGGGCAGAGTAGGAGGGTTCAAATAGAACGTAGTTGGTTCTATTCTCGATATTATACTAAGGATAATTGTGCCTTTATCGAGCCCAGACTTCAGCTTCTAGATCTGCATATCCAGGGAACAGTATTACTCAGGCAAGAGAGTAGCTGCTAACTGTATGTGTGGTTTTAGGCAGTTGATCTTTTTGTATTTATATATTACACCCTTAGGTATTTGTATCTATTGCGTCCATAGCTTCGGCCAGTGGTAGATACAACCCTTTCTTCGGCCTAGATAGACACACGGTGCAGCGCCGACACCACCTTCTTTCTCTAGCTAGTTTAGCATAGAAGGTTTTCCTTGCACACCCGAAAACCTACCCGTAGTTAAAGTTAAAATTAGACGAATCTCAATTTGTTGCAGCTTAGACTAGGGAAATTTAGTTTAGGTATAGGTAGGTACACACTCACACATTTTTACTGTAGGAAGGTTTATTAGTTTAATTTATATTTTATTTTATAATAATAGCCAAATTTCATCAAACATCGACCCTAAATGCCATAGTGGTTCGTACGGGACTTATAGTCCTTTGCTGGGTGCAAACTCACTCGTTAATTAACTTATACGCCTAGTTTATATTAAGCGTTACTTTAAGTAGGGTTTCCTGAATAAGGAACATAATCTATTGAAGTATGTATGTATGTTCGTCTGTTCTAATTATCACCTTGGTGGGCTGAACTGATTTTACTGAGCCTAAATTCAGAAACAAATTACCGGTTGTCCGTTCGTCTGTCTCGGTCGTTATTAAGGTTTACGTACTGATTTGATTTGATTGAACCTATGTACAGTTATAAGTCTGTCTGTCTGTCTGATATATTTAACATCATGATTTGATTATACCTTAATTTAGTAATGAATCCGTTCGTCTGTCTGAACTATTTGCTACCACGATTTATCTACTGAACAGATTGAATTACACCAAAATTCAGTGATGAATGACTCAAATTCATAAACTAAATTACTACCATCACAACCACCAACGTTTTAAGTACAAAAATCATGAGTACTTATTCCAGTAACATTACTGAACCCAAACTGAAATCAGTTATACTAAAGAGCAAGCGAAGCAGTCTCTAGAGCCTCTGCCCTTGCCAAATGGATGGGGTATGTTCTTCGTCGGAGTCACTGGCTGATCTCATCAACATATAATTAATTAATGAATTTAATTAATATCACCACTGTTTGTGGAAATGGATCATTCAATACTGATATGGTATCTTGATTATGGTACAGACTCGTACCTCAGATAAATCATGGACTAACGAAAGGCATGAAATTGTCTAAATATTCTATAGGAAAATACACCTATATAATAGTATGAAATCATACGGAACCAGCAGTTTTACTATTACGTAGAACGATACTTACGATCACTGTATTTTAAGTAGACTACGGTCACAATCAATCCCATAGTAGGATTATTCCAGAATTAGTGCAGAACAGTTTGACTGAATCTATTTTGATGGAAAACATACATTATCAGCTGTTTTACTATCACGCAGAATGATATTTACGTACATCGCAATACACTTCGACTACGGTCATTTTGTAGAATAATTAATATAATTATACACTTAGCCTAAAACCAGGTTGACTATACCAATTATCAATGAGTAACAGTTCTATTGAGACGTTCCTTTACTCTTGTTCTAAATGAACATTTAAATGACAAATACTATGAAATGGAGTTTTATTTGAACTATACATATTTGGTGACTGAACCAATAATGATGCAAATTAGAGAAACAACTCTAAATACAATACCCTGAACTCTCAAAACTAAGAGAGAGAGTCTTATTTGTGAGCTATAAAGTTCAAAGTTTAAATGGGCTAACCTTGAGCCTTCCTCTTGCCCTTTGGCAGAACTAGGACTGACTGACTATGTATCAAAGACCTTAAATAACAAAATACTCTTATATACAAAAAGGAGGAGGAATGTCCAGTAAGGGACGAGTTCCACTAGACCTGGCAACGATCAGGGGACCCCAGGTCTCGTGCGGTGGCGGGGCACGTCTCCCCCCCTAAGGGGGCCTTATAACAAATACTAATTTCACTTTAATATTAACTTCTATGTTCCATTTGCAAGCTACTCATTAGAACTCTTACTTACTATTCATCTTATTATCATCATTAAGACTAAAACTCTAGTTAGTAATTTAGCCTATTTACTATACTACATAGCTGTAAGTAAATAACTATAAGTTTATCTAGCATTAAATAGGTCGTATGGTATTCACCAACTTAAGCGAGTAAATTCAGGAAAGCGTCCAATAGGTATCTAGTTAAGTCCATCGTACAGTATTTTTAAGCTCAAAACAAAGTACATACTATTAGAGTTCAGGTATTCTAATTAGGGTTCACTCTAGGTAGATATAGGTAACTCTCGGCTCCTACACTAAAAAGATCTTAGGTTATTCACGGTTCGCAACATAGCGTCCTTTACACTAAACGATTCACGAGGCCAAAATAAAGTATGTATATTATGTATTGTAAAGGTATATCCAATCAACATATAATTGAATTAGCGAATATTTCAAAGAATATCATTTTAATTCATTAAAAAGTTTAATTTAGGAGTTATATTTTAAATGCCGTAGTAACCAGGTTCAGTTTAGTTATTATTAGTAAGCCTAGGTAGTCTAAGTAGTTAGGTTAGTATTAAGTTTAAAAAAAAAATAATAAGGGGGGGGGGTTCGTGACAAGTCCTTCCAGTTTCTTAATAGTGGCAATTGTAACCTGTGGACACACTCTAAATCTTAGAGCTGTACTGTCTCATCGTTGGAGCAATCGATATGCCTCTCTAATCCTTGCCTTCTTTTTGACCTCTTATAGCTAGGTAATAGAGAATCATGATGGACTCTCTCTAAATCTGAAAGCTAGCTAGGTGAAGCTCTCTCATCGTCCGGGCAATCGTCATGCTCCTCCATGCCCTGCTTTCTTTTTGACCTCCTCATAGCAGGGAAAAGAGAGGCATGGAGTTTGCTCGAACGATTAAAGAGCTCTAAGATTTAGAGACTATCTACAGGTACAGCTGCAGGTAGGCAGTGAATTTATGTTAGATATTAATAATGTGCAGGCTGGTCGTCCTACGCTGCGTTTGCCAATACGTGGCCGCCATTCGAGAACTTTTCGACCCCATCGGCCATCAGTTCTCCGTGCTATGTGCCCTGCCCACTGCCACTTCAACTTGCTAATCCGCTGGTCCGATGACCTTATACAGGTGGCAGGAAGGCGCTGGTTGCCACTTCCAACCGGTCACTTTGGAAATCCATGGAGGAGGCCTATGTTCAGCAGTGGACTTCTTGTGGCTGAGATGATGCTCATGATTAATGTGCAGATGAAAGTTGGATGAAAGATGAAAGCGCATTTGCAAAAGTTTCAAGCAAAATAAAACAATGCCATTTGGTCGGGGACAGCTGTTTAGTTAGTTTTAAGAATCCGGGGTAAATTTACGTGGATTATCTCGAACAGTTCGGTGCAGATTTTATTTCTGGAAGTGAATCGTATAAAAGAACGCTAAGCCCAAAGTCACCCTTGAGTGCTTTTCTATTTTATACCTCGTAAAACACAATCAGACTTGGTGTTTTGCACAGAACACAGTCACAGCGGGTATTTTTTATTTCATGTTATATTACTGTCGAGATCAATGATATTATAATACATGGATGTACAGTGTCATACTAAATGACAGCAGAAAAACGGCCCGACATGAGAATACAGCCAGTGGTCGAGATGCATTGTTTTACGAGTGAAACTTCACGAAAGAATAATAATTATTTAATCTCTGACGATATAGATAATAATTGCTAAGAAGCGGAGCATTATTTATTCTTGGTTCATGCGAAATTCATTCCACATTCGATGTACTTATGTCAAAAAATTACAGTAAAAAAAATGTAAGGGCGTTTTCATGCATATCGCATAAAATGAGAATCACCCCGCTAGGATTCGCTCCAGTTTTATATTTATGACTACTTTGGCTTCTGAGCATCAGCTACATAAACCTGTCATAGGTCTTATGTTGACGTTTGCTTTTGTTCCTTTGCGTCAAGTCCATACAATATTTATAGTCGTTTCTACTAACGCTTATAGAAGACGCTGACAGGATATCACCTTGTCTAGACACTCAATTGGTCATTGGTAGCCAAACACTCAATTTCTTTTAACTCGATAATTCATCGAATTTGAGTATCAACGTTAGTATAAAGTACAGACTACTCGACTCGTCTGCTGGCGTCTTGTCCACTTCGGAGTGTCCATCGGGAGTGCTGCGCGCTCGGGCATGTTCGGGCGCACTCGGGCTCGCTCGGCGACCGAACGCGCGCACTAATGCAATAATACGAGTCCATGCTTCTGTCGTTTAGTGAAACTTGTGGAATACTTAAGAGGCTCTGGTGCCTTACTTGGCACTGTTACTTCAAGATTGTTCTAGATATTACATATCCAGAGAACTTTAGAAATCTACATAGATATTTTACACACTTAAGACTGCAATCTGAGCAAAGAATACTGAAAGCTTCCTAATTTAGGAAACGAAACGTTTACTAAATTCATACATGCTGTCGTTTCTACTAGCGTTTACGATGACAGAATGTCACCTTGTGCAGACACCCTGGAAAAAGTCATACTAAACAGTTAGTATGACTTTTAACCGATAAAGCAATCGCAGACTCCTAAGGCTTTAACATGATCGGCTAAGTAAAGTCTATCTGAGTTTATCTCTATATTTATCCCTTTCTCATGACACTATTCTGATAGAGACGTAGGGAGAGATAGATTCAACCTAGGTCGATCTTATTAGAGCCACGGTGCAGGCAGGTTAATTACAGGAGACGGTTAAAAGCGCCGTGTAGCCTTCGTCAGCCTCTTGAGACGCGTCTAGTAGCCCTTTAGCTGCTATTCCAACAGCTGCCTGGTAAACTGCCTCTAATTTTCTTCAACGTTAAATGAAATTATAAATGTTTCAAATTAAGTTGCTAGCAAGGAATCCTTGCGGTAATTGAAGTGTCTGCTCGGTAAACAAAATCTATCCTTACTTGTTTGTTTCATTCTAACATATTAAGTTTTTGCCACCAAAAAGGTGCTTATTGTTTGAACATTATTAGGGCAAAAAGAATTAAAATTTTATACAAATTCGTCTCAGCTAGAGATGCAAAGTCAATTTACGTCCCTACTTACGACTTGAAAATAGGTACCTACCTTGTTGAATACCGCCTAAACTCATGTTAGTTATTTATGTACACTTTGAAATATTAATTAGAACGAAGACTAGCTTTTCGCTAATGACTTACCTTTGAAGTTTCTAAGTATTCATGTTATTCGTTAAGCTTCGATTTCAACTAATTATGAAAGCACTGCGAAAATTACGAAAACTTTATTCGACGACTGAACTTTACGTTTGAACACGTAATTAACGTGTTACAAAGTGCAATGATCTAGGTAAATCCAATTGTTTCTTATGATAAAAGATTTATTTTTTTACCTTTAAGTAGTATGTTTAAAAAAATATTGTTCGTTATCTTATTCTAGTCTCTTCTTTTTTATTAAACGACTAGTTTTTATCCGCAGCTTCGCCCGCGTGGGTATAAGTTCAGGGTATAAGCTATCTCAATTCAAAATTTCATCCAAATCAGTTTTGCCGTTTTATCATGAAAAAGTAACAAAAATAGTAAGTCACATACAAACTTTCACATTTATATTATTACTAGCTGTTGCCCGCGACTTCGTATTAGGCACTTTTCATTTTAACGGAATAAAAAGTATCCTTTTTTTATACAACATAGGAAGGAAAACGAGCAAATGGGTCACCTGATGGTAAGTGATCACCACCGCCCATAGACACCTGCAACACCAAAGGGATTGCAGATGCGTTGCCAACAAGAGGGCTAAGATGGAATATCTCTGGTGCCAGTAACTTCACCGGCCGTCTAGCTTCCCACGCTGGAACAGAACAGTGCATGCACCGCTGCTTAGCGGCGGGATTAGCGAGGAAGATAGTGGTACGATCCGGACGGACCTTGCACATGGTCCTAATCCATGTTATAAGTTATCTTCGTTCTAATTTTCATCCAAATCCCTTCAGCTATTTTAGCACGAAGAAGTAAGAAAAATATTAGTCAGACACAAACTTTCAACTTTATAATAATAGTATGATTAGTGTGATTTATACGACATTCCAAAAAATAACATAGCTAGCGATAACCAACAACACACGCGCTACCCTTAATTCTTATAACTTATAAAAAGAAGTCATCAAGCACAAAGGCCTGAACATAATGGGCTTAGTTCGCAAACGAGGGCTCAATCTTAATGAACATAACGTGTTAGGTCCATTACAGATAAAACCTGTCATTTTTTCCACCACCCTCATTAGGGGGAACGTTATCTTTTATCGCTGGACGCCTTTATGAGCGGTCGCTTTGTCTACCCCAAATGAGAAGTTTTGGGTTACTTTTCGTCTAATTATGTATCAGCTTTTGTTGGGTTATTGGTAAGGGAATTTCCGGGTATCCACTGATTGAGGTTTTCTTAATTATAAAGAGGCGAGCGAAGTCAATTTTGGATTTGAGAGTGTGATCCGAGAAATGATGCAATACGATTTAAAGTTTACCACTTGAGTCAAGAAACGTTTTTGATTGACGTTGCCTCTTAGGACGAATGTGATTTTAATGGTGTGTGTTTCACATTGTTTTTGGATTTTGACAATTTTTATTGCATTCTGTTCTTTATACATTACTGTACGTTGCTTAAGCAATGTCCCATTTCTGCTGAAAAGTAAGGTCTACAAAGCTCATAGGGTTGTTTTGTAGTGTTGGCAGTAAAAATACAATTTTTGTTGCTTATTTTTGGGCTCGTTCCGCAGGGTCTACAATGCGGGAGTGATAGTGACTTTTAGCATTACATGCGGCCCTAACATGACAGCCCAGGTTTAGTTTAACCCCTCCTTGTCTCTCTGTCTAACTAGTGTCATAACAAAGGGACGCAGATAGAGATAAACTAAACTTGGCCAGTCATGTTAGGGCCACAGGCGTCTATAGGCTGCGGTACCTGCTTACCATCGGCATCCTGTCTGTCTATTTGCCATCGGCGTTTTATATAAGAAAACTTAACTTAACCATCTATGTTGCGGGTGGTAGGACCTTGTGCAAGGTTTGTCCGGATCGCTACCACTATCTTGCTTGCTAATCCTGCCGCTAAGCAGCAGTGCTTGCACTACTGTGTTCCGGCATGGAGAGCAAGACAGCTGGTGCAATTCCTGGCACAAGAGGTATTCTGTCTCAGTCCTTTGGGTTGGCAACACATCTGCAATCTTTTTGGTGTTGCGGGTGTCTATAGGCGGTGGTAATCACTTACCATCGGGTGACCCATTTGCTTGTTTGCCTTCCTATTTTATATCAAAAAAGAATCTGTACAGTTTATTTAAATAAAGTAATACCTGGCTTGTCCACTAGAGGCCTACGGGTTCGAGCTGTTTAATATCAGCTGGTAATATCGGCCATCTTAGCGAGCATCTGGAAATGGAACTGTCAGGGCCAGTCTGGCAGGCGGCCAGACCGTCGATAAGGAAGCCATTTAAACATTTATTTAGCAGTTTTCTTCAAGTGCTTGCGATGCACTTCGGTAGAGTTGTTTCGCAGGTGCGATGCACGGTGATCTGAAGAGTATTGTGTGCGGTCAGCATTTTAGCATTTTAGTACCTTGTCGCTGTCAGTAGTGTGACGAATTCGAGCACCTTTCATTTCATACGTTACTACGATATGGTAAGTGTTTAGCTACTTCTGAAACTGACTGAACCCAGCCTCGAAAAATGCTCTCCATACAAACGGCGACAATGATATCGACTCTCTAAACCTATGATGTTGCCATAATTTTTTTTGTACACTCTTTTTATGTCTTAGAACTAGTATTCATATTTTATAAAATATTTGCATTTTAGTAGTTTCATTCAAAACGAAATCATCAATATTTTCAAAACTTTTTTTTTTAATTAACACAAACATGTAAAAGGATGCATAATGTGCAATATGAAGTTGATAATATATTGTATCCCTTTGGAGCATAGACAATTTTTCTCAGTTAAAAAAAAATATCTTGGGACAGTTAACACCAATTGACCTAGTCCCAAAGTAAGGAACTAAAGCTGCTTGTGTTATGGGTACAGACAACGGATATAAATACTTATATAGATAAATATATACTTAAATACATATAACATCCACGACTCGGGTACAAACATTCGTATTCATCATACAAACATTTGCCCCTCCCGGGAATCGAATCCGGAACCTCAAGCTTTGTAGTCAGGGCCACTAACCACTATGCTATCCGGTCGTCAAGGTTCCCTCTTTAAGGGTCAATAAGCGTGTTGATGTTAGTATAGTCGACCAAACAATTACTTGACCACTTTTATCCATTTGTAATACGGTCGAAAAATGGCCAAGCAATTTCTTGGTCGACTATACATTATAGGCATATGTTTCCCCCTTATAATAAAAGGGAATGTGCCGTAGCGCCCATGCGGTCCCAGTGTAGAATGGGCTTCCGTGCCCAAGAAATTGGTTAAAGACATTGACATAAAACTGGTCCACGCCTCTGGTAACCTTAGAGCTGTGGCCCGTTTCACTAAGCTACAAGTTACAATTTTACAAGTCTAAACCGGCAATGGGCATAATGACCAATGTTGCTGGTTTAGACTTGTAAAATTGTAACTTGTAGCTTCGTGAAATGGGCCACTGGCGTCTACTACGCTCAGAGGTTTATTCTCGCCATACAGCGGGGTAACAGCACCAGTATTCTGGTGTATGCCATACAGCATAGTTGCAAATGTTTATTATTTGTTTTAAATTCCCCATGTCAATATTTTCTTAAGTTATTGTTTGTCCTGAAATAAAAGACTCAGTTATAAATGAAACCTTGTTTGTTATTTCCCTGTATGGTGTTCTTTTTTTTTGTTTATTTGTGTGAATCAATAAAGAGTATTTGTTGTTGTTGTTGTTATATTGTCTGACTTTGGATTGTTTGTTATGAATCGTCAGATGATGCTGTAATGGGTGGTAGTTATAGACCAAAAGTATGTATGCGAATGTGTTGTTCGAATCCTAATATGGATCAAATACGCAGTGCATTCGAAATACTTAGAGGTGTGAGACCAAATACCGGTTGTGTGCCGAATAATTTCATAAAGTGAGATAAAAACCGAGAAAAACCAAAACGATTAAAAGGATGAAAATGGAAATCGTGAGAGATTTTAAAATGCTAATGAATCACTTAAGTAGAGAGAACAAAAGAAAAGTAAGCTTTGGTTTAGGAACGTTTGGTTTAAAATTGACGTTAAAACTTATTGGTTCCTTTTTAATGTCCAAATAAACTATGAATCAATTGCTACTAACGCGTGTCTGGCACTACATACACTAATTTAGGATTTTTTGGAAGGATATTGATTATTTTCTCTTAATAGTATCTAATTTAAAGTTCGATATATATAACAATAATAAAAAATGTACATTCTGGTCTGATCAGGCAAAAGCTGGCTTGCAAGATCTGAACCGGAACGATTTATTTTATACAAGTTAAAAATTAAACCAAAGCTTGTAAAGGCCAACTGAAAAATGTTTCTACAGGCCAAAGCCATTGTTCAGCCAGCGTTGAAACCTTAAATACCCAGGGGAATGTTCATTTTGTAATCGACTAACGTTAATTGAATTTTAATTATAATCCAAATTTACGTTAATCGCTACGTTTGAAATATTGAAGCTAATGAACCTGATTATACAAAACGTTTAAACGGGAAGACTGAAAAGGCGTAAGAGCCTTTATTCACTTAACGGTTTGAAGCGTTCTGATTTTGAGGTTTGAGGTAAACCTTTAAAATTGGTATTTTAAGTAGCGTACTATCTTTTGGACATTCACAAGTGCTTTCTGTAATAGTCCTAGAAAACTAATAAAATCAGAGGAAATGATCTGTGTAGTTTTGCAAGTTGCTAGAGATAAAAAAAATAAGATAAGAAAAAAACGGAATAGGTCATAAAAGTTAATTTAAAAAACTTTAAAAAAATCAGACCGTCTTTATTATATTACGTATCGTCTTCTACATACGGTCATTCTATACGATAATCTACACTAATATCATAAAGAGATAAACTTTGTTGGTTTGTTAGTTTGTTTATGTGTAGGGGGTAATCTCCGGAACTACTGAACCGATTTCAATCATTCTTTCACTATAGAAAGCTACACTATCCCTGACGGACATAGGCTCCTATGACCACGCAAACACGCGTGCGTCTGCTAGTGTTAAATAAACCTGCAAATTTTACAGTTTCCGCAAAAACCTCTTAAGACAAATGATGATTAGGATAAACAATACATTAATAGAAATCGCACGCTTAGTGTTAAAGTGACTCAATTCTGAATTTGATATTTCCCAAAATTAAACCCTATGTCTTTTAATTAAGGTGATATTTTGGGACGTGTATTATCCAGAAATGGGTCACTTTAATACTAAGCGTGCGAAATATTTATTAGAAACTCCGTATTGGATCCGAGAGTGTTTCTATGGATAAAACCCAAACGCATTTATCATACCTACGAGTACTGGAGAACCACAGACCTAAGTTATCTAAGTTTGCCGCAATGCTATTCATATTACACAGGAATAGTATAGCGCGTTTCTCGCCCAATCAAGTTGCAATAGACCAAAGTTACTTCCAATATTGGACCAATGGTGTTCATTTGCCGATAATCCAGCCTAACAAGAACCACGAAAACCCTTGGGCTCCGTGATCAACATTCCAAAAGCGATTTGATTTAGATAGAACTATCGAAACTATGCAAGTATTCCGGGATGCTAATATCTTTATTTAATAAAAACATACATAGAAATAAAGACAAGGCAAGACCTTGAAGCTACTGCACAAGACCGCAACGCATGGAAGTCCCTACTACGAGCCCTATGTCCCTGTTGAGGGATAACAGGAATTCATCATCATCATCACATAGAATTAAAAAAATGCAAAAACTAAAAGTCAGCACCAGGCTTCGTCAGTAGATTCTCACAAAAAAGGGATCCACTACAAGTTTCGTCTAAAATTAACCTAACTAACTTATCCTAATAAAAATTCCTGCCGTGTGTCGTGCCTGGTTCAAAAGTTCCCATTATACTGGCAGAATTGTCCCGCTGGATGGCCATCCCGTATTCCCTTAATTTGAGTGGGTAAAGTCCATTCATCCATCCATCATTGTCTCATTATGAAAATAAAATTGTAACCTAAAATTACACTTTTTGACAATTAAACATCGTTTATCTATCACTTGCATGAAATAAAAATCAAGGCATTTTGTTTTCTTTACTTATGCTGTGGTACGTTACTTCTTGCCAAAATTTATTATTCTAGGTTGAAGAAAAGTACCTACATGCTCTATAGGTTTTGAGTTATTAGCGCTTGATAAACAGACCGACGGACAACAAAATGGTCTTATAAGGGTTCATTTTCAGATACGGAATCTTACAAATGTTTTTAGTATTATAACATGGCCTGTTTTTCTCTCAAAAAGCAGGGCTCCTAACCAGTGGGCGTAATAAAGTTGTCGGCCTCGCGGGTATTAGAAAAGTCCAAACTTCCGCGACGGAAATCTGCGGAAAATTGGCTGCGGCGAGTGGAACCCTCGTGGCTTGCATGCCAATCGAACCCGATTGAAAATATCGATTTTACTACAAACTTTGCTAATTTAATAAGGTACGAACATTGTAAGCAAGTGACATGAGACATGCGACTTACTGCAGTAAGCGTCTACTCACGAATCGATGTTGCATCCAATTTGTGGAAATCTGAAGACGGTACTCTGCTTTCTAATAGTTTTTTATAGAATAGGGAGGATAAGGAGCATGGGGTCACCTAATGGGAAATCACTCATCAAGATTTGCTGATTTACCAGCCTTTAAGTTCGCGGCCCACCCGTGACTTATTCGCTGTTGACTCTTCTGTTCCCCTTCAATGTAACCTTCCGTTCAATGCAATATCTAGTCAAATATTCAAATTCAGTAATTTTTAATTTCATTTACTCGTTAACTAAGCCTAAAAAATTTAAAGTTAAACTCAAATTCACAACTCCAAGTCGTTTAATGCAGTGCATTTTTTCCCTCCATTTCTCAGTAGCTAATGCATCAACGCGATTTCACCAGCAACCGGAATAGTATTGTTTTTTTTTCGCCGGACGTGGCGAGGGTACTTCGTGGGGAGGCAGCAGGAAAATGACTACAGTTGCATACTAACTTCCAGACAGGGCAACGAACTAAGTTTGTGATTAAAATTCTTAAAGTTGCTCAACTGATGAGCAACTTCAGCCAACAGACGTGTCAACAGCGTATGAAACTCGTTGTTTATTGAGTTTGTTAGTTAGTAGCCAGAGGTTGATAATAGAATGTAGAGTTAACTCATTGGATATTCATTTAATAATTATGTATGTAATTGCATTATCTCAGCCAAACATAGGTATACGTTATACTGGAAAGCACGTGGACATACAAGCAAAGATTGCCCTTGCACACATTAATACCTTGTGAAATTCTACTCAGGCAGTGTTTCCATCAGTGTGACCATATGTGGCGGGATCCTGCCTTTTTGGCAGGTTTAGCCCTTTATTTTGGCTTCTGGCAGGATCGGTTGAAGTTTTCAAAATCTGGCAGTATCTGGCAGGATTGCAATATAAGTTGGCACGTTTGGCAGTATAGCCTTAGACTGGGTTCACAGTAAGCATTTGCGAGCGATAAAAACGCAAAAACGTGGCCATTGCCCAACCAGAGACAGCCATTGCCGCGTTTTTCCGTTTTTATCGCTCATAAACTCTGATTGTGACCCCAGTCTTAAAGGAGCTTAGCCATAAGAGTTTGGCTTTGGCAGGATTTGTCAGTTTTCTAGCCTAAGTAGGGCAGGATTTCTAATTTGAAGTTGGTCACACTGGTTTCCATTCGGTTTTACAGGAACTTGTATACCGTATACCGTTTTTCCGCGACTTTGTACGCGTGGAAGTAATAATTATCTAACTTGGTTTTTAGGCAGCGTATTAAGACGAGGCATGCACCATATTTGAAGTTTTACCTCCAGCTGTACAATTGTGACAACGGCATCCAATTTGGTTCGGGAGTTTTGCGTGGTGTTCGTACAAACATTCAGATAGATAGACAGACGGAAATTCTAAAGATTTTGGTTACTATTACTCTTATAAAGACTCCTATTATAATAACTATTCTTAAAAATAACCTATGTTAGCTTTAATATTAACGAAAAAGATAGCTCTTTAGTGCTTTGTTCTTTGATGAAACTTCATCAAAGTGCATTAGTTATTTAGTAAACAAGTTTCATAATCGCTAGCGAGCACGAACGAGTTAACTTTAAAGTTAAGTTTAACAAAGTTGTGTGGTTCCTTCATTTTCATTAGCTCAACTTTGTCAGACTAAATGTTATCATGATGTGAATAATCTTTAGCGAATTTACTTTTGCTATAAAGTTAAAACCTATATAAGGCAGTAGTTTTCATAACGTCATAAATTAAATTAAATACTCCTGACATATTTTTAAAGATGAATATTTTGTAAATCTCTATTCCGTTTGTCACCAAACATGACTAGTACCATCTTGTTCAATTCAGAAACCAAACAAAAAGAAATGAATTCAAATCAGTTAATCGGAACTGTTCTAGTAGCGCACTAGCGTTTATCGCGGTCATAAAGCATTCGTCCTTTTTGCACACGGCTATTGGTTAGAAAAGGATATATTATGCCTCAGGAGTTACAAGACCACAGATAAATACACAGAGTCACAAATTAACAGAAGCTCTGAATTTATAACACCTTTCTTTGGGGTATCTTAAGTTAAAATAATAAACGAAAAGGACCCAGTATTTAACAGTTTGTACCTAACACATTGTTTACACACATTGTGTACACACACAGTTTGGACCAAAACATTTGACTTTGTTTAAAACGACTTGGCATCTTATAGAAAAAAAATCTCTATTACATTTAAGCGAAAGAATGAACTTACAAGTTGTCAATTAGATAATTAAAAACCTAGCAGTACTCGTACAGCTGTCTATGATTTATTTTGTTTAACCCAGTAAATCTGGGTCAGGAAGTAGAATGAAAAAACATAAGGGAGGCTTTAGCTTTAGCACTGCACAAGGAAAACTGGTTTATTTTAACTAGAAAGAGCAAACTTTTCCATTTTTACTTTCCGTTAAACCTAACTAGGATATCACGAACATTTCGTAATAAAGAATAGCCAAAGCGGTAGTTCCGTTCTCGAGTGATGCGCTTACCAACGAACATTATTTCATTTTTATTAAGTCACCATCGGATGTAGACTAGACCAAAAGATATTGACTAAAGACTCTTAATTGTCGTTGACAGTGCTCGTAGTCCGAACCTTCTCGACACGCGTTAACTCGCTACATATCTCAGTGCATCTCTTTCCTGCTGGGTTAGTTTATAACGAGAAGCACTGCGTTACGTAGCGAGTTAACGAGTTAAAGCATGTTCAGAAAGTTCACACTGAGTGCACAGGAAAGATTTTTGAGAACTATGCCTTCGTCCCTCTTGCTAACGAAACTTTAGTGTCCAGAAGCAAAACATCTTGTGCGGGCTCTGGGCAGAGTCATTAGGGAAGAGGGTGGTGATGAAAGGTCTGGTTCGTTCCTCGTTCAACATATAGTGTCGTGTTTGGGTGCCTAGTTGAGTGAATAAAAACAAAGATTTAACACCAAGTGTGTGTTATTGACACCCAATCGATAAGCACGAGAATTTGTAGAGTCGTAGATCTAGTCGATGACGTTGGTTCTGGTGCGTAGACCAGAACTTCCCTCGGGCAGTAGGTGTCGCAGTACGGAATAGGACACGTAGGAGACTGCAGGGTGATGCTAGTTGAAGGGGACGAAGAGGGGTCGCTCTCTTCACCAATAGGAGACACCAAGCAGGGGAAGGCGGGCATAAGGGGTGTGAATGGAAGAGTGCGTGTAGACCTGTTGTAGAGGACCTTAGCCCGTAGGTAGCCGCCTAAGTCTCGGGTGGGATATCCTTGGCTATCCAGGGCGATAATGCAGCAGGTGTTCTTGGGACGTTTGCTTACCTGACAATAGCCTTGTATTTGGTGTTGGATATAGTGTTTTTTTTTTGACATTGTTACTTTTTTATTTTTTGATCTATCCTTAGCTTATAATTTAGGATTTGAATAATTATGCACAGGAATCTGACTCGGATTCTGATCTAACCGTTCGATGTAATATTAGCTTAAGCCGTATTCTCGTTAAGTGTGCGGGTAGCCGCACTGCGCTCCGGTCACAACAAAGGCATGGAGACGTAAAGAGTGAAATTCATTAGCTGCAGCAAATGAACGTGAGTGCAATGTGAACTCGGACTTGGAATGGCTGTGATGGTTTGTGATTTTATTCGAGCTAACTTTACCCTGTGACTTCCTTCGCTTAGATTGTGGATAACATTACTAATTTTCATAGCTTTTAACTAGTTTACTGGTGGAATTATAAAAAAGTCATAAGTTAGAATTTTATTCTTTGTGGGGTCTCGAGGGTTAGGCTGCGGATTGTTTGACAGTCAGTCAGGGAAGGTTTTTATAACTGTGCAGATAGCTCTTGGAATCTAGTTTTCTGTTGGATAATGGTTATAATATCTCAACCAACATCACCCTTTTTTATCTTTCGTTTATTTCGACTCTATGTAAGCCAGAATGTTCATTATACCAAAGTGGATCATCATCCACAGAGCTAGACTTAATTTTTTTTTATTACATTATCTACAAATGGAATAAACATAATATAATAGTATAGATAATTATGGTTTTAATTCGATTTGCATTGCATTTATTTACTTAAAACCAAAGAATATTTAATACAAGAATTATGTTAAAAGATTCTTAAAATAATTCTTCTGGTGATATGTTACATGTTATCAGCAACCTGCTCAATGCAGGTCCCGTAACTGAAAAAGAGCGAAAAATATGTTATTTTTTATTATTTATTTTATGAAATAGGAAGGCAAACAAGCAAGTGGGTCACCCGATGGTAAGTGTACACCACCACCTATGGACACCCGTACCATCAAAGAGATTGTAGATGCTTTGTCAACCCAGAGGGCTAAGATGGAATACCTCACTGGCTGTCTTGCTCTCCACGCCGGAACACAACAGTGCAAGCACTGCTGCTAAGAGGCAGGATTAGCGAGCAAGATGGTGGTAGCGATCCGGACGGACCTTGCACAAGGTCCTACCACCCGCAAAACAAAGGCAACGCAGCAGCGTTGGTGGCCTAGTGGCTAAGAGGATGGACTCCTGATCATGAGGTACCGAGTTCGATCCTCAGCGGTCGCCATGTACCAATGGGTTTTTGTAACTTATGTACATTACCCAAGCATACATTACCATTCTAAAATGCAAATATTATCAAATCTATAAAGAATATAAAAAAAAAACATATAAACCCAGTTCTACTTAATACATAATGACAACATATAGAAAAATCATTATTATAGGTCTTAGTCCTTAGTTTAGAGGGTGGAAAACGATGTAGAGCATTTTGAGTTGGGTATACACGACTTAAGAGGAGTGTGAACCCAGCGCTCTCCATACAAATGGCGATAACGTTTTCCACCCTCTAAACCTTAAACTATGGCCATGATTTTTTTGTATGTTATTATTATGCCCTAGAACTAGGTTTGCATGTTTTGATTTTTTAAATATTCTTAATAGTTTTAAAAATATTAACGCTTTTGAGTTTTGCATGAAACTCTTAAAATGCAAATGTTGTCAAATATATGAAGATTGAAAAAATCAAAACATACAAACCTAGTTCTAAGGCATAAGACAACATACCAAAAAACCATTGCTATAGGTTAGGGTTTAGAGGGTGGAAAACGTTATCGCCGTTTGTGTGGGGAGCGCTTTTTGGGGCTGGGTTCACACTCCTCTTAATACTCACTATAGCATTTCAATCTTTTCCTCTTTCTTCAACTTTTGGTTTACGCATTTCAATCTGCATGCATTTGTGTATGTCTTGTTGTCACTGGCACAGACCGGCACGTACACTCTCTCACAGTCGTCACAGCCCAGCCTCTCTAAGACTGGGAGGTCGTCAATCGTCGATATTATAAACGGTATGGTGCTGATGAGGAAGATAATGGACACTAGAAGAAAACAAAGATTTATACTGTTTTTAAGTTCCGCAATTTTTGCGGTTGCAGTCCTCGCAAAGGCTACGGGCAGCTTCGATCATTGAATAAATAACAATTTGTTTTTAAACACTTGGACCCTCCTTATCATAAACGCTGCGGAAACCTATGATAGTTAACATATGTTATGTTTGTATATGTTATGTTTGGACGGCCGGATAGCCTAATGGTTAGTGACCCTGACTATGAAGCTTGAGGTACCGGGTTCGATTCCCGGGAGGGGCAAATGTTTGTATGATGAATACGAATGTTTGTGCCCGAGTCGTGGATGTTATATGTATTTAAGTATATATTTATCTATATAAGTATGTATATCCGTTGTCTAGTACCCATAACACAAGCAGCTTTAGTTGCTTACTTTGGGACTAAGTCAATTGGTGTTAACTGTCCCAGGATATTTATTTATTTATTTTATTTTATGTTATGTTTTATCTATCATTGTGACGTTTGCCCTCGAATGAAAGGAACAAAACATTTGTTAGTTAAAAGAGATTGGTAAACTTTTATGAGTGAGGGGGTAAGGTGATACGTGGTTTAATAGTACATTACACCCTGAGGGTGGTGAAATGAAGAATGTCTCAGATCGCAGGAACTTGTCGCACGAGCCAGAGGCGAGGGCGATAAACATGCGACCTGAGGCTTTCTTCATCACCGCCCGAGATGTGTTGACAATTTTACGTCTTCCCCTGGCCAGGAAGTGAACATTTCTGCTCGCGTAGCGGGCGGTAAATTGCTACTTACGGCCCGTGGTGGCGTAAAAATATTTAAAACGAAAACCTGTCATCGATGGTATTCTGTGAATGCAAGTGCGTTCGGTGTGGCTCTGCCAGTCTTACAAATTACGATAAAAAACCCATGAACAAATCAATACTTACTAAATACAATCATTTTCTACGTGGACCACTAATGACAACTCTATCGACACCACTAATTGCCTTTTAATTTCAGCTTTCAGTGCATTAAGTTACAATTTTTTTATATTTTTTGATTACACACAGTAACGTTCAATTGCAGAATTCATTAAATTCTCGTTAAATTTCATTTACAAATGGCTGGAGATTAATGAATCGTAAAATGAGCAGCAATATTCCTGTAAATTCGTTTTAATATGTTCGGTAGTTGCATTTTTACGCTGCCTTTTGTGGCAACTTTTGTATATTAGCTCAATTTGCTATTAAATGTTTACTTTTTATTCCCTAACATAAGCTCTTAAAACACAGCAGTGCACCTAGCACGAATTTTCTCGTCACACGTTAACTCGCTACGTGACACAGTGAGACTCGTTCTAACCAGCTCAGGAGGACAGAGACGCACTGAGTTATGTAGCGAGGTAACGCATATCGAGAGATTCGTGCTAGGTGCACTGTTATAGGTAACGCAATGACAGTTAAAGTCACGCACACTACACTACTGCATGACATGTGTATCGGAAAGTTTAGTTAAACGCAAGGAGAGACAAATAAAACCTGGGCCGGTCATGGGTCACAGATAATGTTAAGTTTAATGGTTTTTTTTTTATAAAATGGGAAGGCAAACAATCAAGCGGGTCACATGGTGGTAAGTGATCACCACCGCCTATAGACACCAGCAACTCCAAGGAGATTGCAGATGCGTTGCTAAACTAGAGGGCTAAGATGGAATACCTCTTGTGCCAGTAATTGCACCGGCTGTCTTGCTCTCTACGCTGGAACACAACAGTGCAAGCACTGCTGCTTAGCGGCAGGATTAACGAGCAAACTTTTAGAAAACTAAATTATTAAGTTCTTTATGATATATTTTCTTAAAGTAACTCAGCTATGACTGGCAAAATGTACCTACGTCCTATGTAAGAACGATAATTAGGACAAACGTTTTTAGGAATTCGAAATATAACAAGCAAATAAATGTCCTCGAATAATTGGTCTAGTGCTGGCTGTAGACTGTGCAGTAACTCAGCTCACGGCTCAGTGAACCTGATCTGGGTCACAAGCTGTCCGTAATTTGTAGCCTACAGATCTAGCTTAGATTTTGCACTTGCTTCATTTGGAACTTTAAGCCCATTTGCTCGTTTGCCATCTTCTCATAATTAAAAAATAAAGCTAATTTGGGCTAACAGCCGATATCAGGAAAAGACGAACTCTCCTAATGCTTTGTATATTAAAATATAATTTTCTTCATCACATCAAATCAAATCAAATCTAACTTTAAGATCCCTAAAAATAATAATTTCTTATATTACTGGCTCATTGTAAAGGTCCTATAAAAAACTCCCAACATCTTTTATATTGTCTAATTTCTTACAATAAATTTCCTTTATATTTTCTTTACCTTTATAAAGCTTATTGTGATTAATTCCAAGTAACTTTGTAAGATTATTTACAAGATTTTTTCCTCTTAATTTAGAATTTGATTAAATAACTGTAAAAGCATTTAAAATTAGCTCTATAATAACAGAATAAATGTAACAGAATAAATGTAAGACTAGAATAAACGTGTCAGTAACTTTAGATTGTTACTTAAGACAGATATAGTCATAACATAACTTCAGTACCTAGGCGGCTTTAAGCCGTTAAAAGCCGATGTTCCATGAAATTTCGTTTCAAGTTTCATCTATATTAATTGCCTAGATCACCTAGACTTTAAGAATCCCTAGAGCATTGTTTAGTTTCGTCTCAGGGTTGACTACGCTTAAATTTCGAGGTGTTTTGAACATCAAAGAAATTTTAATGTTCTTTGTGTCTTTACAAGATTATGAAAATAAAGAACATAAGATTGTAGTCTTTATTTTTATAATAGCTTGTGGTTTATTTAAAAATAAGTTTTACGTACAAAGAGTATTTTAGCGTATTTTAATTGTGTTGTAGACTATAAAGTACGCCGACATGAAAAAGAGGACAATACTCTATTTTAAAGTACGGGTGGCAACCCTAGTTAAAATACACTTTTGTGTGGAATATTGTAACATGATTTTAAAGGTATGAAATGATAACCGATGTTATTCGAAGTTTCATTTCGGACATCCCACAAATCTCATCACAGGTTTAGAGCTGACATAAATGCGCTATAACATCCTGGAGGACACCAAATCACTCAACCGGTGACATTCAAAATTAAAACCACTACAGATACGAGCGTAAAAAGTAATTCTTGAAAGCATCCGTAGCCCCGAACGTCAGTCGAATGTTTTATGAAACGTCATAACGTCATGAAATGCAATCTGTGAGGACGGGTGGGAATATTGCGCAGCCACAGTTCTTGTTGTACCTACTGTGAGACGCGCTAGACATTGCAGGTGTATAATACACTATTATTATTGTTTCATTGCTGAAAAGCATCTCGAACGCGTACTTCTGGTCGAAAGATGTATTTTGGGTTCAGGGGGAGGGTGCCACTGGAGAATTTGGCACCAAAACCGAGGACCCTCATTCGTCGTCAAATAAATTTAAGTGTTTTTTTCCTGATACCTATGTTTCATGTGTCTATTTCGCAAGTATATTTTGCGGGTGGAAAAAACAAAAACGTGGAAGAAGTCTCTAATTTGAAGGAGGCAATTCATATTCTGCGGGTGGTAGGGCCTTATGCAAGGTCCGTCCGGATCGCCACCACCATCTTGCTCGCTAATCCTGCCGCTAAGCAGCATTGCTTGCATTGTTGTGTTCCGGCGTGGCGATCAAGATAGCCGGTGCAATTACTGGCACAAGAGGTATTCCATCTTAACCGTCTGGGCTGACAACGCATATGCAATCTCCATGGTCTTGCGGGTGTCTTGTTTGCCTTCCTATTTTATAAAAAAAAAGTGTCCCAACGCTGGACTTCGCATTCACTACTCCAGCCGCTACTGTTTCAAATAGAACCCCGTACCGCATTTAATATTAAATAAAAAATCCTCGCGAGTACGTCAGTCGGCAAGATGAAGTGGACCCTTCCTTTGTTACGCTCAAATAAAGTGAAATGTTTATAAGAAACGCACAGATTCCTGTGACAAATGTATGGGCGCGGAATCCGAGGGCAGGCAATTTTTTCAGAGCGTCCGTTGCTCGGAAATATTACGCGGGTACGGAAAATGAACTGTAACCCGTAGTGGGGCGGCAGTGATTCCACTCAGATTTAGTAGGCGACGGAAAGAGATCGGCCTTCCGTCCACTGCGGCGATACAGGCACCAGCCATAAGTTTTTATCCAAAATTGAACCCAATACTTGACAGATTTCTATTAATAAAGGCATTAAACTACATTCGACCTTGATTGCCTTAAGTATAGTCGACCAAGTAATTGCTTGACCACTTTTGAACTTAATTCCTTTGTAATACGGTTGAAAAGTGATCAAGCAATTTCTTGGTCGACTATACTAAACAACATTCTAACTTGACATGTTAGTTTTTGCTATCAAAATATTGTTAATTGTTTAAAAAACGCATTCTAAAGGCACGCATTATAAATCACCTCTTCTATTCACAGCCTTGATTTGTTTTTCGAAGACAAAAGATGAATTCTAGGTTATAATTTTGTTTACTAATTTAGTTAAACAAACTTTACAGCAAACTACATAATTATTCAGCAAGTAATAATATTTTATACAAAATCGAACGCAATAATACCTGACACTTTTCTATTAGATGCATTACAGGGATACAGGGTGCCATTTATTTTTAGGAAGTGCTAAACAATATAAAATATAATACCCAGAGTACAATTAAATATAATAAATACAAATACTAAATATACTTACACATAATAAATACATGAAGCCTCTCTCTTGGGGTTACGGGTTCTCATGGGTGATGGTGGCGATATTGCTTAAAAAAAAACTACAGGATTGTATTATTTTCAAATGATGGTGTAAATTATTTATCATTAGTCTTTCTGTGTACGTGTGTCAAGCTTGTCTGTCATCTGTCATGAGGTGTACTAGTGCTCTTGAAGATTTCGTGAATTACTGTGTAAAGCTGACGTTTGTGCAGAAATAACTATATAAAAGTGAACAATAACATTGGATTATCCAGGATTAGTGTTATCTCACCGTTATTTTCTGGAATACAGTGCAAAAAGTGCCCATAAAGACGCTAGTGACGTTTATTCTATTTGTGAAATATTCACCTACCCACATTTTATCATGGATTGAAATCTACCCACGTCCGTTTTTCTAAGCATAATGTTGCCAGAGAAATAAAATTTGCGGTCCGAATTGCACTATGAAAGAAGTTGATCAAGTTACCACACCTGCAAAAACTCTTACCCAGCAAGTTTTTCACAAGGCGCTCTTCGTGACTAAACCAAGATCTACATCTACAAGTGAAAAAACAGAAAATGTAGCAAGCGCTGATGAAATAATGCAAATAGACAGTGCTGATGGTTGCACAAGCACATCAAGCATGTCAGACAATTCCCAGAGAAAAACCAACCTGACCTGGCAACGACAACCAGCAATCAGAAAAAGGGACAGGCCAGTAGAATCTGAATCACCAAATTTTGGGATACAGAAAAAAACAAAAACCTCACAGAATAAAACCCAACAGCATCCTGTGGAAACAAGGAATAGTTTTTCAGGATTGACGCTAGATACTGAGGAGCCTAACGGAGCCGAGCCAAGCCCTGGATCACACCCAAAAAATCCAAAAATTTCAAAACCACCGCCTATAGTTCTATATGGTATAGAGGATCTGTGTAAACTTACCGAGCTGTTAAACAAAGTAACCAGCAATGAAACATACACCTATAATGTTGTCAACAAAAACGAACTCCGAGTCATTGCTCGAACAATTGATGCATACAAATTAATGATTGAACATATAAGAAGAAATGGTCTTATAGGCCATACCTTTAATAGTAAAGACAACAGGCCTTATAGAATTGTCATCAAACATCTGCACCACACTACACCTATAGAAGAAATCACAAAAGAGATTGAGAAAACGGGAAATAAAGTTAAAGGAGAAATTATCTGTGCTCGAAATAGATCCACAAAAGAACCCTTAAATACATTCTTTGTCAATCTTGAAGCAAGCCCGAAAAACAAGGAAGTGAAAGACATAGAATTTATCTACAATACAAAAGTAACTATCGAAGACCCAAAACGTAAACGAGAAATAGTCCAATGTACCCGATGCCAACAGTATGGACACACTAAGAACTACTGTATGCGACCGTTTAGATGCGTCAAGTGTGGCCAAGGTCATAACACTACGGATTGCACTAAAAAGGACAGAAACACCCCAGCTACATGTGCTCTCTGTTTTGGTAATCACCCAGCTAACTACAAAGGATGCGAGGTGTACAGGGAGATCTGGTCTAGAAAAACAACTCAACGTAAACTAAAACCACAAGGGCAACAAAAATCCTCACAGCAATTCCAAGCGTCCTTGCAAGAATTCCCAACCTTAGGAAACAGGCAGAATGTTCAAGACCACACAATTGAAAGAGAACATACGAACTTGAGTCAACAAATCAAGCCGGGCACGAGCTTTGCTGAAGCAGTTAAAACTGTCCCAAATCATAATCAGGCCGAAGTTGCCTCAAATCTAGAAAGAATAATTTTAAGCCAGGCAGAAAAAATGGATACGCTAATACAACAAATAGGAACCTTAGTGGGACTTATTTCGACGCTCATTGCTCGACTGCCATAATGAAGTTTTTAAAGATCGCCTTATGGAACATAAATGGCTTGTCATCGAACAAGCAAGAAGTTGAATTATTTTTATATCACAACAAAATTGACATACTTTTAATATCAGAAACACATCTAACAGATCAAAGAGTTGTAAAAATAAGAGGCTACAATTTATACTACACGAACCATCCTGATGGTACAGCACATGCAGGAGCAGCCGTAATTATTAAGGAAAACATCAAGCATGAATTTGTTAATGGCTTCAAGTGTGACTATTTACAGGCCGCAATAATAACTGTTCAAGACTGGATGGGATCATTGCACGTGGGAGCAGTGTATTGTCCACCTCGGCATCGTATAGATGATGATACTTTTAATGGGTTCTTTCAGACCTTGGGTAGACGATTCCTTGTGGGAGGAGACTGGAACGCCAAACACATTGACTGGGGCTCACGATTAACTACAACCAGAGGACGGGAGCTAAAGAAAAGCCTAGACCAGTTGAAACTAGACACTTTCTCCACAGGAGAACCTACCTACTGGCCAGCTGATCCTTGTAAACGACCAGACCTCATTGACTTTTTTGTCGCAAAGGGGATATCTAATATGTATACTAAAATAGAATCGAGCCTTGATGGCACTTCCGACCACACACCAGTGATTTGTACTGTAAGCTCCACTATCATCTATGCAGAACCAAAGGAATCCTTATATAACCACAAAACTGACTGGGAAGCATTCAGCTACTATATCGAGAAACAAATTGACCTACGTATCTCACTAAAGTCGGAGCATGAAATCGACGACGCCACCCAATACATAACTAACATTATACAAGACGCAGCCTGGAGATCCACTCCATTTGTTAAATATAACCCCAAAAGCAGAGACTGCACTATACAAGTTAAACAAAAAATCGCGGAGAAAAGAAAACTAAGGCGCAAGTGGCAAATGACAAGAAATACTAATGACAAAAGAGCTCTCAATAAAGCCCAGAAAGAGCTGAAAGAGCTTCTAGCAGACATAGAGAATAAAACTCTACAGGCTAGGCTGGAAACTCTCTCGGCAGGCAAAAACGATGACTATTCACTTTGGAAACTGACAAAGACATTTAAACGACCTAGAGTACAAGTACCCCCCCTGAAACAAGATGGTGGCTGGGCAAGAAAATCTAAGGACAAAGCGGAACTATTTGCTAACTTCTTGTCAAACGTGTTTAGGCCTAATGATGCTGATGCCAACCATCCTGAAAATGACATAGATGCGTTTGTTGACAGTGACCAGCAGCTCTCACTTCCCATGAAACCAGTTTCTCCTCGAGAAGTCTACAGGGAAATAAGTTATTTAAAGCTTAAAAAAGCGCCAGGTTTTGACCTTATTACGGCAGAAATCTTAAAGAGGTTACCAAAAAAAGGACTGGTCTTCCTTACAACTCTTTTCAATGCCATATTTAGAATACAATACTTCCCAATGATCTGGAAGGTATCTATAATAAACATGGTGCCCAAACCAGGAAAGTCTCCAAACGAGGTTTCTTCATACCGGCCTATCAGCCTCTTACCTGTGCTTTCAAAGCTGCTAGAGAAACTTATTTTGCGACGAATGATGCCTATTTTGAAGGATGAAAAAATTATACCTGATCACCAGTTTGGATTCCGACCAAAGCACTCTACTATTGAACAAATCCACAGGGTGGCTCAGGAGGTACGCCAATCATTGGAGAGGAAGAAATATTGCTCAGCGGTGTTCTTAGATGTGCAACAAGCCTTTGATCGGGTCTGGCATAAGGGTCTGCTTTTTAAACTTAAGGCCAAGCTCCCAAACACAATATTTATGCTGCTAAAATCTTATCTGCATGAGAGACTCTTCAGGGTACAAGTGGAAGACAGTTTTTCTTCCTTTAAAGATATACAGGCGGGAGTTCCTCAGGGCTCTGTCCTTGGCCCAGTTCTCTACACAATTTATACTGCAGATCTACCACAGTCAGAGGACGTGCTAACCGCCACATATGCTGACGATACTGCGGTTATTGCCGCCAGTCCTAGTCCAGAAAGAGCTTCTGAATTGCTGCAAAACCATTTGGACAAAATCAAAATCTGGCTAAACCGGTGGAGAATAAGAGTTAGTGCTGCAAAGTCAAATCATATTACTTTCACTCTAAAGAAAGGAAATTGTCCACAAGTGAAACTAGATGACACTATCCTACCACATCAAAACACAGTGAAATATCTTGGTATGCATCTAGACAGAAGGTTGATATGGAAGGACCACATAAAAGCCAAAAGAGATCAGGCAAATAGAAAATTAAAAGACATGTACTGGCTCATAGGAAGACAGTCAACCCTGAGTGTGGAAAATAAACTACTTATCTATAAGTGCATAATAAAACCAATCTGGACCTATGGCATCCAACTCTGGGGCTCGGCTTGCCACTCTAATATCGAAATCCTCCAAAGGTTCCAGAATAATGCTTTAAAAGTAATTGTTAATGCTCCATGGTTCACAATAGTATTTTATGCAACTGTTGCATAATGAGGGGTCTTAAAACACGAGTGTGGTTTTATGAAACGAGCGTCAGCGAGTTTCATAATAGGATCACACGAGTGTTTTAAGACCTAATTATGTACAGTTGCATACATTACTTTATCTACACACATATCATAAGTACTCTATGATGGGTTCAGAAGCCATAGGGCAATGACCTGCATTGCTACTAGCTACTAGTGCTAGGTACCTATTACATATCTATAGACTGTACACATTAAAATAATGTAATAAAAGATGAATTTGAACAAATATCGTAACAAATTAGAAAAATTCTCATAATAATGTTGGTTGTTATAATGCTGGTCATTGCCTACGGTTTCTGAACACATTATAGAGCATTTATGATATATGTGTAGATAAAGAATGTTGAAGTACATGAGTATCTAAATATGCCTACAGTTAAAGATGAAGTTCAGAAATTTTGTAAGACATACAAAACACGGCTGGAACACCATTCCAATAAACTAGCGTCTGAACTGACTGACACATCAAATTCAATATTCCGCCTGAAAAGGAAACGTCTTGCCTCAATTTAATACAAAAAAATTGAAAATGAATTAAGGATGTCACATCACTGGAAGTGACTCCTTCAAATCCAAATTCATAAAACATATCTGATTATAGCTAATGGGCTGCTAGCAGATGGATCAATAAATAAAAAAAAAAAATAAAAAAAAAAATGATGGTGTAAATTATTTATCATTAGTCTTTCTGTGTACGTGTGTCAAGCTTGTCAACGTGTCTGTTAATGGTATCATAATTGAGATGAGATAATATATTTTAGTTTACTAAATTTTAATTTTAATTTTGAAAGGTGGTTCACTTGGCGTGGTTCGTAATCATTAGATAAAATTTCGTTCCCACGTGGATAACTTTTACCTTTTTAGAAATGAAATAAAACTTTTATGTATACAGTTAAAAAAATACTGAAATAAGTGACTTGTAAGCTTTAATTTCAAACTGATGTTCAAATGATGAACTGATGTTCTTAACAAGCTTACACGAGCAGGCACCCTGCACCACAATGCTCAAATAAACTTTTTTAACAAAATGTACAACATTTTAAACTCGATTAAAGTCTAGACACTAGACTATTGAATAGAACTGCACTCTCACACTAACAGCCCAATAAAAGCTGAGGTTAGAGACATGGAATTGCAATAGGTTTAAAGTTATTGCGTCAATGAAATAAAAGAGTTTATTGCTATCACGTTCCAACTAAAAACGAGCAGATTTTAAAATAAAACATTCCATTGTTGAAAAAGATCCGTTGAAAATAAACAGAGTTACCAAATGGTGACGGTGCGTGGTAATGGTGCGTGTGTGTGCATGCTAGATTCTAATTTTCCTTATACACTGTTATTTTGATTATTATGTGCAATAAAGGGCTTTTACATACATACATACAAACACAGTGTATGATTTTTCGTCAAGTAACTGCACCGCTGGTATTGTACTGTGGACCGTCATCATTTATTACTTGGGCAGTACTCGCGGATGTTTCGTACATTCCGAAAATTATTTTTCTAACGGCTTACATCGAAGTATCCCCTTCTGGTTTTAGATACTAAACTGCGTTCTGAAACCCAGATATTAGTTGTGACTTTTTGATTCTACATCACTCTACCTACACTGGTAGGTATTTAAACATAAAAACTTGGCAGATGAAATAAAAGCTTAAAACAAACTGGAAGAAATACCTTGTTACTCCGCGAAACCAGTACTGTGCACGTGCAAAACAACTGCATCCGGTTTGTTGATATGGACCTCCACAAAGTAACGCCTAAATCCTACTATCCTACTAATATTATAAATGTGAAAGTTTGTATGTTTGGATGTTTGGATGTTTGTTACTCAATCACGCAAAAACAACTCAATGGATTTGGATGAATTTTGTCACACATATAGTTTATAACCTGGATTAACACATAGGATACTTTTATCCCGTAAAAATGTATAGTTCCCACGGGATAGCGATAAGTGAGTTATACGCCGCCGTGACGTCATGAGCAACAAAGCCACTAATTCTCACTAATTTGTCCAGGAAATATTGCAGATTGCATGTTGGGTGCACGTTTGCTTGATTCAATTGAACAAGTCTACGCGGACGAAGTCGCGGGCAAAAGCTAGTCTATTAATAAACAACAGCTTGTAAAAAGCCTTTAACTTTCTCAATTTTTTCTTAAATCTCGACTGACACTTATGAATTTTTTTCGAGCGGGTCAAACGCTCTGAAATTCACCTGGTACCACTTAACGCATTCCAAGTCGATCCATGTGGAATGAGACGTGCACCTAGCACAAACCTTCTCGATACACGTTAACTCGCTACGTAACTCAGTGCGTCTCGTTCCAACTAGCCCCGTAGGAGAGAGACGCACTGAGTTACGTAGCGAGTAAACGCGTGTTAAGATTCGTGGTAGCACAGGTAGGTTGTAGGCCGTCGCAGGATGTTAATTTTCTTTGTGCGAGGGCAGGATGTTGCACAAAAGGCTTTGACGCCCGCGCTGTGTGCTAAATGTACGTAGCTGTCAGCATAAGCTACATTCTGTAAGACCTTAAAAATACTTCAGCTATTTTTAATACTTGAGAGTTGTTTAGTTTATCGGTAAATATTACCTACATGATTATTCAGTACACAGCGTCACATTGTGAAGGTCTATATCAAAAAACTGGAACAAATTACCTTGCCTTTAATCTTCGCATAGTATAAAACAGATGCGTTATCCATTTCTGTCTGTCTTCAAATATTTAGCCGCTTACTCTTTCTAAACAATGCATTAGATTTTGAGACGCTTATCACTGTAATTTAGAGATTATTTGCCGGAAAGTGGTCATGCACATTAAATATTTTTTTACTTCAATCACGATCATTTAACGCTGTAGCAATTTTTAACTGTTATTTTTAAGTAAAGTTGAAATAAGCAAAGCCGAGCTCCGGCCTATAATTTAATAAAATATTTACACGAAAAGAAAGTCTGTCAATAACCTTTGATATTTTTCCGGTGACGAAACACAGTTATTGGAAAATTGTCTCTTGAGGAAAACATCGCAAAATATCCTGTACATTCCCAGTAATTACTTAATTGCACGTCCGGGACGCAGTTCGGAAGAAAAACGTGGTTGGAGTTTATTCACGATTTTGTAATTGGAATTGGTCAGACAGCTCTTTTAGAATAGGTTTTCTAATTAGTAATCCATTTCAAAGCATATATATATATTTATATACTTTTTTGTAGGATTTGAAACCACACTGTACAATTACAATCTCCATCGATGGTTAATGATTTTTTTGGAAATAATGAAATATGCGTAATCAAGGTGTATAACTTTTAGTTGATTTTTACTAGAAAGGTATGAAAAAGCTATTTTGTGATAAATTCTGTTTAAAATCAAGTTGTAGCGGGTTAACGTCACGGCAAATAAAACAGTCGTTATTCGCACACCACCCTTGTTACCCGACTACGGCAAAGCCAAAAGGAAGGGTTATGTTATGCCAATACATGTGGGTCACTTCTATACTGTACGCGTTGACGGATAGTTTAGTTTAGTTCAGTTTATTTATTCAGTCAATATAATTACATCATAAATTACACAAAATGTCAAATTACACGTTTTTATATCGAGATCGTCAAATTTCATAAAAAGCATTAATCAATAAAACTAAAACAAAATCGTATTCGAATGTCAGCATAATTAAACAAATATTAAAACTATTAAATACTAAAACTAATCAAATTAATATTGGTATGTCATATGGGCCATTGGCGTTGAACTTAGAACGCGGATACATTTCGGTGTTTGGAGCAAAAAATGAAAAACTGATCAAGACTTTGACGCCTTCAACAATCTCCTTTAGTTTCTTAAGGTAACGCAGTCAAGTCGCAAGCGTAGCAGATGTCGGCGCCATCACTAAAAAGGGGTCAATTAATAGTTTAACAAGTTATTCGTTATAATGATACCGTTTTTGTTTTATTTAGCCTGAGTATTCCACTGCTGGGCAATAGCCTTTTCTCTTGACTCCCACAATTTCATGTCCTGGGCTACATTCGGCGTCCAGATCGTGTCGCCACCTCCGTCTAACAATTCATCAGCAAAATATTTTAAAACTGTTTTAATGAAAAAAGCTCTACTTACCTCATCGCTTCTTTTCTTTAAAATGAGCATGGACGTGTGAGCAACGCCCATCCGATGTGCAACGTCGTTCAGACTAACTTAAGGCTTTATAAAGTGTAGTTATACCTACGTTGCACTTAATACAAGGGTACAATATACTTGCTGATGTTCCAGTTTGTAACTTTGTGAGTACAGTCAATCAATTTGATTCACAGGCCCCTAAAGAACCTTTTTACAATCAATGTCTTAGTTACTTTTAATAAAAGTCATAATATCTCAGCGATGACATATTGCGACAACGTTCTACAGTGGCCTATGAATCAAATTGGTTGACTGAACATTACGTATAGTGATTTTTTTAAAGACAATAGATATCCTAACCCTACTATCACTTTACATTTTCGAAACAAGCTTGTTTCGCGTTTTTTTCAGCGTATTTAACCCCCTTGATAATTTCCAAATTTTAAACTTTTTTTTTGTGGATATCTACATCCTCTAAGAAAAACATGTTATAAATTAATTTTATGTGTGTACCCTTAGCAGTTTAGACTGTGCGTTGCGTTGTCTGCCAGTCAAGCAGTCAGTCAGTCAGTAAGTCAATTAGTAACAAAGCTCCTTTATGACTAAAAACAAGTCTTGCAAGGTAAAAATAAAAATACCACCCAAAAATTACTCCGAAAACCCTTTGTAAGCAATTCTTTAAACTGATCGAATTACCTCTCTCCCTCTACTTAATATTACAGCATCCCAATAGGGCCTTTCAGATGCTCCGAATTCAATTTGGGTACCCAGTTAGTCAATCACGGCCCTAATTCTATGAGCTAATAGCAGGATTCTTCAGCGGTTAGGAATATTGTAGGCAATCTAAATTCCTATTGGTCAAGGGTATTTTGATCAATAGAGTCGACGTTTCAATTGGATAATATTATCTGGAGATTGATTCTCTAAGCGCAACAGCGACGAGCTCGACGATGTGGCATCGCTTTGTCTTGCTCTAGCGTGTCTTTCTTTTTTCTTTTTTCTTTAATGGCGGCCACGAGGCTTGTGCCAATGTCAGTGTAAAATAAAATTGTACGGTTTGGGTCAAAAGACCCCCCCCCCCCCATCCCCCGTCGGGTTATTAGCCATCGGCCAATGATATCCCACCATAAAGGCAAGGAAATTATTGACCGATGCCCAGGGTGCACCGGCCCAAGCACTGCTCTTCCTCCCAGAGAAGTCCATAAGGGAACCGCAGCACTGAGGCACACGAGGAGGAAACCCGACACGCACCCCTGCTCTAGCGTGAGCAAGACTGTTTGGAATCTGTCACTGTCACCTCCTGGTATGAATTGTGTCACTTGGAAATGTAATTTTTTCATTACATTTTCAAGTGACACAATTCAAATTAAAATTTCAATAGTATGTTGTTAGAGTCCAAGTCTTCTACAGAGTTAGAGGCAGACCTTTTTACAAAAGCGTTACCTAAGAGTAGGCAAGAGTTTTTTGTAAAATCTTTAGGTTTACCTTAAGTGTTTTGAATTCCTGTTGTTTTGTACTCTCACGCTGTGTTTATGATTGCTCGAGTAAGGGGCAGTGTTTGGAATCTGTCACTGTCACCACAAAGTACATAATATACTCTGTCACCTTATGGTTTGAACTGTGTCACTTGAAAATGTATTTTTTTCCGACAGCAGAGCTAATTTTGATTTTATCTTTAACAAAGACAGGGCGATGGCTCAACGTTGAATTCGACGCTGGTGCGCTTAAAGAATAATAGTGGTAGACAAAGAATAAGGGCAAAGAGAGGAAGAGAATATTTCGGTGTAAGGTTTTTTTTTTATCGATAGGACCGGAGTCAGTTCCCATTGCCGTTCCGTTGCCGGACTTTCACCAGGGGGGTTCCACTCCGCACTGTAGGTGCGCTCGCCGCATTACCTATGGCATAGGTTAATCGCAGCAGGTTGCCGGCTTGCCGCGTGCGCGCCCGCTCACTCTGTGTCGCGCGTTGTGATAGTATTATAGTAAGCAGCCCAACCCTAGTGGTGCGCCAGGGCATTATGGGTGGAAGGCGGGTGCGGGTGGCGCCTGCTTCCTTTTGACACATGCCGCCTGGCGAATGTTTATGAAGTAATACGAACTTTTTGTGCCTGATCATAAAGTTGGATTTCGTTTAATGGTGGTCGAAAAAGAGAAGTTTCTGTACGTTAGTACTATTATTAATTCTGTGCTTTCACCCCTTCCGAACTCCCACTCACCGTATGAAACGAAGTGGCAAGCTATTTCACGTCGATATTTTGTATGAGCGTGGTACTAGAATCCTGGTCGAGCAGATTCATTTGCATTGTAGGGACGAATATTTTGAGAGCTGAACGTATACATCATGCTTTGTATTTTTCTTGTTATAACAAATAACGAAAGCTTATTTCGGGCTGCATAAGCCCATAGAAAGAAATACCTCAAAGACTAACATAATATATATTTTTTAAATTTTAAAATAAAATATCTGTTACTAAGTAAAAAATATTTTCTTTCTTTCTTTCTTTCTGCTCCATAGCAAACATACATAACCGAAATGAACGGGACAGTTTTTTTTGGCTTTTCAGCTTCGTTCCGTAGTAAAAAGTATGCAGTTTGATCTTTTGTTCCTTTCATTGAAGGGCAAACGTCATAATTTTCACACAACGTTTATCTATATAAAGACAACACATCTTAACTACCATACGTTTTCACAGCGTTTATGAATAGGGGGGTAAGTAAATAAAAAACCGGCCAAGTGCGAGTCGGACTCGCGCACCGAGGGTTCCGTACCAACTTACCAGAACCAAGTACTAATATCTATTCTGGGCCAGAACATAAATTGAGTCCCTTAAGACATTAAAACTGCCTTTTCTACATTTAAATGTATTGTTTGTGCGCAATTACATTAAAAAATGAATAAATAAATGACAAAAAGGACAAATCCAAAAAAGGAAGTTAGTTTCCTACATGTCCCGGAAGATGACGTGAAACTTAATTTATTTGTTTTAAAGTCCACGTCTTGGTGGGTGCCGCAGAACGGGCAGCGTCGACGAGGCAGACCAAGACGGCGATGGCGCGACGATTTGGACGCGTATGATAGGTGCTGGCCAGATACTGCATCAGATAGGGAGTTGTGGAGGTCAAAAGGAGAGGCCTTTGCCCAGCAGTGGGACACATCAACAGGCTATTAAAAAAAAAAAAAAAAAAAAAAAAAAAAAAAAGTCCACGTCTATGAGACTTTTTTGGTTTTTACGAGAAAAAAATTTTTTTTGGTGCGTTGTAACTTCGATGGTTTTCGGATTTACTAGTTTATTTGTGCTGTGAAACCTTGCTTCTTGCCAAATTTCATAGTTCTAGGCCGACGGGAAGTATCACATAGGTTTTCAAGTGCCTCGCGATGTATGAAACATGCGACAAAAACGGCCGTATCTTTTGATTGCGTTGACTTGGAAGTTTGATTTTTGTCACGGCTCCAAGACACTACAGATTTGAGTATTTGGTATTAATTTGGTATCAACTTGATACCTCCACGCGTTCCTAAGAAAAAGGGTCTTGCCAGACAGACAGACTGACGGACAACGAAGTGATCCTATAAGGGTTCTGTTTTTTCCTTTTGAGGTACGGAACCCTAAAAATGATAACAATAAATAGCACGGCAATAGCACAGCTTCATTTATTACATCCCAAATCGTCTAGCAATGAAATGATTATAATAGGAACGAAACAAAGTTAGGGTTGTGCCAAACCTTTATCAAATAATGTTCTAGCAACTTTCCCCAATTACTAATGTAAACGAATGCACGGACAAATTATGCGAAAGTTTTGAACCTTTCCCGAGGTAACGAAAACACAAATGACTGAATTTAAAATTCAAATTGTGATTGGCTGGGGGGCAAGCCTAGTGTAAACGTAATGAAGTAATTGGGGGGTTATAATTTTTTGTATCAATATTTGAACACAAAATCATGGCCACCTTTAAAAAAAATACTTTTTTAATGAAATAGTAAGAAAAACGAGCAAGTCAAATTTAAAATGCAATGTAATGAATGACAACACAAACAAAAATTAGGGTAATGGCAGGACTCGAACCTGCAACATCAGCATTCCGTGCCTTGCGTTTTTCAGTTTCGCCACATTACCGCTAAAAAAATACTAAAAAAAACGAAAATTAATTTGGATTACAAAAACGAGATGATAACAGTGATGATCACTTACCATTAGTAAGTGATCATCACTGCCCATAGACGACCGCAACACCAAAGAAATTACAGATGCGTTGCTGCAGTTCACCGTTTTCGGTTTCTTTAACCTGGGGACCCTACATCTGGTCAACCTTAGCTAATGCCAGTTAGTTGCTGGGTTTCGGGTGACAAATACCTAAAACTGTCAAGTAGCAGTACCTAAGATAAGGTACCATCACGAACTTAAATCGTTGAGCCTGTATGGAACCTTGTCACAGTGACATTGCTTTTTTTTTTCTTTATTTATTTAAGGGCTTTGATCAGAATTGAACATGTCGGCCCCATTAGAAAACAATACAATTATATTCAAAAACACATCAAAGATCCACAACAAGACATGGATGGCTTTGGATTGTTCAATAACACGTGGCTACAGATTGGCAAAGTCATTATCACAGGGTTCTATGGTGGCTTAACATTTAATGTCTGCGATGGTACAAGTACTGTACAGTGAGCCAATTCGATTCACAGGTCACTGTAGAACGTTGTCGCAATGCGTCATCGCTGAGATATTATGACATTTATTCAGAAGCCACTATGACGTTTATTGTGAAAAGGTTCTACAGTGGCCTATGTATCAATTGGTTGACTGAATATAAGTAGATAAAAAAAGGTAGTTGCCGACTGCTGGGGTTCGAACTCGGTACTTTGCGTTTCCCATTCCACCCCCGTGATCAATAGGCTACTGACGCTGCTCATCAAATGATTCCCCAAGTACAACACAAGCCTTATAACAGCTGTATAGTACCTATTTAGAGTATATTATACAGCTTATTTGCTTAAGACGAGTGTGAACCCAGCCCCAAAAACCGCTACCCATACAAACGGCGATGACGTTTTCCACCCTCTAAACCTTAACTTATGGTAATGTTTTTTTGGTATGTTGTCATTATGCCTTAGAACTAGGTTTATCTGTTTTGACTTTTTTAAGATTCTTCATAGATTTGTCAATATTTGCATTTTAGGAGTTTCATACGAAATAAAACAGCGTCAATATTTTTGAAACTATCAAGAAAATTTAAAAAATCAAAGCATCAAAACCTAGTTCTAATGCATAATGACGACATACAAAAAAATCATTTTTTTATACAATTTTTTTATACAACATAGGAAGGCGAACAAGCAAGTGGGTCACCTGATGGTAAGTGATCACCACCGCCTATAGACACCTGAAACAACAAAGAGAGTGCAGATGCGTTGCCAACCCAGAGGGCTAAGATGGAATACCTCTTGTGCCAGTAATTACACCGGCTGTCTTGTTCTCCACGCCGGAACACAACAGTGCAAGCACTGCTGCTTAGCGGCAGGATTAGCGAGCAAGATGGTGGTAGAGATCCGGGCGGACCTTGCACAAGGTCCTACCACCCGCCAAATGGCTAATAGGTTAAGGTTTAGAGGGTGGAAAACGTTATCGCCGTTTGTATGGAGAGCGCTGGATTTACACTCCTCTTAATTGTCTGTTTGGGTCCTCTCATAATCAGAATACGACAGTAATACAAACAGTGTCTTGTCCATTGTATCAATTATTAATTGTATACATTATACAGATGCGTCACAATGCATTTAACGGTTAAATGCTACATTGGCATTGCTCAAACTAGCATGAACACCTAAGCTATTGTCATTCGATATTCAAATCGAGTTCCTTCTCGGTGAATCGATTATCGTCGGATTAATGTATCTGCTGTCCGGACGTCCATCAATCACAGCCGCGGTTATTGTGCTAGGGTTAATGCTAGTGACGTACTAGACGGCGACGATAATGCTAGGCGCATACGGCTGGGTGCTATTCTAAAGAGCGTGAGTACTCACAGACTTCTATGTGTTTACACTAGACAAGCTGTATGGAACATTGTCACAGTTATGGTGCATGGGCGCAACTCAAAACGCCATTTCCGAGTGCAAAGGGCAGCCAAACGCCAAACGTATGAATAGAATAGAATAGAATAGATTGTGTTTATTGTTAACTGTGTACAATTGTACACAGTTAACAATTGGATGTTCAATTATAAAAAGTATCAAAAGTTGCCTATTACGGACATACAATATTAGTTCTACTTATGACTAGTGAAGTTTTTTTTTTAATTTGCACTTCCTTAAATTTAGGTATTACAGGTAAAAAATTCATTTAAACTATAAAATGCTTTTTCAATTAACCAGCCATCAGGGCCCAATTTCATAAATGCGACAGGTGACAGTGACAATTCGCCGTACATTACTGTGTCGAGACTTTAAATCATAGTAGGCAAGCAATGTATACCGAATTGTCACTGTCACCTGTCGCCTGTCACGTTTATGAAATTGGACCCAGACCCCTATATTACCAAATCGACATAGTGTCAGGTGACAACGACAATTCGAGTATGCTACATATCCATTGTTTAAACTCGGCAATACAAAAACCCTTCGAGCTTGCCATGTACGCCGCATTGTCGTTGTCATATGTCACCTAACAGTTTGGCTTAATAGGGGCTTTGAGGTGATCTTTGACTCCCGAACGCTCGCGACAGTTACCAGCCGTGCGCCAATCAGTTACGGTTAAATTATACACGACGATGATGATGATGATTTGATTGGTTCGCGGCTGGCGAATTTCGAGCACTCGAAAAGGAAAATCATCCCGCTGGTCATCTATCGCTTCTTTAAGTTTCGCCGATACAGCCTTTAAAGTTAGCCACCCCCCAAAACCCAAGCGTTTCGATCCCAAACGGCTTAAACATGTTTCCATTCCAAATGGCTGCATATTTGCGCTGTCTGAGGTCAGCCGCTTTAAAAAATGTTTTATAAAATAGGAAAGCAAAGGAACAATTGGGTCCCCTGATGGTAAGTGATTACCATTGCCCATAGACAACTACAAAACCAAGGCGATTGCAAATGCGTTGCCAACCCAGAGGGCTAAGGTGGAATACCTCTTATGCCATTAATTTCACCGGCTGTCTTGCTATCCGCGCCGGAACAGAACAAAGCAAGCACTTCTGATTAGTGGCTGGATTAGGTAGCAAGCTGGTGCTTTCACAAAGTCCTACAACCTGTATATTCGTTACAAATGGCTGCATATTTGCGTCGTTTGAGGCAGACGCTATAAATTAAATTGAATTTGAGCAAAATTTTGAATCAACGAAGTAGAGTAGTGATTCAAAGGGCCACATTAGTTTATTTTGGATGCCTCGAAAGCCTTCATGTTAACTTAACGGGGCGTAAGACAAACACGATCGTTATGTTATGTTGAATAGGTTGATTCTCAAATACCTGTTATTTAATAAGGACTTTATACTCGTAGAGTAACACTTGTTACAGAGAAGCTTGATTACAAGTATATCGCGAACGGTGCAGTTTGACTTTGGCTTGTGCAACGTTAAGTTCTTTAATCTCCATGTTTCTCTATTCCCTGCTTACACGAGGTCAAAGACAAGTCAGAGAATAGAGTAACATGTCGATTGCTCCGACGATGAGAGAGTAAAGCGTTAAGATTCAGAGTGTCCTCAGGTACAGTTGTTCACAGGTAGAGATATTGCCCCTAAATCTTGAAGTACCTATTTTTTAATGATAATAGGAGGAAAATGAGCCCGCTGGTTGGTGACTTGAAAGTCAATAACCTTAAGTTCTTCCCCCGTGGATCTCAGCCAGTGCGTCTCTCTCCGACTGGGCTAGTTAGAAACAGATGCACTGAGCTAAGTACCGAATATTCGTGCAAGGTCTAAAGATCTCTTACTCACCGTACGAAATGCACGCAAGTATATTTTAAATTTTCTCAAAATTATTTTCAAGTGTTATGCTAACTTGCATCCGTATGCAAAAGTATTAACGACCAGTCCAAGTATTTCCATACTCAATCACCGAGTATTTTTTCAAGTACGCCTCAACACTTCGATGAATAACTAACAATATAACTTGGTTCAATGGAACCTCATCAATATCATTTCCGCTCCAAGTATTCGGGCCCGGCTAGCGTTTTAGTTTTGCTCATGCTTATCTATGAGTATGATGTGTAATTTAACTTGTTCGAAATCATAGCGTAAAGATGAACAAGGTTCTGTTCAAAAACAACTATAAAAAAGTTATAAGTCGAAAAAAGTTCAGCCACTTTTTATATACGAGTAAATGATAGCGGACGTGTTCGACTTGGTTTGTGTTAAATTAGTAGCCTATGTCTGTTAGGCATAGTGTAGCTATCTATTAGTGAAATATTGTTTGGAATCGGTTGAGTAGTTCCATAGATTACCCCCCTACATACAAACAAACAAAGTTGACCTCTTTATTATATTAGTGTAGACGAAGTTCTAAGGTAACACTATTACAAATGCATCTTTTGTCATACATACTACTTACTGTAATGACTCAGTGAGTCTTGGCCTCTGATAAGAGTTTCGGTTTAAAAACAACAAAGAAAAGTCTCATAAGAACATTACAGAAGTTTACTTAAAATGAGATAAAAATAATATTAGATAACGTCTTCCAACATATCTCACTGTATACAATCATAGATGTATTTCCTTAACTTTGTTTTAAACATTGAAACGCCCTGGAAGAGATCCCTTAAAGGGATAAGTTTACCTTTGTACATCACTGTATATTTATTGTCATTTATATTTTTTGTACAATAAAGAGTTTAATTTAACACATACATGCACTCCAGCGATAATTTATGATTTTTGTTTTATCACAATGTCCCGTCAAAAATCAATCACCTCGCCCATAGAAATAGTACAGCATAGAAAGAGTGTTAAAATTGAAAGCGATATTTTATTAGCTGATCTCTTTACTTTAAATGGCAATATAATGTGCCAAAAAGAGATGACTATATACTCTAAACTCCTCTTCAATTGACACCCTGTACACAACCAATAGACAATATGGTCACCTTTGGTTATGGTAATGTTTACATTAAGGTAGTATAATCTACGTTTTTCTTATTAATTTGCAGGTTTTACTACCTTGACGCACACAAAGGTGACCATTTTGACATTTTTGGCTATGGACACTTGACAAGTACAGAGGCTATATCCATGCTTTAATCCTTCATCCAAGACCTCGCCTGTCAAACCAGCGTATCAAACTTCCGACCAATCAAACCAGACTTAACTTTCAACTACAACTATAACCAATCCCTGACCGCTTTAGGAAATCCCCAGTTAGAGTTCCGAAGTCAATCAGAAGTCAAATTTGATTGCGTTAATTGTCTGGCGGGCCGATATAGTGTAATTGATTCGATTAATCCAGGTTCGTACCGTTTAATGAGCATAAAATTAAACCACAATTAATCAAAGCCCGCGTTAAGCGACTTTGAGCACTGCTTAAGCGGTTAGGAGAGCAGCGTAAAAGTTTACGATGGGGTTTTAATAGGTGTGTTCTCTTTTCTGACAAGCCCTTATGTTTCTTTGGAATGGTTGAACTAATTTTGCTTTAAAACCTTTAAAAATTACACTTTTTTTTACGTATGGAAATTTCTTTTGATTTTTTATTTATCTTGAAGTAGAATGTAAGAAGCATTGAAAATACAAAAATGATTCTTTAATTGTTTTGTCATTGCTTCTATCATTTAAAATGTTATTTTTATATTTGTTTTTTTTCTTATTAAATTAGCTCAAGTTTCTATTGAGACCAGTCAGCAACAGAAGTTGGTAACATTCTTACATAATAAAAACACACACACATGCTCTTATGCTCTTGACAATAGGGTGTTATGTAGACCTTATTGGCCTCTTCCACTATAAACACATCTGCTGGTGATTGTACAAAGTCCTCATTCTAAACTCAATTCCACAACATACAACATAGACATGTGAGGAAGTAACGAATGATGAATAAAAAATATCATGATTATTAATTTCATTGGCCTGACGAATTGTGTTTTTTTCTTTGTCAACTAAAGTGAAAAACTAAATAACATAATACAAATAACCAAAAGCAAGTAAAATTATTAAAGTACCATTTTGACTAAGCCCATAGAATATTAAGTACAAAACTAAATTCGATAAAACAGACTTCTGAAGCCGCATTCCACTTTTGGCCATTATTCATTGTAATTGATTTTCATGAAGTTGCTGGAAAATGGAGTTTGTAAGTTTGCTGTGGTGCAACCGTTTCATCCAAAAACGGGATGTGACATAGATCAGCCAATTATCAGTAGACTGCCAACTCAATCTGTTATAGGCAACTTGTTTTAAATTATGTATGTGGCATGTATCTTAAAAACACCACTTAAATAAGCAGAGGTTACAAAATTTCACTGTTAAAAAAAGTTCCATCGACAGTCAGACCCTAATTAAAGATGTCTGACTAATAATGTTCTGCATTTCCATTTCATTTTTAACAAGTTCACTCCTACCTATATTTATTTTTATAATAGAATATAACGAAAGCAACTAAAAACATACTTACATACATACCTACAAAATATAGGCTGAGTAACACATTACCCTCCTTTGCGTCGCGTAGTCGGGTAAAAGGCGTTACATCAGTGCAAAATATGATATTTAAAAATCATTCAACAATTAATTTCAAGAGTTGTGCAATGGCTGGATGCAAAACGAATTATTAATAATCAAATTCGATGGAGACTGGCTACAATGAGATTATCTCTTCATTAATCAATTTTGCATCACTGATCTGCCACGCCGTGATTAATAATAAATTTTCACAGACTCGAACTGATTGCTAGTTCAAATATAAAGCATAGCTATCATCATCATCATCATGATATCAGCTGGATGACACCCACTGCTGGGCATAGGCCTTCTCCAATAATCTTTACCACGGTCGGTCTTGTGCTGCTTGCATCCTTTGGTTTCCCGCGATCCTCACCAGATCGTCAGTCCACCTAGTGGGGCGCCTATAAACACTTCATCTATAAAAAAAACAAAAAGTGCCCTTTCCCCTTCCTTTCCCCTTTCTTAACCTTTTCTCTGCAGATAGAAAATGATCATTACCATTATCAGGTAAACCATGTTCATCCGTACTTGTTTTAGTACTTACCAATATTCTAACCTAAAATTTCAATATTTGACATCAAAATATCGTTTATTGTTTAAATAAAACATTCTAAAGCCACATTTTCTCAGAAATCACTTCTTCTATTTACAGTCTTGATTTGTTTCATTTAGGTGATAACGTTTAAATGTTACATTTTAGGTTAGAAAAGAGAACAATACAATAATTTATTCATCAAATGTTTGTCAATTACAATAACTAAACTAGCTAAATAATGCACAATAAATTGATATGTCAATAATTAGGTTCGTTTAGTTTGGTTTATTTATTCAGGCAATATAAAGTAATATTATAAATTGCACGGAATGTCAAATAACACGTTTTTATATTCAGATCGTAAAAAATATACAATCATTATTACAAAATATAAAAAGCGGCGTTTGGGGTCAAAACTCTGGGGCCCTGGGGGCCAAGTGCGCGCCGTCTATACAAAGACTTATCGGCGCGCCTTATAGAGGCCTCCCGTGACCAGAAGGCTGGGCAATACTTTCGCCAAAGAATTAGCATTGCCATCCAACGTGGCAATGCTGCCAGCCTCCTGGGCACCCTCCCTATTGGCGGCGATTTGGGACAATTTTTTTACCTTTAAGTTTAGAATAAGTTTTTATTGTTTTTTTTTCGTAATTTGTAATTTGTTAAGATGAATATTATGAAATAAACAAGCAATCGTTAAATATAAAAAATATTCAACTTCAGTTATAATTTTGTACGATTAGCTACTAGATTATATGTTTTTTATACCTAGCTGTTAATTACAATTTTGTTTACATGACAAAACAAGTATGAATGGACAGACATTACTTAAAGAAAGACTACAGTTTATCAAGAACGACAGTTGATCTGGTAGTTTATCTCTTCTTTTCTCGGTAGTCTACTCTCGGTCCCAAATTCACTCGGCGTCGGAAGCGGCACCGGCGTCGGAAATGAGCCGCCGACGTCAACGCGACCTGGAAATGGACTTGTTTCGACCTCCGCGTTTACCACCGGGGCGATTCTCTGTTTATGCGAATTTCATCTCGCACAAAAACAACTGTCGAATCCCTTGGAAATCTGTCATTTTTCGACGTATCTCGCACGTGAAATGCATCTCGCATGAACCGAGAATGGGGCCCTTTCTCCTGGAAACATACGGGAACCTTCATTTGAACACGTTCGAGGTACATTTATTTCAATCATTCTATATAAAATTTGCCGTGTGTCTTATGAGATAATTTTGCGAGTGCTACAGTAATCTTAAAGTTTCTTAGTTTAATTCGTAGGTATGCACTTTGTGGCCTTATTTTGTTATAATTTCTTATATCTACGCGACTTCTGGATAGTGGAAAGAAACAAAATAATTCTTCTATAAAATGAGTACGCAAAGTTGATTAAATTTAAAATCTCAGACTGGACATTAAATTAAATGACTGTTGTATTTTCATTTTGAATGCATTCATTTGTTTTATTTTTTGTAATTTTTGGTCGAAAATAGGTTAAATGCTTCTCAGCGGATGCCATTTTCCGAAGCGCTGGTAGAGTCGGTAGTCTTAATATTGCATTAATAAGAACAATGACGATCTTATAGTTTAATTTTATATTATGATAATGAGCATGAGACCTAAAATGGATTCGAAACGTCCGGAATTAAATTTTTTCAATTTGCGCAATATAATAAAATAATAAATAATAAAAAAAATCTATTCAGTAAAAATAAGTTTTACAAAATTTTGGCAGTTGGAAGACTTTTTAAGTAAGAAATATACTTGTGATAAGAAGCCACGCTCTAATTTAAACTTAAGTATAGTCGACCAAGTAATTGCTTGACCACTTTTGAACCTTAACTCTTTGTAATACGGTCGAAAAGCGGTCAAGCAATTTCTTGGTCGACTATACATTCTCATAGTTACGGATTTTTTAAGTAATGAGAACGGAAATAAACCGTTAAGATTGTTACCTTATTTAGTTTGTTGTTGTTTGTGAGTTGTCGTTGAGTTTTTGCCGGTATCGTCTTATCTAAGAGGTTTTCCGAAATTTTCGTAAATTTTCTGACCTTCTCATAAGTGCTTCCTGTAAGCTCAATAATTATGAATAAAGATATTTTGACTTTGACTTATTCTAAATATAATTTAATATGCGCTTTGCGTGTTCACACTTCGATTGGTTACGACTGTTTTGTTTCAAAGCTTAGAAATTAAGACATTTCTGAACTAATATTACTGATAGGGTATGTTAGGTACGTATTTGAAATGTAATTCTAACATTTATTTACATGCGTACTATACCTTCGACCATCTAAAGGGTGTTACTAAAACATCAAATAATAAAAACTCCACTAGCCTACTTAAGCTTATTTCCCCGCATTAGTAGTTAAATCCTTGCTCAGGTAACACTGACAGCAGTACAAGACGCAAAACTGTGCGGCGCGATTGGAGACTTAATCCCGCCTGGAGAGAGATGGGTTTACTGAAGGGCCAGCGCGCATTAGCTATAAGCACTTAATTTTTGCTCGCAAGCAGAAGGCAACCTGAAACACCAATCGATATAGTTTGCAAGGAGAATGAATGAAAAACACTTATTCCAGCTGATTATGAATTTGGAATAGTAACAAATTACGTAGTTACTTACCCCCTCACAATGTTTTTAAGCTAACAAATGTTTTGTCCCTTTCATTTGAGGGTAAACGTCACAATGACAGACAAAGACAAAACATGTTAGTAGGGGGATAGTAATTAATAGATTGAGGCGTTATTTTGCGGTTGTCCATATCAATAAACTGGAGCAAATTACCTTGCTACTCCGCGAAACCAGTGCTGTGCACATGCGAAATAGCTGCATCTGTGAGATATATATTTTTCATGCTAAAACCCAACCTACTCTGCTTCCACACGAAAACAAACGTCACTTTGATATAGTTCACGTTTCCCTTATTGTACACTGTGTTATTAAATATAACATTTTCTTATTGGGTCCAGTATACGTTGCCCTTTCTGACTACAGTACGGGCACTCAACCCACATCAACTTATGTAGCGGAGACGCCGCAATAGTCAGCTAACACTGAAAATTGTGAGCACACTGTATCTTTTTTAAGTATTGTCCACTTGTTCATTGGGAATAATTTGAAATTTATACATTATAATATACAAATGATCCGCCCTGGCTTCGTAAGGGGACAATTAGGGTGCAACGTACCTTTTTTTTTATGAAATAGGAAGGAAAACAAGCAAGTGAGTCACCTGATGGTAAGTGATCACCACTGCCTATAGACACCCGCAACACCAAAGAGATTGCAGATGCGATGCCAACCCAGAGGGCTAAGATGGAATACCTCTTGTACCAGTAATTACACCACCTGTCTTGCTCTCCACGCCGGAACACAACAGTGCAAGCACTGCTGCTTAGCGGCAGGATTAGCGTGCAAGGTGGTGGTAGCGATCCTAACGGACCTTGTACATGGTCCTACCACCCGCAGAACATAACTCGTACCTACATAAAAACCTTCTACATATATCTTTTAAATGACTTTGAAAAACGTACCAAAATTCGTTATGTGCATGTTACACTGCGGCGTTTTGCAGCAAAATCAAATTTTAACTATCCCATCCGAAATAGTTCGCGCTATTAAAAAGTTTTAGACCCAATCACAGAACTAGGTTAGTGCGACCCGAACAAACATTCAGATTTTGTCTATTTACATATAGTCGTGCTAATTACCCGACTACGGCAAAGCCAAAAGGGAGGGTTATGTTTTTTTATTTTAGTAGTGGCGTTTTTGCGGTTTAGTAATTCAACTTTGTTTTGATCCAACCACTAGGCTGTATGGTCGTCCAACATTTTTTTTAATTGTAAGGCAAACGAGCGAGTGGGCCGCTTGATGGTAAGTGATCACCACCGCCCATATATAGACACCCACAGCACCAAGGAGATTGCAGTGGCACCTCTTGTGCCTGTAATTTCACTGGCTACTTATTACATTTTGACGGGTGGTAGGGCCTTGTGCAAGGTTCGTCAGGATTGCTACCACCATCTTGCTCTCTGATCCAGTCGCTAAGCAGCTAGTCCTTGTACTGTTGTGTTCCGGCGTGGAAAACAAGACGGCTGGTGAAATTACTTTTTAATCTTATCGTAGTCCACAGGGTTGGGAACGCATCTGCAATATCCTTGATGTTGAGGATGTTTATTTATTTAAACTTTATTGCACAAAAAAAATACAGATCGTACAAAAGGCGGACTTAATGCCTTAAGGCATTCTCTGTCAGTCAACCTTTGGGCATAAACAGAAAGGTTGAAAAGGTTATTGGGCTGTTGATCGCTTACCATTAGGTGACCCACTTGCTGGTTTGCCTTCTTATTTTGTTTAAAAAAAATACCTGTAACATACCTACTTTATTTGTAGTTTCTCCATAAAACTACGCCAGTTAAATTTAATACCCTTGTTTCAAACAGAACTCAAATACACAACGTAATTAACACACATAACATTTAATGTCCCATATTTCTGCTAAATAGGGTAGCCACGCGTCCCGACGGGACGGGCTCTGTTTAAGCCAGTCCTTCATTACGCACGGTTTATGGACATACTAATCACTAGGGACATGACCTGTGTTCTTTGCTATGATTTATTCGAGTCTACGAAACTGGATTTGATGTCTTAAGGGGATACTTTTACTTTTGTTTTTCTTTCCACTTAGATACCAGATAGAAGATATTTAAGGAAAACACAGGCACTTGATACAAAATAAGATTAAAAAGTTTTTTCATTAAACAATATTACATATTAACGGGACTTTAACGGGATAAAATCATTATTAATTTACCTCGACGTTTCGGACGTACAGTCATCATTTAATTTCCAACCCACCTAAGGTTCAATAGCATATAGCAAACTGTCACCATAAGAGCTATAGAGCAAGACGTTAGTTTGACATATCGACCTTAATGCATTGCGAATGTCAGACGACATTTCAACGAAATGGGTAGGGATATAAATTCCTTGACTGTACAGCCAGAAAAATGAGTAATACCATCTACTGTAGTCTTCTCGTGACCACATCCGTTGCAACATGGCTAAAGCGTCGAGGTAAATAAACAATGATTTTATCGCGTTAAAGTCCCGTTAACGGTTTTTTTTATAGTACAGGGGGAAAACGAGCAGACGGGTCACGTGATGGTAAGCAATCACCGCCGCCCATAGACACCTGCAATATTAAGAGGATCGCAAGCGCGTTTCCGGCTTTTAAGAAAGGAATAGGCTCTTTTCTATTTGTGTGAAAATCGCATAAATTTAAAGTATAATTACACTAACAAACTGGAACAAATTACCTTGCTACCTCGCGAAACCAGTGCCGGGCTCGTGCAAAATAGCTGCGTCTGTGCGACACATATATGTTCATGCAAAAACCCACCCTACTCCGCTTCCACACGAAACAACATATATCACACAGACTCAACTACACACCACCACCACCAAACACTAAAACTACACGATCGACGCGCGTTTCGCCTCTATACGAGGCATCATCAAGATCGACCCGTACGACCGTTCGCTGCTTGAACGAATGTTTGTTGATATGGACCTCCGCAAAGTAACGCCTGAATCTATTAATTATAATTACACTTCTTTTGGCCAATCAGGTGAGACATGGTGAAAAAAAGTCATCGTCTATTAAAAAAATCAATCTGACAAATTAGTTAGAGTTTTGGAGTGTTATAGTGATCAAATCAAGGCATGTCTTTGGCAGTCGCAATCATTATCTCTATCTTTTTCATATTTGTATTACATTGTATCAAAAATCAAAACATACAAACCAAGTTCTAAGACATAATGACAACATACACAAAAAACCATGGCTATAAGAGCTATACATGAAGGTTATGAGGGTGGAAAACGTTATCGCCGTTTGTAGAGAGCGCTTTTTGAGCCCAGGTTCACACTCCTCTTAATGGTGAACTGTCCAAACGTGAATCAACAAATCCTCTCGGCCGTTCATTGACAACGTCGAGGTTCACATGACGCATGACGTGACGGGACGTGACGTTTGACGAGTTGGATGCCGGGCGCAGTCGGCTGAGACACGACACATGACCAATGACGGATGACGATTTCAAATTTAATTAATACGCTACGTCGCACAGCGTAAGCTTAGCTTACAGAGAGGTAATGCTGCCAGTATCTTCGGTACCATGCCAAAGGGGTCTTCTTTTTTTAATTTTTTTTTTATGAAATAGGAAGGAAAACAAGCAAGTGGGTCACCTGTTGGTAAGTGATCACCACCGCTTATAGACACCCTAAAAACAAAGAGTTCTAAACATTAACACTAAGACAACCGGTGCAATTACTGGCACAAGAGGTATTCCATCTTAGCCCTCTGGGTTGGCAACGCATCTGCAATCTCTTTTTTGTTGCGGATCTCTATAGGCGGTGGTGATCACTTAACATCAGGTGACCCACTTGCTTGTATGCCTTCCTATTTCATAAAAAAAACTAAGATTTGTACCCAGTCAGTCGTTAGCTGTACTGAGGCCGAGCGAGGGTTTCCTTTCCACAAACTGATAAAGCTTTACTTCTAGTGCGTTCAGCGGCTAAGCTCAAAGTTTGCCACCAAACGCCTTTATTAGCAAGTAAAGGTTTTATTTCAAGTTCCTTTTGAATCATTAGGATCTATTCAGAGTTCAGTCCCGCGGGATGAGCAGTACAGTCACGTGCTACGCAATCGACTTCTTTTAAAGAAGTTTTAACTTTGGAACCTTTTGCGAGGCGTAGCTTTGGGGTATATTCATATGTAGGAGATAGGGCTGTACTGTACGTACAAAAGTGTTTAATTTTTAACAATTGTTAGTGCTACTTTTTGATTTTGACTTTGACTAAGCCTAATCAGATATTTGACTTGACTTTGGATTTGACTTTGACTTGACTTTGACTTGACTTTGACTTGACTTTGACTCGACTTGACTTTGACTTGACTTTAAAATAAATAAAAAAAATAATAAAATAAACTTTATTTCATTTCACAGAAAGATTCTTATGATGTATACCTTGACCTTGACTCGAATTTGAGTTGACTTGACTTTGGGTTAACTCGACTATGTTCAAATCACAATAAACGTTCGTGAAATGTTTATTTTAAGTAAAAATTGTTGTCAACATTTTGACATGACTTTGTTCTCCTGGATTTTGTGTCACTTTAATTGATCACAGTCGATGATACATCGTCTTTAGAATATTGACTTACAACTTAAAGGAACTAGCTGTACCTACGTATTGTTTTGCATAGCGATATTCAAATAAATCTAAATTCTTTCAGCCGTTTACGATGGCTGGAGGAACAAAATCCAAAAATTCACACATCTTTATAAATATAGCATACTTTTATATTTAAAATATTGGTAGCATTCAGGTACCTACTGAGGTTTTAATTTTATTTTTATTAAAGGTACTGAATTATTGAGAGTGGTAACCCTATGTTGACGACAGGTTAGTCACGTACATGGCTCGTTTGACTCGATTTTTAACATTTATCCGAATAATTTGAACTTATTGGAAATGTTTGATAACTTTTTGATTAAGTTTGTTTTTAAGGTCAATGACATAGTATTCCTCACAAGAGTACCAATAGTCATTCCATATTGCGTAAACTATCACTTTATTAGATCAGTATTTTAACAAACTGGAACAAATTACCTTGCTACTCCGCGGAGTAGCAAGGTAATTTGTTCCAGTTTGTTGATATGGACCTCCGCGAAGTAACGCCTGAATCTATTAATTAGATCAGTATTTTATCATTAACTATACTTTATTTCTTTAGGCATTCAAAATATAAACAAAATAGTCAAATGACTTATTTTGTTTACCTTATTTTGAGTACCTGAAGGAATAAACTATAGTGATCCGCTATAGCTTGTTCAGGTACATTTAGAAGTAAAAAATGCCTAAATAACAGCGAAAATCGTATCAAAATCCATTGCGGGTTAAGAGGGAGTAATAGCTTAAGTTAACACCTGTACCATTACCATGAGTTTCTATCGAAAATTGGTATTTACTACAGTCGATAGCGGTTAAATACGCTCCCATTTGTCAGTGAAGAGTTAACCATAGTCGATACGGTATTTTTCGATGACATGTGTCAAATTTGTGAGTCATGGTACCAATATTCTACGGCAACAGCTACAAAACGTTAGACACTGACGTTCAGATTTCGATAGGTAATTTACCGCTGGACTCATACTAGCGATCTTTAGTTATCCAAGTGAGCGCTAGAGGCGCTGTGCAATTTCCCATACGAATCGTTTTACGCTGTCGCTAGCGAGTATGGTTACGGCTAGGTGCACTGTACTCATGGTAAGGGTACTGTAGCATAATACATTGTGGAAAAGTAATAAAGTATTGAGTATTGAGTAAGTAGCCCAAGATACCGTGAGGACAGGGACGGTACAGACTTTGTTTTGCATACTATGCAAAGAAGTTAAGGATCATCATCATCATCATCATCATCTCAGCCACAAGAAGTCCACTGTTGAACATAGGCCTCCTCCATGGATTTCCAAAGTGAGCGGTTGGAAGCAGCATGCAACCAGCGCCTTCCTGCCACCTGTATGAGGTCATCCGACCATCTTGTGGCTGGTCTTGTGGTCTTGTGGAAGTTAAGGATAGTCAATGTCAATGATAGAATACAGTTATTTATTATATAGTCAACCCAGTAATTGTTCGACTATTTTCGAACCTTATCCCTTCGTTATACGGTTGAAAAGAGGTCAAGATTTTTTTGGTCGACTATACATTCTTAAGCACGGGCTGATTTATTGATGAAATTCGATAGAGATTGTGCTGCGCAATTCCGGTATTTTCAGTATGACCAATTCCGGAATTGGCCCATACTACAAATACAACACACCATAACATGAAAACATGAAAACATACCGAAATTAGCTACTAAAATACTGAAATTGCGCACCCTAATGGAGATTACTAAACTATACTTTATTTGTTATCTTCACGATTTGTCTAGCCTCAGTGGCTTTCTATCCAATTTTGTAAACGACTAAACCGTCTCAGTGTTCATGTGTGACCACAACGATGAGGGGAAGCCGGGTTTCTTTTGTTATGTCAGATTATCCTTTCGACACTTAATATTTGTTAATTTCCGAAAAGTCAGAAGAACAATTACCATTAAAATGCTATGCAATGACAACACAAAGAAAAATTAGGGTAATGGTAGGACTCGAACCTGCAACATCAGCATTCCGTGCCTTGCATTTTTCCAGTTTCGCCACATTACCGCTACCGTACTACTCGAACGGATTTATATTTTACGCTATTTGAGTATGTCATTTGCTCAAGTAGCGAACGGTCGTACCATTTAAGATTTTCGATGCTGCTTAGATGATCGTACAGTTTAAATGTTTAGTAGTAATGGTTAATAGTTGAATCAGTGTGAAGTATATTGTTTCATGTGGAAGCGGAGGAGTGTGGGGTTTAGCATGTAAAATATAGTCGCACAGACACAGGTAAATACAACATCATTGGTTTTACGGAGTATGTAACTAGTATGCACTATGCAAACCATCGGAGAGTAGAAGTAAATTCGTATAAAACCAATGACAAAACGGATTTCTGCGGATGTCGAACGAGACCTCATCTATCTGCATTTCCTATGCACCCTACCAATAAAGGATCCGCCATATGTCGCAGTCACAGAGCGGTTTAACGTCCTGTGAGATTGCAGCTTTAGGGGCAGGATTAATAAGATTTTGTACGGTATGTAGTTCGTTGTTTATATTACTTTCTTGTGAGGTATGCTTTTGTAGTTCGGTACCGTACGTACAGGGTGACAACAGGGTGACAACCTATTATTACGCATATGGTATCCGTCTGTTCTTTAAAAAGCTCTATATCTTAAACAGTAATAGGTTTTTAACAGGAAATGTGTTATTTTAGGTGTAGCATTGCGTGTTCAAATTCCTAGATTTTATTAATATGACTGGCGACTCTGCGTCTCTGTCAAACTATGTCATAAGAAAGAAACACACATTTTTTTTACAACGTAGAAAGGCAAACGAGCAAGTGGGCTACCTGAAGATAAGTGATCACTACCGCCCAAGGCAAATAATAGATAATAAAAAAAATACTTACTAACCTCATGGTCATCCTAAATTTTTTGCTGTGCATAGTCAGTTAAGTGAAAAGACAGTATTATTGGTAAGATGACAATAATTTTGGTAAAAACTTAAACTCTGAATTAAAAAAAAAGAACTGAAAAAAATCATGATTGTTTCATCTAACTCCAATTTAAATGTAGTTGGCATCGAATACTCAGTAAGAACAAAAGGGTCCTAGATACCAATTACAGTCACCCTGAATGAAAATGAATAAAATTAATTAAAAAATTCGAAAATCAACTCGTACAATAACTTCAATAAAACGTTGTTGAACTTTAGCACTAAGGTCCTTAAGTTAGCAATGTGGCTAATCAGTCTAGTGTTCACTAGACACTATAAATGTACCGAGACGGAACACAGCTTAAGCCAGCGTTGACGGTTAAAGAAAAACGTCAACCTAATTTGAATATCGAAAATCAATATCATCATCATCATCATCTCAGCCACAAGAAGTCTACTGTTGAAAACCCATGGGAAAGGCCTATGCCTTTCCCATGGGTTTTCAAAGTGACCGGTTGGACTCGGCATGGAACCAGCACCTTCCTGCCACCTGTATGAGGTCATCTGACCATAATCATCGGAAATTTAATATATCGAAGAAATATTAAGACATAGTAGTTTTAATAAAATTTAATGTCAATAGACGCTTCCAATGATGTGCATGTTTAATCTTAGATTGAGTTAATAGTATTGACAATCCTCATCCTTATCATCATCATCATAAATGACTGGTCATTTAGGTGCCAACAGAAGGAATGTTTACCCTACGTAGCGTTTTTTGTTAAATGTCCGCTCTGTTGTCCAAAACATTTACGTCGTTATCGTTGTTCACACTTCATGTCTCAGATTCGCACAGTCAAGTATGCGAACTAACTTTGCCTCTGTATAGTTAATTTACACTGATTTAATAACTTACTTGGTTCTTGGTATAATGGTGAATAATGCGTTGTTATTTTGTACGGTCAAGAGATGTAAAGTATTGCCACTTTGCGTCTTTTGCAAGACTGGCATATCTTTGTACCCTGACACATTGCAAGAGTGACATACCTTTGCACCCTGGCACTATGCAAGAGTGACATACCTTTGCACCCTGACACATTGCATGAGTGACAAAATTTTGCACCCTGACACGTTGCAAGAGTGACATTCCTTTGCAACCCGACACATTGAAAAAGTGACATACCTTTGCACTTTAACACATTGCAAGAGCGACATACCTTTGCACCCTGACACACTGCAAAAGTGACACACCTTTGCACTCTTACATATTGCAAGCGTGGCATACCTTTGCACCCTGACACATTGCAAGAGTGACATACCTTTGCAACCTAACAAATTGCAAAAGTGACACACCTTTATACCCTGACACACTGCAAAAGTGATACACCTTTGCACCCTTACACATTGCAAGCGTGGCATGTCTTTGCAACCTGTCATATTTCAAGAGTGACATAACTTTGCACCCTGGCATATTTCAAGAGTGACATACCTTTTTACCCTGGCATATTAGTGACTTATTTTGCACCCTGTCACATTCCAAGAACATACCTCTGCACCATGTTATTAGAACTGTTACAAAGTTAAAATCGATAGCATTAGGAGTAACTGATATATGCTGCTGTGATCGATAGGCTGATAGACAGAAGGACGAAAAGATATAAAGTGTTCAATTTTACCTATTTGCTACGAAACCCAAACATTTTTTAATATAGATGATATCTATAAAACTTGCATGTAGATTGCTTATTTTAATACTAACATACAATTATGTGGATCCGTAAATTTATCTATATCTTACATATTAATGATACTAACTTCCTACATTCAAAGACAGTATAAAACACTTTTTACTGAACGTCATAACATTTTTTTTATGTCACTTTATGACATCGTCAAATCTTTATTACTCGTGCTATGCGTTTATGAGGCCTTTGGCGATAAAAAAAAGGTATAAGTCGCGTTGGCGAATTTTTAAGAATGCAAGATTAAGTAAGTATTTTACCATGAAGGTTAATAAAGGAGTTAAAGTAGGTCTCTTCGCGAATTTAAGGTCATTTAGAAGCTAAACAATGCGGGAAGGCATAGAGAGATTTAAAAAGACGCTCGTATATACTCACGTTTTAATATAAAACGACTTACAATGGCTATACATGATGAAGAGATATTTAAATATATTAAGGGCTTTAGTAAGATTCAGACTGCACTGGTATTCAAATGCCATAAGTATTTTTTAAAGAAAATTTTGTATAGAACGATTTTTGTTATCCAGTGCTCACATAAAGGCATTGCATAATTTATGACTAAGTCAATTCTGTTCGGTCTGTCTTTCCGTCCGCCTTTTCTTCTATCAGTCCGACCGTCCATCCATCTGTCTGTCTAAGTTCTTGACTTCCCCTTAAAGTTGTGCCCGAAGGACCTTAAAAAATTAAGCAAAATAAAGTTGGTAGACAAATATTTGTAGGTTCTAAGAATAGAAAATCATATCACGTGTAGGGCGTCGTCATTTATAGCTCCAGGCTAGTTTCAGTAACTTGTTAGTTTATTTGAATATTGATGTAAGCGGAAGAAATAGAGCCGTACTTATGTACATAGACAAATAAATTATGTAAATAGATGAAAATATTCAATTCAATACGTACATAGATAAAAACGTATTAAGATGCAATGTAAGATGATAGTGCTGTAAGAAAATAAATGACACAAATAACGAGACTACAACAACTAATACTCTTTATTGATTCACACATGTAAACTAAAATAAAAAATACACGCAAGTGAATTTTACAAGGGATTAAACAAGCTGACAAAATGCGGAGAGACAATAAGAAATAATATAGTTTCACATTTATGGGAATGTTTATTTTGAACAAGAATGCACAGTCTCCTCGAATAAGGAAATGAGAAAACTGAAAAAAGCTTCACTCCAACGCCACTCAATCTTTTCAGGATCCCTCATACAAAGATATTAGTAGCAGACACAGTAAGCTGGTAAGTGAATGTTCCGCTGATTTAGTTCTGGTTTACTTCGCTAAATCTGAGATTTACTGCTGATTCTTGGCTCCACACGGTGCCATGTAACTTGCGGGCTTCCGTGGATATATTTAATAGTTGTTACACACGGGCTTGCGCGTTGTATGCCGTTGTGGTAACTTTATTGTAGTTGCAGGCAAACATCTTGAGCATAAATCGAGTGGAGGCGGTTGGTTTGCGCATACATATTCGTACTAGAAACGGCTACTGCGCAGCCAAGTTCAATGCTCAAGAAGTTTGCCGGGAACTGTATTACCTACGTTTATCCGATATTTTATGCCGGCTCCCATAACGATGCAGCAGGACGCAGTAACATGTTAGAGTGGAAAAATGATATTTCTCTCTTATTCTGACATATTACTGAGTTCTGTGCGTTGCCAACTCTTGAACAACACATAGGACGCAGTGATAAGAGTGGGAAACAGGTAGTTATGTCTTATTCTGACATATTACTGCGTCCTGTGGGTTGACCACTACTTGGCCATCGCACAGGACGCAGTAATAATGTAAGAGTGGGAAACAGGTATTTCTGTCTTATTCTAACATATTACTGCGTCCTGTAGGTGGATCAGTTGCTACTTGTGTCCGAAGATGCATCTCGCACTAAAATAGTATATAAGTAATGTTTACCCTGCTAATATAGATATTAAGATTTTGTTTCAACTTTACTAACAATATATGGACTTGTTATGGTGGTCTGAAATATTTTTTTTTTGTACTTGATAACAGTGATAATGTAAGAGTGGGAAGTAGGTATTTCTGTCTTATTATGACATACTATTGCGTCCTCTACGTTGACCAATAATTGACCATTGCACAAGACGCAATAATATGTTAGACAATAGATAATTATAATTATACTTCATTGCTGCATCCTAGGAGATTTAATAAACCATGTAGTCCGTTTTCCGTGGTACTGCATCTTCACACGATTTTTAGAAAACCTTTTAACAAATCTAAAAAGAAAAAAGGCTGAATGCATATCAATTCCTTTACCCCTTTCCCAAGTGTCGCGTAATAGAAAGTGCGGCTGTCATTTCGTCTTTTCGTGTGTGCATCTTGCACATAATTCGCGTGATAAATATTGTGTTTTTTTGTGAAAAGCTCAATATGTTTTCAATTTTTTAGCAAGCATTGCGTAAACAAAGTCGTGAAATGACAAATAAAGAAACAAGCCGAAAAATCGAGCGATCAGAAAAGGAATTAAAAACAAGAAACCGGCAAAATGATACGTACGTAACTGGATTCTTCTTACAATGTTACAGGTTGACAATTGAATATAAAACGGGGCACTCTTCTACAAAAGTATATTTTTTTATTGCGTATACGCACTATCTCTTCAATTAAGACGCAAGTTGTCAACACAACATAACCTACATTTTCATGCCGTGATGGTACAAGATACCATCCGAAAATGTGCAACTTTGGGCCTGTAACCCTCTAATTAAAGTCCTGGGACTTTATTTTTCTTATTTCCTAAGTGGTAACACACGATGTTATCCGGAAATAAAATTTTAACTTTCTTCAAGTGGTGGCACGAGATGTCATCTTGAAAGTTAGCTATGGGTTACTCAGCCTTTTTTGCCCAAACAGAAATCGAAGACGACTCTGTTTTTTTTTTTTGACTACTATTCCTACGACGTCCTATGACGTATGATGAATTGTGAGCCTCTATAGGCCATGTAATTCGAAACTTCCGCCGGCGACCACAGCACAGGGGTATCCCCGACTAACTCGCCTGGTCATTCGCCGAAGATAATGGTGATCACGATCACGAAGAAGGCGACGTCGAATCACTGCGTCAACCGGATCCTAAAGTCCCACTTAATAAGAAAAAAAAAATTCTCTCTGAAATATTAACAATACTCAACTTAAATTTTTTCTCTGGTTTAACAACAACCAACCAGCCGGAATCAATAGCGACCATTACTCCAATGACTTCTGAAATTAACAATACTCGTCAAGGCAAACATTGCAGACAAAGGCACTGCTACCCAAAATATTGTTCGTTGAGAATTTTTAAAGCATCAAAGGCCCTAAAGGTAAATGCTATCAGCAACATAAATAAGAAGTTGGAAAAGGCAGAACCAGCTAGGTGTTGGTATATTAAACTGGTCAACCTGATATGGTAACTGATAATCAGAAAGATTTTAATAAATTTGGAATTACTAAAAACATTCCAAAAACAAATTAGACTTTATACGACCTACACTAAAAGAAGACCTACACTATAAGAAGACCTACACTATAAGAAGACCATGAACTGCAGATTTAATTTCAATGCTGGACAAAAGCTTCATTAACATTATCCAAGCTGTAATGCGGGATAAATTTATTTTTTGAAATAATTTAGGCGATAACATCAAAACTACCAAGTCAATTTCGAAGACAGTCTTCAAATTATGAAACCAGCTCCAAGACTCAGCCTGGAACAGCGCGAGCGCGTCCTGCGTCCTCATGCTGCTACCCGCCCTACCCCGCCACCGCGGTAGCCGCCCGCACGCCGGCACCCAACAGCGCAGGCGTACCGCCCTCAGGACTTCGAGGCTGCCGCTAGAGGTACATACCAGTGGTATACAGTACTACAGGTACATGCTAATTGTATACAGTTTTATCTATATAACCGTAAATTCTGGAGATAGTTTGAAGGAGGTGAATTACATTTTGCACAAAAATGTAGATGTCTATTAAAAAACTGAAGTGTTTAAGTTGGATCAAGTCATGTAAGGACTGTAGAGGTCAATTTATTTATATTTTTCTAACACCAATAGGTAAAGGAAATTTCCGATTTATTCTTAATTTAAAAGCACTCAACAAATTTATTTTGCATACTTATTTTGAAATGGAAGACTGACACTGCTGCTAATTTACTATCCAAAGTTTTTATACATGACAACACTCAATATTAAGGATGCTTATTTTTCTAAAGCCAATGCATAAATCTTGCAGAAATATCTGTTTCTGATTGGATAATAATTCAATGGAATTCACTTGCATAATAATTATGGTTTGTCTGTGCTCCGCACCATTAAAAATTTACAAAATTGGTAAAACCTGCACTTGCTTTCTTACGTGCCAAAGGGCACAAACTATGGGGCTGTTAAGATGGCACAATGAAATTAACTAGTGACACTAGAAAACATGGAATTTTAAAATCAATTAGGAAAAAAGTATTTTCATACCTAATAGCACTTATATGTTTTTAGGTTTTATCCTAATTCACAATACATGGCCTTAGAATTACCAACAAAGGAAAGAAACAAGATTTATGAAAGTATATATATATATATATATATATATATATATATAGGTCTAGACATATCCATAGGTATAAAAATCCTTAGGAACAATATGTAAATTTAGATAGTTTATAGGAACACTCACTGCTGTTTGTCCAGCTACATTATATAACCATATAATGTAGCTGGAAAAAGTTATGTGAATGGCTAACCAGCCATACATAACTATATATACAATATATACATAACTTTTTGAAAGCAACAAGAACATTGCATTATTAAAAAATCAAAAATGTGACTCGAAGATAAAAGTCAGCCCAGTGATTGCAGATAATTTAATAAAAGAAAAGTTACTCAACAACCCTGTTCGGAAGGATCATTTCTAATTAGAAATCTACTACTCTGACCAGTCTCTTTCGAGACGGGGAAGTTTCTATATCACAATAAATTGTTAGTAAAAATTGAAAATAATAATACTAATAATTTTAAGAAGATAATAATAATAATAATAAAAAAAAAAAATAACCTTAACCTATTTGGAGTTGTTAGTACCTTCTATAGCATTAAAGTATTTCCGTCAAAATGTGAACAGCTCAGAAATTTTATTAAGGATTGACGACACCATACTGGTATTAGTTATTCATTTAAATAGGATGGGCGGGAGACAATTCCTACATTAATACCATAAATATAGAACAGAATAAATTAGAATCTGGGGGGCACGGTAGTGCCCCCGCCAAGTCGAGCAATTATTTATTTCGACCATCAATATAAAATAATAATAATATATGACTAAAAAAAAAAAAAATATATATATATATTATATAGTAATTTGCGAAGTCATTCATACGATCACAGAAAAAACTAGGAAGCAGTAAGGTTGGCAGTAAGCTCCAGAAGTATTTTTCTTTTAAAAATTGATACATTTAATCCTCAATTTTTTTTTAACAGGAACAACAGTTTCTTTCTCTTATGTTTTTTTTCCATCCCCTATCTTTGTGTATTAAGAAATCATTATGATGAAACAACTGGAGTATAAATAGTTCTTTATTGGCCAGGCCAGCCATGGCTTCTTCATGTCCTTTAAAGTATTTCAAAGGTATTATTATTATTTTTACTTTTAACACCAAATGAAAATAATAGTTCCCCCACACTTTTAGAACATCACATCCATTCTTTCCCAGCATGACACCTTTTAAAGCGACTAGGCCAGAAATGTAAAATTTCTAATACTGAAGTTTGTTAAAAATGGGGCCAAATGTGTCACATTGAAATCATTTATATTAGATCAGCATCATCGCTCAAATTAGGTACCTGTTAAAGAAATCCGTACCCATAATAGTGTTAACAGATTTGTTTTTTCTAATTAGGCCTAATGTACCAAGATATCAAAGTGGTTGGGATTTTGGCATTGTATTATCTGACCTTTCTAATCATTCAGCGAATGAGTCATTGTCTTTAGAACTAATGACCAAAAAATGTTTGTTATTGGTTTTTTTTTCTGGGCTTATCAACTGAAGGTACAAAGCCTTTGAATACAGACACTGTGGTTTGTTAAAATCGAAAGTTTTGTAACGAACAAGATAAACATTAATCTCACAATAGACGATGTAATCAAAACATCAACTGCTAATAGAGCTAATCCAAAGAATACTTTCTAGGAAATCCTAGCATTCGCCCAGTAAAACTCTCTCTGCCTACTTAGACTGAACACGTCTTTTTTAACAGTCGCTGACCGATTCATTGTCAACCCCTTGTCGAGGTTTTTTGTTCCTCTAACAGCATGCGGCAATGTTGGCGGCTCGCTGCACTAGCATTGCGACAACATGTCTAGCGATGGTATTGGATCTTAATAACTATCGATGGTACCGATGCTATCGATGGGCCTATCGGTATTGTGATACTTTTTTATTTATTTGCAATATATATTTTTTTGTTTCGAGTTCAACTATAAATAGTCAAACTGTCGATGGTTCAGCAACGCTGCGCTGCGCTGCACCGGAGTCTCCATAGACGCCATCAAACACGCAGCTGGCTGGACCAGGTCTTCTGTCTGCTTCACTATATTATATGATTTACCGTTAGTAGACACTACGCGAGGGTGAGTTTTTTTTGCTGAGGTTTTAATTAATGGTGTAACGTAGCTATGTTCAGTAAGGGTTACTTTACCTCTTACAACCTGACTGAGTTAAGTACACATGTCTTTCTTTAAAACTGCCTTTAATTCTGCATTGGAGCGCTAAACATCTACATGGTTTATTAAATCTCCTAGGATGCAGCAATGAAGTATAATTTATGGTTAATTGAACTTACCTAAAGTGAACTTCAACCAAAATTATACGAGTTGCTGCATCCGTAGAGATTTAAGGTCCCTACCCTCCCTTAGGTTTGCTAAGTTGCCCCAAAAATAGCAGAATTAAGAAGATATTACTCTAAAACGAATGACAGCCGCACTTTCTATTACGCGACACTTGGGAAAGGGGTAAAGGAATTGATATGCATTCAGCCTTTTTTCTTTTTAGATTTGTTAAAAGGTTTTCTAAAAATCGTGTGAAGATGCAGTACCACGGAAAACGGACTACATGGTTTATTAAATCTCTACGGATGCAGCAACTCGTATAATTTTGGTTGAAGTTCACTTTAGGTAAGTTCAATTAACCATAAATAATATTTCTGTCATTTTCTTACACATTACTGCATCCAGTGCGTGGACCAACACTTGGCAAATGCAATTGTAATTTTTTTTATTCTAGCTTTTTTGGCTCTATTCATTTGGAATGTTCATCTAGTATGAATATCTTTGGATAAATTCTTTACCAGCCGTGTGTCACACCGCTGGCGAAGTCGAAATGTGATAAATAAAACGTTGAGCCAGCTTAAACTGGGACGTTACTTGAAAAACTTGCCCACAGTCTGGAAGAATTCCTAGATAAAAATTTAACTGGCAGTTTGGATGTCATGTTCGAGAGAAGGTATATTACTTACAGGCGATTTTAATAAAGATCGAGGAAAGTTTGAAGTGAGAATTAATAAGACCGGCATGGTGTAGTATGGAAACTTTTTGTCTAGAAGTATAATTATAAGTTTTATTTTCATTTATTTTAGGATTTTTATTTCTCTATTAATGTGTTATCTAAGTGCTTTAAAAAGATTAATGTATTTGTTTGTTTGTTTCCTATGAATTCCTAAACCAATTTGATTGCGTTGAAATATTAGTGTTCTGAATTCGTCCGCAATCGTTTCTGAGGTGGTAAACAGGAATGAGGAATAACAGGATTCCTACCATTTGTCCAATATTAAAGAGCTTTGGTATGTTATAGTGTGATCGGCTCTGAAAGTTCCTTAAAAAATGAACAGTTAAAAAGAGAATTGAATTATGGCAAATGTATATAGATAGATGCATTAGGAAGGTTATGAGAGTTAGTGAAGCAAACGATGTATGTCTGGATCTTAGCAATTTGAAATCTGTGGGCTCTGCCTACCCCTTCGGCAAACAAGCGTGAGTTTATGTATGTATGTATGTAGTATGTACGTATGTATGACAATGCAATAATAAAGTACGGTCATCAAAAAGCTTACATTAAAAATAAAATTTTGTTACAAAAACTTGTTAAAATAACCAAATGAAGTTAGGCTACAACGCTTTGCGCCCCCATTGGTCGTTTCACTACGTCATGCTACCCCACAACTTTTTAAAGAAGCATCCTTGCCCGCATCGAAACTAGTTAGAGCTGGTTTAACTTTTGCCCTTTAATTAAATAATTAACGTTGGTATGGAACGTCCAGTTAATAAGGCCGTCTCGTTAATTTGTTCATTAAAATCGGCCAAGTGAGTGTCGGGCCACGCGCAATGTAGGGTTCAGTAGTTGCAAGTACAGTCAAGGAAATTGAAACACGTACCACCGTAGAACCTAGTCGAAGAGACATACGCATTACATTTGTATGACATAGCCTGGCGTTTAACGCGTCGCGTCATTGTGACAGGGTTCTAAGGTGGTACGTAAATATATTTCCCCTACTGTACCTACATTTTATAAGTTGGTCGACTTGTAAAGCCTATTAAGCTGTGATAGTTTTTTCTTTTAACTTCATTATATTGTAACAGTCCAGCATCAGCTTGTCCGTTTAATTCGCAAGCTTCTAGAATAAATGGACTTAGTAGGACCAGAAAGGGCTATTTATTAAAATAAAAGAAAGAAATAAAATACAATTTTTACAAATGTGTTGGCGGAACCTTTTTGAAACATGTTGTAGAACAAAGGTTTCCTTACAATTAAAAATATAGTTTTGAGGATCTCTAAGTTAAACAAAATAAGGGTAGCGAGCGGAATGAACATATCAGGTAGTACATTCTTAAAGAGATTATAAGCCATCAGACTACATTTTAAATTCACCCTTAATTTTACAACGTTAAGAGTTAGCTTAGATTGGGTAGTAAACAGCCGTGTTTGAAACTGAAAAAGTAGAAGTGTCAGCAAAGTCAGCAAAGTCGGCATTGTAATGAAAGCTGGGATTGTCGGTGAAAAGTGTCGGGATTGTCGGCAAAAGGTGAGGCAAGGGGTACATTTAATAATGATCGCTAACCTTATTTAATAATGTGTTCAACAACAAACATTGCGGTGATCCAAACGATTGGTCAGTAACTGATTTAATAATTACTATATCTGTAGCACTTGATTACCGACACGATCTTTTTCATTTTGTCGTATTATACTACAGTAAAATACACTGTTACTTTAACACCTTTGCTTCTTTAAGTCTCTTATAAGGCAATGTTTTAAAGACGATAAGAATAAATTAATTTCACGTTTTTCAAAAAGGTTTAGCACTCGTAATTAAACAAGCTGTTCAATTTTTAAATTTCAAATCCATAGAGCATTAATAGTTTATGAGATACGAGAATGTCACTGTAACACAGAGTGACGGTGGAAAGAACAAAACCGAGAATCATTTCTGTCCCGTTTCTGTACTTTTGGTAGGCATGGACCTTTTTTTTTATACGACATAGGAAGGCAAACAAGCAAGTGGGTCACCTGATGGTAAGTGATCACCACCGCCTATAGACACCTGCAACAACAAAGAGAGTGCAGATGCGTTGCCAACCCAGAGGGCTAAGATGGAACCTTTAACCGGTTTTCATTTTCTGCAGCGTAAAGGCCGGGGCACACCAGACGCCTACGTAGCACAGCTTTGGAGACGCGTGCGCACACACCGGGCGTATTATATAGAGTTACATGTTTAGATGCCACATCGCTTGCGTTGCGTGCACGTACCGCAGCTCTACGTAGCGAGCTGGAGCCGTGCTGCAAACGCATCCGGTGTGGCCCGGCCTTAAGAGGAGTGTGAACCCAGCGTTCTCCATACAAATGGCGATAACGTTTTTCACCCCCTAAACTTTAACCTATTGCCATGATTCTTTGGTATGTTGTCATTATGCCCTAGAACTAGGTTTGTATGTTTTGATTTTTTAAATATTCTTAATTGTTTCAAAAATATTGACGTTTTTTTGTTTTGTATGAAACTCCTAAAATGCAAATATTGTCAAATCTATGAAGAATATTAAAAAAATCAAAACATACAAACCTAGTTCCCAGACATAAGGACTACATACCAAAAAATCATTGCCATAGGTTAAGGTTTAGAGGGTGGAAAACGTTATCGCCGTTTGTATGGGGAACGCTTTTTCGGGCTGGGTTCACACTCCTCTTAATTCTGCTGCTGACGGCTGCCGTTCATATACATACATACACATACATATCTTAAGCCCGTGTGAATCAAACTTTCATATCGATCGATTTATAACAATATCCGAGACAAGTTTAACTATGATGGATTTTACTTCTAATGAATTCGTATTCGAACTGCTTTATCAACCTTATTGTTATCAGGTTAGGTTATACAATGCATTGAAGCATAAAGTTGTTGCTTGTTATGCTTTCTACTATTTAGTTTGTAAATTGTAAATTAAATTAGTTTTTCTAATGCTTTGCAGCTTTGCCGCAAATTGGTAAATTGAACTTTGTCGTCTCGGAAACAAGCGTGAGTTTATAATAACACATACATACATAAAGTCACGCCTGTTTTCTGGAGGGGTAGGCAGAGACCACGGAATTTAACTTGCTCGATCGGAATGAGTATAATTGTACAACCTAACTCTTACCCGGACATTACTACATTAATGTAGCCTTGTTATGTTCTTAACTACTGACCCGCTCCGGCTTCACCTGACCATACGTCCTGGTTTGGGCGGGACAGTCTCGGTTTCAGGCAGTCTGTCCCGGTGTCCCCAGGGAAGCCAACATAGTCCCGGTTTTGCAAGCAGACCCAAAAAAAAATCTGCTCGAAATGCGTGGCCCGACACGCCACTATTGGGGGCTTAATTAGTAAGTCAAAATATTTAAGTTGGCATGGGCCAACTTAAATATTTTGTGTTTAGAGCGTTGATTATTTTGTTATTCCATCTTCTATAATAAAATACTTGTAACACTAAAAACTTTTTTTATTATATATTTCTGCAGATGTGTCCCGGTCTGACAAAATAAATAAATGGTCACGTTAAGTATATACAAACTTACTTACAAAAATCTCTAAATGACAGTGAAAACCGTATCAAAGTCCGATGCGTGGTTTAAAAGGAGGCGGCCGAAGATATGTGGTCATACAGGAAGGGATAGCGACTTTATTTTATACTATGTAAGATAAGGCAAATTATCTGCAAGCCAAATTTAATCCTGATTGGTTCAGCAGGTTATTTCAATAACCATAGTCCCTAAAATAATTTAAGTAACCGGAAATGCCCAAACCAAAGTCAACAGATTGTTTTTATTTATAAAAAGCGAAAGCGCAAGGTAAGTTAAGTATAGTCGACCAAGAAATTGCATGAGCACTTTTCGACCGTATTACAAAGAGATAAGGTCCAAAAGTGGTCAAGCGATTACTTGGTCGACTGTACAAAGATACCTAGTTTTCTTTAAATTGTACATGTTTAACAGAACATCATTTATTTGGTTATTTTACTGGGCTAACAATTTAATTAGCTTTGAAAAATATTTTTCGCTATCCAATAAATTAATTTAAATTAAATGCACTAAAATTACAAAGTTTAATCGGCAGCTTTTAAATACGAATAAAAAATCACTTGCAACCAGCGGAACTGTTTCTACCAATTGAATGCCTAACTCCTCCATGTAAATTTTTAACCTATTGGAAATGAAACCTTAAGCTTTTAAAAACAGGGTTTATATTAATTCACTTCGCGAATGAAATCTAGAACCCTCTCGCAGTGTTTTCGCGAATTTATTTAAAACACCGAGTTTTAGAAACACGTTCCAACCAGCCAGAGTTACCCGATACATACGGCTCTGGCTGAAACAGTTTCTAGCCATGGTCTAGAATTTAGGTTCATAAAATAGGTAAAGGGTTGTTTTTAGGGTTGCCAAGTGAAAATTTTTTAAAGATTTTAAGGTAAACTGCTACGGATTAGGCGGGAATTTCTAAATTTTAGTAGTTTTTTTTTATTCTGGCTAAATGGTGTGACTTTTGATCAATTTGAGGGCAGCTTTCTCGGACAAAGATAAATATATACTTAAATACATATAACATCCACGACTCGGGCACAAACATTCGTAATCATCATACAAACATTTGCCCCTCCCGGGAATCGAACCCGGTACCTCAAGCTTCATAGTCAGGGTCACTAACCACTAGGCTATCCGGTCGTTAATTTATAAAAAGTATAAAAACACAAAGAGGTTTAAAATTTATAAAAGGTTCGATCTTGTACAACCGCCAACTAAAAAGCTTGTTTAAAAAATGAAATATATCACATCTCCCATTTTACCCCGCACAAGTTTGGCTAGCGGAAGGTTTTACTTTGACGACACGTTGCGTTGTTTGCTTCGTTTTGTGCAGCGGTTGTTTTGATGATGCGGGTCAGAATTCGTAACCTCCCGTTGTAGAACTACCATTGGTTTGAAAATTCGAACAATGCGACATTATACAGGGTGGAAACGATAAGTGATCTATTGTGAACTTTCGCGATTTTCACACATCTTTATAACGTTATCGGGACTTAAACGCGATAAAAATATATTGATATTGAAATAAATCAATTTAAACGGTTTCATCATCATCAGCCTATGTTCGTCCACTGCTGGACATAGGCCTCTCCCATGGCACGCCACTGAGCACGATCCTCGGCCACTCTCATCCAGCTCTTGCCAGCCGCCCTGCGAAAATCATCGCTCCAGCGAGTCTGAGGACGTCCCACGCTACGTTTGCCGATCCGTGGTCTCCACTCAAGAACTCGTCTACCCCAACGGTTATCGGTTCTTCGGGTTATATGATTTAAACGGTTTATATCGCGTGTATTGTAACGAATCTAATTTCCGACGTTTCGAGCCCTTTACAGATTTCAGTTTTTTGTCAGTCTGCCCGTGAACATGACAAAAAGGGCTCGAAACGTTGGTAATTAGATTCGTTTCAATACATGCGATGTAAATCGTTTAAATTGTTTTATTGCAATGTCTACAAGTCGCGAAAACATAAGAAAATACTAAATATATTGATAATTTACCGAAAGGCCATGTTTCAACGGCCGTGGTCACGAGTACGTCGAGGTAAATTATCAATATATTTTTATCGCGTTTAAGTCCCGATAACATTATAAATATGATAAGTGATCACACTCGATATTTTTAAACAATACATGATATCGAAAAACTGGTTGCTGATCCTGAAAGTGCTTCACGAGCTACAAATGATATCAATAATACACAAGTTACAGAATAAACTGGATCTATCCGAGAATTTAATAGGATCTCAACAAGTCTCTACTGATCAGTAGACTCCTAGACTAAGATCCTATTTATTTTGTAGTCTTCTCGTATCAATGTTCTAGAAATATTAGGGTATCCGCAATTAGAAGATGGCGGTGCCAAACCGGATGGACCTTGCACAAGGTCCTACCCGCAAGGATTTTTTTTATGAAAAAGGAAGGCTAACAAGCAATTGGGTCACCTGATGGTAAGTGATCACCACTGACTATAGACACCCGCAACACCAAGAAGATTGCAGATGCGTTGCCAACCCAGAGGGCTAAGATGGAATCCTCTTGTGCCAGTAATTAAACCGGCTGTCTTGCTCTCCACGCCGGAACACAACAGTGCAAGCACTGCTGCTAAGCGGCAGGATTAGCGAGTAAGATGGTGGTAGCGATCCGGACGGACCTTGCACATGGTCCTTCCACCCGCAATTTCTTAAGAAATCTATCACTTCTTCGATCATTATTGTAATAACGTTAAGTTTAGCAGAAATACAAAAGGTAGTGGTAACGGATTGAAGCGGGGCCTCGTTAGGATCCAGCGAACGTTTTTCTATTTCTAAAAGCGCCAACTACAATCAGAACGCGTCGGGCGTAAACGCCACTGGAACCTCCCTGTTTATTTAGGATAATCCTTGGATTTTACAGTAAACATGGCCTGTGGAAGTCTTCTGGGAATAGTAGAGTGATTCTCTAAGCCAACAGCGATGAGCTCGACGCTGCGGCAGCGCCCTGTCTTGTTCTAGCGCGCTAGCTCAAGTGGGCGATACAGAGCGATGCCTCGACGTCGAGTTCGACGCTGATGCGCTTAGAGAATCACAGTACTGGCGTCCTTTATAATTGGACTTTATGGTATTCCCAACATGGACCAACTAAATGGAGACATACAACGTTCAATTGGCTAGAAGATACTTTAAACTGTAAGGCGTAAAAGTTTGACATTGTTGGAGACTGTCATTGTAAAATATGCACAAACAAAACTTTTAATAAAAAAAAATATTCAGTTGAAATGAGAACCTCCTCCTTTTTTTAAAAACGTATGTGAGCATTGAATTTCCAGCTTGTAAGGATAAACTCCCAGGTGTGAGAACATTTTTTTTTATGAAATAGAAAGGCAAACACGTGAGTGGGTCACCTGATGGTAAGTGATCACTACCGCCTATAGACATCCGCAAAACCAAAGTGATTGCAGATGCGTTGCTAATCCAGAGGTCTAGATGGAATACCTACCTCTTGTGCCAGTAATTACACCGGCTGTCTTGCTTTCCGCGCCGGAAGACAACAGTGCAAGCACTGCTGCTTAGCGGCAGGATTAGCGAGCAAGATGGTGGTAGGGATCCGGACGGTCCTTGCACAAGGTCCTACCACCCGCAAAACGCAACATAAAACAGTTTCATAAAACCTTAAACAATCGTTGCACAAATTTGTAATTGGAGCTGAAATTTTAACAACGCCGATCCTTTCACAGTTCAAGCTCTTTTGTAACAACAAATTCCTAGCTTTAAATCGCTCTGTGAATTATTGTTTTGCGACGTCCAAATCCTTTTAAAATATAAAAAAAGTGTCAACTGGCCAATCTGTGGCATTCAGGTATTTGTGGCACCCGGGTTCAATAAATAACAGTTTATAGTCGCATACATCGCAATACAAGCCTAAACAATAAAATTTATTTATTTGTACACCAGTTTTATTTTAGGCGCGGACCTTGGTTTTGTTTACGAAAGAAACATGATGTGAAAAGTGTTTGTAAGGGGATAGGTACCACTGATTTATCGTTTTTAGGGTTCCGTACCTCATTAGGAAAAACGGAACCCTCATAGGATCACTTCGTTGTCTGTCTGTCTGTCTGTATGTCTGTCAAGACCCTTTTTTCGCAGGAACGCATGGAGGTATCAAGTTGAAATTTATATCAAATAAATAAATCTGTAGTCCCTAGGAGTCGCGAAAAAATCAAGCTTCTAAGTCAACGCAACGCCGTTCATGCTGCATATCTCATACATTCGCAAGGCACTTAAAAACCTATGGGGTATTTCCTGTTGATCTAGAACTATGAAATTGGGCAAGAAGCAAGTTCTCATAGCACAAATAAAATAATAAATCCGAAAACCGTAAATTTGCAGCTACGTTGGTACGGAACCCTCGGTGCGCGAGTCCGACTCGCACTTGGCCGGTTTTTTTAATTAGGTCGGTGGCAAACAGGTATTTGTATTTGTCACGCCACAAAAAAAATCAAGTCTCCCTACGGGAAAAAGAACTAGTAGGACGATGATGATTTGGTTTATCTTTGATAATAAAACTATTTTATGAATTAATGGATAAATAAACCTTTTTATTACTCGTAAATCCTATTACACAAAATATATCGTTATTTTATGTAACAAAATAAATTTAAAACATAATTATCGTAAGCCGAAGTCACGAGATACCGAAAAGACGTTAAATCAGGTCTTAATGAACGTAAAGCTAGTATGATGATTCTGCTCTCTTTAACGAAGGCATACGGAGGCTCAAAAACGGCTCGTAATTAGATAGCAATTAGCTCCCGTATTAAGCTGTGAACATGCTAGGATTAGCATCCCAGCGTCTTGTGGGACACACAGCGAAGAACGGCGAGAAGCATTTGAAGGGAAGGGAAAGTTAAAGTTCAAGGTACCGCAACCGGTATTAAGTAACTCAACTGATATTTATATTATTCTGGTATTTAATCAACAACAACCGAAATTTTCAAACAAAACCTTTATTTGCTGTTTACCGACCGCCGAGCAGCCGAGCTGTCACGGCTTCGGTACGCAGTCGTCGTCGCGCCACCGCTGCGGGGCTCATGATTAAGGACCACGGACTGCTCCGAAACATGTCGGGCATTTCTGGACTTAAAATATCTATCCGTTTTATTAATATAAAAGTAGTGTTTCATGAGTTTTATTCTTAACGCTCGTGCGTTCACAAGCCCCTACACTCTTAACTGATACGTTATCTAACATAAGAGTATGTTTCGGATCAGTAACCTTGACTGATAAATCCGTTTCTGAAAGTTCAACCTTAATAATGCGTTCAAGACAATTTTAACGACGGAAAGGTATTTTAAAGCGCGACAGTTCAATATTTTACATATGTATGACTCTTTATTGAACATAACACATAAAATAACAGATTACAGGACAAAACAGATGTACAAAGGCGAACTTATCCCTTCAAGGGATCTCTTCCAGTTAACCTTTGAGTGATTGACAGGACCCAAGATCTAGAGTAGACACAGAAAAAGTAAACTAAACAAAACCTACTTAACATCATCATATAATACCTAAAAATATATAGTCGACCAAGAAATTGCTTGACCACTTTTCGACCGTATCACAAAGGGATAAGGTTCAAAAGTGGTCAAGCAATTAGTTGGTCGACTATACATACTTATAATAATATAAATATAGCAATACATATAAATATAGACATATATAAACTACATATAAAATACTTATACATAAGTCAGAGGACATACAATAACCTTTAAGAGGAAGAGTCAAGCTAGAACTTCTTCAAACTACTCCGGAAAGAGGCGACCGACTGCGATTGCCTGATGTCAGTAGGAAGTTGATTCCACAATTTGACAGAATGCAAAGAAAAGGATTTAGATTGGTGAGGAGGAAAGGCAAGACAAAGATTCACACACTGCTTTATAGCGAGGATGTGCAGATTACTCGGTGAATTACTGGTCTTATGAGGGTGCCTATTTGGCTGCTTAAGTCACCGCTACTAGCCAGCTGCCAGCAGTGACTCGAGTCATTTCAGATGTCCTGATGCTGAGCAGTAACCTCCTGGCTTGTAAGGCTGATAAGGCTTAAAAGACACACTGCACTCCTAAGGAACAGTGTTTTGGTATGGCACCTCAAATTTATAACAAGATAGCTTTTGCCCGCGACTTCGTCCGCGTAGACTTGTTTAATTGAATCAAGCAAACGTGCACCCAACATGCAATCTGCAATATTTCCTGGACAATTAATGAGAATTAGTTGCTTTGATGCTCATGACATCACGGCGGCGTATCACTCACTTATCGCTATCCCGTGGGAACTATGCATTTTTACGGGATGAAAAGTATCCTATGTGTTAATCCAGGTTATAAACTATATGTGTGCCAAATTTCATCCAAATCCATTCAGTTGTTTTTGCGTGATTGAGTAACAAACATCAAAACATCCAAACATACAAACTTTCACATTTATAATATTAGTAGGATAGTAGGATACCGAAGGCAATAAGGGACACTTGTATGAATAGGTATGCGAGAGATGTTGAAATTATTACACAAAAAATGCTATTATGCTATAAATGAATACTTAAATGACATCTTCAGTTACGATGGTATCTACCTACGCTTACTTAATTAAGTACTGTAGTTTTTTGTAATGTGTATTTGTACGCCGAAAGGCAAAACTTTTAATAATGTAATATTAACTCATGTTAATGCAAATAAATTATCATTATCAAATAAACATGTTTATATTTGTTCCCCTTTGGGGCCACCATCCTGTGCCTCGCTGGGAAACCACCATCCTGTGCCTCGCTGGGAAACCACCATCCTGTGCCTCGCTGGGAAACCACCATCCTGTGCCTCGCTGGGAAACCACCATCCTGTGCCTCGCTGGGAAACCACCATCCTGTGCCTCGCTGGGAAACCACCATCCTGTGCCCCGCTGGGAAACCACCATCCTTTGCCACGCTAGTAAAAACACCAAGTCATAAGGCCGAAGCATCAGTATGTATGTTGCAAGTAGGACATGGAACTCTGCATATAATCACCGCAGGCGCTCTCCTGTAATGAACTCATCCCGCTTAATGAACTCGATAGTGCCTCGCATACACAAATTGTACCTTCAATTGTTTTTAAAACGAGCTAAAAACTTTATCATCTTTATGTATACATATAACATTTTAAGTCCTGATTGAATGACTGACTGATATATCAACGCACAGCCCAAACCGCTGGACTTAGAGACTTGAAACTTTGCGCATAGATACCTTATAAGGAAGGACTTTTGGAAAATCCATCAATGTATTTTTTTTTCTGTAGGCCACGCGGGAGAAGCCGTATACAGAAATCTAGTGTAGTATAAAAGAAACTCGCCATGCGTTCCTGTCTGTCCTAATAGACTATTTTCGGTTGCCTTCTCCTTCTAAACCACGCAACGGATTTTGATACGGGTTTCAGTGTCATTTAGAGGTTTTTTTACGGAAGGTTTTTATGTATTTTAAGTCCCAATTATAGCCGGGGCGGGTCGCTAATTTGATATTTTTTCAAAAGTCATTCCAATTTTGAACTAATTTGAATTGTTTTCAACACGCACGGTCAGCCTCAGAAGTAGCTGAACATTAGTACCTTGTCGCTGTCATTGATGTGACAAATTCAAGCAAACGCTCATAATATACGTTACTACGACAAGGTTCTTAAGTGTTTAGCTATTTCTGAGGCTCACTGTACGTGAATTCTTAGCTAGGAGCTATTGTTGCTATGAGCATTCAAATGTTGACTTCCCCATTCAAATTGAAATATTTAGATAAAATAGTGATGTAATTGTTGTTTATATTTCATATTATAAAAAAATCGAGGCTCTCCGGTTTACATACAGCTACCGTAGATTCTCTGTTAGGTAACAAAGAATTTTGACGAGAAATATTCACCCGTTCCAAAAACTCATGCAGTTTTGCATTTCCCGTACAACGGGATCCCGCATTTCACCCTCTTCTTGTTTTATTTTTGCAACAATTAGTAACGTATGCCCTTTTTCAAGGTCTCGTCTATCTCTGTACCTAAATTCATCCAAATTGTTTCAGTTGTTAAGGCGTCAAAACTTAACAGACACACAGACTTTCGCATTTGTAATATTAGTTTGGATTTAAATGCTGTCCAATCTGTCAGTTTTGTTACGAAACATAAGTCATGTAAAATTTCCCTGTATGTTTTCCTTTTTGTTTACTTCTGTGAATCAATAAATAGTATTTGTTGTTGTTGCTGTTATTGTCATTTTATTTATTTTATTTATTTATATTTATTTATTTTTAGTTATATTTTTATTTATATTTATTAATTTGTTAGTAAATTACTTATGTCTTTGTTAGTTATATATTAGTATTTATATTTTACATTTTATTCACATTTCACGTTAATCGTCATTTTGGTGACGGCCAGTAACCACTTGTTAACGGTACAATTATAAACGCCCAGACATTTTTTTTATTTTCAATGGCCCTAATTAAAAAGGAAAATAAAGTGACCAATTAACTAGCAAATATGCAACCTATTAACGCGACTTGACGCGTCGTCGCCCATGTAATAGCTTGTAACGGTCGGTTAATTGCTTGGTTAATTTTAAACTGCGGTTCTGTAGTTAATGATACGTTTGGCTGCCTTTGGCAAATATTGTCCGTGAAGTTTTAACTGCGTGATATTTTTTTATGAAAATCGCCCCTGTATTTGTTTTAAATTTAATTGTAGGGGTAATTAATTGTTTCAAATTAATATTTTGTTAGTTTTAGTACATCCAATAAGGTTTAAGGGTATAACCGTAAATCAGCGCAGTACTGTGATAAACCCATTTCAGCATAACGGTAAATAAATAATAATAATAAATAAATAAGTAGTACTATTACGTACTTCGATCAAATCGGAGAAATTCTGAAGAAAGGCCAGGCCAGGAGTACCCTAACCCGACGAGCATGCATGAAGAATGCTATGAGAGTAAGTTAAGCAAAATTTGTACTCGTATGACAGGATTGTAGCAAATGGAAATCCGTGGTCTCTGCCTACTCCTCCGGGAAACAGGCATGACTATATTTATGTATGTATTTAAATATTGTATAAAAGAACATAAATGACAAGAAGAAATACAGTGATGTACAAAGGCGAACTTACCCCTTTAAGGGATCTCTTCCAGTTAACGTTTGAGTGGGTGAAAGGAGTATCACATTAGAGACAAACAAAGAGCAAGATAGAGACAACAATGAAAAATGACTTTACAGCATGCTAATAAATATTAATAATTAGAGATGCGCCGAGTAACACTTTTGCCGAGTAACGAGTACCGAGTATTACTCGGTTCAATTTTTTTTGAACCGAGTACTCGGCCGAGTAACTCGGTTCAAAACACATACCTACAAACAGGTTCGCGCCGGTTGAGCGGCGGGCTCGCGTTGATACACCCCTCATCCCGCCCGCGCCTTTCAACTACCAGTCACTTGATAGTTTGCAAAAAAATACTTCACGTTGCGCGTCATAGTAGATAAATAATTGAAAAAGTTGTTAATTAACGAGTGACTGTGTGTAGTACCTAATCAGTGATGACCTGATTTTGATTAACATTGTTGTTTTAATTATATCCACCTAAATATATTGGATTTCTTGATCCGAGTATACTCGGCATTCAAACCGAGTTATTCGGCCGAGTACGAGTATCAAAAAACCCGCCGAGTACGCCGAGTACCGAGTATAAACCGAGTACTCGGCCCATCTCTATATTTTATTATTATTAATAATAAAATAAAAAAGTTACCTACATAATCGGTGGTCGGTAAGTATTCCGTAAAAGATCTATTATTAAAATGTCGTTGAACATGAAATGAGAACCCGTTGAGAGAACAGCGATCTCGGTGTTAAGCGTCGCTATTGTCGCTAACGACTTTAATGAGTATAGGCACATTAGCCGGCAGCATCCAAGCTATTATACAGCTTCTGTGCAGCATACGACTTCTTTGGGAGCGACATAACGGCATAAGATTAAGCAAGCGAAGCATTAGAAGAAGTAAATTAGCTTAAGGAGTGGCAAATGTTTGTATGATGAATACGAATGTTTGTTATATTATTATTATAAGCTCACGCCTGTTTTCCTTTGGGGTAGGCAGAGACCACAGAACGCCATTTGCTCCGGTCCTGGCATACTTCCCTCGCTTCCTCCACACACATTCCTCTCTTCATACATGCTCGGCGGTTACGGGTACTTCTAATTCTGCCTGTCTTTAGGACGTCATCAATTTAGTCAACGAACGTACGCCGAGGCCGCCCTCTACCAACTCGCCCAGTCATATCACTTTTATAAATTTGCTTACATAATCGCCTTTCATCCATCCGTTCGACATGCCCAAACCAACGCAACATTCCTTTCTCTATCTTAGTAACTACATCTTCTATTTCTCCCTTATAACACTATTTCGCACTCTATTAGTCGGCTTGATCCCACTCATAGTACACAGAGTATTTAAGTATGTATTTTTTTTTTTATAAAACATAGGACGGCAAACAAGCAAGTGGGTCACCTGATGGTAAGTAATCACCACCGCCTATAGACACCTGCAACAACAAAGAGAGTGCAGATGCGTTGCCAACCCAGAGGGCTAAGATGGAATACCTCTTGTGCCAGTAATTACACCGGCTGTCTTGCTCTCCACGCCGGAACACAACAGTGCAAGCACTGCTGCTTAGCGGCAGGATTAGCGAGCAATTTATCTATATAAGTATGTACATCCGTAGTCTAGTACCCGTAGTACAAGCTTTGCGGTATTTGGGACTAGGTCAATTGGTGTAAATTGTCCTGAGATATTTATTTATTTTAATGATCGAAATATTTCAACTTATGTTACGTCCCACGGCACGGCACAAAGTTTATCTTACAATTCGAAAATGTACATCAGGTATATTTGAGTCAAAAAGTTATCGAGAAAGAGTACAAGCTTTAATTTGTTAAAGACTAGGTCAATCGGTGTAAATTGTTCCAAGACATTGTAATATATTTACGTATACATTTACCAATGTATGTTTGTTTAATAATTGTTTAGTACGTAAAGCTTTGCTTAGTTCGGACTACGTCCATGGATATTAAAATTGTCCCAAGATATTTATTTATTTTATTTTGACATCAAGTGTGCAAGCATTTCCTTAGCCCTATAAATCTCCTTAAATTTTAATAAACCCCCTAAAAACCTTATACCACCTTACAAACTAACAAAGCCACAACTTCGCAACCTCGTCACCTCGCCACAAAAGGTCCCCGAATATCACAAGTAACAATAATGATGTGTAATTTAAATGCAAATGCAGGACCGGCAGGTAGGGAAGTTGGACCTTTGTTACAAGTTTCAAATTGCCAAGAGTTGGGCAACTTGGGGTTGCTTAAGTCTCTAGTTGAGACAACACCTACGCTCTCAGCTTGTTTTATGGACGTCCGGTCCACGTAATTAAAGTTGAATTTGTTGAAATTTAAAGTTAGGCTTAGGAAAATTAAGTACCTTAAACAAAGTATGAGCCTTTCTTTACAGGTCTTTCGTAATACCAGGGCATCTAAAAAGTCCTTACGTTGAGATAAATATATTAAAAAAATATGAAAAAAGTATTTTCTTATTTTTTTAGCCCTTGTGTGATGTGATAACCTAATAACATATACGCTAAGGGCCATTTTACACGGTAAGATATCTCGCATGCTTGGCGCATTGCATTGCGGGTCTCGATCGATCGCTTGACCACGTCATATCTCGATAGCCCGCAATGTAATGCAACTCGCATGCTTGACCGACAGAACTTGTACCGTGTAAATGGCCCTTAAGTCTATGGCGTGTTTTAAGTCGAGCTGTTTAAAGGTTATTTTAAAACCATGATCTCTCTTGTTCATGAATATGGAAAGCAGAAAAGAATTAAACCACAGAAATTTATGTATTTGTAAAATGTTTCCACCACGAAATCTGCACTGGTTCCCCATAGCAAATATAATATTATGGATATTATTTAACTTTTGAAGTCCTTTCGTATTAAAATAAATTTTTCAAAGTTTGTTTAATGTCAAGATACTAATGGAATCAATTTCTTTGCTAATCCGCGAATCCAGTGACATGGCATGAAAAAGACAACGATTGTGCTGAATACTTAATAAAAGAAATAAAAACAACACAAAACGCGACCACAACCCAACCACCAACACCAAAAATACTAATACGTCACGTGTTTCACCTCTCCACGAGGCATCATCAGGAGCTATTGACCTCTCGACTGTCAGTCGACGATTCGTCGAGAGGTCAATAGCTCGTGATGATGCCTCGTGGAGAGGTGAAACACGCGTCGAGTGGTATTTTGGTGTTGGTGGTTGGGTTGTGGTCGCGTTTGTGTTGTTTGTTTTATTTATTTTGTGAAGTATTCAGCACAGGCGTTGTCTTTTTCACGATTGCTGACACCGGGTTTAAATTAGATAAAGATGAAATAAGACAGCCATTTAACATTAGATAGGCATAGATAAAAAACATGTAACTTTAATACAATGTTTTAAACGTTTTTCCTGGAAAATGCTAACGTTTCATTAATAAAAGAATGGTTCTTTTATCGATAGCCGGAGCTATAGAATAATTCTAAAAGTGAACAAAAGAAATGTCCGCAATTTAAGATGATTTTTAAATTGATGTTAATTTTTTAATGCCATGTTCAAATTAGGCTTTAATGGAGCAGGCATCTGGTATTTAAGTAATAAAAAAGCGTTCCACATTAAATTAGATTTGTTAGCAGGACGACAAAATAAACGAAGTTTTTCTACTAAAATTGGCCAGTTTAAGTAATTTGTGCCTGAAAGCCTTAGATCTCGGGGAAATAATTTTGTTTCCTACAAAATAATATCATCTGCTGTCTCTTTGTGGGTTAAGAACATTACATTATTTGAATGTACTGAAATTATTTTATTACCAAGTACATACCTCAGAAGTAGCTGGACGTTTTAGTATGTTGTCGCTTTCAGTGATGTGACAAATCCAAGCAACACTCATTACACACGTTACTACGATAAGGTTCTTCAGTATTCAGCTCCTTCTGAGACTGACTGTACTACTTAAAGATGATAATTAGTTATGAGTTCGAGAGCCGTACAGTGTACAGTGAGCCGCAGAAGTACCTAAATGCTTAAAGAGGTTACAAAGATGTATAAAAGGGCTTACGCTCTCGACAATAAAGTCGTGAGCCGGTCTTTCGAACTTATCGACTGTTTAGATAGATCATCTGCTGCTTGTACACGCAGTTTTATAATATCCTGCCTATGTTTAGAAAGCTCTGAGTGATACACTTGACAAGCAATAAAACGATAGGTACAGTACAATTATTCCAAGAATTTACTTTGGTTGTGATCGGAAATGTCACGGTAAATAAAAATTAGGCGAAGTACATTGCTGGCTTTAGATAGAAGGTCAAGTATCATGTAATGATCTAAATAGGCAATGTAAACCAAAAACCATATTTGTTGACTACCTATTACCGAGTATGAAATTTTAAGTAATTGTACTGTAGAGTTTTGAAATTAACCGGAAATGGATAATTTGATATTGATTGAAGTAGGTTTTGTGGGTTATTTAGAACTTGTGCAAGGTCCGTCAGTACTGCTACCACCATTTTGCTTGCTAATCCTGCCGCTAAGCAGCAGTACCTGCTTCTTGTACTATTGTGTTCCAGAGTGGAGAGTAAGACAGCCGGTGTAATTGTTGGCACAAGAAGTATTCCATCTTAGTTTTTTAGGTTGGCAACGCATCTGCAATATCCTTGGTGATGCGAGTGATTATTAACGGTGGTGGTCACATATCATTAAGTGACATTTTTATATAAAAAGGTAATACTTAGATAAGTATTAAACTGTAGACACAATCGCAATGGACTCAAATCTCGAAAGTAAAAAAATAATAGTATAGTCGACCAAGTAATTGCTTGACCACTTTTGAACCTTATCCCTTAGTAATACGGTCGTAAAGAGGTCAAGCAATTTCTTGGTCGAGTATACCTAACGTAACTCTTTCATTTCATAAGTATAAATTGAAGTAAAACGATACTTATTTCGTTTCGATTAAACTCATAAGTACTGACGATTTGATGTGTTGCTTTTTATACAAAGTTTTTCGGTAACTTCAAACGTTAGAGGAAAATTAAACATTTTAGAAACGAGTCGTAATTGGAAGATAAATTGTTGTCCTTCGTCCTCGAAATATTACGTTTCCTTCCACTGTCAAATGAATAAGCAATATTACGCAATTTGCCGTCATTTTAGTCAAATAACATTATGATAAATTCAAAATTAAAACACCTTTGTAATTTTGCTACGTTCAGCACACCGCGTAACAGCAGTATGCATATTTTTCAGACTTCAAAAAAGCAAGTATTCAATTCGACTTGTGATTTTGTTTTTTTTTTATCTGTATGTTTACCGATTACTCGGTTATGGCCTGATCTTTTTTGATTAATTTTGATTAATCTAAACTTTGCGTGTGGTAGGACCTTGTACAAGGTCCGTCCGGATAGCTACTACTATCTTGCTCGCTAATCCTGCCGCTAAGCAGCAGTGTTTGCACTGTTGTATTCTGGCGTGGAGAGCAAGACAGCCGGTGCAATTACTGGCACAAGAGGCATTCCATCTTAACCCTCTAGGTTGGCAATGCATTTGTAATCTCCTTAGTGTTGCGGGTGTCTATAGGCGGTGGTGATCACTTACCATCAGATGACCCACTTGCTTTTTTGTCTTCCTATCTTATTTAAAAAAAAAACTTTAATAGATAGGGTACACTTCCAAGTTAATCCCATTTGATGATGGGATCAACGAGAAATCAGTGGAACGCCTCAAACACAATTACTGCTGAACCGAGTTAAGCTCTCAAATAATTCTGATAGAACAAAGACTTCGACCTCAAAGTGATTTTATCTACAACTAGTGGTCCGCCCCTGCTTCGATCGGGTACAGTCGCCATCAAATGTATCGGGCACGGTGTTGATAAATATTTGAACACGACCGTTATTTGAAAACTAACAATCAAAACTAATCTAAACTAAAGTAAATAGATTAAAACTAGTAAGAATAATATTTAATAACAATTAATAAAAACTGATTAAAAATATTCAAAATGTGTTGTGGCCGGTTTCGCGCTGTATGGCAATGGACATTCGTTGAACCAAGATCGGGGATCAAAACCCCTCTCTCGCAGTCGACGGCCCAACTCTTTGCACAACTCGAGTGCCTCAGAGCCCCAGGGACCCGCCGTCTCGACTGCAACCGGCACGAAGTCGAACATGGGCTCCAAGGCGGAGAACTTGATGTGCCTCAATTTTCAAGAAAATAAGCAAGCAAGTGGCTCAAAAACATCTAAACAGACTCTATCTAAAGACGGTTTGACCCTGAGGTGCAATTTTTGAATCTCACCAGTGGCCTGTTTTACGAAGCTACAAGTTACAATTTTAACAAGTCTAAAGCGGCAACATTGGTCAATAATTCCAGGCATTATTGACCAATGTTGCCGGTTTAGACTTGTAAAATTGTAACTTGTAGCCTCGTGAAACGGCCCACAGGTGATTTAAGCTTACCAGCTTGTTTCATAGAGATTCAGCCAATTTGGTGAGCTTTTGTCACCTGCTGAGATTCAAAAATTGCACCACTGATTCCATGGTGGAGATGGCGCTGTCTCTTGTGGGATGCTAGGTGTGTTAGAACTAGGGAATGCTAACCTGGTTAATTTCCTAAAGAATAACCGGTTAAACCTGTTTCTTCGTTAAATAAATAACCAGGTTTCCATTCCCTAGTGCTGACACACCTAACATCCCACAAGAGACAGCGCCCTCTCCGCCATGGAACCAGGGTCAGACTATCTTTGACGATGGAGTCTGTTTAGTTGTTACTGATCATTTTGCCCGCTCCGATGTATTTGATGCAGGATGTATAGTAGACCAAGAAATTGCTTAACCACTTTTGAACCTTATACTTTTGTAATACGGTTGAAAAGTGGGCAAGCAGTTTCTTGTTCATCTATACATAAAAATATTTTATAAAAAAACTCTATATGACAGTGAAAACCATTTCAAAATACGATTCTTGGTTCGGAAGGAGTAAACGGCCGAAGTTATGATGATAGACCGGAACGGATGGCGTCTTTGCTTTATACTATGTAAAGAGAAAGATCATGAAAAAGATATTGAGAACATGTTTTCCTACTTTCGAACACTTTATCAGCTACTATATGCTTAATAAACATAACGGCACTTCGCTCAAGAGAGAAACAGACAAGATAATCTCAAAATATCTCATAATTACCGCGTCAAATAAACAATGGACTCACCCAATAGCTTTTGTTAGAACACATTACCTTCTTCTGCGCAGCCGAGCAAGAACCCCTTAATGAAACGCGTTAGACACAAACCCCCATTGTAATTTGCTCATTGTTAGAAAGAATACTCCGTTTTCGTGAAATAAAAGTGTCTTTTGTACTGGAAACAAAGGCAATAAACATTAACCACCCCATTCAGAGGGGAACTTGAGAGAGAAATATGACAATTTATGAAAAAATTTGATTGTCTCTCTTTTACTCGTGCTTTGGTTTTTACGAAGATAGAAACATTGTTTAAATGATAATTATGCAGATCAAACGCTAAGAGCTGTATTTATAGATCCTTCTACTACGACCGGTTTCTCAAGCAACGAAATATCGAATGCGATCTTGAGAATGCGTTACGGAATCGATCTATAACTACAGGTCTAAGAAAACCATAAACATAGGATAATTAAATTGTAGCGCATACACAAAAAAAGCTCATTGACGTATATTTAAATACTATAATAAAATGATATGTAACATAACACCCTCATGTATACTCAATCAACAGGGAATAAATGAATAGGGATGTCTCCTGGGTTAAAACAACAAGATTCTAATCAGTCCGTCAGTTAGATTATAGAAAAATACTCGATACGTATTTTTTTATTTGTCCATACGAATAATATTGACAAAGATACAGCACATTCAAATTCAGGAGTAGGGGCTCGTGACGTCACTCTTTCGTAAAAATTTTACGAAATAATGACGTAGCGCGAACTTTCGCCGCTCTGTAACTTTGTTATTTTAAGTTTTAGAAGCAAAAGAAAAAATACGTATCTACTATTTTCTGGCGTTCTAAAAGATGGACTAATTATTATTTTTTAGTCAACATCCCAATTATTGAGCAATTTTGAACAGTCAAAATATAAGGTTTTGCCCGCAACTTCGTTCCCGTAGATTTTGCATTAATTACATGCTATTTTTCACTTCTTTTTATAGTCTAAGATACCACCGCAAAATTCTGCACCTAATTATTTTTGATCAAACAGGATTTAAATAAAAGAATACCTACAGTGCTTGCGGCAGCATTTTGGCGTTGCAACTTTGTGGCGTTGTATGACCTCACTTGTAATCGTCAAAAAACAGATAGGTGTAGAATTTTACGGTGGGCTCTTGTCTTACACGATTATTCTAGATGGTGATCAAAAACCCTTTCTCAGTGCCCCTCTACGAGACTTAAGAATGCATGTTCCTACATTTATATAATATCTATGTTTAGGTTGCGTGTTATTTGTCAGTCAATCATGAAACTCTTGTACCGTCAACCTCTGAAGTAGCTTAACACTTAAGAACTTTGGCTTAGTAACGTATGAAATGAGATTTACTCGAACTCGTCACATTACTGACAGCGACAAGGTACTAAAATGTTCAGCTACTTCTGAGCCTGCCCGTATATTTAACCGTCTGTTTTTTTTTCTAAATGACGAATGAGTTATTCGTCAATATGAGTTAATTTGACGACCGGATAGCCTAGTGGTTAGTGACCCTGACTATGAAGCTAGAGGTTCCGGGTTCGATTCCCGGAAATGTTTGTATGATGAATATGAATATTTGTACCCGAGTCTTGGATATTGCATGTATTTATGTATGTATATCCGTTGTCTAGTACCCATAACACAAGGTTTACTTAGCTTGGGACTAGGTCAATTGGTGTGAATTGTCCTGAGATATTTATTTATTTTATATCCGTATCAAAACTGTTGTGCGATTTAGAAGAAGTAAACGGCTAAGGATATAAGGACAGACAGGAATAAACAGCAACTTTGTTTTATACTATGTAAAGATAATACAAATAAGATAAATATAATGTAATATCTTATTATTGTTATTTTCTATAGTTAGCTTTAATATTATTTTTTTAATCTAGTTTTAAGGAGCTTGGTCGTACAACGATCAAGTCGCTCCATAAGTCTTGAGACACAGTTTTGGTCAATCTTAACCTAAATACACAGTTTGTATATTCTGTACAACTGTACAACTGGATTGATCCGATGACGGATCGGTTAACACTGCGATACAATGCCCCATATCGTAGGTATAGCGATGAAATCGGCCCCGAACACACTCCGTCAGCACGTGCAATATTATTATGTATGTCTTTCCCATTCACGGGACAATAGTGCCCCGGACCTTTGGGAGGCGTGCGCGGAGCCGAAGCCAACACGTAGAGGCCCTTTAGACAATTTAATGAAATGTGATGGGTACACCGGGCGGATGCTGTCCCTGCCCGCATCATAGGGACACGAGCAGAGGCAGCCACCGCCAGGCGTAAAAACTATTGTGGAAAGATGGGACCTAAGCCGTACAAGACTACAGGGGGAAAACGATGGACTAATGACTGGGCTATTGCGTGAGACATCCGGACGTCTGCCAAATAAAAGTGATCTTGGCAGACGGTGACTCGCCCTCCACTAGATGGGCCCCCTTTAAAAGCGACATATAGAATGGCTCAGAGGCAACACCGGTGCGGAAGGCTAAGGGTAGAGAGGTGTCACTGGACTTTGAACTTATCGCCAACTCGCTACTTATGTTTCCACATCTACCCTCGAGCATACAGCTCTCGCGACTCCACTCTGACCGGCCGGCTAAGGCAAGCCAGAGGTGGGGACCTGTCCCTCGTCAGGCTTCACTCCTCCCGGCCGCGGGGCAAGGGAGAGGTGAGGGACAGGGGCCTTCCCCGGGAGCACTCGGGTACGTGGGGTCGCTACTCCCCAACAGCTCGCCACAAGCTGCCCTGCGTTTTATTATTATTATTATATTTATTTATAATCTTAGGTTGGGTTTTTACAATATTTCTATAAAAAGTAATAAAACAATATCAATACAAAATATACAAACATTATAAAAACCTAACCTAGAGTGCCGCCGGCAGCGGGGCAGGGCTCAAGCTACCGGTGGTTAGGGCCGCAGAGTGAGGAATCTCCTGACTATTCGTGCCGTGTCCAGGAGTACCGCCTTTTGTATCTGACCCTTGATCCAGCCTTCTAGCGAGAGTCTCTTGAGGTGTTGGTCGAGACTCTTCGCTATAAGACCGTTCACTGAGACGACTATCGGAACAATGATTGTCGAGTCAACATCCCACATAGCGGTTACCTCGTGAGCCAAGTCAAGGTACTTGCTGAGTTTGTCCTTCTCGGCCTTCACGAGGTTCTCGTCATGCGGGATGGTGACGTCGACCAGCACTGCTCGGCGTTGTGATCGATCTGTTAGCACGATATCAGGCTTATTGGCCGCAATAGTCCTGTCCGTGATAACAGATCGATCCCAATAGAGCGTAGCACGACCATTTTCGAGAACAGGCGCCGGTGTGTACTTATAGTACGGCACTTCAGTCTCAACAAGGCCGTACCGAAGAGCAAGTTGCTGGTGAATAATCCTGGCTACTAGGTTATGTCTGTGCAAGTACTCGCCGTTAGCAAGATGAGAACAACCGGAAATGATATGCCTGAGTGACTCACCGGGACGGCGGCATGCTCGACAAATGTCGACCGTACCGTCCTTCAGGATATATTTCCGGTAGTTATTCGTCATGATAACTTCATCTGCAATTGCACAGACAAAACCCTCGGTTTCCCCAAAAAGGTCACCGAAGCGTAACCAGTTCACCGACGCGAGCAGATCTACATCCGGCCCAGACAGGGCCCGATAGAACCACCCGTGTAGCTCCTTGCTCTTCCATACGTTCTTGCGGTCCTCGGTGCTTAACACCGTAGGTTTGCGCCACATCCCGTTAGCCAAGGAGAGCGGCGTGAGGTTCCTGTCAACTGCCACCACATCGCGATGCATCCCGCACTCATTTTGAAGGAAATAGTCCCTGAGACTGCACACCTCGCGGTTGTGAAGGTTTTTGGCATTCAAGAAACCTCTACCTCCACACTTCCGCGGGATGTACAGTCTCATAACAGATGAGCGCGGGTGCAGCATACGATGCGTTGTTAGCAAATGACGGACCCTCCTGTCCAAGGCATCCAGCTCAGTCTGGGTCCACCTTAGTATGCCAAAGGAGTATGTGAGTAAGGGCATCACCCAGGCGTTGAAAGCGCGCACCTTGTTGCCACCTGATAAAAGACTGTTAAGTACTTTGTTCAGGCGACAAAAGAAGCGCTCAGTCACCGCCTGTTTGATGTCCCCACCCACAATACCCAAAGACTGTGACATACCAAGGTATTTATAGGTTTCTGCTTCAGAAAGAGATCGAAGGGACATTGTTTCAGAAAGTTGCAGATTCGTTGAATTTACAACTTTCCCCTGCTGTACATGCATGATTGCACACTTGTCTACACCAAACTCCATATTGATAGCACTACTAAAAACTTCAGTGATTCTTAGTAGTTCCATCAAGTCTTGGCGTTTCAGTGCAAACAGCTTGAGATCATCCATATACAGAAGATGAGAAATTACCTCGTTCTCTTTCCGGAGCCGATAGCCTAACCCTGAATCCTTTAGCAAAGTACTAAGAGGATTCAAAGCTAGACAGAACCACAAGGGACTCAGACTGTCACCCTGGAATATGCCTCGCTCAATCCTTATTGAACCCCGCGGCTCAAGGGGGCCATCTCCGCCACTTGGTTGACAAAGAACTGTGGTCCACTGCCGCATACACATACCCAAGAAGGATCTCAGAGCTGCATCTACTTTATACAGCTCTAAGACCCTCCTTAGCCATGAATGCGGCACCGAATCATAGGCCTTTTTGTAGTCAATCCAAGCGACTGATAGGGCCCCCTTGCTCCGCCGGGTTTGCTGGCAAATGGTCATGTCAATGAGGAGGAGCTCCGTAGTACCACGGGACCCAACCCTACATCCATTTTGAGCATGAGCCAAAATATTGTTCGTAACAATATGAGAGTTAATTTTTGCTCTCAGAATAGATGTAAGGAGCTTGTACATAGTGGGCAAGCACGTGATGGGTCGGTAGTTCTTAGGTTCCGTGGTACTACCGGACTTATGGAGCAGGAAGGTGATACCTGTTGTCAAGAAAGTTGGCAGGGAACCAAGCTCGATGGCTTGTTGGAATTGCGCAGCCAAACACACGTGCGAGCATTTGATCCATTTTATCCAGAAGTTGTGCAATCCATCCTGCCCAGGACTTTTCCAGTTCTGGGCAGTGCGGATCGCACAACTTACGTCATCAGGGCTGATCGATATTGCCCCCATGGGATCGATTGGGTCGCACGCGCGTTCGACTACTCTTATCCAATCGTCCTCCGTATGTTCGACAGGCAGCGACCAGATATTACGCCAGAAGTTCGTCATGTCTGTTGGATCCGGCAGCTGCCCCCCGACTACACGTTGGTTGGTTCCCTCCCATTTTCTATACACCTTCCTTTGGTCGCTTTGGAAGAGGCGATTCTCATGGTGTCTATCCACACGTAACCTGTAGCGGCGAATACGGCCCGCCCACGCATAAATTTTCTGCTTTAGAAAGTCAATCCGCTCCGTGACACAAGTCAGATATTCTTGGGGAGTTATACCAGTCCCCGCAAAGGCCTGGTTCACGAAGCGCATTACTCGGGGGCGATTGTTGCCCCCCCTAAAGCAGATTAGCTTTGCAATGAGAGTCCTGAATGTTTTGATACGCCGCTCGATCCGCACTTGCCAAGCGGGGGCTCCTTTGGCAGCTCGCGCTGCTCGATCAGTGTCTGGAAACTTGACACGCGCAATGCGGCACGCCGCGATGGCCCCACAGTACATGATCGAGTGGGTATCAATTAGATCTTCACTGGTCTGAAAATACGGTGCTAGCAAATCATTCAGGGCTCCCATTAACGCTAAATTACGTTTATTCGTGGGCAAACGTGGTAATCGCGGCCTAGATTCAGGTGTGTAGCGATACCGCAGAATCGTATCCTCCAAAGCCCTCCTCAGTTGCTCATTGGCCTGGGTACTTACGCTCATGTTAGCGTAATCATCCGCATCGACACCGGCTCCATCCCGTAGCACCGCCGAGGTCTGGTCGTGGACCAGCGTCGGCGGCGCAGCGGATAGATCCCGTGTCGAGGCAGACGTCACGCGAACTGGTAATGTTTCCAGGCGCAGCCGATCAAGCACAGAGTCATCCAACCGCTTGAGTCGTTGGATGGCTCGTACCTGATCCGATAATCGTTGTGCGGTGACGGTCACAGTCGGTTCAAGGGCCTGAAACAGAGACAGCATCCGGTCACGATACGCAGTGAGGTTGATTCCCCCCTCTGTAGCCCCATAGTAGGCGCGCATGCAGTTCTCATTCATGGTTTGAGACCATCGCATGCGGCGCACTAAACCACCGGTAGCGGGAGCCGTGCGCGGAGCAGAATGCCCCACAGGCCCCAAGCGTGCCGGCAGCGGAGGGCGCCCGCGTCGCGCAGGTGGTCGCGGCGGCGGGGGCGGCGGCCCGCGCTCGTCGCTCGACTCGCTGGTGTCGGGCGCGGTGGCGAATTCCTCACCCGACGACGATGGCGAGGAGCTGGGCGAAACGGGAAGAGGTGGTGGACGTGCGCTTTGACCCGCTTGTCTAGTCTTCGATCTCGTAATCATAGTATCCTGTTTTGCGCTTTAAACATGTCATCCTTATTTATTAGATGGTAAATAGATTGTATAAAAACGTTTGTAAGGCAGAGGACACGAAAACATTGCAAAAAAACGATTTAAAATACTATAATAAAAATGAGACGTCTGACAGTGTCAGCGGTTTTTTTTATTATTATTATTATTATAAGCTCACGCCTGTTTCCCTTAAGGGTAGGCAGAGACCACAGAACGCCATTTGCCCCGGTCCTGGCATACTTCCCTCGCTTCCTCCACACACATTCCTCTCTTTATACATGCTCGGCGGCTACGGGTACTTCTAAACTCTTAGCTCTAATACTGCCTAGATAATCACCTAGATTTAACATTTCTACTTTATCATTAAAATACACGCACTTAATCTTAAGTTTCAACTTAAGTCTCGGCTTAAGCCTGACTAACTTAAATTACAAATGTTGTGCTTAGATTTTAGCTGAAGGAGAATTGGTTACGAAAATACATGTAGTACACATCTCTCAGTAAGTACCTAACTGTGTATATACTTCTGCTATTATAATATTTCTTGGCGACCTTAACTTGTTAAAATTATATAACTAGCAACCCGCCCCGTCTTCGTACGGGCACCATTAGGATGCAATGTAAGTAAATAAAATTACAATGAAAAACCGTATCAAAATCAGTTGCGTGGTTTTGGGCCTCCGCTAAGTCGCGTGGGCGCACAGAACGGGTGTACGGAGCGGGTGCACGCCGATAGAAAAATAGTATGAGAGCGTCCGCTAACCCGCGCGGGCGCGGGCGCATACTATTTGTCCGATAGGCGTGCACCCGCGCAACGCAGCGGACGCACTTAGAGAATGTAAGCGCCCGAAGATACAATTAGAACAGACAAACGGACAGCTTTGTTTTATACTATGTAAAGATAAAGATTAAAATATACAAAATGCAATACAAGTTACGAGAGCACTGTTATAATCATTTTAATGTAATTTCAATTTTATTCCAAATAAACCAATATTAATATAGTAAAATTATATTTAAATTATATTTAACTAGCGGACGCGCGCGACTTCGTCCGCGTACCTAATAGTGTAGCTTTCTATCTATGAATGAATTTTTGAAATCGGTTCACTAGGTCCAGAGATTACCCTCTACATACAAACAAACTAACAAACAAACAATGATTACCTCTTTATTATATTAGTGTAGATTAGTGTAAATAACAAAATTCCTTAAAATTGATGATTTTTTATTTCCTCGCAAAAAGCGTTGAGAAACTTATATCACAAGTGCGTAATAGAACATTTCGTATTAAGACCAGTAAATAAAGAATTACAGTCAAGGCTATTATACTCGTATATCTGAGGCCGGGGGCTGAAGGCTCTAATGACAAGATGTTTGTTAATTCCTATACCGCCCCCGAGACACAATGTTTTCCTAACATTAAAGAGAAAACAAATAAAGAAATAAGGCAAAAAATACTTTAATAAAACAAATGTTTAATGTTTAACTCAAACAAGGTAGGGACTAAGATTTTAGGATACTATTAAATTATAAAAATATAGTGGGTGAGATTGTATAATTACTTGACTTGCCAAATCATAGTGGCCACTATGAAAAATTTATCTACTTGAAACTACTCGTATGATATATTGCGGAAAACTGTGTTTTTTTTTTGTAGGGTTAACGCTCTGAAATTTACCAGAAAACGATTACTTAGCTCGCGAGAGAATCCACAGACAAGAGCTAGTTATATAACATACATTTACAAATTCCCATTACGTATCGGAATATATAAAAAGCTTATCGCAATCTCGTTTCTCATTACCTTTACATCACATTTTCCGTTGATACCTACAGTTAATTTCAAATCTGTATAAGATATTAAGTTTCACAAAAAAATGAGGTGTTACATGAGAATGTCTAAAGCCTGTGTTTTATGTCTGTTTGTATGCAAGTTTATAGTACTGTAGGACATGGCAGCCATTAAAATTATTACCGTAAAGTCATTTTACAGCAAAAAAAAACAACCTATAAAGAGTTATGATTTATAAAGATTTGTAGGTTACGCGATTTGTTTTCATTTTAGACGTTGGAGTTAATAATTTTCAATAATGATGAGTTTTATTGACCTTAACGCAATAAAGGTACAATTATTTAAAACTAGCGGACGCCAGCCACTTCGATCGCGTGGAATAAGTAGCCTATGTCCGTCGATGATAGTGTCGCTTTCTATCTATGAAAGATTTTTTGAAATTGGTACAGTAGTTCCAGAGTTTACCCTCTACTTAAAAACAAACAAAGTTTACCTTGTATTAGTACAGATCAGTGCAGATTAACAGCTTGAACTTTTCAAAACAAAATACAGTATCTTAGGATTCATGTTTCACCGTATCAAACCTACACGAATGGATATAAAAGTATCACCATTTATACATAACACATGTGGGTTGATACCAAGACCTTCAGATCAAGAGTCCGAAACACTCTTGGCTGGCTTTCGTCACCTCTCTTCCTACTTGTTCCTACTGTTGTACTGTTGTGTTCCGGCGTGGAGAGCAAGACAGCCGGTGTAATTACTGGCACAAAAGGTATTCCATCTTAGCCCTCTGGGTTGGCAACGCATCTGCACTCTCTTTGTTGTTGCAGGTGTCTATAGGCGGTGGTGATCACTTACCATCAGGTGACCCACTTGCTTGTTCGCCTTCCTATGTTGTATAAAAAAAAATATATTATTGCATAGTTTGAACTCAACTTTCCCTATAACAACCCGTAGTCTTAAAGTACGCGATCTACAGGAATATAGGAGTATCTATTTCTTCCACGGTTTCCGCTTCGCTGGAGCAAGGAATTACTTGGCTGGCCCTGTCATTTTCCATTTTATTTATACACCCTGTACTTAGAATTGCGTCTAGCGATGTCTTCTTCTGAGATGCGATGTAATTGGATAGTCGACAACACAAGATGTATCCACTTTTGCTCCTTACTGCATTGAAATAAGGAGTAAAAATGTATTTATATAATTTTTTATGGTCAACTGAACCTGATTTTAAGTTGCTGTTAGATTTATAAGCATTTGTTTGTAATAAGCATTTAAACGAATGTATCAAAGGTCACAAAACAAGGAGGATCGCGAGTGGTCGGACCTTCTGCAAGGTCTGCCCGGATCGCTACCACGATTTTAATCGCTGACCCAGCCGCTAAGCAGCACTGCTTGGACTGTTGTGTTCCGGTGCATGGAGAGCAAGACAGCCGGTGCAATTACTGGCACAAGAGGTATACCATTTTAGCCCTCTGGGTTGACAACGCATTTGCTGAATCTCCTAGGTATTGTGGATGGGGGCTGTGATAATTTACCTAAGTTGAGCTACTTGTTCGTTCGGCACTTTATTTTGTAAAAAAAAAACAACAGCGCACAGCGTGCAAGCGTTTAAAAATGTTACAAACGAATGTTCAAGTCTTGATAGACTGATGAAGGTTCTGATGAACGTTATGGGTTTCCTACTTATGTTCCCTAGGATTTTAATTTATTTACATATACTCGTCAAAGCCCTTTTGTGTGACTAAAATGATTGTGATTGAATGCAGTTTTATTATAGTCATTATAACCTACCACTACATCCACTTTTCCTTTGAGAGTCTTTCATTTTGTAACTGACCAACAAATTGCATATCGAAATGACAGATGCAGTAGCGGAAATAACCGCCAGCGTAGCGACAGTGCTCTTGTAAGTACGGTCAGGGAAAAAAAGTGAATTTTATTAATAACTATCGACTTGCACAGGCTTCAGACGGTGCAATAGGATGACAATTTAATGTACAAATAATCTCTGAATACGTAACAGTGAAAACTTTATTAAAATCGGTTGTGTGGGGTAGGAGAAAACGGCCGAAGCTTAGCGGCTTTGTTTTGTATTAGAATAGAATAGAAACCATTTATTTCAGGCTGCATAGGCCCATAGAAAAATACCTTAAAGACTAACATACATATTTATAAAACAAAAACATTAAAACATTAAAATTAGCACGTTACTTCGGCGACGTGTGACCTAGTTTCAGGGTGTCTAGCAACCGCCCTCGAAAACGACGAAAATCGACTCCCTTCGGCCAGAATTCCTGCTTTATGAAGGTTGGCAGATGATTATTGTGTAAAGATAATAGGCCCGGTTGTGTAGTTAAATTATTACAGTCTAGCTTTTGCCTGCGTCTTCGTCCGCGTAGACTTGTTTAATTGAATCAAGCAAGCGTGCACCCAACATGCAATCTGCAATATTTCCTGGACCAATTAATTAGAATTAGTTGCTTTGTTGCTCACGACGTCACGGCGGCGTATAACTCACTTATCGCTATCCCGTGGGAACTATGCATTTTTACGGGATAAAAAGTATCTTATGTTAATCCAGGTTATAAACTATATGTGTGCTAAATTTCATCCAAATCCATTCAGTAGTTTTTATGTGAAAAATTAACAAACATCCGTCCATACTTACAAACTTTCGCGTTTATAATATTAGTAGGATATGCCCTAAAAATAAAATGAAACGTCCAAATACTTGGAAGTATTTGATGTTTTGGCAGATAAGTCAAAGAGAAGATGGTTTAAAAGAACCGCGCTTTCGCGTGTTCTCACCGAGAGTCTGTAGGAGCTATAACAGTGTCTTGCAAATGACGACCGGATAGCCTAGTGGTTAGTGACTGTGACTTTGAAACTAGAGATTCCGGGTTCGATTCCCGGGAAGGGCAAATGTTTGTATGATGAATATGAATATTTGTACCCGAGTCTTGGAACTTATATGTATTTAAGTATGTATCTATCTAGTATGTATATCCGTTGTCTAGTACCCATAACACAAGGTTTACTTAGCTTGAGACTAGGTCTATTGGTGTGAATTGTCCTGAGATTAGAGCGTTTAAACATCGTTCTAGACGTTGTTTAAAACAGAATAAACCATAAACATCCGCTGAGCTTCAGTATTATCCTCAGTATCATCGCAATTTAAATAATACCCGGTAAAACGCTCCACGTTCGCTCCAACTTAATTTCCTGAATAAACATATTAATAATCAAAACTTTAATTAAACTTTCACTTACGCTGCGGGACTATTCCGGGGATGTTAATAATAAACGAGATCACTCGGTGCCAGCCGGAAATATTATGGGCATAATCCACATATTATGTGGATTTCGCGAAATTACTAGCGGATTCGATGAGGTAATATCCTGTCGAATCCCCGTTTCGTCTAATAATTCTTCACCTGAAACATGAAAATAAAAAAAATATTTTGCAAGTAGGCCTTATAGGCTCTTTTACATGTCTGAATCAACCAGCGCTTCGGAAAGTGGAAGATTCTGCTGAGAAGAAGTCTTCAAGTAACTCCAGTAGCTTATCCCTTTTTTTCTTCTCTAGGAAGACAACATTACAGAGCAATATTGTAGTACATTATGTATTATTATTTTGCATGCTTACTTATATAAATCTATTACATAAATTAATCTACACTTAACGTAAAGAAGTAACAAATATCTATGCCACACAAACTGTTCTTATTGGTATTAGTGTGATCATGAGATCATAACTTTTACTGTACAAACTGTACAAATATTTAGTATTTGTCTTTCGCAATTTTTATCCCGACAGTCCATATTTTTCTTATCTCCCCCGCCGTCGAACGTGATATTTCCCGTATTTCGATAACCTGGAACACGTTTTTTGTTGAATGTCGGAGAAAATCTTGCGATTTCTCATCTAAGAATTTCATATTAATTCCTATTTGTTCACATGCTGTTGGGATTTAGCGGTTGAATATTTTGATTGGGTGCGCACTGTGCGATATCTACATCTACTTCTACATCTACACTAATGTAATAAAGAGGAAAAGTTTGCTTTTTTGTTTGTTTGTATGTTGGGGGTAATCTCTGAAACTTCTGAACGGATTTCAAAAATTCTTTCACAGATAGAAAACTACATTATCCCTGACAAACATAGGCTACTCATTCCACGCGAACAAAGTCGTGGGCATCCGCTAGTATTATATAATAATAGATGGTAAAATCATGACATAATGGTACATTACTTTATTTGGTATCGAAAACTGTTATCTTTATAGAAGTTTTTAAATATGTAATGATTGGGTTAGGTTAGATCAGATACTCATAGTTCAGAAAAGAATCGGTGCTCATAATGCCTGTGGCCCGTTTCACGAAGCTACAAGTTAAAATTTTACAAGTCTAAACCGGCAACATTGGTCATTATGCCCATTGCCATTGGTCATTATTGACCAATGTTGCCGGTTTAGACTTGTAAATTGTAACTTGTAGCTTAGTGAAACGGGCCACTGGTATAGAGTAGAAACACACTTGTTAAGTGGTATTACAAGTAGAATACACATACAGACAGATAGGAAAAAATAGCGACTTTACTTATACAAATACTATGTAAAGATAGTATTAAGCAACGTCGCTATCCGTGTATAGTTGACCAAGTAATTGCTTGACCACTTTTAAACCTTATACCTTTGCAATACGGTCGAAAAGTGGTCAAGCAATTTCTTGGTCAACTATACATAATCTGTTCCCGCAATTTTAGTATTTTTAATCTTATAACGAAGTGTTTTGGCAAGAACTTATTCTTACTTGTTCATGCATGATAACAGAAACAGTTTTGGCTTGGTGCCAAAAACACTTAAATTCACGCGTAACTTTTAAGAATAGAAACTTAATTTTTTTTTATTTACTTGTGACTACAACCTACAAATGCTTAGATTTAATATTGGAACAAGATATGATTAAGCGTTAAACATCCCTCAATCAGTCTCATTAATATCACTGAAGCTCATTTAAAAATCGGTGTAACGTGTATAAAGCATTAGTACCTCCCGATCGTATGCGTGCAAAGTGGCGATGGCATTTAGAAAGAAATAAGTTTATTTACACATTCGACAGAACACAAGGGAGAAAATAAATTATTAATATTTATAAGAGTATTTCGACGAAAAATACATGTTCGCTTTTTATCAAACGACCTCTGGCACCTTGCGTGCTCTGACGCAAAATTAAACACAAATGCCAAAAAACGTTTCAAACAAAACGCTAATCCTTTGATCTTGTCAAGTGGAGTATCATGATTTAGCCAATGGCACAAAACCCCGCCATATTTATTCGAAAATGATGATAAATCACTTTATTAATTGACGATTTACTGCGTGTCGGTGATTCGGTGAAACAATCCGTTCTGCTTAGTAAGGCTTTAATTACGGCGTCAGTTAAATATAAAGTTAAACGTATTTTTGCATGAAAAGGTTTTGTACCCCTTAATTTATAACGGTTGTTGCTAGGGTTGCTGCGTTGGATGCGCTTGAGTGGTTCATATTTTTTACCTAACTGCCGCTAGAAATAAGGGTTATGTGTGCTACTTGGTACACTCTTTTGCGGATGGTAGGACCTTGTACAAGGTCGGTCCGGATCGCTACCACTATCTTGCTTGCTAATCCTACCGCTAAGTAGTAGTGCTTGCGCTGTTGTGTTCCGGCGTGGAGAGCAAGACAGCCGGTGCAATAACTGGCACAAGAGGTATGCCATCTTAGCCCTCTGGGTTTGCAACGCATCTGCAATCCCTTTAGTGTTGCAGGTGTCTATGGGCGGTGGTGATCACTTAACATCAGGTGACCCACTTGCTTGTTTGCCTTCCTATTTAAAAAAAAGCAGAGGTTTATTATAAATTGCTTTAAAATGTTTTATTGAACGATGATCATATGAAATTTTTGGTTAGAATGTTGTTTATTATTTAAGATAAGTAAGGATTAATGCGATTTACAATTCCCAATTCACATATCAGGAAACTGTAGGCACCCGATGTAATTAACGGTTAAATGGAACATTACAGAAATATTAATTACTCAAATGCTATTTGATTCTAATTAGGGAAACCAGTATAATGTTTGTTTGTACACATACCGTTCAGTTGATCTCGAAGGGTAACAATTCATACCCTTCTGAAAGCAATTCTGATGTGTATTTAACCTCAAATAAAATGGGTTTGTTTGTTGGTTACCAGGGATAATAATTTGTGAGTGAATTATGTTGATATAACTATGTTATACCAACAACCCTGTGTGTACACGAATCAGGGTTGTCATGTCATATACAGGGTGTAACATTTAGATCGGTCATTATGGGAAAGTCTGAAACTACAAGACATACCTACGAAGATCTGGCCCCCAATTCTGGCGCTCATCGAGATTCATCTGACGTTCGAGATGTGTCAAAATATGACAGATTTTGAAGGGATTTGACAGCACATTTTGGGTTATCTCGAGTGTGACTTTATCTCTACTGTTCTCAAGAACCATGTCATTGATTTTAGTCTCAAGAAAAACTACATTCATACAATTTAAAAAACTTGTACTCAGCTCGGGAAACGAACCTGGGCGTTTTGAAAAATAAAACTCACGTATTTTAAAGTCGAGAATTGCCCGACATGTTTCGGACCAGTCCGTGGTCCTTAATCATGAGTCTCACGGTAGTTTTATGTTACAAAGTGCAACTACAGTTGTTTAGCGGCTGGGTTAGCGACCAAGATGGCGGTTGCGATCCCAGCTGACCTTGCACAAGGTCCTGTCACCGCAAAAACTATTTTTAAATACACTCAAAGATTGAAAAGGACCTGATAATCTCACATATTTTTTGTCCTAATTGACACTCAATACAGAAAGAGGTACTCAACCTACTTACTTGATCTCGCTACAGCAAGGTTAAGTTACGAGATAAAATCTGTGGAAAATTGTAAAAGGTTGCTGGCACCTGCCACTCGACTTTGATCAAACGATTTTGCTGAAAAATTCTCGTTAAATATTTAAGAGGCAAAAATGTTGTATCTATTCTTGTTCTTTTTCTAAATAAAAAAAATCCGACAAGACATTATTGTGAAAAAAATAAACGTAAGAAAACCTTTGAATACCTTATACATTCTGCAATGTGTGCTTAGAATTGTTTTATTGCAAAATAATTTGAAAATTAAATAAACAACGGGACACAAACAAGCCGAATTATTTAAAGATAATGTGATTATTGGTGGAATTTAAATAGAATAAGTTTGTTTTCATTAGTTTCTTTTTGAGTTTTTCAGGCTATACTTTAATATTGCATTATAATATTCTACTAGCGGACGCCGGCGACTTCGTCTGCGTGTAATTAGTAACCTACATCCGTCAGGGATAGTGTAAGGATAGCTATTAGAGAATTTTTACGGAAGGTTTTTTGTACGTTGCATCCTTACCCGTGCAAAAGCCGAGGCGGTAGCTACTAAAACTACAAGAATATAATCAAGAGGTAAACTTTGTTTGTTTGTTCTTATATGTAGGGGGTAATCTCTGGAACTACTGAACCGATTCCAAAAATTCATTCATAGATAGAAAGCTACACTATTAGGTACGCGGACGAAGTCGCGCGCGTCCGCTAGTTAAATATAATTTTACTATATTAATATTGGTTTATTTGGGATAAAATTGTAATTACATTAAAATGATTATAACAGTGCTCTCGTTACTTGTATTGCATTTTGTATGTTTTAATCTTAACTAATAGAAAGCTACACTATTCCTGACGGATAGGCTACTATTTTGATTCTACTAGTAATAACTAAAATAAAAAATTGCTGCAATTTACTGAAGCATTAAATTCTACTGAACATAATCAATAGGGGTACTGAATCGGCAAAAATTGCTAAGATCTTTGCGAAAGGTAACTTCTTAAGCAGCACATTAATATTGTGCGAACGTCCCCGAAATTCTCAGACAATACTAAGGAAGCCCTTTTAACTACGCAATGATTTTTTTCCCAGGACATTTATTCCGAGCCTCTCATTTGCAGGCGTCTCAAACCGTTGGCTCGCGAATTAAATAAAGCGAAATAGTCCAAGGAAAGTATTTATGTAAATTTCTACGGCATCAGAGTACCAATTTAGACTTGTACGCACCACACAGGGACAGGGGAGAGGGGAATTAAGCGAAAGTAGATTAGCGTCTTTCTAATGAAATTTTCATTAAAATTTGTTCGTTACTTTTTCGTCACCTTGTCCTAAAATGTGACTATGAATTGTGTGTTTAAGTTTCATCTCTCTACTAGCGACCCGCTCCGACTTTGTACAAGTACTTCTTGGACGTAATGTACGGTCAGCATCATTAATATATATATACGTTACCAAGATGTTAAAAATATCTACACACCTTGATGCCACTAAATATGTATACATAATTGGACGCTATGGTTGTACATATATTTTTACAGCTGAGACTCCTTCCATAAAAAACTCTTAATGACAGTAAAAATCAGTAACGTGGTTGAGGAGAAAGCGATCGAAGATGCGATGAGAGCAGACAGTATAGTATAGCTTTCTATTAGTGTTTTTTTTTATTCGGCTCAATAGTTCCAGATATGACCAAATATTAACAAACAAACAAATTTTAGATGTAGATAGATGTAGACTATGTAAAGATTAAGATTGCCCTAGATACAAAATGTTTATTTAACCATTAAAGGCACAGTATTTTTATTTACAACTAGCTTTTGCCCGCGACTTTGTCCACGTAGACTTGTTCAATTTAATCAAGCAAACGTGCACCCAACATGCAATCTGCAATATTTCCTGGACAAATTAATGAGAATTAGTTGCTTTGCTGTTCATGACGTCACGGCGGCGTATAACTCACTTATCGCTATCCCGTGGGAACTATGCATTTTTACAGGATAAAAAGTATCCTATGTGTTAGTCCAGGTTATAAACTATGTGCGTGCCAAATTTCATCCAAATCCATTCAGTAGTTTTTACGTAAAAGAGTAACAAACATCCATTCATACTTACAAACTTTTGCGTTTATAATATTAGTAGGATCGCCACAATCCCAAGCTAGAATTAGCCGACGATGTGACGAAGGCTTTAAAAGCCCGCACCCGCCCTTGTTGTTCTATAAATACAACTAAAAGCTCCTAGTTTCCTTGTCTCTTCGTTGTTTAAGCAAACGCACTTACGGGACCCAGCTTAGAGGAAAAAGGTAAAATGGTACAATGCCCCAGTTTAAGCTTTTGAGTGAATCTGTGTTAACTGGGCCAATCAACTGTTTTAACCACACTTTGAATGTAAGTATGTATGACGTTTTATTCTACATTTTTATGTACTTTTATTGTACAGTGTATCTTCGGCCGCCGTCTCCTAAACCATGCAACGGATTTTAATACAGTTTTCACTGTTATTTAGACTTAGGAAAGGTTTGTATATACATTACATTCCGATTGTAACCGTGGAAAGCTTGGGAAGATTGCTAATAAAACATAAGAACAACAGCTTATCATGCGTCTCAGATGTCATTGGTGTTACAGCATAATTGCGTTTCCAAATAGATAATTAACTATATAATAAGTTTAACTCATGCAGCATAGGGCGGATGAACGTCTGCCGTAAAATAAATGACCAAAAAATAGATTCCAAAGTGACCGGTTGGAAGCGGCATGCAAGCCATCACACACTTAATCTGAGATAAATAAATACGTACTCTACATTCAGCATCTGTTCACGGGTTGTGGTGTAAAAACCGTCTGAGAAACAGCGCTTGTCAACAGAGCGTTACAGCGTTAGCGCCTAGGCTTCTAACAGCGTAAGGGGCCATTAACATGAAGTGATTTCTCGTATGCAAGTTGCGTTACATTGCGCGGCTCGATCAATCAATCGATCACATCATACCTCGGTAGCCCGCAATGTACCGCAAATCGCATGCAAGAACTCATACCGTGTAAATAGCCCCTAAGTCAATTTGAAGAATCAATTAGGTCTTGTTTCGCCACTCTCTGATAAAGTCCCGATGGCATATCTAACAGATATCTGTGATACTCTCTCTCTTTTTCTTCTTAGAATAAACAGAGACTGCATCACAGAAATCTGTTGCATACATAATATATAATACCAGGAGTGCTGAAACAGGCTCTTAGCCTTCGAAAGGATTAGACGCGCGTAGATGTTGTTTTCGACTTTCAATATTATCAAACGCATAACACAGTGCGAACTGTGAAACTGAAAACAAAAGGCCCTCCCGTTTCATAGAAGCTATCAGTATGGAAACAAGGAGTGTTTACAAAGTAAAGTGGTAAACAATCTACAAAGAAAAGGTCGAAGGTTTGTTTGTACAGTCAAGGAATTAAATTTCCAACCCACCTAAGGTTCAATAGCATATAGCAATCTGTCACCATAAGAGCTGTAGAGCAAGACGTTAGTTTGACATATCGACCTTAATGCATTGCGAATGTCAGACGACATTTCAACGAAATGGGTAGGGAATTAACTTCCTTGACTGTACATGAAACGGTACAATAGAATTCGAAAGGTTATGTCATGTCGGTACAAGTAGATGATAAATCCGGTGTTCGGAACTGTTTGATTGATTGGAATGCATCGGAAGGCGAAATAATTGAGTCACAGATAAGTCCATTTTATTGTTTTAACTGCTGAGTTTCATGCGGCGTTTCTTCTTAGTAGTATCTTCCATTTTCAGAAGCGCTAGTAGATTCAGACATGTAAAAGAGCCTATATGGCCTACTTGCAAAATAAATTTTTCATTTTCATTTTTATTTTTATTTCATAATGCCTATCTTGATTTAGATTCTTTTCAAAGAAATGCGGAAGTTTTTTTGACAATGATATGGGCAAACTGGAACAAATTACCTTGCTACTCCGCGAAACCATCAAAGACTCGGGTCACGGAGTGTCAAGATAATTTATTTCAGTTTGCTGATATGAATCTCCGCAACGTAACGCCTGAATCTTTATAAGGGCGACAGGAGTCAAGAACTTGAATTAATAAATCGGCCAAGTACGAGTCGGACTCGCGCACGAAGGGTTCCGTACCATTATCTATAAAAACGCCAAAATAATTCCGTTTGTTGTATGGGAGCCCCCTTAAATATTTATTAAATTCCGTTTTTTAGTGTTTGTTGTTATAGCGGCAACGGAATACATCATCTGTGAAAATTTCAACTGTCTATTTATCACAATTCTTGAGATACAGCCTGGTGACAGACAGACGGACGGACAGCGGAGTCTTAGTAATAGGGCCCCGTTTTAGCCTTTGGGTACGGAACCGTAAATAGGCACGTCATTAATTAGATTAGTCACAATACTCGCCTACTTACACCATTGAAATGATATTATTTAAAAGAAATACATTATCAGTAATGTCAATGATCTTTTTAATAATATTCATCGTTTATTACAATTCATCTTCCATTTAACCCCGTTATCCGTCACGACAACACAATTAGAGCCGTTCGCGACGCAAACCAAAACGCAATTGTCACGGACTGTATTCATTAACCGGATTACATTCCGCGGCGGTACCACGGGTAGAAACTCACAGAGAAATAAAGATGCGCTTTGAAATCAAGATACAAGTAAGTGATAGTTTCAGGTGTTACTTTGGGCAGATCCATATCGCGACGTGTGACATAACGTGACGGTCGGACGTTTTTGTGTTTATTCTCGAACCGATTTGAATAATACGCAAGCTAGCTTCCTTGTTAAAATATGCCACCTAGACAGACAAATGGACGGACGATTGCTATTTTACAGTAACATGGACAAATTTGAATTTGTCACTTGTGGTAACACTGTAACACTAACAAAGATTACAAAGCTAGCCATGCTAAGCCTTTATAACTTGGATTTTATTTTGTTCATTGTCGTACTGCATAAAGTTGCTGGTTGACTTGAGCATTCATTCTGGTGGCAGGACCTTATGCAAGGTCCATCCGGATCGCTACCACCATCTTGCTCGCTAATCCTGCCGCTAAGCAGTGCAATTACTGGCAGAAGAATTATTCCATCATAGTTCTCTGGGTTGGCAACGCATTTGCAATCCCTTTGGTGTTGCGGCTGTCTATGGACGGTGGTGATTACTTACCTTCAGGTGAACCAATTGCTCGTTTGCTTTCTTATGTTGTATAAAAAAAACTTGAAATCAAACATCTAGCATTCGTCATTTTCAAATGCCGGCATGCTGCGCGCTGTTTTTTCTGCACCCTAATGGAACTGTAGTGTAATTAATTTTGAATAATGTCCAAAAATGGTTTACCTTACTTTTTTACTATTATCAAGTCGTAAAGGCGTAAAGCCACACTGTACTCAGTTGCTGGTTACAGAATGAGCGGGTCAGCGCAACAGGGGTAGTACCATAACCTCATAGAATGGTTCGGCTTGCTACTGCGTTTCTTAGGGGGCGAGAGATCTTGAGATCTACGGGGCTTGGAGACCTAAAGAACCGGAGCGGGTCAGCGATCGGTTGGGGTTGCTGGTTCTCACGGGAGGTCACTTTTTTTGAGGTGATCCGGTTTTTCCACAGAAAAAACAATATCATATTATCATGTATCAAGCGGAGCAATAATATGGCAGAGCAAGCTTTAAGTGATTGTCACAGGTTTTTTTTTAATGTCTACTTCAACTCAATTTATGTGTGTTAAATTTAGGTGGGTAATGATGATTGGGCATGTCGAAAGAATGGATGAAACAAGATTAACAAAAAGGGTGTATGAAGGGAGAGTGGATGGAAAAATGGGAAGGTGAAGACCTCGGAGAACGAATTCGGATCAAATCAGAGACATTCTGGAGAAAGGTCAGGTCAGGAGCACCCTAAGCCGACGAGCATGCATGAAGAATATTATGAGAGTAAGTGAAGCAAAAGTTGTATGTCAGGCTCGTAGCAAATGGAAATCGGTGGTCTCTACTACCCTCCGGGGAACAGGCGTAGCTTTATAACAGCGTAGCCTTTACAGGGAAGACCTATTTTTAAACAACATCGGTACAAAAAAAGACTGCTGAAAACATAAACCTTCATTTTGGCTGTGCCGTAGAGTTCTTGGATAACAAGCTCGCCTGATGGTAAGCGATTACAGCAGCTTAAAGACGTTTGTAATTTTATCACACTTCATTTAAACCAAACAATTTTCTTCACTCAGTATTATTGCAGCAGTTTACACGGTACACCTAACATTCAAAGTGCACTGCAGAGAGTGTAACTTGCAATTTTTACGTAGTGGCTGTAAGTGGTAATACATCTAAGTGATGTAGTGTGCTTTGCTGATAAAATTGCGACTCGTGTAAGACCCTAAGGTGATTCTCACACTGGCACCGAGCTCCGCCGACAATTTAACGTTGTATGCAACCTTAGTTTGTACTGAAATACATGCGCGCCATCACACACTGACGACGCGTCTTCACGGATGATGTTCGCTGCACCACAGCGGGGATCGGTTCCAGTGTGAGACTCGCCTCAGTCTCTCCACCACTATGTTTATAAATCTGTGAGATGAGTCTACTTGATTTACTATTTTAGTACTATTTATGATTTGAGTGACGTTACAGCAGAGATTTGCTGCTGGCAGGAAACACGTTTAAAAGTAAAATATGTATAACAAAAGAGAAATGCTGCGAATTAAAAATACAAATGTTAGTACTGCATGTTAGGGTATAAAAAATATAGGGCACTTAGAAATCACACTAATATTATAATGCTGAGAGTTTGTGTGTGACTTAAATTTTTGTTACTTCTTCACGCTAAAACATCTGGATGGATTTGGATGAAATTTAAAACAGAAATAGCTTATAACCTGGTTTAACATGCAGAATACTTATTGTACGTAAAATACGTAGCGATAAAAGAGTTCTATGCAGACGAAGTTGCGGGCAATAGATAGTATTTTATAAAAAGTAGAATGTTTTATGCAAAATTTAAGGATTTGCTGGACATGCTCAGGACAGGGAGACGTGGAAATCAAGACGAGAGGCTTTTGCCTTGCTGTTGAACACTTATACTGTACTAGCTTTTGCCCGCGACTTCGTCCGCGTAGACTTGTTTAATTGAAACATGCAATCTGCAATATTGCCTGGACAAATTAATGAGAATTAGTTGCTGCTCATGACGTCACGGCGGCGTATAACTATCCCGTGGGAACTATACATGTTTACGGGATAAAAAGTATCCTATTTGTTAATCCAGGTTATAAACAATATGTGTGCCAAATTTCATCCAAATCTATTCAGTTGTTTTTGCGTGATTGAGTAACAAACATCCAAACATCCAAACATACAAACTTTCACATTTATAATATTAGTAGGAAGTAGGATCAATAAATAAACTGTATTCGTACTCGTTTGAACGGAAAAGGCGAGGCGAGTTACTGGCACAGTTATCTGTACAATGGCAGTAACTGTCCGCCATCGGGGCATCAGCTGGCACCGTGTGATGTCTTTAGGTACGAATCCTCCCTTAGGCGTAGTTTCTGGAAAAGAACTAAACGATTGCCAGGAGTGAGGTACAATTAGTAAGGGTAGGATTGCAAGCTGTCCATTTTTGTTTATTAGTTGTGTCTTTTTGGTGAATAGCTCAACAACTCTACTTTTACGTTTGAAGTAGAGCATATAAATTATTAAATGTTCCAAATGTCTCTTTTCAACTCCTTTTCATAGAAAGAGATTTCCACTTGTATTACTAGTTACTTAGTTATAAATTATTATGCAACAAGTTCCAGGAAGCAAAGTTTTGGTGTGTTGCTGACATCAAAATGCCGTCATTTTGTATACATGATGTTTTTTTGCATTTTTTTGACAAACTATGCAATCCAGCCTGATGCATGCAGTCCACTGGTTAAGACCAGTGGATTCGAGTTTATAAACATACAGAAGTTAATACCATTGTTATTAGTGTGAAATGTATGTATTTGAATTTAATTATTGTATAATATTATTGTTTCACACTTTGTAAACATATTAATTAATTCCTTTCAAAAGAAATTCCAAAAAGCTTAGCCGTGCTTTTGTTTGAACTTAGGACATTACTTCAGAGATGCGATACAGGTGTGAGCGTACCACGTACATAAAGAACGGCCCCGTATTCCCGATTTACGACTCAGATGTAAGTAAATTTGACCGTCAATTTGTAAGCAGTGAAAAAAGGAAGGGGTCACACACTCGCCCAGGAATCTTTAAGACACTTCAATAGATAAGCGAGCGTTTGTGAATCAGTGACAAGCACAAGAACCACTTGTTCCTTTGCCTTCCTATGTTGTATAAAAAAAGTTCACTCTTATGAATTTAAGGTTTAAGGAATTAAGGAATATCTGATTTAGCCAAGATTCAGGATCGAGGACGAGTAGAAAAACACGTCCATCATTTAATGGTTGTATTCCCGAACAAAAGATAACGTAGACATTTCATTTCACTTGGACATCTTAAAGCTGTTAGTACATCACAGGAATAAGCACTTTAATGCCCGCATGATCTTAAGATATTTGTAAAATGATGACAAAATATGACGATGATTATGATAATAAGACACATGCAGGGACCCTAAGGGAGGGGGACTTGAAGGCCAACGGATCAGTAAGTCTCTTGGGTTCGCTGGCTCGCAAAGGCGACGGTCATCACTTACTATCAGGTAATCCACATGCTTGTTTGTATACTTATTCCATAAAAAAAACACGCAGCTGTTTTGCATGATCAGCTCAACGCTATGCTAAAACTGATTTTAAGAAATTATATGGTAATTAATCCAATTTCTTATTATGGCTTTCCGTATATCAATGCCGGAATCGATTCGTTATGAACAAAAACAAAGTTGGAACGCTAAAAATACATGACTCTTGTGATTTAAGATTTGTTTTAGCCACTAACTGGGCCAGGTAAGTGGCCGATTGACAACAATAAATACTTAATAAAAATTACAATAAGGCTGATTGTCAGTGACGTGCAATGTATAATATAACACTATACTTGCAATGGGATCGTGGTACAGTCAAGGAATTAAATTCCCAACCCACCTAAGGTTCAATAGCATATAGCAAACTGCACCATAAGAGCTATAGAGCAAGACGTTAGTTCGACATATCGACCTTAACGCATTGCGAATCTCAGACGACATTTCAACGAAATGGGTAGGGAATTAAATTCCTTGACTGTACGTATACAATATTTTGACCAACTGTGTATGCTCGCCTTCTTAGTTTTAAAGGAAACAAGCAGAATGTTAAACAAAGCAATCAAAAGTTTGCTTGCTTTTCATTTGTGTCAAATATGTCGTTTAAGTTATTTTATTTACTTCTTCAATTATATTTTGCTATTTTATTTTAATTGTAATGTTATGTATCGTGTTTTATGTACAATAAAGTGTTTACTTACTTACTTACTTACTTACAATTCTATTCCGCTCCGCCACCCCAAACACGTGGTCTTACCGCCCACCATAAAATCGCCACATTTATTTTTCAAATGCTCACTCCGACCCGAATCCCGCACCTGTCCTCAAGGCTGACAAGTTGATCTTTCCGTGGATTCCCGAGATTATCTTTGCCATGTCCAGTTGTGACGTCCCATAAAGCTCTGTGTCATTCTCCGCAGAGCCCCCGGTCCGTTAACGGAATTTACCTTGGAATTTAAATATGGAACATCCTGTATACAAGACCTAAACACGAAAAATGACACTTGAGTATAACACTTAACAAAGCTTGCTTTAAAGTCGTTATTCCGCTGTCGGTTGCCGGCGGAAGTGACGTTGTGGCATTGGTTAAGTATTTGTTTTTCATGATACGGTCACGCGTAAAAAATATCCTTTTTTGTGTTGTTACACCTGAATAATGAGCGAGCTGTGTATCTAAAAACAATAAAAAGCACGAAGAATAAATTGGTCGTGGCAAAATGTGCTCAAAAACGTATACTATCGTCGAGAGAGTTTGATCGTATGCAAATAATGGTAATAGAATAGAGTAGAATAGAACCATTTATTTCAGGCTGCATATGCCCATAGAAAAATACCTTAAAGACTAACATACATATTTATAAAACAAAATATTAAAATTAACACCTTACTTCGGCGACGTGTGCTAGTTTCGGGGTGTCCAGCAACCGTCCGCAAAAACGAAGGAAAGCGACTCCCTTCGGCCATAATTCCGTAATACCAGTTACAATGCTCATTTGTTACACGACAGTTTATGGTCGGCTGTCTTGGCAGCTATACTAACTAGATAGTAGCTACTAACTACAATTTGTAGAACAGTGCATCTAGCACGAATCTTTTCGATACGCGTTTACTCGCTACGTAACTCAGTGCCTCTCGTTCTAACTAGCTCAGTAGGAGAGAGACACACTGAGTTACGTACCGAGTTAACGCGTACTGAGATGATTTGTGCTGGGTGCACTGTAGAACGTTGTTGCGTATAGGCAGGGGGATTCCACTCCGCGTTGTAGGTGCGCTCGCCGCATTACCTATGGCATAGGTTAATCGCAGTAGGTTGCCGGCTTACCGCGCGCGCGCCCGCTCACTCTGTGTCGCACGTTGTGATAGTATTACAGTAAGCAGCCCAACCTTAGCGGTGTGCCAGGGTATTGCGGGTGGAAGGCGGGCGCGGGCGGCGCTTTTCCATTGACGCATGCCGACTGGCGAATGTTTATAAAGTAATACGAACTTTTTATGCCTGATCATAAAGTTGGAATTCGTTTAATGGTGGTCGAAAAAGAGAAGTTTCTGTACGTTATTATTATTATTTAATCTGTGGTATAGATTCTAAAGTAAAAACCAAGGATCGGGAGACGAGGCGTAGATGCGCTTCTGGCTTATTCCCACAATTTCCACCATGAATTCCTAGTAATAGGAATATTGGATTTTTTGCCTAGCAGCAGCACTTCCACTACTGCAAAGAAATATTTCAGTCTAAGATTGTTAAACTGATCATGTAGTATATGTCAGCGTATGATTGTCATCATCATCATATTTTTTTATACAAAATAATAAAAAATACAAAAAAAAAACGATTACAAAAATTTAACAACAAATGGCTTCATCTCTCGTCAGCTAACGGGCATTCATAAATGACCAAGTTGAATGAGATAACTTGATTAGGTAAGTTTCTCATAAATGACACCGAGGGTAGTTTTCCCAAACAAAAATCAATAACGTAATGACCGTAAGACGAAACTCATTGAAAGATTCGCAGGGTATGGTAGCGGTAATGTGGCGAAACTGGCAAACGCAAGGCATGGAATGCTGATGTTGCAGGTTCGAGTCCTGCCATTACCCCAATTTTTCTTTGTGTTGTCTTTATATAGCATTTTAAAAAATAATTTGATTTGAAAATTAGTTTATCTATCCGTAATCTATTTATAATTTATCGCTATAAAAGATCCCTTTTATAAGTAAACAGATACCTGTTAGATAAGGTATCTGTTGTCAAATATCCTTTGATAAAAAAAGAAATAATGATTCAAATGTTGCCTTATTGATAGATAGATAGATAGATAGATAGATAAAACGTTTATTTGTTTGTTACTGCAAGTACACACAATCAAAAATTACATACAATTTAGGAGAGAGAGAAAAACGAAAGTTAACACATTTGTTGAGTATTTGTTGTCTGTGTGCGCTGCAGCAGTACAAAAGGGCCATGGCTCAGTGGGCAACATTGCTCTTATAAGAGCAAAACACTGGTATTCTGCCACAGCCCGAGGACCGAAAACAAAATAAAATAAAATAAAACAATTTAAAACCGACACCAAAAACAAAAGTAAAATTAATAAAACAAACCGAACGGAGCAAAGCGCATTAACCAACTTGACCTACAATGTTCCGTTCTGTGCGTGCGAGTGTGTGTGTGTGTGTGTGTGTGTGTGTGTGTGTGTGTGTATGTGTGGGTGTGTGTGGGTGTGTGGGTGGGTGTGTGTGGGTGAGTGTATGTGTGTGTGTATGTATGTGCGTAGCTTCGATCATAAGCATTGAAAAAGCAGAATATGTTTTATTATTAACTAACCTCAAAAAAAGGAGGAGGTTCTCAAATCGTCGGGTTCCATTATGTACAAAGAAGAAGAAGGAGACGAACGACTGGAGTACGTAGTAGCAACATGCACACTTTCTACATAATAAAAGTTAAATTGCAATCGCCATCCGAGCAACCACTTTGCTTTCGTAACAGTATACATCTAAACTGTCTTTTAAAAGATATCTTTGAAGTTAAAAGCCGCAATGGTGGGGGAATATTGTTCCAGCACTTGGTTGCCAGGTAACGGAAACTGCCAGTGAAAGCCACAGTTCTGTGGGGGTGAGCCTCCAAAAGACAATGACGCGTGGATCTGGTCCCATATCTGCTATGAAAGGGAGAAATGCTTATCTTTGTAGAAAGATACTTGGGTTTATTGAAATGTATCACATCAAATAGAAGACTTGCAAGATGCAAATGTCTTCGTGAGGACATGTTCAACATGGAAGCCCTGTTGAGATATGGTGTTATGTGACTTCTCGGCGGGATATCGAAGCAAAAACGACAGCAAGCATTTTGAACACGCTGAACCAAACGACGAGTCTTCGACTGCAACCTCGGACCGTAAACTAAATCCCCATAATTTAACCTAGAAAGAATCAAGGATTCACAAAGAGTGATGCGTATTTTCTCACAAAGGAGGTTACGAATTCGATATTATTGCTGATATTTACTTCAGATATTATTATTACAGACAGAAATTATAAGACTGGACGCGTAATTGTTGTTTAGTTATTCAAAACTATGTTCCCGCCCCGGCTTCGCGCGATTTATACTAAGTTTTCAAAATTGAGCCAGTGCTTTTTAAGTGCCTCGGCTGTCGCGCGGGCGCACGGAGCGGGTGCTCGGAGCGGGTTCATACTATTTGTTCGAGAGGCGTGTACCCGCTTCGTGCAACCGCTTCGTGCACCCGTGCGATGTAGCCGACGTTCTAAGTGTATTGCGCTTACGCACTGCGTTTAATCAGGAGCTAAGAAACTTCATACCGAGAAAATTTGGATCGGAGTCTTGTAAATTAGAAGACCATTAGTCGAGTGGTTAGTGATTCTGATTACTAAGCTAGAGCTACGTGTTCGATTTCCGTAAAGGATCAATATTTAAATGAATATTTGTACTTGAGTCGTCCAATCGGATCAATGACCAGTGACCACCAATCGGCAATGGATCAGCGATTTCCTTCAGTTCCCTGGTTCTCATGGGTGGCGGTGATTAGTTCCCATTGAGCTTCCCGTGTGCTCCTTCGCCTTCTTTTTTTCTTAAAAACATACAGTAATATTACAAAAATAAAAGGTTTGTTTGTTTATTTAAAATTGTTTGTACGGCGTTGCTAAGTTATAATAAAGACAACACATGGATTAGCAACTTTATTTTACTCTAATTACACACCAACCCTTTACACAACGACAATATGACTATTGTTGACAATATGACTACTGTTGCAAAATCTGTCAGTTCTGATTAAGTCTAGTAAGTCGACAACAACAAGTTAAGTAAAGGCAAAGTAACCCAAGTTAGTAACTAGTTACGGTACAAACGTTATTTATGTTTCAAAATGTTTATTTCACTTTTCAATCCAAGTTTTGGTTAAACGTTTCTAATCTCGCTTTTAAAGACCTTTATTTTGAATTTCCTTGGATTAATATTATTCGTATAGATTTCTGTTCTAGCTCTTATTTAACGTTTTTATCTAATGGATAGTATAGTTTTTGCATCACACTTTGAATGCCTTTATTGATAAGTGGCCCATTCGATCCATTTGAATGTCGTTAATTTTTGTGTTCTCGTAAAATGGCGTCTAAATTCGATATTTTTTGTAATTTTTTTATACGTTTTGTTTCTTAATTTCTATATGTTACCCAAATGTTGATTATTTTCAGACAGCACAATCGTTTTTAAGACTTATTCAGTTTTTAAGTAGCTCTTAATTCTTTTTAAAATCTGGTATCTCTTGTTAAATAATAAAAAAAATTTATTGCTTGAAGTGTCCACGTTTTAAAGCAAAGTTAGTAATTTTATACGTGTACGTGATACAATGTGTTTTTATTTGCAGCCACAAAGGTAATAAAATTTAAACTTCTTAATATCTCGTCGTCCTTATCTTATCAGTGTTATCAAATGTTTGTGCCAATTACTTCAAAATGTTAACATTGATGACAGTTATCAAAGCAGGAAAGAGTTATATAACTGTAAAGCAATTCATCGCAGACTTAGTGCTAACAAGTAATAAAAAATAATCAGTATAAATTCGAAAATCACAATGGCTGAAGAAGAAAATAGTAATCTACGTGATTTACTAAAGGATATAGCAAAAGAAAAAGGCTACAGTAATGCCCGCATTGATGTGCAAGACATATCATCAGAGGGAGCAAACTATTCTAGCAGTCTTCACCTTGCAACTAAGTATGTCTGCACCACCAAAAGAAGACCTCAGGCTTTTTGCTAAAGTTGCATGTGTAGGTGAAGCTATTCAAGATTCTGGTGATAAGCTTATGATACAGAACGCGTCATCTACTCTGAACTTGCCGTGGCCTTTGAAAAAATTTACAATAAACACGGCGTACCAATGAAGGACAGGATTTATATTCCAAAATACTACGGACATCAATCAACGAAAAACAAAGAAACAATCGTACTTGAAAACCTCACAGCGAGTGGTTTCGAGAATTTCGACAGGTTTAACAATCAAGTCATGTTTGAAATTTACTGTTTCTTACGACTTTGGAAATTAAAAAGTGATATTATGCTTATATATTAATAAGAACAGCACCTAACATTGAGTTGCAGGCACCATATCAATAACCACATCCTTCTTTTCATGTTTTTTGATTAGTACGCTTCGACCATAATTCTTTGGCAAGTCAACTTATTAGACCTCAGTACATAACACGTAGTTGCAGGCGATATCTAAATGTCAAAAAAATTATAACAATGACTCACGTCTTCCAACTCCTTTTCAAAGGTCTTCTTGGGGTACACATCATCGATATTAATGGAAAGGTTTTTCGAAGCGATAGTCAGCTCACTATAGTAGTGATCTAATAATTGCTTATAGTGTTTCTCACGAAATTTTGAATCTGATCCACACCATATAAAGTACAACAAATCAGCTACCAGCGTTCCAAAGTGAAGTGTCTGGTAATCCAGTGGTACAACTTCAACTTTACCATTCTGAAAATTTACAGAAAACATTTTATATTTATTCTATACAGCAGCTTATAAGTGAGCGACAAACCATCAAAAATAAAAAAAAAAACCGGCAAAGTGTGAATCAGACGTGCGCATCGTAGCTTTCGTATCAAAATAGTTACACAATAATAATTATAATTGTATTATGTACAAGAGGGGTAATCTAATCGTAACTTCCGTTGGAACCTAGACAGCGCTAAACTAGCTGATATCAAACGTAAGATAAAGTTTATTGTATGTTAGATAATATGCATCTTGTTTAAAACTAGACGTAGAAATTCCCGTTTGAATTAATATTTAATAAATAATCGATTTCATTGTTATATTTTTTATAAGACATTCTGTTATTGGTATTTTAGTGTAAATAGGCACAAAATTTGATTCAACATTGTTAATTTTCTTTGGATTCACATTTATAGCTTTAATTTTTCTGTGTTAATGACACATATTTGATTCATTTAAATCTATTTATTACGGTATTATATTTTTAATTGAATTTTTAAATACTTGTATTTTGATACACCATTAGAAATAGGTACATAAATAAAACTCGTTAATTTTTGCTTTTTGGCAATATGACGTTTAAATTTGTGTTTTGTCAACTACATATTTTTGGGTACTTTTCTTATTTTACCTGCGTTAATACCACAAATCTAATTACACCCATTGACGAAAGTCAGTATATCCGAAAAGTGGTGAAACTTACACACAAACGCACGAGGCAACTTTTTTTTTGTTTTTCCCAAATTTTGATTCATTTTAGACAGCAAAATTTTCTGCTTTTCAGAAAATAGTCTAGTTTTGTAGTATTTATTTCTTATCAAGATAATCTTTACTTTAATCTGGTAACTAGTTCATGTAACTTCTTACAGACAATCATTTATTTCCTGAAATGTCCGAATTTTAAATCAAATTAGTAATTTTATACCTAATGTTTGTTTTTATTTGTAGTCACTCAGGTAATACATAGAACTAATATTTCCTTGATATCTTGTCGTCCTTATCTTATAAGTGTTATCGAATATTTGTGCCAGTAACAATGATAATTCAAAAGTCAACTACTAAGTGTTATCGATCATTTGTGCCAGTAACAATGATAATTCAGAAGTCAACTACTATGACGGTTATCAAAGTTAAAAAATCACAAGCGGTATATAAGTACAAAACTATGCAAAGCTGACTTATTGCTAGCGTTTGCCAAGACACGACCAATACTAGATATCAGAAATCAAAATGGCAGAAGAAGAAAATAGTTATCTACGAGAATTAGTAAAACAGATAGCAAAAGAAAAAGGCTACAGTAATGCTCGTATTGACGTGCAAGACATATCATCAGAGGGAGCAAATTATTCAAGCACTCTTCACCTTGCAACCGTATCTGCACCACCAAAAGAAGATCTCAGGCTTTTTGCTAAAATTGCGTGTCTAGGTGAAGCATGGCGAAATACAGATGACACGATGAATAAATTATATGATACAGAACGCGTCTTCTACTCTGAACTTGCCGTGGCGTTTGAAAAACTTTATAACAAACACGGCGTACCAATGAAGGACAGAATTTATATTCCAAAATACTATGGGCATCAATCAACGAAAAACAAAGAAACATTAGTACTTGAAAACCTCACAGCGAGTGGGTTCGAGAGTTTTGACAGATTTAAGCCTTTCGACTGGGACTATGCTTCTGCAGCTGTTGATAAATTGGCTAAATTTCATGCTTTGGGAATTACTGCTAGAGAAGAAAAGCTCGAAGAACTAGAGAACATCAGGGCAATTAGAGTAGATTTATATTCTGTTAAAAACATGAAGGAAATGATTATACAGCAGGCTATGAAAATGGGAAAAGAGTTTGCAAAAGAGGAATATCAGGACAGATTGCAGAATTATTTAAAAGAAGAAAAATTGCTTAATGATTATGCTATCGTGTGGAAAACCACTGATAAAGGTTTTCTAATCCACTCCGATTATAGACCTAATAATTTAATGCACAAGAAATACGTAAGTATTTTTTATTTTATACACTCGTTTACATTAGTACAGTTCCCGGCGAACAACTTGAGCATTGTCATATTAATAAAACGGATCACTCACGTATTTTTGCGTCGAGAAATGCCCGTTTGTTCGTTCGTTTTCTTTCTTTCACAGGTCATGTTAGTCAATACAGAACAAAAATTTGATTATTGTAATTTTTAGGTCTGATTTGCACTAAACTGTTTTTTTAAGTTAGTAGTTTCTGTTTCTTACGCACAATCTCATTCTTCTTCAATTGCTGCTATAAATAATAAATATGTATAAAACACTAATGTATTTTCGTAAATTTTCAGAATGGTAAAATTGAAGTTGTACCGCTCGATTACCAGACGCTTCACTTTGGAAAGCTGGTAGCTGATTTGTTGTACTTTATATGGTGTGGATCAGATTCAAAATTTCGTGAGAAACACTATAAACAATTACTGGACCATTACTATAGTGAGCTGACTATCGCTCTAAAAAATCTTTCCATTAATATTGATGACGTATACCCCAGGAATACTTTTGAAATGGAATTGGAAGATGTAAGTAAATGTCACAAAATTTCTTTAATATTTAGATCTTGCTTGCTCTTTCGTGACTAGAAGTAGGGTCTAATACTGACCTACCAAAATTGAAATAATGGTCAAACAAGAAATAGCGCTATTTAAAATCATAATGGTTGATAATCTGCAAAGTCGTAAGGAAAAGTTAATTTTAAATATGACTAGAAATTTAATTTTGCGATTTAATTTTTTTTATTTTTACGGGTTGTTTTGGTTAATATATAACATTTGTCTTACTTAACTTAATTGCAAGATATCTATGTATTAGCATTTTCCTTGAAAAAAATTGGAGCAAAAACAAGTTTTACTTATGTCTTTTTTTTTCAGAGCAAAACACTCGGGCTTTTCTTGGGAATAGCAATGACGTCTGTTCTGACAGTAGATCCGGAGAATGCACCAAAGATGGACAGCATGGAAAATATGATTATCGAGCCAAACCAATTGGCTATCGACAAAATAAACGAGGTCGTTGGTGACTACGTTAGATGGGGAATCATTTAGAAAGAGCAATATCTAAATAAATTTATTTCTATTTTCATGGCAGGTTATGTAGCACTAATGATATATTGACAAGCTAATAACATCTGTATGCACACATAAACATGCAATAAATATATTTGAATTTGAATTTGAATATGTTTTGGCCTATATTAGGCTTGTAATTCCCCGAGTTAAATTTAAGACCAATTGAGCCTTCTAGAGTTTTGAAAAAAAAATAGCAAAACGATCTTAAAAGGGTTAGAGTAGAAGGTATTGGACGCAATGGAATATAAATGAGTGTTGAGAAAACAGACAAAATTTTGAAAGTTGCTCAACTTACTGAGTATGTCAACCTCAAGAGTGTTTGACCTAACTTGCTTTCTAATTTTACACCCTAACTATTTGTAATATCTTACCTGCAAAGACTCTTCCTTCCGGCTCCAAAATACATAATTAGGCTAAATGAATGAGTTTCGTATTTTGAAACCTTAGCAGACTGTGCGGTTCTGTTGTACGGTACTATTAGTAATCACTGAAATATTTGGACATATCCTATGCCATTGTGACATTTATACTGAAAAGGTTCAAAAGTGGCCCAGAATTCATTTTGACTGACCACGATCAAAATTCAAAATTCAAAATTTCTTTATTTGCCAGAATATGGTAACAAGATAAGATCTTATGGCTAGAGTCGTACGTGCATATTCAACCTGCATGCAAGTGTACAAATATTACAATTTTATCACAAATTTTTATAATTGTCAAAGTACCTAATATAATAATTAACATGCATGTCAAATGGAACCCCAAAATAAAGTAAGAAATAAATATTTATTAAACTAAATACAATAATACCTACTACAGGCTACATATTAATCATGACATGTCAGTGTATCAGATTTCATCATCATCATCATCTCAGCCACAAGAAGTCCACTGTTGGACATAGGCCTCCTCCATGGATTTCCAAAGTGGCCGGTTGGAAGCAGCATGCAACCAGCGCCTTCCTGTATTAGATTTATATTATAATAAATCATAATTATGTAAAAATATAAATAATAGTATTTTATGCAACTGCTATATAATGAGAGGCCTTAAAACACGAGTGTGGTTTTATGAAACGAGCGTCAGCGAGTTTCATAATAGGATCACACGAGTGTTTTAAGGCCTAATTATATACAGTTGCATACATTACTTTATCTACACACAATCATAACTGCAAAAAACCGTAACAGCAAAAAACCAACAAATAAGTATGGCGGCAATTCGATCTATCCGTCAAGACGAACGTTTTTTTAAATCATAGACAAAAGAATGTAGTCCTTATTGTCATGTCACTCGAGATCAAAAGTCGTGCGTTTAAATTAAAAAATCATACTGAGTTGACGTTTCGTATCGATAACTGTTTTAATATCTGTGGATACTAGAATAGAGGCCAACTTGAATTTTGACAGCTGTTCCAAATTTAAATTCATAACGTCACGAGATATCGGTAATGTGATCACCAATAAACACAGACTACTAAGAGATACTACCCAATAAAGAACAGATTTACCTACTACCACAGACAAGAAAATTCTTATAATAACATTGGTTGTAATAATGCTGGTCATTTTCTACGGTTTTTGAACGCGTTATTTAACAATTATGATATGTGTGTAGATAAAAAGTAATTACATTGAAAACAAATAATAGTGACAAACAAAATATACTTACTTACGCTTATCTAGTACTTACCTGCATGCCGCATCCATCCGCCAGTACCTTTGTTTCGCCTTGTTATTTACGTATGACGCCGCATCTGCGATGTGAGCGCTCGACCAGTTACCTGTTTTGCTTCTTACTGTTTTTAAATGTACCCCCTTTTTTCATTTCTTTCTTAAGTTTTACCTGCTTAATGTTTTCGCACTGTACACTTTTCGTTATATGTAGTATTAAAACAATAATATTATGTTCTCATTTAAGTGAATTATGTAATTCTTATGAGAATAAATGTCTTAAACCACATAAATAATTCATGAATTAGTTAAGTCAAGTACTCCTTAATACTATAAAAACATTTTTCTTGCAGCCAGCTTGTCAATTTACTCTTAAGCAATATCTTATTCTCAAATTTTTTGTCATCAGGCAATCTATTATAGAGGACTATACACATATTGTAGCAGTTTTTTTTATAAATGGCTGTTTAGCAACGGGGTTGATATAGAAGGTTTCGGTATTGAGCCCTTGTATGTCTTGTAATGGTATCATATCTATTGGTAAAATGACCAGGATTGTTTTTAACAAATAAGCATGCGTCTCTTATATAGAGACACGGAAGTGGGAGTATCTTAAGCTTTTTAAATAAGGGCTTACGGCTTTGCAGAAACCATGCATTATCTCCCAGATCCCAGAAGATCCCAGAAGTTACAGGTTAGGCTACATTAGAGCGACTTGACTACTCGAGTAGCATAATAGCGCCAAAAACGTGTATGGTAGCTGTATAAAAGTGATCAAATCGATCGATACAGCTACTAAACAGCTTTTAGCGCTTTGTGAGATTGGGTCACATTTGACCGCCGTGGCCCCTGTGACCCTCATTTTATGTATTTGGAGCCTTGATCTGTATCGATTACTATGTTCTGGCAATAAATAACTTTGTCTTTGTCTTTGAATAAAAACTCAAAATAGATTTAAAATTGTGTAATTTGATAAAAATAAATTAACTTGCGACTTTATATATTGCCCTTCAATTAATTTAATAATTCCCAGAGCTAATTCTAGTCGTAAATTTCTACGGAACCCAGACACTGCTAACTAGCTGATAGCATTACCGACGAGAGATAAGGTGAATAACGACTTAGATAATAAATTACTTGCTATTGTGTTACTAGTAAATGCGTAATAGTGCATTGTATGAAGCCAGATTTAAGAAGCAATATCTATGTATGTACGTACAAGTTTATTTAGCGTAAAACGTATAGGTACATAAGTACTGTAAAAAACTATAATTAAAAAATATCAAAACCCTGTATTTCACCTGTACTAGGCAACGTGCCAAGAATACTTTTTGTTTTGTATGGCGCTGTGTAGTTGTGTGTGTAATCGTTGACGTCAACTGTAGTTGCGTTACCTATTCGTATTTGCGTTACCGCCAGTTCAGTCTTTGGGTGAAAAAGTCCCGACCCACGGATCTCCAGAGGTGCCGACCGGTTTAACCGACACCTCGTAAAACAATTATGTATGTAGTCTCGTATAGTGTCATACTAAATGACAGGCGAAAAATGGCTCGATGAAAGAATAGGTGTTCACAGATCAGTGTTAGAAACAATCATTTTAATACTGTTAAAGATACAGTATATCTAGTTGTTAGATGCAGTACGATTAGGCCGCCATGACCAGGGTATAAGGGTGTAGCGGGTGGTAGGACCTTGTGCAAGGTCCGTCCGGATCGCTACCACCATCTTGCTCGCTAATCCTGCCGCTAAGCAGCAGTGCTTGCACTGTTGTGTTCCGGCGTGGAGAGCAAGACAGCCGGTGTAATTACTGGCACAAGAGGTATTCCATCTTAGCCCTCTGGGTTGGCAACGCATCTGCACTCTCTTTGTTGTTGCAGGTGTCTATAGGCGGTGGTGATCACTTACCATCAGGTGACCCACCTGCTTGTTTGCCTTCCTATGTTGTATAAAAAAAAAATTAACACCGTCACCGATTGCCACCGCGAAGTAGTGAACATGTCACTACTATTGCGTTTCGTATTTATTTTATTTATTTATTTTATTTCAAAAGGCATAGTTACAAATTACAAACATAAGCATATAGACAATAGACATACAGTGGTTAACATGTGACAGTCTGTAACTCAATTACAACTACGCACAGCATTTATAAAGTGTCTGTAAAGTTCATGCAACTTAACGAAGAGAAAAAAAAAAGCTACTTAACATGCATTGTGAGTGAGCGATCTGGAGGCACCCCAAGAAAACGCTTTATAAGATGTAGAGCAGCTGTGTGGAGGAGACCGCGGCTATACAGAAATGCCCGACATGTTTCCCGAAACATGTCGGGCATTTCTCGACGTAAAAATATGTGAGTGATCCGTGTTATTCATATGTCCGAGACTCACGGTAGTTTTATGTTAAAACATACGAAATACAAGCCAATCCCAAAAGTACCTAGGTTAAAATTAACTTTATCATTTTGTCTAACGAAGTGACATATCAACAAGAAACTAAACTAAAGGTGAAGTTAAACAAAATGTTAAAGAGCATGACAAGACAAATAAACACTTTCGTATCCTTAATAAAGTTTGTATTGTTTGTATCTAGTTACTTTTTCTCAGGCAATCTTAAAGCGAATCCATCTTGTATAACATCGTTAGGATTAACACTTCGTTTTAAAATGCTCGCCATAACACAAATTATATCCAGTGTAAACTCAGCCTCTCAGTCAACGTCACCGCTCGCACCTGTTCCGGAGTCCATAGCATTTGTGAAACAACCGTGTTTCATCATTGTCAGTTGACTTTAACTGAATGTTGCCACATTAAATAATTTGTCTGAAGAACTTAATAATACTATCTTGTAACAGAAATTTCTTTGTTTGTTTTTTTCATACTGAAGAACATTTAATTAGAAAAAAAGAAAGAAAGAAAGAAAGAAAAACATTTATTTAAGACTATTCAACACAAAACTCACACATACACACATCACACAGAGTATAATTATCACGTTTGTGTTGAATAGAAACAAAAAGCGCCCCACTCAGCATACTGCCTCGGTAAAACCGAGACGCTGATTTTCAGTGGGACCCTTGAGATTCTCAATACCAACCTAAATCAGTGACAACACGAACGATAGTGAAATTAATACAAAAAATAGTAAAAATACAATTACAGCAACTACATACATTTACTAAATTTTGTAACCGAAATTTCTTTCGATTTTTATTTTAAATGTTATTAACATTCAAATTATTAAATTAAAATTGTAATGACAACACAAAGAAAAATTAGGGCAATGGCAGGACTTGAACCTGCAACATCAGCATTCCGTGCCTTGCGTTTTCCAGTTTCGCGGCAGTGTGGCGAAACTGGAAAATGCTGATGTTGCAGGTTCAAGTCCTGCCATTGCCCTAATTTTTCTTTGTGTTGTCATTACAATTTTAATTACATACATTTACATTTACATTAAATTTTCTTCTTTACATAGAATTAAAGAAAGCCGCTATCCACTTCTGTCTGCCGTCATATCGTTTTAAACTTTCGCGATTTTCACACCACCACGGCCGACCACGACCGTTAAAACATCGAGGTAAACTAATATATTTTTATCTTGTTAAAGTTCCGATATCTTTACAAATATGCGCTCATATCTTTGGCTGCTTGCTCCTTCGAAACTATGCAACGGATTTTAATACAATTTGTATTTTCATTTAAATATTTTTCCGGAAGGTTTTTATATAGTCGTTGCATTGTATAAATAATAATAATAATGTACCCATCACATTTCATTAAATTGTCTAAAGGGCCTCTACGTGTTGGCTTCGGCTCCGCGCACGCCTCCCAAAGGTCCGGGGCACTATTGTCCCATGAATGGGAAAGACATACATAATAATAATAAATAAATATCTTGGAACCATTAACACCAATTGACCTAGTCCCAAAGTAAGCAACTGAAGCTGCTTGTGTTATGGGTACTAGACAACGGATATACATACTTATATAGATAAATATATACTTAAATACATATAACATCCACGACTCGGGTACAAACATTCGTATTCATCATTCAAACATTTGCCCCTCCCGGGAATCGAACCCGGTACCTCAAGCTTCATAGTCAGGGTCACTAACCACTAGGCTATCCGGCCGTCATAAAACAAAGCCTCTATCTCTTCCTGTTTGTCCTCATCATATCCTTAGCCGCGTACTCCTAAACCACGCATCTGATTTTGATATGGTCTTCTCTGTCATTTGGAGATTTTTAACGGTAGGTTTTTATATACAGTTGAAAAGTGGTTTAGCATTTTCATGATCGACAATTACAACATTGTAATTAAAATTTTAAAGATATTTAAAAAGAAAACATTAAAAAACATAATTCCAAACGGTACTGTACCAGGCGCGGCGCTATTAGTAGTTTGACACACTTCAACACTACTTGAGTTGCCGATTGTGTGAATGATAACTTGTTATATGATAGACGAAGCTGCATTTTTTTTTATACAACATAGGAAGGCAATCAAGCAAGTGGGTCACCTGATGGTAAGTGATCACCACCGCCTATAGACACCTGCAACAACAAAGAGAGTGCAGATGCGTTGCCAACCCAGAGGGCTAAGATGGAATACCTCTTGTGCCAGTAATTACACCGGCTGTCTTGCTCGCCACGCCGGAACACAACAGTGCAAGCACTGCTGCTTAGCGGTAGGATTAGCGAGCAAGATGGTGGTAGCGAAGACGCTTCTAATACCTAAACGCTGTTTTTATTCGGAAAGAGACCTCAGTACCTACTTGTACTATTATTTATTATTTGTCTGTACTTACTTTGGCTTTGGCTGTTTGTACTGTACTACCATACCTACCATAATAATCCTTACTCAAAAACAAAACACGTTAAGGCCAACTTTTCCAAAACGAAATATTAAACAACACACAACGTATCCTTCATTATTAAAAATATCTCATTAAACTTCAATCCCATACCGGGTTCCTGAAATAAAATCCACTGAATTTATTATGTTACAGGTGCAATTTAACAATTTGTAACTCCGAAGCGGCCACTTAACAGAGCACACCGGGGCACACATTTTTCCATGCAAATGAGCTTGTTAACGGCGTCAAGAACGGTACGGGTTGAATTACCTTAAAAATACATAACTGTACCTCAGTTGCCCAGTAAAAATGGCGGAGGAATGAAAAATATTTGTTGTTCAACAACTACATACCTTTCTAGTGTAAACTGGAATGAAAGACATATTAATAAACCCGGATCACTCACGTATACGAAAACGAACGAACGGAAAGAGTCGGAACGAAAGATGTTTAACGCTGAGGTGAAAAGAAGCAAGTATTACACTAGTATAGGTGAACTTAAGGGCGAAATATGCAAATGTAGTAGTGTCGTTGCCTATACGTACAAATATGTACATAATTTTTTAACCTAAAACTACCGTGAGACTCAGACATATTAATAAAACCGGTTTTCGGACCAGTCCGTGGTCCTTAATCATGAGCCCCCGCGGTGGTGGCGGTGAGTCGTCGTCGCGCCACCGCCGCGGGGGCTCATGATTAAGGACCACGGACTGGTCCGAAACATGTCGGGCATTTCCCAAAATAGGTGAGTGATCCGTTTTATTAATATGTACATAAATGTATTTTTTTTGCTAATTTGTGGCTGGTCTGCACACGCTAAGTCTTTTGGTACGCGGCCGTCGCCATTTGAGAACTTTCCATCTACTGCCACATAAAGTCTAGCAATTCTTAGGGCTTAAATTATTATTTTACGTTTTCAGTGTTCGTATTTTGCTTATTTTGTCTCGACGTTTTCAATTTCTAGGAGGTGTAGTTGTGCTTTCAGTCTCGTTTATTTATTAAATTGAATTTTATTTTAAAAAGCAGTAGCAGTGAGCTTGTTTTCTATTCTGTCTTTTTTTTTAAATTTCAAATGAACAAACAACTTATGTTAGACACCAAATTTAAGAGTGCAAATTTTGAGAAATGCGAGGCAAAAATCTTAAAACGGTCCATATATTCGTAACTGCTTTTCTTTGATTTTGAACGTAGTTGACACACTATTGTGTATTTAAATTAAGATTTTTAACTACATTTTAAACCAAACTCACCTTTTCAATTTGTAAAGTACTGAATCGTAAAAGGAAAGCTTTTCCTATGGCCAAATTAAATTGAAATGGAATTGCTTTCGGCGAAAAATTCGCGAGCAGAGTTTTTCAAATTTAGATTAGAGGGGAAAAGTTTGATTTACAATGAGTGTTCGGAGGTTTTTTTCAATTGTTTTCGCATGCTCTTAATTGGGACAATTGTTCATTACAATGTCTTTGTTCTGTAAAGGGGTTGTGATAACTTTTATGGTAATGGTCATCATTTCCGTACCCGTCCGTTGAATGGATCTTTGTCGATTTGGATTTAGGGTGGTAGTAGACTGAGTTCAAGTACGTGTTCGAGCCGCGATTAGCTGATCCGCGCTGAACTCGCAAACGTCATCTCCAAATCGTGTCTTATTAATAAACAAGGCCTATAAATAATAGACTTCTAGTCAGCATTTAAAAATGGCCTCAAAAGTCGAACAAAAGGTACAATAAATCGACAATCGCTCGTGCTGTCAGTCTGTCGGACCGACGGCGTTGAGGTCAATACTATTATTTTGTAAAAAAACCTATTTCCAACGAAACTTAATAAATTATTATTTTATGCAGTAAGATGTAAAATTGAAAATCCAATGACTATAAATGGTAAACTAATAATTTGCATTTGTAACATTGGCGTCAACCCGTATTCTCATGTCGGGCCGTTTTCTGCTGGCATTTAGTATGACACTGTACATCCATGCATTATAATATTATTGTTTATAAACGAAGCTTGAGTTCGAATTTCGACTACGCGACCGTTGAGGTGACGTCACAGATATATATTTTTTGATCTATTCATCTAGCGGCCAGATACTACAGATAATGTTTCCTCAAAAATCAATAAGATAATCACTGACCGTCATTTTTATCTGTCATCAATGTTTTTTGGTGAGCTATTAGCAAACAGCATGTTTTCACGAAAAAAAAAACTATAATGAAAACCATTGAAGTATTTCACTTTAAGTGTATATCTTTAGTTGGGTGCACAATAGGTGTAGTTTTATTTTTGAAATAATCTTTGCCTTTTTTTTTACATAGTATCTTTATCTTAACATTACTATGTTAAATAAAGTCATCTGTTTCTGTCTGTCCATCTTCGGCTCCCACGCAACGTATTTGATACGGTTTTCACTGAGATAAAAAAATACGAAAGATTTAAGTACATTACATCCTATTTGGCCCCTTGCGTAGCGTGGGCGGATCGTATAATATATGTATAATAAAAATTATACAGTCTGCCTCGTCACTCTGGTCTGGGTCATAATCATAATCCCCAAACGGACTTATTGCGGATTAGGTCATTGACACATTAAATTATGTGATCTGTAAAATATGACAACATGTTTTTTTTATTAAGGTCCGGATATCTCACTCAATAGCCCAGTAGTTAGACCATCATTTTTCAAGGACAGTTTAATTTTTTTTAAATGGAAAAGACAGTTAAACGAGCAAGCGAGTCATCTGATGTAAAGTGGTCGCCGCCGTCTAAGAAACCAGTGACTTTAAGAGGATCGCTGATCCGTCGCCGACCTATAGGTCCGTATGAAACGCAATAGCAAGCTACGAGTTCACGCTGGTTTTTGTGTAAGAGTGACACTACGCCGGTCAAGAAATTTCTTAACCAATTTTCGATCGTATTACAAGGGCGTAAGGTTCAAAAGTGGCTAAGCTTGGTCCACTATGATTGATTGTTTTAATTTTTCGCGATTTTCACACATACATATTACGTTTATAGGAACTTAAACGTGATAATAAACTGTTTATTTATATACCTCGACGTTTCGGCCGCGTTGCAGCAGCCGTGGTCACGAGCAGACTGAAGTGGAGGGTATCACCGCTGTTAAACGTCGAAGTAAATAAATAAACAGTTTATTATCGCGTTTAAGTCCCAATAAACGTAATAAGTTTGGTCCACTATGCTTAGGTAACGTAGACATCAGTTAAAAAATCCTTGGGGATCGAACTCAGTACCACACGATTACGAGTCCAACCCCCTACTAGGTCACCAACGCTATTAAGCTTATTTCTAAAGTGTCGTGAGACGTGATACATTTTAAAGTCGTTTTGAATCCCTCAACTTATAAAATATAGTTACCTCGTACTCGACAAGCAACCGACAAAAAATTTATAACCACTTACATACAAAAACATTTAACATTCACAACACACTTTTTCATTAAAAATTTCAAAGCTTTTTCTTCTTTTATCAGATACATTTGGCCCACTTAGGATACTCGGAATGAGTGCTTTCAATGAAAATAATTATATTTGTGCGTGTCTCACGTTTGACATACCGACAGCCCGATGATCCAACATGCATCAATTTAAAAAAAACTGTTTATTTTAGAAAAAATAGTAAATTTTATCATAAACTTTGCCACCAATCTTAAATTATTAAATCTAGTTCAAGCCATTAAGACTGCCACGAATAAAGGAATAAAGAAATATTGCTTTAAAGTTTAAAAAGATACATCCTCATTCACTCTCCAAAAAGTTGAGAGAAATGTTATTTTTGAAAAGGGACATACGATGTCAAACGGAACTTTAACGCGATAAAATTATTGTTACCTGAAGAATGAAAATATTGATTTATTTCGTCTTTAATACAATTATTAGAATACCAGTGAAATATTAATTACTTAATGTAATAAAAAATACAAAAACTTAATAACTAACATTAAATAATAAACATAGGTATATTTAGACAGTACAATAACACAAACAGAATTAAAACTATTGCAAACACTAACTTAACCTTTAAAAAAAAACCCCACTCCGCATCGCACCTGGCTCAAACGCGCCCATTACGCTTGCCGCGTTGCCCCGCTGTATAGCCAGCGAAATTTGCTGAACCAGGAAACTGTTTGTTACCTTATGTTATGTTATTACCTCGATGTTTCACCGTGTTGCAGCGGTCGTCTACTCGTAATCACAGTCGTTGCAACACGGAAAAAACGTCAAGGTAAATTAACAATTAGTTTATCGCGATGAAGTCCCGTTTGACGTCACAACATGTGCAAAATTTACGAAAGCTTAAATTTAATATGAAATTATGTCTTACGAGCATAGACAATTTATCTCAGTCAGTTATGGTTTTCTTCAGCTGTACACAAGTTGAACGTCAGTCTATTAGGCAGTGTGTCGTTCGAATGGACCCCGATTCCTAATTAAATGCTTAGCTTGCGCGACTACTTAGCACTAAGTGGGAGATAAAAAGACACTAGAATGTTACTGGAATACATTTGTAGTTTTTTTGATTGACTTTGAACAGATGCCATGCAAGGACGGTCATTGGCTTCAACAAGAATTCAAGAACTCCGCCAATATAGGGTGGTTGCGCCATGCTGTTGTGGGCTATGAGACTGGTTGCTTGTCGGCAATGCGCGAGTGGTCGCTTAGCGACAAACATTATTGGAAAATAATGTGTCAAAGAAAGAGGAGCAGTTAACTTTAAAATCCGCAAGTGTGTGTAGAATAAACCAAAGAACCAATGCCCAGCTGGTGCCTGTGGACTCCTTTACCGGCGTGTGCCGTGTTACCTCGCGTGTGGCTCATTCTAGAGTTTCGGCGGCGGACGCGGTAAGTCCGTCTCCTCTAAGTCTTCACGGCACAGCGCCCAGCCATCAGCATTTCGCACAGGTTTTTCAAATTTAAATGTAGATTTGCTCTAAGCTGTAGTTAAGTATTTGCATTGTTTAATTAATTCAATAAGGAAATCGAGTAAGTCGGTCACCTGGTTGGAAGGGATCACCACCGCCTATAGACACCCGCAATACCAAGGAGACTGCAAACGCGTGGCAACCCAGAGGGCTAAGACGGAATGCCTTTTGTGTTAGTAATTTTACCGGCTGTCTTGCTCTCCACCGCGGAACACAACAGTTCAAGTACTGCTGCTTAGCGGCTAAATTAACGAGCAAAATGGTAGCAGCGATTCAGATAGGACCTTGCACTTAGTCTTACTACCCGAAAAAACTGCATATAGGGGCATATTTATACCTAGTCATCCTATGAGTTCACAGTAGGAAAAAGGCAACATCTTGCTGTATTTGCGCTTGTTTTTCTAGATGACTTCGTCTACCTAGGAAACATTCTAGCATTTATTGCGGATATAAAGTATACTCACACGCATACTGATTAGAAATATCAATATGGCTTTTCTTTCTAAAAGCAAAAGTATCGAACAAATATCTAGAAATTATGGTTAAGGCTTAACAAAAGGCAGGTTCATGTTCACATAAAAAATATAACATTTATTAGTTATGTAATATTTTAAGACGTGCATTATTTTGGAAGCCTACACTAAATATGTCTGAGTTTCTTGGCTCAACAAAGTAATGTCCGCATCAGTATTACGAATGATGGATTAATGTTACCTTTGATTCTCCATTATGTATTTCTTTTATCGAGATCCCCTTACTCATAAGAGGATGGCCGAATATTTCTGGAATCGTAAAAACAAATCAAAAATATGATTTCGCAGAACTAAGCGGATTAACCTTAAACATGGCTGCCAACATAAAGTGCTATCAGGTATTTTTTGTTCGAAAATAGCAGTCAGAAGTGGTTCGTTATTTATTACTGTAACCATAAATTGAGGCTGTTTCTAGGAAAAATATTACTAAATTATTTTTTGTTTTACTCTTGCGAAAATCTAAACTGTAAGTAAGTAAGTAAGTAACAAATGTTTGTTTCTGTTTAAATCTCAAATAATGTAACCTTTTTCATGATTCCGCAAATAAATAATTGCAAGATGGTCCGATGACCTCATACAGGTGGCAGGAAGGCGCTGGTTGCATGCTGCTTCCAACCGGTCACTTTGGAAATCCATGGAGGAGGCCTATGTCCAACAGTGAACTTCTTGTGGCTGAGATGATGATGATGATGAAATAAATAATTACAATTACAAATGTCAGATACTTTGCAATAACAAAAATATGCAAACACGATTTTCTTTCATAAGGGTTACCTATTACAGCGGCCCTGGCATGACCGATCAAGCTTAATTTATCCCTCCAAACGACCCTGTCTAATGTTTATTATTGTGTATTATTACTATTGTTATATTGATATGGTATGGTTAATACGTTCTGCGGGTGGTAGGACCTTGTGCAAGGTCCGTCCGGATCGCTACCACCATCTTGCTCGCTAATCCTGCCGCGAAGCAGCAGTGCTTGCACTGTTGTGTTCCGGCGTGGAGAGCGAGACAGCCGGTGTAATTACTGGCATAAGAGGTATCCCATCTTATCCCTCTGGGTTGGCAACGCATCTCAAATCTTCTTGGCGTTGCGGGTGTCTATAGGCGGTGGTGATCACTCACCATCAGGTGACCCACTTGCTTGTTTGCCTTCCTATTTCATAGAAAAAATTGTTGTTTTAGTTGTAGGTGGACGCTTGTTGTCTGTCTATCCTTGTAAATTGTGTGAAAATGTTTCCTAGGGTAGCTGGAAGAGATCAGGACTCTAATTCTCGGTTCATGCGAGATTCATCTCACGTGCGAGATAAGTCAAAAAATTATAAATTTCCAAGGGACTTGACAGTTGTTTTCGTGCGAGATGAATCTGCCATAAACCGAGAATTGTCCCGCTGTTACAGGGTAATGCTCGACTTTGTAAAAAATTTTTTTAATTGTAATTTTATGTAGCGAGCTGTATCTACAATAAAGTGTTTACTTACTTACTTACTTACTTCTGCTGACCACACTATTTGGGGTAAGATCAAATAACTGAAATGAAAAGGTGAGTACCCTCGTAGGCCCTTAATCATCCAGGTACATCGCACCCTCGAGCCGAGCAATTAGACTAAAGGATACAATAGCAGATGCTCAAGAGTTTGATGTTAGGTCCAAAATATAGAAGACTGACTAGAAACTTAACACGACGAGCGCTCGCCAAAAAAATTAACACTGCTGACTACACTACTATGGGTCTTAAGAAAGCTCAAAGTCACGCAACGAGCTATGAAGAGGGCTATGCTTGGAGTTTCCCTGCGTGATCGAATCAGAAATGAGGAGATCCGCTGACGAACGAAAGTAACCGACGTAGCCCAGCGGATTAGCAAGTTTAAGTGGCAGTGGGCCGGGCACATAGCACGGAGAACTGATGGCCGATGGGGTCGAAAAGTTCTCGAATGGCGGCCGCGTATTGGCAAGCGCAGCGTAGGACGACCAGCCACAAGATCGTCCGATGACCTCATACAGGTGGCAAGAAGGCGCTGGCTGCATGCCGCTTCCAACCGGTCACTTTGGAAATCCATGGAGGAGGCCTATGTTCAACAGTGGACTTCTTGTGGCTGAGATGATGATGATGATGAAATTTCAGATATTGGCGGTTAAAAGGTTCATAATAATTCATTGTTTTATTCAATAATGACATCCAAGAATGACAAGAATGTCATTTTTCTTAGTAGCCAATCACATTTTGGGTTGGCAACGCATCTGCGCTCTCTTTGTTGTTGCAGGTGTCTATTGGCGGTGGTGATCACTTACCATCAGGTGACCCACTTGCTTGTTTGCCTTCCTATGTTGTATAAAAATAAGAAATTAAAATCTTCTTTTGTTAGTAAAGATTAATGAAATTTAAAATTAAACCTATTTATTTTAGACCAGTATTCGTAGTACCTATTATGAGTGCTTGGTTATGTTTAAAAAAATAATTAAATACATCGCATTTCTAAAGCATTTATTCTACTAGCGTTTTTTTGTATGGTTTGTGCCAAGAACTTTGACTTAGACATGTCGGTGGATTTTGAAAATATTACAGGAATATTTTTTAATTTAAGTGTTTTCTTTTTAATTCTTAGTAAACCAAGTAAATATTGATCTTATCGCTCAGGTTTACCTGTCACGGGGGTTACGGATGTCAGATAGCAGTCGCTCCAATGTAATAACCTGACCCTCCAAATCTGGGATTATGAACAAAGCGTACCCCGAACGACGACGCGGGAAAAAGCGCCAGGAAAATATGATTGTTTTATTTATTGTATGTTTAATGTATTGTAATTACGATATGTTTAGAGTCAAGTATATATTTGCAGCGTATTCACACATAATGCCGGCGTAAAGTACAGTCAAGGAATTAAATTTCCGACCCACCTTAGGTTCAATATCATGTAGCAAACTGTCACCATAAGAGCTATAGAGCAAGACGTTAGTTTGACATATCGACCTTAATAATAATAATAATAAATAATAAATAAGTTCTTTATTTCAGACCCATGATCCGTAGTATTAGTAACAAATGACTTAAATCTAGATTAGTAAGACTTATAATTAAACAAAGGTTTTTATTTAAATTACAAACTGGGCTACACCCTTAATCTGTCCAACCCACCAAGCCAGGATTGGACAGTCGAATCTGCCCGCTATTGCTTTTAGAATGCTGTTGGGACTTACTCTTACTCTGCCTAACAGCGAGGCTATCTTTTTGCGCATGATCGCCTGAAACCCGTCTACACGGGCTTCGGCGAACATACCCGAGGCACTGCATCTGCTCGGCAGCCCCATCAGCATTCTAAACGCATTATTGTATTGTACGCGCAGGGCGCTATAAGCTCGCTTTGTATACCCAACCCACAGGCTGCTCGAGTAAAAAGATTGAGTGTACGCTTTAAAAAGTGTTATTTTTACTTCATTTGAACAGCGAGCAAACCTGCGGGCAAGCATATTACTACGAACCGACAGCGCCCTGCGCTCCCTTTCAATATCAAGATCATCTTTTAGATCGCTCGTGATAATGTGTCCCAGGTACTTCACTTTGCCCACGACCAACAACTGACAACCGCTCAAGCTAATTGGTGGCACAAAGTAAGGCTTGATCCTCCCTGCTGTGAAAATCATGACCTCACTTTTAGTGGGGTTGTACAATAACCCATGGGCCAGGGCGTATGCTTCGCAAACAGCCAACAGCTGCTCAACGGCTCCGACAGAAGGGCCAAGCAGCACCATATCATCGGCATAGCTTACGTTGTTAATACAAGTGCTCCCGACATAGCAACCAGCATGCATGCTGCTAAGCCCCTCTATCAGCTCATTAATATAAAGGTTGAACAGCTTTGGAGACGTGATCCCCCCCTGCCTAACGCCACATTCGAGTCTGTATTCACTAGATAGAGCGTTAGCCCACCTAACTTGATTAGTCTGATTGCTGTACCAGTGCCTCAAGACAGCCACACATTCGACCGGCAATCCAGTCTCCCCCAGCTTATGCCATAGTATCTCATAGTCTACTCGGTCAAATGCTTTCGATAAATCGAGGAAACAGGCATAAACTGGGGTTTTTCTATCCGTGTAATACCTGACAGTATGCTTGAGGCAGAGTATCGCACTTTCTGTGGACAAACCGGGTCTAAACCCGAATTGAGCGTCATTTATCCTCAGATACCTTTCTAGAATCGCATCAAGCATACTGTCAAATATTTTAGCCGCAGTAGTGGCAAGAGAAATAGGCCGATAGTTCGTCCTATTAGCCAAATCACCTGTCCTGTCCTTAACCACCGGCACAACAATCGTTCTCATAAGAGCCTCCGGAAGGTATGAGTGGCATAAACAAAAATTATAGAACATAGCTAGAACACGAGGCAGGTGAGCACCCGCATACCTAAAGTGCTCGATGCTGAGGCCATCATGGCCAGGCGATTTACCTCTCTGCATCTTTTTAATGACCATCCGGATATCTTTCGCAGTAAAGAAGGTATCTCGCCCACCCTGGGCGATCCCAGCATCGATCACCCCCGAAGCAGCCCGCGCCCCCAACAGCGAGTCCACAATGAAATGCTCCTTAAACAGTTCAGCAATCTCTCCCTGTTCGGTCTTGCCCTCCACACTCACCGGCAGGCCAGGTTTCATATTCAAGCCTCTGGTGCCTTTCCAAAAATCCCCAAATCTTTTGTTATTGTGAGCCAGAGCCAGCTTATCCATTTTAAACTGTTCCTGCCTGTTCTGACACCACTTTAACTTAGACTTAAAAATCCTCTTAGCATTTTGCATTTGCTCAAACAATATACCACTTCTGTGCTTACCTGCCAGCACCCAGACTTGAAACCGCAACCGGGCCTCCCGGTGTGCTTCAGCCACATATTTATTCCAGCCCGCAATATATCCGCCTCTCCTACGCTTATTACAGTTATATGTAGCTATAGAAGCATCTGAAAGAGTGGTGACAATGTCATTATACATATCATCGATAATTTTAAGATGGTTCCGATTTGAGCACACACTATCACAGCAATCTCTAAGCGCTTCCGGGAAATCGATGATTCTTAGGTTATTTTTACAGAGCTCCTGATATTTATCTATTTGTTCGGGCTTTCGTTCACCCCATACAATTCCTCTAGTAAGATAGTCAGTTGTCACAGGGATAACCTCTCTTAACATGTTTACATCACATTCCACAATCAAGGGGAAATGGTCAGACCAATACACATCGTACATAACGACTATGTTTCGTATGGTATCCCACGCACTTTTCGTAACAATGCAGTGGTCCAACCATCTCCTACATCCATGTACATCGCTAAGATAAGTGTATGTTTGAGAGTCTAAACCAATTTTTTCAACATCAGCACAAATCCACTGTTGTTCGGAACAAAAGTCAATCATATCACGGTAAAAAGGCTCATTAATGTGTGCATTAAAATCCCCTAGCATGTAGACTGCCTGTACATCACTATGATCGTCAATCGTTGAGGATAACACACCCATGCACTCCGTAAACAATGTGATGTTTTCTAAGCTATCAGTAGGCATATAAACCGAACACACTAGAAATGATTTGTCCGCCGTTGTAATTCTAACTATAGCTATTCTGTCGCACGCACAGTCAACAACCCTCACAGATTGGAATGCCGTTTTCCTCCACAGTATGGCCACACCCCCATACGGTCTGCCTTTAAGGAGGCCGGTAGACACATCTACCGCTGATTTGCCCGTCCATCCAAATTCACTATCAACTGTTCCCAGAAGAGGCAAATCAAACGGATATAACCAAGTCTCTTGCAGAAGTACTAAGTCCGCACTTTGGCACATGATCCGAATTCCGTCAATTGAACGCTTTAGGGACCTACAATTAAAACTTATCATTTTACAAATATTTGTGTCCGCCATTAAAATAATTAAACAATAGGTCTCGCTTGGTTGACAGCTTCGCCAACCTTTTCCTTGAACACTACAAACCGTCTAAAACATATATCACTTGGCCATAAGTCATGATCCAAGAACTTCGCTAACTTTGTCCTACTAACATACACTTTATAAGAATTATATCCTTTATCTCTCTTCATCTCAATTTTTGAAAGTGAAACTCTCTCTTGTGTTTTTTCCAAAATGTACTCAATTATATCAAGCTCAGATACGTCCTTAGCCACATTAGATATAAAGAGGGGCACTTTAACATCAGCCGCTCTAAACTTAATGCCGCGTTAATGCATTGCGAATGTCAGACGACATTTCAACGAAATGGGTAGGGAATTAAATTCCTTGACTGTACTAGCTTGCTACTGTCTTTCTTGCAGGGTATGGGAAATCTAAAAACCTAAAGGCCGGTACTGGCTTAGTGGCACTCTTGGGGTTGCTGGTTCTATTGGTTGGTCACTTCCCATCAGGTGACCCGCTTGCTTATTTGCCTCCCTTTCTATAAAAAAGCTTCATAATCATTTTTTTCTACAATTGAAGACAAATAAAAATTCATTTAGATAGGTACTTAAATTATCAGAACCCAGACATTTCGTTGTGTTACTTAACTGCTTAGCTCAAGCTTAGCTGTAAAAGCAATTTGTTTATGTTTTCTTTCTTTGTGCAGTAGCGTATTCGATTATGCAAGATTGGATTATCTTCAACAAATATTTTTCTATTCTTACCGAATTTCTTTCCTACGTAATGCTAATGTCACTCAAATAAGGAAAATATTATGTCTGTTAGGTCTAGCGGTTACGAGGGAAGCTCGTGATTGTAGGGTTCTGAGTATGATTCCTTGCAGTCGCCATTTTGTGGGACATTGTACAAATCTTCATGTTTATACAACAACAAGAACTACACTTTATGGATTCATATAATAATATGTAAACAAAATATTTATTTCGAACAGAAACATTGTATAAATATTTTGTACCATTGTATAATAAATATTTTTTATAATAAAACTGTTAACGCGGCTGTTAGGGTGGTAGTTTATAGACCGAGCTCAAATTCCAGTTTCATGCTACGTTAGTTTACATGTAATATTTAGTTTTAAACTACGACCCTTGGAGTGGTCGCACCGAGGAAACCCCTAAAGGCTGGCAGACCTAGCGCTGGTCTGACGTTTTTTGTTCTTGCTATATGATAAGTAATGGGTCTATATTGGCTCTCAAAAAAATCTTATTCCTATTTTTGTTTTACTACCGATTTGTGTTCATAATAATCACTCTTAATATTTTTGTCCAAATACTTTTGTTGTTCATACATTTTTATTCCTACCAACGGAACTCATAACAGACTGTTATCATAATTTTTTTAGTCATAATGTAATTACTAAGAATATACTTCAACTCATAATGTTGTTTTTCATAATATTTTTCTTCATAACGGTAACTACTTATTCAAAGTAAGATTTACTTATACCGATAATTATTTCTTAAGGTATGTTCGTAAACGTATGAATTATAGGTAGTGTTATAGAGAGGTCTAGTCCAATTGTTAGTTAATTACAAAGGCGTAGGGGAATTAGGAATAGAAGGATGAATCTTTGATCGTACTATTTATAAGTATTAGTTAAAAAATATGTTCGGTAATAAGGACAGACAGAGACCTATTGCGACTTTGTTTCATATTAGGGGCAACTGCTCTACCTGGGGACAGCTGTACCTGTGCACAGAAGCTCAAAGAGAAGGCAGAAAATAGAGAAGCATATAGATTTCTCCAACGATGAGAGAGTATAGCTCTAAGATTTAGACAAAGATACGTATAATCATTTATAAGATATTTTATTACAACGGAATAAGGTAAACAGTGCTTACATACCTTTGGCGTCGACTGTACTGTGTAACGTGACTGTGTGTCGTTTTGCGACACGAAAGTTATCAGCTGCTTCAACTTATATTGATGGGCAAAATTGAGGCAAAGTGGCGTCCGGAAGGCGGAAGATATCTCGGCTGCGTAATATTAGGGAGTGGACTGCGTATCACCAGTGCAGAGCAACTGTTCCGGGTGGCTCAAGACAGCGAAAAGTTTGCAGAGCTAACGGCCAACATTCAGTAATGGAAAGGCACTATAAGCAGAAGGAGAAGAGAAGTACTGTTTAAAGAAGATAAAGTAGATTTGTTCCAAAAATCGCTTCCGCTTCTAATTTAGCCACCAAATCAACTCCCAGTGCTGGCGTGACCAACTGGGTCAAGTGAACAACTCAAGCGAAGTATACTATGGCTCGAGGGTTCAAATTAACTTTGATTATTTACAATCTTGCAAATTTGCGGATGACCATCGATTAGGTTTCCATTTGATCAAATCGTCTTACATCTTGTAACGGACTGAATTTGGGCTCATTCAACCCCAATAGTTTCTTAGGTGTACCTAAGAAAATGAAATTGGTTGACTGTAGTCAACTAATTTGATTCATAGGCCATCTGTGCAACGTCGTAGCGATGTGTCATCAGTGATATACATAATATGGAACGTCGTCGCAACTGGGATATTATGACATTTGTTTAAGAAATCAGTGTGACATTTATTGAGAAAAGGTACCATAGTGCCCTGTGAATCAAATTGGTTGACTATACAGCGTAATATTATACTCACGGACAAAATTAAAAGAACGTTTAATACCGTGTTGCTTAATTATATATAAGGCTTGGGTATATTTGAAATTTGTATATCAGGATCGTACCAAATGGAAATCCGTGGTCTCTGTCGACCCCTCCGGGAAACAGGCGTGATTTTATGTATTGATGTATGTCTATTTGTGAAAAGTAAGTTATGTGAGGCTGTTGGTAAAATATCAGTAATGCTAAGTGGAGGCTATTTTACATTTCATTCTTTTTATATGAGTTTATATCTGTATTTTATTTAGCTATTATTCAAACTTTTTCTCATTAGTGTGTCGGAAATATGTAAATATACGTCTTTTCTTTGTTTCAAAAAACAGTTGGTTTCGTACTCGTAACGCAGAACGGGCCAGGTGGCATTTTGATCAGTGAAGAACGATAAAAATCCAATTTTTCATGCAAACTTCGTCTCAGTCCTCTGACTCTTGTTTCAAAGCCTTCCATTTATTTTCAAAACCTTGTTTTTCACGTTCCGGATATCAAACGAGGCTCTTGACCCAGCGGGATGTTCTTAAGATTCGTCTGAGAACTTTTGCAACTCGGCGCGGGTAAATACATTCATAAAAGGACGGCCAAGTGGATGAGGGTCTGTGAGAGTTTTAATGGATCGCTGTGATGTGTTTTTGTTTTTGCACACTCATCAACACCTTCTGTTTGAGTCGGGGAATCAAGGAGTCAACGAGCTATAGCGTTATTAACCTCTTAACCGCCGTTATCTGAAATATAAGACACACAATATCCAGGTCATTTTTCAGCAGTCTTATGTTTAAGGCAATGATATTATAGAGGTAAGCCACGGATGTCAGTGTCATAGTAAATGACAGCAGAAAAACGGTCCGTCATGAAAAGGTTGACGCCAATGTTAAAAATGAAAAATTTTAGCTAATCGTTTGTAGTCATTGGATTGGATTGGATTGGAAATTACTTTGTCACATACTAACCCCTAGTATTAAGTTTCTGTAATAACCAACACTATGGATTCAAAGTCTGAAATAAATTATTTGTATTTGTATTTACAATTTTATGGCTAACTGCATAAAATAATAATTTATTAAGTTTCGTTGCAAATAGGTTGTTTTACAAAATAATAGTATTGACAGCAGCGCTGTCGGTCAGCGAGTGATTGTCGATTTATTGTACTTTTTGTTCAACTTTTGATGCGGCCATTTTTGAAACGCTGACTAGAAGTCCATTATTTACAGGTTAGTGGTTTCAGGCAAATAAATAAATAAATTTCATATAGTATTTGTATAGATGGCGACACCGGCATGTCCGATGAAAATGTAGTCGGCTGTTAAAGGGTTACTGATATTTGCAAAGAATAAAAAAATACAAAACAACAACCCATATGGATCTAGAGCGCAATAAAAGACAATCAATCAATAAAAAAAGTATTAAACAAGAGTACTAAGGAGTGTTACACGCCATAGAGTTCACAATTCTTGTCACAGGGTCTTTTTAGAGTTCCGTAGTCTCGACAAGGAACCTTATAGTTTCGCCATGTCCGTCTTTTTTTTTTATACAACATAGGAAGGCAAACAAGCAAGTGGGTCACCTGATGGTGATCATCACCGCCTATAGACACCTGCAACAACAAAGAGAGTGCAGATGCGTTGCCAACCCAGAGGGCTAAGATGGAATACCTCTTGTACCAGTAATTACACCGGCTGTCTTGCTCTCCACGCCGGAACACAACAGTGCAAGCACTGCTGCTTAGCGGCAGGATTAGCGAGCAAGATGGTGGTAGCGATCCGGATGGACCTTGCACAAGGTCCTACCACCCGTCTGTCCGTCCGCAGCTTAGATCAGAGACCCTTTAGTACCAGACAGCTGCAATTTGGCATGGATATAAGTACATACATAGTGTGTAGGGATTATTGTTGATTAGATCTTTCAAAAATATTGCAAGTTGGAAAAAAACATTTTTCGATTAAGGGATCAGTTTGTGCAATTAAAAAAAAAAGGAAAACTATCACGACTAAGTAGGCTCGTAGGTTTAGTAGGTACGAGCGATGCGAATGAGCGAACGAACTAACGATTAATAAAATGGCCTTTTTGCATTTATTGTGATAAGGTTCTATAGTAGCCTATTAATCAAATTGGCCAACTGTATAAGTTGCAGAACATTCCCCAATATTTAGAAATCTTCTCAAGAACATTAAGAATGTTCTATTTCCATACAAATAAATTATACTATGCTTAGAAGTTACCGAGAAGTTCTCACAGGATGGCTAAGCCTCTTGGTAAAGATGGACCAGCTCTGAGCTTACTGGAAATGTGGACCAGCTTTGTGAGAGCATTTTAAAATGTGTAGTTGGGTCTGCTTGAGCGCAGTATAACAGAGTACTTAATACATTTAGTATAGTCGACAAAGAAATTGCTTGACCACTTTTCGACCGTATCACAAAGGGATAAGGTTCAAAAGTGGTCAAGCAATTACTTGGTCGACTATACATAGTTATAGTATATACATAGTTTATGTTTTAGCATTTTGAAGTGAAGATACAATATTATATTTGTATGTCGTTCTCATTCACGAGACAACAGTGTCCCGGGCCTTTGGGAGGCGTGCGCGGAGCCGAATATTATTATTATTTTCTTCTTTATTATTTTTTTTCTTGCTTTTTACATTTAAAAATAAATCATGGTATCAAAATATGGTAAATTATTATTATTTCTGTATATTACTTTAAAATCTTAGGCAAGGTTTTCATAATATTTTTATAAAAAGTAATAAAACGATATCAATATAAAATATAGAAACATTATAAAAACCTAACCTAGAATGCCGCCGGAAGCGGGGCAGGGCTCAAGCTACCGGTGGTTAGGGCCGCAGAGTGAGGATTCTCCTGACTATTCGTGATGTGTCCAGGTTTATAATTATTATTAGTATAGGCTCACGCCTGTTTCCCTTTGGGGTAGACAGAGACCACAGAACGCCATTTGCTCCGGTCCTGTCTTCCCTCGCTTCCTCCACACACATTCCTCTATTCATACATGTTCGTGCTCATGTTACAATATTAATACAATTTAAATAGTTTCCTGCTCGCTAATCCAGCTGCTAAGCAGCAGCGCGTGCGTTGTTGTGTTCCGGTGTGCCCTTTTCAGGTGTCGAAACGTCGGAATAGATTCGTTACAATACACGCGATATAAACCGTTTTAATTATTTTATTTCAATGAAATAATATTCCAATTAAAAGCACAGTTCGAAACCACAAAAGTTACGGCATAACATCAAACTCTCAATACACAGAATATAACTTTAATTTTAAAATAGACACGGATACGGCATTGGTCTCTCATTTTCACCGAGTTGCAATTAAAACTTTGGTTCCTACCAATTAAAATTTCATGCATTGCAGAACATACTTCAGAATATGTAAAATCAACAGTAAATACTGACGTTAAGTTATTAATAGATTCAGGAGGTTAAGTTGCGGAGGTCGATATATACCTACGAGTATTATCAATTATCAACAATAGAATTCAATGGTCTTGCTACGCGAAACCAGTGTCATGTACTTTATGTGAAGAACGGTTTTTGAAAAATACGAAAATATCAATCTTTTTTTTACTTTCCATTAGGTACTTATGCCTGGGGACTACTAGCTTTTTTTTCTAAAAGTTTTAATGTACCGTCAACCAATTTGAGCCACAGGCTATTGTAGAACGTTGTCGCAATGTGTGATCGCTGAGGTATTATGACATTTATTCAGAAGTCACTATGACATTTTTCGTGAAAGTTCTACGGTGGCCTGAATCAAAGTGGTTGACTGAACCACGGAAAAACTACAATTTTTTTATTTGTAAATATATACTGTAGATTGTGTTGTTTTGTATGTCACGATCGTAGCAAATGAAAATCTGTGGTCTCTGTCTACCCCTCAGGAAATCAGGCGTTACTTTATGTATGTATGTAGATATTAAGATACAGAAGCAATTTTGCTATCGCAAATAATACCAAAGTGTCTACTTATTTGAAAGTGTCTCAAGTTTCCCCCTCATAAAACCCCTACTTGTGCGTGGCATCGATTTCGAGTGTCGTTTATCAATACGCCTGAACGACTCTTGTTTCTGCCCTGACCTCGTCAATTTAAAGGAAGCTGATATCAGCCGCTACGTACCGCACAACTATCAGCACTTATTCTCTAAGCGCATCAGCGTTGAACTCTACGTCGAAGCATCACTCTGTCTCACGCGAGCTAGCGCGTTAGAGCAAGACAGGGCGCTGTAACAGCGTCGAGTTCGTCGATGTTGGGCTTAGAGAATCACTCTCCTGATGTGCCAATAACCATGACGGAAATAGTCTGTTACCAACGTGAAGGGGTACGGTTGGCAGACAAATCTTAAAAAAAAGAAAACAGTACGGTAGATATTTAGGTTGACTGGCAGAGAATGATTTATGCATTGGCGTTACGTTCGCCTTTTGTACATTTTATGTGCAATAATGAAATAGAAAAAATGTATTCGTTCTTTTTTAAATTAAAGTATAAAACGAACAAGTGGCACTCACAATAGATTATGTACCCTACACCTTTAAAACATAATCCGCCTGGCGGCAGTCAGCAAAAAAATTTAATGAAACATCTCAATCTAAATAAATAATATGATTACGATAGTAAAGAAGGTATAGCCCGCCAAGAACAATCGCAATTAAATGAGTGTTTGAACATAGAAATAATTTAGTATTCAAGTATTTTAGCTTGATATAAAATTGCATACAAAATTGTTAAGTGAGCAGCACGCTCAGTACACTAGTAACTAATTGAAAATATATCCTTTTACCACACACACCATCCTATCCTTTTTACACACTTTTTTTTATATTTGTTTGCCCCAAAAAAGAGAGACAGAGGTCTCCTTCACTGCAGCTTTTATTAGTCTCTTCTAGGATGAACATTGGAAATCATAAAATACCTAACAATATCAATCCTTTATATATGTTACTAATTTATAAAAATCTTATTAGCTTTCATAATAATCAATAACCAGAAAAAAAACACAATTTTATCTACGAAGATTTTTTTTCTGACCGTACCTGAGCTCTTCTAGCGGATATTAGCACTCACTTTTATAAAGTTGCATCTCCTTGAGATTGTAAATGGAATTTATTGACTTTAAAAATAAATAATGAACTCTATTTTACAGCCACTGTTTGTACCTACTTCAGAGACCTTGTTGTAAGTTTTCTGTCAAAGAAAAACGTCTCGAGCGCGTTAGCGTAAACTTCTAAATTGTATGAAAACATTTTGTTGCAAATACGCGCCGCAACGCAAGAGACGCTGTCTTTGCTTAAGTTTAACGCGTTCATTGCGTTTATTGTAACAAAAACTTACGCTAGACCATAAAATAAAATGATAATAACGTACAGAAACTTCTCTTTTACGACCGCGATTAAACGAATTTCAAGTTTATTAACACGGTCAAAAAGTTCGTATTACGGCATACACCATGCGCCAGGCGGCGCTAGTCAAAGTAACGCGCCGCCCGACCCCGCCTTCCTCCTGCTACTTCCTACGACACGTTAGGGTTGCGCGACATACGTTTTCAATTAATTACACTGACACGGCGGGAGCTAGATAGCGGGCGTGCGGCAAACCGCCAGCCAACTGCGATTTGCCTATGCCATAGGCAAGGCGGTCGAGCGTACCTACAGTGCGGAGTGAAACCCGCCTGACTAGACGCTCTGGACCAGTTCCTTCTGTGTACTCTTCTAATAGTTTTTGCCGAGTATGTTGTTTTATACAGAAATGTGTTAGAAATATAGGAGTACCTATATCGATGACTAATAGGATTTTTTATTGTCGTTCTCGTCTTTATATTCAACGACTAGCGAACGCGCGCTTCGTTCACCTAAAATTAGTAGCCTATGTCCGTCAGGAATAGTTTAGCTTTCTATCTGTGAAAGAATTTTTGAAATCGGTTCAGTAGTTCCAGAGATTACCCCCTACATACAAACAAACTAACAAAAAGACAAACTAACAAAAAAACAAACAAACAAAGTTTTCCTCTTTATTATTTTAGTGTAGATGTAGATGTAGATAACGGCTTTTACACGGTATGATACCGGTACGATGAAAACGCTCAAAAAAGTATCACTTATCGTCCCAGTTTCGCACAGGTACAATCGCAATGTAATGTACAGTCAAGGAATTAAATTTCCAACCCACTTAAGGTTCAGTAGCATATAGCAAACTGTCACCATAAGAGCTATAGAGCAAGACGTTAGTTTGACATATCGACCTTAATGCATTGCGAATGTCAGACGACATTTCAACGAAATGGGTAGGGAATTAAGTTCCTTGACTGTATACATGAAAATCTTCCGTAAAAAGAATCTCTAAATGACAGTGAAAACCATATCAAAATCCGTTGCGTGGTTTAGAAGGAGAAGGCGGCCGAACATACACTAGAAGAATTTAGGACAGACAAGAACGGATAGCGACTTAACTTTATACTTTGTACAGATCGACATCTCTTCTATTCTGTTTACATACTCGATTTGTTTTATTTAGGACATTTAAGCGAAGCATTTTAGGTGACGAAAGTTTTTCTTTTTTTAGATTTGAATTTAGGTTTACATGATAAAATATGGCAAGTTTAGATAAAGAGATTTCACGGCGCCAAATAAATCATAAACGACTTAAAATTGTAACCAGTTATCGCATCTTTATTTAATCATGTTTTAAGAATTCAAAATATTTTGTCGTATCTTATGATATGACCTTGCCAATTTCAATATAGTTACGGAGTAAAAACATCTAATAAGCCTTAATTTATATGGTAGTAGTTCAATTTGGATAGTTTATTCATGTGTGGGTTCCGTACCAATCTCCGGTTTCAAAAGAGGCTTGTGTAGCGACTCTAGCGCCATCTAGTGTCGAATAGAAGAAACCAAGTGACATGCGCTACATCACGCTAACGAAGTTTCGTAACACGGACGCATATAAGCAACTTCCAACTTTCATCCTTCGGACTTCGGTCCCCAGGCATAACACCTGCCTGGAGAGAGATCTTTCTATTGTGACTTGTGACGTACCTTACACATACTTAGCTAGTAGCCTCATTTGCTCTACCAAATTCAAAAACATCGCATCTTTTAAAAAAGGGATGCAAATTGCGTAACATTCTCGTCAACTACCCAACTGTAATGAACCTGTACAATATTTGCCCTTGGCTAATAATATCATATTTCTTGACCCAATTAATTTAAGTGCCGCCATTACGAAACGTAAGACGTGCCGTATCTGCCAAGGCGTTTTCAAGTGGGAGAAGGCAAGGCATTTCCAAAGAGACAATGGTTTCTATTTCTTCTAACAGACGGGGTACAGTAGTAGCTTGTTACTGCGTTTTCTTGCTTTTGATTTAGTGGTAAAGGCAACAGGCGAACAGTCGGTCTTTGTGGAAGCTCTAGCGCTATGTAAGTCAGTGCGGCCAGAGGAGGGCTACTGGGTTGGAAAGAAGAAAATATGTAGGTAAGTATTTATCGCGTCGTATCGGATCCGTTGACGTTAATTCTAAATCGCTTTCAGCCTGCGATAATAATGGTCGGTCAAAGAGAATTTATGGGATCTTTAGCATTCAATTCAATTGTTCTGTAATATAAAAGGAATCAATATAGATCTCAGTTATGAAAGCATTTTATCTGTTAGAAAATGTTGAGAATTAAAATCACGTGTCACGTGGTCACCTGACCATTAAAGTAGGAATCGGGAGAAATTGTCTAAGCTCGAAAGCGATAGGTGTATTAGCAACTTCATAGTGCATACTATTATGCCTCTAGTTTAAAAAATGACATCTCTCAGTTCCGAATCCAAATTTCTATCGAAAAATTCCAACCAAATTTGTGTGGGGGTTTTTACGTGATATGCATACTAAAGTCAGACATACAACATTTTTAACAATTATTGTTATGGCTTCTATTGCTCTTATAAAGACCCCTTTATATCAATTTCAGATATAGTTACTATATTTAATTATACATACAAGATATACAAACTGCACCCAGAACAAAGAAGTAATATAACGAAAAAATAACAAAACCATTAATTGGTTGGTAGGTACAATTGGGGTGATAGGACCTTGTGCAAGGTCCGTCCGGATCGCTACCATCTTGCTCGCTAATCCTGCCGCTAAGCAGCAGTGCTTGCACTGTTGTGTTCCGGCGTGGAGAGCAAGACAGCCGGTGCAATTACTGGCACAAGAGGTATTCTATCTTAGCCTTCTGGGTTGGCAACGCATCTGCAATCTCTTTAGTGTTGCGGGTGTCTATAGGCGGTGGTGATCATTTACCATCAGGTGACCCACTTGCTTGTTTGCCTTCCTATTTCATAAAAAAAAATCCTTAAATTAATAACAAATGATAGTCAAACTTAAATTAAAGATAAGATTTCCGTAAGTTACAAATTATAAGAGTAAAGAGCGAACGTAAACGCGAGCAAAACGAAAAGTAAACGCAGAATGGATTTACTTAAGAAATAACATTAAATGCTTACTTATATTAATGAGATGAGAAATGAAAGGAACAGGCGATCAGTAACGGGTATTTATGGAAGATTTCAACTGGATTTGTTCAATCGTAAAGAGTAGCAGTTAAATTAGCTGTGATATCCAATAAATACTTACTTCCAAGTTATGACAGCTTAGAACAAAAAACCAGTGGAGCATATTTTCAAGTTCAAATATGATTCTTTGATTTGTTTAGGAAGAAATTAATAATTTGATGAACGAATTTGACATTATGTACTTGGGAGTAGCGTAGGGCGGGTTATTTGATGAGTTTGATGAAGAATTTGATGCTTGAAATAGGATTTTGAAAGAGCTTTAGGTTTATGAAAACAAAATACATAAGAAATATGACACTAAACTGAACATTGTTGGAAGTGATGTAGGTGACGACCAAAAACAAACGATCTCGTATTGATATCTCTCACTTTATATCGTCTTTTCTATGAGCTCTTTACTATAGCGCGTTGGTGTGTCTTCTAGATTAAATATGTGAACATTATAAACAAATATTTTATTTAATGTTTCTATATTAACGTGTTTGATTTTCTGACATGCCAAAATACATGATATTCTATTAATTTATTGTCCTAAACCTTAAACAATTAAGTACATGACTAGATTTTAGCTTTGCTGTCATGACCCGAACCCAAGCTCTCTTGTCATACTATGTTAATAAAAAACTAGAACTTGAGTATGGTTTGTAACTATCACTCTTAATAATGCAACTATCACTGGAAATCCGTCCACTGAAAATAGATGAGAATTTATTTTCAAAATTTGTCTAACAAACTATTACGTGAATTTAAGTAAAAATACCTCCCGGGAGTTATCAAAACCTACAACTTCAGCTCATTTTTCATAGAAAACTAGCGTCAAATCTGTGCATCGCGGCTTCGGCAGTATTTCAGACACGTGTCTCCACAGACGCCAGCGAGATATTATTTATGGGCGCATATGCGCTCCGTATTTGCTCTTCGTGGAATCTTCGGACGACAAAAAGAGTCCACCAAGAGCTGGACAAAAAGACAAGGAACAAATGACGGTTAGCCGTTTATATTTTATCTAGACTTAGTCGGAACGGTTATTTTTATAAACTAAGGGCTCGTTTCATCACTCTCTGATAAGTTCTTCGTATTATATGTAATAGATATCTGTAAGCTATGATATCGGAAACTTATATCCTGTAGTTCATCCTGTGTAGTTCATATTAGCACCGAATAAACCGTTTTCTTTCTTTCTTTCTTTATATCAGAGAGTGGTAAAAAAGGCCCTTAATTCCTCTATTCATATTTGGTTTTGCATTGTTTAAGCTCTCAGTTGATCAGACAGCCAGTCAGTCAGTATTGTCAGTAACAAAACTCTTTTATACCTGTGTATTTAGATGTTATATTGGTATTAAGAACACGCATAAAAATACTGTATTATCAAAAATAAAAGAGCATACTTAATTAAACAAGAATTAATGAGCCAAAACTTCCACGTTAAATTAATTTGGCTATCCAAAGAATTCCCATCAGGGCCCGAAATACCCTAAAAGGCAATTTTGAATAATTCTTGTAAATTGAATATATTATTAGGTAATAATTGAATAACGGTGTTCTGTTATTCCAAACATTGGCTAAATTAATTTAAGTCATTCTTACGTTGCAAAAGCCACTGTTAAGTACAAAACCATGATTTCTTTTGTTGGTACGATTTGGTGCCTATTGGTAATTAGTAATTTGAAAGTAAAGTCTTTGAAAAATCAATTTTTAAAATGTTTGCTTGTAGTTTTATAAACTTTTATTCTTGAAATCAGGATAAAAATATTGTAATTTACTTATTACATCCACATCTGAATTCAGGTTTAGTTTTATCATTTTTACACTGTATTTCAGCAGCGAAGACGTTTTAAACTTATTCACTGAAGCAGCCTTTTTTAGTGTTTGGCATAATATCTTTTTTTGTAGCCATTTAGTACTTTTCCATGTCTATATTGTGTTAAATATATTAAAAATAGTCGTGTTTTCTTCATTTTTATCCTTGCTAGTTATTTAAAACATGCGAAATTCAACGGTGCATCAATCAGAATTCAAAATCATATTAAAAGCGCGAGTACGTAAGCCTCAGAAGTAGCTGAACATTTTAGTACCTTGTCGCTGTCAGTGACGTGACAAACTTGTGCAACGGTCATTTCATACGTAACTTAGACAAGGATTTTAAGTGGTAAGCCACCTTCGAGGCTATATCAGCAACATTTCTTGCACACATCATTTTGCTCTCGAAAAACAAAAACATTATACGTGTTACGGTAAACGTCAATCACATGTCCGTATTAATTTTCCCATCACGGGAAGATAATAAGTTATGTAATTACAACCGCGGCTGAGTTATCGCGGAATCTCCTTTGGGATTCGTCGTTGGATCAAATTGTTGCAAATGTTTTGTTGTTTGGCCAATGTTTGTCTTCTATAGACAATAATTCTACTCCACTTGTTAGAGTTCTGTACCTCAAAAGGAAAAACGGAACCCTTATAGGATCACTCGTGTATTTCTGTCTGTCAGCATGTCACAGCCAATTTGCTTTTCAACTACTGGACCGATTGAGCTATGGCACACATTTCTAAGTCCGTGACCTAAACGTTTGCCTTCTAATTTTAGAATAAGAATTCATATTCTAGTAAGTATTCTATTTATTTATGTCTTGTTTAGCGAAAAACATTAATATTATAAATCTGAAAGTAATGATGTCTGAATTTGTCTATATTTGTAACTCAATTTTACATTTCAATGAAATTTGGCAGACTGAAAGACCATATTATAATTATCCTGGATTAAAACGTAGGATACTTATCTCGTAACTGTACAGTAATTAATAACATAACACAGGCAAAGCTGGGTAGAAGCATGTCTATAATGTACTCTAGCACCAATAAAATTAGCGACGAACTTCTCCCCCTTAAGGAAACATTGTAAAAATGTCAAAGAGCGCTTTAATCTCTAACAAAATACTCCAAAAGTTCAAGCGAAATAATTTTTAAGCTTCAGAGCGAAATAAAATTGGTGGTTGGAAAGCCACTAATCTCTCTTTTATTGCTTTATGAGAGGACATTGAATGAACGTATTTTAAAACTTAAACGCCTTTTTGATGTCACAGTATTTAATTTACAAATGTCAGTACAAATAAAAAGCTCGCACTCGCACCATTTTCGATCTTATATCATTCTATATACGGTTAAAATTGATTGAACCGGGATAATAAACGGGGAAGTGTTTTCTCCTATTTAAGACAGAATTTATGAGTCATGAAATCGTTGTGTACGTTAGCTATTTTAGTTATTTGGGGCCATTAGTGGCTTTTTAGTTGCTTTTTACACTTAACTGTTTTTTAGACGTTGAAACGGCGACGTTTATTTTTAAAACCGGTCGCTTTGATCTAAATCTCGGGTTTTATTAAATAATAAAGGAGCATTCCTTTAGGCGGGTTTTAGTCTCTTAGCTGTTTTAAGTAGATATTATATTAATTTTGTAAGTTAAAAACATCATTTTAATACGGAATTTTCCTTTGATATGGTCTACTTGTGTTTTATACTGTTGAAGGCTGCGGATTTTTAATAAATAAAGTTTTGCTACCACCATCTTGTTCGCTAATCCTGCCGCTAAGTGCTTGCACTGTTGTGTTCCGGCGTGGAGAGCAAGACAGCCGGTTTAATTACTGCCACAAGAGGTATTCCATCTTAGCCCTCTGGGTTGGCAACGCATCTGCACTCTCTTTGTTGTTGCAGGCGTCTATAGGCGGTGGTGCTCACTTACCATCAGGTGACCCACTTGCTTGTTTTCCTTCCTATGTTGTATAAAAAAAAACCCTAGTATAAAGTTGCTATTCGTTCCTGTTTGTCTTAAATTTTTGTCGTGTATGTTTGGCCGCCTTCTCCTTCTAAACCACGCAACGGATTTTGATATGGTTTTCACTGTCATTTAGAGAATTTATTACGAAAGGTTTTTGTATACATAATTATACATCCTGATTGTACTAGTGCGATGCCGGGGCGGGTTGCTAGTTCAAATATATTGCTACGTACTTACCAACCCACGTAAAACACTAAGCGCTACATAAGCCGTATAGTAGCTGTATAGAGGCGGTTGCCTAAGTAGCAGTGTGCTTGAGATGAGTTAGTATTACGATTGCCTTTATTTTCACCAGTTTTTCCCTGCGACTTCGTCCGCGTAAACACTAACTTCAATCCCCATTTTACTCCCTCAATTTTGAAAATAGTTTTCAGAAACGCTGCAACACTTCATTTCTTACTATAAGCACAGTATATAGTACCAGTTACTCCATAACTCTCCCTTGGAACAAAACCAGCGTTAAGATATAACAAGCGTCGTTGTATGTCTTTCTGTTACTACTAGTGCCAGTACTAATTAATAGATTCAGGCGTTACTTTGCGGAGGTCCATATTAACAAACTGGAACAAATTACCTTGCTACTCCGCGAAACCAGTGCCGGGCTCGTGCAAAATAGCTGCGTCTGTGCGACACATATATGTTCATGCAAAAACCCACCCTCCTCCGCTTCCACACGAACCAACATATATCACACAGACTCAACTACACACCACCACCACTAAACACTAAAACTACACGATCGACGTGCGTTTCGCGCGTTTCGTTTTGATCTTGATGATGCCTCGTATAGAGGCGAAACGCGCGTCGATCGTGTAGTTTTAGTGTTTAGTGGTGGTGGTGTGTAGTTGAGTCTGTGTGATATATGTTGTTTCGTGTGGAAGCGGAGGAGGGTGGGTTTTTGCATGAACATATATGTGTCGCACAGACGCAGCTATTTTGCACGAGCCCGGCACTGGTTTCGCGGAGTAGCAAGGTAATTTGTTCCAGTTTGTTAGTGCCAGTACGTTCAATATGCTTAAAGCTTGCTGTGCTATTTACTGTTTTATTTTTTTTATTTTTTTATGTAACTTGTGTATGCCATGTACTATTGTGATAAATTCCACTGTAATCTGTTTTGAAAAGAAAGGAAAAAATAAATAAACTGCTGAGTTTCTTGCGGCGTTTCTTCTCAGTAGTATCTTTCATTTTCCGAAGCGCTAGTAGATTCACACATGTAAAAGAGCCTATACGGCCTACTTGCAAAATAAATTTTTCATTTTCATTTTCATTTTCATTTGTTTATTGTATAACTCGCGTCCATTCGCACGCGCGGTACCTCAATAGCCGCGGCGCTGCTGTGGTGCCCCGAACGACTTGCAGCTACGCGGAGTGCGCTACGCCTGGCAAAAGTATTATGAAAGTTTATTACCTCAGTTACTGAAGCTACTAACTAAACCCTACACGGGTGGTAGGATCTTATGCAAGGTCCGTCCGGATCGCTACCGCAATCTTGCTCGCTAATCCAGCCGCTAAGCAGCAGTGCTTGCACCGTTGTGTCCCGGAGTGGAGAGCAAGACAGCCGGTGAAATGACTGGCCCAATAGGTATTCCATCTCAGCCCTCTGGGTTGACAACGCATCTGCAATATCCTTGGAGTCTCGGTGATCCACTTGCTCGTTGCCTTCCTATGTTGGATGAAACAAAAAACTAAAATGTTAACGGATATTGTCGGATGTACGTTATATTGTCGTCTCTGTTGGCAGAATACTTTGTAAATAGGACTGTGTATATTTGAGCTCGCATATCCGGTACACTACACATGGCAAAAAAACATGGCAGTATTTCTAGCGAACAAACATTGAGCTGCTGGAAATACTTTATGTTTTACATTTTTTACGTACGGACACATTGGAATCATCCGTGTTGATATACAAAAACACACGACAAAAGATAGAGAGAGACGGAGTCATATAGACACAATGGATAAACCCTTGTAACCTTTTACTTGAGTACTTACTCGGAAACCCTCGGCAATGCAAAATCTTTTGAAGTTCCACTGACCTATAAATAATGGACATCTAGTCAGCGTTTAAAAGATGGCATCAAAAGTCGAACAAAAAGTACAATAAATCGACAATCGCTCGCGTTGTCAGTCTGTCGGGCCGACGGCACTGCTGTCAATACTATTATTTTGTAAAAAATCTATTTGCAATGAAACTTAATAAATTATTATTTTATGCAGTTAGCATAAAATTAAAAATACAATGACTATAAATGGTAAACTAATAATTTGCATTTGTAACGTTGGCGTCAACCTGTATTCTCATGTCGGGCCGTTTTTCTGCTCTCATGTATTATGACACTGTACATCCATGCATTGTAATATCATTGAAGTTATCTATGTATATCGGATTGTCGTTGTTACATGTCACCTGTCAGCTTGGTATTTCAGCCCGTTCGCTAAAACAGACAATTTGTAATAGCTTTGTAGATATTCCGTGAATGAAGCAAAATTCTGATAAGCGCTTCGTACGTGACGCAAGTACGAGATTTTATTTTATTTATAGAATGAGTAAGTCGCTTATGCCCACTCTTGGCTGAGCTATGCTATAATCTTGTGGGGAAATAGCACACTAGCTAGTAAGCTCTTCACACTACAAAAAAGATGCCTAAGAATCTTAGTAAATATAAAAGAAAAGGAGAGTTGTAAGTTCCATTTTAGTCGCCTTAAAATTTTAACTTTAACATCAATATTTGTTTTTGAAATGTGTAAGTTTGTAAGAAATAACCAAAGTTTATTTGCACGAACGAGAGATAACTGTACCCAATCCTATACACTACGAAAGAGACATAAGTTGATCAGTTCATTCACTAACTTAAAAATTGTCGGCTCTGGAACTCATCACATGGCTGTTAAAATATATAATAAAATTCCATTGTCAATCAAAAATATAGATAAAGCGGCAACCTTCTATAATAAATTAAAATAATTTTTAATATTAAATTGCTTTTATAATTTGCATGATTTTTTGATTTTTAGTTTAATATATTGTATGCTTGCGCAATGTGCTTAAGTATTAGATTAAGTGTAATTGCAGTGCCCTAACAGGGTTTATGTTGGAACATGTTTAATTTTTAAGATCTGTAAAACCACATAAAGCAATAAATGTTATGACTATGACTAAAGTTGAGCTAACAAGTGTTTTCATTTTTTGAAATTTTTACTAAAAATGAGACTATAAGCCTTTCATTCTCTGTGAGTTTTTTTAACAGAATGGCAGCGAGTAACTGGTTCACCTGATGGTAAGTGATCACCATCGCCCGTAGACACCCGCAACACCAATGAGATTGCGGATGAGTTGCCAACTCAGAGCACTATAATAGAATACTCTGTACCAGTAATTTCACCGGCTGTCTTGCACTCCACTCTGAAACACAACCGTGCAAGAAGTGTCGCTTAGCGGTTAGATTAGCGAGCAAAACGGTGGTAGCGTTCCGTACAGACCTTGCACAAGGTTCTACCGCCTGAAAAAAAAATTGAAAGCTTTATGCCCGTTGAATGTTACGGACGTGGGTATACCTAGTCATCCCACATTAGCTCACTGTTGGAAAAGGGCCACATTTATGGACATTACATTTTAGATTATTAGATTTTGACATTTGTATTACTTTGAATTATTATTACCTATATTTTGCGGGTGGTAGGACCTTGTGCAAGGTCCGTCCGGATCGCTACCACCATCTTGCTCGATAATCCTGCCGCTAAGCAACAGTGCTTGCACTGTTGTGTTCCGGCGTGGAGAGCAAGACAGCCGGTGTAATTACTGGCACAAGAGGTATTCCATCTCAGCCCTCTGGGTTGGCAACGCATCTGCACTCTCTTTGTTGTTGCAGGTGTCTATAGGCGGTGGTGATCACTTACCATCAGGTGACCCCACTTGCTTGTTTGCCGTCCTATGTTGTATATAAAAAAATGTATTTTATTATTTTTACATTTTTTACTGATGGATTAATGAATTAATGTAAACGGTGACATTATTATTATGTAGAATTAGACATTTATTAATTGACATTGTTTTTTTTTTTCTTGTATAATTTAATTTGTTATAACGATCTTAATGTGAATTGCATATATTTTGAAATCTAATGTAATGTATATTGTAATTTATATTTTGAAATAAATAAATCAAATCAAATCATCGTGTTGTTTTTGCGCTTGTTTTGGCATTTGACATCAAATAAAACAAGAAGACGTTTACTACTGTACCTGGCACGAATCTTCTCGATACGCTTCAACTCGCTACATTACTCAGTGCGTCTCGCTCCTACTGAGCTAGATAGAAAGAGACGCACTGAGTTACGTAGCGAGTTAACACGTCGCACCCTTAGAATTATAGCGACTCAATTCTGAATATGATATTTCCCAAAATTAAACCCTATGTCTTTTAATTAAGGTGATATTTTGGGACGTGTATTATTCAGAAATGGGTCACTTTAATTCTAAGCGTGCGACGTGTCGTGGAGATTCGTACTACGTGCACTGGACATATACCTCAAAAGCATGTTTTTAATCATAAACGACAGTGAACAATTTCCATCAGGTAGCCAATTATAGTTCTTTTCATCCCATTTCCAAAAAATAATCGGATAGTTGATGTTTTCCTGTTTATAGGTTATGGGCCCAAAGACGATTTGTTATGATTGTTGTTAAGAGTCCCTTAAATTAATTGTATGAAGACTAATTTCTTTATGTACCTTTGTTCCTCATTTACATGTTACAGGACAAGGAAATTATTATATATTCCAAGGCTTTACGAAACAAGGCCGCCGGCGTGAAACAACAGTACTGAGATTATAACCAGTAGTAATAAGTATGATCGAATTTATAATGATTCCTAAAAAACGAAACTAAAACGCTTGGATCATGAACTGTTACATCCAAAACATCCATATATTTTTTTTATAAAATCATTAAGGTCAAGTCAAAAGAATGTCAATGGTTAAGCAGCCCATAAAAATGCGCATACAAAGTAAAATGTTTAAAATGTAACCCTTACTCAGGTTTACCCTTGAAATATCGACAAACTTTTAATCGAGTTTCAGTTCAAAGTCAACGTTTCGCTTATTTTCATTTGATCGAATAATCATTACATCGAACAATTAAATGATGTATTTTTAAAACACCGGTGCTTAATATGTATAATTTTTTTTTACCGGATACTTTATGTCACAGATCTGTAAAGATCTGTGAGTCAATCATCAAGTGCAAAACGGAAATGCCAAAGGTTTTTATATTACCATGTAGATATTTAGATAATGTATTTGGGTTATGTATTTACTGTTTCGAAAACGTTTACTGTGCTTTAATTCCCATCTTAATAATATATCGCAGTATTATGTACTGTCGTATGTACGAGATATGATTGGCATAAGTACTCATTTATGTTAATTACCTCCGTGTGTTTATTTGAAATCTAAATAACAGTAATTGAGGAAAATTGCTTTAAATGTTTCTTAAGACGATACATAATACAAAGGTTATATGTAAAAGGAAATGCATTAACATCTTAATTATATTATATGTAAATGACAAAAAGAGATATTGATGTATAGTCGACCAAGTAATTGCTTGACTACTTTTGAACCTTATCCCTTTGTAACACAGTCGAAAAGTGGTCAAGCAATTTCTTGGTCGACTATAGAAAGGCAATCTTATCCCTTTAAGGGATCTCTTTCAGTTAATCTTTGAGTGGATGAAAGGAGTATCAAAGGAATGACAAAGAGCATAAAAAGGGTTGTACCCGTTTGAAGCTGGAGCGGATTGCTAGTTACTATGTATTAACAAATTGGAACAATTTACCTTGCTACTCCGCGAAACCAGTGCCGGACTCGTGCAAAATAGCTGCGGCTGTGCGACATATATATATTCAACGCGCGTCGATCGTGTAGTTTTAGTGTTTAGTGGTGGTGATGTGAAGTTGAGTCTGTGTGATATATGTTGTTTCGTGTGGAAGCGGAGGAGGGTGGGTTTTCGCATGAATATATATGTCTGTATGTATATTGCACGAGCCCGGTACTGGTTTCGTGGAGTAGCAAGGTAAATTGTTATAGTTTGTTAATATGGACCTCCGCAAAGTAACGCTTGAATCTATTAATTACTAAGTATTATTTTCTAAAACCCATAATCATACGCGCCGTCAATCAGTTCTTAAGGTGCTTTTGGTTCGTCGAAACCCACAAAAACGCGTCATTCGTCGCCAAGAAAATAAAACAAGGGAAGCCGATGACGGTTGTCATTAATCATAATAAACGCGAAGTCAACTTGACGATGATTAATTCTACATCTCGTTAGATCAACGTCACGGCTCTGGGTAAAATTAAAACGGTATTTTAAATTGCTACCCGCTTCCTGAGTCATACTAATAACGTACAAGTGTTTTACCCGGCTTTGTCTGACTGTTTTTTTATGTTGTGTTTACCAACTTAATCCGACAAGAGAATGTCAATAAGATATCAAAATACCGGCCAAGTGCGAGTCGGAACGGCGCACCGAGGGTTCCGTCATCAAAAACATCACGTATCGCATTTTTGCTTTATAAGACTATTTTTTTTTTGTGTGTATTAACAATAAATTTACGGTTTTCGGGTTTATTATTTTATTTCTGTTGTGAGACCTTGCTTCTTGCCAAATTTCATAGTTCTAGGCCAACGGGAAGTACCCCATAGGTTTTTCAGTGCCTTGCGTATGTATGAAACATGCGGCATAAATGGCCGTATCTTTTGATTCCGTTGACTTAGAACTTTGATTCTTTTACGGCTTTAAGGGACTGGAAACTTGAGTATTTGATATTAATTTCAACTCAATACCTCCACGCGTTCTTGAGAAAAATGGCAGACAGACAGACAGACAGACGGACAACAACGGAACCCTAAAAACTAGTCATTGTGATTGTCAGATGTAAATAAATACAATTTTGTAAGCGATACATTCAGCTGTATAGTAGTGGTATAGTAGTTTTATAGTGCTTGTGTGCTGAGATACTAACTGTAACTATTACTAAGCTCTATATAAGCTACTAGTGACACGCCCTGGCTTCGCACAGTTACAATCAGGATGTAATATGTTAAAAAAATTGTGAAAACCTTATCAAAATCCGTTGCGTGGTTTAGTAGGAGAATGCGGCCGAAGAGGCCTTACAGGGAATAGAACTTGGAACCTCTAGCTTCATAGTCAGGGTCACTAACCACTAGGCTATCCGATCGTCTATCGTCGGTGTATGCATTAGCAAACACGCGAAATTTAACAATAAGTGCTTCACTTTTAGAGCTATCTGCCTGTGGAACTCATTACCCCTGGATCTAAGGCGAGAGAAATCTCTTCCCATCTTCAAAAGACTTCTTCCTGAACACTACCTGTCACTTCCGTGATGTTTTTCTTTCAATTACTTCGTTTTTTTTTTTAAATATCTTTTACTTTAACAACTTTTACTTCGTCTTGTTCTGTAGGTTACCTTTATCTTTTGGCTGCTTTTTGACAATGCAGATGTGCGCTGTACATTTACATATTGTATGTCCTTTATTTTTGTTTACTTATGTGAATCAATAAAGAGTATTTGTTGTTGTTATTGTTGTTGTTGTTATTGTCTTAATATTATAAACATACGTATAGCAAGATATCGTTGTTTTCGTGAGTAGTAACTTTTCCTTATCCTGGTCGAGCCGATAGATACGTACTGCAACCAGAAACTGGCTACAGTGCGCCTCTGTCACTGTAAAACTCTGAACTGTTGAAGTCAAAGCTTTTCTAATAAACGACCCCAAAAGTTAGAACTCATTATTTACGAAGCACAGACTTATCCCAAGTTGCGTAAGCCCTTCTTTATCACCGACGACATATGGACACTTTACCCTAACATTTCATGGCACATGCTAAAAACTAACGGGTCACATTTTTAGAGACTGCTCTACTCGCACTGATTTTTGTAATATTTTTTATAGTCTGTGTACTAAAGGGTAACTGCATCATTATAGAATACGGTACACTTTCGCCCTGTTTCAGCCGTCGGCCATCTTGGAAAGTTTTGAACCTCCAGGAGAGTAATGCCGGGTTTAACATCTTCAAAGTTTTTTTGCACTCGGCGCCATTAGTCCAAAGTCTTACAAATTACTTTTTTACGTGCAGTTTGTGTTTTGTTAAAGCTTGAAAAATGACCAGCGAAAAGTGGGAGTGCAGTTTAATTGTACCACGGAGTTACCAGGGCCAGTTTATTTGATGTTTGTAGTACGATCACTTAAATTTTTGAAGTCTGTTTTAGTCAATAAATGTCACTTTTGTACACTTTGGACACTAAAGTTTCTGTTAAATGAAAGTATTTATGGATTGCCATTTAAACTTTATCTTCGAATTTTTCATGATATTACATTGTGACTAACTGATCTATTTGATAAAAGCCAGTCAAGTGCGAGTCACACCAGCACGCGAAAGGTTCCGTACTGACCTGCAATATACCAGTACCAAATATACTGAAATTAATTAACTCTACAACAAAGGCCGTTCTAATCAAAAACATGTGTACGAAAACCCCCTTTTTATTATTATTGTAATCGAAATTATTTATTTTAAAATTTATTCGATTTTTCTTTTTGTATTTTTTTTACATTCAAATTTAATTTAAAATGCTATATAATGAATGAGAACACAAAGAAAAATTAGGGTAATGGCAGGGTTCGAACCTGCAACATCAGCATTCCGTGCCTTGCGTATTCCAGTTTCCGCCACATTACCGCTGCCATACCCTGCGAATTTTTCAATGTGTTTCGTCTTTACGATCATTACATTATTGATATTTTTTTCTTTGGAAAAACTACCCTCGGTGTCATCTATGAGAAACTTGATCAAGTTATCTCTTTCAACTTGGTCATTTATGAATGCCCGTTAGCTGACGAGAGATGACGCCATTTGTTGTTAAATTATTGTAATTGAAATTATTTTATAATTTGTTGTTATAGCGGCCATATTATTTATAAACATACTCTGTAAGAATTTCAAGGATCTGTCTATTACGTTTCGAAAGATACCAGCCCCGTGACAGACGGACCAATGGACAGTGGAGGTATTAGACTCCCGTTAGCATCCTGTGGGTACAGAACTTAATAAAGTACTAAAGTAGTAGTTATTACTAAAGGTTTTTTGGGTTAGCTGGAAGAGATTTCTAACAGGGATAAGTTCGCCATTATACTTATTTATTTTACTTATAATGTTGTGTAGTGTATTTTATGTACAACAAAATGTTCATTTACATCATTATTGGACGTAGAAATTAGTGGTAACAACAGTATGTGTTATTTCTATGTGTTAAGTATAATAAAGAGTCATACATACCTACAAGCAAATGGCGGAGCAAATGGTGTTCTGTGGTCTCTACCTACCCCAAAGGGAAACAGTCGTGAGCTAATAATAATAATAACATACATACAAAATACTTAAAAAACCATGGCTATAGATACGTAAAGGCTTAAAGCGTGGAAAACTATAGTAAGGATGTGAATAATGCGTTCTGAAAATGTTTAAGAATAAAGGACTTGGCTACATTTTCTCATAAAATGTTTTGGTCGGGATTATCTTTTTGCGACAGAAAACCATTACTTCCCAGCAATGTCGATAAAACATAAACACATAAAAAAACTTTCTTCGATGTCCTCAAAACCTCAATTTGATCACGGCAACGTATCGAAGTTAATAGTTGGGAAATAAAAGCTTTCACGCGTTCAGCTTTTTTCACAACATTTAGCCTCGTAAGTGACGTGACGAAACCGTCACTTAGAAAGTTCAGGGCTAGACCAGACAAGCGAGAAATTGGAAAAGCGATATTGTTCGTGAAAATTGTAGAGTAAAAAGACTTGGCCACTTTATAAAATAGACGCTCATGTGATGTTACGTTAGCATTTTACTTTGTCATGTAATATTTTGTGATCAATGTCTGCTTCTGCTTGAAATTAACCTTGTAGTTAACAACGGCTTAGAAAACAAAAAAACTTGCCCTCTGATGCATTCGAATGTTAGAAAATTCTTTCTTATTCAGCACCACTCTATGCCAGTTGGATATTCCACCATTATATTATTATTCTATAACTAGCATAAAAGTGTTAAACATCAATGAAAAATACAGGCGTTTTCTTTCTTGTATAAAAATTATAATGAGAGAGAAATGCAGAATTAATGAAAATGTAGTAAAAAAATTAAAAGGGTATTTTTAAATAGTTTGGTCATGTAGAGAGGATGAGTAAAAGAAGATTAACAAAAAGGCTGTATAAAGGGAGAGTAGATGGTCAAATGGGAAGTGAAAGACCTTGCTGAATGCATGAAGAATGCTATGCTGCGCCTGCGGGGGTTGGGGTATCTGAATTCGGCGTTGGGCTAATGACAATTCCAAAAGCCATGTAAGTACACATTACATTATCAAAATATTGAGTTCTATAATTCTTTAGATTTGTAATATGTTTTTTTTTTTCAAAAAAGGTAATCGAGCAAGTGGGTCACCTGATGGTAAGAGATCACCACTGCCTATAGACACCCACCACACCAAGAAGACTGCAGTTGCATTGCCAACCCAGAGGGCTAAGATGGAACAGCTCTTGTGTCAGTAATTTCATCGGTTGTCTTTCTCTCTGCGACGAATTTATTTTCATCTCGTACATTTGGTGCCAGCGGTTAACCACGGTCAAAGTGACTTCTCTCACAAAGAAAAATAAGCTCTGTTTGAGAGAGGTCAGCGGTTTCAGCTGTCATTTGCCAATAGTGCGTGGTCAGATAAGGTTTTATAAGCAATTTTGTTTACTTCATTTAGTTCGTTTAGATTAAAAAATAAATTGGATTAGATTTTTGCTTCAAGAGACCTTCTAATCGAGCGTAGTGTAACTGATAGGTATAGATTTTAATTTTTGACTAGATTTAAGTAACATTTAACTACTGGTCACGAAATAGAAATACACACAGAATACAAATACAGAAGTTTTAATTCGAAGAAAAACGGCGTTTTGGTATTATATTCACGCGCGACCTCGAATTTTACATAATATTATGTTATTTTTTTGAGAACGGAAAGCCTAGTGTTTAATGACCCTGATTACAAAGCCAGATGTTCCGCGTTCGATTCCCGGGAGGGGCAAACATTTGTATGATGAATATGAATATTTGTGCCCGAGTCCTAAATTGGATGTTGAATGTATTTAAGTACCTATATATTTAATTATCTATATAAGTACGTATATCTGTTGTTTAGTACTCATTACACAAGCAGCTTTGTTTGCTTACTTTGGAAGTAAGTCAGTTGGTGTTAATTGTCCCAAGATATTTATTTTATTTATTCATTTAAACAACCTTTTTATCAACCACCAATTTCGTGCAATGATTTTCTCGCAACGCGCGTACAAACTACAAATAAACATACAAAAATTATAAGGATAATTGATTTGGCTTCTGTCCTTTATCATTATTTTTCTAAAATATCTCCCATGGACAAAAATCGGCTAATTATAATCATATTATATGTATATTTGGATATTATACGCGCAAAAACCCAAAGTAGTGAACATTTATGTTCTCCCTGACACCAATAAAGTACTATTTCCGTACAAGAAAGGGTTTGTATCAGGTATATTGTGTTGGACGTCTTATTAATCATCAACCTGTAACGGTCTGGCTTTGGGTTCAGCAGCCCGTCACGTTCACAAATATATTTTATACTAAAGTATTAATAAATCAATTATATTATTTCTTGAGATATGGCCGGCCACAATATATGCACCAGTAATGCTACTTAGAATCCCCTTTGTAGGGAAATCTTTAATAGATGTATGATCTACTCGCACAGTAAGCACCTATACGGCATCTACCTTAAGATATTTAACTACTTAAATGCTATCTATAACGTTAACAATTTGTCGCTGAGTGGCTAAATAAACATTAGGCAATTAGTCCGGCGCGGTCATTTCAGTACGAACAAAAGTCTGTAGGCATGACCATATAAGGAGGTAAACAAACCTGAAAATATGACCATATAAGGAGTCAGACTTGCTGGCGCCTACGAAGCTAATGTCCCTGAAGTAGCTAGAGAAGCCAAAACGCAGACGCTAAAGAAGTTAAAGAAGCCAAAACGCAGACGCTAAAGAAGTTAAAGAAGCCAAAACGCAGACGCTAAAGTAGCTAAAGAAGCCAAAACGCTGACGCTAATGTCCCTAAAGAAGCCAAAACGCAGACGCTAATGTCCCTAAAGAAGTTAAAGAAGCCAAAACGCAGACGCTAATGTCCCTGAAGTAGCTAAAGAAGCCAAAACGCAGACGCTAATGTCCCTAAAGAAGCCAAAACGCAGACGCTAATGTCCCTGAAGTAGCTAAAGAAGCCAAAAACGCAGACGCTAATGTCTCTAAAGAAGCCAAAACGCAGACGCTAATGTCCCTGAAGTAGCTAAAGAAGTCAAAACGCAGACGCTAATGTCCCTGAAGTAGCTAAAGAAGCCAAAACGCTGATGCTAAAGTAGCCAATGAAGCTAAAACGCTCCTCTGAGACTATAAATAGACCACAGAAGCGAGAATCGGGGCTTTTTACTGTTGTCTGACGTACTGAGTAGACGTGCGGAGGATCTTTCATTGATTATTGATTATTTGGCATTCAAGCCATGTGGACGTGTGTTACGTTACATACCATATTGAAGTACCATTATTATATTCACACCCGAATCGAACGAAACTGCGCTACGGTATTGGTGAGATCTTTCCTATTTAACTGTATTATTTGTTAAAACTAAAGTGTATTGTGTGTATTTCAGCGATCCTACAATTGTTTCACTTGTTTGAATTTAACTTCAATTAGTGTTAAAGTAAATGTCTTGGCAAGATGAAACTTGCATTTTGCTGTTGCATTAGTGTTAACTTCATGGCTCGACCGGAGCGATCCTTTGGACGGATACCTAACATGGTGACAACGAAGTCCTCTGGATTTAGAATCCAAACGGTTGGATGCCCCAAAATGTGGCCTCTTTTGGGCATGGGTTTTCATTCATGATAAACTTTATTGATTATCATGTTTAATTTCCTGTGTTAGCTCGCCACACACGGGAATGTTGGTCCACCATGAGGATGTCTAGACAGTGAGGTTCTCATGTGGTCCAGCTTGCTGTGGACCGTACTGATCTATATATGTATATATTCACTCGTTTGTGTAGGGGTATCCAGGGGCCCTTCTTCTCTCCCAACCCTCTCGGTTGTGTGGGGGCCCAACCCAGACGTAACACCGGGATTTAGGTATAGGTCTATAGAGGTAGTCCCGAACCTCGCATCTTATAGGGTTTTAGAATAGATAGTAATCCATTCCTTGCATCGAGGATGGGTTAGAGTTAGGGGTTTATTCATTGCACTGAGAATAAACAACATTACACACACACACTAAATTTAAATGTGAGGCCAGTCCTCTAGATTTGTTAACACCTTAGCTTAATTTAGGGAAATAGGAACCTTCTCTAAGTGTAGGCATAGGGCGTAGGTTCGTCATTAAGCGGATGGAAATCCTAATTTCTTTTGGACATTTATTTCAGGTCTTAACTTTAATTACTTACCATAATTACCTTCAACTATTTACCATAATATAATTATCTTGTGTGAGCAATTCTAGCCTAAGATGGGATTTTATTGGTTGATTCTGTAGCATGAACAATGTGCTATTTTACAGTAAAAATACCTTATACTACATTTGGTTGGAATTGTTAAGAAATAAAAGAAAACCATCCCATATATTTGTTCTTTCCTAGCGAAGCAAAGCAAGCTTAGTATTCCTACTACCAAACGGAGGGGAGTCCTATATTAAGGTCTGACCAAATACATTCATTATCAATCAGATATCCTTCACTACAGTCAAAATATGACTTTGTTCAAGCTATAGAAAACATAGACTTGATGTATACTGTTTTTGGTAGATGAAAACCCTACCTTGGCTAGAAAGCTTATACTTTACTTAGTGAAAGTAATATTATGGTTTAAATAACATAAGTTATTTAATGTCTACAGGACTAAACTTTATTATAAAGTATGTACTTATAATCAAATGAAGTATCAACAGCATACTTACTTTCATCGTACTTACTGTTTCAATAATACTATTGACTTTAACCAAGAACTTGATATTATAATGTTAATTCACTAAAAGAACAAAGATTCTTATTATCCTTGCTTTAGATTGATAAAGTCAAATCTATTGAGTTTCTTGCGGCATTTCTTCTCAATAGACTCCCTTATGAAGTGCTGGTAATATTTGCTAACTACAGAGAGAGAAGCTAAATTACCTTATCCTATTTGAAATAATCAAGAATAAAATCTATGAAGGAAAATACTTTTGCTTTATGCATTTCTATGAAATAATATTATTCTATAACTTTGTAATCAATACTGGGTTATAAAACTGTTCCATAAATATGGCAGAACCCAAGTCTCTCTCTCTTTAAATAATAATAAAAGTGGAGGAGAGACGAAGTAATGTGACGGTCTCACTGGAAGATGCGGGGAGTGGGCACTTCCTTTACCACAAAAACATATTTGCTAATAAAATCACTAGAATTCATTATTATGATATCAAACATCTAATCAGCCTATTTCTATAATCTTTATAATTCAACCTCTAACTAAGTATCTATCGACTCATGTTATTATTGAATTTATTTCACGTTCCACGCTCGTAATAGCCTCAGCAATATTTAGACGTTACTTAAATAGGTAGATCATAGGATATTCTAAGATGTAGGATGTTCATCTGTAGCTTAATAGGTACCATTTTTACGCACTAAAAGAACCGAGGTTATTTGCGGATCACAACGAAGGGTTATCACCACTAGACGAATCACTGGCCAAATCTTCAATCATCAATCTTCAATAAATCTTCAGTTAATTTTAAGTATTAGTCTTAAGCGATTAAATCAAACAAACTCCCCTTACAAAATCTCCCAATTAGAATCTCCATATAAATTAAATAGTAAAACTAAATTCCATAGTAAAATAAGACTAATTAAAAAAAAAAATCCATTAAAAATATGATTTATCAGGGGAGTCCCGCTACAATTTGGTGCCGTGACCAGGATATTTAGTGTTTATAATTTAGGATACTTAGCTTTTATTGAGTTTGTTTGATTTAATTTAGTGGTCGATTTATTCGGCCACAATTTGTTGTTTGTGAAATGGAGAGTGCATGAAAATGGTATTTCTAGGTAGAATATTAGGGAGATAAATGAGTAAATTCAAAGTAGGAAACTATTCTTTAAACTTTTCACAGAAATCAACTTTCGTTTTAGATTAGACACGTCACAGGTATTTATGAAATTGTATTGGGTAACGCAACACTTCAAATTAAATTTTCACTGAGATTCCTCGTAGATCTTTGCGTTACAATCACAATTATTAGGCATCTTGTTTGCGTAAAGTTCCGTGGGGCGTGAGACATCCGTGGGTCATCCGTGGGTCATCCTTGGGTCATCTGAAGCAAGCATTTTATACAGCAGAACTCTTGTTCTACAAATTAACATCATTTGTCAGGATGTTATAGCTATGTTTCTTCCATTCACTTAGCCTTGCTTCAGAAAAGCACTGTATTTACTTCTGTTAGTAATTTCACTAAAATTAATTACATTAATAAGATTTTTTCTCTATAGAAAAACTGAATGCTGGTAGGCTATCAACAAGATACAAATAAGGCATAGATAAGATAGCGGGTAAACGAATAAGCATTCATTTAATCAGTCGTGTATAGACGCTTCATTCCATTTTTAAAACGAACGTAAGCAAAATCAATGTATTTCAATTTTTCAATGTTTGCCGACAGTATTGCACTCATTGAAGTTCGTGTCGTGTATAGAAATTATAGTATGTATCGGTATTTAAGCAAACTTAAAACTTAATTTTATGTTTTGTAAGGGCCGGTACAGACGACTGAACTAGACGGTCAGACGTGATTGTCGGGTCTTGCGTGTTGGACTCGACAAGTTGTTTAGTTTTATTCATGTTTGTAAAACAAATTGCGTACCTCTAATGATCTAGTTTATTTAATAAGTAGGCATGCGAATTTAGCAAGCGTTTGATAAATAGGTAGTACGTTCGTTCATATGGCTGAAGTCTTAGTTGACGTAAATGTATCAAAAACGTTAATCACATTCGTACGTGTGACTGAAGTCTTAGTTGACGTAAACGTTTCAACAACGTTTGGTTTCTCGGTATGTCTGGTCGTTTGAGGGAGTCTTTATTTTATGTTGGTATTGGTACCTTTATTCATTCATAGTAAATTGTAGGTAGGAGTAAGATGGTTGTAGGAAAGTAAGATTGTAATGTTTGTATGTTGTAGGTATTGTATTGGTTGTTGCATCAATCTGAACTAACAACAGAGATCGATCGTTCTCAGGTTCAGCTCATTGGAATCTATTATCATGTTAATGAACAGGACAGTTATGTGTTTGTAATTTGAATTTGTAATTTTTTATGAAATAGGTTTGTTTAGACGAGTGGGGCGCAGTCTTAGACAAAGCAACAGTTATAAAGTTTTATCAACGGGGGGTTGCTTTGTAATTTAGTAACATGCACAGATTCTATATCAGTTCCAAAGCACAGCTGCTAATTAATTAATTGCACTAAAGTGTAGGCTGTATTATGTTAGGCGTGTAATTATGTAGGAAATGCTTCATTGTGTTCATCATCATCATCATCATATCGGTTAGGGCACGCCCGCTGCTGGTCATGAGCTTTCTCAGGGATTGCTGTAGCAACCGGCCTTCTGCTGCTCGCATCCAGCGATTGCGTTTACCTACTTAGTATAGTTATTTATATTTATGAATCGATTGCCTAAGAGTAAAATTACTATAGGTGTGACTTAGTTGCACCCTGGTCTTAGGACCCAGGGACAATAGCGAAACTAGCCTGACAATTATTTGACTGGTCGTTCGGTAACTTTTATCTAGTTGTTATTAACAGAAAGTATCGAATCAACAAAGTAAAAAGGCTAGGTAAATCTAATTTAAGTATGCTTGGTTAAAAGTCAGCAAAACCAAGAAAACGAAAATATAACAACCTACTGGTACAGGAGTAGTCGTAGTAAAAGAAGAAAAGTATGTTGTATGTGGAGTCTATTAACTAGATTACATTCACAAGAATAGGTATATGTATAACACCTAGTGAACTTGGTAGAAAGTTTCAAGATTTAATTAAGCAAACAGACAAAGTAAGTAATTAAACTCTTAATTGTACATAAGCATTATCTAAAATTGAATTGAATATAATTTCATCAAAATTGGATAAGTAAAATTGAAGAAAAGGGGGGTTGTATGTATGTAGTGCTATGTAGAATGAAAATTTAAGTTTCTGTCTGCTTGTCAAACTGGTAAATTATTATCGGTTTCATTAAAATAGGGTAAGTAAAATTGAGGAAAAGGGGGGTTGCAATTTTACTTAAAATAAGAATACCTAAGGTTCCGGGTTCTGTCTGTCCGTCAAACTAGTAACAACAGAATAATACTTTATTTTAAAATTATAGGGAATCTTTAGATAAGTATTATACGACTACTATAATGACTACTAAGATATTCTAAGTTCCATTCTAAGATTACCAACATATTCTTTACAATATGTGCAATATATGATAACTTACAATGATGACTTACATAGGATAAAGTTTGAGATGTAAGCAATGGGAGGTTTTAGAATTGCAAATAGGTAGGTGTTGTTATTGTGAGCAGTGGTTCATTTCAAGATGAGCATGATTAAAAACCTCCGAGCATAATAAGTAGGAAAAAGAAAACTTACCTTTTATTTTGATAAAAGTAGTTCAAGTAGGAACAGAAAACTAGACTTGGAAGAGTCTTGTGAGGTCTTTGAGTGGAATGGTACTTTGCTCATAATTATAGTTTACTTCACCGATGTGTTGAAGGTTTCCTCACAATGTTTACTATCATAATCACTAAAAATAAATAATACTATAATAACGGACGCCGTTAAAGTAGCTGACGAATTTAATACACACTTCTCAGAAATTCCCGCCAAAACGACAAAGTGTCTCGCGTCCTCTTCAAAATTCGCTGAAGCCCTATTAGAACAAAATGTTAGTATCCAAAACATTAGTCAATTCAAATTTACAAAAGTCTCTCCTTTCGATATTCTTAAATCCTTTAAATCATTAAAAATAAAAAAGACGGAAGACTTGTGGGGCGTATCAGTCAAGGTTTTACATGCCATCTTGGACGTCATTGCGCCAACTCTGGCTACCATTTTTAATAACTGTATAGACGTAGGCGTATTCCCCAATCTAATGAAATGTAGTAAAGTAGTTCCTATCTTTAAATCAGGTAATAAGGATAATCCTTCTGATTATCGCCCAGTGTCCATTCTACCAGCGTTTAGCAAAATATTCGAAAAAATAATGCTAACGCAAATGATTTCTCATTTCAATACAAATAAAATCTTACATTCGCAGCAATTTGGATTCACTAAGGGTAGATCTACTACAGATGCAGGTCACAGTTTGATTAAATTTATTTTGCAAGCTTGGGAAGAGTCGCATGACGCCATAGGTGTCTTTTGCGACCTTTCCAAAGCATTTGATTGTGTAGACCATGACACCTTAATTTGTAAATTAAATTTCTATGGCATTCGTGGCATCTCTTTAGATCTACTCAAGTCTTACCTAGTGCAGAGAAATCAGAAGGTAGCGATAAATGGAGCAATATCATCGGGATCTGTGGTCGAGATGGGAGTGCCTCAAGGATCAATTCTTGCTCCATTCCTGTACCTTGTTTATGTAAATGACCTTACATATATGGTGAGCCGAAGATCAGGCATCGTCATGTTTGCTGACGACACTTCTTTACTCTTCAAGGTTAATAGGAAAGATACTGAATTCATTGAACCCAACGACACCCTGTCCAAGGTATCTGAATGGTTTGCTGCCAACAACTTGGTATTAAATCCTAATAAAACTAAATGTATTAAATTTTCATTGTTAAATTCAACTAATATAGTTTCAGTCTCAAATATCAAATTAGATGGTCAAACGATTGAATTCATAAAATCAACTGTGTTTTTAGGAATAACACTCGATTCTAAACTGCAGTGGGGTTCCCACGTCACAGCGATAGCAAGTAGGTTGAGTTCAGCTGCTTTTGCAGTAAGAAAAATTCGGCAGCTAACCAATGTAGCGACGGCACGGTTGGTCTATTTTGCCTATTTTAATAGCATTATTTCGTACGGCCTTATTTTATGGGGATCTGCTGCAGATATTGAGTCAGTTTTCATTTTGCAAAAAAGGGCAGTTAGAGCAATTTATAATATGGATACTCGTGAGTCATTAAGGGAATTTTTCAAGGAAATAGACATCTTAACCCTACCGTCGCTATATATTTTTGAAATAATCATGTACGTTAGGAAAAATATATGCAATTTCCCTACCAACGTCGATAAGCCAAAGGCTACTAGAAACACAGGAAAGCTTAAAGTTCCAACTTACAGACTGGCTAAAACCAATAAGTCGTTCATGGGAAATTGTGTAAGATTTTACAACAAAATTCCAAAAAACATAACTGAACTAAATGATACAAAATTTAAATCTATTGTCAAGAAGACATTAATTTCTCGGGCGTATTATAAAATCAATGACTATATCTTGGACAGGGGTGTTTGGAAGTGGTCCCGATCTGTATTGGCGATCCCTGGCCCCAAAGATTGTACACCTGCTGTGTTAAATTGTTAAATTGTAAAAATTTTGAATATTTGAGATGTAAAATAGCATTGTAATTTTGATTTATTTAAAAAAATTACACCTCGTTGAGTTTCTTGCCGGTATCTTCTCATCAGAGGTTTTTCCGAACCGGTGGTAAATTTTTTGACATTCATAAGTGCTACCTGTGGGCCTAATCTGAATAAAATATTTTGACTTTGACTTTGACTTTGACTTTGACTTTAATGTGGCTCCGGGTGATTTTTAATGTCAGTATTATAATAAGACAATTATTAACAATGTACATACAATGTTGTAGGGTTCAGTTAGAATGAATAAGGAAACATAAAAAAGGTAAAGCATTTATTGTATAAGTTACCCTTAGCAATCTAATTTCACCAGTTTAAACAAAGAGAAAGGAAAGGTATTGCATAACTCCCCAAATCAGTAAGTTAAGCAAGAAAGTACAAGTCTCAACCAAGTTGAAAATACTTGGCTGCGCACTCCCTCGTACACTCATGTATGAAAAAATACTTTTATAACTTATTGCAGAAGGTTTTCCATTAGCTCATGTACAGTGATAGTTTTCACAAATCAATATAGAATTGGAGTAGTAGGTATAAAGCGAAGATATTAATAAATTTTAATTAACGGGTTACATTCGTCAAGTAATGGAATAGCAAGTATGAGTTACGCACCTATGTCAAATTATGTCTATCAAATTAGTAACATTCATAGCCATAAAATCCGAAGGCAACACTTATAATTTAGATATATCACTTTAGGTTAATGCATAGTGTAATAAAACATCGAGTACAAAGCATCAAACTTCTCCCATAGCATTGAAGAGACATCTCGGTAGCATTTGTAGCAATCACTGATATATTATTAGGTTCCGTTTTATTGCATAGATATCACATTTTGGCAGCAGGTTTTAGGTGTTGCAAAGCTTTTGTGCCTCCAGTAGTAGTAAAAATAGGATCATAATCATTCCTTTGTCATTAGGTAGAATAATCAATTATTATCTTCAAACTCCTGAAACAAGTAAGGAGCATGATTAACTTAGTTTTAAGTAGGCTACATTATCGGAGAGTGTGTATTGCATATTGATTGTTTAGTGAGTATAGGTTATGGTTCACAATCACTAATGATATTGCACACTTAAGAAATAAGTGAATGGTAAAATACTTACAAATATTAAGGTACCTGAACTGGTAGGGATACTTTGGTTTTCTCATGGGGTTTTATACATAACGTATCCGTATTCCGTACATGTTTGATGATGGTTAAACTGCATAAGCGGCTTGTTATAGCGCGTCCATCTTCAGTGTGTGGTTGTAAGTAGGTATTCGGATAAACAAATTTAGCATTACGGCATAATTATGCTACGACACATCGTTAAAGTAATTAATGACTTCTTGACCTTCTTTAATGGCGATAACTAATAATATCAAATGAAATCGAAATCAACAAAGCGTTTAGGACTAGGACGCTTGTCATTTTGACATTTTTGACAAATTTATTATAGGTTTTCGATTTTTGCTCTCCTAGGAAGGCAAAGGGATTTCTAACCATACAGCCACGTTTGCTATGTTATTTAATTAAAATTTTCTAATTCTTATTTTAAGTTTTAGCCTGGATACTAGGTCTTTTAGCCAAGTCTCCTACCGAGACTGAGCTTTTTTGATAAGTAGGAAAATTTTACCTTGACCTCGCAATTACCTGTGATATATAAATAAATAAATAAAATACAAAAGCTATCGAATCGTATTACTAGTAGTAAATTTTATTAAGCCTCGTACCGTTTCGAAATAAATTTTGCCCGACTGCCGGCACAAGGTAGGGTTTTGTTTTATGTGCACCTATTAAGCTTTAGTTGAAAAAAAAGAGGTGATATGTTTTATTGTTTAGTAGAAACAATACGCATAGGTTAGGAACGAAATGCATATGCTATGCTAGGCTAGAGCCAGAAAGCGTTATGATGGACGAGAAGTTGTCTATTAAGATTAAAATAAGGTAAACGCCCCTTTTATTGGCATGTAAGGTAACAACCATTAGTATCTGGGTTTGAACTTTTTGGGTATATCCGACGCTGTTGCTAGTGCCGCCTATAGGATTGTACGCTACTATGGTATTTAAGCGGAAAAAAAAAAATAACGCGGTCCGAGTGTTGCATTCGTTCTTTTACATGTTAATTAATTGTACCTAACCAATCAAAGTCAAGGTCGGGGTTTAAGGTCACCATGGTCTGAAGTTGGGTGGAAGGCTTCCACTGGAAGCAGACGGTTTTGCGATAAGAAATAGGATGAGTAGTTTTATAGGTATTGTCATAGTCATAAGTAAAGATAGATATTAATATCTTAGGTTCTAAAAACTAGTGTTAGTTACAAAGTTTTAGTAACTGAATTGTGCTAATTGTTTCGATTCCAATGTTATCATAAGTAATGATAGATCTTAACAATTTTAGGTTCTGTTTTCTAGGTTTTACATAGTCACTAATAACTAGATTGTGTAAATTGGTTCGATCCCAATGTTAAATTCTTGCTGCGTTATGTGTGTTGTATGCAAACTAGTTATGCTACAAAATCGATTACAAATACGTAGGCAAACAGAAATAGTGGTAGAAAGGCAAACTTATCAGTTCAAAAGGATGTCTTCTAGCTGACCTTTGAGACAGAGGATAATAATATATACGAAACGTACGTAACGTATTTACGAATTGGTTCGACCCCAATTTATAATTCCTGTTGTGTTTTGTGATAAGCACCTACAGCGAATTGGTTCGACCCCAATTTATAATTTATGTTGTGTTATTTGATAAGCACCTACAGCGAATTGGTTCGACCCCAATTTATAATTTATTTTGTTTTATTTGTGATAAGTACCTACTTACGAATTGGTTCGATCCCAATTTATAAATCATGTTGGGTTACTGATTGATTTGATCCCAGGGTTTTAATTCTCATGCTGTTATTATGCAGTGATAGCAAGTGATTGGTTCAGACCCAATTTTTAGTTCATGGTGAATGATTTGTGTTAGGTATCAGCGAGTGGTTCGACCCAAGTTTTAGTTTATACTTGCTATTTATGTATGAAGTATTGGTTCGACTCCAATAACACTACTTTCGAAACATAGACCTCTTATAACTTTTAAGTTAATTAAACTTATTTTTAAGTAATTAAGCTGGTGTTAGAGGCCATTTCGGTACTCGACCGAAAGCGTTACCTATATCTTATTTATTTCGCTCTGAGAAAGGGTACTATGTACATAAGGATACTAACTACAAGGGTCAATAAAGACATGATATTTATAATATGGATCTGTTGATTAAACGACAGTACGTTAAAGAAAATCTAAAGGTGCGAAACATAATATATGATCTGGAACGTAAGAGAGAACAATGTTTAGGGTAATTAATTAAGTAATATAAGAAGCGGGGAGTGAATCTGTGATGACTTCATTCGTAAATTACGAAACAGGTACAATAACAGCAAGTACTTCGTGTTAATTCACACGTGTGAACAAAGCTCGAAGAAGGGGACAGTAGACTGGTACATAACAGTTTACAAAGTGGTCAATAGGTGGTCTTGTCTCGAGGTGCCATTTTCTTCCAGACAACCTTCAGAGAAAGATAGGTTAAGAACTAGCCAATTTGTACGATTGACAATATAAACTTATTTGAATAGATTTAAGCATACTTGAAATAGACATGCAATCAATATTTATAAATAAGAGGTACCTACTTGTTATAAACCGCTCGAGTTATTGCATTAAAATACGATAGCCAAAGCCAACGATTTTGTGAGTAGGTAATTGATCGTCTTCATATTAAATATAATTACTCGTGATTTTCATACAAATAATACTAAAGGTCATCACATTGACGCTATAACATAAAACTATTTCTATGCGAAATCAAGAATAAAATAAAGTAAAATTAAAAAATAAAATTTACATCATGCGAGTTCTCTTTTAGCTTTGTCATGTAATCATAATGTTAAAATAAAATGAAACATTTTAAATTAGTACGTAGGCGAGATAGCATATAGTGTGACGATACATAATTATTATGTGATTGGGTTCTATAAAAGGGGGGTTGCGTCAATGTGGACGGGTTCCTGCACTGGTTGTCTAAGTTGTACTCAGTTGAATTGTTGGTGTGTTGGGATGGTTGTTCGACCGGAGGGCATTAATTATTTTAGAAAAATAATAGTTTTCATTTCTTGTTGTGCTGTTGACTTGCTTGCGTGGCGTGAAGAAAGATATTTGAATGCGGTTATGTGATACTTGCTTAAGATAGAAATAAATGGGAGTGTGTGAAGTAATTAATAGATGGCATTAGATAATTTTACGAGGGCTCTCGCATTTTTATAGCTCTGAAAGAAGTGAAGACGGTTTGTTGGCATTTGACTCCGAGGCACCACATCTGAATTCTTTGTGGGAATTGGTGTTAGGATCAGGTCAACTTTGACATTGTCAGCATTTTAGGCTGCCCACAGAGAATTCCTACTCCACATGATCATAGACCCCTGACTAAATATCTACTCCGTAAATAGAAATCTATAAGAGGGAGTTGTTCGAACGGTACCAGAATACTCAGCATTAGAGGTGTGTAACACATTTCAGATTTTATATTAAATCTGTATTTTACCAAATGCAACAGCTCTTTTCTTTAAAGATTTTCATTTGCGCACATTCTCCAAGAAAGTAGTGGTTATGATTTTGGAAAACAATATCGAATAGATATATGGCCACCGGATAGGTATCTTTCGAGCTAGAAACGTTAAGCTAGTTTGAGAAAGGGATGTATTGGGGGATCCAATCTATAATCCATAAAAGCAATGCAGGATCTGGTTGGATAAACTGATGCATTACCATTAGGGTTGCGCTGCTTGGAAACCAGTGTCCCACGCTTGAGCTAGAATCTCCTTGTGAAGACTGATGGTTATTCATGGCTGATCTATCATATTTTGGTATTGCAATTCGTTTTGTGATCACTATGGACTTGGTATAAAAACACACTACATGTAAATCTTGGGGTAAAATGTCAATAAATTGAAGTTATACATATGTAGAGAAATTCTAACAAACAGATGAAGATTTCTTTATGTATATTTGTGAACATTGAGATTTAGAAAATGTACTCCGGTTGAATAATATTCTAGACACCTGCGTAACATTTTGGGGGTTGGCTGTAACGGTCTGGCTTTGGGTTCAGCAGCCCGTCACGTTCACAAATATATTTTATACTAAAGTATTAATAAATCAATTATATTATTTCTTGAGATATGGCCGGCCACAATATATGCACCAGTAATGCTACTTAGAATCCCCTTTGTAGGGAAATCTTTAATAGATGTATGATCTACTCGCACAGTAAGCACCTATACGGCATCTACCTTAAGATATTTAACTACTTAAATGCTATCTATAACGTTAACAATTTGTCGCTGAGTGGCTAAATAAACATTAGGCAATTAGTCCGGCGCGGTCATTTCAGTACGAACAAAAGTCTGTAGGCATGACCATATAAGGAGGTAAACAAACCTGAAAATATGACCATATAAGGAGTCAGACTTGCTGGCGCCTACGAAGCTAATGTCCCTGAAGTAGCTAGAGAAGCCAAAACGCAGACGCTAAAGAAGTTAAAGAAGCCAAAACGCAGACGCTAAAGAAGTTAAAGAAGCCAAAACGCAGACGCTAAAGTAGCTAAAGAAGCCAAAACGCTGACGCTAATGTCCCTAAAGAAGCCAAAACGCAGACGCTAATGTCCCTAAAGAAGTTAAAGAAGCCAAAACGCAGACGCTAATGTCCCTGAAGTAGCTAAAGAAGCCAAAACGCAGACGCTAATGTCCCTAAAGAAGCCAAAACGCAGACGCTAATGTCCCTGAAGTAGCTAAAGAAGCCAAAAACGCAGACGCTAATGTCTCTAAAGAAGCCAAAACGCAGACGCTAATGTCCCTGAAGTAGCTAAAGAAGTCAAAACGCAGACGCTAATGTCCCTGAAGTAGCTAAAGAAGCCAAAACGCTGATGCTAAAGTAGCCAATGAAGCTAAAACGCTCCTCTGAGACTATAAATAGACCACAGAAGCGAGAATCGGGGCTTTTTACTGTTGTCTGACGTACTGAGTAGACGTGCGGAGGATCTTTCATTGATTATTGATTATTTGGCATTCAAGCCATGTGGACGTGTGTTACGTTACATACCATATTGAAGTACCATTATTATATTCACACCCGAATCGAACGAAACTGCGCTACGGTATTGGTGAGATCTTTCCTATTTAACTGTATTATTTGTTAAAACTAAAGTGTATTGTGTGTATTTCAGCGATCCTACAATTGTTTCACTTGTTTGAATTTAACTTCAATTAGTGTTAAAGTAAATGTCTTGGCAAGATGAAACTTGCATTTTGCTGTTGCATTAGTGTTAACTTCATGGCTCGACCGGAGCGATCCTTTGGACGGATACCTAACATGGTGACAACGAAGTCCTCTGGATTTAGAATCCAAACGGTTGGATGCCCCAAAATGTGGCCTCTTTTGGGCATGGGTTTTCATTCATGATAAACTTTATTGATTATCATGTTTAATTTCCTGTGTTAGCTCGCCACACACGGGAATGTTGGTCCACCATGAGGATGTCTAGACAGTGAGGTTCTCATGTGGTCCAGCTTGCTGTGGACCGTACTGATCTATATATGTATATATTCACTCGTTTGTGTAGGGGTATCCAGGGGCCCTTCTTCTCTCCCAACCCTCTCGGTTGTGTGGGGGCCCAACCCAGACGTAACACCGGGATTTAGGTATAGGTCTATAGAGGTAGTCCCGAACCTCGCATCTTATAGGGTTTTAGAATAGATAGTAATCCATTCCTTGCATCGAGGATGGGTTAGAGTTAGGGGTTTATTCATTGCACTGAGAATAAACAACATTACACACACACACTAAATTTAAATGTGAGGCCAGTCCTCTAGATTTGTTAACACCTTAGCTTAATTTAGGGAAATAGGAACCTTCTCTAAGTGTAGGCATAGGGCGTAGGTTCGTCATTAAGCGGATGGAAATCCTAATTTCTTTTGGACATTTATTTCAGGTCTTAACTTTAATTACTTACCATAATTACCTTCAACTATTTACCATAATATAATTATCTTGTGTGAGCAATTCTAGCCTAAGATGGGATTTTATTGGTTGATTCTGTAGCATGAACAATGTGCTATTTTACAGTAAAAATACCTTATACTACATTTGGTTGGAATTGTTAAGAAATAAAAGAAAACCATCCCATATATTTGTTCTTTCCTAGCGAAGCAAAGCAAGCTTAGTATTCCTACTACCAAACGGAGGGGAGTCCTATATTAAGGTCTGACCAAATACATTCATTATCAATCAGATATCCTTCACTACAGTCAAAATATGACTTTGTTCAAGCTATAGAAAACATAGACTTGATGTATACTGTTTTTGGTAGATGAAAACCCTACCTTGGCTAGAAAGCTTATACTTTACTTAGTGAAAGTAATATTATGGTTTAAATAACATAAGTTATTTAATGTCTACAGGACTAAACTTTATTATAAAGTATGTACTTATAATCAAATGAAGTATCAACAGCATACTTACTTTCATCGTACTTACTGTTTCAATAATACTATTGACTTTAACCAAGAACTTGATATTATAATGTTAATTCACTAAAAGAACAAAGATTCTTATTATCCTTGCTTTAGATTGATAAAGTCAAATCTATTGAGTTTCTTGCGGCATTTCTTCTCAATAGACTCCCTTATGAAGTGCTGGTAATATTTGCTAACTACAGAGAGAGAAGCTAAATTACCTTATCCTATTTGAAATAATCAAGAATAAAATCTATGAAGGAAAATACTTTTGCTTTATGCATTTCTATGAAATAATATTATTCTATAACTTTGTAATCAATACTGGGTTATAAAACTGTTCCATAAATATGGCAGAACCCAAGTCTCTCTCTCTTTAAATAATAATAAAAGTGGAGGAGAGACGAAGTAATGTGACGGTCTCACTGGAAGGTGCGGGGAGTGGGCACTTCCTTTACCACAAAAACATATTTGCTAATAAAATCACTAGAATTCATTATTATGATATCAAACATCTAATCAGCCTATTTCTATAATCTTTATAATTCAACCTCTAACTAAGTATCTATCGACTCATGTTATTATTGAATTTATTTCACGTTCCACGCTCGTAATAGCCTCAGCAATATTTAGACGTTACTTAAATAGGTAGATCATAGGATATTCTAAGATGTAGGATGTTCATCTGTAGCTTAATAGGTACCATTTTTACGCACTAAAAGAACCGAGGTTATTTGCGGATCACAACGAAGGGTTATCACCACTAGACGAATCACTGGCCAAATCTTCAATCATCAATCTTCAATAAATCTTCAGTTAATTTTAAGTATTAGTCTTAAGCGATTAAATCAAACAAACTCCCCTTACAAAATCTCCCAATTAGAATCTCCATATAAATTAAATAGTAAAACTAAATTCCATAGTAAAATAAGACTAATTAAAAAAAAAATCCATTAAAAATATGATTTATCAGGGGAGTCCCGCTACAAACCCTCAGGGAAATACCCTCGTCGGCAATCCGAAAGTACCAAAACATCTAGAAAAAAAAAACTTCGGCAACAGTATATGAAACTTCGATTTTATTGGAACCCATAGATTTCCCAGAAGTGTCATTGATGGCGCATTACAGTGAAAAATGGCTGCCGCCGTCTGTCATAACCGCATAAAGGTTTTATTATGCACGAACAATAAAACAATAAGGTGTGACTTTTTTTAACGACTAGGCGTAATAAAAAAATATTTTTATTACCCTCATTCGTCGGCTTGGGAATGACCACTGAAATGCTGGATCCCTTTTTATCGAGGGTTGGACCTGAAACTGACGAATACATTTGCCTAACATGACCAGCTTAGTTCATCGCATTGTGCGTCCTTTTCTTATAACACTACTTTGACAGAGACGTAGGGAAGAATAAATTAAACTTGGGCAGTCATAGTAGGCCCACAATAGTGACGAAGACGGTTAAAGTTCAAAAACTTACCTAAGTTCATAATAATGATAATTCTGCCCTAAAAACAAAGGACAGTATAGCACGATTGCTTAAAAATCACTTATACAGTATTACTAGACAAAGATCGTCTTTGATATGGTACGATCGCCATTAACCATATTCCTTACACGCGTAATTTGAATGCCTCGTAATAAAAAAAAAAACGCAATCTATTTTCTTAGCATTTATGCTATTCCAAATTAAACATTTTAATAAAAAAATTACTTCTGACACAATGTATTTCGGTCACATGACAAGAAAACATAAAAGACGACGCCGTATCATAAATATTGTAAAATCGTTTTAACATAAGAAATCAACCACTATTTTTTGTAATTTTTGATTTGATTTATTTTGATGAATTAATTCATAATTAAGCAATTTATATGTATCGTTGTGTGTAAACAAAAATTAAACGTGAACTAGAATTACTAAAGTGATGTCTAAAACACATCAGAAAAAACGAAGACTGAGCGCGGTACCAAAGAATCTAGTAGTATTACCTCTCTGCACAACTAAGTTATTTCAGAAATCTGAAACAACCTAATATGCTTAAATCAACTAGACGTAATTTGAATTTCAGTTTAAACTAACGTTTACGGTTTAAATTAAAATTAACCCTGTTTGTCTAGCGTCGGCGTAGCAAGCACTGAAAATTCAGTACTTATCGTTTGAGGGTTAGAGTTCTTGTCTATGCCCTTACCATGAGTTTATAGTGACGATACCTACTCGCTAGCGAGAATATAAACGATTTGTATGAAGAATTGTACAGCGCCTCTAGAGGCCATTTATAGAACTAAAGATGGCTAGTATGAGTCCAACAGGAAATTTTCTATCGAAATTTAAGCTCAAGCGACTACTTTTATAGCTGTTGCCGTAGAGCATCGGTAAAGTGAGTCTTATATTTGACAAATGTCATTGAGAATACCGTATCTACTGTTAATCCTTTCACTAGCAATGTTTAGATAATGTGTAGATAACCATTAAAAATATATTTATGTTCAAACCAGCCGACAAAAATTCCAAAGAAAAATTTTTTTTGCTCCAGTGAGTCGAGATACAAAATGCAGGAAATTTTATTATAACGCTAATTAATTACAAGCCGGCAGTATTAAAATAAACGCGATTTATTTTTGGCTCGAATAGCACGCCCGTTGTCATTTTATTACTCGTGATTTAAAAAAAAATAATGAATTTAGAAGAAAACTAAAAACACAGTTTTTCTTCTTTTAACTAACTCTATCAATTTTTGAAATAAAAAAGTCATTAGAATACTTATGTATGTAGGTATGTAAATTATTTACTGTATAGTCGACCAAGTAATTGCTTGACCACTTTTGAACCTTTCCCCTTTGTAATACGGTCGAAAAGTGGTCAAGCAATTTCTTTGTCGATTATACAAAAAACATAAATTACAAAAGAGATACAGTAATGTACAAAGGCGAACTTCATCATCATCATCATCATCTCAGCCACAAGAAGTCCAATGTTGAACATAGGCCTCCTCCATGGATTTCCAAAGTGGCCGGTTGGAAGCAGCATGCAACCAGCGCCTTCCTGCCACCTGTATGAGGTCATCGGACCATCTTGTGACTGGTCTTCCTACGCTGGTAAAGCGAGCTTATTCCTAACTTATTATGAGTTTTCGATACCAACTCATGGTAGAGGTACTGATGTTTTTACGCGTAACTAGGTCTTCAACGGAGTGTTTGCCTCCCGCTCGGTTCCTTGCGCTTTTAACTTAAAGAGAATGTTATAAGCGAATAGTAATATGCCAATAACGAATAACGATAATTATGATTCAATGTTTATTCAGGCTCAAACGGTAGTCAAGAATATAAATGAAAGACTTTGTAGCCTTGTTTTCCAGTGTTATTATAATCTTCAATATATTTAGATTGTTATAAGTTTAATGCCAATTGTCAACGTGGGACTGAGTTACAAAACAGCTATAAAACTTTTTTTAAATATAACAGCAAGTGGGTCACCTGATGGTAAGTGATTACCACCGCTCATAGACACCTGTAACATTAAAGGGATTGCAGATGCGTTGCCACCCCAGATGGCTTAGATGAAATACCTCTTGAACCGTCTTGGGCTGTCTTGCTCTCCACGCCGAAACACAACAGTGCAAGCACTGCTGCTTAGCAGCAGGATTACGTAAGTTTATATTTCGATAGGTAATTTACAGTTGGACTCGTAGTTGGTATCTTTAGTTCTATAAGTTACCGCTAGAGGCGCTGTACTATTCTCCATACAGATCGTTCACGCCATAGCTAGCGAGTATGGTCACTGTAAACTCATGGTACGGTACAGGAGAGCGATTCTCTAAGCGCAACATCGACGAGCTCGACGCTGCGGCAGCGCCCTGTCTGGCTCTAGCGCGCTAGCTCAAGTGAGTGAGACAGGCCGATGTCTCGACGTCGAGTCCGACGCTGATGCGCTTAGAAAATAACAGGGCTAGACATTTTGTGATAAGTTCCGATTCTCTAATAAGTTACCGGTATCATATTCAGATATCTGACATATCGGCTCTGTTTGTATCCTTATCTGTTGGATAAAATATTAGGAATTTATCAGAGTGGTGAAATAGGTCCTAAATAGCATTTAGAAGTTAGGTCTCACTTAGGTCTTTTCATTGATTCATCGTAGCAAAATATGGAAAGAATCAAACTTGAGAAATAATTATGTACTTTAGATATTTTCATCGTAATTTAAAAGCAGAGATTAAAATTTACATAAATAGATATAAAACATCCCAAGGGAACACATTCACTTAATTTGAATTAAGCTTCAAAAACCATAACAGATAATAACGGTGTCAGTGTTGCAAAATTATCGACCGTCCATTCATAAACCTCAAAGCGAAATAATGGTTTCATCTTAATATCTGAGTTTGAATGGACCCCCTCGAACAAAAGCGCGTCTTTCATCGGACGGGGGGCTATTGTGGTCCTTGATGTATAGCCGTTCGTAGTGATGCGACGTGATAAAATAGGTTATACGTTTCACTGCCATGCAAGCCTAGAGCGACCGGTTTATGCACTCAGAGACTCTATACGAAAAAAGAATGTAAAGAAACGACTTACCCCTACCATGGGGACATTGCGATAGAAATCGATGAAATAAATGGACAGTCTACTTGCAATATATATGGTGTGTATCAACTTTTTATTCGTAGTGATATTGTTGTCGTTTAATATGCAGATTTTTCATAAATCTCGTTTTCTACCGTTTGCAGTTCATAGGGCCTACTATACCATAGGGCTGGCTCATTCCTCGGCCAACGTATTGGCGTAGTGATACAATAAGGAAATGCAGCTTTATAGGCACCCTGCCCAATGACAGCGACTTAGGGGGTATTTGTACGTGCTTAGTTGATTTTCCTGTTATAATATCTTGTACACCTCTTTTTGTAATTTATGTTTTTTGTACAATAGAGAATTTACATACAAACAAACATTCCTATCTCACTAACTCTTCTAATTTTAAAAAAGTGGAAGTTATACAGTTTGAATATTTAGGTGTTTTGGTGTGTGAGTAGACGTCCCTTTTTGGTGTAAATTAAGGTTGTGTAATCTACGTTTTCCTTAATAAATAAAGGTTTTACTACCTTGACGCATACCCTATGTAACCGTCAGTGCAATCCATCAATCCCAAAAATTTTAAATGTGTGAATGTCATTGGATCTGTTAAGACTTTTAAACACATCCCTAACCGCTAGGACTATAGTTGATTCCATATTAAATGACATATAGCCTGTCTCAGCCATTCCTCAATAGCCCAAGTTCTTAAAGGCGAACCCGGATCATTTATTTTAAATGGTTTTTTCAAGCATCATCCGGGATTGAGTGTCGATAATTGCTTAAGTTTTCAAAGATTTGCTTCGCTTTTTTGAAGTCCAATAAATTTTATGAAGACAGGGAAAAATGGTTTTATGGTGCTGAAAGGTGTAATTTTAAGATTTTATGGGAATGATAAACTACAATAAAATTTTAGTTCTTTTTATGAAAGTGTTTTCGAAATTGCGTATCTTTGCGTAATAACAGGATTACAGTATAAATAATGATAAATAGATTCAGGCGTTATTTTAGGTATAAACAAATTGAAACAAATCAATTTGCTACTCCGCAAAACTGGTAGTTGTGTCTTCATTATTCATGTGCAAAACATCTGCGTCTGTGTAACACACTATTCGAGCGGTCTGCTTGCGGTCGAGTGCCAATTTCCTTTTAGCATGTCCCTCTAACTCCTCCAAATCTTACTCTAAATCTTTGTCAGTATCCTCTGCCAGGCTGTGGTCGGTTACCAACCTCCATCAGGCCCTCCGTAGTCCCTCTCAGAGAGAACTTGTAGTCGATGTGGATCACACCGTGTCCTTAAGTAAATTTCCTTTTGCTCCTTTAACTTCTGTGTATTTATTTATATATACCTACGTAAGTATATGTATTATATTTAGTATATAGATATGGATATATTGTATTTTATTTTATTATTTGTTACTAGTTTATGTATTATATTTATTAGCATGTTGTATGGTAATTTTTCATTGTTGTCGCTATCTTGCTCTTTGTCTGTCCCTAATGTGATACTCCTTTCACCCATTCAAAGGTTAACTGGAAGAGATGCCTTAAAGGGATAAGTTCGCCTTTGTACATCACTGTATTTCTTCTTGTCATTTATGTCATTTTGTACAATAAAGAATTTACATACATACATACTATTCTATATTTTTAAAGTAATAACCCACCCTACTCCGCCTCTACACACAATCTACACTATCTACGCGTGTTTCGCCTATATACGAGGAATCATCCTGACAGGACTAAAATCAAGCATTAACGACGCAGAATAAACAGACAAATAATACAAAATACAGGTAGTATTTCATAATCCTAGTAAGTATTTCAAATAATAAAGACAAGAACACTGCCTACACAAATATAACGACATTGTAGTATCTTAAATACTTTTTTAAGAAACTTTGTGTATTTTATACACACAGTCCATTGTAAGAATTTCTATTCTAATATATGCAACAGTTGAAATGTTTGCAAAATCAGAAAGGCGTGAATATATTCTGGAATATATTACACTTTTTAACGCCTTTCATTCATTGACTGTCCCACCCACTACCATGAATTTTTATTGAAAATTCATATTACGTTACTACAGTCGATAGCGGTTAAATACTCTCCAATTTGTCAGTGAAAGAGTTAACCAAAGTCAAAGCGGTATTTTTCGAAGACGTGTCAAATTAGTGACTCATGGTACCGATGTTCTACGGCAACAGTTACAAAACGTTAGTCACTAGCGCTTAGATTTCGATAGGTAATTTGCCGTTGGTGTCTTACTAGCGGTCTTTAGTTCTCTAAGTGAGCGTTAGAGGCGCTGTACAATTCTCCATACTAATGGTTTACGCCGTCGCTAGCGAGAACGGTTACGGCTAGGTGCATTGTACTCATAGTAAGGGTTACTGTTGGCGATCGGTAGAGTTCACAAAAACTATTTGCAATTCAGAAATACGTAGTTAGTAAAGAACTTCAAAACAGATGTACGATTTAAAAATTAGCTTTTGTTTACTTGTATCATTCTTATTACCTCAGAAACTGTTTCGAAAATGTAAGACTGGGACCAATTTTGTAAACTTTATTTCATCTTCTTCTTTTTTTCTTTATTTTTCAATGATATTCTTACGGACTTACAGCGTACACCAAATCGACCAATAAGATAATATAAGTAAATATCTCAGGACAATTCACACCAATTGACCTAGTCCCAAGCTAAGTAAACCTTGTGTTATGGGTACTAGACAACGGATATACTTACTTAAATATATAGATGCATACTTAAATACAAATAACATCCAAGACTCGGGTACAAAATTATTCATATTCATCATACAAACATTTGCCCTTTCCGGGAATCGAACCCGGAACCTCTAGCTTCATAGTCAGGGTCACTAACCACTAGGCTATCCGGTTGTCAAATATCATTGTTTCACATCAAATAACTCATAGTCATAATGGGGCGGCTTGACCGGGATAATGCCATCCTCTTACAGCATACTCCACTTATTATTTCCAGCTTCCTATTGCGGTGGACGACAGATCTGCCTACAGAGGGGGGGAGGGGACTTAATGTCGGCAACGACTCAGAGTCATTATTAAGTGTGTCGGTTCTCACGAGGGCCTGAGTTCACGCACTGGTTTTCCTTTTTTCTAAAAAAAAGTAGCAAGTTAATAATTAAAAATCAAATCAAAAATCAAAATCATTGATTGCAGGATCTGATCCCATAATGTGTTAGTAACAATAATTACTTACAAAACTATGTTAGTGCGCAATATAAATTAAAATTTAAAATTATAATTAAAATGTTGATTATCTTTACTTTGGATGTCAAATAGCAAAATAATAAAAAGAAATGGAAAAGTCAAATACATAATCATAATTTCAAAATTAAATTAAATTGTATGTCATTAACAAATAAATAATTAAAATTTTAAAACAATAATCATTGAATCGAATAAATAAATTTAGAATTTTAATAAGATAATCCAATAAAATAAAATATATAATAACTTTGCAGAAACTCTCAAGAAGCGGCCGCATTTCATGCCTGTCTTCAACGAGAATTACAGATTTTCTTTTTGAAATTCCGTAGACTAATACACTTTTCATATTTTCCGAATGCCTTGCCAGCCTTGTTTTTAATTTTCCTGCTAAGTTCATTTCGAAATAAAGACGCGCGTAGGAAACTCTGCAATCAACTCAGGTGCATTGTTTAAATGTTTTACGTTACTTATTTGAAGTTGGAGATACCTTAAAATATTGTAAGCTTTTTTAAATCGAATACCACCGTAATACTAATTTATTTCATTTACTTATTAAAGCTTAAAATGCTATATAATGAATGCCAACACAAAGAGAGGCAGGACTCAAACCTGTCATTACCCTACTCGTATTTTGTTTTATGTCGTCATTCATTGTATAGCATTTTAATTTAATTTGAATGTATAAAAAATACAGAAAAAAACGAAAATTAAAAATTTCGATTACAAAAATACTTATTTAAGTACAGTTTACGACAACAATAACAATTAGTAAACTTAATGTCATTAATATGAAAATGAAATATACTTACGCGGGTGCTTAAACAACAAACTTAGTTTAGTTAAAGATCGTTTTTGATTTACATTGGCTGGTAGGACCTTATGCAAGGTTCGTCCGGATCGCTACCACCATCTTGCTCGCTGATCCTGCCGCTAAGCAGACGTGCTTGCACCGTTGTGTTCCAGCGTGGAGAGCAAGACAGCCGGTGCAATTACTGTCACAAGAGGTATTCTATCTTAGCCCTCTGGGTTGGCAACGTATCTGCAATCTCTTTGATGTTGCCGGTGTCTATAGGCGGTGGTGTACACTTACCTTTAGGTGACCCACTAGCTTGTTTGCCTTCTTATTTCATGAAAAAAAACATTTCTTCTTTAGACCGTTGTATGATACTTGATCCTTTATTTCTAAAGGCAGCAATAACTTCTTTAAATAATAATACTGTAAATAATTAATAGATTCAGGCGTTACTTTGCGGAGGTCCATATCAACAAACTGGAACAAATTACCTTGCTACTCCGCGAAACCAGTGCCGGGCTCGTGCAAAATAGCTGCGTCTGTGCGTATCAATCGTGTAGTTTTAGTGTTTAGTGGTGGTGATGTGTAGTTGAGTCTGTGTGATATATGTTGTTTCGTGTGGAAGCGGAGGAGGGTGGGTTTTTGCATGAACATATATGTGTCGCACAGACGCAGCTATTTTGCACGAGCCCGGCACTGGTTTCGCGGAGTAGCAAGGTAATTTGTTCCAGTTTGTTAATTGTACTGTACCTAATACGGTCAGCCTCAGAAGTAGCTGAACATTTTAGTACCTTGTCGCTGTCAGTAATGTGACATATTCAAACAACTCTCATTTCATACTTTACTACGACAAGATTCTTAAGTGTTTAGCTATGTACAGTAGGGGAAATATATTCACGTACCACCTTAGAAACCTATCGCAATGACCCAACGCATTAAACGCCAGGCTATGTCATACAAATGTCATGCGTATGTCTCTTCGACTAGGTTCTAAAGTGGTTCGTGTTTCAAATTCCTTGACTGTACTTCTAAGGCTGATGTAGATGTGTGTATGTATGTATGTAAATTCTTTATTGTACAAAAAACAAATGACAAAAAGAGATACAGTGACAGTGATGTATTACAATGTACATTTACCTATCCTTAAATTGGTGATTCTGCTGACAATTCCCATGAGTGAATAATAATTATTCGATCAATCACAAATGCTCTAGCTTTCCATTTTACGACACCGTAATCCCTAGTCTGCGTTTTTATGACGTGACGACAGTTCGCCAAAAGCTTGGCGTATCACGATTTTATTGGCGGAGCGTAACCGCCAAGATAGAGCTCATAACGGGGACCATCACGACTATCAGAGGTCGTTATTGAATATCCCTGTATTCGGGAAGCGCAGACGAGCGGATTTAAAAACGCACGGAACGACTTTTTTTAATGAAAAGACAAACGTGTCTTTTCATTAAAGACACAGAGTGGTCAACGGCGCTCATTGTCGGCCTTTTATACTAAATTTTCCGTTGGATGTCTCATTCAGTGTATGATACGCAGGAACAAGCTACTTCTCATTAGCTACTTTCCGTCAGTTCAGTTCAGTTCATTTATTGATACATAAAGATTTGCACGTCATGGAATTGAAATCAGGAACATGCTTGCTTGATTGTAGCGCAACCAGCAACTGGTTACAGTGAGATTCTACCATTAAACTTATGCCACGGTACCTACTTATTGCGGAGCAGTACGTTGCTGCAATGCTACAATTAGCACGGATGTCCCATTTGCGATACGCGACAGTATTGGCCTTGTCGTACAGTCTGTTTTGAATTAGCATCGCAGCTTAATGCGAAAGATATCTACTAGTGGCAAGCAGGTATGGTTAGTGGAAACGGCACAAATAATCTTATGCTGAGGAAACTGCGGTCAAGAATGTATTAATGTCTAATGTCTATCATTTTCCCTCCCGTTTCGATGAAGTTTTCACGGGTACGTGACTTTATGTGCGACAGTTTTTTTTCACCAAGCAGACGAACTGGTGGATATTATTCAATCGGTAATAAAGTATTAATTGATCCATTAGTCCGTTTTAATGAAAAGTGGGATGTCAGTCGCTCGTCTGCGCTTCCAGTGAGTGCGACTAACACTACCCGGACGGCGCGGCGCGTGTCTGCGGCCGCACTGCGCTAGATATAACGTGCTAGTGCTAGGGGACGCTTTATCTTTGACTATGGAAGCTGCACGTGGCGTTTAGTATGTGTGAGATTATAAAATAAGTTACATCTGAGATTGTTCTCAGATAAAGCAGGGAGTGATATTTAATATACCATCACTGCTGTTTATGGTTTCGCTGTCAACAAAGAATCTTGATAGTTTCACCATGTCCGTCCATTCATCCGTCCATCTGTCTGTCCGCAGCTTAGTTCAGTGACTCTTAGTACTAGAAAGATGTAATTTGGCATTGATATACATAATAGTCACACCGATAGTGGTAAAATAAAATCTTGAAAAAAAAATTAGGGTTTCTCATATTTGTACTTCACAATAAAAACCAACAAACTCAGTTCAGTTTCATTATCACAAAACATCTATATATATAAAATTCAAAGTCCTGACTGACTGACTGAGTGACTGACTGACTGACTGACTGACTGATATATCAGCGCACAGCCCAGACCGCTGGACCTAGAGACTTGAAATTTTGCACATAGATACCTTATATAGTGTAGGCATCCACTAAGAAAGGATTTTTGGAAATTTCAACCCTAAGGGGCTAAATTAGGGGATGAAAGTTTGTATGAAAGTCCGTCAGTTTTGAAGTTAGGATCTTGAAATTTTGTTGTTAGGCTTACGTAAAAAAAATAATTTATACGGGTCTCAGTGTTTTTGATAATTCCACCCCTGAAGGGGTGAAAAGGGGGATAAAGTTGTGCATGGAAAGGCCTACATTTTCACAGCAAAAATCACTACATTTATTATTTAGGCTTATAACGCAACGAGTATATCAGGTGTTATTGGAATTACAACCCTTAAGGGGGAAAAGAGGGATGAAATTTTGTATTTGAGTTGTTCATTAACAATTTTTTTGTATTGAAGTAAAAATAACGTACGTGGTAACGTGTTATTACTAAGCCTCTATTTGCCACCCGTCTATCCGTCTGTCTGTCTGTCTGCCACGCGCAAACATGTCCTGACTGATTTGCGATCATCGTCCAACCGAAACTGTTGAATCAAGAAAGCTGAAATTTGGAAAATAGGTTTATTTTATAACGTAGGCATCCACTAAGAAACCATTTTTGGTATTTTTTACCTTTAGGGGGAAACGGGGGTGGGGGTTGAACTTTGTATGAAAGTCTTTGTTGATTGAAGTTATAAACATGAAAATTTGAATTAGAACTACTGATCATAAATAGCTTATAAGTATTATAACGTATTTCAGGATTTTTGCATTTTTACATTTAAAGGGGGAGAAGCGGGGGTGAAAGTTTGTAAAGACGTATTGATTTTTTTAATAGGAGCTTGTAATTTTGAAATACAGCTACTTATCATAAATGAATAATGACGCGTCACAGGGTTTTTGGATTTTCAAATTTGTAGCGGGAAACGGGGAGTAAAAGTTTGTATGGATGGAGATATCGGGTTTTTAATAGGAACTTGGAATTTTGAATTTTAGATACTTATCATAAATAAATAATTATGTGTTTCAGGGTTTTATGACTATCGAATTTTAAAGGTGGGAAACGGGGGTGAAACTTTATATGGAGGGGAGGTATCGGTTTATTCAAAAATAAGAACTTCAAAATGATTGTTTGTTTTAGGGTATTTGGATTTTTACATTGGAAGGGGGCAAAACAACGGGGGGAGTGAGAGCACTTATAAGTTTTTTGATTCTAAAAAAAAAGACATTTGTTTTCTGTAGGCCACGCGGGCGAAGCTGCGAGCAGGAGATAGTTATAAATAAATAATGAGATATTTCAGAGATTTTAGATTTTTAATTTGAAGGGGTAATACGGGGAGGGGGGAGTTTGTATGGAGGTATCGGCGTTTTTTAAAGGTAGAACTTAAAAATTAGAACTATTGAGCATAAATGAATACCGCCGTGTTTAAGGGTATTTAGATTTTCCCAATTAAAACGAGAGAAACGGGGTAAAAACTTTATATGGAGGTATGGAGGCTTTTTCGAAGATATAAACTTGGAAGACTTTAAGGGATGACAGTTAATGCTACAAAAACGAAAGTAATGGTGTAAGAGAAGAATGAAGAGGTTTCTGAATGTGTAATAAAGATTGGTAATGAAAGAGTTGAACAAGTGAAAGAATTTGTGTACTAGGTAGTATGTTTACTAGGGATGGAAAGCACGATGAAGACATTGAAAGGAGAGTGAAAGCGGGAAATTGGGAGCTCAGCGTGCTTTTGTGAGCAGCCAGAATGTCGCATCCAGCAACGTGAACAGCCAAACGTGCCTTTTACGACGTTCGGCTGTTCACGATGCTGTGTTAGTTTCCACGTTGATGTATGGAAATGAAAGCTGGGTTTGCGAGAAGAAGCATAGGAGTAGAATAAACGCCACAGAGATGCGTTCTCTGCGTAGTATGAGTGGGATCAAGCTGACTGAGAGAGTGAGAAATGGTGTTATAAGAGCGAGAGGTGAGGTCTGAAAGAAGATGTAGTGACTAGAATAGAGAAACGAATGTAACGTTGGTTTGGGCATATTGAACGAATGGATGAAAGGCAATTATGTTAGCAAATTTATGAAGGTGATGTGACTGGGCGAGTTGGTCGAGGGCGGCCTCGACGTACTTTTGTCAACCAAATTTGTGATGTCCTGAAGACAGGTCAAACCAGAAGTACACGAAACCGCCGAGCATGCATGAAGAGAGGAATGTGTGTGGAGGGTGCGAGGGAATATGCCAAAACCAGGGCAAATGACGTTCTGTGGTCTCTGCCTACCCCAAAGGGATAAAAGTAAACTTGAAAATTAGAATTCCAGCTGCTCATCATAAATAAATAACGATGTTTTGGGGTTTTCGGATTTAGATGTCATTTGTTTTCTGTAGGCCACGCGGGCGAAGCCGCGGGCAGAAGCTAGTATACGTATAAAATTACTTAATTTTTTTTATGAAATAGGACGGCAAACAAGCAAGTGGTAAGTGATCACTACCACGTATAGACACCCGCAACACCAAAGAGATTGCAGATGCGCTGCCAACCCAGAGTGCTAAGATGGAATACCTCTTGAGCCAGTAATTGCACCGGCTGTCTTGCTCTCCACGCCGGAACGCAACAGTGCAAGCACTGCTGCTTACGGGTAGGATTAGCGAGCAAAATGGTGGTACCGATCCGGACGGACCTTGCACAAGGTCCTACTACCCGCAATATACTTCTTTGGAGTTCCATTTTTACAACCGCTTTGTGATGTCAACAGTTTGAAAATGTTTCACCACTAATATTTACACGAGCTAACAAAGTTAGCTACCCTAATGCACGAACCAACCTCTGTCACCCCAACTGTCAATTTATGTTAACTCACCCTCTGAACGCATATTAGCTTTATAAAGCGTGCATCTACAATATCTGAAGGTACTCTACTTACGTGAGGGGGTCTTGCTACTTAATTTTAGGGTTTGACGCACCACCATATTGTTTTTGCAATATGGCGCCAAGACAAGTGTGCTCCATTAAACGCAATTTGTTGTGAGTATGGCAACCAACGGCGATATTTTATGTTGACGATGTTATGACATGTCTTTGCCAAAATGGTGTTTCGTCCAATTGTATGGCACTAAAGTTCTCTGTATATTTGTTTCGTCCCAATAAATGGCTTTCAAATGATTAGGTCCCCATAGGGCTGCGATCGGAAATCCGTGCCAACAATAGCAATAGTAAATATATTCCTGCGGTAATCCTATCCACAGCACGCCGTTATCATAGCTCACTCTGAATCGCTTCCTATCTAAAAATAGTTTGGCTACTGCAGAGTACTGTCGAGTTAAAAGGATACCGTAGGCATTTTGAAAAAGTCTATGCTTTGAGCTCTGAGCAAACGCGCGTCGAATAAAGATGAAAGTCGTGACTCAAACACAAGACAAATATCTAGGAATGGAGACGCACATAGCCAGGGTATGTACGTAAGTATGTTTATTTCTTTGGCACGCTCCGTAGCCTAAACTGTTTGATATATTCTAACATTTAAGTATCGTTAGGTTTGTTCTAAATATGGGAGTGACAAAGAGTTATAAAATTTTAGAGAAAACTTCTGTATCTATATCGAATGACTTAAAGTGTCGAGTGTTCAAAAAAAAAAATATGGCTTCCAGTGAAACCCAAACGATAAAATGATATACTTTTTAGATTTATTTTTCGATATTCTAATAAGTACGTGCTTAAATTTCAATATGGCATCTGCGAAAACTGATGCAACGGGAAGAGGTTTTTTTTGTGAGACAATAACGTAGCACAATATAAAGTATATTATGCTAAGGAAATGTATAAGGTTTTGTTTGTTGATATGAAGTTGCTTTGCTTTAATTAAAAAATTCTAAATCCAAACTTCTTTGGATTAAAAGAAGAGTTTATTTGTCTCGTTTTAGTCATTTATTTTACGCAATCGAGTTTTTTTATTTCCTTTTAAATATGCAAACCACACAAAAAGAACTTTAAAAGCCAGTGGAAGATAGCAACGCTAAATGTATGCAGCAAAACATTTGTTTGCCTTTTTCTATCAAATAGGTCAGAAAAGCAATAAACCTGCTTTTTCTCATTACACACTCAGCATTATACATATACTCAAACCGAAAACGACTCCAATTTAGCTACAATAACGTCACAAAGAAAACTAATGCTCGCGTTGCGGACGCTTGGATTCGCCTTTGTTCAAGTTTTTGTCGCCAAAAATATCTCATATCTCGCAGATATGAAAATGATGAATGACAGAGCGACTCCACCACTGCCGTGTGCGTACGGATATAGATGCGTTGATAATGTTTGCGTCGCAAGATTCTTTTAAGATATGGTAAAGAAATTAAAGGCCATTCGTTTTTTTTTTATTTTTATTTATTCAACGATGTACAAAATACATCTTATAAAGTAATAAAAGTTGCTTTTGCACGCTGCGTTAATTGCCCTGAGATGTGTAAATATTTTAATGAATGTATGCACTTAACCGATTTGTTTAATGTCTCAATTTTCACTACAGTTTAAATTAATGCATTGGAACACAATATAATTTGCCTGTCATTTGATCGCACATGTGCGTTTGTGGTATCCGACGGAAATTTGAGAAACAACGCCAGCAGTGAATACTCTAATTAAGAGGGAGTTACGTAAAAACTAGTCGCTTATTTTTTTATAATGATATAACGTCAAGCACAATAATTTTGGATTTGGATACACTTCACAATAAACAACTTTGTTTACACGAAATTTCTCTGATTTAGTATGACTTGAAACTCAAATGATGCTAAGACATGCTATTAATATAAACCCCAAGTATCACCATCGTCTGTTTGTAAACATCTAAATCTACCGCAGTTTATTAGTTATCTAAATACGTACAGACACCAGTTCCAGTTGTTTCGTAATAAATCCGTTTGCACATATGCGCAGTGCTACACTCGGGTTTGATGGATCGACATAATATGCCATTACGGGAATACCTTAATGCTTGTGCCACCATAATAATCATTTTGCTATGGCCATGTTGGCAGTCCTAAAAGATAGAAGGATTTAGTTTTGTTTCAGATGTTTATACAAGCTTTTGTTTAACTTTGTCTGTTAGCATGTTAGTTTATTAGATAAATCTTGAATGTAATTTTTTATCCATTCATCATCATCCATTGGTTAGATTTTATGACAATGACGTTTTAATCTCATGGTGACAGGTGACATAGAGCAGGTCTGATGATGGAGTTGAAAAATGGAAAACATCACCGTGTTTGAGCTTATTTAATTGGTCTTGATTAAGTACTCAATATAACAGTAGGTACCATCTGCAGAACATCTGCCATTAGAAATGTTTTTTTTAACAAAAACTTTTGGCAAAGGGTTTTAAGTACTACAAATACTACCTTAGATATTTAGTTCTGATGTAAGTGGCAATTGTTTTTAATGAGAAATAAAAATTCTATTAACCGAAGTACCGTCAATGGGGGTAATTTTAAACACTTGGGTATTAAAAATAATATTTACTTTGACTTTGACTTATCTGTCATAGTGACGTTTGCTTTCAAATAAAAGGAACAAAACATAAAATATGTTGGATATCGTTAGTGTTGTATTTTTATGAATGAGAGGGTAAATACCTATTGACGAATAAGGAAAAAGGAGAGGATATCAAAGAACCAATTTATACAAACATATTTCGGTAAATTATTTTTGCAAAACGAAATATTATGAAGATATTTTTCTCAGCGGTTGAACGAGTTGGCATGTGGAGGAAATTAAGCATCGCTTCTGTACGGTCTTTATATATGTGGCTTTAGTATTCCCAGAAAGTCTCTGAATCGCATCTAATTGGTACAATTTAGAGCGTTACATAGTTAACATTAAATTACACAGGAGATGTCCTTGCCTTGTCAAACTTGAGACGTATAGGTTATTAATTTAGACTGATTAATGTAAGCAGAGTTCCGCTAATTCTACTAATAATTAGCTGATTACCGCGTACTAAAAGCAAATCAATCAATACGTATTAATATGATTACTTAACGTTTGCCTCTCTGCCTTAGTAGACAGGATCGTTGATTTGCATTGCTTCTTTGTACCATTACGTGATACTTGACCTTCTATCTAAAGGCAGCAATGGACTTTGCTTGATTTTATTTACTATGGCATTTCTGTAAGAAGTCGTTTTCTTTTTAAAAACGCCAGCTAGTGCTAACCCGTCCGATAGAATCTGCTATTAATTTCCAAAATACCTTAACATTAAAAAAGTTGTAATATTAGGTTTTTTTGTCTTTGTCCAAAAGAGTTACTTTGAGTTACAAAAGAAAAATTTTCTTGAAGAATTTTTACAGAAGGGTTTTAAGTATATGACATCCTAATTGCAAACGTGCGAAGCCAGGCGGGTAAAGAATAAAAAAACAAATAGATATTTTCAAAAGTCCCTGCAAAATCTGCAAGCGCAAAAAAAAAATGTTCTTTAAAATCTGAAAAAATTATAAGTATTTAAGGCGTTGCGACAAATTAGCGCCTTGCGTGTTTAAAGTAATTTATCCATGAAAAAGTCTAGCTCTGAAGTTTAAAACTTTCAGGAACAGAAGCGAGATAATACGGTATTTCAATCACAAACTTAATTGCATGAAATTGTATAATTGTTGTAAATAAACATTAAAAATATATACACGTCGAAAACAGCAGTTAATAAAAAAACTGTTACAGCGAAACAAAGCTGGAAAAATGACAAAGAAGAAAATTAATTTATGTGTCGAAATATGCTCATTCGGATCTAGATAAATGGAGAAAATTTTGGTATGGTAATAGCTAGTTAAAAGCAATGAATTGGTGAAATGGTGGTCAGTGATTATCACCACCTTTAGAGCTAGAAACCCCGACAGAGTTGATTTGTCGCCTTAGTTAAGATAACATAACAATACAAACACGTACAAAACAATAACGTACATTATGATGATGATGAACTTGAAAATTTGCTTGTAGTAAGCATTCTAACGAATATTACGAAGCTCACAAAATGAAAAGGAAAAAAACAAAGCGTGCGGTCGTTTAGAAACGGCGAATGCTTGATGTTCTGTTACTGTTTTTGCGGGTGGTAGAACCTTGTGCAAGGTCCGTCCGGATTGCTACTACCATCTTGTTCGCTAATCCTGCCGCTAAGCAGCAGTGCTTGCACTGTTGTGTTCCGGCGTGGGAATCAAGACAGCCGCTGCAATTACTGGCACAAGAGGTATTTCATCTTAGCCCTCTGAGTTGGCAACGCATCTGCAATCTCTTTGGTGTTTCGGGTATCTATAAGGCTTCGGGTGCGGTGGTGATCACTTACCATCAGGTGACCCACTTGCAAAAAAAAGTGAATGCTCAAGTCTATCGGCACCTTAATGTACCAATATTTAATGATGTAGGTAAACAGTGAAACAAAGCATTGCTGAAAACTTCCTTAAATTCCAAATTGCACCTATAAGCCTACGCTTTTATGCGGAGTCCATTATTTTGGCTAGCGATTACAATGATTAATGGGGAAGATAATCTGAGTCGTATTGTTCCCCGAGGAGTGACACGTGTGTCGCGTGTGCTGAATTGGGGACCCTGCGTGTCTCTGCGTTTAATTTTGACCTGATTTTGGTACAATTTAGCCTATATTCAAGCCAGTGTCCAGCGATTGGGTACGGGCATCCATTTACAATAAGAAAATCGGGATTTTAGTATCCATTTTTTTTCCTGACTTACTTTTCGGGATAAAATCCCAGTTCCTAGCTAGGGGAAGACGTGAAGTATACACACCCCGAGTGGTGACAGCGAAAGCCTCAGATCGCATAATTATCGCCATCGCCTTCGGTTCATGCGCCAAGTACTTACAACCTTATTTATTTTACTGCCCTAGGGGTTTAAGGTACGAGTATACTGTTTGCCAACCTATTGTATCCATGCATCGTCCCCATGTGCGTGAGTAAAGGTTAATTACATTTCATTGCGCGGCTGCCATTGTTTCCAAAATGCCAACGACGGGTGCACAAGTCAATGTATGTGGTCAGATAAACATTGTCTTTGGTAAAATTATATTGATCAAATGACGATGATATAAAATAGAATCGAACACATTAAAACCGTGAAAGTGTAAAATTGTTGCAGATCTGCAAGTTCAAACTCCACAAAAAATTACTTAAAAAATTACTTAAATTACTATTCAACAAATAGTGATCATAGACAAAAACTAAAAATACAGTTTTTATTATTGTAACTAGTTCTTTCAATTTGATAACAGACAAATTTTAGTCATGATGCCCATTTTTGACATCTAAGTCTATAGGCAGGTACGCTAGTATATCTCGTTTCGTAAAAGTTGCCACCGTACGTCTATAAAACTAATTGCAGTTTCATATGTTTTGGTCCTCACTTATATGCTACGTTATGTACGTACACAAAGTCACGCCTCTTTCCCGGAGGGGTAGGCAGAGACCACGGATTTCCATTTGCTACGATCCTGACAAACCTTTGCTTCTCTTTTTCTCATGACATTCTTCATGCATGCTCGTCGGTTTATGGTACTCCTGACCTGAATATCTCTCTATGTTCATGGAAATAACCATCACTATTAATTTTCTTGCATTATTTTTAGAAAAAGACGTAACAGCCTCGCAATTCGAACCGTTTGACACATAGCCGTTTCGAATTGAAATGCTTTGTTCCAAGATTCAGAGCTCAAACAGACAACAAGCCAGACGAATAACGTTTCATTAACTTTAGATCCCATTGTTTATACGCGAACAAAAGAGCAGTACAAGCTTAAGACTTGTTTGATGCAGATCCCTTTTGAAAAATATAATCATTTTGATCTAACTGTAGATAAGGCTTTTGTGTTGGGGAAATTAGTTGACCACTTTGAGCGCGATATTCTGGGAAAATTGAGGGGAGACATCTGCTCTACATATGGTTATTTCACAGAATGTCTGGTTAGCTACCGACAAAATGCGGTTAATAACGCAACGGTTAAAATTTAAAAGCGATTTAAAATAAGTGTACTAAATTTGTTGTTTCTTTAAGTCATTTAAAGTAACTAAAAATGTTAATAGTACAAACTAATACCATAAAAATCTGCCAAGTGCGAGTCGTAAATACACTCGAAAAACAGCCCTCCTTTGTGCTGGCAGTCGGCAAAAATGCTGTTAACTAACAGTTAATAGCGAAAAATGCATTTTTAGCCGCTCGGTTAAAATAATTAATAACCGGCTTCGCATTTATAGTTTTGCACATTGTTTTGGCATGAACGTATTGCATAGTTTGACTTAGATAGAAGTAAAATCAGATCTGAGAGATATTTAATAGATTAGAGCGTTGCTGTGCGGAAGTCTAAATTTATATAATTGCAACAAATTACCTTGCTACTCCTCGAACTCAGTGTAGACGAAATCGTGCAAAATAGCGGCGCTTGACTTCAATACTTACGAGTATAGTACATTAATGTTGCACGAAAATAAGAATCTATTTAGCAAAGCGCCCTCAAAAGCACTGTGTGCCTAAAAAGAATAGAAAAAAAACATACATACGTACATACAACATGAGCCGAGCACAAAAACAAAATATCATTACGTTGAACAGATTCAAAAAGGGCTCCTCTCAGCAAACCTACTACCTCGGAAAACCGAGACGCTGATTTTCAGCAGGACCCTATGATTCCTAAAAAAGATTAAGTGATAAAAGTGTGGAGAAAGATGTTTAGTATAAGTTAATAAGTAGTAGTTTCACTCGCAAAGCAATTTACGTCAAGCAAATCTGTTGTAGGTTCCACAATTACCGCGTAATAATGGGTATATTCAATTCAAACTCGCGTGAAGCGTAAAAGCTATTTCTAAAATAACCTCCTTTCTTGTAATTACTAATAGTAGCGGGTGTCGAAATAAATTGTTTATAATTATGGTGCCTAATTACAGGGGCTTGAACCGGTGCAGTGTTTTGATTGCTGCAGTTTTTGAACCCGTCCTGTTTGTCGTTAGGTTCAGTTTGAAATGCGTTTTATCTAAGAAATGTAGTAGGTATATTCAGTTCAGTTTCATTTGTAGTGTAAAGTATTTATTTTATTTATCTGTGTATGTTTATGATAGTATGTCTGTTTTTCTAGATCGCTTTGTTGCCATGTTATTGCACCACCTGCTCTTATCTGTTCTTTTCTACATCTCTTTTTCTAACGGTTGTCTGGAAGAGATCGCTTTTAGCGATAAGACCGCCTGTTGTGTCTCTATATTGTACCTTCTTGTGTTTTGTGGTGTTCAATAAAGAGTTATTGTATTTTATTGTATTGTATTGTATATTCTGTACATTCGAATAGGGTTCTCAATTTTCAACAACGTCCCGATATTTTTGTAACTTAACAATATTCGATATTTCAATTGTCATTTATGTATGTGTCTCTTTGACTGTATTGACATTGCAATTTGTTGTAATGATAACAATAAAAAATGTAATATAATCTTTTGTCGTTGACTATACTTAGTTTTTGCACTTGCAGTTTTGCACCTTGCAATTACACATACCAAGTTTGGAAGCAATCCGACCACTACAAGCGAATCAAATTCGACACACAAAATTTTAACATGCATGTTAGAAATAGAACTTGTATAAAGTGGAACGCAGACATTCGTTATAAAGAGTAATAAAAAATTTCTCTGTCGACAATCGTTTACGATCCCTCTATTTCTTGCTTCCGAGCTCCCTTGAGTATACAGGGTGTTTAGTAATCACAAAGCGAGCCAAACTAGTAATTTGAGCCCTCCCGATTCGATTTAATCGTAGACCCCTTTTACAGGGTACGGGGATTAGTAGCAATAGTGACAGTTGGGCCTTGGTAATTATATTACAGTTTACAAGCTTAAAATGTAATAAAGCGTTGAAGGCCTGGTGGCTATAGGGGAGACTCGTGATCGTGAGGTATCCAGTTCGATCCTCAGAGGTGTCAGTAGCAAGGAGTTTTTCTAACTACATTACCTCAGCACTGTAGTAACCAACGCTCTTACGGTGAGCCTGGCACATTCATGTGAATTTGAACAACCATGATCCCATCGCTCTGGTTTCCCTGTAACCAGGGTTACAGAGGTCAGATGGCAGTCGCTCTAATGTAATAACCTGACTTGCCAGACCTGGGATCATCAAAGCGTACCTCGAATTAAGAAACGGGGTAAAAGGAAAAAGGGCTAGAAAAATGTTGATGTAGTTAGAAAATGTAGATTCGGTTTTAAATTGTAATTATGGATACCTACTTACAAAGTTGAAATCAACTTTTATTTTTAACTTAAGATCAATTACGTTTTTAGTTCTAACAATAATCCGCATGCAGCCAAGCCTATTTTGTCTGTCTCAACACAAAGTTGGACCGAAATCAGTCGCTTTTTTTACGTAAAGTTTTGGATTCTAAAGTTCAAATGAACTTTATATAACGATAAAACTTCAGAAATAAATATCGCATGTATGCCGCTAATCCTTGCATTTTAAACGGTATTTTGCATCAAAATTGCTAGTTATTTTCTAACAGTTGTGACTGCCATGTGAGGTGAATCCACAAAATAAATGTAATATTCTACTAGGGGGAGTGATTTCTATTGGGGCTTAATAACGGGTTGGAATGTTTTTTTCTTGCGATTAAATTTTGCAACGGGTTCGGTCTAGCAGTAGGTAAATCCAAAATCAAACCTATAAAAATGTAATGACTCTGAAAGTTAGTCTTCCTGCCTGAATGATACGTTTTCACTAAGGAATGCAAACCCGGTTATATCTCTAAGAAATAACCGGTTTTAACCGGTTTTTTCATACCAAGTAAAACCGGTTTTGCATACACAAGTTTCACATCAAAACGGTAACGGTGGTAAATATGACATTCATAAGTGCTTTTTAAGCCTTATCTGAATAAAGATATTTTGACTTTGATTTTGAAAAACTCCTCAACCAATTCTGATAAATTTTGCATAGAGATAGTTGCGATTTTGGGAAAAGTAATGGATCTAAATGCGTCTCCGTCATTCTTCCTTTTCCGTTAAAAAAATGATAAATCGCTTACTTGGCTCACAATACATGTAAATATTATAATCAATCTTAACAGTTGAAAAAAGTCTTGAACTTTTTAATTTGTATTAAATACACGGCATACATTATTTAAAAAAAAATCAAAACGTTTAATAAAATGAACATCGCTTTTTATTCACATACAAAAACCGTAACATTTATTTGTGGCGTTTTAATAACTAAAACAACCCGCAGCCCGAGCCATTTGTCATTCTGATGACATGATTTATGTATCAAACACATCCGGCTCGGTTTACACTAAATGTATTCCAACTGTAAATGACAGTGTTGAATTAATTTAGATGCTGCGTTCGTTTATTTTCTTAAATTAAGTGGCATTGCTTGGCAATCTTGGAGCAAGATCAAATAAATGCGAGGAGGAAATTGTCATGATTTTTAAAAGGTGTTGTCTAACTGTCCGTGTTAGTTTGTAAATTGTTAATTTACTAGCGAACGAGCGCGACTTCGTTCGTGTGAAATTAGTGACCTATGTCCGTCAGGGATAGTGTAGCTTTCTATTAGTGAAAGATTTTTTGAAATCGCTTCAGTACTTCCAGAGATTACCCCCTACCTTCTTTATTATATTAGTTTAGAAGTGTAGATTAGTGTAGATTGTATTACGAGGTTGTAAAATGGGTTATCCACCGCATTGGTAACTTAAATTGTGCTGAAGGTTGAAGTTTTAAGGTAAGCGTAAAACTCAAGTAGCGCACTAAGCGCTGTATGAAATGGATAATAGCTGTATAAAGGTCGCCTCTAAGCCTAAGTTTCACTTTTCTTATATTTGCGGGTGGTAGGACCTTGTGCAAGGTCCGTCCGGATCGCTACCATAGCAGTGTGCTTGTAACGTTGTGCTCCGACGTGGAGAGCAAGACAGCCGGTGCAATTACTGGCACAAGAGGTGTTCCATCTTAGCCCTCTGGGTTGGCAACGCATCTGCAATCCCTATGGTGCTACGCGTGTCTATGGACGGTGGTGATCATTTACCATCAGGTGACCCACGTGCTCGTTTGTCTTAATATGTTGTATAAAAAAACTATGGAAGACCTTTTCAATGGCCGCAGCTTATTTCCTATATCTATATTTTATATAGCGATATGATTACATATTATTTCATTGTAAGTGAATTTTGACCAAATTACAGCGGTTTAATTGGATTAAATTTGGTATCTGTTAATAAATCCGATGAGAATGCAATAATACCCGTCAACATAAAGTTTTTTAAGAATTTTATACTTATATTTGCTTTACAAATCTCGATTAAAATAAAACAATTTATTCGATTCCTGTTTAATGGCGTGGTTAACCGAGGCACGTCCGACAGTTTGAGTTGTGGTTAAATAACATTAGTTAGAAATAGAACACCTGTCACACTCTGTGACCTCAAACGATATTAAAATATAAACGATTAAAAGAACTTATTGCAGACATGAACAGCCCAAATAGCACATGAAGCGCTATATCTTAGGTAGTAGAAAGTACATGCCCGATTAGTATAGAGCATTTTCGTGAGTCTTACTCACTGCTATAAGTTTTCCACATTGTAATATTTCAAACATTTATGACCTTAAAAAAAACCAAAACAAAGCATTTTTTCATTTTTAAAGCTTATCCCATACATATTTTTATTGGTGATCTACAACAATTTGACAGGATTATCTCATTTGCTTCGTGATGCATATTCCCTATTAACCTTGACCTCAACAATTAGAACAAACAAACCATTTCGGAACTAGTTACAGACCCCTTATACTTACCTGAAGAAATAGGTAAAGTTTGGAACATTACGTTTATTAGTTAAAAATAGTGACCGACCGAAACATGTTATTTTGCCGAAACCGAAACCGAAACCGAAGGTTCGGTTTCATTGTAGTTTCGGCCGAAACCGAAACCGAAACCGAACCTTTTATAAAAAAAAAGTCCTTAAAAAGTCGAAAAAATGTTAGTAAGCTCGTTTTTTTCTAAAATTAATATCTCGCCGACCTATAATTACAGGTTTCTACTTTCAAAGATATATCACAATGAAATTTCAGCACAGTTACAGAGGTTCTGTTTGAAAATTTAACTACCCTATAAAGTGAAAAAAATACATTATTTATTTGTTACACAAAGTTAGCGATTTTTTAATGGTGGTATAAAAATAAAAATATAATACAAATCAAATGCCGTGGTCGTGCGTATTTGCTGTACTTGATAGTTGTAGTTGACGCACGACCAAGGCATTGGATTTGAATTATTACGCTATTAATGGGACACTGCCAGAAGACTTAAACAAAAGTTAATTAACAGTAATGTCTAACACATCATAAGACATGCCTTAATCTATATGACAATTATAGTGATCAATTATAACTTATTTTTTACTTATTTCCGTAGTCGGGTAACAGTTTTTAAACTTTTATTTTTATTTTAACATTTTCCGTTTTAACTAAACTCATCATCATCTCCAAAGGAACCCTTACAGAATAGTCCGTTTGTCAAGACCCTTTTGCTCAGGAAACCCGAAATCAGGAAATTCATAAAACTAAACTTAAAACCTAGTGTTGCCTCCCCTAGCCCTAATTACATCCTCCATGCGATCCTTCATTGACCTCACTAATGTCACGACACGTTCTTGAGGGATGTCATTCCACTCCTCGATGACGGCGTCCCGAAGCTGTACAATGGTGGCAGGGGCAGTATCACGAGATCTCACCCGCCGTTTCAGGTCATCCCAAAGGTGCTCTATGGGATTCAGGTCAGGACTTCTCGCTGGCCACTACATCACAGAGATCCCAACCTGATCCAGATAGTCCCGAACGATCAACGCCGTGTGGCAGCGGGCGTTGTCGTGCATACATGTGAATTCAGGCCCGACAAAACCAGCATATGGGACCACATGGTCGTCCAGGATCTCTATGATGTAGCGATGAGCATTCAGGGACCCCTGGCCACGTCCACCTCCAGTGCGGGAGACGCACACAAGACCGGTTTTGCCCTGGGTTGAAATACCGCCCCAAAACATGCAGGATCCTCCTCCGTAACTGGCGGTCTCTTCAATGCAGACTTGTGAGAACCATTCCCCCTGCCTCCTGTACACTCTTCTACGCCTATCATTGCAGAAAAGGCACACTCTCGTCTCGTCGGAGAAGAGGACAGACTTCCATTGGTCAAACGTCCAATCCACGTGGTCTCAGGCAAACTGAAGTCTGATTCGCCTATGCTCTGCTGTCAATTGCGGGCCCGTAGCAGCCCTACGGGGCAGCATTTTTTTCTCTCGTAGCCTTCTCCTGATTGTAGAGACGCTCATCGACGTCCTCCGAGCTGTTCGGAGCTGCTGTTGCAGTTCAACAGCATTGGAGAATCGACTCCGCAATGACGTCGACACAATATAGCGGTCGTCCCTGACGGAAGTGCAACGTCGTCTCCCGGATCCATGCTTTCTGATGTAGCCTCCAGTCTCCTGGAACTGCTGGTATACTCGAGCCACCCGAAAACGGCTTAAGTTGAGTTACCGAGCAACACCAGCCTGCCGTAGTGCTACTGATTGCAGTAGTGCTACCACTTGAGCTGCTTCTTCTGCCGTGGTATCCATTTTTCAAAGTTTTTTCTTACTGGAGCTGTTCAGGTGTGACCTCTGTGATGTCTGGGTAGTAAATGACCCATAATTCATCGTTACCCCCACTTTTATACGTATCCAGGGTGGCACAATTAGTGATCCCACTAATGAGTATTTCAGCACTTTTTTTTTAAGACGCCAACATTTCGTGGTCATTGTTAGTATGGCAAAGAACGATCCTTGTTTTTAAAGGTCATTAAATGTGCTTTCAAATGATACTAATACTAATAGGGTACAATAAATAAGTTAAGAGCTATATTCCCTTAAAGTCAAAATTACAAAAGGTGCGATTTTTTTGACGCCGAGTGTAGTTGCCGGCGGAGTCAGGCGAGCGACGCCATATTGCCAGCCGTGCCGAGCGCGCCCGACGTTAGCCGAGCACGACCCGAAGGTACGATGTTGTAAGTTTCGGCGCGGCCGAAAGGTTCGGCCGTTTTTGGCCGAAACCGAAACTCGGGCCGAAACTTGATTTTTTGGCCGAAACTGGCCGAAACCGAAACCGAAACCGAAATTTCGGTCGGACACTAGTTAAAAAGTTAAAGATTGTAGCGGAAAGCAATTTGACCGGATAGCATCGCGCTTTATTAGCCAACTAACTTGCATACTATTTAAAATTTTACGACCTTATTCATTAATTTACCAACCTCTTTTAACTAAAAAAAATATAGTATGTGTTTGTAAAAAATGTATAAAAAAACTTTTGCCCAGCAGTAGTTGTACAACACTTAAAATTAAAAAGAAATGTAAGCTAATAAAAAATAAAAATATAAATATCTTGGGACAATTTACACCAATTGACCTAGTCCCAAACTAAGCAAAGCTTGTACTATGGCTACTAGACAACGGATATACATACTTATATAGATAAATATATACTTGAATACATATAACATCCACGACTCGGGCACAAATATTCGTATTCATCATACAAATATTTTCCCCTACCGGGAATCGAACCCGGTACCTCAAGCTTCATAGTCAGGGTCATTAACCACTAGGCTATCCGGCCGTCAATTGGCCGTCTATTTGACATTGAAAATACTTACAGATTAGTTGATAAATATTTAATAACCAGCGGACGCGCGCGACTTCGTTTACGTAAAATTAATATTCTAAGTCTGTCAGGAATAGTATAGCTTTCTATCTGTGAAAGAATTTTTGAAATCGGTTCAGTAGTTCCAGAGATTACCCCCTACATACAAACAAACAAAGGTCACCTCTTTATTATATTAGTGTAGATAGATACTGTAGATGTAGATAATTTGAGTTGAGTTGTCTATATTGCATGCATGTATTTAAAATGTTGCATGACTTATTGAAGTCGAAATGTATGTAACAATTTTTTTATCTAACACGTGATATTCTATATTTACTAAATTTATTACAAATAGACTATATTGAATGTTGCATTATTAGCACTCGTCTGCTGATTATCTGTTATCATTTCAAATAACTTGATTTCCAACGAAACAATGATTCAAGTGGTGACTTGTTGCTAGTTGACGCAAAAAGACAATATTGTTAGCAATAAGATATAATAAATGCGTCCTTTTTTTAATGTAATACAAAACACTTACATTCCACCCCGACTTCGCGTAGGTGCGAAACGAATTACGTATATTTACCTACATATTATGTAAAATATTAGTACCAAGATTCTCATAAATGTCTTGCAAGTACTTAAACCATTTTTCATAATCACATTGTCAAACCTAAAACGATTCATGCCGAAAGTTGAGTATCACCAGAAAGTTATATTTGTGTTATCATAATAAACCAAAACAAACAACAATGACAAACACAAAAAATACAGAAAAGAGGCAATAAGCCAAATTAATAATGTAGATGAAGCGGTCTTAGCGCCTAAGAAAGATATTATGTTCCAGACAAAACGTGAAATAAAAAGTACTTAACTGCAAAACTCAGTTTTGGTGATTTTTGATGATTTGTGAAAACTTTGCTACGAGTATATACATAATATTTATTACATTATCCGGACTTAAGCGCGATAGAAATATATTGTTGATTTACCTCGACGTTTCGGCCATGTTTCAATGGTCTACTCGTGACCACGGCCATTGAAACATGGCCAAAACGTCGGGGTAAATCAACAATAAATTTCTATCGCGCTTAAGTCCCGATAATGTTATAAATATGTGTGAAAGTCGCGAAAGTTTAAAACAATTTATTTACATAATCTTCTATAATTAATAAATATTTCAGATTTTCTGCATTAAAAACTTCGGAGACAAGGGAGAGGATAGATTAGCGTTGCTGAACTATCGATAGTTGACCTCGAAAAATAGTCACAATATCGATAGATCTATAGTGTTGGGTTTTTATGACTATCGATAGTATCGATACTATCGAAAAGCAATACTATCGATAGTATTCATAGTATTGTTTAGTATTGATGTCTTTTGATAGTATTGGATTTGATGACTATCGATACTATCGATAGGCCTATCGATATTGTGACAATTTTTCGAGGTCTCGATACTATCAACAATACGAGGATTGTTTTTCTTTGTAAATGTTTAGTATTATTTAAATAACTATGCGACATTAAAAATAGATAGAAACTTGATTTGAGACCTAATTATTTAAAACTACATACATGTACATCAATAAAAAATATATAATCAACCCTCCTTTTCGGCTTGGTCACTGTTTGGTAAAGTAATAGTAGTTTATGCTACTGCTTTATAATGAGAGGCCTTAAAACACGAGTGTGGTTTTATGAAACGAGCGTCAGCGAGTTTCATAATAGGATCACACGAGTGTTTTAAGGCCTAATTATATACAGTTGCATACATTACTTTATCTACACACATATCATAACTGCAAAAAACCGTAACAGCAAAAAACCAAAAACGAATGACAACTAATGGCCGCCATGTATATTAAAAAGGTACTCTGTCTGTGATTCGATCTATCCGTCAAGACGAACGTTTTTTTTAAACCATAGACGAACGAATATAGTCCCTATTGTCATATCATTCGAGATCAAATGTCGTGCGTTTAAATTAAAAAAAACATACTGAGTTGACGTTTCGTATCGATAACTGTTTTAATATCTGTGGATACTAGAATAGAGACCAACTTGAATTTTGACAGCTGTTCCAAATTTAAATTCATAACGTCACGAGCAGTCACGAGATATCGGTAATGTGATGACCAATAAAGAACAGATTTACCTACTACCACAGACAAGAAAATTCTTATAATAACATTGGTTGTAATAATGCTGGTCATTTCCTAGGGTTTTTGAACGCGTTATTTAGCCTTTATGATTTGTGTGTAGATAAAAGTTCATTTTATGCAAAGGTTGATTTTTTACAGAACTGCTTCATTGTTCCTGTACCATTTTATCGTTCTAAATACAGTTAATTGCATTGATAATTATCATTATCAATTTCTTTTAAGTGTGCGATTCATTAAGTAAAGTTTTTTTAATATCACAATGTTTGTTACGAACCACAAAAATAATGATAGGTAGTTGATAACTCGTCTTCGTTATTTGCGTTATCAACTGTCTTTGCCAGTGATTATGACAACTAATAATATTATCTTCAAATGTAGCAGTATAAATATAACAACAAAGCAGTTCTCATCGCACTTAATGATAGTGTGGTAAAATAATATATTGGTAAATAAAATAAAAACAGCCAGTACCTATCGGAAATCAACAATGGCAAAAGAAGGTAAAAATAATAATCTTCGAGATTTCTTAGAGGAGATTGCACAAGAAAAGGGGTACAACAATGCCCGCATTGTTGTCCAAGAAATATCATCAGACGGAGCAAACTATTCCAGCACTTTACATCTCGTCTCTATATCAGCACCGCCAAAGGAAGACCTCAAACTTTTTGCTAAAGTTGCAAACATAGGTGAAGCTCAGAGAGCTATCAGTGAAATGTATGCTAAAGCTTGGGATATAGAACACATTTTCTATTCTGAATTAGCCGTGGCGTTTGAAAAACTTTACAATATTCACGGCGTCCAAATGAAAGAAAGGGTTTATTTTCCAAAATACTACGGGACTAAAATGATAGAGAATGAAGAAACAATAGTACTTGAAAATCTAACAGCAAATGGTTTTAAAAGTTTTGATAGGTTTAACCCCTTTAATTGGGACTATGCGTCTGCAGCTGTTGAAGAATTGGCTAAGTTCCATGCTTTAGCAATCACCGCTAGTGAAGAAAATCTTGGAGAATTAGAGAAAATTAGGAATGTTGGATTAAATGTGTATTCTATGGAAGACATGAAAACAAAAATGATACAACAAGCTGTTAAAATGGGAACAGAGGCTATAAAAGAAGAATATAGAGTCAGAACACAAAAGTATTTAAACGAACACAAAATGCTTGGTGACTTAGCTATCCTTTGGAAGCCATCCGATAAAGGTTTTCTCATCCACTCCGATTATAGGCCTAGTAATTTAATGCACCGAAGAAGAGTAAGTATTTAGAGGAATAGTAAATAAAAATTAATGCGTCTTTTTTTAGGTGTTAAATGTTTAGTCCTGTCTTAGTTGTTTCAATTTAGTGAAGTTTTGTATGTGTAATCTGGAATCATAATTATCGCGCGGGAATGCTGCTTGTATTTTTGTCAATTTTGGATCGAGAGCGATTTGTTTGGGAGCAGAATTTGCTAGGAATTTAATTTTCCAACACTTGTGGCTAATTTGTAGCAGATTTTAATATTGTATCTAGTTTTAAATGGCAATTTTTTAAGAGTGTCGTCGTTTTTATTTCCTCTACAATATAATTATTAGAATACAAGTGAAATATGAATAATTTAGCCTAATATAAAATAAAAAACGTAATTATGTTGTTGATAATAAAATAACTCATGCTTTTCAAGTTACTGATATGATTATAGCAAAATTTTAAAATAGTTTTCGAATTTCAGGATGGAAAAGTTGAAGTGGTCCCAGTGGATTTTCAAACCCTTCATTTCGGGACCCTGGTAGCTGATTTGATGTACTTCATCTGGTGTGGATCGGATTCCAAATTTCGTGAGAAACACTACCGGCAACTACTGGAACATTATTACAGTGAATTAACCGTCGCTCTGAGAAACCTTCACATAAATATCAACGACGTGTACCCTAGGAAGACATTCGAACAGGAACTGGAAGATGTAAGCCATTTTTTTCATAGTTATTTAATATCTTGACGTCACTTGTATACTTGTTTCATCATTTTAAATTAAACTTTATCTTGCACGTCGAATTATTTTTTTAATTAGATAACAAACCCACTTGCAAAATGCCTTTGAAATATAAAGTCTATTTAATGTTATTCTAATTCATAAATAGGTTAATTAGATATCAGACAATGAATATTTCGCATAACTTACTGATAACCTAAGTTGAACTGAATTCGGTGACCCGTCACACTGGCACTGTAATAACTAAGTAATCCTACTAATATTATAAATGTGAGTGTTTGTATGTTTGGATGTTTGGATGTTTGTTACTCAATCACGCACAAACAACTGAATGGATTTGGATGACATTTGGCACACATATAGTTTATAACCTGGATTAACACATAAGATACTTTTTATCCCGTAAAAATGCATAGTTCCCACGGGATAGCGATAAGTGAGTTATACGCCGCCGTGACGTCATAAGCAGCAAAGCAACTAATTCTCATTAATTTGTCCAGGAAATATTGCAGATTGCATGTTGGGTGCACGTTTGTTTAATTCAATTCAATAAGTCTACGCGGATGAAGTCGCGGGCAAAAGCTAGTTCTAAATTATATAAAATATCTTTAGTATTTTTTTACACCAATTGACCTAGTTCTAAACTAAGCACAGCTTGTGATTTAAGTTATAAACGAGGGATATATTTATTTACTAATTTAGATAACTAGCTCTCCGCCCTGGATTCGCACGGTTGCAATTAGAAAGTAATGTGCGAAGCAACCTTCCGTAAAAAATGATGTCTAAATGACAGTGAAATCAATAACAAAATAAGTTGCATAGTTTAGTAGGATAAAGTGGCCGAAAATACGATGAAGACATATGAACGGGTAGCAACTTTGCTATGCAAAGATATATGCTATGTAAAGATAAAGAAGATTAAGCTGGAAGCAAAATCAAATTCAAAATTAGATTTGGTTAAATAGCTGTTTTACATGTTGTTTGTTTTTTTTTTCAGAGTAAAACAGTCGGTCTTTTGCTAGGACTGGCAGTTACGCCTGTTCTGACAGTGGAACCAGAGGAAGCAGCAAAAATGGACAATTCGGATAGTTGGACCGTCAAGCCAAACCAGCTAGGCTTGGACAGAATGAACGAGGTTGTTGGCGATTACATTAGATGGGGAATCATTTAGAATTAATTAATAAATGATGATATATCTATCTATCCGTATTTAAGTCAATAAACTATATCAAGTAAAATGAGTGTGACTACAGAGGGTTCTTAACCTCGTAAGACCCAAGTCCTACATATAGGACAAATGTCAAACTGACGTTGAAATCATTGTCTCAAACGATATGGTTAAAAATTCATAGCACGAAATTTGACATGGGCTTTACGAGGTTAAGCTACATAGACATGGTAGTACTTACACGAGTCCAAATTCATGAGATCATCGATTGTTTTAAACTCATCAGCAACTCATGAGATAATCCCAAACTAAGCAAATCTTGTGTTATGGATACTAGACAACGGATAAACATACTTATATTTAGGTAAATACATACTTAAATACAAATAACATCCATGACTCAAGTACAAACATTCGTATTCGTCACACAGATATTTGCCCATACCAGGATTTGAACCCGGGACCTCTTGCTCACTAAGCAGACACATGTGCCACTGTGCCATATAGGATGTCAAAATGAAATGTATTTATCCTAGTACTTATAGTGATCTGTGGTTGAACTAAATTGCCTATAGGTATTGACAAATTAACAACTGTAGGCGTTAGTTTCTATACATAAGTATACCGAACCTTACGTCTGATGAATTTACTGAATTGATAGCTTCCATTACCTTGACGTTGATGTATGAAGCATTTCACGCGATGTTCTTTATTAGGTCTAAAGTTTGGATAAAAGCCAAAAAAGTCCATTTAAAATGAGTTATGTTTGATAAACGGGTATATTATGGTCACTTTTACAGTAACAGCGTATTTTAACAGCCAAAATTTAAATTGCGTGACTAAAATTTCCATTTTTTTTTGATGTAGAACATTCACATTGTTCAATTTTAATAGCAAACACACTGACTTGCTGACGCAGCCTTGGTCATCTGGCACAATTCGAACTTGCAATTAAGGATTCTGATAGACACTACGAAATATTATAATAATATTATTCAGAATGAAAAATAAATTGCCTAAATAGTATGCTTGTGTTCAGCCTATCGCGGCTTACTTCGTAAAGCTACTAAAACATCAGCGCCATTGAGTTTTTTTCTTATGATATAGGAAGGAAAACCAGCAAGTGGGTCACCTGATGGTAAGTGATCACCACCGCCTATAGACAACGGCAACACCAAAGAGATTGCAGATGCGTTGTCAACCCAGAGGGCTAAGAAGGAATACCTCTTGTGCCAGTAATTTACACCGGCTGCCTTGCTCTCCACGCCGGAACACAACAGTGCAAGCACTGCTGCTTAGCGGCAGGATTAGCGAGCAAGATGATGGTAGTTACCCGGACGAACCTTGCTTGTCCTACCACCCCCAAAAGAGTTTATGAAAAAGTATCGTAATATTATGCTTGTGTTTAACCTATAGCGGCTTACTTCGTAAAGCTACAAAAACATCGGCACACCACTTCACTGGGGCCAGCGCAATTGAGTTGCGGCGCGTGCGTATAAACATAAGCTATACGTTAGACAGAGAGGCGCACAGTAGGACGCTTCTAATATCTAAACCAAAGACTTCTATATATACACTAGACACGCTGTACCAAGCAGAAACATTGGCACCGTGAGTTATGGTACATGACTGCTACTCAGTGCTCTAACGTAAGAAACAGACGCTTTTTTGTACAACACCAAATATGTGAAAATTCTTCAACAACACAGCAATTCTGGGTTCAAAAGACAACCGCTGTCCTTTGAACCCGCAAAAGCTGTGTTGAGTTGCAACCATGTACCGTAACAGTACAACGTTTCTGTACCGTACAGCGCGTCCAGTTCAAGCATATAAGTCTTTGACCTAAACGCTGTTTTTGTTCGAAGTAAAACTTCTATCCTTATACTATTATTTATTGTGTACCTCGGCACTAAAAAAAACAAAATGAATACTTTCGATTACTGGCCATTAACTTTCAAATACCAGAGTTACCTCAGCTTATTATGCAGATAAATCAAATTCTACTTTTAATTAAACTCAATCGCGTAACAAAGCATTTGTTCCAATACATTACAGCGGCGATAAATCTCCCCGGATATTCTGCGCCCCTCGGTTTCTATATCTCGGCTAGGGAGACCAAGCTCCGATGACATTTCTGAAAAAACCCAGTAGCTCCAAAATGACCGGCCAAGTTCAGTGTAAATGAGTTTCAATAGGAGCAGCACTGGGCGGGGCACATTGCTCGTAAAACCGATGGCCGTTGGGGCGTAAACGTTTTTGAGTGGAGACCACGTACCGGAAGATGAAGTGTTGGTAGGCCTCCTACAAGGTGGACCAACGATCTGGTGAGGATCGCTGGAAACCGGCGACAACAAGACCGACTGTCGTGGAGATCCTTGGGGAAGGCCCATGCCCAGAAGTGGGCGTCTTCCGGCTGATAGGATGATAAATAGGAAAAATGGAACCCTTATAGGATCACTCTGTTGTCTGTCTGTCTATATGTCTGTCAGTTAAAACCATGTTTTTCAAAAACGCGTGAAGGTACAGAGTTCAATTTAATATCAAATACTGTCTGATGTCTGCAGTCCCTTAGAGCTGTGAAAAATTTACCTTCTAAGTCAACGCAATCAAACGCATGGAAAATTAGAATGACATCAAAAATTCAAATAAAAATTCAAAATGTAGCAAATTTGAAAAATTATTCTGGTATAAAAATGCTTAGGTCTATAACGGTCAATTGCTTTAAACACAAGAAGCACAGTTTCATCGGTTTTTTTATTCTACCCCATGATTTCCAATCGTATGGCGACCCGACAGTATCACCCTACACTACTAAAATTTTAATACCTCTCGATTCATAGAACTAATTTAGTAATGACAAGGGTGATCACGCGGCTATTGTAATGAGGTCCCTCAATTTGCTAGCGAATCACTAATCTCTCGCGAAACCCTGTTGTTTATTGGCAGTCGAGAGGTCATACTAAAATGGTAACATGATTTGTACATGCATGGTGTTCCACAGATGCCTCTAGCTAGGATTAGGTATCGATTTGGAACGTGATTAAAATTCCTTTGGCGGGGTCTCGGAACGTGAAAACATATAACTTTATTTATTAGTAGCTTACATGTTAAAACGAATTGCCTTTTTGCTAGTCGACAATATTAATTATAATATATATGCAAACTTTTCCGTCTGTGCAACATTATTTTTTAAAGTATATTTCCATGCGAATACCCTCTCTCCACTTCGCACGCTTAGTATTAAAGTGACCCATTTCTGAATAATACACGTCCCAAAATATCACCTTAATTAAAAGACATAGGGTTTAATTTTGGGAAATATCTAATTCAGAATTGAGTCACTTTAATACTAAGCGTGCGACTTGTACACAGTAACAACAACAACAGCAACAGTAAGAAAGTTTGTGGTCCTATCACGGCAACTTTAATTTATTTCTATATGCGTCCCTTTTTTATGAAACTAGTTAGACAGAGACGCAGAGAGGGACTTAACTTGGGACGTCATGTTAAGTATGATCCATACGACACCAACTCATGCTTGGGAAATGTGTTTGTGCAAAACGGAACGTGTAGTCGTCAAACAAACTTTCGCGCCAACTGCAAACTTGACGTCTACATGTTCCGTTTTGCACAAATTTCGTTTGTGTTTTGATACCATTAATTATTATTATATTGTACAGCATAGGAAGACAATCAAGCAAGTGTTTCACCTGATGGTTAGTGATCATCTCCGCCCATAGACACCAGCAACACCAAAGGGATTGCATATGCGTTGTCAACCCAGAGGGCTAAGATGGAATACCTCTTGTGCCCGAAATTGTGCAAGCACTGCTGCTTAGCGACAGAATTAGCGTGCAAGATGGTTGTAGCTATCTGGACAGACCTTGCACAAGGTACTATAACCCGCACATCAACACCAAAAATCCTATTTGTAGTGATTTCCTGATATATCTAAGAACTTTGGACACTGTGTCAACATGCGTCACTGTTCTTAAATTATTAAAGTTAATTACCACTTTATTATTCTTTTACTACAACCTTGTCACCCCTGTCAACCTACGTCAAACAAGTGGCTATTTCGGGCAACTATTTAAGTAGGAAGTAAACGTGGGACACCCCACATACAGTAGGGGAAATATATTCACGTACCACATTAGAACCCTATCGCAATGACGCGACGCGTTAAACGCCAGGCTATGTCATACAAATGTCATGCGTATGTCTCTTCGACTAGGTTCTACGGTGGTACGTGTTTCAATTTTCTTGACTGTACGTAATAATGTAACGGCTGTTAGTTTTTAATTAATTTTACTAGAACATTTTAAGGTTGATTGGTCGTATTATCTAGATGTCATACTTAATTACCTTCAAGAAACTTGTTAGTTTGAAATATTGTTTAAATTTACCGACTTATTTTTACACTTTGTTTGTATTCATATAACGTAATGTAATGTTTTGCGGGCGGTAGGACCTTGTGCAATCCTGCCGCTAAGCGGCAGTGCTTGCACTGTTGTGTTCCGGCGTGGAGAGCAAGACAGCCGGTGTAATTACTGGCACAAGAGGTATTCCATCTTAGCCCTCTGGGTTGGCAACGCATCTGCACTCTCTTTGCAGTTGCAGGTGTCTATATAGGCGGTGGTGATCACTTACCATCATGTGACCCACTTGCTTGTTTGCCTTCCTATGTTGTATAAAAAAAATGTGAAAGTGTAGACTGTTGACTAATTTCATTGCCCAAATTTAATACTTAATTATTTTTTTTGCAAAGTTAAGTTATTTCTTTATTTACTAAACTAGCTTTTTCCGCGGTTTTGCGTAAATGACATACCAACTTCAACCCCCTTTAAACTCCATAAATGGTAGAATGACAAAAAAAGTTTTTTTAGCTCACCGCCTCTATATCCGCTAAGTAACATTTTCCAAATTACTAATCTCTAGGTGCAACAAAGAAAAATTCAACATAGCCGGCTCAGTTTTAACCGACTTCAAAGAAAGGAAGAGGTTCTTAAATAAAAAAAATTAAAAAAAGTTTTGTGAACATTTTGCCCAATTAACTACAAGAAATAATACGCTTTCCTGTCTGGTATAACCAGTAATATCACTGACTACATCCCTACCTATGAAATTAACTAATTAACTATAACAATGTCATTTTTATAATAATACAGTACACATCTACAGGGGGAATATAATTTTCTGTTTATTTTGTAATCGTTTTAAATGTTCTCGCCATCTGAGACTGAAATTGCATGAACAGTCTAGTCTAGACTAATTTTATTATGAAACTTTATGACGCAGCAGCTGTCTTGTTAGTCTAGTATTTAATTTCAGTAAGTTTTGGGATAGATAAACTACGTGACTTAGTTTATTTCAGCTGTTATAAATAGAAGCAATAATTATTGATAATTATTTATGTAGTATCACGTAAACCGAAAACCGTTGAGGCACAGAGTAAATAATAGTACGATTTGCGGGTGGTAGGACCTTGTGCAAGGTCAGTCCGGATCGCTACTACCATCTTGCTCGCTAATCATGCTGCTAAGCAGCAGTGCTTGCATTGTTGTGTTCCGGCGTGGAGAGCAGACAGCCGGTGCAATTACCGGCACAAGAGGTATTCCATCTTAGCCCTCTGGGTTAGCAACGCATCTGAAATCTCTTTGGCGTTGCGGGTGTTTATAGGCGGTGGTGATCACTTACCATCAGGTGACCCACTTGATTGTTTGCCTTCATATTTCATAAAAAAAAACGGTGCTTAGGTAAAAGAAACGTCCTACTGTATGCATCTCATTTTTTCATACAATTTGTATTCATTCGTACGCGCGGCAACTCAATTGCGACGGCCTCAGTGCAGAGGTGTGCAGATTTTTTTGTACTTCCACAAAATAAGAGCGTCTGCTTGTTGTAAAAGGTACACACACATTTCTTATCACATGAAACACAGTCATGATAATAAATTCTTTACAAGAAAATTTATGATCACGTACCAAAGGGTACTATGCCTTTAAGGGATCTCTCCTAGTTATAATTAGAGCCAGATTACAATTTACTTACCATTATTTTCAAACTTATGTTCTAACTTTTTTTTTCCTTCCTATTTTATAAAAAAAAAACTTAAATTTTTAACCCATATTGTTTAAATTATAAAAAAAAATTGTTCCCTCCCCCACTTTTTGACTTGCAGACGCCATATTGAAATTTTATATAGCATTTCACTCCCACAATCAAGAACATTTCCCAACGACATTTCCCACGTTAAAATCTGTCAAGCCGTTTATGATGCAGAGCGTACCAAAGAAATTGGAATACATACACAACATAATTTAGTTTCGAAAAACATAACTCTCCCTTGAGGAGGTAGCCGAGTAAGAATTTAATTAGGTAACGATTTCGCATACAAAAACTGTATTCTCAGCAAAAACAGCGGCGCCGCTGCTATAGGATTTCCTCTGCCCTTGTATATTCGACCAAGAAATTGCTTGACCACTTTTCGACCGTATCACAAAGGGATAAGGTACAAAAGTGATCAAGCAATTACTTGGTCGACTATACATATTTTGATACCTGTTAAATTTAGTTAAACTTACGTAATAGATTTAATAATCCCGAGAATATCTAAACACTCACGTTATTAAAAGCAGGCATTCAATTTGAAATCCAGAGACAATAAGGCTTAGCATACACAGGGGTGCATAATGTTAATGTAGACTAGCATAGACAAAACATGGCGCTAATAATGCATTCATTGTGTGCGTGTAAAGCCGGCCTTAGTAGGGATTAGGGGTCTGTTCAACACTTTAGTTAAAACCTTTAGTACTATTTTTAAAAGGATTTAAATATTAACGTTAAAAGTACTTATTTAATTCATTACGTTTTTGGATTGAAACTGGTGCCTTTGTCTCAGTGTTGGGTCTTCAATGAACCTAGCACGAATCTTCTCAATACGAGTTTTCTTGCTACGTAACTCAGTGCGTTTTTTTTTAACTAGCCGAGTAGAAGAGAGGCACACTGAGTTACGTAGCTAGTAGACGCGTATCGAGAAGATTCGTGCTAGGAGCACAGGATAGCTAGCACGACACACCGCGACTCGCTTTGTCGCTCAGCGTGTCTCTTTCTAATTAGCTGAGTAGAAGGGCGACAGCGATGCCTTGAGCGACAGGCGTCTGTATTTCCTGTGGTCGACACATAGTGGCTGTGGTCGAACGTTTTTTGGTCAAATATGGTTTTTTTTCTGTTTTATTTTCTCACTGCTACAACAAATAATAAGGATCACTGTGTATAAATCTCATTATAGTCATTATAAATATTTGCAAAGTCAATAATTTAGTAATTTGTTAATTTAAACGCAACTAACCAACTACGTTTGCATTAAAACATGAAATCTTTTTCTTCTTTCTCTTCTTTTTTACATAATATAAAACTTCATTCATTAAATGCGTAAGTGTGTGTGTTTTTTTTTTACATGTATTTTTGTATATGCATATATTGTTTTGTGTTTATTATATTTATTTGTTTTCTTTTGCCCTATCTACTGGAAGAGATCCCTTAAAGGGATAAGTTCGCTTTTGTACATGTTACTTATTTTCTTGTAAATTGTTATTTTTTATTATTATGTGCAATAAAGAGTTTTACATACATACATACATACTTCGCTATCTCGCTCTGTCTGTTTTCATATCTTAACCCTTTTACTCCTTCTAAGCCACGCAACGGATTCTGAAACGGTTTTCACTGTCAGAGATTTTTTAAGGATTTTTTTTATGTAAGTAATACATCCTTATTGCACCAGTGCCAAAGTCAGATCGCTAGTTAAAAATTATTCATAAGCGCTCAGGGGATGATTATTTTAAAAAATAGAGTTAACGATGTGACAGAAACACAAGTGTCGACCACTCAACAAACGCATTCGCGGATTATACAGAATAACACAATGTACATTTCTAGAGTCCATGCATGCATGCGGTGTTTCATTGCGCCCAGCCCGCTACGCTAGCTTTAATGAATGCGTTGCCATCCGTGCTGTACCAAAGTAATTATAGAGCTGTAGTTACGGCGCATTTACCTTATTTCATTATTCATAAACGCTCAGTAAACCTCCATTACTTAAGAGGAGTGTGAACCCACCGCTCTCCATACAAACAGCGATAAAGTTTTCCACCCTCTAAACCGATAGCCATGGTTTTTTTGTAAGTTGTCAGTATGTCCTAGAACTAGGTTTGTAAGTTTTGATATTTTAAATATTCTTAATAGTTTCAAAAAATATTGACGGTTTTTTGTTTTGTATGAAATTCGTAAAATGTACATATTGTCAAACCTATGAAGATTATTTAAAAATTCAAAACATTCAAACCTAGTTCTAGGGCATAATGACAACATACCAAAAAATCATGGCTATCGGTTAAGGTTCAGAGGGTGGAAAACTTTATCGCCGTTTGTATGGGGAGCACTTTTTGTATCTGGGTTCACACTCCTCTTAACACAGGCTGCTGTCTTGATCTGTGTAAGTGACGTTTCGAATGAAATGCCACAGATCTGTCTCAAAACGGTTCTGACAATACCAGCGCTGCGAACCACGCAGCATTTATGCTGAGTCAGCGCCTTTCTTTTTCCACAACACTTTGGCATCCTAACTTTTAGCGTAAGTTTGATTTGTATTTTTCTTTTCTTTATATTTTAAGGTTTTTTTTTAAGATGTTGTTTTTATTCGTTATTATTGCTACCTTGTTTGTTGTGTATTATTGTGTTGTGGAAAAAAATAAAGTTTCAATCAATCAATCAATCAATCAATCAATCAATCAATCAATCAATCAATCAATCAATCAATCAATCAGTCAATCAATCAATCAATCAATCAATCAATCAATCAATCAATCAATCAATCAATCAATCAATCAATCAATCAATCAATCAATCAATCAATCAATCAATCAATCAATCAATCAATCAATCAATCAAATGAATCACTACATAGTATAAAGTCGCTATCTATTTCTGTCTGTTCTCATCTTCACCTTCGGCCGCTAACTCCTTATAAACCAGGCAATATGTTATCGAAAAAATGGAATTCTGACCTACCATATAACCGTGTCAAATTTACATAATAAGATAATAGTAACCGACTTCTAACAATTTGATTTATAACGTCACTTTGACATAGCATGGTGGGTCAGGGTTCCATTTTGTTGATTGTATAGTCGACCAAGAAATTGCTTGACCACTTTTCGACCGTATCACAAAGCTATAAGATTCAAAAGTGGTCGAGCAATTACTTGGTCGACATTACATGCTGATCGACATTACATGCTAAATGTAACCGTTCGAAGCCGGGGCGGGGCGCTGGTATATTATAATATCCTTAGCTCATGGATAGTCGACCAAGAAATTGCTTGATCATTTTTCGACAGTATTACAAAGGGATAAGGTTCAAAAGTGGTCAAGCAATTACTTGGTCGACTATTCAAGCATTCATTATTTCTCATCCAAATGTTTGCTCTAGCTTCGTAATTAGAGTTATTAACCATTCATACATTTTACGTCCTTTGTAGTGCGAGTGCCGACCGATCATCTGTCGACCTTCATGAAGCAGGAATTCTGGCCGAAGGGAGTGGCTTTCCGACGTTTTTGCGGACGGTTGCTGGACACCCCGAAACTAGTTCACACGTCGCCGTCGTAACGTACTTATTTTAACGTTTTGTTTTATAAATATGTAAGTTAGTCTTTATAGTATTTTATGCAACTGTTGCATAATGAGGGGTCTTAAGAGTGTGGTTTTATGAAACGAGCGTCAGCGAGTTTCATAATAGGATCACACGAGTGTTTTAGGACCTAATTATGTACAGTTGCATACATTACTTTATCTACACATATATCATAAATGCTCTATAACGCGTTCAGAAACCGTAGGCAATGACCAGCATTATAACAACTAATAATTATTATGAGATTTTTTCTAATTTGTTTCTATATTTGTTCAAATTCATTTTTTATTACATTATTTTAATGTGTACAGTCCTTTGAGTATTTATTTGAATGGAGATGACAAGCCGTAGTTTCACCAAACAAAATTTTCTGCCACTTTTAGCGGGGAGGGAGGGTACACACGCACAGCACACTACGAAAATATAACTTACACGCGCAGAAAATTATTGCTGTTTCTACAAACACACACTATTGAAAAATCAACTTACAACCAAAAAACACACGCACAACGACGATTTTTCGTGTTTGTATACAATTATCTTAACGTCAACAAGCACAACCAGCTAGTAATGTGACACGACAATGAACGAATGATATTTATGTTCCTAATGAATGAATGAATGAATGAAGCCAATTTGCCTAATAATGAATAACGATTATTCAATCAGTCACATTTCTGTACGTTTCAGCAAGTAATGATTAGGTACCAAATGAAATATCTTATTAATGTTTCCTATTTAATTGGGTTTTGACTATTTTTCACGAAAACGTCAAAACAACTACTGAAAAAAACCATATGTAACGAAATTAAGTTATGATAAGATCTGTTATTACATTGGAAGTATAGCCATAGTACTATTATCAGTTCTGTGGTATAGCACCTACCGGAATTATTTAATTACCGTTATGTAATACCGGTCTAATCGGCAGTAAATTGTCACTGGCGTAAATGACAGATGGAGGATAGAGGGAAGAAGTCAAAAAATAACTAGTTAAATGTTATCAAAGTTTTACATACTTATTTTATTTCCTTCGAATGTTTGAGAAAAGTACTTTATCTACACACATATCTACAGTACTCTATGATGGGTTCAGAAGCCATAGGGCAATGACCTGCATTGCTACTAGCTACTAGTGCTAGGTACCTATTAAAATATCTATATACTGTACACATTAAAATAATGTAATAAAAATTGAATTTGAACAAATATAGAAACAAATTAGAAAAATTCTCATAATAATATTGGTTGTTATAATGCTGGTCATTGCCTACGGTTTCTGAGCGCATTATAGAGCATTTATGATATACGTGTAGATAATAGTATTTTATGCAACTGCTATATAATGAGAGGCCTTAAAACACGAGTGTGGTTTTATGAAACGAGCGTCAGCGAGTTTCATAATAGTATCACACGAGTGTTTTAAGGCCTAATTATATACAGTTGCATACATTACTTTATCTACACACATATCATAACTGCAAAAAACCGTAACAGCAAAAAACCAACAAACAAGTATGGCGGCAATTCGATCTATCCGTCAAGACGAACGTTTTTTAAATCATAGACAAAAGAATGCAGTCCTTATTGTCATGTCACTCGAGATCAAATGTCGTGCGTTTAAATTAAAAAATCATACTGAGTTGACGTTTCGTATCGATAACTGTTTTAATATCTGTGGATACTAGAATAGAGACCAACTTGAATTTTTACAGCTGTTCCAAATTTAAATTCATAACGTCACGAGATATCGGTAATGTGATCACCAATAAACACAGACTACTAAGAGATACTACCCAATAAAGAACAGATTTACCTACTACCACAGACAAGAAAATTCTTATAATAACATTGGTTGTAATAATGCTGGTCATTTTCTATGGTTTTTGAACGCGTTATTTAACAATTATGATATGTGTGTAGATAAAGGTATTTTTTCTATGGGCTTATGCAGCTTGAAATAAGTGGTAGTATTCGATTCTATTTCTATTAACCTCCAAGCTACCCAGTCGTCTAATAAACAATAAATAAAAATAAAACTTATAGCCATTAAGTGCTTGGTAAAACAAAGATGCTTCTATGCGCCTGCGACGCAACTGCACTAACAATGCCGATTTGCTGCAGCTTGCTGCGATATAAGTGGGATTAGCATAGTCGCTGTACACTGCTGCCTGGACCCCAATTCTCGGTTCATGCGAGATGCATCTCACGTGCGAGATTCGTCAAAAAGTGACAGATTTCCAAAGGAATTGACAGTCGTGCGAGATGCATCTCGCATAAACCGAGAGTAGCCCCGCCCCACTGGTGGGATGTTGGACACCCCGAAATTAGGTCACACGTCATCGAAGTAATGTGTTAATTTTAATTGTACTTAATTTTAATGTTTAATGCTGGGGCTGTCATTTTCAGTTTTGATCAAAGCCCCTAAAATTTATGAAGATTTAAAAAAATGCTCAATGTTTTTAACTTTGCATGTGATTCTTTAAATAATTTAATTTTGAGAGTATTTATTGGTCCAGTAAGCAGCGTTTTGTTTTGAAAAATAGTGATCGTAGGAAAACCAAACAAAGATTTTTTCTTTTGGGAAAAAAATAACAGAATACCGTATTACTTTACCGTCGTGAAGATCTTATAGAAAGGCCTATGCCTAGCAGTGCTGTTCGTCCAGTTAATATGATGATGATGATAGTACTAAATATAATGATATAGCGTAGGTGGATCCTTCATCACTTTTAATGTTTTTTTGAAGTGTGCAATATATTGATTTAGAGGTAGATATAAATTACTAAAACTAAGTATGTCAGGTTCCCCAGGCCAAATCCCTGCGGGAGGATCCTCATGATGCTGGCTGCATTCCCACTCTGGATCAATATCCCAACCCATTGAGCAAGAAACAAGCCAGCTCTAGGGTCGGCAGTAGCTCGATGCAGTTTATGTGTAGCAGGCCGAATAGTCGGCGTATGGGCTCCACGTTCCGAGGGTATATTAAAAAAAAAGATAAATAAAATACAGTTAGGTAGCATTGTACGCCTACCAGCAGACTGAAATAGGCAACGGCGTACGTTTGCTAACAAAATACGGAGAGTACTGCAATAACAGGGAATCCAAATAATTTGTTATTAAATTGGGAAAGTCAAAGCACAATTTTAGCGAAATGAATTTGCGGGTGGTAGGACCTTGTGCAAGGTCCGTTCGGATCGCTACCAACATCTTGCTCGCTAATCCTGCCGCCAAGCAGCAGTGCTTGCACTGTTGTGTTCCGGCGTGGAGAGCAAGACAGCCGGTGTAATTACTGGCACGAGAGGTATTCCATCTTAGCCCTCTGGGTTGGCAACGCATCTGCAATCTTCTTGGTGTTGCGGGTGTCTATAGGCGGTAGTGATCATTTACCATCAGGAGATCCACTTGCTTGTTTGCCTTCCTATTTCATAAAAAAAAACTTATTGGTAGTGGCATGGTGTAGCTACCTAATGTTGGCTGTAGTATGGACGGGGTAGTACCACTTTCCTACCACTTTTGCATTTCATATGAGTAATGAGACTGCTAGATAGGTACCAAAATTCAAGTTGTTTTTTTATAAGTGATGTAAGCCCAATTTTATAAAATTTACAAAAAACCACAATATAATAAATGTTTCTTAAAGTATCAAGTAGTATATTTAAAAATCGTCTTACAATAAAATTAAAAAAAAAAACAGTTATTTATCAATTAAGTTGTAAAATAATGACACTTTTTTTGAGTACAGTAAACAGGGTTCGGCACTTTTAAACAGTAATTTAAATTTTTTTTTTAACTTTTTTATAGTATTTTTAGTAAACTTTTATGTTGTCTAGTTATTTACACGACAATAAAATTTTAATAAATACTTTTTTGATTTATAATATTATATCAAATTCATTTATTCAGACTTTTATCCATTTTGTTACTAAAATTACATAAACACTTATTGACTAATAATAATAATTTATACTGATTTAGATAATTTGGTAAATTTCTTTATAATACATTTTACTTGTTCGATATTACTTCCTTTTATAATCACTTAACCAGCATCCCAGTTAATTTTCGATCTCCGTTTCAACGTAAAAACAGATACCAGTGAATAACGACATTTAAAATCCCTCTCCACGCTACTTCACGATTGCTGTCACAGCGTAATACATTAATCCTAAATTATTAGCTAAAGCCCCATCTCACCATACCACAACAATACCACCCCATCGGCATCCATAAATAGGGGCAAAAATGTCACGTGCTAGCCACAGCGGGCCTAGCACGGATAATAAATCAAAATTACAAGAAGACACAGTAATGCGCTATATTTGGTGCAAGGGATAGGAGCTAGCTGTGGCCCGTTTCACTAAGCTACAAGTTACAATTTTACAAGTCTAAACCGGCAACATTGGTCAATAATGACCAATGGCAATGGGCATAATGACCAATGTTGCCGGTTTAGACTTGTAAAATTGTAACTTGTAGCTTCGTGAAATGGGCCACTGGACGTCATTACTTACTATACAGTTTCATTTTGTACTACTGTGTGTTTGTGCGAGTGTGGGTTTGAATGTGTATTGTGAACTAGATATTTTTTGAAACTACCAAAATATAATAATAATATATAATAATAATTGTGATATGATGATATAATGCATGTATGTTCTAGATTAAGACATTCCTCTAAACAGTATTGTACACCATGTATCATGGTAGACTACGGTCATGCTTCCGAAATGTTTATATTTATTAACACCTTTTGTACCCGTTTTCATACAATAAATGAATATGAATATGAATATGAATACTGAAAATAATAGAACATAACATTAAGGAAAAGTTTAGTTTCGTATTAAAGTATCATCTATTGAGTATTTCTTTTAATTTACTTGTTCACGATTAGTGTTCTTACAAAACAACACAAAATTTTGACGTAAAGGTTCGTTCTCCAATATATTTTTTTACTCTAATGTAGGTATTTTGATATAATACTTAATAGTATAGAAGGAGTTTTGAAATTAAAAGCTGATATCTTTACTTTCAATTGCAATTTAATGTGTCGAAAATACATACTCTTAAGTTCCTCTTCCATAGACACCGTGTACACACATTAATTGTCAAAAAGGTCTCATTTGGTAAACATTAAGGTAGTATACGTTTTCCATAATAATTTAAAGTTTTTTTTACTACCTTGACGCCCACCATTTTGACAGTTTCGTGCTCAGAGAAAGGAACCCATAGAGTGAACCGAGACGTTCCCGCGCCGTACACTTTTTGCAAATTGCTAGTGATGTACATTAGTCGATGAAAACTGACGATGAATATTTGATATGAAGTACGACATTTTCGGGATACCTATTTTAAAATCTTGTACTGTACCAAACTATAATGTCTTATAAAAGCTTTAATTGTAGCATAGCGAATACACAACCACAGCTGAAAATAAGTGAAGCGTGTCTTTGATGGAAATACTTTTGCGTACATTCGATCCCAAAAGGCGAGTGGTGATGTGAAATCAAAAGTCAAAAGCCAAAGGTCAAAATATTTTTATTCAGATAAAGCTTACAAGAATCACTTATGAATGTCAGAAACTTTACTACGTCGAAGAAGTAACAAATATCTAAGTCACAAACTTTCAGCTTTATAATATTAGTAGGATTAGGATATGAAGAAGGAATTAATACAACTACTGTCCCTTAAATATGACAGTTTTAGTAAAAAATGATCTGAGTTTTTCTTTTGACAGAGCCAGTGTTTTTGTTGAAATTAAAAGAAATAAACAATTTTGTGCGGTGGTACAGAACCCTCGGTGCGCGAATGTGACACACACTCGGCCGGCGTTTTACTCACGGATCACTATCGCTGCTATGCCGCGAAGATAGCTTCAAGTGCCACGCATGCGCCTCGTCCGAGACGAACCTAACTTCACACGTCTCGCAGTAAGGGCCTTCTAGTGTAACCTGAAAAAAATATATACATCACAGGAAGGCAAACGAGCAAGTGGGTCACCTGATGGTAAGTGATCGCCACCGCCTATAGGCGCTCACTAAACCAAGGAGATTGCAGATGCGTTGCCAACCCAGAGGGCTAAGATGGAATATCTCTTGTGCCAGTAATTGCACCGGCTGTCTTGCTCTCCAAGCCGGAACACAACAATGCAAGCACTGCTGCTTAGCGGCAGGATTAGCTAGCAAGATGGTGGTAGCTATCCGGGCAGACCTTGCACAAGGTCCTACCACCCGCAACAATTTCATAATTTTCCATCATCATACCAGCCGGAAACCACCGCTGGACAACTTTAATAATTCAATAATTCGTTTTTTCAGGATTCCGTACCCAAATGGTAAAACGGGACCCTGTTACTAAAACCGCTGTCCGTCCGTCCGCCGGCCGTCAGTTTGTCACCAGGCTGTATCTCAAGACCCGTGACAGATAGACAGTTGAAATAATGCCGCTATAACAACCAATACTAAAAACAGAATAAAATAAATATTTAAGTGGGCTCCCATACAACACGCGTGATTTTTTTGCCGTTTTTTTAATAATAGTACGGAACTCTTCGTGCGCGAGTCCAACTCGCACTTGGCCGGTTCTTTTATTAATATTAAGAGGAGTGTGAACCCATCCCCAAAAACCGCTCCCCATACAAACGGCGATAAGGTTTTCCACCCTCTAAACCTTAACCTATGGCAATGACTATTTGGTATGTTGTCGTTATGCCCTAGAAGTAGGTTTGTATGTTTTGATTTTTTAAATATTACTCATAGATTTGACAATATTTGCATTTTAGGAGTTTCATATGAAACAAAAAGCATCAATATTTTTTAAACTATTTAGAATATTAAAAAAAATCAAACACACAAACCTAGTTCTAGGGCATAATGACAACATACAGAAAAATCGTGGCTATAGGTTAAGGTTTAGAGGGTGGAAAACGTTATCGCCTTTTGTATGGAGAGGGGCGGGTACAGCCAGCGTTTTATTAGATAGGCGTATATCTACCATCGATTTTTCAGGCCATTTTACTTATACTAACTAATGAATGAACTTCAGGAATGGATGTGGAAGGTTTATTGAAAGAAGTGACCGCAATAAGGACGTATAGTCAGCGTCAAATATACCAGAGCGGGCAAGGTGGTCAAAAATATCTAAACACGCCCGAGCGTATTTGTCAATAGAGTCGAGTTCAGATATTTTTGACACCTGGCCCGCTCTGGTATATTTGACGCTGACTGTACACACTCCTCTTATCAACTCCTTATCGTTTTATCAGCCAGTCGGTGTTTCTTCTTCTTGTGTACGTCTATCCCTTTCTTGCTAACGAACGTGTACCCACAGAGCTCGCAGAGGAATTCCGACACATATTTGATCCGTATGTGGCCCATGTATGTTGTGAGTTTGCTGTAAAAAAAAAAGGAATTCCATATCAGGCAAATCGGTGGAATAGAGCAATACGGTATTTCACTCAAAAATCATAAAATTGCTTGTGAGCTTAGTCGCGCAGGCTCACGGAGCGAGTGCACGCCTATAGAAAAATAGTATGAGAGCGTCCGCTAACTCGCACAGGTGCGGCTGCGGGCTCATACTATTTGATCGATAGGCGTGCACCCGCTCCGTGCACCTGCACGACGTAGCGGACGCTCTAAATCGACGAAAGGGCCTCTAGGTGTCGGCAACGGCTCTGCGCACGCTTCCCAAAAGTCCTGGACACTATTGCCCCATAGTAGGGAATGGTATCAGATTGGCGGATACCTTATCGATAATTTCTACAAAATGTCAGATGCACCGCATCACTAGTCTATATTTCCATAACCTCTTATATAAATAATAAATCATTTATTACTATTAAAATTAATAAATAAGCTTAGTTTTTACAAGCACAAATGAGTCTTTGCTCCATAATTTAACCCACATAATAATACTAGCCGTCCAAAACGCGACATTCCCATAAATAAATACCAAATAATACTTACTTGTAAACGCCGATGTGTTGTCCTTCATTGCTTTCTTTAGGACACCGTGATGAATGCTAACTGCAACCATACACGAAGTATACCATTTCGCACAATAAATATCACTTGCTTGTTTCAAAAATCTAAAGATAACCATAAGAATTTTATTAAATTGCACCGAGAGCTCTACGAACCGTCATCAAAATTTGACGTGAATATTATGCGACTAAAAAGAATGGCTGCTATTCGACAGCATATTCAATACACGAAAGAAACTTTTTTAAACTGTTGTATAATTAAATGACTCATATGACCAAATGTCAGCACTGAGTGTGTACCCTAGTAAATTTAGAGACGGTGTGAAATAGCTATGTTTGTTCACTCCTTCACGTTGTTATATCGTAAGAGTGAATGGAGCAGATACATTCACGCTTTTTCTCAATTTTTCAGGCTTGCTCCATGGGTTCTAACCTCCTTGGTTTCGGGTGTGCACGCTTCACATATAACAACAGTCAATGAAACATTCATGCTTTATCCATTCATCCATTATTTATAAATTATTGATAAATATTTACCGCTTCAGCCAGTGTCTTGATTGGCACGTGCCAGCTAACACAGGAATTGCCATATCTAATCTTAATTGTGAAATCACGTGCTGTCATCGGACACAGCGTTGCATTGAAACTGATGATAAGCTTCCTCTCGTGATAAAGAGGTGCCCAAAAAAAATTATCATTTTCTAATTATTTTTATTAATTAAAATATATATATATTACAACTGAGAAAACCACATTCAATTACCTGCGGTAGTTATTGCGTGATGACAAGACAGACAGTAATAAAAAAAAAATGGTTTTGGCATAAATATTTTTTCTTAAATATCTCCTACGTCCATCTCCTAGTTATTATTTTATTATAATCTATTCAAAATAAAATAGGGCCCACTCGAATTTCCTCAATAAAACTAATATATAAAAAAAATGTTCGAGAACATATTTTTAAAGTAGGGTTTTATTAATTGTTTATACATGAAATTAGTAAAATAAAACCCTACTTCCCAGACATGTAATAGTAAGAAATTCATATTTTACTTTTACTCATTTTGATTAGGCGTGTATAACAAGTTGGATTGTACTTTGTTTCGATTATAACTGTAAACGAATTTCTTTCTGGTGAGTTCGATTTTGTTCCTACAAGGTATTTTTCTATTCACTAGTCATTGTGCTCAACTAACTCGGACTACTAAATAATGTATAGCTTGGAATTATTTATGACCTGCAATCTTTTGCCCTATGTAACTCATTAGTTATATGTCTGGCCATTAATCAAGATCCTTTCATGTTTTATTCATACCAATTGTGATGTATACCCGTTCACAAATATTATTTCGATAGATTGCAAACGTTACTTCTTATTGTAACTATTGAAATCTATGGTTCTATAAAAAATATCGCACGCTTAGTATTAAAGTGACCCATTTCTGAATAATACACGTCCCAAAATATCACCTTAATTAAAAGACATAGGGTTTAATTTTGGGAAATGTCATATTCAGAATTGAGTCGCTTTAATTCTAAAGGTGCGAATGTATTCATTCTGTCTGTACTGATTGTCAACGTGTTTTATTGGGTTATGGGCCCAGCACGCTTAAGGCTGCGTTTCCACCAGAGATGTACGAGGATGCGTGGGGATGTGTTTGTAAAGAACCAATGAGCCGTTTCCACCAGAGCTGTGCTGACCGAGGCGAGGTAAATGAAGCGATTCTATTGGTTCTTACAAACACGTCCCTCGCTACGCATCCTCGCACATCTCTGGTAGAAAAGCAGCCTTAAAATAAGGAAAGTAGAAAATAATCCGTTTAAATAGTTCTACGTGAAATTAAAAGTGTATGATAAAGTCATCTTAGATAAAAGAACAGAAAGTAGAATTTTGTTGGTCTCTGATATCAATAATTTTAAGATCAAGTGTGCATATTAACAGTTTTTTAAAAGTTAGGTATAGGTTTTGCTGACCGTAGTCTTTGCGAGGAGTACGGGCAATATACGATCGCTTGTCAATTTTCCTTTTACAGACACAAAAAAAACGACTTAACTTGCATAACCACCTGAATAGTGCCGTAAAGGCAAAGTAATGTGGCCAATTCTTTTTGGCCAAAAATTTTGTTAGCGGCGTTCATTTGTAATGAAACTTAACAAGCAAGAAAAAGTTTTATTTTGCCGCAACATCCAAACAAAAGACAAAGAAGAATTGTACCGATAATGTCTGCAGCATTTATCATTATTAGCTATTAACTGTCAGTGTAAAACCGTAATAAATAATACGATAAGGACGAAATTAAATGTGAGAGGTAATTAAAGTTCAAAAATATTTCGTCTAATTTATAGGCCCAACGTGACCAGTTGACGTACCGTACTATGCTTCAGTAGGTCACTTTTACTAAATAAATAAAATAAATAAATATCATGCAGTAAAATAAAAAAGAGCAATATCGACGTGTAAATATTCCCGCCTGCAGTGCTTGCATAGTTATGTTGTGTTTCGGCGTGGAGAGCAAGACAGCCGGTGTATTTACTGGCACAAGAAGTATTCCATCTTAGCCCTTTGAGTTCGCAACGCATCTGCAATCTCTTCGATGTTGCGGGTGTCTATAGGCGGTGGTGTATACTTACCATCAGGTAACCCACTTGCATGTTTGCCTTCCTATCTCATAGAAAAAAATTGCGGCAAAGTTCTTTAAAAAAGTATCTTAAATTATTAATCGAAAAAATACTGTATTACATACCAGCAAAAATATTTGCTTAATCTAGGGACTTGCATTTGTTCGTCGTTAAGTGTGTGGTCGCAGTGTCCAAGATTAGGATAGCCCTAATAGAATATAAAAGAATCATCTTATTTCAGGTTGTATTGGGCCATACAAAAATACCTTAAAGACTAACACAAACCAATTCAAGCTTTTTTGTTTTATTTGCAACTGCTAAAATGTAATTATTATCAAATCTATGAGGAATATAAAAAAATCAAAACATACAAACATAGCTCGAAGTCATAATGACAATACACCAAAAAATGATTACTATGGATTAAAGATTAGAGGGTGGAAAACGTTATCGCCGTTTCAATAAAGATCGCTGGGTACATAATAGTCTTAAGCCTGACAATACAAAAACTTATCGAGCTGGCCATGCTGAATTGCCGTTATCACATGTCACTTGTCAACCTAATGAGATAGGGTCTCGATACAAAGCCCTCGAAGAAAGTCGGTTGCGTAATTTTACTCTGGTTTGGCGACCTACTGTGTCGCCCAGCCTTTTGTAGAATCGATTAGTGTAATTACATACTAGGATTCGAAACTCATTTCCCCACGGTACGATTCTGGAACGCCCATCGACCCTAAAAGCACTAAATGAATGCGTTTCGCTTCTAATTACAGGACCTTGTTTCTAATAGCACCTCTAGCAGCAAACTTTCGGAAATTTATAGGTTAAACGATTTCCGACTTTGCGATAGATTATTTTGATCACAAGATCAAATATTCATAGGTAAAGAACTTAAAGCCCCTCTTGCATGTAGTGTTATCGGGTTCGTATAGACAAGTTGACGGTCCATATTCGAAAAATGACAATTTAATGAGTTTGTACACTACTACGTGTAACAGTGGCTTTACTTATTTTTTTATCTATAATAGATTCAGGCCTATCTTGGATTTGGAATTATATTTATCTTCTGTTTAATTATTACAATTGAATTTTTTTTCGCACAAAACTCTGACTACATTATAATCAATATCGACAGCAGAAATCTCAAATGTCGTAAGGGACGTCTCCTTTAATGTCCCTTACGACATTTGAGATTTCCACTATCGATACGATCATATATAATTAACTCTATTTCATTTAAATAACTTACATAGGAGACACGGTTTCTAAGAATTAAATTGTCGAAGTTTATTTATTTTTCTGAGAAAGCAAAAATAGAGTGAAATTGACTTCTAGTAATGGTTAATCCGTAAATAAAGTCTAAAAATAGTTTATGCTTCTACTGAGTGATCGCCACCAACTGTATAGCAGTAGTTCTTTACAAAACACTCGAAATAAACGCATTCATTATTAAGTACGAGTTAAGTGTCGATCGATGGAGCCTGCTTAAAATATATTGACCTTAAGAGACCCAACCGATGTGACATTGGTCTGTAAACTATTGATTTATTACAGTAACCTCGACTAGCCTGTTGTGTTGAGGAATAAAATGTCAACCAGAACATTGAATCAAATCAGGCAACATTCACGACTTCTGTACAGTTAAGCCGCTGTTCGCTATATTTATTCTAACGTTATATTGCGCAGAAATTATGTCAATTTAAACAGAGAAAAAAAGAAAGAAAAAGAAAGTTCCTTAATAGCGACCGTGTACCGGAAGACGGAACGTTGACAGACAGCTACAAGGTAAACTGGTGACCTGGTGATGGTTACTAGAACCTGCTGGATGCGAGCAGTTTAAAACCGGTTATTGTTACAGTCTTTGGGGAAGTTATTCTACGCGGTAGAGGTCTTACGGCAGTTATGATGATGATGAATAAAAGGAAATACAGGTGACCTTTTCTCCAAAAAAACGCAATCCTTTCCGTCTTATTCTGTCCTTGGATCTGGCTCAAGAAGTAGGCTAAATGCTTTTTTTGTCGGCAGCCCTCCATTCATGGGCATTGTAAAACTTTCTATAGGTAGTAGTAGTGACAAGAAAAAAAATGACAATAAAACTTGTGTCAATGACTAGTACTTTGGAGTCCAATAAAAAGATCCCCTTGTAATACTATCAAGAAGGTAGCTTTTTCTGTGCACCTAGCATGAATCTTCTCGATGCGCGTTAACTCGCTACGTAACTCAGTGCGTCTCTCTTCTAATGGGCTAGTAAGAACGAGACGCATACAGTTACGTAGCGAGTTAACGCGTGTCGAGAATATTCGTGCTAGGTGCACTGGTCGATTAAGCCGGTTACATAATATTTTGACCAGTTTTAGTCACGGATTTGTAACTTCATAGCAATCATTAAGGCGTTTCTTCTGCGCTTTTAAACATAATTTCACCTAACGTTGTCATTATCATAAACTTGGTTGACTTTAGTTTACTTCTTTGAAAGTTGCCTTCCCCTAATGTCGTGAAATATATACAAATTTTCTCGGAATGTAGAAAGTTGCGATGGCTTTTATTCAACTTTAATGAAAGTGAAATTTTATCTGTTTTTCTTTACTTAAATTGTCGGAGAATACGCAAAACTTGAAGAATTGCCCAGATTGATTAATAAATAGGCTTTGCACGAAAGCGGAAGAATTCATCATTTCATTGCGTGACAGTAAATATATTAAACTGCTATATTTCTAGAATTTTAGCAAATACTGAATAGGGTAGAACCTTATCGATCAATTAAACGCTAGGTACTAGGTACGAGTATGTAGACTAGAAATAAATCATTTTTGTTAATAGATAAGGAAAAAAACATGTCCTTTTATGGAAAAGGGAGAAAACGAGTGTGCTTGTAATCTGATGGGGAGAAATTACCGCCATCTTTGTACGAGCAACCAAGAGAAACGCTGATCCGTAGCCGGCCGTTAAGTCAGTAGGCCTCTGTATTTCTCACTGGGCAGGTCAGATACATTGGAGTAACTGCTGTCTGACCTTCATAACCCATGTTACAGGGAAATCAGACAAATTGAATCATGGTCACAGTAAAAATTAAAAGAGCCAGAAAATACGCGGGTGGTAGGACCTTGTGCAAGGTCCGTCCGGATCGCTACCACCATCTTACTCGCTAATCCCGCCGCTAAGCAGCTCAGTGCTTGCACAGTTGTGTTCCAGCGTGGAGAGCAAGACAGCCGGTGTAATTACTGGCACAGAGGTGGGTTGGCAACGCATCTGCAGTCTCTTTGGTGTTGCGGGTGTCTATAGGCAGTGGTGATTATCACTTACCATCAGGTGGCCCACTTACTTGTTTGCCTTCCTAACTCATAAAAAAAAGTCTGAGAATAAAACATGTTGCGATTCACCGATGAATTGTGAGCGTTTTTACAAAAATCTTGACTTCTATCATTCATCAATCAACACACTATTAAAATGTAGTCAACAAAACATAGAACGAAATATGTACTTATTTGATATAACGTCTAATATTAGATCAAATCCACTGCCGGAATATCATTAGCGTGTACCTAAAAGTTACGAACATAATGTGGATCCCCGTATGGTAATGTGACGCCTTCATTTTGTTCCGACGCATGTAAATCGGAATATTTCGTGTCTAAAAGACAGACTGTTCATGTTCAGTGAGTAGTGACGTATTTCTGTTACGAATGTGATATTAAGTATATAATAGTATTTTATCTACACACATATCATAAAGGCTAAATAACGCGTTCAAAAACCCTAGGAAATGACCAGCATTATAACAACCAATGTTATTATAAGAATTTTCTTGTCCATGGTAGTAGGTAAATTTGTTCTTTATTGGTCATCACATTACCGATATCTCGTGACTGCTCGTGACGTTATGAATTTAAATTTGGAACAGCTGTCAAAATTCAAGTTGGTCTCTATTCTAGTATCCACAGATATTAAAACAGTTATCGATACGAAACGTCAACTCAGTATGTTTTTTAATTTAAACCCACGACATTTGATCTCGAGTGACATGACAATAGGGACTCATTCGTTCGTCTATGGTTTAAAAAAAACGTTCGTCTTGACGGATAGATCGAATCACAGAGTACCTTTTTAATATACATGGCGGCCATTAGTTGACATCGTTTTTGGTTTTTTGCTGTTACGGTTTTTTGCAGTTATGATATGTGTGTAGATAAAGTAATGTATGCAACTGTATATAATTAGGCCTTAAAACACTCGTGTGATCCTATTATGAAACTCGCTAACGCTCGTTTCATAAAACCACACTCGTGTTTTAAGGCCTCTCATTATATAGCAGTTGCATAAAATACTATTATGCAACTGTTGCATAATGAGGGGTCTTAAAATACGAGAGTGGTTTTATGAAACGAGCGTCAGCGAGTTTCATAATAGGATCACACGAGTGTTTTAAGACCTAATTATGTACAGTTGCATACATTACTTTATCTACACACATATCATAAGTACTTTATGATGCGTTCAGAAGCCATAGGGCTATGACCTGCATTGCTACTAGCTACTAGTGCTAGGTACCTATTAAATATCTATAGACTGTACACATTAAAATAATGTAATAAAAAATGAATTTGAACAAATATAGAACCAAATTAGAAAAATTCTCATAATAATACTGGTTGTTATAATGCTGGTCATTGCCTACGGTGTCTGAACGCATTATAGAGCATTTATGATATATGTGTAGATAAAATGGTTTTACACAACACTAAGCGATAATTATGACGCGAAATAATTTTAAGAGTCACTTATAAACTCAGATTAGAAGTTCCTCAAGAGGAGTGTGAACTTAGCCCCAAAAAGCGCTCCCCATATAAACGGCGATAACGTTTTCCACCCTCTAAACCTTAACACATGGCAATTATTTTTTGGTACATTGTCATTATGCCTTAGAGAAAGGTTTGTATGTTTTGATTTTTTAAATATTCTTCGTAGATTTGACAATATTTGCATTTTAGGTGTTTCGTACAAAACACAAAAGAGTCAATATTTTAGAAACTAATAGGAATTAAAAAAAATCAAAACATACAAACCTAGTTCTAGGGCATAAAGATAGCATACAAAAAAACATGTCTATAGGTTAAGGTTTAGGGGGTGGAAAACGTTATCGCCGTTTGTATGGAGAGCGCTGGGTTCACAATTTTCTTAAAATACTTTTTTCTAGGTCAATTGGTGTGAATTTTCCCAAGGTTTTTATTTATTTGTTGATTCTGTCACTTACATCGTTCGCAATTCGTATACATTTTATTCACAAATTAGTCTACGCCCGCGGCGCTTTCCTTAGTTCGGTAGACAAATTGATGTGATTTGTTTTATTGAGGTGAAAACAAATATCCCATTTGGACCGCGAAATTAGGTTTCCGTTTTATATTAAGCTTTTTGGTAGCTATTAGATACCGATACCTTATGTTTTACGTTAATATGGGCTAAGATTTCACCGATATATTTTGGAATGCTAAGAGACTGGTCTGTGTGAAATTGTTGACTTCTTAATAACAGAAACATTTATTACAATTAATTTTTAATGACGTTAAATATTTAAGTTTTTAGTTTTTGCTGTTATAGCGGCAACAAAAATACATTTTCTGTGAAAATTTCAACTGTCTATCTATCATGGTTCTTGAGATACAGCGTGGTGACAGACGGACGGACAGCGGAGTCTTAATAATAGGGTCTCGTCTTACCTTTTGGGTACGGAACCCTAAAATTGAATTGAATGGAACATACTATTTGGGGGAAGTATTTTATTCACATTCTTTTCCAAGCACGCAAAAAGCTGTATTCCGAAAAACCGTTCAATTGAATGTATTAAAAAAAAACCAAGCTATGAAAAGAAACGTAATATAATCAAAGTCAATGTTATTCAACTCCGGAACATGAACGAGATATATTTTTAATGAAAAATGTTCGTGTGCCAATTTAGAATCAGCACAAAACAAACACAGGTTCGAATGTAGGTTTAAATTGTGAAAAAACATGCATGCATGAATTCTAATTTGCGTAAGGGGTTATTCGAGAGCCGAAGATACACTCGAGCAAACTTGAATGTAAATTGCGTTTTTGACAAAAGAAAAACGTCTTTGTAAAGAAAAAGATAAATGATAGAAGTCTGAAGCATTCTCCTTGTATTATACTGAGTAAACCTATTTTAGTTATAAAGTTGTTATTGGCTTAACCAATCACGTGACTTTTTGGCTTAAATTAAAGTGAAAACATAGTGTTTTGAAGTAAAATAATTAAAACGGTTTATATCACTTGTGCTGTAGCGAAACTAATTCTAATTCTTCTTGTGCTCACGGGGAAACGGACATAGTAAAAATACAAAATGCTCAATAAGTTACTTATTTGGTAAATAAGTTTCGAGATGTAAACAAAAAACCAAAAAAACGGGACTTTCTTTAGGCCTTCTCTACTACAGCTTACCTCCCAGGGGTGGGGACTTTTAGTATGTTTGTCTCCTAACTAGTCTAAACAAAGTTCCGAAGTCAAACTTTCTGCTTTCAACCTTTCCATCCGCAATCATTCTTTGTTTTTTTATGAAATAGGAAGGCAAACAAGCTCAAACTTACAGTTAAATTCGCAAGTCACTTCCATGTGAATGACAGTTAAGGGTTTAAACCCCAATGTCTGCAAGTCACAAAAACACTAAGGCTCAGTAAGTTTCCTTTAAAAAATATATCTTCTAAGGCTACTAAGGCACGAATAACCACGCACTCGCATTTTTGTAATGTTAATACAGTCTTGTACGAGGAGAAATCTAATACGCCCCTCAGCCCACCTTGAATATTTTTCCCTCCCTCTGATCGTGGAATAGCATTACCTATCGAGATTGTATCGCGGATTCATAATTTATGAACTAGAGAGCGATTCTCTAAGCACAGCAGCGACGAGTTCGACGCTGATATAGCGCCCTTTCTTGCTTTAGAACGCTAGCACAAGGTGTCAGCGGGCCATAGCGATGCCTCGACGGCGGGCTCGAGTCTAAGGGGCTATCATCGATAAAAGAAGACAATAGATCTGCTTACTTGTTCGGATTGTTACAAGCCTAGCGTCTCCACTTTGCGACGGGGTGAAGCAGGTGAAGAGGGGCTTTCAATATTTAGCCATTGGTTCAACTTTGAATCTTATCGTAAGTGAATAAAGTGCTTCTAAGTTTTCTAACTAGCAGCAACGCAGGCGTCGGATAGCAGAACTAAAAATATGACGCCAATTTAAAACGTTTCAAACACAGAGCTGTTTACTGGACAATTGGCACAGACAGTTTTACTCAGGCTATCCAACATAGTCTACCAAATAGACTATGGTCGGCTACTCTGCCACTGCGTTGTACACTGTTCTATAGTTTTCTGATTTCGATGGGGGCTATTTACAAGGAGCGAATTCTCGTTTGCGAGATGCATTACATTGCACGCCTCTATCTATCGATCGATCACATACCGCGGTTGCCCGCAAAATAGTGGAACTCGTATGCGAGAATTCGTATCGTGTAAATGGTCCTTAATGCGCTAAGAGAATAACAAGTCACTGGCAGCCTTGTTCTAGCGCAGTTGGTCGAGTGAGTGAGACAGAGCGATGCCTCGACGTCGAGTTCGACGCTGATGCGCTTTCATAATAACTGTGCTGTACCAGCGCGTGATTCGAAGCAGACGAGTTATCAGAAAGCTTGCATTCGACAGGCGGAATACTAATATGAAACTACGTTAGATAAAAAAACTGGCCAAGTGCGAGTCGGAATCGTGCAGTGTAAGGTTCCGTAGTTGCCTGAATACTCGTCAGCTTGTAAAGCCTACTTAGCTATGTTAGTTTTCCTTTCAACGTCATCATAATTATATTCAACTACCGTGAACTTCGTCACGTATCCAAAAACTACCATTTAGCTGGCAGGTGGGGAGGACACTTGACTCTAACAAAATTTACTTAATAATTCACAAACGGCTGTCTCAATCAAAAAACTGTTTTCACAACCCGCAATATTTTTGAAATTACCCAACGACACCATATACTATGGGAAAGACAAGAAAAAAAAATTACAGTCCCACTTCACGTGTAGGGGAGGTAGCCTAAAAAAAACATATTTTTTTTAAATTTCTTCAACACTTTGTCGGCGTGATTAATAATAATAATGCCAAATTCTAGTTCTAAGAGTTCATAAGCTAGGCTGCCGATAGACGCACGGCTCTTTAATTTTTAAGGTAGTATTTTCGAAGCGTTAGTAATTGATTGCGTCCTTTAGCATCTAAAGTCCGAGGTCAGCTCAGTAGAAAGCATCCTTTGGCTTGCTAAGAATACCTTTTGCTGAGAGCTCTTTAGGCAGCTCGTTTACTACCTTGGAAGCACTATATGCTGCCTGATGCTAACAGTGTGGTTACTCACCAAAATGGCCGAATCTCTTTGAAAAACGGCTGCTTTAGTGAGGTTTAGTTACCCGGTGAGATTAAAATGCAATTTTTAAATCTCACCAGGAGACTAAAGCTCACCAAAATGGCCGCATTTCTGTAAAAACCGGCCATTTTGGCGAGCTTTAGTCTCCCGGTGAGATTCAAAAATCGCACTCCTGGTTAGTGATAGGTCTACTCGAGTTACTAACTAGAGTGAGAGAGTTGAATCAAATACTCATCAGCCAGCAAACTCTTGCTCACTAATCCAGTCGCTAAGCTTGCACTGTGGTATTCCGGCGTGGAGAGGAAGACAACCGGTGAAATTAGTAGCACAAGAGGTATTCCATCTTAGCTCTCTGGATTGGCAATGCATCTGCAATATTGTTGGTGTTCAATGGTGGTGGGTGTCAATGGGCGGTGGTGATTACTTACCATCAGATGACACACTTGCTCGTTTACCATCCTAAGTTGTACAAAAAAAATGATTGAATTCGAGTTACCTACGTGAATTTTAACTCGGGTAAACTAGGCGGATTTTTTCTGAGTTGGAACATCTCTAGTTTCAGTGCCGTGCACAGATAGAACAGCTGCCTGTGCGATATATATATATATACCTATTAAATGTTTAATGCAAAAGCCTACCCTCCTTCGCTTCCAAATGAAACAACATTAATCACACAGACACAATTATAAACCACTAACACTACATCCTTAAACTGCACGATCTACGCAAATTTTGCCTCTATTTAAGGCATCGACGGTATCTTAAATAGTACTAACGTTCTCATCTCAAACATTTCGAACACACATACATATCTCGAATGTGTGATGATGAGAGAATTAGAAGCCAGTTTCAAAAGTTTCTATTCCCATTTTGTCTCATTTATGATTCATGCAGGTGCCAACCTTTTAAAAATTAAAATCTGTGGGCGCTCAGCAAAAACTCAGTAAAATCCGTGACTCAGTAAGATTCGTGTCGTAACCAGTAACTAACAATGCATGTCTGTGTGACATACGATCATTACGGGGACCCATCAATCGTCATTATCCTTCCATTCGTTACGGCAACGTAATGCAATACCATTTCTAATGTAACTTCCTAAATCTCCTATCTTTCGTAACCGTGTAGTTACGAAACCAACCTTACCGGAGGTAGTTTAAGTATACATTTTAGATAACTTTTGCAACGTCTCGGAAAGGTATCTAAAAGCAATGCCAATTTAAAGGCATGCGTTGGAACACGCACGAATGAATTTGACTTTTGATTTTAGTAAACATTTTAACTTCCGCGAACAAAATTTTACAAAAAAGGTTTTTCTTCTTTATTTTTCTTTATATAGTATAAAGTAAAGTGGCTATTCGTTCCTGTCTGTCCAGATATATTCGGCCGCTTTTTCCTTCTAAACCACGCAACGTATTTCACAAAAGTTAGCTTTCAGGTGAATTGAATGAATTACTCAAAGCCAAAATCAGAACTAATTTATATAACCAAATTTACACAATAAAATGATAATAAATGATTCTAAAATCAAACAGCACGGCCGACAAGACCAGGGGCGCAATTTTTGAACCTCACCAGGTGACTAGAGCTCCCCAAAATGGCCGAATCTCTATGAAAAACGGCTGTTTTGGTGAGCGTTAGTTACCCGCTGAGATTCAAATGCAATTTTAGAATCTCACCAGATGACTTTTGGTGAGCTTTAGTTTTTTTTTATTACAACATAGGACGGCAAACAAGCGAGTGGGTCACCTGATGGTAAGTGATCACCACCGCCTATAGACACCTGCAACAACAAAGAGAGTGCAGATGCGTTGCCAACCCAGAGGGCTAAGATGGAATACCTCTTGTGCCAGTAATTACACCGGCTGTCTTGCTCTCCACGCCGGAACACAACAGTGCAAGCACTGTTGCTTAGCAGCAGGTTTAGCGAGCAAGATGGTGGTATCGATCCGGACGGACCTTGCACAAGGTCCTACCACCCTCAAAAGTCACCCGGTGAGATTCAAAAATCGCACTCCAGCCTATCCTTTCCCAGTACTCCAGCGTAAAAGAGAGGGCGATGACGGCTGCAGCTCCTTTTATAGACTCATCTCGCTCGCACCGGAACTGGCCATCGTGATTAGATATGACGTGACGTCTGTTTGTCGATAACTTCTTTCTGGGTTGCCATAAGATGGCAACCCAGAAAGAAGTTATCGATATGCCATCTTACAAAATTTTATAAATTACAGTAAGAACCGTTTCAAAATCCGTTGCGTGGTTAAGAAGGAGAAGGCGCCCGAAGATACACTATAAGGATAGAACTGATAGGAATGGATGACGACTTTACTTCAGGTATACTATGTTAAGATATCGATTAAGTTATAAATTTAAGACATTGTCATTCCGCAGAACCAACTTTGTTCACTGGGACTTTCGATTTGCTGTAGGACCTCGTGCAAGGTCCGTGCGGATAGCTATCACCGTCTTGCTTGCTAATCCTCCCGCTAAGCAGCAGTGCTTGCACTGTTGTGTTCTGGCGTGGAGAGCAAGACAGCCGGTGCAATTACTGGCAAAAGAGTTATTCTATCTAAGCCCTCTAGGTTGGCAAAGCATCTGTAATCTCCTTGGTGTTGCGGGTGTCTATAGGCGGTGGTGTCTCATACCACCAACTTCCTTGTTTGCCTTCCTATTTTATAAAAAAAATGCTAGGCTATAACATTTTGATATTTGTTAAATTAAAGCATTTTTTATTTTACAACTACAACCCTTTTGAACTCGACGCCTTTACAGTTTAAAGGGAAAAAATGTGAGAGAAATCTAATAAAGGCGAAACTTAGTTTCCCCTTACAATCCTTACATGCGCCGTTCACACTCAATATGTGTGGAATCAAATCTAGTCGGTCTTTTTGTCTCAGAACCACGTATTGTGCTACTAAGGGTTTACGAACGACGAGAGAAAAGAAGTCGTTTTTTTGTTTAAACTACTCGTATATCTCATTTTTAGGGCTCCGTACCCATACGGTAAAACGGGTCCCTATTACTAAGACTCCGCTAACCGTTCGTCTGACTGTCCGTCTGTCACCAGGCTGTATCTTATGAACCGTGATAGTTAGACAGTTGAAATTTTCACAGATGATTTATTTCTGTTAGGGTTGCGCGGCTATTGTTATCAATTACACTGACACGGCGCGGGTGAGCGAGCCGCCAGCCTACTGCGATTTGCCTATGCCATAGGCAAGTCGGTGGACCGTACCTACAGTGCGAATTGGAACCCCCCTGACTAAACTACCAACGTTCCTTTGGTTTTATTTAAATAAAGGCTTGTTATGGTCTCAATATACTTCACAATCTGTAACATCCGCCCACCACAAATTTAATGTTTCAGTAATTAAAGACGTCCAATTCCTTTGAGATTGAAAGGGAGTCTTAAAATTAGACAGTAACCTATTTTTTTATCTTCAACTGAATGTTAAAGGAAATCAGAATCTTAGGTTGTAAAAAATAACGTGAAATATATTTATGAATTCTGTTAATTTATAATGAAAAAGTAAACTGCCCATTTCCATTACAGTGAGTAGCTTTAACTTTGGTTTTTCTTATAAATATTTAAATGTTTGCTTTGAAGGACCGATATATGCTAACGAAGTGAGGTGAACGCACTGTAACAAGTTTACAGCAAATCTTAGAAGAATTCGTTAACAGCGTATTATTTGTGATGTTACTTATTTTGTTGAGTAGACCTTGTGAAATAAAGCATTACATATATATTCATGATAAAATTACAGCTTTCTAGCACTTTAAGCCGAAGTCTAGTTCGGCAGTTCGGCGGTTTTATACCAGCATATTATTGAACTGGAATTTGAGTTCGATTTAAACCTACGAACCTAAGATTCTCTGAGCTAAGCTGCGAGCATAGGGACGGAAGGACGGACGGACGGATGGACATGGCGAAACTATAAGAGCTCCTTATCGAGACTTCGGAACTCTAAATTGTCCACGTCTTTCCAAATTGTCACGTCAGATGCCACCGCTGGTTTGCTGAGCAAAGTTTTGGGCATAAACATTTTTTTGCTGATCGTACAATTTGAGCTATCAATTAATGGGCAAACATTAACAGACCTGGTAGTAATTCCTATCCATAATATCTTTAGTATTATTATTATGAGTATTTGGTGTCCCACTGCTGGGCAAAGACGTTCCCTTAAAGCTTCCAATGCTCCTGCTTCGTTGCTACCAGCGGCTAGTCCTCCAAGAAGAAGTCTAATTTGTCCCTCCATCGCCGTCCAGGTCTGCCGGATCGCCGCTTCAAGTTTGTTGAGCTCCACTCAATGGTTATTTTGGCCCACAACTCGTCTGGCACACGGCAAATATGACCAGTCCAGTTCCACTTCAGCTTGGACGCTGTTTGACCTTCATCTACAATTTTTGTTGTGAGTTTAATGACACAAGATTGAACGTGGATTGAACAAACACTTGACAAAGTATCTCCATTTGTAAAAATATTTTTCCCAAAGACATGGAAACTAGCTTATTCCACTTCCCAATATATTAATCGCATTTCTATTCGCCAATTCATCGGAAACAATAATTCAATATCCTCATTTTGATCTTCGATTTACACTCAGTCGTCCGATTACTTGATTTTTTCCGAATTGATTCCGAATATTGCTGACTTTCTAAAGTATTTTTATGAATACCTTTATAAGACGTCTTGAGTTTCAGGAAAATTTAATTCCGTGTGATCAGAATTTTAAATATTTCGGTTGTTTTTGTGTTTATATTACATATAATGTACATATGTATGTGACAAATTAGAAGTACCCAAAACCGACAACCATGTATGAAGAGAGGAATGTGTGTGGAGGAAGCTAGGGAAGTATGCCAGGACCGGAGCAAATGGCGTTCTGTGGTCTCTGCCTACCCAAAAGGGAAATTAGCATAAATATATATCAATAATAATAATTAGACATAAATGTAAGTGTATTGAATAAAGCCTGATTTAACCGTGGCATTACTTTCTGGTTCTCTCGGGCAACGTATTTTTATAAACTGTTGCGGCTTGTAAACTTGATCTGTGTTTCCATACAATTCAGAAGTTAACGCTAACGTGTTTGAGACGTTTTTTTTGACAGAGAACTTTCATTACCTCTTGCGACACGTATTTTCAACAAAATGTTTCCATGGCATCAAGAAGTTCATTTATATTCATCATATTCGTTTATTGCTGTCATGTTAATTACATAAGGTGTCAGCGGTTAGTAGTTTGGTCGGTACATGAAGCCCTGGCTGGGCGTTTCAATTATTATCAGTGCATGCTACGTGTACATAAAATATTTGAACACTAATAAAATAGCAAGTTAACACATTCTGAATTTTAGTTCATTAATTAAATAAAGGTCATAGTTAAGTTAAAGAACAATGTTACTTAACTGTGCTTTAATTAATGCCTGCATGCCGATAACACACTGTATAGCAACGCATCGTCATATCAGCCGAAAGATGCCCATTGCTGGCCATAAGCTTCACTCAAAGATCGCCAAAACGCTCAGTCAACCCGTATGCCAAATGTGGCGATTGTGGCAAAACCTATCTAAAGGTACAAATTAATTTATTGTTGTTATGAGTACAACGTGTAATATACAAAAGTTGTCATTTTCCGATTTCACCATATTTCCCAAGTTTGACCGTTATGTTCTAATCTAAAAAAAAAAAAAAAAAAAAAGTATAAACTAATCAATCGTCAGAATACAACGTGGCTTATTATTATTCGTGTTTTTTCATACATTACAATGTTTATTAAGATTGATGGATGGCCAGTCAAATCTAAAAGACCACGCATTCTCACATAAAAAATCAAATACAGGGCGTATAAATTCTTTATGACGACTCATGTTAGGGGATTCTCTACATAGGGTGATTCGATTATTCCAACTCCCATGTGACTAGGGGAATTTATTTGCTCTTTACATTTTCCCGAATTTGTGTAGTGTGGATAGGATATTATTTTAGGAATATATGGCGTGTAGTAGGAATCAGTTTTGTGTGATAAATTATTGGTATGGATTTGATGTTGCTTCTGTTTAAATAAACGTATTCCTTTTATCTTATGTTTTATTTTAAGTAAAGTTGCATTATTTACTTACCTGAACTATTCGTAACACAGTGAAAGTAAAAAACAAAGAATACGAACATGGACTCAGTCAAAATTTGCGTTAAAATCCCATGTTTTAGTACAGAATTCGATGTGATAAAGTCACTTTATTATAGACGCCTAATTTATAGAGCGTTTAATTCTCGGGTAGATTCTTTAACCACAAGAGGTATTTCATCTTAGCCCTCTGGGTTGGCAACGCATCTGCAATCTCCCTAGTGTCTATGGGAGGTGGTGATCACTTACTATCAGGTAACCCACTTGTTCGTTTGCCTTCCTATGTTGTATTAAAAAAACCATACTGTTGCAATGCAAGTTAACTGGTTCGATAGGGGAGTACCACACTCTTACAGAATACCGGCGTAAAGTTGCTGCGTTTCGTACGGTGGCTGAGATATCCGGAGGCCCACTGGGGGACATAAAGGCGGGCAAAGGACCAGTGATTTTCTTGGGATTGCTGGTTCCTTATAAAAAAAATAAAAATAAAAAAAATTCATTTATTCTCAGGCTACAAAGGCCTATGGACAAATACCTTACGGACTAACATACAAAAAATTATAAAACTAAAAAATGAATATATGCTGTGCTATTCATTGATATCTTTTTATTAAACTTTATGTTAAGTACTAACTATTGTGATGATTGTGTATATTGCTCTGTAATGTTGTTCTGAAAAGAGAAGAAAAAAATAAACTGCTTAGTTTCTTGCAGCGTTTCTTCTCAGCAGAATCTTAAATTTTCCAGATGGCCTACTTGCAAAATAAAATTTCCAGTTTAATTTTTCACGTAGGCTGCTGTGACAACTTCCCATCAGTAAACCAGCATGCTAATCTCTCCCTTTAAAAAAACAAGGTAAAAATATTTGACCCATGATTGTTTATTACATTATATTTCCAATTTGTCAATTAAGTTATAGAAGTAATTGCACCAAACGTAATCACACGTAACAATTCAATTGTTTAGCGAACAACCCCGAACATTCCCCTATAATTGGCTACAAGAACCGCCCATTTCCACCAACTATTTATAACACCAATAACGACCCCGAAAAGACGTTGTCCATACCGTGAACATCCAGAAAGCTATATCCGTAGAGATTACCGCATATTTATGCGTACGAATGTTGTTCCTCGGATTTGCCCTAAGGCCGATTACAGACTGAACGGTTTTCGTGCGTAGACGCCATTACGGTCCGCACATCTTGTACGAATTCAGATGCGTTTATAAGCAGAGATTTTGTCGCTGACATGAAGCTTACATTCCTTTCTAACCAGTAAGTGTGTGCAAAGGGGTCGAATCCTTTATTTCGGGTACTACAAGTGCAGTAATAATGCCTCGATGAAACTTGCGCATGCAAGGATTTAAGACTAGGCGTGTTCTTCGCTTAATATAATCTTTTTTTAACCGCGAATCCAAAAAAATAAGTACTCGAAGCCTATTTTTGTATGTGTGCATTTTTGTTTCATTGTGGCTCTCAAATGGGTAAAAAATTTGTAAGAACCACTTATAAATACATAACTGCAGGCTTACCACTGATTCGTCAAAACTGCTGAGAAGAAGTGAAAATGAAAATGAAAAAATGAAAATGAAAATGAATGAATGAAATTATTGTATACCTACTAGCGGACGCCCGCGACTTCGTACATGTAGAATTAGTAGCCTATGTCCGTCACGGATAGTATAGCTTTCTATCTGAATCGGTTCAATAGTTTCAGAGATTACCCTCTACATACAAACAAACAAAGTTTACCTCTTTATTATATTAGTGTAGTTAGCGTAAATGTAGTTTGGACGCTTTTACGCGTATCTAAGTGTAAGTAATGCAACGACCTTTTTTTTTTATGAGATAGGAAGGCAAACAAGCAAGTAGGTCACCTGATGGTAAGTGATCACCGCCGCCTATAGACACCTGCAACAACAAAGAGACTGCAGATGCGTTGCCAACCGAGAGATCTAAGATGGAATACCTTTTGTGCCAGTAATTACACCGGCTGTCTTGCTCTCCACGCCGGAATACAACGGTGCTGCACAGCTTAGCGGCAGGATTAGCGAGCCAGATGGTGGTAGGGATCCGGACGGACCTTTCACAAGGTCCTACCACCAAAACACGCTTTTAAACCGCGCAGATAACCTGTCCGATCTGCAACAGCCCTGCGATCGTAAAAAGTTAGTGCGGTATTCGGTTACGTTACGCATCTATATTTATTCGTTTGACCGTGAAAACGTCGTAAAAGAAACTGTGACCCGAAGTCTTAGCGGCGGAATTTATTAGTACAAGTTGCGAATAGGGGTGCAACACGCAGTGCCGAAGTTAAACGAACTGCCAACATTGAAGTTGATTATTACAATCAGTTTTTTACAAGTATTCCCGACTGGCAACGCAAGTACGTCTGTACCGTCAAATGCAGCGGCGACTTTAAAAAGTTTTTATTATACAACATGGGAAGGCAAACGAGCAAGTGGATCACCTGATGGTAAGTGATCACCACCGCCCTTAGACGCCCGCACCACCAAAGGGATTGCGATGCGTTGCCGAGAGGGCTAAGATGGAATCTCTTTTGTGCTAGTAATTGCACCGGCTGTCTTGCTCTTCACGATGGAACACAACAGTGCAAGCACAGCTGCTTAGCGACAGGATTAGCGAGTAACATGGTGGTAGCGATCTGGACGGCCCTTGCTGTTCCTACCACCCGCGAAAAGTAGCTTCAAGGCTACGTTAATAATTTTTTATCGTGGTTTTTTAATCCAATTGATGTCTTCATCGGTTATATGTATAGTTGTCTATATGATAAAAACTAGCATAATATCGACTGCATTGCTTTTATGACTATTTTAAATTTATCAAAGTGATTTATAGATTCAGGCGTTACTTTGCGGAAGTCCATATTGATACTAATGGACACAATTTCTTTGCTAATCCGCGAACCCAGTGTCAGCAATCGAGAAACAGACAAAGCCTGTGCTGAATACCTTATAAAAGAAATAAAACAAACAACACAAAACGCGACCACATCCCAACCACCAACACCAAAAATAAACTCGACACGTGTTTCACCTCTCCACGAGGCATCATCAGGAGCTATTTATTGACCTCTCGACCGTCAGTCGACGAACTGTGAGTGTGTTTTTCGTCGACTGACAGTCGAGAGGTCAATAGCTCCTGATGATGCCTCGTGGAGAGGTAAAACACGTGTCGAGTGTATTTTTGGTGTTGGTGGTTGGGTTGTGGTCTCGATCGCTGACACTGGGTTCGCAGATTAGCAAAGAAATTGTTTCCATTAGTAACTATCAAAGTGACCTCATTTATGTGGTCTACTAATGTGTGTGTATGGCACCTACTGAAAGGTCGGAAAATAATCAAATGGGTAGTGTCAGCGTTGATGGCCTAGGACAGACAGACACAGATAGCGACTTTTGTTTTATAATGTGTGAAGAAAAAACTAAAGAAAATGATTGGCATTCAAAACAATTTGTGATTGTTAAAACTCAAAATGGGAATTGTTTGCCTTTTGTTTTTAAATAATCGTAGTTTAAAACAAAACCGGCCAAATTCGCGTCGGACATGCAAAGCTCTGGTTTCTCTAGAAGACCGCTTTCCAATCTTACTACTAAGTTAGAGTTTATTTTAGGAAACACAAATATCAGTTTGATGGTATTTGAAACTTCTGATTATTTCATAAACGTGAAATGCAAACACATTGTCTAAACAAACTGGACCAAATTACCTTGGTACTCCGCGAAACCAGTGCCGGGCTCGTGCAAAATAGCTGCGTCTGTGCGACATGTTCATGCATGTTTTTGTACGAGCCCGGCACTGGTTTCGCGGAGTAGCAAGGTAATTTGTTCCAGTTTGTTGATATGGAGCTCCGCAAAGTAACGCCTGAATCTATTAATTACATTGTCTAAAACAATTGTTGTTTGTTGACTTTATAAAGGTCTATTAAGTATCTACCTTAATTTTTTTCCCAATTTTACATCCTGTCGTTGAAAAGAGAGGTCACAATCACAATTTTTACGATTTTAAAACTGCATAATCTCATAAATTATCTCATAAATACAAAAATCAACCAGATAACAACTCTATAATCAATTTCAAAATCAACGACGCTAGTTAGAGCTGTTTTATTTCAAACTCCCAGTTACATTTAGTCCCTCCTACCTTTTATTTTGTCTTGTACCGAGGCGATCACGTATCACCCCTATACAGCGTTTATAGCGCTAGTATGCTGCTTCGCCTGTCTCGCTCGCGTTTCAAGCCTCTAGCCTGAGTGAACGAGATGGGGCTACCTCGACAACAATCTCCTTAGCGCTTAGAGCATCACCCCTGTACCCAATTGTATCGCAAGATTTTATTCCCCCATCGCATAATCACGGTACTGATAAGGTAACGGCAGTTGTACAGTCAGCAGGAGGTATACTAACACAGTCGAAGAGAACAAAAATATAAAAACTTGGGAATAAAAACAAATTTTAATATCAAAAGTCAGGGAATATACAGGTTGTAAGGAACAACGTACTGAATACTCAAACCTTAGTTTACCATTACCATTGTATTTTATTTAGTAAATACCTATTTAATCTATTGGTTATGTATTTATTAGTTTTTAAATTTTGTAACTGAAATTTCTTTCGATACTTATTTTAAATGTTTTTAACATTCAAATTATTAAATTAAAATTGTAATGACAACACATAGAAAAATTAGGGCAATGGCAGGACTTGAACCTGCAACATCAGAATTCCGTGCCTTGCGTTTTTCCAGTTTCGCCACACTGCCGCTAGTGAAACTTGAAAAACGCAAGGCACGGAATGCTGATGTTGCATGTTGTTAATTTTATTTATTAGTTTATTTTATATTAATTTTTATTGTTTTTATTTACGTACCTCTTGCTTTTTGTCTATCCCTATTATGATACTCCTTTCTCACACTCAAAGGTTAACTGGAAGAGATCCCTTAAAGGGATAAGTTCGCCTTTGTACATCACTGTATCTCTTCTTGTTATTTATGTTATAATTTACATACTTACATACCAATAGCCTTCACTGTAGATGACATGATCTGTTGTATGTAATGACCAGACCAGGAGCAATATAATTATGGTGTGGAAGCTTGTCACCTGATAAATCTCTGAACAAAACAGAAGCCCCGAGCACATCAGGCATCAGATATTGTCATCTCACCCCCCATAAACCCCAACTTTTGATCTCGGATTTCGTTTCTACACACGTTTCTATTGTCAAGAGAGTAAGACTGGTAAGCCTTACTCAATACAATTTGAAATTACACAATTGAGACGAATTTCCATTTACTACTAATACAGAAAATTATTTATGTGACTTGTTTATATTACAAGTTGCCCGCCCCGGCTTCGCATGGGTAGGTACAATTACAATGTAATGTACATAAAAACCTTCCGTTAAAAATTCTCTAAATGACAGTGAAAACCGTATCAAAATCCATTGCGTGGTTTAGAAGGAGAAGGCGGCCGAACATACACAATAAGGATTTAGGACAGACAGGAAGGGATAGTGAGTTTACTTCATACCATGTAGAGAAGATGATTCATCATCTTCTCGACAAAATACAACAAACAAAAATAATGATACAAGACAAAAATAATGTTAACACGTTCATGTGCGCTACGTGATAAGACGTAAAAAATTGGTGTTTACGGTGCAACAGAACGTAAATGGCCGTCAAAATAAAAAAATTAAAATCTCATACAACGCCGAGCGTCCGTACTAAATTCTGTCAGCTACGTCACCGTGCTACATTATGTCAAAAATTGGAACTGCTAGTGCCACGCTATATCCAACTTAACTCTTACTAAAGATGACTAGAATACACACACATGTAAGGACCGGTACAAATACTAACAACGTCCTATTCGTTCGTGTCAGATTTCGCGTTATTTTTGCCCACGTTGTATCACATAGTCTATAGACGTCGTTGCATTTTGTATGGGGAAGTACTGTGCGAAACAACGATATTCTAAAAAATCGGCAGCGCACGTGAACGTGTTAAATTATAAGAAAGACAAATACATTATTTGTTTTGACGTTACTACAACACCACTTAATACGTACATATGTGCATAATGATAAACAATTTAGTTCGCTATGAAAAAAATAAAACTCAAAGTATAAGATCAATTTCTGTAGATTTAGGCGATCGACAAAAATACAAGCGTTAGACGCGGAACATTGAAAGGGTTTATGACAGCTCTACGAGGCTACGAATTAACCCCCCTGACCGCCAGAGCTTCTGCAAGCGACATCCGGCGCCCAAAAAACAAAAGTCCAAAAGCACTTTGTCAAAAAACTCATCAAGCTTCATTGTCGTTGAACTCAACTTGCTGACTCACTGACAAACATGCTCTACCGTGTCGAACAGAATCGGCCCCGTATTATTTCACGTACAATCTCTATAGATTTCGCGAGCTACAAGCAACTGTCTCCCTCACTCTTTCCACCCAACAAACACTAGTGCGTTTCCATTTCTCGATGCGAATGGTCGTCCGTCGCCGTACGATGGAAGATCGCGATTTTTGAATTTCGAATGTGACGTGGTTTTTAAAAGCGTTTTTCGTCGCGCGGAAACTTTGAGTGGTGTGCGTTCGTGTTTTGTCGACTGATTGTTTTTGATGTTGAACTTTTTAACCGTGAAAGAAGATAATTTAAGTGCTCTGTGGTAATAAGTGTCGTGATTTTATTTAATCAAAGGTAGGTGTTCCTTAATTTTGGCTGACTTACACTAAAAAGTTTAAATGTTTAAGATTCTAAATCACGCAGAATCACAAAACTGTCAATTAATAGTTTTCAACAAATTGAACATTTTTATGCAAGTTGCCTTATTTCTTCTTAGTGTTTATTATGTATTAAAAAAAGGACAATAATTCTCAACAACAAATAATTATCATTATATTTCAATTCAATTTAAGTACTTAAATCAAATAGATAACAATTTTTGTCTAATATTAAAAAGCTTCACTGAATTTGAATTTTTGCAATTTTTTTGTTACGTGATCTTTTGGATGCCTTGATTAAATGATTTATATGTGATCTTAATGAATGACTTGTATATGAGGCGAAGATTAATAACACCAAAAGCTACGAAAAAAGAGGGATAGCAAATAAGACAATTTGTCCCACATGTGACACCGGGGGACATAATAATTACTCAATGTCTTGTTCTACGACGTCTTTTATACGTACTTCACATTAAGATTAATATATTTATTATGACGTTAAGATAATGTATGGTTTATTAAAAGAAGACAGAAATGTATTAATAAAACGGATCACTCACTTATTTTTACGTCGAGATATGCCCGACATGTTTAATTTGTCCGAGTCTCACGGTAGTTTTATGTTAAAAAGAGAGAAATGTATTACTACTTTGTTTTTTTACTTATTTCGTTATGGATAACAGCAACTGAAACGCTGATTTGTTGCCGAATTAAACTCCCCCCACCCGTCGGCTTTCGAATTTCTCACTCATCGTACGAAACGCCGTAACAAGCTACTACTACAAACCGGTATTCAGCAAGATTCCTTCTTAACTTTTGTTTTTTATTTGATTGACAAGATACGACTTTTAATTAGTAGTTTTTTATTGGTAAGCAATTCTAACTCTAGATTTTGAAGTAAAAATTTAAAAAATGACCAACATAATATATTTTAGAACTTAAATAATTCAAAATTTAGTTTTGCAACCAAATTGCAAATAAATGTGCCTTAAAATAATATTGATAAAGTGAGCAAGGTATAGTCGACCAAAAAATTGCTTGACCACTTTTCGACCGTTATACAAAGGGATAAGGTTCAAAAGTGGTCAAGCAATTACTTTGTCGACTATGCAAACAAAAAATCGGTTAAAATTTTTCGTCTATTTTGGAGTTACGAAGCGATATACAAAGAGATGAGCTTATGCTTCTGACACTCCTATTTTCGGTGCTTCAGAGTTTAGTTAATTATCCACATAGAAAAATGACTGCAGTAAAAATGATCGATGTTAAAAAAGGGGAACTTTAGGTGGGTAGAGCAGTAGTTGAAAACCTCTACCTCATTTGAATTAGATTAAAAATAGATTTCTGACATCTTTGACTTTCTTTTCTTTATCTTTACATAGTATAAAGTAAAGTCGATTTTTTCCTGTCTGTCTGAAATTTTAATAGTATATCTTCGGCCGCCTTCTCCTTTTAAACCACCCAAACGGATTTTGATGAGATTTTCCCTTAGGGTGACCAACTATGTATGCTCATTTTACATAACATGTTATCTAAAATTACAGGGTTTAAGGAACAATACGGGACAACCTTTATGATATGGCCTGTACGGTCTTGTATTTCTTATTTTTCAATACGGGACACGGCCAAAATTACAGCTGAAAAACGGGACATCCTGTAAAATACAGGGCAGTTGGCCGCCCTATTTTCACTGTCATTTAGAGATTTTTATAGGGAAGGTTTTTATGTGCATTTCAATCCGATTGTATCCGAGCGAAGCCGGCTTGGGTCACTAGTTATTTAACATTTTAGTGCTTTGTCGCTGTCAGTAATATGACAAATTCGAGCAACTCTCATTTCATACGTTACTACGACGAGGTTCTTACGTGTTTTGCTACTTTTGAGGCTGACTGTACCCTATTGGTGTGGTCCTAAAAGCCCATTTACATGGAACGAGTTTTCGTGCCGAGTAGCTATCGTGGCTATCGAGGTATGATGCGATCAATTGAAAGATCCAGCTCCGTTATGAATTGCAACTCACATGCGGGAACTCGCGTCATGTAAATGGCCTTAAACTCAAGCCCCATATCATAAAAATTAAAAGTGCTACAGAATTGTAAACTTATTCGTACAGACAATTAAATTGTAGCATTTGTAGGTTTTGTGGTACGCGCCCCAGGGGTTCATTTCTGAGCTTGCGCCTGTCGATTTTGTCGACGTTGGTTCACTCTATAGTCAGGAAAATGAGAGTTTGTGTAAATATTTCAGTTCTCTTCGAATGTTCAGCTATTTTTATAATGGAAGACTTAGGCAAATGAGCAAGCGGATCATCTGATGGAAGTCATTACCTCGTTCCGAAACGCTGTTTCGTTGTCGCCTTGTAGTTTCCCTTCCCCCACTTGGGCCACCGAATCTCTCAGTCACCGTACGAAACCAATCCAACGGATCGAAGTAGCCGGTCATGGCTTCACGCCGGTCTGTGAGAGTGTTACTCTCTCAGTCGAGCCGGCCCATTTGTACAGCAGTCAGTAACTGGCTATGTGGCTCTACCACTATGAAAATGTTGTGCTATTGCACATTTATACTGTATGTTTAATAACATAAATTTGATGTCTAGCAACATTTTTCTTCTGTGGCAATAAGCTGTCAGAGAGTTCTATCTTCTATAAAAAGCACAATATGTGCGCAGGAGCACATGCTCCTGTATTTTCTATCCTATAGTTTTAATACAAATTCAAGCTTTGTTTTATTCCAAACATAGTTTTTGGTCCTTCGAACCGGATAACAACCAGTGACCTATGAATATTCTATATGCTTACTCGAAGAAGAAAATTCTTAACCACTTTTCGATCGTATTACACGAGGAATAAGGTGCAAGTGTCTAAGCAATACTTGTTCAAGTATACCTAACTGTGTACGACATTGAAATGTGACCCCTTCACCCTTTACCTGGATCATCAGTGGGCTGACACACCCCCATGAATTGCACCACTCTTATTAATGACACGTGGATCGATCCTGTCCACTAGAAGTACAAAGCCGGTAGGCTTTTGTTACGTTTTCAGGGTTGGTCTTGCTGAGCTAACAGGTCAACTATACCTACGCACGAGTTGAGAGGATATTTAGAGGATTAGTTAAGGTTTATGGAAAAAGGATTGACGTTTTATTCTCTTAGTATTAAGTATGAGCATTGTTTATTTTAATACAAAAACAACTCTCAATAAAATGTTTGTAATTAAAAATCTGCAGGCTAGGAGCGAGGATGTGTGTGTGGCCGACGACGAGCAGAATGTATGCCCAAAGTCGTTAACGTTGATGTTTCTTTGAACTCTTATTGTTCAAGATTAAAAATGTTTAAACAGTCTTGGTAAAGACAATGCAGTGAAAAATTCAAGATAACCCCCATGGCATTACCCTGGATTTTTCATTGCGTCTTGGCTTAGCATTTAAAGTTAATAATTTGAATGTTTAACATTAAAAAATAACATTGAATGCTGTTACGAAAATGTATTCTTGGAAAAGTCTTTTCTGCAAAAGTCCTATTTTTAACCGACGAAAAAACGGACGAGGTTCTCAATTCGACACGTATTTTTTTTTTTATTAAATAAGAGCTGCTAAGAAAGATATCTTTTCTTTACATAGTCTTAACATAGTATAAAGTAATGTCGCTATTTATTCCTTTCTGTCCTAAATCTTTATAGTGTATGTTCGACCGCCTTCTTCTTCTAAACTACGCAACGGATTTTGATGCAGTTTTCACTGTCATAAGGAGTTTTTTTTTAAACAACATAGGAAGGCAAACAAGCAAGTGGGTCACCTGATGGTAAGTGATCACCACCGCCTATAGACACCTGCAAAAACAAAGAGAGTGCAGATGCGTTGCCAACCCAGAGGGCTAAGATGGAATACCTCTTGTGCCAGTAATTACACCGGCTGTCTTGCTCTCCACGCCGGAACACAACAGTGCAAGCACTGCTGCTTAGCGGCAGGATTAGCGAGCAAGACGGTGGTAGCGATCCGGACGGACCTTGCACAAGGTCCTACCACCCGCAAAAACGGAATCCGCGGAAACGGACGGAACGGAACGGATTTTTTACGGAATTTATTTATACCTATTACATCCCGATTGCGGCGAGTCACTAGATTAAAATAAAGTAGCTATTCGTTCCTGTCTCTCCGATTCTCTATCATATATTCGGCCGCCGACTACTTCTAAACCACACAACGGACTTTGATGCGGTTTTCACCGTCTTTTAGAGAATTTCAAGAACAGACCTAAAAGAAATTAAGAGGAGTGTGAACCCAGCGCTCTCCATACAAACGGCGATAACGTTTTCCACCCTCTAAACCTTAACCTACAGCCACGATTTTTTTCTAAGTTGTTATTATGCCCTAAAACTAGGTTCGTATGTTTTGATTTTTTAAATATTCTTAATAGTTTCAAAAATATTGTCGCTTTTTTGTTTTATATGAAATTCCTAAAATGCAAATATTGTCAAATCTATGAAGAATATTAAAAAAATCAAAACATACAAACCTAGTTCTAGGGCATAAAGACAACATACCAAAAAAACTTTGTCATAGGTTAAGGTTTAGAGGGTGAAAAACGTTATCACCGTTTGTATGGAGAGCGCTTTTTGGGGCTAGGTTCACACTCCTCTTAATCTTTCAGGACTTACTTTATCTTTATCTTCCTTATACTTACAAAACAATGTCGCTAACCGTTCCTGTCTGCCTTTATATCATCGGCCGCTAACTCCTTCTAAACCACCTAATGGATTTTGAAACGGTTTTCACAGTAATTTAGAGAATTTTATACAGAAGGTTTTTATGCAGATATATGCCATCCAATTTAATTGTATCCGTCCAAAGCTAGTGGCGGGTTACTAGTATGAACTAAATGACTGTATTATCTTGGACAGTCCTAACATAACCAGCCTAGGTTTAATTTATCCATACATGCGTCTTTGTCAAAGTTATATCATAAGAAGGGGATGCGCAGAGAGATAAACTCAGACAAACTAAACTGGGCCGGACATGTTAGGGCCACTGGGATGTTAAGAGATTATCCCAACTTGCAAATAGTGTATACTACTATGTTAAACGACCTATGAATCCGTATTCAGATAGAGATAGTCGTTCTAAAAGCAATACAGGTCAAGTAGTTCGTTGAACCAGGATAGAGATTTTCTTTTAGCATTTATGCAAACTTTTCATCTGCTTGCACAGATATCAAGTGCTTCTTTCCGTAATTAAAACACCCCTGAAGAAACTTAGGTATATTTTATGTTAACAACAAACTGCCGCCGACTCGTTTCTTTAGCAGAATAACGGCTTTATATTTTTTTTATACAACATAGGAAGGCAAACAAGCAAGTGGGTCACCTGATGGTAAGTGATCACCACCGCCTATATAGACACCTGCAACAACAAAGAGAGTGCAGATGCGTTGCCAACCCAGAGGGCTAAGATGGAATACCTCTTGTGCCAGTAATTACACCGGCTGTCTTGCTCTCCACGCCGGAACACAACAGTGCAAGCACTGCTGCTTAGCGGCAGGATTAGCGAGCAAGATGGTGGTAGCGATCCGGACGGACCTTGCACAAGGTCCTACCACCCGCGAATTTCTTATTCCTAGCGACGTAGCAAAGTAAGTAGGTACCTAAATTCGACAGATCAAACGGTAGGTACGTACTATGATCAAAATCACAGACATTGTACCTTTACTAAAATAATTAATATCAGTTATTTTGTAACGATTTCTAATAGTTTAGTAACGTTTTTAAATTAAATTAAATTAAAATTAAATTAAAAAACTCTTTATTGCCAAAGTAAACAACAGAAATCGAAAGAATTACAAGGAAGGTTATGTACACAAAAAAAAAAACAGTGCAAAAATATAGTTAAACACTACACTTGGCAATGGGTACCGGGCTCAGCGTTTGCTGGTTAACATCCAGCGCTGGTTTTCAGACCGGCCCCGCTGGCAAGGGTTTTTATTTCTAAACTGATATAAATAATTGCAAAACCGTTAACTGATTTACATCTACACTAATATAATAAAGAGGTAAACTTTGTTTGTTTGTATGTAGGGGGTAATCTCTGGAACTACTGAACCGATTTAAAAATCCTTTCACAGATAAAAAGCTTTACTATCCCTGACGGACATAGGCTACTAATTCCACGCGAATGAAGTCGCGGGCGTCCGCTAGTATAAAATATTTTAGTTGCACATTGTCTTTCATTTTTAACATTAGAAGTCAATAAGATCGTTATTTATCTTAACGCTTCTATGTAAACGCTATGTAAACTATACAAGGTATTTTTTTCTATGAACCTATGCAGCCTGTGCGATTACTGGCACAAGAGGTATTCCATCTTAGGCCTCTGGGTTGGCAACGCATCCGAAATCTCTCTGGTGTTGCGGGTGTCTATGGTCGTTGGTGATCACTTACCATCAGGCGACCCACTTGCTCGTTTACCTTCCTATGTTGTATAAAAAATTGGATAAAAATCAATACAAAATATAGAAAAGTGTTTCTAGTGATAAAAACCCAACCTAGAGTTACGCTATGATGTTTTGTATTTATTTCAGTGAGACAAACACAGCTTGGTGTTTTGTTTGAAGTTTATTTACACAAAGGCCCCAATAACAAACAAACAAAGTTGTAAAGTATAAATATTGAAGCTCCAATTGCTTAAATCTATACTTGTTGAAGTTTATTTCTTGTTTCTGGTGTTCTATAAAAAAACCGGCCAAGTGCGAGTCGGACTCGCGCACGAAGGGTTCCGTACCATTATCTATAAAAACGGCAAAAAAATCACGTTTGTTGGATGGGTGCCCCCTTAAATATTTATTTTTTTGCTTGTTTGCCTTCCTATTTCATAAAAATAAATAAATAAAATAAATAAATAATTTGCGGTGTAAAAATTACCTCGCCACTCCGTAAAAAAGGTATTTATTAAATGTTGTCTTTACGGTTTCAATGCAAAGATATTCTATGGTATACTCAGTATTTAATCAGTATCTTAAACTACTGTACAATAACTCCGTCTATAAGTCACCAAAGATCCTAAACTGGCCAATTCCTTACGGAAGGAAATATTTTATGTTTCCGCATTTAAGAGACTCGCAAAGGGCGGCTATTCCCAGCGCTATCAAAGTTAAGAAACTCTACCGTTACAGGTAATGGGTGCTTGTCGAAGGTGCACGTAACTGTTTTGAGATATTTCGTGCGATATTTTTACGCTCGTCGAGTCATAACAGGAGACATTACTGGGTAGATGTTCAGTTCTAACACGCACCTTTGCGACACGACGTAATTTGCGACTCAGTGCGTCTCTCCATGTAGCTTTCAATAAAGATTATTTGTCATGTCTTTATCTTGCTGGGCATATTAGAAAGAGACGTACTGACCTACGAGCTACGACTTGTCCAAAACGTTCGAGTTAGGTTAGATGTTCTGATGTTTTTGATTCCATACTGATGCCATACTGAAGTTCATGGCTTGCTTAGAAGAACGATAATGCTTTTCTTTGGAACTAGAGGGGGGAAAAGGGGGAGAGAGAGAGATTACTTTATTCGTGAACATAAGTATACAGTAGGTTTTACAAATTGATAATGCATTAAGTGGATGTGCTAAGTTTTCCATTGTCACTGTTGTCGTCATAGGCGTATTTAAAGATTTGGTACCCCGGGCCATTTAGCTTTGGCGCCTAATTAAATGACGATAAAGTATTTCATTTTAGGAGCGGCTGCCGCCTCTCGCAGCCTGGCGCCCCGGGCCATGGCTTGGATGGCCCTAGGGTAAATACGTCCCTGGTTGTCGTAGTCTATCAGATAAAGTCGATACCTCCTACGTATACTGGTATAAGTGCAAAATCGTGATTTTACAGGAGAGCTGTGCAAAGGTTCCGTAACCCATAACTTTATTGTCTGTAAAGATAATTTTACAAAATTTTGGATTTGTAGTAAGATAAATGCTTTACTTTAATCTACATTAATGGAATTTTGAAATGAATGGTAGTTTCTGAGAAAATGGCAGATACACTTGTTTACTCGTATGTGACATGGTGTAATTGTGCGGTATACTAAGCTAACTACCACTTGCCCCAGTATACGGCGTAACTAATTAAGTACTGAATTTGAATATATTGCTGTTTTGTATATAGATAATTACGTGACCTGGTCATACGAATTGAACAGAAAAAGAAAGCACGTACTGTTTTGCCCTTCATCATTACTTTATCAACGTATTTTTCACTTGTACCAGTATACGCTTGAATTGATATCACCAGTATACACTTGATTATGTTTTAAGTTCGCTGAGAAAAAACGGTAAAAACGGATTAAAATTAATTTAATTGTTTTATGCATTGCTTTTATTAGGCGAGAACATTTTACTCAATTTTATAATAATCACAGACTTTGATTTGCTTAAGTATTAAAGTCAAAAAATAATGAACCACGGCATTTCAAAACAAGTTTGTTACATAAAAAGCGAAATGTTATTAAATATCAACAAATCCGTGATAAAACAATCTTATTGATTACCTACATAATTTTGGTATCTATCAACTAATAAAAAATCTAGGAATGTGTCGCCACCGTGTTATCTATAAAGACTCCATTTTTGATCACAAAAGTTTATTTTTTAACATTGGCTCTTAATTTACTTCAATCAGTTTACATTATTGATACAGAAAACAAAACAGAAAATTTTGACCAAATTTCTAACAAAAATTAAACTTTAACACGATAATAGCTTACATTTAAAACTGCCCCTTATTTATAAATTAAAATAAACTTTAACAGGATGATTTATCATCCCATAAAATAAACACAAGTATTGCTTTGAAAAATAAAGTTCTGTTTCGTAAATATCCTACATTTATCTAATTTTCTTAAAATATCAGTCTTATATAATCAGTTGTTTTTTAATTTTAATGAACACCCATTTCATAGACATTAGAACATCTTACATATATGCAAAATTAGCACATTTTCCTTAGCGTATCATTTTATGAGACTAATTTGTTGTAGAAGTCATGGTGTTGAGCAGGAATTGTACCAGTCTGACAAAGATAATTAAGATCTTTACTTTTTTGCTTATCAATAGGTAATGCGTATAAAGCTCGAATGAATTATCGGCATGTACTTGAGAAAATTCTATTGTAGGTGACAGCACCGGATCAAGATTTTCTAATTCTGAAGACTTTTCTTTTTGCAAATCTTTTTACGCGAGGACTCTGAAACCGGTCTTGTGCTTGGCTTGCTTGATTTTGGTTCACATCTACGATGACAGAAATTTATTGATACTCCGCAGGATTAGATGAAGCACAGCTTTGCTGCTGTGAAGTGATACTGTTTCTGAAAACTCTTCTGATACCATAGAATCTAATTTTTGTTTTTCCAAAAACTCAAAGAAAGTAAAGATTCGGCTTCTGGCGGTAGCAGCGTCACTAGAAGTAATTTTTAAATTATTTTTTTTCTTTCTTTAAACCCGTATTACTGGTCCAACTGACAAAAAGTTTGAAATCATATTTAAATAAGAAATTTCCAAGTCCCAAGATATTTATTTATTTATTTCTTATTATTTATTTTAATATGGTTCTATTAGTAGGTTAATAGGTGAGTTCTCCCTCCCGTCTGTTTCATTTTGCAATGATTTTACTTACTTTAAAATCATTTAGTTATCAAATACAATAAGAAACGTAAAGTTACAGAACGTAAGAAATATAAATAAACTGAATTGTGCACGTAGAAGTCGTATTAGACATAATGCGTCGTCAACTGTCGTTTGAGCATACTGAGACAACTCCCCGTACGCATCAATGGCGAGCGTGCATACTGAGACAACTGCCAGTTACACCACACTCGCACCGCTCCTCCACAATATCTGCGCCGCGTATAGTGGTACAAGCGACTTGGCTCAGTATACATCGTACCGATTGTCAAAAAGGTGTAAGATGCGTTCATATACGTCACTTTATTTCCGAAACTAATGAGAATATTCGTACGAAATTTATGTGGCAGTTAAATGTAAGTATTTTAGTCTCAAAACTGCAAAAAAACGAAAATCTCAAAATTGTCACTTGTATCAGTATACGTAGGAGGTATCGAAGTGGGTGATACGCTAAGTTCGCAGCAGCAATGAGTTCGAAATCGAGGCAGCAGGACAGACCAATAGCTCGACTACGAGCTCGTCGCTGCCGTGCTTCCGAGTAGAAAAATACAGGGATGATAGTCTTTAAACTAAGCCTGTGGTAACCTAGCGAATATAACAATATTATTTAAGCCAAAATAAATTAAAATTTTAAGTTAAAAAAAAAATGCTCAAAATTTAACTAATAAATCGAGACGTTAGTACTTTGCGGAGCTCCATAGCAACCATAACAAATTAGAAGAAATTACCTCTATTTTAAACAGAGCTAACTCGCCAGCAAAAACATAAACATTATGAAAAAAAACACGAAATTCTAACATAAAATTATCTTCACACTTTTAATGATGATACTCATAAACTATAAGTGACACAAAAAAGAACCGGTTGCATCGAACCGGCTCGGCCTAACTTTGCTGCACTGTCAATACTGCACCGGGAAAGTTTATTAAACTTCCCCTTTGTGCAGTAAGAATTCTAGTTCCTAACGAACTCCTTTGAAGAGCGATTGGAAAATAAATTTTTGATGTCCAATCGGTTTGTAAGAGAAATGGCGTGGCCAGAAAAACTGGACACACTTCCGAAATGTCTGTCTGTAACATTATGGGTATCAATCATATCATTTATTGATTTCTGGGTATCTATATTTCAGATCTCAATGTATCATAATCATATCATAATCATAATCATTTATTTATCGCTTTCATGGGTAAGTTTTATTACATTTCAGATCTTATTCTATGAATTTTCCCAACATGAAACCCTGCCATTGAGGGCACTGCAAGTATACTTAAATGTATCTTAAACACTTCTTACACTGTTAAGAAAACGGATCACTCGCGTATTTTTAAGTCGAGAAATGCCCGACTGTTGTGTTGTCGTCGTCGCGCCACCGCCGCGGGGGCTCATGATTAAGGACCACGGGCTGGTCCGAAACATGTCGGGCATTTTTTGACTTAAAAAACGTGAGTGATCCGTTTTATTCATATGTCCGAGTCTCACGGTAGTTTTATGTTAAAAACTTCATACACTACATTGCACAGTGTAGCTTGCTACATCCTAATACTAATACTGACGTATTTGAATTATCATCATTCTCCTAGCGCTTTGTCCCATTCTTAATTTGGGGTACCTAGGTAAAGTAAACTGGAGGAGATCCCTTAAAGGGATAAGTTCGCTTTTGTACATCACTGTATCTCTTTTTGTCATTTATGTTTTTGTACAATAAAGAATTTACGTACATAATAAACCAAATTTATTTTCACTTTTCTTACTTAAGTATTAAACAACATTCTAACCTAAAATTTTAGTTTTAGCAATCAAAATACTGTTTATTGTTTAAATAAATCATTCTAAAGCAAAATAATATTAACTCTCTCTCTCTCTTCTCTATTAACTCTCTTTCTATTAATATTAAAAATAAAATAATCTTTTAATTATATCTCTTTACGTTGTAGACCCTAAATTGCCATGCTAAAAATTTTATATCTTATGTATATTTTATATTTTATGTCGGTGGCAAGAAAACAAGTAAGATCTGTGCACCTAGCACGAATCTTCTCGATACGCGTTAACTCGCCACGTAACTCAGTGCGTCTCGTTCTAACTAGCCCAGTAGGATAGAGACGCACCGAGTTAACGCGTGTCCAGAAGATTCGTGCTAGTTGCACTGATGATATGCGATCACGATCACCGTTGCCTGTAGGCTCTATAATTCGCACGCGTCATATATTTGACGTTTCTTTTTGGTTATTCATTTCGTTATTTTATAGCTCTTAACATAGCGCGCTATAAAAAATAGCGTAGCGCATTTAGCACACTATGTATATAGCCATTAATCTCATCTCTACTTGAAACCAGTGGTTTGATTTTTGACTTTTAAGCGCTCGATACTCGCCAGTCGCGCGCCAATCAATGCCAGCTAAAATATACGCTCATGACTTTGAGTAGCCCGCGGCTTGCAAGTTTCGAGTTCTCGAAAGTCAACCTGCAGGCGCCTCAAAATAAAAAAAGCCGACCCCGAGTAACGGGATAGTGCGAGGACAAAGAAAACTATCGACGTTACTTCGTTTGCTGAAATAAGGCTGTAGTAAAAACTCTAGTGGGTCACAGAGAAACGCTTCAGCGTAATGTAAGAGAACTTCTTAAGTGTTCGTTCCATTTCACTCAAATTCTTATTACAAAAGAGTGAATGAATCCGTCTCGATTCAGCGCCATAACTCAATTTCTCTGAGTTCCCTCGAAGTTTGAAAAACAATGTGTTTTGCATAAGAAAGTCTTGAATATGAAAAGCTTTTTAAAACTTAGCTTCGCAGCTTTTTGTTGTGGAAGCGATTTGGAAGGAACAGGCCCGTTTGCTAAAGTATTGTATGCTTCTTAGAAGTTTGGCGCTTAATTCGTTTAACACGTTTGCTTGTCAACATAAATGGATTTTTAAACAGAATACAAAATGTTTACGAAAGTGTTTTATACTAAATCTTTTAACAACTTGTTCTTACTGAACTTTTACATACGGTACGAATGATTCGACAAGCTGTTAGAAAAATTAACAACGATTTCATAATTGTGTTGATTGCAGATTGTGTGTGTGAATTCAAAGCTAGCTAATAGTCGAGTCTGCTTGATGTATGTATGTAAATACAAGCGGAGGAAGATGGATCTTTGCATTAAAAATACATACATGTCGTAAAGTCGCACGTATTTTCTATGTAAATTTGAATAAATACTGTTTTTACCCGACTGCGCGACGCAAAGGAGGATAATGTGTTTACTGTAAATTATTATTAAGTCATTTAATGCGCCAAGTGTACTTTTAACACAATACTATAAGTCGCTTCGTTGCTCTTATGGTTTATTTAGGCACATTACAAATTAAAGGCTATTCCGATGAAGCGGATATCAACTCTTGAAATAATAATGCTGTATTTTTAAAATTTGCTCTCTGTGTGGCTAAATTGAAAAGGGTTCGAACGTTGGGTATTAGATTCGTTACAATATACATGATACAATTTTAACAGCTTAAATTGTTTTATAACAAATGACTACATATCCCGAAAACATAATAAGTTATTACAGGTCTAGTTTCTGGTTGCGTTTGAATCACTTCCAACATTCTATTGCAACATTTACGAGTAAGCAACTGTAAAACCTATATGACGTGTAAAAATAAAAGGCATAAATTACACATTCAAACGAATTATATAATCAGTGATTCAATTCCTTTCACCCTCTCTATGTGTATTATCTTCCCTTATAATAGTAATCCTTCCCTTGTAACTTGTGCTATAAATAAACGGATATTCATTAATTCTTGACGTTTAATTCACATATATAACAATTATCTATTAGGATGGGATACGAACCCACACGTGCAAAGTACTTTGGATGTACCACAAACCAAACCATATAGCGTTTAAAACGAGAACCCAATGCAGAATTCAAACGTTACCGACATGAGGGTATTTAAACGGTGAACACAACAAAAAGTCGGCATAAAAGCAAAATTTCCCGGCGTATAAATTGAAAAAGCCAGTGATCCGAACTGGAACCACACTACGGGTCAGTAAACGACCATATCTCATCGAATATTCGTGCTTTTGTGGCAATAAAACGTATTGTTCGTCGTTTACGTATTACGAGTCGAGTAAATTTCAAGGGTTTATAAGTTATCACTGCAAATGAATTCGTTTTCTTTTCTTACAGGAACTAAAGTTTAACGGCGATTCTCTCACGGTCGAACCTATGTATTGAAAACATTTTTTTCTATAAATCTACTAAACGGACCCGGCTTCACATAACAGGTGTCTTTTTAGCCTGAAAACTATAAAAAAACACTTCAAACTAGCAGTCAGTATCATCAGTCAAAAGCTCTTATTATTATGTTTCGTTATATTTCTGAAACAAAGCATTGTAACTTACATCTGTTTTTTGACATATATTATGCAACTTAGAATGTAAAACGGTACTTGTTACTTTTTACTACTGAGAAACGAATAAACTCAAACTATCAAATGCTAGTCGCGAGTTTTTTATCACCAAAGTCATTCGACGATAAGCATTAAATCATTATTGGTGGTTTACAGTTAAGTGTTTTAGAGAAAGATAGAATAAAAGTAAGAAAGAAAATAGAAAGGAAGACAGAAATAGAGAAATACAAAAGTTTACACTACAAAGAGGGAATTTACAGTTAAGAGAGCGCAAAGGCACCCACTTACAGCATGATGCAGAGGCATAGTTAAGTACCACGATGCTGGTCTTCCGAGGACACGTTTAAAAGGCTCCTCATTAAATGTGTCCACATTTTAAATCAAATCAAATAAACCAAATCTGTTTATATGCCAAAAATATAATACAATAAGATGTATTCTATTTTTAATAAAGGCCGGGGCCGCGACTGAACAAGCGCAGGTGTTGAAATGTAGGAAATATTGACAGCACAGTGCCCATTATGAATTCGCTGCACTGGCTGTTGAAACCATGGGCCCGTGGTTGTCTCACACAAAGATGCTGTACAAGGACCTGTCCACAAGACTGGTCCTCGCCTCCGGGGATCTTAGGGCTGGCTACTACTTTGCGCAAAGCCTTGCTATTCAGCGGGGCAATGCAGCCAGCGTTCTAGGCTCTTTCCCGCATGGCGCAAGCGAAAACGCTGACGGCGTGCTTCCTTTTTAGATATTTTTAATGTTTTGTATATAAATTGTGCTTTAGTTTAGGTTTGTACTTATTTTTTCTATATTCATGTTAGTTTTAACTGTAAATATTTTGTTCATATGTAAATAAATATATTTTTTTTATATATGTAATAGTGGAAATACATAGAATATAAAATTAAGGGTATCATCATTATAAAATACAGTAAGATGTTCACAATTCGCAATGTTTCAGTACATTAATAAATTTTACTAGAAGTTAACATTAATTCTTTAACAGAGAAGTGAAATTCACAGAATAAACTGGAATTGAGGACACGTCGTACCTTACAAAAAGAAAGATGGGAAGGATATCTTCAGAAACAATTACTTAGCGTGAGAGCCGTAACACTCCGTCTTCGTCAAGGCAAATTGACTGAACCGCCCCATTAGGCTGTTCACCACGCGATTAGCATTCAGGTTGCCTCTTGACTGCCTATCGTAACATATCGGCCGTTTAAACCTAAAAATACACTGTACATGTACGCTAAGGCCTAGCAAAGTGCTGCAAAATTAAAAACGTGGCCATGTTTTTGTGTCTTTAACTTCGGGTTCGTACGGGTATAGTTTAGATGTCAAGCGGGTGGTAGGATCTTGTGCAAGGTTCGTCCGGATCGCTACCACCATCTTGCTCGCTAATCCTGCCGCTAAGTAGTAGTGCTTGCGCTGTTGTGTTCCGGCGTGGAAAGCAAGACAGCCGGTGCAATTACTGGCACAAGAGGTATTCCATCTTAGCTCTCTGGTTGACAACGCATGTGCAATCTCTTTGGTGTTGCGGGTGTTTATAGGCAGTGGAAATCACTTACCATCAGGTGGCTCACTTGGTTGTTTGCTTTCCAATTTCATAAAAAAAATGTACATAAAAACCCACGCTAAAATAAACTCTAAATGAAACTAAAAGTCGTATCAAAATCCTTTGTGTAGCTTAGGAGGCGGCCGAAGGTATGAGGACAAACAGGTAGGGAAGCGTCTTTAGTTTTATTCCATCTCTACAATTAGTCAACACATAAATATATATTTTGCGGGTGGTAGGACCTTGTGCAAGGTCCGTCCGGATCGCTACCACCATCTTGCTTGCTAATCCTGCCGCTAAGCAGCAGTGCTTGCACTGTTGTGTTCCGGCGTGGAGAGCAAGACAGCCGATGTAATTACTGGCACAAGAGGTATTCCATCTTAGCCCTCTGGGTTGGCAACGCATCTGCACTCTCTTTGTTGTTGCAGGTGTCTATAGGCGGTGGTGATCACTTACCATCAGGTGACCCACTTGCTTGTTTGCCTTCCTATGTTGTATATAAAAAAAAAAACATGCAATAATTTTACAAAGTATAATGATATCACATCTTTTCTAAAATAAAATTATCTCGAGTTGAAACTTTATTTGATTTTAGGCCCCAAATTCTTTGTTTTAAGCTGGACCTTAAATTTATCGCCATTGTGGAGTAACAGGACACTTTATTCCAATATCTTAATCTTGATAAACCACTGCAAAGTAAAGCCTGAATCAAATTAAAGTGAAAGCCAATATTAATTTAATTTATATTTAAATGAATCACTCCATTCAGTTATAATAGGAAATCGAATTTCAATCGTTCCAGTTTTAGCTAGAAATACTAAACTGGAATATTGCCAGGTGGCCTATTAATCATGGAGAAAGGTATTTGGCGGAGGTACTGCATTTTAAATTCAATTATGATGTTTGTTACTTTTGTCTGCAATGTCTGCATTGATATCTATGTAGATATAAAGATACTCGTATACTTCGCATCAACTGTTTCTCAAAACTGAAGACAAAAATTAAAGAAACTTTACCAACGTGACAATACGGTTATGAAATTACAGATATTATGGCAAGGGCTAGCCGCTGGGTGCAAAAAACCAGAAATTTTTCATATTGAACTAAACTGCATTATAAATTTGAGACTATTAAAAATACTAAAAATTATAGAAGAAATCTAATGATACAATGTAATTTCTTTTTAATTATTTGCATCTTTGCAGCAATGACAATGAATTGTTATCAGTATAGAATACAGCAGCTTAAAATAAATGAAACTAAATTTAAAACTTAGGCATAATAATACAATAATATTTGAGACCTAACTCATCGCTTTTTGAAGTTTGAAGCTCACAAAGCCTTAGTTTTAGTATTGAGGTTTTAAAATTTAAGGAAAACCCACTCCACGTCCTTCTAAGCTCTGTGGCATTATTTCGAGTACTCAGTATGTTTAGGACATAATATTTACATTTAATTATAAGTATTTCCAGTTTCAAAGTCAAGTTATTGACTAATCATGATAGATAACGTATTAAAATTCTATATCAGCTCTAATTTATTTATTCTTATTGGTATACTATCTACTTTAAAGTAATTGGTAACAATTTTATAGATAAACAAATATTTCGACTCGGCTTAGTCACCGATTTTTTTATTTAATTTTCCACTCACTTTTTCTTATAGTAGACAAACGAGCAGACGGTCACGTGATGGTAAGCAATCACCGCCACCCATAGACTAGTACTACTTACTACTGTACTAGTCGGAAGAATATCACAAAGACTTTAAGTTATTTTATATGCAAGAGAGGAAAACGTACATTATACGTGTACCTTGCGCTAACATAACCGCCCAAGTTTAATTTATCGCTCAGTCTACCTATCAAAACATAGGTAAAGGACGAACGGAGAGTAAAATGGGACTTTCGCGGTCACTTTAGAGCCACTTGCACTGGTGGGAAGTGATCACCATCACCCATAGTACGAAGCGTAGTAGTAAGTTTCTGCTTTACATCCGTATTTTGTGTGGGTTTGGTACTACCCCGGCCAAGCCTTCCCATTCGTACTACAACCAGCAACTGGGTAAAAATAAATAAACAAATATCTTGGGACAATTTACACCAATTGACCTAGTCCCAAACTAAGCAAAGCTTGTACTATGGCTACTAGATAACGGATATACATACTTATATAGATAAATACATACTTAAATACAAATAACATCCATGACTCAGGTACAAACATTCGTATTCGTCACACAAATATTTGCCCATACCAGGATTTGAACCCAGGACCTCTTGCACAGTAAGCAGACACATGTGCCACTGCGCCATACAGGTCGTCAAAGAAAGAAAGTGTGCATACGTACATAAAGTCACACCTGTTTCCCGGTGGGGTAGGCAGATACTACGGATTTCCATTTGCTACGACCCTGAGATACAACCTTTGCTTCACTTACTCTTATAACATTCTTCATGCATGCTGCTCGGTTTAGGGTACTCCTGACCTGGCCTGGCCTGGTACAGTCAAGGAAATTGAAACACGTAGCACCGTAGAACCTAGTCGAAGAGACATACGCATGACATTTATATGACATAGCCTGGCGTTAAACGCGTCGCGTCGTTGCGATACGGTTCTAAGGTGGTACGTGAATATATTACCCCTACTGTACAAAGTGACTCTACCAATAAATCAAAACAAAATGAAAGAGTGATTGTGTAACATGATTTAATTAATGCTTTAAGCCAATTACAGCTAGCTTCGTTACGCTAAACTTCAATAGCTATAACTAACCATGTTAGCAATAAAATCTCATAATAAGATTACAGTGAGTCCGATGGTTTACAAGTGTAAGTTGTGGTAGGTATTTGTAGACTTGAGGTTGGGTGTTAGTTGTAGCGATCGGTTGTTAAGCAAGGTCAAAGACAAAATGTGTTTATATGATTGTGACTTGTGATGGTTGTAGCGAGACTAACGCCTTTGCCTTCCTATGTTGTATAAAAAAACTTGACTTTATTCTATACCTACGGAATTATGATGGTTACATTGATGATAGTATACTATAGAGGAGTTTTGAGATTAGAAGTGAAATTATTATAGCTGATCTTTTTACTTTGAATAGCAATACAATCATGGAAGTGTTTCTTGTAAGCCTAATTTTATTAATTATATTTTGACTGAGGCTTTGAATATGGACTATTAACAACAACATGTTCTTTACCAGTAAACAGGAAAGGTAGAAGATAATATTAATAAGGTAGACAATTAAACTGCATTGTTTCTTAAGATACCGAGAGTAACAAAACAGATTACAGTACCTACAATTTCTTGATGACTTTCGGCAATCTTCATACATCTCACTCGTTCTTGCGTCTGACAGTATATTTGTCATTCGTGTTTCTTAAGAACACAAAGATTACCGACAGCTTTTAAGAAACTGGACTTACTGTAAAGATGGATGGACCCTTCGATCTTCATTTTAACCCTTATGATGCATTTATTAATTTTAATTGCTAAGCAATCGTTAAAAGTACCTCTCGCGAGGACTACGATTTGAAACATTCAGAAAAAAAAACTGTAAATGAATTGGTGCAAATATGTAGAACAGGAAAAACTTTACTGCATAAAAATAAGTAACTGGCTCTTTAATCTAAATAAAGCTTGTTTGTGCAATACACATAGAAATACCTTCAGTCTTTTGAATATAATTTAAATGTTATAATGTACTTATTGCCAGCGGAGACAAGCATAAATTACCACCAACCGTTACCAAAAATATTTTAGTAATTGGTTTGTCTCCGCCTGCAAAAATCTTGCAACTTTTAAGTTGATCATGACGTTGATATTGGGATTGCATTTTAACAATTTATGTGGCTGGAATATAATGTATAAAACTTTTATTTATTTTCTTCAACATTATCTCAAATCGCTTGTAGTGATACGTACCTTAAAACAATGTTTACAGTTTACACATATTTAATGCGTCTATCCTCAAAGGATTTATAGTCGGTCGTTTTACAACTGATGTTTTAACCTAAATATTCGACTTGAATATGGCAAAGGTGATCTAAATTATTTTGAAGCGTCTGTTTATTCACTTGTCATTTATGGTCGGTTAATATATTATTTAACGTACGTAAAAATCTTCCGTAGAAAATTTTCTAAAAGACAGCGAAGATTGTATCAAAATTTGTTGCGTTGCTTGGAAGGAGTAAGCAACCGAAAATATGAGGACAGACAGACGGACTTTGTTTTGCTTATATTGTGTAGAGATTATTATATTGTAAGTCTATTATTATATTTATTGTTCTAATCTGGAACAAGGTCTTTCATCATTTCTGCGTGATTGAGGTACAAACGTCCAAACAACCTTGCATGTAAACATCTTTACATACTTCCAAATTTTTAATTTTAGTAGGTTTTAATTATAATCAGTCTCGATTTTAGTTTAAATTATATTCGGTGACAATAAATCGAATTCCAAAGAACAAAATACTTACGAATGGCTTCGCACAAGTATAATTGGAATGTATTGTCTAAAATAATATATATATTAGAATAATAATAAATAAAAATCTTCCGTGGAAAATTCTAGAAATGACAGTGAATATCGTATCAAAATCTGAAAATTTAGAAGAAGTCAGCCGCGTAAGAAATATCGAGAGACAGGAACAGATAGCCACTTTCTTTTATGCTGTGTAAAATAAAAATAAAAATAAAGATGTGACATAGTTTCAGTAATGCCATAAATGTGTAGTAATATTTACTTTATTTATAAGCATACTGCAAATGTATGTCCCATTACACGCCCGGTGTTAAAATAATGACTTTATTTCCGAGCGCAAAGCAAAATTGCCTGCTCAGAGGAGCCTCGTCTGAAATTTCAGGAGGAAAATGATAGTTACGGTAAAAAACCGGCTAAGTGCGAGTCTGACTCCCGCATCGAGGGTTCAGAATGTTGCTCTAACCAAAAAAGTAACTTAGTTGAGAGACTAACTTAGTATTACCAGTGGAAAATACTTGTCCCCGTACATACCAAGTGCAAATATAAAGTTTACTGTTTGTGAATTTTTTCCTTCATTTGTGCTCTAAGACCTTGACTCTTGCCAAATTTTACGGTTCTAGGTCAACTGGAATTACCCTACTGGTTTTTGATTCCCTAGCGAATATATGAAATGTGCGGCATAAACGGCCGTATCTTTTGGTTGCGTTAACTTAGAAGGTTAACTTTTCATAGCTTTAAGATACTGCAGACCTGAGTATTTGATATTAATTTCAGCTCGATACAATGCGTTCCAGCTGAGAAAAAGTTCTGGACTGACAGACAGACTGACGGACAACGAAGTGATTCTAAATCAATAAGAGTTACTATTTTGAGGTACGGAACCCCAAAAAAAGAATCATGATGTTATCATAAAACTTTTGTTAAAATTACGAGTCTCGTGAAGGCTGGTATGATCTACAGCTTAAAGCAAGATGGAAATTTGCGAGTACTAGAAAAATGTTCTTAGAGATTTTTGTAGGTACCTTAAAGGTAGATATTTATAAGAAAAACCCAAGCTTGTCGCTCTTACATGACGATTATGTAAGTAGATGGGGTACCTATACATATAGAGCACCTACTGAAATAATCATTATAGTGAAAAAATATTAATAAAAATTTTGTGAAAAAAAAACGGGAAAATTGAAGATATTAAATTGAATTAATTAAACAGAAATTAATAAAGAAATATGCATTAAAGTTATTAGTAAATAAAATATTTTTGGTCCTTGAGATTTTGAATCGTAATTTACGTGTTCTTTCGAAAAAAAACAACACTGAATCCATTCTACCTAAATAGAAAGGTTTAATAAAACATAAACAGGTTTAAATAAAAATGTATTCGAGAAATTATATAAAAATTATGAAAAAAAAAAATCCAAATAGAGTTTTCTTATCAGTGTTTACGTACGTTTGGATGAAATCTTGCAAATAAATTTTGACTTTCTTCCAGTGGTTAGAATGAGATTAATTAAAAATTTAAACATCTATTCGATAACAACCCAATAAGAAAATACCGTCAACAAAAAAGGCTGTATTAGAAATATAAGCTTTATTTAGAAAAAAAACTTATTTAACTTGCTTATTCACTTGCTTACCCTCCAATATTATGTTGACCTCGATCTTAACATGTAAAATACGACTCCTAACATACAAAGGGGATATTATTTTTATAAATAGAAGAGTAAATATATGATCCACACGTGTCTCTCAGAAATGAACTTGTTTCACGGAGTCCCTCGGGGCGAGAGGGTTCCATGTAAGTGGGTTTTGTTAGGACCAAAATTATGGAAAACTTTGTAGAAAACCTATTTTGTGGGCCTGATTATTTTCGTCGCTATTTTTTGGTATTTTGTTTTTACTTAGTTAATGCAACATCATTAACTAAGTAAAAAAATTATTTTTTTGCTTGATAAATAAAACAATATTACGTAAAACAAAAATAAAGTGTTATTTTTTGGGTTTGAAGAGCGTTACTGACCTTCGTGGCTATGAGACTAGTAATCGTAGGGTACCGAGTTCGATACCCTCGGTCGATTTTGAGGTAATAAAAAAAAAATTTGAATTTTATTTAGGCATTCAACCCATTTGATGAATATTACAAAAAAATTACGTGTTATTCAAATTACAATTAAAATAAATACTTGCAAAAATGTAAAAAAAAGAAGAATGAATGAGTTCTTCTTGCTTAAGCATATAACCCAAGTATTGGTAGACCACATACGTAGAGGGCAAACATTTTAAGAAAATCTGTACATTCATTTAAATGAATATGTAACCATGTTCCTATCGATCTGATTTCCCTAACACTCCAATTTAATAATCTTACCCGCTGAATCGGGGTCGTCGCTATAAGACGTACCCTTATTTAAGAAGCGGAAAAAGTGCTAGAAGGATGACGTTTATTTGCAAGGTTGTGAAAACAAGCAGCATTTTACGGGACTGTGTAGCCGCAACTGTTCCACAGAATGAGAAATGGAGCAACACTTCTACACAATTGCGGTGATTGCAGCCATACTTTGTCATAAAATGCTGCTTGCGTACAGGTGTTTTAAGTTCGAAATATTTCTCCGTATGCATTGTTGCGCATAGGAAGAACCGAATTCAATGTAGACTTTTGTGTTTAGTAGCTGAATTAAAAGAGTCGGTTGTTAACCATAAACGAGCGGATAGCCTAGTAGTTAGTGACCCTGGCTACAAAGCTGTAGGGTTCAATTCCTACAGGAGCAAATGTTTGTATGATAAATATGAATGTTTGTGTCTGAGTCGTGGATTCGTATTGAAGTATATACGTGCGTATTTACACGCGCGACAACTCCACGACGGCGGCCCCAATGCTGCGGTGCATCGAACTACTTGTGTTTTGGTAAAGTACGGCGCCTGGCCTAAGATCAGATTCCCAAATCCTTTTAGCTGTAATAAAGTGCCGGAAAGTATCTTTGACGACGTTACAACTTTAGAAACTTGGCTAGTTTTTTAGTGTCCGACCGAACAGTCTGCCTTTCTGTCCTTTTTTGGCGAAAAGTCTGCCGAAACTAAGACCGAAACCAAAACTAGGCTCGCGGAGCAATTGGCGTAGTGGAGTGGCCGCAGATAGTGTCAGCGCCACTAACGAAGTTTTTGTTCTCTTACTTTTATTTTAACTGTATTTTGTGTGGCAATAAACGCATATTCTGTTCTATTCTAGTCTATCAGCTTTGCCTAGCGAGCTGCCAATTGTCGTGCGTTGTTTGTTTGTTTGTTTGTTTTGCGCTGCGGTGTGCGTTCAACACTTTAGAAGTAAAAGCTAAAATTAGCAAACGCTTAAAAATATACACCAAAATTACCCTCGAAATAAGTTTCATTTTCGGTATCGGCCGAAACTGGAACAACCGAAATTCGGTTTCGCTAGTAAAAACTAGTTTCTGTCAGACACTAAGTTTTTCTCCCAGAGCTCTGGAAACTGGGACGTACGGGGGTCCCTGACAGCCCTAGGGTCCCACCCGGCCGTTAAGTGAAAAGTGATGTAAAAGAATGTCTTAAATTATGGAAAATTCCGCTTAGAGGAAAAGGGCATGTTAAAGTGGCACGTGTGCTTCCACGGCGCTCAATGTTAGGGATGAAAATACTCCTGACAAATATACCGTGACATCGTTTTTTTCTTCTTCAAATCCTTTATTCTTGGCAATGATATTATAATGCATGGATGTACAGTGTCATATTAAATGACAGTAGAAAAACGGCCCGACATGAGAATACAGGTTGACGCCAATGTTATAAATTCAAATTGTTAGCTTACCATTTATAGTCATTGGATTTACAATTTTACGTCTAACTGCGTTTTTTTTTTTACAAAATAATAGATTTTTTGACAGCACGAACGATTGTCGATTTGTTGTACTTTTTGTTCTAATTTTGATGGGGCCATTTTATAAACGCTGACTAGAAGTCCATTATTTACAGGTCAGTGATTTTAGGTCACGATTTCAAATAAAAAAGAGAGCTACTGACAGTTTAACTCAATTAGTTCTAATTGTAATTGTTATGCCCTACTAGGGTATTATGTACAGCTGACATATTTTTTGTAACACCTGTAATAATTGAACACGTTTGTAATTGATAAATGGGCTCACACACAAAGAGTGACACAGGAAAGGGGATCGGAATAGGTTCCAATTTTGCTCAATAATTAAAAAAATATGAAGGCTTATAAGACATTTATGCCTGCGGCATTTTTAGAAACTTTTTGGTCCCAAGTAAGTCTTCACTTATAGGGGTTGTTAGGTATCATAACTCGAAATGAATAAGAACGATGTATTTTAGTAGAAGGAGGCTTCCATTTTAGGAATTCTCCGTAAGTCATAGTAGTCTTAGCTTAGAGACTCTCAGTACTAGAAATCTGTAATTGGCTTGGATATATACATATGGGTCATGTTGATAAAGTGGTAAAATAAAAATGAATTAATTGAATCTTATTAAGCTTTAAAGTGCAAATTTTTGTTAGAATCGAGTGTCCCCCTTGTCAGCGAAATAGTCGTTTTTGGATAAGTAAAATATCACAGTTTTAGTATGTATAACGAAATTAAAAGGAAAACTATCACGGTTAAGTAAGCTTTACAAGTTTACGAGTAATCAGGCAACTACGGAACCTTACACTGCGCGAGTCCGACTGACACTTGGTCGGGTTTTTTTTTAAATTTTCATTGCAGGCTAAGCAGCTAACACATTCAGTGCCACGGACTCACTAGGTGAGTTCCGAGGGTTTTCGCTACATAGCGGGAATCCCTGCTACGAGCTACGAGCGTAGCACGTAGCCCTTCGTGGCAGTTAATGTGCTAAGTTACTTTGATAGGTAGTTTCAGTTTCGTCTCTTTCTACAGTAAACAGTTAATTATAACCCAAATATACATGTCAGCTTACACGAACGCGGGAATGTTGGAATTCCGTATGGAATAGAACTGTATTGTAACCCTCCGTCAATGTGGGTCATTTATTTGGACAGCTGTCAAACGTCTTATTACGCAGGAGAATTATGAACCGTTGTGGGTTTTCCCTCGAGCAGTGAAGGGATACTTTATAAAATTTTGAATAGTTGAATTGATATAACATAAAGTCATACGTCCCCTTAACAAAGTATAAAACGAAGTCACTATTCTTTTCTGCCCCTCCTCACCAATAAAATCACCAAGTTTAGATTAATTTAATGTTCGTTACTCTTACAATTAAGACGAATTTAACTATCAATCTGGTTAGGATACAAAGCGTGGCAAAGATGTAGACAAAAACAATAATTATGTACATACAAACAACACTAGGAAAACATAACTCTCCCTTCTGGCGGCAGTCTGTTAACAACGGAGAAAGAGATAATGAGTGGAGTAGTAAATCCCATAATTATACAAATGAGCAACATAATATTGTTATGAAACAAGAAACATAAAATGTAGCTAACATAGTTTTTACTAGAAATGTAACTAGAGGAAGAATGCAGACACATTGAATGTCAAAATCAAAGCCAAAGTCAAAATATCTTTATTCAGGCAGTACTGCTTCTGCTCTCAGAAAATTTACCACCGGCTCAAATCTCTGATGATAAGATACCGGTAAAAAACTCAACAACGTCTTAGGTACTAGTTAAATTTTAAGTTGCCATTATACTGTTATTCTTATTACTGAACAGCAAATCCTTACCAAATCAATGCGCTTAATTGCAAACTTTATATCTTAGAAAACATATCGAACTAGTAAGGGCTATCCAAAAACTTCCCTTGTGATACTGACAAGTTAATCAAAGCTTCCCCACGGTCCTGACCTATCTCGCTCGCCCATCTATAAGGATGTTACATGAACCTTTCATAATACGCAAAAATATTTCAGAAGTTGCTCCGGCCCGAGTTGTGAATAGGCGCCACTTATCATAAGTATTGTGGGATGGATTCTTGACACCAGATTTAGGAAAAACCTTGTTTATTTAGACCAGAATAAGTTATTTTAGGGTTCCGTACCTTAAAAAGGAAAAATGGAACTCTTATAGGGTCACTTTGTTGTCCATTTTCTGATTTTTCTCAACATTTAATTCGTTCAGATCGATGATCTCGCTATCGTTGTGTAACATCATGACAGTTTTCATACATGTGTCGAAAGTGGTTTTAATGTTTTAATATTTTTGTTTTATCAATATTTATGTTAGTATTTATGGTATTTTTTCTATGGGCCTATGCAGCCTGAAATAAATGGTTCTATTCTATTCTATTCTAAAAGTGTTGATGATATATTTATTTTATGTTTAAATGTATGTATCAATGACTTTCGATCAATATCATAAAACAAGACTTTATTGTTTTGTCATATTCAACTAGTTCGATTCTCAGTTAAGGCAGGCGAATTTTCAAAAATCCATGATTGCAGTATACATTGATTGCAAAAATAATAAGTAAGTTTTCTTTGCGTAGAATTTGCAATTTCCAGTATTTAAGGTAGTTGCTATTCATGTGGCGTTCCTTTTTCCATCCTGTATAACAATATCTTTCTGTTTTTCAATAGTTTATATCACAGTTTATACAGACGAAAACTGAAGCTTTAAAAATTATAAAATTAAAAATATTCAAAAGTATGTTGAGATAAAATTTATACATAAAATACTCAGCGATTCGAGCATAAGCATCCGGTCGGATTCCATTATGTTTATTCACACAACCCGACCCGACATTTCTGCTTGTCAGAGTGTGCCAATGCCATAATATTGCATGAGCTCATCATATTAAAAAGAAAATCAGCATTTTTTTCATTTTGATCTATCCTTTTCATTTCAATTCGAAAATGAAGTCTTATTCAGTGAGATCAACTGAGATAAATGCTACGACATGGTTGTGCTAAGCTATGGACCACTAGAAAATGCGATCTAGAACTAAGAACTGTACCAGTGCTTGACATCTTTGTCTCTTTTTAGTCGTACGTTTCAAAACGTTTCGTCAACTATTAGGTCACTGCGATAACATTGTGGTTAGTAAATTTCACCCGTTCGAAACTGGGGTTTAGACAACGGAGAAACATCCTCAATATTATAAATAAAAAGTATTTATTATAAGTTTTTGCAACTTTCATCGGAACTTTATAGACATACAAAAAATGAAGTCATCTAAACTCAGAAGTTAGTCAAAATTCACTTGCAAGATTATTCCCAAACGAAAAATATTTAAAAATAAATAAAAAACTAACACTACCAGTTAAACAGAAGTGAAAGAAAGTTTAGCTGTGTTTTAAGCTTAGCTAAGTTTTAACTTAGTAAAATAAGGATAGCATTTTGCGAAACTTAGTATACTTAATAAAACTTTGTACTGTTGTTTTTTGTTCATAAAATGTACAATTAGGTAAGTCTTTCGGTGTTTTCTTTGTTCCACTTACAAACGCGAGCAAGATTTGAAAGTTTGTATGAAGTGATTTTATTAAAGATAAGGTGAAGGTTTTTCGTTCAGAAATTATGTTTTGAATATTTGTAACACAATAAACCCAGGACTGATCGTCCAAGTGGGAAATCTCCAGAGAGTTTTTCTTTTTGTAATAATTTTAATTTAACGTAATCTTTTATTTTTGATATTTCATGTCCTAAATAGATACTATTTTTTATGGAATAAATAAAAATAAACTTTTTGAAGTTGCGTCATTAAAATTAATGTTTTTAGTAAATGTGGTAGCTACAAAGGTAGAATAGCCTTAATAAATTGCTTGTAATTGTAAAATACGGCAGTGTACAAGCTAAGTTTGGAAAAGGGACGATGCACTGATCGTGTGAACACGGACCATTTTGGTCCGCTAGCAAACCCCCTAATAACTAATGTACACACTTGCGATGTTGCCTATCTAATCTTACCAAGTTATTTAATTGAGAAAAAACATACATTCCTATAGCTATGAGTGTAGGAACTGAAAATATTGAAGAGGAACCTAACACCCTGCTTATAATCAACGACACCAATGACCTGAATATGTTTTGTATCGAAGTTGGCCCCCTTTACACATTCATTTATTTATTGTAATTAGTGTTTAAAAAGTGTTCAATCAATCAATCAATTATTTATTGCATGGTCATGAGTTATAATACAAATGTTATAGATTATTAGATCTAGTTAGTTATGTCTCAATGACACTCAATTTGTTAAAACAACGCCTGAGGTTACTCTGCCCCCACGGCTTCATTTAATCAATAGGTATCTAAACCCTTGAAACTATACGTTGTGTTTCTGCATAAACGAACCCAAATATTTGTTTAGTAACATTTCACTTATACGCCTTTATGTAAGTGGCGCCCAACGTGGGGTCGAAGCAATCTCAAGATTTCCATTTCACGCCTGTATAGTTTGGTAGAAAAACGTGAAATTGCGTCGCATATTCAATCGCATAGCATAGGCCAAAATGAACATAAACACATTCCAATATGCGCTGGTCGGTACAATGCGTCGTGTCCATTCTCCTGCTGCCCGAATACAAAACAAAGCTAAAGGAATTTTAGGCAATATGTGTTCCAATTTCATGATATTCAGCGTTATAGTTAGGGTTGATAGTATGTAATGAAAAAAGATAAAGATTTTCAAATTGCTGAGGTGATTAAAACTTCAAGTGATTCAGTGTTTACTTCATTTTAAAACGCTTATTCAGAATTTTTAATGCATAAAATCACGCTACACGCTTTTTGCTGAGCCCGTTCAAACATTTTCCCCCTAAAATTGTGACTTTAAAGCAGCAATTCCTATTCTTAGCATCTTTTTCGTTTCCTTTTTGCCAGCCCTGCGCCTGTCAAATATTGGCCAAATCGCCAGGGGCTTTTAGAACTGGATCGAAGCGGTTCAGTCCGGTTTTCTCACCTTGATAATAGTACGTTGGTAATAAGCTCAATAACGTAGCCTGCGGTTTCATACGTGCTCCCTCAATATTGCGGTGAGGGGATTTACCCGAAAATGCATATTGATATGTAGTTTTGATATCAATGGTTTTCATAAATCAGACATGAATTAATATTGCTTTCACGATGCATTTCACGTACGAGATACGTCAAAAATTATAGATTTCAAACGATTTTGACAGTAGTTTTCGTACGTGATAGATCTTGCATGATCGATTCACGGTTTACTCACAGATCACTTACGTATTTAAAGACAAATTATCGCTTCACATGTTTCAAACCAAGGCCCCAATTCTTGGCTTATACGAGATTAATCTCGCGTGAAAACAACTGTCAAATCCCTATTAAATCTGTCATTTTTTGACGCATCTCATACGAGAGATGCATTTAACGTGAACCGAGAATGGGGTCCTGTAGCCCTTACATGACTATGACACTAGTTAGATAGAGACACAGGGAGGGGTTAAACTAAATTTGGGCTGTCATGTTAGGGCCGCAGGTCTAAAACATGCCGAGTTTAACTCTATTTTTATCATGTGAGTGATCCGTTTATATCAATATAAAAAATAAAAGTAACAACGAGTGAGTAAGCTAAAGTGAGTGAATATTTGGTTTTTATCAAATTGATCAACGAATCCCTAAAGAACAGGAACGGGAGAAGTCGTTACGTAATTCCATATATAATGGAAAAGTCTAAACGAGCGCTTGGAATTCATCTTAAAATATTACAATCCATCGCGAATTCAGTGCGAGCGGAGAAAAAGGGAATTTTTGCATCAACGATTGTAGAAATCGAATTGGCGAGTCTTTGAAGGTTTTATTTTTTTGTCAGCGATTTCCGAGTTACCTATTCTGAGGTTGTCAGATGCTAGCGACTGATACTACCGCTTACAAATCTTTGCAGCTGAATTTAATACGTTGCATACATTTTTTTTAATGAAGAAGGTAGACAAACGAATATGTGGGTCACCTGATGAAAAGTAATCACCGCCGCCTATAGAAACCAGCGAACCCAAAAGATTCACAGATCCGTTGCCACTCTAAAGGTCTCCTCTCCCCATGGGCCTCCGGATCTCCCACTCACTGTACGAAACGCAGTAGAAGACAACTACTTCACACTGGTATTTTGTAAGAGTGGTACTACAATAAGTAGTTCTAAGTAGCTACTAAAGCTGTTATTAAGAACTGATTAAATAGTTTGAAACGTGTTTGTTCTTTTATGTATTTAAATGTAAGCAGGGCAGTGACGCACTCTCTTATTCGTAAACGCTCAGTAAACAAACATTAGTTAACGCTTGTACTGTCTTACTTATGTCATTGTAATGTTTGGCTTCGAATAACAAAACATATTTTACTTAAAAGAGGTTGGTTAACATTTATTAGGAAGTAAGATATTACTTAGGTAAAAGTAAATGTAAATAATATTGGTAATATCAAAACGAATAAATAATTCGTCGATCAACAGACCACGCTTCTTGAAAGAAAGTTTTTTCAGCAATGAATGAATGAACTCAATAGGCTGAAAGAGAAATTTTGTTTGGGAATTTTAAGTTTTACTCCATATAATAAATACTTTATGCTTAATAGATCCAAATGCGTGTAAGGAAGTCTATTCAATAAATAAAAACTCCATTTGCTAAACAGAAAATAAACCTAACCACTTGTAATTCTTTAAAACTACTTGACATAAAAATTATACTTCGTTGAGCTTTATGCCGTCATCTTGTCATTAGTATTATGAACCGGCGGTAAATTTTCTCACATTCATAAGAGCTTCTTTAGAGTCTAATCTAAATAAAGTTATTTTGACTTCAACTTTAGTTAATTCAGTGCCATTTCCATCAAAAATTTCAGTAATGCAGTTTAAAGGAACTAGACTGAAATCATCATTAACACCTTTTTTTAATCTTTCTCCTCCTCCTCCTATATGTTTCCGCAAATTATGTACCTACCGTTCGAGGATACACAACAGATTCCAAGCTCTTGTTGCCAACGTGCCAAAAGTCTAAAAAGCCTTTCTTATTGAATACCTAAACACATTTTTCTATGATTGAAGGCTACGCAATCATCTTCATAACTATGTATGTTTAAGAATAACATGTTTATAACCCTAGTCTGACGTACTTATTTATGCATTGAATAATAGTATAAGTAATAGTATTTTATGCAACTGCTATATAATGAGAGGCCTTAAAACACGAGTGTGGTTTTATGAAACGAGCGTCAGCGAGTTTCATAATAGGATCACACGAGTGTTTTAAGGCCTAATTATATACAGTTGCATACATTACTTTATCTACACACATATCACAACTGCAAAAAACAGTAACAACAAAAAACCAACAAACGAGTGACAAAAAGTAATGGCGGCCATTCGACCCATCCGTCAAGACGAATGTTTTTTTAAATCATAGACAAACAAATGAAGTCCCTATTGTCATGTCACTCGAGATCAAAAGTCGTGCATTTAACTTAAAAAATCACACTGAGTTGACGTTTCGTATCGATAACTGTTTTAATATCTATGGATACTAGAATAGAGACCAACTTGAATTTTGACAGCTGTTCCAAATTTAAATTCATAACGTCACGAGATATCGGTAATGTGATCACCAATAAACACAGACTACTAAGAGATACTACCCAATAAAGAACAGATTTACCTACTACCACAGACAAGAAAATTCTTATAATAACATTGGTTGTAATAATGCTGGTCATTTTCTATGGTTTTTGAACGCGTTATTGAGCACTTATGATATGTGTATAGATAAACATTATTACGAGCAGAGTTATTAATTCCAGATGGATGAATAGCAATGTTTTTCTTTTCTTTTCGTATTTAACTCTTCAAATTAAAACAAATCAAAATGCTTCATGTAAACATGAGGAAAAAGTGATAATAACAACAGTGCTTTGAAATTTTGAATTACTGCCAAGAGGTATTCTAATATACCCACAAGATTGCAATCTGTGCTAAGTGTTCTTGTATCGAAAAGTACGCTTTTCCTGCTTAAACATCATAATCATTGGTTATTAAAATGCTGTTTTTGTTTCGTGTAAGTTGAGATATTCTATAGAACATCTTTATCCTGTATTATCTTATTATTGACTTTTGTTTTATCTATGGTGCTTATTAAAGCTTGTTGATCGTATTGTACATTGGTTATCTTCATCCCGGGCAAACGAGTTTGCCGTCGCGTCTAGTTAAAATGATTATTAAACTAAACCATCAAATTTTCATTCCATTTAAGTTCCGGAGAGCTGAAGCTGAAACCGTTTTCAGCTGGCCCGTCGCAACACTCCCCAGATTAGATCTCCACTTGATCAACTTTGATATTTGAATGTTTTTGGCATTTGGCTGTTTGTGCCATCGCTTTCAAGGGCCCTAAAGTTTTCTTGTACTCCGTTTTAGAGATTGGTTCTGACGTTTTACTACGCTCAAAGCGAGTATTCTCTTGGAAATTAATCTTGATCAGTGTTATTATTAAATTAATAGTAGCCCGTGACGTCTGAATAGTTTTAAACAAAATACGATTAAACAACCTATAGTAGCTGCTAAAATAAACTAAAACTCCAAGTATCATATAGTTAAGTAAAACAAACTCCATCATCTTGCTCGCTAATCCTGCCGCTAAGCAGCAGTGCTTGCCTTGTTGTGTTCCGGCGTGGAGAGCAAGACGGCTGGTGTAATTACCGGCACAAGAGGTATTCCATCTTAGCCCTCTGGGTTGGCAACACATTTGCAATCTCTTTGATGTTGCGGCTGTCTATAGGCGGTGGTGATCACTTACCATCAGGTAACCCACTTGGTTGTTTGCCTTCCTAATTCATTAGAAAAACCAAACAAACAAACATATTATTATATTCAAATCTCAAAAATATAAAACTACCGTGAGACTCGGACATATTAATAAAACGGATCACTCACGTATTTTTGCGTCGGGAAATGCCCGACATGTTTCGGACCAGTCCGTGGTCCTTAATCATGACCACCACGAACCACGGACTGGTCCGAAACATGTCGGGCATTTCCCGCAGTGTGACCAACTTCAAATTAGAGATCCTGCCCTACTTAGGCAAGAAAACTGACAAATCCTGCCAGTCTCCTATGCTTAAAATGACGAAAACCTGCCAAAATATTTTTAAGATTTAAAATTGATACACACATATTTTTTATACTATTACTTAAAACAATTAAATTCAAGGAGAAAAAAGGGAAGAAATAAAATTATTACACACAACCTAGACACCAATTTCGAGTTACATGTTTTACAAAATACAAAATGTTCATCTTTCACTTTAGCTATCCAGGACAAAAGTGCCGGATTCTGCTCCCACTCTGGGCGATATAATCCTTCATATTTGCGTTTCATGATAAATCAGCAAAACACGAAATCTTAAATGAAAATAAATGTGTAGTGTTTCCGACTAATTAAGAAAACAAGTGACAGTTGAAAATTGAATGAGCTACAAATACAATAAGAAATGCTAAGGGAAATCCCCAAAACCATAGACGACGAAAACTAAGAATATTTATAAACTCTAAGCCAAAACAGAGTTCTTTAAGTTTCTTTTTTTCTAATGTCAATACTGCAACCTACTCCTTTAAGACTGGGTTCACAATTAGAGTTTATGAGCGATAAAAACGCAAAAACGCGGCAACGGCTGTCTCTGGTTGATCAATGGCCGTGTTTTGCGCTTTTCTCGCTCGCAAATGCTTATTGTGAACCCAATCTAAGGCTATAATGCCAAATGTGCCAGCTTATATTGCTATCCTGCCAAATACTGCCCGATTTCGAAAACTTCAACCGATCCCGCCAGAAGTCAAAATAACGGTCTAATCCTGCCAAAAAGGCAGGATCCTGCCACATATGGTCACACTGATTTCCCGACGCAAAAATACGTGAGTAATCCGTTTTATTAATATCTCAAAAATATCATAAAAACTAGAACCCTTTGACATGACGCAGAAGATGCTGGCAGCATTCCCTCTCTGAATGACTGTACTTCTAAGACTATACTTTTCTTTGGCTGAATCAATGAAAGGTTCAACTAGCCTCGTGGATTTAGCACTTGCTCAAAAATACCCCTTATCGATTATTTCTAAACAACATTCAAATGAGTGGAAGATCCATTTGCAGCCTACAATGCCATAAACCTACAGCATACCAAATCATCACTACAAATGTACTCGTTTTTTCGAGTTTAAAAATTACTCAATGGTATCCAATATGAAAATAAATAGCCTCGTAAAAAAAGGTAACGATTGGAAGTATTTTTTTCTAGGCTTTACTTTTTGCTGATCCCAGTCCTCGCGAGAAGAGAAATTACTGAAACTACTTTTGTTGATAATGACGGTAGCTATTAATAAAATAATATTGCGAATTATAATAATTAAAGTGACAGAATCAATTATATTTTAATTTTTTAAATTTATTCTTCAATGAAGTAAGTATAAAACTACCACGAGATTCAGACATATTGTAATAATTTGGACCACTCGACATGTTTCGGACCAGTCCGTGGTCCTTAGTCATGAGCTTCCGCCGTCATCCGAAATATGTCTAGCAATAACACTGTTTTAAAAACGTGAGTGATCTGTTTCAATACAAAATAGAGTAGTTTGAATTTTTCAAACATAGCAATTTAAATTCCATTCCAATTATTTCTTATATTTCCACGACTTGTAGACATTAATATAAAACAATAAAATTTAAACAATTTCAATTCGAATTTTAATTTTTCAACTTTAAGTAGTTTGTGTTTTTAACGGTTAAAGTTCAAATATTTGATTGAATACTATTCCGAAAGTTTGTCCGTAAACATGAGACCTGAAAAGGGCCCTAAACTTAGAGTCGTCAGGATTTAAATTCGTTACAATATAGGCGATAAAACTAAAAATTTGGATTTGTTTTGCTTCTATGTTTAGACATATAAAGCTATGCTCAACTGAAGTACGAATACTTTACAGGCTCGTAAATAAAAAATACACTTGTACCACGCTGTAAATGGCATTCGTATTCGCCTTGTACTGTTGCCCGTCACCTCTACCCTGTATGAATAAAACATACGAATATTTCAGCTTCGACGATTTTTTCAGGAGTTCCCACAACCTTGGTCGCTGATTTAAGTTTTCCCGACGATGGCCGAAAGTCGGGGGAGCGGAAAATGAATTCGTGCTTAATGTGATTCTTTGACAGAAAATGGTACCGTGGTATTTTTCCTAAATGTTGCGGTAATTTTTTTATTAAAAGAATCGTAAAAAAAAAACTTAAAGTGCATCATTCTTGCAATTTTTTTTATTGAGCTATCAAAAATCTGACGTCGATATTCGTTTTATTGTTAGCGAGAACAATTTTCAGAAAAGTTTTTAGCATGATAATATAAAATAATTAATTTTCATATTTACGATTAAATTACTTTTATTTATCCATGACAAATGACACTTTACTTTATTCTAAAATAATATAAAAAAGGACGTAAATGTCGTAAACGAGAATGCAGGTCACCTAATGCCAAGTACTGTATGAAACACAGTAACAAGTGCTGCAGGTACTTTGAGAGAAAGTGGTACTGGAACTACCCCGTTCGAGCCGGCCTATTCGCTTTAAAACCAGCAACTAGCTGCAGCGTGGTTCTACTACTGTTTAAAATGTGAGTCCATTTCACATGACCTTCAGTCAGTGTAGATGCCTGAGGGTTCAGTCGTCCAGACAACCTTCAACGTGCTGAATACTGTATCGATTATACTGAAATAGAGGTAATGATGCTTAAATATTAAGTATTTCAGGCCAGATTAGCTAGCCATATACAGTGTGTCTCATTTAAATCGGTCAGTATGGGAAAGTCTGAAACTATAAGACATACGAAGATCTGTTCTTAAGAACCATGTCATCGATTTTAATAAGAATAAAAACTGCATTCATACACTTAAAAAAACCTGTACTCAGCTCGGGAATCGAACCCGGTTGTTTTGAAAAAAAAAAAACTAACACTATTTCTATTTAGATATCGATTGTGTTGGTCTTAAGCAGTAAATGGCTCTATGAAACATGATGTCTAAAATGAATAAAATTATTGTTTTCACATACTTTAAGGCTGAACTTAAGCAGTTTTTCTTCTTATTAAAATCGATGATATGGTTCCTAAGAACAGATCTTCGTATGTCTTATAGTTTCAGACTTTCCCATACTGACCGATTTAAATGAGACATCCTGTATAGTAGGTTTGCTGCACATTATGGTAGGCACGTACGTACTAACGTTTATAAAGGGTTATTGGTAAGTCGATCGATTCCTATCAAGGGGTTATGGGGGAACTTTGCAGCAAAAAAGGTCTTATGATACCCTGTCTGAAAATTCACTTAAAATACTTTAAAGAAAGTCATGAAATAAGAATTTTCTACATTAATGTTGTAAACTAAACTGATCAATATCTCGGAAAATAATAATTTTCGGACAGGGTATCACATGACCTTTTTTGCTGCAAATAACCTTCCCCATAACCCCTTTTCAGGAAAAAGTCGACTTACCCTTCCGTTTCTATCTGTCCTCACGTCTTCGACCGCGTACTCCTTCTAAACCGCGCCACAGATTTTAATACGGTTTTCACTTTTTTTCTTATGAAATAGGAAGGAAAACAAGTAAGTGGGTCACCCGATGATAACTGATCAACACTGCCTATTGACACCCGCAGCACCAAAGAGATTGTAGATGCGTTGCCAACTCAGATGGCTAAGATGGAATACCTCTTGTGCCAGTAATTACACCGGCTGTCTTGCTCTCCACGCCGGAACACAACAGTGCAAGCACTACTGCTTAGCAGAAGATTTAGCGAGCAAGATGGTGGTAGCGATCCGGACGAACCTTGCACAAGGTCCTACTACCCGCAAAACTTCAATATCACTTAAGAGATTTTTTACAGATGGTTTTCATTTAGATAAATTACTGCCGAATGGTACCCGTACAATGCCGGGACAGGTCACTACTATTCTACAAATGCAATAAAGCTAAATGGAAACGATAAACGCTCACTAGTAAAACTCTCAAAATATACAAATTCCTGAATATTACGCTGTATTCTAAGCGTAAACAGAGATATAAAAAGAATGTTAAAAGACATCTCGGATGCAAAATGTCGGTCTTGGATCTGTGTCATGCTTATTTAGGGCAAAACTTGTGGCATACGTATATGTGGCCATACCTACATCGCAGTTCCTAAATAGTTCGTACATTCATTAAAATTTAAACCACTTGACATTTTAGTGTTGATGAAGGCAATCTTGCCCTAAATATATCCAGGAGCGAAGGTTTATAAATTATGCAGGATTATCTTTCGTCCACGACTTTGTCCGGGGAGATTTTTTAGACTTTAACTCTTTTAATGATGGAATTTTTAAACATCCATACATGTTCCGAATTTCAAATTTCCATCTTGAGCGGTTTAAGCTTTTCATTGTCTGTCAGTTAGTCAGTCGGTAACGAAGCTTTTAGGAATAGATTATGACTATCTCGATACTCAAGTGACCTAAAACTACCGTGAGACTCGGACATATTAATAAAAATGGATCACTCACGTATTTTAAGTCGAGAATTGCCCGACATGTTTCGGACCAGTTAGTGGTCCTTAATCACAAAACAAACCAGAACATGGGACATGTCGGGCAATTTTCGACTTAAAAATACGTGAGTGGTCCGTTTTTATTAATATGAAGTGACCTACTTTATTATGTAAATTGTTGTTATGACAGAGTTTCACTTTATAATGCTCAATTGCTAGTCAAAGTGCGAGGGTCGCTTCGTCGTAATTAATTAAAGTAGAGTAAATACTCCGTTTATGTCTGGTACTCTAGATGCCAGCAAAAGGTATGTTTACCCAACATGCTTCTCAAAAGAACTTAAATAAAAATCGCTTTTTGACTTACCTAGCCATTGAGTATTATAGGCAATGATATTATAATACATGGATGTACAGTGTCTTTCTAAATGACAGCAGAAAACGGCCCGACATGAGAATACGGGTTGACGCCAATGTCACAAATGCAAATTATTAGTTTACCATTTATAGTCATTGGATTTACAACTTTACGTTTAACTGCATTAAATAATAATATAGTAAGTTTCGTTGCAAATATTTTTTTTTACAAAACAATAGTGTTGACAGCAGCGCCGTCGCTCCGACAGACTGTCAGCGCGAGCAATTATCGTATTGTTTTACTTTTGATCGACTTTTGTTGCGGCTATATTTTAAATGCTGACTAGACGTCCATTACTTATGGTTCAGTGATTATAGGCAAAAACTTAAGCTCTTGCATGTTGTTATCACATGTCTGTTAGACAAGTTGACGCTCCATATTCGAAAAATGACGTAAGTTCCATATCAGTTTTGTACACTACTTCATGCAAAATGGGCTTAACTTCAGTTTTTACCTATAAGAAGTGAGAGTCAATATTAATAGCCTGAAGTTAATGTACTGAAAATAGAATATCTTTGCGTTGAATTTGCATTTTTTTAAAATAAATCAGCATATTTTTTTTTCTATATTTAAAAATAAAATGAAATAAAATTAAATGAAACGTATTAAATAAGCTCTTACTTATAATTGCGTTTTGTTGAATTGTTAAAAACTATAATAATTTACAACCTTCATTCGATCTAAAACAGATCCCAGTTTTAGGTTATTTTTTAAGTCTCTGATAAGATGAAATGCTCAAATGTAGTTCAGTTTTTATCATCCTTTTTTTAATGAATGAATGAACTGAAACTTAGACGATTAGACGAAAATACATAGCGCCATCGAAACTTATAAGTCTTAACCTCGTAAGGCCCACATCAAATTTCATTCTATGAATTTTGAACCATATCGTTTGAGACAGTGAGTTCAAAGTCAGTTTGACATTTGTCCTATATTTAGGACTTGGGGCCTTACGAGGTTACAATATTCTGTACTCAGACTACATATTAATATTATCATCTCATCTTCAAAAGTTTACTTTAATCTAAAGTTTCACTCAAGACGCGTGGTTTGACTCTAGCTTCCTTTAAACGCTTTTATAACTTATGTGAACTTTTAAACATAATTTCTTATCTTTACATAGATATTATTATCAAACCGCGATTGAAATATAATTGGAGAGTAACGTCAGCATACTGTCATTTCCATAGACTTGCGTTAAGATTCATTCCTAATATTTGTATATTTATTTATTTAAAATTTGTAACTTACAGCTAAGCCAACACGTTACAAACTTAATTATTAGCATTCATTAATAATAATTAGAATAATAAAAGGTAGATAATTAAAATGTTCAAAACACAATTTAAAAGCTCCCAACAATCATAAAAATACAATAAAACCCAATATATGTCATAGCAACAAAAAATATAGATATTATTAAAATTATGTCAAATTATATTAAGTCAACTGAGAAACAAATTAAAATTAAAATTAAAACTCACACAACACAAAAAATAAAAATAAAATGTCAACACAAGAATGTCAGAGAAAGATAGCGCAATTGTCCTAGATAATAATTAATAAGTAAGTAATGTATGAAATGACAGTGGGCTGACGTTACTCTTCGGTTATATTCTAATCGAGGTTTGATAATAAAAAATTAGCTATCCGTTTCGGTCTGTCCTCATAGCTTCAACCGCTTACTTCTTCTAAACCATGAGACGGATTTTGAAACGGATTCCACTGCTATTTAAAGATTTTTGTACGGTTAGCCTCAGAAATCGCTGAACATTTTAGTACCTTGTCGCTGTCAGTAATGTGAGAAATTCGAGGAACTCTCATTTATAAGTTACTACGACAAGGTTCGTAAGTGTTTAGCTACTTCTGAGGCTGACTGTACATTAAATCTTAATATACCTATGTGAAACCGTAGCGCAGTAGTTCCCAAACTTATTTTTCTCGTGGACCACTTTCAAAATTTTACTGGTTTCGGTGGACCCCCTGCTGCTACATTTCTACCACATTCTTCTCTCCCGTGGACCCCTAGGGGTCCACGTAGACCACTTTGGGAATCACTGCCGTAGCGGATCGCTAGTAAAATCGTGGTTATCTATCTACATAATGACTCTCTTTTGAAGATTTTACGTGTCTATTTTTATACTAAACCACTTCTCCATCTTTGCAGAATGCGCGATCACCCCGCCACAACTCGCGTCAATAGATAGCACTCACATCAACAATGACTATCAACTTGAGTGTCAAAAAACAAATGTGACGTTTAATACTATCGTGTCAAAACAATGTTTTGCTGCAAAGAACTGAAACTACTCTATGCGATCATTGTTCTGTTGCTCGAAGCGGAGTTACTAGTGAATACAGGTGCTATGGAGTCGAAAAGGTCTTCCATTTTGGCGCAAAACGCTGATGAATTGAAATCGTTGGAGCTTTGCATTAGTAGGAACCAGCAGAGGCTTGGTAGTGTTTTTGGAAATTACACTAGGCATCATAAAAAAGGTAAGTGTCATTCAGTTTTAAATAATCTTTTGTTTTTATGAAATAGGAAGGCAAACAAGCAATTGGGTCACCTGATGGTAAAGTGATCACCACCGCCAGACACCCGCAACACCAAAGAGATTGCAGATGCGTTGCCAACCCACAAAGATGGAATACCTCTTGTGCCAGTAATTGCACCGGCTGTCTTGCTCTCCACGCCGGAACACAACAGTGCAAGCACTGCTGCTTAGCGGCAGGATTAGCGAGCAAGATGGTGGTAGCGATCAGGACCGTTAATACAAACATACTTTTTGGTAAAAGTTTTTACAATAAAAAAAACTTGTAGCAGATTAGACAATAGTTAGTAAACACAAGTCCTTTTTTCACAGAACGTTAAAGTTTAAAGCACGATCCACACGACACCAACTAATGCTTGCGCGGCGTTTTTGCACATACGATATTAATTTGTGCAAAACAGAACGTGTATACGTCAAGTTTGCAGTTGACGCGAAAGTGTGTTTCACGTTACACGTTCCGTTTTGCACAAACATCGTTAGTGCAATCACGTTGCGCAATCATAAGTTAGGGTTGTATTGATCGTGCTTAATACAAACATGCAGGATAATAATAAAGTTTTTCCTACAGGTCACAGAAGAAGAACAACCACAACAACTCAAACAACAGTAGTCTACACCACGACAGTTGAGGAGGAAGACTCAACAGAACCATACACGACGATAGAATCATCAATAACTACCCACCCTAAACTACCAAAGCCTCTAAGACTATCATCCTCAATGCTAGATAAGGATTACGATGTACATATAGATAAAAATGCAATTGAAGATGAAATAAGTGAGATAATAGAAAGAGGGTATAAACATCATGAGAAATATACAGAATTAGATGAAACATCATTGGCTAAGTCTTTAATTAAGGTTAAGAAGATGTACAGAGATTCGGCAGCGTCGATTGCCAATAAGTTAAGTGCTAAAGTCGGCAAGACGGGTATATTTTTGACTGACAATTGTACGACTGTAATAGCGCAAATAGGAACTACAGCAATACTGCATTGTGAAGTTAGCGACATTACGGAAAATACGGTGAGTAATGCCTGAAATACACGTGCCCGTAGCTTGAACACTTTTTTGCAAGTAGTTTGCAAGCTTATTTTAAACTTGTATGAACTTATGACATACGCATGCTGGCTACTTGCACAAAAATGTGTAAGTTACAGGTGCGTGCATTCTAAGCAAATTCTAAGTTGAAAAGTGCTTTAAAATTCAGTACGTTGAGAGGTGGTTACGTCAATAGAAGTGTAGAAACAATAGTCCTTTTTCTCATAAGAACAGTATTCACTCTAATTACTCTAAATTTGCATAACTACGTGTTTTACTTTATTTTTTACTCAACTGCATACGAGATTGTTTGACTTACGGTTTCTACTAACTGGTTCTCAACGTGCTGAAATTACTAAGTAAGATAACAGTACCAATGTTTGACACGCGCGTGACATTGTTTGTACCAGTAGTTGACATCATTGTCTCTCGTTCATACTCGTATGTTTCAATATCTTCTCTTAAATTATTGGGTAACTGTCAAAGATTGGAACCATTATCTTTTATGTTAAAAGATAGATCTAATAGAAATGAGAGAAAAAGTGGTCAAGAATTGGTTTAGGGCTTTTAAATGAGAAAGAATTCAAGTTGATCTACAATATTTTACATAGTGTAAAACGGCCATTACAAAGGCAAATCAGAGAAAGAAAACCACGCCACCATGCAGTTATAAAAGTAAACTAGTGTTTAAAAATTAAACGTTGCAATTAATTGTCTAATTATGGTCAAAAAATTATATCAGCTATAGTTGCAAGCAAATATCTTGAGCATAACTCGAGTGGAGGGCACCCATGTTTGCGCATACACATTTGTACTAGAAACGGATACTGAGTCAAGGTCAATGCTCAAGAACTTTGACGGGAACTGTACTTCACTTTATATCTATTTTATATTTCTTATGATTTTCCTACCAAAACTGTGAAAAAATAATTATGGAACCATTGACTGTAAATTAGACGCAATAAAATAAAATACCAAAAATTATAAATGCAAGACAGTGGAGACTTTGAGTTCTTTATTACATTTCCATACGTCCTTGAATTAATCGCAGCATCATTAAAAAGCCTTGCCAAAAAATGTTCCTCCTACACGTAAAACAATCTCAAGACTGTATGAAATAACTTGATCATAAAATATTTCCTCTAAATCCAAATTAATTACGAATTTCAACAACTTTGTTTGGAAATAAGTGTTTCCGTGACACTTAATGGGAAGTACGTGATCAGTAAAAGTCCTAAGTACCTTATTAATTAATACTGCAAGTTAAGGGGAAGACGAATTAACTTTAACGACAGACACGACACTACTTGAATAATTAAATCAGAAACTTCCCCATGAAATCAAAGTAGGACAGCAATTTACCTAAGCCAAAATAATTGTGAGCAGAATCGATGTAGGTCAAAACTTCGCTTTAATTACGTTTCGCAGTTAAACTCCCGAGTTGAGCCTTAGCTTCGTTATTTTAGTGGTTTATTAATTCAATCAAAAACCTAAGGCTATTTGGAACTTGGAAAGAGTTCGATTATTGCGTATTAAAGCTTTAATTAAATAATGAGTCATGAAAGGTAATATAATGCTTAAGGTTTCGTACCCAAAGGTTGTTAACGGATCTCTAATATTAACCACACAGAGTCCGTCCGTCCGACTGTCCATCCATCCCCACGGCCTTTAAAAGGCTTTACTCTTGAACCGTTGTAGGTGACTGGTTGAAATTTTCACAAAACATGTGTCATTAATGTCATTATGGGTAACAAATAATAATATTATTTAAATAAAAAAACAGTGACATAAAATACAAACTACAATTTTTTTGTCTGTTAAATCTACTGTGAGGTTGAATGTTGACAGAAATTACCAATGAAAAGTCATTAATATTAATTTATGTAAAAAAGGTCTAAAGTGGTCCAAAATTCAGTTTATTTAACTGTTCATAGAACTATTAAACTGGTTGTGACTGTAGAAGGCATAGTCTAAAATAGAACAAAAATCAGGCTAGTGTGTTGCGCTTGTGCTAAAGATCACAATAATAATATATGCATTTAACACACAATGCCCTACCAATTTTGAACCTTATCTCTTTTTAATACGACCGAAAACTGATAAAGAAATTTTGATCGACTATAAACGAAGGGTTGCTATTGTATTTTTCAGCGACTAGTAGCCATTTTCATCAATAAATGTAGAAAAACGCATTTTTGTCTTAAAAAGTTTTGGTTCTTAAAAACCTTGATGGTTCTATCGTTTACCCATTAGATGGAAGGTAGGATTTTCTTGCTTAGTACGTTGGTTTTCTGAATGGCATAACTAACAAAAACCCCATTTTCCAGGTAACATGGATAAGAAAAAAAGATTACTCTCTGCTATCAGTGGGTCTCGTCACATACAGCGCCGATAGCAGATTCTTCTCGGCCCACGGTCGGCACGTTAAGGTAAGTCCTATTAATGTGAGGGATAGAGGAAACAAAGATAAGTGAGGGGTCGGAGAAATAAATGGGCCGAGAATACTCGGTGAACACGACGGGAATTAAATTTATTCTTATTTTAGTATTGGGGAGAGTAAAGGTACAAGTGCCGATTTCGACTAAATAGCGGCGTCAAATGAGGTTTTATCTTTTAACAACGATAACGTTGTTATCAAAACTTCGGAGAATAAAGTTTAGACAAATAAACGGCGTGTAACCATTTTTGGTTTGTCAACGTGTGGTACAAGTGATTCGAAAGTTAATACTATTAGGAGGCTTTCTTGGTCTGATCTATAATTTTATACTGTTATCGGCGCCATTGTGTTTGTTGTTCTTCCTTCCTTATACTTTTATAATATTTACAACTGGCGCGCCACGTAATAAACCGCCATGGTGGTTTGAAGTAGAATTTGTTGAAAGCTATTCCTTCGAAAACATTGCATTTTCTCGGGATGAAAAGTTTTCCATGTCCGTATAATCTTAACTATGTTCTTGTCACATTTAAGGACGATTGGTGCAGTAATTAGGCCGTTAAAGCGTTACAAACAAACAAACAAACAAACAAACTCACTTTCGCATTTATAATATTAGTATGGATACTTTCTCACTTGTCTAGTGTACTCGTATTGAAAGTTTATGGTTCTGACGATTCTCTGCGTCCCTGTCAAACTAGTGTCTTAAGAAAGGGACGTCTATAGGGATAAACTCCGATAAACTAAACTCGGCCGGTCATGTTAGGGTCACAAGTTTTATTTCATAACAATTTCATCTATTATTTTGCCTTACTGTTCACAATATATTTTAGAGACTGCCTTACTATTGAGAAATATACAGTAATATTTGACAGTCGATTGCACAAATGTGTAGAAGTAAATGACACAACATTTAGCCAAATTCCCTAAAAGTTTAAAGGAGAATGGGCAAATTGTCCCAAGTGCTGTATACAGTTGTGCTATATCTTATTAGAAAGCTCTCAATAAGAGCTTAATTTTTTTATATGACAGCAAAACCGAGATGTTTGCAGGGAAAAAGCTACAGCCCATTTTATACCTCACTTTGTACTAGCAGTTGTATGAAAAGTATCTGTAAAATCATTTTCGAGATATAGCCGAAAGATTTTAACCACGCATTACTGAGGCCACTAGAAGTAAAAAACGTAATTGGAGCATAGGTCTAATTTGGTGTTTTTTTTTTTTTTTTTTCATACAAAACAATGATTAATGCTGCAGACACCTGGTCTTCGAAACATATCCTATGATGATCCTTACACCGAGTACTACACGTCCATACTACTCACTATTGTATACAAGGGTTGGGACAGCGCCCATACAAAAATGCCCATTCGCCTTTACTTTAAAATCATAATGTTAATAACGAAATTAGTTCTATACTATAGAATCTATAGGCTAACTTTTTTACACAAACTTTTGTCAAAATAAGTGTATGTGATAGACGTTATTGTTATTATATTAGTTTAAATAAGGCAAACCAATTAATGATTTGTTTCCTCGTGCACATTCACCAATCAGAACTCGTTGTCAAACAGGCGTCCAATCGCGTGGTCAAACACTTCTGCCTCATATCACAATTATTTGACTTTTTGTGACATTTATCGTACGACGAGCGGCTTGCTTACAAAATATCAAATTCCTCGTTACCGTTTAATTGAGGCATTACATTAAATATTAACTGACTCACTAATTAATACCCTTCGCTCCTAAAATACCAGCATTCCTGATTAGTGTGGTGAAGGAAGCCGTAGCCCTGCTCAGTAACTCCACGGACAATCGACACTTTACAGTATTAAAAGCATCGTGAATTAAATGCATTTTATAACCATTTCATTTTTTTTGTACTGTTGGATCTTGATGATGCCTCGTACAGAGGCGAAACGCGCGTCGATCGTGTAGTTTTAGTGTTTAGTATACACACACACACACACACACACACACATGTTCAAAACCCACCCTCCTCCGCTTCCACACGAAACAAGATAATTATATCACACAGACTCAACTACACACCACCACCACTAAACACTAAAACTACATAATATACTATATATATATCAACAACGATATAAGAATTAAGGTTAACTTCACTTTATCAGATGGTTATAAAATGATTAATAGATTCAGGCGTTACTTTGCGGAGGTCCATATCAACAAACTGGAACAAATTACCTTGCTACTCCGCGAAACCAGTGCCGGGCTCGTGCAAAATAGCTGCGTCTGTGCGATATATATATATATATATATATATATATATATATATATATATATATATATATATATATATATAGGCGTTACTTTGCGGAGGTCCATATCAACAAACTGGAACAAATTACCTTGCTACTCCGCGAAACCAGTGCCGGGCTCGTGCAAAATAGCTGCGTCTGTGCGACATATATATATATATATATATGTAGGCGTTACTTTGCGGAGGTCCATATCAACAAACTGGAAAAAATTACCTTGCTACTCCGCGAAACCAGTGCCGGGCTCGTGCGTCTGTGCGACATATATATATATGTCGCACAGACGCAGCTATTTTGCACGAGCCCGGCACTGGTTTCGCGGAGTAGCAAGGTAATTTGTTCCAGTTTGTTGATATGGACCTCCGCAAAGTAACGCCTGAATCTATTAATCATTTTATAACCATCTGATAAAGTGAAGTTAACCTTAATTCTTATATCGTTGTTGATTAAGAACATTGAAAGAATAAATAATTACACTAATTTGTGCAGCGATTAATAGATGACACTTACATTCTTAATTTCTGTCATTTAATCCCAATACTCGTAATGTCTGAGCAACATTATAATGACATACGGACCAGCAGACGGACACGAAGAAATTATAAGGATTACATTTTTTGACATTTAAAAATTTGCTATCAAGATTGTAAAAAAAAATAGCAGAAAGTACTCTTATAATTGACTCTCTTGGAAATTGAAAAGATAAAAATAGATTAAACGACGTAACTATAAACGTTAATAAAAGTGCTTTGATGAAAATGTGGGCTGAGTGCTCGAGATTTTTGCAGGCAGGAAATATTCTTAAAATACCTGAGATCGATTGTCATAAAGTAAATAACTTTATACATTCAGTAGGTACATAATCCAATTACCTGAATAAAATTCTTTAGACCACTGGTTTGTCGTTTCTAAAATTAATATAATACGGCCTACAAATTTTTCCTATGGATTTATTTTATTAGTGTGTATAATGGGACGCGTATTAAAATAGACTTCAGGAGGTTTTTGTAATTGCAGAATAAAGAATTAAAAAATGTTTAATGTAGACTTTTCATAGTGGTAGTGCCAAGGTGCAGCTAGTTGCTGCTCTAGTAGCATGCTAGCGTTTATCGCGCATCTGTCCCTCTCGCACACGTTTACTGGTTAGAAAGGGATAGCTAGCGTGCTGGGGCCCTTGGTTGTAGTACGAATGGGTCCGGCTCGCCTGGGGTAGTATTACGCTCTAGTAAATACCGGTGCGCAGTAGTAGCTTGCTGCTGTTTTTCGTGGGATCCGTTGCATGTATTGCATTGTCACCACAGTAATTCCTATATATGGGTATTCCTGTATTCGGTTCAATAGGAAGATAAAAAGTGGTGGTAAAACCCCTATTTGTTAGATTAAAATTACTTACTCTGCCGTGCCTATATATTAAGCAACTAGCAATATTTGTGAAGCAATATCCAGATCTGTTTAAAAAAATAACAGATGTAAGTAACAGAATACAAAGGAAATGTAATGATGGTAAATTATTTCTTCCAAAACTGAAGTTGCAAATTTATAAGAGAAATGCCTATATTATGGCCATCAGAGTATTTAATAAGCTACCCAGAGATCTTTGTGATCTGCCTTTGAATAAATTCAAGACAGATCTTCATGCATGGCTGTTGCACCGATCCTTTTACTCTATTAATGAGTTCTTTAGTAATTAAGTTAAGTAAGCTTTTATACAAAATATTCGCACGCCAGTAATGGTGTAATGTGCAGTTTCTAATTTTAATTTTGGAAGATCCCTGTAACCATATTACTGCGAATAAACCATTTTGATTTTGATTTTTGATTTTGGTCGGAAAATGGATTAAAAATGAACAGGAGGGACAAAACATACATGTATACATAAGTTTACAAACAAAGCCAGTTAAATAAAGGTTCTAATATTAAAAATCTTTAGTTATTAAAATGACCAAGCAAAGGTTTTGTTAAGTAAATGAATATAATGATAAGCTGACTTAAAAAAAATAATTCATAAATAATTAAAAAACTAATATAGCAAAGAAAAAGTTTTAATGAACAATTATGGATTTTAATTGAAAACTTAGAAATTGGTGAAGCCTTTGAAAACTGAGCTGTGAATATTTTACCTATTAAAGAAAAATTTGTACATAGGAGCCCTTTTACAGATAACGACGTCGAAACGTAAATACTGGAAACTTGTGTATGAAAATTCAATAGAAAGGTTTTTCACCATACTGCGAAGTGTAAACTTAAGATTTACTACACGACATTTCATCCACATCCACCAACATCTTAAGCCTCATATTCCCGACAATATATCCCTTTACATACTCTCGTAAGCAAGTAACATATAACTACATTTTCGAGGCGAAGTATATTACTTGCAAAAACCATAGCAAAAATCCCAAGCATTATTGGAAAATTTCTTAGCAATTGCGCGTACAAAACAGGACTTTATCTGCATGTTGAAACAGTCGAGAAAGGAATGCAAGTTAAATAAGTGCTTTCCTTATTGGACAAGAAACACGTGCACAGATCATTCCATATTTTAATAGTACCGCAATCGTATGAATACGGAATTTTTGGGTCCGTTTGGGAATGAACTGAACGCATAATGTATGGATGTGAAACTCCCATGGGGATAGGAACAAATTGTGTACAAAGTATTTGTGCAGTATCGTAAAGTTTGATATATGTTTACGGAAAATAAGTAGGACTGATGGCACGGGGGACTTGTAACGCAAACGCAATATTTTCCGTTTGTAATATTATTGTCGAGTTATGCGCTACACGACTTGCAATACAGGGATTAATATTAAATAGACATCTTAATTACACTTAGGAGCAAAAAATATTGTCTAGTCTTTGAAGTTTCTGTAAGAATGATGATTTTTGTAGTCAAATTTGCGGATGATAGGACCTTGTGAGAGGTACGTCCGGATCGCTACCACCATATTGCTCGCTAATCCTCTGCTAAGCAGTAGTGCTTGCACTGTTGTGTTCCGATGTAATTACTGGCACAAGAGGTATTTCATCTTAGGCCTCTGGGTTGGCAACGCATCTGCAATCTTCTTGGTGTTGCGGGTGTCTATAGGCGGTAGTGATCACTTACCATCAGGTGACTCACTTTTTTTTTTAATTCAACATAGGAAGGCAAACAAGCAAGTGGGTCACCTGATGGTAAGTGATCACCACCACCTATAGACACCTGCAACAACAAAGAGAGTGCAGATGCGTTGCCAACCCAGAGGGGTAAGATGGAATACCTCTTGTGCCAGTAATTACACCGGCTGTCTTGCTCTCCACGCCGGAACACAACAGTGCAAGCACTGCTGCTTAGCGGCAGGATTAGCGAACAAGATGGTGGTAGCAATCCGGACGGACCTTGCACAAGGTCCTACCACCCGAAACAAGATGGTGGTAGCGATCCGGACGAACAAGACTTGCTTGTTTGCCTTCCTATTTCATAAAAAATGCTGGTTTTTTTTTCGAATGGACTAGTGCTTCAGACGGGTTTTACAGCGCAGTATACCAGCGTGAAGTATTAACTTGCTACCGCGATTTGTAGAGCAGCCCATAGAGGGGGGAGGGAGAAGGGAACCTAAAGGCGGGCAACAGATCAGCAATTTATTACTAACAGATCACTTCCAATTAGTTGGCCCGTATGTTAGTTTGCTTCTCTATTCCATAAACAAAGATTTTCTTTTAAGATATATCTTTTAACCTTTCTTCTTTAGGACTGGGCGCTGCACATACGTTTCTCCACGTCCGCAGACGCTGGATACTACGAGTGTCAGGTGCCTACGCATCCGCCTACGAGCATCTTCTTTAAATTAGTACTAGTTGGTAAGTCAAAAACACCCCAAGGTCTCATTATCAGTTTCCTTCCTCGTCCTTGTGCCTTATCGTTTCTACCACTCGTAAACCCACCAACCCGCCCGCTAATATGGTTTGAATGAATACTCTGTTTACAGCTGCCTACGCAGAAATAATGGGGGAGTCTGAGAAGATCATCCATGAGGGTTCTATGCTGCGACTGGTGTGCGTCGTGCGGCGTTCCACGGAGCCGCCCTCGTACGTCTTCTGGTACTTCGAAAACCGGATGATCAACTATGACTTAAGTGAGTGACTCTGTAGTGTAGAAACACGGCATTTTTTTGAGGAAATAGGCTTACTGACCGTGGGTGTGATCTCCGTTCTGAATCGTATCAGGCGCAGAAGATTTCTTATCTAGCAAGGCAGTGCAGCCTGAGTTATGGGGACCTTTGAGCCGGTTTTGGTTTACGGTTTTACTAGTTTTTTTTTCTGTGTTTATTTCAATGAAACCTGTGCGGCTGTGATGCGGATTTGATGCCGTGTTTAATTTTTAATGTTTTTTTTTGGTTGTAATTTATTAGTACTAAGAATGCTTCATTTGATCTGTAAATTATGTTTAACAAGTGTTTTCTTTGATAAGGCAGTGCTAACTATGTTACTTTCGTAACTGGCCTCGTTACCCACCTACGAGTAGGTTGGCTAGCGCGACACACTCGCTTGGTTGCTCAGTGCATCTTTGTCTTACTAGCTCGGAAAGACAAGAGAGAAAATGAACAGGCATGCGTTTATCTGTTTTCATGTACCCATAGTACAAGCTTTGCTTAGTTTGGGACTATTTCAAACGGTGGAAAGTCAAATTTTCTAAGATATTTTTTTTCTAATCTGTGAAAGGCTCCCAAGACTCTTCATATATTTATATGAAGAGCCTAGAAAGCTTTTCACAGATAAGAAAAAAATAAAGTATCTATCTATGTAGGATTACATTAGATATCGTTAACCAGATAACAGCCAGATACGACAAAAGATGCGTTCTTTACATTATAATATTGCGGTAATATTAAACCCATCTCTTATAATCAACATACTCTTCAAACCTTAACGCCCTACAGCTTACGCGTCGCACAATATCTGTCTGATTAAATAATTTAATGTACGTAAATTCAATTCGTGAGCAATTACGTGTCATGCCAGATTAATATCCCTCCTACATGGCAGCGTTTCTGGTTAATAATTATATCGTATCGATTAGTGTTGCCAGGAATGATAATATGGAAGTTTGAGATACATTTAAGTGACATTAGATGTTTTGACGATGATCTACTTAGTTAAGTGTTATTAAATTCAATTGCGGATCAATTCTAGCGGCGCTATCTCTGAAGTCATGTAGGGCTGTCGGATCCTCTCAAAATCTGCGACTTTTTGACAAACACCGAAAGTGAAATGAACCTTGGTGAACACCAGGATTGGGAGCCTGTCAACTTGTAACGTTGCAATACAATAGAAACGAAAAAAATGATGAAGCGGTGACAGACGGACAAGCAGGATCGTATAATATACCTACTGGACAAACGGATAGCCCAATGATTAGTGACCCTAATAAAGAAGATTGCGGGTTGGAATCCAGATAAAAAGAGAAATGTGTGATCAATATGAATGGTGGTCCCCAAATCGTGGATTTTATATGTTTTTATCTTTTGAAGTGTGTATTTTCATCCCTAAAGCTATCTTATAGTTTTATTAGGCTAATTGGTATATAAATTAACTCAAAAGTTTTATATATTTACTTATAACCTACCTTGACCATTTTCGTTCGTATACCCCTTTACGTATACGAACTTTAAATTCGCGTCGCAAGTTTGTCGGGAATTCTACGCGGTTTGGAATTCTGCTCATAGTCTGCCTCGGCGCACCGTGTGTCACCGTAAGTACGCAAACTTAACTAACTGAGGTCGCCGAACCAAAACTACACGTTTCTCATGCGTCTATCTCCGACGTCAAGGCGAGAGAGAACGCGAACTTTAAGACCGCGATTTTACAGCTCAAGTGTTATCGCATCCAAGTTTGAATCTTGCATCATGATCATGAAGTATAAGTTGCCTGGTTTACTTTACAAACTTTCGCCAGATACTGCAAGCACATGTGTACGTTGTAATGGATATTCTGTCAGGGACACTAAAAGTACCAAAGAAGGCATATCTGTATTTGCCAGCGGAATGTGTATGACCAGATTTGCAGTCGGTAGTTGAGAGTTGCGTTTCAGTTGGAATGCAGACTATCCGTGTAGGCTCTTTTGGAAGCACAAAAACAAACCTGCGGCTGAAGGTAAACACTTACCGAAGCCTATATAGGACGCTTGTTAGACCAGAAATATCACTCGTTCGCTGCTGAGCCTGCAGGGCGAACGGTTCCGTCGGCAGCAAATATAATTATTTGATTCCTTAATAAAGTAAAGAATATTTTGACGTAATTTATCTTTGTTTTAGAAGAAGTCACTAGAACTGGCACTTGTCCGTTGCCAGCTTTTAAGTCCCGCACTCTTGGATCAGCAGATTTAATCACCCACCGTAGGTTACACGACAACACCTGAGCTACTTCTTAACGCCAGTATTCTGTGAGAGTATTGTACAGTCAGCCTCAAAAGCAGCTTAACACTTAAGAACCTTGTCGTAAATAAATAAACAAATAAATTAATAAATATCTTGGGACAATTTACACCAATTGACCGAGTCCCAAACTAAGCAAAGCTTGTACTATGGCTACTAGACAACGGATATACATACTTATATAGATAAATACATACTTAAATACAAATAACATCCATGACTCAGGTACAAACATTCGTGTTCATCACACAAATATTTGCCCATACCAGGATTTGAACCCGGGACCTCTTGCACAGTAAGCAGACACATGTGCCACTGTGCCATACAGGTCGTCGTCGTAGTGACGTGCTGATGATGTACTACGGTTCCCGAGTCTCATCGCGGTTGGTTTGTCGACAATAGAATATTGACGGTTGTTTCATTATATCTATACCGTTTATGTATTTATCTACACATATATTATAAATGCTCTATAATGCGTCCAGAAACCGTAGGCAATGACCAGCATTATAACAACTAATATTATTATGAGAATTTTTCTAATTTGTTTCTATATTTGTTCAAATTCGTTTTTTATTACATTATTTTAATGTGTACAGTCTATAGATATTTAATAGGTACCTAGCACTGGTAGCTAGTAGCAATGCAGGTCATTGCCCTATGGCTTCTGAACCCATCATAGAGTACTTATCATATGTGTGTAGATAAAGTAATGTATGCAACTGTACATAATTAGGTCTTAAAACACTCGTGTGATCCTATTATGAAACTCGCTGACGCTCGTTTCATAAAACCACACTCGTATTTTAAGACCCCTCATTATGCAACAGGTGCATAAAATACTATTATGTTTTTACCAATAAAGATCTGTACCTACAGCAGGGTCAAACTGAAAACCTTAATCTTAGGCCTCGAAATAAGCTAGTTCTGAATGATGCACATTACGTTCACTTTAACAAAAGTTTAAGTAATACTGCCATAAAAGTTTACAATCATCTTTCTGACGACTTGAAAAATATAAATGAATTAAGAACATTTAACAAAAAAGTTAAGGAATATTTTATGATCCATCCATTCTACTCTATTAATGAATATTATGCAAAGTTTTTTAAACTAATGTAAATAGAATTGATTGTGTTTAAAATGAATTTGTATCAGTTACCTACTTTCAAGCATGGGCAAACTTTCATGTGCATTAAATTTCAATTTGAAAATGTTAATGGTGTTGCAATTAATTTAAAGAAATTTATACCTGAATTAATGACATGTTTTCAATTTTCTATTACAATTATTTATTCTTATTGCTGTATTAATTATTTTTTGTATTTTACATTTATACTCGGTTTAATTGACAGAGTTTAATGAAATTTGTATTTAGTTTACTAAGTTTTTTTTTTTACTTGTTACTTGTAATTAGATTATATTTGCATACATTTGTAATGTGTTAAGCAAATAAATAAATGAAATGAAATGAAACATATGAAATGAGAGTTGCTCGAATTTGTCACATTACTGACAGCGACAAGGTACTAAAATGTTCAGCTATTTCTGAGGCCGACCGTACTACCCCAGCTAAGCCATTCCGCAACCAGTAACTGTATAACCGAACAGTACCTGCCTCGATTGAAAACTACTATTTGTCACTATTAAATCTATACAAATTGCGCAATGTCGGGTTTTATGATGGATTACATCCAAAAGATGCAAATAGGGTTGCTTTCTATCCCATTTCTATAGGGAAGCTGAGCGACGAGCGAGAAGAAAATCGTCTAATAATGTCGCTTTACTCTCACATCCTTGTTCAGTTCAAGGAATTTTGTTGGTTGCTTTTTTGCTGGCACCTTTTTTTTTATACAACATAGGAAGGCAAACAAGCAAGTGGGTCACTGATGGTAAGTGATCACCACCGCCTATAGACACCTGCAACAACAAAGAGAGTGCAGATGCGTTGCCAACCCAGAGGGCTAAGATGGAATACCTCTTGTGCCAGTAATTACACCGGCTGTCTTGCTCTCCACGCCGGAACACAACAGTGCAAGCAATACTGCTTAGCGGCAGGATTAGCGAGCAAGATGGTGGTAGCGATCCGGACGGACCTTGCACAAGGTCCTACCACCCGCAACCCGCACCCGCACCTAGCTCTTTTAGCTTGGTTGAACCTTTAATATTTACTTAAAAAAGTTCAGATTCCAATAATTAATCAACACTTCATTTCAATAAAAATACCCATTCCTGCGGCCCTAACATGACAACCCAGGTTTAGTTTAACCCCTCCCTGTGTCTCTGTCTAACTAGTGTTATAAGAAAGGGACACAGATAGAGATAAACTAAACTCGGCCAGTCATGTTAGGGCCACTAGAGTTCCCGATACAACGTTCAATCCGCAAAATTAAACAATAGTTAGGAGTTTATTTAAACAAAACTCTTGTCTAATTAATTAATAGAGCATGAAGTGGACATATATAAAACTTAAACTTAAACTTATAGTTAGGTATATAAACTCTGACGCCTTTTTCAATTTTCAGTTTTATTGTGTTCAAGATTAAATCCAATTACTATGTTCTGAGAAACGTGAATCTCCGATATTGTTTTTATTTCTGGGTCAGACTTTTATTACAATTAACAGATTTATTGAGAATTGTTGCGGTTTCACATTTTAATTAAACACTACGAAAAGCCCCTGGAAAATGGAATTGCCGAAGCTCGGTTATTGAGAATTGATTACGGGTTTGCGTTTTCCATCTTTGATTTATCAATTGTTTTCGTTAAAAGTTTTATTTTCTTCGCAGGTTTCGTGTTGTGGTTTCGATTTTTTATTTTATTCAGTAACGTTTTAAATTGTGTGATCGTACGTTATTGTACTTTTTACTTATTTTTTGTTGTTTTGCGAATGACGATGACGCTAAATAAAGAATATTTATTGTCGTTGTTGTGTTAACTTTCAAATCTACGTGTGATTTCTTTTTTAAACTCTTAATTTAGGCCTCGATAAATTTAGCTGGTTATGTAAATAGAAAAACTTACCAAAAAATAAAGCGCGTATAACTTACATAGCATAAAAGCCTAAAAGGACGTAATAGTTTATATCAAAACAAACTCGACATAAAATTGCATTCTGCAATTTCATCAAAAGGAGTCATTTAGCATTTATTTCAATTCTCGCCTTAACGTGCTTTTGCAAGTCACTGCGCTTTCAAATAAAAGCTTGCTAATGCAAAGTGCGATAAAAGCTGAATACCTGGAGCTGGCTTGGCAACGTCTCGGTAGCTTAATGTAATGCACAAAAAAGGACGTTTCTTTCATGAGTTACAGTCTTTTTAAAACTATAAATAGTAATACTGAACAGAAAATAATAGAAAAAGATAAAAAACATAATGAGGAGAAAAAAGCCTTATCAATTTGAAAAAAGTTCCTCAAGACAAGAAGAATTATGGCTAATTTTTTAATTGCATTGAAATTAGTTTTCCTCCTATTTTCGGGTTAATAGATTTAGTGTGTTTTTGGATTATATCACTTATCTGTTAAACTACCGAAATTTGTTTATTTTCCTGTAGGTAGCATAATAATTCATGTAACACATTTTATATGCATTCATATTGGTTTCCTTTTAAATAATAAATAGATTGAGGCGTTACTCTGCGGAGGTTTATATCAACTGACTGGAACAATTTACCTCACCACTCCGTGAAACTAAACTTCAATTCTTTGAAGTTTCGTCTGCTATAGTTCCCGGCAAATATCTTGAGCATTGACCTTGACTGAGAAGCCGTTTCTAGTACAAATGTGTATGTGCAAATACCTCCTCCACTCGATTTATTCTCAATTTGTTTGCCTGCAAGTATAGTTTCCTTTTATTAATAGTATAACTCTGTTTCAGATGGTGTTAGCGTCCACAATGGACGGCAGACGAGTGAGCTGGTGATCGGGAAAGCTGAGCCTCGCCATGCGGGGAATTATACGTGTGTGCCAGCGAATGCTAAGGCTGCATCGGTTACTGTGCACGTGGTGCAGAGTGAGTAGTTTAGTTTAGTTTAGTTTATTTATTCAGTCAATATAATTACATTATAAATTGCATAAAATGTCAAATTACACGTTTTTATATTGAGATCGTCAAATTTCATAGAAAGCATTAATCAATAAAACTAAAACAAAATTAATACTGGAATGTCAGCATAATTAAACAAAAAAAAAGCTATTAAATACTAAGACTAATCTAAATTAATATTGGTATGTCAACATAAGAAAAAATTATAAGCATTATACGCTAAAACTAAGTCAAAATTAAAATTAAAATTGGAATGTCAACATGAAAAATTCATTATTCATTCAGTATCATGATCACTCTACATACTTCCTCGATAGCCTGTGCACCTAGCACGAATCTTCTCGATACGCATTAACTCGCTTCGTAACGCAGTGTATCTAACGAGCCCAGTAGGAAAGAGACGCACTGAGTTACGTAGCGAGTTGATATGTATCGAGAAGATTCGTGCTAGGTGTACTACATCTCGTAGGTAATAATTTACTAAATTTTCGCCATTTGTAGCCATTGAAATAAAACAATTTGAACGGTTAATTCAAAGAATTTTCCAACTCTAGACATTTTACTTTTTTTCTGTTTATGTCCTATGCGCAGTTCAGTGCATCTAGCACGAATCTTCTCGATACTTGTTAACTCGCTACGTAACTCTGTGCGACTTTCTCCTACTGCGCTGGTAAGAACGAGACGCACTGAGTTACGTAGTTATAACTAAACAACCTAGTCACATAATATACCCTTACGATTTATCCTTTACGCATCACAACCATAAATGAGTAATAGAAGTATTTTGTTTTGATATAACTAAATGTATAGAAGTTTTTTCGTTAAATTTGTCGCTAAGATTTACTAGCATTCTTATTACTTAATGAATTGTTCTTGGCACAAACAATGCAATAAACCATTCTTTCATTGAAATGCCAAGAGTTCGTGGTCTCGCGTTCATAAAAGAAAATTTCACTCTTCAGTTTAAACTAATTTTCTGTTTAAATGCAAATCATTGTTTTCTTATAGCAAAAAACCGAGACACAAAGCAACGAAATTAATTTGTTTTCAAAGACATTCCGCTAAATTGCTTATTCAGCGGCCAACGGTGCAATATTGGAATATTGAAGAGATTTAAATTAATTTAGTCACTTTTCATCTCAAAAATATTTTTTTTGCTCCGGATAATGAGTTTTATTAAAGCTTTGTTTCTAATCACGTTTTTTTTAAGTAGTCGCTTGGGATATATTCTTTTTGGTTACCGTAGTAAAGGGTACCAGCAGGACCATATTAATATGCCTTCGAAGCTGTCTATGTATTCCCAAATAAATTACTAGATATCATTGAATAGTAAAACGATTCTCTTCGTTTTAAGAAAGTTTCCTTTTCTTTACGTAAGTACCTACATATTAAGAAAATAATTGGCTTCGCTTCGTTGAAAAGATAAATAAAACAATATAGTTTAATTATTATTTAAATTCAGTTTTAAAATAGCTTTGACGTCGAAAATTTAACCAATTTAAGTTTTCAAGTTATATCCCGCGGCTTCTTTTAATCTCGAAGAAAAATTAATCAAAGGCGACGAGAGAGTAAAAAATTAACAGTTTCGGATATGTTTTAATAACCACTTCAGTATTGTTGATGAATTATTACTGCCTTAGGCCTTTTATTGAAAAAGCAATCATTTTTAGGCAAGCACAATTGGATTTTGTTTTAAACTAATTTTTATTGGCGATGAATAATCTAACACATACATTTTATCCAAAATTTTAATTTTGATACGCCTGCGTTTCAGTGTTCTAATTGTTCCATATTCATAGTTTTTATTTTCGTATTTAAGTTAAGGTATACCATAACATCCTTTGAAAAGCAGTAAGCCATTTTTAAAAGCTTTTCTCTTTGAAGTCCCGAGCAATTTAAATCTAAAACCTGACGTAAATTCTGGACTGAAATGGAATGCCTATCCTATTGCCGTTATGTACACCTTAATACGTATTTCGTAGCGATTTGTCTTCCGAGAAGATATTCGATTCTCTCGATACGTAAGCTTTAGAGGGTTTCTAGCACAGTACGTATATTTAAAGGAGTATGACAACTATTCATTTATAGCTCAATGAAACATTCAATTATTTCTGGTAGAACTTTTTTTATCATTTAATGCAAACTTAATGTCCTAATTTACAAATTTACAATTTACAATATGTAGAAAAATAGAAAAAAAGGAACATTTCTTTATTATCACTAATTTAATGGATTGTGATTGCATTCTAACCTAAGAATAAACATACATTAAACTAAATAAGTACAGTATTAGAGCATGCAATTGATAACAAATGGTTTAGGTATTAGCAAATGCCAACAGGGACGTGACGTGCGTAACACTACGGTGTTTTATCCATTCCAAACCAATTCCTTTTTTGCTGGATCATACTACTCACGTGTTTGATGTAATAAAATTATCTGATCATGAAGTACCGAATGCGATCTCCAGCACTGTAGTAACCAACGCTCTTACGGTGAAGAAAAAATCGTAAGGAAACCATAATCCTATCGATCCGATTTCCCTGTAATAAGGGTCACGGAGGTCAGAAGGCAGTCGCTGCAATGTAATACCTTGACCTGCTAGGAAAAGCGTACCCCGACAAATGGGAAAAAGCGCTAGGAGAATGATGATGATTACAATTATGTCAGTGTTCTTTAGTAATTACTTAACCAACTTTTCTTGTATAAACATTCAAAATTAACTCTTAACTATGCTAATCATGATATCATTAACGAGTTTATCTTAGTGAAATTTGAAGTCAAATTATTTACTAAAAAAAATCTTTATTGTCAACTTGAGCCAATAAAGCAAAATAAGTTTGAACGGCTTGTCATTTCAGTTTTGTTTTGTCAAACTGTTTTTAAACTATTTACTGTGATCACGACACACAGTACATGCATTAGTAGACGAACAAGGTATCCGATTCGAGTACAATTTAGCGAAACTAAGTTTCTACTTCAATATAAATTTGTCAGTTGTTTATATTAGTAATGGTAGATTTAATACATTTAAAAAATACCATACATTAACTTTTCATTAATCATCAGTATCATCACAAATACAACAAAATAGAGAATAACTTGGATTTATTTTTATTAATATTAATTATTACTTTATCAATAATTAAAAAGATGAATTGTGATAAAGTTTGTGTCATTTCAATGTTATAATTATGAAAACAAACGGGTAAATGAACTGAGTCATAATTCCGTTAACCAATTACGAATGCCTGTATTAATTATTGTCAATTATTCGTATTCATAAATTGAAATGTATTGATATTTTTCTCGTATAAATCGGAGAATGGCGCCACTGTCATTCTCCGATTTCTATACTTTTTATTACAATTTAGACGTATTAATCAAATGTAACGGCAAAAAGTGGTGAAATGTGTTTCTACTTCCTTTCGGTGAAAAATTGTGTATGATTTTCAACATTATATTCTTAATTAGTAACTTAAATTGGCATATTCTTAGGTCATGGGTTATCTTACACATAACTCTCCTGTTCATGTTTGCTAACGAAACAGATAAGAACATAAACTCTATTCACATGATTATAATTCGACTTTGTGCTTGATTCATAACTCACTAAATTAACAACGACAAAACTACATTTAACTCTCTTACTTAAACAGTTAAAACTCAGTTCTTACAAAATAACCGAATGAAAAATCTTAGACGTTAGTGTAATAGGGACCATTTGTAATACTGGCGCAGTACTAACGACGTACTCCGTCTTGACACATGGTTATATCCGCTTTACATTTGCTTGTATGAGGTAAAACGTACCTAAGGGTCTGGCGTTCTTTCGTTTGCTTTTACTTGCAAGGTGTTTTACACCTTCATCATCCATATTTATAACGTTATCGTTAACTTTACCGCGATAACGTCCATTTATCGCGTTAAAATCCCGATAACGTTATAATTATGTCTGAAACTCGCGAAAGTTTAAAACAATTTACCTTCATCATCATCATCATCGTCATATTAGTCCGAAGACGCTGGGCATATGCCTTTCCTAAGGATATTCATGATGGTTGACCGTGTGCTACATATACGCTTACCGGAGCTTCAACGCAATAATACACTGTTTATTTACTTACCATGGCCTTTCGGCCACATTGCAACGGCCGTGGTCACGAGGAGACAACCGTCTGGTTGGCCCACTGGCTAAATAATGCAATGGCGATTTTTTCCCGGTATAAATTGTTCTCCGTTGTCATTACAAATCTAACCAATCTTACCAATGATGCTATCAGCTATCGCTGAAAAAGATATTTTCCTCTCAAGCGACGAATGATTTTGGTAAATCTATATATTGATTACTAGCGGACGCGCGTGATTTCGTTCACGTAAAATTAGTAGCCTATGTCCGTCAGGAATAGTGTAGCTTTCTATCTGTGAAAGTTTTTTTTAAATCGGTTCAGTAGTTCCTGAGATTACCCCCTCCATACAAACAAACAAAGTTTACCTCTTTATTATATTAGTGTAGATGGTGCAAAGCGAGGTTTTGCTTCCCATTCAAAGATTATTCTTTTTATAATTTTTTTACCCAAAAGTCGAATCGATGCCGAATCAAACGTATGTCCTTTATCTTATGTTTTACATTATTCTCCAATAAAACGTTTCGTCGTATTTTTATACAATGTATACACTTTGTCCACAGGTGAAACACCGGCAGCTATGCAGCATGGTAACAACTCGCCTGCTTCGACGTCTCGCTTGCATTTCCTTGTAAATGTACTAGTTAATTTATTAGCACTAAAAATAATGTTTTCACAAATATTTCTAGAGTACGGATAACGTTAGAGCTGTAAAGTATATTTTTGTTAACCCCGTCTGTGTATAATAACCGTTCTCTGGTGTTAATGGTGTTTTTCCAGCTAAAGTTTGAATATTTATGTTTGACCGTAGTATTTTTTGCCTTTAAATATTTTAAATTAGTTAGGGTCAACTGGATTCAATATATTTTTGGATGTTCAGTTGAAACTATTAAAATGATAACTAACCTTCCTCTTAAAATGACATTTTTGCTAGGCCAACGCATTATATTCGTTATTTTTATTTTTATTGATAATCAATGAATCACTACTTGAATGATGGTACGAGTAGGTTAGAAAACAGGGCACTGTGCAGTTACAAAACTAATAATACCAATTAAATTTTTGTAACCGAAATTTCTTTCGATTTTTATTTTTAAATGTTTAACATTCAATTTATTAAATTAAAATGTTATGTAATGACAGCAAGACACGGAATGCTGATGTTGCAAGACAAGTCCTGCCATTACCCTATTTTTTCTTTTTGTTGTCATTACATAGCATTTTAATACTTACAATCATAATGTTTGTGATTTTAAACCTAGTATTGTATCCGAACCCAATATCACTAATGCCACAGTAATGTTCCCCGAAAACCTTACTGGTAAATTAAATTAAATGTTGTTATTGATATTTTATTCAATTTAGAAACATTGTGTGAGTCAAATGTATTTTTTGAAAGCCAATAGTAAATTGTATGTAACCAGTGTAAATTTATTAAAAGTAGAAAATAATAGTGACTCCGTTAAATGCTGTCTACACTTGTATCATTATGGCGTACTGGTTCGACTTTTAAGTGCACGCAATGGTAGGTTATCGTTTACGATAACCTACCATTGCGTGCCACGCAGACTATTGTATCAATGCCATAATTATGGCAGAGATAGTAATACAATATTCTTAAAAATATCCAAATAAATTTAAATGACAATGACAACACAAAGAAAAATTAGGTAAATTAGTTGGTAATGTGGCGTAACTGGCAAACGCAAGGCACGGAATACTGATATTGCAGGTTCGAGTCCATGCCATTACCCTAATTTTTCTATGTGTTGTCATTATCATTTAAAATTTGAATGTTTAAAAAATTAAAGTCGTAAATTTCGATTCCAAGAACTTAAAAATATCGTCAAAATAAAAAACCAAGTTCGAGAAGAGTTCAAGAAAGAAATTCTATTCGAAATATCACGTGTACTAAAATAACGGTAAGTTAGTTCCCAAAACGGTGCGAAATACAATGGTACAAGTTTGGACAGGGTTTTTAGTGTCCATTAATGTTAAGTGATACATACAGACAAAACATTGTTTTGCCGATTTGTTTTTTTTTTTTAGTTTTTTTGCTTAAATTCGTATTTGAAATGTGACGTACAATATGAAATTTCAAGCTGAAAAACACCAAAATATTTTTCAAAGTTGAATCATGATGTATCGCAGTTGATAATTAAAGTATACCAATTGAGTACAATAACGTTAAATTGTAAATACATTGTGAAATAATGCTAAATTAAGAGAAATGTAATTATCGTCACTTGGATTTAAGAATAAATAATAATTTTGAATTCAACGTGCCAAGTTCGTCTGTTTCATTTTTTAAGCTCCCCGACAAAAAAGACAGACATATTTTTTGATGCGTTATTATAACCTGCTGGAACCAAAAGGATGCGGTTTTAATGGTTTTGTAGCCAAATGACAAAAACGGAACTCTTATAATTTTATTTAAACCATCTGTCCATTAGTCGTATCTTCGGAAAGGTCTTTAATACCTTTTTCTTTTGAGCCAATACTAATGAGGTGTGGACTTCTAAACTCTTAGAAAGTGTGTCCCGGTTTTTATTTTTCTTAAGAGAAATGAAAAATTAAGAATCGAATAACTAGTAGTAAAACAAAAGTTTAATGATAAAAAAAATACAAATACTCTATTTGTACATTAACATAGCGTTATCTTCTACCACTGAAAGTGGATCAAAATTGACATGCAACATTTGAAGCAAAAAAACAAATTTATTTTTTTAAAATCATGTGATGCAACTAAAAGATCTGATATTATTTTGGTTTACTAAGGAAGCTCATTACTATGTAATGAAAAAATATCCAAGCACTTTGCTGGAGTTCATCCCTAGGGAATTATTCAATGGCAATAGTACTAAGCTAGATATCTCTTAAGTCTAATTTAAGTCAAGTTTGAAGTGTGTCACAGTCATAAATGCATTTAAGGCGAAAACACATTCAAAACAATGCTACATAGACAATGGTATTATTATTGTTATCTCTACTTTGTGCAAGCTGCATGCCATAATGATCATAATGACAATTTACATTAATGCAATATGACGATTAAACCTTCGTGTGGTGTAGAGCAATACGACCAGGATGCTGCAGATTTCATTAATGTCAAATGTTTTACCGAATGGAAAATGGAAACTAGCTTCTTTGAGGTTTTAATTAGATTTACGTTCAAATAATATGTTAATGAATGTTTCAAATTAAAACTTGGTACATGATTCCATTTATAAAATAAAAAATAAAAGCAATTAAAATGAATGACGTATTTTTTTAAAGATAAATTAAAACTTTTTCAAAACATCAAAACAGCAATACGTCTTAAGTTAGCTTACGATTTGAAAAGCTAACATTCAAACCCGAAAAGAAAATTTATTGACGATGTTTGCATGGACACAATATGTTTTCTACAGTTATAATTTCATTAGGCACTTAATTGTAAATTCTAAGGGCAATTACGAGGATATTTTTCCGAAAAAGAGCGGTTTTCAAAGACACTGTGTTTATAAATATGCTTCAGATGCATACTTTTAAAACTTTGAAATATGGTTAAATATGGATTATTAATCTAGGATAAATGAATTAAACTGAATTGAATGTCTGCAAAAGTACATTCATTTTACAATAACTACCACTTTGCACAAATACGTACAAGAAACAGCCAAAATCGGCAAATTAATTTAGTTGGAAAGATAAATATAAATTATTCTTAAAGTTTACACATTTCCAATACGGAAAATATCAAGTTTGTTCAAATAAACACAATAGAAGTGACACAGAATCCAAGCAACATCCTGTTTACAAGCGAAATGTAAACTCGATTGAATTGAACACAATACAACCCGGATAAATTAAAGAGGCATTGGAGTGTAAAGCAATGCTACACATGCCACTACATTTTGCGATGATCGTGTTGATTATTAAAGCCGGTTCACATGACACAAACTTTGGTCAGCGCTGATTGTTGATTTTTAGAGTTACGTATGAGCAAATGGACCTGTGGAACAATGCATGAAATCTTCGTGCCTTTTTTTTTAATTCAAAAAATCATTTCAAATACGTAATTTTTTGACATTATCTGGCATTGTGATAAGTAAGTAGGTAAGTCGTTTGTCGTTATTAAGTCCTACTTTTGCAAATACGTATATTTTGGTTTTTGTTAAACTTTAACTTTAGCTTTTGAACCATGCGGCTCTTAAACAGACTCCTTTGAGGTCAGCAGTCAGCGCTCGGTATGTTACTGCCGTGTCGATCCAGTTTTACACAATAAGCCAAAAGCTATGTCCACACTTGCATCATTTTTACGTATCGTAACATGACAAATATATCAAGCATGACCGATAGCTTGGACCCAATAATCGCATAGATACCTTAAAGCATGCAAAATAGCTGTCATAGCATATGTACTTCTGTGAACTGCAATGAATAATATAAAGTTCTGTAATGATACAAGTGTGGACAGGGCTTTATTTAGTCGACAGTTGAAAATCACATAACGAAGTGACTTTGATTTATGGACGTAAATCCACTTCCGTATGTCACTGGGTCATAAAGACAAATCGATATAGGAAAATGAAGTTTCGTTCAATGCAGTACTTTTTATGCTGATTGAGTTTGTCCTTGATCGACTTAAGGTAGATAGATGTAGATAAACTACGGACGGAGAAGTCAATAATGGAGTTTACCTGAAAAATGTACTAGGTAAGTATCATACAGTCCGTTGGGAAACTGGTTTGGGTAAGATTGATGAGGGACGAGGCTCTATATTGAATGTAAATGATCCGCTTTAAAAAAAATGAGACGATTAATTTAGTCTGCAGGTTCGAGATTATCGTTTTGAAAAAGCTCGTCCACCAAAAATAAATCATTATTTACCTTTTTTTAGAAAATAGTAATAAGTTGATTTATATTTGGGTCTGATAGAGGTTTCCTTATATCATCAATATACAGGGTGTTACATTGAACGTAATACAAACTAAGCAATTCCGGCTGAGTTAACGTCAGAGAACAAAATGCACGTATCCAGTTATTAAAATACGTCCTAATTAAATTTTGCTAGTTTGCTAACAGAATAAAGAAATTAAATTCTCGTAGTGTGGTCACCCATCATGACGTCACGCTTACCTGACGTACTTTTTCGTCAAGCTTTGTTATCAGTTATCAGTGGGTATGCAATCATTTTAACGTCAAAAGAAACGAAAAGGGGCGTTAGTAGATAAACAAGTGATATCTGTTTAAAATAATTTATTATCAAAAAGAAAAATTAACTGTTAAGATCAAACGTACTTCAACAAGTGTGCGAAATGTCCACCTCCTTCCTGAATACAAAGCTCTGCACGTCGTCGAAGATTTCTTTTCACTCTAGTGAGTACAAACTCGTTGGTTCTTACTACCTCAAACGCTTGGATTATTTTTTGGCGAAGCTCCGCAACAGTATTGGACTCTCGTTTGTATAATAGTCGTTTGAGCTCTCCCCACAAAAAAAATCCAGTGGAGTAAGATCCTGGCTACGAGGCGGCCATTCCACCGGACCACTGCGTCCTATCCAACATTCGGGGAACTCTCGGTCCAGGTAACCCCAGACCCGCAGAGAAAAATATGCTGGAGCTCTGTCTTGTTGATAGTGTATGTTTTGCAAATTTTGTTCGGGAATTTGTTGCAACAGCATTGACAACTCGTTTCTCAAGAAGTTTTTGTACTTTACTCCATTCAGGTTGCCTTCAATGAAATAAGGTCCTATGACATAATTATTAAGCATACCTGCCCAAACATTAACTGAGAAGCGTGTTTGAAACGAGTCTCGCCGTGTCACATGAGGATTGATATCACTCCACCAGTGCTCGTTGTGTATCCACCAGCCCTACTCGGACAAAGGTAGCTTCATCTGACCATAAAATGGTAAGGTGTTGGTTTTTTAATAGCCAGCGACAAAACCGTACTCTCCTGGGATAATCTGCTAAGACAATATCTTGCACCCGTTGAAAGTGAAACGGGTGTAATCCGTCGGCATTCAATAGTCTCCAAATAAAAATGTGGGTTGTACCAAATAGTGCCGCGGCTTCTCTGGTGCTGGCTTCTGAGTAGCGGATAAAATGCCTAAGTACTCGTGTTCTAAATGCCCCTGAGTACCTTGGACGTCGGCCTCTACCTTGGGTATGAGCTGGGACCGTGAACCTGTCCAAATTCTGTACACACGTGTTGATCAATGGACGTGTGAGAATTGGACTCTCCGGGTATCGCTCGTGAAACAGTTCTTGCGTCCTATCGTACTCTGCGATGTAAAATAAAGTTCTACCATCACTAATCGCTGAATATTAGTAAACGAATAAGCAGGAGGCATGATATGATTACTTTAAAATTAATCTGCGACAGCAAAGAAGTAAACGAAATGTTTGTTATGACAGATAACTTCAATAATGTGTCAGAATGCATTTTATTCATAAAATTATCGGCCCAGACAAGCAAAAAGGTAAGTGTTCATTGCAAAACTAGATTTTAATTTTTTTTCTCTTAACTCTCTAAGTAGGGTAACCACGATTAGACCAAAAAATCAGGAATAATTAAAACAGTGATATTAATTAATTAAAATAACTTTAACAACTCGAGACCTAGCAGAGGGTTTTAGCTTCAAAGAGATGAGTTCAAAAAACATTAGTTGTATTACGTTCAATGTAACACCCTGTATAATGGACATTTTTTCTGTTAAAATATGTTTGTCTGTCTTCAGCTTTATGACTTGTGAACCACACGAATGATAAAGGCTGATAACAAACTATTCTATTGGGATTTTAGACGTGTTTCAGCAAAGAGATAATTATTTATATAAACATTGTTTCACAATATAACAAAACACTATAATTGGATCATTACAGTCATACTGGATAATTAAAAAATTTAGAACATTAGGGTCAATTCCAACGTCCTTATAAATAGTTCTACTCCAAATATATATTACCAAGATACTACATCATTTGCTTTAACATCTCTTTTAACATCATCTTGCTTTTAACTTTTCCTCCTATTACGAGATTGGCATGTGATCTCTTAATCGCTGTTTAATGTTACCCAAGTATAGTTCAACGCGAACATCTTGACCATAAATCGAGCGGAGGAGGTTTGTTTGCGCAAACACAATTGTACAAGAAACGGCTATTGCGCAGTCAAGGTCAGTGCTCAAGAAGCTTGCCAAGAACTCTTTTCACAGTTAAAGTTTAAAACTTAAGTAAAGCCCCTTTTGCATGTAGTAGGGGTGTTCCACTCCGCACTGTAGGTGCGCTCGCCGCAAGACCCATGGCATAGGTTAATCGCTGTAGGTTGCCGGCCCGCTGTCGCATGAGATAGTATTATAGTAAGCAGCCCAACCCTAGCGGTGCGCCAGGGCATTGCGGGTGGAAGGCGGGCGCGGGCGGCGCCTTCCTTTTGACACATGCCGCCTGGCGAATGTTTATGAAGTAATACGAACTTTTTATGCCTGATCATAAAGTTGAAATTCGTTTAATAGTGGTCGAAAAAGAGAAGTTTCTGTACGTTAGTACTATTATTTAGTCTGTGGTAGTAGTTAGTGTACAAAATTAATACGGAACTTACGTCCTTTTTAAAATATGGAACGTCAACTTGTCTATACGGATACGTTACTACTATACGCAAGAGGGGCCTTAGGTAAGTATTTTACCTATACCCGAGGTAACCGAACCATTTATTTATTGGGTAAATTTGACGCAACGAGTGGTTAAGAGGATTGTGAACCCAGCCTCAAAAAGCGCTCCCCTTATAAACGGCGATAAGGTTTTCCACCCTCTAAACCATAACCATGGCAATGTTTTTTTGGTATGTTATCGTTATGTCTTAGAACTAGGTTTGTATGTTTCGGTTTTTTTTTTTAATATTCTTCATAGATTTGACGATATTTACATTTTAGGAGTTTCAGAGCAAACAATAAAGCGTGAATATTTTTGAAACTATTAAGAATATTTAAAAAATCAAAACATACAAACCTAGTTCTAGGGCATAACAACAACAACAACAACAAATACTCTTTATTGATTCACACAAGTAAACAAAATAAAAGAACACACACAGGGAAATTTTACATGGGATGGCATAATGATATCATACAAAAAAATCGTGGGTATAGGTTAGGGTTTAGAGGGTGGAAAACGTTATCGCCGTTTGTATGGAGAGCGCTGGGTTCACACTCCTTTTAAGCTGGGTCGTATCGTAACTATACTGTATTAATGACCTTTAATTCTGTAGTAACAAATGAGGCTATAAGAATTCGGATAGAGGTTATCAATGACAAGAACAGGCTGGGTGATTTATTGGGGTTCAATTCGAGGCGTGACCAGAGCTGTAGTTACTGATATAAGTTGTATATTGACTAGGGGTGAGCGGGCCATATGACAAATTAGTTTTTTAACACCCATAGGAAAAAGACTACTTACTTAGTGAAAACTGATGGTTCTTGTTGCTTGATTGATTTGAAGTGTTTCAAATTTTTAATTCAAAGATAAGTCTACACCGCATATTTATGAAATTAATCATTGACTCTGAAAAAAACCTCTAATGAGAGAAGAGTATTCACCGGTATTCTTACCGGTGAATACTCACGGGGTGAATCAACAAATTATAATTTTAAAGTAATATTATTACGCTGGAAGTGTGTGATTAACATTTTTGTTACTTCTTAACGCTAAAACTGACAGAGGATCAAATTAAGAATGAAGGTAACTAAAATACCCTGGATTAACGTAGAATACTTTTTATTCCATAAAAATACATAATACCCGCGGGACAGCGATAAATGACGCGAAGTGGCGCGCAACAGCTAGGAACATCTAGTCTAATCTACATCTACACTTCTACACTAATATAATAAAGAGGTAACCTTTGTTTGTTTGTTAGTTTGTTTGTATGTAGGGGGTAATCTCTGGAACTACTGAACCGATTTCAAAAATTCTTTCACAGGTAGAAAGCTACACTATTCCTGACGGACATGCTACTAGATTTATGTCAACGAAGTCACGCGCGTCCGCTAGTAATTATATAAAACGTTGGAACTAAATACCTTTCTATTCCGTGAAACCAGTGGTGTGCACGCGCATAACAGCTGCAATGATTTTTAAGCTAAATCTCACCTTTCTCCGCGCCCTTATGAAACAACATAAATCACACAGACACAACTATAAACCACCTCAATTTGAATAAAATTAACTTAAAATTAAACAATACTTAGACCAGACCAGAGAGAAACAAGAAGAAACAAGCTCAAGAGCCAAAAGGCTGAAACCCAGCACTTACGGTGAGGTAAGATTACACTACACGATCTGCGCTTGTTTTGCCTATACACGAGGCATCGACGGGATCTTAACGACCGTTAGCTACTTGAACGAACGGCATACAAAACGTTCATCAGTCACTGGCCAAGCAACTTACCGAGCACTATAAAGCGCGACAGCTCAACAGCCAGAATTGTCCTGCCAATGAATGGGTGTCAGGGAACAAAGGCGCTCACGAGCCTGTCCTTTGCAGACACTTGTGTGGAAATTTCGGGGATTCCGGAGGCTAACTACACGTGCAGTTTGGGGATGAAAAATGGGTAGCGTTTACAGAACTGTTAATTGCCAGCAGGGACAAAAAATATATGAAACCATAATATTTGACTACCACCATACTTTGGCTATTGGTTTGTCCCCCTGCAATAACTAAGGCCCAAATTTTTTGATTACAGGGCTTCTTTCTTTTAAGTTATTTCTTTTTTACTCATGTGGGTTTTTGATTTTGTTAATTAACTAGTTTGAAATAAACTTTTTAGTTTAATTTGTAATCAACGAGGCGGACGATTCGTTACTTTTAACCAAGTTTTTGTAGTTTGTGCGAAAATGGTAAAAGTGTTATATTGCGTTTATAAAAAGAATCAACTTTTTACCGGCTTTTATTTGATACCCATATCGTTAGGAAAAAATTAACCCCTCCCCATTTTTTTCCCACATTTGCAGACACAATATTAAAATGTTATGTAGCCTAAGTCACTGCCGAAATCAAGACAGATTCAACGACACCTCACATGTTAAATAAAATTTGCTGCAGAGTATGCCAAAGTAATAGACATTCACAACTTAACCCTCCCTTCTGGCGGCGGTCAGGTAAAAGCTACAATTTGAAAAATCAACCACTTTAAAAATCGATAGCACTACGCATCATAATAAAATTTTACTGATGTTTTAAAATTACATAAATGTATCACCGTAAATGAAATAGCCAGCCAATTTAATAAAATTAATTTAATATAAATGATACCCCGATGAATATTTTCATAGCGTAATTTAAAAGGCATTTATGTTAAAGGGTCGATGGCGACACTGCAAAGTGAAAATGTCGTATGTGATTTATTTTACGAAAACAAGATGCGACACTTTCGTTTTCCACACCGAATCAGAGTTCAACGTAAAGTGGACTTTGTTTAACGAGATTTTGATGTCGGAACGCTAATTAAGGGAATATCGTGACGGATTCATTTCGGCGTGTTGACGAAACGCGTCATTATGCTGACCGAAATTGATCTGTCGGTATGCTGATTTTTTAACAGACTGTAAAATATAAATTTATGACGCAGCCAGTAATTCAGAGGTCGGAAATGTCGAAATAAGTCAAGTGGTAGAGCCACACTGGTACTTAGTGATTAGTATGTATAGGCAGGTTTGAACGGGATACCACACTCACAGGCTACCGGGGTCTAGTAGTTTGCTAGTTTTCGTACGTTGAGTGAGATATATACAATGTACATATTTTTATTATTATTATTCGGTCTACAAAATTACAATTTTAATATCCGGAAGCCTGTAAGGTTCAGTCCTGAGGTGCAATTTTTAAATCTCACCAGGTGACTAAAGCTCATCAAAATTGCCGAAGCTCTATGAAAGACGGCCATTTAGGTAAGCTTGAGTCACAGCGATTTTTTTTCTTAAATTTTCAATGATAATCAGTATTCGTTATTTCAGCTAAATTAATTGACATAAGATAACGCATTAAACGATAAAAATGTGTCATTTAAACGTTACAATGTTGACTATGTTTACAAACTGTAGTTTGGCACACTTTCTGCCTCCAACTGCCAAACTCTAACAAGGAGGTTCGCAACAACTCCACTTGTCTGAAGGATGTCCTTTCGACTCCGTTTCTTTGTGGAAGTTTGGAAAATACGGGCAAAGGAAGTAAGTTCTGAGAAAAACTTGACCACTTAAAACCGTTCTTGTTATGGGATTTGCTCGATGGAGCACTGTTTTCATTTTAAGTATTTCTTTTTCCTAGATTTATAAATAAATTTGTAAATTACAATGTTTTTCGCATATGTTTTGTGGCTCTTAGGTACCAGCGGTTGCAATACGGTCGAAACGTCGAGGTGAATTAACATTCATTTTATCATGTTATAGTCTAGTTTGATGTTATAAATAGCGAAAGTTTATGACAATTTATTTTAGTGATATTTGTAAATACAATAATATAACATAAACTCACTCCCATCTCAGTCTAATGGCCTTAATTCTGATACAGTTGCAGAAAACACTTTTATTTGTAGATTATTTAACCATGAAATTGCATGTATAAACAGGTCAACAAAGATGGAAAAAAATACAAATAAATTAAAAAGAAAAATTACAAGTCCGAAATTAATTCATTACGAAAAAGAAAAAGGTGTTTTATTCAATTAAGCCCGTGGGCTAGCCAGCAATAAGAGAATTCAACACTGGAAAACAATTGAAAAAACAAACAGCTTTTAAACACAAATTACCAGTGAAACATACCCGAAAAAAGTAAACACAAAACAACAAACGAACGATAAATGAAGTAATATTAAAACTGAAAAGTGAAAACTCAAAGCAAAAACCTTTTGGTGTCACACACAGGGGTCTAATGAGAGCGTCAAAGTACCTTCAGAATGAAGGGGAAGTGTCATTTCTGGGGTAGACAGACGCACAAAGGTGGCCTATAATTTTAACCCGATGTTTGAAGGAATTTAAAGGGTCTTTTTTTTATTTTGAGCAAAAATGTTCAAACGCAGATGATCTTTACACAGTTTAATCTATCTAAATAAAATAACACTTGCAAGCAAATACCTGCTTACCTTATCAACTCTTTATAAGTATCCAATACGTATTGAGCAGTGGCAGCCGAAATTTCTTTCAACACATTAATGTAAGTATAAAATTTTAACTTATTAAAACATATCTCACATACAAATAGCACGGAGAACTGAAAGCCGATGGAGTCAAAAAGTTCTCGAATGGCGGCCGCGTAATTGACAAGCGCAGTGTGGGACGACCAGCCACAAGATGGTCCGATGACCTCATACAGGTGGCAGGAAGGCGCTGGTTGCAAGCCGCTTCCAACCGGTCACTTTGGAAATCCATGGAGGAGGTTCAACAGTGGACTTCTTGTGGCTGAGATGATGATGATGATGAAAACATATCTCATGGAGAGCACCTAAAACAGAGCACATTGAGAATGGTCAGCCTTAGCTATGATGGTTCAAGGCATGGAATTTAAATTACAATAATTATAACATCAGACGTGACTTTAACACGACAAAATCATTGGTAATTTAACTCGACTTTTCGACCATGTTGCAACGGCCGTGAATATGAGTAGACAAACTGGAACAAATTACCTTGCTATTCCGCGAAATCAGTGCCGTGCATGTGCCAGACAGCTGCGTTTGTTGATTTTTTTATAGTATAGGGGGCAAACAAGCAGACGGGTCACGTGATGGTAAGCAATCACCGCCGCCTATAGACACCTGCAATATCAAGAGAATCGCAGGCGCGTTGCCAGTCTTTAAGAAAGGAATAGGCTCGTTTCTTGAAGGTCCCTAATTTTTCTTAAAATCGCACAGGCGTAGCTGTCTTGCACGTTCACGGCACTGGTTTCGCGGAATAGCAAGGTAATTTGTTCCAGTTTGTTGATATGGACCTCCGCAAAGTAACGCCTGAATCTATTAATTAGTCACGAGTAGACTCAATGACACCGTCGATGGTCACATTTGAAGTTATAAATAAATGAGTGAAAATAGCTACAGTTGAAACAACTTACATTACAATAATAAGAATTCAAATCTATTGTCAAGAAGACATTAATCTCTCGGGCGTATTATAAAATCAATGAACTCAATCTTCGACAGGGATGTTTGGAAATGATCCCGATTTGTATTGGCGATCCCTGGCTCCAAAAATTGTACACCTACTGTGTTAAATTGTTAAATTTTTAAATATTTAAGATGTAAAATAACATTGTAATTTTTATTTACTTAAAAAATTACACCTCGTTGAGTTTCTTGCCGGTATCTTCTCATCAGATGTTTTTCCGAACCGGTGGTAAATTTTATGACATTCATAAGTGCTACCTGTTAGCCTAATCTGAATAAAAATATTTTGACTTTGACTACTTCGTCACTTTCACCAGCTACACTTATGCTGCCACGAAGAGATACGCCCTCGGCCCGCTTTTGAACAAAATTTCTCGATTCGATTTGATTTTGTTCAAAAGTGGAAGGCGGAAAAGCGTCAAAACGAGAACCCAATATCGGGTTCCTGGCGGTAAACGTGGTAATTGCCTTACATTATTTATTATCAGCACGTCAGTTCATGTTAAATGCATTTAATAGAATGCGCCCGCGCTACCCCAGAGTGCGGTGGCGGATTGTTCGATGGTCATCCGATTTATTGGATTAACATAAGTACCGGCCTTAATTTATCAGGTTTCGGTACATTTAGAACCTATTTCCAACCGCACTAAACGCTCGCTCCAATTACGTAATGTCAATGTTAATTTCAAATCTGTGTCTGTACCTACAGAGTTGTCAAATTTATTATGTCAAATTTCCCTGTGTGCGTTCTTTTATTTTGTTTCCTTGTGTGAATCGATAACGAGTATTTTTTGTTGCTGTCAGGGTTATGCAACCTTTCCAAAATCTAATAAAACGATTCAGGCGTTACTTTGCGGAGGTCCATATCAACAAACTGGAACAACTCACCTTGCTACTCCGCGAAACAAGCAGTGTGCTCGTACAAAATCGTGCGTCTTTGTGATAATATGTATTTTCCATTTAAAAACCACACCTTCTTCCATGTCCACACTAAACAACATAAACAACTTATATAAACTGTCACCTCTAAATACTAAAACTACGCGATCTATGGGCGTTTCGCCTCTATACGAGGCATCAAGTTCAAGATCAAGTTGTACGATGTTTAGCGCAGGCGGTTTATGATTAAGTCTGATGGAAGTGGAAGTGATAAATGTTGTGTCGTGTGGAAGCGGAGGAGGGTGGGCTTTTGAATGAAAAATTACACATGTCACACAGACGCAGCTGTTTTGCACGTGCAAAACACTGGTTTTGCGGAGTAGCAAGGTGATTTGTTACATTTTGATACAATTTCTTTTTTTTTTAAATTTTACTACCTATTTTACATGGTCTTCCGAAACAGACACTTGACAATACTTACACCCTCTTTATACTCGTAACAAGAGCCAATATTTCTTTACTTTAGTTCTGCTTTACTTTCTATCACTATCAGAGTTTATTTGTCTTCGGGTGGCGCCCCCATGAGAATGAAGTTAGGGTTACATTGGCAAAGTTTGCACTGGCTTTGTTGGAAGGTTTTTTAGCTCACAAGCTTTAACAGCGGTTTTGTCTGCTTTTGGTAAAGTTTTTTCCCTATTCCACGAAAACCTTATCATACGCATTTTAATTATACCAATCGAAACCGATGTACAGTCAAGGAATTAAATTTCCAACCCACCTAAGGTTCAATAGCATATAGCAAACTGTCACCATAAGAGCTATAGAGCAAGACGTTAGTTTGACATATCGACCTTAATGCATTGCGAATGTCAGACGACATTTCAACGAAATGGGTAGGGAATTAAATTCCTTGACTGTACATTTAAACGCACATTGTTTCATGCTTTTAGGTATAAAATTAAATACGAGTGTTAGTGTAGATATTTTGTTTACAAACTTAGCAATTTAATATTGTACGCGTGAACAAACATAGACTTGACCATTTCGCAGATTGTGCCATTGCATCGATTTTTATTTCATTGGAAGCTCTGTTCCATCGTAATTTTCGATACTTAGGATGTCTAAAACATCATCACATAGGTTAAAATAAATTATATTTGCGTTATTATGCAGGAAAAGTAACGATTTGAATTGAAAATATCAAATAATCATTAATTTGGCGGTTATTCTATGGTAAACTGAAAGAAACAAACGCATTGACGCCGTCTTAACTTTTCGTTCTCAAGGTCGCGTTGGACAATTCGTTTTGTCAGGAATTAAACGTCAAAAGTGATTTTGAGAACGTGATCGTACTTGAGAACAATCTATTACTACTTTAACCCAGGTCTTCCTACATATTACCCAAAACGAAATTAACCAATTCATTATACTTTCAAAAATAGTAGCACAACAAGTTGTTTTTGTTGGATATCGAGTTATTTATCAGCCAATTGTTATCGAACTCTGTACTTATTTATTAGGTACTTTTTCTATGAAAGGTAACAAATCGACAGGATACACACACAAGCACCCATTTCCACATTTATATTTCTATAAATAATCTTCCGAATACTTACAGCCGTCTGGATACCATTGGTTTAGTGACCTTGACAAAACTCTCGAATTCAATTACACAAACGTGAGTATTCCTTATTCTTCTTATTGAACTTCTAATGATATTTCAACCAGTTTAAACGTTCTACAGTTTACCCGCCAATAATGTATTGACTGTACTGCAAGTTGTTTGCCTAACTCAGTTACAGTTACCAGGCTTAATTGGCAATTTGCACAGCAACAAGAGAAGTTTCGATAAATTCAACTTTGTATTCGTAAATCTGAAAAGGAAATGACAGTAAACAGAATTCAATTTATACGAACTTCTTTTTCCGGTTTGTTATAAAAGCATGGAGTAGACATCTTTTTGCTTCGGCAATGTGCCTAAAACACCAGTCATAGCACCTAGTTTTTCCTGAATTGTATCCTCTATTGTAGATACCCCATCAAAGCAATCAATATTAGTCTTTAAGGTATTTTTAAGGACCTATGCAGCCTGAAATAAATTCTTCTATTCTATTATTGTAAACTAATAGTGGCGACAGTTCTGCAAATACCAGGTGCCAATTGTCTAGACTTTGTGTGCCAATAGAAGGGGTGATTACACTACAATACAATATAATTATTCTCTATTGAATAGCATATAGTAATAATATTTGTTATTTACCCAAACAATTTAGTAATTTCGGGACTTATAATTAAATTACTGGCTAGTATTTAAGCACGATATTAGCCCAAAATTACAAAGACCGTCACATTTCAGAGCACCTAGCCAAATCTAATGAAATAAATCGAATCTTCTTAGAACACGATTAATTAACTACTGAGAATTAATGCGAAAGGACAATACAAGCTCAGAACTGACTTAAGAAAACCTATTTAGCCTTATTGCCTTTAATTGGGTACGTGGGAACGGGATGCCGCCTTTGTTTGTAAAACTAACGGTCACTTCCAAATACGTTTAGGCACGAAGTAGGTTAGACGCACTTAGAAAGTTAAGTACTTAAGGTACTTTTTGACGACCTGTATGGCACAGTGGCACATGAGTCTGCCTACTGTGCAAGAGGTCCCGGGTTCAAATCCTGGTATGGGCAAATATTTGTGTGACGAATATGAATGTTTGTACCTGAGTCATGGATGTTATTTGTATTTAAGTATGTATTAACCTATATAAGTATATTTATCCGTTGTCTAGTATCCATAGTACAAGCTTTGCTTAGTTTGAGACTAGGTCAATTGGTGTAAATTGTCCCGAGATATTTATTTACTTTCGTGGATTTCGGTGTCTTCCATAAAATTAAAGTTCCATTGCTGTTACTATAACCATTAATCATCATCACTATCACTATCACCATCACTACATAGTATCAAATCGGTATCTGTTCCTGTCTGTTTTCATTTCTTTGGCAGCTTACTCCTTTGAAACAACGCAACGGATTTTGATGCGGTTTTCACTGACATTTAAAGTTATCACCCCGGGCCGTAAGTAGCAATTTACCGCCCGTTACGCGAGCGGTAATTTCCATTTCCTGACCAGGGGAAGACGTAAAATTGTGTACACACCTCGGGCGGCGATAAAGAAAGTCCCAGGTCGCATGTTTATCGCCCTCGCTTTTGGCTCGGGCGACAAATTTCTGCCATCTGAGACATTCTTTATTTCACCACCCTCGGTGTGTAATGTACTATTTTTATGGAAGTTTTTTATCCTGATTGTGCCCGTGCAAAGCCGGGACGGGTCGCTAGTATGCCATAAAGGATTTCGTTCAGTGCCCTGTCTTGCTCTAGCGCTATAGCACGAGTGACCGAGACAAAGCGATGACACGACGACGAGCTCGACCGACTCTAGTAAGAGAAGAAGTCGTTTTTTTGAATCTTTGCCTATTGTAATAGGGCCTCTATCGTAATAGTTTGGAATACTGCCCATTATAATAAAAATATATAACTTTGAATTAAACGAAATAGAGGGCAGCAGTATTCCAAACATCAAAATCTGGGCAGGAGCCTTCGAGACAACTTGTGTTGACAACACAAAGAAAAATGTAGGGTAATGTCACCTCAGGACTCCAAGTAGCAACCTCAGCATTCCGTGCCGTGCGTTTTGCCATTTTCAGTTAGAACATCGCGAAAATCACGGAAAACTACTTAAATTGTAATTGAAATTTCAAAATTCCTACCCCATACGAGGCGATCCACCATAATAATGCAGTTTCATTTAAACTGTCATTTAAAATGTTTCCAGCTAAAAGCATACATTTAATGAGTGAGGCCTGAGCAAAGCGATCAAAGTTGCGGAATAAGGCTCCCCGAACGCCAGAATGTTAACCGCCGATAGAATTACCGAAACGTAATCGCTTCCCACCAATGGCTAAACATTAATGCTGCTGAAATAGTGGAGAAACATACAGCGGTTAAATCTGAAGAGTATTCTGAAGAGTTTGCGGTTCTTCATACAGTCATGAGAGACTTTATTCCGGGGATCAATTCACAGTTCGCATTTTATTGTGACCGTACCCAAAGGGTAAAACGGGACCCTATTACTAAGACTCCGCTGTCCGTCCGTCCGTCTGTCACCGAATGCCATTTTAGTTGCGAATGGTAGAACTAACATTTGCTACATTACGCTTGCGAAGTGTAAATACAACTTTCAATTTCCATCTTTTGCATAGCATCTCCAGCCATGAGGCGATTTTATCGTCAAAATTTAATACTTTAATAAATAAGTCGGACTGACTAGGAGTTAAACGATGTTGAACAGTAAAGTTTATTCATCTATACTTGTCTTATCATGTAAACAAAATTGTATCCTAAATTTTCACTCTTTGTCACCTAAACACCCTTTGGACGTTTTTCCATTAGCCGGCCCGGCACCGGCACGGTACCGGCACGGCCGTGCACCGGCACCGGCACCGGCGCCGGGGCTTCGATTTTCCACTGCGCCGGTGTCAATGCCGGTTTTTGCAGAGTCTCTCCCACCACTCTGCGTCCTCCTACCCGCCCTGCGCACTCACACACGCACACGGCTACAATTCATATACAAACACATGCAGCTTTGCCGGGCCGGCACCGAGTGGGAAGCTTGCTACCCCGGCGACGGCTAAACCGTGCCGACGCCGGCGCCGGTGAGTGGAAAAGCGACTCCTACATTTTCATACATTTTTGCTTCCCCTAATGGAAAAACGCCCAATATCACCTAAATAAATTAAATCGAAGCTATCAATAGAAGAGGTTATTTGTAATTTGTTGCTTTAAAATGTTTTATTTAAACAATAAACAAAGTTTTGATGGCAAAAACTGAATTTTGAGGTTAGAATGTTGTTAACTACTTAAGACATGTAGGAATTAATATGGTTTAGTCCTGACCTTATTCCCTATTTAAACTCGTAGACTCTAAGTTAGGACAAACTCATAGGGTTGGCAGCCCTATGAGAGTGGCGAGCGACTAATGCGCTACCTTCAGACCACCTGAATAGTCCATCCGCCATATTGTATTCGTCTACTCAAGACGTTAATTTGGTGGAGGGTCACTGCACTCGCTGTATTATTAAGCCTTTGATAACTAAAGTTCAAGTGAATCCCGAAAAGCATAATCCGCCATCTTGTATTTTCATTTTTATTTCATGTAGTGTCACTCGCGCCAAATAAGACGAATAGATAGATATTATAGATAGATTACTTTATTTATTTTTGACGACCGGATACCCTAGTGGTTAGTGGCCCTGACTACAAAGCTTGAGGTTCCGGGTTCGATTCCCGGGAGGGGAAAATGTTTGTATGATGAATATTAATGTTTGTACCCGAGTCGTGGATGTGATGTATTCAAGTATGTATTTATCGATATAAGTATTTATATCCGTTGTCTGGTACCCATAACACAAGCAGCTTTAGTTACTTACTTTGGGACTAAGTCAATTGGTGTTAATTGTCCCGAGATATTTATTTATTTATTTCTCATTGAAAATTTCATAAAGTTTATAATGTCTAAACATAACCAATTCACAAAAAGATCGTCAATGTTAAAATATAATTAGGGTAATCAAGTATAGTAATATAAAATATCTAGAATTAAATCTAGAAAATGTCATTATTAAAATAAATTAAAAATAAAAATGTCACAATAGTAATACAAAACCACATTGGTGAAAATGTCAAAGGCTGCAATAAGTCAATGATCAAGTAATCAAATAAAACAAAAACAGGAAAATACTAAATTATAACAATTTAAAACTTGATGTCATTGCGTTCTTTTACAAAGTATAGGGATTTATTTAATAGAAGTTACAATTGAATGCTCTAGTTTATTATCACCTTTAAGAAAGTTTAGTCATCATACGATGAAATACAAGCAAATCATACATGACTGCATACATATTTGAAACGATAGGTAGCCTCTTGACCTGCTGTCTCTTTCTCTTCCCTATTTATGTTTGCAGAGTAGATTTATTTTATTAGTTCAGGAACTAATTTATGGCTAAAGACCGCTACTCACGACACAACTTTACGGCCTCTGAAGTGAAATGTTGAAACTTTTTATGACTTAATCGCCTGAAGGGGAGATTTTATCGTAGGGACAGGTTAACTTTAAACCTAATTTTTATTAAGTTAACATTATCAGAACGGAAATCAGCTTGCACTAATGACTTGTAAAAGCCTTGTAAAAAGTAGCCTTTAAAAGTCGTTTTCAATAAAGTTACATAAATGGTTAGTTGAGTGCAGTTTTTATTCCATACAAAAGTAGTACACTTTTAAGTGCAACTCTTGTTTAGTGTCATTATGTATGATAATTATTTTATTTTATGTTATTGCCGTCATATTTAATTTCAATTAATTTACTTTAACTTAATTTGTATTATTTTCAGTGTATGTATTTTTAAAGAATAATGTGTAATGGTTCACGGATTTTGGTTTCGCGGAGTAGCAAGGTAATTTGTTCCAGTTTGTTGATATGGACCTCCGCAAAGTAACGCCTGAATCTATAAATAATTTAATGTGTAATATATATCTTTTAACAATATACTAAATGAAATAATATTGCTTGCCGATATTATGTGGATCTCATCTTTATTTACATGCCGTTTATTTTTATTGTAACCAAATCTCTTGCTTGCTTGGTAAGTAAGTTTCACTTCATTTCATTTCAGTAATTACAGGATAAACAAGCCATTAGCAAATTGTTCATTTAATAACAGTATAGTTAATGGTCTATTAAAAATTCAACAGATACTTGTACGAGTATTTTACTAGCTATTACCAGTACAAGGAAATTCGTTCCATGCTTAGAATCCATTCGGCTGTTGAAGAATATAACCGAGTAAAAATCAACGTCAAAAAAAATACAACATGTGCATTTGAAAAGAAAGTTATAAAGTTTACGCTTAATAATAATATTTTTGTATGAAATATTTTAAATGTCATTGTCTTATTTCTTCTTTTTTATAGCATGTCAGTGAAAAACAAGCAAAAGGGTCGCTTGAAAGTAAGTAATTATCGCAGTTCTAGGACGTTTGTATTAATAGAGATGTGTTCTAATTTTAAGTATTATGCCTCGTTAATAGCTTAAGTTGTAATATTCAATTTTTACACAATAACAACATCTAATATTCTTTATTAATTCACACAAGTAAGAAAATAAAATAACACACACAAGGAAATTAAAACCAAATAATATCAAAAAGACAAATAGAAATTTCACCCACGCATTGCTCAGCTTAAGTTGTAATATCCAGTTTGCAGACAACAACAACAATAACAACAACAAATACTCTTTATTGATTCACACAAGTAAACAAAGGGTTTAAAACTTACCCAATTGACCCTGCCCTGCTTATTCAAAAGGCCTGATACGGTGTTCTGAAGTAGCCCAGTCGAAATGTGAAGTACATAAAATGGTAGCATTTAACATGGGCTAATTGGAAACCATTACTGGATGCCATTACCTTACTCGTAACTTGTTCAGGACATTACTATTGTAAATTTAGCCTCAATCCTCAATAAGCAATGAGAGTTCTACACAGGTTGGCCACTTGAAAAAAACATTTTCGGATATTCCGGAAACTTGAGACCAAAGTGACGTCATTAGGGTATTTTTAGTAAGTTGGTAGTATTGTTTGGAGCGTATATTTCTGCCTATTTATGTCTGGGTGAGTTTTACAGAATAAGGCTGCCTTTCCACTGCGGAGGAGCTATGCGGAATGTGCGACGTTTTTATACATTTGAAACACCGCTGGACTCCGCTTGGAGTGTGAAATGTATGAAAACGTCGCACATAGTTTATAGATTCAGGCGTTACTTTGCGAAAGTCCATATTGATACCAATGGAAACAATTTCTTTGCTAATCCGCGAACCCAGTGTCAGCAATCGAGAAAAAGACAACGCCTGTGCTGAATACCTTATAAAAGAAATAAAACAAACAACACAAAACGCGACGACAACCCAACCACCAACACCAAAAAATACACTCGACACGTGTTTCACCTCTCCACGAGTCATCATCAGGAGCTATTGACCTCTCGACTGTCAGTCGACGAATGAGGTTGCCCAGAATGGTCGGCCCTATTTATACCTGCAGTACCCCCGTAGTAAGCTGTAAACGTTCGTAGTACCTAACGGTGATGACGCAACGTTCACACTCGTATGACATCCTACATGTTTGCGAAAAAGGATTTCGACTTGTTGTTCTAGAACAGATGGAATTAAATAGGTACCACAATAAGGGATTAATAATTAATGAGCAGGTAAACGTTGCGTCATCACCGTTACTACGCGTGTTTACAAATTACTACTGGGGTACTGCAGGTATAAATAGGGCCGACCATTCTGGGCAATCTCATTCGTCGACTGACAGTCGAGAGGTAAATAGCTCCTGATGATGCCTCGTGTAGAGGTGAAACACGTGTCGAGTGTATTTTTTGGTGTTGGTGGATGGGCTGTGGTCGCGTTTTGTGTTGTTTGTTTTATTTCTTTTATAAGGTATTTATTTAGCACAGGCGTTGTCTTTTTCTCGATTGCTGACACTCGGTTCGCGGATTAGCAAAGAAATTGTTTCCATTGGTAACGTCGCACATCTCCGTTCCGCTACGCCGCAGTGGAGAGGCAGCCTAAGTAATAAAATATTGAATTTTTGACAGTATTCTTTCGTTGTTAACAAAACCTCAACGCATTTTTGATTTGATGATGATTTGATTAGATTTATTGCATCCATAATGATAGATTTTGTTTTTCATTTCCCGTTTGACTGACATTTATTTTTGATCATTTACTATCATTTATGTATAGTTTGCTACACAGAAATAATAAGAATTAATAAGCTTTAATGTCGCGGCACGTCCGTGAAAAGGCGCCGACTCAGCAAGTGTTACAAGCATCGCTGCCACAGCGTTGATATTCTGCCGAAACCGGCGGCGTGTGAGTTGACTCACTCAGACATATACTGGCGAGCAAAATACACCTGTATTATATATATACACATACACGTGTGTATGTACTTATGCTTAATACAATCACATATACTTACTCAACTGTTATATGGTGACCAGTCGGAAGACTAAACTGACTTCTTTTATTTTCTTCTTCTAAATCCTCCACCTCCACTGTTGAACATGGAAAATTATGAATTGAAGGTTATTTCATGGTAGATGGTAGAACCTTGTGTAAAGTCAGTTCGGATAGCTACCACCATCTTGCTCGTTAATCCTGCCGCTAAGCAGCAGTTCCGACGTGCAGAGCAAGACAGCCGGTGAAACTACTGGCACGAGAGGTATTCCATCTCAGCCCTCTAGATTGGCAACGCATCTGCAATCTCCTTGTTATTGCGGGTGTTTATAGGTGGTGGTGATCACTTACCACCAGGTGACCCGGTTGCTTGTTTGCCTTCCTATGTTATAAAAAAAGTGGTCAAACAGAAACAGAATAAATGTGTCAGATAGCGGAGAACTCGCACGCAACGCGCGCAGGTCAAATTGTCCTAACCCAGATTTACAGACGAACTTTGCCATCTCCGACTTCCGTACGAACTTTTACCTAACGAGCTTTTGTCACAATACATATAAAGGCAGTGAACACTTATTGTGCCATAGGCTTTGTTCAGATTAAAATGGGAAGACAATCTTGTAAATGTTTTGGTTTGGTTAATTCGCGAAAGTATGCTTCGCTTATTTTTAACTAATAAGTCGTTTATGTCCGATAAGAGCGCCAGCTCTTATGTATCGACCTCTATGTCTTTACGTAACTGTATTAGTAAGAAGAGATATGGCAGCTTCATTGGAATATCTAAACTAAAATGTTTACATAGGGAACTATATGTACCTACTCTGTGAACCCAAATAAACAAAAAATTAAGACAGATTTTCGGTCACGCGTTAATGGTCAAATTGTGTATAGTCTATCAAAGATCTTTCTAACACTGGTTTCAATGTATACCACTGTAATACCTTAAGGCGACACGCGATGGCGTTATGGAACAAAAGCGAGCGTCCGTTTGACCGATATTTCTTTGCCAAGGTCACAGTTACAAGGTTAGCACCTTGAAGTGGTAATGAACTCGGTACTGTTCTCATAGAACCTGTGGGGTGTGAAGGTTCTGGAGACCATTGAATGAGATACGTCTAGGGAATTCAAACCCGGTTATTTTATTCAAGATAAACTGGTTTTAACCGGTTATTACTGAGAGAAAATGACCTGGTTTGCATTCCCTAGATACGTGCCACTGGTTAGGCTGCGCTAGATGGACAAGTGACTTCGTCGCCGTTGAAGGCCATTGGTTGATATAAACTTATAGAAGTCTTTGAGAGAAATACAAATAGTGTACCCTTATGCATCTTTATCACCTATTCTGACATTGTTTTATGCAAAATTTACATATCGTCACTTGGATGCTAAAACTACTAAAGCGACACTTACTTACATGTCACTTTAGTAGTTTTACCATCCAAGTGACGATATTCTTAAGTCTGTTTATACAAACTTGTCTTGTCATGTAAACAAAACTGACCCCACATTCATTCTTTTTATTCAATTCAAAGTGCTTGCGTGCGTGTGGGTGTGTTTTATGGACAATACTTCCCTACTTAAAGTCCAAAGTACTAAGTTACCATACTGTTTGTGCTATTTATGGTTGGTGTAAGACCCCCCCCCCCCCCTTCCATTACACACGATATATTTTTCAGAGTGATACGACTTTCGGCGCACCTAGATGCCTTCTAACTTTTGATAGAGAGAGTCCGAGTCATACTGTCTCTCATAACTGATTATTGTGATAATCGACTTTCTTATTCCTTTGTGACTGAATACAAGTAAATACTATTGGTGTGAAGGACAAGCAGGCCTCTATGTACTTTTATATATTTATTACTAGCCATTGTGAGACCTCGTGACAACAGCCCAGCTCTAAAAGAAATCAAGGAGTTAGTCGGTTGCCGTTCGCTGAGGCTGCTGTCACAAGGTCACCCGTAGATCCATATTGTATATTTATAACCTTTATTTCATTAAACTAGTATTTTTCTCGCAGAGCGGATGGCCGATGGGCATGGGCGTACCCAGGGGGGGCAGGGAGGGGCAGCTGCCCCCCCCTGGAAGTCTCGTAGAACATGTACCTATGAACTCGCCTAATTACTAATCTAAGTGTAAACGGGGCCTTATGCTCTAACTTTTCACAGAGTTCTCGAGTGGCGGCCGCGTACCGGAAGACGCAGCGTGGGCAGACCCGCCACAAGGTGGACCGATGACCTGGTGATCGTTGCGGGAACCCACTGGATGCAAGCAGCACGGGCTCGGTCGTTGTGGCGATCCTTGGGGGAGACCTATGTCCAGCAGTGGACGTCTTTCGGCTAAAATGATGATGATGAGTATTTTACAGTTTTCAATCTTATACAGTCCACTATTTTGTCACAACCGGCAGGAAATAGTAGCTTGCTGTTATGTTTCATACAGTAAGTGACAGATCTAGAGGCCCACGGGGAGGGGGTTAAGGCGTGCAACTTATTAGCGATTATCTTGGAGTCGCTGATTTCCATGCGCGGCGTTGATGACTTCCCATCAAGTGAAACCTGCTTGTTTTCATGACTTTTTTATAAAAACTTATGGTTAAAATTATTGAGTTTGTTCAAGCGCTCCATTACAAAAACACAAATTTGATATTCATTCGTTTGTTGGACGGTAAAACTACTAAAGCGACACTTACTCACGTGTCGTTTTGGTAGTTTTACCAACCAAGTAACGATACGTTTATAACTAAATACGTGTAAGTGAATAAACACCGTTTTATCGACTTCAAAAAGGAGGTAATCAATTTGAATTGTTGAAAATACGTACTCGTAATATTCGTTTTTTTCTCACTTAATGTAGGTAGGTATCTGAATATTTGTGCTAAATATCATAATTTGATTTGTCGCTTTCGTATTACTTTGTCTCACTTTAAACCATAGATAAATGAAAGAGGACGCATTTACATTTTACTTAATTTCCTTATAAAAACCCGTATTTCTATCCAGTTTGCAACGGATGAGAAATGACGGACAAGGAAAAGGTACGACGTGCCACCTTTTTCAACCGACCTAAAAAGCAGGAGGTTCTCATTTCGGTTGTAATTTTATTTTGTTACCTCAGTACAAACCGGTTAAGACAGGTTTTTTTAGAGAAAATAACCGGATTTGCATTCCCTACTCAAAATTCCGTCATTTAAGTATAAACCGATTTGTTTTTTATTTGGAAGAAAATACTTTAGGATTGTTCCCATCTTTATCGAAATTCAATTCTGATGCTGAAATCCGTAAAGCAATCTTCAAATATAATAGGTATAACTATAGCGATTTTTAAACAGTTATGTTTATTTATGTTTATAACCCCTTCATTAAAAGCACTGTATATAGCTAGCGCCCCGGATCCCGGTATCGCAGTAACTAAAACCCCAAGAATTGGAAACCCTAACAGTGTATGTAGACGATTTTCAATATAAAAAGTAATTGGTTAGTATAAAAAGCGCCAGCAACTTTTTAGCGAAAAATATTTGCAAAGCAAACGCAAACAAAGGGATTAGGGTTATCTAGATTGCGTCAACAAAGCATAAAACTATTTCTGCCTGCGATGGATCGTAATGCAGGCTTAATGTGGCTGTTGCGTGCGCACGAAGTCAGGCAATCCCGAACATGTCAATTTTATTTCTGTAACGGTAGGAGAGTTCCGTTATGTAAGCTGGATTTGGTTTAAACGGAACAAATATACAGACAAGATAGCACTGTGTAGGCTTCTGAATGTCCTGTGCACCTAGGGTTACCATCTGATCTGACTGATTAAATCCGGTCTTAACTGAACTGGAACAAATTACCTTGCTACTCCGCGAAACCAGTGCCGTACACGTGCAAGATAGCGTACATATATAGTGTTTAGTGGCGGTGGTGTATAGTTGAGTCTGTGTGATACTTTTCTCTCTCTCTCTCTCTCTCTCTCTCCACCCTCCTCCGCTTCCACACGAGAGAGAGAGAGAGAAATATCACACAGACTCAACTATACACCACCGCCACTAAACACTAAAGAAATACTACACATAGTGTTGTTATATATACGTAGCTATCTTGAACGTGCACGTGTTTTCGCGGAGTAGCAAGATAATTTGTTCCAGTTTATTGGTATAGACCGCCGCAAAGAATAGAATAGGTTAAATTTATTTCAGGCTGCATAGGTCCATAGATAAATACCTTAAAGACTAACATACATTTTACTTAATTACTAGCACGTGAAGTCTGTAACTGTGGGAACGCAGGGGCGCAGCGGCAGCATTAAATAGAATGGATTATAATAAAATAGTTTTATTTTATTATTTATATCACATAGGTACACATTTGACACTCGAGACAGCAGACGACAGAAGTTGTTTCTCTAGTTTTAAATTCAAACCTGATTCAAACTTTATTATATGCCAGTAACATAAGATTACTTGTTTACCAAAAAGAGTTCAATCAAACGTAACTCTTTAACACTCCTCCTTAATCTCATGTTATTCAGCAATACATATACATTATCAATTTATAAAAGTTTTTCTCAAAAAACACATATAAAACCAATTGCACTACGACTCATATCCTTCATTCACCATCACTCAATCAAGTTCATTTCTTTCACACAGAACTCACCTTTGCATCTGGGTAATCGCTTTGTAAAGATATCTGCAACCATCTCTTCTGTCGGTAGATACTTTAGTGTTACCACTTTGTCTTTCACTGCATCTCGTATGAAGTGAATCACATCTATGTGTTTAGTCCTCTGATCATGAACTGGGTTTTTGGCTATCTGTATTGCTGACTGGCTATCACTGTGCAAAGTTATTGCTGTATCTACACCAATAATCTCAGCATATAATCTCTTCAGAAATATAGTCTCTCTGCAAGCTTCTGATAGAGCTATATACTCTGCTTCAGCACTTGATAAAGCAACCGTCTTTTGTTTCTTGCTCTCCCAAGAAATAGGTGCTCCTCCTAGAAGAAATACATATCCTGAATACGACTTCCTATCGCATATATCTCCTGCATGATCAGCATCAACATAACCAGTAATATGTTCTCCGTTCTTCATAAAGGTTAATTTATAATCTATTGTTCCTTTCAAATATCTCAAGACTCTCTTGGCTGTTGTCCAATGTTCACTCGTATAACAATTATTAAACTGACTAAGATATGACACCGCATAACTTATGTCAGGTCTTGAACATACTGCAAGATACATAACGGAACCAATCAGTTTTTGATAGCTATATTCTTTGGGTGGTACATAATTCGCATCATGTGGTTTGGTCAACTTTTGACCCATCTCTAAAGGTGTCTTCACTGGCTTACAGTTACTCATCCCAAACTCTTTGAGTAGTTTCTCTATGTAATCTCTCTGATCTACCTTTATGGTTCTCCCTTGTTGACTAATCTTCATACCTAAGAACATATCTATTTTTCCAAGATCTTTCATTTCAAACTTCTTTTTAAGTTCCTTCTTGACCTTATCTCTCTCTGTTGTGCTATTATAAAATATCAATATATCATCTACATATACTGCAATGATTGTAATGATCTTGTTTTGTTTACGTATGTAAACACAAGGCTCATTCTCAGATTTTTTAAACTTCATCTCAATTAAAGCTTCATGCAGTTTAGCATTCCATGCTCTTGGTGCTTGTTTGAGTCCATACAAAGCTTTCTTTAGTAGACACACATGATCTTCCTTTCCTTTTTCCTCACAAAGTCTAGGTTGCTTCATGTAAACCGTTTCTGATAAATCTCCATTTAAGAAGGCTGTGACTACATCCATTTGATCTACTTGTAGATCATTTTCAACTGCAATCGCTAGCAACAATCTCAAAGTGCTATGTCGAATAACTGGTGAAAATGTTTCTTCATAATCTATACCTTGAACTTGTGTAAAGCCTCTAGCTACGAGCCTTGCTTTATATCTCTCTTTTCCCCCTGGTTCTTTTTTAATTTTGAAGATCCATTTGGAATCGACAACATTAACACGAACACGAGGATCGATTTTTGTAAGTTTCCAGGTACCATTTTTCTTCAAAGCATTTAGTTCAGCATCAATAGCTTGTTGCCATTTATCTCTGTCTCGTCTATTGAGTGCTTCCTCTACAGTAAGTGGATCATTGGATTGTTCTTCCATAGCATGATATAGAATAAAATCTGAGAAATCCTTTTGCTTTCTCTCGCGAAGAGGATATCTTCTATTTTCATTCTCATTTACACATTGGTCAGGCAGCTCTTCCTGATCATTTGTAGCTTCCACTTCATCTATGTTTTGTTCACACGAAGAACTTCTTCCTTCTCCTTGGTTGACCACTTCTAAAGGATCATTAATCTCTAATTGATTCTCTGTGTCTTCACACTCAAAGAACGAATCTTGTTGTTCTGCTGGAGGTGGATGCTCGTTAGATTGATCTGTTAGAGGAATAAATTCTCTTATTTCTCGATAATTCTTCTCTGTAGAAAAATTTGACTTCTCTTGATTTAAAAATTGGTCCTCGAAAAAAGTTACATCTCGTGACTTATATAGTTTTCCATCTTTAAGGTCCACTAATCTATACGCTTTAGATTCTGTTGAGTATCCTACAAAGTTTAGCTCTTTGCTTTTTGCATCTAACTTTGTGCGCTTCTCTTTGTTAATATGCATATAAGCTTTGCATCCGAAAACTTTTAAATCTGATAAATCAGGTTTTCTTCCGGTCCAAGCTTCTTCAGGTGTCATTCCTGTTACACCTTTTGTTGGGGATCTGTTCTTCAAATAAACAGCTGTTTGGACTGCTTCTGCCCAATATTTCCTCTCTAGGCCAGCTTCTTCAAGCATGCTTCTTGCTTTTTCCATTAATGTTCTATTAGCTCTCTCAGCAACGCCATTGCTTTGGGGAGTATACTCACAAGTAAGTTGGTGGATAATACCGCTATGTTTGAATAGGAGACTCACTTGCCTATTAACAAACTCTTTACCGTTATCAGACCGAAACTTCTTTATCTTTTTGTTCGTTTGGTTCTCTACTAACGTTTTAAACTCTACTAGTTTTGAGAATACTTCACTTTTATGACGCAAAAAATAAACGAAAGTTTCTCTGGTTTTATCATCAATAAACAAAAGAAAGTAGCGGTTCCCTCCTACTGAATCTACACTCATAGGTCCGCAAATGTCAGAGTGTACAAGCTCTAGTACTTCTGACGCTCTTGTAGCTCCTGTCTTTTTAAAAGATGTACGTGTTTGCTTACCTTTCAAGCATGGCGCGCATTGTAATACTTCTGGATTCTTAAAACTTACTCCTGTAGCCATACAATCTCGTAACAACTTCATGTTTGGTAATCCAAGATGTGCCAGTCTTTTATGCCATAGTTGGTAGTCAGTATCTTCGGTAACTGCAAAAGCCGAATTAGTTCCTGTAATGACAGATTTAAATTTGTAGATTCCATTCTCACATTTACAGTTATAACTTGCTTTTCCTTTTATATGGCATTCACTCCTTTTAAAAATGTCACATCCATTCTCTGAAAAAATGACTACAAAGTTTCTACTTACCAAAGTATTCACACTCAATAAGTTGGCAGATAATCCTGGAACATACATCACCTCTCTCACACCAAAGGGCATTTCACCATAATTTCTTACATCACCAAAACCTCGACCATACAGCTTTTGACCATTAGCTACATTAACTTCTTTAACATCACTAAAGTCTTTATAATTCGAAAGCCAGTCCTGTCGTTTCGTCATATGGGATGAAGCTCCAGAGTCGACGAACCATTCATCATCTCTTTCTGTGCTCGCTGTAAATGCGGTGAGTACTGTTTGTTCTTTATTATCTGTCTTCTTGTTTGGATTCCTTGGACATGTCATAGCTTTATGGGGTCCTCCACAAATAAAGCATTTTATCTCTTTCTGCTTCTTTGGTTTGCCTTTGTTCCTTGTAGTACTCTGCGTTATAGAGTTCTTTCCTCTTGAATATAAGGCAGTTCCAGATGTCGACGGTTGTTCACAGGGATTCTCTATCTGTAACAGCTTCGTCTTGACATAATCTGATGTCAGCTCAATATTGGAGTTCTCTATTGTCATCCTTAAAGGTGTATATTCTTCTGTTAGACCTTGCAACATTAAGGCTGCTAACATCTCGTCATCAACTTCTTTACCGATATCTCTTAATTGTTGGGCTACTCTCAATATCTCAGTAACATATTCTCTAATATCACTGAATTGTAACAATTTAAGGCTTACAAGTCTTCCAAGTAATCTACATCGGTTATTGACACCTTTATCTTCGAAAGATTTCACCAACGATGACCAAGTCTCTTTCGCGTTTTTGCATTGCCTCACGTGAACAAGCAAATCAGCATTTAACATTAGGCATATCTTTGCTCTAGCCTTTTGATCAAGTCTGTTACCTTCAACATCTGCGATCTCTGGTGTGGTTGACACATACTTCCATAAATCTTCATGGGTGAGGTACAATTCCATTTGAAATTTCCATGTTGAGAAATTCGCGGAACCTTCTAACCTGGCAAATGTCGGCAGTGAACTCATTGTGCGATTTTCACTCAAAGAATCGCCATCCATAACTTTCAAATACCGATGCTGCTAACGTTCTTCCTGGGCCCATAACCTGTGGGAACGCAGGGGCGCAGCGGCAGCATTAAATAGAATGGATTATAATAAAATAGTTTTATTTTATTATTTATATCACATAGGTACACATTTGACACTCGAGACAGCAGACGACAGAAGTTGTTTCTCTAGTTTTAAATTCAAACCTGATTCAAACTTTATTATATGCCAGTAACATAAGATTACTTGTTTACCAAAAAGAGTTCAATCAAACGTAACTCTTTAACAGTAACGTTGAGCACTTTCGCGGTGTCAGTTAAACGACCACGGAACCGCCGCATAGTAACGACTGAATCTATTAATTATTAAATATACATTGGGTTGATTTTTTATCGTCACTTGGATGGTAAAACTACTAAAGCGACACTTACTCACAAGTCGCTTTAGTAGTTTTACCATCCAAGTGACGATATCTACCTTCTTCGAATGGAACCCTGAAAAGTAATAATGATAATATCATATTGTTGTTCAGAGTATTATTACGAAACGTAATGTGACGACCTCATCTCGAAAACATTGTTGGGCAAAGAAAATTACAATGTATAGCAGAGCTGAGTCATGGCTTACGTTACAGACTGATGCTGAAATAGATGTAATTGTTTCATGTCGCCCATTACGATTATATCTCTATTACTACGCATTATCTACTTTATCTAGCTTCTGTTTAGCCTCTTTAGTTTGGTAATAAAACATTTACATTCCCATCAAATGTGGCAACTTTGCTATAAAAATAAAAATAATTTTCAAAAATGATATTGAGTTCAACAACACAATTTACATTAGTACACCAATGTTTAAAGTTTGTATGTTCGACATGTATTATGCGCACGTATACACTGAAATAGACACAAAATAATCAAAAATAGACGACAATTTTTAACTAATTGAATTACAATTGACATGGTACCATTTCTGAACGGCATAAATACTTCTACCTGAAGTAATCAAAAGTGACAAAAAGTAACGTTCGTATTGTATAGTCGACCAAAAAATTGCTTGACCACTTTTCGACCGTATTGCAAAGGGGTAAGATTGAAAAGTGGTAAGGCAATTACTTGGTCGACTATACATCGCCAGCAAACCCGCACAAATTGCGAGAAAACATCTTGCACTGAAAACGATGGAGATGCTGAAACTACAAGAGTTCTTTATTTGACTACAGAACCCTAAAAAGAACGTTACAGTACGCATAGCATTATATTGCGAAGACTGATAAACAAATGAACCAACAATTTAGACCCGTAAAATTATAGATAATTAAAGGGTAAAATCGCAAAGCGTAATGGATACACGTAGGACATTGTTTTTACCAGTAGTTGTCGTTATTGTCTCTCGTTTCTACTCATATATTTTGTATCTTCTCGTCAACTTTTCGGCTGATTTTTGAAATATGCATATGATTATTAATGGAATATTAAGCGGCTTTAAAAACCAATAGAAATATTTATATTTTCATTAAGTAAATGTGGTTTATTATTGGAATAGTAAGTGATATTAGTAACAAAGAAATGAACAACTTAACCTAACAAGAAATACAAAAACTTAATCATATGTACAAATATCTCCCAAGTCTGTCCCCTGCGGTAAAGTGCCCATAAGGCTGGCTGCATTTCCATTTCCATATTTATATTAATAATGCGTGATAATTTATTGGATTGTTTCGGGCACTGCCTCTGTTGTTGACAATTTTATATTATTAAATTTGTAAGTTTTAAGTCAAAATATACGCAAATAGGTGATGAAGGCGGTTTAAAACCTCGCAAATACACTCAGGGAAAAAAACGTATTTAGCTTATGTAATAAATAAACACAGAGCCTTTCTTATATGCAAAATTACACCTGAAATACGCTCAATATGTGTGGTATTCCTTCATGGTAATTAAGTTTTTTTTTCTTTTATATCCGTATGACAGGTATGCAAAATTATGTATTATTATCCGTATTTATGTGTAGTCAAGGAAATCCAAACGCTTATCACCGTAGAACCTAGTCGTAGAGACATACGCATGACATTTGTATGACGTGGCGTTTAACGCGTCGCGTCATAGCGACAGGGTTCTAAAGTGATAGGTGAATGTATAATTCCCCCACTGTACGCATGGCAGTGGCTCTATGACCGGCCCAGGTTTAATTTATCCCTCGCTGCGTCTCTGTAAAACTAGTATCATAAGAAAGGGACGAACGTAGAGATAAACTCAGATATAGCCCGAAAATTTAGTAACCGCTATTAGTTGCATAATTTATATGTTTGAATAAAGGTACATGCCGATATTTGCAAAGTAATATAGAAGTTATGGATGAAAGTCATACATTCTAGATTATTTTGTGAATACTTTCGCTAATTGAATAAGAGAAAAACTTCGGTATCTAATTTATTAGTTTCTTGGGCCATTATTCTTATTGTTTCTAGGAATTGGAGGTCATAGGTATTCTGTATAGGTTTTATGTAAGTTACAATAGTGGTAACACGTTCCAGATTTAATAATAATGTGATAACATCCAAAGGAAACAATATAGTGTTAGTCTGTAAATAAATACAGTTATGGAAGTCAAAATAGTTTGGTTCAGATTAAATTAGGGTTCAACAAACTGCATCATCAAGATCGATCTTGATGATGCCTCGTATAGAGGCGAAACGCGCGTCGATCGCGTAGTTTTAGTGTTTAGTGGTGGTGGTGTGTAGTTGAGTCTGTGTGATAAATGTGGTTTCGTGTGGAAGCGGAGGAGGGTGGGTTTTTGCATGAACATGTATGTGTCGCACAGACGCAGCTATTTTGCACGAGCCCGGCACTGGTTTCGCGGAGTAGCAAGGTAATTTGTTCCATTTTGTTGATATGGACCTCCGCAAAGTAACGCCTGAATCTATTAATTATTTAAATTAGGGTTCTCTCTCATAATTTCATGTAGTGACAAAGACCAACGGCTGACTCGTTAAAAATACAGTCGAAATGACAACCTCCTCTTTTTTAAGTTGGTTAAAAGTAGCGCTATGGCTTATAATTAACTAACTCATTATGGACTATCTCGTCTGGAATAAATGAATTAAAAAAAAGAAAAAATGTAATACGATGAATTTGAAAACGCTTTCCATCAATTATCCTTATTGATAAGTCTTTTTCGTAATATCATAGAATAGATAATAAAACTACGTAATATTAACAATTTCACTTTTAATAAAAAAAAATCATACATTAGCTTCTAAAAAGTTGTAAGGCTAAAGGTATTTCAACCGTTTTTGTTCACCTTTAAGGCCATGTTAGGTATCATGACATAAAATAAAATATGAAAAATGTAATCTATTAGTCTAGAAATACGTGTCTTTAAATATAACAGTAGTGGTACCACTTTTTTGCTTGCTAATCCAGCCGCTAAGCAGCAGCGCTTGCACTGTTTAGTTCCGGCGTGGCGAGCAAGATAGCCGGTGTTATTACTGGCACAAGAGGTATTCCAGTTTAGTCGTATGGCATAGCAGCGCATCTGCGGTCTCCTTGGTGTTGCTGGTATTTATGACCGGTGTTGATTATTTACCACCAGGTAAATAAGAATTGCTCGTTTTCCTCCCTTTATTAAATTACAAAAAAAGTGTTTTTTCCTTATTCTAATTTAAGGCGCCTGTTAAATCCACTGTAAAATTTCCTTGTATGTTTTTTGTATTTCTGTTTACTTGTGTGAATCAATAGGAAGACTATTTGTTGTTGTTGTTGTTGTTGTTGTTACTGCATTAATGAAATTGAACTAAAAAAAGAAAGCATAAAAAAGTATCACCCTTTTTTGGACAGGAGCCGGTGTAATTACTGGCACAAGAGGTATTCCATCTTAGCCTTCTGGGTTGGCAACGCATCTGTACTTCTTTGTTGTTGCAGGTGTCTATAGGCGGTGGTGATCACTTACCATCAGGTGACCCACTTGTTTGTTTTCCTTCCTATGTTGTATAAAAAAAAAAAAGGAGTCAAAAACCTGTTGTCTGTAGGTGGATAATCCGAAATGCACTGGCAGTCTTAAAAATGCAAACGAATTCAATATTGACTTCAATCAATTTGAGTGGTTTAATCTACAAAAAGCCTCAGAATCAGCAAAATGTTCGACTAAGTTTTATTCAAAGTGAAAGGATTAATTTGGTAAAATACCAAGAGTTGCGTTTGATTTTTTGAGAAGGTTCTACCCGTGGCTACGGTCGTTGAATATAATTTGAAAAATAGTATTTTACATTTTTTTAAAATCGAAATTTACTCCGTATTTTTTTACTTTTATTTTTTTAAACATTCAGAAAAAAATTTAATGATAATGACAACACAAAGAAAAATTAGGGTAATGGCAGGACTCGAACCTGCAACATCAGCATTGCGTTTGCACGCAAGGCCGTGTTCGAGTCCTGCCATTACCTTAATTTTTCTTTGTGTTGTCATTATCATTTAAATTCATATACATAGTACGAGTATTTTCCTTATCTCTGACTAACGACCCGCCCCGGCTTCGCGCAGACACGTTTGAATGACATAAAGACCTTACTTAAAAAAAACCTCTAAATTATAGTGGAATTTATATCAAAATCCGTTGCGTGGTTTAGGAAGTTAGTGGCCGAAGATATGAGGAATGGATACCGACTTTGTTTCATACTCATCATCATCATCATCATTTCAGCCGAAAGACGTCCACTGCTGAACATAGGCCTCTCCCAAGGATCGCCACAACGACCGGTCTTGTGCTGCCTGCATCCAGCGGGTTCCCGCTGTTTCATACTATGTAAAGATAAAGACACAGACTCAAAGAGACAGAGAACGATTGGAAGCTTTTGAGATGTGCTGCTGGAGGAGAATGGAGAAGATAAGTTGGACAGAGAGAGTAACGAATGAGGAGGTTTTAAGGAGAATGGAAGAGAAACGAACAACATTCAGCACAGTGGAAAACAGAAGGGAAATAATGATCGGGCACCTTGTCCGACACAATAATTTCATTGCAAATATTATAGAAGGAAGGATAGAAGGAAAGAGAGGAAGGGGCAGACCTAGAAGAAGTTGTATTGATCAAGTGAAGGAGAAGGTTTGTGTCGTGTCATACAGAGAAGTCAAGGAGCTGGCGGTCGATAAGGAGGCTTGGAAAGCATTACACCAACAAGACTAAAAGTCTTAAGTTTGAGAGAGAGAGAAAGAAAAAGGTGTTATTGATCGGAAAAAAGACACTGGTTACAAAGTTTACCCTATAAATAACCCTTAAACCTTTATTATCAAAAACAAAACCGTTTCAATTCCTACCCATCACACGCCTTATTTAAACCGATTGAATTCCCTTAAATCGTATCCAATCGTAAAGGTAGAGGTAAGCCTGAAAAAGCCTGAAAAAACGAACCCCTTCCGTGTCAGTGCAAACGAATTGTCAATAAAGGTTTACGATGCCTGCGGGGGCTGTATAGGAGTCACACAATTATCACATTCAATTCCTCTTAGTATGTATGCAAAACTGCACGTAAGAATTAAAATAACAGTTAACATGAAAAATCAAAAAGCAGGTACAGTCAGCCTCAGAATTAACTAAACACTAAAGAACCTTGTCGTAGCAACTTAACGTATTAAATGAGAGTAGCTCGAATTTGTTACATTACTGACAGCGACAAGGTACTAAAATGTTCAGCTACTTCTGTCGAGGAAACATAGTGGTAATTTAAAATGCTGTATAATGAATGACAACACAAAGAAAAATTAGGGTGATGGCAGGATTTGAACCTGCAACATCAGCATTTAATTTAATTTGAATGTAAAAAACATACAAAAAGAAAAATCGAAAAAATTTCGATTACAATAATGGTGGTAATTATTTACTTCCCATCAGGTGACCTTGCATGCTTGTTTGTAAAAAAAATGCATAATGCTTCACAAAAGATACCTATCTATCAAATTATATTCATACTCCCAAAATAATCTCCCAGAAAAAGGCTGTGAGATAGGCGAAACAGAGATATAGGCCGATGATGGACAAGACGAAATTATAAGAGTTCCGTTTTTATTGACTTCGGAACCCTGAAAAGTCCAAACAAAATCAACACTTACTCCTACATGGCTTCCGGCCTCAGGCAAAACGCCCTTTGGAGTAGCAGGTACGCAAATATTATATATATAGGCCGGGTTCCTTGAATGGAGCACTTTTAGGCCAAAAATGACTTCTTTTGTCGGAACTAACAAAGCATGATTTATAGTCGGCCGGCGTACAGTCGACCTCAAATATGTAAAGCAGAATGAATAATTAGTGCAGACGTGACACGTCTTTAATGGGCTAAAAATCTACCGTAATGGCGTGTTCAGGGTTCGTTAAGACATCAATTACGGCCGAGGGCGGAAAATGGTGTTTGTTTAATTTTTTCAGTTGCACTTTTCGCGGCCCCGTTCACATGGCATTAGTATTCTTATTTTTCAAGTAAAAAGCAGTTAGAACTTACCAAAGTGGTTTCTTGTGTTTTTTCTAGAACTGTGCAATTTATTATTACGTTGCAATGATCAACAGTGAATAAACAATGTACAAAAAATACTAAAATTTATGGTAGCCTTTATTGATCTAGGACGTATTACAAACCTTTAAAAAAATGGTGTTTACCTTCGGTCCTATTTAATGACTAATGCTGTGCATTCCTATATTTAAACAACTATTGTTTTTGTAAAGTTTTGTGGTACATACATACATACATACATAAAATCACGCCTGTTTCCCAGAGGGGTAGGCAGAGACCACGGATTTCCAATTGCTACGATCCTGACATACAACTTTCGCTTCACTGAGAGTACATGACATTCTTCATGCGTGCTCGTCGGTTTAGGGTACTCCTGACCTGGCCTCCCTTCATACAGCCTTTTTGTTAATATTCTTTCATCTCTCCTCTCTACATGCCCAAACCATTTCAACGTACCTCTCTCAATTTTTGTTACTACATCTTCTCTCACTCCGTATTTCTCTCATTCTTCACTCAATCTCTCAAACTCACACCACTCATACTTCTCAACGTTCAGTTTTGTGGTACAGACTACATATAAAAGTGTCAAAATTTTACTGTTGGTAAGCAAAACGATTCATAAAAAAAAACAACAGGCCATAAGATTAATAAACAGAATAGGTAAAACCGGGAGTCTATCGTTTAGTTTTTAATATCTATTTGTGCATCGTAGTAATCATATTTTAAAGATTTTGGTTTTTTTTTTTTCATTACAGACAAAACGTTCACATTTCTAACCCTTTAATGCGCCTTGGACGTTAAAAAACGTACAAAACCAACGGCAATCTTGTGTCGATTTATTCAAATGGATTTTGAACCAATTCCAATAATTACTAAAAGGAAAAAAAAACATTTGCAAGAAATTCTTCTCTCAAATTAAACTTACTACATTTCTTCAGCATGAAAAAGTTACAAAACTAATTTGAAGCCGACTCCAAATTGGATCTTGTGCCAAATGCATAACGACGAAATTCTAATTGCTCTAAAAAATTACATAAAGTCTTGTCATTTTCAAATGAATTAAAATACGTGATTTTAAAATACCCTTGATGCCTCAAATAGAATAAATTGCAGCTGTTAAGTCAAGTTTAAAAAGAGAGAGACTAACATTTAAAACTATTCAGACTGTTAAAATAGCTTCTAGTTAGTTGGCAAGTGCAATGACTAACGATTATCAACTAAGACGTTCTAAAACTGAGGGTAACGCTCTACAGTCCATTCACACTATTGAGTTTTACACAGCTACAGTGGCGTAGCTACCCAGGGGCTAGGCGATGGCGTGCCCCAGGGCCCTCAAGCTAAGGGGGCCTCTAGCCAGCGGCGCTCTAACTCTAGCTGTCCTACTTGCAAATATTCTCCGGGCACAGAATTACATACATTTCGTCACTTGGTGAACTCACGTGTCGCTTTAGTAGTTGTTTGACTATAGTGCCTCAATTTTTTTTTGCCCCAGGGCCTATGGTCATCAAGCTACGCCACTGGTTTTATAAATTTCAAGTGTGTATTTGTGTATCTGTCTGTGGCATTGTAGCCCTCAAGCGGATGTGCCAGTTTTAATTTAGTTTTTTTTTAGGTAATTATTTAGTGTTATTTTTTTTCGGGACGATGACCCTACCAGATGCAGGAAACTTTTCAATGTGCTCTGTTTTTGCGGTCAGTACATTCTTGGTTTTAAGGGTTTAAGATGCTATCCATGAGAAACCTTTTTAAGTTAAGTATCTTATTTAAAGCTTTTTCTTAGTCTTGATATTGCATCAAACAAATTTTAGTCACAACATTAGTTATTTGTGCTTAAAATCTAAACGTTAAAGTCTCCAACGGAGTTGTAATTGAAATAGGTATTTATATTGAGTTCGTTTTCAGCCCCGTAACCTAATTTTAAATTATTCACTGCGGCAAACCCAGTTGTTTGATTGTTAATCAATAAACCTGATTTTAGTGTTTCAAATAAAAAATGTTCAATTTTATAGTAGTGTTGTCCGAGTTTTTACAGTAGAAGAGGTTTTAAAATTGTTGTTTGGTGGAACTTTTATGGTTAAGAAGTGGCTCGGATCCAAATCAAAGTAAAAACAATAGTTGTCCTTGTGTCTTGTGTTCAAAAGTTAACGACTTGGGTTAATAACTGAGCCAGGCATGACTTAACATTGATAGATGTATAGTAAGGTACTGGTAACTATGACATGTCATAATTTATTCTGGATAGCTTTAGGAATTCTTCGGAAGTAAAAGAAGACGTTCGCTTTGAGCATTTGGACATTTAATTATCTTGAGTGCACATAATAATGTTATTTTTTTATCCTTTCATAGCAGCCACAAGGCTTGTGCCAATGTAATATAAACTATAGTGTTTGAGTCGAAAGACCTGTGCCCCGTTGGTTATTAGCCATCGGTCAATGATACCTTACCATAAAGGCTAGGAAATCATCGACTGATGCCCAAGGTCCACCGGCCAAAGCACTGCTCTCCATCCAATGGAGTCCATAACTGAACCGCACTTGAGCATAAGTGGAGGAAACCCGAGCACAAAAGTCAGAAATTGGAAGTATGAGTACCCATAGTAAACTTCACGAAAACTTGTGGCGGTGGCCACTGTAAATACTTTGCCTTTAACATACCTCCGCGCTGCAGCAGATGAAGAACCTCTTCGTTGGAGAGGCTGACAAGGAGCTGTCTTAGCAACCGCTGTAACAGCGTTGTCAATTTATTACGTGCTATCGCAACTTGAGCACCAATATGCAGCGGAAATCAAAGATATTGTTGTTTCTCCGCCGGCAACCAATAAATATGATAAATTAAAAAGCGAGCTTATAAAACGCCTGTCAGCTTCCAGAGAAAAAGAATTGAAGAACATGCTTATAAATGAAGAGTTGGGCGATAGAAAGCCGTCGCAGTTCCTCAGACATCTTCAACATGTCGCCGGCCCTGACGTTCCTGAAGACATTCTGAAAGCTATATGGACCAACCGCCTGCCACTGAGTATTCAAGTGCTTATTACTTCTCAGCCAACCTCAACACTCGACGCACTTGCAGAAGCTGCAGACCGGGTATGGGATGTTTCTCCTGGGATCCCGCAAATAGCAAGTACTTCAGCTAATCCTGCAATGGACTACTTGGCTAATCAGATTGCTGAACTTACCAGGCAAGTGCACGCTTTGACGACTGAAATGCATTCGAGGTCGCGCCCCAAGTACAGACGCGGTGACAAGCAGCAGCAACGCGGTCGCAGCAGCAGCCAACATCCCGGACGCAGTCATAGCCGCTCGCAGTCGAGCTACCGTAAATACCCCGTGTGTTGGTATCATGCGAAATTCCAGTCCCAAGCTACAAAATGCGTGAAGCCGTGCGACTTCGGTTCGGGAAACGCACCGGGCAATCGATAATGGCGGCCGACGATTGCCATAGCTCCGGTCGCTTATTTGTCACAGATCAACGATCAAAAATGCAATTTCTCGTAGATACAGGAAGCGATCTTTGTGTTTTTCCACGATCTGCATTACGCGAATACCGACCTAAAACAAAATATCAACTCTTTGCCGCAAATGGATCTATTATAAACACATATGGCCATGCGCAACTCAACCTGGATCTAGGTCTCCGACGAGAATTAAGATGGCAATTCGTCGTGGCTGACGTCACAAAAGCAATCATCGGAGTCGACTTCCTATCTTTCTACAATTTAGTTGTCGACTGTCGAAACAAGCGCTTATTGGACAATACGACGGCACTCTCAATAACAGCCATATCTACTACCACGGCGGATACTATATCTTCTGTCAAGACACTCTTTGGAGATTCAAGATATAATGACATCTTACGAGACTTTCCGGAAATAACACGTCCTCCTGGCATTCATCGGGAAATCAAGCACAGTACGGTACACTTCATCACGACCACTGATGGACCACCGATTCACTGCACTCCTAGAAGACTAGCACCAGATAAGCTAAAAATAGCTACGGACGAATTCGAATCCATGATCAGGTGTGGAACGGCAAGACCATCATCGAGCCCCTGGTCATCGCCGCTACACCTAGCACCAAAGAAGGATAATAGCTGGAGACCTTGTGGTGATTACCGGCAACTGAACTCACGAACAATTCCAGACCGGTACCCAATACGTCACATCCATGACTTCGCACACAATCTGGCTGGTAGTAAATGCTTTTCCACAATTGATCTCGTGAAAGCTTATAACCAAATTCCAGTCAACGCTGAAGATATAGCGAAAACAGCCATAGTTACTCCATTTGGTTTATTCGAATTTCCGTTTATGACGTTTGGTCTTAGAAACGCGGGCCAAACATTTCAACGTTTCGTCGACGAAGTCACAAGAGGCATGGAATTCGTGTATGTCTACCTGGATGATTTTCTCATATTCTCTCAGGACGAAGAAGCACACGAAGATCACTTACGGCAATTGTTCACCAAGCTGAAAGAATATGGTATGGTCATAAACCCATCTAAATGCCTATTCGGAGTATCAGAAGTGAAATTTCTGGGTTATCACATCTCGGCAGAAGGTACGAAGCCATTGGAAAACAAAGTCGAAGCCATCAAGTCATTCCCAGCTCCAAAAACTGTCAAGGAGCTGAGGCGATTCTTGGGCATGATAAACTTTTATCGCCGTTTTATCCCACGAGCCGCCCAGACTCAAGCCCCACTGCATGAATTACTGACTGGCTCCGTCAAAGGATCGCACCCTATCGACTTGAAAGACGATGCTCTGAAAGCTTTCCTGGAATGCAAATCAAGTCTATGTGACGCCGCTCTCCTAGCGCATCCAGACTGCGACGCTAACCTCGCTCTAGTCACGGACGCCTCGGACACAGCTCTGGGCGCAGTCATCCAACAGAGAAAAGGAGACTCATGGCAACCACTTGCATTCTATTCTAAAAAACTTAGTCCAGCGCAGCAGAAATACTCGCCCTATGATCGGGAATTGCTCGCAATTTATAACGCTATCAAATATTTTAGGCATATGCTTGAAGCACGAGTATTTACGGTCTTCACTGACCATAAGCCGTTATGCTTCGCGTTCACATCAAACAAGTCAAACTGTTCACCGAGACAATTCCGACACTTGGATCTAATTTCACAATTTACGACTGATATAAGACATATATCAGGTAAAGACAATGTCGTCGCAGATACTTTATCCAGAATAGAGGAACTTGAGAAACCAGTTGACCTGATACAACTCGCCGAGTCACAAGCTGAAGACGAGGAGTTGAAGCTAATTTTGAACGGTGACACAACCTACAGCATCACACTAAAGAAGATGACGATACCTGATTCCCTCACAGAACTGTATTGCGACAACAGCACTTCAATCATCAGACCTTACGTAACCCCGAGATTTCGACAGCAAGTCTTCAATAGTCTTCACTCACTTAGTCATCCAGGAGTTAAAGCATCCACAAGACTCGTTTCAGAACGATTTATATGGCCGAATATGAAAAAAGACTGTCGTGAATGGGCACGAGCGTGCGCAGCCTGTCAACGCTCAAAAATTACAAGGCACATTCAAGCACCTTTAGGAACCTATATTTTACCTAAAGCGAGATTTACACATGTACATATCGACATAATCGGACCGATGCCGCCATCTCAAGGTTACCGCTATTGCCTTACCGCCATTGACCGCTTTACACGCTGGCCTGAAGCAATACCAATGATGGATATTACTGCTGAAACAGTAGCAAAATCCCTTCTTACCGCATGGATATCCAGATTTGGCTGCCCAGAAGATATTGTCACGGACCGTGGAGCTCAATTTGAGTCGGCACTCTTCAATCACTTGTCGAAGATAGCAGGTTTCAAACATCGACGAACAACTGCATATCATCCCGCCTGTAACGGGCTTATTGAGCGATTCCACCGGCAGTTAAAGGCAGCCATAATCTGTCACGCGCAAGACAACTGGACAGAAGCATTACCGTTAGTTCTGCTTGGCATACGAAGTGCGTTTAAGGAAGACCTACAAACGTCGTCCGCGGAACTGGTGTATGGAGAAACACTGAGGCTACCTGGGGAATTCTTTCAACCCAACACAGAAGCCACTACAGATGTTACCGATTTTACCGCAAGACTTCGTAATATAGCCCGTCAGCTTCAGCCTGTACCTACATCAAGGCACGGTCAGAAGAAAACATTTGTATTTAAGGACTTACCATCAGCCACTCATGTTTTCTTAAGAGAGGATGCCGTACGTGGCGCACTCAAACCGGCGTACACGGGACCACACGCAGTCTTAGAACGAGGCGAAAAGATCTACAAGATAAAAGTAAACGGCAAGACAGTTACAGTATCGATCGACCGGTTAAAGCCAGCATACATGCTCGGTTTAGAAAACACCCCTTCTACGCCGCAACCTGAAAGTCAGCAAACGCTATCAGAAGCAAGCAAGCAGGCCAAAGAACAGAAGAAAGAGACAGGAAAGCAAGTTAAGTTAACTAGATCGGGCCGAAGGGTTAACTTCCCGATTTATTATCGCCCGTAAGACGGTCTCTGGGGGGGAGAGATGTGGCGGTGGCCACTGTAAATACTTTGCCTTTAACATACCTCCGCGCTGCAGCAGATGAAGAACCTCTTCGTTGGAGAGGCTGACAAGGAGCTGTCTTAGCAACCGCTGTAACAGCGTTGTCAATTTATTATAGAGCAACTGATTTCTTTTCTGATTGTCTTTCTAACACCTATTGTATTTATTAATATAGTAAAGCCGCTAAAATAAAGAAGCCTTATTAATTTGGAGTGAGAATCGTAGATTCCACAAACTATCCAAAAGATGATAGTTTTGCCTGTGTTACTAGTGAACTATAATACCGCAACCAATATGAAGTACAAGAAATTTTAATATTTTTGGGCATTTAATATATTTTTAGGTGTCAATGCCGCTAGCATATTGGCCTAGCGGAGAAAGTCTTTTTTTCAATAAAGATTTAATACCAATACATTACTCTGTTATTGCTATGCTTATAAAACTTTTTATCTTGGGCATGACGCAGAAATAAATATTTCAAATTAACATTAAATAGAGAGTTCGCTCCAAATTAAGACTTTGAGATTTTTTTATAAAACAACTTCGCTAGCATTAAATTATGAACCGAATTCCAAATTCTAACTTTTCAGTTCATTAAAAAATTTTAATGATTCAAGCAATTGGAAGAGTAAAACTGTCAACTTTTTGTAATTTTGCACTTTGAGCAGTTTTCCATTTACCAGTTACTCATACAAAAGGAAAATATTAACCGTCTGAATTTTAGGAGTATAATTTTGTCCTCGGGCGTTATTTTTTTAGTTTAATTCTAATAAACAAAATATTATTAGGGCATTATTTAGTATAAGAATTAATATTTGAAAGAAGCATTTGCATCATGGTCATCGCAAATAATCCTAATAAATAAAATAAAATAATTAAAAAAAACAGTACTTTGAGACGAAATTATTTGTATTTGGTAAGTAAAAAACTATAGTATAACAATTTTAGAATTCACGTTGAATTTTATTAGTAATGTGAGGATTAATGAATTTTTATTATTTTCCCAATTTTCTTTACAAATATGAGTGATATTTTGCAAGCGTTAAAGTATGCCCATGTTTAAATAATAAATAACACAGACGGTTATATATTAAAGAAAATAGAAACAAGTTAAAATTTTTTTTTTTAAAATTTGATTTAATTTTGTGTATTCTTAACAATAGTAAAAATACTCGTAGTAACCGTTAAGAATAAATAAAAACTTTTTTCAACCTTCGAGGATGCGTCCTACTCCTTTTTTTATTTTGTTTACTCACACACTCTAATAGGTCATTGAAAGACACCCAATACGACTAAAAACGGGAGACAATGATGTCAACTACTGGTATAAACTATATCCTACGCCTGTCAAGCACTAGGACGGCTACCTTACTACTCTTTTCTCGTTTTTTCTTACTAACTTTATGGATCTTAAAAGAGTGAAGCACATCTTTAGTGGATTAATGAAACTATTATAATTTGTTTACGTATTCATTCATCACGTTTGTAAGAGACAGCGGCTTCGGCAGGGCTGCCTTAATCATCATCTGACGGCAGGATAACTGCCTGGCGATGGCCAAGATACGGGTCGTTTGCTTCATGAGGCATTAAGCTTAACGTTAATATAGGACACGCCATGCCTTGAGCTTGTAGCGGGACATCATCATATAATTTAAAAGCTAAGCCCTTGTCGGTGGTGTAACCGCCATTCATCTCCTTTCTTTGGCAAGGACCTGACTTCACGATCCGACATGACATTGACTTTCCCCTTTACTTGAGCAAAGTTGGTCCGAATACATTCGTTAGCATTTTTTTTCTGAGAGCTGGGAGTTCCTTATCTTACCCCCTCTCCCATCCTTCCCAACCTGACACTCTCCATACCAGGCTTTTTGGGCTCAGGTGAACGTTTATATCATCCATACTTAGTGGCATTGCTGTACTCAAAATTGTCAATTGCTGTACTCAAAAATTGTTTTTTCTGTATTTTATGTGGTGCACAATAAATAATATTTGTTGTTGTATATCATATATGTTTTAGTCGCTTTATGGAGTAATAAAATTGTTGTTTTATTCAATAACATGCACTTAGTAGCTTTTGCTAGTTATTTATTTCTGAAAATCACCAATAACCTACCTTAAGCTGGAGGCTAAATCAAGAACGGAGGTTCGTATCCAAAAAGGGGTTTTTGCACCAGATAGAGCTTGGAAAGCGTATTCTAACGGTACTGCTAACTCATTTTTGCCAAAAAGGGAGGTTAGTCGGTTTTAGCGGTAAGGGGGCGATATGTTATTTTATTTGTCCTTTATCTTCGTTTCAACTTTTAGTTATGTTGAGTGAGTTGTCTGCGACCAGTTTTGGGTATCAATTCGAATACCAATTGGCCCTATCTGCATTGCTATCGGTAGCATACTATCGTTTATCGAGGATATAAAGATGCATTCCTTTTCCTCGTGCTGACTAGTTGGAAAGGATATACGGATGTTTTATATCCGCGACAAAAGCTAGCGTGCTAGGGCTCCTATTGTCATTCATGGGGCATATTATAATCTCAGCTTACCTTCAGATTGATCAGTGAGAAACGATTATATAGTAATGGACGCCATAAAAGCAAATAATAATATGAACTTTCAACACCATATTGTACTCAAAATTATTTATCCTTTTTCGCCACAACCAATAGGAAAGAGACAATCTACCTCAGCAAGATATTGACACTAGCATCTGACGACTTGCTAGTGCAAAGCCCACGGCCTTATCAGTTTGACGAATTGATTTCTTGCCTGATTTCCTTGGCCTTTGGCATGCGGATTTGGCTAAATCCCCGCTGACGTGGCTGCCAGTCTTACTGGTGAGGCTAGAAATACGAATTATTCGATTTCACATTAATTTTATGGACGTAACATCCGTTCCATTTTTTGCCATTTCAACATAGGTATTATGAAGCGAACCAAAATATAGGTAAGCAATCACTGCCACCCACGGACACGCCATGTTATCTGAAAAATTGCAGATATGTTCCTGGTTTGTAACACCAAAAGGAAAAGAGAAGGAAAGGAGGGGGAGGGAGGAAGAGGTACTGCTGTTTCAAGTTGTTCATATTTGAAGGTACAATTTAGTACCCATAGTTTATCCAGGCAAAAGGTTGTATTGCAATTAAACATTTGCTTTTACCTCTACAAAAAGGATAGTTAAAAATGTCAATTTTCAGTACACCAAAATTACCACTCTTATGTTTCTAAATACGATCAAACAGTAGAACTTATATCGTAACTAAATTCACCTAAATATTTTTAACATCTCACACATTACCGCTTCGCAATCATGTTAATAAACCGTTCTATTTATAAACCATTAGTGAATACATGCGTCAGAAACACGTTGGGTTGCGGGTTAATTAATCTGAAGTCATGTGTTGTCAGGGTAAAGATAAATCAAATATCCTATCGCAGCGAGCGAGCACTTTTTACCCGCCGGTCCAACTTCTGACCCGTACGGATCAGGTCACAGGGCTTAGCGGAAAAGGTTCTAACCAGAAAGTCCAGGCGATGAGTTGCGCCGGTGTATGCAGAAGGCGAGTGATCGCTCGTTGTAAAAGTTCCGATCAGTGAGTCTAAACAATAAGGTGCACCGGTGTATACAGAAGGTGTATGATCGCTTCTTGTAAAAGTTCCGATCGACAAGTCTAAACAATGAGTTGCGTTGGTGTATGCAGAAGACGTGTGATCGCTCGTTGTTAAAGCACCGATCAATAAGTCTAACCGATGCATGAGTTGGATTGATGTATGTAGAAGGCGAAGGCTTGGAGAAGACTTATTTCCACCCGTAGGCGTAAAAAATAAGATACCATTGTATAATGTGTTTTGCCTAATCTGTTCTAATTTTAAGAAACTGTTAAGTGACTGTTTTTTTCTGATTTAAGTGTGATACAAATGATAAATATAGCAATCACTTGTCTTTTAGACCAATCAAGAAGCGAACGCGAAAACTCCGCGCATTAATCTCTGTACAACTCAGATTTCGCGAAGTTCGCAGCAATTTCCCTCGAAAATCGGAAACAATTTACGAATAACAACAAACCTCATAATTCTAGTTCACCTTCGCCATTGTTGGGAGCACGGCTCGAATTCTGTTCAGTTTAAATCTGATTTCAATTTGCAAAGGTTAATTTTGAATGTCAAAGCGTTCATGGAACATTGTTGTGTTGAAATTATACGCGTTCGCTGAACCGCTTCTTTTCAAGGAAAAGTAAGACGTGTGTTTATTTTTCCTGGCAATGCCTCGATACTTATATGTAGGTCTGTAGCCTTTGGTAGTTGAATTCCGAGCATCTTTTATACTTTTCTCTACTCACGAACGGAATTGAGTCTGAAGTTTACAGAGAGCTCTTTGGTCGAACATAATAAATACCTGCACTCATCTGCAAATAACATTAAGTTCACAAGTGGCCTAAGTAAACTAATATTGTACTTAATAGTTCCGTAGCTAACTTGATTTTGTCCAGTAATGGTTGTTAAGGGTCGCAGCGGGTTTCTTCGTCAAACTTTAATAGTCATACATGTACCATGAACTTGTATTTGCGTTAAGTTATTTATCTCTAGATGTTGTCCAAGGACCTTAAAATACATAGAACCCTAAAGTAGGCCGTTTACTGTGATGATAGTTATTTATATTGTTTGACTTTTAAAACTTAACTTTGCTTTTGATTTTCGTTTCAACATATTGAAAATAAAGACTTTGTAGTAAATAAGTATTAGAAGTTTTTCTACCGGGAAATTTTTATTATCACGAGGAATTTTTGAAACATATTTTTAATTTTCTGAAAATCCAAATTATCACTTATTTTTTTTATGAAAAAGGTGGTGTTCTGCCGTTTGACCAAAAGACATTTGGTATTAGGTAAGTGTACACCAGCATCTATAGACACCCGCAACATCGAAGAGATTGCAGATGCGTTGCCAACCCAAAGGGCTAAGATGGAATACCTCTTGTGCCAGTAATTACACCGGCTGTCTCGCTCTCCACGCCGGAATACAACAGTGCAAGCACTGCTGCTCAGCGGCAGGATTAGCGAGCATTGCTTAATTCACATAATTTGACAACTTGTAATTAGTAACTTTTGGTTATCAGTAGACAGAATACAATTAAGTACAATGTATTATTGCTGTATAATTTGACTTAACAATTATGTTATGTTAACACAACCTTCAGTTGTCTGCTTCCTAATTCTGGCCTAAATGGGATTCGAAATTTCAGTTTAAACCTTCATTTGTTTTATGTTACTGTTTAACATCCTTTTATGAGGTTAGAGCGTACAGAATAATTTAGATACCCTGTATTCTGACCTTTTTCAGTTCAGGTCAATGATCTAAGCTACTTAGGAAGGCAAAAGGGCTAATTTATTAAACATGCTGATACGTATAGGTTTCGAAGCAGGTACAAGTCAAACAAGATGAATTATCTTTATTATACACTAGCGACCCGCCCCGGCTTCGCACGGGTACAATCAATTTTAAGGGTCATTTTTCTACACCTTCGGTTACATTGTTCAAATTTTACCAAGGATCCCTAATTTTTTTCAAAATGAAATGTAGCCAATGTCAAATTGGAAGAATGTAGCATTCTATTGGTGAAAGAATTTTTTAAATCGGCTCAGTACTTTTTGAGCCTATTCATTACAAACATACAAACATACAAAAATAGGTACAAATCTTTCCTCTTTATAATATTAGTATAGATATAGATATAGATAACAGAGGAAATACTAGACTAAAATTCAACTTGAAAATGACTTGAAATAATTATTAAATTATGTTTAAAAAGCCATGGCCACATTTAAGCTAATGAAGAAGATATTAAATCAAAATTACTAATAGCTGGTTTAAAAATTAAAATAACGGAATAAACCGAAGCGTAAATTTCATACAAAATAACTCAAATTATTTTAGCGACATTAGGTTTCTAAAATTTGCTTTTACTTCATTTTGTTAAAATTTGTCGTTGTTTGACGGATCTCAGTGGTTGTGGTCATTTCTGAGGCTAGCAGCTTATTTTCTAACGGAACAATCCGCAATGATATACTCGTACTCGTACTCATTCGGGATAAGATCGCATTAAGTTTGTACATCACTGTATCTCTTTTTACCGTAACTCAGTGTTTTAATTTTTTTGTTCCACACAGCGTATCTGGTGCATACATAGGAATATAAGCTCGTACCCTTATCTAATTCTTTTAACAAGATTTTCTACAGTACGAATTACTTTCACAGCTACATTTTCTATAAGATGGATGTTACGCATTAATCGCCCTGCGCTATCTCCAGCGCCATCTATTGGCGTGCTCGGGCGATCCCGAAGCCTGAGATCTTTATCTACCGTCTTAAATTACGCTTGTCTTGATTGAAGTTGCTTTTAAACAAAATTGTTTCAATTATACCACTAATCTAACCATATACATCCTTGATTGTCTTTAGTAAAAAACAATCTAACTTACAATTTCAGTTTTTGTATTTAAAATTTTGGGGTCTTCGGCTGGAATCTTTATTAAATGCATACTAATTAATAGATTCAGGCGTTACTTTGCGGAGGTCCATATCAACAAACTGGAACAAATTACCTTGCTACTCCGCAAAAACCCACCAGTTTAAGTTGTGGGTTTTTGCATGAACATATATGTGTCGCACAGACGCAGCTATTTTGCACGAGCCCGGCACTGGTTTCGCGGAGTAGCAAGGTAATTTGTTCCAGTTTGTTAAATACATACTTGCAGTTTAAAACCATTTGTTTCACACTATAGACATGTTGCTGATTTGAACGACGAAAGACTACTGACTAGTGGTTCGCACCGGAGCAGACAGTCCGGAGAAACACTGGTAATTCTGGCATAATAGAGGTATTCCATCTTAGCCCTCTGGGTTGGCTACGCATCTACAATATGGTGTTGCGAATATCTATAGGCGGTGGTGATTTCTCACCATCAGGTGACCCATTTGCTTGTTTTCCTTCCTATTTGGTATAAAAAACAATTATACCCGTAAGAAGCCGAAGCGGTTCACTAGTATACTAATAAACTACAAGCCCCTCACTTAAGAAATCACTGGTCGTTTTGCATAACTAACTCAACTCAATAGCAAGTTATTTCACTCCACATAATATAAGTGAGATATTTCGCAAACTGGAGATATATGTTATCGTCAACAAATGTGGGTTAGTGGGAGGCAACCCTTTTGCTCCAATAATGTCGATATTTGGCCCCCGTCGACATATTGAACGCTGATAAAAACCCTTTTCTCGCTACGCCAGTATCCACGGAAATTTCTCTTAACAGCTGCGGTCCGGTGCTTGAATTTCAGGAATAAATTGATAACTTTAGTGGCCGGACAAAAATAGTACATTGCTTCAAACTTTTGTGATTTCCGTAGGAAACTCTTTGCAAGCGAGATCTAAGCTAAGTAGGACTAATGATGAAGTAACTAGAATTGGAACAGAGTGGCAAGGATATGTTCCAGTTTGTTGATATGGATTTCCGCAAAAAATCCATATCAACAAACTGGAACATAAAAAGGCGCAAAGTAACGCCTGAATGTTGATTATTGATAATGGAGATTTTTCATCAATTTTTTTCTATTTATTGCATGCTACGTCAACATCAACATTATTATGTGAGTAGTAGGACCATGTGCAAGGTTCGTTCTGGTCGCTACCGCCATCTTGCTCGCTAATCCTGCCGCTAAGTAGCAGTGCTTGCACTGTTGTGTTCCGGTGTGTAGACCAAGACAGCCGGTGCAATTATTAGAACAATAGTAGGTAATAAAATGACTATCTAATTTCGATATTGACTATAAAACACTATCAGATTTCAAACACATTAGTCATTCATACTAGTCATGTTGCAAACGTTATTTGTAAAAGATACTAGTAGTTGTTACTTATAAATATACAATACTATACTATTCGAATAGGTCAAAATAAGACTGAAATGAATGAGCCCCAAAGTTTATCTTTTGACAAAGAGCTTGTAATGAAAAAACTTCAGGGACAGAAACTACTAGAAAAAGGTCAGGAATCATTCAGAGTTCAAGCACGGCCCTATTATCTAAACGCGTCGGCTTTGAGTTCGACGTCGAAGCACCACCTTCTCTTTTGCGCTCGCTGTGGCGCAAGCGAGTGAGACGGGGTGCTCGCTCGACATCGAACGTCGCGCTGATGCACTTAGGTAATCATGCCCCTAGGCTAATCTAGTTTGAATATAACGAAGACAATTAAGGGTCCATTTCATTGAACACAGCATCTGCGAGTTTAAAGAACAGCGGCTGTCCTTTGAACGCAAATGCTTGTGGATGAATTTTCACATATTTTAAGTGTTATATACCACAGAATAATTAATAATACTAACGTACAGAAACCTCTCTTTTACGACCGCGATTAAACGAATTCCAACTTAATTCACACGCTTAAAAAGTTCGTATTACTTCATACGCCATGCGCCAGGCGGCGCGAGTCAAAAGAAACGGGCCGCCCGCGCCCGCCTTCCCCCCGCTACTCCCGGTGATACGCTAGGGTTGCTCGGCATTCGTTTTCAATAACACTGACTGTACTGACACGGCGGGGGCGAGCGAGCGAGCGCGCGGCAAGCCGACAGCTTACTGCGATTTGCCTATGCCATAGGCAAAGCGGTCGAGCGTACCTACAGTGCGGAGTGGAACCCCCCTGGTTATACATAAAAGCGTCTGCTTCGTACGCTTGCGCACATGAGTTGCGGCCATGTATCGTAGGTACATAAGAGATGTTAGTGTATAGTTGGTCGTCTTGACCTCTTCGACTGTGTAGAAATATCAGTAGTTTTTTTTAGCGATCTGATGTTCAAATCGTAGTCATCGTGAAAGGTACGGGCGACTATGATTGCTTAACAATTAAAACGAATAAATACATCATAAGGGTTATAATGAAGATTGAAGGGTCCATCGGCCCGTGCGACGACTCCGGTCGGCAGTTCGAACCACCACCAAAAGTCATCTAGAACGGTGTACAGTCAGCAACGAAAGTCGCCGAACACAAAAACGTTACAAAAGTCACTAAACAGGTCATTTGTCCATAAGTCGTTGAACTGCGTTAAGAGCAAAATTACATTTACACCATGAAATACCAAAAGTCGCTGAACAGGTTTATTCCAAAAATTACAGGACAGCATAATTCCATAAATTGCTGAACAGCATAATTACAAAAGTCGCTGAATAGCGTAATTTCAAAAATTACGTTACAGCATAATTCCAAAAGTTGCTGAACAGCTTAATTACAAAAGTCGCTGAACACTACCATGGTTTAAATATTTGGAATAGTCGCTGAATAGTATATGTATAATTACACACACACAAAGAAAAATTAGGGTAATGGCAGGACTCGAACCTGAAACCTAAGCATTCTGGGCCTTGCGTTTGCCAGTTTCGACACATTACCATACCCTGCAAATTTTTCTATGTGCTTTGTCTTAACGGTCATTACATTATTGATTTTAAAAGTATTAAGGTAAACTGAGCTTTATTTTAAATGACATAAGATTTATTTATTTATTTATTTTATCTCGGGTTAATGAATATGTTACTTACTACAGGTAAAGTGAGAAATTGACATAATAGAACCAGTGTGACATTGACGATACGCGTTAAGATTCAATTTAGCCTGACCTATTTTTCTTTTCACTGAGAATTACGCTCATCTCTTCGAATTTTGAATTTTGACAATCACTGAGAAGAGTACTCACTTGTCAGTGAGCGTTTCATCTCTTTCATTTGGCGTGTAACCTTAAACTATTTAATCAATCGGACATGTTCAGCAACTATTGATAATTTAGAGATCAGCTAATTCTGCAGTCAGACATGTTCAGCGACTATTGATATTGTACATATCAGCTAATAATGTAATCAGACATGTTCAGCAACTATTGAAAAATCGATGTTTATTGACTTTTGTTATTCTCAAATGTCCACAGACATTTGTATATCTTCCTGTTCAGTAACATATGGAACTTTATAGTGTGCAGGTGTTTTGGAAATTAGGATGTGTTCATGGACTTTCGTTGCTGACTGTACCCTTTGATCGTAATTTACTTTACTTGTAATTAAATGAATATAAATATGATCTAAACGACTAGCCTGGGTAGTCGCCACACGCTTAGTCTGTTTGACTGTATATCAGTAGTTGAACACCGTATTTGCGCTTAAAATCTATCCTTTAAAACACCACCGTATCCAGACATTATTCAATAGACTGTACGTATACATAAAAATGTGTACCCGCAAAGCGGAAAATGGGCCAAGCTCGTCAAGTTGGGGCCATTATCTAATACGTGTACATTGCGGGCATGAGGAAGGCAACATTAATGTCAAGTCATATGCCAAGATACTTACATACTCATCATCATACGTATATACCTCGTATAAACCGTTTAGTAATGGCTATATCGCAACTCCCTGGCAAGGTATTCATGGTTAGAACTAGGTAAGATATTCTTGTAGATAATATAACCGGTAAATCTCCAGCATTCTCCAATTAATTTTTCAGTGCCTTGCGAATGTATGAAATATGCGGCATAAACGGCCGTATCTTTTGATTCCGTTGACTTAGAACTTTGATTTTTTCACGGCCCTAAGGGACTGCAGACTTGAGTATTTCATATTAATTTCAACTACCTCTACGCATAGCTATACCTCTATAGCTATACCTCTATATAGCTATACCTCTACGCGTTCTTGAGAAAAATGGTCTTGACAGACAGACAGACAGACAGACCGACGGGCGGTCGGACAGACGGACAACAAAGTGATCCTATAAAGGTTCTGTTTTTCTTTTTGAGGTACGGAACCCTAAAAACTAATCTATTCTACTTTAAGCCCGTGTTTTGAGAGTGTGGTACTACCATGGTCGAGCCGGCCTATTCTACTGCAACAACACGCACTGTTCACCTACAAAATACTAGCGTGAATTAGTAGCCCACTACCGCATTTCGTACGGTAAGCGACAGATCCTGAGACCCATAGGGGAGTAATTAATAGATACAGGCGTTACTTTGCGGAGGTCCATTTCAACAAACTGGAACAAATTACCTTGCTAATCCGCGAAACCAGTGCCGTACTCGAGCAAGTTAGCTGCGTCTGTGCAATATATATATGTTCATGCAAAAACCCACCCTCCTCCGCTTCCACACGAAACAACATATCTCACACAGACTCAACAACACACCACCACCACTAAACACTAAATAACACGATCGGCGCGCATTTCGCCTCTCTACGAGGCATCATCGCGATCTAACAGTACGACCGTTCGCTACTTGAACGAATGGCGTACCCAAAGGGGAGGACTTTAAAGGCTTCGTTGTTTCCCTAGTGCGGCTATGATCACTTACCATCAGTTGCCTCAAATGCTTGTTATCCTTAAAAAAAGAAAACGCTACAAAAAACCATCATAGTCATAATGAATATGCATATCCCGAGCAAGGACGATGTTATCCAGAAAGGAAAAATGAGGCCATCACATCCTACAGCCCATTATTACTAATTGATGGTGCAACTTCGTCGAACTCCATCCATTATGGTCCGACCCTTGACAACATCTCCGATCGTTATTAAAGATAAACCAGCCTAATTAGACACGCTTTACCCTTTTCATTGGACCAAAAATATAAGCAAAGAAATCTCGAAAGTTGGATCGCGGAGGTCTGGCCGGAGTGGTTGGTGAATTCGCGCGAGTATGAAATCTATTAAATTACGAACACTTGGCGCAAATAACTTTTTTGGCTGTTGTGTGTGGTTGAAGATCGTTTTAATTTATGATTTTTTAACTTTTAAACATATTTAAGGCGATATTGGATAAGGGTGGTAGGATCTTGTGCAAGGTTCGTCCGGATCGCTACCACCATCTTGCTCGCTAATCTCCCTTATAAGCAGCAGTGCTTGCTAGGTATTGGATCTTAGCCCTCTGGGTTGGCAACGCATCTGCAACCTCCTTGGTGTTGCGGGTGACCATAGGCAGTGGTGATCACCTACCATTACGTGACCCACTTGCTCGTTTTCCTTCCCATGTTGTTAAAAAAATAGCATCATAATTTGTTAATATTTGTATACCAATTTCTACTTTTGAATGCAGTTTGTATTCAAAAACGAATAATTGAATAATTAAAGGCACTTATAACACAACAGACATCGCAATCATAGCCCATTGAATAAGATAACTTTTAAAAGTTTCTCATAGATATCACCCAAAGTAGAAAACCCTTAAAATCACGATGCAATGATTTTACGCTCATTGTATGACACGAAATGTACTATTGTGTTTCAAGTTTCGAAAATGAAACTACAATACCTACCAAGTGACTTCAGACGTTCGTAATTTTGATAGCGTGCCTCGACAGAACATTTCGAATTTATGATAGGAATAACCTGAAGAGCGCAGACAAAATGAAAATAAATCTCTACAAACCTGAAATACTAGGAAGTATATTTTCGTATTAGAGATGTGCTTCGTACCATGAGTATTTTACCGCTCCCTAAGGCTTGTTGTTATGTGGATCCTTCAAAAGTATGAGTACGATCGCGTATTTACTTAATATGGCATTAAATGTTTCATACCTTCAATAAAAATATTTGACTTTGACTTTCTTATAGAAACGAAATGTCAAATGCGATTTTGAGTACACGGTCAAATTTGAGAACGATTTATGTTTAACTACAAAAGAAAAGAAAACGCAAAACTGAGTCTGTTTGTGAATGGTTTTTGATGATTTCTAAAGATTGTGTTAGGTAAAAATATCATCATTAATCCGACCTTCCGACGCTGATTATTTCAGATTTTTTGCATTCAAAACTTGGCAGGTAAGGGAGAAACAATATCTTTCTTTTTTTATATAAAATAAGGGAAACGCACTTGCTCGTTTCCCTTATTCACTAGATGGTAAGTAATCACCACCGCCTAAAAACATCTGCAAAACCGAGGAAATTTCAAATGCTTTGCCAACCCAGAGTACCATTATTTGTACTAGTAATGAAGCTTTCAAATTATGATTATTAATTATCAATCATCCACACACTACAAACCGCTGCCATAATAAAATTTCCAAACCAACGTGAACCTTGTTTTGTAACAACCTCAAGCAATCTCAAGCAATAACCTCTCCGTGGTAAGATTTTAATTTAAACCCTATAATACCATAAAATTACCTCCAAATACTTACCAACCCCTCTTAAAAACAATGTCACCTTCATATGCCAATGTCACAAAGTCAAAGTCGCCAAATATGAATACGCAAGCGACCTTTTGCAGCCCTAGTGATGGAACCGTAACTTATTTGTAAAGTAGACGGCACGGGATGAAATTTCATTCGAATCCCGAGGGTACCCGGTTAATCTCGCCGTGCGGGATAGAGCACATAATTAACTGAGGTAAGCTACAGATTACCGCGCGGTAGATCCGACACTGCTAAATAATTGGCAGGAAATTCTGAAAGAGTTCATCATCGAACCTAATAATAAGCAAACTTGTTATTGAGCAAGCTTTTGCTTTGCTTTCAGAGGTAGCTGGTGCTTATAGTAATAATAAAATTCATTTATTTATTCACACTTTCAACCATTTTGTTAGAAAAATTACATAAACGTTTATTGCGTAATGTTAGTAAGATAACTAATTATTAACGACGACAAAAACTATGAAAGGCGGTGGTCGATTCACATCAAGTGACCCGCTTGCTTTTTTTCCTCCCTCTTACATTTATAATATTATATAAACTCTATGCTCTATTGGGATCGATCTGTTATCCTGATCTTACCACAACATTTACCAGATAATGTCATTTTTTGAACCTTACTTTTGATCTTTATATCCATTCCAGAGTTTAGTTTTTAGGGTTCCGTAGTCTCAATAGTTTCACCATGTCCGTCCGTCCATCTGTCCGCATCTTAGCTCAGCTATTTTTAACACCAGAGAGCTGTACTTTGGCATGGATATTTACTAGTTTTAGAATACTTCATCTATATGTAAAGTGAAGATGTTTTTTCTCATCTATTCTATAGTGTGGGGGTCTTTCAAAAATATTTCAGGTTTGTAAAATATTGAACTTTAAAGTGTATTTTTTTTACCACAGTGCACTCATTGCCAGCTAAATGATTGTTTTTGGGTCCCTATGTGAAAAATCAACGGTAGTATTTTAACGAAGTTAAAAGGAAAACTATCACAGCGTAAGCTTTACAAGTTTACGAGTAATCACTATTAAATCATTAATTTTCAGGCAACAAGGTACCATAGATAAATGCCTTACAAACTAACATACTTAAAAATATATAGACATTGTAGCAGACGCGCCATGTACGTCTGCCGGCGCTTATAATAATCAGCCGGGTTTGCCTGAACACCACGTACTGCCTTCCACTGTCGACAACGGCGGTCAGGCCGCACATGTTGCTAACACCCTTAATCCTCGGCGCTCGCAGCGCCGTTCATGTCTGCCTATTAAGTTTAAAGATTATGTATTACAGTAGTTTTCTTATTTCAATTTTGTTTGGCAGGAGCCTTTTTTGTTTTCTTCGTTTCTTTGTCTGTCTTTATTATGTCATGGTGAAATAAATCGTATTTTTCCGTATCTCTTCTGATCTTCGTTTTCACCACTCTTAAACCCACCAACCCACACGCTAAAACATGTTTAAAGTAATTGTCAAGCAACTTATAAAATGTACTTACAAACACGGAACCCTACAATGAGCCTAACTCGACACGCACTAGGCCGGTTTTATTTAAACTTATTTGACCCTTCTACGTTTAGTTGATCTGTGTCCATACGCACGGTGGGTATTATAAAAACGTCGTGATGACCTAATTGGACGTGAGGTAGGGTTCGGGTTTTCTGCTGTTGTATATATTTATTAAAAGTTTTCCTTGAAGCTTAAACATTTTTTCTCCGAAATGTTACCTTTAATGGCCGAAAGGGTCTTTTAGAAACCACATGTAAATGTTATTTTACAACTCGTGCTTGAAGTCGATTTTGTATGATGAAATATACCTTTTAATCCGGTCGTATTGGTACTGCTTCGATTATTGGTTTATTATTATATTCATCTCGAAAAGACTTATAATAAATTGTGTAACCGAAATTTCTTTCGATTTTTATTTTAAATGTTTTTAACATTCAAATAATAAAATTAAAATTGTAATGACAACACAAATAAAATTAGGGCAATGGCAGAGCAGCGGCAGTGTGGCGAAACTGGCAAACGCAAGGCACGGAATGCTGATGTTGCAGGTTCAAGTCCTGCCATTGCCCTATTTTTTCTTTGTGCTGTCATTACAATTTTAATTTAGACTTATAATAACATTATTTATCAGCTAAGGTGATAGCGCTATTAAACATTTTTAAAACCTCCGCAAAGTAACGAATGCATTTTCAACCGACTTTGATAAACCGAAGCATTATTTTTTTTTCTTTTATTTGTATGCTCTCCTGTTACCCGAGGCTGGCTGAACCGTTTCAGATTGTATTCTTATTTATAAGGCATACTCTTAAGAGGAAACCTCAAGGCCAAGAGAATTGAAAAATAGGTATTTGTAAAATCTATTGCTGCCTCCATCTATCAAGCCTCCCCCCGCAGAGCGCAATAGAGACAGCTGCAGCTTGGACTGAAAATACCTATTTAAAGTACACAAAATCAACGATTCGTAGACCCCTGATTCCTTCTCAAAAACTTAACCGATTTAACTACTTTTTCATTAAAAATTAAAGAAAGGCTTTGGCAGTGTTCCTTATTTTTTTCCTTTTTTAAATAATGTAGTAAAATTGATTTTCTGAATGTATGAACTGAACGCAGCCGAAAATCTGGCCAATTTTTTAAGTTTTTGAATGTTCATATCTCTTTTAATAATTAATTTATTGAAAAAAGGAAAACAGAGGGACATGCATAATAGTGGCCATCGATTTTTGAAAAAAAAAATTGCTCTATTGGCATTATCCAGAGAGGAAACAGGGGACGACGTTTGTATGGAAAAACGGCCCTTGTGTTTCCTCTTAAGCAGGTCAAATTTCCTGGTCCACCAGGATTGCTGCACCCGTCTTATGTAGCAACACATGCTGAGTGGAGATCCCTTTTTTGGTGTCAAATTGTGTCACCATCGATAAGTTATAAATATTCTGTAGGTTTGTTTTGTAAATGGTGGTGGTACTTTATGAGACTAGTTGAAAATATTTTCTTTCTTTCTAAATATTTTCTAAGCTAGACATTGACATATAAAACTTAAACTAACACTAAAACTAGGTAAGGTCCCCCAGATCTGATCCCTGCGGTGGAGTCCCCATGATGCTGGCTGCGTTTCCCCTCAGGATTGCTATACCAATCTGTTGAGCAAGAAACAAGCCAGCTCCAGGCTCCCCAGTGGCTGAATGTAATTTTTTTTTGTAATAGGCCGAAAAGTTTCTTACTTTCAATTTTAATCAAAACGATGCAACTTTATTCCCTAACATCACAACCATCTTGATATAATTGAAACGTCAGAATCGATGGGTATTTATTGTATCACGTGTTTGTACGAAACAGTGTAACAAGGACAAACCAATAAAGGTAATAGGTAGTAAGGTTAACAGGGTATTATAATGTCTTGGCTGAGCCAAGCACATAACTACAGGCTTATCTTAACTGTCTCAGATAATCTTCGACATAAGTGGTTTGCGGCATACGACAGTGCAGTGTTTACCGCTAGCTTTGACGTTAGTACAGTAAACTGATACAGTTAGTACAGTAAAAAATGCACATATAAACTATTAGGTACTCCCTTGACAAGAGTTTGTAGCTCTTTCGTAGGGAATCAGGATGTAGTCTTTATTATCAAAATCCTTATTAAGCAGATTTTGTTCCGACAGATTCCGTTTCTGCCAGCAAAATAAATCAGTCCTTTCATAGTCGACCAAGATATTGCATGACCACTTTTCGACCGTATTACAAAGAGAAAAGGTTCAAAAGTGGTCAAGCTATTACTTGGTCGACTATACATAAAACTAGCGAACCGCCCCGACTTCGCACGGTTACAATCAGGATGTTATCTACGCAAAAACCTTCCACAAGATTGCCTTACGGCATTCATCATCATCATCATCAGCATCTCAGCCACAAGAAGTTCACTGTTGAACATAGGCCTCCTCTATGGATTTCCAAGGCGACCGGTTAGAAGCGGCATGCAACCAGCGCCTTCCTGCCACCTGTATGAGGTCATCGGACCATATTGTGGCTGGTCGTCCTACGCTGCGCTTGTCAATACGTGGCCGCCATTTGAGAACTTTTCGACCCCATCGGCCATTGGTTCTCCGTGCTACGGCATTAAGTCAGTCATTTGTATTTTTTTTTGTATTGTGTAATAACGTCTAAAAATAAATAAATAAACTAACTACTAAGAAAGTACAAACAGCGAGCGTTGATATTTTAAATACCTTTGAATTATCATCTCTTTTTGAATTTTACAAGCTCCATTTACTTAAATACTGAATAAATTACAACTTCCAATGTTTGAAAGAGTAGTTGAGCCAACTTCTAATATTTTAATCCTGTTAATGAGTTTAGACTCCAACCAAAGACTATGCACGTTCTTTGAAGTATTCCCAGTTATTTAAAGTAATATTAGAACGGAGCTCATTGGCTGTTTAGATCAAAAGCTTTCTAATGCTTCTTCCAGAGCAGTTTATTCATTCGTATCACATTTCAAACCCTTTGCTCTGGGTCCACTCTTGCATAAAACTGGTTTGGGAATTTTCGTTAAAGGAAAAGAACAGCTGATGCACTAGCAGATTTAACACTATAAAAATATTTCTTAAATATTTGAGAAGATGAACCAGGATCCAATTCTAAAGGGTTTATGATATAACTTTAGCCTGTAAGGCAACACAATGTAACTAACCAACATGAATTTAAACTATTCACTCTGAATACTCTTTTTTTACTACCTACGCTCTTAACAACTCATCCAGCCAAGTCAGCAATGTGCAAGTAATAAATCTGGTGTCACTACTGTATTTATTACTACAGCATATAAAACGTTACGTCAGCTTACTAATGGGCGAAACACGATTGTTTTCCGCGGGTTTTTAAAAATAATGCAAATCTTCTCGTTCTCGTGGTCACGAGTAGACCACGGCCATTGAAACATGGCCGAAACGTCGAGGTAAATCAAGAACATATTTTTATCGCGCTAAAGTCCCGATAACGTTTTAAATATGTGTGAAAATCGGGAAAGTTTAAAACAATTTAAGTTTAAATATTGATGTAGCTGGATTATCACTCTGTGTCAATGTTTGGTCAAAGAGACAGTGTCAATTGAGTGCACGTGTGCTCTTTAATCATGATTGCTGATTCCTTTGCCAATTTATACGAATTCTTAGACACTGGTTATTCAATAAACTGCTGAAATAGATCTTATCATGAAATTGTGAAGCTCCAAAGTATCTTGGTATAACAAAATCTCGTAATCTAATAGTGAGCTAGCTACTTAAAACAGCGACAGCTGACTGACAAGATAAGGTTAAGACACATGCGATGTCACTGTCAGCTGACAGTGTGTGTTGAGCCATATGTTTGCATCGACGACGGTTTCGGTACAAATCACGGCGGAAAGCCACACAGTTGCCTACATAGCAGCATATCCTGCGGAATAGTTGCGGTTTGTATTGTATCTGGTGTGATTAATAGCGCCAAATGGTTTCCAAAGACGCAAATAAATTTCGAAAACAATAGTCCCTTGTGGTACTCCAATAAATTTAAGTTTAATCGCATATTGTTTAAAATTTAACGCCTTTGAAACCAAATTGAACGCTTTATTTCAAGCTTGAAAGCGTGAAATTATTTAACGTACCCCAGTACAAAATAAAATTGTGATTTTAGTTTGTCAATTTTGAGAAAATTGGTTCTAGAAATACCTAAGGAATTCAATTTCTAGGCTCAAAATGAGAGTTTTGATACGCGGTGAATCAAATTATTCTCAACAATTCTTTCTTGGACGTTTTTTGGGCGTAATAAAAACGATAAGGGATCACACATTATTCTTCAAGATAAACAAAATATTTGCATGTCATGACATTTTATGAATCGCAAAATTCACAATTTTTGAAAAGCTATATTGCTTAAATAATGTTTGGTCACGGCTGGTAAGTAAGATCTCTATTTAAAATTGTTTGTGTGTATGTATGTAGTAAAAAAAATATTTGATACATTACGAGTACATAATTATGATCAGCAACGCACGAGTGATACTTTTGGTGTTACAAGCGTCTTATTACAACAGTGGGGTAATAGTTTACAATCAGGTGGTTCATGCCGGTTTTCCACAGACGTTATATTGAGAAAAAGCAGTTATTACATTTTGGAAAACAGTTTTGAATCTATTTAAATAAATAAAATAACATAAATTCCATTAACGAATGTAACATCTGTTCCACATGCACACACTCAAACGCTCTCAATGCTAGTATTATTGACCCCTTATCGTCAAAAGAATAATACGAACTTATTAATTTGTTTTCCTCTAACAATTTTCTGGAACAATATTTCACAGTAGTTCATTTTTCACGCCTTTTGTTACAATCGAGAATCAGTCATTTCCTACAAGGTCGAAATTATAATTAATGTGCCCATTTTGTGTTGGTGCCTGGCGCGATTTCACTTGCCTTTATGTACCAAGTTTGTATAATAAATGGTCACTGGAAGTACCTTTAATGAAATAGGGTGTCCCTAAAACCAACGCTAAAACGGAGCGGGCTGATAGAAAAGCTCATAAGGTATCAGATTAAGGAAATTTGACTTTAATCAAAATATCACAGTTTTCGAGGTATTGGCACTTAAACTGAAACTCGTGAAAATTCGTAAATTTAAGTGAAATTTTTATTTTCATTTTATCTGAATGTACAGTCAGCGTCAAATATACCAGAGCAGGCAAGGTGTCAAAAATATCTGAACTCGACTCTATTGTGAAATACGCTCGGGCGTGTTCAGATATTTTTGACCACCTTGCCCGCTCTGGTATATTTCACGCTGACTGTACCTACTAGCGATTCGGAAAATCTTTTGTTTCTTCTCTTTTTAAAAGACAACATCGAAGAGATTACAGATGCGCTGCCAACCCAGAGGGCTAAGATGGAATGCCTCTTGTGCCCGTAATTAAACCGGCTTTCTTGCTCTCCACGCCGGAATATAATAGTGCAAGCATTGCTGCTTAGCGGCAGGATTAGCGAGCAAGATGGTGGTAGCAATCCGGACGGACCTTGCACAAGGTCCTACCACCAGCGAAATATAATACTGCAAACTTAACATAGTATAAAATAATGTCGCTATCCGTTTCTTTCTGTCCTTATCGTATCTTCCGCTGCTTACTCCTAAACCACGCAACAGATTTTGATATGGTTTTCTCCGTTATTTGGAGATTTTTGGGTTCCGTACCTCAAAAGGAAAAACGGAACCCCTATAAGATCACTTCGTTGTCCGTCCGTCTGTCTGTCTTTCTGTCTGTCTGTCTGTCCTTCCGTCCGTCCGTCAGTCTGTCCGTCCGTCCGCCTGTCTGTCTGTCTGTCAAGATCGTTTTTCTTACTTAGGAACGCGTGGAGGTATCGAGTTTAAATAATACCAAATACTCAAATCTGTAGTCCCTTGGAGCCGTGAAAAATTAAACGTCTAAGTCAACGACGCAATCAAAAGCTACGGCCGTTTATGCTGCACATTTGCACTGTATGAGACACATTCGCAAGGTACTTAAAACTTATGGGGTACTTCCAGTTAACCTAAAACTATGCATTTTGGTAAGAAGCAAAGTCTAACAGCACAGATAAAATAATAAATCCGAAAACCGTAAATTTGTAGTTACGTTGGTACGGAACCCTCGGTGTGCGAGTCCGATTCGCACTTGGCCGGGTTTTTTACTGAAGGTTTTTGTGTATACCACATCCGGATTGCATCCGCATGAAGCCGGGGCGGAAAATTATAAGTTTATAAGTGGACCCGTTTGAATATTCAAAGTCCTTCTAGTTCTATATATCTTCGATCGACCTCCACAGCCCCTAGGTGTTTCACTATGAAAAATATATTAACAATAGCGCCTGTACAAGTTGATTTATGCTCCCCCTTTTATCAGTGCGGCCATTATTCTGAGAGTATTAATGAAAATTCCGAAGAGATAAATCTTAACATGAAATTTAATTCCACTACATGTAAACACCTTTATAATTCGTGATATTGTGAATGGGCCAACGATATTATAATGCATGGATGTACAATGTCATACTAAATGTCAGCCAAAAAATGGCCCGACAAATGAGAATAGGTTGACGCCAATATTCAAAATGTACACTCTTAATTTACTTTTTATATTTACTTTAATTTCAACCTTACTACGTCGCCATACTGTATAAAATTATCATTTAAAAAGTTTTGTCGCAAATAGGTTTTTTTATTATTGCATTTCTAAAAATATGTCTGGCAGCTTGAACTTATAAAAAAAAACATTGACATTGATACACGTCCCAAAATTTCACCTTAATTAAAAGACATAGGGTTTAATTTTGGGAAATATCATTTATTCAGAATTGAGTCGCTTTAATTCTAAAGGTGCGAATTACTCCTCTTTTTACTCTTCTTTCGATAAGGCCATTTTTTAAACACTGACTAGAAGTCCATTACTTATAGGTCAGTGGAATGGGCTGAAGAATTAAGCCGACGAAATACTATATGAGTCGTTTTTGATAGATGCTATGTTGTTGTCATGTTGTTTAACGTCTTTAAAGCAATGCTTGAAGGCCTGGTTTTTTAAGGTGACGATAGAAAAAGGAGTTTGAGTTTCAGGCCTTTGTCTGTCAAATGTTGTCTTCGGGTGGCGGTATTTTTTTTATACGACATAGGAAGGCAAACAAGCAAATGGGTCACCTGATAAGTGATCACCACCGCCCATAGACACCCGCCACATCAAAGGGATTACAGGTACGTTGCCAACCCAGATAACTAAGATGGAATACCTCTTGTGCCAGTAAGTGCACCGGTTGTCTTGCTCTCCGCGCCAGAGCACAACAGTGAAAGCATTGCTGCTTCGCGGCAGGATTAGCAAGCAAGATGCTGGTAGCGATCCAGACGGAACTTGCACAAGGTCCTACCAAACATACATGCGTAGCTATACGTATACTTATCTTCGCACGAGTACAGTTCATCATCATCATCATCATCATTTCAGCCGAAAGACGTCAACTGCTGGACATAGGCCTCTCCCAAGGATCGCCACAACGACCGGTCTTGTGCTGCTTGCATCCAGCGGGTTCCCGCAACGATCACCAGGTCATCGGTCCACCTTGTGGCGGGTCTACCTACGCTGCGTCTTTCGGTACGCGGTCGCCACTCGAGAACTCTATGGCCCCATCGGCCATCCGTTCTGCGAGCAATGTGCCCCGCCCACATACAGGCCGAGTACAGTTAGAATTACATAAAACCTTCCTTAATTAAAAATTCTCTTAAGAGGAAACACCAAGGTCTAGAGAATTGAAAAATAGGTATTTGTAAAATCTATTGCTGCCTCCATCTATCAAGCCTCCCCCCGCAGAGTGCAATAGAGACAGCCGCAGCTTGGACTGAAAATACCTATTAAAAGTACACAAAATCAACGATTCGTAGACCCCTGATTCCTTCTCCAAAACTTAACCGATTTAACTACTTTTTTCATTAAAAATTAAAGAAGGGCTTTGGCAGTGTTCCTATGTTTTTCTTTTTTTATATAATCTAGTAAAATTTGTTTTCTGAATGTATGAACGCAGCCGAAAATCTGGCCAATTTTTTAGGTTTTTGAATGTCCATATCTTTTTTATTAATTAATTTATTAAAAAAAGGAAAACATAGGGACATGCATAATAGTGGCCATCGATTTTTTGGAAAAAAAAATTGCTCTACTGGCATTATCCAGAGAGGAAACAGGGGACGAAGTTTGTATGAAAAAACGGCCCTTGTGTTTCCTCTTAATGATAGCGACAACCGTTTCGAAATCCGTTCCGTGATTTAGAAGGTGTAAGCGACCGAAGTTATGAGAACAGACAGGAACAGAAAACGACTTTATTTTATACGATGTAAAGATATTAAATATGTATACATTTATATAAAAGACTTCGGCAGTATTTAGTAAGGTACTGGGTTGTGTTTGTGAATAATATTTTTGATTAAATGTAAATATTATTGTTAGCAAAATACTCCTTGTTTGCGGTCGAAATAGGCGTAGAGGCAATTTAGGTTTGAGCCATGTTTGAGCATATTGGAACAAACTTGTTTTCCAAGCTATACTTACCTTTTTTTGTAGTAGTATGCACTATGAAGTTGATATATCTACCCTTTCGAGCATAAACAACTCGATTTATGTTTTTTAGGCGATAAACTGTGTTCAGGTGACAAAAAGTGAAACTGTGTGTTAGAATTTTGTTTATATTATTATGTATAGTAAAACAAGTATATTTTTTTTACAGAACATAGGTCACCTGACGGTTGGTGATCACCACCGCATGACATTAGATAGATAATGGTTGAGAGGGAAGGAGAAGAGATAGGTAATGGATATATTCAACGCCATCACCGCTTTTATTCACTGACCTATAAGTAATGGACTTCTAGTCAGAGTTTAAAAGTCGAACAAAAGGACAACAAATTGACAATCGCTCGCGCTGTCAATCTATCGGACCGACGGCGCTGCTGTCAATACTATTATTTTGTAAAAAAACCTATTTGCTACTTACTAAATTATTATTTTATGCAGTTAGACGTAAAGTTGTAAATCCAATGACCATAAATGGTAAACTAATAATTTACATTTGTAACATTGGCGCCAACGTGTATTCTTATGTCTGTCCGTTTTTCTGCTCTCATTTAGTATGACACTGTACATCCATGTGTTATAATATCATTGCCTTTATTGCCCAATTTCACCTACATTGGGTTTGGGTAGGAGCATGTTATTAGTTACAATTATTTACATTAATATAGACTTCCGAAAAGTAACGCCTGACTCTATAAATTACTTGTCACTAAATATGTAACGAGGCGTGTTATTTTTCTCTGTATGACGCAAGTTCGATTCAGCGTTAGATTTCCCTGGAGGCCGTTTGTGCTACATAGAATATATTATTATCGTTCCCACGTTCGGTTAACCTCTGCTTTTTTGTTAGTTGGGGCTCCGAACACAAAGGGTGACGACGGGACCCTATTACTAAGGAACCGCTGTCTGTTCGTTCATCTACCTGTCCTTCCGTCTGGTTCGTCTGTCTGTTACAGGGTTGTATCTATTGGCTACCGATTGTATGCCTGTACAGTTAGCAGCAGGTGTAGCAGAACACTCTGGGGGCTTCCGCTAAGTCGCGCGGGTGCACGGAGCGGGTGCACGCCTATCGAAAAACAGTAACAGCAACCGTGCGAGTTAGCGGAGGCCCTCACATTATTTCTAACTTAAACCTTAAACCTCAACCTTCGAAAATGAAGAACCTTTTTTTTACCTTTTGAAGTGTGTAAATATTCGATTCCGAGATCCGGGATTGATTCCCGACAGAATAATATGACTTTTATTAACGTTGATGACCGGATAGCCTAAGGTTAATGACCATGATTACAAAACTAGAGATTTCAAGTTTGAATCCCGATGGTAGCAAACATTTAAATGGTGAATAAAAACATTTACTCTAACTATGCATTTTAAAATAGAACATTCATAACTCGATACGTGTAAAGTATATAATATATGTATCTATATACTCGTAAGTACGTATAGCCGCTGTCCCTTACCCATAACACCACCAGCTTTAGTTGTTTTATTTAGAACTAGTTTAATAGATGTAAATCGTCTCAAGATATTGATTTATTATTATTCATTATGACATTTATTATGAGAAAGTTTTACAGCGGCTCAGGCTTCAGTTTGGTTGAGACAAACGCTATATCTCCCTTAGCCCAGGGGAGCCTTAGCATTTCCATCACCAAAAACATGTTTTGAAACCTCGATGAAGGTTAATCAATTACTTAAGAGTCTAAATACGTGTTATTCACTTTCAGTCATCAACGCACATTAAAGTAAACACGTATTTGGTAACGTAACGGCTTCCTATTCATGAAAATGGACATCGTTCTAGTAAATTGCCACCCGACTGGTCCGTAAGGAGATGGCTCGTGTACCTAAATATCAATCATAGTGTCCCTTTGATCCCAAATTAGGATTGCTTATGGCTGGGACATGTTTCGCTCTTTGCCTTTCACCGATATGACGTGTTGACACAATTGACTACATAACCCGTGACGCGAGACAAAAAGGAATGTAATGAGTTTAAAGTATCTTGTGTATATGCGTTTGAAGCCTGGATCTCCATATCCGATGAAAAAAGATTTCGACGTATGCGAGTGGTAGGACCTTGTGCAAGGTCCGTCCGGATGGCTACTACCATCTTGCTCGTTAATCCAGCCGCTAAGCAGCAGTCCTTGCAACAAACTGGAACAAATTGCCTTGCTACTCCGCGAAACCAGGGTTAGGTTTCGCGGAGCAGTTTACCTGGCGGCGACAAGATGTGACAAGAGGTCTTCAAGGCCGGCAGTGCGTTTTTTACATTACATTTTTACATTACCGCCTGCCTGTTTATTGTTTCTTTTTAGTATAGAAATGAGTACGGAACCCTAAAAACTACTCACGAACGAACATATCTCTAGTTAAACATAAATAAAAACCTTGGGACAATTTGCACCAATTGGCCCCAAATAAGCAAAGCTTGTAGTAAGGGTAATAGGCAAAAAATAAACAAACAAATACCTATGGATAAACTAGCTACCTATCCCGACTTCGCACCGATAAAATTAGTATGTTATGTACAGTCAAGGAATTAAATTTCTAACCCACCTAAGGTTCAATAACATATAGCAAACTGTCACCATAAGAGCTATAGAGCAAGACGTTAGATTGACATATCGACCTTAATGCATTGCGAATGTCAGACGACATTTCAACGAAATGGGTAGGGAATTAAATTCCTTGACTGTACATAAAAACCTTCCTTCAAAAATCTGTAAATGTCAGAAGATAAAGGACAGACAGGAACGTATAGCGACTTTATTTTATACTATGCAGTGAGAGTGACAATGATTCATGTAAAATTCGTGACTCAGTTACTACATTCATAATAATTGCCCCTTTTGGTAATCGAATCTACAAACTCTAGCTTCGAAATCAATAACCACCTTGTTACCCTATCGTCGTAAAGCATTGTCATTCTCGAGATTACCCGAAAATAGGTTAAATTTCACGAGCGTGTAAGCCTTAAGGAAACAACGAAACAAATTGTTTTAGCCTCGGTGATCGTTTGATGTGTAATGAGCCACGTCGGAGTCAGTGACGTACTGTAGCACTTACGTATACCGGGCCACGGTGACTTTTATACTTTGCCACGGTAAGAGATTGACTTGCGTTTTGCCCTTTTTTACCCGAGCGGAGTGCGACGGTAATGTAATTGATGTGATGTGAGCATTTTGAAAAGATTCAAGTCATACTTGAATGGAGATGGGAATTTGCAGCACGCGAACTGTTAATGCTGCGAATGAGTACAAGGCAAGGTTAAAATACAAATATTTTGACCCGAAAAAGTCATTCGTGCTGTGTAAATTACAAAATTTAATCCAACAACGCGGCACAGATGCAAAAACTGCTATGATCTTGCTCGTTAATCCTACTGTTAAGCAGCAGTGCTTATACGTTTTGTTCCGGCGTGGAGAGCAAGACAGCCGGTGCAATTACTGGCACAAGAGGTATTCCATCTTAGCCCTCTAGGTTGACAACGCATCAGCAATCTCCTTAGTGTTGCGGATGTCTACAGGCGGTGGTGATCACTTACCACCAGGTGGCCCACTTGTTTGTTTTCCATCCTTTTTTATAAAAAAAATATATTTTGTAGCCGTACAGTTACGACGCGATGATTTCCTTGGCATGCATTGGCATGTTCACTATCACATTAAAGTGAAAAGTTTCCACACTGAGTTTTAAACACTTTGATTTGACCATAAAACATCACTATCTATAGTCTCTCACAAACTCATCAGCGGTAGCTCAATTTTCTATAACTAAAAATTGTAATTAAAACTTATCGAGCACCTTTTAGCTCAACTATGCTATCTTAAACCTAAAGATTTACAAAGTTTTGTGCCGCAAAGTATAAAGTTCTCGACGACAATCACTGCTAAGTATGTCTTGGTATGCCTCCCCGTACCCCGGAGGAACTGCGAAGTGCTTTAACGAACGAGCTGTCAATAATTTGTGAGTCGCTTCTTAAGGATTATAAGATTCATTCGAGTGTTCAGAACAGTTTGCCGAGTTCTGTTAGAAAGTGCTTTAATAATTATTCGAGTATAAGTGTAAAGTCTTTCTCTAGAAACTTGTCTTTACCATCAAAGACTTTACTCTATGTGTTCTTATTATATCAGGCATCTTTGTTTTTGGTTATAATTGAACAGAAGGTTCAGGTATTTTCTATTTGCGTAACGTTTAACTGATGAGAAAAGGTTACGGCATGTAATGTATGTTATGTTTTTCGACGTAAAAATACGTGAGTGATCCGTTTTATTAATAGGTTACGGTATGGTTTATAATTTTAGTTCATGAATAATGCCAACCAGGAATTTATTATGACTTCATCCCCAATGCATTTATTACATACAAGACAATGAGACAAGACAAAAACTCTTTCTTTATTGAACCTACACAGATGACAGAACATTTGGCAACATTATACTTAGATAATTAATAGATTCAGGCGTTACTTTGCGGAGGTCCATTTCAACAAACTTTGCTTACCTTACAATGCCATGCTCGTGCAAGTGCACGGCACTGGTTTCGCGGAGTAGCAAGGTAATTTGTTCCAGTTTGTTGATTTTACTTAGACTTAACACCACTTTTAAGGTAGGTCAATAAGTTTGGAATTACTTTCCATAGTAATATATGACAGTTTCAAGAATACCTATTCCGCATATTCGCAAATGAAAAATCATTTAACAACGAAATTGATATCGGATTTCTTTGTCTTTGTACCATTTTACCACGCACGTGGGGAGTCAACTTTCAGCGTTGGTGTTTCCCAATAAATGCGACTAGACGGAAACTTGAGATTATTGTGATGTTTCATTCGTTTATAGGCGGCGCACCTTAGCTCTCTGAGTTGCCAAAGCATCTGCAATCCCTTTGGTGTTGCTAGTATCTATAGGCGGTGATCGCTTATCATCACGTCAACCACTCGCTCGTTTGTCTTACTATGTCGTATAAAAAAAAACACTTTTGATTATATGACCTATGAGGTTTGACCTGCGCTTTACCTGCACCATTTTAATTACTAATTTTACGAAATTAAAAGTATCCTATGTTTTAATCCAGGATATGATCCATCTGTTTGCCAAATGTCATTAAAATCCGTGTAACAGGAAATGCGTGATAGAGGAACAAACATCCAATGTCCAAACTTCATTACTTTCGCATTGATAACATCATGGGGACTTCGTTTAGATCTTACTCATATTCATTTACTTAATTATTAGTAAAGTAAATACGATCAAAGGGTGCACCGTTCTAGATGACTTTTGGTGGTGGTTCGAACTGCCGATCGTCGCACGGGCCGATGGACCTTTCAATCTTCATTATAACCCTTATGATGCATTTGTTAATTTTACTTACTAAGCAATCGTAGTCGCCCGTAACTTTCGCGAGGACTACGATTTGAGACATTAAGGACACAAAAAAAAACATAAGAAGAACTTTAACATAAAACTACCGTGAGACTCGGACTCAATACAAGTCCTTAATCATGGGGACTCATGACTAAGGACCACGGACTGGTTCAAACGTGTCGGGCAATTCTCGACTTTAAAATACGTGACTGACCCGTACTTATATAATTTGAATTCAGCTTACCGTTTTCTAAAGGTCTAGAATATTGAAATGACTGCAGTAGAACTTCATTTTACTACCTTATTTAATAACTTGGACGTTAAATCTATCTCCCATAAATACCATTAATATTGCGTTCTAAAAAGCACTCGAAATGAGAACATCGTTCAATAAACCGACTATAAATGGCGTTTTTAATCGATTACTCGTAAAAGAGTTCCATAAGGCTCGGTTTAGTTACTTAAAACGCTAGATTTATTACAGGAAATGTCGTTAAGATCAGCCACTTAAATTTTTGTGTTCTGACCTAGTTTATGATAATGAGTAGCCATAAAGTTAAATGTGGCTATTTTATTAATCCATTTTGGCAGTTGTAAGGCAAATTTTAACTCTAATTTATATAAGTTGCTAATATATTTTATAAAATGGGAAGGAAAACAAGCCAAGAAATTTGGTAACCGATTTTGTGGAAAATGGCTATCAGTGAAGTGAAAATTATGCCATATTAAATTAATTATATTCCGGCAAATTTTCCGAAAGTTCACATTTAACACTTTTGATGACCGGATAGCCTAGTGGCTAGTGCCCCTGAATACAAAGCTTGAGGCTTTGGGTTCGATTTCCGGGAGGGGCAAATATTTGTATGATGAATACGAAGGTTTGTACCCGAGTCTTGAATGTTATATGTATATTCAAGTATTATATCTATATAAGTATGTAATTCCGTTGTCTAGTAGCTTTGCTTAGTTTGGGACTAGATCAATTGGTGTGAATTGTCCCAAGATATTTATTTATTTATTAACAAATTTGAAAAAGCAAAAAGCAGCAATTTGTTCCATACCTAAAATAAAATCACTAAAAAACTTACCTTGTCATCATTGAAATATTCATCTAACGTCATGATTGAATCCGTAAACTTGGCTTATCAGGCCTAAACTTGTTAAGTAAGTAAATATGTTTTACCCCACGGTGACCTAGGGTGGTCTAGGGCATCGGTTTTAAACTTGACTATGTCAACACGAACGTGGTACACATACACTTACCAAATGTCAATACTCGGTTGAAGTATTGCCAACTCCTATTTAGCGTTCCTATCGTTTTTCATCCACTTTTTATTTGAGGTTACCGATTAGCGTAAGGCAGAGGCGGAAGCGGTAGAGTTATATAATCATCTTGTGTAAAAGTGCGGTGTGGTGGTGAGGTGTGGTTTTGTCTTCTTTTTTTTACTCATTAATGTGGACCACTTTGTAGTCTGTTCTTTGATTTAATAAATAATGAAATAAAATAAAATGAAACAAAAAGCAATAAACAGTGAAACGTTACGTACACACTGAAAAAAAGGATGACTAAAATAGTTTGGTTAGTCGTGATTTTTGTTAATAATAATCAAAGTTCATTTATTTGATAAAACTGTTTGCTGGTGACAAACATTTTGATGATTTATTTACAAATCTAGAATTAGGTAAGGTGTTACAATAGTTCGGTAGTCACTTTTTTGTGTAATAGGTAAACAAAACTTTGGTTACGTGTAACAAAACTGTTTTTCAGTGTGTAAAAGTGTGGTATGTACCTAATTTTACATTTATATTTACAGTTGCTCTGACATAACCGGCCAAGCTTTGTTTATCTAAGTTTATCTCTATGTACGTCCCATTCTTATGACACTAGCTTGACAGAATCGCCTGGAGGGGCAAATTAAACCAGGGCCGGTCGCGTTAGGGCTACAATGGAAGACCTCCTGTGTCAGTAATTTCATCAGCTGTCTTGCTCTCCACGCCGAAACACAATTGTTCCTGCTTAGCGGATGAATTAGCGGACAAGAGGCCTACCTCTTGCTATTATTGTTGTATTATTGTTACCTATAACAATCTAGACTGACTTTGCACAAGGTCCTACCACTTGGAAACACACAGCTTGGAAGTATTATGCCGCCCAGTTCCATGCGCTAGTCGGCAATCAGCTAAATACTGGTTCACCAAGTGGTAATAGCCTACTACAACCTTAATTTAAATTAATTTCGGGTCTTTTTAATCTGAAATTATCAAGACTCTATCTCCTTAGGTATTTAGTATGATTTCTGTTTCCTAGCCATTTACACCTAAAAGTTTCCTCATTGTGGTCGATAAAAGCATTAGCTTTTTTTATTTGGCTACATGACTGTTGTTGAGGTTGCATGTATAATGTATTGTTATAACGTTTAATTTAAGAATTGTTACTTGTTCTTTTAACTATGTCGACGAAATCAGACGAAAATATATAGGCCCAATAAAAACACTATTCTAAAGAAAATCTTGCTTTTTAATAACTGTATTTAATTTTTTATTGCTGAACTGTATAAGCATTCGCTTATGAATTGTACCAAACTTTTATTCGAGCTAAAAACTCCCCAAGCGAGGGTTCACAACGTTTTCACGTAATGTTTTCTTTCAGCGAAAGGCGTTTGATTAATGTTCGTTCGTAGGAAGGTTCTAGCTGAAATAATATTGAAGGTGCGTTTAATTATCAAAAGAAATAGAAGTAGCATGAGGAAATTAATTGTGCGAGTGTTTAATATTTTATCACCTCAACAAATTGGAACAATTTATCTTATATTTCTCTTATGTAACGCCTGAAACTATTTGATTACTTTATCACCTTGTTATTTGTTCAAGGTACAAGTTTTTTTATAACATAGGCTTTTTCTTTGTGCTTTCCTAGAATTGTGAAGGTAAGGGGTAAACAGATATTGTTGGAGTTAAATGCTATAATAATATACTAGACAAGTCTTCTTTATTCCTATTTCGATCTGGGTCATTGTGTGACAAATGTTCAAAGAGAAGGAGAGCTGGATGTAATGCCTAAAACATAACGCTTCCTTTTGGCTTTGCCGTAGTCGGGTAAATGGAGCATGAAGTATGGACAAACCAAACCACCAACGCTCTTTTATAGAAAATTTGATCTATTGTATAGTCTTTAAATAAATACGTTCATAGATTAATACATTAGCATTTTTATTGTTAAAAAATCGACATATTTGTATTTTGTTTATGACCTTGTTTGGTTAGGGTCTGCTAAAATAAATAAATAATAAATAAATAAATATCTCAGGACAATTCACACCAATTGACCTAGTCCCAAGCTAAGTAAACCTTGTGTTATGGGTACTAGACAACGGATATACATACTTAAATACATGTAACATTCAAGACTCGGGTACAAATATTCATATTCATCATACAAACTAATAAAATTCTATTTTTTGTCATCAAGATTTAAACTTATTTTAAATGTTTTTTTTATAATATAGGAAGGCAAACAAGCAAATGGGTCACCTGATGGTAGGTGACCACCACTGCTTATGGACACCCGCAACACCAAGGAGATTGCAGATGCGTTGCCAACCTAGAGGACTAAGATGGAATACCTCTTGTGCCTGTAATTGCACCGGCTGCCTTGCTATCCTCGCCAGAACACAACAGTGCAAGCACTGCTACTTAGCGGCAGGATTCAGAGCAAGGTGGTGGTAGTTATCCGGACGGACTTTGCACAAGGTCCTACCACCAGCAAAATTCAAAGCAAAGGGTAACAAACTAGAACCTAAAAATAACCGCCATAGTTATTAAACACGGCGAACCACTTAGCCCAGTCGATTGCTTATCGATTCTATGTCGTAGCGAATTATCGGGATAGCCTGGCGCAACCGATACACGCGATATCGATTCATGGTGGACTTGATTATAGAATCCCGCAGACCTCAATTAAATGAACATCATCGTCATAACCTAACCTGAAAATTATCAACTCTTACATAAGTTTACACCAAAGACTTTCACTAAAATTGAAAAAACTTTAAATCCGCACCAAACTTTAAAAAAATAAATTCAAAAATCCACTTATCCTTTAACCTGACTAACACCATGGATCTGAGCTCAGCTAGGGCCCAATTTCATAAACGTGACAGGCGACAGGTGAAAGTGACAATTCAGTATACATTGCACTATGTTGTTAAGTCGGTAAGTCTGTAGCGTTACTTGTCGACACAGTATTTCCGTCGAATTGTCATTATCACCTGTCGCCTGTCGCGTTTATTAAATTGGTCCCAGGACTTAGCTGATACTTGATGCGTTGATTTGATCTAGGTACAGTCAACCAATTTCATTTACTGAGATATTATGGCATTTATTCTGAAGTCAATATGGCATTTATTGTCAAAAGTTTCCACAGTGGCCTATGAATCAATTTGGTTGACTGTACGCATATGTGATCGTACTTGAGAACAATCTATGACTGCGACTCTAGGAACCTACAGTTATGTTGTTTTTGTATTGTTGTTGTGTTCAGCTACAAAACAAAGAAACAAGTTGAAATCGATACGTTGGTTGCGTAGGTGCGACGCCACGAGCAGACAGAGCCTTCATATTTTTAATCGCGCTTTCCTCTTTGCGTTGCGTGGGAGTCATGAATTAAAACAGCTTTCTGCACCCACTGGAGTAACCTTAATTAGGTCTTCGATACAACCAGTAGGGCATTTAGCCTTTGCTCATCTCGAAGAGTATCTTAGTTTCCATTAATGGTTCTTAACAATCAAGTTGAGCCTTTATAAGTTTTTATAAGTCGTTTAAATATTGCACATTATGTCATCATCATCACCATCATCATCTTCATCTCAGCCACAAGAAGTCCACTACTGAACATAGGCCTCCTCCATGAATTTCCAAAGTGACCGGTTGGAAGCGGCATGCAACCAGCGCCTTCCTGCCACCTGTAAGAGGTCATCAGACAATCTTGTAGCTGGTTGTCCTACGCTGCGCTTGCCAATAGCGGCCGCCATTCGAGAACTTTTCGACCCCATCGGCCATCAGTTTTCCGTGCTATGTGCCCTGCCTACTGCCACTTCAACTTGCAAATTATGTGTTGGTTGTGAATTGATATTTCTGGTAATGACTACTTTTGTCACCTAGCATTTAAAACAGTATGCATTTATGCATGCATTTATTGTAAAACTTATCACTTATCAATGCAAAAATACCATAACGGTTTTACAATATTATTTCAACTAGCTGTACAGTGAAGCATATTGACTTATATACCAATGTAGAACGCTGTCGCAATGTGCCATTGCTCGGATATCATGATATTTATCCAGAAGTCACTTTAACATTTATTGTGAAAAGGTTCTACAGTGGCCTAGGAATCAAGCTGGTTGACTGTACATGTCAGAGTAATAGCTAGCAATATAAGGTACCTAGTTATCAAACAATAGCGAGAAATCTAATTTACGATATCAGAAATTGCTTCTAGTTATTAGATACGTAAATTGGAGTCCAGTTTTCGGAATAGACATACAATATCTTGTATACCTTCCAAGAAACTGTAGCACTAATGTACTTTGTTGCTTTTGCTAATGGAATTTGTAATAAGACCAAATTATTATTTTACCAGCCTGCTTTTAAAACTGCGTTCCAATTTGAGAATAATTTCGAGAGTGTCGTAACGCGTTCGGTGTTGGAATTGTTTTTCGAATTTTCACCAGGTGCAACAATTGTATTCGTATGTACAGTCAGCCTTAATAGCTAAACACTTAAGGACCTTGTCATAGTAACGTATGAAATGAGAGTTGCTCGAATTTGCCAAATCACTGACAGCGATAAAGTACTGAAATGTTCAGTTAATTCTGAGGCTGACCGCACGAGTATTATGTATTACGCAACGGATTTTGATAGGGTTTTCACTGTCATTTAGAGATTTTTTTTATGAAAGGTTTTCATATATGTACATATTGTACATCATGATTGTACTCGTGTGAAGGAGTTCCCGTATTTGCGCGTTTAACAACTCATCAAAGTTTTATCCCAAATAGGTGGTTTTTTCTTGGAAAAAGGGGGACAAATAAGCATAAGGGTCACCGATGGTAAACGGATTCATTTCTCTCTCTTGCTCTCCTGCTAGCCTGTTTATTTCCGCTGAAACCATTGTAGAGGTTCTTAAAACAGTTAATTAGAAGGTGACATCACCATTTCATAAATGGTTTAGGAACACTAACAAGTAGATACTATTTTTATTACAAATAACGCAGATTTTTGTTATCGGTGGCCAGAACTTGACAGGCCCAAGTTTAAGTTATCCCTCCCTGCGTCTCTGTCAAACTAGTGTCATAAAAAAGGGACACACATAGAGATAAACTTAGATAATTTAACCTTGGCCGGGCATGTTAAGGCTGAAATGAATGAATGAACTGTTGAAATGGACAAACTGGAACAAATTACCTTGCTACTCCGCGAAACCAGTGCCGGGCTCGTGCAAAATAGCTGCGTCTGTGCGACACATATATGTTTATGCAAAAACCCACCCTCCTCCGCTTCCACACGAAACAACATATATGACATAGACTTAATTACACACCACCACCACTAAACTCTAAAACTACACGATCGACGCGCGTTTCGCCTCTATACGAGGCATTATCAATAATAATGGTAATTTGTTCCAGTTTGTTGAAATGGACCTCCGCAAAGTAACGCCTGAATCTATTAATCATGTTAAGACTATTGTTGTGTTTAAATTATTTACATAAATATAAATTAATATCCGTATAAATTAACTAGGTAATAATGTCCTATTACGGAATCGGTTAACTGAAAATGGCATCGTTTTGATTTTAACCAAATTCATAAAACGATATCACACTGAATTAGTGTGGACGAGTTGCATTCTAAATGTGTGGCCATTAGCGTACGTTTTCAAATAGCTGGTTGCAATTTGCATTGCTTAGGTATAGGATCACAGCAATTTAGGTAAGATTTTTTATTTATAATTTTATGTAGGTATGTATAACTCCTTATTGTACATAATGTTGGCATCACCAACCAAACTTTTCTAATTTTTTATACCCGTATTAAAGTAAGCTGGCAACATTCGTCTAGCTCTCTCTTTTCTACAGAAACCTACCTCTTTTCATGTGTGATGTGAATTTTTTTCTTGTGCCTCCTTCAATAAATAAATTAACTGTGAATTTATTGAGTTTTCTTAACTAAGAAGAAACAAGGCAGTGCCTTAATACTACGTGGCGTAGAGATCGCGACACATAACATTAAAATTACAGACAATAGCACAAAACAGATGTTTTGTATACTTGTAATATGTAAGTTTGTAACAAATGATTTACAAATAAATACATGCTGTATTAAACTTTTTACATTTAGATCCTGTATGCTTCGTAGGTTTTATCGCGAAACAAGTTATAGTATCATATCAAGGTATGTTAGTAACCCCAAGTATCCGTGCTAATTGAGACGAATACTCTTTATAAACTCAAGGAGTTACAAAACCAATAATTTACTAATCAACGATACTGATCAAATTCGGCGATTTCAGCACCAAATCCCACCCCATACAATGCAGAGTCACGCGCGGATTTAGCATAATGTCAACTAATGTATTGTAGTTGTCAACATAGCTTTTGTTCATGACAATCGGTTGTTTGAACATAAATTCTGTTATCGAGCCAGCGACGGCGTTATGAAGGCAATTTAGATTACTGATGAACGGTTTAATCGGTGCAATTTCGATAAATCCTTTTAAAATTAACAGTGAATCTGTTTTGATTTGTGTGTCGCTTTATAGTTTCTATTGGTTTTCAATCTTGCTCGCTACTCCTGCCGCTAAGCAGCAGTGCTTGCACTGTTATGTTCCGGCATGTATAGCAAGACAGCCGGTGCAATTACTGGCACAAGAGGTATTCCATCTTAGCCCTCTGTGTTGGCAAGGCATTTGCAATCTCCTTGGTGTTGCGGGTGTCTATAAGCGGTGGTAATTACTTACCATCAGGTGACCCACTTGCTTGTTTTCATTCCTATTTTATATAATTCTAGTTGGATTCGCTCTCAGAGTATCAGGTCCAATATACTATTAGGTTTTTATTACTACGATGTCTTTTGTCAGTTGTTACGACACGACCATTCGATTGTAATACAAACAAAACATATCCAAGTGAATAAAAAATCATGCAATGCAATAAATACAAAAGAATATTAAGAAACCAGCTTTAGCCCGCGACTTCCTCCGCGTAGACTTGTTTAATTGAATCAAGCAAACGTGCACCCAACATGCAATCTGCACTATTTCCTGGACAAATTAATGAGAATTAGTTGCTTTGCTGCTCATGACGTCACGGCGGCATATAACTCACTTATCGCTATCCCGTGGGAACTATGCATTTTTACGGGATAAAAAGTATTTCATGTGTTAATCCAGGTTATAAACTATGTGTGTGCCAAATTTCTTTCAAATCCATTCAGTAGTTTTTACGTGAAAGAGTAACAAACATCCATCCATACTTACAAACTTTCGCGTTAATAATATTAGTAGAATTTTAAAACTGTAAAGTAAGGAAACATCCACACCACACTACAAAAAACCGCAAAGCTTTTTCATTTAATGGACCTTAACGTACTCAAATTACAAAATATTCGGCACAACAATATTCCAGTAATGGTTAATTAAGTAGAATATATTTTTGTTTCACTCCACCGCAATAATGAAGCTTATTAATTAATGCAGTCGATTGTTTACTGTACTTGATTGGGTTACTTTGACATGGAAAGTAAATTTCAACTTCGTCCTATTTTTAAACATGTTGCATTTTTTTTGGTAGCAACACAAAGGTGCTGTTTTTTTTGTTACATAGTGTACAACCCATTTTAATGGATGAACATGCGGGTGGTAGGATCTTGTGCAAGGTCCGTCCAGATCGCTACCACCATCTTGCTCGCTAATCCTGCCGCTAAGCAGCAGTGATTGCACTGTTATGTTCCGGCGTGGAGACCAAGACAGCCACTGTAATTACTGGCACAAGAGGTATTCCATCTTAGCCGTCTGGGTTGGCAACGCATCTGAAATCGCCTTGGTTTTGCGGGTGTCTATAGGCGATGGTGATCACTTACCACCGCCTAGAGACACCCGTTTTCCTTCCTAATTCATAAAAAAAGGAATTCGTCTGGCCTTTGGATTTGTATAGAATGTGTAGATAAGTATTTTAAAATGAATAATTTCCTCGAATCATCACTTAGCAAAATGTGTACTTACCTAGTTGACTTTCTGTTCTAATGGTGTATATTTGTACGTTATTTACTTCTGTCAGGAGCATTTTATCAAACAAACCCATTCTACAATTTTTAATTGATAAAACAGGATCGCTTTATCGATTATTTAATAATTGTGCCTTATACTTTGAAATGGAAAAGTAAAATATTTGTTTAAGATTATCTGCGATTAGTTACACGCCCATCCTTCTTACTCGGAAGTAATAAAGAAACACTAATTGAATCTATCGTTTAGACATTTAATTAATTTCAGTTAAATTTTTTCACTAATGGACGATTTAAGTATTCATTAAGTCTCTGAGCATGGCGGTGTGATATTAAATAAAATAAATGTTCAGCGAAAAAACTGGTCCTTTCATTAGGCTACTAGAAGGTAATTAGTCCATTAGCGGCGCCTGTTTCTTTTATATTTTATAGACCGTGAAATCAAAGCTTCCATAATAGATTGTTAAAAAACGGGAAAGTGCGAGTCATACTCGCGAACCAAGAGTTCCGTACCACACTTTCTGAATTGGATCAATGGCAACTAGCGACGCAGGTAAACATTTGCTATGACGTCAGATTTTTAGAGCATGGTTCTGTGCTTTAATTTGATTTTTTATAGCATGCTTTATTATTTTATTATTCTTGGTATATGTTATTATTATTTATGTGTATTATTATTATTATTCTTTTTTTAATTTAATGTCCCCACATTACGCTGTCCCATACAACCCACTGGCTCCACTGAAAACCAGCGCTGTTGACATTGCCATGCTGACAGCATTGCTGAGTGGAGGCCATTTTAGCTATACAAGGCTGTCCAGTAATTATAATAATATGTTTGTTTTATTTGTGTCTTTTTTGTATTGTAAGATGAATAAACTATTTTTCTTTCTTTCTTTCTTCTTTAAGTTTGTACGGAACCCCTGGTGCACGAATCCGACACGCACTTGGCCGGTTTTTTAGCGTATTTTTATTAAATAAAACATATTGTACGCACACAACGACTATCTGTGGACACTTCGTACAGTCAGCCTCAGAAGTAGGCATACTTAAGAACCTTGTCGTAGTAACGTATGAAATGAGAGTTGCTCGAATTTGTCACATGACTGACAGTGACAAGGTGACGCTGACCGTACTATCGACAACTCTGTATACTCACTACACAGTTATGTAATAAAGCTTAGTGGTATAGAATAAATGGGCAATAGTATTTTATGCAAGTGATCACCAATAAACACAGACTACTAAGAGATACTACCCAATAAAGAACAGATTTACCTACTACCACAGACAAGAAAATTCTTATAATAACATTGGTTGTAATAATGCTGGTCATTTTCTATGGTTTTTGAACGCGTTATTGAGAAATTATGATACGTGTGTAGATAATAATATTTTAATATACTCAACATGATTGTAACGATAAATTTGACATCCTATTCTGGAGCGTTCAACACAAAATTGCGACGAAGCCGTATAATACTCTTATATGAAACTCTTATAATGGCAGGTGGTCACGGCAGCAAAGAACTGAACTGTTACTGTGTATTGTTTTCACTACACACAGTCACAACGAACGTAGTGACTCCTAATGAATATTAATAATTTTTTTACCGTTTTGGTAATGAACAACACACCACACAAAGTCGCATCCGTTACTTAAGCGCTGTCATTTTTCATTACAAAGAAGGCTGTCAAGTTGCGAAGGAAAATGTGGGCACAGATCTAATACGACGTAATATTAACTTATATCATTATTGTACGCAAGAATGATATAAGTTATACGCCATTCCTATCCTACTGGATAGGAAGCATACTTTGTTGCGAAAGTTCTTGTTTTGGCTAGTTAATATGGAATGCATATACAATGTCATCATCATCATCATCATCAGCCCATGTTCGTCCACTGCTGGACATAGGCCTCTCCCATGGCACGCCACTGAGCACGATCCTCGGCCACTCTCATCCAGCTCTTGCCAGCCGCCCTGCGAAGATCATCGCTCCACCGAGTCTGAGGACGTCCCACGCTACGTTTGCCGATCCGTGGTCTCCACTCAAGAACTCGTCTACTTTGTGGACCAGCCCTACAGTGAGTGTCCATGTTTCGGCACCGTATGTCATGACGGGCAGGACGTACTGATTGAAGACTTTCGTCTTTAGGCTCTGTGGAATTGGCGATGTGAAGACTTGACGCAGTTTCCCATACGCTGCCCATCCCAGCTGTATTCTTCTGCTGGCCTCTATATATTGAATGTTTATGATCAAAATTATCAAAGAGAAATTGCTGTGCATGTTGGTAAAGGCCACCTCAGGCGATTCTAGTAAATTGGCAGAGTGTTGAAAATAAATCTACTAAAAACCAGTTTAATCCAGTCCAGTTGTGGTTTCAGGAACGGGATCAGTGTAGGTAAAATGGCGCTTTACGATTACTGTGTAGAATATAATTTCGTTACTGTCTAACAAAATACAGTTAAAAATTGCTGAAGATTTACCCCCATATTCATAAAAAGTTAACAATCTTTTTAAGCTAACAAATGTTTTGTCCCTTTTATTTGAGGGCAACACAGTGACAGATAAAGACATACAATATGTTAACTAATAAACGTTTACGAAGCGTTTATGAATAAGGGGCAGAAACATAAAATTTAGATTAGGTTTAGTAATTTAGGGGATGTAGAGATCCAGTACGAAATGGTTTTCGGAAATTCTACCATTAAGGGGGTTAAATGGGGGGTTGAAGTTAGTTTGTAATAAAAAATCTACGGAGAAGAAAGCTAGATATAAGATTAAATAGTCTGCCATCTAGATATACTGAATCCAACTAAACGTGGAGAGAGTGGGCTGACTATGTAAGTCGTTTACATTGTTTTTATTTTAGTATTTTAACTTGTCTGTGTGTGCTAACACCAGTATAAAATTGTAGTTTGGTACGTGCGTTCTATAGTAGTCTAAAATAAATTGTCTATATTTTTTTATTACAAACACTAAAATCCGTGTGTCAGCTGTTTGAATACATCGCGTCGACACTTGCATCGAAATAATTCGAGCGAAGCCACGAACAAATGAATGCGCGCCGAGATAGCGTCCCATTTGATATTTCAAAAGGCAATCACCAAAAGCTAGGCTAGGATAGGAAAAGTTATATTAAGCTTTGTAAGTAATAGAGAACACGCGAATTTGCTGCTTTTCAAAGGTTAATGGTTGAAATATGAAGTGGGAAGGGTTAAGCGTGATTGTTTTAAGGGTGGGACTATGCTAATGCGATTGGCGTTAATTAAATCGTGCTCAACTTCGATTATAGTCATAAATAATTATTTAGATTTGGCGGCTCCACCCGTGTGAAAGAATTGTTTCTAGATTAAAAGTAGCCTTTGTCCTTTAATAGATCTAGAGCCATTTACAAAATTATATCGAGGGGTGAAAGGCTAATGGCTTTAAGCGACACCATGGGCGATATTGAGTTATATACATATTCGGAATCAGCGAATTTTTCTGCGTCTTTTGAGCCGGGTTTCATGCCAATCGGAGTATTTTTTGTCGCTTGAAGCAATTAGATTTGGACCCTGTTTTTCACTCCACTATTGACTGAAGCGACATATAAATTTAACATTATTTTATAACGGATGATATTATCAAAACGGCGGAAGTTTGTTCGATAAGAAGAACGGAACTTATCGTCATAATAATATGGACAAACATACCTTCCGTAGATTGATAAAGACATTTAAATCTTCTTCTTTACATAGTATTAAATAATGTCGCTGTCCGAACCTGTCTGTCCACATATTGTTTCTTATAAACTAATGTAATGTAAATTGTAATTTGTAATGGGATTTATGCCTAAATAAATAGCATTTTTTTATTATTATTATATCTTCAGCTGCTCATTCCTTCTAAACCACGCGACGGAATTTGATGCCATTTCACTATCATTTAGATGATTTTTTAAGAAAGGTTTTTATGTATAGTCGACCAAGTAAGTGCTTAACCACTTTTGAGCCTTATCCTTTTGTAATAAGGCCGAAAAGTGGCCAAGCAATTTCTTGATCGACTATACATTACACACTAATTGTTAAGCCAGGGAGGGTCTTTAGTTTATAGTTAAAGTGAGAATAGGGGAGTAGCTGGGTATTAACTACCTGCCAATACGTACTTCTACAATTCGTACCGATTTCAGGACAGAAATGCATAGGTTTCACTGCACTAATTCGCTATTCGTATTCGCGTTTCTGACATTACAACTTCGGAGCTAGTTTTGTCATGTTCGCTCATACGAATTAAGCGAATACGTTGAACTACGAATAGATATATTAGTTCCACATTAAGTCATTCGACTAGAATGAGTTGCTACTGCGTTTCGTAAAAGTGATTTTCTTGTCTTTCTGGTAATTAACGAGCATTTTTGCTGGAAAAATAAAAAATAATTTTTAAGATAGATGATCCAAGAAAAGAAAGCAAGGAAGCAGACAGTTTGGTACTAAAGTTTCCGTCTAGCACGAAATGTGTGTTGTAAATTCACGGCTAATTGGCTGAATAGACGATCCCAGAAAGATATTGCATTCTCGCTTGCTCGAACAATGAAACCTACAAGGAAAAGATTTGCCACACATGAACCAAATAGAAGCAGTTAAGACTCGCTGAATGCTGAACTCATTGCCCTCATTTTGCATTTTAGCAACCAAAACTACACATTCACATCTCGCATCCAAAACAGACCTTGCAACCTTTGACTTAAGAAACTGTAATCGCTTTGGGAGCAGCAAACTTAACTAGCTACAAACCAAAAACTATTTACCTCCGCCAACTACAAAAAGAGTCCTTATTATAGTTGAGTTTAGAGAGTTTAATCGTTTTTCGAACTGCAAAGTTAAGTTTTTAAATTGGTAAGAACCAAGTGTTCGCTGCCAAATTGTTTCCAGAACGTCTTAATGGGAAGACTGTTCTTACGTCAGACAAATTAAGCGGAAAATTTTACATTTCAGAGCATCGGGTCGGTCTTGGTGCAAAATGTGCGGTGTTGCCACGGCTTCATGGTTTTTACTGAATTAATAAATATGTAGATGTGGTGGTTTCTCAAATCCACAAAAAAAATGGAAATTGTTTTTTTGTGGGCTCATAATAAAAATTAGAAAAACTTTGTTACGCTACGTAACAAAGTTTTTCTAATTTTGTTGCGTTGTTCTGTTAAAAAATGCTCTGTAAACAAAAGTCGTTTCAATTCTGTCTTTCGAAAGCTTACCAGTGCGTCACAATGACAGATAAAGACAAAGCATATTTTAAATAGAGTAGGTTTAGGGATCGTTTATGAATAAGAGAGAAAGGATTGTAAAAAAAACTGTAAAATACGTCAAATTACTTGTGGGCTCCAACGAGTATCAAAGCACCAAACTAATAAAGAAAACAAAAACAAATACTAGGGAAAACAAAAAACACAAGTAGCAGCTAACATATCGTCCAAGGCACTCCCAGTCTCTCAGTCAAACCTGTTCACAATTAATTCTTCTATTCATTCCATCAGCTCGGTTGCATCAGTCATCCATTCATAATGTTGCTATCATTCCTCCATACTTATAGCTTTCATAAAACATACTGTTTGACAATATTTTAAAACCCGCCGGAGTATAAAATAAATAACTAATAAGACAAAACAAACCCCATAATCCAAAAAAAGTTTAAGCGATGGAGATAAGAAGGTCGTCAATGCCTTTTATATATACGTTGGTTGGTACGTAGGTATTGCCGGCGGGAACAAACAAAACTTATTTGACCACCACCAAGCATACTTTGGCTGTGTTTGTTCTTTCTGACGGCAGTCGTAGGGTACCAAAAAATAAGGTACTATTCTTCCAGCTCATTAGTTTTGTAAGTTTGACGCATCTATTTTTTTATTAATTTAATTTACGTAATGAAATAGTTTGGGCCATTCAGTAGGACACCGAAAGGTGGGATTGCAATTAAGTGTAGTAATTGTTTTCTGTATTTGCACAGAAACAAGAAATTACCGTCAGCTTAATGGAGGTCGGCAGCTATTATAGCGCTTTCATTATTGTTATTATATAACTATTAACGCTATCAAAATATAATTAGTGCGTGCCTAGAGGATACTGTTTAAACAAATTTAAGCTTCTACGAATCAGGGTGAAATTAATATCACTACATACTCGCGTGTTTCATTTTGAAACAACGCACAGGAAATAAATTGGGCAATTTAAATTTTAATTTAAGTGGTATAAAAACTAAATTAAAAATTGAATTTACCTCAAATAATTCAAAAACTAAAGGCCAACCGGATCGCTAACATCATCGTACTGACTAATCTAGCTGTTAAGCAACATTGCTTCTACTGTTGTGTTCAGGTATGGAGAGCAGACAGCCGGTAAATTACTGATACAAGAGGTATTCCATCTTAGCCCTCTGGGTTGACAACGCATTTGCAATCTCCTTAGCGTTCCGAGTGTCTTTGATCCATGGTGGTCACTTACTATGTGGTGACCCACTTGCTCGTTGGCCTTCCTATGCTTTTTAATAATCATCTCGCTTTATTCACCAAGCAAAAAACCACATTGAAAACGGCTCTTCAGATCCAGAGTTATGAAGGCACAAACAGAATTAATACCTGCCGGCGTAAAAAATAAATACTTAACTAAAAAAATACAAACCCTATAATCCAAACACCTACAACGCCTTTTAAATATGTCCTAAATGTTATGAGACATGGCCGGGACAAATAAAAGTTACAAAACATACCCATATTTTACCACCACCAATTATAGTTTGGCAAGTGGTGACAGAGATGCGACAAACAACTTGTAGCTTTACAAAAGTCCCGGTATACGTCAATTTGAATCAAATCCCGGTACAACCATGTCATAAAATACATGTGAAAATCGCGAAGATTAAAACAATTTAAGGGATGCCTAATGCTTTTGCCCTACCCGGCAGTGCCGTACAGTCAACCAATTTTATTCATAGGTCACTGTAAAGCCTTTTCACAATAAATGTCATAATATCCCGGCGATGACACATTGCGACATGGTTCCAAAGTGGCAAATGAATGAAATTGTCGGACTGTACATATTTACACGCCGAGTGTAGACAGGCTCAAAATCACTGCGATGAGTCCAACATCTTACCTCGCCGCACGTGTTAATCTTGAGGGTTTTGAAATTCAAGCTTGTTTCTTCTTGTTTTTTCTTTAATCAGTGAACCGTTTCACTAAGCTACAAGTTACAATTTTACCAGTCTAAACCGGCAACATTGTTCAATAATGACCAATGGCAATGGGCATAATGACCAATGCTGCCGGTTTAGACTTGTAAAATTGTAACTTGTAGCTTCGTGAAACGGGCCACTTTTCTTAAATTTTAAGCAAATTTTATCCAAATTGTTCCTTTTTGTGGTGGCAATAAATCATTTATATCCATTTCATGTTTGTCAAAAGCTATCATACTTAAGCCTGTAGTCGAACTCGGTACCTGGCAATCACGATTCCACCCCTTCAACCACAACGCCGTATCGCAGAATTTCACCCTGTTTAAACACTTTAGACCTATGTTCCACCATAATTAACAGCCGTCGAGTAAAATAGACGAGATTATCCAAGGATTGATAGACAGCCTAAAATAGATAGATTGATCTATTTACCCCATCTATTAAACCGCTTGGGCCCTAGGAGGGTCACGGGTGTTTTCGGATAATTTAGTGTGAAGTGTTGGTTTTATACATAGTAATTTCTTAGGGGAGATTACTACACGCCCATTTATTAAGCTTCAACTTTAGGGGGGTCCAATCAATAAAGGTTTTTTAACAGCCAACGCAGGGTAGAGAGGGATTTTATAATTATAAAACCGTTATCCGTCAGTGACCTCGTACGTAATTTTGTTTTTACGGCAAGTTTTTTATTTTGAGTATTTTAAGTTTTTGAACGTGATTACAAGCACATTTAATATATCATAAAATGTCATATAAAATAAAATACGTTTTATGAACATCATAAAAATAAAACCTCTGTATCCCTTACTGCTTAAACAAACTTGTTAATAATACGAAAATTTGGTCCAACATCATCTGTTCATTTATATGTATAATGTACTTTTTGCGACTAGTTAGATTTTATTCCCACGGGATGTAAAAATATTTCTTACAAGTACAAATTTTACGTCTCCATTTTCATATATTATTATACAACACCTCAAAATATAATCTCGTAAAGTTCGTAGCCATCCTCAACGTCGTTTCTTAGCCATCTGCCCGGCGTAGCACGTCTACAATCTTCTTACAATGTAGCTTAACAAAATCTAGAAGGAATCGACTTTGGTTAAAATTTATTGCTCAAGGCATTCAAAATACCTATAACCGAACAATAATACATCATTTTCAGTTCATCGCAAACATTGAGTGCCCCAATTATTTATTACCTTGCGTATACATCGTGGGAATTTACTTTCTCCAGTCTAATCTGAACCGTATAAGAAAGCTTTTACTCTTTCGATCCCTTGCAGCATTTTCTTTGACGTTTTCATTACTATTTCGTCACAAGCTGTTGCTGTGGTTTATATGTTAGTGAACTAGGGTTGGTATTTGCTTGTTTTGGCGATGTTTTTATGCTTGTTTCTGATTGGTAGGTAGATTTTATTGCATCTAGTCACGTACAATGATGCCCACGTGCCGCCTCTACGGAAATTGGCGTTATATGCTTGACTTTTTCTATTAATATTTTATATACGGTTATCTAGTTTACAGGCCTCGAGCGTCAATACATTTTTGATTAGGTTCTTTGAGGTTTATTTAGTTGAGTTAGGGAGGGCCAGTTACGACTGGATGGATAGTAGGACTCGCCACGATTCCCTTTCTTATAGACCTGGAGAGTGATCCTCTTAGTGCAACAGCGACGAGATCTACGCTGCGGCAGCGTCCTGTCTTGCTCTAGCACGCTAGTCGAGTGAGCGAGACAAAGCGATGCCTCGACGGCGAGCTCGACTCTAATGCGCTAAGGGGCAAGCAGTAAAGAGATGCACTCAGGATAACCGATAAAAAAGGCACACGTGCTAGCCGTCCTTATAAGGGTTCAGATAGACTTCAGTTTTCATTCATAATGAACACTCTGTTACAAAGCTTACAAAAATTGCTGGACTTTATGTGTGTATGTATGTAAGAAGTCATGGTTCCGGAACTTACGAGAGTAATGTTATTGGAGTGCATTTTGTAATTAATTATAACTTTGTTCTACAATGTCGCGGTGTCACACGAGCACTGAGTTCACAACACAATTGTACATAGTGTTAGGCTGAGCGTCCGTTGTATAGCGCTCAAGTCATCTGGTAATTACAAATTAAAAAAAACCGAACAAGTGGATTCCGTGCAGACTTAAGAGCGTACAAACAGAGATTTGGCAACGTCGCTTACAGCTGCCAAATATTTAGCGGTTTTCATTGATTTATCAAAATTAATGAGTAAAATACGGAATATAGCAACGGTATGTACTAAAACTTGTGTTCTTATATTTCTTGGTAAGTAGTAAACCTTATATACTTATACCGAAATGTACACATTTACAAATGGAAAGTTTCCAAATGCTTTTTTATACTTAATTATAACTATTTAGTATAACTGTATTAACTATTGCAATGCATTATCAATATTTTAGTACATACCGTTGCTATATTCCGTATTTTAATTCATTAATTTTGATAAATTAATTAAAACATCTGAATATTTGGCAGCTATAGGCGACGTTGCCAAATCTCTGTTTGCACGCTCTTAATAAGCACCTAATGTTTTTGGAGTAATTAAAATAGATGTAAAAAAATACCCTTTATGGCTTCCAGTTTTTTTTTCTGAAGCACCTTGATTAATAATTTCTTATGTTTTCGCGACTAGTGGAAATTGAAATAAAAAAAATCAAACGGTTTATTTCACAAAAGGGATCGAAACGTCGGGTATGAGATTCCTTACCGATATAAACCGTGTTAATTGTTTTATTCCAATACCTTGGTAGCTAAAAAAAATCCTGGGTAGCCACTTTTACAAGGTTTAAGGAGAGGCAGATTTAAACAGTGACCACTCAACCTACGAACTGTCTCTGACACTGACAGATAACGCGAGCAGTAGTCCTTGTGAACAATTTGCGACGTGTTGTTAACCGAGACAGATTCTGTCACAAGGAACAAAGCTAGGTACCTCATTATTTGTTACATTTTATCTAAAAATTGATTTCCTAAGCATTAATTGAGAGTTAAAGTCAAAGGCAAATATTTTTATTGTTTGAAGGCGAGTTTAAATCATATGTAATGACAACACAAAGAAAAAATTGTGCAATGGCAGGACTCGAACCTGCAATCTCAGCATTCCGTGCCTTGCGTTTGCCAATTCCGCCGAATTACCACTAATAACGAAGCGCTCGAGATACCGAAGTAACAAATTTATTTTTAAGTCTTGACGTTACAGAAATTTCACTTTTGTTTGTGACAGTTGTTTTTGTTAATTGTGGTTGTTAAGACTAGTTGCACCCCTTGTAAAATGTCCCCGTGTGTATTTTTTTTGTTCACTTGTGTGAACAAAAAAAGAGTATTTGCTGTTGTTTGTTGTTGTTGCACGGTGTTTGTTACTTCTGGTGCTAGTATGGGGGAGCAATTTGTTGACCGAGCAGAAAATAAAGTTTCCAAACTGCGGCGCAAAAATCATACAACTGTTCTTTAAAAGTTTTAAGAGCGTGGACATCGAAGATTTAAAAAAAAAACATATTTATTACATTCCGAAGTTGAATTACGTGTGATATAATTAACAAGGGTGTTTAAACGTATGTTCGGTACCGGCAATATCATAGCCATAGCAATATCAAGCGATTACCATCAGGATAACTTACCATAATAGTCTGTAATTACGTATTGACGTAGCGGTTTGACGTTTCGTATGATGACTAAATCGCCGGCTTCAAGTTTTTGATGTTCACAGGCCTATTAACCTAGTTCGAAAACAAGTAAAAGCAAATTTATAATAATACTGACAACGTAGAAACATTCATCGTATTAAAAATGAAAAAAATATTTCAGACTTCATAAGGGTCCATAGCTTGGTTAGTAACATTAAAGTCCTATATTAAAAGGTATAAAATAAATAAATTATATTTATTTGTCGGGTTAAAAAAAAAAGATTGACGATTTGCCTGCAATAAACAGCAATTTTATAGTAATTTTTGAATATGTACGTTAGTCTTTAAGGTATTTTCTCTGGGTAGTTATTTAACTGGATAGTCTCATACTAAAATTTTCTACATATTTATCTGGATTCGAATGAGCATATTTCGAAACAAAATGAACTTTTTCTTAGCCATCTTTGTAACTTTCTATTGCTGTAACTTCTAAAATATCAGTTTTTATCCACTTTTTCGGACATAAATATATTTTTAGAGGTCGTTTACACCAATTTTGCAATTTTATGCCATTCGATTTTTGAGTGGAATACTGTATTCCCGTTGCGCTACCTATACCTACCTATAACATTATTGCTTGCTGATTTTAATCAAAACCGGTTTAGTGGTTTTCCCATGAAGAGGTGACCAACAAACAGAGAGGGTTACTATCACATTTAATTCTATAATATTAGTCTTTAAGTTAATTTATGTTATCCCAAAATTCAATTTCTCAAACTTGTATCAGTCGCAGTCGTTTTCATACCGTTCATACTAAGCCATGCAACTTCAAACTCGCTTTCCTTGCAAGTGGATTATCTGTTTTTATCTAATCCGCGCTAAGGACCAATCCAATTTGACAACTTTGCCAATCTTGTCCAAACTTCCCCGGCCAAGCAAGAACAGTTCTGCCAACAGTTTGTCCTATCGTTTGTTGCGATCCACTTGTTGATCGACCGGATTTATGAGCCAGTACGCGGACAATGATTTATTTTGATGGAGTGAAATATCTTTGATTTGTTTGTTTATGGATTAAGGGGACTTTTTTGCTTTTCGTTTTTTTACTAATTTAAATAAGTAGAAAATACTTTATGTAGTAAAAGAGAACCGCAGAAACGTATTTAAGGATTTCTCTTGAAACCGCGGTTAAAATCACGTTACTTCCAGTTTGTCGATTAACAACAACAATAAATACTCTTTATTAATTCACACAAGTAAACAAAATAAAATAACACACAGGGAAATTTTACCTCAAACTCAACAGGCGATCTTATCGCCAAGCAACGATCTTTTCCAGACAACCTTTGGAAAGCGGTACGGTGTGGAAATAGCCAAAGTACAATGGGCAATGCAAATTAAAAACGAACCAAACACCTCACTAGAAACGTAGGTACATAAGAATTTACATAGATAATAATAAATAAATAAACATAAAAAGTATAAACATACGTAAATATATAAACAGAAGAATACATACAATACTTAAATATACTAAATATATATATTTATTTTTATATTTCATTGTAACCAACAGGTCAACGGTGTAAAGTTTTGCTTATGATATTTCCTTCATCGAAAAGCTCATGATGGTTTTAATTAAATTTCGCACATCAGAATAGAATCATCGTACATTAAAGACTATTTCTATTTCTATTCCCTGAAAGGCCTAGTTCGAATCCACGATTCTTGCTAGAAAGGCGGCACGTCCAATCATGAATTTTCACGAAGTTTTTCTTATGCTTATTTATTTTCTAACTCTGTACACCCCTCTTGCTTAGCCTCCATCATCTTGTTGCTCGTAGTTTTTAAACTAGATCCCAGCTTTACTAAAAAAAAAGGCCAATTGCGAGTCGGACTTCCATTATAAAGGGTTCCTTACGATACAGTCATGTAAATTGAAACACGTACCACCGTAGAACCTAGTCGAAGAGACATACGCATGATATTTGTATGACATAGCCTGGCGTTAAACGCGTCGCGTCATGCGATAGGGTTCTAAGGTGGTGCGTGAATATATTTCCCCTACTGTACAATATTTAATACTACCTTTTCTTTGGTTTAGTAAACAAGAGAGGTGCTAAAGCATTGTCTATTATTCACGCATACAGTGAAGTAGGACTATTCTTACGTCGTTGTAACGTATGCCTGAGGGTCGAGTGGTTCGACTCTCAATACAACTATTGTAATCGAAATTAAAATTTTTAATTTTTTTGATTTTTCTTTTTGTTTTTTTTTTTATATTCAAATTAAATTTAAAATGCTATTTAATGAAGATGCTAGGCTATGAGATAACTTGATTAAGTTTCTCATAGATGACACCGAGGGTAGTTTTCCCAAAAAAAAATCAATAATGTACCCAATGACCGTAAAGACGAAACACATTGAAAAATTCGCAGGGTATGGCAGCGGTAATGTGGCGGAAACTGGAATACGCAAGGCACGGAATGCTGATGTTACAGGTTCCAATCCTGCCATTACCCTAATTTTTCTTTGTGTTGTCATTCATTATATAGCATTTTAAATTTAATCTCAATACAACGTCAAATTTACGTACTTTGTGGTTCGGGTACGGACTGATCATCTGTCGACCTTCTTAAAGCAGGGATCCTAGCGGAAATGAGTCGCTTACCGTCGTTTTCGCGGACGGTTGCTGGACCTTCAGAAACTAGGTCACTCGTCGCCGAAGTGACATGCAAATTTTTAAGTTATAATGTTTTGTGTTGTAAATATGTATGTATGTTAGTTAAGATATTTTTCTATGGGCCTAAGCAGTCTAGAACAAATGGTTTTATTATCTTTTGTTATTTATTTATTATGCAATAGCACCACCTTTAGTGAGTTATCTAAAAACTATTGCACCGCTGTGTATGTTAGATGATAGATGACGCTAGTAATCTCACATGATATGACACAGAAAAAGTATTATTTTATTTGAATTATTTTTTGTCATAGCGGCTATAATAATACACATTCTATGAAAATTTAAAGTGTCTATCTATGGTTTTAAAGATTCAGCCGTATGACTGACGGATGGACATCGGAACTTTAGTTTAAGGGTCCTGTTGACACCATTTGGGTACGGAACCCTGAAAACCGTGCCAAAGCGTCTTCCAAACTCACAACAAAAACAGCAAACTTGGTATTCCAGGAAATTTTTCCTTCGCAATACGGCCAAGTCAGCGCTTTGTCGCCGGACTTATTTTTCAAATCACGATAAAGGGTTGGCCCAATTACGTCTAATGGACGACCAAGTTTGAGGAACTTGGTCGTTTGACGTTCAACGTAATTTATGGGCGTTCGACAGCCCTGGAGGCTTTTTATTTTTCCAGCCAACGGCCTCATTTAGTTTTGAAGCGTAGTTGTAGGTTATAAATGGCCTCCAGAACCAGCTGTCACAACTAGCGCCATCTATTGGTTGTTAAATATTGCCTATTTATCGATACGTAGATAATTTAATACCAATTACTTCGATAGTCATAGTTGTAGTCGGAAAAAAATATGGCAAACGACCAAGAGGACTGTCACCCACTCACTGGTCGGATCAAGTGAAGACTATCACTGGGCTACCAATTACTCTAGCCTTAAGACAGGCCGAAGACAGAAAGATCTGAAGGAAATTGGTCAGCACGACAATGAAGGCATTTCAAGATGGACATGACCTTCAGTAATTAAGAGTACGACAAAGAAAAAGAGATTTTGATAGATGAAGCTCTGTCAATAAAGACGGTAGCTGACGGGGCAAAACAGCGGCAGATGCAAGATGGCGAAGAAGACAGCGAGAGATTTTTCGTTTAGAGTTAACAAATACACTAATCAACTTTTACATTTAGATGTTACAAAATATGTCAAAAAAAGGATAATACAAACAAATAAATCAATCATCATTAAAAAAATCCATAAAATAGATATACCTAGTTTAAATTGATTGAGTATAAGTATAAAATAAGTGATCATCGCTATAGTCTCATAACTTGAGCGATTCCAATATTAATCCACGACAAGATGTACAGATACAACCGGTTTCAATTCGTTACAACTGTGACCCGTTTCACTAAGCTACAAGTTACAATTTTACAAGTCTAAACCGGCAACATTGGTCAATAATGACCAATGGCAATGGGCATAATGACCAATGTTGCCGGTTTAGACTTGTAAAATTGTAACTTGTAGCTTCGTGAAAGGGGCCACTGGTAGCAACCAGGACTATGTGAGCCATTACGCTTATTTTTTTTTATGAAATAGGAAGGCAAATAAGTAAGTGGGTCACCTGATGGTAAGTGATCACCACCGCCTATAGACATCCGCACAAAAGACATTGCAGATGCGTTGCCAACCCAGAGGGCTAAGATGGAATACCTCTTGTGCCAGTAATTGCACCGGCTGTCTTGCTCTCCACGCCGGAACACAACAGTGCAAGCACTGCTGCTTAGCGGCAGGATTATCGAGCAAGATCGTGGTAGCGATCCGGACGGTCCTTGCGCAAGGTCCTACTACCCGCAAAAGTAATAAGTAGCATGGAGAAAATTAGCGTATAAACGGCCGAGTTTTTATAAAGGATTTGAAGAAAGTGTCACTGGGTTTCTTCAAACAAAACATTTCTTGATGTTTTGTCTGTTGTTAGCATAAGAGTTTGACCTACAAGTTTCGAAGTAAATTGTAAACTTTAATACAGTATAAATAAGTAAAATAAGTGATCATCGCTAAAATCTTATAACTTGAACGATTCCAATACTCGTCCAAGATAGGATGCTTCGGCTCGACTCGGTTATACCGGGTACAACCGGTTTCAACCGGTAGCAATTAGCACCCCATTGTGTGAGCTACGTTTAATAAGTGGCATGGAGAAAACTGCCTTATGAATGACCGAGTTTTATAAGGGATTGAAAGAAAGCTTTACTGAAACGGCCAAGTGCGAGTCTGACTCGCGCACCGAGGTTTCCTTACATACTTAATAATCACCGAACATCGCTTTAACGAAAAGATGAATGAATTGAGGGACAAACTTAATTTGCCATTTTAAGTTGTTGTCCCCATACATTGACATAGGTCGCGATCAGTTTACCAAGTGCACATAAAAGTTTGTAATTCTCCTAAGTCTTACTCAGTTTGGGAATCGACCTCAGTATTAGTAAAGAAAAACTTACATCCTTCATAGATTGTGTAGATTATACGCAGTACGAAACATAATACCTATATAAAATGAATAAAATGCATTGTATTTCGTATTCTTTAATAATAATTAAGTAATTGTTCGAAATGACGGGTTCGATTTTCGAACTGATTATGAGTTTTTTTAAATCTACAAATGCAGTTTTTCATGTCACTAAAATCGACGGCATGGTTCCTAAGAACAGACCTTTGTAGGTATGTCTTATACTTTTAGTTTCAGACTTGCCCATACTGACCCATTTCAATGGCCCTGTATACAGCAATTAAGCAGCGTTTATAGCGCTTGTGCGCTTAGTTACTTGGTTTAAATTGCTAGTCAGATAAGAACTGTGAAGAATTTAATTATTTCACAACTAATTTCATATGAAGCCGTTGCAGTAATTCTAAACTTAAGAGCATCTAACGGCGCTTATTGCATTTAATTAGTGAAATTAAACTGAATTCCTTTCCACTCTAGATTTTCTTGCAAAGCGAGAATTCAATTGAAATATTCATGAAACATTTCGTTTCTCCGAAACAATTTTAAAATGTAAGCAGTCATGCCGAGTCCGCGGTTTTCTTGTTTAGTTTTCAAAGTTATTCCTCTGTTTTTCGAAAACAATTTTATTCTGAATAGCTTTTGTTTTGAGCACCTGAGAACATTATGAAGTGGCTTTTAAAATGACTAAGTTTGTTTATTGAAATAAACATCTGAACACAATTTACATAAATTGACTTAGACTCAGACTAAACAAAGCTTTTAATATGGGTTCTATATAACGAATTTAAATACATAATAGATAAATACGTACGTAAATCTATACAGCATCCATAACTCGGGTATAAATATTCATGTTTACCATACAAATTTGCTCCTCGCGGAATCGAACCTGGCACTTCTAGCTTCGTAGTCAGGGACATGTCTATCCCGTTATGTGTTTATTGTGAACAAGGCATCCACCCCGGCTTTGCACGGGTACAATGTATGTATGACTCTTTATTGTACTAAACACATAAAATAACAAATAACAGGACAAAACAGATGTACAATGGCGAGCTTATCCCTTTAAGGGATCTCTTAGGAACAATTACGTTGTAATGTACATAAAAATAGCGGGTGGTAGGACCTTGTGCAAGGTCCGTCTGGATAGCTACCACCATCTTGCTCGCTAATCCTGCCGCTAAGCAGCTGTACTTGCACTGTTGTCTTCGGCGTGGGGAGCACGACAGCCGGTGCAATTACTGGCACAAGAGGTATTCCATCTTTACCCTCTGGGTTGGCAACGCATCTGCAAAAAAAATCATCCTCCAAAAAACTCTAAATTACTGTGAAGACTGTACCAAAATCAGTTGTGTGGTTAAAAATAATTAACTGGCCGAAAGATAGGAGAACAGACAGAAGCTTTTAGCGACTTTGTCTTATCTACATCTACACCATCTACATCTGCGCTAATCTAATCCACACTATCTACATCTACACTAATATACACTAATATAATAAAGAGATATTTTTTGTTTGTTTGTATTTAGGGGAAAATCTCTGGAACTACTGAACCGATTTCAAAAATTCTTTCACCAATAGAAAGCTACACTATCCCTGGCGGACATAAGTTACTAATTCTACGCAATCAAAGTCGCGGGCTTCCGCTAGTACTATGTAAAGATAAAGATATTGATATCGCGAGATCCGTCTTGAGGATAATTTCGTTGAATTGACAAACGATGTTGCGGATGCAGAAATTGACAACTGCAGAAGCGGAAGTGGATGGAGATGTCAAGTTTTTTCCAGGAATCCTTATTTTAGGTACAGGTAAAAGTTTAAAAGAGATAATAAGTATATTTCTATCATGTTGCAATTGGTTTTAGCAATGTTATTTTTTACATTATTGTAAGATACAATGCGGCCATACCCCGACTTTCCAGCTAGAGTGGCGACTTCATAACGAACTATTCTTACTTTGGAATAAAATGAATTTATGCGAACATAAAATGTTGCAGCATGAATAAATAAGGACGGCCGCAGACGTGCAGTTTCTCCACATGGGATACTCAATAATTCAGTAGAGATCTTACGGCAGAATTTGGCCCGGTAAGAGGTCGTGTCAGCGAAAATTTTGTTCAGTGTTTACAACAGTTTTAATATTTTCTTACATTGTCTTAGGTTGGTTGTAATCTAGATTTTTGTAAGTGTAGGAACAAGGAAATTGTAAAATTAGAACTCTAGGCACCCAAGCGCTGTAAAAGGTTTCTCTGTACATATATTATACAGCTTATAAAGCACTTAAATTTAATTCTTGATTAATTAAATTCCTGCTAATAGTTTTTGAAAACACATTAGATCAGCGACTTCTTTTTCTATACTTTTAAATATAATTAATTCTATAACAGACGAAAAAACAGAGGAGGTTATCAAGTCTACGTATTTTTTCTTGCCCAGCTGCCGCCGGAAGGGAGGGTTATGTTTTTATTTATTATTCATTGACAACATCAAACGGACCAAGATCTTGTTTTATTATTAATACCAACATAAATAATAACCATAAAATTTACCAACAGGTTGTATCAATCCATTCAAGTCCACACGTTTTCCTCGTTTTCAATAGTAACGGCTAAAATACAGCCAAGACTGAGCAAATGTAATATTCAAATTGCATTTCAAATCCGTTTTCTTAAACCTTGAATAAAAGCCATTGAACGTCGTCCTTTCAGTACTTCTTTCTGTTTCTTCGTTCTAAACCTCATCAAGGCCTGCACTGAAAAAAAGGCAAGTGCGAGTCCGACTCTAGCACCGAGGGTTCCTCACAAACTTAATAGAGACCGAACATTGCTCAAACGAAAAGATAAACTGAATTTAAATACAAATTTATTGTTGTCATCGAATAACTGTTGTCCCCATACATGCCAAATGCAAAAAATTTTAGGTAATAGGAAAAAAAATTTTTTTGTGAAGTTAAAACTTTACGGTTTTTGGATTTTTTTCTTTATTTATGTAAACGGCCGTATCCTTTGATTGCGTTGACTTAGGACTTTTATTCTTTCACAGCTCCAAGGAACTAAAAACTGGAGTATGCGATATTAATTTCAACTCAACACCTCTATGCGTTCCTGAGAAAAACGCATTGCATACGTACAAACATTCAGACAGACAGATAAAAATTCAATAAAATATTATTTTGAGTTGTTTTACGCTTATAAAGCCCCTCATTTTTTTTCTTAAATGTCTCATAATGTACAAACATCGGCCAGCTGCATAGGTAACGAAACGAGAGTTGAGATGAAAGATTACACGCACGACTACAAAATTCTATATAAAACAAAACATTTTTTTTATAAATTTTTATAAACGAAAAATCTTTCGTATTTTTTTAATATTTGAACGGAACTTTCCATTACACACATGACTTGCAAGTGTGCGTGACCTGACCTAACGTTGCGTTACCTGTAAGTAAATTAATGAATAATCACGTGCCGCCATGTTGGGGCATGCATTACCGGTAAGGCGCTCTTTAACTGCAGCTTCAAAAAGTGACCACTTTAGGTGCGGCCAAGTGACACTAAAGGTTTAACTGTAGTTTTAATAAATTGGAATTATAATTTGGATTTTTGTAATCGATTTCTTTTCGATTTCGCCATTAGAAAGGTCAATATCCTCTTTTTTGCTATGTGTTTATGTTAACTTCAGCTATTGTCTGTGTTTAATTTTTAACACTGAAGCATTTTGTCAAGAGACTTTCCAAGATTTTAAATTCAATGGTTCGTGAGTATTTTATAGCAAACAAATGGATAATTAAAGAATTTAAAGTATTTTTCTCCCCTAATGTGAATTTTATTAGTTCCCTCAAGGTCACTATTAAATTGTGTGTGTTTTTTTTAAATTATTTATTGACAATCTCCCATATTCATACATAACATTCTTCATTTATGCTTGTCGGTTCAGGGTCCTCGTGACCTGGCCTTTCTCCTCGTATATTTAGTACTGATAAAGAAGACAAAACTAGATTGCGAAACAGATTTGGGTAAGATCGCTGTAAAAAGCCCCTCAAAATATATCTTACCTACCGCTTAAAATGAGCACAAAATATTTTTACATCTCAGTTTACAACGTAAATTAATCATAACTCACCCCTCTCAGAGTTTTGAGGGCCGATAAAATTTACAAAAAAAGCTTCGATTAAACTTCCAAAGCGCTTAATGGCCTTAAATGATCGATGGTTCGTTTTCTAGGAAACTGAATGATAGGATCACTCAAAGCCCTGCATTGATTGTAACTAATCTAAATAGGCCGCGTCACGATCAATCTTCCCTATTGACGTTATTTTCCTGGCATGTATAAAAGGAATCAATCTTTTGTGATATTACCGTGACAAAAAATAAACTCGCAAAACGCTATTGTCCAAATTTTTTACGTCACGATCTGACAGTACGTAATGTAAGAATAGTTGAATTTGTTCCATGAAAAGTTTCCTTAGTAGTTAGTTTACAAAAAATATTAAAATTAATACATAAACGTAATAATAATATTGTGCGAGTAAGTAGCAAAAAATTAATAGTACAAATACTCGCTTCAACCCTCGCTACAATTATTAAAAACACAAATAAACATTGGTAGTGGTAGTTGTTATGTATCTTTCTCTTTTCCGGTTTGATACAGTTTTAATTTTCTGTTTCTTTCTTCGTTTGTGTTTTTTAATATTTATTTCTGTTTTGCTTATGAAATAGGAAGGCTAACAAGCAAGTGGGTCACCTGATGGTAAGTGATCACCACTACGTATAGACATTCGCAACACCAAAGATATTGCAGATGCATTGACAACCCAGAGGGCTAAAATGGAATATCTCTTGTACCAGTAATTTAACCAGCAGTCTTGTTCTCCACGCCGGAACACAACAGTGCAAGCAATGCTGCTTAGCGACAGAATTAGTAAGCAAGATGGTGGTAGCGATCCGAGCGGACCTTGCACAAGGTCACCTGCAAAAAGTTTAGTAAATTATTTTTATTATATCAGTAAACAGCTAACACATGTCAATTTTGCGGCATATAGCTTAGTGGTTACTGGTGACCTATGCCTATGGTGGTTATAGTGACCTTGACTACAAAGCTTCTCTAATTATACCTACGCGAGTCATGGATGTTATATGTATTTAAGTATTTATCTATTTAAATCTTATACATATTATTATGTATTTATATAATCGTTTTCGTTGTATAATTTAGAACTAGGTCAATTGGTGTAAATTATCCCCAGATATAAAGTTATTAAAATAATTGCGCACATGTTTAATTTGTTTATTGTTTGAATAATGATATAGTAAATTAATTGAGTATACGTTTTATTTACCACACATGAAGTCATCAGATCTGGCTTTCTTTTTTGGCAAAAAGCACTGCCTTAGGCAAAATTGATATATTTTTTCGCCTTAATTTTCAGTCAGTGTTTCAAGTCACACGCTTTCAAAAAGCACGACAGGTGAAACTAGAAACCCCAGATATTGTTAGTATTAATGTATGCTTTACTTTTTAGTCGTCATTTTTTCGCGTTCCTAGTCAACTAGTCAACAAGGAAACCTTATAGTTTTTTTTGTAATATATTGACGGTACTGCGCTTAAAGGGTTTCTAAGCCTAGTTTGATCGTCACAGCTAACTTTTAGTTAATTGTAGATTAAAAGTTGGTATCACTTGCCTTTGAACGCCTTAAGATGTTCTCTGTTTGGACTCCTGAATTATTCAGACGGACCTTTGTGTGGAATCCTCTAGGGTTAAAATCTTTAAGCTGAGTGTGGAATGGACCAAGGAAAGCTATATAGTACCGGACTTGATATGAGGTATTTAACTTTTATTCTTTGATGCGGTTTAACTCGCGTTTGGGGTTTTCATTGACATTTCGAGATTTTTACGGTTGGGCTACATCCTAATCGATCCCGTGCGAAGCCAGGGCGAGTAGCTAGTTTAGTTTTTTGAAATAGGAAGGCAAACAAGCAAGTGGGTCACCTGATGGTAAGTGATCACCACCGCATATAGACCCCCGCAACTCCATAGAGACTGCAGATGCGTTGCCAGTTAGTGTTTAGTGGTGGTGGTGTGTAGTTGAGTCTGTGTGATATATGTTTGGGAGTTATGTGTAGGAAGCGGAGGAGGGTGGCTTTTTGCATGAACATATATACGTCGAACAGACGCAGCTATTTTGCACGAGCCCGGCACTGGTTTCGCGGAGTAGCAAGGTAATTTATTCCAGTTTGTTGATATGGACCTCCGCAAAGTAACGCCTGAATCTGTTAATTATTTAAAGCCTTTTTGAGTTCCCAACTCGTACAGGGCCCAAGAAGAACTAAACCCAACCTTTTCATTAAGAAAGAAGTGGGTGACATGTATCATGAATGATACTGGTGATAATTGCCAGGACAAATAGTGAAATTGTCAGTCTCAATGATTTGAAACCCTCCCAATTTTAATTTCAGGATTGTGCACGCGCTCCTCAGAAAAAGACTAATTTGACTGAAACCTCATTGTTATTCGCATCAGCAGAGGCTGTCAATATTTTCCTATATAAATTCATGTATTCGTGACACCAGTGGAGCAATTTTCATACGAGGTTACCATGTAAATGAGAGAATGGGGAACGCACGCCAAACTGGATTACCATTGCTGTAGGAAAAAGTGAAAACATTACTTTGATGAGGAGTTAAAATCCCTTTGTAAATAGCCTTTAATTAACTAACCCACTTATTCATAAAAGTTGCGTAAACCTATGTTAGTTGACATGTGTTTTGTCATTGTAACGTTTGACCTCAAATAAACGGAACATTTGTTAGTTAAAAAATATTGGTAAACTTATAAATGAAGAAGGGGGTAAGACCATTTTCTTATTCTAATTTTCAACATATTTAATTTGACATAATGCACCTAATTCATAATTATTTATAAACAATAATATAAGTTTTCATAACTATCGTAAGCCATGACTTTCGTTTGTCATAATGGTCTTTTTTATGTATAATATTAATTGTTATAATTTAGTTTTGATAAAACTGACTTTCCATAATTATTACAAACCATTACTGTAACTATTGGAATTTAATTTCCAACCCACCTAAGGTTCAATATCATATAGCAAACTGTCACCATAAGAGCTAACTAAAGCAAGACGTTAGTTTGACATATCGACCTTAATGCCTTGAGAATGTCAGACGACATTTCAGTGAAATGGGTAGGGAATTAAATTCTTTGACTGTACAATTAGAGCGTACTATGTAAAAGTGTTCTCAGAAAGGCCTGTTACGGAAAGCTTACTACAGGTCCGGGACTAGGTACTTTAATGACCAAAATGCTTGGTCAAGTATTTTAAGTAAATAACGTGAGACATGTATTAGTTTTAATTGTATTTATTTTGATGACGTAAAAGTGATGTCTTTAAGAATCCTACTTGAATACATATCCTTATCTTTGGTTAAGTAAGGTCGAAAACTAACGCGTAAAACGCTTCGCCGCTTCTTTAGGCTTTTTTATATTACGTAAGCCAAAAAATTGGTAGCTTGTACACTTGCAAGTACAAGTATTTTAGCCATGTTCATGAGAACTGCTAAATGAATGCTATGAGAACCCTTAAAGGGATAAGTTCGCCTTTGCATAGTCGACCAAGTAATTGCTTGTCCACTTTTGAACTTTATCCCTTTGTAATAAGGTCGAAAAGTGGTCAAGCACTTTCTTGGTCGACTATACATCACTGTATCTCTTATGTTTATAATGTTTTATGTCTAATAACGATATGACTTACATTTACTATGACAAATTAACATTTATGACCAAACCAATTGGTTGAAAATAAATGATTCATATCATAGAGCCTAAAATATGGTGGTCAAATTCCAGCGCATTAAACCGCAAGCTCCTACCTCTATAAGTACTCCTTAATGGCCTCTCTAGTATCTGGTAGCGACTTTACAGTCAACCAATTTGATTCATAGACCACTGTAGAACCTTTCCACAATAATTGTCACATTGACTCTTCAAGAAATTTTTGTAAACGATTTCGATTAGAATTTAAAAAACACAATTACATTTGCGGTAATGTGGCGAATTTGGCAAACGCAAGGCACGGAGTCCTGATGTTACAGGTTCGACTCCAGCCATTACTCTAATTTTTCTTTGTGTTTTCATTCATTACAGCATATTAAATTAAATTTGAATGTCCTCAAAAAATGACCTAAAATCCCGGCGATGGCACATAGCGACAACGTTCTACAGTGGCCTACGAATCAAATTGGTGGACTGTACATTCAAATTAATTTTTCACAGTTCAGCTATCCTTCTGCGTTTGAGCCATATCCACCAAAAGGCAATTATAATGAATATCTGGGTGTTTTTAAATGTCAACCCTCAGATATTGATATCTGCTGTGTTCAATAAAATATCGTCACTTGGATGGCAAAACTTCTGAAGCGACACTTTGGGCCAAATTGAGTTATATATACCATCGGAATCAGCGGATTTTTCTGCGTCGATCTGTCCAGGTTTCAAGATGATCTGAGCACTTTTTGTCGCTTTAGCCCACGAAAAAAAGCTCGAAATTTGGGAGACCCATTACTAATCCGACGCTTAAATTAAATGTTTACTGTTTAGTAATTTTACCTCTTTATACTTTTGTCATAAGAACGTTGTCAGTCATTCGTGCTTTTGCGAATTGAAATAAGATTGGCGCTTTAGTACTTTGTGCATACCAAGAATTGTAATGCTATGTCGCTTAAGTAAATTGATCCACTTCATATTAAAAGGTTGGGTACACTTAGTCTTTTTCCTTTACTGATAAGAATATGTTAAAGTCGTTTCAGTATTTTTTACAAATACATTTAATATAATGTGTAGTGCAATTAGCTTTATGAAAACAAGATAAAATGGAAAAAAAACGATACGGATAGTATATAAAACGTGGCATTTGCTTTACAGCTTCTTAAAGAAAAGCTCTTATACATATAGCGGTCATGTCTTACTACGACGGACTTAATGATGCGTAAGCACGTCTATACAGTCATATCGTAAGTCATAAGATGATTTCAGATGACATCCGTGTACCCTTAAAACTGGCCCCCAGATGTACTGGTCTTCTGAAGTCTGAAGTAAATAAATAAATTGTGTACTATACGAGCAATGTTTATATTATTTGTATGTAATCGCGCTTTGGAGGTCTAACGATTTCGATTAAGGGTTTCGCCGATGATGACCCAAATACAAAAGGTTATAGTGGCTATAGTCGTTTACCATTGGCAAACGTGTTAAATTTACAATGTATACAATATTACTGAGTAAAAAGTCGATCTAGTCAGGTCTCATTTCTGGAATATTGTTTCCTGCGCATTTTTACTAACATCTGGTCTGAGCCGAACTAGGTCGTTCGGGACTAATAATGTGATTAGTCGCACAACATGTCAGCACCGCTTGAGTTAATATTTCATGAGCATTTATTCTAAAACGCTCAGCCCCATTTGCTGAAGTATATCAGTGCTAGGGGCACGACTGACAGACCTAAAATCCTTCATAAAAGGTGTCGAGGTGTTTTATATCAACCTAAAGGCACAGGTTTTTCGAACCATATAAACCCAAATGGCCATAATACTTATAATTGTAATTACCGTTTACACAGAGATCTTTCTGTTGTTTTTGTGTGTTTTGTGTTTTGTTGAATGGTGTCTGTCTGCGAACTGTCATTAGGATGGTTTTAGGGCTGCTGAATGCTCCAGACGGTGATGCACAGGCGCATTGTATTCAGTTTTTAAACAGTTTTTAAGTTTTGCAAACCATATAAAAGTTGTGGTGTAGAAGCAATCTTGTCTAACGAACTGCATTAGGGCGACTGCTCCTTTAGCACCTGATTTAGACTCCATTGGTGGATTTTACAAAGCGCACAATGTGTTCCAATCTGCTCACTCCAGTTATATTAAAAATATTCCATCACAGCAGCAAATAAGGTAGATGCTATAACACTTTCCTGTTGCTAGCGAGTTGGCGTATGCGAGTTGCATTAAAACAAGGCCTTACTTCTCGCGCATAACACTGTCGGTTTTCGAGGAGGTTTCAGTGCGCCATCAAAAGTTTGGAACGACCTCCCACCACCATTACGAAATAATATCATCCCGTAGTGGAAATCTCGTATGAGTTCTCATGTGAACTTCATAGAACAACCCATGCTTCTTAGGACAATTTAGAGTGTAGTGCCAGTGCAAGAGCCGCAACAATATCTGTTCCTCGTAGGTACAGCTTGAATTTAAAGCCTGGAATAGGTACACATGCTTGTAACTTGCACACTTTTCTGCGTGCATGTCATATTTCACACAAATGTGGCTCAAAAATGCAAGTACTTGCATGAAAGTGCAGAAGCTGTAGTCACGTGTATTCCAAGCTTGATAGTTACAATTTTAGTTGTTTGAATGCATAATAATTCTGACTAGCCTTACCCGCAGCGTTACACATGCAAAAAAGTATATATCCTAGGTTTTTATTTAGGACATGATGTATCTGTTTGTCAAAAATTTTTTGAATCTGTCTAGCCGTTAATGCGTGATTGAAGACCTAAGACCCAAAGGGTCAAATACCCAAACATTTATTATGTTATTAAGTAGAATAACAGCAGAGAACAACAAGAAAGCTAGATAGAAACTGCCGTCTACATAGAAAACAGAGTAATCGATAAATCATTACGTCGGCTTATGTTCTTGGGTCATGTTTTGAAAATAATGTGAGAATAGTTTAGTAGTTATGGGAGCTAACTTCAATGAGACCTACACTTTCTGTTTTCGGTATACGGTCTCCACCAGCGAACCTTTCCACCCCAATGGCTATCAGTTCTATAAGCAATGTGCCTGCCTACTACCACTTAATTTGTAAGACGGAAAGGTTCGCAATTCGTAGAGCCATGTTGGTAACTTTGGTTCTTCTGCGGACCTCCACATTTCTATCATGATGTCGCATAGAAATTCCGAGCATAACCTGTTGGGTGAATCTCATACGGCTTACTGTAAGAGACAGGGATATTATATTTGGTAACACACAATGGTTGAAGACTTATGGCTTCGCGCACCGCGGTATTTGAGATGAAAAGAAGTTTCGTATCTTATCAAGCGCAACCAAATCATTAATCATCAACAACTGCGAGATTGCGAATATGTAAATAAGATTGGTATATCATGCTTTGTCAATTCGTTCTGTACCAAACTTAGCATAAAGAGGAAACTGCAGTTCATGCGTTAGTGTTGCAAATACCAGCCTATCCACCTTGTGATTAGCTCTACACGAAGCTTAAAGTGAAAGCTGGCGTTTCGAGCTCGTGAAACGATTGTCTGTCCAGCCCCGTGCGCCTTACGAGGGCTTACGAAGGCTATACGTGGGGTTTTATGTTTATCTGGAATCCCGATGAAGATTCTTCCATTTAAGTTGTTTCTGCCAATTCCATGACAGCCAAGTACGTCTTCCCAGATGCTAGATTCTGATATAAGTAGTAGATACTGATCTGATTGAGTATTACTTACATACTTTATCAGAGCTTTGTAATATGGCTCACAGGACAGTTCAAAAATCGTCATAGAATTGAAACTTACTTACTATTTTTTGGATGTAATGTTGCTAAGATTGTTCAAAAGGTTTTTATATTCCATGTCAGCTATGTTTTGTTCTTGTTATGTTATTTTGATCGTGATTAAATCAGTGATAATAGCAATTTTTTGTCACGATTAATGCAGGGAAAGCAGAGCGATCCTGAATAGGGCAGCTTTGTCGTCAAATATGTTGCCTAGTCCATCATCTTGTCCAAGTCGGTTTCAAGAGCGCCTGCCGTCAAACGGCCACAGTGAAAACTAAGAATCGGATATCCTGTAATTTGCATTACCACCAACATTTCGCTACCGATTGCCACAGGTCATAAAGCTTGGAATTCCTATTTATAGCAGAGATCATCTATTTGGGTGTTGATCTCAGAAGATTAACAGTATTTTATTATAAAACAGTAAAGAAAACGAGTACGCGGGTCACCTGACGGGAAATGAACGCCGCCGCTTAGCGATGCTAAGAGAATCGATGATCCGTTACCCACCTTACGTTGCGTTGAGTTGTGCGGGTGCAAAGCCACTCCTATTAGCATCTATTGGGCTGGTATTCCACTACGACCGGCGATGGTGGGAATGCAGTAACTAGGGGCAAGCTATTAGATCTTAGGCAACCTGCAAGCGGTAAGAGGTGGTAGTTCCAGTTACTGTCTCGGCCAAATCCTGTCTATGGCCTCTGACTCTTGCTAAGCCAACAAGTCTCAGTACCGCAGCGCCGCCTAGATTATGGACAGAGTCATCGCATGCGTAAATTTGGTGAAAGTCTTACCCATAGTAGATACTTTCGATAAAAGGGTGAATAGTGAAGTGTATCTATACTCTCTAAGTAAAAACTTGTCAATATCAAATGCTATACATAAACTTCAAGCATTTTTACTATTGACTAACTTTTCTTTTGAGTAAAAATTATAAAAAGTAGTCTGCCAACTTCTTATCTTTTAATTTTGATTAAGTTACATGAATCAGTGTGTAAATAGCATATTTAATGTCTGAAACGTATTACTTGTAAGTCTATTCAACAGATAACAGTCAATAATGCATAAGTTATTCCTCGGATAAATCTTTTCCCATTACTGAAAAATCAGCCTTTAGTATTTTGTTACGTTTATGATTACCATTTAATAAATGATAAGCCTTATGCCCTTATAAAATCGTTTGACATTTGGTAATTAAGTATTAAACTCAGATTGATAACAAGTGACTTAAGGTCGTTAAGTAAAAATCAATATAAAATGCCAGAATTAAAGTCGCGTTAGTCTTCTGAAAATATGATATCAAACACAAAACTGTCTGTTTAGTCTTTTTACATGACTGCATTTTCTCAAAAAGTTGAAGACAAATGACTAAAGCGACACTTATCTTCTAAACCAGTAGTCTCAGCTTGATGGGATTGATTCCAGTCTATAGTATGCAGAATTAGCTTTAATTCCTTTCTAGAAATTCTAAAATGCGTTCAGTAGGAGACGAGTTATGAATTTTTTTCGTAAAAAAAAAACTTTAAATCGCTCTCCTGTAAAGTTGACCAAGTGTCGCTTCAGAAGTTTTGCCATCCAAGTGACGATATGTTTTGCGGCATATTTATTCATATTTATCGGAGGCTGTTTGTCAACACGAATGGAATGAGGTAGGCTGGGGTTGGACTTTTTATTTTTATTGCAAAATAGTACTGTAAAACCAAGTGTTATTTCGGGTAACGTATCAAAATTTATAAAGTTTAAAAAGCATAATGGATCAAAATACATACATGGTCAAAATATGTAATGCAATTTTCTTTGAAACTATTAACTAGACTAACTAGGTAGGTTGGTAGGTTTAGGTTAGGTCAGGTTTATTTTATAACATTCCTGTAAAGTTGACAATTTCTGCGAAAATTTCATTATGTATTTTGATCGTTTGTGTATTTTGAACCATTATGTTTTTAAATTTTGATACGCTCATTTTAATGCTGATTTAGTATCACAAATTTAGGTTATGGGAAATAGCGTTCCATGTATAAAACGATATTGCTTAAGATTATAAATGTATGTGTGTAATAAAGGTCTTCTTCTTCATATCAGCATTTATTTGTCCAGTGCTGAACATATGCCTCTTCCATGGATTTGTATGTCGTCCTTAATAGTGATTTTTTGGTATGTTGTCATTATGCCTTAGAACTAGGTTTGTATGTTTTTTTTTTTATATTCTTCATAGATTTGTCAATATTTGCATTTTAGGAGTTTCATACAAAACACAAAAGTGTGAATATTTTTGAAACTATTAAGAATATTTAAAATGCCAAAACATACAAACATAGTTTTACGGCACAATGACATCATACAAAAAAATCACGACTGTAGGTTAAGGTTTAGAGGGTGGAAAACGTTATCGTCGTTTGTATGGAGAGCTCTGGGTACACACTCCTCTTAATGCCACGAATCTGATTCAGGTTGGCCTTGCCGTGCTACGGATCGTCAGACCATCTAGCTGGTTGTCTGCCTACACTTCGCTTTCCCATTTGGGGTAGCCAGTGTAGCATTTTGCGGTTCAATCTGTCATTTCCTGCACGCAAAATATGACAGACTCATTAAAGAAAATATAGCAATAAGGGCGAACCACCATATTATTATTATTAATTTGCTTGAGAGCCTAGAGTTTTTCATTGCTGAGCAAAGAGCTTTCTCTCATCCTTCTATGTTTCTGATCCTAAGCTGTCTTCCGCAGTATTTTTTGGTAGTAGGTATTTCTGCTAATCTAGATATTTCACAGATGAGTTTGCAATGGTATTTGGTAAATGTATCCTTAACTATATCCTTAAATATATTATCTTTATGTCTCGTTTTAAAAACTAAACTAACAATAATATAAAATTATAAAGTTTATCATTTATCATCAATTCGACACGAAGCAAACTAAATAAACAGCTTAGAAGTCTGGAGATATCGTTAATTTTATACAATTATTTCATGCTTAAACCGTATTATTGAAAGCTCGAATACAGATATCAAAATTCATAATCGTACTGACAAACTTAGTAAATACTTGAAAACAAAACGGAATAAATCTTTAGAGGGTTTGAAACTTAAGTTTTTAAGTACTGAGAGTTGAGTTTCATGAATTTATTCAACTCCGTAACTTATTTCACACCTTTCGTCTCGAATTATGGAGTAATTGTCGCTCATTTCGCTACTGAAACTGTAAAGACGAGATATTTACTTTCACAAAAACTCGAATGTTGGCCAAGATTATAATAATAATAACAATATTTAATGCAAGGCAGTTTACATCTAATTAGTTTTTCAATTTGTTTTTTTTACTCATAATAATAAGGTCTTGTTATGAATGTGAATAGGAAATTCTGAGACATACAGGGTGTCCCTAAAACCAAACTAAAACTTCGAGGGCTAATAGAGTAGCCTATAAGCTATCAAATTAAGTAAATAATATATGATCTAAATAAAAAGTTCATAGTTTTCGAGATATTGTCACTTTACAACCGTATAAAATCATTGATTTTTACTTTGCTTTTATGTTACTTAGAATATGTTGAATTAAGAGCTCAGAAGTCAGACGATAAAAAACTTAAAATAAAAGACAATTGTTGTTCTTATATAAAAGAGCCTGTTCTTGTAGGAGTTATGAATTTTCAATATTTCCCATATAATTGAAGTTTTCAGCCGGGAAAGATTTCCCAGAGGTGTAAGCACGAGTTATTTTCAGAATTCTTGTTCTGTTTTTTGATGATAAATATGAAACTCGTTACTATAACAAGAGAGAAATTCAATTCTAAATTCAGGTGGGTGTGAAGGATTTTAGGGTTCCAACTTTAATTTTAATTTTTTTTTGAAAGGCAAACAAGCAAGTGGGTCACCTGATGGTAAGTGTATACTAACGCCTATAGACACCCGCAACACCAAAGAGATTGCAGATGCGTTGCCATCTCAGAGGGCTAAGACGAAATACCTCTAGTGCTAGTAATCACACCGGCTGTCTTGCGCTCCACGCTGGAACACAAAAGTGCAAGCACTGCTGCTTTGCGGCAAGATTAGCGAACAAGATGGTGGTAGCAATCCGGACGGACCTCACACAAGGTCCTACCACCCGCACAATTATTTAAAAGATTGAAAAACATTCAATATCAGTAAACACCTCTTTTGCCATTACAACTTTTGCCCTTGCAAGTTTTTGCTATCACACCTGATTGGTGAAGCTGACGACAGCTTCAGCAAGCACGAAAAGCTACGTAACTTTAAACAATATTGGTAAAATGACACAATGGATGTTTTTCTGCCTTTTATCTTTTTCAAAACTTTACTAAACTTTTTAACTCTGTTACAATCAGAAAGATAAGAAATAAAAGCCTTGTCAATTTTACCACCAAACTTTTACTTTTCACATAATTTCAAAGAAAAAACACTATTTATTTTAGATTCTTCATAGTTTTAAATTTCTGACCTTCAATATTTGAAACTTTAAGTTTTTGGATGACAAACATCCTACAATTTAGGAAGGAAAACGGGATAACATTAGCACAGAACCTTTTCACAATAGACGTCATAATTATTTCTGAATAAATGTCATGATATCCCAGCGATGACACATTGCGACAACGTTCTACAGAGGCCTATGAATCATATTGGCGGACTGTACCAATGGAAGATTAGTCGCTCTTATAACCTCATCCGTTTATGATGTGCAAATTGAACTGAATGTCAGGGTGCTAAAGTAATTTCTTGGGCTACTATTCGTCTTCAGTGACGCAGACAAACGTCAGGCCGGTGGGATTAATGGATTAATCGTGTCCAGTGACGTCACTGACACAACTGCGCATTACCTTAAATTATGTGTTCACCAGCCACCCATCACCATTACCAGTGGCTTCGTCTTCGTAGCTTTTGATTACAAAGTGACTTGCATTCCCCTTTTTACTGCCCTAATGGTGATATTTCCAAGAATCCTTTCTTAGTGGAACTCTACACTCCCTAAGGAATAGAGTTCCAAATTTCAGTATATAATTCACACTTTTATTGTATATAAAAAAGTCACTTTTAAATATGCAGCCAGCCTTATGAGCACTTTACCGCAGGGGACAGATTTGGGAGATATTTGTTTCTACATACATATAATAAAGTTTTATTCTATTTTATTTTTTTAGGTTATAGTCTTTTATTTTTATCTCAAAAATAAACCGCGAATATTTGTTTTATTTATGAACCTTATTTATAAATAGACCAACCACACTAGTATTTATCAAGTACCTTAAAACTAAATAAAAATATATACTTAAAAAAACTTATGTTACACGACCAAAAATATAAAAGTTCTTCATCTTCGAATTCGCGAACTTCAATATTCCTTTTTGTATCGCATTTTATCATTTTTCTCGCGAATCTATAAAACTGTCAAGGGAAATTGGAAGTTGCTAACAAAAATGCCGTGGCAGATAAGTCGAGGGGAAAAATTCTACAGCTAACTGGCGTTTCGGTGCTCCATTGTTAAAGCAGTTAATCTTATAATTTATTCTATACTAGCTTTTGGTTGTGCCTTCATACGCATGGAATTTCGAAGTAGGTATCTAACTCGGCTAATAGGAGGCGTATCAAGATGAAGTATACACCGGATTTTAATTTTGACCGTCAGCATGTGAAAACCGCATCCAATTTTGTAGAGCAATTTTTGCGTGATACACGCATAAGATTCAGACAGACGGACATAAAAACTCTAAAGATAATTGTGGATCCTTTTGCTTTTATTCCTCCCTCATTTGTTTTTTTTAGAAAAAGTAACATTGAAGGTAACTTACGCTAAAATTGATCACTCACACATTTAAACTTGATTTTAAATACGTTTCACTTTAATTTGACTGAATCTCAAGGTAGGTAGGTAACCTTCTTCATATTTCCTGTTAAGTTTCTTTTGTAACATTGCTTTAAATTAGCCCTAACATGATGACCCTAGAATAATTTATCTATATGTGTATTCCTTTTTTTTCTAGTTAGACACCAGTGGAATGGAACGAAAGCGGCAATTACAATACAATACAATACAGAACAATACAATCGTACAACATGCAGCCGCCTTAATATTGCCACTGCAGTCGGCGAACAGACTAAGTAAAATGAAGGCGACACGTTCGTTGGTCGAAGTAGTTTGAAGCACGTTAGGTGACCGAAGTAGTGTAATTGCCACTTGTCATAATACGGCCACAGGTTGTAGGTAGTAGGTGGTAGGTTGAGTTTGATTCGGACTTTTTCTCAGCAATCTCACAAGTAGTATTTCTGAAGCTCGGGCTGTATTTACAAATGGGATGTAAAAGAGCTGGGCTATTTGCTTGTTTCCGCTAAATTTGCTTCGTAAAGATGAATTCTGAGTTGATTTCGTAAGAAGGAAATACGTATAGAATTTTTGTTGGAACTCAAAATGTTTCTAACTTACCTAATCAATACTTTCTGTTGACATATAAAAAGGCGTCATGAAATTTTTATCGGCACTGATCGACGCAGAGAGATGGTGCGTAAATTTTTTATTACTATATATCACTTATTTGGTTGGGGAAAAAAATTTACGACGCACATTTTCGGCGAAAAGGAATTGGGTGGTATACTCCGAATTGTTGTTTTGATGTAAGGTTTTATTGCGAAATTTATTGTTATGGCAGGATAATGCCATAAATGTAATGTGGTTTAGGGTTTTAAAATCACAAAACTGAAAGCAGTTTTAATGTCATAAAAATGGAAGATTCATATTAATTTATTTATACATTTTCTGTATTCTAAAGTTACACAGATGCTTGAAAGTGAATTGTAGATATAACTGTCTTTTACTAACTATTTTATTTTATTTACTCTATGTATTTTTTTCACATATGGAAAAATCGACCCCTGATATAAAATCTAAAGCACGATCGCCGTGGAATTGGCCATCGTTGCTCATGTCTACTCTCTATTCCATAAAAAAGGAATTATTAGATCAACTCGAAGCAGTAATTAATAGCCAAAGTAATCTGACGAAGGCGAACCAGAATTTACTGTACCGTGAACGCATACAGGCCTCGTGCGCCTCGAATTGAAACTTTGCTCTAATTTATTCCGAACCGTCCAAATTCTACACCTTATCTTATCTAAGGTTCTTCTGCTTTCGACTTAAATAAATTCACGCTAACCGAAGGGAGCCTCTAATAAAAACATTTTTGGAAACCTTTACGTGTCATATCTTGATACCCAGACCCGAAACAGTGCACTAAGGACGTAGCTTTTTCGACACGCCGTATTTCCTACTAATCTAGTAGAAGAGAGTTGCACTGAGTTACTGAGTTAACGCGTATCGAAAAGATCCCTACTAGGTGCACATTCCCTCAATTCAAACGGTCAACGAAATTCATTTCTCTCTTTAAAACATCTCACAAAAATGACAATTTTTGAAGCCAGCTGACAGTTCTTTTTCATCTTAAATGTGAATTTTATCTCTACTGATACAAGAATTGTCCAGGCTTTGGTTTAGGAATGACTGATATGTTTGCGCCGGTATCGACGAGGAATGACAATTTAGAAGCTAGATCCGTAACAAATAGGCGGTGTGAAAGATTCCATGCGTTAGTTCCCGCCTCAGCTAACGCTGGTTTTAGTTTCCCCTTTCTTCACTCTTCTTAAAACTGCATGGAATAGTGCATTTAAAAGCCGCGTCTCCAAATCGTCGATGATAATAACAAATAGTATCGGGGCTGAACGTACCCGTATAAGGAATTGTCTCGCAACTGAATACGCGCGGCCGAAAGCTGGTGCGCGGGCGCGCATTAGACCTGGCATAGGACTGCGCTGTTGGGCGTTGAGATCTGCGATACTGTGAATGCTGCAATTTAATTTCGGCGACTTCACGGACGAGGTGATCTAACTTTTCCTCGAGCGAAATAGGGTGTGACTCTTGCTTTGGTGACGATGAAACGGACGGCTGAGGCGCCGGTGGCACTGATGCCTGTACTTGCGTGCTAACAGCGGACACTTCGTGACGAGTTTGCTCCAACACTTTGTCTGCCATGAGTGCTATTTCGTCAAGAGATTCGTTCTTCATTATAGTGTCACTAGCCGCCACGATTGCTCGGATTATATTTCATTTATTAAAGCAAATTGTTGACCAAACTTGACAATCTAGACCACTCTACGCAAGCGCTGCGCGGACCGCTGCGTGGTAGCTACAACTTTTTTGACATAATATCTCGAATGTGGATTCATCTTTAATGACGCGGAAATTGTCCCGGAGCAGTTTAGAATCATGTTACTAGTAGTACTAATACCCGTGAGTGATAGATTATTTCACGTGCATTGACAGTAAAAATAACTTGAGCTTAAGCTCAATGATTAATCATGATTAATCATGTGATTATATTATAGTGCACTAAATTGACAACACTCATAACCAACTTTTTGTAATAGGAAAAAATAAGTTTTTTGTAAAAAAAAAGTATTTTTAATACACGCTATTTTTCATTTCGAAACTACTGAATTGTATTGTCATTAGCTCTATATGTATACGTAGGAATTTGAAGCCAATGAAACCAACCCTTCAAAGACAATGATTTACGTCCAAGATTTGATACAAACGTGTTACACAAACAAGTTAATTCAATTAAAAGGTTTTGAAATTTACTGAAAAAAACTGAATGTTTACAATTAGTGATATTGATAACGCAGATATTTTATTTAAGGTAAGCTAATGAGTAGCGATGGTCGAGTCCAGACTAAACCGAGGGTGAAAGGAGGAAATTTTAGAAAGTTGCTAAAACAAAGATAAATCTGAATCGACTTGGAAGATTAATGTCGGAACTTTATGATGGACTTGGCGATGCCGCTGCCGTGTCAATTTTCACCAATACGAAGTCTTAGGGGGCGTCCACACCGGACTAAAATCATTTCCGAGTTTTGAGAAGTTAGAAATATCATTGAAAGTTTTATTTGCATTGAAAAAGGGGAAAAAGGAGAAAGCGGGTCACCTGGTGGGAAGTGATCACCGCTGCCGATGGGAACGAGTGACTGCAAAAAAACCGTTAATCCGTTGCTGGCCTTCATGTCCCGCCCCAACCTGTTGGCCTCTAGACCTCTCACTCACCTTGCTAAACGCAGCAGTAAGCTACTAGCTCCAGCATTCTGTTAAACTACCGGCTACCGGTATTCTGTCAAAGTGTGGTACTACATCAGTCGAACCGGCCTATTTAAGAAGAAAAATTTACAGCATTCAATGTTGGTATTTTTGTTTATGGTGAGACGCTCTCTCCTCATTGACTGGGCGTCCCACTGAATAGGAGGATGATAGCAAAACAAACAGAGCTCCCACTCTTTTATCCGACTACTGTAAAAGCAAAGGAAGATAGGACCTTGGTTTTGCGGGCGGTAGGACCTTGTGCAAGGTCTGTCCGGCTCGCTACCACCATCTTGCTCGCTAATCCTGCCGCTAAGCGGCAGTGCTTGCACTATTGTATTCCGGCGTGGAGAGCAAGACAGCCGGTGTAATTCCTGGCACAAGAGATATTTCATCTTACACTGAAAAAAAGAATTAACCGAACAAGTTAAGTTATTTGAAAAATAAACAAATTTTGGTTATAAATAAATAAACTTTGACTAAAACTAAACAACTTATTCAGTTGTACAACCAAAACCAGTTTTGTAAATTTAGGTTTGATAAATTGTAATCCAAATATTGTTAACTATTAACTGAAATAGCGTAGACAAACTAGTTGGTTAGAGCAACAAAACCGAGTGTTAAGCAATAACTGAACTATACTCTTACTATTTACAATGCCTTTGACTTCAGTTTACCAAAATGGGTGTTTATTATTAATTTCGTGAAATCTCAATAAACTGACAATGTTTTGTAGATATTAAACAGCTGATTTTAGTTTGCTATTAATTCACTATTTTATTTAATAAAAACCATGGTTTTGTTGATATTTCCCTATCTATTTAATTGATAGGAACCAAATCGAATGATGCATTGATATAATCAAACATTTGTTAAAGATTACTTGACTAACTCCTTAACAGTTATTTATAAACTTTTGTTGACATTAGCCGAAAGCAACTGTTTATGTGTAACTGGTCTAATCGCTGAACTAGTTTGGCTACACAACAAACCGATTGGTAAGCCATAACTTAACTATTATTCTTACTAGTTAAAAACGCCTTGGAATATATTTTACTAAAATGTATGTTTATTATTAATTTCATGAACATTTCATTTGATAATCAATGTTTTGTAGACATTTAGCGGCCTATTTTGAATTGCTTTTAACGCACTATTTTATATTGGCAACCATGGTTTTGTAGACTTTTCTCTATTTATTTATTTGTTAAGAACAACACTGAATGATGCACTGAATAATCAAACTTTAGTTAAAGATAACAATAACTAATTACTAAGTAGCATTTAAACTTCTTTTACCATTAGCCAAAAGTGACTTTATGTGTAACGGACTGAATCGCAGTAATGCCAGATGGGGGAGATTCCCTGCAAACACGGGTAAAAAAACGGGTAGTGGTTTTGGTAAAAATGTAAAATGGAGATATTTCGGAGGCTTGTTCTTAGCTCATAATAAATATTCCCAACGAGTCAGTTGAGGGTGTGACTCGTTAGGAACAAAGGCTTGATTATACCCCAGTACTGGGGCCTCCTGTATCTACTTGTAGCAGCGTGACGTAGTCGCGGAGTAATCCACGGCTGGCATTAGTGGAAAATCAAATAAGTTGGCAACACTGCCACGGTTTGGTTCACGTTAGGTCGGAATCGACCGTCGGAACAGCTTTCGTACGACACGTTTTGATTTGGCAGATGGTCGGGCGGTCGGATGCCCCGGCGATGGTTGGCGTCTGCCAATTTGCCAAATTGTACGTCTGTTCCTAGTATTAAGAATGCATATTAATCAGACTCAAATTTTATAAAATGTTTTTATTATTTACAACTAAAAAATCTGAGACTATTGGGGTTGACAAAATATGTAAGCACTTTGCTGGAGTTCATCCCTAGGGAATTAAATACATTATACGTGTAATAGTTTCTTTTTTCTTAAAATTATTAAATTAAATACTTTATTAGTTAGGAGGTTTATTTTTTTAAATAAGAAACAATCTTTGGGGAGATTTGAGATGTGTTCAGGGGGAAACTCATATGGCCTTCTGGCAACACTGCCTAATCGCGGCACGTGCGGGCGGAAAAAACCTGTTGGAACCTGTTCAATTCAAACGTTCAAGCGTCGTCGGAACGGTCAAGCGGGTAAGCTGGTGAAGTGATTTTGCTTTATTAAAGCTTAAATAATTGATTGAAATGTCGTTATTTTTGTCAGGAGTCCAGCTGAATCTAAATGTTACAATACCTAATGGATGAAGAGTGGCAGCCGGCGGCAGCGGAAGCCAAGCCGACCGAGCCAAATCCGAAAACACGAGAACAAGAAAGCATATCATCATCGGTAAATAGGTTTAAATGTGTAATTGTACATTTGTATGTATAATTATAATCTATACTTATCATTTAAATATCATAGGTTTTGTAAACACCTTGAGTCGAACATCATGTGGAATCTTCAAGGATGCCGACGAGTTTGACCAGGCAATGGCAATACCGACCGAACGAAATATTCAAGAAATTGATGAATACTTAAACTGATGGGGTCTTGGAATGTACGCCAAGAAGTTCAAAGGTATGAACTTTTTTTAATAGCTAGATGATCTTAATATCTGAGCGGCTGCTTTTAGGCCCTATTATATTGGGCATAAGGGCTCAAAATGGAAGGGCAATTACCTGGCCCACTGTATAAAGTATAGGGGCATAGAGTATGTAATGTCGGAGCAATTCTGGGGAGAGGTACGAAGCAAAGCGGAGCCCTCCGCCGTCGGTGGCCAGCCGTTTCGATTTCTTTTTTGTACATCTGGTACTTCTCTTGTGTTTTTTTACATTTTATAAGTTGACTAATGTACCTTAGTAGTCACACTAATTTTATTACTCTGTTTATATTCCAGAACATAGGATTGACTTAGAAACGCTTATAAATCTTATCCACAGAAGACGTCAAAGAACTGATACCAGTAATAATTAGGCCATAGAGCCAAACTGATGACACAAATATCAATGCTAAAAAACATAATATATAATAATATTGAATTTTGTACTGTGAGATTTTAATAAAATAAAATAAATTAAGTATTAAACAAATTAACTCTTTTTATTCATAGTTTTTTCCGCAACTAAAAATATTTCAGGATTTTTAAAAAACTTGTTTAGTAATCAGTAGCTGTACTTGTTTAGTAATTGATAGCCTAAATGTAAATCTATCAATGTTTGTGTTTTTTTCCACTGTATTTCTTTGTACCGATTTTATTCTATAAAGATTACATTTAACTAAATATAATAAAATCAGTGCAAATAATACAGTGTAAAAAACAACATTGATAGATTTATGTTTAGGCTATCAATTACTAAACAAGTACAGCTACTGATTACTAAACAAGTTTAGCTACTGATTATTAAACAAGTTTAGCTACTGATTACTAAACGGTTTAGTTACTACATAACAAACCAATTACGTTAGTAACAAACAAAACGTTTTTATAGCAGTAGAGAAAAAAGTTTTGTTACTGACTACTAAACGGTTTAGTTATTACTTAATAAACCAATTACGTTAATAACAACCAAAAGGTTTTTGTATCAGTATAGAAAATCATTTGTTATAAGTAGATAACTTAGTCTGTAAATACAACTGGACAGTAAAGCTACAAACAGGCGAAGAGTTTGTTTATATGATACAAAATTGGGTTAATTAAAAACGTTCAAAGTGTTTAATTAATTATAACGAAATTGGTTCAGTTTCTAGTAGCTCAAAATATTTTACAAAACTCTGTTTTGTTATTAGTAAGACATAGTTCGGAAGTCACGATTTTTTGGTACGCAGTAACCAAACTTTTGGTTGCAGGTTACTAAAAATTTCTTTCAGTGTAGCCCCACAACGCATCTGCAATCTCTTTGGTGTTGCGGATGTCTATAGGCGGTGGTGATCACTTACCATCAGGTGACCCACTTGCTAGTTTTCCTTCCTATTTCATAAAAAAAAATTATAACAAATCACTTAACACCTCATTCATCAAAATCCGCTCAGTAGTTTAGGCGCCACGATAAGATATACGTAGGTAAGTACAAACATACATAGACTCCAGTTATAACTAGCTTGGGATTAATATTCTTTGTATACAAAACATATTTAGAGAGCCAGCGGCCTTACAAGACAGCCATCGTTTCGCAATAAACAGCAAGGTTTGAAGGTTCGTGCTGTTCGCAGCTCATTCCGCGCCCCGCTTGCACGAGCACCCTCGACACGAGGTGGGGCAGTGTCCCAAATCATAACATTTTAGCGAGAATTATCCACAGAATAATTAATAGATTCAGGCGTTACTTTGCGTCTGTGCGACACATATATGTTCATGCACATATATTTTTTGCATGAACATATATGTGTCGCACAGACGCAGCTATTTTGCACGAGCCCGGCACTGGTTTGGCGGAGTAGCAAGGTAATTTGTTCCAGTTTATCCACAGAATAAATAATAGTACTAACGTACAGAAACTTCTCTTTTACGACCGCGCCTAAACGAATTCCAACTTTATTCACACGCTGAAAAAGTTCGTATTACTTTTTACACCATTCGCCAGGCGGAGCGGCGCCGCCCGCGCCCGCCTTCGCCCCGCTACTCCCGGAGACACGCTAGGGTTGCGCGGCATTCGTTTTCAATCACACTGACACGACGGGGGCGAGCAGGCGGGCGCGCGACGAGCCGACAGCCTACTGCGAATTGCCTATGCCATAGGCAAAGCGGTCGAGCGTACCTACAGTGCGGAGTGGAAGAAGCGAAGACATTGTCATGCCTGAAAAACCAGCCACACCTGCCCCGATAGCAGCGCCCTCTACTGGCTCCAATTGTTTTTCAAAGCACCAAGGAACCTATTGAAATATGCACACAAAATTTCATCCAAATCGGTACAGCAGTTTAGAAGGAGTTACGTGACAAACATACGTACAGAAGAATTATATATTTTATAATTACTAACATATTTTAATGTTAATACATTGCTCAAGCAAACTATTTTAGGATCTCTTGTCTGTTTTTCTTTGTTTATTTTTTAAATGTTTTTATATTTTTAGTTGGTAATACGGCGAAACTGATAAACGCAAGGCTCTGTAAGCTGAGGTTGCAGGTTCGAGTTCTGCCGTTACCCTACATTTTTCTTTATGTTTTCATTACATATCATTTAAACTTAATTTCTTTTTTATTTATTTTACTTTGTACCACACTCCCACGATCTCTCCCACCACATAACTGGGTCAGACAGATGTGTATAAATTAAAAAAGAAGCAGCAACCGTTTTACTGTCAACAACATTCTGATGCATATATATATTCATGCAAAAACCCACCCTCCTTCGCTTCCACACGAAACAACATATATCACACAGACTCAACTACACACCACCACCACTAAACACTAAAACTACACGATCAACGCGCGTTTCGCCCCTGTACGAGGCATCATCCGAATGGCAGCCCGGCACTGGTTTCGCAGAGTAGCAAGGTAATTTGTTCCAGTTAGTTCTTTATGCAAAATATTTAAAAAAAAAACAGTGTTATTTTAGAAGCTAGGTTAGCTAGAAGAGATACCAAACAGAAATAGGCTCGCCTCTGTACTGTGTTATTTTAATTGTAATGTGTTTTATGTTTAGTCGACCAAGAAAGTGCTTGACCACTTTTCGACCGTATTACAAAGGGGTAAGGTTCAAAAGTGGTCAAGCAATTACTTGGTCGACTATACAATAAACTGTTTACTTACCTACTTATTTTCAAACTGTACCTAATAGAGATTTTTTTAGAGGTTTTTTTACAAAATAATAGTATTGACTGCAGCGCCGTCGGTCCGACAGACTGACAGCGCGAGCGATTGTCGATTTGTTGTACTTATGTTCGACTTTTGATGCGGCCATGTTTTAAACGCTGACTAGAAGTCCATTACTTATAGGTCAGTGGTATTACTATATAAAAAAAGTTTCGTTCATATTATCGTCATCGTCTATAGCAAAAACGTTTTATTACCTTTTCCTTCAAAAGCCGAAACGTGTCACTTTTTAAACAAAATGCTGGCAGTATACATATCTTAGAAACATTTTTTGATTTTGCTTAACAAAATATTGCCATACAAAAAATGACACCGCGGGAGCTAACCTGATTTGGAGGCATAGGAGCGACAAAATCGAAGCATGAATAAAGCATAAGCACAACATAAAAGGATTCAATGTATGTTCCTAGCCACGTTTTTACAGCCGAGGCTTGGAGGGAAATTTCCTTGCGTGTTCTTTTTTAAGCTACGTACCTACAAGCTACAATACGGTTACTTAAACTTTGCCACTCGGTATTATTCGCCAAAGATCGTTTTTGATTTACATTGCCTCTTTGCACCATTACATGATACTTGACCTTCTATTTACTATGGTATTTCCGATGACAGTTGAAGTCAATTCTTGAAATAATTGCACTATAGATTTGAGCGAGGACTCTTTCGCCTCTCATAACGTTGTATGCCATAGTGTAATATAAGATAATATTAACAATGCAAAACATTATATTCAGACAATTGATATTTTATGTTATGATCGAATGGACCCCCTTAAGCGAACCCAGGGCATTCTGAAAAGTTTTAAACTCAGTTTCGCATACTCATTAGCAATTTTTGTCCATATTTGCTTTTGCAACTTATCTTAAACTACGTTTCTAATACCAACCCAGAGGGCTAAGATGGAATACCTCTTGTTCCAGTAATTACACCGGCTGTTTTGCTCCCCACGCCGGAACACAACAGTGCAAGCACTGCTGCTTGGAAGCAGGATTAGAGAGCAAAATGGTGGTAGCGATCCGGACGGACCTTCCTTCATGATACAGTCAGGGCATTTGTTTAGAACCAGAAGAATTTAAGAGCCTCTGTTTTTCCTAAGATGTCCCAATGTCTAGACCTATACGTTGACCTATAGGGCGCACTGTGTGAAAGTGTGCACCCAGCTTCAGTTTAATACATGTAAAACAATTCTGATAGACTTGGTTTTTTGCTTTAGTACGCTAGTAGAAGATAAGATTTCTGGCAAGTTAGTTGAAGGTTACGAACCTTCACTAACTACGAGCAGAAGGAAATTTTAGAAGAGCCAAACTAGTACAAGGCAATAAACAGAGTATTATAAGGCCATCTTGCCCGCTAATCCTGCCGCTAAGCAGCATTGCTTGCACTGTTGTGTTCCGGCGTGGAGAGCGTTGTCAACGCATCTGCAGTATCCTTGGTGTTGTCGGTGTCTGTGGGCGGTGGTGATCATTTATCAGCAGGTAATCTTCTTGCTCGTGTAACATCTATTTATGAATGCGTTATTTATAAGGATTTAATGGCAATAGTTAATTAATTGCTTATTTGATTGCCTTCATAACCCTTGCTCTAATTAATGATTGCTACGAGTATAATCACTGCTGAATCAGATTGAGACTGTTAGAAAATAAATCTCGTGGTTTCGTGGTTTTAGTCGAAAATGAAAATGTTAGCCGTTATTGCTTTGATTCTTTTTGGTAAATATTGCCTCCAAAGATTTTTATCTTCATTTTCATATCTTCATTTTCATCTTTACATAGCATAAAAACAAGTCTCTATTTGCTTCTGTCTGTCCTTGTATATTCAGCTGTTTACTTTTTCTAAACCACGCAACGGGTTTTGAGACAGTTCTTTATACTTATAACGTTAACGAGACTTTAACGCGAAAAAATCATCGAACCTTATTTCTCATCGTTGAGAGACAGTTGATGTTCCACTGGCTCATTAATCGTTCCCGAAAAAGTTTCATTGAATTAAACGGAGACGGCATATATTTAACATTTCATTTGTTCGTATGAAAAATGTAGTTAACATTTAACTAGTTTAACGTTTATTAAAAAACGGTTGACGCGTTGATGGTAGAAAAACGTTCAAATTTACTTACTAGTTGTTGATTCAACGCCTACTCCTAATTAGTAGCATATTTAATCCATACCCTACTTATTAATTATCCATTGATTGCAGTGTTTTTTCACCAGATCCATGACACCGTGACATACAGTCACCAGTTGATGGCGAAATACAAACTCATCTACCCATACCAGATGAAGCAGTTTGCAGACTTGTACAACATACCGGATTGCGAATGTCCTAGAGTGTACTGGCCAGTTTGTGCCTACAGCAATAAGACCTTTGTGAACCATTGCATACTCCACTGTCACGCTAATGAAGTGATACGAAGATATGGACCCTGTATTGAGTACAGAAGAGATATGAACCCGTTTGTTGAAGTAGTCTTGCCTAAAACGTGGGAAGATACAGGGAATGAGAGCACTGTTATAAAAGTGCGTCCTGAAGATTTTGTCAGCGTTATTCTACCGGCGTGTGAAGGCAATTGTACGGAAGGAGCGAATAGATAAAATTAATAAAAATAAATAAATATTTTTGTGACAATTAACACTAATTGGCCACCAATTGATTGATTGCATTGATTGAAAATTTAAAGAATAAAATTTAAACATTAAGTATTTCAAGCAAGTCTGTTGCAGTTGTTTAAATGCGATTATTTTTTATGGTATTGACAACATCACAATGATTAAAAACACACTTAAAGATCTTACTCTTGTCTATTTATAGTTTGACAAAAGTCTCCTTCAGACGTTATATATCTTAAATCATATGATTTGATTACTTGTAAACAATTTTCAGTATAAACTACCGAACTAACTCGTTAGAACTTCGCACTCAAGCTTACAAGCAATAACAAGCTTAACACTCATCAACACAAGGTCAAAGTTCGTCTGAACACGCCTGATTCTATTATACAAGATTAATTAGGGTGTCAGCACACGAGACTCAAAGAGTGACTTAGTAACACATTAATCAATACCCCATAGAGGCAAAGCTTCATATGATTGCGCTATTTGAAGAAGAATCCTTGGTCAATTGGCTTAGTTTTTCCTTGATTTGGTCTATACGGTTCCAATGAAAACGTTTCAAAATAATTATTTTACGAAAAACTAGTCTAAATTTCAAATAAATAATATGTTATAAATTTGAACATTACGTTGGCTCTGGTTTATTTTATGACCAGGACAAAAACTTAACCGCGTCAGCGAAAAGTAGCTTTTTGGCCAAATAAAAGTGTTGCATAATGGTTAACATTAATGTTAAAAACCTCTTGTTGACGTTTGTTTCATCAATAAATTCATGAATTCACGACACCCGTGGAAAAGACTAGTAGTACACGGCGACTAGGGTAGCAAACAATCTTAAACAGTCACACGTCACTCTTTGTAGTAGCTCAGTTGTATGAAGCTTAGCCTCTGTAGGGTGTTTATACAAGTGTGCTTGGTACTGCGCAAGTTGTGGTATAGTACGAGCGTTTGAAACTTTGGCTAATAGTATTCCAGAGGTATTCCAAAGAGAAACTCTGTCTTTACCTTGATTTTAGAGTTCCGTAACCAGGAGCATTTCACTTAACTTATGCCTTCCGTTGGCATTTTTCTGACTTTTAAAAGAACGATCTTTTGAGCTGTAATGACAACTGACTAAACTTTTCACAGACCCTAAATCTAATAATAAAAACATAAAAAGTAAAATTAAGGAAACTCCTAAGTTAATTTTTTTTTTAAATTATGGAGACAGTTTTAATAATAATCTTTTAATAAATGTCATTTTATCTTTATCTTATCAGACAGATTTCCCATAGAAAATGTGTCAAAATTAATTGTTGGTAATCAAAAAGATTCGTTGTTTAAACGAAGGAACATTAAACCAGCCATGAGACGACATCCAATAAGAAGCCTAGATAGTGACAAATAATTAACTTGGTTCGTCACAGTTAAAACCAATTCCATCTTTATCTACGCATGAATACATCTGAGTAACTCATATCTCCAGAGTAGCAGAATTTAATTTCAAAGAAAAGAAAACCCGACTGAATACTGAACTCTTAATCATGTGGAAATTCATAATTGATATCATTGTTGCCGTATGTAAGTTTCCTTTACTTTAGGTTTAGTAGAAATTACTAAAAGTGGATGGTAGGACCTTGTGCAAGGTCCGTCCGGATTGCTACCACCATCTTGCTTGCTAATCCAGCCGCTAAGCTAAGCAGTGCTTGCACTGTTTTATTCCGGCATGGAGAGCAAGACAGCGGTGCAATTACTGGCACAAGAGGTATTCCATCTTAGCCTTATGGGTTGACAACGCATCTGCAATCTCCTTGGTTTTGCGGGTGTCTATGAGCGGTGGTGATCACTTACCATCAGGTCATCCACTTGCTTGTTTGCCTTCCTATTTTATAAAAAAAAAACACGTAAACTTTCCGACTTATCTTGTAAAATTCTTACACAACCGCGGCCCAGATCCCCACACAAGCAGAATCCCAATAACAAAAGAAGATAAGTAAGGATCAGGCCATTTCCACTATTATCTCGTTTCACACAAGATGTCCCCCGAAGCACAGCGGCAACCATAACTTTAACCCGCATACGAAATTCCATAATGAAAATTGCTCCACCGGAACACCTTTCTAAAACAACATGGTTAAATAAGCTCCTTAACTCCATACAATGAAGGCTGAATATCCAACTGACAATATGACATTGTAACACTGCCTTAACACCTGCATAAATGATACCCAATTTTTAACAACGGGCAGTATGGGGGGATCGTAAAAAGCGACGAAACGGTCATTATGCTTTGACCTGGGCGTAAAAGGTCAGAAAGGGGCAAAAGGCAAAAAGGTCAGGATTCTTGTCATACAGAGTAACTGTTACTTATAGGAGGCTTGTTTTGTCTGTCACACCGTTTCGTTCATCAGTAAACACATGATTAGTACTACAGACATCGAACATCCAAAATTATTTACGGTAACTGCCACTGCTTGTCAACTCCGTACCAACGTAACTACAAATTTACGGTTTTCGGATTTACTATTTTATTTGTTCTGTGAGACCTTGCTTCTTGCCAAATTTCATTGTTCTAGGTCAACGGGAAGTACCCCATAGGTTTTAACACGTTCATGTGCGCTACGTGATAAGACGTAAAAAAATGGTATATACGGCGCAACAAAACGTAAATAGCCGTCAAAATAAAAAAATTAAAATCTCATACAACGTGACTGAACGCCGAGCGCCCGTACTAAATTCTATCAGCTACGTCATCGTGCTACATTATGTCAAAAATTGGAACCACTAGTGCCACGCTATTTCCAACTTAACCCTCACTAAAGATGACTAGAGTGCACATACATGCAAGGAACTGTAAAACGTCCTATGACGTCGCAACTAGTTCCGCCAGTTGACGTTAAGAAACGTTCCTGTCAGATTTCGCGTTATTTTTTCCTACGTTGTATCACAAAGTCTATAGACGTCGTTGTATTTTGTATGGGGAAATACTGTGCGTAACAACGATATTCTATAAAATCGACTGCGCACGTGAACGTGTTAAAGTGCTTTGCGAATGTATGAGATATGCAGCATAAACGGCCGTATCTTTTGATTGCGTTGACTTAGAAGTTTGATTTTTTCGCGTCTCCAACGGCCTACAGATTTGAGTATTTGGTATTGATTACAACTCGATACCTCCACGCGTTCCTGAGAAAAAGGGTCGTGACAGACAGACAGCAGACAAACAGACGGTCAACGAAGTGATCTTATAAGGGTTCCGTTTTCCTTTTGAGGTACAGAACTCTAAAAATTACAGAATTGGACATCCCGTACTGTAACAATATCTAGTCATCAAAACCGTTCCAAAGTATTTTTTTTATATTTCAACTAGCTTTTGCCCGCGACTTCGTCCGCGTAGACTTATTAAATTGAATTAAACAAACGGACACCCAACATGCAATCTTCAATATTTCCTGGACGAAATAATGAGAATTAGTTGCTTTGCTGCTCATGACATTACGCCGCGGCGTATAACTCACTTATCGCTATCAACAACAACAACAACAACAACAAATACTCTTTATTGATTCACACAAGTAAACAAAAAATGCTATCCCGTGGGAACTATGCATTTTTACGGGATAAAAAGTATCATGTGTTAATCCAGGTTATAAACTATATGTGTGCCAAATTTCATCCAAATCCATTCAGTTGTTTTTGCGTGATTGAGTAACAAACATCCAAACATCCAAACATACAAACTTTCACATTTATAATATTAGCAGGATTACTACGGTCTGAGTTACGGCCTTCTTAAAGGGTTAAGTATGCCTTTCCGGCATTTTCGCGAATGTCGTATTCGAATGACAACAAGGCAGCGCCATAATGGATGGTCCCTTGAAATGGTTCCGGGTTCGATTTCCGTCTGAAAACTATTTTTGTGCGCTAATAGACGTCGGTTACATTATAATGGTGTTACGGAGGATTGATTTCGTATGAACACATTTGCTTTTAGAGTCCCAAAAAATTTCAACAGTATTTTTCACTACATGTAGAATAAAATATTGATATTCTCGCAAAGAGGCGACACTTATAGGTAACTAGCTTTTGCCCGCGACTTCGTCCGCGTAGACTTGTTTAATTGAATCAAGCAAACGTGCATCTAACAATCTGCAATATTTCCTGGACAAATTAATGAGAATTAGTTGCTTTGCTGCTCATGACGTCGCGGCGGCGTATTATTCACTTATCGCTATCCCGTGGGAACTATGCATTTTTACGGGATAAAAGTATCCTATGTGTTAATCCAGGTTATAAACTATGTGTGTGCCAAATTTCATACAAATCCATTCAGTTGTTTTTGCGTGATTGAGTAACAAACATCCAAACATATAAACTTTCACATTTATAATATCATAGTAGGATTTTTCATGGTTACATTAATAGCTTTAACATAACTGCCGCAGTTTATTTTCTCCATTCGTACAGCTCTAACTATACACTTATGGTTCGGATTTTTCCAATTACTTTTTTTTTCAAAATTGGACTGGGCCTGGACGAGTGATCTGCCAAATGCATCCGGCTCTCCAGGCCAAAATCAGTATGCAATCGTCAGATGCAGACCAAAAAGGAAATGACGAATTTAGATGCATTGAAACCTGATTAGATCCTATCACTTATACACGGTGATTTTTATTAGTATACAGGAGTTTATGCGGGTTGCGTTTATTTATTCTTTGCGGGTGGTAGGACCTTGTGCAAGGTCCGTCCGGATCGCTACCACCATCTTGCTCGCTAATCCTGCCGCTAAGCGGCAGTGCTTGCACTGTTGTGTTCCGGCGTGGAGAGCAAGACAGCCGGTGTAATTACTGGCACAAGAGGTATTCCATCTTAGCCCTCTGGGTTGGCAAAGCATCGGCGCTGTCTTAGTTGTTGCAGGTGTCTATAGGCGGTGGTGATCACTTACCATCAGGTGCACCACATGCTTGTTTGCCGTCCTATGTTGTATAAAAAATGTCGTCCTATGTTGCATGTTATTTTTTGTCGCATTTGGCGGGTTCGAGTCCCGACAAGCGATTTTTCGTAAATCCATAAATGCAGAATTGATTGTTTTTAAAAATAAAGGAACGTCTCCTTTACACAGAATGCGCTATTTCCACTATTTAAGGTAGTTGCCGTCCATGTGGCATTCAAACTTTCCACCCTGTAGAAAGTCTAAGAAAAGTCTAACTAAAATATACGTGATATTTCTGAACGCGTTCCCGTGTACTTTTAATAGCTCAGCTCAAATAACGAGCTACAATCATCGCTGCCGGAACTTTTTAATTATTCCCCCAATTTCAGCGACCACACCGAGCCAGTTGTACAACATAATTAACTGGGAAATTACCAGCAGTTATTATAGTCCTGTTAATCAGGAACTAGTTAGTACCATGTACAGAATGTTAGGTAACGAGTGGATAATCGGTGACGTGCTGATAGGATGCACTTATTTGAAAGTTTGAGAAAGGTAAATTAGGTTTAGTACAAGTGTGAGTTGTAGGACCGGGATGAAATTCGTCAAAATGTTGCACAATAAAAACCCAAAGATGCAGATGTTGCAAACAAACAGAACGTTTTTCTAGAAAAGTGCTGTCATTACGTCAGATTTTTTAACGTCATTCAAACTCATCTTCCCGGCCGCCATAATAGAGAAGAAGAAGGCAGAAGATTACGTATTGACTTACATTCCTTATCACCATTGCACATAGCTAATAACCTATTCTTGTACGCTGAAAAAACAGTTTCACTCCACGTAACCTAAGTTTGTTTACCTATTTACACAAAAAAAGTGACTACCGAGCTGTTTTTACACCTTACCTAACACTTGATTTGTAAATAAATCATCAAATGTTTCTCATCAGCAAATAGTTTTGCTAATTTAAATGAACTTTGACTACCATTAATCAAAATTACGAATATCGGCTACCTAATTTGATTTTAATATTGTTTTTTCCAGCAATAATCAGAGCACAAGACAGGATCCCTAAGGAAAACTTTACAGATTTTTTCACCCCATATTCATGGGACGTGGTCTCTCTTAAGGATTGGAAGATCACCAACAGAAACTGTTCCGAGTGTCCAAGAGTATACATACCAGTCTGTGCTAACAACAATAATACGTTCACTAACGAGTGCTTTATGCAATGCATGAATTTTAGAATCAATGCAACGAATCGAGTAAATAAGTCAACAATACCGCTAATAACGAAATATCAAATGGGGCGGTGTATCCTTTATCCCAAAAACAAAGCAACATAAAACTGTAATAAATATCTTACTTATAAAATGCACGTTTTAAATCCCCTGCGGTATAACCATTTTAGTTATTTTAAAAGTAGTAAGACAAGAGGAATAGAAGGAAGAGGAAGAAAAAAAGTATTTAGTATTCGGGTATTTAAATTATTAGTATGTAATGTGTTTATAGGTAAATTGTATGGTAATTTTCCACTGGTTTTGATAAACTCTCGATCTTGTTCTGTCCCTACTATGATACTCCTTTCATCCACTCAAAGGTTAACTGGAAGAGGTCCCTTAAAGGGATAAGTTCGCCTTTGTACATCACTGTATCTCTTTTTGTCATTCATGTTTTTTTTTGTACCATAAAGAATATAAGAAAAGCGTTAAAGAAATGAGATAAGATAAAGATTTATTATTTTTTAACATCAATATCAAGGTGTAGGTTTACGCAAGGTATACAATTAATATATTGCACTTGCTTAGCTTATTGTTTACTTTGTAAATTGTTATTTAATGGATGTTTGTTAACTATTTTCCGTGTAGTTTTCAATAAAGAGTATTTGTCTTGTTTGTCTTGTCTTGCTTTGAACCAGGGGAATGAGAGCTTTGATTACCCTTTTATCGGATCGTGTATCTGTAGTAGAGCAGTGTTATGTAATCTGTGATCGAGATAAAACTTCAAGATAACTAAATATACGACACCCCAAGGAAACATCAAAGGTCGCAATACAAACGACGTGGCTGCAAATCTTTTTAAACAATCGTCCCAACTAAACGAGTCGAATGAATGGGACATTTTGTTCCTATCAGCTGTTTCTTTTGCATTTTATGGGCAAGCAAAGGGGGCTGAAAAGGGGAGCGACGGTTCCTTGTAACAAATTCAGATCAAGGCTTCTTTTGGGAACATTTGTTAAGGATCCGGATGACATAGTTACAATAGTATAGCACTAATACGCTATATCTATATAAGGTTAAAGTTAAATTGTTTTAAACTTCCACATTTTTCACGCATATTCATAATATTGACGAGACTAACGCGATAAAATCATTGTTAATTTACCTCGACGTTACGGCCATTTTTCAACGGCCGTGGTCACGAGAAGACAGTCTTCTCGTCGACGTTATAAATAAGGTTAAAATTACATATTAATAAAACGGATCACTCACGGATTTTTACGTCGAGAAATGCCCGACATGTTTCGGACCAGTCCGTGGCCCTTAATCATGAGCCCCCGCGGCGGTGGCGCGACGGTAGTCTCACGGTAGTTTTATGTTAAAAAGGTTAAAATTGACGAGCAGATACGGAAACATACGAGTAAATACATAGACTGCTAAAACATAACCCTTCCTTTTGGCTTTGCCGTAGTCGGGTAAAAAGGAGAAACAATGATGTCAACTACTGGTAAAAACAATGTCTTACACGTGTCAAGCACTGAAAGGGTTAACTTACTTACTTTAATTAAACGAAAACTTGGATTATTCAAATAACATACCCAAAACGATAAACTAGGCGATTTTTATATTTTATAACACCATTTGCAGCTTTTAAATTCTTTTTTCACGCAACATTTTAATTATCTAAATGTAAGTTTAAAATGAAAGACTTATAAACCTATGTTAGAAATAATAATAAACATCGAATGAAATTTGATTACAAAATTAAATGACAAAACAGGTAAAAATAATGCCTCGCTCCATCTAATACAACGAAACTACTAAAATAATAACTAAACTGAACATCGGACAGTAGATCTAAAACTAAAATGAGCAAGAATAAAAACGAGGTTCCTTGTACAATTCAAATTACAATCGCATACGAGTGAAAAGATTTGCATTTGAGTTGTGAATTTCGAAATGTGAACAACATTTCAATTTCTCGAGCAGAAACCACGTGGTCGCCTCTAAAATGAAAATTCTCACTTATAACGGGAAATTCAATTTTACAGAAACGAGACTTTACGGCGAATGCCATTCGAGGTTGAAAGTTGCAGGTCATACTTTGTCGATTTTAAATCCTATACGAGGGATATTAAATGCATTCGTGGCCATATTGTATTTTTGCCCTTCAGAAGTAAAAATTGTAGAAAATTTCTATATATCAGAGCTAACAAAAAGGTCCAATCTTTACCAAAATCACTTTTTCCAAAACACACACTTGGTAAAAGAGATGCCGATCGATATACTTAATGATTACATGGAAAATTTTACATGTGAAAAAAGTGATAATAAAAGTTTGACATGACTTTTTTTGGCTCTAATATCCAGATTTTTAGATTGAAATGTTATACGCAATAAAAACAAAAAATCTTGGTCGTCAGTGGCCTTAACAGGAACAGCCAGGTGTAGTTTATCTCTATATTCATCGCTTTCTTATGTATGACACTAATCAGACAGAGAAGCAGGGAGGCATAATTTAGACTTGGTCAGTCATGTTTGAGCCACTTGAAACGGCACTTGGTCTTACCAATTCAGATACAGGTGACTCGGCCAGATACTTTGAATGTTTTTCGCATTTCGCACGCTTAGTATTAAAGTGACTCAATTCTGAATTTGATATTTCCCAAAATTAAACCCTATGTCTTTTAATTAAGGTGATATTTTGGGACGTGTATTATTCAGAAATGGGTCACTTTAATACTAAGAGTGCGATTTATAGTCATTGCTTTTTGGCTCAAATAGTTTACTTTCTTAGGTGGTATCCATCAAAAATTTCCGAGCTGTCCAATTCAAATTGTCATCTAAACCTGTCAAACGAAAATGATTTTCAGAAACAGATTTTTTTAGTCTGGTACCAGTGCTGCGAAAAATATGATATCCTGCTGAGAAGAAGCGTTGCAAGAAGTTTATTGTAAAAGGAAATACATTAAGTACCTACATACACATGTTTAGAAAAGAAATGTTTTGAAGAATTTTATCAAGAAGTTAATCAAATAAGTCATTAGGCAGGTAAACTAACACAAAAGCAATTAAATCACATTAACGTACTTTTTACAGCTAATTAGCATTTCATTAGCTTCAAAAGTCAGCATCAGACGTCCAAAAAATTAGATGAATTTGTAGAAAGTAAAACATTATTAATATGAACTAAAATGTTTTGGAAATATTGTACGTCTATGTTTTTATCTACTATCGTCCTTAACAAAAAAACATACAAACCAAAAGAATTGCAGATGCGTTGCCAACCCAGAGGGCTAAGATGGAATACCTCTTGTGCCAGTAATTGCACCGGCTGTCGTGCTCTCCACGTCGGAACACAACAGTGCAAGCACTGCTGCTTAGAGGCAGGATTAGTGAGCTAGATGGTCGTAGCGATTCGGATGGACCTTGCACAAGGTCCTACCACCCGCAAATAATTTCATTTGCATATCATTTTTTGGTTTTTGTTTGTTCCAGGCGTAACTCTATCGCTGCTCGTACTTGTTGGGTTCTTTGGAATTCCCTGGTGTATTGGGCAGTTGCATGACGCAGTCCCACCTCAGGATCGTTACATAAGATTTCCATTGGATGAATGGGAGTCTTCCTACTTCAAGAGGATAGAAGATAACCTTCCGCCATTAGAATTGATTAAAGATTGCAACTGTCCCAGAGTGTACATCCCCATATGTGGTTCTAATAACAAAACATTTACAAATGTGTGCTACATGAATTGCGGAAACCTTAAGAAAAATAGATCTATGCAAGTCAAAATATCCTACATGGGACATTGTATTCCGTTGCTTGAACCCTTTGATTGGGAGTCTTTCGAATATAATAATTAATTAATTTAATTTAATTAAACGCACCCATACGTTTGTTTTATTTCTACGCACTACCAAGCACGATAGATACAACAAACTGACTGAACCAATGAGATCGTCGCGGTGGACAAACGATCGCCGTCACATCATCTTAATCTCGGTCAGAAATAATCTCATTCTCGGTGACGACCCGGCGACGGCTGCGGTGGACAAACGGTGTTAGTAACGAAGACAATTTTATCATAACGAAGTTAGTAACGACACAGTAAATAAATTTAATGTTATCTAATCTCCTCTCGCTGACATAATTATGTAGTATATAATATTGTTAGATGGAGACGCGCACCGACGTTGCTTCACACACTCAGGCAGCGCCCAGCGGCGTGGTGGGAGCTAGCTCGAAGAAGAAGACTCGTCCACTTGCCCGGCGGCCGCGCAATGCATCACACGCACATTCTATTGAGTTCGGATATTGTCACGTGATCGAGAAATAAATATCTTGTACCGGCATCGTTTTAATTTTATTCTAGTTGCTTTTGTTATATGTATTTAACTAACCCATAGTAAAGCATACCATTATTTTGGATATTGAATACTGAAATAAAATAAGATCTTGCATCCTGCAATCTTAGCATTCAATGCCCTGTGTCAACCGATTCTGCCACAGTGTCATTGCCAGACACTGCAATGTTTTCAATGTGCTTCCTTTTTACGGTCATTACATTATTGGTTTAAATTAATAAATACAATATTTTTTTATTCACCAACGCAGCAAAAGTAAAATGTTTATGTCTGTTTAAAGGTGTTATCTACGAGAAACTTTGAAAACTGCAATGTAAAAACATATTTCAAGAATCTTATCACGTCATTGTATTTTTTTAGATGCTTTTTAGGTTTTATTGATTCCTCGAAGAAGATATTTTCATTCGACGACTTTAAACCAGACAATTCTTCGGTTTACATACATCACAGATTCGTCCATTCCCTAGCAGTACCTGAAATCGCCTCGAACTTGAATGAAACCATGAGCCAAAGCTGGTACAGACAAAAAAAGTTACACAAAACTCTGATTTACTTCTTTTCGTTATAAAAATATAAGGATGACATAAACATAATATTGGCAAAGTCAGAACTTTGCAAACAAAATCTTCATAAACTTTCTAAAATAAAATATGATAAAAATACCCCTACAAGCCCAAAATAAGGAGTTTGCTTTCTTTTTATCAAAGTTTATACGTTTAGGTTTTATTGTGAAGCAGTATTATTCTAAGTAATACTTTGTAATTTTTGCACGATGATGATGCATATTCATAAAATTAAATCTCACTAAGAAACAAGAAAGTTGTTGCTGTGTATGCGACGGGCATTTGTGTGTGTGCGCCAGCACATCGTCAGGAATATACGAGCGGCTTAGAGCGTCCGCTACTTCGCGCGGCTGCACGGAGCGGGTGCACGCCTATCGAACAAATAGTATGAGCCCGCACCCGCACCCGCGCGGGTTAGCGGACGCTCTGATAGTATTTTTCTATAGGCCTGCACTCGCTCCGTGCACCCGCTCTGTGCGCCCGCGCGACTTAGCGGAGGCCCTTAACGTATGCACGCGTGTGTTCTTATTATACCTAGAAACCTACCCCTATAGATGTATACCAGTTGTACAATACATCAGCTGAAGTAACTACTTCATCTGGTGTATTGTACAACTGATATCAGTACTGGTGTACATCGAGTGTTCAGTTAAACACTTGAAGAAATAAAATGAAGAAGCAAGGCTTTTTGAAAAATTTCATGCTTGTAGGTCAACAGGAAGTACCTTAACCTCGTAAGACCCCAAGTCCTAAATATAGGACAAATGTCAAACTGACATCGAACTCACTGTCTCAAACGATATGGTTCAAAATGCATAGAACCAAATTTGACGTGGGCCTTACGAGGCTATATGTTTTCGAATCCTTTGCAAATGTATGAAATCATATATTTTGATTGCGCTTATTAAGAATTTTGTTTTTTTTTTTACTACTTTAAAGGACTTCAGACGTGAGTATTTGATATTAATTTCAACTCGATACCTTCACGCGTTCTTATTGGTCTTGACAGACATACAGAAGGACAACAAAGTGATCTTATAAGGGTTCCGTTTTTCCTTCTGAGGTACGAAACCTTAAAATTAACAAAAATCTATCCAATTTGGCGCAAAACATTCTCAACACTTCGACTGAATAGCTGCTAACTTTACCTTTAGACATACTAACCTGCAGTTACTCTCTTGAGAGGCTTAGTGGACCCAATGACCTTTTACACAGAAACATGTAGAGAGAGAAATTACCAAAACAATTAGTCGCTTGCACCGACGATTACAGGTTCCTATTAACTAAACTTAAGTAACTAAACTAACGGGTGATTTGTGACGACAATAATTTGGCATGCTTTAACCCTTGAATTATCGACAAACGAACCATTGAATCATCATGTCAACAAATTACATTTCATCGAAAGGTATATTCCGTAAGGATTGTTTTTATGGATAAAATGCTACCCTAACCTAAACTACACGGTAAAACAAGATAGATAAGATAATTTAATTTTATACCATACCTCAATACGGTAGTTCTTCTTGTGAGTTTCAACCGCTACCCCTCTGTCACGGAATTATTCACAAAATACTCATAGTGTGTATAGAATCAACTTTTGGTGACAGAATCTGCAACTTCTATGTCTAGTAGAAGTGCCTGAAAGTTTTGATGATCGGTCAGTCAGTCAGTCAGTCAGTGAGTGACAAATTAAGAAACTTTGACTAGTTATAATTCTTAAACTACAAGTTCAAATTGAATGAAATTTGAATTATACCGTGTTTATGCAATGCCTGCTTAGTTTCTAAAAATACAGAGTTCTAGTTTAATCCACAGCGAAGTTATAGGGGGTCGAAAATGGCCTGAACTGCTTCGAGAAAAGGATGGTACGGCCGTGCCGCTTTTTTTTGCTCGACTTGGCGTTTCATTTTTCGTCTTCCATAGAACCAGTTATAGCGTGAAAGAGTGTTAGCGGTTGAAACGCTCGAGAAGAACAACCCAATAAATACAGAAATTACTTCAATCTATGTAACAAGTCATCATCATCATCATCATCATCATTTCAGCCACAAGAAGTCCATTGTTGAACATAGGCCTCCTCCATGGATTTCCAAAGTGACCGGTTGAAAGCAGCATGCAACCAGCGCCTTCCTGCAACCTGTATAAGGTTATCGGACCATCTTGTGGCTGGTCGTCCTACGCTGCGCTTGCCAATACGTACCAAGTATGTAACAAGTATACGTACGATACTTGAGATATCCAGGAAAGTTCTCGACTTCAGCAGGAAACGGAACCGATGAAATGAAAATTCTGCGAAATTATACATTCGGTGAAACATGACTTGACTTTTATCGGAATTAATAGTGAATACGTAATGAACTCTCAATTGTCGTAGTCGTCTCACATTATGTTAGTTCGGTGAAATACGAGTAGGTGTCAGGTCGTTGACACAAACATGCATTTTATGTTTGGGAGTAAAAAACGCAACTAAAAATTGTTTAACTGTAAACATTTTATTTTTGAGTGAAAAATATGTTTACGATTGTTTCAGGTTCTGTTTTATTTTATTCTTCTTTTATATTATGTTGCTTCACGACAAGGTAAGTTTGTTTGATTTTCTATTAACAATTAAAATTTTAATTAAAATTTTACTGCCGTGGGCTGTGCTTGTAACAGACAAAGCAGTTGTAAGCATTTTTTCGTGTCTGGATTTTGTTTTAGTGTAAACTAAAAAGTGTTTCTAGCGATGACGACGCATTGTAAGTTTCCAAACCAAAATTTACGTACGTTTTTAATAAACGTCGAATTTAGTGTACAATTTTCATAGCACTGGAAAATTAGCAATAACCTACTGCGTCAACCACCCAAGCGCTTCCTCCACCGAACGGGTGAGCTGTCAGGGCTTCGGTACGCAGTCGTCGTCACGCTACCGCCGCGAGGGCTTCTCATTAAGGACCACAGACTGCTAGGCAATTCTGGCGTCAGTAGAAATGAAGTCACACTCGACATAAACTGCTGAGTTTCTTGCGGCGTTTCTTCTCAGCAGATTCTTCCATTTTCCGAAGCGCTAGTAGATTCAGACATGTAAAAGAGCCTATATGGCCTACTTGCAAAATAAATTTTTCATTTTCATTTTCATTTTCATATGCCAAAAAGAGCTGTCAGATCCCTTTAAAATCTGACATTTTTTGACACATGTCGAATGCGAGATGAATCTCGATGAGTGCCAGAATTGGGGTCCTGTTCCGAAACATGTCGGGCAATAACTCCAAATACGTGAGTGATCCGTTTGTATTAATGTTTATTGTTGTTTTGTTTCAGACTTTATACTTTTCCTGATTACAATAATTTGTAAAGAAACTGCAATGCAAGGAAAAACTAGGCCAACAAAGCTGCCAACAATCATCCCCCTAAACAGTCCGATGCCGTGTGAAAAATGTCCTCAGGTCTACCTACCAATTTGTACCGTCCTGAATAATACTATCTACAAAACTTACCAAAACCGTTGCATGTTCCGATGCCTCAAGATACCTTTTGCCAAGGAACTGAGACGGGGCCTTTGTCTTGAACATTTATTTGATAATTAGTTTCACTACCACATTCATCATCATTCTCGTGGCGATTTTTCCTGATTCTTAGTTCGTGGTACGCTTTGAGTATGATCCCAGGTTTGGCAGGTCAGGTTATTACATTAGAGCGACTGCTATCTGACCTCCGTAACCCCTGTTACGGAAACCAGACCGATAGGAATGAACCTATGGTAATTTTTCATGAATGTGCAGGTTTCTTCACGATGTTTTCCCTAATCGTAAGAGCGTTAGTTACTACATTGTTTTATAATTAACATAAGTTAGAAAAACTCATTGGTACGTGGCCACCGCTGGAGATCGAACTCGTTACCTCACGAGTCTCCCCCCCCCCTACCCTAGCCACTTAGCCACCTATGCGGCAACACTCTCATTTTTTCTATTTGGTTGTTGTTATTATTATTTTTATTAACTACCACATTAATAAAGAAAAAAATTCTTATCAGTAACCTTTTTAATCTGTTAGTCTTTTCTATTAAGATTTTTTTTATACATATTCACGTTTCGTAAAAAACTACCTTCAAATTATCGTTAAGTTAAGGTAAGTACTAAGTTTTCAGTTGGCATGAATAACAGGTTTTTGAATAGTTTCACTTTAAATAAGCTACTAGTAATTAAGACCATTGCCTCCTGACACCCACTTTAAAGTAGACTTTGAGCGTGCAAAAATAGCCGTACAGTCCTTTCTATTTCAGGTTTTTAGTGCATTGAAGGGTTACCCTAAAAAACAGTCATGTGCTACCTTTAAAGATCACGGAGTGGAAACTGTGACACAGTGTTACAGATTGTATAATTCGCAAAATTATTAAGTTTCAAGTTAAAATTAGGCCAGATATGCGCATTAGTGATATTTACAGGGGGAGTGGAATGATTTTTGGAAATTTCACCATTAACAGGGTTGTAAGGGAGTGGCAGTTACTAGGTATTCTACTTAAAACCTACGTGGATGATGTCACGGTCAAAAACTGGTTTGAGAATTTTCTGAGTAATAAAATATTCATGTTTTCTGTAAACAAAACATGAATACTACGAGTAAAACAGCGATTTTTCCATTCGTAAAGTCAATAGCTTTGATTGGCATCGGTTGTAATGTTTTTAATACCCAATAAAAAGTTTCCTTAATCAACTCAATTATAAAACCATTCTGGATCCTGTCGTCAGAACTTGTGGTTTAAAATATCTATGTTACTGAATTGTGTAAACTTCTAAACTTGAAATATCTTAACATCATGTTAGCATTCTGTAAGTGTTTTGTTAATATCTCAAATACGTATTTTTTCAAGTGCATTTTTTTTTACTTTTAAGTATTGTTTTTTTCTTTTCTTTAAGACAAAAGGCAAACCGGTTACAGCCGAAAAAGTCGTGAATCATCACAACGATTTAAAAAACATTTGAATGATTCGTATGAAATAAAATAAATGTTACTTATTTATACTTTCTTACTCGCCGAGATGTTATCTATCATGGTAAAATATTGTATAAAGTTCTTTAAAAAAAACTTTGTCTATTCAATTTAAAATGATTTAAAAAAATATATCTTTACGTACTTTTGCATGCTGTTTTACACTTTTGTTTGTTTTATTTTGTTCAGCGCAAATTATGTGCCTTACGTATTTTTTCTAAATTATAACTTTACATGATGTTTGATACTGATCAATAAAGAGTTATTGTATTGTACTTTTTTCAGACTTCATCATCTTAACCCTTACGATTTTTGTCCAAGAAAGTGCCATGCGTCATTACAAAAAATATAGGCCCTTTTTGCCCCGTCTAGATGACCCCAAGCTAAAATGTGAGGAGTGTCCTGAAGTGTACTTCCCAATTTGCACCACGGCAAATAAAACATATATTAATATGTGCCAGTTCCTGTGTCTCGGCGATAAGAGAAATGGCACCCGTTATAGGTACGGCGTCTGTATACATTATTAAAAATTAAAATTTACGAATTTCAAATAGAATATAATAGAATTATTTATTTCGACAAGCTATGGGTCATAAATTTTGTTAGTAGTCGTTTACATTCAATACTTAGTCTAATGTTAGTTACAAATGAGCACAATTAATAATAATAAATATAAATATATAAAAATTAAATTATAATTTTATAGTTTATTTTAGTTTTTAGTTATTTTAACATTAGTACTTTTTTTCATATTATTTTTATTTCATTTAATCCTTCCTCTAATAATATCCAACCAATGTTTCGTCACAGGACAGTCGAGGCGTTAAAATTTGGGAATTTAATTTTACATTTAATCTTCACTTTTTCTTTACATAATTTGTTGTATTATTTTTCTTCGTACGTATGTCCATCTTAACATTTTTCACGGCGGTTTTGTTAAACCTATTTGTATTCAATTATTGGTATTGTTTATGTATTTTTAATAATTATATTACATTTATTTATTAAGCATTTATTGTTAAAATTTTTAACAATACGCTCATGTTTTATAAAATAGAATTGTGTTGTTTTATTGTTTGAATTTTAATTTTTTTTAATTATATTTTTGCACCGCTTAGTTAAATCTGCATTTATTTTATTATCTGTATCTGTTAGTGTCTGTCAGAAAGACATCGCTTTCAAGCAATAAAACCACCTACGGCCTGTCTTGTATTTTTTATGTAAGTACATATTTGTAACTATCGTACATTATGTTTCGTGGTGTTTGAATAAAGTATTATTTGTTGTTGTTGCTATTACATTCAATAATTGACCTAGTCCCAAATTATGCACCTAAAGTTAGCCAAGATATGCTTATGATCCTGCCTTGTGGTCGCATTTTCGTACCTATTATCGGTAAGTTGTGTTTAAGTTCTCTTTTCTTTCTTTTATAATAGATCTCCTTTCTGGCCCCCAAATTTTGACATTCATCAAGATTCATTCACGTTCGAGATATGTCAAAGTGACAGATATTAGAATTAGACACTTGTTTTTGACGTGACTTCATCTCCACTAATGATACAGTTGCCCCGCTGTACTAGCATAGTATTGTACAGTCAACCTATTTGAATCATAGGCCACTGTGGAACGTTGCCGTAATTTGCCATCGCTGAAATAGTATGATATTATCTTAAAGTCATTACGCCATTCATTGTGTAAAGGTTCTACTATGACTTATGAATCAAATTAGTTGAGTATACGTATTATTTGATTCTGTGTTACTAGACTATATTATGGTCGCCGAGTGAATAATGTTACTAAAATTACGGAAGCCCCTCACGGCATAACTCCATGTTGCTCAAGTTTGTAAACAATTCGAACATTGTGGAAGGGGACCGTCACAAATCAAGGTATGACCGCGTGCGCGTAAATCGTTTAGCAAGAAACCACTAGCAATTTGCGGGGGATTGTTTTAGAGAGAAGTGTTAGGGATCTGATAGAGGTTGAAACGTTACGGCGTAGCTTATTGAGAACAGTGAACTGCTGCCCTGGCAGTTGACAGCTACTGACATCGTATATACCTAGTTAGTGATCTCAGGTTTTATCTAGCTCAGAATATGACGGCAAATTTTTACACTCTATCCCAATCATAATGGTTTAGCTGAAACGTACATAAAGAATAACTTGTAACACTATCGCTAACGCTGATGTTATCGTAAATGCTACTTAATGATTTATAATGACGTGATGTTCAGGATCACTGATTTAGTCTTCATTATTTACATGTCTAACAGTCTAACTTATTCAACTAATTAATCATCTGTCAGTTGTAAGCTATACTCGTACTTGCTATCGATATTTAGAATAGACATCAATCATATTTTTGTAATGTGAACCGGCGCAACTTAATTTTTTCCTAGCGAGCAACATATTTCAACTATTTAATACCCAAAAGGTAATGCTAAAAAAGACTTTCTCTTCTAAAAGTTACTTCGTTTTGGCTGGAAACTATGCACGAATGCAACAATAAAAATATTAGAGAAATTGTCAGTATGCGGCACTAAAAAGCATTTGAAATCGCACGTTAGAGCAATATTTAGCAAAAAGTATGGCGGCAGCGGTTTAGCATAAAGCATTAACGCGGGTGGTTACAATAGTTCCAGCATTGCTAATGAAAATTTGTGAAACATGTCGCATTGCAGCTCCAACTTTACACGGTTTTAAGGACGAAGTTAAAATGATAATTTCGTGTTAGGGACATTTTGAGTTTTTGAACGCGTTTTAGCTACCCACTCTACGTTAAATTTTGATAATTACATCTAATTTATCTCTTAAAATTAATTCAATAAGTTACAAAATGGTCAATAATTACTGCAACCCTTGTACACCCCCAATGACCGAAGAGTTACTGGTTTCCGAAACAATAAATTTAAAACATCTCTCCATTGTTCGAGAGCTTCCTTTGACCACCTTTGACTAATCTTTAAGAAAAAATAAGGATTAGCACAAATAGAACAAATTCTTGCTACTCGGCGAAGGTAATGTGTTTAAAAGTGTTAATGAACCTCCACAACTAACGCCTGAATCTGTTAATTATTAAGTTACTTAAAGTATAATTAACGGATATTAATAAATAATAAAAAAATAAAATCCTTTATTTCCGGCTGCATAGGCCCAGAGAAAAAATACCTTAAAGACTAACACACATTTTTATTAAACAAAACATTAAAACTAGCACATTACTTCAGCGAGGTATGACCTACTTTCGGGGTGTCCAGCAACCTAAACAACGACTGATTATGCCATAACGTTGAAAAGCGTTTCTTGATTGGATTAAGGAGTTGTTTGTAATTAGGGTCGCATCACCGTGTACCCTTAAATATTTATAACTAACTATGTTACGCGTGCTTAAAATATAATGTGCATGCCAAACTATAGTGTAGGTACTGAATTTGTTCGAAATGCATATTCATTAATTTGGGGGTCACATATTTCTGGTAAAAACTTTTCATAGCAATAAAAACATCATACATGCTCTATCATTTTCCTTAGCTACAGCAAAAGTTGTTTTTATAGTGATAATTAAAAGAAAACTTCCAGGAATCTAGGCAACCTGTGTCTTGCTTATTTTACGTCACTGAGTAGCATGCCAAATGTAAATGTGCCCTAAAATTTCCAATTACAGATTAAAATTCCCGACAATTTATTTTCAACATAGATATGAAGGTTAGGCTTTGATTTCTATACGAGCGTATTATAAAACGGAAATTTTATCTCATTTACGACCGGTATACTCATTTTCGGTATTTTCTATCGGCGTTATGTGATATTAGCTAAGCTACTTAAATGCAATAAAATTACTTATACTTACCTTACTTATATGTATCAATGACTGTACGGGCTTAGTTTCTTTTGCCTTTCCCGGAGGGATCAAATTCAAAACAAGTAAAACTTTCCTGTTAGAGCATGGTTAGAACACGAACATTAAAATGCGATTTAGACGTGCGTAGCAATTATCTGGCCCGTGGTGAAAGCTCTGCTAACAATGTTATTAACTGTTTATGCAAGCAAGGGTCTAATTACCATAGCGTGACATGAACCATGCGATAATTGTTTAAAGGCTGTTATTCCAACCCTTGAGAGTTAATGTATTAGCATACCTTATCGAGACTACAAATGTTTTTTCAATCGATTCCCTATCAATAACTGTACAATATAATTGTTTCAATGGCAAAGTGAGGGTTAAAGACTATAAAATCATCAAGCATTGACTTTCTTCATTATCAGTGTTGTATATGTAAGTTCTCTAATAAAAAGATAAATTACTAGCTAATTTTTAAATACTGAGAAACGTAACCCAAACTGTAACTCCACTTATCCATCCATATCAGACTTAACTTTGTCCGTCTTCGGTTTTAGGCCTCATCTCTATTCTTCGACGCCTTACAGTTCATTGCCCTCTGCATCCATCCTCTGCCAGCTTGTCGATATCGTCCAGCCATCTTATGGATGGTCTCCATCTGCTGCACTTGTTCAATCAAAACTGTAACTTGCTTACTCCGCTAAAAATGCCCTTTTCATCATATCCCCAAGAATATCCACGACGGTAAGTCTTGCGCTGCTCGAATCCACCGGTTTTCAGCGATCCTCACAAGCTCGTCGGTCCACCTCGTGGGTGGCCTACCGGAAGACGAGGTGTTGTCTTCCGGTACGTGGTCTCCACTCGAGAACCTTTCCGCCCCAACGGCCAACAGTTCTACGAGCAATGTGCCCCCTTCCCCCCCCCCTCCCACCGCCACTTAGGGTTTGCAATTTGTAGAACAATGTCGGTGACTTTGGTTCTTATACGGATCTCCTCATTCCTAATTCGATCTCGCAAAGAAACTCTGAGCATATCTCTTTCCTTTGCCCTTTGGGTAACTTTGAGCCTTCTTATGAGGTCCACAGTAAAGGACCACGTTTCAGTGCCGTATGTCAGCACAGGCAATACACACTGGTTGAAGAGGAAGTTTTTATAGATTCCACAATCACCATTATTCCGTTGTCTATACTAGATGGCGCTAATTGCTAGCCACGCAAGTTTTCATTCTAATACAACCAATGCAATAAACAATGCGCCTTCTAACAGACTACGAGGCATATCCAGTCGCTGAACCCGACCACGTTTAATTACAGCCCAACACGAACTGTGGAAATAATAACGCAAATCCACGGGTTGACTCGTTGTTAGTGACCTACAAGTTACAAGCTGTAGAGGACTAGTTTTTATTCAATAAATATAATAAATAAATATCTCAGGACATTCACACCAATTGACCTAATCCCAGATCAAGCAAAGCTTGTACTATAGTACAAGTTTGGTACTAGATAACGGAAATACAAACTTTAATAGATAAATATACATAACATATCAAGACTCGGCTACAAACATTCATATTCATCATACAAACATTTGCCCTTCCCGGAAATTGAACCCGGAACCTTTAGCTTCATAGTCAGAGTCAAACCAATAGGCTATTCGGTCGTCAAATTAATTGATTTAATTTATTGATGTCACGAGACTTGTAAATTCTTATTTTTGCATCACGTCAAATCGACCGAGAATTTAGACTTTGAAAGTGGTAAAACTGTTTAATCTTTATTTTTATCTTTTCTTTATCTTTTTTATCTTTACATGGTATAATCAAATCCATGCCTGCCCGTCTCGTATCTTCGGCCCATTAGTCCTTCTAAACCTCGCAACGGATTTTGATACGGTATTCAGTGTCATTACAAGTTATATGTAGCTTCTTGCCCGATTCTATTCTAATTAAGTTTTTGTTAGTAAATTGCACCCGTGCGAACTTGGGCAGGCCGCTAATTGTTATTAACTTATTAGTTCTAAGGCAGTCATTTTTACTTGACTGCTATCAGAAGGGAGGGTTTTTTCAAACTGAAGTCTTGTGACTTGTACTTCCCCAATAAGCCTTAGAGGGTTGCATCGCCGAGATCAGTCGAATAACCTCATTTGGTTCGTTACGTAATAACTCCATGTTACACAACAAACACGCCGCTGCGGAAATTCAGTTACGAACACTTGCTTTAAGAAATTATGGCGAAGGAAATTTAGTAACGCAATTGGTGTAAAGTTTGTAAAGGGCTCTGAAGAGGTTGTTTAGCTTATGACCTTTGCATGTGACTAGACTCTGCATTGCGACATGATTAGATATTACTTACTTAGGTAGGTACTCCGAGAGTAGGCGTTACTTTGCGGAGGTCCATATCAACAAACTGGAACAAATTACCTTGCTACTTCGCGAAAACAGTACGCTGTGTCTAAGAAAAATGTTGGTGGTAGACGGGATTAAGGAAACATATTTTTGTTTGTCAGGACGCCATTCGTTCGAGTAACAATCGTACTATTCGATCCGGATGATGCTTCAGACAGAGGCGAAACGCGCGTAGATTGTGTAGTTTTATGGTTAGTGGTGGTTTATAGTGGAGTCTATGTGGCGGTGAGTTTCTGCATGAAAAACATGTAATATCGCACAGACTCAGCTGTTCTGCACATTTAGGGCACTGTTTTCGCGGAGTAGCAGGGTAATTTGTTCCGTATTATTATTTCGATCGATGGCACAGCAATCCAAAATGAATCTTGGCCTTCGATTAGAGATTTCGCCACTTTTGGCGGTCTTGCGCCGCCTCCAGCCAGTCTCCAGCCTTTTAGCTCCGCCTAGGGAATGCAAATCCGGCTATTTTCTCTAAGAAATAACCGGTTAAAACCGGTTTTGCTTAGAGAAAATAACCTGGTTTGCATTCCCTAGCTCCGCCGTCCTTCTGCATCGCACCAGCTATACTTGGGGTCACCGATGGGACGTTTCGTTGGTTGGTTTTTGTTTGGTATTAAAGTAAGTATTTTTACTAGGTGACCAATTTACTTCCGAACATGTTTAATCTTAAGTCTTGATGTGACTTGAAATGAAATTATTATTTATATGCGAAATATAGTTACAACAGAAATGTACAGTAGGTCAAATATATTCACGTACCACCTTAGAACCCTATCGCAATGACGCGACGCGTTAAACGCCAAGCTATGTCATACAAATGTCATGCGTTTGTCTCTTCGACTAGGTTCTACGGTGGTACGTGTTTCAATTTCGTTGGCTGTACTAGAGAGGCCGGCAACTGCTAGTTCCTGCCTAACTACGTATTACTAGTGCTTTTCTCAAACAGTGCAAGGAAATCAAAAGGAAATAATAAAAGACTATGGAATAAAATAAAGTCAAAATGCAATATAACGAGTTACGCCTCTTCTCTCACTTCTTATGTTGTATAGTCGACCAAGTAATTGCTTGACCACTTTTGAACCTTATCACTTTGTAATACGGTCGAAAAGTGGTCAAGCAATTTCTTGGTCGACTATACAGTCCAGTGATGAGTGTTTAGTTTATAATTTTAGTAGAATTTAATTTAATATTTTGTAAAATACCAAACAAATCCTTAAAATTATCTGTGTGTGTTTTTGCCGCCTCTATTTTTTTGAGACAGGTAAAAAAGCATGCAAAGTAAAAATTATCATGTGATTTTAAAATAATAATCTACAATTATTTTACACTTTAATTCTTGGTTCAGTCGTAATCAAAAGGCAAGCAATTCCCTTCGTGTTTGAGTTCCATGAAACGTGTTCCTCCTTGGAAGCAGCCGAGATGACAGAGGTTGTAGTACGATCGACCATCTGTAGAGCACACCGGGTAGTATATTTTAGTACAGTTGCAGCGCTCAAGGGCCTCCATTTCAGTTTCACCTGGAGGAATTTCAGGAACTGTAGGAACTGTAGGAGTTGGCGTAGTAGGCCTGAAAAAGACAACGGTATGAATTACTTATTAAAATTTTTGTAACCGAAATATTTTTCGTTTTTTTTTAATGTTAAACATTCAAATTATTTTTATTCAAATCATTGGTGATAATGCAGGTTCGAGTCCTGCCATTTCCCTAATTTTTCTTTGTGTTGTCAGTGTTACACAGGTTACTTAGCTTGGGACTAGGTCAATTGGTGTGAATTGTCCTGATATATAAAAAAATTTTTTTTTCAAAACACCATTATTTCAACTACTTTTTTCTAGTCTTTATTTTGCTCATCGCAGTCCTCCCCAAGGTAACGATTATAATTATAATTTAACTACTACAAGTACTTCTTTATTGGCCGCTCCGGCACTGACATCCGGGAACACGTACTTCTATGATTTGTATTGTGTATAACCTCACCACATTTACAAAACAAAGTGTAGAATTCGTCGTCCTAATTGTATTCACGGTGACATGTAATTGGTATTCTGGAACCAACTTCTCTTACTCAGTAATCAGTAACCGATTGCAAATACATTAAAATTACATGAAATAATCAAGATTTTTAATAGTTTTTTTTTGTTTAATTCGTGTATGTGCCAAAGCTTATTTTTATAGCAGGGCTTTATGAACTGTTTACACATCAAATTTATAAAATAAAATCCTACTTTCGAAACGTGCGCTGTTAGAAACACATATCAATTGATCGATCACATCACACCTCGATAGCCCGCAACGCAAGTCGCAAGTGGGAACTCGCTTGCCAAGAGTTGCGGAACGATTTAAGTAAAGCAAATGCTGTCATTGACAAATGCATCAAACGAAAGAAAACTACGATATAATAATAAGTCATTTATTTCGGATATTGTCCATATGCGTTAGTAACAAAGATCTTATGTGCTATATTAGTAACGAGTAATAATTTAAGATTATATAATAATAAAATTAAAAACGATATAACGATAATTTAATTGATAAAAAAACCTACAGTTAACTGTCAATGGTTTAATAGGGTACACCATTCCCTTGGTGATATATTAACACGTTCACGTGCGCAGTCGATTTTATAGAATTTCGTTGTTACGCACAGTATTTCCCCATACAAAATACAACGACGTCTATAGACTTTGTGATACAACGTGGGTAAAAATAACGCGAAATCTGACACGAACGTTTCTTAACGTCAACTCGCGGAACTAGCAGCGACGTCATAGGACGTTGTTAGTATTAGTACAGTTCCTTGCATGTATGTGCATTCTAGTCATCTTTAGTGAGGGTAAAGTTGGATATAGCGTGGCACTAGTGGTTCCAATTTCTGACATAATGTAGCACGATGACGTAGCTGACAGAATTTAGTACGGGCGCTCGGCGTTCAGTCACGTTGCATGAGATTTTAATTTTTTTTATTTTGACGGCTATTTACGTTTTGTTGCGCCGTATATACCATTTTTTTACGTCTTATCACGTAGCGCACATGAACGTGTTAATCATTTTAATCGTGATAGTGGATGGTTGGTGCCCCCCAGCTCGAAAACGGTGTTGAGTACTCTTTCAGTGATTGGTGTGTCCGAGCCTTTAGAGAGTGAAGTGGTAAGTGGAGTGTGCAACCGTTTATTCGACTTTAAAAATAATGAAGCAAACGAGGGTAGTTGTTTGCCGCCGCCGCCTGCGCCGCCTGCACCGAGCAGCCAAGCTGTCAGAGCTTCGGTACGCAGTTGTCATCGCACCACTGCCGCGGGCCTCATGATTATGGACCACGGACTGAACCGAAACATGTCGGGCAATTCTCGACTTTAAAATACGTGAGTGAGCCGTTTTTATTCATATGTCCGAATCTCATGGTAGTTTTATGTTAAAAATACCCTTGGTGCTTGATATAGATGGCACACTCCATCTGGCAAGGGTTATAGTACGATTTATCTCTCGAAGCGCACTAAAAGTAAGGCAAATACTATGATGACATTTGCATTAAAGGAAAGAAAACTATGATATGATGATGAAAAAAAAAACAACAGTAACTGTCCATGGTTTAATGAAGTTTAATTTACTAATCGTATTTTTAAGTGTATTGTACTAACATATTATACGGATAATCGGACTGGTCCAAAATAAAGAATAACAATAATAGTAAATAACTAATAGGGTACACAATTCCCTTGGTGCTTGATATAGATAGCAGAGTTGGCGCCAACGTCACACTCCATCTGGCAAGGGTTGAAGTACGATTTGTCGTTCGAGGCGCACACGGGGTCGTACATCTTCGAACAACCACAGCCAGCAATAGGCGCTGCTAATTCCGCCAAACTGGGGTCGGTAGGGCTTTGCTCAAGCATTCTGGAAAAGATAACAATGGGTCAAAATAAGTTCTCAAGTGTCTTTCCTGTGTGTGACAGTCAAGAGTTTATAGGCCAATATTTTTTGGTCACGTGTAAGTCCGAATACGGCCCCAGGCCAAGTTTTGGGTTGTTCAAAAGTAACATAAACTGTATGTGCCCAAGTCGAAATTGACAACAGGAGAGGCATTTTCATACTGTGATTTTGACCCAGTTATTATCTTAAGCTTTCGCAACTTTCACTCCTTTTCTGCCAGAGTGTACGAATGCCGCCAGAAGGGATGATGTTTTTGATGTATGTTCTTGTTCTTCTTTGGCACTCTCCGTGGCCAAATTGTATCGATGGATTTTAACATGTGAAAGAAAATAGGGAATTGAAATGCACTATTGTCATTTTGACACCTTCTGAACGTGCTCCCGTCTCTATGTCACTTGAATATTTAACGCGAACTGATTTGCTTGAATGATCCGTAGAATATAATTTCATAGAGTGGACGATTTAGATACATTCTATGTATGGAAAAGGGCATTATTATTAAAAAAGATGTTCTGTTAATAAGTATTATTTTGTAGCCGTCATCAAACTAATGATTAAATGACAATGAAATTACTTATTTTTCGCAGCGAAATTGTCTGTTTAAGGAGTCGTTGAACATTAGTTTAGGTTACTCAGACAAGTTTTCACAAAATGCCCTGAACCACGAAAGCATTTTTCGTAAAAACTCTTACTGCTCAGTATTTGGACATAAAGAGAATCCGCAATAATACTGAGGTTAAAGATCTGATAATTTCCATCGCCTATTTTCCAGTAGATAAAATATAATAATATAAATAGATGTAGCCACATCTATTTATATTCATCCGGTAATCAGGTTAGCTAACCTCTGAGATAACAATATGTGACTTTCAAAACAAAACTTCCTCACAACTCAAATCTCCATCCAAAAATTTTGTGTCACCTCTAATCGTAAGTTTCTCTGTGAACGAATCGTGTGTACTCATAGAATATTCTAGCATTCCGATTCACGCTCGTGTGGTAATGCGGTACAGTCTGCATCAAATTGATTTGAAGGCTGTCAGTGAACACATTTTCGAGCAACTTACTTGCCGTGATACTGACTTTTGGCCAGATTACCGGCAACGCATTCACACTTATTTTGGCAACTCTGTGAAGAAGAGTCTTAGGCTGATTTTCCACCAGAGATGTGCGAGGATGCGTAGCGAGGGATGTGTTTGTAAGAACCAATAGAATCGCTTCATTTACCTCGCCTCGGACAGCACAGCTCTGGTGGAAACGGCTCATTGGTTCTTTACAAACACATCTCTCGCTACGCATCCTCGCACATCTCTAGTGGAAACGCAGCCTTATGCAGTTTTTGATGTGTTTCTACACCTATTTTAGTTAGAATTGAATAGCAAAATTCAAAGAGTTATGTAAAGCAATAATTAAGAGCCGACTTTTTGTACTGCTGATTTGTTAAAAATCGGCGCTACCATTCCCAAGATTATAACATTTTAAAGATTTGCTTTGCTTTATTTCACTTATTACCGCATCACATTACGCGATCACGGGATACGCTAGTTATTTTCTTTAGTCCGTCGTCGAATCATCCTTTATGAGCATCCTTTATGTTAATACACGGTTCCTGCTTTGTGCGGTATACAGTATGTTCCTTCCGGCGCAATCAGAGAACGCACGTTGAAATATTTGAAAATTTTTGGTACTGAATTATACCCCTGCATCACTACATCCCTGGCGGTCTAATGAAGGAACTGGAATGTCGCACACGACAATCGATGTAAACGATAATGGATCCTTGTATCTAAGCGCTTAACATCATGTTATGTCCAAATTACAAGTAGATTAGTATGAATATTGCTGACTAAATTGCTCATAAACTGGATGACCGATAGGGCTAAGGAATATTCGAGTGGTGACCTCATAGCAAAGGACGCAGTATGGGCAGACACGCCATAAGGTAGACCAGAGATTCGGGGATGCATAGACTTAATGGACCAGGTACACCTATGGCAGATATGAGCTAGAAGCGGGCCGTACAAATTAAAAACAACCTTAAAGTTTACTAGAAAAATTAGGGCTTTATTCATCTGTGTGTTGGTTTTGGAGGGATTTCATTAAATACTTCTTCTTGTACGTAATTTTTTTAATGTTCGTCAGTAAAATGATTCACTGGCGAGCCGCAAGCCTATCGGCAATATTTCGCGGTTTGTGCATCGTTGAGGTAGACCGATGACCTAGTGATGGTTGCGGGAACCCGCTGGATACAAATAGCGAAGGACAGGTCATTTTGGCGATCTTTGGGGGTGGGGGGGGGGGCTATATCCAGCAATGGACGGGTTTTGAATAAGCTCACTGAAGTGGGTATGAGACATTTAATACGGATTTTTATTTCGTCCTACGTAATTAAGAATCCATTAAAATTGCATCTCCAGTGAATGAAGAACACACCACAGCGCGCCACAGTGTATACAAAAGTGACGGTTGAATGAGAAAAATATTTTTATTTTTAATCACTATGGGTTTTTTATATGCTCGAATACGGTAAAAATGTGAAAAAGGGCCTGAAGTCGCAAAGGACCCCTTTTTTGTTTTGTATACAAAATAATATTCTGTCGTATTATCAGAAAACCACTGCAAGCTGCGAAAACAGTCGTGGATAGCAACAGACATAGTGAAATTGTAAAGGTTCTTTGTTTGACTACAGAACCCTTACAAGTACGTTATAACATGTATAGTATTAAAATTAAACAGGAGCTTAATGCATGGATTCGCTTGTCGTTGGTCCCCATGGGATTATATCTTATGAGGTACCTCCTTGAACGATAAAAAAGATATACTCATGTTACTGTCATTAAATGTACTCGCTAATTGTCACCCGAACTCGACATAAATTAACTAACTGGACCAGTTACGAGTAAACAAAAGATTGTTAAAATTAAGCAAATTTCCGTTTCTTAAGGAATGAAAATCCCATATTATCAAGTTACGAGCTCTCGCAAACCTCAATCGCTTATCCCCCGTAGTCAGCATCACATAAACGAAAAATATAGGAGAGTATAATATATTTTTTATTACAAAGAGGGTGCTTTTTCAGGTGTCGTTAACGCCTATATATTAGCGGATGGAATGCCAGCTACCATTAATTTCAGTCTGTCAAAAGCAGAAAGTGACTTTGTGTCAAAATTTAACGACAGTCGTTAGGGCGCGTTTATTTGACACGATTTTTACGACTTCACCAAGAAGGTTGGAAAAAGCTGCGCTAGCCCAATGGCCTGACTATAGCCTTGCAAGCAGAGGGTCGATATTTCTCCAGGGTTTTCACTGTTGCTCACTACCATTCCTTCATTGATTGTTGGAATACAGGTCTACAAAGATGGACTTCAGGCAAGAACAGAAGCTGCACTCAGAATTGATACTAGTTTTAGCAGGAATTGGTGCTAAACGTTAGGTACTTCGTCAATTAATTAAGGAACGGTAATGAGCAACGATGAAAACGCCGGAGAATTACCGGGGTACTGCATTCCTATGGCAACGAAATGTTAAATGCGATCTTGAGTACGTTGATGTACTTGAGAACGATCTATAGCTGCAAACTTTACTATGTAAGTTTCCCAATCCACATTAGGCTTGCGTAAAAACTATAGCCTGAACTTCTAACTGAATGGAGGCTTGTTTTATCTTACTATCTAGTAGTAAGACGTACTAGGGCGGCTATAAATTCTAACCCTTAAAAGACATCTATTAGCCAACGTCACTTACCTTCAAGTCAAGAGCAAGTTCAAGTTTACATACTAGGTACGATTAACAATGCGTTCTACTGATTATAGTCGTACTGTTTGCGGTTCCGAGTTTCAAGCTTAAGGCCATTTAAGTCTGGACAATATAATTAGTTCCGCATGTTTACAGCTTGGCCATAGAGTTAACGACAGTTGCCATATGGAGCCAAGTAAAGGAAAGTACTATTTTTCTAGAAGCGACTTCGAATGTCATAGAAAATGGTACAATAAATAAGATTAAACGAAGTAAATTGCTGCCTTTAAAACCGGTCCACGCAACACCAACTTATGCTTGCGCAACCTATATGCACAGACCAATTTTGTGAAAAACGGAACGTGTAGACGTCAAGTTTGCAGTTGACGTGAAACTTACAAGTTTCGTGTCAAAAAATCAGCGCAAACATGTCTGTTGTGCCAACTGCAAACTTGACGTCAACAGATTCCATTTTGCACAAACTTCGATTGTGCAAACACGTTGCGAAAACATGTAAGTTGGCGTCGTGTGCACCGGTTTTTAGATAGACTGTCATTTTGATGCATGATTTTCTATCCAAAGGCACCAATTATTTGGACCATAACTCTTGGTTGTGTCCCATACATTTAATGGTTTTAAAATGGCAATACATTACCCTTCTTCCGCTGGCTGGTCGGCTTGTGGTGTAGTCACCGTCTCCTGGGAATGAGCAGTGGTGAGAAGTACCGTGTCTAGGAAACAATTATTTATTTTCACATTTTTATTTTTATTCGTAAAAATATTCATCATATTTATTTATAATGTATGCTAGTCTGTAACATATTTATCGTATTAGCCTTGTTGCTTGAAATAGGCTTTATTTATTAATTATTCATATTTATAAATATAAAGTGTAATTATAATAATTCTCCTCCTAGCCTAGTTAAAAATAAATTAAAAAACTTACAAATTAAAACTGCAATTAGCGCCATGATGACGCAGCGTCTTCACTATTCTACGTTTTTCTCAAATGAAGAACTTTTATAGGAATCGAACTTTAATTACTTCTTATAATCAATTATCACCGTTAAGATTGGTTTTATTGGACACAAATCATCGTAGAATGGAGTGAATCAATCACTGACAGAAAGTTATGTATAGTTCTCTTTAATGACCATTAAAAACAATTGAGACTCAGGCATAGCAATCGCTATTAATCACATATATAGGTCCTACATCATGAACACTGCTCTACAATTTTAATAGCTTCGAATTTCTCGATAGTTTAGTATTAAATTTTGGTATGACTATACTCTTTTTCTAAATTACTACAATCATGAATAGGATTACAAATAATTATTATTGACATATTTGACTAGGCTTAGGTAGGTAATTGGTATTTAATTGACATGGTTGAAAAATATATGAAAAGTAGTTGATGCATGTGACATTTTACCTAATTTTATAGTAATAATAATTTGTAAATAAATTACACACGAATATTAATAGTTACAAATTGTTCATGCCATTAGTGGTTAAATATGTGAAACTTATATTATTGTTAAGGATCTGTTATTCATTCGTTCAATAATGTGTATTAATAAAAATGATTATAGTTGTATAAATGTATTCATTTAGAAATTTATGACATGTGCTTTTATGCAATAAAATGTTTTTTTTTCTAACTTTGATGTCAAATTAAAATCTGATCAGTAGTTAAATCAATGAACGACTCTAAGGTCAAAGTTAAAGTCTAAACTCTAACATGACGGGCTCAGGTTTGACTTATCCTTCTCTCCGTCTCTGTCAAACTAGTGTCATAAGAAAGGGACGCGCATAGAGACAAACTAAACTTAGCCGGTCATGTTAGGACCACTAGAATATCAATTGACCTAAACTCAAATGAACTGAACCAAACCGGCTAGGTGTTCATTTTCTTGCTTGTCACTCAATGTCTCTCTACTTATGAACTAGTTAGAAAAAGACGCACGAAACGATAAAGCTAGTCGCAGTAAGTCATAATTGCTATCCTAGTTTTGGTTGCTAAACAACAAATATTTATATTTTGCGGGTGGAAGGACCTTGTGCAAGGTCCGTCCGGATCGCTACCACCATCTTGCTCGCTAATCCTGCCGCTAAGCAGCAGTGCTTGCACTGTTGTGTTCATGCGTGGAGAGCAAGACAGCCGGTGTAATTACTGGCACAAGAGGTATTCCATCTTAGCCCTCTGGGTTGGCAACGCATATGCACTCTCTTTGTTGTTGCAGGTGTCTATAGGCGGTGGTGATCACTTACCATCAGGTGACCCACTTGCTTGTTTGCCTTCCTATGTTGTATAAAAAAAATGTACTAATTGACTTATACTGATAAATACATAAACAACCCCAACTTTCGATGCAGTTGTCTTTTAAGAACAGTGTTGTTGTTGTAAGTCTATGTATAATCTGTGTTGTTTTTAAACATATTGTTTTTATAGGGCTGACATGTTCAGTTCTAATCAAAGCTCCTAAATAAATAAAGATTTAAAAAACCCTAATTCATATATCAAATATAATAGACTAACGACCCGCCATGGCTTCACTCAGATACAATTAGGATGTCATGTACAAAAAAAACTTCCGTAAAAAAAATCTCAAAATGACAATAAAAACTGTGTCAAGATCCGTTGCGTGGTTTAGAAGGAGTAAGCAGCCGAAGATGGGAGGACAGACAGAAATGAATAGAAACTTTGTTTTACACTATGTAAATAGAGATGCTTATCTATCTTCGCAGTTTAATTGAATCACAGGGGTAAAAAAATGCAGTCATCAAAATACATGCCAGCATTTTTTTCATCCGTTGATTCCATTGCAAAATTCTTGATATAATAATCTCGCAGTTTCCGCACAGGTTTCCGAGATTATAACAAAAGCTATTATGCCACGATGACGTCGATTTACCTCCTAAAGGTCTGTGCTCATGATTCATGCCTTTATTACAGCTTGCATTAATCATCCGGCCATCTCAATTACTAAAAACGTCATCAATCAGTGAGATTTTTAGCAACAGTTAAGGTGACAATGCATCAGTTATGCGTTACCGAGTCGGTTTTCCTGGAAGGAGCCTGTATGAAAAGAAAGCATACTTGAAAAAAACTTTTTTTTTAAATATATATTTAGTCCTGATAAATAAATACACACGGATATAAAACACTTCTTCTTTATCTCTTCTTTACATTATTATTTATTTATTTTATCACTATCATTATTAACTAAAATCGCTATCTGTATGTCCTCATATCTAGAGCCGCGTACTCCTTGTAAACCACGCAACCAATTTTGATGTGGTTTTCGCTGTCATTTGGAGATTTTTTTAAGCAAGGTTTTTATGTAGGTATAGTCGACCAAGAAATTGTTTGACCACATTTCGACCGTATTACGATGGGATAAGGTTTAGAAGTGGTCAAGCAATTACTTGGTCGACTATACATCACGTCCTACTTGTAATCGTGCAAAGCCGGGGCGGGTTGTTAATGTACAATAAATTACTAAGTAATTTATGATTGATAAAATAATGTTATAAAGTTCTCAAGCACAATATGTCCAGAGAAGCCTTTGAATACTAAAACTTAATCGAAATGACCTAACCAAGTTATAGAAAAAATATTATTTTCTAAAATTCAGTAATGAAGTTCAATTCTCGTATAAAAGTTAAGTTTTTGAGTCAGTGCACCTAGCACTAATCTTCTCGATACGCGTTAACTCACTACGTAGCTCAGTGCGTCTCTTTCCCACAGGACTAGTTAGAACGAGACGCACAAAGTTACGTAACGAGTTAACCCGTATCGAGAAGATTTGTGCTAGGTGTACTGGAGCGGGCTATACCGGGAACCTGTGTACACTCGAACACTTGCCACTTCAGAATGCATGTTATGTCCTGCACCAAAGAAAGATTAAACGTAATGAGCAGAAAATAGCTACTTAGACTGCCCCCCCACCCCCACTATAGTAGTCTTCTTTATTTGTAAACGCATATCTCACGAATAAAATTCTCGCAGGTAATATTCCTTCATAGAATCCAAAACCAGGCATATTTGGTCGTGAGAATAGAATGAGCGAAGCGAAGGGTATTCCACTTCATAGTGATACGCCGCAAGTGCTCGCACAATAGGGAGCTCTGTTAATTTGAGAGCCGACGGAAGCTTACCGTCCTCTGAAACCTCCTAAGAAACTACTGCGGTACTTTAAAGTGTAGTAAATTTATCTAAGAAAACTTGGCACGTTAAATATAGTCTTAAGTTTAACAACTTCCATAGATTATATCTCCATGCGGCGATGAATAAAGCACCTAACATTTATCTCAATCCATTGAGTCGGGAGTCTGCTGAAGCTTGATCGATCGAGAAATGAGAGAGGGGGCGATTTATAATAAAAACGGAACAGGCTTTTGGTAACAAGATGATGCAGTGCCGCAGGGGTTCGATGCTTTGTTGGCGCACATGCTGGAGATCACACTAACACAAATAATCGTTAAGTTTAGCTTAGTTACTGCAACTAAGATCTTAGTTACTACAGCTAGGGTTTCAGTTACTGCAGCTAGGATCTCAGTTTCTGCAATTAAGATCTCAGTAACTGCAGCTAAGATTTCAGTTGCTGTAACTAAGATCTTATTTACTGCAACTAGGGTTTCAATTACTTTAACTAAGATCTTATTTACTGCAACTAGGATTTCAGTTACTGTTACTAAGGACTTAGTTACTGCAGCTAAGAATTTGTTAGACTCGATGGAGGCAAGATCTTTGTTAAGCAGGTACTGTTTAACTTGAGTTCGGTCTATAACTACCCTAATAGTCTATAACTGGGTGACGTCAGTCTACCACAGGACATGTCTTAACAGTCAATAGATTAATTCCGCTGCCTGAACATCTATCTATTCAGGATACGTATTCCGCCCTCTGATAAATTAACATATAATTTTGCTTTCACATCGAGCGGTACAATGAAGTGTCTGTTTCAGAAAATACGAGTTGCGATAGAGATATGTGATTAAATAAATTCTGTAATGTACCTACATTACAGAATTTATACGTTCCTTAAAAAAAATTCTCAACGACAGTGAAAACCATATCAAAATCCGTTGCGTGGTTTAGAAGGAGAAGGCGACCGAAGATATTTTTTTAAGGACAGACAGAAACGGATAGTTTACTTTACTTACATTATATAATGTAAAAAAGATAATAGTATTTTATGCAACTGTTGCATAATGAGGGGTCTTAAAACACGAGTGTGGTTTTATGAAACGAGCGTTAGCGAGTTTCATAATAGGATCACACGAGTGTTTTAAGACCTAATTATGTACAGTTGCATACATTACTTTATGTACACACATATCATAAGTACTCTATGATGGGTTCAGAGACCATAGGGCAATGACCTGCATTGCTACTAGCTACTAGTGCTAGGTACCTATTAAATATCTATAGACTGTACACATTAAAAAAATGAAATAAAAAATAAATTTGAACAAATATAGAAACAAATTTAAAAAACTCTCATAATAATATTGGTTGTTATAATGCTGGTCATTGCCTACGGTTTCTGAACGCATAATAGAGCATTTATGATATATGTGTAGATAAATGAACTTTTTGGGACAATTAACACCAATAAATCTCGTCCCAAATTAAGCAACTAAAACTACTTCTAGTATGGGTAATATTTATTTGGATAAAAATATACCTAAGTTTAGTCGACCAAGAAACTGCTTGACCACTTTTCGACCGTATTACAAAGGGATAAGGTTCCAAAATGGTCAAGCAATTACTTGGTCGACTATACATATAACATCCAAAACTCGGGTCCAAACATTCGTATTCATCATTCATACATCTACACCCTCCGGGAATCGAACCTGGAACCTCAAGCTTTGTAGTCAATGACACTAACCACTACGCTATCCAGTCGTGATTACTGCAGCGAAGCATAATGAGAATCATCAAGCAAAGCATTAGACAAGGCTTAAGCGCGATAAAAACGACTGATCCTCTTGACTTGCTGACGTGGATTGACATCGGTCGAGTGGGTGTGGTTTTGAGAAGTACTATCCAGCCTTCGATAAGCCGTAACAGTCACCTGGAGTACGATTTTTGAATCTCACCGGGTGACTAAAGCTCGCCAAAATGGCCGTGTTTCATAGAAATGCGGCCATTTTGGTGAGCTTTAGTCAACTGGTGAGATTCAAAAATTGTATTTGAATCTCACCGGTTAACTAATGCTTACCAAAATAGCCGTTTTTCATACAGATTCGGCTATTTTGATGAGCTCTAGTTACCTGGTAAGATTCAAAAATTGCACTCCTGGTATTAACAGCGTAGCTTCCTTTGAAAAAACGGCCGAGAGTAACCATTATTACAACTTAACAAAATGATTTCTTCAAGCTTGTTTTAGATTGATTTCGATTTTCTGTGTAAACTTACTTTGTCGTACCGTCGGCCTCATAAATAGCTTAACACTTAAGTACGTTGGCTTAGTAACGAATGAGAGTTGCTCGAATTTGTCACATGACTGACAGCGACAAGGTACTAAAATGTTCAGCTACTTCTGAGGCTTCCGTACCTTGGGTGATTTTGAATAAGTAACTTGAATATAAACATAAGTACTGCTAATTATTCCCATAGATTTTAGATTTGAAAAGTATGTTTTCCCTTGCGTTATTTATGAATACGGGGAGGTACCAGAAAAAAAAAATCTTGGTACTTGTGATTGGAATATACGTGTGCCAAATTTGAGACTTGGAAGTTTAAAAAATTGCGAGAAAAAGTGACTCGGACATACTAACAGACAGACAGACATCGCGAATCTATAAGGGCTCCTAATTTGAGAATAGACCCTGAAAAAGACATCAAGCGATATCGTTCGGCAGGTTGTGGTGGGTTCCCATTAGTTCTGGGGGCACGGTAGTTCCCCTCGCCAAGTCGACGAACTTCCGCTTGACAAACGCTACGTCCATACGTCAGTTTCCGAAGAAATATGAAGGAAAAGTGAACGGGGCGTTGATACAGGCGATATTTCTCGCTCCAGTTTCATACCAAAGATTGATGACCTTTGCAATGTATTTATTTAATAAATTTATAGTGACGTTCACTTGTTTATCGTTCGTTTTCACCTTCCTCTGTTTTTATTCCCGTATATTGATTGACTTCAATGTTGATTGATGGTAAGAATATTGCCAACGTGAAGAAAATAAACCAGGCCAGGTAAATAAAAAATCTTTTTTTAAATATATTTTTATAAGAAATAGGAAGGCGAATAAGAAAGTGAGTCAACTGATGGTGAGTGATCACCACCGTTCATAGACACCGGCATCACCAAGAAGATTGCTTGATGCGTTGCCAACCAAGAAGGTTGAGATGTTTGTAATAATACGTAATAAAACGTTTGACTGGGACTATACTGACAAATTTGTTAAAATACGAAAAAGATATTACTAATATCTGTGCTCGCTGATTCATTCGCGTGAAAAATATAGCTTATGTCCATTCTGAAAGCCAGTTCTAAATCCGTTCCAATTATTGGTAAAAAAAATGAAATCGGACCGGATAGTTTTGGAAATAACTTCGTACATACATACATACTTACAAACTTTACTACTCTATATTTTAAGTATAGATGAAGGGTAGCACAAAAACCTGTTATTAAGGAAAGAAATACCTTTTTTAGTGTACATAGGCGTGTGAACTATCTTTGAATAAGTCATTAAAACCAACTTTAATACTTAACTTATTTATTTGACATATAAGTAGTTAAGATATTAACTTCTAAAGTGGTAAAGTATGACCCTGGATATTATTCGCCCCTTTCTACCTTTTCAAAAAAAATTGAAATACTTCAAAACGCTAATTTAGAACATATTATCATTACGTTTATGAGGTACGTATTTGGAATTTTTATTTAACAAAAAACGTATAATTATATGCGCGTCATATAATGAATTTGAGCTCGGTTCTTTAGGATTTAAAAAAAACTGTATTTTACGTAACTTTAAGCTATTGTATCCGACTCGCACTTGTCTGTTTATTTTGATTATGTATACAGGTACGAGTAGAGTCAAACATACATATCGTGTTATAGAGCTCGCAGGTTAAATAAATTTAAAAAAAAATACTTTCATCCTAAAGCCAATGAACGCTTTGAACGGCGTATGCCAAATATTTTCAGGTTTGTGAAATTCCAACTATGTCAGGCTCGATTTATTAAAACAAATACCTAACGTTCGCAAAAGGTCGCTCATTTATTATAAATTTTGCTATGCCTTTCTAATTTTATGGCATTTTAAATTTATTACGCGTTGGACATTACGTTATTTCACCTTGTATGGTAGGTAACCTTTTGTCCTTTGAATATGGAATTACTTCGAACATGCTCACATTTCAAGGGCATAACACCAAAAACACGTGCTTTTTACCCGACTACGGCAAAGCCAAAAGGAAGGGTTATGTTTTTAGACATTCGATCTCCAACTAATCAAAGTATCAGTTATAATATAAAAAATAAACAATCACTTTGTAGCTCTATAAATCCTACACTATTAGATCTCAATGTTTTCAATATACTTAGGGGTTTATAGGAGGGGAAGGGGCGCGGGAGTTCGATCTATAATATGATTTTGTTGTCACTCGGACCGTTATAATAAATTAATTGACACCTCATTTATCCACACATACGTAAATAAATAACTTATAATGCTGAAATAATAGAAGTTCCCCCCTTTTAGCTCTGCTGTACCGTACTCGGATACCTCACATTTTGCAATGTCAAATACAATAATTATATTGTTATCTTTAACATAAAACTACCGTGAGACTCGGACATATTACTAAAACGGATCACTCACGTATTTTTAAGTCGAGAAATGCCCGACATGTTTCGGACCAGTCCGTGGTCTTTAATCATGAGCCCCCGCGCAATTATATTAATATTGATTAAATAAATGAAAAAAGCACACAACCCAGTTAGCGCACTATGCATGCATAAATATTCATATTATTATATTAATAAAAGAAAGAAAGAAAGAAAGAAGAAGACAGAAAATAAATTTATACGCATAAGACAACAACATCACAAAAACTTAATAACTAAACAAAAGAAGTAAAATAATTTTTGAAAAGGTTGTTGGCCAACGTCAAAAAGGCCGCAGCTCAGCATATGATGTAACGCGAGTCACAGCGCTGATTTTCAGCTGCGACACTCTTTGAGTGACGACGGATGGACAAGCGAAATTACTACATGATTAAATACACACATTACAACAGTTACGTACAAAGTTAGAAAAAAAAAACAGTAAAATACAAATATCGGACCAGTCCGTGGTCCTCAATCATGAGCCCCCGCATGAAACATGTCGGTCATTTTTCGACGTAAACATACGTGAGTGATCCGTTTTATTAATATGTCCGAGTCTCACGGTAGTTTTATGTTATATTCATATTAATTGAAACTCTACTTCTAATTCACATTCTATGTAAGTCACACGAGCGTACTAAACATCTAACGTCAAACCTTGAAGAAAACTTCCTAACTTTAGAATGGTTTCAGAAACAGGCCTATTTTAGTCATTAATTCGAACTTTAAGCCTAAATCTAAACGGATTGGGAACTAAACAATACCAGCAACAAGTTTAACTTGCTTCAATTTAGTTGCCTTAGATTAAAACGAAACGCTGAAAGATGCGTTACTCGATTTTTTATTTCTATTGGAAAACGAAAGTGTTTATTGGTTATCATTTGGTTCAATTAACCAAAAGTATCTAAAGTTCAAAGGTAACTAAGACGATGTGAATTGAAACGGAGTTATTTGTGAATTCAATGTTTTTTCCCGACTGCCGAGAGACTATGCTTGACAATAATTATAGCTTTAAAAACCAGTGAAACAAATTTATACTTACAGTTGTCAAAACTTTCGTATTTTTTCTTTTTATTAATTTAACTTTTCTGACTCCGTTTTAGGTAAAAATTAAAATAGATTTTTTAAGTACATTTAACTTTATTTGTAACTAGAATACGACTGTACTTTTTTTATAATGAGACAGCTTCTTTAGGCAGATTCCACTGTATCTAAAATTTTATTCGATTTTGAACAATCGGTTTGAAAAAAATATTGATTTATTTAAAGATTCTTTGACTTACTGCAACAATGGTTGTCTTATAATGTCGAAGTCTTAAAACGACGGATAACATCGCTTTCTAGACATAAAATCGCCTTTTCTTTAACTGTAACTGATCTCTAAACTTCGTAATAAATTTCTTGTCTCGAGCTTTAAAATCACCTGTTATTACAAAAACAGAGCATTTTATTGTTTACTTGTGACCCGCCCCGGCCCCCGACAATTTGCTAACGAAATCTTAATTAGAATATATTTTGCATGCAAACCGTCAGTAAAGAAACTTCTGATTGATGGTAAAAACTATCAAAATCCGTTGCGTAACTAAGAAAACTTAAGCCGCCGAAGGTCAAACAGGAACGGATAGATACAGTCAAGGAATTTAATTTCCAACCCATCTAAGGTTCAATATCGTATAGCAAATTGTCACCATAAGAGCTATAGAGCAAGACGTTAGTTTGACATATCGACCTTAATGCATTGCGAATGTCAGACGACATTTCAGCGAAAAGGGTAGGGAATTAAATTCTTTGACTGTACTTTATTTTATACTATGTAAAAAGAAGAATATAAAGAAGACTGTTATGTAGTTAATTCTAATGAATATAACGCATCTTTCCTTTGAGTTACATCTAAACCTCAGTCTGTCCAGCGTGCCACTATTCTAAATGCTCTAATTGGCGAAAATTCAATTGTCGTTGGAATGCTTTGGTATCGTATTATGGAAACCAAGTTTTGTTGTTGAAATAAAAATGTTCTTCTCAGAATAACGTCACAGTCTTAATCCTGACTAACATGTGATTTTGGACGATAATGTTGACAATTTTTAACATAAAACTACCGTGAGACTCGGACATATTAATAAAACGGATCACTCACGTATTTTTACGTCGAAAATACAATATAATGTTGACAATGGGGAAATTGCGCAGAAAACGAATCTGGCTATCAATATGTGCATACACGTCCAAGTAGCAATCAAGCGCTATTAAAGCAACTGTATAGAGACGATCACCTTTACTATACCGCTTTCATAGCACTTGAGTTCTTCTTGGGTATGATAGTCATCATCATCATTAATGCTTTCTTTTGTATTAAATATCCACAGTTTAGCTTAAGACTGTATAAACAGTCTTATAGCATCTTTACTAAAGATAAAGAAGGGAAGGGTTCGAAAATGAAAATGAAAATGAAAAATTTATTTTTGCGAGTAGGCCATATAGGCTCTTTTACATGTCTGAATCTACTAGCGCTCAATATGCAGGTTCTTCCTATTCGAGGAACAGGATCTCTTGAGATGGTATAATGTCGTAGGCATTAAGACCGCCTCTTGTACATTTTATAGTTTATTTTGGGCAATAATGATAATAAAAGTAGGTATAACAATAAATAAATAAATATTGTAATTAAATTAATTGAACATTATTTATCTCTTTATGATTTTCAGTATCACTTTTTACGAAACATTAATTATTTACTAAGATCCTTACGATTTTCAACGTAGAACTACATTATTCCTCACCAAAACATACCTTTTTCGAAACAACACTGTTTAAAAGTGCATACTCCCTCAAAAGAGGCAAGATCTTTTTAAAATTCCCAGTATCGAGAAGTTATCGGTCCACAAGGTTATCTATATTCAGTTAGGATGAACTTTGTTTACAAGTATAACATCCTGAAGGAACTGGAAGCTGGCCGTTTCAGAATTTACCAATAACTACTTAAGAATATGTTGAAGCCGACTACCGTATTCTGGTGTATTTTTAAGACGGCGCTGTCAAAACATTCTTTGTTGATACTCGACTGCTACAAGAAAGGAGGGTTTTGTTATTAGAGTGTTGTTAGTGTCTCTATTTATTCCTTCGGCACACTTTTTGGCCCTGGCTTGATGGATTTTAACGCCCTGGGATAGTCCCTGCCCGCAATACCTTATGTTTTCTTTATTATTGTCCCTTGGGAAGTACGCATTTTTAGGAATAAAAAGTAAATCATGTCCATCATCGCAATACAAACTTCATCCTTAGCAAATTGTAATAGAGCTCGCTACTGCTCGTGACTTTGTGTATAATTTGTTTATCCCTATCTTGTGAAAACGCATTTTTATGGAGTTTAGTAGTTATTTTTACTTTTTAGGGTTCCGTTCCGTACCTTAAATGGAAAAACGGAATCCTTATAGGATCACTTTATTGTTCGTCTGTCTGTCTGTCTGTCAAGACCATTTTTCTCAAGAACACGTGGAGGTATTGGTTTGAAATTAATATCATATACTCAGGTTTGTAGTCCCTCAGAGTCGTGTAAAAATCAAACTTCTAAGTCAACGCAATCAAAAATATAAGGCCGTTTAAGCCGCATGTTGCATTCATTCGCAAGGCACCCAAAAACCTATGGAGTACTTCCTGTTGACTTAGAACTCTGAAATTTGGCAAAAAGCAAGGTCTTACAACACTAATAAAATAATAAATCCGAAAACCGTAAATTTGTGGTTCAAGCAGCCAAAAAAAAATTTTTTTGGTCTTACGAAGCAAAAATGTCACACTAGATGTTGTTGATGACGGATCCCTCGGTGCACGACTCCGACTCGCACTTGGCCGGTTTTTTATTAACATCAATCCTGTTTTTCGAAGTCTTCAGCTAGGATCTCAGAATATGTCAGCCAGACTAACCGTCGCAGCGGTTGAGAAGTTGTTGAAACTGTGCCGCGGCGGTCCATACTTTTTTTATTAGTTAAGCCGAAACTTGGAGCTCGGCCAGACTGCCAAGTTTCAGTTTCGGGTGACGTAGATGCTGGCCAAGTATAACGTAACCGAACAAAACTTTGAATTAACTTATTGACACAAATTTAAGGGAATCTCTTTACAGGGTACTTTACAAGATGGTAGGACCATGTGCAAGGTCAGTCCGGTTCGCTAGCATCATTTTGCTCGCTAAGCAGCAGTACTTGCACTGTTGTGTTCCGGCGTGGAGAGCAAGACAGCCAGTGTAATTACTGGCACAAGAAGTATTCCATCTTAGCTTTCTGGCTTGGCAACGCATCTGCAATCTTGAATCTCTCGAAGTTGCGGTTGTCTATAGGCGGTGGTGTACACTTACCCACTTGCTTGTTTGCCATCCTATTTCATAAAAAAAAAACTACAACCAAAACTGGTCTTCCACCGAAAGGCTGAGATTAGACACACTCTCATACATATATTTTGACAACCGGATAGCCTAGTGGTTAGTGACCCTGACTACAAAGCTTGAGGTTCGGGGTTCGATTCCCGGGAGGGGCAAATGTTTGCATGATTAATACGAATGTTTGTACCCGAGTCTGTATATTCGTTGTCTAGTACCCATAACCTGCAACAGGTTTGAACAGGTTTGTTGCAGGTTCGAATCCTGCCATTACCTTAATTTTTCTTTGTGTTGTCATTCATTACATAGCATTTTAGTAGCTTGCTTCTTACCGTCACTGAGAGATCCGGTAGCCCACGAGTGGGAAAGGGATCTACAGGACGGCAACGGATCAGCGATTCTCTTGGGATCGCTGTTTCCTATGGGCAGACGTGATCACTTTCCATCAGGTGGACCGCATGCCTGTTTACCTCCCATAAAAAAAAAACCATTTTTTTAGCGCAGATAGAATCAATAAATAAACTCTGTATTGTTCGTTTTATTAAAAAAAAGTGTTATCAAAATAAAGATGACAATTCCTAGAAATGGGCCACGTCGAGGTATTAAACACGGCTCTATTTACATAAAATGCATTAAAACAAAGTAGCTTCAACTTATTTAAGGACGGTAAACATAAACTGTAGCGTTTATTTTAATATTATGCTACTGTATTATGTAAACTGGATCGTTGGCGACCTAGTGGCTGGGGATACGACTCGTGGTCGCCATGCACCAATGAGTACCTACCCTATTCTAATTGATTTAAATGATATTGATAATAATTTTAATTGACGTAATTGTAATGTGATTTTAATTTGACGATGATTTGAATTTTGCTTTGTTGTAATTTTGATTTAGTTTTAATTTAATTTTGACTTTTTATAATTTGCATGAATTTATTGACTTTTAATTAAATATATTTTATGATTATTATTAGATTTAGTGTAATTGCAGTGCCCTTACTTTATGCTGTAACATGTTAAATTTTTAAGATCTTTGTAAAACCATATAAAGCAATAAATATTATGATTATGATATGATTTTGATGATGATTATGAGTATTTTCTAACTTATGTCAGGAGGTTCCACTCCACACTGTAGGTACGCTCGGCCGCCTTGCCTAAAGAGTAGGCAAATCACAGTAGGTTGTCGGGTTGCCGCGCGCCCACGCACTCGCCCTCGATATGTCAGTGTGATTGAAAACGAATGCGCCGCAACCCTAACGTGTCGCCAGTGAGTTGCGAGGGGAATACGGCGAGGGAAAACAGGAAATGTAAAGTGTAACCATGATCCCATCGCTCTGGTTTCCCTAAAACAAGAGGTCTGGGTCCGATGATAGTCGCTATCTGAGTTGCTAAATCTGGGATTATGGTTGAAGAGTACCCTGAATTAAGAAATGGGAAAAAGTGCTAAGAGGATGACGATGATTATGCAAAGTAATACTTGTATAATCGTGGTACAGTCAAGAGCAGATCTGATACTCAGTTGAGAGGTCAAAAATGTCTAAGCACTATACTCTGTTGTTAAGAAAGCCAAAGTTTTTGTAGCTCTTTTTGAGCTCTTAGAGTATATTAATATAAGTATAAGTATAACAATTAAGTAATTTAACACTTCTGCTGCTGACTGTAGTATTTTACATACAGAGTGTCCCTAAAATCAACGATAAAACAAAAGGTGCTGATAGAGCGGCTCAAGAGCCACTAGAGTAGGTAATTTCAACCTTAATAAAAATACCGTCGTTTACAAGAAAATTGAATTTTTACAGAACTTGAGGTCTTTGATACCTTGAGTACGTGTTTTGAATGCTACGACTGCAAATTTCGACACATTCGAAATGTGTTTATCGAATGTTTTCAATTACTTTATATTACCATGATGCAGTATAGCGGCTAAGAAATAAGAAAAAAATGTGATATAAAACTTTTATTTTGACAGAGTTTAATTAAAAAACATTATTATGTTTAAAAAAAATTACATAATCTAATAATATCTCTTGAGCGCTATCAAAATTCATTTTATAGTTGGTTTTAGGCACACCTTGTATAATTACCAATCTTGGGGCAACGCATGGGCTACGTCACTGTCAAAATGACTTACGGAGCCGTCTTCTCTATCTTTAAGAACAATTCCCTTCTAAATTTATAAAACTAATTCCATTCAAATCTGAATTGTAATACAACCTGATTAAACATAAAATAATGCAGATTTATTATTTGACTTACGTCGTTTCGCTTCTCAAGCCACTCTGAGAGTTAAGTTGGAGTTGCAAACATTACTTTACCATTTGTCAGGTTCAAAATTAAAAAGGAATTAAGTCGTAATACGTATTAATTCCGATTTGAATCTTTACGTGTTGTAATAAAGTTTGAAATCTTAATTGAAAAAAATCTGGAGTTGTTCCTTTCTGCAGTCGACGACACGATTTGTCAGTAAGTTTGTTTGAGTTCACGGACTCGGAGGGATGTTATTGACGTTTCGTTTGTACGAAAATCTTTTATCATGGTTTTATAGAAAATAAGCCATAGACAGGCAGTACTGTCTACCCAGTATTCTCTATACAATTTAAACGGCGATAATGCTTTGGACCTTCTAAACTTGGTACACAGTCCTCTTAAAAGTTTTTTTTTTTATAAAATGTGAAGGCAAACAAGCATGTAGGTCACTTGATTCTAAGTGATCACCACCACCCTCAAACACCCGCAACACCAAGGAGATTGCAGATGCGTTGCCAACCCAGAAGGCTAAGATGGAATACCTCCTGAGGCCCTAACATGACAGCCCAGGTTTAGTTTAACCCCTCCTTGTGTCTCTGTCTAACTAGTGTCATAAGAAAGAGACGCAGACAGACAGACATAAACTAAACTTGGCCAGTCATGTTAGGGCCACTGTACCAGTAATTGCACCGGCTGTCTCGCTCCTCAAGCCGGAACACAACAGTGCAAGTACTGCTGCTTAGCGGCAGGATTAGCAAACAAGACGGTGGTAATGATCTGGAAGGACCTTTGAAAAGGTCCTACCACCCGCAAAAGTCAAAGTTTCCTTTGTTTTTTTTTATTTTACTTCCCCGTGCTGGTAGCCCGTAGCAGTGTTTTTCCATTTGCAGCGAAGGCTCTGTACAAACAGAAAATTCTATCCAATAGGTTTGACACTGAATGCTTTAACCATCGATGCAACACAAAGCTTCTGTCTGTTTGTCTGTAGCCTCAAAGCTCTAGATACGATGAACAGTTATCAATATTTTTTGTTTGATAGCTGAATTAATCGAGATGGTTCTTAGCAATTTTTGATCTAGAAGGGTTTAGCGGTTTTGATATAAATACTTAATTTTTAAAATAAAATTAAATGTTGTTTAAAAACATCCTGTATATAACATTTTAAAGTTTTAGTACCACGTATTCATGTTCGACGAAATCTTACCTTACACAAACACCTTGTAAACATAGTTATCTCTAAAATGACTATATGTATTATGTGAAACAAAAACGCGCAGTGAAAGCGCATTGGGCCCATAACCTAATATAAAGACGTTGAGTTTTCACTATTGACTGTCATAATTTTTTACCAAAGACCCTCATAGGTGTCGCTACTGGTTATTCATTATTTTAATACATACATCATTAAGAGCATGTTCATTAACAGTCACCATACCAGCTACATTATCTCAGTCCGTTTACAAATTTCAAAGAAATCTCTCAGAGTATTTGCTTTTATAAATGGCTGCATCGCCCGTGAAAAGTAGAGGCAGGGACAATTTATCACGGACATAACTTAGGGGATTTTATCCACGGATAGGTTTTTTTACAAAGGAATCCCCGCCCCTGAAATCTTGTTTAGCGCGATTGTTGTCGCGGCGTAAGACGAATGGAGCCTAATACTTTCACTTACTGCTAAGTGAAGATATTCAGTGTAATCTATATCTATGCTTATAGTTAGCTTTTTTTATTAATATTTCCAGTGTTTTTAAGGCTTTGATTTCAGTTTACACTAGTGTTTAGCCTAAATAGAGTGGTTTTTTATCTTTATTGTCTATAAAAACGGCAAAAAATCATGCCTGTTAAATAGGAGCGCCCTTAAATATTTATATTATTATGTTTTTTAGTATTTGTTGTGATAGCGGAAACAGAAATACATCATCTGTGAAAATTTCAATTGCCTAACTACCACGGTTCATGAGATACAGCCTGGTGACTGATGGACGGACGGACAGCGGAGCCTTATTAATAGGGTCCCTTTTGGGTACGGAACCCTAAAAACAGTGTCAAAACCGCTAGATCGGGTCCATACTTATTAACCACATAGCAACTATCTTGCTCTACTTTCTAGTCACATTTACTAATAATTAAAAATGGTCTCTGGTATTTATGAATGTCTGTAATTGGAATAGCTTTTGTCAGATCGATGTTAACTGGCGTGTTCAAATAAAAAATCTGGTTAACTTTGCTTTTAGTACGTTCTCTTCAACCCTTGCTTCAAGTAGCGTCTAATAGTTTGTCCATATTTATAAATGCGCAATAGTTTTATAATAAGTTGCCCTCTCGTCAAAAGTTGCTGTGCCCGACAGGGTCCACGATGAACATATAGCTTAGGTTAACATCAGTAATATACATTGTGAAAAACACTAAAGTATTGAGTATTGAGCATGCTTAAAAATCACATCGAATCAATATTCTAGCTTGCATTTTAAGTATATAAAAGTATAAAAAGCATGCTTACAAGATACATGTTGTATAGGATAAATATTCCTTTGATAGGTACCCAAAGTACCAGTCATTGACATTTAGTTTTTGAGAGATTGTTACCGCTATTACCTTGAAATAAGATAAAACGTGCCTGTAATTGGAGAGACGGGTGTTTTGCGGTTGGTAGGACCTTGTGCAAGGTCCGCCCGGATCGCTACCACCATCTTGCTCGCTAATCCTGCTGCTAAGCAGCAGTGCTTGCACTATTGTGTTCCGGCGTGGAGAGCAAGACAGCCGGTGTAATTACTAGCACAAGAGGTATTCCATCTTAGCCCTCTGGGTTGGCAACGCATCTGCAATCTCTTCGATGTTGCGGGTGTCTATAGGCGATGGTGTACACTTACCATCAGGTAACCCACTTGCTTGTTTACCATCATTTTTCATAAAATAAAAACAACAACCAAAACTGGTCTTCCACCGAAGAGCTGAGATTAGACACACTCTCATACATATATTTTGACGACCGCATAGCCTAGTGCTTAGTGACCCTGACTACAAAGCTTGAGGTTCGGGGTTCGATTCCCGGGAGGGGCAAATGTTTGCATGATTAATACGTTGTTGCAGGTGTCTATAGGCGGTGGTGATCACTTACCATCAGGTGACTCACTTGCTTGTTTGCCTTCCTATGTTGTATAAAAAAAAAGACTCGACGATAGGGATGATTACCCTATCTCTTAGCAGTAACAACATGCAACAGGCTGGTATGTTTGAACAACATGTTCGGTATGTTTGTTTACGTTAAGTTAGTTGTAGGTACTTTCAAATTAACTTTTACTTGACGAGTGCTGCTATAATGCTTCTTTGCCCGCTAGAAAATTACAACTAGATACGAGACTCGAAACTTTTGAAATATTGAACAAACTTCACGTTCCACATCGTTCAGGATTCCCTCAAAGTTTATTATAACTTGGTATTAACATAGTATTAACGCAAAAACTAACGTGCACCACCAAGCCAAATAGGTAATCTTTAACAACTGAGTCACATGGGGCACATCTATAATTTTGACTGTAGACTTATCTGATTCTACGGGGAATTGTACTGAACTCACTCTGTTCTGCAAATACTTGGACGTCAAATTGGCTATAACTATATGACTATATAGTATTGCATTAGTGTATAAAAACAGACTAGACATTAGTTACCATTGTACATATCTTCTTTATTTTAATCGTCTTGAAAAAAGTCGCCAACTACCTCTCTCACCGTCCTCATATCTTTGGTCTCTTGCTCCTTCTAAACCAAGCAACGGATTTTGATCTGGGGGCACGGTAGTGCCCCCGCCAAGTCGAGCAAAAAAAAGCGGCACGGCCGTACCATCTTTTTGTCGAAGCAGTTCAGGCCATTTTCGACCCCCTATAACTTCGTTGTGGATTAAACTCAGAAACTAAGCAGGCAATGCATAAACACGGTACATTTCAAATTTCATTCAATTTGAACCAGTAGTTTAAGAATTATAACTAGTCAAAGTTTCTTAATTTGTCACTCACTGACTGACTGACTGACTGACCGATCATCAAAACTTTCAGGCACTTCTACTAGACATAGAAGATATTTGCGAGACTTGGGTTTTTTTACAAGTTACAGTTTTCCACTGTCATTTAAAGATGTCTTGCAGACGGTTTTAATACGCTTTACATTCTAATCGTTGGTACACGTGCGTAGCTGGGGCGGGGCGATAGTATTATTATAACTCATAATCTCTCTCTTTATATATTTATGTTATTTATGGTGTACATGTGTATTATGTATTTTATTTTATGTACTTCCCTGTTGCACTACTGCACTACTCAATATTTTTTCTGCTTTACGTAAAGTTGGCCTTTTGTACATTTATTGTTCAATTCGTTGAATAAAAATTACACTCCTTTCCTTATTAATAAGACTCTTTTTTCGCTCGAAAGTTCATCACATCTTACAATGACATAAAAAGTCGACGTACTAAGTAATGTAGGTTTACTGAGCATTTATGAATAAGAAGGAGGACAATTAAACCTCGCATAGCTACGAAATCGTTTATCGCTCGTAAATATTGGTATTTTCGTAGCTACGGCATGCCACCAGTCAATTCACTGAATTATTTGCCCAAAGAAACGATTCCCAGAAGTAATATTTTACGGAGACTTATTTTGATAAAACCGTTGTTTTAATATATCCAATTGTCAAAATTGACCTAATTACTTACTTTCTTTGAGATGGCTTTTAAATTATCCTGTTATAATAACGACTAGGATACGATTAGGATCAAAAATACGCTATCAAAAACTTTGCAAGTACTAGAACGTTGTATTGCGAATCAATAAAGAATATTTTTGTTGTTGTTCTTGTTATATTATATTATAAGGTCCAGTGATAGAATAGGTATATATTTCATTTTTTGACGAAGAGAAAAATCTGAGCATGTGAATTAGTTAATGGGAAGTAAATAGTGCCATCTGTGGAAAGCAGCAACCTTAAGAGAGTACCAAATACGTTGCCTGTCTGTAGGTCCCTCACTGCAGAAGCTCTAGCTTTGACTACTCCGTACGGAACGCACCAGGAAGCCACTACTTTGCGCCGATATTCTGTGAGAAGAAGCTTCGCTAAATTACAAAAAAATATAAATCATTCCTAAGAGGAGATTTAACGTTAAAACTTTTATTGTCTGCGTGATCAATCTATCTATTTATCTATTTTACTTTATTTTTTTATGGTTTATGTTAAGTCCTTAATATGAATAGTGTTTAATGTGCCTAATAATAATTGTGTTTTAGAAAACCGAAGCAAAATTAAATAAACTGTCAAGTTTCTTGCGGCGCATCTCCTGATTTCCATTTTACGAAGCGCTGGCAGAATCAGACTTGAAAAAGAGGCTACGCAGAACGAAAATATTTTTTCCTTCTCACTTTCATGGTCACACAAAATTAGAATTTCCACACCCTGTAGGTTATTAAAAGGTTTGTTCCGATCCGTATCGCCAAAATTAATGAAGGCCCGATTACCACCTCTTAAACAACCTAAAACGGTCTTTAATTACCAGTTAAAAAGAAAGGCTGAATCCGGATAATCATCTCGATAATGGATGAATATTTAAAGTGGAGAGTAGGACCGGATTAACTGAAAGTGCCTCGGCAACTTGAAATCTCTTTGGGCATAATGGCGTCAATTTGTCACCGGATTTTGAAAGTAATCGGTAACAAGATACCGGCGTAGACGGGAATTTACCTTTTTAGATTGAGTAAACAGGCCTGAGGTGGTTCCGCAATGGCTGAACAAAGGATTAGAGATACGTACCTACATAATATGTTCGGAAATTTTCGCGATTAGTATATAGGTACCTACATTAGAATATATATAATTATTTTAAAGCTAAGGACTCGTTTTGTAACTTACAAGTAAAAATCCCGAATTTCTTTATAGAAATAATATATGTATCAGGCTTATGAAGACTTAATTATAAGACTTATGAAGAGCTAGAGGGGCTGTTATGTATGACCTTAGAAAATGTTTTTGTTCAGCTGAGTATTTAACACCTCCGTTAGGTTAAGGTTAAAGTTGACAAGTTCATTGTTTTAAGTGGATTTGTGTAAACTATTTTCCATGTTCTCAATAAAGAGTATTTGTCTTAGTCTTGTCTTTGCATTACATTGCGGGGCGCGATCGATCGGTCGGTCGCATTACATGTCAGCAGCCCGCAGTGTAACTCTGATATGTATAGGGGTAGGGTTCTAGGTACAATAAGAACACACGCGTGCACACGGTAAGACGCTCGTTTATTACTGACGATGTGCGGGCGCACACACGCACAAATGCCCGTCGCATGTATGCATTTGTGTTTGTTGCTGTGTACAGCAAACTCGCATACGAGAACTCGTACAATGTAAATTCGGCCACTTCTTTTAAGTCTGTTTTTATTAAAAAAACTAGTACACTCGCTAGACTATGTATGACTGTCATCAATATTATCTAAATTGTCCTCACCCTCAGGCCTCATTATTGTGACGTTCAAAAATAATGTTTTACAAATAAAAGCACAATAATTGTATTCAATAAAAACATACATTTTAACTACCTCTGGTAACCCAAGGGCTGGCGCGTTTCTCGCCCAACGTATTGGCATTGCCATTCAGAGAGGTTACGCCGCCAGCCTGGCGCACTCTTCTGGGGCACTCTTCCCAGAAACAGCGGCTTAGGTGACATTTTTATTTTAATTTTAATTAGATTTTTAACTTTTCTATTTTCTTTTCTGTGATAACTTTGTTTCTTTCTCTAAGTATAAAATATAAATACAGAAACTAAAACTCAGCACCAGGCTTAGTCAGTAGATTTTCATAAAAAAAAGATGGGATCCACAGCATATTTCGTCTAAAATTAATAATATAGTTAGCTGTACTCTTCTTTGTCAGCCTGCTTTTACCGATAGAGGATAGTTTTTCTTAAGTACTGAATCATTCTAACTGAATCTAGAGTGTCAACACGGCGCCTTATAAAGCACGTCTTTGAAAGTAATAAAGTAAAAAAATCTTAATGCCAAAGGCAATGATCAAAGGGAACTTTATGAAAATATCAATTAAAAAGTTTCCAACTCGGCGGAGCCCTGGAGATTATAATGCTCCTTTACTTGTTCCGTCGATTTATTTTATTACTGTTTCTTTCTGGGACTTAGGGTCTTTCATACAAATTGCCTTGTGACGTGCAGCTTTGTCAAGATGGAGGACAAATTCAATTCATAACGTTCTACGCAAAATTGAAGAGTAAGACAACGTTTAAACTAGATAATAAGCCATAGTCTCGAAATGACATAACGCGTATAACGAAGTGTAGTTGTGTTCATATTAGTGGCGCGGGTGAAATTGAACATAATAATATATGAAAATTTAACAAAAACAAAATGGCCAACTTTAGACGTCACATTGTGTGACCGAAAAAAATTACAATAAGTAATTTTATAGAATGGGGTTCGTCATATGTTAAGGCCATGTAGGTAATATTAATGTATTATTTTGATCTTATCTGAAAAGACACTCAGAAAACTTGTCTCATCTCTAATATGTCAAGTACTACCTAAATGCCACGAGTTACCAATTTGTACTTATGACACTAGTTTGACAGAGATGCAGGGAGGGGTAAGTTAGCCTTAAGCCGGTCATGTTGGAACCACTGTCCTTAATTCCTAACAGATTTTAATACGAATGTTTGTAACAAACAGTATGTCTCATATCGACAGGGATGTCTCAAACCATTCTTAACGGGCACAATTCGCGCAGAACAATAAATCCTTCTCCAGTCGTACTGCCGGTTGCGAGCGTTATGCTAGCGGGGTTTTAAAGGAAAAGTATTATTTTACCCGACAGCGGCGAGGTTGAAATAGTAGATTGTATTGTGGGGGAGAAAAATAATGTATTTATGGTGTAGGCGCAGCATAATCTAGCAGAAAGCAGAAGAGGCAATACAAAAGACATCGTTCGAGGAAAAAATATTAATAATATTTGTCGTACAGTCTGCTTTTCATCTTTGTGTATGAGAAAAATAAATAAATTTGTGAAGTAGGTCGGTATATCTATTATTCCACTCGACGCACTCATAATTTCAAATCTACAACAATCCGATAACAGAGACGACGAGATATACCTCGCGGTTTTCTGTTTTTTTTATTCAGCGTCGTTGACCATTTTTACCTGTCAATAATTGGAATTAATTTCAAAATAACAAAGTTCCCCCGTAGTCTGATTTTCATTTTTATTCGTGCTAGCTTTTATTTACCTCTTTGCGTTACTGCCTTAGTTTAGTTGGATTTTGCTTTTATTGTAAATTTTGTTTAACTTTTGCTAATAAATTATCACTCACTTCTAGTGATTGGACTGGATGTGTATATAGATTTGACAACAATACAATAAGTAATTATATTATATATTAACAACAACAAAACAAACTGATTATTGTAACAAGAAACTTATTTAAAAATAGCTTTGTTCGCTCAAGGGTGAAGTGTCCGAGGTGTAAGTTAATTACTCATATTTTTCCGTGTAGAGTATGTTGTAAGAAAGAATCTTTTTAATTGTTTAAGCACGCAAGCCCCACCGCGTCAACGTACACGCCGCATTGCGGAAACCGAAACGACTTGTCTACTCCACAATTTGTAAGAATTAAACTGGAATCTGGCCCCTACACTGAACGTCTGAAACTCCTAATACCAGCACTTACTGACACTTCCCGGCACTTCCAAGCACTTCCCGACACTTTCATCTTTGCTTTGATTAATTAACTCAACGGAATTAAATACAAAACGGTAAAGCCCCGTTTTATTATGTCAGAGTGATCTGGTGTTGCAGATGCGTGTTGAATATTTAAGGGTGTTGCTGAATTTGAAGGAAAGGCGGGTTGAAAACATAAATAATGGAAACCCAGATTACTGGCATCCTTTTAGACACGGGCGTACAAAATACGCGCAATAACTACATAATCAATTTATTCAGATAAAGGCATAAGTGCTCCTTTTGTACATTTTGTATTTATTGTAAAATAAAGCTCACAGGAAGCACTTATGAATATCAAAAAAATTCCCACCGGTTCGGAAAAAACCTCTGATGAGAAGATAACGACAAGAAGTTCAACGAGGTGTATTTTTAAAATAAATTAAAATTAGAATGTTATTTTTACAACTTAAGTTACTTTAGTACTTACTTCCTTACTTTAGTAGTTTGCTACTTAAGTAGGGCAATTTGGAGCCTGGGATCGCCAATCAGACCTGTCAGTATTATTTCCAAACACCCCTGTCCAAGATAGACATTTTATAATACGCCCGAGATATTAAAGGCTTCTTGACTGACAATGAATTTTAATTGAATAATAATAACAACCAAGCTGTGAGATGAGAGTACGTCCGGACGTTCCAGGCAATAGCCCAGTCGTTAGTCCATCGTTTTCTTCCTCAGAGTCTTACGGTTTAGGCATCTATTCACAATAGTTGTTACACCTGAAGGGGGCTGCCTCTGATTGTCCCTATGGAACGGCCAGGGACAGCATCGGCCCGGTGTACCTATTACATTTCGTTAATTTGTCTAAAGGGTCTCTACGTGTTGGCTTCGGGTCCGCGCACGCTTCCTAAAGATCCTGGAGTGTGATTTTTGAATCTCACCGGGTGACTAAAGCTCACCAAGATGGCTGAACCTCTATGAAAACCGGCCATCTTGGTGATCTTTAGTCACCCGGTGAGATTCGAAAATTACACCTCTGGACACTATTGTCCAGCGAATGGGAAAGACATACAAATAATAATAATAAATTTATTTTCAGACTATAAAAGACCCATTGATACATAAAATATAGGTTGACATAAAAATAACACGTAAAATTTTGGCCCAAAAAAAATATGATGTGTATGTGATGTGAATGTTGTTTCAACTCCAAGGATCTTGCGGCAAAGATTTCGAAAATTCGAGTCGAATCGTCTAGTGTCGAGTGTCTGTTTTCGTCAACTGACTGTCGCGAAATCAACAGCTGATGATGCCTCGTGGAGTGGCGAAACACGTGTCGAGTGGTATTTTTTAGTGTCGGTGGTTGGGTTATGGTTACGTTTGTGTTGTTTTTTTTTTAAAGTATTATTCACGATTGCTGACACTGGGCTCACGGATAATTAATTATTTCCTTTAATATTAATATGAACTTACTAAGATTTTGCACTAGTCCAGCTAGTCCGTCGCAAGTGTACGGCCAGCCTAAACCAAATGTCTTTCGATTCCGTCGTGAGTGAATCGCTAACCTTTTACGATCATGGCCACCTGTCATTCCTAAACCAATTTCCGATGTTTCAAAACAAAGGCATGTCACTATGGATTTATGTCAACGGCCGTGGTGACGTTAGGAGCAAAATCAACGGTTGATAGGTAAAATGCTGGGAATAACACCCAATTTCTGTATGCGGAAATCGAAACTGTTGATTGAAGTCGGTTTGGCATTAACCATGGGCTTGGCGGGCTAAATAGGTAGTAGTAGGAAACTCAACATAGGCTATGTAGCAAAGATTGTCAGTTAGTGACATTGATTAGAATCAATTAAAACTTCACAACCGCTAAGACTTCGGTTACACGCTAATTCTGGCGTCAGTTCAGTCCATCATTCTGGTATAGTTTTGACTGATGCCAGAATGATGACAAATGGACACGGTTACGATCAGTTCAGACTGACACGACACGAGACAGGTTACACGACACTCGTCATTCTGACCAGAATGATGGACTGAACTGACGACAAAATGAGCGTGTAACCGACGTCTAACAAAGAAGCTTGTTCAAAATAAATGGAGTTATTATCAAACCGTGATTAGAAGACGATTGGAGGGTAACGTCAGCACACTGTCATTTTATAGATATAGGAATGAAGCTTGACGCAAGTCTATGAAATGACAGTGTGCTGACGTTACCTCCAATTGTATTCTAATCACGGTTTGATAATAATTGCTGTTGTGCCGGTTTTAGGATAAATCAAAATTTTAATACAAGATTTTTAGAGGTTTCTATACTGTTGTATTGTCATCATTGGATCTATAAAAAGCTAATATATTGTTTATTAAGTTATTATTATTATAAATTCACGCCTGTTTTCTTTTGGGGTAGGCAGAGACCAAAGAACGCCATTTGCTCCGGTCCTGGCATGCCTCCCTCGCTTCCACCACACACATTCCTCTCTTCATACATGCTCCGCGGTTTCTTCCTAAGTGTTAAAAAAATTCCAATCATACTCCACTCTCCTTGGTTTCCGGTCGCCATTGTAACCTTTTCACAACTAGTTGCGATAGGAGATTTACTATTTTTTATACACAACTGATCGCAATAGGATAGTTTTCCTTATTTATTTGCTATTAACTAGTTAGTAATTGATATTATATTTTTAAAGTTTAAATGAGTCTGTAAATTTCTAGCACAAAAGACAAAATAATATTAAAAAAAACAATCACTTATATTTAAAAAAAAATTGCGTATATAAAAAAGCTTTGGCCCCGCTTGTTGCAAATCCTAGTGACAATTGTATTGAGTTGCGAAAAAATAAAAAAAATCTATCGCAGTTAGTTTCGTGTAAAGAATATTAATTCGTCTATCGCAACTAGTTGCTACATTCAGTTGTGATGGTGCCGGAAGGGGCCAATGAAACTCGACCCAAAACATCGAAGTATTTGCCTGACTGTGAGCCTCACAAAGTAAACGACCGACGAACGTATGTGTCCCATCAATATTGACTATTTACTATTTTGTTTGATCCGCTTTCAGTGACGGCGTCTACAATAAGAATCCGGAGGCAAACATAATACCTAAACGTTTATCTATTTCGATCTTTTACCTTGTTTTGTGCAGTTTATGGCTTAAGAGCTTCTATATACATGCGGTTTTACCCACGTAATATTATTTTCTATATGTAGGTACAACAGAATACAAAACCATTAGTGATCACCACAAAACAAAACAAAAAAGTGCAATTTAGAGAGAATACCGGTCTACAGTCTACACAATAGGCGATCATAGCTTTAAGCGATCTCTTGCAGACCATCGTTCGAAAGAAGCGGTTCGTAGGTAAATTAAATACAAATATTTATTTCGTCATCACAGGTATAAAATATTAAGGTGACAATATGAAATGTCTAGAATAAGTTGAAAATCTTTTTCCTTTCGTTGCCTACCTAATTATAATAATCCAGTTAGAAACTTTTAAAACCATTCTTGCACACTCGCCAAATAACAAAAAACATCCTCAAATTTTGTCTTTGCGTATATTTGAGTAAAAACAAATTCACAATGAAAATTTAATGAATTCCCTCTCATTTCTCCTAAAACAATAGCCAGGAAAAACAAAGCAAGGTCCGCAGTGCAGTGGTAAATGTTATCCGCCCAATAATAACAAAGACTACACATACTTAGAACGGGTAAAATTTTAATCCACTGCACAGTGGATCAGTTTGTATGGAGAAAGAGTCAAAAACCGATTTCACTCCTGGATTATTGAATTTAGAGGTTTTAGGTCCGAAAATGTTTGTTGAAAAAGAACAAGTTTTCTTAAAGCCGGTTAGTTTGACACAAAAGACAATTCTTTAACAAAATACTGGAAGTGATTCAAATAAAAACATATCCCTCTTCTGTAAAACAAGTCATTTAAAACCAAGGAGTCCCTAATATGGATAGAGAACTAAAGCATGGATATGTCAAATGTACATACCCAAAACTGTCAAAATGGTGACCTTTGGTGTGCGTCAAGGTAGTAAAACCTGCAAATTAATAAGAAAAACGGAAGATTTTACTACCTTAATGTACACCAAAGGAAACAATTTAGTCTATTATTGATTATGTACAGGGTGTCAATTGAAGAGGAGGTTTAGAGTATGTAGTTGTCTCTTTTTGGCACATTGTATTGCCATTTTAAGTAAAGAAATCAGCTAATAAAATATCGCTTTCAATTATAATACTCTTTCTATACTTACTATTTCTATGATTTCTCCAGAAGTATCTAAGTAAATCTCACTAGTCAATTTTGAATCACTTCCAGTGGTCGAATTATTTTTAAGTTTGGTATTTGAATGAAAGTCCGATGGAAATGCAATGCAAAAAAAAACTTGTATTAGATTTTTTTTATACCTTAGTACACTTTTATTTAAATACTTTTATAATAATTGTCTGAAGTACTTTCTGGGATGAGTTCGTTGGGCAGGTTTGGTCTCCTTATTATGTTGAAAATAAAAATCTCCAGAGACAAGTTGTCGTTATAGACCTTTTCTCTCGAGAGTTGAAGCTTGTTGAAGCCAACTGCTACCAAGCAATTTAATAAATTTACGAGATACAATATCCTTTTGAAGTTCCTTACTTGTTTTCGAAGGTGCTAGTGGTTGGAGGTTTTTTTTAGAATTGTTTACCCAAGCTTCATAAACCGCTTCCATACAAACAGGGGTAACGTTTTCCACCTACTAAAGTTTAACTGTAACAATTTAAGATTTTCTATCTTTTTTTTATACCACATAGGAAGGCAAACAAGCAAATGGGTCACCTGATGTTAAGTGATGACCACCGCCTCTAGACATTCGCAACATCAAGTACATTACAGATGGTGGTAGCGATCTGGGCGGACCTTGCACAAGGTCTTACCACGTTTTACAATCTATGGCGGTCAAGAGGGGAAATATACGTATGTTTTTTTATTAGAAAATTAATTTAAATAAAAAACGGGGAAAAAGTGTTAGGAGAATGTTGATTTGAAAACTAACTTAGAAGTCGCACCTTTAGAATTAAAGTGACTCAATTCTGAATATGACATTTCCCAAAATTAAACCCTATGTCTTTTAATTAAGGTGAAATTTTGGGACGTGTATTGTTCAGAAATGGGTCGCTTTAATTCTAAAAGTGCGAAGTATATACAAAAACAGTTTCGAAATGTGAACAATAGTGAGATCACCAGCAACTGCAGAGAGTCACTTAATCGTTGCCGGCCAACAAGCTACTACTACGCGTCACCGACTTTTGATGCTGTTTTTATGTGAATATTTTTTTCTGTTATATTACTGTCTCAAATACTTTTAAGTATCTAATTAGGTAATTCTATTTTCCAAAACATAATTATTTATTCATATTATTCATATTGTTGTATCAAACAAAAGATGGAAACAAGCGAGCCTAACACTCGGCACTTAAGTTTTATTCTTCGTAAGTAACGCATAGAAATACCACGATAACAATGCCATGGTTTAGGCAAGAAATGGTCTTATGTGATAGGCATAAAGACTTCTGACGTGCGTTTTGTTAGATGGTTTATATCAAGCCCCATCGGACAAGGCTGCCATGTCGCTGTTTTAAATTAACACACGCCGACATACAAATATTTGCTTAGGAATGACCCAACCGTCGAAGTAAGAATCGAATGGAGAAGGTTTATAGTGAATACTAAAAATTAATTCTGACACCAATCGATATTTTTTACGATTTCTTTTTGTAAATATTACCTAAAATGTAACAATCTAGAATCAAAAGCGTCTGCAAAGAATCTGGCGTCAAAGGCGTATGTAGACCGAATAAATCTACAGGAAGAACCGCTAGAAGAGTTTCTTACTAGCCACCAAAGCTGTCTGCAATGCTATACATAAAATAAAAAGAGACAAAACCATTTCAATAAACACAACCCATATGTCACCGTCTACAGTTGACGTAACGGCAATTTGATTGGCCGACTGCGAACGTAAAAACATTAGTAACGCGGGCGACGCAAGATTAATGGGCGCTGGCAAGTCTGGATCAAGACGTGACACGATTCTTTCTATGTCTACGTTCTTAGCCCAATCTTGTGTTACTTGGTAAATACCAGTAAATACACATCAAACCGCGATTAGAATAGAATTGGAGAATAATGTCAGCACACTATCATTTCATAGATATAGCAGCACTGTAGGTACGCTCGACCGCCTTGCCTGTGTCATAGGCAAATCACAGTAGGCTGTCGGTTTGCCGCGCGCCCGCTCGCTCACCCCCGCTGTGTCAGTGTAATTGAAAACGAATGCCGCGCAACCCTAGCGTGTCGTCAGGAGTAGCGGGGGAAGGCGGGCGGGCGCGGGCGGCGCGTTCCTTTTGACTCCTGCCGCCAGGCGCATGGTGTATAAAGTTATTCGAACTTTTTGAGCGTGTTAATAAAGTTGGAATTCGTTTAATAACGGTCGTAAAAGAGAAGTTTCTGTACTATTATTTATTCTGTGGATATAGGAATGAAGCTTGACGCAAGTCTATGAAATGACGGTTTGCTGATGATACTCTCCAAGCCTATTCTAATATTTTCATACAGCGGTTTGATAATTTACATATTAAAAGACTTTCCTGACTGATTGACATACAATTCATAGCCCAAACCGCTGTACTTAGAAACTTGAAAAGAACGTTATGTTGTTTAGATGATGTAGAAGTTCTAGAAAGAATTTTTGGAAATTCCACCGCTAGTGGTAAAAAGGGGGATGGAAGTTGAAATATAATGTACGTAGACAAAGTCGCATGAAAATGATTTCCACACTTTTTATGCCAATGTACTTACGTCGAAAAAAAAGCCTTTAGGTAGAGTATTATAAAATTAATACAACAGAGCCATACAAATACCTACTCTTTTCTGAAAACAACACGAACAATAGGGTACAAAAATCCACAAAAAATATTTATAAGGTAGTGGTACAGTAGAGAAAATATATTCACGTACAAGGAACCCTATCGCAATGACGCGACGCGTTACACGCCAGGCTATGTCTTACAAATGTCATGCGTATGTCTCTTCGACTAGGTTCTGCGGTGGTACGTGTTTCAATTTCCTTGACTGTATAAGATTGACAATGTTTTTTTATCAGAGTAAGTACCAACAGCTTTCACTACTTTAGGTTAATATGTCATATCCACTGAGTTTTTACACATTCGTAGTTCCATAGCCCAGCCTAACTTTTATCTCTGGCCTTGCAACTGCTGGATAATTGTTAGAATAATTCGCGACATAACAAGTGGCCCGTGTTTAAATTATTGGGAGTAAGGGAAACTTAATTAAAACTTCGTGTATGAATCCCTCACATCATATGAAAGGCTGACCAGCAATGGGATATTTGAAGGCTGGATTGCTTAGCAACTAGCTTTTAATGTAATGGTTTGACCTGCTGCCTTTAAAGGAGAGGTAAAGTCAAGGAATTTAATTTCCAACCCATCTAAGGTTCAATATCATATAGCAAACTGTCACCATAAGAGCTAACTAGAGTAAGACGTTAGTTTGACATGTCGACCTTAATGCATTGCGAATGTCTGACGACATTTCAGCGAAATGGGTAGGGAATTAAATTCTTTGACTGTACGTTCGGCCTGGGCCATCAGATTTTGTCGGAATTAATTCATGATATTAATATGAAACCTAACCCAACCAAACAATATACTAGTACTTGTTTATACAAAACTCACTCTTCGAACAAAAACAGCGTTTAACAGCTGGCGAATATCGAGCGCTCGAAAGTCAAAATCCATCCCATTGGTCAAGCATTGATTAAGCGTTGTATAGTTGCAGGCAAACAACTTGAGCATAAATCGAGTGAAGGGGGTATGTTTACGCAAACACATTTGTACTATAAATGGCGGCGCAGTCAAGGTCAGTGCTCAAGATGCTTGCCAGGAACTGTAGAATGGCTCTGTGTTTAGGTATCGTAGGAGTGTACAGAAAGTACCAATACGCACTTATATAAGGGTACTGAACCAGTGCTTGACGCGTGTAGAAAATTGTTTTTACCTACCAGTAATTGACATCATTGTTTCTGGTATTGACTCGTGTGTTTCTGTACCTTCTCGTCAATAATTGGGTAAGTGTCAATCACTGGGGCTGTTACCTTACTCGTATTGTATTCTAATTTCTGTCAACAATGGCTAAAATTTAATACCTGCCATAGCTTCGCGCACGAGGATTAACTTTATTAATATAAATGACAAACAGAGCTCCTTATTGACTAAGTTAGTAGCTAGGCCCTAGTTACTAGGGTATGTCTATCAAAGTCAAAGTCAAATAGTTGAACATCGTTCAATAATGGAGAAGCGAAGCGCAAACCAAAAACTGTATCTCACTGTTGAACTACATCCTACTGTGCCTATATGACAATCAAATCATCATCATTGCATCATCACGAATGGACAGACATGACTTATTAGGAAGATTAAGTGTCAAGAAATCTTGGTAACGGGTTATTTAAAAAAAAGTGTAGCGTTTGAAATATGATTATATTCAAGAATTAGAGAGTATCTTTAATGTAAAACAAAACAAAATAGATAACAACAGATGCGTAATATCCAGAGAAACTTTACCGAAGTTACATCTTTATGAGACCTTTAAACTTCGCCATTAGCCCTCAGATCAGTTAAGCCCGCGTAATCCTAAAACATTAAATTTAAGACTATAATATCACCCCTTAACTTAATCTTTTTGGAAACTCCTTTCAAATTTATGCGACATAAAATTGCCCCTGAGAAACCACTTTTTTCAGCTTAGCTACTACGTATTTATCATCTTTAAGACGGTTGCTTTCAAATAACCTTTCATATTCTACACTTTAATTTAAAAAAGAATGCCGTGGGTTTTACACCCTGATCTAAAATAAGCAAAGCTTGTACTATGGGTACGAGACGACGGATAAACATACTTATTTTTACAAATATATACCTGTAATATGACAAAATCCTCCGTTCGATTCTGATACAGACTCAGTCTAGTTTAGAATCCACTGCCACAGATGACTGCATTTTTTCCTTTTGAATTCTAACACTGGTACTCAAACATAATTTAACTATTTTAATCTTAACATTTTCTAACTAAACATATTTTCAGTGTTCAAAAATTAAGCCGAATGTGCACTAAAAACTATGTAACCCTCATCAAGCTTTAATTTATGAGAGACTCCACCATTTTGTCGCAACTAGTCCCCATTATGCACACTTTATTGCTAAAGTTCCAGAACTTTCGCAAAATAATCTCAGCAACTGCACACTCTGAAGCCGGGTGTTCACTAGCGAGCTGATACCGTAATACCACACTATTACAATACCCTATGGCTGTAAAACTTTGCCATAAATTTCGACAGCTGGCAGGCTGCAAAGAGAACGCAGTTGTCACAACCATGAAGTGTACCAGCCTGTCATAGGCATCCAGTCAGGCTCACAGGAGCCGCGGGGAGAGACGGACCCCGCTCTCCTTCGTACCGTACTGTGTTGCTCTGTCGAGTGGCCGTATCGTCAATGGCGTTGCTACCCAGGGACTAGGCAGTGCCGTGCCCCAGGGCCCTCAAGCTCAGGGAACCCCTGGCCAGCATCCCTTTTAGCAATTCGCAAATATTCTCCGACCACTAGAATTACATGCCTATTTATATAATTTAACTACTATTTGACTTTAGGGTCCCAATGACCTATGGTCACCATAAGCTAAGCCATTGCGTGTCGTTATACTTTAGCTTAGCTGCGAAATGGTTTGCGTACAGCATCGCATTGTGTGCGGATGCTGAAGACCGCCCTATACAAGCGCCGTTTGCTTCGCGGTAGAATTCGATGTTCATCGGCTCGCCGCAAGCACAGCGTATTGCGCTCGCGGCAGCACAATGTATAATTACTAAGTACTATAGCGGAATGCGCACAAGCCATGTGTAGTAGGGAATGCAAACCCGGTTATTTTCTGTAATCAAAAACCGGTTTTATCCGGTTATATCTACGAGGAAATAACCGAGTTTACATTCCCTAATGTGTAGTTATGTAGATGCAGTCAAAGACACACGTAAGTGAACTTGAAAAAGGAAATCGGAGAAAGTATCAGATTTGAAAAAATCACAGTGCCTGGCGGGTCCCGTTGCTTAATTGGAAAGCATAGCACGGAATGCCGAGGGTACAGGTTCGAGTCTCTGTCAGATGACCAAGATTTTTCCTGTGTTAGTCATTGTTTTTAATGTTTAAATTATTTTTAATATAGATACTTTTTACACTTTGACTTTAAATCACAGTTCATTAATAAGTACCAGGCTTTATATTGTTGCGTCTCATTGCAAGTGGGATCAACACACCGCCTAGAAACTATCTTTAACTACCACTAACTGCCATAACTACCATTAACTACTAGGAATTGGTATCTTCAAAGATCTGTGCACGATTTGAAATGGCAATGTTACTGTAAGTCGCTTTTAGTTGCTTATTGAGCAAGTTTCATTTACCTTTGCTGTGATCATTGATCTAAAGTTGTATGTTTGGTCATTTCAAAGTCATCAATGTAGGATTAGTTATGTACAGTCAAGGAAATCCAAATACGTACCACCGTAGAACCTAGTCGAAGAGACATACGCATGACATTTGTATGATATAGCGAGACGTTTAACTCGTCGCGTCATTGCGACAGGGTTTTAAGGTGGTACATGAATGTATTTCCTCTACTGTACGTCATATCATGTGTCTTTTTATTAGAATTAATGTTATTGACTGACTGACGGAAAACACATATCCCATTGATATTACATACTAACGAGGTCTTCCCCTTCCCATTTCTCCATCCACTCTCCCTTCATACAGCCTTTTTGTTAATCTTCTTTCATCCATCCTCTTTACATGCCCAAACCATCTTAACATACTTTTCTCAATGTTTGTTACTACCATCATCCTGTCATATCATAATGACTTGGTACAAGCCCGCAAAACCCAATGCAATTGTGAAAAGATTCCAACTAGCTTGACCCGTCTGAAATGGTATAATCATGTACAAAAAGAATTAGTCAACATCACCCTTCCAGCGTAACAAAGCACTATCCGGAAACATCCTAAATAGCTCTTTAAAATGAATCAAATGGCATCCTCACCCTCGTCTCCACCCGAGTAAAGAAAGGGTCCTTACTTAACTGAATTACACATGATTGCATTTGTGAAGGTCCCTCTTAATAGCCTTAAGGTTACGGAGGAAGGGCTATATGACTTGTGTTCCTTAGTGATGAGATATTTAAGTCCGAGCCAGAACCCCAATTCTCAGTTCCAGCAAGTTTAATTTCACATTCGAGATACGTCAAAAATTCATTTACAACAACAACAAAAAATACTCTTTATTGATTAACACAAGTAAACAAAATAAGAGAACACACACAGGGAAATTTTACATGGGAGTCAACAGACGGTCTTACTAAGCAGCTATCTCTTCCGGACAATTTTTGGAAAGATATACGATAAGAATCAGCAAAAGTACAATGAGCATTGCAAATTAAAACGAACCAAACACACTCAAAATAAACGTACATAAATAAATTTACCCACAGGATTTGACAGTTTGACACCTTTTTTTATAATTAATGATAACACAAAGAAAAATTAGGGTAATGGCAGGATTCGAACCTGCAACATCAGCATTCCGTGCCTGAGTTTGACACCTTACCAAAGCGGATTGATCTCACTGACTCTTTAATTGCCCCGCAGCTCTTAGACGCTCCATTTTGGTGAAGATAAACATATATATGATGTGTTTTCAAGACGGTATGGAGGTGCATTAAGATATATATTTTTGGGAAAGGTTTTTGACCCCCTTTGTGGGCTGAAACTGCTGAAAGTTAGTAATTAATCTGCGCTAACAAACTCCAGGAAAAGCTAGTAAAACAACGCCAGCAATAACGCAAGCAACGTCGGGGTAAATTAAGAATGTTTTTATCGCGTAAAGTCCCGATAACGTTATAAATATATAATGTGAAAAAAAGCAAGCGTGCCATTTCTCTAACTTACTCTAATATACGGTAAAACAAAGTGCAACCTTTATACACAGAAGAAAGATCTCCCCAGCTAAGATTTACACAATCATCAATGCAAAAGTTATAATTGACTTAATTAATATTTAAAACACTTAGCAACGTTAATTACCTTAAGCAAATATAAACGTAAACGTAGCGAAATAAATTAGCAACACAAATAAAACTCGAACAATTTTGCGTCTTCGCGAATTCACAAAATCAGCGCTGCGAAGTACTTCAAAGAGCAATTTTAGAAGATTAAATCTAATTTTACTTTATTTGAAAACTTCCTATTGTAGTGACGTTACAAGTTACGAAACACGGGTTTATGAATATTATTCATTTTTATGTGTGATTGGCCTAGAACCATTAGTCTAGTTACTGCTGGACCTTCCAGACTTTGACTTAAATAGTATTTTATGCAACTGTTGCATAAAGAGGGGTCTTAAAACACGAGTGTGGTTTTATGAAACGAGCGTTAGCAAGTTTCATAATAGGATCACACGAGTGTTTTAAGACCTAATTATGTACAGTTGCATACATTACTTTATCTACACACATATCATAAGTACTATATGATGGGTTCAGAAGCCATAGGGCAATGACCTGCATTGCTATTAATCTACTAGTGCTAGGTACCTATTAAATATCTATAGACTGTACACATTAAAATAATGTATTAAAAAATTAATATGAACAAATATAGAAACAAATTAGAAAACTTCTCATAATAATATTGGTTGTTATAATGCTGGTCATTACCTACGGTTTCTGAACGCGTTATAGAGCATTTATGATATATGTGTAGATAAACATGTTTTAAACACTTAGTTGGTTTAACGTGTTGAAGGAAGATATCAGAAACCCTTAAACGAGGACAAAACGACCAGAATGGGTAGCACAACATACCGCAAGTATCGCTGTCCAGTGCAGCGTTTCTAATCAGCCTAGCGGCCCTAACATAACGATCAGGGTTTAATTTAACCCTACTTAACTAGTGTCATAAGAAAAGGACGCACATAAAGACAAACTGAATTTTTCCAGCAACGTGTTAAACTTAACAAATATTCGGTCCCCGTTTTACAATCGACAATTACATAAACTGGCCTGCCGTCCCTAGCGTAGCGTAAATTCCCGTACGTTTCCCGCCTCGATGTCACCAATGTAATACTGCAAAATGGACTTTAAAAAATCTTATTAAACTCGAAGCCACTTTCATCCATTAGCACATCAATCATTTTCAATATTAAAAAATTCCGACGGGCCCCCTTTTTTAATTAAATCTATACCTTTATGAATTCGTTGGCCATTCGCGTCAATTTAAAAGCAAATGGATTGTTTTCCTGGAATGTGAGATGTAGATTTGAATAGAATTTTGTTTGTTAATTAAATTGGGGTTTCTTCGTTTTCAGGCTGAACTTTACTACCTCAAGAGGAAGAAAAACGGATCGAGTTTCATGATTATATCCTTTTCATAGAATATTACGATCTTTTGCTATAATTGCATGTATTGCAAGTGTTAACTTTATCTCTTTCAAATCTCTTCAAAGTCACGATGACAAATAAGAGGACATTATTATTTAATTAATGTAAGTTTACTGAGCGCTTATGAATATTCTATTAAAGAAAAAACTATGGTTAACATAATGCTTGTTTTTACAAGTTGATGTGATAAAATGTGAAGTTTTGAAATAAGAAAAAAATGCCACAAGGATCTATTCTGAAGCACTTATTTCTTAAATTGTAATTTAATGACAAAGGACATCAAATAGGTATTATTCTACCTTGTGGTACAAATAACCCTTAGTTTAGGACTTGGTATGTGCTGTGAACATCCTACAAATAATATATAAAGTAATTACTTAAATAAGAAAAGTTTAGGAACCGTAAAAATATAAAGAATTTCAAAACTTTTTACTTCAGGAGCTTGTTCATTTAAAGAAACTAAAATAACCTTTTAACAGAGCTACAAACGAAATAAGCTAAAAAATGTTAATAGTATATTAATAATATTTTTAAGTCGAGAAATAATATGTCCGAGTCTCACAGTAGTTTTATGTTACTAATAACTTGAAAAGAAACGTAGTTTTATAACTTCAAATTGTTCTTTGATTGAGAGCCAGAAATAATTTATCGTAGAGGATTCTTATTAAAATACCATCAATTATGACGAAGTAAAAAATATTGAAAAGTTAACACGTTTCGACCAAAACTTTCCATCCAACTTTTGCTAAAGTGATAATTTACGAATTATCGAGGGTGTTGAGGAATAATGGGGGACATAACTTTGAAAAATGTTGCCGAAAAACGAGACTGCTGAATAAATTGATTACAGGCAACTCTCCAGCGTTCTCAACGTTCCTTAATTGACGAAATACCTAATGTTTAGCACCAGTTTCTGCTATAACTAGTATAAACTTCGAGTACAGTGCACCTAGCACGAATCTTCTCGACACGCGTTTACTCGCTACGTAACTCAGTGCGTCTCGTTCTAACCAGCCCAGTAGGAGAGAGACGCACTGAGTTACGTAGCGAGTAAACGTATCGAGAAGATTCGCGCTAGGTGCACAGCTTCTATTCTTGCCTGAAGTCCATGTTTGAAGACCTGTATTTCAACAATTAATGAAGGGACGATAATAACGGCAACGGTGAAAACGCTGGAGAATTACCGTGTAAGGATTGAAGTAGAGGTTTATCTATAGGAAATATTTCAGAAAAATTAATATGAGGGGCCACAAGATGGTCCGCTGACCTCATACAGGTGGCAGGAAGGCGCTGGTTGCACGCGCTTCCAACCGGTCACTTTGGAAATCTATGGAGGAGGCCTATAACAGTGGACTTCTTGTGGTTGAGATGATGATGATGATGATGATGATGACCCTCATATTTAGGGTTCTTGTTAAGAGCAATTGAAGCCAAAACAATTTTTTTTAGAATGTTGTCTGTCTATCTATGTTAGGACGCGCAACACGCAAAAATAACCGCACTAAATACAATGCAGTTTTCACGTTATTTTGAGTTTTTACTTAAAATCTAGTATGTGTTTTATCTTGATAAGCCCTGACAGCCGAGTTAGATACCTTCTTTTAAATTCCTTGCGTACAAACTTACGGACAAAGTATAGTATATATACTTTTATTTTGAAAAGGAAACAAAGTTATCACAGAAAAGAAAATAGAAAAGTTAAAAATCTAATTAATAGTCGGCACCTCTGATGACCCAAGGGCTGGCGCGTTCCTCGCCCAACGTATTGGCATTGCCATTCAGAGAAGTAACGCCGCCAGCTTTTTGGGCACACTACCCAGAGACAGCGGCTTGGGTGACATTTTTCATTTTAATTTTAACTAGTATAGATAATTATTTTAATATTAGTTTGCTTAGCACGTTAGCTATACGTCTTTTTTTTAATTAGAAACATTGTTAACAATCTTGGTAAATCATTTTATGCTAATGTACTATTTTGAAATAAACAAGAGCTGCCAACAAAGATATTCCAAATAAACAATGTTATTTCGGTAGAATCTTTTTGAAAACGGCTATTGATATATTTCATTGTAGACCTCTTGCATAAAAAGACTTACCAAGTTAAAAGCAGCTAGGTCCACGGCATCTATTTTTTTAAATAATTTTATTTATTTATTTATTTATTTAATCTTGTTGCACAAAAAAAATACATTTAAATGTACAAAAGGCGGACTTAATGCCTTAAGGCATTCTCTACCAGTCAACCTTTAGGCAAAACAGAAATCTTTGTAGGTAGTGCAACACAATATAATACACAGAGTATAATATAATTAATATAATTATGCATATAATAGTATATGAGTACGAATACATACTTACATACTTATATACATACATACACCCTACATACATATATGCGACGAGTGGAATTTCCAGCCTATTCAGAGTCTTGGTTCAGCAGGTGCTTACGAAGCATTCGCTTGAAAGCAAACTTGCTTGGAGCTTGTCTTATATTGAGAGGGAGCGCGTTTTCAGCTTCATTCATTGTTTCCATACTCGTATTTGTCTCGATTGACCTTGTGAGCTTCAAGTTAGAAACGTTGAAGAGAAAACAAAAGTTACGAACAAGATAAAGCAAGCACGATTATGAATGATATCTCCATTATAACGGTTCAAAGGAACTCCGCCGACAATACAACAAAAGAACTGGGATCTCGCATTGTATGAGTACCGCGTCTTACAATGGCATCTGTAGCCGCCTTATTACATTGACGTTAAAGCCTAATTTAGCGAAATTCAGTACTAAGTAAACATAGTTGCGATCTTTGCGAAAAATACTTTGCGGACTCGCCGTGCTGAATAGAAGACGTGGCATATGAGTAAAGACCTAATAGAGGCGACACTCTATCCCCCTCTACGCGGAATTCATTGGTGCTGGCACATACACTTACTTAAAGGGACTCCACGCTGCTAACAGAAAAAAACGGTCAGAGCGAGAGGCACGAGTTATAGTTTTGTTCCATTCTACGTTACCATAACAAATTACATTAAGAATTACACAAAGGTCTATGCATGGTGTTTATAGGGTATCGTAACCGTGAATGCAATATTATTTTTAGTAGTCCGTCCATGTGTTTAACAGTGAATTTTGAACATCGAAATGAGAAAAGTATAGAACTGTGTACAACGCAGTGGCAGAGTAGCCGACCATAGTCTATTTGGTAGACTATGTTGGATAGCCTGAATAAAACTGTATGTGCTAATTGTCAAGTAAACAGCTCCGTGTTTTGTACGTTTTACATTGGCGTCATATTTTTTAGTTCTGCTATCCGACGACTTTATCGCTGCTAGTTAGAAAACTTAGAAGCACTTTATTCACTTACAATAAAATTCAAAGTTAAATCAATGGCTAAATATTGAAAGCCCCTCTTCTTCTGCTTCACCCCGTCGCAAAGTGGTGACGCTAGGCTTGTAACAATCCGAACAAGTAAGCAGATCTATTGTCTTCTTATATTGATGATTTTAAATAGATGATATATTTTTTTTATTATATTTAACAAAAAACACTCGAACCATAACGGTACATACACTTAGTAACTCTTAGCTATGTCGATTGTAGAGATCCATTGATTGGCTCGATTTGAACTGACGTCCACACGTTTCGTTTTGCACAAACCTCGTTAGTGCAAACAAGTCGCGCAAGCATAAAATTGTTGTTAACTAACGATAAATTGTGACCAAGTAGTGAAGATCATGCCTCAAGCCCTAATCTTTTTGAATTTTTGATTTAGTTATTACCTGATATTTTAATGTTAAATGGTGGCAATCGACCATGCCGGTTACAAAAAAAACTATTCCGTTGCCTAATCATGTCTAAGATATGAATTTATTACGAACGTAGTTAGTAATCCATCACAAAAATTTCAACTTTACACATATTTGTACAAGAAACCACAGAATAAATAATAATAATACTAAACTTTTCTTTTTTACGATCGCGATTAAACGAATTCCAACTTTATTAACACGCTCAAAAAGTTCGTTTTACTTCATACACATTTAGCCAGGCGGCGCGAGTCACAAGGAACGCGCCGCCCGCGTTCGCCTTCCCCCGCTACTCCCGGCGACACGTTAGGATTGCGCGGCATTCGTTTTCAATTTAACTAGCACGGCGAGTGCGAGCGGGCGTTTGGCAAGCCGACAACCTATTGCGATTTGCCTATGCCATAGGCAAGGCGGTCGAGAAAGAAACTTTGCTCTTCCTAGGAACAATTATTTGAAGAATAAACAAATACCCTATGAAAAACAGACTCAAATCCACAAACATTATTATTCTAATTATGTTATTAACGATTGTTGTCAGAAATACAATTAGAGTAAAATCACAAATTTAAAAAAGACGGTGCTAAACTCTCTGAAAGCCACAAGAAACTATAAATCAGAATAGTGACTTAATTTAATGTTGTTAACAAATTCGCCGCATATTTCGCAGCTTCATTAGCGTTGACAATTAATTATGGTTGTTTATGGATGTTGTACTGAGACGACGGTTTACAAGGAGACATTTTTTAAAGGATTTATAAAATTAACGCTCCGTTTTGTTTATGAAGGATGAGTTTACTTTATTTTAAAGAACGGGAAAGTGACAAGCTTGCTTTGTTATTTGAATTCTAAGCTTGAGTTTTTTTTATTTTATTATTATTATTAGCTCACGCTTGTTTTCCTTTAGGGTAGGCAGAAACCACAGAACGCCATTTGCTCCGGTCCTGGCATACTTCCCTCGCTTCCTCTACACACATTACTCTCTTTATACATGATCGGAGATTACGGCTCGGGGGTAAGTTCTTTTTCTTGTGTCATTTAGCAATCGAGCATAAAGTCACTAGATTAGTAACTATTACCGCCGCCCATGGTAGCTAGTGACACATAGAGAATAGCTAATTTGTTGCCAGCCTTTAGCTAGTAGGTCTTCGAAACACCATTTGGCAGTAGGTAAGGCCCAGCACTGACTACAATGTGGCTCTACCATGTAGGTTACCCTGCTGGGGTTGGCGTGTACTCGTCTGGTCCTCTTATACTTTTGAAACCCTAGTGACGTCACACGTTAGCAGCACCGGTTGCAAAGCCGGGCCCGGGGTTAAGTAAGCTCAGTTCACCTAGCCTGAACTTTCTTGATACGCAAATCGCTACGTAACTCAGTGCGTATCGCTCTAACCAGCCCAGTGAGAGAGAAACTCACTGAGTTACCACGTGTAGAGAAGATTTGTTCTAGGTGCACAGTTTCTACTACAGCAACTATTTACAGCTCAGCGCGCATTATAAACTCACTAGCTTTTGCCCGCGACTACGTCCGCGTAGACTTGTTTAATTGAATCAAGTAAACGTGCACCCAACATGCAATCTGCAATATTTCCTGGACAAATTAGTGAGAATTAGTTACTTTGCTGCTCATGACGTCACGGCTTACTTATCTCTATCCCGTGGGAACTATGCATTTTTACGGGATAAAAAGAATCCTTTGTGTTAATCCAAGTTATAAACTATATGTGTGCCAAATTTCATCCAATTCCATTCAGTAGTTTTAACGTGAAAGAGTAAAAAACGTAAATTCATACTTACAAACTTTCGCGTTTATAATATTAGTAGGATAACTCTGCAACCAGCGCAGCAAACTTACTGTAGGTGCTAGACTGGTCCTTGCCTCAGGAAATTATGTTAGCAAATTTATGAAGGTGATGTGACTGGGCGAGTTGGTCGAGGGCGGCCTCGACGTACTTTTGTCAACCAAATTTGTGATGTCCTGAAGACAGGTCAAACCAGAAGTACACGGAACCGCCGAGCATGCATGGAGAGAGGAATGTGTGTGGAGGGAGCGAGGGAATATGCCAACACCAGGGCAAATGACGTTCTGTGGTCTCTGCCAACCCCAAAGGGAAACAGGCGTGAGCTTCTAATAATAATAATAAAAATAAACTTGAAAATTAGAATTGCAGCTGCTCATCATAAATAAATAACGATGTTTCGGGGTTTTCGGATTAAGATGTCATTTGTTTTCTGTAGGCCACGCGGGCGAAGCTGCGGGCAGAAGCTAGTTACTAATATAATAGTTACATTTAGAATAGTTGCATTTATAGGCAGTTAAGTTGTTTAATTTCTTAGTCGTCGCGTAATAATGCGTTTTAAATGACCTAAAACAAATTACAATGACTTTACTGTCTCTTGAAATGTAAGTCTATTTCAAATGAATTCAAACCATATCTCACATCAAAAAGGTTTATACATATCTTAATGCAATCCACATTCTGCACAACACCTACACTAAATCATGCTGCAATAAAAGTATTTTATAACGCTATAGAGTGATAAATTTATACTAAATCAATAGCAACCAATTCCATCAATGCTAATGCTTACACATCTACCAATCCTGAAGGGAGCTTGGGTCGCGTAAAATAATCCTGCACTCACACCGTCAAGAAAAACAAAGGTTACTTACTGACAATTTTTTATTTAAAATATGGATTTTACTTGTTCACTTGTACAAATGTCAATCACTACATTGTCGTTATCCGTTCCTGTCCTGCCTCATATCTTCGGCCGCTTTATCCTTCTAAACCACGCAATGGATTTTGATGCGTTCTTAACTGTCATTTAGATAATTAATTTAAGAAAGGGGTTTATGTACTTTACGTCCTATTTGTACCCGTACAAAGCCGGGGCGAGTCGCTAGTTTAATATCATTCAAAATTTTCTCATACAAATATTATTATGTGACACTTAATGTTAAATTTTAACACATGTAATTTTTGAGGTACCTATAAGCGCCTGACACAGAATCAATAATACCTCTCATAGTACGCAGAAGTTTAGCTTTGAACAAAACGGCGTTTAGGTATGAGAAGCATCCTAATGAATGCACAACCCGCTGTAACTCAATTGCGCCGGCCTCAGTGCTGTGGAGCGTCGAGATTCTTGTAGCTCCGCGAAGTAGGCTGCTCAACCCCACATGCCAAGTGACTTGTGTTGGGTACTTTTAGCTCAAAAAATTAAGCAGTTAACACCATTGTGAGGTTTTCTGAAATAGACACCTGAAGACAGAGATGTGAAGGAATCGAGGGAAGTATACCAAGATCGGGGCAAATGGCGTTCTGTGGTATCTGCCTACCCTAAAGGGAAACAGGCGTGAGCTTATAATAATCGTGAATTTTAATTCATTTGTGGTGAGAGTTCCGACTGACCTGTCTGTCGACCTTCACAAGAGAAGAGTTTTGGCTGAAAGGTGTCACATACCGGCGGTTCCGTGGACGGTTAACTGACGCCGCGAAAGTGCTCACGTTACAGACTTCACGTGTTAGTAATTAAGTTATTCTGTATAATAAATATGTATTTTAGTCTTTAAGGTATTTATCTATGGGCCTATGCAGCCTGAATATTCTATTCTTACAAAATTTACAGCCTTTTGGTGTGACGCGCCCTCGTCCCTCCATACAGTGCGAAATACGCGAGCAGAGATCCCAGATAACTGGCAACAGTGCCTATTTTTCTCCCATTTACCCCTAAGAAGCATCTGCTTCCCGCCCCGCGATATTTATTACTTCAACCTTTCTTTCTGCTACTTGATTTAGGGCCATCCCTTAGCGTTATCTTAATTGGTAAAATTCTCGCCCCCTTATAGCGATCTGTATAATAAGGGGCCATTTGATTTTTAGAGTTGCTTTGTTGAGAACCTTTTTCCAGGAATTGAGAATATGCATGGATTTATTTATTCCAAAAATAAAAAGAACCCCTTCACTTTTAACATAAAACTACCGTGAGACACGGACAAATTATTATTAATAAAACGGATCACTCACGTATTTTTACGTCGAGAAATGCCCATGAAATGAACATATCGGGCATTTCTCGACGTAAAAATACGTGAGTGATCCGTTTTATTAATATAACCCGAAGGGGTTATATTATTAAAACGGATCACTCACTGACCATTAAAGAGTAAAGACTCTTTAATGGTCAAAAAAGTCAGTTGCTGTTTGTACAAATACTATAAAATAAATAAATAAATAAATATTTGCTGAATAGATTTCTAATAATATCCTTACTCGGTACATAAACTCTTACTTCGAGGTAATTACGAAAATATAAATACTTACTGGGGTTCTACACATTTTAGAAGTTTAATTTACAAAACAAACTGAAACATTTTCTTTTACTAAATATTTGTATGAATAATTATCTACATGGCTGACGCATTGGGATAAAAGATAAGAATACATAGCTGTCATTAAATAACCAGCTGGATACCTTAATAAGCGAAGAGTTTTGGCCGAAAGGTGTTGCATACCGGCGGTTCCGTGGCCGGTTAACTGACGCCGCGAAAGTGCTCACGTTACAGACTTCACGTGTTAGTAATGAAGTTGTAATTTATGTAAAATAAATATTTATGTTAGTATTTAAGGTATTTATCTACACATATATTATCATAAATGCTCTATAATGCGTTCAGAAATCATAGGCAATGACCAGCATTATAACAACCTAAATTATTATGAGATTTTTTCTAATTTGTTTCTAAATTTGTTCAAATTCATTTTTTATTACATTATTTTAATGTGTACAGTCTATAGATATTTAATAGGTACCTAGCACTAGTAGCTAGTAGCATTGCAGGTCATTGCCCTATGGCTTCTGAACCCATCATAGAGTACTTATAATATGTGTGTAGGTAAAGTAATGTATGCAACTGTACATAATTAGGTCTTAAAACACTCGTGTGATCCTATTATGAAACTCACTGACGCTCGTTTCATAAAACCACACTCGTGTTTTAAGACCCCTCATTATGCAACAGTTGCATAAAATACTATTATCTATGGGCCTATGCAGCCTGAAATAAACTTATTCTATTCTATTCCATTCTTTTAATAACAATAAGAGAAACGTATTTTCCTCCTTTAACTTAGTTTATTTAATACGATCGAATCAAAATAATCCTGTGTCTTTTTATTTTAATAACGATTTAGAGTTAGAGTAAAAAATCCAAACTGAAGTTAACGTATTTAGAGAACCCCCGTGTTACGCTCAAACACACTTACCTTTTTTTAGTAGAATGATTGATGAGCCCATTTTTACAACCGCCGAAGTAACGATCTCAATAGAAAAGTCCATTCGGAGATAATAAATAGCATATTAGAAAATATCGGAAGAAAATCTTAAGGAAAGTGCTATCGACACTCAAACGCCCATTTTCGGCAAGTGAAAACAATAAATGTTGTTCGAGAATATTCCTGCGGTCTATTCATTCCTGATTTAAGGTTTCACTTTGAATTTTTATGAAATATAAAGGTTTATTTTTTATTTTTACCTCTAAAAATAAACGGGAGAAATCGCGAGATTATTTATTTTATTATCAATGATTTAAAAATGAAATCTTTTAGAATTCTTTAGGTATTTGTTAAAGCGTTTATTCGGACTGGAATGAAGCAGATGGGACGGTTAGCAACAATTCCTTAAATGACAGAAATACCTTTCATTTTATGTTACTTGTGTCTGAAGACCAGCAAAGAACTCTTCAACTTGGTTAAATTCAAAATTATATTACTTTCCAGGAGTGCAATTTGTGAATCTCACTGGGTGACTAAAGCTCACCAAGATAGCCGTTTTTCATAGACATTCGGCCATTTTGGTGAGCCCTAGTCACCTGGTGAGATTCAAAAATTGATTCCCTGTAGAGGATAGTTAAGAGCATACTATAGTCCGGTACTTTTTGTCAAGTCTACCTTTATCCGTAATATACGCTCTCTGGCCTAGTTTTGATGTATTGACAGAAAACAAGCATAGTAAGTATGTACTTAGGTCGTAATTTGTTAACCACAGGACAGACAATTTTTGTTTAACTGTGATTGAACTAAACTGGACTTAAATTAATTAAGCAAGTTAATCCACTTTAATTTCAAATACTTAAACTATAAGTGACTGATTCTATTATCGCCCCAAGCACGATGGATATTAAATTATTTTACATATTAAATATTTGTAGCTAACACGAGCAACTTGAATGAGGTGGTTTCAATTAAGCAAGACTCTCATACAGTGGATCCGGTTCAAAGGACCAACTAAGTGTATACTTACACTGTAGGTACAAAAAATTGAGTATTGAACTTATACGTCGCGCCGTTTGAGAGCGCTGTAGGTGGTTCTACTAGCGAAGCTTTTTAGGGGTGAGTTTTTGGGAGTATAAAATAAATTTAAATATTTCAGTGCCTTTATCTAGACATGTGCTATTTGCAGAAACAATCATTGTTTTAGTCATACTAAAAAGAACGGAAAAGTCATGAATATTAATACCTTTTTAAAACATTTTAGAACACGTTATTATTATGTATTTCCGTGCTACTTGCGGGTATTGTTGCGCTGGTTGTTAAATAGTCACAAATTAGCCAAAATAAATTAACTACGTCGATTTTTTTTACCGCCTCAAACGAAGCGATCCTTGCGTTTAAAAATAAAACCAGTCATTGCTTTAAACTCTATTTACTTTTCTCATCATGAAACTGATAGCAGTATGCAACATAAAATATTTTTTTATACTTAACTACACTAATAATAACTTAGTAATATCACATATCACCAGCGAAATACCACAACTAAATACAGCTGATAAAGAATAGAACAATAAGATGCTCTGTATTTTTGGCAAGTTAGATATCTAATCACAGATTTACAATGTCCATAATGAAACAAACACATTTCGAACCAATCATTGCTTAACTGTACGTAATTTACAATAAATTTAATAATTGTAAGTACTGTCCAAAAAGGTGTAAAACATATCTACAGGCTTCAATACTTTTTCAAGTTCAATGAATTAAAATAAAGTCAATAAGTACAAATTCGGATTAAAAGTCATTGATAGAAGCCTTTTAAAATTCATTCTAATACGTTAATAGTATAAAATTGCACAATTGTACGACCTTGTTCAATAATATTTTGCTGTCACTTACGTCATATTGAACTTTAAGATTAATAATCCTGAACTCGCTAGGACGAGTGTAAAACTACTTACAAAACTAACAGCTGATGACGGCAATGTACCATTGTATACCATCAGAGGCCACCACTGAGTTATTGAAAAATGATTATCACCTTCAGGCTTCTGCGTTGTTTCGTGTTCGACCATATTATCTGGCAAATAGTTACCACAAGTTGGGAAATATCTTGGAACCGGTGGCATATCTTTATGCTCACCAACTTTGAAAACAAGTGCCATACCTATTTCTACATGAAACTCTATATGACAATGGAACAACCAATAACCAGGGTTATCTGCCTTGAATCTTATTACCGTATAACCTCCATCCGGTACTGTGACAGTATCTTTAATAGGTGCATTCTTAAGGTTTCTCTTTAGAAGGCCTGCTTCATCAAACGCTTTCACTTCTTCGATAGTAGTTTCACTAGCTAGTCGTCTCATTCCAACTACTCTAAAACTGTGGCCGTGTAAGTGGAAGGGATGATTGGCATCGAAGGTCACTCCTTCATCAAGTATAATGATTTCTACTACAGCATTTTTTCTGACGGATAAGACGTGTGGGCATTCGCAATAGCCTGCTTTGCATTCATCATCGATGCTTGACATGTTGCAGAAGTTTTCCGGAGATGGACGCGTTATAAGGAGAGGGCTTGAAGGCATCTTCATGCTGATGTGGTTCAGTTGTGGGGTATATAGACGGTTTTGACTCTCTGGAACTGTAATAATAAAAACATTTGATTGTGACTATCAAGTTTGCATTGTGTATTTGTATTAGGAAAACCCACAAGAGTAATGTGAATGTAAAATTTCATTTTAATTGATTCCAATTTGGATTGTGTACAAATCGAGTAGACTAATACAACAACTACGACAACTAATCATTTACGGTTGGAATTAGGAATAACAGATATCAATCTTTTCCAACTCTTTACGTTATTTCTGTCATTTAACATATTTTTTATCGTTACAAAAACAATTGTTTTCCAATTTTTATGCAACATTCATACTATTATAATTATTATAATGAACTATAAATGTCAAATACAGAGTAAACGCTAATAAAAATTGCAGCAGCAACAGGATTTGAAACTGGTAGCTTTGTTAATAGATTTAGAGCACCTAGCACGAATCTTCTCGATACCCGTTAACTCGTTACGTAACTCAGTGCGTCTCTTTCTAACAAGCCCAGTACGAGAGGGACGCACTGAGATCGAGTAAGGTGCACAAGTCTTCAAATCACATGTTTATTGCGATGGCTGTCTTACTGCTCGCTTTAGGTCAAGTTTTCCCTCTTTTGTATCATTATTCTAGAGTACTTACCTTGGTAATATCCATAGTAAGGAGATTTGTGAAAATGTGAGTTGTTCTTTGCATAGAAGTCATAAGCCACGTAGAACTGATAGTCTGCCACCTCCTTCAAGCTGTCGTCGTAACCATCAAGACTCCTCATGTCTGCCACGCTGATGGTTTCTTCATCTTCTTCTCCTTTGTTCAGGGCGTTCAGTTGCTGGAGAAGAAGAAAAATATTTTTAATTTCGAATGACAGGCAGACAAGCACTTGATAGAAAATGGATACCGTCAACGTTTGTAAAATGATACTTTGACACATACTTTCATTCTAAAGTAGACTTCACAAAAAGTGCAATTTAAGATCATCACAAGACTTTGTCCTTACATTGTGATTTTTATTCGTATTATTAAATAATAAACAGAAATAAAAAGTGATAGACGAAGATTGAAGAATACCGAATCGTCATTCCTAAAAAGTTTAGCCTTCTGGAAAGGGAATTTGCTGCATTTGAAACTTAAGTCCTGTGGAAAGGAAATATGTAGCAAAATTTGCAAATATAACAGAGAACGGAGAGGTAAGTGGTTTACCGCTGCGATTAACACACCCTACCTCTGATTACCCTCCCGGGCATCCGTTCACGGTCTAGACTGTTGGCTCAACTTTTACTGTTCGCCTAGAGTTCATTTAATTCCAGAGAAAGACTTGGACGTAACAGAATTATAATAATTGTGGAGATTTTTAACTTTGCACAACAGCTGGGTTTACATTTAGAAACAAAATAGCTCTTTTAATGTTAGAATAAACATAACAACAATTCTGTAATTCAAAGTGTTAAATTTAAATGACAAGCAATGGCATCACAAAGAAAGATCACTGACGTCGGACAGGACTCGAATCTGTAACTTCAGCATTCTCTCGTTTTAACCAATCAACTCAAAGATTTTTCAATGTACTGTGTTTTTACGGTCATTGCATTCTATACTTTAAAATGTCATGAGAATGGTATGACCGTAACAACATAGCAAATTGAAAATTTCGCAGTATCTGGCAGTGAGATCTGTGGCTTAATTGGTTAGAGTGCTGGCACGGAAAGCCGAGGTTGCAGGTTCGAAAGTCGCAGTCCAAAAATTGTTATAGGCTATTTTTTTTCCACTTGCAAGACTATTATCGTCTTCAGCCTGAAAACGGATCGTGCTGGGCGCAGGTTTCTTCTTACAGGGAGGGCTTGGGCGTTTATTCCATCCTAATTCACAAAGCTGACATGTAAAATGTGACAGCAAAGACTTACTATGCTATCTACACTAATATAATAAAGAGGTAAACTTTGTTTGTTTGTATGTATGGGGTAATCTCTGGAACTAATTCTAAAAATTCTTACACTAATAGAAATCTGCACTATAGCAGACATAGGCCATAAATTTCACGCGAACGAAGTCGCACGCGTCATATAGTACACTATACAGGTGTACGGAACAGAACCATTGTCATACTGACTTTCGGCGCATAGCCACTACTTGCGCTAGCGTAAGAAACAGACGTTTTTATGTATCATACTTAACAATGGGAAAATTCCTTAACAACACAGCATTTCCAGTTTTAAAGTACTGTGCATCTAGCACAAATTTTCTCGATACGCGTTAAATCGCTACGTAACCCAGTGCGTCTCGTTCTAACCAGCCCAGTAGGATAGAGACGCATTGAGTTACGTAGCGATTTAACGCATATCGAGAAGATGATGATGATGATGAGAAGATTCGTGTTTGGTGCACTGCTGCTGTCCTTGTGCCGTGGCCATGTACCGTAACTCAGTGTGACAATGCTTTTTATCTGTACAGCGTTTCTAGTTGTGACAACGACAATTTGGCATACATAGCTAACTCGAAGAGTTCTTCTCTTGCTAGGCTCAAATCCAAGCATTGTTAGTTTGGTGAGATAGGGGCCTGCTTGCAGACATAACACGTTATTATTTAATCTCGTAGATTCGGATAATCTGTCTGGCGAGCAGCCAGCCCGTGATGTTAGGGCTCAGATAAATCTAGACCGGTCTGATGCCACCATGTTATACAACGGGATTGGGGCTGCATAGGTGTAAGAGGGTCATTAATTTGGTGATTGGATCGCTGTCAAACGCATAGCCTATCTACTTATTGGTAAAATCCATGGGCTTGAATTATATCTTTGAATATTGTTATATCTTTACATAGTATCCGTTCCTGTCTGTCCTAGATCTTTACAGTGTATGTTCAGCCGCCTTCTCCGTCTTAACTACGCAACGGATGTTATTTTGAGGTTTTTTTACGGGAAGTTTTTAAGTGCATTACATCCTAATTGTACCCGTGCAAAGCCGGGGTGAGCCGCTAGTGTGTAGTCGACCAAGAAATTGCTTGACCACTTTTCGACCGTATTACAAAGGGGTAAGGTTCAAAAATGATCAAGCAAGTTTGTAATTGACCTCGTGAATAATTTCATCAAAAAGTCGAATATAATAGAATACATAAAATCTCATTTTAAAGATTCCACATGAATGCTACTATATATTTCACTATCATAGAGGCAGTGACGTTTATGAGCTTGGACAGTCGAGTAATAAATTTGATTTAAACTTTCACAATTTAATTTTTAAAATAAGAAAAAAAAACAATATTCGCGCTGAACTTTCAGATATGTAACTATCCCCCGAATGTAAAGGAGTATTATTAACTATGTTTATCAGATTTCCCGCTAACATGACTCTAACTGGTCCAGTAGAAGAAAGACGCACTGAATTTTTTACAACATAAAAAGGCAAAGGAGCAAGTGGTAAGTGATCACCACCGCCCATAGACACCAAGGAGATTGCAGATGCGTTGCCAACCCAGTGGGCTAACTAAAATGGAATACTCTTGTGCCAGTAATTAAACCGGCTGTCTTGCTCTCCAAGCCGGAATACAACAGTGCGAGCACTGCTGCTTAGCGGCAGGATTAGCAAGCAAGATGGTGGTAGCGATCCGAACGGACCTTGCACAAGGTCCTACCATCCGCAAAAGCGAAAGTACGTAGCGAGTTAACACGTATCGAGAAAGTTCGTGCTAGGTGCACTGAAATGTGCTCAAAACGTCGGTTATTAGATTAGTTCCAATGTACGTGATATAAACCGTTCAAATTGTTTCATTTCAATATCTACAAGTGGCGAAGACATAAGAAATTATTAACGTTTAAAGTTGGGGGGATTCAACAACTCTATATTATATATTTTCAACTAAATGCGTCCGTACCCTACTGTAGCTGTACAACGACTGACGAACGTCACATAGGTAGTGTGTGACAACGCTCTATGAAGCCGAAATTAGCCGAGTCTCTTTCCAAGGATCGATGTGCAATGTTTATCGCCGGGTACTGTATTTTCCAGTCCTCTTAATTTATTTGACATCGCAACATTATCTCACCTACCGAAATATCTTATTGCGTATTAAAGGAGCTCTCACAAAATAATGTATCAGTCAACTTACGAAGGTTTAGTGGAATAATAAGTTTCAGCAAAAGTAATTTATAAATGCTGTCAGCTTAATATACTCGTAAACGAACTTATGAGTTTAAGAAAGAATGAAATGAAAGCTCTTGCAATTTCAGCTAAAAAGTTTCTTGGATCTTCTAATACATTTCTTTTTAATAAAGATTACTTCGAGAATTTATCTTTATTAGCAAGCCATTCCAAGTTCAATAGCGAGTTCTTATAAATGGAAAATAAGTATAACAATAGTGCATATAACTTGATGAAAAGTTTTTAGAATCTTTGTTAATTGTTGTTTAGTATAATTGTTGTTGTTGTGAAATTGTGTTGTTGTTATATTGTTCACAATCACAAATCTACCTTCTAGCCACTAGGCCACCAATGCTTTAGATACATCAACTTCATAGCGTTTATTAACTTGCATCCCTTACCCAATGACCTCTTCAATAGTCACTTGGGTGTGCTTAGTACATGTATGGAACTGGTATCTTGAATTAAGTAAAGATAGTACTGAAAACGTAAAACATTATTTTGTGAGCCCACAACGTTGCGAGCCTTGATAAGTACTATCAAGCGCGTCACGGCACCCCCGCTGATCGTAAACGGTCTCAACTCCGATGGCTTGCTTATCGACGCGCGACATGACAATTTTTAGGTTATGTCTAGTTTATTTGCCAAGCTATAATATGGGTTTTTAGCTATAGCTAAATCTTTATGTAGTTTATGTAGTATAAAGTAAAGTCGCTATCCGTTCCTGCCTGTCCTAAATCCTTCTAGTGTATGTTAGGCCGCCTTCGCCTTCTAAAGCACGCAATGGATTTTAATACGGTGTTCACTTTCATTTAAAGAATTTCTTAAGGAAAGTTCATAAGCATATTATATTCTAATTGTAACCGTGTGAAGCCGGGGCTGCTCGTTAGTATAGTCAACCAAGTAATTGCTTGATCACTTTTTAACCTTATACATTTGTAATACGGTCGAAAAGTAGTTAAGCAATTTCTTGGTCGACTATACATAAATAAATAAATATTTCGCGAAAATTCACAATTGACCTAGCCCCAAACTAAGCAAAGCTTGTACTATTATATGGGTACTGGACAACAGAGATACATACTTATTCTTATATCCTTAAACACGTACTTAAATACATATAACATCCAAGGCTCGGGTATAAACATTCATATTCATCATACAAACATTTGCCCTTTCCGAGAATCGAACCCGAAACCTCTAGCTTCATATTCAGGGTCACTAACCACTAGGCTCTCCGGTCGTCTAAAGCTCTTTTGTAATATACCCAGACATATCAGATTTTTAATACTAACCTCATGTATTCAGAATACTCCTTATTATATAAATATTTTTATAAGTCTTTTAGATGGTGGGTGTCACATGATTGAAAGCTAGTTAAGATTAATATTCTACTTCAATAAACAACGCTAAAGTACCTGAAATACTTTTTTTTGCCCATGTAATGTAAAATTGACACTAATTCTATTTTTGCTTAAAAATAAACACTGCTCCTTCAAATAGAGCTAAATAAGCAAACAGATAATAATGTACACAAAACCTATTACATTAAATACCTTTCAAATTAAAGTTCGTAGCAAAAACAATCAAGTAAACACAACCAATTTCTCCTCTAGCCATTTAATCCATATTTACAAAACCGATTCTAAAAACTGCACTTTCTCGTTTTCACAACCACAGAAACTACCTAACCGAGCAATAAAAACTAACGGCTACTGCGAATAAGTTGTGGACTTAACACTAGCTGTTACTAGTGATAAAACTAAGCCAAGCTTAACCATCCGCTGCGAGATAATCATGCACGAAAGCTCAAATTGCGGACTATGCATAGCTAAAAACGGGCCAAGTGCGAGTGCGGGATGGGTAATGGAAAATTTTCGTTCGGAAAATAAAAGAAAAAACGTATTTTTCCAGTAAATAACACAAGTAAATACAATTTATATTCGGACCAGGGTTCATGACAATATAATACGAGACTACATTATACACAAAAAAAACAAATACTAAAACTAAACAATGTCTAACAACGCGCAATGCACACACACCCCAGTGGCTCAAACTAAATCCACCCCAGTGGCTCAACATTGTGATACCCCATCTGTCAGAGAATATGTCACACAATGAGGTCAATGGGGTTAATTATGGCCCCAGAAAAAATAGAAATCCTAACCTATCGTAAGTAGTTTCTTATCATATATCTTATCTCATCTTATATCATCTTGTACTTACCAATCCTTCGTTATGCAGTTCCTCCCAAGTTGGGTCTCCAGGGGGTTCCGACTCCATAGCCCCCTCGTAGTGCAGCACCGCTACTTGCTTAGCCTTTGTGAATCTGATGATAAAATTCCCAAGGTTAGAGAGAAAGAAAAAAATTACTTAGATTTTATAATTTTGTTTCCAAAAAGGGAGCCAAGCATTTACGTCTGCATCTGCGGGGCAAGCGGGGCATCTTATAGAAAGGGATCCTCACTGCCCACGGGAAGCGACAACCTCAAGAGAATCGCTGATCCGTTGCTTGCCTTTAGGTCCTCTCACCAGTGGGCCTTCGCATCTCTCAATTACCTTACGAAACGCAGTAACAAATCTACTTTATTAAATCTGCGCTCATTGTCCTTCGATATTTTGTATAGTCGACCAAGAAATGACTTAATTACTTTAGAACTTTATCCCTCTGTAATAGGATCTAAATGTGGTCAAGCTATTTCTTGGTTGACTGTACCTCGGCCATAAAAACTGAGCTGAGATAGTGAATAAATAATTTATTGACGAACGGATAGTCTAGTGGTTAATGACCCTGATTACGAGACTGGGTTGTGGGTTCGATTCCGACAAGGAACAAATGTTTGGCAAATGAGTGTATGTGCCTAAGGGTACTAGGTTTGTATGGTTATGGATATGGTTTTCTATAATTTAAATGAATTTTATAATAGGCAATGGTTGTGTTATAAGTAATAGTTTAATGTTTAATACTGTGGTTACATCCTCTAGAATATATTATTTATAATAAAACATATTGTATGCCAGCTACGGGTATCTGTGGACACTTAGTACTTATGATAACTCTGTACACTCACTATACAGTTATGCAATTAATATTTCTATTTCTATTTCTATTTCTATTTCTATTTCTATTTCTATTTCTATTTCTATTTCTATTTCTATGAAAATTGAACTTGAGTTTTGTTTAGAACTACGACCCTAAATCCTTATATGTATTTGTGTTTATATTTATCTACAAATGTATGTTTATCCAATCTTTAGTAGGTACCCAACGTACAAGTTTTGATTAGTTAAGGACTTTGTCAATTGGTGTTAATTTTTCCTGCATTGATATAGGTTTTAAATCCCTTATGCTTTCTGTATATTTATTTAAAATCTTAGGCTAGGCTTTTACAATATTTTTATAAAAAGTAATAAAACAATATCAATACAAAATATAGACACATTATAAAAACCGAACCTAGAATGCCGCCGGCAGCGGAGCAGGGCTCAAGCTTATTATTAAACTATACAAATTTGAACAGTGGTTAGTTATTTACTCTGTAATGATTTATTTATTACTTAATGTGTAATCAGTGTGTGTAATTATTCAAATGCTAATAGCAACATCACAAAAAAAAGATTTATACGTAAAGTTTTATAGCCTGATTTATTAGAATTGGAAAATGAAGAACTACAATTTGTTAAAATGTAATTTATAATTTACACCGTTTACTTCGAGCGAACTCAGTGGAATGGAAAAACTATTAATTTAAATGTCTTGCGAATGTTTTGTTAAAAGTGAAGCTTTGAAAGCCCGAAGACGAATGATGTCTTGAAAACTATAAATAATGGGTTACGATTTGATGTAAAGTATATTTGAAATAAACTTTTGATTAGAAAATAAATTGGTTAGAAAGTTTCTCGATATATTAGACTTGAAAATCTTATTTTAGGTATTCGACCTTTAACTTTGAAAGCTTCTTTTTCTTCTTTTCATCGCACAAGTTCATATAAAGCTATATTGTTTAGCATTACCATTGTAATAGTGCTATTCTATGGAGTATAAAGATTTATTTTAATTTGATTTAACGCAAAATTCGCTGTAAAGTATATATGATTCCATCGGTCCATTTTTTCTGAATTTACTAATCTTAGCAACGTAAACTATTTTTTTATAAAGTTCTTGTAACCAAAATTTCTTCCGATTTTTTTTTAATGTTTTAACATTCAAATTATTAAATTAAAATGCTATGTAATGACAACAGAAAGAAAGAAAAATGCCCTGCCATTACCCTAATTTTTCTTTGTGTTCTCATTACATACTATTTTTTTTTTTTATTATTTTTAGAAGTTTCTTCAATTATCTCTATAGAAAAAAAAAACGAAAACTCCTTATTCCGTTATTATATCAAAGCATAATTACAAAAATGATTTTTCGATTAGATGCTTACATAATTTGATGTACACGGTCAGCCTCAAAAATATTTGGACATTTTAATAGCTTGCCGCTGTCAGTGACATGACAAATTCTAGCAACTCTTATTTCATACGTTACTACGACAAGGTTCTTAAGTGATTAGCTACTTCTGAGCCTGACTGCACATTCATTTATTAAAATAACAATACAAAAAGCCATGGAAATAAAACAATTTAAACGGTTTATATCCATGTTCATGTGTTTTATTTCCATGTCTACAAGTCGCGAAAACATTAGAAAATAATACAAAAAGCCTGTTAATAAATTAAATGCTGTCAATTGCCTACCCATGTATGTGTGTGTTTGTCTGTTCATGATTTTAGAATGTTACGATTACTTACACCTCATCACAATCCATTAGTCCACGGAACCGGATCCAGTAGTTGTCTATCTCATTATTCGCCTCCAGCACGAAGTCGTAGCGTTCTCCAGCGTATGTCACCAGTGAGGTTGCTGCAACAAGATGCGGTTTACGTTGACGACTTTATGTGACTTATACTTAGAACTAGGGGACAGTCAGTCGAATCGTTATCTAGGGCACCATTTATAAAACGGTATTCCACCAAATGGTATAAATGCGTAAAATTGCTTTAATCATAAATTATAATGTTGATGTTGAAAGAAGAAATTAGATAAGGATATTTTAGAAATTACAGCGATACGAAGTAACAATAATATAAAATGATGAAGAGAGAATTTTTTTTTTATAAATTTTATTGAAATTCAGTTTAAAATGTAGAAATTTTATTTATCAGTGCAAAATGACAGTTTTTAACTTATGCTTTAATAATAATCAAGATATGTTCATGTGATGAATTAGTAGCCTGTGTCCGTCAAGGATAGTGTAGCTTTCTATCTGTGATTTTTTTTTAATCGGTTCAGTAGTATCAGAGATTACCCCCAACATACAAACAAAGAAAGTTTACCTCTTTATTATATTAGTGTAAACAAGTAACTTAGACTAAAACTACAACTAGGAAAACTACTAAAACTATATCAACTTCACAATGCTGACAAGTTTTATTTTACCAATTTTCATCTAAGATCTCTTTACTAAAATTTTCCTTGTTAATTACTAGACAATCTCTCGAGAGTTAGCAAACTAAACAAACTGTCAAGTGCGAACCCGTACTAGACCGTGGCAGGGACTTGAAGTCTCCTCCTTAGGGGAAGTCTGACAAAAGACAGTTGCTGCATTAGAGATTCTTAGAGAATTAAAGCAACATACATTTAAAGAAACGTTTTCTACATCTCCTAGGGAAATAGACTAACTTTGAATGCATGCTGTTTAGTAAATTTTTTGTTTGGAGAGAGTTTAAAAAAAGTAGCTACACTTTTTTACAGTAAGGGTATTTTTTTGGTTTTTTTCTAAGTCGGAATTATTTCTATTACCGGGGTTCACCGAAAAAATATTATCCCATGTCTTGCTATGGAAAAGTATTTTCCAGCACCTACGTCGTACGCAATTGCTTCCAATTAAAAAGGTGTCATGAAGGAACAAAAAAAATGGGACCGATTTTTTCCGATGTATTCCGCTAATCTTAACGATTCCGAGTTGTACCTACAAAAAACTAATAAAATGTTTTTTTAAACGCTCTGGAGCTATGTCAAAAAGCTAAAGTTTAAAATAAAACAAGGTGATTCGTTTAAAATATACAAAGACGCCAATTCACAGTGCGCCGGAGAAGTACAGCCAGCCGGGTATAATTAAATCTGGCTAAATACCCAAAACATTTTCATAACAGAGCGAAAGATTATCAAAAGCCGACCTTAACAATTTTAAATTAATTCTAAAATACGAACTCGACGAATCGTAAGCGTAAATCAAAGCGGTTAGTTAAATTATATTGCTACAGTGGAAATGGAGAAAATGCTACAGTAGATCTTTAACAACTTTATTTAAAATTCATTCAACAAGAAGACAAGTCTTTGTATGTGGCAGACTGTTGCGACGTCGCTTCCTTTATTGTCGGCTGTCGTTAGCAATCGTCGCTCTCGTCGGTTGTTATTTGCTGGCTGTGGGGAGTTGCCGTCAGTTGCCATCATAACGAGCGGGCCAAAGCAACTAACAGGCTCCAATTAAAGAACATTTTGCTTGCTTAATTTATTGGTTAGTTTTAAGTGCATCTTCATCATCTTTAGCAAAGACTTTTTCAATTATTAAAAAATAAACCACTGTTGACAAAAAATTTACGATAGTCTCTATATTTTAAGTTATATTATTTGACTGGTGTAGATGCCGTGGTAGACCTTACCTATCTATTGGTTAGGAGTTTGGTTTGTCCAGTTTTAAACAAACATAGCACGTCGGATAGCAGTCTTACACAAACAATCCAAACTAACCACAACACAAATTGTGAGTTAATTTCATCCAATTCATCGTCTTTGTTCATTCCGGTTTTGGTCTAAACTGACTAGCAGATTCCGATTGCTAAAGCCCCTAACTCCCCCCCACCTCGACTTGTCAAGTAAATTTTTTAGAGTCATACAAAGTCATTAATTTGCAGATATCTCTTCATTAAGTGTAGCATTTCTTACCAACTCCCTTTCACGTTTCCCCCGTTTATCAGCGTCGTTCTAATAAGCTTATTGGCTGTATTATGTCTATGTGTTTCTAAATCCAATATGGCGGATGCATCCTCTATTATCGCGATGTGAACGAGTCATTGGCTCAAATCGATTGAGCAGTGATAAGCCTCATATGGGGAGACATACATTTCGGCTCTGTCAGGAAAAGTAGCGCTGAGGGAGTAATATTTTCTTGTTTTGTGTCACGACTACATAATCAGACAATTTGAAACACATTTGCAACAGAAACCGAGGACTGTGATATTAGTCCTTTAATCATTCAATAGGCGTTTAATATATCTGAAAAATCCAATATTATATTCTGTTAAACGTTACACAACAAAAATGTCTTAAAATAATCATCATCACAAGTCTAATCTTCTATTTTTGGTCCAGTAACATACCGAAAATGTTCAAAACTATCTAGGATTTTCTAAAATAGGGAAAATAACTCTAGGAACTTAATTTGTACATTAGTATTGCAATAACAACAGAATCATTCGAACTTTGCGAGCCAAGCACTTTTAGCAGGGATTCAGTTTCAGTTTTAGTCTACTTTAATGACCGTTTGAACAAGAAACGAGTTAACATGGCTTAGCTCGAATATTGGGATGGAGAACTAGCCAGTTGCCTCTGTGGAATATAAACTAATAAACTATGCACTGAATTGAGTACAGAATTGTGTACTAATAGTGATTGGACACTTAAATCGGTGTTTGATAACAGCATACCAGTCTACTACTGGACATAAGCCTGCTCCATCCGCGCGTCTTGACCTTTTTCAAAATCGGACAATGTGACATTTTGCCACAAAATACTGAACTCTTTGTCAATGGAACACTTGAGCACAGAGTACATTTTGGCATTTGTACAATGGGGAACTGATTTGCAACGAACATCATTTCTGTAGGATTCAGTCGAAAGGAACATATTATAGGATGACGTTTGAAAGAGTGAAAGAGGTAGCATAGGTCTGAATGAACAAGTGTAAAACAGTAAGAAGATTTAAATCGAAGAATTTAAGTACTTGATTTTAAAGGAAGAATGAGATGTCAGTTTAGGCCTGGATGAAGACGTAAAATTATATAGTGGTTTTGCGTTCAAGGAAAATATATTTCTAAATTAATTTTCCTGTGACTTTCCTCATTAAAATTACATCCCACATTTTTTTACGCCGATATGTCAGGGGGTTCTACTTTGCACTGTAGGTACGCTCGGCCGCCTCGCCTACAGCGTAGGCAAATCACAGTAGGTTGTCGGCTTGCCGCGCATCCGCTCGCTCCTCTTCGCACTGTCAGTGTAATTGAAAACGAATGCGCCGCAACCCTAACGAGTCGCTATAAGTTGCGGAGGGAAGGCAGGCAGCGAGTTCCTTTTGACTCGAGCCACCTGGCGAATGTGTATGAAGTAATAGGAACTTTTTGCAAGTGTTGATAAAGTTGGAATTCGTTTAATCGTGGTCGTAAAAGAGAAGTTTCTGCACGTTAGTACTATTATTTAATCTGTGGTTATGTCTCCGAATCGCGCCTACTGCCTAACGTCTCTACTGTACAGCGTGTCTTAATTATAGCAATTAAAAGTTGTTGGCATTGTTACGAAGATCAAGGCCCGACTAACTAACCAAGTGCTGGCATTCGCAAGTTTTAGGCATTAAAGGCTCAAGTTTTAAAGGCAAGTCCTCTCACTAAGGCCACATTGTTACAATTTTCTTTAGCTAATTTTGTGTGTTACACAAAAGGACAAAGTAGGTACACAATAATAATGATGGGACCTCGTTAATATTTTTGACTACCGACGCAGCACAAAGAGAGTTTCTACAAATTGTACGGCTCTATCTATTTGTGTATCTGCATTTCTTAACTCTTCTTATTATTAATCTTTTGATTATTATTTAATACAACAATTGCAATACGACAGTACAATATCTTTGTCACCTACTGCAGCAGGACATTTGGTAAAGTTATTCAGTTGAATTAGTTTTATGGTGCTAAAATGTGGCCGAATAAATATATTGACTCTTTCAGGTTCGGGTCCTTCCAGATGACCAAAGTTTGTAGAGTGTTTCACTTAAGTATGTTTCACTATACGAATGGTTTACAATAAAATGATACAGGTTTTTATCTTAATATGTACTCGTAAGTCAACAGCGATTATACCGATGTCTTAACTATTTCCAGTTTGTTTTTGATTGTGCTGAACAAAAGTGGCCTTATGCTAAGTAGCTGACGAGAACATTTGCAAGTTAACATTGTAGTTGTTTTTCAAAGGCAGTAATCCCTTTAACGTAATGCAAGTGAATAAAGAACTGTTACTATTTGAATTAAATAATGGGTTACTGAAATATTTGCGTATTTTACTCAGGATATTATTAATAGTTATTATTGTTAGGAGGAGTATAGTAAGCTGTGGCAACTTTGCCTGCTATTAACTTTTCATTACGGATCACCAAGGAAAGCAAAGGTCCACAAACTTTTCGCTCTCTTTTGCCAATTGCCTTTTTATTGCGTGGACCCCTAACCAAGGCTTCACACCTTTGAAACACTTCCTGCCACACCTAAAGCGATATCTAATTTACTTTTCTACATTAAAAAGTTAATTCGAAACCAGCTAAAAACAAAGGAGTGCGCTAATTAAATGAAAATCCAGCGACTGAGCTCGCATGTTCAAATTCAGATATCAACGTTTCTTTCACTGAACCCGGCTCATCCCGTTTCCTGAATCTACATATTCAAATGTCCAGGAAGGATCAAAGCGGGCGAATCCGGTCTCGTCGACTGAAAATGTTAAATTTGGTAAGCATTTGCTAAATTGAAGTAAGTGGGGAGAGAGGAATTTTTGTTTGCTCTAGCTGTTAGCTGTTCTGTGCGAGTGGCGGGATGGCTGTTTCGGCGTTTAAGAAGGAAAGTAATGGCAATTTACGTGTGTTTGTTATGTTTTAACGGAACATTACGGGACGATCAGAGAGGTTTTGCGCGCTTTCGCACTCAAGTAACACTGTGTCAAGGTCTTTAAACAATATTAAGAGGAGTGTGAACCCACCGCTCTCACATATATAAAAAAATCAAAACATATAAACCTAGTTCTAGGGTATCATGACAACATACCAAAAAATCATTTCCATAAATTAAGAATGCTATTATAAGCGGAGTTCGCTCGGACCATAAAGCGCAATTAGTGAAGCTGCCTCGGGCCAAGGGCAGTACAGATCGAATCATAGAAGTTAGGCCGTTAGATAAACATAGACTTGATCGTCTCAAAACCAACATCGCGCAAAAAATTACCAATCTAGAAGTAATCTCAAACGATCCCAATAAACATTTCAAAATACTCCTAAATACCGTGTGTAAGGAATTCGATAAAACCTGTGCTAAAAAACGTATTAAAGTAGGAAGTAAATTAACATTTAATGAATGGGCTACAACTGGAATAAGAAAGAGTAGGAACGTCTTATATGAGCTGTATGATAGAAAATCCTGTACTACTGACGAACGCTTCCACCAATACGTTAGGGATTATTCAAAATTATTTAAAATCGTATGTAATAAAGCAAAAGCAGCACACGTAAATAATAAAATAAAATTATCAAATGATAAAGTTAAAACAGTTTGGAAAATAATAAATACCGAAACAGGCCGACGAAAAAACACAGACTCATCTATTTCACTAAAAATAAATAATACTATAATAACGGACGCCGTTAAAGTAGCTGACGAATTTAATACACACTTCTCAGAAATTCCCGCCAAAACGACAAAGTGTCTCGCGTCCTCTTCAAAATTCGCTGAAGCCCTATTAGAACAAAATGTTAGTATCCAAAACATTAGTCAATTCAAATTTACAAAAGTCTCTCCTTTCGATATTCTTAAATCCTTTAAATCATTAAAAATAAAAAAGACGGAAGACTTGTGGGGCGTATCAGTCAAGGTTTTACATGCCATCTTGGACATCATTGCGCCAACTCTGGCTACCATTTTTAATAACTGTATAGACGTAGGCGTATTCCCCAATCTAATGAAATGTAGTAAAGTAGTTCCTATCTTTAAATCAGGTAATAAGGATAATCCTTCTGATTATCGCCCAGTGTCCATTCTACCAGCGTTTAGCAAAATATTCGAAAAAATAATGCTAACGCAAATGATTTCTCATTTCAATACAAATAAAATCTTACATTCGCAGCAATTTGGATTCACTAAGGGTAGATCTACTACAGATGCAGGTCACAGTTTGATTAAATTTATTTTGCAAGCTTGGGAAGAGTCGCATGACGCCATAGGTGTCTTTTGCGACCTTTCCAAAGCATTTGATTGTGTAGACCATGACACCTTAATTTGTAAATTAAATTTCTATGGCATTCGTGGCATCTCTTTAGATCTACTCAAGTCTTACCTAGTGCAGAGAAATCAGAAGGTAGCGATAAATGGAGCAATATCATCGGGATCTGTGGTCGAGATGGGAGTGCCTCAAGGATCAATTCTTGCTCCATTCCTGTACCTTGTTTATGTAAATGACCTTACATATATGGTGAGCCGAAGATCAGGCATCGTCATGTTTGCTGACGACACTTCTTTACTCTTCAAGGTTAATAGGAAAGATACTGAATTCATTGAACCCAACGACACCCTGTCCAAGGTATCTGAATGGTTTGCTGCCAACAACTTGGTATTAAATCCTAATAAAACTAAATGTATTAAATTTTCATTGTTAAATTCAACTAATATAGTTTCAGTCTCAAATATCAAATTAGATGGTCAAACGATTGAATTCATAAAATCAACTGTGTTTTTAGGAATAACACTCGATTCTAAACTGCAGTGGGGTTCCCACGTCACAGCGATAGCAAGTAGGTTGAGTTCAGCTGCTTTTGCAGTAAGAAAAATTCGGCAGCTAACCAATGTAGCGACGGCACGGTTGGTCTATTTTGCCTATTTTAATAGCATTATTTCGTACGGCCTTATTTTATGGGGATCTGCTGCAGATATTGAGTCAGTTTTCATTTTGCAAAAAAGGGCAGTTAGAGCAATTTATAATATGGATACTAGTGAGTCATTAAGGGAATTTTTCAAGGAAATAGACATCTTAACCCTACCGTCGCTATATATTTTTGAAATAATCATGTACGTTAGGAAAAATATATGCAATTTCCCTACCAACGTCGATAAGCCAAAGGCTACTAGAAACACAGGAAAGCTTAAAGTTCCAACTTACAGACTGGCTAAAACCAATAAGTCGTTCATGGGAAATTGTGTAAGATTTTACAACAAAATTCCAAAAAACATAACTGAACTAAATGATACAAAATTTAAATCTATTGTCAAGAAGACATTAATTTCTCGGGCGTATTATAAAATCAATGACTATATCTTGAACAAGGATGTTTGGAAATGATCCCGATCTGTATTGGCGATCCCCTGGCCCCAAAGATTGTACACCTGCTGTGTTAAATTGTTAAATTGTAAAAATTTGGAATATTTGAGATGTAAAATAACATTGTAATTTTGATTTATTTAAAAAAATTACACCTCGTTGAGTTTCTTGCCGGTATCTTCTCATCAGAGGTTTTTCCGAACCGGTGGTAAATTTTTTGACATTCATAAGTGCTACCTGTAAGCCTAATCTGAATAAAATATTTTGACTTTGACTTTGACTTAAGGTTTAGAGGGTGGAAAACGTTATCGCCGTTTGTACGGGGAGCGCTTTTTGGGGCTGGGTTCACACTCCTCTTAACCCGAGACGGAAACAGATGTATCATAATTGTAATCCTACTAGCCTACTTTCTACTAACGGGCCCTAGGTGGTATCACTACGGTAGACTTCGTAAAGAGCCTGTGCGGATATTGCCTAAGATTTTATTTTATTTTCATACCCAAATCTACGACTATAAACTCTGAAATCCATTGTAAAACCATCGTACGTAGATACCTTCCAAAACAATTTCGCACGCGTCGCATTAAAACAGTTGAATAATTGGATTCCAACCGGGACGGACAGAACAACCAAATTAGCATACATTCAATACTACAAACTAAATTGATATTAGTTGCTCGCACCCGGTGGGGGCGCGTTACACCTCACGGCTTCAGTTCAGGAAAAAATCTATGAAACATTATATCATTGTATGTATTTGTGTTTTATGTGTATGACAATGTATGTGCATATATTATTTTATTTATCTCTGTATAATTATGATAGTATGTGTTAATATATTTCTCTGTTTTTGTAAATCGCTTTCAAGCTACTAAGTATCGACAGCATATTTGGATTTAACATTGGCCACCACAACCCTTTGACTTTTGCTTTGGCCACCTTACGTAAAATTCACACGTCTTGCCAATGCTACCAGCATCGATGCCATTGCATCTAGCACAAACCTTCTCGACACGCTACGTAAGTTGCTACGTAACTCAGCGTGACTTTCCTACTTTGCTACGTAGAACGAGATGCACTAAGTACGTAGCAAGTTAGCGCGTGTCTAGAAGATTTGTGCTAGGTACACAGTAAAGAGTTCCTACCACCGTCGATAAGAAAAAGGCTACTAGAAATACGGGAAATTTTTAACTTACAGACTGGCTAAAACCAATAAGTCGTCCATGGGACATGGCGTAAGATTTTACAACGAAATTCTAAAAAAATATTACTGAACAAAATGATACAAAATTCAAATCAATTGTAAATAAGACATTAATTACCCGGACGTATTATAGAATCAATGACAATATCTTGGACAGGGATGTTTGGAAATGATCCCGTTTTACATTTGCGAACCCTGGCTCTAAGTAGTGTACACTTCCTGTGTTAAATTGTTAAATTATTAAATATTTAAGGACTAAAAATAACATTGTAGTTTTGTTTTATTTAAAAAAAAAAAAACCACCTCGTTGAGTTTCTTGCCGGTATCTTCTCATCAGAGGTTTTTTCCGAACCGGTGCTAAATTTTATGACATTTATAAGTGCTTCCTCTAAGCCTAATCTGAATAAAGATATTTTGACTTTGACTTTGAGTCATACTTTGATCGTGGTCGCAATCGTCTCGCGCTGTTATCCTTGTAAAGGGCACTCTCAGTTTGAATACGCAAACTTGTGCGCTCTACATTTGTCTTGGCAAAGTTAGTGCTAACTATTAGTATTAGGTAGCAAGATGATATCGGCTTGTAGGCAAATGCCAGGAAGTAGATAGGATTTAATTAAACTGATACTGATGCCTTATTAATTAACGGGGATGTGGTAAATTATACGACAACAGTACCATTACCATGAGTTTCTATCGAAAATTCGTATTACGTTACTACAGTCGATAGCGGTTAAATACGCTCCCATTTGTCAGTGAAAGAGTTAACCATGGTTGATACGGTATTTTTCGATGACATGTGTCAAATTTGTGACTCATGGTACCAATATTCTACGGCAACAGCTACAAAACGTTAGACACTGACGTTCAGATTTCGATAGGTAATTTACCGTTGGACTTATACTAGCGATCTTTAGTTATCCAAGTGAGCGCTAGAGGCGCTGTGCAATTTCCCATACGAATCGTTTTACGCTGTCGCTAGCGAGTATGGTTACGGCTAGGTGCACTGTACTCATGGTAAGGGTACAGTACACCTACCAAGAGCCTTCTCGACATTCGTTAACTCGCTAGGTAACTCTGTGCGTCTCTCTCCTATTGGGTTAGGTAGAACGAGATGCACTGAGTTATTGTACGTAGCGAGTTGTCCGTTGTCGAGAAGGTTTGAGCTAGCCGTGGGTTTACTGTGACGTAATCATTCAATCAATCAATCAATCAATCAATTAATCAATCAATCAAACAATTTATTTGCCAGAATACGGCAACACATAATTATTAGAATTTACTTGTATTTCCACAACCAATGCCACAATGTCACAGCCGATAGCGATCGATGATTTATTAGGACAGGGTTCTACAGTGGCCTTAAATTCCAGTTGATTAGGTGTACCTCGAGGTATAATGTTACAGGGCCTATAGATGTAGGTAACTATTAACTGCATGCACTCCAGTAAGAAGGTTAAAAGTTCATAGACAAAGAGAAACATCATTTGGAATAATTTTAAGCTTTGACAATAGTTTCCACTGTGAAACTAAAATACATTTTTACTTAGGCACCTATAATAATTGTCATAAGTAATATAAGATCCTATACTAAAGGCAGTACAAATTATGTCAAGTCACTGCGACGGTATAGTGACAGAATGCTTTGCATTCTCTTTGAAGTTGCTAGCTAAACTAAAACACAAAGAAAAAGGCCGTTTTTTTCCTTTTTTTCTTATTTTTACATTTTAATTCACACCGCGATAAGATATTTAATACACAAATATTTATTTAAATAATTAATAGATTCAGGTGTTACTTTGCGGAGGTCCATATCAACAAACTGGAGCAAGCCTACAGGAGAGAAATTTTTGAATCTCACTGGGTGACTAAAGCTCGCCAAAACAGCCGTTTTTCATAGAGATTCGGCCACTTTGGTGAGCTCTAGTCTCCTGGTGAGATTAAAAAATTGCACCCGTGGAGTAAGTAGCAAGGTAATTTATTCCATTTTGTTAAATATCTATTCATAGCGTTTTAATGTACGACTATTCCATACAAATGATAAATCCACGAAATAAAGATTAAAAAATATTTTCCTGTTTTAAAGCATGAGCAATTGAAACCATAAACCTTAATTAAGAAACTAACTCGCAGTTAGTGAAAGAAAGCTAAGGGCGGTTATAGATTACGCGTTTTTTTGGTACAAATATTTGAGCTCGAAAACTTTAAGGAAATATGTATTTAGGCTTGCGAATGCCAGCCATGTGACATGCGTCGCTGTTACGAAGAGTTTAGTTCTTGGAAATTCTCATTCTCCTGGCACATTTTTTAAAATAGAATTAATTCCCCTGCATGTTTTTGTTAATTTTTTCACATTATTTTACGGATTATTAGTACGGATTTAGGTATTGTGCTAAAACTTGAAATTAAATTTAAATGCTATGTAATGACAACACAAACAAAAATTAGGGTAATGGCAGGATAAGAACCTGCAACCTCAGCACTCCGTGCCTTGCGTTTGCCAATTCCGCAAAAAAAAAATCGATTACAAAAATGCTAAAACTTGCGCCAGGGGAATGAGAACTTCCAAGAATTACCCAATAGATACGGAGATGCGTATAATTACAATTAATATTTAGTGCGCTATCTCAAATGCGCTACCAGCAACAATATTGATGAAAGTGGCGAAGCTGAGCTCGCCTAAACTTAAATTTCTATCTCAGCAAGGTATATGTTGTAGTTCCTTTGTATGTGTTTGTGTAGTGAGCGGTACTTTGATGCGTTTGGGTTAAATATTACACAGACATATTTGGAGCTCAACTGATTAGTGATTGATAGAGTGAAACTGAGTATTTGTGTATTAATCACCCATCTCTAGCGCGTACCTCATAAATCCATATTGTTACTGACTGCCCGAAACTGCTTTGCGCATACAAACTAGTATAATGCATGTGACGCGCTTGTTATTGAGTCTTGAGGAACTTGTTATTGAGTCTTCTCATTCCTACAATACCTTGAAACTTTGTAAGATTTTTTACACCAACCATGTGGCACTTTTATATCATAAGAAAATGTGTCGTAAACTACAAGAAATGAAAAAAAAATTCTCTAACTTATTTTAATTAATATTAACGGAAATAAAAATACAAATACAATCCTATTTCTTCCACTTGTAAACTTATTGGTGCAGTTTTAGTGGGAAAAATGTTAACTTATTTTTTTTATCGGTTTGTTTTTTCACTCTTCTGAAATTCTGCAGTTACGGGTATTACAGAGAGAAATCTAAGGCAGTGGACGCTGGGAGATGCCTTAAGTGCGTGTTCCTAGCGCGTATCATAATAATATTATAATGAGCGTGCTAAAAACGCCAAAAAAAACGCAGTATCTGTAACGGCCCTAAGAAATAACCTAGGAATAAAGCCATGTACACTTTTCCTTTGTAACCAAACTTAGCAGCGAACATTCACTTGTTTCTGAACGAAACTTTGCTTTCAAAAACTTAAGGCAACCTGGCTTTTGTACGAGTATGAGCTTTTAATTTTTATAAACTTTTTCTGTTCTTTTTAATTTTGGTGGATCAATTTTAGACACAAGTGAATAACAAGTTGCCTGTTTTTTCAAATTGGCTTTTTTAAAGCAGCTAAATATCAAAATATGCTTGATGATGGTCAATTATGTTTTGTAAGTCTTTATTTGTCCGCGCCAGCAATACCTTAATGTATAGTCGACCAAGAAATTGCTTGAGCACTTTTCGACCGTATCACAATGGGATAAGGTTCAAAAGTGGTCAAGCAATTACTTGGTCGACTATACCTACTCTTATAGCATTTATGACATTTTTAGATAGGTTTGAAGGTGTGTCTATCTACATTGCCCAAACTTTTTTTGTATTAAAGACTTTTCTCTTCCCTTTTAGTTGTTTCTTTTAACGCAAGCTTTTTTTTTATTTTACACTACAGTACAGTCAAACACATAAATGCTAGTTAAAGATGCAACCGTGAAAAGGTCTAATTTACGAGAGAGAGACATATAATATAAACTACGAATGTTAAAATGTCTATCCCTATCAAGCACAGACAATAATTCTCAGCTCTGGCTCTAATGGTCAGATAAGATTATATTGGACTGTATTTATCTGGTGGGATACCAGATAAATAAAGTTAAATTACAGTCAAGTTTAGATTAAAAATTACGTATAATGCTATGAAGATAAATCGTAGCATTGCAACAATGCTTCCAGTACCCCGCTTGTAATGCAATTAATGTCCAACATGAAAGCTCAAAAAGTCTGCAGACAATGGAGAATAATTTAAATTTGCCGGTGACAGAAACAATTAACGTATAAGAATGATCACTGCACTTAATAAAACGACCGAAATTGGATCTTGCAAATTTCTATGAAAGGCAGCCTTAGAAAAATATGGCAGCCCTAAATACGTTCGGATATACCAGCCTACAGCCAACAACCACTCACAAGAACAACAATCTTCAGAAAAAAATCAGTTCACATAAGTGGTCTGCCAGCTAGATGAAATCGAAATTATGGCCCCATCTCGAGAATTGCTTGGGTTAGGTTAGGTTAGGTTTTGTAGCATTGTCCTAATTTATGGAAGCAAATATGTATATCAATGTTAAATAAACACGGATTTGAAAATGAGATATTATACTACATTAGATTACGAAAAACGTTATAAATGTGGCCATACAAATTTTTAAAAAAGTAAGTGAACATAATTAAAAAAACCTATTTGACCTGTATAAATAATTTTTTAGGGTTCAGAAAAGGAATAGATAAGAAACTCTTACGGTGCAGTTCAGTCGGTCCGTCCAGCCCTCCGTCCTTCTATTTTCTATAGCGGTATATTTCAACAACAAATTAAAAACTTTTTTTTAATTATTTTTAACTGATATTATTTTTAATAACCATCAACAACAATTGTACACTTTCACACCATTTGGTTTAAGGTGTCAAGTACCCAAATTGCCGGCGTTTAATTTTGAAGTAAACAATCTGGGAGCAATCTTATCTGCGTCACATCGCACCTGTGACTAGGATGCAGTTCCGAAACTTTATGAAAATTGCTACTGGAATGAAAATGTTGGACAGACGTAGCTGACTATGTATGCAAATTGGCATTAAAGACACTATTTTGGTATGCCTGCTTTATTAAACTTTAATCTTTACCTAGCGCCTACCGACTTTTCACAGGTATAATGTAAATAAAAACCTTCTTTAGAAAATAATCTAAATAACAGTGCAAACGGCATCAAAATCCGTTGCATGGTTTCAATGATATTATAATGCATGGATGTGTAGTGTCATACTAAATGACAGCCGAAATACGGCCCGACCTGAGAATACAGGGTGACGCCAATGTTACAAAAGCAAATTATTAATTTATTCAGCAGCAAGTCAACAGTCAACAATTGAATCTCAGCCAATATAATAGAGATTCACCAAGTTTATTTATGTATAAAATATTTACATTGCGTTAGTTTATCATTTATTTATTCATTTGTTTTATTGGATTTACAATGTTACGTCTAACTGAATACAATTATTTATTAAGTTTCGTTGCAAATAGGTTTCTTTACGAAATAATACTATTGACAGAAGCGCTGTCGGTCCCTTAGACTGAAAGCGCGAGCGATTGTACTTTTTGTTCGACTTTTGATACGGCCACTTTTTAAACGCTGACTAGAAGTCCATTAGTTATAGGTCAGTGCATGGTTTAGAAGGAGTAAGTGGTCGAGGATATACGGACAGATAGAAACGGATAGCTGCTTTGTTTTATATTACGTACAGATATAGATTTACATTTGAATACTATGGATTAAGTAGTCCTTAAATACTAAGTATAAACTGGATGCGCCGGACTCAATGGACTGCCGGACAAGGAGACTGATTGGTGACAATGCGCTGGTCGAATCTAAACTCCAAAATCTAGGTCATCAGCGTAGATTTGCCCGCCTTTCACTCTTTTAACAGGACTTATCTTTGCAGGGGGTAGGATCTTGTGCAGGGTACGTCCGGATCGCTACCACCATCTTGGCCGCTAAGAAGCGTTGGCATTGGCGTTGAGAGCAAGACAGCTGTTGAAATTACAGGTAAAGGAGGTATTCCATTTTAGCCCTCTGGGTTGGCAGCGAGTCTGCGTTCGTCTTGGTGTTGCGGGTGTCTATGGGCAGTACGTATATCCATTGTCCAGTACCCATAGCAGAGCAGCTTTAGTTGCTTAATTTTGGAATTTGATTAATCGATTCAGACGTTACTTTGCTTTTGCTTTGTTTAGTGGGTCTGTGTGATATAGGTTGTTTCGTGTGAAAGCGGAGGACGGTGGGTTTCTGCATCAAAAATATATATACCTCACAGACGCAGTAAGTTTGCACGTGCACCGAGCTGCTTTCGTGGACTAGCAAGGTAATTTGTTTCTGTAGGTAAATTGGTGTGAATTGTCCCAAAATATTTATTTATTTTTATAGTTTCCCTTATTTTTCCGTAAAATTGAATAACAACGCAAAACAAATCGTTAATTTTTTATAGCATAAAAAAGACGCTCCAGTTCTTTAAACTAATAACACCAATTTACGAAAACTGTTATTGGAATGATCGTAAAAGCGGAAGTATTGCTTTAGAGTTCCTTTGCCACGCGTTGGGTTCTCTACTCGGCACAGTGGAAGATAGAAGGCAAGAAGGGAAGCAGAAGCAGGAAGAAAAAAGAAAAATGCTGCCTTCACTTCCTCATTATGCACAAGAAGGTTTACTTTCAACCCACTTTTTTATCACTTAGGCCGAATTTAACCAACTTTTTAATAATTCTGCACTGAGTTTTTTTTAATGGTACACGTCAACTCTCGTTGCTTTAACTATAACAAGCTTTTAACCATAGTTACTATTACGTTAACTGTTTTTTTGGAATAGGGAGGCAGACTAGCACGTGAGTCACCTGTTGGAAAGTAATCTCCACCGCCCATGGAAACTTGCGATCTCAAGAGAATCGCTGAACCGCTGCCCGCCTTTAGCCTCTCAGTGAATATCTCACTCACTTCGTGGCTCTAATATGCCCACTAAAACTTAGTCTGTCTTTCAATGCGTCTCTTTCATATGACACTAGTTGTACATAACCACAGGAAGAAATTAAACTTGAGCAGTTAAGGCTTGCAGATGGATTAATAGACTTGTAAACAAACAAACCTGAAATTGTATATAGTTTTGTTTGTTTTTGATCGTGTAAAATTGCTGCGTCTGCGCGACATATACAAATAATACCAACCCTTAACCCTTAACCCTTATATAAACCAACCCTTTTCCACGTCCACGTTGCATTCAAACCATACACTGAACTATTAACCCTCCACTTCTACTCTACATTACACTGTTCTTAAACGTGCTAATACACCTTTTTATGAAATAGGAAGGCAAACAAGCAATTGGGTCACCTGATGGAAAGTGATCACCACCGCCTATCCACCCGCAACACCAAGAAAATTGCAAATACACCTTAACCTTTTTTGAGTATTTCTACATTCGAAACCTTAAAAAATTACTTTGAGTCACAATTTCCCTCCTAAAAATATTTCCAAAGCTCACCCACGGAACCCCACTCGGCTCACACGTACACTTCAAATCCTCCCTACATTTATAACGAGACGACAAGAGTTTCAATTAAGTTCTTTCGTGTTTTCTCGCTTTGTTAGAGCAACATGTTTTTTTTCTTCGAAGTAACGTCGTAAATTTGAAAGCGTACACACCTTACATTTTCACAGAAGTTCCACTTCACATTGTCTGGGTTTTTACCATTGCAATCACGGTGTGATAAAGGAATTACTTCTGAACGGCTATCAGGCGTGCTAATTTTCTCGGTTAACGCTCAGTGCGTCTCTCTCCTACTGGGCTAGTTAGAAAGAGACGCATGAAGTGACAAATTGTGTTACTGTGTGTCGTGCTAGCTATTCTGGCGGTAAACCTTTGACTGCTAATTAATACAACCAAGGTTAAGCTTAGCTTTGAGCTGCTTCAACGCGGCGGTCCTAATGTGACTGACACGAGGTTAACTTATCAGTGGGGCTTTATATATATTTATATATGAAGTACCATACGTACTTAGTTGTGAAAAACCTTGTTCCCCTAACTCGGAGGAAAATATACAGACAGACACATACAGATAATCATATATTTACAGATTGCTGGAATATGTCAGAAACACTTTAAAAAAATAGTTTAACAAGCCAGAGTCTAGAGCTAAGCTAAAAAATTAAAACAAGGCATTCTCTACCAGTCAAACTTCTTGCACATTGAACGTTTTATATTGTAAATGAGTATGTGATCAATGGGAGTTTAGCGTCCTGCGCAAAGATAAGTTTTTGTTGTTATTATTATTCTTGAATTACAAACGTGCAACAGTATTCTTCGTTTCAACGCATCAATAGTTTAAACACTCTTCGTCGATAGTTGTTTGTAGAAATCAAATAAAATGCACTTTCTGTTCTTACGAATTCTGTAGCCCCAGGGTGATGTTATTTGGACAGAGTCTGAAAATGTTTTATGGCCAAGCTTTGAAGGTTGTTTTTTGTAATTTGTGCCCTCTGGAACTTTAGTACACCTAATTGTGATGTAGATCATGCGCTTTGCGTTTTTTAATATAAAAAAATATTTTATAAGAAAAAACGGGCGATACTAACAATAGATTTTTATACTAAGCAAAAGGTAATGAGGCGTTTTGTCCGTAAATAAAAAGGAAGACATGGTTTTCAAAATATGTTTTGGCTGTCTGTGGAGTTCGTATTTCCGCGAAGTCGGGTTTTTTCTTATTTAAAGGTCTAACACACTTAAGGGAGTTAATAACACAAAGATCTAAGACAAATATGTTCTTTGAACAATATGGCAAAAACCGAAATTTATGGGTAGAATCATGTTTCCTACTTGAGACAAGTAAAGATGAATCTTTATCTTTTCTCCACATAGTATAAAGTCGTGTCTGTCTTAAATTTTACGGTATATAATCGACCGTATTCTTCTTCTAAACAACATAACGGATTTTGATACAGTTTTCACTGTCATTTATGTAGAGATTTTTACAGAAAGTTCTTTACACAGTCAAGGAAATTGAAACACGTACCACCGTAGAACCTAGTCTAAGAGACATACACATGACATTTGTATGACATAGCCTGGTGTTTAACGCGTCGCGTCATTGCGATAGCGTTCTAAGGTGGTACGTAAATATATTTCTCCTACTGTACGTGTTTAGCCTCCTTTGACAATTTTATGGTCTAACGCTAAAAGAAAAAGAATAAACACACATCAAATGAAAGCCATGGTGTTATTTCCTCGCTCGCAATTCTCAACGCTGAATATATGGTCCTTCGAACCGGACATTAACAGCACATCCGAATTGTCCTCGTTTGCGGGGTGCTAGTACGGTATAAAGTATAATATATATGTATAAAGTTTTATTTATTTTACACGTTCGACTCACCGGTGATTGGCTCCAAATCGTATCCATCAGACGAGATGACAGTGATGTTGTGCCCGTCAACCGACATCTCTATTGGGCAGTTGAGGAACTCCGCGTTGATCACCCGGAAACGGTATTTGTATCCCTGCAAATAAGTGTCAATTTTGTAAGGCGAGATTTGTCAGGGACTCAGCAAGAGTGATTGATTGTTTTCCCCAGGTTCGAGATCGATTGGAAAGTGATTTTTCTAGAGGACTTCCTTCTAGTTTCGTGGCATACAACATTTAGACGTTGCGACTTTATGTTGTAAAGTATAAGTTAAAAATTCCGTTCAAATTGGCTAGGCTTTTTAATAAGTCAGTCTTCAGTCATAAAGAGTTTAGATTTTGCCGGTATCTTCTTTGCGGGAACATTCATAACAACTGCTTCTTGTAAGCTTTATAGGAATAAAAATATTTTACTTTTGACTTATGTTTGGTCCTTTTTTTACTCCAGTTCCTTGTACAGATATCGTTGAAATTCGCCATAGCCTAACGCAGTTTTGAGGATATCAACAAACTGGAACAAACTACCTTGTAACTCACTAATACTTTAGTGAATTAATTTAATTTACTTGCAATATGCTTGCTTAAATTGCTTTGCTTTTATTTGCTTGCTTATGTGGAAGCGGAGGAGGGTGGGTTTTGCATGAAAGATCCATATATCACACAGATGCTATTTTGCATGTGCACGACCCTGGTTTCGCGGAGTAGCAAGGTAATTTGTTCCAGTTTGATGATACGATATAAAAATAAAAAAATCCCTTACCTGTTCCACGTTAAACCTGGCTGTCCTCATGAAGAAAGGCTTCACGGTCTCGTTGAAGACCTTGAACCGGCCCACTCCGTTGATGAGGAGCGTGGGAGGCTTGTTGTCTCCTCGAGAATGGTGGTGGTCCGTGAACATGGTCACCGAGAGCTCGTGGATCCAGTCTGTGACTATCATTACGTGTTCTGATCTAAAACAAGGATATACCACTTTGACATGAGTTTCTGGTATTATATTAATCTAACAGACCTGTGATGCTGTCTCTGTTTATTCTATGAACATAAACAGAGACGGTATGAGATCTGTTAAATATGATATCCGGAGCTTATCAGAGAGTGGTGAAACAGTGCCTTAATGAGATAGATCCCACACCCTGGTTTTTTAAGCGGCAATTCTCTTTTATACAAAATAAAATAACCTTAACTTAAATTTGAGTGTACATATCAACGAAAAGCCGAATAATACTCAAATAAAACATAATAAAGAAGCATGAGTACCTATTTCAAATGTGTTTGCACTGGCTCCTACTGTAGGCTTCGCTATGACTGCTCATACATGACATAATACTAATGTATATACTGCGACAGACCATGCGACATAGTTAAAGCACGCCAAGTACTTAAGCCTCAAGACTTTGCCAGTCGCTTTTAAAATAGCATGGCAGGGCCTTGGTGTGCTGATGTTACACTTTTCATAGCAACTTGGAGCGAAGGTTGAGAGACAGGTCACCTGATTCAGCAAATTCCGTTGGCAATTTAGCGCGCGAAGCGAATGCGGCACGTGTTTTTGGAACTTTCGAGCCAAGTATACCTACAGTATCGGGGGTAAGGTAGTAGTTTATTGTTATTTTATTAAATAATGTGTAGCTACGATTCTATCGGTCTGGTTTCTATCGGTCAGAAGTGCTGGCCCCGTTTAATGAACTACATAACCTCCTAATACACTCTTTAAACCATGAACATACTACACAAAGGGACTACGCGCTGTTATCAGCATAAACAGTCAAAGCGAAAGCTACGAATTATAAAGGCTTCTGTCTCTTTCTAGTGTTGACATCATTGGAAACAAATTCCCAGTTACTTTTCTAGCTTATTGGTTCAATAATTTAAAATATCACAATATAAAAAAATACATTGTTAAGATCATGTACCTACGGATTACCCAAAATAATATTGAATTACGGTTACGATATAATTCCTACAGAAGCAACACCAGACGTTGACATTTGTGTCATTATGTCACAGGTTGAACAAAACACAGGACTATGGCTCGTACCCATCTCGTACCTCTTGTACGCAGCCCCTTTGGATGATAGGGTCACAGTTTAAACTACCACGGTTTTTTCCTAATTTAATGGGTTTTGAAGTTTGAACCCACAACTGCTTGAGAGGCGATAAACCATTTTGTTACTATGGCTTCCCTATGTGCTCTTACGTATAAATTGGAAGTCGTATAAACTTTTTATTACCAAACTTAGACAGTTCGTGAAGTTTGCGGCTATCCATCACGTTTATTGAATTTAATGAGTCCAACAGCTGACGCATCATGATAAGCCTCGTCATGGTTCGGGATGGGAGTAATAAAAAAAATGAATTTTGGGTCAAGACCAAAAACTTGTACTGTTACAATAATTATTAGTTTCAGTGGTTCTGGCATGACAGCCCGAGTTAAGTTTATCCCTCCCTGCGGCTCGTTCTAACTAGTGATATAGGAAAGGGACACATAAAGACATAAACTAAACTTGGCCACAGATTCATAAGATTCCCCGGTATTGAATTTTTAAGAATGTGGTAGTTCGCGTGTCACAATTGATATGAAATATTACTATTGACTCAAACTTTTACTGCGTTCTCTGTACCAGTGCCATAAGTTGCTATCGAAAACTCAGATTACGTTCTACAGTCGATAGCAAGTAACATACGGTATTTGTTCATGGCGTAGTCAATGCATATATATTCAATATTATGTAAATAATTAGGATAATGTACTCATAGTGCAAACCAATATAATATAAACGTTGCACTTCCCAGTAAATCATCAACGTACATCGCTCGAGTTAACTAACATAGTTCAAACTAGGTATTATTGTGCACAAAACAATACAAGTTGAGAACGCGCATGACAAGTTTCCCTGGGGAACTTGCGCTTGTAGAGAATTGAAATTGAAGTGAATGCGACTCAATATTCCGAGCTCTTCATGCGCAACGCAGTAATAATAATTTGAAATAGAATTGTGGTAGAATTGACGTCGAAAATTGTGTGTTGCTAATATTCCTTGTTTTATTTACATTACAAACTTTTAGGTTTGTATTAAAAAGATACGCCGTAGCGCCCGGGGCACTAATACGTGACACGACTTTGCAAGAGCACTACCGTGTCCCAAATATTGCACATATATCTCTCTTTTTTATGTTTCTGTTCTAGTCAAACTACTAACCCTCATATTTTTAAAATGGCCGTCGGTCAGCCGCTTTAAACAGCACTTTATATGAAGACTCTCCACCAAAATAATAATACCTTCCGTCAACGTTTTGTTACACTATGGCAACTATGCGGTCAATCAAAATTACAATCAATACTAGGCTACAGTTGTTATTTTACTTCCTACTAAACTTATCTTTCCTGCAAGTAAATATCTCAAGTCTGCTCAAATTAGACATGCCACATAAGGTCCTAAAATAAAGGGACTCCTTACCTGTCGTAATCATACAATGCAGCATGAGGATCCTGGGACTTCGGGCGCCTGATGATGAATGCCCCCGCTGCCCCGTCAGCTCGCTGCATCCCCGAGTGGGAGTGCCAGAAGTGGGTGCCATCGTGGGAAGCGTTGAACTGGTACCTGCGGGCAAGGAGTTTTTGATGAGCTGATTTTTTTGAATTTGCAAAAAGCGGGTCGCATCATCATCAATAACGTCATCCTTGTAGCGCTTTTTCCGGTTTTTTGACCATTTCTGATGGGTAGCCTGACACACTTCACTCATTTTGGTGCTTAACTGCTCTTTTTCGTACAAATCTAGCAGCAGAGAAAGAAAATAAGAGCGCGTGCTTGCCATTCAGATTTGGCACATCAGGCACATTAAAGTGACTGCCATCTGCTTCCTTGACAAGGCTATAACCAGGCTGATGGTATCTAAGTTACATATATTATTAAGCCATAAATGTAATAGGTCTAAAAGTAGTTATGACATAAAAAGCATCTAAAGCAAGCGACCGACACGTGGTCACATCAAGTTAGCACACCAGTGTCCACGAGTTTGTTTTCCGATGATCACACCAGCGACTATAGAAGAAATACTTTCAACTCCTAAAGTAAGGAGGTTAAGGTTAGGTTAGGTTAGATATCTTGATATCTGCGAAGGTCAAACTGCTCAAGGAGACCTTAGACAGAATTCCGTCAAAGTTAAATATAACCACTACTTATTGTGTTTAACGGGGAAAAAATCCCGTGGATACACCAAGTTATCACACATGATGACATGATGATGACACGTTGTGACTTGTCGCTTAGGCTAAAACAGCCCAGCTGTCCGTATTTGTAGATGTGTGAAGTTTACCTGAAAGTAGTGTCTGGTGGAATAGGACACTGAGTGACGTAAGGTGTTCCATCCATATATGGCGATCCTCGCTGATGCTGTCCGTGCCAATGGACCGTTGTGCCTTCAGTCATCAGGTCGTTTTCCACGTCTACTATCACTCTATCATGCTGGCAGACCTGAAAAAATTATAAAATTGTTTGATTAGATCGCATAAATACATTCAGGTACCGAAGATCAAATTAAGAAATGGAAACAAATTACTTTGCACCTTGTTTTCAACACAGGCTGTGGACGAATTTGAGGCCCGTATTGAGGCGATACTTAGGTACAAGATCACTTCGCAAGACAAACGCTTAAGCGCTTTAATCTACGTGGCACTTAAACCCTTCTTGTTGCGAGCTTGAATAGATACTGCACTTAGTATCGTTTATGAATACGTACATTAGACTAACAGTGGCTTCACGGAGCATCAAGGTAATTTATTCTGATTCTTTTGTACATAATTATGTACAAAACCTTTGCTAAAAGGCCAGTACAAAGATACCTACATCTACGTACAAACCAAGAATCACACAAAGGTTTTTTTGATGACTTTCTGTTCCCGCAATTTTAGTATTTTTAATCTTAAAACAAAGTGTTTGGCATAAACTTATTCTTATTTGTTCATGCATGATAACAGAAACAGTTTTGGCTTGGTGCCAAGAACACCTAAATTCACGCGTAACTTTTTAGAACTTAATTAAGTTTTTCTTTATTTACTTGTGACTACGATCTACAAATGCTTAGATTTAATTCAATTCAATTCAATTCAAATATTTTATTTCAGACAACATTCTTAGAAAAAGGTCCATTTTATTGTTAGTACGACTTAGTGTAGGGGTTAGTACTTAATAACTAACAAAGATTTTGGTCTCTGTGCGAGTGTCCACATCAGCGGACAATCTGGTCTGTCAGCTAATATTGAAACAAGATATGATTAAGGGTTAAACACCCCTCAATCAGTCTCATTAATATCACTGAAGCTCATTCAAAAATTGGTGTCACGAGTATAAATCATTGGACAACACTGACAGATAAATCGGTCACGATTTCCACTCACATACTACTTTTTATACAAAACTAGTAAAATATTGAATAAAAATAAACAAACAATAGAAATAAACTTCTAACGAGCTATCCGATCAACGAGTAACCTACATTCAAGAGTTTCTAGAGTTTTCTATCGGGGTGACTACCCTATAAATAATTTAAAGTAGGTCAGCGCTCCTTCAAGTTTCATATAACACAAACTCAAATTGTCCAAAGCCTTCTTCAAATCAAATTGTATTTATTGATCATTCTAAAGCAGCAACTTTATTTTTGTTTTGAAGCGCCGATACAAAAGTTTTGTAAACTTGTTTGCAAATTGTTATACGAAGAGTGTGTAAATTACTACACAATCTGCTCAAATTTATTTAGATCGACTAAATTGTAAACAAATTGTAAGATTATAAGCACTAGACGATATAAGGCCTCTATCGGGCTGAAGTGATATAGAAGCCGACATAAAACGAGAATGATGTTAAATGTACCACGTCAGTAGAAAACAGGCATGAAGCTTGCCTTATTGTAAGCAATTGCCACGTACAAACGCTTGCAACTTCAGAAAAATTGGGATACGCGTTATCGATCCTGCATGAACCGTTTGCAGGTGGTAGGACCTTGTGCAAGGTCCGTCCGGATCGCTACCACCATCTTGCTCGCTAATCCTGCCGCTAAGCAGTAGTGCTTGCACTGTTGTGTTCCAGCGTGGAGAACAAGACAGCCGGTGTAATTACTGGCACAAGAGGTATTCCATCTTAGCCCTCTGGGTCGGCAACGCATCTGCAATCTCTTTGGTGTTGCGGATGTCTATAAGCGGTGGCGATCACTTACCATCAGGTGACCCACTTGCTTTGTTTGCCTCCCATTTCAAAAAAAACCTTTTAATGCCTCTATGTCACTCTACACATCAACGCATTACCGATACTTACTACATAATGATTTCGAAAAAATATCTCAGATATGTAAACGATCTGTAGGCTCATTTACATAACAAAAACAACATAAAACATGGGAGCCAAACACTTTATGTTACGCATCCTTTAAAAATAAATAAAACCCCGCAATGAGCCGCGCAATTAAGAAAAACAATGACCGAACGAAAAAATCCGAAGTGCCATTGTTCTAGAGCAATCATTAATTCAAAAAGCAATAATGTTTTATTTGATCCGTCCGGAAGCAGCCTCGATAAATAATAAAATATTAAATTCCCATTTAAGTAACTGGACAAAACAAAGTTTGCGTAACTTTTGCGAGTTTCGAATATCTACGCTGGGCAAACAATTTTTGAGGGCGGATAAACAGCGAGCGAAAAATGTTAGGCGACTTTGAAATGCTGCGCGTTATTTTGCGAAATTCAAATTAAAACTTTGCAAGTATTTAAACTGGAACGTACCTCAATGGCAGGGCCGGGCATTTTTCTATTAATAACGTTAAGAGCTCTGTTCATTCCATCAGCGGGTATGCAGTCGAGCCTCTGACAATCCGTTTCATTAAACGGACAATTATAGCACGCCTTGCTCATAGTTTGATACCATTCCAAGTGGAACATGTAATAGCAAATCATTGGCTCCTCTCCTTCCCTGCATTCCCGATGGCAGGGGTGATCTCCGCCTATCAATTCACCAGTAACTTCGTCATATTGAACGTGAGCTCTATGTTCAGCTTTCTTGCTTATCTTTTTTGCTCTCAAATTCTTCAAATCCTCATCCTTTAGTTCTTTTACCATGTGCTTAGTGGGTTTTCTTACAACTGTTTTTGCTATGTTATTTGCGTTGCTTGACTGATTAGCTTCTTGAGGTATAATGACTTTAGACGCGCTTTCTGGTATAATGGCCGATTCTATATTTACTGATTTCGTATGTGACGCCACTGATGATCTTGATTCGTCTTGTGTAGCATAGTTTTCTAAACTTTCATTGCTTTGACTCCTTGACTGCCTTACGTTTAAATTATTTATATTTTCATTTTGTTCCACAGAGGCATTAATTTTATCTGCTATTACTTCTGTGCTAGTTTCGGTGGTAGTTTCCAAAGTTGTCTGGCTGCTATTTACTGCTGCTGAAACAAAATAATCTTAGATTAGCAAATAATATACATCTTGATAAAATACCAACGCTCTTTACGATTTTGGTCCCTCGACAAAACACGATTAGGGAATTACCATAAATGTTTTGTAGTCAAACGATAAAAATATGAAATCAATGACGATCTTTTAGCATATACCAGTAGTACCATTCCATATAAGTTACATTTTTACCATGAGCATGGCAGTATTATATTTAAGAGTGGACTCTAAAATAAAAAAAGTCGCTATGCGATCCTTCTGTCCTCATATCTTCGGCCGCGTACTCCTGTTATTTAGAAAAGGAATACGAAAGGTTTTAATGTACAACACCCTAATTGTTAACGTACGAAGCCGGGACGGGTCGCTAGTAAAATATAAATTAGTGCAGTAAGTAATGAACTATTTACAGTCTCATTCGGCAAAGTAACTAGCAATAAGTTAAGGGGCTCAGCTCTCTAATCTCTTTTAAATCTTTATATTGTCAAGTTAATCTGAAAATCCCATCTATTTGATTACTCAAATCGGGAAGATTTATTTCACTCGGCCTTCACAACGATCTGAATTGCAAATTTTAAAGAGATCACCTGCCCCGTTCAATTCGGTACTTTAGAATCTTTTATTCGCATTTTACTTAAAAGTAAGAAGGTCAATTTCTAATTAAATAACAATATAATTATTATTTTTTTTTCTTGCTCCTTCTGTTCTTTTGCTACATTGGGTTCTCTGTGTGAATCTACATTATAAAATATAAAACAATTAATATTATGTTCCTATCCGTCCTTAAATGTATATTCGGCCGCTCACTCTTTTTAAGCCACGCAAAAAATTTTAATACGGTTTTTCTTGTTATTAGAGAATTTATTAAGTACCTACTGAAGGTTTTTATGTATATTAATTACATCCTGATTGTACCCTTGCAAAGCCGGGTTTATTGTATGTAAAAGGTTTGTAGAGAATTATTTTGACCTAACCACACTGACTCGCCTGTGCCTAAATTATTTAGACGTTTCCTTCTATTTTATCAACTAAACTTACGTACCACATGATAGATGGCTATATATGTTTATTTCTTATCAGAAATTACAACAAATTTTACTAAGTTTAGGCATATCTGGGGGCACGGCAGTGCCCCCGCCAAGTCGAGCAAAAAAGCGGCACGGCCGTACCATCCTTTTCTCGAAGTAGTTCAGGCCATTTTGGAACTTACAAAAAGATCTTCAAGATAAAAGTTTATTAAAAACAAAAAATAACACAAAGAATAAAAATCTAGAAACATCCCTAGAGAATGTCAAATGCATAGGTATGTCAAAATTTCATAATAGAAAAAAAATACACATTAAAAATATAAAAATCACATAATGTGGGAATGTCATGCAACCATTTGTCCATTTGGTCATTGTACTCATCATGAACGAAGTCCTAAGTTTTTATTGGCTTTAAAATCCGCATAGTGATTGCGGAGCGCGTTTTTCTTACACAATTCTTTTTTGTTAATTAAATGAAATCACATGTAAGGAGCTTTGCGGATACATTTAAAGTCACAAAAACTGTGTGAAAAATTATTATGCAAAAACTGTATATTCTGTGTTCGTTTGACCTCTGACACACACAAAAAACATACGTTTTGAAAACCTTTGCCTGTATCTATGGGCCTTCGTTAAGACACGAGAGCGCACAGAACGGGTGCACGCCTATAATAGAAAAATAGCGTCCGCTAACACGCGCTGGCGCTCATATTATTGTTCGATAGGCATGCACCCGATCCGTGCACCCGCGCGACTTTGCGGAGGCCCTACGTCGTATGTTTTCACAAGGTTTTCACAACATGAAACGCAAAGTGACAACTATTATCGTTGCCAATTGAAAAGAAGGAACTATCAGGTGTCTGAAGTTTTCCTAAAACTACCTTTAGCAATTTAATATTAATTAAAATTTGACAGCATTGGTGGCCTAGTAGCTTGGGAGTGGGAACGTGATCGTGAGATCCCGAGTTCAATCTCCAGCGGTCACCGTGTACAGTCAAAGAATTTAATTCCCTACCCATTTCGTTGAAATGTCGTCAGACATTCGCAATGCATTAAGGTCGATATGTCAAAGTAACATCTTGCTCTAGTTAGCTCTTATGGTGACAGTTTTCTATGTATACGGTATTGAACCTTAGGCGGGTTGGAAATTAAATTCCTTGACTGTACCTGCTAATAAGTTTTTCTAACTTTATTCATTACCTAAGCACTGCACTAACCAATGCTTTTACGGTGAGGGAAACATCTGAAGAACCCTGCACATTCATGTAAATCAACGTAAAACCATGATCCTATCGGTCAGGTTTCCCTGTAACAGGGTTACGAAGATCAGGTGGCAGTCGCTCCAATATAATCTGACCTGCCAAATCTAGGATCATGGTCAAAGCGTACACCGAACTAAAAAACTACGTACCTAGTACGAATCTTCTCGATATAAGCTACGTAATTTAGTGCGTCTCTCTTCTACTAGGCTAGTTAAATCGAGAAGATTCGTGCTAGCTGCACTGGAAAAAGCGCTAAGAGGCTGCATTTTATTAGAACGTTTTCATCTTTAATTAAATACTAATTACCTACCAACAAGCCTGAACATTTCTATTCAAGTTTTAAAGCAATCCCAACTCAGCAAAGCACAAGAGAGAGCAGTTAGTCGGATTCAATCGGGCGACTGTCTTTCCGACGGCGTCGGGCGACTAATCAAGATCGTGCTAGGTTGCGCGATTTAATGGCCCCATTTATCTAACAACGCTGACCGAGCGAGAGGTTTTGATACTTACAAAATGTATTTCTATTTTAATTAATGTTTCATTCATAAACTTAGGCTAGTATTGTAATTCAGTGTAAGGTTCTGCATGCCTCACTGTGGCCCACTGTGGTGTGGTGGTCTACCAAAATAAAATGTTTTATTTTCCATTTTACAACCTGAATTTACGGCAAACATGAATAAAAATATTATTACCGGTTAAAACAGTTTGGGATTGTTCGGGAATGCTATTAGTTTTACGAGACGGAACAGAAAAAATACTGATTTCGTTTTATGATTCTACAAAATATTTTCTTTTTTTGCATACTTTCATGGAATTATTGTAAGAAAAGACAAGAAAAAATCTGTACAAGCTGTCTAAGCGTTTTTTATTGATTTTTAATTTCATTATACCATCTCCTTTTTTTTTGTTGTTAATATTGTTGTCTTTTGGTAATCTTTCATGTACAAAATCGAATTTTATAGCCTTTATGACTATTGATAAATAAATAAACTAACTACCAATTAAATATACTTTATATATTTCTAAATCCATAGTTTGCTATGGATCGGATATAAAAATAATATTATTTCAACTCAAAAGCACAAGAAGAGACATTTGCATAATTTTTTGATTGAACATCTAAAATATTGCATTTTATTAACTAGATTTAACAAAGCTTTTAACAGTATTTTAATAACCGGAAGGTCGAATAATTTCCCAAGTGGAGACAAACTTGTACATTATCAAAACATAAGAGTTCGTTGCCAAATGCTGAATTTCGTGTATGCACTCGTTAAAACGCCTGAATACAAATATCAGCAACTATCCGACTCTGATACAGTATTGCCGCGTTCATTTCAAACAACAAATCGTTTAGTATAGTCGACCAAGAAATTGCTTGACCACATTTCGACCGTATTACAAAAGGATAACGTTCAGAAGTGGTCGAGTATACATGAGCCTTGTAATTTTGACAGATTTCCTATGTGTCAAAGTGTATAACGACTCGAAGTTTGAATATAAAAAATAAAAACCGATCATACGATAGTAAAGAATATCGCAAACGATCAAAAGAGGAATTTAAATAGTCAACAAAAAAATACTTTTTGTTTCCGAAAATTGTAAATTGTTGTGGTTGCGAGTTTACCTATCGTTAAAATGTGACAGTTACCTAATTGTACTTATTAATGTATTACTTATGTGTGCTGTTTAATAAAAAATATTTATGTTTAGAAACTGCTGTGGCCCTAACATGACTGGCAACTAACAAGGTTAGTTTATCTCTATCTGCGACTATTTGTTATGACACTAGTTAGACAGAGACAGAGACACAGGGAGAGGTTAAACTAAACCTTGGCTGTCATGTTAGGACCGCAGGGGCTAATTTTGTTTATTCTCTTTTCTGTTCAACTGTAAGTTGCAATGCTTACTTTTTTGAGACTAGCTTTCACGCAGAAATAGTTGATTAACGACTTCTTTTCGTTAATTAAAAGTATCAATATCTTCTTCTCCAGTCACAGTTAGCATAATTTTAACATATTATTTAAGACTCAGTTTTACTCTCACCGTCATAACGTTTCTAGTAAATATATGTATGGAAACAGAAATTTGGCTTCACTTCTAACATAGAAATACAACCAAATCGCACCCTTAGTGTAAAAGCGACTCAATTCTGAATACGATATTTCCCAAAATTAAACCCTATGCCTTTTAATTAAGGTGATATTTTGGGACGTGTATTATTCGGAAATGGGTCACTTTAATTCTAAGCGTGCGAAATGGTCAATATTTTTCTATAGTAGCAAGACCTTAGATGGCGATGGTTGGGTAATCTTTACTTCTTCTTTAAGGACTGAAAACTAGCTGCAATAGCCCGAGAGCAGTAGAAGAGTTGAGGGGACCGCTACTCAGCCTGTTGTGATAATAGTGCCCCGGCGATGTATAGTCTACCAAGTAATTCATTTACCACTTTTGAGCCTTATCCCTTTGTAACGATCTAAAAGTGGTCAAGCAATTACTCGGCCAAACTTGCGCAGGCGCCGATCAATCGCTACGGTGCCATTATGCGAAAACGGTTCGCAACCTGGCGATGCTATCCGACAGGTGCGTTTCCCCCTTACTTGCGATGCATGAAGCTCCATACCATCATTTAAATTTCTATCTTTTAGATCCGCTTTTTGCACTATCACTAAGTCATAAGTTCTGCATGTAAACCCCATCAAGCACATACCCAATAGAGCGATAATAAAATTTCTGAGGCAATTCTGGCCAAAAATTTCGTAAGTGATTGCCTTAAGGTCAAATTAATAGTTGGATGGAATTCTGACGTTTCTTGGTATTACCAGGCAAAAAAATATTTTTTGAAACTGTTGTGAGAAATGCTAACAAAAATAAATGCACGACATAAATGTTGCAATTGAAAAACTTAAATTTACAATCAATTCAACGTAATATTAATTAAAACACACTTAGTTCAATTTTAAATCGCACAGTTTATTTATAATAAATAATTTAATTTTATTCTGTGGAAAAATTAAATTGTTGTGGGTATCATTCTGATGATTGTCATATATATTTCAAACCGTCGGTCTAATATTACATTTTTATATTTAATTGTCGTACTATTTATTTCGTAAATTGTAATTGCAATATTAAAAATCTTAGAAAACATTGATCACCAAACGTCAGCTGTCAACTGTCATTCTTCCATCAAACTATACAAAATTGTTGAATTTTATGTCATTCGGCTTCCAACTAACGTCAGTTTTAAAACCTTTTTTTTATATTAGCACATAGGCTAAAAATTACAAGCGGGGCAAATTCTTGGTTCAAAAGAGATTCATCGCTTACGAAAAAAACTTTCAAATCAATATAAAAGTGACCTACGTGCATTTGCATTAAGTTTAATACTTACAAAAAAGCTTGGCGTTTGAATTTAAATAAAAGGTCAGCCCAGCAATAATTTGTACAGTAAAAAAAATGTTTGTTATCCCTGAAGCGTCTAATTATGACAGATGTCAGAATTCCACGGAACTAAAAATCAGAGTGTAGTGTTTCGTCACTAACAAATACCAACTGTCACTCGGAATGAAATAGTCAAAACCAACAACTGATGTATCAATCACCGTTTATATCGTAATAAAATTCATATTCATAATAGTGCTTTTCTATTTGTTGGTAAGTATAGGAAAACAGCAAAAACTTAAACTATAAAACACACAGAATCATAGTTTTTCGGTAACTAAAACATCTATCAACAACTAAGGCATCATCAAGATCGAACAGTACGACCGTTCGCTACTTGAACTAATACGCCATTCGTTCAAGTAGCGAACGGTCGTACTGTTCGATCTTGATGATGCCTCGTATAGAGGCGAAACGCGCGTCGATCGTGTAGTTTTAGTGTTTAGTGGTGGTGGTGTGTAGTTGAGTCTGTGTGATATATGTTGTTTCGTGTGGAAGCGGAGGAGGGTGGGTTTTTGCATGAACATATATGTGTCGCACAGTCGCAGCTATTTTGCACGAGTCCGGCACTGGTTTCGCGGAGTAGCAAGGTAATTTGTTCCAGTTTGTTTATCTATTTTTGTTTCAAGAGTTGTTTATGTCTTGTTTGATCTTAGGTCAAACAACTGGAGCACACTGATCGCCACAGTGACTTCACGAAAATGGTTCCAACGGAAATAAGTAACATTTTTCCCTTTTGAGTATGTGCTCGCAACTAACCCTAACACTGTGCGACATAAATGTTTAGGTATTTTGTTCATACTTAATAATAAAAATAATCTTTTAAAGTACCTAGAGACCACCATCTTATGTAGTTTTATAAGATTACCTGCAGATAAGCTTCTTGCTGCCTTGATTGCGCGAAACACGTTTTTTGGTGATAACTGCAGCATTCCATTCTTATCTATACGTCATCGTCACTGCAACATTTGGTGTCTGTACGTGACAATGACAAACCGACGAGTTTCGGTTTTAAATGTAGTATAATAATGCAGTACTCATAGAGCACATAACTAATAAAGAGGAAATGCCAATTATTTTGTATAAAACAATTCCGAAAAACTACCTGCGGCGATTGTCGTGCTCCGTTTAGCCAACCTAAGCTCTTTAGAGAGTCTTTAGCTGAGTTCTCAATTAAGTTCTTCAACGCCAAAGACTGATATATGTATATCCGTTAACGCGTATAATGTAAAAGTGGCCAACATACATTCGCATAAGGTTGCACTTAGTCACTTACAAAGAAAAATCTTGACGTGTGAATGACGACTTTTGTGTTTAATGTGACGTTGAAAAGGTTAAATAAAATTGTCCTTTATTATAATTGACAGTCAAGTTATTGGTACCTATTGCATGGAGTAGTGAATAACATTTACTTGTTTCCCGGAAATAAGTCTCAGTCGTAATATTAAAAATTGAATAAGTAGAGCAGCCAAGAAAGTTTTATGCCAGATGCGTCATTTCAGAATATAGTGCGAATGAAAATGAAAATGAAAAATGAAAAAATATTTATTTAAACAGTTAATACTTATAGTTAACACTGTGCCATGATTCAAGGAACGTTATTTGCCTGTATCATCTACACTAGGCTAGGCCTCATAGAATGACACTCGACTTGATTACCTATCTAAAATTTACCCATCAGGCGTTAAAGAATACAAAAATTGTTATGTAAAAATAAGAAATAAAAAATAAAAGTCTTTTTTTTCTGACCAAACTAATAATAATCTTACAAGAAGAGATCTTAACATGGGATAAGGAATAAGTGTGGATGTGTGTGTGTGTGTGTGTGTGTGTGTGTGTGTGTGTGTGTGTGTGTGTGTGTGTGTGTGTGTGTGTGTGTGTGTGTGTGTGTGTGTGTTATGGTAAAAGTAACTTCTCTGTTTCATTGTAATTTAAGGTGCTGAGCCAGTTTTGAACTTTAAATTTGACTTCTCTTAAAGAACAAGTTTTAATGTCACAGATGCAATTAACTTTTTTGTATATGAACAGATGCATAAAGGCTCCAAGTCTTTTGGCAAATTTTGTTTTTACTTTAGGCAAAGAAATTATAAAAGTTCGTTTTTTAAGCAGCTCCTTATAATTAGGCAATGCAAGGACGACTTTATGAGCGATGGCAATGCATCGAAGGACATACAGTTGTCGCACAGTCAGTACTTCACTTTCACTTGAATGACGGTTGCTGTTCGTTAGTGACAAATACTAATCAGTTTCGGAATTGGATGGGCAGTATCACCGCTCCATTGAGTTAGTGCTCGATGGCAATACTTCACTCATTACACAATCTTGTAAGTACTTACTTACAAGTAGGTATACTTGAAGCGGTTTGGAAGGTCAATGTTATTATGGCATTTCGACACAAGCTTAGCTAATTTGATTATACACATAAGGTCACGATGTAAGTATCTGATATTATATTTGATTAAATTAATAATAATGTTACTGTCCTTGAAATTTCGCTTCCTTACTATGAAGCAGCATCCTTATTTATTGACTAGTGGCCACCTGCGACTTCGGTTGCGTAGAATAAGTTGTATATGCCAGTGAGCGATAGTGTAGCTTTCCGTTAGTAAAATTAGTTCTTACGTGCTGTGTATGTAGGGGGTAATCTCTAAAACTACTGAACCGATAATAAAGAGGTGAACTTTGTTTGTTTGTATATATTACGAACAAACAAACAAACAGTCAAACAAAATTTACCTCTTTATTATATTAGAGTAGTGTAGAAGAGTAGACAAGCGGACGCCCACAACTCCGTTCGGGTAGAATTAGTAGCCCGCCAGGGACATTGTAGACTCAGTAGTTCCGGCATTACCCCCTTCATACATAAAAACAAACAAACAAAGTTTCCTCTTTATTATTTTGAGTGTAGATGTAGATTAGTGTAGATGTAGAAGTGTAGATGTAAAGATTTTATTTACCCATTGGCGGATAAATGGATACACTGAACCGGATACGGTGTGGAGGACATGATGATTGTTTTTTTTTAAGGAAAAGGGAGGAAAATGGTATGAAGGTCACTTCATGGGAAGTGATTAACTCCGCCCATGTGTCTTGACGAACACTCACTTTAATGCTTACTATGTCGTTGATGGCTTAAGTTATGAATCTACTAGCAACCCGCCCGGGGCTTTAACGCAGGTATAGTCGACCAAGAAATTGCTTAACCACTTTTCGGTCGTATTACAAGGGGATAAGGTTCAAAAGTGGCTAAGCAATTACTTGGTCGACTATACAGTCGGGATGTAATATGCATAAAAACCTTCCGTAATAAATTACCTAAATTACAATGAAAACTGTATCAAAATCCGTTGCGTGGTTTAAGGGGAGAAGGCGGCCGAACATACGCTATAAGGATTTAGGACAGACAGGATCGGATAGCGACTTTAAGTATGCTATGTATAGAAGATAAAGGTAAAGAAAAAGAAGGTAAAGATACATCTGAGTGTCACGGATTTTTTCTAATTTGCGGAAGGTAGGACCTTGTGCAAGGTGCGTCCGGATTGCTACCACCATCTTGCTCGCTAATCCTGCCGCTAAGCAGCAGTGCTTGCACTGTTGTGTTCTGGCGTGGAGAGCAAGACAGCCGGTGTAATTACTGGCACAAGAGGTATTCCATCTTAGCCCTCTGGGTTGGCAACGCATCTGCACTCTCTTTGTTGTTGCAGGTGTCTATAGGCAGTGGTGATCACTTACCATCAGGTGACCCACTTGCTTGTTTACCTTCCTATGTTGTATAAAAAAAAATTGACACTATTTATTTATTAATGCTACAGTAAATGACGTTTACAAAAGACTACCGTTTATTACGTCATGTAGGTAGATATCTTCAAGTCTTTTATCTAAAGCAGATAAATATTAAATCTAGATAAAATATATGTTTTGTAAAAACCCAATCTCGAGTATCAATACCAGTTTTATCTTCAAACCAATAGAGACCATTGAAGTCCTTGTACATCTTTATTTTTGAGTGAAATTAAAAAGTACCATTGTATTTATAAAGTCAAAAACCGGCCAAGTACGAGCCGAACTCTGGTACGGTCGGCCTCAGAAGTAGCTGAACATTTTAGTACCTTGTCGCTGTCATTAATATGTCAAATTCGCGCAACTCCCATATTATACGTTACTACAACAAGGTTCTTAAGTGTTGAGCTACTTCTGAGGCCGACTGTACTTAGAGTTCCGTATTCGCAAACAAAATTATATTTATAGATTAGAATAGAATAGAATAGAGCAATTTATTTCAGGCTGCATAGTCCCATAAGAAAAATACCTTAAAGACTGACATACATACTTATAAAACAAAACATTAAAATTAGCACGTTACTTCGGCGACATGTGACCTTGTTTCGGGGTGTCCAGCAACCATCTGCGAAAACGACGGAAAGCGACTCCCTTCGGCCAGAATTCCTGCTTCGTGAAGGTCGACAGATGATCGGGCGGCACCCGCACCACAAAGGACATTTACGTGTGCCATTTTTATTATACTACAGCCAGTAACTTATTATCTTCAACGGTTAACGTTCAAAACACTAACAATACGCCGAGTAGAGAAATCATTTCAGTCAATCAGTTTCTTCTCAGCAGAATCTTTCATTTTCCGAAGCGCTGGGTAGACTCAGAAATGTAAAAAAACCTAAATGGCCTACTTGCAATTTTTTTTCATTTTCATCTCTGAACCAAACTTTGATATACGAAAGTGCATAATAACAAAACTGAAATAAATATCCGTCTGAATTATTCATACTTGAAACCACAGTACACATGGTGTGAACAGTAGCGTCGGATTGCTTATCGATATTATGTAAGCATAGAGTCAAAGCCTGTATGGCCAGTACGTAATTACATTTATTTTATAATAAAAGGAAAGTAAATGAGCAAGTGGGTCACCTGATGGTAGGTGATCACCACCGTCCATATACATCTGGTCTAGATATTAAGTTTATACAGAACTCTCAATGAGCGAGTCGAACTAACACTTGGTAGGTTTTTTACTTTTAAACTCTCTCGTTGTCTTCAGCTACTGCATGTTTATTGGTAGTGTGTGATTCCCCCATTATTGAAATGGACGGGTTAAAATCATTGATGAATGTTTTATTGATAAACCGCATCGGATCATTCATTTATTTCCATGCGGATCTCTAGAGTACTTACTAACGATTAATTAAAATCGCGTCATTAAAGTCACGTCATGTACCGAATGCTGCTGGTCATTTGTATTGGCTGAGGCAGTGTCAGGGGGGTTCCACTCCGTACTGTAGGTATCTACGCTCGGCCGCCTTGCCTACAGAGTAGGTAAATCGCAGTAGGTTATCTCTCGCTCATCCTCGCTGTGTCAGTGTAATTGAAAACGAATTCGCCGCAACCCTAACGTGTCGACGGGAGTTGCGGGGGAAAGGCGGGTGCGGGCGGCGTGTTTCTTTTGACTCGAGCGGCCGGGCGAATGTGTATGAAGTTATACGAACTTTTTAAGCGTGTTAATAAAGTTGGAATTCGTTTAATCACGGTCGAAGAATAGAAGTTTCTGTACGTTAATACTATTATTTGTTCTGTGGCAGTATCGGACTGTACAGATACCACGACTTGCTATCGAAAACTCATCTTACATTACTATAGTCGATAGCGAGTAAACACGCTCCATTTTGCTTATGAAAAGGTTATCTACAGTCGATACGGTATTTTTCGATGATGATGATGGTGATGATGTTGATCACTTATCATCAAGTAACCCACTTGCTCGTTTGCCTTCCTATTTCATACAGAAAAGATATGATGGAAACATTTATGGTCGTCAAAAATCTTAACCGACATGGAAGATAATATAGCACAGTAGATTCGTCACTTGGATGGTAAAACTACTAAAGCGACCCTAGACTTACATGTCGCTCTGGTAGTTTTACCAACAAAATGACAAATGAATGGGTTTGATATTTATAAATGTAAACGCACGTGACGTGTTTGTTCTTAAGTACAAAAACTAAGTAATTAGCCATTTTAAGTTATACTATTCTGTTACCGTGGAGCTTATTGTGTAATAACTTAATTTAATACAGTTACTAATGCATAGAACGTGATTTCGTGACCTATTAAGGTTCATTAATATTTGTATTCATTAATTAACCCGGTACTACTACGTAAGTTGACCCAGTGTACCTATAGTACGAACTACTCACCCAAGTAGGCATTAAAGAAGCACTATATGTAAAGAAATCAACAAAGAAAATATATAGCTAATTTCGCCGCATTCTTTTAATTGTATATCTTTTGACTTACTTGGATAAAAAATGACACTTCATCTTACCTTATCTATGGTTAAATAAAATCGAAGGCTAAGGCGTAAAACATTTCGCAGCTTCATAAGGTTTACATTTTACCTTTTTTAAGAAAAATGTCAAATAGTTTGTGTATAGGTGGCGTTAGACTGCGTTTCCACCAGATATGTGCGAGGATGCGTAGCGAGGGATGTGTTTGTAAATAACCAATGAGCCGTTTCCACCAGAGCTGTGCTGAGCAAGGCGAGGTAAATGAAGCGATTCTATTGGTTCTTACAAACACATCCCTTGCTACACATCTTCGCACATCTCTGGTGGAAAGGCAGCCGTACGGGCACGTCCGATGAAAATGTTATCGGCGGTTAAAGGTTTAATTGTTTAATACTTACATAACATAAGCATGAACAGAGCCGCTGAGAAGATATTCCAATTCCTGTGCCGATACATTGTGACAAATCTGAAACAAAGAAGAAAAGTATAAAAATATCAGTAATTAAAAATAAGAGGTCATATTCATTTTTTTATGATTTAGGAAGGCAAACACAGGAAGGTAGACACCCGCAACATCGAAGAGATTGCAGATGCGTTGCCAACCCAGAGGGCTAAGATGGAATACCTCTTGTGCCAGTAATTAAATTACAACGGCAGTCTTGCTCTCCACGCCGGAACTCAACAGTGCAAAGACTGCTGCTTAGCGGCAGGATTTGAGGTGATATTATCGTTACTGATCGAGTTTGTTACGTGTCGGGGTTCTCATTTAGTTTTATTTGCCTCATAAGAATAAAAAAGCTCGTAAATTTAACACTTGGAAGTTAAATGTTCGGTTGGAGATTTCCGTCAAATATCAGAATTAAAAAAAACCTGTTGTTACACAATTAATTTTGCAAAAGTTATCGTTACAACACGCGGGTATAGGTTTTTTTTAATTGGAATAATCCTTCGGGTTTTTTATTGGATATCATCATCATTAGCCCTCAAAACAATAAATTGTTTTGATGTTATTAGGTGGACTTTTAAATGATTCATCGTATTGCTCATCTCTAGAAAAAGAACCTAATATAACTAATCAGATACTTTCAGTTCCTCGGAGCAAATAATCTTTAAAAAGCTGAATTCAGCCTTATGTACCCACTAAAAATAAACAATAGGCTACCTATAATTTTCATCCCCAAAAGCCAGGGATATAAAGTTGTCACTTTTACACCTCATCACATTACAATGGAGTGCAAAACTGATAAACCTTTACATTCTTCGACTTTTCTATGGATTCAAGGACTCTACTTGCTTTTTCTCAATTTTTCACAAAAGTTTACCTGCTTCTCTATGCTAGAGTACTTCTTAATACCCCTGCTGAGCTTTCTAATCATTGCAGCCCAGAATCCAGTTACTCTTAAACAGTCCTTCGTGTTCAGCCAACAACGAATAAAAAAATTCTGGTTCAGCCAACATATAATAAAAAATATTTCGGACTCGACAGACAACCTTTTGGGCCAGCCAACATCGAATAAAAATTCGAATCATCATCACATCGAATGTGAACCGTAACAGATGTATACAACATCTTAAAGTGGAAGTAAAATGACAATATTATCCAACGAAAACCGATTTTTTTACCACAATGATTGTAGATTTTTTGCCTTTAAACTTGGAAGCATGCAACAACTGCTTTATGCTTTAACAGAAGAAAATGAAAATGAGTTACTGGCGCTTTGTCTAATTAGAAAAGAAACTTATACATTATTAGCAAAGGTTTAAAATACCAGGCGAGAGCATGTTGGGCCACGCTCAGTACAGGGTCTTGTAACCATTACAAAAAATATTCACCATTTACCGTTCATTAACAACTTCATTACTGTTACGGACCGTGAAATGAATTCGTATTTTATAGTGTTTCTTAAAATCACCATGAAAATCAATCTTAGTGGCGTATAACCGAAAATATTCCATATCTCAAAAATTTGTAAAGCCTTATTTTCCATTACTTTTTTTTTTTTTTTTATACAACATAGGAAGGCAAACAAGCAAGTGGGTCACCTGATGGTAAGTGATCACCACCGCCTATAGACACCTGCAACAACAAAGAGAGTGCAGATGCGTTGCCAACCCAGAGGGCTAAGATGGAATACCTCTTGTGCCAGTGATTACACCGGCTGTCTTGCTCTCCACGCCGGAACACAACAGTGCAAGCACTGCTGCTTAGCGGCAGGATTAGCGAGCAAGATGGTGGTAGCGATCCGGACGGACCTTGCACAAGGTCCTACCACCCGCAAAATATTACATTTTTCTTTTTAATTACTTACATAAGAGCGTTCATTTAAGATACTTTTACTTAAATTATATCACTAAGAAGTGCTACAAATATTTAAGAACAGCTTTAGATCATAAAAAATCCAGACTATTATTTATTGGTTCAACCAACATTGCACATGCAAAATATTTAAATTGAACCTCGATATTTTATAACCAGTTCAATATTTACTAACCACAAAGCACACAAGGATGTCTAGCTCAAGGTATCTATATATATAAAATTCAAAGTCCTGACTGACTGACTGAATGATATATCAGCGCACAGCCCAAACCGCTGGACCTAGAGACTTGAAATTTTGCACATAGATACCTTATATAGTGTAGGCATCCACTAAGAAAGGATTTTTGGAAATTCCACCCCTAAGGGGGTAAATTAGGGGATGAAAGTTTGTATGAAAGTCCGTCAGTTTTGAAGTTAGGATTTTGAAATTTTGTTGTTAGGCTTACGTAAAAAAATAAATTCATACGGGTCTCAGTGTTTTTGATAATTCCACCCCTGAAGGGGTGAAAAGGGGGATAAAGTTGTGTATGGAAAGGCCTACATTTTCACAGCAAAAATCACTACATTTATTATTTAGGCCTACTCGTATAACGAAACGAGTATATCGGGTTTTAATGGGATTACAACCCTTAAGGGGGAAAAGGGGGATGAAATTTTTTATTTGAGTTGTTCTTCACAATTTTTTTGTATTGAAGTAAAAATAACGTACGTGACAACGTGTTATTACTAAGCCTCTATTGCCACCCGTCTATCCGTCTGTCTGTCTGTCTGCCACGCGCAAACATGTCCTGACTGATTTGCGATCATCGTCCAACCGAAACTATTGAATCAAGAAAGCTGAAATTTGGAATATAGGTTTATTTTACAACGTAGGCATCCGCTAAGAAACCATTTTTGATATTTTTTACCTTTAGGGGGAAAACGGGGGTGGGGGTTGAACTTCGTATGAAAGTCTTTGTTGATTGAAGTTATAAACATGAAAAATTGAATTAGAACTACTGATCATATAACGTATTTCAGGATTTTGCATTTTTACATTAAAAGGGGGAGAAGCGGGGGTGAAAATTTGTAAGGACGTATTGATTTTTTTTAATAGGAGTTTGTAATTTCAAAATACAGCTACTTATCATAAATGAATAATGACGCGTCACAGGGTTTTATGTTTTTCAAATTTGTAGGGGGAAACGGGGAGTAAAAGTTTGTATGGATGGAGGTATTGGGTTTTTAATAGGAACTTGAAATTTTGAATTTTAGATACTTATCATAAATAAATAATTGTGTGTTTCAGGGTTTTATGACTATAGAATTTTAGAGGTGGGAAACGAGGGTGAAACTTTGTATGGATGGGAGGTATCGGTTTATTCAAAAATAACAACTTCAAAATGATTGTTTGTAGTAGGGTATTTGGATTTTTACATTGGAAGGGGGCAAAACGGGCGGTGAAAATATGAGAGGGAGTGAGAGCACTTATAAGTTTTTTGATTCTAAAAAAAAGATATTTGTTTTCTGTAGGCCACGCGGGCGAAGCCGCGGGCAGGAAATAGTTATTAATAAATAATGAAATATTTCAGAGATTTTAGATTTTTTATTTGAAGGGGTAATACGGGGAGGGGGGAGTTTGTATGGAGGTATAGGCGTTTTTTAAAGGTAGAAACTTGAAAATTAGAACTATTGAGCATAAATGAATACCGCCGTGTTTAAGGGTATTTGGATTTTCACAATTAAAACGAGAGAAACGGGGTTAAAACTTTGTATGGAGGTATGGAGGCTTTTTCGAAGATATAAACTTGGAAGACTTTAAGGGATGACAATTAATGTTACAAAAACGAAAGTAATGCTGTCAGAGAAGAATGAAGAGGTTTCTGAATGTGTAATAAAGATTGGTAATGCAGGAGTTGAACAAGTGAAAGAGTTTGTGTACTAGGTAGTATGTTTACTAGGGATGGAAAGCACGATGAAGACATTGAAAGGAGAGTGAAAGCGGGAAATTGGGAGCTCTGCGTGCTTTTGTGAGCAGCCAGAATGTCGCATCCAGCAGCGTGAACAGCCAAACGTGCCTTTTACGACGTTCGGCTGTTCACGATGCTGTGTTAGTTTCCACGTTGATGTATGGAAATGAAAGCTGGGTTTGCGAGAAGAAGCATAGGAGTAGAATAAATGCCGCAGAGATGCGTTCTCTGCGTAGTATGAGTGGGATCAAGCTGACTGAGAGAGTGAGAAATGGTGTTATAAGAGAGAGAGGTGAGGTCTGAAAGAAGATGTAGTGACTAGAAAAGAGAAACGAATGTAACGTTGGTTTGGGAATATTCAACGAATGGATGAAAGGCAATTATGTTAGCAAATTTATAAAGGTGATGTGACTGGGCGAGTTGGTCGAGGGCGGCCTCGACGTACTTTTGTCAACCAAATTTGTGATGTCCTGAAGACAGGTCAAACCAGAAGTACACGGAACCGCCGAGCATGCATGAAGAGAGGAATGTGTGTGGAGGGAGCGAGGGAATATGCCAAGATCAGGGCAAATGACGTTCTGTGGTCTCTGCCTACCCCAAAGGGAAACAGGCGTGAGCTTATAATAATAATAATAAAAATAAACTTGAAAATTAGAATTGCAGCTGCTCATCATAAATAAATAACGATGTTTCGGGGTTTTCGGATTTAGATGTCATTTGTTTTCTGTAGGCCACGCGGGCGAAGCCGCGGGCAGAAGCTAGTTGAATATATAATTTAAAATTATGAGCTTGTCAAGAAATAGTTGTGAAATTGACTCACAAATAATTATTTTCCTCAATTAAGACTTAATGGCGAAATTATTGTTTTTCCTTAAAAAAACAAACTTTGATTGTGCAGTGGTATTTTTGTATAAAGAAATAGGTTTATATACGGTCATCAGCTGCAAAGTGGCTGAATACTTGAAGATGGCAAAAAGATTATTAGCTCTTACTCTCTTGACAATTGAGTCGTGTGTCGTTTTGACCTTTTCGACCTTGTAAAAATATCCGCTGCTGTCTATACTAAATATCATCCCTTAAAATCTGGTTCTATATACATTCTTTCTCTTTGCATATACGTGTATACGTACAAATCCCTTATTAACTTTAATTTTATTTAAATTTTATTGCACAAAAAACAAAATGTACAAAAAGCGGTTAATGCTTCCTCGACGTTTGCATAGATGAAATTTCGCAAATAAATTAAATTACATTTAGCAAACTGTCACCATAAGAGCTAACTAGAGCAAGATGTTAGTTTGACATATCGACCTTAACGCATTGCGAATGTCTGACGACATTTCAACGAAATGGGTAGGGATTACTTTCTTTGACTGTACGTATAATCAGGGGATTCCACGCGCGGATTATCCCCTACATAGAAACAAACAAACAAACAAAGTTTATCTCTTTATTGAATTGGTGTAGAAGTGTAGATAAGGTATAAGTTACACGATGTGGAGTTTTTTCGGCATAAACGTTTATTTTTAATATTATTTACTTTTAAACTTTCATTAAGTTTGGTAACGAAATTGCAGGTAAACAAAACAAACGTAAACATTGCAACTTAACGAGGCTTTAACGATCCCGCAGCAAAAGTAACCGTATCGCTTGTGACTACTGAGCCCTGTTCAACCAGATACGACCGCTATATGCATGACGTCGTCCGTATGTTGTTCGTGTTGCCTCTCAAACCAGAATCCAAATCCTTATCCTAAAAGCCTAAAAGCACAAGTCCTTGCCCATCGTATAATATTCTTCAAATTTTAACCCAGAGTAAAACCAAGTGCACAGCGCTCACATTTGATCTGTGTGTGCTGAACAAAAAATCTCTGTAAATGTGCTGCGATGCTCCGCAAACACTATTATGTCAGCGTTAAAGCTAATAGAAACGACAACATGTATAGATAATGAATAGATTCAGGCGTTACTATGCGGAGGTCCATATAAACAAATTGGAACAAATTACCTTGCTACTCTGCGAATTTGCTCCAATTAGTTCACATGAATAGACTTGGTAAGACGTAGGGAGTCATAAGCTAACGTCAAACTGTGTTGGTTGCCATGTCAAACGATACATTCTGTCATTTCTACTGGCGTTGACGCTAACAGAATGTATCTTATCTTATCTTATTGTTAGGGGTCTTTGCGGATACACCTCGACCCATTGGGATCTTTTGTGTAATTACCCCTCCTTCGCACTTATTCCATCGCTTTTTCCACTTCCTCCATAAAGTGGATGTAACAGAATGTAACTCTGTTAAGACACCCTGGTCACAATAAAATGCAATACATTGACTTGTGGACCCGTCATGGTCATGTCGAAACCCACGGTAACCCCGCAATGTAACGTAACTGACCCTTCAACTCGCATATTGTGACCAAGGATTTTATGTTCACACGGCTGTGTTCATTTGAAAGCACAAGTAATAACATCGCATGCATTTATAGCCCCAAATCCTCCACAAATATGCATTTTGATGCGCTCAGAGTAATCAGAAGGTTGATTAAGTTTTAATCCCTTAGCTGAGCATAAAGCCAGTTTATCCTCTATCCGGTCATTAATAGAAGCCAGGTTAAGAGCATAGGTCCTATCGAAAAATCTAAGAGTTTATGTGATGTTGTATTGTAAGGTAACGGCGCCTATTACCGGGGGTATCAAAATCGAAGACCATCACCGCGACGTTTTCAAATACGTATTTTATAAGCAAACCGATTGATATCTTTAAAAAAATATATTTCACGAACGAAGCTTATTTACTTGACTAACGGTGCTATTAGCGCTAGTGTGTGTAAATAAAACAAAGAGCTTGCAATTCGTCCGTTTCCGCAACGCCAGCGCAGGAACAGGTCGTACCATACTAACGCGTGACGCCACATATAGGTGAACTGGAATCGTATTTAGTATTTTACGTAATGGTTATGGCAATTGAACTAATGTTATGGTTTTTAAATGGTTGTTTGTATTTTTCTGCACGAGTTCTGAGTACTCTTTATATATTTTTTGGTCTGAAAATACGTTTAAAATGGAAAATAAAATACAGCGGTGATAGGCACCATTTTTTGCTGTGGGTTCTATTACCTTGGTATACCACGGTAATAGTTAAAGTTGTGATTTTGGTTCTTTATGCTTTAATTTGGGTATGTGTGACCGGTTAGTTAAGTTCTTACAGTTATTCCAATCTTGATCTAGTCACGCTAATAAAGAACCATTTCCGTGGTATAAAATGTATTCAACAAACCCTTAATTTTTAACACAAACTTCAGTACTGATTTTGTAGTTTCTATAGAAATCCTTCTTTTGTCAAGTTGTTTAAATATTGAAATAAAATGATATACTTACTGACCAGTTATGTAATTTTGGTTTTATACCAAGGTTGTAATTTTTATTTTTGATTTGAAATGAAAATACAACTGTATGTTATTGTTCTTATGGGTCGGAATTAGGTTTTATAACACTCCAAATTAAGCCTATTACCGATGCTTAGATCACATAACCCTCGGTATTGGAATGTATGGGAATCTATTGCCGATCCATTTAATTTTTGTTTGGGTCGGTGACAGGCTTTTAAAAAAGTGTCTAGTATCGAGTGACATTTCAGTCTTTTATTAAAATAAATCGCATTTAGGGTACCGTAAGTACAGTATATTTGATAAAATTGAGACTTACTTATCAGTTGGAATCTTTTCCATTTGTACTGATCCATAAAGGAGATTAGTAGGTAGACACATTATGTAGTTGTCATAAGTTGTATATGTTTAACGTTTTATTTACTTACCCTTAAAAAACTTAATGTACAGCAATAATGTACAGAACCAAAACCATATTTTTTTTAACCCTCGTTAATTAGTTCCGAATCGTAACATGAGTCTGAATCCTAATACCGATGGTAGAAAATTGCTGCTTTGTATACCGTCGGTAATGGAAGCTCAATTTGCGGTAATAGAATCACAGCCTAGCCATTACCACGGTAATAGAAGAATTAGGTATTTTGGTTTCAATAATTATTTTATCAAATAAGAATAAGTAAAATGAGTAAAAAAAGTTAGTACGCTGAAAGTTCAATAAACACTCTTAAATAAAAAAAATATTCTCGGTCGTTAAGTAGTTTTGATACTCTTAATTTTTTGGACTTGTTTGAAAACATCCTTAAGTACCACGGTAATAGGCGCCGTTACCTTAATTATTGATAGACGTATCCGTCTGAACAGGGCTCTAAACGACTTCGAAATACTAATGTCACTGACGGCATATCAATTACGTCAAGTTATGTGTGTCAATGACGCGCCGCCATTACTGTTTAGTGCGTGTGCGCACCAAAACGTCCTGACCTCCAGTTAAATAGACTTTCGATGCAAGTGACGGGTCTAATGCGTTAGTCGTGATCAGCTGATTGTGTTGTAATAATAGTGATTCATCTGACATTGGTGTGCATTAGCATTTTGTTCGAAAAAATGGTCTATGAATGGAATTCTATGCTGGTTATTAGCGTGATGACGTCATCTGTATCCTGTGGATATAAAAAGTACTATATTCATCCTAGCGCATACTCTCATTTCTACTTAAACAAATAAATATTTTGGAATTAATTAACACCAATTGATCCTTCCCAAATTAAACAACTAAAGCTGTTTGTGTTGAGGGGACTAGACAATGGATGTTAGTAGGTTCATAAATATATAGATCAAAATAAATACTTAAATAGATTATTATAACATCTGCTAATTATTTCTTTTATTAATATTGACATTGTGTTTTTTAATGGATTATGTTTTATTGTTAGCGTAAATTAGGAAGAAAAAAAACAACAATAAAATCTTATCCTAAACTTGAAGGTAAAAAATTTGTCCCAAATCGTCGCCAATAGGGAGGGTACCCAGAAGGCTGGCAGCATTGCCACGTTGGATGGCAGTGCTGATTCTTTGGGCAAAGTATTGCCGAGCCTTCTTTTTTAATTGACTTGTTTTTTTTTTTTTTTTTTTATGGCTTTCCCATCTCTAAGTTGAGATGGATTTTGCCAATGACGACTTTGACATTAGCCACGCCGCGAGACTATTGTACGGTAAGTAGGTTTTGACGGTTCGAGGGAGGTTTCGGGTAGGTTACCTAATAGACGCGTAGCGCTGGGTTTTGAGGTTTCAAAAATACTAATGTTAGCTTTTTTTCGTATATAGTTTCTTGACCATTTACTTAACCTAACACATGAGTTTGTGTCAGTTTAGGGTTGTGCATAAGTAGTAATTCAGGTTTTTGTCTTTTCTAACAATATCGGATAAAAAGAAAATTAGAGATGAAAATTTTACTTTCATGATGATGACGAAGTTGTAACCGACGTACATGAGCCTTTTGTGTCATCTCTGTCAATGGAAATACAGTTATTTAGCCACTACCTAAGATGTCGCCTTAGTAGCTCTAAAAGAATATTACAATTGGTCAAATAAGTGTTAGATGTTTTAGGTCAATGATATCTGTTATACAAAGTATTCTGTGTCGAATTCACTCATGGTATTTCTAGCTACTTATTTTTTTTTGTAAAACACCCTGTAAAAGTCACAAAAGAAAATTCAAGTTATTAGAGTTTATGTCTTTATTATTATTACGGTGTAACGGAACACTATTCACAATTTGTGTCGTTTTTATTCATGAAATCTTATTATTAAGATACAGTTGAAAGACGAAAACTTTTTAGCGCGAAGGACGGAGAAAGCATACACGCGCGGGGAACGGGGGGCGGGGTGCGGCGAGGCCGCGTGCCTGCTCTTTGTTTACATTCGATTGCGAGTTGCGACAAGTGCGAAGTGCAATGTGGCCGCGTTGTGAATTAAATATGAAGCTGCGAAATACTAAAATGGAAGTTGAAAGTAATAAATGTGTTGTATGTGGGCTCATACTGGACGTAAATATTGTGATCGTTAAAGAAGATCGGTGAAGAAAAGGAATATTAAAGTTCATTGACTCGAGCGTTGCTAGCGATGACGGAAAAGTAGACTGTTTAAAGGACCGTGCCGAAATTTTAACTACTTAAGTTCGCTTTACAAATGAGACTGATTAACGACACTTTATAATAAATAATTAAAAATTAAAGTATTAGGTTACAAATAATATTATTACGAATTGTTACAAGTACAAGGTATTACAAATAATAATCTCCTAAGGCTGATACAAATTTGTACCTATATTACTAATCAGGTACGTATCTTATTCAAATATTAAGTTGTTTTTATTAATAAAATCTATTAAAGCTGGTAAAAAATTGTACATTAGTAGTTAAGAATATAAAAATAATGAAAATGATTGTAATGACAAATTTATTGGCATAAATAGTGATGATATTAAAATATGTGATACACGACATATTAAGATTATGTATAATTATGTAAATATTAATAGTTTATGAAAATGCCCTAAAACTTTATAGGTTTTAAAATAATGGTATACTGTGATTTAGTTCTTAAAAGTTTTTTGACATTGTCATAGATAGTATGTGATTGTTTTGTGTAATTTAAAAGTAGTGTTCAAGACTAAAAGTGATTTTAGAAGAAATTATTAGCAATGACGGCCTCTAATTTTTATGATAATTACCGACAAGTATGAACACAAAGAATAAGTGTATCAATGTCTGACTTTCCAAATTCCAAGTGATCCCAAAAAACTACAATTATGACAATTAACAATTATTACGGCGACGGTGGTAAAATTATATTATGTGTAAAAGAATTGAAGTGTTTGTAACACGGACCTAAAAAAAATTTCTTATGTAACAACAAATTATAACTTTTAAGGCTTACGATTATTTTGTGCTTTATATATTATTATAAAAATAAAAATATTGTATTATGATCCACAAATTGTTTTTACCTCTTACCACTGTTAATACCTTGAAAGCAACAATTGGCATATTTAAGCCTTTGTTCCCAACGAGTCACAACCTCAACTGTCACACTGTGACTCGTTGGAAATATTTTTGCTAAAAAAATCCCAACCAGTCACACTGTTACTAGATGGGACAGTATTTGATATTTATTCTCAACGAGTCACACCCACTGTGACTCGTTGGGAATACTTTTTGCTACAAAAAATCCCAACCAGTCACACTGTTACTAGATGGGTCATTTTTTATATTTGTTCCCAACGAGTCACACCCGCAAGTGTCACGTTGTGACTCGTTGGGAACAATTTTTGCTGTAAAAATCCCAACCACGCTGTTACTAGATGGATTAATATTTCATATTTGTTCCCAACGAGTAACAGCCGCAACTGTCACACTGTAACTATAGAAAGGTATCTTAGTATCGAATTTCCAATCAATTATCACTGTTATTCGATCAGACAGTTAATTTTATTAGTTTCTAACAATCGTATAAGTTTGGTGATGAAATAAGACTGAAATGACAGTACTCACCTAACATAACCTATTTTCCTAGCAGCAATTCCTTTCTAACCTAACCTACTTTTTGTAGGAGTCGCAGTTCTAACCCAACCTAACCTAATTTTCTGATAGCAATTTATTTCTGTTGGGATCGCAGTTCTAACCTAACCTAACCTACTTTACTGGTAGCAGTTCGTATCTGTTGGGGACGCGGTTCAAACCTAACATTACCTACTTTTCTGGTAGCAGTTCGTTTCTGTTGGTGATGCGGTTCAAACCTAACCTAACGTACTTTTCTGGTAACAATTCGTCGTTGTTTGATCTGTCTTTTCACAGTCTACTATTAGGTAATGATTTATTGTAGCAAAAAGTGTTCCTAACGAGTCACAGTGTGACGGTTGCGGGTATGACTCCTTGGGAACAAATATAAAAAATGTCCCATCTAGTAACAGTGTGACTGGTTGGGATTTTTGCAGCCAGAATTGTTCCCAACGAGTCACAGCGTGATAGTTGCGGGTGTGACTCGTTGGGAACAAATATAAAAAATGTCCCATCTAGTAACAGTGTGACTGGTTGGGATTTTTTGCAGCAAGAATTGTTCCCAACGAGTCACAGTGTGACAGTTGCGGGTGTGACTCGTTGGGAATAAATACTAAATGTTGTCCCAACTAGTAACACTGTGACTACTTGGGATGTTTTGAAGAAAAGAGTATTATTGTAATCGAAATTATTTATTTTTAAATTTTTTCGATTTTCTTTTTGTATTTTTTTTTACACATTCAAATTAAATTTAAAATGCTACAAATAAAAATTAGGATAATGGCAGGATACCCTAATTTTTCTTTGTGTTGACATTCATTATATACATATAGCATTTTAAATTTAATTTGAAAAGAGTATTCCCAACGAGTCACAATGGGTGTGACTCGTTGGGAATAAATATTAAATACTGTCCCATCTAGTAACAGTGTGACTGGTTGGGATTTTTTTTAGTAAAAATATTCCCAACGAGTCACAGTGTGACAGTTGAGAGAGTGAGTCGACGGGAACAAACCAACATATCAAAAAGCGGTATAAGTAAAAAACAACCAAAAAACTGAAGAGCAGAGAATAACATATTAATAAAACGGATTACTCACGTTTTTTTGCGTCGAGAGAGAATCTCGACGCAAAAATACGTGAGTGATCCGTTTTATTAATCCTATGTCCGAGTCTCACGGTAGTTTTATGTTAAAAAAAGCAGAGAATAATCCGTTACATACATCTTCATCCGATTTCCGATTCTATCATGAAATTGTATGAATAAACTTTTATCGCTAGATCGTTAATCGGATATAGATGTACTTAACAGACTATTGTTTGCTTTTTAGTTGTTTTTGATGTCAGTTTTTTTTATTGTAATCGAAATCAATTTTTTTTTTCGATTTTTCTTTATGTATTTTTTTTACATTCAAATCAAATTTAAAATGCTATATAATGAATGACAATACAAAGAAAAATTAGGGTAATGGCAGGATTCGAACCTGCAACATCAGCATTCTGTGCCTTGCGTATTCCAGTTTCCGCCACATTACCGCTGCCATACCCTGCGAATTTTTCAATGTGTTTCGTCTTTACGGTCATTACATTATTGATTTTTTTTCTTTGGGAAAACTACCCTCGATGTCATCTATGAGAAACTTAATCAAGTTATCTAATTCAACTTGGTCATTTATTTATTAATGTGGCGGAAACTGGAATACGCAAGGCACGGGATGCTGATGTTGCAGGTTCGAATCCTGCCATTACCTTAATTTTTCTTTGTGTTGTCATTCATTATTTAGCATTTTAAATTTAATTTCAGTTTTTTTTTCTCGCTTTTTAGTGGGTCGGTTTATTTATCTAAGTTACAATTGCATATTTAATGTAAATTGCTCACCACCTTTTACAAAATATTGCTTTTCCCAATGCTGGGGCGATAATTGTTGAGGAGTTCTCCTGGTACTTCAACATCAGCTCCACTTTACCATATGCCTTGCAACGAGCTTAAACTGCTAAGCAACTATATTTAAAAAACTGTATCGCCACTTGTGAAATACTTATTATTGAGTAGTTCCGGTGACCGTCTGTGGTCTTTATCATCAATTCCACTTCATCAAATGGTGTTTTCTGAGAGCAAAAGCACAAGTTACTATCTAAAATATCCAAATCGCTACAGGTGTGCATACCATTTTAGAAGAGTTCCCTCGATTCCCCCAAGATCCCATCATCAGATCCAAACTTGGTGGCAGTGAGACCAATTTGGAAGTATACCCTTTCAAATAAAGAAAGAATTTGTCAAATCGGTCTAGCCGTCTTCGAGTAATCCGTGAACATACATAAACTTCCTCCTTTTTTTGAAGTCGGTTAAAAAGGGAATGTAATTCAGCACATTACATTATCGCTTCGCAAAGAAATCATGCCAACCCGAACGAAGGGGCCGCGCGTGTTCGTTTGTAAATAGTAAGTATAGTACCCGATCGAGACGGACCGAATGTCACGCCGCCCGCGCCCCGCTGCCGGTTGCCGCCACCTCTCGCTCGCTCCTACTCGCTTCGACCGCTGACTTTTTTGTTTTTATTTTCATTAATATATCATGCAAGAAAATGACACAAATTCACAGTGTCGATTTTTTATGCATTTATGATATTGGATATATAAACTCTAATAATTGTAATATTCTTTTTAAGTATTTATAGCTTGGAGAAGCAAAAAAATCTGAAATATTAAAAGTTCGTGTTTTAATTTGGCACAAATTTATTTAATAGAGATATTTAAGTGATCTGAGGTATATGGTACTAGTTTTTGGAATTGTAATTTTTTTTTGTCGAAGTTTTTAATGTACTGACCCCAAGTCAGTTTTCGCTGGACGAAGATGACACAAACTAGGTTTGTACACTAGACAGGCTATTTAAAAAACAAAACCATTAAATCTTTGAACTCTAAATCAATTTTGTCAGTTTTGATTTGAATTGTTTATATCCACTACAAATAATCAAATTTCTAAAAATGCACAATCGGGATGTGACACAAAAACGCAAATATATTTTGTTTATATGCAAATGTATCCACAGACAAGATTTTATCAAACATTAGAATTCTTGAAGGTTTTGCCCTCAAAATAATTCAGCGCTACGGGTCTATAAAACAAATAACATTCGCTGTTAGTGACGACACAGACAGTACAGGACAATAACAATTATAAATATATGTACATTGTTTTAAAGTTGAGGGATTGAAAGGAAGTAAAAGTGGAAAAACAATGTAAATTTGATAATTACATACTTATTATTTACAATTTTATATCGTGCGTTTGAATATACTTAATAAGACAGAGAACAAAGGGGGTGTCAGTGTAAGACAAAAGAGTTTGAAAGTTAATAGGACGCGGAATATCTGACGGAAGATCATCATACAAGGAAGAACTGTACTTAGGGCAGCTAAAGAAAATATGGTCCAGAGTGCCATCATCCAATCCGCATTCGCACAGAGAGTGATTCCGCACCCTAATCTTCGCAAGGAAGACTGGGGTGCAGACGTGCCCGAGTCGGAGTCGACAGATCGTGGATGTGGTCCGTTTGTTGCCAGATCTATACCGGAAAAACCAAGGTTTGCGTGGAATCAGGGGTTGAATACTACCATAAAATTTTCCCTTTTCAAGTCTCGAAGTGTCCCATAGCTCTTGCCAAGCATCCCTCTCATCGGATCGAGCGGTCGTTAATAGGTCATATGGGTAGATAAGCGAATGTTCTTGGGATCCTACCTGTATAGCATTTTTTGCCCATGTATCCGCCCATTCATTGCCTTCGATGCCACAGTGACCGGGTATCCAAGCAAGAACCACCTCAAAGCCATTCCTTTTACATTGTAATAATAATTCCTTAATTTTAAGGATTACAGGGAATTTTACCTTACTTTTGAATTGGTTGCTAACTATTGCTTGCAGACAACTTTTACTATCTGTAAATATAATTGTCCTAGCTACTTTATGAGACTCAGTATATGCTATTGCTTCTAGCAAGGCAACCGCTTCGCCTGTAAATATTGAAGTCTGTGGGGGACATTTAAAGGTCAGTACAATTTTGAATTTGGGGACGCAAACCGCCGCGCCAACAAAACTATCCATTGACAATTTAGAGGCGTCAGTGAACACCGGCAGCCAGTCTTGCCATCGTTCTTCAATAGTTCTATGGAATTTTCTGTTTGCCGCTGGATCATCCTTAAATATTCCAAAATCCAAAATTACCTTGGGTGAATGCATCAAAGCATTGTAGTCAGTCTTGAATAAAGGGTTCAAGTCAGTTTTAAAAAGAGGGAAAGATAAATTAGCCAATTTCATATAACTTTTCACTATTCTCGGTGTCTCTTTGTGTGACCAGTAGCTATTTTGGAACACCTCACTGGAAAGAGCCTCTAAGTGAGGGAGTATAGGGTGGTTCGAGAGGCCTGCAGCCTTTAATACGTATCGGTCCGCTAAATATTGCCTTCGAAGGAAGAAAGGTGGATCTAGGGTCTCTACTTGCATGGCGTTCTTCGGAGATGATTTCATGGCCCCGAGAATAATACGATGGCACTTAGCTTGGATGAGGTCCACTTTTTTCAAGGCTAGTTTGCTACAGGGCTCTAATATAAACGATCCGTAGTCAATCTGGCTTCGCACAATCGCATTATATACAAGTTTCTGACAATATGGATGAGAGCCCCACCAGACGCCAGAAAGTGCCCGGAGAACATTGACACCCCTTTCACATTTATCTAATATGTAATTCAGGTGGTGGACTCCACTCATTTTGGAATCCAGAATGACGCCTAAGAATTTGACCCAATCATTATTGGGTATCACTTCACCCTCGCAGTGTAGGTTAAAGTTAGGAATAGATCTTTTCCTAGTAAACGTCACTGTACAGCTTTTGGTTGGCGAGAGCGACAAGCCATGCTCCTCCATCCAATCCTTGAGATAGCTGAGAGCTTCATTCAACCGTGAAGAGGCCGTGTCAACCGATTTTGATGAAACATACAGAACCAAATCGTCAGCATATTGAAGGATGTTACAAAAAGGGGCGACTGTTTGTTCCAGGTCATATGTGTAGATGCTGTAAAGGAGTGGACTGAGCACCGAACCTTGAGGGACCCCTTTCCAGAGTGTTCTAGATTGGTAAAATGAATTGCCATTACGTATTTTAATTGTCCTTCCTGCGAAAAGTTTACATACGAAATGTACGATTCTCTTAGGTATGCTCAGCTGTAGCATCTTTGCTCTGAGCAACGGAAGAAGAACATTGTCGTACGCCGCCGACACATCCAGAAAGCAACCCACGAGGAGTTCCTTCTTGGAGAGGGCGAGGTGGATATCTGAGGTCAGGATACTAAGACTATCCATGGTGCTCTTGCCCTTGCGGAAACCAAACTGACTATCAGCGAGTATCTTCCTATTTTCTACAAGCCACTCCAGCCTATTCTTTACCAAATGTTCAAGTATTTTCCCTATAGTAGCTGATAAGGCTATAGGACGGTAAGAGTTAGCTTCATCCGGATTTTTATTGGGTTTAAGTATCGGTAGTATTACTTGGCTTTTCCATGCTTCAGGGATATCGCCAGATATGTAAAATTGGTTAAGTAGTTTAAGAAGGAACTCTTGACTGTATGAATTTAAGTGATATAAAAAGCAATACGGTATGCCATCTTCACCTGGGGAGGTGTTACGCAGTCCGCTCAATACTGACTTTAGTTCGGCTATTGTGAACGCCTCATCAAATGGATCGAACGGAGGTAGCGGCGGAGACAGGTATATCAAAGACTGATTCGGGACAGAAGGAGGGGCCAGTCTGTCAGCGAACTCGTCTAGCCATTTCGATGGGTCGCCGAATGACGTACTATCAAGCTTAAGAGACCCTCGGAACTTTTTAATGTTTTTCCACACTAAGGTCGATGGTGATTTTGGTGACAGGCTCTCACAGAACCCTTTCCAACCTTTTTTCTTTTTGTTTGATAAGAGTCGCTTCGCACGAGCGGAAACTTTCTGAAACTTTATAAAATCCTCCGTACGCATAGATTGATTGTAGAGCTTCTCGGCATGATCCCTATCTTTAACGGCGGCTGTGCACTCTGCATCCCACCAAGGTGGAGAAGCTAGTTTCGGGTTCTGACTCACCCTTTTTTTAGGTATAAATTTATCCGCCGCTTTATACATAATACTTAGGAATTCGGAGTATTCCACTGGCGTATTGCGAGCAGGGCTCAAGGCCTTTAATTCCGAGTCAACATAAAATGAAAATTTTGGCCAGTCAGCTTCTAAAATTTTGTATTTCAACAGTGGTTCTGGTTTGGCAATGGGGGTAACAGATAAAGGTTTTGAAATTATAATAGGATAGTGATCACTCCCGTGCGTCTGATCCAACACCATCCAGGATAATAAAGAAGAGAGACTTGGAGAACAGGCCGTTAAATCTATCGCTGAACGCGGGTTCTGCCCGGGGTATACCCGGTGGGTGGGTGAACCATTATTAATTATACAGACATTTATATCATCAAAAAGGTCTAGAAGGAAGGAAGAGAAAGCATCAGAGTGGTGAGAACCCCAAGTGGTATTATGGCAATTGAAGTCACCTAATATCACAAGAGGTGGGGAAACCGAAAAAAGAACAGTAGATATATCAGGGATAAGGCTAATATTGGGGTGAGGGAATCGAAACAAAATTAATGTCCATGATTTTTGCCGCTACTACGTTAAATTCTGGGGAATGTGGAGGTAGAGGAATTTGGGAGAAAGGAAAACTTCTTTTGATCAACAGAGCGCATCCCGCTCGGCCGTCATCTCGGTCATCCCGCAGACATGTAAAGCCCGGGACCCTGAAGCGGGCCCTAGGACTAAGCCACGTCTCCGAGATAGCCGCAACCGAGACAGAATGTGCGTTGATTAAGTTTATGAGGTCAGGTTTTTTCGGGGCTAGGCTTCTACAATTCCATTGTAGGAATTGGCATAGAAGAGGTGGAGCCATGGATGTTCGATAACTTTTCTGCAAGTGAGATCATAAGAGGGGCAACGTCGTACGGTAAAACATCTGTCCATTTAGAGATAATGTTAGTTAAAAGCTTGAACAACAGCTCTAATAGGTCTTCATTCGGGGTGACGCGCTCTACTCTTTGGCTTTGGCCAATAGAAGCGTGTCCATTTGGTAATTGAGATCGGGGGGTTTCTATAATTCTCTGATGGGCAAGCCGGTCATATCCCTCAGGGAGGGGGGTCCTAGCCCTTGGGGACTGAAACACTGTTTTCCTGTAAGATGTAGACCTGGGAGGGGTGGAGCGCGCAGGAGTGGAAGATCGTGTAGGAGAGGACTGCCAAGATGATTCTGGAGCAGGTATATACGCGGTTCTAGCGGTATCAGCATAGGATTTCTTAACAGAGGGGAATCTTGCCGAAGCCTCTGTATAGGAGACATTCTGCTCCGACATGACCAACTTAATGGATTTTTGGCGGGAAAATGCAGGACATCTCTGGTCTGTAGCAAAGTGTCTACCATTACACAGAAGGCAGGAAGCATTGTCTTGGAGGACTTCACAGTTTTCACCTAGATGGTTTTGTGTGCATTTATAACAGCGGGCTTCAGAACGGCATTGTTTTTGAATGTGACCAAATCTTAAGCATTTTCTGCATTGGATAGTTGGTAATTGATAAATTTCCACTGTGAGTGATGTATAGAAGGCATATATTTTTTCAGGTAGTGACTGACCCTCGAATGTGAGTGCAACTGACTGGGTTGGCACCCAGGATGGGGTGTTATCTTTAAAAACTTTCCTTTGAAGACGCCGAGCCTTCAGTATTTTCCCACTACCCTCTTTTAAATCCGTAGCATTTACAAACTCCTCCATAGACCATTCAACTGGTACACCGCGTACGAGACCCATACGAGAGACGTTATACGATGGGATAGCTGCTGACAATTTGTTTTGCAATAGGCAAGGGTGAGATATCAAATTGTTAGCACCTCCGGCCGACTTAAATTCTATAGCAACCCTGTTGCGCCCAATTGATTTTATGCCATCTTTCTTAATATCCTGGATTTTATTTTGACTGCATATTAGGCCCACTTTAATAGGGCGTAATGATACTCCTGAACTATCCGATTCGATCACCCGAGACACATGGACAAGAAACGGACCCCTGTCGTCTTGACCGTACGCGCGGGAATCACTCTCCAGTGACGGGTGTTTATAAATATGCGCTATGGATGCGTTTGCGGATTCCAAGTCTATAATGACCTTTTTAGCCAATGGTTCCTGCGAGATTTCGTTATTACCGGCTTGGCTGGACGACAAGGTTCTTTTTCTGTCCCTCACATCTATTTCCATATTTTCAGACGAACTACCGCCATTGTTTTTGTCGGGAGGTTCTTTCCCCTCCATCTAATACGTGGCCCAAAGGCCAAACTTACACTAACACTTAAACACTTACCAAAAATATGACAATAAACCACCACCAACACAATATTAATCAGATATTTTAAAGTTTAGGAAAATAACCTATAAACCAACAACAGACTCACTCGACGAGCTTCTGTCAACCTTCGAGGAAAAGTATTCATTGACTTGTTTCGTATTTTGAATTTACGTATTCTTGACTGTAAGTTTTCATTTATGACAGAAATAAAAATTACTAACTAACATTCGTATTCATCATAGCAACATTTGCTTCTCCCGGGAATCGAGTCCGTAACGTCAAGCTTTGTCGTCAGGGTCAATAACCATTAGGCTATCCGGTCGTCACGTCATTTGGGATTCGCTAGTTGACCATGATCCCTGATTGGTCAGGTCGGGTTATTACTCTGTAACCCCCAGGGGTTACAGAGTTCAGATGGCAATCGGCATATAGCATTTTTTTAAATACTTCTTTGGATATAAATATTTTATAATGAAGATCTACAATAATGTTACATTTTTATGCTATTTTGGTTGTAAGTAAAAACTAAATTATTACTCATTCAGTGCAGTTCATTGCAGTGTGTTATTTTTTTTATTTTAGCGTACTAACGAACACCGTGACTAGCGTTGCAAATTACAACCAATACAAGTGCAGTATTTCCTATTTAACGTCAATTTGAAAAAAAAAACATGAGCAAAGCTGACTATTTTTATCAACTGCAAAGGGGAAGGTTCTGGTTACAATTCGACTCTAAGGGGGGGAAATTGAGGGATGAATCGCCCTCTAATAAAGAGTCATATCAGAAGCCCGATGTATGAAGACGGTTTTAATTTGACAAAATTATAACTGATATGACCGTAACATTAGCAATTCAAATTGAACAATCAGTTTGCGTCAATCAAAAACAATTAGTTGTACTGCATCAATCAACCAGTCTACTAACGACGAATCGAGCTTCGGAGCATTCCTTGGGTTAGGTCAGTTGATTAAACACTACAAAATCAGACCTAACGAAGTTACGTCTAAGGTTCTAATTACAAGTTTTACAGAAATGGAGATAGGTCCTTATGAAAAGTTTTCTATTGCAGTTGAGGAATTCTCGGTCGGTTTAGTAAGTTGCGCTTAAGAATTCAAGAATGTTAAAATGGCAGGCGAAGTAGTTGAATTTACATATGTCTACGTTTACACCTAATCTATTCTTGGGGAAGGTCTATGCACGGCAGGGGACGTCTGATATGATGATATGATGATGATGGTGATTACTTTTAGTAAATACCGACTTGACGACCGGATAGCCTAATGATTAGTGACCCTGACTATGAAGCTTAAGATTTCGGGTTCGATTCCCAGAAGGAAAAAATGTTTGTATGTGTTGTCTGTAGAATTTTGATACCATAAGTTGACGTACACTCATACGACGTCGGAGTTTATACTCATAAACTCCACATCACTCTGAGAGTTACCTGTCATTGGGATTCTGTCTAAATGTCTACGATGGTACGAGGATGCATTTCCCCAACTGTATTTACCTTTACTCTCTACATTTCGATTCCATCAGCCAACAGACTCCCAATATTCAGCAGCTGTATAACAGCCAAATTATTCAGTACGTGTCACACGTACTGACGCCCCAGCTTTTTGCCTCCGAAAGCGAATTCCGAAGCGAACTGTGGAATTCCTCACAAATAGAATGTCTGGGAGGAATTTGGACCTATTGCTTCGATATACATCAACTCATTGGCATTTTGATCATCGATGTGAAATATGATCTACGTTCGAGCAAATTCTTATTTGTTACGAGCATGATGGCAACAAAATTAATTGAAGAAAGATCTAATAACGTAATGCCCAGAGACGCAACCAAGGGGACATGCTTTTATTTATTGAAGTACAAATGATTTACAAATTTCGATCCATAGTGTAAGTAATTACAAAGGCTTGCTACTATATAGTCAGTATAATTATCACGAGGAGAAGTGAAGAGGTGAAATGGACAATGCCAAGATATTTTTCATTATTTACTTAAAAAGTTCAGTTAGACTTTTGTTTACATTTTCAAACGGCTAAACGGTTAAAACTTGATCTGGCTTCACTTGTTTGTAATTAAAACATGCGTATTTTTCTAGTTTTTAAAATCCGAAATTAAGACCAATCAAAATAACCATCACAGCACAAAAACTTTGAAATTACCTCGAAGCAATTAAAACATTTCGCTCAATTCAGCTATAGCCTATTTTCTTAATGTAAAGTACTACAAATAGAAAATTGTATGACACGCTCATTTATTTCTTGCATAGAACTTGTATGGAGAAGTACTTTACAGTAAAAAAAAACGGAGTACACCAAACGAAATGTCGTGTATGTAAAAACACGATTATCATTAAGCATGGCTCGTTTTATTGGATACTGAGCTACAAGACCAGCTCAAGAGAACTAGACGAGCAGGGGCTTTAAACGTATCACATCCCTCTTCAAAACTAACAAATCCTACGTTGAGATTAAGTAAACAAAGTCCAAAATAAACAATAGCATTCATTTCACGCACCATTGCCCGGCAAGGCTACGGCTTTGACCGTGGTGGCTAATTTGGGTTTCCTTTTACTCCTTAGAAACGAAATAGTGATGCTCCCGTAAAAACATCGATGTTTTAAATTTAACGCATCGTATCGTGAGTGTTGTAGCCGGGAACGACTTCGCCTGTGGCCATTCTCAAATGCACACTTGGGCTCTATTCCACTCCTCTCTGATAAGCTCCGATATCATATCTGACAGGATATCTGAAATACCGTCGCTATTTGTGTCAATAAAGTAAACAGAGAAGGCATCACAGATGTCTGTCAGATATATTACTAGGTGAAACAAGCCCTTACTCTTTTATTGTTGGAGCAATTGTCAATGTTTTCTATTTACCGCCTTTAATTAAAGAGAAGACAGTAAATAGCGAAACAAAACATTAAAATTGACACATCGATGACGAACAATTTTAATTCGATGTTGCATTAATTCGACGTGTTGAAAAGTACACATCATCAGCCCAGTGAACTTCCAGTTTTTTCATGTTTTTGATCCTGAATTTCGCAGGTCAGGGTAACTACTTATTACATAGAAACCGTTACTATCTGACCTCCAAAACTCCTGTCACAGGGAAACTAGATCAACATGTTCATGCAAGTTTGTCATTACGTTTTCTCTCATCTTTCATCGTTGATTACTACATCAAGTTACAGAATCTCATTGGTACATGGGTAATACTGAGGTTTGAAAATAAAAAAGTTATTTTGTAATCAGTCAACATAGATAGGCTTTTTAACATGTCTGAGTCAACCAGCGCTTCGGAAAATGAGTCTCTGTGAAAAAGCGCCGCAAGAAGCTCAGCAAGTGAAGACGGTATCTAGCGATCAAGAGTCCACCACCATAGTCTCTGGACTGCCAACGTTCTTATAAAAGATGTACTAAAAAATTTTTTATCGATAAATGTGGAACAACTCTAAGGGATTTAATTGTTTTCCGCGGATGGTTCCGTCGCTGTTTCTACGCACGCAATTTTATACGCAGAATTAGTGACGCCGCTATTAAGGTGGAACGGGACCTTTATAAACATTCGAAACCAAACGCAAACAGAATTAGTACGACACTTGTATTAATTATGTAATCGAAGTTTTTCAAACTCGTTAAATATCTCATCGGGTTTCTTGCCAGTGTTTTGTCATCAGGGGTTTTTCCGAACCAGAGCAAAAATTTCCGATGTGCTAACGAGAAGCCTAATTTGAATGAAGGTAATACTATATTAAATTGTTGTAACCGAAATTTATTTTGATTTTTATTTTTAAATGTTTAACATTCAAATTATTAAATTAAAATGCTATGTAATGACAACACAAAGAAAAAATACGCATTACCCTAATTTTTCTTTGTGTTGTCATTACATGGCATTTTGAAGATAATATTGCCATAGTACCAATAAAATCGCTTTCAGCTCCTGTCAGACCTCACATCATCAGCCGCTCACTCCTAAACCACGGAAAGGACTTTGATACGGTTTTCACTGGCATTTAGAGATTTTTACAGAAGGTTTTTAGGGACATTAGATCCTAACTGTACCCATATGCGAAGCCGGAGCGAATCACTACTAAATAATAAATATTTTCGACCATTAACACCAATTAAGCATTGTCCCAAACTAAGCAAAGTAAGCAAATCTTATATTTATAGGTACTAGATACTTTTTGTCTTGTTTATGGTACTTTATAATTGCATTTTACATACAAATACCAAATTTGGAATATCCGACCAATGGAAGTCAGTCAAAATTTATTTGCAATATTAGACTCACACATACTGACTAACAGGGCAAGTTGAATAGAAGCTTATAATCAAAAGTTCTTATTTCACCTACAGCTGTATAAAGTATTTCTTATATCCCCTTTCTTTTTAGTTATTCTCAACGGTCTGCTGAGTTTATTGCGGGAAAAGTTGATATGAAATTTATTTCAAAAGTTCCTTTACCTCAATAACTAACAATTGGTTTTCGGCTTTGTCCTTTCTTCAAAGCGTAAACTTAATACTTTACTCCATCATTAAAATAATTAAACTTGTGAAAAAATTAAGTTTTGCAAACTCTTTTTTCTTTGATTTTGCGAGCTAGTACAGAGTAATTAAATACTTTCCTGTGTTTGCTCTAGATAGATTAATTTCAGCTCTGATCATATAAACTTGCTAACATTTGGGGTACGCTTTTACCATGATATCACGTTTTCAGATCAGTTTATGTCCTTGGAGTAACTGTCATCTGACCTCTATAACTCATGTAAAAGGAAATCGGACCTAAAAAAATCATGGTTACACATTCAGCCAACCAGCCATTACACCATCAACGCCCTTGAAAAAAGGAATTTAACAGAAATTTAGTAACTTACCAATAGTCAAGTTATTCATAAAAGAAACACAATAGTGTTTCTTTTATGAATAACTAGCGATCCACCTCGGCTTCGCACAGATACAATCGGAATCTGGGGCGTATTTATCCTATGGCCATGGCGCCAGGCTGCGAGGGGCGGCAGCCACCCCTAAAATGAAATACTTTATCGTCATTTCATGGGGCGCCAAACAACGGCGGTCATGGGGGTCATGCCCCCCCCCCCCCCCCTGAGCTGGTTTCAGGACTTAGGTGGACCTTTTACTTGTATTTATTGTTATCAAAATGAAATTATAAGTTCTTGACTTGACCACGACTATGTGACCCCCTCCTGGCGCCAAAGCTGGATCCGCCCTTGGCGCCAAAACTAAATGGCCCGGGGCGCCAAATCTTTAAATACGCCCCTGATCGGAATGTAATGTATATAAAAAGCTTCCGTAAAGAAAATACAAAATTACAGTAAAAACCACAACAAAATCCGTTGCGTAGTAAAGGAGATGGCGGCCGAACGTATAGTCGACCAAGAAATTGCTTGACCACTTTTCGACCGTATTAGAAAGGGATACGGTTCAAAAGTGGTCAAGCAATTACTTGGTCGACTATGCATACTATAAGGACTTACAACAGACAGGAACGGATAGCGACTTTACTTTATACTATGTCAAGATAAAGATAAAAAAGATACGTGATAATTGAGGAGGTTGTCATTTTGTCAAATGTTGTGGTATTTGTTTTGTTTAAAAAATTACTACCAGCCACTTTAATGAATAGCACCAGCACCACTTAAAATGGTGTTCGATACGGTTCAAAACTTTGTTTGAACGTTCGTTTACCTTTCAAGCTATAACCACTATTGTCTTCCAGTCAACTGAAGGCATATCGGCTGATTTTGACTGTCTAACGAGACAATGCCTATTCGACACCGCGAAAATGAAGATGAAAAAAATTTGGATGTCCCTCTTTTATGACACTAGTTTGACAGAGACGCGGGGAGGGATAAATAAACATGTCATACAATTATGATATAATGTAAACAAACTTTCCATGAAAAATTCATTAAACGACATTGAAAACCGTAAAAAAATCCGTTGCGTGGTTTAGAAGAAGTAAGGGCAAACACGAACGTAGAGCAGCTTTGTTTTATACTAGGTATGTGATATGTATGTATGTACGTAACTTCTTTATAGTGCAAAAAACATCGACAAAGAGAGACATTATGAAGAAGAATAAAATTTCGATGCACGTGGCGTATATACATGTAAATAAATAAGTAACAAGAAACTTGAAATGTCACTTACGTTTCCTCCAAACAACACACAGCCAGCCGATTTAACACAAATTCCCAAACTGTCAGAAACACTGCGAGCTAGCACTCGTTGAACACTAAAGACACTCAAAATCACCGCTTAATTTCTAAAGATCTGCCGTCATACTCGTAACACTTTAACTATATGTAGTAGAACAAAAACTAATGAACGTGTAAATTTTAATTAGCCTGTGAAATTACTTAGTCACGGACACCTAACTTGTGCTGCGTTTACACTAGCTTAGTACAGCATTTTAAAAGCAATAGCGGGCAGATTTGTTTGTACAATCCTGGCTTATTGGGTTGGACAGATTAAGGGTGTAGCCCAATTTGAAATATAAATAAAAACCTTTGTTTAATTATAAGTCTTACTAATTTAGACTTAACTCCATTGTTACTAAGACTTGGGTCTGAAATAAAGAACTTATTTGTTATTATGTATGTCTTTCCCATTGACGGGACAATAGTGCCCCGGACCCTTGGGAGGCGTGAGCTGAGCCGAAGCCAACACGTAGAGGCCCTTTAGACGATTGAATGAAATGTGATGGGTACACCGGGCAGATGCTGTCCCTGCCCGCATCATAGGGACACGAGCAGAGGCAGCCCTCGCCAGGCGTAAAGACTATTGTGGAAAGATGGGACCTAAACCCTACAAGACTACAAGAGGGAAAACGATGGACTAACGACTGAGCTATTGCGTGAGACATCCGGATGTCTGCCAAATTAAAATGTCTCAAATAATAGTGATCTTGGCAGACGGTGACTCGCCCTCCGCTAGATGGCCCCCTTTAAAAGATGTCTCAAATAATAGTGATCTTGGCAGACGGTGACTCGCCCTCCGCTAGATGGGCCCCCTTTAAAAGCGATATATAAAATGGCTCAGAGGCAACACCGGTGCGGAAGGCTAAGGGTAGAGAGGTGTCACTGGACTGTAAACTTATCGCCAACTCGCCACTTTATGTTTCCACGTCTACCCTCGAGCATACAGCTCTCGCGACTCCACTCTAACCGGCCGGCTAAGGCAAGCCAGAGGTGGGGACCTGTCCCTCGTCAGGCTTCACTCCTCCCGGCCGCGGGGGGAAGGGAGAGGTGAGGGACAGGGGGCTTCCCAGGGAGCACTCGGGTACGTGGAATCGCTACTCCCCAACAGCTCGCCACAAGCTGCCCTGCGTTATTATTATTATTATTATTTATTAGTAACTGCGCTTAGGCCTGTAGGTATAGATCGTTCTCAAGTACGACCGTGTTCTTGAGAACGCATTCCTATAGAAACGAAATATCAAATGCGATGTTGAGTACGCTTCTATACATTGAGAACCATCTTTAAGTTCAGGGCATACTACTTACTCTCTTCTTCAAAAGGGAGGCAACGAGTATGCTGGTCACCAGGAGGGAAGTTATTACCACGACCCACGGGAACAGTCACCCCGAAAATTCTTTAACTGTTGCTGGCCTTTAAGTTCCACCCCTTCCCCCTATTTTTATGGCCTCTGGATCTCTCATTGACTATAAGAAACATGATATTTATTAATTCACGGTATTATGTGAGAGAGCAGTACTACCCCAGTCGAGCCGGCCCATTAGTTTTCCATCAGCGAGGCTCTACCACTACTTATTCCGTATTGAATTTTATATATAACTTAGGGATCGTGTAGTTAGTGAAACAATTCATGAAGTGCGAACAAAGAAATGTTAACTCTTTATAATAATCTGATTCCTTTACCTTTCACAAACAAGTAAATAAAATCATGTATTTTTTTATCATACTTGTTCTTTTGTGAATAAATATTCTTGATATAACATTTTAAAATTAATTTGAATGTAAAAAAATACAAAAAGAAAAATCGAAAAAATTTAAAAATAAATAATTTCGATTACAATAAATATTCTTGTTCTATTCTTATTGTATGTCAAATACTAACTTTGTATAAGTACATATTTATTTCAAATACGAAAAAAATGGTGTTTTAGTTGATATAATCGATTGAATCACTGCATAAGTATAATCAGAAACACTAAATCTAACTTTCCGCTGATTTTTATTAATATTCATAGAAATTTAGTCTTAAAATAAAAATAATAACGCAATCAATTTCTTGCTGCTAATATTATTCTTGCCATGCAATATTCACTTGCTCCCCCAGAATAACCGGCTCGTTGGCTTGCGTAAACAGTACTAATGTCAAGTACTCAGCCCGGGTAAACAGAGCCTTAGGCTTTATCCACACATCCTTAATATAGTATAAACATACATTAACAAATGACTGGCGGGTTACATGTGGATAATTGTCAATTTCATATTGGATTGTAACCAATTTCAAGGAAGAGGGTTCAAATCAAAGGAACTTGTCGTCTTGAATTGGTTTTTCATTGCCATTATCGAGTTAAACTATATCGACAGTGGAAAGGAAAAACGCTAAAGCGCCATTTTTGACGAAAATGAGTTATAATGTATACCAATCGACGCAGAAGAAAAATTGCAGTCGAATGGTATATTTAACTCATTTTCGCCCAAAATGGCGCTTTAGCCTTTTTGCTTTCGACTGATGGTATAGATGGTTTGCTTAGAATTTAATATTGGCCAAAACTCGCTTAATGTCAAGATATTTATAAAGGCATGAGAAAGAACAAGGAGCATGTTTTTTTTTATTTAAAATGGAAACAAACATGCACGTTGGTCAACTGATGGGAAGTGTTCACCGCTCATAAGAACCTAAATATAGCGCTACTTGTCTCATTTCATTGTCCTTATAGTAGTAAATTTGTTGTTGCCTCTCATAACATACTAGCGGACGCCCGCGACTTCGTTCGCGTAGAATAAATAGCCTATCTCCGTCAGAGATAGTGTACATATCTATTGTTAAAAGACTTTTTAGAATCGGTTTAGTAGTTCCAGGAATTACCTGGTTTGACGCCGTTTTCATTCAAGATTAACTTTGACGTAGGCTTAGTCTTTCTTAGATAGGGTATTTTCATTTTGTAAAGTGTTTCTTACTTGTTGATTGTAATAAAATAAATGACCGAGACGCACTGTGGAAGGGCTTTTACCTTAAAAATATTCTTTTGTATCAAGTGTCTATAAATAACTGCACTATGCACTTTACACGCGCTTATGCCCACTGGGGCACGGACGGTAATTCCTGGAAAAAAAGCAAAAAGTATCGCACACTTGGCTGCCCAGTAACGGGAGCGCGCAAAGGTGTAAATAAATTGCACAGTGGTTTACTCGAAGATGGTGGAAAAAAGGTTTGCAAACTGTAGTGTACAATGTAAGAAGAATTATGAAATGTGGTTTAGAATCAGTTATTGCGTCCAGCTCGATTCGGGATCATAATTAATTGTAATATAAACACATTTATAAATTAATCTGTAAACATTAGCAGGTAAGGGTTAGCCGCATAAATGAAAAAGTGTCAAAACATAAAAAAATGGTAGTAGAGCCGAATAATGAACCGTTTGAATCGGGATAGTACCACACTACTACAAAATATTGGCGTGAAGTAATATCTAACTGGATTACTTCCCATCACTGACCGTCATACTCGTTTGCTGTGTATAACTGTATATGTTCAATACATACTTCAACTACAGAAGTCTTTTATCATCATCCCGAAACTACAGTTTCCGCATTTCTCATACAAAATACCAGGAAACCCGCCATACAAGTTTTAATGGGTAATTGGGTACCTGCATACTATTCATACAATAGTCAAGGAGACCTCAGTTCCTTGACGAAATCCGTGAGTGACGAATCGACAAGTAGCTATCAGGATGTGCTTTGATGTAGGTACCAACCTTGATTGGGTTGCTGAGTCGTAATGCAGTGTAGTAGTGGCATTAACTAAGATGGATGACAATCTTACAACAGAGCCCTTAGTGTAAATTTGTGTATAGTCGACCAAGTAATTGCTTGACCACTTTTGAACCCTATCCCAATGTAATACGGTCGAAAAGTGGTCAAGAAATTTCTTGGTCTACTATACTAACGTTGGTAATGTGGCGAAACTGGCAAACGCAACGCACGGAATGCTGAGATTGCAGGATCGAGTCCTGACATTACCCTAGTTTTTCTTTGTGTTGTCATTATATAACATTTCAATTTAATTGAAGCCCTTGGTGTAAGTTTTCTGTCACAAAAACGTCTCCAACGAGTCATCGTTAACTTCTAAATTGTATGGAAAGATTTTGTTGCAAATACGCGCCGCAAGAGGCGCTGTCTTTACTTCCATAGAAATTGAGAAGTTAACGCTAACGCGTTCGTTGGACACGTTTTTTGTAGCAAAAACTTACACTAGATGCTCTGTAGCCCTAACATGACCGATCAAGTTCAGTTTATCTGAGTTTATTTGTACGTCCCTTTCTTATAACATTTGTTTGATAGAGACGCAGGGAAGGACAAATTAAACCTGGGCCGGTTATGTTAGGGCCAGTGGTATTAAAAAAAGAAAAGATGTTTTCCTTGTATTCAGTCTAAGAACAGTTATTTTAGATTTACTGACTTAAATGATGGTAACGGACTCTATTACTGATCTCGCATGTCAATTTTGTCTATCTTCGAACGGTGGGATTGGTTTTGTTGGTATGTGGATCTGATGACAATTAATTAATAAAGTGTGGTAAAAAAAACCGTTTTAAAAATGTTCTTTTTAATGGAATATTTGTTCTTTTTGTAAAATCGTCAGAATTTACAATTCATAAGATGCGGTATCATCGCGGTTTTTAATTATTGGCCCTATATGGAACCTTGTCGTCGTGAAATAATGACTTGTAATTACAACGTTAATCTGACAGCGTTATACTTACAGTGAATCTTAGAATTAGTATCAAGTAGTTGACAAATGTCAAACTATTTATCAGCAGTTTATCAGCAGTGGGGATATACCATGACGAAACTGTTAATACGTTAATGGCGATCGAAATCAATTAAAATAAATAACATCTCGTAAATAAAAGTGAGTGAGAAAAATATAATTTTCCGTCCCATGAGTCAGTTGCACGTCAGTTGTGGTTTAGGTATTGTATCAAGAACTTGAAAAAAGATGAGAAAACGATATGCGTTCGTAATAGTTACGATCAAAAACATAGCTATGGAAATTGACACCCGTTGTCAACTCTTTTACCGGCAACACCGAACCCCGAACTTAATTTGTACCGAACTTGCCCCTTTTTTGTCATTTTTTTTTTGTAGGATTTATTCGTCATCAAAGGTTATTTTACTTCACTTATCAGTTATTATTTGACTTCATTTATATGATACTTTGTTATTAAAGCATCGTTGTCATCATAATATCATATACCAGCCAGAAGACGCCCACAACTGGGGATAGTTCTTTCCGAAGGATCTACTCATTGACCGGACTTAAATAATATAAAGACTATAAATAAAACTACAAAATAAATAAATATACATCTCTTTTAGATTCAAATTTACGCTTGTACTCATTATGCTAAACAATAGATATTTGTGATTATAGAAGCTATGGAGATAAATAGATATATTCAAATTGTATGTAAGTTACACGACTCGAGTGTATACTTTTGTATTCATCATACAAACGCCTGCCTTTAGCAAGGCTCAAACTCGCAACTTTTGGCTTCGTAACCAGGGTCACTAACTAGACTATCCGGCATGCAACATTATTATAATTAGGTAAAACTACTATTAACTATAAGCGCCTGAAGTCAAGCCATCCGTTGTCAAATCCGTCCGTCCGTTAATGTCCACCTTTTGTATCATAATTAAGTTACGTGTAAAAATATACAGTAAGTTTTAAATCAATAAATTAATGAAAAAACTGTCTATGTCCTTACGTCATTTTAGCTGGTTGACACACAGTGCACTTTTTTTTAAATATTGACGTTTGCTAATGATAATAATTTAAATTATAATAATTATAGACACAATTATCTCGCATCGTGTCACAATAAAACACAATTACGTTAAATTAATTCCTTATTTATTATAAAAGGCTTACTGGTGGAATGGTAATGTAGAAAAAAGGTCCACTGTGCGTTCTGAAGGCAATACTGGCTGATAACAATTATTTAAAAAAAAAACGTTGTTTCAAACTTGGGCCCTATTTTATAAAAGAATGTCTTATTAAGTAAGATGTTTGCATGCAAAATCAACTAATGTTTTCAGACTAATATTTTATGTGAAACGGGGCACTGGAATCCATTTTCAAATATTGTTATAATCATTATAAAGGAAAAATATTACTTATTACTTAGATGATATTTTTTGGGTATAAATTAAAATTAGTTTTATTATATTTTTCTTCTTATTGATTTGTTTAAGAATACAAGTTTTTTTTAATTTACTAAACCAGAAGTGGTATGTCGCGGATTCCCGCGGTATGCCGCGAGTATTTGCGTAAAAACATCGGCGAAATATGGGTGCTAAAGTATAAAAAAGGGTTCTTAATAGTGTTCATTTACGTAAATCCTTTGCCATAGGTACTACACTTAGCTTAAAAAAAATTAAGCATCAAAATATAATTTTAACTAAAAAGTTACTGATCCTTGAAAATTTTTGGCAAAAAAGTTTTTATAGGTTGTTTAGCGTTTAAAAAATCTATTGTGCATTGCCCGACATGGCTCTTGCCCTGCTTTTAAAAATCTTTTTTTGTTTGTTTTTGTCAAATGAAACTTACTCTTTTTACCGCGGAGTTTAAATTGACCGGTATAGAAAAGGTCAAAAAAAATTAAAAGATAATATGACAATTTAGTCTTTTAATTAAAAACAGATTGTTTACAGATACAAAAATATGAAAGATAATTTTTAGTTGTAATTTAAAAAAAGGCAAAGATTGCAGTTAGCATATAGCCATGTTTATGGAGGTATCAAATAAACAAGCATTAAAGATTGCTTCACTTTAATCTGCGGTAAATATTTGTGGCTTAGAGTAGTGCAGTCCGCGATAAATTAAGACAGTGCGGTCAAGGCACATACGCGAGTTAGGCAATACCCAACCGGATCGCACTTGACATAACCTATAGCTAAATGCATGCATAGAAATTACATCACATAAAAAACAAATTTAAAATTCAAATTTCGAAAGAGAGAGTCGACAGTCTACTTAATACTTACAGTGACAAATGGCTTAAATCCTCAAAAAACACATCACTTTTAAAAAGACACTGGCCGGTTTTTTCTGTTTCTGTTTTTAAATTTGAATTGACGCGCTCGATTTTCAAACTGTTGGTCCGCGAACGCCCCACGTGGTTGGCGGACGGTAAATGGCCATAACGTTGGTATCACCTGCCAGTAGCATCTTGGTATAAGCTAAGCGTGCATATTAGACCTAACGCGCCCTCGCGACTGCAATAGGCTAGTTGACTCATATCAAATTTGGCGCAATAATTGAATATTTCCGGCAGTGTTTGACTTACAAAACTGAAATATATCGATTTCAGATAATTTAAGTCCACGATGGTTACATAATTTAAATTGAAAAATTGAAATTTTTAATGTTTTTTTAAACGCTTTAAACGCATTTTTTTTGATCTAATAGAACAATGAACAATTACTTTAGGGCTACTTTGAAAATGAGTCAAGTAGCCTATTGGCATTAAACTTTTATTACCGGTATTTCCTCGCCATTCAAGTTGTTTCACCTCAAGGAGGATTTATGACTGATTTTAAGTAAACTTGATGATAATGTATTATCTATATGTTAGAAAATAACACTAAATAATGTATTTTAAGCCGTTGACTCGTTTTTATAACAATAGAAGCTTTGCAGTCATGCGTTAATATAGTAGGTATGCACATTATGTATGAAGTCGTAAAAATAAATAACTGAGGTTTGCTTAGGCTAACCGATGGCAATGTTCTGCCTGCATTGGTATGAAATGCGTACCTAAATACATAGAAAAAATACTATACTTGATACACCAAATCTGAACAAAAAAAAAGAACGAACTCATTCTTTACAATTAAATACCAGCATCGTCTTAGTTATCTGTACTAGTACAATATTGGACTATAATGGTTGTCGATATTTTAATAAGTTAAATTTAAATATTTTAAAACTTTTATCAAGGGCCACAAAATTAAATTAAAACTGTAATAGCGGCACTGAGTGGAAATATCAAAAACGCATATTTTATATACGTTGCTGGCACTAAGTGCGCCAATTGATGAAAAACAATTATCTGCGTTCAGTCGCCAGTTTGCGTCCGGCCTAAACAATGCACGCGGCCTTGCAATGCCGTGAGAGGTTCTTTTTCGGCCTCTACTAATGCGTTGACTATTTTTTAAATGCAGCATTTTTTTCGTGCGTATTTATAAATATATAAATATTTTGGGACCATTTACCCCATTTGACCTAGTCCCAAAGTAAGCAACTAAAGATGGTTGTGCTATGGGTACTAGACAACGTATGTTTGAACGTATGTAAAGAATTAGTGACATTCGTAGCGTAAACTTAAAAATATTCGGATACCGAGGACCGGATAGCCTAGTGGTTAGTGGCCCTGACTACAAAGCTTGAGGTTCCGGGTTCGATTCCCGGGAGGGGCTAATGTTTGTAATATGAATGTTTGTACCCGAGTCGTGGATGTTATATATATTTAAGTATGTACTTATCTATATAAGTATGTATATCCGTTGTCTAGTACCCATAACACAGGCAGCTTTAGTTGCTTACTTTGGGACTAAGTCAATTGGTGTTAACTGTCCCAAGATATTTATTTTATTTATTTGGGTTATTTAATGTGTGTGCCCAGTTTTGTTTCTACAAAAAAAAACTCATTCATCAAACTCAGCTCAGTAGGTACTTTAAGGGCTAAATTCAAACATAAACCGACTGCTGAAACCGCATAACCCTCATTTTTGACTTTGCCTTACTCGGGTAAAAAGGGGGTGTTACACAAAGATTAAGTGATCTAATAAGGTAACTTAAACCAGTGTTTGACATGGTTTGTATCAGTAGTGGGCATCATTGTCTCTCTTTTTACTTATATATTTCCGCAATTCCTTGTCAACAATTGAGTCACTGGACTGGCCAAGGACTGGGTCGGTTACTTTATCTAATTACTAGCTGTTCGTCCGACTTCGTCCGCGTAGAATAGTGTCTTTGGGTAGCATTTTTAATTATTTAGGCTAATTATTTTACAAAAAAGGCACATACGTATAACTTCGAATATCCTATTTATTTATATCGAATCAACAGCCTAAAAAATAAGTTTCAAGCTTCTAGCTCTAAAAATGACGATACTTCCATACAACTTTTCATCCCCACTTTCAACCCCTTACAACCATTTTTTCGCATTAAAAAGACAAGTATCCGATGTCCTTTCTCTGGCTCTAGACTATATGTGTACCGAATTTCATTAAAATCGGTTCAGTAGTTTTGGCTTGAAAGTGCGATAGACAGACAAACAGAGTTACTTTCGTATTTATAATATGAGTAAGGATAAGGATTAGATCACCTATGACCTAAATTATTCATAACACCCTGATGTTATGAATTTCGTTCAAATTGTGCAACGTTTCTCGCGCTCGTAAAAGATCGCGAAATAACGCGAAATATTCCGATAAACATGTGCTGCATCACATTATTTCGAAACTAATTAAAAATTAAACACCAATAAGAGAATTTACAGTTCAATAACAAGAATACTTGGTTTAAAATTAAATCGAGAGTTATAAAAAACACGCTAAATTGCATAAGTACTTAAAAATAATAAGATTCTTAACCGACTTTGGTGAAACCGCATAGTCCGGTATTTAACGAGTTTAACGTACAAAAGAATTATAATATATTTCTTTTTTTATATAAAATAGGAAGGCAAACAATTAAGTGGGTCACCTGATGATAAGTGATCACCACCGCTTATAGACACCCGCAACACCAAAGAGATTGCTGATGCGTTGTCAACCCTGAGATTTAAGAAGGAACACCTCTTGTGCCAGTAATTTTACAGGCTGTCTTGCTCTCCACGCCGGAACACAACAGCGCAAGCACTGCTGTTAGCGGCAGGATTAGCGAGCAAGGTAGTGGTAGCGATCCGGACGGACCTAGCACAAGGTCCCACCCGCAAAAGTTTATTGCACAAAAGTATTAACTATAACAACAATAGAAAAAAAAAACATGTATATATGCAAAGACGAACTTAAGCCTTTAAGTTAACCTTGACTCAATTGACAGAACATTAGAATCAACAGGAGACACATTTCCATATTAAATGTTCCCGTTTTTGGTTGCCACCGCAACAGGATAAAAGATAAACTTAGTGAAGTAAAATGAATCAAAACAAAATTATATAAAGTCCATTCAATTATATTCATCCTGCCTTTCATGAAAGGGGGTACGTTGGCGCCGGAACGACAACTTGCGAAATATCACGCCAGCGGCCATTTTGATTTACATTCCGACTTGAATTTTAATTACGAGTGTGCAGTGGAGAAAAAATACAGTAGAGCAACTTTAATAATGTACAACTAGCGAGCCGCTCTGGCTTTGATCGGGTACAATTGGGATGTCATCTTAAAAACCTTTTAAAATGCTATGTAATGAAAACACAAAGAAAAATGTTCATCTATCTATTTAATTAACTAAGGCCATAATCAGAAAGGTACGCACTGAAAGACAATTTAAACTTTGGTGGTCATGTTAGGCCGTAACGTGACCCACAGCACAGTATTAATACTGATGATAATTTTAGAGTAGAATGAGTTTTTACTGTAGATTTTGCGGTTAGTATGTATAATCGATGTTTTTTTTTCAGTTTCGTAAAAAAAAAGAAAATAGGTTTAGAGATTAAAATGTTACAGTATTCAATTGATCTTAAAGTAGAAAATGCATCGCGTGCAAATCAATATAAAATACAAACAAGGTGATTAAAATATAATCATCGAACACGTGCTAACGCTCTCGAAACATTGTTCACAACATCGGTGTATATCAATTTATCTTAAGCTCTTATTCATAAACCCAAGTATCAAAAGTACTTAAGTACTTTTCCTATGAGGACATATCTTAAAAGTTTCCACAATCATATTATTGTAACCATTAGTAATTTATTTGCTATGAAAATAAATGTTAATGCTGAAAAACTCATCTAAAGTTGTGGATAAAATACATTTCTGTGATCAGCTAGACGAATAAAATAACAATAATAAACTTTTACGATAAAACTAAAATTTATCATAGGTTCCACAAGAACAACAACCACAAGGTATTTACCAACTAGGAATTGATTAAAATTTGTTTGATAATACTTTAAGATGTAAGAATCGTATTTGTCTTCAAACACTTTCATCAGGGAGTCGGGACTTCCCCGCGTCCTACGTAGCTGCGGAACGGTCTGCTTGAGGACAAGCAGATGTCTCTGATAATTATGTGAATATATATCATATCATATTGATGTTTTTATTACCATCATTTGGTTTAACCAGGCCACTGCCACAATTATAAGAACCCTAAGTAGTATAGACGACGGCCAAACAAATTATCAAGTCCATACTAGGTAAGTTCTAATAAAATCATTTTATTGCACAAAATCTCAAGTTGACTCCTATTTTAATGTCCATGAAACGTGATGAATATTTTCGATTTAAATCGAGTATGACTAAAAGTTTCAGCTTAGTATTAAAGATTGGTTCCGACGATAACATGTTCCTTATAGGGTACGAAAATGGGTTTTTGTGCACAATTATTAGCAGTTTTAAATGTGTCGAATAAACATTAAAGAAACCCACAATCCAAGAACCTGTTAATTTAAATAGAAATTAAAGTTTAAACTGTCAATAAATAAAAGAATACCCCTAAATAGGATGGTGAAGACCAATTCCTATCAATCAAGATTTTCATTTTGGGCTAGGACTTATATAAAAACGTTGTAAAGTGGTAGGTAAACTTGAATGGTATTAAATCAAAAACTTGACTGATAATATATGTATAGTTAGGATCAAAAAAGTAACCCTCATCTGACGCGTCGTTACATAGTATAAAGTCTCTATTTTTTCCCGTCTGTTCGTATTGTGTATCTTCGGCCACCTTCTCCTTTTAAACCTCCGAACGGATTTTGATGCGATTTTGACTGTCATTTAGAGAATTTTATAGGCAAAGTTTTTATGTACATTTTATCCCGATTGTACTCGTGTGAAGCCGGGGCGGGTCGCTAATCTAGTATAATTGAAAAAAAACATTATTAACTCATCCTTGAATTTCGATGTCATGCGCACGTAATATAATAAAAAAATAAATAAATAAATAAGGCCCAGGCGGAGATGGCAAGACGATCTGGCCACCTATTTGAAGGATTGGCCGGATATAGCCCAGGACAAGGAGATGTGGAAGTCAAGAGGAGAGGTCTTTGCCCAGCAGCAAGACTACCTACTAAAAATAAATATGATCAAGGTTTTTTTATCATTGACATATCAATAGGACACTAGCTTTCGTGAAAATTTCGTAAAACTATTTGACACTAACACTATAGACAATTAAGGACGAATTTACCTAGAAATTATAGCTTATTCTATGTGGATTTAAAATTAAAATTTAGCCACAATGAAACACAAAGAAAATCATGATAGTCCAAAAGAAGTTTCGGTTACAAAATTAAAACTAAAGAATTTGTTCGAAAACCCGTAGAGTCGACCTACTGTAATTTGCACCAATGCTGACCCAGTCTTGTTTGAAAGCATTAAATAATTGTTGAAATTTAATACGATCCGGCGCCAATCCTGGCCGTCTCTATAAAGCGTGGCTTAACTGGGTTATTTGTCGTACTGATACTTACACCAGAACCGATAAACCTTTACTATGTTTCGTTACTTTAAGGATTTCTCTCACTAAACGCGTTCTGCAGGGTTTTCACTGTTGCTCATCACCATTCCTTCATTAATTGTTAGAATACAGGTCTACAAAGATGGACTTTAGGCAAGAACAGAAAGCTGTACTCGGAGTTGATACTAGTTTTAGCAGAAATTGGTGCCAAATGTTAGGCACTTCGTCAATTATTTAAGGAACCAGTCAAAGAGAACTCAGTGACTCTTTAACGTTACTTTTAAAATTGTTGACAGTGTTAGAATCGTACAGTCCGTTGATGTTTTGAACTAGCTTTTACATGAGGGTTCGTACGCGTGGAATTCGGAAGTAGCTGTCCATATTTTTCTTTCTTGTTAATAATAACTCTGCTTTTAGGCAAAGTATACATGTCAAGATGAAACATTCACCGGTTTCGTATCTGGTTGTCAATTATTGGATCACTGGACTACTATGTACAGTCAACCAATTTGATCCATAGGCCACTGTAATCTTTTCACGACAAAAGTCGTAATGACTTCTGAGTAAATGTCATAATATCTCAACGATGACACATTGCGGCAGTGTTCTACAGTGTTCTATGAATCAAATTGCTTGACTGTACACCTGTGGCGCAAAATAACATCCGGAACAATGAAAGTTCGGATATATGGTGCATTCGGATAATGAACCTTCGGAGTTATGTAGCGAATTATGTGGCGTTTCGACTGCACCGCAGAACGCATTCAGTGTGATGCGTCCCTTATTAAACACGTGAATCAAGTGCTTTGAGATGAAGATTGCGGGTGGTGCACCTTGTGCAAGATCTGTTCGGATACTACCATATTGTTCGCTAACCCAACCGCTAAGCAGCAGTGCTTCATCATCATCATCATCTCAGCCACAAGAAATCCACTGTTGAACACAGGCCTCCTCCATGGATTTCCAAAGTGACCGGTTGAAAGCGGTATACAATCAGCGCCTTCCTGCCACCCGTATGAGGTCATCGGACCAGTGCAAAACAGTGCTTGCACTGTTGTATTCCGGCACAGCTAACAGGCACAAAGAGTCTATCTTATAATCTATCTTAGCCCTCTGGGTTGGCAATGCATCTGCAGTCTTCTTGTTATTGAAGATGTCTATGGACAGTGATAAGCATTTATCACCAGATTACCCAGTTGCTCGTTTGCCTTCCTATGTTGTATATTTAAAAAAAAGAGAAAGAAGCTTTAGTGACAAAAAAGAGAACAATTTGTGTACGGAAAAATCACTGCTCCCATTACCTTTTATTACAATAAAGTACAAACTGTATTTCGAGTAACAATTCCATTCTACATCCTTCAAGAGACAATTTTATTAAGTACCGTCGAGGAATACAGAAGTTAGTCAATTTGGCTCCTTATCATATCGCAATAGGGTGCAAAGTGACAAACCTTTACATTCCTCGGCTGTATGTATTAAAAAACGCTTTTTGTGGTTTGTACGCGGATACATAACTAAAATCGAATGCATGTCCTGAACGAACAAAAACTGAGTACCAATGAGCCCTGGTATTGCCGTCACCGGTAAATCTCGGGGAACAGGTATTTCCTCGATGACGCATACTAGTAGAGCCTACCAGATGGCAATCACTATTAGAGGTAGATTCAATTAAATAGGTATGTTTTGTTTTATAGATGCGTCATCGACGTAACTAAGTTAGATAACCGTCACACTTTAAGTTGACATTTGGTTACCTACAACATGTACGGCTATTTGTGGCGGCACAAGTGGACATTAATAATGTTGAATTTAAAAGGTAGATACTTTGAAAACCATGTTCAAATTAAAATAGTACTTATTTGCACTTTTTGTTATTTAGTTATTTTTTTACAACAGTTTAAAATAATATAAGATGCTAATTATTTATAAAAGTTAAATCCTTATTTATGTTTCAGATTGATTTTAATGGCGAAATCAATATTTTCTCCTCCTGTTAAAATTTTTCGCTACATATCGCTGCAGCATTCATGGCCGGAGAATTCCTACATAACGATTCAATCTTCGTTCACCGAATTTTATTATAGTACTTACCTACCATGTTGTTTTATTCCCAAAAATGGTTTAAATATGGCGTCTTATCTTAATTTTATTACTACATATATTATACAGATATAATTTCATTAATAAAGATAAAGTGTCGTTTAACTTTAATCAAACAAAAAGCGAAATAAAAGTAGAGCCAACATAAGATAACTGAATTATTATCTTAGTCCTTCCTTATCTATAATTGTAATTCATCTAATTAATGTCGACAAACATTAGTCAATAATATATCTAAATTTACTAAACAAATACAAATAGTTAACAAACGCGTCGGAGTAAATTGTTTCTAAGGATTTTTTTCGCGCAGTTATTTTATTGATTTTCCTTCGCGTCACTAAATATAAAATATGTATGTAGGTTGATTCTTCGGCTAGAAGCGTCACCATCTAAACATTAGTAGATATTAGTATTAAAACGCATGCAAAATAACTCTCCTTTCTGCCGGCAGTCGGTCAAAAATAACCAAACCTAAAACAACTGGATTGCTCACGAAGAATTATAAATGCACATACCAATTCGGTTTTCAGATGTGAAATTGAGTATTTTTTTTAAGTTGCAGTACATTTAGTATTCGAATTTTGATTATTTATCGACTCAACGACAGTACTCGCGGAACGATAGTGAAACTTTCGTAATCACAGAATAATTGAATAAGATTAGAATGTCCTTCGTGACTCATAACTAAACCAGTCTCGCCAACGCATCAACTCCATAAACCTGTCATAGCTCGCACCACACTAATGTCTGTAGTTATAGATCGTTTTCAAGTAGGTAGGTACCTCCGTGGACTCAAAATCGCATTTGACATTTTGCTTATATAGGAATTAAACGTCAAATGCTATTTTGAGAACGGTCTATAACTACAGGCCTAAAAGCCGCTATCACTGAGGGAGAGCTGTCAGCATGAACTTTTGCTCTTGATTTCTGGCGTATTGCATTTTTTTAATTCTAAAGCTGACAAACAGGCAAGCGTTTCACCTGATTTACATTTAAGACTGCCGGTGCGTTGCCGGTCCAAAAGCATTCTAATCTTATTCATGTGTCTGTGCCTTGTGGAGTAGTTTTGCACTGAAGTAACTCAACGTTAGAAGGTTTTAAATAATATTTCCAAGCGTTCGATAGTATTTTTATTAATATTTACATTATGATTTTTAATTGACTAATTTTAACTTTTTATTTAAATTATGTGATTAATTCTAAGTATTTTAAATTGACATGTAAGCTGGACAAACTTGGCTTTGGAGGTAAATGGTGATGATAATTATTATTTATTTATTTATAATTATAATTCCACATTGAAACTACTTATTTTAATTATTTACCTGATGGAGCGATGCGGGCCGGAAAAAACCACGTAACGCTCTTGTGGCACAATCAGATGCACTATTTAACGCTGGTGGATATTTTCCACTTTTTTAAATGACGTCAACTTTAAGTTAAGGGTTATATTTTTTCAAAAAATTAACACAAGTTAGATAAATACTCCTTATGTGGGCATCCTGTATTGAGCATCTTCAATCGTATTTAAAATTAAAAGACATCCTGAAAAACAATGTGCCAATACCAATTACTTCGAGGTACGGTTTGCAAAACCGGTTTTACTTTGTATGAAAAAACCGGTTGTCTTAGAAAAAATTACCGGGCTTGCATTCCTTACTTCGAGGGATGATTTATTCTCCCTCTGTCTCTTAGCATATACACACTTAGAAGTCCAGTGCTGAACACTGAACGTATTAGCTTTCTGCTGTTGTGCGTAGCCTTCTGGCCGAAGGATGTTGTGTTCCGGCGGTTCCGGGGCACCTTGCCGATGATAAGCACGACATTGGAAGTGACCAGCGATATTTATTACCGGTGGAAGTGACGACGTATCAGGGCCACGCCTTTTTGTCGCCATTTTTTTTTAATAGACTATATTTGTGTCCCACTACTGGGCAAAGGCCTCTCCACAAGATTTCCACAACTCCCAATTTGACGCAATGTCAGCCCAGTACTTTTCAAACCCGTCCAAGTCGTCCCACCGTCTCTTTCTTGGTCTGCCTCGTCGTCGCTGGCCGTTCTGCGGCACCCGCCAAGTGGCTGAATTTGTCACCAAATTGATTTTTAAAATACTTTTATTTCTTTTATACGTATGTTAGTATATAAGGTACTCACTGTACGGGCTTTGTTGCCTGAAATAAAGTTTAATAATAATAATATTACAGAGTGGCGGTCCCGCGGTGGATGCAGAAAGCCCGACAGACCTAGGGCGCGCTGGTCTGACGATGTCCAGAAAGTCGCTGGCAAACTGGAATCGAGTGACTAACAGCAGAACAAGATGGCGAGAGTTAGGGGAGGCCAAGGGGAGTCCAATACTGGACTTATCACCGCTGCAGATGGTAATGATGATGATGAATAATAATATTGCACGGATTTGCATTCAGTTTCGACATGACGTCATTTTATGCTGACAAATAGACAAACTCACGTTCGTGTTAGTATTATTTTCACATCCTGCATACGTGACCACAAATACAAAAGCTTCTTTACTCAGCCTGCACTTTACTGTTCCTTAACACCCGTTAAATTAAGTCCTTTTAAAAGGCAATTAGTTCCAGTAATCAACGTTAAGCGCGCGTTAACGTAAGGCTAACTAATTAATGGCGCGTTTTATTATGAATTGAGAACGGGGTTTGACGTGAAATATCTTCCTCATGGACATTGATTACTTAGTTTTTTTTAACTATCCACTTCTTACATTTGGTAAACTATAATTATCCTTTACACCGTGTATTTTGTGTCTGCGTTAACATTGTCTTATTGTTTGGTACCTACAGTCACTCTCAGAAGTAAACACTTAAGAACCTTGTCGTATGAACGTATGAAATTAGAGTTGCTCGAATATGTCACAGTACTGACAGCGACATGGTACTAAAATGTTCAGCTACTTATGTGGCTGACCGTACCTACAATCAATGACACATAAGTGCCCATTAAAGGCAAAACTAAAAGAAAGTGTAATTTTTCAAAAGGGAGGCATAATAACCGACTGTCACAATTATCAAAGTAGTACCTACAAAAGATTGCTAAAAGAGTTTGTATTTTATACGCATTTTAATGGCATTTTATTAAGTCAGAAATTAAGACATTGTCGTCCTGTAAATCCGCAGACGAACGAAAGTAACCGACGTAGCCCAGCGGATTAGCAAGTTGAAGTGGCAGTGGGCAGGGCACATAGCACGGAGAACTGATGGCCGATGGGGTCGAAAAGTTCTCGAATGGCGGCCGCGTATTGGCAAGCGCAGCGTAGGACGACAAGCCATAAGATGGTCCGATGACCTTTTACAGGTGGCACGAAGGCGCTGGTTGCATGCCGCCTCCAACCGGTCGCTTTGGAAATCAATGGAGGAGGCCTATGTTCAGCAATGGACTTCTTGTGGCTGAGATGATGATGATGATGAAATCCAACTTTGTTCACTACTACAGTCGAGTTATGCATTATTGAGCTGATATGTCAATCCCTTTCGAGCATAGTTAATTTCTTTTACTTCCCTCTGTATTGGTCAATTAATTGTGTTGCTTTGTGTACATTTACAGAAACTAGGTATCCACATTTGTTTACATAAAAATACTGTGAGAATCAGACATATTGAAATAAACGGAACAAACACGTATTTAAAGACTTTAACTCTGCACTGTTGTGTTCCGGCGTGGAGAGCAAGACAGCCGGTGCAATTACTGGCACAAGAGGCATTCCATCTTAGCCCTCTAGGTTGACGACGCATCTACAATCTTCTTGGTGTTGCGGTTGTCTGTGACCGGTGGTGATCACTTACCATTAGGTGAACCACTTGCTTGTTTGCCTTTCTATTTCAGTTTTAAAAAATCTACACTCATCTACACTAATATAATAAAGAGATAAACTTTGTTTCTTTGTTTGTTTGTAATAAGAGTTAATAGGTGGTAATAAGGGGCAATAAGGGGTGGAACTTCTGCACCGATTCGAAACATTCTTTCACTAATAGAAAACCAGACTATCTCTGACGGACATATAGGCTACTAATTCAATGAGGCTGAAGTTGCGGACATCCGCTAAAATGGTGATAAAGCACCATTTTTACTGTTTTAAAGAGCACAACTACCCAAATTAAATTTCCAAATAAGTCAACCACACTTTGTGTTAACAGACGAGTACGTTAAAAAATATGTAGGTACTTTATTTGCGTCGACCCATGTACATTCCGAATTTAAAACAATATAGCTATGCTAAATCTCAGAATCGAACTCGAACGCTTATAAAAACCGTAGTATGCCTAACTATAGAATAGAACGGTAGTAATATGTCAACTATGTGGTACACAATGCATTTTAGGCATGGACTTCATGCTAATGGACATCCATACCTAAATGCATTGTTTTAAAAAAGATTTTCCGCCGCGCATCACGTGGGACGGCATGGTGGTATTTCTGTCTACCACGTGAGGTACAGTCAACACACATGATAACCATTTAAGATGGAACTAAGAAAACCTGTCTAATATTCATATCAAATGTCATCAGGTGATCTCGCTTGCCTTCTTGAGGTGCAATTTTTGAATCTCACCGGGTGACTAAAGTTCACCAAGATGGCCGTTTTTCATAGAGCTTCATCATAGGCCATCTTGGTGAGCTTTAGTCACCTGGTGCGATTCAAAAATCGCACTCCTGGTCTTTTGTTCGGAGGCTTAGCGATTTCGTCTTTATTGGTCAGTTTTAGGTTATCTTCGACTGTACTACTAAACTTGCACGATCTTTTTATCTAAGACTTCCAAAAAGTAAGAAGAATGATTACATAATTAATAGATTCAAGCGTTAGTTTGCAAAGGTAACCTCGTTACTGCATAATTTGTTAGTAATGAGTGAGAACAGATTTTGTTAAACCTTAACCGTCCCTATTTGTAACAATTTATCCTGGTCTATTTTTAACGGCGGCAAGTTCAAGTGTGTTAAGGTATGTAGGTTTGCCGCAATTGGCAATTGGACTGTGATTGAACAACAATGCCAGAGCTGGCGTGACGCGGACACCTACGCTTTGATATCCGAAGTATTCAGCTTGAATTGCCTACTCGAGCTAGGATGTGCACCGGTGGTGTGCAACCTTTGGTACAGAAAATATACAAAAATATGACATTCAACATCTTGTTGCCTTTAGTCATGGAAATGGAAGGTATGTGTGTGAGCTGATGGGAAGTTATTCCTGCCGCTCAAGGGAGCGTGGCGCTGCCCTGGTCGAGCTAAAGCATTCGTACAGCAACAGTGGCTATGGCTACAGTGTGGCTCTACCACTACAAATATATATTTATTTCATGACCCGTGCCCAGTGGTCGCCAGGTACCTATAGGTTTTTCTAACTTATGTACATTACCTAAGTACCGTTAACAGCCAACGTTCTTACGGTGAGAGAAAACATCGTGAAACAACCTGAACAATTACATTAATGAATGTGTAACCATGGTCCGACGATCCGGTTTCCGTGTCGCAGGGGTTGCGGAAATCAGATGGCACACTGAAAAAAATGGTTTTGTTACACGTAACCAAGGTTTTGTTACCTATTACATAAAAAAGTGACTACAGAACTATTTATTACACCTTACTTAACTCTTGATTTGTAAATAACTCATCAAATGTTTATAAGTAGCAAATAGTTTTGCTAATTTAAACAAATTTTGATTATCATTAACCACAATCAAGAGTAACCAAACTTTAGTTCGGTTGTTCCTTTTTTCAGTGCAGTCACTCTAATGTCCTGCCAAACCTGACAAAATCTGGGATCATAACTAGTCAAGCATACCTCAAATTAAGAAATAGAAAAAAACGCTAGAAAGAGGAGGGTTACAAAAAAAAATCTTTCATGGTTAAAAGGTTTGCTAACTCTGACGTCGATTAACAAACGGATTTGTGCTACAAAGAGCTATGTAGAATCGGCCGGAAGGTACCAGTAACCTGTCAATAATGTATATAAAATTATTATATACAATTATAACAAGGACATCCTCTTAAGGGAATATCGGTGCTTCTCCCCGCGCATGCATGGCCCGGATAGCCTAGTGGTTAGTGACCCTGACTACAAAGCTTGAGATTCCGGGTTCGATTCCCGGGAGGGGTTTGCCCGTCCCGGGAATGTTTGTATGATGAATACGAATGTATGTAACCGCATTTTGAATGTTATAGTGTGTATTTAAGTATATGTGTATCTATTTAAGTAAGTAAATCCGTTGTCTAGTACCCATAACACAAGCAGCTTTAGTTGCTTAATTAAGGATTAAGTTTAGGTCAATTGGTGTCAATTGTCCTATTTTTTTAAATATTTATGTCCTGAAATAGCGTGCATGATTTTACCAAGATAAGTAATGCAAAACTTTCTGTAAAAGAGTTATAACCGGTTTTAACCGGAGTAATTTTCACACAAGATTTTCTATGTGATGATGTTAGCTTTTAAGTAATAAATTGAATGGTGTTAGAATTTAGAATTTATTTTATTGACATACATAATAATGATAACGACATGATGTAGTATTTGTAATGATTAGAATTAGAATTAAGTATTTATTTGTTTGTGAAACACAGATGAATTATATAATGATTTAGTACTGTCCTGAAAAGTTTCTCGTATGTCATGCGATCATTTCTTATGTTAGATTATATTTTTTAAAGCGTGTACACCTGTAAAGGTAGGGTTAAGCGAAACTATTACTAAGCATCTGTAACTACACTGTTAAAATCTTAATTCAGACGCATTAAATTTCATTTCATTTCATTTCACATTCCCGGTACTAATCAAAGTATCCGCTCTCTATACGAGTCCGTATTGAACTCAATTAGAGCAACAATTGATTTATAGCAGTACTAAGAGCTTTCTAATGAAGTCAATGGGCCCAGTCTAGACCAGTTAGTATACCACAATGATTCATTAGGTCAAGCGCATATCGCACGTTTAGGATTAAAGCGACCCATTTCTGAATTATACACGTCCCAAAATATCACCTTAACTAAAAGACATAGGGTTTAATTTTGGGAAATGTCATATTCAGAATTGAGTCTCTTTAATACTAAGCGTGCGATATGCTTGCATACATACGAACACCATCACTACTAGCATGAGCATTTCTTTTATTAAAATTTATTGCACTAAATAAAAACAAAATGTATAAAAGGCGGACTAAATGCCTTAAGGCATTCTCTGCCAGTCAACCTTTGGCAATGATTAGAAACACGACCAAGAAATTGCTTGACCACTATTCGACCGTATTACAAAGGGATAAGGTTCAAAAGTGGTCAAGCAATTACTTGGTCGACTAAGAAAATAACGGGATAAGAATGAACTCGACGTCAAGGCACCTGTCTTGCTCACGCATTTGAATACGCTAGCACGAGCGAGACAGGCGCCTATCTCGACGCTGAGCTCGTCACCGTAGCATAGTTGGTCAAACAACAGTTGATGTAACTCCACACCACGCGCGAATGATAAAACATATTTGCAACATTATTATGCGTTCATAGCGTATTAAGATAAGATAAAATATAAAGGTATCTAAAGGATAGTGTCATGCTCCACTTGAAGTTGTTACGGAAGTGCCACCATTTAGGTATATGACTGCATGTATTAATCAATCAAACACGGCATATTATTTGATATGATTTATTCGTATTGGAGTTTTTTGTCTTTTTTGCCTGGTGATCTCACCTACTGCTGGGCAGAGGCCTCTCCTCTTGACCTCCACAACTCCCTATCTGACGCTGTATCAACCCAGCACCTATTATAATTAATTTATCCATTTTTATTCAAGTCTTATCTAACTTTTATTCTAGCCTAGTTCCTTGTAATCTGGGTAAGAATTTTTGATACTATTGGCGGCAAAATATCGTGACGAATGGTCTTTCTCATAATATAATTAAATAATAATAAAAAAAAACCCCGAAACCGCCGAGCATGTATGAAGAGAGGAATGTGTGTGGATGAAGCGGGGGAATTATGCCAGAGCAAATGGCGTTCTGTGGTCTATGCCTACCCCAAAGGGAAACAGGCGTGAGCTTATACTAATAATAATAATTAAATACTGTATTATGTCAACCAACCAACGTATACATACCAAACATGCGTATCAAATTTCAAGCCAATGCGAACACTGGAAGCTGGTTAAAATCGGCTAACAAGATGAAGTCAAACATACGAAATGAAGCTAAAATAAAGCCCGTGAAATACCGCAAGCTACACAACGGCGTTAAGTCCACTAAACAAAAGCGAAAAGCAACGCTAATTTAATTAACTACATTGTGCCCGGGCAACGGGCGGGTCCGGATATCAGGGAACAAATCCGGGTAAGCCCGGATGGATGGTCGCCCTAGTTGCAGGGATGCGCTCGTCGTGCGGATAATCCGGTAACGACTTGGACGTGTGTACACTAGAAACGGGAAACCTTTCTTAGTTGGACTGTATAGAATCTATAGGTACCTCGTTTTTTTTAAGATAAGTAATTTTTTAAATAATATTTAAAGTCAATTTTTACAAAAATCTACATCTACACTATCTACGCTAATCTACACTAATATAATAACCATGGAAAACTTTGTTTGTTTTAAGGGGGTAATCTCTGAAACTAAAAACAGATTCCTAAAATTCTTTTACTAATAGGCAGCTACACAATCAATGACGGACATAGGCTACTAATTCTAATTCGTCCGCTAGTATTTTATATAAATAGCCTTTTTCAAACAGATTAAATAACATGATTTATTTTTAATATCTTTGTTATTTAGCAGCTTATTGGGTTCCAACGAGTAGCGGGCGGTGATTACTTATCATCAAATGCATACTTGTTTGCCTTCTGTTTAAATATAAAAAGAAATTGATTATCATTCCTCAGGCCACTTTACGCGAAGGTGATAAAATGGCCGCTGAAACGCTCTCAGAATGATCCAGGCGCTGCTGAAATTAGTTAGTCAAAGTTTTTACAGGATTACATAAAAATAAGCACCTACCTTCGCCTATTGGCAAAATACTTTTCAGCTGCGATTGCTTTTAAATGTTTTCCTCATGATGCGCAAAGTTAAGTTATGATTGTGGTATATTGAAAAACCACGTTACTATAGAACAATACGTTACTTAATATAGAGTAATATTTTTTTTACCGTTATATTCTTTTTATTTAGAAAAAGAAACAAAGTTATCACAGAAAAGAAAATAGAAAAGTTAAAAACTACATAATTAAAATTTAAATGAAAAATATTATACAAATCTATTGACTAAATTGCGAAAAAAAGCACATTAGAAAGTTTTGTATTATTTGTGTTGTAATAGGTACTTGTAATTCGTTTATGATTTACTTTAGTTTAGATTAGTTTTGTTGTTAAGTTTCATATTAAATTAATTAACAATAATAATATTTGGTAGTAAAAAATACATTTTTTTAATAATTGTTGCGTAGGACGTAGAGTTGGGGAGTAACTGGAGGGCCTTTTGACTTTAAAATGAACTTTCTTTCGCTACCCCGATATAAATAAATAAATATCTTTGGATGATTTGCAACAATTGATGTTAAAGCATAAATCATAAAGTAGAGCAGAGAATACGCCATTTGTTTTGTATTATTCATCTTTTGTTACGTTTAATCCCAACTACTATAACAATAACTATTTTGAAGTAACAAATTACTATCTAAATCAACGTTGATGTCATTTGGCAAGATGCCAGATTTCAGGTTAAGGATTACCTAGTACAGGTTTGTTTGATAAACATTGGTAAACACCAAGCTTTTAACTATTAAAATAAAGATTTTTTTTGACTCTAAGCCTAACAAGACCTGTAATAAACCAGCTATTACAAAAACCCCTAGTGGGTTTTTAATAGTGTATCGTGAATGCCAACTTAATTTGTAACCTGTTGTTTAAATTAAATAAATTAAATAAAATACAGTGACTAGTTTCATTCGTTAAGCTCTCAGTGACACCAGCTATGGATGTTTACTGCAACTAAAATCCTAATTACTGCAGCAAGGATCTTAGTAACTGCAGCTAAGTATGATCTTAGTTAGTGCAACTAAGATTTTAGTAACTGCAGCTATGATCTCAGTTACTGCTGCAAAGTTTTTAGTTATTGCAACTAAGATCTTATTTGCTGCAGCAAAGATCTTAGTTGCTGCTACTAATACCTGAGTTACTGCAGCTTTAATCTTAGTTACTACAGTTTACATCATAGTTACTGTAATTAAGATCATGTTATGCTCATGTGGTGTCAAGATTTTTATTAAACCAAAAATTTTTCTTTGTGTACTTCGTAGCTTGGTATTATAATATAAAATAAAACGGCAGCTTACTTGTAATAACCTCGCAACGAAACACTCTCATTTAAAAGTTATCCGTGTAGGTACTTTGAATTTGAAAACAAAGCTTCGATTTCAAAATTTCCTAACAATATTAGCGCGTATGCGCTGTACTCTTCGTTGAAATTAAAAAAATTTTAATTTAACATGAAATTGTAATTAATGGCGTACGTACTTACGTATGTACTTACATAATAGTAGAGAAGACCATGGAAGATCGACCTTCACCCATCAGATAACTAGATGAGACATATTTTATATCAAATATAATTTATTAACAAACATGCCTATGATAACTTGCCTATCGCAAAGTGTTCATAGCTATTTTTAATTAAATTAATTTTCTTTCATCACCTTCAGTCTTTTTGTTACAAAAACTCTCTTACTGTTAGATAATAGAGTAGTTTTTGACCTTTTTTACTGCATACATATCTGCTGTTAACTGTAGACAACTGTGACTTTTAACAAAACGAAGCCCTAGGAAGCTTTACGTTACTACATAATAAATGTAAAGCTGAGAACGTTTTCTTGGCTTGTTACTAGCTAGGAACGCAAAGGAAATTAAATGACTGAAATTCTAAGAATTTCTGAGAATCCATCGCCAAAATTATTTAAATTGTTAGAGCTTACCCCTTCTTCCTATCTTCGATCATAATAAGTATTATGTTTGTAAATCACACTTACTTAATAAATGCAAAAGTTTGTTTGTAACTAAGTATTTGTTTGTCCTTCACGTTAAAATGTCTGGATGGATTTGAATTGGACTGGAGACAGCTAATACCAGAGGAAACACATAAGCTTCCTTTCATCATAAATAAGTATGAAAAATTTACTGGTAAGCAAGGCAAGTATTTTTAATACATGCTCATAAAAATGACCCCTAACTAGTTTACGAAAAGGTTCTCAATGACTAATAGATCTTGGAAATGTACTCGAGATTGTTTATTTTATACTTAATCGAAAGTAAAGAAAATATTGAAAATTAAACTTACCTTGCTAATTTGTTGGCTGCTGATATGTAGACTTACTAAGTTTATTAAAAATTCTTGGACGAAATAAATAACTTCACTTAAAATGTACTACAACAAATTTTTAACGCATCCGCAAGCTATAGAGAACCGCAATTTCTTTTTAAAAACTTTCATCTTTCTCTTCACAAAAGGATCCACTGTGCTGAAGTTATTTGTTCAGTAATCGAACAGCTCTCAATTTTCAATTCACTGTTTTAAAATGAAAAACACTTTCAAATAACTCCGAAGTTCACACTGGCCACCGAAAAAGTCGTTTGCATTATGGTCGAATCGAAAATTTTCACGCGCGACCTTCAAAAATAGAACGACCGAACACGCGTAGCGCCAATCAACCAAAATGGCCGCTATAGTATGTGAAGGAAGCGGTTAATGGGACTGCTATTTTGACCATTCCTTGTGTATTATTTATTTTTATTGGAAAATTAGCCTCTAATGGCCGGATTGGTGCGTAACGATGTCTGCAGCAGCTAAACCCACGCGGTCTCGGTACGCGACTGAACTGAACTCACAACTCGTTCATTCGTTTCGTCGTCAAATATTCTGTTTAATATTTAAGACGTGTACAATATAGGACTCTGTATATGACAGGTCGGTGGTATCTCTAAGTGACGTCGGGAGATGTGTACATAGGGGTTAAAACTCACACGAGGGGAGTTATCTCGATTTAAAGTCCGCTGTCTTGACATTCCGAAGGCTTTCTTACTCATGTCGATATAATATGTCACATGTACGAGTATAACATGTCACATACTCAAACAGAAACTCAAAACCATGATGCGAAGCAATGCGAATTCGCAACGCATTAATTCACGATGCAATGCGAATTAATGCGATGCAATTTATTGTGCGTAGTCTTCAGGGCTAAATGAGTTATTGTAAATGCAGTGAATGAAATACTCTTTTGCTGCCGACATGTAGCTCTTTTTTTAGAGTTTCCATCGGTCTAGTGATATTTTAGGTTCTGTAATTGCTCACCACCATACGTTTTTCTGCAGTTGTTGGACAAGAAATTTTCATAAGAAACACACTGCAAATCTTTGCCTATGTGTACAAACAAACACTAAAAAGATAGAAAATTCACGTTCCCCATTAACAAGTTGCGTTGATTCTTCATGGATCCCATGAAATCTTAATGGTCACCCTTTCCAAAAAATGATTAATAATCGGTCCACCATTGACGAAGAAAAATGGACAAAACCTACCCCTTATGGTCGCATTTGCGTGTAACTACGATCAAATTGAGCAACTCCTTTTTCTGTAGTTTAAAAAGGACAGCGTATCAGCTCTAGTAATGTCTCCGTATATACCCAACGTATTCGCTCCAATAATGTTATCGTGCACTTACAATGTACGCCGCCTACAACGTCTTTGTTCCCAGAACCTAATGTACCTGCTATCTTACAGTACAGTCAACGACAGAAGTAGGCGAAAACATAAAAAGGTCGAAAAGAACTACTCACTCTTACCACGCTCTTGTTAAGAGCTTGCAAACAGAGATTTGGCAACGTCGCCTATGGCTGCCAAATATTTAGATGTTTTCATTGATTTATCAAAATTAATGAATTAAAATACGGAATATAGCAACGGTATGTACTAAAATATTGATAATGCATTGCAATAGTTAATACAGTTGTACTAAATAGTTATAATTAAGTGTAAAACAAGCATTTGGAAACTTTCCATTTGTAAATGTGTACATTCCGGTATAAGTATATAAGGTTTACTACTTACCAACAAATGTAAGAACACAAGTTCTAGTACATACCGTTGGTATATTCCGTATTTTTACTCATTAGTTTTGATAAATCAATGAAAACAGCTAAATATTTGGCAGCTATAGGCGACGTTGCCAAATCTCTGTTTGTACGCTCTTAATAGATATTTTTCACCTCTTTAACTGTACGTATCTGCTGCTAATTGTACAAGCAAGAAGCGACATCGGTTTGAGTCGATAGGGGTTAGTTTTTATCTACATTACTTCTTTTTAGTATTGCATGACACCAGACATTGTATCTAAAGGCACCATTGAACTTCGCATACATTATTTAATAAGGGTGGTAGTTACAGACCGAGCTTAAGAACGTGTTTGAGCCGCGATTTGCTGAGTCGCTATTTTACCCCTTTAGGTTGGCAACGCTTCTGCAATCTTCTTGGTGTTGCGGGTGTCTATAGGCGGTGGTGATCACTTACCATTAGGTGACCCACTTGCTTGTTTTCCTTCCTATTTTATGAAAAAAAACACCGCGCTGAACTCGCAAACGTCATCTCAAGATCGTGTCTTATTTAAAAACGAAGCTGTAATTCTCGTTTTGAGTACGCGATCAGTGAGATTACGTCACAGATATTTTTTTTATTAATCTATTCATCTAGCGGCCTCATGGGCGTACCCAGGGGAGACAGGGAGGGGCAGCTGCCCCCCCCCCCCCCCTGGAAAGCTCGCAGAACATATGTTCTGCGAGATGTTCGCTGTATTAAGTCGCCTAATTACTAATCAAAGTGTAAACGGGGCCTTATGCTCTAACTTTTAAATAAACCGCGAAGTAAACACTGGCAAAATGCACGGTGCAATTGCCAAAAACCCGCGCGCGACGATGGCGGACGAAGATTACCTGAACTCCTTACTTTTTTTGCATATCTTGCATTGCATTTCTGATGAACATCGAATTCCATCTGAAGATATCTTCAAAAAAATAGGGTATATACCCAATTTTTTTTAATCTAATCTGTTCACAGTGGACCTAACAAGACCGGCCAAGTTTAATGTATCTAAGTTTATCTCTATATGCGTCCCTTTCTTATGACACTAGTTTGACAAAGACGTGGGATAAGTCAAACCTTGGCCGGTCATGTTAGGGTCCCACCCAGCCATACAAACTTTTTTCTGTTTAAGAAAAAAGAACGACAATTATGTTTATTATAACACAAAATATAACCATTTAATAACTGGCCTAGTAACAAACATTACCTAAAGGTATAGTTTATCGCCAAATGTAATTATCTTTGGGGAAAAACAACTAAGCCACTTTTGCCATTTAATTTCCTTTATTCCTTCTATTGCGTTGTTTCATGAGAATAATTTTAAATAGATACAGAGTAAGTATGAACTTTGACATTATTAAGATACTTTTTTATCTATATAAAACTTTGATTACGAAAAATAATATAACATTAATGTAAAATGCATTTTGATGAACGCAAGATTTTCCATAGATTTAAAGAGGAAGGTGTAAATTTTAGTCAACAAACTGCTAACGGCCAAACCATGCCGGTTATGTATGCAGCTAGTTCCTTAGAGTTGCGTTACGCACGTGTTACGCAACTTTACGAAGCAAACTGAAGCTGTGTAAGCATAAGCAACGTGTACAGAATAGGGAATGTAAATCCGGTTATTTTCTCTAAACATAACCGGTTTGAACCGGTTATTTCATAGACAATATAACCGGGTTTGCATTCCCTAGTACAGAACCAGTGTGGCCTGGCCCTAAAGGTCGGACCCCACCGTACGCATACAGCACGGTTCCGGTGACACGCGCCTGCACAGGCCGGGTGTAATGTACGGAATTATATGTTGAGATGCCACATTGCTTGATTTAGGTGCACGCAACGCCGCTCTACGAAGCGAGCTGGAGCCGTGCTGCAGACGCATCCGGTGTGTTCCTGCCTTTAAGTCTAGTGAACACCTCTGCACTCGTAAACTGGATGAATTGATAAATATTGACGTCTTTCCACTTCATTTCCTTTCGACATTAAGTGAACAATCTAGAAATAGTACCTGTTTTCACCGTTTCTTCACTTTAGTTTACTAAATATCACTTTGTGGGTTTATTAAGCATCCTCGCTAAAGTACGGTGAAACTGGGTAGGTAACTTTTAAGCTTTTTTAACATTAAACATGGCAGGTTTAAAAAAAACATATAAACGCAATTTTTGATGACACGAGTGAACGTACTAGTAGTAGTAAGAATCTTAGGGTTGCAGTTATAGACCGAACTCAAGTTCCAGTTTAATTCTAATCCAGTATGAAACTGGAACTTGAGTTCGGTCAATAACTACAACGTTTAGCCACTGTTATTTTGCTACTCATGACATAATCATAAAACTTAATGATCGTCAAAAAAAAACAGTTTATCGACTTTAAAAAAATATTTTATGTACAGAAATCTAAATAAAAGAAACCAAAGGATTGCTAACCGTATTCAACTGATCAACTGAGTTGATAATAAAATATATATTGTCGAAACTTAATGTATGAATGTAAACTCTCTATTGTACATAAGCACTTACAAATACACAGAAAGATGCAGGAAGTGGTACAAAGGCGAACTTATCCCTTAAAGGGATCTCTTCCAGATAACCTTTGAGCAAAAGAGAGAGGATGATGATTAATGAATGCTTATGTTTAATGATGTTACTTGTTACAGACAGACGGAACATGAAGTGATCCGATAATGTTTTCTTTTTTCCTTTTTTAAGTAAGGAACTCTGAAAAAGTGTGTGCAGGTATGCCTTAATAATTAAGTATTCCAGAATTTCGAGTCTCACAGTTAGCATTGCTGAATCCAGTGTGCCATGTTTACCCGTCGTGTTTACGACTCCTCGCTATTGACTCAGGGGGCTTAACTGGCGTTTGCCAGTAGGTAATTAATGTTAGCTTGATTCAGGCGTAATTCTAGGCAATTTAGAAACCCTAGGTATATGTATATATAGTATTAAACAAAGTCGCTATCCGTTCCTGTTCTCATCGCGTCTTCGACCGCTTCTTCATCATCATCGGGATGCGGGTGATAGGCTCTTTCGAAACGTAATAAGGTGGTCATTTGTAGAAAGGGAATATATGTCATAACGGCGGATATTCTAAAATAGTATTTTATGCAACTGTTGCATAATGAGGGGTCTTAAAACACGAGTGTGGTTTTATGAAACGAGCGTCAGCGAGTTTCATAATAGGATCACACGAGTGTTTTAAGACCTAATTATGTACAGTTGCAAACATTACTTTATCTACACATATATCATAAGTACTCTGTGATGGGTTCAGAAGCCATAGGCAATGACCTGTATTGCTACTAGCTACTAGTGCTAGGTACCTATTAAATATCTATAGACTGTACATATTAAAATAATGTAATAAAAAATGAATTTGAACAAATATAGAAACAAATTAGAAAAAATCTCATAATAATATTGGTTGTTATAATGCTAGACATTGCCTACGGTTTCTGAACGCATTATAGAGCATTTATGATATATGTTTAGATAAAAGAATTAAAAATACAAAATAAGGAGAGACCCCACGTAACAAACATATTTTTGGCTCTATTGTAAAAACGACAACGATACAAGCGTGAGACTTAAATTGTGTTTGAATTTATTTTAAACCATCAATCAACGATGACTCTGCGTTTCCAAAGAGGCTAGTGATCGCAAATACTTAATAGAAACTACCTTCATCACAAAATCATTATGAAATCTCTCCTATTCCTCATTCCATTTTTCCCAGAACAACAATAAATCACAGCCCGACCGACCAAAACAAGGGCAAGGTTTAGGTCGTACTCGTAAGGACATAGTTAGGACGTCCCTGTGGTTGAATACCATTAGAGCGGCCTGACCTTGAGACTACAAAGAGGGTACAGCTCATATTGACACTATAGAAAATTTGATATAACCACCACTATAAGAATTTAGAGGAGATGCTCGAGAAATGGTAAGTCGAAATTAAGAATTAAAAATAATCAAAAAAATATGAAAAAAGTGGATCAACTCTCCCAAAGGCTCGCCGACGTCACAGTTGACCGAAGAGCTGGCAGCTTTCTTGGGCAAAGATAAGTATAGTCATACAGATAGAGAATGCTGCCATTTTTTCCATTCCATTTTTTTCGAAATTTTTTGATTAAAATAATGTTTTGAATTTTAGGATACTTGTAGTTTTAGTTTGATTTTGTTACGAAAATAATTACTTAAGTTGTTCTTGTTCTTGAACATAAATCAATATCTATTTTTGTTTACAAGAAAATATTGAAGACAATACATTCTCGTTTTATTACCCAATTCTTTATTTGATTATAAAACTTACAATTACAAATTAAAACAAAAATATTAAATAATATTGAAGAATACTCGAAATAGGGCGTCATATTAAAAAATCGAGATTTAATGCTTTGCAGCGTTTATTTCATGTATTTCAGGTTATATCAGGTAAGCAAGTGTAACTCAATTACGTCACTTAGCTAAGGACAGTTTGTTTTAAGATAAAACTTTATTTAATTGTTTTAAACTTTCGCGATTTTCACAAATATTTATAACTTCAACGGGACTTTGACGCCTGGGTCTCTTCTCGTGACCACATCCATTGCATCATAGTCAGTCAGTAAATTCCTCTAAGTAAAAAATCAGGTTTTCTGAGCCAGAAAACAAGTGTGTAATGATTTATGATGTGACGTTTTGTCCAAGTTCATAAATTGTCATCTCAGTTTTTTCGTGCTCGCGAGACCTGCTGGCGGCTTGAAACGTCCACGAAACGTCTGGCTTAAGTTATTTGATAGTCTATGTACCAAAAAAGGAAATGTCTTGGACAAAGAGAAGAGTATAATTATATGATTAAACACACTTACCTAAAGTTAAATTCTATCAACACAATTATACGTAGTTCCTTGTCCAAAACGGCATTCCCACACCCTCCCAATAATACTTTTAATATTATTCCATAACATAGGGATATTCATATCATCTTTAAACGAAATGATGTCAAATAGCTTTCAGATTAGAGAAGGTTCTGTTTTTTAGATTTATTAAATGTGACGTGTGGTGTTAATGAATATCTTACACTGAACAGCCGTAAATATTGGCATCTCTACAATTTCCTTACCCTGCACCAACTATCGTCCATTACGTAAATAACGTCTCTATTATTCCTCTCATAGCTGAGGCTATTGGGTTTCCGATAGGCATTTGTTTAGACAATTGTGACCCTTTTCCGGCACTGAGGTTACGAACACGGGTTCGCAGGTGCTTTGCCGAGAAGTGCGATCAAATTGTTTTGTTTTACCCTTCTACTACACCAATGTTGAGAGGGTTGAATGGTGATATTCAACCGTCGTCGCGCTGAGATATGTGTGTTTATGAGAAAAGAATGTTTGTAAATGTGTTGGATTTAGCTTCAGAATTGATTTAACTAATCAAGATAGTATGGATAATATGTAATCGCTACAGATAGGCTAGTATCCCATGAATGGAGTTTTATTTTTAGTTTTTTCCCTGTTTCAACGTGCTTCATGTGGAAATAGAGAAGGCACATAATTTCATATACGAATTGGAAAAGCAAAACTAGTAGTGCTGCATATTTTTATGCCCAGTAGTTCCTGAAATTTCATCACAACTGTTTTTCATCTCCTTACTAAATAATTTTAACTTCAGTATCTCTTACACGACCGACCTGGTTTGTTTCATCTCGTTTTGCGTCCCTTTCTCATGACATTAGTTAAACAGAGACGGAACGAAGGATAAATTCAATCTAAGTCATCATGTTACAGCTGTTGGTGACAAAGTATGTTTCTTTAGACTTTTTTGCTTTCTATCTTATCGCAAATAACCATTCTTACATACAAAATGATTCACGTGCTATTAATGTTTATCTATCACATGTAAAATTGCAATCGTAACTTCTAAATTCTAAATTTTTGAATGACATTTTTTAATTTTAAGGACGTTAATAATACTAATTAATATATAATAATTTAAATGGAAAACTTGATAATTAATGAATTTTATTGAATGACATTGTTTAATTTTAAGGACGGTAATTTTTAGTGTAATAATTTAAGTGGAAAACCCGATAATTAATTATTTAGAATAATGTGACATAAAAATAATTATGATTAAAATGGTTAGTTAGCCCGTGCCCTTATAAAAATTGAACCACGCATTTGTACACCTCCGGGTAAAACATAGAGAAACAATACTTTGTACCAACATCATGTATTTCTATACGGTTATCTATGTTTAGACAAATAAATATATTCTTATTCTTATTCTTATTCTTATTCTTATTCTTGTAGTAATTTACTTCTCAAAGTTCATGCTGTTAAGTAATGAAACTATGACGCAACCTAGAATAGTAGTTTTAGTTTGTAAGTTGTAGAGATCAGATAGATCCCTTAAGTTCCCTTAATCCGACCTAAGGCGTACTGCTTAAGGCGTGGAACTTATTACCTGCCTCTTACGTTTCCCAAACGATATATTTTCACCGCGTTAGTGCGAGGGATCAAGGTACGAGTACAACATAATATATCGAATAAAATTCAATTATGTGTCGCTATGTAACTTTGATTGATAAATTTAGACAGTAGCGTAACTAGGAAGGCCCTAGCAGTGCCCGGCGTAACGTATCAAGTGCTATAATTCGCTCGCTAATCCTGTCACTAAGCAGCAGTGCTTGCACTGTCGTTGTTGCGGCGTGGACAGCAAGACAGGCGGTGACATTGCTGCAGTGTGCAGCAGAAACTCGAACTTGAGTTCGGTTTAAAACTACGATTTTCAAAGCGCCTTCATTTGTTACACTTACTTGGTCAGTTTTTCTTAATAACACAGACTAGTTTAATATACAAAAGGATGACTTACCCTAAATGATTCAGGTAAGGACGAATAGATTCCTACTTCACCAGTAAATGTTCTTAAAAACACTAAAATACTTCTAAAACATTAAGACAGAAAGATCTCGCACTTCGTTTATATGGCACCTATGTAATATTCCGTGTTGGTGGTGATATAGTTTATATTATACTGAGATAATGATCATCTTCAACTGTCAGTTTCTGATAAGTGAGATGACGATTTATCTTATCATTTGGTTTTGCATCTTTTTATTTCCTGTGAAAACGGGTGTAACTTGAGTTTTACCGAAATTGAGTTTTAATACAAAAAAATATTTAGAAAAAGAAACAAAGTTATTACAGAAAAGCAAATAGAAAAGTTGTGATACTAAATAATATTATCGTGTCCAAATTGTTTTTATTTTAAACTTCAAACTTCGATCAAATACATCAGTGGATAATGGATATAGGTACATGACATTCGTGACACATCTAAAACTCCACCAAAACGTAGCCATGGCAGACTTTGTGACATTAGAGACGTGTGCCATGTTTGTGTTTTGATATTGTATAGCGTGCATAGTCCATAGTTTAGAAGGTGGCTGCTTGAAAACAATATTATTAAAATTATAATAGTGTTTAACACATCAAGGTTTTTTAAAATAGTCCTAATACTTTTTTGTTAAGTTGTTCAAACAAGACTTGTGCTTTAATTTTAAATGGACTCTTACTGTCCCTCAATCCAGTTTATCTTTTCGTCAGAGCAATGTTCAGTAGGTACTTATTAAATTTATACGACACGCAAGTCCAGTCGCACTTGACCGGTTTTTTTTAATTAACTTACTTCTTTCTTTCGATAGAATATCCCACAGGCTTTTTTATAGCTCCATTAGGTTATTTATTTTATTCCACAAACTTCAGCACATGCATGTTTAAGACAGCTCTATACTTCACTGTTTTATTTTTACAAAAAAATACCGTCAGCTGTAAATTAAAAACGTTTTGTCGTTGTCTACAAATATATTGGTTTTTACTATCTCGTGTAAAGCTGAGTTTATGAGTTGGAGCTCTTGTTACCCGAGACAGGTTTCAAATAAGGGCTTTTCCTGTTTATATCCTGCTTATGTTTTGCTTATAGTTTCGCCATGTCCGTCCGTCCATCTGTCCGCAGCTAAGCTCAGAGACTCTTAGTAGTAGAAAGCTGTAATATGGCATGGATATTAGTCACGCTGATAAAGTGATAAAATAAAATCTTGAATTTTTTTGGGGTAGGTATCTTACCTGAATGTAAAGTGGGGATTTTTTTCTCGTCTATCTCAAGTGTGGGATCCAATGACACCCCACACTTGGGATAGATTCCTCAAAAATATTGTGGGTTTGCGTAGACAATTTTTCAATTGAGGGATTGTTGTCGATTGTTCTCGTCTATCTCAAGTGTGGGATCCAATGATACCCCACACTTGGGATAGACCCCTCAAAAATGTTTGCGTAGACAATTTTTCGATTAAGGGATCCGTTTGTGAAAATATTAAATTTTAAAGTGCAAATTTTTGTTACAGTGTAGCGTCCACCCCTGCCAGCTAAGTGGTAGTTTTTGGATATGTGAAAAAAACACGGTGGTAGTAGTAGTATAAAAAGAAGTTAAAAGGAAACCTATTACGGCTAAGTAGGCTTTTTAACAAGTAATAGCCAGTTAATTACTGGCACAAGAGGTATTCTATCTAAGCCCTCTGGATTGGCAACGTATCTGCAGTCTCTTTAGTATGGGTGTCTATAGTCGGTGGTGATCACTTACCATCAGGTGACCCACTTGCTTGTTTGCCTTGCTATTTCATTAAAAAAAATTACTTGCGACGGAATCCTACATAGCGCGTGGCCCGACACACACTTGCCCGGTTTTGATTAGATATACCTTCTTGTTTCACGCACACTACAAATGAATGCAGATAACATTTCTGTAGGGACTAAACCTAATATAAAACCTCAATATCGGAAAATTGCTAAAGGAAACATGGATTACTTTGTTCCCTTAAGAGGAGTGTGAACCCAGCCCCTAAAAGCGCTCCGCGTTCAAAAGACGATAACGTTTTCCACCCTCTAAACCTTATTCTATGGAAATGATTTTTTGGTATGTTGTCATTACGTCTTAGAAATAGATTTATATGTTTTGATTTTGTAATTATTCTTCATAGATTTTACAATATTTGCATTTTAGGAGTTTCATAACAAAACAAAAAAGCGTCAATATTTTTGAAACTATTAAGATTATTTAAAAAATCAAAACTTACAAACCTAGTTCTAGGGCATGATGCCAACATCAACAAAAAAATCATGATAGGTTAAGGTTTAAAGGGTGGAAAACGTTATCGCCGTTTGTATGGAGAGCGCTAGGTTCACACTCCTCTTAAGAACGGCGTGTTACAATTTTGCCAAGATAGCGTTTATCGCTAAGCCTCTTTTTCCTAATGTATAATTTCAAAAGAAAAGTGTGATGTTCATGCTTCGCTCAGAATACGTTTCATAGTCGTTTTATATCGCAATGCTTTTTTTCTAAAATATGAAGGCAAACAAGCAAGTGAGCCCAATTTCATAAACGCGACAGGTGACAGTGGCAATTCGGTATACATTGCATGCCCAATATGGTTTTAAGTCTGTCATTCTGTAGCCTTACTTGTCGACACAGTAATGAACGGCGAATTGTCAGTGTCACCTGTCGCCTGTCGTGTTTATGAAATTGGTCCCTGATGGTGAGTCATCACCACCGTAGGACCTTTTCACAATAAACATAATGAGTTCTCAATGGATGTCATAATATCCCGGCGATGGCAAATTGCGACAACGTTCTACAGTGGCCTTTGAATCAAATTGGTTGACTGCATTGCTGGCTTTAGATAGAAGCTCAAGTATCATGTAATGTTCTAAAGAGGCAATGTAAATAAAAACTATTTTCGCCGACTGATGCCGAGTGGCAATATAATATTACCTGTAGAACAAGGCCGTCCAAACCAAGGCCCGCGGGCCACAAGTTGTCCCGCCAAGACATTTGAATTTGCCCGCAAAACCCGGCCGGCCGCGACTCCGCTGTCGCGTTTTTTATTTCATGTACTTCGTGGAGTTCAGTGGTGTACTTACAAGTAGGTTGAGTAGGCTGGAGCCTAGGGCGGCAGATTTTGGGGGTCGGCAAATTTGGTCCATTTTTTTTTCTTTCATAAACAAAAAATAACCTCATTTACACAGAGAAAACGACTCTAGAAATAATAATGGAATGTTAGCCTGCAAGTGTGTCCAATTGGCACAGGCCTCTCGCTCCGATTTCCAGTTCCCTTTGTCTTTGGCAATCTCTGGCCAGTCATTTGAAAATGCATCCAGATCATGCCGCCATCTCCGCCTTGGCCTGTCCCGTCGCCGGCCGGTGGCGAAAATTGAATAGCCTACTGGCGGCAAATGTGTAAATCCGCCACTGGCGGGCTTTGTACAGCCAGTAAAAATTGAAAGTCTAAGGAACCCTTAACTGCCCTATTACGCCATCTCTGTGATTACGTCTGTCTGACCAACTAATCGATGACAAAGTAACTTGTCAATATGTCACAGACAAATTTTATTTCAAGCAGATTAGAAAGATATTCAGTAGACAATTAGTAAGCACCTGCAACTTTAAAGTGTGGCCGTGTCTTATCTCTTGATAATAGTTATGTAGCGCCCACGTGGGGTCTGTTGTTGGATCATTCATAAAGTACCTAGATTTCAAAATCAAAGATAAACTGAAATCCAATGAGAATAGTCGCAAAACTAATATTTTTCCTTGTTGCATCCGAGTGGAGGGGAACCACACAAAATGACACTGCGACCAGGACCCCAATTCTACCCAATTGTCAAAAAATGACGGACTTCCAAGGGATTTGACAATTGTTTTCGTGCGAGATGAATCTCGCATAAACCGAGAACCGCCCCGCAGTGCACCTAGCAAGAATCTTCTCGACACGCGTTACCTCCCGACGTAACTGAGTGCGTCTCGTTCTAACTAGCGCAGTAGGAGAGAGACGCACTCAGTTACGTAGCTAGTTAACGCGTGTAGAGAGTAGTGCATATCGTAACTGGGACGGTGCATTGGTGCCTATGGGTAAGTAATCAATACCTATTTAAAACCATTCCAAATGACAAATTAATAACATCAGTAGGTACCTAGTTTCAGTAGGTATGGCTCTATGACAAAACGGACGGACAGATTCGCATCATAAACGAGTTCCTTTTACATTATGTTGACACGGAACCCTGAAAATATAAAGGAGCAACATCGCGTGTCAGAAGCGATTAATCGTCTAATAAAGATGGATAGATAATTTTAAATAAGTAACATTGCACGTGCTCGCCAATAACTGTGACAGATTAAAGCTGTAGGTACCCACCTACCTACTAAGAAGCCAGTTTTGAGCTCGGCTTATGGACTAAGAAACAAGGGCATAAGACAATGCCAAATTTATTAGTCTTTATCGAACATAACGCCTTCTATAATAATTATGGACGAAGCAACGTTTGAATATTTTGTCGATTTGGGTGCGATTCTCGGATCACTACGAGATCGATTTTGCTCAAAAACAACTGTGAAACCCCTTTTGAATCTAAAATTTTGTTAATAATATACCATTACGATTGTTACAGATTTAATTAGAAATGACTTCCATTCACAATAACACAATATTTTTCAATTGACAATTCGACCATGACAAATCAAATCTTCTTTTATAAAACTCGGCCATAGACAAATTACAATTTCCTAAGTAAAGAGGTACTAAATCATATTACCTATTTCTAACACACCTCCTTGATTTAGTATCTCTTTCAAAGCTCAACTCAATCTTAACATGTTATTCATTTTATTTAAAATAAAATCTATTTAATATCCTTTAATACCTAGTAACTCTCTAAATTTTTGAAACTTTACCTTGCCAAGAGATTTTGTTAAAATATCAGCGATCTGATTTTCAGTTGAAATTTTTTTGACACTAATTACACCTTTTTTCTCATAATCGTATACAAAATGATAACTAATATCTATGTGTTTAGAATTCTTAGAGAACTTGCCATTTTTCGCTAAACCAATAGCGCCTGTGTTATCTTCATAAATGCTTACACTGTCCTTTATTTTTACATCGAGGTCACTTAACACTCCTCTTATTGGTAACACCTCCTCAACACAATCAGCTAATGCATAATACTCAGCATGCGTACTAGCTCTAGAAACAATCTTCTGTTTACATGATCTCCACATCACTACATTTCCAAACACTTTGATCACGATTCCGCTTGTGGACTTTCTATCCTGTGTATCTGCTGCCCAATCAGCGTCTACAAATGCATTCATTATCTCATTATACTCTGTCCCATAGCACAGCTTCAAATTCTTAGTATGGTATAAATATTTCAGCACTCGCAAAGCATATTTGTAATGCGTTTCATCGTGACTCTTTTGAAATCTGCTCATATAATTTACTGAATATGCTACATCTGGACGTGTTCCGTTTGCCACATATAAAAGAGCTCCTATTAAATTCCTGTATTTTAATTTTTCATTCACTTTATCTGCTGGCTCTAATCTTAGAATTATTTCCATAGGCGTGTCAAATCCTTTTGAGTCTTTAATATTGTATTTCTCAGCCAAACTTTCAATATATTGCTCTTGACTTAAAACCATCTTCTTTTCTTCCCGATTATAGTCAATATTTATACCTAGATACTGTTTCACACATCCTAGATCTTTCATACGAAACCTATTACTTAACATTTCTTTTACTTTCGTAATGCATGTCATATCTTCACCAACAATCAATAAATCATCGACATATATAATAATATATACCTTTGTATCGTTTATATTTCCTGTATATAGACAATAGTCATATGCAGATCTTTTAAGATTAATACTGCAAAAGAAATCATTAATGCATTCATACCAGTCTCGAGGACTTTCTCTTAGTCCATACAGTGCCTTTTTTAGTAGACAAATTTTTCCTGGTAGAATATCATAACCATCTGGTGGTTGAATGTACACTTCAGACTTGATGGTCCCATTTAAAAATGCAGTTTCTACGTCCATCTGTTCAATAAACCATCCACGTACACAAGCAATTGATAATAACACTTTAAGAGTAGTCATCCTAGCAACAGGCGAATATATTTCTTCATTCTCTTCATATATCTGTTGAAAGCCTCTCGCTACTACTCTGGCTTTATATATTCCATTCGATTTAATTGTGTAGATCCATTTTACTTCTATTATTTCTTTGTCTGTTGGTTCATCTACAATCTCCCATGTTTCATTATTTTCCAAACTGTTTATCTCCGACTGCATAGCATTTTTCCATTTTGTTGATTCAGAACTATTTATTGCCTCTTCATAGTTTTCTGGTACATTCGCATTACACATATTCACATAAATTACATAGTCTTTATACTTTTCTGGTACTTTTCTAGTTTTCTGTGGTCTTCCATATTCCATTACTTCTCTAGTTTCTTCAGTTTCATTTCGATCTATATCTTCAACGGTTTCTTCAAATATCTCATTATTTTCTCCTTTATCTTCCTCATGACTATTATTTTCAATTACTTTTGCTGTCTCTTCTATAAATGTTACATGTCTGCTTTCAGTTATTTTATTTTCCAACAATACTTTATATCCTATATCTGAATAGCCTACTAAAATCCCTTTTACAGCTTTTGGGTTTAACTTTGAAGCTCGTTTAACTTCAGGGATTCTCACAAATACTTTGGTTCCTATAATCCTCATTTTTGACACATCTGGTTTTCTTCCAATAAATATTTCATATGGTGTTCTTTTTACTGCTGTATTTGTTAATAATCTGTTTCCAATATACACTGCTGTTTCCACAAACATCGGCCAGTACTTTTTGTCGATATTTGCTTCTGATATTAGACACCTTGCTCTGTCCATAATCGTTCTGTTGAATCTCTCTGCAACACCATTTAATTCATGAGTATATCCTGGACATGGATTTATGTATATCCCCTTTTCTCTGGCTAATCTGTAAAAGTCTCCATTTATGTATTCTCTACCATTGTCACATCGCAGTTCTTTTATTCTTTTCCCCGTCATGTTTTCAACTAAATTCATGTATGACACAAAACACTCAAACACTTCACTTTTATATTTAATGCAATACACTTTCGCAATTCTACTATAATCGTCTATAAAAGATACAAAGTAACGTTCACCTTTAAAACCTGTAGGATTTAATGGACCATTGACATCAGTGTGTACTATTTCTAAAATATCACTAGCACGTCGACGATTATTTTCAAAAGGTAAATTATACATTTTATTAGTTAAACAAATCTCACACTGTATATGTTCATTTTCTATCTTTTCAGGTAAACCGTTCAATAGTTTAAGTTGACACATTTTATTGAAGTTAATGAAATTAGTGTGTCCAAGAATTCTATGCCACTTTTCTTTTTCAGTCATGTTACATGTTGCATACGATTTTACAAAACTTTTACCTACTTTTCCAGTTAAAATAAACAATTTATTTTTTCGTTCAGCAACCGCTAACAAATCATTACTAGACCCATTATATATTTTAGCTCCATAATCGTCGAATATTACATAATTGTTGAGCGTCGTAATCGACGATACACTTAACAAATTCTGTTTCATGCTTGGTACATAATATACATTCCTAACAGTTGTTTTAACCCATTTTCCGTTTACATGAAAGAACATTAAAACATTTCCTATTTTGTTAGCTTTCAGTGGAAAACCATCTCCTACTTTAATATCAATCGGACTATCCAAGTTTATAAAATCTGTATAATATTCATCATTGTTTATTATATGGTCAGAACAGCCACTATCTAATAACCATGTTAAATTTTCATTATTAGTGCAATCTTCACTCACCGGATCCCTCGTAGAAGCCATCACCTCAACATTAAATGAATTCGGATCTCTCGTGCCGTCGTATGCTGGATTAAAATAACATTCTCGCGTCATACCTCGTGTTCCGCTTCTTCCTTGGAAATAATTTCTTCCTCGAAAATTACCTCTACCTCTTGTCATATTCATATTCCCTCTTGTGCCTCTATAGTTCAGTCCTCTCCAGTTATAATTTCCTCGCATGTTACTATTCCCTCTGAAATTGTAATTTCCACGCCACCTTGGTACATTCTGATAGTGTTCTCCTTTTCTTGGGCAATCTCTTTGGAAATGTCCGGGCTGATTACATTCATAACAATTATATTGACTGAGCCTTTGTCTATTCTGAATGTTAAATGTCTGTATTTCTTCAACACCGCTATCTTCCTTTTTTTTATAATCCAAGAGAAGTTTGGACTTGACATATTCAACCTTATTCAAATCAGGTAATGCATCCACAATATCTACTGTATGTGCATAACTTTCTGGCAGGCATAATAACAAATGGTTCAATTTATCCTCTTCAGTAATTTTTTCTCCGGCATTTTTCAATTCATTTACGGTTTTTTAAAAAATATTCAAAAATTCTGTAGGATTCATGCCTTCCCCCATTTTTAGTTTTAACAGCTTTCGCTTGCACAATAATTTATTAGCACTCGACTGCGCCTGATATATCGTATCAAATTTTTCAATCATTCTCGCCGCATCTTCTTCTGATATAATTATTTCTAGCTGACTGTCACTCACGCTATTAACGATATAATTCTTTGCTTTTAAATTCATTTGTATCCAGTCGGATTCTGTTATATTTTCCGGTTTAATTTTATTTAAAGCTTCGTGACATCCCTTCATCTCTAATAATAATTTCAGTCTATATTTCCATTTTTCGTAATTTATTCCATCGAATATTTGTAACGTAGACTCTTCTTTCATTGTTGACATTTTTGAAAATTTATTACCTTATTTCTTCGAACTATTATTTCAGTCTTATTTAATCAACACGTGGCATTTTTTTCCAGTCGCTCTGCTACCATGTTAATAATATACCATTACGATTGTTACAGATTTAATTAGAAATGACTTCCATTCACAATAACACAATATTTTTCAATTGACAATTCGATCATGACAAATCAAATCTTCTTTTATAAAACTCGGCCATAGACAAATTACAATTTCCTAAGTAAAGAGGTACTAAATCATATTACCTATTTCTAACAAATTTCATGTCGTATTTCGATTGTGAGATGAATCTCGCATCAACCGAGAATTGAAATTTTGGTCCTTAAGTTTATGGGATTATGTTTAATTAATATTGACAAATGCGGTTACCTAGGTACGCCTTTTTTATTTGGAGGGAGATATTTTTCATTGGATTCATAATTTTACAACATGATTATCCTAAAGAAGCGAGCCCTGAGCACTGCACTACCGTTAAAAATGCCCCGTATTATGTCCCTTCTAAAACACACAGCGTTTATGAAGAAGCTGTTAGTGGATAACCTTAGTAAATATTTAAAACATACCTGGCAACTCCTGTTTTTACCGTAGATAAGGATCCTTGTCACCTGAAAGGCGCCTTCCATGGCGCTGTCATGTGTCAATGTCATAGCGTTGTGGTTTGCCCGCGTGAAGTGACGTTTTCGCGAGCAAAAGTTTTCAATTTCTGTTTTTATTTGTAATCTATGCATGAATTACCGGAAAAAGTGTACTAAAAATAATTTCTTAACAGTAGTGATAAGAATCTAAGTATATTTCGGTGATTCGGTGAGTGTCCGATCGAGATGGAACCCCGGCGTTAACCTCAACAGATCACGGAAAAAACGAGGTTCATTTGAGCATAAATCGTCATTGTCTCTCTCCTCGGAGGAGGAGACGGCGTTGCCTCCAATTAAACGAATGAAATAGTCTCGCGGAGAGATTTCCACTCGACCTATTCACTGCCTAGCTAAAGTAGGTACACTCACTTCTAACATAGGTAAGTTACCTTTTTACTTTTTCTTACTATGTGATGCAATTAGCGCAACAATCCTCTAATTCTTCTAGTCATAAGCCACGCGACTAGAAAAACTATTCTTGACTCCCAACTAGTTAAACATTATCACAGGATAATGAGGATATTTATGTCATAGATAAAAAGCGACAATTATGTTCCGAATACGGACTTCGGTCGCTTGGCAAGTTAGACGAGCCGCATACCTCAAAAGAAATCAGGAATCAAATCAGTGATAACCCTCCTTTCTGGCAGCAGTCGGGTAAAAACACAGGAAGGGTTTCTATAATTTTAAAAGTTTATTTGCTAAATAAGTTTAGTTACTATGTATACCAGACTCTGACAACAAAAGTCAGTCAGGTGTGAAGAGGTGTGCTAATTTTGTGCATAATAATAATAATAACAATAAAAAGAAGTCTATTAAGACATTCAATTTATCGATAAATAAAATTGAAGTAAGTTTTATTACATTAATAAATACAATTGAGATATAAAACTTACAATTACACATAAAAATACCAATTGAAGTTTTTCCAAGTTTACATGTTGACAGCAGCATGATTCAATTCTTGTTGCAACAAAAGAAGTTTATTTTGCTCAGATGAGTGAAAGTCCTTAAAAAGGTTTTATTTTGGATGACAAATATTCTGCTGTGGCAGTTAATAATACAATTCATACATTGCCATTAGACTGCAAAATTTTTCATGTGTTTAAGTGCATATTATTATGCATACAGAGAAGTAAATGCTTACCGCTAGATTTTAAGTTACCTATGCTCCTGTCATGTGTTGTAATCAACACTTCTCTGTTGGCTTTATTACAAATATTTAAGGAGGGACAATTAAATACGGAGAGGTACATACATAATACCTATTGCGAGGATAGTAAAAAGTCTTCGGAAGACGCTTTAGTACTAAATAAATAAAAAGTTGTTTTTTATGACTAGAGACCATGATTTTGTCCACACTTGGTGTTTTTAAATATTAAAAGAGATTGAAGTTAATAAATAAAGTCTTTGAGAGACGGACTCAATGAGCAGAGCACAAGTTATCAATGATGATATAATCTACAGTACTGGTTTTTAAGTACTATTACTGACTATTACGGTCTGTTCTTTAACCAATATTCACTGGAGCAGTGAACACTTCTACTTATTATATGAAGATGGTTATTCTTATTATTTTGGCTTTCCTGTTTACAGCCATTAATTACTGAATTGCGAAAATCCTTATATATTACTTGCAAGTGACATGCATGATAGATTAATCTATCGGGGCATTTTTTCTACTGGCCTACCATACTGTCTCATGAGTAGACTGCCTCGGAGGCTGTCAAAACTTTGGTAATATTTTACCAAGCTGAGATAAAAGAAAAATTCATAATAATAAAAAATTAAATAAAGAAAGATATGTCTTTAGTCAATTGCTTTTGACCAATTTTTTGATAAAATTAATTATTATTGACAAATTGGCTTAACTTCTTCTTCTTCGTCGCTACACTCTTGGCAGAGTGGTCGTGGCCGTCGTATCTTGAGTGGCGAGCTTTACGACCCGGCGCCAACTAACATGATCCTATTCTGCCACTAAAAAATGATACTTAATAATTAAAGTCATGAAAAACAGTCTTGATTTACAGATTTTCTTTTTTATTTCTGTACATATAAAAAAAAAAAAAAAAAAAACGCAATTAAGATTACATTATGATTCTGTGGTATAAATTAGAATTACAATTCTGATCTAAATATATATAAAAGGATAAAAGGATCCGCACTGCTGGATATGTTTGTTGCATCTTTCTAAATCATCCTCGAGTTCAGGTGACAAGCTGAAAAGCCGCGGAGGCTATTATAGTAATATAGAGATGTAACTTTCTAAATAGAGATCTATATTTATAAAAAAAAAAAAAAAAACCTGAACCTACTTTTTTAACTTGCATATAAGTATTCTTATAATTTTTGTCTAACATGTACATGGTACGGAACCAATGTTTTCATATTTAATACACTTTGCATATTGAAAAATCCTGACACTTATGTCAATGGGTTTTTTAAGATCTCACAAGATCTTCCAACATTATACCACATAAGGAGAGACGTGTGATTATGTGCATCTTTTTCTTAATTCTGTCTCTCTCTTAGAGCGCAGTTGACCAACCCAAGCTACCACGAGTAGCACACACAGATGTATATGTTTTTAAGTAAACCGTGTTGGATAGTAGGCACAGTAACAGTTGTGGTCATGCAATTGTTATGGTCTGTATTATCACCACTGTGGGTCTCATAGACCTGAGCTACCACGGAGGAGGCTTAGGCGAAAACAGCTGTTTTATAAGATATGACTAAGATCGTATTACTGCCCAGCCACCAAGGCTCGGGCAAAGTAAGAACAAAGGCAGAGATCGATTCGGCTATTTTAAGCGCCGTCTCACTCCCAGAGTGGATCTGGCCGATCTAAGCTACCGCGGAGGTATCTTGGACAGAGAGAGAGACTGATGCTTGCTTGTTTTCTTGTCTGATAAAAGATGGGTTTCATGAATGATGTTAACTCATAATGATAATCTAATGATCCAAACTACCGCGGAGGTGTTCAAAGTTTTGGACAAAGTCATCGGCTGACTTGGCATGTGCCATCCCTTTAAAAGTGGTTACCCACTTTTATTTGTGTTTACACACAAAATGCTAAATTATCTATTTCTAATTCATCTCTCTGAATTTATTTACAAGAACCTTTTGGTCCGTCAGGACATGGAGCCTGCTACAATTTTTTACTTCAACAATCACTCCACAGTCTGGAAATTATACAGTAGAGATCGGATCTCTTTTTCACGAGCTTTAGCTCTAAGATCAAAATTTGCTGTCATTAACTGAGTAGTAAGTGCAGGCAAACCCTTAATATATGATCTATTAATTTTAATCTGAAATATAAGTTGGGTCTCACTCTGAGTGATCTTGACATTCAGTATTCAGTCCCAAAGGATTTCTAACCCAACCTTCCCTAGTAGGTAAGAAAAGGGGGGGGGGGGGGCAAAGGTCTATATACAAGACCACAGCGGCATGCTATCATGCTACCCTGTGGGTGTGTACTTGTCCTGTAAATTGTTTTTAAACTATAATTTTATTTGTACGTATTTCTTTTTTAAAGCAACTGTTTTCTCAGTAGACATTCTACATGAAATGTAAGTATGGTTACTCTTCACGAAGGTGTAAAAACATGCACATGTAAGATGTACCGAAGATGATCAATCATACATACAGGTATCTAGACATGCTTTTATTTGTACTGAACTGTACTGTGTTATACTGTATGGTCATAATCAGATTATAATATTAACAATAATCTAGATTATAAACGTCCTACTGAGGCGCGGACTTCTCACTATGACAAGGTGATGAGAAGGCATAAGTAGATTGTATCCTCTTTCTTATTTTTTTTTAGCCAACAGTCTTTTTTATATGTTTATTTCTTTTGGACACATCCTACTGTCGAAGGCTTGAAATCATTTCATCAGACTACCATCATCTAATGTATAGTTATTGTAAACTAGGTATAAACAATAACACTGTTGAACATCAAACTACAAAGAATGGCTGAGGCCAGAATCTGAACACATACAGTCATATGTATAAAAATTACTCTGACTTAATCTTATTTACCGCGTAGGTTGCATGGAAGGTCCTGAAGTCCATATTTTATTTTACAATTTTAGATATAAATATTATTGTATCAGTCAAGTCAGATAAGTCAAAATAAGTTTTTGATTTTATTTTATAGCCGAGCAATAAAAAAATAAAAACTTGATGGCTTACTCCAATTGATCCAGTCTCAGACTAGGCTAGGCACAGCTCGTATAGGCACCAGGCAGCTGGCAAATGTGCAATATTAAATTATTTTTTAGTAAAAAATAAGCACTTTACAAGTTTACATATTTTTAATTAAATACCATTTGCATAACATATTTTTTTCCCCGGTTTGGGGTACATATTCGTCATGCCGGTTTCTACCTCTGGCGAGAGTCGAACTCGCAACCTCTAGCTTTAATAATGTAAGAAATTGATCTCAATAGGGCTACTATTATTATAGCATTATTGTCAATATCTTTAATCCTTTATTCACATAGCGTTTGTGGTTCTTGTCACCAGCAGATACCAGACACGTCTTCATAAACGCTGTGTGTTTTAGAAGGGACATAATATGAATGTTTTGCATTACAACAAAACATGTATTATGTCTTGAATAAAACACACAGCGTGCAGCAAGGCTCTTGCTGGCGAAGTGAAGACGCTATGACATTGACACATGACAGCGCCATGGAAGGCGCCTTTCAGGTGACAAGGATCCTTATCTACGGTAAAAACAGGAGTTGCCAGGTATGTTTTAAATATTTACTAAGGTTATCCACTAACAGCTTCTTCATAAACGCTGTGTGTTTTATTCAAGACATAATACATGTTTTGTTGTAATGCAAAACATTCATATTAAGAAAGAAACCTAAAAACTGTTAAATAAGATGGTTTTTGTTACTTGGCTTTCTAAGATAAAAATACGTAAAAGCAGTTTATTCAGCATCTCGAACAGCCGTTTTCTCATAGGGCAACATCAACGGCCAGTTGTCAAACAGAATTTGACTGACATATGCCTGTCGTTCCGGTTTTCAACTCTAGTGAGCATTTTTTTATTTCTCTTAAAGTCCGGTTAAAATATACAAATCACATGTGTAATGTCTTTATTCGACAACGCTGTTTTTAATTCTACCCTGTACGAGGCTTTATACCTTCAGATAGGGGATACTTTCGCTGTAGCAAAAGACTTTTTTGGGTCATGCGTGTCATCGCTACCGATTGAAGATTTTTCTAATTCCATCGTTAACTTTACTGAACTTTCTTTCTACGAGGAGATTGCCGGGGTTTTCTACTTCAACGAGTTCCAATTCCTGCTACTGAAGACATTCCTTCTTATTTTGTTGTTCACTTTGTTATTGATTTTCATTTCGTGGCGTGTTTACGGAAAGCGGATTTCTGAGCGTTTTATGAAACCAGGTGAGTATTTGCGAGTGTTTTTGCGCTGACCTTGTGCAATATCAAGGCCAATGTTGCGCTGTATATCAATATCACGACACATCCACTTAAACTATAGATATAGGCTTCAAAACTGAACTAAAGCTTCTAAGCGCTTTAAAGAGTTGTCTGCTGTCGCAAATGAACGGTACTATAATTTACAAAACAACATTGCTAAGTAACAAGTGCTTCCATTTTTGGTGTGCCATTAAGCCTTAAAAAGATGGAGGGAATCATCACAGCTGTTTAGTGTTTCAATCATGCTTATTCATTCAACAAAGAGCTACATAAATTATTACTTATTTAGGCACTGAGTCATAATCGGCATAAGACTTAAAATGGAAGTAGAAGGACTATAGATCGGAGATGATCAAAAACAACAAGGTAGGTTAGGTTTTGGCTGTTTAAAAAAATACTGAGGGTGGATTCTAGGATTGAAATTGGGTCAAGACAAATAAAACATGCAAAATAGAGAAGTCATTGAATGTAAATTCAATGCTCATGCCCAGGCTGGTTAAACCATAATTATGGTAGTGAAATAAATTCTTTTAAACATTTGAGATTTCCCGACATATTTACAATGTACATTTGGACTTATACTGCGATAATACCATTTGTTGTTGTGCGTTTGTTGTTATTGTTATTGTACTTGTGAAACATGCACTGTTATTAACGCAGTAACAATCTTGATGTGTGTTACAAATACATTAAAAATATTTTTTCTAATAGCTTTTATTATATTTTACATTCACAGGCATTTCACAATGCCATAGAGCACCAACATCTTAATTACAATATACAGCACAAATGATTCGTTGTTTTGCATTTGCATTGTAGTTCAATGTCTAAGTCACGAAAATATTATTGTTCATATGCATTAATATTTTTATATTCTTTGTTGTACCAAAATAATGCTATGATTATCCTAGTTTGTAATTAGGTGCAGAATAGGATAAGATAATTAATACTATTTCAAATGCATTATCCATGACCAAGAAGTTAATATTAAAAGTTTACTTAACTATAAACAAACAATTGTACAATCTCCAGATAACTTATCTCCTAGCCTTATCTTACAGCCACATTGGATACAATAGAACAACTAAAAGAAAGTGTTTCTAAATTAAAACTGCCTAAAGAACACACACCGAGAATCTAAGATGGCGGAGAAGATAATAAATTTCTTTAAGAAAAAAAAGATTGAAACCAAGTTTAAGTTGGCCGGGCCGGGACATAGACTAAGTGAGTCTACGATAAGTAGTCAGAGCTCGAGTAACTCCAGGAATGAGAGTGTGGGAAGACGAACCGGACTATCGGAAGAGAGCAAAGTTGCTGCGGAGGCTGCGTTAGCTAGAGTACAACAGAAGAGGGACAATCCTGGCTTTAATACATCCTATGCTGCTATACAGGTATGATTTTTTATAGGCTTTCTAGTTAGCTTCAAATTGATTTAAATCTATTGTCAAGAAGACATTAATTTTAATAAAATTAATGACTAAATCTTGAATTGGGATGTTTAGAAATGATCCGGACTTGCATTGGCGATCCCTGGCCTCAAATAGTGTATACCTATTGTGTTAAATACTTAAGGTGTACAATAAAAAACAAAACATAATTTTGATTTCATTTTAAAAATAGAGGTTTGCGGCTCACCTGATGGGAAGTGATAACTGCCGCCCATAGAAGACCCTATAGTGTCTTAGGTATAGGTGTGAAACCTATAGGTCCCCTTTTCATATACCTTATTTGCCCTAGACCGTAACTGAGCACAGCATGTTGTAATTGGGTGTTGTACTAGGAAGTTAAAACTTATTTAGTTAAAGATAAATGAACACTTAGATATAGAATAATAATAACAACCACAATTCATGTAGACAGATTCAAATTCATCATACAAATATCTGCCCCTTGTCATCCAGTCATCAATTAGAAAATATATTGTTATATATGCTGTTTTAGGCGCAAGTTAAAAGAGAATTAGAAAATGAGAAGGCGTCATCGTCTAAACCGCCGCAAGAGGGCGAGCGACCCGAGCGCATGGAGTTAAAGGAAAAACCAGGGGATGTCAACTTGCCTAAAAATTGGGCCGCAGCTGGTGTGTTTTTCAAGTGAGCACACGTTTTAATTCATAGGTCTGTCATTATTTGGTGTGGCATGACAGTGCAGACCATTATGTCCTCAAAAGAACCTAAAGATACCACAATGGCGAGGTGCGGGGGGGGTAACACTGCAATCAGTTTCAAACTATGAGCAGTCGTGCTATGAGATATCTCTAGTAAATGAACTAGTTTTTCGGCAGTTTTCAGACTTTAATGGTATAGCTGTCTTTCTCTCATTTCTCTTACTGGAGAGAGACAGGTACACAATTACAGCTAAAAAAAAAGAAAAATAATTATATTACCTAAAGATTCACAACTTATTTGACTGGATTACAATGTTTCAGGTGTCCAATGATAAGCAACGATGTTTTATCTAGAGACGAGTGGAAACAAAACATTAAGAATTTCTTGTACGAACAATTAGAGGAAGAGAGAGGCCTGACAGCCTGTCTCATCATACAGTCGTGTAATAAAAACAAGGAAAAGGTATTTATTCAAGCTTCCTTAAGGCCAATAAACAGTAATGATAATGACTTCATGACAAAGACATTCAAATTAAATTTAAAATGCTATACATATAACAAATGACAACACAAAAAAAAATTAGGGTACTTAATGGCACAACTCGAACCTGCAACATCAGCATTCCGTGCCTTGCGTTTGCCAGTTTCGCCAAATTACTAATAGTGGTACCCTAATTTTCCTTTGTGTTGTCATTGAATAGCATTTAAATTTAATAATTTGAATGTTTAACATTAAAAAATAACAAATGAAAAGTATTGGTTACAATAATCTTTAATTTTGTTTTTCATTTACAGGTTGACACGTGTGTAGAAACGCTATGCAAATATTTAGAGAACATTGTTACTTATCCAGAAGAAGATAAATACCAGAAAATCAGGATGTCCAATAGGTAGGTTAGTTTTCAAACCTGGGCAAGTGTTGCGTTGATAAAAAAATGTAAAAAAAACCGTTGATTTTAAGCATCTGTGGTTTCTTTCAATTTTAATTTTGCTTATACTACATTATTATTATTTCAACATTAAAGAATCTGCTGTTTTACCACTGATATAATATAATGCATGGATGTACAGTGTCATACTAAATGACAGCAAAAAAACGGCCCGACATGAGAGTACGGGTCGACGCCAATGTTACATTTATAGTCATTACATTTACAACTTTACGTCTAATTGCATAAAATAATAATTTATTAAGTTTCGTTGCAAATAGGTTTTTTTACAAAATAATAGTATTGACAGCAGCGCCGTCGGTTCGACAGACCGACAGCGCGAGCGATTGTCGATTTATTGTACTTTTGTTCGACTTTTAATGCGGCCATTTTTTAAACGCTGACTAGAAGTCCATTACTTATAGGTCAGTGTGTTTTACATAATTAAGAGTAAAACGGATCCAAGGAAACACGTCTAAAACCTAACAAGTAGATTTACAACTGGCTATTTTGTTTAAATATTTCTTTAAAAATTGCATTTTCAACGCTATTGGGTCGCTTAAAAATACAAGCCGGCGACAAAAATTATGCATGGGATATCTCCTATTGTCTTGCAGAGCGTTTTCCGACCGAGTGCAGCCTATAGAAGGAGCCATGGAACTGCTGTTAGCTGCCGGCTTCACGCAGCAGACCCTGCCGAACCCTGAAGGGGTGGACGAAGAGTATTTAGTGTTCAACAAGGATAACGTGCCTAGCGTGGAAAGTCTGGTGGTAAAGACATGTTTAACCAAATAGTACACTAAGCGCTATAAGCCATTTATTTAGTAAAAGTTACAAAAAAACCAAATACATTAAAAACAGTTAACCTTAAAAACACTCATTGCATGTAAAATAATGCCTCAATATCAGCGCCAGGCGAAAGAGTACCCAACAGGCTGGCAGCAATGCCTCGCTGGGAAGTATCGAAACTGAGTACAGTACAGTCAAAGACAATCTTATTAAACTGGCCATTCAAGAAGGAATTAAGAGAATTTGTCTACGGTTCAACGGACGCGATTTTGTTTTAATTTGAAGCTGTGAGCCGAGGTTATGTTGTATTTCACATTTAAAAAACAAGATTTCAGTGTACAGCGGAAATAATTGTAATGTCTAAAAAATACTAAAGTAGTATGAAATTGGAACTTGAGCTTGGTCTAAAACTACCACTCTAACTTATTTTCGTCCGTTTCGACTAAAGCCGAAGCTTCTTTTTCGTATTCTGTCCAAAAATTCATTCGGACACTACTTTTCAATACTCAAATAAAACCCGTTAACTTGGGCCTGTCTTAAAACGTTTCTTCCCCGTGCCTTCAGACGCTCATCGAAGCGCTGCGCTCGGCGGAACCGATCCAGCTGGAGCTGGACCGGAACCTGCAGGTGCTGCTGCCATCGCAGGCCGCCACCAAGATGCAGCTGCCGCCCGCCTTCTACGCACTGACTATGGAGGACATCAAACGGGAACAGATGCTCAGGTTTGTCTATGCTTACCAGTGGCTTTCAACCCGGAGTCGCCAAGTTTTGCGACATTTTTTTTTTTATAAAATAGGAAGGCAAACAAGCAAGTGGGTCACCTGATGGTAAGTGATCACCACCGCCTATAGACACTCGCAACACCAAAGAGATTGCAGATGCGTTTGCAAACCAGATGGCTAAGATGGAATACCTCTTGGGCCAGTAATTACACCGGCTGTCTTGCTCTCCACGCCGGAACACAGCAGCAGTGCTTGCTGCTTAGCGGTGGTATTAGCGAGCAAGATGGTGGTAGCGATCCGGACGGACCTTGCACAAGGTCATACCACCCGGAAGATACTCACCAGTGATTTTCAGCCAGGAGTCGCCAAATTCTGCGACTTTACGAAATCGCAGTCTCTATAGTCAAAGTCAAAATATGTTTGTTCAGATTAGGCTTACAGGAACGACTTATGAACGTCATAAAAGACACCACCGGTTCGGAAAAAACCTCTTTTTTTGTGAAATAGGAAGGAAAACAAGCAAGTTGGTCACCTGATGGTAAGTGATCACCACCGCCTATAGACACCCGCAACACCAAAGAGATTGCAGTTGCGTTGCCAACCCAGAGGGCTAAGATAGAATACCTCTTGTGCCAGTAATTGCACCGGCAACTACTCCACCTATTCTAATCATCGATATGAGAAGACAATAGATCTGCTTACTTGTTCGGATTGTTACAAGCCTAGCGTCACCACTTTGCGACGGGGTGAAGCAGGTGAAGAGGGGCTTTCAATATTTAGCCATTGGTTCAACTTTGAATCTTATCGTAAGTGAATAAAGTGCTTCTAAGTTTTCTAACTAGCAGCGACACATGCGTCGGATAGCAGAACTAAAAATATGACGCCAATGTAAAACGTACAAAACGCAGAGCTGTTTACTTGACAATTGGCACATACAGTTTTATTCAGGCTATCCAACATAGTCTACCAAATAGACTATGGTCGGCTACTCTGCCACTGCGTTGTACACAGTTCTATTCATATAGTTTTCTCATTTCGATGAACTGAATAAAAAATATTTTCTTTCTTACTTTAAAGCCTGTCTCAGATTTTTTTTCATTTTCAGGTCGGAAGTCATCGAGAAGAGTCAAATGTTGCGCACAAAGGCAATGCGCGAGAAAGACGAGCTGCGCGAGATGCGCAAATACAAGTTCGCTATCATCCGAGTGAGGTTCCCCGACGGTATACTGTTGCAGGTATGTTCCAACGCCACGCTTTTAGCTACGGAATCTTTGCATAGCATAAAAAACCGGCCAAGTGCGAGTTGGATTCGCGCACCATTGTTCCGTACCATTATCTATAAAAACAGCAAAAAAATCATGTCTGTTGTATGGTAGCCCCCTTAAATATTTATTTTATTCTTTTTTTAGTATTTGCTATTATAGCGGCAACAGAAATACATCATCTGTGAAAATTTCAACTGTCTATCTATCACGCTTCTTGAGATACCGCCTGGTAACCAGGGGCGTATTTACCCTAGGGCCATCCGGGCCATGGCCCAGGGTGCCAGGCTGCAGCCGCCCCTAAAATCAAATACTTTATCGTTCTTTAAGGGGGCGCCAAAGCTAAATGGCCCGGGGCGCCAAATCTTTAAATACGCCTCTGCTGGTAACAGACGGACGGACGGACAGCAGAGTTTTAGTAATAGGGTCCCGTTTTACCCTTTGGGTACGGAACCCTAAAAAAACAACGACCGGATAGCCTAGTAGTTAGTGTCCCTGACTATGAAGCTAGAGGTTCCGGGTTCGATTTCCGGGAGGGGCAAATGTTTGTATGATGAATGTGAATGGTTGTAACCGAGTCTTGGATGTTATATGTATTTAAGTATGTATAAAATTTCTTGATATGGACATCCCCAAATCAACGCTTGAATCTATCATTTACTTCCAGGGCACATTCTCAATATACGAACGCTACAGTGACATTCACGGATTCGTGCGAGAAAACCTAGAATATGACCTGCCCTTCGTGCTGAACAGTCCAACTGGCCACAAGCTCCTTCCCGACGAGGACGGAAATAAGACCCTTATCGACCTTAAACTAGTGCCGGCGACAGTGCTCACTTTCGCCTGGCACAGTTCAGTGATTGATGAGGTTAACGCCAGTCCGAATAAAGACGTGTTTCTGAAGCCTGAAGTCATGATATTGGTACAGGAGCTCTGATGCTGTGATATGAGAATTGTAGAAGTGACACTGCAACGCTATTTAATTTGGATTTAAGATGTATTAAAATATATAACTCGGACAAATGTGACTTGCTTTTATTTGATTTACTGGCACATGTCAAGATCTTTCTTTATTGGCGTCTACATCAAAAATTTGTTTTAAACTTTCGCGATTTACACACAATTTCTCATAATCCTTCCATATTTAACGTCTTATGATTATGACTATTATGTGTTAAGTATTGTTGCACCTAAATGCACATTTTATAAATTCAAAACGAATTTCAAATTTGTTAGTTAATGTAACTTTTTAAATTGAAAACCACAGTAGAACCTAGTCGAAGAGACTTACGCATGGCATTTGTATGACATAGCCTGGCGTTTAACGCGTCGCGTCATTGCGATAGGGTTCCCAGGTGGTACGTGAATATATTTCCCCTACTGTACATGAACAAATTAACGATTTAAAAATCGTAATAATGTACCTATGCCTGTTAATTTTAAGGTGTTTCCTCATGAATCCCATCATCAGCAATGTACTTTGATGGGACCAATCTGGAAGTATATCTTTTACAATAAAAAAAGAATTTTCCAAATTAATCTACAAATGACCGAGTTCAGAGCATGCTGCATGATATCATGTATAGTCAACCAAGTAATTGCTTGACCTCTTTTGAACGTTATCCCTTTGTAATAATGTGTCCTGTATTTTAATAATAAAAACACAGGACAATACCATACTAAAAATAATTTGGTCCCGTATTTTTCCATGAATCCTGTAATTTTAATCATGTCCTGTAAAATGAGCACTCACAGTTTGTCACCCTACACGATCGAGATATACGTTATTCCATGCTAGCCGCTAACTTCCTTGCGACTTATTTACTATTAAGTTATTTGTATATCGAGTTGTATTAAATAATTGAGTAAAATATTTAAACGAACGTTAATAAATTGTATTATTTATTATCAATTAACAATTACCTTTGTACATTCATTATTATAAAATAAAAGAATCATTTAAAGCAATCGTAGTTAGTACAGTCAGCCGCAGATATATTTATTATTTTTTTAAGCTGCATTGCACTTAGTTTACAAAAAGAAATACAATTGGAGGACTTAACCCTTATCCGGGCAGAGGCGATTTATTGACCACATACATGTATATAGAATTTGAATCTTGTTAAATTGTAGTATGATACAAATTTGATTGTACTCTATTGCATTACATACATGAAATTGCATTTGAATTTTACGTACCATGTCTGTATGTACGGGACCCGTTTAAGGGTAAGGCAGCGTTTCCACCAGAGATGTGCGAGGATGCGTAGCGAGGGATGTGTTTGTAAAGAACCAATGAGCCGTTTCCACCAGAGCTATGCTGACCGAGGCGAGGTTAATGAAGTGATTCTATTGGTTCTTACAAACACATCCCTCGCTACGCATCCTTGCACATCTCTGGTGGAAAAGCAGCCTTAATGCCAGTAGGCATCTAACATACATTATATGTCACAGCAATAGTAGCTGCGCCTATCAAATGAATTGATAACTACTTTTTACTCGTTCTGTACTTCTGCTAACTGTACAAGCCTCAGAAGTGGCTTAACTTAAGAACCTTATCGTAGTAACGTATGAAATGAGAGTTGTTCGAATTTGTCACATTACTGACAGCCACAAGGTACTAAAATGTTCAGCTACTTCCGAGGGTGACCATACCTGACTATTATAATCAGGGTCACATGAAGACCCTTCTAATCGAATTTATAGACGGCCATTCATCCCTTATTTTTCCATCCCTAAAGGTGGAATATTTACTTCCAGTTTATATGGGACCAGCCTCAACTATAACCAATTAAATAAAAAAAAAAAGAATCTAAATCGGTTCAATATTAGCGGAGGTATCGCGTAACATACAAAAATATCTAATGGAGAACCACTTTTTTTAAAAGTCGGTTAAGATACCATTTAGTAATAATAGGTAGATCTTTGTCTAATATCACATCAACACCCCGCGAGCACCAAACTAATTACTAACGGTGGTCCATAGCTTCATGACTAAGGGGTCATTTACACGAAGTGAGTTCTCTTATACGAGTTGCATTACATTACGTGGCTCGATCAACCGATCGACCGGATCACATCTCGGTAGCCCGCAATGCAATACAACTCGCGCTATGTAAATGGCCCTTTAGGATCGCAGTTTTCATAGCACTGTAACATTAAAGATATGAAGTCGACGTTACAAAGTTTCCGTGAGAGTGGAAAGAGTGAAAATTATTCATCACATAAGCCGAAAGACAGCTTAGCTGGGAATAGGATCCTCGAGGGCTTGCCACAACGCGCGGTTCTGCCCCCTATTCTCTTAGCGCATTCTCTTAGGTGACCTGGTTGCGGCTAGGGTTGCCATACGTCAGGATTTGTCCGGACCTGTCCGGATTTTTGACCCTTTGTCCGGATAGCGACCGTCTTGGAAAGTGTCAGGATTTTTAGGAATGACGTCATAAAAAAGGAGGGGACTACGGGGCCGGGCGGAAGGAAAGGGAAAGGTAGATCAACGATACAGTACACCGCAGAGTCCGTAAAGCAAAGCGCGCCACCGGGGCGTCATTCAAGCTACGCCAAATCTCTGTTACAAGAAATGTCCGGATTTTTAAGGTGATGTCCGGATTTGTATCAGGACATTTAATTTTTCCATATGGCAACCCTAGTTGCAGCACTGTTATTCTCTAAGCGGTCGAGGCATCGCTATGTCTCGCTCACTCGTGCTAGCGCGCTAGAGCAAGACAGGGCGCTGTCAAAGCGTCGACTTCGTCGCTGTTACGACAAGAGAATCACTCTCGGCTAACACGCGTACTCGTTTTCTCGCTTGTAGCGTGCGTCTCTCTTCCACTCGGCTTACTAGAAAGAGACTCACTGAGCGACGAAGCAGGTCGCGATGTGTCGTGCTAGCTGTCCAGGTTGTCGGTCCATCTTGAGGTGGGTCTACCCCTTCTTCTGGTACACGGTCACAACTCGAGAACTCTGACTCTCACTCGAGAACCAAAATTATTAGGATAGAATAGAGTACTCTGGTCTGGCCTACCCCTTCGGGGGACAGGCGTGACTTTATATCTATGTATCTACGTAGAGCACTCCACGTTTTACAAGGCGTATTAGTAGATTAATTCACATCATAGTCTTAACTTGAGTTACAGTTCCCGGCAAACAACTAGAGCATTGACCTTGACTGCGCAGTAGCCGTTTCTATTAAAAATGTGTATGGGCAAACTTAACCCCTGCACTCGATTTATCAAGTTGTTTGCCTGCAAGTATAATTTAGTCGACCAAGAAATTTATTTACCTCTTCGATCTTCTTCTTAAAATTATAAAGTTCAAATTTGTACTATACACTCTACATACTAAATTAAGAGTCTGTTACATCGCAGATATCGTCAACGGGCTTCTCCGGCAGTTTGTTCTCGATGGTGAGCGATTTTGTGCAGTCTTCCGTCTTGTAGATACCCACTAGTCGGTTGGAAACTTCAAACATGTTGTAGCGTAGCGATATTATAATGAACTGGGCGTTTTTCGTGCGTTCCTGTAACAAGCATGTTTTTTGAAAAAAAAAGCAAGACAAGCTGTTTGACGGTGCCATCGGAAATACAGCTTTCAAGTAAATCTGGCCACTGGAAGTTGATCATATTTCAGTTACAAGATATAACCCGAACATACAAAACAGAGGCGTATACAGTATCATATCGTATGCTACACTACAGATAGTGCTTTTGTTTTATTTGCGAAGTTTTTGGGAAGGGGGGGGGGGGACGGGTTCATACTGTGGTAGAACTACTCGTTTTGATAAAGGTTACACACACCATTTAGCCACAAAAAGAATCCACCTTAAGGAGCGAAACATGACGAGCAGAGGCTCTGAGAGTGATCCGTTTGTAAACATCAATATGTCCTAGCAGTTTTATCAATAAAAATTAGGTCATCTACACTAATATAATAAAGAGGTAAACTTTGTTTGTTTGTACGTATAGGGTAATCTCTGGAACTACTGAACCGATTTCAAAAATTCTTTGACTGATAGAAAGCTACACTATCCCTGACGGACATAGGCTACTATTTTCATGCGAACAAAGTCGCGGGCGTCCGCTAGTCATATATAATTTAAGAGCTTAGCTCTTGTTGGTAGAGAAAACGAGATAATCACCTTGATGTAATTGGCGACAATGGAGACGTTCTTGAAGTCCAGCGCGGCGTCGATCTCGTCCATGACGTAGAGCGGCGTGGGCTTGTAGTAGTGCAGCGCGAACACCAGCGCCAGCGAGGACAGCGTCTTCTCGCCGCCCGACAGGTTCGAGATGTTCTTCCACGACTTGTTGGGCGGCCGCACACTGGAGATAACAAGTTTTACTTAATGGAAAGGAAGGATAACTGGTATGGAATCCTGATGGGAAGTGATCACCGACGCTTATGGGAACGAGCGACGTTGCCGGCTTCTATGGGAACGAGCGACGTTGCCGGCTCCTATTGGAACGAGCACGTTGCCGGCTTCTATGGGAACGAGCGACGTTGCCGGCTCCTATGGGAACGAGCGACGTTGCCAGCTCCTATGGGAAAGAGCGACGTTGCCGGCTCCTATTGGAACGAGCGACGTTGCTGGCTTCTATGGGAACGAGCGACGTTGCCGGCTCCTATTGGAACGAGCGACGTTGCTGGCTTCTATGGGAACGAGCGACGTTGCCGGCTCCTATGCGAACGAGCGACGTTGCCGGCTCCTATGGGAACGAGCGACGTTGCCGGCTCCTATGCGAACGAGCGACGTTGCCGGCTCCTATTGGAACGAGCGACGTTGCCGGCTTCTATGGGAACGAGCGACGTTGCCGGCTCCTATGGGAACGAGCGACGTTGCCGGCTCCTATGGGAACGAGCGACGTTGCCGGCTCCTATGGGAAGGAGCGACGTTGCCGGCTCCTATGCGAACGAGCGACGTTGCCGGCTCCTATGGGAACGAGCGACGTTGCCGGCTCCTATGCGAACGAGCGACGTTGCCGGCTCCTAAGGGAACGAGCGACGTTGCCGGCTCCTATGCGAACGAGCGACGTTGCCGGCTCCTATGGGAACGAGCGACGTTGCCGGCTCCTATGGGAAGGAGCGACGTTGCCGGCTCCTATGCGAACGAGCGACGTTGCCGGCTTCTATGGGAACGAGCTACTTTGCCGGTTGTTAGGCCCCTCCTCGCTTAACAAAACACAGTTTTTTTTTAGTTTGAGACGAGGTTGTTCATTGTACTTTAAGTAGTGCATTGTCGCTTCAATCAAGCTCCAAACTAAGACCATGTTTTATACCAATCGAGCAGACAAATTATGCTTATTCCAAACTTTTTTTAAATTATAAAATAGGAAAACGAGCAAGTGGGATACCCGATGGTAAGTAATCACCATCGCTTACAGACATCCACAACACCAAGGAGATTGGAGATACGTTGCCAACTCAGGGGGCTAAGATGGAATACCTCTTTGTGCTAGTAATGTCACCGGCTGTCTTGCTCTCCACACCGGAACACAACAGCGCAAGCACAGTTGCTTAGCGGTAGGAGTAGCGAGCAAGATAGTGGTAAAGATCCGGACGGCCCTTGCACAACGTCCTACCGCCCGCAAATATAATACGTACTCTAAAAAATACTCTTAAAACTGTAACATTAGGTACAGTCTGCCTTATTTGGTATTTAACATGATGCAGGAGTATATACCTGAACGTTATTCCTTCTGTGAACGGATCAAGAGTGTCCACCAGTTCCAGCTCCGCATCTCCGCCTAGAGTTATCATCTGGTACATCTCTTTCAGCTTGGCTGTTATTGTGTTGAATCCTGAAATATAATTAAAATATTTTTTTTCTATTGTCTTTTTTTTTACGATCTCGATATAAATTTACGTTACTTGACATTTTCTGCATTTTGTAATGTACCACCATGTAATGTGTGTATTGACTGATCAAATAAACATAATATGAATATAACATAAAATAACCGTATCACGTAGTAAGTAAAATAGTAAAAAACTTCTTACGATTTGATATACATATACCGCTACTTTGACATAGTTCCATGGTGGGTCAGTTTCATTTTGTTCATAGTACATGAGTAAACCTCAGTAACCTTTTTACAGCCAACAACGCTTGCAAAAGTTGTCACCCACACGCCAGGTCGCCATTCCGTCAAACGTTCTTGGCGTTCAAAGTGTTTACGTAACTCGGCTTACCAGAAAGGAAGTCAGTGGTGCGTCGCTTCTTCAGCTGGTCGTAGAGTGACCGCATCTCGTTGCGCTGGGTGGTAATCTCGTCCAGTTCCGCGGCACGTTTCAGATACAACTCCTCTTTCGTTTTATAATCCTGAAAGCAATAACTTTCGTTGACTAGTGTCTTATCACACTGGTGATTTGCGAGCGAGTTCAACGCGAGGCGAAGGCGAAGTGGCCTTGCCACGAGTTCGCAGGAAATATGCCGCGGGTGCACGACGTCATCGTCGCGTGTCAGCGCAGCGTTGAAGTTTCGATTAAGCAAAGTGTAATTTTCTGTAGGTTGATTTTTATTTTCTTTGAATTAGGACAGTAAACAATCCTAAACAAGTGTTGCCAGACTATTTACTGCCTGTTAAGTTAGTTCCATAATGGTTTAAAGTTGCTCAAACCAACAATCAACAAAGATTCGATGCAATTTTACGTTATATGGGTAACTCATTTCATTTGCAGCCTCTGTTATATAACGGAATTTTTTCGCTCATATGAATGAGTTCATTGCCATAAAAAATACGAAGAAAAAAACGGAAATTTTAAGTTATGATACGAGCTGCGCGGTGATTGGCTAGTTATGGATTCGTTGGGGTGGGGGTGGACTTACCCCACCCAATCGGTTTAAACCAGGTTTTTAATAGAGAAAAAACCCGCCTTCGCGTGCTCTAGTTAGGTGAACTACGTCCCAAACGTCATGCGATGCTTTTTGACAGCGGTAGATGTCACTTTTGACGGCTCATCGCACGCCATCTATGCGCAAATAAGCTCACCCTGAGCATCGCACACCGCTGTGTTTGAACCCTCGTCATAATAATACTACTGACGATTGTCGAGGTCAGCTCACCTGTATAGCCTGCAGGTTGGGTTGCGTGTCTCCCAGGCGGCCCTGCTGTGCCGTGAGCCGGTTCCTCAGCTCCTCGACCGCCATCTCCTCCAGCTCCTCGGCAGAGTGCTGGGCGAGGGGCTCGGGCCGCTCTATGCCCTCTATGCCCTCAATGCCCGGGTCCTCTAGCTTCAGGTTTGCTAACTAAAGAAGGAAATGCGCGTTGTTTTAGGAGGCCCAGTAAACCATTTTGCATTTTGCTTGTACAAGGTCCGCCCGGATCGCTACCACTATCTTGCTCGTTAATACTGCCGCTAAGCAGCAGTGCTTGCACTGTTGTGTTCGGTGCAATTACTGGCACAAGAGGTATCTGCAATGCAATTACTGGCCATCTTAACCCTCTGGGTTGGCAACGCGTCTGCAATCGCTTTGGTGTTGCTTCTATGAGCGGTGGTAATCACTTACCATCAGGTGAACCGCTTGCTCGTTTATTGCCTTCCTATGTTGATTAAAAAAAATTACACACGCCATTGATGCAGATAGCTTAGGTTACAAAAAAACATTTGTTACAAAAAATACGGGCGTTACAACAAATAATGAGTTATGGGCAAAAAATATAAAGAGAGTAAAATTTGAAGTTAGTACATTTCAATTTATATCCTTATCAAGTGGTAGATAAGATTCAAAATAAATGTGTGTAGTGGTTAAAATGTACTGCATAATGTAGACAGTTGCTGATTGCAGTAAGAATAGGCCAGTGGCCCGTTTCACGAAGCTACAAGTTACAATTTTACAAGTCTAAACCGGCAACATTGGTCATTATGCCCATTGCCATTGGTCATTATTGACCAATGTTGCCGGTTTAGACTTGTAAAATTGTAACTTGTAGCTTAGTGAAACGGGCCACAGGTCGACCAGAAAATACTGCACTTTAACAGAATATCGTCGTAAAATAGTACTTAATTAGCTACTGCGTCTCTTACAGCAAGTGAGAGATCCGAAGGCCATCTAAGCCGGCAACGGATCTGCAGTTCCCTTGGAGTCACTAGTCACATTCCTTCGCATGCTGGTTTTGCTAACTATTCCATAAAAAATGCGTCATAAGCCCCCATATGCTCCTAAAGCTCCAAAGCTAAAGCTCATAGAAGTTTCAGACATTAAAGGCTTTACTCACATCTCTCTCCAACTGCGGCGTCTTCCCTTTCATGTCCGCTATCAGCTTCTGCATCTTGGTGACGTTGTTGTTAGCCTCTAAACGCTCAGTTTTGTATTTGTTGAGTTTAGTTTGGAGGGCTGCTATCTCTTGTTTGAGCTCCGAGAATTCGTCAGCGCCTTCGGATATTTGTTCTTCTAACTGAGGGGAGGAAAAATAGGGTCAGTTTTTTGGTTTAACCGTTTCGACGCCAACCACCCATATATTAGCACCGCAGGTTCAACGCCAATAACCTATATATACGTCAACGCGTGCGATATAAAAGTGATCTACGTGCATTCGCATAAGGTTTAACTTCGTAACTTACAAAAAAGTAAAATGCTAATGACAACACAGAGAAAAAATAGGGTAATGGCAGGACTCGAACCTAAAACATCAGCATTCCGTGCCTTGCGTTTTACCACACCTTGCGGTTTGCCACATTACCGCTACCATACCCTGCGAATCTTTCAATGTGTTTCGTCTTTACGGTCATTAAATTATTGATATTTGTTTGGGAAAACTACTCTCGGTGTCGTCTATGAGAAACTTAATCAAGTTATCTCATTCAACTTGGTCATTTATGAATGCCCAAGTTGCAATGCATGCTGACAAGAGATGACGCCATTTTTTTAAGCTTTTTATGTACTTACAAAAAAAGCTTGGCGTGTGAATCATGCCTGTTGTATTTGACTTGGCGTTGAAAAGGTTAAATAAAGAATCCATGTAGTATTAAAAAATCTAAACTATCAAAAGTTAAAAGTCAACATATCATTACTCATATTAGGCTTACAAAAAAGCACTCATATTAGATTAAAATAAATACAAAGTACAAACTTCCAAATTAACGTACAAATGTCAGCCCCTTGCGGGGTTCGAATCCGCGACCTCTAGCTTTGTTATCTGGATCACTATAACCACTGTGCTTTCCGATTGTCTAAATGTATATTAATAGTACAGTCAGCGTCATATATACCAGAGCGGGCAAGGTGGTCACAAATATCTGAACACGCCCAAGCGTATTTGACAATAGAGTCGAGTTCAGATATTTTTGACACCTTGCCCGCTCTGGTATATTTGACGCTGACTGTACACTAGTGATCCGCCCAGCATCGCACGGGTAGTTTACTAATGTCAAAAGTTTTTTTTTTGACGATTTGATCTAAAAAAAAATCTCTACTATACGAAAACTTACAAAAAACCTCTGTGAAAATGCTCTAAATATCACTCAAAACCGTATCAAAGTCCGTTCCGTGGTTTAGAAGTAAGCGGCCGGATATATCGTGATAACAGACATACGGATAGCAACTTTGTTTTACACTAAGTTAAGATTGAAACTCATTTAAATTGTTGCTTCGAACCGCGGCTGGGATATGTTCTACTCGAAAAATTAAAGTGCGTTTGACTCAAAAGTTTACCTCCTCAATGTATTTCTGCAACTCCCCGCTGTCTAGGGTCAGCTGTCTCTTCTGGCTGTTAAGGCTTTCTAAGTTACGGTCGGTCTCGGCCAAATCAGTTTCCATTTGAGTTATTTTATCTTTCGATTTCTTTGCGTTTCTGGAACAAACATTTATGCATTATTTCTGGATTTTTTCTATTTGGGTTAACAAACAATCACACGTAGATTTATAACTAAATATGGGTCTTAAAACTTTGCTCAAGTTAAGAGGGAAATTATTGTTCCTTGGCAAAGGACAGACAAATGGCAGTTAGTTAATAAAAGCTCAGCTTTTAGGAGAACCGTGTACCCAGCCTCAAAATGCGCTCTCCATACAAACGGCGATAACGCTTTCCACCCTTTAAACCTTAACTTAAGCAATGTTTTAAAAATAGTGGTACGAATTAGATAATTGTTGCTATAACTCGCTGTGATGCAATATATTTTTGCGTTATATTTCAACATTTAAATACGTAGGTAGTAACATAACACGACGATGTGGCAAGTACATTGACTTGCGATGGAACGAAGCGGCGGTAAGCGCGCGCGTGAGTTACGCAACAGTGTGGTTACCCTTGATTATACCCCAGGACTGGGGCCGCCGGTATGTACTTGTAGCAGAGTGACGTAACCGTGGAGTAATCCACGCCTGCAGAAAACCGAGACCAACCTCTTGCTGGTGTTAATGGCGACTCGCAGCTTGGTCATTTCGGTGGACACCTTGTCGACCTTCTTGGCCAGGTCGTCGACGTTCTTCTGCAGTTCTTTGACCCGGCCGCCGGCGACGGCCGCTATCTGCGCGTCCACGCCGTGCACCTCTTTCTCCACCTGACAATGCAGAGCGATCAGACGTTGGTTTGTAACCCATCGCAGAAGAAAGAAGGGGTGTAGTTTAGTTGCTGCTGGCGAAGACGTATTTGCGAGTGGTAGGACCTTGTGAAGGTCTGTCCGGATCGCTACCACCATCTAAGTCGATAATCCAGCCGGAAGTTAAAACTATTCCCGTAGTGTGAAAGCGTGAAAGCTGGACAGACAGATTTTCTCATTTATAATATTAGTTTGAACGTTTGGTAAAAAAATGCATTTAAGGTATTCATCCATGTTCTCCTGGAGCCTGAAAGTAAATGTCTTTATTATTATTATTATTTGTACATCTTTCCCATTCACAGGTTGTTCAGTAACATAATTGAATGCCAGTTTAGTGTCTTCTAAACGCAATTTTTATATTTAATTTAAATTAATTTTTGTAAAGTAAATCTTGTCGGATGAAAGGAAAAAGGACCTTTGGGAGGCATTTAAGACAATTTAATGAAGTATTATGGCAATGTGTGCGAGTGCGCGCGTGTGTGTGTGTGTGTGTGTGTGATTTATTATCAAGCTCTAATATCTTACTTCTCCAGCGTTCTGTTTCGCGTCTTCCAACCGCTGCTTGGCGTCTTCGACGGCCGCTTCGAGACTAGCTTTCTGTTGTTCATCGACGCGAGAGGACGTTGCTTTGCTCTCTTGCTGCCGCACTTGATTCTGTTCACAAAACCAACGTAATTTATCATACGTTAAGTAGAATTATTGGTTCCATAATCAAGCTTTATATTTAACCTAACCTAAGGTAGTATAGGTATCTAAAATGTTTTAAGATATTTACGGTTTACCAAAAAATTACAGTCTGCGACACGACACGACAAAAATATTTTCGTTTCAAATCAAAATCATTTATTTGTTCAACATAAATCGAGGTAAAAGCACATAAGATCTAAATACTAAGAATGTTCGACTATGTTTCGCCGCTAGGAATATTTTGTTACGCAGTTCATGCAGTATGTATAGTCGACCAAAATTGCTTAACCACTTTTCGACCGTATTACAACGGGATAAGGTACAAAAGTAGCTAAGCAATTACTTAGTCGACTATACATACAATGCATGCAGAGTACAAATGACGGTTTTTCTTTTCTCTTCTTACCTCTGGGCTTGTTGCCCTTGGCTATAAACAAGTTAGGGAAATTAGACAAAAGGAAATAACCGAGTAACAGAATTTGGAAATGACGGGTTCCCTTCCCTTCTTACCTTAAGTAACGGGACTTGCTCAGTGAGACTTTTCAGCTCAAAGCTGAGTTTGTTGAGCGTGGATTTCCCTTCGCGCGTGCTACGCTGGAGCGACATTACGTTCTCCTCTATCACGCTGTGCTCATCTCGTAGCGATGATAGTCTGTGGAGGACAAATAATCATTCTTTTATAAATGCGAAAGTCATGTTTAGATAATGGGATGTTTGTTCGTCAATCATGCATTAACGGCTGGATTTAGATCAAATTTGGCAAACCGTTGACAAGATCTATAGAAAACAATTTAGAGCAAAAAGCGAATCTGTCATGTAACAATTGACATGCATCTGAACCTCGTACCTCTGTTCGAGAGTCGCAAGCCTCTCTTCGTTGGCCTTCAGCACCCTGGGGTCCTGTTCGCTGGTGTCCTGCTGCACCGAGGTGCCCATCCGGCCGCGCATCGTGGTCCGCCCGCCGCCGGACATGGTGCCTGACCGATAAATTAGCTGTAATGGTTCCTAAACGCTTCTAAGAACTTTCCAGCTGCTACACTGAAGTAAAAATATAGGGACATAATGAGTTTATCATACAAATGAGGTTATTTTGACGTCTTGAAAATCGGCCGGTTTGATTAGCGTTTATGTTTCTATTAAATACCTGTGGTGTAAACCAGTCGATGAATTAATTATGAAGGTCTTTTTCACTCGCAATATGGTGGGACGAAATCATCACAATCACAAGCTTAGGTTTCCATACGATTACGACGTCAAATAAGCTCACCTGATATCTCGATAAGCTCCTAAGAGAGAGAGGAGGGGAAGAAAAAGTGGATACCAAGAGAAAGAGTGGAGGGGGAGCGAAGGAGGAGAGGGAGGGAGAGAGAGATTGAGATAAGAGCGTGAGAGGCGGGGGGAGAAGAGGGAATGTGAGGGAGGGCGAGGGATAAAGAGAGCAAAGGGTGAGAAAGATACGCCGATTGAGCTTAGGCTTCCACGCGGTTACGCGTCATATTAGCTCACCCGATATCTTGATAAGCTTCTCAGACAGTGACCGCGAGAGAGAGAGAGAGAGAGAATGGGAAAGTGAGGGAGGGAGAGGGATAAGAGAGCGAAGGCTGAAGAAAATCATACGCCGATCGAGTTACCTAGGTCACATTAGCTCACCCGATATCTCGATGAGCTCGCCAGACAGGGTGACCACGCGGTAGCGCGTGCGGCCGTACGCGATGCGCCGCGCCTGATCCAAGTTGTCAGCGACTAAGGTGTCCCGCAACGCGAAGTAGAACGCGGGCAGCATCCGCTCGTCCCGCACCGTCACTAGGTCGAACAGACGCGGGACGTTTTCGGGACTGGAAATAAAAAAAACCTATAGCCGGGTATCCAGTACAAGCATTCACACATTGCGGGTGGTAGGATCTTGTGCAAGGTCCGTCCGGATCGCTACCACCATCTTGCTCGCTAATCCAGCCGCTAAGCAGCAGTGCTTGCACTGTTGTGTTCCGGCGTGGAGAGCAAGACAGCAGGGGTAATTACTGGTACAAGATGTATTCCATCTTAGCCCAGTTGGCAACGCATCTGCAATCTCCTTGGTATTGCGGATATCTATAGGCGGTGGTGATTACTTACCATCACGTGACCCACTTGCTTATTTGCTTTCCTATTTTATAAAAAAATGAAATAAATTGCTACAATTTTTAACATAAAACTACCGTGAGACTCGGACATATTAATAAAACGGATCACTCACGTATTTTTACGTCGAGAAATGCCCGACATGTTTCGGACCACGGACTGGTCCGAAACATGTCGGGCATTTCTCGACGTAAATATACGTGAGTGATCCGTTTTATTAATATAAATTGCTACAAACTAAAATTGTATGTTCGCTATCAAACAACAGTACTCACAACGTCTTCCGGGTCTGGTAGTCCAGGTTCTGGATCTTCTCGAGCGTGATGCAGGTGACGCGGCCGACGTCGTGTCGCCGCAGGTGCTCCAGCGCCGCCTGCGCCGAGCGCACCGTGTCCACGACCACGTTGTCGAGGGCGCCGCAGCATGTCGATATGGCCACGTCATATTTGTTGTCGATGCCGCCCAAATCACCCTGTTGGGGACAAAGAATTCAACGAGCGTAAAATTGGAGCACAGAACTATATCGGGGTAGAATATAAGAGTTCGTCAATTCTATTGTAACCAATGATATTATAATGCATGGATGTACAGTGTCATATTAAATGACAGCAGAAAAACGGCCCGACATGAGAATACAGGTTGGCGCCAATGTTACAAATGCAAATTATTAGTTTACCATTTATAGTAATTGGATTTACAACTTTACATCTAACTGAATAAAATAATAATTTATTAAGTTTCGTTGCAAATGTTTTTTTTACAAAATGATAGCATTGGCAGCAGCGCCGTCCGTCCGACAGACTGACAGCGCGAGCGATTGTCGATTTATTGTACTTTTCTAACTTTTCTTCTTTTGATGCGGCCATTTTTTAAACGCTGACTAGAAGTCCATTACTTATAGGTCAGTGATTGTAACCGAGCGTGTAACAGTTTGCTTGATAAATACGTCGTCACGAGTGTAATTTAGTGTCGGAAATCATAAGCCAGTTAGTTATTGAACAACAAGGCATTGTGTTTTTAAAACGCGACTTTGCACGCGGAAAGCACAAGGTACAAACTCTCTTCTATATAGTTCTTCAGCCTGTAATATTTACCAGTCTCCCGAATATTCCCGGGATGTTCCCTTTCCTCTTTTCGCTCATGAGCGAGTCCAGGACCCTGCCTCGGGACCTGTTCGCGTTCAGCGCCTGCCTCGACTCTTCTAATTGCGCCCTGAAAAATTATATATTTGGTTGTATGCATGAACCATCTTAAAATAGCAAAAACTTTTCATAAAAAATCGCTAAATAACAGTGAAACCCGTATCAAAATCTGTTGCATGGTTTAGAAGGAGTCTTCCCATGGCTAGAAAGTGCGATTAAATTGTTTTAAACATTGGCGATTTTCACACATATTTATAACTCTACTCGTCTACTTCGAGTTCTTCTTCGTTCAGGTGTCTACTCGTGACCACCGTTGAAACACGGCCGAAACGTCGATGTAAATTAACAATGTTTTTATCGCGTTGAGGTCCCGATAACGTTATACATATGTTGAACGTGCGATTGTCGGCCCTGGCGGCAAGTCCTCTACTTACGCCCCGTGTTTACCTTAAAGTCCTCGCTTCAGTTAACACCGTGGTCTCTTCTTGTTTCATGTTCCGCAGTTGCGACTGCAGATCATTTAGCTGTCTCTCATTCGTCGGTACAGTGGAAGCCAATTCTTCTTGTAAACTGGAAACAGTTGTGCCATTACAAATCGTAAAAAATACCTTATAAAGGTTCTAAGCTTTGCCAGCCTAATATTATTTTCTAAGCATGTCACGGGGTAAAAGGTATGGCTATGTTTTAATCGAGGATATTATCTATCGGTCTACCAAATTTCATCTAGTCCGTCCAGATGTATGATGTAACAGATGTATAATGCGTAGTAGTCAGAGGTAGTAGATTCGATTACCGCAGAGGGCAAATATTGAAACATGATGAAAACGAAAGTCCGTGCTTGAATCGGGAACAATGTATTTAAGTAAATATCTATCTATGACAACAAGGATTGTAGAATGTGTGGAGAGGAGACCGAAACAATGGAACATATTATATGTGATTGTGAGGCCCTCGCCAGAACTAGAATCAAACTCCTTGGTAACAGGTACCCCGAACCAGGAGAAGTCAAGGCACGAACACTGAACCAGATCATCTACTTTATGCAGGAAGTAAAAAAAAAAGATGTAATAAGTGCTAAGGAGGGGTAAATACACAAAAGTTCCCACTGGGTCGAAGTGTATTCGAAAGGACCCCTAATAGATAAGATAAGTATCTATCTATAAATATCTTGGGACAATTTAGATAAATTGCCCTAGCCCCAAACAAAGCAAACCTTGTGTTATGGGTACTAGACAACGGATAAACATACTCAGATAGATAAATACAAACTTAAATACAAATAACATCCATGACTCAGGTACAAACATTCGTGTTCGTCACACAAATATTCGCCCATACCAGGATTTGAACCCGGGACCTCTTGCACAGGAAGCAGACACATGTGCCACTGTGCCATACAGGTCGTATGTTTTTAAATTGAATATATGTCTGTTGTCTAGTACCCCTAGCACAAGCTTTGCTAAGTTTGGGACGAGGTCAATTGTAAATTGCCCCAAGATATTTATTTATACATTTTAAACTCACGTTTTCTTTTCCCTCAGATCTCTGGCAGCCTTTTCGTAGCTCTCTTTCATTTTGTCCAGCTTCTCTTGCTCCTTGACCTCCGTGCTGAGATACAACTTCAGCTCAGACTCCCTCAGCTTAAAGTTCTTATTCGCTTCGTCGACGATCCGCTTCAGGTCTATCAGTTTCGCTTGCAACCTGTCTTTCTGTTCCTGGAGGCCTTGCGTCTTGGACCTGAAAGTACAAATACTCTTTATTGAAACCACACGGAAAATAGTCAACAAAAATTCATTAGTAGACAATTTACAAAGTTAAAAATTGACGGTCTTATCGCTTAAAAGCGATCTCTTCCAGACAACCATTCAGCATGGGAGACACGAAAAAATTACAATGTTTAGCAAGTGGTGCAAATTAACTTTTATAAAGTTACATTGAAATGCTTGCTAACTCCTAACGCCATAGGATTCTTCCCTATTACTTACCTGACGTTGGCCATGACCGTTTGTAGCTCCTCTTCGGCTTGCGTTTTGCTCTCCTGGTGTCTCGTCAACAGCCTCTCGCAGTCTTCTATCTCTCTGTTATTCTTTTCTGGAACCTATCCAAATAAGCACCTTATAAGTAAATTAATAGATAAGCTGTAGCAAAAGTTGGTCTGTATAGTCGACGAAGTAATTACTTGCCCATTACGCATCTTATCCCTTTGCAATACGGTCGAAAAGTGGTCAAGCAATTTCTTGGTCGACTATACAGTACAGACAGAAACATCGTAGGTGCTGACAAAGGAAGCCTCATATAGAACGTTTATCGCCCTCGCCTTCGGCTTGTGCCCGGTTTTGTAAGAAGAAAATGACAAGTGTCGTTTGAAAATGGGCGTCAGCAATGGAGCCCTCCGTTTCGAAATTATAATGATGATGATGATGATGACTCAACATTCATAAAAAACTAACAATCTTTTTAAGCTAACAAATGTTTTGTCCCTTTCATATGAGAGTAAACGTTACAATGACAGATAAAGACGTAACACTTGTAAACTAACATAATGTTTTGCGGGTGTCAGGACCTTGTGCAAGGTCCGTCCGGATCGCTACCACCACCTTGCTCGCTAATCCTGCCGCTAAACAGCAGTGCTTGCACTGTTGTGTTCCGGCGTGGAGAGCGAGACAGCCGGTGCAATTACTGACACAAGAGGTACTGTATACCATCTTAGCCCTCTGGGTTGGCAACGCATCTACAGTCTTCTTGATGTTGCGGGTGTCTATAGGTGGTGGTGATCACTTACCATCAGGTGACCCACTTGCTTGTTTTCCTTCCGATTTTATAAAAATAAAAAAATGTTTACGCAACGTTTATGAATAAGGGAATTAATGTATTGCTTACAAGTTCCAATTCAATGAGCTTCCCTCTCTCCTGTTCCAGCAGCTGTTCCAGGTTCTTCTTCTTTTTGGTGCCCTGGGTGATGTCGGCCTGGGCCGTGACGGTTTTCTTCTTGCACACCTGCAGTTTGTGAGCGAACTCTTCCTTCTTCTTAGACAGCTCGTCGTATTTTCTGTCGAATTTGAATTATATAAACCGAATTGAACGAAAATACTAGATATAGTATATACTTGTAGACATTGAAATAAAACAATATAAACGGTTTATTTATATCGCGTGTATTGTAACTTGTAACGAATCTAATTCCCGACGTTTCGAGCCCTTTACATGTCTCATGTTCACGGGCAGACACCCACGGGATGGGGGAGACGGGAGTCTGCCCGTAAACATGAGACCTGTACCTGACCTGATTCGTTACAATACACGCGATATAAACAGTTTAAATTGTTTTTTTTTTTAATAAACTAGATAGATAGCAGCTTAGGCTGTTTAAAATATTGGGACACAAGTCGTTCCAATATTTTAGTTGTCTCTCAAAAAGTACTGCTCCTTAATAGCGTTAGAGCCTTTTTTTATGACTTTTAATTTGACATTAATGACATTATCTAGAATTGTTTGTTATAAACACTTACTGTGTCCCAGAGTTCAGCACAGTTGTTTTTTCACTTAGTTTCTCTTTAGCTTTGTTGAGTTTCTCGTCGATTTCGGTCAAAATCGCCGTTAGCCCGTTCAGCGACTCCGTTTTAGATGCAATTATTTTATTTGTTTCGTGGCTGAAAACAGACGAAGTGAGAATTAATCTTTCCGTCCATTAAAGAACAAGAATACTTAAGCTAAAGATTACTTTGCTGAATAAATAAATAAAAATAGTACTGAAAGACAAGATCGCTCCTAGTCTGACTCTGCTTATCTCCAAGATGGTGGTCATTAAAGCTGGCACCGAAAATGTATGAAACTGACGTTAATTTCATAAGCCTTTAATGGCAACTTATACGGTTGAAAAGTGGTAAAGCAATATAAAAGGCGTCCCCTTTAAAATCTTATAATTTAAGGGTATCAGAGAGCCCTTTTTTGTTAATATCGCTGATGCCGGCAAAAAGTCGCTAGACGGAAATGGTACTGGGCTGGCCATGTCTGCCGTATGCACACAGAGACATGGGCATCTATTGCCGCCCAGTGGGTGCCACAAGATGGCAGTTAACGACCCGGCAGGTCGAGTTGGAGGTGGCGGGACGCATTCTCAAATGACGGCCCGGGTTTTTTTTTTATTAAAGCCGACAAACGGGCAAGTGGTTCACCTGATGCTAATTGATCACCGCCGCCCATGGACACCCACAGCACCGTTAGGACTGCTAGTGCGTTGCCGGCCTTGCAAGAAGCGGTACACTCCGGTAAACACAGATTGCAGAAACAGAAGCCGAAGCAGATTGCTAAGGAAAGAGGGAGCCGGAAATCCGAGATACTCACTACTGAGCAAACGCCTCTCCGTTTGCTCAATAGTGAATAGGCTAGCAAAAGTAATATATATTATCTGCCAAAGGACGATGGACTTACATATATTTCTGCAGCAGGGTATTTCTAGTCCTCACCGCGACGTTGGTCAAGTTCATGTGTTCAACGGCCTCTCTCATTGGCTGTTCGAGCCGTATCTTTTCCTGCTCGACCAATCGCACGCGATTCAGTTTCTCTTTGCGCATTTCACTGTACTCTTCTACTCTTACGTATAATTGTTCTATTGGTTCCTGTTAAGTAAAAGAGATAAATAGATTTTGATTTATTAAAAACTAAAGAATGAATAACGAATAAAGTAGTGTTTATGCAGCAGGAAAGCTTAAGCTTGGGAATGTGGATTAATTTGAATTATTCAAAAATGAAACCAAGGTTTCCACTACCGGTATTTCTAGTACGACCAATCCCGGGATCCCGGTATTGTGCATACTAAAAAATACCGGAACTTGGTACCCTAATGAAAACCATTTTAATAAAGTACAGAAGCCGTAGCACGCCGGAATTTGGCGCAGACATAAAGCATATTATCTCTTTCTAATGAGTACGCGTCTGCGAAAGAGTCTTATGCTGTATGTCTACGAGAAACGCTAGCTATCAATACAAGGAAAACTAAACCTCACGAGTGAAAACCAAATATATTGGTCGATAACACTATATGTTAAGTCTGTAGCGTTACTTGTCGACACAGTAATGTACGGCGAATTGTCAATGTCACCTGCCGCGTTTATGAAATTGGTCCCAGGAGGAATGATTATTGCCTCGTATTTGTATAGCTTACCTTATATCTAGACGTGCCAATAATATCCTCCAAGTACTCCAACATTCCTGACTCGTGCTCAGTCACGGCTTTTGGCTTCATCATGGCTATTTGTTCCACTTCACCCTGAAATATAACGCCATAATACTATTTTCAACGCCACTTCAGATACAAAAGTCGTCATTCGCACGCCAAGCTATGTATATATATATATGTCATTGGCGTTGAACTCATAGTGCGAAGGAATAAGCCCACCAGTCAGAATCTGTGCGGTACGGCACCGACAGGACCGAGGCATCTGCTACATCCTGCTGTTCCAACGATGCAGCTGTACGTGTCCCGGCTGCATTAGTCTACGAAGGTAGAGGAGATCGTAAAGTATATCCGAGTGAAGACCAGTTTTACCCTGAGGCTCGAGCGGCTGGAATCCCGCCACAACGTTAATTTTACGTCCTTTGTGGTTCGGGTGCCGACCGATCATCAGTCGACCTTCATGAAGCAGAAATTCTGGCCGAGGGGAGTCGCATTCCGTCGATGTCGCGGACGGTTGCTGGACACCCCGGAACTAGGTCACACGTCGCATGCTAATGTTATTGTTTGAATGTTTTGTCTTATAAATACGTATGTTAGTTAGTCTTTAAGATATTTTTTCTATGGGCCTATGCAGCCTGAAATAATTTGTTCTATTCTATTCTATTCTATTCCATAGTGCGGATATATAAATCTTTGGGGTTGAAATGTTAAAACAACGCAACTGACCTGCAGGATGAGAAAGCGGTTGTGGTCCAAATCGATGCCGTGGGAGTTGAGCATCTTGCCGACTTCCTTGAATTGAACTTTCCTGCCGTCCAGCGTGTAGTACGAGGAGTTGTTTGAGAACGCTGTGCGGGACACGACGATCTCACTATTGGGCACCACTGTAAAATCCTCGCCTTCCTGTGAACAAAAGCCTTATTAAGAGGCGTGTGAACTCCGCCCCAAAAAACGCTCCCCAAGCGGCGATAACGTTTTTCCACCCTCTAAACCTTAACCTATGACAATGATTTTTTGGTATGCTGTCAGTATGCCTTAGAACTAGGTTTTTATGTTTTGATATTTTTTAATATCCATGACGTCTTAGAAATCTGAAGAAACTAATGAATAATGAAACATAAGCAAGAGTCAACGACTTAATCATAATTAAAATTTAAAATGAGCGTAACTAACTGGATTAAATGTAACTTATCATATAAATCAATCATGAACTAAGTATATGTTAAATTAGGTACGGTCAAAATTAAAAATAATAATACACTGGCGAGCAAAGAAATGGATATAAAATAGTCATAAACAGTTGATTAGTCTCTATTTAGTACAGTCAAGGAATTTAATTCCCTACCCATTTCGTTGAAATGTCGTCTGACATTCGCAATGCATTAAGGTCGATATGTCAAACTAACGTCTTGCTCTATAGCTCTTATGGTGACAATTTGCTATATGCTATTGAACCTTAGGTGGGTTGGAAATTTAATTCCTTGACTGTACGACGAAGTCTCTCTATTTAGTATTACAAATTGACTTAACATGATTAAACATAGTAATATAGCTTTAAACAAATTAAACAAACTCTAACAAATATTTATATAAATATTTAAACGATAGCTTTTATGTAATATGCAATTGCAACACATGGGTTTTATGGCTACAAGCTTTAATATGTTTTATTTTAATTTTCAAAACTAAATTATTTTCGCTGAATACGATGTGGCCTGAAACAGCATCTGCCATTTTATGACGTCACTCTTGTCGGCACGAAACACTGTCGACTGACATGTCATAATTTTACACAGGTGTATTTTCTGACTAAAACGTCTAAACGTCTAAATACTAGTCGAATCAGCGAGTGTTTCTAACGAGAAATACACCTATCAGCCCCTCTAGCACACTAGCGTTTATCGCCAACATAAAGCATTCGTCCCTTTCGCACACGCATACTGGTTAGAACGGGATAAATGCTTTATGTCATCGATAAAAGCTAGCGTGCTAGGCCCCCTGGATGGTGACGTTATAAACCTGGATAGAAGCGTTTTGGCACCAAACTAAATAGATAGTCTAATAGGCTATTGGATATGACGCATCCTAAAAAATAGTCAATTATTGCAGATAAATAAACTACTATTATTTATCATTCTACTATTAAGGCACTTAAGGCATTTCTTTACAAGAAGGTGAATAAATGACTATCTCAAAACATGAGTATGCGACAAGACTATGATTTACTAGAAAGTTAGAACCAGTGATCACCGTATTTCGTTGTCACATTGCGCCACGATCAGCAATTAAGTTTAATCATCGATCCCAATCATAGTAAAAGAGAAAATGGAGATCACATGGTGGAGGTACTGGAGGTGCTGGTTTTGTTAGTTTTTTTTTTAGTACGCGTCACTTCCATATGCGCAAAGTGATCATATGGCTGCTAGCTAATATGACTATGTATGAGGAAGAATGAGGAATATTAGTAGCAATAAAAGTACGCCAATAATTAGCACATGCATCTTAAAAAACGCTAAACAACGTTTTAGTAATAACCTCGATAATTTGCTTCTATATTGTGCAATACAAGCTAATAATACGTAATTATATCAAAACAATGTATTGGTCACAAGTGTATGGAAGTGTGTTAATATTTTAATTAATATCGAGCTTGATAATGCAGCCTTATAAATTTGAACTGTACGCGATTTTCAAAACTGTGCGACCGGATACATCATGAATCTTGCCGTCACCTTGTGTAAGTTTAAAAAAATCCACCACAAAATATTTAAAGAAGAAAATGGAACCATACAACTATTCGCGCAATGTTCTAATTTACTAATGATTCTGGTTTTTTTAACGAAGTTTTTATTTTTCAGTGTCACTGCTAGTATTGGCGTTGGGCACGGTGAATTCATGCCCTACCTGCTTTCTGGATTCTTCACCTTGCAGTTCCAATTCGCAATCGGGCAACGGAAGTCCTTGTCAAAAGCCTACACCTAACTCTGTGCTGTTAATACAAAATATACCAGAAGTTCGTCCAGTTTACCGAACGGTGATATCGCCCCAGGCGCCTGTGATTCGTCCAATACACCGACGGGTAATAGTACCCCAGGCGCATGTTGTTCGTACAATATACCAACCGGTAATAGTACCCCAGGCGCCTGTAGTTCGTCCAATATACCAACCGGCACCTTGTCCCACTGGCCACTGTGTGCCCGCCAGTCGTCCAAAATACCAACCAGCACCTTGTCCCACTGGCCACTGTGTGCCCGCCAGTCGTCCAATTATTCAACCACCACATTGTGCCACTGGGGATTGTGTGCCCGAAGTTCGTCCAATCTACCAACCAGTGGTATCGCCTATTGGGCCTTCAGTTCGACCTGTACCCCAACCTATGGCACCCGTAGTTCGCCCCATTGCCCCATTGCTTTTAGGGTAATTAACACTTCCCATCACTAAATGTACCGATCAAAAAATAGTTCTGATCCTTTGTTATCAACAGTGCATTTGGGTTGGGTAACCCAATGGGTTTAAAAGTGTTACAACTTCTAGTAACTCTTTGAAATATAAATAAAATATGTGTCTTATTTCAAAAAACTTAAGACCTAACACCGCTTAGTCTCACGCGTTGTAGATTAAAAAAAAGAAGATTGTTATCCTGAAAAAACACGAGCAAGAAATAGGTGCAATCGCATACAAGTTAGTACATAGTTTGCGGAGGTCAATATAAACAAAATTACTTTGAACGTTAAATTAAAACAAAAATAAAAACCGCGACAACATTGTTTTCATTGATATAAGATAACTCCTTGATAATTTAACTAGCGACCCGCCCCGGGCTCGCACGGGTATAATAATTAGGATGTAATGAAATGAACATAAACACCTTCTGCACTAAATTATCTAACCAACAGTGAAAACCGATTCAAAATCCGTTGCCTGATTTAGAAGAAGGCCGAACATACACTATAAGGATTTAGGACTGACAGAAACGGATAGCGACTTTATACTATGTAAACATAAAAGACGATTAAACATTAATTTAAATGTGGGTTTGACTTTTCAAAGTTTAAAAAATATATAATTTATTAAATTTTGGAGAATTTAGGAGTTATTATTATCGTACAGTAACACATAACTAATGTACTATTACATGGTCTCAAGTGTATTTATTGTAAAGCTTGACTAATGCGGCCTCATAAATTAAACAAAATGGCCTTAATATAAGTAGTAGTCGCTTTTCACATCGACATTATTCTGAACGTTCATCATGAAGCTCGTAATCACCGCATGTAAGTTCTCGATTGTTGCAGTCAAAAAACTTTAGTAATTAAGTAAATATGTCATATTTACGAATCTTGAAACTTGATTTCACTGTCAACAGCCTCGTCCGTCACTGTCCTGCTCATGCGCACCTTAATCCGTAATTGTATCTCACTCACATTCTCTAGCCTTACAGCGAACTTTAAGCCGTATCTTTTCCAGTGACCCTGCTAGGGTTGACATTCGGGGCCAAAGGAAGAGAGAGTCTGCGACTCTGCGGCTGCCCGCCAGACCCTGCCGGACCGGTATGCGCAAGCGATTTCAAGACATACGACAACGAATGTTGGATGCGGTGCAATTCACAAGGCGCATACGTATTATGGTGGGGTCCTTGCGTGGCCTCAGGTCCCGTAGTTTATCCAATACCCGATTCGCCTATAGTTCGTCCGATGCCAAGTGCGCCTGTAGTTCGTCCGATACCAAGTGCCCCTGTAGTTCGTCCAATACCAAGTGCCCCTGTAGTTCGTCCAATACCAAGTGCCCCTGTAGTTCGTCCAATACCAAGTGCACCTGTGGTTCGTCCACGGCCAAGTGGACCCCTGCTTCTTCCAGAGTACCATTAAACGGTACGAATTATAATACAGACTTTGGGCTAACTCTGTCATTGGTAAAATTTTAACCCTTACTCTTAGAGTAGAAGTGGATGGATCTAATATTGTTGTTTCAATTTCATCTATTACCTACCTACCTATTAAACATTAAAAAGCATGATCTAAAACTGGTTGTGTTTTATTTTATGATTTCTTTTTATTTATTTATTTAATGTTAAGATAAGATGTCGGAGTTTGCTCAATTCCTCCCAATAATAAAAAAAACGCTGCAAAATATCAATAATATCCTAGCTATTGGACAATTGAGTTGCTATGATGGTTAGTTAGATTTTTTTCTTGGTTTGCTATAGTCACAATCTATAAATTAACGACGGGGCCGAGGAATCTTCGTAAAAAGCATCTTCGCAAAAAGTTACATTTGGCTGCTTTTTGTATGTTACTGCCCATTTATATGACTTAAAGCCGTTTTAATTTCTTAATAACGCCTATCTTGTACAGTTCCCGGCAACAACTTGAACATTGACCTTAACTGCGCAGTAGCCGTTTCTAGTACAGATGTGTATGCGCAAACTTACCCCCTCCACTCGATTTATGCTCAAGTTGTTTGCCTGCAACTATACAGGGATTGAAAATTCTTAACCGTTGTATGGTGAGTTTCTTACGTTTTCATGGAACGCATCTTACGCACCATACTCCTTCGTCGTATTATAATCATAATACACAGCAGATGAAAAAAAAAATCTTATCATATGCAGCATGTGATCGTAAATCGAAACGAATCAAGTAATAACGGCTCTGATCAAAGTCAATTCACGGGAATAATTAAAAGTAAATTGAATGTGATGGGTAAAGAAAAAGCAATCGCGAGCAGAGAAAAGAGAGGTATTATTCTGGTTTTTTTAATAGGTATATTTTTTTTATGTACGCGAATTACAAGATAGACGCTAACGAAGCTAATTTACCCTATTCATACTTATAAGAGAATATAAAAAACTATCCCACGGGATAGGAATGCTTTACCGGAACAAAAAGTGTCCTATTTGTTAATCTAGTACTCATACCAACAAAAACTATGTACCTCGTAAGCATAATAATCCGTTTAGGTATTTAATCATGCTGTACATTCCAACATTCAAAGATGGAATAAATATCAAAACATCCACCCATAAGCTTAATATATTATATCTTCATCATTTTTCGTTTGTAGTTCAGCTGGGCAAGTAGTCGAAAAAATAGGTCCCATCGGCAGCACTTCGATACGTGATGGTCCTCCACTGTGCGTTTTAAACACTCTTTTTTACCTCGAACGTGCAAAATCTGTAATGGGCTGGCCGCTGGGGTTTTTCCATCTTGTTACCACATGGGTGCCTTCAAAAGGCAAGTGTATCGGTTCTTGCAAGGCCGGCAACGCACTAGCAGTCTTAATGGTGCTGTAAGTGTCCGTGGGCGGCGGTGATCACTTACCATCAGGTGAACCACAAGTCCGCTTGTCGGCTTTAACGTATAAAAAAGGGGCAGATTGATACCTCTTTGGATACATTTTCATTTGAAAGGACCTGAGCAAGGCTTGATAATTAAAAACAAAACAATATTTAAATGAACCAGTGGTTTACCATTTCATGGCCATAAGTGTACAAATAAAATTGTACACAGTTGCTTAGTTTTGTAAAAGTTTCTAGACCGAATTGCTCTTATGTTGCAATATTATGGACTTTAAGCAAGTTTTAGCTTTAACAGTAATGTAATGCTTGACTAAAAATTTAAAAAACTTAGGTGGTCACAGTAGGTATTAATCAGTACTTTGTCTCTGCAGTAACTTATAAATTCACACTGAATTGAACAACAAACAACGCGTGCAAATCAAAAAGGCAAATCCGTCTTCACATTTAAGCTGTTGCTTTTACAGCCAAAACAATTTTAGCGTCCAGCATGAAGCTTACGGTCATCTCAAGTAAGGATGTTTTTTTAAGTTATTTAAATAAGATTATTATTATAACTCATGATCGTGAGCTACCGAGTTTGATCCCCAGCGGTCGCCACATACCAATGACTTTTTCTACCTTATGTATAGTCGACCAAGTAATTGCTTGACCACTTTTGAACCTTATCCCTTTGTAATACGATCGAAAAGTGGTCAAGCAATTTCTTGGTCGTCTATACAAGTATTGGTAGTTTAGTAACCAGCGCTCTTACGGCGAGGAAATATATGTAGGTATTTGTTCACAATGATTGCAATAAAAAATTCCTTTCCCAGATATTGAATTTAAAATAAAGAGTAGCTACCATAAATTTTTCTAGCATATAGAAAAATAAATGTGACCTATAATTTTTTTTCAGTGACTCTTTTAGGGTTGGTTTTAGGAGCCCAAGAACAGAATCCCTGCAGGTGCCAACGAGACCCTGCTGGGCCGGTATGCGCAAGCGACTACAAGACTTACAAAAACAAGTGTTGGATGCAATGCAAAGCAAAAAATATATACATACTATGGAGGGGTTCTTGCGAAAAGCCCAGACTCTCGATTCGTCCAATGCGCTATGCGCCCGTTGGTCGTCCGTCACATCAAGTGGGGGATAGACCAGTCGACCGACCTGTCGATCGTCCAATCCACAAAGTAGTGGTTCGTACCGCAAACAAACTGGCCGTTCGTCCGATCCACGATCTAATGATTCATCGAGATGCTCACACAGTTAAACAAGCTAAGTTCCGTCCCGTTATAGTATAACTTGTGTTAATGTTAGATGCTTAGTTTTAGAAGAGTAAGAAATAAACAAAATAAATAACCCTTTATTGCTGTTTTAATTTGTTTAACAAATTTAATTACTTTGCTAAATTACAGCTTGTCCTTCGACAAAGGCCTAGTGACTTCTAAATTATCCTATCCTTAGCTATTCTATTCCATTATGGACCAGTTTTTGTTCAAATTTGGCGCCAATTGTCTATGGCTTGGAGGCAGTCTTGTTCGAAGGAGATGCGTTCCATTTGTATTTATAAATTCCAATGAAAATGTAATTATTAAGCTTCATTGCAAAAAAGATCCAGTAAGTAAATACTGATATTGTGAATGAAAACTGATATTGTGATTACGAGGTTAGTTACTTTTTCTTGCATTAAAAAACATAAGAAATGAATGGATTTTGATTTTATTCATCTACTCTCTCAAATTGGTTTTTTCTGCTATTTATATTCGCAAAACATTCGCATAAATTTTGTCGGATGCGAATAATGCAATGAATATGCGAATATTCGCGAATGCGAATGCGAATATTCCTTACATCACTACAACTTACCCCATCAATTATCTGACAGAAGTGAACGGCAACGCAGGCACTTGTAATATTAGGATGTTTGCTTGAAGAATGAATGAGAACGGAGATCTTCTTGGAACGGATCTTCGTGGCTCGGTACCCAAATACAAACAGCATGGAGTCTATAACATTACTCTTGCCACTACCATTTGGGCCTATTATTGCAGTAAAACTCTGAAATTTAAAGCAAAAACCATTGAACTTCCAACTTTTTTCTTTATAGTAAGTTTAAAATGCTATGTCATGACAACACAAAGAAAAATTAGGGTAATGGCAGGACATTAATTTAATAATTTGAATGTTAAACATTTAAAAATAGAAATCGAAAGAAACTTCGGTTACAAAAATGTATGGTAAGTTTCTTTATTTTTTTATACAACATAATAGGCAAACAAGCAAGTGGTTGCTGTGGTTGTAAGTCGCTTTGATAAAAGAAAACCATTTAAGGGACAACAAGAATTTAGATAACAAAACATACTATGCTATGAAGATTAAAATTACACAAGTAAGCCATTTGTGCTTTGGCAATGATCAATCATATTATAAATAAAAAGTTTAAGTACAAACAAAATTTACAAATAGACAGTCAGACAGACGGACAACAAAGTAATCGCATCAGGATTCCCTTTTTTTTCCTTTTAAACAAAACACTGATTCATAAAATGTCAGGTTCCATTAGAAACAAATTTTGCTTTAGTCAACTAATTTTTTTTTTCATCTCAGCAGTTTAAGTAGGTAAGCCACTTTTGCTGCTAGAAAAATGAGAATGCGATTTGGCTGTTAGAGTGAGGCATAGCGTTTTGATTTTAGAATACTGTAAATTTTCATTTCTCAGTGAGGGTCTGCTAGTAAAACTCCAAGGATAAGTATTTCAAAACAAAGTCAACACAAAAACAAGTATTGTAAAGTAAAGTTCAAGATCTTGACTTTGTTCAGCCACTTTCAAATGATCCAATTAAACCTTAATTCGCTTTCATACCTTATGAAAAGGTCCCAAAGTCTGCACACCAGCATAACTTTTAAAGTTTTCGTTGACTATGTGTGTTATGATCAATCTTGGGCCTGTAGCGTCGAAAGTTAACGCTGGTTTCGGCGCAGGAGGTATATATATGCCGCCAACACGAACTCCACCTTCCTCGTCGTCCGAAATATGGTCAACATCGCCGTTAATGAGATAATCTTGATCCGGAGCACCGGCATCGCCGTTGGCAGCTGTAGTCGCACTATCGTCCACTTCCATAGGCTCCTCGCCGCCTTTTTTCTTTCGGTTCGGTTGCATTTTCAACCAGCTTTAAAAACAGTTTATTTAATTAGCGAATAACAATAAGGGAAAAGAAATACTTTGAACAACGACCGTTTGGAGGACCCAAGCGCGAATTCGTCTCATTTCATTGACAGTGACAGTAACACTGACATTTAAAAAAAAGCGTTTAGTTTCACCACATTTCTCAACCGGCCGACAGTGGAACTACCTGCGTGCACTGCACTGCTGCTTTGAATAGCATTTATAAGTGTTTATGAAATTTAACTAACAAAAGGAATGAAATTTAATGAATAAGAGAATTTAATTATTTTTATTTATTGTTATAATACTTATCCGAGTTATCACCTCCATAGTTTCGACCGTTAGGCATCACCGATGGCTATATGGATGTAGATCCTTTTGCCTTTCTCGGAGGGTATAAGAAAAAAAGTTACATTGTTTAATGGCCGCGGTCCGAATCAGTTTATATCGCTCTGGCCTCCGGTTCTGGCGCCCATTAAGATTCATCTAACATTCGAGATATATCAAAAAATTACAGATTTTGGAGGAGTCTGACTGCTTTTTTTAATATATCTCGTGTGTGACTTGATCTCTAATGACACGAGATTGCCCCGCAGAGCGATGTAAACTGTTTCGGACCGCGGTCATATCAGTCAATTTATGATTTTGTCATGTCAATGTCAGTGTCACTGTCAATTTATGATGTAAAATGGCGAACCGAACGGTGAAGGACGCGAAGTCGATTCGCGGTACAAATCCACAATATTTAATAGAAAAGATCATCAGAGCACGAATATACGACTCTAAATACTGGAAAGAAGAATGTTTCGCTTTAACGGCCGAGTTACTAGTGGACAAAGCCATGGAGTTGCGATACGTCGGCGGCGTGCACGGCGGCTTTATTTATCCCACCCCGTTTCTGTGTTTAGTTCTCAAAATGCTGCAAATACAACCTGAAAAGGACATCGTCGTCGAGTTTATAAAGAACGAGGAGTTTAAATACGTGCGTGCTCTAGGCGCTTTTTATATGCGGCTGACGGGAACTTCCGTTGACTGCTACAAATATCTGGAACCGTTGTTCAATGATAATAGGAAGCTGAGGCGCCAGAATCGTGTTGGCCAGTACGAAATAGTGCACGTAGATGAATTTATAGACGAGCTGCTTCGTGAGGAGCGATTGTGTGACGTTATTCTGCCCAGAATACAGAAGCGTCATGTACTAGAGGAGAACAATGAATTGGACCCTAAAGTTTCGGCTCTGGACGATGACTTGGACGAAGACATGCCTTCTGATGATGACAATGATCTGGAAACCAAAGAGAACAGAAGAGACAAGGATAGACGAGACAGGGATAAAAGAAGAGAAAGGTTAGTAATAAAGTTTTGGGAGGGCGGTCTCGAGAACTTTTCATCATATTATTCCTTATATCTCAGCTCATCAGTCTATATATCTTTACTGGATAAAGGGAAACGGTAACAAAATTAGTTGTGGCCACTTATAAAAGGTGTTCTGGCTGCAATCATTTCCACCTGCTAATACATTCCTGCCCCTCTAGCACACTAGCATTTATCATTGACATAAAGCATTCGTCCCTTTCGCACACTGGTTAGAACGGGATAAATGCTTTATGTCATCGATAAAAGCTAGCATGCTAGGCCCCCTGTAGGCTGTAGTTAAATCAAAAAAGAGAGTTTGGTATATATCACATGATAAATTATTGTATTATACAGTCAAAAGCAGATTATATAAAGAAGTCAAAAAGATTGACATGCAAACTCTGTTCTGAAAGAAGTGAGAGTTTGTGTGGATCACATTGACCTCATTGAATGTTCAGCCATTTTTACTGCACTGTCTATTTGGCAAATATAGCTTCAGTCTTTAAATACCAATGTTGTGCTAATTACGACTTTGGTTGACATTAGACACATCAGGAGAATGTATGTACGGTAGGTCTGGTAGGTACGGTAGGATCTAGCAAACCCACTGTACATTCCCTGATGTGTCTAATGTCAACCAAAGTTGTAATTGGCAAAATCCATCTCGACTTAGCGATGGAAAGCCATTTAAAAAAACTTTGTGCCAAGTACAATCGAAGACATATAGTCACTTGGATGGTAAATCTACTAAAGCCACATGTGAGTAAGTGTCGCTTTAGTAGTTTTACCATCCAAGTGACGATATATAAGTCACCATTAAAAACAGAACTGCAAGAAAGTGTCATTTTCCGAAAGGGAGGCATATGAAGACTGTGAAGTTGAAATATCTATCCCTTTCGAGCATAGACAATTTCTATCAGTTCCCTCTTTAATGGTCGGCTAAGTTTGTTGCTGTTTGTATGTCTTGCACAGTTGCCAAGAACTATGTTAAAGGTGTTCAAAAAATTGTCACATTCTAGTTGTGCTGCCTAACTAGGGGAAGCTAGGGTAGTGGCCCTAGCTCGCCATACCATCTTGCATCTCACAAGCCATCTAATCATAGTCTCAGGACTGATAGCTGATTAATGGAGTAAAACCATTCTAAATAGAGTTGTATATTATGTTACAGATCGAGAGACCGCGAGCGACGCGTGAAAGATCGGAAACGCGAGCGCTCGCGCAGCAGGGATCGCGAGCGGCGGCGCGAGCGAGAGAGGGAAAAGGAGCGCGAGCGCGAGAAGGAACGAGATAGAGAACGCGTGAGGGACCGAGACAGGGAACGCGAAAAGGAACGAGAGAGAAGGGAGCGGCATGAGGCTGAAAGGCGCGGAAGGGACAGGGGTGGGAGATATTAGAAATAAAGGAGTTTTAAGCACAATTTTGGTGTTTGTATTTTGGATCTGGCCCCGATTTCATAAACGCGACAGGCGACAGGTGACAGGGACGATTCGCCAAGTTACACTACAGATTTGACGTCATAGTGGGCAACCAACGTATATCGAATTGTCACTGTCACCTTTATGAAATTGGGCCAATGTAATAGAATCTTTATTTGGGTTCTTCAGTTCTTTTATCTTATGGGAACATAGACCAGGGTTAGCAAACCTTGCCATGCCAACCCGTCTGTTTTTTGACAACCTGTCTGAAACAAAATTACTGAGAAGAAAACACGTTGCATGATGATCATACGCAGCTGCCGATTTTATTATGAAACGACTTCATATTAACAATGTATTATAGACTATATAATTTCATAGACAATATCAATACTGAATTCAATAATTTCTCTTGTCCTTGAAAAGTTAGATCACATTTTAAATTTCTAAATACTAGCTACATATTCCATAAAATTTTACAGTAAAAGTTATTATTCAAATCCATTAGGAACGTAACATCAATGCTAGTAGTAAGCAGATTTTTTACATAAGATTGGCGATATTTTTTTTACTACGAATTTTTAGTACGAAAGGAGATGTGTTATGGAGGGTGTCACTTAAATTTTGACAAGGTCTGAGGAAGGATTCGTGAGAGACTGCTGAAAACCATTTTCATCCTCGCTTTTTGACATTTAATCTATTTTCTACACTTGCCAATTTTGGCACGTTTCATTTTATTAGCTAAAATCTTTGTACAACTTGATATTGTCGTCTGTAAGCGCTACTTGAATGAAATTGTGCTTGGTTGGAAAGCACCACAAACCGAATATTTTCGATTCAAATAGTGATTTGACATATCGACACTAGAAATCTGAAATGTCGTAAGGGACATGTCCCTTAGGTCATTTGAGATTTCCACTGTCGATATCAGCTGCAAAATTTTATTCATCTAGTTGATGACGTTGAAACGATTGAGCCGGTCAGGTGGGGTGGGTGTTGTAACACCGTAGCTTTATGCCTTAGCAATGTGCCTTAATTTTTTTTGGTGACTTGGAAAAAAACTTTATGCAGCAATAGATATTCTATATTTTAGCTTTGTTCCTTTTTATTCCCATGGGAGTCTTCTTGACTGAAAGTATGTAAATGTCGCAAAGTACCGCCTTATGATTTTGTTAATGTTGGCATACTTTTCTAAGCTTCTTTCTAAAAAAAGCCATAAATTTATACATTATGTACACATAACACCATTTCTGGCTAGAAATGCCAAAAATTCTAATTACGATGATATTAATTTATAGTTATTTAGAATAGATAGTGCAGATTTTATAATGGGACTAAATATTGCTGTAGGATGCCAGGCCTTAGATGAATAATTAATGTCCCTTATTTTACAAACTGCGGAAAAACCTTTATTAAACAATCTTATTATACACATAAAGGCATGATTATCACCTAACAATGCGGTATAATTATGTACATTTTTATTATTATCGCAACTATCAACTTTACTATTTATAACTTCACCTGTCATAATTTTTTTTATGATTTAATATTAACAATCTTTAGTATTCGACTTTTGATCCATTATAATATCATTCACTATTAACTACCTATCTAAAAGTTGTAGGACAAAATAAAACTAATTTGATGTATAGTCGACCAATTAATTGCTTGACCACTTTTGAACCTTATCCCTTTGTAATACGGTCGAAAAGTGATCAAGCAATTTCTTGGTCGACTATACATTCAGAAATAATAAATAAATAATATAATTAAGTCATCGACAATAGTATGTACATTTGTTTTCAATTAGTTCACAAATAATAATGACAGCTCCACATATCTTTTAGGTTTAAACCAGCGGTCGACAAACTGCGGCCCGCGGCCTTCCTCGCGGGCAACAAATGCCCGATTTTTCTTAATATTACCATTGTGTCCCTTGCCTGCTAAAATGTTGCCGACCGCTGGTTTAAACCATTCAACTGCACCAGGCAGTTTTGACCGATATCAACTAGAAACGAATTTAATAAATCAATCACCCAAGGCCTTAATTTTCGGGACCGATGGACATACAAAAAATAAATAAAGCTATATTTGAGTATGACTGATACAGGGTGGACATTTGAGATGGTGTGTAAGTTTTCTGCCAAAAAACGTAACGAACGCGTTAGGTTTAACTTCTAAATTGTATGGAAACCTTTTGTTGCAAAGACGCGCCGCACGAGGCGTGGAGAATTACCGAATCAGTGCATCTCTAATTATATCTCACTTTTATAGTTTTTTTTTAATTTCCTCCTATGGAAATCATTGTTCATTGGTCCTAAATTCACACCTATCGAATTTAGAGCGTGAATTTTTCTTCCGCGCTATTGTTGCGCAGGATGGAGCTCTTGAAAGCGGTCATCCTGAAGGTATAATGCTAGAAGGTCGGCGCGTTCATTATGAATATTCTCTGCTCTTCCCGTTTGATCCAGCGGAGGAAGCGGTCCACCGCTTTGATGGCGTGGTCCTTTTCCATTAGGGGATCGAAGGTCACGTATAGCTCGAAGCCGTTTGTGACCTGCGAAAGAAATACAAATAAATCCGTAAGTAAATAATTAAGTGTTTTGTTTCTTTGTGTTGTCATCACATAGCATTTAAATATGAAAATGAAAATTTTATTTTGCAATTAGGCCATATAGGCTCTTTTACATGTCTGAATCTACTAGCGCTTCGGAAAATGGAAGATACTACTGAGAAGAAACGCCGCAAGAAACTCAGCAGTTCATTTTTTTCTTCTCTTTTCAAAACAGCTTACAGTGCAATATACATAATTATTAGAGATGGGCCGACTATGACTTTGGCCGACTAGCCGACTAGCCGACTAATCGGCTGGGAAAAAGCCGACTAGTCGGCCAAGCCGATCATTGCTTTCGCTAATGTTTGAGCGGAATATGTAACGTTCGACGCGCCTCATACGTTCACGCGCCGCATAGGCGGATAGGAAGGACCAGTTTTTTTTTTTCATTTTGCCTTTTCTTATGATATTGTCTACGTACTACTCGGCATTACAGAGTTTTTTTAATTAAACAAAGGTCAGCGAACTACTTAGCTGACAAAATTGTATTGTAGTAAAATTACCATTCCGACTGATTCGCAGAGGCACTGCGGTATCTTAGACGAGAAGATGTTATGTAGCTTCCCGAACGCTACCTAACCGAGTCAGATTTGATGATTGACCTCTTTGTTGAAGTTTGGTCTACCATCTACGTACTAGACAGTCTATCCCAGGTATACATACCTAATTCCTTAACAACCTCGAGTGTAGAGTCTCCAATCTTTAAGGAAGTTGGCAGGATGAGAGCGTTTGACATGATTTTTATCTTGTCCACGTTCATCTTAAGACCAACTTGCTTGTAGGCTCTACTAAGGTCATTGAGAAGTATACTAAGGTCCTCCATGTCCTCAGCCATGACTACTATCTACTATGTCATGGGCAAAACGAAGGTGAGCGATATATTCGCCGTTACGAGTTCATTGATGCCAAGTCCTACCCAGAGATAAAATCTCCCTGTTTAATTTCTCGCTGTAGCAAGATAGGCTTCGAGGTTTGGTCCTACAATTGGACGGACGTATTGGCTTGTTCATACAAACTCTTCAGCACTTCTATGTCGGTACATCGCTGGAGAGACTGCAGTACAGTCCAGGTCACGATGAATCGAAGGCTTTCTCGTAATCCACAAATGCTAAACAAAGGAGGAGGTTATAGTCTTTGGTCTTTTATGTAACCTGCCGCAGCGCTTGTAAGTGATCCACGGTGCTGAAGCCTTTTCGGAAATCGACTTGTTCGGGAGGCTGGATGTCGTCGAGTTTGCGCATGAGACGGTTCGCAATGAGTCTCGAAAGTAAAATAATATTTAAACATGGCTTGAAGTGAGATAGGCTTATAATTCTTCAGCAGAGTATTATTGCCGTTTTTGGATACGAGCAAGACCATACTTCTGTTCCATGCATGCGGCGTTTTCCCTTCGTGATTGACGGAGTTGAACAAAGTCTAAACGGCGCTTAGAACCGGTTTACTCTTAGGATGCCACTACCTTCAGGAGTTTGGCTGTAATTTGACGTCGTCTAGAATTTGTCATTTTTAAGTTGTTTGAGAGCCATACTAATCTCTTTCATGCTAACGTCCGGAATATTTTTGGCATGTCTTCGAATTCGACTTGGTTAAGCAGCGTTTGGGAAGCTATGCAATGCAACATCTTCTCGTCTAAGATACTACAGTGATTGAAAGTACTATTTAATTGAAATTGATTCATGTTCATGATTTCAATTCAATCACCCTGTTTTAAAAATAGTAATATAACCACTAGGTCACCCACTGGCTCGTTTGAGTTCCTATGTCGTATTTAAATACGACATAGGAACTCAAACGAGCCAGTGGGTGACCTAGTGGTTATATTAAAATAAAAAATAAAATAAAAAGAATGGCCGATTAGTCGGTGCTTTTTGCCGACTAGTCGCCGACTAGTCGCCGACTAGAAATATGGCCGAATAGTCGGCTTTACCGACTAGTCGGCCACTAGTCGGTACATCTCTAATAATTATCACAATAGTATATGATATACACATACATAAAACAAAAGATAAAAATAAAAATTAAAGTAAGTAAGAAATGCACGCAACACGAAATACGTCCATCTAACAGCATAGTTACAAATCATTCACATGATCCTACTGATCAGGTTTCATGAAACCGGATATTTGTCTGATGTATCGTTTCCTGATGCGTTAGGACCACAATGTGCTGTGATGCCTGTGATGGTTATACCAACGTATAAAAGCGACGCGTCACAACACGACAAATCAGACAAATATAAATCTGGCTTAATTTATCTGTGATATTTAGTAACTTACCCAAGCCAAAATGGTGTCCTGCGCGTTCGATCTAAAAATCAACTTTGCAGGCGTTGAGGTGCAATGTATCTGGCTGCAGAACTTCCTATAGTTCCTCACATAGTCTATCTCTGACATCTTTTGTATCCTTCTGTCTCTAACGATATCACCACCCTCTTTATGCCTTAACCTGTAATCCTGTAGCCTATCTATCGATATAGGATCTGAGGTGAACAGTTGAGCGGTCGATTTACATTTGTACATGAAGTGCCTCATCTCTGGAATGCCTATGTGTTTGAGGGGATCGGTTGTAGGTAATTCTGGATGCCTGTTCAGTGCGTCGTTGATGGCTGAGAGGCATTTGGCTTGTCTTAATTTTTCTGATATTGTGTGTTTAGCTTGAGAGAGCGGGTAGAATGCGTCGCGTTGAACCGTTAACAGGAGCAGGCAGGCTTGACAGTCCTCGGAAATGTATGAAACGTGGCCGTGGAGGAAACCACTGTAATTGGAAATTGCAATACAAATACGTATACTAGACCTCCTGTGTGTGCAAGTAATTTATCATTAAGAGTTCTGTTGTACAAGGTACATTCGTGCCAGCTCTTATGAATCGACCTGACCACGTAAGAGGAAAACAAACACAAGGTCAATGTAACCGGTCTCGAATGACTTGGTGATGCCACAAAAATTACGGGTCCTAACAATTTGACTTAGCATTATTTTGAACATTTGAAGCACACCATGACAGACCTAAAATGCTTGCACTCTTCAATTCAACTGTAGAACGTTGCCGCAATGTGTCATCGCTGGTATATTATGACATTTATTCAAAAGTCATTATGACATTTATTGTGAAAAGGTTGTACAGTGGCCTATGAACTTCGCTTGGTCAATTAATACGAGGTATTACGAGCGCCTACATATATTGTATAGACAATGTTTCCCAAACTTTCAATAATATAGAAACTACGCTTAACCTCATTGTCTGGGGCATGCTCAACAATATGCCCCTGACAATAAGTCAAGTCAAGTATTTGTGTATTGTATATTTTGAACGTGGTTGTATAGATATTAGCGCTCGTGACTTTAGGTACCTTGCAAATACTTACGTGGCATCAAACTTTGGTAGACAAATCGGCGTCCAACTTTCCGCCGTCTTGAAGGACTCCGAACTCCTTACAAGATTGAACAGCAAATGTATATCGGAAGGATGCAAAGTGTACTTCTTCATCCTAACTAGCGTAATCAACTGGTTCCCGGCTATCAATATAGCGAAAACCAAGTCCCGTATCTTGTGGCATGCTGATATAATTGCATTCGTGATGGTTTCTCTTATTTTTTCTGGCAGCGGTAGACAACGGACTGCTCCGAGTAAGAACGCTGGGTCTTTCTCCATGAAAATGAGCAGATGGTCAATTAATCTTTCAGCTCCTGAAAGGAGTCTACGCAAGTCATAGTTGCGGCGTTGCTCGAATATCCTGTTCAGCTGGGTGAGAGTGAGTACTGACACTATTTGGTTGAAGGCGTACCTGTAAGATGAAATATTTTTATTAGGGCCTCCGCTAAGTCGGGCGGGCGCACGGAGCAGATGCACAGAGTGGGTGCATGCCCGTAGAAAAATAGTATGAGAGTGTCCGCTAACTCGCGCGGGTGCAGGCTCAAAGTATTCGTTCGATAGGTGTGCACACGCGCGACCTAGCGGTTGCTCTTAGAGTCAGGGGCGGCGTACTTGGCGGATTATTTACAAGTCGTTAAGCACACCTGTGAATTAAGGGCCGCCTCAACTGAGTATGCGAATGATTTCAACGATCTACAGAGAGAGTTACAGTAGCTGCTTCTTATACCTAAACAAAGTTTTTGTTCGGTAAGAGATTTTCGTTGTCTTAAAAACGGGGCATCCTGTAATAGTACATTACACCCTGAGGGTGGTGAACTAGCCCTAGCCAAAGGCGAGGGCGATAAACATGCGGCCTGAGGCTTTCTTTATCACAGCCCGAGGTGTGTACACAATTTTACGTCTTTCCCTAGCCAAGAAGTTCAAATTTCCTCTCGCATAGCGGGCGGTAAATTGCTACTTACGGCCCGGGGTGACGTAAAGTACAGTCGCCTGGAACCGTATATACTACGCTCTCAATACTTACGTTAATTGCAAAACAAGTTGGGTTTCGCTCTCGTTGGATTTGGAAACTGCGACCAGTATCAGTGGCCCCTTGACCAGGAACACAGCTTTGCAGTCTTTGGTGTTGATAGATCTCAAGATATCCTGGTTGTGGTCCTCTACTACACTGACAAGAGCTTGTATGACGCCGCACAGCCCTGCTAGTTTATCTTCATTGCCATACCTGATAACATTCTTAGACGTAAATTGTGGCAAAGTACCAGGTGTCTTCTGAATGATGTGGATTCAAAAACCAACATTATATAATCACAACTTCAATTTTGATTTGATTATACGCTAATTATATTTTATAAGCTTTTATGTAACTTAAATCATAGTTTTCGTTTTTTGGGCGCGCGCTCCCTTACAGAGACGTGACGAGTTGACGACATGCAAAGAGGGGGGGAGACAAGCTAGATTATGTTTTCTGTACTGTATTACTAGCCCTATAGTATTATAAAATCAAGGTAGGGGTGATGGGACAAGAGAATTCAATTTAGGCCTCCCTATTGCCAAAAATTTAATTGTGCCAACAAAAACTTTGGGAACCTATGACTTAAACTAATAAAGAATGAAAAAAAGTTTATCTTAGTTTATCCTATCTTGAGCAAGAATTCCCTGTGCTGTAGCACAGGGAATTCTTTCAGTCTTGGTCTGACTGAAAGAATGGTAATATGGAGGAAGTATTAAGTTGCAATGTTAGTGCATAAGTTGTCAGTTTCAAAATTTACTTTTATATTTATAATATATTGTATTATTAAAAATATTTTAGCACAAAAAAATATTCATTCCATTACATACCTGGAGTAAATCGGTTTACCAGCAGAGCTCAGTATAAAGACATGCTTCTCTTTATTAACCAACTCCGGAGACCGCAGGTACTCATCTTTTTCACTGTCTACTTCATCATTCTCGTCAAGCAAATTAGAATTACTGGCTGAGGCTGACATAGACCCCTGGAAGATAAACGCAAACAAACAAAGTAAATTGACTGCAAAACAATTGAATAAATACAAAACAAACATGGCTAATAACCACCCCAGATATGCCAACATAATATAAAATGTCATACTTTTTTTTTATGAAATAGGAAGGCAAACAAGCAAGTGGGTCACCTGACGGTAAGTGATCACCACCGCCTATAGACACCCAGGAAAATGTACTTATAATGTTCACCTATTTGTTGACAATAACATGCAATTTAATATGTGTAGTTATCAGATCTGTTGATAAAGCAATAATAAAGTATCATCAACAAAAAGTATGTAATATATTTTTTTTATATATTAAGCAAATTTAAATTTATTCTATTTTACTAACTCAAATAAAAACATTACTAAAGCAGTACAACTCCGCCAAACTGATAACGTTTTGTTGGTAGAAAATAGATGGCTATTAAAGTTATTAAACTTATTTTTATTAGGGTAGTCCTCTGATGTTGTTGTTGTGAACAGTAGGGGAAATATATTCACGTACCACCCTAGAACCCTATCGCAATGACGCGACGCATTAAACACCAGGCTACGTCATACAAATGTCATGTGTATGTCACTTCGACTAGGTTCTACGGTGGCACGTGTTTCAATTTCCTTGACTGTACCTGTGTAATTAAGATGACATTGGTTTTAGGCAATATTGATATTAATATTTTTTTTTCAAACTTGACATTCTATCTAAAGGCAGCAATTAACAGTCAAGTTTTTTTTAAATAGATTTTTATTTGAAAGCCAACATCACTTTTTGAAATAATTGGTACTGTATTGTAGGTTTTAAGTTTATAGTGTTTGTTGGAACAATTTTTTTACTGTGGCTTACTGTAGATATAGTTTATTTTGCTGTAGTTTTTGATATTGAGCTATGTCTGAAAAATTAAAAAGCCCTAACATTAAAAATTAGCTGTCTGAGTTTAGCAAATTCATCAAAAGCAACTTTGACTAATTAAGTTTAATTCAAATGACTCATCTGAACATACTGTATCATTCAGATAAACTAGATAAAAATTTCAAAGCATCCTATAACACTGACCCATCTTAACTTCACAGATTTTAAATTCTGGTTGACTGGATCTAGATTCTTAGACTAACACACACAAGATAAGATAACAAAACAAAACAAAACACTTACGTTGTTAGTGCTCTGCAAATCGTCACTGGATTTTGCAGCCTTTAACTCAGCTTCTTTGGATGCCTCGCCGATCTCACTCTGTATCTCACTTATAGTACTAGCTTTAGCCATTAACGACGTATTCCTTTCTTGAAGACTCGAGCTCATTTCAGAAGCAAACTCCTCGAAAGAATCTGTAGGGTTGAGAACGCTCTCTGGACAGGCGCCCGGTTCTAAGTCACTACCAACATTTTCCTGCACTTCACTAGTGGAAGGTACGCTGTCTTTAGATGTCGAAGCCATGATAAAGTTCACAGTTAGTGAAGGAAATGTTTTGCAGCTGAATTTTATGCTGAATTTTCATTTACAATTGGGGAAGGTGAGAGAAACGTCAAACTGACGTTGGTTCATGTTCCGTTACTCACAGATCTTGCAATTGACGTAGAATTATAATGAAAGTCCCTTTGTAACAGAAATATAAATAGATACAAAAATAATGTTTGTAAGAATATAGCTTTTGCAGTTTCAGCACATTGTCTTTTTATTATTTAAATAATAAGTGGTCACAGCTAGTGATCCAACGAATATCTATTGAAACGGAACGCTGAAGAAACAGTTTGAGTAGCCCCTTAATGCTAACACAAGTTTTACTAACCGGCTTTAGCGTCAGTTTTTATGCTCTATGCTAAACTGATAGGAGCTTGTTCAAAGTCCCGTTGGACTCGATTCTATAGCGCTTTTTATGGAAGGCCTTCTAGTGTCGTCACCTGTTCAATGAAATCTACACACGACCCCTTAGTTTTGTAATATTACTATACGGATATGTATACACTATTATATCCACATAGGTATAATAAGTATGTGACATATTCGTGCCTTGATGGATGCTAGCAGCACAAGACCGACTGTCGTGGAAATTTTTGGAGAAGGCCTACTTATACCCAGCAATAAGCATCCCCCTGGACCCCAATTCTCGGGTCATGCGAGACGCTATCTCGCATGCCACATACGTCAAAATGACAGATTTCCTTGGGATTTGACAGTTATTCTCGTGCGAGATGAATCTCGCATGAACCCAGAATAGGGGCCCTGGTGATATGTAGTGTTATAGGTAGGTACTCGAATTAATAATCCTTGCCCAATGAATTTATTTTTGGCCAGGTCTAAAGTAAAACATACATGTTTTATTTACTTTTAACCTGGCACTACCATAGAAGTATTGTACGACCAAAGTTTTTAAAGTTCTCTGTGGAACCTTTCCTTAAGGCTCTAAAGCCCTAAGGCAGTAATTACAAACCCACCCTTACTCATTGTATTAAGTGCCTAGTGATATATGCCAATACTTACCAAGGAAAGCATGATGTTATTATTTATTGCGAAAAGGTTCCACAGATGGTCGGTTTGTCGGTCGGCTATACTCAGTCCGACGAGGCTTGGCAAAAATGCCTGTCTTTCAGGATGAGTTTAAAATGCTATTAGTTTTATCCAAGTCTTTTATAGTAAGTAGGTACCTGTCTATGTTATTCATAACCAATTGCCCTCGGACGTGCAGTGAAGTCGGTCGAGTAGAGTAACGTCCTCTCGATGTGTCTCGGAAGCGCCCAGCTGGAAACAGCTGATAAATTCAATATAGGGAGATTTGGTATACCTAACCAATTTTTAGAAGCACGACGCTCTTTACTGTTTCCTTAAAAGTACTAAAATGTAGAATTCCCCTCAGTTCAGCGCAAAAGCGCCCAGGATAGGATTTTTTAAAATAGGAAGGAAAACAAGAAAGTGGGTCACCTGATGGTAAGTGAACACCACCGACTATAGACACCCGCAACACCAAGGAGATTGCAGATGCGTTGCCAACCCAGAGGACTAAGATGGAATACATCTTGTGCCAGTAATTACACCGGCTGTCTTGCTCTCCACGCCGGAACAGAACAGTGCGCAAGCACTGCTGCTTAGCGGCAGAATAAACGAGCGAGATGGTGGTGATCGCCAGGTACCAACAATGAGTTTTTCTAACTCATGTACATACATAAGTATTGGTACCAACGTCAAATTTAATAAAATCCGCCCTCAATAAAATTGTTCCAAACACTTTTTTGCCAAGCTGTACAAGCACTATAAATTCTGTATATTGTAATAGACGGGTCCCAGTCCAGCTATAGTAGCACACAAGTATTTGTCGTGGACATGAAGCATCCGTCCCTTTCACACTCGCCAGCTGGTTAGAAAGTGATTTATAATTACGTTTTATGTTAACGACTAGCGCACGCGCGCGACTTCGTTCACGTAAAATTAGAAGCCTGTGCCCGTCAGGAATAGTGTAGCTTTCTATCTGTAAAAGAATTTTTAAAATCGGTTCAGTAATTCCAGAGATTACTCCTTACATACAAACAAACTAACAAACAAAGTTTATCTCTTTATTAGGTATTTTAGTGTAGATTTAGATAGTGTAGATTATATTAGTGTAGATTAGTGTAGATAAAAGCAAGCGTGCTACGATCTTAGGTCTGCTATCTATCACATATTTTTGCTTTAACACCCATAAAACCACTGACCATACTCGTAAATCCGAAATCACGCAAGGCCGCCATTTTAATTTTTAAAATCTGAATGCGTCCCACAGATCGCTCCCTCGGACAATAACGCAAACGCATCACGTATAACAAATTTGTCTCTTTGCAAGTTTTAGACGGTGTTTCCGTATAAAAAGTGTCGGTAATAAAAGTGGCGTTTGGGGTTCGCGACTTTGAGAGTGAAGTTTGTGAATTCGCGAGACACGTAGCCTTGGGCCGTACCATTTGTTTCGGTTATGTAAACCGGTAATGTTCAAATTCGTGCACGAATCTTCTCGACACACGTTAACTCGCTACGTAACTCAGTGCGTCTCGTTTTAACCAGCCCAGTTGAGCCCAGTGCACCTATCATAAATATTCTCGTTCGCCTTAACTCGCTACGTAACTCAGTACGTCGCTCTCCCACTGGGCTAGTTAGAATAAGACGCACTGATTTACGTAGCGAGTTAGTTAAGATTCGTCAGAGTAACGTTTACTCGTAGGTACGTAGTTTGAAGGCTCAGTCGCCCTAACATGACTGGCCAAGTTTAGTTTATATCTATCTGCGTCCCTTTCTTATGACACTAGTTAGACAGAGACGCAGGGAGGGGTTAAACTAAACCTGGGCTGTCATGTTAGGGTGTAGTGTAAGTTTTTGTTACATTAGACAAATCTCGAACGCTTTAGCATTAAATTCTCAAAAATGATGAAAGTAGACATCGCATCTAGCGACGCGTATCCACAACACAGTGCTTCCATAGTAAATAAGGTTTAAAAGGTAGCCATACATGGAAAAATGGATGGCAATGGTTTTGGCGCACCCTTTGGGTATAAATAAGTACAAATACTAGTTATTGTAACACTACACAAGAAAACAAACAAAGGAAATTCAAAGTGAATAAAATTAACAAAGGTAAACAGCAGGCGGTCTTACCGCTAAATAGCGATCTCCCCCAGATAATCTTAGGACAGATGAAATGAATAGACACCTACGGAACCCAAAAAAACGGTTATCCGAAAGCGAGATGCCAGTGAGTTACAAATGGTAAACTCCTTGTAAGGGAGTTGTATCAACTTGTATGTCGCAGAGTGACTTTTGAAGAGTTCCCCACTGACAAGTTTAGGCAAGATGTCTGCTTGCTCTCGACGTCTTAGTGATTAAGAGCGTCACCGTAAACAGCTCGTCAAAACAAATTGTTTTGAGGAGACAAGGCTATAATTAAGGACCAACTGGGAATTCTGGTTGATTTGACATTGTTCACCGTGTTAAATAAGACGATATGACGTAAAATTAGGCTGAATCTTTTTCAGACGCATCGCTATAGAATTAGAATTTTTTAAGAATTAAATTCATTTATTCAAGTAACAGGACTCATTTGGTTAGTTAAAAAAACAATTGGATCTTAAACTATGTTAGTAAAATATACATTATGATATTAAATTAAAATTACATTATTTAGCCATCCCACTGGAGATGGCGCAACAGTGCTTTATATAGGGGCAGTCCCACCTGCTCGCGATCATGTTCAGGACGCTGTTGGTGCTGCCCCGGACTCTGCGCACCAGGGACGCACACCTCTTGCGCATGGTCGCGTAAAAACAGTCCATGCGCGCTTCGGCGAACATCCCCGATGCGCTGCAGAAACGAGGCAGCCCCAACAACACCCTGAATGCATTATTATACTGAACGCGGAGGGCGCTATATGCCTTCCGAGTGTACCCGGCCCACAGGCCGCACGTGTATAAGGAGGTACAATATGCTCTGAAAAGAGTGATCTTGACATCACTCGAGCACCGTGCGAACCTGCGTGCCAACATATTTGCTCGCACCGACAACGCCCTCCGCTCACGCTCAATCTCCAGATCATCCTTCAGGTCAGGAGTCAACACATGGCCCAAATATTTAAACCTATGTACCCTTTTTAAGTTTTGGTCATTGAGTACAACCTTTGGGTCATTGTCAATTTGTTTACCCCTGGCCTCAAAGACCATAATTTGGCTTTTTGCCACATTGTACGCTAATCCGTGAGTCTCCGCGTACTTCTCGCATAATGCCACTAATCGCCTTAAGCCGCAGGCAGACGCGCTCAGCAGCACCATGTCATCAGCGTAGCTGAGGTTATTAACACAGACGCCGTCGATGTGACATCCGACCCTGGTGCTGCTGAGCTCGCCTATGAGGTCGTTTACATAGAGGTTAAAGAGTGTTGGCGAGGTTAGCCCCCCCTGCCTCACCCCGCACTCCAATCCATACGATTTAGACAAGGCTCCATCCCATCTAACGCAATTGACCTGGCCCCCATACCAAAACTTAAAGATGTTAACGAGTTCAATGGGTACATTTGCGTTTTCAAGCTTTTTCCAAAGTACATCATAGGAAACCAGGTCAAATGCCTTAGACAGGTCTAAGAAACACGCAAACACAGGTGTACTTCGTTTCGTATAGTAAGAGACGGTATGCTTCAGACACAGTACTGCGCTCTCGGTTGATAAACCCGGCTTAAAACCAAACTGGTTATCAAGAGTTTTGATGTAATTGTTCAAATGTGTATTAAGCAGACCGTCAAATACTTTTGAGATTACAGTCGCTAAAGATATGGGCCTATAATTATTCTTATCTGCTAGATCGCCTGTTTTATTTTTCACAATAGGCACTACCACCGTGCGCATCATCTCCCGCGGCATGTAGCTATGTCCTAGGCAAAGGTTGTAAAGCATGTACAATACTCTAGGTAAGTGCGGGCCAGCCAGCTTTAAATGCTCAATACTAAGGCCGTCGTGTCCCGGAGATTTTCCTGTAGACATTGTTTTAATAATATGAGCAATATCTTTTATTGAAAACTTAGTTCTCTTTTCCATAACGGCCGCAGTACCCAGCGCTGACTGTGAACGCCCCAGAGGAGATTTCACATAAAAGTGTTCCCTGAAGAGCTCAGTGATTAGATCAGGTTCGTTTACACCACCCACGCTCGCAGGCTGGCCCGGCCTACACTGTAACTTCCTAGTGTGTTTCCAGAAAGACCGAAAATCATGTTTTGAGTGATGTGAGGCAAGTTTATCCATTTTGATTTGATTTTCATGATCCTGACACCATTTCACACGGGACTTGAAAATTTTTCTCGCCTCACACATGTCATCATACGTGGAGCCGGATGTAGGTTTTCCGTACCACCCCCAAAGAAAGAACTTCCTCTTAGCAACGGCGTGAGCTTCAGCCACATGCTTGTTCCAGCCTGCCACTACCTTTCCTATACGCTTCCTATGACCTTGTCTCGACCTTGCCGACTCACTGATGGCGTACACAATATCACTATATAACTTGTCAATAATCTGTTCATGGTCAGAGTCATTACACATGCGATCACAACAATTTCGAAGTTCCTGTGGAAAATCTATCAATTTAAGCCTATTATTACACTCCTTCTGATAGAAATCTATTTGATGACTAGTTCTTTCACCCCAGATTACTTCATTCTTACATACAGTGCTGCTCTTTTTAATTGGTGAATTAACATGAAGCTTACATTCTATCACTAAAGGATAGTGATCTGACCACAAAACATCATAATTAACATAAGCATTTAGTACAGAATGAAGAGCTGCCTTCGTCACTAAACAGTGATCCAGCCATCTCTTCGACCCATGTACCTCACTTATAAATGTGTATGTATTAGACATTTCGCCTAATATATTTAGATCTACACAAGACCACTCCTGTTCCGTACAAAAGTCTAACAATTCCCGATAAAACCTTTCCGACGGATGCGCATTAAAGTCCCCTAGCACATATGCACACTCTATGCTACAACTGTCTATGATAGCACTCACCGAGCTCAGCACGTCCGTAAAATCCGTTAAGTTTAGCGTTGAATCCGTAGGCATGTATACACTTATCACCATGAACGATTTTTCTTGTGACACTATTTTAATCGCACAAATACGCGGATTATTGCACTGGATAACTTGGACATGATGAAAGACGTTGCGCCGCCACAACAGCGCCACCCCGCCGTGCGGCCTGCCCCGCAGGATCCCCGCCGCCGTGTCCACGGCGGACACGCCCGTGCTGCTGAACTCGTCACTTATGGTGTTAAGATAACCAATCTCCTCCGGTAACAGCCACGTTTCTTGTAAAGCTATCACATCTGATGTCTTACAAAGCTCTCTAAGCGCATCTTCCGAGCGCTTTACATTTTTGCAATTAAAAGTGACAAATTTGTAGGTTTTATTATTCATACTAAATTAATAATAGCGCCTTCACCTTTAGCAGGTGTTCCAAGGTTATTTTTAGGTTTAAAATTAATAAACCGTCTGAAAATAACGCCTCGAGGCCAAATCTTTTCGTCCAGGAACAATGACATTTTCCGATCTGACACATAAAATTTATAGGCATTATATTCACAACGCCTTTTAATAGATATTTTTTCTAGATTGACCGTTTCCTGTGTCTTTTTAGAGATATAATTAACAATATCTATTTCTGCGGTGCTCTTATGTACGTTTGTAATAAATAGAGGGATTTTTCTTTCCGCCGCTCTAAACTTTTCATTCTCCTCAACGATGACAGTCCCTGTTTTCCCAATTATGTGATTTTTGGACTTTCTTCCTTTCTTCTGAACCAGAGTCCAATCCAAATCCGCCTTAAGTGCGCTTGCGTAGGATTCAATTTCCCTTGCGCTTGCGGTTTTCACCAGCTGTTTACTCGGGTCGGTCGTGTCAGTGACCGTTACCGTTGAGTCATCGCCTCCCGGCGGCAGCGCGGTCGATCTACCGTCGTTACTCACTATGAAATCTTCACTACCCGCCAACTGTTCCTTATTAATAACACTTCTATATTCTGATGTATAATCTGATGTATCGTTTCCTGGCTCGAAACTCGATTCATCCTGACATGAAGACATAAATTGAGGCGTGAGTCCTATAGGGCCACTGTCACGATAGGCACCCCTTTTCATATTTACTTTAGCAGCTGAGAACGGTGGCGACGTACCTGTAGTTTTCAAACTGTGTCGGTCTTTTCTTACGTCCTCCAACTGCTCTTTTGTCACATATGACGCCTATAACTACACAAATTAAAAATTTGATAATTCACGATCGTTTTCTTACGTTAAATACCTAAATAACCGCTAACTTACAAATAGTAACGGCTCGAAACTACCTCGCTAAATTCAAAAACCAAACAAAAACCCGCATTGTGATTGATTAATCGGATTTGAAGGTACAAGGCCAACATACAGACGGACCGACACACAAAGTGATACACAGAAGCCTTATTATAACACCTTACTTCATATAATACTTAGTTTTTTAATTATCAGGCGACGTTGGCAAGGCAGATACTAATAGAAAATAGTATACGATTATTTACTTTTATTATAAATATGTATATAATATATATTTGTCTGCTAAACTTTCTAAGCATAATAGTTTTATTTGTTTTAGTCTTCAGCGTTACCTAGAATGGCACAAAAAGTTTTCCCTCTACGATACTCAGACAGAACTGCACTGTTGTCATGCTAGGGCCGCAGGGTATGACATCATTTTGTATTTTTGTCGGGAATGAAAAATAATGTCTTCAATTAATCAATCAATCAAATCATTTATTTGCTAACATAGGTAAGTTTTACAGGTACATAAAGTTTTGTATCACTATGCTTGCCATAAAGCATAAAATGTGTAGTTTACACATGCAGTAAGTATAACTAAAATGCCTTACTCGGGTTATGTGAATATGTGGAAGTTAAAATATATATAGAGGTATGTGTTTGTCTACATAACTATGTATATCCGTTGTCTATTAGTTGAGTTTCTTGCGGCGCTTCTTCTTAGCAGAATTTTCCATTTTCTGAAGCGCTGATAAGTCGACACGTAAAAGAGCCTTTATGGCCTACTTGAAAAATAAAATTTTCATTTTCATTTTCAAGGACAAGCTCAGCAGTTTCTGTTGCTTAATTGGAGACTAGGTCGATTGGGGTCACCGTACCATTGATATTTATTTATTGCCACTAAACCTCGAGTCGTGTCGTATTATAATTAGTAAGAAACACCTTCACGTGTCGGAGTTGCCTTAATAATGATCTTTGTAGCTGAAACTTTAGAAACTATGACAAGGGTGCGACAGAAAGACGGAAATGGCGAAGAAGTAGTAACTATAAAAGCCTAGTGTAAACGGAAATTTGTATCTTCTATCTTGTTTGTTATTTTATGAGTGCAAAAAAATACAATTACAAAGAGCTTTGTAAGTAGGTTAGGACACATTTTATATGACTTTAAGTTAAATTTTGTAACCGATTTTTTTTCCGATTTTTATTTTAAATGTTTTTAACATTCAAATTATTAAATTAAAATTGTAATGACATCACAAAGAAAAATTATGTCCTGCCATTGCCCTAATTTTTTTTTTCTTTGTGTTGTCATTAAAATTTTAATTTGACTTTAAGTTGCCAGAGCATCTTTAAAAATAATCTTTCTCTCGTTAGCCGCGCGCCAAATTAATGCACGCTAAAATATGCGCTTGCGTCTTTAATAGGCGTGACTAGCGAATGTCGAGCGCTCGAGCGTCAAAAATCAACCCGCACGTCTTTAGTCTCACATACAACTCTTTGCTATAGAGATAAAGTCGTTTAAAAGCGGTCACCTGGTATGTACATGATTAGGTACATTGGACTAACGGGGACATTTTAGCGATCTCCACTTGTATGCCACTGGACTCACACACAAGTTACTATAAATACAGCATGGCACATTGTTTATATCGGACTTGAAAGGTATTAAGCGACTCTCAAAAATACTTAGTTACATTATTATATTCTCAACAAGCCGTTAAATAAAGTAATACAATGTAACTCTAGTTATTAGACCGTTTTTAGACTAGCGTTTTTTCTGCGCGACGAGCTCGTTTTTGTAAGCGCGTATAAGCGCACTTTTTGAAACGCGCAACGCGTTTGTACTAGCATATATATCCATACAGCTACTGATTGACCCACCGGTTCGAGCAAACACCCTTTAAATAATAAGCGCTTGTACGCACATTCGGTGATTTAAATTTGAAGCGCCAAATGTAGCGCGCATATTAGCGCGTATGCTGAAAAGAGCTTTTACCGGCTGAAAAAACGCTAGTATGAGCGACCAGTGTAACTTTTCGTTACAATCAAAACCTCGAACGCTACTATGAAAGTAACGCTGTCTTTATAGTAGTAAAGAGTTGTAATCGAAACTATCTATTTTTAAATTTTTTCGATTTTTCTTTTTGTATTTATTTTTACATTCAAATTAAATCCTGCCATTACCCTAATTTTTCTTTGTGCTGTCATTCATTATATAGCATTTTAAATTTAAGTAGTAAAAAGGTTTTTTTTATAAAATAGGAAGACAAACAAGCAGTGGGTCATCTGATAAGTGATCACCACCGCCTCATAGACACCCGCAACACCAAAGTGATTGCAAATGTGTTGCCAACCCATAGGGCTAAGATGTAATACCTCTTGCACCAGTCATTACACCGGCTGTCTTGCTCTCCACGCTGGAACATAACAGTGCAAGCACTGCTGGTTAGCGGCAGGATTAGCGAGCAAGGTGGTGGTAGCGATCCGGACGGACCTTTCACAAGGTCCTACCACCCGCAACAAACAAGTTGTAACAAATAAAAACATAGACTGCTAAAAATTTACACTAGACGCTCAGCCTAGCGTTTCTTAGCGCGTCTCTTTAAGCTCGTTTCGGCATACTCGCTAATACGCTTGCTACATTTGGCGCTTCAATAGTTTTTACTGTACTAAGAACATAAATAAATGATAAACAAAATTGATAATTCACAAGTCGTTTTACATATTGAACAACTCACCATAATGCTCTTTGGGATTCCCAAACCCTTTCATAAACGATCGGAGCGTATCGAAAACGCACGTTTGCTCAGTTTCCTACGGCGAGATATTGAAAAGGTACGCTTCCTTTCGCGAGGGTTTGACATCAACATCGGGTAGGATGGATACGATATGCTGTACATTTCGGATATTTGAATGCAGCATACTTAGGTAAAGAACAAACTGAGCGTCTAGTGTAAGTTTTTGTTCTGATAAATGCAACGAACGCGTTAATATTAACTTCTCAATTACAATGGAAGCAAAGACAGCGCCTCTTTCGGCGCGTATTGGCAAAAAATGTTTCCATACAATTTAGAAGTAAATGCTAACGCGTTCGAACCGTTTTTATTGACAGAAAACTTACACTAAGGGCTCTAGAAAAAAAGTAACTGTGCATGACATGCGTTGGACATTGTTTTTACAAGTTGACATCATTTTCTCTCGTTTTTACTCGTATGTTTCCGTATTTTCAATGACTGGGAACGTTACCTCAAATCGCGGAACTTTCTTTCAACAGGGTCATAAAGTATAATAAGACTTACAATGGCGAATGTAAGTTGTGATGGCTATCGTAATACCTTACTGAGCATCTGTTTAAATAGTGTCATAAGAGCCGCTCAGGTTTAACTTATCTTTATGTGCGTTCTTTTTTTAACCGACGAAAAAAACATAGATATTATTACAAATAAATCAAGATATTTTAGTGCAATTTTTTGAAAAAAGCTATTGTAGCATACTCGTAATTAAAACTGTTGCTGTTTACATGTTAGATTAACCGAATACCTATTTGTTTTTCGTAAATATTTTATTATCATAAGTAAGTGCATGTAATTCTTTGTGGTGTTAAAATCTTAAACTGTAGGCAAGTTCGGCCATTTTATAACTTTCTTAAATTCCTTATCCATTTCTTCCTACCAACTTGGTTCTATTGTCACCTCCCAACACCAAGATTTTCACTGACCACATTGGCTTTCCGTTAGACGGCTCGTCCTATTTTTCCGACATCTATTGAATGGCATAGAATTTACCATGACAATGGATCAGGGACGCCTCGGAACACGTCGCCTTTTTCTAAAATACCCTCGAGCGATGACGTGAAAATGACAATTTTATGAGCATGTCAGCATTTTCAATCTAATAACCCTTATGAAACTTGGCTATTTGTGATTATGTTTCTATGAGTGATATTAAATATGGATTCGCTATGTTTTGACTTACGTGGTATGGTTGCGAGCTTAAATTTTTGAAAGCTTTAGAACTAAGAAAGCTTTACATTGCTGTGCTAATCTCAGTGGCCATAATATGTATGCCCAATTATCATTTACCCTTCCCTGCGTTTTGTCAAATTAGTGTCATAACGGAACGCACTAAACTAAAATTGGCATATGTGTGAAAATCGAGAAAGTTTAAAACAATGAATCATCAATTCTTTTCCGTCTTTCGATTTTTTATAAAGAAAGGGATGAAAACGAGCACGTGGGTCACTTGGTGGGCAACGGTCACCGTAGGACAAAAACCCCGAAATCTCTGATCCGTTGTCAACCTTCAGCTCGCCCACCGGTGGCCTTGGGATCTAACTGACCATAGGAAACCCCGAGTGTCACTAGTTAAGAGGAGTGTGAATCCAGCGCGCTCTCCATACAAACTGCAATAACGTTTTTCACCCTCTAAACCTTAATCTATAGCCATGATTTTTATTTGTTGTCAGTATGCCTTAGAACTGGGTTTATATAATTTGATTTTTTAATTATTCTGAATAATTTCAAAAATATTGACGCTTTTTGGTTTTGCATGAAACTCCTGAAAGGCAAATATTGTCAAATCTATGAAGAATATTAAAAAAATCAGCACATACAAACTTAGTTCTAGGGCTTAATGATAACATACCAAAAAATCATTGCCATTGCATTAAGGTTAAGATGGTGGAAAATGTTATGGCCGTTTGTATGGGGAGCGCTTTTTCAAGTTGGGTTCACACTCCTCTTAATTGCCAATTACATTTCGACGTTGTCAGAGCAAATGCTAATTAAGCCAATAACCACTTTATTTGTGTGGTATCGGCTGTCACGATTGAGTCTAATCTGTGACTGAACAACCAATGACAAAGGGCTTATTTGTATGTGTGAGTGCATTAACCATATATTTTATCCTTACTTGTATTAGTAAACGAAATACTAAACTAAAATTTCGGTTTTTTAAATCTAATTGATGTTTATTATTTAATTAATAGATTCAGGCGTTATTTCGTCATTCGTTCAAGTAGCGACCTGTCGTACAGTTACTCGTACTGATGATGACTTGTACAGACGCGAAACGCGCGTCGATCGTGTTGTTTAGCGTTTAGTGATAGTGGTGTGTAGTTGAGTCTGTGTGATATATGTTGTTTCGTGTGGAAGCGGAGGAGGGTGGGTTTTTGCAAGAACATATATTTTATATATGTGTCGCACAGACGCAGCTAACTTGCACGAGCACGGCACTGGTTTCGCGGAGTAGCAAGGTAATTTGTTCCAGTTTGTTTTTTAATTAAATAAAACATTCTTAAGCAACAATAATATATAAATCACCTTTATCATAAATTAGACTGGTTCACTTTACTCAAAAGTGGCCATTTTTTCACTTCTAGCGGCATTTTGGGAAACATTTGGCCAATTGTGTTTTTTTTACTAATTCGGACCTGCTGAACACGAATATCGAGGTTGGCATTCCCGAATTTTGACCGGAAGCTCAGAATTCAAGATGGCGACCAAGATGGCGGACGCTTTCTTACTAGTACGATTTTTTTCGTGTAAATGCCGTTTTTAGGTTTATTTTTAACGTTGAATGTGAAAACAATTGTTTTGGAATGTTCAACCAATTATTTAGCCCTGGCGGAAGCTCGGAATTCAAGATGGCGTCCATGATAGTGAACGTTTTCTCAACTTTTCGACTCGAGACCGAACTTTCGTTTTAAGACTGTTAATCGGGTTATATTTGTCGAATAATACGCTTATGATTGTTACAGAGTGTTTAAGCAACTAGTTAAACGTTGTAGATTAAAAAAACTACCCCCAAAACATGAAATTTTATTTCAATGGAATGCCTTTGAATTTGACAAAGTTCATGTTTTGGTATGATATTGCATGGATATTCTTTGTCTCTTTATTGTATTTATTTGCAGATATTTTTGGTTTGGCCCTTAGTTTGACGTTTGATGAGTGAAAATAGGTTGTTGAACCTATTTATTACTTTTAGATAAATTCAATAATATTCAATATGTGCCGCGAGAACAGGTAAACTACGTTGCCCGAAGGTAATGACGAATGAAATATCTATTATAATACTAGACTTTTAAAAATTATATTAATCATTTAATCGTCATCCTTATCATCATCTTTTCACAAATTTGTACAAAGTCCGGAACAGAAACACGTTAACATAGCCTTTCGGAATTTGCAAAACGTTGTTGAACAATTTTTTTGCAACAGCAAAGAACAATATTGGTAGCAGTCTTTGAAATGGGTTCCAGTGTAGTGAAAATGGGGATGTAGCCATCTATTTCTTCCTTTTATCTGCAGTCTGTAATTGGTGACAGAAAGGGGCCTGGCAGGTGAGCGTTCTCCCTTTCGGAAGTTTGGTAGTAATTTCATTTAATATATTCCAAAAGCGCTGCGCTGATCAGCGAAACAGACTCTGGGTTTTTTATTTGGCCAAATAAGCGCAACGTTAGTTGAAACTATTGAGTCAGCTACCTAAAGAAGATAGAAACCAAATTGAATTGACTCATAAGCCAAGGTAAGTTGAACTTACTAGTGGGTAATACAAACCTTGCACAATTTTGTCGCATAAGATATAATCGCATCTTGCTTCTCAGATTGAGAAGCAGGGTGCCACAGGACAAAAGAGAATTGCTTTTGAAACACTTGAAAAGCTGTTGGTTTGTAATAGAAACTATATAAATATGATGTGACATCACTCCCGGTGATCGCTTGAAAGGCCGGTAAACTCTTCACTGGTAAGTCAACTGGTAGGAAACTCTTCATTGACTATGTATGTCATGAACAGGTACAAAAACTCTCTTTCTTGCAGTTCCACCCACTAACCATACTTCATTTGCATGTATTTTATCCAACTGATAAAGGAGCAATAGAAAGACATATCTAGCAGACACAACAGTTTGCTTTGCAGTACTTGCCACTGCGTTCAGAACAATTCATGTTCATGTGTCTCCTTTCTCGTGAAAACTTTCGAGGGAGGAAATCGGTGTTGTTTGCTGGTCTTTAAGGACAGATGGAAGAAAGAAATAGACGGCTACATCCCCATTTTCATCACGCTGAAACCCATTCTAAAGGCTGCTACCAATAAATATTGTTCTTTGCGGTTGCAAAAAAGATTGTTTAACAAGGTTTTGCAAATTCCGAAAGGCTATGTTAAGTGTACCTCAATGTGTTTCTGTTCCGGATTTGGTACAAAATTGTGAAAAGATGATGATGATGAGGATGATGGTTAAATGATTAATATAATTTTTAAAAGTCTAGTACTATAATAGATATTTCATTCGTCATTACCTTCGGGCAGCGTAGTTTACCTGTTCTCGCGGCACATATTGAATATTATTGAATTTACCTAAAAGTAATAAATAGCTTCAACAACCCATTTTCACTCATCAAACGTCAAACTAAGAGTCAAACCAGAAATATCTGCAAATATATACAATTAAAAGACAAAGAATATCCATGCAATATCATATCAAAACATGAACTTTGTCAAATGCAAGGGCATTCCACTGAAAATAATTTCATGTTTTGGGGGTAGTTTTTTTATTCTACAACGTTTAACTAGTTGCTTAAACACTCTGTAACAATCATAAGCGTATTATTCGACAAATATAACCCGATTAACAGTCTTAAAACGAAAGTTCGGTCCCGAGTCGAAAAGTTGAGAAAACGTTCACTAACATGGACGCCATCTTGAATTCCGAGCTTCCGCCAGGGCTAAATAATTGGTTGAACATTCCAAAACAATTGTTTTCACATTCAACGATAAAAATAATCCTGAAAACGGCATTTACACGAAAAAAATCGTACTAGTAAGAAAGCGTCCGCCATCTTGGCCGCCATCTTGAATTCTGAGCTTCCGGTCAAAATTCAGGAATGCCAACCTCGATATTCGTATTCAGCAGGTCCGAATTAGTAAAAAAAACACAATAGGCCAAATGTTTCCCAAAATGCCGCTAGAATCATAAAATGACGAAAAGTGAACCAGTCTAAATGCTCTATAATGCGTTCAGGAACCGTAGGCAATGACCAGCATTATAACAACCAATATTATTATGAGAATTTTTCTAATTTGTTTCTATATTTGTTCAAATTCATTTTTTATTACATTATTTTAATGTGTACAGTCTATAGATATTTAATAGGTAGGTACCTAGCACTAGTAGTTAGTAGCAATGCAGGTCATTGCCCTATGGCTTCTGAACCCATCATAGAGTACTTATAATATGTGTGTAGATAAAATTAATGTATGCAACTGTACATAATAAGGTCTTAAAACACTCGTGTGATCCTATTATGAGACTCGCTGTCGCTCGTTTCATAAAACCACACTCGTGTTTTAAGACCCCTCATTATGCAACAGTTGCATAAAATACTATTACTATTTACAGCCTCGATTTGTTTTATTTACGCGATGACACTGTTTTGGTGACATAAAGAATAGTTTAGGTTAAAATTTTGTTTACATCAGACGAGTTATGTATGGAGATTGGAGAGACTTAAGACATTATAGCTTTGCGTGTTTGTTTCTATTAGTGGATGCGTCATTTTAGTTTCACTTTTTGAGATTTACCAATTTATCGTTGAAATGACACATAATTTTGTTAAATGTAATTGGGAGTGCCGGCAAAACTTCATTACCTATATTTTATTAAAGATTCTGGTCCATTTTGTACGTTAATGGGTAATTTAATCAAATATTTGAAAATGTTTAGCACATTGTGCCGTTAAATTAAATATTAGCGAGGATGATTGTGATCGGTTTGTAAAAGTGTTAAAAAATTATTAAACACTCTTAACATTTTTCAGTTGAGAAAAAATCCAACACTTATGTTAAAAAAATATTTTTTATTTTTGACAACGAAAAAAACTTGTTTCTTATCCAACAAGTTTTATAACTAACTAACATATTTTATAAAAACTAGACAATAAACACCGCTAACATTTTGTAAAAAAAAACAAAATCTCGAGACACGGTAACCCGTTTATCACCAAGCGTTAAAAACCATTGCGCTGAATTCAGCTAACAAACAAAAAAATATTCTATTGAAAATGGTTTATCGATTGTAGCCGCAGACAGACGGGCAAAAACTTTAAATACACCGGGGCAAGGGTGCAAAAGAATCTATACCTAATCAAAATAATAACAAATCCTTTACTAAGACGTAACACATTATAAGCTTACTTACGCATATAAGTATTTTTCTATTTTGTGTAACATTTTTGTGTTTATTTTATTACCTACTCAAAGAATAATACTAATATGGAATGCCACTAATATTCGGTTCACTATTGAGTTGAGCTGCTAGAGCAGCGGTTGTCTAACTTTTTTTCTGACGGAACCCTTTTGGAAAGCAAAATATTGTAAAAAACAGTGTTGAACTATATCGTCCAGAGAGGAGGGGTGTATTTCAGATTTTTTCTTCTCATTATAACCAGTATTCACACGGAGCCCCCGCAGAGGCTTTGCGGAGCCCTAGGGTTCCGCGGAGCACACTTTGAGTATCGCTGTGCTAGAGCATGTAAGGTAAAAAAACAGCGGCGCTAATATGACCGCGTAACTCAGTGCGTCTTGTTCTAACCAGCCCAGTAGGAGAGAGACACACTGAGTTACGTAGCGAGTTAACGCGTGTCGAGAAGATTCGTGCTAGGTGAACTGGTTTAATTTATCTCATCCTGCGCTTCTGCGGCCCTAACATGACAGCCCAGGTTTAGTTTAACCCCTCCCTGTGTCTCTGTCTAACTAGTGTCATAAGAAAGGGACAGAGATAGAGGGATAGAGATAAACTAAACTTGGCCAGTCATGTTAGGGCCACAAACTACTGTCAGAGGAAAGGGACACAGATTAAGATGCATTAAACTTGGTCGGTCATATTATGACCAAAGTGCAGATGAACCTAAACACTGAAATTATGTCAGACGCGGTAATAGCGTTCGTAATCGGAAATATTCGAGGTTTCCAAGTTTCCTGGATGTTTCATTTTTCATCATTAGGTACATATTATCTACCTACTTGAATCTTTAAAATGGAAAATTGACGGTGATGCGATATTAAAAAATTGCTGTGAGAATCAATAAATCGCATCTAAACTGTAATCCAGCCTAATACATGTGACTAGGAAAACGGTTTTGTTACGATAATTTAGTTTAAAGATACCTGTATTACCCATTAGGCAATCGTCAAGGACTGGCAGGTTTTCTCTTTAGGTAAGTATGTATAGTTAAATACTAAAGATATGGACAACAGAATGTGTCACACCACATGTGAGGAAGGTTGAGGAACGAGCGAAAGGCCCGTCAAATTTGCTAGTTTATGCACAATATTTTTGCTTTTGCTTTAACGCAGAGGTCTTCTGTTAATTACCAAATATGTATATCCCTTCCTTTATATATGCTTAGCCTTACTACCTACGCTAAACATTGCACCAAGTTCTCGTAATTGCACAGTTTATAAGTGTCATCCCATAACAGGGTATCAGGGCAGTTGAAGAGTTTCGGCTCCAAGGTTCCATCTGTCCCACGGATGCACATGTAGAACTTAGAGCAATCATCAGGGTTTGATGTGAGGCCTTCTTCTGTGCAGACGGATGATGATGCTGTCGAAGATTGAGAGGATTCTGCGAATTATATAATGGATATAGGTTAATTTTTAGACTTCTTTTTTATCTGAATGTTGCTAATCGTAGTCCTTGCGAGAGGTACGGGTGACTACGATTGCTTAGTAATTAAAATGAATAAATACATCATAAGGGTTATAATATAATGAAGACCGAAGGGTCCATTGGCCCGTGCGACGTTTATTATAACTTGCAAAACATTCAAAAACGTTTTTTTTATATGAGATGATTCTCGTAGTTTAAATTACGGTCTTGTTGAACATTGACCTTTTCCTATCTGTTCAGCTGGAGGAAGTTTGGAATTTTTAGTGTGTACATGCTAATAAAGATATACAATACCGTATATCTTGATAAACTATAGTACGCATGTAACTTTATAATAGATACGCTTGATAAATTATCGGTTACTATGTTCGACAATTTCAAACGATTTAAATACTAGAAAAGTTAATTCTCGTCTACCTGTTGTCGTAGTTGTAGTAGTTGAAGATGTTATAGGCACTGTAACTCCAGCAGTAGTACTAACAGTAGAGGTAGTACTAGTAGCCGGTGGTGATTCCGTAGCAGCACCACCCACCGTACCATCTAAGGCTCTATTGATAGCCTTAAGTAAACCGAATTTTTCTCCACAAAGACCATGGAAGTCATCTGTTTCTATACTCCAGACCATGGCACCAGCGATGCCAAGATTCATGGCATATTCAACTTTCTTAGTCAGCGAATTAGGGTCATCAAAGGATACCCAGTTTCTGCCCTGGACTGCATAAGGAACTTCAGCTAGAGAGTCGTAGCGGACATCCCAAGTTTCTGTTCGAATTTGATTGCAGAACTGAAATTAAAACAATTAATATATTTAGACGTTACTTTACGAAGGACCATATCAACAAACTAGAAGAAATTACCTTGCTACTCCGCGAAACCAAGCATGTTTAATTTGTTCCAGTTTGTTATAATTAAAATACCTCATCAAGGCCCAAAATTCAATCTCATCTAGCATTTTTCTAAAATTTAGATGTTAGTGTTAAATATGACCTTTTATGTATAAGCCAATCCCCTAAAAGGTTTTTCTTCCTAGTGCACGTAATAAGGTGTAGCATAGCTAAGCCGGTAGATACAGAAGGCGTGCGATTGTGTAATACGGGACTTCCCGGAGTCGAAATGACGATAGATGAAGAGGTTTCATAAGTACCTGCTACGATATACGTTCCTGTACTTAAGGCAAACCGGGGCAAGGCTGATCGAAAGATGAGGTGTAGGTAGCTCCCTTACCATGTGAACCGATGACTTAGTTAAGGGCACTGGACACTGGTGATATAGAAGACCTACCACCGCTGTTGTAAGTCTTTGGAAGGGACCCATGTTCAGCAGTGGATGTATTTGAGTTGAAAAGAAGAAGAAGGATTTGGATGGATTGGATAAAGGAACTGACCTCATTGTACCCAACGAAGCCGCTGGTAGCTGTGTACAAGCCAGCCAGGCCAGCACCGCTAGCCGGAGCCCTCACTCCGTTCACGTTAGCACTCGTCAGGGTAAAAGTTCTCCCGTAGAGCGGTAAACCTAGCACTAGCTTTGAAGGCGGACATCCTGGAAATTTAACACTAGATTTGTACATATTATGCTATTAAATATTATTACGGCAATTGTAATTCCAACTTCCTCTATTAAGGGTTCTATGCGGAGAGGCAAGTTGTCAACCTTTTTATAAAGAATCGTCTTTAATCGTTGTTTGTATTAGTCGGACCAACTGGAATTGAAAAATTGATAAGATTATCCAAAACAAGCACGAATCTTGAAGCATAAAAATAGCCAACAATAGCACAGAGGAGAGTATAATGCAATAAACCTCTCTGTTTTCTTATAAAACATGAAACCAAACGAGCAAGACGATCTCCGGATGGTAAGTGAGCACAACCGCCCATAAGCTCTCGCTTGGCAACGCGAGAGCTAAGATAGAATACCTCTGAGCCGTCTTTTTGCCGTATCTTGACTTTACTCAATTTATTTTTAACTCCTTTTGTGTCTATTTCTATAACTAACCTTGACTGAGCCAATAGTCCAATGTAACGTCGATTGAGTAAACGCTATCCTTAGATACATTCTCATCTCCCTCCCCTTTGTGAAGGGGGGCGTTGTGCCCAGTCACAGGGTCCCAGGCACCATACATGTCGTACGCCATTATGCTTACTATATCTACGTACCTAAAACAGCGACAAATTATTTATAATCAAGTCAGTATAATGAAATAAAATTAGAACTGACCGCTGTCTGTACATATTTATCCTCTTAATTATCGCCATCCGTTCCCGTAGTTTGTCCTAAATCTTTATAGTGTATGTTCGACCGCCTTATCCTAAACCACGCAACGGATTTTGATAGGGTTTTCACTGTCATTAAGAGATTTTATAAGAAAGGTTAGTATGTACATTAGATCTTAATTGTACCCACGTGAAGCCGGGGCGGGTCACTAGTTATTCATAACCAAATCTTTACCTACATAAAATAAAATTATAACAGGCCGATGTCTGTATATGTACTTATAGAAGATATTTAAGAAAAAAATATGAAAGATTTTTACCAGAAGCCAAAACAATTATTTTTAGGATTTTGTCTTTATGTTTGTACGCCCATCGCGTTAAAATTTTCGCATGAAATTAAGTGGTGTTTTCACAGTTGTACTGTTCAAGACTCACTTAAAATTTGGTGTATCTTTTATTTTGATACACCACCTAGAAGTCGAGTGAGATACCTACCTGTCCCACTGTGTGCCAATTCAGCTGTGCTATGCCCGGGCTGAGTTAAACAGACAAGTAGAACCTCTAGAGTATGAACTAACACTTACTGTGAAATAGTAGGTATATCATACGAGCGCGAAGCGCTCTGCTTCACTGCCGCCACAGCCACAGTGACCAGTAAGCCGTCCTTCTCAAATTCTTCTTTCATCTCCTTCAGCAGTAACGAGAAGTTGTTGACATCAGCCGCCCCGTGGGTAGTATCCCTCTGGTTAGGGTACTCCCAGTCTACGTCGAAACCATCAAAGCCGTACTTCAGAAGCATAGTTTTTGCACTCGTTATGAAGTTTTTCCGTAAAGTTGATGAAGCTGCCATCTAGGGAATGAGTTGAGTTATAGTTGAATTAACAAATACAAACATGTACTTGAAATATGTCAGATAAAACGGAAAACCTATCGCAGTTCCAAACTTCGAAATGTTTACTGATTTGTACAGCACGGTACGGAACGGAATATAAGTCTTGCATACATTCAACAGTTAAAGAACATGGACAGCACAGGATTAAGGTATGTTTCATTGTAGCAACAACTACACAGTTATAAACACTCTGAATTCATTTGGAAACATTTCACTCACCGTTGAATACTTTCCGGAACCCTCATTCCATCCTCCGACGGCAAGAATAGTTTTTAATTTCGCATTCTTCTCTTTCAAAGCATTAAATGTTCCGAAATTATCTGTAAAATGGTTAAGAATATAAATAACCTTGAAAAGTTTCACTACACAATATAAACTTTCTTCATCCTTACTTTTCTTAAGTAACAATTCACTTTGTGCCATTTGGATGCCAACATGCATATAGAGTAACTATTTTAGTATTTGTTTGAAATTAATACTTCTAAAAAGAGATTAGAAATCATATTTTTATTAGAAGGATTACTTTTCGCTTGCTTTATATCTATAATCGGAAACTAATCCTTTTTTTTTCGCATAGATACGCAATTAGATTTCATGCACATGTTTAGTCAGTTAGGCCACATAATCTCTTTTACATGTATGAGTCTACCAGCGCTTCGGAAAATGTAAAAGAAAGAAGAAGCGCCGCAAGAAACTCAAAGCGGCTGAGTCTATGTCTATTATTTTTACCTTCTCTTTTCAAAACAGATTATAGAGCTATACAAAATGTACGCGTAAGCTTGTTTTTCATCGTCTGATACGTTGGTGTGCCTTAACCCTTAACTTTGGCCAACTGACGTTTATTAACAGTACCATTACCATGAGTTTCTATCGAAAATTCATATTTCGTTATTACAGTCGATAGCGGTTAAATACGCCCCCATTTGTCAGTGAAAGAGTTAACCATAGTCGATAAGGTATTTTTCGATGACATGACTGTGTCAAATTTGTGACTCATGGTACCAATATTCTACGGCAGCAGCTACAAAACTTTAGTCACTAGCGCTTAGATTGCGACAGGTAATTTACTGTTGGACTCATACTAGCGATTTTTAAGTTCTCTAAGTGAGCGTTAGAGGCCCTAAACAATTCCCCATACAAATCGTTTATACCGTCGCTAGCGAGTACGGTTACGGCTAGATGCACTGTACTCATGGTAAGGGTACTGTGCCTTCATGAATACCTTGGTCAAATATCTCAATCGTCTCACATGTCCGCAGAAACGAAAAAGCCCAATTACGCTTGCCTCTGTGGATTACTGAACAATCAATAATAATTACTGTAACTCACCGCGTCCCCAATTATCAGGTAGATCGAGATACGGGTCTAAGGATATCACGTTCCCGTCATTACTGATGCCTATGAAAGTGTAGACGAGGTGGGTACAGAGCGACGTGTCTATGTTGGACACGTCGAATTTGCCGTAGCCCGGCCTATAAGTCGCCCAAGTGCCATAGTAGCAGACCACGATTTCTGGAATAGATACACAATTATCAAGCTTACAGAAGCCTTGCACGCTAATTCTTGTGGCGGATATAGAGCATAATATCACTCTCTTATCAGTTGATGTGAGCAAAAGGGATAAACGCTAGCGTGGTACCAACCATGCTAGTTTTTTAGAAAATTTCTAGCCGCAGTTAAAGTATTAGTACGTAGGTGTATAGCTGTCTCGTTTTAGTGTAAGAAATGCGAGGTCCATGAGAAAAGATGAGAATTGAAAAATTGATCAGAGGCCTAACGGATCACTGATAGTTATGATGTTACGTTTTATTATTTTGTTTACCTTTTTAACGATCTTATTGTGAATTTGCTATGTTTGACACTGTGAACTTAATGTAATTTTCAATACCTAGTAAGGTATAGGTAGGTTGTAAAAAACCATAAATGATAAAAAGAAATACAGAGATGTACAAAGGCGAACTTATCCTTTCAAGTGATCTTTCCAGTTAACCTTTGAGTGAGTGAAAGGAGTATACTAGGGACCAACAAAGAGCAAGATAATAAATGAATATATCTATCTAGAACGGTCAGTTGTTTGAATCCAGTAGCGTAACCTAAAAAAGAGGTAGCAATACTGCCAACTGACGAATCCTAAAATAACTCCCAAATTCCCTTAATAACCGAATAAAAGCAAGGCTCAATGAGCTCGGCGACATTTCATACACCCTCCAGTAGGTTCGGTGGCGGGAATTGCTCAATGTACCGCGTTATACAACCGATCTAAATTGAGATATGATTTACGACGCGGGTGCTTCAGGACCACGGAGACAACAAACAGCAGCATCGGCATTTAGCTGTATTATGTTGTCAATATAATAATTGTTTTTGTTTGGAACTTTATTTATAAATGTCCGATGAATCGTTGGACACATGGAAATGGACTATATTCCATATATTTTTTTTATCTAAATGGGAGGAAAACGAGCATGTGGTCAAATAATGGGACGTAATTACCCCAACCACTGAAACCAGCTATCACACGAGATACATAACTTTGCAGGCCTCTGGATGTTTTACTCACCGTTAGAAAAGCAGAATTCACTAATAAATTAATGAAGTAGTTTTGTTTAACGTTTTTCTAGAAAAAAAAGTGTTTTTATTGTAATAATAGATTCCAATCAATGCCTTTTTACTCGACTGCCTCCATGAGGGTCATATTTTTTTAAATTATTTTATCATGGTCTACTGAAATTGTCTCTTTAACTATCCGAGATAGTCTAGAATGTCTCGATTTGATAGCATTATCTGCTTGCGATGGCTGTCACTGTCTCGGGGCGTAACATTAATCGCAATTGATTAATTGAAGCACTGCTAGCAAACACTAGCTCTGCACATTAGGTGGGACGCGCCAATCTGTCAATGCACGTATGGGATCTAAGTAGTCACACAGAGAGCGGGGCGGTCAGCGCTTGGTTCAAACTTATTAAAACGGAATTTGTCTTTCCGGTGGTTAAAAGGCGACTACTTGAGTACATAGAGTTTATGAAAGGAAGAAAGAAATATTTATTTGCCATAACACTTAGATTGGGGTACAAGATGTTACTGTACTCTCTAGTTTCAGTCGAAAAAGAGCGACATACAGATTTTAGTTTGATTCTGGTACATTAATTTATTAAGAATAAAATCCAACACATCTTCAAGAAAAGAAAACATAAACATCGAGAGCAAAACGTGATTCTTTGAATTAGTGATTGTATAAATATTAGATTTTAAGTGTCAACTCTGACAATATTAAATATGAATTTTATGCACTCCCGAACTATGAATTGTATAATAATACAAGCAGGTTCAAGTCCTGCCATTACCTTAATTTTTCTTTGTGTTGTCATTACATATCATTTTAATTTGTTAAAAATTTAAAAATAAAAATCGAAAGAAATTTCGGTTATAAAAAATGTGTATAATAACATTTTTAATAATGATCTTAGATACGTACTATCATGTCCATGTACTTGAGCAAGTACTGTTAACACTAAAATACTCAGCACACAATTTTGAACAAAAGACATCTTTGTTACTCTAATACATTGCCAACTAAGGGAATAGATATCTAAACGATAGTTTTATACAGAATGTTATCTTGGGAATCCAGATCACTAGCTTAAGGGATGACTAAAATCTTGATTATTTTATAGTGCTAGATAATATTTTATTGGCGCCTATTTTCCAATAAGATAAGAAAAGGAAACTGTTGCATAAAAAGGTAAACAAATGCAATGAACTCGCTCGTGTAACAACCTATTTCGTGTATTATTTCTTGGAATTTATTACTCGTTTATTAAAGGAAAATAATAAAAAGAAATTACTCAAAATAATCGAACTAGAACGTTTGTTGTAACAAGTTGTACGTTATCATAGATTTGTAATAAACAATGATTGTGTCTTCCGTTGTCGATTAACTACTTTGATATGAACAATAACATACCTAGGAATGTAGATACGTATATATTGATTTATGACTCAGGATTAAATAGGCTTATCAGTTTAGAGTTAATTAATGATTCTGCCGGGGGAGGCCGACACTCATCAGCATTATCATATCAGCCAGAAGACGTCCACTGCTGGGCACAGGCCTTCCCCAAGGATTTCCACGACGGCTTGTTTTGTGCTGCTGCCATCCATCGGTCCGCGGTCGTGGTCTGGTAGGCCGAAACTACCTAAGACCAAACAATGTACGAAAATGACCTCGCAAGTAACTAAGTTGCTACAGAGACCCAAAAAGAAAAATAGCTTCTAAAGCAGCATGCAGCACTGCAGCATGTTAGTGCTAAGATACTGCAGTGCTCTAACAGGGTACAGTCAGCGTCAAATATACCAGAGCGGGCAAGGTGGTCAAAAATATCTAAACACGCGAGCTTATTTGACGATAGAGTCGAGTTCAGATACTTTTGACACCTTGCCCGCTCTGGTAATTTTGACGCTGACTGTATCAGTGCTCACTCTTACCTGTGTTAGAAGCAACTGCTCCACTTGTGGACAGCTGCACCTGTGGACAATCTCTAAAGACGGAACTGCGAGAAAGTGTAATTTTTTGAAACGGAGGCATATTTTATAGTATGCACTATGAAGTTGATATATCTATCCGTTTCGTTCGAGCATAGACAATTTCTGCCAGTTCCCTCTTTAATCGTTAGCTAAGTTTTTTGCTGGTTGTGCAAGTTTACTAATGATTGCTAAGACAATCATTCCACCGCCATCGGCATAACACATCTTCTTATCAATCGCATATCTTATCTAACTAGTGTGATATTTATGTATTACCACTCAGAAGAATTTCCTACAAATATTTTAATCAATTGTCTGATAAAAAATTATGATAATCGTGCCAGCAACTTGTGCATTAGTAATTGTATTCAACTGTTATATGAAGCAATTTGACGCCGTTCACCTATTGAATGCCAACGACCTATTAAGAGGAGTGTAAACCCAGCCCCAAAAAGCGCTCGCCATACAAACGGCAATAACGTTGTCCACCCTCTAAACTTTAACCTATCGCAATGATTTTTTGGTATGTTGTCATAATGCCTTAGAACTTAATAAAGAAAGAATATTTTTATATAAATAAAAATATAGAAACCTAGTTCTGGGGCATAATGACATTATACAAAAAATCGTGGCTATAGGTTAAGGTTTAGAGGGTGGAAAGCGTTATCGTCGTTTGTATGGAGAGCGCTGGGTTCACACTCCTCTTAAGTCGCTCCTCTTAATCGTGTACTGTCACGCTATAAGCTATAAGTCGGTTTTTTTTGTAATTCAAGGACCGAATTGACAGTCTTGGTAATAAAAGAAATGTCAGAATATGTTGAGTCCTATTGCGAGCACCCTCCAATGATTTAGATTGCGGAAAGAGTTAGATTGTGGAAAGAGTTAGATTGCGTATTAAGAATGATGTATAGCAATAAACGAATTCTATACACCCGAAGTCGCGTGTACCATTAGTTTATTGATGCTAATTATCATCATCATCAAGATAGGACTTCCTGATTAGATACGATGGTAAAAAGTTTTGTTTGACGGTATTGTCATTGGTACTTCCTGCAAGTCGACCCGATCACTGGAAGTGGGACAAAATTAACTTGTAAGATATTATTAATGTACATTGACAATTACAGAAAGGTTATAAAAGCTTGTAGGTATGTATGTAAATTCTATATTGTACAAAAAATCATAAATGACAAAAAGAGACAGTGATCCAGTCGTCCAGTTAACCTTTGAGTGGGTGAAAGTGTATCATACCAGGTAACACTTAATATAAAATAATTTGCTATCTAAAAACTGAAAAACATTGCAGGGACGAATGTTGATTGAATATTAGTTTTATTGTAACCGTGTGTTTTTATCTCGATTACGTAACATAAACCACTTTACCTTCACAATTTAAGTGGTTTCCTGTTATATTCCTTGAGGGTGACAATTTCAATCGAAACATTGTCAATTGTCTGATAAGTACCCTTATAAATACAGCAACATAAATGAAAGTGGACTTGAATGTTCATATCCTCCGAAATGATGAAGGCTCTTCATAGTTTGCTGTTGTTTTTGTTTCTGTTCATCCTGGATTCTGCCTCAGGATCTGGAGAAAGTAAGTGTAATTTTTTATACATAGGAAGGCAAACGAGCAAGTATTTCACCTGATGGTAAGTGATCACAACCGGCTATAGACAGCCGCAACACCAAAGGGACTGCAGATGCGTTGACAGCCCAGATGGCTAAGATGGAATACCTCTTGTGCCAGCAATTTCACCGGCTGTCTTGCTTTCCACGCCGAAACTCAACAGTGCAAGCACTGCTGCTTAGCCGCAGGTATAGCGAAGATTTAAGATTACAACGTAAATTATACATTTTCAAATAAATTGTTTCTTCCAAAGCAATGTACGTTGTAATAAATGAATCAAGTGTTGTTACTGAAATTCTGAGAACTAACTTCAGTTGAAATATTTGAAAATAGCGATTATTCACTATTTTCAAATATTCATTCATCATCATATTATTAACATCATAATATTAACTTTAAAGGCTTTTAAATTTCTGTTCAGGAATCTGTTTGTCGATACTATATTTGGGTAGGTTATACATATTTATAACTGATTGAAATATGCATAGAGTAATTTTTCTTTCGAAATCTGGCACAGTTCTTTGCAACATTCAGTTTTGGTTAAAAATTGGTTTAAACATTTTAAGATTCTTGTATGCATGTCGTACAAGCTCGTGTCCTGATTATTTCAAGATGGTAACCATCATTGTCATTATCCTAGCGCTTTTTTCCCTTTTTTAGTTCTGGTTTAAGATTAATTTTAAGATGTTTTTCCAGAAGTAGTAATCTGCTATTACGGCACATGGGCTGCCTACAGGGTAGGCCTCGGCAAGTTCGAGGTAACCGACTTACCCGCCAACCTGTGCACACACATAGTGTACTCATTCTTGGGCATAGATTATTCAGGCAACATCAAGTCTTTGGATCCATATCTGGATTACGAAGAGAACTGGGGAAAAGGTATTTAAGAAAGTTAAAACAATGATTAAGTTGTAAAGAAACATATTTTATTTATTAGCAGAATTTTTGCGCAATGATATCGAAATTTTTAAATTTTTCGTTTTATAAAAACTTGGCCTTTTCTGAAACCTTGGAGTAAATACTCCTATTGTTGGCACCCTTCTAATAATAGACAATTTTAACCTTATTCCAAGATAATACTGGTGACAATCCTATAAAAACCAGTTGCCTGTGATCGGTACATTGGGTGCCAATAAAAGGAGTGTTTACCTCATTGATTGTTTACTTTTTAATTGCTTCGTAAATCTCTTAATTATGATACCCTATTCGATATGATTAAGGATAGGGTACGATTCAGTACCAACCTGAAACTTGAGTTCGATCTATAACTACTACTTTATGCATCGTAATTTTTTTTAGTAGCATAATATTGCGTCCGAAGTCCGCCATTTTGTTTTTCAAATAACCATTGTCACCCGCGTGCATCCAATAATACCAAGTTTACTAACGACATCTCTTTTACCAAAATTGGTCCATCCGGACAAAGAATTAAACATAGTTCGTACAAACAAGGATGTTTTATTTTACACAACACTTTCTTTTTGGCTACGCTGCAGTTGGGAGTCAAAATGTTCACCAGAAAATCAATACACGCATTTCCAACGCGCTTCATACAAAATACTCATTTATTGAACACACCACTTCAAATGGAATGCAGGAACCGAAATTGCTTTTTAAACAAAAGAGTTAACACTGTGATCAGAACAGTTTACCAACCTCTTTTAACTAAAATATGTTTTGTTTCATTTATTTTAAGGCAAACTTCACAAAAACAACGTTTAAACTATGTATTGTTAAGTAGTGGACGTCCATGAATTCGTTTGCTTGGAATTAGCAGCCTTTGCCCGTTCAGGATAGTGTACGTTCGCAGACATTAATTGTTAAGCCACCACAGAACCCTGTCATAATGACTTTACCAATCTGTAGCCACGTGTTAGTAAACAATCCAAAGCAATGTCACTGTAACAAGGTTCCACACAGGCTCAACAACTGAAATTCGTGAGTGTACCTAGTATTCTATTAGTGAAAGAATTTTCGGAATCCGTTCAGAAGTTCCAGAGATTATCCTCTACATATAAACAAACAAACAAATAAAACTTACGTACTATGTAGATAAATTAAGAAATGGAGGTTTACTGAGGATCCATTAAATAGGGGGTATTTGTTTGTATGTATGTATGGCTCTTTATTTCTCTCTTTTTTATTTGTTTTAATTGATTAACGGTGTTCATATTACTAAGAGCTATATACTTTGCAAATCATTTTATTGAATAAACATTTCAGGCTATCTTAAAAAATTTAGTGAGTTAAAGAAAATTAATCCTGAACTAAAGACGATTTTGGCGGTGGGCGGTTTTAATGAAGGCTCTGAGAAATATTCTTTGGTAAGTTCATTAATTATTGACAAACTGGAACAAATTACTTTGCTATTCCGCGAAACCAGTGCTTGGAAAACAGCTGCGTCTGTGACATACGTATACATTTTTCATACAAAACCCACCATCCTCTGCTTCGACTCGAAATTACATACATCATACAGACTAAACTATAAACCACCACCACTTTACACTAAAACTACACTAGCTACGCGCATTACACCTCTATACGAGGCATCGATGGGATCTTATGTAGTACGGAGGTTCACTGCTTGAACGAATGGTATACCTACTGACAAACTTAAAAATTTTCCTTAAAGTTTAACAATTATCACTTGCGTTTTCAATAATTCGAAAATATCTTCTTTGATTTGTATATTATACTTATATTGTTATATTGTATAAAATATGTACACGTGCTGTTCCGCCAAAAATATTTTTAGACACCTAATCCGGTTCCTTGCTTTCAAATTACAAACATATATTTGATGTGAATAGAATCAAAGAGATAATAAACTGATGAACACAATTTTGTATTTATAATATTAGGAAATAAAACCTCAATAAATAGAAGATATCGAGCCACCTATATTCAGAAATCAAAAATTAGGGTTTAAAATGAGATGATCTGATTGATCTCTCAAGTTGTCGGGTCTTGATCTGTCTTGTCATAAAGTTTTTTCAGGCAGCTACGGTATTAGAATTCAGCAGTGGGTAACGATTCCAACTGGTTTGACTGTGCAAAGTGGCTGGATTAATGTAAGGTTGTTACATTATACGTACATATTGTTTTTTAACGATGTCTAGATATTGCAGTTCGTAGTTCACAGAACTCTACTTACGATACTATTATGTTATTGACTGTATTTTATTTCTAAGTGCCGTAATATCTACAAAAATTTAATGCGTAATAATGAAGTGGAAGCTGACACAACTTTTTAATCCCATAAGACAGAGGATACCCAAATATATTCACATCCACATTAAGTAGCAAAGCTTACAATGCACTTGGTACTACCCCTTAAAATTCATATAAAGAAGGATTATCACAGCTTCATACTTCCAGATGGCAGCTAATCCAAACCTCCGCAAAAACTTCATCAATACAGCCCTAGCGATGATCACACAATATGGATTCGACGGTCTCGAAGTAGACTGGGAGTATCCTAACCGAGGTACCACCATATACGGTCCAGAAGACATCGATAACTTCACTCAACTGCTGAAGGAATTAAGAGAAGAGTTTGATAAACGAGGACTGTTGCTGACGGCTGCTGTGACAGCCATGGAGCAGTTCGCGTCACTGTCTTACAACGTGACTGGTATTTCAAGGTATGTCATCAAATCCTGCCTTTGGTTGCTTGTCGGGTTTCCTCCTTGTTTGGCCAAGTTCTCTCATAGACTCCTCCGGAAGGAAAGGCTGTGATTAAGCCTGTGAATTCTGGGCATCGGTAAACGATTTCTTAGCATATAAGGTCTATTGACCTTATATGCTAAGAAATCGTTAACCCAAAGCACGCAAGAAGGAAGCCGTGACCTGCTGTTACGTTCGGCTCTTTCTTCTCAGCAGATGCCAATTTCCTAAGCGCTAGTAGAGTCTGTAGTCTTATTGCGTTAATTAGAACGATTTCGTATTTTGGTTTTTTCCCGACTACGGCAAAGCCAAAAGGAAGTGTCATGTTATTAAATTATTTTTTCAAAATTAGGTACTTTGTATTTTAAGTTTTCTGTCAGTCTACTCGTGAACATAAGACCTGAAAAAGGCTCGTAACGTCGGGCATTAGATTCATTACAATATATGCGATAGTCTTAATTGCTTTATTAACTGGTAACAGGGACAAGTAACAACTAACGGTTACCGTTATTTTGGCTGTCCCAGTACGTTCTTTCTTTTGACATTCTCTCCAGTCGCCCTAAAATGAAAGAACGAGTTCAGTTTATCTGACTTCATCTCTATGTGCATCCCTTTCTTATGACACTAGTTTGACAGAGACGCGGGAAGGATAAATTAAGCCTGGATCGGTCATGTTAGAGCTACAGGAGATCACTCTAGTGGAGTTTAGTAGACTTTTATAATTCTCTCTGAGAATGTTGGGCGCAGACACTACATCTTTTTTGATGTTGGTAATAATCTTAGTGCCTCTAGAACTTTCTATTTTATTAAACAACAAAGCTAGGAAGGTATTTTCCTGGACTGTTTGTAATAAATTGATATCTTTTTAGACAAATATTTGTACAGACTTTCTAACGTCATCGTGTTTATGATGTTGACAATCTCTTAAGACTGTTTATACAAGAATTAGAATCGGTTCAGTAGGTAAGTAGGTATTACAGAGCACATGAATTAAGTTAGAATGGTCTACTGGTTTGATAAGAATCCTAACTGATGCCGGCGAATCATTGACTCCATTAACTTATCACAACTCGCAAGCAAATAAAAGCCGCTATCATAGTAGTTCACTATAAAAATTTGCTAAAACTTGCTAGCGCGCTACTCCAAATCAAATGGCCATTCTAACCTTATTCATGCGAAGAGTTATTCTGTGTTAAGTAATTATGTTACACATGAAAATGTTAATGTACATTTCTGTGTAAACTAAAACGTACTTAAGACCTAAAATAAAGTATAAACTAAATACAAGTTATAAAGATGAGGCACCCGGGGTATGCTGCCCAAAATACAAGCGGCGTTCCTGCGCTGGATGGCTAGGTTTTAAGTTTACGCATTGTTTTTTGTTTATTTTTACATTCCATGAATAAATGAATTTTCTGTGTAATAAAATAGGATATGTCTGCCTGCAAATCTAGATGATGACGAAACATTTCATAATGATGACAGATTACGAAATATTTAATAATGGTGACCTTACCTGTTCAGTTTTTTTCTTCAAGACTTCTTTCCGACGGTTGTCTGGAAGACATTGGTTAAAGCGACAAGACCGGCTATTGTGTACCTTCTGAAATCTCTAAATTGTACCTTTCATGTTGTTTTTGTGTGGATCAATAAGGAATTTTATTATGGCATTGTATGTTTTAGTTACCTGGACCTAGTAAGCATTATGGGATATGATATGTATGGATCATGGGACTCTGTCACAGGGCACAACGCCCCTCTTCATAAGGGGGAGGGCGATGAAAATGTATCAGATGAGATTGTGTTTTCAATCGACCTTGCCATTAAGTATTGGCTAAATGAAGGTCAGTATTAGGTACCACAGAATGTAAAGTATTGCTCAGAATAGTCACGCTCCGCCCTCTACCAGATCACATACCGTAATCTACAGCCCCAGCTTCTTAGCTTGACGGAAACACAGAATAAATAATCAACATCATCATCATATCAGCCGGAAGACGCCCACTGCTGGGCATAGGCCTTCCCCAAGGATCTCCACTCCACGACGGTCGGTCTTGTGCTGCTCGCATCCACCAGTTTCCAGCGATCCTTATCCGATGGCCGTTGGGGCGGAAAGGTTCTAGAGTGGGGACCACGTTCGGTACGGAAGATGAAGTGTTGGAATAGATAATGTACAACTATTATACAAAAGTTTAAATTAAACAAAAACGGTGTATAGGTAGAAGACCCGTCTTACTGTATTCCTCTCTGTCTGTCGTATAAGTAGCTCGTAGGCGGAAATTCAATAAGTCAGTAACTTAATACAATAGAAAAGAAACCTTTTATTTCAGGCTGCATAGGCCCATAGAAAAAATACCTTAAAGACTAACATACATATTTATAAAACAAAAACATTAAAATTAGCACTTTACTTCGGCGACGTGTGACCTAGTTTCGGGGTGTCCAGCAACCGTCCGCGAAAACGACGAAAAGCGACTCCTTTCGGCCAGAATTCCTGCTTCATGAAGGTCGGCAGATGATCGGTCGGCACCCGCACCACAAAGGACGTAAAATTGACGTTGTTACGGTACTCCAACCCTGGGGGTAAAACTCGTCTTCACTCGTATATACTCTACGATCTCCTCAACCTTCAATGCTCACATAGACGAGTTTACAAACGTGCTTTCTTGCTCTTGTAGTGACAACTGCGATAAATTAGTGTGGCGTAACCGCTCTGTGGTATTTTTACAAACAAAAGATGGCGGCAAACGAGTTTTTCTTACTTGCTACTTCTTTTCGTGTTTCAACAGGTTGTCCTCCAGAGAAGCTTGTGCTTGGTATGCCGTCATATGGACGAACATTTACCCTTAGAAATGCTCTCAACAACGAGGTCAGAGCACCATCCAGTGGACCAGGAATTGCAGGCCCTTACACGCAGACACCTGGTTTAATCGGATATAATGAGGTATATTACTATTAAAAATTACACCTTGTTAAGTTTCTTGCCGGTATTCTCATCAGAGGTTTTTTCCAAACCGGTGGTCAATTTTATGACATTCATAAGTGCTTCCTGTAAGCCTAATCTGCATAAAGATGTTTTGACTTTACCATGACTAGCTGTTTCCCTCCACTTCGTTCGTTTATCGCTATCCCTTGGGCACTTTGCATTTTTACGGAATAAAGAGTATTCTTTATGTTAAACCAGAGTATGAGCTCCCAAATTTCATCCTAATCCGTCTAAGTATTTTAGCGTGAAGAACGTCGTAAAAGCAAGGTACTACTACTGCACGCCGATATTCCGTGAAAGAATGTCACTACCCCAGCCAAGCAGGTGCACTCCCAATACCACCAGAAAACTCACTTGTTCAATTGTCTTATTTCAATAAGTTTTGCGTACGTGTATCATTGTAACACTGCACTTTACGGTAATACTGCAGCGTTTTCACTGTTGCTCATTACCGGTCCTTCATTAATTGTCTTAACACAGGGCTACAATCATGGACTTCAGGCAAGAACAGGAGCTTTACTCGGAGTTGATACTAATTTTTAACAGAAATTGGTGGTAAACGTTAGGTATTTCGTCAATTAATTAAGGAACAATGAGCAATGGTGAAAACGCTGGAGAATTACCGTTTAAATTCATTTTTGCGCCTATATTATGGAACCTCTAGGTGATAGAAACCTGCTCAATCAAGTAAATGAAAGTGTAACCATGGTCCTATCGGTATGGTTTCCCTGTGACAAAGATTACGGAGGTCAGATGGCAGTCGCTCTAATGTAGTTACCTGATCTGCCAAATCTGGGATCATGGTGAAAGCAAGCAAACAAGCCGATCTAAGTAAACGTGAAAGAAAATGAATGATGAATAAGGAACCATTCGTGATAAATGAAATCACTAAGACAGAACTATACTAAAGCGTTTGTTTAATAAAGTACTTACAATTCAATTAGAGAATCTTGTGAGACAGTGACTTCAGGACTTGAAGTTCAGGTTAACTTCAGTGCCAGTTGCTCTTTCAGTTAGCCAGAACTTAAATACGACTTGTAAAACTTTAACGAAAACACTGAAATCCCTTGTCGGGACGAATTTTATTAAATAACTACCTATACAAAGTTAAGACTTTAAACTTTCCTTGAAAATTGAAACTTCAATAACTCAGACACCGCTAACCCATTTGTTAGACATGGCTAGAAAATATCCCTCCGATTTTAAATACAAATAAAGAAAAACTTGTTTCATCAGATCCAAAGCTATGAGGACACAGACAAACAGGCTGGCATCGTCTGCCGTGAGTCATTAATGGCGTTTAGTATGGGTCGATATTGGCTCACATAAAATTATTATTCCTATTTTTTTTACTAAGTTACCGATTTGTGTTCATAATAATCACTCTTCATAATTTTTTTCCTCATACTTTTTTGTTCATACATTTTTATAACTACCAACGGAACTCATAACAGACTAGTTATCATATTTTTATTACTCACTAGCTGACCCGGCGAACTTCGTACCGCCTAATTATTGGAGGCATATTTGCTCACCGTTTAGACCTACCCTGGACTACGACAAACATTTTAAAACCAAAATCAGCTCAATCGGCCCAGCCGTTCTTGAGTTTTAATCAGACTAACGAACAACAATTCATTTTTATTTATATAGATAATGTCCTTATTAATAACATACAACTCATAATGTTGTTTGTCAGAAAAAAATCCTTCATAACATGATGTAAAATGGTATGAGAAATATTTTCGGACTTCCGATAATAGGACTTAAAAAGTTATGTGAATAATGCGCATCCGTTTAGTATAGATAGCGTAAGGAGAGTTAACACACACTGTTGCATGTCATATGTGTACTGAAGAGTTTCATTCGAATCGTTCGTTCGTTATTAGGGAATTCGATCCCGGGATTAGTAGTATAGCCAATCCCGGGATCCCGGGATTGGGCCATACAACGAATTCCCTGTTCGTTATGTATGAGGCTACATAGTCGTGTGTGTAATCATCGTTTAGCTCAGCTTTCGCGGGTGGTAGGACCTTGTGCAAGGTTCGTCCAGATGGCTACCACCATCTTATTTGCTAATCCTGCCGCTAAGCAGCAGTGCTTGCGGTGTTGTTTCCAGAGCAAGACAGCAGGTGCAATTACTGGCACAAGAGGTATTCCATCTTAGTCTTATAGGTTGGCAACGCATCTGTAATCTCCCTGGCGTTGTGGGTGTTATGGGCGGTGATGATCACTTACCATCAGGTGACCCACTTGCTCCTTTGCCTTCTATGTTGTGTAAAAAAGCTATAGAATAACATTTATCTTCCAGCTTTGCATGAAGCTTCGCCTAGAAACTTGGGACGTCCGTCAAGATACTCTAGCCAAAGTGCCATATGCAGTTCAAGACAGGAACTGGGTGTCTTATGATGACTCGAATTCTCTTACCGCTAAAGTTGAATATGGATTGCAGCGTGGCATAGCTGGTTTTAATATATGGAGCATAGAAACCGACGACTTCCACGGCATCTGTCATGGCGAAGACTTTCCATTGCTGAGGAGTGTGAACAAGGCTTTGGGTAGAGCTGTTTGAGATTTTATATTGATGATTGTATAAATTGTTGTTGGCTTAACTATTTTTGGATTGTATAGTCGGAAGTTGTAATATAATGAATAATCAGAACATGACTTGTAGTATGATTAATAAGTTATTAATACAAATTAATTGATATCAAAATTGTATGTTTCTGAAAATTCGTCTTATTCTTTCTACGAGTACATAATTAATAGATTTAGGCGTTATTTTGCGGAGGTCCTTACCAACAAATTGGAACAAGTTACCTTTTTACTCTGCGAAACCCGTACTGTGCACCTGCAAGGCTGCGCCTGTAAGATTTTTTTTCATGCAAAAACCCACCCTCCCCCGCTTTCATTACACGCCTCAAATGCATTAGTGACTCTACACTAAGATCATGGAGTCCTGGTTAGCAGTACTTTAAGTGACTCATCATTACGGGCACCTGCATTAATAATTATACTGACACTGATGATATATTAAGCATGCATCCCTTTCACACACGCTAAATGGCTAAAAAGACATATATGCCTTATATCTGTGACACAAAAGAAAGTTGACTCTTACAAACCATTGAAAATAGACGAGGGAAAAAGGGACGAGGGATAGGGCACTTGATGTGACATGACAGTTTCCCAAAAGCATCGAAAAGAAAGGTTGAAGGGAAAACAGAAAGAGCAAGACCTAGACGCACCTACTTTGCTCAAGTAAAGGATAAAGTTAATGTTATGTCGTATCATGAAGTCAGGTCCTTGGCAGGGGAAAGAGAGAAATGGTGGTTACTCCACCGACAAGAGCTCTTAAATTAAATGATGATGAATGATGATCCGCATCAACGACTAGTTTGCGAATGACATCTGGACATTCCTGCAACGTGTAGTTTATTTACGCAAAAACCCGGACTCACTAATCCAAAAGTCTATTTTGCAAACATTTCGGGCCATGAAATTGATTACTAAATCTCAACCAGACAAATCCGCGCAAGCGACCGGCCAAAATTGAATTTTTAAACCCATATAAGGTTTCATGTGCGTATGCTTGGATTACTTAGCTTTGGTAAAGTATTGGAACAGGTAAAAATACTTAGTATTAGTATTGTTTGAATATTGGAAGGTAAAGATACTCTGATGTATATTACCTATCAACACATTTTTACTGACAATTTTTTTGCAAATTGAGCAATAATTCGGTTTTAAATACGTGAACGATCCGTTTATTTAATGTCTGAATCTCACTGTAAGTTTTCTCTAAAAATAACACTTCTTGTTTCTCTATTTTGCTCTTTAAAATAATTTTTGCAATCTTTTAAAAAGAACTTCTCGATGAGCAAGAGATTTGTTGTAACTTAAAACATAGCTTCAAATCTGTTTTTGAATCCAGAGACTAAATTGAAATTTCATTATTAAGTACATCCAAGCCACATAAAATAAAATTTAACAATTTGATAAAAAGAAAATTAATGAAAAAATAAAAACCCGACTATTCAAAAAATGATTAAATACATGTCATGTAAAGCGAAAAACGGCCCTAAAATTGTAAACAAAGTTTGTTTTAGCAATGAGAATCCTCTTCTCAAATGTTTTAAGGTTAGATACCTGTTCCAAACATACTGGGTACTAAATAAATAAACAAGTATTTTCAAACCTGTTTGAGACTCGGAAAATAAAGCCGCAAAAAGTAGGTGCCTATCTTTTAGTCGACACATTTGCTGTAGCAGCATGTGTGGCTGCATTTTAATCCTTTTTCTCCCTCCATCGTAGGAATAGGGCTGAATAAAAATCGTTACAAACTTGGATGAAGGACTAAAGCATGGACATAGCCTCAGTACTTGTCAAGTGTACATAGCCCAAAACTGTCAAAATGGTCACCTTTGTGTGCGTCAAGGTAGTAAAACCTGCAAATTAATAAGAAAAATGTAGATTATATGATCTTAACGCAAACATTACCATAACCAAAGGTGACCATTTTGTCTATTGGTTGTGTACAGGGTGTCAATTGAAGAGGAGTTTAGAGTATGTAGTCATCTCTTATTGGCGCATTATATTGGCATTTAAAGTAAAGAGATCAGCTAATAAAATATCGCTTTAAATTTTAACACTCTTTCTATGCTGTACTATTTCTATGGTTAAAAGGCTGTTTAAATAAAGCCAGAAGGGTTCAGACATTTTCACAACATCTATTATTTAAGCTGTACGAATATAACTACAGTAAGTACCAACGTTATGAACTTATGAAACGTGTCAAGGTGATAGAAACAGATCCAATCTACACTAATATAATTTGTTTGTATGTACGGGGTAATCTCTGGAACTACTGAACCGATTTCAAAAATTCTTTCACAGATAGAAGCTACACTAATGCTGACGGACATAGGCTACTAATTTGACGCAGACGAAGTCGCGCACGTCCCCTAGTTCTGTGTAATAATAAACCTTTTCAGACAATTTACACCAATTGCTGACCTAGCCGCTGCAAAGCTAGTACATACTTAAATACACAAAAACATTCATATATTTATTAAACAAACAAATAAGGGTTACTCGAGAGCTGTTACGTGGCAACATGTATGGCGGGAACACAACCGGGCATGTATACAGCCAATGATTCCGAATCTTTTAAAAGTATGTATCTAAGATACTAATGGAATCAATTTCTTTGCTAATCCGGGAACCCAGTGTCAGCAATCGTGAAAAAGACAACGCCTGTGCTGAATACTTCACAAAAGAAATAAGACAAACAACACAAAACGCGACCACAACCCAACCACCAACACCAAAAATACCACTCGACACGTGTTTCACCTCTCCACGAGTCGACGAAACACAAAACACGACTACAGTCTCGACTGACAGCCGAGAGGTCAATAGCTCCTGATGATGCCTCGTGAAGAGGTGAAACACGTGTCGAGTGGTATTTTTGGTGTTGGTGGTTGGGTTGTGGTCGCGTTTTGTGTTGTTTGTTTTATTTCTTTTATAAAGTATTCAGCACAGGCGTTGTCTTTTTCACTATTGCTGACACTGGGTTCGCGGATTGGCAAAGAAATTGATTCCATTAATATCAATATGGACTTCCGCAAAGTAAAACCTAAACCTATAAACTATGTATCTAAGCTAATCCTTATTGACAGTGATCTCCCAAACTATTAAAAAAGCACACTTAGCGCTATATTAGCTGGATAGTGGTTGTATAGAGCCGACGGCTTTTATTAAGCAAAAGCGTTTCTAAATATATTGTTTTTCTTACTGGGTGGAATTCCATTACGTCACGGAACTTATTTTGGTAACTGCTCAGGTGCTGTATTGCTTTTATTGCGCTTGTGTGCTAGTTGGGGTACAGTTGTGTAAGTTGGTACCAGTGGCGTGGCTTCAGGGTAACTCGATTCCCACACTACTTACTATAGAATGTTATATAAATAAAAACGGTAGCTGTGAATAACCGTTATAATACAGCGCATGTGCCTCTTTCCAGGTTTATTTGAGTGAAATTTCACATAAATTGTCTTACATTTATAACATTGGTTGTATATTGGTGGTTATGATTGGATACGTAGGTATTCGTTGCCCCACTGGCGTTTAACTAACTACATTTTATGTAAGCTAAAATAGATTTTTTTTCACAACACTAACGTAGGTAGTTATTTTAACATTCACCCCCAATCTATAATAATGGGAGCCATATACCAACCATTCTAATATTGGACTTTAATTTTACTGCAATCTTTCATTTAGATTGTGGACCTTGGGTTTAGTTTCTATAATAAATGGTCAATGACCTTTAGCACAAACATTTTGACAACACTGTTCCTACTCCCTTCCAACAGTGCTCTTAAACAAAGTTTACCTAATAATTTAAAAATACCGTCGCGTTAAATACTGGGAAATTTTCGCGGTAATAGCTATTCGAGGACCCCTTTTGTTTAGGTACTAAATTAAAAGTAAATTCGGCGATATTTATCCTTTTGCCATCTTCCGCGAGTCAACATTTGTTCCGAAAGACCGCGTTTCATTACTTCGGTGGGACAGGTCTATGGTGAAGACTATACAATTCGTAGACACGGCATAAGAAAAAAAAACCACCTGCATAAAGGAATATAACAAAAAAAGAGTTAACAAAAAGCAAGCCATATAAACGAAGACATAGTCCTATAAATCAAAATAGGTTAGGCAATATGTAGGTTGCACCATCAAATCCATACATTGACATCTCTGTAACTTATAATGCAATATAATGTTAAGAAAGAAATAGATCTAGAATCTAAATACATACAAAACATACATACATTAATTAATAATAACGCGATTTTTTTGCAACAAGTAAACGAAAAAAAAACCTGTCTAACATAGTCGTATGAATGGAGTAAACAAAATTAAAATATATCCGGTTTATATTTAATAAACGCAATAATAGTGGCCACGTTTAATTATTGAAACATTTTCAGCTATCTTCTTTAATTTTGAATTTTATCTTACTCCTTTGGATAGCCCACCGTGTGTAATGTGCCTCAAATAAGGCTTTTAATTTGTATTACCTGCCTACTATGCGCATATGTGTATTCATGAAGCATGCCCTTAGAGCTTAGCATGCCGATTAACATCGGAAACATGTTCTTTATTTATGTAAGTGTAAACATAATATTTTATTATTGAAATTCGTACAAATAAATAATTCTTTTTAATTTACCTACGTCGCTTCTACACCTTTCTTTATTTTATTCTCTACCACCATTAGAACTAAATTGGAATCCGCGGCGACGTGTGCCGTGTCGGCGCGAGCAAACAGCTCGAAACGATTCCACGACGGCTCCAGTTCTATTGACGACTAGTTTATGGGAAATTCGTCAATCGGACTTTGGGATTACATATTATATCGATGGTTCTGCGACTCAACCTCGTATTTCGAATTGACGAAAATGAAATAACCCTTTATATATCGACACTGGAAATCTCAAGTCTCGTAAGGGACATTAAGGTACATGTCCCTTACGACATTTCAGATTTCTAGTGTCGATATAACGGTCTCTCATTTTCGTCAATTTTATATACGAGGTTGAGTCACAGAACAGAACTTTTATTGGAACCGTAATAATAGCCAGTTGCAGTTGCCTTCAAACGCTTAAAGGTGTCGCGAGCTGTCATGCTCATCGCGCCACCGACACATATAGTCGACTGATGACACAGCGCATCAAGTGCGCATAATTCGCGTTTGCAGCCTGGCGTATCGGTGACAACTTTAGTTTGCATTGTTGGCGGTGAAATGGTTAAAGAAAATAATATAAAAAAATCTGTCTCATGTTGTCATATTGGACACACGTATTGTCAGCAAGATACAGGTTATACACTATATTTACTAGACTTATCTCGCTTAGTCCATACAGCATTATTATGTTGTCAACGTATTTGGGTAACGTGAGAGCGTTTAGTATAGAAAATGAACATCAGAACAATGCCACACTCGGGCGAGTACTTGAGTCATGTAGAGCTTAAACAATGGCATTGTTTGAGAGCAGCCCGCTTTAAATGTATTTGTTTTTGGTGGAAGCCTTAGCCCCTCCTCTGGAGGAGGGTTATGCTTTTCACGCAAATGTTTTGATCAAACATGTTTACAGATTGCGCTAGTAAATATGCCATTAGTACCTTTTTCTATGCGATAAGGTTGTTTTACGTGGGCTTTTGGGCTTTTATGAGGTTCCCTTAGGCCAGATTTATGTAATTCTTGGAAATTCTGATTCCTCTGGCACAAGTTTCTGCATATTTACCTAATACTTACTAAAACAATGTGTAAATATCTAACAAAATCAAAATTTCCAAGATATACCCACTTTATGTTTAGTAAATATTATGTAAACACGCTAAAACTTGCGTCAGAGGAATCATTATTTCGGAACCCAATTCATAAAAGTCCGATATTAAAAATGACTATCAAACAATGTCTGGCTATCTCTAATGATCTGATCAATAAGGTTAGGTTATTGTTGCGTCGCGATTGTATGTAAGTCTATAATATCATGGGGTATTAAAGGCCTATTAATAAATTTTCTTAGTAGTACTAAAATTCAGACGGGATACTGCATTTTCACTGAAAAAATTAGAAGTAGTAGATTAGCAACAAGATAGCTAAATTTAGGACCTTACACGTAAATACAAATACTTATCCAAAAAGAGATTAAAGTTCATACCTGATATATTGTGTTAACACGGGCAAAAAGCGAGTCTGCATTTTATTTAAAAAAGATGTACCGAATTTTAAAATAGATCCCCAAAAATTAAATGCAAAAACCGGCGAACACGACAACGCTTTTGCCAGCGTTTTTATATTGCAGATGATAAAAAGTGCTTAATTTTTTATACAAATCGATCTGAAAATGGTATTTGCATGTGAAAAACCGGCGGGAGGGCACACACCCACATCAAAGAAACGTGATTGGTTCGTTAAGCGGCGAAAATTGTTCGTACACGGCTCTGCTATCCTGATTATTGGCTGGAAGAAACACTAGAACACAAACTGAATTTACTTTTCTTTTTCTTACGGACCTGTATTAAGCGTTATATCACTTATAGCGTTTTGTACCGCGTAGATAACCAATATTCTGAATATCACTTTTAACCTTTTCAATGTCAAAGACATAATGACATCAGCACTATGAGTTCAATATACAGGGTGTACAAACTATATACAGGTTGTGCCCAAGACCAACGCCAAAACTTTGAAAGCTAAATGACCTTAGTGAAAAGTTCATAGTTTTCGAGATATTGGCACTTTTATACAAATCGTGATTTTTGATACTCTGAACCAGTCTTTCGGGTGCTGCAACAGCAAATTACGAAATTTTGGAAATCTAAGTTTTACATAATGTTACTTAAGAACTGTGCTGTCGAATGTAATCAAATATTTTTCACGTGCTATTACGCTGTGGCGGTAAAAAAATAACAAAACTGAACTTTAGTTTTTAAATTTTTCATCTGCAGTTTTGAGAGAGCTTAATTTAAAAAAGTGTACGAAACTAATACTGCACAAAACGCAAAAAAATACACAGCAACTGTAATTGTAATGATACAACATTTAATACTGTGTCAGTGTTTTAACTGCCACCTATGAAAATTTAATTATTTTTTAAATCTTGAATTTGATTCAAAATTGTTTAAATATCATAATGATGCCACGGGGAAAAAAGTGCGAGTAAGTTTTTTTAATTTATACCAGAATCTTCAATCAAATTTTATTTAAATTTAGTGTACTTAACCAACCTGGCACATAACGTAATAATATTGCAAATATTGCATGTATTAAAATCGGATTTACTCATAAATTAGGTAGAATTACAATTGCGTACGGAAAGCCTTACGTAGTTCCATGTTAACGACGTAGATTAACGACGTAGCGTATGAACTACTTAAATTCTTTTGACTACATCCATATCTATTCAATTCGCCAGATCCAGTAATGTATGTCGGCAATATATCAAATAGCTCGCTTTTCCCCAATTTGAGTGAAAGCCTCGTATTCCAGCGAGAGCTTGCGTATTAGATTCCTGCTAATCCAAACGAAAATTCTACGTCCCTTTATTCCGATATAGGAGAGTTTATCCGGCCTAAGTAAGTCGAACGCTTAAGACACGCACATTCAAAAAGAAATTGTACAGAAATTTGTATGCAAGAATGAATAAAAATAAAATAAAATTGACACTTCCCGATGGTTCGATGGTTTTTACTAATGGAGCGTTAGTGGCCTATATACAGGGGAGTAGATTGATCGTGAGGTACCGAGTTTAATCTCCAGCGGTCCCTATGTACCAATGAGGTACAGTCGACCAAGAAACTGCTTGACCACTTTTCGACCGTATTTCAAAGGGATAAGATTTAAAAGTGATCAAGCAATTACTTGGTCGACTATACTTAGGTAATGAACAGTTTAGATACTTATGTACATTTCTTAGTACCGTAGTAACCAACGATCTTACGGCGAGGGAAAACATCATGATGAATGCAGACGCAAGTAAATTGTAGTATTGTTATTATGTTGTCGGTTTGGCTTCCCTGTAACAGGGGTTAGAGAGGTCAAATAGCAATGGCTTTAACCTGCTTGACCTGCCAAATCTGGGATCATGGTGAAAGCGTATACCGAATTAAGAAACGGGAAAAAGGTCTTTGATAATGACCGATGGTGTCAACCATTGGTGTCTAAGAACAAGTTTTACAAAGTGAACATTTTTGTAAAGGAATGCTCACAGAGTTTAGGTGCTCTTGATTATAATGAGGTTTTTAGAAATTTCGAGAACCGTAAAAACGATTTATTAAACATGAAATAAAATAAAATTATGAAACATTGTAAGTCTCGAAGTATTCAAATTCTTAATCTATATATACAGGTATGGCAGCTATTCGAAAAGGGTAGTTTTTAAGAGCGGTCAGTTCGTGGTCACTGGTCACTGCGCTCTCGTGTTCATAAATGGCAATTGTGATTTTTATTTTCGTTCAAATTCCTCTGATCTATCACAATCTTCGCAGATCAAAAATGCATTGCCAACATGACAGCGAAAACAATGGAGTATACCGTGAACAGAAACTTGTCTATAGCCGAGGCCAGTTCCTCCCGCTCCCCGTACCCTGCTTTGTCTGTCTCCATTTCTTCAACATTCCCGTTCCTGGGTGAAATAATTGCACTGCAGTCGTCTTCTTCTTGAGAATAGGCTTCGTTTATCATGTTGTAGTTGGCGCAGTTCTGCAACGACAAAAAACTGCTGTTTGAATAAGATTAGAAACTTTCTAAGAGATAGCACCATAATCGAAAGTCATTAAAAACAACAATAAAATTACTGTAAATAGACCACATTGAAAAACTGCAACAGATTGTTTGCATAAGTAAACAAAAAGCTATATTGTAAGGAAGCAAGCCTGCTGCAGTTTCTCACCTAGTGTAGAATTTGAAGTGTCAGTACAGAACACAATAGATATTCATATGGAAATAATTAAACCTACTAACTAATAATTTAGCTTACCTTCACAGGAGGTAAGAGGAATAACATTCTAAAAACTCTGGCACTGATCAAAGAAGAAATAGGAGGTGACTTGCAAATTCTCTGAGCTATTGACGTCATCATTAACACTTGTATGAGCAAAGCGATCAGGATCCCACTTAGTACAGAGACGTAAAGAATCACTGAAAACCATAAGTAAGAAATTAATAATTCCTTATCATAATTATCATCAGCCTGCATGCATTGTTAAATATAGGCATCCGTTAAAGAGCATCACAAAAACAAACAAAAGCTTCAATGTTATACCATACCACCTTTTCTAACTTACATTAAAACAACCATTTAGTTTTGGTTTTTCGGTTTTAAGGAGGCTCTTAAATCGACACTTATATTTGTTTATTGTTCATGTCAGTGATTCGCTCCGTATAGGTTCGTTCGTAACGCAAAAAGTACACTTACGAATAGTTGGTATGTTATGGCAAGGCACCAAATAGTCGATATAGCACAATCCCATGCATATGACAATAGTTGATCCGGCGTAGAACCAAATACGGGACATTTGCAGGGGTTCACTCCAGAAAGACATCAAGACGAACAGAACCAGCACTGAAATAGTAAAAATCCTATCTAAGTTTAACATGTCGTTTACATTTTCACGATGAAAAACAATTTAAAATTTATTTAGCAAATTTTTCCATTATTGTAAAATCGGTGGACTATGTAAAATACAATATTTTACCAAACAATGGCGTATAAAACACTATATTATAAGCAGTAGCCTTCCTCTTCAACTTGATGTTCATCAGAAACCGGTCGCTCTGGTCAGTCTCATTGTCATTTGCGGTGAAGATGGTATGCCATTTAGCAGGCACCACCACGCCTTGTTTCCAGCTGATTTCCCATTCGTTTGGTATTACTTTTGCTGTCTCTGTGAACTAAAGTTATACTCAAAATAAAACAATTTTTTTAAATTGCAGAAGATAAACATGAAATTTTGCTTTAACATTTCTCTTGACTTACTCTTCATTACTAGCAAAAGCGTCAGTAGAAATGAAGTCACACTCGAGGATAACCCAAAAAGAGCTGTCAAATTCCTTCAAAATCTGTCATATTTTGACACATCTCGAACGTCAGATGAATCTCGATGAGCGCCAGAATTGGGGGCCTGTATATAAGGGTACTTACAATAGCCATTTTTTCATCTTGGTGGCTCATCTCTTCTATTGTGATTCTCTCGTGAGCTTCCCACGGACCCATGACAACGGAACACCGGTACTCATCATGAGGCCATCTGTAAATAAATAAATATTGAGTGTCTTAGCAGTTTATCTTTCATTAAAAAGCGTTCATCTTGATCAGTGAGGAACGTGTGACACGTGTGAGTGTGAGAGTTAGACTACTTTAATACCAGGCTACTTTAATATCGAGTAGATGTTCCTATTGAATTATTGAATAGAGGATTTCATAAGGTTAATGGGGATTATCGTTTCCAGAAGCACTGATAACTGGAAAACGAAAGATTTCGACTGACAATAGGGCACCGAAAAGAGGATCATTGGAACGCATCTTACAAAATGACCTGGTTAAGAAGAGATTCATATCAGACAGTTCATGTTATCCGACTGATGAAAATTATGGTTAGGATGACAGATGTTCCATCTCCTCATTTTGACTATGAATATTGGATTTGTCTTTAATTTATCTGTCGTGTAAGTGTGCATTGTAAGACAGATTTCTTTATAGGTTATTACCTGGTAACAGTTTTGGCATACTCAAAGCACCAGGTTGTCAGCTCAGCCTGGAAGTAGTACGTGGCTTCTCCGCTGTTCACCATAGTCGTGGGTCCGGGGTTTTCAGTGTCTATAGCACCTTTATCGTCTGCACTGGAGTTTAAAATTAAAATATCTACAAAGTGATATCCGGAACTGCACGATTGATGTCTAAATCAATTCTACCAAAATTGGGACGGTTTGTATAACTTGTCACTTCTTCTTTCCACATAATGCGTCTATCTTGTACTGAGATAGTTTAATATGAATACAGATCAGTAAAGACAACTGCAGGATTTCAAAGTCTCCAAATAATGAACCGAACGCTCTTTCTTATACCAGCGTAATAAGACCACTGCTACAATTTATGGGTCGTTTGAATTTCGGCAATAGCGATATAGCAATTTACGGCCATTTGTGTGACAATCCAATTCGCTGTAACGTTTCATAAGTGACTAGGACAGATAGTATGTCTTAAAAAATATTCAAAATTAATGTATTTATTCCTTACCAGCTCGAGAGTTTAACGGTCAAAACAAATAATTACTTGACTAAAAAGAAGGTTGGTCGCCATATTTGTCCATCACGGAAGGTAAGTCTGGTAATGTTGTTGAATTTATCAGGACTCCACGCCATGCTGTCATCCACCCAGCTCTGCAAAATGGAAACAGTCTTTCAATTTAATTATCATTCTGGATTAAGTAGAAGTAAATGAAGTATAAGTAGATTGGAAGAAGATTAGAATGGAAGTAGAAGCCTAAGAATATACCAAGCCAAAAGGGAATTTGAAGAAAACAGAAAGGGAGGTCCTTTGCTCAGTAAAACACCACTTTGGCTATAAAAATAATGTTACAAGGACGCGCTTCTTGCTTTTAAAAGTTGGACCTCTTAAAACTCACCGCCACTACAGCCACTCCAGTATACAGCTTTGAATCAAAGGGGTTATATCTGACGCTCGTAATCTTGACTCCAAGTTTGATGTCCACAACTGGACCTGGAGGTAGATGAGGCAACCGATCCAATAGTAATGTAGTCTTTAGTTTATCCGAGTTCGACATTACCGGTTCTACCGCTTGAGACTCAGTCGTTGAACCTGGCAATATTTTGTAAGGCATAAATGTCAAGAGCTGATTAAATATAGGGCTGAATTTGCAGTGATGGTAATAGTGTAATTCTCAGATATAAGGTAACCGTTCAAGTGCTTGACATGGTGTAGGGTATTGTTTTACCGGTAGTTTTCATATTTCGTTCACCGTCAGAAACTGGGACTTGAACCCTATTCAACAAGACAGAGATCCATTAAACAAAAGTGACCGAAATATTAGCCTGAAAAATATTTGTCCGTTGGAGATGAACTCGCCACATTTCTAGAAGAATCCACAACAGATGGGGAAGAAATTGTTCTGGGGCCAAACCGGAAAGAGAAGTATTAGAAAGTCTCCCGCAATGTGGACTAATAACTTGATTAATATCGCTGGTGGTGAATGGATGCAAAAGACCAGCTACTGCTTCTTTTGACGATCTTTGGGGTAGGCAAAAATAGTAACAATAAATAAGTTTAAGGGAGATAAAAATCCAATATTAGATGTTTTTCAATTGATTACGTTGACGATGTTATTAAACTCTAATGGCTTCGTAATCTCACTATTGGATCCGTTAACAGGGCAGTCATACAGGAACTTGGCTTCGACTCCGGACCAGGCTGCGAAGCTGAAGTACTGCACTGGTACGGGGTTGACGTCGTAGTAGCGGAGCAGCGGCGAGTCGCCTTCCTTCCCAAATTCTACGAGGCCATCTGTTGACAAAAGAACGAGCAGGGACGTTGTCTGTATTGTTTATGTGTGGTGTACGATACAATGTATTACTTGTTGTTGTGAGTTCTACTCCAAGGGATTCAAATTACTTTTTTGTTACGGAAGTCTATAGACTGAATTATCTACGATCTGGTATATTATTATCTTGCAGTCAGAAATAACAAGAAGAGACAAGACAAATACTCTATATTGAAAACAACACAGAAAAACGTACCAAAATAATAAGATTGAATATTTATAACGTTATCGGGACTTTAACGCGATAAAAGTATATTGTTAATTTACCTCGACAACGTGAACGATAACGTTATAAAACGTTAACGTAATAAATATGTGTGAAAATCACGAAAGTTTAAAACAATTTAATACGATTGAATGTTTTACAAACACTACAATTAAGTAAATGTTTAAAATCGGCTTATTTAAAACCTGCTGGGTGACTTGTACAAGTATAGATTGGTTATTCCGAAACATGTGTTATTTCTTATTTTTTAAAGGATTAAATTAATGAAATATTTACATCGATGGAGTCAATCAGTGTAAATATTTATCATTTCATGCATACCTTTCGATATTCTTATGTAAAACGGCCTAAATTCAACAGGAGATAGAATTCCGCTGGTTCTGGCTGTGTCTTTTGCGTTTCGTCTCAGGTTCCTTCTCAACTCCGTGAATTTATTGCCACCACCTCCAACAACTGAAATACAATTTTGATGCTGTATTTATTGACATCATTATAAGTAAGATAAACAATAAACCATTCAAACTTGCGACCCTAACATAGCGGCTCTAATGTAATTTTTCCGTCTGTGAAATTCTGATTTTTTTCTAACAAATCTGCTGTTTGTGGCCCGATTCACGAAGCTACAAGTTACAATTTTACAAGTCTAAACCGGGAACATTGGTCATTTTGCCCATTGCCATTGGTCATTATTGACCAATGTTGCCGGTTTAGACTTGTAAAATTGTAACTTGTAGCTTAGTGAAACGGGCCACTGGTATTAATTTTTCTCCATAGGCTAGGGACATGCTGTGTAAATAATTTAAACTATGACATTCATATCAGTTATTAATTGACAAGAAATTAAAGCGAAAAATTACGCAGAAAATCAATCTGATAATCTAACAGTTACAGTACAGATTTCCAAAATCCTATTCCTCTGACTGAGTTTTAAAACAACAAAAAGCTACGCCAAGACATCGCTCCAACGGAACTTAGCCAGTCGTGAGTTTAATGGGATGCTAACAGATGCTAATCCTAATTGACCTTCAGCAAATTAAACTTGTAAACAAACATCTGACGATCGCTCAGATAACCTGAACATTCACATAAATTCAATGTTCCCGTCCCTACTGGGCTATCTCGGATGTGCTAGCTTAATTTGATAACACTTGCTAACTCCCCGTAATAGCTATTAAGTAGTTTGTACTTGCACACAAGGGTAGTTGTTTGACTTAGTTTCAGCTCACAGTCATTCTATTTATGCTAAGTGTAACACTTTGTGGGTGGATTTAAATTGAAAGTTATCTGACATAGATCTTAATTATACTTACAGATCTTCTTGGTGTTGCGGATTTCTATAGGCTGTGGTGATCACTTACCATCAGGTGACCCACTTGCTTGTTTCCATTCCTCTTTAATTACAAAAAAACATAGGTTTTCTCAGATTAGCTTTAGTTCCACTTTTTGTCTATCCTTGGTACAAAATGTCCATGGGAAGATTTTAAATATCAATTCAGAATTTTTTATTCTCGCTTCTTTACGAGACACTTAGTTAAATGAAATAAATGGTGCCTAATTGGTGTTATAAATTAAGTACGATGTAATTTAAGTAACTACCTTGAACTTACTCCAGATACTTAAGGAAGGGAAAATATCTCGAGAATCGTACTTTTTTTGGTCTTAACTAAGAAAAGATGACAACCATAACGCTTCAGCTACCACAGAAAACCTCGTGGAAATCAATGAGTCGTAAATATACGGAACTACAGAGCCATTAAGCCGGACAGACAGAGGCTGAAACTGAAACATTAAATACTTTATTTTATAACATAAAAGCCCTAGAAAACCAAAAATGCTATAACTTGGGATCCTAAACTAGGATTCCCAGCGTCACAGGATTCAGCTTAAAATACTTAAATTTTTCTCTCTTTTTTTTGTACAAAATCTTCTAGCTAATTTAACTCACCGATTTCATAAACCGGGCTCGTAGTATTCGGATTGGCTACGGTCGACAGCAAAATATGCCCGTTGTTGGGTGCGAGTATAGCAATGTGCATTTCTAGCAAAACGTTAGAATCCGTCTTGATCTGCCGACGGTCCTCTGAGTATATTCTATAGAATATTTCATACTTGTATCCGTGTCGACATATGTGCTCCTTGCATTGCGACGCCACTGAAAAAGGAAAAAAACAAGTACTTAATAGGTATTTTAGATCAAATAAGAAAACCACAACTTTTTTTTTATATATACAATATAGGAAGGCAAACAAGCAAGTGGGTCACCTGATAGTAAGTGATCACCACCGCCTATAGACACCTGCAACAACAAAGAGAGTGCAGAGTTGGCAACGGCCAACCCAGAGAGCTAAGATGGAATACCTCTTGTGCCAGTTATTACACCGGCTGTCTTGCTCTCCACGCCGGAACACAACAGTGCAAGCACTGCTGCTTAGCGGCAGGATTAGCGAGGTCCTACCACTCGCAAACTACCGCAACTAGCGGCATTCCGCAAAAAACAATTTATTTGGTGCAAATTCAAAACAAAAGACGTTTACAAAGTAAAACAGAACCCCTGTTCGGTCAATTGAACTAGCTAACTGTACCAACTACAGACAAAGACGAAAAAATTAACAACTGGAAACTAAATCCATTAAAGTTTGTTTTGGCATGTAGATAGTAACACCTTTAAATCTTTTTATTTTTTATAAAACAGTAAGGAAAACAAGTAAGTAGGTCACCTGATGGTAAGTGATTATCACCGCCTATAGACACTCCCAACACAAAGAAGATTGTAAATGCGTTGCCAACCTAGAGGACTAAGATGGAATACCTATTGTGCCAGTAATTGCACCGGTTGTTTTGCTCTCTACGCTGAAACACAACAGTGCAACCACTGCTGCTTAGCGGCAGGATTAGCGAGCAAAATGGTGGTAGCGATCTGGACGGAACTTGCACAAGGTCCCACCCATATCTTTTGGAATACAATTTAAATTTAATATACCATTGCAAGCGCGGACAAACCAATAATCAAAATATATTTAATGTGGATCAGATATGCTTAACATCAAAATCATCAGCCTTCTGGCAATGATTTCCGTTTTTTCATTCTGTGTAAGCTTTTCATCGGTGCTCTGCATCGGGCATGTTTGCGGAAGCTCGCACGGATGGTTTTCAGGCTATAATACGCAAAAATATAGTCTCTTTACTAAGTCGTGTGAGACGTAGTCCCAACAGCATTCTAAAGGAAATTGCTGTCAGATTTGATTGTCCGATCCTTAAACATTGGACCGAGCAAATTAAAAGTGTAGCACAATTTGTAATATAGATGCCAAGCTGCACTGGTGTTTGTGTATATATTGCAAGTTGTGCACAAAAAACATATTTACTAAATTGTTAATACTAACACTAGATTAAGATTTTGCTTGTTACTAATACTCTATGGATACTTTGTTTGTCCGAAATAAATACATTTGAATTTGAATTTGAATTTGAATTTAACCGGTAATTCCCCAGCGATTTCACCGTTGCTCAATACCGTTCCTTAATGAATTGACGAAATATCTAAAGTTTAGCACTAATTTCTGCTAAAACTAGTATCAACTCCTAGTACAGCTTCTGTTCTTGCCTGAAGTCCATATTTATCGACTTCTATTTTAACTATTAATGAAGGAACGGTAAAGAGCAATGGTGAAAACGCTGGAGAATTACCATAACCATGATCCCAGATTTGGCAGGTCAGGTATTACATAGGAGCGGCTACCGGCAGCCCTCCATAACCCCTGTGACAGGAAAACCAGAGTGATAAGATCTTTTTTAACTTATTCATTTACCCATCAATTTATTTACCAATTTAATTTCCTGAATCACTCAAATAAATAAAACCACATTACGGAAAGCTTTTGAACTCAATGTCCATCCATGGAATTTAATAGCCTGATTACGACAACTCGAGTCAAATTGAAGATACCAACTCAAGTTACGGAAAGATTCCCGAACTTGTCAGCCATTACGGTGAATAATTAACAAGATCCGGCTCGAAGGACCATTCTAGCGTTAAATATTAAAACTGCCCTCATTTCAACCTGAAACTTCATAGGAGTTATAACTAGCTGTCGAGTTTAAAATACAAGTTTAATTTAAAAGAGCGACCTTTCCTCTTTAACAATTTGAAGAAGTTCGAAAACCTCTCCGTTTTTAACGCGAGTAATTAATAGTGGGTGAATTGATAATAGACCACTTTTAATACATTTATTTCAGGACAAACAATAACTTTGCGGGTAGTAGGACCTTATGCAAGGTCCTTCCGGATCGTTACCACCATCTTGCTCGCTTATCCTGTGGCTAAGCAGCTGTGCTTGCATTGTTGTGTTCTGGTGTGGAGAGAAGGCAGCCGGTGCAATCACTGGCACAAGTGGTGTTCCATCTTAACCCTCTAGGTTGGCAACGCATCTGTAATCTCTTTGGTGTCGCGGGTGTCTATACATAGGCGGTGGTGATCACTTACCATCAGGTGATCCACTTGCTTGTTTGCCTTCCTATTTCATAAAAAAAGGTAGCACTTGTAACTTTTGTGGTATAACTGATCACAAGGTCCCAAGTTCGATTCTCAACGGTCACCATGTATCAAAGTTTTTTTCTAACTCAACACGTTATCTTTACAACTGCTTATACGGTAAGAAAAAACATCGTGAGGAAACCTGAACAATCTTGTGTCTGGGTGTGTAACTATGACCCTGTAGGTCTGGTTTCCTTGTCACTAAATTAGATTCTTCATACTCACTGTGATAAGTAAAAGTGTAATTCCCGTCAGCTTTTGTGACACTTGTCAAAACTGCACAAAATAAAAACGAAATCCACCGATCCATTGTCTTTTTTTTAAGCAATAAGTAAAAGTAAATATGTTTAACAGCGATAAAGGACAGTGAGTGAGTGGGAGCCAACACATAAATAGCAGTAACAGTGGACAAATAGTGACACTTCTGCAACATAAACTGAGTGTGTGCGTTAAAGCGGCACGGCTCTTATTATTTTTCATTTTAACGCGTTTACTGCCAGCAACGCATAACGTTTCCGGAATGGGCTGCACGGAATGCCAAGGTTTGAGTCCTCCTAGATCTCCACATTTTTTTTTGTGTTATCTTTGCATAGGAATCATTGAAATTTAATAAATTGGTTGTTCCGACGTTAAAAAAATTGAAATAAATATCGGTTTTAATCAAAATTTTCAAGACATTGTTCACCTTCTGTTCAATTTATTGTTTATTTTGTTCAATAAAGGTTAAATGAATAAATACTTAGCCAACATTCCTATACTTATATTATTATAAATATTATAATATTCAATATTTTTATTCCTTATTTAGTTGCTTATGAAAACTGACATTAAGTGCGCCAATTGTATTTATTATTGTAAATTTATTTTTATTTTATTGAAATCATCAGTATCAAATTGTGAAATGATGCTTGAATATTGAATATTTTGCCGGTGGTACGACCCTGTGCAAAGTCCGTCCAGGTTACTACCAACAGAACGCTAATCCAGTCGCCAAGCAGCAGTACTTGCAAGCAAGACATCGATAAAATTACTGGCACAGGTATTCCTCTCCTCATCCACTGGGTTGGCAACGCATCTCCAATCTCCTTGGTGTTGCGGGGGTCTATGGGCGGTGATGATAACTTACCCACTTGCTCGCTCTTTTCTTATTTTATGTAAAAAAAGAATAAATAAATAAATATTTTGTTGCTAGCCCGGCTGCGCTGACGCAAGGCAATCAAAGAGGAAGTGCCGCGCTGGTTATCGCCCCGGACGCCTGATAACCGTCTGTTGTTTTATTGTCGCTGCTAATAAAATGCTCTGCTTATCCCCACCCCTAGTTTTAGTGTTCCGCACCTTTAGGCTCAAGCGTTTACGAGGGGGGAAATTAAACAAAAACAAAGGAATTACAACATTTTTTTACTCCTTGATCACAGAAAATGTATACGAAATAAATTCAACCTGACTTGGCAATCACGCGGTGTAAGGATTTAGCGCAGCTGTGCAACACAATACACTTAGAAACATAGTTTCTTACCATATCCAGTTTGTTGGTTTGTCCGCAAAGTAACGCCTGAATCTATTAATTAGGGAAGTTACGAATTAGACGCCTATAATCGATCTGAATGTACTAGTCTTTTTGTCTTATTAGACCAACACTAGCGCTTTTTACCCGACTGCGCGATGCAAAAGAAGGTAATGTGTTTATCAGCCTATATATGTATGTATTTATGTTTGTTCCTTTGTGGCGATCTAGACACCAAATGCGTGGGCCGATTTTGATGATTCTTACGTCAATCGATTCGTCTTATTTTATGCTGTCATTTAATAGTCGGTTTCAGTTCGTCTTGTTTATAAGATGAAAGAAAAGAAAAAACATTAATTTAAGATTATTCAACACACACACTGACACTGTTTGTTTAGTTTCAGTACTTTTGATTGGTGAGCTTCACTAGGTACTCAAACTTATGCAAATACATGTAAAAGTTCTCGTCATGACGTTTTTATCATGTTTTCATTAAATATTATATTTTTACAGAACGACGCTAAAATATTTCGACTCCAACTTGACTGGACTCGAGTTCAATTTGCCCAACTGTCCCATAAAGTATGAGATGGACTTATGCACTGTTACGAGTACATGAGTAAAAGAAAAATATTCCTAACGTGAACTAAGACGTACATTTTATGTTTAAGAACTAATAAAATACTTGAGTTAGTAAAAGTAATATTAGTAGAACATTTAAATTGGCATCCTATAAAAATAATAAGAGTTGGAACAATTCCAAACGAGGTTTCGATCCGTCGCGAACCAGAATGATCTTAGTAGAATGCAAATGACTCCGTGCTAACGTACTTCGCTTGTTACTCGGTTAGAGACATTTATTTTACACGATTCTGAGGCCTGTATTACTTTATTTTAATAACAATATCGACATACATGCATTCGCATACATTATGCGGGTGGTAGGGCCTTGTGCAAGGTCCGTCTGGATTGCTACCACCATCTTGCTCGCTAATCCTGCCGCTAAGCAGCAATGCTTGCACTGCTGTGTTCCGGCGTGGAGAGCAAAATGTAATTACTGGCACAAGAGGTATCCCATCTTAGCCCTATGGGTTGGCAACGCATCTGCAATCTCTTTGGTGTTGCAGGTGTCTATAGGCGGTGGTGTACACTTACCATCAGGTGACCCACTTGCTTGTTTGATCTCAAATTTCATTAAAAAAAATCGTACTTTTAAATCGTTATTACGTTACAGTCTCCATAGAGTATCATGTCTTAAAAAATGTGGACATATTTAATAATGACGAGCTACAACAATTTGATACTTTCATGCCAAATATTAATTTGATTTTAGGTGTCATCCATCTAATTTGCTAGTAGGTACTTGACGTAAGCGTAGGCATGAGTTTTTCCTTTAAATTTTTTGTAACCGAAATTTCTTTTGATGTTTATTTTAAATAAATAAATATCTTGGGACAATTTACACCAATTGACCTAGTCCCAAACTAAGCAAATCTTGTGTTATGGAAACTAGACAACGGATATACATACTGATAAATACATAAATACATACGGATAAATGTTTTTAACACTCAAATTATTAAATCAAAATGCTATGCAATGCTGATATTGCAGGTCCGAGTCCGGCCTCGACCCTTACCCTAATTTTCCTTTGTATTGTCATTGCATAGCATTTTTTCCTTTAGTTTTCTAGCGCCCCGTCCCGTTGGAGGTTGTAACGAAGCTCCCGGACTGCAATTTGAGATTCAATCAGCTCCTTCGTCTCCGGGCTCCGGTAAAAACTGTGCAAATTTGCGTGTTTTTTTATCAATAACGCCCTTCATTATTCCTGTTATAATCGGACATTCCCTTTGAGATGGCGGTTTCAAAAAGTCTTTGAAATTCTTTTGTTTAAAAAAATCTCATTCCGCCTGAATTATTCGGGCTTTTAGATTGAGGTTTATCAAAGCGATTAATTAAGGTTTCTTGAATGAAAAAACGGAATTGATTGTTTTCGATGGAATTGGCAATGTGATGAATATATGAATAAAAATAATATTAACACTTTCGCGCCTTAAGTAACTTCCTTATATAAAATTAAATAGTATTAAAAGATTCTTAGGTCAAGGGATTTTAAACTAGTATAATGTGTAAGTATGACCTTAATGTAGTCAAAGAGAAGTATAAGATAAGAGAATAAAAATAATTATCTTGTGACTCTCCTGTTTAATTCTCGGCCCCTGGGGAGCTGCGTACACTTTGAAAATTCTGCCTTGCCGGGTATCCACCGTGAGCATTTACATGTATTGTATAGGCAACGCAACGACAGTTGGGGTCACACAACTGCTGCGTGTCATGTGTGTATTAGCGCAGAGTTTTGTTCAAATTTTATGTTTTTTATTTTGGTTTTTATGGTGCTGTGTTTGTGCTAGTCGTAATCGTTCACCTCAATTTTCATTGCGTTACCTATAATAGGTATTCATATTCTTAATTGAAATTGCCGTAAACAATTTTTTTTCTACTAGATATTGTGTACTAATGTTAAAACTACTAGGAAAAGGTCTACGTAATCTAGTAGTCAACAAAATTTTAATCAAATCCATCAAGCCTTTATTAACAAACATCTTTACATAATTTCACATTTATCGACGACGTTTCGAGCCCATGTTCACGGGCAGACTGAAAAAAAATTTAAAAAATACAAACTACCCAATTAAAAATAATTTAAAATAAAATCGTTCCGCTTAATCCAATACGACTACAGTATCATTTTAATTCTTATATTTCAACGTCTAAAAGTTGCGAAAACATAAGAAACATTGTTATTATAAGAGTAGGATTCGATTTTCGGGGTCGTGTTGAACTATGACGTCATAGTGTAGCATCTGAGAGGATCATTACAGTGTATGTGGGCGAGATCGCGGGATAAGTCCCCCGCGGAGGAGGCAATTAGTGGCCATCATAAAACTGAAGCATCTTAAGCCGAGAGCTCGTAAAGCAAGTGTTAGTTGGGCACTTGAGATCGAGCACGTGGCGTTTGGTTTCATCCATCAATACATGTTCTAAAAAAAAGTGTTTGACTAACTGACAATGCTCATCCTAAATCGCTGAAGATGCGTAGCGGATAAATTAAACTTTGGACGACATGTTACAGATGAAGATAATGAAAGCTTGTAGCTGGATACAACTTTTGGCCGTTGGCTAGCCTGTGGCCGTAACTGACTGGCCGAGTTTAGTTTATCTCTATCTGCGTCCCTTTCTTATGTCACTAGTTAGACAGAGACACAGGTAGGGGTTAAACTAAACCTGGGCTGTCATGTTAGGGCCGCAGGAGGTCGGTATTTTTATAGCGTTAGTTTTGTTCAACGAATTTTTGCTAGCAACTACGTCTGCTTAAAATTTGTTTAATGCTGCCCTGTGCATCATGATGATGATGATGATGATGATGCCCTGTAGAAATTGTGTTTTTTGCGGAATACAACAGTTTTAGTAGTCGATATGGTTTTTTAGGATATTGTCTTTCTATAGGCAATGTCCAGGACATACCAACCAAGGTGACATCTTGTCGATGTGTCTATTAAATCAGTGAAACCATTTTGAATGATTAAATGATATACACCCGAACCTTATTTTGTATTTAGTGCGATAGTTTGTTTTCTCTAATTTCTAAAATAGTAACTACGTGATTATTAATTGACTAATCGATTTTAAGTAAGTTCTCCCAAGTCTAATGGTAATGTAACACTTGTTAATAAGAATAAGAACAAACAACAGTAAATATTGTGTGTACTTCTGCACGCGTGCAAATAAAAGATACAAGCTGAAAAAAAGCAAAGCAAGGAAAAAGCAAGGTATTCCAAATAACCTTCAGAAAGAGAGATGGCGAAAAATAGCCAATGCAAGTAAGCAGGACTAATTAACTACGCAAACAATAGACATGCATTAAGTATAAATAAATAACAATAAATGAACTTTACATAGGTAATATAAAACTAATTCGCTATACGTTCCTGTCTCCATTTCGTATCTTTGGGCGCTTACGCCTTTTAAATCACGCAACGGATTTTCATACGGTTTTTCACTGTCATTCATATTTTATGGAAGATTTTTATGTACAGTCAAGGAAATTGAAACACGTACCACCGTAGAACCTAGTCGAAGAGACATACGCATGACATTTATATGACATAGCCTGGCGTTTAACGCGTCGCGTCATTGCGATAGGGTTCTAGGGTGGTACGTGAATATATTTCCCCTACTGTACCTACATCCTAATTGTACTCATGCGAAGCCGACAGGCCGATATAACATAAATAAATAAAATTCGAAACTAACTAAAACAGGGGTTCTCAAAGTTTTGTAGTACGCGGCGCACTTGCAGCTTTAGTATTTTGTCGCGGCGCCCTCGCTAGACGATATAGGATACAATACATAAATCTGAGTTATATGTGAGTATCTTTGAGCGAGCACCTCATGGCGCACCAGGGCGCCACGGCGTACACTTTGGGAACCCCTGAATTAAAACGAAAATGAAGCAAACCGATGCGCCCATTCTTAACGGCCCGTCTTATACTTTCTTTCCCTCACGACGTGTACCATAAATTAAGTCATTAAACGCCATCAACGGCGCCACCGTCGCCGTGTTTACCACCAATTAAATACCGATTTAGTGGCATTAATCATCAATTGTTATGAATGTACTTCAGGAGGGCCACACTGGCGTCGGCTAGAAGTGTTTACGTTTACTTAAACGCGGCTAATGTTAGGATGGTATGCGGTTTTCATTTGTCACATGTCAAACTCGAGTATCACACTAAGCGTTATATAAGCTGTATGTATAGAGGTGATCGCCTTTATACAGCTATAGGTAAAAAGCTTAAGTACAGCCCGTCTTGTATGTAGTATTAACGTGTCCGTATGGGGGTTCCACTCCGCACTGTAGGTACGCTCGACCGCCTTGCCTATGGCATAGGCAAATCGCAGTAGGCTTTCTGCTCGACGAGCGCGCGCTCGCTCGCCCCTGCCGTGTCAGTGTAATTGAAAACGAGTGCCGCGCAACCCTAGCGTATCACAAGGAGTAGCGGAGGGAACGCGGGCGCGGGCGGCGCGTTCCTTTGACTCGCGCTGCCTGGCGCATGGTGTATGAAGTAATACGAACTTTTTGAACGTGTAAATAAAGTTGGAATTCGTTTACTCGCGGTCGTAAAAGATAAGTTTCTGTACGTTAGTACTATTATTTATTCTGTGGTATAGTCAAGTTGACGCTCCGTATTTGTAATCTGACGTAAGTTCCGTTTTGTACACTACTACATGCAAAAGGGGCTTTGCTTAACTTTTTTATCTAACATACACCTAGACTGCTTTTATAGCGCTTCTGCACTTGTTTCATCATATTTATTTAGGAAGCAACCCTGTCTCTTTACTGACCGTTTTTAGGGTTCCCTACCCAAAGGGTAAAACGGGACCCTATTACTAAGACGCCGCTGTACGTCCGTCTGTCCGTCTGTCACCACGCCATATCTCAAGAACTGCGATAGATAGATAGTTGAAATTTTCACAGATGATGTATTTCTGTTGCCGCTATAACAACAAATACTAAAAAATAGAATACAACAAATATTTAAGAAGGCTCCCATACAGCAAATGTGATTTTTTAGCCGTTTTTATAGATAATGGTACGGAATCCTCCATGCGCGAGTCCGACTCGCACTTGGCCGGTTTTTAATACCAAAGAGAAGACAATGAGAATGCGGAACACGGCGGGGAGTGATCGCCGCCGCCCATGGGAACCATTGACCCAATGAGAATCGCTGATCCGTTTCCGAACTATCACTGCAACTTGTAAAATGTTCTCAAAGGCCAATGTTCTCGGAGATTTCTAGAAATTCGCTCTAGATCTATAGGTAATTTCCATAGCTCGAGAAAGTTCCGAGAAATTACAGAGAATTTGCTAACATTCAAAGTTTCGCAATATCGCAAATTTGGTTCTCATAGGCACATCACTGGATCGAACGTAATTTCCTTTAACGCCTAAATGATAACTTACATTGGTAAGCAGAATCATTACGTAAGATCTTTATAAGAAAAGTTCTCCGACGCCATTATGAAACCGCACTCTGGAAAGTTTAAAATAAGTTTTGTTTAAAAAAAAATCATCATCATCATATCAGCCGGGAGACGCCCATTGCTGGCCATAGGCCTTCCCCAAGGATCTCCATGACGGTCAGCCTTGTGCTACTGCATCCACCGGTAAGATAATAAAAAATACTTTAAGATAAGTTTTTTGTTAAGTATCCTTTAATTTAGTAGTTTTTAAGGAGTAGGTAATAAATGAATGATTCGTTTATTCAGAAGAATTATATGGTACATTCCAAGATTTTAAGGCGAACATGGCAAACAGTGCTTCTTACAATTTATTCAGCTAATATAGCATGTGGAAATTTAGTCTTAAAAATAAAGCGAGTAAGCTGAAGATACAATGTGCGCAGACAGGAGCGGATAAACTTTGTTTTGTACAATGTAAACAAGATCAAATATCAGGCCAAATTTGAATAGGCGTATAGTTTTTGATAATTGGTATTAGCAGAAATTTGATTTAACGGACCTTTACTATATCAAGCTTAAGGACCTGTAAGCAAACGACAACCTACTTACAGTCTACCTCAACGTCACAAATAGGGACATTGTTGATATAATTGCTCCATGCGCCGGCGCTTCGGTATTACGATTGTATTCAATGCTCGAGCGAGGGACGGTGTGGCTACGCCTTTATTATTAAGATGAACAGGGCTTTGAATGCAAACGCAAACTAGTCGGGGGCCACAGAACAGTTAGAGGACAGATTGGTTACTGAGCAACTCTGCAAGTCGATCTTGAGCTGATTGAAAGGTTCAGCAAAGTAGAGTAGGTTAATTTCGATAGCTGACCTCGAAATATAGTCACAATATCGATGAGCCTATCAACAGTATCGATAGTATCGGTACTATCGATACTATCGACAGTATTGGATAAAAACTATCAATACTATCGGTAGTGTCGATACTATCGAAAAGCATTTCTGTCGATAGTAGCAGTACTATTGATGCCTATCGATAGTATTGATTTTAATGACTATCGATGCTATGGATGCTATCGATAGGCCTATCGATATTGTGACTATTTTTCGAGGTCATGACACTATCAACAATACTATCGATAGTTCGATATATTGCCGCAACGCTACCTTTACCCTTACGAGCACGGAATAACTAAAACTAGGTGTATTTATTGTTTGGATAGAAAGCAATAAATTATTAAAGAAAATACGTTTATGCACAAATAATTTGACATATACAGAAGGAAAACTACTTTTAACAAGACCCACAGTTAGAGGTCATTATTATGTATGTTTTTTTTTTTTTTTTAATATACATTTAATTGATGTCCACAATATAGATATAATAAAATTATGTATGCTAGTTTTATTTTATTTTTTTCCCAGAAAAACCCGATCGAATGCTACTTTAAAACCCATTCCAATTGAGTTTCCATTGAGTGTGTCTCGAATGGGTGGACTCCATTCGAGACACACACAGCAACACTGCCTTTAACTTCGTAACAGGCCGTTTTTCGCTGGGCTTTTGAATTTATTAGTTACAGATGGAAGATTCTGTAAATTATTAGTCTATGGTCGTAAGCTTACTAGTTAGTGTTTATGCAAAGGCAGCCAAGCAGACTGCATTGTCATAGGGTGCCATTGCAGTGTTGTAAACTAACTACCATTAAACATAACATGTAGCTCACTAAGCTCTGTATAAACTGTATAGAGGTGATCGCTTCTATATATCAGTGCACCTAGCACGAATCATTCCGATAAACATTACCTCGCTACGTAACCCAGTGTGTCTCTCTTTTACTGGGCTAGTTAGAAAGAGACGCACCGAGTTACGTAGCGAGAAAATTTGGCTAGGTGCACAGATCCGAGTGGAGACGAGTTTTACCACTAGGGTCGAGCGGTTGGAGTTCCGTCACAACGTAAACTTTACGTCGTTTGTGGTGCAGGTGCCGATCGATAATCTGTCGGTTTCATGAAGCAAGGATTCTGGCCGAAAGGAGTCGCTGTCCAACGTTTTTTGCGGACGAATGTTGGACACCTTAAAACTAGGTCACACATTGCCGAAGAAAACGTAAGGAAGTAAACTTTACTGTACATAAGACACGCCACATTACAATTACAATAATATAGTTCAAAGGCGAGCATAAGGGATCTCTTCCAACTAACAACGGTGTAATTACTGGCACAAGAGGTATTCTATCTTAGCCCTCTGGGTTGCCAGCGCATCTGCAATCTCTTTGGTGTTGCGGGTGTCTATAGGCGGTGGTGATTACTTACCATCAGGTGACCAACTTGCTTGTTTGCCTTCCTATTACATAAAAAAACCTAGGAAACAGTTACACATAATTTACAAAAAGAGACAAACGAACTAAGGTTCTAATTTTCATGTTTTATAAATAGTCTAACCACAACACTGTCAATCACGTGTTAGGTGTTTCAGAGTGAGTATTTAAAGGACTTTTCTGTAATTTTGATAAATTGATAAATAGGCACAAGCATTTTCACAACATTCCAACCCTTTGCGTGACCGATTTCGCCTTTTTTCTCACTTCGTTTTGCGGAAACGGATCAAACGAATTAAACTCTGAAAGGCCTTTTCTGTTTTATTTATAGCACCGCTTATTTGCGGCGGTTTTCCTGGCGATTTTATTGCAGTTCGATTTATTCGCGACTGTGCTTATTTTGTGCCTGACTTTGAAAAACATTGCTGGTTTTTGATATTATTAGCATATGAGAAAATTTAAATGAATTTACTTATTGGACATAGTTAATGATTTTATTGGACGCGTCTTGGAAGTGCGTTTTCTGCAGCTTCACCCTGCGCAGCTGTTACAGTTTTCAAGTACATATTTAGATAAAAAAAATCACTTTAAAACATTACAATTAGCACGTCATTTCGCTGACGTGTAAGTTTTTTTATACAACATACGAAAGCAAACAAGCAAGTCGGTCACCTGATGGTATATGAACACCACTGTTCATTGCCACTTGCCAACCCAGAGGGCTAAGATGGAATACCTTTCGTGCCAGTAATTTCACCGGCTGCCCTACTGTTCATGCCGGAACACAACAGTACAAACACTGCTGTTTAGTGGCTGGATTAGCGAACAAGACTGATGGTGGTAGCGATCCAGAAGGACCTTGCACTAAGTTCTATCACACGCTAGTTTTAGGGTGCTCAACATCCGTCTACGAAAACTATGGAAAGCGGTTGCCTTCTGCCAAAATTCTTACTCCATGAAGGCCGACAGACGATCGGTATGAAACTGCTGCCGTTGTGACGGGACTCCAACTGTTCGACCCTCAAGGTAATTGTTTTCTATGGGCGGTGTGATCACTTACCATCAGTTGATCCATTTGCTCGTTTGCTTTCCTATTTGATATAAAAATAGGTATCGTAAACACACATACGTTCATGTGACAGCCAAATTGTAACGGCAGGACGCCAACGCATATATGCGTTGCCGACAGTGGACGAGTTAAAATGCTCCGTCTGAAAATTCTCTATTTTAAAATACGGACGTTAAATTAGGTTCAATAAGAAGATAGCATGAGAATTTCTTTCTTCGGCTGTACAATGGGAACATAATAGTATCCCGCGGGAACCAATCACAGGGAGTTACGTAACGTGGCAATCGATCATTGCTCGGGCGCCTCATGGAACAAAAATACAGTAGACAGCCACCATTGCAGTTAATTTATTTCTAGAAATGGTTATTGGCTGGCACACATAAAAGTTTTTCTGGTATTGTTCTTAGATAAATGATACTAAAATCAGTTCAGACAGTTACCATTGATTGATTCAGATTGATTGATTGGTCCAGTCCGTTCTTTTTAATTTTGTTTTTTTTGTCTATTGACACGCGTTGTCAAAAGTCATAGCGCTGGTGTATGGTGTAGCAAATAGCTACTATACAGTAGCTATTTGCTACACCAATAGAAAGTTGACCAAGAAATTGCTTGACCACTTTTCGACCGTATTACAAAGGGATAAGGTTCAAAAGATACAACCATTTTACAACTAATAAAAATATCTCAATGAAATAACCTCTTTTGGCGGCAGTTGGGTAAAAGTCACTATTTACTCACAATTATACGGATGTTCACAAAAGACACTTTCTAAATTTCATTTATACTTATAGTTTCTTATAAATTGACTTCCAACAAAAGTTCCACAGAAAGTATGTAAACTGTGTTGTATAATTCTATTGAGAAGATGTTTTGCACCAAAATTTTGTTACTTTTTTGGATCACTGGTCAGATTCAATCATAAGTTTGACAAAGTGTATATGGTACCCATTTTTTCCGCAAAGGCACATACAAAGCGTACCCCTACTTTGAGAAACCCAGTCGTACTTAATTATTATTGCCGATTAGCAAGTTGAAGTGGCAGTGGGCAGTGCACATAGCACGGAGAACTGATGCCCGATAGGGTCGAAAAGTTCTCGAATGGCGCCCGCGTATTGGCAAGCGCAGCGTACGACGACCAGCCACAAGATGGTCTGATGACCTCATACAGGTGGCAGGAAGGCGTTGGTTGCATGCCACTTCCAACCGGTCGCTTTGGAAATCCATGGAGGAGGCTTAAACAGTGGACTTCTTGTGACTGAGATGATGATGATGATGGTGATGAATTATGTTTTTTTTATACAACATAGGAAGGCAAACAAGCAAGTGGGTCACCTGATGGTAAGTGATCACCACCGCCTATAGACACCTGCAACAACAAAGAGAGTACAGATGCGTTGCGAACCTAGAGGGCTAAGATGGAATACCTCTCGTGCCAGTAATTACACCGGCTGTCTTGCTTTCCACGCCGGAACACAACAGTGCAAGCACTGCAGCTTAGCAGATTATTCAAGAAATATAAAAAAATATAAATATAAAAATATAAATATTTGCCTTGTACTCTTTCTGTTATTTTCTCTTCTATAAAGGGGAGGTCGACACCCTTTCTTACTTGAAGACAGAAGATTTTAAACAGCTTTCTTGCCCGGTTTTAGGCTGTTAGGCGAATTGGGATTAAATCCTGTGTAAATAAAAGCTTAGTCATTTTACTTAAAGGTTAGGGTTTTTACAAAAAGTAAGTGAAAATAGTAGCTTTATTTTAACCATTACGTAAAAGTTTGTGCTTGAGGGGCCATTTACATGGAGCGAGATCTCGTATGCGAGTTGCATTACATTACGCGGCTCTGTTATTCGATCGATCACATCATACCTTGGTCACAGAATAAATAATAGTACTAACGTACAGAAACTTTTCTTTTTCGACCAACATTAAACGAATTCCAACTTTTTGATCAGGCACAAAAAGTTCGTATTACTTCATAAACATTCGATAGGCGGCTTAGGGCCGCGCCGACCCCCCACAGCGCCTGTGTGCGAAACCTATGAAGCGCCTCTTTTTTTCACGAATCTTAATGTTTCAACTTATTTTTATTTCTTATTTGTTAATTTGTAAATTTCGACAGCGGCGCCCCTATTGTCTTGGCGTCTGTGTGCGCCGCACAGTTCGCACACAGGGGCGGCGCGGTACTGGGCGGCATGCGTCAAAAGGAAGACGCCGCCCGCGCCCTCTCTCCACCCGCAATACCCTAGCGCACCGCTAGGGTTGGACTGCTTACTATAATACTATCATAACGCACGACACAGAGTGAGCGGGCGCGCGCGCGGCAAGCCGGCAACCTACGGCGATTAACCTATGACATAGGTAATGTGGCGAGCGCACCTACAGTGCGGAGTGGAACCGCCCTGCCTTGGTAGCCCACAATGTGATGCAAGTCGAATGCGAGAACTCGTACTATGTAAATGGCCCTTAAAGCAGATAATATCGTTTATTAAATTGACACGCGACGTATAGTCAACCAATTTGGAATCTGGGTTATTGTAGAACCTTTTCACAGTCATTTTTTAGTGATTCAAATTTTAAATGATAATGACAACACAAAGAAAAATTAGGGTAACGGCAGGACTCGAGCCTGCAACATCAGCATTCCGTGCCTGTGTTTTCCAGTTTCGCCACATTACCAGCTAAAAAAAACGGAAGTAAATTTCGATTATAAAAAAAAACAGTGATTGCTCATTGCGTCAAGCTACCTTTATACACAGTGGTCTAGAATTCAGACAGGTTGATTATACAGTGCATACATAATTATGTACACTTGTATCTCACGAACAAGCACTAATATAATAAAGAGATAAACTTTGTTTGTTTATATGTAGGGGATAATCTCTGAAACTACTGAACCGATTACGAAACTTCTTTCACTAATGGAAATCTACACTATTCCCGACGGACATAGACTAACTATTCCACGCGGACAAACTCGCGGGCGTCCGCTAATCTCTAATATATGTTTTGAGTTTTCGTACAAAATACTTGCAATACATAACGAGAAATTGCCTCTAGGGCCTTATTGGCCGTTTGGGATACAAATTGAATTATTCATAGCTAACCATACGGATTTTAGCATACATTTAGGGATTCGAATTTCCTAGTACTAATACTGAATTCATGTTTGAGGTTGATGAGTGACTGATTTCCATTTATCATAGATGGCCGCTGGCGAACGCGATTGTTCATATCGGGTATCCATTAATAACTTCAAAGCCGCGTTTCACGCTCAAAAGTTTGATTGAAACGTGAACTCTAATAGAATGAAGTGAAGTCAATTTTGGGATAATACGGTCGAGAGAGATACGAGGTTGCGGATACAACCAGTCGATATGGTTATTGTGATTACAGATCAACATAAAAGCTGTAAATCCTAATGGATTTTAATGGGTTTGTGATGAAATATGATGAGATTTAGAATATGGAAACTAGTGGAAATGGCTTACTAAAACCAATGTATGATTGATTTTATTGGAAACGCAGAAACTGAATGACTTTGGACTGATTTGGCATATCAATACGGTATTCTAATGACTTTTTTTATTTTCAAAATTGATGGAGTTGGTTAAAAGAAGAAAAACTGTGTTTTTAGTTTTCTTTTACGATCATTATTTTTCGAAATATCGCGAGTAGTAAAATGACAACGGGCGGGCGTGCGTCGCGAAAACGCTCTATCGCGCTGCATACAGGACCAGTGACGACACTAAAGTGATTTTGTATGGAGCCAACACTAAATCGTGTTTATTTTAATACTGTTATCTTTTAATTAATTACTAACGTACTAAAATTTTCTACATTTTTTTATTTGGATTCGAATGACATATTTCGAAACAAAAAAAGGACTTTTTCTCTTCGTCATCTTTGTAACTTTGTATCACTATATCATCTAAAATATCAGGTTTTTTTACCTACTTCTTTGGACATAAGTATGTTTTTAGTGGTCGTCTACAACAACTTTGCACTTTTATGCCATTAGATTTTTGAGTGGAATACTGTATCAAGAAAAAAGTGTCAGTAACCTAGAGGTCAGGTTATGTTAGGTTAACACTTAGAGGGTTAACAAGACAAGACACATGATCGTAAGTTACAGTCAATCAATTTGATTCATAGGCCAGTGGAACCTTTTCACAATAAATGTCATAATGACTTCTGAATTTATGTCATGATATCTCAGCGATAAAACAGTGCGACGACGTTCTACAGTGGCCTATGAATAGAGAATTCGATTCGCCCCGGGATCCCGGGATTCCGGTTGTATTCCAGTCCCGAAAATTTCGAGATATTTTTTTTTACACAAATTGTTATCAAATAAACAATTAGGATTTGGGCAAGGGTGGATCCAGCTTTGGCGCCAGGAGGGGGTCACATAGTCGTGGTCTCGTCATATTCTGTATGGTGACAAAATATATAAATTAAATCATTATGTTCAATTAGTGGTCCACCTCAGTCCTGGAACTAGCTCCGGGGGGGCTCCATGACCCCCATAACCCCCCCCGGATCCGCCGTTGGATTTGGAACTCATTCGTATTGGCGAATCATTGACAGCCAAAACCTGTGATCGTATATCAAAAGAGCGTCTTTTTAAGTTTGACATCTCACCAGATTCCAATGTTCACAATTTGATTCATATCAAATTGTGACTGTATAGTCGACCAAGTAATTGCTTGGCCGCTTTTGAACCTTATCTCTTTGTAATAAGGTCGAAAAGTGGTCAAGCAATTTCTTGGTCGACTGTACAAGGTTTGGTATCCGGCGGTAACCATATTGTACCAATGAGTTTTTCTTACTTTTAAGAGCATACATTACCTATAAATTATAGGTAGTAACAACGCCATTAGGGAAAGGAAAAACATAATAACCCGACCTGCTATATCTAGGATCACTGTCAAAGCGTACCAATAAAGAAATAGCATAAATTGTTAGGTCCTATGGTTTAAGCTAACTTCAATCGTTCATTCTCGATGCTTAAAACTATGTTAGTACAGCCATAGTTTTTAGTACATTGTACCTTAGAATGGTTTATGTACTTTGATTTTTTTGAAGTACCTAATAACTTCTTTAGGCGCGTTGAGCATTTTTGAAATGGGAAAAAACCATTGTAATCGCGACACCGTTACCACTATCGTAACCGACACCTCAATGAATATATCGCATTACGTAAAAAGAACGCAGGCAGTCAAGCTGCGCATAGGCGGCCAACTTCAAAAGTCAAACATAGTCAAATCTATGAGGCATATGTAAGAAATCAAAACATAGAAACGTAGTTCTAAGGTATAGCAACATCATACTAAGAAAATCGAGACTAGAGGTTAGTTTTTAGAGGGTGGAAAGCCTTACTGTCGTTTGTATGAAGAGCGCTTTTCAGGCTTAGGTACACAATCCTTTTAAAAGGAGTGTGAACCCAGCGCTCCCCATACAAACGGCGATAACGTTTTCCACCCCCTAAATCCTAACCTATTGCCATGATTTTTTGGTATGTTGTTATTATGCCCTAGAACTAGGTTTGTATGTTTTGATTTTTTAAATATTCTTAATAGTTTCAAAAATATTGACGTTTTTTGTTTAGTATGAAATTCCTAAAGGCAAAAATTGTCAAATCTATGAAGAATATTAAAAAATCAAAACATACAAACCTAGTTCCAAGACATAACGACAACATTTTTCATTGCCATAGGTTAAGGTTTAGAGGGTGGAAAACGTTATCGCCGTTTGTATCGGGAGCGCTTTTTCGGGCTGGGTTCACACTCCTCTGAAGGTATGAGATTAAATACCTCCTGTTTATTATACGCCATAGTAACACTTAGATAATCGAGTACGTTATCTTGACAGATCCCTTAATCGGATTCGAGGGGCACCACTCAATTATCCGCGAGAGTCCTTGCCAATATACCTCCATTGAAGGATCAGGTGGATATGCTTTGGACAGATAATGAGAGAGTCTTGGAATAATTCCAATAATTTGAATGTTGAATATAAAAATGCGAATGTATGACTCAAAGAACAGACAACAGTCAAAAATAATAATTTTGGTTTATGTTTTAATCTTTTGCGGGATTTTGCACCCACTTTCGTACAAAATCTCGCTGTGTTGCTGTCCCAGCGCACTTTGTTGTTGTGCGCTTCACTTTAACTGTCGTACTAGCTTTTACACTAATTGTTGTACAGTTTGCCTCAGAAGTAGACACTTAAGAACCTTGTCGTAGTAGTTTAGTGACAGGTAGGTACTAAAATGTTCAGCTACTTTTGAGGCTGACCGTACATAAGTGTGTTGCATAAACTGTCGTACTCAGTGTGTCACAAAAATTTGCATTTTCTTTAAAATAATTTGAATTCATAATAATGTTTACCAGTTGGGACTTTACTAGGTTGATCCAAAATTTGGTCACCCTAATTTCAAGCTGGGATCGGTTACCTCGATTCAGTTTAGCGTAATGTGTTCCTTCGATGTTGGATCACATGAGTAAACAAATACCTCGCAGAATCAAAGCTTCATACAACCGCGCTACGATTTGGTCAGTTAGTCAAAAATAAGGTCAATAACCCAATGATTGAGCACTCCATGATCTATTTTTACTTACGAGTAAATGTAGTGATCGGTTTGATTGTAATTTTAATTCACTACTTCCAAAATTTGCTGTCAAAACTGATGGACCACTTCCTCCATGTACAAAAAAGTGGTCTACAGTAGACTGAAGGTCATTGCGGTATGTGAGTGACGTATAACTTCATGAGCTCGTCATGTAAAGTCAACCAATTAATTCTTATGCCACTCTTGAACCTTTTCACAATAAACGTCATAAAGACTTCTCAATAAATCACATAATATCCCAGCAATGACACATTGAGACCACGTTCTACAGTGGCCTATGAATCAAATTGGTTGACCATACGCTGCCCTTGGATAAAACCGGTTTACGCCGGTTCAGGCAGTGGACTAATTGTACCGTGGTTGTATGACGGTTCGTCTCTGTAAGACATTTAGTTATGTGGTGGGATGGAAGATCGCTAACAATAACGGATATTAGTTGGCCTGTACGGTTAATTTGATGTGCGAATGGGGGATACCCTTTATTACGTGGGCGATAAAGGAAGGATTCGAAAATCATCAACGTAGAATTGTTCCTTGAACAAAACCGTATTTTTGGGGCAGTTACAAGGTTACGGTTAATAATACCTTACAGTTTAAACTAGACTAAAAACCCTGAGTGTCCAAGTGCGACGCTAATATAGTATGGTGTGATAGTTGCACAAGTAAGAGAGAGAGAGTAAACAAACACAACGCCAATTGCAACTTGTTGCTTACTTTAGTGTGAACTTTCACAATATTTTGAAGACAGACATACAGACAGACTGATAAAAAAGTAATCCTATAAGGGTTTTTTTGAGCTACGGAACCCTAAAAAAGAAATCTACTTATTAAGTTTCAGAACAGCTACGTTAATTTTAACTAAATCCGCCCTTAGGTGACGCTCCCCACTCCTCGTGTCGCGTGGGCGAAGAGTCTTCGTAAACAATTTTCAAAGCATTTTACTTTGTCAACATCAATAAAACCCGCTTTTTCAGTTATTGCATTTTGCGGGTGGTAAGACCTTGTGCAAGGTCCGTCTGGATCGCTACCACCATATTGCTCACTTATCCTGCCCCTAAGCAGCAGTGCTTGCACTGTTGTGGTCCGGCGTGGACAGCAAGACAGCCGGTGCATTTACTGCACCGTGCACAAAAGGTATTCCATCTTAGCCCTCTAGGTTGGCAACGCATCTGCAATCTACTAGGTTTTGCGGGTGTCTATGGGTCGTGGTGATCACTTACCATCAGGTGAGCCACTTGCTCGTTTGCCTTCCTATGTTTTATAAAAAAAAATAGATACAATTCCACCGTTAAAAATCGCCAATCAAGCGCTCTAATTCGTAAACAACATAAAAACAGTGCGTCTGTTTCGCCAATTAATTGGAACGCTATTCAATAAAATCCAGCGTTATAAATATTCAAACGTTTGTCGATTCCCGGCACGCACACATTCGCATGCTCACTCAATTAGTGTGTGTTTGCGCCGCGGTGTGATTGGTCTGTTGAGAGTTGCCTGACGGCGGTAATCTTAGTGTGGACACGCCAAAATAGTTTTTTGTTAAAAAAAAATTAAATAAATTATGTATCTAATAATAATCATGGCAGCTATGGATTGTAGCGACCGAAATATTTTTTTACTTAAAATAATGTAAATTTCGTTGAGTCTTGCTCTGCTTACAATATACAGATTTACGACAATTAGGTAAAGTGTTAGAGTTTTTCAATGAAGGAGATAAAATGAGAGTTCAAATTATAAATATTTGATTATGGTTTATTAATTACCGAAACTCGTACATATTAAGAAAATTACATAAAAAATAATTATACTGAAACTAAACTAAGTCTAAATATGGCCCCCGTGACATGACGTTGACGGCTCGCAGCGTTCACTTGTTATATGACAATACTAATTCTTTGAGATACGTAACTGTCTACAAATATTTTTTTTATATTAAACTAGCACAACCTACATGGGTAATTATGAAATCCAAAAGACGGTACCTACTGTAATTTTTTTTATATTAGCCTTCAATCGCGTTCCACTGCTGAACAAAGGTCTCTCCCACAGATTTCCAGTTTTCTCCATCTTCAGCAATCTCTGACTAGTCATTGGCTGACGCATTATGCGTTCCGACCATCCCGGCATCTCCACCGTCATTGAGTACCATCTCACGGCACCCACTGGTGGCAATAGCAATAGATGTCCATCTGTTTGGGCACATGCCGCAGACATGGTCGGCCTAGGCCCATTTCAGCCAACCGTCTTGTTTTCAAGTTTGTTTAATAGAAAATACAAACATTCATAAAGTCCCGCCTGTTTCCCGGTGGGGTAGGCAGAGACCACAAATTTCCATTCATCATCATCATCATCATCTCAGCCACAAGAAGTCCACTGTTGGACATAGGCCTCCTCCATGGATTTCCAAAGTGGCCGGTTGGAAGCAGCATGCAACCAGCGCCTTCCTGCCACCTGTATGAGGTCATCGGACCATCTTGTGGCTGGTCGTCCTACGCTGCGCTTGCCAATAAATTTCCATTACTACTTCTTTAATAGAAAATACCTATTCTTTATCGAAAAATAACAAAATTTCGCGATCAGCAATAATTACACGAACGTAAAAATGGTACAAAAATATTCCAAATTACCTTTATAAGGGTGCCTTTAATGTGGCGACGTAAATAACGCACGAAATGCTGTTTGATATAAAACGTCAGCTTTTTGTGTCGCGATTTATGACAACCATTATTATAATATTACAACGGCACGTGTCACAAAATCTTTTTATATATGTCATAATATGCAAAGGGGCTTACGTGAAATAAATATAACCTGTATTTATAGACGCTTATTCATACTCGTGGGTTTTTAATTTCGATTGCATATTTAACCTTCTTAAGCAGGTATAATTTATTAAAATTTTATACTTAGTGTACAAGAAACTAATCAGATTGTTGGCGACCTAAAATACATAGAATGTAATTGTTTTTTTTTTCGTAGATTTTGTCGTTTTTTTCGTGAATCTTGAAAATATCTCGAAACGTTGGGAATTAGATTAATTTTAATACACAGGACATAAACCGTTACTATTTGTTTTATTTCAATTGTAATTTTTGTTTATTAATGAATTTACTATACCAGTCGCAGCCCTTAACATGACCGGTCAAGTATAGTTTCTCTGAGTTTTTTGCTAGGTCTACCTAACCGGTCATGTTAGGGCTACCCTTGAACTAGCCCAGGCCCCTAATTCTGGCACTCATCAAGATCCATCTCGCATTCGAAATGTGTCAAATAATTACAGATTTTGAAGGGATCTGACAGCTTTTTTTGGTATATGTCGAGTGTGACTTCATCTCTACTGACGCCAGAACTGCCCTGCAGTATAAGAACGATACTCTCTACTCTACCACTAACTACTAGACTATCTACCTACTAAGCCTAGGAAAGTAGTACTTATCCACTCTATTCGCAACGCGTCTTCGGCCCATTACACACAGCAGCGTAATACGCCGGTGACACCTAATGCATTGTAATGCGGCATTACTCGCTTCGGTAGTTTTGTCTCGGCGGGCAGTGTGCGCGAGCCCTAAGGGCTCATTTAGGAGCTTCGCAAGGTTTCGATTGCGCACACACATTGTAAACAAACTGGAACAAATTTCTTGCTGCTCCGTTTGATATGTACCTCCGCGAATTCGAAGTCAAAGTCAAAATATTTTTATTCAGATTAGGCTTACAGGAAGCATTTATGAATGTCATAAAATTCACCACCGTTTTTTTTATTTTAACTTTACAAGTAATGCCTGAATCTGTATCAAATATTACTGACTTACTTCTTTATCTTTACATAAATAATATATTTTTTTAATAAAACACAGAAAGCCAAACGAGCAAATGGTAAGTGATCACCACATCCCATAGCCATCCGCAAAACCAAGGATATTGCAGATGCGTTGCCTACCCAGAGGGCTAAGATGGAATACCTCTTGTGCCAGTAATTTCACCGGCTTCCTTGCTATCTTGCTATCCATATAAACAAACATGAATAAGAGTAGGTACGGAATCGTAACATTAAAATTGCCTTCTCTGCGTCAATTTTAATAAACAACATATTTTAATAATTAATATCCGATAGCATAATGATTTCACAAGTTAAAACCATTTTTAATTAACAAGAACAGTTAATTAAGAAATTCAACACGGTCACCAAATAAATTATTACAACGAATAAAGGATTTCAGAGGCACTAGCAAGCGAGCTTATACCGTTCACATAAAGCATATTTTATCCCTTTTTAACCAGATTGCATGTGCGAGAAAGACAGACGTTTTTATGCCTGCGAAAACAGCAATATTTTGTTTTGCATGAAACTACTATAATACAAATATTTTCAAATCTATATAGAATATTGATAAAAATAAATCATACAAACCTAGTTCTATTGCATAATGACAACATACCAAAAAATATGGCTATAGATTAAGGTTTAGAGGGCGGAAAACTTGTATGGAGAGCGATTTTTGAGGCTGGGTTCACACTCTTCTTAAATAGTTTTTAAAATTCAACTCTATGTGACGGTGGGATTTCAGTTCGTGTTCGTGTATTGATATGCATTGAACATGATGTTCTGTTATGATGCAAGATGAGTATTATAATACTAACGTTGTTGTACCTACTAATTTATTTGACCTTTGAAATAAAATTAATTTATTTTCGAAATATAGCAATATTCTGCAATTCTATTGCGATTCTGCAGCACATCGGGCTTTTTTGCACTGGCGACTGACGACTTCTATGGATGCTCTAAAATTCTTAGACAGAGTTTCTTAACCTTTTTTGTCCATGGACCTCTTAGGAAATCAAGCACTATTTTACGGACCCCCTTTATAAAAAAACAGCAATACAAAGGAGAATGGGCATTTTTGTATGGGCGCTGTCCCAACCCTTGTATACACTAGTGAGTAGTATGGACATGTAGTACTCGGTGTAAGGATCATCATAGGCCATGTTTCGAGAGTTGTAATTAATAATTGTTTTGTATGAAAAAATCGAAAAATAAAACAGCTAATTAGACCTATGCTCACATTACGTTTTTTACTCCTAGTGGTCTCAGGAATGCCTGGTTAAAATCTTTCGGCTATATCTCGAACATGATTTTACACATACTTTTTATACAACTGCTAGTACAAAGTGAGGTATAAAATGGGCTGTAACTTTTTCCCTGCAAACATTTCGGTTTTGCTGTCATATAAAAAAATTAAGCTCTTGTAGAGAGCTTCAAATAAGATATAGCACAACTGTATACAGCACGTGGGACAATTTGCCCATTCTCCTTTCCGGCCATTTATTTTAGTACTAAAAATGACAAAAGAATACGCGTAGGTACAGTCAGCGTCAAATATACCAGAGCGGGCATGGTGTCAAAAATATCTGAACTCGACTCTATTGTCAAATACGCTCGGGCGTGTTCAGATATTTTTAACCACCTTGCCGCTCTGGTATATTTGACGCTGACTGTACATACGTAGCGATTACAAAACTTTTGGTGGTATTTATTTATGATTGTTAAATGGTCCATAGACAAGACTGCATAAGACCCCTGTGCCCTAACATGACTGGCCAAGTTTAGTTTATCTCTATCTGCGTCCCTTTCTTATGACACTAGTTAGACAGAGACACAGGGAGGGGTTAAACTAAACCTGGGCTGTCATGTTAGGGCCGCTGGGGGTCCGCGAGCATTATGTATGGGGGTCCATACATAATGCTCGCGGACCCCCAGGGATTCGTGGACCACAGATTCAGAAACACTGTTTTAAGATATAATGCGGAAAAGAATAGGTTCGCTGCTTAGCAGAGGCGGGCCAGTCCCAACCTCATCCCGAGTACTGTGATAAAATGTGTAATTTTAAATTTGTTGTTTTTTTATGGCGCTGTCTGTGTGTGTAATAGTTTACCTCAACTAGGTAACGCAAGGGTGCGTTACCTATACTCAAGAAGTAAATCATCGCAATAATGCTTCAAAGAGGTTTCACGTTTGGTTCCACTTATGTATGTATGTAGGTAAACTCTTTATTGCACATAATAATAAAAAAACAACAGTTTACAAGAATTTTGCGTCGGGAAATGCCGGACATGTTTCGGACCAGTTCGTGGTCCTTAATCATGAGCCCCCGCGGCGGTGATTCGGACCACGGACTGGTCCGAAACATGTCGGGCATTTCCCGACGCAAAAATACGTGAGTGATCCGTTTTATTAATATGTCTGAGTCTCACGGTAGTATTACGTTAAAAGTTTACAAGAAAATAAGTAACATGTACAAAGGCGAATGTATCCTTTTAAGGGATCTCTTTGAACTTATCTTTTGCGGGTGGTAGGACCTTGTGCAAGGTCCGTCCGGATCGCTACCACCATCTTGCTCGCTAATCCTGCTGCTAAGCTGCAGTGCTTGCACTGTTGTGTTCCGGGGTAGAGAGCAAGACAGCCGGTGTAATTACTGGCACTAGAGGTATTATTCCATCTTAACCCTTTGGATTGGCATCGCATCTGCAATCTCTTTGGTGTTACGGGTGTCTATAGGCGGTGGTGATCACTTACCATCAGGTGACCCACCTGCTTGTTTGCCTTCCTATTTCATAAAAAAAATCTAGGGTTCACTGTATTTCCATTAAAAAACCCGCCTTTTAATACTGTCACCTGCCAGTTTCTTGCAATTAGGAGGTCCCCGAGTGAGTGCAGTCTAAAAGAACAAGCAATACATTAAGTGAAGTGACGTCGGCACTGTCGCGCAGCTTCCGGGTGACCTGGTTGCAGCGCTGTTATTCTCTAAGCGCATCAGCGTCGAGCTCGACGTCGAGGCATCACTCTGTCACGCTCACTCGAGCTAGCGCGCTAGAGCAAGACAGGAAGAGCCACAGCGTCGAACTCGTCGCTGTTGCGTTTAGGACTCACTCTCACCTCTGACGCTTGTCTAGGTGTTTTAGTGTAGCTCGCGGAATGTGTGTCACTTTTAGAGCTACTGTTACTGTATTAGTATAAGATTGATTCATAAGACCTGGCGCCATAGAAATAGTATAGCATAGAAAGAGTTTTAAAATTGAAAGCTATATTTTATTAGCTGATCTCTTTACTTTAAATGGCAATACAATGTGCCAACAAGAGACTCTTACATACTCCACACTCCCTCTTTAATTGACACTCCGTATACACATGAGCAGACAACATGGTTACCTTTGGTGTATAGTCGACCAAGTAATTGCTTGACCACTTTTGAACCTTATCCCTCTGTAATACGGTCGAAAAGTGGTCAAGCAATTTCTTGGTCGACTATACATTAAGGTAGTATAATATACGTTTTTCTTATTAATTTGCAAGTTTTAGGTGTCTGCACTTGAATTGTACTGAGGCTCAGTATATCCATGCTTTAATTCTTGTATGTATGGCACCGAAAATGTATAAAACCATCATTAACTTCATAGACATTCGGTACCAGCTCTTATGAATCGACCTAAATATAACAGTGTAATGAGGTTCCGATAACATCCTTAATTTTGCATTTGGAAACGGCTAACTTAGAGCAATGTCAACAGTATTTATTTTATCTGGGGCACGGCAGTGAACCCGCCAAGTCGAGCAAAAAAAAGAGGCATGGCCGTACCATTCTTTTCTCGAAGCGGTTCAGGCCATTTTCGACCCCCTATAACTTCCTTTTGGATTCAACTAGAAGCTTGTATTTTAGTGACAGGTATTTTTTACACTTACTGCGTAAATTATATTGAAGTGACAAGTAATTACTACGTAAGATACCTAATGACATGATTTGTTACTTCCAAAAAAACTGTGACTTTCGCATTAATCGATTTAGAGCTTAATAATAAAAAAGTTCGGACACATAAAAAATGCTAGAGCTCTGAGGATTCTGTATGTATGTAAGTATTGGAGGACGTTCAATCAATTAATTAAATAAGGCGTCAAAGTCAAAGTCAAAATATTTTTATTCAGATTAGGCTTACAGAAAGCACTGATGAATGTCATAAAATTTACCACCAATTCGGAAAAACCTCTGATGAGAAGATACCGGCCAGAAACTCAGAGGAGTAATCAAAACTTAAAAAAAAAATTCATTACAATACGAACGAAATGTTACAAATCCATTGATAAAAATCCGAAAGTAACAATCAATCCACCAGTACTTGTTCGCCGCAAAAAACCTCAGCATCCATTCACTCATCATTGTAACGTTTTGTAAGAACGGGAATTTATAGGAAGCCCTTAACAAAGCGAATGAAAGTCACATTGACAAATGGACCGGAATTCCCGTCGGCGTTTTTCCCGCAACAATAAAACGCTTCCTAATTATTGTTATATTGACGCTCCCCATTGATTTAACATTGTAAGGTTTTTCTTTGTCAAACGCTGGCGAATGTTTGTTACGTGAAATTTACGTACGATGTTTATGCTCTTCGGCAAGACTCGGTTTCCGAATTAGCGCATTTCAAGTGGACAACTTTGCAGCTTAGAGATTAACTTAAGTAGACTTAAATTTATTCACAATAAAGAAAAAACTGGCCAAGTACGAGTCGGACTCGCGCACGAAGGGTTCTGTACCATAATAGATATTAATTGTATTCTGGTTTTTAGTATTTTTTGTTATAGCGGCAACAGAAATATATCATCTGTGAAAATTTCAACTGCCTAACTGTCACGGTTCATGAGATACAGCCTGGTGGCAGACGGACGGACGGACAGCGAAGCCTTAAAAATAGGGTCCCGTTTTACCCTTCGGGTACGGAACCATAAAAAGAATATACAGTATAACTTGTTTAAGTGGGACCTGGATTAGTGAGAAACATCCATAGCTGAAACTCAAACTTTATTTTTTTTTATTTTATTTATTTAGGTTAACAAACAATCACAACAAGTAGATTTATAATTTAAAATAAGTCGTAAACATTTAAATTTGTGTGACCAACACCGTTAACCACCTATAAACATGAAAGTATAAAAGTTATCAAAGCGCTGTGTGTGCTGAAACTCGAGCGCAGCCAATACGATACGTTGTTAAATAATAAATCTCTAGAACACGCAGCAGCATTCAAGGTCCAACACTTTAGCACTACATTACCTCTGTTAGTGGGACAAAACACACCTCTATATTTGGGATCACTTCTTTCGATTTTATCGTCATAACTACCTCTATAATTGAAACAGGGTCAAATTCTAGTCTAGCCTAGACAGGCTAGAATACGACCTCTTTCAGATATGCAGTAAAATATTCAGTATCAGCATAGGTTTTATAGGTCTTTTAGAGCGAAGTTATCTGAGTATCTAAGTTTTACTTCATGCGATAAAAATAACCCAACAGAAAATCTTTAATGTCATCAGATCACCGGGCCATTTCTGCAGAATAATGTTCTTATTTTCGTACGCTCCCGTCTCCTTTACTTGGCATTTTCATAGGACAGGTTATTGCCGTAAGTGAATAAGGAATAACAGGATAATAAAGTAAAGTGACGACATGATCGTATAGCATTTTCTAGAAGGTACAATCAGCAGGGGATATACGGATTGCGTTATCAATAAGACCTAAATACGACTGAATTCTCACTCTCAAATAAATAATAAAACATTCTGTAACATTAATTACTTAGGTTATATATTTGAAATATGTATTTTTAGGGTTCCGTAGTCTCAACAAGAAACCATTATAGTTTCGGCCGGGTCCGTATTGTCCGTCTGTCCGCAGCTTAGCTCAGAAATTCTTAGTACTAGAAGGTTGTAAATGTGGCATGAATATACATTTATTTTAGTTACGCCGACTGTAACTCAAAGTAGGGTTTTTTTTTCTCGTCTACCCCATATTGCGGGTTTGTTAAAAAAAATGGATTAAGGGATCCTTTAGTGAAACATTAAGCTTTAAAGTGCAAATTTTTATTAGAGTTAAGTGTCCCCACCTATCAGCTACATGGTAGCTTTTTTATTTGTTTTATCGTTCTTCTATATCTTTATCTATCTTATCTTATCTATCTAATTTATTTGTTTTATCTATGGGGACCCATTTACTTCGGGCATAGATTAATCGATTGTTAAGAAAAGGGAATAACATGCTGTTCTCTTTGCTCTAAAGCCATGTCAGGTTTCGGCTAGCCGACATGAAAAATTTAATTTTATCTCGTGACACAGCACGTTCATTGTCCTGTTATAATATTCAAACATGCTTTCATAGAATTGTTACATAATATTTATTTGGCGCGGGTATTTGAAGATTTAAATACATTTTGGACGAGGATTTTGAATACTTTGTCGAGTAAAACATGGTGTACAGTTGGTACGTAACAATCAAAGTATAGGAGTAGTTCAAGAAGTTCTATAATTTTATTATATTTGAGATTATAAATACAATCCTACTCTTGAGTGAATAAAGCAGCAGAAGGTGTATGAATGGGCAGAAGGTGAGTAAATAATATAAAATAACAGTTTCATATTATTATATTCCTTATATGGCAATGTTTCCCTGATCTTAAATGTACTTTAATATGATATTTGATTTTTTTTCACCTACCTACTCTACACTATCGTACTAATGTTTCGAATGTAAATATTAAAATATTTGGACGTTTGTCTCGCAATCGCTTCTTGACAGCTAAAGGATATAGATATGGTTTTAAAAATAACGTATAGTTCCCGCGAGATAGCACTAAAAGAGTTCTACGCAGACTGAACCGTAGGGAGAGCTAGTTTATCAATACGCTCTCTAAAGCACACAAAGCAGCTTAGCTCTCTAAACACTAACTTCGATAACGAGCATAATACCTCTAACTATAAATTCGCAGCCTCTAATATTCCAACCACTATCGGTCCAATTTTGCGGTATGACGTTCTACATAATAAATCCGACTTTTCGCTTCTGGAAATGGGATGCTTTCGAGTTTCTGGAAATAGGTAGAAATTGAAATGTCTGCGGAAGTATCGGCGTATGAATTGTGTGATTGATGGAGTACATTTATCAATTATTTATGGCTGTTAGGTTGCTCTTATAAAGTTTCGATGTTTGATGAGAACGGGAATGGGATCTGTCATAACTGAGATCGAGCCGGTGATGCATTCGGTTTTTAGAGTAGCGCGTTGATTTTTTGTGTGTGTGTAGGTTTGTGGCTAGTGTGAGTGATGGTGTGCCTATGTGTGAAAATATTGCGAGCAACAGTAAGGACTACGTTAATCATTAACTTAGCAGTATGTATGAGGGGATGCAATCCCGGTTCTTTCTCTACGAAATAACCGGTCAAAACCGGTTTTTCTTAGAGAAAATAACCGGGTTTGCATTCCTTAGTCTGTATAGGTAACGCAACGAGCGTTGAGGGCACACACGCTGCAGCATGACTATGACATGGTGTGTACCGAACAGTTTCGTTTGAATTTTAAACTTTTTGATTTGTTTCATATGGCGCTGTATGTAATCGCTCATCTCATCTCTAGTTGCGTTACCTTTACCTATGTATTTTTATTAAATTTCGTATTTATAGATTTCTGTTATGTTTACATCGCGTACCCTACATTAGTTAGTTTTCACAATTTAAGCAGTCCTAAGGTTGTCTGGAAGTGATAGCTGTGTATGAATAAGACCGCCTATTGTTTGTTTTTGTTAATTTTGTCCTCTTCTATTTCGTTTGTTGGTTTTCGTGTGTGTTGTAACAATAATGAATATTTGTTGTTGTTGTTAATGCTATGCTAAAATCCTTTAGTCTCTGGGTGGGGCCTTGTGCTAGATCCGTCTGGATCGCTACCACCATCTTGCTCGCTAATCCTGCCGCTAAGCAGCAGTGCTTGCACTGTTGTATTCCGGCATGGAGAGCAAGACAGCCGGTGAAATTACTGGCACAGGATGTATTCCATCTTAGCCCTCTGAGTTGGCAACGCATCTGCAATGTCCTTGGTATTATGCGGGTGTCTATGGGCGGTGGTGATCACCTACCATCAGGTGACCCACTTGCTCGTTTGCCTTCCTATGTTGTATAAAAAAAGTCATTAACAGTGACCCAGTAATTGACAAGTAGATACGGAGACATACGAGAAAAAACGAGAGACAATGATGTCAAGCACTAGTACAGTCGCCAACACACTTGACTGAACATTCGTGAACTTTATAAGAATAAGGTGCACGAGTGGTCAGTTAAGAGTGGCGTTTCTACCGTTACCTTCCATAATTATTATGAATAATTTGAAGAAGTATAATTCGTAAACTATACCGTTAGGTACCCCAGTGTTACCTTGAATTAAATTACTAAAATTGGAAAACCTCCCCAAAACCTGAAGTCCTCTGACGGAGCATTTCCAAAAGCAATTACATTTAGCTTTCAATGAGCAGAAGAGAAACAATCAAAGTCGTATTAAACTCGAATTCCTGCGAGCGAGAAATTAACGAATGACTAAATATAATGACTCAGAATTTGAGTCACGTTGTTTGAGACACTTCTGAGGAACCAACAAAGAAATTGTCAGCAATTCCCACCTTCACAAAGCCTCGGCAATTATTTTGAATGAAAAAGTTTTGAAGAAACTTTGTTACACGTTATTGATAATGGGGACTTTACGGGGGGGGGGGGGGATTTACGAGTAGTCTTCTTAGGTAATTGTTAAAACTGTTTTCTAACTTGAATGTGTTCAGAATTGTGTCAAAATGATGGATTCTTGTCACTGCTGATTAAAAGTTACGGAATCGCTGATCCGTTGTCGCCCTTTATGTATCCCCCGCATGGGTCTCCGGGTCTCTCACTCACCGTACTAAACACAGTAGCAAACTACTACTTGACGCCGATATTCTGTGAGAGTATGGTACTAACGCGGTCGAGACGGACCATTCGTATTGCAACACACAATTGGCTACAGTGTGGCTCTACCACTACGCTATTCTAAAAATAGGATTACGAGGTTTAAAAAAAGGAGGTTTAGTATTATTCCCGTCATAAAACTTCATTTTGGTCCAAGCTGCCAAAGGATTTAGTACAGTTTTGAGTAACTCTACGAATTGTTGTTGAAGCTGACAAAAAACATTTTCTTGGTGGACTATACACACAATGCGAATTTGGGCGAGTGCTGCAGATTGGCAGCGGGCGTTTGTGATGCAGAAGCGTGCCGTCCGGACGATCGCGGGCGTGTCGAGCGACGTCTCGGCGAGAGAGTATTTTAGCGAATACAAAATATTGACACTCCCGAGCATGTACATCTATCAGATAGCAACTTTCACGCACGTGAACCTGCATCTTTTTGCACGGAGGGGGGTTAACCTGAATTATAACCTCAGAAGTAACGGCCAAAAAGATCGGCTGGTAACGCCGTTTCATAGGCTGGCGAGATCGAGACAGAGCGTGTACGTTTCGGGCCCCGCGATATACAACCGCCTGCCTGCCGACATTAGGGACGCACCTTCTGCCAGCTCATTTAAAGGTCGGCTTAAAACATGGCTATCCGAAAACATTTTCTATAGTATTGGCGAGTTTATGGAGATGCCGATTTTACTTTAACTAAATTATAATTATAGTGTAATGTGTTTTAGTGTATCGGAACTAATTATGCAGTGTGAATGTAACAATTATTTATGTACTTGACTTGTAACGACTGTTATTAATAAATTTTTCATTTTCATTTTTCATTTTTTTTCATTTTCAATGGATCTAACTTGACCGGCCCAAATTTAATTTTTTCTACCCTGCGTCACCGTTAAACCAATAGTGTCATAAGAAAGGGACGCACATGGGGATAAACACTGATAAACTAAACTTGGCAGGTCATAGAGTCACCGTATGAGAGAAGACAAAAAAGAAACTACAGAGCAGAAACATCGTCTATGCAAACCTGTCACTCTTGTGAACATAATGATCGTTTCATTTAAAGAGATGACAGTATCTATGTTCTGGAGAGTGGTTATCTAAGCGCAACTGCGGGGAGCTCGACGCTGGGACAGCGCCCTGTCAAGCTCTAGTGCGCTACTTCGAGCGACCGAGATAGGGCGATGCCCCGACGTCGAGTCCGACGCTGATGCGCTTAAACAATAACAGTGCTGGTCTGTTATGTCCAAATGTCAAAAAAGTCAACAAGACCAATTGTCAAAAGGTCCAAGCGATCACAGTATTGCGTTCATATCCTCGCCTACCGCTTTCATATCTCGAAAGTAGAATATCGAAAAATTCAAAAATAAAATCCGTATTCGATCACAGAGGCCCCTCGGCGCTATCTCGCTTATTATCCCCGGGGCCAGTGCCAGTGGGGGCCATCGAGTATCGGCCTCGAGGGCCGGCCCTTTCACGACAAGCCTGAATAGATACGTGAGTATTGTTTGCTAAGTGCGTATAGGATGGTTTATTGGCCGAATAGCTGTTCATTGAAATGTTATTTTTTTATAAGTCAGAATGCTTTAGAATAGAACCATTTATTTCAGGCTGGTTAGGCCCAAAAACACATTAAAGACTAACAATACAGTACATATTTATACATAAGACAAAACATTAAAACAATAAAATTAGCACGTTACTTCGGCGACGTGTGACCTAGTTTCGGGGTGTCCAGCAACTGTCCACGAAAACGACAACATCAAAACACACCGCATTGCATTGCTACATCGAAAAATGATAGGTAGTCTATATTAATCTAACACTAATCTATCTTAACTTCTACACTAATCTTCGCTGATATAGTAAAGAGGAAAACTTTTGTTTGTATGTAAGGGGTAATCTCTGGAGTTACCAAACGAAACTATCCGTGACGGACATAGGCTACTAATTTCACGCGAACGAAGTTCATAAATTGTTTTTTCCTGATTGAAAAGTGAATTTGTGCATTTTAGTCGCGGCTTCGACTCCCGTAAGGAGCAAATATTTGTATGGTGAATGAGAATGTTTGCAAGTGATTCGTAGATGTTTATACATTATGTATTTAAGTTATGTTTACATTAAGTATAATGTAAGTAGGTACTTACTTTTATGTTTACTAACAGTCTCTTTTTGACAGTTTTCTATTAACAAAATGAAGTAAAATCGTGATCAATGACTTTCTAAACGTTATATTTAAGTAAATTTATAAAGGCAACAAACGTGTAATTCTAACAACCCTTTATCCTCATGTTTGCAACAATATCGATTAAAAAATCAAAACGCATTTCCATTCACAACTTTCACAAGGAACCCTAAAAATAGTTTCTATTACACGTTTGAAGTGGAAGACAAGGAGGACAAACTGCTGCAACCTTACTTTTGCGGTCGAAAATCCGGAGCAAAAGTACCGAGCCGGTATGAAAAATTGCTAGCTCCACTCTTGTCCACCGGAAGTATTAAGTTTGTCGCCATAAATCCATACAGCTTGTTATTATTCTGAACGCACAGGGATGGTTTGTGCACAGATTGTTCAGGCTAGTGGATCAGAAGTAAGGATGTGTAGTTCGGTAAAGTTGTGTTAAGTAACGTCACGACAACATTTAAGCTTAGCGGTCTAATTTATTTTATCAAAACAATTTTTTTTTTTAATATATTGGGTACACTTTTATTTGTCTATAGCTCGTGATCGTTCTCAAGTACGAGCGTATACAGTCAGCATCAAATAGAGCAAGCAAGGTTGTTAACGATATAATATGAACTAGACTCTGTCGTCAAAAACGTTCGGGCGTTTTTAACGACATGTAATTAAAAACAATTTCATAGAAATAATGTTTTGGCTAGATATAAGTAGAAAAATAACTTACAAATGAAATCTTCTACCCTCCTTTTCCAAAGTTGATGTGTTAGAACAAATTATACAGATGCTTATAGCACATGCAGTCATTTTTGGTAAGCTGTCGCTGCCGTAGCTCTTTGGTGCCGAATTAGCGAGTGACAAAATAATCAATTATAAATTAGATGCGGGTGGTAGGACCTTGTGCAAGGTCCGTCCGGATCGCTACCACCATCATGCTTGCTAATACTAGTGTGCTACTATAGCTGGACTGGGACCCGTCTATTAAAATATACAGAATTTATAGTGCTTGTACAGCTTGGCAAAAAAGTGTTTGGAACAATTTTTTGAGGGCGGATTTTATTAAATTTGACGTTGGTATCAATACTTATGTATATATGAACATGAGTTAGAAAAACTCATTGTTGGTACCTGGCGATCACCACCATCTCGCTCGTTTATTCTGCCGCTAAGCAGCAGTGCTTGCGCACTGTTGTGTTCCGGCGTGGAGAGCAAAAGAGCCGGTGTAATTACTGGCACAAGAGCCATCTTAGCCCTCTGGGGTGGCAACGCATCTGCACTCTCTTTATTGTTGCAGGTGTCTATAGGCGTTGGTAATCACATACCATCAGGTGACCTACTTGCTTGTTTTCCTTCCTATGTTGTATAAAAAAATAGTTTTTATGTCGTGTAGGCACAATGTGCCTATTCCTGTGGCAGAGGGGTAAGTCATTAAATGCCATCTCCTATACTTAATGCTCTAAGTTTCATTCCTCTAGAAACTGTCTCAAATGAGATTTTGAGTAGGCTACTACACTTGATAACATTAAATGTATACTAATAGCTAACTTGGACTTTACTTACCTCCAGTGCGGACAGTGCCATTATATTAAAAAAAAAACCTTTACACAGTATCATAGGATACCTACTGTGTAAAGGTTTTTTTTTTTTGGCTCTAGCAAATTGATGTAGGCTGTGTAAAGGTTCCACTGTTAGATTTAAAAACGGAACAGTCCACGACTCCTCGTAATGTTATGTTGTAAATACGTAAAGTTCATCATCATCATCATCATCATCTCAGCCACAAGAAGTCCACTGCTGAATATAGGCCTTCTCCATGTAGTTCCAAAGTGACCCGTTGGAAGAGGCATCCAAACAGCGCCTAACGTAAAGTTATCTTTGGTTAATCTGCGCACAATTAGATTATTTAATAATCACATAGGTAATTCTGATCGGGTTTCGAACTGCATTCATCATTCCATCACAGTTTAAACACATAAAAGTCTTAATCCGAAAATCAGTGGAACCGCTCAAAAACTACATTTTTACGTCAATATTATACGGCAAAATGCGGACTGCCCAATATGGAATCAATTCAGCGCCATGCCTCTCCACTCCGAAATCTGGGAAACCGCGACATCTCTTGAAAGCAAGCGGAATATTTTCCCAGGAAAATATTGAAAAATGTTTGCCGGCAGTCGTTTGATTTGATTTGCATCCGCCTTCCTTCCTTGTTACCAGCCTCTTCAAAAAGGTCTGCAGCAAAGCGCTGGTTACTATCTAAGTATTTATTTGTGAAGATCTCATGCTATATTCTGACGCAAATTCTGCAAAACGTTACTTGTATTGAGGCCATGCCAACCAGGTGATTTAATCCAATCTCCTCGAGATCTGATGATGGCAAACACAGACACGTGTCAATTCTGTTTGTCGTCATTATCCTCATCATCCTGCTGGCGCTTTTTCTATTTTCTTAACTATGGATACACTTTGGCTATGATCACAGATTTGGCAGGTCAGGTTGTTACAGTACATGAATTGCTATCTAACCTTCCATAGCCAGAACAAAACAGGGGAGCATGGTTAAGCATTACATTAATTTACAGATAGTTAAATTGTTTTTTTTTTACATGAGATTAAATAAATAAATAACAGTTTATTTCTAGAACTAAGCCGTACGTTCCAAATTTAGTTGGTCCTAAAGATTAACCTCAAGAAAATCTTTATTATCTACTCAAAAACCATTCAGATACCTATGGAGCATTGTAATACTACGCAGTCGATGTAAGTTGCTAAATTTATTGACGCCCGATATTGAATTTTTGGACACCTGGCATTTCATTAAGATCAGGGAAGGTTTATGTGACCCAAATTTAGACATTTATAGGATCTGAATTGCACCCATTTCTAGTAATGTCGCGATGAGTAGAAAATAGTTCGAATCTTTCTTTTACTGTTTAAAAATGTTGGCCTTATTGAATCTTTCAAAATCAAATATGATGTCTATCCACTCTTTTTTGTCTTTTGTATATTTATTTATTTTTCGGTTAAATATTAATTTCGAAGCTTTTAGCAAAAATCTGTTGCTGGTGAAATCTCGCCCTCATTCACCGAGAGCTTCATATCATCACATAATTTTTATAATTACCACAACAATCAGTAAAAAAAAATTTCGAAACCAAGTTTGTTTGTGAATTGGGAAGGGTTTTTGATGATTTATAAAAAACTACTAGCTTGAACGATCCTTCTTTTTCCCTTTTATACTGACATAAACAATAATAAACTGCAATTCTTTATTTTTTGTACTTATTACAAACCTTTGCGATAAGGGATTGAAATTCTCATCTCACTCACCTCTCGGTCTTGGTATGGATTTTTTTTGTATTTTTCACTAAATAGGCCTTAAATGCCACGTAGTTCAAAAACTTTTTACCAACTTTAATACTGACGGACAGTAAGGCAGGCAATATAGCAGTAAAAAAAAACCTAATTAAAGTCTTAGCAGATTCCAACCACCCCTAAAAACTTTACTTCAGTTCACACGTAACTTTTGTCAGCACATTCTTCTCCAAATAAACGCCAAAAATATTCCCAATAGAGAAGTTAATTTAAATAATTCAAGACCTCCAGACTTTGATATAGACGGCGGGACAAAATGATGCCCTGCTCAGCAATTATTCATGTAAATGTGGAAAGTTCCAAACAAATTTACAAAATGAGAGTTCAAAGTAACTCGTAAGTCTGCGCTTAATAATATAGGTAAGAATGTTCCAAGTCACCTGAAGGAGCGTTGCTGATTTATTTATTTATTTTAAATGTGTCACTGTTAAGAGCGGAAATTAGGTACAGTGCGATACCCAGAGAATACTTAATACAGCGTACACCAATATCAGTTACACTTACACTCCCCGCAGGGTAACGCAACGGGATTTGACGTTTCGCACACTACTGCATGCCATGTGTGTGCCGGAGAGTTCCGTTCGAATTTTAAACAATTCAGTTTGTTTTCTATGGCGCTCGTAATCGTGTGTTACCGTTAACCCCAAGTTTTTCTGCTTTGCCTAAAGGTTGACTGGTAGAGAATGCTTAAGGCATTAAGTCCACCTTTTGTACATTTTATTTTTAAGCTTGTGCAATAAAGATTAAATAAACCCCAGTTTTCAGTTAAATATTTTTAGTGTTTTTTAAAATGATATCGCAGCTCGCTTATAAGCAGCTAGAGTCAAAATGAATTGTGATTCATACAGATGCCTGCATCTATGTGTATGTATGCATACACATAGATTTAGCATCTAATGTTGTAGGAGTGCGAGATATTTTTATGCTGATTTCTGATTGGGTACGTTTTACAGTATAACGGCTTGAATCGGATAGTAACGGATTCATTTCAAGCCTGCTACTCAGTGCGTTTTTAATACAGTTATGTTGTATTCTGTTTACGTAGATGACTGTTGTCATCATAAAATGTTTATTACATTTTATTTATTTTGATTTTGCGCAAATTGTTGAGGTACTGCTAATTTCGTTTGTTACTGTACATACATAAAGTCTAAATTTCATCATTTTTTCAATGTGCGTCTTTAATCATTATTGAAAAGGAGAGAATTATCACATAAATAGACAAACAAGGGTAAACGCACCCGAAGTATCAAACATTGGCACCTAGTTTTTGGAGGGTTGTCAACACTTGCCTTAAAATAAATTTGAATGTGCCTATATTGAAGTGGTGTTGGCAATAGGCGTTTTTACCCTACCATCATAACAACCGTAGCCGAACCTTAATTATTTATGCCTTTAAAATTAAATAGAGTTAATGAAATAAATCAATTAGAAAATAGAACAGTATTTCAGAGACTTACAATATTTCAGCGTTAGCCGGCCACGGCACGGCACCGTTGCACGGAGAGGGGCTAAGAACACCATTAATTCATATTAAATTAGTATAGCGGAGTAAATTATACTTTCTGTCTGTGCGTTGCTGATCTTATGGTTAGCAGCTAAATACAGGAAAAGTCTTTTACTAACTTAATGTAATATTATATTTATTTTAAATCGAATCGTAATGTACTCGTATAGATGTTTGTCCGATACGTCTGTAAAGTGTCAACTTTGGATATTTTTTCAATTGCCCGCCAATTTGCCTGTGTAGAATTTCCTAATTTCGAGCCATCCCACGGAACTATGCATTTTAAAAGCAGTAAATTATTATTATTATTATATTATAGGCAAGCAGCATCATTGCTGATATGCCTATCTCAAAGTTCCACAAGTTATTTCAAAGTCTTGTTTAAAATATTTAAAGTTCACACATAAAATGTCAGACACTTCAATAATAATTCAAGACGTGATCTATCTCTCTTCCGGATTGTCTTCAAATTGATGGGCGAATGAGTAACACACATTATAATGTAAGTATAATTCAAAACCTAAAAGCCCGCGTATAATGAACATCTAAGATATCATTATTTAAAATAATTTCTGTAGGCCCAAAAATTTAAATTTTTTATATGCACTAGGTTTAGAACTGTTCGGCTATTCTGGTATCTGTTCTATATTTTCGACAGCCCTGAACATGGGTATTGAAATCTAATGGGCAAGTAAAGCCAGAGGCGTGGGCAGGTCATCATAAATTCAGCCGAGCGGCACCGGAGCGCAGAGCATTATGAAAATTGATGACGGCTGCAGGTCGTTCCAATAAGTCAGAAGGATTAGAAAGATTTGCGGATATATGTTGAAATAATTTAGTGTTTTAGTAGCCCTAACATGACTGATATAGGTTTAATTTATTCCTTTTTTCTATACAACATAGAAAGGCAAACGAGCAAGTGGGTCCCCTGTTGGTAAGTGATCACCACCGCCCATAGACACCCGCAACACCAAGGAGACTGCAGATGCGTTGCCTCCCCAGAAGGCTAAGGTAGAATAACTCTTGTGCCAGTAATTGCACCGGCTATCTTGCTCTCCACGCCGGAACACAACAGAGCAAGTACTGCTGCTTAGCGTAGGATTAGCGACCAACATGGTGGTAGCGATCCGGACGGACCTTGCACAAGGTCGTACCAACCTGTAAAAAATCCTTCCTTATCTAATCCTTAAATCCTTCCTGCGTCTTTGTTAAACTAGTGTTATAAGGAAAGGACGTCTGTAGAGATAAGCTCAGATAAACTAAACTAGACCAGTCATGTCAGGGTTACAGAAGGTTGATCATAAAAGTATTGTTATTTAACTTTTAACCAGGCTATGGAATTAAATGAAAACGGTTTAATCCAATAACCTGAACCTTATCCTTTTGTAAGATCGAAAAGTCGTCAAGCAATTTCTTGGTTGACTATACTCGTACATATCGCTGCTGGTCTGCAATAACGCTGCAAAACAAAATAATACGCTTTCGAGTTAAGTACACAGCGAGGTGTAGAACAGGCGAATCCTTATCTTATCTACGTCTACACTAATCTACACTAATATAATAAAGAGGTACAGTTTGCTTGTTTGTTAGTTTGTTTGTATCTCTGGAACTAATGAACAGATTTCAAAAATTCTTTCACAGATAGAAAGCTACACTATTTCTAACTATTCCTTTACGTGAACGAAGTCGCGCGCGTCCGCTAGTCTTGAATAAAGCACCCGTGTTCCTACGTCACGAAACGATGGCGTGACAACTTTGAGCCCTTATATATGTACGTCTGTTGTCTAGTATCATTGTTAACTAGTAGAGAATGCCTTGTGGTTTTATTGAGGTCCACATTGTTTATTGTGCAATAAAGTTAAAGTTAATAAATAATACAAGTTTTGCTTAGTTTGGGGCTTAGGTCATGTTGGAATTGTCTCAGGATAATGAACTAATCTATTATTATTGAATACAGTTCGTGTCCTTCGTTGCCTTCCTTAGGCTTAACACGTTTGCTCATCCTAATATCTAAGGCAGCTATTTAAACTGTCACTTAACATTCACACCGCACGCGGCACACAATAAAAACGACGTCAAAACATTTTATTTCCCTGTAAATAGCCCACGGGCGTTTAATATGCGCCTCATAGAGACAAGAGAGGAACGTGGAATGCGTGTAATGCCTCATATGTCGGGATGTATGAGGAATGGAAGGGCTTACACAGTTTAGTATTTCTTGTGTTCATGCTGCGGTGGGCACGGACTGCTTCTCTGCTGTCGTCTGCAGGAAGGCTTCGCTATTGGGCAGGATGAGGGCCAATGTCAACAGTATCCTGCGCACCATTTATTAAGTTTACAAGTAAGTCCAGTTTAGCACTTCTGTGTTGTAAATTTAGGGTTTAATCTATTTTGAGGGAATAAAATAATTTTGTGGTCTGGTTTTCTCACGTTATTATTGTTTTCAATAATAGATCGAGAGTTTGTTATTGTAAGTTATTATTACTTAGATTGTCATAAGTTTGAAACCGATTGTCAACGTGGGCACAGAATAAATAAACAGAAACTTCTCTGTTTCGACCACCATTAAACGAAGTCCAACTTTATGATCAGGCATAAAAAGTTCGTATTACTTCATAAACATTCGCCAGGCGGCATGCGTCAAAAGGAAGGCGCCGCCCGCGCCCACCTTCCACCCGCAATGCCCCGGCGCACCGCTAGGGTTGGGCTGCTTACTATAATACTATCTCGTGCAACACAGAGTGAGAGACGCGCGCGCGCGGCAAGCCGGTAACCTACTGCGATTAACCTATGTCATAGGTAATGAGGCGAGCGCGCCTATAGTGCGGAGTGGAACCCCCCTGACGTGGGCCTGTGTCACGCTGCGTAGCGTGCAGCTCTGCGTCGCACACCACTATGGATCCACGTGACATCAGCATCGTGCCGCCTTGGGTGACTCGACATATTCTGAGTAGACTCCGTTTCCTTGTTTTGTATATTAATAAGTACTTAGTGTCAACTTTAAGTCCTTCTTTTGTGTATGTATACTTTTATGTGGAATAAAGCTTTTCTATTTCTATTTCTACCTAGCATGTAACTTTTCGATACGCGTTAACCCGTCATGTAATTCATTGCATCTCTCTCCAACTGGGCTAGTTAGAACAAGACGCGCTGAGTTACGTAAGGAGTTAACGCGTGTAGAGAACGTTCGTGCTAGGTGCACGGTCGTGATAGCTGACAGGCTGGACGGGTCTTATTTTGTTCACTGCGAAACAGTCCATATGGCTGGAAAAAAACTACTATTTATAACGTTATCGGGACTTTAACGCGATAAAAGTATATTGTTGATTTACCTCGACGTTTCGGCCATGTTTCAATGGCGGATGAGTAGACTGAAGTTGAGGGTATTACTTCTGTTTAGTCGCGCGAGTTTTACGAACTACCCGCACTTTGTCTTGTTTATTTTCCACCAGCATATCACGACACCGACACACAATGCTTACAATGTCCGGCGATTTATCCTGAATCCTGAAGTTATTCTGAAACCCTCCTTAAAACAAAATGTAAAGAGAAGTAACTATATTAAGAAAAAAATATAAGCTACTACTTAGGAACTTAGAATAAAATTCAGTGTCAGTGGTGGGTGAGGAGATGAATTTAAATATTTTTTATAAAGACAAGGTAAGACAGCTCAAGATTAAAAGATCAAGACAAACAGAAGGATGAAAAGAAAGGCTTTGTCTAGCAGTGGGAGAGTATTAGGGTTTCTTATTAGTTATTGTATAAATAAATAATTATAAAGTTGATTTTTAACTGGTGGCAAGGTTGGCAAATAAGTTCCCATCACATTAAGTAAAGGCAACTTTGCACCCGTACAGCCTCGCATTTGTATAAAAGGTGTTTTTTTTTACATTAGAGCAATTCTTTAGGCTTTCTTCGTAGTCTCTTCAATTGGTACTAATTCCTCTTATAACAGTATTGTAGACACCGAAATGCGGTCAATCTAGATCTGCGTGCCTTTATTTCGGGCAAACCGTGCTAACTATTTGTGAACAAGCAATTTATTTAGTTTGGAAGTAGTGGTATAATGGAAATTGTATAGTTTATCTTTGTTTTATTAATGACTAGCGATCGGCTCCGTCTTCGCTTGTGTGTAATTTACTAACGAAAAATTTATTACAACGAATTGTAAATAAAATATATTGTAAGAAATTTTCTATTAAATCTGTTGCATGTTTTAGAAGAAGTACATAAACAGCCGAAGATACGATAAGAACAGATAAAGATGGATAGCGACTTTGATTTATACTACGTAAAGATAATTAGATGTTTCTAAACTACAGGAATCAATAATTTCAAGACGCCCAAAGCCTTGTGTCTTGCTAATGTTGGTATAATCATAGATTAATTAATTGTCTGCATGATTTTCTACACCTGAATGCACGCACACAAAGAGACGAAAGTCCCAGGATGTAGGTATAGTTTCACTCACAACTGTGACAGATCCATTCAATCAAAGCAAGAGTATCCATTGAAACAAAGGCAATACCTAACCTTTATCCCCTTAGAAGCACACAGGTACTTCTATGCATATGTCGAATTTCCAAAACCAATATTGGTGATTCCCACACAATTCCGAACTGACTGAATAATGAAGCGTTTGGAACTGAAATTTGACATGTAAGCTCTATTTGAGTTTAGCGTCTATTTGTTTTCGAAGCGAAAACATTCAAGCGACGGATTTGACGAAGGAAGTGGATGTGAGGTTTTTGATGACTGCGTAGAGTTAAGAATGCCGTGATAAAGTCTAAGGTAATTAAATGGGTAAAACTTAATTGTAGGTTTGGTGCCAACTTTTAGAATAATTTTTAGCGTAACTTTATTTTTATTTTTGAACAAGAAATAGCAATAATAGATTTGGTACTTACTACGTGTATCAAGAGTGACACTGAATCGATATAGGATTTAAAGGTCAATACAAAAGATGAGGTTAGTGTTTATTTAAATACATTAGTATTTAACTCTTACATTTATTTTATACTGAGTGTGATCGAAGTGAGACAACAAAAAAATATGGCATCATAATTTTTATTTATGAATTTATGCGAATTTAACTTTTACAATGACATCAGTCTTCAATTTGGTAAGCATTTTTGATGATCATGTAAAATAAATTTAAAATTATATTATATTTTTATACCCAAGTTGAGATTTTGTATAAAAAAAATACAGTGCAGAAAAGTCGTATTTTTTTAAACTAAAATAAAGCTATCCAAAATTAATCCGCGAAGTAAATTAATTTTACAAAACTCCAAGTACGGAAGCTACAATAGTCTAAGATCCGAACTTACATCGACCTTCACCGATCTGATAATAGAATGAAACATATTTTATAACAAATATAGTATATTAGAAAATATATTAAAAATGGGTTGCCTAAAAAGTCATGGACAGACTATTTTTAAATATTTAAAAAAATATATATTTTTAATTAATTGTTGTAAAACTTAAATATTTATGTATTTATTTAATTGATGTAATATTGTTTAATATTTTAGTGTTATATTTAAGATATTTGATTGTTATGTATTTAATTATTTATTTTTTGCAACTCAAATGTCAGTTGCTCCAAAATAACGGTCATTGTTTACTACGGTATCGCTGTCATTCTCTGTCGTGTAAATACCGAGCATGCGCACTTTCTTATTTGTAATATACTTTCTAATATACTAAATTGGTTATAAAAAATAATCAAAAATAGTCTGTCCAGGATTTTTTTAGGCAACCCATTTTTAATATATTTTCTAATAGGTATACTAAATTTGTTATAAAATATGTTTCATTCTATTATCAGCTCGGTGAAGGTCGATGTAAGTTCGGATCTTCTACTACAAGAGAAGGTAGTGCAAAGTTCCTTTAACTCATGAAACGTTTGCCAAGCGAACTGCGCGATAAACTTCTCTCCGCAGGTTTTACAAGGTAAATTAATTCCAACTGCGAACCAGTGATACGTTTATTATTAAATAGCAGTAGTGTAACTGTCGATTTTTTAGTGGCATAAAGGTGTATAGATATTTTTGACGTCTTTGTAACGTATATTATATATTTATGATTCTGCATAAATGTGTAAGTAAGCCGTGCCCTGCGGTCCTTTCATGACCGGCCCAGGTTTAATTAATCCCTCACTGCGTCTCTGTCAAACTAGGGTCATAAGAAAGGGACGCATGTAGAGATAAACTCTGATAAACTAAGTTAGACCACTGATGTGGGTAAAAAATTGCTTGACTAATTCACATAATTTTCAATAATACATTTAAAAATTCTAAACTAGACATAGACAAATAAAACTAAAACTTTTTTCAATTTTTTCAATTTTTTCAATTTTGTATCTCATGTCGCTATCTTCATTACGTGTCCATGAACGTTATTTCGTTATGAGTGTTTATGGGGACAAAAAATAAAGTGCTTTTTGTCCAAAGACAAAGTGGACTGACTGGTTTAACGATTCGTCTGCCAAGGCTTTCGCTACTGCGTCTATTAGTTCTGTGACGGTCTTACTGCACAATGCGGTGCGTGTTATTCGACAACTTTATAATTCAATACAAACCTTGTTGTCAACAGGCTGGAACCCACTACTGTTTGATGTCAGGCGTTAATTAGATACAGGGTAATCTAAAGTTTTCTCACTGTAACTTGAAATTTCGCAATGCTCGAATAAGTTGAAGTTAAAATTAATAATAATGTCTTAAAGTTTAAGCGGTTTATGTCATAACTTAGTTTTCAGTTTCATTGGAATGTTTTAAAAAGCAATGCAAATAATTTACAATGAGCTTTAAAATGCAAACTAAATAGCAACAATATAATGTCGCGTTAGAGGACTTTGCTTTATTTGTAATATCCAGAAACTGAGTTCTTAAGAAATGTCAACTACAATGTTTTAGCAAATAAATGCTTATTGGTTTTTTTTGCTGCATCGCTCATTTAACAAAAGAACTATAAACATAAAACATGTCTAAATGCATCAAGAGTGAAAACTAGCTAAAACACAATATAAAACGAACAACATAAACTGCGGCAGCGCATTCCCAAAGCCTGTTTGCAGTCAAAGAAGTCCAAACTCAATTGAAACAACGTCTGTATTGAAATATTCTCAAGAGAACTTTTAGGTTTTGGCTTCTGTCACGGAAACCGCGATACACTCGAAACTTTGTGGCATAAAACGTGCTCAGAATTGAGGAAGGAACTTTGGGAAGGTCCTATTTTTGTTTCAGAAGCACTTTAAGTTGAACTGTACTGTTAAACTCATTTGGTTCAAATTTAAAACACCAACGAAGAGGACATGAGGCTTCTTAATTTGTGTTTAAATAATAGTGATAGTGAGTGGTAGCGATGTCATTAGTAATTTGAAATTAAGCAAAATAAAATGGAACGTTAAATAATGAAACAAATTAAACTTTCTACTATGTATGCGGCTAGTTTTCAAAATAAAATTAACCTTTTTATTTAGATTAGTGAAGTATAAAAAAAAATCGAAACATTAACGATATAAGTTTGAATGTTTTTGATGATTTCCTAAAAAGATCCTAATATTCCAATGCCAGTGACCATTAAAATTAAAATAGATGATTTAAACATATTGTAATTACAATTCTCTGAATATTTTATTCAGCAACCTTATGTATTTATGCTTGGTTATCTAAGCATAAATACATATATAGGCATATTTTGATTTAATTTAATTTATTTTGACTCGGTTCTATTAAACTTAATTTGATTTGTTTTAATTTTATTTATATTCTCATTTAATTTGATGTACTTGACTTGATTATATTTTATTTTATTTGACTTAATTTAAATTGTATAATTTGATTTGTTTTAATTGGATTCACCATTCACTAACATTAGTCCTAAGTTTAATGTTACTAACCAGATTTGGAATTTTAATTCTGAAATAAATGATTATTAATTAATTATAAATACATCATCATAAATAAAATCTGTGCATCAGTTAACTGTCATTAATACTTCTGGATACTCTTTAAATCTTAGAGCTAACTCTCTAATCGGCGTAGCGCAATCGCCAAAAAATATGACTACATTCCTTGCCTTTTTATCTCCTTAATTTAGAGAAGTGAGAAATATGGCAATTACTTCACCAACAAGCGAGTATAGCTCGAAGTCTTACAAAGTGGCAACAGGTATAGCCGTCCTCAGGTAAAGCAATTGCTCCTGGCTCGGCTACTAAATGAAGTCAGCTGAAAACACAATCCCTTTAACGTATCATACTTATAAATGTATAAAGAAAAACTACATCAGGAAATGTTGGAATGGTTTAGTTAAATTTGCATTCTAATCTCTATATTGTTCTACTTACGTCATTATAATTGACGGAGAAAATTACAAATGCTGTAAGCGACATGTTCCTTGATGTCTCTTACGACATTAGAGATTTCCACTGTCGAGTATAGCACTACCATTTGCTACATTACCATTTGCGCTTTGATACATTATTCAAACACTAACAGCACCCACACTTATCCAATAATAATCAAGCATACGCATCCACTGAAACTCAACCCCTTGCACGATTTTACATAAAATCTTCTAAGACTCCCCGAGGCGTTTTTGTAGCATAGATTCTAAAGTTTATACCCCGCATAACAATATGGCTTTGCTCCCCAGATAGGCCTCGTAATATGAAGTCATGTTTCCAAATCATCTAATTAACAGGAGAGCTCCGCAAAGTTTCTATGGTGAGCGGAGGCGGCGCGCAAAAGTCGCACGTCAAGTTATGATTGCCGCAAGCGACTCGTTCAATGTAGCTGCTTTGCGGCCGCTAAAACAGCATGAGTGTTGTAAAAGGTTTTATAAAAGAATTACACTAGGAATTGCAATTCCGGCCTCTTTAATACAAGCAATCCCGGGATGCCGATATTTGTGCAAACTGGGAAACCTGGTATTGCAATCCCTAAACACCAGCTCTGGTTCAACCAGTCATTGGTTAGTTTTTTAACCAACAAATTTCGTATTTTTTTTAACCTCTTTAATGGTGGAATTTCTATCTTCAGTGGTTTAGGCTGTCTGTCAGTCGGTCAGACAGAAACGTAGCTCTTTTTTGTGTATAGAAAAACAAAATTCTTTCTAGCCCTTTTATTTCAGATTACATTTCCAAGATCGCCAAGAAGTTTAGACTTCATCGTTTACTTTTGTGATGTCACGTTTAGGTGCTGCGGTAAGATTACAAAACATTCAAATAAGACAAAGCAGGAAGAACTTATTATGTGACAAATACACCGGCTTATATCCCGAATCATAAAACATGATTCAAAGAAGAAGCTAATGTTCCATCTTCCATACCATTCGATTCTGCAAAAGAAAGAAACTCAAAACACGTGCATGGCGGCAGGCAGGGTTTCATCACACGATTTTGTGAGATGTAATTTTGATAAAATATGTAATATAGTATAGTATTAGTAACTCGAGAAGAAAAATGAGTGACAGTTGTTGCATGCAGATATAGAAATCATTAAATGACTAATTCTGCTTATTTACATGGGATGTAATGGTGGGATGGGATATTTATATTTCATGTCCATATTCTTGCAAATAAAGCTTCAACAATATTAATCATAGTTTTATTCCTCCTATGAAATTTCCGCTATTTTTATGGCCGTTGTTTATAAATTAGAACGTTCACCGAGAGTGCCATCAGAGCTTGTTGTCCGTAATGAATTTGTGTAATAGGTAACGACTAGTCAGACCTTCGGCAAACGTTGAACTGAAAGGTCGACTGAATTTGCATAGAATCGTTCTCACATGTATAGCCACCAGATACCTAGTTATACCCATAACCAGACACCTATAGACTGTAGCTGAATAGCTTTACTTCACATTTTTATTGTTACTTGACTTTATTAGATTGTAGAAAATATTTATTTAATCCTTTCGTGATACGACTACCATTAACTGAAATTATGTGACATGAATATCTTGTGCTATAATACAACGTGTATGTGTAATCTGTCATCTTATTACGAATACACGACACAGTTATTACGAATAATGTATTCATTCAAACACGATGGGCGGGTGTAAGTTAGAAGTGACGAGGGCATAATTTTAGGTCCCTACTCAAAATAGTGAAAACGATATATCTAGATAAAATCCGGTCAAAGCAACTCCAGTGCTATGCTTCAATCTTCACATTAGATGGTCAGTCCACCTTAATGAAGGCCTGTCTACGCTTTCTCTTTTGGTACGCGTTCGCCATTAAAGAACCTCTATGCTCTTAATTCAGTAGGCTCAAGATGTGCTCTGCTTGCTAACACATATATCCATAAAAATATCACACACTCATTTAAACTTAGCTATTCTCGTGGCCCTAACATGACCGGCCGAGTTTAACTTATCCATCCCAGCGTCTCTGTCAAGCTAGTGTCATAAGAAAGGGACGTCCATAGAGATAAACTCAGATAACTAAACTTGAGCGCTCATGTTAAGGCCATTGAAAGAAAGAAAGAAAAAAAGAAAAACATTTATTTAAGACTACACTGGAGAGCATATGACCAAGATGAACTACTGATTCTTAAGCGAAACGATACCAGTGGTCACAATATGAGCAGCCCAGGTTTAACTTATTCCTCATTGCGTCTGTGTCAAACTAGTGTCATAAAAAAGGTACGCACGCATATAGAGATAAACTAAGATAAATTAAACTTGCCCGGTAATGTTAGCGCTACTGGTATCATCTCGCTTGGAGCACGCTGGAATGGACATCTCTTGTAAATCCCTGCAGTTTTTATTGAGGCCTCTCTTGGGTTGGAAAGACGATATCTGCCAACAAGCAGGCAGTGAGAAATGCAGATGGGAACGAAGCGTGGAAGCTTCCGTAGGTCAGTCAAAAATTACCCTAGTCTTATGTAGGTGTAGGCCACATATTTGCTTAGCCCGTGGCTGGCGAATGTCGCGCACTTTGAAGTCAAAAGTCGACCCTCAAGAGTCCAAAAGCAGACACAAGACAGCATGGATTTGGGGTAGTCATCGCTCTTACCCTACAATTTGCACCAACGAGAGCATCAGGGATAATTGCATTATTGGCGATAGTCTCGTCGACGCGATACATATTAATTTGCTTTCCTCAGTAATTACGTACAAGGCGGATCTCGCGTAATTGGTGACGGGGTGCGATCATTGTTTGCGAGACTCTTCAGAATCTGTGCAAACTTTATGCAGAGAGTAGAGTTTGCGGTGGGAATACTGTTGTGGATTAATAACCTGTAATACAACCACAGTGAGGACATTGTATCGGTGCTTTTGTCACTCGGGTCCCATGAATAACTCCTAAATGAAAACAATCAGTGAAAACTTTCACGAAAGATGTAACGTCTAAAATTCTACTGTACAAAAAAACTTCTCTTAAGTAACGTGTTTAAATTGCAGTCACAAGTTACAAACTAGCTTAATGGTAATGAGAAAGCCACAAAAGAAAGTACAATTCAGCATTTACAGGCAAAATGGCAGCCGGGCTATACTTGACCTAGGTCTGTGAATAAAAAATGTACCTACAACTGTACACTCACTCGAGGTCCCTGTAACGTAGATTTGGAAAAACCTAGAATATTTAAAGCTGGTTTAGAAGGAGACATTTAACTCACGGCAATTTTTTATAAGCTACTGGCGACCTGCCCTGACTTTCCACGGGACAATTAGGTTGCAATGCACATAAAAATAACCCGTAAAACGTGGTTTAGAAGACGTAAGCGACCGAAGATATGAAGACAGACAAAAGAAATTAGCCTATTTACTATGTTTTGAACAAATTTTGGGGCATCCAACATCATCCAGCAATCGATTCAGCAAACTATCATCAAAATCTATTATACATATAATTTAGGCTTGTACATATTTATTAAAAAATATGATATATGTACAGTCAGCCTCAGTAGTAGCTAAACACTGAAGAACCTTAAAGTAACGTATGAAATGAAAGTTGCTCGAATTTGTCACATTCCTGACATCGACAAGGTACTAAAACGTTCAGCTAGTTCTGAGGCTGACAATATACTGCTCATGTTTGAACACCTAAGTTCGCTCGGCTCGTGCATAACCCCAAAGTACAGTACGCAGGTATTCACTTTTTCCAAAGCAATCTTTCCCCAGCAACGTCAAGGCAGAAGCCACTCGTAGTTGAAGATGTACGAAGCATTCGTTTAAGTATTCTATTTTCGACGCTAGTTCGGGATACATGCCCCTGAATTATTACGCGGGGCATAAACGATTCCGTGCAAACGAGATGAAACCGCCTGTAGGAGGTTCTTTTAATTAACTTTACAGAGATAGCTTTACGAAATAAAAGGATACATTCCGTTTATTTTTTCGTGCAAAATATAGCCGTTTTTCTGATTTCATATCAGACCGGCGATAACTGCGTAGGAGGTTAACGTTGTCCAACTGTCGCTTGATCGCACTAAGTTGCCACACTGTGTCTTCTCTCTTCTCTTTTTTCCAACCTGGAGTCGTCCGAGCAGTCGTCTTATTGCTAAACATATGCCTAAAATACTTACACAACAAGTGGTTGTACCTCTTCTGCGTCCACTGGTGTCCAGTGACCTTAACCAAGTCGTAATTTCATGTTGTGGTGGACCCACGCTGCGTCTCCTTGTCTGTGGTTGTCACTTAAAAACCTTCACGCCCCACCAGGATTAAGTTCTATGAGCCATGTGCCCAGTTCACTGCCACTTCAGCCCACAGATTATGCCAATGATGGTTTTGCTACATCAGTGTGACCAGGTGTACTTTTTTCCACGTTAAACACACTAATAAGGTTTGTCGTCACAGATCGTATTCATGTAGAACTGTGTACCTACTCAAGCTCGCATTTAGCATTTCGTTGCTATAAGAATGAAACGCCAAATGTGATCTTGAGTATGCGTTCGTACTTGAGAACGATCTATAACAGAAATAAGTAGTTATGTAAATTTGACGGTAATAAGAGTATTTGTCAACTGACAAACCCGCCCGTAAAGTAAACTTACATTACATGCATAAGAAGAAACCAATCGAAAACAGAAACAATTATCAAACAGAAGGAAAATCGACAGCCGCACTGGTTAAATGATGAGCGCAGTCTAGAGTCCTTAATATGGATGAGGTCAGTCTACCCGCAACAAACTTAGCTGAGGTTGAACGTGCATTTTCATTGTAAAATATTCTATCTCTAATCATAAAAAAACTGATTTAGTGCAAATCGGACTCGCACACTCAGGATTTCATACTACCGCACGATATGTATGTTCTTATAATTAATTTACCAAGAAAAGGTTGTGTGCTTATCCACACGATAGAAGTGAAAAATTAAATAAACCGAATTTGTACAAAACTCTGACATCAAATTTTACAACAAAACGCCTATTCAAAGGTTAGCCAAATAATTAATGTGGTAACCCTAGACCTCGCAACTTGCGCCCTCACCGCTGAGGGCCAAGTCGCGTCAACCAATTAGAGAGCAGCATTAATGCAGTTGATTTATTTATTAAGGCTAGTACGTTCCAGCAAAATGAGTTCAACAGCTTGTCGCGCCTACACGATTTTAATTGGATTTCGATATTGCTGGGATTAAAATTTTCGGTCTGTACTGAAGTTTTAGTAATATTAGGTGAATCTAGAAAGAGGTAACGATGTTTCCCGTGGTTATAAACTTTCACGAGCTTAGGAAAGATTATGCTATTAACTGAGATACTTACGATAGTTAGCGCCTGAAATAAAAGTAATGAAATTTTAATGTTTTTTCTAACAATGACTAACTTAATTAGGTCTTGTTCAGAAAAAACGTAGGTTTGTTGATGGCCATTTTCTTAATGAGTATATCTTGTTCTGTAGCCAAATCAAGCAAGTCCAAACTCTGGAGGTCAAATGGCGATATCTTTACTGATCAAATGCGGTGGCAATAATTTCCAAGAAAACTTTTAGTGATTACAAGGTTTCACTTGTATTCTACGCTGCTAACAGTAATTCATAAGCCAACACTTCACTTTATTGCTCACTTCCCCAGTATTTACTTCCCGATACAATATATCTTTGAAATTAACTTAATCTGCCAAACCCTAGTTTATTCCCCTTATCCCATATTGATTCAACCCTTAGGTGACAAATGCAAAAACTTTTCGCACATTCACGGACCGGAGTCAGTCATAAATAGTATGGTTGGCATAGTTTGAAGCCGTCTTCACCTAAATCAGAGTGATTAATGGCCCCTTATGTGTGAGGGATGGATTTGCGTCTGGGTGCAATTCGGAGGTGGCAAGCGGAACTTAGCAGATTGAGTTTAAATTACATACGAGGCCAAGCCAAGGATGGTTTGCATTGTGACGTCACGTGGCTAAATTACATGATCAGAATGGTAACCAAGGAATAATTGGCATGTCGCAACACAATGCTGAGTGTGGCCCTATTGGCTCCTGTTTGGCACCATTTATTTACCGATCTTTTTATGTTTTTTTTGGATTCGTCGTATTCGTTCCGTATCCGATCATAAAAAGATCTTTTTATGATTTTTAAGGGGTTCCGTACCCAACGGTGTCAATGGGATCTTATTACTAAGCCTCCATCTGTCCATTCGTCTGCAACAGGGCTATTTTTTTAACCACACACTGTAATTTAAAGATTTTTTACACAAGGTTTGTATGTAAATGTATGCATCCTAAGTATGATACAAATTAGATTGTATTTGGTAATACAAACAGTTCACTCGCCTTTTTGAAGTCGAGTAATTACTTGACATGTTTCGGAGCAGTTACTCGACTTCAAATACTTGGGTATCCGTTTGTATTAATTTGCCCGATTGTATTTACATGAAAAATAGCGTGTTGTCAAATGATCTTCTAATGCATTGTGAACATGAAATTAAATAAATATCCTTGGCCAAGTCACACCAATTGAACAAGTCCCCCACTAAGCAAAGCTTGTGCTATGGGTACTAGACAACGGATATATATACTTATATAGATAAATGCATACTTAAATACAAATAAAATCCAAAACTCGGGTACAAAAATTCATATTCATCATACAAACATTTGTCCCTCCCGGGAATCGAACACGGAACCTCAAGCTTCATGGTCAGGGTCACTAACCACTAGGCTATCCGGTCATCAAATTGAATGAATGCGTAGCGCATTTGTACACTCAAGGGTTGAATAAAAGCAAACGTAACTGTTTATTAAAAGTTTTTGAAAGATTCTTACAAGAAAGTTTATTTGTAGAAACCGAATGGATGTTGGACATAGGTAAGACATTTGAAACTCCAGCGGGGCTGGTTCCTGCGACAGATATGTGGTACACTTGGGGTCGTATTGTGTACACACCGTTAGGAAGCTAGTGTGATCTGTGATTTATTTGGGACAAACTTTACTTCTAAATGGAACGTAACCAAATACTAACAAAACTGCGGACTGTGGTTTTTTAGCATCGCTTTGAATTTTCAAATGCTCCTTCTCTTAAGCTATTGACACTTATTTTTTATTAACAGTATGTTTTTTAGTCAACCAATTTGATTTATAGGCTACTGTAGAGCCTTTTCTTAATAAATGTCATAATGACTTCTGAATAAATGTCTTAATATCTCAGCGATGACACAGTGCGACAACGTTCTACAGTGGCCTATGAATCAAATTGGTTGACTACACTGGTAGTAATGTGACTCTCTTACTGGTCTTCCTCTTATAATTATTAAAAGTATGAAAATTGCAAAACAATATTCATATATGTTATTTTCTAAACACCCTTGGTCTCATGATTCGTTATTGGTCTTCACAGTTTCCATAATTACTTCCTAATTTTGATACTAGGTCGGTGGCAAACAAGCATAAAAGTCGGCTGATGGTAAGCAAGTAGCGCCACCTGTGGATGCCTGCTATTCCAGAGGAATTAATTATACGTAAGTTGCCGACGCTGCTACGTTTTCATCCCCTTTTTAAAGCTGAAGTTGTACATCGCTGGAAACCCCTAATGATTAATACTTAAACTTTTAGTATTGGTAATGAACTACCAAGAAATTCATCGACATACATCATCGATAAAAAATGCAAGGAACCATTCGATGGAACGGTCTGACTGGTACTATCGGAGGCCTAGATTATTCAGTTCTAGATAGCACCCGCTTCTCCTAACTCAATACGTTATCTATGTAGATGGGAACAATTGCGTTCTAACTGGAAAATGGCTATCGGTGTTGCCTCGACCGAAATGTTAGCTAGCTATAAATTTCCTTGTCGGATAGATTTGCAAGAAGCCAGGCAATTTGGAATCTGATACAATTCACTGACAAGCTTAGTTTTTGAGTGACACGGGGTCTCAATGTGGGTTTGGAGACTGGGACAGCATTGTATGAATGTTGTTAAACGATATCTAGAATATCGTTGTTATAGAATTATAGATCGTTCTCAGGTATGACCGCGTTCTCAAGATAGCATTTGACGTTTTGTTTCTGAAGGAATGAAACGTCAAATACTTGAGGGCGTTGTTATACTTGAGAATAATCTAAGTATAAATACAGGGATAAAGTGATAAGTAATTGATGGACAAGTAGTTGAGGCAAATAAAGATATTTAGTTAGAGCCTAAGCACGGCAAATGAAGAAGAGAGGAAAAGTGGTAGGTGGATGCTGATGACCATAAGTAGAATTAGATGTGGTTTCAAAGATTGGGATTCCATTTTAACCGTAAGGTCTGTTAATTATATATAAAATAAATTTGTCGTAACCAATTCTGTTGTCAGAAATTAACTAATAAGTACTTAAATGTTCTACGAGTTTTATGTGCTGTGCATCGAGTATGAACCTTCTTGATACGCGTTAACTCGCTACGTTATAGTGGCAGGCTAACATCTTGAGCATAAATAGAGTGGAGGGGGTATGTTTGCGCATGTATACACATTTGTAACGGTTACTGGCGCAGTCAAGGTCAGTGCTCAAGTTGTATGCCAGGAACTATACTCAGTGTGTCTCTCTCCTAGTGGTCTAATTAGAATGAGACGCACTTAGTTACGTAGTGAGTTAACTCGTGTCGAGAAGGTTCGTGTTGGTATACAGTTTTAAAATAATAACTCCTAGATCATGACCTTGACCTTTCTTAAACATACTTTTGTCAAAATATTCTGTGGGCAATTTAGTCAACTTTAAATTTTCTATCTGTATGTTGGTCAACATATATTGATTAATCTGTGGCATTATATTACGGGTGCTTTACTTTTTCTTCACCTTTCTCTTCATTAACGTACGGTCGAGTATTGTTGTGCTCCGCATTAAACTAAAGTTATCAAAAACTGCTGTCTTTACCATAACCTACATCCAGTCTGTTAACCTAACTACCAATCCCAAAAACCAAATCGTTCATACACTTTCATTTACCTTTCTAACCCTTCATACACATACGTCCCAAACCACAATCGTTACGTATACGCGAGATCTTAAATCCTAGAGGTATCGTGTACATGTTTATTCTTTTGATCCTATGTGGGTCTCAAAAATCCAGTCCCCTAGCCGTGACTTTGGTGACTTCAAACGAGTGACAGCGTTCGATAGTGACAAAGAGTACCTTGGAGGTTAGGCGACACACGGAGCGGTTATTGTGGAATCAACTGCTAGAGAGCGGTTATCTCACAGTAAAAACGTCCGTCCGGATAGCTATGACCATCTTGCTCGCTAATCCTGCCGCTAAGCTGCAGTGCTTGCACTGTTGTGTTCTGGCGTGGAGAGCAAGACAGCCGGTGCAATTACTGGCACAAGAGGTATTCAATCTTAACCCTGTGGGTTGGCAACGGAATCTGCAATTCCTTTGGTGTTGCAGGTGTGTATAGGCGGTGGTGATCACTTACCATCTGGTGATCCAAGTACTTGTTTGCTTTCCTATTTAATAAAAAGATCATACTTTTAATTTTTATAACTTGTCATCACATTGCGAAGCTCCCGGATGCTTTTCTGTTTTCTAACAACGGATCCTATTAGTTATCAATCATCCGTTAAATTGTGACATAAAGTCCCGTTAATCTTAAGCCCGTCAACCACTCAGCTATTTCTAGGGTCACTGGTTCACATAGGTGGCGGTGATTACTTCCCGTCCGGTGACTTGCAAGCTTGTTTGTCTCCTTTTTCCATAAAAAATATTTATATCTTGAGTCTGTATGAGTATCATAATATTATTATTATTATTTACTTGAGAATTACGCTGGCAGTGACAAAGGGCTTGTTTTCCTGTTCACAGTTACCTAATAACTTTTATGCAGTCGATTTTCTCTAAATATAATAAACCCCATACTAAAGAAACCGCTGCGTTTTGCTCTCAGACACGCAGTCCTGTATTTTCCAACAAATAGTTTCACATATCGAAACTATTTGATCGACTCGCCCGCGGCGCCGTGCCTTTGTTTCGGCCGCTTCACCAATCAAACCCGGCCGCAGTGCTACACCGAATATACCTTATGCGTGTTACACTTTGTATGCCTATAATACGTTACATGGGGTGAAAAAATACGTTTTTTTTTATACAACATAGGAAGGCAAACAAGCAGGTGGGTCGCCTGATGGTAAGTGATCACCACCGCCTATAGACATCTGTAACAACAAAGAGAGTGCAGATGCGTTGCCAACCCAGAAGGCTAAGATGGAATACCTCTTGTGCCAGTAATTACACCGGCTGTCTTGCTCTCCACGCCGGAACACAACAGTGCAAGCACTGCTGCTTAGCGGCAGGATTAGCGAGCAAGATGGTGGTAGCGATCCGGACGGACCTTGCACAAGGGCCTACCACCCGCAACTTACTACGTTGTAACTGCCTGCCCTCCCATTTAAGATGTATCAAAGCTGCCAGATTTTAAAGGGATCTGGGACATATTAATACAAAATGTTCATTAATAAAAGAAGGTTTGGTGGGTATTTACGAATAAGGAGGCAGATCTGTAACGGATAGCTGGACTTTATTTTATTACACAACCCAGTTAACAAGTCTGTCAGGGATGTAAACTTACAAACTTTTATGTCACTAAAATTCAATATTGCCCGTTAGAAACAAGTTGCAACCGTTACAAGTAAATATTTAGTCGACTGAACAACAAAATTTGTCAGGAAAACCATCCATTTTTACTATACATTCTGGCAGTATTGTTAATTTTTTTCCGTGATAGTGGAAAAGTGACAAAACTTTAGATCCTTCGACTGCATGTACAATGTACATCGATATAATTCTATTGTCTGTCTATTCAGGTGCCTTTATTAATAATAATGTAGTGTAATAGTTTTTGATGTAACCTTATATTGTCCAACAATGTACTGACAGGTGCTCTCAGGTCAGCCATGTTTTCTTTCAGCGGTCAGGCTTTTAAAATTGAGTAAACCTTTTCATGTTGCTGGCGTCCTGGTACGTTGGTCCTAACGGCGAGCAAAACTGAATTGCCTGATCACTATTAGAAAGAGTCGCAGAAGTATAAAAGTTTAGTATTAAATAAATATCTTAGGACATTTGTTATTTAGAACTAGACCCAAATTAAGCAAAGCTTGTACTATAGGTACTAGACAGCGGATAAACCTATTAACATACTAAATTGAAATGCATGTAATATCAACGACTCCGATATAAACGTTCAACATACACATATTTGTTGCTTTTGGGAATCGAACTCATAACCTTTAGCTTCATAGTCAGGGTCACTAGACACTAAGTCCTAAGCTAGTCGGTTGTCAGTCAAATAAATGACTTTAGACTTATCTAAAATTGTTTTTAACTTTCGCGATTTTCACACATATGTATAACGTTCGGGACTTATAACGGGACTTTAAAGCTATAAAATGAATGTTAATTTACCTCAACGTGTTGGCCATGTTTCAACTGCCGTGGTCACAAGAAGACTCCACAATCATTTTATCGCATTAAAGTCCCGTTAACGTTATAATGTACTTAAATTGATCTGAAAGGTTTAACAATTTATGGGTCAGTAAAATTTACAAACTCTAAAAAGTTCCACCAGACAGTTTATTTAAGTTAAAGTTAGTTTAAAAGTTCGGGAAAGTGTAAGTTAATTAAAGCATTTATAAACACTCAAATAAAGAAATGTATCCTATATCGATACATAAAAAGAAAGATTTAGAAACTAAAAATTCAAACTTAACTATATCATAAATCATTTATTTCATTGCTTTCATGAGTACATTTTTAAATCTTAACCTATATCATTTCCCAACATGAAATCCTCTAGTTCTAGTTCAATATACTTCAAACACTATAGTAAACAATCTTAAATCTGAAATGAAGCAAATTTGTTCACGAATAATAATAATTTGAATCCACCATCTTATGAAAGGCAGTGTTTAACGCGAAATGTCGACTTATTTCATTCAATCGATAAAATTGTGCGAGTTAAGGTAGAAAGGAAGTGAGAAGTGAAGAACTTGGAACGGAAATTGCTGAATTTCACTCTATTTGGCATTCACGTGTCAATCAATAACAATTTTAGTGAGGGCTGTTGAAAAACTTCGTATTTATGAAACTTTGTACTAGGAATAGTTAGTACCCTTAGCAGTGAAAGTGCAGTACTACAGTCACCAGCACCAATATCTGACACAGCGAAGCGTGCAAAAATATCTGACACGTCCTACCAGCCCTAGAAATAGAGTCGTATCAGATATTTATGCACGCTTTGTTGTGTCAGATATTAGTGCTGGTTACTGTACCATAGTCAAGCCGACCAACTTGCACCTACTGCAACCAGCAACTAGTTAAACAATATACAATACAATACAATATGCTTTATTGAATACCACATTAACAATACATAGCTCTATTACTATATCTCTTCAGATTCGAGCTAGTACTTACAGATAAACTTAATACCTGATAATACATATATATAAGTACAGAAAAAAGTACAACATTGAATTCTATCACTTTAAATAAATAAATATCTCGGGACAATTTACACCAATTGTCCTAGTCCCAAACTAAGCAAAGCTTGTACTATGAATACTAGACAACGGATAAACATACATATATAGATAAATACATACTTAAATACAAATAACATCCATGACTCAGGTACAAACATTCATATTCGTCACACAAATATTTGCCCATACCAGGATTTGTACCCGGGACCTCTTGCACAGTAGGCAGACACATGTGCCACTGCGCCATACAGGTCGTCAGCATATAAATATTACTTATAGAAAAATACATCCTTATTTATATTAATAAATACATATAATAATAAAAAAACAGTTGAATTGGGAACCTCCTCCTTTTTTTTTCAAGTCTGTTTATCATAAACACAATTGCTTAAAGCTTCACTAGTCTCGCGTTCCTATAAAACAACGAAAAGTTTTACATATCAGTCGTTAAACTTTGACAGATTTCTCATCTTCTTTATGTTCATCTTTATCTTTACATAGTATAAAGTAAAGTCGCTGTTTTTTCCTGTCTGTCCAAAATTTTTATAGCGTATCTTCGGCCGCCTTCTCCTTCTAAGCCACCCAACGGATTTTGATCCGGTTTTCACTAGCATTTAGAATTTTTTTATAGGGAAGGTTTATACGTGCATTTATCCTAATTGAACCCGTACGAAGCCGGGGCAGGTCGTTAGTAGAAATTATGTCAAAATGTAACAGTTGATAAGTTAAATCTGTTGTTTGGACATAGGAACCGCACAAAGAGCAGCCAAATGAGTAAAGGGCTATTTAAATAATTAATTAAACGGCTATTTACAATCACATGGACTGAGTTCTTGCTTATGAGTTGCATTACATTGCGGAATACCGAGGTATGATGTGATCGATCGATTGATCGAGCCACGCAATTTAATGCAACTCGAAAGAAGAACTCGACAAAAAGGCAAAACCTAACATACAACGGAAGAAGCCTTGAAGACAGCAAGTGATCTAGCTGGATTTAGGTTTACTGTAGTTCCATAGCCTAATAGACTAAAAGCAAAGGAATCCGTTTAAAATTAGGAACCGGAAGGAGGCACGAAAAACTACCGTCTTCGCAAAACATTCAACAAGTCCAAATCAAATGAAAGGCTCCCAATATAATAGGAAATGGCTCGCTCTATCGAATTATTTGGCGACATTTAATATTTCAATTCAACGTTAATGAGATTGGGGACTGTTGTCTTTGCGGAAAATCGTATTAAAACGGCACAATGCCGCGAAATTGCATGTCATCAAATTAATTAAAACAACCAGTGTATTTTGCGAGAAACACAAGTTTATTAGGTTAAGCTTTTGATGATAAGGGTTGAGGATAAAATACATAGTTAGTTTTTTGTTGTTGTCTGAAGTTGGGTAATATTTTTTGCTCAAATGCAAGCGGAATAAAACATTTTATTTATATAAGGCTTCCGTGTCAACGAGATGTTAGAAACTTCATAATTTTACTAAATTTCCGCATATTTTCAGTTTTTGCTGACTATATATGACAATATTGTACCCAAATTCTGCCATAGGCACTAATTTAATCTGAAAAAAAAAAGAAAATGAAAAGTTCAAGAATAAAGGGCTTCTGGCGACCAACGTTTCTGGTCCCAGTTCTTGGTTTCCAATCGATCACTCTTTTGGCCCACCGGTTGTCTGTTCTGCGACTTACGTGACCCGCCCACCGCCACTTTCTTTGTGCAATAAAGAAGGTTTTTTTACGGACAAAATATTTTTTTCGAATGTATCATTTATCAATTTTCGGCAGTGTTCTATTCATAGTGTTCTCAGATAACCGAAGGCATCGCAACAAGATTCTCGAATCCCGAATATCACATCAGTAAATCAAGTTTCCACCTCCCCGACTTCAGTTGAGTCGACTATGAATTATGATATTCACACCTGTGATCTGATATTGCGTCGCGATATGAATCCAGTCTGTTTATTAAGACAATTCAGAATCTTGTAAAGTGAACTTTTGATATCTTTATCCTGATGCATTTTTATTTTGTATTCGGTAGAAGTAAAACAAATCTTTACTTATAAGAGTATGCGCTTTGACCAATTATTTTTTTTGTTTTTACGCGACTGCGCGACGCAAAGGAGGGAATTACTGGGAAGATTTGAGCCGGCCTACATTTTTAATGGGTCCCGACTCCCGACTGTTGAAGTTCATGAAACTATTACAATGGTGTAGGTATTTAACATTACTTAACAGAACTTCAGACTACTGGTCTTGTTTTAGTCTTTTCAGTGTTGATTTACTTTTTACGCATTTGGATTTTTTGTTTTTTTTAATTTACTTTTAAAAAGGGGGAGGAAAGTATGCAAGTGAGTCACTTGATGGTAAATGATTTCACCGCCAATAGACATCAACATCAAGGACATTGTAGATGCGTAGCCGTCCCATGAAATGAGTACCTTTTGTACCAGTAATTTCACCGGCTGCCGTGCTCTCCACGCCGGAATGGAACAGTGCAAGCACTGCTGCGAGCAAGATGGTGTTAGCGATCCGTATGAAGCTTACTTAAGGTCTTTCCTACCACCCGCAAAAAAATAATTTAAAGTGCCATTCAAAGTAATTTTAAAATTATGCTTTTAGCTAGAGTTATAAAATAAGGGTAAATAGAATACTACAATAAACTAACAATACTGCTTAAGTACTCGTAGTACAGTAAGTAGCGGATTAAGTGTAGAAGTTACAGAACAATCTCAAGTTCTAGTTTGATACTGATCCAGTATGAAACTGGAACTTGAGTTCGGTTTATAACTACCACCCTAAGAGTAAAAGAGTATAAGTTGCTTAATTAAATCCCATTCACCAAATCTCGGATTTAGTCGGAGAGTAACGGTCGCAAAACAAAGTGTACATAAATTTAGACACTTCTGCCAGTTTAGTGGCGGTGCCAAATAACGCAAGATGCACACTCGGGGTCATTTATTGCATTAACTACCCAACTGCGCGTGCGCAAGTTACAAGTGCCTAGCGATTTTTAACGCGATAAGTAAAGTGCAGTGACCGTAACATGTTCGGCCCAGGTTTTAATGATCCCTCCCTGCGTCTCTGTCAAAGTGTCATTAGAAAGGGAATATATAGAATTAAACTCAGGTAAACTGAACTTGGTCGTTCATGTTAGGGCTACTGAAGAAGATGGAAGTAAGAGTACCATTTTGGGCAGCTTTAGATTCGGTGTATTTTTCTCTTGTCTAAAGCATCCACTGCCGCCATTTTTCGCTACTTTCAGTGGCATCGTCCGTCACAATTTGGCAATCACTGGAATGCATTGGTGCGTTCACGGCAGCTGACGAAAGTGCGACACAGCGTTAGTTAATGCATTGAGCACGTAAATGAACGCCATTGTAACTCTAAAAAAGAATTAAAGTGCTTATTAACTCATTCACGGGCAGTGGACGTGTATGGACGTCAAAACAATAAAATTTAGCTCGTATCTGGTTTACGCGAATATTCCGAATTACCTTTGGGAAAACGAACGTAAAACATACCACTAAACTGAAACCGCTCACCTCAGAAAAACTAAGGTTGGGCTATATTTGGTTGCATAATGTTATGATGATGACTTCTGCTAATTTTGACCATGGCGACTTTTTTGTCTCCGCTGTTGGTTGCGCTCATGTGCTCGAGTATTATATCAGCAAGGGTAGTCAGTACAATTTTAGACATTCCATTATTTGGCATTCTCTTGCTTTAATCTAACCAGAAGTTCTGGAGCTTCTTTGCATTCTTCTTTATTAAATCTGTGTCATCATCATCAAATATGTTATGACAATAATGTAACAAATATTTGGCAAATTCGACAAAAATATATGTCGCTCTTTAGGCTTTTCAAATAGCCGCTCTCTCGTAACTTGCATCATGAAATACTGATGCTATAATATTTGCATTTTGTCGTTACTTTTGTAATTTTATAGCCTTGCCAAGTGGTTTTGGCGAATCACAGTTAATACTGGGTAGTGTCGTGTTTAAGTTATACCGAATTAACATCGCTTATTAGTTTTCATCTTTGGGATGTAAATACAAACAAATAATTAATAACTTCCACTTAAAAGATCCACTTCTCTTCAGGGTAGCCCCTTTCATAACAACATCAGTAACATAAAATCTGCTCCTAATTTCTATGTGATTTTGGCTGAAAATTCCAAGTATTTGATTTATCATAATCATATTTTTAATAAACGGTAGATCAGATCAGAGAACGGTAGATTTTCATTTCAACTAAACGCGCTCTTTAAATACCACAGCTATCTTGGGCTTTAAAAAATTCCCTTCTACCATCGCCAAGTCCTTCAACAGATTTATAAATGTCCCTGACAAGAAACAAAGCTGTTTCAAACAAAGGTAATACTGGGCTGTGCCGGTACATTAATTCCTGAACTAATCCAATATGCGCATCTCAAAGTAAGAGTATCCCTTTTACAAAAAGCTCGCCGTAAAAGGTGGACATAAACAAAATTCTTTATGACCTTACACACGGACGTGGAGATTGATAAGTACCGTGTAATATTAAAAAAAACAACCATCGCCGGGTCTCACTGGCACATTATATCATCGACATAAAGCATAATAGTATTCCTTTATAAGCAGATAGCATGGGTGAAAGGTCATTCTTCCAGGACCAGGATCCACATTACTGTGCGTACCAATGCATGGCAAAATATTTATTATAAAAAATATATCAAAGGTCCGAGCAAGCAAGGTATTCAGCATCTTGTGGTATCCTCGACAAAACCTATTTCGATGGGCACACTGAAATTCTTGCGTAAAACTAGATAGCTATACGCAATATAGTTAGATAGATTAGATATTGTATTTTTTACAGATGTAATAAAACAAATTAATAAAATGCTTTTCAATTCAATTTCAAACATCCGGTATCTTTAAAGTATATATGAACTTATTTCATTTGCTTTATGCCATTGTCTGAATCTGTACGATGGACTGACTGAAGTAGCAGTCGGTGTGTAGAAAAGGACACTCATAAAATACGCGATCCGAATTCATCTCAGAGAGTAATCGCATAAAATGTATTATCAAGAATAAATCCCGCCCTACCAATTTAACGATGTTAGTGACTCACTTTATGGACGATAAACTTTCTTTTGAATACGCGGTTTATTCCTTTGGGTTAATTTTGTATGAGCGATTGAATGTCAAGTGTCATAAAAGAGGGAATAAAATGCAGACACTTTTTGAGTTTGCCTGATTTTTATGACAGGAAATTGATCGGAATTGTAGTGGTTTTTGGCTACAAGGGGTGTAAATGTATTGGCCATTCATTTTCATTGTATCTAGCTAAATCAATACGACTGAGTTTTCGATATAAATCTCTTTACATCCCTTAATATGACGTATATGTACACTCGTACAAATCGGGACAAAATAATAATTAGACGCTCAGTTTAGCGTTACGTACTATCCAATAACTCACGTATATTAAAATACTAAAAACTATCACCGTATGCTAAGGTATAAATGAAAATTCAGTTTAAAATTTGGCGGTGTAATATGAATGTATTTAAAAATTATCGAAACTCAATTTTTTATATTGTCAATAGTATGGTACCGTTTCCAACTTATCGATATTGTATAATCTGGTCAGATATATTATAAACTAACGGTGACATATACTTAAAATATGTATCCTTATTGAGTCTTGTGACATGCCAAACGTCTACTTAACAAATATGGCCTAGAAACCGATTCATTTAAGAAAAGTATGATTTACTCCTGCTCACGCGCACTAAGCTTCCCTTATTGCATCCCACTCTCATGACCTGAAGTGCAATTTTTAATCTCTCCCGGTGACTAAAGCTCACCAAAAGCCGATTCTCTATGAAAAACGGCCATTTGGTGAGCTTTAGTCATCCGATGAGATTCAAAAATCGCACTCCTTTGGCCTTATACTTAACTTTAATGGCACTTTTAATCAGACACTCTTGGCACCAGTGCAGCGAGACAAACTAAAGTTTACAGCAACGTGATCCAGCTAAAACCCCCTGGCCCAAACTTAGACGGCGGACAATTTATGCCCAAACTTATCTTGTCTTCGACGCAGGTCAATACAATACAGTAAAGTATTCCCGAGGTCCGAGAACTGGAATAAAAGATAGATATTCTTCAGCGTTGAGTGTTCCGCACGAATTTTTAGATTAAACGGAAACTTTAGAATATTTATCTACACATATATCATAAATGCTCTATAATGCGTTCAGAAACCGTAGACAATGACCAGCATTATATCAACCAATATTAGTATGAGAATTTTTCTAATTTGGTTCTATATTTGTTCAAATTCATTTTTTATTACATTATTTTAACGTGTATAGTCTATACATATTTAATAGGTACCTAGCACTAGTAGTTAGTAGCAATGCAGGTCATTGCCCTATGGCTTCTGAACCCATCATAGAGTACTTATGATATGTGTGTAGATAAAGTAATGTATGCAACTGTACATAATTAGGTCTTAAAACACTCTTGTGATCCTATTATGAAACTCGCTGACGCTCGTTTCATAAAACCACACTCGTGTTTTAAGACCCCTCATTATGCAACAGTTGCATAAAATACTATTAACGATAAAAGTAACTATTTTAATCTTTACATAGTATAAACAAAGTCGCTATCCGTTTATGTGTGTCCTCGGTCATATCTTCGGCTGCTTACTCCTTCTAAATTACCCAACAGATTTTGATACGGTTTTCACAGTCATTTAGAAAAAGATTTACGAAAGGTTTTTTATCAACAATTTTGCACACATGCGAAGCCGAAGCGGGTAGCTAGTAGTTTATAATTGCATTTGTTATTTTCAAGTAAAGATCGAGATAATTTATTTTGCCTTAGTTAATAATACCCTAATAACGTTAAATTCTTCAATCGAATGAAAATGAACCAATATATGTAAAACGGTACGTCATCATTACAGACAAACGGTCAGGTGGAAACATTGTCCCAACTTTATGCATTGTTTCGAATTTTACTATTTAAAGACGGATCCCTAAAAACATAGAGCTGTAGTTTTTTCGTTGGTTTGTTTGTGTTAAATAATTAAAACGCTTCCATCGCAATTCTCTCCCGTCGTCTCGGAGTCATTCGGTAACTATGGATATATTACGATACCATCGTTTTAATGTTTGACTGAAAAAATGGATCTTAAAATGAAATCAAAGCAAATCAAATCAAAATATATTATTAACAGTAAACTCTTAAGAAAAACCATGTTGTATGTGTGTTGTAAAGCCATGGTTTCAATGAATGAATGAATAATAAAGAATTGAGTCGTGGGTAAGTATACATATATTATACGACTTCGTTCGCGTGAAATTAGTAGCCAATGTCCGTCATGGATAGTGTAGCTTTCTATTGGTGAAAGAATTTTTGAAATCGGTTCAGTAGTTCCAGAGATTACCCCCTACATACAAACAAACAAAGTTTCCCTCTTTATTATATTAGTGTAGATGAGGCACTGCAGTGTTCAGAATATACCGAGATGTGTCACACCTTAAAATTATTGATTTAGTTAATAAATACCAATGTGTAGTAATAATTAATGTGAAATTATTAACTTAAATTAAATTTTTGCGCCAAGTAATGCAGCTGTCGGAATTTTGAGCCGCATAAAAAGAGTAATTACTATTAGACAAGTTTATTAAACTATAGTAGTCTTCTTCCTAATTCTGACTCACCCAAACAAAATAGTAGAACGGAAAACTCTAATACACGGATATCCAGTTGCACAAAGTACTATGTTGGGTCTGAACGATTCCTTTTGTAGCCAACTTGTCCATTCCGCTCGGTCGCAGTGAGGCTGTATTGCAAGACAAATTGTAAGTCCACTAGTGAACGTTCTTTTACATTAACTCCGAGTAACGTGGCCGTATTTGACCGGACAGTTTTAATTATTGAACGTCGCTTTATAGCCTAGCGACGCTTAATGCTGCTATCATCATCATCATCATCGGCAGCCGTGTTAAGTCCAGTATTGGAAATAGACCTCTCCTAATTCCCTACGGATGAACTCTGTCAAAGTGCTTGGATATTTTTTTCATTACAAAGTAAGCTTTCCTAAGTAAACCAAAAATATGTCGGATTTTTTAGTAATAAAATAAAATAAAAACATTTTACAAAAATTGGGTCGTATTAAATACACAAAAGTGACAGATGTGACATGTGATAAAAAATTAGTTTCAGAAAATAATGATACTTAATAAGAAGTAATTTTTTGCAACTAATTCAATTAGTTACCTTCGGTATCGAATACTCCGTCCGTAGCCAGCATTCGCCCCGATCTCGGACGCAGTACAATTTATGTGAGACGTTTACTTGGACCTATACGATTCAATGGAGGCGCCGCGGGAGCGAATACCTCGTACTTTACTGGAGTTCTTATTTGTTTACTTTTAATTTATTGCTGCGTAAAGTTTATTTCGATTGAAAAATAGCCGTTTAATTAAATCGGTTGGGTTTATAGAATAGAATAGGATAGAATAACTTAATTTCAGGTTGCATAGGCCCATAGATAAATACCGGGTGGGTGTAGGACCTTGTGCAAGGTCCGTCCGGATCGCTACCACCATCTTGCTCGCCTTGTAAGGACCGTGCAAGGTCCGTCCGGATTGCTACCACCATCTTGCTCGGTTTTCCTGCCGCTAAGCAACAGTGTTTGCACTGTTGTGTTCCGGTGTTGAAAGCAAGACAGCCGGTGCAATTACTGGCACAAGAGGTATTCCATCTTAGGCCTCTGAGTTAGCAACGCATCTGCAATCTCTTTGGTCATGCGGGTGTCTACAGGCGGTGGTGATCACTTACCATCAGGTGATCCACTTGCTTGTTTGCCTTCCTATTTCATAAAAAAGGAGGTCGATTATACTGTAGACACATACAAATTCCATCTTGCATAAGTTCCCTACCGTTTCAATATAAATCTGTAGTTTATCATTGATAGTGTCAGCTAGCCCATTCACAGTAAGACGACATACTGACTGGGGCCATTTGTTACAATTATGTCGAAGGGGTGCTAACGTGCGCCGACGCTGGTCGCATTCATTGCAAAATTGGGTATCTCCATCGAAATAGTACTCGTAAATCATAGACTAAGTTTTGAAATTGAAAGCAGATTATAATAGCTGATCTCTTTGTAGGAAATCGTGGGAACTACCTTGGTTTATACTAGTGGACTGTATTTCTTAATTAAACCCAGTTCTTGATATATTCAAGTTTATTGAAGCTCGCACACAACACCATACAAAGGTTTTTATAGAAGCACAGATTAGAGAGAAAATAGGAAGGCACAGGCTAAATAATGGATAAACTAACGTATTAACAAAATAGTCATATCTAACTTTAGATGCCAATACAATGTGCCAAAATGAGACGACGAGTTCAATGGTACACACATGAATTGTAAAAATGGTATCCGTTGGTGTACATTAATGTAATATAATTAACGTTTTCTTTAATAATTTAAAGCTAGCTTGACGCACACGAAAGGTAAATATTTGACAGTTTCTCGTCTCGTTAATCGTATATTTGTTCTTTGTTTAATTACCCGATTGGATAGAATGTAAGAACGTAACCCAGATAAACACACACACACCATTCAAACCCCTACAAGGTTAGGATTCAATTAAATTTCAATCAATCAATCAATTCAATCAATCAATCCAATCAATCAATTTTACTTCTTTTGTGGTGCGGGTGCCGACCGATCATCTGTCGACCTTCATGAAGCAGGAATTCTGGCCGAAGGGAGTCGCTTTCCGTCGTGTTCGCAGACGGTTGCTGGAAACCCGAAACTAGGTCACACGTCGCCGAAGTAACGTGCTAATTTAAATTGTTGTTTTATAATTATGTATGTTAGTCTTTAAGGTATTTTTTCCATGGACCTATGCAGCCTTAAATAAATGGTTCTATTCTATTCTATTATTCAGGAATCTGGACTCCAGGCCAAACCTGGCTGGTTTGCAGCTTTAGTTGGAAGAGACCTTTGGCCCGAATACAAAGGATTACTATAATGTGTTACAAATAGTAGATCAGCACGGAGAACTACTGAACTGATTAAAAAGAATTGGCGGCCATTTTCCTAATTTTTCCTGTTTACGAGTATCATTACTATGTGTTTTCATACAGTTTTATACACGAGCTGTTTTTTTGTAACCAAAATTTCTTTCGATTTTAATTTTTAAAACATTCAAATAATTAAAATTAAATACTATATAATGATATACCTAGTTAGTAAAGTGGCGGAATTCGCGAGGCACGGGATCCTGAAGTTGCAGGTTCTAGTCCTGTCATTACCCTAACTTTTCTTTCTGGTGTCATTACATAGCATTTAAATTTAATAATTGGCTGTGTTTTTATTTTATTTGCGTTAACTTTCACATATTGTTTAGTACATTCACAGGAACCACCTGCTAATGTATAGTTTTTGTTAAATTCGGTTTTGTTAAATAAAATTATTGATTAACCTTGTGTTTTGGAGAAATTAACATTATTTGACCTGAAGAATTATTATCCATTTATTTGGATATATCTGAATCTCACGGTCGTTTCATTTTAAAAAGTATTGGAGTTTACAAAATAAAATACAATACTTTCAAGTAAAAATGTGTATTTAGTTAGGTTACAATTCAATTGGGATTAGTCCTGGATTACGAGTAAGATGGGCGTAGTCTGTAATTCGAGGAATATTCAAGAAACGAGCCAATTCCTTTCTTAAAGGCCGGTAATGCACTTGCGATTCTCTTGGTATTGCAGGTGTCTATAGGCGGCGGTGAGTGCTTACTATCACGTGACTTGTCCGCTCGTTTTCCCCCTTTACTATAAAACATCTATTATTCAATATCAGAAACTCTATTTAACGCACAAGAGGTCAGGTACCGTCAATCGACCATGGCTTAATCTTGTATCATTTATTCTGTCACCGTCTATTATTTAAATTAAGATATTATTTAAATTACTTGATATAAATATATGTAAAGTGAACACCAAAACGATCTAATTCCCATGATAATTCAGTAAATACTTGGTTTCATTTTGGACGTCAATTTTGTAAAATACATTAATTTGTGTTTAACATGAAAGTTGGCACCGCCGTCTCTGAAATAGATTATAAAATTGTATAAACTATAGCCATGCTTATAATCGGAAAGTAATGAAGGGTTTCAAAAAGTTAATTACGTTGGCAGTTATTTAAAAACCCGAGATATCCACATCTGATCAGTTATTATTATTATTATGCAAATAAATAACATCATCCATATAGAAAAACACGCCTTTTTTTATATTGAATAGGAAGGCAAACAAGTAGAACACCTAAAGAAAAGTTATCACCACCGCCTATAGAAAACCGCAACACCAAGGAGATTGCAGATGCGTTGCCAACCTAGAAGGCTAAGATGGAATGCCTCTTTTGCCAGTAACTGCACCGGCTGTCTTGCTCTCCACGCCTTAACCCAACAGTGCAAGCACTGCTGCTTAGCGGCAGGATTAACGAACTAGATGGTGGTAGCTATCCGGACGGCCCTTGCAGAAGGTCCTACCACCGGCAAAAAAAGCTTATTTTATCTACATCTGCCCGCTGTCCAGCAATCTTACTCAGGTCGGCTGCAACTTTAAACTTACCACAATCCTGTGGCCCTAGCATGACCAGCCCAGGTTTATGTTATCTCTCCCTGTGTCTCCGTCAAACTAGAGTCATAAGAAAGGGACGCATATAGATATAAACTGAGATAAACTAAACTTGGCCGGTCATGTTAGCACAGGTCTCCGCTTTTTGCAAATTTTCGAAGTATAAGTATAAAAAAAGTATAAGTATAAGTAAATAAAATACTAACGTCACTAAGCAACACAAAATGCCACAAATGGGGGTCTAGCACGCTAGCTTTTATCGATGACATAAAGCATTTATCCCGTTCTAACCAGCATGCGTGTGCGAGAGGGACCAAAGCGTTTATGTGTGCGATAAACGCTAACGTGCTACTATAGCTGATTTCTATAAAACTTAAAAAGAAGACACTATAAAAATTTCCCAGACTTAGCCGAGTAACTGACAGATCGAGCAGTTAATTTAGAGCATTTTTACCGTTAACCCAATTCAGTTTTCAAACTGACTTACCTATCTGTTTTAACTTAATGTCCTAGTTATACAATTTCAAAAACCATAAAAAAATACACAGACAATTATAATCAAAATGTTTCAAAGCTCCTGTTTATATAAACCTGCCGTGAACGGAATAAAAACAAGCCGTATTATTTCTGTCAACGTATTAAACATCCTAAACCGCCGTATCCCGTGAAAACACGAAATTTAATTTAAAAGAGAGCTCCGAAGCTTTCGAATAAAAATTTCCAGACACACGGATCTCCTTAAATTAAATTTTAAGCAAGATAAATCTGGCAACATTAAAATATTCAAATCTTGTTCATAACGACTTGAGAGTTCTTAATGTGGATCATTTAGTCAGTTACAATTCCTTACTTTTGTAATCTAAGTGATAGGGGTTTATTACGTAGCGAAAGCGAATGGCTGATTTAAATAATTTGGAAGGGTTAAAGTCTCGGGTGGTTATTCCGTGGCGCTTTTTGAACGACTCCAATTATAGAACGCTTTTAATGTCATCGTTTGTTGTACAGTCAAAGACGATAAGTGTCCAACACAGAGATAGAGATGGAAAAAGTCACACAGCTAGAGTAAGTAATTAAGAAGATTGTTTGAGACAATAGCGATTTTTGGCAGATTATCATTTGAATATGATGACTGACTGCTTGTTATAAAAGTAGTTGTAGTAATAGTAGTCTTTAGGGTTGCTAAAGAGTAGCTTGAGCTGTGTAATTATGGGATAATAATATAACACTGATAGTGAAATAAATCCACATGCGTTGCCAACCTAGAAGGCTAAGATGGAATACCTCTTGTGCCAGTAATTGCACCTTCTGTCTTGCTTTGCACGCCGAAACACAACAGTGCAAGCACTGCTGCTTATATACTTAAAGGCTAACTGGATAAGATTCCTTAAAGGAATAAGTTCACCTATGTACATCACTGTATCTCTTTTTGTCATTTGTGCTTTTTGTACAATAAATAATTTACATAAATATATACAATTTCTCTCAGATCCCTCTTTCACGGTCAATTAATTAAGTCAGTTGCTGTTTGTTCCATTCTTCTACATATTTAATAATATTCCACGTTACATAAACTAAATGGACGCGATAATTAAAAAAACAAAAAATAACAACAACAATGACCATCGTGGCAGCCGCATTTATTTCTAAACCGCCGTTCGGTTAAGCCGCGCTTACTGTCAAGGCATTCTAATTGTTATAAAACAACAAAACACTGAAACTCAACTGAAGTAAAAGTAAGCTTTTAAGACCTGGCTATAGTAAATTCTCATTATTTTTAAATTCTCGTAAAAAAACTAGTGCAAGAGGTACCTATTCCATCTTAGCCCTCTGAGTTAGCACAGCATCTGCAATCTCCAGCGTTGTAGGTGTTTAAGGGCGGGGTATCACTTAAAATATCATATGACACACTTTCTCGTGTGATTCTAAAAAAATGACTATAAGTTCTACATTACCTTTCGCCAAGCTTTCGCAAACAATTGTAAATCAACATCAGACACAATTCTTTTACCAAACTAGTTCCGTCTCTTAATGATTGAAAAGTAAACAGTCATTTCTTTTTAGAGGTGAAAGGTTTTCAATCTACAGTCATTTTGGAACTGGTTCTAAAAAAAACTTCATTTGGATACTGCATTCAGAATTGGATGATGGATTTTTTCGTCAATGTCATTTTCAAATTTCCGTAAAAAAATAACTGAAAACTAATAACTTGTAAATGTTTTGAAAGGATCGAATGGAGCGTAATCTATTTGGTGGTCGCTAAATATGACTTCTAATATCCGCCATTTTGTTTTTATTATATTTTTCATAATTCACTAATGCCACGTTTCTATATTCAAACAACGATTACGAAATCCGAAGTGGAAACCCAATACCCCTCAATTTTTGACAGATTTTTCAAAGAGAATTTGTGAAAATTTTACTAGGTAAAACTTGGTCGAATACATTTAAGACCGGTCATAAGACGAATCCAACGACACCTCATTTCTATTCGTTAAGTCCTTTTGAGGGAATAAAGACACAACAGAAGAGATAAAGATCCCGTCGATGCCTCGTATAGAGGCCAAACGCGCGTATTGTAGTTTAATTATAGTAGTGGTGGTTTATAGTTGAGTCTGTGTGATGTATGCTGTTATATGTGGAAACGAAGGAGGGTAGGTTTTTGAAAAAAAATGTTGTACTGACACAGCTGTTTTGCGGAGTAGCAAGGTAATTTGCTCCAGTTTGTTAATAAAGAAAGACACTACAGAACACATCAATTCGTACAAGGCATAGATACACATTACCCTCCTTTTTGGCTTCACCGCAGTCGAGTAAAAACAAAGGACATACGTTTCTACCTGACTGCGAGGGAGGGTTGTTTTTCAACATTCAGAGCAGCTAGCACGAACCTTTTCGATAAGCCGTAACTCGCTGCATAACTCAGTGCGTCTCTCTCTTACTAGACCCAGTATGATAGAGACGGTGAGTTACGTTTCGAGTTACGGCTTTTCGAATAGGTTCGCGCTAGATGCACAGTACCATACTGTCATACTTACAAAACTTTACGCTCAGAGAAACTTATGTATAACATTTGTAAAAGCAAGAGACAGTTACCTTTCTCATTTGTCTCGCATTGCATACAGCGAAGAAGTCAGAACTGGGAACAAACGGAAGTTTTCGTTTGTATACTGAATTAATATTTTGCTTCAAGTTTCCCTTTGATACGACACGTCGTGTTGTTAGTGAGTTAAAACCATAGAGTAGTAAAAAAATCCCTCGACCAAATATTGATAACTTTAAAAAGTTTTTTTTATTAAACCCAACTGATGACTACGAAAGGTGCAAGAAAAGAACATGTCTAGTATTTTTTTTTTCAATGAGAATTTCATCTGTCTTAATGTTATAAATAGTGCTAGAAATTTTGGTAGCATGCCAGGGTTCTAAAACGAATGAAGTTAATTTATTAAAATCTTTTTCGAAGTCAAAGTAAAGTCAAAGTATTTGTGACGTTTTGACTTTCTAAAATATTTTTAACATAAAAGAACTCCATGGATTCTAGAACTACGATATAGTAGGTACCTACTAAAAGTTTTAGCCCTGAGACCAATTTCATAAACGCGACAGGCGAGAGGTGACAGTGACAATCAGCCGTACATTACTGTGTCGACAAGTAACGCTACAGACTTACAGACTTAACATCATTGTGGGCAAGCAATGTATAATGAATTGTGACTGTCACCTGTCACTTGTCGCGTTTATGAAATTGAGCCCTGGTTATAAAGTATTAGTAATACTCAAGTTAAGGTTAGATTAACACATTACCCACATATTAAAGCCTATCACATCCCCTTAAGTTAAATCTAAGAATTTTCTTCGCTCGGTCAGTAAGATTTCACAATGTTAAGTAGTTATAATTCCAGCAAAAACTTGCCAAAACATAAAAATAATATTGTTTGTCTAGCACTACTAAGCCTCTTGTCAAAATAATTCCGAAACAATTTTTTTACGTCGGTTCGTCTGACAAGTTTTAGGTTTTATTTTCAGCGCAATATTTTAGGGTTTTATTTTAATGGAAAATTGAAATACCTATATTACTATTGCTTTATTTATTACTATAGTTTTTTTAATAGGTTTGTCTAATTTGGTTGTTTTTGAAAACTGAACATTATAATTGTGGTTATTGTAGTAGACTATATTTTGACTGATACTGACTGTGTCTGAGCTGACACATGATGCAAATCACTTTTTTTTCTTTAGTTTTAGGACACACCTAGGTACCCACCTTATAAGCAATCAACTGTTATGGAGAACATGCAGAAAGGGGACTACATAAATTGTGTATTTACGTATTCACTCAACACAAAATTTAAATAATTAAAAAGTCAACCCTTTTCTTAGTTGTTAAAACTTTAACACACCTAAAAACAATAGAAACTCGTAAGCAATACTTACACAAGGAACACAAGCAAAAACGTTTAAGCGATATTGCACCAGTAATTACCGGTCGCGAGCCGGATAAAACCGGTTAGAAGCGGATTTTTGTAAGCGCGCTTAATTAGACATGCTTTTTGCAAGCTCGCTCGATACGTGGAATTTTTAATGTCTGTTTACCAGTGTGTTAAGGGTTGTTTCGAATAAAATGAGTAAGAGTTACGGCTACAAATATTTGTGAAGTTTAAAAAGCATGCTTATTCTAATAATTATGCTTATTAAAATGTTCTATACTTACCTACAGTAGCGGGGTGTGAACCCAGCGCTCTCCATATAAACGGCGATAACGTTTTCCACCCCCTAAACCTGAACCTAATGCCATGATTTTTTGGTATGTTGTCATTATGCCCTAGAACTAGGTTTTTTTTTTTATGCAACATGGGAAGGCAAACAAGCAGGTGGGTCACCTGATGGTAAGTGATCACCACCGCCTATAGACACCTGCAACAACAAAGAGAGTGCAGATGCGTTGCCAACCCAAAGGGCTAAGATGGAATACCTCTTGTGCCAGTAATTACACCGGCTGTCTTGCTCTCCACGCCGGAACACAACAGTGCAAACACTGCTGCTTAGCGGCAGGATTAGCGAGCAAGATGGTGGTAGCGATCCGGACGGACCTTGCACAAGGTCCTACCACCCGCAAAAGGTTTATATGTTTTGAGTTTTTAAATATTCTTAATAGTTTCAAAAATATTAACGTTTATTTTCGCTTTGTTTGAAACTCCTAAAATGCAAATATTGTCAAATCATCTATGAAGAATATTACAAAAATCAAAACAAATAAATCTAGTGCCTAGACACGACGACAACAATCATTGCCATAGGTTAAGGTTTAGAGGGTGGAAAACGTTTTCGCCGTTTGTATAGGGAGCGCTTTTTCGGGCTGGATTTACACTCCTCTTAAAGTACTATCATGATTTATAAAAGGCCTCTATTGTGATAATCTTTTAAGTAACTGTTTTTCCTCAAACATGTCTGTTTGACGTAATAGCTAATATGTTGTAAACGACGCAGGGAAATAGATGTTGCCGTTTTGAGGAAAGTACTTCCATTTTGTCCTCTTCAAGTACCTTATTACTTTCATATATCAAATCATTTTTGTAACCTGCTGTTATAAGTTAGTGGTGTGATAATCTAGCAACACCTTAAACCTAGCCAGTGGCTTTTGTAAATTAGAGGTCTAGAAATTCACTGAGTAAGCAAATACGAAAATCTAGTGTTAATTATTTTGTCTCCTGTCAGCTAGAGAATAAGAGAGATATTTGTACGATCTTGTCAAAATAAAGGGCTTAAAGTTAACCAACTTAAGTACAAAACCTATCGACTAATAAAATTCAAACCGTATCATATCATTATTTTGTTTATAAATCTCTATCATATCTACGTAAAAAAGGTAGAGATTAATCACAAAAACAATACTTCACTAAATTTAATTCATTTCGTGATTTATCAATCAGTTCACACCCCGTATAAAGGCCATTTACAGTCATCCGACTCCTTTACGAGACCATAGTCCTATAAATGCTTAAGACATACCATAGTAATACCTAGCGCTCTCCATACAAACGGCGGTAACGTTTTCCACCCTCTAAACTTTAACCTTTAACTTTTTAGCGGGTGGTAGGACCTTGTGCAAGGTCCGTTCGGATCGCTACCACCGTCTTGCTCGCTAATCCTGCCGCTAAGCAACAGTGCTTGCACTGTTGTGTTCCGGCGTGGAGAGCAAGACAGCCGGTGTAATTACTGGCACAAGAGGTATTCCATCTTAGCCCTCTGGGTTGGCAACGCATCTGCACTCTCTTTGTTGTTGCAGGTGTCTATAGGCGGTGGTGATCACTTACCATCAGGTGACCCACTTGCTTGTTTGCTTTCCTATGTTGTATATAAAAAAACAATAGAACGTTATGGCTTTTTTTGTATATTGTCATTATTTATAGCTCTAGGTTTGTATGTTGATTTTTTAATTTATTTTATTTTATACGATCAGCAATGTACGTACAAGAAGTTCGGTAAAAACAATCTCTAAATAACAGAAAGCTATTTGTTCACTATACTTAAAAAACGGCCAAGTGCGAGTCGGACTCGCGCATAAAGAGTTCCGTACCATTATCTATAAAAACGGCACAAAAATCATGTCTGTTGTGGAGCCAAAAATATATATTTTATTCTGTTTTTTTGTATTTGTTGTTACAGCGGCAACCGAAATGCTTCATCTGTGGACATAGGGACCCTTTGGGTATGGAACCCTAAAAACATGCCTACGCTATTAATTGCACGCGAATGAAGTTGTGGGCGTCCGGTAGTTTTATCTAATATTAAATTTTTCTCCAATTCATCGTATCGTTAACGTCCCGTATGATTTAAGCGAAATCTTTATAACAAATAGCCCTGCTCCAATGATGTATGCCCAGTTTATCTACATCAATCAAGCGCGTGGATTGCCTCGTGTAAAACTGTTAAGGCTTGCTCCTGCCGTTTTTACGATACACCTTGAGCTCCCGGTATTGGGGCATTTATATTGAACGGTGAGACAAAGTATCGTATTTATGGGGAAACGATTTTTAAAGATCTTTATTTATGTTTATTTTATCTTTTGTCGTAATAGCATTCGAAGATTGTATGTTTAGAAAATCTACTTAACAGATTCATTGCAAGTAATGAATATTGGACGCACTGTTTTTAGTAATGTTTCGCTATAAAACAGGAAAACTATACAGAGCGCGTATCTCTATTACACTCTATGTGCAAATGAGAGTGTGTTTGTCGTGATCATTGATATTAAAAAAAAGTTTTTTTTTATTTCAGACCACAATAATAATATGTTCATATACTGAGATCCATTCATAGCATTCCTCTAAGCCTAATTTGAATAAAAGCATTTTGACTTTGATTTTGACATTTACAATGGCGATCAGGGATAAAAAATTATACAGCGGTCTGCAGGGCAATTCTTGTGTCAGTAGAGATGAAGTCACACTCGAAATAAGCCAAAAGAGCTGTCAAATCCTTTCAAAATCTGTCATATTTTGACACATCTCGATGAGCGCCAAAATTGAGGGCCAGATTATTAACCATTAGTTGTAGCTCAGAATAAGATTTAATGTTGTTTGTCTTGTTAGTATTGCAGTTCACTAAATAAAAGGAATACATTTTAACAGAAGTTAAAAACAAAAATATACGACATTTGAATCTTAATCCAATACGAGGCAGTGCCTCACTCAAACGACTTAAGTTGGCCCAACGTCGCACCGCACCTTGTACATAAAGCTCGACGTATTAAGCGAGCATTTGTCATTTTAATAGCGGCGGCATCCGTCAGGGACGGAAGCTGGCGCGCTGTCTGGATTTCTTCTTAACCTGAGAGGACTTTTCGAGCGTTTTACTTATATTATCAAAATATGTTTATTTCTAAACTACGTGAGTGGTTGCCTGTACCAATACCATGAGTTTCTATCGAAAATTCTTATTACGTTGCTACAGTCGATATCGGTTAAATACGGTTTCATTCGACAGTGATAGAGTTAACCATAATCGATACCTAAGGTCGATATTTTTCGATGTCATCTGTCAAATTTGTGACTCATGGATATTCTACGGCAACATATATAAAACTTTAGTCCTAGCGCTTTGATTACGATAGGTAATTTACCGTTGGACTCATACTAGCGATTTTTTGTTCTCTAAGTGAGAGTTAGAGGCGCTGCTCAATTCCACATACGAATAGTTTACGCCGTCGCTAGCGAGTACGGTTACGGCTAAGTGTACTACACGCGAATAGCAACAGCATTTACGATAACAGAATATCACCTGGTTCGTCACCCAGTGAGGAAAGTGGGGCGACATCCGAGAGATATGACGACCAATGAAACCACAAGGCTGTACTGTAGGACGAAAGAATGAAGGGGTCTCATTAGTTCATTTTGTCACTTTTAAACCGTTCTGTTTTTCCGTACTTAGTGACGTAACTTAGGTGCTTTAGAATGATGTTAATGATATCTTACCATTAGCACAATATCTATAAAGCCCTGATAGAAATGATACTTTATTTCTTTGCTCGTTTTTTTAATGTTGATCGTGTGTAGAGGGATATAAAAGTGACACTTCTAATTGTCTTTATTTAAAGTTTTTTTTAATCTGTTTTTTTATTGATCGTAGTCTTCACAAGGGGTACGGGCGGCTACGATCGCCGTACAAATAACTGTTTATTTAATTAAACATTAAAATATTTGATTTACTAATAATCGAACAGCAAACCTATTTATAGGTATTGTAAATTATTTTCTAAGTAAAAAAGGATGTAACAACTAATAAAGCTGCTAAGCAGCAGTGCTTGCACTGTTGTGTTCCGCCGTGGAGAGCAAGACAGCCGGTGTAATTACTGGCACAAGAGGTATTCCATCTTAGCCCTCTGGGTCGGCAACGCATCTGCACTCTCTTTGTTGTTGCAGGTGTCTATAGGCGGTGGTGATCACTTACCATCAGGTGACCCACCTGCTTGTTTTCCTTCCTATGTTGTATAAAAAAAAAAGTCGCAACCAGCAAGGCGGCGCAGAAACTCGATAAGTTTCGAGGAATTGTAGCAACATCGTCCACTTCCTGTATATTGTTTTACCCTCCCTTTGATATATACTCCTTTCTATTGGGACGAGATTTCTTTTTGATTTATTACTGAGAATGTACGCCCTCCGGGACCTTTCTGGCAGTCAAGCTGTTTATAATTTTAGGGTCACGTACCCAAGAAGAATTAAGTAGGTTAAAAGGAGGAAGGAATCTATTCTTAGATTTACAGAGGGTCCTTTGATTTTTTCGATTGAGTTGAGGAATTACTTTGGGGAAATTATGTAGCTTTTGTATTTAATTGCGTAATCGTTCATAGAATAACCAAACCAAATTACCAAACGTATCTAAGAAGATTATTTGTGTGTCCGTAGTCTAGCTAAATTTTATATTACGCAAATATTTGTGGATATACCGTGAGATAGGAACTCTAAAAACATTATCAAATTATAAACTTTGCGTTTGCAACCTAGTAGGCTAAACTTTAATAGTGGAAACACGATTTGTATTCACTGTCAGCTCATAAGAATTTCAAGCAATGTTACACCGTTTTCATTTTTTTGTTGTTGAGATACGGTGTATTATATAAAAAAACGAAATAAAATGGTAATAATAATAAAAATAATAATGGTATAAAATAAAATGTTTCTAACAATTAACTTAACTTATTATACTTAATTAATGTTATGTGATAACAATAAATCAGTGGCGTAACTAGGGTGGGGCAGGCAGGGCATGTGCCCTGTGCGCCAAATAAGGGGGGCGCAAAAAACGAAATTTACTAACTACCTATAAAAAAAATACAATCCTAATTCGCATACATGGCCAAATAAAAGTCTTTTGAGGATCATTTTTAATCCTTATTATAGATACATTTCAGATTCCAGAACAAACTGCGAATGTTATGTATATACATTACATTACAAAATTAGTAAAATAATAAAAAAAAATGTGTAGGTATCTGTTTTTACAAAGGGAAAGGGGTGCAGTTTGGGTGCGAGCCCTAGGCGCCATTTTACGTCGCTACGCCCCTGCAATAAATATAAGGTAGCTTTAAATATAGTATGATGGTATCATTATCATCTATCAGTAAATGTTACTGTGCCCTGACAGGGTTTATGTTGAAGCCATAAATTATTTTTAAGAACTCTTGTACAAAATTAATTTGCAATAAAGATAATTTGAATTTGAGCTGTAAAAAGTCAAAGAGAAGGCCTATTTGTACTAGTAATATCTTCGTTACTTTACTACGACATGGTCCAAAACTACTCCATATTTTCATGAACCCACATAGAAACCAGCCTGAATTTTAACAACCGTAGTGCTCTCTCCCACTATGACACGGTAAAAGCTTTTTGGACGAATTTTCCAATATTCGGTAGGACATTTTAAGTAATGGATGGCTTGATTTTAACATCGTAATGTAGATATTTTATAACTTTAACCCTTTGAAGATTCGTTTTAGTTCAAATAAAACAATTAAAACGGTTTATATCGCGTGTGTATTGTAACAAATCTAATTTCCAACAGGCAGACTGACAAAAATAGTTAACAATACAAATTTATTATACTTTTGAAAAAAAAAATACTAAAGTTAATCAATAGCAAAAACATAAGAAATGATGAGCAGTCACTTTTTACGGCGGTTTCTGGAAAAAGCTGTTATTTTTTCCAGTTTTCACGATAGACATATTAAATCGCCGTTTTATAAGAAAACAGTATAATAAAAAGTAATCTTTTTTTATAATAATTTATCATTCTCGTAATAATTTACCATAAAATACGTAGGCTAAAAATGAAATGCCTGCAATAAAAAACCCAGGTGTAAATGTCAATCAGCGGGTAAGCCGCGTCAAAAATGCTTTGTGTTGAAAAAAGGTTCTTTTTCCAGCCCTTTTTTTGCCTAAAATGAAAAGCCAATTCGTCAAAGTTGAAACGCGAGAAGGCTTTGTTGCTGGTGGCATGTAACATACCTGCCAGTCACATTTTGTGTATTAATCATCTATTCATAATGGAACTACAAGTTTAGTTTTATTATTTTTAATAAAATAAGTACCTATTTTTCTTATTAAAAGCAGGTACGTATAATCCACGTTATGCAAATGTTTTTTTATAAATTTAACGATAATCAAGAGTTTCCCCGTATTCAGAAACTTAAACTAAAATATGGCCTGTTTTTTTTTTTTTTAAAGGCCAATGTCACACGACAGATAAAGACAAAATGTATTATAATCAAAATGGGTTTAGTGAGCGTGAATTAAGAGGATACTATACGAAATTCAAGTTTAATACTTATAGGATTACTTACATATTGAGGGGAAAATACTTTAAGGTATTTGGACCTTTATAAGGTCCTTAACTATGAGCCCTCTTGGCAAACGCTCATACTCAGATACCTAAATTATGTCACAATAATTATGCGTGTTTGTAACCCGTTTAACCATTGAATATCCAAATTAATATCTTAAGACAATTTACACAAATTGACCTAGTCCCAAAATAAGTAACTGAAGCTGCTTGTGTTATTGGTATTGAAATTACATTTAATTTAAATTTATAGCTAAATACGTTAGGTACAACATCCACGATTCAAATACAAAGATTTATATTCATCATACAAAAGTTTGCCCCTATCGAGATTCGAATCCCAAATCTCTAGTTTTGTAGTCACGGTCACTACATCATCATAATGTTAACCACTAGTGGACGCCGGCGAGTTTGTTCGTGTGGAATTAGTAGCCTATGTCCGTCAGGGATAGTGTAGCTTTCTATCTGTGAAACATTTTTTGCAATCGGTTCAGTAGTTCCAAAGATTACCCCTAAATACCAACAAACAAAGGATTCCTCTTTATTATATTAGTGTAGATTAATATGCGTAATCTCACGGTCGTTTTTCTATATAAATTCGATTAATATCCACCATGGGATGATTTTTGACTTTCGAATTGGCGAATAATGTCGAGCGTTCGAAAGTCAAAAATCAATCGGCTGAATTACGATTTTTGTTTTCTCTTCTGATTTCTATATCTCCAGGCACATTTCACACCACTATTTCAAGCCTCGTTTGTGCTCCGTGCTTCATTGCCTCATAGGTGCATGTTGTCCCCTTCAAACGATGCATTAACGATAATGTGACAACCAAAATAAATTTGCGTTACATTGCTGCTTGACAGCATCTGTAAAAATTAATTACGTCGAGTTAGAGATAATTAAAAAAATATTATTGAATATCGTTTGTACCGCTAAAGGCTATGTCTAGGTAAAGGTTTCGCCCGTATTCCAAAACCACGCTGTATAGCAAACATAACATTTTCCCGTGAAAAGTACCCGTCTGTCAAAAAGATCAACTTTTCGCCTCTCGCAACGCAATTTCAACAAGTTTTAAAGTAAAACGACTTCGTTATCCCTCCAAATTAAATTCCTGGTAAGATAAATATGATAGATAACATTAAAATATTCATGCCGACTTTGGGGAGGCGCATTTTTCCTACTTAATTTTCATACCCAAATTCGGGCAAGATAAGTTTTATAAAGTGCCAAATTTTTAAGTTAAATTTGTACACCCTTTCACGCCAAAGGGCGGGTAATTTTCTTGTGAATGAGTTAAGAAAATTAAATTTTACAAGGATGTAATTTTTCGGTGTTCCTAACGTTGCTTGCTAAAGGTTTTCAACTTTAATAGAAGGGAGGAAGAACCACATTACAAAACTTTCTGCCTCGCGCCTCGCAACTTTCTTTGTGTGGTCATTGTGTGGACACGCTATGTATAGCTAAAGATGACACATGTTAGCTCAGTTTCTAAATCAATTAGAGTGCACTAAATTGAAATCTGTGAAGGCTTAGAAGCCAATCGGTGATTATGTACAATAAACTGTTTACACACCTACATATATAATAAGGAAAGATTAGAGAGTTAAGACCGCCTTTTGGATACCTATATTTAAGATTTATCTGTAATTCTGTGAAATTGTAATGTGGTATTCAATAAAGCATATTGTACAGTGGGGCTAAATTCTTTGCGAAACCAAACCATTAACGTCCTTTTTAATTATGTAAGCATAATGTAAAACAAAATTTGAAAGACCCCAAACAGCTGCATTATCTATGCAGTTAAATGTAAAACTTCGGTGAATTTATACACGTTTTTGCGGTCAAGTGTATTGCGGACGGTGCGTCATTATACCGCGTCAAGGACCGTATTTCATCGCGGACAAAGAGTGGGCCGCTGATTTACATTTGAATGTGGGGTTTATTGCATTAAAATATTATTTAAAGTAATGTCTCGAGTCTTCGTGGTGTAGCTGACGAACAAAGAAAAGCTAAAGTTCCTACGCCTTTGTGTTAATGGATCATCTTTAAGGTATTATGAGTGTGAGTAAGAAACGAAAATATTTTATTTGAAGGAAGTCGGTCCCCTGATGGTAAGTGTTCACCACCGCCCATACACTCGCAACACCAGAATATTGCAGATAAGTTGGCAACCCAGAGGGCTAAGATGGCATAAGAGGTCAGTCATTTCGCCGTATGTCTTGCTGTCCACGTCGAAGCACAACAAGCACTGCTGATTAGCGGCTGTATTAGAAAGCAAGATGGTAGTGGCCGATGTGTATGGTAGTGGATGGTAGGATCCGGACGGACCTTGTGAAAGGCCCTACCACCCGCAAAGCTGGTGACCTAACTATGTAGGTCTATTAATTTAAATTATCTCCAATTTTTATTACTTTTTAAACAAATAGAACAAATTACCTTGCTACTCGGCGAAACTAGTATAGTGTACATGCAAAACAGCTGCGTCTGTGCGATACATAATTTGTTCCAGTTTGTTGATATGGACCTCCGCAAAGTAACGCCTGTAAAATATTAATTACTCACTAGCTCGTGCCCGCGACTTCGTCTGCGCAGGATTCGTATTTCGAGTAGCAATATCTTTATGAATTGTAGCCTATGTGTTATTCTGATGTATTTATTATTGTAAAGTTTCATTAAAATCCATTCAGTAGTTTTTACGTGAAAGAGTAACAAACATCCATCGATACTTACAAACTTTCGCGTTTATAATATTAGTAGGATTGAAACTTTCATTCTTTCACTTTCCTTCTCTACCAAGTGGCCACGTATCCAGTAATTAGTGAGACGTCGTCAGAACGCTAATGTTTCTGGCGGTTAGCACGCGTCAAAGTTTGCAACTCTAATTGGACAGTGTAACTTTGGAGGGGTACTTCAACTATTTTTGGTGGCTTTAAGTTACCTGGTGTTATAAATAGTTCAGCTAGTTGACACTAATAAAATTTTGTTGGTGAAGGAAATTTAATATCTCAAACCGGAGAGCAGGTAGGTAAGTTGGTATGTTTTGGGAGGATTCACACATGCAGAATTGACTAGTTCATTGATGGTATTTTCACGAAACGTCGGGAATTAGATTCGTTACAATACACGCGATATAAACCGTTTAAATTGTTTTATTTCAATAGTTCATTGATGTTTGTATAAATTGACATCTCTGTAATTTATAATGCAATGCAATATCACGAAAAAAATAAATCTAAATCTATGTTATCAAAATTGAAATAATTCGCTAAAAAAGAAAAACTATATTGTACTTTTTTTCTACGATCACTATTTGATGAACTATCGCGAGTAGAAAACGATCCAACGCAAGTCCCGCGAAAACGCTCCGTACAAAACGGACCGATATTATGACGTCACACTTTACTATTTTTGCTTGTATAGTCGACCAAGAAATTGCTTGAGCACTTTTAGACCGTATTACAAAGGGATAAGGTTCAAAAGTGGTCAAGCAATTACTTGGTCCGACTATACATGTCTGGAGCGTGAAACAAAAATGCCACAAATTACAATAAAATAATAAAAAGGGCTTCTTGAAAAATAAATAAGAAAACCGAAGCGCTGGTAGAGTCTGTAGCCTTATTGCGTTAATCGCAACCATTTCATACTTAGTTTTTAATTCTTAAATTGTTTTTTCAAAATTGGGAAGTTTGTATTTTAAGTTCAAACACGTTTTGTCGCGTTAAAGTCCCGTTAACGTTATAAATATGTGTGAAAATCGCGAAAGTTTAAAACAATTTAGACCTAAGATAGGTCAATTTTTTTTATTTCATTTCTATCCTCATTTCATCATCACGTAATCATCATGAGAGCAATTTTCGAAGAGGTTATTTTATTAGACAATAGAACAGACATATAAATATTGCTCATGCAATAGTTAAGACGTCACAAAGTGTATTATATTAGTTGACATATCTTCCCAATATTTTATACGTATAGCATTTTACCCCGACTTCACTTACGCTCCACGCTCCATTGGCTCGCAGGAAGTTCCGGTTGTGTACAGGAAATGACATACGAGATACATCAAGCAGCCAGATGTCTTTCGACCGGCGGGTCCGATCCGGAACGCTGATTTGTCAATAATGTAACGTCGTAGCTGGCATACCGAATGAAGGAATCTCGTATTGTCGAGACGATTGGCGCTTTGTGGTCGGAATACGGATATTGAGTGTCGTTGAGGGGCAATTCGGAAGTTTCAATCGGCTTTGACGGTCACGAAATACTCACTAATCCCGATTCGTCTACCGATTCCAGACAACTATTTCGTAACAATAAGTTGTTTTTCCAAAAATATACAAGACAAACTTATTTGTTGATTGTATTCCGGTATAGGCTTGTTATACAGTCTTTATACGTATGGCAAATTTTAGTTTAATCTGAAAACAAAAACTGGGCCATAATCAACTTTTTACATAGTACAGTCAATGAATTTAATTTCCAACCCACCTAAGGTTCAGTATCGTATAGCAAACTGTCACCATAAGAGCTAACAAGAGCAAGACGTTAGTTTGACATATCGACCTTAATGCATTGCGAATGTCAGATAACATTTCAACGAAATGGGTAGGGAATTAAATATTCAAATAGTGAAATTAAATGCAACTCCGTTAAAAGAGTAAAAGCTATGTCCTGGTATTAGTTATTATACGACCGGATAGCCTAGTGGTTAGTGACCCTGACTATGAAGCTAGAGGTTCCGGGTTCGATTCCCGGGAAGGGCAAATGTTTGTATGATGAATACGAATATTTGTAGCCGAGTCTTGGATGTTATATGTATTAAGGTATGTATCTATCTATTTAAGTATGTTTATCCGTTGTCTAGTACCCATAACACAAAGTTTACTTAGCTTGGAACTAGGGCAATTGGTGTGAATTGTCCTGAGATATTTATTTATTTATTTTATTTTAGTTTTGTTAAAAATTCATTTATCATACAAGTTGTGTGTTTTATCGTACCTTTTTAACAACGTATGTCAGCTCTGTCGAATCAACTTTCGGCATCGGTGTTTCCTTTCTAAAAGGCCGGCAACGCGCTTGCGATTCTCTAGATATTGCAGGTGTTTATGGGCGGCGGTGATTGTTTACCATCACGTGACCCGTCTGCTCGTTGGCCCCCTCTACTGAAAAAAAGCTTTTTGCTGGCATTATTATGGTATGGTAGGATCTGCGCGATCGAGCTCTACTCAGAACAGAATGTAAAAACATAGACAGAAATAATCTAGATAAATTTTTACTTCCGTATAAACCTATAATGTAAAATTAATGGAAATCGTTTGGCCGTTTCATTAAAGTACTGTATTCCAAACAAATCAAGAAAAAAAATATTTCTCGTATAATAATAATAGGATTATTATCGAATCCAACGTACACGCACCAAACTTTAAGCATAACGGACTGCTGAAAATGAACAAACTGGAACAAATTACCTTGGTACTCCGCGAAACCTGTGCCGGGCTCGTGAAAAATAGCTGCGTCCGTGCGACACATATAGGTTCATCCAAAAACCCACCCTCCTCCGCTTCCACACGAAACAACATATATCACACAGACTCAATTACACACCACCACCACTAAACACTAAAACTACACGATCGACGCGCGTTTCGCCTCTAAACCGAGCCCGGCACTGGTTTCGCGGAGTAGCAAGGTAATTTGTTCCAGTTTGTTGATATGGACCTCCGCAAAGTAGCGCCTGAATCTATTAATTATTTGCTGAAAATGAGTTAAGATGGACGTTTGAGATTAGTCGAACAAACTAAAAGTTGATGTGAAGTAGTAAAACGGGTCACGAGATAGCACACGCGACAGCTAAAGCAAAAGAAACAAAACCACTCCAGACACACCTTTCAAATAAAAGCCCACATCCAAAATGTTTATCCGCTTGCATCAGACGCAAATGCCCATAGGCAGTTTCACAGCTCGATTCTGTTTTTATGCGATAGGAGACTGATCCGTAACCTGTAGCCTCAAAGGACGTTTGTTTATTTGAAGTGCTGTCCATACAAACTAGCAAGGTAACTGTACCCCGTACCAGTGTTTGACACATGTAGGGCGTTGTTGTTATGTAGTTGACATCACTATCTCTCGGTTTTGCTCTTATATTTCCGTATCATTCGTCAATTATTGGGTTACTGTCAATCACTGGGACTACCTTATGTTGTTACCCGGTCAGGAATGGGGTTGGAAGTACATATTTAAATAAAACCCACCCCTAAGTAAATTAAATGTTGCCAGCGCCTAATTTTACCAATCAGTAAAATAAACGCTGGCGATGGTAGCGACCTCTAGTGGGGCCTGTAAAAATAAAGCACAGCGTAACAATGTGCTGTATTCAAGTTAATTGTTCTAAAAGTAAACAATATAATTATTTCATGGTACAGTAGGTGTTTTACAATTAAATTGAAAAATGCATGTTATGTAAAGACATGTAAATTTTAATTGAATTGAAGTTGTGTTTTGCATACACAAATTACGTACATACTAAAAAACCATGTCATTTAGGTATTCCTGACTTGAATAATAAGATAGAATACATTATTAAATTCTTGAATGGTTTGTAGCTTTAACATTCTTGCTGGTACACGCAGAGGAATGGATTTATTTTTAATCTGTGGCCTTAACATGACTGGCCAAGTTTAGTTTATCTCTATCTGCATCTCTTTCTTATGATACTAGTTTGACAAAGATGCAGGGAAGGGATAAATTAAACCTATGTTGGTCATGTTAAGGCATTCGTGGGATTCGTGGAACTTAGATACTCCGGCGTTGCTTCCAACATCTCTTCAGTCATTTCATAATTTTAGAATTTTATTTATTAAGTATCTTTTAACTTTATAATTTTTTTACTCATTCTGGTTACAATATTTGGTTTTTTGGCTATTCTAGTTCGCTTTTGTATTATGTTATTTATTTTTCTTGCTTTTTAGTTACTTCAATTTTTACGTTCAATGTAAAAAGTTTCCCTCATGAGCGGGTGCCTAAAACTAGGTAGCAAAATGCCTAAAACGTAACGTAATGTCTAAATAGCAATACGTCTGACAAGCAAAATACATTAATTTCAAACACATCAACTCCTACATTTCCGCATCTTTCTTCAACTAGCAACGCTTCTCATTTTACGTGTAATCATAATAACTGCATGTATTACCAGCCTAAAAAGCCTCAAATTTAAATTCTGTGCCCTAAAAGCATTAGCAACCCGCATGACGCCGGCGTCCCCGTTAATTTACTCCGTCCGTCCTGCAGCGAGTGAGGGATGGCTTTAATACTCCCTCACGTTAGAATGGTTAGAATACAACTAGCATTACGTAGACCTAACACAAATGCCCATGGAATAAATGGCTCTAATTGCCCCTTTTTCTGTGCTACTAGTACATCTCGATAAGCCAAAGGCTACTAGAAATACGGGAAAGCTTAAAGTTCCAACTTACAGACTCATCATCATCATCATCATATCAGCCACAAGAAGTCCACTGTTGGACATAGGCCTCCTCCATGGATTTCCAAAGTGGCCGGTTGGAAGCAGCATGCAACCAGCGCAACTTACAGACTGGCTAAAACTAAAAAGTCATTCATGAGAAATTGCTCAAGATTTTACAACAAAATTCCAAAAAATATTATTGAACAAAATTATAGAAAATTCAAATCTATTGTCAAGAAGACATAAATTTTTCGGGCGTATTATAAAATTAATGACGACATCTTGGATATAGGGATGTTTGGAAATGATCTCGACTTGCATTGGTGATCTCTGGCTTGAAATACAATAAATGTACACCTACTATGTTAAATTGTTAAATATTTAAGATGAAAAAATAACATTGTAATTTTGATTCATGTAAAAAAATCACACTTCGTTGAGTTTCTTGCCAGTATCTTCACATCAGAGGCTTTTCAGAACCGGTGGTAAATTTTATGACATTCATAAGTGCTTCCTTTAAGCCTAATCTGAATAAAGATATTTTGACTTTGACTTTGATATTTAATATACATATCTAGTTCCACGGTTCGATAAACATCCGACGTTTAGCCTTCATGCCAAGCGGCTACAAACAGACACATTCAAATAAGGCTAGCCGAATAGAGAATGTGTACGTTTTTAAATCTCTCTCATGCAAACACTCCAGCACTTTTTGCTGTAAAACTGATTTACTGGACGTAATAAATTCTGCATATTCTCGCGAAGGCGGCATAGCGTACAGTCTGCTTCCGCGTTACGAACTTTATTTTCGGGTTAGCATTTCTTCGGGGGAATTTCCTGTGTGTTATTAATATTTACTGCGGATACGGAAGTTGGTTTAATTCAATTTTTGCGTTTTTAAAGTGTTTTCGTAAGTATTTGGCGAGGTAATTTTCCGACGGCTCTACGAATTGAAGAGTTGTTGTTATTTGTTTAAAGAAATACCATTTACATTACGTTTAACGTGTTTGAAGGTTTACCTTAAACATCATATTAATAAAGGAAATTATACTACAGCAACAAAAGTCGATTACTTTAAAGAATACATTCAGCCATGGAAATTTCGGTACATATCCAAATTTGTTAATACTCTGTAAGTATTTATAAAATATTTATTATTATTTATTTATTTAAGCCTTATTTCACAAACTTAACTATAAAATGTACAAAAGGCGAACCTGATCCTTAAGGCACTCTCTACCAGTCACCCTTTAGACAAAGCCGAAAAAAATGTGGGTAATGCAACAACTTGTAATTCAAAGTACACTACATAATAGCATAATATAATAATAATAATGCAAATGTAATATAGCATTGGACATTATAAAACTTTGCAACCTAAATCGTACATTACATATAATACATCAACAGCATCAAAAGATCAACAACATTCAGTACTGAAATTCATAAAAAAAAACTATTATAAACACCATAAATCGTTTTGGAGTGGAGCGATATGGTTCCACAAAATGTATGCGATCTGTGGCGACGCTGATGTCAAATATCTATGACGCAGCTACATCGCCTAATGGGCCGGATTACAATACGGCTAGTTACATAAAATAAAATAAATATCTTGGGACAATTTACACTAATTGCACTTGTCCCAAATTAAGCAAATAAAACTGCTTATGTTATGGGTACTAGACAAAGGATTAACATACTCATATAGATAAATACATACGTAAATACAAATACTCATATAGATAAATATATACTTAAATACAACATCCATGACTCGAGTACAAGCATTCATATTCATCAAAAAACTGATTACACCTATCGCGATTCGAACCCTCCATTCGATTTGAGGTATCGAAATTTAGCTAAGTGGTCAGGGTCACAAATCACAAGGTTATCCGGTCGTCAACGATACTAGTAATATCGAAAAGAAAAGAAGACATAACACAGAACAAAACAGAGGCATACATATTATAATACAACGTAGTTACGGTCAGCTTTAATGTTTTACAAAACGGGGACTTATGCTAAGCCAGATTAGGTATGAATTGCTATAACTTAGGCGCAACAACGGCAACGGCAAAGGAGTGTGTTTGTCATCTAGAATCTCTGACAAAGAACAGGAGTTGTTATTATAACCAATAATTACAGAATAATTAGTTAAAAAATGATACTCTTTCTAACTAGGCTAGTGTAAAGTAGTGGTGCACATTCGACTTTAGACTTTTATTGTAAATGAAATTTTAAACTTCATAATTTTGGAATTTAGTTAAAATTTTTGCATGTTGAGAAATATGAATGAACACTTTTATATTTGCATGTTGTATGAATACAGCTGGAAAAGATGGAACAATATCTAACATACTATTAAGACATGTAACTAACCCTTTGTCTGCAAATAAATATTATCTTATCTTATCTTATCTAAAAATTCCATCGGCTATAACGCTCGTCAGCCACTGCCGCGACTCGGTCGCTTCGCTTGGCTTCGCTTTCTGTAGTAGTCACAAGGTAACTAATACGCTTTTTCTCGCTTCGCTCATCGTCGCACCTGGAACGACAGTATTTGTGCAGAAAGGCAATTCATCAGATACGCATTTGGTCGTTCTCGCAATTGGTCAGTTCTCAAATCGGCAAATGTGAAATGGAACCAGTAACCTACATGTACAAAAACGTAATTAACCAGATTCACATTTAGGCCTTATCACGTTTGTTCAGACAAATGTTAACGGGAACGCACTAACCTCAATCGTAGTTGAACATAAAAGCAATCAACCGGTGTAAAATTTGGGCCTATAAACTACAAACAAAGGGCCTACAATTAGGTAAAATAGAGCTTGTTTTCCGCTTTCCCCAATACTTGAAACATTCATTTATTATTAATCTGCGTAATGACTGAGTGTTTAAATTAAGATTTAAGGTTGTATTTCTGTTACAACTAAAGGCTCGAGAGTACAAGACAAGACAAATACTTTTTTTTGAAAACCATACGGAAAATAGTTAAGAAACAATAATCTACACTAATCTTTTTTTTTTATGAAATAGGAAGGAAAACAAGCAAGTGGGTCACCTGATGGTAAGTGATCACAACCGCTTATAGACGCCTGCAACACTAAGAAGATTGCAAATGCGTTGCCAACCCAGAGGGCTAAGATGGAATACCTCTTGTGCCAGTAATTACACCGGCTGTCTTGCTCTCCACGCTGGAACACAACAGTGCAAGCACTCCTACTTAGCGGCAGGATTAGCGAGCAAGATGGTGTTAGCGATCCGAACGGACCTTGCACAAGGTCCTACCACCCGCACGAGTATCTAGTAACCTAGTTTTATCTAATCTAGTCTCAGAGTAATCTAATTGTGAACTTTTTGGAAAAAAATAGGAATTCATTATGCTAGTAACGCATCGGTAATTATGAGGTACATCATATACGAAAGACTTCTATGTATGCACTAGATACGCTGTACGGAATGGAAACATTGTCACACAGTTGCGGTACATGGCCACAACTCATGTGCACAAATGTAAGAAACAGACGCATTTATGTCTGTTAAGTTTCTTTTGTTATTGTCATGTATTTTTCTGTATGTGTTTTAACAATATAGGTGCCTTGATGCTTTGTACTGTAAGCCTATATCGTTGTTATAAAATAATTAAAATAAAATAAATTGTATCACAACTAAGCAAATATATGAAAATTCTTCAACAGCACAGCATTTCCGGGTTCAAAAGACAGCCGCTGTCTTTTGAAGCAGCAAATGCTGTGTTGAGTTGCGGTCATGTGCCGTAACTCAGTGTGACAATGTTTTTGTTCCATACAGCGTTTCTAGTATATACAGTCGTTGGTACATGCAGAGGAACCAACAATCTTGGTTTCACAAAGTAGCAACGTAATTAGTTCCAATTTATTGATTGGATGAACGATAACCAAGAAAGATACACACAAACGCCTTTCCAGTCGACTCCTGGATCTCGCTTCCCTCTGTCATAATATAGCTGGAATTCGCAATAAATAACCCAAGAGCTCCTATGAACTCAAAGGCAGATTAATAAACCAAGTCGGAAGTATCATCCAGAAACTTCAGCACTTGTAAAATCTCCCTCCCTGATTTAAAACAGCCTGGACCGAGTTAGCGATGAATTAGTAATTTTATCAGAGCCTCGTTGCCTCGATTTACCTTAATATTTCACTGAGAACGGGATTGGGTAAAACGAGGTGCATAAATCAATACTAAGAATTGAAAATTAACAATTAGGTAAAGGTAAATTAATAAAGCGTCGGTCGGTTCACGAAGTATCTGCTAAAAAGTCGAATTTAAGTTAAGTTTGCCATCGTATGCAAATTGCATATTTTGTTATGTCACGAAAGGACGTAACCGAATTTCTGTTAGAACCAGAATTACAGTCCATAACGAAAAGTCCATAACTACTCAATATTCTGATTTTAAACATCACGAGACAAAACTAGAGACAATGACTTTATTTATTTATTTAATCAAATTAAATTTTACAGAATTACAGTTAAAACCAATGCGCTACAAAATTTAAGAAACAAACGACGGCGACACGACGGGGCTCTGTCAAGTTGCCATCGCCGGTGCCATGTTCGCCCTGGGTAGGTTGGCCTGGAACCTCCGGAACACAACACTCTTTGGCCAAAATTCCGTGCACTCGATGGTCTCCCTCAACGGCCGCGGCACGCGCACGACTAGTTGACTGAAGTACACGTAATAATATCGAGACCTCAATGGGAACACCGTCACAGTGCAGCCGACCTTTCGACGGACGTACTCGATCACATCCTTTCACCAGTTCAAACCACCACTAAAAGTGACTTGCTTAAAGAAAGAAGTCAAACAAAACCCATATCAGTCTTTTATAAACCTTAAACGTACTAGTAACTACCTATATCGGAGATACTCCGGGCAAACAGCAATGTATCTTGTTTAGCAAGTTTTTAAACTCCCTCGCGTTGCAACCGCTAACTTTTGAACTGTGGGACTGGCACAACTTCCACGTGCTGGCTACATGGGTTGAGAAATTGCATTTTGATTGACCGGAAGTTTGGTACTAAAACGTTACTGTACGGGCAATAACATAGCTTGTTTTGAGTGGCCGAAAACATGGCGCTGTGCTATAACTTTTATAACTTCTCCGCTATTTTATATTAGAAAACTGTGAGACACTGACATATTAATGTAAACATGCTTGCGGGTGGTAGGACCTTGTGCAAGGTCCGCCCGGATCGCTACCACCATATTGCTGGCTAATCCTGCCGCTTAGCAGCAGTGCTTACACTGTTGTGTTCCGGCGTTGAGAGCATGACAGCCCGTGCAATTACTGGCACAAGAGTTATTCTAGCTTAGCCCTCTGCGTTGGCAACGCAGGGTCTCCTTGATATTGCGGATATCTATAGGCGGTGGTAATTATTTACCATCACGTGACCCACTTGCTTGTTTGCCTTCCTATTAAAACAAAAGGAATTATTCTTAACGGCGCCAGGTCAATGGCGCCAGCCCCAGTGCTGGACTGCGCCGATATTAGTGCAGTTTCGCGAAGTAAGGCGCGCCTGGTCGAGTTTTTTTTTCTATGTTCGATAGAGAATGTGGTATTATGATTCCCGAGGTTACAGACGATTTATAGAAACCTGAACACTATGAAACAACCACTATTCAAATAGCACTGCAACTCGTTAAAGAACTTGCTCATTCATTTCTGATCAGCTACGTATTGCTGTTATGTAAATTTCATTCTATCTCGTTCCGAACACACGCGAGACTCGCCCTTATAATTACTGAAATACGACTGAATTCAGCAGGTTTTGAGCACAATGAAAGGTTTGTTCAGGCAAGTCACGCAGCATCGTAATGCAGTTTCTAAAACCAAGTTGGGAGGCGCATTGGTGCGTGCTATGGATCTTTGCGTTGTGTCATTTGATCTGAACCAATAGGTACTTAATTATATATTAAAAGTTTTACAGTCATGCTATGCCGACTATGTTTAAAGTTTTTTAATTATGCATGTTTTAGGGTTACGTATTTCAATAGGAAAAAACCCCTATAGGATATTTCGTTGTCCGTCTGACTGTCTGTCTGTCTCTCTGTCAAGATTATTTTTGTCAGCAATAAGTGGAGGCATTAAGTTAAAATTTAATATCAAATGGGTACTCAAGTCAGTAATCCCTTTGGAAAACAGTTTTTTAATAGCAAAGTTAAGTTTGTGGATCAATCCATCTTATCTTTTTGTGAAAACAAAGCCCGATTCGCACTTCGTCGATTTTTTATTATTTAATTTCATTGTAGATAAAAAATATTTAGTAACTTAATCCATTGACGCGAGGTTGCTGCATAGCGCTGCGAGGTTGCTGCGTAGCGCTACGAGGTTGCTGGCAGAGTAGCCGACCATAGTCTATTTGGTAGACTATGTTGGATAGCCTGAATAAAACTGTATGTGCCAATTGTCAAGTAAACAGCTCTGCGTTTTGTACATTGGCGTCATATTTTTAGTTCTGCTATCCGACGCCTGTGTCGCTGCTAGTTAGAAAACTTAGAAGCACTTTATTCACTTACGATAAGATTCAAAGTTGAACCAATGGCTAAATATTGAAAGCCCCTCTTCACCTGCTTCACCCCGTCGTAAAGTGGTAACGCTAGGCTTGTAACAATCCGAACAAGTAAGCAGATCTATTGTCTTATTATATCGATGGCTCGCTTAAACCCGCTCGTAAATCGCCAGTGAGATTTAATTCCGATAGGTTGTTTTAAACTTGATACTATACGTCTTAATGTCAATTAAGTTAGTACTGGCGTGCACTAGTTTCAAATCCGCGTTGGATTTCTTGATTTTCTTTAGAGGAAATTAAAAGTTGGTAATAAGAGGTTTGTTCCGTAAGCTTTGGTTTGAAACGAGATTAAAATACCAACGGTAGTAGATACGATACTAGGATTTATAAAACATTTTAAACATAACTTGATACTCATCATCATCATCATCATCTCAGTCACAAGAAGTCCACTGTTGAATATAGGCCTCCTCCATGGATTTCCAAAAAAATAATTTTATACACTCTTTCTCTGTCCTTAATATACTCCATTCATCTGTTCAAAGGTTAACTGGAAGAGATCCCTTTAAAGTATCTCTTGTCATTTATGTTTAACTAGCGACCCCCCCTGGTTTTGCAATACAATTAGGATGCAATGTGTAGTCGACCAAGTAATTGCTTGATCACTTTTGAACCTTATCCCTCTGTAATATGGTCGAAAAGTAGTCAAGCAATTTCTTGGTCGACTATACAATAAAACTTCCATAAAAAATCGCTAGATGACAGTGAAAACCGTAACAGACTCTGTTGCATACTCTAGAAGTCAGCGGCGAAAGATACGAGGAAAGACGGGAACGGATAGCGAATTTGTTTTATACTATAAAAAGATAAAGAATTTACTAACATACCTGTACATTAGGACAAACGATACTTTAGGATAAATGTTATTACGGATTGCGACATAGACCGACAGACAGTTGAAGCAGCGTACAGGCTGTAACTTGTTAGCATTCAAGCCGCGTCTTTTCCAATGAAATTGCTTACTTAATGTCCCAGAAATTTAAACGTGGCCCGCCAGAATATTCAATGTCTATTTGGAAATTACTTTTTTCAGTATTCAAATGTACAATCAAATCTTTTCACATCTCTACATAGTTTATAACCAAGTCGCTATCGAATCCTATCTGTCCTCATTGTGTATCTTCGACCGCTTATTCCTTCTAAACCACGCAATGAATTTTGATACAGTTTTCACTGTCATTTAGAGTTTTTTATGGAAGGTTTTTATGTACATTAAAATCCTAACTGTATCTGTACGAAGCCGAGTGGCTATAGTTTACTAGACTGCGATACCAATGAAAAATCTCCCCTTTTCTACCCGACTACGGTGAAGCTAAGGGGAAGGGTTATGTTTCAGCAGTCTATTTCACCCAAGCATATTGTCAAATTCACGAGAAATAACTAACTACTTACTATACGGTGTTCCATTTACAAACCATGTGATGTAAAAGTGTAACATTGTAGAGAAGACTTTTCATAAATACTTATTATCCGTTCAATCGAATCAGTAGGAAATAAAAAACTTCGTCGTCATATCGATCGGACAAGCCAGTCGGACCAGTGCACCTACGTAGCAGGAATCTTCTCATACATGGAAACTTTTGCAGGATGTCAAATGCTACTTATAATGTAATTATGATAGCGCAGACAATATTAAAGAATCATTCCTATAAACCACCTCCAATTTAACAATCTTAAAACAACAGTTTGAACAATATACTCCAACAAATATTACAAATGTTCTCCCGAGTTCTTACCGTCAATCAAAAACAGGCTCAGTTCTGCTCAGAAAGCTTGACCACTACTGATGGAGATATCTCGTCTAATCGTTACTCACCATCAATGTAACTAATTGGCTGTGTAATTTATGCAGCGGTCCACTTTGACTAATGACTTTGCTTGCATTGAGCTGCTTGCTTGCCGACTCTGGGGTATCATCGTCACGTATTCTAGTGGAAAAAAGATTTTACATGGATCAAGCAAAAATAGTCTTGTGTCAATGTCACAAAGACTTTGACATGCAAAAGGTTTTTTCCCTTTACTTATATGTATTTGATACTCATGTGTTAAATCGTTGAAGGTACAGCATAATTTTCAGTATACGACTAAACAGACAAATGACTGCAAAAAAATGGTTTGAAATTAATTTCTGCAAAGGTCCTCGCTGACGTCAAGTCCGGTATTCCAAAAAGCGTGGCTGCCTTGAAATGTCGATGCATCCATTTGGAGTGCTTACACTTGTGATGTCAAAGTGTCGATAATCCATCTATTGATAGTTAGTTGCTCTTGAAATTTTGGTAAGAATATCGAAAGGACATCGATGATAGCGATAATATCGATAGCAGAGGTCCTCGCTGACGTCGAGTCCGGTATTCCAAAAAGCGTGGCTGCCTTGAAATGTCGATGCATCCATTTGGTGTGCACACTTGTGATGTTAAAGTGTCAATAGTCCCTCTACGGATAGTTAATTGCTCTTGAAATTTCGAAATTCGTGAAATAATATCAGGAGTTCAGAGCTACTTAAATAATTTTCAAAATTGAATATCGATAGCGGATTAGCGGCAGTTAGATATCACAGGTGAAAGAACTTAAAATGGATGCAATGACACTGAAAGGTGGCCATACCATTTGGACTGCATCATGGCATCATTGGGGAATTTAACACGCACACTAAAGAACACCTCTATGGTTTTTTTAAATCCCGCAGCGAGGTCAGGTTGGTCAAATATTCGAGAAGATTTTTTTTCTTTTTGAGAACGCAATGCTAAGTTAGGCAATGGTAAACTATATTGATGTACATACTCTAGCAAAATACCACTAGACAGGTGGCTAAATCCCGGCCGGCATCAAATATTAATGTTAACTACCATTTCCCTGCTGATACTAGTAATCAATTAATCGCGCCATTGTTAAGTTTCAAGTGTCTGATAAGTGATACGTTAGATTTAAAATTACGGTTCATTAATATTATTAATTATGAGAGTATGTTGTTAATATTATTCGTTATTAATATTTACAAAATACTCTTGTTTTATACAGTAGAAAACTAAGTTTATTTATGCCAGTGTTTTTAATTTGTGCAAACTTTTAGTAGTCTCTTTTTTTTTCAATAGGGAGGCAAACAAGCAAGTGGGTCACCTGATGGTAAGTGATTACCACCGCCTATAGACACCCGCAACACCAAGAACATAGCAGATGCGTTGCCAACCCAGAGGGCTAAGATGGAATACCTCTCATGCCAGTAATTACACCATCAATTATAATAATTATCTTTTAGTTTTCCCTGTAAAACTGTTCAACTATGTCTATAAATAGAAAGCTGTTGCTTCGTTTTGACGTAAAGGAATGACAAGCAAGTAGACTTGCACATTAAAGGTATAGTAACAAGATATGCATTTAGCGAGTAACTTGCACGTTTACTGAGGAGGTTGTGTTTATTAAATTGCTCAAACTACGTGAACTCTGTTGTTTCAAGGCGCGTAACGTGAGTCAGTTGCAATCACAAAGGAAGGTTTGCAATTACAGACAAGTTAGGACAGTGGTTCACAATTATAACAGGCGTTTTAACATCAAAGTTATATGAAAATGTGCGATGTGAAATTAGCGAGCGGACTGTAGAGATGTACAAACTGTGCTTGATGCTACGCTACGATGGAATCATAAATTTTATCAGTTACTTGAACTTATAATTTTACAAAATTACAATTTCAGTCCGAACTGGATGAACCTGACAGCGCCACTGAGAAGGTAGTCCTAAAAGCTTAAACCTGGAATGGGCAATTTAACTCTTGAATGCCCGCAGCTGTTAGACCCTTTGACTAGATCAAAGTAAATACTAACTCTTGAAAGCTCTTAATTTTAATCCACACATATAATGTGTTTCGTAAAATTGAATAAAGAACTAACTAACTAACTGTTGATAACTTCATCGGCTTTTAATAATACTTTATTTCTCTGCGCACAAATTTGATTAATTTAATTCCTGGGCCATGCTACATCATCCATAATGGCTTTAAAGGCTGACTTGCACTCTTTCAGTAACTGGATTGCGCGTCACTGAATTCCGGCGTTGGATTGGAATTAGACTAATGTAAACGCGTTTCAGCCCAGTAGCTTGCATTAATTGTTGGATCGGAATAGAGCGCTTTTTTTTTCAATCAGTGACACTGGATCTAGTTACTGGATTTTTTTAATGCATTAGCACAAATTAGGAAGGCAAACAAGCAAGAGGGTCACCTAATGGTAGGTGATCACCACCTCCTATAGATACCCGCAACATCAAAGAGATTGGAGATGCGTTGCCAACCCAGAGGGCTAAGATGGAATATCTCGTGTGCCAGTAATTACACCAGTTAATCAGCCTATGTTCTGTTCACTATTACTTGTAGGCCCGTCTTAACATTTTTAGTAGGTAATATTTTTTTTACAACATAAGGTAACGGTCTTAACCATTAATAATGACTAAATAATTGACGATAGGATACAAAAACACGAGTAAAAAGAAGTAACAGTGAATTTAAAATGCTATATAATAACATTATATAGCATTTTAAATTTAATTTGAATGTGAAAAAAATACAAAAAGAAAAATCGTCAATATTTAAAAATAAATAATTTCGATTACAATAAGTAACAGTGATGTCAACCACTGGTAAAAACAATGCCCTAAGCTTGTCAAGCATAGGTTTTATTTTTATTTATTTTTTATTCCTCGCTAGTTTAGCTGCGTAAATTATACTGTGTTGAATTACTCAGTAGTTCCCGCGGCAGTTCTAAAGGAAGCTGTAAATAAAAAGCACCGCGGTGCCCGAGGGACGATGTTTTAAGTTTTAGCTTCGTGACGGAGTAATGCGCTAAGTGCCGACGTTGGCTGAAGATATTTACGTGGATTAAGGACACTTTTGTTGGGTAAAGATGGCCATGTATTATTAAACTGAGATTAGAATAGAATTGGAGAGTAACGTCAGCACACTGTCATTTCATCAACGTAATACCAACACGGACATAGCGTTTATTTTTCGAACAGTTTCATTGGTATCGCCGGTCAATATCATCTCTACTTGACATTCCGCGGCGTGGCAACCAAATCGCCGATCACTGCAGATGAAAGTAACCTTTTAGAGGTAATTTAAATGTTTTCTCTATACCTTAATCCATTAAAAAAGAAATTTTCAGGCTATCTTGTTACACAAACGTAATATTTAATTAAGATTAACTTCCATAACCCGGGTCTAACAGTATCTCGTTATAAAAACCGGCGCGCGCGGCGGCGTGATTCAAAATAGCATAACATTTAATTTAATATTCACAAAACGACACGAGATTAAATTTAAAGTCTAAATTAATTCTGTTGAGACAGAGAGATACAGTTTTATTTGACATCAAATAACACAGAAAAAAATTCGTAAGACTAAAAGTTAAAGGATACCTCAGATAAATTGAGTATAGTTCCTAAAAAGACACGTGAAAAATCGTGAAAGTATTTTCCTTTCAAAAAGGTTGATTCAGATGTTTTTTCTCATGAACTTTTTTAATATTAGCAAGATTGTCATCCCTCTGGAACGTTCTCTTTGGAAAAGTAAACAGGACATCCTAAGAAAACAGACATCGCCTTCTTCCCTGAGGTCAAACTTAATGAGGTAAGATACCACATCTGAACCTTTCATGGCTAAAGCAAAATAATATTCTGTAATACGGAGGCTCTATAAAGGTTTCCGCCCACTAGACCGTACCAACCAACCCTCTTATTTAAAAACGCTGCGTAAACCTATGCTAGTTAACGTATGTCTATATCTGTCATTGTGACCTTTGCCCATTCGTGACATTCGTTAGAAATGGAACAAAATGTTTATTAGTTAAAGACGATAGGTATTTTTTGTGAATTGACCGTAACCTTATCTTACTGACACATGCAAAAACATATTATTATTCTTTGTATGAATTACTATGAGTGACCGCCTACTACTACACTGGCATGTATCCGGACCGGTCCGTCACAAACTAACAAAGCGCGGTACGTGCAGGGCCCAATTTCATAAATGCGACAGGCGACAGGTGACAGTGATAATTCGCCGTACATTGCTGTGGCGACAAGTAACGCTACACATTTACAAACTTAACGTCATAGTGGGTAAGCATAAGCAAGGTATACCGAATTGTCACCTGTCGCCTGTCGCATTTATGAAATTGTGCCCTGGACTGAATACGGGACGTTGTCAGACCGGTGCTTGCAGGCAGCAGCCTGCGTTTGTACACTGTAAAGAAGGAACCGCAGAACGTAAATTTATCCGCTTACTTCAGATGTCTGAGCGGGTCTAATACGGTGCAGCACCTCGTTTAGTACTGTTTTGACGGCGTACAGACGCGTGTAAGCCCATGAGTGCAGGCGGCTATTTTTGCGTCTGTGCCAGTGGTACATGGACATGATATGCTCCGGTCTAATAGGCGGAAACCTTAATTGATCAAATTTTGGAGGTAAAAGTGCGGTTACTAGTATAGTTGTCAACGTTGTAGATTGAGTAGGGTTGCCATTTGTCCCTGTGCACCGGGACATGCCCTGGTTTGAAGCGTGGTGTCCTTGTGTCCCGGCTACTAAGTAAATTTTCCGGGTTTCGAAACCATAGTTACCAATGTTTAGAAACCATAGAAACGGTCCTACCACAATAGCGTTCAAATTAGAGTGAATACCAGCATTAAAAAAAAATGCGGGTTTTCTGACGATATTTTCTTTTTTCGTAAGGGCGGGCGTTTGATACTACATTATTTAGGTACCTAATGTACTTATGTTAGAAAATCTAATTGGCATATGGCGACTGGCACTGGCTGGGGATTGAACTTGGTACCTCAAGATCACGAGTCCACCCTCCTAGCTACTAGACCATCAACGTGCCCTAGGTTTAGGACTAGTCTAATTGATGTAAATTGTCCCAAGATAATAATAATTAATTATTATTTTATTATTATAATCCTCACGGTTAGGTATAAATTGTTTGTTCAAACATTGTTCCCCACAGAAATCAAAATAAAAGAGTTAAGTATGAAAGCGTGACACAAAAACGCTAATTAAAATACTAATTTTCATAGCAACAAATTAAATATCAATCTACGTATGAACAATTCTATTCGGATTATGGAACGATTACACAAATCCAGCTGTCCTAAATAAACAGAGATTTCTACCTAAAAGTCATCCACTGGGACCATTTCGTGCTAATTAAATTTCCCCTTTTCGTTAGTATTTTTGGCTGAAAAAGGATAAAATGTCGGGCAACGTGCCTTTTAGTTTATCCCGTGCAAAAGCTTTCATACATTCATTAATTAAAATTTTAGGGCGTCGCAATGTTTTATAAGACTCGGTTTTAACTTGGCCAGTTTAAGTGTGGCGGTGAAAGAAATGTTTTTAATATATTCAAATTCAAATTCAAATTCAATAACTTTATTGCAGACCAGGGTCCATAGATTGTTAGTAATACATACGTCTTATTTTCTAAGGATTAGTAGCATAATAAATTAAATTACATTTTATAAATTAAATTAAAACATTCCATTATATAACACATTAATCATAAACATAGTCAAAAAAAATCAATAAAAAAAACAATAAATCAATAAAAAAAAAACAATAAGTTAACCATACTAATTATATTTATACAATAAAAACCTTATTTTATCAATCAATAATTTTTTTATGTGACTAACCGAAGTTTTGTCTAACGGAAACCGAACGTGTATTCGCATAAGGTTCAACTTCGTTACTAACAGAATCGCGACTTTTGTATTTATCATAAAAAAATAAATAATGAAAGATGAAAATTGTGATCTGATTCCTTATTCTGTTCCACGACTCCATTTTTCCTTTGTTTTCTCCAGCCAGTCTCATCGTAACTTTTTTATTTGGGTACTAGGTTTACACACCTCGCAGCCAACACAAAATAATTATTTAAATGCTGAGAAAAAGTACCGAGAAAAATGCTCAGCCGGAGAAGAGGAAAAATGTGTAAATTTTAAATGGAAACTTTTATTTACACTTTTTCCCGGGACGGAGTTTATGTAAACGAATAGTGGGTAAAACGCAGTAACTGATTTTATAACGAAAAGTTTTTAAGAATTGCGCAGTAAAAGTTGCATCCCCGCAATTTGGAATAATAGGTATTCGTAGTCTTCGCATTTTCAAGACGTGTTTGAAACTTACTGGAATTAATCAAATTATTATTAATCAAACTTAATTGAATTTAAATAAATTGAATCAGTGTGAATGATGTTTAACTTGAATCGAGAAGTTAAGTACACTGTCATGCTCGAGTTAGTTTCAGTATTTAATTAAAATAAATACTTAAAAGTATAGACTAAAACAATTTTGTATCCCAATAAATTAATTTGAAATGATGAGTTTATTGTTTAACGCTGAATTACCTCTTTTTAATGTTTTGTACCTAATTAATATTGATTAATATGTACTTACATCATAATGGTTTTCTAAAATTTGCCAGTAAATACAAAAACCTAGATATTTACAAAAATTTACTCGCTAGGATAGTACTAAAAATCAATTACAAATATACCAAAAGCCATGACGTCTATTTTTAATCCATAGACTAAATAGACATATTTCATATCATACTTTTTTTGACATTTCCCATGATTGTCACCTGTTGGTATAATCGACGACACATGTCATATTATAAGTCACCATTAAAGACGAAACTAAAACGAAAGTGTCACTTCTTGAAAGGGAGGCATGAAGTTGAAATAATATATTATATCGACTAAGAAGTTGATCCCTTTTGAGCATAGACAATTTCTCTCAGTTCCTCTTTAATGGTCGGCTAAGTTAGTTGCTGTTTGTACAAGATAAACATATTTTGATGATGAATAGAACTCCATATTTTACTAAAATACGCAATCACAATCATCCGCGGTAATTTATGTATACTACATTTCCGCGTAATCTAAACATCAGAACGCTGATTTTCATGACTGCACAATAAATCATCAGGTGGGTAGTGATTTGGAAATACATTTTAATATTGTGATACAGTTGTTTCAGTCGTTGATTGCATTTCATAAAATTATGTGCTACTTCAGTAAGTATAAAATGAAGATTTGGTACTATACAGCTTGAAGACAACTTGTTAAAAAAATTTTGTATTTCCTTGTTTTCGCGACTTGTGGACATTAAAATAAAACAATTTAAACGGTTTATTCGTTACAATACATGCGATATAAACCGTTTAAATTGTTTTATTTCATTGTTAATATTTTTATTTTTTGCAAAAAATCGGTTTTATCGTGTTATAAATGCCCTTACTATGCATGAATGACCCTAAAACAATTCGAGATTAGCGTCATCTAAACTGGTTGGCAACACCGCATCATGTTTTTTCTTGAAAGTATAAATAAATAGACTTCAACTGGATGAGCTGTTTAACTGGATAAAGGAGATACCAGTTTGCTAGAACCAGAAAATCACGCTTCTACAAATGCAAATGTGATTTTGTGGACGGATCTAACTTGTAACCTGGCTTATACGTTTTTGCGACTGTATGGTTAAGACAATACTAGCTGTCGATAAATTAAAAAAAATACTAAATAAATAAATAAATCTTTATTCAAAAATACTTTTTACAATATAACGTCTATAGTCTAAACATACAAAAGGTAAGAAACACTTATGCCTGAACTAGGATTTTCCTGTGTTTCAGGCGAAAAGGACTTACATAACTATCTTAAATTATCACTTGCAAAAAACAGTTGTTCTTAATAACTAAGCTAAATTACAAAACACTATAAATAAACAGATCAATTACAAAATATGCCTTTTTAAAAATAATGTTCATTTCGAAATAATCAACAGTTACAACACGGTGCTTGATGGGTGCAGATCAACATAAAACCAACCCTTGACGGGATGAAGCCAGATAAGCAACCTGTAGCAAATAGCATAAATTCGTTCAGTAAAATTCCTAATAAAGAAAGATTAGGTAAGATCATCCAATCGTCAAAAAGAGCTATTTAGCAGTGAATCTAAAAATAAAGCGACAGAAATCTAATTATTTCTTGATCTGCAAATACTTTGGCCCTCGTAACAATATATAAAAGAAAAAATCAACTGTCACCGGTTTACAGACAAAAGTCACCAAACAACAACCTCAACTGCACCATTTAATTTAATAAGCGACAAAACTTTGTCAGAATCAGAGCCAAAACTGCATTGAACAGTCGCCGTTTACGGAAACACTAAAGTCAGGTACTAACTTAGCAATCCGATTAAGAAACGAACATGTCTAAGTTCTCGTTTCCAAACCACTTCACCGCATAAGATCTCCCGAACCAACGAAGCGTAGCTTTTTTCTTTAAAAATTTTGGCAAAACAGGACGGCCCCCGTGACTTGACATGCTGCATCTCACTAGTCGGTTAGTGCATCCCTTTTGTATTAGTTCAGTCTGAAAAGGACGGAGATGGCGTCACGGCCATTTCTGGTAGCCTTGCTGGAGCCACATGCGATATAAATATTCGTAACGTCTAACGCGTAAAACTTTAAACGGCGTACTTTCGAGTGTTCACAGCGTTTGGCATAAATCACTTGAATTTTGTCTTTTACGTCGGAATTTTACTGGAGCGTGTGAGCAAACGTTCGTGGAAGTATATGAGGTATTTTGTTACGCGAATTTTGTTGTAAAAGCGCGATTTATCTGGAGGTTTCTGTAAGAGCGAGGAGCTCTTAAGGTTCTCAATCATTACAGTGCTAATTGTTGCTAATTCAACACAGAGAAAAAGATGGTTAGAAATTTCAAGTTACATGACAGACAGATTGTCTTAAACTTTCGCGATTTTCACACATACTTAGTAAGTTCCGATAAAAGTATTAAATACGAGTATACATGACAGACGTCTCTTAGTGAGTTAATGACTAATCTTATGAAAATTGTAACCATATTTAATTTCAATAACGCATTGAAGTCGTTCCATCTGTTTTGGTCTAACGATGTCCATAAACGACAGAAATCAATGAAAATGAAAAAAAGAAAAAAAATACATCAGGTATTCGTACATAACAATTTCAGTGGCAATACGGACACTGAAAGACACATAATTTTAAAAGCTGTAAAGCGTGTTTTCTTACAAAAATAATAAGTGGAACTTTTCGTCAGAGTTGATTAAGGATTCTATTCTTAAAAGCCTTCTGTTTCATCATGACTGCGTTCATCGTATTACAAAACAACATTAAATAATAAAAAAGTTCCACCAATCACAATTAGCAACTCTGGTTGTGCTATTCTTTACTAAAATGTCAAATTCCTCCAACAATGTTGTTTACAGACCTTTTACCGTCAGCTGGGCTGAACGGCGGGAGCCGAAGCCGTAAACCTCACTGCCACTAGATCGAGTAAATGAGATGTGAGCTAAGTAATCGCTTGTACGGTTAGCACGAGAGGCCGCGACTTTTGTAGATGTTCGATTGTTTTAAACTCTCGCGATTTTTACATATGTCATGCTCATTACGTTTATTGAGGAGTTTATTACCGCGTTAAAGTCCCGATAAACGTAATAAAAGTACTTTGTAGATGTTCACTGAAAAAACACTTTTGTTACACGTAACCAAAGTTTTGTTTATCTATTACACAAAAAAGTGACTACCGAACTATTTGTTACACCTCACCTAACCCTTGATTTGTAAATAAATCATCAAATGTTTATCAGTAGCAAATAGTTTTGCTAATTTAAACGAAGTTTGATTACCATTAACCAAAATCGCGAGTAACCAAACTAATGTTCCTTACTAAATATGACTATTATAATTACCTATCAGTTACAGTCATCGTTAATAACCGGTTTCGCATCTATATGCGAAAACGGTTATTAACGATTTTACCGAGCGGTTAAAAATGCATTTTTTGTTAACGTTAATTAAGCGCATTTTTCCTTACTCCCGCCAAAAGAAAGACTTATTGTTTTTTAAGTATATGTATACTGGCACTTCGCTAGTTTTTTATAGTATGTTATTAAATGCATTTTATCGAACCCAGCTAACCAGACATTCGGTTAGCTAACGGGTTTTTTACAACTAAAGTTGCAGTTAAGTGCAAAAATAGAATTGATTCAAACAATTGAATCGTTCTCTCCCTAACGTTTTTTTCCCGTTTCTGAAAGATATTCTTATTAAATAATATGATTCCAAGTTTAGCAGGTCAGGAGTGCGATTTTTGAATCTCACCGGGTGACTAAGCTCGCCAAAAAGGCCGTTTTTCATAGAAATGCGGCAATTTTGATGAGCTTTAGTCACCTGGTGAGATTCAAAACTTGCATTTGAATCTCACCGGGTAACTAAAGCTCACCAAAATAGTCGTTTTTCATGGAAATTCGGCCATTTTGGTGAGCTCTAGTCACCTGGTGCAATTCAAAAATTGCGCCCCTGGTTATAACATTGGAGCGACTACCATCTAACCTTCGTTACCCCCGTTACAAGAAAACCAGGCCGGCAGGATCATAGTTTTCATTTACATGAATGTGCAGATATCCTCACGATGTTTTCCCTCACCATAAGCGTTGGTTAGTTACACTAGTGCTTAGGTTTTTTTTTTGTCTACTTAGATACATAAGTTGAGATAACTTATTGGTGCAAGGCGACCGCTGGATAGGACCTTACACCATCTCTCTACAACTAGCAACAAAGGAGAACAAAGCGATGTATTGATCAACGAGTTACATAAAATAGGCGTTTAAAATCACCCTCAAACCAAAACACGTCAGTCTACGTAAATATTTCAGTGGAGGTTATTCCGAACTGGCCGTGTTGTTATGACTGTGAACGTAAAAAAATACAAAAAAGAAACAATTTCGCCGCCCTCAATCAGGCATCGCGAAATTTTGTATAAAGCAAATAAAACTTAAATCGAGTACCGAATCGATTGGGATCTTAATCCGGGTCCATCGGAACGGAAGATTTACACGCGAAGTTGGGGGCAGTTTGGTGAAATTACTCTGATACTCGCTTCGAGAGAATTACTTGGTAACTCGAGATACAAATTTTGGATTACCTACAACGTAGTTAGGTTACATTTATACTGGATGTTAACATGATGTAAGGTACGGATATAATTGGGGTCAATGGACCTTTCGGTAGGTAAGACAAAGTATTTTATTTCATGCAATTTTTTTTCATTGTATTTTTTACTGATATTTTTTTAGGCGGATAAGATGATCTGCGACCTTTTCACCGCCAACAACGTATACAAAAGTTGTCACCCACATGCCAGGCCGCCATTATGTCAAACGCGAATTTGAAGTTTAAACACAAACATGCACATATGACTTCGGTTACACGCTAATTCCGGCGTCAGTACAGTCCATCATTCCGGTATAGTTTTGATTGATTCCAGAATGATGACAATTGGACACGGTTACGATCAGTTCAGATTGACACGACACGAGACAGGTTACACGATAATTCTCTCATCATTCTGACCAGTATGATGGACTGAACTGACGACAGAATGAGCGTGTAACCGACGTCATAGGTCGCTATTGCAATTTGTCATCGATCAACTATATATGTCGGTGGCGTGATGGGCACGACTCGCGACTCCTTTAAGCGTCCTTGGCATTTAAAGGGTTTAAGTATTGCTCTAAATTCAGTTAAAATAACTAATAACCCTGTTCTTAGTCACGGCATCGGCTACCAAAGCATTTAATATTAAACAGGATATAAAAATCTAAACATATTTTTGTTTGTAATGCAATCATTATAGCTAATGAAAGCACGCAACGAATGTTGCAACTAATTAAACTTTATCGAACGACGGTCCCAGTAGCTATTTGTATCCATAGTTTACTCGTCTGACTGGTATTTGTTTAAGAATCGCATTATGTACCAAAGTTTTAAAGGTACAGTTATCAGCAGAAGCTGAACACTAGAAAAGTTCAAAAATAACCACAATAGCTCTTATTGTCTTGATAATAGAGTCGTGTGCAGATATTTTTTCCACTTCGCCTGTGTCGATGTACTTGCTGCTAATTGTACGAACTTTTTGGATGGACTAAGACCGAAAAGCATGGGTTTTCTTGCACTAAACAATATGAAACCAACTTGGAACTATTAGAATTCAAAAATGGTAGTTATAAACTTAACTTAATCTCGGTTCATAACTAGCACCATTAAAATTTGAAAGTAAAATCATCTTTACAAATAGGTACCTCTCTCTCTCTCTCTCTCTCTCTCTGTGTGTGTGTATGTGAGTGTGTGTGTGTTACCCAAGTTCAACAAAAATCGGATAAAAAAATCTACCGTGTAAGACTCTACGAAGGAGCATGCTTTGGTACGTAAGCGCCGATCACACTTCATGTCTATCCTGATCGAAACAATTCCGGTCTGCCAACCGCCGAGAACTCGCAAACAATTACGTGAGCCGTCGCCCTAACGGCCGTAAACCAATGTGCCTAAAGTTTTTCAATAAGCTGGCCAAAAGGTAAATAGTTCGGAGACGTTGGCATTCAAACAAGTTCCATTCTACCTTCCGCGGTAAACCTAACAAGGTACAGTAGACGCAAATTCAGTGACGCTAGCTTGTTGAGGACGCTGCTAGTGATTATGAAACTGGCGCCTCGAGATAAAAAACCCGACTCCTAGCGAGTTCTGCGTTACATGGCGGGGTTTGATCCACCGACGGATCACTTCATGCTTCGGTAGCCCGCAATGTCATGCAACTCCCATGGAAGAACTAACGCGTTTTAAAGTTTTAATGGAAGAATTATTCAAATGCACTAGCTCGTCACTTTAGCCGAGGACAAGATGTTATCTCTTTCATGGCAATAGACAAATGACAACACATTATGGCTATCTACGGGTGGTAGCTATAAAGTGAACTCAAGTTCCAGTTTCATACTAACATATTTACAATGAAAGTGGAACTCAGGCCTGTAAATTGACATTTTATGCAATTTACAATGTAACTTTTTATTGATTGAATGAATAAACTATATTTTTACCTCGTGCAACCCACTGTCCCTGTCTCCGTGCTCCCGAGGGAGAGGCATGTAATTATTTCTGTAAATGTGCAAACTTGGGAACGGGAAGAGTTGCCTGCAGATTAGCAGGGAGTTCCAACTAAATGGCGATGCTCCCAGCTCTACTAAATTATTCACATCAAGATACTTTAAATGATTAAAAAATTATAACGAATATTACCGGGAATTAACGAAGGAGAAATTAGAACAACAGGGATTATTCATGTTTGTTCACTTTGCTGAGTTTGGAGGTTTCCTTAATTAAGATGATGAACTTTGATTCCACTAATGATAAAAAGTCTTGCCGTCTATTTTGTTAGAGGGGTGAGGGGACCTAAAGGATGGCAACAAATCAATGGGTCTTTTCGGCTTGCTAGTCATTCCCTTGGGGGTGGTGATCATTTCCTATTAAGTAGGGGTGTGCGGGTGGTAGAACCTTGTGCAAGGTCCATCCGGATCGCTACCACCATCTTGCTCGCTAATCCTACCGCTAAGAAGCAGTGCTTGCACTGTTGTGTTCCGGCGTGGAGAGCAAGACAGCCGGTGTAATTACTGACACAAGAGGTATTCCATCTTAGCCCTTTGGATTCGCAACTCATCTGCAATCTCCTTGGTGTTGCGGGTGTCTACAGGCGGTGGTGATCACTTACCTTTCAGTGACCCACTTGCTTGTTTGCCTTCATATTTCATTAAAACAATGTAATCCGCGTGCTTCTTTTACTCCCCTTTGAAAAATCTGGAACATTAGGTACATTTGATAATTAAAAAGAGGCTAGATGATATAATTACATTTGCCTAGATGGTACCTTATTATTGTTACAGAGCTACACCGTAGCCTGTAGTTACTGGTTATAGTACGTATGCGCTGGCTCGATCGGTGCAGTGTTACACTCTCAAGGAACATCAGTGTGAAGTAGTAGCTTACCGCTGCGATTCGTACGATGAGTGAGATAACTGGAGGCCTTCTCAGAGCGAATTAGCTTGCTTTTTCATAGAAAAGGGAAAAAAAGGAGCATGCAAATTATTTGATGGATAGTGATCACCCCCGCCCAAGGGAACAAGCCAGTGTTACAACACTATCGATAATTTGAGTATCGATAGTTGGCCTTGAAAACAATATCGAAAGGCCTATCATCGATACTACCATTCCATTCATTCATCCATTCATTCTGTCCATTGGAGACTGTCAGTTTCCCTGAGGGCTACTCCACAAAAGAAATGCATGCACGGGCGTCTTTATTTTCAATTGCAATTTATAGTACGATTCCAGCCGCTAGTAAAAACTGCATTTAATTGGTGCATACAAAGTGCACGAACTTATAGCATAATCGGAGCATTATGAAATTATATTAAATTGGTTGCGTGACCTCACACTGGCGCGGTAGTTGTAAAACTGTAATCATTACAGCACTCTTAGGCTGCTTTTCCACCAGAAATGTGCGAGGATGCGTAGCGAGGGATGTATTTGTAAGAACCAATAGAATCGCTTCATTTACCTCGCCTCGGTCAGTACAGCTCGGGTGGAAAAGGCTCATTGGTTCTTTACAAACACATCACTCGCTACGCATCCTCGCACATCTCTGGTGGAAACGCAGTCTTGCTCTCAAAGCGCATTAGCGTCGGATTCGACGTCGAGGCATCTCCCTGTCTCGCTCACTCAAGCTAGTGCGCTAGAACAAGACAGTACGCTGCACCAGCGTCGAGTTCGTCGCTGTTACGCTTAGAGAATCGCTTTACTGAAGGGTTTATGGTGACTTTTTCAATCTCTACTACTTCGTTATGTATTTATTTATTTTCAACTAGCGGACGCCCGCGACTTCTTTCGCGTGGAATTATTAGCCTATGTCCGTCAGGGATAGTGCAGTTTTCTATCCGTGAAAGAAATTTGAAATCGGTTCAGTGGTTCAAGAGATTACCCTTACATACAAACAAACAAAGTTTACCTCTTTATTATATTAGTGCAGACTAGAGGATGCACGCTACTTCGTTTGTGTGGAATTAGTAGTGTAGCTTTTTATTTGTGAAATAGTTTTTGAAGTGCCAGAGATTATTTTAAAATCTTATTTTAAAGAAGTTCTAGAGATTGTCTCTACGTACAAACAAAGTTTACCTCTTTATTATATTAGTGTAGATGTAGATTATTAGGGTAGATAAATAGTATTCAGTATTAAAAAGTAACTTGTACGTTTGATATAAAATATGGCACTTTTAAGTAGGTAATGGTCCCATTCCTCGACAGGGAACCAATAAATGACGAGAAGGTACACAAACAAACAAGTGAAAACGAGAGGCAATGCAATGATGTCAACTAGTGGTAGAAACAATGTTCTATGCGTGTCGAGCGCTGGTACAATATTGAAATAAAACAATTAAAATGGTTTTCATAACGGTTTTAATTGTTTTATTTCAAAGTCTACAAGCCGCAAAATTATAAGAAATTACACTGGTGCAATACTTTACTAGATTTACTGTAACTAGAACCAAGTCATAATGTATGTCTGTCGTGCTACGATGCGATTTTGCTGCAGAATCCATAAACCACATGAATTACTTCAAACCTTTTTTTCCCTGCCTATCGTTATTCCATTGTTATTATTATGGGCCACGTGAAGCAGTTATTAATAGTACATTATAGGCAGGAACGGGAAAACGGGGTTTAATACTGTATTTTATATTTTCGAAGTGGGTTTCTCTGCTTTACCATAGATCGTTTTTAAATGAGTCAAAGATCAAAATAGTAACAAATAGTAACAACATTTTCTATACATTTTTTTATTTAAAAAGAACGACAAACAAGCAGGTGGTTCACTTGATGGAAAGTGGATGCCGCAGCGAGACATTGTGCAACAACAGAAGGCTAAAACGCGCTGCCGGCCTAATGGCGTTTGATTCAAGTTTTTATTTATGGAATAAGGATAAAAACGGGCAAGCAGGTCAGATGGGCTTCCAGATCTATTATAAATATAAATCAAAAACTGCAAACAAAAACATTCAAATAAATGGCGGCATTTTATATTAATACATTCAGTGCCACGCACCCACTAGACAAATTCTCAGTTCGAAGTGGACTTTCGCTACAAAGCGGGAAACCGCTGCTACTAGCTACGAGTGTAGCATGTAGCACTACGTGGCAGATACTGTGTTAAAGGTCTATTAAGCCTTGACTCGGAGCATACTTTGCCTGTTGTCAGGGTTAATATGCTGGTAAAGCATTCCCTTACCTTAATAACCCGGACGAGGTTATCTAAATTGATTTTTAGCTACAACAAAGACAATGCATCGGATAGACTGTCAGTCGCCTTATAAAATTCGTGCTCGGGCAATGTATGCTTAACCTGGTTAAACTAGATAGCGTTTATAAGTAGCTTGCAGAGTATTTTTCAACGCACAAAGTCTGTAAAATAAAGAGGAAATTGGCTTTGCTAGGTTTTTTAAGCGTCGTTATTGAAACTATCAGTTAAATTAGCTTTTTTGAAGTAACCGTAGCTGTAAAGACAGCCGATGAAATTACTGGCACAAGAGGTATTCCATCTGCAGTCTCCTTGGGATTGCTTGGCTGACTTTGAATGGTGGTGATCACTTCAATCAGTTACCACTTGCTCGCTTGCGTTCCTATGTTGTAAAAAGAATGTAGAAGAAATACCAAGAGATGGCGTTGTGCTAACGGAAATACGGTTATACGGTTATATGGAGACGGTAGACAAAATGTGAGCAGGAGGAAGCACTCACAGCTGACAAATTAACGAGAATACGAGAATTGTTTGCAGCTGCGGTTTCCAAGTTAAAAATCGGTATGATGTTGGGGCAACTGCCAGTTCTAACAATGTACAGGTGTACTTGTAGACATTCTAAATCATAAAGCTATAGTGTCTCATCGTTGGAGCATTCCCCATGTTTCTCAATTCCTTGTCTTCTCTTTGAGATTTTGAAGGCAGGAAATAGAGAAATGTGGGGATTGCTACAAAGATGAGAGAGCATAGCCTTAAGATTTAGAATGTCTACAAGACTGCCCACATGTAGAGCTAGCAGTTGCCCCAACTTCATTTTGGATTTGGAAGCCGCTGCCGAAACCAAATAATTGACACAAACACAGATTGAGCTGTTGCTCCTTGTGCAGTCTCCAATTGGAAAGAAACGCAAAAAAATAAAAAAAATAGACTATGTCAATTTATTTAGTATATTGTCTTTGGCTATAAACAATATCAGGCACTTATAATAAAATAAACCAATTTACCTACAAAAGCACTTAGACTTAAACACGAGAACGACATTCAATCAAATTTGCTGAAGGTTGCCTAATAATAAATGTACTTCAACTAAATGGATCATTTACCCGTTAAAATTGAATAAACCGTGAAATTATTTATGAACCAAGCACTTTCGGAAGGAGAGTAAAGCATTTTTCTGGATAATCGCGTCCCAGCTTTGGCTTTGTCGTCACTTTCCATCAGTAGCCTTAGTATGACAGGCCAAGTTTAGTTTTATCTGAGTATATCCTTAGGTGTTTGACTTCTTTATAACACTAGTTAGACAGAGACGGAAGGAGTTATAAGTCAAATCTGGACCGATTATGTTAGAGCCACAGCTAAGATAATGATCAAGAGAAAAACTACAGTTAAACAAAAAAGTAGACATCGATTAAACTTTTGGATTTAGTGCAACCATTTTTTGTAATACATTTTGGCTGCCGGATAGCCTAGTGGTTAGTGACCCTGACCATGAAGCTTGAGGTACCGGGTTTGATTCCCGGGAGGGGCAAATGTTTGTATGATGAATACAAATGTTTGTGCCCGAGTCGTGGTTGTTATATGTATTTAAGTATATATTTATCTATGTAAGTATGTATATCCGTTGTCTAGTACCCATAACACAAGCAGCTTTAGTTGCTTACTTTGGGACTAAGTCAATTGGTGTTAATTGTCCCAAGATATTCATTAAAAAATATATATACATATATAGGAAGGCAAACGAGCAAGTAGGTCACCTGATGGTAAGTGATCACCTCCGTCCATAAATACCCGAAACACCAAGGAGATTGCAGATGCGTTGCCAACCCAGTGGGCTAAGATGGAATACCTCTTGTGCCAGTATTTTCAACGGCTGTCTTGCTCTCCACGCCGGAACACAACAGCGCAGGCACTGCTGCTTAGTGGCAGGATTAGCTGGCAAGATGGTGGTAGCGATCCGGACAAACCATGAACAAGGTCCTACTACCCGCTAAACTAAACCATATCACAGTAATTTGTCGTAATGGCATGCCAGGTAATTTATGATGACGTTTATTATGAAAAGGTTCTGTAGAGGGTTTTTAAAACTCCTGTCGGGAATACTTATGTGAAACACTGTAGATTATACAGAAAGCAGTACAGTAAAGGGACATCAGGCATCTACCTATTACTTTTTTATATAGAATAGGGAAACAAATGGGTCACTAAAATCGATGACACTTCTTGAAATTTGTACTGAAAGTTTGTACAAATTGCATGCGCTTGCGAATAGCAGTCGTCAGCCAACAAGTTTTCAAAGCAATTTATCTTCATTATCTGAGTGTAAAGTTTTTCTCTACATTCTATTGTTTTAATAGGCCCGTATTTTTCTGACTGTAACAAAATAGCAGTTTATGTGGATTGGCTGTGGTCCAAGCTCCAAGTCTTGTATCAGGCAGCATCGCACTGTCTAATGTACAGCGCAAGTTATAAGAGACTAGCGGACGCGCGCGACTTCGTTCACGTAAAATTAGTAGACTATGTCCGTCAGGAATAGTGTAGCTTTCTATCTTTGAAAGAAATTTTGAAATCGGTTCAGTGGTTCTAGAGATTACCCCCTACATACAAACAAACTAACAAACAAAATTTACCTCTTTATATTATTGTAGATTAGTGTAGACTAGTGTAGATAATGTAGATGAAACGAAAATTTCTGTGTATACACTGAAACGCTGTCTAATACATTGTCATACTGAGTTGCGGTACATGGCTGCAACTCACTGTGACAACGTAAGATGGAGACGCTTTTATGTATCACACTAAGAGCCATTATGTACTGTCGAGTGGTATTTCTATAGTTTATACAGGTGTATATATGTAAAACTCTTTATTGCACATAATAATAAAAATAACAATTTACAAGAAAATAAATAACATGTACAAAGGCGAACTTATCCCTTTAAGGGATCTCTTCCAGTTAACCTTTGAGCGATTGACAGGACATTTGAGTCGAGAGTAGACACACAAAAGAGTAGATAGGGCAAAAGAAAACAAATAAATATAATAAACACAAAACAATATATGCATATACAAAAACATGTAAAAAAAAAACACACACGCATACAATGAACATAAACCTATAGATAGAATACAACTATACACTCAAACGGACACACAGTATCCGGTAGTTAAGAAAAGTCAAGAAAAGTCAAGCCAGTACTTCTTCGAGTTACTACGCAGTGAGGCAACAGACTGCGACTGTCTGATATTTGTTGGCAATCGATTCCACAGTCTGACAGATTGAATGGAGAAGGATGGTGTTTGCGTAATTGGTCGCCGGTCGCCTCCCTATGTTTTGGTCGCCGAGAGACAGAATCGCCGGTGACCAGTCGACAGTTCGTAATGGCTCTTATCCAAATACATGAAAATTCTTCAACAACAGAGCACTTTGTGATCAAAAGACAGCTGCTGTCTTTAATAGCCGCAAATGCTGTGTTAAGTTGCAGTCATGTGCGCATGGCGAATAGCGTAACGTTGGTGCTGTATGAACAAAAAGTTAAATATGCATGGAAGAGGAGTATAGCCTTTACTTAGTTCAGCTTGTAAATATGCAGCTTTAATTTGTGTGTTGCTAGGATGATGGTTGCCGCGACACTGCCACACATAGCGCTGTACGCCAAAATGAGGTTTAAGCATCTACATACAACATTCTCTTACAGCTGGCAGCTGACAATAACGTTAGATATAAACGCGGCCTTAACAACACAAACAAGCCAAGTGGGAGTCGGACTCCGCAGCATCGAGGGCTCCGTACAAACTTAATAAGCACCAAACATTGCTCTAACGAGAAGATGTAAACCGAATTGAGGGACAAACTTAACTTTACCATTCGATAACTCTTGTCCCCATACATACCAAGTGCAAATATAAGTATGTAATCGTTAAAAAAGTTTTTTTTGTTCGATGTATTTACAAATTTACGATTTTCGGATTTTTTCCTTTATTTGTGCTGTGAGACCTTGCGTCTTGCCAAATATAGATTAACAAAAAGTGCCAAACTGGCTTTAAATTTCCTTGCGAATATATGAGTGCAATTGCGGGTTGTGTTGACGTAGAAGTTAGATTTTTTCACAGTGATTGCCGACCTAAGTTTGGGGTATTCATTTCAACTCAATACCTCTAAGCATTCTTGAGAAAATGATATTGACAGACAGACAGACGGACAACAAAGTGATCTTTTAAGGGTTCCTTTTTCCTTTTAAAGTACGGAATCCTTAAAACTATTAATTCTGAACCGCTTCAGCACGGTCTCTTGCGCCGGCGCAAAACTAACGCGGCCCTAATTTGAGAGCTCGCGAAAATGTGTGGAATATATTTTTTCGGTCGCAGCTTTGATTCACTGCGCGGAAAGGGTTTGTTTATTGAATTGCTTTGCGAATTTCAATGTTTATTCTGCGGTTTTTATGGAGATAACGATATATATATGTGACGATAACGGGACTTTAACGCGATAAAATAATGGTTAATTTACCTTGACGTTACGGCCATGTTTCAACGGCCGCGGTCACTAGAAGACGACAAACAAAAGAAGAAGAAAAGAGAGTCTTCTCGTGACCAGGGCCGTTGAAACATGGCCGAAACGTTGAGGTAAATTAACTATGATTTTTTAAGTCCCTCCCGTGGACGTTATAAATATGTAAGTGTTATAACGATATGGTTCGGTAGGTATACAGGATATTAATTCCCATAAGTATATTCTAGGCAAAAGGGGGAATAGTAATAGTAAGGGGGAATAGGGGGATTTTTTTTTATACAACATAGGACAGAAAACAAGCAAGTGGGTCACCTGATGGTAAGTGATCACCACCGCCTATAGACACCTGCAACAACAAAGAGAGTGCAGATGCGTTGCCAACCCAAGATGGAATACCTCTTGTGTCAGTAATTACACCGGCTGTCTTGCTCTCCACGTCGGAACACAACAGTGCAAGCACTGTTGCTTAGCGGCAGGATTAGCGAGCAAGATGGTGGTAGCGATCCGGACGGACCTTGCACAAGGTCCTACCACCCGCAAAATAGTAGGAATAGTAGTAACTAGTAATTTTCTAGTCCTATCGTTGCTTTGCTAGAAATAATGGTTCCTTTTTTAAGGAAATGAGCAAGCGGATCATCTGATGAGAAGTAATCACCGCAATAACTGATCCTTTATCGACTTTAATGAATCCCTGTGGGTCTACAGACCACTTTCTTACCTTTCAAATAGCAACATTAACTTCTCGTATTTAGTTACAAATAATATCTTTTTCATATTGTCCATGAGGTCAATAATTCCGAAATAGTAAACAAAATTATAAAATAAGGTAATTTTTAAAAAGTTATTTCAGGTATCATTCAAAATAAGATAAAATAAGTTTTTTTCCTTGCTTTACAACAGACAGATATCAAAATAATTCCCGTTATAATCTTGTGACTGTGACATACAGACAGACATAACCAACGCAACCATAAAGGTTCCTAGTTTCAGTATGGAACTATAAAAGCAGAACTTAATAAAATGTCTGGAAAATCAAAAAGTAGATAATTTCACCATAATTGCATAGTTTTAATGATATTTTTTATTTTAAGACACTTGTAGATTTACTGTAATTTTTATTTTAATACTATGTATTTGATTTTAAATAATTGACGTTAATATTTATGTAATTTAATAAATAGAATATAAACGATAATTTCCAAATGTCCCATGCAAAGAAGAACGCGAAACAGAAAAAGCAATATGGCTCCATAAACGCTTCTATCTCGATTACTGGCGGACGAAAATTTCAGTGTCAACATCGGAGACTCGCAGTTTTTCCAGTTTCCGTTTGTGTCTCCTCCATTGTTCCAGGCTTTATCAATCTAAACGACAGTGTTATTCCCAAATGTTGGCATTCGCCCAGATGGGGAGAGAATTCAAGGGAAAGAAGGAGCAGTACATCTTTTACCGCTGCCGTCTGCGCGTTTTGGTGGATTCTGTGCACCTATCCCAAATCTTCTCGACACTACGTCACCGCCATGTAACTCAGTCGGTCTCTCTCCTATTAAGCTAGTCAGAAAGAGACGCACTAAGCTAGGTGACCAGTTACGGCGTATTGAAACGTTTCGTGCTGGGTGCACTGTATTACGTGTCAACCTTTTGCGGGTGGTAGGACCTTGTGCAAGGTCCGTCCGGATCGCTACCACCATCTTGCTCGCTAATCCTGCCGCTAAGCAACAGTGCACTCCCGGTGAAATTACTGGCACAAGAGGTATTCCATATTAGCCCTCTGGGTTGGCAACGCATCTGCTCTCTCTTTGTTGTTGCAGGTGTCTATAGGCGGTGGTGATCATTTACCATCAGGTGACCCACTTGCTTGTTTGCCGTCCTATATTGTATAAAAAAAAAAAACTAACATAAATGGTGATTATACTTAGGGTTAGGTATATTTGCGGATTTTAATTATTTAAGCTTACAGTTTTAACCTGGTTTACCCATACTTCGAATAGTTAGCGTACGTGTAACCCAAGTTTGAACGATAACCGATTTTTAAGTAAAAACTACAAGTAGCGATACGGACGTTTAAATCATTATCTTGCGTCATTTTAAAATTTACTGCAGAATATCATACTTGTGAATTAACTTTGGTGAATCATAACTGTAAAAAAGTAAGGACTTTAAGATAAAAATTTTCAATAGTTAGAGCAAATGCTGACGCCAGATTTACTATTACTGATACAGATCTACTATTAGAAACCAGTTGCAACTAATTCTATAGTTTAATTGTTCATGTATTTTTTGTGTCATATTGGCAATAAACGATTTTTCTTTCTGTCTTTCAATTAAGTGTTCAAAGGCGCTGACGGTTAAAGCAAAAAGTGGCACCGCTGTATCTGTGTTGGCTGTACTAAGTTGCTAGTGTAGTTTTATTTTGCAACTGGACCCACACTGCGCAGTTCGGTTTTGTGTGTAATTTTTAATTTGGATTGCTTTTTTTGGACAAAAGCGTCTTTTGTTTTATACTAAGGAATATAAAAGCATAGTTAATTTCTTGATAAAGTAAATAGTAGATTGTTAGTCAAGGGATGTCACTTAAAATTGTTTTTAAAGCAGTTGAGCGTGCGTATTAAGATAATTGTCTAAACCTGGAGGAAACCTTGAATATAACAAATGTAAGTAAGTTATAATTTACAAAATATTAAATGAATAGGTAATGACGAGTTTGCTGGTTCGAGACATCCCCAAATATCCAAGATTTTTCTTTATGCTCTTATTGCGTGAATGTTCTAAATTAAAAATAGAAAATCGAAAAAACTTTCAGTTTAAAAAAAATAGTATAAATGTTTGAGTCTCGCTACATTTTTCCATCTGAACAAATGATTCCCAATTTATATAAAATTAGACGACTATAAAAGGTTTCCTCTGATCTAACCTTGCAAAGTTGCGTAAACCTAAAGCCACAGAATGTATTACAATTCCATGATTGCCAAATCCCTCAAATTCCTGCCGCTATTGGAGCTCCTCGCGTGGAAAATTACGTCATTACAAAACCGAAATAACGGGTAAAAATAATAACCGGTTTTCAAAGAAAGTCTTTGAATAAAATCAACATCTATGGTATCAAGGGGCGATATGAGTCGTGTCGAGAATATAATTCTTTGCCGATGCTTAGGGAAGCGCTTAGCTTTATTTACTTAGATAGTTTATAGCAATGTCTTCCCAAGGAATACTTAGACTGGCTTTGGAAGAAAAATATGTAGTGATAGTAATAGTACATTGTTGATTGTATGCATGCATGTAATTTTTTTACTGTACAAAAAAAAGAATGATAAAAAACTTTAAAAAAAGAAGGAAGAGAAGTGGTTGTTGGCGACTGACTGCCACACGGCCTCCTTTAGATCAAGGTTCTTAAGAAACTATTAATACATTTGCGGGTGGTAGGACCTTGTGCAAGGTCCGTCCGGATCGCTACCACCATCTTGCTCGCTAATCCTGGCGCTAAGCAGCAGTGCTTGCACTGTTGTGTTCCGGCGTGGAGAGCAAGACAGCCGGTGTAATTACTGGCACAAGAGTTATTCCATCTTAGCCCTCTGGGTTGGCAACGTATCTGCACTCTCTTTGTTGTTGCAGGTGTCTATACGCGGTGGTGATCACTTACCATCAGGTGACCCACTTGCTTGTTTGCCTTCTTATGTTGTATAAATAAATAAAAAATCAGTTTTGTTTTCCGCTCCGCCTGGCAGTTGCAATGTCAGGTTTGCACAAGGCGGAGCAATAGTGTTATTTCGTGATTAAACGCCTTAAAACTGTGTAAAATAGTGTTTCCATCATAGCGTAGCACCAAGCATACATTTTATAGTCCACTCGCTAACAGTGGTACTGGAGATATGTTTAAGTATGCGATTTCTAAATATCTAACTTGTTTTGTTTTCAACGCTCACCTAAACAGACATCTTACCCGTCAGCGCGGTGACATTTACAACTATTAAATAATATATTATAGTACCCAGCCATGGCGGGAAACTTCGAATCTGTACGATAAAATATTAACACAATGAGTGACATTTGAAATTCCAAAGGCACCCGCAAACTGCTCTTTGTACGAACCCTCGCAGATGTTTGCGTAAACTAGACGATTATTAAATAACATTGTGGACATACGAACTCGCAAACTGAAGAGCAGGCACGTAAACCACATTCATCGTCACCAGTGAAGACAAGGCGGCACTGATATTTAAGGTTAAAATTTCAGTGCAGTCAGTGCGCATCACAATGAGGGATCCTTTTTTAACTTTCAATAGAACCCTAATGAACATTATTAAGTCATCGCTCACTATGTGAGAAATCCCGATTTGATTACCTGCTAATGGTATTTTCAAACACATTTTTCTAAATTGTATGAATATGATTAGGCTCACTTGTACAATGTTTCATTACCAGGCTAACCTCTAAGATGTGGGTGCATCTTATAGGTTAAATAGCCTGGTAATGAAAGGGTTTACATTACTAGGCAAATTAATAAGATGTTCCCATTTCATTACTAGGGAAATCTATACTATGTACCCTTTCATTACCAGGCTACCCTGTACAGTTTCATTAGTCATTGCCTCATTGGCTTACTCCAATACATGCAAACACATTTTCCGGCCTGAAATTTAAATGGTGTAGTTTTCATCAGGCATTCAACATAAGATTATTTAATTTAGTTTCAATTGCACATTTAGAAATAGTAAATGTCTTGCATTTTCCAAAAAAATATTTATTGTAAAAATGCTCCGTTTTGATTTAAAGTTACTTTATTTTCCAGGGACGGTGGCTTAAAACATAGGAGCATGGATACCACAGCAAGATAGTGTCAAAAGCAAAAGCTTTCATACGAAAAACTAGTTAGTAAAAGGATTTACAAACCTATTTCTAGCTCAACAGCGAAACAGATTTTACTGCCAAGAAAAAAGACACTAAAGTGTTGTACTTGTTACTGCTAAAAGTTAAACGGACGTGCCATGATTTGAATCCTATAAATCAGTTAAAGAAGCGCACCCAAAACAACTTATTAACGCTCCTACAAAAGACAACGCAAACCATACAACTAGATTTTCAACAAAAACCATAACAAACAAATTCGACAAACGCTTACACCATGTGTTGCCACGAGCGATCCCAAAACGTTTGACAAATTGCCGTACCAATGGCTGCCATGAACGCGACCGTATTCCTTTGAATTTGGGACTATCCGACACGCAAAGACATCCCAGTTCCACTGTAATGATGACCCTTTATGCACGCCCCGAGAAGGTCTAGTCTGAATCAATGTCGGCAAGTGATGTAAGATGCCTGTCAGATTTAAATCAACAATTCAATGGGAACGGATGCGTAGTTTCTGGCTTATTCGTCTAAGAGAAACTGTTTGGGTTTGATTGTTATCTTAATAGACGCTGCTGGAAGCTAAATTAGTTAATGGGTTACCAGTGAGCAGGTAACTAATTGTTAATGGATGAGCAGGAACAAAAAAAAAACTGCCAATGACCCCAACAGCCAAGCTTAGTTTATCTCTATGTGGTCATTTTCTAATGATACTAGTTTAAAAAGGACGCAGGGAGAAATAAATTAAACCTGGGCCGGTCAAGTAACAGCCACAGAAATAAAAATAAGTTAAATTACTTCTGAGAGATAGAACAAGGAAGTTAGATACCATTTACCAATAGATGAATAAATATATATACAAAAACACTTAGTAGAGATAGATAGAACTATTTTGCAGAACAGTACACTCAAATTATGCTTGAAGGGACACATCCCTAAATAATACAAAAAGGCAAATTAACTACTGCCCAAGCCTGATATTTAAATATAGTTCATAGCGATCAGATAATTAATTACATAGGTACGGTTATTGCACCAGCAGAAGATGTCTAAGTTTCTGTTTGTTAAATTATTTAGAGATATTATTATAAAAGGCTAGTATGTAAACGTCGAACGGAAAAAACAAAGAAATAGTAAAAAATCGACAAAAATACTAAATCATCCTGAAACAAGTCAGGGTGTTCATTTTGTATTTTGTACGATCAAGTTAGTATTTTTTTGCCGTTGTAGTTAAACTTTGTATTTTTAACAGACTTTAAAAAACCCTTTCCCTGTTCGTTTGTAAGTATTTTCTCCAATGCATGTTCACCGATATTTTCGTCAATTGTTCAAACTATGTTTTCACTTTATTTAGATTTTCTGACCACATCTTAGATATCTTCCAGTCACATTTGGCACGTTATCTTGAAAAGTTGGAATCAAACAGTTCCAGAAGTAAGTTGGTGTCAGGCAAATTACTTACGAAGCGTTTTCGAATCAGAATAGACGTGGCCTTTTCGCTAGCTCCGCCGCAGACTCCATTACTCTTATTACTAACTTTTAGCCGTCAGGCACATAAGCGGAGTGAATTTTTAAAGGTATAGGTTTGTTTTTCATGTAGAAGGATTCACACGTTCGCTGGGTTTGTTTGAGGGGCGAAACGGGGAGGAAGTCAGAATATGACGGGCATGGTAACATGAATAGCAAATCATTGAGTTATATTTTGTGCTGGCTGACGTTGGCATATTGATTTAAATTAAGTGGTTAAAAGTTGAGTCTGTGTGATGTATGCTGTTTCATGTGGAAGCAAAGGAGACTGGGTCGTTGCATGAAAAATATATAATATATATATCTCACAGGCACAGCTGTTTTGCATTTAGTACACGGCACTGGTTACGCGGAGTAGTTAGGTGACTTGGGCTAATTTGTACAAAAACTTAAATAAAATACCAAACAGAGAAACAGTAATGTACAGTAGGTGAAATATATTCACGTACCACCTTAGAACCCTATCGCAACGACGCGACGCGTTAAGCGCCAGGCTATGTCATACAAATGTCATGCGTATGTCTCTTCGACTAGGTTCTACGGTGGTACGTGTTTCAATTTTCTTGACTGTACAAAGTTGAACTTGTCTACTTTCTTCACTTACTTTACTTTATTACAATAGCATAAGGTAGGTACACTCAAAACTAAAGCATAACTTAAGCGTATGAGACATTTAAATGACGCTTTATGACAGTTGATAAATAACTTGGTTTGTTTATTTTAATTTAATTTCCTTTGCAATGCATCCTCTTATGTGTTCAAAGCTTAATAAAGCTGTTGCGAGAATGCGTCAGAATCTGCTTTACTGTTTCAATTTGCCGGAGTAAAAGACTTCGGCACCGCAAACCAGAGTTACAACCGTTTAGTGGAATTTGGGTTGCTTTTTGTTATACTCTTGGTCCTCGAGTAATGTTATATTGTGGTCACTGACTCTTTATTTCAAAGCTGTTGTTATAGTAGAGGAGTTTGTTGGCGCCCAAAGTGGGGCTATGTATGGTTAATTATTTAATCATAATAATATATCATTCAGTCAACAATCGCTTTGTAACACTAATTACAATAATAACAGTTCTTGGCCTATGTGGCATATGGCCGTGATGTAGATTTAACAATCACAGGTTGTTTGTGTGAAATCAGTTGTAGGGGAAAAGTTATGAAAATTGTGTGAAATGACAATGTACTGGAAATTAAAAATGGAAATAAAGATGTGATTGTGATTGTGTTAACGTACTCGGAATAATATGATTTTGTATTTAGGCCGGCCTAGTCTTTGACAGTGAGCCAATAACTGACGAGAAGATACGGAAACATCCTATTAAAAACGAGAGACAATGAAGTCCACTACTGGTACAAACAATGTCCCGAGCTGGTCAAGCACTGGAGCGGTTACCTTAAATGTAACCTTAGAACTCTCATTTAGTTCATGCTCCCTACAAACATTTATAAGTGTCTGAAAAATATTCTTTAAAACATCAAAACAAATCAGAAAACTTTTATAAGTTATGTAATTAGTTCATTTTTATAGTCCAACTGGAATATATTTCATAAAGAAATAAATTCCCCTTCGCACATGACTGTATCCCTTTTCATTTTTCTTGTATTTTATATAAAAAATGTATATTATACATAATTATGTGTCTTACTAAAACTATAGCGATGGATAAATAACGGCTTTTATTAGGTGGTAGGTGGAACCTCAAAAACAATCGGGAATCCGTAAACGAATCAACACGATTCAATATCATATGGAACAGAAGGATCCGGTTCAATAAATAGACACGGGTCCATCTCAACACTGTTATTCAGGAATATTTTTCTATGAAATATATCTAGCTTTAACTTTTGAAGAGTTGTAAATCACCTACATATAAAATGAGCCAAGTGAACGTCTAATTACGGGAACAAAAAAGCGAGTATCTAGTCCACCGACATAATGAAGGTTTATTTCAATAGACTACGCAAGTACTATCCCTTATGATATATTTATTCGTTCTAATTTGCTAAGCAATTGTAGTCGCCCGCACCTCTCGCGGTTACTACGATTTGCAACATTCAGATCACTAAAAAAGTATTACGTATGAAAATGGGGGTCGAAGTATCTTGTATTCAAATTACAATAAACTCTTAAGAGAGTCAAAACATTCAGTCAAAAGATCAAATTCGTAACGAAGTGGTCCGACAGAGAACCAAAGTTATCGACATAGCCCACCGCATTAGCGCGCTGAAGTGGCAATGGGCCGGCCATATAACCCGAAGAACCGATAACCGTTGGGGTAGACGAGTTCTTGACTGGAGACCATGGATCGGCAAACGTAGCGTGGGACGTCCTCAGACTCGGGGAGCGATGATCTTCGCATGGCGGCTGGCAAGAGCTGGATGAGAGTGGCCGAGGATCGTGATCAGTGGCGTGCCATGGGAGAGGCCTATGTCCAGCAGTGGACGAACATAGGCTGATGATGATATTAAGTCGTATTTCCCTGTGGACGAACAGTGGCATAGTGTTTTTCAGATATAATAATGCTTCGTGACTATTTCATAAAAAAAGTAAATAACAAATACTCGCTGGTGTTTACATAGCAAAAAGTGGATAAATATGTAATTAATTATTGTACAAGTCTTATAACATTTTATTGAAAATGATTCGGAATAAGTCCGTCGAAGCGTTGGGTAAATTCACGTAGGATTCTTGTCACGTCCGTTGTTTAGAAGAGCGCTGTTTATTCAGGAGAAAAGTGGACAATGCCTTTAAAAATACCTTTATATGATGAACGTAGTTTTAACGGAAACCGCAGTACAGTTACAGAAAGATATGGTTTACAGCAGTGACAGAAATTTAGAATGTTTTCTTTAAAATTAACACACTTTTTTCTTTTGCTGTGTCCTTAATGTGTTGAATTTTCACTAAGTATTTATTTTAGGTTTTTTTATAAAAAAACATGAAGAAATTACGGTAAAATAGTCGTTAAACTTTCAAGTGGGGCTGCTAATCCAAGGGGGTGTCATTTTGAAGTGCTTCGTGTATTTATTTCTTAACCTATGATAAGAAATGATAAGAAAATACCGGTAAGAAACTTACAATACAATACAATGTGCTTTATGCTTTGTTAAAGTTAACGAGATGTATTTTAATAAATAAGAACTAACTTAAAATTGTAAGATGTAAAAACTTCAAGACAATATCTCAATTGGCATTAAATTAATGGCCTTACGATGGCAGAAACAGATAACCTAATTTAATAAAACGCCTATTCTTTGTAATGTCCCGTTTAGAAGGTAACTACCAGCAATCACCATTTCATTGTAAACGTTTTCACAAGAACGAAACATCACGTCAGGGCTATAATTACCCGTGCGTAAATAAAGGTTTATTATAACAATTCAATTTTATATTTCCCACCTGATGAAATGAAAAACATTTTCGCTGTAAAAATGAAACGGTTCTACGTGACCATTAACTTTGTTTCTGTTCCACTTCATGGCAGTTCCCGCGGTCGGGTATTTCCGCCACCTACTTTTCTATCAGCAGGGCAAATACTATCGGTATTTTTATATTATTTGTCCTATAAAACGTGTGTTTATTTTTAAAAAACCATTCGTCGTTTGGTATTCGACTGCAGAATGCGATAACTTAATTGCAAAAAGTTTCCAGTTCAGTAAATAAATATTTTGTCAAAGGAAACTATTGCCAATTCACATAGTTTGCAGATACAGTTTCGTAATTATGGTTTAAAAAACGAATTCTTAACTTTCATTTTATAAACACCCCTTAAATTGCAGCTTGCGAAAACTAAAAAGCCGTGCCGAAGAAAATAACTATAAAACTTCGCATGAAAATTCATCATTACTTTTTAACTAGGAGTTTATTTGTGTAGTTTTTAACTACATTTTTTTTTGCTTGTTACAGAAAAAACAAACAAGCTCAAAACGACAAGCAGCACAATACAGGGTGTTACAAAGCGAATAGAAAATCGAATCGTCAACTCGTCAGCGTTGGACATTTATTGGTTGCTAGACAACTCGGTCGAGCACGCTCCGAAATGAGCTCTATAGCGTGAAGGCAAGGTCGTATGTTGTGGTATTGGATTTCTCGAATCGTATTTAGGAAGGCAACGTGTGTCGGGGGTTGTTTGTGGTGATGTTTACACGCACGCGTGTTCTGTTCGGTTGTGACGTGAGAGGCTCGCACATGGCACAATTACTAGCTATGCTAATACATGATCCGTCTGTCACAAGCGAGGTTGTTAAGGATATAATATTCTATGTGATTGGCGGTGCACCAACGGCATCCTGCGTGTGTTCAAGGGCCGATGGGACTCCACTCCTGCAGAGATGGGTACAGCTCCATACGGTGCTTTAATTGTGATTTATATAATAATACTAACACTAGCTCATAAAATCTTTGTTACTAACCCAATATGGATTAATAATCTGAAATAAAGGTATTGAATTGAATTGAAAAAGTCCTGTAATTATGACAGAACTAAAAAACAAATCTCAAAATCGTTTTTATTTAACGTTTTTTAGTGCTGTGGCACATACCTTTATTCGTATTTTATTTACTTCCTACTCGATGTCGAGGCCTCGCCCCGTCTCGCTCATTTAAGCTAGCGTGCTCGAGCGAGACAGGCCGCTGCTACATCGTCGAGCTCGTCGCTGTTGTGCTAAGAAAATCACTTTCCTGACAGCGAGATCGGGCGCCATCCGATTGTTTGTTCCCACCACGAAGCCAAACCTCTAAGTATCGATGACTCCAAATGGCACCTCTTTTACATACAAATGTGGAAGCTCGGCAGTCGCGTGCCCTTAGGGATGTAGATTAACAGTTATCCTTCTTTTTATTGAGCTTTTTTTAAGAAACGCCTTGTAATTACGTTTGTCTGATTTTTTAGGGAGAACCTATTTTGTTTGTGTAATTGAAATTCGTTAGATTTAGACCATTGCCTTAGATGTCTTACAAACTTGAGCAAAGAAATATTTTTAGATCTGCGTTGCCACGTAAAGGAAATTAACAACAGCCTTGACATAAGCTATTCTTTTTTTATTGAAAATGGGAAGTAATCACCGTCGCCCATGAGAACCAGCGATCCCAAGAGAAGCGCTGAACGTTGGCGACCTTAAGGCAATCATTATCTAACCGCAACAGCGACGAGCTAGACGTCGAAGTGCAGCTCTGTCTCACTCACGCGTTTGAAGGTACTAGCGCAAGCGAGCGAGATAGGGCGTTTTATCGTCTAGTTCATGGTTGTTACGACTGGGGATGATTCTTTAATCACCTCCCCGATTCTCGCAAACTAGCATTCCATTTATGTAGACACTACAGTCCAATTTAGTGCTAGAACTTTTGGTAGCATTTATAATGCAAGAGTTCTAAACCCATTGAGTCGTTATTTATTAAAAATCGTTTTTAAAGTCAACGTCGAATTAAATTTTGAATATTATTTTTACAAATAGCAACTCCATGGATTCTAGAACACGGTATGCTACCACTCGTGCAATTGCAAACTACCGTAACTGCAACATAAGGCAATTTCAAATTTCTACTTAATTCAAATGTAGTAGAGCTATAAAATTGGAGTCACTGGCTTGATTCAACACTCCGACCATATATCTCCAGTTAACGTTCTACGTTAGAATCTCGTTAAACTCGCATCTATTTTACGACTGTATGCCCGATCCATATTTTGAAAAGATAATAACGCTCAAGATATGATGCTTCGATGTACGATAAATTTATTACGAGAACCCAAACTCGGAATTCGTTTACGCGTCCATTTTGCGTACGCTCGTAAAATTCTTTGGTAATTTTATACGCGTGTTATCTTTTGTTTGGTTACTGAATACGGACCTAGTTTCAGAATTTATCTCGCTAGCTTTTTCCCTTAAAGTAAGAGTGAGGAAGATAGCTTGTCGAGTAGCTTTAGTCAATGACTGGATTTCGACAAGCTGTCAGGGTTATTCGATGACGAATGCCTTTGGGGCAGGATTGTTTTGCACTGCCTTTAGTGAGGGTGTAAAACTTTGTGTTTTGCTGAGGAGTTTATCTTATGATCGTAAACATAATAGTAGTTAATACGTAAATCAAGGTCGTAGAGTTATTTGTCATGTAACTGAATGTGACTGGATTTAGATTTAAAGTTATAATGTCATGCGTCTTATTAACGGTACTTTTTTTTTGGCTCCACATAAGAGCCTTTTCTCGTTGTTCACATTATTGTTATATTTCGGCTTTTAATTGTAATTTAGTTCACTTGCAAAGCGGTTTCTAATTTTCATGTCAACGTTGGCACTCATTCTCGAAATAATGTCCCTATTCTGAGTTAAACATCAAACTAATATCTTTCTAGACCGTGTAAGCTACATCAGGATTAAGGACATAATAAATTGTCCCGAGTCATAAGTCTGCGGTGATACGGCAGCGTAATATGAAATCCGGTACAATTCAGCGAATGCAATACATTTTGCCCATTTCAAATCCGCTCGGAGCAGCTAGCACTAGTAGCAACTACTAGCTTTGTCTCTATCTGCGTCTCTTTTCACCTAACGCAGTGGAAAAGAGACGCACTAACTTACAAACAAGAAAGTGAAAATTGTGCTGGTAAAAAGAATAAGTCCTATACTCTGGCTAGTTCCCGAGTTGCGTCATTTTAAAATTGTATAAATCGCCGGTGAGTATAAATACTTGTAAGTTTTTTTAACTAGATGTAAAAATACTAGCAAGTATTTGTAAGGTGTTACTGCTAAAGGTAGTATTTAACGATCGATGAGCGTTAAATAATGGGTTTTATAACTTGTTTATCGTGATTATATTATCGGGGAAGCACGCTGTTTTGTTCGTGATAGCATCTGTTATTAAGATTTAATTAAATCAGATACATATATTTTGTTACCAAAAGTTAATAGTGTTTGGCTGTGTCAACGATAAGTTGAATGAAGATAATGGCTTTAATTGGTACTTCTGAATATATTTTCACAATTATTCTAAATGGTATCGAAGTATATTTTCTTTTTCGTAATAAATAATGTCTTTTAACTGAAATAAGTTGTGTTTCTTGCTTTCCAATGACAGATAAAGAAAAAGCATATTTTGAACACAGTTTAAAATTATGATTTTGATGATAGTTTGATAGATATTTCAGCAAAGATACGTGGATGAATTTTCTAACTATCGTCATATTAGGTGATTATTTCGTAAACTTTATTTATTAAATAGTTATTGCTTAAAAAGTAATTATACAAAAGACAGAAATAATTCCTTCAGAATTTTTCTATACTAACATTTTGACTAATAGTTTTGTTCGGTTCGTCTTGTAATTAAAAAGATACCTAGCTGAGTTTCCCACCAGCTCTTCCATTGTAGACTACAACAATAATTATATTAACACAGTCTAATGTTAATATCGATATTTTGGCTTCGACGTCGAACTGCTATACCTGGTAGAAAAAGTACGTAGTATAAATACTGGGTATCAAGTAAATACACTCTCCCGTTTCTTACCTTGCAAGCAGTCAATCGTGTGAGACAAGAAATGACAATTTGTCAATTTACTGAGCCGAAACTTTAAAAGCGAAATCATTACGGATGTACCGGGCAAATAATTCGCGGAACGAAGAACAAACGTTTCGTTAAAGTGGAATGAATTGGGATTAATGAACGCATTCTTCATTAACTTATTCATTATTACTCTACCTTTTGTTCCGTTTACTACGTTATTAATCTAGGCTAAGATAGGATTTTGGAGTGGGCTTGTTTATAATTTTCTTGGATCACAGTTTCATTTTAATTCTGTTCAACAAAATGTTTCGTTTTTTGTACTCTGCCTGTGTTGTGTAGATTTATATGTTTTATGTTGAATAGTTTAAAATAAACGTTTTTTCTCTCTTCTTTTTTCTTTCTTTCTATTTCATGATTTGGTGACTTTGAATAAAAAATAGAACTAGTCTGATAGTTCTAAAATCATATAAAATCAATGTAGGCTTTATTATCTTTAAATAAGCGAGTTTTTGTCTAATCTGTAGACCAACCATGAAGACATTAAATTTTTGACTAACTTCCAATGATTATGCAATCATTAAGTACCATCCACATAAAAAATTGTTTTAAAAATTAAATTTTTAACCAAAAACTTATTACGACTTAGGACAATATAGTTAGAGACAAAAAAGATGTTAAAAACGCGTATAAAACATTTTCTCTCCCTAAATTGTTTATCGAAATCGTTTAAGTATTTTTCGTAAACTCAGTCACAATCAAATATTGCTCGTATATAACAGTTAGTATAGGATATAGGTTAACCTGCATTAAAACTCAAAGCAAAAGCACCACTATCATGTCAATAATATTTCAAACCACTTTTATCTTTAACAATGGCTGCCGTAGACACAGAAACAGCGGATGCTTCAGACGAATATCCTTTGTTCTTCCCTTTCCAATAACAAACAGAAAGCGGTTTGTTATTGCCTGATTGTGGACAACTAAATTTTAAATCCATACGAAGTAGGATAAATATTTTATGTTCCGTTAGGACAAACATGATGTCTTTGTCTTTTGCAAATAAAAGTTTACATAAACAAAAAAATATGGAAACTTATTTTAGATACAACATGTTTGGGGTCTTTTTCAAACCATAGTATATATTTTAATTAGTTTTAGTAAGTGTTTATAAGTACAAGGGAATAATCTCGTCGAAATATTTATTTAGTGACTGCACGCCACTAATATTAGGAGTTCATTTGAATGTACACTTGGGCGAAATTAAAGATCTACTTTCAGCCAACCTTAAAAAATGTGCCACTTGAAGGACAAAGTCCGTTCAATACCGATCCGTCGAGTCGTTGTTTTTTCATATTGATTGTTTATTTAATATTGTTTGTTTATTTATAGCATACTACACGCTCGCCCCGGCTCGGCACGGGTATGAATAATGTGTGAAAACCGTATCAAAATCCGTTGCGTGGTGTTGAAGGAGTAGGCTGCTGAAAATGAAGAGGACAGACAAGAAATAATAGTGACTTTATTATATACTATGCAAAGTCAATAGATTTGTTTACGTGCTGAGTAGGTTGAGACGCACTGCTACTTTGGAAGCGTCCTTGGCCGCCTACCATGGTTACGTGGGTTCACAGTTAAGATACGGTCTTGTATTGTGGGGCAACTGTACCAGCTTTAGCAGGGCGTTTATAGCTCAAAAAAAGTGCATAAGGGCGATATGTCGTCTAGCGCCATATAAATCTTGTAAGCCTATATTTAAGAAATTACGTATATTACCTTTACCATGTTTGTATATATTAGAAGCTTGTACTTTTGTTAAAAAACATATGTACTTATTTAAAACAGCAAAGTGTCTATCCCCGAAATACTAGAAATCCTGGGAGGTTGGTCCATGATGGTGCCCCAAGGACATTGTTTTACTCAAAACACTGTTACACGATGTGCATGAAACTGTATAATAAGCTGCCGGCACACATGCAACAGCTGCCATTCAATTTGTTCCGTAGTAGCCTTATAAAATTGTTACACCAAAATCAATATTACGAGGTAAGAACGTTTCTAATGGATAAGTTTTAATGTTTGCATGCTAGTATTTATTTATTTAATACTTATAGCTGAATAAGATGACCATAATGTAATTTAATATCTTTTTGACTGTATTATTCTGTGCAAATAAAGAAATTTGAAGTTTGTTTGAAAGAAGATGATACATTAAATAAATTATAGCCTGTGGGGTAATTGTTGACTTGTGAGCGCTCTACACTCGCCTGCCGCGCGCCAATCAGTGCCAGCTAAAACAAACTTGTTCGCACTCTTCACTAGCTCAGTGATGGCGTTTCAACTTTTATCCAGTGAAAAAAAAACAGTTATTTGAACAAAGAACTAGCCCAACATAGTTGGACAGGGAGAAATGGAAGTCAAGACAAATTGTAAATATCATCTATTTGCCGTGCTCATAATAAAGTCCACGGTAATAATAGTAAAGAATTGTAGCTGTAATAAAACGGATTAATATTTTTTCCTTTGCTTGTTATGGAAAGTTTCGAAGCGAACTGAACTCAAAATATTAAGTGGAAGTCCACAAAAAATATGTTATTATAAAACTCTTTCTTTGGCGTCAACTTTTCAGATCTTCTCGTACTTAATTTATGGACTAAAAATAATGTTTTGAAAGACCTATCAATTTTATTTACATGCGAATTTTTTGCGGGTGGTAGGACTTTGTGACAAAGTCTTTGTGAGTTTGTGACAAATCCTGCCGCTAAGCAGCAGTGCTTGCACTGTTGTGCTCCAACGTGGAGAGCAAGACAGACGGTGCAATTACTGGCACAAGAGGTATTCCATCTTAGCCCTCTGGGTTGGCGACGCATCTGCAATCTCTCGGGTGTCTATAGGCGTTAGTGATCACCTACCACCAGGTGACCCACTTGCGTGTTTGCCTTCATAAAAAAAAAATAGAAAAGTTCCTCTAAACTTTTACACATCGGGGATCATTTTCTTCGCCAGAAGTAAAATGAGCGTAAATAGCAACGATAAGGTTTCACTATAAAATGAAAATAGATTCAAATCAGGGAAACGTGAAGCAACAAATAGAATTGGAGCAAACGACACCGGTGATCACAGGTATAAATGATACACCATTATGGCGGCGGCCAGGTTTGAAAAATAACCCGGGATGCATCGCAGCCGGGATGGGGTGCTGGAATCCTGAGCAACACGGCTAGTAGAGAACCGCGAACATGCTCCGTGGTGTTATTCTCTAACATGACATCGTTGCACAAAACGATAATTTTATTGGTGGTCCTTCACTGTACGTTTAAAGCTCTTTTTTAACTCGGACGTGCAAAATTTGGAATAGGCTGGCCACTGGGGTTTTTCCATCTTGCTACCACATGGGTGCCTTCAAAAGGCGAGGTTACCGCTTTTTGCAAGGCCGGCAACGCACTAACAGTCCTAATGGTGCTGTGGGTGTCCATGGGCGGCGGTGATCACTTGACATCTGGTGAACCACTTGCCCGTTTGTTGGTTTTAATATAAAAAAAGAACGATACCCAAGATGGAGACTGAATCCCTTGACAGAGTCTAGAGCGTGTGCGAGCGAGACAGCACTGGCAAAGCGTTAAGAGCATTTATGTTATGTTAGCGAATGAAACCCCTATGTCCATTTCAGATAAATGATTCATTTGGCGGCGTTTGATCTATTTACAAATGATGTAATTGTGACATTTTGTAAACTCGTAGGTAATGCTACAATACAACTGACTTCGAAATTGTTAAATTGACGGGAATTCGAGACCTTGTCAAGTATATTGGTTTAGGTCAATATAACGTAGTGAAAATATTTCACGCAGATAACTTTTAATATTTGCGTGATACTATTTTTATTTGCTTAACACTTATAGTAAAATAAAATTGTAAGATAAAAAAATTTAGTACCTTATTTGTTTACCTTATTCTATTAGTTTATGTAACTAATAATTTTTTTGTTTCTGTTTTATTTTATTGCAACAAGAAATCCACAGCACAAGATACAGTATTTTTCACAAAACACAGATTAACAAAACATTGGCCACTTATCTTTAAAAAATAAGTTCAAATATTCAAGTTGACTGATTCCATTTATCTGAATTCTTCAAAAACAATGTAAGCCATTTTCAATAGTTTCCTTTTAACAAAAAATTGGCAATCGACATAAAACAATTTAAATGGTTTATATCGCGTATATTTATAGCAACGAATAAAATCCCCATCATGATTAAAACTATTTAAAGTATTTATTTCACGTTTATTGCAATGAATCTAGTCGGGGATTATATTCTTCGCAATATTCGCGATATAAACCGTCAAAATTGTTTTTTTTTTTTGTAGTTTTCGATTGTTTTAAACTTTCGCGATTTTCACACATCCTTATTACATTTATCGGGTTTATAAACAGATATTATCACGTTTAAGTCCCGATAAACATAATAAGTATAATGTAGTTTTATTTAAGTTGGCCATTCTTGTCACCTGTAGTCCTCCTAGGCTATTACGACACGCAGTTGGATCGTGTTATGAATTGTTGCTAATGTAACAATGCATTTTGTTCGTTTTGTGTTGACGAAAGCTGAGATAAAGCGGGTATCTTTTTGAAATTTGTATAAAAGATTTTCATTACGCGCACGTTGCTTTTTGACGTGAGTTTGCAATAAGTTTTTTTTTATGAAATAGAAAGGCAAACAAGCAAGTGGGTCACCTGATGGTTAGTAATCACCACCGCCTATAGACACCCGCAACCCCCAAGAGGTTGCAGATACGTTGCCAACCCAGAGGGCTAAGATAGAATACCTCTTGTGCCAGTAATTACACCGGCTGTCTTGCTCTCCACGCCGGAACACAACAGTGCAAGCACTGCTGCTTAGCGACAGGATTAGCGAGCAAGATGGTGGTAGCGATCCGGACGGAACTTGCACAAGGTCCTACCACCCGCATACCGTATAGTAAGTAGTAGGTACGGTAAAGTATAAGTAGTACGCTAAAGTATTAGTAAGTAGTACGGTCAACCTCAGATGTAGCTGAACATTTTAGTACCTTGTCGCTGACAGTAATGTGATAAATTCGAGCAACTCTCATTTCAAACGTTACTACGACAAGGTTCTTAAGCGTTTAGCTACTTCACTGAAAAAAAGTGGCAACCGAACTGGTGTAATCAAAGTTCGTTTAAATTAGCAAAACTATTTGCTACTGATAAACATTTGACGATTTTTACATATCAAGAATTAGGTGAGGTGTAACAAATAGTTCGGTTGTCACTTTTTTGTGTAATAGACAAACAAATCTTTGGTTACGTGTAACAAAACTGTTTTTTCAGTGTTCTGAGGCTGACTATACAGTGAAGTAATACCAGGTACTAAGTAGTACCAGGGGGGTTCCACTCCGCACTGTAGGTACGCTCAACCGCCTTGCCTTTGGCATAGGCAAATCGCAGTAGGTTGTCGGCTTGCCACGCGCTCGCTCGCTCGCCCCCGCCGTGTCAGTTTAATTAAAAACGAATGCCGCGCAACCCTAACGTGTCGTCGGGAGTAGCGGGGCGAAGGCGGTCGCGGGCAGCGCGTTCCTTTTGACTCGCTCCGCCTGGCGCATGGTGTAAGAAGTAAATAAAGTGAATAAAGTTAGAATTCGTTTAATCGCGGTCGTAAAAGAGAAGTTTTTGTATGTCAGTATGTACTATTATTTATTCTGTGGTACCGTGAAGTACGGAGTCATTGTCGTCACTAAACCTAATCGCCAGAACATTTTCCAGCACCGAAAACACAAGTGGAAAGTTCGTGTTTTGAAAGGAACGAACTACTAAAGTATTCTATTTGCAAGGCAGAGGTCAGCGGCGTGCGGCTACTACTTGAATTATTTGTAACATTCGGTCCGAGTGCACACTTGACAAACACTTGTTTGTTTTTATGTACTTTATTGCCGTGTGGATGTTATTGGATGGCCGTTTGGAGGTTACATGGGGGCATTATTACTTCAGCGCCGGAATGTGTTTTAACATTTTGAGTTACCATTTTCTTGTACCTGGCGAAAAAGAAACTGTAGAGGTTATTGCTAGCAGAGATAGGAATATTTAAACAAAAACAATAAAACTTTAAGCAGAGGAAAATGAGCTCGTCCCGTGCATTCTCACGTCTCAATTTAAAGACTGACTTAAAATGGTTTAATTTCACGAGCGCAACGCCCACTAAATTTATTTCCAGACAGCTTAAATGCCAGTTAAAAGGTTAATTACTAACTTCTGTCTTAACGTGACTTACGTTGAGTTATCTCTCAGTGCATCTCGTTTTATATGACACTAGTTATTATTAGATAAATTGCGCTTCAGAGTAAATTATTTCAAGTCCCATTAAGGCTGCATGGTAACCTATAATTTCAGCTCGCATTCCAAAGCAATTTTAAGGTTAAGTTTTGAATCGCGGTTTAAGTCAAGGGTCTGCAGAATATTAATGTCTTTGACTTGACGATCGTAAATTATCATAAGCATAAAAACTCATCCTCATGTCAACTGGAAGACGCCCACTGCTGGGCGAAGGCTTTTCCCAAGAATCTCCCCAAGATCTTATGCTACAAACAAGCATCCATTGTCGATCCAACGGTTTAACGTTAGTTTTATTTTGCTGATAATTGTCATTTATATAAAAAAATTGCGCTGCGCAGGTACTAGAGTGCGTGCTTGCACTTGCAACAAATGCTGCGTCCGCTCCTTTTGTAACACGGAGTTTTTGTTTTCTTACTTTTGTTGTTAAGTAACTGTTTTTATCTACACATATATCATAAATGCTCTATAATGCGTTCAGAAACCGTAGGCAATGACCAGCATTATAACAATATTATTTTGAGAATTTTTCTAATTTGTTTCTTGTTGTTGTTGAGTGTTTTTACAATGACTATTTTTACCTTGTGTGATAATTACGCACATTCTATTCTGTTCTGTTCTGTTCTGCTCTATTCTTTTCTATTATTTTGTTTTATTTGAGTTTGTCATTTGGTGTTCTTCTACCTGGTTACAGAGTAAGTATATTTTCTCGGCATATTATAGTTTAGCTCCGCCTATAAACTAAACTAACATCCGTTTACTCTTCGATCGCTTTGGTAACAAAAACTAATTGAAGTTCAAGAGTTAAAGCCCCCCTAATAAACAAATGGTGCAAGTAGTTGACTGAAGGCGATAGTTTCAAATAAACTACCTGACTTCATTTTATTTAGCAAATTTTAATAAAATTATACATCACAGCTTAAAATCCTTTAACTAAAATACATCCCTTCCTCCACATATTACAAGTTATTTTAAATACTGTTATATATTAAACTCCTCTTGGTAGCTGCTTGCTACAAGTCAAGTCTCGCCAGTAAATTTTAACCCATTTAAATTTATTAGATTGGCTTTTAATTTTACTTACAATTCCTATTACATAATGTACCTAATATTAAAGAAGAGTTGTCAAAAGCATCGCTGTTTTTTCAAACTTATTAATTCCAGTAGTTTAATACGTATTAAAGTGGGACTTACTAGTTAGTAAGCAATTTTAAAGTCGCGGTCGTCGTCGAGATCATCGTCGAGCCAGCCTCGGTATCGACGACGAGCCTACCCCTACTCGTCATCATCATGCCAAGCCGACCGTCAATGATATCTAGACATTTGCCACTAGACACCATTCCAAAGACGAACTAACTAATGGGTACATTCTAAAGTTATCATATATTTTTTTTTACAACACAGGAAGGCAAACGAGCAAGTGGGACGTTTGATGGTAAATGATCAGCACTAGCTATAGACATCCACGCCACTAAGGAGATTGCAAATGCGTTTACAACCCAGAGGGCTAAGATGGAATACCTTTTGTGTCAGTAATTTCACCGGCTTGTTCTCCACGCCGGAACACAACAGTGCAAGCACTGCTGTTTAGTGGCTAGATTAGCGAGCAAAGTGGTGGTAGCAATCCGGATGAACCTTGCACAAGCTCTTACCTGCTCTACTCTTGCCTGTGCACAGCATCCCATTGACACTTTCCATTCATTCTTACTTTGGTATGTTTATTTAAGATTCGAACTACCTCTGATTTAAACAGCATTTTACTAACTCATTAGTTATATAATAGATTCAAATTTTACTTTGCTGTTTATTCTTAACGGCCTCCCCTTAAGAACAAACTGGTACAAACGACTTTGCTATTCCGCGAAACCAGTGCTGTGAAGTGTTGAATAGCTGTTTTTGTGCGTCATATTTGTTTATATTCTTTGTAGTATAGTACTAGTATATAGCACTGGTTTTGCGAAATCGCAAGGTGATTTGTTTCAGTTTATAAGTAACTCATTTAGTGATAGATTTGTCTCATAGCTCCTTGTTCATTCGGCAGACGTGTCCAGCCCAGTCCTTTTTCATGTCGGCGTTCTTTTCACTATGTATACTAACATACGATATGAATTTTCTTATCTATAACAAACTTAAATTAAACCAGATTTTGCTCCAGGATGAAACTCCTAGATTAAATCTTCGTAATTGTAAATATATTTTATATGGCTTGGTAATAAATTTCGCTTATGACTTACAAACTGCCAAACTTTGCCCTGTTAGTAGGCAAATATTGGGAATAAAGTTCAAGTGTTTGCGTTATTAAACCAATATTTATACAAGTTTGAAATGTTAATACAGGTTAACCTGAAGTAGAAGAAAGTGATGTAGTGGTTTGTTAAACAAATACTAGACATAGTGGCGTTTAGAGTTAAGGGCGTTGACAAGACTTCAGTTGTTTTGGATAAAATCTTCCCGTGGCCCCAACATGGCCGGCCAAGTTTAGTTTATCTAAGTTTATCTCTTTTTGTCACTTTCTTACGAAACTAAATTAGCCTGGGCCCATCATATAAGAGAAAATTTTCTAAATTTTACTTCTTTAATTATGTAGCGGGAATGAAGTTTATTTAGGAATAGTTAGTCTATTTATAGGCAGAGTAGTTTTTTACTTAGTGTCAACTGCATTTCACTCACACTCCCTTGTAGTCAATTTAACACAATTATTTATATAATAACAGTGATCGGTTACACAAACAAAGAATCGTGTATTTTATGCAAATAAAGTCCCTGTTAAGTAAGTATAGAATTTATAGTATATAATGTAGTAGGTAATTTTAATTTCGTATTTTTTTCAGGCTTATAACTCACTCTATAAGTGGTCCTTGTCAGATTGTTGGTGACAAAATAATTACAATGACAACTGCTATTAATCGTATGTAATGCGACAAGGCGAAAAAAATCATCACGTTCTATCATACTATTTATAGATGTATTAATTAATAAAACGGATTACTCGCGTATTTATCTCATCGATAATAGCTGAAAATGTTAAGAAACTACTTGAGCCTAAAGATATCGAATAGACTAAAAATTAATTGAACTATTTTCAGCTTCTGACAGTAGATTATCGAAGTAATTAAGTATCTAAAAGATCATTCCTTCTTGGTTTAAATTGTAACTTCCTATAGTCGGAACTAAGGTCTCGTCTATCTACAAGCAAACACTTGAAACTTGTCGCTCGCTATTGCATCGTCAACGTATAACCAGGGTATAGTTGAAACAACGCACCACAGGGAACGCCATGCATCGAACCGAGCACTGTTGCTAAGCTAATAGGAACATGCTAATCCAATGCAAATTTCGATCCTAGATTATTCTAGATCCGTTATAAAGTTACAGAGTTTATTTATAGGGAGGGCGAAGTTGGATCCTTGATATACTTCCAGTTAACTCGGGTAATGTAGAACTATGCAACTAGCACGAGTGTTCTCGATACGTAACTCAGTGCGTTTCGTTCTAATCAGCCCAGTGGGAGAGAAATGAAATGAGTTACGTAGCGAGTTAACGCGTATCGAGAAGATTCGTGCTAGATGCACTGAAGTTGTGGAAATTGTGTATGCATGTATGTCTCTCTATTATAAATAAAATAAATAAATATCTTGGGACAATTTACACCAATTGACCTAGTCCCAAACTAAGCAAAGCTTGTACTATGGCTACTAGATAACGGATATACATACTTATATAGATAAATACATACTTAAATACAAATAACATCCATGACTTAGGTACAGACATTCGTGTTCATCACACAAATATTTGCCCATACCAGGATTTGAACCCGGGACCTCTTGCACAGTAAGCAGACACATATGCCACTGTGCCATACAGATCGTCAGGTCGTATTGTAGGTATAGTCGACCAAGTAATTGCTTGACCACTTTTGTACTCTATCCCTTTGTTATACGGTCGAAAAGTGGTCAAGCAATTTCTTTGTCGACTATACGTAAAATAAAAAACTAACAGATTACAAGACACAACAGTTTTTATTTCTTGGGATTTATTAATACACATTGACCTAGTACTAAGCTAAGCAAACCTTGTAGTATGGGTACAAAGCTACGGATAAACGTACATATTATTTAGATACATACTTAAATAAATACTTAAAAAAACACGAAACTAAATTACTTAAATAAATCCGGTACTATTGCAATCGTTTAATTATAATTTTGTTGTAAATTATGTTTGTGTTAATTTTAGGATACTTGTAGTGTTAGTGTTGTTTCATTTGAAATTCAGTATATGTATAATTAGTTTTTTATTTATGTATGGTTTTAAAGTGATAGTGGTAGAGCAACATTGTACCCAGTTGTTGGTTACAGTAAGAATGGGCCGGATCAACCGGAGTAGTACCAAGAATACAGCGTGAAATTAGTAGCTTGCTGGTTTTTCTTAACGTAAGTGAGTAAACCTGTGGGGGTCTCAAGGGGGAGGGGTCGTTGGTTCCCATGGACGATCATGATCACTTGTTTCCATAAAAACAGAAGTAAACTAAAGTCGTGTTACATAAAAACACACTTTTGCACTTTAATTTGCATTCAAATGTCGCATTTAATGCGTTTCACGGAGTTCACTTATTACAAAACTTAGCCCGGCTCAATTTTACTGAACGTTATAAAGTGATCTCCTAAAATAATACAACCCAGTTTCGAGCTCCTAAAGTATGTTTTGTACAATTTATTGCTCTATTAAGGCATAATAATTGCCCATTTAAAGTTTGGGATTGTTTGAAAAAGAAAACAATTTTTATTCGCTATTGTCTTCTCGTTCGAACTTATTTAACTGTGTTCCGCGATTGCACAGAAATTGCCTTTCACAATGGAAAATTGGAATTCATTTGGTCAAAAAGAGGTGGTTTTGGTAGAGGAATTAACATTTCGATTATTTAACCGGCATAAAAGCGTGTGTGTGGAAATTTGAATTCGAAAAACGATTCCGATACCAAGTTCATGCTCGTGCCTGGACGTTTACAGAATTAAATATTATTTTCAACTCGAAAAATCTTTTTGTTTCAAATGTCATTGTACCTATAAAAAATATTGTATAAGCCAAGAGGATACCAGACTTTCTGAAACAGTATTACGTAGAAACACTACATCGGAACGCAACTCTCTAATGGTTTATTAAACGCATTTAATTTGTTTTAAATTTTCGTGTATTTCACCCATACCTACAAGACATAACATGTAATAACTGTAGAAAACATATATTTAAATATAATCTGAACTGTAAAATAAATATCTAGGCACTGGAGAAATTAAAATGCGTACGTACTTACGGAAACAATAGAATTTATTGAACTGAAGAGAAGAAAATTGTAATAGACAATTTTTTGTGTTGCAAACAATAACATGACATATTGTTACATGAGAGACACGAAAAAATAACTTAATTAAGAAGGTTGTGCAAGTTCATACAAGATATGTATATAGTAAGACTAACTGCAATAAAGAATTGAGAGCCTCCTCCTTTTTTGAAGTCAGTTAAAAATGGTTATTTATTGCCGACGTCAGAAGCACTATATTAGGAATTTATCGTTCATCAGGATTGTTCAGCGAGCGCACTTGACGGCGGCAGCAAACAGCTATAAATCTGGACGGACGGGGTATCTCTGGGCAGCTAGCTTTCACAAATGGGGAACGCTTGTCACTGTTTTAGTTGATTTTTGAAAAATACTCTCTTTTCAAATATTCCAGTTCTTTTTTATTTAAAAAGGAAGGCAAACGAGCAAGTGGGGGACCTGGTAAGTGATCACGACCGCTCATAAACGTCTGCAACACCAAGGAGTTGGCAGATGCAGAGCATTAAGATGGTATGCCTCTTGTGCCTGTAATTTCGCCTGCTGTCTTGCTCTCCACGGCCTACAGCTACAGCTATATAAAATTTTTGTAACCGAAATTTCTTTCGATTTTATTTTTAAATGTTTTAACATTCAAATTATTAAATTAAAATTGTAATGACAACACAAAGAAAAATTAGGGCAATGGCACGACTTGACCTGCAACATCAGCATTCCGTGCCTTGCGTTTGCCAGTTTCGAAGCAGAGCAGAGCAGAGGCAGTGTGGCGAAACTGGCAAACGCAAGGCACGGAATGCTGATGTTGCAGGTTCAAGTCCTGCCATTGCCCTAATTTTTCTTTGTGTTGGCATTACAATTTTAATACAGCTATATAAGTTACAGTGGCTTTCTTCATTATATCATTGGGTAGGAGTAAGAGATAAGAGTTGTTTTTGGTCGGTTTGTTTATCTAATTTCATGTTTCCAAGAAAGTTATCTGAAGAAATTTTAATACCATAATTATAGTAGATGGCTTCAAGCTGAAGAGCAAGACAGCCGGTGCCATTACTAGCACTAGAAGTATTTCACCTTAGCCCTCTGGGTTGCCAACGCATCTGCCATTTCCTGGGTGTTGCGGATGCCTATGGGCGGTGGGTATCATTTACCATCAGGTGAGCCACTTGCTTGTTTGCCTCCCTATGTTAAAAAGAAAGAAAAAGTTAATGTTTTCAAATTTTCATACTAGCGCGTACCTGCTATGGCACGCTATTCTTTACCATTTTTATGTGTTTACCTACATTGCGCTCCAGGTAAAAATTCCCAGTGTGCAGTAAAATCTCTAACATCCTGGAATTTACAGTCTAGGTTTATTTAATTTACGAATAGTAAAGTTGAATTACCTTATTTAGTTTATTCTTCAGAAAAATGCAGCCTTCAAATAAGTGCCCTTTTAGTTATATCTACTCGACAAAGCCATCGCATATAAAGGCGGAACCCAACAGCAGCGCATGGTATGCACGCTGCATACAAACCAACTCTAGCCAGCTACTTTTTTGCATGGAGCGTGCGTAGCGTGCGCCGCAGTAGAGTTTTGCTCCAAAGGTTGTTTTTCTCGGCGCTGTGATGTGCTGTTTGGTTTTCGAGTAATTGTCATTAATATCAATTTGACTGCATAACGGTCCAGATCTAGGGTAGTAGTTATAAACTTAATTCAAATTCTAGTTTCATACTAACATAACTGGAACTTGAGCTCGTTTCATAACTACGACCCTTAAATAGGTTAGTAGTATTTATTGTTATCAATAAGAGTACTTTTTATGATCTTGTTGAAACTTGACATTTACATAAGGGACCTTAATTCGTGCGATATTAGAATTGATAAAAATACCTATTTTATTTTTGCGATTGTCATTTGTTACCCTCTAAACCTCTATTAGGCCGTAAAGGATGAATTCCTCAAATTTCAACCCATAAAAGAGCTAACAATGGCGCCGTTCTTACATAAAACCGGAAAATATCCTCACACTCCCCACTTGAGAGCGCGGGGTACTAAAAATTCCGACAATTCTCTACAGCACGATAAACATCGCCAGCTGTGGCAACATTTTAGTACCTTAGTTGTAGGACGAGCGAAATGCTATACTTAACTATAAGTTCTGCTTAGCCGTGTTGCGCTACATTTTTACATAAACTTAAACGTCTCGGCATTACTTTGAAAGTATTCAAATTAAAAACATTTTTATTTTTTTCATTTTCAAACTCAAAACTCAAAATATTTATTTGCTTTCATAAAGAAACATTTCGAAACCCTGTAAGGGCACTGCAAAATATACATTATAAAGTAAAGTAAAACTTAACCGAAACATTACGACGGAACATTAGCTGTCGTGTCATTATTTGTAACAGGATATACTTTTTATTTTTGTTTAATAGACATATGCTTAAACTAAGGTAACAATAAATATCTATAAATTTCTATTGCAGGCAAACTTACCTAAGTATCCCTAAGTGCTACAAATACTATTTATCTTCAAAAAATTCTTGTAGCGTGTAATAGGACTTTGGCAGTAAATACTTATTTAATGTTGTTTTAAACAGTTTGCGATCTTTTACATCTTTGATTGTGGCTGGAATTTTGTTGTATTTCTTTATACACATAACATATGGTCCGGAATGAAATATTTTTAGGCTGGAACTAGGTAGGGCTAACAGGTTTTGGTGTCTTAAGTTGTGGGGTCGCGTATATTGGTCTTTCGCTTGAGAGAAAAATGACATATAAGATTTTACAAAAAGGCAAATTTCCAAAATGTATAGACTGGTTAAAGTTAAAATTTCTAGCTTATTAAAATGAGTTCGACAGCTCTCTCGTGCGTTAATATTGACGAGTGTCCTAACACATTTTTTCTGCAAGATGAACAGGCTGTTTGCATTAGTGCTGTTCCCCCACAACACGATCCCATACCGCAGCCAAGCGTGCGCGTAAGCATAGTATGCGGAGGTGGCAGTTTTGGTGTCAGTTGTTCTTTTTAATTCGTACAAGGCATACATAAAACTATTTAATTTTTGAGCCTGGCCTTTCACTTTCGCCTTTAATAGTGTTAGTACCGAAACGTCGCGTGCATCTCTAGTTTTATGTAAATCTGACCATTAGCAGAAATTGAATAATTTGATTTGCAAAATTAAAATGATAATAGCAGTTTTAGGACATCTTACATCCAATCGACCTTGTCCCAAAACTACGCACCAAAAGCTACTTGTGCCGGTTAGAAATAAAAAAAGTGACGAAAAGTGAAGTAAAGTGAAAAGTGAAGAAAAGCCCTGTAAAACGAAAACCAGTTTCATACATATAGGAATTATATGAGTTAAGCCCATCATGCTGTTTATAGGTATGGACATCAGTGGACCTAGTACGAATCTTCTAGATACGCGTTAACTCGCTACGTAACTCAGTGAGTCTCTCTCCTATTGGACTAGATAGAGCGAGACGCACTGAGTTACGTAGCGAGTTAACGCGTATCGAGAAGATTCGTGCTAGGTGCGCTGAGTTGAGCCCATGCACACTGTAGCATGTCACGTATGTACAGGAGAGGTTCGTTCCAATTTTCAAATTATTATTTTGTTTTTATAGACTGTTAGTTGTGTGTGCCATGGTTTTCCTCAACTCTAGTTGCGTTACCTATACCTAGTACTTACTTATTTGTTTATTTATATATTTTCGGAGAACCAACAGCTTACAAATGCACACAAAAATCTTCAGTTACATTAGCAAAGCTAAGTACAGGATCTCATAAATGGAATACACGTACTGTTTCCAGTTTTTGAGCAAACTTCTGCCTGTAAATATATGACCAACTATTTAGGACTATTTTTTTCTATTAAAATAACAAAATCTCGTATTACATTTTCAAAATAAAATAAAATAACAAAGAAATCATTAATGAAAATCACCTAGCGCGTTCAATTTTTCTCCCCATTTGTTCGCACACGGCAAGCAAAAAAAACTGAACCGATTTATTCATTCACCCACCCTGTTAGGTTGGTAGTAAACAATCGATGAGTTATTATCTCTCTTTCGCAGCCAGTTCTATTCAATGACGCGCAGCATAAAAGAAAAATAATATTCACCTGCTATTATTGCTAGGTGAATTATGAATAATTCAAGCCGCAGCGGAGGTGATTTGTTCCGCCAGTGTTTTGTTTCTTTCGGTATACCCGATTTTTGAATTTAGAACGCCGTGATTTTCTTTTGTTTATGCCCGCTTGCCAAAACCGGCGAGAAACGCTAAAGGAATAAATGCGCGTGGAAAGTTTTACTGTGAAAGGTTACTATTTTTTTAATGAGACTGGTGTTAACTTGCTTTTAAAGAAAACTCAAAACTTTTATATTTGGTTTATTATAAACTTCACTGCACAAAGTTCAACAACGGACTGCCATACAAAATGGCGTGTTACGGCTTTATACCCTCCTTTAGTTCGTTAACGATTTCAAACTTGACAGTTCAATCTTAATAACATATCAATGTATTCTTAATGCTAGTATATACATATATCAGATTAATGCCTGGCTCATACAAAATGCTAACAATCGGCCTTCCTGCTATAATTCACGTCCCGTGAATCTCTTACTTGATTTATAAAAAAAAAAAAAAAATATGTTTGATAAATACATTAAGTACATTATTGACTAAATCACCCTTTTAATAGTAACTGCTTTTATGTCTCTATTTACATTTAATCAAGTATTATTTGTCTGCAAACTACTTTGTTATGTATATTCTGTTAGCTATTTTTACCATACATAAATCCAGTTACAATCAATAGGTGATTTTAGCAACTTATTCCAATGCTATTACGCTAATAATTAAATACTCGATTAATTGATTTGTAAAAGTTGATCTCATACTTTATAATAATCACTCACAAACATTGACGTCTCAGTTATATATCTTCAACATTAACCATGTGCTGTAATTATTCCGCATAATTCGTAATACAATACAATATTGTCACTTACAATTTATCTAAATGTATTATCATAACTCTCAAAATCATTGAAGCCTCCTTCATATCTTCAATGCTAGTTACAATACAACATATTATTTTACTGTTATCTAAGTTTACGTAACTATAGTTTCATTACAATTGAAGCCTCCTTCATATCTTCAATAAAATGAACAGTACTTCAATCTCATATCATAATCCGCATAGCATAATAAATCAGTAATAAGAATCAAGTTCAAGACACAGAAGCCTCCAGCATATCTTCTGAGGGATCATATTTTTTTTTTTCGATCAATCATTCTGACATTTCAATGTCCGCATCAATATCCTTACTTATGTCATCATCATCATCATTTTCACTGGAATCATTATCATCTTGACTATCAGATCTAGTGTAAACTAACCAGGGATGAATTTTATCGATTGCAAATATGCTTTTGAATGGCCTATTACCTTTCCTAGATATTGGCGTATCCTCTATCTCATACCTATCATTGTCTAATACCCGGACGATACGATATGGTCCTCTTAATTTAGGAATTAGTTTCTTACTTTGACCGGTAGACTGTACCTCTCTCTCAACCCTAACCAAATCTCCAACTTTAAAAGATGTAGTCCTTTTTCCCTTATCATACCTGTCCTTTTGTTTTTTTTGATTAGTTTCGATATGTTCTACAATTTCTTCCCTGACATCAGCCCGTTCAACATTGTCTTCTTCTAAAGCTACTCCTAATCGTAAAAGTGAATCTGATGTGCCAGATAAATGTGTGCCGAATAGTGCCTGCGCTGGTGTTTTACCAATACCTTTGTTAATAGTATTATTCATTCCCCACTGGATTTCAGATAACCTATCATCCCATGCACGTTCTGATTTTCCAACATTGGAAGCTGTTAAAGCTGCTAACAATGTCCTATTATACCTTTCTACCTGTCCATTAGCTCTTGGAGTAGCCACAGCGTTCAGTATATGCCTAACCCCTAATCCACTCAGATATTCTTTAAACTTGGCTGACGTGAATGAGGTACCTCTATCGGAAATAAGTCTTTTTGGAACACCAAAAGTATGAAAATAGGATGTAAGTGCTTTAATACTACTTGCTGTTTTAGTGTTTTTAACCGGAGATATTACGATAAATTTTGTAAATGCGTCTATCATTAGTAATATGTGAGTATTTTTGTGTTTGCTTGTAACAAAAGGACCCAAATGGTCAATATGAACCGTATGAAAGGGTTCAGCAATCTTTTCAATTGGATGCAGTTGACCAGCCTTTTTAGCAGTAGGAGCTTTGGCATGTGCACACTCTAAACATGATTCTACATATTTTTTTATAAATTTTCTCATTTTAGCGAACCAATATGTAATTTTAATTTTCTCATAAGTTTTATCAAAACTGAAATGGCCGATATCATCATGGTTGGATTTCATGACTTGCCACCTAACACCCTTAGGCACAACCCATCGACTACCATCATCAGTAATTCTATACAAAAGTCCCCTTTTAAGAATAAAATGTTTACATATCTCTATTGTTTTTTTGGTGTCTTTATCGTTAAGAATACTAATTATACGTTTAATTTCCGGGTCATTCTGTTGTACTGTGGCTATCCAATCAACTGTAATATTTCTTACTTCAAGCGGAACTTCCTCAACTGGGTTGCGACTTAACGCGTCTACGTGAGCCATGGATTTACCAGGTTTGTACGTAATTGAAAAGTCGTACTCTTGAATAACATTCCACCATCGTGCAACCCTTGGTATAACGTCTCTTTTTTCAAAGGTTGCCCTCAAGGAGTTACAATCGGTAACAATGGTGAAATGTATTCCGAGTAAATACACCCTAAATCGTTGCAAAGATGTTACTACAGCAAGTGTCTCTAAGTCGTATGATGTAAAGTGCGTCTCTTCGGGAGATGCTTGTCTACTGTAATATGCTACGGCTTGGAATGGGGAGTTTTTATCTTTCTTTTGTAATAAAATACCAGCTACGCCTAGTTTTGAAGCATCTGTATGTAATTCTGTTTCATAATTTGGGTTGAAAAACGCAAGAATAGGTCTGTCGGTTAAACTTTGTTTGAGTTTAGCGAATGCTAATTCTTCTGGTTCTCCCCAAACAAATTTAATATCATGTTTTAATAGCTGCGTTAAAGGTCGTACTATGATCGAAAAATTTCTAACAAACCTTCGAAAAAAACTAGCTAACCCCACAAACTGTCTAATTTTGTGTTGGTCGGTAGGCCGAGGAAAGTCTGCCACTGCTTGAATCTTTTTCAGTCCAGGTCTTACACCATTCTTATCAATCTCAAAACCTAAATACTCAATAGATTCCATAAAGAAATTACATTTTTCTAAATTTAATGTCATACCGGCATCATTAAATAATTTCAGAGTGGACTTTAATTTCTGAAAACCGTCATCTATGTCTTTGGAAGGAATAATAATATCGTCCATATAAGCAAATGCATGTTTAAATCGAGCATTTCCCAGTATATGATTGATAGTTCGCTGAAAATTTGCTGGTGCGTTACTGAGGCCAAAGGGCATTCTATTAAACTGATAATGACCATCTGGTGTTATAAATGCAGTTAAATGTTTTGAAGGTTCTGCTAATGGTATCTGATAGTAACCGCTTGCTAAGTCCAGCGTGGTATAATAACGATATCCTGATAAATTGTCTAACTGATCGTCTATTCTGGGTAATGGATAATGATCCTTAACAGTTTTTTTATTTAACGCTCTATAGTCTATGCATATTCGATAGCCGCCGGTCTTTTTCTTTACTAAAATAATTGGAGACGCGTACTCAGAGGTTGACTCACTAACTATCCCCGAGTCCTCTAATTCCTTAACCATATCCCGTACAACCTCCCTCTCAGCATACGAGAGACGATACGGGCGGTACACGACGGGAGTTTTATCATTAAGTTGAATATTCATAGACGTAGAATTACAACAGCCTAATTCTTTAATATTGAATGCAAAGCATTTACGGTGTTCATTTAACAATTCAGTCAGTTTAATTAAGTTGTCATTTCCGATTAAATGATTTGCTTGGACCCTTTCTAAGGTTATTGACTCTTCAGCTGTGAATGATGAATCAAGATCTATTCTATTTACGTTATATTCTGGTATTTCCTTTGCAATACAAGCACGAGTAAGTATGCTGTCCTTTACTAGCTCAAAACTAGCAGACTTTAAACTTTTTATGACTATCCGACCATGACCATCAGCAACAGTAACGACGCCTTGCAAAATTTCATATTCCTTTTCAGGTTGTAATTGTAAACTGTATTCTACGAATAAATTTCCATTAAACACAGGGTTAGTATAAAAATCTACTTCAGTGATATTGTTTACTCTGGTATTACTTTTAATAAACAATGCAACTGATTTTGGCTTATCATTTTTTTCCTTTTTAGCAAATGTCAAACTATTATTACTTTTAAACGTTACTATATGATCTTGTTCGGTAAATGTTTGTCCTATTAATAGGGATGTACTTAGATAGCTATCAGGCACAATATATACTTCTACATCGGCGTCGGCTGAGTCAATTGAAATATTTATATTAACTTTGCCCATAGTTTGAACTACAGAATTTCCGAACCCCTTTAATATTGGTAAATCATCCTTAGACCAGTTTTGGCAAATTTTGCTGGCATCCGAAAGTCGCAAAAGGGTGCACTGACTTCCAAAGTCTATGTAGCATGGTAACTGATAGTTATTTACATAAGCATTCTTATAGTATTTCTGATCATTGCTATTGTTAACAGTTAGTCATGACACCGATTTAACGTCTACACTCTTCTTAATAGAACATTCAGAAGCCACATGACCTATTCGCGAACAAGACTCGCATTTCTTAATTGGTTGCTTGCATTTGAAATGCGGATGTCCTTCCTCACCACAATTGAAGCACTTAACAACTTTGCTGTCAGATCTTTGTCCCTTGTTAGTATTATTAGAGGCTTTGTTCTCAAAGCTGTTTGGCTGTTTAAAAGTGGGTTTTGGTTTAGTTATCTTTTGTTTACGTAAGAAAACAAGTAATTTGTCTGGGTCACTAAACTGCGCCGCTTCAGCGCTAGTCTTTACTGCTCTATCATCGATCCCTAATAAAATACAATCGACTGCATCAGCGCCTGTTATACGGCATCTATTTAACAACATCACCTTTTCATAGAAGTAATCTTCTAGTGAATCACCGTATTTTGCGCGTTTTTCTATCATTTCTATTAACAATAAACCGTAGTTTTCTTTACTGGGAAACGATGTTCGTAATTTGGTTTGCCATTCGGACCACGTGAATTTTAAACTGGGTAAGGCTTGGTACCACTTTAATGCTACACCTACAAGCTTCGGAAGAGCATAATGAATTATATGACGCTCAGTCCAATTATATATAGCTGCCGTTTCGTTTACCTTAGCCAACCATACATCAATACTTTGGCTACGATTAGACGGGTCGAATTCCGGCAATACGTTCATCACCGGAAACCTTTCGAAATTATCTGACCTACCCTCGGATCTGACGGATGCAAATAGTTCTTTTAAGGTTTTTAACAATTCTATATTTTGTTTATCTGCTTGCTTGCTATGCGCCCTAATACCACGCCGTTCATCGTACCTTGACCGACTCCGACTCCTCGAACGACTTCTGCGGGGAGGCGTCGGACTGCGGCGGTGCCTGCTGGTCCTTGAGCTGCCGGAGTTGACGCGGCTGCTCCTACCACGGCTGTGTCTCGACCGGCTCCTCCTCGCCCGGCTGCGTCTCTCTCTGTCGCGGCTGCGCTCGCGCGCCCGGCCCCGACTGCTCGACGCTCGCGTTGACGTCGCTCGTCCCGCAATTGGTTCGTCGCACGGGAGTGGCGGCGTTCGTATTATTCGTTCCATGTTGTTTATCGATACGTACTGAAACACACGGTTATTTCCCAGGCGTAATTGTTCTAACTTTAAATTATTGTTTTTTCGTGATTTATGTATGTATGTATGTATGTGTTACATACTCAATATGAACTTTCGTAACATTAAACTATATTAGAACAGTTAATTTTCAGCAATGATAACAGTAAAACCGTAGATGAATCAATCTTAATAAAATTTATTGTCCCAATAGTGGGTAGTTATATAATTAAATTTATATAGTATAGACAACATTATTAATGTGACTAGATTAATTAATTGTCTACTTCTTTATTTCATTACGAATATACTCAATAATACTCAACGATGTGAGAAAGAGAAAAAAAATAACGACTAAACACGCGTCATCACGTTAAAACTAAAGCCTTCTCGCATCAACCACAACAAAGAATTGTTTCCTAATTATTAGCATATCCAATTAACAATAGGTTTTGTCGATTTTTGACTTTAGGCTTTTTTTTACTGATTACATTAAGTTATCATGTCAAGAAAGCCAAACGGTACAAAAGAATAATAGGATTCATAATTTAATTACCTGTGGCGTCTGAGTCGATACCGCTTCTGACTTGTTAACTTGCTTTTAAAGAAAACTCAAAACTTTTATATTTGGTTTATTATAAACTTCACTGCACAAAGTTCAACAACGGACTGCCATACAAAATGGCGTGTTACGGCTTTATACCCTCCTTTAGTTCGTTAACGATTTCAAACTTGACAGTTCAATCTTAATAACATATCAATGTATTCTTAATGCTAGTATATACATATATCAGATTAATGCCTGGCTCATACAAAATGCTAACACTGGGTTAAATCGAGTTTTTTTACGGGGATAGTGACATTTTCTATAGGTGCTCTTTTTTGTACAAAATAGTTAGGTACCTCATACCAGTTCTATGCAACAGACAAATGAACGTGTCTTACTATCAAGAAAGTACAACCCGACCATAGTCGTAAAATATTCAAAATGATATAACGACTAAAATAAGTAAAATTGTAAGATACTTCTTAAGATTTTATCTATAACGTCACTCCATGGGCAGTATTTTATTGTTAAAAAGGTACAGTAAACTATTAGATAATATTATTTCAACGTGTGTGCAAAGCAAATTTTGTTTTCAAATAACACAAAATTCACTGACCCATATTTACATAGATTGCTGTTTAATGGACCAAATTTGAATAATTAAAGCTTATTATTCAATCGAATTTGGTCCCTTCAAAGGACGTCTTGAAGCTTATTGTGATAATGCTGACGTAAACTGTACTTTAGTGCCCCTTTGTTCCCTGTTAGTCTTAAGACCATTGATATTTAAACACTAGATGAGCTCTTTCACAAATTTGCAACAGGCATACCTACTAAAATTCCTGCGTGTGTAGCGTTGTCAAGCGTCCGGATAAAGCCGGACATAGTTAGGCGTTTTGAACGAGTGTCCGGTCAAATTAGATCCGGCCAGTCCGGCTTTTGTTTGGCGTTTTGCGTTTGACCAGTGACGTGGTCGGTCCCGCTACCCCTGCCTCGCGTTGCATCGCCACTACTATTAAAATCCTTAATATTTTTTTTATTAAATAGGAAGGCAAACAAACCGGTGGGTCACCTGATGGTAAGTGATCACCACCGCCTATAGACAGCCGCAACACCAAGAAGATTGCAGATGCGTTGTGTATACGCCTATCAGTATGAATTCAATATAATGACACGAATTGGCAATACTAGAGCTCATCTAGCTTTTTTATATCGTTGGTTAAGTAAATAAGAGGTTTATTTCTTGAAAGACTAAAGATTCAGTAATGCGTCGTATTCAAGCCTAGGTTACTACTACTACTAGCTTGCTACTTTGGTAATACTTTTTATTATTATCTAACCGTGATTAGAATACAATTGGAGGGTAACGTCAGCACACTGTCATTTCATAGATATAGGAATGAAGCTTGACGCAAGTCTATGAAATGACAGTGTGCTGACGTTACCCTCCAATTTTATTCTAGTCACAGTTTATTAGTACTATTTTGGCAGAAGCTGATTTGAAAATCATTGAATCGTAAATATTTTGAAAATGCCTTTATGGAACGTTGTTAAAGAACAACAACCTTTTAGTTTTTATTATTAAGTAGTTGACCCGACTGGCACTCATCTGACCAAATTTCAGATACGAAATGTCAATTCGACAACCGTGAACAGTTTTTTTTTGGACAAAGACTAAACAATTTTACGTTTTCCGGGCATTTTATTCATATTTTTATAAATTTATTGTTATGTTTTTTTAAATAATTCTTCTTTATGTTTAGTACTTACTATTGTGATATGTGTGAAAAAAGGGATAAGTGGCTGAGTTTCTTGCCGCGTTTTTTCTCAGCAGAATCTTCCATTTTCCGAAGCGCTGGTGGACTCAGGCATGTAAAAGGGCCTAAATGGTCTACTTGCAATTTTTTTGTTTTCATTTTCATAAAAACTAATTTGGACCAAGTATTACGATTGTTTTAAAACGAAAAATACTTTAAATCAGTCCAGCCGTCTCCATGTAATGTATGTACTAGCGAACAGCATCTCATTTTTGTTCATAACCCTGACAGACGATGTTCTGTCCAAATCAGATAAAAAAATGACGTTAAATTATTCCCGAATTTAAAAATGTTCTAGGAACCTTTTTAACTTTTTTTTTCATTAATCCAAATTCGATCTATTACGAACGAACAGCATTTCATTTTTGTTTATATAAAATAAATAAATATTTTAAATAAATATTTTTGGGACAGTCCACACCAATTGACTTAATTCCAAAGTAATATATGTGTTTATATGTATTAACAGATAGACTAACATTATTAAACTATCATCTTTTACAGGAGGACGAGAAGATGATGAAAACTCATTAAATTATGCACATAAATTCGGAACCACGAACAAAGTAAGTAAGTAAGTAAACAACTGATTTTAAGTTACAGAGTTGGTATGTCAAACCAACAGGTTTCGTGAGATTATAATGAAATACGGAAATATGTAAAATAATGCTCATACCTATAGATTAGTGTCCCCATAGATATAAGGTATGTTCTTTCTAAAGGTGTAATTTTTTTATCAAATAATTCAAACATAACTTTACAATGACTCTTTTATTGTTAACGTTTGCATTTTTATCTTATTGTGTTTAATAACTAAATCACGTTTGATTTAATGCACAATAACATTTTTATTAATAGGCGAACATATTTGTATTGTAGGAGTAGTTACAATCCAACTATTTTAGAAGTTACATTAAATAGTGGGCGAAGATATAAATTATACATTATCTGAATTTGTTTCTATGTTTTTTTGACAATTATACAGTGTAAAATGATTTTATTATCTTTAACTTTAAAAAAAAAACTTTGTAAAAGTAACAATGAATACATACTTTTGCATTAAACGTTTGAAAATCATTTTTGAATCACATTAAGGCATAATTTCCAGCAGCAACAATAAAATAAACATTATTTAAATACAATTTTTACATTAACCTGTACATTATACTGTTTAAATAACATTAACAATTAAGCTAAATTTATTTTATACAAAATAAAAAGTGAGTCAGGTATGAGATGGCAGGATAACTAGACATTAACATTTTTTAAACAATTTTAAATAAGTTTTAATGACTTTGACTGTTTAATAAGTGACATTTATTTACGAAATAACAAAAAATGTCTATTTACATTGCATTTATCTAAATTCTTGGACTATTACTTAAGAGGATTTAAATATTATTAATATAATAAACATGGCATTTTGAAATCACAAACAACAATGTTATGTATTATATACAATGGTAAATATTCTAAATAATCAGTCTATGTTAACGGTATTACTAAATCGATTAGAAAACTGTAGGGTTATTATTTCTTCAGGATTATTTAATTAATAAAATAGTTAAAAACTTTTAACTTTATTTCACAATGTCCCAGACAGATAGAGCCATTTAAATAAACAATAATATTAAATTACAAACAAAAAGTTCAACTAAAAAATTAACCAGTATATGTAAGAGAGATGTAGGTTCGTTTGCCTTTATCTGAGTTTTTGGGGTTTTTCTAACTTTAGTCTCTAAAACAAAACTTAGCAAGAAAAGATAAAACAACTCTTTTGAAAACCATCATCATCATTATTATGAATTAATTAAAAAAAATGTCTAAGCCGGCTCACGACATGCAAACAGACAGATCAGCGCCTAACAATGTTATAAGCTACATTCCAATTCCTTTAAACATATTATTAAATGAAACATTTGGAATTGAAACATTCATAAGCAAGTTTTTTCCATAAAAAGACTCCCAGACATTTCCGACTCAATCTATACGGGTCTAAAAATCGTGGAATGTTCTCGAATGTAACAAAAGACGAGCGATGTGGACGAAACGTTTCGTATCTCGATTCACATTTGTCAAACCGAGACACCCGAGTGAACCACCGGCGCATCTTGTAACATGAGTACATGTGCTATGTGTATCAGTGTGTGTACAGAAGCAGTTGCAGTGCATCTTGTAATATAAGTACAGGGCGGGTAGTGTGTGTGTATTGATTTCATTTGTTACCGAAGATGGAATGGGTGGCTGCGACTTTGGCGGTTCAGTGCACAATATTGTGAAAAAATATTTGTTGAAATTTTATAACAGACAGTGTATGTGTTTTTTGTGTAAAAAGGTGATGCATGAAAAATATTTCTTTGCTATCATATGAATCAAATGTTTTTATTGTTCTCCCGTAACTAAATGATGGCAGCAAATTTTCTTTCAAGACAGTAGGTATAAAAGAATTTGACCATTCCCTTATACATGATAAATAACAATATTTTTTAGTACCTATTGTTTTAAAAAGATAGATCTTTAAGTAGCTGCTAAGTGTGCGGAAAATAGCTTTGTGCGCACTAGCGCTTTATCTTTTTTTTACTTTGTAAATCATTGCACTTTTAGTCTTAGCAAGAAGGTATTACATTCAAGTTAAAAACTTTTACAATTTCGCAGACTTTATAGGTTAATGAGTTCAGTCTATACAATTAGACTTTGGGTATGTGTGTAAGCATGTATGATGACAACTATCTAGTATATCTATAAAGACTGCTTCACATAAGTTATTTATTTACCTGTATGAGTACGTCACAGCTATTTGACGCCATATGAAGGGTACATGAAAAAAACATGTCTCGTTTTTTAAAGGGACATTTTAATCCCAAAATTAGAGTTCGCAATGAACTACAATTTGAGATTATAATCTCATTTTTTTTTAAAGTTACTAGATAATTTTATGTTGTTTCCTTCATATGAACGGGCGTCTGATCGGTGTGTCTGTGAGTCTTGGATTTTAACGCACTAGTGTTATAATACTTTATATCACCAACATGAACATAAATAATCAATTTTCTCATATCAGTGCCAAATGTTCGCTCGTAGCCGATTGATCCCATTTTGATTGCAAGCGTGAGCGTCGTTACAATGCAGTTGCTGACAGGTTGTAAAGGACTTATTTTCATTTCCACAACAGTTAATTTTAGACTTTACGCCCGAAAGAATTAGGTCCAGGTTGCAACTGTTACTAAGCTGGATATAAGTCATTTTGGAAGAACATTCAGCAATAATTAATTCTGACATTTTCAGCTAACACTATATTTCAATTAGTAGCAGTATTGATGTATACGATAAAACGGTAATCATCAGGCAATAATTGTTGTTTTCAGTGGAATATTAAACTATGATAATTGATCTGATCGGTTTTATATACGAGTAAGTTTTTATGCTTTCTGATTTGCATTGGCGATCCCTGGCTCCAAAGAGTCTACATACAACTATTGAGTGAAATATTTTAATATTTCTGAGTTAAAAATAACATTCTAATTTGATCTATTTAAAAAAATCACCGTTTTGCGTTTATTGCGGGTATCTTTCCATCAAAGGTTTTTTCCGAACCGGTGGTAAAATTTCTGGGATTCATAAGTGCTTCCTGTAAATCTAATCTGAATAAAGATATAATGACTTATAATGCTTTGACTTCAACAACGTTCTAACTGCAACTATTTCACCAATTGCTAAATATTATGGCGCTTAGGTAAATTTACAATAACAAATATTTTTTTTATAAATTAAACTTAATAAGAATTATTGTAATCTTTTTAAAGTGTAAAGTACCTACAGTACGCTATCCCTTACAGTTCGCTGGCTCCATTGAAAACCAGCGCAGTTGGCATTGCTATGCTGACCGCATTGCTAAGTGGAGGTCATTTCGGCTTCATAATATTGTCGAACGATTAATGTACTATTATGTTTCTGTCTTTCAGTATCATGGTAAGCTGAATAAACGATTTCTTTTTCTTTCCTCATTTTTACAGTACATTTTGATAGGCGCTTAGGCGAATTCAAAAAGATCCGCAGGTTACTTTTTCTCAAGAGATTAAGACTTTGTGTAAACCTTTGTCACCTCTTCGATTGTTTAGCTTCTTCTTCTGCTTACTATATGTGTAAGAATTACAATACTTATATTGAGATCCTCAAATATACATACGTAAATCGAAAAACTTTCAAAACATCAAATAATATGTACCTACCTAACACGAACCTTCTCGATGCGTTAACTCGCTGCGTAACTTAGTGCGTCTCTCTTCTACAAGGCTAGTTAAAACGAGACGCACTGATCTACATAGTAAGTAAACGCTAAATACGTGTCGAGAAGGTTTGTTGTTATAAAAAGTTATGCAAGTTAAAAATAATCATGTACGCTGCTATAAGTTGACTTTCATTTTTATTACGAACATTGTGAAACATTATTTACAAAATTAACCAAATGGACTTTATGATAAATAACTTTTACTGGAGCCCCGTCAGCAATAAGAACACATTTTATTAATAAATATCTATGCCAGTATAACCGTTAAAATCCAATCGGCGTACGCGCCATTCAAGTAGCGTCCCATACGTCCTTCAAGACTCGTGGTATTGGCCCTCAATTAATAATTTACATTCAACCAAATTACTTATAACCCTGAATGAACTACTATTACATACGTTACAATTATACAATGTTCTAACTAAGGGCGGCTTCCAATAGAACTGTGCGGTAAGTGGGAAGAAAGTCGACCAATAAATTTGCTTCATTCTCTCGTCCGACATCCATCAGTCCAATGAATGATCTGTAAGGTCGCTACTGACCATACGTCCATTTGGAGTGCTCCCAATAGTGATGTTACCCTGTCGTAAGTTCCATTACCGAAAATTAGTCAGGATGTCTAAAAGCTTATCCATAGACTATCAATACCTTAAATAGCTATCGAGAATAGAGGGATTATTAGAAGTTTGATATCAATATAGGTAATGGACGTGCGCCAAATGGATGTGAGTGATGCATTATTGGTTACTATTGATGCTATTGAAACTAAACAAATGTATAGTGCTTTGGATATTTTACTGGCTTTCGAGTGCAACTATCGATAGCGGAATTATCAAAAGGGCATCATCACAATTGGGAACCGTCCAAATGGATTTATGGTCACTATCATCAGTGACAACCTTTATATTAGTTGTTTCTTCTCCGCACGCTGTACCGATTCCTTGCACTGTTCTGAGGGAATTCTCGCATAAGTAGAGATTAAGCCACAATCGAGATACCTCAAGACAGTCAGATCCGTTTTTAAATTTGTAATTTTTCTTGTCATAGTCGAATGTGTGATGAATCTCGATGAACGCGAAAATTGGAAGCCACTCTAAACGGGTTCGACTAATCCAGCTATCTGATGGAGGTTTCCGCGTATTTCCCTAATAATATTTTGAGGAAGAATTGAAGTAGTAGTACCATTATTGTGGGCAGTCGGGTTTCCGCTGCTGCACCTGTGAAGAAAAACTTGATGAACTGCTACATTCAACTATTTAAAGTTAATTAAACAGTGTCAGGATACAAAAAAGACGTTTTACACGAAAAGAAGTTAGCACTGTCACTGCGTCATTTGTTTCTTATAGTTGAGCATCAGACCTGGACCCCAATTTGAATTATTGACTATATCGAGAAATTAAATTGAAATGCAGCCAACATTATGAGCACTTCGGTTATCTACGAGGTACATACGCTATTCCACAAAACTTAGGTTATGACAAATGATGAAAAGCAACATGTTGCTTGATAAAAGCAAACAACGGTCGGTTTAGTGTCGTTCTACGTTTCATAAGTTTCAGATATTTTTTATTACTTGATGAATCTCCCAGAACGAACTTTAGCTAAGTTAGCTGAGCCCAAAATGTTGAACGTGGGCTTGGGTAAAAGCGTATCTCCAGATTAGCGAAGTTATACCTGTAAAACTTCTGCCTAAAGCCGAGGCAGGGTTAGCGCTCCGCTCTCTTAGTACTAGGGTGTGGCTTGTCGCTTTCCACACGTCGAATATCGTAGCCTCGCACCTGAAAGTCGTTGAAAAGTTAGGCCTTGTCGCTTTGACGCTTTTAAGTCATGATCTCCAGGTACCTTATAATGAAATTAAAGTTTAAAATAGGCGTTTGCCAACAATTTTATACTTTGACTCGATATTTTTGAAATTCAATGCAATCTGCCCCCTTCGCTTTCCATTTAGTAAGATATTTATATTCTTTACATCGTATAAAACAAATTTACTATCTGTTCTTCTGTCTTTATCATATCTTTGGCCACTTACTCCTTCTAAACAACGGAACGGATCTAAAAAATATTTTTGACCCCTTCGAGTGTTTTACTTATTTTGCTGTTGACTGTACAATAATTCTTACCGTATCATAAGGGTAGGCACAGGCGACAGGGCGGCGGCTTCTAGCTCAAGCGTGGAAAGGCTCGACGAGTAGCCATTGCTGAAGTTTAACACGTGGATGGCTGTGAAGCCAGGGACCTGTTGACAAGCCAAGTTACTTGCATATACTCGTAGGCAACATTTTAATTAGTGGTATTTTATGATCGTCATCATCATTAACATACATCATTGCTGGGCACAGGCCTCGACTTAAAAGTAATGGTAAAATGTCATCAACTCCAAGAATTGTCGGCGGATTCGTCACCGATCTTTAAGGGCCTCCGCTAAGTCGCGCGGAAGAATCAAGCGGGTGCACGAAGCGGGTTCACGCCTATAGAAACATAGTATGAGAAAACATCCACTAACTCGCGCGGGTGAGGGTTCATACTATTTTTTCGATAGGCGTGCACCCGCTCCGTGCACCCGCGCGACGTAGTGGATACTATTAAAGAAAATGTAAACCATTGTCTTAAAGGCCCCAACATCGAATCAAATTTGAATTTATGATGTAATTATATTGACTGAATAAATAAACTAAACTAAACTAAACTAATTGCTTCGATGGCTTGCACAGGTTTCTTTGGGACGTTTTCCTTCACCAAATAGCTCATGGTGAACTTGAAATTAACCTCACTGATGCTTGGTTTGAACCCACGATTCTCTATTTGAGAGGCGTTCAGACCACTAGCACACGAGAATGGCTTACTAGCCTTGCTTACTGCTTGCTAATTTTCGCTTGTCCCTCAGTGTGTCTCTCTTGTACTGGTAAAGTAGAAAGAGACGTACTGAGCGATATAGCGACTCGTAATGTGCTGTGTTAGTCCCTCAGGGTTTTGTCTAGACAAAGCCAGTGAAATTATTGGCGCAAGAGGTATTCCATCTTAGCCTTTTAGGTTGGCAACGTATCTACAATCTCCTTGGTGTTGCGGGTGTCTATAGGCGGTGGTGATCACTTACCATTAGGCGACCCACTTGCTTGTTTTCCTTCCTATTTAATAAATAAAAAATTACTCACCATTTGTTCGTTGACGTACCACGTGATGTTAGCCGATGGTAGCGACGGTGGCGACGAGCAGTTGGCCTGGATGTGGTCACCGCCGATGTATGACATGCGGTTGGATGTCACATTCGGACTTGTTAGTGGTGGCTCTGGGAAAGAGATGTTACGATAATTGTACGGGAAATTATGAAGATAACCCTTATTTGTACATGCTCAGTAAGCCTTCATTTGTTAACACAAGTTTCATCTGTAAGTAGCTCTCTTAGTGATGATTGCCTTCAAGTGTAAGGAGCTAAACGTACTAAAGCTGTTTTCTCGGTTCTTAAACAAACGTGCGCACTTTTTTTTTTATACAACATAGGAAGGCAAACAAGCAAGTGGGTCACCTGATGGTAAGTGATCACCACCGCCTATAGACACCTGCAACATCAAAGAGAGTGCAGATGAGTTGCCAACCCAGATGGCTAAGATGGAATACCTCTTGTGCCAGCAATTACACCGGCTGTCTTGCTCTCCACGCCGGAACACAACAGTGCAAGCACTGCTGCTTAGCGGCAGGATTAGCGAGCAAGATGGTGGTAGCGATCCGGACGGACCTTGTACAAGGTCCTTCCACCCGCACTACTATATCGGCGGAGTTATACCTAGTTTAGACTTCTTCCTTCCTTAACTGTAAATCTACTAATTATATTAGATCGAAGTTTTACATAAAGTTATCCATTTCATCCGGGTCATCAATTTAAAATCCGTCGAATATTTTACTAAGTTATCCTTGAGCTTCTGCGTTCATTAATAACTGTCTCACCGTGAATAGTAAACGAGGCCAAGAAATCGAGTCACTAGTTGTTTATCAATATTATTTGAAAATATTACTAAAACAACTCAACTACGAATCTAGTCTGCAAATAAATTGCGAAACAAAACCTAAGGCCGATGATTCACTGAAAATTCACTCAGTGGCAAACACTTTGATAGCGTGCTTAGATGATATCCCTACACTTATTGCGCTTCATCATCATCATCATATCAGCCGGAAGACGCCCACTGCTGGGCTTAGGCCTTCCCCAAGGATTTCCACGACGATCGGTCTTGTACTGCTTGCATCCACCGGTTTCTAGCGATCTTCACCAGACAGACTTGCTGCGCTTATTGATTCCAAATTCAAAATTGTTCGACTCGGGACTTCTATGATTTTCAAGGAATTTTAACGTTCTTATAATTGGGAAAACTTTATCTACAAAAAGAACTGAGTCAACATATTCTCGAGTATGAATTATCCACTCCAGCATCTGTCCATCTGAAGCTGTCCAGCATGCTGACCTATGTGGATTTAAACCAAACAATACAGCCTGGCAGCCTCTAACCTGGGCATTGACGAATCCCCAAAATCCAGAATTAAAACAAAAGCACGCAGAAACAAAACACTGCCATGTTCCGAGGAGATTGAAATCGAAAATGCGTGAAAAATCGGTCAACCGTCTCGTTTCAGCCAATGGAAATGAGGGAGCGTACGACAAGGACGGCTTCCAGTGTTAGATTGTTTGCTGAACGATCCAGAATGTTCGAATCGCATTTGTTTTTGGCGGAGCCAGCTGTGCTGTGAATATGCAATATTTCACGGGTCCAATAAAAGGGTGTGTGTGGAGGGAGGGGGGAGGGGTTATTCTCAGTAGGCCAGATGGTCATGTTGAAATAACTGAACGGTTAATTTGTTGGTCCAATGTTTTTGTAAGTGTCCTTATCTCTACACAGTTTCACACAAAGTCGCTATTTTTTCCTGTCTGTCCTTATCGTATCTTCGACTGCTTACTTCTTCTAAACCACGCAAAGGTCTTTAATACGGTTTTCACTGTCATTTAGAGATTTTTCAAAGAATGTTTTTCTTTAGGTTCATTACATATTAATTGTACCCGAGCAAAGCCGGAGCGGGTCGGTAATCAAATATACGGTGAAGAAAAAATCATTAGTCCCCGTAAACCAAGAAATTGCTTTGTCACCCTAAGATTCAATACCGCAGACGTAAATTAATCAATTTTCATTGAAATTACGTTTGAGATTGACAGAGGTTCTAATGCTGAGGGTGATGTTTTTTTAATTGATGTTTTAAATGGTTCAAATGAATGTATTTATTTAAACAATCATAAAAATTGCCAATCCCTGTCTAGCATATTTCAATGAAATTTATTAATAAACTGAAATCAAGTTCTAGTTTCTTGCTTATCCAGTATGAAACTGGTACTTGAGTACGGTCTATAACTACAACCTATTATTATAATTGAAGAACACGACGACAATTTGTAAAGGAGAATGGGCAAATTGTCCCAAGTGCTGTATACAGTTGTGCTATATCTTATTTGAAAGCTCTCTATAAGAGCTTATTTTTTTTTTATGACAGCAAAACCGAGATGTTTGCAGGGAAAAAGCTACAGCCCATTTTATACCTCACTTTGTACTAGCAGTTGTATGAAAAGTATCTGTAAAATCATGTTCGAGATATAGCCGAAAGATTTTAACCACGCATTACTGAGGCCACTAGAAGTAAAAAACGTAATGTGAGCTTAGGTCTAATTAGCTGTTTTATTTTTTTTATTTTTTCGTACAAAACAATTATTAATAACAATTCTTAAGGTAAACCCCAGCCGAACAGTGCTTTAGGACGAGCTGGCAACGTACTACTTTAACTTTTGACACGTTAGGTCATAATGGTTATTTATTTTCGATCACGTTGATGGCTTAAATGACAAAGGATTATTTCAGTTTGACGTGACACATTTTGTTATGACTTTTTAGTCAACAGAATGGCAACGTCGCATACATTAGGGTGTGTTACACTTAAGTTTTATTGAAAAAATATTTTTTTATTTTTGCGTCCTACGTCACCCCTGCAGACATCTGGTCTTCGAAACATGGTCTATGATGATTCTTACTCCGAGTACTACACGTCCATACTACTCACTATTGTATACAAGGGTTGGGACAGCGCCCATACAAAAATGCCCATTCTCCTTTTATTGAACTTCATGAAACGTTCATTAGGCACAAATAGCTTTTTTTTGCGATCTGAATGTTGCAAATTGTCGTCCTCGCGAGAGGTACGGGTGATTACAATTGCTTAGCACATAAAATGAATAAATACTTCATAAGCGTTATAATGCAGATCGAAGGGTCCATCGGCCCGTGTGACGCTTCCGGTCGACAGTTCGAACCACCACCAAAAGTTATCTAGGTCGGTGTACCCGTTGATCGCAATTTACTTACTTATGAGTAGTTACTATATGAGTAGTTAGCTATAAAACTGTTTCAACACCATTTTAGACTACTTTACAAATAAGGTGGAGAAGATAAAATCCAATAGCAACCTAGCTGTAGTACTTCAAACCGGTATTTTGTGAGAGTGCGGTACTGCTCCGGTCGAATCAACAAACAAAACAAACAAAAAGCGTTAAAGAACAGTCTTTTTTCAATTTTGCCCAAAAGGTAACCGTTCCAGTCTTTGACAGTGACCCAGTAACTGACGAGAAGATACGGAAAAACATGAGTAAAAACGTGAGACAATGATGTCAACTACTGGGTTCAAACAATGTCCTAAGCATTTCAAGCACTGGGCAGGCACCTTATCCGTTTGAATAAAAATAAGTGCGACAAAACAATTTCAAAGTATGCAAAGAGAGAAAGCTTGACACAAATCCAACTCATTAGAAAAGCTTTTAAAATTCATCATTAAAATCTCCACGAGTAATTAATGTAATTAAACAAGAATACAACTAGGAAAAAGCACGACGAATTAAGAGAGGAAAAAAAAGAAATCCGTTTCGCTCTGGTCATTAACCCCATATCTCCTGAGCAAGGCAACACCAGTAATTATTTAGATGGAGCACCTCCGGGGGCGTTGCCATAGCGTTTGAAAACAGTATGCTAACTTCTTTAAGTGACCTCTTTTTATCATTCTGTCTAAATAAAATGATAGCGTTATAGATTCTTAACTTATTTATTTCACGCGTTGTTAAAGACTGAAAAGTTTATAGTCTAATTATAAAAAGGATGTCAAAATCAGTTTTCAAACAGAATCATTGAAATAAATCCTATAATTAGTAGTATAAAAGTCAACAATCGGTTCGAAAAAAAACGCAGTCTAAAACATCTAACAGAAAGTTTTGTAAAGGTGATTTCCCATCCTTGGAACGGAATATGTTTTATTTCATTATGTTGAGTAGCTTAGAACCGTTATTTATTACTGACAGACTTTTACTTGATAACGTTTAAAATGTCAACCTTCGTTTTAAAAGCCGATCGGAGTGGGCAGGATAAAACAATTCTCGAAGTGTTGCTAGGACAAAACGTAAACTTTATTCGTACTGAGATGGCGAGAAATAGGAGAGACCTATGTCATACTGGACTCAACACGACTTCCAATGATGATGATGATGATGATGGTAATGATGAGGACATTGAGATACTCGTACTGTTGTTTTATAGACACTGTGGCTTCGTTGCATTTTTCACAGTGCCACAGATTAAAATGAACTTTACTGTTGGAGTGTAACCTGGATCTGGGCTCAGGCTTTGTAATGGAATTTTGAGTAAAAGAGTAGGTATTAAACAAAAGCGTGGATTTGTATTTATTCGGCGCCGAATAAGGGATTGTTTAACATTTAAAAACTTTTTGTAGAGGGAAAAAATACAAAGCTAACACCAGGGGATTGAAACGACCAAACTAAATTATTACCTATATTTTTTGTATCGTTTAAGTACTGCTCAACGAACAATTCACAATAAGAAATCCAGAAAAGCCATTATTTGTGTTGCTTTTAATAATGTTAGAAAAATAAAGAAAAAATAGGGCCCTAAAATCGACATTTATGTACTGAAAACCAAATCCGCGATTCGTGTTAAGAAAGGTTATCTTTAGGGTGGTAAAACAATTTGTTTTGTGATTACAATGTCTGAATCTTTAGTTTTATGAGATAGGGAGGCAACTGGGCGTGCAGAAACCGGATAGTATAACATCAGCACTTACGTTTTTAAATCTGAGTTATTGCTCGACATGTTTCGGACCATCCGTGGTCTTTACTCATGAGTTCAGAATTAAATATTAGTACGTGAGTGATCCGCTTATTTCTATAGATATTTTGTGTCTTGAACTTAAAACAATGTGGATAAAATGATAAACACTCACCCACAACAACCATCTCGGCTGCTTTGATGTCCGTGTGGAAGAGAGGCGCGTCAGCTGACACCTCGCACTGGTACTCCCCTGTCAGGGTTCGGTCTACTTCTGTGAGCACCACGCGGTTCTGATCTGAACCTGCCACCTGGACAAAACTTTTTATAATTATTTGTACTTAAATAAATGTATTATATAGTTAGAAGATTTTATTATTAACCCTTCATTCTTAAAATTTTACGAATCATTTTTCACAGCAAATGATTTTTTCCTTTCATTCAAGTCAAATAAAGACATAACACATGTTAGTATTAACATAGATTTACGCAGCGTTTATGAATACGAGGGTTAGTTATTAAGATCAAAAAATAATTTAAAAAACAAATATCGTCAAACGTTAACGTCTTGACTACATACAATTTTGAATAGGACACCGTATAAACAAACGGACTTCATAAAAAATATTGCACCTTAACTAAGCCTAAAGAGTGAAATATAATAAAGAAACTTAAATCTTTTCTGCCACTGTAAATAAATAAAATATTGTATTTTCAAACCCACAATTTAAAAGCAAATAAAATAAAATTAATCAATCTTTTTTTTAACTTTTCGCAATCATTGTCTTTTGAAAATACTTTTAATAGTAGCGGTATTTTAATCACTTCATCCTAAAATTCACAGTCAAAAAGATGTATGACACTGAGCCGAGTTAAAATACCCGTGAAATCGTGCAGTTGTATCAGGTATGAAGCTGCGGAAAAAAGTTTTTAAACCCAATGTCGGTGGAAGTAAAATGTACAATTTTATTTCTGAAACTGACGGCAAATACGGAATGACTTTGCTGTGCATTAAATGGGTATTTCATGCGTTTCATTTTGAATAAAATTCAGATTATGGTGTTTTTTCTGTTTATTTACACAGGATTGCTCAAAATGTGTTAAGCCGTTGGTCGGTGGTTATGTGCTTTATAAGTTCCCTCAAATCGAAGTTATGTTATCCTTTTGTACCGTTAAATAATGAAGGACGTGAATTTCAGTGTATTTTACATCGCAGTTGATTTAGGCAGTATAATTTTTATAGTGTGTTATCTGTTGAATAACCTGAATAGTGCAGATTGGTACGAAATTTTTTCGTACCTATGTCTTTCCAAGCTACCAAGTGGTTTAAGAAGTTTAATCATCAAATGGCTATCATCTTTTTATACCTTCGTTCTTATCTCTTTTTTCAGAATTTTTTATTTTATTTTTGTCTTCTCGTCCATACATTTCTCTTAGGTATTTTTACTTTACTAATTTTGTCAAAATGTGTCTAAGAAATGCTGTCTTATTCTTCAAAAATTATGACACAATTTGAATTCTATGGGAAATGAAATGAAATGTATGAGTTACAAATGTTGCAATAGATCTAGTTGGTGTTTAATATTTTCCTTCCTGCCATAATCTGCCAAAAAAGCATGCAACATTTCCAATTTGTAACTTGATTATTCTTAATCATAAAATTATATAGTTTCCTTATTCTATTATATTTAATATAAGACAATTTGGATTTCGATCTATTCAATTAATTAATTGGGTACATAAAATATTCTTACAATAGTGCTGTGATTATTATTAAGTGTCAAGGTCAAATAGATACTTATTAGCCTTTCTAGTGTACCTACCCTTAAAACATATATCGGTCATCAGTATTATATAAGAACCTAGTAGCAATGAACAAACTCGCATACCGCTACAAATACGTAAAATCAATAATCGATTACTATTTAATTTAATCCAATCGCTGCCAAAATAAAAATATAAATGTAGACAAGAATTTTACAAAACTAAAATCGATGTTTTACAAAAATGCTCTCATAAAATACAACCAGTGCGCCAGGGACAGTAAACACGAACAGAGTCATCCGTTATAACTTAAAAACCTGTTAACGTTTTACGAAAGCATTTTGCAACACCTTGTACAGGTTTGCTATAGCGATAATCTTACTTACATCCACTTTAATCTCTGCTACTGGAAACACCTTCGTTGCGGGCGATTCCTTAGGTACGTATCGATAGAACTCGATCATGTTCCTGTACCACCTTATGGAGTACAGCTGGGCCCCCTCGAGCTCATACGTACACATGAGCTCAGCGTTTCTACCAGACAACACCGCTTTCGGCGCATGTATGTGGAGCGATTTTAGGGTGTTCACTGTACCTGCGGACAAAGATAAATGATCTTAAATATTGAGGAAGATGAATCGCTCCGGCAAATTGCAGTGGTAGGTCATAGTTTTTACTGTCTCCGTAAAGTTTATTCATTGGTCAGGCTTAAAGAATACGACTAGGTTGATATGATGCTACAGGTATGTTAGACACTTGAAGGTTTCTTACAAGTCCGTAAGATCCAATGGCAGGCCAAATTTTAAGAATAGTTTAAGCATAACAGAACGAATTATACTCCTTGTTATACTTACAGTTTGTTTTATTACAGTAGCAGATTACTCAAAGAGGTCAAGAACTCTACAAAAGCTCTTAATCTTTTGACAATAGAGTCGGTTCTAGCTACTCCTGCCCTTTTCGACTAACCACGCGTGGAGAAACACAGAAAACATGGCTTCACTAGTAAACTTGCTAAGTAATCAGAACGCGTGAGTCCGCATAAAATGTCCCCCATTCCGCGCATATTAAAATAATATCGGGTCCACGAACGCTAGGATTTACCAAATACTATTCTGTTTGAACAAACAAACCATAAATTCGGAGATTTAAAAAGCTTTTATCTCTTTGTTTGCCGGGCTGTTTGGCGCAATACCGCGCGAGCATAAAACTCCTGCTTGTCGGGTTATTGTAAAAATACGTGCTTTTCGAAGGTTGGTCTTTGATAGCATTGATGTGCTTTGGCCAAGAGAGTTGTTTGTGTAACAACTAGAACTATCCAGGGATAAGAAATGAGTAGCCCTTAAAAAATCTGTGCAAAATTTTCTTTAGCAAGATAGTCTGAGAAACAATGTGTACATGGTTCTATTGCGATGGTCAAAGCCATAGTGCAATGCTGTTAAATTAACATTACCAACTCTTAGCTACCAGTTTGTTAACAATCATAAACAATTAGATATCAAGCGGTCTTCAAGTACCGTGCCAAAGAGCCCTCGTTAATTTTTTAAATATTTTTTTATCTATAATTTTTCATTTAAATATGTATGTGATAACTTAAAGATACTTTTACTTTAAGTGTAGTTTAGTTTTAATTTAGTAGTACTTAGTTTATCTTTCAATTTATAATGTGCTAGGTACGTATAAAATAAAGTTAAAACGTTTTATTAGACATCTGACTATTATTATGAAGTTGGATAATATGCTCAACAATTCAAGTCTTCAAGCAACGAAGTCAGCAAATTAGAACTTTGTTTATGAGATGATGTTTTTCAGAAAGTATTTTTATTAAAAGAAATCCTTCGCTCAAATTTGGCGGCGATAAATTGCGGAAACAATTTGTCCAATTGTGAAGTTCCAGCTTTCCCGAAAAGGAGCGCTTTAATTATCTGACAAGAAACGAAATGATATGACGGATTACATCAATCCTTTCCCATTAAAACTTTTTTAATCTTCAAAAAACAAGTCATCATGCGCCTAAATGTACCAGGCAATAATAAGTTGCAGAGGTATTAAGTATCAGATTTGGAGAGCAAAAAGCGGCGATAACAGCGGGGACGTCGTTTAGCGTTATGACCCAACTTCTAACGAGCTGCCATAAACTGGATATTTACTTTCTTCACCTTCAAGGCAAAGGTTTCCAGGTAAAAATGTACTGCACGGGTGTTGTTATCGTAAAATCTTATGCCGCGACTCCTCACGGGGCGCTGCTTCCCTGGTACTCCGATGGAGCTCAAAACCTTTGTCTCTCTATTTTAATCGTTTCCTTTTTCGTAGCAGCAGTTATAAATGATGGCGGGCTTTTACTTTAATGCGGTCGGTCACAAAAATCTTTTTACTGGCGCTTCATAAAAAGGGTGTATGAACATTAAACCGCAACATGGCTATTAATTTAAAACTTTCGAGGTAAAGTAAAATGTAACATTGAAGCCTTGAAAATTATGTTTCTTTGAACATTTTATTTTTGCAGGTTACAGCGCTATTTTTACAAGTTAAAACGCAATAAAATATCCAATGTAACAAGACCTTGTTATTCACTGCTTCATTCATTCCGCGCATTCGTTAAAACTACCATCCGGGCTAGTTTAGTGATCGCACTTTGATGCCATGTCCGGGATTGAAGTTTCTAAAGTGACGTCAATCGTAACTCAAACAAGCACTGCCATCGGATAATTGAAAAAAATATTTCGACACACGTCGAATTTGTTAGTTTTATTTAGAACGCGCGACAACGTGGATTGCTCAGCGGATGGCCACGTGAAATTGGTTTTTCACTTTGTGCACGCCATTCACCGTCGCCGTTTTTTTATTTTCATCGGTGTTCGTTAAAACTGATGCGAAATATTGCACTCGTAAATTACTGGATTGTGTACGAAGTGCATCATCTGGTTTTCTTCAATGGAAGGTTCAAACATGTAACGCGTTACTTCGTAAAAAGGCTCTACAAAAACTGCCTCTTGGAACCTCTCTAAGTCGTTTACTAGACTTTTTGATTGCGTTGAAAACATTAATTGTAAGAATCATTTTATAATAAATATCATCAGTATGAGTATGTATAGATTGCACGTAAAAAAACTCCCATCCTGCTTTTGAGTTTATATATTTTTCAAATTATTTACAACATGATAATGTAGGCGGTTCAATAAAAAAGGAAAGTTAGGGTGAGTGTATATCGCAGCATTTTTCCTCTTGCAAAAATATTCGTTACAATATATTTAAGCTGGTTTGCCAACAAACGCTCATGTTTGTTGAAAAAACATTATTATGCGGTACGCGAGTTTGTTTTTTGGGTAACAATTTCTAACAAAATGATATGAGATGTTTTGTGTTGCGGCGAAAAACGGGAAATCCTTTCTTTTGAACGCTTTATTGCTGCTGATATACGTGTGTGGTGATACTTAAAATACTCAAGTACTTACTAAATTTTTTTTTGTGATGTTGATTTTGGATTCAATTAAGTATAGTACGACTATAAGTAATTGTAGGATATAATCATTATACGTTCCGATGCATGATTTCATTGAAAGACACTTAGGGAGATTTTAATTACAAAACTTAAAAAAATTTAAAGATGCATTTGGGTTTGTTTTTTTTTTCCACGAGGTTTTAACTTAGTGACAATTGTTCTGTGCTTTTAGTGTAAGTTTATTGTGCCAACAAACGTCACAAACACGTAAGCGTTAACTTCTCAATTACTACAGTACTACAGTGAGCCTAGCCGTAACCAACTCGCTAGCGACGGCGTAAACGATTTGTATGAGGAATTGTTCAGCGCCTCTAGCACTCACTTAGAGAACTAAAGATCGCTAGTATAAGTCTAACGGTAAATTACCTATCGAAATCTAGACGCCAATGACTAACGATTTGTAGCTGTTGCCGTAGAACATCGGTACCATGAATCACAAATTTGACACCATGTCATCGAAAAATACCGTATCGACTATGGTTGTCTTTCACTGACAAATAGGAGCGTATTTAACCGCTATCGACTGGACCGATGACCTGGTGATCGTTGCGAGAACCCGCTGGATGCAAGCAGCACAAGACCGGTCGTTGTGGCGATCCTTGGGAGAGGCCTATGTCCAGCAGTGGACGTCTTTCGGCTGAAATGATGATGATGATGACTGTAGTAACGTAATATGAATTTTCGATAGAAACTCATGGTTGTGGTACAGGAAACAGTTTGTCGCGGATACGCGCCGCTAGATGCGCTGTCTATATTTCCATAGTAATTGAGCAATTGACACTGAAGCGTTGAGGCGTTTATTGTTTTTATGCGCGGCGCTTAGGCGTTTTTTTTTATGATACGTTAAAAATCTGTTTTTTCTGTCTGTTTTGTACTAAATTTTGTAATTTCATTTCTGCATAACCTGATATTTTAGACAACCTTCTTTGTATTCACTTTATCTGTGTGCATTGCTACATAAACTTCAACTTCCTATTTTATTTAAGCAAACGTAATAGCATGATACTTGTTTATCTAAATGTAAATAGGTTAATGTACAGTCAACCAATTTGATTCAGAGGCCACTGTAGAACCTTTTCACAATAAACTTAAAAAAGACTTCTCAACAAGTGTCATGACATATTGCGACAACAACAACAACAAATATTCTTTATTGTACACCATATAAAAAAGACAAAGAAAACAAGGAAACTAATTAGTAAGGTAGACAATAGGCGGTCTTATCGCTTAAGAGCAATCTCTTCCAGACAACGTCCTACAGTCAAATTGGTTGACTATACGAGTACTTCTGGGAAAATGGTGTGACACGATTATTGATCGAATAAATGTCAAGGTTAGGTTAAATACCTTGTAAAATAAGAATACTAGAGAATCATTATTCATTTTGCAAAGTTGCCGTCACTTTTAAAGTTGAATAATGACCTTTCTTTCCCGAGCTTTTGTATAAGCTCCGAGATACCATAATCTTTGGATTTTCTTCGGAAACAATTTTGAATGGAACTTTACATACTAATGTTGTTTCATAAGACTATTTGGATTTGACTTTGTTTTATCTTGGCTAAATGATAGCTTTTGTATGCTATTAAAAAAAAGTACTTTTTTAAATAGGAAGGCAAACAAGCATGTGGGTCACCTGATGGCAAGTATACACCACCGCCTATAGAAACCCACAATACCAAAAAGATTGCAGATGCGTTGCCAACCCAGAGGGCTAAGATGGAATACCTCTTGTGCCAGTAATTACACCGGCTGTCTTGCTCTCAACGCCGGAACACAACAGTGCAAGCACTGCTGCTTAGCGGCAGCGATCAAGATGGTGGTAGCGATCCGGACGGACCTTGCACAAAGTCCTACCACCCGCAGTTACTTACAGTGTGTTTGTAGAATTATACGAGTAAATTTACTAATCAGATACGGGTTTTAGTGGTACAAATAATTTGAGACCAATACTCTTATTAATTCTTATCCAGATTATATAGCAAATAAAGTACAAAAATAATAAACTTTCTTCAGCACCAATCAGAAAACCGTTTACAAAAATAAAATTTATAGCAAAGTTTCAGTTTAATATCATTTTTTTAACGAGGTCTATCTACCTCAAAAACGTAACCATTTGGGAATTTGGAACTTCTGAATATTAGGTATGTTTTAAACGTTGTTTCTATGGTGAAAAAAAACTGTTTCACTGATTGTTTTGCTTATTATTTACTGAAATCAAATTATAATCGTAAAGTGGCAATTTCTACAACAAATAATCTTTATGATGTCGGAGTCGCATTTAACCGGTGTTTTATTTACCGGTAAAACATTTAATTTATTTATTTTTAAATGTCATAGCGTCCGCACATAAAAATACTTTAAACGAATAAAGTTCGGTAGCTTTAGACCTTATATATAAATAAAATGTATCGTTTGATTACTATTCCGTATAGTACAGTCTCGAATCAATTCCTCATGTAGACATACATCTTCCCAAAAAACCGCCTCCCCACAACACAATTTCCTAACCCTCCCGGGTTAATTAACTTAATTAATAAGCAACATTCGTTCGGCAACGTAGCGTGAATCACTATTCCGCGCGGCCAACGTGACGCAAAATATTGTGACGTAATAATTTAGCGTCACGTTAATTATCGTCGCCGCAGGACGCGCCGCTGCGACACAATTTGTTTGTTTTGCGTATAACTGCTGTATCACCCTGTAGGGTACACATGCAGTCGAAAATAGTTGGGGATAAAGTCCTGTCTGCGGTGGTAACTTTGCCAATGTATTCCAATGATCCTACTAATATTATAAAGCTGAAAGTTTGTCTGACATAGTATTTTGTTACTTCTTCACGCTAAAACGGCTAAACGGATTTGGATGAAATTTGGAATGAAGATAGCTTATACCTTCGATTGACACATAGGCTACCTTTTACCACGGATAAAAGTCACGCAGATGCAGCCGCGGGCAAAAACTAGAATTATGTATAGAAGAGGTAATAAGCGCGCCGATTTCAATCTACCAAAACGGTGCCGTGTGTCACCAATTTCCTCAGGCAAGTAACAAGCGAACGGTGCGCATGACAACCTAAACTGGCATTTGGAAGTTTTTTGGGGTTTTTCTATGGCTGCAACGTGTCTATTATTATGTATTATGCTATAAGTCACTGGCGCGTTGGATTTTCTATGATGACGCGATGAGGCCCACTGTTACCCAAAGGGCGGCAATAGATCAGCGCTTCTCTTGGGGTTGCTGGTTCCTACAGACGGTGGAGACCATATTATTAAGTGAAATTATTATTAAAAAGTTGAATTTTTTATACAACCCGGGTGCCCATCATAGGTTTTTTCAATTCGGTTTGAGATGAATGTGTGTTAAGTCCCAGATATTTGTAAAAAAGTATGGCCACAACATACGAATAGGGTGACAAGAGAAATTTCCCAGGAAAGTAGTGATTAACTACCACGATGCGAAGTTCCGTTACTGATTAGGAAGAAAGAATTTCGTCTGGCTAGACTGTTTTATTCCTTTCTTTTTGGCTCAGTTAACCACACTGGCGAAATAAAGAGAGACATTTTACGGAAATATTGTGCGTGTACTCGAGTTTTTGTTGGTAAAATGAAATTAGATTCTATTCTGGTAGCGGGAAGGAAAAAACTTGCAAACGTAATTAACTGACTTTTCTGCTTTTATTGTTTTTATGGCTTTAGTTGGTTTAGTTGAACACGTGTACAACCGGATTTTCCTTGTATAAAAAATCCAGTTCAAACCGGTTTTTGCATGCCCTTATCACGTGGAATAGAACTGTCTTTAAACAAACTCTGTGAGAAAATTGGGGAACGCTTATTAATCTACTTCTACAGTATCTACATTAACTGGAAGAGATTCCTCAAAGGGATAAGTTTGCCTTTGAACATTTATTAATTTTGTAAACTCACTAAAAGTTTTACATACATACATAAATGCGAGAGAATCTCCCAAAGTTTCCATCTTTTTATACGGCATCCTCCTTTTTATCGGCCGACCAACTTTCCAGGATACCGATATAATTCCTTTCGTTCTCAAGGATCAGATATAAAAACCTTAACATAAAAGTATACAGGGTGTTATCTATAAGTGCGGCCAGGCGATTATTCCGTAAATCTCCTATATTTACGTAATAATCGCCGGGCCGCGCTTATCGATTACACCCTGTATATTAAGAGACTGTAAACGAATATTAAAATTACGTTACCAAATATCTGTCAACTAAAATTACATCAATAAGTTTATGTACACTAATATAGTTATGATGTAAACTAATATTTTTGTCGGTTTGTATGTAAGGAGTAATCTTTGCAACTACTATACCGATTCCAAAAAACTTTTCACTAATAGCTACACTATCCGTAATGAATATAGATCCGAGATAGAGATTTAGATAGATATTAATAGTCATCATTCAAAATTCGAAATCTGCCTTGTTTGTGCAGATATATTATTATACGGGTTTCTGGTTGCTAGATATATATTTTCAAAGTTTGTATAGATATTTACGTATTTCAACTTGTATTCATCAATTTAAAAAACCATTGTACGGATATTTATTGGTTTTTAGTTGCTAACATATTATTGAAAGGCATGCTCAGATGAATATGGCGGTGGTAACGTTCACAAATGTTAGATTACTTTGGCCGGCTAGATATTTCTGTACCCGTATCTACAGATATTAATGAAGCCTTGTACATGTTCATTTATTTATGAACAGGACTGTAATGAATAGCTAACACTAAAAAAATACATTTAATATACGTTTATAAGCATTCCGTATCTTATTAGGAAGAATGGAGCCCTCACAGAATCACTTTGCTTTCCGTCCGTCTGTCTGTCTTTTTTACATTTTTTTATAGTTACGGAATAACCTTCTAGCTACACTTAACGGGTACACCCTGCGTAGTTTCGATACTACTGTTAGCGCCCCTCCGCCTCCGTTCAAGAGGCTCTAATTTATCTGGCTTCCACTCCGATTCTGCCGAAATGATTCGCACCATTAACCTTTGTCACTAGGCTTGAGATATTTAATTTTGAATAGGTAAATATTTTGGGGGAAATAGGGAATAAATTGCTTACTTGATGTAATTGTGGGACGTGAGGAAAATGGGGACTTTACGCTTCCTGCTATATTTTCTTTATCCTTTCTTTACATCTTTATATAGCACTAGAGACCCGCCCCGGCTTCGCACGGGTACAATCAATTTTAAGACTCATTTTTCTACACCTTCTGTTACATTGTTCAAATTTTACCAAGGATTCCTATTTTTTTTCAAAATGAAATGTAGCCTATGTCAAATTGGAAGAATGTAGCATTCTATTGGTGAAAGAATTTTTTAAATCGGCCCAGTACTTTTTGAGCCTATTCATTACAAACATACAAAAATAGGTACAAATCTTTCCTCTTTATAATATTAGTGTAGATAACACAAAGTTGCTGTCCGTTCCCGTCTGGCTTCATATCTACGGCCGCTTATTCCTTCTAAACTACGCAATGGATTTTGATACGGTTTCCACTTTCATGTAGAGATTGTTTGCGGAATAGTGGCCCCTGGATAGTTTATGGTATTTTTACAATAGTATATGCAAAAAGACAGATTACGTCAAACCGTTAACCCACATCACAATTTAGCAGAGAAACCTTAATCAGAAAGAGTGCAATAAAAATGTTTTGCTGTAGCAGCTACCCCAAAGAAAAATGGCGGTCCGGACTGTTGTAAAAATATTTTATGCATGAAAAGTGTTTTGGCTCTTATGTTGGATGAGGCTTCTTCAAATGTGGCCTTTTAGGATCTAATATGAACTAGTTTATATTCGTATGTTATTTAGTTCCGGGCATTGTTCCAAGAAACTCACGTCAGCCTGGTTTAAAAAAATCAGCCATACCAAAACAAATGCATTTTCTTCCACTCAATTCAGGATCACACCTAGCTAGTATTTATTATGTGTCATTTTAGTTTAGAATAATGTAGGGTTTAAATTATGTTGTGTAATAAAGTAAAAAATCTACACTGTTGTTTAAATCAAGGAAATATATGACATTTACTGGGAAATAACAAATTATTTGTAGAACTTAACCAAGTAAGAAATACAAAACTTATGTATACTTACATCTAATATAGTTTCATTATTGACTGACTCACTGACAGATAACTCACGATCTTAACAACTGACTGAAGATAGAAACATAAAAATAATAACATGTGTTTTTAGGCGTGTGGAAATTATATTTCTCAAAAAAGGGTGTAGAAGTTCATTTGTAAGGTTTTTGGAAACACCCAATGCAATTTAGAGCACCTAGCATGTAATTAGGCTCGGCGTAGGCTTGTGACGTATTGTAGTAAAAAACTTTCCCTTAATAGTTCTCTAAATGACAGTGAAAACCATATTGAAATCTATTGTAGTTTAGATGGAGTAAGTGGCCGATGATATGGTGAGGACTGACAGGATCGGATAGCAACTTTGTTTTATACTACTAGCGACCCACCCCGGCTTCTTGCGGTACCAACAATTAAGATAATGTACACAAAAAACTTTTGTATAAAAATTTGTAAATGACAGTGAAAACTGTATCTAAATCCGTTGCGTGCTTTAGAAGGAGAGGGCGGCCGAACATATCGCACGCTTAGTATTAAAGCGACCCATTTCTGAATTATACACGTCCCAAAATATCACTTTAACTAAAAGACATAGGGTTTAATTTTGGGAAATGTCATATTCAGAATTGAGTCTCTTTAATACTAAGCGTGCGATATAGAATAAGGATTCAGGACAGACAGGAACGAATAGTGACTTTATTTTATACTACGAGTATGTAAAGATAAATGCGTTTTGCTGGTGGTAGGACCTCGTGCAAGGTCCGCCTGGATCGCTACCACCATCTTGCTCGCTAATCCTGCCGCTATGCAGCAGTGTTTGCACTGTTGTTTTCCGGCGTGGAGTGCAAGACAGCCGGTGTAATTACTGGCACAAGAGGTATTCCATCTTAGCCTTCAGGGTTGGCAACGCATCTGAAATCTCTTGTATGTTGCGGGTGTCTATAGACGGTGGTGTACACTTACCGTCAGGTGACCCACTTGCTTGATTTCCTTCCTATTCTATTTAAAAAAAGCTTCGTTAATAAATAAATAACAACCTAAAATCCACCTTCATACATCGACCAAATTAATCTCGTAAAATTTTCCCAATATGAAACTTCAAGTTTCATTAACAGTTTCACATGAACTTTGCTGGCTGATCGACGCTAAGTATTAATAACGTAACGCTAACTTCAAGTAGTGCTTGGCTCGACTATGACATCCATTATGTTGCGTTAACACAGTATTAGAAACTAACAGTACGTCGAATCTAAGCTTTATGTAGGATTAAGTAGAATGGAGCGTAAATTGATGTATGAAAGTTTGAAAGAGGTGGCATGAGGCATGTTAAGTTTTTGGCCGATATCTTTTCATTAGAGGTATTTTCTGAACCGGTAGTAAATTTTGCGGCATTCATAAGTGCTTTTTGTTAGGCCTCATCTGAATAAATATGTTATGACTTTAACTTTGACTTTGACTTTTGTATGAACGAGTGTGACAGAATAAGGATATTTGAATAAAAAAATTTGACTGCATAATTTTAGAAAACTTTGGAAAAACCTTCTAGTCTAGACAGAGACGAGTAATTTTTAGTGAGTTGGCTTTTTCGGAAAATGAGTTCCTAGTCTCACATGCCACATTTATTATTTTAAAAAAGCTTGAACTGAAACCAGTTGTGTGTTAATGTTATCTGCCGCTAGGTGGCAGTGTTCTATCAGTGCTACAGGTTTACCTCTTTATTATATTAGTGTAGTAGATTATGATATTTCTACGTAGCATCAAATCTAAATGTTTGTACGCCTATAAAATGACAACTGAGTAGAGGATATAGGTGCAAGAGGTTGACCGAAACCACCAATCAAAGTCAAAGTCAAAAACTTTATTCTACTGTTATTTTCTACGACTTTGGCACTGCTATGTCAACCATTACGCTGCCACACATTAGCGCAGCGTAAATATTCGAGTCTGATCCATTGTGCCAACGCCCAAGTTTCAAGGTGGCCCCCTAATTGTTTTAGTTTGCGATTGTTTTAATAATGTGCTAAATTGTTTTTTGAAGCGTCTGTTACCGAATTTTTAGGGACACATTATCGGAAAATTGACTTTGATATTACAAGGCAAAAAAGGAGCTATTTTCTTTTGATGTCTATTTTTGATTGTGTGATCGGCGTGTATAGGAGTATGAAATCGTTTGGCTTCTACAAGATTTTGAAGCTCTCCAAGTCTGCAAGCTGAACTTGCAATAGGCTGAGCACTGAGTTCTAAGAGCTTATGGCCGATGGGGCCAGGTTTTCGAATGGCGATCACGGGTATTGCCAGTCAGCTGCCTACAAGATTGCCTATAGACGTCAAGGTCGCTGAACAACGCAGAAGGCGTTCGTCCATTCTTTGGGGGAGACCTATGCTCAGTAATGGTAGTGCTACGTATAAAAGAAGAAAGTACACCCGCCCAGAAGTACCGTTGGCATGGCACACCATTACTACTGTGACGTACGCAGGTAAAACAGTTGCCTTTTCATACTTTGTAAAAACAAACATCATGCACGCTTGTTGCTAGGAAACTAGAAAGTTTGATTCAAACTTGCTTCAAGTGGACATACTTGCCAAGGTTTTGTTACAAACTTTCACTTTTGATAAATCAAACTTGTTGTAAGATAGATTCAAATTTAAACTGCTATCTGGGGGTGTACCTACAAGGCACACAATTTAGAAAAACTTTTTTTTTAATGAAATACGAAGGCAAACAAGCAAGTAGGAAACCTGATGGTAAGTGATCACCACCGCCTATAGACACCCGCAACACCAATTGCAGATACATTGCCAACCCAGAGGGCTAAGATGGAATACCTGTTGTGCCATTAATTACATCGGCTGTCTTGCTCTCCAGGCCGGAATACAACAGTGCAAGCACTACGGCTAGGCGGCCGGATTAGCGAGCAAGATGATGGTAGCGATCCGGACGAACCTTGTACAAGGTCCTACCACCCGCAAAACTTACTCTAAACTAAACTTAAACTTATACTTCATACGTATGCAAACCATGCAAGTCATATTAAGAATTCTATTGGGAATAAAAGCTGCCTTGAAGGTGACTTACTTTAATTTATTATTTCACTAGCTTAAAAGCACGTTAGTTCAGCCGGGCCCATCTTGTTTCATTAAAGCGCCTCCAATTAAATCTTTTAAAAACGCTAGATAATTTCCACTGAAGATTCAGCGAGCGAACTTTTCCTCGGGGCTTCGGATTTTATTATTCAAAACCTTGCGCATGACGTCTTGATGAATGTTGTAAAAGTTCAAATTTTATTCCTCGTTAAAACGAATGGAACTTATATTTACGATCCTAGAGACTCGGGGTCCAAATGGGAAACATTTTGGTTAATCAGTTCGGGTCTTTTATGATGCGGTTGGGATTAAATTATGTTTGTATCGCTTTAAGCTTTGATGGATGGTGTCATAAGATTGAAGATTTCGTCTGTGTGTGATTTAGGGCGTCTAGAACCGCAACGTCTGAACTTATGTATAAAATGTATAAGTATATGTAACTTATGTATAAGTTTTATTCAAATTCAAATTCAAAATCATTTATTATCAGGCAACAAGGGGCCATAGATAAATATATAGACATAAAAATATATAGACTAAAATACAATTAAAATTAGCACGTTACTTCAGCGACGTGTGACCTATTTTCGGGGTGTCCAGCAACCGTCCGCGAAAACGACGGAAAGCGACTCCCTTCGGCCAGAATTCCTGCTTCATGAAGGTCGACAGATGATCGGTCGGCACCCGCACCACAAAGGACGTAAAATTGACGTTGTGGCGGGACTCCAACCGCTCGGCCCTCAGGGTAAAACTGGTCTTCACCCGTATATACTCTACGATCTCCTCAACCTTCGTAGAGTAATGCAACCGGGACACGTACAGCTGCGTCGTTGGAACAGCAGGACGCAGCAGATGTCTCGGTCCCGTCGGTTATTATCCTACACGCTTTTTTATTAAAAGTGCCACTTTAAAATCGTGTAAATAAATGTACAGAGACTATTTTGTGAGAATACTACTACATGATTTCATACTGCACCCAAAATTTACTTCGCACTAAAGTCGCCCTCGACGCTACAGCGCAAAATGAGATGCCACCACATTCCTCACCGCTCGCGACCTCGGAACCGCGTGAAAGTACCCGAAGTACCTACTGAATTAACGTACACACTGCCTCTGACAGTCGGGCCTAACATTAGAGGTCGCTCCACCCCCTTTGTTTCCTTAATTGCTACAGTTAAGGTGAATCGAGTTTTTGGCCTTTTGTTTCATAGACCTTTATGCCTAAACGGCGTTTTAATTTAGGTCATATCTTAATTTAATTTAAGGCACACAAGACAAGAGGGCATTTTAGAGAGAGTTGAATAGCGATAACAGATAATAACAAATTAAAAGAAAAAATCTAAATTTATGATCATAAATTAATCTTAACAACTTTCGGAGTAGACAATTCCAAACATTTTTCAAATTTTCTCGAAATCAGCTTAATCAAAATTTTATCAAATAAAACTAGGAACATGCCCGAGATAAGCCGTAATTTGTAAAAAAATGCTGAAATTTTTTAACATCAAATACTTTTCGAATTCAATTATAGAAGCTAGAGGTTTTCGTGAGCATTTATAAGAACTGGGGGAAAGGTTTCAAAATAAACAGCTCTATAGAATAGAATAAAATAGAATATTTATTTACTTGGACAACAAGATCCACAAAATTATTCGTATTTTTCACTTATGACTATGTTAGCATTTATATTATATCAAAGTGCGAATAATTCTTACTAGTGGACGCGCGCGACTTCGTTCGCGTGAAATTAGTAGCCTATGTCCGTCAGGGATAGTGTAGCTTTCTATTGGTGAAAGAATTTTTTTAATCGGTTCAGTAGTTCCAGAGATTACCCCCTACATACAAACAAACTAACAAACAAAGTAAACAAAGTTTACCTCTTTATTATATTAGTGTAATTAGTGTAGATGTAGATTAGTGTAGATAAAGGTAGAAGATGTAGAAGTGTAGATTAGGTGGTCTATCACTGGACAGTCGCTTCTTACAGCTATCTATAGGTATGTCTAATATAGGTAGTTAAAATGATCTCAAAAGTAGCAACCTCAATGAAGAAAAGTTAGCGATTAATTAAATATTAAGAATGACCACAAAATTTTAATGGCGCCATAAAATTTTACGTCACTGTAAAAAATATCCCAATTTAGCAGTCATGAAAATTTACAAACAGTGTCTCAAATAAGTCATCCGTTGACAAACGACGAGCTCCCGTTCAAAACGTCTCATTTCCGCGAATGGAAGGGAATATAAAAAATCAACTCCTTCTGAAACATTTATCATGGCGTCAAGATTTTTTATGAAAAATGAGGAATGAGTTCTTCAGAAACGTCGTTATGCATTCTGCAACGTGTTTTACGATTTATGAATGTTTTCCACGTCGAAAATGGAAATATGGATGGTTTTGGTAATGCTAGCATGCAAGGAAAAGCTACGGTTGCAGTTGAAAATTCTTTTAGATAGGTATATTAGAGGATAAAAAACAGCTTTTTAACCTTACTAGCTCGTTGGACAATAAAAATTCGGCGAAAATGTTCATTCCTATTCTCGGTAACTCGGATAATTGCTGGCATATTCCTCGGCCACTGAATATAGACGTGCTGTCGCCGATTCACAGCTTATCCCGACCTTTTCTCACCCTCATTCCTTTTAAATCTTTATAAAAGTGGTTTTTCTTTGCCCCGTTTTCAATTTCTCGCTTGGTATTGTGAAGTGAGAAAAATCATGTCCGAATCGGTTCTCGGACTTCAGAATGCTTTTTTCTATCATAACTGTTTTGCAGATTTGTAAATTACATTTAGGGACATTTTAAGGGTTTCAAGCCTCGCACTTAATATCTGTATAGAAAAAAATTTACACTAAATGTAAACAAACATAAATTTATTAAATTAAAATTGTAATGACAACACAAAGAAAAAAAAATTAGGGCAATGGCAGGACTTGATCCTGCAACATCAGCATTCCGTGCCTTGCGTTTGCCAGTTTCGCCACACTGCCTCTGCCATTTTTCAATGTGCTTCGTCTGACGGTCATTACATTATTGATTTTAAGGGTACAACTACCCTCGGTGTCATGAAGAAATTTCGGTTACAAAAATTTAAACATAAATTTAATAAAACGGATCACTCACGTATTTTTGCGTCGGGAAATGCCCGACATGTTTCGGACCAGTCAGTCAGTGATCCGTTTTATTAATATGTCCGAGTCTAACGGTAGTTTTATGTTAAAATCATAAATTTCTAAAAAAATACAGCAATTATGGAGAGATTTGATCGTTGTACGAATTTACAATAAGTACGTACTTAATGGACCAAGAGAGTCGCTGAGCCGTTGCCGCGTTTAGCCCTCCCTCCTTTCGCCTCTGGATCTCTCATTCACCGTACGAAAGGCAGTAGCAAGCTAAGCTAAGTGTTCAAAGAAAGGAACGCATATAGAAATTAATTAAACTTAGCCGGCCGTATTAGAGCCGTTATTTGCTTGGTTTAAGACTTAGTTTAGGAAAGCAATTGCCGAAAATAAACTGGAACAGTAAACCTATTTCACAGGATCGAAAAGGACTCCCCGACGTATCTATCGGGAAGGAAATAAATCTAAGTAAAGGAAAAACTCTAGCCGGGTACTCTAAGTTACAGTAGAATCTAAATGGACTGCAGAAAAAAAGGAAGCATGACGGCCCGAAGCAGTTCTGATGATTTATGGGCGGGAGTGGTTGCTTACCATCACGTGACCTGTCTGCTCGTTTTGCCCTTCTACTATAAAAAAAACGGGACTGTAAAATTCATGGTTTTGAAACCGGTACAAAATGCGTTTTAGATTGAATGTCTAGTGTCTAGTAATTAAAAATCCAGGCGTTACTTTGCAGAAGTACAAAAGTAGTTTAGACTTAAAAATTGTTAAGGCTTTTTATTCGGAACATCACCCTGCGCTCCACAACTCCAACTGTAGACGTAGGTCAAAAGGCGTCTAAGCTGAAGTGGGACTGGTCTGGTTATGTTTGTGGTATGCCAGACAAGTCGTGGGCATCAACAATACCTGTTTCCTGTGACGTCACGGACTCTTACCAACGCCCTACCAGACTGCGCCGTACCGCCGTAGTAGCAACACAGCTCTTGTATTTATTATTTACTAAAAAGCTGTAAAATCAATTAAAGTAACTGTGTACTATCCTGAGACTTATTCATTAAGAGAGGACACTATTGAGGAGTACCCAACAAACCTAAAATAGTATTTTATGCAACTGTTGCATAATGAGGGGTCTTAAAACACGAGTGTGGTTTTATGAAACGAGCGTCAGCGAGTTTCATAATAGGATCACACGAGTGTTTTAAGACCTAATTATGTACAGTTGCATACATTACTTTATCTACACACATATCATAAGTACTCTATGATGGGTTCAGAAGCCATAGGGCAATGACCTGCATTGCTACTAGCTACTAGTGCTAGGTACCTATTAAATATCTATAGACTGCACACATTAAAATAATGTAATAAAAAATGTATTTGAACAAATATAGAAACAAATTAGAAAAAAACTCATACGTAATAATATTGGTTGTTATAATGCTGATCATTGCCTACGGTTTCTGAACGCATTATAGAGCATTTATGATATATGTGTAGATAAAGGGTATTTACAACTCTCACGTTCATTTTCTCGGTATAAAAGTGCCACTTGGAGAATGGCCCGACTAATTTATGGGGTGTTGAGTTTATTACATATCCGATAACCAGCAACCTGAGAGAGGGTTACCTTAGCCGCACGATTTAAATTTGTGAAGAGATTTGCTTAACATACCTTTTATTAGGGTCCCGTAGGCCAAGGGGAAGATCGGATAGTGTAGTAGTTAGTGTCTATAGTTACCCTGATTACGAAGCTAAAGGTTGCGAGTTCGATTCCCGTGATGGGCATTTAGGTTTATTTTTTAATTTATTGCTTTTCCACAATGTATGTTACAGATGTCTTAAGCTATGTGTTCATCGTGGAAGAGGGCAACTATGATGAATCTAAATGTTTGTAGCCGAATTTTACATGAATTTTAATGCACATACGAGTATAACTGAGGGATAAACATTTTTCTCCTTTAACTGTCGTGTTGGGTATTTCAGATAGGTTTTTAAAATCATTTTGACATTTTTGAAAGGTCTCTTCATTTTAGGCAGTATTTTATAAGGTATGGTATTTATATTAAAATTATTAAAAGTTTACTAAGTCCTCTCTCAATTTTACTAGGTGAAAATTTCTCTAAAAATATACATATAACTTTACCCAGTCGGGCAGTTGGTCAAAAACAACAAGAGCGCTATGAACCTATTCAACGATAGTGGTTTTTGTGATGTGTTAAGAAGTCTATAACATTTTATTTTGCAATTACAGACAAACTTACATTTGCGTTTCCTACAATGAGCTGTAACTTTACACTATAAGGTTGAAAATCTAGAACCAAAGTCTATTGAGACAACACCAGAAACTCCGGTACACGTTTTCTATGGATATAACACCAGAAGTATCACTTTTGTAACCCTTTGGGATGAGCGAATTAGTTAACAAGCATCAAAAGTGACAATAGATTGTGTCCCGAGGGCGGAAAATGATAATTATTTATGGCGAGGGATCCCAGCGATACCGCCCAAGTCGAAAATAATTTTGCTACCAAGTGACATACCCGTGTATTGCTTTTAACTCTATTTATGAGGAATTTGCAAATAAAACGGTTTTTAAAATCACAAATATTTATCGACATATAATTTTTACATAGAAAAATTTGATCCATCCTTTAGAGATTACATAGCTTCTCCTCAATGAGTTCTTAAGTCCTTATAATTTAAAATATTACTGTTTTGTTACACGTAACCAAAGTTTTGTTTACCTATTACACAAAAAAGTGACTACCGAACTGTTTGTTACACCTTACCTAACTTTGATTTGGTAATACCTAAATCATCAAATGTTTGTAAGTAGCAAATAGGTTTTCTAATTTAAACGAACTTTGATTACCATTAACCAAATTCACGAGTCACCAAACTAGTTCGGTTGTCCTTTTTTTCAGTGTAAACTTACTTCCCAGAAAAATGAAACAAGCCGCGTAATTTGGTTGTCTTTTTATTCAAAGACTCAAGAAACTGTCCTAGAGAGCCAGCTCAAAATTCCCATTTTCAGTACACAATAACTACCCCAACTTTCATATTTCCATTAAACCAAAACTAATTATTTTACAAAGTGCATATTACATTCAACCCAAATGGCAGCTAAGAAAATTCCAAGCTTGAAAACTTCACCAGAATGTACATTAAGCACATTAATAATATACCCCGTATCGCGGCTCTCGCACCTTAATGCAGCCTTTTAACCTACATCGCATGAAAGCCGCGTAATGCTCAACCGTGCAAGTGTATACCTACACCTTTGTTACATCGTATATGGCATATTACTAGCTGTGCCCGCGACTTCGTCCGCGTGGAATAGTGTCTTTGGGCAGCATTTTTAATGATTTAGGCTAATTATTTTTCAAAAAAGACATCCTTGTAACTTTGAATGTCATTTATTTATATCGAATCAACAGCCCAAAAAATAAGTTGTAAGCTTCTAGCTCTAAAAATGACGATACTTCCATACAACTTTTCATCCCCCCTTTTAACCCCTTACAACCATTTTTTTCGTATTAAAAATGTCCTTTCTCAGGCTATAGCCTATCTGTGTACCAAATTTCATTTAAATCGGTTCTGTAGTTTTGGCGTAAAAGCGCGACTGACAGACAGACAGAGTTAGTTCTCATTTATAAAATTAGTAAAAATAGTAAGGATAAAAAAATATCTTGGGACAATTTACACCAATTGACCTAGTCCCAAACTAAGCAAAGCTTGTGTTATGGATACTAGACAACGGATAAACATACTTATATACAAATAACATCCATGACTCAGGTACAAACATTTGTATTCGTAACACAAATATTTGCCCACACCAGGATTTGAACCCGGGACCTCTTGCACAGTAAGCAGACACATGTGCCATACAAGTCGTCTTACTTTGGTACTTTGTAGTGATAGTAATGTTTCCGCATCTTCACGTTAAAGTAATTTTTATTATCGAAATTGTCGTTCTCAGAACCTCAATCCTCCCCTAAGAATGACATATCAAAGTCCCAAAAGTGAATTTAAGCATACGAAGCCAGCTTAATGAATATGCAAAGTATATACGTGTGACGCACCACATTAATGCATTAGGGTTAGCTGAAGAACGCTTTTGTTGTACTTTGAATTATCACGATTATGTCTGAGATTATGGATCACGAGTTTACATTTGGAGAGTTGAGTGTAAGTGAGAGTGTCTAGAATACAGATGATTATGTTTTTCATAAGATGGTAATAGTTCACAAGACTCTAACAAAAATTTGCACTTTAAAGCTTAATATCTTACAAACAGACTCCTTAATCGAAATCATTTAGCAAACCCATAATATTACACCCCCCACCGTGGGATAGATGATGAAAACAAACATCACCACATTACCTTAAAAAACTTTTTTTTTCAATAATTATTCTACTGCTTTATCGACAAAACCGCTCTTTAGTAGCTTTCTGCTACTAAAGAGCTCTGAACTAAGCTACGGACAAATGGACTGACGGACGGACATAACGAAACTATAAGGTTTCCTTACCGAGACTACGGAACACTAAAAAGTAGCAGTTCAGTGAAAGAATATTTGGAATCTGTTCAGTAGTTTCAGAGATTACCCCATACATACAAACAAACAAAGTTTACCCCTTTATTATATGAACTTAGAAGTGTAGATCTAGATTAGTGTAGATGTAGACTAGTGTAGATGTAGACGACCCTGATCTTTCGAAGGACCAAATAATAACTTATTTGGTCCTTCGAACCAGATTTCTATTGCCTTGATATTTATAACCAAATCATTTTCTTTATACACTCCACTCATAGCTTGTAGGTGAGAAATTTGGCTCAGCGGCCTGGAACGCGCTGATGAGGGCTCGGACACTTGTAAAGGTCCCCAAATAACACGCTTGGCGGAATTAACTCAATGTGTAGCAGACCTCGTGACATGTTTGTTTGTATGTACATTCAATATACACGTATGTTTGTCACGATATGATTTGCTTCCAAATTAGTTGAGAATACTTTTAGAGTTGTTTTTTTTATAGTACGATGGTTAAAACCGGCATGCGGGATGCCTAATGGTAAGCAACTGCAGCTTCTAGTCTAAAGACGCCTGTTACGCCATAGGAACTAAACTTAATAGACTTTGTATCCCTGCAGCTTTTTGTTTGTCCGTAATAAAAGAAACCTTTCCTTTTTTATTGTATTATACTGTATTGTATTTTATATTTTAAATTGTTTTATCATGCAGCTACCCAGCTTCTGTTGTGCTAAGCAGCAAGTTGCTCACTTTAAGACTACAAATGTTTAATGAGATAAGTCGGATCGGTATTTTTTTTGTTATTGTTTGTGAGTTATATTATGTATATTTATTTGAAATCTTAGGTTAAGTTTTAACAATGTTTTTAATAAAACAATATCAATACAAAATATACAAACATTATAAAAACCTAACCTAGAGTGCCGCCGGCAGCGGGGCAGGGTTCAAGCTATTATTATTAATTTACTAACATAGATTAAAACTTATTAACGCAACTTTATCCCTGGTATGACAGTAAATAATTTATTTATTACCTACTTTATGATTTAAACATGTGTCTTCGCCAGAGTTAACATGTTTGCTTTATGTCCGCTCGTCGCTTGGACTTCACTTTCCCATTGTTTTAGAATGGTAGTTATAGAATAGACTATAACTATTTACTTATAGAATAAATTTATTTTGGGCTGCATAGCCCATAGATAAATACCTTAAAGACTAACATTATTACACTAATTGAATAACTTAATAACCAGCACATGAAGTCTGTAACGTGAGCACTTTCGCTGTGTAAGTTAACCGGCCACGAAGCCGCCGGAATGCGACACCTTTCGGCCAAAACTCTTCTCTTGAAGTGAACATACGAAATCGACCGAACTTAAGTTCCAGTTTGATATTAGATTAGCACCAAACTGTGCACTTAGCAAGTACTAGCAAAACGCGCTTGCTTTACTGCACATCATCAAATAAACCTCTTTCGTCCAATCACTCCCACTCACTCGCACTCACTCTATCTCAGATGCCGGCGGGTTTAGTAGCCGAATGGCGGAGGAATTGCACTCGAGAGCCCCGGACACTGCTTTCATGTGATTCGTCTTGTGAATTGCCCAAATAAGTGGTGTTACGTGTATTCTCCGTACGTACGAAATAAACGTACAATTTGGGGAAATAAAGGAAAGCGAGATTTTTGTGTCGAGAAAAGGAGCTTAAATAGTATATTGCTTTAGGGTCTTGTTTCATAATTGACCAAGGCATCTATTATACCATGTTTAACCACGTGCCTCTGTCTATTAATATGAATATTTTTCTCGAAAACTATCAAAGTTATACTGCTGAAATTTTGTAAGTTCCTACGTTTATTTAAATAGATTGCTAAAAACATAACCCTTCCTTTTGCCCGCTCCAAAAAAATCAATTAATCCATTTTAGCGAACTGTATTTTTGAAAATGTAGGTAAAAAAAAATTGGGAGTTCTTATAACTAAAGTACTGTCTCTGCTTGTGTCACATCAGTTCAAATCATATATGGTGAATCTAAATAACTATAACATGATTTATTTTAATGTCTCAAATCCTAAATTTATTAAATATTCACTTTCAGCATCACAGCACAACCAGGGCGGATCTTCTGACTAATGTATGCCAATTATTCGTTTGTTCCATATTTTAGTGAAAATGTATTCGTGCGTATAACCACTAGAACAACTTTATTGTTAAAATTACACCAACAGTTGCAAACTCCAATTATTTACCGATTTGGTCCCAAATTACGGTTTGCAATAAGTTTCACGTCAACGCAGGGCTGTCAACGGGGTTTCGGTAACAATTGAAGGTATATCCAGGAGCATATTCATCGTTTTCTTCGCAAATTGTTTACAGGGGCATGGGTTAAGGAGCAAGTGCCCCGGGAATTCGGGGAAGGCTTCATCCGGGATTACACCAGCCTCAATAAAACACGTTAAGCTCGGTTGTCATAACACCCGGCTAAGAACAGCTTTGTTTCGCGTTACGACAAATTTAACTACAGAAGAAAAAAAATTTTTTTCGGGGTTTTTCTCGAGGGTTCTTTCCTCTGCAGGCCACAGTTTTCCTGCATCCTTGTCATCTGTGATGGTTTAACTGATGAACACCTCAGACAGGCAGGTTTTACTGTTTAAAACAGTGAAAAAAAATCGATTTTTCTGTGAGCGTGAAACAAAGTAACTTTATTAGTGTCGAGACTGCATTTAAATTTTTTTTTTTTTGATATAGTTTGTTTACAAATATACATGTGGTTTGATTTTTACCATTTTGTATTTTATTTACCTTTAGGTGATAATAATTTATTAAGGTCTCGCTGCTAAGGTCAAAGTTTGTATGTGTCAAACGAGACCAAACATATTATTTGAATCTCTTGTCTTCACTAACCAATTTGCTCTTATTGCACGAATAACTATCATACGGCTTTTGATGGTTGACTAGTGTGCTTTTTAAACATACCTTATTACCAGGTACGTCAGCATAATGGAATCCACTTCCAGCGTTGGCGTTTCCAAATACATTTGACTTATGGACCTTTAAAAAGCGACACTAATCTTTAATATAATTTTGCACGTATTTAAGAGCGATGTTGATTGTATAGTATCGCATTAACCGTTTGCTTTTTATCCCCTCCAATATAAAAAGAACTGTCCGTAAAGATATAGCAACAAGGAACCCCAATTGTCAAAGGAATTGAGAGAAAATATTCGGAAATGCAAATACGGAGTTGAAAGGGAGAGTTAGCTGGCGTGCTTAAGCTTGTCGCTGTGGATCGCGCTGGCTTTCCTGTACCCCATCCACCCTGTATATTGCACAGGGTGGGTACAAATTATGCTTGAAGTATTTTTGATTGGAAAAACAATCCAGTGAGGGTTTTGTTGCGGCTTTGACATTCATTTGGCAATATTGTGGTTTAAAGAATTAATAAAATTACTAATTACGAACATGAAGCACGGTAAATCATTATGGATCTTTGTGTTTCATAAACACCAGCTTCGTCCGCGCCACTACGTGCACTTCACTTCGTTCTTGGTGCGCGAGCCGCAGCCGTTGCTGGAGAGCATCTCATGTGCGGACTTCTGGCCGAAGGGTGTCGTGTTCAAGCGGTTCAGGGGCAGCCTGCCACTGGAGAACTTGTCACCAGAATCGACGATGCGACGGAGCCACGCCGAATCGTCTCCCAAATAATTTAGATTTAGTTCTGTGTTTTATATCATTATGAATGTTAATCTGTAAGGTATTTATGTATGGGCCTTTTGTAGCCTGATAATAAAAAAATATTATTTATTATTGTTATTATTATAAACAAGGTTAACAACAGTATAATAGAATTATTTTGAACTAGCGACCCTTTCCAGCTTTGCCTGCTCTATAAAAAAAGGAAAAATTGCGACTACTTTATACTATGTAAAAATAAAGAAGAAGTGACTTCGGCTGTAATCGGGACTGCCATAGTAAACAAAATTAAGCAAAGTACATCGCTGGCTTTGGATAGAAGGGTATATATCATGTAATGGTTTGAAGAAGCAGTGATAATACAAACGATCTGCGTCGACGAATGCCGTAAGGCAAGCAAGTGTTCTTACAGTATGAGGGACTTCTACAAGTTCTGTTCTAAAACTATGACATTTTAAAAAACCATTTGGTCCCGTATTACCTCATTTTGAACTATCGATTGAATTTCAAATGATGACAATTTTTCAAACTTAAACTCAAAGCATTTATTTCCTTTAATAAAAGAACCATTATGAACCCCTGTTAAGGGGTATTGCAAAATATGAACTTAGCACTATAATAAAATTAAACATTAAAAAGAAACCATTAACATTGAATAACATGATTATGTTTTGTATTTTTAACTTCATACACGTGTACTTAAACCAAAATAACAACAAATATACAATCAAATTTCTATTGCAGGCATACTTACTCGTACGTCTCATATAAGTGATACAAATACTTATTTACTTTAAGTGTGATATTTTATTGATGTGAAGAATAAATAGAATATAACGTATAAAGTAAGGTATCTCAAGAAAAATTCAAAATACGCACCACAGTGATAATTCTACCTATTTTTCATCCCTTATCTTAGTAGAGCCCTAATCAAAAGTCATTTCCGTAAAAAATGTTGTACGTGCCTTCGCTGCGCAATTTTCTCCAAGCCAAAGGAAACCCTTTGCTCGAATATTCAAATAAAGAAGTTAAAAAATCGGTTATATCTGTCGGAAGGTTTGGGAGGTTTCTAATTGAGGATTTACATAATGAACGGATAAGGCAGTGGCTATCATTGTCGAATGCTACAATAAGTTGCATTACACTTAAGGCTCTATTAATTTATTTAACTGATCATCATCATCATCATCATACCAGCCGGAAGACGCCCACTGCTGGGCTTAAGCCTTCCCCAAAGATCTCCACGCCGGTCGGTCTTGTGCTGTTCGCATCCACCGGTTTCCAGCGACCCTTGCCAGATCGTTGGCCCACCTTGTGGAAGGCCTACCAACACTTCGTCTTTCGGTACATGGTCTCCACTCGAGTTCTGCTTAACTGATAGCTTTTATTAAACTTGATCGTAAGATAATCTGGGTCTCATAGAATGTAATCTTACAACGAATTGATTTTATAAAAAGAATGTTTAAATTAGTTTGCCTTAAAAACTTTTTCTAATACAGAATTTGAGATAAATATTTATCAAATTTAAAAAAGTTGTTTTCAAATAAAAGTTACATTGGCTTTAGCGACCAATGGTAGTAAAAATATTATTACAACCAAAAAGTTTGTGATAAGGAAAGTATTTTATAATTTTAATGTACAGATTTGACATCTCAAAGTACGTACAAACTTATAAGTGCGTCTGAAAATCTTAGACTCCACAGTCAACGTTTTTACGTGCACCCAGAATGCTTATTAATATTTTAAACCGCTGCGCTCTGAGCTAATAAACTCGCTATTTACGCTATTAAACATTAGGTTAGTTTGTTCAAAACTTAGAAAATAAAAACTCGGCAAATTATCAATGTAGCGGTGGCTGCAATTAGCTAAACACATACCAAAACTTCCCGCATAAAAACCAAAATTCCTTTTAGCTGCGAAGAAACCCCGTCTGTAGCTTTAACAAAACTTACCTGACTAACAATTGCTATTCCACAGGCGCGCGTAAGGCCCCCGAATGGGCATAACCAGCTAAATTGCGTAAGTTTGCCTAAGTGTACCAATTCGTGAACCGCTCGCTTGTATAACTTTGGCAATATTTAATTCGGCCGTGTAGTATACACGCTTAGTTAATTATTGTTGGTCAATAAAGTGTTTGACGCAACTTACCTACCGTGTGTACTTTTGCGAGAGTATTCAGCTTGGGTTATATACTTCGAGGTGCAGTGTTTCTTAACAATAGCTACCTAAAAAATTACAGTACTTAGTCCTAATCCTACATAGTCCTAATTGTAGGCATGATTAGCACGTTTAGCAATTGCTGGCACAAGAGGTATTCCATCATAGCATTCTGGGTTGGCAACGTATCTGCAATATCATTGGTCTTAAGGGTGTCTATGGGCGGTCGTGATCACTTACCACTTGCTTCTTTGCCTTCCTATTTTATTTACAATAGAAATCAAGGCAATTGTGGTAACAATCTGGCAAAAACTAAGTGCCAATTATATTGAATTAAATTTATTTATTTCAAGTAACTCTGAGACTCATAGAAGGGCAAATGTCAAATTTTGGAATAATAAAATACTTGTAACAATAAACATTATAAGTTCACAATTACAATTAGGTACAGTCAGCCTCAGAAGTAGCTAAACACTTAAGAACCTTGCCATAGTAACGTATAAAATAGAAGTTGCTGGAATTTGTCACATCACTGACAGCGACAAGGCACTAAATTGTTCGGCTATTTCCGGGGCAGACCGTACAATACTTTTATAAATACATTATATTTTAAAAATATTAAAACAGCCATTGTTGGTGCATACCTATTGCAGCAGTGCATGATGTACCTACGGACAGTCAAGCCTATCTGCGACCATCGCCAGCAATGACTGGTGCTTGGGGTGTTAATAGATGAGTTTGGTGAAGCTTATTTATTCAGTCACTATGGTTTTGTCAGTTCATATAAAGTTACGTTATAAATTGCAGAAGATGTCAAATTACATGTTTGTATATTGAGGTCGTCAAACTTATATAATTATTTAAAAAAAAGACAAATAAAATAGTATAAAACAAAACGGGTCATTCTGTATACTAATAACTAGTCATTTGCGGTCTCAGTTGGCGGTATTTATGTTATACAGTTTTAAATTGGAGGTATCAATCTACACTATGTTAAAGTTTAGTTTATATATCAATTTCAATCTTTTAGACAATTTGGTTGAAAATAAATTTTTCATACATCCACTGCGGGGGCCATGTCATCTGACATTCTGTTGTCCCTTAAGACTTCAAAGAGCACGACTGTGCATCCGAATAACAAACATACCGAAAGGGGACATCCAAACAAAAAGGTACACAAAGGAACCAGTAGGTCAAAGATAATGTATCAATAACCCGGAAAAAGATAACAGGTCGACCCGAAAACTTTTTGGGTACAAATTGAACTTATTGAGTGTGAGGGAGTTGGGGGCAGTCGGAACTGTCGCAAAGTTGCGTGTCCGATAGCCACATAAGTAATGGTTTAAGCCATTTTGTTCGACTGTGGGCAGAGTATTTAATACTTTTGGATATTTCCACATTGAAGAAAACCGAAAACAGTGTCACAAAAATGTTTAATTTAAGTAAGGAGAAGATATGGGAACATAATAAAAACGTGAGACATTGATGTCAACCACTGGTCAAAACAATGCCCCACGTTTATCAAGCATTGGTACGGTTTTTACAGTATGTTGTTAGTATTTTTTTTACCATTGCATTCCATTATAACATTGAACGCCAGCGGCCCTAACATGACAGCCCAGGTTTAGTTTAACCCCTCCCTGTGTCTCTGTCTAACTAGTGTCATAAAAAAGGGACGCAGATAGAGATTAACTAAACCTGGCCAGTCATGTTAGGGCCACAGCAACAAGAGCTTAACTCGAAAATAAATACATTCATGCACATGTCAATTTTGATTGATGTCATATAAATTAATAAATTATTAATTATTTACTATATCTTCGTACATCACTCCGTTTATCACTATCGCTGAATGTGTACAACAGTGTTTTGATCGTAGTACCACGTGTAGTCAATTGTTGGTTACAGTAAAATTGGGACGGCTAGATCGGGATAGTACCACTCTACCAGGGATACTACCACAGAATAAAAACGTAAAGTAAAAGTTTGCTACTGTAAATATGTATTTAGTAAAGATTCGGATGTCTAGGAGCGGAATGACTTAAAGGCCAACAACAGAGCGACGACGCACCGGTCCTTTTTGCCCCACTTTCATTTAGAAAAAATCTCCTAGAGAGTAATTTTAAACAAGGAATAGTTTTTCTAACAAGGAATAGTTCTAGGATTTAGACCTTAGTCTCTCTATGGCTTATTAATACCAGCCTCCGCATCCTTTCTAGCATAATTGCAGGTTTATCCAAAACTCGACAATATTTCAGAGCTGGTTATTAAATAAAATGTATCCTTGTAGCTTCTAGCGTAAAGTTTTAATTTGTTCGTACTATTAGTGAAACATTACAACCTTTTGTTAATGAGCCAGCGTTAAACGGCAAACTAGAGAAAACTGACGAATTCCAGCCGACGCCAAACATCCAAAACTAATGTTAGAATAGTTTGCCGACCGCAGACTAGTGGACACAGGGGACTATTCAGGACTATTTGGGTCTAAAATGCATAACTAATAAGTTTCTAACAGTGACGGTTAGATGGTTCATTATTTTAATAGAAAGTTTCGTACGCGGCTCTACCAGGGTGTTCCACTCCGCACTGTAGGTGCGGTCGCCGCATTATCTATGGCATAGGTTAATAGCAGTAGGTTGCCGGCTTGCCGCGCGCGCCCGCTCACTCTGTGTCGCGCGTTGTGATAGTATTATAGTAAGCAGCCCAACCCTAGCGGTGCGCCAGGGCATGGCGGGTGGAAAGAGGGCGCGGGCGGCGCCTTTCTTTTGACGCATGCCGCCTGGCGAATGTTTATGAAGTAATACGAACTTTTTGTGCCTGATCATAAAGTTGGAATTCGTTAATGGTGATCGAAAAAGAGAAGTTTCTGTACGTTAGTACTATTATTTATTCTGTGGCTCGACTCGCATTAATGAACCTAGTATTATTATTGACACAATTAATAAAAGTCAGCCTAATGAAAATCGTGTTTGTCCAATTCAGACCATGAAGAAGTTTAGCTCAACCAAAATCAAGTCAAGATAATTCGTTCCAAAATTTATTAGTAAAACGAAGCTATCTTAAATTTTGTTTATCTATTTAGCAATAGATAAACAAAAACAAGAGGCAAGTCTTCAGATCGAAACGACGAGCAGCCTTAGCCTTACTAAGCATAATATCCTAATAATATTTTAAATGCAAAGGTAATGATGTTTGAATGTTTTAATATTTCGATGTTTGGATGTTTCAATCACACATTAAAAACTAGACGGGCTGAGATAAAATTTTGCAAACAGATAGATCATGTCCCTGACTGAAACATAAGATGCTTTTTGTTCCGTACTCGTTTGCATAGCAAATAATATTAAGTGAACGAAGCCGCGGGTAAAAAGCTCGTAATCCATACATAAATTGCCAGTAATTAATCTATAAATACAAATTGTTTCAAAGCTATGACTGACAGACAATGCATAAATAAAACCACCAAAGATAGAAATGTGAAATTTGAAACGTGCGTAGAAGCATAGTGAATAAGAAATAATTTTTGTAAACTGGCATTTAGGAGGTTACAAAGGAGGTCAAAGTATGTAGTCCAAAATATATGAGAACAAAGTCGACGGTAAAAAGTAGTGATCAATATTCATTCATTAATTTAACATAAAGCGGCAAATAATCACAAAGCTTTCAATTTAACTCGGAGTCAACAGGCTTGCGTGCCGCGTCCAATAGCAATTACTGGACCTTGTAAATTTATATCGTATACTAGATTAATCAACCTATAATAATAGCTAACACTTGACGTAAAATATTCGCTAGTTTGAATATGAAAAAACAACGGCCAGTTCATAGTAATTTAACTCCTACCTACATATAAGCCTACATCCTACCTACACATTTTGCGGATGGTAGGACCTTGTGCAAGGTCCGTCCGGATCGCTACCACCATTTTCCTCGCTAATCCTGCCGCTAAGCAGCAGTGCTTGCACTGTTGTCTTCCGGCGTGGAGAGCAAGACAGCCGGTGAAATTACTGGCACAAGAGATATTCCATCTTAGCCCTCTGGGTTGGCAACGCATCAGCAATCTCTTCAATGTTGCTGGTGTCTATAGGCGGTGGTGTACATTTACCATCAGGTGAGCTACTTGCTTGTTTGCCTTCCTATTTTATAAAAAAACCACCGTTGTGTGAAATCATGCTGTTCTGTAATACAAAGTGATATTATTGTGTTGTTATTGTACAAATTTAAAACTTTTTCAATGTTCTATAAATATAAAGTATTTTTCTACGGGCCAAAGCAGTCTGGAATAAATTGTTTTATTACTATGTTTGACTCTAAGTTACTAGCGAAGTCACTTAGGTGCATTTAAGTGTCAATAAAAATGAATGTAAATGGTTTTTTTTTAATATTTAGAAACGTAAAAAATTTATGATAATAATATATATAAATCTTAAACTAATATAGATTCTAGCGGAGAAGTTTGAGACTATTTTGAAAAAGAAAAAGAAAATGTAACCCATAAATGAAATTATAATTTTTATAAATCAAGTAATTTTGACCCGTACAAATTTGTACTCAAATTGTAATACTCGGCTCAAATCACTAATTTGCTTCCAAGTGATAGGCTACAAATAAAAGGCTTTATTTTCGTTTTAGCGTTGTTAACCGCCTTATATTAATGCTAATCACATGCTAATACTTGGGCTAAAAAAAAGCACAAACAAGATATTCATGATATTTAACTTTTATAACACAGTGCAGCAAAATGCTGAGTCAGAGGCGGTTTCGCACTACGTCCGATCCGAATCCGTGAAAATATGGTCCGTAGTGGCCGTAGAACTATTTCTATGGTAATTTACGCACTAGATCCGATATCCGTCATCCGATTTTTTTCCGTCATTCTAAAATCTCCATTCCGTAGAAGATTTTTGACTGAACGAAGTAGCCATAGTATTATTTGTATGAAAGCTCGCGCACTGTGTCCGAGTTAAAGCCGAGCTGCGTACGAGCAGAGAGGCAGCGGGGCGGGCGGGGTATGCGGCTGGCTGACGTGAAGCGGCAGGCATTCAGTGTATTAGTTCAGTGTGGCAGCGAGCGCATGCGCACTTTGTTATTTGCGTTATGTTTCCCTACGATGTTTTTACTTTAATTGAAAATATTGACAATAACCCATATTTTGACGGGTTCGGATCGGATTCGGATCAGACTAGTAAGCAATATCCGATTGGGTCCGAGTTTTCTAGACCCATGTCTAGACGTAGTGCGAAACCGCTCTCAAGCCCCTTTTTCACATCACCACTATAATAATAAAATGTCATTTTTAGTTTTGCTAAATTTTTGTCTCTGTATTATTTTGATGTCAAATAAAACTGTGACTGTGTCTGTCTTTAATTTAAAAATAATTCGAAAAGACGTAATAAAGATTAGTTTCTCCTTTCCATGAGCCAATTACGTAAAGCTACATTTTCTCTGAAAATCGTAGAAAATATTATGAAAAGACCTGAAATATTCTCGTATAACTAGCGGTATCATTTTTCAAAGCATTGGAAATATCAGAGAGCGCTTCGCAATTCTAATTTTCAGGAAATGTATTAGCGAGCTCGTTCCTATCAAAGAAGCCACAAAACTGCATTTCATTTATAAGCAATAAACTGAAACCTCTCAAGTAATCATTTTTAACGCAGTGATATTTTATCTAATATTGATTTAAAAGTTTTTACGTTAAAGAAGGGTACATGAGGACTAAAATAGATCGAGGAATTTTATGAACGAGATTTTTTTATGAAATAGGAAGGCAAACAAGCAAGTGGGTCACCTGATGGCAAGTGATCACCACCACCTGTAGACACCTGCAACAACAAAGAGAGTGCAGATGCGTTGCCAACCGAGAGGGCTAAGATGGAATACCTCTTGTGCCAATAATTACACCGGCTGTCTTGCTCCCCACGTCGGAACACAACAGTGCAAGCATTGCTGCTTAGCGGCAGGATTAGCGAGCAAGATCGTGGTAGTGATTCGGACGGACCTTGCACAAGGTCCTACCACCCGTAAATCTAAAAATCTAAACCTAGTCTTATTTTCTATTTTTGTATTTGTATATAGTGCTCAACAGAGAATGAAGATAAGAATATTTTTTTTGCATAACCGTGCTAACGAGGCATTGTGATACAAGCCCAATTTATGTACAATGTTATTGTGCATGATGTGGTTGTGTATTTTCTCCCGCCTTTTACTTTCATGTTGTTTTTGTGGTGATCAATAAAGAGTTATTGTATTGTATTGCTGTATTCTTTTGTAGCCCGACAACAAGAAAGTGTTTTTGGCTAAAAATCTCCCAGTACTATTTAGAATTAATTCCGGACTAAAGTTCTGAAAACTTAAGACGCGAGCTGGAATATGAAACCGCGAAACTTTTCTTTGCACAAGCAAACTTGTACCGTTGGGCTCCCACCACAGCTTATTTACTAAGTAAAAAAAGAAAATACTGAGCGCTATTTCTGAGCCCCACATCTGGTAAATATAATATGAAAGTACAGTCAAGGAATTTAATTTCTAACCCACCTAAGGTTCAATAGCATATAGCAAACTGTCACCATAAGAGCTATAGAGCAAGACGTTAGTTTGACATATCGACCTTAATGCATTGCGAATGTCAGACGACATTTCAACGAAATGGGTAGGGAATTAAATTCCTTGACTGTACCTATGTATATTGTGAGGAATTCCTGTGGACTGTATAATAAATAAGAAATGAAAAATTATGAATAATGCTCATTTAATGAACTAAATGTATGTACAATATGGGTGAACCTCGTGGCAGCAGCCTCAGCGGTTAGCTCCAAACTCCAAAAAATCTTCGAGCTGGGCTGCTGTCACGAGGTCTTACACTGGCCAGTAATATAAATATACAGAAACAAAACGAAAGAGGTCTGCTTGTCCTTCACATATATAGTGTACACACGAGTAACATTGAATGGCCTTGAAATGAAATGAAATGAAAAAGAATTGAAATATTTATTGCGTTTGGAATCTGAGTTATAATTTTTCAGGTTTATAATCGTTGAGAAGTACTATATAGTATCACCAAATCCCACCTTTACACCTTTAACAAAAGTTTTTTAATTCGTTCAAATAGCGAACGGTTGTACTATTAGATCCGGATGATGCCTCGTACAGAGGCGAAACGCACGTCGCTCGTGTTGTTTTAGTGTTTAGTGGTGGTGGTGTTGTGGTTATAGTTGAGTCTGTGTGATATGTTGTTTCGAGTGGAAGCGGATGAGGGTGGATTTTTGAATGAAGATATATCGCACAGACGCAGCTATCTTGCACGAGCACAGCACTGGTTCCGCGGAGTAGCAATGTAATTTGTTCCAGTTTGTCCACAGTTATTGTTTGAAATCTGTCATGGCAACCTGTGGCCCCTCTAATTGTCTCGATTGCCGACCACTTAGCGAGGATATGCTAATACAGGATTATGGTAATATCGACTTGTTTCCGTAGTTCTGAATTCATTAATTATTAATAAACGTGGCCGATCTGCATGGTTATACGTTCCGTTTGCGAGTAAAAGGTCTCTTTGGCTGTTGCAATATGTATACGAAAATGTTTTAAATTATGGAATTGGGTTGATCGCTTAAATTGATTATTTGGGAGTTTTCTGACGATTGCATTATTCTAGTAAACGATATTAGTTTGAGGAAAACTGTAACTGATGCTGTTTTTTTTTGGAGGCAAACGAGCATACGGCACTTGATGGGAAGTGAGCACCGCCACCCGTGCAAACTAGCGAATCGCTGATACTTATGCTTTTAGGTCCCCCCTACTTCGAAACTTTGCTAGCTTTATTTTGAATTTAGGTAATCGACGCATTTCATTATTTAAAGCTCACTTTTCATCATTTTTATAAGAGCTAACCTAAGTTTAAAGTTCTGAACAACTTTAGAGTTCAACTTTAGACTTAGATTACATTTCTAAAACGCACAAACCTAAATGGTTCAGCAACCTATGCCTTTGTACTGTTTTATTTTAATTGTAATGTTATGTATTGTGTTCTATGTACAATATACTGTTTACTTATTTACTATGCTTAAAAATATCTTTTCACATTATAAAAATTCTCTATGTGTTCACCAATAAGACGTGTCAACCAACACAACGCTCGACGCTCCCGCGACCGCCTTTGGGAACACATTAACACAAATTAATCACAACACCAGCTATAATGCGACAAAATATTTCGGCAGGCGTGTTAAAATGTAAATCTGAATAAGGACGTATTGTGCTGCGTATGTCTCTTGTAATTCGCCCGGGTTTACCATGGGGCTTAAAGTATAGAAGAGCGGGGTGTCTAGATGTGGTGATATTCTGTTAGCGTTAACGCTACGTAAGGCGGCGTAAGCAAACGTCAAAATCTGCCGATCGTCAATGTCAAACCTACATTCTGGTGTTACTATGAGCGTTGGCGCTAACAGTGTCACGTTGTCTAGAAACCCTAGGTGCTTTTGAGACTAAGACAGTGGACTACACAGTGTTTTGGACAGAATTCGTAACACGTCGCTACTGAAGGAGGCAGTTTACTTATTTTCTTCTACGTTTAAACTAAATTAATGTGAAATATCAATTCAAATCATAATCAGGAAAATAAAAAACATAAAAAATTTAATCATCTCATCAAATGATTCATTTGTTTTAAACAGTTTTAAACAATTGAGTATCAAATACGTATTATCTTTTCGCTTTATTACGAATTTGGCCACCCTTGCGTTATTTATTTTTAACCAACTTCAAAAAAAAGGAGCATTTTCTCAATTCAACTGAATATTCAAATTTCTTTTGTATGTATAATGTTCGCTAATAAAATTGTGAACTGATTTCAAAGATTCTTTTTTTAATTGAACTGTTTGTACTCGAGGTCAGTCAGATGTCAATTTGGAGAAAATATTCCACACTAAGGGTATGAAATTAGGGATAAAGTCTGTTTTTTTTTCAATTTTCAAAAGTTATAATTGTTTGCAGTCTGTTATTGTGTTCCAATGCTTGGCAAATACCTCCTAACCTCCACAACTCCCTGTTTTGCACAATATTAGGTTAGTATTTATGCGCTTCCAAAGTCGGCCCACCATTGCCTTAGAATAATTAAACTTTAATCTAATAACTTAAAATTATTTGTAATTTAGTGTCATATGTACATATGACACTAAATTACTAATTTATTAATTTGGGTTGAATTTCTAATTTATTAATTACTAGCTTCTGCCCGCGGCTTCGCCCGCGTGGCCTACAGAAAACAAATGACATCTAAACCCGAAAACCCCGAAACATCGTTATTTATTTATGATGAGCAGCTGCAATTCAAATTTTCAAGTTTATTTTTATTATTATTCTTATAAGCTCACGCCTGTTTCCCTTTGGGGTAGGCAGATACCACAGAACGTCATTTGCCCTGGTCTTGGCATATTCCCTCGCTCCCTCCACACACATTCTTTCAACATGCCCAAACCAACGTTACATTCGTTTCTCTATTCTAGTCACTACATCTTCTTTCAGACCTCACCTTTCTCTTATAACACCATTTCTCATTCTCTCAGTCAGCTTGATCCCACTCATACTACGCAGAGAACGCATGTCTACGGCATTTATTCTACTCCTATGCTTCTTCTCGCAAACCCAGCTTTCATTTCCATACATCAACGTGGAAACTAACACAGCATCGTGAACAGCCGAACGTCGTAAAAGGCACGTTTAGCTGTTCACGTTGCTGGATGCGACATTCTGGCTGCTCACAATAGCACGCAGAGCTCCCAATTTCCCGCTTTCACTCTCCTTTTAATGTCTTCATCGTGCTTTCTATCCCTAGTAAACATACTACCTAGTATACAAATTCTTTCACTTGTTCAACTCTTTCATTACCAATCTTTATTACTCATTCAGAAACCTCTTCATTCTTCTCTTACACCATTACTTTCGTTTTTGTAACATTAACTGTCATCCCTTAAAGTCTTCCAAGTTTAAATCTTCGAAAAAGCCTCCATACCTTCATACAAAGTTTTAACCCCGTTTCTCTCATTTTAATTGTGAAAATCCAAATACCCTTAAACACGGCGGTATTCATTTATGCTCAATAGTTCTAATTTTGAAGTTTCTACCTTTAAAAAACGCCGATACCTCCATACAAACTCCCCCCTCCCCGTTTTACCCCTTCAAATAAAAAATCTAAAATCTCTGAAATATCTCATTATTTATTTATAACTATCTCCTGCCCGCGGCTTCGCCCGCGTGGCCTACAGAAAACAAATGTCTTTTTTTTTAGAATCAGAAAACTTATTAGTGCTCCCACTCCCTCTCATATTTTCACCGCCCGTTTTGCCCCCTTCCAATGTAAAAATTCAAATACCCTAAAACAAACAATCATTTTGAAGTCTTCATTTTTGAATAAACCGATACCTCCCCTCCATACAAAGTTTCACCCCCGTTTCCCACCTCTTAAATTCGATAGTCATAAAACCCCGAAACACATAATTATTTATTTATGATAAGTATCTAAAATTCAAAATTTCAAGTTCCTATTAAAAACCCGATACCTCCGATCCATACAAACTTTTACTCCCCGTTTCCCCCTACAAATTTGAAAATCCAAAAACCCTGTGACGCGACATTATTTATTTATGATAAGTAGCTGTATTTCAAAATTACAAGCTCTTATTAAAAAAAATCAATATGTCCTTACAAACTTTCACCCCCGCTTCTCCCCCTTTAAATGTAAAAATGCAAAAATCCTGAAATACGTTATAATACTTATAAGCTATTTATGATCACTAGTTCTAATTCAAATTTTCATGTTTATAACTTCAATCAACAAAGACTTTCATACAAAGTTCAACCCCCAACCCCCGTTTTCCCCCTAAAGGTAAAAAATACCAAAAATGGTTTCTTAGCGGATGCCTACATTATAAAATAAACCTATTTTCCAAATTTCAGCTTTCTTGATTTAATAGTTTTGGTTGGACGATGATCGCAAATCAGTCAGGACATGTTTGCGCGTGGCAGACAGACAGACAGACGGATAGACGGGTGGCAATAGAGGCTTAGTAATAACACGTTAACACGTACGTTATTTTTACTTCAATACAAAAAAATCGTGAATGAACAACTCAAATACAAAATTTCATCCCCCTTTTCCCCCTTAAGGGTTGTAATTCCAATAACACCCGATATACTCGTTGCGTTATAAGCCTAAATAATAAAATGTAGTGATTTTTGCTGTGAAAATGTAGGCCTTTCCATACACCGCTTTATCCCCCTTTTCACCCCTTCAGGGGTAGAATTATCAAAAACACTGAGACCCGTATAAATTAATTTTTTTACGTTAGCCTAACAACAAAATTTCAAGATCCTAACTTCAAAATTGACGGACTTTCATACAAACTTTCATCCCCTAATTTACCCCCTTAGGGGTGGAATTTCCAAAAATCCTATCTTAGTGGATGCCTACACTATACAAGGTATCTATGTACAAAATTTCAAGTCTCTAGGTCCAGCGGTTTGGGCTGTGCGCTGATATATCAGTCAGTCAGTCAGTCAGTCAGTCAGTCAGTCAGTCAGTCAGTCAGTCAGTCAGTCAGTCAGTCAGTCAGTCAGTCAGGACTTTGAATTTTATATATATAGATTATTATAATACAAGTTTCCGCTAATGCCCTTAATTTAGACTGGTGATATTTCCCGCATATAAATTAACTCATAACTCAACGACTGTATTCGGGTCAAGCGGTACTTCATCATTCGTACGTATTATGCGTATTTACAGTGACGTACAAACTCGTAGATTTTGTGATCAAAAGTTTACTTAATTTCCGCGTAAACTTGGAATATTCAAGATTGCGGTGTCAAACGAGAATACTGTTATAAGTACAAGGTTTTATTTAACTCCACATGGGGGTACCGCAGGGATCAGACCTGGAGGACCTGTCTTAGTTTTCCTAGATTTAATTTTAGTTTAGATTTAATATTATAATGCTGTTTCAAATGAAACATAGAGTAGTTAATTCTAAATCCAATAACATTGCGATCTTTATACACGTCACGGAATCCGTTTCATTCTCAGATTTGAAACTGCAGTAAAGTTCTCTTCAGCGTATAATATTAATATTATAACAATAGAACATTTTAAGCACTCCGTTCTTGTTCCGTTTTCTAAAAAGATAAAATACCTCTTCTTTCACTTCACTGCAAAGATGTCAACTATTTTTACAGTTTGTTTTGGCATAGCTCAAAAATTTACTTATTCAATAGTGTGACATCAAAGCGGTTTAACAAGAAGTTTGTGTAGTATTAATGAGGAAATATCATTGCCCTTTTATTTGTCAGAAAAACTACTGGCATATTTGGGTATATTTTCAAACTCCAGACCGTTGATGTAATTTGTATGGCACTGTTTTGGTAAAAAAAAACATGGAAACGGTGATAATTTAAGAGTGTTCCTGCCGGTACACGCTTAAAGAACACACATTTTCGCAGATGCGCTTACTCTCTATCATCGCTATCAACATTTAGTAATCAAAACACGCGCCATAGAAATTACACCAATGTTGACCAAAGGTCTACATTTTGAAAATATACCCATTTATACCGATTTGCCGAGTGATTGATGTAAAGAGTGCTATTTTTCGGTGACACATAATTTTGGATATATAAAATACCTAGTATGTATGTTAGGTTAGTTTAGGTTTATTTTATGAAGATTCAAATGCAAAAAGTAGTACAGTTCGTTTAGAAGATAATAATCTTCAGAAATAATCGGTAAAGCGACATAATATAAGCGAATTGTGTTTCGGCAAACAATTAGGTGCCCTTGGGGATATACCCTTGACTTAGGTACCTGCTGTGATATTCCTGTTTGTTTATGAAACCAAAATCAAACGAGCTTTACTAACAGTTAAATGTTTACTTAGTAATCCTGACAGTTTCAATGCTATTCTAAAAACTATTACTGTCTTTAACAAAGTGTTTAGCTTTGACTTTGAATTTGTCTTTGACTTCCTAGTGATCATGACATTTAGAAATGATTTTGTAATGGGCTCACCTGTATACTATGTAATAATAACTCTACAAAAACACTTCTAATTTCTACTTTACTGTAATCGACGCCGCGACCGACCAAGGTGGAGATGCCGGGATGTTCTGAACGCATTCTCAAATGACAGGTCAGAGAAGTGTTCCAAGGGAGATGTCTTCGCTCAGCAGTGGAACGGTATAGCAGGCTATCATAAAAAAACCCTCTAGTATTATGATAGCAAAGACTATCATTATTTAATGTCCACAAAAGGTTCAAAAGGGGTAAAAAACAAACCCTGTAATTAATGAAAGCCGCGGCCGCTATACCTACAGCACGCGGAAAATGCAATCAAAAAAACAATTTCATTCTCTAGAGGTAAAACGCGGCCGTGTCTTAACGGAAGCGTGTCATTTTTTTAAGGCCTTTTTAAAGGACAAAACGGTGCGGTGGGCCGTGTCTCTGAATTAATGAGACGATTTGTCTGGAGATGAGGAGTCAGCCCTGAAATTGAATAGAATTCAATTTATTGACGGAGCTCGGCGACGGTTAATGGACTTTTGGAATGCTTGTTTGCGTTTAGGGTCGCTTCTTTGTTTTTTAGAGGGAGGAAAATGTACTATTATTATTTATTCAATAATATTAGAGCGTAAAGTATTTAGGACACCAAACTGGTAACATACTATTTCGAACAAATTACAATTATAAACTATTAATACTAAAGTCAAATACAAAATAAAAAATTACCCGCATTAAAAAACAGTTTTATAAATCAGTCATAACCAATACATTGAAATTATTAAAACCAACAATTAAACATTCAAATAAGAAATTAATTATTTGCGTCATGTTAGAAAAGAGGTTTTTTGACAGTATTTTGATTTTTAATTATCATTGGAACAACATGACATTTCGAGTCAACTCGATAGCTGGAAGTGTAGTATAATTTACAGAATTTATAGCCGCCTGTACTGCGTAACAAATTCATACAAATTAACGGTAACCACCAAGCTACTAAATATAATGTACTCAAACAAGCTTTAGATCATTAGGCTATCATATGAGTGAGGTAAAACCTTAAATACACATCACAAACGCCCGTAATCCCTCAAAAAAACCATTCCTCATTAAATCCTCAAGTTAAAGGCAAAAACGTCATTTAATCCGGAGCCCTAAAACCGCGTTTAACCCTTCAAGGGTTCTCATTATTTTTTGAGCCTGCAACAGCAGTTCATTGTTTGTGAGCCGGGTCCATTCCAACCGACAGGCTGGCGTGGTCGCCGCGTCGTCGGTGTGTACACATACAAACCACTGTTATTCTCTTAGCGCATCAGCGTCGAACTCAAAGTCGGGGCATCGCCCTATCTCGCTCACTTGAGCTACCGCGCTAGAGTAAGACAGGGCGATGCCCCAGCATCGATCTCGTCGCTGTTGTGCTTAGAGAACCACTGTCCTGGCCATAGCATCGTCACGACGTTGTGTATGTTATGTATGTGACAGTAATCATCGATTGCTGCCGTCAGCAAAACGAAATTATGGGTATGACATGTTGTTTTTTTTATAATAAGTAATGAGTTGACATAGATAATAATAATTAATAGATAGATTAGATAGATTAATAAATTCAGGGGTAGCAAGGTAATTTTTTCCAGTTTATAGATAATAATAATATATTACTTCTATGCGTGAGCAGGGGTTCCACTCCGCACTGTAGGTACGCTCGATCGGCTGGCCTATGGCATAGGCAAATCGCAGTAAGCTGTCAGATTGCCACGCTCTCTCTCGCTCGCCCTCGTCGTGTCAGTGTAATTGAAAACGAATACCGCGCAACCCTAGCGTGTCGCCGGGAGCTGCGGGGGCAAGACGGGCGCGGGCGGCGCGTTCCTTTTGACTTGCACCGCCTGGCGCATGGTGTATGAAGTAATACATACTTTTTGAGCGTGTGAATAAAGTTGGCATTCGTTTAAGCGCGGTCGTAAAGAGAAGTTTCTGTACGTTATTTATTTTGTGGCGCAAGTACGAATATTCAGACACAATTAACATTATTGTTGAGTAAGTGAATACAATACAATAAATACTCAAGTAACACACAAGAGCACTTGTGCGGTATATAACAATAAGTGCTGTATAGGGGCGATCGCCTCTACTATACGGCACTACTACTACTATGCTATACTTATACTGGGTGTGCTGGATGTACTTGGGTAGTACCGTGCGGCAATCCATTGCTTAAAAAATATTGTGGTTTTCTTGTAAATATAAAATATTTTTATCTTCCTTGCAATTAAGCACGAGTGTGAACTATCTCGTTTCTAAGCTCACGCGTGGTCAACTCTTCTCGCGTCGGGCGGCATTGCTAGGCTAAGTAGCATTGTGGGGTCTGGTTGGTACGAACCGGGCTCCCAGTGGGTTTTTTGGCGCCGTTGGCCCGTTCAATTAGGACGAAGGGCCGTAACGCCGGCCTTTTGGCCTGTCCGGTCGAGACTGAATGGAAGGTTGAGTGTACTTTACTTTCTTTAGTTGGATTTCGCTGCGGGTCATTTAAGAAGTGTTTTCGCTCTACACGTGTGTCATCACGAGTATGTATTAACGACAAAAAAGGGCGGGTAGCCTCAGAAGTAGCTGGATATTTTAGTACCTTGTCGCTGTCAGTACTGTGACAAATTCGACCAACTCTCGTTTCATACGGTGCTACGACAAGGTACTTAAGTGTTTGGCTACTTCTGAGGCTGATTGTTCATTTAATAGACTCAGGCGCTGCTTTGCGGAGGGCCATATCAACGAACGGACGAACGAACGGTTAGTTTGTCCAGTTTGGAGGTACGTTTGACGTCGGTGGCAAACAAGCATGCGGCTCGCAACTATGGCATTATTCAATCATTCATTCTCCTAGCGCTTTTATTTTCTTAGTTCGGGGTACACTTTGACCATCCCATTTGGCAGGTCAGGTTATTACATGTAGCGACTGCCGTTTGATCTCCATAACTCCTGTCAAAGGGAAACCAGACCGATAGGATTAATGTTACACATTTATTTACAAAAATGTGCAGATTTCCTCATGATGTTTTTTTTGATTGATTGATTTGATTGTTGATTTCTACAGTGCTAATGGTAACGTACATAAGTTACAAAAAAATATTTGGAATCGAAATCGGTACGTCACAATCATAAGTCTACCCCCCTAACTACTAGAGCACCAACGCGCTTTACTGTGATATCGCAGGATCGAATGCATGATACAATTTTAAAATGTTTTTATTATTAGTAAGGTGGAAATTCTGGGCCGATATATGTATTTAGCCATGTAGGATAAAAATCAGGGTTGGCTATCAGATATCAAATTTTAAGACGTTTAAGTTTTTAAATAACATATTTAATTAACTAAATTTTTAAATTAAAAGTTCTAAATTAATCAAAGCTCTTTATGAGAGACAGAGAACATGAGTATTCGAGCAATTTAATACTAATAAATGAAAACGATTGTTTTTTTTTGCAAGTAGTCGTTTACATGTCTGATTCTGCCAGCTTTAACGCTGTTACATAATTAATGAGCCACTATTTGGTCACTATTCAAAGTGACTAGCTAATTTCATTAAATTTCATTGCACTAAATGACATTTGCCTAATTAACTTACCTATGAGCAAGCTGTATGACATTACTGCTGTCACAACACAGCTAAGTTTGTCAAATATTGGCATATAAGAATTTACTAATGTAATCATTTATTCCTAACACCAAATTATCCATACATAACTTAAAACCGACTTTAAAATAAACTGAAACTACAAACAAAACTATTACGTTCTTAATTAAATTTACTTAACTTGCTTTAAATTATTTTTTTAACTGACTTTGACGTATTGAACTAAACAGAAAACCTTGCAGCTAGCTAGTTAGTTCATCCTCGCCCCGCCAAGAATTTAACAGAGCCTTGTCTTAAAAGATAGATCCATTACAATTTGGTCTAGTTCACAATATTCTGTTCAATAGAGTAGTAATAGTACTTTACGACCCTGTCGTTAAACGAAACGACTGTATTAATATCTATATGTTTATTGCTTCTTCAGTAGTTATAGGGGATCTGTTAGTACAGTGAGTACCCATATGAGTACAATGTAAGAGGTCAACGTCCTTGATATCAAAATTTTATCACATTTTTAATTTTTACGAGATGCAGAAGTCGAATTTAAACTACTAAAATGGTATTATCAACAGTTTTAATGAGCGTAGTTTTGATGTCAGGAAGAATAACTTTTATCTAGTTGCGAAACAGAGGTTTTTTTTGCAAGTGCGATTGGCCGGCTGATGATAGAGTGTCAGAGAGTGGCGGAACGTGAAATGCCTGAGAGCACGATGGAGTGATCAAAATTTTACTTAATTTATTTAGATTAAGAACCTGTAAATTTGTGCCGTTTTGGCTCTAGCTGTTAAGGTGCAAATTTGTTACAAATAAATAAACAAATAAACAAATTTTCTTACAGGGTTAATAAACAAGTTTTATTTTAACTTCACAGAGATCGACATTCTGTCGTAAACAAATGACGGTTTCCTAACACTTCCGGTTAATTGCGTAGTTAAAGTTTTCTTTTGTGTTCACTGGTCAAGTTAAAAAACTTATTATTAAGTTGGGAAAGCTAGAAACTCTTGGCTGACTGCTTACAATTTTTCCTATGCAATTGCATATTAATAATAAGTGTGCTTTTTTTATAAAACTGTGATTTTAAACTATAAGGCAGAAAACACTTTTTTCCCGACAGAAACAATTTCTGAGGTAAAAATCTTCGACGCGAATGAAAATTGTGAGGGAAAATTTAATTTATAATCAGCAGTTACTTTTGCAGTGCAGCCGTAGCAGGTCTACGAACTCGCGGCGCTCGTAGCGGCGTAGCATGCAACTCACGTAGCACTCATTGAGTTCTGCAATTAGGTAAGGTAACTATTTTCTTACTGAATTCCGCTAGGAGTTGACAGGCAAGAGAAGTTTACTATTAAGAGTTACTTGAATTTGTGTTAAATATCTTTTAATACGTTTTGTTTGTTATAAAGTTGGCATATTTTCTTTACATTACATGGTATAAAAAAGTCGCAATCCGACTCTGTCGGTCTTAATATCTTCGGCCACCTACTGCTTTTAAATAAAAAAAGCGACGGATTTTGACATGGTTTTTATTTAGATTTTTTTTACGGAAGGTTTTTAATTTTAAGTACATTGCATCTTAATTGTACTCCTGTAAAGCCGGGGTGGGTCGCTTAGATATTTAAAAAAGTCCGTTGGTGACCTTTAAGACATTCATCTAAGCTTCAGAACTTGGCCCTAAATTCTTGCGTTCATTAAGTTTCTTCTCACATTCGAGAAAATTAAAAAAATTATATCTGAAAGGGATTTGACACTTACTTTTAACATATTGCACATATTTACTTAATCTCAACTGAGCAAAAACTGCTTAAGTTTTTTATTATCCCGCCTAGCCACTTATACCTATCTGTGGGCCGTCTAACTTAACGCCAAGTTGCCTAACCATAACTCAATGGGCCATGTAACTCAACTAATGCTCCATCCTTATATTCAAACAATGGGTAATTTTATCTAACAGACGTTACATTTTAACAGATGTATATACATATATACATGAAGCCACACCTGTTTCCCGGAGGGGTAGGCAGCGACCACGGTTTTCCATTTGCTAGGATCCTGACTTACAACTGTTGCTTCACCTTATTTTTATTTTCTTTAGACTTCTCATAACATTGACAGATTTACCGTGTAAATGAGTCATAATTATACAGTTGCCAGGTAAAACGATTCGTTGTTTAAATATAGGAACGCGGCATTAGCAGCACAAAAGTGAAGCCTGAACAAAACCAATAATTACCACTACATATCCCAGCAAATTCGAAGCAGATTTTTTTACGGCTTCGTTTTTTATCACCAAGAAGAGACATCGGATCCTTCGAGTCGCGATTCAATCCAATAACAATAAAACGGGTAATAAAAAGTGTATTATTTATTACTGAATGGGGAGGCAGAGGAATAATGGCACCGCGAATAACTTCCACAAAAACTTCCTATGCTGATTGATTTATAGTCGTGGCTAAACCTTTCCTCTATTTTTACTTATCGACGTCGATCTAACATGAAACGAGTATTACACAGGAAATTAATATAAATTTCATTTCCTTGTTAACATAAATTCAACCCAAACAATAACAAAGTTGAGAGTGATTTTAAATTTCTAAAATAATAAACTAAGATTTTTGTAAACAAACAGCGCCGCGGTTGCGGAATTTTGCTGTATCGGCGAAATGTGTTTGCCAATTTTCAGTTCCAAAGAAATTTTGGCAACCATATGTTGCCAACACAATCTTTGGCATATTTTGGATTTTTGTAATTTTCTCATGCAACTTGCGTGACGTCATGTCAAGAAATTAATATATCGAATGTTAGTCTGAAAATTTGCAGATTACCTTCGTCATAGTTTTGCCATACCTGAAGAAAGTCAATAAACGTAAACTAATTAACATAGTTTCGTTATAAAATTAGTTGAATAGAGTATTAGAATAAGAATACATAGATAACAATTTCATTTCGATTGGAAAATTCCAGACCGAATTTTATTTATTAATTTACAACAAGTGTCCGATGTACAAAGAAGGCAATTCATATTCCCTTTTTGTCTCGAGCGTTTCGAAAAAAAAGAAGTTCTTAGTATGCTCTTGAACTGGAAATATTAGCCCATGTTGATTCAAAGTCAAAGTCAAGTCAAAGTCAAAATATCTTTATTCAGATTAGGTTTCCAGGAAACACTTATAAATGTCATAAAATTTACCACCGAAAAAAGTCTCAGATGAGAGGATACCGACAAGAAAGTCGACAAGAAAGGTTTTTTTATGTTTAATTATATTAAATGTAGTATATTGTTAGCCATTGAAAATTTCAACAGTTGTAGCTAAAATTAGTTCTAAATTATTTAAAATAGATGTACACCTTTAAAAATGATTCCAATGATCTGAGAACCTCCTCTATTTTTAAGTCGGTTAAATGGGTTGATAGTGATCTATAAACCTACTATGAACATTTAATATTCACAACAGATTTAAACAAGAACGATAAACTTTTAGGCTCACTGTCTGCTGTAAATATAGGTGTGTATGACTTTGTTTAGATCAATGTATTTGTGTAAATGAGCTAATTATGTTAGGTTTTTTAATAGTTTAAAAAATAAATAGAAAGAAATAAAAAATATTCATAGTCAACTGAAAAGAAATGACAAAGACTTCATTTTGAGGATGTTACAAGTTTCAGGGCCTCCGCTAAGTCGCGCGGGTGCTCATACTTTTGTTCGTTAGGCGTGAACCTGCTCCGTGCACCCGCACGACGTAGCAAAGGTGGAGGCCCTCATCTACAGCAGCGCTGCTTTTCAATATTTCAAGTACTTTTTAAGATACATCAGTTCATTTACTTCAGTGCACCTAGCACGAATCTTCACGATACGCGTTAACTCGCGTAACAAAACATTTGATTTACGACTTCATCAAACATTTTTGAATTTTTTTCTTAACCGGAAGTAAATAAGAAGCATCTAAGTAACCTGAAACGTAAACATTTACGTTAGATCAATTTCAATCAGTCCCTGACTACACCCAATTTGTGGATCCGTTTGACTCGAGCTCGCTGAAGAAGCAGGTAAGTGAATATTGCACGCCATAAAAGGCTTTCAATGAAAATTAGGATTGACAAATGACAGCAAAAGAAAAGATTTATCGACGAGAATGTTGCGGTAAACTGTTTATAGCGAAATACACGTAAATACGCTGAGACACAGCGGCGTCAACGATGACAAGTTAAATACATATATATGAGGAAAATGGATAATGGTGATGAATATGTATTCTAAAAATTGTCGTATGTTTTTGATGGGGTAATATAATAAATGTGCGAGGTTGTCGTATCATGGGTATGGAGCCGATGTTGTCGGGTTTTTGTATTAGCTCCATAAAAGGAGAAGAAGCCTGTGCTTTTTTTTATTTACCTTGGCAAGTATGTAACAGTTAGATGGATCAAAAATTTTACTAGAACAAAAGTAGTCTCTTCTATGGTCAAAAGTTTAACAACTTGGGTACATACCAATTTGTATTTTCTATGAAATCCTTAATAGAATATCTGTATAATCGCAGTAGTAATTTTAAAAACATTGGCACTTTACACAGAAAACAACAGTTTTGTTACACGTAACCAAAGTTTTGTTACCTATTACAAAAAAAAGTGACTTCCGAACTATTTGTTACACCTTACCTACCTTTTCATTTGTAAATAACTCGTTAAATGTTTATCAGTAGCAAATAGTCTTGTTTTATTTAAATGAACGTTGATTACCATTAACCAAAGTCACGAGTAATCAAACTAGTTCGGTTGTCATTTTTTTTCAGTGTACTTGTTTATAATCACACTAATATTTTTAATGCGAAAGTTTGTGTGTCACTTAGTATTTTTGTTACTCCTTCACACTATAATGCCTAAACAGATTTGGACGAAACTGTGCCCCAAATTAACACATAAGCTACCTTTTATCTCGAAGTATATGTTAAAAATATTAGTCTAGATGAAAATAAACATTTTTGATTTGATTTTTTTATTGAATACAAGAACTCCTGTTACAAGCATTTTTATGCTTACAGAAGTGTTTCACCCTTAATATCAAAGCCATACTGGAGAAACGAAAAAAAAATGCAAGAGTGAGTCAAGATTGACAAAAAAAAACTATCCACAAAAATAACCACATCGTCCAAAACTCTTATTTGAACACAAAAATTCTAGAACGTACGTAAGATGTTTCTCGGTACGTCAAATAAAATTAGACCGTTATAAAAGTCCGTTTTTGCACGTGCCTCCTTTGACCTTTCCCAAATACGGTTGCGGGATTCTTCCTTTGTAATTTAATAATACTTGTGCAAAAGAAATGTACTTGATGTAATTGCTAAGGGTCTGTAAGGGCCCCGGTTGAGGGAGAGCATTTTGTTTTATAAATGTACTAGGTTCGTGTAAAGGATAATTCTTAGAGTATTGTGACAAAAACCGCGTTAAATTATGTGTGTATGGCCCTTTCTTCTCTAAGCGCTACACATCAATCTCGATTACTCATGCTAGCGTGTTAAGCAAGACGAGACGCTGCGATAGAGAATTACTCTAAAGGTTTTATGATTGGTTTTTGTAAATATTGTGAAATAAAATAAAATAATTAAAGTTTTTACCTTTCACAATAATGCCTTATATTTTCTCGACTTGTAAACTGCGAAATGAGACAGTTAAAACGGTTTGTATTGCGTGGTTTCTTACGAATCTAATACCGATGGTTTGGCCCTTGTCAGGTCTCATGCTACTTTTGTATGAGAGTTTAGAAGGGCTCGAAACGACGAGGATTAGATTTGATGCAAAACACGCGATAAAAACAGTTTTAATTGTTTTATTTCAATGATTTTAATGTTTTATATAAATAATATTTATATCGCGATATAGTCAGTCATGAAATAACCCGTGCGCCTAGCACGTACGACGAACTTTTCGACACACGTTAATTCGCTACGTAAGTTGGTGCGTCTCGTTACTACGGTGCACCTAGCATGAGTCTTCTCAATACGCGTTACCTCGCTACGTAACTCAGTGCGTTACTCTCATACTTGGCCAGTTAGCACGAGAGGCACTTTGTTACGTAGAGAGTTACCGCGTGTCAAAAAGGTTCATGCTAAATGCACTGACCTGTTAAATGAACGTATAAAATGCAAGAAATGTTTTTGTACAAAGTAAACGAGTTTGTGAAATTACAATAACTTATATTTGATTATGATCCATTAAGCAAAAACTGTAAATGGGAAGTAAAAATTTAATATTTCACAAAAAAAAATTAGGTACCTACATATTAATACTTTACTTTTCATGACAGTAAAAAACAAACGCAATTCTTTTCTATTTTTAATTTCATTTCAGTACTACGAGATTCAAGCGAATGAACACCACATCTGTCTACATCGGTTCTAGCAATTAGACTTTAAATTCCGACGTAACCGTTAAACTCCTTTAAGTCTCTCACAGTACGAGGTATGCATAAATCTTAATCTTACATGTATATAGTAAAGTCGTATACACCGCCTGTCCGTGTGTACACCCAGACATCTGATTGATGGATGTGTGGCGCCCGCTGCCTTTAGTGGAATTGCTAAGGCTAAATCAATTTTAAATGGGTAGTTTATTGGTACGAAAATACACTTTTTATGAGCTGTAGTCATACCGGAGACAAAGCTGCCCTGTAATTGGCCAACGACCGAGTCGGGAAACCGGTTTTGTTTTCTAGACAAAACCAGTTTGCGCCGGTTCAGCTAGATAACGATCTTAGGCAGCATTAGTGCTGTTGCTTATTTGGAGAATGAGCGGAAAATCCTCTGCGCCAAAGCAAAATTTAACGTTACGTGTTACGCTGTGAAGCTTTTCTAGGTCGTTATAAAATATCTTCTTCAATTAATTGTTGTTGCTATCATTTTAGTCACTAATCACTAGGCTAACCGATCGTCAAACTTTAGAACGATCTATCTATTTATCCAATATTAAGATCAAGTCAAAGTCAAAGTCAAAATTTACATTAAGCTTTAATGAAATAGGTACTAATGAATGTCAGAAAAAATTACCACATTTGAAGGCATATTCATTAGTGTTTAATGTACCTACTACCAAAAAAAACCTTACTGTGCTTATTGTGAAAACCTTTACCGTGTTTATTGTCATCACTTGCCTACAGTTTAATAGTAAATTATCATATTATGATTCCTGCACATTTGTACAATAACATTTTACCTTTCTTAAGTCTGAAAACCATGATTACGAATACTTCTGAAGTATTTTTTAACACTGAATCTTTTCGCGTAAACTAAAACCTTAAAACGTTGTTCAATTTAAGCACTAGATCTTTATTCCAAGGAGCAGTGTCCAAGATTAGGACAGCCCTAATGACAACCAACCTCCGATAAGATAATATAGTGCGTTAACAGAAACCGAAACTAGTGAAATCTATTAGCACAATTTTTCTCGAAACACGTCAAGTTGCTACGTAACTCAGTGCGTCTGTCCTAGCCGGCTAGTTGAACGCGACGCCCTGATTACGTTACGTAGCGAGTTAAAGCATACCGAGAAGGGTCATGCTAGGTACATGAACATCCAAGAAAGGCGTTCTAACTGCTTCTAACACCCCAAGTGCCTCAGAGTCGATAAAAAACATCCCGAACAATTACGATGGAGATTTTATCACAAAAGCTACAATTTATCGCGGTGTTTTCCTTAATGGACTCATAATGCCGCTAATCTGATTACAGCTCCACTCTGACTTTATTAGACGTGACAGTGTTTTAAATTGTTTTATCTTAATGCAGATCTAATACAGTTTCAAGGTGAGGAAAAATTGGAAGTGATTTTGACGTGACCTGTAAAAAGGCGAATACTTAATAAAATTTTATCTAACAGCCGGCCGCTGTATTGATTTTCTCGTTAAGTTTATGAATACCTAGAAAATTTATAAATACTTTACTTATGTACGGTGGAATTTTAAAATTGTATTATTCTCTCGAAGTTCGCAGCAAAAAACATAACTTACCTAATTAACTTAGATTTATTTTAATAATCGAAATCAAGTAAGAAATGGAGGAGTATATAACAATAACTTAAGACTATTGTGTACCAAGCGCTTTCCATACAAACCTTAACCTTTTTCGGTATGTTGTTGTTATACCTTAAAACAAGGTTTCTAGGTTTTGATTTGTAAATATTCCTTATAGATTTGTAAATATTGTCACTAATTGTTTTGTATAAAATTCCAAAATCTGTAAGCCTAGTTCTAAAGCACAATAAAAGCATACCAAAAAATCATAACTAGACTCGTAAATTAAAGTTCACAGAGTAGAAAACGTTACTGCTGTTTGAATGCAAAACGCTTTTTGAGACTTTGTACAGTCAGCTTCAAAAGTAACCTAACATTTAAGAACCTTGTCGTAGTATCGTATGAGATGAGAGTTGCTCGAATTTGTCACCTCACTGACAGCGACAAGGTATTAAAATGTTCAGCTACATCTGAGGATGACCGTACTCAATCAAGTCAATTGGAAAATATCAATTATAGAAAGAAAAGAAAAAACCCACCCCAGTTTTGCACCGGTGCAATATACTCATTATTAGATTCAGGCGTTACTTTGCGGAGGTCCATATCAACAAACTGGAACAAATTACCTTGCTACTCCGCGAAACCAAACACTTGCGCTTGCTGTTTCGCGGAGTAGCAAGGTAATTTGTTCCAGTTTGGTGCAATATACTAACAAGAACATTATTAGAATGTATTTGTTTTTCATAGTAAGAACCGATTCAAAATCTGTTGCATGGTTTAGGAGATACAGTAAGGAGAGACAGAGCCGGAGAGTGACTTTGTTTCGTACGATGTAAAGATACCTATATCACTGTAGTGGCCACCACCAGTGGTGTTTTACCACCATCTTGCTCATTAATCCAGCCGCTAAGCAGTGATTGCGCTGTTATGTTCCGGCGTGGAAAGCAAGACAGCCGGTGCACTGGCACAAAAGGTATTCCATCTTAGCCCTCTGGTTTTTTTTTTGGTGGCCTGAATGTCTCGCGAGAGGTACGGGCGACTACGATTGCTGAGCAAGTAAAATGAATAGATGCATCGTAAGGGTTACAATGAAGATCGAAGGGTCCATCGGCCCGTGCGACGACTCCGGTCGGCAGTTCGAACCACCACCAAAAGTCATCTAGAACGTTACTTTATTGGCAACGCATTTGCAATCTCCTTGATTTTGTGGGTGTCTATAGGCGTTGGTGATTACTTTGCATCAGGTGACCCATTTGCTTGTTTACCTTCCTATTATATAAAAAGTGGCAAATCCTCTGGTGTATTTTAACAACTTAAAATTGATGTAATTAAAGTCATTACTTCAATTAGGTTGGTACTTTATAAAACGTAAATGCTTTTTTATTGCCCTCTGCGCTCTCACTAACGTTAAAACGTTTCGACCTTTTTTCGGATTGAATGTTTTTGCAGTTTTCATAAGGACTCTACGTTATGACAAATTAACTACGCTAAACTTTAAAACTCATTTTTATTCATGTAAAAAAGAGAACTAACAAATAAAACAAGGCAAAAATGATTGAAGTAAACTAGAAAAGCGTAAAATTAAGTTTATTTCTCCCATTAAATTCCTGCTAAAAGTGAGGTAGTATATTGAACCCTGTGTGTATAATTTTTCGTTGCTTTAATTATACACTTATAAATAATTATATCTCTCTGCATTGTATATCTGTCTTTGGTATTGTAAGTTCCACATTTGTGTTGATTGTGATGTCAATTTATTTTTAACATCCTCATGGTGGGCAAAAGCCTTCTCATTTTCATTATAATTATTTATTTCTCATGTGAATATATTATACAGTTCAAAATTAAACAAAACACGCTGTATGAAACCAATTTACGATGAAAAACAAATTCTACCAAAAGAATAAAAGAACAATGAAATTAATTTACCAGAAATATCTTTCTTACGTTTTCCTGCCGGCTCAAAAAAATACTCTCTGTTGTTTTTGAAGACCGCTTTCATAATTGTTATTCTAAGCTTTTATTGGTTTAAACCATACAACATAGAATCACGTTTCAACCCAATTACGTATATAAGATACGAACATAAAAATTCCCTCATTATTTTACCCAACCGCAGCCAGAAGAGTGTTGTTTACGAAGTGGGGTTTTTTAAGGTTACATTTTTTTGTTAATTTCAAAACTATTGATATTTCAATCCTCGAAATAGTATTTTATGCAACTGCTATATAATGAGAGGCCTTAAAACACGAGTGTGGTTTTATGAAACGAGCGTCAGCGAGTTTCATAATAGGATCACACGAGTGTTTTAAGGCCTAATTATATACAGTTGCATACATTACTTTATCTACACACATATCATAACTGCAAAAAACCGTAACAGCAAAAAACCAACAAACAAGTATGGCGGCAATTCGATCTATCCGTCAAGACGAACGTTTTTTTTAAATCATAGACAAAAGAATGAATTCCCTATTGTCATGTCACTCGAGATGAAATGTCGTGCGTTTAAATTAAAAAATCATACTGAATTGACGTTTCGTATCGATAACTGTTTTAATATCTGTGGATACTAGAATAGAGACCAACTTGAATTTTGACAGCTGTTCCAAATTTAAATTCATAACGTCACGAGATATCGGTAATGTAATCACCAATAAACACAGACTATTAAGAGATACTACCCAATAAAGAACAGATTTACCTACTACCACAGACAAGAAAATTCTTAAAATAATATTGGTTGTAATAATGCTGGTCATTTTCTATGGTTTTTGAACGCGTTATTGAGAAATTATGATATGTGTGTAGATAAATAATTATAACAGTTAGTACTGGGAAATAGAGTCTTACACAGTCAATATCGTCTCGGTTGGTCTCGATCACATTTGTATTTACTCTGTGAATGTAAATTAGTGACTGGGCGTTGGAGTAGTGTAAGGTTTCATTTAAATTTTAATTAAAACAGTAACTTGTTTCGTTTCTTTTGCATCAAGAACAGAAAAACGAACTACGGAGAGAAAAAAATTTACGCAATGCAAAATAAAGATGGTTTATTATTTTACATTTTACTTTTTTTTTAATATTAGGACATACGAAAATAACATGAATTTACTCAAACTTAACGTAACAAAGTAAAAATTAAACTAAAACTACCAGTATCCTAAAAATAAAGCAAAACTGAAAAATATTACTATAATTAATAAAATATAGATGAATAATTTTACTTCATATTTTTAACTCCGGTAATTTTACTGCTAATTAGCGCTACCCGCTACCCTCTAAGCTCGCAGCAGCGTATTTCCGCTTAGTTGCAAAAACCGATACAAACCAAGAATCCAATATCGGATTGTTCTCTTGGAATGTGTTAAAGATGTTTTAACACATTCAAAGATCAATTTTCTTATTTCGATAAATATATATGCAACGCAACAAACTTACAGAACGCGACAAATAAAAATGAATTAAAATGTTAATTCGGCATAGAAATGAAGATATCGTTCCAAATGGCATTAATAATAAAATTTCATGAATATTCCTAATATTGCGAATTGAATTGAAGCCAAATTTCCGTCTAGTTAGCATACTTGCTATTAGCTAAGTGACAATAAAAGCAAGAAAATGAAATAGCCCATACGTTTTAGAGAATGTAACCGAATAAGGGCAATGTTTACGAGCCATATAAACTATAGCCATAAAATTCTATAGTACTAGCCGGGAGGATCAGCACTTTCACTAGAACGAAAAAGTAGCTTAATTATGCAGTTAAAATATACAAACTTTTCAAGACTTAGCTAGTTTAGTTACTTGTTAAGTGTTTGTATTGTTTTTGCTCGTATTTTTATTTTGTTGAATATATAATTTACAGTTACTAGTTACTATGAATCATAATATTTAACATATTTAAACATATACATAATTATGTCTGCTATAATTATATCGATAATCAATGAAACTATCTTAGTTAACATAGTTTTTTTGAACTTCGTTTTTTAATGCTTTCAACTAAAAATATTTCAAAATGTATGGTCTTTATATTTTTTACTGTCGGGGGTAGGAACATGTAACGGTAACAATAATGACACATTAAAAACAAATTATTTTCTTAACGATACCCTGAGCCTAAAAATTAGTAATGACATACGAAAACCTGTGCCATCCAACAAATACCTCATTCGATGTTGTAAGTTTAAGAAAAAAGTAAAATGCAATCTCCCACCAATATCTGACACTGACATTTATATTTCGGTCTGACGTTTAGTCCTACAGACTGTCATAAGACCTTATAATGCTCACGTAAACCGCGCTTTTGTAACTCTAACATGCAGGCTGTGCTATTTGGCCATGCACGACCTTATTAAGTAGAAAGCTAGATAATATAAACATGAATGAGAATATTTCTGTCGTAAATGAATTTGGTTTCCGTATTATGCAAAAGGATGACAATAGGCAAGTAAATTTAGTATTGTATTCGCATCGCGGACTTGATTAAATTACATTATTGAGCCTATGTAATGAGGTCGTTTCAGTTTCATAAGTAAACAAGGTCTTCAAACTTACTGGAAGAAGAGAAAAGATCTTCAGGATATTATCTCGAAGCTTGCATGGGGGGTATTTCGTTTTGAGTTTGGGAATAAAAGTTTAACCCTCTTATCCATAAACGCTGCCTTAACTTATGTTAGTTAACATGTTTTATGTCTCTATCTGTCATTGTGACGTTTACCCTCAAATGAAAGGGACAAATAAGGGGGTTAGTATTTACTTTGATCAAAATTCATTCAATACTTTGTTTGGCAAGCAACTTTCTAAACCAAGCTGGCCTTAAACTTATTTACATTAAAAACAATGTAATACTGTTTGCCTTGTTAAATGTGTATTAATTAATTATTGCTCAAGACATGTGTCAATGAGAATTAATATATGTAATGCCCTAGTAATTAACGATGAACGGCAACTCTACAGTCTCAGACTAGGAAAGCTAGATTAAAGAGTAATGTAGCACAGTAGATCATAAAATTAAACGATATTTAATCAAGAGTCGCTTGTCAAATTTTGGTTTGGATTGTCTGTAACTTATTGTAACTACGGTATGTATGTATGTATTTAAATTATTTACTGTACAAAAATCATGAATAACACAAAGAGATACAGTAGTTAGAAGTGCTGATGTAAAATAATCAATTTATCCCTTTAAGGGATCTCTTCCAGTTAAATTTTAAGTGTATGAAAGGAATAGCGTAGTAGAAGGACAGACAAAGAGCAAGAGTATAGCAATAACTGTGTAAAATTACCATACAATGTTCTTATAAATACATTACACATTATACTAATAATATATACAATTGACGTTGAATTGAGTAAATACTTCCCATACATGGTTAACGAAATCAAACATATTTGTCAGAATATTGAAATCGTAAGTTTTCAAATTAAAAACCGAGTTTCGTGCATAGAGCTCGAGATGAATCTTGTTACTATATGTAGATAGCCATTCTTCCCTCAATTTTCACCTTTGGTGGTGAAATATTTCCTCCAAATAAAAAAAGAATTATTGAAATCAGTTCACAATTGGCGTAGATATCGCGTGACATGCACACAAAAAAACGGTCGATTGAGAACCTCCTCTTTCTCGAAACCGTTTAAGAAGAAAACACTTTGATTAAAATAGAACAAAGCAGAAACATGAAATAAAAGAAAATAATTTTAGGAAATTAACCAAATTTCACAGGATAATTACCTATACCTTGTCATGCCAAAATAGCTTTTTACTCCACGAAAAGGGTCTGTGAATAAAAAATAAAAGGAACAGTGAACAAATAAGCGAAAACTCATACCATTATGCCATAATGAGATGTCAAATCTTATGGGAACATAAATTACATCGTGACGGAGTATTTTCATGGAATTTTCTGTATTCCTACGGCTTTTTTGGAAACAAATTGAGGAATTCTCTGAAGCATACCTTTAGTTGCTGGCGGGGAATTTTAGATTAGAAGCTAAAGTATTTTTATACTTGCCTCTTGATGAATTTATAGCCAGCTGCTCTTAAACTAACGCTTCCATCATTTAATGGTTTTTGGATTCAAAATTTGGATTGAACAAAGTTTAAGGTCGAATTCCTTGATCAAAGTAAAAAAACTATTTAAAATAATGGTTTCTGATAGATTGCCTATAGTGAGACGAAAAACACATTTTCCGTTCTTTTGTTTTTTAAAACGCACGCGTATGTGAAAAATATTATTGCAGATTTAATCAGCAGTCAATATATTAATAAAAAAGGATTACTCACGTATTTTAAGTCGAGAAACGCCCGAAATGTTTCGGACCAGTCCGTGGTCCTTAACACGTCGGGCATTTCTCGACTTAAAAATACGTGAGTACGTTTTTTATTTTGTTAAAATAGCAGTTAATATTTCAATAATTACTTACCCATGAACTGCAAAGCGAGGCAGGTGATAAGCGTCCGCAGGATTGGAGCCATTGTGGTCACTGATTTTGTATTAACTTTCTATTAGACCATTTCAGTACAGATTTAGTCATTTTACTGTAAAACACTGAACGTTAACACTTATATGAAATTTGATTACGTTTACATTCTCACAACACTTTTTTTATCATTCCAAGTTTTATTTTTGAGTTTAGTAGCATCATTTGCCACAATGTTGTTGATTTGTTTTACTTCCACTTCATTTTATTTCATTTCGTCATCTTTAAGTTTAGTGACGTCGTCAAACATTTTCATTTCAATTAAGCTTTTTAATTTAAGGTTGTTCAATTGTTTCACTTTAACCGCGTTCATTTAAAGCTAATTCAATTCCAGATTGGGAGCGAAGATACATTCTTCACTTGTCTTGTCTACAGCTGTGGTCAAATTTCCGTTGTGGTTTCGGGTTCCCAGCCTCTGTAACAAAGTGAGTAATACGATCAACTCTACTACTATGATGTGGTTGAACAGATCTCAATTTAATCAGAGTCGATGAATATTGGGTGTCAAATGGCTGAATCAACTAATGGTTATTTGAAACTTATTAGTTTCGTCTCACAGCTCAATTATGGCTTATTTTGCGTACAGTAATTACGCGTTCTGTGGTCTTTGCCTACCCCAAAGGGAAACAGGCGTGAGCTTATAATAATAATAATTCATAAAATTTTGAAATTTTGAAATTTCAAAAAATTATTAGTTTTAAGTGCCGGTGAAATAACTCCACAAAGTAAAACCTTTAATAACTCTTCACTAAATTTTCAAAGTGAAATATCATAAAAGTCGCTGACCCGTTTATCATCAAATATGGATAACCAAACTACTAAGTAGATTATGAACTACTGAATGTCGCTGGCGAGCCTACCTATCTTTAAGCTAAGTAAGGTATTGGTTTTGTCGTTTAAGCCGCTAGTCTGCTAGAATATTTGGCGACTTGCCAAATGACATAATTTGCTAAATATGAGCTAGGAGTAGAATGTCACTAGACTAAATTGTTAGCTAAGAAAACGTATAATATTATTCTTGTGGTTTTTGTTATAATGTGCGTTACAAATTACATGTATTTCAAATGTTAGAATGAGGATAATGAAGGACCTACATATAATAAACACATTCAATTGTTTGACGATATAATGAATGATGTTTTAATGAAGAAATACTTGTAGTCGAATCAACTGACTATGTTGCTGCGAAATTCGTATAAATTGCTTTGCTAGTCCACGATAACAAAGAGCAGCTTTGCTCCGCTGAGTAACGCCCAAATATATTAATAATTTAAGGTGGGATTCGATGGAACATGTCTACTTCTACAAATGTTTATCACTCAAATTACACTATTACATTTAATTATATTATTTTTACTATAGTAAAACTTATTGATGATTTCAATTGACATTGTGAAACATTTCCGAAATTGACTTATAACAGAAAACACATAGGTAAATCAGTCAAGATATAACATTTAATTTGGACCATATTGCTCCTCATGCAGAATAAATAAATAATAAATAAATTTAAAAAGACCTATCCATTATTGACATTCCATTATTTATTTTCTTTTAGTTTTAGTGTTTAATGCTTTTATGTTTTTGCTATAGACATTTTTATAATAATTATTATTATGTAATTATGACGACCTCAATATTAAAACGGTGTAATTTGACACTCCATGCAATTTATAATGTAATTCTATATTGACTGAATAAATAAAATAAAATAAAGTGAAAAGGTACAATGATTTTTAAAAATTGCACGAATAATGCACTCAAAAACTAGACCAAGTCGCGGGCAAAAGCTAGGTTAATATTTATTCAAAATGAGACAGTTTGAAGAAGTTCTTGAAGAAGGCGTAAACGGCCTTTAATTTATTAGGTTTTTTCATGGATGATTTTATAGATAACATACATTTTTGGCATAGAACATTTTGCGGTCAAGTACGAATAGTCCATTTAGGACTCCGTTTTGGGTCAAGGTATTGTCATGAAAATATTCGTGATTGCAACTGAACCCCCTAAAGCTTGTTTCGTATTCAGAAAGGTGTCTTTTCGGGGACTGTTTCGGCTTTGGCAGCTTGTAAAACTCGTTAGAAAGTTAGACTTCTCACGAAAGTGACTCTTGCAAACCACAACATTTTATTAAAACTTTTATCGCTCCGATGACGGGCTACGCACAAAACTCGGTGGATTAATAATCCACTATTAAGGTATGGGATTTCGCGTTAATATTTAGTGAAATTGGTAACTTCTATCTTCAATTCATAATAAGGGAGATAAAGGAAAAAAAATGCAAGTAGGCCACATAGCGTCTTTTACATATGAGATTCTATCACCGCTTTAGGAAGTTAAAGATTCTGCTAAGAAGAAGCGCGGGAAGAAATTCAGCAGCTTATCTTTTTTCCTTATTAAAAAAAATTACAGTACAAATTATCGCTACCAATGGGGACCAACAACTCCAAGAGAATTGCTGGTCCCATGTCTACCAGAAAGTGTAGAAACCCCGTGGGAATCTTACCCATTTACAGAACGTTTTCATTTACAGCTGTACAGTAAACTAGTGATTAGTGGCCGTTATCAAAGTGGCGATTGGAAGGTAAACGAGAATGTATTTCACCTGATGGTAAGTGATCACCACTTTAAATAATTAATAGATTCGGGCGTAACTTTGCGGAGGTCTATATAAACAAACTGGAACAAATTACCTTGCTACTCCTTGGTTGCTTGCTTGGTTTCGCGGAGCAGCAAGGTAGTTTGTTCCAGTTTGTTGATCACCACTGTCCATAGACACCCGCAGCACCAAGGAGTTTGCGGATGTGTTGCTAACCCTTATGCTGATGTGTTAGTCTTGTGATGTTTTGTAACAGAACTGACAGTTTAGTCGTGCGTCGTACAGTGGTAGGTCGTGACGGATGGTCGTAGGGCGGTGCCAGCCAGGGCTTCCAACCCCCGGGATTTCTAGTATGACCAATCCCGGGACCCCAGTACTGTGCATACTAAAAGTTCTGGTATTTCAAATCCTAGTGCCAGTAGTGCCCAGGCACAAGGCACATGTTCTGGAGAGACGTAAAAATAACCAGAACCAAGTTTATACATGGTTATACATGGTAGTATTATACATGGTAGTTAGTAGCATTTTCAGGGGCGCAGATATAAAAGCTCGCACCGGGCGTATAAAAGGCTATTTGGTTACGACACATAATTAGACAATATCGCAGAATAATAACTATGTCTATCGAATAACTTGTATTCATGCGCACGCGCGGCAACTTAGTGCCTGGTGCGCCGATATTCTTGTATCTCCGCAAAGTAAGCAACGCCTGACTGTATTTAAATATAACTATATTAGTTAACTCTGTTACGTTAACTAGTTAACGTTAACCGACGACTTTTTTTATAAAGCGCTCTACTCCGTTTCTTCAAAGTTCCTAGATTATCGCAATCAATTACCCGCAAACGAGCGATTTAAAAGGCGAACGAAAGATGTTGCAAGATAAACTCCGATTTCAATTTTGTAGGGTAAACAGTTTAAAGGGAGACCGTGTAACGAGTATCGAATGATAATGGAATGAATTGGAGCTAATGTTCGCAGTGGGGGGAAAAGGAGGGACCACGATTCCTGTAAGCGGGCGTGTGGAACGCGGCGGTTAACACGCTTAGCCTAATATAAATCAATATACATATTGGAGAGATCTTATATTCGCTTACCGTATATGATATATTATTATTATGCTTTGGCATCTCATTTTTATGTAAAAGCTGATGGTTTTCCATAGCAGATAATTAAAAAAAAATTAAATCGTTTACTTTTATAATCTTTCCTGATATCATTGACTTGTACAAACAACAATACAGCTGTTAGTTTAAAAATATACATTTATAGATTTTGTCTCTGAAAAATGCAATTATTTAATTACTTAATTTTAAAAGCCTAGTTTTTATTCGCTTGATAATATTTTGTGTGAATTTGTCGTTATCTGTCTACTTGATTATAATACAAATTGATTTACCATATTTAATACAACCCCACAAAGTATTTAGTTAAGTATTAACATTTATATGTTTCTACTACTAATTTTAAAAGTAACCACAACAGCAAACTAATCATTTTACGCATACCACAAATAATGGAAACAACAGGCAATGTCATTGCTAAACCGCGATCTCTTCCAGACAACCTCAGCCTTAAACTGAGTACTTAGCACTTTTTTCTTTAATTAACAGTAATAATAAAGCTTGCGTGTGGACTGTAATTTATTACTCTCTTACCTGCGCAAACTGGTTTGTGCAGACGAGACGGAGCGCTTAGCCGCAGTATTAGTGACTGCTATGTTTAGGCGTTTAAGCCGCAGCGTTTAAAACGCCAATCTGTAATTTCTAATCGTAATTTGATTTCATATCACGTCGCTACACTCCGGCGGTATTCGAGATCGCGTTTTGATACACATTTACATCCGCGTAAGTGCCGGAGCTACCAACTTTCCGGAATGCTAGATTTTATCTCCGGACTTTTTAAAAAAGGTTTGCTCGCTGTCAGATAAGGGAGGTTTTTTAGTAGGAACTTTGTAGCAGGTTTGCTGGTTGCTTATGTTTGACTTTAAAGTAATATTAAATGTCTATGGTTTTTATCGGGACTCTGAATTGACACTAATTTGACAGGGAACTAACTATTATAGAAAATATCAATTAAAATAATGGGATGAAATTTAATGTCCTTTTAATTTTTAATAGATTACAGATAACGATAAAAGGAGCTCGACTGTTATGCGTATGAAGATAAATCATGCTCTAACTATGAAATAAAGTTTATTTACAAAATTGTGTGGCTTGTTTCATCACTATTTTCGACATCCGGAATCCTCAATAACCCTTAATTCATTATATTTGGTGGTTTAAGGGGGAGGGGGAGGTTTTAATTAAGCCTCTCCTAGATCTAGATTAATTCCGTATTTTCTTAATTCCGGCCCTTAGAGCATACGTCTCTAAATCATAAAGATTAAGATAGAATTAGGATTTTTGAGATTTTGAAAGTTGTTCGCGAATTCGAAAATCAAAGTCGAAACTTTCAGAATAGGCAGGAAGCATTCATGAAATGTTCAAAAATATACCATCGGTTTGAAAAATTTGAGATGAGAAGATGCCGGCAAGAAACTCAACGAGGTGCAATATGATTTAGAAACCCTGCCTTAGTGTATTTTGCGGATAGTAGGACCTTGTGCAAGGTCCGTCCGTATCGCTACCACCATCTTGCTCGCTAATCCTGCCGCTAAGCAGCAGTGCTCGCACTGTTGTGTTCCGGCGTGGAGAGCAAGACAGCCGGTGTGATTACTGGTACAAGAAGTATTACATCTTAGCCCTCTAGGTTGGCAACGCATCTGTAATCTCTTCGATGTTGCGGGTGTCTATGGGCGGTAGTGTACACGTACCATCAGGTGACCCACTTGCTTGTTTGCTTTGCTATTTCTTAAAAAAAAATACTGCTGTAGGTATTGTGTGCTTATAACACTTGCATTAAAAACCATGTGGTGTTGGGAACAGACAGCCATCGGAGAGAATAATAAAATGAACAGTCACCTGAACCAGGCGGCGATATTTCAAAGTAATACGAGACTACTCGGAGAGCTGCGTTTTACTGCCGATTTTATTGCAGCTTCTATGTTGCGAAATGTCAAGAAATACTTCTACGTATACGAAGAAATAGAAGCCAACATATCTACACTGACGAAGAGCTTTATACGTAGGTACGCACTATTCTATTCTTAAGAGGGTTGCTTAAGTAGGTCTTATAAGGCCTTCGTCTCTGTAACTTTACATAATACATACTATTAAACAAAATAGCTATCGTCTTCTCTTCTATAGTCCTCATCATATCTTCGAACGGATTTTGATAAGGTATTCACTGTCATTTAAAGATTTTACTACGATTTTTTTTTAAACATTTTAAGCGTAGTGTACCCGTGTGAAGCCAGGCAAAGTCGATAGTAACTATATAGATTAATTTCTCTCAAAAATATTGTTCTTATTTGTCTTATAATGAAACTTATTAATTTAACGAATAAAAATCCTAGTTTTTTTGAACTTCTGTCTTTTTTGCTGACCGTAGTCCTCGCAAAAAGTACAGGCGGTTATTTCATCATCATGTCCTCCACGCTGTATCCGGCGACGGCGACTTCTACGTTCGGTTCAGTCCGGTTTATTACCGTTATGCGCACTGGCGCGGCTTGCGAAACCAAACTTCGCTTTAAAGATTCGATTACATGCTGCTCAAAAGAGTTTACCAGCTGAGTTGTAAGTGTAGACATAGGAGGGCTTGGGTTGACTCTTCCGTAACAAGTGCTTTACGCCTAGACTTTCGAGACGTGCTTGCTAGAAAACATCCACTCTTTCACAAACACTGCATTAAACAGTAGATAAATGATTTAACAATAATCAAAAGGCAAACCTATAGTCAATCGAAGAGAACTTTACACGTATAATGACACAGAACCGGTTCGTTATACGCTTAAAAATCACCACCAGAAAGATCACACAAAGTGATTTGCCCTTTGACATCGATAAATTTATGAAGAATATTGTGGGTATGATTGTGATTACCAATAAAGTGAGCAGCTAGCACGAATGCCTATGTAAATAAATAAATATCTCGGGACAATTTACACCAATTGACCTAGTCCCAAACTAAGCAAAGCTTGTACTATGGATACTAGACAACGGATAAATATACTTATAAAGGTTAATACATACTTAATAAAAACAAATAACAGCCATGACCCAAGTACAAACATTTGTATTTGTCACACAAATATTTGCCCATACCAGGATTTGAACCAGGGACCTCTTGCACAGTAAGCAGACATGTGCCACTGTGCCATACAGGTCGAAATATCTCGCTTTGTTGAGCGGTGCGTCCCTTTAAAACAAAATACACTAGGAGAAGTCGAGATATACAGTATGTATATGACGATAACATAACACTTAAGATGCTGTATTACGTTGTTGTATTATATCACGATAGGATAGCATATTGTAACAATACGCCAGTACCAAGGTTCGGGCAGGGGGGTTCCACTCCGCACTGTAGGTGCGGTCGCCGCACCACCCAAGGCATAGGTTAATCGCAGTAGGTTGCCGGCTTGCCGCGCGCGCGCCCGCTTACTCTGCATCGCATGAGATAGTATTATAGTAAGCAGCCCAACCCTAGCGGTGCGCCAGGGCATTGCGGGTGGAAGGCGGGCGCGGGCGGCGCCTTCCTTTTGACGCATGCCGCCTGGCGAATGTTTATGAAGTAATACGAACTTTTTGAGCCTGATCATAAAGTTGGAATTCGTTTAATGGTGGTCGAAAAAGAGAAGTTTCTGTACGTTAGTACTATTATTTATTCTGTGGTTCAGGCTCGCGATGGAGTGGTTCACCACATTGTAACACTGCTAAGCCTCTTATAGGTACTCGCCGCTTGTACGAGTAAGCTTCTCTGGACCTGCTTTATACAACGAACGCTGTATAATGATGATATAACACTTTGGTTAACAGTGGGAAACATATTTACACCCTTATTCATAAACGCTTCGTAAACGTTTGTTAGTTAACATGTTTTATGTCTTTAGTCATTGTGACGTTTACCCTCAAATGAAAGGGACAAAACATTTGTTAGCTTAAAAAAATTGATGATTTTTATGAATAAGAGGGTTATTTTTGCTTATTTTTATTAGATCCTTAATTAAAGCAAACGCTTGTCGGTTGTTTTTCGAAACCTTCTGTCAAATTTCGAATGTGTAAAACCACTTTTTCTTAAAGCAAAATTGGAGACGATGACGTAGAAATCGAATTTGTAGAATTTAGTCATTTGATTAATAAATGTTTTATTTCTTACTACCTATGAGACAAAAGTTCTTTAAAAAAAATTGGTTATTTTTTTAACTTAGTTTAATTTAAAGGCTAGATCTCAATCAACAGTATTATGAACTACTTAGCTTTATTGATATAATATTACGTTAAAGCCTGCTTTGCTTATCTGAAGATAGAAACATTATCCGTTTGTTGTTTTCGCACCCAGACACACATACATAATAGTACATTACATACATTGCATGATTCACACAAGAGCACTGTTCCCAATAATGCCACTCCGAATAATGAATTGAATAAATTGAATGAAAACAATCGAAACGCCTTACTAACGAAACATAATACTGTTGACACGTTCTGGGAAAAGTGCTGCGAATTGAGCATATTTTAATTAAGGCATACACAGCTAATACATTCCAACTAGTGGTTTAAATTGAATATTTAAGTGAATTTTCTGGCGCGTCGACTGCATTTGTTCATTTTCGTAATATTGTAAGAGTAGAGAAATGGGTCAGTTTCAGGCGTTATTATAATAATACTTTGTATTCGTACACCTTATTACATAGCTATACATACATGTTTTAACAAGAGGAGGCTTTTGGAGGCAAAGAAAGAAACCCTTTAACTATTGATGTTATATTTAGTCAAACGTATAAATAATTTAACTTTGCATGACGTAATTGTATGTATGTATGTAAACTCCTTATTGTACATAAGCACTTACAAATACACAGAAAAAACAAGAAGTGGTACACAGGCGAACTTATCCCTTAAAGGGATCTCTTCCAGCTAACCTTTGAGCAAAAGAGAGAGGATTGATAGGATTGGTTTGGTGGGATTGTTTACCGTGTTGTTTTTAAATTCCTCATGTTAATTGTAAGCATGACGCATTTTTATTATATTTTTCATGTAAAATTTATATACTTTAAAAACTTCTAATGATTGACATCTTATAAAATTTTTTGCTTCACACGTTTCGAAGACAAGGAGAAAGAATGATATTTTTACGTGATTTTAAAATTTTATTCGAACTCCGCGATTATGTAATACCATTTGAGATGTAAAATAATATTGTAATTTTGATTTATTTAAAAAATTACACCTCGTTGACTTTCTTGCCTGTATCTTCTCATCAGAGGTTTTCCGAACCGGTGGTAAATTTTATGACATTCATAAGTGCTACCTGCAAGCCTAATCTGAATAGAAACATTATTATGTTGACTTTGACTTTGAATGAAAAAAAAATTGCACAACATTACAAATATGATCAGTATTTGAACAGTACTACTGGAAACTACTATAAACTGTAACCCACTAATACAATTTACATAGCGAGGGCGATATAAAAAAAAGTCGCCTCAATTTTTCATAGTCTTTTAAAAAGCGTGAATAACATTAAAGGAGGCAAGAAACCTTTCATGGAATGAATTTCACCTCATTTTCCCGACGGATGAATGAAAAATGTGGGAGCCGGCTTTCCAACTACGAGCGCGGTGGCGCTTTTTAACGTTCTTTTTAATATATTTAAGTAGGTACAGCACTCTGTGTCTCGCTGTGTAGGTGTACTTTCAAATCAGTGTTATTAAATTATTAATTTAATACTTGAAGAGGCCCTAGCATGACTTATTAAATGAGTTCTTTCGTGAATAAGTCAACGAGTTTGGACTTAAAATTGAAATTATATTTTAATAAACGTATAGAATTCTTTGCCAAGAATATTTATAAAACACTATCAGGATCAGCGATCAGAGCCCTAATTCAACGAGATTCATTTTATATACAAGACTGTTTTTCAACGCTAGTCTAGTTTTAGTAATGTTGAACGTAACAATAATGTTACTGTCATTTAAAAATACTTTAGGTAACAAAATCATTTCTTTTTATAGTGTTTTGTAGGCAGAGACCACGGATTTCCATTTGCTACGATCCTGACCTACAACTTTCGCTTCACTGACTTTCATGACATTCCTCATGCATGCTCGTCGGTTTAGGGTACTCCTGACCTGGCCTTTCTCCAGAATGTCTCCGATTTGGTCGGAGTACGTTCGCCGAGGTCTTCCCATTCCCATTTTTCCATCCACTCTCCCTTCATACAGCCTTTTTGTTAATCTTCTTTCATCCATCCTCTCTACATGCCCAAACCATCTTAACATACCTTTCTCAATTTTTGTTACTATATCTTATTTTACTCCGCATAGTGTTTTGACAAAAAAAAATGTTGGCAAGTCATCTAGGTGAATAGCTCGTAAAACATTTACTGCAACAACAACATCTAAAATCCAAACCTCTTTTAAGCTTTCACAATTATTACATAATTTATACAATACTCCAGAGCAACTCTTGTTATTTCTTGACAAATGAAACAATATCAAACACAGTGACCTAAGGAACATAACGTACCATGAGCAACCGAAGTTAATCAAGCATCGCGCGTCTTTCCAGATATTACCAGAAGTTCTGAGATATTAAATCCTTTACGAGGTTTTTAAGTACTCTTCCATTACTCATATGCGCATACACAAGTTCCAGCGAAATTTCACGACTTCACTGGAACTTTGCGAAATTTTACATGATATTAGAAAGCCTAAGAGAAAGAGTTTTGATGCTTCACTCACAATCAATTGCGAATTCGATTCTTTGTATTATTTCGGGCACGTATCCTACTAATATTATAAACGCGAAAGTTTGTAAGTATGGATGGATGTTTGTTACTCTTTCACGTTGAAACTACAGAATCGATTTGGATGACATTTAGCACACACATAGTTTATAACCTGGATTAACACATAGGATACTTTTTATCCCGTAAAATGCATAGTTCCCACGGGATAACGATAAGTAAGTTATACGGCGCCGTGACGTCATGAGCAGCAGAGCAACTAATTCTCATTAATTTGTCCAGGAAATATTGCAGATTGCATGTTGGGAGCGCGTTGGCTTGATTCAATTAAACAAGTCTACGCGGACGAAGTCGCGGGCAAAACCTAGTATTTAATTATTCAAAAAATTAGGTAAAAAAATACACCAGCCAAGGAATCGAACTCTGTCTTTACCAATCTGTACTGTTTTTTCGCGTTAATTGATACTTAATGCAGATATAAAGAATAAATCATGCAAAGAAAACCCATCTGTAAAGTAAGATAAAATTGTCGATTTCATATTCGCTATGAGCGAGATCACTTGACTCCGGGTCGGTGGTTTTGTTTACTTTTGAAAATCCTTGTTGCAGTTTTTTTTTTACTTTAAAATCGACAATATCGTTTCTTAGAACAGTTTTCTCTATATCTTATAGTGTTTGACGTCTCCATAATAACCCTTGGCTTGTTTATCGTAGCAAGTCTATGATCAACTCTCCGACTAAACTTTTACCTTTTGAAGCTTCTTTGACTTAGTATGACGATTTTGCTGTCGGCACAAAGTATATTTTGTGCTTTCCTACTCCAATAATGGTTTATTGGATCAATTTGTTAAGTTGATGGGAAATGAAAATATAATTTCACCGGAACAAAGACTTCATTGATCTAATTTTAAGCTTTTTTACTTGTAAAGTGAATTTCCGTTCATTCGCGAACAAGGTTCCTCCAATTACACCGCAATTGATAAAACACTGATAATAAACAATTTTCGCAGAAGTGACATCTAGTTAAATCGATTTTTGCCCCCCGTAAACCGCTACACTGTAAATGTCATTGAAGTCGTTGGCGCCTTATTAAAGAACACAATAAAATTGAAATATTGCTGGTATAAATATATAGGATATAGTATAAAAACGCAAATGCTTTAGAAATGTTAGTCGTGTCAAAAAACTATTTTAAACAATACACATTGAAAATACAACAGTTTTTGTCATCAAAATATTGTTTATCGCCTAAATAAAACAAATTAAGGCAGTGAATAGAAGAAAGGATGCAAAATATGTTGCTGTAGATTTTTTAATTAAAAAACAGTTGAATTAAGAATCTTCTCCTTTTTTTGAAATCGGTTAAAAATACCCAGTACTTTAGTGAAAAAAACTTAAATTGTAGGTTAGAATGTTGTTTATTACTTAAATAAGTAAAAATGCATGTACTTTAGTTTAGGTGGCCCACTTGCTTGTTTGCCTTCCTATTTCATAAAAAAAAAATCGGAAAAGGGCTATATTTATACTATATTCTGAGATGGTGGTGCGCGGTGGGCGGATTTCTTTAGTTATTTCGAAACTCACTTCCGCTTTCCCACGTATAATAAAGAATTGTTACATAACAGTGTGACACACGGCCGTCGTGACATTAAAATTCAAAACGTGACCGTGATAAAAGGTCGTTTTAATACAAGAAACTTCTCAACAATTAAGTTGAGTCGTTATTTTCTTGTACAAAAAGCCTCGAAAATTAAACTCTGTGAAGGGAGGTTCCAATTATTTTTAAGCGAGCATTGTTCAGTTCATTTATTTTCTAGGATGAAGCTATATACAAGCAAATTGTATGCAAAGTTTTTTTTTAACATACATTGTAAAAGATATTTGCACAAAAACATAACCCTTCCTTTTGGCTTTGCCGTAGTCGGGTAAAAAGGGTAGGTGTAATCGTTTCTCGGCTTTAAATACGTGAGTGATCCTGATCCATTTATTTCAATATGTCTGAATCTCACGGTAGTTTTATATTAAAGTAATTTCTGTTCGTCAAAGTTAGTTTAACAAATTCATTCAGCGTACCCCAATTCCCCCAACGGAAATAATGGCTACATTCATTTAACTCAAGGATCCACAATCATTTTTTTTTATAAAATAGGAAGGCAAACAAGTAGTTGGGTCACCTGGTGACACCAAAAAGATTGCAGATGCGTTGCCAACCCAGAGGGCTAAGATGGAATACCTCTTGTGCCAGTAATTATACCGGCTGTCCTGCTCTCCACGCCGGAACACAACAGCGCAAGAACTGCTGCGTAACGGCAAGATTAGCAAGCAAGATGGTGGTAGCGATCCGGACGGCCCATGCACAACGTCCTACCACCCGCAAAAATGAATTGTGACTGTATTATAGATATTACTTGACTCTAAAGTGTTCTAAATCAGAGATATGTCTAGTATCCTCCGCAGCACGTCTTTTGCATAGTTCAGATAAAATTTTAAAGGTATGAGCGAGTTATGCTGCTTCCATAATTCAAGATGGCCGACCTAACATGGCGGTACGTGGCTCTGAATACAGTATTCTTGCGGTATACACTAACAATTATCATTTGTCTTGGAGCTCTATTGAAATTCTGGATAATATAGCAGTCTTTTGTAACCAACTTCAAAAAAGAACCTTTTCGACTCATACATTATTTTATGTCCGTTTAGGCGTAACTTTATACCACGTGAGCTAAAGCAGATCTACCGCACAGCTATTTCATCTAGCTCGATATTTTATCTTGTGGTAAGCTTCCCAATGAATAAAGATATTTTCACTTTGACTTTGAAAACGCTCGGTTCTCTGGTGAGCGATTATCACTCGAGCTCCTTTCTTTTGAAAACGTGACCTGTTCATTTTGACTACAATCCTACTTAATATTATAAATGTGAAAGTTTGTATGTTTGGATGTTTGTTACTCAATCACGCAAAAACAACTGAATGGATTTGGATGAAATTTGGAACATATGTAGCTTATAACCTGAATTAACACATATGACACTTTTTATCCCATACAAATGCATAGTTCCCACGGGATAGCGATAAGTGAGTTATAAGCCGCCGTCACGTCATGAGCAGCAAAGCAACTAATTCTCATTAATTTGTCTAGGAAATATTGCAGATTGCATGTTTCAATTAAACAAGTCTACGCGGACGAAGTTGCGGGCAAAGCTAGTTAACAATAATTTTCGACTGTATCGCTCACTCTTACTTGTTCTGCTGCAGATATCGGCGTTCGGATCTTATCTCGCCGAAAATCCCAAGCACTACCCTCTCCGTCGCACGCTGAGTGACTTTGACCTTTTCCATTAGACCGACGTCGAGTCAAGTCTCGGATCGATAAATAATCACTGGTAACACACACTAGCCTAAAGATTTACACACGAACATTCCAGAATCTTAGATTAGAGGATATTTTTTGAGCTTCCCAAACGCTGGCCATCTAAAATAACATTTCCTCGTATCACCTAGGCCATAAATAGATAAATGAATAAATAAATATCTTAGGACAATTTACACCAATTGACCTAGTCCCAAGCTAAGTAAACCTTGTGTTATAGGTACTAGACAACAGATATACATACTTAAATAGATAGATACATACTTAAATACATATAACATCCAAGACTCGGGTACAATTATTCATATTCATCATACAAACATTTGCCCTTCCCGGGCATCGAACCCGGAATCTCTAGCTTCATAGTCAGGGTCACTTAGCACTAGACTATCCGGTGGTCATAGTCACCCAACGACAAATAGCCGAATGACTGAAACGTCGATTTTATTGTCCCGACTTTCAATGTTCGAATTTTGTTTTCTTACTTCAGCCTGTCCATAAGGTATATAATGGGCTTACGGTTTAATAATACCAGTTTTTTATTACTACGTCTTTTATTATTACGAAACAAAGAAAAAAGATTGGAACGTTACAGAAAATAACTCGCGAAAGTTTTTTCGACGGGTTGTTAAAAGGGCAATATAAATATTAATAAGAGAGAGTGATTGAAATTGTCTGAACTACTTGTTATTCTAAGTTTTAGCATATCCATTTGCTAAGTCAATCTCGAGGGATTCGTTTTCAGCGCGGGGGGTAAGTTTCAATATAATCGACTGTGAAATTGGTTTTTATGCCCTCAGGGTAATGGGTCGTGAAGCCAATCTGGTAACTACATACCTATAGTAAACTACTAGCTATAGTCAAGCCAAGCAGTAGATGAATTAATAGCGTCACAACGACTGGGGCTTCCCAATATCTATTCAAACGGAAATTGTATATAATTACGGGTCGAAGGACCTTGTGGAAGGTCTGTCTGGATCGCTAGAATAGAATAGAATAGAATAGAATAATTTTTATTTTGCTTCAAAATATGGTATACAATAAGATGACTTAATAACTAGAGTTCCACATATTCCGCTAGCATCTGGCATGCAAAAATTTATGTTTATGGCTTAAATGGCCTACAAATATACAAGAAAATGTCAATAACTAATTACTTAAAAGTATCTAATATAATGTTGTCATATCAATCATTTCAATAAGTTCAGTAAAAAAAAATGTTTGTAATGTCACAGTAGGGTGCATAAATCATAAAAATGTCAATTTGAGAGGCATCTGTTAAGCAAACCACCATCTTGCTTGCTAATCCTACTGCTAAGCAGCAGTGCTTGCACTGTTCTGTTCCGGCGTGGAGAGCACGACAGCCTGTGTAATTACTGACACAAGAGGTATTCTATCTTAGCCCTCTGGGTAGGCAACGCATCTGCAATCCCTTTGGTGTTGGGGGCGTCTATAGGCGGTGGTGAACACTTACCATCAGGTGACCCACTTGCTTGTTTGCCTTCCTATTTCATAAAAAAAAATTGTTTAAATTACATTCAAATCAACATAAATGTGACCGTATATCGCTCCTTTGATACGCGTGCTCTAGTATTCGGTCATTCCATCTTCGTCGTTCACATGAAAAACTACGTAGGTAATGCATTTCTTCCGTATTACACCATAATACATTTTCATTGCCGTCTGACTGGTTTTTCTACTTGCATTGCATTGCAGTATACCGTTCAAAGGCCACTTGATAATCCGTAGTAGTTAAAGGTGCTGACAGACTTTCGCGATACACTTGAGTATTCACTTGTGAACATTCGCCGTTTTTAACGCCTGCACTCGGCGCGTTGGTTTTTTTCCTATTTAATTTGCAAGTTTGTAACATTCGTTGGAATGTTCATTACGCGTAAATGTTCAAGTGAATTACCACCTTAAGATTGCAACCAGTGACCTAACAATTTTTATCTTCATTTTTCTATGCAATACACTCAGAAGCTTCAGCTTCTGATCTGTTATAAATATGAATGGTAGAGAGAAAGTCCACTGTTAGCGTGAGGAAAATCTTTAACTGTAATCCTTTTTTATTTCCAGACTAGTTTTTATCTAGTATCGCGTTTAGAACTCAGATCACGCCGGCGATCGGAACTCAGGCTCCACGCGCTTGAGATTTTAATCCCGATCTAGATCGAGGCGAAGAAAAATCTCAAAATAGAAGGCTTGAGCTAAATAATAAAACAGATATCTAACAGATATCGTGTCAGAGCGGAGTGCGAGCGGGGTACAAAATTTATTTTTGGATACGCGATGAATTCTTAAGGTGAACTGAAATGATGAAGGGGGTAGGAATTAATTAATTTACTAAGTACATTATAAATTTTATTCACAAGTATTTTAATGAATTTAGAAATTTCAACAAATAAGTCGCTTATAATTTACCAACCACTGATACCATATTAAAATAGTACTGTTTTCATGTAAGATTTGTTCCATATTCTTTGCACTAGATTTAATTATACAGGGTTAGGGGTGCAAAAATGTACCACTAGAGCTTTATAATTCCAATATGGTACCCTAAACTGTAAAATTGTGAATTGTCATTAATAATTTTCAATGAACTATCTAACGATACCTAATTTACCTAATACTGTAGGTAAAGAAAATGTTCTCATGCTTGGAAAGTAGCAAAAAAATAATAATTTTAGTATTAAACGTGTGCTAGTTTTTTATTTTATTCATTAATAAGTGTGGCATACTGCCACAGAAATCGTAGACCTACTCCACCTCCCCTTTGCTAGTGGCGGTAAAAATATCTCTCGGCAACCATTCCCTCATTTCCACGCCAATGAAACGCTCTCGCTTTTGTATACGAAAACAATAATGAATCCATAAATAACCTCAAATCGAACGTTCGTAAAAACCAGGCAACCTCGCAATTCCTGTTGCAGTAACAAATAGTCGCGAAACGCTCGCAAATAGCCTCTTTTGTTACCTAATTCCAAGCTTATGTCCGTAACGCAGCTGCGCCCAATTTATTGCTTAACCTTTCCTCCTTTACGGATGAAATTGAAGACGATAAATTATACTTCAAACCCAAATAAGGCCCGTAAGTTACGATCCGTGCAAATACCCGTCTAATGGCCGATCAGTCCAGACAGATTAGATAGATTCCTTGCGAAAAACAAACGCTCTCCTTCTTCAACTTTTTACGGCTTGTATCAACCCATCCCTTTCCTTAGGGAAGTGTTGCACAAACGAATCGACGAAAATTGTAACCTTTTCAGACTACAAGAGAGATTGAGCTCATTGATCTTCGAACGTAATTAAATCTCATTCATTAATTTTAAACAAGACTTTTTATTAGAAGGTCTAACCAACGCTTTTTAACTTCTTATTGTTCGTTTACCCTTTTCTTTTACGATTAATTTGACCCATATCAATTTATGGGAAGCGTTTGTATTGGTAGTAATGAATCCCAAATTAACTACATTCTTACTTCCCGTGCTCAATACAAAATTCAGCTTAATTACTCTTTGACTCAACAAATCGACAATTGCAAGTCACAATTAATAGGTACAGTCGACATCAAAGATATTATTATGTTTACACTTTATTACCTAATTGCATTGCAATTAGGTGAAAAAGTGTGAACATCTCTTTGACGTCGACCGTACGTACATGGATTTAGAGCCGTGCAAAATACCTGCTTAGATGCAAACGACAAACAAAGGACTAAAGAAAATGAGTCCTACCATTCGTGATACTTTTTTATGGGAGTGGGAGGCTAACAAGCATGGGCGTCACTCGATGAGAAGTAATCACCACAGGCTACGCTAATAAGCGAACCTAAGAGAATGGGTGCTCTTTTGTCTGCCTTTATATTACGTATATCCCTCCTCCTCTCCCATCCCCCGTTGGTACTTACCGTACGAAAAGCAGTAGCAAGCTACAACTTCACGCCGGTGCAATGTTAGGGTGTGGTACCATTCCACACGAGCCAGCCCATTTTTTCTGCAACGAGCAACTAGCTACCGTAACTAGTAACTAGAGCGGCTCAAAAATGGAATAAATCAATTTGGAATATTTTTTGTTATTTTATTTGAATGATATTCTTTTTTAAAGAAGGTCACGCTACATTGACAATAAAAGTGGCCAGTTACACGAAAGTTTCGCGAATTACCTCTCAGACTTGAAACTTTTCAGTCCGAATAATAAAACTGAAACTAAATCTAATAGGTACTACATTTGGATACCCTACAATCAGGACTTAACCTGTACGTAAACCTACGTAGAATGAGTAATTTAGTGACGAAATCCCAGAAGCCCAGGGCTTAATGGGCAACAACGGATCAGAGATTCTCTGTAGATTGCCCGTTCCCAGAACGCCGATGCACACTTTCCATCAGGTAACCTACACGTTTATTTGTCTATCTTTCTATAAAAAACCTCATTTCAACAACAAACTAAAAGCTTTCCGAAGCTAAAACACGCTCGAGGCGTCGAAAACGCTTAGTCATTTTGTATTCGCACCATCGAATAAAATACACTTGCGTTTTTCCGTTTTCTTATCACTGGAGACGCGTTTATGATTCCATGCAAATTAAAATAAAAACACCAACTAGTTCGAGATGATTCTTGCGTCAAAAAAAACATACTGAGCGTGCAGGAAAGCCCGCTAATAATTAATTACTAATTAATTACTCATATCACGACCTCTTTTCGTCACTAACTTAAAAATGGCTTTACCTCTAAACTATAGGTAAAGTTCCTAAGTTTGTATGTAGAAGGTAATCTTCGAAACTACTCATCCGATTTCGATAACTCTTTTTCCAATGGCCGTAAGTAGACTGTATGATTTACGTGAGCAAAGCCGCGGGCACAGCTAATAATGTCTAAAAAGAGTGCTTATATCGTCAAGAGCTCTGCTTTTCACCTATTTTCATTTTAAGTTAGAGACGGCGTCATCTATACTAACGCTGCTCCCCTTGCTTCTCTGTATGTCAGTAACGCAAGGATTCTTGGTTATACTCGTATACCAGTCTTTCATCGCATGGTTTTTGATTTTTAATATTATTTAACCACAATCAATGTTTGCATTGCATGGGTTATTAAAAAGTGTTACAAAAAACACAAACATGCAGCCACTCGGCCACATATAAGTATATTAACAGAACACCGGTCAAAATTGTATTCAATAAGAGACCGAGCTGAAATGAACCTGGAACTTGAGTTCGGCTTAAAACTACGGCCCTTATTTTCGTTATTTGTTCACTAAAATTATCTTAAGTGGATTATGGCCACGTCTACACGATTCCTGATAAACGACGAGCCTTACGTGTAAGCTCACACACTCTCAAACGCGCATTATGCAAATTAATGACGTTACCGTCCTGAATTCCGATTTAATCCCGGGTGTCTTCGCCTGCACAAAACTATTTAAATAACGGGATTGCTCGCTGCACCGGGGTATTCCGCTCCGCTGATGCGAACCGGGTAAGTGAGAAGATTCTATCCGTCGATAGATGTATGGGGGTAAAGGAGAGTTCTAGAAAATATTTTACTCCTGCGCTTGTATTAAAAATGACGGTACAATTTTGTTCCTCACTGATTTTTAGTCGACTTTGTAGTATTATTTCTCAGAAACCGTAATTTGTATCAAAATATGTGTAGGGACATTATTTAAATAAAAATGGTATTGAGACCACGAGTTGTACTTGCGTTTTGGAACTTCACATGTGCACAAATACCAAAAATTAACAAACTGGAACAAATAACCTTGCTAAACCAAACATAATTTGATAGTTGGTTTTGGTTTCGCGGAGTAGTGAGGTAATTTGTTCCAGTTAGTTGAGATGGACCTCCGCAAAGTAACGCATGAATCTATTAATAACCAAAGATTAGTTTTATTGATTACCAATTATAGCAAACAAGTCTCTTTGTTATATCCATTAAAGTTCCTTTACCTTTAAGTAATTTTGCTGATGTTCTTCTTGGTGAACACGGCACTTACACCGCGATGCAGGCGAAAGTAGAGTCTATTATTACAGAGAGATCAGCCATATATTTATTAGTACTAATATTTTCTATAAATCTAGCATCATTATCACAAACCAAAGATGCGATAATGACTTACAATCAACAAACCCTGAGCCACTAAGGGACTACGTCAAAGTGATGTTATAAATCAAATCGTTAAAAGTGTATTACTGTTATTCTTATTATATGAATTTGACATGGTTCTATGGTGAGTCACAGTTTCATTTTATCAATAGTACAGTCAGCCACTGAAGTACCTAGCTAAACATTCAAAGTGCTACCCATAGACAAGTTGCAACTTACTTAACAATGGGGTACTAATGTAAATATTTTTGACCTCATTGACTGTAATGTACATCTGCCTTTGATTGTACAAAAGATTCTCTAAAGACCGTTATTTTTTTTAAAAGACAGTAAGTCAAACAAGCAAGTGGGCCACGTGATGGTAAGTAATCACCCCCGCCTATAGACTTGCGCAATACCAAGAAGATTGCAGATGCGTGGCAAAACCAGAGGGCTAAGATGGAATACCTCTTGTGCCAGTAATTGCATCGGCTGTCTTGCTATCCGCGCCGGGACATAACAGTGCAAGCACTGCTGCTTAGCGATAGGATTAGCAAACAAAATGGTGGTAGCGATCCGGGCGGACCTTGCACAAGGTCCTACCACCCGCAAAGATCAGTCAAAATACAGCTAAAGTGTGCAGGAAGTTAGATTTGCAGTATAAAACGGCAAAATTTAAAAGCCTCAAAGTTCCTCAATAACCAACTTCCTTGGCCGTACAGTCAAGGAAATTGAAACGCGTACCACCGTAGAACTAGTCGAAGAGACATACGCATTAGTATGACATAGCCTGGCGTTTAACACGTCGCCTCATTGCGATAGGGTTCTAAGGTGGTACGTGAATATATTTCCCCTACTGTAAATCGTGCATGCGTACTTTATCTTTAGCTTTCCCCGAACCATACATCTCAACGTTTTAAGGGTTTTTGTTCAACACAGTTCACCCGGGTCTAGGTTATCTAAAAACCTTCGTGGAATGTTTCCTTTTCACAGCTTCTGGCTACCTTTTTGCCAGGCTGCCAGTTTTAACGTTTCATCTTTACTCTGTGCCATACTTTACGCCCAGTTCCCGCTCCCAATGGTTTTTTGTGCTCCAGTGGGCGAGCTAATGAAGTTGTTTTGTGTATACATCTCGAGGGACCTTAGCATCATGCAGATATAGTTCGTAATCCTTTAACGAACGGTGCTACATGTCAGGATTTAATTAGATGGGATGTTTTAGCTAACAGGAGTCTTAACGTGACGTGCAGTTTTGGTTGTTGAGCATAAATCTAACTATATAGAAAGAAGCTACAGTACACTACTAGCTGAAAAGACGTATATAAAAACCAATACATAAAGTATCAAACAAACAAAGGCAAACAATAGACTGTCTTATGGCTTCAGAGCAATCTTTTCAGACAACTGTTTACTGAGAACATGCATGTACCTGTACTCTTAAATAATGTTGTTCTGATTTATACAAGATTTAAAAACGAACACAATAGTCTTAAGACTATTGGGTACCTAGCGCTCTCCATACAAACGGCGATAACGTTTTACATCCTCTTAACCTTAACCCATAGCTATGGTTTCCTTTGTACGTTATTGGTACGTTGTCATTATGCCTTATAACTAACTAACTAAACTAACGAAATATTGTCAAATCTATGAAGAAATTTAAAAAATCAAAATATACGTACCTGGTTTTTATGCCATAATGACATTATATCACAAATCCATGGTTATGGGTTGAGGTTTAGAGGGTGGAAAACGTTATCTCCATTTGTACGCAGTGCGCTTTCTGAGGCTCTGTCCACACACCTCTTAAAAAATAATGTTACAAAAAAGACAAAAGATTGTTAAAATTGCCATTCTGTTGGTACAATACAACAAAGTTCATTGGCTCCAAATCCATTGCGCAATTAATATTGCTCTAATTGAAAAACATGATGTTATAGACAAAACAACAAACCTTATTATTTACGCCGCCATCTTTTATTTCCTTTTTCTCGAATGTATATATGACTTCTACGTAACAAAAGAACAGCCACTATCTCAGCATATTCACGCGGTTTTATATACAACGCCAAAATTACCATAACAATAGGTACGATATAGGTATTATAATGTATTCATGGGTCGTTTCTTCGAGGATTAACGGTGTATACGTATGCAAAAATCGAAAAAGCAATAGGCCTGCGTATCCCACAATTTATTGTTTGACCTTTCCTTAGTAAATGGAGTCGTAGAAGACAAATCGAGATTTCGTACGGAATGATACGACCGTTCCCTAACAATTTACTATGAAACTACTGTTGCGTGTACCTTCTTAGGGAGAAAAGGGGGGAAAGACTTGACGGACATTTTTAGCTCGAATATTGTTTAGGGGATTTTTGTTACAGTTTTAAATAAATGAGTCAAAATAAAAAAAATACTGTTAAAATGCTATATAATGATAGACAACACAAAGAAAAATTAGGGTAATGGCAGGACTCGAACCTGCAACATCAGCATTCTGTGCCTTACGTTTGCCAGTTTTGCCACATTGCCGCTACAATACCCTGCGAATCTTTCAATGTGTTTCGTCTTTACGGTCATTACAAAAAAATAATCGAACATTTAAAAAAAAACGATTACAAAAATTGTACTGTTAGTTTAACACCAATTTCATATCGATTTTTGTAACGATTTATTTCAGTTTAGCATCAATTTGATTGTCAACGACTCGACTTTGACTAAAATATTCCTATGCGAATTTGTCCAAGCTTGTTTTAATGAAATACTTGGTTAAATTATAATATCGACTTTGATATTTTAATTTAATGGAATTTTGATTCGTAGTTTATATTTTTACAGTGCAAAAAAGACATTCCAAAGGACTATCAGACACGGGTTTTTAATAGCGTGCTTCGAGAGCCGTAACAGAAATGATACTCATATTTAGACAAAAGCTTAATACGTGCCTAGAATTTAAGTTTAAAGTGCCCCTTTGCACGAACCTCCTTTGAAATACAAATACTATATTAATTAATAATTGAACAAAGTGAACAAATGTATGTATGTTACCTGCTAAAGAAAAAATATCGATTTTTTTTTATTTCGAATCGATGCCATTAATATCTTCGGTTGTGGTTATGAGCCAAAACGAAACCAATGTATCACTGTTGTTTTCCGACGTGGAGAGCAAGACAGTTGGTGCAATTACTGACACAAAAGACATTCCATCTTAGCCCTCTGGGTTGGCAACGCATCTGCAACCTTCTTGATGTTGCGGGTGTCTATAGGCGGTGGTGATCACGTATCATCAGGTGACCCACTTGCTTGTTTGCCTTCCTATTTCATAAAAAAATAGTCAAACAATATTTAAAAAAAATAGTTATGAATGTTGTTTACCACAGGTATGAATACTTTAATTATAATTTGTTATTGTTTTGATTGCTCAACGTTAGCAATTCCTTATAATTTATAATTTAAACACCCAACCCCCAAAGACTCATCAGTGAACAAAACTCCAAAACACGGAAAAGTGAAAACAAATCCAACCATTCATCTGATAAACCTAAAATTGACTTGGACAAGGCATTTCCGAGATATCTCCATCCAGTTGAACTGCCAGCGGAAAGGTGGCAGATCACCCTTCGTTTATCAATCTGTTATGACAAAGGGAAGTGACTTAGGCTGGAGATAAAGCACCATTAGAGAATCAAAGGGATCTATCTCGAAATAGGATCTGTTGAATAGGTATAATTCAGTCAATCAGAATAACCCTGGAGCGGGAAGTTTGAATGTAGTAGTTTGTAACTTGTTTTCAAAGGTTAGTTAACGTGTGAGTTAAGTTCTGAGCGGCGTTTGTCTTATTTCGATACTAGTGACCTATCCTGTCTTCGCATGGTTTTTTTATACCACGTCGGTGGCAAACAAGCATGCGGCTCGCCTGATGTTAAGCTGTTACCGCCGCCTATGAACGCTTGTAACTTCAAGGAAATCACGCGGGCGTTGCCAACCTAACAAGAACCTTATAATTCAGATTTTAATTTTATTGTAATTTAATTTAAGTCAATGTGAAGATTTGTTTAATTATTGTTATATTTCTTTTTCTTTGTTTTATTTTATTAAATTGTATTCAATTTCTAATATTGACATTACGTGAAAATGATTTAGTTTCTGTTGTTATTAATTAATTTTATTTGACTCGACATTTTAAGCCTTATTTTAATTTAATTTAATTCGTTGTTAATTTATTGCTTTAAGTCACTTACTTACACATGGATCTTGTTATCTGTCGGATTAAATAAATGAATGAATCAATGAATATCCCTCTTGATAGTTTGTATTACACAAAAAAACCGTTCCGTGAAAAAAACTCTAAATAACAGTGGAAATCGTATCAAAATCTGTTTCGTGGTTTAGGAAGAGTCAGCGGCCGAAGATATGAGGACACACAGAAATAGATGGCAACTTTGTTTTATACTATACAAGCAACCCGTCCGGTTTCGCACGGGCACAATCGGTATGTACTGTATAGTTGACCGAGAAATTGCTTGACCATTTTTCGACCGTATTACAAAGGTATAGGGTTGAAAAGTGGTCAAGCAATTACTTGGTCGATTATACATAAAAGTCTTCCATTAAAAATTCGCTAAAAGATAGTGAATACGGTATTAAAATCCGTTGGTTGTTTTAGAAAACGACGGCGGCCGAACATACACTACAAGATTTAAGGACAGACAGGAACGAATGACGACTTTTACTATTCCGTTAGGACAGCAAATTATAATTGAGTACCTTGTTGCTTATTTTTGTAATCGAAATTTACTTCCGATTAACACAAAGAAATTATTGTAATCGAAATTATTTATTTCTAATTTTTTTCGATTTTTCTTTTTGTATTTTTTTAAAATTCTAATTTAATTTAAAATGCTATATAATGAATGACAACACAAAGAAAAATTAGGGTAATGGCAGGACTCGAACCTGCAACATTAGCATTCCGTGCCTTGCGTTTGCCAGTTTCGCCAAATTACCAACTAAATAAGTAGTAATAGTTAGTAATATGTTAATTGATCATGTGGCGAATGCAGTTGCTGGTTCGAGTCGTGCCATTACCCTATTTTTTCTTTGTATTGTCATTATCATTAAAATTTATTTGTACCTTGTTGCTGTCAGTAATGTGTCAAATTCGATAAACTCTCATTTCATACGTTACTACGACATGGTTCTTAAATGTCTAGCAACTTCGAAGGCTGACTGTACTTACCTTAAAATATTGTAAAGCACGTGAGGGAAATATTCGACATAATGCTATTAGGGTCAAACCGACAAATTACTAATACCCGAATATTTTCGCCCCAAAGCACCTTTCAATAACCCTTGTAAAAGGGAGGGAGCATAACCTATAGTAACTATAACATAACTTTCATCCTTATCGGGCTTTTTCGAACCGCTTTAGAACGCTCCCAAACATTAGCAACGTGTTTGTAAACAATCATTATCAATATCTAAGAAACGTGCGTCGATCGTGTAATTTTAGTGTTTAGTGGTGGTGGTGTGTAGTTGAGTCTGTGTAATAATGATGTTTCGTGTGGAAGCGGAGGAGGGTGGGTTTTTGCATGAACATATATATGTCGCACAGACACAGCTATTTTTTGCGGCACTGGTTTCGCGGAGTAGCAAGGTAATATGTTCCAGTTTGGTGATTATCAATATCTCACAATGTACAATGACAATAATAATGTGTTTGTTAGTAATTTGATTTTCAATTCATGCTTTAAGCTGACGAGACTTTATTCGGATTGGATCTACACATACCTTTAGAAACAATTGTGTAACAATGTTTATCTACACACATATAATTAGTGCTCTATAATGCGTTCAGAAACCGTAGGAAATGACCAGCATTATTACAACCAATTTTATTATGAGAACTTTCTTGTCTGTGGTAGTAGGAGAATCTGTACTTTAATGGTCATTACAGTACCGATTTGGGTAACGTTATAAGTTTGCATTTGGAACGGCTGTCAAAATTCAAATGGGTCTCTATTCTTATATCCATTTTAATATCTATATATTAAAACAGTTATAAATACGAAACTGCAATCCAGTATGTTTTTTTAATATAAACCGCACGACATTTGATCTCGAATGACATGAAAATAGGGACTTCATTCGTTTGTCTATGATTTAAAAACGTTCGCCTTGACAGACGATCGAATTGCCGTCATTACTGTTGTCATTCGTTTTTTTTTTTTCATAGGGTTTTGTGCTGTTATTATACGTGCGCGTAGATATACTAGTGTATTCAACTGTATAATAATTAAGCCTTAAAACACGAGTGAGATTCTATTATGAAACGAGCGTCAGCGAGCTACCACACTCGTGTTTTAAGGCCTCTCATTATATAGCAGTTCCATAAAATACTATTTTACACTTGAGAGTACAATTAAAAAATATTGTAAGAAGACGATTAGCATAGAGCTGACAAATCTGTACCAAAGACGGAATACTTTCCCCTCGAGGCACCAAACAATGCTCTGTGGGGGAGGGGGAAGCGAACCTACTCGCTCCCTTTATTTGTTGTGATTGAAAAGGGATCGGTTAATTTTATCGCGAACCATTTTGTCAGATGCCCATACAAATAAATGGAAAATGGGGAAGAAAATAAGCTGTGGAATTATAAATGAATTTGAAGGCTTCCTTCCGTGGGTTGGTTTTGCGTTCTATTTTTGAATAAGACGTCCTTAGGTTGGTCGAGTGTTCAATAAGTTCTGATGTTTTGCGGCGGTTAGTTCTTGAGATAACTCTGAGGAGCTCTGTCATATCAAAATGGCGGATCCCTGGTAAAGTGTCTGTGAACGATCTGAAGAAGTGAAATCATTTGGATAAAGTCGCATCTAAATTTGACAACTGAAATCCAAAGTACAGTGAAAAATAATAAACTGGCGACTCCTCCCTACCTTCACACGGGCACAATTGGGATGTAATGTATATTAAAATCTTCCGTAAAAAATCTCTAAATGACATTAAAAACCAGATCTGCTTCCGTATCTAGTACATAATATATATAGTATATATAATATAATAGTTTAGTAGTGTAGTATATGGTATGTATAGTATATATAGGCATTCTATACAGGAACGGATAGCGACTTTGTTTTATACTATGTTTTGCGGGTGGTATGACCTTGTGCAAGGTCCGTCCGGATCGCTACCACCATCTTGCTTGCTAATCCTGCCGCTAAGCAGCAGTGCTTGCACTGTTGTCTTCCGGCGTGGAGAGCAAGACAGCCGGTGTAATTACTGGCACAAGAGGTATTCCACCTTAGTTCTCTGGGTTGGCAACGCATCTGCTGTCTCTTTGTTGTTGCAGGTGTCTAGAGGCGGTGGTGATCACTTACGATCAGGTGACCCACTTGCGTGTTTGCCTTCCTATTTCATAAAAAAAAGATTTGACTAAGAAGTGTATTTAAAAATGTGCGTATTCCATTCAATTTAAATAGTAGGTACAATACAAATAAGTTTTTTGTTAACGCTAGTTAGATACTATATTTTTGCAACGTGGTCGGTTGTACAGTCAAGGAGATATATTCACGTACAACCGTAGATCCTAGCCGAATAGACATACGCATGACAGTTGTATGACATAGCGTGGCGTTTAACGCGTTGCGTCATTGCGACAAATCACAAATCATCTTGCTTGCTAATCCAGCTGCAAAGCAGCGATGCTTGCATTGTTGTGTTCCGGCGTGGAGAGCAAAACAGCTGGTGAAATTACTAGCGTTAGAGGTATCTTAGCCCTCTTGGTTGGCAACGCGTTTGCAGTCTCCTTGTGGTTTTACTTACCTTCAGGTGATTCATCTCGCCTTCTTATTTTATAATTAAAAAAATGAATCTGAAACCAATCCTACCACTGGAAGTAAATTTAAATCGACTAACAAACCATAATTAAATTGAAGACTATAATAAAGTGGAGAAAATGAATTCGATACGCTTTAAGTTATTTATTTACCAACTTGTATAATTAATAATCAGCATTCCTTGAACACAAAACCAATTTAGTTAGCATACCTAAAACTTATAATTAACATTTATTAACGGAATTTCGTTAAAATTAAAGAACTAATTACTTTATCCGCCTTTATGAATGTAAAAGCCATTACTCTCGGTGTAGTGGAAAATTTATGATTCTTTGTAGACTTAATTTCATTTACTATTACCTGAGTCTGATTTATAAAGTATCTTGTGTTGAAATAATATACAAAAACAATTATTGACGATAAGTAATATTTAACGCTTTGGCATTAAATATTATTATTTGGTAAATATTAATTTATTATTAGTAATTTATGTTTTCGCGACTTGTAGACATTGAAATAAAACAATTTATACGGTTTATATCGCGTGTATTGTAACGAACAAACATATTTAGTTTTTTTAATTTTTTTCAATTATTTTTTCAAAATTGGGTAGTTTGTATTCTAAAATTTTTTTTCAGTCTGCCCGTGAACATGGGACCTGTAAAGGGCTCGAAACGTTGGGAATTAGATTCGTTACAATACACGCGATTTAAACCATATAAATAGTTTTATTTCAATATTTAATATTTACTACTGTTAGATGGAGACGCACACTGACGTCGCTGCACGCACACACGCAGCGCCCAGCCGGGTATTGTGGGGGCTGGCTCGGAGAAGAAGACTCGTCCAGTTCAAAGAGAATTGTAATATAGAATGAGAATAATATAGAAAGAGAGTGGCAACTCTGAGTTTTAACTGCATGCATGCATGTATGGAAAGTGCTGCTGCTAGTGCCAAGGAAGTGTACTAATTCAGTATATTTAATCAAAGTTTTGTTCTAGCAAATTTTATGAAGACTTATACATATAAGTTCTTACTTATTTGGGGAAACTGGCAAACGCAAGGCACGGAATGCTGATGTTGCAGGTTCAAGTCCTGTCATTGCCCTAATTTTTCTTTGTGTTATCATTACAATTTTAATTAACAATGTCATTGACAATGTCATTGTCAGTCATATTTTTGGGAATAAAGCAAAATGCTCCAAAGCAAAATGAAACGTATCCTGTAGTAAATTAAAAGCATCTTTCATGGGTGTATTTAGCTCGTTCCCAATTTTTTTTTAGCCTTGACCATAGCTATAATCTACACTAATCTACACTTATCTACACAAAGTTTATCTCTTTATTATATTAGTGTAGATTTGTTTGTATGTAGGATGTAGGGGTCTACTGAATCTACTGAATCGATTAAAAAAAAATCGCTAATAGAAAGCTACACTATTCCTGATGGACATACGCTACCAATTTCACGCGAACGAAGTCGCGCACGTCCGCTAGTTTTATAGATTTGACTATACTGCGGATTAATTCTCTTGTTATTTCAGTTGGACTAGAGGCGTTGTTTTCTTTTGAAAGTCATCGGTTCTTTGAACGCCCGAAACGCCATAAAGCTCTAAAAGCCGCATCCAACCTCTATGGACTCAAATCACAGAACAATAAAGAAAAACACTGGCCGGAAACACAGCTACCCGAACAAAGAAAACAATAAAAAACAAGGTGTGTTTTCGGCTGTTCGAACAATCAACCCTCGCCTTCGAATTGTGAAGAAAAAGAAAAAAGTTCACGTCTCTCCTAATACTAGCTGTCATTTTTGCGCGGCAACCGTCATTCGAGTATTAGGTTCCGTAGCACGTACCAACTGCCCAGGATAAGAAGACACCTCACCAGAAGGCAAACGTGCTTTACCAGAGCTTGAGCTATTATGGTGCCTCCGTTGGAGACACCAATATGTGTGAATACCTCATTTGTATGGCACCACGGGCGTGGAAGGTTCATAGATATTTTGGTCGGCACGTACGATATGTTCTTACAGCGGCTTAAATAACATAGGCGGTTACTCGTGAATCTGGAATAATCGTCTGCGGAAATTCATAACTTGGAAAATAGCATTGATTTTGGTGAAAAAAAATATCAGTCTCCATTTTAGATAATATTATCCACGGGAAATTAAAACACCGTCACTTTTTCTATTATGTCATTTATTTTTATAAACTTCCGAAGTCTTTTAAGTTAATTTATATTGGAATATGTCATTAAAGTACGGACACGAAATATCGGGAGCTCTCATTAAAAATTATATTGATAATACCCCGTTAGTACTGTAGATATCGATTTGTTTGAATTTTAAGTTATTTTTTTAATGAAATAGGAAGGCAAACAAGCAACTGGGTCACCTGATGGTAAGTGATCACCACCGCCTATAGAAATCCGCAACACCAAAGTGATGTGAAAAAAATAGATGAATAATAAATGAGTATGAATATGAGATTGCAGATGCGTTGCCAACCCAGAGGACCAAACTGGAATACCTCTTGTGCCAGTAATTGCAGCGGCTGTCTTGCTTAGGTTAAATTAAATTTGTTTGTTATAATTATTAACAATCAAAATAACATTGAACCAACCATAATTGCTTAACCTGCCGCGTTACCCCTTTAGAGAGAAATGGTTAACCAAAATCCGAACAAATTTGCGCACGCTGTGAAATAAAAATGCTCCAAAAACAGGTGTATGTTAACTTTTGTCGGACAAAGTAATTAAAGGCGTTAGTTTCTGCAGTCAGAACAGCACCCTCGTTCATTAATATGCTAAATAGTTCCTAGCGCTCGAACGTGCCATCGGCTTTCAAGCGAAAAAGCCCCCACGAGGTCTTGAATGAGAAAAATGCATTTGATACTGCCTTTTAATGAACTTAATTAATAAGGTTTTAAAAGCAAACGGTTTGTGGATTTTATGAATTCCTAATTCCAACTACGTGTTGTGTGCTTTCTGCTCTCGAGTAAAGCATGCATTTTATTTATTTAATTGCTCACTTTTTAACAAAATAGGGGACCAACCATCGATATAAGAAGACAATAGATCTGCTGACTTGTTCGGATTGTTACAAGCCTAGCGTCACCACTTTGCGACGGGGTGAAGCAGGTTAAGAGGGGCTTTCATTATTTAGCCATTGGTTCAACTTTGAATCTTATCGTAAGTGAATAAAGTGCTTCTAAGTTTTCTAAGTAGCAGCGACACAGGCGTCGGATAGCAGAACTAATAATATGACGCCAATGTAAAACGTACAAAACGCAGAGCTGTTTAGTTGACCAGTTTATACAGGCTATCCAACATAGTCTACCAAATAGACTATGGTCAGCTACTCTGCCACTGCGTTGTACACAGTTCTATAGTTTTCTCATTTCGATGGGACCAACTTATTTTAGAAAACTATAATTGTACAAATAATTTTCAACCTGATTTAATACACATGACACTGTGTTCATTTAGACAAAAATCTACAAAAGTTTCGTAATGCACGCGAAAAAAGCTCAGTGACACTTAAAATAATAAAACTTTTTTATGCCCTATAACTCCCGAAATTAACAAGTCTTAACGGCCTATTTGATTCCACAGCGGGCATAAAACACACTTACCCAATAACATTAAGCGAAAAATATATTTTAAACATCAAAAAGCGCTCCCGCAAACGACAATTCCTGAGATACCACATTATACGCGAGTGCGGCGTAATGACGCGAATGAAACGACTCAATTATCGATAAGCATTCATAATGTCATCGATATTACGAAAAATCGAATGTTTAAATCGAATCTGAAATCCGAATCGGATAATATTTAATGCGATTTTTTTCTCCCGTGTACCTAAGTCGGATGTAAATGATGTTACGTATGGAAATTAAGAACTTAGGTTGGTCTCCAATTTTTTTTATGAAATAGGAAGGCAAACAAGCAAGTGGGTCACCTGATGTTAAGTGATCACCACCGCCTATAGACACCCGTCACACCAAGGAGACTGCAGATGCGTTGCCAACCCTGAAGGCTAAGATGGAATACCTCTTGTGCCAGTAATTGCACCGGCTGTCTTGCTCTCCACGCCGGAACACAACAGTGTAAGCACTGCTGATTAACGGCAGGATTAGCGAGCATGATGGTGGTAGCGATCCGGACGGACCTTGCACAAGGTCCTGGCACCCGCAAAATGAGCCTAGAAAGGAAATAAATGCTAGTCTCTACATTAACTAGCATTAAGAGCGCGGGTTGAATCACCCATCATCCGGCTCTCCACGGAACCATTTTAAATACGTACTCATGGCAATAAACATCACCGCTCACTAACCCGGCTTTATTAAGGCATTTCTTTAATACCGAGACGTAAAGCCGCTTCGTGGGCGTTGCCCTTAACGGCGTCATTAAGAATAAATTGATACTCGGTGAAACTAGGTAACTGTGCAACCGGCACGAATCATCTCGATACGTGTTAACTTGCTACGTAACTCAGTACGTCTCTCTCTTACTGGGCTAGTTACAAAGAGACGCACTGAGTTACGTAGCGAGTTAACGCGTATCGAGAAGATTCGTGCTAGGAGCACTGAACAATTGCGAAGAAACGTAATTTCGGAGGCTATGCTCTGGCTGAACGTGGCTTTTGAGTGTTTATCGATTTAAAAAAATAGTATTATAGAGATTGTGACAGCTGAAAGACAATATTGTAATCGATTTTTTTTAGGTCGATATTTATCCGCAATCATATATTGCAACGGTGCTGTACCCACACTAGCGATCACGACACGCATTGGTGATCGCGACGGATATGATACATGGCTTTAATAACTCGATCACAACATCAAACAGCGAGTCCACTAGTCCAAAAGACTGCTAAATCAAAGGAAAAGTCACTTCGTGCCCGCTTGTGTTGAGAGTACTTGCTCAAGCTTCTTTGAGATTAAAACGTTTTTCCAGTTCTAACGAAGTGTCTCGGTCAATATCTTACGTCAACGGCAACTTTGTTCATTAGTAGAATACTAAGTTTTAATCCGGGATGATTGCAACGATTACACACAGCTTAAATGTGTTTAAGCCTAATGTAAGCCCTGTGAAGCCTCGGTTATGTCGTAGCGACGTTCTGTGCTGTCGCATGCCACAATTTTAAATTCAAATTTAAATTTATTTTCTGCTTAAATTATAGCGTTTAGCGGGAGAACTAAAGCCAACAGCCGTTATGAAAAAACAAAATAAAAATACTGGGTTACTCTGACACGCCGAAAGGTTAATTCCTAAAAGTTAATCGATAAATCTTGTAAGCAACAAAGCTGTGAGTTCAGAATCTCTACACAGAACCATAGCTAATTCGTCATTAAATTTATGTGTGACAATGACTTTGCTTGACATTAACATTTCGGTCTCAATGAGAGAATACATCAGTTCCTATCATTACAATAATATGTTCTTAATTGATCATCATTCATTTAGTGATTTTTCGTTTTTCTTAACCAAGGGTACACTTTAACCAAAGTGTACCCTTGGTTGGTTATCTGTTGTTGGTTATCATGGTTGGTTGGTTATCTGTCAATTCTAGCATCATGATGCTTTTTGATTTTTTTGATTTAGAATTTGACGTTCTAAATTAATGAATTGACTACAACTAAGAAAAGTCCTGTCAAAATAAAAATATTTGAATAACCACGTACACGGCTACAAAAAAATCTGAGGGTCCACCTTGCGGCACGAATCGTCATAATTGAAACTGCCGCAGCACCTTACGGTCATTATTTTAAATGCCGCACGTATGTGGCATCCCGTTGCTCCCCCATAAAGCCTTAAGTCAAGTGTAAGCTGGCATAATTTGCAAGTTGTCGCAACAATGCGCAGGTCTGGAACTAACATTAGGGATAATCGTGATTAATTGTTCTCATTTAGTACAGTATCAGCCGTTTTAGTAACATCTGTGGTGTCATAATTAGCCTGAGTATACCGCTGGCTCATACAAATGTAATGTCTTGGTAAATGAAACATAATGAAGGCTTCGTGTACAAAAAATTTGAACCATCTCAATTTTTTAAGGTGATTCTTTGTAAATTTCATTTTTAAGAGAACTACAAGAAAAATATGCATGTTTTAAGTAAAGAAGAGCATGATCCTGACAAAATTAAATAACAGTTTAGAAATCAAAGCTGTATTAAAAGACACCAACTTAATAATAATTACGTTTGAGGTTAAGTAAAAGCCAGCTTTTAAAAATATATACAAAATATGTCACACCAGTGTATTTGTAATAGATATGTCAAAATAACCAAGACACAAGTTTCAAGATGGCGGATACTTCTATTAAAAATAAACCGAACGATAAATTGTATAGCTACCGTCTGGTACATAAGAACCGTAATACTTAATGAAGCCAGCGAATCTATCATAGCACCATTTGTTTTGTAGTGATAAATCTTCATGTCACTATTTGAAAAGAATACGAAACGAGCTACGGAATAGTAAAATACAGTATGAGGGGAAAGGTGATATTTCAAAATGGACTAAGTCACGTTATCCATCTTCGACCAATAAAAGTCAGAAGAAAGTTACATTCTAGAGATGTTTATTTTTCTTTACTAACGGCGAGTTAGATTTATTTCTCTCAGGTCGCCCGATGAAATATAGAGACTCCTAATAATAAGTGATATAAATAAACATTAAGTTATAGTTTTATTTGTCCTGTTTTCAATTTATGGCGGAATAAAAGATACAGTACTGAACTTGTCTTTCATAAAAGCCAAGAGGATTTTTCTTTCACGTAAATGTTAGACTCGTCAATAGGCGAAATATTGTATCAGAAATGATATGGTCGTTGACTTACTTTTTCATGCTTTTGGAGATACTAATAACGTAATATTTCATTTATTATATTATTTCAAGTTATATGTGGCTTTAAGCCGGATTTGAGTAAAAAAGATTTGATGATTAACAATTTAAAAACTCTAAACCAGTAACGTTTTTATTTGTACTATTTTCATCGTCAGGTGAAACCAGCATTAAAGGAAAAGCAGTTTCCACGAAGAGGCAATAAATAAACCGATTTAGCATACTTATGCCTTATTTATCTCTCTACGAATCCAAAAAAACATTTCAATATATACGTGATCACAATATTTATTCCCGCATTAGATTTAACATTAACGTTAGAAAAAATATATCGTGAATCCGAGCGAAGAAACGAGAAAACTCTTAAATCATTTTCTTTTTTGCAGCGGGCTTTTTTCCCGGTTTTTTTTTTATAAATACAAGTTAAATTCATTATGATATAATGTATCCCTTTCAAGCATAGATACATTTTCTCAGTTCCCTTTTTAATGGTCAGATAAATGTTTCCGTTTGTACAGTCAAGGAACTTAATTCCCTACCCATTTCGTTAAAATGTCGTCTGACATTCGCAATCCATTAAGGTCGATATGTCAAACTAACGTCTTGCTCTATAGCTCTTATGGTGACAGTTTGCTAAATGCTTTTGAACCTTAGGTGGGTTGGAAATTTAATTCCTTGACTGTACAACCGATTCTATTTCAAATTATACCGTAGACTTCGCACAGGTACAATTGTAGGGTAATAATATACATAATAATTCTTAATAAAAAATCTTTGAATATCAGTGAAATCAATCAATTTGTTGCATGGTTTAGAAGAAGTAAACGACCGAAGATACGATGAAGACTGACAGGAACGGACAGCAACATTTTTTTATACTATGTAAAGATTCTTTGTAGATATGTAAATTTCATCATTTTGTTTTGTATGAAACTCAAGTTGAAATATTGTTAAATCTGTGGATAGTATTAAAAATCAAAGCAAAATCCCCTTAAGTATAGAAAGCTATAATTCGTTGGTTGAACTGTTATACAAAAGCGATTGACAACTATTCAATTCCCAATCTGTATTTAGTGATATCTTCAAAATAACTCTTTCCAAAAAATATACTCACATTTTCTATATCAAAATATGAAAATATTTCATTGGCAAATAATATTTGAGGGGCGCATGACACAAGTCACAGGGGATGAAGTACAAACGGAGAAAAATTTATCGGTTCGTTACTCTTAGAAAATATCTCGCGAAATGCGTACATTTCGAGCTCATACATATACTTTAATACGTACGCCACCTTACTTCGTAGAATACGAAAAATGAGATTTCGCTGAATTATTCTTAAGCATCGAAGGGCGTTGGTAGTCTAGTGACTAGGGGTAGACTGTGATCGAGAGGCACCGAGATCTATCCCCAGCTGTCGAAGTATATTCTACCAAGTAATTGCTTGACCACTTTTGTACTCTATCCCTTTGCAAAACAGTCGAAAAGTGGTCAAGCAATTTCTTGGTCGGCTTACCTACCAATGAGTTTTACTAATTAACTAATGTACAGTCAACCAATTTAATTCACAGGTGTCATCGCTGAGATATAACCTCATTTATTCAGAAGTCATAATGTCGTTTATTGTGAAAAGGTTCTACAGTGCTACAGGTATATCAAATTGGTTACACTGTACATTAATACAGTACTATAGTGAACATCGCTCTCACGCTAAGGGGGCAAACATCGTGAGGAAGCCTGCACATTTATGTAAATGAATGTGTAACAATGATTCTGTCGGTCTTGTTGTCTGTGTAGTTTTAGTGTTTAGTGGTGGTGGTGTGTAGTTGAGTCTGTGTGATATGTCGTTTCGTGTGGAAGCGGAGGAGGGTGGGTTTTTGCATGAACATATATGTGTCGCACAGACGCAGCTATTTTGCACGAGCCCGGCACTGGTTTCGCGGAGTAGCAAGGTAATTTGTTCCAGTTCGTTGATCCTTTTGTAGAGTTTTTCATACAAAACTGTGACATATTTGTTAAATTGTAGAACTTGTAATGTTTGTAGTACAGACCCCAGGATACTCCGTAAATATTTTAAACTACTGCATATTTTTTTAATTGTGTCCACTAACAAAACGATAGCTCATGGTGGATAAAAAATAAAAAAGACTCGCAATTTGTACGCCTTGGGAGACGTGAAAGAAACGGTCCGCAGTAGAGTGACCATTATTTGTGAAAACATGCGGAATAAAATTACTCACTTAGAAAAAATATACCCTAATAATAGCATATCGTGATAAGAGAGGAAATTACGGGGACCTTTCTTAAACGTGAATACCAATTATCTTGAGGAAAAATATGGGATTTCTTTTATTTATGTTTGGCATTTTTTATACAAATTGCTATTTGATAAGATGAAAGAACAAATAATCCCTTTATTACTCTGAGTCAATTGAGGAATATCCACTTAGATGTTCTGTTTAGTGAAATGAAATCGGCATAATTATGTTGCGTATATTTTACTGTGGCCCAAACATGACTGGCCAAGTTTAGTTTATCTCTATCTGCGTCCCTTTCTTGTGACACTAGTTAGACAGAGACGGAGAGAGGGGTTAAACTAAACCTGGGCTGTCATGTTAGTGCCGCTGGTTCAAGTTTGTGATGAAATAAAAATAAAATATTTTTTTACCCGCATTTTAATTTACGTGACGTAATTTAGAATTTTTATAATGCTTTTTTGATATGATAACTAACAAACTAGCGATGGAAACATCTGTTGTTCTCTACACTTTTTTCCGCTTTAATTTTACATTTATTTAAACTTTTAATGTGTCTCACATAGTTACACGATAGAAAAACTGTACAAATGCTTATAAACTAACTTGTATAATAATCATATTTTTACTTAATATATGTCTTTACTTAATCTTATTGCACAAAAAAACAACATTTAAATGTATAAACAGCGAATTTAATGCGTTATGGCATTCTCTACCAGTCAATCTAATATCATACAGCAAAATTTTTTGAATAAACTCTAGTTTTTAAGCGCAATTTCCACTCCTCAAAAAATTATCAATCCATGGAAGTGAATTTTTGATTCAGAGAGTTTTTTTAATAAAAGAACCAATAAATATCTTGGAACAAAATACACAAATTGACCTATTCCTAAACTAAGCGGAGCTTGTACTAAGGGTACTAGGCGAGTGATTAATAGTTTTACACATAAATTCTCAGTTAATTAGTTTTACACATAAATTTGCTACATAAATAGACAGTTTCGTTCTAATTATGTCGGTAAATTTAGTGACAGTGAAAATGTTCATACCAAATTTTTGCAAAAAATGTGCATTTATCTGACAACAATACAACATTACAACCCAAATAAAAATAAAATCCCATAAAAAAACAATGGCACAGACACCCTAGCTATCTCTTGAGTAGACGCTCTTATGTATTGCCTCTTCTGAAAGGGTTCCATATTGTAGAGACTTCTTTATGCAAGTAGGTGAATTAAATCCAAGTGGAATGTACGACGTCTGGTATTGGCCTTGCTGAATCTTGTTATAACATAGAAATAGCATTTGTAATAACAGTTGGTAGTATTGTATTACTATTATTTTATCTTATTACTAAATGTTGCCCGCGACTTCTTTTATTTAGTATTCTTTTATCGCTATCCCGTGAGAACTATGCATTTTTACGAAATGAAAAGTTTTCTATGTGTTAATCCAGGGTAAAATCCATCTCCGTTTCAAATTTCATTAAAATCCATTCAATAGTTTTTACGTGAAAGAGTAACAAACATCCATCTATACCTTCAAACATTAGTAGGATTATAGGAAAATAGCACACAATTCAACTTTCTCAATGTGATTAGGTTTTGTTACGTTTTTGGAGGTGGTACTGTAGTTTATTATAATTTGCATATTTTTTATTCCTTCTCAAAGCTTACAAATGGTCAAGTTTAAGAGTGTTATAGCCACTGTTGCTGGTTGCAGTACTAATGAGCCAGTTCGACCGTGGTAGTACCATACTCTCACAGTAAGCTACTGTGATTCGTATGGTAAACGGGAGATCTGGAGGTCCACAGGAAGGAGATATATAGGCAGTCTACAGATCAGCCGTTCTCTTGCGATCGCTAGTTCTCATAAATAGCTGTGATCACTTCTTTTTAGGTGACCGTCACGCTTGTTTATCTTTCATAAAAAAAAGTTCATTGTAGGTGGGTAATTAGTTGATCACCACCGTCCATGAAGCACCATTGGGACTACTTATACTTTACCGGCCTTATAAAAGGTCAGAACAAGAGTAGAACAGCGTACCTTGCACGAACCTTGCGTCACGTGTTAACTCGCTACGTAACTCAGTGCGTCTCATTCTAACTAGCCTTACCATGACTACAGTACTACTACCATGAGTTTCTATCGAAAATCCATGTCACGTTACTACAGTGGATAGCGGTTAAATACGCTCCAATTTGTCAGTGAAAGAGTTAACCATAGTCGATACAGTATTTTTCGATGACATGGTGTCAAATTTGTGACTCATGGTACCGATGTTCTACGACAACAGCTACAAAACGTTAGTCACTAGCGCTTAGACTTCGATAGGTAATTTACCGTTGGACTCATACTAGCGATCTTTAGTACTCTAAGTGAGCACTAGAGGCGCTGTACAATTCCCCATAGAAATCGTTTACGCCGTCGCTAGCGAGTACGGTTACAGCTAGATGTACTGTAGTCAAGGGTACTGTGCATGAAAATGAAATGAAAATGAAAATGAAAAATTTATTTTGCAAGTAGGCCATATAGGCTCTTTTACATGTCTGAATCTACTAGCGCTTCGGAAAATGGAAGAATCTGCTGAGAAGAAACGCCGCAAGAAACTCAGCAGTTTATCTTTTTTTTTCTTCTCTTTTGAAAACAAGATTACAGAGCAATATACACAATCATAACAATAGTTCACATAAAGTGTAAAAAAAAAAAAAGATAATAAATAGCACAGCAAGCTTTAAGCATATTGAACGAACTGGCACTAGTACAGATTGACCAAGAGATGTATAGGGTCCCCAGGTCAAAGAAATTAGAATCGGGATGTATGTGGTCCCTGATCAAATACTTAGTCTAAATAACTTAGAGATGTATAGTCTCTAAGGGTCAAAACAAATTAATTACCTTAATCTATGCTTAGCAGAGGTGTAAAACGCCTCCACGGTCAAATTGTACAATATTACTTGGAGATGTATAGTCTCCGAATGTCAAAAGAATATAAGAATAAAAATATTCATGTCAAAAAAAAAAAAAATTGGTGAAAATCCAACAAAATCAGTAATATAACAATAACAACTCAATATATGTCTATATTTAGTTATATATATAAATATAAATAAATAGACAACACGATGAAGTCTCCCACATCAAACCGCATTTAAGTACCTACATTTTAGGCTTTTTGAGAATTACATTAGTCTTTGCAGCATGAATAGTCCGGACCCCACAAACAGCACCCGATCACGAGTATGACGCGTATCTCAGCCATCGTCTCCCTCAACCATATTGCAGGGAAGGTGGCGACCCGATCAACGACGCCACCGTAAGCAATGCCCTTTAAGCGAGCATGACATACTCAAGCAGTACGACTACAAAAGAGAAATTGAATACGGCTCGTCTGGCGAGAAACATCACAATGTGCTCCAAAATAATAATTACACTTTAATAGGATGTCATACATAATTAATAGGTATAAAATTAAGTGATAAAAAAAAAAAAAGATTAATGCTTAGAAATGTCACAAACATACAATTATTTATTAAAGTCAAAGATATTTAAATTAAATATTGAACAGCCGATATTTAAATTAAATATTCACGCCTTTAGAACTGGCCAAGTCAAATCGTCGCATATATATTCGTCGACTTTGTAATAAGCTTTTTTCAATAGCGTGTTTTTAATATACCTCTTGAATGCATTTAGAGGTAATTCCCATACATCCACAGGCACTTTATTATAGAACCTCACGCAGTTCCCTAGAAAGGATTTGCTAACTTTTTTTAAGCGGAATTTGGGTACAAAAAGCTTATTTTTATTTCGTGTGTTGAAATGATGGACATCACACAGTTTCTTGAAGGAATTAAAGTTCCTATGCGTATATACAATTACATCATATATATATTGTGAAGCTACTGTAAGGATGTCTATTTCTTTAAAGCGTTCTCTCAGTGAATCACGAGAGCCAAGGTTGTAGATGGACCGAACTGCCTTTAGCCGTAACTGTACTCGCTAGCGACGGCGTAAACTATTTGTATGTGGAAGTGTGCAGCGCCTCCAACGCTCACTTAGAGAACTAAAAATTGCTAGTATGAGCCCAACGGTAAATTACCTATCGTAATCAAAGCGCTAGTGACTACAGTTTTGTAGCTGTTGCCGTAGAATATTGGTACCATGAGATACAAACTTGACACATGTCATCGAAAAATACCGTATCGACTATGGTTAACTCTTTCACTAACAAATGAGTGCGTATTTAACCGCTATCGACTGTAGTAACGTAATACGAATTTTCGATAAAAACTCATAGTCAGTACACCTAGCAAGAATCTACTCGATACGCGTCAACTCGCTACATAGTACGTCTCTTTCTAACTCGCCTAGTAGGAGAGAGAAGCACTGAGTTGCGTAGCGAGTTAAAACGTATCGCGAAGGTTCGTGCTAGTCGCACTGGTTTGACCCTACAACACTTTCATATCATTAAGGATCCTGCTACGAATTCGTAGCGATTGCTACATCTTGACTGCTACGCCGTAGTCAATACGTTGCGAGTGTCCAATAAAATTCCTAACCCTTTAAGATCTTGCATGTTTCAGGTGCGAAATTTCAAGGCACAGGTTTGTGAGCTATAAACCGTTGTTCCATACATATTGACATACCTTAGTATTGATCAATTAATCAAACAGACTGCGACGTTGCCAAGCGGTAATATTCGTCGTCAACAGACTTGTGTCTGTTTATAGATATTATCGCTGGTGACAGTAAAGTCTGTTTATCCAAATTAAATTTAAAATGCTATAAAATGAATGACAACACAAAAAAAAATAGGGTAATGGCAGGACACGAACCTGCAACATCAGCATTCCGTGCCTTGCGTTTTCCAGTTTCCGCCACATTACCGCTGCCATACCCTGCGAATGTTTCAATGTGTTTCGTCTTACCGAACGTGCCCTAATTTTTCTTTGTGTTGTCATTCATTATATAGCATCTTAAATTTAATTTGAATGTATAAAAAAATACAAAAAGAAAAATCGAAAAAATTTAATAATAAATAATTTCGATTACAATAATATGTTTATCCATATTTGTTTTATCATAAACGACCAGATAGCCTAGTGGTTAGTGACCCTGACTATGAAGCTTGAGGTTCCGAGTCCGATTCCCGGGAGGGGAAAATGTTTGTACGATGAATACGAATGTTTGTACCCGAGTCTTGGATGTTATATGTATTTAAGTATGTATTTATTTACATAAGTATGTATATCTGTTGTCGAGTACCCATAGTACAAGCTTTGCTTAGTTTGGGACTAGGTCAATGGGTGTGAATTGTCCCGAGATATTTATTTATTTTATTATTTATTTTTATGTAAAGAAAATTCTAACCTAAAATTTCACTTTTTGTCATTGAAACATAAAATCTTTATTGCCTAAATAAAACAAATCGAGGCTGTGAATAGAAAAGATAATTCACAATTTTTTGTATGAGGAAGTTTTATTTAATTTATAAATATATTTTCATAGAAAAAAATTAATTTTATGTTAGAATGTTAATTGTTTAGTATCTAAGACAAATAAAGATGGATATGGTTTATAATCATGAGCAATAATATCTTATCTAACATTGGGGTTAGAACGCCGGTAGCCTCATGCGGTTTTATCAGCGGAGAAATATATGACCCGTTATTATGTCTCTAGTAAAAGAGAAGTGTCAGATGTCAATGAACCTAATTTCGGACGAGATATTATAGACAATAGATCAACATCTGAATGATAAATTAATCAATCACAGGTTGAACTAAACTGGTTTTAGCCACTTCGAACAAACGTGAATTTAAGGAAATTAACCTTTTTCAATTCAGCTTTCGTTTTATTTTAATTTTAAAGTCAACTGAAATTACCTAAAAAGCAGATTTTAAGTCCTGCCAGATGACTAACCTTTTTCTCTGTGTTGTCGATTTCTCTGTCGATTTTTTTTTTACTTTTTTCAAGCTACCAAACATTAACGGGGTCTGATCATATCACAATCACCCCCACAAAATTCTTCATAAAGTTGTCGTAAGTCAAAGGGCAAACCGCTTTTTGGTGGTGGTCCTTATGCGTATAAGGAACCACTCCTGTGTACGCGTAAAATTCTCTCCGACCCACGATAGGTATGCCTTTTAACTATTGCTAAATCACCTATCTCTGTTGAAATAAATTGTTATTTCCTAAGCGATCGTAGCCGCCTGTACCCTTCGCGAGGACGATCTGCAAAAATAAAGAACTAAAAAAAAACATTGCGGAAGTTTTGCTAAAAGAAATTTAAATCTATAAAACTGTTATTGTGTTTCGTAGTTTCTTTTCACTTATAATAATTATAATTCTCATCTTTTCTGAGCCAAAAGCGAGTTTTAAAAGGCATGAGCCCAGATTTCTTGCGCTGTAATTTCTCAAAAGCTGTTACTTTATTCCGCACACTTCATAGTTATTACCCTAAGGAATATCGCGCTTCTAACCACTCGTTTTTTGTTTTTCCCAAGTTGAGAAAATGGTAGTAGGTAATTTACATCTGCCTGTTTTGAGTATACGTACGTACCTATGTATTTATGATTCTTTATAGTAAGCATCCCCCCTGGCTGCGTACGGGCACAATTTGGGTGTAATCTTTATAAAATCCTCCTAAAATTCGATTCCTATATGAAAAGTAAAAACAAAGATTTTTTAGCGAATTCTTTCAATTTCGATAGGGAAAAAATACTAACCTACATGCCAATTCTAGTACTGAAAGTAAAATTGGGGAATATTTGTTTATTTTCTGTTTGGATCCAGAGTCACGCGCGCCACTAAGACAAATTGAACGACAACTTATTTATCAAAATCGGTTCATCTGTCAAATTTTTTCAAGGGAACAAAGCATCACAGCTAAATAAAAACTTACCAAGATTTATTTATTGTGAATTGGATTTTGTGTGATATTTTGACGATTCGAAACGGCGTCGCCATTAATTTAAATTTGTTTTTTTTAATTAGTTAATTAAAATTTTGACTATTTTAATATAAATCCATGTAACTTGACATTTGTGCAAATTATTATGTAACTTCATATTGACTGAATAAATAACCTAAACTAAAGTAACCATTTTTTTGGTTTCGCAAGTCATTCACACAATTAAGCCTTGGTACAGCGTTGTGTTATAGTGGTAAACCGCAGCTGTTATTCCACTAACCGCCATCGATACATCACGTCTGTTACTGTCAAATACCCGGTTCGCTAACCAAAGTTTATTGAGTTTTTTTGCATAGTTAGCGCTAGTTGTATGTAACGCAACGAGAGTTGAAACTTTACCACTGAACACATTGGCATATTCATATTCATTTATTTCTTGCAACCATGGTATTTACAAAGATAAGATGGTATTTGCATGAGGTGCAAGTTGCGAGCATGTTTATGAAACGTTAATAAACTAAGCTAATGAAATAGACAAATTGAACGAAGTTTATTTTCTATCAAAAGAGTGAACTCATAACATCACACGATATACTACTATAGTTGGAACTTTCTGAGTAGGGCAACATTAAATTCCAAATCGAAGAAAGAAACTTGGCTAGTCCGCGACTGCGATTCAAGGATTTATCAAATTTTGCATCAATGATGAAAACTAGAAAATGAAAACTATAGAACTGTGATATCTATGTGAAACAAGCAAGCGGTTTAAATAGTGGTACACAATTCCTAATTTCGGCCTTTGATAGTGTTGTGTCAGCACTCATTTTTTCTAACTTACTTATTCATATTGAAATTTTGGTTGTAATTAAATTACGATTTAATCTTTTAATTTTTTCTACCGTAATTCAATTGGTCATTTTAGATAATAATATATTATGTTATTTTTTTTATGTTTTGCTGATCATGGTGATCTGTTTTCCACCTTTTTGTTTTTAGTTCTTTAATTTAAGTTTCATACAAAATAAAAAGTATCAATATTTACAAATCTACTCGTATAATAATAAATTCAAAAAATCAAAACATACAGACCTACACTTTCACGGCATAACAACAACATAATGAAAACCAATGGTTATAGGTTAATGTGAAGGTGAAAAACATTAGCGCTGTTTGTATGATGACCACTTGGTACAGTCAGCCTCAGAAGTGGCTTAACACTTAGTACCTTGTCGGTGTAACGTATGAACTAAGAGTTGCTCGAATTTGTCACATTATCTCAGCGACAAAGTACTAAAATGTTCAGCTATCTCTGAGCCGGACCCTGCAGTGGTCTTGAAATTTATTTATAAACTTTTTTAATCGATTTGAAGGTAAACAAATATCATATTTAATAGGTACCTTAATTACAATTAGTAAAAATTGCTATGATATAACGAGCATATTAAAAAGTTAATTAACAAGTTCAATCTCTCCAAAACATCTCGACGCTAAATCTTTATCAGAAGCAAATGTACTGTAAAAAACACGAAATTTCCTGTTGAAAGCTTGCAATGTAGATTTATATTATGATAAATTAATAGCCACATCCCCTGATGAGGGTGGCGTGACAGATCGGGTCCCTTCGATCCTGGGATCTGCCAGATAGCGTGACACATAGGCCGTTAAACAGTAGAGTCCGTAACCTATAAACCCTTTGATTTATAACCGAAGATTACGCGTGTCAAACCGATTGGAGTTTAATTACTTTCCAGCCAGTCGCTAGTAAATAAATAATAAACTTATGTACTAAATATACTGAGTTATTTAAAGCCTAGATTCTTGACGTTGTTTTGAAAATACCCGAAACCACGGCGTCTGAATTTAATTATAAGTAATTATAAAGGAAATCTGATTCGTTTCACTTAGATTAACAAAAATAGTGTAAATATTTCAATTATTACATAATGTTACTGAAGTAATTTCGTTATGATTTAAAAATGTTGTTCAGAGATGTCTTATTTTTTTTATCTACACATATATCATAAATGCTCTATAATGCGTTCAGAAACCGTAGGCAATGACCAGCATTATAACAACCAATATTATAATGAGAATTTTTCTAATTTGTTTCTATACTTGTTCAAATTCATTTTTTATTACATTATTTTAATGTGTACAGTCAATAGATATTTAATAGGTACCTAGCACTAGTAGCTAGTAGCAATGCCCTGTGGCTTCTGAACCCATCATAGAGTACTTATGATATGTGTGTAGATAAAGTAATGTATGCAACTGTACATAATTAGGTCTTAAAACACTCGTGTGATCCTATTATGAAGCTCGCTGACGCTCGGTTCATAAAACCACACTCGTGTTTTAAGACCCCTCATTATGCAACAGTTGCATAATATACTATTAATTACATCATGATCATTTTATTGTTAATCTTTATTACCAATATTGTAAGACCAACGAACAAAAAGGGTTACGAATATTTACCGGTCAGTTGTAAGGGCATAATTAGAGGATATAACTGCTAGTACTCAAATATAAAAAAAAAAAAACAAAAAGTCATAACTAATTTATTATTCTACATCCGCGGCGTTTGCCAAAGAATTTGGTTTAAATTTTTCCTATAAATAGGTACCTACAGGAACTTTACGAACAAATAATCATATTGTGTGCCCATTAAAACTAATAAAATAAATAACAATATTCCATAAACTACGTCATAGTTTACTTCATTATTCTCACAGGTCCATTACCGCAATAGATTTTATTATACTATCATCCAAAATATAGCTGAAGACGCACAAAAATTTTCAGCAAATACTTACCATAATTATAATTCAATCACAAAAAACACTGAACCCATCCACAAGCACATTTAAATAATTACATTTCAGAACAATTTACTTAAGGATTCCGATTTCTATGCAAATAGCTTTTAGAATTACGCTATCACGGTTATCCAATTAATTTGGGATCACGTTTCCGAAAATTATCGGGAGGTTCGATGTTCGAGCTTTGAGGTAGCGAGCGAACGTCCGCTGGCTTCGGCGGTTGGGAGGAGACTGAGTGACGAGCCCGTGCTGAATGGTTTACGTTGGATTGAAATGGTGCATTCATCTTTTGGTGCAATTGCATTTTTGAGCCTTGCTGCGGGAGCCTTTACAACCTATTAATGAAGGAATTCCTTAGTAGATACTTAAACACCTCAATGATAAGGCTGAGGTTGTTTTTATGGCGCGTTTTAAAGTTTCTGGCCACGGAAACTTTGGCTACTCATACTACATACATACGTATTAGAATATTAGAAGTTATTTGCAGTTAAGTTCGTTGCAGTTTAGCTCGGCAAGAGGCTATGTGACGAGATCTGTCTCAAAGGTTTGCTTTTTGCTTTGCTAGGAGGAAGCGTTAATAATCTAAACGCGGAAATTCCTTTCTTTTTTTCAGTTTACAACTCGTTGGAGCGATGGAGCGAAGGCACTATTAGTTTCGAAGATCTTTGTTTAGTGCTTTTATTCAGTCAATATAAAGGTACATTATAAATTGCTTAAAATATCAAATTACACGAATTTAGTGTTGACATAGTCAAAATGACATAATTGGAACAAAAAACACTAAAACGTAGACAAAACTTAACAAGATATAGTCATATCAAAAACAATGAAAAGAAACGGACTAAGAATTTAATTAGGTATCATTAAATTAAATACGAAACTAATCATTAAATATGTTAAATTATGTAAAATATTGCCTGTTGCTCGCAGATGCGCTTTAGACGTCGGTTACACGCTCATTCTGTCGTTAGTTCAGTCCATCATTCTGGTCAGAATGACGAGAGAATTATCGTGTAACCTGTCTCGTGTCGTGTCAGTCTGAACTGATCGTAACCGTGTCCATTTGTCATCATTCTGGCATCAGTCAAAACTATACCGGAATGATAGACTGAGCTGACGCCAGAATTAGCGTGTAACCAAAGTCTTACATTTTTGTGCGCCAGTATTATTATGGTTATTTTTCAATGTCTTAAGTGGTAAAAGGTTCTGTAGGTACGTCAAACAGACGCAAATAGAAATGTGGAGGCGGTTAAAACATTTAGAACCAGCAAGAAATGGAGACAACAACAACAAGATGTAAACAAAAGATAATAATACAGACTCCAAATTTAAATACAAATTCAACATGCGGGCAGATCGCTAAGCAGCGATCTCTGCCGGACAACCTTGATTAATAGATTCAGCGGTAATTACTTGGCGGACGTTCATTTCATTTATTTCATTTCATACCAACAAACTGGAACCAATTAACTTGCTACTCCGTGAAATCAGTGCTATGCCCGCGCAAAACAGCTTCGTCGTGAGACATAATATATGTCATTGTATATTTTTCAGGCTAAAACCCACCCTCCTGCACATGAAACACCATATATCTAACGGAACCAACTATTAACCACTGCTACTAAACACATAAACTAAACTATCTACAATAAGAAAAAACAAATATCTTCTTTAGATAGTTAATGTCTAATTCAACTAAAATAAAATAAATTATAATATTCAAAAGAAGGTGTAAATAAAAACCTTTATAGTTCTCAAAATTACAATTTGTAAAGTGAATTGATCTATCTGTCTGCATATATGTTTGTTAGATAGATCCTTACAAAAAAAAACTGATTGGGATGACATTTGGAATAAAGATGCGCAAAATATTACCATGATGAAAATATAAAGAAAAATTGTATTAGTCCTCAAATATAATATGTAGAAGTAAAGCTAGAAATAAGGTTGTGAGGCAAAAATACATAACAGATAAGTTTGTGTGCAGGTTTATGTGTACGAAATATTTCAAAATATTATTTTTCTAAATTGTCTTTAGAGCCCACGGCGTCGCATGCGTCAATTCAATTCGTCCCGGGGGAAATTCCGTTTGCTTTTAACAAAACATGTTGCTCTATGATCTAAAATACTGCAGTTTTACCTCCATTTCTTTGTCTATCAAAGTGCAGAATATTATTATTTGAGTTTTTTTTCTCTCCATTTATGTTCTTACCTTAAGAATAAAATGCCACCGAAAAGTTGAAAAACTTAGAAATATCAACAGTGGAACTCTCAAATATCGTAAGGGACATTAAGGGACATCCCTTACGACATTTCAGATTTCTAGTGTCGATATTAGAACCGTATGGTTGATTATGAAATCAACTTCAAAGTGCTTGGACTTTAAACAAAAAATATATTATATTTAAGGGGTTAAAAAAAACATTGATTGTCATTTCGTGCTGGCATTATTTTTTTTTTTGTCCGTTTATCATTTTGTTTAAGCGACTATGCCGTAGAAATCAATAAGAAATCAGAAACCAAGTCAGAATGATTCAAACATTTTATAATATCAGTTTACTGTACAGTATTATTTATGTAGCAAAGATTCATGAACATAAACAAACTAAGTATTGTGGCGACGCAGGCGACGAATCTTAAACCCAGGAAATTACTCAAACCTTAGACCTATCTCAATCAAACAAGATTACACTATTTCCTAAGGCAAGGGTCATTTTACTTTGGCCCTTTGCCTATATCATCAATTATACCTCTAGTTTAGGATACAAGTAGCTACAAGCAAGGTACAAACCCTTCCAAGTAATTTACATAGAAAATTAATAGCTCATTATGTTTACGCACGTAACAATATGTCCAACAATCTATGTCGGAGTTCATCCATACAGTAATAACGTTATGAGTCTAATAATAGTGTTTTGCTGTCGTTGCGTGTTTTGCCCCATTTGCATTCGCCACAAATGCGCATACCACCTTTAAGTTCAATTTGAGACCAATGTAAAGTTCAGGGTTTAGTTTGTATTCCAGTATTAATATCTAACAAAACGTAACGTAAACGCAAGCGTTTCTGCTGAGCTACTTTGTGTCTCAGCACGTTCAGTCTGCATTACAAACTAGTTTATGAAGTAAAACCCTTACAAGCTGGCTGAGGCTTGACTTTATAGTGACGGAAATATCACATTATATTCACGGTTTTGATGCGGAAGTGGTAATTAGTGTCTTTTGATCACAAGACCCTAACTTTTAACTCAGTGGCTCTAACATCACCGACTAAGTTTAGTTTATCGGAGTTTATCTCTATGGATGTCCTTTTCTTATGACACTAGTTTGACAGAGACGTAGCGAGGGATAAATTAAACCTGGGGCGGTCATGTAGGGGCCACATATATTAACAAAGTCTGCCTCGAAGAAAGAGTATGCTGAAGCGATTTGCTTTCCATTTAAACGTAGTCTCCGTTTTTCTCCCTAAGTTTTGGTTAAAGATACTTTTTTTTATAAAAGTTCTTTGTTTTAAACTTTCGCGATTTTCGCACATATTTATAACGTTATCGGGACTTAAACGCGATGATTATTTATTGATAATTTACCTCGACTTTTCGGCCGCGGTCACGAGTAGACTGAAGTGGAGGGTTATCAATATATTTTTATCACGTTTAAGTCCCGATAACGTAATAAATATAAAAGGACTTATTATGTTTTTATCATGAAGGAAGTTTTTTTTCTTGGGCAAACTTGGCTACAACTCTCTCGTATCGTATTCGGAGGCCTACGCGAAAGTAAAGGCCAGGTACAATCAGCCTCAGAAGTAACTAAACACTTAAGAACCTTGTCGTAGTAACGTTTGAAATAAGAGTTGCTCGAATTTGTCACATCACTGTCAGCGACAAGGTACTAAAAAAAAAAATTCAGGTCAATCGACCCATGTACATTGAATTACGAGGTTGAATTAGATTAGATTACATTACACAAACACATTACTACATTACTTTACTAAAACGTTCAGATACTTCTGAGGCTAATCATACGACATCCTAAAAAGAAATAACCACCATTACAATTCATTACAGTACATTAGTAGGTCATTTGATTGGTAAATTAATATTTGACTCTTAAATGTAGGCGTTTATGTAGGTGTGAGGGAATTTGAAAGCAAACAAGCGAACACCTACGCTTTCGAGATTCATTATTACTTTAGCTCTTTAGAAACTTTGAACAACTTTTACCCGACAGACGCCGGAAGAAAGGGCTGTGTTTTTCGAATGTGCCTATTTATTTCCTACGCTCTGCAGCCTAAATGGCTTGGTGGATTTTAACATATGAGGTATCATTAGATTTCTTTTACGTGTGTGGAAGTGACAAAGTCCTTAGATAGATAGATAGATAGATAAAACGTTTATTTGTTTGTTACTGCAAGTACACACAATCAAAAATTACATACAATTAGGAGAGAGAAAAAAAAACGAAAGTTAACACATTTGTTGAGTACTTGTTGTCTGTCTGCAGCAGTACAAAAGGGCCATGGCTCAGTGGGCAACATTGCTCTTAAAAGAGCAAAACACTGGTATTCTGCCACAGTATTCTTTACATTTTTTACATCACCCAGGGCCGTAAGTAGCAATTTACCGCCCGCTACGCGAGTGAAAATTTCCACGTCCTGGCCAGAGGAAGACTTAAAATTGTGTACACACCTCGGGTGGTGATAAAGAAAGCCTCAGATCGCATGTTTATCGCCCTCGCCTTTGGCTTGTGCGACAAGTTTCTGCGATCTAAGACATTCTTTATTTCACCACCCATGGAGTGTAATGTACTATTATTAACGGAGTCTACGGATAAAAAATATGGAGGGGATCTTTTTACTCTTTTCACTAAGTAATTTTATATTTAAATGTCAAAATTAAGTAAATAGAGGTCTTGGCTTATAAAAATGAATTAATACCCTTTTATTAGACCTGCGCCGCTTAAAACTTGCTCTATTTTATTATCTATATCTAATACTTTTGGAAACCGTGGGTTGTTGAATTTTTGTACTCGACATCTTTCAAATATTCGTATGATGCAAAATAAAGTGTATTTGTATTGTATTGCAATCACTTTCAATTTAACCTTAAACTCGTCACGCATTAGGCAGACATAACTACATGGCGCAAAGCTCATTAAAAATAGTACATTATAATTTCGTACGTAATTAAATGAGACACTAAGACGAGCCTTGTAACATAAAAAAAGCCAAGACATTTTCCCGTACAAATATACTCTCTTCAAGAAATTTAAAAGAATAACTCGGTCCATTGTATCTAATTAAGCTGAGACAAGTCCCGAGTCGTGGAAAGGGCAAACTGGAGCGGAACGTGCACCTGCTTACGCGTAGAAATGACATTAACGTAATAAAATTCTTATTTTTTAAATATAAAATAGGAAAGCTAACAATCCAGTAGGTCATCTGATGGAAAGACACCCAAAGCATCAAGGAGATTGCGGACGCAGTGCCAACCCAGCGGGCCCCGATGGAATACCTCGTGTGCCAGTAATTTCACCAGCTGTATTGCTCTCGATGCCGGGACGTAACAGTCCAAACACTTCTGCTTTGCGTGCGTTGGATTGTGCGTGGGTGGTGATAGTGATCCAGATGGATTAGCATAAGGTCCTATTACCAACCGCAAATCATTGTTACATGTATGCTTAATGTTTTTGGGTAAGCTAAAACAGATAGATCCTTTACAGGGATAAATTGGCTGTTATATTTGCTTTACTTCTAACGTTTTTTAGCGTGTTTTAAGTGTTTACGCACTTACATACTTAAAATTGATAATGTATGTAAAAAAAAGAATAAATGTCTACGAAGCTGATACGTGTAATCTTATACTTACACAATTACCTAAATATTAAGCTATTCCAGTGCACCTAGAACGAACTTTTTAGGCTAAAGTGATGTTTTAGTTATTGTATTTTCATTTCCAATTCTGTTGAATTTCATAGGTCTACCTCAAGCTCGGCCATTAAGAGATTTTATCTCATTAAATATGTAAATATCACAGGTGCAAATGGAAATTCCCGGGTGACAATTAGATTTATTAACGATGACAAAAAGTCGCCTGACTAATTGTGAATAGCGACAGCCTAAACCAAATTAAGTGGGAACTCGATTTTAAGCAGAAGAGTTTCCCTTGAATTTTTATTTCTGAAATCTGAGCCTACCTTGCAGAAGCCGCTATTTGAGCCCTAAATGGCCCTAATATTTACCAAATTTCTGAAACATGTCTATCCCTATGCCAATGGAAACTTCCCAAAAATTTGAAAACTATACTCTCTGTAAGCCTTTTTTACCCGACTACGGCAAAGCCAAGAGGAAGGGTTATATTTTTAGCAGTCTATGTATGTTTATACTTACGTATGTTCCACTGTAGTGCCTAAACGACTGAGCTGTTTTTGATGAATGAGGTGTTTTCTCTTTGATTCTCTTTGAGGAGCTCCTGTTGCTGTAAAAATCAAGGGCATACTGAAAATTCGCCAGGGTAGCGTTTCATTAGTATCAATTGTATTTTAATTAAATACTCAATGTTATTTTAAGTAGGTGTAATTTTCATTTAAAAATCACCATTAGCAACCTCGTCCCACTGCTGAGCAAAGGTTTCTCCCTCGAACTTTAATCTAATATTTTAGGTCCGTAATCGAAATTTCTTTTGATTGCTAATTATAACACTGCCCAACACCCAAGATTTTTCTTGATGTTGTAATTACATATCATTTAAAGTTCATATTATTTTAATCCAAAAGTAAAAAGATTTTTTAAGGTTTAGAAATGTATGTTTAATTGAAATAAAACAATTTATATCGCGTGTATTATAACGAATGTTATTCCCGACGTTAAGACACACGCCAAAATGCACGCGATATATACCGATTAAATTGTTTTCTTTCAATGTCTACAAGTCGCGAAAACATAAGAAAATACTTTTTATATAAGTATTAAGATTTTAATTTTAATGTCAAATTACATGTTTTTATTATATCGTAAGTACCTAGTACCCAGATGAAAGTTAAACATAAAATGATTTAGATTTATAAGAAAACCTTTCTAAAGATATTTTATGAAATAAATAGATACGAATGAAAGTTAGGGAATCCAGCCTAAATCTCGAAGTGTAAACACAAGATGAATTAGATAACGTAGACAATCGAACACAGACAGACGATTTGATTGATTGACGCGTTACAATGGATATCTCTAAAGCTCTCCAAAGCTCCCTATTGAAAGCTTAATCTATAATCGATAAACTTGACACCTAAAAGCTAGTACTTCAAATTTTAGCTACAGCCATAAAATTAAATTATGACCGACTTATTCGGTTAGGGTTGGGATTGAAGTTGGTGAAAGCCTTTTGGTCGACTCGATTGGGTGGAAAAGGGGGTACTTGTATGTTTCAAAGACATGTTTCATGGTCTATGTAAATTAATATATTTTACTAATTTATTGGTTTTACATAATAACTTAATAAACAATAGTCAAAACCTAACGAAAACTACAGAAATAACTTATTCTAAGTCCATATAGCTTATTCCAGATTTAAACCGTAATTGTTAGTAACAATGAAATCTTATTGTAATGTTGATATTTTATAGATATACTAGCTGACCCGGCGAACTTTGTTCCGCCTTAGACGCCATAAATGAGCAGATTTTTGATTTTTTCTTTCATAAAAACGTTCTCCTGATAATAACGAACAGAACAAAAAAAGAATTACCGAAATCGGTCCAGCCGTTCAGGCGTGATGTCGTGACCAAGGGAAATAGGGATTCATTTTTATATATATAGATGTTTTTATTTTATTTATTTTGGCCTGCCAGCAGCTGTTACAATCTATGACCTCATACAGGTGGCAGGAAAGCGCTGGTCGCATGGTGCTTCCAACCGCTCACTTTGGAAATTCATGGAGGAGGCCTATGTTCAGCACTTCACAGCACTATGGACTTCTTGTGGCTGAGATGATGATGATGATGATGAATTTAATGTTATGTCTGTATGTTATGTGTGTCTCTTAAGTACTAATTAAACAGCCACTTAAAGGCAGACACAGCTTGTAAAATAAATTGCTTTGGGTTACAAAACAAATCAGAAATAAAGAAAAAGAAACATTAAGGTTTGCTAGGTACAGTCAACCAATTTGATTCATAGGCTACTGTAGAACCTTTTCTCAATAAATATCTTAATGACTTCTGAATAAATATCACAATATCTCAGCGGTGACACATTGCGACAAAGTTCTACACTGGCCTATGAGTTGGTTGAATTGGTTGACTGTACATTGGTATGGGAGGCCTACACTCAGCAGTGGGTGACTTTGGGCTGAAGAAGAAGAAGAAACATTGGTATGATATCCAAAACCTCTTATTGCCTGTTACATTTCCATTATCCAGTCATCATCATCATCATCTCAGCCACAAGAAGTCCACTGTTGAACATAGGCCTCCTGCATGTATTTCCAAAGTGACCGGTTAGAAGCAGCATGCAACCAGCGTCTTCCTGCCACCTGTATGAGATCATCGGACCATCTTGTGGCTAGTCGTCCTACGCTGCGCTTGCCAATGCTTGCTTGCTTGGCATTATGCCTTGCATTATGGCCTGAGAATAAATGATTTTATTATTTTTATTATTATTTATTTATTATCCAGTATCAATTGTTATTTTGTCTTTTTTTGTTTTACAAGCTTCGTAGGTTCTTCAGTTTTAGTATTGTTCTTAAATACGCGGTTTAACCTGTTTTGGAATATGTTAAAAAGCTCTTTCACTTGATATCCCACTTAATGTAGTAACTTTACGAAACTCTCTAAATTTTTACCCGACTACGGGCAAAGCCTAAAGAAAGGGTCATGTTTTTAGCAGTCTATTATATGTATATGTTTGTATTAACGTATGTTTCATCGTAGTATCTAAACGACTGAGCTCTATCTCTCACTCTATTATCATCAAAACTAAATCAAACCAACATAACTCAAAACTAATATTAAAATAAAAACTACTTTAAACAAATGGGAGCCACCTACTTTGCTACTCCGGGTAACCAGTGTCGTTTACTCACAACCAACACAGTTATGTCTATGCGCGATTATAAATTGTATGCAAAAACCCACCCTCAAATATGTATGTAAAGTAAAAGTAAAGTAAAAATTTATTAACCATAAGAAGTATAGTACATATTAAAGAAATACAGTGACTCCATACTATGCTAAGCCTGTGTCGTGGATGCCAAAAACCAATACCTCAACAATGTAATACAGGAAATGCATACGCAAACTTACCCCCTCCACTCGATTTATGCTCAAGTTGTTTGCCTGCAACTATATCCACAGTTATCAGTTGCGTTCACATCATATTTTTAGTGTAGTAGGGCATTTATTTATTTATTTATTTATAATCGCTAGCATACATGTATTTATAGGTACAGTAAATGTGTTAGGTATGTACAAACTAAGGTCTTAAAAATACATGTTACCCTAGTAGGGTGTTGCTGCGTCTTAAAAACTAATTTCAATTTAAAATATAAAATACTGTTAGCAAAATTAAAAAATACAATTACAATGAAAACAAAAATATAAAAATTAAAAAATAAAATTCAGTCAAATTAAAATATAAAATACTATTAATGAAATTTCAAAAATACAATTACAATGAAAATTTAAATTTAAATAAAAATAAAAAAATCAGTCAAGTTACAATTTCCATAATAATAACAATAAAAATATATATTTTTCTTACTGAGCCAAACAGACCGAGTGACTAAGCGTGTGGCGACCAATCGGGCTAGTCGTTTAGATCATACTCATATTCATATAATTATAACTAAAGTAAATTACGATCAAAGGGTGCACCGTTCTAAATGACTTTTGGTGGTGGTTCGAACTGCCGACCGATGTACGGCGCAGGCCGATGGACCCTTCGATCTTCATTATAACCCTTATGATGCATTTATTCATTTTACTTGCTAAGCAATCGTAGTAGCCCGTACCTCTCGCGAGGACTAGGATTTGAGACATTCAGCCCACAAAAAACAAAGTGTAGTAGGACAGAACCCAGACCAACAATCCAAGTCGCACTTAGTATACTTTCAGCAGGATAACTTCATTAGAAGCAACTTTCAGCCACCACGACGTTGATGGATAGAGGGTACAAGCCCGAATGATACTCCGTATTATGAAACTTTGTTGGACGGATTCTCTTGTTTTATGAAATATGGCGGTTATTGACAGCGATGGTAATTTATTGAAATGTCACGCGCAGACTGCTTTTCAGTTGCGCCTTTTGAGGCCTTTTATGCCTGTGGTGATGCGATGACAATTTATTAAGGTGAAAGGGTTGGAGTTTGCTGTTGCCAGGGAAAATTTAAATTAATTCAACCCCTGAAAATAACTAAGTGGAAGTTAAACGCGACGTTTCAAGCTTATTGCGTCAGCATTAGTTACAACAGCAAGTTAGTTGCTGAGTTTCTTACGGCGTTTCTTCTCAGCAGGATCTTCCATTTTCCGAAGCGCTGGTAGATTAAGACATGTAAAAGAGCCTTTATGGCCTACTCGCAACATACATAAGCGTCGACTTTAAGGCGTCCATGTAGACCCCTCTATAGACAACAATGATATAATAATACATGGATGTACAGTGTCATACTAAATGACAGCAGAAAAACGGACGGATATAAGAATATATGTTGACGCTAATGTTACAAATGCAAATCATTAGTTTACCATTTATAGTCATTGCATTTTCCACTTTACGTCTAACTGCATAATATAATAATTTATTAAGTTTCGTTGCAAATAGGTTTTTTTACAAAATAATAGTACTGGCAGCAGCAACGTCGGTCCGACAGACTGACAGCTTGAACGATTGTCGATTTGTTGTACATTTGTTTGACTTTTGATGCGGCCATATTTTAAACGCTGACTAGAAGTCCATTACTTATAGGTCAGTTATAGATAAAAAAAATGGCCTCCATGAGATGTAAAGGGAGATCTATACACTCGACGTAACATACGTCGGTATGGTGTATCTAACTAACATATTTAAATTCTAGAAAGTATTTTTTTTATATTAACTTTTACCATATGCTTTATTTTATCAAAAGTGGGAAGTCTCAGTATTTTCTAAAGAGCAGTATTCATTTGGAAAATATTATGATGACCGAAAGAGAACTGGTTAATATTTAATGTAGAAAAGTGGTACATTTGCGAAAAATAATTACAAGGAAGGCAAAGTAAACTAAATTACTAAACTACTACTAAACTTTTAGTAAAATCGCAATAATTTAAGAACGTTCTCATTAAAAACGCATAAAAACACTGCATAATCAAGACATTTAAATGTTGCATTATCTCGTACAAACGCCTAAGTGCTTTAACACATTTCGAATTTAAAAACCAAGCATCCTTATATAATTATGTTAATTCTGCAAACAAAGAAAAACTATTTTTACATAAACGAATTCAGTTGACACAGATTCTGGAAAAACGAGCAATGGCAACAATTATACAGTACGTCAGCATTGTCACCAAAATCATTGAATTCGCGATTTGCAGCCATCGTCAGGTAAATCCAAAAAAATTCAATGATGCGGCGAAAAGTTCATCTTGATCATATATTAACCATATGATTTGTATTCTTAAACATTTTGTGAATCTGGAAAAAAAAAGAACAATTCAAAGAATGATGCGTCGGACAAATAATGTTTGGAATGACGTAGTACCCCGCCATCGTCATCAATTACGTATAATAATGACCAGAATAATCAATATCATCACCAAATTTCCTCAATAGGCCTTCTTGAAAAACGGATCAACATTTTAATTTTAACCTTCGCAAATACGATCTTTTCCTGTTTTTGACCAATAACTTAACTAGTACCGTTCTTCGCATTGGAAAATGTATTGTTATATGTTATTTTTTTAATTAAAATTCTACTTAATGTCGCACTCGCAAATCAATCAGTTAAATAATTTTCTTGAAATGTGAAGCTAATGTAGAAAAAATATATTTTTTTGTTTTTTATTTTGCGGGTAGTAGGACCTTGTGCAAGGTCCATCCGGATCGCTACCACCCTCGTACTTGCACTTGCACTGTTGTGTTCCAGCGTGGAGAGCAAGGCAGCCGGTGCAATTACTGGTACAAGAGGTATTCCATGTTAGGCCTCTGGGTTGGCAACACATTTGCAATCTTCTTGGTGTTGCGAGTTTCTATAGGCGGTAGTGATCACTTACCATCAGGTGACCCACTTGCTTGTTTGCCTTCCTATTTCATACAAAAAATGTGGTCTTATATCAATGAAAAATCAGTTAACGCCTCATGAACAGACTTACTGGATATATGCTAGTTGCAAAGTAGCCTGAAGCAGCTGACGTCTCGTTGAGTATCCGCTTCTCAGACGCTTTCCTTTTGCAAAAAAATATGTCTGTTATCTGTTCGTTTGTACTTTTACTGATTTTATGTCGATTATGTATCAAGATTACAAAACTTATATATTTAAGATCATTTTAAAAGCTTGTCTGGACCACAAATTACAAAAATGCTACACTAATACTGAAATGGTAGCTTTCTAACGCGGGGATTTCTATGGGATCTATGTGAAAGGGACTAGGGAGGAGGGAGGGGATTTGTGTTTTTGTACAGTCAAGGAATTTAATTTCCAACCCGCCTAAGGTTCAATATCGTATAGCAAACTGTCACCATAAGAGCTAACTAGAGCAAGATGTTACTTTGACATATCGACCTTAATGTATTGCGAATGTCAGACGACATTTCAACGAAATGGGTAGGGAATTAAATTCTTTGACTGTACAATAAAGAATTTACATACATACATACTTATTATATTTTGTTATCTAGTTGACCACTAAAGGGCATTAGTTACAATGGATGTTCCACTGTCAATACGGTAATAAAAACAACGCTTTTAAGGGGAATCGATTCCTTTGAAGCGAGAATTATTTAACTTTCGCAGTTTTTCATTAATTGATGCTTATTGGTGTGATAAGTTGTTTTAAAGTTTAGCGATTTTCACACCATATTTATAGTGGGACTTATATTATGAGACCTGTGCCTGAAATTAATGATAATGATAGTGTACCCATCACATTTCATTAATTGTCTAAAGGGCCTCTACGTGTTGGCTTCGGCTCCGCGCACGCCTCCCAAAGGTCCCACTATTGTACCGTAATGTATAATAATGTGTCACGGGCGTTCCCCTGCCCGGAGGGAGGAACACCAGTTTCAAACGAAATATCAAAATACTGAAAAGATAGCCGGAGCTATCACAAAATCGAAATATTGTCTGGAGGCGTGCTTTGAATGTTTAGGGCTTAACTAAATGGAGGTAAAGGAAAAATGTTAGTATTAAGCACAATCTTTATTTCCTACCAAAATTTGACATATATACAGTAATGTAATTGTGGAACCTTAGCGTCTAAATGCCAGACAATTAAAGTAAATATATGTTTTAGCTCAGCCGCAAGCGGGTGTTTTGCTGAAGGCGGTTCTTATGATAGGTTCACAATTAACTATGTCTAAAGATGTTAGTCCCTACGTAAATCGAAATGCCATCAATTCCAATTCATGTCTAAATGACTTTAAATCCTAATTCCCTACTTTATTAATGTATGATTGTTTCACAGACCTGGCGCTGAAGTAAACCTTCCCGGCAAGCTGTCCGGCTGCAGACTGGAACAGGGCAGTGTGAGTCGAACACGAAGCTCGGGGGTCGACTCTATGCAAGCTCAGCTCTCAAGCCACACAGGAAGACGCGAAGATTATATTCAGGCGGCGCAAGCAGTGCAATCCCCAAATTACGAAACGTGGTAAAAGCTTGGTGCAGAAGGCATATGGAAAATCAAGGGTTGGCTTTACAAAATGGCGGCTGGGGAAATGACCAAGCCCGCAATTACGAAATACTCGAAATAAGCAACCCCTGACTTAACCCTACAAAACTAAATTCACAATGCAAAAGATCAGAAGGCCTAAGGCATAAAGAGATTACTAAACTGAAGATTAAATAGAGCTTAAGTGAAGCCTAACCAAATTTAATTAATTTAATGAAAAAAAAGAAAACCCATCCAGCTGGAAAGAACACATTGCTTCGATTAGATAGTGCACATTGCAAAATTTAAGCGATAGCGAAACAGACATGAGGAAAGGATTCTTACCGGAGACCATCCAGTAAATTAAATGGACTATCTCAGACGCCGGCTCTCCCTCCTTCCCATCAAGAAGAATCCTTCAAGAGCTGCAAATAAACCACGAGGTTAGAAACTATTCAACAAGGAGCCACATGAATTTACCAGGGGAATTTCTACTCACGATTTTCCTAACTCCTTCAAAATATATTTTAAATAGGCTGCTCCGACGCCACATGAGCCACTCAAGCTGTGCATCCAGGCGCGGACCTCCTTCTTGCACCCGATTAATAAAGCTTCTCTTGCGCACCATCATAGAGCCCTGGTTATATCGGAATGATTCCCAAAATGGCTGGAGGAAGTTGCGACAGAAGCACCCCGGAGCACCCTCAGATGAAGAAATTTCCCCCAAATTTATCCCCTGAAATTTATTCCGAAAATTGACTCCCTATGCTCTACTCTTGGATCCAAACTATAACCATGACCGAAGACAACTATCAAAGAAGATCTCTGCTCTGCTTTCCTGTACCTGAATGTGTGCAAAACCTTGTTAGAATAAGTACTTCCTGAAATATCTGAAATAAATGGTATGTATGAAAACGCAATGTTCATTTTATATCCCCATATTTAGGGGGAAAATCTGCGGCTGACAGTCCTAATTTTATTATCATATGATCTACCAATCATATGTAGCCGCGTACGTAAACACAGCTAATTAAGTTGCCAGTATTGAAAAACCCTACCGATGTTACCACAATAATCGAAACTTAAGCTGTTCAAGTCACTGGAGAAAACGTACCAAAAATACACAACGTTACAATACCCCCCTTCCCCATTTAAGGTTCAACGTAGGTGAACCGACGCTGTCCTCAGCGCTCTGATCTCCAGTGAAAGAACTACCCAAGGTTCGATTACCCTGCGTAACCACAAACGTTAACTAAAAGTGCTGAAAAAAAACTCTACCAAAAGATTATTACAAAAAAAAATTGTGCTTAATAGAACCCCTTAACAGAGGAAGAAATTTATGTAACCAACAAAACCATAAATCCATCACTAAGTTACATACCAAAAACCTTCAAAAAAATAATCTAACCATAAAGAAAACAAACCGCATTAACCTTCCCAGCACAACGGCAATGTTGTGCTGAAGAGGTTAATCGCCAACAGCCAGGACCGATGTTCAGCATCCTTCAATATAATCTCTTCTTGTCCGGGCGAAACCTAACGAAATAGTCACAACAACTTTCAAAATTCAAAACGTAACCTAAACTGAACTGAAACCCTTCACCAAGATATAACTAAACATCTCAGATACAATTTATTGTCTCTGAGGAATACCGAAAAAAAAACTAAACATCCTAGACTGCTGTCTGAGGAAACGAAATCTATCTCGCCTAGGTCGAGATAATTAAACGGAACGAAGCAAAATTACTGTGCAACATAACATCGCATCCACACAAGTACCGAAACCCGTTCATGTTGAATGCGAAACACAGATGTACATAAACCTATACATAACTTGGTAAGGGACAAAATATTCATACCTATACTTGTGCATATATATTAAAGACTACTCCGGATGTTATAGAGTTAAGATTGAGCCGCCCTAAATTCATCAACGTTCACTTGCTTTCCATACATCACGCTTACAAAAGTAGTGCGACAATTATTTTTGTTCACCACCTCTAACAATTTGTGATTAAATATATCATAATATTTAACACTCGAATGCTAAGCTCCAATCTTAATTAGTGGCAACAGTTACAGACGACGGTTGCGATCCGTGGCAGCACGACGACGAGCCGGAGCAAGCCATCGTGCGTCCACCGACCACAGTCACCGTCCGAACTTCCAAATTCACCACTTACATGGCGTTTTAGTCAACAATGGCGGCGCGGCGAGCGATAACTAGTAAAGCGGGCCGCGCGTCCACTGGTCACCAAATGAGCCAAAAGCGGTAATTTACGCTTTTAGGTCTTTAATATGCCAAGAGCCTATCGGATGGCCGTCCATCCTTTCCAATTCATAAACTAAGGGAGACAAAACTTTCTTAATCCTACACTTTTCATACTTTGGCGCGAGCTTCGCCATCTTAAATTTCAAAGCATCGCTTTGTACGTAAGTGCGTTTCCACACAATATCTCCCACGGAAAATTTAGCTGAACGTCGCCTTAAATTGTAGTATTTTGCATTTGTGCCATGCGCTTTCAAAAGGTGAGACCTAACTTGTTCAAAAATACTTTTCAAACAGCCAAATTCGCCCGCATATTCTTCTCTAGGAATACCTACGGTATACTCCTGACCCGTATCTCGGTAGAACGAACCGTTTATGACTGGTTCCCTAGCGTGTACCAAAAAGAAAGGAGAGAACCCCGTGGACTCGTTAACTGCACTGTTTAACGCAAACTGAATACGGTGCAGTTGCTCATCCCATGTACGGTGGTTTTCTTCCACGTACGACGCTACGGCAGTCATAACCGTTTTGTTATGACGCTCAACCAAATTCACCTGTGGGGTATACCGTGGTCCATAATGAACCCTAGGAACATTGTATCGTTTCAAAAGCTGCCTGAATTCTGATCCAGTAAACTGAACCCCGTTATCGGCTATTACAGTTTCAGGAACCCCATGAGCCAAAATAACACCGTTTTCAAAGTGTCTTGCAACTAAGGCACTTGTTGCGCGGCGAAGCGGAAACAATAACGTGTACTTCGAAAAGCAGCATGTCACCACAAACAAAAACGTGTAACCCGACCGAGAACGCGGCAGTGGACCTACTAAGTCTATGGAGACTACCTGAAACGGTCTATGACATACTTTTGGCTGACCCATCAACCCGGGAGTTTGTCGCTGTGAATGCTTATAGGCGGAGCATACGTCACACGCCTTCACAAAGTCGACTACGTCCTTATGCATGCCAGGCCAAAAATATGTCAAAGATAACCGCCGATGTGTTTTAAATACACCGAGATGGGCGGCTGTAGACTCACAATGGTTCTCTGTTAAAACCTTAATTCGGTCACTCTTTGGCACTACCACTTTCCAGTCAAATTCACTGAGTAAGTTGTACTTACTCTTACAAAATCGGAGTAACTTTCCCTCCTTAATACAAAAATTCGGATAGTTAGCGGGGAAAGATTTACAACCGTTCATAATCTTCACGTACCATTCGTCCTTTTCGACGTCATCGGTGTTCGAACCGTTCACGGCATCAACTTTCATGAGCCTAGACAACGCATCAGGTACCACATTGTCGGTGCCTTTCCTGTGCTCAATTTCAAAATCAAATTGAGACAGTCTACACCCCCAACGTGCTAAACGTCCTGATGGGTTCTCTAGGTTCATAAACCACTTAAGTGACGCGTGATCCGTAATCACCTTAAAATGACGCGATCCTAAATACGCCTGAAATTTCTCTACAGAGAACAAAACGGCTAAAGCCTCCCTCTCGGTCGCGCTGTAGTTTTGTTCATGTTTGTTTAAAGAACGACTAACATACGCGATGGGGTGTTCGTGTCCGTCGATAGTCTGACTAAGCATCCCACCCAGTCCATATGAAGAAGCATCGCAGTGCACCACGAAAGGCTTGTCGAAATCAGGCACTGCCAGAATAGGAGCCGAAACTAATGCGTTCTTCAATGACTTAAAGGCTTCTTCTGCTTCTTCAGACCACCGAAAGGCAGGAACATTCTTCCCTTTAGCCGTGAGTCTATTTAAAGGAGCGGCTATAGTCGAAAAGTTTCGAATAAATCGACGATACCATGAGCACGTCCCTAAAAATCTCTTCACTTCCCGAGAAGTGGTCGGAATGGGAAAATTCAAAATGGCAGCGACCTTTTCAGGATCAGTGCGCAACCCGAACTCGTCTACGACGTAACCGAGGTATTTAAGCGACTGTCTGAAGAACTTGGACTTCGCAAAATTTATTGTTAAGTTTGCCATTTTCAATTTTTCCAAAACACGATTCAAAAGTACTAAATGGGTCTGAAAATCCGATGAACAGATCACAATGTCATCGATGTAACAAAATACTAAACCGGTTTCGATGTCACTTGTCAAATTGTGATCGATCAGCCTATCCATGAGCCGCTGCTGTCTAGCAGGTGCTCCGCACAATCCGAATGGCATGACCTTGAATTTGAATAACCCGCGACCCGGTACGCAAAAACTAGTCTTTTCCTGTGAGCTATTTGCTAACGGAATTTGCCAAAATGAGGAACTTAAATCGATCGACGTCAGGTACTTCGCTTCCTTCAAGCTATCTAAGATTTGCGGAATGTACGGAATGGAATACGAATCCCCCTTCGTGACCGCATTTAACTTCCTACAATCTAAACAAAAACGCCAGTCTCCATTTGACTTACGCACTAGTAACGCAGGATTATTCCATGGACTTTCACAGGGAGTGACCACATCTAATTGTAGCATTTTATCGAGCGCAGCACTTAATACTGCTCGCTTTTCAGGTGAAAGCGGGTACTGCTTCACCTTCACAGGCGATGCGTCACCTGTCTCGATAACATGCTCAATCAGGCCGGTCCTACCTAACCCTACCTTTTCAAAAGAAATGTCCATAAATTTACCTACCACTGCGTCAGCCAGTTCCTTCTGGTTCGCGTTCAAATGCACGTATGACTGTATCGTGTGAACTTGTTCTGAATTTATACCGTTGCAATTCCTAAAATAAGTATTCGGTGTCACTATGTAGTCTATGTTGTCAAAAATTTCAGGCGCCAATCGAAATGATTTCCAAAAATCCACTCCTAAAATAACGTCCGAAACAATGTCGGGTATAACAAAAAATTTAATGACGTGAGTTACGTTATTAAATGTTAACGGAACAAAAATGTACCCTATTGTTTGAACTTCAACGCCTGTTGCAACATGACAAGATGTTGGTTGTGTTTTTTGTAAATTAAAACCGAATTTCACAAAATCTAAATGAGCATTGTTACCAAAAATCGAAATGGATGCTCCAGAATCCAATAATCCGTAAATTTCAAAATTATTAACTTTAAATTTTAAATATGGCCGAACATCATCTTTATTTGGTGCAAACAGAACCGTAGCGATCGAATTATAATTACAAAATTTCGAAATGGACTCACTATTAATATTTAAGTCGCTGCGGTTCGAACCTATTAGTTTTTTGTACGGAAGTGTGAACCAGGCTTTTTAGATGCATCTTTACTGCAATTCGGACAACTAGCAATCATGACATCTGTCATTCCGCAACCGAAACATCTGATTTGTTTGTTATGAGGTTTTGCTTTACAAAACCTAAAGTTATGTCGTGTTTTACCGCATTTGTAACAAACGGGTTCCCGCACCTGTGTGGATGGAACTTGCGCTTGCTTCGGAACGCTAAATGCACTCTCGCGTTGCTTCGGAATCGGAACATATGAACCTGCGCGCTGCGCACAAGCAAAACATGACGAGTTGCCTTCGGAACTCCTGGCAGTAGGAACTGAAACTGAGTTGGCTGGCTTTGCCTTGCCTTTGTATAAAAACTCGCTGCCAAGGATATTTGATGACGACTTTGACGGCGGTTCCGAAAACATCTCTGTCCGCTGTCGCGCTGCCTCAACTTTCCTACAATTTTCTTTCAAGTCCGCGACTGAGGTGATATTGACTAACGCTAACTGCTGTGATAAATTGGGCCGGATGTTATGCTGCAAAATCTCCAATTTAGCTTCCTCAGACAGCGGTACCTTGCGACGCGCAAACATGCAAGACATAACTGCAAAATAAATGTGAACTGGTTCATCTGCACCTTGTGTTCGTGACTGAATTTCACCTAACAACCTGTAGTCATAATCAACGGGATCAAACTCCCTCAATAATGTTGTTTTCAAATCACTCCAAGTCGAAACCTCCTGTTTTATACCTCGAAACCAAAATAATGCCTTGTCTGTAAACAACTGTGCCGCTGAATTGAACAACTTACAATCTGAAACGCCAAACGCCAATTTGAGTTCATCAATACGCTCTAAGAAAGATCTGACATCTGTGGTACCATTGAATCTTACACCCCACTTTGAAACATTTTTATCCCCGGAACACTCAACTTGATGGTCACTGTGTACTAACTGAACAAGTGGAGAGGCGATCTGATCATCCTGAACTACCTCAGAAGATGGTGCTGATACTTCAACAATAGCTAAAAGTGACTCCAGCTGTGACAAAAGGTCAGACTTAGTCTGAAGCTTGACCGGATCCAGCAGAGGTTGAACTCTCAATAACCGATGATATAAGTGATACCCCAGTGCTTTAGACCTATTTAATGAGTACCTATCCTGTGTTTTCAAGTACCTGTCGACAGTTGTACCTAAATCAACCAACTTATCTGAAATGGTTTTTAATTCTGAACTGGCCGGCAGATCTGTGTCTAAAATAGCTTCGGAAGGACATTCTAAACTCAACTTTCTAAGTTGTTTTCTTAATCCATCAACTGTACTCAATGGTGTTTCTGACCTAATCTGAACTTCATAAGTTAACTCATCCTTTAAAAGTGAATGAAACTGTATAGATCTTTCCATACTGAACTAAATTGTTGAACTGTATACTGAATTGAAATTAATGGCTTACAAAATTTGAAGTTACTTATGTATAAACTTAATTAATGTTTATTTATTTGTGTTATTATGTTAATATTAAAGAATTAATAACAATTAGCAACTGAGAACTGTTGTTTTACTTTTTAGAAATCAATTTTATATAAATATACACCGTGTAAGTATAAGTCCATAATAAAGATGAATAAACCAATCACTCAACTGAAAACTAGTGTTTTTACTTTAAATACCAATATTATTTTAAATTTACACTATCTTTAGTGTGTACAGACACTAATAGCAAAATGCTTGACTAAATTAGAGTTGCTTTATTACTTAATATTCTGCTTAAAAGGCAGAATTATTGAAATTTATATCATAAGACACTAAAGCATGAACCCATAAAAAAATGTTTTATAGATTCATAACAAAGGTCACAAAACTTAATTAATTAACACCTGTAATACTTTATTTTAAATTAGCCAGTTTTTTGTAAATATCAGTCTCATAAGTTTCATAAGATATCACATAATTTTGAAATAGTAATTGTTCAATTGTATAACGGTTTCCTTTCAAAGACAAGGACAAATAAAGCTCACAAAATGTACCTATAGCTAGGTTTTCTAAATGTCAAAGTACTAATGACCTGCCACGTTTCCACAACTGTCACTTTTGCAAAGAAAGTACCTAAAAGAAAGTTTTACTCAACTTTAAGGTTAACTTTGTTTCAACAACTCAAAATACAATGGAAAATAGCAAAAAATATCAAATTTGGATCTGAAACCAGTGGAAATAGACAGTGAAATGTGTAAACGTGCTATATCGTCAAGAACAAAGGTAAGATTCGGCTTCAACTTGGCAAAATATGTCTTAAAAATTTGGAACTTGGTGGCATTTGATTTTTACACAAAAATTAGCCAAATAATCACTCAAAGCACTCAAAATTAATCAAAACGGTTGGGCGCCATTGTCACGGGCGTTCCCCTGCCCGGAGGGAGGAACACCAGTTTCAAACGAAATATCAAAATACTGAAAAGATAGCCGGAGCTATCACAAAATCGAAATATTGTCTGGAGGCGTGCTTTGAATGTTTAGGGCTTAACTAAATGGAGGTAAAGGAAAAATGTTAGTATTAAGCACAATCTTTATTTCCTACCAAAATTTGACATATATACAGTAATGTAATTGTGGAACCTTAGCGTCTAAATGCCAGACAATTAAAGTAAATATATGTTTTAGCTCAGCCGCAAGCGGGTGTTTTGCTGAAGGCGGTTCTTATGATAGGTTCACAATTAACTATGTCTAAAGATGTTAGTCCCTACGTAAATCGAAATGCCATCAATTCCAATTCATGTCTAAATGACTTTAAATCCTAATTCCCTACTTTATTAATGTATGATTGTTTCACAGACCTGGCGCTGAAGTAAACCTTCCCGGCAAGCTGTCCGGCTGCAGACTGGAACAGGGCAGTGTGAGTCGAACACGAAGCTCGGGGGTCGACTCTATGCAAGCTCAGCTCTCAAGCCACACAGGAAGACGCGAAGATTATATTCAGGCGGCGCAAGCAGTGCAATCCCCAAATTACGAAACGTGGTAAAAGCTTGGTGCAGAAGGCATATGGAAAATCAAGGGTTGGCTTTACAAAATGGCGGCTGGGGAAATGACCAAGCCCGCAATTACGAAATACTCGAAATAAGCAACCCCTGACTTAACCCTACAAAACTAAATTCACAATGCAAAAGATCAGAAGGCCTAAGGCATAAAGAGATTACTAAACTGAAGATTAAATAGAGCTTAAGTGAAGCCTAACCAAATTTAATTAATTTAATGAAAAAAAAGAAAACCCATCCAGCTGGAAAGAACACATTGCTTCGATTAGATAGTGCACATTGCAAAATTTAAGCGATAGCGAAACAGACATGAGGAAAGGATTCTTACCGGAGACCATCCAGTAAATTAAATGGACTATCTCAGACGCCGGCTCTCCCTCCTTCCCATCAAGAAGAATCCTTCAAGAGCTGCAAATAAACCACGAGGTTAGAAACTATTCAACAAGGAGCCACATGAATTTACCAGGGGAATTTCTACTCACGATTTTCCTAACTCCTTCAAAATATATTTTAAATAGGCTGCTCCGACGCCACATGAGCCACTCAAGCTGTGCATCCAGGCGCGGACCTCCTTCTTGCACCCGATTAATAAAGCTTCTCTTGCGCACCATCATAGAGCCCTGGTTATATCGGAATGATTCCCAAAATGGCTGGAGGAAGTTGCGACAGAAGCACCCCGGAGCACCCTCAGATGAAGAAATTTCCCCCAAATTTATCCCCTGAAATTTATTCCGAAAATTGACTCCCTATGCTCTACTCTTGGATCCAAACTATAACCATGACCGAAGACAACTATCAAAGAAGATCTCTGCTCTGCTTTCCTGTACCTGAATGTGTGCAAAACCTTGTTAGAATAAGTACTTCCTGAAATATCTGAAATAAATGGTATGTATGAAAACGCAATGTTCATTTTATATCCCCATATTTAGGGGGAAAATCTGCGGCTGACAGTCCTAATTTTATTATCATATGATCTACCAATCATATGTAGCCGCGTACGTAAACACAGCTAATTAAGTTGCCAGTATTGAAAAACCCTACCGATGTTACCACAATAATCGAAACTTAAGCTGTTCAAGTCACTGGAGAAAACGTACCAAAAATACACAACGTTACAAATGTTAACGGGACTTTAACGCAAAACGTCAAGGTAAATTAGCAATGATGTGTGTGTTTTTTTAACAAAATTTAAGTACTTTTCCGGTAGTAAAACACTGGTACTGTCAATGGTTTAATAATTTTATTTTCTACCACTTGCTGGTGATGCCAATTTTTAGATAAGTGATATTTTGATGTAGTAATTTATTTTTTATTTCAGTATTTTTCTCATAATTCTGCTCATAAACAACTTGTAATACAAACAGGGTTGTAATATAAACATGACTAGTAAAAAGTCTCCGTAAACAGGAAAGTGGAAATATTCGGTACCATCTGACGCTGTTCGAAGCACAGTGTTCGCGAAATTTATGCCGTTTTTATCAAAATACGAAATAACACAATACCCGACTGCGATTCATAATTCATTTTCTCGAAGAAGCCTTTTTTTATTCTATTTCTATTGCGGAATAGGTATTATTGCTGAAGTTATTTTTTCCTTCTTAACCGACTTCGAAGAAGGCGGAGGTTGTCTGTTCGACTCGTAAATATTTTTACGACCGTTGACGTATAGTCGACCAAGAAACTGCTTGATCACTTCTCGATTGTATTACAAAGGGATAAGGTTCAAAAGTGGTCAAGCAATTACTTGGTCGACTATACATAACTTTTAACCACTTCTACCGATTTAGATATTTTAATATTAATCATACTCTCTCAATCATGGTCTCACAGAAAAAAAAACATGAGTCGGTATTGAGATCCATGGCAAAAGCTGGCGAATGTCTCAATAGAAAATTTGACTTCGAGCACGGCGTGTTTTAATGACTTATAATATCAAAACCGCCGGGATACTTTATGTTTCATCTTATCAATGGTACTACTACTATACTAGTATTTTCTTATGTTTTCGCGACTTGTAGACATTAAAATAAAACAATTTAAACGGTTTACATCGCTTTACAGGTCACGCCATATAAACTTTTTAAATTGTTTTATTTCAATACTACTTGCGGGTGGCAGGACCTTCCGCAAAGTCCGTCCGGATCACAACCACCATCTTAAGCCGTTAAACAGCAGTGCTTCCGTTGTTGTGTTCCGGCGTAGTGAGTGTGAGTGAGTAGTGATATTCCATCTTAGCCCTTGGGGCTTAAGGTTGACAACGCATCTGCAATATCCTTGCTGTTGTGGGTGTTTATGGTGGTGATCACTTACCTCTCTTATTAGGTAACCCACTTGCTCGTTTGCCTTCCTATGTTATATAAAAATTCGTTTTCTAATAAAAGCAATCCCCTAGTTATTTCAATTTCACAGTTTCCCAAAACTTCAAATTAACTTTTCTACAATATGAAGTCAATATCCTTATCAAAATTATCTTAATATGAGCGGATCGTGTCTAGAGCATGGGAAGTGTAACCTATAGCTGTTTTGCAAACAAGCTGAACTAACAAACTGGAACAAATTACCTTGCTGCGTCTTGATGATGCCTCTATACGAGGCATCATCAAGATTGACCAAGCGCGCGTCGATCGTGTAGTTTTAGTGTTTAGTGGTGGTGGTGTGTAGTTGAGTCTGTGTGATATATGTTGTTTCGTGTGGAAGCGGAGGAGGGTGGGTTTTTGCATTTACATATATGTGTCGCACAGACGCAGCTATTTTGCACGAGCCCAGCACTGGTTTCGCGGAGTAGCAAGGTAATTTGTTCCAGTTTGTTGATATGGACCTCCGCAAAGTAACGCCTGAATCTATTAATTATTTAAAGCTGAACTAAAAAGCAAATACTGTAAACTAAAACTAACGCGTTTAAGTTCTATCGACGAACGCGCGGCCAGTGGCACATGTTCGCTAGTGATGCTCCTTTATCGATATAATAAATATAAAATATAGAAATGATTTTTTTTTAATAATCGATAATGATCAGTAGTCGCATTGCGTGAATTTCAATGACTTCTTTTTTTCAAAATTGGGTGGTTTTTTATTTTTTGGCTATTTTGTCAGTCAGTGGATATGAGACATAATATGTCTCATGGCGACACATATCTATACGACACGATATAACTTTCTACGTAACTTAGTGCGTCTCTCTCCTAATGGTCTTATAAGAAAAAATCTAATTTGAAACCCCAGGGAGCCGGGTTACAATTTTATGATTTTTTTACATTTTGTGTAAATATTGTTTTTTTTATACAACATAGGACGGCAAATAAGCAAGCGGCAGGATTAGCAAGCAAGATGGTGGTAGCGATCCGGACGGACCTTGCACAAGGTCCTACCACCCGCAAACTTTTTCATTACTTTTTATTTTACATAAATTTTAAAACCTATTTTAAGTTACAAGTAAATGTACTTGAAATATACAAAAACAACAACAACAACAATAAATACTTTTTATTGATTCACACTAGTAAACAAAAAGGAACACATACAGGGAAATTTTACATGGGATACAACAGGCGGTCTTATCGCTAAGCAGCGATCTCTTCCAGACAACCTTATTATAAAAGATAAAACGTACTTTAACACAAGCAAGCACAGTATACAGAATTTATTGTTTCAGCTGCTAGAACGTCGAGTAAGTATGCTGCACTGCACTACGCCATTAAAATAAGCTTTAAAATAATCCCTAGCAGTTTCCAAAGAAATACTGCTATGTGAACGCTCTTTGGAATTCACCCGGCAGATGTGCCATACTCAGCCACGATCAGAAAAACGACGTATCCACCAACATTGATAAAAAGTTACTTCAAACTTTAAATGCACATGAAAGGTTATTGGTAAATTTTTACAGTAAAGAAAAAGTGTTGCCTCATTGGCTCTTAGGACTATTTCGCTGGGAGTTTCCGATAGTTTTCAATGCCCTGGCTTTGAAGTTTGTTCACGATTTTATGTTTTTTTATTACTCATATCGTGCTACTATTCGCGTAATATATCCATTTAGTCGGGTCATAGTTTTTCTTTTGTACTGACTCCAGAAGGTTAATTACCGATGTGCATGTCTTCGGCTGGGTCTTTACCAATATCTTTATCTGGTTGGTTACGTTACACATGGGAAGATAGTTATTTGTCATTTATGGTTTGCACAAAATAGAGTTGTCATAATGTACTTACACATATCGACAGTGGAAATCTCAAATGTCGTAAGGGACATTAAGGGACATGTCCCTTACGACATTTCAGATTTTTAGTGTCAATAAATTCATACAAAATGGTCTGACAAAAACTCCAACGCGGGTATCTTCTTTACATAGGTAGTATAAAATAAACTCGCTCTCCGTTCCTCTCTGTGCTCAAATCTTCGGCCACTTACTCTTTCTAAACCACTCAACGGATTGTGATACGGTTTTGACTGTCATTTAGAGATTTTTCTACAGAAAGATTGTATGTACATTCTATCCTAATCGTCACCGTGCAAAGCCCGGGCGGATCGCTAGTATAAAATAATTCAAACCCGTTAAAACTAGTTCCAACCATACCAACATCTTGAACACTACATTAGTGTCAAATTGGTGTCAGAGATCTACATCTACGTGCATAACATGTCATTTCACACCCCCGGCATCTAAAATTCCCTTTTCAATGTGTCGGTGCTAAATTAAACGTATAGTAAGTGAGTTATCAGATGTGCAGAGGCTGCTCGGGGATGCTGCGTTGTCGGAGTCACACCTGCGCCCTCCACAGTCCACAGAGCGGAAGATTGTACAGAATTTTGTGACAATACATGAAATGTACAGTCCCTATTTTTGGGGGAGACATTTACCATGGTTACATTTACACCTAGCGCGAATCTTCTCGACACGCGTTGACTGGCTTTGTAACTCAGTGCGTCTCTCTCCTAATAGGCAATTAGACAGAGAATCACTGAGTGGTGTAGCGAGTTAACGCGTGTCAAAAAGGTTCGTTCTAGGCGCACAAGTTTTATTATATTGCTTCTTCAGTATATACATATGATGCTGATTTTTCTGCAGATGCACAGAGATTATAAATCTAATATACACACCCTTATAAGGATTATAAATAATTCGCGACCCGCCTCATCTTCAGGAGTATAAAATTAGGATGTATTGTACATAAAAACCTGTTTTTTTTTTCGAAATGACAGTTAAAACCTTATCAAAATCCGTTGCGTGGCTTGGAAGGAGTAAGCGACAGAAGATAATGAGAACAGACCCAGGAATTCGTTTTATACTATGTATAGATCTTCTTAATGGACACTTACTCTAGATTGACACCTTAAAATATTAATATTATTTTTAGTTTGATATCTCATTATTAAGCCAATTTTTAACAATAATGTGTTTTGAACTTACAATCATTTTTTGTAGCATTACCAAAGAGGACCAAACGTTTTTAGATAAAACTGATGTTTGTAAGATCTATCGTTTAGTTGGAGACTCAGACGCTTCAAATTACGGAGATAAATCCATCACCCATCTATTCATTCAGCTATTCATTTATTCGTCCATTGGCTTGTATCGTATTTATTTATGTGTTTTGTTTACTTACTGCACTTATTCTGTATACTGTGACGTTAACATGCAGGAAGGCGTTGTCTGAATAAGAGAATATACTAAAGAGAAGATACATAAATGAAAAAACAGTTTTGCTGACTTCAAAGCTAGAAGTTCCGGGTCCGATTCCCGGAAAGATCAAATGTTTGTATGATGAATACGAATGTTTCTACCCAAGTCTTGGATGTTACATGTATTTAACTATATATTTCTCTATATAAGTATGTATATCTGTTGTCTAGGACCCATAATACAAGCAGCTAGCTTTAATTGCTTAAGTTGAAGTTGGGGCTAGGTCAATTGGTGTTAATTGTATCAAAATATAAAAAAAACAGTTTTTAGGAAGTCGCCTGTGACAGGCGGACTTATACCGAAGCACACACATACACAGACACACATGAACACACACACTCAATCCCTTGAGCTATTTCCGCTTCTTAATGCAGGTTTGACCATGACCCCAAATTCGGCAGATCAGGTTATATTACACTAGCGGACGCGCGCGACTTCGTTCACGTAAAATTAGTAGCCTATGTCCGTCAGGAATAGTGTAGCTTTCCATCTGTGAAAGAATTTTTGAAATCGGTTCAGTAATTCAAGAGATTACCCCCTACATACAAACAAACTAACAAACAAACAAACAAAGTTTACCACTTTATTATATTAGTGTAGATTGGAGCGACTGCCGTCTGACTTCCGTAGCCCCTGTTATAGGAAAACTGGACTCCTCTTAACATAACAATACAGCATAGCCACGGTGGAAATCTCAAATGTCGTAAGGGACATTAAAAGGCATGTCCCTTACGACATTTGAGATTTCCACCGTCGATATATTATAATCATGGTGGCAAAATCAGCTAACCACGAAAGTGGTTGTAAAATTTTATTAGTGTTCGTATTTCATTATTAAAAATTTCATTATTTTAAAAAAATAAAACGGTTTTTGAAAGGAATATTCTGAATCAACTAATCTGAAGTTGTTACAGCATTCTTTGGATTTGCAGGAATTTTCCAACGGTTACCTCTGAGCCTTAATAAAATCTTACTGTAAAAAATGTTTGTGGAAACTACGGTTATGTTGTACGCTTTACTTTTTTATGGACCGCGAGAAAAATTGTTAAAATGCAAAGGAAATTAGTTTTACGGTTACGCTCCAACGTGGTTTTCTTTTAAAGGGGGTACTGGCGTTGGCGAATAGATTTTTAGTATGAAGCTCTGAATTTTAGTACAGTCAAAGAATTTAACTCCCTACCCATTTCGTTGAAATGTCGTCTGACATTCGCAATGCATTAAGGTCGATATGTCAAACCAACGCCTTGCTCTAGTTAGCTCTTATGGTGCCAGTTTGCTAAACGATATTGAACCTTAGGTGAGTTGGAAATTAAATTCCTTGACTGTATGTATTTACTTAAGAATTCATTTTCACTTGAAAGTGACGGCGTGGTCATTCAAAAGTCAAAAAAGCTGGGAATCCTCCACATAACTAAGGTTATATTTTTAAGCCTTAACTTTGCTTTTATAGCATTTAATAGCTTTGAATTTAGAGTTATAATTTATAAGGCAACGAAATTAACGTCTATTTGTTAATCATAGTGTTATTATACTCGTACTAACAGAGCAACATTCGTGATGAAAGTAGACAAGGTGGTAAAAAACATATCACCAGTGGCATTTTCTCATACTCACTCTCTAACACACACACACACACACACACACACACACACACACACACACACACACACACACACACACACACACACACACACACACACACACACACACACACACAAGCACACAAACACGCGCGCACGCTCGCACATGCACACCCTGTCGATGGCCGTTGGGCCAGAAAGGTTACTATAGAGAGGAGGCCTATGCCCACTAGTGGACCTCTTCTGATTGATAATTATACCGTTTTTTCTGACAAATTGGAGTAGTAATAATAGGGAATGATTTATTAAAGTACCACTATTATAATTGAAGTGCCTCTCTTGATTCTGTTGATTACAGTACTAAGAGTTTTTGACAATGATTTGTATGATGGCGCATCACGAAGATTGTAGAAAAAGCTATTGAATGATAAAATGATAATATCAGCAGTAGAGGAAAACTTGGCGATTATAACGTCAATAGTTTTGAAGTAATTCATTTGTCATATTTTCTATTCTATATTCTTTTCCAAAAACATAATACTTACTATGCCGATAACGGCGATAACACACGAAAGTGATTATCCATGAAACCTGTGCCGCGTATCCTTGTTACAAATAATGCAGTTTGCTTCTCAGCTACGGCTCTCGGCAAAAACAAGTTTATTAAATTACTCTTTATCTTTCAAAATGCACAAACTAGCTGTGTTACTGCTTCAAAATAAACTTTATTCAGCTGCAAGCGACGAAGCGACACTGCCATCTGTGCTTCCGCACCTCTTGGACTCATTTTATCTCAGCCGCTCAGCGAAGCGTTACTTCTTATAGAATTCCTATATCCCATTTTACTTTGAATCTCCTAAGTGAACATTTACATGGAATTCGCCGACTCTGAGATTTTATTTTTGGTAGCTCACCTGACTTTGTTTGTTTTTCCCGATTCGCTTTCGTTTTAAGTAAATTGGCTGCGGCCGGATTCCGCCTCAGCAGCCATAGTTAAGTGTTATCTGAGAAATAGTTTTAAAGGATTTCCTTTTCTGTACTAACAGGTTTTTGGTGTTTCGTTTCTTTTTTAGCAGAGATCAAGAAAAGGTGGAGGTTGTGCCCATAAAATGTTAAGTTTAGTTTTGTTGTTTTTTTTTAAGTTCCTTGAAATTTGTGCTGATCCTAGTCTTCGCAAAGGGTATGGGCGGTAATAATCGCTTAACAAATCACAAAAGCACAGTTCGAACGTTATCATTGTAACCATCAGTGAGTGAAGGCCTACTGTCATTCTAAATTAATTAATTACTCCGATATGCTAGTTTACTATGATATGGTTCGAAACTGCTATATGTTTCCGTAAACCGCTAAACTAAACGTCTGTACCATAATTTCATTTACGTTTTAACAATAATTTTGCCATTGGAAAATGACTGAACCTTCTCAATGTCAATGTGTTTTATTAAATTACTAGTTTCTGAATTGCGGTGATAAGCCAGTCAGTCAATCAATCAGTCACAAGTCAGAAATTATTTTATTAATATGACCTACAAAAGTAAAGATATCAAATTAAAATTGTAATGACAACACAAAGAAAAATTAGGGCAATGACAGGACTTGAACCTGCAACATCAGCATTCCGTGCCTTGCGTTTGCCAGTTTCGCCACACTGCCTCTTAACTGAAACTGAAACTGAAACTGTTCTGTTTCTTGAAACTGGCAAACGCAAGGCACGGAATGCTGATGTTGCAGGTTCAAGTCCTGTCATTGCCCTAATTTTTCTTTGTGTTGTCATTACAATTTTAATTTAACAATTTGAATGTAAAAACATTTAAAAATAAAATCGAAAGAAATTTCGGTTACAAAAATTTAGTAAAGATATCATTCCTGCTTTTTAAAATATACGTAAGTAATGTGAGTATTTAATTTAATAATTGTTTTATTCAAAGTAAAAAAAATGGCTTAATAAATTTTAAGGGGTAATAAGAAAGGGATGAGTTGTTAAAAAAAAACACATTTTATGTTAAAACGTGTACTCCATATCCTTGTTTGAGATGCTCTACCCTGCTCCTTACCAGTCGCCGTCTCTTTCTGAGTTTCTCGATGTAAAGGTCTCGCTCGGGACTTGACCTAGGCGAATTTAAGTCTGGACATCTGGAACAATTATTATGATTATTGAACCATAAATTATGACAACTTTGCCTAAACCGTGACAACTCTGGCACACCAAAAAACTGTGTTAGCTTGGCTATTTTAATATTTTATCTACATCATTCTCTATCTCGTCTCAGCTCTTGTGAGTCTCGCAGTACTCCGCTCGAGCCGGCTCATTTAGACATCAACGATGTAGGAGTTTCAGTACTCACTTGTAAATCTCATTAGTGATGGTATTGTCATTCTTGCAGCGCGCCGTCCACTGCGTCCAGTACTTGAAGCCCTCCTTGTGGAAGATGGTTACAGCGCACGCCGTGTCGTCTTGTATGTCGTCGTCGAGTAGCGCTGGGGTCAAATTATATTGGACATCTTGAGGAGCCCAGCCCCAAAAAACGCTCCCCATACAAACGGCGATAACGTTTTCCACCCTCTAAACCATAACCTATGGCAATGAGTTTTTGGTATGTCGGCATTATGCCGTAGAACTAGGTTTGTATGTTTGGATTTTTTTTATATTCGTCGTAGATTTGACAATATTTGCATTTTAGGAGTTTCATACAAAACAATAAAGCGTGAATATTTTTGAAGCTATTAAGAAAATTATAAAAATCAAACATACAAACCTAGTTCTAGGGCATAATGACATAATACAAAAAAAAATGGTGGCTATAGGTTAAGGTTTAGAGGGTGGAAAACGTTATCGCCGTTTTGAATGGCGAGCGTTGGGTTCACATTCCTCTTAACGACGAGCTCGACGTCGTAGTGGCTCCCTGTCTCTGTTGCTCTTATTAAGGTGCGAGTGAGACAAAGCGCTGTCCCGATTTTGAGCTTACTGCTCTACCGCTTAGAAAATAACAGGGCTGAACATAGTTTACAGGAGGTACTATCTACAAAATGGAACCCTGACCTACCACAGAACCGATTGATTGATTGATTGATTAATCAATTGATTGATTGATTATTTGAACCTCTGTCACTATTCAATTAAATAATTAATAAGTAGCAAACGGTCGTACTATTTAAGCTCCTACCGATCCCTCTAATGAAGGCGAAACCCGCGTGGATCATGTTGTTTAAGCGAATAGTGATGGTGGTTTATAGTTGTATCTGTGTGATGTATGTTATTCCATGTGGAAGTGGAGGAGGGTGAGTTTTGCTTTAAATATATCTATATCGCACAGTTTTGCACGTGCAGAGCACTGGTTTTGCGGAGTAGCAAGCTAATGTAGTCCAGTTTGTTTCTTTGTCACTTTGACAACGTCCTATGATGGGTCAGGGTTTCATTTTGTTGATTGTCCAATGATTTGAAGAAGAAACTTCGGCTGACAATGGAAATTTCATAGCTGCCTTTAGATAAAATGTCAAATATCATGCACTGGTTCCAAGAAATCTGTCTACTAATGCCAAAACCTAAACGTAAAGGAATCATGCCTAGAGTTAAAGGTCCACTGTGTTGTGTTCATCACTGTTTTCACTGTTCTGATATATCTCTATTATACAGTATTATACTATATTCTCTTCACTATAACCTAAAACACCCTTGAACATCACATGGTTTAACATCTAAACCACCAAAGTAAACCTCAAACGCCTCCCATATTTCACGTCACGTTAAATTGTATTTTTAAATTAAATACGACGTTGCCGGACATAAAATGTCACTTTAAATTCTAGTCTTGAGTTAGTTGAGCTTTAATATCTTGCTGGTTAGTATTAAGTTCCAGGTTTTATGTTTTCTACGATCAGAATAAAACCATACTTGTCTCCAGTTAAGGTTTGGTCTTGCGTGAACTAGGAATGACATAGAACCGTGTTTAATGCTTATTTTTGGTGGAGAAGGACAGAACTAGTTCTTGAGTCGAATCTCATCTGGTTTAAGATGGCCGACGTTGATCGTTCGTTGGCTATTTATTAAATGTATGTCCTATACTTTATAAAGGTACTCGAATTGCAGAATAAATGAGGAAAAACATTAAACTAAAACCGTTAAAAAGTATTTGCTCAGTATTAAAATTGTCGGTATGATAATCTGCCTGTTATTTAAAAATTAAAACTTAAAATATGAGTTATTTACTTTTGAAACTGTAATCTTTTCAAGATTTTCTAAAAAGCCATCGTATAGAACCCGGGTTTGGTTAGATTTGTTTATCTTAATAAATTTATTGTTTAAAATAAAACTTTTCATCAAATGAACATTCGACATTTTAAGTTTTTATGTTACGTACCCGCGAAATATAAGACTGTTTGATTTACCGCGTGCGACCGAAACGTTAGGTACGCCAATACGAGTGTAAAATCATTTAAGTTAAAACAATTGACAGCCTAAGATAGCGCATGTTTAAAAACGTTTTAATAATCGTTGGCTAATCATACAATAACAAATTGAAACAAGTTATTTACTTGCGCAACTGTTAGACGAAAGTGTTAAACATAGATTTTTTGTCGCAAAGCAGCAAGTTATTTTCTTTCAATTCGTTAATACGGTACTTCAAAAAGTAACGCATTACTGTGTCTAATAATTGTTTAAATATTTGACTCTTATGTAAACTGGTAGTGCATGGTTCAAAAGAAATAAAGTCCCCTTTGAATTAGATTTTTTTCTGCTCAGAAATCAAACGGCATCTCTTACTCCGTTACAGTAGGAAGCAACGTTTAATTGGTCCAGCTTTATCCTTGCAATTCTATTCGAGTAGACTTACGGACTCCTGGTCTCAATAATACTATGAAACGTTTTTAGCAGTTACCCAAGCGCAGATTCTGCTTTCCAATGCTCAGATTGTAAAATGCACGGCGTTGGAAGGGGAAAAAGTATAAATACTGGATCCAATAATATCAGTATTCTGACTCTATCTGTGACCACAATTCAAATAGTTCTAAACGTTGAAATTCCGTTGAACCGGTTGAATCCGACTATTTTTATGGAAAAGAGAAACAAAGGAGCATGCGAGTCTCCTGATGAAAATTATAATCACCGCGGCCAATGGGAACAAGTGAATCCAAGAAAATCGCTGGTTCGTAGTCGGCCTGTAGATAAGTTGGCTTCCAGGTCTCACTGTACGAAACACAGTTACAAACTACTACTTCTCACTGGTATTCTGGAAGATTGTGTTGGTGCTTTGTTATTAAAATGTTGCCAATTCTAGACATACAAGATAATTACTTTCAGCTTAGATAACTGAGGTAAGATAAAATAATAATTTAGCGCTAGGTGTTTATTAAAACTGTCCTCAAGTATTTATCTTGAATATTGTTATCATAAAAGGCAAATGGCTGACAATTTATTAAATCTTGCAAATGCAATTTTGCAACAAGTTTACAAAGTTTTAAACTGAAATACTTCATCCGGGTATGGCGGACTCGTTACTCAAATCCCTACCTACCCGTTACTTTACAACTCATCTCAACTGCACCGGACATAAAACCGGATCGTAAAATCGTCCGGCGGAGACACTCGGGTTGTTTGTTTGCCCTCCTGTTTGTCTGCCTTGTTGAGCTGCAACTTTCTTACAATATTGTTTTCGAGCCATCAACTTTGTACTAATCAGTTTATCAACTTTGGACTGGTTAGTATTGTTTTTGGAGGTTCTGTTATTCGAAGAAAGATCAAAATGGAACGTGATACGAGTGCGTTACTGAGAATTGCGGAATGCAAAATGAAAATAATGCAAATTTCGCATCGCTACCCAGTGCGTAAATGAGACACGAGGAATCAACAGCATTACATAATTGGCATTATTCACTTTTTTATCATGTCCTTTAATTCCAAAAACATTTCGAAGAATAGGGATATTTAACCGTTTTTTGACATTCTAGTAAAAAATACTTTGTCTTTGTGAATATTTTTGCAAAATAAAGTTTTCAAGAATTTAAAACACACTTAAAACCAAAATCTTCAAATTGATATCTTAAATTCGTCTATATTATGGAAAAAAATTGGTTTTTAAGACCAATGCCGATTGTTTTATTTACATGATAATTATATAGTTACGCACAATTATGTAAGGCTGGCTATATGCCAATATTACGAGTAAGTAAGCAATTAACGACGAAAGTAAAAAATGTAGGTAAAAATCATAAATATTGTATGTACTAACTCACGTTTCAATAGAGACAAAATTTTGGATTACTTAGTTAGCCCTATAAATTTTTGACAGATGATTTCAACATTGCCTTGGCGACACCTACTTTGATGGCTGAGCAAGCCAATACGAGAGCGGCATCGTCGACCGCATCGCGCGCATAAGAATGCGTTGGCAACTGGGAGGCCGATTCTCATTGCTTACTAGAAACCAAAAATCAACCCCCAAGGTGAGCAAGCGAAAATTAGTTAGATTTCTTCAGCTATTTTCCACGTGCGAAGGTTAATTGGAACAATCCGAACGTCTGTAGTTGATAGGAGCACTTACTTACTGACTTAACAAAATGACTTATGTACAACACGTAAATCTTTCTAATTTCAACTTTATGATATGTATTGTGAAGTGCAAATTGCAGGGGTTATCGAAGTGGGGATAGCACCTTTTGGAAACGCCTCGGACACTTACATTCGCACGCCACGTTGCATTCTCCGCCTTTTTTGCCCGATCGACACCACCGGCTCGGGATCTGTGAATTAAGAAAATTATTTGCGTGTTGTTTACTCGTATATCAATTAAGTGCGTTTTTTTGCGATTACCAATTTTTACGAACTAATAGTGTGAAGGGATTTACTAAAATTAACACATTATATCTAAATAAATAAATAAAAATCTCGGGACAATTCAAACCATCTGACCTAGTCTCAAACTAAGCAAAGCGTGTTTTATGACTACTAGACAATGAATATACATTCATATATGTGTAAATAAATACATACTAAAATACATAATAACATCCGAGGCTCGGGTATAAACATTCGTATTAATCATACAAACATTTGCACCTCCCAGGAATCGGACCCAGGACCTCAAGCTTTGCAGTCAGGGTCACTAACCACTACGCTATCCGGTTGTTAAAGTATCTGTAGGTAGTCTAAATCTATGTTAGTATATCAGTTTTAATCTCACTTGAGTGCTGAGTCAACGTGGATATACTGAGCAAGAACAGTAGCCCTAACATGATCGGCCCAGGTTTAATTTATCCCTGCGTCTCTGTCAAATTAGTGTCATAAGAAAGGGACATCGATATAAACTTAGGTAAACTAAACTTGACCGCTCATATTAGAGCCACGGAAGACGTAAACCAAAAAACTGATAATGTCATTTACAACCTCGGCATTAGTGGAATTATTAATAAATTCTATAGAGCTAAATGCACTGAAACGTGGCCGCTTACTATGGGCCTTATAAGAAAGCTCAGAGTCACGCAACGAGCTATGGAGAGGGCTATGCTTGGAGTTTCTCTGCGTGATCGAATCAGAAATGAGGAGATCCGCAGACGAACGAAAGTAACCGACATAGCCCAGCGGATTAGCAAGTTGAAGTGGCAGTGGGCAGGGCACATAGCACGGAGAACTGATGGCCGATGGGGTCGGAAAGTTCTCGAATGGCGGCCGCGTATTGGCAAGCGCAGCGTAGGACGACCAGCCACAAGATGGTCCGATGACCTCATACAGGTGGCAGGAAGGCGCTGGTTGCATGCTGCTTCCAACCGGCCACTTTGGAAATCCATGGAGGAGGCCTATGTCCAACAGTGGACTTCTTGTGGCTGAGATGATGATGAAATACACCAAAAATTGAAGAATTGTCTAATGTAGGTTTACTGAAAGCGTGCGTAGCTTTTGTGAAAGGAGGATAGATTTTGCGATTCTTTCTGTACTTTAGTTATACTTCCATGCTACAATTTCACGTCTTCATGTACGCGGTAAATATGTTACCAATGCCATAACAATGACAAACGAACCTGATAGAGTCCATAGAATTTCTTCCCGCTTGGTGTGACGACGAAAGATTTTGTGTCTCTATTACTCACTTTCTCTATAAGACACACCCCTGTAACAAAAAGTTATTACTAACTTCTTATCTTACTTTTACAACTTATAGACATTGAAATAACATAATTTAACCCTTGCAATCGCGTGTATTCTTTGACGTTTTAGTCCCCAGCATGCGATATATACCGTTTAAATATATTATTTCAAAAATAAATTAAAAGTGCATTCTAGGTCTAAATCAAAGTCAAAGTCAAAATATTTTTATTCAGATTGGGCTTACAGGTAGCACTTATGAATGTCATAAAATTTACCACCGGTTCGGAAAAACCTCTGATGAGAAGATACCGGCAAGAAACTCAACGAGGTGTAATTTTTTAAATAAATCAAAATTACAATGTTATTTTACATTTTAAATGTTTAAAATGTAACAATTTAACACAGCTCAAAGTATTGAACACAGTAGGTGTACAATATTTGGAGCCAGGGATCGCCAATACAAATCGGGATCATTTCCAAACATCCCTGTCCGAGATATAGTCATTGATTTTTGAATTTTGTGTCATTTTTTTCAGTAATGTTTTTGGAGTTTTGTTGTAAAATCTTACGCAATTTCCCATGAACGACTTATTGGTTTTAGCCAGTCTGTAAGTTGGAACTTTAAGATTTCTACTATTTCTAGTAGCCTTTGGCTTATACAAACTACATCTAAAACAATAACACGTAATCAAGAAGCATAATCAGATGCCACACATTTCATATAAACTTCCAATATTTTTAAACATAAAATGATTAAAGCAGCGTACACAACCCAAAACATGATCACAATAAAATGATTATCTGATTCTCGGAACCAATTGTTTTTGCTAATAAACTGCTTACACTTAAATCAATAAACATGATTTTTTGCTACAAATATTTATCGGAACATTTATAATCAAGTCCAAGGTCACGACGAGTCACGACCGGACGACTTAAATAGTGACCGACATCTGCATAAGGTTCGATGGTGTAATGCTACAGTCTGCACATAAGTCGTTAGTATCTAAAAGCGATAATCTATAAATTACGCTTTATTTTTGCGAGTAGTAGGACCGTAAACAGGATGGCTACCGCTTGCTCGCTAATCCTGCCGCTAAGCAGCAGCGCTTGCACTGTTGTGTTCCGGCGTGGAGAGCAAGACAGACGGCGAAATTATTGATACAAGAGGTCCATCTTAGCCGTCTGAGTTGGCAACGCATCTGCATTCTCTTTGGTGTTAAGGGTGTTTATGGGTAGTGGTGATAATCTACCATCAAGTAACTCAATTGTTTGTTTCCCTCCGTATTTTATGAAAAAAATAATGAATCGGGTGAATTTTGCGCGTGGTAGGACCTTGTGCAAGGTCCGTCCGGATCGCTACCACCATCTTGCTCGCTAATCCTGTCGCTAAGCAGCAGCGCTTGCACTGTTGTGTTCCGGCGTGGAGAGCAAGACTGCCGGTGTAATTACTGGCAGAAGAGGCATTGCATCTTAACCCTCTGGGTTGGCAACGCATGTGCAATCTCTTTGGTGTTGCGGATGTCTATAGGTGGTGCTGATCACTTACCATCAGGTGACTCACTTGCTTGTTTGCCTTCCTATTTCATAAAAAAAATCGGCTTAACCGGGACCAAACTCTTACAAAAGAGGTCTCTTTACGGCGTGTCAAAAAGTGCTTGCTATTTGCACTAAATTAAAACTTCTACGAATATAACGTAAGACAGGTCGAGCCACAACGTGTTCCAGCAGGTCAATCCTCCAGCCACTAGAGATTAAGTCACAGTAGAGATGTGTCAAATAGAGTTGTAAGATTCCTATAAAATCTGTCATTTTTAAGATATCTTGGGTGTGCGATGAAACTCAATGAACGCGAGAATTGGGGGCCAGATTCTACCGTTAATGTTTTCTCGATGCAATACAATATAATATAAAATTACTGTAGTATAAATAGAATATTATAATAATACAACTTGTTATTAGTTTATTTTTGTTTTTTAAACTGTGAATTTGAAATCTTTTATTAGTTGGGTAAAGATTCCTCCTTAATGATGGTTTAGGATTTTGTACCCATAAAGAAAAACTTGTTCTTTATTTATTGCTCAAAAATATAGAAATGTAAGACGCCAAATACATTTGTGACTATTTTTGTAATCTCAACAACTGAACTAGTTAGAAATTTGGGATTTTCGTATGTTTATTAAACATACATTCTTGTTAAACACAAAATATTAAAAACACCGACTCATAGTGTAGTTTGTAAGCTTTGACAAAAAGACACTATTTTACGTATAAATTGTTTTAGCAGATGCGTATCACACAAATTGTATTATTATGTATAAGTATGTTATGATGTTACGGAACCTTAGGTTCATGAGTCCGAGTTACACTTGGACGGTTTTTTCTATTAGTTCTTTGTATGACTTTAGTATCTCGCTGTGGGAAAATCCGCGATATAATTTAAGGAAAACACCTACAGCTATTGTTATAAATAACGAGACTCGCATACTAACCATGATTTGCTTATATCTATAATCTTTGGTTCCACGAACTTTAAGGATAAACAGACATTGGTCTAAAGATAACTATAGGAGAAGGGCCTAAGAGGAATTAATTAATAATTCGAGAATACTCGTATGGTCGGCACGCAAAGACGGGATAAAAGCAAAATCTTGTTTTTTTTTCTATTGAAATACGAAATAGGACATTATTAGAAACAATTGAACAAACTGATTTCGATTAACCAACATTAAATAATGTTGCGTGACACAATAATTTTGGTGTCAAAAATTAGAAAACTTCATATAGAAGTATATTATATGTATAATAACGAAAATCAAAAAATTAAGATTATGTGAATGAGAAGGGATGTTGATTCCCTGTAATAAACCACCATCATAAGTTAGCAATAGATTGGTGAATGAAATAACTCATAACCCATTACACCAAGTTTGATGTTTGTCTTTTCACCTTTGAGGAAAAAACTTTTTTTTTAAATTTATATAGATACTAAGAGCCTTTTTAAATTCCGACGAACAAACGTCGGGTGATCAAAGCGACGCCGTTTGCTTAATAATAGGGCCCTATTGACACCCTTTGGTCAAAGAATCCTGCAAATCGTTACAAATCGGCACATATTTTTTACATTCCGGCACATATTTTTCGCGGGCATTTTCCCCGCTAAAACCAATTTTAGAGATAGAAACCAATCGATCAGTTACGTTGATTTGATACAATTCCACGCGTCAGCGAGTGTGCGAACTTCCCATTAACCGGGTACACACTAACCACACGCGCGACGTGCAAACAGCAAATAACTTAGTCGACCATTAAAGAGGGAACTGGGGGATATTGTCTATGGTCGAAAGGGGTAGACATATCAACTTACTATATACTTCCTTTCGAAAAATGTCACTTTCTCGTCTTTAATCAGGACTTATATGTGTCTTCGATTGTACAGTACGTACAATTTCAAGAAGTGACTTCGATTGTCATTGAAAATTCCACAGTAATTAAAACTAAGCGAAGTACATTGCTGCCTTTGAATTGAAGGTCAATTATTATGTAATAGTTAAAAGAGGCAATATAAATCAAGAACGATCCTTGTTGACTAATGCCGAGAGACAAATTTTAGGAAGTGGTACTGTAGACTATATTCAACGAAGAAGATAAGACCAGACAAAAATAGTCTTTATTTAACACAAGACAGGAAATAGTTTACAAACATCCAACATAAAAATAACTTAGAATTTATGTAATGTTCTTTTCTTTCTTTTCTTTTCTTTCTTTCTTCCAGACGGCAACGGAGGCACGCAAAAGAACGCAATAAAGCACATATCCAAATACTTATTGTTTTTTCTTTAGTCAGTGGCAAATAGACTTGGGGCTCACCTAAAAGGAATCATATTACAGCCGTCTTATTTGAATGAAATGAATCACGAATCATTATCAATGATGTCGTATATTATCTTGTTGATGCAGAAAGCGTACGACCGTTTTTGTTGCGGAAGGCTTTGGGGGAGACTTATGTTCAGCAGAGGATGGTCCCGAGTTCGAAAGAAGAAAAAGAGATGTTTATTTCTTGAATCATTTTCCGGTTCAAAACAAGACAAATAATAATTTCACACAGCTGCCTTGTGAGTCAAGGCAGTTAGTGAAGACCCGACAATGAGAGTTTTGTTTTTGTGTTGTCAGAAAATATGCGTAGCTACTAAAATAATGTTGAGGTACTTCTAATATTTTTAATTTCAGTATGTTGTAAAAACGTCCGACCAAAACAACTTTACCTAACAATAATAATAATGTACTTTATAAAATACATGTTTATGGAATAAGAGAGGAAAACTAGCTTGCGTATCATTTAATGGGAAGTTATCACCGTCTCTTAAGGAAACCAGTGATCCCAAGAGAATGTGGATTACTGGCCTTTAGGTGTTCCCCATCCTCCGTGAGGTTCCGGATCACTCACTTACCGTACAAAATGCAGTAGCAAGCTACTACTTTACGCCGGTATTCTATGCAAGAGCGACTACCCGGGTCGAGCCTGCCTATTCGCGCAGCAACCAGCAAGCGGCTACAGCGTAGCTTTACACTATAAAATAACCTTTAACTAATCTTAATTGCGTAGTTAATGTTATCTAGTGCATTTTTTTTATGAAATAGAAAGGCAAACAAGCATGTGGGTCACCTGATGGTAAGTGATCACCACCGCGTATAGACATCCGCAAGACCAAGGAGATTGCAGATGCGTTGCCAACCCAGAGGGCTAAGATGGAATGCCTCTTGTGCCAGTAATTGTACCGGCTGCCTTGCTATCCACGCCGTAACACAATAGTGCAAGCGCTGCTGTGCTGCTTAGCGGCAGGATTAGCGAGATGGTGGTAGCGATCCGGATGGACCTTGCACAAGGTCCAGCCACCCGCATAAATAAGACTCATTCAAATTCAAAATGTAATTATATAATAATATTATTATGTAATCGTAATTATATAATAATATTATTATATAATTACATTATAATAATTATATCTATATTATATAATAATATAATATAGATATAATTATTATACTTCTTATTATATGTAAGTAACGCAACGACAGTTAAGGTGAAAGATCACACACACAGTTACACAGCGTTATGTAAAACAAAACAAAACTATGAAAATTTCGAACGAAACTCTCCGGTAGATACACACATGACACGCATCAGTGTTGGTAATTTCAACTCTCATTGCGTTAACTAAAACCTTATTGCTTAGCTAATATCATACAATTTTATGGAAATTTTCCCCAGTACCATTACGTTTTCCTTAGCAACATGTAAATTATAATTTTATTAGTAACAACTCACATTGTCCGAGGAAAAGATCGTTTGGCATTCCCACCTTTATCAGCTCACGAACTAATTTACATCTCGTATCAAACCTCTTTGCCTGCGCACTGGCATGACAGAACGCAATTAAAAACAAAACATGTGCGAGCCGCATGGCGATGGCAGTGATACTGGCACGTAATAAACAAATATGAAAATCGCGTTCGAAGTTTAAATGTCAATGTCATGCGCAGCTCTTTTGTGTTTTAATGAGGAACGAATTATGGGTTTCATTGTGAATTGTGATACCGATAATGTGTGAACTTTGGATCTGTAAATAATAACTAAGCGAAATAATTGATCTTTGGACTCTAAGGCAGAGTCAGGTACAGTCAAGGCAATTGAAACACGTACCACCGTAGAACCTAGTCGAAGAGACATACGCATGATATTTGTATGACATAGCCTGGCGTTTAACGCGTCGCGTCATTGCGATAGGATTCTAAGGTGGTATGTGAATATATTTCCTCTACTGTACCAAACCCTCTAACTTTATTCTTATTGCCTTTTTCAGGAAAATTTAAGTGACACAAATCATTTACATCAAATGTTTGTACGAAATTTCGCCACTAAGAAACCTTTTTAGTCGTACATTAAGAGCTCACTTCTAGTCAGTGAACAACTGCGAGTACACGATCGACCAATTTTTATTATTCTTTTACGTTTACTTAGATATTACTATAGTCACAGAATAAATAATAGTACTACCGTACAGAAACTTCTCTTTTTCGACCACCATGAAACGAATTCCAACTATATGATCATGTACAAAAAGTTCGTATTACTTCATAAACATTCGCCAGGCGGCATGCGTTAAAAGGAAGGCCCCGCCCGCGCCCGCCTTCCATCCGCAATGCCCTGGCGCACCGCTAGGGTTGAGCTGCTTACTGTAATACTATCTCATGCGACACAGAATGAGCGCGCGCGCGCGCGGCGGGCCGGCAACCTACTGCGATTAACCTATGCCATGGGTGGTGCGGCGAGCGCACCTACAGTGCGGAGTGCTATAAACTGCCAAAAGACTAAAATTCTACGGTGTTTAAATTAATTTTAAGTCTTCGCTATTTATTCTAAGAATAGAGTAGCCAATTACAAACTATTAAGAAGCTGATTTATTATGACTAGCTGTATGTATTTATAGCCGTAATTAATGTTATCATTGCAAAGCAATAAAGATTATTTTAATCTAAACAGTAACCGGATAGATACTACTGGTTGCGTGTGTACTTAGACATGCTTTATCTGTCTAGTTACTTACTTTAATTATTAAATAGAAATGTGGTAATATATCAATCTGAATTTCCAAATGATAAATTTCCAAAACAGCCAAAATAATCTTTTCTTTTTAAACAGCTTGGAAAAGAAATCCACGCACCATGAACCCTTGAACTGTGGCTGACACAGTCAAAGTGATAAAGAACCAGACGAAAAACCAGATGCTCTATCCCACTCCCACACGTCATTCGTTACGCGGAAGTATAAAATGATATGACATCTGGTTTGCGTTCCGTATCACCTGAACATTTAAGACGCTAAGAACTCAAAAAGTAGAAACATAAATAGTATAGATGCTTAAGTACATGGAGAAAAACTGAATAAATAATTTTTTTTGAAGGCATGGTCGCAAATTATAGACTAGAGCATAGACAACAGTCATATAGTAGTTATCATACTGCAGTCTGTAACTAAGTTACAACTACGCAGCGTTTAAAATGTGTTTATAAAGTACATGCAACTAGAATAAACTCTACCTAACATGCAAAATCCATGGTGATAGTAAGACGGAATTATCTTTACTTAAAATAGTTCATTTTAACAAGAACCGAAATAAGAAACAAATGCACCACGAGACGCGACAGCGAAATAGGTATTTTTTTATTTACAGCTTATTTTAACTGAGTTCAGTTTTTTAATTACCTTACGTTTTATTATTATGCTTACTTTGTTAGTAGCCTACAGAAATAAAATATATGAATGGCTATATTTGTCGCAAAAACTGTTACATAAGTTAGGTATGAAGTAACATATTTTGCTAATAAATAAAAACTTACAACTTCCAAGGAAGGTTTTCTCGATATCTTTCTGCTTCAACAGTTCAACAGCCAGTTTACATCTCGTGAACTTTTTACCCTCGCACGCAATTATGAACAAAACAAGCAAACAAAACTGTTTATTTATGTACATTGTTTTTACGTATCCTTTGTACAACTGTAAATGAACAGCTTGTCCATTACGATTGGTTGTAATCTTGTTATTAATCTACATACCTAGCTACAGATAGTAAAAACACTTGTAAGCCAGTTTAACACGTTGAATGTGGGTGTTAACAATTTATATATATCCTCATCAACATGTTCATAATAAAAAACATATTTTTTAATATCCTGCGTAGTTTCAAATAGTATTTTTTACTTGCAATCCTTCATCAAAAGCATTAAGAGTTAAACGATTTTTTTACGTATAGTTTTGTACCAAAAAAAGAAAAATGTACAACAGTATGAAACTTAACTGACCAGTAAAGAGACTGAGCCGTGGCGGTGATCACTCCCCATTAAGACACACATGTGCTTGTTTGCCGCCTCTTTTTATAAAAATCGTCTAAGTTCCTTGAACCAATGAAAAATTTATTCAATAAGCTAAACCAAAAAAAAATATGATTGAAAAGTATTAGTTAAAGCCGAAAATTAAAATAATATTCAAACGTATTAAAGTTAATCTTTCATAGACTTAAATAACTGAATAAACACACCTAGATGCATTTAACGTGTTAAAAGATAAGGAAAAATTATTTCGTTACATATCGCAGTATAATCTGTTTATGTTTTGCTTGTAGTAGTTTCTTTACTTTAAAAAAATATGACTGCAACCCAAAAGAACCTGGCAATGCAGTTAGTTTACTTAAAAATGTTGGAAATTTTTTCTTAGTGAATAAAATAAATTTTGAATTTCGTGTTCTTAATTTATTAAGATTATTAACATTGTAATTTTGAATTTTTAAAATTGTTGATTATTGTATATTTTATTTTTGTACTTGTATCATTTTGCACGGCAGCTTCTGGTAAAATGTGTGTTCCTCTTATTAGGTAGACCATCTTTTGCACCACGCTTTAAGCACTTTGACTTCGATTTTGACTTTATCTTTAATAATGTATTATACAGTCAACTACACAAAAATATAGAATCCACTTTTGCACAATCACATTGAAATAAGGTAAATAGGTAATTTGACAAGAAGTAAAAACTTCCACTAAGGCTGCCACTAAATACCTATGAAATTATTGATAGTTTCGTACATTTTCGCTGGCCTCTAAGGAAGAATTCTGTATAAAAATAGGGTTATATCTATAGTCGACTGTCGTTGTTTTACTGTCAAACGATTTACTATACTTCAATATGAAAACCTAGACCCTCATATTTTTGATTTTTTCTCAAACCTACCACGAACTAGGCAGGCAGCTGGTTTGTATGTATTTTAAAATTAAAACAAATGCCGATTATTAGAAAAAAAATGTATTCTCGCCAAATTGTACAGTTTCAAATAAAACAAAATAGCACGCAACGTGCGTTTATTATCGACTATTCGATTAGCAAACATGAAAGGACAATTAATTAATTGATTTTGACGGAATTCATTGCTATCCGTTTTTAAAACCGCAACAAAGTTAATTGGTACGCGGGAGTTTCACTCCCCCTTTTCAAATGACAAGCCCTCTCAATATGTATAACGGATGAAAAAGGTCCGTTTTCAAAGTCCTTTTAAACACTGTATGGTGTGCCAACTTGTTCTGACCTAACATTCAAATAAACACATTACCCTCTTTTGCGTCGCGCAGTCGGTTAAATAGTTTTAAATGACGTGCTGTTTTTATTCCGGTCCATATAACATATAAATGCAACTGCCATAATAGATTACTAACCTATTAGTACAGCTCTCTAATAACAACTATAGTTTAATCAATTAATAAAATTAATTGATACACCTAAAATTGCAATGATATACCTACAAATCAATTTACTATCTAACGCATTCATAAAAGTTATCGCGAATGGCGGCCGCGTATTGGCAAGCGCAGCGTTAGAACGACCAGCCACAAGATGGTCCGATGACCTCATACAAGGCGCTAGTTGCATGCCGCTTCCAATCGGTCACTTTGGAAATTCATTGAGGTGGGCTATGTTCAACAGTGGACTTGTTGTGGCTGAGATGATGATGATGATGATGATGATCTAACGCATTCGAACATTCCCAGTGAATCTTAAAGCGCACTCTTACGTTATTCTCCCTATCATTCTTATATCACACCGCCCCCTACCTCACTTCCCGCGCGGGCGTCTTCTGTATTAGGACAAGCTTTATACGAATTTATGAGTTATGGGAAATCCAGGAGGAGTGAAATAATTTGTTCTTATTACCACATACAGAGACGTAACTTCATTACGCCTCAATATGCAACTTTATTAGATACCTTAAGTAGGTATTTAATAATATATTACTATAAATGATGACATTAACATGAAGTAATTATGTTTCCCTTTATTGGCAACCCTAGCTGCTGAAGTGGAGGCTAGTCAAAGATAAGTTTTAAGCCAAGCCCTGTCGATGCCCCATCCTACGGCTTGCGGCTAATCTGGCAGATGCCTGAAGTATCACATACGCTAGATGACCTATGGCGCTAGCTCACAATAATGTACTAGATTTTCCCCGTGACTTTTTACTTTTTGAACCCTTTAAGGGTTTACAGCTCCACCCGCGTAGTATGTGCTGCCAAATAATTCAAAAGTGACTCCCTTATAATATAATTAATAAAATAAATAATAAATAGATAAATAATCGGATAGCTAATTCAATTGACCTATTTAACTGTACTCTGAGTGAATTCAGAAGAGTCGCCTTGCATGAGATATGTTACAGACCATAAAATGTGTATTTGCTTCTGTATTGTTTTAGGTGTATTTACCTGTAATGATACTGTTAAGTAATGATTTCAATAAAAAAAGTTTAAAAATATGTACGGGAGCTCCAGCACATTAATATAAGTAAATGTGTAACCAGTGTCTATCGGTTCGGATTCCTTTCTTCCGGGGTCCGACGGACCTGCCAAATCTAGGACCACGGTCAAAAGTGTACTCCAAATGAATAACGGTATAAATAAATAATTTAATAAGGCAACGGTAAGTTAACTAATGAAGCCCGGCAAACTGCGGTTTAACTGCGTTAGCAACTTCACTCCGTACCGTTTCCAAGCTCACGAGCTCAAAAACTTGTTTGTAGTTTTACTCAAATTTTAGAAAATAACTGGTGTATAACTTTGTGTATGTAGGAGTTTTATGATAAAGGTAAATGGAACTTGTTATGATCCTAAAAGAGCATCATAACAGGCCGCGACTCGGTTGGTAGCTATTAGCAACTTTTTCCAAACGATCCGGTAAAACAGGGATGTTTTCGTGCTAATGCGAAGTAAAAAACAAATAAAAATACGTTTTGTCCAACTATACAGCTTTGGAAAATTGTCATGACTTAAGAACAATAATTTCGCATCAATCGACAAGAAATCGAATCGATTTACTGTCATAAATGATACTTTCAGTTTGGGTTTTAACCACATCTTGTCCAAATAGACTCGTAGTCTTTAGGATCTTTAAGGACCAGAGGGATTTAAAAACAATTATCTACCAAATTGATTATTATGAGTAAGTACCACGGTCACTGCTAAGTACCTTGAGTCGTCAAAAGAATGCATTTTTAAGCACTTAGCGTGAGCCAACATTGACGCTGGACTAACTTATGTACATAGTTCTTGTTAACTTTTTTATCACATTTTTTAAACAGCCCACTTACTAAATGCTTTTGTAGCTATTCTAGCATTATTTTATCTACTATTTTTATAAACTAACTGAATAGACCAACAATAAATAGCAAAACACAACGAGCATTCCCTTGTTAAGTTAACGTTACCATTCAGAAAATCTAGTTAGCTGCAGAGCGTTATGATGAAAAACGCATAATAACAAAAGATGCAAAGGCTTTTATTGCCACTGCTTTTCTTAGTGCTACAGTGCTTTTAACTACGCTGTGTAAACACAATATAAATGTATTACGTTCTACTGTAGGGAGTATTGTGAGTTTCAGGGATCCAGAGAAACGCAGTTCTCATTGGGGAGCATCAAAGCTAAATTAAGTTATTAGGTATCCTAGAGTAAAGAGCGCGAAGAGAATTGAGAAAAGAATGCAAACAATTGTAGAGACCTTCCTGACAAATGTAAAGCCACGTAAGTTGACGCTGAAAAGAAAAAGCTCAGACCTTGATCTTCCATTAAAGGCTCATCCCAACGTGAAAATAAATCACTATGTTGTTCACTCAGACACTAGAGCATGTAAAAGAGACTACCATAGTAATAACGCCAAGTGGCGTGCAACGTGCGTTTTAAACATAAAACTGGCATATAAACATAATGGTGTTCATGCAACAAAGCTCCCATCTTAAAAACGCACGTCGTAAAAGCCCAGTGCACCTAACACTAGGCACACCAAGCTGATAAACAGATTCAGCAGGCGCGCAGTCGGGTAAAAACAGGCTTCTATGCTCCACCTTAGTATTTTTCACACTCAACCTGCACCCATATGTATCAGTCCACCTGAATCTTCTTGATACGCGTTAACTCGCTACGTAACTCATTGCGTCTTTCTCCTTCTGGGCTAGTTAGGAAGGGCGCTCTGAGTTACGTAGCGAGTTAACTGGCATCGAGAATATTCGTGCACCTAACCCTACCGTCACGGCGTACGCTCTGTGAGGACTCCGTGCATTTCCATAGAGATTAGCACGCCACAGACACGCTGGCTTCACACCCACCAAGGTTACGTCTAGCTCCCGCAGGGCAGAGCTCTAAAGGAAACCTCATCTTACATTGGGGTTTTTTAAATTAGGTACAGTAAGGGAAATATATTCACGTACCACCTTAGAACTGTATCGCAATGACGAGAAGCGTTAAACGGCAGGCTATGTCATACAAATGTTATGCGTATGTCTCTTCGACTAGGTTCTACGGTGGTACGTGTTTCAATTTCCTTGACTGTACAATCCCGATACACGATGGCATTCCATCATTAATGTTTCCCTTAATTAGAAAGTGGAATTCGCTTGGTAGAATTCAAATGCCTTTTTATTTTCTAGCTCTTCTTGATTCCTATAAGCTCATCAATTTATGATAATTATTTAAAAAAAATCCTTTTTAATGTTAGTTCATAAAATTATTTCCCTAATAAAATATCAATATGTTAAACTGACTGTTGTTGAACCCGAAATCAGTAAGCGTTTTAAACACATTTTACTTTCGTACACGTCAGCCTTATTCTTATTAGCGATATCTTAAGAGAAGTTTTCTGTACAGAAAAATGTCAGCTTTAATTTAACCACATTGGGACCTCGCCAAATCCCACATTCAGAATTCCCTTGCACAAATTCTAAGTAACCAATATGTTTAGTTGCATACCTGAAGACTTCATCGCGTGCGGCTCTCCACCCATTTCCTACTTGTTGCTTGTTATTAACACACCCGTTTACTTGAGGTTTGAAATACCGTACTTTGCAACTCGTATGCTAGTCTCAACCATTTATAAACGGCCACTAAACCTATTGTAGCTAAAATAATAATCAGTTAAAAGCTTCGTTTTCCTGTGCCTGTTGTTGACATTGAAATAAGTGAAACCCCAATTTGAGTCTACCCGTGAACATGAGACCTAAAAAGGGCTCGAAATGGCAGGAATCAGACTCTTTGCAATATATAGAAGTAATTATAAACATATTTTAGTCTTTATCAGTCATTATTACAAAACATAATTAATTTAAAAAATTTGCAACTTGTACATGTAGGATAGGATAGGCTTAGCGATAAAACAAAAATAGAAATAGATCTTTCAAATAAATGTAAACAAAGTGCTGGATGGACTCAGAAACGCAAGGAGTACCTTTTGTTGTGTGTACTTTACTTCTCAGTTGAGGTTCTATGAGTCAATGAGTTTTGCACAAAATACAGTAGAGGAAATTGCATCCATGCACCACCGTATAATCCTGTCGCAATCAGGTAACGTATTAAACGCCACGCTACTCAAGTTTGAGTATGTGGATGATTTTTTCGAGTAAACATTACCAAAGTACGACGGTAGTAAAGTGGTAGGGGGAAACCACGAGGAAATCTAAACATTTATTTATATATAATTGTACTATACACAGTATGGTACAATTATTTTAAGAATTGACTTCGGTTCTCTAATGAGAATCCTAATGGATTGCCATAGTAAATAAAATTAAGCGAAGTACAGTGCTGCCTTTAGATAGAAGGCCAAGTATCAAGTAATGGTTCAATGCAGCAATGTAAAACAAAAACGGCAATTGTCGACGAATGTATACTAGTTAGTACTGCACGGAGAAGATGGCAGTCGTTGAAATGTTGCCAAATCTGGGATCATGGCCAAAAGCGTTTCTCAAATGGGAAAACGCAAAAAGGACTAGTTGCCGATGAGTTATTTTAATGTTACAAGTGGAATCAAATTGAAAAATCCAAAGATGACTTTAACACAAAGGCAGTGAGTGCGACTGAATCTCTAAGCTATGTACCTATAGCCGAACAATGAGCAGAAGGTTCCTAGGCTATACCAAATTCAAACGTATTGTATAGCAAATAGTGACTTCGACAAGGGACCTTCCACTTGTTCCCGACTATAGATTTATACTCTTGGTCGTGAACCGGAGGACAATCTATTACGTGATAGATCTTATCTTAAACTAGCTGTTACCCGTAACTCCGTCTGCGTAGAATTCTTTCATCGCTGTCCTAAGGGAACTATACATTTTCCCAGAATAAAAGTAGCCTGTGTTCATCTGATATGCAAACTATCCCCTTTCTAGATTTCGTCGAGGTCAGTTCAACGGTTTTATTGTTTTGAGCAAACAAGGAGACAGATAATGAGTTTCACATTAATACTTAATATTAGATTGCAGTATGGACAGCCGGAAAATCATTGAGAATTATTAATTTTTAACATAAAACTACCGTGAGACTCGGACATATTAATAAAACGGATAATTATTAATTTATTATCATCCACGAGAAGGTCTTTATTAAATGAGGAGATTTAGTGAGGAGGTTTGGTGGCATTTATTAAAAATTGGACTTGTGAATAAATCTGTAAAAACATTAAAACATGCGTTTTAGTCAGTATTTAATTTTTTTTTATGGAATTGGCAGGATAACGAGCATGCGGGTCCTCTGATGGGAAGCGATCACCACCGCCCATGGAAACCAGCGATACCAAGAAAAAAAAACTCATTTGGTATTATATTATCTATGTAGTTCATTTTAATAGCTACTTTCCTTAGTAATAGGATCAGATCGAACAGTTTAACCTGCGTAAGTGATTTCAAAGGAGAAACACATTTGTTCCCTAATACCGGCAACACGTGGTCTAAAGGTGAATTTCTCAAATTTCACTGTAATTCAAACACCGTCGAGAGTTAAATTTTCTATTCAATATAAGGTTTTGGGTCGACAACTCTTCTGTTTACGATCAAGAGGCCCGTGTCCTACGGACAAATAAACAGATTGCCAACAATACTCATAATAGGGCTCCGTTTTGCTGTTTGGGTAAGGAAGCTTGAAAGATACTTGAATTAGCGGTTTGTGCCTCGTCGATAACCAAACGACATAAGCGCCATAAATATTAACTTGAAGTTTTGTCGATATCTAAAATGGTTATCTAGTGGCACAAACGTATCTAACCCACTCTAAAAAACAAGTGTCAACTACGACTAATTCGTCAATGGGCGTCACCATAGATATACATAGCAAAGAAAGAGTTTTAAAATTGAAAGCGATATTTTAATAGCTGATCTCTTTAACTTTAATTGGCAATACAATTTGCCAAAAAGAGGCGACTACATACACTAAACCTGCTCTTCGATTGATACCCTGTACACAAATGAAACGTCAAAATGGTAAGTAACCTTTGGTATACATTAAGGTAGAACAATCTACGTTTTTCTTATTAATCACAGATTTTACTACCTTGACAAACACTTAAAGGTAACCTTTTTGATAGTTTTGGGTGTGTACATTTGACTTGTACTGAGGCTATATTCATGCTTCTTCATCTGAGTTCTTCATCCAAGGGCGTTACCTTAATGAAAAATATTCCAAAATCAAAACCTCAACAGCAAAATTAGTTCCGTTTCACGCTCCATGAATCCCAAGTACGGTAATACAATAAACAGAAACTGCAGTGCTGCGTTCCTTCGTGAACACATGTGCACGTATAATTGTCCTGACTAGATCAGATTCAAATGGCTTAGAGAACGGAACGTATCTGAGACGTACGAGACGTAGGAATAGCTTAGCATTTCGTCTCATATTAAATTCGACGTCTGTCGGATAGACGGTGCGTTCCATTTACTTGTAATCAAGTTGTAATATAAGCACTGGACGACCTACATGTGAAAGTGGAACTTTGGCCCTTTGGATATAGCTTCAGTACATGTCAAGTGTAAAACTGTTAAAATGGTTACCTTTGGTGTGCGTTAAGGTAGTAAAACCTGCAGATAAATAAGAAAACGTAGATAATACTAACTTTATGTACACCAAAGGTAATTATCATCTAAAGGTAGTAATCTATTATGTACATGTCGACATGTACTGCGACTATATCCATGCTTTAATTCTTTATCCAAGCAACTTTCCAACGCATCACATGTTAATATTAATGGCAACTGTAGATCATGTCTCAAATTATTTCCAGAAATTATTGTTTTTTAATATTATTTTAAAGCGCTAGTTTAGCGCCGCTAAATGCCATAGTGTGCCTCAGTTATGGCGGGCATTTTATGGGCGATAGTAATTGACATCATGTGACCATTACCTTAATTTTACCCTACAATATAAAAAGCTAAACATTTTCGACAGACATGTAGAAAAATGTCTCCATCTAGCTTACTTTACCCAGAATCAGGCATCTTTTTATTTTAAGACGTTTTTCCGCGAACATTAAAGATTCACGTCTGATTTTAAATTCGAGAGGTATTTTTCCAGGTTTATGGTAATCTTCAGGTGGGCCATCAAGCTATCCCGTTGAATATGCAAATGGCTGTTAAAATTGAAAATTCCTTCCATCGACAATTAGTTGTGCAGGCTGAGTTATGGTAACCTTAATAAATACGGTCCTTTGAGTAATTTATGATGTTCGTTCATTAAATTATGAATGCTTGTGAAATTGACGTCCTAAAAAACTGAAATAATAATTATCTCGTACCATGTAACTTTTGCTTAAAGGTAGCTCACAAGCAAGCATTAGCAAGCGTTGATTAATCTTAAAGACTTCGTTGAGGTCTATAACTAAGATTTTGGGACAAATTACCTTGTTATAATCAATGATATTATAATGCATGGATGTATAGTTTCATACTAAATAACAGCAGAAAAACGGCCCGACATAAGAACACAGGTTGACGCCAATGTTACAAATGCAAACTATTAGTTTACCATTTATAGTCATTGGATTTACAAGTTTACGTCTAACTGGATAAAATTATAATTTATTGAGTTTCGTTGCAAATAGGTTTTTTTCCAAATAATGTTATTGACAGCAGCGCCGTCGGTCCGACAGACTGTCTATCGTCGTCGTCGTCGGATTTAGTCTTCTTTTTATCCTTCTTTAATACGCCATTTTGTAAACACTGACTAGAAGTCCATATTACTTATAAGTCAGTGGTTATAACAGAGTTATGAGCTCGTGCAAGATAGCTGCAATTGAATCGCACAATATTCCCAATGCTCCATGCATAAAACAAAAAAAACACACACAAACGCAAAAGGAACAAATATACGCGTTAGGTCCTCTTTTGTTTTTTTGAAGTCGTTTAAAAACAAAATTTATTATGGCCAACTGTCCTGTATTTTACAGGACGTCCCGTTTTACATTTTGGCAGTGTCCTGTATTTTAATAAGAAAAATACCATTATGTACCATACCATAAACGCGTTGTTCCGTATTTTTTCGATGAATCCTGTAATTTAGATCACATGTCCTGTAAAATGAGCTCACAGGGTTGGTCACCCTACTTGTAAAACTCGTATTTAGCCTTTGTACGCGGAGTAATCAAAAGATGTTTGTAATCAACGTTTATTGTATCAATAATTTCACAGATACCTCTTACGTCACGAATAAAAATAAAGCCTAAGTTAATATAATATTTGAATTATACGCTACCTAACACGATACCTTGGTGAACTCAATGTACTTAAATACTCGTAGAATCATTTGCTGGCGCATCCCTCGGCACCTCGGCTTCTCTCCTCGTAATTACCGTCACAACCACTATTTATTTGCCTCCAATTTAATTCCACACTTTAGCCCCCATTGTAACTTTGAAAGAGATGTTCACAATCGTTTGTTGGGAAATCTAATTAAAATGTTTTTTAAGACGCCTCAGACCGCGCTTTGGCGTAATTGTCGCTGAAATTGAGATTGCGTTGCTAATGGGAATTAAGGTTGTTGATTTATACATATTCGAGGTAAATTACTCTTATAAACTCCTGTTATCGTTGTCTGTTTAAGCAAACGTCGTAGAAACAACTTCAATTTCTTGAACTGTAGGACTCATGATTATAAAAAAACACCTAAACCCAAATACAAATGGCATTGAAGAGTAAAATTGTTGATCATCAAAAAAACGTTCATAACGAAAGAAGAAAAATTATATTTTAGAAATTATAACGTTATGCAGCACCAAAAATTATGCTGAAAATAAGTTCATTTTTATTTCGAAATATACAAAATAATTAATTTATAAGTTATCAGTATTCAAATAAACACAATTAAATTTTGGCTCTATACATTATTACGATGATAATTAGTCCTACAGAGAAGTCAATAGTTCTATATGGAATGCAATGGAACTTTTTCATGATACTTATATTCTTTTTACTATTGGTGATATTCCATACAATAATGACCAAGGAAAAACCAAAAGCACAATTTTGGCCCTTTTTCAATGAAATTAGAAGAAAAAACATAGTTATTTAAAAAAAAATTACATCAGGCAAACCGCACGCTCCGAATAACATTATAACTTATAATCTTCATGTAATGTGTACAATTCGGACTCCAAGTGGTCAGAGGCTGAAGGTCGGGTAAGTCGAAAGGGTCCAAATCGCCCAACTGTTGTTGTCGCAAAACCGAAACATCTTAAGCTCTAGACAATTAAACCCGCATGTGACCTGTCGGGTCTCACAGAAAGCAATTTACATAGTTCACACTTAGCCACTGTTCTCTAATGGTGGGACAGTAACAACTTTAAAGGATTTCGTTTTAATTGGATTTTGGGTCAGAATGAGTTTGTTCGATATACAATTGTGGTGTGAGAATATTAAAGTTGGATGGGTTTTTTTGAGTTTAATGTTTCTAATAAATTGAAAGGTACCTACTATCTCTGGCCATCACATTACTAAACTAGCATTTTGGTTGTAGTTGTTACCAGTTCATTTTATTGTTATTGGAAATTTAATTGAAAACAAAAAATAATATCCTGCAAATAAATATAGAAAAATTAGGTCAAAGAATTATCTTAGCCATTGTAAACCTGTGGCTAGAATTGATGCAAAATATTAAGGGATGTAAAAGGCTTACAGAAAGATAAAAAAGGTCTTTCAATTTGCACGTTACGGCCTTTCGAAATACGTAAAAACAAAAATATCAATGTAATCATGTTTAATTTAATCATATTTAACATCTAGTTATCTACTAGTTACTTTAGCGTCCTTTTAAAGATTAAGGCTAAATACATTTTTAGATTCACCCAGGGCATCATACTTGGCCCATGTCTGACATGACCGAACTTTTCTCGCTTTTAATACATAATGCTGTGCCAAATTACTCACATTAATCCAAAAAAGCGCACCAACAAATTAACATCAAGGCATTGCTATCAAACACTGCAATAAATTTTAAAAAATGGAGCAGTTTCAGTGTGAATAAAGTCCTTAACAGTCGGAATTAATTTGGGGTACATTTGAAAAAAAGAATAATTCGCGTTGACATGTTTGCATTTTTATTGCGTACTGTGAATGCTGCGTGGCGTAGCACACAGTACTAGGGGCGAGACTGAAGATATAAAAAACATAGCAGTGCCCTAAGAATATAAATACCAGCTTAACTTAAGAGTACAAAATAAAATAATGAATTTGATGGTTAGATCATGCCTCAAGTAACCAATTACTTTCTTACTCTACTGATTCGGCGACTTGAAGCAAATCTTGGTCTTCGAAATACAAATAATCCGACTTTCCCGATTTCGCTTGATCAAAGACCATCTTCAGCTCAAACAATCTACTCAAGAAATATAACAAACTCCCGATAGTAAAGAGAAGATCGTACGTAAATATTACGTCCAGGTCAGAGAGAACACTGTACTTAAATTTAATTTAAATATTAAATATTTTCTTATAGCCTCTCATTTTTACAAACTTTCATCAAATTACAACTGAAAGTCTTTTCTAGATTCAACCATTATCCTTGTACAAAGTCATCAAGTGGAAATAATTAGGGCAGCCACAAAAATAATTTGTGAGCCGTGACGGAAACTCGGCGCTTCGCTCGCGCCGGTTCGCGGTCGTGTTGACGAAATTCAACAACTTGCACAAAGCAACAAACGCTCTGGAACTTTCTAGAAAATTCTTATTGTTTTAGTTGAAACTTTAATTATGTTCTGTATATAATTAGAAATGGAGACATTCGTTAGAGACCGAATCAGGAAACTAACCAGTAAGTAAGAGTTTACCAGAGATGCGGTAAAAACGATCTATATACTCGTACAGGTACAAATCATGTAAAACAAAATACCCTTACCTATAAATGAAAATGAAAATGAAAATGAAAAATTTATTGATAACATTCGTTACAAGTCAATGTTTTCAAGTTATTGTTAACTAACACAATACATTATTCATTATTAATAATGTTGATAAAACAAGTTATTATATATACATTCTCCATATCAAATTATATTAATTTTTACATTATAATCATTTTTATTTATTTAATTAATTCGCGTAAATCGTATAATTGTAATTGTAACAGCCAATCTTTTAATTTCTTTTTAAAAACGACGGAGGAAGTTGCATCCCTGACGCTATCAGGTAGTCGGTTGTACACCAGTGGACCGAGTACGTATGCTGAGCGTTTGCTTTTAGCCAACTTATGCGGCACGTAGGCGAGACAGCCCGCGTTTCTATTGCTGCGTAGACGGTGCCTAGCGTTACTCTGTTTTATTGCAAACTGTGTAATGTTAGTTCGGACGAATATTGCTATTTGTTGTACGAGTATACAGGGTAACGTTAGTATATTGTACTTTTTAAAATAATCGCGAGCAGAGACGTCGTCGGGTACGCCGGCTATGGCCCGCACCGCACGTTTCTGAAATACGAAGACTCGGTTCCAGTCTGAGGCCTGAGCCCACAGCTCGGTGCCGTATGAGATGAGCGAGTGTACTGTCGCAAAATAGCAGCTCCTGACGACGTCTCTGGTGGCGGTGCTGGCGAGCCGTCTGAGAGCGTAACATGCGCTGCCCAGCCGCGCGCACAATTGATCAATGTGGGCGTCCCACTTCAGACCGCTATCTATAGAAAAGACTAGTAGCTTTGTAGTTGTCACCTGTTGGATGACTTCATCACCGACGCTGACCCTCATCGGCGACGTGGGTGTGTGGCCATTTAGGTTAAATCTCATGAAAAAGGTCTTGTCTTTATTAAGGGCTAATCCGTTCAACTGAAACCACCGACAGAGTCGTTGGACAGTTTCGTTAACATTCCGTTCTAGTTGTTCATGGGAAGAGCCGGTGACGACGGCCGTTACGTCATCAGCATACATGAAGATATTGCATTCATCGATGACCTGTGGAAGGTCGTTTAGAAGGATACTGAAAAGGGTATTCGATAAGCAGGAGCCCTGTGGGACTCCCAGCAAGTTCTTTAGCTCTGCAGACTTTACGCGGCCACCGTCCCCGACCACCACTTGAGATCTGTTTGACATAAATGACAATAACAATGCGCGCGCCGGGCCCCGGACACCGTAGTGGTCAAGCTTTTCCGCGATAAGTCGGTGATCAGCAGTGTCAAAGGCGCGAGAGAGGTCGCAGCACACAACTGCTACTTGCTGCGCGGCCTCTCGCGCGCTCAGGACGTGTCGCACCACCTCGCGTACTAGGTCTGTTGTGGAGCGGCCCTGACGGTAAGCAAATTGTCTCTGGGACAAAGTACATTGCGGGAGCCAGAAAGATAATAGTCTATTGTTAAGACCGACTTCCAAAATCTTACTGATTGCCGGTACTAATGATATAGGGCGATAGGATTTTAGTGCTGACTTTGGACCTTTGCCTTTGTACAGAGGTGTCACTTTTACCTTTTTAAGTCCTTCCGGTATCACACCCTGCCGCATACAACAATTATATAGTTCTGCCAGTACGAAGGACAGCGACGGGCCGACATATCGCAGGACATCGGCCGATAACCCGTAGACGTCGGTACTATTTTTAGGAGCGATTTGGGCCTGGAGGATCTTTTCCACTTCCCAGGGTGAAAATAGCTTTAATTTTAAAGAGCGGTCGCACTCAGGAATTCTGGCCGACAACGCGAACATCGAGCCGCTGGCATCGGGAGCTGGCGCGCCACATAGTGTGGCGGCGGTGATGAATTCCGCATTAATCGTGTCAACTGCCTGTTTTTTTGAACCAAATGGCAACCCGTTACCGTCCCTGACGACGTCCGTGTAATCCACGCGCTCGCGAAGCCCGCGACCCAACTCCTTGTTGATTACTCCCCACATACGTTTACATTTATTCGGATCTTTCTTTATTAATGCACTGTAATAGTCGGTACGCTTACGCTTGAGCATTAGGTGATATCTACTGGTTAAATTGTGTAATGTGTCAGAAATACGAGTATCCAGGGGATATTTATTTTGTAAGTCAGTTATATTGTGTAAAAGGAGTTTCAAATTAATTATTTCGTCATCCACCCACGGATTTTTACTTGATATATTTTTAGATTGTTTAATGGGAAAACAGGTTTCAAATTTATTAATAAGAGTCGTTAGCAATTTTACTGATAAGGAATTGCAGTCACCGTTACTTTTTGCGATCAGCTCTGGCCAGTCCGTCGCTTCTAGCGCTGCACAAAAAAAGTTTTTGTTGGTAGTATTGACGGTTCGTTTACGTACGGGCGCGCACTTTGTGCGCGATTCGGTTTTTACCGTCAATTTTTGCGCCGAGTGATCGCTAAGGTGGGTATCCACGCGCTCGCCCCGCACACGGTCGCTAGGGATATTAGAATATGCGTGGTCTAAAATGGTCGCGCTATTATTATGTACACGGGTTGGAAAATCGATATAATAAGTATAACAGTAACAATAAATACTCTTCATTCATTCACACAATTAAACAAAAGATAAAAAATACCCACAGGGATTCAACAGACGATCTTATCGCTAAGGAGAAGTCTCATAACTTTATATTTTTAACTGGCGTGTCAACATTATCCATCAGCTTATTCAATACGATTCCATCTTAATATTTTGTCAATTTAAATATCTTTACTTGCACCTTACCATTTCCATAAGAATATTCGTGAAACACTGCCTGTACGATATTCCTACAGCTCCAAGCGACTTACCGCAACTGTCCGTCCACCGCCTCGGGGTCCAAGGGCTTAGCAAAGGGTCCAGGGGCTGTCGTCAGGCTGAATATGACGTACACAGAGTTCATAGGGCACTGGTATACGTATCTTCCAAGGAATAAGAGTCCTCACACGCACACACGAAACAGAAGAAAAAATGAGATGCTTGCCACGCTCGCAACTAACAGGCACTGGTCTAGTCGATTGACAAGACCCTCCGTATCCGCCGGAAGGCGCTGTGTATGCGCCGGTGTTGCCATCCCCGGAGGAATGACGGCTTCCAAACAGGAAGCAGAAAATCGCTAGAAGACCGTAGGGATACCACATATATAAAAAGAGAAAAACGATCTTCCAACTTGTGTTGTTGTCTCATTATCAAGAAACATATAAAAAAAAAATAGAAACTATAAAATAGTGTTCCAGTACGGAACATGCCGCTCACCTTAAAAGAACTAAGTTGCTTTTAACAAAAAAGAACAATAACGCTATTATTAAATTAAATAGAACTAAGTAAGTACTAAGATTAAGGCGTAACGATTACAATTATTCTAAAGGGAGCGGGCAAACTTTCACCACGGGGCGTTTGTAAAACGTATTCCCCGTTTGCAAAGTTACCACTCGCGTAACGTTATCCGAACCAGGATGAAGAGCATGGACGCGCGCGAGCTTCCACTGCAGCGGCGGGAGCCGGTCGTCGCACACCACGACCACGGCGCCCTCGCGCACGGCGGCGCCGCGGGCCTGCAGCCACTTCTGGCTCTGTTGGAGTTCGTGGAGGTATTCCCGACTCCACCTCTTCCAGAAGTGTTGGGTACACTGTTGTACCCAGCGCCAACGAGTAAGACGTGTGGGGTTCTCGTCGGTCAATGAAATGTCCGGTAGAGCCGTTAAAGGCTCTCCCACCAAAAAATGGGCTGGCGTCAAAGGTAGGGGATCTGTAGAATCCGCGCTCATCACGCACAGGGGGCGTGAGTTTAAAACGGCCTCTATTTGGCACAAAAGTGTGTGCGTCTCATCGTACGTTTGGGTACGAGTACCGACCACACGGTGCAAGTGGTGTTTGAAGCTTTTCACTCCGGCCTCGACAAGTCCGCAAAAATGGCTCGCATATGCAGGCTGAAAATGCCAGGTGAGTCCCTGTTGAAGGGTATGCTTATTAAGTTCGCTTTGCACAGCGTCGCTGCGCAAAAAAGTGTACAAATCCTTAAGATAGTTATTACAACCGACGAAATTTGTACCACAGTCCGAAAAGATGTCCGTACATAAACCCCGACGGGACGTGAACCGTCGCAAAGCGGCGAGGAATGCGTCAGTGGAAAGGTCAGAAACGACTTCGAGGTGTATGGCCTTTACACTCATGCACATGAAAACCGCAACATAACATTTAACTATTTTTGCGTTACGCACATTGTTAGCGCGCACGTAAAAGGGGCCGGCGTAGTCGACTGCGGTTTTAATGAAGGGCCGTGCGGGCCGGAGCCGCGGCGCGGGCAGCGGGCCCATGCGCGGCTGCGCGCGCGCGGGCCGGGCGCGGAAGCACGGCACGCAGCGATGCACGCGTCGCCGCACGATGTCGCGGCTTGACAAAATCCAAAAACGTTGGCGTAGCCGATATTGCACCGACTGAGGTCCGGCGTGCAAAAGACTCGCATGAGCATCGTCAATAATTAGGTCAGTTAAAGGGTGTTTCTTTGGAAGAATCGTTTGATGTTTTGACTCGAAAGGTAGGAGTGATTTATGAATCCTCCCTCCTACGCGCAAAAAGTTGTCTTTGTCCAAAAAGGGCATAAGACGTCGTAAATTATGAGAAGGTAAGTTTCCTCGCGATATATTCTTAATATCTTCAGCGAAAACTGAATGTTGTACTACCCGGATAAGTCGGTTTAACGCGAAATTATATTCGGACACGGTAATAAAGTTCGGAAACGACACTGTATCCCGCTTCAACAATTTATAAAAACGAAAAATTAATGAGGTAACTCGAAGAAGTTTACCTAAGGTTGAATATCGGCAGATAATTTCAACATCCTGTATAGGGCCAGTCGCAGACGCGTTTGACGTCAGAGGCATTATAGTGCGTTTCTCTTCGTTCGTCATAGGAATTTGTTTTGATGCAGGCCAAGCGTCTTGGCTCCTCCTTAGCCAAGCCGGCCCGTGAAACCACATGTCATGCTGTAAGAATGCAGAAGGAAGCATCCCTCGCGAGGCCGCGTCGGCCGGGTTGTCGGCCGAGGGTACGTGGCGCCAGCACGCGGCCGGCACGCAGGATAAAATCTCGCTCGTTCGATTTGATACGAACGTTTTCCATTCGTGCGGTGGCGCGCGGAGCCATGCCAACACGATAGCGGCGTCAGACCACGCATAGATCTGATCGCGATCTATGCGGCCGTCATAGGTTTGCGTAACCTTTTGTATGAGCCTGGACAGGAGCACGGCGGCCATTAGCTCGAGTCTCGGGACCGTCAGACGCACGCGTAAGGGCGCGACGCGTGTTTTTGCCATGATAAGAAAGGTACTAACGTTACCATCGCTGCATGTGATACGTAAATACACGCACGCGGCCATTGATCTCTCCGAGGCATCCCCGAACCCATGGACTTGTATGGAATACGCACGCGTAAAAATGTGACGAGGAAACGAAACTTCGGATAAGAGCGGTAACTCGTTTATGAAGGATGCCCACGCGTTAATAATGTTGACAGGCGGGGGCTCGTCCCAGTCCACGTCCGCGATCCATAAAAGTTGTATTAAATACTTAGCATACAATGTAACCGGCGATAGAAATCCTAGCGGGTCGTAGATTTTTGCTATCTCGGACAGAATAACCCTTTTTGTACATTTATCAGTGGTGACCTGCACCTTGAAACCAAACGTATCAGATTTAGGGTTCCACTGTAGCCCGAGAACCTTAACCTTTTGGTCGTTCTCCATTTCTGCGAAAGGTACGGCCTCCGGCCGCTCACCGTGGGACCCTGGCGGCAGCACTGCAGCGAGTATCGCTGGCGAGTTGCTGTGCCACTTGCGTAATTCAAAGCCAGCTGTTCCACAGATATCGATCAGCTCCTGCTGTAAAGCCAGGGCCTTAGCTTCTGAGGCCTCGCCCGAGACCACGTCGTCCACAAAAACCGAGTCCAAAAGCACGGGAGAAGCGAGTTTGAACCGCAACGCCTCATCTCGAGCTAATTGTTGTATCGTGCGCAACGCGAGAAACGGCGATGAGCTGACACCGAAAGTCACTGTACGAAGTTTATAGTCTCGAATAGGCTCTTCAGGCGTTTGGCGCCATAAGATACGCTGATAATCTCTATCGCATTCCCTTATTAAAATATTACGATACATTTGTTTAATGTCAGCGGTAAACGCGACGGGATGAATGCGGAATTTTAAAAGCACGTCAACGATATCTTGGTGAAGTTTTGGACCCGTTAATAAAATATCGTTGAGCGAATAACCACTTGTCGATTTGCACCCGGCGTCGAACACTACCCGGGTGCGTGTGGTCTCACTCGACTCTTTGACCACGCAGTGGTGCGGAATATAATAATTGGGACTTGGCGTGTCGCACTCCACAGGTTCCATATGCCTTAAATCGACATATTCCTGGAGGCACGCGTGATAGTCAGCCTTCAATTTAGAATCACGCTCGAGTCGGTACTCGAGTTTTCTAAATCGAGCCAGTGCGATTTTCCGCGACTCGCCGAGAGGGGGCGCATCGGGCTTGAACGGAAGCGCGACCACGTACCGCCCGGTCTCGTCTCGGTTATACGTGTTTTGAAAAAACGATTCGCATGTTTGTTCGTCGGGAGTGTAACTCCGCTTTTCAGGAAGCGACTCCAGCTCCCAGAACTTCTGTAAATTGTCATTGTCAAATGAGCTAAAACAGACCTGGAGTGGAGTCGGCACAGCGGTATCAAATGACACCTTACCTAATAACAAATACCCAAAAATACTGTCCATAGCAATGGGTGAACCCGGAGAACCAGTTATTACGTTATTTAATAGAATTTGGGATAGTATATCCGCTCCTAATAACATTTCCACCGGCTGGGGGGTACGAAAGTCTGGATCGGCCAAGGTTAAATTATTTAAATGTGTCCAACCTACTTGTGGTAGTGGCAAACATGGCATTCGCGACATTAATTTTGGTAAAACCAATGCATCCACGAGTATCGCGGGATGTGGTTTATCCTTGGGTGTAATGAAGCACGAAACGAAACCCTTGGGTTGCACGGGCTCCGTGTCGCCTATCCCGAACACCGGAATAGTAGCGTGTTTACGCTGCAACCGTAAGCGCTGCGCGCAGGCCTCGGTTATAAACGTCGCCTGACTGCCTGTATCAACCAGGCAGCGAACAGTTGATAATTTTTCATCACCTAACCATACATCGACTAGCGCCGTAGACAAAAGAACTGTGTCCGAACGAATGTGCGGCGCCGGCGCACTCGCCGCGCAATTCCCGTGCAACGCGTTGTTTATCGGTAGTGGATAGGCGACCGTATTAACGCTGCACTTCTCCGTAGGAGAGAGTGCGACCGCGCGAGCGCGCTCCTCCGTAGGAGGGAGCGAGACAACACTAGGCTCGGTTGATTCGCTAATTACCGCCATCGAGTTCGAATAGTGATGAATTAAAGTATGGTGTCTCTTATGGCACGTCCGACACACAAAATTGGATTTGCAACTTCTCACGTCATGACCAACGTTCAAACAATTGTAACAAATGTTTTTATTTTGAACTAACGAATACCTATCGCGCGGCGACAAGTTTAAGAACTTCGAACATTTTGTCAACGGATGTTGAGCTTCACAACATAAACAATTAGGTTTAATTTTGCTTGAACCCTGGTCATTAGGTCGAGAGTCGACCGGCATGCCAGTCGCCGGACTGATGTTAGCAACGAACGAACGTCGGGCGAGTTGCTTCGGACTAGCGCTCGCGCTGCTAGCGCGGTTCGAGAAACTTCCGTGGGTGCTACCCCCATCGGAATTTGTACTTTTAGCGGACTGCCCGCGAACAGAAATAATAATTTCTTCCGCGGAGATTTCCCGTTCAAGGAAAGAAATTAACGTGTCTACGTCTGGAATGTCAGCTGTTTTAGTTAAAGATCGTTCGAAAAAACGTCGAGTACTGATAGGTATTTTACGTAATAGAATATTCAACAGAATAAAACTCCATTGCTTGACAGGGAAATGCATAACTTCCAGTGCTTTAATGTTTTCTTGATAAACATTAAGTAAATTTCGCACGCTATGAGGTGACTTATCGGTACATGTTTCGATATCAAGTATTTTGTCGAGATGTTTCGACGCGATTACTCTTTTATTGTCATATCGAGACACTAGACTTTCCAATGCTATGGAATAATTATCGTCCGTTATGGGGATCGATTTGACGAGATTATGTGGTTCGTTTTTAATCGTAAGAAGCAAGTACCGAAACTTTTCTGCGTCTGTATAAGCGCTATTGTAGTGGACTAGTGAGCGAAATAAATCGTAATACGACGGCCAATCTGTCGGGTCGCCATTGAAAGTAGGTAACGGCAAATTAGGAAGTTTTTTGACCATATCAAGTTGAGCAGCCGCGAAAGGTAAACTTGGACGGCTCATACGTCTATGCTCTTCTTCCTCTTTCTTTAGATTTGTTAAATGCGTTACTATAGCATAATACAAGTCGTTGAAATCGTTACGTATCTTAATCTGTTCCTCTTTGTTAAAACGTTTTAACTTAAATAACGTTTTTTCAATTTTAGACTGTACTTTATTGAACTTTCTTTGGTGTGACACTAAATCGGTAGTTCGCGAGCGAAACTGTTGTTGATCAGTCGCTGCGAACTGAATAGTGCGTTTGAGGTCATCGAGGATGAGTTCTCTTTCGAAAATATCTTGTTCGCACGGATTTTCATCGTCCGACATTTTGCTCGGTACGGATACTGACGGCGCGTCTGCCTCGTTGTCCGGCAAAGATGGCGAATCTTTCATTGATAATTATACCAATTTTAATGTAACGAGACAAGATAACACAACTTGAAAGATACAATCCGGATCGAACGGATCAAAAAATATATATGTACGATATTCCTACAGCTCCAAGCGACTTACCGCAACTGTCCGTCCACCGCCTCGGGGTCCAAGGGCTTAGCAAAGGGTCCAGGGGCTGTCGTCAGGCTGAATATGACGTACACAGAGTTCATAGGGCACTGGTATACGTATCTTCCAAGGAATAAGAGTCCTCACACGCACACACGAAACAGAAGAAAAAATGAGATGCTTGCCACGCTCGCAACTAACAGGCACTGGTCTAGTCGATTGACAAGACCCTCCGTATCCGCCGGAAGGCGCTGTGTATGCGCCGGTGTTGCCATCCCCGGAGGAATGACGGCTTCCAAACAGGAAGCAGAAAATCGCTAGAAGACCGTAGGGATACCACATATATAAAAAGAGAAAAACGATCTTCCAACTTGTGTTGTTGTCTCATTATCAAGAAACATATAAAAAAAAAATAGAAACTATAAAATAGTGTTCCAGTACGGAACACTGCCTATGCTTTTTATTTCTCACTTCAAAGTTTGAGATAATGATTAAAATTCCCAAAATATTTGGTTCTTTAAATATTCACTACGTTCCGTTCCCTTCTTTACTCGCTAAAGACATTGGGACAGATCCTGTTTAGAAATCCCATTTAGGACTCGCATCAAGAGTGAAAAGGGTCAACTCAATTTCCGTTAGTATCACCAGAGTTTTCCATACGCTATCTCATTCACACTTGCGGAGTTCACCGCGTGACAGAAAGGAACAGAAAACTGGACAGAGCAAACGTTCATTAAAATAGTTACGTTCTCGTAATGAGTTTTAAAATGTTGAGTTGAATATAATATCCTGTATGTTTCGTGTTGGTGGTTAAGTGCTTTTGTTTGAAAATAACAGTAAATATAAATTGCTTAATTCTATCGCGCTTATATGGTTTAGTCTAGTTATTTTAAAAAAGTCCTTCGAGACAAATATCGAATATCAATTATGATAGATAGATACAATAGATCTTTGACTGGAATTAAGATGACACACATTGAAATATGCAGTTGTTAATTCGATTTTAATGAAACAAATGCGATGTATTCCATCTTAGCCCTCTGGGTTGCAAACGCACCTGCAATCTAATAGGCGGTGGTGATCACTTACCATCAGTGAGCCGCTTGCTTGCGTTCCTATTTCATAAAAAAAAACACAATAATGTTACAAAGTGCTATTATTATTACAGATGAGTATTTGGTTTTAGTATAATATTTGGGTATCAGTTTCAGACTCATCGCCCAATTTACGCCTTATTACTTTGCCTTGCCTCAAACAGAATATCAGGTTTAGATTAATTTAGTTTAATTTAGGTACTTATTTTTATTACCTTGTTTACCCTCTTTTTGTAAAGAAACAAGGGTTGGCATTATGTATCTACCTAAACTCGGTTGCCAAATTGTTTGTTTATATATTTATTACAGCAAACCATACTGAAACAATGCAGGGTTTCAGCTACGAAATATATTTGCTGAAAGCGACGAAGCTGCAAGTCTCGTTTCAGTGTTCACCTTACATTGTTTTAGGCTTCTCGTGACTTCAGCTTTTTGTTAAGTATACTGCATTCAACAAAAGAGAGGGCAATCTTCAATTTGATGTTATTACGATTTCAACTTTAAAATAAAATTAAATGAACTGACTCTCTGATGACTGTATTATTTGTCAATTATCTTTTTTGTGCAAAAACGCAATAGCATACATACTGCAGCAGAAGACACTTTCAGGTTTATTTATTTAAGTGTCGCTGTCACTTTGACAGCTCTCTTCTTCTTGACCTAAGACACGATACAGGTGTGCTTTCTGCATTAGTGGAAAACATGAGTATTATAAAATATAAATAAACCTCTCGAAGATCTCAAACAAGCCTTTTGTGGACATCATACACGTATATAGTCGACCAAGTATTGCTTGACCACTTTTAAACCTTACCCCTTCGTAATACGGTCGACAAGTGGTCAAGCAATTTTTTGGTCGACTATACATCTATTGGATTTACGATAGTCACAATGTTTCTGACATAATTATTGAAGATTTGAATCATAGTCTCTGATATTGCAGTTTTATTTTTCTTAAAGACCTGTATAGCACCTGTGTTAACTCAAATGTTGCGGGTGTTTATAATTAGGTGGTTATTACAGCTTGAGCAGAGTGTATAAAACACACTGTAGAACCTTTTCTTCGCATAGCAATCATAATGATATGCGAAGACATTAGCATGTCAACATACTAGGTCGTAGTTTTTCATTAGATTTACGCAATAATTATTTATATTCAAGGGTGGGATTATTCAATAATTTGTTTTACGATTTGTACTATGTTTTTTTTTATGAAATAGGAAGGCAAACAAGCAAGTGGGTCACCTGCTATAGACACCCGCAAAACCAAAGAAATTGCAGATGCGTTGCTAACCCAGAGGGCCAGGATGTAATACCTTTTGTGCCAGTAATTGCACCGGCTGTTTTGCTCTACACGCCGGAACACAACAGTGCAAGCACTGCTGCTTAGCGGCAGGCTTAGCGAGCAAGATGGTGGTAGCGGTCCGGACGGACCTTGCACAAGGTCCTACCACCTGCAAATTTTTATATTTTATAAATTATCAATATTAAGCAAATTCGGTTCGCCCTCTAATTTTGCGGACGGTTAATAAAGGCAGCCATGGACGGTATTCGCGGTTGATTCCGTGGATCGTTGTCGTCTTCTCGTACTAAGTGCTAACGAGTGCGCTGCTTTAATAAACGCCGGCTTATGAATGTGTCGACAGTGCGGGGCTTATGCGACAATGTTGTACGACAATGGCAGTATAGAATAATATCACAAAGCGTATGGTACTGTTGTTTCGTAGGCGTTTTAACAGTAAGATGGATTTGAGATGGGTCCGTCTATATGTCTGTCCTTTAAATGGATATTCAACCGTATTAAGGTAGTAGATTGACAATATCTCATGTTCATTATTTGGAATATTGTCAATCATTGTATAATGATTGACAACATTCTAGCAAAAAAGTTTTCCTACTACATGTAACTTGTAATTACAACGGTTAATTTTTGTTTTTACTCTATCGCAATACACTTATGCGTTAAACTTAGGCTCATAGTTATAGATCGTTTCAAATTATTATCAATGTGTTTTTTAAAGATTGTTACTTACCTCTAAATAGATGAGAGTTGACTGAAATAGAAAATGTACCACTTATTTACTTATATTTTTAAGCTGTACTAACATATCCCACAAAGCCATGTATCCAAAATAAACTTATGCTACAGAAGAGAAGCCTAATACTTAACTACTTCCTTAGAGTAATACAATTTGAAGCAATTGCCTTTTTATTCTTTTTAGGTGACGAAACAGTTTGTTCAGTTTGATCAACTGTCAAAGTTTATATTTAGAACAAACTTCCTCTAATCGCCTAGCAACGACAAACAAAAGAACACTACAGCCCACCACAAATTACATTTGAATGGAAAACTCCAGAACAATAAGTGGGACGTTTCCATTTTTTTGTTGGGAGCGAAAAGAGCGCAATATGCCTCTGAAGTGCTGTTCTCGACTGCTCTTGCCTTTTTATAGCTCGGCTCGAGCCCGGCTCGAGCTCGACTCAGGCATCACAAGTCGGGCTAAACAACTAAGGCCACTCGAGCAACTTATAAGCGTCGCGAACATTATATTTTGCCTGGTTTAATACTACAAGCGCTCTACATATTGTATGAAAGATGAGTGTCTTGAGGTTTATTGAAATGTTTTCGGCCTTTCAATAAAGAGTGCTTTAAATAGAATCGTTCGCGAGTTAAATGTTGAAATTTGACTAATTATTTCATTCAATTAGTTTATTTGGCCAATTTTCATTATAAAATATGTGGTTTAATCAGGGATTTAAGATTACATGTGTTTGGTAAATACTAATACATGGAAATATTAGAATAGGATGGGGAGTAATTATTATATTTATTATCACGAATGTCGGAATTTGTTTTATATTTTATGGAATAGGTAGAAAAATGGGCAAGCAGATTACCTGATAGCGAGTACCACCGCCCATCCAAATGACTATGTATATATTTTTGATTATCAATTGTACTTTAAGAACTAAGTGTATTGCGGGTGGTAGGACCTTGTGCAAGGTCCGTCCGGTTCACTACCACAATCTTGCATGTTAATCCTGCCGCTAAGCAGCAGTGCTTGCACTGTTGTGTTCCGGCGTAGAAAACAAGACAGCCGGAGTAATTACTGGCACAAGAGGTATTCCATCTTAGCCCTCTGGGTTGGCAACGCATCTGCAATCTCTTTGGTGTTGCGGGTGTCTACAGGCGATGGTGATCACTTAGCATCGGGTGACCTACTTGCTTGTTTACCTTCCTATTTCATAAAAAAAAATACAACCATCATTATTTGTATTGCAAAACAACATTACAGTATTTATATTTATACATTCTTATTTAAATCTCTAGCAACCCGCCCCGTCTTTGAATGGTTACTATTAGGAGGTAATTCACATAAAAACCTTGTGTAAAAACAAATGACAGTGAAAACCGTATCTAAATCCGTTGCATGGTTTTTAGAAGGAGTAGGAGACTAAAGGTATGAATGACAGACAGACATGAACGAAAATACTTTGTTTTGTACTATGTAAAGATTAGTCAAAAGAGGTTGTCAAACTTTTATGAACATGATGATGTGTCCCCTACATCCTTCGTACACTGTAAGGTCATGTATAACTTCCGAAATTTTAATTGCATGTGCTTCAATTTCGCTTCAAATATTTTATCCTCAAAACCCAACTGTTGTATTTCAAAAGTGTATAAACCCATTAAATACGCATGAAGTCTTTCCCAATTAAGTTAACCCAGCAGAGAGACTCCAGAGAGTGGCTATTGTGATTGCCAACGGTTTTATGGACCTATGAATTGTAATTAGAATTAGCTGGGTACGTGGCAAACTGATACATTCGAGTGCAGTTTGTGTGTGAAAAATTCTTATTGTCAGTTGGGTGGAGTAAGGCAGCCTGTTTTATCCGACTGCGACACTGCTGAATCAGTTTATCAGCTGACTAGCGGACGCCCGCGACTTCGTTCGCGTTAACAAACCAGTGTTTACACTTCTGTTATCACTCCGTAATCAACCACTTTTCGAACAACAAGTATGTTCCCATTACCAATTTTACACGTTGTCCTTGTATTCCTATTCGTTTTAAGTAAAAATATCTATGAATAATTTGTTACTTCAATTAACACTTTCGTTGAAAATTAATGGTTATGTGTGAAATGATATCCTTTGTCTATGACATTGGCCAATTCTATTAAACCCGACTTTAGTCATGGTCAGTTAAAATAGCAATATGTCAGTCTGTCGAAGCATTACTCAATAAATAAAGCCCCTGTCGTGAGGTAAGCCATTACACGCGGTTACTGCGAGAATAAGGGCGCGAATAAATTGTCGCCTTAACAAATATTTCTTTGTGTTATGTTGAGAGAAATAAAACAAAAACGTTAAGAATACTCACGAATAATATAGAGCTGATGCAACGAGACGAGTTGCTAAACATTGACAAAAACATTCGTATTTAGACGTGGAATGCTGATATAAAATAAGCTATAAGCATAATTATAATTATGTTAAATACAGACAGTAGAGCTTATTTTTCTTTCGGTTGACTTCTCTATAAACGGTGAAAAAGCTATTGATTGCTATGTGCTATTTTTCTCATTTCTTGTGAAAGAAGACAGAAACGATGTGTAATTTATTGAGAAGTGGTCACCGCCGCTCTTAGGGCCTGTCCACTTCGAGAGTGTCGCTGATCTGTTACCATCCTTTAGGTCGCCCAAACCTAACCGTAAGTTAGAAGACAGGCTTTTTTACGGAAAACGGAAGAAAACGATCATTTCTAAATAGGAAGGCAAACGAGGAAGTCACTGCGTTGATCTACGTCAGATGCGTTGCTAACCCAAAAGGCTAAGGGCCACCTTTTGTGCCAGTTATTTCACCAGCTGTTTTGCTTTCCATACCGGAGCACAACAGCGCAAGCACTGCTGGTTAGGTTAGGTTAGCGACTGGATTAACAAGCAAGATGGTGGCAGCGAATTTACTTAAAGTTTAAATTATTTTGTGGGCAATATTAAACGCGACACTTCCGTGTTGTATCCGCTCTAGTTTACACCGTCCACTAACAATTTCGAGTGCCAGAATATATACAACGACATATTTTTTGTCGACAACGTCGTTTTACATGAATCATGGATCGCTAAAATAAAATATATCGCGTCTCGTTTTATTTTCGTGCTTAATAGTGTTCGAAATGAAATATATTTTTAAACTGACTGAGAGTGTTCTACTAAAAAGGATTTTTTAATAAATCAAAGGTGATGAAAAATCGCAGTTTAACTATCGACTGTTATACCGGTTTATGATCATCCAACCGGTTATTAATATTGTTCAAATTTATACGACTTCTTTTAAAAGCTCTTTTAAATATAAAAAAGTTGCGTTACTGACTGACTGACAGACAGCAAATGGACTAAATCGTTGAAGATGGAAACATGAAAATTGGAACAAGTGTTCCTTCGTGGATGTAGATAATAATATGCATAAATTTCATTCAATTAAAAATCTTTAATACAGGTTACGAATCCATATGTGTTAGTAAATGATAAGAAAAAATTTGAAAGAGGGTTGAAAACGGGCAGAAATTACCTATGTAATACAAAATCTTCGAGGATGAAGTCGCGGACAAAAACTTGATGCAAATAACTTTGATTATTGTTCGCATAGTACGAAATAAGATGGAATATTACAATAGGAGAAGCTTCCATTAGATTTGTTCTTTTTTATGATTGTGGAAAAATTTGGGTACCTTACTCTTCAAACTAGAACAATTACCTTGCTACTCCGCGATACAAGGTGTGCGGTTTCGCGATGAAGCGAGGTAATTTGTTCCAGTTTGTTAATATGGACCTCGGCAAGGTAACGCCTACATCTAATAAACCTAACTACCTACGAGACCATTCCGATGTTAAATATTATGTTCCGTTTAATTCTTTGCTTAACTTCGGTCTGCCGCCCAATTGCAATCGGATTGATGCGCCCTTCAGGTTTCCATATGTTTGTTCAGCGAATTGTTCAGGATACCCACATATTATCATAAGACATTATACTCCTAATTTACTTAAATAATTGCTACTCACACGTAAATTGTGGACCTTCAAAACCGCACGCCTGCATCGCACGCAGCCCGAACAAAACTAACGGCTATTATTTCACAAAGAAAATATCTTCCCAATTAGGGCCAAAGACAACCGGAGGCGACAGAAAAAACTTATCCTTTCGCTGGATTATTCGGATTATTTTCCTAGTTAATGCGTCCATTTGTGTTAATGGAATAGCCTCATAAATATTTTCTCGGAACTTGAATAAATCTTGATTAGTCGTCTTTATTTACTGTGGATAAGCCGCGATATTGCAACACGCTTAATGTATTGAATGTTGTTTTTCTTTCTATGATTTATTTGTTCCGTTTTTTGTGATAAATATTGATGGCGTTTTGCTCGCGCTGTGAAGCACTGCGCGTCAATAGAAGATTGTTATAATATTTTAGAACGGTAACGCACGGGCATGTTTTGTATTGATTACAATTTAGTCCGCGTGATGTGACGCGATGTTGTCGCGATGTACTAGTGTCGCCAAAAGCAAAAATCATTTTTAATGATCCCCCTCACTGGAGCTCAAAATACGTAGACGCTGAGTAAATTAAGCTGCTTCAAAATTAAAAAAAGTAATTATATAGCGTGCTATGGACATGATCGTGCACCGCAGCAGGCATCAAAGACTTAGATATCGCGACATAATGTAATTATTTTGACGTAACTCAATTTACGCGTCGTCTGCGTATTCTCATCTCTGTGGAGGGAGATCCTAAGCCTCTTGGGTCCACTTGCATCAATCTGGGTTGTCCGATAAACGCACTAATTCGAATGTATTTGTCATGAGTCACCAGCCAGGCAAATGCGTTATAATGACCTTTTGTGCGTAAGCTAACCAGACGACAGCTTGACGCAAATGATACCAAAATTATCGCCATGACGGCAATGTACAATTCAAAAACAATGATTGCTAGATACAATGCCACCATTACTTTCAGCAACTTCTGGTTCTGAGTCTAGAATGGATTGGATTGACATTGATGATCGATAATTTATCGTTTTTTCGACCTTTTATATTCAATACAATTCAATCCATTTATTTTAGATTATCAATCAATATTGGGTTAGCTAGTTAGTTTACAGCGTTCCTCTTAGGTCAAGTCCATACATGTTGTTGTTTCTACTAGCGTTGACGCTGACGGAATGCCACCCCTGTCTAGACACCCTGCACTGCCTACGTCCACTGACTCCCATGACTTTCATCAAACCTCAGTCATTTTCGTCTAAGTTTGTCAGATTTCGCTTTTTTATCGTAGTCGCCATTCAATCACTATGTAATATCATTTAGTTTATCATTTAAGACTACTTATATATTTCAGCCCTTCAGTAAACTAGTGTCTACAGTAAACAATACTAATTCTGCTGAAATTGCTAATCCATCCAGACAAAATACAGGAGTTCATTGCCCTGTAGTGAATTGCGACTTTCAAATGATATTGACGGAGTACTAGCGTTGCGGCAAAATATCGAACTATCGATAGTATCGATACAATCGAAAAACAATGCTATCGATAGTAGCGATAGTATTGATGCCTATCGATAGTATTGGTTTTTAATGACTATCGATATTGTGACTATTTTTCGAAGTCAACTATCGATAATCAAACTATCGATAGTTCAGCAACGCTACGGTTATTCTTTTATTTTATTTTTTTGACATTAATATTTTTATTCTTATATTCTTTTCACATTCGAAGACTATACACATCTCCAAGTAATATTCTACAATTTGACCGTGGAGGCGTTTTACACCTCTGCTAAGCATAGATTAATCTACCTTAAGGTTTGCTACACAAAATATTCGTCATTATCATTATAAACCGTTTAAAGTTTTATTTCAAAGGAAAATATTGCTACTACATATTATAAGTACTGTTTGAAGAAATGTTAGAGCTTTCTTTTCTTTTTTGTCGAACGTGATATTTGAATATTTGTTTGATATATTACATACTGTTTTTTTAAATATTGTAACTTCAAAGAAGAACCTGATTTGCTCTCTACAAATATGTAAGTGTACCTTATCTTTTTACTTTACTGATTTCCCGTATATTCTAACTACCACAATGTTGAACCTTTTATATTACAGACGGAAAATTTCCGCAAAAGCTTTTTAGTTAGATTCGATTTGTGGCGAATCGAAGTGCATCCGGCATTGACCGCTGGCGGATGGAATAATATCTGCTTACAATGAAGGTAGTTTTGTACTAGCTTGGTGTCCCATGACAAAGAGGTAGCGGATATTATAAACGGTATCTCATTCAAATCGGTCAGTATGGGAAAGTCTGAAACCATAAGACATACGAAGATCTGTTCTTCGGAACCATGTCATCGATTTTAATAAAAAGAAAAACTGCATTCATACATTTAAAAAATAAACAATACAAATTTGTATTAAAAAAACGGCGGTCACTTCGAACACCTACTAAAATTTAAAAAAACCTGTACTCAGCTCGGTAATCGAACCCGGATGTTTTGAAAAAATAAACTTACACTATTTCTATTTAGATATATCGATTGTGTAAGTCTTAAGCAGTAAATGGCTCTATGAAACATGATGTCTAAAATGAATAAAATGCATTGTTTTCACATATTTTAATTAATTTTAGTAAGTGTTCGAAGTGACCGCCGTTTTTTTCAATACAAATTTGTGTTGCTTATTTTTTAAATGTATGAATGCAGCTAAAGTAACGTGCTAATTTTAATGTTTTGTTTTATAAAATAAATATGTGTGTTAGTCTTTAAGGTATTTTTTCTATGGGCCTTTGCAGCCTGAAATAAATGATTGATATTCGGAAACAGAAATGTTACCAACAAACTTACATGTGTTTAACACTTTTTAAAGCGTACACACAATCTTTTTACTCGAGCAGCCTGTGGGTTGGGTATACAAAGCGAGCTTATAGCGCCCTGCGCGTACAATACAATAATGCGTTTAGAATGCTGATGGGGCTGCCGAGCAGATGCAGTGCCTCGGGTATGTTCGCCGAAGCCCGTGTAGACGGGTTTCAGGCGATCATGCGCAAAAAGATAGCCTCGCTGTTAGGCAGAGTAAGAGTAAGTCCCAACAGCATTCTAAAAGCAATAGCGGGCAGATTCGACTGTCCAATCCTGGCTTGGTGGGTTGGACAGATTAAGGGTGTAGCCCAGTTTGTAATTTAAATAAAAACCTTTGTTTAATTATAAGTCTTACTAATCTAGATTTAAGTCATTTGTTACTAACACTACGGATCATGGGTCTGAAATAAAGAACTTATTTATTTATTTATTATTATTTAGGCTTACTATGAGCTTTAACTTCATCCCATAAGGCTGAATAATGGTATTCTTCGAATCTTGATTAGTTTTTAAGTAGATATGTTATGTACTAAAATGCAAAAAAATAAAACAAACATATGTTTTCTAAAGTTTATTTCTATTTCTCTTACGTGAAACTGCATATATTTTTTTCTTCTAAAACAGTAATTCCAGGCTTGTTCTAGTTTTCATCAAACACGGACATTACTAGAGTGAAGAATGACATTCCAGTTCTTAAGAACTGAAACAAAAGATTATTTACAAACTATGCTTGTAAAAAGTTGATCATATTACTTAAAACTTAAAAATACAAGCGCAAAAGTACACTGTTTTTTTATTTATAGCGGCCAAAGTAATACAAGTTTCTGCCTATTATTCTTCTAAAGATGCACCCTTGTGACCTGTGACAAACAGACGGACGGACGGACAAACAGCCAGCGGAAGCTAAGTTAGGGTTCTGTTGTCATCATTTAGTTACAAAACCCTTGCAACTCTTAACCATAAACATGTATAAAAAATAAGATAGTAAAGCAAACATTATTTACGAATATCATTCCAATTTTGAAATCGTTAAGCCGTTATTTCTTGTAGTTAATACAATACAATACAATAATACAATATGCTTTATTGAATACCACATTACAATTTGACAGAATTTCAGATAAATCTTAAATATAGGTATCCAAAAGGCGGTCTTATCGCTTGAGAGCGATCTTTTCCAGACAACCTTTGGCTAGAAATAGAAATTAAAACTAAGATGACAAGATGGTAGGTGGTGCAGAAATAAATAAAACAGTGAAACTAGATTAATAGATTCTAGATTTTATTATATAAAATAATAATATACGTAGTAGTTAATAGTTAACTATGTACGTAAGTGGTAATGTGAAATTACCACCTTAACTGGTAGTTATCATAAGTTGTTAACTTGTCAAATAGGCCCTAGGGTGGTATAAAGCAATAATACTTGCCCAAGTAAAAGTGGGTGCGGACAACGTAATAGACCCAAATATGTAAATGGGCATACGCTGACTAAGCGCCATTTTGAAAATGCGTACGTTGCCCTTGTGGTTTTGGTTGAAAATGTACCATTTCTCCGTGACGGCGGCCTCCAGTTGCTGCGACTGAAAAATGGTTAAAATGAGTTTTTTTTTCATTTGTGACGTAGATAACCATTAGACGACTGCCATACTTCAAGTTGACCTTTATTATGGTAGTTATCTGTTAAGTAACTGGATTAACTAAGTATCACAGACCATTTTTACCCGACTGCGCGACGCAAAGGAGGGTAATGTGTTTATTTTCTCTATTCGTATTAAAATTACTCGTACTAAAATTTATATTAACGATATTATAGCGATGCATGGTCATACAACATGAAAATGCATAAATACGAAACATTTTACTAATAGACAAAATAACAAAAACAATTGGACTAAAATTGCAGTGTCTTGTTGGGTCTTCTGTATAGTAGCTCAGTTAGTAAGAGCAAGGCACAGAATACTGAAGTTAATACTACTGAACTGTTACTGAAGTTAGTTAGTTAGTTCGAATCCTGCCAAGTGATAACGATTGTTCTACTACCATTTAAATTGGAAAACACGAATGTTTTACTGAAATTAATTAAACAAAATTGTAATATTGGCATATTTTCCATGCAAATTCTTTTTGTAAGCCTTTAAAATATTTGCTTGTCGGTCGTCCGCGCGCTATATAGTTATTGAGTAGTTTTCCTGCATCAAACAATAGTTCCCACAAAATGGCCATAATGGACTGTAAAAACCCGATACAATAAACTGATTCAAGCATAATTGCGTAATGACCTATTTCTAACCGGCTGTACCCGGATTATTTCAGGCACACTTAAATAATGTATCATGCACTTCCTCGGGAATCCCAACATTTTAACGATTGGGTTTTATTATAGATTTAGTTATTTGTTCCGTTGAGTGACTTTTATCAAATCCACTTCAAAGGATGAGGAAATCAAAATCAAAAATAGAAGGCGTCACAAATTTAAACCCTTCATTCGTTCGTTAATTTATACCGTTCCGTTCTTTGTCTTACCTATCTTTACACTCTTACGCAAATAAATTATTGTCATTTATTATTATTTTGCGAGTGATTGGACCTTTTGTAAGGTCCGTCCGGATCGCTAATCTTGCCACTAAGCAGCAGTGCAAGCACTGTTGTGTTCCGGCGTGAAGAGCAAGACAGCCGATGCAATTACTGGCACAAGAGGTATTCCATCTTAGCCCTCTGGGTTGGCAACGCATCTGCAATCTCTTTGGTATTGCGGGTGTGTATAGGCGGTGGTGATCACTTACCATCGGGTAACTCACTTGCTTGTTTGCCTTCCTATGAAATTTCATAAAAATAAAAAATAAAACATTTTCACACGCGTATTATTTTAAATCCCATTATTTTGTACTTTTAAGGTATATCGTTTTTATTTTATACAAAATAGGTAGATAAACGAGCAAGCGAGTCACCTGACGGCAAGTAATCACCACCGCCTATAGACATGCAACACCAAAGAGACTGCAGCTGCTTCGCTAACCCAGAGGGCTAAGATGGAATACCTCTTGTGTCAGTAATTTTGCCGGCTGTCTTGTTCCCCACGCCGGAACAGAAACAGTGCAATCACTGCTGCTTACCAGCTGTATTAGCAGGGGGCCCCCACTTCGCACTATAGGTGCGCTCGCCGCATTACCTATGGCATAGGTTAATCGCAGTAGGTTGTCAGCTTGTCGCGCGAGCGCCCGCTAGCTCTGTGTCGCGCGTTGTGATAGTATTATAGTAAGCAGCCCAACCCTAGCGGTGCGCCAGGTCATTGCGGATGGAAGGCGGGCGCGGGCGGCACCTTCCTTTTGACGCATGCCTCCTGGCGAATGTTTATGAAGTAATACGAACTTTTTGTACCTCATCATAAAGTTGGAATTCGTTTAATGGTGGTCAAAAAAGAGAAGTTTCTGTACGTTAGTACTATTATTTATTCTGTGGTATTAGCGAGTAAAATTGTGGTACCGATCTAGACGGACCTTGCACATGGTCTTACCACTTACAATTGCCTTGGTTTGTAACCATCAAATTAGCTAAACGAATAGTAGGTTATTTTTTTTAAACTCTGGATCTTTTGGTCAACTTGGATGGAAATTGTATGTTGCTTTTTTGTATTCTAATAATGGTAGTAATTATGGAAGATAGGCGTATCTGCGAATAATGGTTCATTTTAACAACAACAACAACAACAAATACTCTTTATTGATTCACACAAGTAAACAAAATAAAAGAACACACACAGGGAAATTTTACATGGGATTCAACAGGCGGTCTTATCGCTAAGCAGCGATCTCTTCCAGACAACCTTTGGAAAGAGATACGGTGAGATATAGTCAGAGTACAACGGGCAGTGCAAATAAAAAAAAAAGAATCAAACACACTCACAATAAGCATACATAAGAGTTTACATAGATAATAATAAATAAATAATAAACATACATATAAATATAAATATATACATAAAAATATATATAGTATATATATATTTAAGCGTGTACATGTAGGTTTACTCTCAAATGATCACCGTTTCCATGTTATTATTTTTACAAAAAAGAGTGTCCAGAGTTCAAAAATGTACCCTAATACAGAGACGTGAAGTAGCAATAACAGCTGATACTTACATCCTGTCTTATAAATAGCTAGCGTAAAAATATGTTTTTTGGACACGGTATACTGTGTCTTTTATCATTTATTATTGAAGTTAGTAACAGCTAAAATTTACTCAAATATTTCGTGATGTTGAAAAAAACTTTGGATATTAGAGTTAAAGCTGAAGTTTTAAAAAGGTTTGACATTCTTAGAAACTTATTGAAGCCAATCCTAAGATACTTACTTCGTTTTCAACTTGCTGTCCCAGCAAGCAAAACATAAGAACAACGAGTATAAAACAAAACTCGTGAACGTAGTATTTTATGGTGTCGGGCGACGATTTGTCCTGAAAAGGAATTTTCATGTCAAGCCAAACATATTCTATAGCGTCTTACTGCTTTGTGCGTTTCTTGTTTGTCTTAAAATATTGCTAGACAAAGAATGCTCGTGCATATATTTTAAATTTCCCACTAGGAACTCTAGAATAGAAATCGGATTTCTAGCCACAATTGCGAGTGCAAACAGTGGATTCAGTTACAAAATCGTTGCTGAAAATACCGTAAATTAGCCCACTTACCAGAGGCTTTATGTTTCGTTTCTTTCCTTCTAAGGCAAAAATCTCAATATCACACAATAAGACGAAACGCACGTGTACAAATGGAGGTTTACTTAGCGTTCTTGAATAAGGGATTAATGTATGTCAGAGCACAATTGGTAATTTTGACAAAATAGAATTTAGTATCATATGAAACGGTAAAGCACTACCCATTACGATTTTGCTTTGGCTGTTGACTGGTAAAATGCCTTAAAGGATCTAGTTTGCCCTTTGGATATATTATATTGTTTATTTTGTTTAATATAAATTATATATATATATATATATATTTAAAGCTGCCACTGCTTACTGCTTAACGGGTATAAATTATTATTTTTTTATAACCCAAAGTTCTTTCAATTCTTATTTTAATTTTTTAAAACATTCTTATTACTAATTATAAATGGTTATGTAGGTAATGACAACACAAAGTAATCTAGGGTAATGAAAATACTCGAACTTGCAAAAGATAATAGATAGCATTTCATTTTAATAATCTGAATGTTTTAAAAATAAATTTTAAATTTAAAACACTTTAAAAACGCACAACGTTTACGGTTACCTTAACTGTATGCGTTAAGGTAACTTATCAGCTAGTCGCGGCATTTACCCGCCGAGCCCTAGATTCAGATTCATTCAAGCCTATTTACTCACGGAGATGGCAATCTTCACAGAGCACACGCAGACTAGCAAGATCGCGTCCAGGATGAGGGCCAAGTAGAAGGGTTGACATATCACGTTTAGTCTGTTGCTGAAGCTATAAATTTACGAGTTCATGTTATTTTTTCGTTAATGCAGTGAAGATCGAATAGATTTTTTTTTTATTGTGTTATATACAAGATTGGATTGGACCCAACCAAACCGCCAACCAAATAACCACAACCAAAATGGTTTAAAGTCAAAGTCAAAGTTAAAATATTTTATTCAGATTAGGCTTACAGGTAGCACTTATGATTGTCAAAAAATTTACCACCGGTTCGGATAAACCTCTGATGAGAAGATACCGGCAAGAAACTCAACGAGGTGTAATTTTTTAAATCAATAAAAAGATAACCAACCAAGTTGCATAATAGCTGAATAATAGGCACCATACACTAATTGTAAATTTAAAATATAGTAGATATCTTGTTTAGTTATCAGCGCGGCAAAATAAGAACATTATTATTAGTTAAAATTGTATATTAAACTACATTATTATTTAATAAAAGAATGTATTGAGAATCAATCAATCGTCCATCAACTGTGTCAACAATAGTAGTTAACGTCGTCATCATGATATCCAAAATAATGTACAAATTAAAATCGTCATGACGCAGCATTTATAATTTAATGCACTACTCTCATAGATTAATAAACATCAGTTGTAAAAATTAATTACCTGAAAACCGCAAATGTTATATGTAATGTGTAATTATTGTCGTACGAACATATAAATATGTATATGTATAGGGTTCCATTACTGACTGACTGACTGACGATCAACCTAAGCCGCTGAAGATTGAAATGTGAAACTTGAGACCTATGTTTCTTAGGGGTGAAGTAGTGGATTAGGGAAGCATTTTTGGATCCGCCATTAAGGGTTTAAAAGGGGTATAAATTTAGTAGGGGAAGTAAGTATTTACTTCAAAATCCATACGAAAGAAGTCGGGAGCAAAACCTAGTTAACTTTATTCCGTATAGTAATTATTTTAATTTCACCTTTCTCGCTTATAAACTCGCCGAAACTCGCGTTTCCATACAAGCGTTAATTACGAGTTTGTATTAAATTACAAATGACGTAGATGTACCTCTTAATTATTTAAAACTTTACTACGTTTGTATGAAGTGTCGTACTTAATTATTAAGACCATATGCAAAGCCTATCTTCAGCTAAGTAAAGTGCCTTTATGTGACTATTATATCACTCATTAGTGGCAATTATTCAGCGAACAATTTTTAAAAGAAGTTCACTGTGTGTGTCTTAATATACCTATCATCGCGGAATCGGCTTAAACCGGTTAAAAAAAGACTTTGTTCGGCTTGGCTTGCGTCGATTGAGCTGAGCCGAGCTGAATAACGTCTTCTTTGCTTTTGTTGCGTGGGCATATAGCGTTTAACAGGTAATAAGAATTCTATGTCAAATGGATTTATTTTTCCTTTAGAAAAGACATATTTTGTAACTGTTATACGGACACAGATTAACAAATGAAGCAGATTTACAGCACCTCTAATTCCACTGAAAGTTAAAGTAATTACCGTTTTATTTTGATATAGTGTTTGACACACTGCGTTAGGATCTCAGTGCAGTGCTTCTGCCAGTTATCTCCTCTTTGTCCAATTATCTCCAGAACTAGGTCATCGAGGTTGAGTAGGATAAAGGTCAGAATCCTCAGCTGCCTGATAGTCTGCCCGACCAGCATGATTATCGTTAGCTGTAGACCTGGGTATGCTAGAAAATTACTATAATATTAAGATTTATAAAAATTAGGGCATCATATGAGCCGAAAGACGTCCACTGCTAGACATAGGCCTCCCAATGATAGCCACAATGACCGGTCCCGCGCTGCTCGCATCCAGCGGTTGCCCGCAACTATCACCAGGTACCAATTTCATAAACGCGACAGGCGACAGGTGACAGTGACAATTCGCTGTGCATTACTGTATCGACAAGTAACGCTACAGACTTTCATACTTAACATCATAGTGGGCAAGCAATGTATGCCGAAATCTCATTGACACCTGTCGCGTTTATGAAATTGGGCTCAGGTTCCTGTTTCACCAAAGTGACATGTGACATGTAACAGCGACAATGCGGCATACATGGCTAACTCGAAGAGTTTTTATAGTGCCGGGCTTAAATAGTGGAATTGCCGTTGTCACCTGACATATGTCGGGTTGGTGAAATAGGGAAAAAGTCGTCAGTCTATCTTGTAGCGGGTCTGCCCACGCTGCGTCTTCCCGTACGTGGTCGCGACACATACATACATAAAATCATCCCAGTTTCCCGGAAAGGTAGGCAGGGACCACGAATTTTAACGATTGTAAGTGAAGCAAATAATAAATAAATAATTACTACTGAATTAACATACATCAAATATTAAAAATTAACATGCTAATTAATATCTCCAGGAAGAACCATTTTTACAAAAGAAAAAACTACGACGATTTGAATTGGTTCTGCGAAGTAACAAATAAATTTATTCTTATTTGTAGATTGACCTCCGGTATGAACCCATCTGAATTTTATTAGTAATATTATGTATTGATTAACATTCCACGTAGGAATTTAATTTGTTTTTATATTTGTAACAATCATACATGAATGACCAAACATTCAAACCTATTTAATAAAAGCCAACATTTTAATCAACGAACCGCAAATTGCACGGTTCGCAAAATGAGGCCTTTATTTTTAAAAGGACTTTATTACACTTTTTGCGTCTTCCAAATTTAGACCTTGCAATGTCACAATTAGAGTTAAAACTAAAAATAATTTTCGAAATGGAAATGATACGTTTTGGAAACGTCATTTTGTAAATGGTTATGGTAAAACGTTATAACTCACCGATGCAACACAAATAGCCGGAGTATGCGTTGAAAACGAATGTGGCTATGTACACGCTGAAATTTTCCAGACCCCACGGAATCCACATGTCAAAACCTGAAAGCATTTTTACAGCACACACTCTCAAAACGCACTCTACGCAAAATAAACGAAACAGGATTTTTAGAATCTCAATTATGCTGAATTGAGTCAAGGGGATCGCGTATTTGAAGTAGAGTTTTACCCGACCTGTTTCGGACTCATTTACTGTGTTGCTTTTGAGACCAAACATCGTGACAAACAAGGCACATGTAGAAATTGGCACAAGAGATATTCCATCTTTGCCCTCTGGGGTGGCAACGCATCTGCAATCTTCCTGGAGTTGGACAGAGGTGATCACTAACCATCAAGTCACCCATTTGCTTGTTTCCTTAACATTAAAAAAAAAAGGACCTAAACGACTTACCCATGAGCCTCAAGGAGTCATCCTCTCGAACAAACATTTGGTAGACGGAATCGCTTAAGTACAAAGAGGCACACAGCCACACACTGCCGACGTAAGTTTTTAACAAAACCCTAGTTAGTTTCAGTAATTTCTCTTGGGAGTTAATAACCATCCCTTTCAATTCATTCAGCTTCTCGCCCTGTTCTAATTTCAAAACATATTCAATCAACGGCATTTCCAGCATGGCGTCTTTAAATCCCATTTCGTTTAGGAAAAGCCGGAATTGTTTGCGGAAAACTAAACAGACTCCGAACGAGATGAACATTATTAAGCCCGTGGTCCAAATGCAAGCGCCTTGGATGCAAACGAGGACGTCGGAGAGGTTCATAACAACGAAGCAGGTGGTGAACACGATGGTGAAAAAGCCGACGATGAAATTGAAGATTTGTAAGGCGAGCCATAGTTTCGAGTCCCAATTGTTTTTGGCATAGATGGTGATTCCAGCAACGGAGAGAACCCGTTGGAAGGTTTGGATGGTCTCCTCCATAGTGACAATTGAAATGAGGTTTAGAGATGTGGCGTGTTCTAGAAGAGTCTTTCAAAAAGTAATGTCGCGTAGAAAAGTTTTAGTTTACTTTTAACAATTTAATTTGGAAATGAATTCTCCAAGCGCCTTGCCCTAGTTTCCTCAGTACCCGACTGCCGCTAGTGGGGAGGGTTATGTTTTTTTAGATAAGCTTTTGATCATGATCCTAGATATGGCAGGTTAGGTTGGACATTAGAGCAACTACCATCTGACCTCTACAAGCCCTGTGTCAAAAATACGAGACCTATAGAATCATTGTAACACCGATTCGTTTAGATCAATATGCAGGTTTCCCCGCGAGATTTTCCTTCATTATAAGACCGTTGGTTCTAACATACACACATGAGTAACGCATATGATAAGAACATAAATTAGAAAAACTCATTTGCCAACTGACGTTGGGGATTGAACTCCTTGCCATTACGAGTCCAACCCCTTCTGCTAAATTATTTAGTACCTCACAAGAGTGTTACACAGATAAACATTCATTTAATTTGGAAAAAAAAAATTACACTATATTAAAAAGCAAAAACTAATCATCAGCCAGTAATTAAAGTACCAAAAGGCTCAGGCTGAGTTGTTTTTTACACTTACTGTAGAAGTAACTAGTTATTTAAATTATATTATGGATATAATTACGAAATTACTTCAATAAACAACTTCGAATATCAATAAAGTAATATGGTATGTTTTTAGACATTTATAAATCATATTATTCATTCTATTTGCGACTGTACGTGTCACACTGCTCATTTAAGGGGTTGTTTAAAAAACTACTTTAACGAAAATATCGTGAGAACTTATCAGCTGCGATTTCTTTGAAATAGATGTCCATTCATAATTACTTTATTTTACCTTCTCCATAAAATACGCCATGATTGAAATGGCTTTATTTTCCTATCTCTTATTAAGAATACGGCGCATAAAGAAGAAAGTTTTCCTGCTTTAAAATAAACCAATCTGACTCCAGATATTTCGTAAAAATAAAATCTTTCCTCTTATTAAATATAATAAATTAAATTTGGCTTTTTCAAGGTTTAAGCTTAGAAAACCAATCTAATTGGACCACGGTACTTGTGATATTTTATTACGCAACCGTCAATGATACGAGTTACTTAACTAGATGCTAAACTAAAGTATGTTGGGCGGGATAACTAATTGTTTCTTTTGGAAAACTGACTGTCATTATGAAACTTTCTCTTCTTATTATAAAGTTTAGCTTCTTTATTATTTTCATAATTTTTAAGTTTTTATAGTTAATCTGCAGAACAAAATTATAAAAATCAATCTTATAGTTAAATAAATGAATAATATACTTTTTTCTCACGAAGATGCGCCCCCTAACTTGTCTCGCATTTACATGCGCTCCATTGCTTCGCTTTTATCTCTTACATACGCGACCAACTGTCTGTATGTTATCTTTTCTCGCTTGCCCTGCCCCACTGCTTCTGTTATTTTGCTGATACATGCGTTCTTCTCGTACTGTTAATTTTTGTGTTTACACGCACGCGCCACAGCCTTTTCTCGCTAACATACGTGACTCACTGTTTCTCTTTTCTCGCTAGCACACGAACCACGCTGCTTCTCTTTTCTCGCTTACACACGCACCCCCTTGCTTCTCTTATTTAGCTTAGACATGCGCCCCACTGTTCCTTCTTCTCGATAACATACGCGCCCCATTGCTTCTGTTTTTTCACTTAGACACGTGCCCTACTGCTTCTCTTTTTCTCGCCTATACAAGCGCCCCATTACTTCTCTTTTCTCGCTTACACTAAATATGGAGTGGGCGTGGTTTCGTGGATTGAGCAAACTATCTCATTGAAGCGTTAGTGCTTACTTTTATGTTTGTGGTTTTTTACATTATATTGTTTTTTTAAGTGACAAATAATCATATTTAATTTATAGGTTCAGGCGTTACTGTGCGGAGGTACAGATCATCAAATTAGAACAAATTACCTTGCTACTCCGCGAAATTAGTAGGTATCATGCGCGTGCATAACAGCTGCGTCTGTGCGATATATCTTATTTATGCAAAAACTCATCCTCCTCCGCTTCCACACGAAATAACACATATCACACAGATAAACACATTAAAAAACATAAAATACGTTTTTTTATATTGAATTAGTTTTTAAACATTTTCATTTTCTACCTTTCCGACAGCGAACTGCCACGCATATTCTACATTTTCTTAAATTGCTCGGGTGACACCTCTTTGACATATTTGATTTGACGTTTGAAAAACACTTTGATATGCTCTCATTTACGATGACGCTTTTAGTAATTGTTTATAATTATTTATTGTATAGAGGGTAATATTCGTAAATGTTTATATCAAACATTTTTGAAGTGCTGTATTTCCTTTTTTAGAGCTCCATTCCTCAAAAGGACACATGGAACCATAAGTGACATTAATTTGATTTAATTTGAATAATGGAATACATTTTTCGTTCCCAAAATAATCGATATAACATACATATACAATACAATTATTTTGACTAAAACATCCATATAATTTTAATCGAATGGGAGTATTGTTTTTCCACAATTTAAAATTTATCCACACGACACTGCTCATTATCCCGACAAAGGCCTGTGAACAAAAACAATGAAACATGAAAATATTCCAAAAGATAATTATACCCCTAGGAATTGACATAGGCCTAATTAAAAATTCCTACATTCTTTTATCTCATCCTTATTTCAACAAAACCCTTATTAAGGCATAATAAGGAATCTTCCGAATTTTCCTAATAAAATATGCCAACGCAAAGTAACATGAAACATTTCTTAAGATCAATATAACATTAAAGATTCACTAGGTACCTATGTTAATTTTTTGTTCATTAAAAACTTTCAAACATTCTTTTGAAAGTTTATTTCTGGGAATTATTAATCATAATCAGAAAAAAATAAAACGAGTTTTTGCGATTTGTTGATTAACTTTGAAGTGGTAGTTATTTGGCGGTGCGTTTTGCTTTAGTATGTCAGAAAAATTACTATTCTGTGCTCAGCTAAACATTAACCTCATCATAGTAAACCCATTTGAATTTTGCTATATCAAAGAAACTCTACATCTAGAGCATCTTTTGGAACACTTTAAATAAACTGTTTTATGAATAAAAAAGGTTTTAAAATGCCCATAAATATTTTACTCCCTACTAATCAGAGATAACTTTTAATAAATAAACTTGAGTTATAAACCCGCTGTTTCATAATGCAATAGAAAATGCTGCAGCAAAATTATGTCGTAAAATAAAAATCCTACTTATTTTTTAAGTCATCCGACTCTATGAAATGTCACAGCGCTGGCTGGAAGCCAGACGGCTTAAAACAAGACGGATTGGAAAAATGAATTAACAACCAAAACGAGTAGAGATATGAAAATATTTTTATCTCGAACCTCACATTTTTCCTCGGATCCACCCCCTGTTGTGTTTGTAGGTACACTGCAATAACAAACATATACTTGGCAATCCTTGTACATGGTGAAAATAAAAATATAGCGTGAACTTTTGTTATTTATTGTAGGAAAACATGAAGTGGCTAATACCATCCTTTTGAATGGAAATCCTTAAGTTTCAAGAAATGTTTTTGTGTGATTATTCATAAATATTAGTAGTGCCTTAAGTTTTAGTTGCTTAGTAAAGTAAGGTGCAGTTGTAACAGTAAGTTGTCCAGTCTGCTAATGTAGACATGTAAATCATATTAGAAGTAATAAATTGCGTCTAACATGAGTAAATATATTTGTCGCCAAAACCTCATTAAAACATACTAGTACGTAAGAACGAAGTTCTATAGGCATATACTGTTAGGATACAAAGTAATCTTATCTATAATATATTAAACTTATACTCCTAGTCCTAACCATATACATTAATACCGCAAGTACTGTAGTAACCAATGCTTTAAACACTTATATAAACATGACACCAAATAACATTTTTTTTATATGCCATAAATTGTATGTGTGCATGTTGATGTTATGCAATAATAGGATCAATACAATTTTACCCAGCGGGTGCAGCTACATAATTACTTACTGGGTGGGTTACATTGTAACTTTGATCGTGTCGGTTTGATTTCTTGACACAGAGCATGTCGCTGACAAATCTGGACACATGCCCAAAAGCGTACCTCAAGCAAAAGAAAAGGTAAAAGTTTGAACAGAATAATAACGAAAACGAATACTACGCGTTGACCGCTTTGTCCATCTGCCATACAGTCCGTCATGCCAAATTAATTTCTTTTTCTTCTCATTCCAACCACCCATGGCATTGATTTAGGAAGAATTGCGGCGCTGTCAATAAAATGTCAATAGGCGTACTCTTAACAAAGATTATTGTGGTCATGTACTTACATTTTTCTAATGTTGGTTACATTCCGTGAACACTCGACGGCGGTGTTTCCCGCTCCGTATGAATGCCGCCCGTCGGTAACTCAGTGCGGTGCTTAGCAAAAGTCTTGATTTACCGACTTAATATCACAAATGTATTGACCGACCCGTTATCATGGCACATCATACATCACGGCTCCTCGGCCTCCGTGACAGCGTTGAATCTAGAAGTTTGACTCCTACTTTAGTAAAAAAAAGTTTTCTATTAAAATTGACGAATTATGTTCCACGAGTTTTGTGTCAAGTGTTTGTTTTTACAAAATATTGGGTTGTTGGACTCGGTACCACGGCCCATACAAAATGCTCATGCCATGCGTACAATCAGCCTCAGAAGTAGCTAAACACTTAAGAACCTTGTCGTATTTGTATGAAGTGAGAGCTGCTCGAATATGTCACATTAGTGACAGCGGCATGGTACTATAATGTTCAGCTACTTTTGAGGCTGACCGTACGAGGTGTTGTTTTTTTTAACGAATTCGGAAAATGCTAGGAATACTTACTTAGAAATGTAACCCTAAACTAAACTAAACTTCACATTTAATTTGGAAACACCTAATACATCCTATTTATGTTAAGAACCTAAAGACTCTCTGCGGCCCTAACATGACAGCCCAGGTTTAGTTTAACCCCTCCCTGTGTCTTTGTCAAACTAGTGTCATAAGAAAGGGACGCAGATAGAGATAAACTTAACTTGGCCAGTCATGTAAGGGCCACTGAGCTTGATAGAGATGAAGTAGTTACTAGAAATCCCCCAAATCAAAGAGAAACTTTCCATATTATGAAAGAACAGTTAGTATGAAATAAGAAACATTTTCACCTGCTTTTTTGCGACAATTACCCATATTTTCAGCTGTTTCGGTGAAAAAATTAAAACAGTATTTTTTGTTCACTTCGTCTACTTTACATTTTAATAATTTTGTCAGTAAACTTTAATATTGTATTTCAAATAAAACCTTTTTGTATATTGAAATTGTTGATTCTAGGAATATATTTATTCCACGTTTCAGGTAAATTGTAATTAGTTTGATACTATAAAATATAATTAAAAAATACTTTCGAAAACTACTACTTTTTTCGTAAAGCGAAATAATCGGCCAGTTTACAAGCATTTTTTAATCATCGGCTTAGATTTTATACAAACTCTGACAACTGTTTTTAGTCTTAAAGCTTATTTAATCAGCTGTGAATGAAATTTGCTATTTAATTTTGTAAGATTAAAGAGAGAATACCGTCTATCGAAACAATTATTTCTGCTAAGTAGGTACAGTCGGCACAATACTGTAGCAAGTAAAAATATGACCGCAAATAATCTCGAATATAAATCCCCTTCTATCACTCACCACAATACATAATCATTAGATACAAAATAACAACATCACGAAGCTTTATGTTTTCGCCAAAAACATTCACACCATTGTTACCATCCTAAGCACAATATATCGAGTCACCATATAGACAAACATATAATATATCTCTATGTATGTATGTTTTGACGAAGAAATCTCGATATCAACGGGAGACAAGCCCAAGCAAACACAATAAATCATTTGTGTTCGACTGTACGTAGGCTATTCTGAAACCACTCGCAAACTATCGAGCGACAATCACACAATTACGTTACACAATTAAGGTTACAAAACCACAAGGATCAGCTTAGGTGTGTACGTGGATGGGTATCATTAGAATCAATCGTCTTAGTTTCATTGTTTTAACATGTTCACAATTTAGTGCCTCATATTTGGAGACCGAAAAATGAGCTTCATAAGTCCGTGTCCCATATATGGGACACCAAGAAACAAGTAAATTACACGCCTGTTGTAAATATGGTCCGCATTTAAAATCTTTAAAGCTTTGATTACGAGAGATTTGACGTCTTAGACAGGTTTTTTCTATAGAACAGGGAGAAAACGAGTATCCACATCATCTGATGAAACATAAGCACTAAAATTATTTCTTAGGATACGATTTACAATAGATGTTAACTAAAATAAATTAAGCGTAATCGTCAAAATGTTCGTGGAAAATAATTGATATCAAAAAAAAGTGTCAATCGACTCGATACTGTTATCACAGCTTCAATAATAGCTCTCCAATATATAGACGCGTATCGCACCCCTCTCTTTTGCCAATGTAGCCCACATTATTAATATTCAGCATGCGCGAAAATGATTTAGGGCTTGCTACACCATCCACTTTTTTTACTTCCCGTGTGAGGGGAAAGAATTGCCTTTGTTTTCGTGCGCTCTCCAAAATGTCACTTGTAGGAAAACACGCCGATATTTTATTTATGGACCCGTTTCTTGTTTAGACGCGCAATGTTTGTTGCGAACCGATTTGGGCTAAGTGCAGGAAAATTTGTTTTAAACTTTCGCGATTTTCACACATATTTATACTACTCTACTCGTGTCTACTAGTGACCACGGCCATTGAAACATGGCCGAAACGTCGAGGTAAATCAACAATATACTTTTATCGCGGTAAAGTCCCGATAACGTTATAAATAAGTGCAGGAAGTTAGACGTTTGCTGGACAAAATGGCAACTTTAGTGTAACAGACACAAATTGTTGGTTCGAAGAATAATTTGAGTAGTCTATTTCATGTGCTAGTGGTTTTAAACTTTGGCAAGAAAATTATAGTTAAAATTCCTTATCATTTGACAGCAACTAGGCAGGAGGGTTGTTTTTCGACGTTAAGTAGTTTTTTTAAGAAAATCATGAAAACGAGCTAGTGGTTAGCCCGAAAGTAAGTGATCACCATCGCCCATAGATACCCGTAAAACCGAGGAAATTACAGATGCGTTGCCACCCATAGGGATATGATGGAATACCGCTTGTGCCAGTAATTTCACCGGTTGTCTTGCTCTCCACGCCGGAACACTACATTACAAGCACTGCTGCTTAACGGCTGGTATTTAAAGCCTATGCTGATTAAGCTGCTGTCAATACTATTATGTTGTAAAAAACCTATTTACAACGAAATTTACTAAATTATTATTTTATGTAGTTAGACGTAAAGTTGTAAATCCAATGAATATAAATGGTAAACTAATAATTTGCATTTGTAACATTGGCGTCAACCTGTATTCTTATGTCGGTCCGTTTTTCTGCTGTCATTTGGTATGACACTGTACATCCATGTTTTATAATATCATTGTTCCAACTCGATAGAATTCATTTGTATCATACGTTTAGCTTTATCCTTCCTGTACAATACTTCCAAGAAATGGAATGAACTTTTTTTTTTTGTTAATGACTTTTAGTTTTGCTGGTCGTAGTCCTCGCGAAGGGTACGGGCGGCTACGATCGCTTAACAAATGACAATTTACTTCAACACAGATAGGTGATTTAACAATAGTCAAAAGGCATGCCTATTGTAGGTCTGAGAGAACTTTACGCGTACACAAGAGTGGTTCCGTAGACGCGTAAAGACCACCACCAAAAGCGGTTTGCCCTTTGACTATTGACGTCTTTATGTAAAAGATTGTGGGGGCGATTGTGATATGATTACTAATGGAATGAACTGCCACACAATTCCGGACAGTTAGGATTTAGGCTTTTTCAAAAGGAGAGTAAACAGACACCACAAGGCTTGTCACCTTTCAACAACCAAGAATGTGGTCAATTTAAACTCATCGTCAATAAAAAACGAATTTTTAGCCAATTTTTTAATGGAGTTTTTATTTCATGTTTCATATCTGTGGTAGTTTTTAATTGATTACTGGGGGGCTGCAATTAACACTCCAAAGGGCAAAGGGCCTTTCAGAAAAGCCGGGCACTGAGCCCAGCGTATGCTGAAGTTGGCACCCATTGCCAAACCTCATTAATTTTTAACACTACTATATGTTTTTGAAATGTAACTTTTGTTGTTATTGTTATTCTACCTATTGTAAATTTTGCGGATGGTAGGACCTTGTGCCAGGTCCGTCCGGATCGCTACCACCATCTTGCTCGCTAATCCTGCCGCTATGCAGCAGTGCTTGCACTGTTGTGTTTCGACGTGGAGAACAAGACAGCCGGTGTAATTACTGGTACAAGAGGTATTCCATCTTAGCCCTCTGGGTTGACAACGCATCTGCAATCTCTTTGGTATTGCGAATGTCTTTAGGCGGTGGTGATCAGTTCCCATCAGGTGACCCACTTGTCTTGCTTGTTTGCCTTCCTATTTCATAAAAAAAATTGTTGGCAATACAATGTTTTTTCATGTTCACTTTATCCATACAGGTAGTCCGTTTTAAGCCAGTTTCAAGTCTGTCTGTTCCCTAGGCGCAGTCGCAATTGTTGTCTTTTACCTTTGATAACTCCTGCGGTGCTGCAGCGGACTACAGTTCCGAGGGCCTTAACTCAATTGCCTAGTTTACTACTCAATGTAGCCCCGTAGTTACGGCGACTTTAACAAAGGTCTTATTTCCATTTTAAATATCATTTTACTTTGGACTCTATCCGCTTGAACGTTAGGTCAAAGTTAAAGTGTAACCATGGTGAAAGTAAGACCTTTTAGGAAATTCTTAGTTAATTCCCAAGTTAGTGGTCACTGTGGTCAGTGCTGAAATACTAAGTAAAAAAATACTAGGTTTAACGCGTGGTTGCGCTTGTATTAAGTAATAAAATTTACCCAAAAACCTAGCGCAATACTAAATTTCGACCGTGTGTCATAAGAATAAACTATTGCTTTTCATTTCTTTTTGATGACAAACAGATGTCGTTCGTTTGTTTAAATCATGCAAGTACCTACCAATATATTGATTTGTGTGTCCGCGCGTTATTGTCAAGTTGTAAACCACATTGACACTGCAATGGAAAGTCAAGTAAAAGTTTATTAACCTTAAAAAGTACCTACAGTACGTAATTATTTGAATTACTAGCGGACGCGCGCGACCTCGTTCGCGTAGAACTAGTAGCCTATGTCCGTCAGGGATAGTATAGCTTTCTATCTGTGAAAGAATTTTTGAAATCGGTTCAGTAGTTCCAGAGACTACCCCCTACATAAAAACAAACAAACAAACAAAGGTTACCTCTTTATTATATTAGTGTAGATGTAGAAAGTCGTCAACAAAAACTTCGCATTCGTCACTTGTATCGCTTATAGTTATGTCAAAGGCGTCAAAACTATAGTTCAGTTTTTGAACTCCACAATACCCTCTAGGTGGCTAGCACGACTTTCCTTTTCGTGTGTCGCTAAGTGCACCTTTTCCGTTAACTTTGTTAGAAAGAGAGGTAAAGTTCGTGCAGCTTGCAGCAATATAGCCCACAATTAACTAACCAACTGCAAAGTTGGGGAAACCTCAAAATACACGTATTTATTTCCGCGAAGTTTGCCGTCTGGTTTGCTTGTGTAGAGATGTATACTGCAGACTTTGGGGAACTTTGAAAAGTGGGATCTCATTTCGAAACAAATAATGTATTTAATAGACTCTGAAGATGCTTTGAAGATATGCTGGCACTTTTTAACACAAATTAAATGTACCCTTTAAAGCTCATCGATTTTCGTCAAAAAAAAATTTACTCACATGTTCATAGCATACTATAATTTAATCTGAGGTATGGCTTAGGTTAGTAATAGCAAAAAAAATTATGTATGTCGACCGAATACTCTAGTGGTTGGTTACTGGCCCTGAATGAATTGGTATTAATTGAGTGTATTTGATATATGAAATAGACTATGTTATAAACCTTATGAAAATCATACTTCGGACTTAATGCCTTAAGCATTCTCTACCAATCTACCTTTAGACAAAGTAGAACTAACTAGTCAAGTTGTGTTGTGAAGCGTAAACTATTATTTATGAGTCTTCCAATCTATCCTATACACTATCTTTGTTACCAGTGAGATTAGATAAAGTTTTTTAGTTTAGTTTTTTATCATGTACAAGCTCCTTATTTTATTATTATTAGCCTGTGCTGTCCTGTTTATTATTTGTTTAAACCGTAAAACGATCAGTACCGATTTTATGAAACAATACGTTTTAAAATAGAAGAATTAAGTGACATGTAATGTTTCAAGACCCACAAAGGTAAACTTTGGCAATTTCCCTTAAAAATGCGTGTATCAATGATGCGTTGTGGGATGCTAAAACGTTGTGACAATAATGTTTTGACGTCGAACGTCCCAAGACGCTTCCGAATTGGACGTGACGTCGAAGAACGTTTTAATTTCCCGACTATTTGCTGTCTTGTTCAAACAGTGCCGCGGCGTATTGGCGATCGGGCGGACAATCGCGCTCGAGACTTAAACGTTTCACTAAATAGAGCTGTACCCTAATGGCAACATAAAGAAACCAAAAGTAAAACAAGTATTTTTCAAGGTCGTTTAGTAATGGAGACTATGATTAGAGCGCTATGAGTTTGGCTGACTAGCTGATTGGTTGGTTAGAAGAAACCCGATTATTCGGCCAAGATGGTCATTGCTATCAGCGATGTTCAAGCGAAATCGAAAATTTTATTTGGCCACTAGTCGATACATCTCTACTATGAGTTTGAAAAAAAAACTTGCCGTGTATTAGAACATTTTTATTTAATAAAGTTGTACAAACTGAAAATTTATGTCAAAATTACGTATATTTCGTAGCAAAACTGACAGTGACAGTGAGTTTTATTTGAGACCTTATTTGTTAGCTCGCATTCGAAATATTAAAATATTTGACTTTGCCTTTGAGTGTTTAATGTTTAAGTATAATTTAAGTTTTGAGTTAACGGTACGATTTTAAATGGAAATGTCCTTTTAACAGGCGCCTGGACTATCATTCCTACGAGCCCAGGAGAAGTTTTCCTAAAACCCGATACCGAAACCAAACTTGACAACCCAGCCCATCTCTACGACTGAATTGGAAGTAGCAAATCAGGTGTGTTCCATACTTGAACGAGTATTTTTCCTGGGGTCCCTTTGACGTTGGTTTCGCAGCTAATTGGAAGCGTTGTTTTGCTCGTTACTGGCGACAATGAGTTTTTAGCGCTTTGTTTCTTTTGCTCCGATTGCTTTTTGTTCGGAAACGGATTTTGCTTCGTTTGAGAATCTGGAACTGATTTATATTAAAAGTGTAATAAAATGCCGTTTGTGTCGAATACTGCTTTAGCAAGTACTTTGGTGAAGTTGAGTAGCTTTAAATGCATAGTTTTTGGGTGCGAGCGCGCATACACATCTGAATTTTTTTCAGTTTTATTTGAAAATATACCATGAGCTTCCCGGTGAAGTATAACATTGTTACGAAACTTGTAGGTACATACTCGCGAGGCAATTTAATGGTGTGTGTGAAGTTCCTACAGTTCGTTATCTGTCCTAATTTTGTGCCATGGGAACCAATATTTTACGAAAGCACACACATATATTATAATCATTATGTATAGTCGACAAAGAAATTGCTTGACCACTTTTCCACCGTATCACAAAGGGATAAGGTTCAAAATTGGTCAAGCAATTACTTGGTAACTTCCAAAGTGTGGTTTAGACCCATGCGTCTTGAAACTTATACTGTGGAATAAGCCCAAACCTTCTCAATGCGCGTTAACTCTATACTTAACTCAACGCATCTCTCTCCTACAGGGCTAGTTAAAACGAGACGCACTGAACTATGTAGCGAGTTAACGCGTGAGGAGTAGGTTCTAGATGCACCGGCGTCCAAAAGTGCAAGGTACAAGTAGCATAAGCTTAACGGCCGAGGTTTCAGACCCCTATTTCACCAAACTAACATATGTCAGATGACAATGACAATTCAGAGTACATTACGTGTCTACTATTTAAGCTCGGCAATACAGGATCTCGTCGAGTTAGCTAAGTTTGCAGAATTGTCGTTGTCACATGTCACGGCTTAGTGAAATAGCAGCCAAGTTGTTGAGTCATATTAGTCTTGCGACTTGTATTTTGATAATACGACTAGTAAGGAAGTAAGGTTACTGTACCAACTCTTGACACCCGTAGGACATTGTTCTTACCAGTAGCTGACATCATCGTCTTTCGTTTTTTACTATGTTTCCGTATCTTCTCATCTATTGGGTCACTCTCAAAGACTGGGACCGTTCCCTTGCAATTTGGAGCCGAAATGAAAAAAAGTTATTAGATGGTTATAATTGTCTCCGACAGCAGCAATGAGCCCCTTTCATCCGTGATTCGCACTTAATTTCATCTCGACAACCAAAAGGCTAATAAAACGAGGGGCTATCGAATGATCAACATAACGAGACTAATTTAGTTTGACAAAGTTCTGAGAGACAAGTTATGCGGAACTCTTTGGACCTGTCTTTTGAATAAATTTTCAATAAACTTCCAAAAATGAGTTTGCGAAGTTTTGATTGGTGTGAATTCTTAACGGGATTTTCACTGTGATTCTGGTGGCCTCGTTGCGTTTGTAACGAAATTGTTTTTATTACGTTTCAAATGTCATTTTTTGTAGATTTTTTTATGTTTCCATTCTTCTTAGCAAATGCCTTTGCCCTAGCGATGATAGAGTGTGTCTGTCTAATTGAGTTAGTTGGAATCATTTCATTTTTAGTTATTAAATTGTATATTTTTTAATTTATTTTTAAGTATGTTTGTATGTCTGCCCATGAATATGAGACTTGAAAAGGGTTCGAAACGTCGGAAATTATACTCATTACAAAAGATACGATATAAACCATTTTAATTGTTTTATTTAAATTTTCATATATTTTTTATATTTTAATTAGTATCACAATTTATAACTATATTATAATGCAACCAAAAATCTGATAATTATAGTTCATTTATGAAGCTTATTACTTTGTAACGAAAAAATATCCAACCACTTTGCCGGAGTTCGTCCCTAGGGAATTAGATATACCGAGTGACTAATATCTTTGCTTATCCTTTGGGCGAAAGAAGTCCCGACAGCAGTGCAGTTTTACCGACACCTCGTGAACAAAGTTAATCAGAATAAACGTCGTAGTTGAATAACTGAAAAACGTTTCAGCTAAATACCCGAGCGAGGAACTAAATAACTTTATTAGAAGGAATATAATAGTTCCATAAAAGCTAAGTGCCAGTATTTGCTGAAGTACGTACCTAGAAGAATTTTAGGAATTTCTTCCAATTTAGCAGAACTTTGTCGTTAACTTCCCTGACCCCTTTCGTTTCAGACTCGTTCTAAGAATAGGGGGAGGAGGAAGGTCACTTTATATTGGTTTTTCGTGTCTTTGAAAGACGTGTTACTAGTTTTAGAACAAAGCCAAAGCGAACTATTAAGGTCAAGTGAACTCTAATCCTTGGGGATAAAGTGCTTTTCCGTAAAAAAGCGCTTGACCTTAGTGCAATGTTTGGTGACAAAAAAGACTTGGAAAAGATGTAGAGCTGAAACATAAACACAGATAAAAAAAAGTTTAACGGTAATAACAAAAGTTAAGACAATCAATTAAGAAAAATATTGTTATGTCATACACGCATTGTAATACTTTAGTTGTTGCTAACTAATGTACTTTTTAAAGGTCCGTCGCTTTTTTCTTTCAAATTAAGTTGATGTTTGATTTAGGCCCAACGTTTCAACCGCTTAGAGTTGTTTTTGTTACTGTGTCTTCGTAGTTTTAATAAACTACCCTTAAGATTCAATAACACTTTTCTTTTTAATTTATCACTAACTGTGGATAGGCAAAGGAGACTGAACCCGTACAGCCAACTCTTTTGTTTTTCAGTGAGGTTGAGACCGTAGCATATTTTGTTGTGACGTACCCACACAATTAAATACTAAAGGACCAACACACAACACTACGAGGATGTCCGCGAGCTACAGCGATGACAACCCGAGGGACTAACTTATCGATCACTGTACTCACTGCAGGTATTCTAAGTTGAGGTACATTTAAAATCTAGAATCCCACCAAAACATAAATGTGAAAAATGGAGAAGTAATTTGTTGTCACACTGCCGTGTGTCTAGATCGGATCAAAATAACGATCACATGTTTAGTTTATTTATTCAGTCAATGTAAAGTTACATTAGAAATTGCATACAATATCAAGTTACATGAATATGTGTATATTGTAATCGTCAAAATTTGAAAAGATCATCTTTATATTAATTTTAGTTATAAAAAAAAATCAGGAAGCCTGATTTTTTTTAATCAAGCCACTCCACGCCACCCCAAACCCACAGCCTTGTAGTTTTATCACCCGTTTGGCAGTCGACACCACACTTACATTTGCAATGGTGCAAGCTTCTGAAATATGAAAATTGAATCTTGTTACTCTGTTTCTGGGTCGACTCGTGGCGAGAACTCTCGATAGGTATTGCCCGTCTGGCTGACGCCGAGTTTATCATTTCAATTTACTTTAGTAAATTAGTTTATACGCCAAATTTGAATGGCAAATGACATCGTGTAATGAGAGCTAAATGATGTCTGTTGCAGTTCTTACTATATTAACAGTATTATCAGAATCTTAATTCTCGGTTCATGCGAGATACTTTTCTCATTCGAGATACGTCAAAAATTAGTTTTTGGTATTATTTGACAGTTGTTTTAATACGAGGCAATCTCGCGTGGACTGTATATCATCCCGCTTTGGTTCATATTCATAGTTATACTCGTAAACTTGACGGTATATGTATAGTTTTCAGGCTACATAGGCCTATAGATAAGTACCATAAAGACTAAATTAAATATTCATTATACTTAAAAAAAACCTGCCACGATTATGTCAAAGAAACATACTTGCACTTCGAAAGTCCGATAAAAGTTACTTCATTTCTGATGCATGTTGCCTTTTAAGAGTGTATTAAATCTAGCTTTTTCTTGTGACTTTGAACGATTTTGAACGACGACACGAACGACGACGACACACCTACTTGACCTCCATGGTGACCTCCATTCCAAAAATCCTTTCTTAGTTCAACTTTATAGCCTCTACAGAATGTTCCAAATTTCATATTCCTATCTTCAGTGCTTCAGCGGTTTAGGCTGCCTTATCTGACAATCAGTAAAAATACTCTTCTATCAAAAACCTTCGGTTTGGTTAATTGTCAGAATCCACAAATATATCACAAGAGCCCCAACAGACAGATGTGCTTTAAAACACGTTACGACCAGATGCAGAGGTTAACGCAAATGAAGCTTCACCCGACCACATAATGCTTCCTTCCGGGCAGGAATAACATTTATAAATTAGACCCTAAGAAGGGTTCCGCAACTGCGTTTTAATTAACGAGCGCGGGGTTCAAATTGATTCGATTTGTTTAACGGCAAGCTATTTGGCGACCGTATGGGCTTGAGACACATGGTCTTTGTAAGTAGTCATATTGTAAGTTAAATGATGCACATGATACTTTAAACTGTTAAAATAATGTGTTTCAGGTACAAAAAAGGAAGTTTTTAATAAAATTTTGTATTCAAAACTTCGTAGCCAAATTAGAAACCCTAATATTTTCGCTATATCCGTCTGAAATGACTATTACATACACAGAATTATGTCTATAACGCGCCAAACATTCATACAAACATTCCTATTCACCATGCAAGCATTTAAAATTTAACCAAAAATTCAAAAATACTTTTTTTTCTTTTGACGAATTCTTTTTATTTTGAGAATCGACCAATTGTAGTAATCTTGCCGATTGTTGCATTGTTTCAAACGCCCGAATATTTACCCTGGGGTGCAATTTTTGAATCTCACCAGGTGACTAGAGCTCACCAAAATGGCCGAATCTCTATAAAAAACAGCTATTTTGGTGAGCTTTAGTTACCCGGTGAGATTCATATGCAATTTTTAAATCTTACCAGATGACTAAAGCTCAGAAAAATGGCCGCATTTCTATGAAAAACGGCCGTTTTGGCGAGCTTTAGTCACCCGGTGAGATTAAAAAATCTCACTCCTGGAGTGTGTTCAGATAGTTTTGAGCTCATACCCTATCTGACCGGGCAATACAATGTTTGTTGGCCGAGTCGTCAGTGTGTTAATACCGAATTTACTCAGTACAAATGTTCGCGTGTTACAAGTTAATAGCAGCTAATTGCGACGTAGGTAATTAGCCGGGACCCCGGGCTCCTGCTGTTCATTGTTTCACTTTATTGTAACTACCTAAACAAAGACAATACAATGGATAGACCAGTGGCTCCCAAACGGTGGTCCGTGGACCATAAGTGGTCCATAAAAGTCTCGGCAGTGGTCCGCAGGAGGATCATGCAACTTTTTTAAATTGAATCAATCAATCAATCAATTTATTGGCCAGAATACGGTTACAAAAAGGTCTTAGGTCCAGAATTCCCTGCGTATTCAACCTGCATGCAGGTGTGCAAACATTTAATGTCTTATTTACATAATTACTAACTATAAATAATGTTAATGGTAATCATAATGTCAAATGTAAAAACTATCAAGTCAAATTATATTATGTCAGATATTCTCTTACACTATAAAAACAATTTTCCTGAAGCCATTTTGTTAATTTCTTTTTGAACAAAGCCTTATTTTCAATTTTAATGTCTACAGGCAATTTATTATACAATACAATGCACATATTATAACAGTTTTTCTTATAGATAGATGTGTGGCAAGGAGGCTGGTACAATAGGTTCCGGTATTGAGTTCGTGTGTGTCTCGTACTGGCGTCACTGCGCTGAACAAAATAGTCTGGATTGTCCTTAACTAGAACACACGCCTCCCTTATATACATGCACGGAAGTGGCAGTATCTTATATTTTTTAAATAGAGGTTTGCAGCTCTCAAGAAACCATGCATTATCTAAGGCACGAACACACCTTTTTTGCAATTTAAAAGCTCTCTCAAAGAATGAGATGCTGTGGAAACATCTATCTATGCCAATAACTATCATCTATTTTAGCGAATCTTAACGATTTTTGTTTATTGTTTATAATACAGGTAAGATGGAATATTACAATAGGAGGAGCTTACATGCTACCCGCGTAGGGTGTTGCAATATTTAAAATCTAGAATGGAGCACAAAATTGAAATAATTATCAACACTTAAATTATATCGACATAAATCGACATTTATTATGAATAAGTGAAAAATATTCATTAAAGGTTATTTTCGGATGAACACTATTTATGATTCTTGAACTTTATGCTCCCATATGAACAACAACAATTAAGAACAATGAAAGTATCCTTGATCGTAAAAAGATTGGAGACCATTGGGATAGACTGACAGACTCCATACATTGAACCAAAATTCCTCACCACTGTGCATTTTTCCTGTATTGCGGCTACGGTTTTTTAACAAAAGCTAGTTTTGTTGGGTGTTTCGATGAAGACGTTTAAAGAAACCTTATCAACGCGAATTCGTTAATTTGCTTTTCAATGAACTTTTAATTGTTAAAATTTCCGCGCTTGCTAAACTTATTGAATCTAGGTTAACTGGGTTAAGCATAAAATACATATAGCCCGAGTACGATTGTACAAAGTCACTGTCAGTCTATTTAATACATTTTCTTGTTCCAACATAACTAAAAAAAAAAACATTTGTATCTTCTTTACATAGTATTTTGCGGGTGGTAGGACCTTGTGCAAGGTCCGTCCGGATCGCTACCACCATCTTGCTCGCTAAAGTGCCGCTAAGCAGCAGTGCTTGCACTGTTGTGTTCCGGCGTGGAGAGCAAGACAGCCGGTGTAATTACTGGCACAAGAGGTATTCCATCTTAGCCCTTTGGGTTGGTCGCATCTGCAATCTTCTTGGTGCTGCGGGTGTCTATAGGCGGTGGTAGTCACTTTCCATCAGGTGACCCACTTGCTTGTTTGCCTTCCTATTTAAAAAAAAAAGTATAAAATAAAGTCGCTATCCGTTCCTGCCTGTCCGCATACCTTCGGCAGCTTACTCATAATATTCTAAACCACGCAACGGATTTTGTTGCAGTTTTCTCTGTCATTTAGACATTTTTACAGAATGCTTTTATGTACAGTCAAGGAAATTGAAACACGTACCACCGTAGAACCTAGTCGAAGAGACATACGCATGACATTTGTATGACATAGCCTGGCGTTTAACGCGTCGCGTCATTGCGATAGGGTTCTAAGGTGATACGTGAATATATTTCCCCTACTGTATATTACATCCCAATCTTACCCGAGCTAGATATGAAATGCTTTTGTTGTTTGTCGATGTTTTTATTTTTCTTTCCTGATTATGTTATTCTAATGAAAATCTACCGCACTTTTCTAGTTTTTCCGTTTCGTTTTTGGTGACAAATATCATATCTATTTACGATAAACCTACAGCTTAAGATTTCCCCTCGACGTCAAAGACCGCGTACTTTGTCCAAGAACCGTTATTAAAAGTTAAAAAGCTCTTTTTCTGTCCTCAACTACTTTGTAGAGCTGTCACACTTCATTACAGAACGGAAATTTATTAATAAGGGGTGGAAAAGTTTTCATTTAAACTAGGATAGGGAAAATAGTAAATTGTGCCGTCATTTACACCAAGGGTTGAACGTTATCAATGTACATTCTGGACTTTGAAAATTGCTTTAATGTTGTCCTTAATTTTTTTAGCTATGTTAACTATGTAATCTAGTGATGTTTGAAGCTCAATTTTACCGTCGCATTTTTATCGTCAGTTAAGTATATTATTTACTGTACAACAATTACAAGAAATGGCGTTGGTGCTCATATAAATGCCATAGTAAATAAAATTAAGCACAGCAAACTGCTGCCTTCACGTAATGGTTCAAAAATCAAATCAAAAACGATATTTGTCGACTAATACCGAGAAGAAAACTTTAAGTAGCTAATCTTTAACTGTATCATAGTTAATTTTACTAAATGTATTACGTAAAGAAAGCGCAGGTATTTTGAACTAGTACGGTGACTTTATATTGAAAAATATCAAAGCAGTAAGTCCAGTGTTCTGTAGGCGCCCGCGCGCCGCCACTCGCAAAAGCACATATCTCGAGTTTACAGCCAAGTGTCAATAAACAGCTCAGCGTAAATCCTCGAAAGTAAGACAAAATCCCTAGTAAGGGATTCTTAAATAAATAACGGCTCAGTCGCAGGCAAATTTTCGAATAATTCCTTTCTATAAATTAATATGCGCGCGTGCTCCAGCAACGCTGACCCGTATTAACATTTTGCGCCGATGTTTTTTTTGAAAAGTATTAAAGTATCCGTATGTTTGGGTCATTTGGGAAAGCTGATAAGGATTTATGTTAATAAGCATAACCTTGGAATAATGGGAATGGTTTATTTCGCTACTTATTAAAGCCTGACACAGTACGGCTAGTACGAGTAATCATTTTCTCGCTTGTTGCTCAGTGGTGCGTCTCTCTTACTGGACTGCTTAAAAAGAGACGCATTGAGCAAAAAAGCGAGTCACTGTGTGTCGTGTAAGCTATCTGTGTGAGTTTAAAGACCGTCATACCTCATTACAAGTCTTTTCTCCTTTTTTACAACAAATGCAATACTTTTACGTTAAATCGATTTTAGTTTTTACAGATGAAAAGCGTTGTCACTTTATTTTCTAGAAAGTAGTAAACATGCTAAAACTGGACTCAAGTAGGCCTGGCTGTGCAATAATTAAATTCCTGGGACAGGTTTTGCCTCGCAGTTTAATTTCCCCATCGATTCGGGCTTTGTGAACAATCGTCCTTTTGATGTTTTAGTACGGAAACAATTACCAAACCTTCGGGTTTTTATTTAGCTGTTAGCTAGTAAAATTTGGGAAAGGTAATTAATGTAATATTAATTTAAATAAATTAAAAAATAAATTAAATTCATTGTTAACATTTCGCACGTTTAGAATTAAAGCGATCCGTTTCTGAATTATACACGTCCTAAAATATCACCTTAACTAAAAGACATAGGGTTTAATTTTGGGAAATGTCATATTCAGAATTGAGTCGCTTTAATTCTAAACGTTCGATTTGTTGGCAACATCCAACCAAATTTTTTATATGTATGTGGCCACATGGCAATACTATTCCCTTCTTCTTCAACGTTGCTTTAATCTCATGGTGTGTAATAAAAACTTATATATAAATCATGTGGATTTATTCAACGACCAATGCAACAATCAGGAAAAAAAAACATTCCCCGCTCACATTAGTTCTTTAAATTAAGAAACCAACATTTTTAATGATGTGCCACCAGGTTTTAATGTATACACATACATGTCATATAACAATCCTTGTGATTTTTAAGGCTTTTTTTTATTTTAATTAAACTTTTTTAATAATTTTATTGAAAAGTTTTTCCTTCACACGATCCCACAGTTTTGGTATTTTTTTTATCAGCTCTTCTAGCAAGGGATCTGGTTCAGACACACGGGTTACATAGATTTTAAATAAGACTGTATTTATTACTAGTGGTGCTGGAGACGAATGCTTGGTAAATCTTGGACGGAGTTCAGAACTAACCAATCTATACTTCAGGAACTCGGCATCAGGCAGCGACTATCTTCTGTGGTCAAATCTCGCATCCTAACCTTCTTCGGGCACGTGTTGCGACGAGATGATGTCTCGATTAAGCGCCTGGTGGTGCAGGGTAAGGTGGAGGGCACTAGAGCACGCGGCAGATCACCTATGAGATGGACGAACCAGATTAGGGCAGCTTTGAATGACCCCCTTCATGCGTGCACCATGAAGTAGCAGTCAGAGAGGAATGGCGACGAATTGTGAAGCGTGCCACCAACCCTGAAATAAAGACCACGACCACTCTGCCAAGAGTGTAACGACTAAGAGGAAGAAGTATTTATTATGTCATCTTGTAACTATTTTGAATAACTTATCTTACCTTATCTATCTTCTCTCCGTGTTCAGAGAACAAATCCTTCATTTCGCTTAGATTGTGAGATGATCTCAAATTTTATCTATGATCTAATAATCTCGAATTCTCTACTGGTATATGAAATGGTACATTACTTCGAAAGCTAAACTAACTTTATTTGCCTGCACCGTGCATCAAATTAATTCAATCATAATATTATTAACGAATTGAATTGATAATTAACGATGAATAAATGGCGCTTTCTTTAAGTACATTTAAAAACAATAAATCACACTATTAATTTTTCTTTTTCGTATACTGCTTTAAATTCCATTTGTCGACGAGGTTTTCGTAAGGAATCGTAAATTTCAAATAACACCCTCTATCTTCGAGCCTTTTCAGGTTCCAATCGGGGGTGGCACTACTTTATAGGTTTAATCAGGACATTCCTGTCCTTCGTATATCACTACTCCTTAGATAACATTTATCTAAAGCCACAATTTTGTCAGTTAACTCTTATCTGTGATTGGTGCTTGGAGAAGGAGTTATGCGCTTAGAATCTTTAGATGTTTTATCATAGCATTGCTAGACTGAAGTGGCAGTAGAACAGAGATGGCCAAAAGGGCCAAAGAGTTCTAGACCAGCGACCGCATACCGGAAGACGTAGCGTGGGCAGACCCGCCACAAGGTGGCCCGACGACCTGGTGATGGTTGTGGGAACCCGCTGGATGCGAGCAGCGCAAAACCGGGCGTTGCGGCCATCTTTAGGGGGGGGGGGGCTATCCAGCAGTGGACATCTTTCGGCTGTTATGATGATGGAACTTTTCTGCAGAGTTTCTACGGTAGATTTCACTTTTCGTTGCCTTGGTAAAATTACAGATAAAAACACAACCCTTCCTTTTGGCTTTGCCGTAGTCGGGTAAAAAAATTTACTGATGTGGCCTAATAATTGAAAAAAACCATTGTTCATTATAATAATTGAAATATAAATGTGGAAAGTTTTACTACGAGGTTTACGATTTAAAAGATGACAGTACCTATGAGAGTAAACTCTATTACCTACTGTTGCTCTATAGTGACGTCATTAGTAAATTTTTTATGAAGCACAATGAACCATTTTGTAAAGGCTTGCTCTCTGCCATTATACTTACTATTTATAACCAAACACAGATTTAAATCTTAAGAAGACCGTATACTACAAAACTACTTTTTCATTAATGTCAAGCGATAACTCGACTCCAAAAACGTGACTGATCCGTTTATTTTAATGTATAGTCGACCAAGAAATTGCTTGACCAATTTTCGACCGTATTACAAAGGGGTAAGGTTCAAAAGTGGTCAAGCAATTACTTGGTCGACTATACTGACTTTTTTATTGTTATTTTCATTTTCGTAAGACATTGAAAGATACACAGACAATTTATTTCAGGTACTTTTATTAAATAAACGCGCTATTTACAGTCTCCTTGCAGTTCGTTCACGAATTAGTTGACGCGTTCGTCTCTTCGACCGCCTCACTCGCCGCTTGTCTCTGCTGGGTGACACCGATGATCTGGAGGGCGGGAACTGCCAGTCTGGACACCTGGAGCAAAAAAAAAATGTAATATATAACAGGGACAGTAATATTGCTCACGATTTTCGCTCACTATACCTACTCTTTTATACAAATCATTATTACTCGTAGATATGATATGTATTAGTCACAATTAGTTACATATTAAAAAATGTATCTACGACTATGAAAATATCGCATTAATTTGATGCAGTGCGTATTCTATCTGTGAAGTGTGCCTGTCATATCCAAATCCCTGTATGTACAGTCAAGGAAATTGAAACACGTACCACCGTAGAACCTAGTCGAAGAGACATACGTATGAAATTTGTATGACATAGCCTGGCGTATAACGCGTCGCGTCATTGCGATAGGGTTCTAAGGTGGTACGTGAATATATTTCCCCTACTGTACGTATGGATGCATAATAACTTTCTTTTACGTTTAAAATAATTAATAATATACTACAATGATTACTAACAATATCTTATCATTTATTGACTTCAGTAAAGCTACAATGATTAAGCAAGAATTTCTCAAAGCAACGCATGGAAATAAAGCACTAGGTATTTTTGTGCTATTTTATTTAAAAAACATCTTATATTCTTATCTCTATATTATTTTGTACCTGATTATTTTTGTTTCATTTTCATTTTATTTCATTTTTGTTTGTATTGACATTTTCACCGTTTGTGAGTTTATATTTTTATTTTTATTGTGACATTTAAATTTTTTATTTTTGACATTTTGACATTTGTCTAGACGTATTTCTAGATATTTTTATTTTATTATTTTGTTTACCTTTTTGACGATCTTATTGTGAATTTTTTATGTTTGACATTCAAAATTTAATGTAATTTCCAATAAGTAATAAATTAATCTATTCTAATCTAATCTAATCTAATCTTTAAAAAACAAATTCAGAAACTACATCAGTGTAAAGCTAACAGCTAATGCAAATAAAATAAAGCTGTCTATATTAAATGTAACATTTTATCTTATAAATTGTTAAACTAGTTTAGGGTTTCTGTTTTCAATAAAACTAGGTATGGTGCGATTACTTAATGTTTGCCACTCGGCAGTCGTCGACCAAAATCGTTTGATTTACATTGCCTCTTCGGACCATTACATGATACTCGACCTTCTATGTAAAGGCAGCAATGTAATTCGCTTAATTTTATTTATTTCCTTGCCTTGCCTTTTTGAAGTCAATTCTTGAAATAATTTAACTTGTGATTTATATGTATAGTTTTATAATATTATTGTTGGTGTTCTGAATTATCAGTTAAATAAATATTTATTAAGTTTATAGTTTAATTCCGTAGGCGTTTGATTATTTTCCTTTATGCCTTCATACATACAGTTAACCTGCTGTAGTCGGATAAACCCCGAATTCATTATCACGGTTTTATTCAAGCAATTCTTTTGTTTGATGGAAAATCCCAAATAAGTCAGTTGCGTTACAATAAAAAATAAGAGGAACATTAAAAAAAATTCAAAACGCGACGAGTAGTTTTTTTTTTCAGTGTGTGTAGTATAACCTAGAAACCTTTTAAATATTTCTTCATTTATTTCCTCCGTAATTCCTATTACAGGGAAACCAGACCGATAGGATCATGATTACACATTTATTTTACTTGAATGTGCAGGCTTTTTCGCTTTTTTACATCGTGATTCGAATGATGATGATGAAGATTTATTTTTTACTTCTAAATAGAAGTAAAAAATAAGTCTTTTCTATTTTTGTTACTAGTGTCGTTATAATTTCGAAAATATCGTTTTTTTTTCATGTACATCTTTAAACATAAATATTCATAGCAATTACTTTTCAATGTCCGGTAGTACGTGTCCCTTGCACCGCATCTCCCACTTGGACCAGTATTTGAAGCCTTCTAGCTCGAACACTTTCAATGCGCACGCGCTGTCGTCTCTGATATCATCATCCAAGAGCGCTAAAAAAACAATAAATTATCAATGGACCGGTATCACGTTTATCACATAAAGCATCTATCCCTTTCGCAGATTCAAGCTGATAAAGGGATATACATTTTATGAAAAAACATTTTTTCAAATCCGTCCAGCCGTCTTCGATTAATCAGGTAACGAACATAAAAAAAGATCCTGACGAGTTGAGAACCTCCTCCTTTTTTGAAGTCGGTTAAAAAAGGAACTCACTTAGAGATAAATCCAACTTGAATGGTTATGTTAGGTCATGTTGTGGGCGCATGTGATTTACATCAACCCATCGTCTTTCAAAGAATTACAAAAGCGAAAATTATTAAAGTGAATTGTAAAAGTGAACTGCCATTGCCCTAATTTTTCTTTGTGTTGTCATTACAATTTTAATGTAAAAGTGAAATACAGAAATTCATAATATTTATCAATAAATTATACTAATGCCCCTTTTTTCATAAACGGTCAGTAAACTTCCACTTGATAAAAAATCTTTAGTCGTCATCTGTTATTGTGATATTTGCATTAAAATAAGTTTATCTGCGTGATCGAATCAGAAATGAGGAGATCCGCAGACGAACGAAAGTGACCGACATAGCCCAGCGGATTAGCAAGTTGAAGTGGCAGTGGGCAGGGCACATAGCACGGAGAACTGATGGCCGATGGGGTCGGAAAGTTCTCGAATGGCGGCCGCGTATTGGCAAGCGCAGCGTAGGACGACCAGCCACAAGATGGTCCGATGACCTCGTACAGGTGGCAGGAAGGCGCTGGTTGCATTCTGCTTCCAACCGGCCACTTTGGAAATCCATGGAGGAGGCCTATGTCCAACAGTGGACTTCTTGTGGCTGAGATGATGATGATGATGATTAAAATAAAGGAACAAGTCATGTTTTAGTTAAAATGGTCGGTAAACTTTTACGTAATTTACTAACGGCTAACATGCTGATTATCTCGCTTGTTGGTTAGTTTGTCTCCCTTCTAATGACCAAGTTAGAAAGAGATGTACTAAGTCACAACGCAAGTCAAGATTGATGGCTTGTGCTAGCAGGGATGCCAGATCGACCTCTGAGGAGCCGATTATCGGCTTTTCTGAATCTGTGCTGGCTTTTTGTAGCTATCAACTTTTCATCGATTTTTAAGCCCGAATTAAAATTAAAATTAAACATAATGTCTAAATATGATTATATCTGCCTACTAGCATACAGTAACTGCGCTGCAAATGCAAAAAGTTTTTTTCTTATATCGGCATTTCGTTAAGAAAATAGACCTTTTGCCGCAGAGGTTTCAGCCATATTTGATTTGTCTGCTGGTAACTTTGTTTACTAGCTAAACTAAACGAATTACTTTGTTCACAGTTTAGATGTGTGTGGGATTCAGAATTCCCAACGAACAAAGTGACTTCCTTAATGAAACAAGATGCGCGGGCGCCGATGCTCACCTTCGCATGAAATGTCGCACTTGCCGCCCTTGCGACCTTCCTTGCACCATTCACTGCCGATCTGAAATAAATAATGACAAGCATAATAAAAACCTGGTAAACAATTGCCGCCGCCTACGGATGCTTACAACTCGAGAAGAATCATGTGTGCTTTGCCGACCCTGCAAGAATCTTTTAATTGCCCTTGCAAATGCAAATGCAAAAGGCTGTCTGACTGTTCGTCTGTCCGGCTTTCACACTAAAACGGAAACACCAATTTAGATGAAATTTGAAATAGAGGACAATCGATGACGGACTTAGGCTACTCTCTTTCCAAAGATCAACTCCAAAATTAGTGAAATGAGGGATGAAACTTTGTATAGGAAATGCTAAATTAATGAATTTTAGGACGGAGGAAGTTGAAAGCAACAGGGAATCTAGAGGAGTCAAGGACATGTTTTTCATATCGAGAATAGTCATATATGTTACTTCTTATCAAGAAAGGATACGACATTTTCGCAAGAAGCAATAAATGAATTTTGTTTAGATGAAGTCGCGGGCGACAACTAGTCGACATAAAAACTTGTGTTTTTTTCTAAACTTACTTGATACAATCCATAATACTTTCTTCGTGGAGACTTGACTACTAGAGCAGCCGTGTTTCTGTCACTCTCCTGTTCTATAAGGCAAACCCCTGAAATAAATATTCAATAATAATAAATAATAATACACAAACATCGTACGAACATTTGCACCTCCCGGGAATCGAACCCGGAACCATATCCTGACCGTTTGGAAGATGTTATAGGCAAAGCAACGAGATTTGAGGTGAACTTCTACGCACACAACTACACAGCGCCATATAAAACAGAACAAAAAATTTAAACTTCGAACAAAACTCTCCTGTACACACATGACATGGAGCTGTGTGTGTGTGTGGCCTCAACTCTCGTTGCGATACCTAACGGTCCTTAACAGAATAAAAATACAGAAATAAATAAATAAATAAATATCTGGGAACAATTCACACCAATTGACCTAGTCTCAAATTAAGCATAGCTTGTACTATTGGTACTAGACAACGGCCATACATTCTTATATATGTAGATACATACTTAAATACATACAAAATCCAAGAATCAGGTACAAACATTCGTATTAATCATACAAACATTTGCCCCTCCCGGAAAAAGAATCCGGTCGTCAACAACCTACTAATATTATAAATATGATGTTATGTAACGATATTGGGATATTATCATGTTCGTTAATTAATCTAAGGGCTGGACAAGTTTTAGTTCTAGCTAAGCAGAGTCATAGAACATATCCTAAATTAAAAGATGCAATACTTTTTGTTCCAGGAAAATACCGCCCCGTATAGGAGAACACTTCCCGCGAAATGGCGATTAACGAATTAAGTAATTAATAGATTCAGGCGTTACTTAGGCGTTGTTAGGCGATTAGGCGTTTGTTCCAGATTATTAACGAATTATATGAAGATGGAGTCACAGACATGTCTAGATCATGACAATAATGAACAAACACACATTATATTATGTAATGAAGCGTCACGATATGAACGATATATATGTAACAACAGTTACATAAACAGAATATTTAACAGCTTCATTGTATATTATTTGTTTATGATTGAACGGGTTTCCTGAAAACTATTGTGAGCTGCAAGTGTAAGTTAGCTTATCTCTCTTTTGTATTGCCTATTTTTACCCGACTACGACGAAGCCTGGAAGGGTTTTGTTTTTAGCAGTTTATGTAGGTATGTTTGCACATTATTTACTTCTCTGTTTCTCTACTCACAGGTTAACTGGGAGAGACCAATGCTTTCCGATGAGACCAGCTGTTTAATACCTTTTGTATGGAACCTATATGTATTTGTTTTTCATCTTATGTTTTCTTGTTGAACACCGATAAATTCTGTGTAAGTTAAAATTGCAAATCGTATTCATTTTAATGATCACTATAATAGCACTTTTGGAAACTTTAACGGATTGATTTGTACGTTATTTTCTTATTAAGTTTCGACTTGTTCGAAAGTTTCGAGTTCGACATATCGAGGCATTTGGAAAATCATAGAGTGGAGAATATAAATACTTAACGACGGGGATCTAAGTAAGTATAGATGATCTCACGAAGACTGTTTGGCAATAAATAATGTCAAACGTGAACGTGCACATTGTTCTAGTGTGCGTACATTTGAATCCTATTACTATATCCGCACACTCAGACATTGAAAACAGCTGACAAGTCCAAGAATATTTAAAGGCAAACGGTCGTAGTGAGATGTAAAATCTTAGTAACAACAAATGGGGTAGAGACCTGTGTACAGAGGTCCATTTCATCTTAAACATTACCACGTCTGGTATTGTGTGATGTTTCCTAATTTACGTAAAGTATATATCGGAGTCAATACATATTCCTGCATGTTTTCTAAATTCTTCGAAGATTTCCTTATCAGGTACTTCTAATTGATAAAGAGATGTTATTGCTTCAGATGTTATCATGTTTTCTATCACATGTCAGCGATAACATCAAAAAGATTACAGATGCTTAAATAACATTAACTCTATATTTGTTCCGGTGCAGCATTTTTTCATAATAGTAAATAATAAGTCTACAATCAAATAATGAATTCAGCTGTTACTTTGCGGAGATGCATCTCAAGTAATTGTAACTGTACGATACAAGCATCGCACATTTCACAATTCATTGTCATTTTATGCTGTATTCGCATTTGTTAATATTATATTTTATTACACTTAGTCTACGTTCAAACGTGCTCCTAGCTAGTACTCTTATGTACCTTGGTTATCAATAAAATCATACACCGTTATCAGTGTTTCCATCAAGATCAACCATCAACAATCAGATCAGTGTTCTGGTGTACCTTACCCGTACATCAAATGGTCCTTCGAACCGGATTTTGCTACTCCACGAAACCCTTGGTTTCCGTGGTTTCGCGGAGTAGCAAGGTAATGTGTTTCAATATATTAAGTCGACAATCGTCAATAATAAACATAAAATTACAAAAGTGTTCGTGTGTTTGTCATTCCTCAAAATTACAAAAAAAATTAAGTAACAACAACAACAAATAATATTTTTTGATTCACGCAATTCAACAAAATAAAAGAACACTCACAAGGAAACTTTACATGGGATTCAACACGGTCTTATCGCTAAGCAGTGATCTCTTCCAGACAACCTTTGGAAAGAGATATGGTGAGAAATAGCCAAAGTACAATGGTCAGTGCAAATTAAATTAGATTTTAGAGTTACTATTTTTATGTTTAGATTGTTAAAAAACAATGCAAATATTGTTGTTTGAATAAATTAAACAAAACTAAAAAAAGAACCAAACACACAATAAACGTGCATACTTAAGAATTTACATAGATAATAACAGGTAAATAAATAAAAAGTATAAGCATACATAAATACATAAATAAGTAAGTATTACGTAGCGTGCAAATTATATATCCCAATGGCTCACATGGTTACAGTTTTCGTCCGTAATCCATTAGTTCTAGGACAGGAAAACCGCAAAAGCCATTGAAAACTATTTGTATCGTCATAGAGTTGCGTATTGCACTAATGGTATCGTAAGGAAGTACCTTTTACAGTTAATAATGACTATACTATTTTAAATCAATGACAGCGACTCCTATTTCAACAAGCTGACAGGTGACACGTGACTATGACAATTTGGAATACATGGCTGTCTCGCAGAGATTTTGTATTGCTGGGCGTAAATACTGGATACGTAATGTACCTACTCAGAATTGTCATTGTCACCTGAATATGTCAGATTAGTGAAATAGGGGCCTGAACTTCCTTGTAATGTGACAATAATAGTTAACATGAACAATACCGAGCGTACCTAATCAATTTTATTATTTAAAACGCGCAGTAAAGTGCATGTCAACCGACGGACAAGCAAAAGATTACCTTCTCTACTTCTATTTATTATTGATAATTGGTTGTACGATTTAGTGAATCTATTAATGAATGAGTAGTAATAACGATGTAAATACAGTTAAAACAGGTATTAAGTAACAGTTCTAACTATTAATGACCTTTAAGGTCCAATTACATCAACTATAATTAGGATTGTACGTACAGTCAGCCTCAAAAGTAGCTGAACACTTAAGAACCTTGTCGTAATAACGGATGAAATGAGAGTTGCTTGAATTTGTCACATTGGCCACAGCGACATGGTACTAAAATGTTCAGCTACTGAGGATGACCGTATCTCTCATCTGACGTTAAAGGTTTTAAAGTGACACAAGCAGTGCAGATGCAGAAATATCTTGAGGGGTAGTAAAATTTTAAAAGATAGCTCCGGAGCCTAGAGCCAATTTGCGGCGATGTAAGTTATTCCATAGCTCAGCTGCTGTGGGAAACCTACCAAAATAAAATCTCCCCAGTTAGTCGGTTTTGTCGTATGCCGTGGTAGATACAGTCTTCAAAACCACGCTGCCGACATGGCCCTCCCTTGATTCTAAGAAAGGACTTTTAAATGACAACTTAACTTGTCTATATCTATTTGTATTGGTATATTATTATAAATATGAATATTTTATGTATTATATGATATGAAGTTAAGTAGGTTTTGCTTAGTATGCTTTTTCTTTATTTTTATCTGTGTGTCTACTCTAGATCTTGGGTCCTGTCAATTGCTCAAAGGTTAACTAGAAGAGATTCCTTAAAGGGATAAGTTCGCCTTTGTACATCTGTTTTGTCCTGTTTTCTGTTATGTTATGTGTTTAGTACAATAAAGAGTCATACATATAGTCGACAAAGTAATTGCTTGACCACTTTTGAACCTTACCCCTCTGTCATACGGTCGAAAAGTGGTCAAAGAATTTCTTTGTCGGCTATACATTAACAACACAAAAGAACACAAAGATAGAACTCCGGAGCTTCTCGGAAGTACTTCGTAAGTAACGAAATGAGCTCTTTCTTCTAACACCAGACAGAGAGAATCCCATTCTTCACTGCGTAGCCCCGCTGTTCGTTCTAAAAAGGTTATGTTTTAAAGAGGCTTGCTGTTGCGGGTGGTGGGACCTTATGCAATGTCCGTCCAGATCGCTACCACCCTTTCGCTCGCTAATCAAGCCGCTAAGCAGCAGAGTTTGCACTGTTGTGTTCCGACGTGGAGAGCGAGACGGCCGGTAAAATTACTGGCAAAAAGGTTTTCCATTTTAGCTCTCTGGGTTGGCAACGCATCTGCAATATCGTTGATTTTGCAAGTTTCTATGAGCGGTGGTGTTCACTTACCATCAGGAGACCCATTTGCTCGTTTACCTTCTTGTGTTGTATATAAAAATAGCATCAAGAAGATGGTGGCCCGCGCTCCCAATTAATATACAGATTATCTAGTTAAACAGTCTAACAGCCGAAGAAGATTAACAAACACTTGTCTGTATTATTTTCAAGGATTCAATTAATGCTACTGAATAAGAGTGAGTAACTTATAATAACTTTATTGTGTGTAATAGCCAATGTGATTTGTTGTTTTTTTAAATTACCTACTTAATTCGTTTTCCTCCTACGCCTACGTACGATTACATGAGCGTCTACCGACCAACAATACCTTGTAAATGATCATTATTTTTTTTATTTCAGATTTAAATGTATTTCTTTTCAGTGAGACATTTATATATTTCATTACATTTAATATACATACGCATCATTCAACCATGGTATTCATGGTACAGTTAAACCATATCGCATCCTAAATAATGTGTATCCATTCCATAGTAAATGATGTTAGGCTACAACCTAATCAGTCATTTATGATATTTATTGCGATAAGGTTTCTCAGTGGGTCAATTTTTTTTTGTATGTCGAACTGTACACAAATCGTTGCAATAATAATTACTAACTAAAATATGCGCATTGTTTTGAGCTAAACTGGCACCTTTAGTGCATTTATAAAGCGTTTATATATATTGTCGATTATCTGTAGGAAAGACAATACAATTTAATTTGGATGGATATTAGCCATTCTAAGACCGACTAAATCAAAGTGTCTACATTCACCAAACGGAGTTGTTAATCGTATTTGTTTACACACAAAACAATTGAACCCATTAAAACTTATTAACAAAAACAAACGAAACTATAAAAATCGACTCACAATTGCTTAGAAACGTCCTTGGGATGTTAATTTTCAACAATTCACGGGTGAGTTGACATCGCGTAAATACCTTAGCGTCAACTAATGTCAAAGAGAGCGCCAGGACAACCAACAGCCGTCCGGTAGCCATGACGTCCGCGCTCCGACTGCGAACGCATAGGGAAATTCAGCTTAAATGAGATGCCTATGCGCACCTATTGACATTTAACAAGTGACGTTGCAAAAACTTATTTCAACTACACTGACATTTAAAATTAAAACTAAACTGCCTTGTCTATAAAGTCTTAATTTAATTTGTTATTGAAATGGAAATAAGTCTTGAATAGTAATTTGGCTGTGACTCGGGAAGTCAAATGGGTTTTGCCTGTTGTTTTAGTTAAAGTGCCTTGTGTATGTAAAATCGAGATTGTATTAAATGGTTTTAAAACGTCGAGGTAAATTATTGAAATAAAAATGTTGTTTATAATCAAAGGTCATCTCTTTCTTTTACAGACATTTTTATTACAGTTGAGTATATCTATTCTGTCAAAAATATTCAAATTACTTATCGGTCTAACTTAATATGAAACTTGTCTACAATGAAACAAAAAAAAACATGTCTTTATGTCAATTAATTATCATCTAATCAAGTACAGTTGGGTGTAAAAATATAGGTGTATTCAACATACAGACCACGATATAATATGTAGGCAAGTACCAATCTGTTAAGAGCGGTGCTACATATTTTTTACAGCTGACTGTACTTGGACGTGTGTGATTATGTAAGTTTTATCGAAGTTATAATGGACAAATAAATAGCTAGTCAAGGAATTACACACCTAAAAATGCTTAATTTTTAAAAAATAACTTGATTAACACGTAATAAAACAAATTTCAGTGCTTGCTTTCATTGAGATACCCATTATGAGAGTAAATAATCTTTTATTTTGTTAATTATTCCCAAAAAAAACTCGAAATGATTGTAGAATTGTATTATGTCCCATTATCTACTTCTCTTAAAAAACTTAGGTACTAACCTAAGTTTTTAAAGAGAGGCAGATTATCTTCTACATTACGAAGTACATTATCTACTTCCCTTAAAAAACTTAGGTTAATACTTAAGTTTTTTAAGAGAAGTAGATAATGGGACATAATACAATTCATACTGTAGAAATAGTTTTATACAGTATGTGACTATTCTTACGTCATGTATAAAATCCCACAGGAAAACCAGAATGCGGGAGATAGAGAACGCAAAGGATGACATCAGGATTTTCTTAACTAAGTATAAAACTCGTCGTAAAGTATGATCGGAGACTCGAGACATTACTATGCATCTTAAACGTTAAAATCTTATTCGAACGTTCGTTCTAAAACACGTTTTACGTAGCTAGTACTAGCTCTGCTAGCAAAAACTTTGGATTTATATTGATACGTCTCTAAAGTAAAGTAATATAGGGTCGTGAGTCAGAAATCAGAAACAAGGTACCATTGCTGAAGTACTGAATATCAGTTAAAATTTCAATACTAAAATTAAATTTAAATCGGTAGAAAACCATTACGAAACTGATAATTATTATTATTTTACCGTTTTAACTTGATACCTCTATGTGTTCCTGAGAAAGACCCTTTTATATCTATCTAGACAGAGACAAACAGACAGACGGACAACGAAATGGTCATATACGGGTTCGTTTTTGTTTTTGAGGTACGGAACCCTAAAGAGGCAGACAACCACATATACACGCAATAAGTTCCTCAAAGATTTTATTATTTTCGAAATTCATGACTGTAGGACTGAAGGTATTTAACAGAATACTGAAGCATTTGATAAACAAACTTACACACAGTAAGCATGATATACAAGAATCATTGTGTAGTGAGACATGTTTAAGTTGAATTTCTAAATAAATATGAAAAACTAGAACCCAGTTAAGTGCTAAAATGTGTTTGAGATCCCGATCAGAATAGTTCTTGATGCAACTCTTGCATCTTTGAGTTATTCACCTCAGTAACTTTGTAACACCGTTTTTTTCTTTTTTTAAATGTTGATCTTTAAGCGTTTGTCCTGCTGAATGTAGTTTCCGAACGTACCGCCCTTAGACGTTTTCCAGCGCAGGTAACCCTGAGCTGTCCATCGGATTTGATCTATGGTTGAAGGCGAGGTGATTTGTTTGCTTATATTTTTGTTTCAGGAGTCTTTACAGGTTTCAGGACTTAATTTCGAACTTCGTTTGGAGTATCTACAGTAGTTTTATAATTCTAAATTTTGACATCATAATTCGGCGTTCCTTGAGTTAACAAACACATTACCCTCCTTTGCTTCGCGCAGTCGGAAGAGTTGGATGAAAACGCCTTATGACGTGGTGATCGAATTGACAGCTCGATAAGAGTGACTTGCTTGGGGATCGTTTTGATGGGAAAATGGCGTCTGCCTTGCCCTAAATTAATTTTGAGTTATTTCGGCTAATTTACGTCTTAATGGTGAGTGTTTACGTTCTTCAGCTAGGTATTTTTGCCCCCGTCAGTGATCATTATTTGTTTCCTAATCGGATGCTTATTTTTCAGGCGTTGATGTGAAGCGTCCGAGCCACGCCCTTCGTGGTACTGTTCCTGTTATAATTTCACGGCGAGCTGTAATGGCTGTACATAGAGTAAGTGGCCCTATGGCCCACTGGAGGGCCACGCCTTGCGACCCCGTGGTCCATAAATTAATTAGGTTTTTGTCCGTTTCAGTGAGATATCGCCGTTGACTCAATACTGAATCACTATAGAGCTTCCATCTTCCTCAAGGCGGTCCCCAGGACAAGACCCGAGCGCTAGGCTGCCTCGTTAAATAGCCCAGGTGGGCATGAGTCTGCCCAGACGCCCTATATAACCGAGCGTGGGCCACCTCGTTAAATGGCCACAGGCCTCTTCAGTTGTTGATCCTCGTAAGTACAAGCTAGAAAAGCGCGCCGTGTTACTTTTACTTGTAAAACAAGAGGTTATAATGCCATGTGTTTTCCTACAGGCATCGATGACCATTATTGGGAGCGCCGTCGTGCTGTGAGCTGCATACCGGCTTCTACTAGCTCCATGTTGAAGCTGTTTAATACAACCCACTCATGTGGTATGTATAAAACTTATTTTCGTATGGAAAAGGCGTAGGAAGAGATATTCATCTTTTCATTGTTATTTACTGGTTCATTTTGTTCCAGGGTTGTTAATTATGGTTTAAAAGCTGCGGCCGGCTTGGGCGAGCTGCACTGAGGCCTCGTGTAGCCGTCGGCCACGTCGTACGTGACCGGAGCGCTCTCCGGGCGTGCCGCCACCTCCGGACCCGCCTGCATGTGCACTGGCAAAGGATAGTGTTGCCAGCCTCTCCGGCACATTTGCCCACTGGGTTTTGTTTGTCATGCATTAAGCTTTCGCGGCAATTTCTCCTCCTTACATACTACACAACTTTACCTACACACTGCTCACTCACCTCTCGCGGCCTCTGCCTGCTCTGGTTTCATGCGGTACACCGCTCAAGGTCTAATAGTATTATAGTATATTACCAGACGTGTGTAGTGATCTAAGTATGTACCTACTCTGACTAAGACTTGACAATAAAGGCTTATTAGAGACACCAACTCTTTTTATTTGCCGGCCATAACCATTCCTGTTTGCAGGGAGCTCCTAAGGCGCCCTCTACAAATTTAAGGGTCTCCCTCTCAGGCTATTACTCGCCGCCCTGGGATAATCTCATGCGGGCAAAATTAAAGGTTACAGTGGCGCCCAACGTGGGGCCTGAAGGAATGGTTATTGGTTTGAGCATAGGGTGTTTCTAGTAAGATCTTTACTAGGTACTTTAGTGTACCCTTGTACCTCAGTGTACCCTATACCTATGTGTACTCTTATACTTTCTGTGCTCTTACTTTTGTGACGGTGTGTTATTTTGTGTCTGGCATACCTACTTGCTTGTATAGTGGTGTATTCTTTTTAAAAACCAGACACCAGATACACATCAGTGCACAAGCTTGCATTGGGCTATTTTTCTGCTTCAATATTGTTTATTTTAAAATTCAATATGGACCTCAATGTAAGGATTGAGCATTTAAATAAGGATGAGCTGGCCTTTGAACTCACAGCCATGCACATACCCATCAACACAGAACACACATGTGAGGAATTACGAAAGCTCCTTCGACAAACTCGTGTATTGTTGCGGCGTGGTAGTTTGAAACCATCATGTCAGACTCCGTTGGCTGATCCTCAGCCAGAGATTGCTACATGCCAGCCAAAGGTGGCTGAAATCGCGACTGCGGCTTCCAGCAACCGTGATTTAACTCCAGCACAGAAAGAAAGGTTAGTGGGTCGTGCAAATTATTACTTAGGACGCCTCGCGCGTTTAGTCGCTCCGAACGCAGAGGTAGACAGACTGAAAGGTATCCTAGTGGGTTGCTTATCTATATTAAACCCGGAGTCTGAGTCATCGGAATCCGAGGTGGAAATATTCCGATCCCCAACTAGGTCTGCCCAGCGACCGGTGTGCCATTCCGAGCCTCGGTATAACATATGTAGCTTGAATCTTAAATTTAAAGGTGACACATGTGTGCGTGCATTTATAACGCGACTCGAAGAGTTGCGAGTTTCTAGAGATATCCCAGAACGAGTGTTGTTTAATGGTTTTCCAGAAATATTGGATGGTCCAGCCTTGTTCTGGTACAGAGATAATAAAAGTAATTATGCTACTTATTCTGACCTCTTGGCCGCACTGAGGGCTAACTTCGACATACCTGACTTCGATTTTAAGTTGCGTAGGGAAATAAATGCTCGTACCCAGGCTCGTCACGAGTCGATCGTGGTTTACCTAGCGATTATGGGCGGGTTATTCTCGCGGTTATCTAAACCGGTACCAGAGGCGGATAAGTTGGATATCGTGCTACGAAATATCCGGCCGGACTATAGTCGCGAGCTCGCGCTTATTGAAATAAAAACTTTGCATCAATTAAAAAGTTTGTGTATGAAACTTGAGTTAGCTAGTGTCCGGGCTGGTGATTTTGTAGAACCATCTACTTCTAAGTATACTGTTGCTCCGGATATGCAGTATAAACATCCACGTCCTCGTAGTCTTGACGTGGCTTCTTTGAACAAGCCTGCCTCGTCATCTGACACGAGTTTTTGTTTTCGGTGTAATGAAACTGGACATAGGACCAGTCGGTGTCCGCATTCTCGCGAAATAGTGTGTTTTAAGTGTGGTTTTAAGGGTGTTCGTAGCTCCGAGTGCCCTTCGTGTAACAAATTGGTACCTATGACAAAAAACTAGGTAGGCCGGTCTCGCGGGTTCCTCTAAAGGGCGGTTTTGCTTCACCTGCTGAGACCTACTTCAGGCCGCCTATTCATGATCACCGACCGTATTTGACAGTGCAGGTTTTTAATGTATCTGTGTGTGGTTTATTAGATTGCGGTGCGTCATGTTCTATTTTAGGTAACGGTGCACATCTAGAATTTTTAAAATTAAATATCAACATGTGTGAATTTGATCAACCCCGCGTGTTGAGGGTTGCTAACGGTGAAGATTACGTGTGTAGGTATTATATGCGTGTTCCGGTTCAGTATAGGGGCGAGGTCAAATTGATATTGTTCCATGTTCAACCTGAAATTTCGTTGCCTATTCACTTCGGTGTAAATTTTTGGAAGGCTTTTAATTTGGCGCCGGACATTTTGGCCTGCTTGCCCGGCAACGCTTTATCTACGCGAACTGGTCGAGTGAATAGCGTAGAGGAGGACGGCTTGCGAGACTTCAACTCCTTGACCGCTTATCAAAAGCAAGAAATGAATAAAATTAAAGCGCTTTTCGACGGCATTAACACCGATAGGGTTGGACTCGGTCGTACTTCTTTGATTCAACACGAAATACATACGGGCGATGCCGTTCCGATTAAGCAAAAGTACTACCGTCTTAGTCCGGAAAAACTAAGACTGCTCGATGCTGAACTCGACAAAATGTTAAAAAATAATGTGGTCGAACCGTCTTATTCGCCGTGGAACTCACCGGTGACTATGGTACCTAAATCTAATGGCGAGATGCGTTTGTGTTTAGACAGTAGGCGTTTAAATGCCGTTTCGAAAACCGATGCCTACCCTCTTCCATATATAAATTATATAATTGACAACCTTCGCGACGCAAAGTACTTGACCTCATTGGACCTCAGCGCCGCGTATCATCAAATTCCCCTACATCCAGACTCAAAAGAGAAGACTGCTTTTACGGTTCCTCGTCGTGGGTTATTTCATTATAACGTCATGTGCTTCGGTTTAGTCGGCGCGTCCGCTACGATGCAGCGGTTAATGGATGGCCTCTTCTCTGCGGAATTCGATAATAAAGTCTTCGCTTATGTAGATGACGTCGTTATTTGCACCTCCTCGTTTGACGAACACGTTCAAATCTTAAAGCGCGTTTATGAAAAATTAAGAAACGCTAATTTGACCATTAATATGAACAAATCTCAGTTCTGTCGTAGTGAGTTAAAATACCTTGGATACGTGGTCGACCGTTTTGGTTTAAGGACGGACCCGGCCAAGGTCGAGGTTATCATGAACTTTCCCACGCCGAAAGACCCTAAGGAATTAAAGCGTTTTCTAGGTATGGCTGGGTGGTATCGGCGTTTTATTAAGAACTTTTCCCAGGTTGCTCGTCCATTGACGCGCCTTACCAGTAAGAAGGTAGCGTTCGTGTGGACAGATGAATCTAACGAAGCCTTCAATACGCTTAAGGCTGCTCTCATTTCAGCTCCTATCTTGAAGTGCCCGGATTTTAACAAGTCTTTTTATATCCACACGGATGCTAGCTCCTTTGCCATCGGAGGTGTGTTAACTCAGAAGGTCGACGACGTCGACCATCCCATTGCGTACTGTAGTCGAACTTTGAGTGCTCAAGAAGTGAATTACACTGCCACGGAACGAGAACTCTTAGCGGTAATTTATGCTTTAGAGCAGTACCGTTCTTACGTAGAGGGTTCCAAGTGCTTCATAGTCACTGACCATGCTTCACTCCAATGGTTTTATAAATTAAAGAACCCCATGGGGCGACTGAACCGTTGGGCGTGCCGATTGAGCCAATTCGAGTTTGAAATCATACATAGAAAGGGTAAAGAACATGTTATTCCCGACACTCTGTCTCGAATCAAGGTGGACTCGATAGCATTTAATCCCGAGCTAATCCAGGATGCCTGGTATGTTAAACTGCTGAAAGATTGTACTGATAATCCTCGGTTATTTCCGAACTTCACGGTAACCGAGGGTAAGCTTTTCAGATTATCTAAGAACAAGTACAGTTTAACATCTCAGTTTGAATGGAAGTTGGTCGTGCCGTTGGAGTACCGCGAGGAGATCTTAAAGAAGTATCATGATGAGCCGGCTTCAGGACACTTCGGAGTGGCCAAAACACACAAACGTATCAGTGCTGCTTATTTTTGGCCAGGGCTGCACCATGACGTTAAGAAATACGTAGGCGCGTGTGAGATTTGTAAATGCTACAAACCTTCTAATACAGCGAGGGCTGGCCTGATGGGTAATCCTCGTGTAGTCACGCGACCTTGGGAAGCCGTTTCGTGCGATATTCTGGGACCGTTTCCGCCTTCTTATGCGAGAAACCAATACCTCTTTGTGTGCTCGGATTATTTTAGCAAATATGTCTTAATCTTTCCCCTACGTAACGTGACGGCTAAGGCGATTGTCAAATGCCTTGAAAAGGGTGTCTTCTTAATTCATGGCGTGTGCAAGTTTATTTATGTCGACAACGGGCCCCAATTTATTTCTAAGGAGTTTAGGGACCTGCTGTCGAATTACGGGGTACCAAATATCTTTTACAATCCGCGATACCACCCCCAGACGAATCAAACTGAGCGTGTTAACCGCGATATTGTCCGGGCCATTGCCTCCTATGTGCGTTCTGATCATCGAAAGTGGGATCAGAACATTTCCGAGGTGCAATGTGCCCTAAACACTGCGGTTCATGAAGGCACTAAGTTCACGCCGTTCTATTTGGTGCATGGTAGGGAGATGATCATGGATGGGTCGCTGTATAATTTGGAGGAACCCGTCGATCGTTCATCAGTGGAGGTACGTCTCGAGCCTTTTTCCTCTTGCCTACCAAAATTGAATGATACTTATAAAACGGTGCAAGGTCACCTTAAAAAGGCGTATTCACATAATGTAAAATATTATAACTTCCGGAAAAGACCAATTCAATTTGAGGAGGGCCAAATTATTTATAAGCGTTGTTTTCCCTTATCCAACGCCGCTAAGTACTTTAGTGCCAAACTATCTCCCAAATTTGAAAAATGTGTAATTGATAAGAAACGTTCACCTCTGGTTTACTCGTTGAAATCGTTAGACGGTAAGCCTCTGGGGCAATTTCACATAAAGGATTTACTAGATCGTGCAGGTCCTGATCCTCACGGTAGTAATAACACGTAAGTAGTTTAGTCGGGTTTCTGTTCGATAGTTCCTAGTCACATGATGGCTCACTGGTCCCAGCTAGGTAACTAAAAGGAGTTCCCATTTAAATAAGTCTGATGTTTAGCTAAGTGCCTTGAATGTTAACTGTTTATGAAGTTAAGATGATCTTAAACTAAGTATTTGTCGTAGGTATAATACCCCCACAATGTCCGAACCTGCAGAGATTTTATGGCGTTGGTAAAAGATTTGTTCTGACTGTTGGCTTGTTTTAAGGAATGTTTACTGGAAAGATATGACTTCACAATGTCTGGACTTGCTGAGATGAAATAGTAAATAATAGGTAAAAGATTGGTCCCGACCGCTGGTTTAAATTTTGGTTTTGTTCGCAGGAAGGAAATGCTTAGATAATAGTTTTAGTTTAACCCGGGAAACTTAGTGTAATGAAGTAGGTTAGGATGGATCCATACGTGCTGTCTAGTGTTGTCCGTAGTCTTGACTTAACATAAGGCATGCTATTAAGTACTTAGGTTTTTTTCTTAACGTGTTGAGCGTAATTTAGTTTCGGCCGCCTGCATTTTGCGGTGCAACCGATCCGAGGTAAAAACGATTCAGAGTTTTTATCTTTCTTTATATTTAAAAGCGTAGTAACTAGACATTCCGGGGACCGAATGTGTTTTGTTTTTTTTTCACGTTTTGCGGTGCTTTTAGCCAGTTACTAACCGACCAAATAGTCTTTGTTTAGTTTCTAATATATCCCACTGTTTCAAAGTGGTACTTATTACTTTAAGTCTGGGTGAATTCTTTTGTAAATCCCACATTTCATTTCAAAAGGTCGGACGTGTGTCACTCCCCTTTTACTTTCATACTCTTTTAAGTTTACAAATGATGGTAGTTTCCTTGTGACGACCAACGATGGTCATCTTATGGCTAGAAAAGGTCTGTTACGGAAAAAGGTATCGAGTAGTAAGATGTAGGTATAAGGATAAGTAGGTACGTACGTAGTAGGTTGGGGATTAAGTTGGTCAGTTTGTCCTGGTGACTTAATTCTCAACCTATGATTTAATTAGTCTTCCCCTACGGGCGGAGACTACCCCTCCCTTGATATATTTTTTTTTCACCCCCTTGTCTTAACTAGGCGTGGGATCAGTTCGATTTGTATTAGGCTGCTGTATCTCCCGTGGATGGTGACATATAATTCATAACTTGTAGTTTATTGAGAATTAAGGTAGTCTGCTAAATCCAGCTACTTAATTCTCAATTAATGATTTAAAACGTCTTCCCTTTCGAGCGGAGACGACCCCTTCCTTGATGTTTTTGGTCTTTCCTCTTACTTCTGTAATAGAAATAGATTACTCGGATTGAGTTTCTGTCGGTCAGATTGGGCCTTAGTGCGACATGTTGTAGTAGGTTTGGGATTGAGGTAGTAAGTTTTATTTGGTATCTTAATCCTAAACCTATGATTTCAACGTCTCCCCCTGCGGGCGGAGATGACTTTCTCCCTTGATTGTTCTAACTACACCTTGAAAAGGTGTAGGATAATTTCATTTCAGATTGCTCGCACATTATGAAATGGAATTATTTTTATGACTTGACTGTTAGTCTTCAGTGCTAGATGCCAAGAGGTTTGGTGGTAGTTGTTGTGTGGTTAGGTACGTAGTGAGTCAGGGATTGAGTTAGGTACGTCATTCTATTGACTGACTCAATGCCTGACTTATGATTTCGGTGTCTTCCCCTGCGGGCGAAGGCAATTTTCTTTCAGCTGTCTGCCGTTACTTCTGGACGGTGTATGTTGGATTTCATTTCAGTTTGCTCGCACACTCTGAAGTGCAATTTAATAGTTTCGTCTCAGTTTGCTCGCACACTCTGAGGTGAAATTGTTTCTGTTACTGAAAGGTTGGTCTTCAGTGTTAGGAGCAGAAGTGGTTTTGTAGTCGATGTTGTTTCCGGAGGTGTGTAGTAGGTCAGGGATTGAGTAAGGTACTTCATTCTATTGACTGACTCAATGCCTGACCTATGATTTCAGGTGCCTTCCCCTGCGGGCTAAGGCCAATTTCCCTTGTCAATCTTCTGTTAGACCTGGACGGTGTATCATGGATTTCATTTCAGTTTGCTCGCACACCCTGAAATGGAATTTTATAATTTTATTTCAGAATGTTTGCGCATTCTGAAATAAAATTATTTCACCAACTGAAAGGGTACTGTAACACCGTTTTTTTCTTTTTTTAAATGTTGATCTTTAAGCGTTTGTCCTGCTGAATGTAGTTTCCGAACGTACCGCCCTTAGACGTTTTCCAGCGCAGGTAACCCTGAGCTGTCCATCGGATTTGATCTATGGTTGAAGGCGAGGTGATTTGTTTGCTTATATTTTTGTTTCAGGAGTCTTTACAGGTTTCAGGACTTAATTTCGAACTTCGTTTGGAGTATCTACAGTAGTTTTATAATTCTAAATTTTGACATCATAATTCGGCGTTCCTTGAGTTAACAAACACATTACCCTCCTTTGCTTCGCGCAGTCGGAAGAGTTGGATGAAAACGCCTTATGACGTGGTGATCGAATTGACAGCTCGATAAGAGTGACTTGCTTGGGGATCGTTTTGATGGGAAAATGGCGTCTGCCTTGCCCTAAATTAATTTTGAGTTATTTCGGCTAATTTACGTCTTAATGGTGAGTGTTTACGTTCTTCAGCTAGGTATTTTTGCCCCCGTCAGTGATCATTATTTGTTTCCTAATCGGATGCTTATTTTTCAGGCGTTGATGTGAAGCGTCCGAGCCACGCCCTTCGTGGTACTGTTCCTGTTATAATTTCACGGCGAGCTGTAATGGCTGTACATAGAGTAAGTGGCCCTATGGCCCACTGGAGGGCCACGCCTTGCGACCCCGTGGTCCATAAATTAATTAGGTTTTTGTCCGTTTCAGTGAGATATCGCCGTTGACTCAATACTGAAGCACTATAGAGCTTCCATCTTCCTCAAGGCGGTCCCCAGGACAAGACCCGAGCGCTAGGCTGCCTCGTTAAATAGCCCAGGTGGGCATGAGTCTGCCCAGACGCCCTATATAACCGAGCGTGGGCCACCTCGTTAAATGGCCACAGGCCTCTTCAGTTGTTGATCCTCGTAAGTACAAGCTAGAAAAGCGCGCCGTGTTACTTTTACTTGTAAAACAAGAGGTTATAATGCCATGTGTTTTCCTACAGGCATCGATGACCATTATTGGGAGCGCCGTCGTGCTGTGAGCTGCATACCGGCTTCTACTAGCTCCATGTTGAAGCTGTTTAATACAACCCACTCATGTGGTATGTATAAAACTTATTTTCGTATGGAAAAGGCGTAGGAAGAGATATTCATCTTTTCATTGTTATTTACTGGTTCATTTTGTTCCAGGGTTGTTAATTATGGTTTAAAAGCTGCGGCCGGCTTGGGCGAGCTGCACTGAGGCCTCGTGTAGCCGTCGGCCACGTCGTACGTGACCGGAGCGCTCTCCGGGCGTGCCGCCACCTCCGGACCCGCCTGCATGTGCACTGGCAAAGGATAGTGTTGCCGGCCTCTCCGGCACATTTGCCCACTGGGTTTTGTTTGTCATGCATTAAGCTTTCGCGGCAATTTCTCCTCCTTACATACTACACAACTTTACCTACACACTGCTCACTCACCTCTCGCGGCCTCTGCCTGCTCTGGTTTCATGCGGTACACCGCTCAAGGTCTAATAGTATTATAGTATATTACCAGACGTGTGTAGTGATCTAAGTATGTACCTACTCTGACTAAGACTTGACAATAAAGGCTTATTAGAGACACCAACTCTTTTTATTTGCCGGCCATAACCATTCCTGTTTGCAGGGAGCTCCTAAGGCGCCCTCTACAAATTTAAGGGTCTCCCTCTCAGGCTATTACTCGCCGCCCTGGGATAATCTCATGCGGGCAAAATTAAAGGTTACAACTTTAAAAGGGGCTCATCAAACTTATCGGCGCGGGATCGACTTAAACCAGTTAGTAAGAACTTTACATTTTTGTAATCAGCCCCTTAAGAGCAACAAGGATGAGCTCGCCGCTGAAGCAAGCACCCTGTCTCACTCGCTCGTGCAACCTGTGATTTTTGACTTTCGAGTGAAAAATTGCAACCAGCACTTCTACCACTACAAAGAAGAAATAAATAAAACAAATGATTTTTAAAATTTGTTACTCTTTAATTTAAAAAAATGCAACTCATAAATTAATATTTACACCTTTCTTAACTAATTAAAGCAAAACCAAACTTCAGACAAATTTACACAGTGGCGACAATATGGCAAAAATTAAATTAAACTTCATATTAAATTAACTGCTAACACAACAATTGTTAAAGACTATACATTTATAACCACGTCCAATAACAAAGGATCCATTTTGATTCCAACAACGATATCTACTCATATTCATAGAAGACCATTAAACCTATTTTAGTTTCCTCATTATTCATAAAGGCTGACTAAACCTATTTCAGTTAAAATGTGTTTAGTCCTGATCTGTCGTTTCGACATTTGTCTTCAAAATGTCAATGTGTAATATGGATCCATTATTATTACTCGTGGCTGTACTCAACAGTTAAGTGGATAATCCCACACATTTTCGAATTAGTTTTTTATTTAATGTGTGCGAGTGTCTCAAGAACCGACCGACTTCTAATTTTTTTTCTACAGAGTGTCATTATTATGTAAGTACTTAATTAAGGTAAGGTACAGTTATGTATGAGCACTTTAGCTTGGACGTATAAACAAAATTAAACACAAGATACACTGTTTAACAAACCTATAGGTCGTCATTAGCGATCCTCTTAGGGTCACTGGTTCCCATGGACAGCGGTGATTACTCCCCGTTAGGGGTAACCAGCATGCTGGTTTTTAGGGCTCGAAAATTTAGAAGTCAGTCGGTACTTAAACGACTTGGTCGCTCTCAACAATTAGACATAGCCTCGCGTTAATGAGTTAGAACTTAGATCTTCACAGAAGACATAGTTTTAGTTGTTAGTAGTATACAATATTATTTAAACTATTAGCATATTGAAATAATCGCTCACATATCGCTCGACTTGTTTCGGACCACGAGCCTCGACCACAGCGGCTCATGAGTAAGGACCAAGAACTGGTCCGAAACATGTTAAGCGATAATTCGACTTTAAATACGTGATTGATCCGTTTATTTCAATATATCTGAATCTCACGGTATATTTATGTTAAAAAGAATGAATTGGACTTTCATAATCAGTCAGAATATATAATTATATTAAGTTCAGATCGGACCAGTTTCGATGATTGGAGTAAAAATGGCCGCGCAGGGCGGACTTTTTATTAAATAACCTCTAATCCAGATTCCGGTGAGCGCTGGTTCAATTAGACCATACACGTACAACGTGTCCTAACCTTAGCTAGGAAAGAATATACACCCTGTGTAACGCTACTTCTCAGCAATACTATAACCCAGTTTTTTTTAATTATAGGCAAAAAAGACAAATTTCTAACAATTATATGCTGTGTGGTTTTATTTTTTGTCCATAGGCAGGGTGGTATAAGTCAAAGTGCATTACCCTTTTTGTGTGAATCAACTTGGCACAAATAATGACAAACTTTCAAATTAGGCTAACCACAAGTTAAAATAAAATTCAAAAGCAAAAATTCAAAAAACCTTTTTTATTCAGTAAATACTGCGAGATGGATATTTTATGTTAAAATTGAATAACGTTTTTTTGTGTAGTAAGATAACTAAAATAATAATCTAATTTACTAAATTATTGGAAATTTAATATTTTAAAGCTCATTAATTACAAGTATTCAATCAAATACAAATAATAGTAGTTTAAATACAAAAACGAATCCCGTCTGAACATATTGTACAAAGTTTTAATTTACGAGTATTGTAAGTTTGTAAAGACAAAAAAAAACCATTTAAAAATAGATAAATAAAATTAAAAGTTAAAGATCACACGCATCGAAGTTTTACAACAGTTATTCCACCTATAATTGTATTATTTATACAACTTAGTAAATATAAAAATAAAACTGCTAAATAGAATACTCGTAGATAACAACTAATAAAGGTTTACAAACAGACATTTCGTTCTAAGAAATTTGATACTTCAAGTAATTATTGTTTTAAAGCAACATAAATAAAACCACCTGCAGAAGCGTCACTTTAAATGTACAATTTATATGAAGCACAGCTCTTCTTATTTCACATATACTTTCAACCATTTGGATTCATAGGCCACTGTAGAACGCTTTTATAATAAATGTCATAGTAAAATAACCCATCGATGACACAGCGAGACAACGTTCCAAAGTGGCTTAGGAATCCAATTGGTTTACTTTAAGTTAGTTGTGTCTCTCAGTTATATGTAGTAAGTCTGGTATGAGATTTTCTCACGTAACCATTTTATTGGTGATATACGTAAAATTAAATACTTTCGTGACTTATACTGGGATCATAAACAAAGTTCACAGCATACCAAAAAGAACAATACCAGTAAACCCTTTGTAACTGTAAACTGTGCTATTTTCTTGTTTTCTTGGTTAAGCCCCGAATCCAACGGCTTAGTTGACAAGCTTACGCAAAGAAAACAAGCCCAAAAAGCAGTGTTTGTATTGTTTTAAGTGATAAACATTATTGTTTGTAAGAATTAATTACGTCAACTGAGACTCTCTCAGCTAAGATTCTAGTAATTATATACTTTTCTGATCTTGTTTCATATATCAACCTACTATTTTATCACAGGTTTAAGTTAAATTGTATGTAATGAGTGAACACAAAGAAAAATCTTTGGCATCTGACAGGCCTTACTTTATTTGATTAGTTTTAATATTTAATAGTTTTTTATTTGTTTAATTATGGTGACATTCCAGTATTCCAGTATTAATTTTGTTTTCGTTTTATTGATGAATGCTTTTTTTGAAATTTGACGATCTCAATATAAAAACATGTAATTTGACATTTTGTGCAATTTATAAATTAATTATATTGACTAAATAAATCATAGATATGTAAATAAATAAACTAAACTTGCCTGAGATTTTTCTGAATGTTGTCATTGCCTATAATTTAAATTTAATAATTTAAAAGTTCTTCAAAAAATCAGAATCGAAAGAATCGGTTATAATTTAACACTTAGTTTTCTTAAAGTTTGTAAATTATAGCACCTGTCTTATATTAATCACTTACTCTAAGTATGAAATTATACTTATCTGGCACGGCGAGAGTCACACCATGCAAGTAATACATTGCCTTATGGACCCTGTCAAAAGCCATAGTAACCCCCGCAATGTAAGTCAAATATGATTCTAGAAAATGTAAACTTCGATTTAAAATTTAAGTAAACTCAACAACGTAAGTTAATGTGTTTTTATATGTCTAAAGGCTCACAACCTAGCGATTGTTTACGAAATAACCGCACATCCAGTTCATATCTAGATATAAGTTATAAATATGATGTCAGTGAGTCAAAAGTTAAATATATGATATCGTGCGCTATAAACCTCTTTAATCGCACATGTGCGTCCCAGGCAGGCAAAATTTTAGTCCAACCACGTAAAATCCTTTCACATAAAGTCTTCGAGTAAAGCACGTTAAAGGCGCAAACTGTCTCTTCAGGCACTATGTTATACTTTTGAAGTAGCAGTCAACATCACATAACTAGACCTCGTATTTTCCTCCTGAGCAGGTTCCTGTCGAAAACACCTATGAGGCTCAAATTGCGTTGGTTTCTTTAGCATTTTTCTAACAAACCAAACCAAACCGATCACAATAACCATCAACCCTAGAGCCACCCCCACTAACGCCGCGTTCAAACTTTTGAAGCTTGCCTTCATTTCTAAAGACCCGAATTCCAGAACTTGAGGCACTATACAAATCGGTCTGATGTCATCCACTTTGTACTTCGACAGAGTTGCGCAGACTTCGTAAGGCCCTCTCAAGAAGCCTTCCATGGATACTTCGAGAGTCGATTGGCAGGGAGTGTCTTTCTGGGCTACTAAAGACCCCCTGGATAGAACTGCTAGAACTACGTAGCAGTTATGTAACGAGTATCTTGGGGCTGTGGAAAGCCTCTGGGAACGAGGCAGCACGAATGGTCGGGGTGGAGGCAAACCCGTAACTGATATGAGCACTGTTAGCAGGCCGTCGCTGGTGACGTTGGATCGGACTTCTGTTACCCTGTAAAGAAAAAAAACAACATACCTAAAAATAATAATATATTATTATTATGTACATACAAACAAACATTATAAAAACCTAACCTAGTGTGCCGCCGGCAGCGGGGCAGGGCTCAAGCTACCGGTGGTTAGGGCTGCAGAGTGAGGAATCTCCTGACTATTCGTGACGTGTTCAGGAGTACCGCCTTCTGTATCTGACCCTTGATCCAACCTTCTAGCGAGAGTCTCTTGAGGTGTTGGTCGAGACTCTTCGCTATAAGACCGTTCGCTGAGACGACTATCGGAACAATGATTGTCGAGTCAACATCCCACATAGCGGTTACCTCGTGGGCCAAGTCAAGGTACTTGCTGAGTTTGTCCTTCTCGACCTTCTCTTCGTCATGCGGGATGGTGACGTCGACCAGCACTGCTCGGCGTTGTGATCGATCTGTTAGCACGATATCAGGCTTATTGGCCGCAATAGTCCTGTCCGTGATAACAGATCGATCCCAATAGAGCGTAGCACGACCATTTTAGAGAACAGGCGCCGGTGTGTACTTACAGTACGGCACTTCAGTCTCAACAAGGCCGTACCGAAGAGCAAGTTGCTGGTGAATAATCCTGGCTACTAGGTTATGTCTGTGCAAGTACTCGCCGTTAGCAAGATGAGAACAACCGGAAATGATATGCCTGAGTGACTCACTGGGACGGCGGCATGTTCGACATATGTCGACCGTACCGTCCTTCAGGATATATCTCCGGTAGTTATTCGTCATGATAACTTCATCTGCCATTGCACAGACAAAACCCTCGGTTTCCCCAAAAAGGTCACCGAAGCGTAACCAGACGACGTAACCGACGCAAACAGATCTACATCCGGCCCAGACAGGGCCCGGTAGAACCGCCCGTGTAGCTCCTTGCTCTTCCATACGTTCTTGCGGTCCTCGGTGCTTAACACCGTAGGTTTGCGCCAGTTCCCGTTAGTCAAGGAGAGCGGCGTGAGGTTCCTGTCAACTGCCACCACATGGCGATGCATCCCGCACTCATTTTAAAGGAAATAGTCCCTGAGACTGCACATCTCGCGGTTGTGAAGGCTTTTGGCATTCAAGAAACCTCTACCGTCACACTTCCAATAATAATAATATAGTGACATCTCTCAGTTACCTCAAGTTATCCCTGGTTATCGGAAGGGTGACAGAAACAGGCGTGGGGGTGACAAAGGGCGCCCGCTGCCGCACCATCTGTGGAGGACCGCAACCCAGCACAAGTGCCAAAGGCGTGTCATCGTTGTCCATCTCTTCTAGCGCTATACAAAACCTGTGCAAGAGCAAGAAAGATGTTAACCCTTAATAGACCCAGACTGTAATAAAGGGAAATCGGGAACGGTAAGCAATGCTCCCTTCTCGCGGGGGTTCTGTAGCCAGTTGCTGGTTACTTATGGACCGGTTCTAATCTATCTTAAAGTTACTTAGAACTTTTATTTTTAAAAGATTTTAGGGTTTTAAACCCAAGGGTCCAACGGAGCCCTAATGCTCTCACTGATCCATCTGTCTGTCTCTCTGTCATATATCTTTTGAATCGTGACGGGTACTTGAACATTTAGAAGGGTATTATTACTGTGGCCGCTATAACAACAAATAGTAAATATTAAAGAAAATAAAGCACGCTTCATATATAGAATCTTTTCAAATGATTTAATTACTCATTAATTTATTGATTCATCAAAGTCCAGTAGTCCAATTTAATAGGATTGGCTGAGTGGAAGAAGGATTTACTGTGGGCGCTAGATCTATTCAAATAAACTTATATTCATTAGTTTGAAGCATAAATCAATGAATTATTTAAATTTATACATTTATTGTGACTAGCATGGAAGAATAACGTATACGACAATGTAATAATTTACTCTGTTATTAAGACTTAATATCAAAATTCCTCTGAATTCTTCATGACATAAGCATATTAATTATTTAAACAAAATTTGAAAACTTTGACTTCCTTTTGACGTCATAAACTACAATAAACAGGATATTTTACAGTCCTCAAATCAATGGGGTTTAACATATTTTGTCTGTTTATTTCAGTTTTAAGGAACGATACTTCCTGTAAATCTTTGAGGAAAACCTTAAGATGAATCAGAACGAAGCCTTGCTACTCAAACAAACTAATGTCGCTATCATGCACAACCAGCTGAACTGATGAATCAATCGCTACCTATATTATTCAATCGCCAGCCCATAATTATAATAAAATGCGGTAACCTAACAAGACCAACAGATATGGTCATCATTACCCACTGCATCACTTGGCTATACTAGAAATTAACCACACGCTCTTGCTCGCTATTCCAGCTGCTAAGCAGCTGTGCTTGCACTGTTGTGTTCCTCCGTGGAGAACAAGAGAACCGGAGAAATTACTGTCACAAGAGGTATTCCATCTTGGCCCACTGGGTTGGCAACCTTTGCAATCTTCTTGGTGTAGCGGGTGTCTATGGACATTAGTGATCACTTAGTGACCTACTTGGTTGTTTCCCTTTATTTTTTATTTATTCATTTTTATTTTTATGAAATAGGAAGGCAAAGAAGCAAGTGGGTCACCTAATGGTAAGTGTTCACCACCGCCTATATACACCCGCAACAGCAGATGCGTTGCCAACCCAGAGGGTTAACATGGAATACCTCTTGTGCCAGTAATTACACCGGCTGTCTTGCTTTCCACGCCGGAACACAACAGTGCAAGCACTGCTGCTTAGCGGCAGGATTAGCGAGCAAGATGGTGGTAGCGATCCGGACGGACCTTGCATAAGGTCCTACCACCCGCGACCCTTTCTATTTAATATAAGAATTGATTCATTAAAATCCCATTAATGACCACGGAACTTACGTATATTCCTCAACAGGGTCTATCTTCAGTCCTCTCAGCACCACATTAGCCGGAGCTGCTCGATGACAAGCCACGTGCTTTGGCAGTCCACCTCCCCTGGACGCAGTTACTCCGGTACATCGGAACCGGCGAGTGGAAGGTGGGTCCACTGACCAGGATAAGTAGACCTCTTCATCGTCAAACCACGCGTCCAGAAGCGAGACCTGGTAAGAATTGTTTTTTGTAACCGGTAGTTTTATTCTCAGTAAGGGAATCTTACTTAAAGAATGTTCCTTTACTTTTTTTTCAAAGAAGCTATTTGTTTAAGCTTTATATACTTTGAACAGATACTGAACAATCAAATTTAAGGACTTTAAGAAGGATAGGTTTAACCCAAAAATAGTAAGTTGTTTAGGTTAGTTAGATCAAAATAATGCCGACTAAATTAATAGTATTATTTCTAATTCTATTTATAAAGTAATTATTTTGTTTCAACTTCAAAAGGAGGCTGACGTCAAATATTTCTCTACTTTTATACTCCGGCAAACAATTTGGGGCCTTCACTGGCTGTTGAGGGGGAAAATTGAATTTGTCGTAACACGAAATTTGCAAAGCTAATAATGAATATCGGAGCTGTGTTTAACTAGCTGTATAAAAATTACGACTTGTATTTTGAAGACAAATAATCACGAAAGTTTGGCGGAAATGTCCTCCAAAAGTAAAAATAATATAACTCATACATTATGTTAAATCAAAGTCGTTTACCAGAATCAAGGAAATTTACGCCTTAAATAGCGCAAAAAATCTTCCTTAATAAAATACAATGCATTTGATTTACTTCGATCACCTGAATCACCCGCTCTATTAATACTTATCACACAAAGGAGTAAATGAGGTTGCCCTCGCCTACACAGCATTTCATATGGAGAAATGTCATAGGCTAAGATCTAAAAATATACGACGCTATCCACGTCAAACACGACCGGATAGTCTAGTGGTTAGTGATCCTGACTATGGAGCTAGAGGTTCTGGGTGCGATTCCCTGGAAGAGCAAATGTTTGTATGATGAATATGAACGTTTAAGGATGTTATATGTATTTACCTATATACGAATGTAAACCGTTGTCTAGTACCCATAGTAAATGCTTTGCTTAGTTTAGGACTAGATCAATAGGTGCAAATTGTCACAAGTATTTTTTTTATTATACCCATGACAGCAAGGAATAAATAAATTCCCATAGACCAAATCAGAAAAAAAAAACAATCAAACTGGTATCTAAAACTGACTGAACTGGTACCTACTTCCTGTAAAAATAGTGTGCGACTAGCAAATCTTTTATTTTCGTCAGACAGAGCTTAATGTTAGTGGTTATCTGGATATCCCTAGTGCCATTTTATAATAAGCGAAAAGCGATGACTCTTAAAAGAAGACTCCCCTATCTAATTTTGAGCAGATATCGATTTAAAATAACATCTCTATTTTTTCACATGACAGATAACTGACAATCTTAAGGTAACCAAAGTGCTCGAAACTAAAAAGAAATTTTCCCTTACCTTTGCTTTCGAAATCGGCAAATCATCTTCCGCCGGCACTTCAATCTCGTCATCATACAAATCGTCATCCAACCCCTGCTTATCGTCATACGATTCCGTGTCCACATCAATCTTGGCTTGAACATCTACAGCGTTAGTGATCTTGTTATAATCCACTTCGGTTTTCTCAATATGGTCGAAGTCATCGCATAGTTTATTTTTCGAAAGGCGGGAGAGAAGGGCACCTTCCAAATGGGGTGGTGTGGCGCAAACCGCGGCTGACTTATCTGATTGGGAGAGGTTTTTTGCTTCCCTTAACCACCTCGCGAAGCCGGCCATTAGACAATCGCAATTAAGTGGATTATCTGCAAAAGAATCAGAATTTATAAAAGCGGGAATTTTAAAGATAAATGTTGGTTTTGTTTGGGATGCAGCTTAAGTTATTTTCGATTACGACGTTATTAACAAATTGATTTCAGCTGAATTAAATACAAGTGATGACAAACAAACTAAATCCGATACCAAGAATAGTTGTCGCTACGCTTCTTTAAGCGAGGCTTCAATAGAACTTGTGCTTCCATGAAGAAAACAAAGCATAAACTATAGCTACCTTCAATAGTGAATCGCTCAAGATCCTTATGGTGCGCGAGTGCTCCGTCATCGATCATCGATATATCGTTGTCGTGGAGCAACAGTTCCGTCAGTTGCTGCAGACTTTTCAGGGGTTCAGCAGAGAGGGAACGGAGGAAGTTGTGCGACAAGTCCAGATGGATTAGTGTTGTCAGCTGGGCAAGAGAAGCACCTGGAAATAGAACGAAGTAATTAAAATAACAATTTAAAGCGGTTTTACCACACTGCAGAGGAATTGTGAACCGAAAATTTATTGAGATATAAAACAATTGGTTTGAATTGATATGTTTATACTAATCACCTTCTTTAATTTCTTCTTCTTTACATCTTTACATAGTATAAAATGAAGTCACTATCCGCGTTTGACTACATCGTAATTTCGGCTGCCTACTCCTACATATTTATAACGTTATCGAAACTTAAACGCGACAGAAATATATTGGTAATTTATCTCGACGTTTCGGCCATGTTTCAACGGCTGTCGTCACGAGTAGACCGCACTCCTTCTAAACCACACAACGGGTTTCGATACGGTTGTTCAAAAGTTTTTTTATAGAAGATACGTACAACACATTCTAATAAAGTTTTCGTAAGTAAATTGGACCCGTGTGCTCAGTGGCCCTAACGTGACTGGCCAAGTTTAGTTTATCCCTATCTGCGTCCCATTCTTGTGACACTAGTTAGACAGAGACACTGGGAGGGGTTAAACTAAACCTGGGCTGTCATGTTAGGGCCGCTGGTCACTAGTATATTGTAGTACTTAAATACGAAAACAAATGTCTCTCTTTTCCCTTTCTGTAAGTCATAAGTTACATCATAACCATTAAACCGATTTAAACAAGGAGTTGTTATGTTTAATTATTGATGATTTTTACAACATAAATCGAAAACCAACTAAATAAAACCAATAAAATCGACAGATCCCTCGTCCTACGACCGAGCTCCTGTAAATAAGATTTAAAATAATGTAATAACGATAAAATAACTAGGTGTCCTCGTAAAATTTCACGCAGGTAGAGTCGTAGGCTACAACTAGTAGGAAATTCATTTCAAATGTCTATAAACTGAATATCTGGATAATCATTGCATTAAGCAGAGCTTACTGAGCTCGCCAATTCACGAACGTGTGGAGTTCGGCCTAATTACAAACGTTCCTAGCTCATTGGTTTGAGTAATCTAGTCGATATCGCCAATAGTACTCACTAGCCTGAAACATTAGCAAAATTACTGGGTGAATAAATAGTCGTTACAATACATGAATCTCATCGCCCAACGATCATATTTGTCAATTTTTCCTGTCATACCTCAGTGGCCTATGACCGGTCCAGGTTTAGTTCAGTCCTTCATGTATCTCTGTAAGCGTTGCTGGACTATCGATAGTATCCATAGTATCGGTACTATCGATAGTTTTTTACTAATTTTATCGATACTAAAGTACCTTCGAAAGTTCTCAAAACTATCGAAAGTATTGCACTATCGATAGTTCGTTAAACTTCGACAGTATTATCCTTGACTTGGAATTACTCTAAGTATTAATAATGCCACATAAATCTATTAATAAAATTACTAATGCATGTTTTTTTTCTAACTTTGTAACAAGTTAATACATTACCAATTGTTAAGATTCCATAGTCAATTGCACTCGTTTAGTTAACAGAAAGAAGGGTAGCCTCGACTCACTAAGTCTAAACAACTCAAACCCGTATCGAGAGAGGTTTAAAAGATAACAATACTTTCACTTTATTTCCGTTACTTCGTTGCGTATCCGAGTTTCTTCTGCAGCGGAAATTGAAACGTCTCGGATCCGTTCGACAAAAACCTTCTGTCAGCGTTATCAACAACCTTCTGTATCTTAAACTACGATCGATTACGCTTTCATTATTTTGACTGTCAATCCTAGCTTAAGATATATCGTGAGATTTAGATAATTATCAAAATCAACAAAAAACAAAACCTTGCAGACACTTTTACTTTTCAACTGGGACAGTCTTACACCACCTAAGCCACAGGATAAGAAGCCTTTATGTTGTACCTTACCCAAAATTATAAGTATTACAAAAGTATAATATACTACTCAAAATGAAATAGGGCCCACACTACTTTTCTCAGTAAAACGAAAATATAAAAATAAGTATGATCCAATGCATATTTATATAGTTGGGGTTTTCTTAATTGTTTACACATCAAATTTATAATATAACTTTCAAAAAGTGCATCGTTAAAAACACAATTTCGTTTTACACAAAATATTCAAGTGGGCCCTCTTTTGTTTTGAGTAGTTTATAATCATTATTATATCTTTAGATACTATTAATTCAGTGTAAGAGAAGGAAGTGCTTACGAAATGGCGGTTGTTAAATTAAAAGTTAAATATTTGCAGAAAAAAGAAAGGAAAAATATAATACACGGAACTTGGATTCGAGTGGAATAAAATATAAATATGTAATTACTGTTTTTCAAGTCTGTTGACCGATTCCTTCTAGCTTTACCCTTTAAAGTACTATAAAATATGCAAACTAATCAAACGAAAATATTGGTCCTCATTACAGTATGCACATATGCCGACAGCAGGGGTGTCAGGTTCAAGATTGTTGAGAAAATGTTACCTAATTCAGAAGTCTATAATAAGGATCGTTAGCTCTTTTGTGCACTCACGGGCGTAGCTATGGGGAGAGGTAGTTTGGAGAGCAATGCCGACCCTAGAAACCTCTTTGCTCTCCCGAGAAAAATGTATCTCTCATTAAACGACTGTGGTTAGTTTAGCTGGACGGCTGCCTGCCCCCGTAGAAATCCCTAGCTACGCTAATGTGTGTACGCAAGTGCCAGGACCATTCTAAAACAATACAAACTTAGACAAATTCAAACAATACAAGGAGCGGGGAATGCTAAAGGTGCTACCATTTCCAAGGATCAGGGAATGCATGAATGGCATGAGTAACATACCTGAAACGGCGACAATCTCGTTGTGAGACAAGTCGAGGTGTGTGAGGTTAATGAGGTGCCGGAACGCGTAGTCCTCTAGTACGTCGATCTGGTTGTTGTGTAGACTCAGCTGCGTCAGGTTCGTCAGGCCTACGATATAAGATTTGGAAATCACACACAGAATTAGATTTAGTTTTATGTCCCTCCTGTGGCTCTAATATGATCGTTCAAGTTTAATTTATATTTCTCTGTGGCTCTGTCTAACAGTGTCATAAGAAAGAGACGCACATAGGGATACATTTGGGTAGACACGTTGGAGCCACTGTTGTCAAACGTTAGGACTATTTTGACATTTGTCAAGTCTATAGGTTTAACTAAATCATCCCTTTGGCCTTTGTCTGTTCACTGTAATCTTTACAACAGTTTTCATTTTCATGCATATCACTTCTCGAGAAGACTGCTTGACGCAATAATTTTGCAATAGAATTCTTATAACCATTAGATTCGCCATTTGTGCTGACATAACCGTCTGGCCTTGAAACAAGCCATCAATGTAACCTATTGTTTTCTAATTTACTCCCACTGAGTCCATTGAACGTTGATGATTCATCGTAGTATAAAAACGGAAAGGACGATCGTTTCACAATAAATATGTCCGCTATTTCACCAAACTAACATATGTCAGGTGACAACGACAATTCGGAGTACATTACATTACGTAGTATTTAAGTCCGGCAATTCAAAACTCTTGGAGCTAGCCATGTATACCGAAATTTCGTTGTAATAAGTTATGTCACCTGTCAGTTTGGTAAAATAAGGTCATGGCAGTTACATTGTCAGACATAAAATCTCTGCTAATGTGGAACAATTATTTGAAACACGGGGCCATTCAACGATATAATATGAAATAATCTTTGGTTGTGGAATGATCTCGTCGAGTTTTTTTCCGGTATCTTTTCATCAGAGGTTTTTTCCGAACAGGTGGTAAATTTTATGACATTCATAAGTGCTTCCTGTTAGCTTAATCTGAATAAAGATGTTTTGAATTCGAGTTTGATCTTACTGCTGTGATTTTTCCAGTGAAGGTATAGCGTGGGAGTCTTCTAATGGGCCATTTAAAAGTTCCTGCAGGGTTGGCAAAGTGGATGTGATTGCTCTGGAGTTATAAGCACCAATAGGTTTTCCACCGACGTGTTATTAAAAATAAATGTAGCTTAGTACTCGATCTTATTTACCTCATTACCTCGCATTCTTCAGATTATAAAATATCTACATCTTTAAAGGTAGGTATTTAAAGAACTATTCATATTTTAACCATTACCGAAAAGCTAATAGTAAATTTCCAATTATTTTCAAACCTGACAGCGCTCCCCGTCGTATGCTCGCAAAGGTATTGTCTGACAGCTGCAGAATGGCCAAGCACGGCAAAGGTGGCACAGTGTTCGGGCTCAAGGGACCCTCCAAGGCGTTGCTTGACAAGTCCAAATCTTTTAGCACGTGTGCTTCCTGAAAACGAGGAAAAATATTGTGAAGATTACGAGGTTTATTAACTATACCTCCTTTGTAATCGGATTAGTTTTGGTCCCTAGGTGGGGATTGAAGGGTTAACACATCGTTAAATAGTTTCGCAGATTTACCTATATCAGTTTCTTTCTATTGTCTACTCGAAAATCTGATAGTTTCTTGACTTATTATGTCAGAAATTGCAGAAGTTTAGGCCCGGATTCGATCTCTGTGATTTATTATTACTTTTCTTGTGTCTTTGAATACATACGTATCAATTCTCTCTTATTACCTCCACATTTCGTCGCTTATTAACGGACTATTAGATTTCAGTAATTTCGATAAACCCTCGATCGATAACTGGAGAAGGTTACTTACACTAGTAGAGACAAAGGGCGTGCAACCGGTCATTGAAGACCTTGGAGGAAAGGCATGTTCAACAGTGGACTTATCCGAATCAAACGATGATGATCAGTACCAACCTTTAGCGACGCAAGCGCAGCTACTTTGAGCAGGTTCCCTCGTAGCCTGAGGACAGCTAGCTTCTCGAGTGGACGGAAGGCGCCAGGAGCGATATCAGTTAGCTGGTTATCGCTCATGTCTAAGTACGTGAGGTTCTGAACGCCCTGTAAAAACATTAAATTATTAGTCGAAATAACATCCCACTCAACATCTCCGCCCTTTAAATATTGAAGAGGTACGCAGATAGCAGCAAATGTAGCTGGACATGCGAATAAGTCAAAAAAATCTAACCAAGCTGTTAGGGCGAAAACCGAAGTAGTGTGCGCCGCAGTGGAGTTCCGACCTTACTTTTTTAACTAGCAGTGTATATTAGACCAAACTTAACCAAAAACTCGTTTCATCCATGATAATTTGTCAAAAGAGGCTCTGTTAATAGAAATCATGTTAAAAGAGGCTCATAAGGAGTTTGGAGAACTATATTTTTAGATCACCTAAAAATAGTTGATTTAAAAACTAAAATTTAAAGCTAAAACACTGTAAATGTTCGGTATTTTTAGTTAGTAGACATAATTAATTAGCCGATAGACGCTGAATACAGCATTAGTGCTATAGCATTTTTATGTATTATAATTATTATAATTTTATTTGCTTTACTTACTTTGAATGATGTGCGATCCAGAACGTGTATTTTGTTATTAGACAAATCCAGTCTGTCCAAAATAGACAAATGTGCTATGGCCTCCGTGGGTACAGTAGGCAATTGATTATTTGGAAGACCTGAAAAAAGAAAAAAACTTTAAAACATGCCCCCCCCCCCTTCTCTTTCCTTCTTTTTCTTCTGGGGGCGCAGTCGGGTGAAAAATGGCAAAATTGTTTGCTTTACTTGTACAGTTACAGTAAAGTACGAATTCCTACGTCTTCTACGACCGCCTTCCTTTCGTAAACTTAGTAGCATACTTTGTGCATTATTTAACTAAATTGAGAAAGCCAAAAAACCAAGCAACTAAAACTAAAATTCTATATACGTATTTGTTAAATGCCTAGGTTAAGTTGTAGCAACGCCTACCGGTTTAATATAGCACGCATGTTCACGACGTTCCATATCTAACTAAACAACGTCAGGACATGTCCCCAAATATCGCATTTGTCGAAACTCATCTCGCGTTGGAGTTATGTCACAAATGTCGTAAAATTTTAACGAATCCAACGCCACCTCTCATTAAAATCCACGAAGCCGTTTCCAAAGAAGTAGACATACATACCAACATGCACTTGAAAATAATATCCCCATCTTTCTGGCGGAAGTCGAGTAAATAAAAGACCTACACACGTATTGGGTTTGTTTACCTAACGCCAAAAGCGTCCCAGCGACCATATTGAACGCTCCCTGCTGCACCCTCCTGATCTCTCCCGAGGATATCACCAGCCCGTGTAGGCCAACTCCCGCCAGCTCGGTGACCGACACTGCGGTCAGAGCAGAGACACCTCGCAGCGCGCAGTCCAGGAGGGACACCGTTGTGTTCTTGTTCTTGGCTCGTTGCTCGCGGAGATGACGGCCGATTATCTGAAAAGATAGTGTGAATTAGTTTATGTTTCTAAGAGTTAGTGTCTTGTTAAAAAATCCAGCTTCTTGCTGCTTGCGAATAAAAGTATACAATGCATTTGGGTCACCACAAAAAAATATCTTTAACACGAATCTACTGTCAAGTGCATTGCTCCAGTGAGCGAATTGCTCAAAAACGCCTGAAGGCTACTTCAGGCGTTTTTAAGCAATTCGCTCAAGAGTAAGAATAAAAATATATTTATTTCAAAATTGTGTTAACTCTGTGTGTGTAGGCCATATAGGCTCTTTAACTTGTCTTATTCTACCACCACTTGAAAATGGAAGATTCTGTTAAGAAGAAACACTGCAAGGAACTACGCAGCTTACCTTTTTAATGACGACGGTACAATTAAAAAGCACTAGTGCATGCTAATGAATGAAAACAATTAGAAATATCACATTGCTCATAAAAACGAGTCAACATATTGGATGGGAAATTAATTGTTTCCATGTACTCTAAACTGTGACTGATGAAGACAAGCTATTATCAAAAACGATATGTGCAGTATTTTTGTTGCTTGTGACAGTAAAATGGTGACAGCTATAACAATCACTATACAATTACTAGTATAGTATTATATAATTTGTGGGACACTCTGACATACCATAGAACCGTATCAAATTGACATAATAAGTAAAGTGATTCCTAACTATTCGATTTATAACGTTACTAAGACATAGATCCATTGTCGGTCAGGGTTCCATTTTGTGGATTGTACCAGAAGCGAAGACATTTTGTTTCATTCCGTTGTCCAATAGAGACCTCTCACAGACCCCGAGTGTTTATTAAGACGACCGTGTTTATTCTAACCCGATGGTAGACGGACACTGCTTTACCCAACTCCTTAGCTCCTACTACGGTTAAGAAGTTCTAATCTACATCTACACTAATATAATAAAGAGGTAAACTTTGTTTGTTTGTATGTAGGGGGTAATCTCTGGAACTACTGAACCGATGTCAAAAATTCTTTCACAGATAGAAAGCTACACTATTCTTGACGGGCATAGGTTACTAATTTTACGTGAACAAAATCGCGCACGTCCGCTAGTATAGTAGTAAAGTACCTAAGCGAAGGGAACGAATGAACAGGAATGATTTAAAAATCACGAAGATAACGATTTTTTCGTAAATGTGGCCTAGCTAGATCGATTTTCCGCCCCCGAAAACTTAATATTGATCCATTGGGGAAATATAGGATCCGTTGCCTAAAGGCGACCAACGGATCAGCGATTTTCTTGAGATTGCTGGTTCTACTGGTGCCCATGGATGGCGGTGATCACCGCTCATCAGTCAGCTTCCCGTGCCATAAAAAAATTGTTAATACCTATTTTGGAACCATGATCACAAACAAATAATAATATATATTTCGTTTATGCATAACATTTGTCTCAATTATAAGAATGCAATGAAATGAGCTGAATATTTTATGTCTTAATATTCAGAAAATAGTTGTTAAGCTAAAAGTGTTTAGTAAGTTTAGTAAATGGATCCATATAAAAGTTTGTCGTATTAGCTCTTTAAGTTTATGCTCACAATTTAAATAAAGGTTTAGTGCAAATAATTTTAAATTAGTTTTAGTTTTTAGCTGTTAATATTAGATTTTTAGTTATTTCCCATTTGTATATGTGCTATGGAACCTAGTTCTAGAATAAGGTTATTCAACTTCATTCTTTTCAAATTATATTTTACTTAATTTTTTGACCTTTGCATTACAAGACACACAACCTTTGTGTTGGGTAGGCAGGGCCAACGTCACGTCACGTCGCATTTCTTTTCACCAAAGATCCTGAGTTAATGTTCTACAAAATTTACTTTCCTCCTCGTTCTCTTTACAGTTTACTCTAGGCTGCAAGATTGAGGGCTCTCCCTCAATCTTGCAATCCTTTCTTCTTAAACGGCCAAAGAAAATCGTCTCGAGAAATCATAGTTGATCCCAAAGCAACCACGGCTCGGGTCGGCAAACAACGCTTATCGATTGGCACCTGCGTGATTCGCCGGACGTTTGAAAAGGGTGCTGTTGACACGATCGGCGTCAATAAACGTCTGCTACGGTGCCCCTGCCGGGTCTAGGATCGGTCGGGTTCCTGCCACCAGCAATTAGTGACTTATTTTTGTAACATACCGGACTACTTCGGTGAGCAACGAGAGGGTGTGGGTTGGATGCGACGGCCCAGAGTGCACGAACAATCGAATTTAAATTAGTGGACGCCAGAATGTCCGTGACACAAAACTGTGATGTGGTCTAAGTAAAAAGGCAATAGGTACAGTTTTAACACTTTATTTCATAAGCAGCATAGTAACTACTTACAATTAATCGTTACACTGATCAATATCCTTGATGGATGCACGTTAACTTATGGTAACCAGTGAATAACCCGGATGTCCAAATGGACACGCGACTTACAAAGTAACTTAAAATTACCCTGTATTACCCGTTACTTGAAAGTAAATACAAGAGGGCATACTACCAGCTTTAACAGTCAATAAAACGTTCTATAAAACGATATCAGTCCCCTTGGGGTATATTAAATTACACAGCGTCCCTTCTTAGGTATGGAACGTGGAAAGTTAATAAATAGTATGACTAACGGTAAGTAACCGTGTACGATATTAAGATTGCCTTCACGGTCAATCCTGCTTCAGTCCGTAAAGAAAAACCTGACACATCCTGCGAAGTGTGCAGTCCGCTCACGCTAAGCTAAGCTCCACTCTCAGCAAATCATCATCGTCATCAAAAGAAGAACAGTCGGGAATCAGCTCGAACTAGACGTCCGATCTTGACCTCCAAAGTTGTACCAGATCTTGACACATACACCGTGCCCCGATCCCGACATCCGAAGTTGTACCCGATCCTGACATATACACCGTGCCCCGATCCTGACATCCGAAGTTGCATCAGATCCTGACACCCTGTGAACAATAGATATTCACAGTATCAGTAAAAGATACTACAATATAACAGAGCGCCCCTACCACGCGTCTTGACTGAAGTTAAGAAAATAATCATTACTCACCACATTAAGTGGGTAATATCAGTGGTACACACGCCTACGAATCTCCTCGCCGCATCCTCGCGCACCGGAGAGTACACGGAATGGACGGAAATGAACAGAAAACTGTAACAAAAGTAATAACAGAAATAAGAAAGAGTTACAACATAAGCAGTTTTTATCACCGGCCTTTACAACCAATATAAAACTCACTTACCGCGTTAAACGCGAAGAAAAGAAACTAAGACACACTCCCAATCATCCTCTTTTAAGGATTAAAATACAGGCAGCGCCATCACGCCATCAGCTCAGGTTTTTTGTCCCGAGAGAAAGTAAAAATAATCGGACAGTCCAGTCGGTGTCCGGGAAAGAAAGAAGCTTCTCGATTGTAAAAAAAAACTATCGAAACTGCACATCATGTACGTTCCAACGCCTGCTTCACCCTAGGAACATTTTATAACTCGAGAAGATGAGAGTTGAAGAAATATTTTTATTTCTTCTTAACAAAGAAAGCAGAACTAAAGTTACATGTCGTTTGCTGAAAATACGCTGAATCACTCCCTAATAATATCTGTTTTTAAAGAAAACAACTAAATTACAACAACAATCCGTCAGAATTTGTAAAACTTCCAGAACGGCTCGCGACGTTTCGTTTCTGCAGTAAGCAATCACGGTGCATCACGAAATTATGAATGTTGATATTAAAACTTTTTAAGAAACGTAGTGACAAACAGTCCATTAGGTAGAATAGAACCTGAAACCATATTTGTTACACCTCGAGAAGACTGAAACGAGTAAAAATGGAAGAGAACTCGTTCGACAAACGGAGTGACGTTTGGGATTATCATCGAGAGTGAAACAAAACGCAACAACTGTCAAGCGCTTGCGCTTTGACCAAAACAAAGTAATTGCAGATGTGTTTTTATTGTTAATAAGTAAGTTTTTAAAGATGAAATGGCAAAGTAAATGGTGTAAACGAAAGTGGAAATTATGTATGAACAGCTGAGTATGTGATGTGCGGATGGAAACTGTTAAAATGTAAGTAATGTAACCCTAAAGTGTTACAGTATCGCCTCAGTTGGGAAAATAATTTTATTTTAGAATCTTAAATTCTAAAATAAAATTATTGTTAATTGTGAAGTATAATAGTCAAGGGAAAGGTTCGCCTTCGCCCGCAGGGAAAGACGCTGAAATAATAAATCAAGAATTAAGACCCTAGCAAACGCGTACGGACTTAATCCTCAAAATACTACAACTTAGCAACTACACGGCCACTGTCAAAAACAAATGATGCCAGACGGTTTTCCCGTACATCTATTTAAGAATAACGGAAGAAATATGAATACATGGAAAGGTCTCCTTTGCCCGTAGGGAAGGAGTATGAGATCATTAGTCTGGGATTCAGTTGATAGACGATCCGTACCAACTCAATACCACACCAACTACAACAACTTATATAAGGTAAGACCAAGTCTAATTAAACTACCTACTAAATAGGAAGGCAACGGAGCACGTGGATCACCTGGTAGAAAATGAACACACCCGCTCAACGACATCGACAAAACCAAGAGGATGCAGATGCGTCACCAAACCTTGAGGATTAGGATGGAATACCTCTGGTGCCAGTAATCACCCCGGCTGTCTTGCTCTCCCTACCGGAAAACAGCATTGCGTTGCGAGCTACTGCTTGACGGCTGGATTAACGAACAAGATGGTGGTAGCTATCCGGACGGACCACGCACCTGGCCCTACCACCGGCGTTAAAACTACCGTAGTAACATAAACCTACAATCTTGCTACTTCCTAACTTACGCTAAATGCATCGAGACTAGGTACTCGACTGATACCTAGGATTACTTAATCCTCCTACTCCTATTTTATTCTAGGTTTAACTTATCGATTGGATACTACTACTCCTATCTTACTTAGGTTTACCTTATTGATCGGCCGATCGGTTATAATGCTAAGGAGAGAAAAAAAAGACTACACGAAAATTTGAAAGCAATCTAGCGAATCCTAGAAATGGAATTATCTAATTATGGTCTATTTAAACTAAAGAAGAAGGGAACTCTATAATGAATGCCTTAGAAATGAAATCCACTACAGCGAACCACACCGGTTCTTAAAGTAAACGGAACGTCTTCCTTACTACAAACTATTACTGTACAGAGCTGACGTTAAAGATTGGAGCTAAACCCAGTTTGTTTATTTCCAACTTTACGTAGCAAGAAATGAAAATGTAACGTAAGTTCCTATATCCGCGAATAAGGCAACTAACTGATCCGGGGAAAAACCAACACGGCAGCTAGAAACTAATGCAGAATGTTGAGCTCAGTTTATTAGCAGGAACAAATAGAATGACCATAGGAACCCAACGAACCTAGGTCCTAATCAGTCGATGTGAGTCAGTCACAAACCGATAAGCTAGCAAGGACACGCTAGAAAATGAAGTTAAGCAAAGAAAAGCCTAACAAGGACAAGGTAATCACACTGTAAGTGGAACATCCAACATCAAGCACAGTGTGAATAATAGTTGAAAGTAGAAAAAGCATGTTACTATAAACAATGAGCATGTCATTATGCAGGACATGTACTCTTAGAGCAACACAGAAAAAGTAGCTCGTGGTTCACACGAGAAAATTCAGATAAGTAACCCTTAAACAGGCGGTCCAGTTTCGCCAGGGCGAACTAAATCCTTTATATGGAAATCACCTAAATGCTTCCCACTCATGGATTTAAGAGTATAGACTAAAGGTCCTAGTTTTTTGTGAATTACACATTTTTCATATCTAGGTGAGAGTTTGGCAGAGAAGTATTTAGAAGCTTTAGAAAGGGGAAAGCACTTCTTATACACTATCTGTCCTTCGACGAACTGTACAGGGCGTTTCCTCAAGTTATAATATTTAGCGTTGCGTGCATGAGACGCACGTAACGTGTGACGTACTTTGTGAAATATAGACTCCAGCTCTTTAAGGTTGTTAGAAAAAGTAACTTCGTCGTCTACTGAAATGAGATTTTGATCTAAAGGGAAATCAGAGTTATAAAAAGTACCATCAATGATCATATTACGACCATGAGTTAGAAAATATGGTGTAAATTTAGTACCCTCGTGCACAACAGTATTTAGGGCACATTGTATCTCTGATAAATGCCTGTCCCAGTTACGATGATCTGTACGCACGTACGAAGCAATAGTGCGCACCAGTTCTCTGTTAACTCTTTCCGTCTGATTCGTTTGGGGATGATATCTAGGGTTATAGAACACATGTGGCACGTTAAATTTAGTCATCAACTCTCGAAATTCTTTGGAAATGAATTGAGGGCCGTTATCCACATAAACGAACTTGGGAACACCGTGGACAAGAAATATCCCTTTCTCCAAACATTTAGCAATAGCTTTAGTAGTTACGTTCCGAAGTGGAAAGAGTGTAACGTATTTACTGAAGTAATCAGAACAGACGAATAAGTATTGGTTACGACTATAAGACGGTGGAAACGGCCCCAAAATATCACAGGAAACCGCTTCACCAGGCCTAGTGATACGACGGGGATTACCCATCATACCAGCAGGAGCTAGATTTACAGGTTTATAAGTTTTGCAAATTTCGCAAGAGTCTACATAAGTTTTTACGTCTTGAAAGAGAGTAGGCCAAAAATAAAGATTGGCAACCCTAAGGTGAGTCTTAGCTACGCCAAAGTGGCCTGCCGTAGGATCATCATGACATTTCTGTAAAATAGAATGTCTATCTTCATAAGGAATTACCAACTTCCAGTCAAATTGAGCTGTTAGGCGATATTTATTCTTGGAGAGACGATACAAACGGTTGTTTTCAATCTTGAAGTTAGGATAAAGCGTAGGGTTATCAGAAACATTTTTAAAGAGTTCTAAATACCAAGGGTCCTGCGTAGATAACACGTCCACAATAGAATCTATTTTTATACGAGATAAGGCATCAGGAATTACATGTTCTTTACCTTTACGGTGTATGATTTCAAAGTCAAATTGGCTTAAACGGCAAGCCCATCTGTTTAAACGTCCAGTTGGATTCTTCAGACTTGAAAACCATTTAAGAGAAGCGTGATCAGTGACGATATAACACTTTCTGCCTTCCACATAAGCTCGATATTGTTCTAATGCGTATATTACCGCAAGTAATTCCCTCTCGGTAGCAGAGTAGTTAGATTCCGGAGAGTTAAGAGTACGGCTACAGTAAGCTATAGGGTGGTCGCACTCGTCAATCTTTTGAACCAGAACCGCACCGACAGCAAAAGAAGAAGCGTCAGTGTGGATATAAAAAGGTTCTTTAAAGTTAGGGCACTTTAAGATAGGTGCCGATACCAAAGCAGTTTTAAGCAAGTTAAAAGATTCATTAGCTTCGTTAGACCAAATAAAATCTACTTTTTTGCTAGTCAAACGCGTCAAAGGACGAGCGATTTGAGAAAAATTTCTAATGAAGCGACGGTACCATCCCGCCATACCAAGGAAACGTTTAATGCTTTTAACATCATGAGGAACAGGAAAGTTAAGAATAACATCTACTTTAGAAGGATCGGTACGTAAACCATAACGATCTACTACGTAGCCTAAATATTTAAGTTCGTTCCTACAAAATAACGATTTCTTCATATTTATAGTAAGATTGGCAGCCTTTAGTTTTTCTAGAACGGCTTTTAATAAACGGACATGTTCATCAAAATCAGAAGTGCAAATTATAATGTCATCAATATAACAGAAAACTTTATTGTCGAATTCGGCAGTAAATAAACGATCCATCAGACGTTGCATAGTAGCAGAGGCTCCAACTAAACCGAAACACATGCGGTTGTAGTGGTACAAACCCCGTCCGGGTACGGTAAATGCAGTTTTTTCCTTAGAAGTAGCGCTTAGAGGAATTTGATGATAGGCCGCACTCAAATCAAGGGACGTCAGAAATTTGGCATCTCGCAAGTTATCTAGAATATAGTTCACATACGGTAAAGGATAAGCATCAGATTTAGAAACAGAATTAACCTTCCTACTATCTAAACAGAGTCTAAGATCGCCGTTAGCTTTTTCCACCATAACCACTGGAGAATTCCACGGAGAGTGAGAAGGTTCTACAATTCCAATCTCCAACATGCGGTCAACTTCCTTTTCTAAAGCGGCTTGTTTATCGGGGCTTAACCGATAATACTTTTGTTTTATAGGAGGACAATTACCAGTATTTATTTCATGTTCGAGTAAGTGTGTTTTACCAAGACCAACCTTGTCGGTATTTACCTGGTCGAAAAGAAGTTTAATAGCGTCAATTTCAGATTTCTGACGAGAAGTTAAAGAGTCAAAGTCGTGCAAGCCTGAATCGGCTGTTACATTAGTCATACCAGCAATATTAATTTGAGTCGTTAAACTAGAAATGATTTCGGGGACGAGTTTAAAAGCTCTCCAAAAGTTAAGGCCGAAAATCATAGAAGTGTTAATGTCAGGTTGAATGTTGAAATCTATCACTTGAACGTCATCTTTAAAATTAATAGGTAGTGACATGTATTCAGTACAAATAAGTTCTTGGCCATTGGCAACGTAAAGTCTCAAAGGTGAAGTGTGCTTATAAGTAGGTATGCCGATTTCCGCAAACAACTTGTGGCTATCGTTACCAAGAATTGAGCAAGAAGCTCCACAATCCAGTAGACCTTTAACTGTTAAACCAAAAACATCGACAGCCATGTATAAACGAGTATCCCTCTTAGAAGGTTCAAAGTAAATTGTCTTTTCTCCAAGTGAGGGAGAAGTCATCTCATTTGCAAAGGAAGCATTAGAAAAGACAAAGTTATCTAGTTTTTTGAAAGCGTAATATTATTATTGCATTTATTGCAATCCGGAGTACGTATACCTTTCTCCCCACATCTGAAACAAACAATGTCCCTAGAGGTTGGACAAGTTCTAGTTAAGTGTGTGCGTAGACCGCAACGAAAGCACGCCCGTGCAAATGAAGGTTGATTCACCGCAGCCACGTGAGACTGGGACGGCTTATAGATGCGTCGAGTATTGTCGACGTGCTGTTTCTCCACGACGGTAGCACGACGAGTGAAAGAAGAAGTAGACGGTTCGCGGAATTGATCCGCTTTCACCTTAGCTAGTTCGATACGCTTACAGTAAGACTTAAGCTGTTTAATGGAGATTATGTCATAAAGAGCCAATTCCCTACTATATTCTGGTCGTATATTACGTATTAAAATATCCAACTTTTCGTCCTCAGGAACAGCTTTACTAAGGTGTTGAAACATTCCTAGAACACTAGCAACAAAGCAAACAATAGTTTCGTTCTTCGCCTGAGTCCTAGTACGTATCTCATTCATAAGTTTGTGGTCAAGGTCAGGTATGTCAAAGTCATCCCGAAGAGCCTTCACCACCTCAGCATAAGAAGTCAATTCAGAGCGATTGGAGCGGAACCAAGACAGTGCCGGTCCATCGAAGATTTCAGGGAAGCCTCCGTAAACGACCTCTTCCGGAATTTTCCGCGCTACACGGAGTTCCTCAAGACGAGTAAGAAAAGTACGAGCACTGGAATCTCCCCTGTACTTCAAGTTAAGAGAATTAATGTTGAACATTTTTTCAGTCTTATAAATAATCGTTTTGGAAACCAATGGAGGGACAGCCTCAGATTGGTTGTCGCTACTAGCAGAAAGAGAGTCAGAGTCAGAGTCAGCAAGTGCTACAGGCTGTAAACGATCCTTCATTTCAGTTACCACTGCCTTCAGTAGTTGAACTTCAGCAGTATCTCCAGTCAACCTAGATAAACGGCATAGCAAATATCTGCAACGAGAAGCCAGACGATCAACCGCTGCTTCAGAAAGGTTCTCACCAACCTCCTTCTCAATATCTTCAGCCTTCCGCTGACATAAAGCAAGTTCCGTGGCAGAGTCACAAGTTTCTAAAGTTTCGAACTTCAGACTACCTCTACGAGCTAAGTCCGCAGTCTGCTTAAGAACCCTACTCAAACTATGTCGCCTAGACGCCGGATTAACGGTTAGTCTACGAATGGTAAGTTCATGCGTAATTTCATCTTTATGCAAGTGGCAGATCTTGCATCCCGCCTTTAGAAAGTCCATGGTATAAATTAACCTTGGTTTATACAAACAGACCTAGATATATGTAAGTAAAATACAGTTAAAATACAGTCAGTGTATTTTGTAGTGAATGCTAGTTAGGCATTCAGTAGAGCTATAGCGTGAGCGTATAAAGTTTTGAATTTAAAAAAAAAAGTTAAATGCTAATTTACTATTCAGTACAGCATTAACCTAAGCGTAAAACGTCATTAGAGTAAAAGGAAGTTCAATGCTAAATTACCACTCAGCAGAGCAATAGCATGCGCGAAAAAAAATATTAAAATTCAAAGTTAAGAGCTAATTTACCACTCAGTTGAGCAGCAGGAAAAGCGTATAAAAGTATCAGTTTAAAGTTTAAAGCTAGTTACTACTCAGTAGTGCAGTAGCATGAACGAATAAAGTTTAAAATTCAAAGGTAATTTACCACTCAGTGGAGCAGTAACATAAAAAGTCAAAAGTTTAAAGTAATACTTAGAACACATCACTTTCTGAGCCCCACGTTGGGCGCCACTGTAACATACCGGACTACTTCGGTGAGCAACGAGAGGGTGTGGGTTGGATGCGACGGCCCAGAGTGCACGAACAATCGAATTTAAATTAGTGGACGCCAGAATGTCCGTGACACAAAACTGTGATGTGGTCTAAGTAAAAAGGCAATAGGTACAGTTTTAACACTTTATTTCATAAGCAGCATAGTAACTACTTACAATTAATCGTTACACTGATCAATATCCTTGATGGATGCACGTTAACTTATGGTAACCAGTGAATAACCCGGATGTCCAAATGGACACGCGACTTACAAAGTAACTTAAAATTACCCTGTATTACCCGTTACTTGAAAGTAAATACAAGAGGGCATACTACCAGCTTTAACAGTCAATAAAACGTTCTATAAAACGATATCAGTCCCCTTGGGGTATATTAAATTACACAGCGTCCCTTCTTAGGTATGGAACGTGGAAAGTTAATAAATAGTATGACTAACGGTAAGTAACCGTGTACGATATTAAGATTGCCTTCACGGTCAATCCTGCTTCAGTCCGTAAAGAAAAACCTGACACATCCTGCGAAGTGTGCAGTCCGCTCACGCTAAGCTAAGCTCCACTCTCAGCAAATCATCATCGTCATCAAAAGAAGAACAGTCGGGAATCAGCTCGAACTAGACGTCCGATCTTGACCTCCAAAGTTGTACCAGATCTTGACACATACACCGTGCCCCGATCCCGACATCCGAAGTTGTACCCGATCCTGACATATACACCGTGCCCCGATCCTGACATCCGAAGTTGCATCAGATCCTGACACCCTGTGAACAATAGATATTCACAGTATCAGTAAAAGATACTACAATATAACAGAGCGCCCCTACCACGCGTCTTGACTGAAGTTAAGAAAATAATCATTACTCACCACATTAAGTGGGTAATATCAGTGGTACACACGCCTACGAATCTCCTCGCCGCATCCTCGCGCACCGGAGAGTACACGGAATGGACGGAAATGAACAGAAAACTGTAACAAAAGTAATAACAGAAATAAGAAAGAGTTACAACATAAGCAGTTTTTATCACCGGCCTTTACAACCAATATAAAACTCACTTACCGCGTTAAACGCGAAGAAAAGAAACTAAGACACACTCCCAATCATCCTCTTTTAAGGATTAAAATACAGGCAGCGCCATCACGCCATCAGCTCAGGTTTTTTGTCCCGAGAGAAAGTAAAAATAATCGGACAGTCCAGTCGGTGTCCGGGAAAGAAAGAAGCTTCTCGATTGTAAAAAAAAAACTATCGAAACTGCACATCATGTACGTTCCAACGCCTGCTTCACCCTAGGAACATTTTATAACTCGAGAAGATGAGAGTTGAAGAAATATTTTTATTTCTTCTTAACAAAGAAAGCAGAACTAAAGTTACATGTCGTTTGCTGAAAATACGCTGAATCACTCCCTAATAATATCTGTTTTTAAAGAAAACAACTAAATTACAACAACAATCCGTCAGAATTTGTAAAACTTCCAGAACGGCTCGCGACGTTTCGTTTCTGCAGTAAGCAATCACGGTGCATCACGAAATTATGAATGTTGATATTAAAACTTTTTAAGAAACGTAGTGACAAACAGTCCATTAGGTAGAATAGAACCTGAAACCATATTTGTTACACCTCGAGAAGACTGAAACGAGTAAAAATGGAAGAGAACTCGTTCGACAAACGGAGTGACGTTTGGGATTATCATCGAGAGTGAAACAAAACGCAACAACTGTCAAGCGCTTGCGCTTTGACCAAAACAAAGTAATTGCAGATGTGTTTTTATTGTTAATAAGTAAGTTTTTAAAGATGAAATGGCAAAGTAAATGGTGTAAACGAAAGTGGAAATTATGTATGAACAGCTGAGTATGTGATGTGCGGATGGAAACTGTTAAAATGTAAGTAATGTAACCCTAAAGTGTTACATTTTGACACTTTATTTGGATGACTTCATCGAAGTTATAAGGTACTGATCAAAAATAGTAAAACAAAAGCTGTCTGTCCTGTGGTGAGAAATGTCGATTTGAGATTTCTTTGAATAGACCAAACCTAAATCAGGACCGGTATGTGGATGTATTTACTTTCGAATGAAAACAGTGTTGCCCTACAACGTTGCATTAAGACCTTATACTGCTGATTTTCTCCCATAAATGCATAAAAATCAAGGCTCCAAACAAGGTCAACAAACTAAACTGCTACGATAGCTATTAAATCAATCAAACAAATCATGTTCGTTTTAATCGATCATACATAGTAAAAGGACCCCAATAAATATTTCACCAATCAAACAAAATATGTTTGATTGAACAAATCGAACATATTTTGTTTAATTTGATTAAATACTTCTTGGCGTCCTTTTAACGAATCAATTTGTTTTACACCAAACGGGCGTTAACAAAATCTAGTGACTGTTATTTAAAAAGTTTATTAATTTGCTCAGTATTCGATCAAGCCCAAAAATCTTCAACAAAGTCAATCTGAATGACTTGGCAAACATTGACCGTAACTTTTTGCAGAACTTTGTGAACAAAGTATAAAACCCTTACAATTGATCAGCCGTAATCCCCGGCCATAATAACTGACCGAAAGACAAACAGACCGTTCACAAACCAAAGTTATATTTTCCTCAATATATATGCGATATGGCATAATAATGGCACTGTGTTATTGATATTTTCTTGCTGACGTATTGAAATCTCTTGAGTTTGTTGGTAATGACCGAAATAACATTTTACTGGGAGAGAAACTCGATTTCACTTATAGGGATGTACTTTATACTTACTCTGTTAAGACGGGAGTTGAGGAAGTGCATTACAGTTAACGAAACTGAATTCGGACCGCTATAAATCATAATCGTCGCAATGAGTAATCGCGGTACTATGAAAAGTGACATTTGTGATATTTATGAAAACGTTCTACAACTATCTATGAGTGCTGTAATTATTACCGTCTTATTTGTACTTTATGTTCAATCATTCATTGATTACAATGGCCCAGAATTCAATTTTTTCATAATTTATGTAAGCTGCTGGCCTATTTACACATACTATGTACTGTAATCTACACCTACACTAATCTACACTAATATAATCTACATTTACATCTACAGTAACATAATAAAGAGATGAACTTTGTTTGTTTGTCAGTATGTAGGGGGTAATCTCTGGAAATACTGAAACGATTCCGAAAATTCTTTCACTAATAAAGAGCTACGCTATTCCTGACGGACATAGTTATTATTTCCACGCGAACGAAGTCGCGAGCGTCCGTTAGTGATAAATAAATAAATAGAGGTAAGTAACAATAATATTACCTATTACCAACTTATTATATTTTAATAGTTTCAACAGTGGTTCAGACAAAATCGCTCTGAAGCAATCGCTCCACCCATTATGTATCTTACAAACTATCCTCCTTTGTATTATTATTCACATTGTACACTTTTAATATACACACACCTGCAGCGCAGTGTGGTCGCCGGCGCAGCGCAATGTGTGGGGCAGATCGCACGCGCACTCTGCGGCGGGGCGCGCGCTCAGCCCGGGGCAGCGCCACTCTGCGCCCGCGCTCGCGGTCAGCAGCGCAGCCGCGACCATTAACCACATTCTGTAGCAAATAAAAATATATTTGAGTTTTTTGGTAAAAGATCATTTATTAAATACCACAACAACAACAACATAAACTCTTTATTGATTCGCACAAGTGAACAAAAATAAAAGAACACATACAGGGAAATTTTACATGAGATTGAACAGGCGATCTTATCGCTAAGCACCAATCTCTTCCAGACAACCTTACAACCTTCTTTACATACTGTACTTTGTTATTGCATTGTCGACGGATCTACACACTACAATCTGACCACTGGAAGCGATTCAAAAGGTGGAACGTAGCCCATCGGGACCCTCCCGCAGGGATCTAACATGGGTGACCTTACATAGTTTGAGTTTAAGTAATTTATGTTCATGTCTGTATAGATTAATTTGTTATTTCCTCTATTAAAAAAAATTACGAAAATTTGTAAGATTTGATCCAAACATACGTGTAAAGTTTAACAGAAGCTTGCAATAAAATAAACAATCCAATAAAATAAAACAGAAGCTTGTAATAAAATATCCAATCCAACAATCAAAAACTATGTAATGTAGCAAAGTATAAACTCAGTACACCCATAGTAATTGGGATAATAAACCTTACAAGGCGAGAATATAATGCAGTACGGTCTTAACTTTGAGGTAAAAACGCACACTCAATGTTACCATTTTAAAGCCTTTGGCTGAACGAAAACTTAATAACCTACAAACAGAGCTGTTTATAAAATATCCGTTCATCAAACTTCATCAAAAACGTTCCAATCGCAAATAAAACACAGACTCAGTCCCACTGACCAAGCCTCATAAAGCTGAGTTAGAATTTTCCAAAAGCGTAATTTTATACAATAATCCTGGGAAAGTAGGAGCGTTGCGTATAAAGGCCGGCTCGAGAGGCAATTCCGCTCGTAATCTGTAGTACTTGTATAAGAATCGCCGCTGCAACGCGTGTGGCTACGACGTAATGGGGCATTTCCACTGAGCGACGATCGTATAGTCGAGAAAAAGGCGGCCTAAGTTACGAGAGGCAGTGCTTCAATTTAGTTCATATTTTTTCTTTCGAATGTTTTAGATTTCTTCTATCCAAGCTACAGTTAATCCTGAAGTCATCATCGAATCTTAATAACAAGTTAAAATAGTTAAAAAAAAAAACTTATTCGACAAGACAATTAGACATTCGATATACAGACCATTATCAAATCAGAAACTTAACGAGAGTGTTGAACTATATTGACAAGCTGAGATAAAGTTTAACCAGGAGCCAGACAAAGTTTTGTAAAGATCCAGTATTAAAGATGTCTAGTCAAATCGTTTTTATCCTAATGCGTACAGTAAAGCTCTTTTTTTGTCGAGGAGGGAAAGTTTTATTACCCAGACTACCCGCGAGCCTGGGGGATTCTCCTCCCAGAATGGCGGGTCTACCCAAACTAAAACCCTCCCCGAATTTGCCCTCATGCTGGTTCCGTCGAATACTGCAGGACCTATAAGAGGCTCCAAAACGACGCTTCTTTGCGCACCCACTACGCTACGAGATGATGTCGTCACCACGTTAGGCAGCGGAAGATCGCTCCCTATCGGCGACATCAGAATACCGCTCTGGGGATCTCAAGTGCTGCACACTTCTAGAGTGTCATCCACAACGCACTCGTGGAACTACGGAAACTGTTTTATCCTTGCGACTCTATACCAGTAGTGACCAAAGCACCCGTGCCCGGCCAGTACTTGCATAAGCTGGAAGGAGAACGACCTGCGTCGTCCCTTATACCACTGATCAAGTAACAGGTGGACAGCCTCTATGGCGGAGATCCCAAAATTTAGGTTCCCGTGATCCAAACCCTGGTTTTTGCCAGGTGCTGCGCTCTTTTGACCAAGCAAAGCCCCCGGACTAATCGCTTATGATTTGATCCCTACTTCACGCATTGAGAGTAAGTACGAGCTACAAGACTATTGATAGCACTGGGTGACGGACAAACGTTGACTTATATGGCTGTGAGTAGTACAGTCAGCGTCGGATCATACCGGAGGACAAGGATATTGAAAATACACTTCAACATGACGCACTTTTGTTACTTATTCTGTCACTTACAATTATATAAGTTGACGTTTTAGAAAGATATAGACAAAAAGTGTGGTTTCTTTTTCTTCTAATTTCAAGAGAGAGAGAGAGAGAGAAAGACCCACCGTAAAGCAACCGTAAAGCAGATGACTCATTCAAAAAAACAGATACCGGGTACACACCGCAATCATTTGCGCATAATCTAACAAATATGATTCTAGCTGCAATCAACAGTAAATACGTCGAATATATTAGGATTTAATACAAAAACCGTAACATTTATATTTCTATCTTCAGCTGTTTAGGCTGTGCGCATTTATTCTTGCCACTCTTTAACATAACGACTGACCTTATTTTGAGCTTACATTTATAACCTTAGCCTCTGTGACTTATAAGAAGTACTAACCAGTTAAATTAATAACGTACATGATATGAAATTGATCAAAGTAGATCTGTCTACAGCTGACTTTTTTGCTACTCTTTAAAATTCCCAGCTATGTTTACCACAAAAAGGCTTTACGTAATTGATTAAAAACCTCGGCCTCATTAAAGCCACCGTACATAAACGAGCAGGTTAAACAAACCAGGGTTTAAAATCGACTTCATTACTTAACCATGTCATCCCATGAATAAAGAAGCACACACAGTACCCGCGAATTAATAATGTGGTCTTATGTGTTTCAATTGTCACCTTTTTGTTAATAAGCCAGCATTGCCACAAAGAGTACCCAACAGATGTAATAAAATAATTTCGTAATGTAGCCTTAAGGGTCGGTCTGCTCCAATTTAAAATGAGCTCTGGTAATGCTCCTACAGGGATTCTCAAATGGAGTAAAGAGGAGGTAAGAGAGGTCATATCTAATCGGTTAACTGCTTTAATATATCAACAAGCGGTAGTGTTCTTGACACGGGCCGTGCGAAGTACACAGTTTGCCCTACAAACAATGTTTAAGGGACCCCAGATTTCATTTGCAGTGTGATTTAGAATTATGGAAGCTTTGTAAAAACGCGTGGACTCCGTCCCTCCTTTGTGCAAAGGGGTCTCATTATTTTAATAAGGGCCGGGTTTCTTTAACACTGATTGTGATAACGTACCGTAGAAGGTTTTTGTGTAAGGATTACAATGTACAATATACATTTATTTTAATGAGACTCTGTCATAGGCTTTACACTAATGGCTGCACTCCATTAAAGATGGATGTTTTTTTTATAAGACTTAGTTTACTTTGTCTAAATTATGTGGTCTAAATTGAAAGGTTAGGGAGTTCAGTAAGATGATGACCCTTTATAAAGATTTATAAAGGGTCATCATCTTACTGAACTCCCTAACCTTTCAATTAACAACTAAAGGTTTCTTTGATGGCTGTGTTTTGATTAAAAAACAACAAATTTTTGTTCAGAAATGCCTTTGAAAATTATTTAACACTGTTCTCCTTTAAGCTATAAGACCACCAATTTTAAGTAGATTTTCGTTAAGTGTTTTCTGCGTGGTGGTAGTTGGCTTGCTTGTATCCAGGTCACGGCACCAAATGTAAGTATCCTTTATTATCTACCCTAAATTGTCGTTTTTGCCGTTTTACCATTTACCTCTTCTTAAAACCAGCTTCCCCTTATATGCGTTGCAACATTGCGTATGCCCTAAGTGAGTAATTTGTCAATTTGGTAGCCCATCGCGTGAGGTACTGCAGTCGCACGCATCGACCCAACGCAACGTGCGTCGGAGCCCTGCTGATAGATTAAAATAAGGTAAATATTAATTTTAACAGACTATAGAATTATAAATACAAATGTGACTCAATTTTGATCACATATCTGAGAATTCTGATTAAAGAGACTGGGCTATAGTCGCCACGTAGCTCTAAAATAGATTGGGAAACTTCACACAGACTGTTAAATATAATAAAAAGTATGTATTCAGTGTTATTTACTAAACAAACAACATAAGCTTTATTGAAAAGTTACAGCAGTTAACAGCCGTAACAAGCTTCGTCAGAGAATTGTAAAATTGTCAAAAATACTGGTTTATTTGCAATTTTTGTAAAACGGGAAACTAATGGAAATTTTCGAATTAAAAAAGTTTTAAACTCTTTACTTTGAATAACATAATATTCACAGAAACACATGTTACAATCTACCATTGTTTAACCCTATTGATTAAGGATTGAACATCTAAACTTTGTATTTTTTTTAAACGAGAACTTTTTGAACTTCGTGTCGGTATCTTTTCTTCAGAGTTCTTTCTGAGCTGGCGGATTTTTTTTAAATTTTCGGAAAGGCTTTTTGTAATCATAATTTGAATAACAATAAATAATCAGAACAATAGAAAGATATAATATATAAATTATGATAACTGTGGATGTATAAGATAGCCATACATACACAGGCTGTAAATCCTAGAAAATTATTAAAAAATCTATAGATTTACATTAAATTACAATAGTTCTTGTGAAAATGTTTATAATGAAAACCCCCTCATTTTAGAGCAAAACATTTCATCGTTGTATAATTTCGCAACATTTTTTAATCGCTGGATGCAGTTTTCTAATAAACCATGAATATATTGGGACATGGTAAATACTCACTGCGTACCATAGGTTAGGTTTATTGAAAAAGACTTCGAATTAGTAATAGTTTTCAAGGAATTAGTATTCTGATAAACGAATAATCTGCGAAAACGATACGATATCGTATAGTTTGTCGGCAAAATTCTTGCAAAATTCTGTCGGCAAAAGCTTCTCATTAAAAATTGTTGTTGTAAACAATTGTTCTCAATGCACAATTTGCTCAGCCTCACCAGGCAGCTTCCCTCTTGCACGGAGCAACTATAAAAGCTATCTGCTACTAACAGTGTAAGTTTATTCGAAAAGATAAAAAAACATTCGCAAAGGATTCTAGACGTCCAATTATCTAGCGCTCTCGAATTATTTAAAGCACGATAATTTTTTTGAACCTTACAAAGCTTATTTTTACTAGAATAGTGTTATCTAATTTGTATTGATGGCTTTTATACCTTTTAATTAATAGGTAATGTCGCTAACAGGGAATAGGGATTATTTGTTTTAAAAATATTCTATAAAAATTCATAATCTCATTTAAAAACTGGCAAATTTATAACTTAGACTATTTGAATGGGCAGTTAGCAGGCGGGACTCTTTTTTACCCGACTACGGCAAAGCCAAAAGGAAGGGTTATGTTTTTTTGTATCCTAATTGCCCACTGCATCAGTAACAATAAACTATCCACAAATTCTTCAAACTAAAAGAGCAATCTATTAACATTTGTTTATACTGTCATCTTCCCTTTGTAGCTTTGTCCCAAATTCAAACTAAAGGGACAAATCCGTGGAAATAGTGATTTTTACCTATGCAATGATCTAAAATCGTTATTAGTACTAACTATATTTTGTATAAGTTGAGACCCAAGGCTATGAACAATAATCTCTTATCCAATGTAATTAGTAAATTAAGTGAGATATTTCTCAAACTGTGTATGGTCGAGCGTTTACCTTAAATGCAATTGTTTCATGCAGAAAGGTCTTAATTTTACGATAAAGTAATAACCGTTTTACAATTCCAGTCTCGTAAAAGAAGGTTATAAAGGTGTTCTCTAGTGTTCATTACTTCGGAACGTGTGTCTTGTGCAATCGCGAGTTAGCGACACCATTCCATTGTTTCTCTAAAACTAGTTTTAGTTTGAGAAAAACTGTTTTTAGTGAATTCTGTGGAACTTCTACAGCTTCTTATTATCCTTTGGTTATCAAAGACTATGTACGAGTATAGTATGTATGTATGTAAGTAAATTCTTTATTGTACAAAAAACATAAATTTCAACAAAAAGAGAAACAGTGATGTACAAAGGCGAACTATAGTCTGCGGTAATAGAACTTTATAACCTATCGAATTATTGACATTAATAGATATTAACGTATTTCAAGTCGAGTTATTGCCCGAAAAGTTTCTTTATCGACGAAATTGAAGAATTGACATTCTTTGACACGTTCTGCAGTCTAAACGAATTGATAGATTCTCACATGTGAGGTATCGTTGGATTTGTCTCCATTGTGGAAGTGGCATACACGTAGGCTATAATATAAAATTTGAACATGGAGTCTGTAAATAAAAAAACAGGACGCAATTTTTTTGAAAAATTATAAGTACAAATCTTCTCGTATCGTTAGTAATAGTGGAAACATGCATCGACGCTTAAGTCATATTAATTAGCAGCTGGGTAACACTAAATGTTGCATAAAATGCAGCAGGTTTATCTGCATCTCTTTCTTTTAAACGAATAAAATTACGAGATCACAACTTATCTTGAGCATAAGTCTTGTTTCTTCAAAAACGGTTGCGCGTACCTTAATCACCCAATTTTATAATTGTGCAGCTCCGTTGTTATTCTTACTGAAGAGCTTGCAATAAAGAGTATTAGAATAGAATAGAATTATTTATTTCGACCATCTTTTGGTCATACATTAGTATTGTATTATTATGTTATTATATTGAATTAGTATTTTATTGAGAGTATTAAATTATTGCGTATTGTATTATTCAATTAAATTGTAAAATACACCAATTGTTCATCAAATCGATCACTAACGAACATGCGGGTCACACGATGGAAAGAGACCATGATCACCGTCGAACACGGACACCACTGATCTCAAGAGAATCACTGAACGGTTGATCGCCCCATATAGGTCCCTCCCGTGGGCCATCCGAGCTCTCACTCTCCGTACAAAACGATATAGCAAGCTACTACTTCACGCCGGTATTCTGTGAGAGTGTGATACTATCCCGGTAGAGCAGGCCTATTAGTATTGAAACCACCATCTAGATACAATATGGCTCTACTATGACATACGAAAAAAAAATCATACATAGCTCCATGTACAAACAGCATTAAAAATCAGAAAGGAAGTTTAGATCTTTTTTTTCCAAATGGACTTGCGCTGGTAGCCTCAGACGGCTTTGAGAACTTACCGGAGGCTCCAGAAGGAAGGGCTAAACCACAGAAGGACGAACAGGAGAGAAGTTACCCGGTTGATGATATCAATTAAAAAGCTCTAGATGACTGACAAATTCTGCATAGTGGAAGTTTTGGGCAACCAGCTAGGTGAAATATGAGTTATCTTTGCAAAGATTGATACAGACAAGCCACTGACCTATCAGTAATATGGACTTCTAGTCTGTGTTTAAAAAATGGCGTACCAAAGGAGGCTAAAAAGAAGACTAAATCGATAATCGCTCGCGCTGTCAGTCTGTCGGACCGACGGCGCTACTGTCAATACTATTATTTTGTAAAAAAAACCTATTTGCAACGAAACTCAATAAATTATTATTTTATGCAGTTAGACGTAAAGTTGTAAATCCAATGACTATAAATGGTAAACTAATAATTTTCATTTGTAACATTGGCGTCAACCTGTATTCTTATGTCGGGCCGTTTTTCTGCTGACACAGTATGAAACTGTACATCCATGCATTATAATATCATTGAGACAAGCACAAAAATCAACAATGCCGTACCTAGCGGAAAAGTTATATTCGTTAGTGCTAACTAGAATGTACCCGGATGCAAACAAGTTTGCCCGGAGCGAGTGCCGACGGAATTTGTTTTGAAAATTCCAAGGACTCAGTATAAATGTTGATACTACCAAAACAAAACGCACATGCTATCCTTCTTCAGCTCATGGTAAAAGGCAGTGATGGATATAGGTACTCGGGTAGTTCGAGTGTTCTGAGGAGTTTGTAGAAGCTGAATAATTTAGGAACAGTGCAGAAGTTTGCAAATATTTTGAGGGTAGATAAGAACAAGTACGTTGAACATAATATACGTTAGTTATAAGTTGTGAGGTGGCGACAGCAGTTCCACACGAAGTAAAAACTTGTAAGGTTTAATTTAGTACACTACGCTTTTGAGAAGTTCAAATTAATTCTTTTGGATATTGTAAAAAATCAACACAGACATATGTCGTGACTAAGCGAATCAGCCATTCGTGCTCAGAACGGCTAGAATGCCTGTTAATTTTTCGCTTGTCGCGGTGTGTCGTGCTAGCCATAAGGTCAAAAGACTAAATGTATAGTTGATTACACTTGACGCACATTGATCAGCTAAAGGGTGCTGATAGACTTGGACAGTCACGTGTCACTTGCATTCATTTCATTAGTATACATTTACATCGATGAAAAAATAACGACATTACAGTCTCTGCTGGTATCAGGACATTTAGCATGCGTCGTTTGTATCTAAACGCCTGCCCGCTCAATGCTGTTTTAATTTTCCAATTTACGTATTTTACGAGGTTTATGACATTCGTCAGAATGCATATTACAGGTAAATATTAAAACTGCACTGCGAGGCACACTATGCACACCGCCTACAATCTAATCCACGCCATATACGTTTTTGTATGAAGTGTGCGTATAGCGTGCACCGCAGTGGGGTTTCACCCTTATAAAATCTAGCTTCCCTTTCTTTGTAGATGGTCAAAGTGACAGCACGTAACAAAAGTCATGTCAGTGTCAGAAAAAATTACAATCCTAAAATGAAGGTCCAAAATTTTTAAAACACTGAACGAAACACTGACGTGAAGTAATACCCTAATGTATGATGCAAATGTCTAATATCTGTTTATTGATAATTTTTGCCTTAACCATATAAAATCAAACAAATAAATTAAGAGATAATTAAGTTCATTAACGTAAATTTATATTGGACGGTTTCTTTCAATTTTATTTTAAGCTGTCGTCTACATGTAAACGAATTAAGTTTGTAACTTTAATAAGACCTTTAGAAAATGTTCGACGCAAACTGAAATAGCGAGAAATTGACAAATCATTTCTATTCATAATACAATTTCTAATTTAATAAAAAGCTTGATAGCGTAAAAATGAAACCCAACTGAAAATAGAAAAGCTAAACATTTGTTTGATCAATGTAGAAACTACCATTAAATTCTTGAAAGTCTTTAAACCTTGATTATTTAATTTAGGTGTTTGCTAAGCACCAATCAAAATCTATCTTTTATATAAATCAGAATTAAATTTTTTGGTACCTTTTTAGTTTAATACTGACAAGTGAAAACTGTTTTCAACCGCAATTTTGAACACAAACAATCTCCAGAAAGTTATTAAAATCGCATTCACAATTGGAACGTTCTTTAATGCTTTTAAGAAACTACGAAGTTAGTTCCGTTTAAAATTATATGAATGCTTAACTACGCATATTCGACCCGAAATCGTTCGAGCAAGCTTTCATTAACTCGTGCGTAAATTTGCATTTGACACCTTTCAGTCTCACCTACATACATAATATTATCCTGTTCCGATAACTTTCGTATAAAATCGGCACTGGTTTCCGTACAGTCAAAACTGTAATTTTAACACTCGTGTAATATTAAACGGACTTAGAGAATTGTATACAAAACGTTTTCTTACCACTAAACCATGACTTATATTCTGCTGTAGGGTCGGATTGGACCTGAGGGGCCCGGGTGGCATTATAGCCTAAATCTAAAAGTTCCTGGTTTCGGCACCATGTTTACTTTGCTGTATAGTAAATGTATGAATAAAATGCAATTAAATTAAAGATTGAAAATTACTACATCCTTTTATTACAAATGTGAACAGAAGAAGCGCAAACAGTGTTGCTACATTTAATAGAATAAAAATTAAAAATAAAAGATTGTCTTTGACACTACCTAGGGCTACCGACAAGGCTGAAATACCGGAAGAACATGTAACTTGAGGGTAGCATAGGCTAGGATCCGGCTGGCAAACGCCACTTCGACAATATGACCAGTCTGACACTGAAATGCTGTTGTCATGGCTTAGAATTGTCAATATTACCATAATACTACTCTTTGCTTTGGATGAAACTCCTTAAGGGAAAAAGCTAGTTTTAAAGAATAACAATATCATACTAAAAAAACATGGCTACATGTCAAGGTTTAGAGGGTAGAAAACGTTACCGCCGTTAGATGGAGACAGCTTGGTACACAACAGTCTTAAAATTATTGACCATAATTTAATGAGATGAAAAGTAAATACATACAAACAAACTACACTTCACTAAATCTCTTAATATTTAACGTTAAATAATTGTAACTGACGGATAAGTTTAATAGGAGATGATATTAAAGATTCAACTAATAGGAACACAACGTTTTTTTTCGCTACTTATCTTGTAAGATAAGAAGCCTCCCGCCCATCCCTCTTTTTTTCCAAACAAGCACTGGCAGCAAGCTCATGTTTCATCAGATATTGCTAGCGTACATATACGGCGGTGATTACTTACCATTTCATGGCCCGCTTTTTCGATTCCGGTAGTTTAAGAAATAGACAAAGAAATGTTTTTTCAAAAGATATTGAGTCACTTAAAACTCGTTCAGAAGACAATAGTTCCGCTCCTTGCTTATTAAATCCCAAGAAAAACTTCCTTCGCCGTCTCTAGTAGCGTTCCTTTTGTTTTTTAACTACCCCTTCAAGCTATTTATTGAAACGGTGAAACAAAGAGAGGGACGGTAGAGGAATGCGCATTTTTCAAATTTATTTAAATGCTGTGGCATGTGAACAGAGATCTGTGTTGTCTGAGTTGATTTGTTATGTTGAATAGTGAGCGTGAGTTAAAACGATGAGGTGAGTTAAACCTGTTTAAACGATGGTCTCATTGAAAATCAGAATGAATTTTTTTGTGTAACCGACATAATTTTTTTTATGTTAAACATTAAAAAAGGCAAGCTCAGAAGGAGATAGCGAGACGATCTGGACGCCGAATTTAAGGATTAGATGGATATAGCCCAAGACAGGGAGATGTGGAAGTTAAGAGGAGACCTTTGCCTAGCATTGAGAAACTCAGATAGGCTAATAAAAAAAATTAAACATTCAAATTATTCAATTGTAATGCAATTTAGTTGTTAATGTGGCGCAACTGGCAAACACACGGAATGCTGAGATTTCAGTTTCGAGTCCTGCCATTGCCCTAGGTATTCCTTTGTGTTGTCATTACATAGCATTTAAAAATTAAAATTTTATTTTGCAATTAGGTCGAATAGGTTCTTTTAAAATTCTGACTCTACAAACGCTTCGGCAAAAAGGGTTCTATCAAACTGGAATTTGAGTTCAGTCTATAACTACCACCCCTAAAGTTATAATTTGCAAATTGGTACGTATACTCGTATGTTGATCAACACAGAGTTTTGTATTGTATTACTGAATGAATATTTAAGCTACAGCGCAATATTAATTGAATAATACAGAATTTGTATTTATTATCAAACAGGTGCCCTTTAATTATTCCAATTATTTTCGCGCTCCGGGTGAACAAGCATTAACTCAGAAATGACATTCCATTTCAAAGAACCTCTAGTTACGTGGGTTGTTCCCGACTCGTCTTAAGAAAATAGCTTACCATTACCCTAATTTTTCTTTGTGTTGTCATTACATAGCATTTTAAAATACCTTATTTGTAACAAATTTTACGCAAAAATAACATTATTTATTTACCTCGACGACGTTATCGTCACGGTAAAGTCCCGATTGACGTTATAAAACTGTGTGGAAATCGCGTACGTTTAAAACAGTCAATGACATTTTTTATAAAGACTGATTCTGCCTTTTGATTGCATTTTAAATAATTGTCAAATGATAACTACAAGTAATTTTTTACAAAATAGGCTTCAAAAACAATTATAAATATCAACAAATCTAAAAATCCTTTTAAGAATAAACCGGTAACAAACTTCGGCAAAGCTACGTAAAAGTCTAAGAAAAAGTCTGTTTTAGAAGGGCGAAGGACCCCTGTTAAAAAATCATTAATTTACTGGAAATTTGTATTAGCATTTTGGTTTATATTTGATTGAACGGTTTTTATCATCTTAAAAATGGCAAAAACTATTGCAACCACAAAGCTTCTTTTACAAGTTTATTCTACCAGCGCATTAATAAAGACTGTCGAGAAGAAGCGACACAAAAAAATCGTAAAAAGACACCTTTTCTCTTTTCAATAACACATTTTGGTCCCATTTATCCATTTTCCTCATTCTGTACCTAGTTAAAATGAAATTTTAATAGTAATTGTTTAATAAAAAGTTTATTTATACCATTCCAGGAATTCTTTTTAGTTATTTGTAGGTAGAGTTGGTAGAACACCCGTTCTCCTCCTCCGTCTGGTCTCATGTTTATTCTACATTTATACGCCAGTATTTTCTACTGGAAAAGGGGAGTCGACTACTTTACGTATTTCGTCTGTAACAGGTTTATTTTCTTTTAAATTTTGCAAAAAACAACTTAGATGGCCTTACGATCCTTTAAGGGATCTCTAAGAAGAGATCCCTTAAAGGGATAAGTTCGCTTGTATGTATCTGTTTTGTCCTGTAATCTGTAATTTTTATGCGTAACTAGCTTTTGCCCGCGACTTCGTCCGCGTAGATTTGTTTAATTGAAACATGCAATCTGCAATATGTCCTGGACAAATTAATGAGAATTAGTTGCTTTGCTGCTCATGACGTCACGGCGATGTATAACTCACTTATCGCTATCCCGTGAAAACTAAGCATTTTTACGGGATAAAAAGTATCCTATGTGTTAATCCAGGTTATAAACTATATGTATGTGTGCCAAAATTCATCCAAATCCATTCAGTTGTTTTTGCGTGATTGAGTAACAAACATCCAAACATACAAACTTTCACATTTATAATATTAGTAGGAAGTAGGATAAAGAGTCATACATACATACTCTTGACGACTGAAAATGGTTTGGCATCTCGTTGTCATTCTTCTGGCGGGCTAAACAGGTAAGCCATACGAAGAAAAAAACCAACTCCTTACGCTCAACAAAAATAGTTCTTTTTGGTGCTATTACTTTGACGTGTGTACTTGTCTGTCTGTTTTTATTATCTATCGTAACTCACATGGACGGATTTAAATACGTTTTTTTGTCTTTTAACAGTTTAAAGCACACTTGTATATGTTGTAAAATCCCCTAACGAAGCGCAACTCTAACGTGTTATATTACGATGATGGGCGTAACTACCTCATATTCCAAACAATTTCTATTAACAAAGGAATATGCAATTAATTGACATTTACTTTATTCACAAGCCAAATGAGTTTAGTTTATTTGATAGGGACGTCAGAAATAGTATTGTGATTAAATATTAAAAATCAACGTCACTGCCTAATAAATAAAATAAAATAAATAAATTAAAATTGTAATGACAACACAAAGAAAAATTAGGGCAATGGCAGGACTTGAACCTGCAACATCAGCATTCCGTGCCTTGCGTTTTTCCAGTTTCGCCACACTGCCGCTAATATTTTAATAATTAATAATAATTTTAATAATTTGAATGTTAAAAACATTTAAAATAAAAATCGAATGAAATTTCGATTACAAATATTGAAAATAAATAAATATTGAATAATTGTTTTTTTTTAATTACACAAAATTACTTTATTAAGATTATTTTACCCATTTTAATACACTGTCACAATGTGTAGGCAACACAAATTAGACCAAAGGAACTACTAACGCATATTGAATCAATTCTACTTAGCAGATCGTAGAGCTACGCTACGAACCGCTGTAGCACCACTACGCCGTAGGCCATCTGTCATCAACAGTATCTGTTGATAAATACTTAAAAAACAAACACAAGTAAATCCGATTACTAAAAGTTCAAATCGGGTTCGAAATATGTCTAACAAACAAAAAAAACGGTAACGGGTGATGTTAGTAAAAAGGAAACAAAGAATATTTTAGTTAATAGATGTTTAAATAAACATTTATAAATAAAGAGGTTTGAATATGTACCTTTCTAGGCTAGGGCTCTATTTCACCGAACTAACATATTATGTCAAGTGACAACCACAATTTATAGTACATTACGTATCCACTATTAATTAAGACCCGACAAAACAAATACTTTTCGATTTAGCCATGTAAACCAAATTGTCGTCGTCTCATGTAATCTGACAGGTTGGTGAAATTGGGGTCTAAATATCACTGCACTGGTGCATTGCCTCACCGCATTACCTCGCCAGTTTCTCTAAATTAACTACAAAAAACTTGGTAAATATTTCTTTAACATCCCAACTCATCTCAACAGTCTCCAACTTCCTTGAATTGTAAACGATACGCTAAGTTGTAAAGTACAGTCAGCATCAAAAACGTCAAACAACGCACGAAAAAAATCTGTGTATAATTGTTTACATATTGAAACATACTTTTTAAAACAAAATAGGGGCCACTTCACTTTTCTCAGTAAAACAAAAATATTAAAATACGTATGTTCCTGTATATTAAATTAGTAAAATAACTTTCAAGACTTGATTTGTAGAAATTCATATTTATTTCTATGTCTGAATTTTACCGAGGAAGGTTAAGTGACGCCTATTTTGTTTTGAGGAGTATACTTGTCATGTTTTGGAGATTTCTACTGCAGCTGATGAAGTAATGAAACTTTTGGCTTTTGGGAAAGCAAATTAACGAGTTTTTGGGCTGTAACGTGCATGGTGAGAAAGCCAGTAAGGTTTTTTTTTTGTGGCCTGAATGTCTCAAATCGTAGTCCTCGCAAGAGGTACGGGCGACTGCGATTGCTTAGCAAGTAAAATGAATCGGTGCATCGTAAGGGTAATAATGAAGATCGAAGGGTCCATCGGCCCGTGCGACGACTTCGGTCGGCAGTTCGAACCACCACCAAAAGTCATCCAGAACGGTGCACCCTTCGATCGTAATTTACTTTAATTATAATTATATGAATATGATTATGATCTTAAGGACTAGCCCTAGTGGTCGCCACAAGCTTAGTCACTCGGTCTGTTTGGCTTGGTAAGCAAAATAGAGAAAGACAGACCGACTGACGAGCGAGAAAATGGAGACCCATGCTAGCCGTGATGATATAATTATTATAAGTATAGGTCGTTTCACAAGAGCTGGGGCCTCATTTCTACGAGATTAATGGCAGTTTCATAGATTTTTATTGTGATAATATTGTGAGGGTAGGAGTTGCGTTCGTAAAAGGCTTTGGGTGAAACTTCAGTTGCCCAATGGGCACCTTTCAATTGTTAATATTCCAAATAAAAGTACTCAAAAAATCCGCAATGTGTACTAGGCTTTTTCATTGGCATTTGCTGATTACTTATGCTGCCGACTATACTGTGGCAGTCTCAATAGTAAGATACTGCATCTGGAGATGCCGGCATGAGTCGTTCCAAACTCATTTGAATACTTGATTGCGCATTCAGCTCCGAAGAAATACTATAACAATATTTTGTTAGCGCACGATGTTAGAACAGTATCTTTGGTTCTGCACAGCACTAGATACAGCCCTCCCTTTTGGTGCAGTTGGATAGAGAACACAACTTTCTCTTCTGATTCTGATGTGGATGATTATTTATCTTTACCGTTTTTCTTCGGTAGTGAAATTATGTGGTGTTTTCTAAGGTGAATCTTTATGTGTACCTGCAGATGCCCCGTCCATGCATTCTGCTGCTGCTGCTGGCGGCGACTCTGGTGCAGAGCTCCCAGGGTCACGCGCGCACCTTCACGCGCTGCCAGCTTTCCCGGGAACTGCTGCGGTACAACTTCCCCAGAAGCCTCATAGCGCACTGTGAGTACCTTACCTACAACCTTCATCCTTTTGTCAGAGACATCAGTCATACGCCGCCAACTGTCCCTGTAGCTGCCTGTGAACAGACAGGATTGCACACGAGCACAGTGTGGTTGCGGTTGCAGTCGACGGGAGTGATACTACTGGTTTCTATGGATCAGAACAAGACGGAGCAGTAGTATCGCTTGCGGTTGTTGTCTGCCGTCAAGTGCAGAGTCATACCTTACAAGTTCCCAGGGTATCTCTTCTTCATAGTGCACTGTAAGTGTGGCGCAGGGGGCATGTAAGAGTTGCCAACAGAACTTGTCTGCACCTTTCATGCTGCTACTCATATCAGCGACACCAACAATCCGCTGCCAACGAGTCTGAAGCTGTTAGAGCACAAGTTTTTCGAGTGTCTCATAGCGCACTATGAATTCCTTACTTGCTTTACTCTTTCATGGTGTTGTCTGTCAGCAACACTAGTCATAAGCTGCCAACTAATTCCAAGACCGCTAGAGTACCTACTTTTTCTTTGACTCTAATATAGTACAGTACCCGGCCAAAAAGATTGCACATCGGTCTTTGGAAAGAGACTCGGCTAATTTCGGCTTCATAGAGCGTTGTCTCACACTACCTATGTGACGTTCGTCAGTCGTTGTACAGTTCCAGTAGGGTACGGACGCATTTAGTTGAAAATATATAATATAGAGTTGTTGAAACCCCTCGACTCTAAATTGTACGACGGCATTTTTAGGTAAAAGAGAAATACCGAAAAAAGGAAGACTATGATGTTGTTACACTGATAGACTAGTAATAAATACGGCTGATAGTGACACTAATATTGACCACATTAAGAGCACAGATAGTGAAATGGAAAGAGTTGAGAATTTTTTACATTTTTGATTTACAATACTTATAAAAAAATAGGTCTAAGTATTTTATTCAATTTCAAAATAATACATAATTTTTATACTATCCTTTTTCTAGTAGTTGCAATAACTCTCTATAGATATTGAAAGTTTACATGTCATCGATTTGACGTAAACTAATTAAGTCCATAAAGTATAGTATTTATTTGGTATGAAACAACACTTAATAAATACGTTGATTGATTGACGGTCGGCAGTGTTCGGAAATCTTCGTAAACAGCCAAATGTCTCTTTCCAAAGACCGATGTGCAATCTTTTTGGCCGGGTACTGTACAACTTACACAGGAGTCTCGCAGCGTACTACAGTTATTATTTACTAACATGTTACGCATATCTTTGTATCTAGTGTGACAGCAGGGTTCTAAGCCAATATCGTTACAGTTGAACCACTAAGGATTCCTACTAAAAGGCCCTTAGTTAAAATATAAAAAATATGTAAAAATTGGCTTCCCATTAAAAGTTTTTAATTCTGATGTCTAACTAGAAATATGTTACGAGTAAATTTTCCTCGCTTGCCAGATTAGCCTAGATTACATTGTTCACGGGCAGCGATTAATTACTAGCTAAAGTTAGAAAACAATGGGGCGACGCGAGCTGATTATAATTTTAGCATGCGTCGCTATGGGAGCCGTCTCTCTCTGTTGATTAGCGAACGCTAATGCCCCTCACGACTGACGACACTCACACGATCAGTGACGCATCCGTTTCTGCTTTTTCTCTTTTTTTTTGCTTATCGATGGCAAACAAGCTCGCTTGATGGTACGCAATCCTTCCTTTACACACTGTAACACCCGATCTCTCACGCATACCTGACCCTGCGATAAGAGTTATCTGTCTTGTTGCTAAACGTAAACTTTTCGAAGAAACTGACACCAACCCGATCCTCTAGTTTTCGCATCTAGCTGCTACCGACCAGTTTTTTCAGGTCTTCCTTCCCGCCACGAAATGGACAATCGTTCAACGGGCCTTTTACACTCGTTTTAACAATATTATTTCTTAGCAACAAGCACAGTGTCATTTTCCTGAATTACCAATAACACTACAACAACTTTAAAACGCGCTTCTGCAGCCATGTCGCTCCACAGCAAAATTGTTGTCCATGAAAATGGTCGAAAACTAATTACGAATAAATAGTTTTTTCTCGAAATTCTCTCTTCGTTAGTAGTCAATGAGTTTTGCCCTGTTTGTACGCGCGGCGTGTAAATTGGCTTGTTCGATGCAGCGCGATGTGCATTTCCGAGGAAATGCCTCAGGGATCTTACACTGTCTGGAGCTCCCTAATAATGCAAGTTACATGAGAAGCGCTTAATGTATGTTTGATAGAACCAAAATCACAGTGTTTTGTTTATATTGGTCGGTTCTGGGTGGTGGGTGGTTATACTGAGTCTGATCATATAAGAGCAATACAAGAAGGTACGCTTTACGTTATCTACTATAAGATACGAATATTAAAATCTAATGGTTGGCCACCCCTTATTTTCGCCATCGGGTATTCCCCATATTTTCTCGACTGTGTGTTGCTGGTGACATTTTAAACGTCGTCAGTCCCATGCTCTAGGTCTGGCTGGTTTTCAGATCCAGTTTCAGGCCGCTCCGAAATGGCAAAAGGGTATATATATTTAATACAATTTTTATAATGAAGTACATTTTTCAAAACCATATGTATGCAATACCGAATTGGTCACTTTTAATTGGTCAGTATAAGTTAGATTATTTTAACTTCTGACCAATTTCTCATTCGTACGTGTAAATGTCCTACAATAAATATTTAAAACTTCATTCAAGTTTAACACAAAACCATTATCAGCCACTATTGAGACAGCAGTAGCACTGCAAACCGGACATGGCAATCTTTCAACAGAAATTCATCAACAATCGCAATTATTTCCATCGTTATTTCTTTAACATGTAAATCGATTTATCAATACATAAGTAGGTAATCCATAAAGTTATAAATTAATTGATAAAGTCGTCCACAAGCGGTTTGAGCGTACCTTTGTCTCCGTTTCCCTAAAATTAGGTTGCCAACTAAGTACTGAGATACTTCAGGAAGTTACCGTCACTATGCAACTATAGTTGGCATGATTGTAGCTAACCTGTGTTGACATAACGCGGTCGGAGTAAGTTCGCTGCGGGTGTATTATGTAACTTCGTTGAGTTCCAACACCGAGTCAATACAGAGCTGGAGGATACCTAAATTAGTTGAAGACTTCTCTAGACGTTATAGTAACAGTACAAAGTTAGTATTTTAACTTATCGTGATGTCTAAAAATAATTTTGTTATCGCTTAACGAATATAAAGTTGCGTTACGTTTTCTTTTTATAAAAAGGAGGCATATAAGCATACGGGTTACCTGATGGAAAGTGATCACTGCCCGTGGAAGCCAGTGACCCCAAGGATTGCTAATCCGTAGCCGGCCTTTTCGGTATAACCGAGTCTCCCAATCGCCGTATGAAACGCAGTGGCAAACCACTGCTTCACGCTGGTATCTTGTAGGCGTGGCAATCCGGGACAAGCTGGCACTTACCAACGAACAGTTTTCCAATTTGCAGCAGCATATGCTGAGTGGGGTCCTTTTCAGCATCAACCGTGTTATTTTGTATCTGTATTCTTTGTTTCTTATTCTTCGCTGAATAAACAGTTTCTTTCTTTCTTTAATTTTTTTTAAATAGATTACCTAATATTACCCTAAAGCCTCACTTCACCAGAACACTGTTGCCTCAATTTAAACTTAAATATATCTAACTCGCATCCCGTTAATGTTCACTTTAAGCACTAAGCCTGCGTCCTAAGCAGAAATTTGCAAGATGTCAGAGTGCAAATCCGACCTAAGCATTACATCTGTAATGCTTGTTGTTTTGCTTTGATTTCAAATAGGAAATGGTAACTTAAGTAATCTTTAATCACCATTTCCCATCTCCCTCTCCCTACCCCCTATTGTTAGAATTTTATATTCAATTCTCAATGGTATCCGAAAGACTGAAGTACTTAGACAAGACAAGACAAATAGTCCTTATTGAATATAGCACGGAAAGTAGTTTACAAAAATTCAATCTAAAAAAATCTGCGGAATTATGAATCTCCTCTTTTTTAAAATCAGTTAAACATAAGTACTGCACTGTGACGTATGTAACTGCCTTAAAACTATATGAAAATTAAATACAAAAAATTGTTGCGATATTTTTTCAAAACACGCGGTATGATTCAATGTCATCATCAAACCAAACGGCTTTCCTTTATCGGATGTTTGGTTTGGATTTTTTAACCTAATTAGTTTAACTAATTAGCTCTTAATTTTGATATCATAATGAGTAATAATAATGGTTAACATTAACTTTCAGATACTTAAATAGCTGCTAATAATCGATAGCTTTATTTCTTCACTTCAAAACAATAGAAAAAATATTCAAATCAAAACATACAAACCTTGTTCTGAGGCTCACGGCAATAGCATATGGTTTAGAGCGTGGAAATCGCTATCGACGTTTGTATGTAGAGCTCTGAGTACACAATATTCTTAAATGAGCATTAAAAACCGAAACGAGCCACCATTTTAATTTAACATCTTTTGTTTAAAAAAAGTCGAAGAAGCGAAATGCAAGTTGTAAGATACCGGATTTATTATCTCAAAAGTTTTCGTTCGGCTTAAAAGTACGCGTCTTGTAACCATTCCCGTTTACCAGTAGTACGTAAAATTTCATAATCAGTAGCTCCGTGAAAGCGTGGAAAGGGATCAAACAAACAAAGTCACTTTTGCATGATGATAATTTATAACGAGGTAATAATGAGAAAAGAGCTAAGCATTTCTAAATCAACAAGCCGGAAACAAGAGCATAAATTGACATAAGAGTTTCGGCTTTTAAACGGCTTTCAAAGACCCTAATGATGTTGTAAGATTATTAACACTCTGGAATAAGCACTTGTGAGTTGTGACTGCGCCTCTTAGCAATTGGGCAAATCGCCGTGCCTTTATGCAGGGATTACACTATTCTGATCACTGTGCTCATCGTATGTGACCGTGTGATTCAAGCCACCGTAAGGTGACATCCGTGGGCTGGATTTAACCAAATTCCGCGCCAGTAAGAGATGAAATCACATTCGAGATCCATCAAAGAAATCCCTTGAAAATCTAAAACAATTTATTAATTTATTGATTTTTATTTATTGACAAAACTCAAACGAATTCTAAGATGAATCTCGATAAGGCTCAAGATATCTCTGAATGGTTTTGCTATAGTCTGTTACAGGCGTTGTATCGGGTTCAATCGTATCAGCCCCATGTACCACAAAATGACAAGTACCACAATTTGACATAATTGTAGAGTTCTTCGCTCGAGACGCTCCTTCTTTTAACTTATGTCTCCAGGTTAAAGGAATACTTATTAGAAAAGCATTTTATAGCGTTAGGAATTTTATAGTGAATAGGTATTTTGAGGATTAAAATTGTTGACATTATAATAAGTAACATAAATGCCGGTTTCTGATAGTTTTAGCTTGTAAAATCAATATCTTAGTTACGTTTACGTTAAATGGCATACAGAAGCAACCAAAAAAGTACCCTTTTTAGGTCACAGTCGGATAATTAACCGAATTAACTACAGATTATCGGTAGCTACCCATGCAGACATTTGGTTAAATAATAGTAACTAGCGGGGTTTTACAACTATATTACAATGGATTCAGTTCATCGCTCGTGTGTTGTTGATCGCAACGATTTTTCGTTAGAGAATCGGACTACGGAATCCAAAGACCAATTAAACAATCGAATACAGCACCTACCTCAATTGCGGCGACTCCGCCTCCGGCGCAAGCTCAAAGCTCACGAAGCGAAGCCACACAATCAATGATGATAATTGCGGCAAATGTCCTCTTTTGATTTAAGACGACCGCATTAATTTGAATAATTTAGGATTAGAACACCGCTGCGGCCTTGTACTGTATCAATTAACTCGACTCTCAGTTAACAATTTTAAACTTAAATGAAAGGGATCCCGAAATGTTTTGTCATCTGAATGATGTCCCCTTTTTATGCAAATAAGGAGAATAAGATCCCGGAGTGAAGTTTCGCGTGAATGCCTATTGAGGTCGCCGGCGATTCATTCGGTTTGCGCGGCCGCCTTAATGTTATTATTTGAATTAAGTATTCGGAAGTCGGAGAATTTAATTTCCCTAAACAAGTGGACGGTTTTCTGTTTTTATTTTTCATGTTGCTCGTTGGGCGCGTGATGAGAACGGGGGATACACTTTTAACGATAGTGACCGTGAGCTTGATTAACATATTATAATGATACATTAGTTGGGTGGGCCAAGACCCGGGCATTCTCTTGCTGGCTGTATTGTGGCTCAACGTATTGGTCCGACTTCGGAACTGTTCATGCCACCCTGTACCTACTGATTGAAACTGTTCGCTGATTATAAGGTTGACTTAATAAACTTCGTCGTCTCATTACTCGATCTCCTTAGCTCGCCCATCACGATGTCTGATAAGCAAGCCATCCCTGTGCCCTTCTCCGACATATTTTTCATCTATTTAGCTGGATTTATTTTGTTTTGTTTTCATCACCATTATCATTATATCAGCCGGAAGACGCCCACTGCTGTGCATAGGCCTTCCCCAAGGATCTCCACGACGGTCGGTCTTCTGCTGCTCGCATCCACCGGTTTCCAGCGATCCTCACCACTCTTCGACTAGGTTCTAAGGTGGTACATGTTTCAATTTCCTTGACTGTACCTACTATATTTCATGCCACACGTTCTCTCACTTGAGAGAACTTACAGTACTTAGTGTAGAAACTATTCATAGAACGCATACAAAAGATAAAAAAATCTAACAATTTTCTATACATTATAGTGTAGTCTGAGCAATAGACCATACATGTATAATTTTGCATTCATTAGGTGTAGATACCCAAGACGGCACATTTGTTTAAAATGTCTCAATCATGACCATGTTAAAACATGGCGGCAGGTGTTTTTTTTTAATCGTTGATCACAATGTCCTGGATGACAAGAGCCAAAGATGGGGCTCAGTGGCGCACCTTTTTTTAATCTTTATTTATACTAATACTGATTATGATAATGATGATGATGATGATGATCACAATGTGTTTTTGTGCAGGGGTGTGTGTGATCGAGCATGCCAGTGGCCGCACTACGGAAAAACTCACTAACCACAACAACGCGTATACCAGCTACGGACTGTTTCAAGTAAGTCACTAAACGAGCTAGTAGGTCACTGATGGTAAGTGATCACCCATAGACGGGTGTCTGCAGGATACTGCAGGTGCGTCGCCAACCCAGAGGGCTAAGATGGAATACCTCTTGTGTCAGTAATTGCACCGGCTGTCTTGCTCTCCACGCCGGAACACAACAACGCTAGCATTAGCGAGCCAGATGAAGGTAGCGATTTCGACAACCCTTGCACAAGGTCCTACCACCAAAATACCTTAATTTTAATATTGTCAATGCCTATCGTGTACTTATAAAATAAGGATCCATATAATTAAGGTCAATAACTAAAGTTTGAAATTTCTAGTCAGTGTTATAAATATCTGATCAATTTAGTACAGTGTCACTTTGGAATTGATATATTTATGAAGACGAAAGGAGTCATAGAGTATGTTCATGGTCAAAGTCAGAGTCAAAGTTAAAATTTATTTATAAGATTAGGCTTACTTGTGAATGTCAGATTTAACCACCGGTATTCTCTTTAATATTAAACAGTATATGAAATTGTTAATGAAGTTAAAGTACGCAATTTCAGATATTCATGACGTGGGTTTACCTAAATATGAAGATAGTTGAATAATGATATCGGCTTGTTCAAAATTAAACCGTCGCGACACTTTAACCTGCTCGCTAACTGGGGCAGTGATTTAGCATTCCGCGCGCGCGTCGCTGATTGCCGCGTGTGGATCCCAATCAGCAGCCAACCTAATCTCTCGTTACTATGCTAATGCGGGTTTAAGTTTTTTGGGCGCGTTTAGTTTAGTTGCTAAAGTTTATATAAAGTCACACAACTGCGAGGCAATTTCAGGTATCTCATCCAACGACAAACTTTCAGCTTTGCAACTTATATATCTATTGAAGAAAAACGAGTGCGACATACAGACAGATATGCGGACCGGCGAAATTAGTACACCATTCGATCAAGTAGCGAACGGTCGTACTGTTCGATCTTGATGATGCCTCGTATAGAGGCGAAACGCGCGTCGATCGTGTAGTTTTAGTGTTTAGTGGTGGTGGTGTGTAGTTGAGTCTGTGTGATATGTGTTGTTTCGTGCGGAAGCGGAGGAGGGTGGGTTTTTGCATGAACATACATGTGTCGCACAGACGCAGCTATTTTGCACGAGCCCGGCACTGGTTTCGCGGAGTAGCAAGGTAATTTGTTCCGGTTTGTTGAAATTATAAGGGCTCCTAGTATGTCTATGGAACCCCTTAAAAATCGATCTTAGCGGGAAACTAGATATTGGATTTAATAATAGCTTTGGCAGTTGTAGGAAAACAGAAGGACTACGTACATAAATTAATTTGTTTGCTTTAATTAACAAGTACCCACTACAAGCTTATTACAATAGTCAGTAGTACAGAGCCATGCAGTACCAACGGGCCGGCTCGGCCTTGGTAGCATCACACTCCCACATATTACATGCTTAAAGTAGAAACTTGCTTTTCAATTTCTTACGTGAGTAGAGAAAGAGATTCAGAGGTTTAGGATGGGACCTAGCTAAGGGTCGCCAGCGAGAAACTCTCGGGGTTGTAGATACCCATGGATGGCGATGATCATTTCCTGGCTTTCATGCTCGTTTGCCTCCGTTTTTAAAGCACTCGGGAGCCAAGCCTGTGGGTCACCTGATGGAAAGTAATCACCACCGCCCATAGAAATCTGCAACAATATTTCCTTAATAATTCTATACTATTTTTTATGTCTTATTTTTTTATAATCGTTAAAGAAATGATTAGTAGTAATTTTACACCGTCTTTCCATATTCAATGTCTTAAATATCAAGTTAATGACGTACCCGTGTTAACAACGTACACCTACACTCTTCGGTTCAGCACTATTATTCTCTAAGCGCATCAGCGTGTGACTCGCCGTCGAAGCATCGCCCTGTTTCGTTCACTCGAGCTAGCGCTAGAGCAAAACAGGGCGCTGCGCCAGCGTGGAACTCGTCGCTGTTGAGCTTGGAGAATCACTCCCCAGTAGGCAAGAAGTCCCTTAGGAATTCATTATTTCTTCAGCACGTTAATACAATATCCTTGTTCCATAGGTTCGGATTATTAAGATAATAACGGTAAACCTTGACCCGTTTCGTCCCAAATGTTTCGGGTATAAATCATTAATGGGTTACGTGTATCGGCGAGTCATTTCATTTACAGATAAAATCATTAATGTTCCTAATCAATGATTATTTGTAGCTTTAGTTACGTATTTATAAGATCCATAGAGATCGTGTAGAATGGTCAAGAAAGCAATGGTATCACGAATGGTATCACGAATGGTAGCACGAATCTTCTCAACGCGTGTTAACTCGCTACGTAACTCAGTGCGTCTCGTTCTAACCAGCCCAGTAGGAGAGAGACGCACTGAGTTACGTAGCAAGTTAACTCGTATCGAGAAGATTCGTGCTTGGTGCACTGGTTGATACATTATACCTTAGAGCATTGAGTACAGGAGATGGCATTCAATGACTTACCCCTCTGCCATAGTTATAGGCACAATGTGAAACCTAACAGATAATTATTTAAGGACAGTTGGCAGCAGATTTATCTACATTGACATATAAGTAGAGTTCGAACCATCTGCGCACAACTTTATTGCGCTGACCGTACATGGACACCTTCTAAAAGTTACTGTAATGGCGTTAAACAAAAGCAAATTTTCCTATTTCCTCCTATCTGGCCCCTATTTCTCCAAGCTGATACGGCTTATATAGCTCTATAGTGGATATGTAATGTACTCTATGTGTATTGCCGTTGCCACCTGACATATGTTAGTTTGGTGAAATAGAAGCGAGGTCAGAGACAAGGCAGAAGGAATAAAAGGTATTTGAGGGCAAGGCAGTGGACTAGCCAAGTTCGCTCATACCGTAATGTTTGTTAGTTTTATTTCATACTTAATCAATTTGTATCTGACTCTCACCTGTAAGTGGTAAGTGACGACAGGATGGAAGTTCACACGCTTTCCCAGAAGATGTCCGATCGTGATCACTCATACCTAAAACGAAACAGAAAATAAGTTTAATAAAAGGAAAGGATTTCGTTAAACAATTAATGTCAATACAATTAGACTAACTACCACACACATAGAAACACCGAACTTTTTTAATAAATGCTGGACCTCGGCTTAGTTCTAAAAAAAAAACAAAGCTTTCGATGTATTTAAATGCATAGAAAAATTACTGTCAGCCAGCTAACTTCTAAACAGCAGAACATACGTGTTATTCGTAAATCCGAAAGCACTGATAACAAATAGCAAGTTTATTGTTCCATACATTAGCGTGATTTAGCGTTCTAATCACGGTGTCACGTCAGTCGGGCCTGCACGTGACGCCATCGCTCATAGCTGAGGTGCACGGCAGCGCTGCGGCCAAGTTTAAACTAATCTGATATTTTTGACATTTTGGAAGTGTTTTTCGCCATTCAAAATGTAACATTAATGTTTCTGTTTGCCTGTTGTAATTGGAAAGAGACATGTAATGATTAATTTTCAGTTACTTTAAACAGTGATTTGTAATATTGTTTCATGTATTATTAACAACTGATAGGTCACTACAAAGTTGATCCACGTTTTATTTTTGAGACAGGAAATTAAGTATGATATGTATATAATCATTCATCAACGTCATTTCGAGGCTTGTGGAATTTCTATACCAGAAATGAAATACATAATTATCTGCATCTACAGGACGCCTAATAGTCATTTTCCTATTTTCTTAAATAAAATGGACATGATACTAAGTAAAATATTTATGAATGATAAAAAATGTATTAATAAAATTGTAATTGCTGGCGACTTTAATGTAGACCTATTAAAACCAACTGAAAAAAAGAGACAATTTCAAGAATTATTAGAAATATACAAGTTGCACCTTGAAATAAGTGATCCTACAAGAATTACATTAACTACTCAGACATGCATAGATAATTTCATAACAAATATAAAGAATTGTGAGACAGAAATAATTAATAATGGCCTCTCCGATCATACGGCACAAAAAATTTATATCAAATGCAGAAATAAATATTTTAAGGACAGTCCAAAATTTAAATATATGAGAGACTACTGTGACGAAAATATGGAAAAGTTTATTGCTTGCATGTCAGTCCTACAACATGACGAAGTATTAAATTCAACAGATGCAAATCATGCATATGATATGTTTATAGAAGAATATAGTCTTTATTACAATCTCTGCTTTCCTACTGTTAGACTTCGAGTTAAGTCAAAAATACCCAATGTCTGGAAAACGAGAGGCATATCAATTTCATGCAAAAATAAAAGGATTGCATATTTAAGATCACAAAGAACCAAAGATAATAATCTAAAGGAGTATTATAAAAAGTATAGACTTATTTTAAAGAAAGTTATAAATAAATCCAAAAGGATAAGAAATGTAAAGTACATACATAACAGTGATAACAAGTGCAAAGCTACTTGGACGCTTATTAATAAAGTAACAAATAATAAGATGGATACCAAAGTTATAGAGTGCATTAAATTAAACAACAGCATGGTTACTGAACCAGATAAAATTGCTACTGCGTTTAATAACATATATGCGCAAATGAATTATAATCGTCATATCAATTGCAGCAACAACGTCCCCTTATCAGGAGGAGTAACATCATCTATTTATATGACACCTGTAACTGAGATGGAAATCCTAAAAATTATAAAAGCATTAAAAAATAAGCACAGTACAGGTCACGACCAAATAACTATACAAGTGATAAAACGTAGTGCACCTTACATAATAGAATCACTAGCACACATTATCAACTTGATGCTTGAGAATGGTACCTTCCCAGACGATCTAAAAAAAGCAACTATAATCCCAGTGTACAAAAAAGGTGAAAAAACAGAGATCACTAATTATCGCCCTATTGCTCTGCTCCCAAATTTTTCAAAGATCTTTGAAAAAGTTATTTATTGTAAACTAATGTCTTTTCTGAATAAAAACAGTATTCTGGATAATGCACAATGCGGTTTCCGGAAGAATCTGTCAACGTCACACGCGTTATTAAAGATAATGAAAGGTGTCTGGAATGCGTTAGACATAAAATCTCCTGCAAGTGCGCTCCTATTGGACATGTCGAAGGCATTTGACTGTGTAGACCACTCAATATTACTGAAAATACTTGAACATATTGGTATAAGAGGGGTAGCACTTAAGCTTATGGAAACGTATCTATTAAAACGTTCGCAGGCAACACAAGTAACATTTTATAACAAACGTTGTAATTGCTTCCAAATGAAGTCGTCTCTGTTCTTAGAGAGTAAACTGGGTGTACCACAGGGAAGTATATTGGGCCCATTATTCTTTCTTATTTATATAAATGAGTTCTCTAAAGTTAACCCACACCTTAGCGCTCTCTATGCAGACGACGCTTCTGTTCTTATTTTGGGCAAGGAATTAAATAATACTGATTATGAGACAACTATAAACACTTCACTAGAAAACATTGTGCAGTGGTTGGCTTCTTTAAATCTAAGCATAAATCTATCAAAAACTAAGTACATCCAATTCAGACCTCATCAAGCTAAAGCAGTTCAACTAAATATTAATTACAAAGGCACACCTATAGAAGAGGTAAATTCGTACAAATTTCTAGGAATTGTTATTGATTCATTCCTAAACTGGAAACAGCATGTAGAGATGATTAATGGCAGGTTAAGAAGATTTTGTTATGGTTTACGGATGTTAGTAAAGGTTGCGGATACAAAGACAGCGTTATCAGCATATTATGGATATGTGTACTCTATTTTAAGTTACGGCATTATCTTTTGGGGAAACTCAGTTAATGCTCCCTCTACTTTCATCCTGCAGAAGAGGTGTGTCAGGATTATCTTTAGGCTACAAGACGATGAATCGTGTCGGCCTACATTCTCTAATCATGGTCTACTTACGCTGACGTGTATTTATATTCTCCAATGCTGCCTTTTTATCAAAAACAACCCTTCTGAATTTCAAGTAAAGGAAGCTACTAGGCCTGTAAGAAACAAATATATGTTAAGTTTAAGGGTGCCGGACTCAAGAATGGTCATTGTACGCAAAGGAATGTATTATAACAGCATAAAAATGTATAACCACCTACCCAAACATATTAAAATGATGTCCGGAGCTAAATTTAAAACAACGTTAAGAAAATTGCTTGCTAAGAAATGTTTTTATAGTTTAAGGGAATATTTTGAATTTAATTTTAATGACATAGTGTAACTGCTAAATTATTTGACATTTAAATGAATGTATTAATTTTGTGTCTGCTATTGTATGCTCCAATGGGCAGGTTATGTGAGACTCAAACTTGTAACATCTTCACTTATGTGTATACCATGATCCTACAATAAAGATTATTTCTATTTCTATTTCTATTTCAAATCATATTTTATGTAAATTAATCATTATACAAAAAAAATATGATGTACAAATGACAAATGTAAAATACTGTGATGTTCAAAGATGAACTTATCCTTTAAAGAGATACTTTCCAGATAACCCTGTGCATAATACCACTATCAATTACTAGCCAATTTTTTGTGAAATATGAGTCTAATAATAGTTACAACACATTTTGGGCCATTGCAAGTACTACCAGTACCTACGTGAAAACAAACAACACCGTTCAGAAATGCAACATTTTTTAAGTTGGCATTTAATTTTTCGAACTTGGCTTTATTTTAGCACTTTATTCAGGATTCATATTACCTATTTGTGTAATATGTGTTCCTAATTCAAGTTCAGTTTCCATTTGCAGAGGATAAACGGCCGTTTGCGATGTTAATTAGAACGCTACTCTGTAGTTACGGCGAACGATTATGTAGGATTAGGTCAAATAAATACCTCACACTTCAGTGGACCGAACATGATGGAGCAAGTTTAGAATATCGCTTCCTACGGCTCTAACTAGTGTCATAAGAAAGGGACGCAGGCAGAGATAAATAAATAACAATAAAATTATTTATTTCGGGCTGCATAGACAATACTTAAAAGGGTAACATTAAAAAAAAAACCTTGGCCGGTAACGTTAACTATGGAGTCTATAGAGGCGGCCTACAGAGGCGGTCACTTTCGACCGATCGACCCGGTCAAAACCATTTTTTATAAATCGAAAATGAAGAGAAACGGGCTTGTAGTTTACCTAATGGGAAGTGATCATCTCCGCCCATGGGAACAAGCTATTGAAATCCCGTAAGAAAACTGAAAAATGTTTGTGCATTTATCTATTTCGCTACTGATGCGAGAATAGCTCTAGAGAGCACAATGATATTATAATGCATGGATGTACAGTTGAGTGTCATACTAAATATCAGCAGAAAAACGGCCCGACATGAGAATACAGGTTGACGTCACAACGTTGACGTTCACATTATTAGTTTACCATTTATAGTCATGGGATTTACAATTTTACGTCCAACTGCACAAAATAATAATTTATTAAGTTTCGTTGCAAATAGGTTTTTTTTACAAAATAATAGTATTGACAGCAGCGCCGTCGATCCGACAAACTGACAGAGCGAGCGATTGTCAATTTGTTGTACTTTTTTTTCGACTTTTGATACGGCCATTTTTTAAAAGCTGACTAGGAGTCCATTATTTACAGGTCAGTGAGAGAGCAGCAGATAGTAGGAAACGCTTACAACAGTTTATCAGTTTACGACCATTGTCTTTTTAGTTTGTTTTGCTGAACTATACCTAGAAGACCGCCTATGCCTTGTGTATTTACCCTCAATTGTACCTTTTCATGTTGTTTTGTAGTCATCAATAAAGACTTATATTATTATGTATAGTCGTATAGTATGACCGGCTTTTAGGCCCCCAACTCTGGCGTTCATCGATACCCTTCGAGATATACAGAAAAATTACAGATTTTGAAGGGATCTGACAGCTTTTTAGAGCTCTGTAGTCAACAACGAGGAACCATTATAATTTCGCCGTCCGCAACTTAGCTCAGAGATTCTTAATACTGGAATCTGTAATTCGGCATGGATATACATATTAGTCACGCCAACAAATATAATCTATAAAAAAATATTTTAGGGTACCTCCCCTACACTTTAGCCGGTTATTTTGACATATCTCGAATATGACGTCATCTCTACTGACGCCATATTTTCCCCGCAGGAAGTGAAGTAACCGAGACGGTTCTTAAAACGCCGTTGAGCAATACTTCAATAGATAATCTCCTTCCTTTATACTCGGTTGCAGAGCCCCTCACCTAAGGTTGTTTACCTTTGCACAACCGCTGTCAATTGGCATTATGCACAAATGGTCGGGGTCCGCTTCCAATTGGTGCTGCTACGGATGGGACGTATTACGTGCAGATTTACTCGTGTTAATATAGATGGAAATGGGTCAGGGCAGTGACCCAATGCTCGGTTTCGTCGGCTTAGCACGAGGGGATGTGCTCCTTAGATGAATGGGTGTGGAGCAGGTGGGAATACGAGTAGATTGTAAGGATGAGCTAGATTGAAAACTGATGGGTTTAGGGAAAGTTGTGATGAAAATAGAGGACAAACAACATAGCCAATTGATAGATTCGGGTCACAGTACCATTAAGAGTTATTAATTCTGATTATTAATTAAGCATTTTATTGTCCCCACCAAAATTTATGCCTTGAATATGGAACTTGTTCTGGAGTAAATCATTTTCATTTTAATGTTATTTAATTTTGATAAAACCCTAACTTGCAGTGCTTTAATTACCCCTTTATGATGTGCCACGAATATTATAATAGACTCTGTATGAGCTAAAGTTAACCATCAAAAGCCAATTAAAAATGTCTGACACATTTTCGTATTCACGAAACCAGCATACGACGGTGCCATTACTGGCACAAGAGGTATTCCATCTTATCCCACTGAGTTGGCCACGCATCTCCTCAGTGCTGCCAGTGTCTATGGGCGGTGGTGATCACTTACCATCAGATGACCCACTTGCTCGTTTGCCTTCCTATGTTGTATAAAAACACGCTGGTTTATTTTGGTCCGAATCAGCAGGCACCAATAGGAGCTTCAGTTTCAGTATCTCGTTTATATCGCAACGATATCGCCGGCTCTCGGTGAATTCAATTACTTGAATGCTCACGCAAGAGCTATTGAATCTGAAATGAGGCGATTGTATTTAACACATTACTGCCCATTAATTATACGCGAAATCTGCGTCAGTGTTTCCGGTTGTTATTGTTGGTAAAACATCGTAAAGCCGGAGAAAACCGGCTTATGAAATACCGGCGTACAGTAGTAGTTTGCTACGGTTTTATAAGGGAAAGATTCGGAGGCACACGGGGGATCTAAAGGACGGCAACGGATCAGCTATTCTCTTGAGGTCGTTGGTTCCCATAGGCGGAGGTGATCAATACCCATCAGGTGACCCACATGCTGGTTTGCCCCCCTTTTGCATAAAGAAATAGAAAATGGAGTGCTATTGTAAGTATAGTCGTCCAAAAAAATGCTTGACCACTTTTCGACCGTATTATAAAGTGTTTAAAAGTGGTCAAGTAATTACTTAGATAAGGTAAGATATTTTTTCTTGAGTTGGTCGACAATACCTTACATTTTAAAAGGTTTTTGGTTTATTTGGTCTTTAGCAACCGGGACTGTTGTAACGCTTTAAGCATTCAGGCATTGATACTAAAATAACATAAAAACACTTAATAACATTATTACATTTCTATTTCACGTTTTAAAACGTCACAACGACATTCACCATTAGCCACAGTCGAATTCCCAACCCCTCGCTCCGTTACGAATCCTTCATGACAAAATTCTCGTATTAATATCGTTCAAGGATCCTCAAACACGCGGCGTCATTATATCGTGTCAACACGCCCGTATGCACTCAAACAGTGTGCAGTTCATCAGACGGAGAGATTAGCTACCAATGGAGGAAAGTATTAGCCCCAAGACGTTATTTACCGACCGACGGCTGATTTCAATCGGGGCTTCGATTTGCCGAGTCTTGTAGGGAAAGGGAGTAGTCGATGGATTTTAAGATAAGTATCATCAGTGGAATGTATTATCGATATTATCAAGCCACTACACTCCTCACTACTAGACACGGCTTTCTCTCACATAAGAGGGCTTGAGCTATATTATTACGCAGCCTTATCGACAAGCTTAGTGATTTTTTAATATACCGTTTTTACATACTTATTGCGTTAATCGGGACTTAAACGCGATAATAAACTGCTTATTTATTTACCTCGTGAGTCTGCTCGTGGCCACGGCCGCTTCAATGCGGCCGAAACGTCAAGGTAAATAAATAAACAGTTTATTATCGCGTTTAAGTCCCGATAAACGTAATAAGAATGTGTGAAAATCGCGAAAGCTTAAAACAATATGCCGTTTTTAATTTTATGGAATATTTCCGTTCGCATACCATGTTTTAGTTTCTTTTTTTCTTTACATAGTTTAAAACGAAGTCGTTATCCGTTACGATCTGTACTTCCACTTACGACTGCTTACTCCTTCTAAAACCTACGCAACATATTTTGATACGGATTTTACTGTGATTTAGATAATTTTTAAGACAAGTTTTTATGTAAATTTCATTCTAATTTTACCCCTGCGAAGTCGAGGTTGGTTACTAGTGCAAAATAAAGTATAGCAAACAGTTATTTCTGGTTATTTTTGTCCAAGCCTTCTAACTATATACTGACAATCAGCGCTGTATCATACAGTGCTGATTGACCCCCAGCGTCGATTAATTGATACAGCCTGTATCGCTAATCTGTGCACCTAGCACGAATCTTCTCGATACGCGTTAACTCGCTACGTAACTCAGTGCGTCTCTTTCTAACTCACCTGGCTGGAGAGAGACGCACTAAGTTACGTAGCGAGTTAACGCGTGTCGAGAAGATTCGTGCTAGGTGCACTGGACCGCGCAACTTACTTAGGGCGTACGGTTAATGTTCTGAAAAATAATGTTACTTATAAACATCTGCAATATTTATACAAAACCTATGACAGGGAGAAGAGATGACAGGGAGGGATTACATATAGGGGAGGTAGGTACCGTAACTTTTTATTTCTAATAAGTATACAAATAACTTTATTTCATAACTTTGTAGTTGTGCGTACAATTTTAACTTTATAACCACTTATGAAGCTAAATTTTTATTCGTAGATTAATAACATGCCCATGACTGCAGACAAACGGACGGACATTACGAAACCTTACACTGTAAACTCTACTGTTCTTTGTTTACTGCGTAGCCTTTAAAATTACTAAAACAATATCGTGCCCATAATTGAAAGTATAATGAATTCTGAATTTGTTATGAACTCCGTCATTCGAATGAACGAAATTTATTAAACAGCCATTGAATCATTATTATCCATAAACAACGTAACAAATATCCCGTAACAGTTACCTAGGAAAAGTTTAATGTTAATCCGGTTTTAAAAGAAAGTGAATTTTGTTTCTAAAAAAAACTACTATATACATAACTATTGCCTTATTGCAATACTTAAAAGTTTAACAGAACTTTTCATATAACACCAACTACATCGATATAAATATTGAAAGTATCGATGATACGAGAACAGCATTATCCTTTACAGATGGATCTGAATTGCCACTGCGACAATATCTATTTGAGGGACAATGCAAATAACGGCTTTGTCTACATCGACATCGTAAATATCGATATCTTGAGGCGCAACACTAGCCTCTGCAGAGCATATCCGGCGCCTTGATCTGAATACTCGTATATAGATACAAAGTCTCTAAGAGACATGCATATTTGCTTGACTCATGGTACTCTGACTATTTTCGACTCTACTGAATACTATAGTGCTGTAAGGACTTACTGACAAAGCTATTATTTGAAGTGAATCTGGATAAATGAATGTATAAGGATGTAGCTGTTCCAATCCAATATTACCAACTGGTCCACTTTAGTACAACGCCTTTGTGCATAGAGTATCACAGGCGCTTGTACCCGATTGCTTATCCTTCTAACTGTCAGGGTGTATATTGGATTTTAACCTATGGTACAATTAAGCCTAGTATATACTACCCAGAGTTAATAAAGCATTTTAGTGAATTTACGTCGTCAAATCTCGTCGTCGTCGTCGTAGCTTATGAGAATTTGGTTTATATCCAAATTCATATAAAATCGATTCATAGAAAAATTACTTTAGAAAACTAATGGAATGCATGTTAAAATTCACAAAAAAAAATGAACCTTAATTTTAATTTGAAATCGATACCCTCTTTTAAAGACTCCTTACACTAGCTACGTATATACGTAACCTCTAGGTCTGTCAGATATTTTATCGATGTTGTTGTAAGTATCGATATTGTGAATCCCAGCTCTAGCTCCTTTAGAACCGACGGATGGATTTGAATCGATCCCGCGGAGGCTCTCGTTACGGTCCTCAGGTGACAATGCAAATCGCAGCGCCACGTGCCCACAAAGCATCCAATACCGAACGCATTGGTGATCTATTTGAGATTAATTTCCAAGGTATTGGCGTCTTGGGAAGCGATTTGTAGGACCCCGGAGTCTGAATAATGAATGAAGAAAAGGAATGTGGCAACAAATATGAGCTTAGTAACAGACAATTACATACTCTTTAGAGAGTACATGAAATCGTGTATGTTAGATGTAGATACACATTAAAATGCACAGTTGTATACTTAGTCATCATTAGAAGTAGCTAAACACTGAAGAATCTATGAAATGAGAGTTGCTCGAGTACGAAGTAGAATTTGAAGGAAAGATGTGGAAATTACCTACTTCTGCATTTGGATACTAAATAGTTAAGTAATAAGCATAACAACTTTGACGGGAAGTCTTCCGCTCGAATGCTGAGTGAAAATGTTCAAAAACAAGATGTCAACTATTTATCGTAGAACTAAGTAGACAAAAATACACTCTACCAAACATAGGGTCGGATGCTAGATGAACGGACGATCACTGTCCTGTGAAGGGAACACAACTTATGAGGTTGATATTAGTAGGTAAACAAGTCATGGCTAGCACAAAGTAGATTTGTACTATAGGGACGCGAGGGTCCCTAAGGTTACAAATCAAGCACAAATAGGAAAACTTAATCTTTTTATTTTATATTAAAACAATTCGTGACAATCCCTAAGTCAAAGCTGTCCCCTCTCTTCCTCTTGTGGCCAGCTCTAGAAAAGGATGTAAGGAAGAAGTCCTTACAGTACTTCGTCACGTTTCTGTGGCCAATATTTCTCCTCGAGGGAAGCTAAAGAGACATAGGTTACAAATTTTCCGAAATACAAGGGCAATATTGTATCACTGTATTATTTTCAACCACCTTTTATTTCCAACGTTGCACGTTATATAGCTCTATTAGATTACGGAAACGTCGCGACGACACCGCCGGAGCAGCGACAAGGCGACACGGGCGTGGGATACAATGTCACTTAAATTTTACTGACGATATAACCCGATAGAAATCCGTACCGTATCGAGAGCGATGGTGACTGATAAGATTACAGAGAATTTGAATAGTAGACCGCTTTTAAAACATGGCCGATGACATATTTTGTATTAACGACAAATTATTTTCAAGAATATTTACAATTACAAACAACTTTATCACCACAGTAATTAACAAGTGGTTTAAAACTAAACTAAATATAAATAGGGCCCCAAAAGGCTGGCAGTTTAAGCTGTAAGTAAGACTATTTTTATTCTGTGGCAGCGTTCCCTCGTTAAATGAACTCTTTAGTAATATTTCACGACTAGCGGACGCCCGCGACTTATAGCATATGTCTGTCAGGGATAGTGTAGCTTTCTATCCGTAAAATATTTTTTTAAATCATTTCAGAAGTGTCAGAGATTACCCCCTACACACATACAAAGAAACAAAGTTTACCTCTTTATTATAATAGTATAGATGTAGATAATAGTCCCTTATGGTTTTGCGATTTGTAGCCATTAAAATTGAGTCTGCCGTGAACATGAGACTTGAAAAGGGCTTGTAACATCGTAAATTAAATTAATTACAATCGCGATATAAACCGTTTTAATTGTTATATTTCATTATCTGAATGTAATTTGAAGTTGTCTTCTGTTTACGTGAATTATCAATTTAATTGCTTCACAATTCATCATCATCATCAGCCTATATTCGTCCACTGCTGGACATAGGCCTCTCCCATGGCACGCCACTGAGCACGATCCTCGGCCACTCTCATCCAGCTCTTGCCAGCCGCCTTGCGAAGATCATCGCTCCACCGAGTCTGAGGACGTCCCACGCTACGTTTGCCGATCCGTGGTCTCCACTCAAGAACTCGTCTACCCCAACGGTTATCGGTTCTTCGGGTTATATGGCCGGCCCACTGCCACTTCAGCGTGCTAATGCGGTGGGCTATGTCGATGACTTTGGTTCTCTGTCGGATCACTTCGTTTCTAATTCGATCTTTTAGAGAAACTCCGAGCATAGCCCTTTCCATAGCACGTTGAGCAACTTTAAATTTGTGGACCAGCCCTACAGTGAGTGTCCACGTTTCGGCACCGTATGTCATGACGGGCAGGACGCACTGATTGAAGACTTTCGTCTTTAGACTCTGTGGAATTGGCGATGTGAAGACTCGACGCAGTTTCCCATACGCTGCCCATCCCAACTGTATTCTTCTGTTGGCCTCTTTCTCGAAGTTGTTTTTACCCAATTGCATAGTTTGCCCGAGGTAAACATACTCCTTAACAACCTCGAGAATATTGCCCTGAACTGCAATTGGTTCCGGACTTACATGTTCATTGAACATAACCTTGGTTTTATCCAGGTTCATCCGAAGACCAATGCGTTGAGAAGAATCAGCTAGGCCATTCAACATATGTTGCAAATCTTGCAGCGTTTCCGCCACGATGACGATATCATCTGCAAATCGTAAGTGTGAGAGGTACTCGCCATTTATGTTAATGCCCCGCCCCTTCCAGTCCAGCGTCTTGAACATATCCTCCAATGCATTTGTGAACAATTTGGGGGATATAACGTCCCCTTGTCTCACACCACGATGCAAGAGGATAGGTTCAGACTGCCGATTCTGGACTTGGACGGCCATAGTAGCGGCGTTGTACAGACCTCTCAACACTTGGATGTATCGCCAATCGACTTGGCATCGTTGCAAAGATTCCAGAACAGACCAAATCTCGATCGAGTCAAAGGCCTTCTCATAGTCCACAAACGCTAAACACAAGGGCTTATTATACTCTTCGGTCTTCTGTATAATCTGCCGCACTGTATGGATGTGGTCTATGGTGCCGTATCCCGATCGAAACCCGGCCTGTTCGGGAGGCTGGAACTCGTCGAGCCTTCGCGCAAGACGGTTCGTGATGATTCTCGAAAACAGCTTATAGACGTGGCTTAAGAGTGAAATGGGTCGGTAGTTCTTCAAAAGAGTTTTATCACCCTTTTTGAAAAACAGCACGACAACACTCTTACTCCACGCCTCTGGAGTTCTCCCATCAAAAAGAACAGTATTAAAAATGTCCTGGAGCTCCTTCATTATAGGTTTACCACCAGATTTCAGGAGCTCAGTCGTAATACCGTCTTCTCCAGGGGCTTTTCCATTTTTAAGCTGTCTGAGAGCCATCGCGATTTCGTCCAGGCTGATTTCTGGCAAGTCTTCCGTAAAGTGGCGTGTTAATGCAGCTCTGGACTCCTCATTTTCGGGATCAGGTTGAGATGCATGCGTAGCGTACAACTGGCTGTAGAAGTTTTCAACTTCCGAAAGAATCCCAGACCTGGAAGAAACAACTACTCCATCCGTAGTGGTCAGCTTCGTCAGATGACTCCTCCCAAGAGACTTGACAAAAACCTTTGATCCCCGATTTTGCTCGATCGCTCGTTCTATTGAACGGGTGTTGGAGCATCGGAGATCGTATCGTACGAGTTTGCCAATTCTCCTGTTTAGAGCATGTCGTTCTGACGAAGTAGCTGGTGGGTGTTCACGTCGTTCTTCCATGAGTCTAAGTGTTTCTTCCGAAAGCTTCGACTTTCTGCCTTTACGCCGCAATTCGCAAAATCTCACACCTTCCTCCCTGAGGATTCCGACTACATTCTCGAGGGCCCGGTCAATGTCAACGCTATTTGTGGTTTCCAAGGCAGCGAATCGGTTCTCCAGATTAGACTGGAACTTTTCAGATCCGACTATAGTTTGGAGCAGAGTTGGTCGGAGCCTGGATTTCATCAAACGAACACGTTCAAGCTTAAAATCGATATTCAGAGAGCCTCGCACGAGTCGATGATCGCTTCCGGTATTAAACCTATTGATCACTGAGACGTCCCTGAATATGCGCTTCTTGTCCGTTATGATGAAATCGATCTCGTTTTTAGTCATAGTGTCGGGGCTACGCCATGTCCACTTCCTTTGGAGCTGTTTCTTGAAAAATGAATTCATCAAGAATAGCCCCTCCTTTTCGAGGAAGTTGACAAGCATTTGCCCCCTATGATTCCTGCTACCATAGCCATGGGATCCTACTACCGATTCGCCGCAACTCTGTACTCCCACTTTGGCGTTGAAGTCTCCCATGACAACGTTGTAGTGGGCCTTGGTGGTGAAGTGTAGGGCCTTCGATATGTCATCGAACATATTTTCCACCTCATCATCAGAGTGCGCCGAGGTCGGTGCGTAAACCTGCACAACCTTGAGGCTATACCTCTCGGTTAGCTTAATTACGAGGTACGCAACCCTGTTCGACACACTCGACACTTCTACAACGTTGTCACAGAGAGCTTTATTCACCAGGAACCCTACGCCGCCCTGGGACAGCTGGTCTCCCTCTCGATAATATAAAAGGTGGCCTGATTCAAGAGTTACCGTGTCCTCCCCCTCTCTTCGGACTTCGCTTAACCCAAGAACGTGCCACCTTATTTTCTCGAGTTCGACTTCGAGTTGTGCCAGATGCTCGTCGAGCCGTAACGTGCGTCCGTTGTACGTTGCCAAGGTCAATTGTTTTCGGCGGCATTCCGTAACCCGGGGATTCTTCGCACCCCCTGCCCTGCCGTTACCGTGACCGCCGCCTTGATCAGGAATAGCAGGGCGGCCGGGAACTGGGGGCCGTGGTTTGTGTTGACTTGCCATTGGTCAGGGTTTGCTCTAATTGCCACGCTGAGCAGGCGGGTTGGCAATCGCAGTATATTCACACCGGTATCGCTGCTGCCCGACACCGGTGGGACCGATGTGTACGTGGTCATAAGTCTCTTAGTCGCCTTTTACGACACCCACGAGAAGAATTGGGGGAGTGCTATTCTTAAGCCGGCACTCCACGGCTCTTAAGCCGGCACTCCACGGCTTCACAATTGAAAACTAAAAACAGGAAGCGAGCCTACTGTCCTTCAAAGTTTTGCGTCCATGAAGAGAAAACTGCAAATTGAAATAATTACGCAAAGTGACATTACCTGCTTCGTACTTACCCTGGACTGTGTCTCTAGTCATCGCCACCGGCCAAGAGGTATAGCAGTGGCTCGTAAGAGATAGTTGTATAGCACTCTACCAATGGCATTCGTTCAAGTAGCGAACGGTCGTACCATTTAAGATCCCGATGACACCGCGTATAAGTGTTTCTGTTAAGTGTTTGTGCTGTGGCCCGTTTCACTAAGCTACAAGTTACAATTTTACAAGTCTAAACCGGCAACATTGGTCAATAATGACCAATGGCAATGGGCATAATGACCAATGTTGCCGGTTTAGACTTGTAAAATTGTAACTTGTAGCTTCGTGAAACGGACCACTGGTGGTTAATAGTTCAGTCTGTATGATTTTTGTTATTTCATGTGGGAACGGAGGAGGTTGGGTTTTTAAAATATTTACATATACGTCGCGCAGACGCAGCTGATTTGTACGTGCGTACAGAACGTTGGTTTCGCTGAGTATTGCTACTAATTACCTTGCGTTAATTTGTTTCAATTTCTGGATATATCTAGACCTCCGCAAAGTTATGTCAGTTTCTATTTATCTTTTACACTTCTTTTTTTACACAGCATAAAATTAAGTCGCTATCAGTTCCTGTCTGTCTGTATATCTTCGGCCGTTTACTCCTTCGAAACCAAACTACAGATTTTGATACAGTCTTCATCATCATTTAAAGATTTTTTACAGAAAGGTTTTATGTACCTACATTACATTCTAAAAGTACTCGGGACGGGTCGCTAGTTATGTTTATCAACTCTTGCGCATAACACACAACGTGTGAGAGTATATGATCCCATGACACTTATAAATGTGGGCATGTTTTCCCACATATTGCATATCAAATGATTGACAGGCTCGTTTAACCATAATTTAAACATAATTATCGTAGATTTAGCTAATATAATCCCGATACACGCCACCATATCAATCGGTATTCAGGCGACAAAATCAGGTTTAATCCTGTTACTATCATGGGTGAATAATCTACTTAGCGACCGCGAGCCGCAGTTGAATATCATTGGTGTAATATAACGTGGTGTATAAATAGTATTTTATAACTTTAAAATAATGCAATAACACAAGGATCGTGATTTTAGAAACGACTAGTAGGAGGAGGCTGGGTTTTTGCATAAACATTATAAATGTCGCACAGACGCAGCTGTCACGTTCACAGCGCTGGTTTCGCGGAGTAACAAGGTAATTTGTTCCAGTTTGCTACAATATTTATGTGAACGATGAAGGAATTCTACTGACAAAAACTTGTTTCGAGATAAATACGTATAAAAGAATAACTGCTGATTAAAACCTCTGCCGTACGTGACGCATTGATTTCATTACAAACCACGATACAGTCAGCAAAAAATGATAGTCGCTCATGCCTTGCTCTATGTGCGATTTGAAGGGTTCAGTTACGTTACATTGCGGCGTTGCTATGGTTAGTGGCGTGTCAACGATGACTCCACGAGTTAATGTATTGCTTATCGCGTTATTTTTCTCGCCTCGTGTGATCATAGTGGTAAACGCGGCGGTGGTAATGGGTGCATTACACGCGGCGACCAGGCCTGACAGGGATACAGACGCTACTGATATTTTTTTTATTTCAATACTTTGTCAACAAACGACAACAAACCTAATTTTGATTGATTTGGAACTATATAATTATAACTCTAGACATACCAGCTAAACAAATGTTGTTGTATCAGTTCAACTTGGTCCGTTTGGCCCCTTTGATGTTTCATACAGAGGAGCAAAAACGTCAGACTGTAATTTTTATAACAATTTTAATATGAGTTATGTTTATTATGTAGTCCAGTCATTCCCAAAGTGGTCCAGGTGGACCCCTAGGGGTCCACGGGAGACTTGCTGGGGGTAGAAATGTAGCAGCAGGGGGTCCACCGAAACCAGTAAAATTTTGAAAGTGGTCCACGAGAAAAATAAGTTTGGGAACTACCGATGTAGTCTATAGCTTTTAGGGCAAAATATTAAACAGTTTAACGGTTTAAGTTGACGCTGTATGCCTGATGTATAATTTAATATGACCCAAATACTAAACTTTGTATTGGAGCAAGCATAAACGTCTTGATCTATTAATTACTAAAGTTTGCATTGCAGAACGTTATCGATCTTACATTCTTGGTTACAGACGAGCAATCTCAGTTATTACAACTTTTTACTTAACATCACCTGTTAGCTTGTTAGACAAATCTCGCAAATCGATTTTTAACATTCATCCAGTAGTCTGATTGACTTGAAACATTGTGATGTATAAATCTGACGACGATGCAATAAAAAGAACCGTCAACAAAATTTCTTATGTGGAAAATAAAATTAGAATGTGGTAAAAAGAGATTTGACTGAATTCCTTGTCTATAATGTAGCAATAGATCTTATTAAAAATTATTGATTTTTTTCATGTTTCCATAACTGCGTAAAGTGGTCTTTAAAATTCAACGAAAATTACTCTTAAAAGCCTCACCGATTTTCTGCACAACGGTCGTTATGAAAATGCAAATTTCAACAACACCGGGTTTTGTATTTTGTCAGCAAACAGGTTTTTAATTAATTCGCTCATATTTGAGGGACATTTTTCCAAAGGGCTTATTATCATTTCGATGGTAATTGTAATTTGAACTCAACGCAACAATTTACTAGGCTGAATTGTCAGTATGAATTTATTTAACCTACGTCATTTTAACTAATTTTATCCGTCATATTAATGATGCTTGCTTGCACTGAGCTTAATCCAGTATAACTTACACGAGAGCGTATTGGTATGTCTCTTCGTCATTATTATTTATACATTCAATAAGTTCAATTTTGTGAACTTTAAACAAAAATAATGTTTACCCCCTTCAGGGTGAGGTTGTATAACCTGACTCAAGCGCTTTTGATTAAAGTGTTAACAAAAATCAGAGTCTTTGTATAATGCTCCTTTTGAAACCTCAACAGTGCTCTTTAGACGCCCAAAAGCAATTAAATGGAAACGCAATAGATTGACACGAGGAAAAAACATTTAATTTAGTAGAAAGTTCAATCCAAAGTAATTGCTATAATGTTGTTTCTTATGGGTCCCTAGGGCCCTCTTCGTTGGACTAAATGAAGAGTTAGTGTCCTCGCTATGTATAGGATTGTTGAGGAACCAGTCAAGAGTGATAAAGGTTCAATGATTTTCTTAGAGATTTAGGATCCGTATCTATAATTAATATATTTACTTTGGCTCTCTCTCAAAAACTCTCTAGTCTCAAAGTAGGCATCAACATTATTAAGCTTACGATTATATGCATTTTAGATACCTCAATATTGGCTATTTACGTTGCGGTGAAGAGAGAGAGAGAAGAGAGAGCCTTGAGGTACTCCCGTTGTAATTCTTTGAAGGAGGAACGACCGTCTTCAACTTGGACTTTGCATAGTATCTCTTTATCTGACAGGTCACTTTTACTAAGGCAAAGTGCAACTATTGGTGTATGAGACTGTATTTAGAAGTATCTAAAAGATGTTAATCAGACTAAATATCTGTTTTGCAGATCAACAACAAGGATTGGTGCAAGAAGGGCCGCAAAGGAGGCCACTGCAGTATGAAGTGCGAAGGTACTAATAAGTCTAACTAAGTTAATGGCTGATTGCAATTTGCAACTGCCTTGCTAACGAAACAGATTAACATTGAATTTGTTTGAGAAAGTGGATCTCTAGGTGCTTAATTTTTTTTAATTAACGTAACTACAACTGAAAATAGAAGTAGTAAGAAAATGTATAGATAATAATGTAAAGGTCTTTCGTACTTACCTTGCCTTCGTACCTTTGGATCGCTATACTCCTCCAAAATATACGTAATTTTTTTTTGGGCTTTTAAACCGTAGTAGTTAGCTAGTTGTAATTTTCTCAGAGCATGTTTTTTTTGTTAGATCTCCTGAACGAAGATTTAGCGGACGATGTGAGGTGCGCCAAGCGTATCTACGACCGTGTTGGCTTCAAGGCGTGGCCGACGTCTTACGCTTACTGCAAGGAGAAGAGCCTACCTGACCTCTCCCGCTGCTAATAGCTCAGACAACGAAGTTTATTTTATAAACCTTGACTCATTCACGGTCGTGAAATTTTGGGGTATGATAGAAAATTGATAACAGAGTGACACCTGTTCTAATACTACAAAATTTCACTGACAGGTCAAGGTTTACAGTTGAAGATGTACAGTCAAGTTCACCAATATATACGGTCAACCTTTTATAAATACTGTCTCCAAACTACTACCAAATTATACTCCTCAAAACAAAATATGGGGCCACTTAACAATTCTCGGTAAAACTCAAACAAAAATGAATATGAATTTCTACTAATACAAGTCTTGAAAGTAGGGTTTTATTTCATTAATTTCATGTATACACAATTAATAAAATCCTACTTTAAAAAAATTTTGGAACATACATACATATATTTAAGGTTTCGTTTTACTGAGAAAAGTCAAATGGCCCCTAATTTGTTTTGAGTAGGATATATCAATGACAGTAAGAACACAGATGAATAGAGATGCACTGAATAATAAACGAAACAGTGAGGTGAGTGTGTATACATTCAGACATTAAAAAGGGTTGACCGCTTAGGTCTTCGTTGCTGAACTGGACTGTGCGATGGTAGGTCCAAACGTTTCCATACGGCATTATTCCTATCTAGCCTGAAACCTTTGGACCTAGGTGTACCCTCGAGACAAGATGAAAAGAGGCATTTTCGCATAATGTTGTCAAATAAATTAGTACCAAGAGATTATTTGCGTTCCACGGCACTTGCATAATTATTCAGCACATGGTTGAGTATAATGACTTGCTCATGACTTGTTCATTAGAATGCAAAATTAGATAAAGAAACTTCAAGCTAAAGGATCATCATGTAATTTCGTTATTTAACACTTCCTTCACTGATTAGACTTCTTCAGTATTAACCGCGGGCCTTTTTGGAAAGCTAACTTTTTGGAGAAGCAGCTAACTTCGAAAATCGCATTACGATTGTATACAACGTAAATAGCTCCTGCGGATGTGACAATTTATTGTCAACTTTGACAAATGACATAATTATTGTCAATAACATTATTTGGGTCAAAATCTAATGCGTTGTAACGTTACTAATGATGAATATCAGTTTCATAACGGTTTTATAACGATTTATATCAGTTCAGTTATGAAATCGTTTCTTAAGTGATACAAATTATTACAAAACCATTACGAAAGCGATATCATTTATTTTAGTAACGGTAGTATGTGTTGGTTTTAGCCCACTTATTCTAGTAACGACTAATGTATGTAGATCTTTTTTAAGGCCCGACGTTAAATTAACTACATTGCTATACTGCCATATTGCTATTTTGCTATACTGTTCTGTTCACGTGTTTAACAATTGTGTTTAAATGACGAAAGCTTTTTGGCCAATCAGATGTACGAGTTTGTATTACATGTAAACGTAACATTTACAATTAAAACATGTTTGTTTTTATTTTCACATTTTGCCTATTTTTTCTTAAATATTTAACTGTGTCTGCAATGCCGTGGGATGCGAACGAACATAATCTCATATACCTAGGTTTTTTAGATTAATATAAGCTCAAATTTTTTATTTCACTGCCAATTTACGATTACGTATCATTAAATGAATAATTTTTAATTAGTAATTAAATCATACTTCAGTAATAAAGCGAATAAAAATATTATTATTAATTGAGAGATCATAATGTAGTGTTTATCATAATATATTGTATCGATAAGAATAAGTTACGTAAATTTTCAAAACTAATGAAATTCATCGATGAATGTAACAATTATTTTTAATTAATGTTCATTAAAATTTTCAGTATACTGCACTCGTTTAATTACCACTTTCAACTTTCAGTCTGCTTTGATTGCAGTAATAATTCGGCTTATTAAGGTTAATTTCAAACTATTGACAATGGTCAAATTACTACAAATATTTAAGTCTTACTAATATTATAAATGTGAAATTAATTATGTTTGGATGTTTAGATATTTCGATGTTTGAATGTTTGTTTCCCAATTACGACATACAGACAGATAGTCTAGATTAAAACATAATATGATACTTTTAATCCGTAAATTGTATAAATCAAATCATGTGGGTGAAGCCGCGGGTAGGTCAGCTCTTAAGAAATAATAAACTATGTAATTCGTTTTTGGGCTTAACAATTTAATGTCAAAGATGACTAGGAAACGATCCTAAATAAAAAAGTACTCTGTTTAAAATCACATAAATACAAATACTAAGTTTTTCAAGTTACTGTATTCTCAAGAATTAATCAAAGTAATTTTCCCTAGGTTGGTACATAACCAATGAAATCCCATATAACGCCTAAACAGCGACAAAGCACAAGTACACTAACACAATTTAAGGAAATACCCATAAAAGCCATATAGTTAAAAATATTACTAAAACAAGACGATATTGCTTAACTAATATCAACCTAACAAACGCAAAATTATGATAAACTTTTAGCTTAACCAACTTTCGAAACTAAATCGTAGGTAGATAACGTTGTTACAAAACTTCTTGAACCTTATTGTGTACAGTTAAGGGTTATTATAACGTGGCTAGAGAGCAGTCAGATTGCTGTTATGTACCTACGTAATTTGGAAATACATTCCAGTGGCCAGCGCGACAATGTTTTGTGATCGTGTAACGAGATTAGGTGGGTAATGGGGGAACTTTGGGTTAGGTGAGGGGTAAATTAGCGACGTATGTTTTTGTAATGGACTTTGACAGCTTACATTTTCGAAAAATGTCATATGTAACGGCCGAATGTGTTATGGGTCACTAATATAACTGTAGCATCCTTTAACCTGTGTGTGTTTGTGAATACACATTTCATTTCGTTTCATTACAATGATTTCAAGGGCCAGAAACAAATATAAAAAAAATTACAAATACAAATATTTATTTGGCCATCGCAAGTCACTTCACAAGTATAAAATATTAAGGTGAGAATGTTGTGTTAGTGCTACCATGATGTATAGTGGAAAAACTAATTGCTTGACCACTTTTGAACTTTATCCCATCGTAAAGTGAAAAGTGGTCAAGCAATTTCTTGGTCGACTATACCATTATTATTGACTTATCTCATTACAATCAAGTCAATGTTTAATCTAATATTAATACTTAATATAATGAATTCAATTATATAAAGAGCACTCAGTCCCAAACTAAAGGTGTTAGTTATAGATCGCACGCGAACTCAAGTTTCAGTTTCATACTGGATCAGTACCAAACTGGAACTTGAGTTCAATCTATAACTAATACCCTAAGCAAAGGCTTATACTATGGGTTCTAGAGTAGAGTGTGTACTTTTAAAATAATCATACAAATAATTGTCCCCAATCGGGATTCGAACCCGAAACTTCTAAATAGCGTAGTCAGGACTAAAACCCACTAGACTAATCGATCGTCAAATAGAGTTTTTTTTATCAACAAAGAAAAAACAGCAGAAAAAGTTTAGGCACAAAGCCTGGAATCTAATAAACTTCGAAACATTCTCTTGATGGGTATCCGAAAGTTACGTTGGTATTTTCATTAAATAACAGTAAACAATTAATGAATGTCCATCAAAATTAGATACATATTATAAATGATTTAGCCCTCCTACAGATGCCGAAAAGGTCGCAGCATTCTTTCACAGACGTGGGTGTTGGGTTAGGTTCGACGGCCCGGCGCCTTCAATAACATATTAGCCTTGCGACGTGCATTCACTCCTGCTATAATGAAAGTGAAAGGCGCTACAATACAAACGCTGAGCTATAAAATCTACTAAATCTACATGTATAGATAATAAAATAATATTTGACCTTTTTCTAAACGTATATTTATTACGTTATCGGAACTTTAACACAATAAAGTCATTGTTAATTTACCCCGACGTTTCGGCCATATTTCGTCACGAGAATACTTTCGCCACTTTCTTCTCGTGACCACGGCCGTTGAAACACGACTGGAACGTCTAGGTAATTTAACGATGATTTTATCGCGTTGAAATCCCATTAACTTTATAAATATGTGAGAAAATCACTAAAGTTTAAAACAATCTGATTGCATTAATACTATAGTAATTTATTTTGAGTACACCCACGATGAATATAAAGGGGTTTAAGGTAAAGTAAATAACAAGATTGAAACCATAATTTCGATAAAACTTCAAACTTTTTCGCGGGTGGTAGTACCTTGTGCAAGGTCCGTCCGGATCGCTACCAACCATCTTGCTCGCTAATCCTGCCGCTAAGCAGCAGTGCTTGCACTGTTGTGCCAGCCGGTGTAATTACTGGCACAAGAGGTATTCCATCTTAGCCCTCTGGGTTGGCAACGCATCTGCAATCTCTTTGATGTTGCGGGTGTCTATAGGCAGTGGTGATCACTTACCATCAGATGTCCCACTTGCTTGTTTGCCTTCCTATTTTATAGAAAAAAAAAAAGCCAGTTGTAAAGCACCCACTCATGAAGATTTCCGTTAAGTAGCTTGCATTTACTTATTTTTGGGCAATGTATATTTTTATCAAGGATAAAGATTTTATCTATCTATCTAACCATCAACACGAGAAGAAAAATACAGTATGGTATTCACAAAAAAGCGTATTTTCAAAATGTCCTTGTGTGTATTTTGCATTTTTGTTTACGTGTGTGATACAATAAAAAGTATTTGTTGTTGTGTCTGTAATACACAGAAACTCGCGTTTTTTCAGCTGTCTAACTATTTGGTACTCCACAAAATTTGCGAAAACGCAGCTAAATAGACGCCGCAAGTTGAATTGCGGTTCAAATTCTGACTTCTAAGCAAGAAACCTCGTTCGGTCTTTTTTAAATCCGCCCTCGAGAAAACTCGTAACAAATTTGCGAGCGGCGGATATTACTTAGTACGTGTGGTTAGTTTACATTGCAGTTTTATTTTCATGCTCTCGGAAACGCCCGGGGGATCCTATGAAGTTATCCGTGCACCAAAATGAGGCGTGTTAAATTGTGTTTAAATTTTGAGTATGTTTTAACTTTCCCAGTGAATTGATCATTAAAGACTAATTACTATTAAGAGAGGATACTTCCTTACCTAAATTCTATGAATCACTTTTTGGTAAAACTTATCCGGTTCGAAGGACCACTTTGTTGTAAGACTTCTTGATACTTTATGTTGATGTCTTGTTCTTGTTAAGACAGTAAAAACATGATGTAGAAGAATTAATTTGTTTATTGTAAATTATAATTTAATTATAATGATAAAAATGTGTACGCACGCTAAGAATTGCTGCTTTAATTACTATTGATGCCAATAAATGCTTAATAATAAGAGTTGAATTCAATTCCTCCTTCAAAATTTTAGTACATGCATACACCTATTTTGTATGCATGTACTAAAATTTAGCATGACTCATTGAAGTCTAAATGTATGAAACTTTTTTTTATATATCAAACACGTGATACACTTACTACATTTATTGCAAATGAATATTTCATTTCATTTCGTTTTAAAGGAAACTTGCTTGCTTGCACATCGTAGAACTAAAAATTTTAAAAAGTTGGTTTATTTTCCTTGGTTGGCTAGCTATCGTCTTAAGGATGGTTTAAATTCCAAGCCGACGATATAAAATAAAAATAATAAGTAAAAGTACGGATGCGGATAAGACGATGACAAGTTGCTGACCCATTATGGAATGCTGTCATAATTATTAACATAGCCAATCCCTGCCAATATGTCCACATGAGCATGCATCTCTGCTATAACAAGGTGTCAACAATTAAAGTCCGTTATATACACTCAACAAAAAGAAAGAAAGAGCCCAGAAAAAAGTACTCGTAAGCTCATCATCATATCAGCCGGAAAACGCCCACTGCTGGGCATAGGCCTTCCCCAAGAATCTCCACGACGGTCGGTCTTGTCCTGCTCGCATCCACCGGTATCCAGCGATCTTCACAAACCATCTTCACTCGTAAGCTCATTATTTCTTAAACAGTACAGTCGTGCGTAGATTTTCTCCCGTGTAGATAAGGTAACGGTTCCAATCATGGACAGTGACCTAATTGACAAGAAGATATAGAAATATACGAGGAAAAACTAGGGACAGTAATGTCAACTACTGTAATGTAAAAACCAATGGCTTATATAAATAATAATAATAATGAATAATAAATAAATATCTTCAGGCAGTTAACACTAATTGACTTAGTCCCAAAGTAAGCAACTAAAGCTGCTTCTGTAATAAGTACTAGACAACGGATATACATACTTATACAGATATATGGATATAGGGAATCGAACCCGGAACCTCAAGCTTTGTAGTCAGGGCCACTAACCACTAGGCTATCCGATCGTCGTTATATAAACGTGTCAATCACTGGTACAGCTACCTTAGGCAGGTTTATTTGTTGCTGATTTTTCATACCTCGCTTTATTCAATCAAGACTATAGACTTTTTTGCCAAAGTGACTAAAAGAGTGAAGTTACATCCGTCCACCTGCGTCGCAAAGCTTGACCCACTCGACACCAGACTCCATTCACAACTAGACCTTAAAGTGAGTACACAAAGCAGAAAATAAAACAACACATCTCTTTCTAGCACTAAAAACTGGTTGGAAATAGGCACCGAAAGCGAGATAATTGTCAATTTGATCAAACTTGATGCTGTGATATATTTTTAGATATTGAACTAAAATTTTCGACCAGCCTGAAGAAATTGTCTTTTAGGGATATGTATCCAACGTATAATGTTTCACTTAAGCTAAAGGACTGTTTTGTTTCGGAGACAAATTTAGAAATATTAATAACCTTAAAAAAATATCTCGAAAACATTATGGAGAATACGTCCCTAAAACGCAAGATCGGAGTGTTTTTATTCCGCCTATAAGTGTTCGGTATTTTATTACAAGTTCAAATCAAGTACTGAAAATTCTGACAAAAGGGAACCACAAAAAAAGGTGCGTTATACTTACGATCTATACAACATAGGAAGGCAAACGAGCAAGTGGGTTACCTGATGGTAAGTGATCACCACCGCCCATAGACACCCGCAACACCAAAGGGATTGCAGATACGTTGCCAACGCAGAGGGCTGAGATGGAATACATCTTGTGCCAGTAATTGCACCGGCTGTCTTGCTCTCCACACCGGAACACAACAGTGCAAGCACTGCTGCTTAGCGGCAAGATTGACGAGCAAGATGGTGGCGTTCCGGACAGACCTTGCACAAAGTCCTACCACCCGCAAAACCAATCTGACATTTAGCTTCCCAGTTACATTACAGTTCATTAAGCAAAAACTAAAATTCTACATCGTTATCAAACTGAACGTAAAAGATTGTTAAAAAGAGGTCGCTCTCAAGTGATAAGTCTACCTTTCGGATAGGTACCTACATATACATATAGAAATAGAAATAGAAATAGAAATAGAAATAGTTTATTAAAAGAAAACAGATTTACAAACATAATTTATCCGATGGCCCCACACTAGGCAACGCCTGTCACGTGGAAACCAGATTCGGAGTAAAACAATTTACAAAAAATACATTTTGCGTACACTTGTTAGAATTAAAATCTATACAATATAATAAGCGGAATAACAATTAAAATTATTTGGAAAGGCCAAAGGTCTATTTGCCCGAGAGTCCGTGCGTCTGAGTGTGTGTGCGTGTGTGTGAGTGTGTGTGTGTTGCGTGTGTTTGCATGTGAGAAGTCCTAAGCGATCGGCTTGAGCAATCTCTCACTATCATTATAGTTAAGAGTACTTAACCAGGTGAAGACCTTACATTTAGCTTCGCTATGGGAGGCCCTTGAAATATTGCAGCATTTCATTGCAGAGTTATATATGAAGGGGTGTAGAAAATATGGGAATCGTCTTGAGAAGGCGGATCTTACGCGAGGAACGGGAATTCTGAAGACTCGCTTTTTAATTAAATCGGAGTACTGACTAGAGCGAATCGTTTCACGATGCACCTGCATGACAACCCGCAAGAGCATCAACCGCCGCACGCTGAGGACACCCGCCTCTCTGTACAAATTAGTTGTTGGAAACATACGGGGCTTCCTGAGCATAACCTTCAGGACAAAACGCTGCGCTCTTTCCAGAGGCATGAGAGCGGAACTGGTAGAACCCCCCCAAACACTAATGCAGTACAACAGAATTGACTCACAAGTTGACGTGTATACTAGTTTCAGCAAGTCTTTCCCAGCAGTGTTTCTTAACACTTTCATAATGTACACCACGCTTCTAACTCTTGCTGCAACTGCTTGTATATGATTTGTGAAGTTCAGTTTCTCATCAAGTGTAATACCCAGGTACCTCACTGCGAGGGAGTTACTGATCACCCTATCCTCCCCCATCAATGAGGGACCATTAGAACTAACACCCGAAATATCACTGTCCAGTTTGAGATCAGGGCGTGAGTGCGGGGCAGATTCAGCAGTTTTGTGGAAGCATAAGTATTTAGTTTTTAGGGTATTTAAAGTCAGCAAATTATCATTAAGCCAACTCGCGATGTCGGATAAGCCACGCTCCGCTACAGAGAAACATTTGTCCCACGTTGCTTCATGGAAAACCAAGGCAGTATCATCCGCGTAGCAGACGATTTCTGCCCGATCCATGGGCAAAGATATCATATCATTTAGATAGATAAGAAAAAGGGTGGGACCCAGTATGCTGCCCTGCGGCACGCCAAACGATACTGGTAAAGGAGAACTGACCAAGGTGTCCAGTTTTATGCATTGTGTTCGATCTGTCAGATAGCTCTTAAACCAATCCCAAGCAGTTCCCCTAATGCCTAAAAGTTCGAGTTTCCTTAACAAAATAGGAATGGACACTGTATCAAAGGCCCTTGCCAGATCCAGGAACACACCTATGCAAGCGTCCCCCCTATCGAGGTACGAGGCAATCTTTTGAACTAGCAGCGCAGCAGCTTGTTCGGTAGACTTGTCTTTCCGAAAACCAAATTGTCTTATAGAAAGCAAATTATGTGATTCTAGGAACTTAATCAATTGACCATTTATGATTTTCTCAAAAATTTTGGAGAAACTTCCTAGAAGAGAGATAGGCCTGTAGTTTCCAGGACAGTCCCGCGCACCTCCCTTATGAATGGGAACCACCGCTGCGACCTTCCAAGCCTCCGGGAAGGAACCAGATGAAATGCTCAAATTGAAAATGAAAACCAACGGCTTGACTATGTGGTCCTTAATGCGTTTCAGAATATGGTTACTCACCCCATCAATTCCTGCAGCGCTGTCAAGTTTAAGGCTTAGAATTAAACTTTCAACTTCCGCCTCGCAAGTGGGACTTAAGAATAACGACATTTGGGGAGATTTCGACACCTTTGCGTGGGACGCCAGAAACTGCTCGGTCACATTGTTTCGGGCTAGCAACTTGTTTGCTAAATTCCTCCCCACGGATGCAAAAAAGTCATTAGTAAAGTTTAGTGAGTCCTCTACATTCGACCTAACTGAAGCAAGTTCACAACTTTTGCGTTTACCCTGTTGAACATGTGTTATACTTTTGATAGTTTGCCATAGTTTTTTAGGGTTATCTTTGTTCTCCAATAATTGTTTCCGGTCATAGTCATCCTTTACCTTCCGAATTAAGCCAATGTAGAAATTTCTGTATCTTGTGTAGGTTATTTTTGCAATTTCACTATGAGGACTTTTGCGAGCGTTGGCGTGCAGCTTATCCCTAACTTTGGAGCATTTAATTAAACCTGGGGTCATCCAGGGTTTAAGTAATAGCTTGGAACAGCTTATTACCTTGCGAGAAGTGTATTTGGATATCACCCTAGATAGTATAGACGAAAAAGCTTCGGCCGCTGCAGACGCCGATGCCTTGCTAGTTACGGTCTGCCAGTCTTCGTCCGCCAATTCCGCACCCATAGCCTCAAAATCGTATTTAATTATTGTTTTCGAAGGTTTTGAAAGTTCTTTTTTATTGGAAGTGCTCACCCCGATCATCACCATGTCGTGATCAGTTATGTCTGATGCACATACCACGGAAGCCGAGGCATTAGTGGACCTGACAAAAATGTGATCTAGACACGCATTTTTCCTCGTAGGCTTATTAATTACTTCGCGAAGTCCTAGGCTAGCCATCACACACAAATACTCAGTTACATCGGGGTCGCTGCAAGCAGTGTTGATATTAATATCACCCGCAACTATTAAACACTCACTGATTTGTGAGTTATTCCTTATAAATGATTCCAGTGAATTTATAAACGGGTTGGGATTACTAAAGGAGGGCGAGCGGTAAATGCCAAGCAAATAAAACAAGCCGGGTACACTTATGAAAAGGCTATCTGCATCTTGAATAAGAGGGTCCACGACTGAGGCATTTAGACTGTTTTTCACATACGCAACCACTCCACTGGCTTGGTTGTGGGACCTCACAGTATGATGAGAAGTATAGCCATCCATTTGATAGATAGGAGCACCCTTCCTCAGCCAACACTCTGTCAATACGATAACATCAAAGTCGATATTTAGTCGATTGAAGGTCACCAGGAATTGCTCAAAGTTACGCCTTAGACTTCTAATATTGAATGATAACACTTTAATAGAGAATTTTGAATGAATTATTTTTTTGCATAGCTCTGCAGAATCAACAGCACAGCAGTTTACTGTAAAGGAATTATCCAATTCAGTCCCAAAGTCTATCCTGGCCATGGCATAATAAAACAGCCATAATAAAAGGGAACGAGGATAGGGCCGTGATTCTGCAGAGTTTTTCCCTGAAAGATACAGCAGTTGCTAAAATTATAATTGCCATAGTGGTGATAGGAAGACAGCGTTAAGTGTAAATTTGTATGTGTGCGTGTGTATGTGTGTATAAGTGGAGACGGGTGACATCTGGGGACAAACGACTCAAGTACTACTATTAACAAATACTTACAAGCTAAAGGGGGGTGACAAAAATTATCCCCATTATTGATCGGATTGGCCGCTGTCGTCCCCGGGAATTTCCAGGGAAACCTCAGCATCCTCAGCAAGTTGAGTGCGCGCGCTAGATTCTTCGCTAGGGGATCCAAGGATGCGGTCCAGGTCCGATGAGTTGCGAATTTGAATAGCCGGAGCCTTATCGTGTCTTCTGACAAACACCGATCCAAGTGACGTCCAACACCGTCTAAATTTGGCATCCGATGCTCGCTGACGTGCGTCACGAAAAAGTAGACGATTCACCTTGGTCAAGCGTTCGTTGACGTATATCGTCTGGGGGGAGACGTTTGGCACTAAATCGCCCGAGGTGACATTACGCCTAGACTTTGCAGCCTTTAAGAACTCGTCTCGCATGGCCCGTCGAGTAAAGCGGATGGCGATGGGGCGAGGGAAGACACGACGCCCAGCTTTCTCTGAGGTCGAGTCATCGGCCGAAGTCACTCGGGGCCCCGCTCTCCAGATACCATCAAGGTCGGCATCGTTGACCGTTAGGCCAATCTTAGTAGCAGCCGTTAGAACTATGTGTTGGAGATTCTCATTCTCGGTTTCAGGGCAGCCGACGACTTCCACTTCATTTCTCAACGCCGACTGAGCCTGCCTGTTCATGTGTTCCTCTAGTTGATTGACCGTCTCCCGTAGCGCAACGTTTTGAGCCTGCTGATCCTCAAGGGACTTCAATCTTCCTTCCGATGCCTGTAGTTTGTTTGTAACGACATCCAAACGATCTGTAAAGTGTGAGAGAGTTTTTAAGACCTCAGACACCTGGGCCTGAATTGAAGACACGTCGCTGCGTAGATGTTTAATTTCCGCAGTTAATGCAGAAATTTCGGAACCATTTGTTGTCTCTCCGGTAATAGTTTGTTGGCCTTTTTTGTTGCGTACTGTGACATTCTCAGAGAAATGAGCCCGAGCATGGTCTGATGGAGTGTTTCCTCGTACAGGTGTAAGGGAGTTATCACCTCCCTTTCTTGAGGCAGCCTTACAGTCCGGGCAAGCCCAGCTTTTTATGTGATCTGCGGTTAAGTTTGCCGCGTTTATACAGTTATTATGAAATATTTTGAGGCATTTAGGAACCTTACAGGTGATAGTATTTGCCAGGTCGGCAGACAACTCGCCGCGACATCCTGCGCACTGAGTATTACTTGCAGATGAGGGAGCCATATTTGTTTGGTTTGAACCACACAAACAGATTCCGAACAACCCGACTCTAAGTCCAGGTCCGGTAGGTTGACGATGCGATGTAAGTAGTTCGTAGCGCGAGACCCCGCTGTCGCGCCTCACGCAGTGCGACTCGTAGCAGATAGGTCGTAGCACGTGACGTTATCGCAGTCCGTAGAGCTTCGTAGCCGTCGTAGCACTCGCAGAACACGATGTCGAGATTCGCAGCGCACTTCGCAATGTCGGATGGTCGAGTGGTGCAGCGCTCGGCTTCCACGCAGCCGACCCGAGTTCGAATCCCAACAAACAAAAATTATTTGTTTCACTCTAGTCACGCCCAATGGGCGGGTCCACTCCATAAAATGATCTTAAGTGCAACAAGGAAATTTAAATCACACCAACAGCCAATCACGAATTAAACTGAATGAATTTAGATAAATATTTGACACAGGTTCTCGTGTACACAACCGCATGCAGTGGACGCATGCATCCGAATCATATTAAAGATAAATCTTTGAAATTGTTTAGTATTCAACATATTTTTTTATTGCATTGTTATTGGAGCAAACGCAGCTAATGAACCCAATATTGTGCGCTACCCTGCACTTGCCCAAATTTACACTAAATTGCCTATTTCCAACAATAGATAGCTATTTTCATTGCCCAATCGGAGCCAGCCCATCAAAGTTCCGACGGGAGGTAAAAACTAATAAAGCTGTCTGCCGGGGTTCTCCGGGTAAAGGCAAAATCCACCAGACCACACACACTGGCGGAATATTACAAGATAGCCGAACGACTTGTCTACCAAGGACCGTACAAAACAACTGCGTCTTTCGCACGAAAGAAAATATGTCGCACGACATGTTTTCTTCCGTGCAAAATTCCTCCACTTTCACACACCACACATACGTCACACAGCCTCAACTATTAACCAAAATATTGCAGCTTGGGACTGCAACACGGATTAAAATTTGTATTAGTGCTACTACTCTGCTAATGACTTTATCAACCACAATAATAGTTAACTGCGTTAATTAAGATTGGCATTTTATTTTGTTATAATATTTTTTATCTACACATATATCATAAGTGCTCTATAATGCGTTCAGAAACCGTAGGCAATGACCAGCATTATAACAACCAATATTATTATGAGAATTTTTCTAATTTGTTTCTAAATTTGTTCAAATTCATTTTTTATTATATTATTTTAATGTGTACAGTCTATAGATATTTATTAGGTACCTAGCACTAGTAGCTAGTAGCAATGCAGGTCATTGCCCTATGGCTTCTGAGCCCATCATAGAGTACTTATGATATGTGTGTAGATAAAGTAATGTATGCAACTGTACATAATTAGGTCTTAAAACACTCGTGTGATCCTATTATGAAACTCGGTGACGCTCGTTTCATAAAACCACACTCGTGTTTTAAGACCCCTTATTATGCAACAGTTGCATAAAATACTATTGTTTTATTTGCTAAGTAAACGCGGGAGGCGGCAGAGCGTACAGCGTACTATACCGTTTTTACTTGAGATCTTTCATAATGTACATATGTTTAGCAATAAATAATTGTATTTCATATTATACTAAAACGAGGGTTTTCGCGCAAAACAAATGGTTTATTTACATCGTTGTTTCGGTCGTTTTGCAATGGCTTTAGTCACGACTAGACTTACAAAATGTAAGTAGAATAAAATAGGTTTCTTGCAGGATAAAGCTCGTTTTAGTAAAGTATAAAAAATATGTGAGAATCAAAGAATATTAATAAAATGTAGGATTAAATGAACAGATTAACAGAATTAAGTCTGTTAAATTGTTTCAACTTAACATTGATGATTACATTAATGTTATCGCGGTAACAGTCCCGCGTACCCAGGACTGGGGCTATTGCAATACGGTCGAAACGTCGAGTTAAATAAATAATGTTAATATCACTGTACAAATCCCGATGTACGTTATAAAGATTTAAATCACGTTAGACGTACCATGGCCCCGCGACGCAGTACCAAGATACTTACACATCGTTGAGTTTCTTGCCGGTATCTTCTCATCAGAGATTTTTCCGACCCGGTGGTAAATTTTAAGACAATTACAAGTGCTTCCTGTAAGCCTAATCTTAATAAAAATTTGACTTTGACTTTGATTCGTTCAAATTTGCCTTCTTTTATTCCTTAACGGCGCACAACCCAGCTTAACCACTATTTACACTTGACGCCGGTTTGTTTATTTATTTTCCGATCAGCGCACTGTTCCTATTCCATGCGCTGTGACAAGGCCAATGATTGGATGTTATTGGATATCGGTTTTTGGCATCAGGCAGCAGTTATTGACACGACACGCCGCCCTGATACAATTTAGAACGTATTCATAGTTACAATAAAATATGACAGACACCAGGGCCCAACATAAACACGACAGATGACAGGTGACTGTGACAATTCGCCTTACATTACTATGTCGACAAGTAACGCTACAGACTTAACATCATAGTGGGCAAGCAATGTATAAGGAATTCTCATTGTCACCTGTCGCTTGTCGCGGATATGAAATTGGGCCCTGGGGCCCTAGCACGTTAGCTTTTATCGCTGACGTAAAGAATATATCTCTTTCTAGACGCGTTTAGCTTTCTAGATGCTCGATAATCGCTAGCGTATAGGCAAGAAAAGAGTTAAAAGCGTGCATGATTAAGAGAGCAAAGAGCAAATCGAAAAACTATGAGTCGGACCCCAATTGTCGCTCGGTTCATGCGAGATGCATTTCACGAGCGAGTTATGTCAAAAAATTACAGATTTCGAAGGGATTTCACAGTTGTTTCCGTGCGAGATAAATCTCGCATAAACCGAGAATCGCCCCGAAGATCAGTACCAGGACTAAGTTTTTATCCCTATAATAATAAATTTATTTATTAAATTTCGAAATAACAGTCATTATTGATAAAAAATAATGTAATATGCCTAAGTCAGTCCCTTTCACATGATGTTATGTTAGGCCAGCACCCCGTACCACAAAAATCACAGTGCTAAAATTTGACATAATTGTAAAGTTTTTCATACAAAAATGTGACAAATACGTAAAATTGTATGCACTTGTAATTTTTGTGGTACAGGCCGCAGCTGTATGTTACTTATTTACCTTTTTTACATAGCACCTAATATAAGTCAACCGTCTAAGAGTTTGACACGCATAGGGCATTGTTTGAGCCAGTAGTTGACATCATGTCTCGTTTTTACTCGTGTGTTTGCGTATCTTCTCGTCAATAACGTCAATTATTAGGTCACTGTCAAAGACTGAGATACTGTGATCTTACTTAAAACTTGTTACATCCTTTTTAAATATTTTGTAGGAACAATTATTATAAGGCCCTTTTTAGCCAAAAGAATCAAGTTCAAAACATTTCACAGAAAAGAAAGCCATTATTTATAGCACTTTAACAATTAATTTTATTTGCCTCTTTTTGCCCTCAAGTAGTTGGTGATAATTAACGAACTTCCTGCGGATAATCGACATCGATTATTCTTTAATCGCGTGGAATATCGATACAAAACCGATTCGCTATTTCTTAAAAGGAAATCACGTTTCTTTTCGAAAAGAAGGTAATTTAGCCTCTCAGCTTAATTAGGCACCTTTGGGAAACTGATTTTTTTCAGCACCTTACGCTGGTATATTCGTGCGAGTATTTGGAACTCATCGTCATTTCTAGGGTTCCGTACCAAGTTTTGAAGAAACGGAACCCAATAACAATTAATTTCTTGGTCGTCTGTTCGTCTGTCAACAGTTAACCATATGCGCGTATTTTGGCTGAAAAGGCTTAACTGTATGAGTTGAAATTTGGTATTGTAGTAGTTGTAAGGAAACAAAAATACTACCAAATAACTTGAAAAAAAAACTTGCTCGTAAGAGACATTATGACAAAATCATGAGCCGGTTTTTTTACCAAATACGTAACACATGTATGCCTATTAAGTGTTCAGAACCCACGGCGCGCAAGTCCAACTCACACTTGAAAGGTTTTTGAAAGCTTTAAGGGTTTTCTGGGTAAAGCGAGTAGCGAGGGAGACCTACGAAATGAAATTCTCTTTCGGAGAAAACTAGGTTTTAAGAATATGACCTTCAAACGGTATTCGAGAAATCGTTACTTTATTCTAAAGCTGGGCACCTAATAAAAGCAGAATAGCAAATACGGCTTGCCCTCTTAAAGTAAAAACCTGACTATCAATGCGCCGAAATCGACGCCGTTCATTTAAATGGAAATTTCATTGGTGTCCCATAGGAAAACACTGAAATTACGGAAGAAGCACTCTCAAAAGCAGCGCAATCGTATGAACATTTACTTATGGCAAATGACCACGAAACGTTTACCTGTTATGCAAACAAATGTTACCTTTTCCACCGTGGTAATACGAATTACAAATAAGCATTTATAAGTTTGCTTGTGACTCTGTATGGACACATAACCAATTACAGTGGGCCTGTTGTCCGGAGCCCTTTGGAAGTAGATGCGGTCGTTCGGAACGAAACGAGAGGTCGCGTTATGGTGGTGAATGTGCTAACAATAAAAACGGAACAATGCGCCGGTAATGTCATCCAGGCAGATTCCCACGTCTCGTGATAGGTCGTTGACATGGCTATCGATTGGAAGACGTTTTTGCAATCGATTCCAGAGATGCCTGGACTCTGGTAAGCATTCACTAACGAAGTCACAAGCCGGCTTTCGTTGCTCCTACTTAAAGTGCACTCAGAGGAAGTATAAATCAATAAGTAAGTAAGTAAACACTTTATTGTACATAAAACAAGCTACATAACATTACTATTAAAATAAAATTGTATAAAGGCGAGCATATCCTTGTAAAGAATGTCTTCCAGCTAACCTAGGAAACTTTAATACACAATTTACAAGCAGGAACAAAAAATAAGCGTCCACCTACGGCTCAAACCACAAATTTTAATATTATAACCATAGCAATGTAACAATATTAATAATACACACAATAATAAATGTATTCATCAGTTGCAATATTTTTCAAGAATGATGCATCTATGCATGTAAGTGGGAACAGAATTTAACAAAACGGCTGTCGTACGTATTCTGCATGTCTGATTAGACGTCAGCTGTTTTCTTTCTACGTAAAAACATTAAAGGGCATACTATTGTGTGCGGTAAGTAGCATTATGGTCGCATAAACAATTTGGCATTAGATTTTGAACTTTCTCACGTAAATACAGGTAGCTTTCTTTAGCTTTCTCTCTAATTAAAATAAGCAAGTAGCAGATTCACCTACGGCACATTGTCAATTCGATTTGCAAATAAGTTTGTCACTTTAATAGCTTTTTATTTTTCAAAAATAGATGATATTAACTGGGTATAAATACACTTTTTTTTATTGAAAATCACAATTGTCGCTTTAAGCCGAAAGTAATAAGTTTTGCATACATTAGGCACTATTGTTATTTTGATACGGAGTGTTATAAACTGGCTGCGGTTCAATGGAATATCAAAGTCAAAGATTTAACAAGTTTTTGTCCGTCTGTATTAAAATCCCGCCTACACATTCGCTTAAATAGGGATTTTACATGTATTGGGATAATAACAATAAAATATTTTTATTTATTTTTTATTCAACGAAAAAGGACTCTGCAACGACTTGGACAAACCAAAGTTAGGTACCTACTTATAGGTAACTCGACCCTAATCTCATTTGAGCAGATATATCTATAGCCACTGCTTAGGTGTCTATGTTTGATGTTAATACTGTAGATATACTCGTCACCTAAGAACAATGATCTGGAATGTGATTTTTGAATGTCACCGGGTGACTAAAGCTCACCAAAATGGGAGTATTTCATGGAGATTCGATGACATTCTAAAATTGCATCTCAGAGCTCGTCACGCACAAAATTCAAAAGATATTAGAACAGAAGATTGCGTGAACAATATGAACGTATATATTTCACTTACCCAATAAGGCATGAATAGTAATCGACAGTTGAAGATGTCGTTATTAATAACCAAAGTAAATCAAGAATAGTCACCATTATCATTTCCTAAACACATAGCAGGAGAGAAGCATGATGCAATCAATAGAAAATGTTTGATATAAACGATAGAGGATAAGCATTTACCTAAAGCTAAATTATATAGATTAACAAAATGGAAGAAATTTACTGCCAGTATTGTTACTGGTTACCCGGTACGCGCGAGTAAAACAGCTGAGTTTGTAACCTATAAGAATTAATTAATTCGGTAATTTGATCCAATTTGTTAATATAGACCTGCGCAAACTGCCGCCTGAGTCCATTAATTATTTGAATATAGATTGCATAGAAAAGTGCAATTCCTCTTTGTGTTGGTCTCATCAGGTGACCCATATGCACGTTAGTTTGCCTTGTCCATCAAAAACGTGCTTCACTTACGAATTACCTAAACTAAATAAAGAACATAGACGCTCTAAGCAACAGACAATAAATGACGCTTTGGGACCTACCGATAGATCTTATCAATTAGTTAGAGATCCGGCAATAAATTCCGCCAAAGGTAAGGCCGCCAAAATCGCACAAAACCTCAACATTGGATCCTCAGCACATACCGTGCCTTATCGAGAAGAATGCGTCGATCGATCTCTATCAGCCAATCGGTCCTGCGCCGGCGACGCGGCAGGTGCCCCCGATTGTGTGGTAATGCGCACACGGGGCTCTCTTCGCCGGGCATCTCGAAGCTTTCGTCATGTCAAATCATAGCGTAGATTGCAAACATTTTAAAAGAAAGCTTAGAGCATAATGCGTTTCATCTTACTGTTTCCATGTTTATTTTTTTATATGTTCAATTCCTACGGTCAATACATGCGCGTGTGCGGTTACAGCACCTGTGGGTCTAACATGACTGACCGGTCAAATTTAGTTTTTCTGAGTTTATAAGTGTCCGTTTCTTATGACATTAGTTTGACAGGGTCGCAGAAGGGATAAATTAAATCTGGTCTGGTCATGTTAGAGCCTAGACTGGTAGAAGTCCGAAAAATGCGGGCAGTGAATGCGTTGAAAATGTTGCATCATTTTTAACATAAAACTATCGTGACATTCGGAGACATTGAAATAAAGGGATCACTCACGGACAGCTCGACATTAAACACGTATTCATAAGTATTCAGTAATTTCGCCAGCCTATCGTTCGTTATGAGTTCTTCGTAAAATGAAGCAAAATTACTTTGAAATGAGGACGCAAGTTCACACGATCTCACTGCGGCAGATAACTTATAAACTGTACGACTATCAATTGTTCCAAAGATACCATCTGCCTCAACATCCCAAACATGAACACATCGAGTGTTAGATAAAGTTATTCATTCACATGTTGAGTGAGCAGGTATTTAGTGGGCGGGTTACATAAACATTCAACGATGGCAACACCAGAGAGAAGGACTGACAATGACAACTGATTGGAATTTTCTCGAAACTCGTTTAAGAATAATTTGAATTAATGAGACGATTAGGAATACAATTTGGTTATCTGTTGGGTCGCATTGTGAAATTGTGTTTATCTGATAGAGTTTTCATTAAGTTATAGTTTCCTTCCAATATGGGGTCCCTACTTATATTGTTTATAATATTTAGTACTAAATCAAGTGTCAAAGATGGCATCATAGGTACTCAAGGCATAGGCATTAAATAAAAAAGGAGTGTAACAACATGCTAAGAGAAAACGAGATAATAAAAAATAAAGTCTGCATTATTATGTGTACAAAATATCTTAGCAAAAAAATATGGAGACTATGTAGAGACCAACTTCAGTCAGAGATTCATTTTTCTTTTGGTTTATTATAATGTTTATTAAATAAGTATTACTTATTTATCTTAGGATATGCAACCAAAGATGGCTTAGTTTGCCGTTCCAGATTTTAAAGTCCCTCGAGTATTGACGCCCTTACGTATATCTATAAAATTTCCAATAAGTATAAATTACATAAGCGCTTTGTTTAAAAAAACCATAAAAACCAAATAAAAAAACGATCTCCATAAAATACCTAAAAGTTGAACAATAAAACCGACATTGACAGTTCTGTCCACATTTCGTAAACACGCGGTATTTCAAATAATAACGGCGAAGAATCACGCAGCGTTCTGCGTTCCCATACATTTGAACGGTCTCCCATGCATTAGGCGAATATGTGTGTATATTAAATTGGAAAGTGTGGAACGTGGCGCCCACGCGTGGTGTGTGGGCACTGACAGGCCGACAAGACTCTACTAAAGCCATATACACATACTAGAGTAGTATAGAGACGCACCATGTTTGGCTTCCGTTTTTTTGTTTCGGGTTCGAATATTGCTTTATTCTTATGAATGAATTAAAGTTAACTTTTATTTGAGCGAGGTTATTTTTAACTATTCATACCATATTCATCATGTAGGGTGATCATTTGGTGTTTCTGCCCCTGCTACTCGTAGTTCGTAACGTTCGCTATCTTTATACGGGTAGTTCTGTTACTAACTTACTGATTAACAACCACGCTAGCCTAAAGCAATAAACACATACATCTACTTTAAAAGTAGTAGACCTTCTGTCTTTACATACATTGACCTATAAATTATGAACTCTAGTCAGCGTTTAAAAAATGGCCGCATCAGAAGTCGAACAAAAAGTACAATAAATTGTCAATCGCTCGCGCTGACAGTCTGTCGGACCGACGGCGCTGCTGTCAATACTATTATTTTGTAAAAAATCCTATTTGCAACGAAACTCCAAATATTTGTAAATCCAATGACTTTAAATGGTGAACTAATAAGTAATATGCATTTGTAACATCGGCGTCAACCCGGTATTCTCACGTCGGGCCGTTTTTCTGCTGTCATTTAGTATGACACTGTACATCCATGCATTATAAATCCATTTCTGTCTGTCCTAGTGGTATAGTCGGCCACTTACTCCTTGTAAACCACGCAACGGATTTTGGTACGGTTTATATTTGGATTTGTTTAAGGGAAGTGTTAATGTACAGTCAAGGAATTTAATTCCCTACCCATTTCATTGAAATGTCGTCTGACATTCGCAATGCATTAAGGTCGATATGTCGTATAACTAACGTCTTGCTCTATAGCTCTTATGATGACAGTTTGCTATATGCTATTGAACCTTAGGTGGGTTGGAAATTTAATTTCTTGACTGTACCTGCATTACATATTACACCCTAATTCTACCCGTGGAAAACCGAGACGTATAAATTGATAAGCTAGATGAGAATAAAAAATGTTTTAGTTATTTTTATAGCTTTTGGCCAAGAAACGGCGATCCATCTCTAAACTACCGGTAAGAATCGACGCTGATTAAGGATTGATCAGTAGCCAAACAAGAATCCGTGTCAATTTCCTACGCAATAAAATTAACACAATCTGAGATAAGTTGTTACAGTGAATTTTTCGTTTGAAAACAATATTGTTTTATTAGCGCTTATGTTTCGTTGGAAGTGCTAACTCGCTAAAGGGTTCGGCAAAGAAATCATAATAACTTATGGAGTTTCAATGTTACGTTTGTATATGCCAATATGGTCAGGAATTCGTGTTTGGCTGAGAGGTCAATGTACTTGAATTCATTCCTAACAAAGATAGATATAGGACCGAAATAAATTTAACAGTAGTGTCAGAAACCGTAAGGAAATGTCACACGTTTGATTAGATAAATAAATGTAGGTATCGAATGTCAGCGATGGTGTCAATCGAGATCATCTGATCCTCATTTGTTTTTTTTTATGAAATAGGAAGGCAAACAAGCAAGCGGGTCACATAGCGCTTGTGTGTAACTTGGTATCCATTATCCAACTGGACCAATTTGTATTTCGAGAAGTCTTTCCAAGAGAGTTTCGTCCTACGTTATCAGCGGCGGCAAAGTATTGAGCAAACGAATGACGATTAACGTCGGTTTTAATAAAACCAATTCCCGATTAGGACACGGCTTCTGCCCTCGACAGTTGTTGACGCTTTTCCTCATACCCTTCTAGTTAATACAGATACCATATGAATTGGGATAACGGCAAATATAGTAGTAAAACTTATGATAAACTTAAAATGTCTATAGGAGCCAAACTGTTTTATTAGTAAAATCATTTAGGAAGAAACTAAAACTTATATTATTCAGTATTAAGCTTTCACATGTCAAATAGTCAATAGATACGTTCCAATTAAAGGTCCAAGGACCAATGTGATTCATAAGCCACTGTAGAACGTTTTCGCAATAAATGTCATAATGACTTCTAGAAATAGAAATAGAAATCATTTATTTTGAGATAACAACAACATTATAGGTGTACACATACAAATAAGCCTTAAATCTAGAGAAAAAAAAATAACGTTGAGAGTTATCCCAAAAAAGGAGTCCACTCAGCATGTGTCGAGGCACAAAGTGCAACGACGCTGATTTTCAGTGGATCCGAAAAAAAAAAATATATAAATAGAATAGGTAACCATTAAGAAATATTATTTAGCAAAAATATGCATTATACAGGACAAAACGAAAAAATCATAATAATTTGGTAACTTGAGAAAAGACACAGAAACAGTACAGTTCTCAGTACAGTACAGTACAGTACAGTTCTCAGTAAATGTCATATTATCCTAGCGATGACACATCGCAGCGACGTTCTACAGTGGCCTATTAATCAAATTGGTTGACTGTACGTGTACCTTATTTTTTTTTAAAGCGGTGGCCTTAAATATTACGAAGGTATAGTCGACCAAGAAATTGCTTAACCATTTTTTGACCGTATTACAGAGAGTAAAGGTTCAAAAGTGGTCAAGCAATTACTTGGTCGACTATACAAGAGAGTTTAGTTAGAGGTAACATGCCATACTCTTATGTTATATGCACTTTGCAGGTGTAGTAGCTTTTTCTTGGCAAGACAAGAATATGCGAGCGAACCAGCTCATTCTTTAGTACGTGCATTTTCCAGGCGCTGTTTAACCACAAGACGTGTTCACTAATTTACAGCCTGTAAGAAAACTGCAGCTAAGGGAAGCAGGATTTATATCGACTTATCTTAATGCGTGCTGAATGGAGTAGGGATGTGTTTTAAGCATCTTTATATATTTTTTTGTTTCTATTCTATTGTTTCTATTGTTTTTGTTATAATTGTACTCTGTGTGATGTGTTTTTGTGCGTGTTTTGTGTTGAATAGTCTTAAATAAATGTTTTTCTTTCTTTTTTTTTATACAACATAGGAAGGCAAACAAGCAGTTGGGTCACCTGATGGTAAGTGATCACCACCGCCTATAGACACCTGCAACAACAAAGAGAGTGCAGATGCGTTGCCAATCCAGAGGGCTAAGATGGAATACCTCTTGTGCCAGTAATTACACCGGCTGTCTTGCTCTCCACGCCGGAACACAACAGTGCAAGCACTGCTGCTTAGCGGCAGAATTAGCGAGCAAGATGGTGGTAGCGATCCGGACGGACCTTGCACAAGGTCCTTTTTTTCTATATTTAAGTGAAGCCAATAAATGCTTAGAAAATTAAGCTTGATCGCGTCTTATATTATATTCACCTAGATGTTTGTATTCCAATTATATTATTAGATTGAGGTAAAAAAAATTATTATTTTATGCAAGTTTCATAAATCAATACGGTGTGTAAAAATCGTAAAAAAAAAACAGAAATATACATAAATCTTTGCTATAGCTTTGTTTGTATCCAATTCGGGACAATCTAACTTAGCGCTAGATTATTCTAAATTGTTTTTTAACATTCATTTAAATATATAATGATAGATGGTTCTAAAACCCATTAAAGCCAAAACAGGACTAAATAAATAACAAATATTATGTATATTTAATGCATGATATGTATTCGAGTGTGAGGCTTCCAATGTAGTCCGAGACCATATGTATCCGCGTCGAATGTTTTGCATAAATTTTATTGAAGCTCGACCGGTTTTTTTCCTTTGTTATATTATGATCGCATCTGGGCTCATAAACTTTTTTATTTCCATAAGTTTTGGAGACGAGTTAGTTTTTTTTTAACAGCTTAAGTTGACACTTTGGTATATTTTATTTGGCCATCAATTGGTATGTAGGTACTCCGCAAAGTTGAGTACCAAATCACCGTCAAATGATTCAGGGCTATGATACCTTTCGAGATTCGTCCAAGGGTTGAATTGTCAGTCATCAACTGCGACCCTAACATGACAGCCCAGGTTTAGTTTAACCCCTACCTGTGTCTCTGTCTAACTAGTGTCACAAGAAAGGGACACAGATAGAGATAAACTAAACTTGGCCAGTCATGTTAGGGCCACTGACGAGGAAAGCTTTTGAAAAATAAATTGTCTTTCACCAACTTTCTAAATAGCAGTTCAGTCCGGTTTCTTGAAAAACGTCTTTAAGGTTCTAGTTTGGGCTTGTTTAAATATTGAAACTGAATTCGAAGCCATAAACGCCGGTTTTCTTTATATTTATTACTACTTCAGTTCGCTGAGAGCCTGTAAATCATCTCGAGCAATTTGCTCTCACTACACAATCTGCGGGAAGCAGGCGTTGCCTACATTAACCTTTACGAGTGCAAATCTGATAGAAATTAAAAGGTATGGTAGGTTTATGTTTTTGTGCATAAAACCTATACTTTATGCACAAAACATAAATCTATTTTATCTAAAATGTGTTAACATATTCATTGATTTCATTTATTTAAGCTTAATTGCACAATTTACAATAACAAACACAATTGGCGGACTTATTGTCAACAGGCATTCTCTACCAGTCAGCAATTGCCATAAAAAAGGTACAAAAATCATATTAACCATACAAATATTGGCCTCTTGTAGGAATGAACCACAACCTTTAGCTTCGTAGTCAGGATCACTAATAAAATAACCACTATAGCTAGGCTATCCGGGCGTCGTACATGGTAAATACTTATTCGACAAAACCTACTCCTAATTTACATTTGTCAATGTTCTGTAACAGAGTGAATCCGATAGTTCTATGGAAGTAATGAAAAGTGCCTGTATGCTGTAAGCCTGAACTTGTACGAGAAAAGTAACACTTAACACTCTTATTGTCAGGGCCCCTCAAATAGCCCGCGGCCATGATTTATTCATCTCTATACACGTCCCTTTCTTATGATACTAACTAAACAGAGACCTAGACCTATAATATAACCTCTAATTATCTAGACCTACCTAACCTTACCTTTACCTTTGGCCTATAATTGAACCTAGAATAGACAGTTAGGGCTTGTTAGGGCCGCAGCAATCTTATTTCAAGGCAATAGTGGTAACAGTCTTCTTGAAACTAGGCGCCAATGAGTGGTACGCTGGGTCCCAGTAAAGATGTAGACGGCACCACAAATGGCACTTAGGACCAGGCCTCTGACCTTAACATCCGGCTCGTAGTAATACCCGTTGATAAAACAATTCTAGATACGAGTTACGACATCCAATCAGAATTAGCACGCACACCTACGCCGCGGCAAACAAAGCTGCCCACGCGCCGGTGAATGGGCGACTCAATGGAGACCATTACCATAATCCAGAGTTGCTTAGGAGATATTCATAACGTGCGCACGAGTGTAACGTAGCTGGAGGAAACGTTCTGTTGATTCATATGTCATCGCAGCTATGTGCAACTTTTTAGGGTTCCGTACCCACTTCAAATATCCCTTAGGTATACTCATAGCAGCGCTTGTGTTGAATACTTACATTAAAAATAATAAAATAAAATAAATCGGTTCAGCGTTCTGGTACAAATAAGGTTTATAGTTGTAACACAGCCTTACGAAAATGCGTTAAACCTGGGTGGTGCGTAGGCGCCTGGCCCTTGCATCCATCATGCTTTCATGCTAGCTGAGGAATAACTGGAACGGGCCTGCGCCAAAGTAATATCAACTGTGTGAAGCGGGTTATAGCAACTTTGATAGCGGGCCTTCTGTTTAGTCCCAAACTGTAGTTTCACTGGCCGAAATGCGGTGGGAGATAAAGATAACGTAAGTATAAAAGTGTAAAACGCAAAGTGTGTTTGCTATTGAATTACGGAAGGTTTATTTATTAAACGCTCTTTAAGTTAATTAAAACGCTAAAGACCCTCTAGGGAAAGATCTCGGCGAACGTACCTACTCCAACCAAATCGGAGACATTCTGTAACAAGGCCTGGTCAGGAGTATCCTTAACCGACGGACATGCATGATGAATGTTATGAGAGTGAGTGAAGCAAAGGTTGTACGAAGTCAGGTCAGGATCGTAAGAAGTGGAAAACCGTGGTCTCTACCTACCCCTCCGAGGAACAGGCGTAACTGTATTTATGTATGTAAAACGCTGATAATGGAGAAACGGCCGGCACCAATTAGAATGTTAGACAAATCTTTGAAGTCGATTCCCAGTTTAGGGTGGACTTAAAATTTGGTAGATCTAATGACAATAATAAAAATAATTGTCAGTAAAAATGTTCTATTGATTTCTTTTACAGAAACTTATTATCTATGTATGCAGTCTTTAAACATGGAAATATTGTTTTACGCTTAAATCACATATATCATGTGTTAGCTAGACGAAAGACATTTTGAAATTAATTACTGCTGGTTATTAATTGAAATGAAACTAATTTAGACGGATAACATCGCTTTTAATTAAGAATAAAGATAACTTTATTTCCAAGACAAGTTTTTTCGTTGAGTGTGACGAAATCGTGATCTTATCTGAGAGTGAGGTAATATATTGATTACTTAAGAATACTGTTTAGTAACCTATTTAAATCCTGTCGCTTAAATGGAGCTTCTGCTGGGCAATCTGGCGTCAGTAGAGATGAAATCACACTCGACAAATGCCAAAAAAAGCTGTCAGATCCCTTCAAAATCTGTCATTTTTAGACACATCTCGAATGCGAGATGAATCTCGATGAGTGCCAGAATTGGGGGCCTGGTCTTGCAATCGTGGAGTATATACTAGGGTCCAGTAATAGATGCAGAATAATTTTGTATGACGATCAGCGATTCCCATTCTGTTTATTTCGTAATAAAATGTACTCTGAGCCACTCCCGGAATCAAGAAGAATCTTACGACACCTTATAAGTATATTTAAATTCCATCCAGCTGTTTCGTCTAGGGGCAGCCGAACTTATAACAAAACACAAGAGACACTTATAAGAAAACAGCCCTCATTTTTAGAGCAGTCGAGTTGAAATGAAATTATATTTATAACGTTATCGGGGCTTTAACGCGATCAAAAACATTGTTAATTTACCTCGCGTTTCGGCCATAAACAAAAAAATGTGTGAAAATAGCGAAAGTTTAAAACTGGAAATTAAATTCTCAAACGTTATACTATCCAAGTTTCTACCTGTTTGTATTATAAAAGAAATTATTACTTTACCTTTAGCTAGCCCACATCAGACACAAAAATCATAACGCACTAGCTTCCAAATAAAATATCAAGCAAATATTAGGATACTAATCTACTAAAGTGAATTTCCAGGGTCTGAATTATACAAAGGCTGCCAAAGGAAAACGAGTATTGAATCAAGAATATAAAATGTTGTGCGGCGGGCAGAATAAACAATTACGCATAATCCTCTAATTGGATGCTTCTGAAAGGTTTTACAAGCACGAGTAGCGAGAGGATCATGTCGGAGTCGTGTCGGTTGTAGACAGAGAGAACAGCAGGGCAATTCTCGCGTCATTAGAGATGAAGTCACACTCGAGATAAGCCAAGAAGAGCTGTCAAATCCCTTCAAAATCTGTCTTATTTTGACGATTTATCGAACGTCAGATGAATCTCGATGAGTGCCAGAATTGGGGGGCAGTATTGTTTTTCAAGAGCGCGGTTATAGACAGAGACAACAGTGCACCTAGCACGAATCTTCTTGATACGCGTTAACTCCCTACGTAACTCAGTGCGTCTCTCTTCTGCTGGGCTGGTTAGAACGAAACGCACTGAGTTACGTAGCAAGTTAACGCGTGTCGAGAAGTTTCGTGCCAGTTGCACTGCTCCGTTATTCTTAAGTGCATCAGTGTCGAGCTCGACGTCTAGCATCTGTCTTGCTCACTCGAGCTAGCGCGCTAGAGTAAGACATGCCACTGCCCTGGTGTCAAACTCGACGCTGATATTCTTAGAGAATCGCCCCCAAGTCGTAGGAGGATCGTATCGAATTCGTGGCGGTTGCAAACAGAGTTGACAGCAGAATTGTACAAAGGCGATTAGGGTCGTGTAGGTTTCATACGGTACCTATTTTAAGTTCGCTTACCCATACATCGTCTTAGTGACATAGTAAAGTTGGGGAATAATCGGAGGCGCCCTGCAATAAAGCAAAACCAAATGTATGGTGCAACAAATAGCGGCTCCGTGGTATATCTTCCGATGTGTAAGTATGCGGTGCGCAAACTTGCAGATGTCAGGGAGACCTAGAAAGGTGGACACAACCTCGATAGTCTTAAAGTTAGAAATCGCCACAATACTGTTTTTATAGAGTAGCAAAGCTAATTCGTTCCAATTTATTAGAACAGTGTTAGTCTAGATTAAAGTAAGCCTAATCCATATTAGCTAAATTGGACCTTGTGAAAACAATGGGCCTCGTTAGCATCGAGGACTGTTCGATCTTATTGAATGACAATCATTAGTACAAATTAACTGCCAATTCACTAAACACCAAATTGATTACGAGGCGTAGAAATAAATTAAACCTAAATAAACACTGTAAAATTTTGTATTCACTTCCGACATTATTCAAAAGTTAAACATTTTGAAAATCGATAAGCCGTTTGGCACCAAGATTGTTCATAGCCATGTTTGAATAAACCTTAGCCCTAAGGACCTTACTTACACTACCCATCCTTGGTGATATCATAACAATAGCAATTTTATGTTATCTATGTACACACCTGCACAGTTTGCAGAACATTTGTGTTAGCACGAACCTTCTCGGAGTTTGTATAGTCCAAAAGTGGTCAAGTAATTTCTAGGCCGTCTATCATATACCTACGAAGGACTCTCATAGAAATAGGTGTCCCATGTCATTCAGTTAAACTCTTCAGTCAATTGTACGAGAATAATACAGCGTATGTCGTCAGAATAGACAGCGTAAAGTTTGCATTGCACCGATTCACCCAAGCGCAGGCGTGAGACAGGGCGTTATACTCCTTCTATTTAATCTTTACACTAAGATGATCATGAGTATAACTTTTGATGGTTGGGCAGATGGTAAACACATCGAGAGAAACCTTCAATATACTGCCCTGTTGCCCTGATGTTGCCCTGCTCGTCACTTGTGAGAAAAAGATAGCTGACCTGATTGGTCAAGTTGATAGCATTAGCTTCCTTGACACTCAATTACCTGAGGACCCAGGCTCGAGAGAATCACTTTTTGAATGTCAACAGGTACCTATTTAAAACATTTTCCCCTAAGCTTTTCTTTGATCAGAACTTGAGACGAGCCGATGCCGTTACGGAGTTAACATGTGTGCGTTGCAGTATGGAGTTTAAGAACGGCTCGGGTTCAGCTAATGCCGATTCGGTGCCGAGGCGATAAGTGTGCGACAACCTTTACAGTCTAAACTCTCCATGGAGAATTATAAAAACATTGGTCGGGCTTATAAGAATAACGCATAGTTTCCCACGTAACTGTCTAGTAAATAGTTAAGAAGCTCAGCACACTAAATCCTCTAATAGCTCAGCGCTCACTTGTAAAAAGTGAAGGGTGCGCAGGACGCAAAGTACGTACTTACTGCTTCGTAATACGGCGAAGCGGTTGAAGTCAATAGTTGCTCTATAGATAAACAGATTGACTCTCAACACAGCTTGCAAGTTTAAGCCCTGGTGCCGCCGGCTTTAAGTGTGTAATATAATTTCAATTTGATGAATGCAACTTAGCCAGAACATGTTAAGTTGGACAATTAATAGATCCAGGCGTTACTTTGCGGAGGTCCATTTCAATAAACTGGAACAAATTACCTTGCTACTTACTCCGCGAAACAATGTTAAGTTGGCATAGATTCTACTCGTAAATTCAAAAACAAGTGCAGAAGTCTCCGTCGTTAATTAGGCATTCTTCATTGTATCAAGTTAAAGAATAATAAGTTTAAAAATTAAGTAAACACTTTATTGCCCATAAAACATGCTAAATACTAACAACTAAAATAAGTTTAAACAAACTCGAACTTATCCCTGTAAGAGACTTCTCTATCTAGCAGTACCATCCAAAACATGACATTAAATACTATAAGTAGCTGATGATGATGACATTATCTGGGATTATAATCATGTCAAATATATTAATCACTAAATTACCTACTTTCTCAATGAAGCGATGAATTCAACACGGCGGAACGTAAAGACAAACCCCCTTTAATCTCATTCATAGTGTATTTGTAGAGCACGCATTGCGGTTAACACTGTTATACTGCTAATGATGTATGAATTCCTTGAACGAATTCAGTATGCTGTAGCGCCTGTAGTTAAATTACTATTTACAACGTGCAGTTACATTTATGTTTCATATTTATTGCGGAGCTTCTTCTCAGCAGAACCTGAAGCTCTAGTAGACTCAGACATGCAAAAGAGCCTATGGTCTACGAGTACTTGCAAAACACTCATGCTCATTATAATGTAGTGTCATCGTAAATGCACTGGCCTAAAATCCTAACACCGAAATGAGTTCCGAAAACTCCTAGAGCATAAAGTGCTGGTCAGCAAGCCTTTTGTTTCGGCCCGCCCTCGCACAATGGGGCCGCGGTTATATTTTTGCCTCCCGGGAGCGGTGTGATTGGACGCAGCGTCCGTGAGAGATAACTTACTGTTTATGATGCTGTTAATAGCCTTGTTTGGTGTTACGTCGATGCGTTACGGGGCAGGGGCGGTTTAGGTAGAATATGTTTCGAAGGTAACATATAATTCTGCGGGTACTGTGCTGATTGTGGTTATCGAACACAATTTTTGACGGTCGTAGGGTGGAGAGACCAGACTCAATCTGGAGGTTGTACAGTCTGACTGCCCGATAGCCCACCGGGTGTAACGTGACCGGCCAAGTTAAGTTTAGGTGCGTCCCTTTCTCATGATACTAGTTTGACAGAGACGCAGGAAGGGATAAATTAAACCTGGGCCGGTCATGTATTATCAAATGGCGATTAGAACAGGATTGGAGAGTAACATCAGCATACTGTCATGTCATAGATATAGGAATGAAGCTTGACGCAAGTCTATGAAGTGACAGTGTGTTGAAGTTACTCTCCAATCCTTTTCTAATCGCGGTTTCATAATAAGGGCTACAGTAGGTAGAACTCTGACAGTGAAATTACCGGTCAAAAGTTTGAATCCCGCTAGAAGCAGGCGACTCTAACACGACTGTAAACATTGAAGTCTTCGCAATATACGCAATATAGAGAGAAATCTCTCTGAAAATTCATCAATTTCGCGGTTTCAGAGCATAATTGGGGCATGCCCTGGTACCTCGCATTTCCCGTACCCGACTCCGGCTCTGCTGCTATAGCAGCCGTGCTTAAAAGCTTTCGTGTATAATCGCGTCGTTAATTATTAGGTACAGCCGCGATAGTCGCGCCCGCGCCGCGTGAGTAATGAGAGCGCGAAGATTCTACCGAATGCCGCTACTGAAGTCATTTGGGGGAAGTCATGCTTTCTTTTTATAGATATATAAAAGAAACGACAGATACACAGACGGTGTACTTGATGGAAGGTAGTAACCGCCGCTTATGGGACATTTGCAACACCAAAAGGCTAGCATATGCGATACTGACCTTGAAGAACTCTTTTCACGCCTTTTTTTAAAAACTGGCAATGGAAATACTGCGGAAAAAAGAAAAGAGAGAAACATGAGCATGCGGATCATCTGATGGGAAGTGATAGCTGTTCTTACTAATCAGCAACCCCAGAAGAGTTGCAAAGGCTGGGGACAAACCAATAACCAAAAAAATATGTTTGGTGGGGGACAAATTTGTTGTCACGCTACCTTAAATATAGCATTTAAATTAAATTACATTTAAAAGGCTTCAAAGGTATTTCTAACTGCATTGCAATGCAAGTACCGTCAGCTGAAGAGATAAGTAGCCTCCCTTCTATGAACGGGTCCATACAATGGGGATTGATTACTGTCTGCAGTTGACCGTACATTGTACGCAATATAAACCTTTTACAACACAATAACTCTTTATTGATCACCAGAAAACATTTTTTTATACAACATAGGAAGCCAAACCAGCAAGTATGCAGCATGGTGTGTTAACACCACCGCCTGTAGACACCCGCAACACCAAAGATATTGCAGATGCGTTTCCAACCCATAAGGCTAAGATGAAATACCTTTTCTTGCCAGTAATTTCACGGGCTGTCTTGCTCTCCACGCAAGAACACAACAGTGCAAACACTGCTGCTTAGCGGGCGGATTAGCGAGCAAGATGTGGTAGCGATCCGGGCGAACCTTGCACAAGGTCTTACCCCGCAAAAATCATGAAAAGGCACAATTTAGAGAAAATACACAAGGCACACAGTAGGCTGTCTTATCGCTTGAAGCGATCTCCAAACAACCGTTAGAAAGAAAAGAACAGATAAGAACAGATGGCACAGTAACTTGCACCATGTTTAAATTGTTTTATTTCAACTTTTAACCGACTTAAAAAAGAGGAGGTTCTCAATTCGACTAGTTTTTTTTAAACATTCCTCTTTGAACACTATGAAAACTTCTGTAGGACTTCAAAGAAGCCGACTTGCATAACTCAACGTGTATATCCAATACCCAACTCCAAGCTAAACTGCTCGGAAGTTATTGCGATGGTCATGAGTTGCCATTTTGCGACCAAGTTGGCCTGTGTGTACTTGGCCATTGAGCACATAGCCAAGAGAAAGAAACACTGGAACAAATGACCTTGCTCAAGGAAAATCAAGGAGCAAGACGGAGTAGCAAGGTGATTTGTTCCAGTTTGTTGATTTGGACCTCAGCAAAGTAACGACTGAATCTATTAATTATTTAAGATAGAAAAAACTTCACTTGTTTTTTTTTAACTAATTGCTGCAGCAATCGCTTTGAAATTAAAGCACAAGCATCATCTATAGTGTAGTAGTATGTACCTGTTTAAGTAATTCATTGGTAGCAAGACCCCCTCCCCCAGCATTCGATGCTGTATGCGTATATGTTGTGGTACTGTACAACCCCTCTACTGGCTATATGCTCGATCACTTGAGCTGTGGTCTTGCCCGACTTAACTGACTTCGATAACTTGACTAAACAATGTTCGCATTGTACAAAGCTTGCTACAATGTGTGTTACCTTTAGTCAGCTGTATCAGTACAGAAGGTATCTAAACATATCAAAAATTTTAACAGCCAATGTCTTAGGAGATATTCGTGTTTGGTAGACCTGCAAGGTTCGTCCCTTGTCCGAATCTACCATCATCTTGCTCGCTAATCCAGCCGGTAAGCAGCAGTGCTTGTACTGTTGTGTTCCGGCGTGGAGAGCAAGATAGCCTGTGAATTACTGGCACAAGAGGTGTATCATCTTAGTGTCTGGGTTGACAACGCATCTGCATTCTCCTTGGCGTCGCAGTTGTACTTGCTAGTTAGCCTTTTTATTAAAAAAAAACCTACACACAAGCGCAATCACATCGAGAGCAATTTTGGGATCTGTGGATCGATTTAATGGTGAGTACGAAGTCTACAGTTTACTGGACCCTCTTGAGAACTATGCAGAGCCTGATTTACTCACAGGCTAGTAAGGCTAGAGCCTAGGCCCCGGGACTAAGGGGGCGCTGAGCCTTTGCAAGCCCTTATTTACAGAATCTAGTCATTTGACAATAGATTACAACAGAATAGATTAAGTTTATTTCAGGCTGCATAGGCCCATAGATAAATACCTTAAAGACTAACATAAATATTGATTATATATTATATAACTACTTAACAACTTAATTACTAGCACGTGAAGTCTGTAACCTGAGCACTTTCGCGGTGTCAGTTAACCAATGCGCGCGTGAAATACTTATACTTAAGTTTGAAAAAATCCGCTAAACTGCGGGCGTAAACCTATAAAAACTTTGTAAGTAGTTCGTCGGCTGGGCGAGCAAGGACAGGACAAGCGGGAGCAAGGCCTGGAGTGCGATTTTTGAATCTCACCGGGTGATTAAATCTCGCCAAAATGGCCGTTTTTCAAAGAAATGCGGCCATTTTGGTGAGCTTTAGTCACCTGGTGAGATTCAAAAATTGCATTTGAATCTTACCGGGAAACTAAAGCGCACAAAAATAGCCGTTTTTCATAGAGATTCCGCCATTTTGGTGAGCTCTGGTCTAGGAACTATGAGCCAACTCGTGGCACTAATTAGACAGAGTCGCAACTAGTCGCAAGAAGCGATAAATTTAATTTGGGCGGTCATTTTAGGACCGCTGCAGATGTGTATTTGCCGGATTTTTTTTGCTAATGTAAATAAACTAACATACTTTCCTTGAATTTTTTTACAAACAAGTGTAACTAAGTAGCACACATCTGTCTAATAATTTAAGTGTCTATGTATGTACATACGTTATACAAAGTTATACGTACCTACATATTTTATTAGTATATCCTAACGGCTGTGGTAATACATGATCCAATACGGCGTCAGTATGAAAATATTTAAACTATTCAATACTCAATATTCAATGAATTGTTAATTTATTCCAAAATCAAATCTCACGTGGACGTAAGCGAGACGTAGGAAAATAAACGCATCTTTAACCTGATTTGAATCTTATCACGTACGTGTTAGGTTTATTAGGAGGCGGCCTGTTTGTAAAGGCCAGACCACAATTGCGAAATGTCAACGCGTTGGGTCTATTATTTTCACCCACGCTGCCACTGTGGCCTAAGAATGACAAGGTTCCATCTATTATTTTCGAAGACATCTAATTTGAGTCTTATTGGAGGCTCTCGTAAAGTCGATAGTCTTACTAAAGTTTAAAAGTATTGGAACCTTATTTTTTCTGGTAATTCGAATGCCGGGAACTGGTTAGGAAAATGTTTTCATATATTGTGTTTTTAGTTTTAAGTAAAAAATTTTGGAACGGACAATATTTTAATGTGAACTCTGAATACGACTTTCAAGGACTTTTTTTGTGTAAATAAAATGGCAAACGAGAACGAGGTTTGGGTCACCTGATGGTACGTGATCACCAATAGACCAAGACACCAAAGAAATTGCAGATACGTTTCCAAACCAGAAGGCTAAGATGGAGCTTACCTCTTGTGCCAGTAATTTCATCGGCTGTCTTGCTCAAACAGCAGGACCCCAAACGGATAGTAAAAAAAAATTAAAGCAATTTTTTTAGAGTAGTTGTAAAAACAAAGTGCTACATGTACAGTAGGGGAAATATATTCACATACCACCTTAGAACCCTATCGCAATGACGCGACGCGTTAAACGCCAGGCTATGTCGTACAAATGTCATGCCTATGTCTCTTCGACTAGGTTCTACGGTGGTACGTGTATCAATTTCCTTGACTGTATGTACAAATTTGTTTTGAACAAGTTGGCCACTCAAGAAACGCCACTGACTGTACGAGTGGCCCACTGTGGGCCCACGCGTGACCTAGCTCAGCCTACACCTCTATAACAATGTGGCTGAATAGCTAGTTATTATAACATGCCTAATATTTTCACCCACATTCAGTTAGCTTAGTGGTTACGACCCGACTACGAAGCTTCTTAAAATTTGCGGGTTCTATTTGTGCTAGGGACAGAATTTGTATGGTGAATATAAAGGTATCAGAGAAATTAAGAGGAAGTAAAAAAGTGCGGTTTGATATGTCATCAGTCATTAGGACCAAGCTGACCAAGTCGACAATTTGACATAAGTACATAACTAACTCGAAGAGTGTTTGGTTCTTTAAATAGTGGATTCGTAATGTACTCTGAATTGTCGTTGTAATAACGCGATATATGTCATGGTAGTTTAATTAAATAAGGGCAGTGATTTACCTTAATATAATAATATGTGCGTAAATTATTGTGTTTAACTATATGCAGCCTTTTTACGAGCTTTAATTATTTTTTTATTATGATGTAACTCTGAAACCGCTTTTTATAATAATAGATATACTAATTTACTATTAAGTCAGGCGTTACTTTGCGGAGGTCCATATCAACAAACTGAAACAAATATGGATGGCACAATGTGGTTCATAAGCATACGTATCGTATGTTTCGCATAATGTTCTTTTCACATAAAGCTCGTTTCGCATAATACCTCATACCATTGACCTTTCAAAAAAATTGTAAACTCCCGGGCCATACAGGTCACATCGTAACCATAAACGTAACCCTAGTTTGCTTTATTACCAGCGCAATAACATCCATTTTGCTAGGTACTGGCGTAACGTTTATTCCTCACCAGTAGATCCTGAAATGTGTTAACAAATAGGCGAGAGATCGCAGGAGATATTCAATTTGTTTCAAATAATTACCTAAGTTAACAAATTTCATCGATATCGATACATCATAAAATACGATGCCGCAGCTGCGTCTTAGAGTCAGTCACTTTGTACCGATCAAAGAAATGCAAAAGTTCGCTGCCTGAATAGCCGTCTAACAAACAGCGTTAATTAGCTTAATTATCTCGGATTAAGCGTAATTAGCGTATAGAAGCAAACTAAATGACTGTTTTCAAACATTTTCTTAGCTCTAATGAGTTAGTCGTTCCACTCACCTTTCCACTCTAATGACCGCGCATTGTCAACACCCACCGAGCCAAAGCACAGTCACAACACTACTCATGACGTCACTTCCTAACACTCCATTCATAAAATAAACATCGACCATCGATATCTATTGGAAGCACTGGCCGGAACTAGAAGTTTGAAATTCGAACGTCGTCCGACCAATCGGCGCACTTGTCACTTTTTTCGAACGCGGAACACGTCCGGAGTGTAGTTTTAGGTTTTTTTTATTTTCCGAACGGTTCTCGCGCCGCGCGCGAGTATTACCGGAGCGCGCGCACGTTTGAGCACGCGCCGAAGCCTCAGTGATCGCCCCCGCGATTTTTGACGCGTGGGTGCAAAACCGGCAACCGGCTCAAACTCAATTATTTGCGTAATATATCTACCTAATAAAACTCCGGTATGTTAAGGCTTTATTTACGTGCCACTGACGTCCGGCGACAGCAGGGGACCGCTTGAAAATGGCGAGCTTTCTTTATAAGCTGATGTTAGAATTTTAAATGAGTATCGAATAATGCATTGGACATAAAAAGCTATCGGCGGCGGCTAACAATATTATATGAGCTGGTGCGTTGGGAAGCGAGTGGTCGAGGCGCTCCTCCTTGTATGGAGAAACGGGTTCGTCCGCAGTCCCACACGTTTCGACTTTTTGCCGTTCACTGCAGGAAAGAGCTAGGGACCTGACTGGCCAGCTTAAACAGATCCCCCTCTCCCCTTGCCGGTGCAGCGAGCGTGGGGAACAAGCGAGTAACTAAAGAACAAGCGGGTGTCTAGTGTGGCTGGGTGGGGTAGGAGCATCGTACAGGTCGTGTGCTTGCAAGCCACGTCTGTGGCTCATACATTCGTAATGAAATCGTTGCTGTACCAGCCGTAATTAGAGGACTTCTAGGGTGATCTCGCGGTGCTAGGTAGCGACGAAGGGACGCTGAGATGGCTTGATAGACTTGATACAAGCTTGTTTTTAATGCCACAAAAACCTTCGTGATTCATGTTCGCGTAATCACGAGCAGAAAAGAGACGAACTCAGTATCGTTATCGTTTTAATTAGTTATTAGCAATCAGACTCAATAACCGAAACGCGAAAATGAAACACGAAGTACCAGTGTAAAAAGTCCATCTAGTTTTGGAACCATCGGCCCTAACATGACGGCCCAGGTTTAGTTTAAACCCTCCCTGTGTCTCTGTCTAACTAGTGTCATAAGAAAGGGACGCAGATAGAGATAAAGTAAACTTGGCCAGTCATGTTAGGGCCACATATCCCCTATAGGCTTAGGTAATTACTACTTATTACGCGTGGCTGACTTTATCATGAAAGTACACGGAAAACGTTGATAATAAAACCTTAAAACATAATACTATTATGCACAACTTAGGTATCAAAATATTTATAAATTTCTTACCACCGATGAATTTTTTTGTCAATAATCTTTGGTCAAAGTAGATCATCCTTGGCTGTAGGAGGTGACTTATTGGGGGTTCATCTTTAATACAACATTCGTATTAAGTACCTATATAATCTTCTTTTTTTTAAATCCTTTCTGTCACTAGTCTGCAGAAACACAAAAATGAAAATTGCAAACCACTGATTTACAATTTTATATCATAGTTACAGCATAGTAACAGGAAGTTGTGTAATTAATCAAGAAGCTACTTTACCAGACGGTAGCCGTGTCACAAAGGGTTGGGCGATGCTCACACTGGTGCACAGAAATGTACAGACAGCCTCAAAAGTAGCTAAACACTTAAGAACCTCGTCGTAGTAACGTATGAAATGAGAGTTGCTCGAATTTGTCACATTACTGACAGCGACAGTGTACTAAAATGTAAAGTGAAACAAGTGAAATTAAGAATGACGATAACTTTGATTACATCTGTATCGATAACGTTAGGTTATCGTTTATTGTAAAAGTAAAAACAATTATGTTTGAAGTTTTTTTCTTCTTTCCATTATTCATACAAATGGCAACGCCTGTGCTTTGTCTTACAACTAAATTGTAATATAAAAATCATTGCTACATGAATAGCACAAGGCGAATGAGTTTTTTTTAACCAATGCTGACTAGTGATGTTATATTTGCACAATAAAATTGTATCGATAAAAATGTTCATTTTATGCTACTGTTACCGGAAACGAATTTAATTATGATTTTTTAATTCTAATGCCGGATTAAGTTAGATCTGCTATCGCCTGATTCAGAAATTAAATATGACTAATACTGCAATTGCTTTTGTATGAAAAAGCATTAAGTTATACATGAATACTAGACAAATGTCGTTTGATAGACCGTCCCATGCGTGTCTTTTCTTTACTATCACAATGCTGTTTATGAATAAAGGTATAAGAGTTTTTCCAATGGTTAGGATAATGCTTTCGTTCGTTACTAGTCAGATAAAAGATGGTGTTATCCAAGTAAGTTTATGAAAAAAATAGGTCAATCGACTTTTCAAAACAATTGCAGATTTTTATTAGTATAAATGATTTTTTTCTCTATTTTATTGTATGGTGTACGTTTATCCATGTTATTTTACATGATCTAAACCCTTAATTTTATGTTCTGATTCAAAACCTATTATACAGTAAAATTACTTTTTGGAAACACGATTTTGCGGTAATGCTAGAGAGATCTAAAGTGTAGGTAACATAGTTGATTGACCCAAATATCAACTTAATAATTGTCTTGCGATAAATTAATTCTATTAAAATACTTAATTGTAAACTGAATTCCATTTCCAGAAGTGTCAATGATAAGATCAAGGTTACGAGATAAAGTAACAATTATATAAAAAACCTACCGTCTTACGAGGCATTGGCTTTTAGATTACCAGAACAAACGTCCCGTTTGGTTATAATTATTAAGAAGTATAATAGGTATTTTAGTTAAAGATTATTTACTTATGTATGGTTAAGCAAAAAATGGTTAAACACTTTTCAAGAGAAGAAGGTTCAAAAATAGTAAAGCAATTACTTGGTCGACTGAGTTTTTGGGAATGTCCCATTGAAAGTAGGCTATCTAGATTCGTTGGATCCCTTTCATCCGAGCGAAATTTAGTTTTGGCTTAGTGAATATCTTTACATAAATGTATTAGAATATGCGGTAAAATGAAAAACGCATGATCAAAAATGAAACCAAACAGTTTTGCACACAAACGTGACACTTTTGCACAGGCGGTGGCGCCGTCGTCGTTCGTTTTTAATTTTCTCACTTACAGTGGCTCTAACATGACCGGCCGAGGTTTATGGGTTTAATTTATGCCTCTCTGTGTGTCTGTCAAACTCATATCTATGGAAAGGGACGCATATAAATTTAAACTAACATAAAGTAAACTTAGCCAGTCCAGACAGAGCCACTGTAAGGAATTAACTACGACTACGCGTCTACAAACGAATAGATTTTATTTGTTTTCGTAGAATATACCCGTAGTATACCTACTTTAACCATTTCATGAAAAATTCCTCGTTTGATTTTAACCAGGCTTAACAACTCCATTTAATATTCAACGAAATCAATTATTTTGTATTTAAATAAACGAAACAGTCACGTCTTGGAAGTCAATCAGTCATCGACGGGCTCGGTCTTATAAGGACCGCACCACAAACAAGCCTGGTCAGGCAATCTTTAAAGTTAAGTTAAGAAGCAAGTGATCCGCCTGCTTCAATAATATCTGAGCCTTGCGGAAGTTTTCTATTAAAATCCAAATCTACGTATACTTGTCGTTACATTTTGCACTCGGCACTGCACAGCAGCCATGCCATGTTCTTTCCACGCTTCATTTACCTAAGTCTCACCTTGAATTACACTTAAGCTACAAAATCCTGTACTTAGCGTTTCGCGTGACATGGCTAAAGTATGTTAATTTACTAAACGATGTTAATAAGCGAACCGTTCTTCATTCTGCGAACATCTAAATAAAACATTTCATCCCGTGAAGATATTTCTCCATATTCCCGAGGATAATGGATCTTTACAAAGAACCGGATGATTCCCGTGAGTGTTCCCATCCCAGTGATTAATCAATGTCGCTGTCTGTAAACAAGAAGTACCTATTAAAAATGTACTGTTTGACTGAGCAAATTGTGATTCACAATCGCATTATTGACAAAGCTCAGTGGCAGCGTCCCGTCTGACTACTGGGCCAATTAAGCGTCGCACGACAATTTTACCGCTTCAAATAATACTTTACGAAATAAGCTTTATTGCATTCTTAGAAGGACTGGTCTGAGGGAAGATATAAATGTGTAGTAGTAAGGTCTTGAATCTATCTCTAGTTTTTCTGAAATTGTTGCGTAGTTGCACTGATATTGCTAGAGTTACTTGAGAATCATTTGTAACTATTATAGCGCTTAACACGTCATACAATGTTATCGATAATTCTGTAATAACATGAAACTGTGATAATGTCAATGAACGTAAATTGGGTAAAACCAATTTAAAAACATTTTATTACATTCATCATTCTCTAAACCCCTCTTCGCCGACTGTTGAGGGTGGTTCTCCTTATATGCAAGCCATATTTCTCGGTTCTAAAGTTTCTATATCCAGTTCTTTCCGGCGGTCCTAACTATATCATCAGCCCATCTTGCCAGGTAACATCTACAGCTACATAGGAATACCAACATCCTAAATGGAATAACAGTTCTGTAAATTTCTTTGTAATTTATTATTTACATGACACAGCCATAATTTACTTCTTAGAAATCTGCTCTTAGAATAAGTTTAAACTTTGTATTAATTTTTGAAACATGTCATAACAAAAATAAAATGTAAGAGTATGACCATTATGGTACCGCGTTACACCAACTCGGAACGTAATCCGAGCCCGCACGATTCCGCTGACTTCCCGTCGACCGATCCCTACCTACCTACAACATACAAAACACAACACACCATTATAAGCAGTAGTGCAACTTTGCTTAAAGCAGGAATCAACAAACACAAAGGTAAAGATCTAACAAGGTTTAAACTACGCTTACCGGTAGGTACAAAAACTAGAATTCCATTCAGCGAGACGGAAACTTTTGCACTTGTGCAGCAGCATTTCAGCATGCAATTTCAAACTCCTTTTCTGACTGTGGGTGGACCGTCATTCGCTCCATTGCTATCGAATTGTTTCTAAAGACAAAGTTCTTACCAACGATCGACGCTGATAGAAAAGGTGTTCTATACATCGAATAAACTACCCCATAAAAGTCCCTTTGCTTTAGTTTGAATACAAGTTTGCCAATGTCTATTACGTGTAGCCAATTTGACACACAAAATCATAATGTGATGTATGGCTACTGTAGCATGTTTAATTAAAGAGGTTTATGAAAAGGCAAATAAAACTTTTTTTAGAGAAACATCTGTGTTCAACGTTTATTATTCAAAAAATGACGGGGCGCGCTCATGCTTGCGTGTGCGTTCACTAGGCTACTGCTTTAGTTTGTTTATTGTAACGCTTAGTTATAGATTTGCTCACAAACAAACTGACAGCCTATCAGCTTACAATATTCATAATTACTACTACGCTTCTGTATAGAGTTCCGCCAATCGATAAGGGTGATAATAGTTGACCCCACTTATGACCCCCGGATAACATAATTGGCTTGTGGTTTTTTGTCATTTGGAGTCAGATGTGCGAAACGGCTGGTTGTAATGGATTGCTGAAGCCGAAATGTTGAGTGCTGTGGTGTTGTGTTTGTGCCTCGCCGGTGCTGTCACGGGATTAGGAAGTATGTATTCGTTTACACCATTACTAAGTAGTTGTTAATTTTGAATCAGCAAGTTGAGTAACTTTCGGCGTTTTGGAAATTCTTTTCTCAGGCATCCTGGTTCCACTTACCCCTGGACTTTTGTTTATGCATAAACAAAGCACGTGGTTATTTTCAACTTACATATCCCAAATATGAACGATCCAGAATTAGTTCTATCGAGGACTGACTATCAAACTACTTTTAACATGAGGGTAAAACGATCAATGCTTATTTTTAAATTATATTTAAATGATTGATTAGTAGGGTCATCATTATAAGTGTGTTCAATTTATTATTTCTCAAACTTTCTCTGTTATTCTATCGATTGTTTTATTATTTAGTGAAATCCCTTTACAATTATTAGTATGTATAGCGTACAAATGTATTGTCAGTGATCAATTAGTGTGTTGTAATTGCAATTTGATAACGAATTAGAACAAGGATGTGTCCCAGTGCGAGTCCCAGTAAAGTTGTTTACTTAGACTAGTCCAATGTGCAGCGTGCACGCGCATTAAATGTTTGCCTAGCCATTATCAGTGCACCGTAAGTGAACTAAATACGGGTTGTAGTTGAATGCCCATCTTTGATTTAACTAGTTATGCGCTCCGAACCAAGCCCTTGCAATGAACATGCGGTACAGTCAACCAATCTTTGAAAGAAAGAACGAAAGAAAGAAAATGTTTATTCAGCAAACAAAAGAAACAGAAATAATACAGACACAAAATAACACAGTTGATGCTGAAAATTTGATTCATAGGCCGCTGTAGAACGTTGTCGCAATGTGTCATAGCTGAGATAATATGACATTTATTCAGAAGTCAATTTGACGTTTATTGTGAAAACGTTCTACAGTGGCTTACAAATCAAATTGGTTGATTGTACATACGCATCATCCCCCTATCTTAGCAATCCTTCAACAATACAGTTCATGTTCAAGTATTAAAACTATGTCAATCTTAACTCTACTAATCTACCAAATAATGATAGGATTAACGATACTCAATTTATCGTTGGACAATCTGATATACAAACGCCGTTCCGTCTTTCAAGCTCTAAGTCGAATCTCTTCACTCGTTCAATAAAATCGGCAGATAATGTACATAGCTAACGTTAGTTTATCGAACAGGTTTATAAAATAAAGTAAATAGTTATTCTTGGCTGAACTTTTACTTGTCTGTGCTTTATCCTACTTTAAGCAGTAAAAAAATATTTAAGTACTGGTAAGTCTGCGTGAAATAACTAAGCAAGAATAATAAAAAGTTAAACGTATTCCACTTAGCACCTTATGAAAAACTGTTTATTTGAAAGTTCATTGAGGGAAATCGTTTTGCTATTGTGCTCTGGTAGTAAGTTTACAATGAACATAAAGTATCTATCCATTTTACGCACGCGTACTGGTTGGAATGGGTTAGATAATATAAATACTGTTTAAACGCGACAAAAGCAATCGTGCTAATTGATCCCAAAGTTTTGAAACAGATCAACCCTAAAGTTATTTTTAAACCGTTGTAAAGTTTATTTTACGCTTTAATAATAAATCTGGGAAATAACACTTACTCTTTCAAATGAAAAAGCTATAACTCAAAAAGTCAGGTAATTTTGAGCGTGAGTATTTTTATCCCTTCTTTTATCGAAACACGGGAACGAAAATATATTTTCCTCGTGTCCCGCGCTTCGGTTTCGTATATCTGAACAACACGACGTTGCGTCACTTATCCTATTCCTATCGCACAACTCGGTCCGTTACCCCTGACCCTCGAGAGACAAGGGTGAGATAAGGATCTCGAAAATTTCACTAGATATCGCCTTTAGTTTCCTAATTTACTGACAAAATCCCTTGATTTATGTTCCACTTGATACTTTCGGAGCTAAATTAAAGTTTAGAATTTTAGCGGTTGACGGGAAATGTTTTAGTTAGATGAATATTATTATGAGCGTAACAATGTTCGAGGAATGATAGATGATTGCGGTGTTTGTAAATTGCAGCTTCCTGCGTAGATATGATTTGGTGACTCAATTAGTTTCAATAAATATTTAGATGATAACGTTAAAAGGCGTGAAGTACTATTTAAATCGTTTTTTTATCGATATCTTAACCATTCAGATTTTTTAAGTTGTACATCACTACGAGAATGAAACTTTTTCAAAAATATGTTGCAAGCTTAGAAATAATTTGTAATTCATTTAAAGTAAATTGACAATATTTCTAATTTACCTTTTATGTCATGTTTTCGTAACGAAGCTGAAAAAGATACAAGAAGTCCTTCAAATTGTTAATAAACTAGGTAGATTTTATATTCGAACGATAACATTTCGAAACTAAATTACGTTGCAAACAAAAAAATCAGCAAGACAGTTTAAAATTTGCTTGGCAACACTCAACTGTCACTGTCAGTGTCAAACCAAAATTCAAAACGCATTGTTTGTAAATAATGGTATCGCCGCTCTATTTTTTTTATAGAAAATACATGTTAATTACTAAACATATTCACAATTTCTTGAAAATTTTCAGATTCGCTGAAAGACCCATATATTTGTGGACCACCGTCATGTGCAGGTGGGTGAAAAGAGACTGTTTCATTTCTAACTTTATTTTCTGTTTGTTATACCTTTAAGCGCTCTTTTAGTGGTCACAGAACCCCATTTTATATTTTATTGGTGACAGACACTCTTATAGACTTCTCTCGGACCCCCTACGTAGTACATTCGTCGACACGTCAGTCACATTTCATCAAAAATGAGACCCATATGCTATCTCTGTTGGTTTGATGGGTTTAATCCATTTTTAAGAATAGAAAACTAAAAGTTTACACTACAGTTAACTTATTTAACTAAGGGTTTGTTTTCGATTATTTAGTAGTCTTTTTTTACTCAAATTTAACATGAGCGTAGCAATAATTTGTTTTTTTTTATATGTTTTCAGAGTCAGACAAGTTCCACTATTTGCCAGAAATTATTTATTACTATGAATACAAAGTGAATGTTGAGACATACTTTGCTGGCTCCAGTAACAACAGATCTACGTTAGATATCAGAGCTGAGGTATGAAATATTCTGCATTTACACCTTTAAAATTCCACTAATGATGAACCATCAAAAATATAAAAATACTGGCGTCCTCCCCAGCCTCCCACAGATATAATCAGGCTGTAATGTATTTAAAAACCTGCCATAAAAAATCTAACTGACAGTGAAAATTGCATAAAAATCCGTTGTGTGGTTTAGAAGGAGAAAGTGGCCAAACAAACACTAAACAAACACTTTTTCTCCTTTATTGCGGGTATGCTTAAATTCTGTCTTTGACAATGGGGGTAGCTGAGATTGAGATAAATTATGTGGGTAGTTTGTGATAATATACGGGGGTACTTTTGTTTTATTTTTAAATTTTGAGGGTAGGCTGATACTAGTATTTAACACTTAAACAACTGAAATAAATAAATAAATATTGCTTAAAACCATTTTGTAAAGGTATCTTTATTTTGTAGTTATTCAGCTCCTGGTTTTAAAAGTCTCAAAGTTTATATTATTATTTAAAGCTATGCAAGTATAAAATACCATTGATGAAAAGGTTTGTATTAAAACTAAACTTTTTTTAGGCTGCAATCCAGTTTATCAAACCCTGTGAGGGTTTGCTGCAGATCAGAGATGTGACCCTGATAGACCAGGATGAGAGCTACCCGGTGGAGAGGGCTGAGAAGTTTATTCATGCCATCTCGCTCTTTGAACTCAGGTAGATAAACATGACAATAATCAAATTTTTTCTATTCTACTACTAGGTGGAATTGTGAATTTGTTCTAGCTTAGTGATAATATATGTAATATTTTAATAATTATGATAACACCTTCCTTTTAAACTGACAGTCAATAAAAAACTGTGTTATTCATGCATAGGTTCGCATTTCACGATGGAATCATCTCTGAGATTTGCCCGGAGAATGCTGAGGAAGACTGGGTGCTTAACTTCAAGCGAGCCATCCTGTCCCTGTTCCAGAATTCCATGAAGAGATTTGACATCAATTTCAAAGGAGTTGAGGTATTATAATACTTTAATGATATTGTAACAAAATGTAGTATCCATAAAATTTAAGTTCTGAATGTTTTGTTTGCCATAGCCATGAACTTTCCAAAATTTACTAAAACATTGGAGTACAGTTAGGTTAAGTCTGTTTTAAAACATTCCTTCCTTTAGTCAAATGTCAGTAGTCTGCGGGACCCCGGGCTTATGCAAATCAGATCCGCAATTTATCAGTTATTTACTTTTAAATAAAATCAAAATAATAAGATAGATAAATCAATCCATAATTTGTTGGTTGCATTATTGACTTATAATCTAAGTAAGTTAAATATTATTAATAATTATTTGAAGCTTCTGTCCTACCTATACAACTAAACTCGCAAATGGAATCCAAGATTAAAATTAAGCATCTTGAGATGCCATCATCTGGTGAATGTTATGGTCAGAGCAATATCATGTCGTATGGGGACTTGTCAGCTGATGAATGTCTAGGTCAAGACAAATCCAGCGGGGCGATTCTCGGGTTATGCGAAATTCATCTCGCACGAAAACAACTGTCAACCACTTGAAAATCTGTCATTTTTTGACTTATCTTGCACGTGAGATGCATCTCGAATGAACCGAGAACTGGGGTCCATGTCCAACCACGTCAGACATCAGATAATGTCATCTGTAAATCCCAACTTTTGATCTACGATTTTTTTTTATGAAATAGGATGGCACACAAGCAAGTGGGTCACCTGATGGTAAGTGATCACCACCGCCTATAGACACCTGCAACAACAAAGAGAGTGCAGATGCGTTGCCAACCCAGAGGGCTAAGATGGAATACCTCTTGTGCTAGTAATTGCACCGGCTGTCTTGCTCTCCACGCCCGAACACAACAGCGCAAGCACAATTGCTTAGCGGCAGGATTAGCGAGCAAGATGGTGGTAGCGATCCGGACGAACCTTGCACAAGGTCCTACCACCCGCAGAAGATTTCATTTCTGACTTTACATACACTCCCTAATACATTGTATAGCCGCTATAGCGACCGCCGTTTGCCCATATCCGTGTTGTACCAGACAATTTGTCTGTAAGCCTTCATTACGTTTTCCAGCAAGACATACACGGCTCGTGCAGCGTGGACTATGTGGTCCGAGGACAAGAGGACACGAGCCTCATTCTGGTCAAGACGCGAGACCTCTCGCAGTGCAGGAACCGCTATAAGTATCTATCGATACTGCAAACTGTGCGGTATGACTTCCAGAGCGTAAGTGTCACTTATTACCTCTATGACTTTAATATTCCTGTGCAGTATTAATCCTATTATATCTGGAAGTAAATAATATCGTTTGATTTATTGATATTGATCGATTTTCGCTCCAACAACCATTGGTTTTACAAGCATTGTGCCCCGCCCTCTTCCACTTAGACACTTGAGGTTTACAATTCGCAGAACTATGTCGGTGGCTTTGGTTTTTCTGCGGACTCTTGATGTCTGATCCGATCTATTATTATCTATTCCAGTTTAATTTATAATTATAACTTTGCAGAGATTCCAAACATGGCCAGTCCTCAAATCGGAAAGCAAGTGCCGCATCAGCGTCGACCACAACATCTACAAGCAGGTCAACTGCAAGGAGAGACACCTGTTTGAGCCGTTCTCGGGCAAGAATTCGGGCGCCATGACTACGGTCATACAGGATTTGGTGCTGATCAAGGAAGAGAATAAAACTGATTCGCAGATTATGGAGTCGCAGCCTAAAGGTAAACGCTTTGTTGTAAAAGTTTAAAAAGGAGTACTTATCTTTTGTAACTAAACTATTTAATAGGTGCTGCTTCGTTTGCTCCGATTTGTGATTAATTCGACAGTTATTGCGGCTTCTTGTTTGATTTCCGATAAAAGAAACAAACAGTCAATGCAGTATTAACAAATTGCTATTGTTTTTTCTTTAGCAAGTTCACTTGATACCTAAAAATTCCATAAAAACCCATGGATGTGTCTGAAAACGCAAATGGAACAGTAAGTAAATGTGGTCAATATTCTTAAATTTCACTGTCGCTTGCAGGCTGGTTGACGATAGAAAAACGTTCAAACCTTCTCCACCAACACAATCCGCACGTTAAAACAGAGACGGGCGAGCTAAGATCGGCCAGAGATGTTCTGAAATTACTGTGCAAGTAAGTGGTTCCGATGACACAATTTCTTGCCGTGAAAAAGTTTTTTTCGCAACCATTATAAGACCATAGGAACGTCATAAAATTAACACGTCTAACCGCGTCAAATAGCGGCGCGAGACCATCTGTTGTCTTCTAATATTAACCCTTTATTAAACTAAAACTAGTGTTCTGCTGGTGCAGCGCTGCAGCCACTGTCATGTGCAGGCGTCTGCTGGTGCAGCGCTGCAGCCACTGCCATGTGCAGGCGTCTGCTGGTGCAGCGCTGCAGCCACTGTCATGTGCAGGCGTCTGCTGGTGCAGCGCTGCAGCCACTGCCATGTGCAGGCGTCTGCTGGTGCAGCGCTGCAGCCACTGTCATGTGCAGGCGTCTGCTGGTGCAGCGCTGCAGCCACTGCCATGTGCAGGCGTCTGCTGGTGCGGCGTTGCAGCCAATGTCGTCTGCAGGCGTCTGCTGGTGCAGCGCTGCAGCCACAGCAGTGCTATAGAATTTGTGTGTATATTGACTAAAAGTTGATTTTTTCAGTATTAAAGAGACTACAGAAGACTACGAGCCCGGTGCGACGCTGGACTCCAACCTGGACAGCGGCTCCACGGTCGGGCTGTGGGGCAAGCTGGTGCGCGCGTGCCGCGGGCTGCACTACCCCGCGCTCGAGCAGCTGCTGTCGCGGGCGCCCACTATCTGCCCCCGGGCCGCGTGAGTGTAACACACCGGCTACACAGCTGCGACGCTAGAATCTAACCTGGACAGCGGCTCCATGGTAGTGCTGTTGCGAGCTGGGGCATCCTTCGACATTGACTTTGACTCAATACTTGAGGCGAGTAAGACTGAACATGGTTTCATCACACCTATTCGAAAAACAGCAATCGGCATTAGAGGATAGCGGGGACAGAATGGTATGGTCTAAAGTAGAATCCTTCGCTTCGCTCTATATTCAAAATTGCGCAATCGAGGAACAAAATTTTACTTAGTCCCCTTGTAACACAAATAACTTTTATGCCCTGTCACCAGGAAGCACATGCTGGATGCGCTGCCGTACATCGCGAGCGCGGGCTCGGTGGAGCTCATCAAGGACATGCTGGTGCGCGGCGCGGCCGACGCTAACACACGGCACGAGTGGCTCATGTCCATGGCCATGATACCGCGGTGAGGGACCGATACGGGAACTTCCTTTAGGGCCCATTTACATTGCGCGGCTCGATCTATCGATCGATCACATCATGCCTCGGTAGCCTGCAATGTACTGCAACTTGCATGCGACAACCTCTTACCATGTAAATGGCCCTTAAGTTAGAATAATCCGGGACTCGCCCCTTAAGGGGGAATACCCGATAAACCTCCTCACTAAGCCCCCAGCCAGTTTGTTTCGGTGGCGTGGTGGGAACGTAGGCATTCTCCCTTACACTGACCGGAAGCCCCACTTGTGATTTTTAAAAGAGATTGAACCTTCTGGCCCTGAACGCTTAGTAGACCTAATGATATTTCACAAGTGGAAACCTGTAGGTAAACTCCGATTTCCAATTAAATTTCAAAACGGAGATTTTTTAATGACTTAAACTTTTGACGGTCTTACTGATCAGTATCAATGACTGTTTTGATTTGTGTGATAAAACACGGCTTTGTTTTGTCGTATTCGACCAGTTCGATTCCTGGTTAAGGCAGATTTTTTTTTTCAAAAATTCATAAATGCAGTATTTACTGTTTTCAAAAATAAAAGTAAGTCTGCTATTTCGAATATTTAAAGTAGTCTCCGTCCATGTCCCGTTCGTTTTTCCACCCAGTATATAAGTATATATATCCATTGTCCAGTACCCATAACACAAGCAGCTTTAGTTGCTTAATTCGGGACTAAGGCAATTAATTATTTATCGTATGACTAATTATTTCCTCCGTTTCTGCAGTCCAAAGAAGGAAATGCTGACCAGCATGCTGGAGCTACTGAAAAGCCAGCAGCACGACCAGCTCATCAGCTTCACCGTGTCATCCATGGTGCACTCGTACTGCAAGCATAGCGGCAAGTCGCGTAAGTTGGATGCTTATATACCACTATAAAACCTCTATTTTATGAGCATCCTACAGTTCCGTGAATTGAACGAACCCTCTGGATGATAGATACGCAACTCTCTGCCTAAAAATTAAATGTATTACAGTGTTTTTTTTAAACCTTCATACCTTTATTTCAGAAAGAGTATTTTTTCGGTTTTTCATATTCGGAATCGTTTAGATTACCGTGATTCGCTGGAAAAAAACTGTCCTATTTTATATTGTTCCGTCACGTTGTTATATGTAATTTGGAAGCAGTTGCGTACAGTACCCGGCAGTAAATATTGCACATCGGCTAGTTTCGGATTTATATTTACTCACCCGAGTGCGACAGAGACAACGCTATACGAAGCCGAACTAGCCGATGTGCAATATTTACTGCCGGATACTGTACCTACCGTGACGTTCTGAAAAATATTTTTGATAGCAAAACTTGACACGATTTTTTTTTTCGGTGAACCCCGGTAAACTAAACGATTCCGAGTATGAAAAATACAAAAAACTGTTTCTGATGAAAATGGTGAACCAGAGTATAAGTTAGTCAGAGATCCGGAGACTCGTGAGGGGGGGGGCAGAGACAGGCAACAGCTTAGAGTTAGAGATGTTTTTCATATAAAAAATATACAACTACTTGTAAGTATTTAAGTATTTTGACGATGTATTTCATTGCACAGTTCGAGAATGCTGCGAAGAGGATACACCGAAACAGATTATGGAAGAGTTTCAAAATATAGTTGAAGAACTCGCCACCAAAAACCTGGCTACCGCGCCAAGAGCCGAACGTAACAACGTAAGTGTTCACGTTTTAAAATTGCTCATACATTTTCAACCTTAGAGGCAACGCGACGTAGCGTTTGACCCGCTCGAAAAAATATTAATTTTGATGCAGTGGAAATGGTCAATTGCTTCTCAACTTTGAACAAATCTAAGTAAAAGTGGCAACAAATCGTTCCTTCTTTCCTTTTTATTTGCGGAACCCTAAAAAGATTTTTTCATGCGGGTAAAGAACTTTTTTTGATGGTACAAACTTTTTTGCAGTTGGTAAACTGACCGCGACATATCTCGACTTACGGGGACAACAATTCGCCAATAGCAAATTTAAGTTTGTCCCTCAATCCAGTTTATCTTTTCGTTATAGCAACATATTTTCTTGTAAACTGTTATTTTTTTATTATTATGTGTAATAAAGAGTTTACATTTATATACATAAGTTTGCTCGAAACCCTCGGTGCGTGAGTCCGACTCGCACTTGGCCGGTTTTTTTACTTGTTGCTAATTACAGATCGTCATAGCTATCAAAGCGCTGGGCAACATAGGCGGTTTCAAGCCAGAGTTCGCGGACGTGCTGATGAACATAATCGGCGACGCATTGGTCCCGGTGCCCATTAGATTGACGGCTGTCGACGCGTTCCGGCGCACGCCCTGCATTGAGACGCGGTAATGTATACTGATTATGTTTACATTGCGGGTTGGACTACTGTTATTGGAGTACGAGGAAACCTTTAGGCCCCGTGTTACTCTTTAGTTTTAAAGGCATGTTAAGTATTTTGAAAGGAAACGTGAAAAAATATATTTTATTACGAGGGGACTTGTTGCCCATACGGCTTAGAACTTTTCAGTTGCTCTAGCAGCAACAATGACCCATTGGAACCTTTTCGTAGCAAATGTAGCGATGACAACTGCTAAGTACAGAAAATTGGAGCGATTTTCACGGAGTTGTATTTCTCATCGTGATACGCCGCCTAGAAGCCGAGTTATTATTTAAAAGAAAAAAAATACACTTCCGAATTTCATGCGTACTAGATCGTGCACAAAACCTAGTAAATAGATTAATTTAAGAGCTAAGTTTGCTTTGTACCATTTCCTGTACTTTTCTGTGTATTCGTACAGTAGGAGAAATATATTCACGTACAACCATACAACCCTACCGCAATGACGCGACGCGTTAAACGCCACGCTATGCCATACAAATGTCATGCGTATGTCTCTTTGACTAGGTTCTACGGGGGTACGTGTTTCAGTTTCCTTGACTGTACAATAAACGGTTTACATACATTTATACATAAAAATACTAATTTCATTCAATCGTTCCCCAGTGAATACTTCCTAGAAACGTTCCGCGAAAACTACGTGAACATAGAGGTGCGTTTGGCGTCTTACCTGCAGGTCATGAAGTGTCCCACCCTGAGCATCCTCAGGAAGATATACCACTCAGTCAGGCGCGAAGAGGTCAACCAAGGTACGAGCTATGAACAATTATTGTTACCAAATAACTGCTTAATTGTTTTAAACTTTCGCGATTTTCACTCATTTTTATAACGTTATCGGGACTTAACGCGACAAAAATATATTGTTAATTTACCTCGTTTAATCCTCCATGTTTGACGGCCGTGGTCACGAGTAGACTATACTGTTTTTGTTGCGTTAAAGTCCCGATAACATTGTAAATAAATAACTGCTTGATGTTAGAATGATTAATAGATTCAAGCGTTACTTTGCGGAGGTCTACATCAACAAACTGGAACAAATTACCTTTCTACTCCGCAGAAACTTGTTCTCGTTCAAGTAGCGAACGATTGTACCATTAGATCCCGATGATGCCTCGTCTATATTCGCCTCTAAAGGCGATACGCGCGTAGATCGTGTAGTTTTAGTGTTTAGTGGTGTTGGTGTATAGTTGAGTCTGTGTGATGTATGTTGTTTCGTGTGGTGGGTTTTTGCATGATATATGTCACACAGACGCAGCTGTCTTGCACGTGCGCGTCACCGGTTTCGCGGAATAGCAAGTTAATTTGTTTGTTGATGTTAGAACTTTAATATTTAAACCTCAAAGTCACGGGCATGTTTTTTAATAATAGTCGTTAGTCCATCGTTTTTCTCCCTATAGTCTTGTACGGTTTAGGTTCCATCTTTCCACAATAGCCTTTATGCCTGGTGGGAGCTCCCCCGCCTCGTGTCCCTATGATGCGGGCAGGGACAGCATCCGCCCTATGTACCCATCACATTACATTAAATTGTCTAAAGGGCCTCTACGTGTTGGCTCTGCGCACGCCCCCTGAGGTTCGGGAGACTATTGTCTCGTGAATGGGAAAGACATGCAAATAATAATAATTAAACCATTTATTTCAGGCTGCATAGGCCCATATACAAAACCTTAAAGTCGAACCTATTTAAACATTACGATTAGCACATACTAGCGGACGTCCGCGATTTCGTCCGCGTGGAATTAGTAGCCCATGTCTGTCAGGGATAGTGTAGTTTTCTATAGGTGATTTTTTTTTCGTTCCAGAGATTCCAGAGAAACAAACAAAGTTTACTTACTAAGTATGAATTCTGAGTTTCATGATTCAAGAACAATCTTACAACTTTTTTCCCATATAAACTTCACCCCTCCCCCCATTTCCCCCCTTTTTCTAATTTCATCATTTCCAACATCCAAATCTGTTCAGCGGTTTTTACGTGATGCGCGTAGAAAGATTTTGTCTCAACGATTTTATTATATTATGTATAGATTAACATTAGCATTTTGTATGTCCATCTGCCGTGGACAGTGGCGACGTTCGTGTGGTCGCACCTGAACAACCTGGGCCAGTCGTCGCTGCCGTCCCGCGTGGAGATCCAGGGCCTGCTGTCCGGGAACCCCATGCCGCAGCTGGAGGACAGCCCGGACTTCCGGATGTTCTCCCGGAACTACGAGCAGAGCGTGTTCTTCGATCAGTACAATGCTGGTGAGTAAATAAAAAATAAATAAATAAATAAATATCTCGGGACAATTTACACCAATTGACCTAGTCCCAAACTAAGCAAAGCTTGTACTATGGATACTAGACAACGGATAAACATACATATATAGATGAATACATACTTAAATACAAATAACATCCATGACTCAGGTACAAACATTCGTATTTGTCACACAAATATTTGCCCATACCAGGATTTGAACCCAGGACCTCTTGCACAGTAGGCAGACACATGTGCCACTGTGCCGTACAGGTCGGGGGTGGGGAGTGTGAAAGTCTAGATAATTTAGACGTTAGATTATTCGCAATACTTCCTTTGTCAGTACTTGTTGGAATCTTGCGACATTAAGAATTTATTTTTTTATATATAACGTAGGAAGGAAAACGAGCAAGTGGGTTTCCGCAACACCGAGGCCAACCCAGAGGGCTAAGATGGAATACCTCTCGTGTCAGTAATTTCACCGGCTGTCTTGCTCTCCACGCCAGAACACGACAGCGCAAGCACTGCTGCTTAGCGGCTGGATTAGCGAGCAAGATGGTGGTAGCTATCCGGACGGACCTTGCACAAGGTCCTACCACCTGTTCATTGTATTGAGGCACCACTTTGTCTCTTTCTCCTGGTTTCCGCACACACGCTTTATTGTTCTTTAATTTATTAAAATACTGTACACCCGAAACTTAGATTAATGCGATGAAACGTTAGTGTGCACAAGTGACAAAATTATATATCGTGGCAGATGCACAAGTGAGAAAGAAAAAGCAGACAACATACGAGTATCTGTGGGCTTTTCTGAATAGCAGCTCAATACGAGCAAACCCACAAATAACACATTTCGCAGGGTCCGCGACGTGCGAAAAATCTTGTGTTGCTAAGTTAATAAAAGTACACTTTGAACAATAACCTAGTGTATGAAAAAAAGAGATTTCTCAATTCAGAATGTACCCGCGGAACTATGAAGTTTGGTGTATGTTTGGGCGATAGAGTACCGTCTTACTGTGTATATTTAAGTTGGATAGAAATCAATTTATTCTGCGTCATTTTAATGGTGGTAACTTTTTGTACAGGTGGCAACTACGAAGCGAACGTAATTTTCACTCCGGACTCCTACATACCTAGGTCTGTGTCGCTCAACCTGACCGTCGACATGTTCGGCGAATCAATCAACATCTTAGAGGTGAATCAAATACATGTTTATAAAATACAAAATTATACTCAGTCAAAGAATTCTAACTAATCTTCACGCGAATGTACTATCAAGAGAGCTTGTGTTGTTTTTCATACGTATTCGAATGTTGAGCTACTTCTGCAGGTAACTGTACCCCGTCTTTTCATTTTTTTTGTCTACTATTGTAACAAAACCCTCTTTCAACATATGACGAAACAAAAAGTAAGCCTTAATATACCTATTGAACGTAAAGAACTTTTTAGAAATGATCAGCATTCCACACTTGGATCACAAATAACTATTTTTCAGCTCAAAGGGCGGGCAGAAGGCTTCGAGCGCTATTTCGAAAACCTGTTCGGTAACAACGGCCCCCTCAGCAAGACCAAAATCAACGACCAGCTACAAAACCTGCGCTTCATCCGCTCTCTCTCTGACGCGGACCAAGTGAGAGAGAAGGTAGACGACATCGGGTACAAGAACGAGGCTCTGAAACACCAGTTCCCTATGGCAGAGTTAGGTATCAAAGTGTTCGGGAACGAGATATCCTATTGGAATGCTGAGGGCAATGATGAGATTCTGAAGAGTTTGGAAAGGATGAATCCGCAATTAAGAATACTGGAGATTTTGTCTGGGAAGGTTAGTTTTATTTCTGTGTATCAGTTTGTAAGCTTTTGTTCTAAGCTTTGCCAGGGGGGTTCCACCCCGCACTGTAGGCACGCTCGGCCGCGTTGCCTACAGAGTAGGCAAATCGCAGTAGGTTGTCGGCTCGCCGCGCCCGCTCGCCCTCGCTGTGGCAGTGTAATTGAAAACGAATACAGCGCAACCCTAACGTGTCGCCGGGAGTTGCGGGGGGAAGGCGGACGCGGACGACGCTTTCATTTTGACGCGAGCCGCCTGGCGAATGTGTATGAAGTGGTACGAACTTTTTGCGCGTGTCAATAAAGTTGAAATTCGTTTAATCGCGGTCGTAAAAGAGAAGTTTCTGTACGCTAGTACTATTATTTATTATGTGGCTTTGCGCTCTTGTGATGTTTTTTGTTTTTTTTTGTAGTTGTAATTAAAAGTATATATATTTTAGGAAATATCGTACAACAAAGCGTCCCTGTTCCTGGACACGACGTTCTCCGTGCCGACGGGCTGCGGGCTGCCGCTCAACATGAACCTCATGGGCACCAGCTACGTCAACACCAAGATGTCCGGCACCATGCTGGACAAGTTCTCGCAGAGCGGCAACCTGGACTTCGAGGGGAAGATTCATCCCAGGTGAGGGTTTTCATCGGAAACTGTTCTTATTTAGAGATCTGTTCACTGAACAAGACGCGTCGCTTTATATTTCTTAACCCATATGAAACTACCATTGAGTATTTAACCAAAGAAGGTGGCAAGTCGTATTATTACCTAACAATTTTGCTGCCAATTTTAGCGGGGGGAGACGGGTGTTGCCAAATGTCCGGGAAATCCGGGATTGTCCTGGAATTATGTTTCTTGTTCCGCGTCTAGGAATTACTTAGTCCCGGATATCGAATATAACTATATATTTTTAGGGTTCCTTACCTCAGAAGGAAAAACCCGAAATATCGGATCTTTTCGGATGAGATATCACGACGATATACGGCACAATTAACCATTTTTGCAGAGACCGCTTTTGCGATACGGACTAAAGCAAGATGATCGATGATATCGCGGCGAACTGGTTTTTATAAACCGTTATGACCAAAACTGACGGTTGTGTTCATGTGCATTGACAGAGAGGAATGCGAGCGATTGCGAAGTCCCTTGGTTTAATTGTCTAAGGAAACTACTCGGAGACTAGCCCAGTTGTTAAATCAAATATCTTTATTTCGCTTAAAAATTTAAGTTTTCAATATTGTTCACTTGAATTAGCTTCACGTCTTCATTACTTCGCAGCGTTGCCGTCAACATAGCAGCCACCATGTCGGTGAGCGCGGGCGGGCTGAGCGCCAGCGGCATCCGCGTCAACACGCGCCTGTACACCGCCACCGCTGTGGAGGCTAAACTCAACATACGCGGCCTCGGCCTGGTCCGCCTGGACCTCTCGCTGCCCAGCGAGAAGCGGGAGATATTCGCTGCCAAGTGAGTCATATCGCCTTAGTACTTTCAATGTGCCAGTATTGCTGGCACCCATGTCAACACGTGAACAATCTATACATCGGATCGGTTCAACTTAGTCGGGATGGGTATTTTTCTGCCTAGCGAAAATAAACGACATATTAGTTGCCAAGTGAGTCATAGTACCTTGGTACTCTCTGCGTCAAATGTAACTATACACTGCCACTACCGTGAAAAGTGTTAAGGCTAACACAAATTTACCAAATCTAAAGCCAGTTCGATCACTGGAAGTGCATCAGAATCTACTATTAAAAATTTTAATGAAATAAATATTGAGTTAGATGGAAGAGATTGCTTATAGGACTAAGTTCGCGCTTGTGCAGTTAGCTGTAAAAATATATATATACAGCCATTGCGTCAAAATATGTATTACATCGACCTTTTGTTTAGTTGTATAAAGGTGTATAGATATTTTTGGCATCTTTGTAACGTATATAAATTTCTGATGCTGACCGTACTATTTTGATTTACTTGTATTGTTGTCTAGCGTGTTTTGCGCACAATGAAGTTTTCACTTTCTCTAGATCCGAGCTGATCATTCTGCACGGCGACGAAGAGCTACAGCAACAGGGCTTGAACCAGAACAGAATAGAGCAGAACACCTGCAGTTGGTCCACTTTCGACAAGGCAATCGGTATCAAAGTCTGCGCTTCTTACCAGGTAAGCTGTATTATTTCTGCCACATACAAACTTTTCGTTAGGCGGTAGATTCCATACAAAATTTCGAAAGGAATTAAATAATCTACTCATAGTAAAAACTTGCCAAGAGGGTTAGTGATTCTGACCATATAGCTAAAAATTCTCGCCAAAGGCAAGTATCTATGCAAGTATGTATATCCGTTGTCAAAGTCAAAGTCAAAATATTTTATTCAGATTAGGCTTACAGGTAGCACTTATGAATGTCAAAAAATTTACCACCGGTTCGGAAAAACCTCTGATGAGAAGATACCGGCAAGAAACTCAACGAGGTGTAATTTTTTAAATAAATCAAAATTACAATGTTATTTTACATCTCAAATATTCAAAATTTTTACAATTTAACAATTTAACACAGCAGGTGTACAATCTTTGGACCCAGGGATCGCCAATTCAGATCGGGATCATTTCCAAACATCCTTGTCCAAGATATAGTCATTGATTTTATAATACGCCCGAGAAATTAATGTCTTCTTGACAATAGATTTAAATTTTGTATCATTTAGTTCAGTTATGTTTTTGGAATTTTGTTGTAAAATCTTACACAATTTCCCATGAACGACTTATTGGTTTTAGCCAGTCTGTAAGTTGGAACTTTAAGCTTTCCTGTATTTCTAGTAGCCTTTGGCTTATCGACGTTGGTAGGGAAATTGCATATATTCTTCCTAACGTACATGATTATTTCAAAAATATATAGCGACGGTAGGGTTAAGATGTCTAATTCCTTGAAAAATTCCCTTAATGACTCACGAGTATCCATATTATAAATTGCTCTAACTGCCCTTTTTTGCAAAATAAAAACTGACTCAATATCTGCAGCAGATCCCCATAAAATAAGGCCGTACGAAATAATGCTATTAAAATAGGTTATTGTATCTATGTAAAATAGGTTATAGGTTGTTGTATCATACCTATAGCGCAAACTTTGATTAGTATAAAGCTAGTCAGTAATTTCGCCGTTGATGCTGAAAAGGACCCCACTCAGCATGCTGCTGCAAGCAGCAGAGCAGATTTTCAGTGGGGCCCTGAAGTTAAAACTAAAAACCTAAAACCTTGATTGGGTGCCTTTTGGGCGTCTTAGTTGTATGTTCTCCTGGGCGCTGAACAAACTGTTTTCTTTGCTCCAGTTTCCGAACATGACGAATCTGAAGAACGCGCCGTACTTCATAATGAGCGGGCCGGCCAAGTACATCCTGTCGCTGGAGAAGGCTGACCCTTCAGCCAAGACCTACTCCTTCCAGTACAAGTGGGACAAGAACCAGACTAGTGACGTCATCAGCTTCTCCTTCAACACGCCGGACAGTAAGGTCAGTCAGCATATACAGATTTTTTTAGTATGAAATAGGAAGGAAAACAAGCAAGTGGGTCACCTGATGGTAAGTGATCACCGCCGCCTATAGATACCTGTAACAACAGAGTGCAGACACGTTGCCAACCCAGAGGGCTAAAATGGAATACCTCTTGTGCCAGTAATTACACCGGCTGTCTTGCTCTCCACGCCGGAACACAACAGTGCAAGCACTGCTGCTTAGCGGCTGGATTAGCGAGCAAGATGGTGGTAGCGATCCGGACGGACCTTGCACAACCTACCACCCGCTCTATCCAAAAGAGCCGGATCCCATCATAACATTTGAATAAATTGGCAAGCGGAGCGTAGGACGACCAATCCAAAGTCACTTTGGAAATCCATGGAGGAGGCCTATGTTCAACAGTGTGGCTGAGATGATGATGATGATCTGAATAAGTAACTTTGGTTTTTAAAATCACAGTACCGGTAAAAACAAAAGTTGTCTCCCCTGTGGTCAGAGGTTACTGTCTTGGGTACAGCCAGCCTTAGAAATAGCTAAACACTTAGAATCTTATCGTAGTGACGTATGAAATGAGAGTTAATGATAGTAGCTGTATAAAAGCAAACGCCACTATACAGCTTATATAGCGCTTAGTGTGCTTGGAAACGCCACGGTGACGATAAAACTCCCCAAAACATTACAAAGCCTTGATTCCACAGGAGAAACGGATGTTCGACGCCGTACTGAACCTATCCAACACATCCAGCACAGCCAGCCTCTCCTTCCAATCGGCTGAGAACACCCTCAAAGCTAAAGGGGTGTACCGGAACACGGACGACGACAAGTCCCTTGAAGCTAGCTTAGACATAGATGGCATAAAACACTTTGATACAGTAATGTCGTTGAAGAAGCAAGATATAAAGTTTGGGTACGTGTGGCTGCCTCACGCGTATTGGGTCGTCAATGATGAAAGGATCGCGGAATTGTCTGGTAAGTTAGTGCGAATAAGCTTTTAAAGCATAAAGAAACGCAATGTGTAATGAATTTTAATGTTTATGGATTGAATGAATGGATGGATTACCTTGTCCTTTATTTATTTCCCCGATGAATTTGCCACGAGCTTCAAACGGAATAGTCTCGCCTCTGGTGTCTCTAAAATATTTAACTTTCAAATGGTGAGAGTAAATTTATTTGTATAAAATTTTTGAGCAACCTTGACATGTTGCGCCAGTGCCAAATATTTTAAACTTAATCTCATACTTACTGTGTATTATTTTAATACAATAGTAGATGGTTTAACGAGGGACGAAAGCATTCATTCCGGACTTATAAACGCCCTCGAAGCAATGTGTGCGCCAAAATATCTCGTATAGAATTTATGTTATTATCCATGTCAAATATTTTGCTTTTCATTTCGACCATATAGCTAACAAAAACCTTATATTGAAAATATTTTTTAACCAATAACAAAGTCACATTTGATAGGTAATCACACACTCTTCATATTTCAGGCATATTCAAAGTAAAGAGTAAAGGCGGCGTCACACAAGCCGACATCGTTGCTGATTTCCAAACCAAGCAACTGGCCAGCCACATGATCGGCTACTACACTATAAATGGGCCCACACACGGTCTGCAGCTTAACTTGGACTACCAATTCTATAAGAACCCGAAACAAACAATCAAGATGGAAGGCGTGTATAGCGAGAGGCCTCTAGGATACAGGCATGACTTGTACGGAGAGTTGGCTATGGAATTTACTGCGTACCCTGTGTATAATTTCTATTCGGTGCTGAGGAATGTGGTAAGTGGATTTTACTACCCATAATGCATAATCTGATTTGTGATAGGAGTATATTTTCAGAATTTATGCCAAATAACTCGTCCTTTTCGGGGCAGTCGGGGAAAAACACTGCATTTTAAGGTAAAAGAACTACAAGAGACAGTTATTTAGCTTCAAGATAGATTTAACAATGTTAGGACGCCACGACTAAATTTGAAGTTCCCATTTCGCATACGAAGGGTCCACATAGGTCTGATTATACTGCGGATCTTAAGTGTCCCAAGTGTCATGTTTTCTCTGACGTTGACTTTATCTTCTTTACATAGTCACTATCTGTTCCTGTCTGTCATCAAAGCATTCTAAACCACGTGATTTGATACAGTTTTCACCTCATTGTGTATTTTTTTTACAGAAGGTTTTTATGTACTTTATATCTTGATTGTACCCGAGCGAAGCCGAGGCAAGTCACAAGTGTTAAAAAAATAAAAAAAGTCATATATGTCTATCTTTTTTTTTCAGAAAACCCAGTCCCACCTGGACGTGAGTTTCAACGTGTCGTCGTCCCGCGAACAGAACCAGAACCCGTCGCTGACTTTTGGCTTCACGCGCATCGAGAAGCTGGTCGGCATGAAGCTGGCCACGCACCTCTCCGTCAGCAAGCCGAGGCCGGTGCGAATGGAGTTCCAGTTCGAAGAGGTTAGTGCACAAAATCTCTTGCTATTAATGTGAACTTACAGAGCATGCGTAAGGTCAACGTCCTGTTTGCCATATAAACATAAGCGCGGGTTTGTGAACTATTAGCAGGGGGGTTCCACTCCGCAATGTAGGTGCGCTCGCCGCATGTCCTATGGCATAGGTTAATCTCAGTTGGTTGCCGGCTTGCCGCACGCGCGCCCGCTCACTCTGTGTCGCGCGTTGATAGTCTTACAGTAAGCAGCCCAACCCTAGCGGTGCGCCAGGGCATTGCGGGTGGAAGGCGGGCGCGGGCGGCGCCTTCCTTTTGACACATGCCGCCTAGCGAATGTTTATGAAGTAATACGAACTTTATGTGCCTGATTATAAAGTTGGATTTCATTTAATGGTGGTCGAAAAAGAGAATTTTCTGTACGTTAGTACTATTATTTATTCTGTGCTATTAATTGCTAAATGATTATTACTGTATCCGAAGGTTGTCTGGAAGAGATCGCTCTCAAGCGATAAGACCGCCTTTTCGATACCTTTATTTAAGATTTATCTGTAATTCTGTAAAATTGTAATGTGGTATTCAATAAAGCATATTGTATTGTTTTGTACTGTACAAGAAAACTAAAAATTAAGAATACATTGGCTCATGGCTCACTAAACTATTATTAAAACATGTTTAACTATACCTAAGATTAAAAGTGTACACTAGTATACGTTGTGCACTGTTTCATTGATAAATAAAGAACTTTATCTACACCTATATCATAAATGCTCTATAATGCGTTCAGAAACCGTAGGCAATGACCAGCATTATAACAACCAATATTAGTATGAGAATTTTTCTAATTTGTTTCTATATTTGTTCAAATTCATTTTTTATTACATTATTTTATTGTGTACAGTGTATAGATATTTAATAAGTACCTAGCACTAGTAGCTAGTAGCAATGCAGGTCATTGCCCTATGGCTTCTGAACGCATCATAGAGTACTTATGATGTGTGTGTAGATAAAGTAATGTATGTAACTGTACATAATTAGGTCTTAAAACACTCGTGTGATCCTATTATGAAACTCGCTGACGCTCGTTTCATAAAACCACACTCGTGTTTTAAGACCCCTCATTATGCAACAGTTGCATAAAATACTATTATAAAAAAAAGTTCACAAAATCAATAGCAAAAACAAAAAACAGCGCGCAGGAGTTTAAAAACGGTGAATGATCGCTGTTCGGTTATAGTTTAATGCTTATGATTATTATATGCCGAGAGGCAGTCAACTGTAATGAGAGAGAGTGTGGAAATGAAAGTATTTTTATGCCAAGTTTCATTTTTTGTGACATTTTCATATTTATGGTTTGTTTACTGTACTATGCGTAATAATTAAGTATTTATTTTATAATATGATTCTTATTGTTCGTTAAATCCTTAGTCAAATGTCCACGTGTTACAGCTGCAGCATTGTCATTGGAACTACATATACAAACCAAATTTGAAAACAATTTGACTGCTGGAAGTCGGTCAACATTTACTTGCAAACATATTTACTGCCGTATAGATTATAACTGACGGTTTACCGCTTTGCAGCAAAATTCCTCGGTTTCCTCCTAGCGGATTCATGGCCCTGAATGTGTAACTATATAATATGCGCTGTTCAATAAAATTGTACTTTTTTCTTCCAGATCGGTCCGAAATACTCGGTAGTGGCGTTACTGAACGTGAACCCGAAGTCCAAGGACATCCTGGTGTCCGGCGCGCTGTACTTCCCGCCCGGCACGCAGCTGTTCGTGGACGCCGAGCTGAACATGACGCTGCCGACTCTGCACGATTGCAGCATCAAGGCCAAGGTGCACGAGAAGATGCCCAACGAGTTCCAGGTCAGTTGCCCGCACCCTGTGTCACCCAACTAGGCTGTGTCAGGTGACGATGACAAAACAGAGTAGGTACATCATCATCATCATCAGCCTATGTTCGTCCACTGCTGGACATAGGCCTCTCCCATGGCATGCCACTGAGCACGATCCTCGGCCACTCTCATCCAGCTCTTGCCAGCCGCCTTGCGAAGATCATCGCTCCGCCGAGTCTGAGGACGTCCCACGCTACGTTTGTCGATCCGTGGTCAGTGTTGCCAATTTAGCGACTTTGTCGCTAGATCGGGAGGGTTTTGGGACTACATTGGCGACTATTTCTGCAGGTGTTTCAAACATTTTAGTGACTTCTTATTACCAGTGATATACGTCTAGCGAAATTTGGATCCAATTTGACATGAACTGGCGACTTTTTGCAACATTTCTAGCGACTTCTACAAAACTTAGTTGACAACACTGTTAGTGGTCTCCACTCAAGAACTCGTCTCGTCTCGTCGCTGACCGTACCTGGCTCCTATGTCACCCGTGACGATGACAATACAGAGTACAGTCAACTAACGCGATTTTTAACACATATTCATAACGTTATCGGGACTTTAACGCGATAAAAACATTGTTAATTTTCCTCGACGTTTCGGCCATGTTTCAACGTTCCGTCGGCCGCCAGTCTACTCGTGACCACGGCCGTCGAAACATGGCCGAAACGTCGAGGTAAATTACCAATGTTTTTATCGTGTTAAAGTCCCGATGACGTCATAAATACAGTCAACTAATTTGAGAACTGTAGAACTTTTAAAATAAATGTCAATATGACTTCTGAATAGATGTCATAATATCTCAGCTAGGACAAAAAACATTCCACAGTGGCCTATGAATCAAATTGGTTGAATCTATATCACATATCCAGTCATCATGACATTGATGAATTTGTGGTAATATTACGCAACATCCAATCAAAACCCAAAAACGGTTGTTTTTCCTACATATTTCAAGTACAGAAACCGTTCCCCAGGTGAACGCAGCGGGCATTTGGTTTACGGGCGTGGACTTCAACGTGGACGCGCTGTACCAGGACCAGTCGAAGACCAACATGGCGTCGCACCGGCTCAAGGTCATACTGAACAGCAACCACTTTAAAGACATTGCGGTCGACGCGCGGTTCACGCAGGACAACAGGCAGATCACCTTCATAGGCCAGGTTAGTAGACTCAGGGTTTTTTAAGGAATAGGGTGGTATACGAGCCTGCGGATCACCTGATGGGAAGTGATCCCCGCCGCCTAGGAAAATAAACGATACCATGAGGATCGCTGATCCGTTGCCCCGCATAGCTCCCTCCTCCCCCTTGCACTCCCACTCTCACCATTAAAAGTACATAGTAAAGCAGTCATGTCAAAGGTCCCTGTAAGTTGTGGCTCGCGGCCACTTATTTTCAACAGCAATTAATTTTTGAAAACTGTTATAAATTTAGTGCGTTCATAGATTGCCAAGTGTTTTTTTTTATCTGGCCCGAACACCAATATGAGCTGGTTCCTATGGTCTGCGGTGGTCACTTTCCATCAAATGACTCACATGCTCGTTTCTCTTCCTTTACCATAAAAGAAAATAGAATTTAAAATGGCCCTTTAATAAATTCAGTTTGACATCCCTATAGACAATCTGTCCACTTGTCTTGGTTGTGTGTGACAATCTCCATAATTACACACAATATTTTCACTCAAACAAGCGCGCGTTTTCCATACGCAACCACTACCTAAATTGTTAATGTTCTTGCTGAATGCATACGTATTTCTAGACGTAAAAAAGCACGCCATGCTTGCCATCCTAAGCATACATTTTGGCCTGTATTTTACAGGGTGAATACAACGAAGACAAATACAGGACGCTGTTGCGCTACGTGCTCCTGTCCGAACAGAACTTCACCACCTACGTGGAAGTGGACGCCAACGACAAGGCGTACAGCGTCACCCTCAACGCCGACCTCAGCAACAACACCAACGTCAACATGGATATACACTTCGACCAGTAAGTTCCTCTATTTCAGAGATATAGACCAAAAGTGATTCTTATTTAACTCTTATCCGTCCAGAAATGATGGTCTATGCCAAAGCTGGAATATTTCCACTGTTATATATCCCTCAAGTTTTAAAGTTTAGCTGTGGCGGTTTCGCCACTGTGAAGGACAAGCAGGCCTCTTTCCTATTTGTACCTATGTATATTTGTAACTGGCCATTGTAAAACGTCGTGACAGCAGCCCAACTTGAAGAGTATCTGGAATCAGTCGTCCGCCATCCGCTGAGGCTGCTACCACGAGGTTCACCCATAAATTCATGTAAAGTTTTAATTAGTTCAATTCATTAAATTAGCATTTTTCCCATTTTCCATCTCTTATTTATACAGTCCACAGGTATTCCTTACAGCCATAACGAACGCTTACTGGCCTTCCGCATTCAACCACGAGCACAGAGTTTAACCAAGACATGAGTCCACTTCTGGAAAGCCTTCCAGCGCTCCGCTTTCTGATGCACAGTCGTCGCTCGAGACCCTTTCTTCCCCAGCGGTGAACGGTTCTTCTGAAATCGTGGCCTGCCCATTCAGCGAATAAATCCTTTGGGCTAAGACGTTCATCTTTGTCCATCTGTGGTTTTCCGAGTTTCGGTTTTTACCCGACTACGACAAAGCCAAAAGGAAGGGTTATGTTTTTATCAGAGTAAAGTGTAGCGTAAACGTCTAACGCCAATGCTTCCGATCCTGTCCCTTTCTCATCCGATCTTTTCCTTCTACTTTGACAATATCACCAGGCCATCTTATCGGTTGCTTCAGAGAACGTAGGGACGTTCCTGTACTCTATTCTGGACCTCCAACGTTTATTGAAATATATTCCATCGTTCTTTTTAGACTCCGTGACGTCCACATATCCTACCAGCGCTGGCTGACCCCCCAGCAGAAACGCCTGAGCGCGGCGTTCAACTGGGACGCGAACCGCGATCCTTCGCAGAAAGTCAGCGTGGACATACAGCTGGACAACAAGGGCGCGTGGCACCACGCCGGCCACGCCACGCTGTACTACCCGGGACGCATGGTCAACGGGGAGTTCGAGTTTCTGCTCAGAGGTAACTCGACAGTCTGTATAGTATAAAGCCGGCGGGGACGTACAGCTGGGCAACAAATTGCACGCAATAGTTTTTGTCATGTTTACGTTAATTCTTCTGCATTTTATCGAATAATTTTCACAGTTGCACAGTAAAAGAAGTACACAAAAATACTAAAATAAGGGTTTTCGCTAAGTCGCGTAGGTGCTCGGAGTGGGTGCATACCGAGCTGTACAGTCAAGGAAATTGAAATACGTACCACCGTTGAACCTAGTCGAAGAGACATACGCATGACATTTGTATGCCTGGCGTTTAACGCGTCGCGTCATTGCGATAGGGATCTGAGGTGGTACGTGAATATATTTCCCCTACTGCACGCATGGGCGTACCCAGCTTCTGGCCTAGGGGGGGGCAAGTCAGATTCGGTAATCTTCCTCCGTCATCGTCGCGCACGGTTTTTTGGCAATTGTACCGTGCATTTTGCCAGTGTCTGACACTTTGATTAGTAATTAGGAGAGTTCATACATGTTCTGCGAGATTTCCAGGGGGGTAGCTGCCCCGCTGCCCCCCCCCCCCTGGATACGCCAATGACTGTACGTTGTATCCCGTGTGGTTGCAGACTGGTTCTGCCAGTGGCACGTGCGCATGGGCTGGTCCCACGAGGCCAACATCGTGTGGCGCGTGAAGATGTACTCGGAGGCGCGCGAGCAGACCGTGTACGCGCTGCTGTCCAGCATGGACACGCCCTTCCCGGGCTGGCGAGACACCAGCTTCAACCTCATGTGAGTACGCTTTCGTCCTCATACTTGTTGCGTTGCCGGCTGCGTTACTCTACGAAGGTTGAGAAGATCGGAGAGTATACAGGTGTCTCATTTAAATCGGTCAGTATGGGAAAGTCTGAAACTATAACATATTCGAAGATCTGTTTTTAGGAACCATGTCATCGATTTTAATAAGAAGAAAAACTGCATTCATTCATTTAAGTGACTGCCGTTTTTTTACATGCCTGAACTTGTTGAATATTATAACGGCGGTCACTTCGAACACCTACTAAAATAAATGAAAATTCCTGAAAACAATGCATTTTATTCATTTTAGCCATCATGTTTCATAGACCCATTTACTGCTTAAGACCTTCACAATCGATATCTAAATAGAAATAGTGGAAGTTTATTTTTTTCAAAACAACCGAGTTCGATTCCCGACCTGAGTAGGGGTTTTAAAAAAAAGTATGAATGCAGTTTTTCTTCTTATTAAAATCGGTGACATGGTTCCCAAGAATAGATCTTCATATGTCTTATAGTTTCAGACTTTCCCATACTGACCGATTTAAATGAGACACCCTATATAAGAGTGAAGACCGGTTTCACCCTGAGGATCGAGTGGTTACCGTCCCGCCGCGACGTCAACTTTACGTCCTTTGTGGTGCGGGTGCCGACCGATCGTCTGTCGACCTTCATAATGCAGGAATTCTGGCCGAAGGGAGTCGCTTTCCGTCGTTTTCGCGGACGGTTGCGGACACCCCGAAACTAGGACGCACGTCGCCGAAGTGACGTGCTAATTTTAATGTTTTGTTTTATAAATATGTATGTTAGTCTTTAAGGTATTTTTTCTACGGGCCTATGCAGCCTGAAATAAATGGATCTATTCTATTCTATAACGTATCATGTAAAAAAAGTTAGGTCAAATATCTAGTGCGAACATTCGCGAGTGAATTTCAGCTCCAAGAAACAAAGTTCGCTGAACTGTCAGTGGAATTGGTCAAAATTAGAGGCTTATTGATCAGAATACAAACGTATTTCATCTATCGCAAGGGTGTTATCACACTGGCAATTTGCGAGTGAGTTCAGCGCGAGGCGAAAGCGAAGCGAGCTCGCCGCGAATTCACAGCAAACACGGCTCGGGGCGCGACGTTAACGTCGTGTGCGCAACAAGTTCTACATCTACGACCCGACTAAGCAAAGGAGACGAACGAAACGAGTAACTCGCGTTGCACTCGCCCACAAATCGCCAGTGTGGTAACGCCGCCATTGTCCCCCGCTAGGTGGCGCTACCACGACAACCTGCAGGCGCTGAACGGCAGCATGAACTGGCAGGAGGACTACCTGGCCTTCAGCCTGCTGGCCGACTACCTGTTCCGCAGCAACGAGTTCTACGGCGAGCTCAGCGCGCTCGTCAACTCCACCATCCCCACGCTGCCGCGCGCCGCCGCCGTGGCGCGCCACCGCGTGCTGTGGAAGAGGAGCGCCGACACGCTGCTCAGCTTCCAGGTGACCTGCAGGGACATACTCGGGGCTGTCCACTCCGCACTGTAGGTACGCTCGGCCGCCTTGCCTACGGAGTAGGCAAATCGCAGTAGGTTGTCGGCTGGCCGCGCGCCCGCCGACTCGCCCCCGCTGTGTCAGTGTAATTTAAAACGAATGCAGCGCAATCCTAACGTGTCGCGGGAGTTGCGGGGAGAAGGCGACGCGGGCGGTAAGTTTTTCCTTTTTGTTACTTGAGTACAATAATTTAATAAAGCAATCATTGTTCCAGTACAACGAAGAGGGTCTGCTGATGATAAACTCGTCGTGGGTGCTGGATCGGGGGCAGAGGGAGAACAACGTCACGGGACGGGTCACGCTCATCACACCTTTCCAGGTAAGCAAGCTTACAGTGTCATCAGGCCCCTTTTATCCATAGGGCAATCTGGGCAAGTGCCTAGGACCCCGCGATCCAAGAAGCCTTCTAGATTTATTTCTTTTGCCTGTTCACAATACAGTGGTTTGCGGGTGGTAGGACTTTGTGCAAGGTCCGTCCAGATGGGTACCACTATTTTGTCCGCTAATTCAGCCGCTAAACAGCAGTGCTTGTACTACGTTGTTTCGGCATGGAGAGCAAGACAGCCGGTGCAGTTACTGGCACAAGAGGAATTCCATTTTAGCTGTCTGGGTTGGCAACGCTTCTGGGTGATTACTTACCATCAGGTAACCCAGTTGTTCGTTTGCCTTCCTATGTTGTATAATGTTTAAAAAAGTCCTTTGTCATGTCATAGTCTTAGCCTACTATCCTGAAGTGCCCAGGGCTCCAGTAGTTACACGGCCCTAGTATACGAGTATATCGTATACATCAAGTATCTCTTCTGAGTTTCTTGCTGGTATCTAAAAATTGGAGTTTATAAGTTACACTTGACAACTTTGTAAATGTTTCTTGCAGGGTTATACGAAAGGCTTTCTGAAGACTAAATTCGTTTTTGGTCACAAGAGAGACATCAATGGCGTCACGTATTTGGACTTGGAGGAGAAAGTTCTGAAGATTTATGTTAATGGTAAGTTTTGGAAATTAGCAAACTGTACATATTACTACTATGCTTATATATAAACCTTATTGTATAAAAAAAAGAAATGACAGAGATACAGTGTTGTACAATTAACGAAACGGAACTCTCGTCCACCATGGGACCGTGTCAAATTCACGTAGTAAGTGAAATAGTAAGTGATATCTTACGATTTGACTTATAATATCACTTTGAAATAGTTTCATAGAGAGTCAGTCATAGGGAGTCAGTTTAATTTTGCCGAGTGTACATAGGTGGGCTACTATTGTAAACAATTTCAATACATGTGAGAGCGCACTAACACAAATGTGGACATTGTCTCGAAGTAAGGATTTTATTTTTGTTTTTTTTATGCCGCTTTTTTTTGCTCGACTTGGCGGGGGCACTACCGTGCCCCCAGATTACATTTTTGATTGAACGTTCTTTCCATTTTTTACTGTTGAGCATTGAAATTATTAAATTTAAATAATATGCAATGACAATACAAAGAAACTTGGGCTTCTGACGGGAATCAAAATCAAAATCAAAATCAAAATCAAAATATTTTATTGTATAACTGTAGGTAGAAATAGATGTTATAACAGAAAAGTATTCGCTACAGCCTACCATAACATGGTGTACAATATTTGTCTTATATGTATTAGTATCACATAAAGTATCTTGTTCACATGTTCTCTATATCTCTATGTATCTAAGATTAAAATAGGTAACCATGGCCGACAAAACCTAATTACTTACTACTAATCTATATATAAATATTTTATATTTTTAAACTCTGCCAGCATTTTCAAGAAAGTCCTGAACGGAATAAAAAAGTTTATCTAATAACCAGTCATTAATAATGCTTTTAAATTTATCACAGTTATGTATTTTAAATGAGTCTGGGATTTTATTATAAATTTGAACAGCCATCCAGAACATACTTTTTGAAAACGCAGTTGTACGATGAGAAGTGACTAGCAGCTTATGTCTATTACTCAGGTTAAATTTATGTTTAGCAGTTTCGAACAAATGTGGATGTTTTTTTACAAATACGGAAATTTCTTTAATATACAAGCAAGGAAGAGGGAGTATTCTAAAATCTTTAAACAGCTGTCGGCAAGAATCTCTTTGAGAAATTCCACCCAGTGCTCTAATACAACGCTTCTGCATTCTAAATGCTTTCATGAAGTCGGTAGAGTTTCCCCAGAAAATAACACCATAGCTTAACCTAGATTGCACAAACCCATAATAAGTCATCAATCCTGCTGCCAGTGAGGAATTCTTTATTATACGTCTCAAAGGAAACACGTAACGTGATAACTTACAACAGAGATCCTCTATGTGTGGTTTCCAGCTACAGTTGCTATCGAGGATAAGCCCTAGAAACTTTACCTGCTTAACTTCTTCTACATTTGTAAATTTATGACATATGTTTAAATGCAAAGGAGATCTCTGATAAGTGTGAAATTGCATGACATTCGTCTTTGACAAATTTATGTTTAGATCGTTGTTATCAAGCCAGTCTATAATATTGCTAAGTGTGCTGTTTATGTTATTTTCAAACTGATCTGGTGTTTTACATTTTACTATTGCAGTGCTGTCATCGGCAAACAAGACCATTTTCTCTTCATTATGTTTAGGAAGAGAGATTAACTTAAAAACAGTTTCTCATTAATGACATCGAGGGTAATAATAATGTGATGACCGTAAAAAACGAAGCACATTGACAAATTCGCAGTGCCTGGCAGTAGCACTGTAGCCGAATTGGGAACGCACGTCACGGAATGCTGAAATTGCAATCCTGCCAGATGCCGAAGAGCTTTCTTACTATTGTCATTGCAAATTATTTAAATTTATCTTCACTGGAATAAAAGCAAAACCATCTTAAAGAACACTTCTTATCGCTTTCGTAGTCCACTGTCCTAAACTTGTATGCCTGACATTATCAACTGCATTTACAGTGTGGCTTTTGCTATGTCTCTATATTGTACCTTTTTGTATTTTGTGGTGTTCAATAAAGAGTTATGGTATCGCAGAGGCGGAGCGTAGAGGCGCCCAGGGCTCGCATCCAAATTGCGCCCCTTGCCCTTCGTGAATTATTTTAAAAACAGATACCTACACATTTTTTTATTATTTTACTAATGTTGTAATGTAATGTATGTAAAACAAACAAAATATCACAAAATGTCCCCGTCTGGGATAAATGTATGTACAATAAGGATTAAATGATCCTCAAAAGACTTTAATTTGGCCATGTATACGAATTTGGATTGTATTTTTTTTTATGGGTAGTTAAACTTCGTATTTTGCGCCCCCCTCATTCGGCGCCCAGGGCGCATGCCCTGCCCGCCCCGCCCTAGTTAAGCCCCTGTTGTATCGTATTGTATCGTACGAAACGAAGAGCTGAGCTAACGTCCGCGGCCGCAGGGCACATGCGGCGCATCACCAACTGCATGCTGGTGGTGAACGTGACGAGCCCCGTGTCGGCGGCCGTGCAGCTGGCGGCGCGCTTCGGCTTCGTGGAGCCCGACCGCCACCTCGTGGCCATGGTGGTCACGGCCAACTCCACCACAGGTACCGGTGTAACAGCCGCATCGAAGCCTTGAGACTCTTCACCACCAGCCGGAAGACGCCCACCGCTGGGCACGGGCCTTCCCCAAGGATCCCCGCGACGGTCGGTCTTGTGCTGCTCGCATCCACCGGTTCCCAGCGATCCTCACCAGATCGTCGGTCCACCTTGTGGGAGGCCTACCAACACCTCGTCTTCCGGTACGTGGTCCCCACTCGAGAACCTTTCCGCCCCAACGGCCATCGGTTCTACGAGCAATGTGGCCCATTGCCACTTAAGGTTTGCAATTCATAGATCTATGCCGGTGACTTTGGTTCTCCTCATTCCTGATCCGATCTCGCAGAGAAATATCATAGCCTTGAGACTCTCTTAGGCTTGGTTATAATTTTTTTTAAAGTACAGTCGACTAATTTGATTTATAGGCCACTGTGGAACCTTTTCACAATAAATGTTATAATATCCCGATATATTGACAGGTATCGAGGTGCTTCTCAAGCTGCTTTCCACTCAAGACTTCCATATATTCGGGCACGTAGCGCTGCCGATACAGTACCTGAACCGCGCTGTCATCACCGCCAAGAGGGCTAAAGAAGAGGTAATGTTTCAACCGATCCTACGTTTTGGTCTGAACAGGCAGATCAGGGACCAATTTCATAAACGTGACATGCGACAGGTGACAGTTATAACTCGCTGTACCTAACTGTGTCTACAGGTAACGCTATAGACTTACAGACTTAACATAATAGTGGGCAATGTATACCAATTTGTCACCTGTCGCCTGTCGTGGTTATGAAATTGGGGCCGGGAGCAATATCATGTTATGTTGAGACTTGTCACCTGATAGATCTTTAGGACCAGACAGATCAAGGCCCGACCTCATCAGGCATCAGATAATATCACCCCAAATTGATCTCGAATTCCATTTCTCAGTATAAGGGTCAATCAACTTTTTTTAGTCGCTTGACGACATGGTTACGTCTCTTAAGTTACTTTCTAAAAGTGATAGTTTCAGGGACAACATTTATCAAAAAAAGTTGTAATTTTATCAATAACAGCGAACGCCCGCGACTTCATTCGCGTGGAATTAGTAGCTTATGTCCGTCAGGGATAGTATAGTTTATCTGTGAAAGAATTTTTGAAATCGGTTCAGTAGTGCCAGAGATTACCTACCTCTTACATACTAAAAACAAATTGTAGATTATTGTAGATAAGTGTAGATGGACATATTCTTTTGGAAATTTTCGTATTGCCATGACAGGAACAAGTATTACAATCACTGGCAAGTATTGCAACCAGTATTATAATGATAGAGTTTGTTGAAAGAGTTTAAACAAACTCTATCACAGTTGAACAGACAACGTGTGTGATGGAACAGCATAAACAATAAAAAAAACTACATTCACCAATAATACGTATCCGTTATTATCTAGGTGGATTTCCGAGTAGGCTGGGGCTCTATGGACTTCGGTTTCACCGGCATATGGCACTACCAGTCGCCAGTGAACTTCATGTATGTGTACAAGCTGTACACGCCGCTGGAAGGTTTCGAGGAGAACGGGTTGGTGTTGAAGAACGTGTACGGGAACGGACTGGATTTGGAGCTGTCGATGCGCCTGTCTAAACACAAGGTATTCTTCTTCTTTATCTTCTTTGCTTAATATAAAACAACACTTTCCATTCCTGTCTGTCCTCATTCTTCTCGTGACCACGGCCGTTACAGCGCGGTCGAAATGTCAACGTAAATTAACACATTAACTGCTGCGGAGTGCTACGTGCTACTATCGTAGCTCGTAGCCAAGGGTTTCCGGTATGTAGCGAAAATCCTCTACGAACAGAGATCTCACTTAGCGAGTCCCTGGCACTGAATGTGTTAACAATAATCGCGTTAAAGTCCCGTTGACGGTATTTTAATGTTTTTTCTTCAGTTCGGCATAGCGGTGTTGTTCGTGGACAATGGCAAAGGCCTCCTCGACGTGCTGAAGGACCGGTTCCAGCACACGGAGAACAAGAACGAAGACATCTTCATCGAGAACTTTGACACCACGGCGCAAGTTATTCTGGACACCCTGTATTACCCCACCGTCACCTTCCACGCGCACCTTATGAAGGTAACAAACAGGCCCCCGATTCTGGCGTTAAACGAGTCATCTTACGCTCGAGATATGTCAAAAAATTACGAATTTTAAAGGGATCTGACAGCTCTTTATAACATACGACTTCGTTTACGTAAAATTAGCAGCCTATGTCCGTCAGGAATAGTGTAGCTTTCTATCAGTGAAAGAATTTTTGAAATCGGTTCCGTAGTTTCAGAGATTACCCCCTACATACAAACAAACTAACAAACAAACAAAGTCTTTATTATATTAGTGTAGATAGTGTAGGTGTATCTCGAATGTGACAAAGTCTCCTAACGTATTAAATTCCCAAAGATTTTTCAATGGTAAAGGCGGTAAACTAGCGTGCAGGTCACCTGGTGAAAAACGATCGCCGCTCTTGGGTACTAGCTAATTCTAAGAGTGGCTCTGATCGCAGACTGGTGGATAGAAAACTATTTTGAGTATTCATTTCATTTCTACCTGACATTCGGTATATAGATTTTAGTTTTTCTTGACCTCCAGGTCAGCCAAAATGACGCGAACCATTAAATGCTTTAAAAGCGACATTTGACCTGTAGATTTATTTACACTTAACATTTTTGATTTTTTTTCTACAAAACAAAGTAGAAACAGACATAATAAGTTTCTTTACGTCTGAAAAACAGAAAAAAAGTTGGATTTTCCGAAGAAAATTATCAGTATTTTTCAGTTCAAGACCATGGTCTGAAACCAGGGTTTCAATTTTGAGTACGTTGTACCTACATCCTGTACTTTCTATGATATGCATATACTACTCAAAATAAAATAGGGCCATTTACTCAACATTTCTAAGCTAAACAAAAATATTCAAATATGTATGTGCCAAAGCATATTTATGTAGTAAAGATTTATTAATTATTTGCACATCAAATAAAGGCCCACTTTCAAAACGTGCATTTTTATAAGACATACTTATTTTCACATTTAAATTTTACAGAGAAAAGCCAAGTGGGCCCCATTTAGTTTTGACTAGTTCAATTGATAACCAACCGGATTGTTTCAGTTTGTTGGAGTCGACGAAGAGGACATTATGGAACTAAACGCGACCCTGCACTTACCGGACAAGCCGGCCATCGTTCTGACTGACGTTTTCGTCCTAACGGTAAGTGATTACAGATCGCTAGCAGCCATACTCAGAGTCAGGGCAGCTTAGTGCGTAGTGATCCTGACTAGAAAGCTAGAAATGCTGAGTTTGATCTTCGTGAAGGATAAATATGGTGATGTATGTTTTTACGGATGAGGAATACAAGGTTTGTGACTTTTGCATGTTATTACTTTGCAATACGGTCCAATAGTGCAGTACGGTTTAAAAGTGACAAATGTTTCCATTCCTTGACTGTATCTTAGCCAAAGAGAGTGCCCCCCCCCCCTCCCCACGATACCTGCGTGGCTGGCCGTCGACGCCGTAATGATTTTTTGACAACAATCATATTTTTTACTCTTAGACAATAACGTTTTGCGCCACGATAAAAGAGATTATCACTATTAGATTGATAGTATTAGGTCGAAATTTAATGGTGCGCATTGCAGGTTTTGATTAGTCGATCGATCATATTTCACCTCGGTACCAATTTAATGCTACTCGCTTGCGAAAACTCGCACCAAGCATTCATAACTCAGTTATTATTATATTTTACTTTATTTAGAGCTACGCAGAGATGACCAATACCCTGAACCTAGTGACCCCGTTCCCGGCCATCAGGGAGCTGAAGTCCTTGTACACCGTCGACATAGTAATCGGCGAAAAGTTCAACATCACGTGCCTCGCGCTGCTGTACAACGGGACGTATTGGCACGAGGTGTGTACCTTAGGTTGCGGCTTGTGTACCTTATGACAATGATGTATGGAGCGAACATTAAATCGTGCTTATTTTAATACTGTCAGCTTTTAAATAATTACTTTCATAATAAAACTTCCTACAATTTTTTCTAGACTCCTTAATTTTTGCCACTTTGTACAGTGAAAGACACTTATAGTGACCATTAAAGTCAAAACTGAAAAAAGGTGCAATTTTTTAAAGGGAAGCATATAATATGCACTATGAAGTTGATATAGGTACCTTTCGAGCATAGATAATTTGTCTCAGTTACTGTTTTTATGACTTCTCAATTGTATATGAGCTATAATTTTACACTTTTTATGCCATCTGGTTTAAGAGTATTGTACGAAACTGTATGTATGTATGTAAATTCTTTATAGTACAAAAAACATAAATTACAAAAAGAGATACAGTGATGTACAAAGGCGAACTTATCCCTTTAACTGTTTTCTGTTTACAAAAATGTTATTTGTTACCAATCGTCCCAATTGACTCAACTCTTCTCAGATATCATCCAAAGTGTACTACGAGTACGAATCTGGAGAAGACGACGCTTATCAGTCCTACCTGGCTTCTCTCGGTATCATCACGCCTCTGCCGGTGCTGCCCGCCTTGGAGGCGCGAGTGGCAGCGAGGCTGGAAGACGCGCTTTGGAAGATGAGCGCTGACATATCCATGCCTGCGTTCACTATCAACGCCTTAGGACGACTAGAGGTTTGTATGTTGACAACTTGGTGACGATGGTTAAGGATTCGAATAGTGATCAGCGTAGCGGGAAGTTATGGACATTTAGGGAATACGTACTTTCTGGTAAAATAATCTTAAGGACTATATACTTTATGATGTGTATCTCATCTTTCTTTCGAGAATGACGGTATGTTGATTGATTAGCTGGACGACCCGTTCGTGGAGACGTCCGGCAGCCTGAACCTGACGTCGGCGTACCTGGAGGACTACTTCATCAAGATGGAGTTCAAGAAGGACTTCGCGGACGCAGAGAACACCGTCGGCGGCGGCATTCAGATCCAGCAGGGCGAACAAAACAACTACGTGAGTTGTTAAAGCTAAGTTTTTGATTTTTAGACAAATTAATGACTTTTACTGAAAAAAGCTTGAAAAAGCAGGGCATGAGCAGGGCTCAGGCTACCAGTGTTTAGGGCTGCAGAGTGAGGAACCTCTTGACTATTCTGATCCCAACCGTCTAGCGAGAGTGTCTTGAGGTGGTGGTCGAGACTCTTCGCTATAAGACCGTTTAGTGAGACGACGGTGGTCGTCCTTTGGTTAGCGCCTGGGTAGACGTTCACTGCATAATACAAGGATGTAAGTCACTTTAATTACTATAGTATCAGCTCATAGTTACCACATCAGTAACTGTAACTGTTTAAATCAATCTGCTTCGCATCAGTAACTGTATAGTATACGACAAAGACATTATCTTATCAGACAATCATACGGAATCTCTTTAGCCATATGGTAATTACAGAGCTGTACTAGTATACTAGTATAGACCGGAGTTCAAAGGACCCCGGAAGGTCACGTCGTCCACCCCTCTGACCTCGGCCTTACACCGCCTCTAGTCACTACGGATCTTTGTAAAAAAGCGTACTGTTATGATATAAAGTTAAGCGCTAACTACGGCGCATTACAATCATATTACAACGGACACGCACCGTTACAACTCTTTATGGTTAATGGTTAATGAACTCTCAACTCTCTTTTAATGTATATAAGCCATTTCCATAGGCTCCGTGTCCTTCCTAGCCTCAGATTAATCCATGCTATCTATCCTCCTATCCGTGCCATCTTCTCTTCTCATGATTAGGCGTCTTCTCATCATTCGATTATACCTGCGTCCCAACCCCGTATTAGTTTATTTCTTTCGGACAGAAGTAAATCTCGAAGCACAATTCCCTTTTGTATCTTCACCTGCCAAACTCCGTTCTCCTCCTGCTGACAGCCGTCAAAAGTGTTGTCACCGTGATTTGTGTTCAGTACTAACACTTAAAACGCACTTTAACATTACATCGCAATATTCGCGACAGCGATTATCGGTACAATGACGATCGAGTCAACATCCTACATCGTAGTTATCTCGTGTGCCAAATCAGGCACTTGCTCAGTTTTTGACGAGGTTTTCGTTATAGGGGATAACGATGTAGACGAACACTGCCCAGCGCTGGGATCGATCTATTAATCGCCTTATTGGCCTATTTATTATTCCAGTTGTTTGCGACAGCAGTATGGCGGCCATCCCCCGAGCGCCACGTGCGGTTCACGGGCCGCTCGGCGCTGCACCCCGTGCTGCCGCCGTCTGACGTCGCGCTGCTGTACAGCGTGGAGGGTAGCCAGAGACTGCTCACGGCTGATCTCAACTGTGACACCAGGTAAGGTCCATTTACATGGTACGAGTTCTCGCATCCGAGTTGGATTACATTGCGGGTAAAGACTATTGTGGAAAGATGGGACCTAAACCGTACAAGACTACAGGGGGAAAACGATGGACTGACGACTGGGCTATTGCGTGAGACATCCGGACGTCTGCCAAATTAAAATGTCTCAATAAAAGTGATCTTGGCAGACGGTGACTCGCCCTCCGCTAGATGGGCCCCCTCTAAAATCGACATTTAAAATGGCTCAGAGGCTACACCGGTGCGGAAGGCTAAGGGTAGAGAAGTATCACTGGACTGTAAACTTATCGCGAACTCACTACTTATGTTTCCACATCTACCCTCGAGCATACAGCTCTCGCGACTCCACTCTGACCGGCCGGCTAAGGCGAGCCAGAGGTGCCATGCTGTCATGCTTCACTCCTCCCGGCTACGGGGGCAAGGGGGAGGTGAGGGACAGGGGGCTTCCCCGGGAGCACTCGGGTACGTGGGGTCACCGATCGATCGATCGAACCGCGCAATGTAATGCAACTCGCATACGATTACTCACTCCGTGTAAACGGCCCCGTACTGTGTGGAGGCCTTACCCCGAGCGTCACGCGTGGCTCACGTAATTGGGCTGTGCAATAACACAAATATGTTTTTTTATTGTTAACAATATAAGAAGCAAGCTTGGGCACGTCGCTAACGATGCGTTTGTTTGGCAGCCACTACTCGCTGCGGGCGGACCAGCGGCCGGTTTCGCTGAGCGTCGCGCTCAGCACTCCGCACGACAACTTCAGGTGGGCATTTAGTTAATACTTTTACACGACATGGTTCCTACGATCTAGATCTTTGCATATCTTATAGTTTCAAATTTGCCCATACTGCGGGTGGTAGGACCTTGTGCTAGGTCAGTCCTGATCGCTACCACCATCTTGCTCGCTAAGCCGCTAAGCAGCAGTACTCGCATTGTTTTGTTCCGGCGTGAAGAGCAAGACAGCCGGTGCAATTACTGGCACAAGAGGTATATCATCTTAGCCCTCTGGCTTGGCAACGCATCTGCAATCTCCTTGGTATTGCCGGTGTCTATGGGCGGTAGTGATCACTTACCATCGGGTGACCCACTTGCTGGTTTGCCTATGCGTATGTTTTATAAAAAAAATACTGATCCGTGCAAATGGTCCACTCTGTATATGGCAATGTAAGAGCTACAAGTTTAGTTTAACCTCTTTTTCAGAACTATGAAAATAATAGGCGAAGTCGAGGGTGACGCCATTCGCGGCTCGTTCGTCACCGACACCACCGAGTACGGCGTCACGGGGCAAATTCTGAACAGGGACCCGCTCGAGGTAAACTGCTGTAATGTACATAAGTAATTAGTCAACCTAATCATTAAAAATAATATACAATGTCAACACAAAAAAAAATCTAGAACTAGAACCTGCGATCTCCGCATTCCATGCCGCGCCTTAACCAATTGAGAATACCCATGGAGTTTATTTATTCCAACAATTTAAAGAACCCGTAAATAGAAAAACAACCGTATTTTGGTTTCTTAAGTTAGTCTTTTCGTAAGTTAATTATTTTTTTAAATAATCCCAAAAGAAACGTAACAGTAACCAAGACTCATAAAACGCTCTATACAAAAGGGGCGTAGAATTTGACGTCACAGTCTATGTTATCACTATGTATTGTATGGGTTTGGTTTGGTTTGATTTTATTTTATTGGAATAGAAAAAAAAATACCCAAGTTTTGATACACATATTGTCCAATACGTTACGCTTACTCCATATAAAAACGTTACGTGATGGAATAAGATAACGGGAAAGTTTTTTTTCGATCAAAACCGGTAACCTGATCGATTCCTGGAACGAAAAACCAAAAAAAAAACTGACTCAGTAAAAAATGACTGGTACGTATTTTTTAACGCTCATTCGTCGTCAGATGTCGCTGGTGCTGACTCCCAAAGGCGCGGGCGAGCCGATGACGGTGCGCGTCAAGAGCGAGAGCAGCAACACCACGTATTCGCTGGCGGCGCACTTCGCCGGCCCGGCGCAGGCCACGCTGCGCGCTAGTGCCGAGCTGCAGCAGGACTACACCGACATCTCCTTCAGGGTGACTGATTCACTTTCTTTTTTTATAGCACCACCGCCCATTGTTACATATTTTATTGTAACGCCATCTAGTAGCACTACGAGTTAACCATCGAAATGAGAAACTATAGAACTGTGTACAACGCAGTGGCAGAGTAGCCGACCCAAGTACTCGAACCTGCAACCTCAGCATTAACGTGCCTTGCGTTTGTCAGTTTCGCCATATTATCACTGCAATACCCTGCGAATTTTTCAATGTGCTTCGTCTTTACGGCCATTAGATTTTTGATAAGTGTAGATTTATCATAGTGAAGATGACTGTCCACTCTACTTCCACACTGTTCTGACCCCGTGTGAAACCAGCTTCAGGCTAACCGTTGGTTTAATTAATAGATTCAGGCGTTACTTTGCGGAGGTCCATATCAACAAACTGGAACAAATTACCTTGCTACTCCGCGAAACCAGTGCCGGGCTCGTGCAAAATAGCTGCGTCTGTGCGACATATGTATATGTTCATGCAAAAACCCACCCTCCTCCGCTTCCACACGAAACACCATATATCACACAGACTCACCACTACCACTAAACACTAAAACTACACGATCGACGTGCGTTTCGCCTCTATACGAGGCATCATCAAGATCTAACAGTATCTAACCGTTAGTTTGGTTATCTCAGGTTGACGTGCCGCAAGCCAAGAACCGGGAGATCTTCTTCAAGGCGCGCGTGGACTCGCACCCCGACCTGCGCCGCGTTCTCAGCGTGCAGGCCGCCACACCAATCAAGCGGCTCAAATACATCAAGGGCGACACCGACTTCTTGTAAGCACAGGCAGGGGGGTTCCACTCCGCACTATAGGTGCGCTCGCCGCATGACCTATGGCATAGGTTAATCGCAGTAGGTTGCCGTCTTGCCACGCGCGCGCCCGCTCACTGTGTCGCGCGTTGTAATTACAGTAAGCAGCCCAACCCTAGCGGTGCGCCAAGGCATTGCGGGTGGAAGGCGGGCGCGGGCGGCGCCTTTCTTTTGACGCATGCCGCCTGGCGAATGTTTATGAAGTAATACGAACTTTTTGTGCCTGATCATAAAGTTGGAATTCGTTTAATGGTGGTCGAAAAAGAGAAGTTTCTGTACGTTAGTGCTATTATTTATTCTGTGGCACAGGACCATTGGCCATGTTGTCCGCCATGATGTGAATTTTAATTCAGTATTTCAGTATTTATTTATTGCAATATTTTACATAAGTTTGTACAATGATACCCTGTTAGGGCGTAGCAATTTAGAACTTATAAACTAAAAACATGAAACCAAAAGTAGCAATTCCATGTTCAAAGAACATGGACAAAATAACGCATTAAACTATTACAGTATAGTATCGTAAACACTTATCGAATACAATTGAGTTTTGTTTTTGAGTTTTGAGTTTTCATTTGTGGTGTGAGTGGCCGAAAGGTGTCGCGTTCCGGCGGTTCCGTGGCCGGTTAACTGACACCGCGAAAGTACTCACGTTACATACAAGCTATTAGATATACGTATTATAAATATTTATGTTAGTCTTTAAGATATTTGTTTTTTGGGTCTATGCAGCCAGAAATAAACTTATTCTATTCTGGCACTGTGGGCGAGGGCCTAGGGCCCATGGAGCCCATTAGTTCCTTTTTTATATAGCTGTTCCAAATTTAAACTCATAACGTTACAGAAATCGCTATGTAATGACCATTAAAGTTCAAATTTACCTACTACCACAGATATGAAATTTCTCATAATAAAATTGGTTGTAATAATGCTGCTCATTGCCTACGGTTTCTGAACGCATTATAGAGCACTTATGATGTATGTGTAGATAAAGGTTAATAAAATAGTCCTACGTCATGTCTTAGTCGTAGGGGCAACGTTAAACTTCGTACTTTAACGTTGCCACTCATCTTGTTTTATGTTGGAACCATCGCATTAAAAAAAATCTGACTAGACATATTCTTTCCGTGTGTCCTTTATAACATCCCTTGGTTTTGGGAACTACATGTTTGTGTTGCTTCTAGATTCGGCCCCAAAACTGGATACTTACTGTGCAAGTACGAGCTGCCTGACATGAAGGGTGACGGCGACCTGAAGTGGAGCTTCTTGCTGGGAGACCTTTTCATCAAGGTGATCTATACTTAAAAGTTCCGTGACTGAATGACTGACATAAAACCTACGGCCTAAACCGCTGAAGATGTTAACATGAAATTAGGAACATTTCTTCGTTTGTTTGTATCGTTAGAAATTCTACAACAAACATCCATGATTGTACTGCAAAATAACTGCCCATCATTTTCAAAGACCTTTGCAGACATGTTAATTATGTATTTGATGTTAGACAATAATTGCGTAAAGTATAAATAAAGTAAATATTACTAATACAAAATTACTTCTCTCCTAGGCACTAAAGAAGCAGAACATGAAGGATATCCGCAAGAGCGTTGACCTCGACATTTACTTCGGTAACAACACAACCCCAGAGGGTCTCATGAAGACTGATGCTGGATTTAAGATGGACTTGGACCATATCTGGCAGTAAGTTTTTTTCGTTTTTTTTTAAGCGGTACGTCAAAGTTGATGACGAAGATTCGCTATAAATAGGAACAAATTACTTTGCCACTCCACATTTTTTTGCAGAGTAGAAAAGTAATTTGTTTCTATTTACTCGTACAACCATTCTTCGTTGCAAATAAAGTAAAATAAAAAGGAAGTTGTTTCTGATATGCACCTTCGCAAAGTAATAACTGAAGTAAGCGTTTAAAAATTACTGTAATTTTTTAATGTGTACTGTTTTTCTTTCGGCATAATCTTTGATTACTTACATACAGAATCGGCGCCAACGCTTCATTCGGCGTCATAATGGACAAACGCATCAACCTCGTCATTAACGCCATCCTGCCCAAACCCAATGTGGACGTGCATACTCTGTACGTGGACGGGGACGCCGGCGCGCCCGGCAGCCCTGTCAAGACTGTGGTCGCCGAGTACCGCACCGACGTCACTGGGATACTCACCGGGGTCAAAGGGAAGGTAATAAGAGGGGATCACGACACGTGTGCGTGCATTACATGTAGTTCCAGGCTCGCTTACGAGATTACGAGGGAACTGTAAGGTTTGCTTACTTCGTTATGCGCTTAAATTGAATGTATAAAAATGTGCTAAAACTTAGTTTCTACTAATTTTTCTCGTAGCATGACCGTTTTGCCGATATTTGGCTTAAAAACTGAAGCGAAACTTAAAATTGTAATACCTATTTTTTTTAAACATTGCAACCGTTAAAGAGTCATGTTGCAATTGAAAGCTGCAGGTGGGCTTAAGTTATTGTAAATTAAATATACTTTTAAAATGATACCAACAATGTTGAAAACACAGTTTAGAAGCTGAACTGCAAAAACTGAACAAAGACCGAAAATCTTACCTTTTTCCACTTATTGCGCAGCAAGTAGTACCACTTTTTTTTCTTAAAAAACTCAGTCTCACACTACCCTAAGGGGTCCAAATAACATACCAAAAATGCAGCTTTACATCGCCCTTTGCGTTTTTAGGCCTTTTATTCCTTAGATATTACTGGCCTACAAAGATGCCCACAGAAATCCAATATCGTGTAAATTCGCCCTGTACAATCGAAGACACATTGCGAGAAAGTGTCAATTTTCAAAAGGGAGGCATATAGTATGCATTATGAACTTGATATCTATCCCTTTAGAGTTAGAGCATAGACAATTTCTCTCAGTTCTTTCTTTAATGGTCGGCTAAGTTAGTTCCTGTTTGTGTTAGTTCCTGAGCACTGAATAAACGATTTCCTTTCTTTCTAGATGCGCCTCCTAGACTCTCTGTTCGATGGCAACGCCACGCTGACCTGGACTTCGGAGACGGGAGCCCGCCACGCCGTGGACAACCAGCTGGAGTACCGCTGGGACACCAACGGCTCGCACCTGGTGGACTACCGCCTGCTCACGCCCCTGTACCAGGATGACGCTACCTTCCTCGTGACCGGCTCCTACCAGAAAGACCTGGTGCACGGCTACCAGATTGTCAAGTCAGTATGGAGATATGTGGACTCGCGTCACACTTTATGACCTGAATGCCAGGTGCCAGTCGGCACCAAGGAGATCCGTTGCCAACCCAGAGGGCTAAGATGGAATACCTCTTTGTGCCAGTAATTGCACCGGCTCTCTTGCTCTCCACGCCGGAACACTACAGTGCAAGCACTGCTGCTTAGCGGCAGGATTAGCGAGCAAGATGGTGATAGCGATCGGGACCGACCTTGCACAAGTTTCTACCACCCGCAAAACAAGGCACTCACAAAACAAGGCTGTTGTAAATCCTATTAATGTTAGGATGTGCAGATGTACATCCTAAACACACATTAACAGTACTCACTCTCCCACAAGTCCATTTAGATTAAGAGCCATTTACATGGTGTGAGTTGCATCTCATTGCGGCATGTCGTGGTATAACGTGGTCGATCGATCGAACCTCAATCGCATGCGAGAACTCTTACCGTGTAAATGTCCCTAATGGTGCCTGCTTCGCGTCTTTACGTCCTGTTGACGCCTATTGGCTGCTGCGACGCGTGGCTGTAACACAGTGAAGTTAGTTCGGGGTTGGTTCTCTGGGGTACACTCTTTTAGGAAGACCAAATGGCCGTCGTGCGGTAGACCGCCCTAGATACCACTGAAGTGGAATAATCTAGAAAGATCCAAGGGACCTCGGTACTGCTGCTTAGTGGGAGCTACTACGAAGCTGAGAGGCATGGCAGAATCTGGTGTCATGGACGAAGATCCACTTTAAGTCACTGTCACAGTAAGTAAGTATTGAATTGCGTCGTGGTTACAGGGGAGTGATGCACCGGCCGGGCACGAGCCAGCTCGGCGAGGTGGACATCCGCTACGGCGGCTTCCGGCACACGGACGGACACTTCAACGTCACCACGCCCTTCCAGCGGCTGCCCTGGCTCAAGTCCATATTCGATGTGAGTATTAAAGCACCAGGGACTGAAAAAACGAGAATTCTTAATTAACGAGTGATCTTTTTTTGTACGTCTTTAGGCTAAACTGATGGATTCTAGTATTTGGTGACTATCTTTATGTTAATTGAATCATACTTTGTAAGCCAACATCAAATGGCATACCCAGGAGTTCAATTTTTAAATCTCACCGGGTGACTAAAGCTCGCCAAAATGGTCGGTTTTCATAGAAATGCGGCCATTTTGGTGAATTTTAGTCACCTGGTGAGATTCAAAAATTGCATTTAAATCTCACCGGGTAACTAAAGCTCACCAAAATAGCCGCTTTTCATAGAGATGCGGCCACTTTGGTGAGCTCTATAGTCACCTGGTGAGATTCAAAAATTGCACCCCAGTTCTTCAGTTCGAATCATTATATTATAAATAATGAAATAAATTAAGGAAAACCGTTTACAGTACATGCGTCAGCTGTTTATATTTTTTCATACCACAAAGCTCTTATTTTATTCAATCAGATAAACAACCTAGACGAGCAGTCCGACAACAAAGTGGACCTGTTCTGGCCGAACAAGACGGCGTCGATCAATACCACGCACTCCTACGAGAAGCAACCCGGCGGCTTCCGGCAGGCCGGCCGCGCCGCGCTCGCCGTGCCGCTCAGCACGCAGCATCTCGTCACTACGCACTACGTCTACATACAGGGTAATGTGGCGTGTCAAACTGTATCGCTGTAACCCACAGATGACCCAGAGGGACAGGAGAAGTGTCCTTCCTTTTTGCTTTTTTCCTTCGTATTTTGGAGGTCAGTGTGAAGAAAAAGCAGGACTTTTTATTAAGAATAAGAATCTTTATTTGCATAGAATAAGTACATAAAAAAGATCGTATTACAATTCTGAGAGGAACCTCATTCTGCTATATGTATTCGGTTTATCCAATACTAGCATACAAATATAAATTTACACAAGTGGGCAGGCCACATATGCCGACGACAGGACAGCAGGTGGGGCGTAAAAGTACTCGAGTGGAGACCCAGGACTAGATCTCCAACTTACAAATCATCTAATATAAATTGTTTAACATCATAGTAATGTTTTTGTTTTAACAATATTAATAATTTGTTTTTAAATCTATCCAATGGTAGCTTTCGCTTTTCTATTGGTAACTTATTAAAGAGTTTCATGCACAAATTAATTCACTCTACTGGCCGTTGTGAACTGACAACGGCCCAGCTAGAAGGATAAAAGTACAGTCGCTCGCTGCACCTTTCCAGGCTCGTAAACCTCTTCACGGTTTACATCTTTCCTTATAACTTGCACACTCATCGGAGTCGGTTAAAAACGTTTCAATTTTCCAGGTGAAAAGGAAAGCACGGGCAACGCGACGGTAGACCTGGACCTGGAGCGCTTCGTGCAGGCCTCGTTCCGGCAGCTGCTGGGCCGCAGCGCGCGCGCGCTGGAGCTGGCCACCACGGACATCCAGCTGCTCAACGAGCGCGTGCCTGTCGGCGTGCAGTACGTGCACGAGTTCGACGCCAGCGGGAACACTGTGAGTACCGAGGCGTTGGCAACATTACAAGTTGCGATACTTCACAAAGAAGACGCGAAAGCTCTGAGAATATGTATAGGGGGCTTACACGCGCACGAATACTCACAGAAGCTTAAAAATTCACATTCAAACACACTCATTATATAGTAACAAATTCGGATAAATTACCTTGCTATTCCGCTAAATTATGTAATTAATTTATTATTTTAAAATCACGGAGTAGCATGGTAACTTGGTCCTATGTAGATATGGACCTCCGCAAAGTAACGCCTAAATCTATTACTTAGTATAAAGTCGCTACTCTTCCTGTCTGCCGAAATTTTTGTAATGTATCTTCGGCCGCCTTCTCCTTCAAAACCACTAAACCAATTTTGATGCAGTTTTCATTGTCACTTAGAGATTTTTTATATGGAAGGTTTTTATATGCATTTTATCCCGTGCAAAGACGGGGCGGGTCGCTAGTTACATAAAACTTTATGCAAATGCCAACAGGACGTGAAACAAGCCACAGTGTTCCACCTGAACGACGCGTCCAAGTTCAACGTGACTGGCATCATGGACGTGTTCACGTACGCGGCGGGGAAGAACCTCAAGCTGACCGCCATCCACGGCAACCGGACCCTGACCTTCGAGAACGAGTACGAGGCCGTGGACCGCGAGCTCAAGCAGGGCAGCAAGGTCAAGTGGGCCCCGGACACGTGGATCAACTACGATCTGCATATCACCAATATGACCTCGGTGAGTACCTAAACACGTTTTTCTACAGGGCGGAAACGATAAGTGATCTCACTCGATTATTTCTAAAGTATACAAAATATCGAAAAACTGGTTACTGATCCTGAGAGTGCTTCACGAGCTCTATCAAACGGTATCAATAATAGGTTTCAGAATAAACTGGATCTATCCAAAAGTTCAAAGTTTTTCGATATCTTGTATAGTTTAGAAATAATAGAGTGAGATCACTTATCGTTTCCACCCTGTATATGTCAGGTAAACATGTTCGCTTTGTTTCGTCAAGGTTGACTTATAGTCACGGTATCACCGGGCATCTCGTAGGCTTTTCAGTACATGTTCGAGGTAAAGAGAACACAATGAACACGAGATTATATTTAATTTCGTGACTGAGATACAAATGAAGATTCACTAGATTTAACGTCACTGACTCTGATTTACAGCATCTTTTACTCAATTAAATGTAGTTCCCGGCAAACTTCTTGAGCACTGACCTTGACTGCGCAGTAGCCGTTTCTAGTACAAATGTCTATGCACAAACGTACCCCCTCCACTCGATTTATGCTCCAGATGTTTGCCTGCAACTATACGCCAAACGATTAGGGCAGTTCCAAGATAGGTGTTTACTGGTTGGCTGCCGCATATAGAACGTTGCAATGCTACCCACCAGCGACCGCCAACACTTTGCGAGCGCCCTAAATGTTGCAGAGGGCACTGGTGCTGGCTCCTGGTTCGATCAGCTGCCGTACTAATGTCCACCCTGTCTCCGACATATAAGAACGACAGGCATACGAACAAGTGGTCACCTGATGGTTAGTGATCACCACTACCCATAGACACCTGCAACTCCGAGGAGTTTGCAGATGCTTGCCAACCCAGGGGGTTAAGATGGTATAGCTCTTCGAGCCTCCCGCTCTGACCGCTTTTTCTGCTACCAGCACCCAGTCCCTTTGGGTAGTAGAGTCATGGTTTAAACTGACAACCCTTATTTACTTAAAACCCGTCCCCCTGCAACTTCTACAGTGATCACCAATAGAACTTTTGGACATTATAAACCAACCGCCATACTGGTATTGTCTATGATTATGATTTGATGAATTTACTAGTGATGGGACACCGCAGTACAAACACCACAAAATTAATGTAGTCTAACATTGTAACATGTTTGATTTTATAATGGCCAAGTACAATATTATGTACCGGGAAGGTGTTTTTAGATATGAGATAACACTCAATTTTTCATTCATTACTTAATTCATAATGTGGGTATCACTGGCTTTCATAGACAATTCTAGAGTTGAAATGAAACAAAAATGTCAATACATAATATGTTATAATTATTATGTCAACTGCAAAAAGATTTTAAACTTTTGATGAAATATCCAAAGTTTAATAATATTTTTATTGTTTGATGTGGCTTAGGATAAATAATGATAAAATAGGTTATGGATTTAGCAGTGTTCGAAGAACTAGTGTGAAAATTCATGGAGAATTGTTGGCTGAAACGTTTGTTTACATTGTGCACAAGTTCTATATGAAAATATTTTAATATATCAAATATTCCAGGCGGAGACGGAATCCCAGCAGCTGGTAATGAACGTGTGGTACCCTCTCCGCACGTTCAACCTGGTAGGGGTGTACCGGCTGCAGGACGCCCTGCTGGACGGGCGCGCCGTGCTCAACTGGAACGTCCGAGACGAGAACAAGACCGCCGAGCTGAGGGGCAAGTGGGAGAACCCTCCCACTGAAGAGGGGAACGTGCACGATGTCGACCTAGCTCTGACGCATCCGTCGTTTAGGAAGGTAAGTTAGTTTTGAACTCTGACAACTGATCAGCAAATGACTAAAAATTTTCAGTTCCCACAATTGAAAGAACCCGTCAAAAGAAGAAAAACTGTATTTTTAGTTTTTGTCTAAGATCGCTATTTGTTGAAATATTGCGCATAGAAAACTATGCAAGGCAAGCCCCGCGAAAACGCTCTGTCCAAAATGGCTACATAGGTATGACGTCACGCCAATGTAATTTTGCCGTAAATGTAAGAAGTGTGTAGCTAAACCGCGTTAATTAGAATAACATGTGCGTATATGTGGTTAACCCCATACAATTTTATTGTAATATTTTGAAACATAATTTTTTTTTATGTTTTATCTCCAAATATTTAAAATAATATACCAATTATTTGTATTTCCCATAAACCAAATTAACACTTATGTACTGTCTCGAGTATTAACAATATTTTAACTTAAAATTTACATTTTTGCCATCAAAATACTGTTTATTGTTTAAATAAAACATTCTTAAGCATACAATTTCTTCTATTTAATGCATCTATTTGTTTTATTTAGGTAATTATATTAATCGACATTAAGGTAACAAAAAGTGAAAACTTTGGTCACTACTAAGTTTACCAGATTTTAAAAAGTTTTATTTTCCCAGGACGTCACCCTCAAAGGCAAGTACATAAGCACACCAGCGGTCATGTCCAACCTGTCAGTGGAGCTCCAGTATTCCGACTACGACAACGAATATCTGCGCCTGCGCTCCATACTGACCGACAACTCCAACGGACCAATCAGGGACTACAGCTTCGCTCTCAAGTGCACCCATCCCTCCACTAACCTGGATCTAGACATAAAGTCAGACATCAACATACAAAGCAGATGGTACTATTTCAATAACTACTACAAGTTCCAGAAGACCTTGTTCTACGAGAAACTGAGGCACAACAAGTTGCTTGTCGATATGAGCAAGAGCGCCGTGCAGTGGGAGGTAAGAGAATGTTCAGCATTTCTTGTATAATCTATTTAATTTAATTTATTTAAACCAGTACTATGCTTTACTATCCTTACATAGTATAAAACACTATTCGCTTTCCATTCCTGTCTGTCTTGAAACCTTCGGCCGCCTCCTTCTTTTAAACCACGCAACGGGTTTTGATACCGTTTTTATTGTCATTTAGAGTTAGAGACAAGCTTATGATACGTAGATGACGTCATAGGTGTACCCGGCTTCTGGCCTAGGGGGGGGGGGGAGTCAGATGCTAGATTCGGTCATTTTCGTCCGCCATCGCGCGCGTTTTTTTGGCAATTGCACCGTGCATTTTGCCAGTGTCTACTGCACGGTTTATTTAAAAGTTAGAGCATAAGGCCCCGTTTACACTTTGAATAGTAATTAGGCGAGTTCATACATGTTCTGCGAGATTTCCAGGGGGGGGGGGGCAACTGCCCCTCCCTGCCCCCTGCCGCCCTGGGTACGCCCATTGATGACGTTGTAGGTAATGCTTCTACAATTGCATGGTGACTTGTTTTTCAGCGTGCAAACGAAACTTACTTCTACAAAGTGAACGGGACATGGGACCTCACGTACCCGGACTACAGGCTGTTCACCTGGGTCAAGCGACCGAGCGGCAACGACGCGGGGCTGGCCACTCTCTCCATGAGAGATAAGAGCTTGATCGCGCACTACAACAGTACCGACGGTGAGTATTGTGCGCCAATTTACACGTAGATCGAAAACCGAGGGAGGGCTAGCTGCTCTCTTCATGAGAGAAAGGACCGTACCCTGGGACGAATTTAGGTTTCGTTTATTATTAGCGTAGTCGAATCCTTTTTAGGGCCAAGTTTATATGATTATCGCAAATGACGTAGATCAAAAACCGAGGGAGGGCTAGATGCTCTCTTCATGAGAGAAAACATCGTGCCCTGGGACGTATATAGGTTTCGTTTATTATTAGCGTAGTCGAATCCCTTATATGGCCAAGTTTATATTTATGATTAGCACAAATTCGTATAGCCAACTCTATACCAAGATAAATACTTGATTATTTATTTAGGTATATAATGTATTTGTTTTCTCTAATACAGAATCTTTACTTACTGTCCGGGATTTAGGGAAATGTAAGCTTGAAAACTTAAAAAAGTGATCCTATAATGGTTCCGCTTTTTCCTTTTGATGTACGGAACCCTAAAAAACAGGGAGACAAACGGGCAAATGGGTGACCTGTTGATAAGTGATCACCACAGCCCATAGACACCTACAACACCAAGGAGTTTGCATATGCGTTGCCAACCCAGAGGACTAAGATAGAATACTTCGTCTTGCTCTGCAAGCCGGAACACAACAGTGCAAGCATTGCTGCGGCTGGATTAAATGGCAAGCAATTTCGTGTCGGAATCCCAACTTTTTTATTAGCTAACGGTTTTGTCTTTAACAGTTCATTCACCGACATACTTTGTTTCATGAAATAATGTAAATAAATACTACTTTCAGATATATCATACCACGTGGTAGGAATGATAGTGGACACGCGCTCCGCTAAGCTGAACGCGTGGCGGGACTTCGATGACGTCACCACCGTGGACCTGGCCTCCTACATCCGGCTCAACCACTCGCGCCTCCTCACCAGCTCCATCGTCTGGCGCCCCACCATCTTCAGCGAGGTCAAGTCGCAAGCCGTGTACGCCCTGAAGCATCTCTACGGACAGATCAATGAGACGCTGGTCATATTGAAAGAAGCTCCGATGGAATCTCATTTGGCTCTCAGAAACATATGGAACGATGCGAAACCGCGAATCCGCGATTTCTTGGACGATTTGAACGACTTGCACGTCATCAAAGATGATTTGGACGAGTTCGAACACTTCCTGAACGAGTCTTACAACGCCAACGATTTTTACGTCAAAGATGTCGTCGAGTTCACTTATTACGTTTTAGACGAGATGGCCATACGAAACCATTTGGAGAGCTTGCCGGGAATTGTTAACGACATGTGGGGCATGATGGGTAACACGAGCCAATCCATCAAACAGAGTTTGACGTACGTCGTGGATACCATCAAAATGGCGTACGCGAACTTCCTTGAATCAGCCAACAGGGTTTTGGATGCCGATTTCATGGATCTAGTCTCATCCAGATTGGAGTCAATGATATTGCAGTACGACACGTTCGTTAGGGACCTGCATTTGAAGCTTCTGGAATATTGGGAGTCGACTTGGGTGAATGCTACGAGCAGGTTGGCCAAATATTGGCATCAACTCCTGAAGTCTATGGAGCCGCTGTTTTTCAAGATGCTGCATTACACCGAGTCGTTTGTGTTCACGGTTTGGCGCGGCGTGATGGACTTCTTCTACAACAGGACGCAGGAGTTGACAGATAATCCTTATTTCAATTACGTGTCGACGTTTGGACATGAAATGGACAAGTAAGTGTATGATTATGAAATAGGAAGGCAAACAAGCAATTGGGTCACCTGATGTTCACCACCGTCTATAGACACCCGCAACACCAAAAAATTGCAGATGCGTTGCCAGCCCAGACGGCTAAGATGGAATACCTCTTATGCCAGTAATTACACCGACTGTCTTGCTCTCCTCATTGTAACACAACAGTGCAAGCACTGCTGCTTAGCGGCAGGTTTAGTGAGCTAGATGGTGGTAGCGATCCGGACGGACCTTGCACAAGGTCTTACCACCTGCAATTTTATCTACTATTGGTAATTTGAAGCATTGGTAGCTCACTAACGTTCACTTAAGCAAAAAAGAACCGAACATGTTTAACCGGATATCCGTAATCTTTCTTACCTGTATTCGGCGCATCTCAAAAAGCCAAGTTACTTAAACGAAATAAACCTCTTTTCTCCGCAGAGTGTACAAGGATCTAATGAACAACGACCTTCTCACAAACATCAAGAAATACAGCAACAAGCTGTGGAACGTGATCTGGGGCAAGATCGAGAAGTACATCCCCTTCAAGGACGAGTTCCTACAGCTGTACGCCGAATTCAAAAATGCGTGGGAGAACTTCCTGAAGACACCGCAAGTGGTTTACGTCAGAGATAAGGTATACATTTGATATAGGTAATAATACGAGAGTTGAGGTGAATGCTGACACGCAGATTAAGCTTACCGGAAGCAGTTATGAATGTCATAAAATTTACCACCAGTGGCCCGTTTCACTGAGCTACAATTTTACAAGTCTAAACCGGCAACACTGGTCAATAATGACCAATCGCAATGGGCATAATGACCAATGTTGCCGGTTTAGACTTGTAAAATTGTAACTTGTAGCTTCGTGTAACGGGCCACAGTTCGAAAAAAACCTCTGATGTGAATTAGATAGTTACAATGTTAATAAAACGGATCACTAACGTATTTTTAAGCCGATAAATACCCGATATGTTTCGGACCAGTCCGTGGTCCTAAATCATGAGCTCCGCGGCCACAATGTGTCAGAGTCTCAGGGTAGTTTTATGTTAAAAACTTACAATGTTATTTTTACATCTTGAATATTTGAAAAAATTACAATTTAACAAAGTAGGTGTACAGTACTTGGAGCCAGGGATCCTGTCCAATATATATGTAGTTATTGATTTCATGATACGCCCGAGAAATAAGTAAGACGTCACGGTTGTTTCGTTCGCAGTACAAAGAGGCGTACGTCCGCCTGAGGTGGTGGTACGACTACTTCATGATCGGCGAGGCGTGCGACCGCGTGTTCGACATCGTGTACGCCAAGCTCACCGACCTGGCCAAGACCGCCCTGCAGTACGAGGAGCTGTGAGTGATGATAGAACTTGGCTCGCCTACCTTTAGCAACGAAACCCTACTTACCTTACCTGAACAGGATCTTTAGCATCTCTACAATACCTACCTTACCTCGACTAGACCTTTTAGCAACTCTACTATACCTACCTACCTTACCTCGACTGGACCTGTAGCATCTGTACAATAACTACCTTACCTCGACTGGACCTGTAGCATCTGAACAATAACTACCTTACCTCAACTAGACCTTTTAGCAACTCTACTATACCTACTTTACCTGAACTGGACCATGTAGCATCTGTACAATAACTACCTTACCTCGACTGGACCTTTTAGCAACTCTACCATACGTACCTTACCTGAACTGGACCTTTAGCAACTCTACCATACGTACCTTACCTCGGCTGGACCTTTTAGCAACTCTACTATACCTACCTTACCTCAATTAGATCTTTAGCAACTCTACCATGCTTACCTTACCTCAAGTCCAATTGAGGTAAGGTAGTTATTGTAGGGCTTTTTCTAAGCCTAATCTGAGTAAAGATAATAATTTCTTATAATTTCGTGACTGTAGACATTGAAATAGATCAATTAAGACAGTTTATATTTATCTGCTGTATTACATATCTAATTCCCGACGTTTCGAGCCCTTTTCAGCGCTCTTATTCACGGGCAGACAATACTGAATAAATATTCAAACTTTGCCTTTGAACCAGAGGTGTATTTAAAGATTTGGCGCCCCGGGCCATTTAGCTTTGGCGCCCCATTAAATAACGATAAAGTATTTCATTTTAGCAGCAGCCTGGCGCTCCAGGCCATGGCCCGGATAGCCCTGGGGTAAATACGCCCCTCTTTTAAACACCCTTATTTTCCAGCCACCGCACACCAAAAACGAATTTCATCTTCGACCCGCGCAAAGGCGAGATCCTTCTAGAGCAGAAGCTGCCCATGTCCTGGCACGCGTTCAACCGGACGCCGGACTTCAGCGAGGTGGCCGAGTACCGCGCGGCGCGGGACTTCCTGGACAACTGGCTCACCACAAACAGGAGCATATGGTCATACTACTATGAGGTCCGCCCGTACATGGACATTGATAACGTCTTGCCGCCGTTTGCGGGTAGGTTTAAAAATAAATAAAATAAATAAATATCTTGGGACAGTTAACACCAATTGACCTAGTCCCAAAGTAAGCAACTACAACTGCTTGTGTTATGGGTACTGGACAACGGATATACTTATACAGATAAATAGATACTTAAATACATATAACATCCAAGACTCGGGTACAAACATTCATATTCATCATACGAACATTTGCCCCTCCCGGGAATCGAACCCGGAACCTCAAGCTTTGTAGTCAGGGCCACTAACCACTAGGCTATCCGGTCGTCGGTTTCTGAACGTTCTGACGATTATTTTTTGTAGAGAAGTGAGTGTTGAACGAGCATGTGGGTCACCCTTTTTTTTATAAAACACTAGCGGACGCACGCGGCTTCGTTCGCGTAAAATTAGTAGCTATGTCTATCAGTGATAGTGTAGCTTTCTATTAGTGAAAGAATTTTTGGAATCGGTTCAATAGTTTCAAAGATTGCCTCCTGCATACAAGCAAACAAACAAACAGACAAAATTTTCCTCTTTATTTTAATAGTGTAGATGTAGATAGGAAGGCATACAAGCAAGTAGGTCACCTGATGGTAAGTGATCACCACGTCTATAAACACCTGCAAGAACAAGGAGATCGCAGATGCTGATTGCGGATACTGGGCCGGTCCGACTGGGGAAGTACCACGCTCTTATATAATACCGGCGTAAAGTAGCAGTTTCCACTGCTGCGTTTCGTCGGTGAGTAAGAGTTCTGGTGGTCCGTACACGTATATAATGACTATACCGATTTAAAATTACGAAACTTGAGAAAAAAAACTTGTTTTTTTCGTTTCAAAGTATAGTTATACGAATCCTATTAAAAATACAACATTTTTTATTTTGCGGATAACCATATAAACGCATTTATTATTATAATAAACATGATTTAGTTGCAGACTCCATACTTTTACTATTAAAATTACATGCGTGACCCAGACGTGACGTCATCTCTCTGTAGTCATTTTGTATGGAGCGTTTTCGCCGGGCTTGCGTTGCGTTGTTTTCAACTCGTGATATTTCAACAAATAGTGATCGTAGACAAAAACTAAAAAAAACAGATTTTCTTCTTTTGACGAGCTCTTTCAATTTTGATAACAGATAAATTTTAATCATCATGCCCATTGTTGCAGGCATGGCAATGATGACCGGGCAAGGCACGCTAGTCACCTTCGACAAGCGCGTGTTGACGATCTCAGAGCCGGGCACGTTCCTGCTGGCGCGGGACTACCGCCAGCACAACTTCACCGTGCTCATGGAGAGCAACGAGCGGGGCCAGTACAACCTGGTCGTGCTCACCGCCAGGAACCTGATACACGTCGACTTGTACAAGGAGGTAAGGGCGGCAGGGGATAAAATAGGAAGGCAAACAAGCAAGTGGGTCAGGGTAAAGGTGAGTGTATACCACCGCCCATAGACACCCGCAATACCAAGGAGATTGCAGATGAGCAGCCAGGCCAGAGGGGTAAAAAGGAATACCTAGGCTGTTGGTTGTGTAGCGACTATAGCGCCGTCTAGTTTAGAATGGACGAAACCAACTGACGTGCGCTACATCACGCTAACGAAGTTTCGCAACACAGACGCATACATACCTTCGGACTTCAGTCCCCAGGTGCTAACCTAACCCGCCAGGTGCGAGATCTACTTAATAAAAATACAGTTTTTGCCAAGTATATATTTAGTAAAGGTGACACAACACAGAAAAAACGAAATATAATTAGAAAAGACACATTCAAATAAATCATACACAAAATACTTATAAAAATGGCCAGGGTGTTTATATTACAAAACAAGTTACAATTTTACAAGTCTGCCTGCTGTAATGCCTGGTTATTGACCAATGTTGCCGGTTTAGACTTGTAAAATTGTAGCTTTTAGCTTCGTGAAACGGGCCATTGATCTCCCTACTGTGAACCTACCTCCACAGTTGGCTACTTGTCTACTTACGTAATCTCTTTTGTTTTTTTTTTCAGCAAGTGTCGATCGGCCGCTCGGTCCCTCTGGACCTGCCGGCCGTGGTGGACGAGTACGTGGTGGACAGACAGACAGACGCGCTCACCATCCAGGCGCAGAACGGCCTCGAGATACAGTGCAACCTCATGTTCCACACCTGCAAGCTGCAGGTCACTGGTAAGACAGAAAAAGACTTGTTTGCGGGTGGTAGGGTCTTGTGCAAGACCCGTCCGGTTGGCTACCACCATCTTGCTCGCTAATCATGCCGCTAAGCAGCAGTGCTTGCACTGTTGTGTTTCTGCATAGAGAGCAAGACAGCCGGTGCAATTACTGGCACAAGAGGTGTTCCGTCTTAGTCCTCTGGGTTGGCAACGCATCTGCAATCTCTTCGAAGTTGCGGGTGTCTATAGGCGGTGGTGATCACTTACCATCTGGTGATCCACTTGCTTGTTTGCCTTCCTATTTCATAAAAAAAAAAAGTGAATTTCGATAACGAAGTAACTATATGCGTAACTCATTGTGCCTTGCTCTTACTAGCCAAGTAGAAGAGAGACGCACTGAGTTACAATCAAAGACATACATAAGAAATGATATTATAATGCATGGATGTACAGTTTCATACTAAATGACAGCAGAAAAACGGCACGACATAAGAATACAGGTTGACGCCAATGTTACAAATGAAAATTATTAGTTTACCATTTATAGTCATTGGATTTACAACTTTACGTCTAACTGCATAAAATAATAATTTATTGAGTTTCGTTGCAAATAGGTTTTTTTACAAAATAATAGTATTGACAGCAGCGCCGTCGGTCCGACAGGCTGACAGCGCGAGCGATTATCGATTTGGTCTTCTTTTTAGCCTCCTTTGATATGCCATTTTTTAAACACTGACTAGAAGTCCATATTACTTATAAGTCAGTGTACATAAGTCATCATTAAAGACAGAACTGCGAAAAAGTGTCATTTTCCGAAAGGCATATAGTATGCACTATGAAGTTGATATACTATCCCTTTCGAGCATAGACAATTTTTCTCAGTTCCCTTTTTAATAGTCGGCTAAGTGTGCTGCTGTTTGTACGTCACGAGTTGCGACGTTTATAATCGCAATTCTAACCCAACCAATTTCATTCACTAATATTCTAGTCCATTTCATCTGGTGTCGATACATTAGGTACAGTTGCCGGCAAACAACTTGAGCATTGACCTTGATTGCGCAGTAGCCGTTTCTAGTACAAATGTGTATGCGCAAACTTACCCTCTCCACTCACTCGCTTACGATTTATGCCCAAGTTGTTTGCGTGCGACTATTTGATTGCAATAATTGCAATCAATTGAGGTATAGATGTAAAATGAGATCCATGCCCAGCCCAGAGTGGCGGCTGGCTGGTTGAAAGCGACAACAGATTGGCGACTTTCTTAGGATTGCTTCTCATGGGCGGCTGTGAACACTTCCCATTAGTCAACCCCATCGAAATGAGAAAACTATAGAACCGTGTACAACGCAGTGGCAGAGTAGCCGACCATAGTCTATTTGGTAGACTATGTTGGATAGCCTGAATAAAACAGTCTGTGCCAATTGTCAAGTAAACAGCTCTGCGTTTTGTACGTTTTAAATTGGCGTCATATTTTTAGTTCTGCTATCCGACGCCTGCGTCGCTGCTAGTTAGAAAACTTAGAAGCACTTTATTCACTTACGAGAAGATTCAAAGTTGAACCAATGGCTAAAGATTGAAAGCCCCTCTTCACCTGCAAGTGCCAATCCGAACAAGTAGGCAATTCTTTTATATCGATGGTCAACCCGCATTTTTGTTTCCCTCTTTTAACTTAAAAATAACTTTACCAATTCGAGTATGCATCGTCTCCGTGTGCCAGGCTGGTACTTCGCGAGCCTGGGCGGGCTGCTGGGCACGTACAACAACGAGCAGTACGACGACCTGCAGCTGGCCAACGGCACGTTCGCAACCTGCGCCGCGCGGCTCGGCCGCAGCTGGGCGCTGGAGCCGGCCGCCGGCCTCGCGCCCGTGCACAACCACGAGGCCAAGAACGACACGTCCTGCGAGAAATTCTTCCGGAACAAAGTGTCGCCGCTGCACCCCTGCTTCGCTGTGGTGAGTCACTCTGTGGTTCCACTACTTGCTAGAACAGCGCTGTCGCAGCTGGAGCTTGTCACAGAGCTCGCACTCGTTGAAAATTACATGATATAGATAACGCAATGAAAGTTCCGGTGAACGATTACACACCGCCATACAAAATTAACGAAACTCTCCAGTAAACACATGAGCAGCAGCTCTCGTTTCTTTGTCTTAACTTGTGCGATAATTTCTAGTGTCGCCGCTGTGTCCTTGCTTCGCTGTGGTTCATTTTGTAGTTCGACTTCTTGCTAAAAGAGCTCGGTCGCAGCTGGAGCTTGTCACAGAGCTCGCACTCTTTAAAAATTAGAGATTCCTTGTGCGATAAGTTCTAAAGTGTCGCCGCTGCATCTTTGAATTGCTTTGGTAAGACACAAACTTGATTTTTTCACACCTTCATAAATATAAATCGGGTCCTACTTTGGCCTGCTTTCTGTGGACTTGTAGCTTTGCGTAGCCTTCCCAAACATCCGCTTGTGATTTCGACCACCGACCACTAACCCCGCAAACGAAGCACTGCAGAAACAGAACGTCTGTATATCACTTGCTGCAGCGCTGCTTAATCGCTAAGCTCTTGGCACGACTACTCGTTTTGGGGTCTACGTTAATGAACTGCAATTCAACTGCGATCCAGTTGCAAAATTGCAGTTTCAGTCCAGTAGTTTTGCAGTTAACACAACTGCGTCTAAACTGCTGACCGACTGCCAGTCCACTTGCAGTTATACCATTCAGTATTGAAACTGAATGGTGACAGCAAGCGGGCTGCGCAATCTGTCAGCATTTTGATGTCGCTATGTTAACTGTCAAAAAGTGCACTGAAACTGCAACTTTGCAGATGGGTTGCAGTTGAAATGCAGACTGCATGTGTAGCTTACTGTATGGCGCTACAGTAGCGCTGGGTACTGACTTTGGTCAGGGGGGTTCCACTCCGCAATGTAGGTGCGCTCGCCGCATGACCTATGGTATAGGTTAATCGCAGTAGGTTCTTGCCGCGCGCGCGCCCGCTCACTCTGTGTCGCGCGTTGATAGTATTACAGTAAGCAGCCCAACCCTAGCGGTGCGCCAGGGCATTGCGGGTGGAAGGCAGGCGCGGGCGGCGCCTTCCTTTTGACACATGCCGCCTGCATGTTTATGAAGTAATTCGAACTTTTTGTGCTTGATTTTAAAGTTGAAATTCTTTTAATGGTGGTCGAAAAAGAGTAGTTTCTGTTCGTTAGTACTATTATTTATTCTGTGCTTTGGTTGTGTGTCAGATCGACGCGGCGCCGTTCCTCGCGGAGTGCCTGTCGGGAGTGGACTCGTGCGCGCTGGCCAGCACCTACCTGGAGCTGTGCTCGCAGCAGCACGTGCCTACGCACATCCCCGACCATTGTGTGCAGTGAGTACTTAGGCACTAGTCTCTTATAACAGATGATTTGCGTTCGAACTGCCAGCCAGCTGCAACTGCAAATGAACTGTACAGTTCGCGTGCAGTCGGCGTGCAGTTCTCATGCCTGCACACTGGCTGCAGGTTAGCTACACGGTTGTCATGCAGTTCAATTGCACTCTATTAAGTATTGAGTACTCTGTGAGCGGGGACACGAACACTGAATAGCTATGATGCAGTTGTTCCTAACCCTTCGGTCAGGATTCCTGACTCATAAAGTCAAAAGTCAAAATATTCATATTCAAATCAGACTTATAGGTAAGCACTTACGAATGTCACAAAATGTATGTATGTATGTAAATTCTTTATTGTACAAAAAACATAAATTAAAAAAAAAAGAAAAGAAAAGAAAGAGAAAGAAAAAAGAATTTATCACTGGCTCGAAAAAACTTCTGATAAGAAGATACCGGCAAGAAACTCGATAACGTGTAATTTTTTCAAATCAATCAAAACTGTATATTTTTTTATATCTTGAGTACTTAACACGGTGGGTATACACTATTCGGAATGCCGACAGATGGTCGGTCGGTACCCGCGCTTCAAAGGACATAAAGTTGACACTGTGGAGGGACCATAGCCAGTCGAAAACCTGTTAATTGTGACATCGTCATATCGTCTGTGTCAGATGCACGACCTCGCAAGGCGAGATCATAGAGGAGGGCTCGTTCTACCAGCTGCAGTACGTGCCCAACTCCACCGACGTGGTGTTCGTGGCCGAGGCGCAGTACTGCAACAGGAACCTGCGCAAGGCCAAGAACATGGACCTGTTCGTTGAGGCCTTCGACAGCAAGCTGCAGCAGGCCGGCTTGTCGGACAACAGGTGAGGGCAGGACCTCGTACAAACTCCATCCGGATCGCTGCTACCTCTTGATCACTAAACCGGTCCCTAAGCAGCAGTGCTCGCTGTTGGGTACCGGTGTGGAGAGTGAGACAGCCGGTGACATTACTGGCAAAAGAGGTATTCCATCTTACCCGTCTGAGTCTTGATGTACCGGGTGTCTAAGGCGGTGGTGATTACTTACCATTAAGCGACCACTTCCTAGTTTGTCTTTCTATGTAAAAAAAAGAGCGGGCTATTGTGAATACGGATCATTTTGATACAGTGGTCATTTTATAAAAGCGACAGATCGGTCACACGCCTTCTGCATTCACATCTGATGTACTAATCTATATGTGTGTTATTCACAGAAGAAGTTGAATCAGTTCGGCACTAGGTCATTGCTATAATTGGTCCCGATATTGTTAGTCGGCATGGTTCCGCAGGTACGCCGTGGTCGGGTACGGCGGGCGCGGCGTGTTCCGGCGCGCGCGCGCGCTGTACGTCAGCAACAAGCTGTTCACCAACGCCATCGAGATCGCGCGCCACTTCGACAGCTTCAACATCGGTGAGCGCCGCGCTGGAAATGTTACCACGATAAATAAAGACGTCTATCTATCTAATACGCAACGATTGTGACGAGGTCGAGGTCGGATAACGGGCCCTCGATTCTGGAGCTCATCGAGATTCATCTGACGTTCCAGATGTGCCAAATATTACAGATTTTGAAGGGATTTGACAGTTCTTTTCTGCTTATCTCGAGTGTGACTTCATCTCTACTGACGCGAGAAGTGCGCCGCAGGATTGCTACTTACTGCGGTCGATGGAGGGTTAAATGAATCATTATCATAACCCTCCTAGCGCTTTTTCGCAAATTTAGCAGGCCAGAGGGAGATGACATAAAGCATTTATCCCGTTCTAACCACTTTGCGTGTGCGAAAGGGACGAATGCTTTATGTCATGCGATAAACGCTAGTGTGCTAGAGGGGTAGGTTATTACATCAGAGCGGTTGCCGTCTGACCTCCGTAACAGCTGTAACATAGAAACTATAGCTCGATTTCATAAATCCGACAGGTGACAATTCTTCGTACATTACTGTGTCGACAAGTAACGCTTCAAACATACAGACTTAACATTATAGTAGGCAAGCAATGTATACCGAAATGTCACTGTCATTTGTCATCTGTCGCGTTTATGAAATTGGGCTCAAACCGACACCTACAAGTGAGGTGTCAATGGCATGTCTGTCATAGTTTTTTTTTATTTGGCATGGATAAGTATGTGTTTCATCCGACCCAAATTTTATGAAATGTTTTTATTTTTTCTACTTATATGACGCAACCACTAAACCTGTGGCCCGTTTCACTAAGCTACAAGTTACAATTTTACAAGTCTAAACCGGCAACATTGGTCATTATGCCCATTGCCATTGGTCATTATTGACCAATGTTGCCGGTTTAGACTTGTAAAATTGTAACTTGTAGCTTAGTGAAACGGGCCACAGATAGTACTTTGGTTAGCTAATTACTTTGTAACGAAAAAATATCCAAGCACTTTGCCGGTATTCATCCCTATGGTATGACTAACACGACCGCTGTGTGCGCAGAGAAAGCCGACCAAGCGAAGGGCAACCGCACGGTGCGCGCCGACGTGTTCGCCGCGCTGAGCTTCGCCACCGCGCTGCCTTACCGTGCAGGCGTGGCGCGCACGCTGGTGCTGCTGCCTTGCACGCGCTGCGACTACTCCCTCAAGGTACACCGTCTCATTTGAGCACTGAATAAATAATACTATCTACCATCTCGCGGGTGGTAGAACCTTGTGCAAGGTCCGTCCGGATCGCTACCACAATCTTGCTCGCTAACCCTGCCACTGAGCAGCAGTGCTTGCACTGTTGTGTTCCGGCGTGGAGAGCAAGACAGCCAGTGTAATTACTGGCACAAGAGGTATTCTACCTTAGCCCTCTGGGTTGACAACGCATCTGCAATCTCTTTGGTGTTGCGGGTGTCTATAGGCGGTGGTGTACACTTACCATCAGGTGACCCACTTGCTTGTTTGCCTTCCTATTTTATAAAATAAAAAACAACTTACGGATGTCGCCAAAAGAGGCGAATTTCGGGACTCGCCCCCATGAAGGGGAATACCCGATAAACCTCACTATATTCCTCGAGCCGATTTGATCCGGTGCCGTGGGACCTATGATGACACCACTACGACACCGGCCGGTATCCATCATTCGGTTTTTTAATGAGGTTATCTCCTCGCCTCTCTCAGGATCCGTGTCCGGGCGACTACTGCCGCTCGAGCCCCCTTAGGACGAAAGACCTTTGTTATCTCAAGGTTTACCCTGTTTCATTTAAACAGAATTAATAATAGTACTAACGTACAACTTCTCTTCTTCGACCGCAATAAATGAATCCCAACTTTATTGACACGCGTAGAAAGTTCGTATTACTTCATACGCGTTCGCCAGGCGGCTCGCCTCAAAAGGAACGCGCCGCCCGCATCCGCCTTCCCCCCGCAACTCCCGGCGACACGTGAGGGTTGCGCGGCATTCGCTTTCAATTATAATGACACGGCGAGGGTGAACGAGTGGGCGCGTGGCGAGCCGACAACTAACTACGTACTTTTTGTCACATACTAGTGATGTAACGAATATTCGCATTCACATCCGCATTCGCGGATATTCGCATATTTTTGCATATTCGCATTCGCAAAATTACTGCGAATGTTTTGTTTTGTAGGTTAATAAAATCATAAGCCATTCATTTCTTGTGCTTTTTTATGCAAGAAAAACTAACTTAACCTCGTAATCATTTTATCAGTTTTCACTTTTTCATTTGGTATTTTTCCTTTATTTACTTTACTTCTCTGAACAATGAAGTTTAACAATTAAATTTTCATTAGAACTTATAAATACATACGGAACGCATCTCGTTCGAACGAGACTGCCACCAAGCCATAGACAATTGGCGCCAAATTTGAACAAAAATTGAATATTCGCGTCCGCATTCGCATCTGCGAATGTTCAAAAAATTACAACAACAACAAATACTCTTTATTGATTCACACAAGTAAACAAAATAAAAGAACACACACAGGGAAATTTTACATGGGATTCAACAGGCGGTCTTATCGCTAAGCAGCGATCTCTTCCAGACAACCACATTCTATTACACATTCGTTACATCACTATCAGATACTGTGTGCAAATTTAAATATAAACTATCATCCGTTTTCAGCTGGATTATTCGACGATCCATCACAATTTGATGGAGAACTCGGTGACTCTCCACGTCCTAATGGATGATGACTTCACGCTGTCCAAGAAGCGAGCTGCGAAGTACTTGTTCGGTAAGTGGCAAGCAGAAAGAGCCCGAAACGTTAGGACTCATATTTAAACGGAATTATGTTCTCCTAAACAACACATCGGCCATCAGTTCTCCGTGCTATGTGCCCTGCCCACTGCCACTTCAACTTGCTAATCCGCTGGGCTACGTCGGTTACTTTCGTTCGTCTGCGGATCTCCTTATTTCTGATTCGATCACGCAGAGAAACTCCAAGCATAGCCCTCTCTATAGCTCGTTGCGTGACTTTGAGCTTTCTTATAAAGTCCATAGTAAGCGGCCGCATATTGGCAAGCGCAGCGTAGGACGACCAGCCACTCCGATGATCTCATACAGGTGGCAGGAAGGCGCTGGTTGCATGCCGTTTCCAACCGGTCGCTTTGGAAATCCATGGAGGAGGCCTATGTTCAGCAGTGGACTTCTTGTGGCTGAGATGAAGATGATGATGAAACAACATGACACCTAATTTTTTGCTGAAATTAAATGTTTCAGGAGTGTTATAAACCAAACCTAACCCACTGGATTTTAATCTATGATTTTCCAAAAAAAAGAAGTGAATGGTTTCAGCAATAGGTAGGTAATCCAATATGTCTTAAGTACTAAACAACATTGTAACCTAAAATTTCAGAATTTACCATGAAAATATTGTCCATTGTGAAAATAAAACATTTTAAAGAAAGACATTGTAAATCACGTCTTCTATTTACAGCTTTGATTTCTTTTCTTTAGGCGATAATCGCTGTTTAGGTCACAAAATGTTTTGGTTTGTATTTTGTTTACATCGTAAGACAAGTGTGGATGAATAGACTTTAGGTCAAATATTGATTAGAGAAAACTATAAATGAAAACGTCTGTTGAGTTATTTGACTTCGGATTAAACTTATCAGACGCGAACTTATTAATTGAAATTGTTTCACCTCCGAATTCCATTTTAGGGGATCAGAGGTGCAATTTTTGAATCTCACCAGTGGCCCCAACATGACTGACCAAGTTTAGTTTATCTCTATCTGCGTCCCTTTCTTTTGACAATAGTTAGACAGAGACACAGGGAGGGGTTAAACTAAACCTGGGCTGTCATGTTAGGGCCGCAGGTGACTAAAGCTCACTAAAACGGTCGAATTTGTATGAAAAAGGGCTATATTGGTCAGCTTTAGTCACTCGCACTCCAGAATTTACTGTTAGAGCCAATAACGGTCAGCTATCCAGATTTAGAGCCTCTCCTCCAGCCTTATTTGTTATGTTTGTTGCTCAACACCTGTCACCGTCGCCAGGCATCGACAGCACGTACGCCTACACCAACAAGGACTACGAGCGGCTGGTGGGCGACGCGGGGCTGCGCAAGCAGGTCAAGCTGCCCAAGGACAAGCTGGGCCTGTGCACTTCCCTCGCCATGGAAACCAACGGTGAGGCTACCGTGAGATTCAGACATAAACGGATCCTCAAGTATTCAAACGTGAAATGGAATGGAAATGTGAAAAAAGTTTATTGATGTTACCTTACATTTCAAAGATTTGTCAATTTTTATTAATAGAGATTATTATTTAAAGATACAAAGTTAGGACCACCTACTAAATGTCTAAAATACCTGTGACAAGTAGCCCCTATTCTTCCTTAGTATATTGTTGTAGATACCAAAAACCAAACATTAAACAAACTATAGCGTAACTTAAACCATACCAAAATCATCGTAATGTTGTAAAATTACAATTTATTAAAATATATCACAATTTTTTTTGCTGAAGGATTTTTGGAAAAAGCCCTTTCTTTTCTTCAGTAAGTTTTTTTTTAAACTTGGAATGGTTTAGATTATCGGAATTCACCGAAAAAAATTGTCTTAAGTTTTGCTTTGGAAAAATATTTTCTAGTACCACGTCACGGTACGCAATCGCAATAAAAAACGTGACTTAACGGAAAATGGAACAGTTCGTTTTTCCGTTGAATCCCGGTAATCCAAACGAATACTAGTATGGAAAACCGATACAGTACTCTTTCTGAAAAAAAGTTAACGTAGGATTTTTTTTAAACGTGCACTCACGTAGTTTGATACTATTATATCGTATTGAAAAACAAGCTTGCCGTGTGCGCAGGCACGATCTTCGCGGGCAAGAAGCTGCAGGCGGAGCGCGCGACGGCGCGGCGGCTGGCGACCGTGGCGGGCGCGCGCGCCGCGCGGGGCGCCGCGCCGTGCGCGCGCGCGCCGCGCTGCGAGTGCCGCGACGCGCGCCTGCACTGCCGGCCCTGCGCCGACGCGCAGCTGCTGGTACCGCCGCCGCCCTGCCCTCATATTGTCCTTACTAATATTATAAATGCGAAAGTAACTCTGTCTGTCTGTCTGCCTGTCTGTCTGTCGCGCTTTCACGCTAAAACTACTGAACCGATTTCGATGAAATTTGGTACACGGATAGCCTAGAGCCTGAGGAAGGACGTAGGCTACTTTTTAATACGAAAAAAGGATCGTAAGGGGTTGAAAGGGGGGGTGAAATTTGTATGGAAGTATTGTCATTTTTGGAGCTAGAAGATTTAAACTTATTTTTTAGGCTGTTGATTTGATATAAATAAATAGGACATTCAAAGTTTGTAAAAGTTTTACCCTCGAGGGTGTAAAATAACAGTAAGGAATAGGGGATGAAAGTTCGTATAGAAATATGTAAGGTTTATGGGGTTTATGTGAATGTTTTACAAGTTTGCGACCAGAGACAAAATATTAGAGCTATTCTGATATAACATTTACGGAGTCATTATAGCGGAGGGGGGGGGGAGCGCGGCGTGATACGGCGCGGTGTAGGTAGGAAAATATGCCGTATAAAAGTGTGTTTACCCGAACGGGCAGACACGTGAGGGCAAATACACTGCAAATAGCTCATTAAAGTATTTATCCGTTTGTCTTATTTATAACATAATTAGCCGAAATAATTAAAAAGACTACCCAAAAACACTATTCCACCGGGCACAGCTAGTTTTGTATAAATTGACGTCCATGTCATTTCTAATGCAATGTAGTATTATGAAATAGATAAATCTAAATCACCTTCCAGCACAGTTGTAGCTTTAGAATACTTCAATGAGACTAAAAGATTTGAAACTAGAGGCCAGGCCTTTTTACCGCTGCAGCCGTTATCATGTGCGAGCGCCTGTACTTCCTTGCAATGGAAAATCCATGAATTCATGGAAAATGAACATTACTCTTAGGTTAGGGATGTTTAGAAAAGGCGCTTACGCAATTTCCAGTTCGCATCCCTTTAAACATTTTATGGCACGTGTTTAAATGTTTAATTTTCAGGAAATGTCGTTCTGGAACCAAGAGGACTTCGACGAGCTCATCGACCTCGCCATGGACCCCGCGCCCGCGCACAGATGATGACTCTCCAGTACATGACTACATATCTAGCAAATAAGACCGTATCGAAGTACTACGTGTACATATTTCCTACTGTAACGTAGCCTATGACACTTATAATAAATTATTTTTGTTATGATCATTTTGTTTGTTCTAGTGTACTTTTCACTAGTGCTTATTCATATAAGAACCACTTTTTTATAAGCCTAAATGGAATGAAAATGGTTACTGGATATCCACTAGGTATCGATTTGGAGGATCCACATATCACGTGCCGATTAAGGGCAGGGTAGAGTCAAATATATCAAACAAGAACAGGGGGAGCATATGCGCCCCTTTCCAGAGCTTCAAATAAGTGTCTACCAGCTTGCCCCCTTTAGCATGGACCAAAGAGAATACATTTTACGTGACACGGGCCAGGGTTGGCTAGCGGCGCCTGTGCTAATTTAGGCTTCCATACCATTTTGCCATTTCGTTTCATACTTGCAACAAATGAAACAAGTCTGTACTCTTTAAGGAGGAAGCTCTCCTTTCACCCAGGCCTTACTGTAACAAGATTTGAATAACGTTTAATCAGTATTCATTAATTTTATATTGAAATTATGGCAAATAAATAAAACACTATAATAAATCAATAGGTAATTTATTCATTCATTAACAATCAGTCTTGAAATAAGAAATTCTACATAATAATATCACATTCTAATCTATAAAAAAATAATCCTTTTCATTACATTTCTTAACCTAAACTCACTTGTGCATTTTATATGCCAGCACTGCACCAAAAACCACTAAAAACACAGCAGAAGCTTTGTAAAACAGGGTGCGGAGGACTTGGTTTTGACCAGCAACAGAATTAACAATCAAGTTATTCATCAGGAAAACTTGGCTGCTCTCTTCGATGAACGCCTGCTGTTCCTTAGGGGACATCTTGGCAGCTATCTCGTTCATGGCTGTGCGAAATTCGTTCTTCAGCTGAGGGATGTCGATATCAGTGAAGTCGGTCACTTGATCTGTATACACGTCTGTGTTGGTCCCTGGAAATTAAAAGTTCACATAAAATAAGTGCAGAGAATAAATGGTTACGAAAGTTCCAAAAGGTAAGATCAGCAATGTAAACAAACTTTAAGGTTTCATTTCACACAATTTTTAGTAATATTCTAAAGGAAAATGTGTGTTACAACCTTATGTCTATAGATTAGAACATTGTTTTTACAATTTTTATCAGTTTAATGTAGCAATGCAATGAGTGTGAAGATCCCAATCGGTGCTTTGCCTTCTTCAGAATTAACGCTGAAGCTTTCTCTTTCTGTAAGGTCTGTGCCCAACAGTGGGAGTATCTGGAGATGATGATGCCTCAATTTTACTTTATTTGTTGAGTTTTGGTCTACTTTTCGGTGTTTTTTGAAGAGGCTTAGGTTCAGGAGTGAAAAAATTTAGGTTGAAAGAGATGACGAATGGTAGTTTAGCTAACTTGAAAACTTACTGTCACCGAACACCTTCCGTTTCTTCGCCAATATCTGGCCACCACTCAGCAGACCAAGGTATAGATGGTATACATATGCCATCAGTAGCTGTGGACTGTCCTTCTCCAGTTCCTGAAGGTGCTCCAGGTAGCTGTCCAGAGCCACAGAGTGTGGTGTGGACTGCCAGTCCTTGCCGAGGTAGTGCTCGAGGTCTGTTTCAAATGCCTTCTTTCTGGAAATGTTAAAATAAATATTACGAGGGGAGAGGGTATGGCGCTTGTTAAGAGACAAATATGCACACATAGGTAGTGGTATATTTCTGTTCTGTCTGCTAGATGAACAAATTACTACTTGCATTTCCCCTTTAGGTACATACTATGAATTCAATATGAACAAACAAGATTGCCTTTTTTTCAATAGAAGTCAAAATACGTTTTTCACTTAGTCAAATGTGGGTAGTTGTGAAAATGAAATAAATCAATTCCATGAAAAATGATTAACGAACTGGTAAAAATACCTGTAAAGAGTTTTGTGGACAAAGAGCTTGTTGTAATCGGGCATATTAAGTCTTTCCTTAGCATCTTCTAGGAATGCAAAAATGTGGTAAAAGACGAACAAGCCACCACCCCACACCGCCTCGTCTCTAAGAGCTGCAATAAAAAAAGTTTGGTATCTATGATGTTTAAGTCTAAAAATTAAATGTTTCGGGATACTATGACACTCTTAATAAGTATGATAAAATACGAATTATCTTTAAGTAGTCTGTAGTAAGAAAATCTTACGTCTATTTTATTTTATAGTCATCAAATTCCTTTGTTAAGTCTATTAATAAACCACATACAATTGAAAGGTATTTTGTTATAAATGTTAATATTATATTAATTCCTAGAGGTCAGAAGATTCAGAAGCCATCTAGAATATTCTGGGTAGATATATATGATAAAATTCATAAAATGGGAGGTACTTACAAATTGCGAACTTCGCGTTTACCAGGGCGTCGCTAACAGAATGGATTTTCCGGGTTGCTTTTCTCATGCGCGTTGTAAATAGTTCGACGCTACCGGACATCTTGGCAATGGAAAACGAGGATACTTTCTACGTATATCACCCGAGCGATGAATTTGACTTTTTTGAGTGTTCGCTTGTTTGACTAGGACTTGACTACCGTACGTACCGTACCTCCGTCTGCCGTGTAAATAATTTCGTTCGTCACTGACATTGACGTTAGAATTTGACATTGACAGATGCGTAGAAAGTGCGTTTAGATCATGGTTTTGACTCGTAGTTACTAAATCTTTTATATAGTTGTTATTTTTGATCTTACATTATAAATTACATTTCTGAAAATATTTTTTATTTGCATACCTAAACTATTTTGGGATATCCATTCAATAAAAAAACAGAAATTATCGAAACGCAAGACTAAAATAGAACACGATTTGCTGCAACAGCCAACATTGTCAATCAAGCAATTTGTCAATTTCCGTCCGTCGAGTGCCGACCGAATAGTCCAGTGAAGTGTAGTATTGCTCATTTTAATTAAAATACAAGTATAACGGGACTAATTTCCATTATTACGCCATTACAAAGAGTTCGTAATTTAGGAAATTGTTTATAGGGTCGCAAGAAGCAAAACATGGGTGATGGAAAGAAAATCAAAGTAAGTCTTATTAATATTATTATAAGACTTTTCAGTTAGATTACCGTATAAAATATTTTTTATTATTTATTCTTTGGCGACATTAGTATTATGCTTTATTAATTACGCGTGTATTTCCTTATACCCCTTATTAAAAGTCGTAAAACGGTTTGTTTACAAATTGATAAGTATTATCAGTTTGACAATTGTCAAGTCAAGGTAGTGAAGTGAAGGTAGTTACCTAACCTATCTGCCATAAAATCTAAATCTTGGATGAAGGACTAATTCTATGATCTAAATTACGAAATCACGATGGCTTATGACTTAAAACAAGAGGAGGACGTGAAGGAATATATTGAAAACCTCGGAGTGGAGTACCGTTTCGGTTGTTACAAAGAAAAGAAGCCGGAAGTATGCCATTTGTTGGGCGACTACTTGGAAGCAATTAAGAAAGACTTCGACAAAGCAGCGAAGGTTTTTAAAAGCAATTGCTTAGATTACAAGTTTGGGAAGTCATGTTTGAAGATCGGGAACTATTGTTTGGTGGGTCGGGGGAAGGATAAGAGCGATGCTACCGAGGCCCTAACATACTTCGAGAAGGGCTGTGAACTGGGCGAGCCGACCGCGTGCCTCCACGCTGGGATGTTGCTGACCGCGACGGGACCAAACGTTACCATCAAACGAGACGTCCCTAAAGGTAAGATGTCTATATTTGTTGACCAAGGCTCATAAGAATAATAATTAGCCTAAAAAAGAGGTAACATTGTGGTTTGAAGTTACTGAACATTATCTTATTTTGTTAAATGTTATGATGTTCCCTGCAGTCACGAAACACCACTTTTTTATTACAAACACAATACAGCACATTACTTTGTTTGCAACATACTTTGACAATGAGCAATAAAAAATCTATTAAAATGAGAAATTGTATTCTTAATGAACAACAACTGTCTACTTTCAGGTTACAATTATTTAAAGAAAAGCTGCGACCAGAATGACAACATGGCGTGCCACTACCTATCGGGCATGTATATCAGTGGTGTACCCAGAAATGTGACAGACTTGCACCCACACAACCCTGCTAAGAACAAAAACATTGATTTCCTTATAAAACCAGACATGCAACAAGCATTTGAATTCGCAAAGAAAGCGTGTGAGTGTGGGAACATGTACGGGTGTGCGAATGTCAGTATGATGTACAAAAAAGGGGATGGCGTTGAAAAGAATGAAGCTGAGTCAAAACGTTACTCCCAAATTGCAACTGACTTACAAAAGGCGCACGAAACTACAAAGGAACTTAAATTTCAACAAGGCTTAGATAAATAATGGTTTTAGAAACAATGTTACGTAATTTAATGCATTTGTTCGGTGTTAAAGTATAATGATGAAGCTGGTAGATTGTGAGTGGTGTCAATGTTAATAAATTATAGTATTATTATTGCTCAAATGTTTCTATATTATTTCTTTACTGTTATATAATCCTATCATGTTTGGTAGTCAAATAGAACTCTAGTTACATAAGCGGTGAGCGAAGCCGATAGATATAGGACGGGCGCAGCGGCACCCATACAAAATATAATGTCTTTGTGAATACACCGCATAGTTACACAACCCAACAACCTGCAACTGTGCGTGTTGCTTACAATAACTTACCTTATGTACAGTCACAGAATTTAATTCCCTACCCATTTCAATATCAAAGTAAACGAGATTTAGTGTTCACTGGCGCTGTATGCAGCTCGATAGAGCGTTTTCGCGACGACGCCTATGCCCGTTGTCATGTTGCTACTCATGATATTTCGAAAAATAGTGATCCTAGAAGAAAACTAAAAACAGTTTTGCTTCTTTTAACCCATAAAAAAAAACATTAAGTAGAATACCGGATTGCAATATAGATTGGCATAATCGGCGGCTCGGGCTTCGACGACCCGAGCTTGTTCGAGGAGCGCACGGAGCACCGCGAGCTGACGCCGTTCGGAGAGCCCTCGGACGTGCTCGTCGAGGGCCAGATCAAGGGCGTGCCGTGCGTGCTGCTGGCGCGCCACGGCCGTAAGCACCAGCTGCAGCCGAGGTCAGTTCCGATGCGCAATCAGCCTCCGTAGCCCTAACAGTGGCCCAGGTTTAAGTTATCCCTCCCTGCGTCTCTGTCAAGCTAGTGACATAAGAAAGGGATGTACATAGAGATAAACTAAACTTGGCCGGTCATGTTAGGGCCACAGAAGTAGCTCAACACTTAAGAGTATATACCTACTCAGCCTCAAAAAGCGCTCCCCATACAAACGGCGATAACGTTTTCCACCCTCTAAACCTTAACCTATGGCAATGATTTTATGGTATGTTGTCATTATGCCTTAGAACTAGGTTTATATGTTTTGATTTTGTAAATATTCACAGTAGATTTATCAATATTTGCATTTTTAGAGTTTCATTCAAAACAAAAAAGCGTCAATATTTTTGAAACTCACGAGGCTGACCGTATAAAGGCACCCGTATAAAGAACCGTATAAGACCGTATAAAGAAGATTCCTTTGGGGTGGCTGCTTCCGGCGAGCGGCGGTAATCACTTCCCATCAATCAGGTGACTTGCCTTAAAAAAAAGATTTACTGTCTCAAACTTGTTAGGTACATGGCTCTTTAGCGGGAGTCACACATTTTCCGGGATAGCGGTAACTATACTTTAAATTTAACACTCGTGGAAAACACCCAAAAAAGCCAGGGTTTCCGGTATGTAGCGAAAATCCTCTACGAGCAGAGAACTCACCTAGCGAGTCCGTGGCACTGAATATGTTAAAAAGGAAACATTTGCAGCGACGTGAACTACCGCGCGAACATCTGGGCGCTGCGGCAGCGCGGCTGCAGCCACGTGCTGGCCACCACGGCCACCGGCTCGCTGCGGGAGGACTACGCGCCCGGCGACCTCGTCATACTCGACGACTACATCGACAGGTGCTCGCTTACCATTACCACGCCTTCCTTCTGACGCTTTTTATCGTTTATTATTTCGGGATACCCAACTTTGTAATGAAACTTGGCATTTTTCTACGGCACACCAAAATTACCCAGTTATCAACAATGACCAGTGTGCCGCGGCACACTTTGTGAAACACTGATGTACTTAGTTTGTGGTACAATTAACAAAATGGAATATTGGACCACCATGGGACTATGACCTGATTTTGACTCAGGCTATAAATCAAATCGCAAGAAGCTTCTTACTATTTTCTTTTTTTTTGTTGTCTAGTACTCATAACATAAGCACGTTTAGTTGCTTAATTTGGGACTAGGTCATTTGGCGTTAATTGTCCCAAAATATTATTATTTTATTTATGTGTGAATCTGACACTACCTACAATATCGGATCGGGGTTCCGACGTGTCGATAGTACCTAATATGCACTAACAGGCAATATCCGTGTAGGACGTGGGGCCGCAAGTGCACGTTCTACGACGGCACGGCGGGCGGGCCGCGCGGCGTGTGCCACGTGCCGCAGCGCCCGGCCTTCTGCGCGCGCGCGCGCGCCGCGCTGGCCGCCGCCGCGCGCGCGCGCGGCCTCGCGCACCACGCCGCCGGGACCGCCGTCGTCATACAGGGACCCAGGTCCGCAGTGAGGATTGTGCGCCTGGCGCGAATCTTCTCGATACGCGTCGACTCGCTGCGTTACTCGGGCGTCTCTCTCCGATTGGGCCGGTTAGAACGAGACGCACTGAGTTACGTAGCGAGTTAACGCGTGACGAGAAAATTTTGCTAGGCGCACTGATCTGTGTAGTTTTGAAAACTACCAGCCCGTAGCGCCACTGTGAATGGAGGCGTGGCTGCCAAATTTCTTTTTGATTACGAGTGGAGTAGGTAGACGTCTGACTTTTATAGCTTGTTGTGTCCCAGATACATCTCGCACACAAAATAACAGTCTATAGGTAATATTTCGTTTCGTTATGGTCTGAATTTGAAAGAAAAAAATATTTTAAATTACTCAGGTTAATTTTTGAAACTCGTTTTTCATACGCGTTAATTGTGCAGGTTTTCGAGCCGCGCGGAGAGTCTGATGCACCGGCAGTGGGGCGGCGACCTGGTCAACATGACCACGGTGCCGGAGGTAAGGTTACACCGTTTACGATTACATTGTTTACCTTAAATCTGATGAAAATTGTTTAAATCCATACATACAAGAGTCCCATAACTAACTGATTGACTGATATACTTCTTGTTGACGTCTTAATTTGTCTTGTCTAACTGTCCGTTTGTGAAACGCATGAGTTAGTTAAAAATGGCATGCTTCCCAGTCGCAACCTCGTCCATCTTCTATACAAACAATACAATAACCAGGTTGGTAATGTTGCCAGGTGGTTCTGGCTAAAGAGGCCGGGCTGAGCTACGCGGCCGTGGCCCTCGTCACGGACTACGACTGCTGGAGGGACAACGAAACATCCGTAAGAGCTCACTTATAGTTTGCGTCATCAGGGCAGTGGTCCACAGAAAACCAGCGTTGCGTAGTGTTGAAAAACACGTGCCGCATTTTTTGGGTCACGTCGTGTCTCCATTGATACACAGCAATGTCTTGTGATAGTGGTGGTCCTTTAAGAGTAAATAAAAAAAATCATTCTTTGTTTAAAGGGGATAGTTTTGCGTATGATTTCACTGTAACTCCTCGCTCTTACTCTGTCGTCAAAAACTTATCTTTGCGTTATATGGAATGGAGTTTAAATTCTCGGTAACATACCGTGACGCATTTTTATTACGACGTAACTATGCCATATTTTGCTGGTCGGAGGATCTCGTGCAAGGGTCTTCCAGATCGCTACCACCATCTCGCTCGCTAATCCTGCCTCTAAGCAACAGGGCTTGCACTATTGTCTGAGCGTGGAGAGCAAGACAGCCGGTGCAATTATTGACACAAGAGGTATTCCATCTCAGCCCTCTGGGTTGGCAACGCATCTACAGTCTCTTTGGTGTTCACTTATTCGTAGGCCTTCCTATTTAATAAAATAATCCTTACTGTGGCAGGTGTCTGTGAGCGAAGTGCTGGCTATGTTCGCGCGCAACGTGCAGAAGGCTGCGGACGTGATCGTGCACGCCGTGCCGCTGCTCGCCGCTGACACCGACCTCGGCTACCTTGACGCGCACCAGGTACAGGCAGTCTCAGAAGTAGCTAACACTTAAGAACCTTGTCGCAGTAACGTACGAAATTATGACGTGCGAGTTACTCGAATTTGTGACATCACTGACAGCGACGTGGTACTAAAATGTTCAGCTACTTAAATTATTGACTCCTAGGATTTAATTATTGACTCCTCGTTTTTAATAGGGTTAGAAAACTTAATGTTATAAACAATCTAAGACTTTTTATGCAAAAATGCTATTTCTGCCATCGTAGATATTAGAAATAAATCATGTTATTTCAGTATTATCTGTTTGAAAAAAGCTACGCTACGCTAAGCTTACGCCATTGTGACAATGTATGAGTGACCTACGTTGTACTCTCTTACATTCACCCGTTGACGGATATATCCTTCATAGGTGTTGAGCCCATAATGCGGATATATCCGTCTTTGGTGCCGAAAAGGTTAAAAGACTGCGGCGAAATGAGCCGGATATTTGGTCTTAATTATCAAACAGTGGCGCTTAAAAGGTTAAATGCAGTTTTGTGGCATTTATCGATAAAAAAAAAGAAAAATATCTATAATTGCGCGAACGAGTATTTTTTAAATTGTAATGTTTTGTTTCAGGAGCTGGTAGCCTCTTCCGTTATGTTGAAAGAATGAAACTCCGCCTATATCTCACGTACTTTAAGCACATTATATTGTATATTTTTAAATCTATTATCGTCGAATAAAACAATATTGCACTTACAATTATTTATTTCTTAAAACCAGACATATAAAACGATCATTTACTCTTAAACCTAGATTTTACACTCATTACTGCAACTTACCGACCGTCTATGCAATTACGTATTTAAAATCTTGTGCATTATTATGTATCATTAGTTATAATTATAAACGTTAAAAAGATTCTTAAGTTACGTCAAGCCCGTTCCGTAGGTGGTCACCCACCTCTTACTAGTTACAAACTAGTCCCTTACTGGGGAGCTACTCCGACCACGTCTCACAACTGCTCTGGAACAATCAATATTGGAATTAGTCATAGAATAATAATAGTGGTCAAGCTTAGAGAAAACATTGCAAGCATAGGACAAGCCTCTTCACATAGACACTTCAAGCCCTCTTCCACCGTAGACTAAACGCTTATAGGCGAATGCACCAATTACAACAGACTAAGTGACGTTCAACCTATAATGACGGATACATCCGTCATTAGCGTTCAACCTATAGGGACGGATATATCCATCATTGGCGTTCAACTTATAGTGACGCATACATCTGAGATCGGTGCTCAACCTATAGTGACAGATATATCCGTCATTGGCGTTTCAGCTTAGTGACAGATATATCCATCATTGGCGTTCAACCTACAGTGACACGGATATAACCATGCTTGTCGTTGACAAGGCCTGCCGGCTCACCGTGTGTGGCAGCCGCTAGTTCTTGGTCCAGGGGTTGCGCGCGTGCTGTCCGGGGATCATGTCCAGCAGGTACTGCCGCTGCGCCTCCGCCACGCGCTGCATCTCGGCCATGGCCGCGCTGCCGCCGCCGCCGCTGTTCTTGCCCGCTGCCGACAACAGACACGGGGAGATTTGTGCTTGCGATACGCCATGAGGCCAAGTGGTACGTGGGAATGTCATGGTTTTGGTCATTCAAATAATAGCACACCGAGTAATCGAACAACCTCTGCTGTTTTCTTATACAAGAAAATTTAAGTGTAACTTTTCTTTTGGTACTATATCATTAGAAATTGATTGTCGCTGCTTGATTGGCCAGTCTAGCACGCCAATCGTAAATTGAACCTTAAATACAAGAGAATGTGTCCCAAATGTCAAACTCAGTGCTTTCGCATTGCATAGCTTTTTGCCGCGAAATTATACGAAAAACAACGTGGGAAATCAACACATCTGCGGAGTTATTCCACAATATGTGAAGTTGCTAATTATTCTGCATTTAGAATTCGTGGATCCGGCGCAATCTCTCACTATGAAGCATGCATATCCTAAGCACAGATGTCGCAACTTACGAACGCGCATTGGCTTTGGTTGTGAGCGAATTGTAACCATGCCCAATGCGTTAACACTATTACAAATGTGTCTTCAACAGAAGCGAGACCAACGCACTTTCGACAGTTGCATCAATTATATATTACGGTTTTTCCAGCATTAGAAATTTGATATACAAAGAACGAAAACAAAAAAGTATCTGAATGCCTGGCCAGACATTAAGTTAAAAATAAATATTTATTATCGACCGTAGTCAGGCAAAAGCAAGATAAAAAAATAGGTACGAAAATTCACAGTTCGTAATAAATCATGCCCGACAAAAACACGGAGCCACGCCGAATCGTCGCCGAAACAATTTAGTTTTATTTTTAGTCCTACAATTTTATGTATGGTAGTCTGTAAGGTATTCGTCTATGGGCCTTTGCAGCGTGAGAATAAATGTTTTTATTATCATTATTAAAATATCTCACTCGCAATTTTACGTAGTTCTTTCTGATGCTGGAAAAATTGCCATAAGTTAACAATTACGGGCTAGGTAGGTAGGTAGGTCGGTAGTGTGGCGTACGTACATCGCTTACCTAGCGCGGAGGCCTGCGCCATGGCCAGCTGGTAGGTGTAGAGCAGCGGAGAGAACTGCATCATGGCCGCCGCCGCCGCCGCCTGCGACACGCCGCCGCCGCCGCCCGCGCCGCTCAGCCCTGCCGACACGCGCTTTATCTTTAACTTCACTCAGGAGAGCAAACGGGCAAGCGGTTCACCTGATGATTAGCGATCACCACCGCTTGACACCGACGAGGTTGGAGATGCGATGCTAAACTAGAGGGCTAATATGGAATACTTGTGCCAGTAATTGTCTCCACGTCTTGCTCTCCACGCCGGAACACAACAGTGCGAGCGCTTCTGCTTAGCGGCTGGATTATTGTCTAAATCGTATCCATTCTTACTCGTCTCAAGTACTGAACGACATTCTAACCTAAAATTTAAATTTTAGCCGTCAAAATATTGCTTATCGTTCAATTAAAACATTCTATTTCTCGATTTGTTTTATTTACAATTGTATTTAACAATTGTATTTAAATATCGATTTAATGCTTAACACCTTCGCGAATTCTAACTCCCTTATTCATAAACGTTGCGTAAATATTTGTTAGTTAACATGTCTTATGTCTTTATCTGTCATTGTGATGTTTACGCTTACACGAAAGGGAAAAAACATTTGTTAGTTTAAAAATATTGTTATTTTTTATGAATAAGGGGATAAACCTAGACGTAATTAATTATTGTAGGGGCCGCTGCTGAGTTTCAGTGCACCTAGCACGAATATTCTCGTTACGCGTTAACTCGCTACGTAACTCAGTGCGTCTCTCTCCTACTGGGCAGGTTAGAACGAGACGCACTGTGTTACGTAGCGAGTAAACGCGTATCGAGAATATTCGTGCTAGGTGCACTGTAGTGCTCCTAGTTAAAGTTATAGTTGTAAAAGTTAAGTAATGACTCTAATCTATAGTTTATTTAAGTAAGTAATAATATAAAATATAAAATATTTAAGTAAGTATAAGTTACAGCAAGTTAAAGCAAGGTCATTAATTTCTGACGTTAGTTTTAAGAGTGGTTTTTATCTGTATAAAGTGCGTTAATGCTATTCTAGGTAAAATAATGCTGCAGTGATGCATACTAAAAGTAGAGTGCGAGTTAAGCTAAATTATTGTGCGGTGTTAAACCGTACAATTATCCGGTTCTGTGCCCGTGAAAATGTTAAACCTGTAAATAAACAAATAAATATTTTCGGACAATTAGCACCAATTGACCTAGTTCCAAACTAAACAACTAAAGCTGCTTGTGTTATAGGTACTAGACAAAGGGTACTTATTTGGTAGTATTGGTAAATCCAGGTTCAATGCGCCAAATCAAACCAAAAAGTACCTATGCAAGCCTACCGTGTAAGCCGAAGACGTGTAATTGCATATAAACTAAAGGCAATAATGCTAGCGTGCTCTGTAGTGTATCCCATTGTCAATTCACCTATCTGACCTCGCAACAGCTGGTGCTGCAACGCCTGCATGGCGGCCGCGCTGTGCTGCTCGAACGCCGTCTGCGCCGCCGCCAGCGCCGCGAACTGTTATGTTACAACAGACGTCCGTAGTTTGACTTCACACACGGTTAAATTACAATATACTAATTTATACATTTCTTAACTAGTAGCGTAGCTACCCAGGGGCTTGGCAGTGCCGTGCCCTAGGGCCCTCAAGCTCAGGAGGCCTAGCATCCAACTAACTGTAGCTATCCTATTCGCAAATATTCTCCGACCACCAGAATTACATACCTATTTATACACAGTGAATTTGTATTAGTATACAGAAATCAGGTTTTTTCAGTCAAAAACATAGTAAAGTTTACTAAGTTGACAATAATTTCGGTTTACACTTAATTTAAATGTAATTATCATCGTATACTGTGATTACTGAGTAAGTAAAAGTGGCGCTAAGTTACCAATTACATTTCACCCTGTATAATTTATAGGGCCCCAATTATTTTTGCCCCAGGGGGCCTATGGTCACCAAGCTACGCCACTGTTTTAACCTTTAAACCGCCAACTACGCCTCAAAAAGTTGCAACACGCCAGTCGTCATTATGTGAAACGCGAATTTGTTTAAACACATGCACATAGGTCGCTATTGCACACAGCTCGCAACATGTTTAGGAATTCTTGGCGTTCAAAGGGTTAAATAGAATACTTAAGGCCGTTTCACCACTCTGTGATAAGTTTCCGATATTTCACCTAATAAATTATTGTGTACATAAATCCGTCGGTCCATCCGTACACCGTCTGTTTGTATCCATAAATTAAATAGAGACGGCATCACAGATATCTGTTGCTTATAATATCAGGAACTTATCAGAGACTGGTAAAACAGGCCCTTAATATGGAATGAAGATGCGCAAAAAGTTATTGTTTTCAGCTTCATTTTTCGATACAAGCTTTTTTGGAGACGGCAGTTTGAGTGTGTAATGCTATACCTGGTGCGGTTTGCTGCTGCTGCCCTGACTGCTGCTCGATGAGGTTCCTGGAGAAAGACGGACACGTTAGTATTCATCTTTTAAAAAAATAGTCATTTTCGTCTGAAGTAAACCGTTTTTTAGCATTAAATGCATCCTGAGTAACCTTTTTAGCGGTATCAGATGTATACCTGCTACTAAACCAGGCTAAATCGAGAGTCACGTTGAGTTATGCGTTGATATGCTGTCTAAGTTTTAAGCTTTCCACTCTGTTATCAAACATTTAACATAAATCTTTCATCTTGTAACTGTCCTACACCGTTCAATTATTGGACGAAAGTTTCTAGATTCTTTACTGATTTAAATAACACTAACAATTTCGTAATTTTTCCGTGCTTGATTAGTTTCGAGACTTTGTATAATAAAACAATCACCTGAATTGGTATCACGCTATTGCAGACGGATGTTGAAAACGTATGAAATGCGTGTGCATTGATCATTACAGGCACGTATCATAATGAAAAAAAATATTTTGGAAGTAGGCCATATAGGTTCTTTTACATGTCTGAATCTACTAGCGCTTCGAAAAAGAAATATTCTACTGAGAAGAAGCGCCGCAAGAAAGTCAGCAGTTTATTTTTTTCTTCTCTTTTCAAAACGAGATTACAGAGCAATATACATAATCATCAAAATAGTATAATTCAATCAATATATATATCACTTTCGCGTATACCATCGCCACAGATGTGTCTCAAAACGGTTCTGACAGAATACCAGCGCTGCGAACCTCGCAGCATTTATGGTGAGTCAGCGCCTTTCTTTTTCCACAACACATTGACATACTAACTTTTAGCGTAAGTTTGATTTGTATTTTTCTTTTCTTTATATTTTAAGGTTTTTATTTTTTAAGATGTTGTTTTTTGTTTTTATTCGTTATTATTACTACCTTGTTTTGTGCATTATTGTGTTGTGGAAAAAAATAAGTTTCAATCAATCAATCAATCAATCAATCAATCAATCATGTACTATGAAGCCTCCTCGCCGGCGGGTGTAAGTAAAGGGTCGATACAGCCGTACCTTTACCTTTCTTGGCGGGCGCCTCGCCGTCGGCGCGCCGCTCCGCGTGGTGCCGCAGTTCCGAGCTCCTGCTGTTAATAGTATTTTATGCAACTGCTATATAATGAGAGGCCTTAAAACACGAGTGTTCATAATAGGATCACACGAGTGTTTTAAGGCCTAATTATATACAGTTGCATACATTACTTTATCTACACACATATCATAACTGCAAAAAAACGTACCAGCAAAAAACCAACAAACGTATGACAACTAATGGCGGCCATATATATTAAAAAGGTACTCTGTGATTCGATCTATCCGTTAAGACGAACGTTTTTTTTTAAACCATAGACGAACGAATGAAGTCCCTATTGTCATGTCACTCGAGATCAAATGTCGTGCGTTTAAATTAAAAAAAACATACTGAGTTGATGTATCGTATCGATAACTGTTTTAATATCTGTGGATACTAGAATAGAGACCAACTTGAATTTTGACAGCTGTTCCAAATTTAAATTCATAACGTCACGAGCAGTCACTAGATATCGGTAATGTGATGACCAATAAAGAACAGATTTACCTACTACCACAGACAAGAAAATTCTTATAATAACATTGGTTGTAATAATGCTGGTCATTTCCTAGGGTTTTTGAACGCGTTATTTAGCCTTTATGATATGTGTGTAGATAAAGGTACTTTCCAATTAGTTCATCTATATGCTACTAGATGGCGCTGTTCCGAATGAGCGCATTTGTACATTGCGCTATCGTTTGTTTCCCTAAGAAACTATATAGGCGAGTGACTATTTTGATTTAATTGGGAATGAACCGTCCATGTCCACAGAGAGTGTCTAATATTTGATCTTACTTCCCTGTCGAATGCTATTGGTGCATTATTGTACACCTGCTGCACGACAAACACCACTCGACTAGTATCTTATTATTAGATATTTGTAACCGAAATTTCTTTTGATTTTTATTTTAAACGTTAAAACATTCAAATAATTAAATTAAAATGCTATGCAATGACAACACAAAGAAAAATTAGGGTGATGGCAGGACTTGAACCTTCAACATCAGCATTCCGCGCCATGCGTTTGCCAGTTTCGCAACACTACCGCTGGTAAACGCAAGGCACGGAATGCTGATGTTGCAGGTTCAAGTCCTGCCATTACCCCTAATTTTTCTTTGTGTTGTCATTGCATAGCATTTTAGTATCTTATTACTCTTATTAGCTTTGCTATAAACCCCCCTACAAGTATTCATAAATGTTTCGTAAACCTGTGTTAGTCGACATGTATTATGTTTTCAATACGACACATACGACGGTTACGACTGTACGATAACATCTCGTATCCCAATCTAAGTATTCCGGCAAGTAAATATTTCTAGTCCTAATGCATGTCATTATAGTCATTGTCAAGAATACATGAAGTTGTCGACATTAGGTGTCGTGTCACCTGGAGCTGGCGGCGGCGGGCTTGGCGGGCTGCGCGGGCGCGGGCGGCGTGGGCGCGGCGCGCGCGCTCGTGCGCGTCACCGACATCTGCGCACACGCATTCTTTGTAACATAGCGAGGCAAACGAGCAAATAGGTCGCCTGTGGCCCGTTTCACTAAGCTGCAAGTTACAATTTTACAAGTCTAAACCGGCAACATTAGTCAATAACGACCGATGGCGATGGGCATAATGACCGATGTTGCCGGTTTAGACTTGTAAAATTGTAACCTGTAGCTTCGTGAAACGGGCCACTGATGGTAAGTAATTACCACCGCCCATAGACACCCGCAACACCAAGGAGATTGCAGATGCGCTGCCAATCCAGAGGGCTAACATGGAATACGTCTCGTGCCAGTAATTGCACCGGCTGTCTCGCTCTCCACGCCGGAATACAACAGCGCAAGTACTGTCGCGGCAGGATTAGCAAGTAAGACGGTGGTAGCGATCCGGACGAACCTTGCACATGGTCCTCCCACCCGCATTAACACCCCACTGACAGTTTTCACTGACACTGATCGTGTGTAGGATAAAATGCCCGAAGGATAAACAACTGCAAAGTGCTTAATCATGTTTCCGTTACAAAGTAATTAGCTTCCTAAGTGACCCAAAATAATATCAGACTTTTGGGTGGCGTCACTTAAATATAAAAAAATAAAAACAGTTAATTCTAAACACGATCAGTTTTAACGCATGAAATAGGACATGTAAATAAATCGTGTGTAGGATGACATTAGATGTTTCAGCGGCCCTCGGTTGACGCTCCGGGGCGGTCAGCGCGCTCGAGATCGTTCGCGCTCTTGTCGGGGACCGATCGTGAGCGCGCTAAAAGCTATAGTCGGCTAGACGCGGCTTTTGATTTAAATGGACCCAGTTTTTTTAAAGCACATCTTCTAGTGGGAATTATTTGTCAATTATTTAAGAATAAAAAAAATCCTTACAAAAAAAAGTGATACTGATTATCTTAAAAATTAAAAAGAAGAAATAAAAAATACAATCTTTTTAAAAACATTGTTTTTGTTACGTTAACAGTATCAGGTTTTTTGTACCTACCGACTCAAATTTAGACAAAGAATATTATTTCAAAATTTGAAACAAATCGTGTGAATGCATTCCGACAGAGAAATATTTAAAATATTATAAGTCAAAAGTTTCACGTTTAAGGTGTTCATAACCAGAGGATAATGGTCACTATTGGAGGTGCTCATAAAAAAAACTATGTATAGTCGACCAAGAAATTGCTTGACCACTTTTCGACCGTATTAGAAAGGAATAAGGTCCAAAAGTTGTCAAGCAATTACTTGGTCGACTATACATTCGATGAAAAGGCTAAGCCCCTAATTCATAAACGCGATATGAAAAGAGCGGCGCGCTACCTGCGGCGCGCGGTGCGCGTGCGCGGGCGGCGGCGCGGGCGCGGGCGCGGGCTCGGCGCAGGCGGCCGACAGCCGGCGCTCGATCTCCTGCTCCTGCTGCAGCGCGCGCACGAACGCCGTCTTCAGCCGCGCCGTGTGCTCCGCCTGCCGCGAGGAACTCATGACACTACACGACCACAGACTTCTCTTCTCCGACCGCGATTAAACGCAGTCCAACTTTATTACCACGCTCAAAAAGTTCGTCCTGCTTCGTCCGCATTCGCCAAGCGGCGCGAGTCAAAAGGAACGCGCCGTCCGCGTTCGCCTCCCCCCCGCAACTTCCGACGACACGCTAGGGTTGCGGCGCATTCGTTTTCAATTACACTGACACTGACCCGTACTATGGGTACGCAGTCCGGGTACCTTGAGCGCGCGCTTGACGTTCCCGCTGACGCACAGCTCGCACAGGCGGCGCGCGTGCGGCGGCGCGGGCGGCGCGGTGAAGGTGGCGTCGAGGCGGCGCGCGGGCGCGCGCTCCCAGCGCCACACCGGCGTGAAGTCGCAGCCGCACTGCGCGCACACGGCCGGCACGCTGGAGCGCGGCATGCTGCGCGGGACACACGGTTAGCTCGGGGCGCCCGCGACCTTAGACGATTAAACCGAGGGACCTGGCGAGCGCCCGCGTTCCCCTCTGCCGATGCGCATGACCGAAATCATCAGTTTCGGTCGTAACGGTTTATAACAATCGATTCGCCGCGATATCGCGTATCATTTTGCTTCAGTTCGTATCGCAAAAGCTATCTCTGCAAAAATGTTCAGTTTTGCCGTATTTACTTTCAAACGGCTGCGGCAGCGGCAGCGGATTTTTTTATCACACGTAAGCAATTTTCTTCTCGATTTTAAATGAACAAGCTTTTTGACAGACATAACGTAAACATTTCAAAATTTTACGTCATGGCATTCGTGGCAATGTTGCCGACAGCATGTTGTGTTTTATTCCGATAGCTCATCTGAAAAATTCCGATACCGTTTACGGTTTTCGGATTTTTCCTTTTGAGGTAAGGAACCCTAAAAAATATAGTTATATTTGAAATCTGGGACTACAAACTGTAATTCCTGGACACGAAACAAGACGCGTAATTCCAGTGGCCCGTTTCACGAAGCTACAAGTTACAATTTCACAAGTCTAAACCGGCAACATTGGTCAATGGGGCATAATAACCGATGTTGCCGGTTTAGACTTGTAAAATTGTAACTTGTAGCTTCGTGAAACGGGCCACAGAACAACCCCGAATTTCCCAGCCATCTGGCAACACTAGACCCGTCTCCCCCCGCTAAAATTGGCAAAAAAAATTGTTAGGTGATAACACGGCTCGGCATCTCCTCTGGTTAAACAGTCAAAGTACGCACCGGTCCTCGTTGGTGAGGTAGTCGACGACGTGCTCGAGCCCCACGAGGTACACGAAGTCCGTGTTGGAGGGCGACGGGATGAAGTTCATCTCGGGCGGCGGCGGCTTCGGCGGCGGGATCTGCGCCAGCACCGCGGTTAACGTTGCGCGCGCGCGTGTTTATCAGAGGGAAACGATCCCGAAAATAAACAGACAAGGAACATACATCCCTAAAACCAACGCCAAGGCTAAATTTAAAAAAATCTAAAACTCGCACTTTTTTCCCTGCTACATAAATTTACAGTGGTGGCAGTCGAAACACTGACGCAGGGCATTTTGATACCGCGATACTGCGACAATGCGTTGTCTAAACTCCGCCTCACTACAATATGAGCTCCTTTTAGAGTAAAATAGCATCATCTCGTAAACTACTGCGTAAATTATTAAATGTTGTACCATTCTGAAAGCTACAGTTGATGAGTTTTTTTAAGTTTTGTGCAATGTTAGTTTAGTACAGTCAAGGAATTAAATTTCCAACCCACCTAAGGTTCGATAGCATATAGCAAACTGTCACCATAAGAGCTATAGAGCAAGACGTTAGTTTGACATATCGACCTTAATGCATTGCGAATGTCAGACGACATTTCAACGAAATGGGTAGGGAATTAAATTCCTTGGCTGTACATTTTTTTCAAATTAAACTCTATCAAAACTGCAAATGAAAAATTAAAATTCGGTTTTGTTAATTTTTTTACCGCCTCAGCGTAGTAGCATGTAAAAAATACTTAATTAGATTCGATAGCACAGTTCTTAAGTAATATTATGCAAAAATTAGATTTCTAAAATTCCGAAATTTCCTGTTGCAGCACCCGAAAGACTGGTTCGGGGTATCAAAAATCACGATTTTATAAAAGTGCAAATATCTCGAAAACTATGAACTTTTCACTAAAGTTACATTTACTTAATTTGATAGCTTATGGGCTGCTCTACTAGCCCTCGAAGTTTTGGCGTTGGTTTTAGGGACACCCTGTATAATCAAGTTCCTAAAGAGTAAAGTGAAATAAATGTAAAAAACGAATAGTAACAGTCCTTAAGTGCGTGAAAGTGTAGCAAGTGCAAAAATGAGTGCAAGTAGTGTCGTGAATCAGAGACGAAATACGAGTATGAAGTATGGCCAAGAATCATAGGCGCATAATATTTGTAGCGACACTCTGGATGTCCGTGCCGTTACCTGTAGCAGGGTCTTCTCGAGCTGTTTCCGCAGCGCGAGTTTCGCGGCGGCCTGGCGCTGCGCCGGAGTCTGCGTCTGCGACTCCTCGCCGCTACGCGAGCTCGCCTGCAAACATATTACAATACCAATAGAAGACCACTAAAAACATACTTATGTCCAAAGAAGTAGGCAAAAAAACCTGATATTTTAGATGTTACAGTGATACAAAGTTATAAAGATGACGAAGAAAAAAAAATCTTTTTTTTGTTTCGAAATGTCATTCGAATCCAAATAAAAATTGTAAAAAATTTTTGTACGTGAGTAATTAGTTAAACGCTTACAGTATTAAAATAAACACGATTTAGAGTTGGCTCCATACAAAATCACTATAGTGACGTCACTGGTGCTGTATGCAACGCGATAGAGCGTTTTCGCGACGCACGCCCGTTGTCATTTTATTACTCGTGATATTTCGAAAAATAATGATCGTAAGAGAAAACTAAAAACACAGTTTTTCTTCTTTTAACCAACTCTATCAAATTTGGAAATAAAAAGTCATTAGTATGCCGTATTGCTAAATGACCAAATGCCTCCATGAACATGACATCAGACATAGCCAGCGAAATCAGAAGTGACGACGCAACGGGGCCACGCCGTTTCATCGCCAACATCAAATTATTGTTTTAGTCTATATATTTTTATGTATGTTAGTTTTTAAGGTATTTATCTATGGGCCCTTGTTGCCTGAAAATAAATGATTTTCTTTTTATTTTATCAATCTAATTTAGACTTAAACTTACTTAAAACACATCAAATAGAATTTTAATACATATTTATCAGACGAACTAAGAGACGCCATTGCTGACAACCACGACAAGACTTTGTATTGGAACCAGCTGTTTCCTAGAACCTCGTTTTTCGGCTTAGGGGGCCCATGCTCCGTTCTTTCGCAAGTAGTCGTCCATACTTAGAAACTGTTAACTAATCAAATTGAGATTTCATTCATCTTCTAGTTTCGATTCATTATTTCTAAACATTTTATGAATAAAACTTTACGAAAAATAACTTGCTCAACGCGTAAAAACGACAAATCTGAATCAATATATGAATTTAGCAATAGGTAATAATCTTTATTAGATTCAAATACTCAGTAAATTTTCGTTATTTCGTAATCTAATGCAATAAACAACGATTTTTGAAGCATCCGTGTTCATCAGTGTGTACTTAAAATTTATAGGTAATAAAAACATAGTGAAAACAAATGGAATATTGATATCACATGGTGGTGTTAGCGCATCACCCCCTTCCTCTGTCAGGTACCACGACCATACATTTCAGGGGATAAATCACAGAGCACGATTGACCTGTCGCAATCAGCGCGAAACCACAGAATAATTAACGTACAGAAACTGCTCTTTACGACCGCGATTAAACGAATGCCAACTTTATTCACACGCACGAAAAGTTCGTATTACTTTACACACCATGCGCCAGGCGGTGCGAGTCAAAAGGAACGCGCCGCCCGCGCCCGCCTTCCCCCCGCTACTACCGGCGACACGCTAGGGTTGCGCGGCATTAGTTTTCAATTACACTGACACGGCGGGAGCGAGCGAGCGAGCGCGCGGCAAGCCGACAGCCTACTACGATTTGCCTATGCCATAGGCAAGCCGGTCGAGCGTACCTACAGTGCGGAGTGGAACCCCCCTGGCGTAACGACACTATACTTCGTTCATTATACCATTACATCTATAACCTCCAAAATTATACACGTTTTTAAGTCAATCGTTAGAAATGGTGAAAAATATTGGTCTAATTGTGATTACAGTTATTTACTACTTTTAAAGTGAGGGTTGGACACCAAAAAAAAGTACTGGTATGATGAACGGAGTATACCATATTTGTTTCCACTAGGTAGAACAGTGTAGCATTGTGGCATGACATCACATTCCATACTCACTGCGTCGCTGGTACTGCTGGTGACCGAGGAGTTGTCCTGGGCGGGCTTGCGGGGAAACAACTTCTTATGGCCGACACTCTAGCGTTGTGCCACAACGGAAGCTTACACTAATTATCCATTTGTACTTTTTGCACTCTTTTTTTACACTGGATGGATATGAGCACTTAAACATTTTTCACTTCTACCGATCCAGTATTGTAATGTCTCTAGTCAGTAGGATAAAGGTATTAATTTATATTTAAAATCGTTACTTATTGCAAGAAAAGGTTGACGGTGACGAACTTTTTACGCCACATTTTAGTGAAATGGATAATTCTGTTTGTATTTTCTGTTGTGGAACAATGTTCAAGATTTGATAACATATAAGTGTGTTTTCTTATCAATAACTGTTTTGTATCATGTGTTGTAGTTCCTATATTCCTTAGATCTTGTGGTGCACCGGTCGGAAATACAAAAAAAATATCTGTTTTTTATACATTTGTGTGGTTAACTTAGAAATAAGCATTGGAAAAAACTTGTTAAAAGTCTGAGGATCTGTTTCATCCATTCTGATAGTGACAGACTTTAATTTTCACTTATTCCACTAATATTTAAGCCTGTGTGTTTGAAGACGCGTATGGTGTGTGTGTATGGTATGCGAGTGCGCGTGTTTGCGCGTGTTTGTGTGGTTCTATCCATTCTGATAGTGATATATACCCAATTCTAATTTTCACCTATTCCACTAATATTTAGCCTGTCTCTCTGTGTGTATGTCTGTGTGTGTGTGTGTGGTGTGTGTGTGTGTGTGTGTGGTGTGTGTGTGTGTGCCTGTGTGTGTCACCTTAGCGGCGCTGTGTGGCGCGGCGGGCGGCGGCGCGGGTGTGATGGTAACGGACGGCGTGATGCTGGCGCCGCTCGACGACGACTGCCGGACAAGGGTTCAAGTCAATGGTTAGCTTAGCTTACTGCCACTATTTAATGCGTCACAATTCGCTTTAAAAACAAACAATATTTAAGTCACTGGTTATTTGAAAGAGATCGCTGTTAAACTTCAATACCGTCAATGTTTATCTTGTAAGTTATTTTGAAGTTAATTCATGCGAGCTATTTAACGTAATGTACTCCTTATTGCCGTCGTCATCTGACGTATAATAGTTTGGCGACGTAGGGGCCAGGCTTGCCACATTTTGCACTAAATTGTGAAGTAGTGTTGCAGCAATATATTGGACTATCGATTGTATTGTCAATAGTATCACGACCTTAAAAATAGCCAACAATATCAATATTGTTATTAAAATCCAATACTTTTCATTAGCATTAATAATACTATTGCTACAATTGATAGTATTGCTTTTAGATAGAAATTCAAAATCAAATTATTTTTATTGCAAATTATCTTTATAGAGTCGATACTATTGACGTACTTATTTCAACAAACAATTGATATTATTGACATTATCGATAGTGTGCTATAAACCTATCGATTTTATGGCTATTTTTCAAAGTCAACTATCAAGTGTTTCAACACTGTTGTAAAGTGAGTGTGTAAGGCCGCGGCATGGGGCACGAGGCACGGTTCTCAGGGCATGGGGCACGGGGCACGAGGCATGGTTCTCAGGGTATGGGGCTCGGGGCATGGGGCACGAGGCATGGTTCTCAGGGTATGGGGCTCGGGGCACGGGGCACGAGGCATGGTTCTCAGGGTATGGGGCTCGGGGCATGGGGCACGAGGCATGGTTCTCAGGGTATGGGGCTCGGGGCATGGGGCACGAGGCATGGTTCTCAGGGTATGGGGCTCGGGGCATGGGGCACGAGGCATGGTTCTCAGGGTATGGGGCTCGGGGCATGGGGCACGAGGCATGGTTCTCAGGGTATGGGGCTCGGGGCATGGGGCACGAGGCATGGTTCTCAGGGTATGGGGCTCGGGGCATGGGGCACGAGGCATGGTTCTCAGGGTATGGGGCTCGGGGCATGGGGCACGAGGCATGGTTCTCAGGGTATGGGGCTCGGGGCATGGGGCACGGGGCACGAGGCATAGTTCTCAGGGTATGGGGCTCGGGGCATGGGGCACGAGGCATGGTTCTCAGGGTATGGGGCTCGGGGCATGGGGCACGAGGCATGGTTCTCAGGGTATGGGGCTCGGGGCATGGGGCACGAGGCATGGTTCTCAGGGTATGGGGCTCGGGGCATGGGGCACGAGGCATGGTTCTCAGGGTATGGGGCTCGGGGCATGGGGCACGAGGCATGGTTCTCAGGGTATGGGGCTCGGGGCATGGGGCACGAGGCATGGTTCTCAGGGTATGGGGCTCGGGGCATGGGGCACGAGGCATGGTTCTCAGGGTATGGGGTACGGGGCATGGGGCTCGGGGCACGGGGCGCGGGCTACCTGGCTGCGGTAGGGCCCCGGGGTGAGCGTGGCGCCGCCCGGCAGGCTGGACGTGCGCCGCGACGACGAGTTGCTCGCGCCGGTCGCCGCTGAGCTGGTGGCGCGCTGCGCACACAATGCACACTCGATTAACATTAAACATTGGTAAACAACAAACTGATTCTTGAACGCAACGCGTCAAAAAAAACACGATTCTTGAAAATATTCGAATGAAAGTTGAAATCCTTAAAACGGTTAAAATTCGCAAGCGATTGCTTATCTCCGATTTCAATAGGAGACGGTATATGAAGAAGAAGAATTGGTAAACAAACTCTTTTACTAGAACTAAGATGAAAAATTTTCTACATACAGTCAAGGAAATTGAATCACGTACCACCGTAGAACCTAGTCGGAAGAGACATACGCATGACATTTGTATGACATAGCGTGGCATTTAACGCGTCGTGTCATTGCGATAGAGTTCTAAGGTACATGAATATATTTCTCCTACTGTACATGGAATGTCACGATTAAATCTAATGGCTGACCAATGACCACGACGTCATAAAAAATGCAAAAAATTAACATACATCGCATGAAACCTTGTCATTTAACCCCGAGCGCATAAGCGTTCCTGAGCTCCTGTGCTTCGGAGAACAGGACGGTGTGTGGTGAGCGCTCTCCTGCGCCGCACACAGTTACCTCGTCCCGCTGGTACGTCGGTGCGCTACAACGAGCTAGTTCTGCTGCTGTGCAGTGCCACAAGTTACTTCGGCGCGCTACAGTGAGCTAGTCCCGCGGGGGTTACCTTGTTCTGCTGGTGCGCGGGCGGCGGCGCGGGCGTGACGGTGACGCCGGGCGGCACGACGCAGCCGCTGCCCGCTAGAGCCGTGCCGGCGCCCTCCTGCAACACAAACAGGCCTTAGCCTGGGGCTTCGATCCACAGTTCACTAATAGTTACAATTGAGCTGTCAGCGGGACACTCAGACGACCGACTCCATCAATGCTGTAGTAACCATGGTTACTATTAGCCGTTTTAACAAAGGATCAAAAAATTTGAGCCTATTTAATCAATTTACTAACTACTGCAGCTATACTAAACTGTCTACACTAACTTAACGCTAGTTGCTAAAACGTTACCCACGATTACCGTGCATGTGAAGAAATCGGAAATTTTCAAAAATAATTCATAGTATTTTAACTTAACAATCACAAAATATCAAGTGTAATACAATTATGTAGTTTTCGTCTGATTAGCCCATCCGGGGTTACTCTGTAAAAGTGACTCGCATTCAATACAGAGTGCTCGTGAGCTTGTAATATATTCCTTTAGAAAAGAAAAAATTTTAAGAAGAGTTCAGACGCAAGAAACCTGTTACATACTTACAGTTTTTCTGTTTTTGCTCTATCATAAAAACGGTTATAGGAATGGTCAATTCTAAAGTAACACAACAAATAATGGCGCTAAGGAAACCTCGGTTCGCGTGTCCGACCATATTTAGCCGGTTTTTTTGCACTACGGTATACATCTGTTGTCTAGTACCCTAAGTTAGATTTAATTAGTTTAGTACCAAGGATGCAATTTTTGTTCACCAAAATTGCCGCATTTCTATGAAAAACGGCCATTTTGGCGAGCTTTAGTCGCCCGGTGAGATGCAAAAATCGCACTCCAAATCAGTTGGAGTAATTAGTGTCAAAGATTTCAAGCTGAAGTCTAACAAATTCAATAAACAAATTATAATCTAAAATTTTACTTTTGTCGCCTAAACGTTTTTCGCAAAAAAAACTGAGGCTTTAAATAGGAGAGATTATATTATGTAATTTCTGCTTTAGAGACGTTTATTTAAGCAAGAAACAATAGTTTGATGGCAAAAATTGCAATTTTAAGCCAGAATATTGGTTACTATTTTGGACTAGTAAGGACAAGTATTGATACCGGAAATCTCAAAAATGGCGTAAAGGACAAAAATGCGAAAATGAGTTTTATATCTCATCATATGTTTTCATGTTTTCATGTTTTCATGTTTATTTGGGCACAAACGGCACACAGTAACAGTAGTATAACAGTTTTTATTCACTATCGAATGGTATGTCCTTTACGCCAATTGAGATACCCGGTATCGATATGGTTTGAGTGTTTGGGTTACCTTGGCGGGCGCGTGTTGCGACTGGCGAATCTTGCGCAGCAGCACGAGCCGCGTCTCCTCGGCGCGCAGCTTCTCGCGCAGCGCGCGCACCAGCCGCTCGCGCTCCCAGATCTCCGCGCTCGACAGCTCCTGCCGCACCACACCACACAAAGTGAGGGAAAGTGGGGAAAGTGTGGCACCACCATTAAACGCGGATAAGATTTGGACGAGTTTGTACTTTGTTTATTTTCAGATTAGTTATAACAACGGTCAAACGTTTTACTTAGAAACATGTACAACGGTCAACTTGTACATGTTTCTAAGTAAAACGGTAATAGAATTAGACAATGACTCAATTATTGCGACTATTTCATTTTAAATGAAATTAACACCAGTTTAGGCTGGCTTGTCCTGTTCGGAGTATAAACTTACATCTGACGTAGTTAGGTATGTGTACATTTTGTATAAGTCAGAATGAAAAATGTGTACAGTCGGCCTCAGAAGTAGCTAAACACTTAAGAACCTTGTCATAGTAATGTATGTAATGAGAGTTGCTTGAATTTGTCACATTACTGACAGCGCCGAGGTACTAAAATAATGTGCAGCTACTTCTGAGGCCCACTGTACCTACCTAGAAATTGATGAAAGCAAAACATGAAGTAACATGCCAGGATAGATTCAACGAGGGTTCCTGCGAGAACTCTGATTAAAATTTGGAGTTGTAGGGTGTGTCACTAAACAACAAAGGAACTCGTGTGTGCGTGTGTGTGTGTGTGTGTGTGTGTGTACACGCACCCGGTCGCCGACGGGCAGGGGCGGCTCGTTCTCGTCGTCCTCGGACTCGGACTCGCGCGCGTCGCGCGGCGACTCGGGCGCCGCCGCCGCCGTGATTGACACGTTCACCGCGCTCGCGTTCATCTTGCTCGTCATGTCTGGAACCGTGTTACACAAATCATGACAATTAACAACTATCATTGGTTTTTTACACTTTTCACACTAAAGGCATGAGTATCTACACTTCTACGCTATATAGGTAGGTTATAGGTTCTCGCGGGCTGGTTTCCGCAACTCGACGGCTTGAAAAAAACGCCTATTTTGCGTGATGAGTGGGCGGCACTACTCCTGCCAACCCAGATCCTCCAAGAAGCCTAGCAGACCCTTAATGTTGCCGATGACCTCTGGAAGTGACCCCGGGTTACCGAAGTGCTGTGCCCGGCAACTTGCTACTTCAAGGCATTTTAAAATGACATATGCAGCTGAAGAAGTGACCTTCTACGCTAATATAATAAAGAGGTAAACTTTGTTTGTTTGTATGTAGGGGGGAACAACTGAACTGATTCCAAAAATTCTTTCACCATTAGTAAACTACACTATCTCTGACGGACATAGGCTACTAATTCCACGCGAACGAAATCGCGGGCGTCCGCTAGTATAATATAACCAAGTAATTATCAAAAGAGTACCTGGGTTGACCTCTTAAAGTAAAACTTGTGTAAAAATCCTGTATCTTATTTTCTGACAGACTGATTCTGTACTGGATTATTTACTGTGTTTTCTACTTGGCATGTGTTGCTCCGACATTGTGCGCCCCTCTTTTTTAAGTTAAGCTTAAAATAGTATTCTGATATTATCTGCGAGATCCTGTAATTGGCACTCTGTAATTACTTAATTTACCTATTTTGTCTTAATGCTGTTGGTTCTCCTACATATAGTAAAAGAAAAATACCAGTGAACGGAGCCGGGGGAGCCTGCTGCTTGCGGTGCGGCGGCGCGGCCGGCAGCAGCACGATGTCGGGACTCTCGGCGTAGCTGCGCGTCTCGGACCGCGGCCGCAGCACTCGCTTGCCGCTGGAGCCCTAACAACGAACCACCATTAATGCCAATCCTGACCTAACCTAATACTTTTCCTACATAAGTTAACAGTTTTCTAATGGACACACAGGTGCTAAACCAAATCCTATACCCAGCTTTATAACCAGGCATAATAAACATTTTGAAGTTACATGTAAAGTGATTCAGTGAGTTGCCGCACACTCGAATGTACTCACGTCTTACAGTTAGACAGATAGGCATACTGTAGGCATGTTTCTCATATCTAAATACCATTTTTGTTCAAAAGATAACCTTCTGTACTTATACTATTATCCCATCTGTGCCAGAACTAAAGCCAAGAATTATTATTTATTGAGTTAAAATTACAGAAACAAGCCATACTCACTCTGTCAATTATCTTTTGGAGATGCAAGAAAAAAATAATCACAATTATTATCACATATCAGCACTGACCATAGAACACCAAAGCAAATTTAAATTTTACATGAACCACTCACATGGGGAGGGGGCTGCGCTGGCGTTATGGTAAGACCGCTGGCAGTTAGAGCTCTAAGTTCACTTAGTTCAGGAGGCAGAGACCTAGAATATAATAATGCACATTTTAGGTCATTAACATATTTAATTGGTTATTAAAGTTGTTGATACTGTGAATCTGATAATCGACGTTACCTGACGCTCAGATCCACGGCGGAATCGTCCACATCCATCTCGACTACGCACTTTGCTGCAATGGAATCAAAGCCATTATTTAACCAATACCTAATCAATAAAAATCAATATGTTTTATTACCGACTTTACACTGTTAAAGCTAACTCACTACTTGAATCTACAACCTAGAAATCCTTGTAATTTGTTTGCTGATTACAATAAAAAGATAATGACACCAAATATTTACTTAGATCGGATAAAAAATTGGGATGAGCAAGTACATACCGGAACGGTCACTAACTTTGTTTACGTTTATCACTTTATAAATAGAATGAGCAGTTCGGTATATTGGATCCGTCACTTACATTTTTGGTCAATTTTACAATATCGAAAAGCATCGAAATTAATTTATTGTAATTCACGAAAAAAACAATTCAGCCATTTTCAATGCGTACGACTACAATTAATTGATGCGTTTTCGTTGCACTATGCCGTACTTATACAACTCGTGGACGGAAAGAAATAAATTTAATTGGATAAATAAACACATGTGATAAAAATTAACCAATAGTAATCGTTTTTGTTGGACAATGAAAACACACTAAATTTTTAGATTTGTATGCTGCATTCAAAATAAGGAATAATTACTTTCTCGGTTCAGCGGTTAAAATAAGCCGTTAATAATTGTCCTTACAATCGGGGCCGTTTTACCAGTGCCTCGAATAAAGCCGCATAGACAAGGTTGCCAGTAAAAAGTTAGTTCCTCTGTTTTCAGATTCAAACTGGGTAATACGAAACAACTTAAAGCTACAAAAACTGACTCATGTGATGTATCTGAAAAAAAATCCAAAATATACAACAAAAAAAGTTAACAGTTTTTTGAAATAATAAGTTTTGGAATTATAAAAGATTTTAAATTTAAAATGCTCGGATCGATTAGTGGGAATTCGAAAGTTATAATGTGGCAATTTTCTTAACAACTGTCACTGTCATTACTGTCAAGCAAGACCAAGTGTCATCCGCACGTTTTCATCACGTCTTTCGGCATATTTGTTTGATCGGTTTTGTTATTTACTTTTTGCCAGTTATTCTGTTATTTACACAAATAGCTATAGAGTTATAGTTAGGAGTGTTTGAGAGAAAAGTGTAAAATTTTTCTGTGATCATGCCTGGGCCGGAATTATTGTCAAGCCAAGGGCTTCGGTTGGATGGCAGGAGACCAAACGAATTGAGGCGGATTCGATGTAAACTCGGAGTTTTCACACAACCTGATGGAAGTGCTTACATAGAACAAGGGAATACTAAAGTTTTAGCTGCAGTGTATGGCCCACATCAGGTATTTATAGATATTCACTTCGCTTAGCTCTTATTAACGCTTACTAAGAATCATAACTCGGTGACGAAACATTGTTGACAACAAAAAAGGGGTATTAACTGTTGATGACTTGATAAAAGTAGCTTTGGATCGTCAGGCCATTTCCTAATAAGAAGTTCTTGCTGTCATTACTTAGTTTAATGTCTCACTGGAACTTAATCTCAAGTTTTTTCACTCCTGAACTACCGCATCCGCGCTACGATAACACTTTCCTCTCGTCTGGTGACCTCTAAAACTCACTACATTTACTAAAAATGCAAACTAAACCAGGTTGTAGACAACATGGAGAGCAGCATCTGATTCAGAAAACCCTGAAAAAGGAGGTATTTACTAGTGCATATATGCATGGACATGTATGTGTGCAGCACTGGTTACAATGTTGAGTCAGTTGCCCTTCGAGCATTGGAAGCAACATGCATGCCCTTAAACATTCACTGCCAGGCATACATATTGCACTCTTTTACAACTATCATGTAAAAGCAAAATTTTAAAGCTCGTATTTGCAGTGAAAGAAGGCAGAGAAAACAATAGAAAGATCTCAAAAAAGTTGTTGGTTCACAATGGACTAGAATAACAAAGGACAGGACAAATTGGAAGTACCTAAAGAAGGGCTTTCTCAAAGGACAAACTGTTAATAAAAAAAAGTACTTATAAAAGCTTATTTACTTATTTTATGCGATATATAGAGCAACTGCAATGTAAATTCAGAGTTCAGTGACTTGCATTTGCATCAGTTGTAGAAGTGTGATATGTGATTTTGGGACCTTCACCCAGAGCTGCAATTTGTGGCTCCTGTAAGTCTCAGAGCAAAGTGACTGGTGGCAATGTGATATTCATTAATGTAGACCATTCAAATGTTGTTATTGCATATTGTTTAAATGTTTATTCTTATTTCAGGCATCAAAATCAAAAGCAAACACAGAGGGTGTAGTTGTCAATTGTCAATACAGCATGGCTACATTTTCCACAGGTAATAAACCTTGGGCTTAGCATTACAATAATAGTGGAACCCTCAAATGTCGTAAAGGACATTGAGGGATGATTAGTATCGGGTCCCTTATAACACTTTGTGACACTGCTCACATTGGGGGTTAGTTCGCATTAAGCATGCAGAAGTCAGTAAGTTTCAAGATGGATGTTGAAGACCTAAGAAGAAAAAAGAAATAAAAATAATTTATTAAAAGGAAGTTGGTGAACTAAAACCGTCCCGTTATGTCATTACTTTAGAATGTTTCAATGTAAATAAGGACCCGCGCGGTACCCGCGTGTCTCAACAGACCCATGCCATGATTATACTGAATGTGATATACCATCTTTTGTACATAGATTTTTTTTATAGCCTGCTGATGCGTCTCACTGCTGGGCAGAGGCCTCTACTTTACACAGTTTACTGTTAATAAATACTTTCTTACTTACTGATAATTGTATTTTGTGTCTCCTTAATTAGGCGAGAGAAAGAACCGTCCCCGTGGCGACCGCAAGTCGCAGGAGATGTCTATGCACCTGAGGCAGGTGCTCATCGCTGCCATCAAGACTGAGCTCTACCCTCGCTCACAGATTGATATCTATGTAGAAGTGTTACAGGTATGATTTAACTGAATAATTCAGAAAAGTTAGCATGCATTCTGATATCCTAGCATCGGAGCAACGAACATTTCTTCCGCGCGGAGACGGGTCGTCAGTATGTGGTACCGCGCGTTCTTTTAAAAACTTAGGTACATAAAATGTTAAATCTGTAGCTCCACGCACCTGTGTGAAAATTACATTATAAAATGTTTAACTACTTTACGTATAAAGTAGTTAAACATTTAGTGCTAGATTGTGTTTTCATGTTTATTTGGGCACAAACATTCCATTTCCATCCACAACATTAACCAATAAAGATTAGACCATTTACTCATACCCAAACAAATTTTAGTGAGTTAGTGCTTAAAAAACGCTGAACTGGCTAAATGACAATTCAACAACAATTATAAAGATAGATAGATATTATAGAGATATTAGATTAAGGCGTAATGATCTCGCAGGCGGACGGCGGCGCGTTCTGCGCGAGCGTGAACGCGGCGAGCCTGGCGCTGATCGACGCGGGCGTGCCGATGCGCGCGGTGCTGTGCGCCAGCTCGGCGTCCATGGCGTGGCGCGGCGCCGAGCCGCAGCCGCTCGTGGACGTGGGCCACGTGGAGGAGGCGGCCGGCGGCGTGTGCCTCACCGTGGCCGCCATGCCGACGCTCGGTGCGTACAGGCCTGCCTTAAGGGCCAAGTTCTCGCATGCGAGTTGCAGTACATTGCAGGCTGACCAGGTGAGTGTGATCGATCGCTCGATCTAGCCACGCAATGCAATGCAACTCGCATACGACGACTCGCTCCATGTAAATGGCCCCTTAGACAACTCACATCCCTAGGCTAACTATCAACATACCCCCATAAATACCCCCCATACCATACCTATAAATCTGATTTTATATTTCTTTGTATATAGGTAGTTGTATTGTTTGTGTATTTCACCGTAAATACTCTCTCTTTTGCTCAAAGGTTAGCTGAAAGAGATCCCTTTAAGGGATAAGTTTGACTTTGTACCACTTTCTGTATTTTTCTGTGTATTCGTAAGTACTTATGTACAATAAAGAGTTTACATACATACATACATACCCCCCCCCCCCTCCAGGGCTGTTCTGCATGTGCCCGTTCGTTCGTTCCACTCGACACCACTAGAACGAACTCACTGATGGTGTCGAGTGGGACGAACGCCTGTGCCCGCCCAGCCTAGTATTCTGTAAACAAGTAGTGCTTGCAAATGCCTAGCGCTCTAGCGCTCTAGAGCCTAATCAGCTTATGGGTAAATCGGGCCCTGGCCATCTGCAACCCACATAACAATTGAATTACTTTTGCTTTTACAGGCAGCATAGCACTGCTGGAGATGTCCCATAGACTGCACATGGACTACTTTGATCTAGTCCTGAGCCGAGCTATGCAAGGCTGCAAGGATATTCAGGTATTATATTCTTTATACTGTACCAGTATCTTCTCATCAGAATTTTTTTCCGAGCCGGTGGTAAATTTTACGACATTCATAAGTGCTTCCTGTAAGCCTAATCTGAATAAAGATATTTTGACTTTGACTTCCCGCTTTTTTTAATAGGAAAATTAGGTAAATGGAAATGATAGATGCAAGACAATTAATTGAATGTTAAAGGTAAAAATCTAAAAATGTTTTTTTTTGTTGCAGACTATATTAGACGACGCTGTAAGAGATCACTTAGCAGAAGGGTGGACTAAGAAGCCAGATGCTTGAAATAAATTTCACGCGAAACTATTTTTTTTCGTTAACCTTCACCCTGTAAATGCATCTGAGCTGTACATACCCAGTACTGCAGTTTTCGGGATATGGTGGTTTAAGTGCCTGAAAATTATGTAGCCCGCTACTATTGCAAGAGACGAGCGCGGAGCGACGATCATTCCTCCCGCCCGGAAACGTCGTTAGTAGCGTCGCGCGTGCCTTCTACACTGAGGGTGCTGCCCCGTGCACAGCCGTGTCAGTATGACAATCGACATAGGCGTCTATCTCTTCAGTATGTCTTACGCGTTACTCCCAATTACTGTTCATCTGTACCGACCGGCCATGACCCAAAACAAAATCAAACATCGTGCAGCAAATAGAATAGAGAATTGACAGGGGCTTTCAGCTCATGGCACATCTGTACTTTCCAGCTAAGCCTGTGGTGATTCCAAATAAAAGAACGACACGTAGACTTACATATTTATTAGAGATCTGAACAAAATAAGAAATTAAATAATATGTACAGTCTATGTTAAAACTAACTAAATTAGAGGTAAGTTAATAGGTACACACTGCATTACGTAGCTTCACTGGATGGAAGACAGCCTTCCGTGAAAACATCTATTTTATGGCAAACAAAGTGTGAAGCGACGACGGCCGCCGGCGCGTTAGTGCGGAGCAAAATGCAATATTCAGCCTAAAAACTTACGATGCGTAGAAACAAAAACAATAAATAAAACTTTTAAAACTGTGGATGTAAAAATCAGTCCATCCGTTCCTGTGATTGCACGCAATTCTATAAATAAGAAGTAACATTTGAATAAATAGGATAGTACGACAAATTGTACTTCTTAATGCTCCAAGCCCCAATTAAACATATCGCTTCCTCATAAGCCCTATAAAACTGTGATATTAAAATAGTATAATTCCGGCATCGCGGCCGGCCCGGCGGCGGCGCGCGAGCCGCTCGCGGTTCACGTAGACAAAATATTTGTGGATATACAAAAAGTTATATCTTAATACACTGAGTTGCTAAGGCACTCATCTACACGTTTTAACATCTATTTATAATATAAGAACTTCATGCGTGAAGGTCCAAACTGAAAGGGAGTCGAACATAAATAATAAAAAAAAAACAATGTGTGAATTCGTTCACCGATGCATGCAAAATAAATTTCGTTCAATTCCAAGAGACTTAACCTAAATGTATAATACGAATAAATGTTTTTGTCACATCCCTATGGCTCTGTTACGATACTAAACGATAGTAATGTGGTAGAAAAGTCTAACGGTAGCGGTGCCGTTAGTTGGCCGCCACCGCCTCGGGCACCAGCGGCTTCTGACTGGTGTCCCCGACCGACACGTCTGCAACAAACAATCGATCACTAAACAAATGTCTTCAGACTAGGCACGTATCGAGCGATACGCCGATACGATACCGATATTTATAAAAATATATAAAGATAATTTAAAAAAGAAGGTATTTATTTCCTTTCACGTCGAAAATAACAAATTGTCGTTTCATCACAAACAACTAGACTAGCGAAATAAAATTTTTAAACTCGCGAATTCCCCGCAACAAGCGGAATGAAATTATAAAATTAGGGGATTACCTGCACATATATAAACTGTGCCGCATTTACACGTACGAACCAATTGCACAGATTATATAAAACTGTGAGAACGGCGCGTTTACACATGGATAATTTATGGTTCGGATTCTAAACTGTATTGGCAAAGTAGTATCACCGCATCTGATACATCAGAAAACCCAAGGTATCGTTAGATAGTCTTAAACAGTCGCAGTCTGTTTTTCGGTGCAATCACTGGCACAAGAGGTATTCCATCATTAGCCCTCTGGGTTGGGAAGGCATCAGCAATCTTCTTGGTGTTGCGGGTGTCTATAAGCGGTGGTGATCACTTTCCATCAGGTGACCCACTTAAAGAAAGTCTTTGATCGCCCTCGCACACTTTCCTTGATCTAGACATCCTTTTAACGTCACTCCTATTTATGAGTAATGTTGAGTTTCGGGCCAGTATCTTCTCATCAAAGTTTTTTTCCGAACCAGTGGTAAATTTTGTGACATTCTTAAGTGGTTCCTGTAAGCCTAACCTGAATAAAGATATGTTGACTTTGACTTTGAGATCAATGCGCTACTAACCATTTGTCTTGTTGGGCGAGTTCTGCGGCGAGCTGTTCTGCGACTCGCTGGTACTGCCCTCCGCTTCTCCCGTTTCGCCCGTCTCGCCTGTTGATGTCGCCTGCAATACAGACACACACACATTCTTTAAATGATCAGCACAAACAAAAATCTTGGTCATCTGCCAATACTCGAACCAGGAACCTCACTCAAGGCCTTGACTTACCAACTGAGCCTTAGTTGTTCCTTTTAGGCATTGCGAACTTTATAATGTGCTCTGTTTTTTTAATGTTTACTTCTATAGGTGCCATCCATGGGAACATTTTCAAATGGCCGCAAAATAGTACCAACTGCCCCCCCCCCCCCCCCACAGATCAGGTTGTATTGCGCGTATTGTAGTAACATAGCCTTCATTCATGCTTGCTTCATGTGTCAATTCTCTTCAAGAACTACAGGCCATTGGTTTCAGAGTGATAACTGATGAAACAATTTATCATGTTAAATGGATATCAACATACCCTAATTCTGTTGCGTGGTGTGCGAGGCTTGGGTCCCTTAGGTTCCTTGGAAGGGTCAAAGTGGCAGTCAAAGATTTCGATGAGCTCCTTAATGTCTTCCTCCTTCGCTGACACAGAGAGCGCTGCCATTTGTTTCTCTAGTCCTGATAACAACATTGTATTATTTTATTTATTTATTATTATTACATTTTGAAATAACAAGATCTCATTATTGTTAGTAAATATACATAAAATCTTAAAAGCTAATGTTAGTACTTAAAAGTTAGATTAGATTTAACAATTTTAACAAGGTGTACCATTATTGGGCAACACACGTGGTCAGCAATCATCCTCAGAATGCTGTTCTGGCTACCTCTTACTCTAGTCAGCAGCGACGCTGATTTTTTGCGCATAATCGCAGCAAATCCGTCTGTGCGAGCCTCTGCAAACATAGCGGACGCACTGCAAAACCTAGGCAGTCGAATCAGCATTCTGAAGGCGTTGTTGTATTGTACCCTGAACGCGTTGTACGAATTTTGGGTATATCTGACCCACAGGCTGCTTGTGTAAAATGATGAGCAGTACGCTTTAAACAAAGTTATTTTAACTGCACTCGAGCACCGAGCAAACCTGCGGGCCAACATGTTTGCCCTTACACACAATGCGCGCCGCTCCCGCTCCATATCAGCATATATTATGAGTTCAGCTGAACTTTAGAGGCTAGTGTGGTACCTTCAAGCTTGTTGCTCAGAATCATGTGTGTAACCCAATGAGTTCTAGGTCGAGTTTAGAGGCTAGTGTGGTACCTTCAAGCTTGTTGCTCAGAATCATGTGTGTAACCCAATGAGTTCTAGGTCGAGTTTAGAAGCTAGTGGTACCTTCAAGCTTGCCGCTCAGAATCATGTGTAATGTAACCCAATGAGTTCTGGGTAGAGTTTAGAAACTAGTCGTACCTTCAAGCTTGTAGCTCAGAACCATGTGTAACCCAATGGGTTATAGGTAGAGTTTAGAAACTAGTGGTACCTTCAAGCTTGTTGCTCAGAAACATGTGTGTAACCCGATGAGTTCTAGGTCGAATTTAGACGCTAGTGGTACCTTCCAAGCTTGTTGCTCAGAAACATGTGTGTAACCCGATGAGTTCTAGGTCGAATTTAGAAGCTAGTGGTACCTTCAAGCTTGTCGCTCAGAATCGTAGAAACTAGTCGTCCCTTAAGCTTGTTGTTTAAAATCATCTGTCACCCAATGGGTTCTGGGTAGAGTTTAGAAGCTGGTGGTACCTTCAAGCTTCTGCTCGGTCCAGGCGGCCTGCAGCTGGTCGTACAGCAGTCCGGCGTCGGCCAGCAGGCGCCGCAGCTGCGTGACGCGCTTGCGCTCCGGCCGCGCCGAGCGCAGTAGCGGCGCGAACACCGGCCGGAACGTGTTTTGTCTACGGAAACACATTGAAAATGAAAAAGCTATTGAAGGCTATTATTGAAGCTAAAATTACGTGAAATACCACGAGTGATTCTATACTAGGCAGCTAGCAGCGTGCTTGGTGATTATATGCCAATACATGTCTGGACTGCAGCCACAGCTTTGAGACTGAGCAGAGTGATGCGAGGACAGCAGGAACTCTGTGCTGCTATTGCAGGGTAATGTAAAACGCTTATTGTTAATATACCTAAAGGGCTTATTACACTATGCGGTATTCAGACAGTCTTAGTAAGCAAGTAAACACGGCCGTATCCATTCGGTCGGTCTAATTAGACAGGCTAACTCTTATTACACTATGCTGAATCTTAGTAAGACTGCCTGAATACCGCGTAGTGTAATAAGCCCTTAAGCGTCCACGAGAGTCAACCAGATTCAATGTAGACGCATGCTGTCTATGTGCGCGTGCGCCGCGCGTCGTTACCATGACTTGTCGTCACTGGTCTTACTTCGACCGTGGCAGTGTCGACGTGTTACCTCTCCAGGAGCTGCTTGAGGTTGGCGAGCGCGGCCAGCTCGGTGGCGACGGGCCGCGCCCACGTGCGCGCCGTCTCCACCATGTCCTTGGACGCGGCCGCGCCCTCGCCGCCCGCGCCCACCTCTTGTTGCTCCCCTGAGAAACATCACGCATCGATCAGGCTAATCCTGATATAGATGAAACGAAACTCGCTTAATACGCGTGCCGGGTACTTCTAAACATAAAAATGATCACACTACAGGCACATTTTATCAGATACGTTACCACCGACAAACACACTAATCCTTAGTCGTCATTAACGACTAAAATATTCAAAAAGTTTGCGTCCATCCACACTGCGCTAGCATTTAAAAACACCCAGACTTAACCGCGATCGATTCCCGTTTCACTCTTCAAATGAACGCTAACGCTATTCAGAGCATACACACAATCTTTTTACTCTAACAGACTGCGGGTTCAGTATACGGACAGGCAGTATTCAGACCATAATCCGAAAGAAGATTAGTCTCTCTCATAAGTGAGGACAAGTCGCAGCGGCATTCTACAAGTAATATCCCACAGAATTGATCGTCCATTCCTTGAGCATTGGGTCGGACAGATAAAAATAGTACCTTTTTAAGTTCGATCTACCTACACTATTATGTATTATGTCTATTTTTAAATCTAAATAATACTACCAAACATGTCTATGGCTACTTTCGGTCCAAAATAAAGATATTCATTTAATTTTTTTTTTTATTGATGATGGGTTCTCGCTTGACCACAATCACACCTGATGGAAAGTGTTAACGAGGCCGAAGGTAGGACGCGATTACTCAGAAAAAAGCCTATTTACTCTCCTTTTGAAAGTGTCCAGATCGTATCTGTCCGGAAATACAGAGACAGGGAGATCCTTCCATTCTCTGGAAGTGCGTACCGAGAAAGATGAAGCGAAACGCTTCGTACGACAAGGAGGGAAGTCAATCCTGGAGGGATGGAACGACTCCGTGCGTCTGGTAGACCGGTCGTAAAAAGTTGATGGAGGCAGTAAATCATGCAGCCCCACGGCCCCATCAGAAGCAGCGTGCGCGGCGACTGACCCTGCGCGAGGTGCTCGACGATCCTGTAGGCGGCGGCGGCGCGGTCCAGCGCGCTGTCCACGGCCAGCGAGTCGGCGTCCAGCAGCACGCGCGCCAGCACGCGCAGCGACACGGACTTGACCGTGGCCTTGCACTTGTCCGCCGCCAGCGCGTAGCTGTCCGCGAACCCCGCCACCGTCGCCTTGAACCGGTCCAGCAGCTTGTACCTGTGGACCACGGTGTTGACGATCAAAGAGAATGACCAGTGACGAAAGCCTCGAGCTTCACGGAGGTTTCCTGCGAGGCCCCCTTTAAATGACTCGAGGGACGAAATGAAAAAGGCCCCCACGGAGCTGATGTACCGACGCCCCCGTTCGGTTACCGCTGCCAACGAGAATGACAGACAGTAGCTAATTTGAGGAAAAGTAACAGCATATTTGGAGTATAAGTATGATGTTACGGTCTAACGGTTTGACCTGTCTCCTCTCAAAGTCGATCGTGACTTCGAATCTCAACTAGTCTCGTAGTGTCTCGTTTTGGAATGTATGTGCGAAATTAAACCCACTGCGCGGGAACGCTATATGCCAAGCAATTTAATGATGCGTGTGGCGTTCCCAGTCCATACTGGACCGGCGTGGGTGGGCGTGGTACCTCGAGCCAATGCCCAGCCGTGGGACGTATGATGTACAGGCTGGATGATAGCCATCAAAGTGTTACCTGGTGAGTGCCTCTAGCAGCATGGTGGGGCTGAGGCGGCGCGGCTCGTGGTAGACAAGGATGACGCTACCGTCGCCCTTCTCTTTCTCCAGCCAGTCCAGGAAGTCCGTTAGCGCGGATATCTCAGACTTCGTCTTCAATATCTGATGAGACATCGCATTTGTTAAATATTTGTAGATGTAAAATGAAAAGTCTCTATTGAAATCATCGACATATTCCTTGTCGGTAATTAACTGTTTTCGTAAAACATTCGCATCGCCTCAAAAATTAGAACAATCAAGAAAAAACTTGCTTCTTATATTTAAACGCCGTTTTTGTTCGAAGTGAAACTTCTGTGCTTGTCTTATTATGAATTCTGTGCTATGGGTAGGTACCTTGTGGGTGTTGGTGTCTTTGAGCATGCGGTACCGGCCGACGGTGACGACGCGCACGTTGTGCCGGCGCCGCGCGCCCGGGTTCAGGTCGCCGTACGGCATTATGTACTGCGAGTACGACTGCTTCGGCGTGTACGCCGCGATCTGGCAGATCTGGAACAACGACCAATAAGTTACACCTACAGCTAACCACAACTGAAAGTGATCGCCAGCGTTCTCCTAATACTTTTTGCTGTTCTTAACTGTGGATATGCTTTCATCATGATCCCAGATTTGGCAGGTCAGGTTATTACATTGAAGCGGCTGCGATCTTACCTCCGTAATCCTTACTACAGGGAAACCAGACCAACAGTCCCCCTCCCCTTCGTGACGCTTTTTCCCATCTCTTTAGGCTACAGGCACGTTTGGCTACCCCTCCCTCTCCTATGAGCATAACCTGCTAAAGGTGCGATTCCGAGCCTCGCGGCAAGCGGCAGCAGCAGACGGTGGACGGCATTACAAAGCAGTATGAATTTGTACAGGACTTATTCCTGCGACTGCCGGGTTATGGGCACTTATCGGGCAGCAGTTGCAATCGTGGTCGTAATGGGTCGGCCCCTTCCTACAAATTCGTACTGCAAAATAACGCCATCGGCAGTCGCGGCACATGCCGACGACCGTCTGCTGCTGCAGTCTGAGATCGCTAAAATCTAGTAAATATTCATTTGATCTTTTAGTTTCTTTGTATTCATTATTAGGCCAAGTATCGTTGATATAACTATTGGGTTGAGTTATCAGGCCATTATTTAGACATTAGTGTTTAGACAAGACACATTTCCGAGGTTTCTTATCAGCAGGAATTGTTTAAATAAACTACACAAAGTAACAACAACTATTGTTCATGTTCGTGGGATGTTAGCGTATAATTGATTACTTATGCTTTCAATCAGTCAGTAACCTTATCAAAAACATTTCTTATCTAAGACTTGCTTGAATTACCAGAATATGTTTATCACGTATTGCTCCTAAGCTTTATTAGCAAAAAATGTAGATCAGTTTCTATTAAAAGAACTCCAGAGGCTCTAACAGGTTAGCTATTGTTGCGGACATATCTCTTTCCAAACAGTAAAGGCCCGGCCACACCGGAGGCGTCTGCAGCACGGCTCCAGTTCGCTGCGTAGAGCGTGACTTGCACGCAACAAGGTGGCGTCGATGTTGTTGGTGGTACGACCTTGTGTATGGTCCGGTCGGATCGCTACCACCATCTTGTCCGCTAATCCAGCCTCAAGCAGCAGTGCTTGCACTGTTGTATTCCGGCATGGAGAGCAATACAGCCGGCAAAATTACTGGCACAAGAGGTATTCCATCTTGGCAACGCATCTGCAATCTCCTTAGTTTTGCGGGTGTCTATAGGCAGTGGTGATCACATACCACCAGGTGACACACTTGCTCGTTTTCCTGCCTATGTTGTATAAAAAAAACTGAACATAATTCCATACATTACAACCGGCGCCTGTGGACGCACGCGTCTCCGGAACCGTGCTGCATACGTTGTGTTGCCATGACTTGTGTGTGTGAAAGTGATGGGTGGATATTTACGCGATAGATGAGTACAGTTCCCGGCTAACATCTTTAGCTCTGACCTTGACTGGGCAGTAGCCATTTCTAATACAAATGTGTAAGCGCAAAGATACCCCCCTCCACTCGATTTATGCTGAAGTTATTTGTCTGCAACTAGAACGTGCTACTGATGTCCCGATGAAGAGGATTCTGCGGTTTTTAGAAAGAAGTCTAGTTAGACGCAACCTAACCTAACCTAACCATAAGACGAATCATGTACAGGTTTCTCACCATCGAGATATAAAAAAGTAGTCTCTTCAGGAGAACTTTAAGAGGAATACACTTAATAATTTGGCAATATCTAATCTAAATCCCACTAAACCCATTATTTACAGTTCACAAACAGTTTGTTCTTTTGGCTCTAAGGCAAACTTCACAATAACAGATAAAGACATACATACTCGTATTTTAACTAAAGAAGCGGTTAAGTTTAGTGTGCGTTTATGGTAGGGGGGGGGGGGGGATCGTCGTCTGGCTTTTGACTTTGACTACTTCACGCCAGTATTCTGCATCTGCAACAGTGGAGAACTGGAGGGTGGGCTGTAAAAGTCAGGCTACAATAGATGCGTTTGGGCACGGCTCCAGCTCGCATCGTAGAGCCGCATTACGTGCACGCAACGCAAGCGATGTGCCATCTCAACATGTAAAGTTTATTCATCCTCACTTGTCTTAAGTAGTAACAACATTCTAATCTAAAATATCAATTTTTGCCATCAAAATATTGTTGGTTTGAATAAAGCATTACAAAGCATCAAATTATAAATCACCTTTCTTATGTAAAGCTTGGATTTGCTTCATTTAGGCCAGTATTTCTTAACCTGTGGTCCGCGAACCCCTGGGGGTCCGCAAGCATATGTATGGGGGTCCGCAGTCTTATCTACGGATCATTAAACAATTATAAATAAATGCCACCAAAAGTCTCGTAATTGCTATGCACACATATTTTTGTAATTTGTAGTGCTAAAATAAATGGTCCGAAATTTATTGCTGGTTTTTTTATTGAGGGGGTCCTTAAAATTGTGCTGGATTTCCTAAGGGGTCCGTGGATAAAAAAGGTCAAGAAACCCTAATTGGGGTGTCAAAACTAGTTTAGGTGACAAAAAGTGAAATTTTAGGTAAGACTTTTTTTTACATAAGACAAGTAAGAATGAATAGACTTTAATTACAACCGCCATGTAAACTCGCGTCTCCGGAGCCGCGCTGCTTTCGCATCCGGTGTGTAGCAGTGAGCGGTTAGCTTACCTCGTCGATGAGCCGGCGGCCGGTCGTGTCCATGTCCCAGCCGACGAGCGCGTAGTTGCCGGGCGGCAGACCTGCGGGCCGCTCGGCCAGCGCGGGCGGCAGCTCCGCCGGCGCCTCGGGCTCCGCGCCGTTCACCTTCACGTCTGACACCATTGCCATTAAAGCTGCTTTGCGGCTGCGAACAACGAGAGATCATTTATATAACGGTCTATGTGGATATCATAAATGTCATAAGTGTTGAGAAGGCGTACCTATAGGCGTATACAATGGGTCATGAGCCACACGAGAAACTTTGCAAATAAAGCGAAAGCACTATCTGTAGTATAGTATGTATTAAAGTAATCTATTGGTAGCATGACTCTATAAGCCTCTGGCTTAGCCTTAAACTCTGTGTACTTATTTGAGATCTTATAGTTGCCACACCATAATAAAACTGCATGTTTTTCCTTTTGATAACCTATTTAAATCAATGGGGCCTGCAAAGTATTAAGACTTGGAGAGTCTTGGAGGTTCAAACTTCGCTCTGAAGGGTTCGCTCTGAACCTTGGGAAACTACTCCATACAAATGCTTGGATGGTAGCTCTAGAAGTATGTTATTTACCCAACTGGCGCCGGGAGGGAGAGTTATTTTTTAAGTACACAGTCTATTATATTTTAATTGCGTAATCACATGTCAATCGGAAAAACCATTAAAAAACTTACTGGCATTTGTTTTTTTGTCAGGATATCCACCATACTAACACATTCTGTGCAAATTTCAACTGGTCGGATCTCATTGACACTCTCAGAGTACCTATTCACACTATTCACGTTTGCCAATTGACATGATAATTTCAATTTATTTGTTACTGGTTATGTTTAATTATAACAGTTTACACACGTTAAGTATGAAGACATTGGTACATGTCACTCTGCCTACCCAAGCAGGGTGCCATGTACCAATGTCCACCTTCATACACCCGAATTCACCAGAATGTGACTATACATATATATACAATATCTTAAGAAGTCAATATTTTTTGCATAAAACATGGCATATATCCATCTATTAACATAAGCTTTAAAAATTTGAATGAATCATAGCAAGTGGAAATCTGTGGTCCCTGCCTACCACTCCGGGAAACAGGCATGAGTTTACCTAGGTATTTTGAAAAGGGTTAAGGCTACATTCCTACATTCAAACAATAAATTGTTGTCAAAGTTAACTGGGAGTGGGTAAAAGTAGTTTTTCTACACAAAAAAATTTAAGTATCAAATTAAATATTAAATTTCTCCATACTGTACCCACCACATGACGCGTCTCTACAACGCCTACGCGCAAGGCACTGTCGGCCCAACATATATAGTCAATGTAAAGTATCCTATTGTAATTTGTGTGTATAAACTATTATTTACACCTCAGGGTCACAACCACACTGAGGTAATGTTGACACATCACCATGATACCACCTGTTTGTTCTATTACTGTTAGCTATACTTAATTTTCACTACCGGCGTCCCCCGCGGGGCCCCGACGCCACGCAAGGGGAGGGGGGAGCAATCTCCACCATATAGCACCCCACCGTTGATGTTCAGTGGGTGAGTCCACATAGTTACTTTACATCGTATAATAGCAAAAATTATCATATATTTTTTTGTAACAGGAAAAAAAATATTATTAACTAGGTAATTAATTTACTACAGCGAAATAAGTATAGACGGGACATAGCTACAAAAAGATTGAAGCCGAAAAGTGGGTAGTTTCCGGGGGTAGTCATTATTGACACTTTTGTGACCTAGTGTGAGGGTGGTTTGATTTAATTTGTGGAGACACAGTGAAGCCTGTTTTGGACTGTGACCATTGCAATGTGGTTGAATTTTTAGAGCTTAGAAAAGATAAAACCAAGTCCCACAAATTTTCACTCAAACCCACCCCAAAAGGGGCACAAGGTTATCTACCCACTTTCGAAACAATCAATTAATCAAACCGCTTACAAAATGTAATTTCAAAACCTCATTTTGATTTAAACATCTGCAATTACTCATTATCTAGTTAAATGTGGTTATTAAATTGATACTGCAATGCAATGGAAAAAAAAAGAATTTTCAAAATCAGTAAATAAATTAATGAAAATATTGATGTGTCATTAGTGATTAGAAACACTTAAATCCATATCTTCAAAACAACTGAACCGATTTTGATGAAACTTTCACTATTTCCCAAGTTAATCCAAAAAAATAGAATGTATTCCAATAAAATGACAAGCTTTGAAATACATTAATAAATATACAAATGATTATAAAATTTGGCACACCCATTCAGAAGCTTACAATAGAGTAACATCTTCAAATGCTATGTATTTTCAACAGCACACACTGGTTGAATTGATAATCTCCCTTTATAAGTCTGTTAAAATTAACAATTACATGGTCTCTGCCTACCCCATCCGGAAAAAGGCGTGAATTAACGTATGTATGTTTATACAACCTTTACCCGCCGACTACATTCTCATCAGACATGTCCATGCCACCACCGAAACTGAAACTATATGACATTTGTATTAAATATAAGACTGCAGCACAATGTGGCTTGAAATTAAAGTCTTAAAATTCTGACAATGACGGTTAACAGGTTAAAATCCAGTTAAAGCTTTCTACAATGGTGACCCAGACACTATAGTTTATTCTATTGTTATAATAGCTATAGCTATTTACTGTCAGCGTTTGATATAATGAAAGATGTGTGGGTATCTAGAGAATTGTGCTTTCATATCCTAACGGTTTCTTTGTTTAACGCATCAATTGCAAAACTTCGCAAATAACAATGAAATGTATTATTGCATATGCAAGAGCTTGATCTTTGGCAGTGAGTTTAAGTATCTACCTACTAAGTGAGTGCAGTTGTACTTAGCTAGCATACCTACAAAAAAAATATTGGTGAAAAAAATGATATGTTATCAAACTACTGCTGATTACAAGATTTACAACTATGTTCATAAATTCAGTAGCAGAACAAATAACAATAACAATACAGGTAATCAAAAAATTTAACTAATGGATCATAATAATTGTAGGGTCACTATAAATCTACCCTCAAGGTTGTCTTTCAATACACAGATGAAATGTATTTATAATGTCATTGTTCTCCCAAGAAAAGCAATGTTTGTACACCTGTGAGGTTACTAAACTTGTTTGATAACCATAATTTACTGCTGTATGTAAATAAACATGAGTTGTTGAACTTGTGTAATTTCTAAATATTCACAAGCCACCACAGTACGTCACGTCTCAATTCTGACGCCATAGAAATGCATCTTTAAGTGGGCAGACTAATGAGGTCATAATAGCAACATGATAAGGTTATATTGTTTAACATGGTATCTATGTAACACAATCTTGTACACGAAACCACGCATAGCGACCAATCAGTCACAATATTATTAAACCAAAATCAAAGTACAATCAATCGGTTCAAACTAACCCAACAAAGTTGTATCGTACTGCGGCAAATGCAAAAAAACCGGCGGCTAAAAATCGATCATGAAAAACAAATTACTGCAGCTTCAAGAGCCCAGACCCCAATAAAATCTATCGTCCAAATAAATTCGATGTGATAGCATATTCCTAATGCATCATTCTGACTGTTCAAATCAGAGTCCAGGCAATCGGAATTATAGGGAAAATAAAAAAATAGGACACGTGGCGGTCTCTCCTCAGAGACATTTGCCCCACCCCAGTGTCAAAATAATTAATGATTATACTCACAGCTGGAATCTACTGCTGTTGTTCTGGTTGTTTGTAAACAGTCTTCAAGGAACGACGGTTGCCGGGGTTCTGGAAATGCTGTAAAGTAAAATAATTGAGTAGAAAATATCACAAAATCTCGGCACGTGTGCGGCAAACCGCAATAGCGAACGAACGAGCGAGAACGAACGAATGGAATGGATTAGAATAACAGAAGCCTAGTCGCGTTCAGGTACCTACGAATTTTTACTATTACATTCCCTTCATAAAAATTCTGATAATATATTTGTAATGCATAGCGCAATAATTATTACTAAATAAATAAAATTCTTATAATACATACATAAACAGTTTAGCAAGCCTGCAACACAAATTTACACGGTATATATAATGTACAGTGTTGATTTGTAATAACACTAACAAATATAAAATTCTTTACTTGTATTTCTCAACGCTTTTTCCCAGAACAACATACAGAAGTGACAGCAAAATGAAACAAAATTTATTCGTTTTTCGAAAACTGTCTGTCAAAAAAGTTTTGTTAGGTTCTTTGGAAAGTTTTTATTGACCATCAAAAGTAATTTTGCTTATTTTGAACGCAACCATTTGTTTCTTCGAATGCAAGCTGTCAACACGCACCGTTCTGAAATCATATTCTCAAATTCATACCGTTTTGAAATATTTTATGGTGACAAAGCAAGCTTAACATAATAGTATGCCAATTGTTTTACCACACTTGATATACTTCTTTACCAAAAAGAGCAGTAGTTTTATGATATGTGGATTGGTTTTGTTTACCAACAGATTTAATCAATTAATCATTGAGGTGCTGAATGCAAAAAGCTAACAATAAATGTTTTTGAACGCATTTTTTTTATGTCAAAAATGCTGTTTAGTTTCGCGTATGCATAGAATAGAAGAAATTCATTTTATAAAATAAACTGTTAGAACTAACTGAAAATGACAGAAAATGTTGAACATTACCGAAATCAAATAGCATTAGCTCGGACTGAAATAAAGAATTTAAGGTCAGGTGAAAGTGGTGAAACTGTTGCGATAAATGGGCGAGTTACGGTGCTTTTTGTTGCGGATGCTAATTTTGTTCTTATTCGTTGTAGGCAGCAACTATCTGCGCTTAAACACGAGCATTTGAAGGAAATCAAAGTTATTAAATCAGCTCTAAGCGAATTGCGATGCGCCAACTGCGCTGATTCAGGTATAAAGCCCTATTTACCCTTATTAAGCGTGTTTTTGTTATATAAACTTCTATACAGCACACGAAGACATACTCTCAGCGCTTTTCCCCAGATTTGTCAAGAAGACTTCAACCAGTTAAAAAACGGTTAAAACTGATATATCTAATTTGCTCTGAAATATTTTTTACAGTTGCCCCTGCATATCAAAGTCCTCAGTTTATATAAACTAAATAGATATCAAACTTTTAAAAGCATTCAAGTTCCCCTGTTTACCTGTAAGTACTAACTAGACATGAATGTTTTAAAAGCATTCAAGTCCTCTGATGAATTGTTTTAAACTTTCGCGATTTTCACACATATTTATAACGTTATCAGTACTTTAACGCAATAAAAGTATATTGTTAATTTACCTCGACGTTTCGGGCATGTTTCAACAGCCGTGGTCACGAGTAGTCTACTACTTTGAGGTAAATTAACAATATACTTTTATCGCGTTAAAGTCCCGATAATGTATAAATAAGTCCCCTGATTATCTATTCTAAATAGAAATCGAAGTCTTAAAAGCATTCTGCTACAATCTTTTTCAGCCACGTCAGTTCAGAACAGTCACAATGAACAGCCATCTTCATCAGAAGAAGGCAGCATTGCATACCAGCCTATTGGAGTCATTGAGACTACTTTTCAGAGCAAGCGGGGAGTGCCTCGCCAGCCGTCGGTGCTGGCCAAGGCTCGGGGAGCAGTGGTCATTGACACTAACATTTTCAATAACCCGGAACATGCTCTGAGTGGTTTGGAAGAGTTCTCTCATATGTGGTAAGTCAAATGATAAATAATTATTAAATTCAGGTGTTACTTTCTGCAAATCCATGTGATAAATGGAATGGACTGTTGAAAACATATTAAATCCAACTTAATTCCAGTAATAGCTTCACTTAATGCTCATTATGAAATTATGATAATTATGAATTTTACATGGGGCATCAAGATTCTTGTAGATCTTTATTTAGATTTTATAAATAATAGTTTAAATTTAAAATGGTCACTTTCTAAATATTACATTGGGGTCCATTTAGGAATGCACAATTTCCAATAGTTATATCTGGGAGGGTCATCATTCTGAGTAAAAGCCATCTGGAATTCTAAACCTACATGCGCAAAGATGTTTTGACTGCACATTTCCAGGGTGATATTCCACTTCCATGCGACGGGGAGCCAAGGCATGCCAGCTAAGGTGGCGCCGCCGCGGCTCGGGGGCGAGCGCCGCGGCGTGCTGGCCACGCGCTCGCCGCACCGGCCGTGTCCGCTCGGCCTGTCGCTGGTCAAGATACAGAGCATCCAAGGTAGGGCTGCCATAAGTGTGAGGACTCAGACCGGGACACTTCAAGAAAAACTACTAAAGGTAGAAAAAACGGAACTTTTATTACAACAATAGGTAACTTTAAAGGTTTATTTCTTGCCTAAATACAGAACAACTTTTAACACAGCCATTCAATGCCAATTCAATAGTTCTGATAATTTTACAAAATATTGATAAAAAAAAATATTTTTACGAAATCAACATTAACTAAAGTAAGTACCTATCTGTCAACATTTTTTTAATTAGCACACTATGTAATCAACAAACATAAAATTATCACAATGTATTTTTTTTAATAAACCCAAAATATAATCAACAAAATTAAATATAACATTCTCATCTATCCATGGCATTGTTATTTTTTTAAATTGACACAAAATATAATCATCAACGTACGGTTAGCCTAGCTAGTTAGAGCACGTTTATTGGAGGTATATTACTGTTTACCAAGTCCAGCCCTCTATTAAATAACTATGATTTTTAAACTGGGACAATTTGCTTATTGGCTGGGACGTCGGGACACCATGCTTCAAACCGGGACATGTCCCGGCGTACCGGGACGTATGGCAACACTAACCCTAATGATAGAGCACCAAAATTTACTCCCAAATTTTAAATTAAACAGGGCATTGGGAATATCGGCGAATAACGGGGAGCCCACAGTACAGAGTGTCCTCCACAGGCCAATATTCTCAATGTCATGTTTAATTTAAACAAGCTCAAATAGACTAGACAAACATTTCAATCAATAACACAAGTGGACAATGATATGCACGCACCTGCTTTAGGCTGACTGCATTACAAATAATTATATTTTTGTATTTTGTATTTATTATTTATTGTCCAAAAACTGTATATAAAATTGCCAACTTGACGGGGTATGGGAAGATGCTTAGTGAGTTGCGATTGGTTCGTTTGTTGGTCATACACGGCGTAAACTTTCTATTCGAGGCTTGGCCCTCGATTACAGTATTTTCTAGTCCAAACTCGGTCGGGCTATACAGAGGCCATAGGATAATTTTATTATATTACAGTCTATGATGCCCACTGAGGTATCCTTAACAATTCTATATTTATGGCACGATTTAAGCGTACGAGATCTTTCATCGTTTCTAGTGTCTAATCTGTTCTTCAGGCAACCGTATCTCCTTCCTCGGAGTGGACATGGTGAACGGCACCCCGGTGCTGGACATTAAGCCGTACATCCCGCAGTACGACTACCCGGCGCCGGTGTTCGGCGGCGCGCCCATGTCGTCCATGCTGCGCCCGCCCACCGAGGGCACGAGCGACGCGCCGCCCGCCGGCCTGCAGCGCGATGACGAAGCCTTCGATCCGAGGTCAGTCGGTGAAGCTCCAGGGCGACACTTCAGACCTGATTGGTTAATAGTTCGTTATAGACTTAAAAACTGTTGTCCGCGACTATGTCCGCGTAGGGTCTCTGCTGAGTCGCGCGGGTGCACGGAACGGGTGCACGCCGATCCAAAAATAGTATGAGAGCCTCCGCTAAATCGCGCGGGTTTTTTGATAACGTGAACGCGCTCCGTGCAGCCGCGCGACTTAGCGGAGGCTATCGTCGCTATCCCGCGAGAATATATATCTTTTTGGGATAAAAAGTCTGGCTATTCCCTAAACGCAAACGTCACCCTGCTTCAACAAGGTTCTGTGCTACCTCCGTTCCATCCCTAAACTCGGTAGTTTAGCATTTCTCTTACAAGTTTCATCGCCCTTTTCACTCCCTTAAAGTTTTATTTACGGGACAAAAATTAACCTATACCCTTCTCCACTGTCTCATCTATCCTTATACAAAAGTTCTTCAGAATTAGTCAAGATAGGCGTGAAAACGTAACAGACAGGAGTTAATTTCGCATTTGTCAATGCAACGCAAATTTTATCAATTACCATTCCCTTTTCTTGAATTCGTCTTCAATTTTGAAATAGATTTAGGCCCGTACTGACGAGTATTTGAGTTCAAACTAGGTTAGGCAAGCAGCAATAAATCATGACTACTTTCCTTTTCAGCCACAGTCCCCGCTTACCCAACCCGATCGGCATCGACACGATCAGCCCGCTGCCGCGCTCGCCCATCGAAGACGGCATGCCCTCGCCTGACAACCCGCCGGCCGGCTCGCCCGTCGCACCGTCGCCCGGCTCGCCTGCGAGCATCGACATGCTCGACGGGAACTTCGTGCGATCCCCGGCCCGCAGGCCCGACACCGAACGCGGCGCGCCCGACGGACAGGAGAGGTTCACGCCGCCGCAGTCCGCCCATCTCACGAGCATCAGCCACGATGGCATCCGAGTGGCGCCCTGGATAGCCAACCCGCCGTCCCAGACGTACGAAGTGAGGTTCACGGATGACGCCTTGGCGAGACTGATCGAATTAATAGGTGATAGGGCGCAGGCGTTCAAGAATAATATAGTCACTCTGCTCTCTGAAGATCCCAGGTCCCATTACGTGAGAGTGAGGTATCCGGACCACGAGTACAGCTGTGTGCTGGAGGATCTCTCTATTAGTTGCGTGTTCGATGCTAGTTCCGCTATCTGCAGTATCATCGCTGTCCGCAGCGCGGATGAACTCCAACAGAATTAGACTATAGTATTTATATTGCGATGAATATATTTTTGCCTAATGTTCAAATCTCAATAATTTATTTTATGCAAGCACAATTACAATATGTTGGCACAAACGGCTACTTTTATTTGCGGGTGGGGTGGGAAATTAAAATGCCAATTTAAATAAATAGAATTTATTACATTTTTTAAATTCATAATTGATATATTTTGAAATATACAATAATAATTTGATAATAAATTAAACTAACAATAAAACTAATAGCTTAGGCTCTTTCACAAATCTCTAAGCTACCAGCGCTTCGTAAAATGGAATACTCTGCTGAGAAGAAACGCCGCAAGAAACTCGGCAACATGTTTATAGTAAAGCACTTAAAATAAAGATTAAGGATAAAAGTAAATTATAAACGTAATGCAACTAACATAAAACAATTAAATTATAATATCTTTCAATTTAATTAAATCATTATATAATAATATCCATGTAAATACTGTTTTTATTTTAATTATGGCTGCTAATATACTTTCATAATGCTATGCCGTAACTCTAAAACTAAGTTATTTTTTTAAATACTTATGCTTAGAACAATTATTATAGTTTTATTAATGTATAGTCGACCAAGAAATTGCTTGTCCACTTTTTGACCGTATTACAAAGGGATAAGGTTCAAAAGTGGTCAAGCAATTACTTGGTCGACTTTACAACTGGAAGGCGCACAACACATGACCTTTAATATATCATTGGAAATCAACCCTTGCACTAAGGGCATAAAGCTCCTATTTCAACAACTATGCCATCAAAGAAATGCTGTTCCAGAAAGTCATAGTTTATAATACTTTGTGTAGTTATTTGAAATCGCGTCAGAAATATTTAATGCTGACATGTATGTAAATATTTAACTGTGACATGTAGGTATAGTTGGAACAACCAGTCGTGATACTTCTGTTTTTTTTTTAGTTTTATTCGAATCACTAGGTACAGATATAGTGCAAAAGTATTTTCCATCGGGAAAACTCGGATCTTACACTCAGCTCACTGTTACTCCAGACCAAAATTTTAAATAATAAAAAAAATCCATATTCTGCATGTTATCGCGCTATGTTACATCATTCAATTCAAACCTAAATTTTCTGGTAGAAATGTATGCGTTTCCCTGAGCCAAAGTTGCCAATAGTTTCCAAAACTTGTAATTCCATATATCTCAATTTGCCACCTTTCAATTCAATTGTTTTAACAGAATCGTCTTGGTTCCAGCGGATCTTTTCGGACAGAGGAGCCCAGTTCTTGCCGTCACTTGAGTGCTTGTACTGAATTTGTAGGAAAGTGCCGTTGCCAGCATCTGAGCGTGGTATGTATTCCATTTTATCTACTTCGTACACTTGACCCAGGTCGAAGTTTAATTTCAAAAAATGTCCTGTGTCGGGGTTTGCTTTACCTGGAGTGTCCCAGTGCGTGTGCCATAAAGAATTCACATCGTCATCAGTTAGTTTGTAAATTTCTTGGCTTGGCTGACAGGGAAGATTGCAGGATACCTTTACCCCTTTAATCGCATGTTTGTGTGGATCCTCCTTTGTACTAGCTGTGATCTGATCACTCCACTCTGAAACACCTTTAGCTACTGCACGGATCCTGAAGGAGTGAGTAGTTGAAAACTTCAATCCATCAAAAGATACTTTGTTGTCCACTATGTTACTGAATATAACACCATCTCTTTCTATTTCATACTTGGTAGAGTCATTAGCCCCATCCCAGGACAACGTCACAGATGTTGGCGTAGCCTCGCTTTGAAGAGCTACAAAGTTAGTCGGTGTTGGAATTGAAGACGAATATTTAGAGTAACTTCCGATAACTTCTCTTCTATTCGCAAATCCAATGATTTTCAGCGCAATTTTTTCTTTGGTAACATCAGCTTTTTTTAACTTTATTAACAAAAACTTTTGTTTAAGCTTATTTTCAGCAATATTTTGAAGATACGGATTCACAATGTAGTCTTCTTTTAAGAAATAAACATTTTCTTTTGAATCGAATTCTTCATCTGATTTAGCTTCTGGCAAAGGAATGAATCCTCCTTGGGTCGTGACTTCTACATCCACTTTTTCACTAGAAGTCATTATTCGTAGTAGAGTTGTTCTCTCTTTTACCATGCCATTATATTTCCCGACAGTTTTTTCAATGGCTATATTTAAGTCCTTCGCCTCGTTTTCCGCATCGTTCCTGAATGCCATCTTTATATTTGTTCTGGCAAAGTCTCCCTTTGCGTACTCAATAGACACACCGTCATCTTCGTAAACTTCGAAATGTGATTCGCCACAGGGATAAAGATTGAAAAATCTGTAATCCTTTTGTATTTCAGAAGGATTATTATTGGGATTTGTCATGGGTATAATGGCACCACTTTTGACGAAAACTGGTATCTTCCACAGAGGGACGTCAAACTTATTGTAGATTTTACCTCCCTGGTACATTTCACCCGTAAAGAAATCAATCCAAACTTGATTACTGCTTGGCAAGTAAATCTCATTCCGGACGGGGCCTGCAGAGATAACTGGTGCCACGAGGATGTTAGGTCCCCACATATACTGATACTTAGAATCATTCGTGTATGCCGGAGTTTCATTTTTGAATTCAAGGAACATGGCTCTTACCATTGGTAAACCTCGAATAGATTCGTGATTTATCGAGTTATTGTACGGCATCAGCATTGATTTTAATTTTAAGTAAGCTCTATTAATATGTTTAGCTTCCTCATCAAATGTAAAAGGTGTTTTGGGGACCGAACCCCATCCATCCATGTTCAACTGTAAAGGAGTGAAAGTCTTCCATTGATAATCTCGAATATTAATTTCTTTAACACCACCGGAAAAAATCCCGTCCATATCTGATCCCACGACAGGTTGACCAGAGAGCCCTGTCCCAATGTATGTCGGTACATGAAAACGAATATATTCCCATTGCCCCCCATATTGATCTCCACTCCAAATCCCGGCGTATCTTTGAGTCCCCGCCCACCCATCGACCATAATAATAAACGGTCTGGCGTTAGTCTTAGAAGCTTTATCAAATATGTCGGTAGCTGTTTCAACTGCAGTTAGGCCATAAGAATAGCCGCTTCCGATCCATGCCACGTCACATTTAAGTGCCACTACGCCAGCCTGACTAACCTCTCCGCTTAAATCTCTTTCTCCCTTTTTCGGATTATCTGGATTTTTTGGACGCAAGTTAGACTCTGTCCAAAGAGCAATTTCTACACCCTTTGCTCTTGCGTAATCACCGAATTCGTTCAAGTTTTCTATATCTCCTTTTAGAGAGTCAGTTTGTCCATACCCTGAGCCATAGCCGTCATTAGGGATGAACCAGCCTAACGGCATGTCATGACGTTGGTATCTATCTATCATCGCACGCGCAGAAAATTGGTAGTTTTTATTTTCTCCGTTCAATGACTCTAAAATACCCGTATTTTTGCCGTTCTTATTAGGTTGATGTTTTTTGTAATACTCTCCGTCTTCGAACAGAATTGCACCAGGTGTGTTAGCTGAAACTTTGTCCCAATAATCGCGATTGAAAGTGTTCAAATGTGCTTCATAAAATGCATATGCAGGAAGCAAAATCGGCCGACCCGTAAGGCGAAAATAATCCAGTAAAATATTTTTAGGATGAGCATTTATGATATAAAATGCATCATAGTAATCGGTATCATGTGTCGTTTTCACACTGTCGGGGTTCTTTTTGCCAAAATCGTAATGGCCTTGTTGCCAGGTATTTCTTAGGATACCATAGCCGTATGTAGACCAATAAAAGGGATTGGGTGACGCAACTCCGCCATCAATCCAGCTGTTTGTATTCACGATCTCTATGGCTTCACCTTTATGAGCAAATCTGCCATTTTGCATTCCGCCGCCATAGAAATGTTCATCATAATGGTGTACTAATATTTGAGAGGCTTTATGATCCGCGAATGAGATTGAGGTTGTTTCGCGTAGAACTTCTCTATTGTTACGTTTATCTTTGACACTCATTCTCCCTCTTTTTTTGTGAAAGCTGATTTGTATATGTTCGGCGTCTATGATGTAGGATTCTTCTTTTTCTTCAAGAGTAGATATTTCAAATGGAGGTGTGTCATAGTCTTCCACGCCCTTGGTGATAATTTTTGCCACGTCTTCTTTATTTCTAGGCGTAGGAAAGTCAAGGAATTTTTGAGAAGACACATAATATCTAAAGCTATTCCCGTTTAAAATATATACCCTACCCAGGTAATTTGTGTTATATTTAATTTCATAATAAAGATGTAATTTTTCTATACTTTTGATATGGCCCAATTCCTGTTCTTGTTGCGACATCGTGTTTATGAATGGAGAATCTGAATAGCAGGTGTTTGGTGGTCAATCTGGAAGAAAATTTTGAACATTAGGCCAAACTAGATAAAAAAACTTGGAGGACCACTCAGAACCACTCTTACACATCACTGCCTGAAAGCACATGACTTGAAAGAAACACGTTTAGTTTTTTTTTCTGGATAATACTAACTGACATTTTGTTTGAGATTTTGTTTTACCTCAGTCTTAAACAGCTGGCTCTACTTTCACGTAAAATATAGGTGATCCGTGGACATCCAAGTCCAATGATACAGCTCCCGGCAAACAACTTGAGCATTGACCTTGACTGCGCAGTAGCCGTTTCTAGTACAAATGTGTATGCGCAAACTTACTCCCTCCACTCGATTTATGCTCAAGTTGTTTGCCTGCAACATTAACCACTATGACCTTCAGAGGCCCTAGCACGCTAGCTTTTGTCACGGACATCTATTCTGTATCTTTACATATAATAATAATGTACCTGGCCTGTCTGTAGATAGGTGGCATTGTAAAAAAGAGCAATGAAAGCCAAAACAATTATTGTTAGTCTTTTTGTCCGTCTTTATGTTTGAACGCGCATTACGCAAAAACTACTGTACGAAATTGTACAAGAATGTATTGATCGAGGTTGATCTTACTACCGTATGTTTTATCTTCATAGTTTTGGGGTGAGTTTTTGTTTTTTAGTTTCGTTTATTAATTAAAATATATTTCGAGAAAAATCACATCACTTCTCATGCCTTATAGATTATTATACACCTATGTTATTTCCGATAAAAAAAGTTTACTGTTACCATAAAAAAGGTTGCAAAGTTAACCAATTTACCTTAACTGACATGGATACCAGTAATGACAATAAAGTAGTATAAAATCGTGATACTTACAGCAGTATTACTACCTTGGTAACTATAAAGTTACGACTGGTATCTTGAAATGCTGTTGAAGCACTGGATAGTTTTCAATTTATCATTCACTTTATATAATGAACAAGTACTTGTCAATTATCAGATGTTCAAGCAATAGGTAGGGAAGGTAGCTATTTCAATAAAAATATATTTCCAATCACTGAACAATGTTATCTAGTGTACATAACATGATAGAATTTTATCTTTTATTTTACTTTTCAATTGAGTTAATACTAACAAAGAGTTATTATTGTAATCATATATTTTATATAAATGATAATAAGTATATTTAACAAGAATAACTGTCGCTATACATGAGTGAAAAACTTCAAGGAAATTAATTTGAATTATGGATATCTATGCAAAAAAACCATTAGAGTATACGATTAAATACCGCTTCTTCCTTGTTTACTATTTTTAGAAAGCAGTGCTTTACATGCAGTTCCAATAATAGAGGTTCGGTCGCAACGAGGAGGCGTAGTGGGAGGCTACAAACTTGTAACAGACAGGTAGTAAGTATATTCTGCAAGCATTATTGAAATAAAAACAGTGCTATTCAATATTTATTGATTGGGACTGAACCTAAACTGCGGGAATTCTCAGAAGTATGTAGTTTCTTATGTAATTCATGAATTATATGAGAATCTCTTATCTTATATTTATAACGCGAATGGCAAGTGATCTCACAATTTATCCCGCTTGGTGGCAGCACTGTAAAGTTTGAACGGAGATTTGCTGAAATGATTTATTTATTAATGTTTGAGAAAAGATTTGACGCACAAAATAACATCGTTATTACAATACAAAACTTATAAGTCAAATACGTGAACTTATGCTCAAAAAAGAATTCGACAAACAGCCGTCACCATTCACCGTGGCGCCTCTATGGGATATAATTTTTTAGAACTACTCGGATTAGTTCCTATTAACAAATAAAGCAATTTACGGCAATGTTTACAAGTTACAAGTTCTTTAGTTCCAAAATATGAAAATAACTGATAGGTAGCAAAATAAGTAAAACTGCCTGCGGCCCTAACATGACAGCACAGGTTTAGTTTAACCCCTTCCTGTGTCTCTGTCTAACTAGTGTCATAAGAATGGGACGCAGATAGAGAAACTAAACTTAGCCAGTCATGTTAGGGCCACTGAAATGCGGTATATCGGGGTTTAAGAACAACGTTACTGCTTACATTTTAATTAGATACATTGATCTTTAAACAAATATTGCAGCTTTCTTGGGCTTTGCACGTTTTAAGGTTAATTAAAAAAAAATAACCAGTTTTTATAATTAGCCCCCCGGATTATATATGTATGCAACTACCTATGGGCTCCACCCAGCGCTATCTAGGGGCCCCGTGTTCGGTCCGTCAGAAAAATAAGTCATGGTATTACAATACGTTACAATACAAAAATGCTTTGTATTATATCACAGTATCAATTTCACAAAATAAAGATATAAAAAGGAAACTCGACAGTTATAATTTGATGCCGAGCATGCTCTATATGTAATCCGGCCTCGATTTTAACAATAAATTATACACTTAGGTATATTAAAATGGCTTCAATGGAAATAAATGAAGTTATTTATTTTCTAATACTATGGCATATTGCCACGTGGGACGGTAATTACTCAAAAACAATGGCATTAGCGATAAGACGAAAATATATAGAAAAAGCTCTTTGTAACCAAACACTTTGGTACTAACTAGCATAAAATGCTTCAAATGCACTAGAAATTTTGAATTTAAATTAAAAACCGTGCCAATACTGCAGTGCAACAGGAAAAGTATCATGATTTGTTATTGGAACTATAATTATGTAGTATACGTCACGTCACCTTCATGTCATCCACACTCGCACCCTACCCTACTACCGTAAGTTATTTAATTGCATTAGAAATTAACTCTGCTCGAAAAAAATTAACACTTAATTGTGCCAGTGGGGTTAGTGTTTGTTTGTTTACTTTACAAAAAAATTCTAAAATTGGTACTAAGAATAATTTCGAAACAAATTAAAACTCCTCTCGATGTTACTAATCCATCCACATCCACCCCACAACGTCGACCTCGACCATACCGGGAGCACAGAATAGATAATACTACTACTACCAAGATCTTGACTACACTATAATACCTACGTACGTGTACGGCACGGATGTGACAACGACAACATCAACACGGCACAATAATATGGAAAACAACTTGAAAATAGCGTTGCTGAAAAATCGATAGTTTGACTATCGATAGTAGATTTTGAAAAATAGTCACAATAGTTAGAGGAAAGGAAAAGAAACCATAAATGTTTCACAAATACGAGGTTCGAAAATGTTAATTCCAATTCAAAGGTATCGAAGTTTTACTAACTGTCGATAGTGCAATACTATTGATTGTTTGTTGAAATAAGTACTGTAATAGTATCGATATTGTTAATACTATCGATAGTATTGGTTGAAAACAATCAATACTATCGAAAAGCAATAGTAGCAATAGTTTTGATGCCTATCCATAGAATCGGATTTTAATGACTATTGATACTATCAATAGTACCGATACTTTCGATACTATCGATAGGCCTATCGATATTGTGACTATTTTTAGTGGTAGCGATACTATCAACAATACTATCGATAGTTCGATATATTGCCGCAACGGCAACACTACTTGAAAACAACTGTCAAAAATGATACAACTTATGTCATGTACAACTGTACGACCCATAGACGTACGACCACATTATTTATTTTCCCTTCCTATGTTTTTTTTATAATTAGATCAGCGTGCATAATGCAGGACAAGAAAAAAAAGTTATGCATCAATTTAAAATCCATATTTAAACCACAGAAATTCTTCAAATTTTGCTGATCCTTTTTTTTTGTTTAATACGGCTGAGTTTGGTTTCTATGGTTTCCGAACGAGTTGCTTACTTGACGTTTCGGTTTCGTCGTTTGCTTTTTTTTGATCGCTTCCATCAAATCATTTTTGATTACTCACCGTAACTTAATTCTCTGCTATATTCCTTTAAACCAAAAATAGATAAAGGTAAGAAAGTCGTTTAAAGTATTTCTTGTGTTAAAATGCTTCCACTACCTCTTTAAACAAACAGCTTGGTCATTGTCACATAACCTTAGCGACCGGTTTTGATTCTGTTTGGTTTCAGATGTTCCTCACCCGATCGGAGTATGACCGCGGTGTCAACACCTTTAGCCCTGAGGGAAGGCTGTTCCAGGTGGAATACGCCATAGAAGCAATTAAGTTGGGGTCCACGGCCATTGGTATATGTACGTCGGAGGGAGTCGTCTTGGCAGTTGAGAAGAGAATCACTTCTCCCTTGATGGAGTCCACGACTATCGAAAAGATCGTCGAAGTAGATCGGCACATCGCTTGCGCTGTTTCTGGATTGATGGCTGACTCCAGGTGATTTTACTTTAAAAATAACCAAAAATATGACTGGGATAGCATGACATGACAGATAATTAGAAAAAGTATATTGTAGTTTTAAATATTTATTACTAGATATAGCAGTGTGAATACTAGTATTTTATGCAACTGTTGCATAATGAGGGGTCTTAAAACACGAGTGTGGTTTTATGAAACGAGCGTCAGCGAGTTTCATAATAGGATCACACGAGTGTTTTAAGGCCTAATTATGTACAGTTGCATACATTACTTTATCTACACACATATCATAAGTACTCTATGATGGGTTCAGAAGCCATAGGGCAATGATTTGCATTGCTACTAGCTACTAGTGCTGGGTACCTTTTAAATATCTATAGACTGTATACATTAAAATAATGTAATTAACAATGAATTTGAACAAATATAGAAACAAATTAGAAAAAATCTCATGATAATATTGGTTGTTATAATGCTGGTCATTGCCTACGGTTTCTGAACGCATTATAGAGCATTTATGATATATGTGTAGATAAAATATGTTGCTATACAAATAGAATTACATTAAAAAATAGGTATCCAAAAGACAGTCTTATTAATTTGAGAATAAATATGAATGATTCAAAGCGACATTTCAAATGCCTATAAATTATAAGTTCAACAACTGAAATAATTTTGGTGGATTCAATTATTAGTGTTAGTTGTAATATTTTTTACAAGTGACACTTTCTAATATTGATCATCATCATAAGGCATGGCCACAAAACTGTTACAAGATACAGCCATAGAATATATGGCAATATTTATATCTATCTACAAGGCAACTCACTGAGTGAGTAGTACCCATAAGACAGGCATAGCTATACTTCTAGCTTTGCGCTTAATTTGCAGAGTAGACCTGATATGGCTTAAAAACTCGGCAACTGTTGGTTGGTTGTTTTCCGACCATTCTATCAACACAATTTTTTTCAGAACACTAATGGAGCGTGCTCGTGTGGAGTGCCAGAACCACTGGTTTGTGTACAATGAGCGCATGAGCGTGGAGTCCTGTGCTCAAGCAGTGTCCAACCTGGCTATCCAGTTTGGTGACAGTGATGATGACAGTGGAACGGCCATGTCCCGACCATTTGGTGTGGCTGTTATGTTTGCAGGTCTGTAGAGCAACATATTTTTATTGCTCTTTAATTAAAGTTTGTTCCAGATACAAACGGTTATAGCCAAAACTTGAAATCTATAGAGCTGATGCACATTTTCAAAGTAGCATCATTTATTATTAAATTTGTGGGATTTTAATTTAACCTTTGCTTAAACCCAACAAAAACCCAGACGAGGCAAGTTCATACCGCCCAATAGCTCTATCTGCTACTATAGGGAAAATACTTGAACACCTAGTGAAGAATAGGTTAGAATGGTTGGTAGAAAATAGGAGGATTCTTGCCGACAGCCAATTTGGTTTCCGCAAGGGAAGGAGCACCATGGACAGCCTGAGTATTCTAAGCTCAGACATCCATCTTGCCCTTTCTAAACAGGAGCTACTGGTAGGTTGCTTTTTGGACGTATCAGCAGCATACGACAGTGTACTTCTTCCGGTGCTCAGAGCAAAAATGCTTCAGCTGAGTATTCCCAAGAGGATGGTACATTTCGTATGCAAACTTTTCATGGGAAGGACGATCAAAATTCGCTATGGAAATACATTTCATCCACCTAGAACTCTCTGGAAAGGGGTCCCCCAAGGTTCAGTGCTCAGCCCTCTCCTTTACAGTATTTACACCCTTGACCTAGAGCAAACAGTCTCCCCTTTTTGTAATGTCCTTCAATATGCTGACGACTTGGCCTTGTATGTTTCATCAAAATCGGTTGATACGGCTTCTTCACGTTTAAATGAAGCCCTGAGCTATTTGAAGGATTGGATGGATGAACACGGCCTTTCACTCTCTCCCACGAAAAGCTGTACGGTAACCTTCACTCGGAAAAGGTCAATTCCGAATGCTAATGTCCACTGTGAAGGTGAAGTAATTCCCAACAAAGAGTATGTCAAATTCCTAGGGGTTATCCTAGATTCTAAAATGTCAGGTGTGCATCACTTAAACTATGTTTTAGGAAAATGTGAGAGAGGTATTAATGTTCTCCGTGCCCTCTCAGGCGTCTGGTGGGGCTCTCATCCCTACTGTCAGAAACTGGTTTATAATGCTATAATAAGAAGTCAAATTGACTATGGATCCTTTATCCTGGAGCCGTGCAGCAAACTAGCCTTGCAGAAAATCGACCTTATCCAAGCTAAATGTCTTCGTATTATCCTTGGTGCCATGAAGTCTTCACCAAAGATTGCTATGCAAGTCGAAAGCCTAGATCCACCCCTATTCCTCCGAAGACAATATTTAGCAGACCGATACGTGTCTAAGGCGGCCGCCCTCTCTAACCACCCTATCCTTCCTCGCTTAGAGGCTCTGTCACGCGAGGTATCCCAAAATAGATATTGGTCACATAAGGAAACCCCAAGGATAGTAAATAGTTTCTTGAAAATAAGTAACCTGTCCTTCCCAGTATTCAAATCAGATATTAACCCTTTGTTTGAAACGAACTACAATGCCCTAGTCTATTTCCCAAAAGTTATTTTAGATTTTGGCATTTTCAAGAACGATCCAGGAGCAAATAATAGATTTAACAAAATGATCACGGAAAGTTGGCAAGATTGGCTACCTGTATTCACCGACGCCTCTAAATTATCAGCAGAGAGTCCGTTAGGCTCGGCAGTCTGGATTCCAAAATATAAAATTTTACTTAGTTACAAATGTCCTCCACAGTCTTCAGTTTTCACCGGCGAAGCGATCGCCATTATGGAAGCAATAGCGTATGTTATGTCACATAAGATAGCAAAAACTATAATATTTTCCGATTCTAAAAGTTGCTTGCAAACAATTGTCAGTAACCAATTCAAAATTAAAGTTAAATTCCCTTTGGTCCTCAAAATTAAAGAATTGCTAATGAGTTGTGAAGACGAAGGTTTGGAAGTAGTGCTCGCTTGGATCCCCGGACACTGCGGCATCGAAGGAAACGAATGTGCGGATTCATGGGCCAAAAATGCCGTAGAGTCAGGGTCCCAAGAACATTCCTCTATTTTTGCATCCGACCTTATGACGATCGCTCGATTTGATGAAAGGCAATCCTGGCAAGAATTATGGAATACTTCTAGACTCGAAAAGGGCCGATCTTATGGAAATATCCAACCTTTGATCCCACGTAAACCCTGGTTTTTCCGGTTCAAATCGGGCAACAAACGGACCACGTCCACTATCTGCCGACTACGACTCGGACACGTTTGCACCCCGGTCTTCCTTGCTAAGATTAGGGTGCGAAATCACTCTTTGTGTGAATGCGGTTTAGACGATGGAACTCTAGATCATATATTTTTTTGCTGCCCAAAATATAGATCTTCTTTATACGACGATCTTCCGCCAGACATTCCACGTCCCATAAACTTTCAGACTCTATTATTCTACACTGACACCCCTTTCGTTCGTTATTTAATTAAATACATTCAAACAAACGACATAAAATTATAATTATTTAATAGTAAGTATTACATCTGTTAGTATTCTTCCTTCCTCCACTCTTCCAACACCATAGCTTAAAACTATGATCATTCATATATCGTATTGTCCTGTAATGTCTGTGTCGTCATTAACTCTGAATGTTATTTTATTTGTATTGTTCTAGGTCACACACACCCGATCCTACCGTACCCACCCGACCTACCGTACATACGCTCTCCCGGTGTGTCTATGTCAACCAAAGTCGTCATTGGCGAAATCCATTTCGACCTAGAGATGGGAATCCACTAAAAAAAAAAAAAAAAAACCTTGCTTGTATTCAGAGCAATATATTGTCTTGAAGTCTTGAATCAAAACTTGCATGCTCTTATCAAAGCTGTGAATAAGTGACATGATTTTAAATCTATAGAACAAAATTTTTATCTGACATCCTTACGAAGATGTGTGTAAGCTTAGTATAGAAAGAGCTCATAGGGATTCAAACATATGGGAACCTTTTTGAAAATACTTAAGTTCCTTTACTTATTTTTTTTACCATTCTACTCGATCTGGTACAGTCAAGGAAATTGAAACATGTACCACCGTAGAACCTAGTCGAAGAGACATATGCATGACAATTGTATGACATAGCCTGGCGTTTAGCGCGTTGCGTCATTGCGATAGGGTTCTAAGGTGGTATGTGAATATATTTCCCCTACTGTACATAATACATTTCATGGCATCTGGTCACATTAGTTCCCATTTTATGCAAATGTTAAATTGTTGCAGGTATTGACGAGAAGGGTCCTCAGTTGTTCCATATGGACCCCAGCGGCACATTTGTGCAGTACGATGCTAAAGCCATCGGCTCAGGCAGCGAGGGAGCACAACAGAGCTTGAAGGTGAGATGTTTCATAAATTAATACAATTAGAGCCGATTTTTTAAGTAATATACTTTTCAGGGAATCTGACCTAATGAGTTCTATACTATGGTCTTTTTAAAAACCGTAAAAACTATATATGGGCTGGAAAAAAATGCCATTTAATATTTTAATACAATCATGAGCTATATTAATAATCGTAAACTATAAAATTAACTATATTAATTTTCGATATTCAGAAGCGCTCCTGTTACAACACACAAGTGCACAGACACCTTGATTGTGTTGAAAATGTGTTTGTGTGAGAGTGGTAGTCAGGGACTCAGTGGTTCTCTCTCCTCAACAGAACTGACTAGTAACAAAAAGACGCACTGATTTATGAATCAAGTCGTCATTTAGATGTTAGATGAAAACAAAGACAGATAGAATGAGAAAAAAGTCATTCTATAAGGGTTCAAAATCAAATCAAGTCTTCGAGTTTCAGATACTCAGCCTGACCTAAGAGTTCCTTTTGTTCTTGAGAGGTACAGAACCCTAAAAACGATTTTGAATGCACTTTGAAACGTTTTCTTGTTTGTCTTTCCCATTGTTGACAAATGACAACATTGCAGGAAGTGTACCACAAGTCCATGACACTGAAGGAAGCCATCAAGTCGGCCCTCACCATCCTCAAGCAGGTGATGGAGGAAAAACTGTCGGAGAACAATGTGGAGGTGGTCACCATGACGCCGGGGTCCATGTTCCACATGTTCACCCGGGAACAGCTGGCCGAGGTTATCAAAGACATACCTTAAGTAGATAGCGTTGGGGTTTTTAGTGTGGTCATGTGTATCATATATACTTATACATTTTTAACATAAAACTACCATGAAATTCAGACATTAAAATAAACAGTTTGCTTCCATATTTAAAGTCGAGTTATTGTACCATGGACTGGGCCCAATTTCATAAACGCGACAGGCGACGGTGACCATTCGCCGTACATTACTGTGTCAACAAGTAACGCTACAGACTTAACATCATACTGGGCAAGCAATGTATAGCGAATTGTCACTGTCACCTGTCGCCTGTGGCGTTTATGAAATTGGGTCCTGGTCCAAAATACGTCGATTGTCGAGCAATAACTCTTGTTTTAAATAAATAAGCGATCTGTTTATAGCAGTATACCTATGCATACAAGATATCCTACGTAAAATTAAAATATAGTAAGTATCATGTTGCAATGCACTTCAGAATCGTATAAAAGCGAGCACGAGCCAAAGGCGAGGGCGATAAAAATGAGATTCTACATTTATAATGCCCATAGATCCATACAAAACGACCGGTAAATCTTTCTTTTATTATAAGCGAAAAAAGTGCACATAAAATACCTATTCACAAATCAAAATTATAAAAAATTTGAGACATTCCTGGTTATCTTTAAAAAAAATCTATTCTATATTTTTTATGGTAGACATGACCACACCAAAAATATTCTCCGATTGTAAAGTATTTAGTGGTAATATTTGAAGTAAATTGTATTTAATTAGCAGTCTGATATCATGTAAAATGAGTTTGAGAATATAAATTTATGTATACTTGCATTTATTATTTTATTATTATAATAAAATGTATCTTACATTTTTGTAACGGAAACTTTCGATTTTCAAATGTAGATTCGAATTATTTAATTTAAATGATTGATGTAGTAACAGCACAAAGAAAACGGTATACTGAGGTTGTAGGTTCGTGTCCTGCCAAATGACCAAGACTTTCGTGTTGTCATTGCATCTATCATTTAAAATGTATCTTCTTACTATATATGACAGCAAACTTTATGTAATAAATATGTATATCATACCATACGATTGTGTTTAGAAATATGTATAACTAATTATTTTTAAATTGTAATGCAGTTTATTTGAAATATTGCTAATGGTGCCGGAGGTTTTTCTAAGGAATCTTACAGTAAGTATTCACTGTTTAAGCAAAAAAATACATCATCTTTTTTATAATCGAGTATTTATTTATTACCTGTTGAATTTAGTTCAGTTGTTTACCTGAGTTTAATTATTATTAAACCGTGATTAGAATACAATTGGAGGACAACGTCAGCACACTGTCATTTCATAGACTTGCGTCAAGCTTCATTCCTGTATCCACAGAATAAATAATAGTACAGAAACTTCTCTTTTACGACCGCGACTAAACGAATTCCAACTTTAGTAACACGCTCAAAAAGTTCGTATTACTTCTTACACATTCGCCAGGTTGCGCGGCATTCGTTTTCAATTCCACTGACACGGTGGGAGCGAGCGAGCGGGCGCGCAGCGAGCTGACAGCCTACTACGATTTTCCTATGCCATAGGCAAGGCGGTCGAGCGTACCTACAGTGCAGAGTGGAACTCTCCTGCTGTATCTTTGAAATGACAGTGCTGACGTTACCCTCCAATTGTATTCTCATCACGGTTTTATTATAGTAGATTATATGTAGGATGACCAACTCTGTGTACTCATTTTACAGTATGTGTGATCTATAATTACAAGATTTAACCTTTTCAGCGCCACGTCGAATAAAAAAGACATGGTTCACACGCCAAACTTTCTTTTGTAAGTTGAACCTTATGCGGATATACGTAGGTCACTTTTATACTGTGCACGTAGAAGTATACATCGGTCATTGGCGTTAAACCTGCGGTGCTAATTATATGAGTCGTTGGCGTCGAAAAGGTTAAGGAAAAATACGGGACATCGCGTTATGGTATGGCATGTATGGTCCTGTATTTTACCTGACTGCGCGACACAAAGGAGGGTAATGTTTCTTGTTACAATATAGGATGCTACCAAATTATAACTAACGGGACGTCCTGTAAAAAACACGACAGTTGGCCACCTTATTTATTTGGGTAGACCCTTAGCCCGCTTGTTTTTGGCAAGGTATTTCTTTTTTTTTTAATAGGAAGGCAAACAAGCAAGTGGGTCACCTGATATTTGGGTAGGTGATCACCACCACCTATAGCCGCCATATACCCGCAACACCAAGGATATTGCAGATATGCGTTGCCAACCTAGAGGGCTAAGATGGAATACCTCTTGCGCCAGTAATTGCACCGGCTGTTTGCTCTCCACGCCGGAACACAACATTGCAAGCACTGCTGCAATCCATCGATACCGACAACTAAATATAACGGGCAGCTCTACATCTTTGTGACATCACTCGGAAAACGTGTAAGTGCGACAGAGAACGTATTAGACTGGGTTCACGATCAAAGTTTACTAGCGATAAATACGCAAAAACGCGACAATGACGGTCTCTGATTGGTCGATGACCGCAAGATGCCTTCTGCAAGGTCCGTCCGGATCGCTACCACCATCTTGCTCGCTAATCCTGCCGCAAAGCAGCAGTGCTTGCACGTTGTATTCCGGCGTGGAGAGCAAGGCAGCCGGTGTAATTACTGGCACAAGATGTATTCCATCGTAGCCCTCTGGGTTGGCAACGCATCTGCAATATTCTTGGTGTTGCGGGTGTCTATAGGCGGTGGTGATCACTTACCATCATGTGACCCTTATTGTGAATCCGGTCATATGCTTGCACCGTCTGCCGCGACGCTTTGCGTTTAGTATAGTGAAATATAGAAAAAATACGGAAAATGAAATGAAACAGTTAATTTGCATTAGTGTGCTGCCAACTGGTAACTAACTCAATCCTCGCAGATGATAGCAGCTATCCCAGAGCTGCAGTGGAGCGAGTCCAACTCCCGAAACACATTACAAGACTTCTCTAAACTCAATCTGGGGAGGCAGACAAGTCTGAATTAGAAATTCTAACGTGCAGTTGGTACCGTCAGTCTCAGAAGTAGGTAAACACTTAAGAACCAAGTCGTAGTAAAGTATGAAATGAGAGCTGCTTGAATTTGCCACATTACTGACAGCGACCAGGTACTAAAATGTTCAGCTACTTTTGAGGCTAACCGTACTTACTGTCAATCGGAGTAGCTCTGAACTTTTAAAGTTATTTTAAACATCTAGATCGTCTAGGGGCAACTGCTCTACCCGAGGACAAGTCGCACTCTTAGAATTAAAACGACCCATTTCTGAATTATACACATCCCAAAATATCACCTTAACTAAAAGACATAGGGTTTAATTTTGGGAAATGTCATATTCAGAATTGAGTCGCTTTAGTTCTAAACGTGCGAAGTGTACCTGAGGACTCTAACCCCCTTATTCATAAAAACTTAACAATATTTTTAAAATTAACTGCTGAATTTCTTGCGGCGTTTCTTCTCAGTAGTATCTTCCATTTTCCGAAGCGCTAGTAGATTCAGATATGTAAAAGAACCTATATGGCCTACTTGCTAAATAACATTTTCATTTTTACTTTCAAGCTAACAGATGTTTTATCGCTTTCATTTAATGGCAAACGTCACAATGAAAGATAAAGACATAAATAATGTTAAGAGGAGTGTGAACCCAGCGCTCTCCATACAAACGGCGATAACGTTTTCCACCCTCTAAACCTTAATCTATTGCCATGATTTTTTTGTATGTTGTCAGTACGCCCTAGAACTAGGTTTGTATGTTTTGATTTTTTAAATATTCTTAATAGTTTCGAAAATATTGACGCTTTTTTGTTTTGTATGAAACTCCTAAAATGCAAATATTGTCAAATCTATGAAGAATATTTAAAAAATCAAAACATACAAACCTAGTTCTAAGGCATAATGACAACATACCAAAAAATCATTGCCGTAGGTTAAGGTTTAGAGGGTGGAAAACGTTATCGCCGTTTGTATGGGGAGCACTTTTTGGGGCTGGGTTCACACTCCTCTTAACTAACAAACGTTTACGAAGCTTTTATGAATAAGGGGGTAAATGTTTGAGCTATTCTCTCTCTTGACCATTTTGTTTCTTCAATGTGATTTAAACTCATTGTTACAGCCAGCTTTGTATGTTTATTATTTCATATGAAATACAAATATACATATGCTTATCATATTCAGTGCCTCGGACTCACTAGGTGATTTCTCTGTTCGTAGAGGATTTTCGCTACATACCGGGAAACCCTGGCTACGAGCTGCTAGCGTAGCATGTAGCACTCCGTGGCAGTTGATATGTTATTAGTCGAAAATTTCATCAGTAGCATACTGTTTCTAGAACACTGAATAAGCCCTTGTACATATCATGCTAGGACCTCATCGGCCCTAACATGACAGCCGAGGTTAAGTTTAACCCCTCCCTGTGTCTCTGTTTAACTAGTGTCATAAGAAAGGGACGCAGATAGAGATAAACTAACCTTGGCCAGTCATGTTAGGGCCACAGGAAGTTGAATAAAACATACAGTAAGGGAAATACATTCACGTACCACCTTAGAACCCTGTCGCGTTAAACGCCAGGCTATGTCATACAAATGTCATGCGTATGTCTCTTCGACTAGGTTCTACGGTGGTACATGTTTCAATTTCCTTGACTGTACATTAAGTTACCAGTCCATTCGAAGTTCCCCGATTGACTGTAAAGTCGACCAAGTAACTAAGCTTAAGCACTTTTGAACCTTATCCCTTGGTAATACGGTCGAAAAGTAAGTGGCAAAATAATTTCTGTATCGTTTGTTCTTGTATTGATGTCAATTTAAATACATTTCGTTTATAATATTTCGAGTTTTTATTATTTAAAGGAAACGTTGAGACCGTTGGTGGCATAGTAGCTAGGTGCGTGGTCTCGTGAACGAAAGGTATCGAGTTCAATCTCCAGAGGCCCTAACATGACTGGCCAAGTTTAGTTTATCCCTATCTGCGTCCCTTTCTTATGACACTAGTTAGACAGAGACGCAGGGAGGGGTTAAACTAAACCTGGGCTGTCATGTTAGGGCCACTGCGGTCGCAAAATCCAAATGACTTTTTCTATCTTTAAATTACCAAAGTCTTTAAAATGCCAATAAACGCTCTTACGGTGAGAGAAAACATGAGGAAACCTACATATTCATGTAAATAAATGTGGAACTATGATCCTATCGGACTGGTTTCCTTTGTAACCATACTAGTCAAATTTGGAATCATTGTCAAAAGCTTCTTCATATGAAGAAACGGGAAAAAACGCAAAGATGATTATGAAATGAGAAATATTGTTATTGAAAACGTTTTATTAAATGTATAAAAAAATTAAATAACAAGTATAGTTAGCAGCACATATATCTGCACAGATGAATAACCCAAAACATCTACACAAGCCCTTAGTCTTATGAAAATAAAGTAGTGTTTAGATCTTTTAAATTCGTCTTCTGTATATACTTGTTGCTGGCTGTACCTAGAGATTATGTACGTATAAAGAGTAAAATTTTGGAGATTTACACCTAAAACTAATTGTAACCTTTAAAAGTATGTATTACTTTTACTCACCCATCGTTACCAAAAAAACGTCCCTAAGTAACATTTGGCTTCAAATTAGAGGTAACAGCTAGTATCCCATATAACCATTTTAGTCGCAGAAACAAAGAAATCTTAACACGTTCGCAGTCCCCATACAATGTTTCAAGTACACTCAGTCAATCAGATCAACTCGTTAAGTCCCGCATATAAACCGTTATAGAGAAAATTTCATTTGAAGATCAGTCGCGTGGTACAAATATATACCACTGGACTCACAAGGACTTTGTAGCGTGGGACATGTATACCACTGGACTCACAGAGACTTGTAGCGTGGTACATATGTATACCACTGGACTCACAGGGACTTGTACCGTGGTACATATGTATACCACTGGACTCACAGGGACTTGTAGCGTGGTACATATGAATACCACTGGACTCACAAGGGCTTGTAGCGTGGTACATATGTATACCACTGGACTCACAGGGACTTGTACCGTGGTACATATGTATACCACTGGACTCACAGGGACTTGTAGCGTGGTACATATGTATACCACTGGACTTACAGGGACCTTTCAGCGTGTTTCATATGTATGCTATTGGAATGTGTTAAAGTTTTATTTGTTTCTACTGGATACATAATGTTTGTTATTTTATTACTAAGACAACCTAGTAACTTACAGTTAAAGTTTGAGTTGAGCAGATCAAAATTCATCACCAATACTTAGCCAAATAGGATTCCAGTTCCAACGGACTAGTGGTAGGTCCGAACCTCTCCACGGGCGCTCCGTTCTTGTCAACGATGAACTTGGAGAAGTTCCATTTGATGGCATCAGTCAACGTCCCGCCCTGCGCGTTCTTCAGAAACTTCCACAGTGGGTGAGCGTCCTCACCGTTCACTTCAACCTTCTCAAACAGATCGAACTTGACGCCTCTGTTCTTAGCGAACGTGAGTATGTCCTTTGGGGTCCCGGGTTCCTGGCCGCCGAACTGGTTGCAAGGGAACGCCAGTATACGTAGGCCTCTGCTAGCGTATTTCTCGTATAATTCGTTCAGTTGCTTGTAATGGTTGTCCGTGTAACCGCACTGGGATGCCACGTTGACTATGATGGAGACAAAGCCCCTGTATTTATCTAGGCTCACTTCTTTGCCGTTGATGTCTTTAACTTTGAAATCGTATACTGTTTTTGGGGCGGCGCGGGCGGCGCTTGGGTTCTTGTCTTGAGGTTGGCTGAAAGTTTTAGATATGCGTCAGCTTATTTGGTAGCGTTTAACTAAAAGTGGGGAAAAACTGAGTGATCCAACAAACATCAGCGCAATGCAATTGGTCACTGAACACATGAATAATTTTAGAATGGTCTTTCGACGTGTTTTGTGCCGCCGCATAGCGCCATGTACAAATACAAAAGGAGCGTTCGAGCGATACGCTTCGGAGACAACGCTTTCGGTACAAATGACAGCAGAAGGGGATTCTAAAATTATTTACGCGTTCTGTGCAATATATGGTACATCGTTTATCTTGGTCTAGATATCAATGACATCTCTAAAGCATTTACTTCTAAATAAAGAATATATTCTAAAGGTTCTACTGTTTTGTTAAATCTTTGTGTAAAAACTAGCAGTAATTCTTAGAGGCATTTTGCTCAGCATTTTGAAAGGAATTAACGAGAATAGGAATTGTAAAAGGGTTAGGCATATTGACAAAATAAGTTTAATAGGTTAGTGTAGCAATACAACATTCAGTTTTACTTATTCTGTTAGTCCTTAAATACTACATCTCATAAAAAAGTAAAAAAAATGTTAGGTATACACAGGTCAACACAGCCATTTTATTGTTAGTTAGGCTCATGCATTTAACTCTGCTTTTAGTAAAATAAACATCCAAGTTTTATTACATTTAAAAACATGCAATTTCGCCCATTAATTAGTCAACCACAATCTAGTTTCTATATTAACACTATCTTTCCAGCATTGGTCATGCACACACTATAGTGGGCACACTAGCTTTGTTCGTAGACATAAAGTATGCATCCCTTCCATAAACGGCGATTAGTTCATTTTTATTTTATTTATTTACTTGCGACCCGCCCCGGCTTCGCACAGCCGCACCGGTACAATTGGGCCTTTGGTTCGTTTTCCTAATTGGCGACGAAAGAAGATTTTTTTTCGCTGTTTCGTAATTAATTATTAAAACAAGAATTTATTAGCCGTTATAATAATCTCGTTCCGTCGTATTGTAACGTCTATAGTGAGTTTACACTCGCCTTCTTCTCGCGTGGAACTCTTGGAACGACTCGACGGCTTCGAATACGTCGTCGGCTAGTATGTCGGGGTTCTCGAGCGCCGCAAAATGGCCGCCGTCCTCCACTATGGTGGTGTGCAGGTAGTTCTTGTATTTCAGCTTCAGAAAGAGGTCCGGTTGGTAGACTAGTTCGTACTTGAACTTTATGCCCCAGGTTGGGACCTGCGTCGGAACTCTGTGGGGGAAAAAAATTCACTAACAAATGGGTTTTGTGTTGCCTTCAGAAATGTTCGATCTCGTTTTCTTAGATGTTTGTCCCACAATCACAGGCGTAAAAGGATTGGCAGATTTTGATGAAATTTGGCTGACAGTTAGATATGTCTTAAATTAAGAAATTGGATTTGTAAATTGAAAAAATATATAGTTTCCGTTATATGCCGTGAGATAGCGATAAACGAATTTTACGTAGCGGAGTCTCGCCACAGCTAGTAATATAAACGTGAAACTAATGCCAATGTTTTAGCCAATCACACATAAACGGCTAGACAGATTTAGATAAAATTCGGTAGACCAATAGACCATGTCTTGGACTAAAACATTAGATTAATTTTATCCCGGTGAAATGCAACATTGATGTGCTATTATTCCCCTTTTTTGACAACCCATCTCTAAGGAAAGTAGCATTGCAAACTTTTGTCGCGTACCGCAGGTGGCCATCTGGATGGGGTAGTGGTACTGGTGGTGGATGGGTTCCCCCATCCCTGGCCTAGCGGAATATTCCGTATTCCCTATTCCACACAATCGCTATTCGTGGCATCTCTAGTTATACTCACTCATCCAGCTTCAACGCGAGTTGCTTCTGACTGAACGACTCAGCATACAGCCGCACTGAGGTCGTTATGCTGTTAGACACCCAGTAAATCATCACGTTGTCCAGGAGATGCGTCAGCGTGAACTTCCCCAGCAGGTTGCCGTCGCTGGCTTGCTTGAACGCGGGATTGGTCCAAGTGGAGAACTTCTCCAAGATGTACGCAGCTAGACCTGCCGGAGAGTCCGTTAAGGCTGCCCCTGTAAGGAAGATTAAATGAGAAAACTCTCTCTCTTTAGCGTATTACGGTAACTCTCCAGCGTTTACACCGACCGTTGTCCATTACCGTTCTATAATTCATTGACGAAATACCTAACGTTTAGTACCAATTTCTGCTAAAACTAGTATTAGCTCGGAGTACAGCTTCTGCTCTTGCGTGAAGTCCTTGTAGACCTGTATTTTAACAATGAATGAAGGAACAGTAATGAGCAACGTTGAGAACGCTCGAGAATTATCGATTAAAAACAAAAACAAATTGTTATAAGCGTGTGTCCGCCGCGCGGCGTTTCATACGAATTTTTAAAGTCTTTGAGCCGAATAGACGGATTTTATTTAAACTTAGTTCGCATAAGGAAGATTAGATATATATTTTTTGTCTATATAACGCAAATAAGATATAAGTTTTACGTTTACCAAGGTGAACTAAAAATAGCTTTTTTTAATTCAATAAAGGTTTGCATTTTATTTACCGAGTCAAATTCAAGTGATTACTGCTATAACCTCTAAAAAGGGATGCATTGAGCTTCCAAACAGTATAAAAAATTATATGAAATTAACTGACATAATAATCTTACCGACAGTGTCAGGCTTGGTGGCCTGTATGTGGATATATCCAGACTCCTCGATGGTATTAATGATTTTCTCACTCCATGGGTACATACGACTTTGTAATTCCGGCTCCACGATCAGACTGGGCCAGAACTGACCTGTGAATAAAAAAAAAAGATTTCTAAAAGTTTTATACATATTGATTGATTTCAAATTTGGTTTATTTAAGTAGATCCGATGGAAGCCGGTGAATGCTCGCAGCACAAGACCGAACGTTGTGGAAACGTTGGGGTAGGCCTATGCCCAACAGTGGGCGTCTTCCAGCTGATATAATGATGATGATGAAGTAGATCCGATGACAATGCACTAGAAAAGTTTTGACATAAAAAAAGTGGATATCTAAAATATTTTAAATACAAGCTTTTATTTAAGTTGCCTCGTTTATGCTGATTTAACACGAGGGCAGTAGACAGTAGCGTAGACAGCACAGTACTAATACAATTTGAACGCGCACGCCGACACATACAAACAGGCTCGTAGTGCGCGTTCAAATCGTACTAGTCCGGTCAAATTTAGCAAGTGAAATTCAACTAAAGTACCGTCAACAAGTTTTGCGGGTGGTTCCTACCACCTTGTGCAAGGTCCGTCCGGATCGCTACTACTATCTTGCTCGCTAATCCTGCCGCTAAGCAGCAGTGCTTGCACTGTTGTGTTCCGGCGTGGAGAGCAAGACAGCCGGTGTAATTACTGGCACAAGAGGTATTCCACCATAGCCCTCTGGGTTGGCAACGCATCTCAAATCTCTTTGGTGTTGCGGATGTCTATAGGCGGTGGTGATCACTTACCATCAGGTGACCCACTTGCTTGTTTGCCTTCCTATTTCATAAAAAAAAACTTGTCTTAAATGAAACCTTTCGTCGCACACTTTGGCGAAACCTTACCTAAGAACGTGTACACGTTCGCCCACGTGTGGAACGCGAGCACGGGGAAGTTGGTGTGGAACCCGAGAACATTCTCCGGGAACAGCGTGGCCATATGTGACCCCACCACGTGGCCCGCGTCCCCCCCCTGGATGTAGTAGCGCTCGACGCCCACTCTCTTCATGAGGTTGGCCACCACTACGGCCATCTCTGCCGGCCCGAAACCCGCTCTCGCTGCGCCCTGCAACGAGCGTACTCTTATGTTGAAAACGAAACTTTTTTGTGCAATATTACACTAAATAAGTTTTCATTAACATCCCGGTCCTATATAACATCACCTTTGAGACTATTTAATCCTCATGCTCTTGGGTCTGGATTCTGGATCCCACTCGGGCCAGGGTTCCCCGCAAGCTCGGGGTCCTCCTCGAGCAAGGGTCTGTCTCGGTCCATGGTATTTCCCCGTCCTGTGACCCTATTGTTACGCCACTGGTGGACGGTCGGCTTACCTGTGAGAACCCATACCCGGGCAGGCTGGGTATGATCAGCTCGAACACGAATTTGTACCCGGGACGCGGGGTGGTTAACTTGGGGACCATCTCGTAGAACTCCCGCACGGAGCCCGGCCAGCCGTGCAACAGGAGCAGTGGTACTACCTAGGACAGGTTGGACTTTAGGACCTTCGGGTACTTTGGTGACATTATGCTGCCGTCCAATCACAAAAAGGGTCATATTTATAACGTTAACAGGACTTTAATTCCATACAATCATTGATAATTTACCTCGATGTTTCAGCCATGTTTTCAGCGGCCGTGGTTACGAGAAGACACAAAAAAGTTCCGTTAACGTCAGAAATATGTGTGAAAATAGCGAAAGTTTAAAACAATTTACCACTAAAAGGGACGTTAAGTGTTATGGACATAATGACACTTAACAGCCTTTTAGTGATTGGACGGCAAAATGGGCAAGTTATTTTATATGGTGCATTTAAGTTAAAAATGTAACTATTTATAATGTTAACGAGATTTTAACGCGATAAAAACATTGTTAATTTACCTCGACGTTTCGACCATTTTTCAACGGCCCGGTTTCAGTCTACTCGTGACCACGGCCGATGAAACATGGGCTAAGCGTCCCGTTAACGTTATAAATATGTATGAAAATCGCGAAAGTTTAAAACAATTTAAAAATGCAATTGTAAACAGTTCAAACTAAATATAAAAAGTAATTCATTAAAACAGTTCATTATGAAGATGCCTTGTCGTTATTCATTAGTGACATGCACTTCAGAATTTGTAACACCTATGGATGTTTCTGCAAATAAATTAAATCGAATTGACAAGTCATATTCATGCCTTCAACATATGTATGTAACTACTAGCTTTTGCCCGCGACTTCGAGCGCGTAGACTTGTTTAATTGAATCAAGCAAACGTGCACCCAACATGCAATCTGCGATATTTCCTAGACAAATTAATGAGAATTAGTTGTTTTGCTACTCATGACGTCACGGCGGCGTATAACTCACTTATCGCTATCCCGTGGGAACTACGCATTTTTATCCTATATACACTATCCTATGTGATAATCCAGGTTATAAACTATGTGTGTGCCAAATTTCATCAAAATCCATTCAGTAGTTTTTACGTGAAAGAGTAACAAACATCCATCAATACTTACAAACTTTCGCGTTTATAATATTAGTAGGATAGATTTTAACGAAGATTTTTCATTTCAGAGTTTGTAATAATTCCATAACAATAATTTGTTATAATTGATTCCTGATTGTATCAACTATAGATAGGTATTAAATTGTTGTATCACTGTTACACCAAACAAAAGATGATAAGAGAGTATGATTTTGATTGTTCGTGTTTACCTCCATGCAAATGTAACTGTAGTGATGAGAACTAGTTTAGCTTTCTGTGTCACTGCCCAATCAATAGTGACATAACATGATTGGAATATTTGAATTATGTATATACTCTAGTTCACAGTCAATTTCGTAACAAGACCGTGTTTCGATTTATCATGTAAGTACCTATTCGTATTGATAAAGTTTGCTGCTCTTCTCTGAGTATAAGCATTAAAATTTTCGTGAAAAATTGTGTCAACTTGTGACCTTATCCGAAAATGCAATGCAGATAATTATATAGGTTCCTCAAACATTCCTTCTCCGCCAGGGAAGCTGCCCTTGCTCTGCCAATGCTTTCTGAATTCTTACTGGAGTCTTCTCATGAGGCTGGCATACTCACACAAGTGCACTAAAACCTCAATAAAATTTTGAAAAAAAAAAACTTGTGACCGCGCCATGACTACAGTTGTTGCAATATGACCGAAACGTGAAGGTCGGTAATCCGTTGCCGGCCTTTAAGGTTTTAGTTTGGTTACGTTATTACTACATTCACTGTATACATAATAATGAGAAGTAAATATGAGATTGGTCCAAGTAATTGCGACGCTATAATTAGGTACAGGGGCTCATTTAAGAATTTTCGAATAGAAAGACTTTTAATTTTCTTACGCTTATGCATATTTGAATACTAAAACAGGTTGTTAATCGCGCATAAAAGTGTTTTATTTGCCTTGAAGTCCATATTTCACAACAATGGTCATGAGTACTCTAGTGATTGTTGCAAAATGGCCAAAACATAAGTAGACAAAATAATTACCTCAACATTGTCACCAACTTTCGGCTTTACATGAATGTAATGAATATCTAAGCCTTGTATGTTCGTTTTGAAGTGTTTGTACTGGTTCAAGAACTGTTCTCTGTCCTTAAAGTTGTATTTGTTTTGCCAATAGTCCAGCACTCGAGTGAGGAAGTCTGAATTGAAGCCATATGTGAAGCCAACTCCTTCTAGTGGAGGCACGAAGGGGCGTCGGTGGAGAAGACGCTCCCTAAGGTCATTTATTACCTAGAAAACAGAGAAGAATGCATATTAGATATGTCATGTTGAGTACCGAAGAGTTGTTGCCTTTGTACAACCTGGAGACTATCAGTGGTGAGAGAAGCTTGGAGTTAGTCATGCAAGATTGGAACAGATGGGGGTAGCTTCTGAGAGCCCTATGTCCCTGATGAGGGATAAAATAATTGCATCATTTCGTTAAGTACTTTATGTAGATGGAGTTCTTTACTTTTTATTTATGGAATAAAACGATATCACAAAGGCGAAGCTGCTTGCAAAAGCTAGTAAGGTAATAAATTTACCACATCAGAGAACTCAATCTGGAATGGCCTGATGGAGACATCCTGGTTCTGGCTGATGGGGTACGGGCCCCACCATGCGTTGAGGTCCATCTCTGGCATCGGTGGTGGGGTGGTCACCACTTGATACACATAGTAGGCTGCTAAGCCTGATAGCACTGCTAGCACTAAGAACAATTTTCCAAGCTGAAACATATAAAAAAACACTCAATATTAGCCCCTCGGTAATAAGGATCCCAATACCGGTATTTTTAAGTATGCACTGTAATGGGATCCCAGGAATAGTCATATTCGAAATACTGGTATTGGAAGTCCTGTTCTGTGCCCACAGGTGTCGTATGGCAACACCCAAAAATCAACAATTGAAATTTTGAATCAAGTCTTTAGAAAGACACAAAATTGCAATTAAATAAATTGACAGATGGTATTGAAAGGTTAAGTATTAGTAATTGGGTAAATATTTTGATTTTGATTTTGATTTTGATTTTTTGATTTTGGTGAAATCCATTTCAATCTAGAGATGGGAAGCAATTAAAAAAAGTATTAGATACTTATTTCTATTCTTATACTATATGACATATGTAAACATATAAATTAAATTAAATGCAATTAGTATAGGTAGTTAAATTATTCTTTACAGTTTACAGATCCCAATTACACACTTAATAAAACTGGGTGTAAGAAATAAGGATCGTATAAACTTAAACTAGTTAAGATTTTGCATATTAATAATT